>OW386287.2:193180445-198678996 GCA_936432065.2 Rutpela maculata
ATATGCCACATCGGTAGTTGGAGGTGAATTAACTAAAAAAAAAAAAATTGAGGCCTTTATTTCTTGTATACACACTAAATCACAATTTTAATTTTTTCATCGCCTTTATACCCCAGTAAATAAAGACAAATTTGAGGCCAAAATAGGAAAAAACTACGAGAAAGCTGTTTTTTTTTTGTGGAGACGTTCATTGAGATGCCCTTAGCGCATCCTGGAAAGTTCGAGCAATTTGAGCCATGGGTTTTTTTAAGGCGGGGGGAGGGGGGTTAAAGGGGCGATTTTTAGTTTTTTGCCATTATCTCAAAAAATATCACTTTTTAGACAATAATAGTAAAGAGTAAAAATATTTTTTATAAAATTCTACACAAAAAAGGTCATTACACTTTTTTTCGTAGGATCAATCGTTTCAAAGATATACAGTACGTACATAAAACGTTATGTCTAATTGTGAGGACAAAGCTTCACGAAGACATCCATTCCCAAATCTAGAAAAACAGTAATAAACAAATAGTAGAAGCAGCAGAAAAACAAACAGCAAATGCGGTTGCAGATAAATTAGTTCTAGTTTCTAAAGTTTTTACTATTGTTTTGCTTTATAAATATTCTATTTGTCTTCGTAGAAAATCCCCAAACAGCAATATTAGATGTTAAAAGAGGGGGTGGAATTATAGAAGATATACTTTTTGCAACTAAATTTCATTCAGTCATTTAAATATTGCACGATAATAAAAAAAGCAATAAAAGAAATGTAAAAACTGTATTTGTTCTCAAAATAAAGAGAAACAAACAAGACAACTTTTTTTTTTTTAATTTATTTGTCTCTTAACGGATGGACTTCATTAAGGTTACAAAAGAAATATGGATACATTTAGGTATGTATTTTACGTAAGCTGTCATTAGTATCAAAATAATCCGATCATTTAAAATAGAGTAAGTATTAAGCATTAATTGAATATTTTTATTACGTAAACTATTTGCATGTACAGTATATAATACCAGAGCTTCAGAAACTGTGCTAAACCTATTTTAATATATATAATTATTATCAAATGTGGCACAGTCCTGCTTTCAAAATCACCCTAACAAAATAAAGTACAGTAGACGAAGGGAGGAGAGCTGGTGATTAAGTTGATAAAATTTTATCCTTGGGAGAAATATGTTTTTCTCTGTAAAAAGATGCAGAGTGATCACGATTGGTGATGTCCAAATTTTTCTACAATGTGTGCTACCCTTTTAAAATACTCTCCCTCCAGAGTGATTTTCCAATATAAATTTTCTGAAAAGTGTAAAACTTTGATATTCATATTTTCTGTATGGAAAACATGATAACAAACAACTTTTATTCTTACCATTTTTTTCCCAAAAAATTGCAAGGAAAAGAAATAATTAACATTATACATAATGTGCAATTTTTCAGCTTCCCGAAAATATCTCGCAAGGGCCCATTTTTGAAAAATTTTGACATTACCATCGTGATCGGCACATTTTTTACATTTAAAAACATATTTATCTCAAACCAAAATGACAAAATTTTCCAACCTGTACTCTAGCTCTTCCTTCATCTACTGTAATATTATATATTTTAAATTTTACCATCAATATTATTCAACGTTCCCGCCAACAGCCAAGCGCCGTTTGCTTTTTCTTACAACCACCAGAGGTGAGTCGGTTCTAGTCCCAGTAGAATGAGTTAAATCCTGAAGACTGGGGATGGAAGATCATCAACAATAGTTTGGAACCTATTCAAAACCTTGTGTCACCGGCTCCCGATCAGTTGATCAATACTATATTCTGCAACTGTACCAAAGGCTGTAACTGTAGTTATGGCTGCAGAAAACTAGGTCTCCGCTGTTCTGCAGTATGCAGTATGCGGGCATTGCCGTGAACGCCGCGACGGAAGAAATAGATAGTAACAACGCAGCTTTGTATGAAAATATAGTTGAAGATACGATACCATCAACTGATCAACCAATTGACGAAGCTCTTTATGAACAAGATGATGAAGTTGACACGGAATTAGATCTGCTAGAAGAGAACGAATGATTTATGCAAAGGGTTGTTTTGAGTGTCAGATGTGGATTAGGCCTGCTGTTTGTTATACTTTTAAAAAAATACAGACATTGTATGTTTCCGTAACTTTTACTCAAAAACGATTGATCCTACGAAAAGAAGTGTAATGACCCTTTTTGTGTAGAATTTTATAATAAATATTTTTGCTCATAACTATTTTTGTCGAAAAAGTGATACTTTTCGAGATAATGGCAAAAAACTGAAAATTCCCCCCTCACCCCCCCCCCCCCCCCCCCAAAAAAAAACCCATAGCTCAAATTGCTCGAACTTCTCAGGATGCACTAAGGGCACCTCATGAAGGTGTCCACAAAAAACCAGCCTTCTCGTAATTTTTTCCAGTCGAAATGTCCATTTACTGGGCAATAATGTGGTGGCTAATGCCAAAAAATTTGTTGAGATCTTAGTTTCCCACTTACAGATGAGTTAGACATTTAAGATTTGGTATCCTACCATAGTCGACCATTGCGAGTCCGAAAATAATAATTTCAAAATGGCGGCACTTCCTAAAATACCGGAAGTCGATACCAATTATTGACTCATTATCATACAAAAAACTATTTCAAAATCATCGTAGAAGAACAAATTGTACAAAAAGAGCTCAACATAAATATCGGATAATGACGTATGAGTGTATGTATGTACGTGTGTAACTGTGTATATCATTTCTTTTACACTTAATATTGATGTGTCAAAATTGGCTCGTATGTCACATAACATGGTAGAATAATTTGTATTAAAATTAGACCAGATACTTCATACGATCATCAGAGGCGTGAAAACTACGATGTTTTATATAAAATGTGCCAAGTTATAATTTTAGATCAAAATTATACCAAGTTTTTGGTTAAGCACGTAAAATATACAGTGACACATCGTATATTTAAATATATATAGATTATATTTCTGAATAACTGTAATAAGAAATTACAGAACTGATAAGATCAACATTTCTCTGCCTTCTAAATATACACTACTTTGCAGTGCGCAGTTGCGCTGGCCATTTTGTTTTATAAATAATTCATTGATAAGACATTATTATTATCATGCAGCTTATAAGGTGGTGGCAGCAACTCAGGTGAACTGAATAACTAAACCAAATATTAATATGGCGCTTGAACGATACAAAAGAGGATATGAACAGATATGTCCATAATCAAGAGAATAACTTTAAATAAAGCGGTTAAACGATCCCTTCAGATGATTATGTGGTTCATATAACCTGTTCGAATTCACATTATTCTGTAAACGGGGCATGACGATATTTCAATATTTATTTTCGGATGTAGGTAGTTTAACATTTTATCACTCCTTAGATGAGAAATACACTGCATTAGAAAGAACTCGACCCTTACACATAATTTATGATACAACCACCTGAACGCGATAAAAGGGTCGGTATATCTGTCGTTATTTATTCACCGTGGTGTGCTAGTAAACAATAAAAACATGATAAAAATGTATTAATCACACAGAAGGTCAAAAGGATAAGTTAATTTTGTGGAATCTAGGACTAGATAGAAATATGAAGATGTGTGTCAGTAGAGTTTAATATATCAAGCAGATTTGCATTAATGAAACAGAACAAAAATTTCACTTTTTCTCCTAACTTAATTTCTGTTACTATTCTAGAAGATTAACTGCGGTAAACTTAATTTCTATTCTTCTGTTAATATTAATTCTATTTTCGTAAATATCCTGAATTAGAAAATTCTAACTGATTACTTTAGGATTTTAGAAAATTAATAATTTCTATTTTATTTTTAACATACAGTTTAACAACCAACACGAATTTAGATGCAATTGAGTACAATTAGTTTCTTCAACTGCACTGCAGAGGGCTTCAATATTAACAACCTTTTATTTCACAAAATCTTAATTCATCAATCATAATTTCTTTATCGCAATATTGCAAAAAATAAGGTAGTAGAACCAGAAGCATCTATGGAGATAAAAAAGAACTGTTACCCAGCGAAAGCAAGTTACATCAAGCATACCACAAGGATTCCATTTGGACCTTTAGTCTCAAATCTAGTTAGTTTATCAATGTCATTCAAGTGTATTTTACCAACGCTACTTTCCTCATATCTGGTTATGATCTGAAAATAACCACTACTAAAGAGAATACATTACCAAGTGAGTTGGATGATCTCACTGTTTGATCCCGAATGAGGTTGTAACTTTTTAATATGACCCTGATGATGAAGTAGTTTCTATAAACTTGCTTGGTTCTTTAGCCTTACTTCTCAACCCAGAAGATCTTTTGTAACCTACTCTGCGTCTAGTTGGTTTCCGAGAGTTTTAATAAAGCTTGTGATTTTCCTAGGAGCTAATTTCTCAATGTCTTCTGGCCGTAGTTCTGTAAAGTGATGAGCTTTCCCTTGTGTCCGAGCACCCACAACAATTGTCTGAACTACCAGGCAATTTGAGATTTAATGATATTAAGATCTGAGAATCTGTAATTCTTCCTATCTGTAATTCTTCCTATCTGTATGAAATTATACTGCCCCCGGATATCTTTTTTATGCCTTCCTGAGCAAATAAATCTGTAGCATACATTTTTGCTTGGAGATGGTTAGGGTACTGCCTAGGGTTCTGAATAATCTACATTTTACCTAGTCATTTTTATCGTAAACTGACATGGAATGTTCATATTCAAAAAGTCACACGGAAAGCAATAATTGCCCTGTGTCTTTACGGCAGGATGTTGTGTGAAAAAATTCAAGATCCAAGATGGTTATAGACTAGGGTAGTAAGACCCATAATAACCTACAGATCAGTGGCATGGTGGATTAAGACATTGCAGTAGTTAGCGATAAGGCTGTCTCCATGACGTTCAAAGGATTGCTTGCCTGTGAGCCACGAAGGTCATGAAAACCACTCTAAGAGCTGCTACTACTACAAGTTTTATCCAAGGAGAAGGTCGTTCAGTGGTGCACAGGCTAATGCAAGGCTAATGAGGCAGCAGCACTGAACAGAACACCAAAAGTTATACATGGAGCTAAAGGCGGATTCCATCCTAGGAATGCGCATGGATACTATAGTTCCAAAGTATAACTTCAATAAAATCTTCAAATTAAGACACGAGATAGAGAAGACTGGAAAAAAGACCCCCCAATATCGGCACAAGCAGTTTGGTACACGAATGGCTCCAAGACAGGACGGGGTCGGAGTTGGAATTTACGAGATAAGGTTAAAAAGATCCCTGTAGGTCTAGTAATATACACCACAGTATTTCAGTCTGAAGTAGCCGTAAAGTTGAGCAAAGAAAATAATAAGGCGAGAAACTGTCAACCAGTCGTTTCACATTCCTTCCAGCAGCCAAGCATCACTAAAGTCAATCAGTTCCATTTAGATCGATTCAAAACTACTATGAGACTACTTGAATGCGCTCATGGGGCATGGAAAGGCTGATAAACTGCCCAAGGAAGGCGCGCGCCCCTTTGCAGTGTGGTTAAGCTATGCATAGCATCCAGTATAAAATAAATCGCTGGAACAGAGACACCAAAGAATTCATTAAAGAACGATCGACCTACATCGTCAAAACAGAAAGGCCGATAGGATAATGGAACACTACCGACTTAATAGACATATCAGTCTTATGGGCCTGGCAGTACAACATGCAGATTCTGCCAAGAGAAAGAGAAAACCAGTCCATGTACTATGCCACTGTGAAGCCAAAGCTAGACTGATATTCCAACTATTGGCGAGGAAGAACCAAGGACTATTGTAATTGACCCTTGTCAGAACTGTGGAGACTGATACACAGGACAAAGCCAGATAAAGAAAACTGGAGTAAAAGCGCCAGAATAGATCTACCGGGAGGGTCAAGGCCAAGTAGTCAACTTGGCATTATTTCTTGCTATATATTGTTTTCAAATAGAATAATAGCCCTAATGTACCAGGCCTGAAAATAGTACACGCTTCAGTTCTCTTGGAGTACGCTGCTAGAAATCTTAAATTATTGTATATCTTTATTAATATTCTCTACCCTTTCTTACCGGATGGATTTGGCATTCATATCCCACTAAGAACTACCTATCAAGTAAATACCTTTTATGAACCAATTTACAGAAATATTGACGCTACATGGAGTAAAAAACTGCAGCTGACAATGTGAACATGGCAAAGAACGATCCACACAAACTTTTATACGCCATTTTCTTATTTTGTGTTTATGTAGGTTTATGTAGGTTGTTCCGTGTTGCATAACACGATTCAATTATGGTTTCAATTCGTTGTAAACGAATCAATGTTGCAATTGGGTTGTTGCACTAAGTTAAAATTTGAGGAGAATCTATGTTAAACAATAACAATTATTCATAAAAAATCATTAGAAACATGTAGAAGTTGAAAAGAAAGTCTTATAATATTATAATATTAATTACAAAAATACATGCATTTAAAACGGAGATGACATAATAACGGCAGTCTGTAGAGAAATTAGTTATAAAACGACGAGAAACGGGTACTAATTTAGAAACTCTCTGATAGCGACGGAGAAAAAAGACAATCACGACAGTTTACTCTGACATATATTTAACGTCAAATTCAACTGACGTTCATAGGTTACAATTCGGTATAGTTTAACAGCATCTAGTTATGGATAAATATAAGTACAGATAGTGTTTTCTGCCGTACTGTGTAAATAATACCACCAATTCACCAGAAAAACTGGTGTGTTCCAATAATAAACGCTGAACGTAATAATGAATAATTCAAAGCCACCAGAGAAGGACCAAGTCTTCTTATTGTGGAGACCATTTCAATGTCAAGTAAAGTAACAAATTACAATGTATTCTAAGCGTTTTATTTGTGGTAAGTTGTATCTTAATGTAGGAATTTGATTTTTAATATGGGTTTATGTTGTAGGAAAAACGGCCGCATTACAAGACTTGTGTGGCGTTCTAGCTGTTTACAAATTTAAATTACCCGCCAAACTGGTGGATAAAACAGGGTGTATTACTGTCAGGGTTGCCAATGTGTGGGGAATTCCCCAAAATGTGGGGAATTTCAACAACTGTGGGGAATTTGTGGGGAATGAATCACTCTGGGGAATTGTGGGGAATTTGGTTACACCTAACTACGTAGACAGAAAAAGCAACACATTTCATATTTTATATTTTTTTCACGTCTTCACGAGACACGTGACACGTGATTTTTTCATTCATAAACTTACCCTTGCCCAAAGAGTTGGTATTGATTTGGAAAACGCGCGATTGCTGGTCCGCATTCCGTCTTGACCTTGGCACCACACGGGTACGGTATTTGGTATTGGTATTATGGTATTTATGTTATGTCATCGAAAATTCATTGTATCTTTTTTTATTCTTAAGGATAAACAAAGATTTATAACTGTTCTAGTCTAAAACTTTGGGATGTGGGGAATTGTGGGGAATCGCGCAAGTTTTGGAGGGGAAAATGGATCAGAGCTGTTGGCAACCCTGATTACTGTATTCTTAACGGCTCTAGATTAGAATGTTATTCATGCTTTGACTTCCTAAAATGAGTGAAATGGCCTTAATCTGCTTTTATGTATTTTATCTAGTTTATGTTGGAATAAAGTGCAGTTGTTTTTGTTAGCTATTGATTATTTATGAAGCTCCCTAGATGCCCCATAATACTAGGATGATCAATAAATTAAGAAAGGAAATTTAAAAACTCGCCGTTGAAAAACTATACCAAACAAACTGTGAAAGTCGTCTAACGTCGGTGAACACAATCAGTCGGAAATGGCTACGAACGCGTTGGATTGTAGTTATAAATGCCCTTTGAATTATGTGTGTTATAAATACATATCATTGTTTATTGCTTAGATAGATACTAGCATAAAGTACTTACTATTTATTATTTTTTGTTTTAATACAGACCTTTCTTGATATCTTCGTAAGTCTCATTCTGACTCTTCTTAGAAGTGAGTATCAATGGATAATAAATAATTTCTTTAGTAGATAAACTTATTTTGTTGTTTTCAGTTAGATACGCATGTATATAGTTAATAGGAAATAAAACAATGAAAAGGAAATATTTAATAAAATACAAAGTATAGTTAACAAATTCATCTAAATTAAATAATAAAATACATATTAGACATATTATGTAATATTAATAAGATAAGATAAAGGAAGTTCTTGCAGAAATTACAGTAGTTTGTACTGTCTATAGCAGCTGTAACGTAAGTACCTTGCAGCTTTTGCACTTCCAACCATTGCAATGTCAAAACGATCGTCTCTCTTTAAAAATTCGCTGACCATAAATATATCTACCGCAAGTAGAATGTCAGAATTAGCTTTTACATAGTCGTTTTGTAAAAAAATATTAACAATAACTGCAAACATCAATCACTGCTAGCTAAACGTCAAATTTACTTTTGACATATGAGGTTATTTTCTTTCTTGTCAGCAATGTCAACTTATTCGTCTTCATATTCTGTTCTGCTTATAAGTTCACATCTAACTGCCGTTATGATGTCACTACCGTTTTCGCGGCACATTCAAATAGTCGAAGTTTAACAATTTTTTAAAATATGTTGCGCTAAGAATTTTTCTTCCAAATTAAATATATAACTAAATTAAGTCCTCCACTACCATATTTCACCATTTTTGAAAATTCGTCAACAACCCAATTGTCTTGAATTTCTTGTGCGTATGTTGAAATGAACAAATTGTTTCTTCATATCTAACAATTAATTTATTAGCTACATGTATGGCCCTTCCGTAGGCACCGCTTTGTCAACCTTTCATGGAGTATGTCGTGCTGCAGGTGGCTACTGAGTTTACTTGGATATGACTATATAAAAGTTTTATAAAGTTCATTTATTGAATTTATCTTTTGCCAGATATGTTAGACACTAATCCTGATATATTTTAATGTATCTCTTAAATTTATTAGTGTAGTCTTACTTCCTTTGTCTAATAGTAATTATTCGTGTAATTTTCGTCGCATATGTTTTTGTTATTGGTTCTATGTCCGTAGCAAATATTTAAATAAATAAATCAATTACTAGTTTTAATAGTATATTTAGAAACCCAAATGAAGTCAAGACAAATATTAAAGATAATTGTTTCTTGAAATGAAATCAAGGCGAGTATTAGATATAGCTGTTTCTTGAACTGGACCTACTTACTTGTCTTCAAGATGCAAGTTTTATACCTTTATTATCATACCCATTTGATTTACTTAAAGAGGTATATTGTAACCAGACAAAAATGTTTAATGGTCACCATAGAAATAAAAATGTACAGAAATCCGTTTCGTAATACATTGAATTCAAATATTGAATAAAAAATATGTGTATATGTATATGTATGCATGTGTGTGTATGTAGTAGACCGTCTCTTGTAAACAAGATAACTTCGGTTATACTTAATATTTTTAGTTCAAATTTGGAACATATGTAGAACACTTTCTATTGAAAATGCGCTGTATTCGCTGTACAAGGTGACTGTTAGAGGCATGTCATGAATCATATAAATTATGTTTTATTATAATTTTAGAGCAAGTTGTTACTAAAATTTTTAATTTGCACACAAAATTACGAAGATGTACAAGGCACAAAACTGCAGTATATTCTCAGGTTCTAAAAGATTTTAAAATGTCACTGAGGTATTTTTAATAAAACTATTAGTCGTTTGGGGGTAACTTTGAAAAAGGATTTTTTGCGTTTGTAGAAGTTCTTTTACTTTCAAGATGGCTACGTTTTCGTCGAACTATATTTTATGTTACAACGCTTTACTTATGAAATATGTATTCTGAAGCAACAAATACCAAGTGCAATATAGAGGGTTTTGAACCTGACGTGATCGTCTGTTGTGCTTAAATATCTAATACTAGGTTATAATAGGTTTCTTTTGCATTTGCTTACATCTGATATAAACATAAATTTTTAAATTGCAAATGTTATTTTGGCTTTAAGATAAGTCGTAATAATTAATAATATATGTTTTAGCTTTGAGTAATATTAATATAGAAAATAATTATCTTAATTACCTCCTTTAGCTATATATGGTAATATTGATATTTTGACATTCTGGCAGGAAGCTCATTAAATGAACACAATACATATCTAACGACAATAATGGATTTTTATTTATTTTCTAATTATAAAGAGTTGATTACAGTGATTTATGCAAGGTCTTCGATTTTATGTATACAGATATGACGATATTAAACAGGTATTTTATCTCGGAAGAGGATTTCCAACTAATTAGTTACTGAAAACAAAATTAGTAGGTCCTGGATGCCTGTTTTACCAAAATAAGTAACTAAGAGTAATTGCCCAAGTATGCAGAGTGCTACTTAAAAAATAAGAAAGTTTTACGCGGTTATACCGGAAGTGATTTCTTTGACACCGGAGGTTCACAAAATGAACACAGATAATTATATTCAATGCCTTAAATCACAAAATTTTATTTTAAAAACTCACCAAATAAGGTAGTTTATGCGATGATGTGAAGTTTCGAATTTAAAATACCTTATTTACCTATACACCTATTTTAGACGTACTCATGGATTCAATTTAAGAGAAACCACAATAACACAAGAGGAAATCGCAGGAAATCGAGGAAAATTGCTGGAAATCATTTCAGTAGGGAAAATCTGATATACAAATTTGAATTGGGATTTTTCACAAGCCCATCGCATGCTGAAAAATTTTTTCGGCTTCAAAAGAGAGCTGTCAGCAACCACTATTTATAAAGCTCGGCATAATGACTTTACTGTCATTATATATTTTCTTTTCTTTAACCGGAATTTAACAGCGAGGGAGTTTAAGACATATTAATTGTATTCGAGAAAGACAAGATTCGAACCTCGATCTTCGAATCAGTATGATTATGCGTCGAATTCATCGCTGTGAAATTATTATTGAATTTATTTTGTAATTTCAACCCTCGTTTTCAAATGTCTACCTTAGAAAATGCCATATAAAAAAGTTATTCGATTTATTGAATACTACCTATCTACCATTATAATGAATACCACTAGTTAGCGAACACCCGGTATAAATACTTTAGGTATTTGATTCAGTTGATGAAAAATGTGTTCATTTCTTCTTTTCTTTCAATGGTACATTAGTTCCACGATTCCTTGAGGGGTTTTATACTGCAATATGCTGGCAACAGTGCCTCTGTTATAAATCATACACTCAAGTTGAAAACTACAAGCCTTTTTTAAAAGCTGATTTATTGTGACGTTAAATTTTAGTAATATTAATGTAACTAGAGACGCTCGTTGCAAAAAAATTAGAACATTTCTTCATAGACAATGTTTTAGTATTTCATTAGAAAAAATCTGTTGACGCTATATCTAGGTAATTGACGTTATTGGAACCGAAGAAATGGATTATACTTCTAATGAAAACTGTACAGGGTGGACACTCTAAAAAAATATTGTTTACGAAAAAAATGTAAGAGACAACGATAATATTTCGCATCTAATAGTATTTGGTATATAGTTTGGCGCTGAGCTAATGATTTATTAATAAATCAAAGCCAATATTGCGAATACTACTACTTGGTATATAGTTAACACAATTGTCAATGAAGAGAAATGCTAAGTATATGTTTAGTGAAAAATATCCAAGTGGAAAAAATTACCGAAAAAATTGTGGCGGCGGACAATCAAATTTCACATATAGTTAATACAACCGGTAATTTAACAAATCTACTCATTAATGAAAAATACACCGAGTGGACTTAAAGAAACAATTAATGAAAAATAAAATGACAATAATAAACTGCTGGCCAACTGAAACGGACCAAGCGAAATTTTAAGAGATAATTTATTCGTGAAGTAGCGAGTTTTTCCATTCATTTTATTTTGAAGCACGTTATTGTCTACAAGGTGTGAAAGAAAAGCTTGTTTTTAACCAAACCTTATAACTACCGAGGTCCCACAAAAATTATTTTATATTTTTTTGATGCACATTTTTTTAGTCACTGGTTTATGAAGAAATAAACAGTTTCTCAAATTTTTGATATCTCTCTTATTTTATAAGTTACCGATTTTTTTCTAAAAATCTGTCATTTGCCCATCTCTTTGCCGTTAGGCCTTATTGACTTTCGTAAGTTTGGTTCTTCCCTTTTTCTTCAGTTGACATTTTATATAATAATAGTGCTTATAAAAAATAAGTAAATTATTGTTTTTTAGATTCTATTTTGTTCCATTAATACTTCCAATTTTTCGTATATTTTTGTATTTTTGGTGTGGACATTCACAAAATTTGGAATTTTTTTTTTTTGTATATACAGGTAAAGCCATTTAGTACCTTTACACGTGAGCCAAATTTCAACTTGGTGTCTTTAACGTTCCGTAGTGGGTTCTGTTTTCTATATTGTGATGTAGAAAACCCAAAAAAGCTCCTAAATCCATGAACGTATATCGATTTTGGGTATTATTCTGCGGATATGAGAAAACCGAAGATTTTTTTACAAAATAAGCAATTTGCATTTTTTTTTTTTTTTTTTTTCGTTGGAGTATTTATTCGTGTGGCTATGCCAAATATCAGCCCTTATATCGCAAAATTAAATTTATACCAAAAAATTATAGTTGTTATTACTAGCTATTAATTTCAAGGAAGGCAACGGGGAATAGCAAAGGGATATCCAATACGATCTCGTAGTCTCAGCGTGTCTGCGGCCGTAGTGTCATATGCCAGCGCACTGTTTGATGTCACAGTCAATGGCGACGTCTAATAAATATCAGTGGCGTCGTTGGGGGGTGGACCCGGCGGACCACTTAAAACTGGCATGGCCCACCCTGACTCATTCGGAGAAAACCATAATATATTATGTATAAATCATCTCGTGATTACTGGAATTGCGGACAAAATTGTTAACACACTAGAAGATTGATCGAAATCGTTTTAAAGTTTAAATTTAATCCCCATTTCAGAACTTGTAGATAGGTAGTTTATTAATACTCTCAACGACCATCGTGTGGCGCTTGCATCGAAATTTGGACGGTTTCTAAGTTCTAACCTAGTTCCATTATTAGCCATGCGGCAATGCTGCATAGGTTTTCAATTGTATTATCCAGCCGTAAGTATTACACAACTATCTACTACTTGCACTGTACTTGTACATTTGCACAATAAGGAATAAACGAAGTATTAGCGAGTATTTTGCTGTTGCGGGCACTACGGCTTAGACCCCAAATGTAAATAAAAGTAATAAAAGGAAGAAAGTTGTTAATGCCTCACTTTGTAATTTTCCAACCTTGCAATAAAATTACCTTTGCGCGTTTGCGCACTACTACTGTAATCGCCAATTATGAAGACACTTCCTGACGCAGATAAATCCCACCAGTTCCTTCTAAAACCTCATACAGTAACTAGAGGTTTTAACGAAATAATGTCATATGAAATAGATTTCGTTCATTTTTGGTGTAACATTCGCCGGTACCAGTGACGTGCACGTAACAACGGTTAAAACTTATTTCAGTACACTACATAGCACGCTACTGACTAAGACTGGTATGCAATCTGTGCGCGTGAGATATTTATGCGTAACCGCCGACATGGGGGGCAATCACTTGAAATTATGTGTCCCACGATTGCAATATTGCACAGATATTGCACAGACATTGCACGATATTGCACACCATTGCACATATACATGTCCCACATGTCCCACATATTGCATAAGTGATTACCCCCTCGGCCGACATATACTGCAACTGGTGATTCCATATGTTTAGGGGGGCAGGGCCAGAAGTCGACTTTCGCACAGCTTCATCATATTTGGCGATTGCAAGTACGTCTTATTATCATCTGTGGCAATATTCGTTGCATTGCAGAAATTAGAACCGGATCTAATTTTAATTGCATTGCGGCGGCAATCTAGTAATATTTTTTGGGTATTTACGTGTAGCCAACGGAATATTAATTATTATTACTATTCGTGTCATTCATGTATGCAATAATATCATGTCAGAGAAAATGGTATACCTGTTTCTTAGCAAGAAAAACTGGCAAGTGTACAGTGAACTGTGCATACACCATAATAATAATCTTCGTCAATATAATAAGCCTGCATATTTTAAGTTTCATTGATACTAATGATACTTAATCCCATTTTAAAAAAACTAACCCTAATAATAATGAAATAAAATAATCTTGGCCCCTTCAGAGCACCATGCCTAATACTGGCCCACCCGAGAAAAAAGTAGAATAGCAGTTTAGAGTATGCAAACTTTAATAGCTTATATACAGTGTTCGCCAAAAGGTCTGCACCATAAGCGAACTCTATTGTTATTGACTTTCTGAAAAATTGTATTTTTGATAAAAGTTAGTGTCTGCTCTCAAACGAAAAAAGGACTGCAGAAATGTGTGTTAATCCTGGCGCTTAAGTCGGAAAATTATTTTTTTTAAATTGCCTGAAGAGTAAACTACCGAAAAATTTTATTTTAAGAAGCTGCTTATAATGCGAAGTTATATCCAGATATCAAATTTGGTTATTCTTTTTTAAAAATAAAAGTTTTCCACTTTTTTACGCATAATTTCTGAACTATGTTTTTAAATACTTTCCTGTTATTAATAATTTGAGCCTAATCAATCGATTAAAGCCCACTTTGAAGAACTTTTATCAGTACTTTTTTAACCAAATAAATAATTTGATATTTGATATATTTTTAAAATAGAAAAACCAAATTTGATATCTGGATATAACTTCGCATTATAAGCAACTTCTTTGAATAACATTTTCGACATCTTCAAAAATAAAGGTAGTTTACTCTTGAGACAATATCAAAAAAATTAATTTTCCGACCTAAGCGCCAGGACTAACGCACATTTGTGCAACCCCCTTTTCATTTAATAGTATGCACTAACTTATAATCGTTTGTAATATCACTAGTGCTTGAAATTTTATCGGTAAAATTTTTTCGAAAGCGTTGTTCCCTGGTAATATAAAGAGTGCAAATTGACAGTTTATTTGATAATAAACTGTCAATTTGCACGAGTTATATTAACCTTATGGCAACTTAGCTTGAGAAAAAATTTATAGATAAAATTTAGAAGCACGAGTGGTATTTGTGGAGAATATTTCACGAATAAATAATTCATTAAGTACATCTTCTATATTATGTTCAGTAATTAATTGCCTTCAGACGTTTCCTTGTTACTTTTTAGAAATTATTCACCTTTATCTTCAATTTCATCATTTACGTCACATAAAAATGCATTTCCAAAGCGACTCATCTAATAAAAAACAAAGTAGGTTTAAATTATGACAATCAGAACAATATACGTTAAACCATAGGTACTGTAACTTATAAGACTAGTCATCACAACAAAGCACGCTTCGACCAATCACACTACGGGTATAATCACATAAATTGCATATTACCAATCTATAGCTTTTACGTTCTAAGGCTGCGGCTCAGATGGTATGGTACCGCCATCTAGTAACGCTAGCTTAACTTAACTGGCCTAAACAGTGAATTGAATTATTATATTAAAGTGTTTATTAATATATATTTATGTATTTAATCCTTGTTTCTAATTTGAGAAGTTTAATAGTTAAGTTAAAGTTTACTTGTTTAAGTAGACAGACTTTAAGTACAACGAATTATAATGTATATCGTGATACTGCAGAGTTTTGATTTTCCAAATAAGTGTTAGCTGCTTTGTGATGATTGATGAATTATCATACGTAAGTACCTACATTTGTGTATTTACCTTGAAATAACTGATTTGTCTGCTTCGTAGACATTTATATTTAATTTTAGTCGTGAAAATTATTTTGTAATTACGTTAGGTATTAAGCCATTGAAAGCTGTGTATAACTTATCCCGAACCAAGTTCTACACAGCATTGGTTTTTTAGGTTATTAATACCTAGAATACTACAACTTACGTTAACAATTAGTAATAAGCTAGAGAAGATATTTATAGATAACATTTAAAAGCACGATTTGTTCTATTTGCTGAATACATTTCAGGACACAACACGTCAAAAAATGTTCGCAATATTTTCCGCTGCAGCGACCTAAAAAATTAGAGCGATAAATTTTGCATGTTGGTACTGTCAAAAGCCGATCTAGCTTGAATTATCGTACGTAATATCACTAGTGCTTAAAATTTTATCGATTATTTCACTCATTACGGCTATAGCCAATGAGAGCCCGTTTTTTCACAACATTGCACCAATCAAACGTCATTTTTAGTGGTAATTCAAGCTAGATCTGCTTTTGACAGGACCAATATGCAAAATTTATCGCTCTAATTTTTTAGGTCGCTGCAGCGGCAAATATTGCGAAACTTTTTTGACGTTTTGTGTCGTGACATGTTTTCGGCAAATAGGACAAATCGTGCTTTTAAATGTTATCTATAAATATCTTCTCTTATTACTAATTGTTAACGTAAATTGTAGTATTGTATTGATAACCTAAAAAGCCAATGCTGTGTGGAACTTATATAGGTTCGGGACAAGTTATAGGTACAGAGCTTTCAATGGCTTAATACCCAACATAATTACAAAATAATTTTCACAACTAAAATTAAATATGAATATCTACGAAGCACACAAATCAGTTATTTCATGATAAATACACAAATGTAGGTACTTACATATGGTAATTCATCAATCATTACAAAGCAGCTAACACTTATTTGGAAAATCAAAACTCTGCAGTATCACTATATACATTATAATTCGTTGTACTTAAAGTCTCTCTACTTAAACAAGTAAACCTTAACTTAACTATCAAACTTCTCAAATTAGGAACAAGGATTAAATACATAAATATATATTAATAAACACTTTAATATAATAATTCAATTCACTGTTTAGTCACATAAGTAACTAAGTTAAGCTAGCGTTACTAGATGGCGGTACCATACCATCTGAGCTGGCAGCCTTAGAACGTAAAATGGATAGATTGGTAATATGCAACTTGTGTGATTTCACCGGTAATGTGATTGGTCGAAGCTTGCTTTGTTCTGATGACTAGTCTTATAAGTTACAGTACCTATGGTTTAACGTACATTGTTTTTCTTGATTGTCATAATTTAAACCTACTTTGTTTTTTATTAGATGAGTCGCTTTGGAAATGCATTTTTATGTGACGTAAATGAAGAAATTGAAGATAAAGGTGAGTGAGTAATCTCTAAGAAGCAACAAGGAAACGTCTGAAGGCAATTAATTACTGAACATAATATTGAAGATATACTTAATGAATTATTTATTCGTGAAATATTCTCCACAAATACCACTTGTGCTTTAAATTTTATCTAAAAATTTTTTCTCAAGCTAAGTCGCCCCTAGTTAATATAACTCGTGCAAATTGGCAGTTTATTATCAAAGATTAAATCCCTCCCGCTAAAGCGGTCGGGATTTAATCAGATAATAAACTGCCAATTTGCACTCTTTATTCTACCAGGCAACACGCTTTCGAAAAAATTTTCGATAAAATTTTAAGCACTAGTGATATTACATACGAAATTGCACAGCTTTGATTCAACTAGTTACTTATTGATGGATTACCGTATGTAAGTAGGTACATTCTTAGTTTCCAGAGCGAATGTGTTTACTTCACATTGATATTAAATGATTTGCTTACTTTGTAACTACGTTATTGAGCTATTGAAAGCTGTGCTTGACTTGTTCCTGTATTATCAGCAGGGTGTATTAAATACACCCTGATTATGAGCTAGGTATGTTAAGTACAATCTTTGTATATTATTGTTACCTGATTGAAAAGTAGGCAAACTGAAATACCTAGTTACAGATAGGCAAGGCTTATAATAAGCCTATATATTTCAGACAGGTTCTCTTTGCCAACTGACGATTGTTTACTATATATGTGGGGTGTTTATGTTTTGCTACTAGATAATACAATATTACAATTTACAAGGTAAGTAAACAATTAGTAATAAGCTAGAGAAGATATTTATAGATAAAATTTAAAAGCTGGAGTTGCCCTATTTGTCGAAAATGTTTCACGAAACAAAACGTCAAAAAATTATCGCAGTATTTGCCGCTGCAGCGACATAAAAAATTAGAGCGATAAATTTTGCATGTTGGTACTGTCAAAAGCCGATCTAGCTTGAATTACCACTAATAATGACGTCTGATTGGTGCAATGTTGTGAAAAAGCGGGCTCTCATTGGCTACAGCATTAATGAGTGAAATAATCAAAAATAAAATTTTTCAGAAAGTCAAGAACAGAGTTTCTCTTATGGTGCAGACTTTTTGGCGGACACTGTCAAGGAACTGAAAAATGTTCTTTTTGTGAACTACGGGTTTTTTAATGATATTAGCATACGTTGTTTGTAGTATTGCTTTCCAAATTAAATCTTTATTCAATTTCCCTATTGCAGGCTAAAACTGCAATTACAACATTTTTACCAATTCACTAATAAGAACATTATGAAACAAATTAAATAAGTCGATGGTGAGAAACTTGTAATTCAACTCACATAAACATAAGTTTTCATGACTATAACTGGCGTTTAAATAATTGTAACGAAGGTTTCGCAAAACTAGAATATAAAATAAATATAAAGATATATATAAACGGTTGGTGATATCTCAAGTAAGGATTTCCTACGAACTTCTTTAACACATCAACGCATTGTCTGTCTATCTATCTTTTCTCTCAGTAATTTGAGGGAGATTGATTACTCGGCAGAAGTTTTGTCATTATTACGACCAACCGATCTGTGACACTCTCCCACTATTCATTTGTCCAGAAAGTACATAACTGTGTTTATTTTTTAAGCAATGACTATGTTGGGCACATCAAATTGAAGACATTTTTAAAGCCTTTAAACATGCATACAGAGTGATTAAAAAAAAATTTTTTTGAAAAAATTGTTAAAAAAGGAAACTTAATTTCTTTGAATATTTTTTTACCCCACCCTGTCCATGAACTGTGTTAATATTTTCTTATAAAGGTTTTAATTAGTTTCAATTTATGTTATTAAAATAAAAAAATTTAAAAAATAAAAATTTTGCAATTTTCTATTTAGTACATTTTAATACCCGGATTGTGTTTGCGATAGGTGTAAAATACCAAAAAAAAAAAAAAAAGTACGGCTTTCATTTTCTGCAGTCTCGGTCTGCTTGACGTAAAATGGATTTTTAACAAATTTCAGTTAAACTCGCAGAGTTAATCTAAGAAGAAAATAAAAGAGAATAAACCATTGTAGGTAAACTGGTCTTTGTGTTAATTTTACGGAAAAATTCTATTTGGATAAAATATTTGGTATTGGAAGTTAGAGCCATATGCCAACTTTCATTGCATTTGAACAAAAAATAATAATAATAATAATAATATCTCCTGAAGAGATTAGAAGAAGTTACAAAGAATTAAAAGAAGGGTGTAATTATGTAGCAATTTAGGTACTATTTGAATTTTGGTTTCTAGTTGAATTCGTTGAAACTGCTAATTGTGTTAAAAAATAAAAAGCTATTTACTTTAAGTAGTATTTTCGGAGTTTTCAAAACGGAAAGTTTCCAGGAAGTTTTCCTTCTAACTTTCCAGTGGGTATATTAATAGGTTATTTTATGGTGAAACCTGATTCGTGATGATGCAGGCTTCATTGTGATACCAAATAAGTGCATACAATTATATTATTTACATTTTACAGACTTTTATCAAATGTGGAAAGTTTCCTCCTCCAAATATTATTGTTTCCCGTAACATTTTTTCCTTCATTATTTTTTGGATTGTCCAGCCTCTATATTTTCCTGTCAAAATATACCAGATATTTTCCATGGCAATAAGCCTTATTTACCTGCCGAATAATATTTTTCTCAGTCAAATATTTTTTTAGATATGGAGCAAAGAGGCCGACCCACAGACGGACTGAACTGAAATAATTAAATTTTCATAATCTAAATCTGAAATATAAAAATCCTAAGTAAACTGGAATAATGATTTTTTACGATTACAATACTTCTCCTCGGTAAGCGAGAAATATAGAAAATTTGTAAAATTATTTATAAAAATCTCTGCTCTCTATTTGACATCTTCTATTCATTAATTATCTTATTCCTTTCAGCGTTCACTTTATATATTTTTCTACCAAAATTGTATCAGATTTTCAACCTTGTCAACCACATTCCAAATATTTTTTCCTGTAGTTTTATTTTTTTTAAGTATCCAATCTGTATGTTTTTCCATTAAGAGTTGTAAGGTCTCTTTCTTGGCAATAGCGTGAACTACCTGTCAAATATTATTTATATCCATCAGCATTTCGGAAAGTGATTATTCACGATTATAATTAACAACAAATAATGTTTTCCGAATCCTAGTCAAAACTTTCTTCGTTGTTATCATTTTCATATATCCTAAATAAATAATTAGAAAATAATTGACTAATGTAATACAATGTAATTCAACATGACTAACGTATGCACCATATAACGATAACAAATTTTTATATTTAGTTAAATTATACAGCCCCACAAAAAAAAAGTACAAAGCAGCGAACCAGACCCATGTATTCCTATGTATTTTCGGTCTCTGAATCCGAATCCGGGGTCAAAAAAAATCGTACACCCCCAAAATCATTAGCTAGAGCCAAAAAACACCCCTGAAATGGGGTAAAAAGAATATTAAGCTACGAGAAAAGTTGTTACATCTTAATCAATCGAATTATACAAATCAAGGTTAAACAGCAGCGTACATACAATAGATATGAAACACATACCCAAGGAGGGGCGAAAACTAGCCCCCATATACAAAAAAATCGATCCAAAACAGCACTGACTGCTGAAAAAGCTCAAAATGTCTAAGTTTTGTTAAAGTGATAAGAAACTGCATCAGGTCCGACGTAATCTTCATAAACTGCCCCTATAGAGTTGAGAACAACCACCCCCAAGTTTAAAGGACACGAGAAAAACGAGAAAAAACGTAAAATGCAACAGGATTTCTATTTTCATTGGCTGAAATTGCATAGTGCTCTAAAATAGAATTAGAAACTTACGTACCATCAACATTCTACAGTGTCAACCCTCAGAGGGTATGAAAACTACCCCCTATGTAAGGTTTGACTATAAAAAGTTACAGTGACTTCTATAAAAATTCGAAACACCTGCGTTGTGTGGAAGAGAGAAGAAACTAGACTATGTTCGACCCTGTGCTTGAAAACCACCCCCACAGGGTTGAGAGACGCCACCCTATAAAAAAAACTATGGAAATGAAATGAATAAGCAACAGTATAGCTTTTTCGTTACATCTTGAATTACGGTAGTTTACATCCTTTCTGGGGGTGTTACTTAATAACATTTATAAGACATGAGTTTCAAACTCTAAGTGTGCAACGCGATTTTTGCCAATCATAGCATCCATAAAAAACCGCTGCCCAAGGAATCACTACTTTCACATCCGGATTTACTATCCAAGTCACACAATGAAAAAATTTTGTATCTGGAAATAATTGTTTATGGAACTTTAATAATATAATATTACCCCAAAAACCCATAAAATGATACCCCACATCGGTAGTGGGGTGGGGGTGGTGACAGGGGGTGGGAGTGGGGGGTGAAGAAAGTAAAAAAATATTTTGAGGTTTCTGGTTCTTGTACACACACTAAATCACATTTTTTTTCATCCCCTTTAATACTGGGGTGGGAGTGGTAATGGGGGTGGCTATTGCCAAAATTTTCTTTTGAGACCTTAGTTTCTCTTGTCTATACTAAATATCAATTTTATGAACTCTTACCTGCTTGATTTACCTATTTACTCCAAATTTACCCCAATTTACCCCCCAACCCTTCGACGGAACAAGATGAAAATATAATCTACTTCTAGATCTCGTTAAAGTAAATATGTGTACCAAATTTCAAGTCAATATCTCAAACGGTTCCAGAGTAAACGTGCGCACAAAAAAAGTTACAGACCGACAGACAGAAAATTTTTTTTCGCTCAAACTTGAAATCTCGACGTTTCATGACATTCTAAGCCTATTTGAACAATAAAAATTTTAAAAAATTTTTTGTCGTTACTGTACTTCCACTGGATGTGGAAGTAAAATGTAAATGCGGTTAGTTTCTCTCTGTTTTTCCAGCATCCTACAGATATAGAGGTAGTATCTCGCAACCCCGTGGTGGTGGTTTTCAAGCACATCGTCGAACATAGTCTAGTTTCTTCTCTTTTCCACACAACGCAGGTGTTTCGATTTTTTATAGAAGTCACTGTAGCTTTTTATAGTTAAATCTTACATAGGGGGTAGTTTTCACACCCTCTGATGGTTGACAATGTAGGATGTTGATGGTACGTAAGTTTCTGGTTCTATTTTAGAGTACTACGCAATTTCAGCCAATCATAGCATCCATGAAAACAGAAATCCTGTTGGATTTTACGTTTTTTCTTGTTTTCCTCGTGTCCTTTGAACTCAAAGGTGGTTGTTCTCAACCCTATAGGGGCAGTTTATGAAGATTACGTCGGACCTGATGTAGTTTATTAACACTTTAACAAAACTTAGACATTTCGAGCTTTTTCAGCAGTCATTGCTGTTTTGGATCGATTTTTTTTATATATGGGGGCTAGTTTTCGCCCCTGCCTGGGGGTGTGTTTCATATCTATTGTATGTACGCTGCTGTTTAACCTTAATTTGTATAATTCGATTGATTAAAAAGTAACAGCTATTCTGGTAGCTTAATCTTCTTTTTATCCCATTTCGGGGGTATTTTTTGGCTCTAGCTAATGATTTTTTTTTACTCCGGATTCGGATTCAGCGACCGAAAATACATAGGAATACATGGGTCTGGTTCGCTGCTTTGAACTTTTATTTTTTTTTTGTGGGGCTGCGTTATTAATGGCTGTGTAAATGATGGGTCACAAACAACAAAACACCTTCATAATATTGAAAAATAAACAAATTAACAAATAAACAATTGCCGTCACCTAAAATGGGAATAACATGTCGTTCCATGATGAATTTGATTGATTTACTCGGATCTCTTCGGTCAACTGCGGCCTCTACATGCGCAGTTTGATGTAGTAGGGGAGTACACATAACGCTATAGTTCAGCGCTGTGGTTCATTTATTTATCTGAACTTGTATTTCGTTTTTTTTACGTTTGAAAATAACAGTTTATGTGATGACACATCTGTGGATAAATAGATTTGTTTTAAAAAAACAATAATCAAAATCGGTCCAGTGAGGGCCGATGACGAGGCCGCAAAAGAAAACTTCTTATGTTTTAAATATATAGATTATTCAACTAGAGTGTAATGATGGCTATTACTTGCGAGGATGTCGTTTACGGTACGAACCGAAGTTGAGTATTGTAATTCATACGAGCGAGTAATAGTTATTACACACGAGTAGAATACTATACTTTTTCTACGACTACTCATCGCTTAAAATCATTTTTTAACAACAAACTTGTGCAAACCGGTAAAAAAACATGATAGTAATTTTAAAATTTAAAGAAATTTAGATGACATACACTGATATTTGTATTACAGATTGAATTGAGTCATGGTATCGTGATATTTTCTAACTTTAAATCGTCTTTTGTAATTGCTGCAGAATTGTTGAGTAATGAAGATCAGTGGCGCAGCCAGCAAATTCATCTAGGGGGGGGGGGGGGGGGCAATAGAACCGGCCTCCCCAGAGGATGAGGAAAATTTTTGAGAACGGATGTATATAGATTCCTCTACTAGATAATATTGGCATTAATTACAAAATATTTATTTCAAGGAATAATTTGGATACTGCTTTGTACTGATAGAGATATGCTTCTTTATTTTTTGGCTCATGGAAGACGGCTTGGGGGGGCTGGCTACCTCCCTGGCTGTGCGTCTGATGAAAATAAACTCTTGTGATTGGTTCAAATCCATTGAGTAATGAATTACTATTACCCACGGCTGTGAGTAATGAGCCCCATTACTTGATCAAAAATATGACTATAATATATGAATAATTATCCAATAGTCGTAGAAGAAATTAATATTATTTGACTCCTAGTGCAAATAACGTAGATTATTTCCCTCATAAAAATAAACGCAAGCTAACTTTTTTTTTAAATTACCAGCGAATAAATTACCTCTAGATTTTAAATGCAAATAATTGATTTAATTGACACTCAATTGGAGTAAAAACAAAATAAAACATTATAAATTCAAGAATTATTATTTTTGTTTATAATTACCATGTACCAACGGTGTATAGTGCAATAAAAATAAGCCTAAAAGTATGCGAACCTTGAAAAAATTAGTACAAGCAAGAAATTTGGTGGAGACTAGAAGTCCCCTAAAATCTAAATTGTGCTACGCCCAACATATTGAAAAATGGCGGCCCATTTTCAGATTTTTTTATATAAATCCTTTACCATTGCAGATAGGAAAAAAGTTTCGCATAAAAAATGTAGGCAATAATAAAACAAACAATTTCTTTTATTAACATTTTTTTTCTAAATCGAACGGTTTCAAAAATTTTTTGGCATTTCTTCCTACACTTCAGAACAATACGTTGAAGGAAGATCAAGTTGACTAGCTAGAGACACCCGCGATAAACAAACTCTTATAAACTGGATGCATCAGCATAATCCCTTTAACCACCGTTGTGAAAATTTGGTTAACTTATCTTCAGGGTTAGTAACTGATCATACTATAGACTGCGATTAAGCCCTTCAGAAGGGCCTACGGTCAATGTCGTCACTAGTGGGGAAGAATTTTTGCGAGATCATAATTTCAATAAATAGCAAATGGTAAAGGCTATATCGTCAATGAACTCATCAATCAAAGTGAGAGAAAATATTGTTGCTGTGAACCTACAACAGTTATTCAACCGAATTGTGTGTGTAGTTAAAGGAACAAAGGAGCTAAAATAAAGTTTCAAATAAGAACTCGCACCCGCACCTTCACCTACTTCTCTTTTCAATGCGTTTTTTAATATGATTATTATTATTAGAAAACGCGAGCAGATCCGAAGATCCGCAGTACTCAGGCCTATCGGCCCATTGTACATTCGCGACATTTAGGATCCCCTAGAAAAGACCAGTGCTCTCCACGAAGGAGAGCAGCCCTTTCCAGGGTAGGTCCCGTAGTTCATCCGGCTGTAGAAACTGCCTTCCGAAATACCTGTACCTTGACACTCCTATTGGTGCACAATGGCACAGGATATGAGTGATAGTTTCATCCTCCTCTCCACACATCCTACAAATAGGATCATCTTTCAACTGCATTGTATGCAGGTGCTTGTTCAGAGGACAGTGTCCTGTTATCAGGCCTACCATCCGTCTCAATCGTTCTCTATCGAGCCCAATTAGCCACTCTACGGTGGAGTCAGTCGAGGGCCCCTTTATATGGAGCCTCGACTGCCTCATTCCGGGGGCCTGAGCCCAATAGTCGTTAAACTGTGCCGTAGCCCAGTCTTGCAGCTCTGATTGTATCAGACTTCTTGGCAGACCGAAGGCTGGCTCGGGGCCAGGGAAAGGAGTTTTTGCTCCTTCGCCCGCCAAACGATCTGCTTCTTCGTTGCCCTCGACTCCGCTGTGTCCGGGCACCCATATAAGTTTAACTGAGTTGCGTTCACACAGCTCAGTCAGAATGTTTCGACAGTTCAGCACAAGCTTAGAGGTCACCTTGTTTGATGCAAGAGCCCTCAAGGCTGCCTGACTGTCGCTACATATATAAATATGCTTATTAACGAAACCTCTCTTGAGGTTTTCGCTTGCACACAGTAAAATGGCATATATCTCAGCCTGAAATACACTAGGATACTTGCCAAGTGGCGCCGATATACGAGCCCTTGGCTTGCATCCGTGTACACCAGCACCGGTTCCCTCCTGAGTCTTCGATCCGTCTGTGTACCATTCCAGACCTCCGGGACTCAGAAGATTCATTTTATCGCGTTCCCAGTCATTTCGACTAGGGAACACGACTGTATATGGAATAGTGAACTCAAAGACGGGGAGACACCGGTCGTCCTCTGACTGAGCAACGACCTGGTCCCTTATAGGCAGAGCTAGAGCCTTTGTGTGCCCCAGCCCTTGTCCCGTCGCGTTCCACATTCCACCTTTAAACAGTCTATTTGCTGCTTTCCTAGCTTCCAGTTCCACTAATATGATTAGGTCAGAGCAATTTTCAGCGTCGTATCTAGGGCAGGACAACAGGGGTGTAATTGTGTAATTTTTTATTTTCTACCCCCGCTCATTCTCGAGGGGCGTAATTTTTTCGATTTTCTCCCCCCGCTCAACAATTTTTATTTTCAAGGGAAAAATTTTTGGGGGTGCAAAATCAGAAAATCAGATGCTTGTTGAAGTAGAAGGCGGGTTTTCCACACCAGCAGCCAAATTTCTAGGCCCTGTTATTATTTTATTCACAGCGTGTAAAAGGTCAGCACAAAGGATTAAAGACACTATACACGCAACAGGTTTTCTGATTTAATTGTTACTCTGTATAATAAACAATTCGGTATGGGTGTTCAAGTGTAAATTATAAATGACGAATTTTTTCGTGAGTAGGTGAGTGCGTGTGTGTATGCGTGCAATCGAGCATGTATGTGTATTTGGAAAATTAAGTTATTAATTTTTTTTACATATATAATATGACCCAACGTATCGTACTAAATCATTCACAGTCCATCGCCTTTTGCGGCTTATTAGGTAAATTTAAATATTTTTAAATAAAAACGTTGCTAAAACGTATCAGTTACATGTACATCTTGTTCACAATATATTTGTCATTTGGATAATTTCGATCTGTTTCACAAGAATGTAGTTTAATATATTCATATTTTTTTCTTAAACAAGAAATAATCATTTTCGTAATGTTTAATTTGTTTGAAGTGCTAGAACAGCTGTTAACATTTTCAAAGCGGCCTGATAAAAAATGTAAGAGGCATTTAACAGACAATGTTAGAGAAGGAACAAAACCCGTAATAATGATTAAAGTTTTAACATTATGAAATTGAGCTTTTGACGCATAATTATACCCATTCTTTTGGTATTTACGCCTTTTAGATTTTTTTGTCGGGCGGTTAAGCTTTTTTTGTAATAATTTAGGTTTTTTGCAGCTCAGCTAACTGTAATCTTAATGGCGCTAACTCCATAGGATGTAGTTAATTTTTCAAGTTTGACTTTATTTCGGCCACTTTAATAAATAAAGTAGATTTTCCAGAGAACTCATTTATTTCGGAAAATGAAATTAAAAATTATAGTTCAGTAAAATTAGAGTTATATGATGATATAGCAGAAATATCTCGGAAAGTTTTGAAAATTTAGGGAGATGTTCATTTTGACGTCTCGAATAAAACTTTAGATATTCCGGGTTGTGGTGGCTGTGCTCACCGTGGGAGGGAAGGGGGCTTTAGATGCTCCAAAGTGATGTCTTGGCCATAACTTTAGAACGTTTAGAAATATTGTGAGTTAACGTGTGTACATGAATCAAATGCCCCATTTTTTTTTATATGTGAATTTTGACGTTAACACTTATTTAATTATTATACTCTTCGCAAAAACGAAGAGTATATTGCATTTGATCGACACGTTTCTAAAACCGTAAATATCGCTCGTAGAGAAAAAAATTTCATATCATTGTGTTAGTGAACGAATTCTGAACAACTTTCAGAATGTACATCTGTCCGTCCGTCATGTTTGTATTGAAATTTGGAAACTAAGTTAGTGTTAGCTAGAGGAAGAACCCTATTGTTTTTGAAGAAAATCAATCAGTAAATAAGAAAGTTATTAATCATTTAATTTAAAAAAAATTATTTTCTTAATTTTTGTCGCTTGTACTTAAATAGAAATCTTGCGAAATGTTATCTCTATAGTATATTTTTTTTGTCCATACATTTTACTAATATATATTTCATAGCAATATATCTAATGCGTTGAAATATGATTCTCGAAAGGAATATAGTACAGACATTCATTTTTTTGTAGTAATGTGTGATGGTCTAGTGGCAAAAATTTTGCCTTGCGACAAGTGGAAGATTCGGATCAACGCCAAGAAGTCCGAGTCGATCCTCTATTAACGCCAATTTCGATCACAACAAATTCCAGTCAAATGGTGCGTGAAGTACCTTGGACAAACGACTGACGTTTAATATACATATTAACGAAACAATACGCAATGTCTACTCCATGTCCAGGAGTCTGTACCCGCTCCTGGTCAGGGGTAGCGGACTTAACAGGACAAATAAGAAACTGTTGTACACGATGGTGATCAGGCCGGCCATCACATATGCAGCGCCGGTGTGGTGCAGCATTCCGGCAACGACAATGCGAAAACTTCGAGATCTTGAACACAAATTTATGCGCCTCATTTCTAATTCTGGCAGATACAGAGATCTATACGCACGATGTCACGATATAACCCCACTAGCAGACTATGTCCAAGAAATCTCCCAATAATTCTGCACTTTCAAACTGGGCGATAGTCCGCTAACCAGCAATATAACCCAAATCAGAATGCATAATGCCCCATTCCAAATAAAACACCCCCTACCATACCAGGTGCCACCTATCTTCCGGCAACCTCTTCCCTTGCCATACTTTCCTATACCACAATCTACCATTTTCCCACTTTTAATCTTTTCTCAACTTTATCTTTCCAATCATTTCTATTCCCTTTCTTTATGTTCCATTTTGTTCTCGTTTTTAATCTTTTTGTCCTCTTTTTTTTATCAAAAATTTCCTTTCGGCCGATAACCTTTTTAAAAATTCAAACATTTTAAACCCTATTCTTTTCTCGTCACATTTTCCTGGCGTCAGGGAGACCACCAGATCGGCAGTTCTCGTACAGTTTTTTTTTTTTTTCGTTTAGCTTTTCACCCGAGTCAAGTGCCCAAATGTATTCAGTGCTACAGCCAGTGATTAGTTTCTAAGTTTTATTTGAATTAGTTTTAGGTCCATGTGGACAACATTTCTTAATTTTATTGTTAATTTTTAAATCCGCCACAGGCGGATAGAAGTTTTAACATTGTCTTATTAACTATCGTTTAGCCAAACCGGATCTGCCCCGTCCAACCCTACATTCACCACGGCGCTACGCGTCGTGTTTGTCTGGTTGGCTCTGGGCCAGGTTTCGGGCGAGGCACATTCTGTAAAATTCAAATTTTGAATAAATATTTCTTGCTTGCTTGCTTGCCTTGCAATCCAAAGATCGTGTGTTCAAATCCCAGACAGGTTGGATGTTTTTTTTTTAATTTTTTTTTCGTATATTTTTTTCCACAACAAAATTAGTATCACAAAATTTAGAATGTCCAAAAATTAACATTATTAATGCGTAACAATTATATAAAAAGTTCAGTAAATTGGCGAAGAGTACGTTTTTAGCTTGTTTTCTCATATAATTCGTGTATGTTCAATACTTAAGAAAAGTTCTTTCATTTAAATCGAGTTTTATTAAAATAACATATATTTGCAGGAATAATCTGCTGGATCTTTCCAATAGCGATATTTATTTAAACTATTAAAATAAATTCATGTTAGATGCGTCAACGACTCCACAAATCGTACCATTGTGTAAACAAGTTTTAAGTATTCAAATTTTGTTAACTCACCCTTCAGCTTTTTTGGCCTACGCCTATCAGTTAGTGCAATAATCTCCACATATCAACAGTAATCTAGTTCGAGTGGAATGTTAATAACAAGAAAACATGTTTTTTTTTTATTTCAACTTGTAGATAGTATGAAAAAATGAAATAGTTGCGGTCAAAATCCAGCATCAAAGTAATCTTGGCTATATAAAATTAATTACAATAAAAATATAAAAACTCACCCAGAAAGGTTACATGTATATTAATTACCAATTAAACATGTAATAAAATGCCTCTCTATGACATTAATGACGAAACAAATTATAGTCTCCAGACTGGGCTAATTCAGTTGATTGGTATACTGTTTATATGCTCGCAAGAATTTATAGTCGCAAGGTAGCAAGTTCCTTGTAACGTTTGACCCGAAAATTAGGAAATTTGTTCAAATTTTATCTCTCTTGTAATTACCAAACAGAGAAAAATCAGGCCTGCTTACACCTTAGTTTTCTCTATCTTTCTTTATGTCTCAGAGATTTTGAATGTAGAAAGGTAGGAAAAACGTCGTATTGTTGTTTTCGATATGTGGGTCTAAAGATGTTTGTTTCAGATTTCTTGATTGTCCGATCCACATCAACAACTTTATTCTCCAACAAATATGCCCCCAAAACGACTCCCAGCATCGTATTCTGCATTTTATCTTTTTTTTTTACTACATGAACAGGAGAAAGGACAATATAGAACGATTAAATGATTCATGAAAACCAGATGGTAGAAGACGAAGAGAAGAAAACTCTTCAAAACGAGGGACTGATGTTATTGTTCTGTATTAGATTAGGTTAGGTTGATATGTGAGTGGGAGACTCTCCACTGCGACCATCTGGTCTATTGTGGTTCACTGCTAAATTACATTTCACCCAATAGATTCAGCTTTTTAATAAAGCCGACTACCCTATTGGGTAAGAGATTGTCCAGGTCCTCTGGCAGCAATTGTCCTTTGCCAAAAAGTGAGAACCTGGTTCTTTCTGCAGTAGGACAGGTACATAGAACGTGCACTGCCGTTCATCCTCCTCCAAATACAGTCGGCATTCATAGTTGTCCGCTATTCCAAGCCTGTGTGGTGATTTAGTCTGCAATTCCCAGAATATAGGCCAGCTTGAGTTCTTAAGTATTTAACTCTTATAATTTTATAGTTCTTGATTTCAAAGTATATGTAATAAACTCCTTTAAAAGAACTAATCCTGGTAGTTTTTGCCAGTACTTGAGGATTTTCAACCTAGGCCAAAATATTTTTGCAGTGCTTAACGATATGCTAAGCACTGGTTTCGGTCCGATTAATTTCGATACCGTACCTTCCCTGGCTAAGGAATTGGGCTCCATGCCAGAGTGGCCCGGTATCCAGACCAGAGATAACTTGTTGTTTCTGCCCAATCTGGTTAGAGCCTTTTGGCAGTTCCAGACAAAAAGAGCTTTATTGGCGCTGAATTATATTAAGTTGGTCGCTGTTGATGTCAAATGTGTACGTTAGAAAGGACCGGCATAACGTTAACATTGACCCTCTTGATTAGCCCGTGCCTCAGTTGTCCTCGAGGATTTTGCCTTAAGTTCTGCATTTATGGCAAATCGTTATAGAACACAGCAAAACTGATCAAAATAATACCCTAAAAATCGACTTAGCAAAGTTTTCAGTCTCTAAATACGTTATGTCGACCAATGAGATAAAATTTTGAAAATTATGGTAAAATTGGAAATTTTTCAAGTCGCCCTACCATGTATCACTCGATAACACTAATTTTGGAAAATTCAGGGAAATTGACTTTGAAAGTACCCATAAAACTGTTTGTTTTTACGAAAAATTCAATTATCAAAAGGACGGTTTTCAACATTACTGACAAGAGTGTCTGTTGCGTCCTTCAGACGCACTATCGTAGGATCTTCTACATGGCGCCTAACGTGGGGCGTCAAGCCAATTTTAGCGAACCTTCCAAAATTTTATCTCGTCGATCGACATAACATTTTTCGGTCTTTAAGGTAGTTTTGGAAAAATGTTAGTATCTTGATCAATTTGACTATTTCTACAACAAAATCACTGATCACAGACGCCTTTCACTTCAACTATTCAGAAGTTTTAAATGAAAACTGACAATGTACAATATGCAAACATTTACGCTATCTATTTTAATTAAATATTAATGATCCAACAGTAATACAACAAACAAATGTTACTGTAATAAGTTGAAACGACGTTGTAAGTGTTCTAATAAATATTCGGTTTAGTCACCTTATAACAAGTTATTGGACTTTTCTGATTCCGACTTAAGCGAAGGAGACAGAAATACTTTACTGTCCAAGGAAGTAATTCTCAGTGACTAAGTTTAATTAATATAACGTAAATCATATTTGTTTACTAAGGTTCACAAACAATACAAAAGTACATATATATTTTAGAAATAAATGCCATATGTGATACTTAACAATTAACATACCTATTAAAATGTATCGTCATATAGTATTACTGCAGATTGTAATAGGAGGAATTTTTACAGCCTTCTAAAATTGTTTTTCTTAAGAGATATATTTAAAAGTTAATGGGAGGAGGTTGTAAATGTTTATGATATTATAAATTGGAGAATTTCTCTTACGATGGCGTAGATGAGCTCATATTATTAGTTCGAAGAGTGTTGCGACGAATTTCTGTATATTCACACCTAATTCGATTTTTATCGACTGCAAAATAGAATATCGTATCTCAAATGTCATTTTATTAGAGAAAAGTAAACTGCCTCTGGTATAGAGTATTCCAGTTCGGTAGAAATTGTGAGAATAATAACTGAGGCTAATTTATTACTTAGAATCCTTATATGTTCTTGAAAATTTAATTTGTGGTTAACACACTGTCTAAGACACTTTATGTGAGTTTTGTTCTCCGTGACTTCTAAGGGAAATTTTTTCTAAGTTGCAACCGAAGGTAATTACGTAGCAATATTAAATGTAACTAAGTTTGAATCACGTAATTTTTTTACTAAAGAAATACCGGCACAATTCACCTCATGTAATATCTTCAAAGGTTTATTATGTCATTAAATGGTGGTGTAGTTGGCATGAAAGCGTACAATCTCTCGATATATTGATAGTTTCTAAGTCAGCATAGAACAAAAAAGAACTGGACCAACTGCAGACCCTTGTGGAACTCCACAAGTCTTCTTAACTTAATTAGAATATTTCTCTGAAGATTCTATCATGTGATTGCGATTCTTAAGATAGAGAATAACCTAGGTAAACAAGGTAAACAATCAAATCCATGCTAAGAAGCAGAATAATTACCACAGGTATAGAGGAACGAGTCGGCCACCGTGACTACAGTTAGGGGCTATCCACAAGGTGGAGTCTTATCGCTCTTGCTGTGGTCAACGGTGGTCGACGATCTCTTCCATCAGTTGAGTAATTATGGCCTCAACGTTCAGGGCTATGCTGATGACCTGCTCGTTACTGTTAGAGGCAGGCATGAGGTTATGATCTCAAACCACATGCAAATTGCCTTAAACATAATAGCTAAATTTTTCTCGTCACAAGGCCTTAGTGTCAATCCAAGCAAAACAGTTATTGTTCCATTCGCCAAAAGCAGAAAACTAAATTTGAGAGCTCCTATATTAAATGGAACAGTACTGTATTTTTCCAGTGAAGTCAAATATCTAGGAGTAATCCTGGACCAAAAACTTACTTAGAAAGGACCCTTACCAAAGTAACGACGGCTATTTGGACGTGCCGTAGGCTGTTGGGGTCTGAAGCCGAAAATGATACATTGCTCCTACCTTTCGGTTGTCAGGCCATGGTTACCTACGCATCATGTGTAATATGTATGGTAGCCAAAAACAAGAGAAAATAACATAAGGAAAGTTGCAGAAATTGCAACGCCTTGCCTGTCTAGGGACTACAGGAGCAATGGGCTCGGGTCCCACAGCAGCTATGGAGGCAATGCTGGACTTATTTCCTCTGCATTTGCATGTAAGGAAGGAGGCAGCACTAAGTGCCTTAAGGCTGCGTCAGGCACTTAAATTCAGACCAGGCGACCTGGTTGGTCACTCTGAAGCTAATCTAATTCGAATCCATGAACAAACCCACTGATTCAATGCCAATCAAGCATGATGTACTGCAGTGGCGGCTGGTGAAATTTCAATATTTTTTTTCTCGTCTATGGCGCATGGGACCCATACGAAATTTGGGAAATAACATCTAGAGAAGCACTTCTCTAATGATCCCTAAAAAATTTCGAAAAAGCAATTTGCGAAAAAATTTTTGAAAATTTGTTAGCCTCCCCTGGGTCTAGGGACTTCTGTTTATTTTTATTTTTTTTTGTCATATGCATTTGACTTTTCATAAAAATACAACAATAGATTTTGGAGTTTGTGAAAATATTTTCATTACTAACTGAAATACAATGAACTGAAATTTTGTAATTTACAATTTAACAAATTACAATATTTCAATTCGTTGTATCTCAGTTAGTAATGAAAATATTTTCATAAACTCCAAAATCTGTTGTTGTATTTTTATGAAAAGTCAAATGCATATGACAAAAAAAATAAAAATAAACAGGAGCTCCTAGACCCAGGGGAGGCTAACGAATTTTCAAAAATTTTTTCGCAAACTGCTTCTTCAAAATTTTTTAGGGGTCATTAGAGAAGTGCTTCTCTAGATGTTATTTCCCAAATTTCGTATGGGTCCCATGCGCCACAGACGAGAAAAGAAATATGGAAATTTCACCAGCCGCCGCTGATGTACTAATTGAAAGCCGTGAGGCGAGCAGAGTCGAAGTACTGCGGTTGGAGAAAGAGTCACACATCCGGTACACAGATGGATCGAAGATGGACGGGCGTAACAGGGCCTAAATGCAGGCTATCTAAAGCCCTTGGTAACACCCCAACCATCTTCCAGGCAGAAATCTATGCTGTAGATCAATGTGCCCAGGAATGCCTAAATAGAGGCACTCGTCAGGTAGTATTAAAGGCTCTCAAGTCCTATACCTTCGAGTCAAAAACTGTCTGGGAATGCAGACAATCCCTCAAGCAACTGGCAAAAAACAACGAGGTTACCTTGATGTGGGTGCCAGGGCATGAGGGAATACAGGGCAACAAATTGGCTGATAGCCTCGCAAGAAAAGGGGCTGAAGCCCCATTTTTTGGACCTGAATAAGGGACACATAACAGAGGAGGTCCTAAAATGGGAAAAGGAACAAAAGAAGGCCTACTGGAGGAATACTCCAGGTCAAAGACAAGTGAAAAGGTTTATAACCTATTCAACAAAGAAAGCCACGAGGCTTTTCGAACTTGAAATGTCCGACCTAAGGCTGATCACAGGTCTTCTAACTGGACATTGCCCCTTGAGATACCATCTCAAGAACATGGGTATGGCAGAAGATGGCAAATTCAGATACTGTGAAGCTGCAACTTAAACTGCGAAACATATACTTTGTGAATGCAAGGTAATAATCCGCATTAGGCTAAAGTACCTAGAACAGGCGGAATTAACGCCTGAAGACATAGGGAAATTAGCTCCCAAAAAAACTGCAAGCTTTGCCAAAAGTCTTGGAATCCTGGGCAACAACTAGTTGCAGGGTAATTCACAAAAGACCTATTAGGTCGAGGTGAAGAAAGGCCAACCCAGATAGAAGCGACCCCTTAAACAATCTACAATCTACAAACAAGGTACCTCTGAACCAATAACACCTAAGCTTTTACAGAAATAATTCATGACTTACTCGATCGAAGGCTTTGATAAATCACAAAACAAGACTCATTTCTGTTATAATAAACTTTTTCTGGGAAAGCATAAATGGCAGATCTGGTACATTTATTAGCTATTGACTAATTTTCCGATTATTTTAGAAAGTCTACATATTAAAGAAATTAGTGATATTTCATTTATGATTTATTTTCTTTTTCTTTTATTCATTAAATACTTCTCAGCGTTCTAACCAAAATTAATGAGGTCTTCCATTAATGATTTTTTTTAATAAGCACATTGTAGGTATATGCTTGAACTTTACAACTTTATTTTCTCAGTGTACTTTATATTTCACATTCCTTTTTATAATACTATTCATGTTTCTTAACTAAGTAAAAGTAAATGTACGAAATTATAATTAATAATGTCTGTTAATAAGGCATTTCCGACTAAAGTGTCAACAACTTGACGAGTCATCTCGATGGCGACTTAAAACAGGAAACTAAAATATTCAATCCTAATATACGTTCACTTTTGTTTACCATCTTACACATACATATTCTCAATCTGAATATATACTCGAATATATACAATATTCGAGCGACACTGATGAAGCCAAATAAAATTTAATCAGCACTCGATTTCCGTGCAAAGGAATACTATCCGCCGGATTATTGAAAGTAAATTCATATCTCTCACTTCTTCCTGGGAATATTTGATTTAAAAATATCCAATATCTGACCAGGAACTTCCTTGTATAAAACTGTAGTATACAGTATAACGCTGTTACTTTCTGAAAGGGAATTATCTTTATAATAGTCCACAAAAAGAGACAAAAAGTATAACCCGGCTATTCTATAAAAAACTATATTTTAAAAGCAAAATTCGTAAATCAAATAATGGACTTTTGAAATAAAAAAACAACCATTTAACAATAACAAAATTTATTGCAAAGATAAATAAATCGGTAGAGCATTGAGGCATACAGAGTGTGGACAAATGAAAATGTGCTGATGATAATAATATTCTACAAACAAATATTAAATCAAAGGTACCCAGAGAGACAGGCATAAATATAACGTAATAAGAAAAGGAAATTCGTAAAAATGTAAGAAATAGAAGATTGGAAATTAGTCAATTCCGGGTATTATAAGATTTTAAATATTACACACGAATAATTCATTCGCTTAATATAAGAAAAACTATAAACAAACTGCTTAACAATGAATAACTATATATTACCAAGAATTATGCATTCCAAAGCAAGGTAATAAACGTAACTAAATTGTACAAAATTCTGTGTTTATACATGCACAGTATACATTTCACAGAAGTTATTTAATGGAATATTTACATGAGTTTTAAACAACAAAAACATGGAACTCGCGAAAACTATTCCATCTGTTTGTTTACTCAAACAATAGGTAGATAAAAGTTATAACCGTTCCACAATCTAGTGGGAATCAAAGTTAACAGGAACGTTCAGTACCGGTGAAAAGATATTAGGAATTGTTGATAACCAAACGAAGGAAAATAAATATTTATGTACTCACAACAACTGCTGGACATTGTAGTATACACTATAGGAATGGTTGCAACACAAAGATATAAATTGGCATCAGTTGTATTCACCATCAAATACAAAATTATACTCTTCGAGGCATAGTAAACACTGACACTATAAGGTCCTTTAGTATTAACTACTCGTAAAGCAAGCATGGTTACTCTACCAGATTTTCATTAATTCTACTTGTATTTACGAGACAGATGATGTTGTTAATATTTTATTTTAACTATTAGGTAAGATTCACCATTATTAGTTAAATGACACTATTAAACAAAAGCAGTGCTCAAAATTTAACCACTATTGACGACTTTGCGAGCCCAAAGGCCGCCTCGGAAGTGAATATATCACACTAATTTGCGGTTTTATTTTATCCCTACTCGCACACTACTTTCAAGGACAATCGTCCACATTATGTCATAACCGTGCCCGCTTATCGAAGGTTATTTACCGCGAGAATCTAGAATGTTAAAAATGTCGCCTCATAAGCAACAAGAGGTCCGACAGGGCCGGCGTTAAATCCTTTTGGTAAAAAAATAACAAGTTAATTAATTTTGGTAACGAAGATATAAAATAATGTAATTTAAGGGATTTATGAACACTTAAAAAGTTGACCGTTACAACAGTATCAATCAAGTTCAAATATTTAATAACGTTTTCTGCCTTTTTCAAAACCGAAATTATTTACGTAACGTCAAGTCATAATATTAAATTTCTTTTTAATTGAAACACAACGATGCAAACATTGTAACAGATGAACAATGGCGGGGGAAACCAGAATATAAGACAGCTGATGTACGTCATATTTTTCATGAATTTCATTAAATGGAGAAGCACCGTGTTACACCGGCAAAACTTAATCAGGCTATACGGAGAACTCATTTGGAATGGAATGGTACCGATGAGGTATTGAGAGTTCTATTACATAAATAACATTAGATTCAGGTGGAGAAGAATGTAGAATAATCGGATAAGTATTGAAAAACACGACAAAAAATATCTTTAAAGTTTACAATTAATTATTTTTTATTTATTTGCTTTTATCATGATTAGAGAATATTATTTAGGTATTATGCAAATCACAACGTACACACTTTTTATTTATTATGAAAATACCTACTTTCTGTATATTGTTGCCCTAATCTGGGCACGCTAATATACTAGTTAGGTAAATACTTTAAAACACTTATTATTGGAGAACCAATCAAAACAACTACTCTCCTAGCTAATACTGACGAAGTATTGAATTACATGATAGGATTCTTAGCATTTTAAAGAAAAAAAAAATATTGAAAATACTTAAATCATTTATTTACATTTAGTCATTCACACTTTTTTTATTTAATATGAAATTATCTACTTTCTGTATATTGGTACCTTAACCGGGTCACGCTAATATACTACTTAGGAAAACACTTTAAAACACTCATTATTGGAAAACCAATCAAAACAACTACTCTTCTAGCTAATACTGACGAAGTATTGAATTACATGATAGGATTCCTGGGATTTTAAAATGCTAAGAATCCTATCATGTAATTCAATACTTCGTCAGTATTAGCTAGGAGAGTAGTTGTTTTGATTGGTTCTCCAATAATAAGTGTTTTAAAGTATTTACCTAACTAGTATATTAGCGTGCCCAGATTAGGGCAACAATATACAGAAAGTAGGTATTTTCATAATAAATAAAAAGTGTGTACGTTGTGATTTGCATAATACCTAAATAATATTCTCTAATCATGATAAAAGCAAATAAATAAAAAATAATTAATTGTAAAAAATAAATCAAGAATAGGCTTGTAAATAATGAATGAATGTTTCTATACTCTACTGATGAGATATATTTTTTTTGCCTTAAAATCCCAGGAATCCTATCATGTAATTCAATACTTCGTCAGTATTAGCTAGAAGAGTAGTTGTTTTGATTGGTTTTCCAATAATGAGTGTTTTAAAGTGTTTTCCTAAGTAGTATATTAGCGTGACCCGGTTAAGGTACCAATATACAGAAAGTAGATAATTTCATATTAAATAAAAAAAGTGTGAATGACTAAATGTAAATAAATGATTTAAGTATTTTCAATATATTTTTTTTTTCTTTAAAATGCTAAGAATCCTATCATATAATTCAATACTTCGTCAGTATTAGCTAGGAGAGTAGTTGTTTTGATTGGTTCTCCAATAATAAGTGTTTTAAAGTATTTACCTAACTAGTATATTAGCGTGCCCAGATTAGGGCAACAATATACAGAAAGTAGGTATTTTCATAATAAATAAAAAGTGTGTACGTTGTGATTTGCATAATACCTAAATAATATTCTCTAATCTTTAAAGTTTGTTCTTAAAGTCAAAATATGCCAGTTGTTTGCGTTGACGAAACCGCTTTTATAGTGGATACATGTTTTCGAAGAATTCTTACCTGGACGTTAGCTAATATTTAAATCCGAGTCTAAAACCGGGGATTAACATGAAAAAATGAATTCTGAAAATTGTGGATGGCAATTGTAGTAAATGTTGAGCCCTAACTGGCCGAAAAATTCTGTAATTGTCGTTGACAATGCACCCTTCCATGATTTTCAGACAAATCCAGCACCGTCATCAAATTTTAGGAAGGTAGATATGATACAATGGTTAGTTATTGACAGGAACTTTAATTATAAACCGAATATCTTGAAGCCACAATTTTACGAAATTATAAAATTTTATAAAAAGCTACCGATCGACAAATTTAATACCTTATGGCAATGCCGTGGAGTACTATTTCATGTCTACCATCCTAAGCACCTAAATTTAAATCATATTGAATTGATGCGGACTACAGTTAAAAATAACGTTAGTGCAAAAAATTCCTCGTTCAAAATATGAATGTATTTAAGTTAGCCAAATAACGGCTGTTGCTTGGAAAATATTGGTCTGAGAAAATATATGCATAGATCATATTTTGACAGAATTTACTTAACTTCAGTTTTATACACCACACAATTTTCAGCGTATGGTGAACACAGAACGAGTTAAGAGTGGTTCCTGACGTGGGGTGATTATACATTTTGATATGTTTTTCTGACCCTTAAATGAAGCTAAAAAAAGTCAAGTCACTCGAAGCTACCGAACATTTGGAATAATGAGAACTTTTCCAATTTTCGTGGATAAGCACAGAATGACAGCGGTATAAAAGGACGGACATAATTAGAAAAATGGTCTTAATGAACTGACTGATAAATCAGTTATAATAAGTAAAATCTTGACACCACGCAAAACTCGAAATTTCGTAAATAAGAATGCCAGAAAATGTCTCTGGATTGCCGGTGTATAATCATGAGATTGTACCATATAGTAGTCCTTGTAGTGCTGACTAATAATATTAAGAGACGTTATATTAGCACTTCTGAGATATAAACCGCTGAAGAGTGTCATCTCTAGAGAACTTTGTTCTACTTTGTAGTAAGTCAGACCACTACTTTGCGAATTATATGTATAGAAAATAGTGGAGTTAACTCCTGCCATGCTTTACGGGGCATGTTTGGGGCATGAGCAAAGTGATCAACCATGAGCGATTCTGGCCCATCTCATGAAGCTCCTCTTCTAAACCTGACACACAGTTCAAAACAAGGCTATGGGGGTTATTCTAGAAGCATCTGAAGACTAAAATCATTCCCATATGTTCATCAACCAATGGAGAGAAGCCCGCCACCATCCTTGGTACATCTTCCTTTCGAAGGCAGACAAAAAAAATATATAAGCTCTATATCGTTGTAGGGCTACGAACTAGAGAAACAAACAGAAGGTGTGGTCGTATCACTGGTAACTCGATGAGTTTACTGCACCTGCCTTTCGGCTTATCCCTCCTAAGATATATCTTAGGATAAAATTCGAGCAGGAACAGGAGCGTAATAGGTTCGATACCAAAGCGTAAGCATATTAGTTAAGTGTGTGATTTGAAAAGGTTTTCATTGGCATAGGAATAGAGGGTTTTACAATATCCTGGAGATGAGGTGACTCTGCTCTGGAAGAATAGTTCATCGGCTAAACTTGAGTTTATTAACCCTATAAGACTAGAACTGAAAGACTTATCCCACTAACAATGACTTGCGATAACAAACTGTGAAAACCATTAGAAACTTAAAGAGTAGCTCTATTCTGTCAATTGATTAGGTAGCTACTTGTTCAGTAAGATTGATTCGGCCAAGTACCCAATAGTAAGTTCAACCCCTTGTACCATCAAGCAATTTGAGTGAAGTTGTTTTACAAGTTTTTTATTGTCTTAACATAAGCTTTGCATTAGTATAGGTTTCATTGTATACACGGACAGTCCATTTTTATCATCCCTCTTTTTTCAGGAAAAAATTTGCCTTAAAATCTCATCATCGAAATGAGTCGTGAATGTTTATGTCTGAATAAGGACGTATAAATAAAATTCGATATAAAATTTGCTATATTTTTAAATACATTTTATTTCCATAATCACTCTTATTAGATCGTCACATAACTTTTATATTTGAAATTGGAAAGATTGAAGTTAAATAAGCACCTATTAGGTAATAAACTTTTATGAATACTTTCATTATAGTAGCGAGAATGCGGTAGAAATAAGTTTTATAATTTATACTTTATGATCCTGCCGTTTACAATTTAATTTTAATATAAAAGTGCCCATTATGTAGAAAAGACTTTATGACGCAGGCAGGTGAATAGTGTTAGAACGCCTTCAGTTTATGTTTCGCCTTTATTTGCGGCGTATATGGTCGCTGATTATTAGAACTCAACGCTTTGACACAGCCTCTAGAGAAGATTTGCAGAACAAATGGAAAATTTAAAACCTGCAATCACAATAAAGTTAATAAGTTATTTTATTAGTTTATTTGTTTGGATATCAATTCATCAGGCTTTTTAGCAAGGGCGGATCTGGACCTTGAGCTTGGGGGGGGGGGGGGTAACACTGAACCCAAATTTTTGTGGTGAGCGGGGGGTAGAAATCCGAAAAAATTTGTCTTTAAGAGCGGAAGGGAGAAATCCGAAAAAAAATTTTTCATCTCAAAATTTTTTTGAAAAGCAGAGAAAAAATTTTTTCATCCTAAAAAATTTAAAATGAAAATTTTTTGGGGGGATAATTACCCTATACAAATTTTTTTTCTTCCCAAAATTAACAAAAATTGATGATTTACAGAATCTTGGGGGGGGGGTAATTACCCCATTACCCCCATAAATCCGCGCCTGCTTTTTAGTGACTCTACCGATATTAAGTATTTCTTGATCTATAGTCCGGCCGGTAAACCGGGTTTTTTGCCTGAAGTCAAATTTTTCGTATTGTTTTTTTCCGTTTAGAATATGTTTGAGGACATTATAAGCTGCAAGAAACTGCATGATGAAGAGTTGTCATCTTTATGCCCCTCGTTTTATAATGATAATAGTAATCGTAATATTTAGTAAAAAAGTTTAATAAGTGAAAACAAACACAATTTTTCGATGCGGTTTTGTAGTAGTAGATAGTCTCTGGTAGTAGTATAGTACTACTGTTGTTTAGGCCATGTATGATTAATTTCAAATTATATCTAAGTAGTTAACTTCTATTCAAATGATATTTGGGTAGCTCAAAAATAGTCACTACATGTGTTAAAATTTAATTTATTCTGTTCGAATTTTTATATAGTTTTTTTTTTATAGTCAGATAGATAGATAGTTTCCCTAGAAAGAGAGTAATTTGCTTTCTGAATATTATAGAATATATAGCCAGTTTTATTTTATTTATTTATTTATTTAGATCTTTATTTCCAACAATTTACACCCATTTACAGAAAACACATGGTAACATCAAGTATGATAAATTAATGTATAAGACAAACTCTAGCACAGTAACTGACTGACATAGTAAATAAACTAATAACATAATATAAGGTAGCACAGTATGAGAGAATAATAAAAAACAAAAATAGAAAAAGGAGAGGCTAATTTACAAGAGCAGTTGAACTTACCAAAAAACATGTCATTCTTTTAGGAATTGTTGTCGATCAGAACCTGTCGAATATAAGTCAAGGAGTTGGTATTAATATCGCATACCTCTGAAATAGCATTAAAATTATGGGACATTAGAGATAGTGGCGATCTACATAAAACGTTTGTCCTTGCATTATCGCTGTAGAAAGTTGGAAAATATCGAGCCGCTAGTCTAGGTATAAAAAAATTGACCCTGTTTAGTATTATAATGCAAAAGATTATATAAGAATGATATAGAGATCAAGATTCTCCTTGATTATAGAGATATAAGTTGATGCTGGTTAAGTAGAAATGAGTATTCAATTCCCATTTCCGGATAAGTACCACTGATCTTGTAAGATAAATATTTTAAAAATTTTCTCTGTACTGATTCTATTGCATTGATATGGCATTGATATAATGGATACCATCAGTGCGCCATATTCTAATCTGGACCTGACATAGGCAAAAAAACACTAGCTTTAATGACAAAGGATTATGAAAATGTCTGCAGTTTCTTATAACAAATCTTAACATTCTATTAGCCGTTGACACTATATTATTTACATGTGTAATGAAATTGAACTTTCGATCGAAGAATATGCCGAGATCTTTGATTTCAAGGGATCTGGTGATGACAATATCGTTAATTTGGTATTGATAATCAATATGTTTGATTTTTTTAGTGAATGATGTTATGGAGCATTTAGATATGTTTAAGTGCAAGTTATTTCTATTGCACCACTGGGATATCTTTTGATACAATTTTGTATAGCTAGGCAGTCTTGATGCGTGGATATTGTATTAAATATCTTCAAATCATCCGCATAGAATAGTTTTGGAATGTTTACTATCTGAGCTAGGTTATCTATAAATATGAGAAACAGTAGCGGACCTAAGTTTGACCCCTGAGGGACCCCAGATAAGGGGGTAATATAATGCGATTGAAGTCCTTCATTTCAACAAATTGCCTCCTATCTAGTAGATAGGATTTTAATAAGGTTAAAAAGCTGTTAGAGACGCCAATGTTCTCTAGTATGGAGATAAGCACGTAATGATCAATTGCCTTTTGGAAGTCCATATATACTACGTCGACTTGCAGCTGTTTGTCCAGTGCCTCTGAGATGTATTGAGAGAAGCATGCTAAATTTGTGATACAAGAACGCTTTTCGATAAAGCCATGTTGGTCTAATGAAATTACATTTTTAGTAGAGTTATAGATGACATTATACAATATGATTTCGAGAAGTTTGGAGAAGTTACATAGAATGGATATAGCTCTATAGTTTTGTAGTATAGATGGATCACCTTTTTTTAATATTGGACATATGCGTGCGATTTTCCATAATTCTGGGAACCTTGAAGTGTTGATGATAAGATTAAATAGATATATTAGTGGATCCGCTAATGCATGAATGCAATCTTTAACTATAAAACTAGGTATGCCATCAACACCTGAAGTTAGTTTGTTTTTTAATTTTTTAGATGCTTCGATGATATCTCCCTTCGTTATGCAAGAAGTGTGGATATTTTAGTTTTACCAAATTGAGCGTGTGTATTTTGCGTATATGCGATATCTTTTTCCTTTATTCCTTTTAACCCTTCCTACTTTCAATTGCAACGCAAGTGAAAGTGCATCAAGCCAACCGCTGGATTTGGTAAGATTTTATTTAGTTTATAACATATTTCTTTAGATATATTTAGCATCATTTTACAGTCTGCTTAAAAACAATACAACTGTAGTACTACTCCTCTACCAATTCATACTGCTGTCCTGTAAGTGCTACTTTACCAGAGTCAGCCCAGAAAGTAGTACCTACTTGCCAGAATATGAAAACCTAAACAATACTACGCCTTAATTAAGAACAAGAAAATACTGTTTACATTTACAGTAACAGTCTATGGTAGTACTATAATGAAGTAGTACCACGATACTGTTGCTACTACTAAACTAAACTAAACACAGTCCAGAAAGTAAAAACTTGTTAGTTTAGTACAATAATTTTCCGTCCTAGTAAAGTCATCAAAATATTAAAAAACTGACATCATTTGTCACTTATAACCCAGTCACTTTATACAAAAAAAGGCCAAACCTCTAAAATAATCCAACCGAAGATTTTCGAGTGGGATTATCTTCATTTTGGCATCGCAAATAATCTCTCAAAAGTCTATAAAGCCGACTGGACGGCTACAAAAGTTACAGAAGGTCAAAGGTAACGAAAATCTGTTTTTCTCAAATATCTCGTACATTATCGGTTTTACGTTAATTTTGGTTATTAGCAAATTTGTTCGTAAGATAAATCTGCAAAAGAAAGATGTTCTATACAAAATTTACATAGAACCGATAATTTTCGAGATATTGGGCCGAGAAACTTCGGAGCAAAGTGCATGCGCCACTATTTTATACGTATAATAGTGGTATATACAGATAACAACACCTATACAGGGTGTTTCACGACGAAACGGTCATGCTTTAATGGCAGATAGCGGATACCTAGGGTAATCATAATCACCCATAGAAAAAGCTTGTTGGGCCCTCGTTGCTAATATACAGGGTGTTTTATGTATTTTTACCAATATTTCTTTTGGTTGTTACTTTGTAATGGAATGGAATAATAAGTTCATATTTGGCACATATAATACCCTAGTGATCCTGAATAATTACTTGTATAACTCATACGAAAAATCCAGGTCCGGACTCAAAAAAAATATATTTCTCTTGTTCTTCAAGAAAAAAATACCCTGTATATGTTTTTTTTAATTTTAATATTAAATTCGAAAAATACATAAAAAACTGAACAAAACGGCTTCATTAATTTTTTTTGCCATACTTTTGCCGCATTCGAAATAAATTCCCCTAAATAATGCAATATGAGACTTTAGAAAATAGCGATGAATGTTACGCCCAGAAAATGCTTCGACTATTAAACTAGGCGACTTAGGCCGTTGTTGCTCCGCAAAAGCGGGGAATCCGACGGGGGAGAGTAGAGGACTTTCTGGTACGTGTTTTCCTGGACCAACACTACAATTCTGCAAATTTTCATCTTTACAATAATTAATTCAAAGTCAAAAACTAAAATTCCTGTGCTACATGGTTTAACTAAGATCACTCAATTTTGGCGCACCAATAAACCAATGCATGCACTTAGAGAACTGTCAAAGTTAACGAACTAAAGTTATAACTCGTCTTGCACCTTCTTGATGGTTTAGACTAGACGTGATAGACGCAACAATGGAAGAACTTAAATGTCAGAGTGCCGCCGCTGCGACACTCAGTATGGCATAACTCCGTAACGGATGACGCTATAAAGAAGGTAGACATACCAATGGAAAGCACAAAGTATGAAGAGAAATGTTTATTGGGATACGTTTTGCCCCCCGAGTCTTCATTTATCCGCAATGGCGCCATTTCGGAATTTTTTAAAGTGTTTTAAAAAAATTTTAAATTTTTGAAATGTTGACAGAACTAGAACGGAAAATTATGAACGAAAATATGCATGGAACATCTGAAATATGAACGGATATGCGTCTCCTAATATTTTATGATCATTTTGACGCAAATCGGATCAGTAACAACCTTTCTGTTGCACTTTATAGCCAACCCCGCAATTTTTGCGACTTAGGCCCTTGTTGCTCCGAAAAAACAGGGAAGCCGACGCCAACGTGTTGTCCTGAACCAAAACTATAATCCTGCAAATTTTCAGCTTTACAATAATTAATTCCGGGTCAAACGCTAAAATTCCTGGGCTATAAGTCAAAATCTAGTCATTACTTTGAGTTGGGCCCATGAGAACTTTTGATTAGGACCTCATAAACTATAACATATCTCAATTTCAGACAATTTGACTGAGAGCCAATTTACCTAAGATTTCTGCGGGGTCCTTTCTACGTAATTTCACACTTCTTCTAATTCTTTGTAACTTCTTCTAATTACTTCAATAGGTATTATTATTATTATTATTTATTTATTTTTTTGTTCAAATGCAATGAAAGTTGGCATATTGTTCTAACCGTCTATGCCAAATATTTTATCCAAATAGAATTTTTCCGTAAAATTAACAGAAAGACCAGTTTACATACAATGATTTACTTTCTTTTATTTTTAACCCCCGACCCCAAAAGAGGGGTTATAAGTTTGACGCGTATGTTTGTATATCTGTCTGTCTGTGGTTTCATATCTCTTCAACGGGTGATTCGATTTTGATGCACTTTTTTTTATTTGAAAGAGTATTTTGTCGAGAAGGTTTTTGTTATATTAGATTTTGATGTTTGGTCGCCATCTTGATTACAAGCTTTTATTTAACTTGCCTTGTTCTTGTGGATCAAATTTTGCAACTGAATTTTAACATAGTTATCCCCAACCGATTGAGCTGAAATTGCAGGGTTAGCTAAGTGACGTCATTCCAAATCCAATATGGCGGACCAGTTATTTTTTATGCACCCCCATGATATGGGTATCAAATGAAAGGGTTTGCTGAGAAGAATACGAAAATAAAATAACGTCACACTAAAATCAATATGGCGGACGCCTCAAGATGGCGGACAAAATTTTTTAGTTTTAACACTATAATTTGATCGTATAGTGTATTCGCTCATACGTTGCATTCTAAGAAATGGTGAAGGATTCGGTATAAACTATAAGTTTTATATCGGATAGGAACGACGCACTGAATATACACTTCTCCAAGAAATTAACGCACCACCAAAAAATAACCAAAAGTTTGAAGTTAGTTAATTTTTAACCCCCGACCCAAAAAGAGGGTGTTATAAGTTTGATGCGTATGTTTGTATGTCTGTCTGTCTGTCTCTGGCTTCATATCTCTTCAACGGGTGATCCGATTTTGATACACTTTTTTTTTATTTGAAAGAGTATTTTGTCGAGAAGGTTTTAGGCCATATTAGATTTTGATGATTGGTCGCCATATTTAATTCATCATGTTGAACTTCTCTAGAAATTGTCCGATTGAAGTAAAATTGAAAATGTGCAGACAATTATGGTAGCCGAATATGATTTCGGCCTCATTTTGATTCGGTCATATGAAACTGGTACGATTAGATACATTGATCGGGGGTTTTATGTTTTAATATAAAAAAAATAAATTAACGCAACTTTAAAAATTATGAAATAATTTTGATTCCATGTACGAATTCTTATGATTTATTTAAATCCAGCTTACATTTTCTTTATATCCTCGAGACTTACTTTCTGATACGCATGAATATGTCGGGGGCTACTGTAAAGACGAACTACTAAATAGTTATATTCAAAACAGCAGCTCCCGATATATTCATGCGTATAAGAAAGAAAATCTCGAGGACATAAAGAAAATGTAAGCTGGATTTAAATAAATCATAATAGTTCGTATATGGAATTAAAATTATTTCAAAATTTTAAAGTTGTGCCAATTTATTTTTTTTATATTAGTTATTTAGTCGATATTTTTGTGTCTGGTTTTTTTATAAATTTGTAATTTAATTTTATCTTCTTTGATTAACTCCGCGAGTTAGATCCCATTTTAAGTGAAAGTTGGTAAAAGTCCATTTTACGTCAAGCAGACCAAGGCAGAAAATGAAAGCCGTATTAATTTTTTTTTGGTATATTATACCTATCACAAACTCAATCCGGGGACACACTGTATATTGGTAAAAATTCAAATATACAGTACTAGGAATTTGCAATAAAAATTGTTTTTAAAAAAATTTTCGATAAGGTCTCCATCGCAATTTTTTTCCATATATACAAATAAGAAACGATATAATACATTGAAGTAGAAGAAAAGGGGACAGCCGATAGAACTATTAATGTCCTAAATTCTTTCTGTTAAACACATCGGAGAGTATAAAGTATCCTACACGCTGCCCTTAGCCCTTTTCTTCTATCTCATTATGTGTTTCGATCTCTATATATGATAAAACGGTGATGGTACTGGTCATTTCGCCTATTTTTTTTTTATCAAAGGTCACCTTATAGTAAACCTCAGTGATATTTGCGGTGTCTAGTAAATACGAAATATCCTTAGTTCCTGCGAAGAGTATAATAAACGAAAAAAATTTCTCCCGCTAACATGCTTTAAAATAAAAAATATTATAGTCAATATTGTGAAGTCATACCGCACGTTAAATGTTAAACCACATACCAAGTTTACTTCTACAAGATCCTGAGACAACAATAAATAAAAATCTCTTTTTGGAGACCGAATGCGGTAACTTAGGCACATTTTTTCCGTTACTTTTCCAAGTACCGAGTTTACTGCTACCAATAACCAATATACTTATCAAGTTACCTCACGTACTAGGCTGTACTTGCGAAGAGCCGACAGTCGCTGCACGGCGCGCCGTTACACCACGTGTTTGTAATATATCCAGAATGATATACTACAAATCAATCAAGCAGTGGCTAAAAGTGAATTCAAACCGTGAAATATTTCATCGTATATTCACCACTATTCTTGTGCACCTTGATATTTTTTACAATATTGATTCAATTATTGAGTTTAATCTCAACGTTGCTTTCTGCTTTGTATTCACGTGCCACATTTTCAATATTGACATCTTTATCAATAAGCCCTGGGTAGTTTGAAATTATCTATTGCATCTATTACACAGATGTACCAATAGACAAATTACCCTACAATTTCCACCAAGTTTGGTCAAGGAACTCGCAAACTTCACGCGCGTGTGCGCGACAGGTTTGCGGTGTCTTCCATTTATTTTTTTGCTATATCAAATACGTATAGTAAGTGCTACCGAGCATTTGGATCGGGAGTACTTTAAAAAATCTTGCCCTCTGCGACTTCTGCCCTACCCGATGACTCTCTGCCTGTCATGCTAAGAGCCTAATAAAAAAAATGTTTCTTTTGCCTATACTTTCAGGCTACCGAGCTGAAGACGGGAGCTCACTACCTTCCCAAATTAATGCCAGCTCTTAGACTATTATCTACGTGCCACAATGGGCTCATTTAGCACTTTTTTTTTTAATTTGATTATCTGAAAGATCTTATCATTTTAAGACCCTGTGCCAAAAACTAGAATTTTGTGAGATATGGACCGCACCCGCGGTCGAATATCGGTCGTGACGTCACTTGATAGAAACCCGCTAGCCGAAGCGGCTATCCTCTGAGGTCACGATGTTGGTCGCACCGTGCTCTTCAAAAGTCGTATATTTCGAAAACCACATATCGGATTCATCTGAAATTTTCAATATCGCCTAATTTTAAGTAATACTTTATCCACAAGAAGTAACAGCTACTAAATGAAATTCATTAAATGAGCCCATTGTGAGAATACTATTCGTTCCACGGAAAAAGTAGTAAAATGTTTTTTGTACAAAATTTTACAAAAAACATTTTTATATAGAGGTACTTTTGTTAAGAAGTGAATGGTTTAGCAGATAAACGAGCTAAATCGAATATGAGGGTGGTTCTCAATGTTAAGGTATGATGCAACACGGAAAAGGTGGGAATTTCTCTTTATTGTGATTCTAATGTCTTTCCTAATATTTCTGCCAAGTTTCAAAACTGTATGAATTTTGTCAGATATATGGCGATATTTGGTTTAATGTCACCGGATTAGTAGTAAAACTACAATTGTTATTAGCTAAATTAACGACGAAGATAATAGTGGTAAAGATAAATCCTCGTGGGGTTTCAGTTACTAAGGAAAATCGCTGAAACTATAGAAAAGAAAAAGTTATAGTACACCCTAGTGCCACCTTCAAGAAATAATTTAATCGAAGTACCTAATTTATGAATAAAAATAAAACGAGTTTCTATAGATGAAAGCCATAGGTTTAAAGCTAAAGATACCTATTTCAAAGATGAACTAATTGTAAAAATTGTACTCTTATGTTATTTTTACTTAAACCTACAATTGTATAACTTTATAAACATTAGAAACTTGTGTTCATTTGTGTTCTGTTTTAAAGTTATTTACCTACTTTTATATAATAATTAACAAAGAAAATGTAGGCTCAGATAGCATATGGACAGTGATTCTTCTTAAGAGAAACATTTTCTTAAGTGGTGAAAGACGTAGTTTCTCAGACAATATATACTTTATAATATGCAGTTTTCATATCGCTGAGATTTTAATTAATGGTTTAACTGTAGAAACATTTAACTTATTATTCAAAATGACTAATTATTCTTAGTGGAAACAATTTAATGACATATTTATGATGAGCATGCCATCGTATACCTACTTCTGTTTCAGCCTTAATAACATCGTTCAATTAATATTTAGACAATAATTATCTAATAAATGTATACTTATATCGTACAGGTCAAAACAAAGTATAAAATTCTGGCAAATAAACATTAATATAACGTTATCTTAAAAGAAGGAATATATATAATTTACCTTGATCTCCCAATTTCATCCAAATTTTTTTTTTATCATATATTTAACATTGGCGACTAAAGTCAATCACTGACGCCAGATCAAAATCAATAATTTTGAAACGTAGTTATAGTCTATTGTCCATGTACTGTAGAAAGGAACTAAAACGTTAAAGGGTTTTTATTGTTTCTTATGTTCAATTGACCCCACGATATGAAAAAAACGCGGAGTGCTACCATTTAAAGTGGTGCGTTTTTGAGATCGAAGTAAAAAGGTCCACTTTTCATTTTTTTTTTGCTCGAAAACTATGAATTTTTTCTATAAACACTTCAATAGAAAAGTGTGTAGAGATTTAAATTTCCAATCGAAATGGCACCTTCAGAAGTCAAAAAAATTTTTTTTTACAAAAATACGTCCAAAAAACAAAACAAAAAAAAACGAAAAAATGCAATTTTTTATTTTTTTTTTTTAATTTTAGCCTGTAACTATTTTTCAGGTACATTTAGGCATAGACATTGCTGCATAACAAAAAAAAAGCTGGCGTTTTACCCGTTAAAATGAAATTTTGTAAACAGTTTTACGATTATTAGTGACCGAGATATAGCGTTTCAAAGTTTGCAACTTTTAACTTTTTTGCTAATTTTTACTATTTTTTTTCAAATTTCGTCCTGTAACTTTTTTCTGAGTGAATTTAGGTGTAGACATTATTATATTAAAGTGAAAGCTGACTTTACTCCCGTTGAAATGGTGGCTGGTAAAAGTCTCTACGATAAATAGAAACCTAGATACAGCGTTTCGAAGAGTGTTACTTTTATTAACTTTCTTCCAATTTTTACGTTCTTTTTTAAATTTCGGCCTATAACTTATTTGTCAAATACAGATATTGCTACATGGAATGTACTCGCAGCATTCTTGTTTAAATGGTCTGCAATAGAAGTTTATGTGATCAATAGTAACCAAGATACAGTCTAGATATAGTAGATTATTGTACTTAAAAAATAACTTTTTACATTTTTCCACTTCTATTTTTTTTGTTCAAATAACTTAGATTAATAACTTACATTATGAAATTATTCATGCTGGATTTAACATATTGTCAAAATCAAAGTCGATTTCTTCATCGGCATCTATGTAAACATCGTCTTCCTTTATTTGAGGTACATCCTCTGCATCCTTTGGTGCATTTACAGGCTATTTTTTCCAGCAAAACTTGTGGTGCGGGAGGTTTATTTGTCAAAATTGGTACTAGTCCATTTTCTGAAATTTTCCAACCCCAGATGAGAGGATTTACAATATTTCCTTTCCAATGTTGCATTTGCAAGTAAGTTCTTAAACCATGATGTTTAGCAGCATCAGTTGTTGGAGGCAATCGGGACAATGAGAATTTCGCACCTGTTGAGTACTTCTGAAATAACTTATAGCGACAGGTGCTTTGGCCATCAATTTTCATACCGTATAGTAATGTTACAATACATTCAGAAGCAGAGGCTGCTGAACTTGCATTTTCACACAAAAATTCATTTAAATACTTTACCAAAAGCAAAATATTCTTATTAATGAAACTCAAGAATTTCTTTTTACCAATACCAAAAAAGGAAGAGGTTGTATTACAGCCACTGAATGCATGGACGAAGCCAAGGTATTTTTGTAGATGATTAACTTGTAACCATTATGGTTATATAATTTGGCAGTTACATTTTCTATACTGGGTTAAAAAAAATATATATTTTCATTTTCTTCTGGTAATAATGATAGGATATTAAGAAGATCGACATCTTGACCAACTATAACAACATTTTCTGATTGGGATGCCTTATCTTTTGCAGTATTTACAATTAGTACGTCTGCATTCTATTGGAAGAAAGTTAATAAAAGTAACACTCTTCGAAACGCTGTATCTAGGTTTCAACTTGTCGTAGAGACTTTTACCAGCCACCATTTCAACGGGCGTAAAGTCAGCTTTTACTTTAATATAATAATGTCTATACCTAAATTCACTCAGAAAAAAGTTACAGGACGAAATTTGAAAAAAATAGTAAAAATTGGCAAAAAAAGTTAAAAGTTGCAAACTTTGAAACGCTATATCTCTGTCACTATTAATCGTAAAACTGTTTACAAAATCTCATTTTAACAGGTAAAACGCCAGCTTTTTTTGTTATGCAGCAATGTCTATGCCTAAATGTACCCGAAAAATAGTTACAGGCTAAAATAAAAAAAAAATTAAAAATTGCATTTTTTCGTTTTTTTTTTTTTTTGACTTCTGAAGGTGCCATTTCGGTTGGAAATTGAATTCTCTACACACTTTTCTATTGACGTGTTTATAGAAAAAATTCATAGTTTTCGAGCAAAAAAAAATATGAAAAGTGGACCTTTTTACTTCGATCTCAAAAACGCACCACTTTAAATGGTATCACTCCGCGGTTTTTTCATATATTGGGGTCAATTGAACATAATAAACAATAAAAACCCTTTAACGTTTTAGTTCCTTTCAACCCTCTTTTTTTGTACATAGACAATAGCCTATTAGCAAGGCGTTCCTAAACAATTTTCAAAGGAGTCGTAGAATACAGTGTGATCTACCATGATATGCGGAAAATAAAATGGTGTACTAGTGTTCAATGTGGGAAAACCCCTGCAAAATTTTAGAGTGTTTTGAGGTAATTTATTATATTAAATTGTTAGTAAATTTGCGAAGATACACCACTGTTATTGACTAGGTCAGGAATAGGTCGACGAACTTACTTGTGAAAGAACGTATTGGAGTTGTTTACATTTCCTTAATTGGCATAAAAAGTGAAGCCGGCAAGTGCGGTCAAAGCACAGATCAAAGTGCCCCGTTTTTTGCTTTCGGTCGAACAATCAAGACACTGGCGTGTTATTGACGGGTTTAACTAAATATCTGCTTGTCGTTTAAGAGTTCACCAGCATAGGGTCAATGTCTTTTCGTTTTATTTCGATTCATTTCGCTATTTTTGTAGTGTGATTTGATTAAAACCAAAAAGTCACTTCTATCCTCTCAGATCCCGTCAGATTATTTAAATTCATTGGCAGCGCATTTCTACAAAAAAATAAGGTCATTCTTTTGGTCATTTTTTTTAAATGTTTCATTTTTTTAACTCCTTTCGGTAGGGACAACCTACTGTTCAATTTTCCGCATGTCATGGTAGATCACGTTGTATAGTGTATTGTGCAACAAGTGTTGAAAATAACAATTTTCATACGAGTGTGATGGTTTGTAACATGAGCCCTAGGTGAGTGTCACGTGAGCGTGAAAGGTGATTTACTTCCACATCCAGTGGAAGTATAGTAACGACAAAAAAAAATTGAAAATTTGTATTGTTTAAATAGGCTTAGAATGTCATGAAACATCGAGATTTTTTGAGCGAAAAAAAATTTCTGTCTATTTGTTGGTCTGTCTGTCTACGTTTAAGATATTGACTTGAAATTTGGTACATATATGTATTTTAATGTCATCTGGAAGTATTTGCATCTTATTCCATTGAAGGGTTGGGGTGTTAATTGGGGTAAATGGTAAATTGATAAATCAAGCAGGTAAGAGTCCATAAAATTGGTATTTAGTACAAGAGAAGCTATAAGGTCTCAAAAATTGTTTTGCATTAACCATCCCCATTACAACCCCACCCCCATTTATAAATGGGATGAAAAAAAATGTGATTTAGTGTGTGTACAAGAACCAAAAACCTCAAAATATTTTTTTACTTCATCCACCCCCACCCCCACCTCACTACTGACGTGGGATATCGTTTTATGGGTTTTTGGGGTAGACGATTTCAAATATTATATTATTAAAGTTCCCCAAACTATTTTTTCCATATTCATATTTTTTAGTTGTAAGAGACTTGGATGGAAAATCTGGATGTAGTGATTCCTTTAGCAGTGGTTTTTTCATACGTGTTGTACACTATACTTTTTCTACAACTGTTCACAGTCTCAACGTTTAAATAAATCAATTACAGAATTAACTTTAATATCAAAACATGTCTATAAGGACCCCGTATCTGACCTTATGTAAAAGTGGTTTTAGTCAAATGTCATAAAACTGGAGTATGTTGTACTTCAAACAATGCTGATTAAAAGTCTCAAAGGGCCCAATCCCATACAGTTAAGGATTTCAAGATACTTAAGTATGAAGTTTGAAAAATGCAGCTGGCAAGAGCACAACTTCACCATCAGCAAGACGATTAAAATTCAAGCATAGTGGTAGTGGGGGTGGATGAAGCAAAAACAATTTTTGAGGCCTTCGGTTCTTGTACACACACTAAATCACAATTTTATTTTTTTTTTTCACCCCATTTAATAACGAGGTGAGGGTGGTCATGGGGGTGGCTAATGCCATAAAATTTTGTGAGACCTTATAGCTTCTCTTGTATATACTAAATATCAATTTTATGGACTATTACCTGCTTGATTTATCTATTTACCCCCATTTACCCCAATTTACCCCCTTCAACGGAATAAGATGAAAATATAATCTAGTTCCAGATCACGTTAAAATACATATGTGTACCATTTTCAAGTTTCAGAGTAATCGTGCGCACAAAAAAGTAACAGACCGACAGACAGAGAGATATTTTTTTCGCTCAAACTTAAAATCTCGACGTTTCATGACATTCTAAGCCTATTAGAACAATAAAAATTTTCAAAAATTTTGTTGTTACTATATTTCCACTGAATGTGGAAGTAAAAAATAAGTACCTACCCTCTCATTTTATGCTATCAAATGTAAAAGATATTTACCTTGTCATTTCATACATAAATGTATAAGTAAACTAATTATTCCTATTAGGATTTTTTTTTTCGCAGAATTTTACTGAAAATATATGTGTAAATTTAAATAGTCTGCAAATTCAAAGTGAGTTTTTCATATTAAATGATCAATAATATAAATCAATGGTAGCTGTTAAGCAATAAATAAATTGAAAAACTGAAACCTTTCTCTTCAAAATGTTTTCCATTTTATTTTAATTCGATGTTATTAAGAAAATTATTATATTTGGTTAAAAACTTGTTTAAAATTCATCGAAAATTGACTAAGAGGTGTTAAGGTTAAACATTATATAACCAATTCTTTTGCCTGTGCTATCTCACCGCCCGTAAAAAAATGCAAATCTGTGTTTATTATTTTAAATTAATTTTATACAAACATGCCCAATCAACTGTTTTTGTTCACAACTCTTTAGAAAATAACTTACGTTTAGTGATGTGATCATTTTTTATTCATACCACGTCTTGATTTCAATTACCTATATATGAGCTTTATAATGAATTTTAAATTTTACTTCAGTTGCTTCTGAGGTTGAAGCATTGTTATTAACGATGAAGATAGTGCCGACAAAGACAGAATATTAATCTTGTTAAAGTTAGCCAAATAAAAAATGTATAACAAGCTAGTGTTTATCGAAAACGTTACATATCTTATTAATTAATAGATAGGTAATAATTATCTACTTCACGGCCAATAACTTGAAATCTAATACTATTATCTAGAGATAAACCATCATTTTATAATGTATTATTTATATTATCGAGACTGAATAACCTGGCATTGACCGTGAAGACATGTCTTTCAACCCTTGTCTCACCCCTGGTCGTTGAAACTTTTTGGAATTTGCACATTTTACTTTGTCTTGAAATCATTACCTAAGTCTGTGTCAAATTTGGCATTATCCGTGGAACAAATACTTTCTAACCCCCATATCTCACCCCTAGATAAAATTTTATGATTTTCATAGATTTTGCATTCAAATTCACCTTTGCGCATGAAATAAATATATTTTATATACGACTAACAAATAATATGAACATTGTATGGGTGATTTTTGGTATATATCGATTAATCCCACAGGGAATTACGATGTGGGAATTCGGGTCATTATACCCCCTCAAGTACCAATCAGAAAATTATGCATGAATCAGTCTATCTGTGCACATTAAAAATGCCGTAGAGACCGGTAACTATGAAAAAAAAATGAACAGACGCCGTAAACAATCAAAGTAAAAAAGGATTTTGTGGAATTGTGTTTGATTGTGTTAGTTTTGTGGCTGAAAGAATGGAAAGTGATTCAGAAGATGCTATCCCCTGTACTCCACCAGAAATAACTGAAAGAGTAGAAGCAACAGCATCTAACTTACTACCACAGAAATCAAAAAGTTTTTAGCGTACCAAAGTTTCATAGACTGGCGTATTCAGAAAAAAACTAACTCTCTTTCTGAAAATGTATTATTAATCTATTTTGCTGACGTAGCTGAATGGGAAAAGTATGGAAAACTACGTTCTTTTCTGAAAAGAAAATCTGAGGGATATGAAGCGACAAAGGCCAAAACTTTAACACCAGAAGAAATTAATAAATTTATAAAGGAAGCACCTGATAGAGTTTATCTTTTACATAAGGTAAGATTTCCAGATACTAAATGTCTCAAATCTAACATATTAATTTTTTTAAGGTCGTATTAATCGTGGGAATTATGGGTGCATGTTGCTCTAATGGGCTCTCGAAATGAAAATTGAAGACGTGAAAGATCTAAGTACAACATTATTAATAACTGTACCTAAAACGAAAACCGAAGTGATAAGAAATTTTGTCATTACTGGTCAATTTTATGGGATTGTAAGAAAGTACATGGATCATCGACCATCGCACGTGACAATAAGCTCATTTTTTTAAAACCACCAAAGAGGTAAATGCACCATTTAACGAACTGGAAACAATAAGTTTACTGTACTTGGAAAACAAATAGCAACTTATTTGAATTTGCCAAATCCTGAACTTTACACCGACCATTCCTTTCGGAGATCTTCGGCTACACTATGGATGGAGGTGGGATTGAAGCGTCATGGAGGCTAGAAGTCCTCACTCGTAGCTGAAGGAGACATCGACCAATCTGTTAAAAATAAAATGATAACAGCCGAAATTATTTCAAAGCAAGTGAACAATGCTACGACTTCTATTTCTACAGCTGCTAGAGTGGTTAATGCTGATAGTATTACTACCGTTGAAAATAGTGCAAATCATACTATAACACAAAATATGCCCTCATCAGTTCAGTTTATTAACTGTAGTAACATTAACTTACATTTTGTTGAAAAGAAATAAATAATTTAAAAATTAACATTTTTTGTTTATATAATATTTATTATACCGTGCGTGTAATTTCCCATTAGGCATGTACATTCACGTAGCGCGAGAAATATGACAACACCGGCAGCCGTAAATTCGTCCATCGATGGAGCATTCCAGCTCTGTTATTTCATTTCAGCCAGCTCTCACACGCGATGTTGCAATTCTACTCCCCATGCCTAGCCCGCGACTACACACACGGTATGTATGTATCACTATATTTTATATACAGGTTAGTCGTATATAAAGTATAATATACAACTCACTGTAATGGATATTATTACCTCGGATGGTTACAACACTCGCTCGCTGCGTTCGATCGAGTTGTAATTTCCATCCTCAATAATAATAGCCTTCATTATAGCATTGTTGTATAATATACTATTAATTCCTATATCTCAACCCCGATTAAAATTTTAAAATTTTTGAGTTTTTCCTTATTTTGGAACAACATTACCTACTGCCAAACAGCTGAATAATTGCGAGCTATGCGGATTGCATATAAGCTTATTTAGTATCATCAATAAAATCCCTTGCATGAAGGTTTCTCAATAGCGGTGTAGGTTAAATGCATTTGACTTGTGAGGGTGCGATTGGCTTTGACCGAGCGATCCCTTGCCATTTCTACTATAGCAGGTAGAGAAACAGATTATGCACACTCTACTGATACACTAAAATCTAAAATAATTACTTTATATCTATTACACGTACAGTACAGTATCGGAAAGTCCTGGATTGGGTATTGCATAGTTTCAACGACTTAACCGACCACCCACAATAAAGGCGTCTACCAGTGCTCTAGAAGAGGGGCAAATAGTGACACGCACATCAAGAAAATCATATGTAAATTATTACTATTAAAAATTTCAGTACCATTTATTCAAAGGAAGGATGTAGTTGGTTCTGTCCAGCATATGTAAATGTTATTAATTGCTTTAATTGAAATTATTTAACCCGTTTTACTTTCAAAACGAGTCAAATAATTCTTTACATTTCCCGCATACAGAGCTGCCCACGCACATGTGGTGGGGAAAGCAGGTGGCACGAGTAAGATGTGTGTTATACGATAAAAAAGAATAGCCTAGTTGCTTAGTTCTTGCTTGCTCTTATTGCCGTACCTAACCAAATGCTTGCCGATACTGTAGATAATAAAATTGTATATACATAAAACTATACATTTAATTTTATATCTCAAATCGAGAGAGGTGCCGGACAGTGAACGGAAAAGTTTATACATTCCCAAACTTTCCGTGTATGGCTATATATCTTATAGTGTATTGTGTGTTGAAATATTTAAAAAATGAAAAGAGTTAGTCAGATAGTTTAGAAATTGTGAAAAATAAGACGTCAGATGCTATGGAGGTATTTGTTGGAAGGTAACACTAGTACTTTAGAATCTGATGATGTATCAATATATAGACCTCCAGGAAACAAGCGCACAAAGAAGACTTCTTTAACTGATTTACTATAATGTAAGACAGTGATATACGCCATGTTGTTCATGAATCTCATAAAAGCCAAGAATATCATGCTACAATGGCAAAACTGAACCAGAAGATGAGGAATAGAATGGTGCCAGTGAAATATTGAGAGAATAAATGACCTTATTTACATAAATTATTGCATTTCCTACATTACTAATAACTATACCGATCCATTTACACAAATTAATAAGGATCTCTACGGCTGTCGCCGCCTCTCCGTCCCCAGTTTCCATATTCTCCTATCCGAGTATTCCTCCACCGTTAAGTCCCTTGTTTCCATCGTCTCGTCTGTTCCATCTCTCCAGCTTGTTTTGGGCCTTCCTCTTTCCCTTCTCTTCGGTGGTATCCACTCTAATACTTTTCTCGGCCAACTATTTTTACCCATTCTTTTCGTATGTCCAAACCAAATCAACTGTTTCTTCACCACTTCTTCCAAGATGGTCTTTTTCATGTCCATTCTATTTCGAGTGTCGTCATTCCTAAACCTATCCCTCCTTGAAAGTCCACAACCTCTTCTCAAGAAGTCCATTTCTGTTGCATGTAATTTATTTTTTATTTATTCTTTTCGTTATATCCCATACTTCTGCTCCATATATCATTACACTTTGGACAATACTTTCATATATTCGTTTTACTTCCACATCCAGTGGAAGTATAGTAACGACAAAACAGTTTTTAAACATTTTTTTGTTCAAATTAGGCTTAGAATGTCATAAAATGTCGAGATTTTAAGTGTGAGCAAAAAAAATGTCTGTCTGTTGGTCTGCCTGTAACTTTTTTTTGTGCGCACGATTACTCTGGAACCGTTTAAGATATTGACTTAAAATTTGGTACACGTATATGTATTTTAACGAGATCTGGAACTAGATTATATTTTCATCTCATTCCGTTGAAGGGTTGGGGGTAAATTAGGCTAAATGAGGGTAAATAGGTAAATCAAGCAGGTAAGAGTCCATAAAATTCGTATTTAGTATATAGATATAAAAGAAGTTATGGCCTCAAAAAATTTATTGGCATTAGCCACCTCCATTACTACCCCACCCCATTGTTAAAGGGGGTGAAAAAAATAAAATTGTAATTTAGCGTGTATACAAGAACCTAAGGCCTCAAAAATGTTTTTTGCTTAACCCACCCCTCTACCTCTACCACCACCCCCACCCACTACCGATGTGGCATATCGTTTTATAGGTTTTTGGGTTTATAGGTTTTGGGTAGGCGATTTCAAATATCATGTTATTAAAGTTACCTCGAGTAGTATGGATGCGCAATAGGTTACTCTAGTAGTATGGATGCGCAGTAGGTTTCCCCGAGTATTATGGATACGCAGTGGCTTTCCTTGAGTACCATTAATGCGCAGTTAAGTTACCAGGAGTAGTATAAATGCGCAGTAGGTTACCTCAAGTGGAATGGATGCGCAATGGGTTTCCTCGAGTAAAATGGATGCGCAGTGGGTTTCTTCAAGAAGTTGAATGCTTTCCTCTAGTAAATTGGATGCACAGTGGGTTACCTCGAGTAGTATGGATGCGTAGTATGTTTCCACGAAGAAAATGCTTGAACTAGAGACTTTACTTCTATCGTGTAGTCCACGGTACAGAATGATTTTTTTATATCTTTGCCATGCCATTTTCTACGTATTACTTCCATATCCAGTTGAAATATATACTAACGATAGAAAAATGTTTGAAAATTTTCATTGTTCAAATAGACCTTGAATTTAACGACTAGAATGTCATTAAACGTCAATATTTTAAGTTTGAACAAAAAAAATTCTGTCGCGTCGGTCTGTCTATTGGTCTTGTGACTTTTTGGTACCCACGATTATTCTGGAACCGTTTGAGATATTGACTTAATAATATCTGGCACACGTATGTGTTTTATCGAGATCTGGAAATAGATTATGTTTTGATCTTATTCCGTTGAAGAGTTGAGAGGTAAATTGAGGTAAATGGGGGTAAATAGGCAAATCAAGCAATTAAGAGTGCATGAAATTAGTATTTAGTAAATATAAGAGGAGCTAAGGTCTCAAAAAAATTTTGGCATTAGCCACCCCCACCCCATTATTAAAGGGGGTGAAAAAATATTGTGATTTAGTGTGTGCACAAGAACCAGTCATCAAGAATTTTGTTCACTTCATTCACCCTTACCACCACCACTACTGCTGGGGCATATCATTTTATGGGTTTTTGGGGTATACGATTTCAAATATTATACTATTAAAGTTCCATAAACATTTATTTCCACATAGCGGAGTGTAAATATAGTGTTTTCGTTTTAAGAGGCTTGGATAGAAAGTCTGGATGTGGAAGTAGTGATTCCTTGGGCAGCGGTTTTTTTATTGTTCTTGTAATATCTTTTCCCACAGAACTGAATTTAGAGCCCCTATGACTTTCCTTCCTTTATTATTTCTTTCCATAATTTCGTCCTTGCTGTTACCTTGTTTGTTAAATATGACCCCTAAATATTTAGATTTTTCCACTCTTTTTATACTTTCATTTTCTAAGATGAGGTCATTACGGTTGTCTGTACCTATTGCTAGGTATTCACATTTACGCATATTCATTGATAGAGCGGCCTTCTCGTATTCCTCCTTTAATTTTCTAACCGTATATCCTAAATCCTCTTCATTTTCTGCAACCACAACCTGATCGTCAGCAAAGTACATGCTATAGAGCCTGTCCTCTCCTACTTTTAATCCCATTTGTTTAAGTTTTCGTGTCTACCTTGCAAGGGCTCTGTCTAAGTAGATTTTAAAAAGAGTAGGAGATAGACAGCATCCCCGTCTGAGCCCCTTGGTGCCTTGGTGGTCTTGAAACTATCCATTAGGCCTCTTCCTAGCTTTACTCTTGCTGAATTATCTCTATAATAGTTCTATTATCTGATGAATTATCTCTATATTAGTTCTATAGTTAATTAATATTACTGGAAAAATTCTTGGATTATAACATATAACCCCAAGAATTTATCACAACTTTGCAGTCGTATTACGAAGTACAGTTGAGGAAATACATATAGTAGAACGAATGACTAAGGAGAGTAGCGGTAGCCTTTGTCGGTCGCTTTTATCGGCTTTGGCTACTTTGTCGGCAAGCTTTTCGATGCCCGCCTTATCCCACTTAGAAATAAAAAAAATCTAAGTAATCTAATGTTTTAATAAAATATATCTATAGTTTATTAACAGCGCGTATATTAAAATGTCCCTATTTTCTTACCCCGTACATTGTTATACTCAACTCATAATATTCAGTAAAATTCTTCTGTAATAATACTAATTAATTATTCAGTCAAGCCAAGAGGAACGTTAGCTCTATAGCATTACCTGCGTATAGGTATAATGTATGCTTCCTAACTGCCATACTGTAGTTGGAATTTTAGTAGTAATTGCAATATTAATGAGCACTGTTCGCATTTCGTGTTTTATGTAATTTATCCTGGTCTTAATGAATTATTAAAGCAGCTCATCAAATAATTCCAACCATGACATTATAAGCTGCGTATCTGATTTATCTTTAAGAATATTTTAGGAAAGTACAGCTCTTTTTTAACAGTAAATAAAATTATCATCACTTACATATTAATAAGTTCGGACAAACCAGGTAACATTAATGTTCTTGAAATCTTTTATAAATATGTTAAATAATACAGACAGAAAAACTTTTTGCCATAAAATTCTTCTTATGGTTGTCACAATATTAACATATTTCTATAATTTTGATTAGTATTCCCACTTTGGGTGATATCATATTTGAATACCTAAATGAAAAAACAAAGAAGACGTATTTTTTTATTTTTATGTGATAATTGACACAATTTTATTGATCAACAATCACTTGATCCTATGTTACATTCCCCTCGATTCCGCCATTTCATGAATTATGTACTGTTTATATACTAGTCCAGTGGAATTAGCAAATATGCATATTGTAATTCGTTTCAGGATGCCACGTGGATTACACGATAGTTTTATTGATTAAGAACATGACCCTGATTTTGGTCCACTTTTTGATGCCGGAACATTGTTTATTTAACGATTTATTGTTGAAAAATTCCAAAAAATCGACTTTTTTAAAGATGACTCAAAGACCTTTAACGATAGGTTTTTCAATTTGTAGATACTGTTAGAACTTTGAAAAACGGTTAATTTGAGAGATGTTTCTTTCAAAACGCTTGAAAATTTGTTTAAATAATTGCAAAAAAACGCGAACCTTTTCGCAATTTGCAAATATTTTTCATTCTTTAACAAAAGCACTTTCGTGCTTGAAACTTTGACAAAATATGTCTTTTTTCTGAAATCCATCTGTAATGTCTACATTTTCGGCGCGATTTCAGTTCGAAAAATGCACAGTTTCAGTATTTTATTCCGTTGCTAAGAAACTATCAGAAAACAGACCGGAAAAGATACGTTGCTAAGCAACATTTCCGTACGGTTGTTTATGTATATTTTAGACAGTAAATAAATACACGCAGACAAACCAACTCACATTAAAATTGCATTTATTAGTAAGCAGTTAGATTGTAATGAAGAAATGTTATGCATTAATACAAATTCCTTAATTTATAACAATATTGATTGTGATTTCAGAAAAAATAGTATGTGTACTTCGGTGTGAAAGCACATTCCCGGACTTCAATTCTTGTTGCATCGTCGTCTGGGAATGTATTGCTTTCACACCTAAATACACAGTATACTATTATTACTCTAAAGTTACCCCTAAAATGCCACCAAAAAATTTTAATTAATTTAAGAGATATTGAATTTGTTTATTAAAAACATAAATAATGTAAAATACAAATTCACCCAGTTCCCGTTGTCGTAGAGGGTTGATCCGGACATCATTTTTTTTGCTTTCAATAATGGTAAATCAAATTTACGTTATTTTCAACTTCAAAATGGCGTTTGAAAAAGTGTCACATTTTGAGGTTAGGTTTTTTGCTAATAACTTTTAAACAAATGAAGATTTTACAATATCGTTCTCATATCTTTGTTGCTGGGGTTTTTTCACATATTTTCAAAAAAAAATGACTAGCCTTACTAGAAGCCGAGATGATTTTTTTTTTAATAAATTCGTAATTTGTTTATTAATAAACATTAACAGCTGAAACTTGGCGAACAACTAGTTTAATAGTATATATTTATAATAGAGCTGAGTTTGGGGAAAAAAAATTAATTTGCAACGATAACAATTAATTTTAAATCAGCGTCAGAATAGGAGAGAGAAGCATGAGTCATATCTGCAACACGTTCATAAAATGATCGAGACGATCAAATCCGTGCGTCAACAAAAACTTTACTGTTTCTCCGATTTTGACTTTTTTTTTATTCTGGGGTAGCGTGATGAAATAATAATATCTGTCATGATGATTTTTTCCTAATTAAACAATAATTTGTTATAAACAATTATTTTCGTTAAAAATTTTTTTACGAATTTATTTTAAAAAAATCATCTCGGCTTCTAGTAAGGCTAGTCATTTTTTTTTTGAAAATGTGTGAAAAAAAACCCAGCAACAAAGATATGAGAACGATATTGCAAAATCTTCTTTTGTTTAAAAGTTATTAGCAAAAAACCTAACCTCAAAATGTGACACTTTTCCAAACGCCATTTTGAAGTTGAAAATAATGCAAATTTGATTTACCATTAATGAAAACAAAGTTTAAGTCTCAACAAAAAAAAAATGATGTCCGGATTAACCCCCTACAACAACGGGAACTGGGTGAATTTGCATTTTACATTATTTATGTTTTTAATAAACAAATTGAATATCTCTTAAGCTAATTAAAATTTTTTGATGAAATTTGGGGTAATAAAAGATATATTTTGTCAAAGTTTCAAGCACTAAAGTGATTTTATTAAAGAATGAAAAATATTTGCAAATTGCGAAAATTTTCGCGGTTTTTTGCAACCATTTAAACAAATTTTCAAGCGTTTTAAACGACTCAAATTAACCGTTTTTCAAAGTTCTAACAGTATCTACAAATTGAAAAACCTATCGTTAAAGGTCTTTAAGTTATCTTTAAAAAAGTCGATTTTTTGGAATTTTTCAATAATAAATCGTTAAATAAACAATGTTCCGGCGGTTGGACCAAATTCAAGGTCATGTTCGTAATCAATAAAACTATCGTTTAATCCATGTGGCATCCTAAAACGAATTACAATAAATTTCAGTCTTTACTAATTCTACTGGACTATACACGATATTACGTCCCGCATATCGAAGGACTATAATTGTAATTGTAAGGACGGATGTGCGAAACGATGCGGATATAGCGTTTTTTGTAAGATTTGTAAAGGTAAATTTTGTAAGAATTGTGCGCCAGAGGATGAAGATGATAAACCAAGCACAGAAACAAACGAATCCAATGATAATAGTTGTGATAAAGCTGTAAACTTTATTTTATACCCGAAATGTCTACTTGCTTCCGATCATGAATCGGAAACGGACGATACATGCGATGAAGAAGTAGGCAATAGCATTGAACGTGATGTTCATTTCGGGGAATATGAACCATGTAATTCTCTTTGTAAGCGCCCTAGGTTATATTGATATCTTCTAAAAAATATTCTATTGTAATAGTATTCTCTTCCTTATATCCCGTATTAAGAAACATAAATTTCAAATCCTTACGAGGATAGGTTCATCTTTGATGAGGATCTCCAATGGACAAATGATGACTTAGAAACCACTCCCACTCAATATACAAATTAGGAAATAAACAAAACCAACCCCTTGAGGTTGTGACAATTCACTATTACCATTGTCATTTGCTTATCAATGCACTCCGCCTAAATGTCTAGCCATGTCCCTCTAAGAATGCTCTGACGAACATTGATATCGTGAAACGTGTGAAAGCGGTGGTTTCCGTACGTTTAAGGGTGAAGGAAGACTCAAACAGGCGTAAAACCATCTTTTTCTTGATCAGCATCCTCGAAAACGGGGAGATAAACGTTTTTAACAAAAAACAACAAAGAAAACAATTTTACACCCCCAGGGTAGATTCCACCCTCAAGGGCAGTTGCGGTCCAGTACCTGACATCACCTTCCGCCATGTATTATATCTTCATGAAAAAATAAAAAATCCTTGCAAAAATACTAGATGCCAAGCTGTCATATGAGAAATAAGCAAAGAAATGGTGGTTTTTGACCGTTTGATTAAAAACTTTTTTCACATTGTTATTCCTATTCAAACGGGGGGGGGCAGGTTTCATAACTTTAGTACGATTTTTGCCGACTCCTCACATCCTCTACAATAACTTTTTCATTGAGCTTGATATGATATTATGAGTAAATAAAAATGTGTGTGTAATAATTTAATAAAATACTTATGATAAAATTAAATACAAAAACATCAATTTTGCTAATGGATGCTAATATATGAAATACAATCATAATCTTCTATCTTGATACTCATTGCGCGAGTAATAAGATTTTCAATTAGCAGTTCCATAATAAGTTTTTTAAACAAGCTTTAAATAAGCAATGATTTGAGTGCGCAAGGTAATTTGTTATTGGCATTAATGGCTAAACATTTTGGACTGTGCCCATAAGTATAATCGAGCATCTTTAAGATATCATTATCTCTCGATAATACCGATGTAAATCATCAACGGTCTTTAAGTTAATGTTTTTAGATGTATAAATATACGCATAATGGAAGTAGAAGACAATGTAAAGATGTTTAATTTTTAATGGAAAATTAAAAAATTCAGTCCATTGCTTGTTGCTGACTGAAAATGACTTGCCATCTTTAACGTTGATTAACTCGAAAAGGTTCAATTTAACGACTTTATTTTTGACGACACATTTACTATTTGTCATCGAGGTTTATGTTAAACATTTGAATTTCTGGTGGTTTCATACTAAAATAAACATGTTTGGTGGCGATGAAAACAGGATACAAGAATCAGCCAATATTGCTTGTGCCTCACTTTACCCAATAAATTCAAAGCAAGGTATATGCAAACTTATGAAGCGTTAAAATTTTTTTTTAAAATTTTTCTCCTGGCTACGAAAGTTCTACTTTCGTAGCTAGCAACGCTTTAGCAACCAGCTAACTCGAATGTTTACTTTCGTTATCGCGCATGGTGCTAGGATTGCAAAGGTCATTTATACAGACGGTAGTAGAAAAACAATTTTCACAAACACTCTCCGAAACTATAAAATTATTAAAAACATCAAATAATTTCATGAAATAATTAGTTTTAAATTATTAAATCCCATAATATCTTTCGGTAATAGAAAAATATAATACATTTCACGTTGCGAAAGCCCTTTTAGGTGTTCGGTGATTTTTGAAAGGTCTCGGCTTCGCCTCGACATTCAAAAATCACGTCACACCTAAAAGTAAACTTTCGCATCTAGTAATGTAAATAACTATATTTAATTGTACAAAAGACAACTTTTTTAACATACAAAGTTATAAATTTTCTTGTTATTATTCTATTTATTTTCATAGTAACGCATAAAATAAAATTAATTTTAACAACGTGATGGTCGCTACATAACAAATAAAACCAATTAATGGTAAAAGCTACTTTCTTTAAAAGGTCTTGCTTGAACGGTAGTGTCATCAACAACCATGAATGCTTGTTTAACTCCATCAATCGAAATCGCAAATTCTGAACCATTTTTAACAATGAAAAAATAGTTTTGGGTGTACGACGAAGAACTTTATAGAGACCTTCGTGTATGGTTGGTGTAAGCTGGAAAGTTTTTTAGGAACTTTGACACAAACATAATCCCAATCTCTTAGATCTTTATGAACGAAAATTTGTTGATTAGTTCAACGAGGTAGTTTAGGTTGTATATTTGAGAAACGATTTTTTAAATTGGGTAAAAATGTTGTTGGATCACTTTTATTTTTTTTTACTAGAAATGAAGTTCATCACTCCAATGTTTTGAATTTTTACGTGCCATTAAAGATGCTTTTAATTGTCTGTGTAACCTTTCGACCATTCCATTACTTTGTGGATGATAAGAATTTGTATCAATCTTATGAGAACCGAGTGATTTTGTAAGACCAGAAGATAAATTTGATTCAAACCGAGTACCTTGATCTGTAGTAATTCTAAAAGTAACTCCAAAACAGGAAATATATTCATTAAAATATATATTTGCAACTATTGCTGCTGAAATGCTTTTAATCGGGTATGCTTCCGGCCAGCGGCGGCTGGTGAAATTTCAATATTTTTTTTCTCGTCTGTGGCGCATGGGACCCATACGAAATTTGGGAAATAACATCTAGAGAAGCACCTCTCTAATGACCCCTAAAAAATTTTGAAAAAGCAGTTTGCGAAAAAAATTTTGAAAATTCGCTAGCCTCCCCTGGGTCTAGGGACCCCTGTTTACTTTTATTTTTTTTTGTCATATGCATTTGACTTTTCATAAAAATGCATCGACAGATTTTGGAGTTTGTGAAAATATTTTCATTACTAACTGAAATACAATGAACTGAAATTTTGTAATTTTCAATTTAACAAATTACAATATTTCAATTCGTTGTATCTCAGTTAGTAATGAAAATATTTTCACAAACTCCAAAATCTGTCGATGCATTTTTATGAAAAGTCAAATGCATATGACAAAAAAAAATAAAAGTAAACAGGGGTCCCTAGACCCAGGGGAGGCTAGCGAATTTTCAAAAATTTTTTCGCAAACTGCTTTTTCAAAATTTTTTAGGGGTCATTAGAGAAGTGCTTCTCTAGATGTTATTTCCCAAGTTTCGTATGGGTCCCATGCGCCACAGACGAGAAAAAAAATATTGAAATTTCACCAGCCGCCACTGCTTCCGGCCATCTAGTAAAACGCTCAACAATTGGTAAGATATCCATTAGATGGTAGAAAAGGACCAACCAAATCCATATGAATATGTCCGAAACGAATTTTAGAAATTGGAGAGTTACCTAATTCTGATTTAGTAAGCATTTAAAAATCATTTTGAGGTGTTCTTCATGTTCTTCTTCAGTTTTACTGGCTACTAAAATGTCGTTGATATAACAAAAACAAAATCCAAGCCAAAAACTACTTTGTTCATAAAGCTTTTTAATGTTTGGGTTGCATTACGTAAACTGAAAGGTTCTCTGAATATTCTCTTAAACTCAAATAGACTAACTGGTGTAGTTATAGCTGTTTTGTGAGTGTCTTCCTCTACTATGGGAATTTGATGATAAGCACGGATCAAATCTATTTTTGAGAAAAGGTTACAACCTTTCAGATGTAAGTTAAAATTTAATTTTGTTTTATGCGTTATTAAGAAAATAAATAGAATAATAATAACAAGTTGTGTGTTAAAAACCTTATCTTTCATATAAACATTTATTTAACAAGCAAGATTTTATAACCTATAACTTTTCAACTGGTGACCCCACTTTTAATCAATCTTCTTTTATTATATTCCCAACGTTATTTTTATTAAATAATTTTCCTAACGTTATTTTTCTTAATTGTTTTTCAGTCCTGACATTATTATCTTTCATTTCCATCTATTCTTTTTTACTGATTTTTTATTTTAAATTTTCCTTGCCTTAGAAACCCTTAGTTTATATCCTACTGTTCTTACACATACTTACTCTAATCTTAACAAATAAACAATATTATTTAGATTATAAATAAATACATGTCAATATGTATATATACTCAAAAATTCAGATGAAATGAAATTGCAAAGTTAAATGATGCTATATTAAGAATTCGTCAAAGTATGGTAAAACTCTGCACTTTAATTTTTCATTGATTATCGATCGCAAAATATGTATGGTCTATATGGCTTCAAATATCTCTAACTACGTTGATTCATTAATAATAATGATAACCTCCTAATATTGATTTATTTAACTCATGCTATTAGTTCTAAAAATTAATAAATACCTTTGTGATTATACTTGCCGACGTTGATAAATTTTCTAATAACTAATAATATTATTTTCAGATTTTTTATTTGTAATAAATTCATAATCATTTTATCATATGAGTATAAGCATCACCGTAAAGTTTTTTTGAATGCTTCAACGACCTTTACTAAACAGACCTTTAGATTGTATGATTGTCTAACCATATGGCTAATGGAATATGGCTGAGTCATCAAACTAACAAGATTAAAAATTCTTCCAACCAATTAATTCAACATATTGAAGAAAGTATTAGCTATCTGTTAAAGTTGTTAAAAGTAGATATTTTAATGAAAATGAAAATATTATTTGATTTCATAACAAAGATAAATTTAAATCCTATAAATGTCAAATGATAATAATTTGCTTTGCTTTTATCTTCAGCTAGTTATAATATTAGCCTGAAAATACTGGGATAGCTAAAAAAAATTTTTTTTTAGTGGGTTTTTGACGAACTAATTTCTTAAAGTTTTCCATATCGATCTATATATTTAAAATACAGGGCGTTTTGTTCTCCTGATTACCCAGCGGTTGTTGATTTTGATCATCTTGTTTTAAAGTTAAAGCTCTCCACCCACAGATTTGTCATTACTAATTTAGATTTTCTCTATTAAAAAATATATTGGATACTTTAAAAAAATATTTATGAAAAAAATGCAATGTTTTGTGTGTAGTTAGCACAAGGAAGAAACCGGCTATACTTTTACTGCTTACTCTAAGGAATAAAAGGCAAGAAAATAATATTTGGTGTGTGGTTGGCACTGGTGCTACGAAAGAAAATCTGATCCACCTTTTGGTGAAAAAGAATATACATGGTGGTCACAGGAAAGAAAAAATAATTAATAAAAGGTGTCAAATATAGAGGAGAAAGTTTTGTAAATAATTTTACAGATTCTTTACATCCTCGCTTCAGATTTTTACATTTCAGTGTATCTAAATTATGAAAATTAAGGTTTGATTGGCAAGAAAGAAACCTGGTACGGGTTAAAAAGTTGAAACGGTGCGTTAAAAGCCTTATAAGACTTTTCACTCAACGGTTGAAAGTACGTTTAGTTATTCGTTCATTTTTACACCGACCTTAGTATCGATATTAGGTAATAAGTTTGAGTTAACTGGGCAACGCACAGCGGTGCCTTTTGTAAAAATTAGGCGTCAAGAATCTCTCACCACGCCAATTTTAGTGAAAATTAACAAAATTTGGTACACTAAAGGATCTGGGTACGCTGAATTCAGTTTTCAGCCTAAATTTTGTTTTTAAAAATGGCTGCTTCAAAATTTCGGTCAGAATAAGGAAAAAAAGTAAATAATTCAATAAAATTATTGTTTGGAATTCAGTAAAAATGTGCTAAAATGTTGTGTTTGGATGTATACATTCACATATAAGTAATTTTCTAAATTTAAAGTAGGAAATTCAATATGGTGCCCAATGAGGCCAAAGGATCAAGAATCACTTTGAGAACTATTTTTTGTGCTATTGTCTTAAATTTTTTTTTAAATACTTGGAAAGAAGTCATATATGTTTTTGAAATCTCTCAATTTTAACCTAATGGTAAATTGACGATTTTGACAGTTGACAGCTGCCAACCAGCTGTCAACTCAACATTAACAATTTAAAAACTTGAAATGATCTGGAAAAATGTTCTTATACTTTTCTAGTTGCTGTATTTAAATTTGAAGTCAAATTAAGTATTTTTACTGTTGATAGCTGACAAAGCAGGGTCAAATTACCATTAATTATTGAAAACTTGAAATAATTTTATAACTTCATGGTTTTGAGGTAGTTGAATTCAAATTTTAAGTAAGACTAACGATTTTGGTAGCTGTTTGATGAACGCTTAGTAAAGGCACCTGTTTTCTCGATTTAATAAACTACTAATAGTTTTGGCAGGTATCAAGTACTAAAATGAGTATGCAGGTTCAATTTGTAACAAAAGTTTTTTTTTATTACTTATTGTAATTTCTCTTGGTTTTTAGAATAAAAATGTGAAGCAAAGTATGCCTATTACTCAATGTTCATCAGACAGCTAGTTGACAGCTGCCAAAATCGTTAATCTTACTTAAAATTTGAATTCAGCTACCTCAAAATCATAAGGTTATAAAATTATTTCAAGTTTTCAATAATTAATGGTAATCTGACACTGTTTTAACAGCTGTCAACTGTAAGAAGTCTTAAATTGACGTCAAATTCAAATACAGCAACCAGAATAGTAATTTACGTTATAAGTCCGGAATATAAACGAGTACTGTAATGACACCTACCGGACGTTTATCGTATAATATTTTATTTCATACTGTCTTTATAATCCTTTTTAAAATGAATAGAAAGTTATGATTATTGAAATTTAAAAAATATTAGTTCTTAATCTAACAATCGCATCACCTTAACGATGTTATAGCCATTGTTTTCCCTAGCTATTTATGATTGTCTTTAGCTTGTCACTGTCAAATAAATAAAACCATAATTTTTGCATTTTTTTGTATTAAGGAGATATCGGAGGAGATTTTAAATAAATCTGTAGAAGCAACGGGAAAATTAATCCCGAAAAAATCATCAGACAGATATCAAAAAGAATATGGATTGTTTTGTCAATGGAAACAAATAATATAATAGTGTTGCTAGGTAACACATTACAGTATCAGATACTGTAATGTTCGCTGGTAACACATTACGGTATCAGATACTGTAATGTTCGATTTACCGGCCGCAAATGAGTCCGGGAAATAGTCATTTACCGGACAGTATGAAATAAAAACATTTTTCAAGATCATTATTACAGATTATTTCAAGTCAATTCACCATTAGATTGAAATTGAAAGATGTCAAAAGCTTATATACGGACTCCTTTCCCAGTATTTAAAAAAAATAATCAATAGCAAAAAAATATTTCTCAGAGTGATTTTTGATCCTTTGGTCACATTGAGCACTATATTGGATTTTCTATTTTAAATTTAGAAAATATCTGTACTAAAATTACTTACATATGAATGTATTCATCCAAACAAAATATTTTAACACAAATTAGACATCATTTTTACTGAATTATTGATCTTTTTTTCTTATTCTGACCGAAATTTTGAAGCCGCTATTTTGAAAAACAAAATTTAGACAGCAAAACTGAATACAGCGTACCCAAATCCTTTAGTGCACCAAGTTTTGTTAATTTTCATCAAAAATTGGCGTGGTGGCAAATTTTTGACGCCTAATTTTTACAAAACGCACCGCACCACTGTGCGACGGTAAAATTTCATTTCACAATTTTTTGCGATCTTTTTTGACGACGGTTCAATTTTTTTTCATTTTTTTTTTGTACTTATGTATAATAAGTAAACAAAAGAGGCGGGTCTCTAAGGCCGGTTTTTGGTCTAATTTATTTCTTGTGGAAAAAACTTGAAAAACATTTTTTTAGTATCTACTAACAATATTTAATCGATTCCACCCCAAACGAAACTCTCCCCCACCCTCCCTTTTTATCCCCTCCTCCCTCCTCCCTCCTCCCTCCTCCCTCCTCCCTCTCCCACCTCTTCCGAAACAACGAAAATACACGTACAAAATCAAAAATATCCTTATTCAGTAACAGTCATGTTCAAATGTTTCAATGACTTGCAAAAAAAAATCAACTGAATACTGATTATTTAATAGTATAGGGGGATATAAATAAGGTAGGTGAGTGCGGGAAAGTTTCGTTTGGAATGGAAAAGATTCGATATTGATGGTTAATAATAAAAAGATGTTTTTCAGTTTTTTTTTTGTTCAAAAATAAATTCGGCCGAAAACTGGCCTTAGAGACCCTCCTCCTTTCTGAATAATAAGTTAGCCAGCTTGTGAACAAAAGTTCACAGTAACTAATGTTTGTAATGAGATTATTGTTTATGCAATTTAAACATAACATAACATAACACACCACAGATAGTAGACAACCCCCAAATCCAAAGCCAAGGCTGTCCGGAAGGGGGTTACACATTCGGAAAAACGCAGACATACATCCACACCCCCCGATGTTGTCAATACCGGGGCTGGGGGTCGAACCCAGAGCGCGGTAGCGAGTCGATCAGCGTATTCGCCACTCAATACGCCTTAACCGATTGAGCTACCGTGCCGTAGAAAACTATAGATAGTTAGTTAACTTTGATTAACTTCATTGTTGTATTAAATGGAATTTATTCTTAAGATAGTAAATAACAATTCTATTTTAGAGGTAAATTGGTTACTATGTGATATTCAATAAAAGAAAAATGGTTATGCAATTTTTAATTATTTTTAAGGCGTCATGTATATTTTAGGGTGGCCCATCTCTATAGGGGGTGAATTTTTTTTGCGTATTTTTTAAGTCTCACCCCACGAAAATATGCTATTATACTAGGAATAATTTATGTCAAAGTTTCAGATAATTCGGTGAACGGTAACCCGTGCCGCATTCAGGTAGAAATTTGTATATAAGATTTTATTACGATAATACACTAGAAATTATTTGTTTTGGAAGTTTGGAAATATAATGCACCTATGGTAGTTTTTTATGTCAGTTTGCAATTGTGTTTTACAGTGGTCACATTATAAGTTCTAGCATACGTTCCTTTTTGAAAAAACATTTAACGATGGCTGATGTTAGATCATTACGAAAGGATACTTTCATTTACTTAGTTGGACACTATTCGTCACAAATTATTGGCAATAAATTGCCGTCTAATAGACAAGTATTACAAGTGCTCTTTTATAACATTCGTGAAGTGAAGCTAAGTGTACATGAAAGTGCTAAATTAACAATAAAAGAGGTGTCAGTTTTTTGGGATAAAGCTCGCATTCCGACACGTCAGGATATTCATTGTGTTAAACAACTAGATAAACTTTATGCAGAGTGGAGGAACTTACAAAAATCGGCTAAAAGGGCCAGTGCGGGAGCTAAAGAAAAAAATTTCGTTGAAAAATTGGACGATCTTTTTGACATTTCTCATGCAAATGCATTGGAGTTGATGAAAATAGATGAAGATAAGCAGTTTTTAATTAACCAAAGAAAAAAGGGACGTCCTGGATTTATGCATGGTATTGATTACCAACTTGCTTCTCAAGAAAAATCAGCGGAGGGGAAATTACAGAAATTATCCGAACGAATGCAACGAAGTCAACAAGAAAAAGCTAGAATAGAGGAAACAGTCACCTGTCCATCATCAAGTAGTAATTCAGCCGACTCCAACGAAAATGAAGATGAAATAATCGAAGCCCAAGAAGAGTTGTTACAAGACCAGCCTGGCCCGTCACAGCCAAAAAAGAGCAGATTGTATGGAACATGTAACATCATCACACCAAAAATAGCCGCTGCATTTGATGCTTGCAAAATAAGCGACAGGTATAGAGTCCATATTTTGACGGCAGTAGCAGAAGCACTAGGACATGACACCACATCTTTGTCCATCAGCAGAACCACACTTCAGCGCTCTAGACAATGCATCCGCGAAGAAAGAGCTGAAATATTAAAAACTGCCTTCGGTAATTCTGAATTGCCGGCCCCAGTCATCCATTGGGATGGAAAACTTTTACCTTCTCTCACTGGAATGGGAAATATCGATAGACTTGCTATCTTAGTTACTAGTGGAGATATTGAACAACTACTTGGAGTACCAGCTTTGCCCAATTCAACTGGAAGAGAACAGACTGAAGCAGTTTATGATGTGCTTTGTGAATGGAATTTGGACGAAAAGGTAATAGCTTTGTGTTGTGATACAACAGCATCAAATATGGGTTATATAAATGGGGCAGCCACACAATTGCAACAAAAATTAGAAAGAGATATTCTATATTTTCCTTGTAGACATCATATTTTTGAAGTGGTTTTGAGAAGTGTGTTTGACACAAAAATGCCTTCCTCATCTGGTCCAAATGTGCCACTATTTAAACGTTTTAGGGAATTTTGGCCTAAAATAGATCAAAATAAACTAAAAACTGGATTTCAGGTATCAAAAATTAAACACATTTTACAACCAGTTAAAGCCGAAATTGTAAAGTTTCTAAATGCAGCTTTAACTTTGCAACAGCCTCGTGATGATTATAAAGAATTTTTCATGCTTTCTAAACTTTTTGTTGAAGAAGAGCCCACTCACACGACATTCTATCAACCAGGGGCATTTCATCATGCACGTTGGATGGCCAAAGCCATTTACTGCCTAAAAATATTTTTTTTCCAAGATCAGTTCCAACTAACTAAAAAAGAAAAAATAGGTATTGAAGATATATGTCTCTTTATTGTAAAGGTTTATGTAAAGGCCTGGTTTACAGCGTCATTTGCTAGTAAAGCACCGCTTCATGACTTAGACTTTTGTAAAGAACTCATTAATTATCAAAATATTGACAAAGCCGCAAGTAGGAAAATAGTGAACCATTTGTGGTACCTTAATTCAGTAAATGTTGGCTTATCTTTCTTTGATGACGATATTTCAGTTACCACTAAAAGAGAAATTGTTAAAGCTTTGAATAGGAAAGCACCAAATCAAGAGGATATTAAACGACTTATGATTAGTAACATTACTGACGTTGAAAACAAGGAAATTCAGGACTTCATATGCGAGAACACTAAACAGTTTTTTCAAAAATTAGGTTTGTCTATGGAATTTTTGGAAAATGATCCAACAACATGGAGGGAAAATGAAAGTTATACCCGATGTTTCAATATTGTAAACAAAATTAAAGTTGTAAATGATGCCGCTGAGAGAGGAATCAAACTTATTACTGACTATAATGACATTTTAACAAAAAATGAAGACCAAAAACAGTTTTTACTCCAAGTTGTAAATGATTATAAATCACAGTTTCCAAATGTAAAAAAAGAAACCCTGTCGCGTGCTTTGGCCTAGTGCAAAAAATATTGTTTTTATTACTATATGTCTTGTGGATTTAGGATAATATTTGGTACTATGTATGAAAAAAACGTTTCATAATAAAATACACAAAGATAAAACGAGAGTTTTATTTCAAAAACTTCTAGTCTAGTTTTCTTAGACTACGAATTTACAGTAGTATGACACATGTCATAGTCACAACAGATAATGTCTTTGATATTTGTATGACTTGATTAGTCATTCTAAAGATAAATGTTGCTGATTAAAAAAAAAAAACAATGCATCAACCAAAGAATGTAAATAATTCCATTTACTTTGCACCCCTTGCCTTCAATTTGCCTCAATAATATTTTGAGAGGACTGTTTTTTCTTCAAATGGAACCATTTGCAGGGGTGAGAAATAAAAATTTTGATTTCGAAAAAGATGGGCCACCCTAATGTATATTGTATATTAGTGCGGGAGCCAGTGAAACTTTTAATTGCTATAATCATTTAAACTTGGATTTTTTTTTTCATATTAGTGAAACTTATCCACAAAACAAACTCCTGCTACATCGTTAGCGGGACAACGCTTGACGGCAGCATTTCAAGTGTCAATACGTGTTTACAGCTAAGATATTTTTGTGTTAGTTATTGACATTACAATATGATGGAAAATGATTTCCTGCCATCTTCATCGTAGACCGGCGTGTTCTTGTCATTAACATAAATATGTAATTAAAATAAAGTCAGTTGACAGAAATGTTTAAAGCTAAAAATTTTTCTGTCAGTAGTTTATTACTTGAAATTGTTAAAAAACTTTCCAAAGCCATTCGACGAAACATGACTTTAGGGGGAGAAAACAAAGTCCTGTCAGGCGTTGTCCCTCCGGTGCACCTGCCGGAGTCGATTTTGTGAAAACAGCTTAAATATATTACAAAAAATAAGAAATTAATTTTAATCAGATCTTTCAAAAATGGGTGTCGCTGGTTTCCGTACTATATGCTTTCACTTGGTATATTTTTAACTATTTACTGCAAGTTTAAATATTACCTTATGTCATAGAAAAATGCAAACAGTAACTATTTATTTGTCGTTGCGTTGGCTTAAAGCTAAATCTGTATTTGTAGTATTTGTTTAGTTTAGTAATATGTCGATTCGCGTCGGACACTGTTGTCTTGGTCAAAAAAAGGCTGTATGGAAAGTACCTTAAAAGTACTCTTTAAATTTTCTGTTCTATTTTTAACAAAAAAATAAAAATGTATCTCTTATTATACCACTTTCCGCTCTAATAATTATACTAAAAACAATTAAGTGTTGCTATTTAAAACATTTAAAGTTGTGGTCGTGTCTCGTCAACTAGAAGCGATGTGCAACTGCTAAATTTCTTAATGTGTAGAATTTATATTAGGACCCTTTACTTCAACGTTGATTAATCGGCATAATTTAAATTCTCTTTAATTACTCGTATTTTCTTTATGACTGACAGTGATCCGTTAAATTTCAATTAAACACTTTAAACCGTGTCCAAATTCTATGATTTATTAAAAGAACTTGAACTAAGACTATTTATATTTTTTTCAATACTGCAGTAGAAAGTACAACCTAATTTATGCATATATAAGAGTTTCGTTTCAGTGAATATTATTAACGAACTTTTAGAAAAACTGGAATTTTACAGAAGTAAAGGTATAATTAATAACTGAAGTCGATCTTACTTACAAAATCCCCCATAGTTTGGAAATTGCCTTTTCAGCGGCTTCTTTAGTAAGATATGGTTGATTTCAAGTATTAACTTAGCCAGAAATTAATTCAGGAGAGGGGGTCCAAAATTTTTTTCGACTCGACATTTTGTTTACCTTGCCTGTTACATTTTTTTACCGAGTCACTGAGCTGCTGTTGTGCATATCTGCGTTTACATTTATCGACTCCAGTCTTGAATTTTGGCAACATAAAGTAATAGTTAACAGTCAAAAAGTAGCCCCAAAAGAAAAAATTATCGATCATAGTTTGCACCTAATAAATTATACTTAATTGCAATTTAAGGTAAAGATTAATAGTTAGAAAGTGGCTCTGTGGGCAAAGGGCAAATGGATTTATACTAGATAAACGTTATTATTGTAAATTTTTCGTCAGCAATTTTTTCATGTACTTGCATTAAAGTGAGTAATTTTTGCACTATAATTAGTTACAGCACATCATAGAGTGTTTCTATTACTGTCAGAAACTTCGAAAAAAAAGATTGCTTCGGCAAAATTAACCTCAAAATCTCATACCACAGAATACAAAATTTCTTTTATGGGAAATTATCCGGAGAAACCGGTTTTTTGAAAATTTTTCTAGAAGAGTAAAGATAAAATTCTGAAATTTGCCATGTGGTTCTTAACCATTGTCGCATCGTGCAACCCTGGTAATTTAGGTCCGAAAAAGATCTTTCAAACTCTGTTGAAAAATTATTGAAGATCGTTTAAAAATACAGGAAAAGGATCACTTTTCTTGAAAACATATTTTTTATTTAATGTACGAATTATATTGAAAATTTTTTGACAATTCTAACAACCAATTAAATTTCGTTATTTCTTGTCATGTGACACAAATCACCCAATCATTTTAACATTACACTGATAACACCACCCAAGGAAATTGTCAATCACTATGACAATAAAATTATTTAAGTTTGACAACTTCATAATAACTGCCAAATAAATTTCAAAATGTCACGTACCTTTACCAACTCTACTTTTAATAAATAAATAATTGTTTTGTTGTGTTGCGACTTTTTGATTTTATTTTTTCAAACAATTTTCTGACCTCTGACATTGACAAATACCTCATAATTACTTCCACATCCAGTGGAAGTATAGTAACGACAAAAAAAATTTTAAAAATTTGTATTGTTCAAATAGGCTTAGAATGTCATGAAACGTCGAGATTTTAAGTTTGAGCGAAAAAAAATTTCTGTCTGTCGGTCTGTCTGTAACTTTTTTTTTGTGCGCACGTTTACTCTGGAACCGTTTAAGATATTGACTTGAAATTTGGTATACATATGTACTTTAATGAGATCTGAAACTAGATTATATTTTCATCTTCTTCCATCGAAGGGTTGGGGGATAAATTGGGGTAAATTTGGGGTAAATAGCTAAATCAAGCAGGTAAGAGTCCAGAAAATTGGTATTTGGTATATACAAGAGAAGCTAATGTCTCAAAAAAATTTTTGGCATTAGCCACCCCCATTACCACCCCCATCCCATTATTAAAGGGGATGAAAAAAAATTGTGATTTAGTGTGTGTACAATAACCAGAAACCTCAAAATATTTTTTACTCCATCCACCCCCACTACCACCCCCCTATCACCACCCCCACCCCACGACCGATGTGGGGAATCGTTTTATAGGTTTTTGGGGTAGAGGATTTCAAATATTATATTATTAAAGTTCCATAAGCAATTATTTCCTCATACAAATTTTTTCCGTTGTGAGTGACTTGGATACAGAATCTGGATGTGGAAGTAGTGATACCTTGGGCAGCGGTTTTTTATGACAATCTCAAGTACGTTGCTTGGTAATAGCCCTCCGCCTTCGGCGTCGGGCTATTACCAATCAATGTACAAGATAATTTTATGACAAGCTTTCGATTGTCATAAAATAATCTTGTACATTATCAATGTCCTAGGGATATTATAGCTGAAAATTTCACACGTCACTTTTTTAGCCAATCAGAAGTTTGTTCTTGGTTTCGTTACCGTAACAAGACAAAAAAATTCCGGAAACTTTCATCCTCCAGGGTATCCTGAACGAAATTAATAAGTGGAAATTTTTTTCTCAAATTATTGACATATGATCATATTTGACATTTGCTTTATTTCCAAGCCATCTCTGTTAAGTTATAATGTGTTGAAACTTAACTATACCATGTGCATAAAACATGGAAAATCAACTAACAAAACAATGTTCCACCTATTTTAGTAATTTTAAAACTTATTTCATAGCACACAAATAGAGTTGTCTTAAGCAATTTTCGTAATTTTTTGAAACTAAAATGGATGAAGAAGATATTATTTATCTATTATACGAGTATAGGTTCCAGTTCACCCGAATTGTTGTAACATTAGAAAATATAAGAAAAACAGAATTCCACACATTTTAGTGAAGAAAACGTAATATCAAACACTTCAGTGATATAATATATATATAGATATCGTTCTTACAACTATATAGATATCTAGTGTTATGATATTAAAGTAGTATTTATTTAATTTAGGTAGGTATGAAATTTTCTTACCGAATCCCCCGCGTTCCTGAATTCATTGCAGGAAATTTTTCTCGTACATGAATTTTTTAAGAAAATTACCCTCGTCGCTGCGCGACTCTTCATGTACTCAAAAAACTTCCAGCAATAATTCAAGCACTTGGAAGATTACAAGTGAAAACGAAATTAAATAATCTATAAAAGTACTTACACAAAGCTTCTCTCCCTGTTTGGCAACCTTTACTTATTAATGATTTTATTCTTTTGGTGACCATTTTTTAACTAAAACTAAAGCCCATTTTCTTTGACAATTTTGTTAACTACATGACCATTATTATTGTTTCACATAACATTTTTTCCTTAATTATTTTTTAGGGGTGTCCTCTTTATTTTTCACTCAAAATGAATCAGGTTTTTTCCTTGACAATGAGACCTACATTTTCATAATCCAGATAACGAAATGTGAAAATCCTAAGCAATGTGCGATAGTTATTTTCACGATTACAATACTTCCCATCAGTGAGCAAGGATGTAAAATTATTTACAGAAATCTGCCTTCTATATTTGACATATTTTTTTTTATATATTTTTTCTTTTCTGTGACCATCTTGTATGTTTTTTTTTTTTTTTTCACCAATAGGTGCATCGGATTACCTGCCTTAGCAGTAGTGTCAACCACATAACAAATTTTATTTTTATGTCATTTTATTTCTTAGAGCAATCACTAAAATTATAGACGGTTTCTTCCTTGTTCTAACTTCACGCAAAACATAATTGTCCATTATTGAATTTTTTCATAAATACTTTTTAAGGTATGCAACCTGTATATTGTTTCATAAAGAAAAATCTAAATTAGTAATGACAAACCTGTGGGTGGAGAGCTTTGATTTTAAAGGATATCATCAAAATCGCAGCCGCTGAATGGTTCATTAGAAGAACAAAATGCCGTTTTAAATATATAGATGATATGATTTTTCTTCACCCATTTTGGTGACCTCAGCACTTAATTTTTCAATTTTTACTCGCCTCGCGACTGAATATTTTAAGTTACCTCCTGAATAACTAATTTATCACCAAATTGTGAATACCAAACCATTTCAATACGAACATCTGACTATGCATTTCTGCCATCAGTGAAAATAACTGAACATCAAAAAAAATCAAAAAATCAATATACTTGGGCCACCCATCCAAATGTCGGACTCTTTCAGTGTTGCTTACTCCATCAAGCAAGCAAGCAAGCAAACAAGATTTATTTTAAGTTTGAATTTATAAAATGCGCCTCTCCGGAACATAGCCCGGAGCCAATCAAACACGGCGCGCAGCACTTAGTGAATGTAAGGTTGTATGGTGCAGGTACTGTCCACATAGACCTAAAACTAATTCATATAAAACTTAGAAACTAGTCTGTTGACTCTGGTGAAAAGCTAAACGAAAATAGCCGTATGAGAACTGCCGACCTGGTGGTCCCCCTGACGCCAGAAAAATGTGATGAGAAAAGGCTAGGGTTTATAATGTTTGAATTTTTTTGAAAGATTATCGGCGAAAAGAGAATTTTTGATAATAAAAAGATGACAAAGAGAACAAAGGGAATAAAAACGAAAACAGAATTTAACAGAAAGAAAGAAAATAGTAAGGATTGGAAAGAGGATTGTGTAGGAGCTAATAAAAAGGCGGAAAAAAAAATTATGAAAAAAAATTTGAACCGCCTTAAAAACGGTCGCTAAAAATTATAAAGTAAAATTTCACCGTCGCCCAGTTAATTGGAACTTACTACCTAATATCGAAGTTGAGGTCGGTGTAAAAATGAACAAATAACGAACTCAAACGAATTTTTTGTTCTAAATATTAATCTGTCTAACCAATGCACATTTTAAGCGATGTGCATTTTAAGCAACACTAAACTTCTATACTGCTCAAGTCGAAAAAAATATACAGAATTATTTTTATTTAGTTATAACATAACACGAAGGTCAAATCAATTAACTAATGTTCTTTAACATTCCCGTTTAATTTTAATGTATTAGACATTTATATACGTGAGAATATGTAGTAGTTAACACCGCAATCTATAAATTTATGAGAATTTACTTCTCAAAAGGCGCTTCCTCCGAAATTGTAGGATCCATGCATTCTACTAGTTAAATTAGCATAATTTATTCTATTTAAGTATATAATTATTTATTAATCAGTCGAAACCTTTATCGGCTTTGAATAAGCAATGTATACGCCTATAATCATGTTTAAAGAAACCTAGGATTTGATTAATGTGTAATGTGTTTTAGGTACATGATGCTAACTTAGTTTTCATAGATAATATATATCAATGAATAACACGAACACCGAGATAAACACTTAAGTACAAGGTAAATCATAGCATTAATTTGCTTTTCATCTTTTCAAAGAATTTCTTTAAACAATGTAGATGGAACTGCAAAAACGTATACATGTATAAATAGAACAAATTAAAATATAGGATGTAATTAGTTATATGTCGGTCATGGGAAACATAGGGTCTAAAGCCCATAGTTTTGGACAAAAGGAATAAACAAAACTCTCCAAAATATTTAATAACAATGTTTGAGAACTACTGGAATATTGGGGGGTGGGCTTCTGTTGCGCATGATACTCTGACATTTGTGCAGATAGGTACTCTCCCTTTACTCCAGTCAACAAAGGAGGTGTAGGGTGCGTGAGTAGGGACCTAAGCGATTCCTTTAGAAAGTTGTTCAGGGTGCTTAGGGAGTGAACATACTGAAAGTCCTGACGTCTAGGAGGTGAGCCGGAGGGGGCACAAAGAAAGTCCCACTTTTGGTTTTTTCGCTTATATCTCGAAGTACTCGAGTACTGTCCAGATACGCATTGTTCGTTACGCGTGCACGGTAATAGTGAATGATTGTGTTTTTACATTTTTAATCATTCCAAATTTTACAAACGTTAACGTTGAAGTGGGATAAAGTGAGTTGAAAAAGAAAATTTTTGTAGAATTTTTAAACTTAAAAAGTGGCATTGCTCTTCATATTAAATAAGGGCTCACAGATTAACATATATGATTGTATTTCAAAATCACCCTTTAAAGAATTCTAAAATGTCGAAACAGTAGAGCCGACCAGCAGAGTTAAGTATTAGCATATTATTAATATATGCATTGAAAGGGGTGGGTCTTAGCACGGTACCCTGGAGTACTCTACTGTTTTCATCTCCTTCACACTGAACCAGTATTAACACATTGTTTCCTAACAGTTAAGTATGACTTCTAAATAGACATGCACTTGCCTGTAATTCCCACTTCTTCAAGGGCATCTAACAATATCGAATGGCTAATTTATGTTGGAAGTTAGGCAAAATCTTCCAACTTTAAAACCAAACTGCTGATCAGACAATTAATAATTTATAATTTGTTAAGTAACCTATTACTTATTTTGTTTTTTAATACATTTTCATCTGTTCTACTTAAAGTTAAAATTAGATAAATCGATCTATAATTTGCACAATTCAGTCTTCCACTACTCTTAAATCGGGACTTTATAGTGGCAACTATAAATGCGCTAGAAAAATATCCATTTCCAAACATTTTATTAAAAAAGAAAGGGTAGCGCAATTAAATGGGTTATTTCTTTTATTGTGGTTGATAGAATGTCAATTTCAGCTGTCTTATTCGATTTTAGTAGATCAATTAGAGTTTTTGTCAAATTCATTAGATGTTTAGGCATGTCTAGCGTAAGATATCTAGTTTGCACATTCCATATTGTCAAAAGCCCTACGTTAGTCTACGGAACAAAAGTACGTAGGTATGTAATTTTCCCTTGCCTTTTGAATTAGGTCGTATATTCAGTATTTGTTGTCTAGTGCCGCGTCCTTTAACAAAATTTGCCAAAAACTGACGTTCTCCAGTGATCGGACCAATTTCCTGTCTCCAATATTTTTTTGTATATTCTGTGAGGCAGTCTTACTCTATCTTCACCAACTAACTTAAGTGCCATTGTCGTGATATTTTTTTACTCCAGCTGCTTTGCCTGTTACTTTTCGCAAATACGAAAACGAAGACTATACTTGATTTGATTTTTAAAATCGTAAATATCTCTCGTATTCAAAAATATACATATTATTATTGTGTTAATTATCATATTCTTAACTGTCCGTTTGTCCATCTGTTTGTTTGTCTATTTGTCCCTGTCACTGTTCTTGTAAGTACGATAAAAAAAAATAAAGTCCAATTACTTCCACATCCAGTGGAAGGTACAACGGCAAAAAAATTATTATTGTTCAGATAGGCTTAGAATGTCATGAAACGTCGAGATTTTAAGTTTGAGCGAAAAAAAATTCTGTCTGTCGGTCTGTCTGTAATTTTTTTTGTGCGCACGATTATTCTAGAACCGTTTAAGATATTGACTTGAAATTTGGTACACGTATGTGCTTTAACGGTGTCTGGAACTACCTAGATTATATTTTCATATTATTCTGTCGAAGGGTTGGGGGATACATTCGGGTAAATGGGCGTAAATAGGTGAATCAAGTAGGTAAGAGTTCATAAAATTGGTATTTAGTATATACAAGAGAAGCTAAGCAAATTTTTTTTTACTTCCTCCTTCATACACCCCCCCTCTACTTCGAGTATTTTGGATGCGCAGTGGCTTTTCTCGAGTACTATAGGTGCGCAGTAGGTTACCTCAAGTAGTATGGATGCTCAGTGGGTTTCCTCGAGTACTATAGGTGCGCAGTAGTAGAATTGATGCGCAGTAGCTTTTCTCGAATACTATAGATGCGCAGTAGGTTACCTCAAGTAGTATGGATGCGCAGTGGGTTTCCTCGAGAATTATGAATGCGCAGTGACTTTCCTCGAGTAAATTGGATGCACAGTGGGTTACCTCGAGTATAGATAAGTAATAGGTTTTCTCGAAGAAAATGCTTGAAATAGAAGCTTTACTTCTATCGTGTAGTCTACGGCACACAATGATTATTTAAATCTTTGTAATGCCATTTTCTGCGTATTACTTCCACATCCAGTGGAAGGCACATTTTAACGAGATCTGGAAATTGATGTTTAGTACATATAAGAGGAGCTAAGGTCTCAAAAAAAAATTTGGCATTAGCCACCCCCATTACCATCTCCACCCCATTATTAAAGAGGATGAAAAAATATTGTGATTTAGTGTGTGTACAAAAACCAAAGACATCAAGAATTTTTTTCACTTCCACCACTACCGAAGTGGCATATCACTTTATGGGTTCTTGGAGTACACGATTTCAAATATTATATTAATAAAGATACATGAACAAATATTTCCACATAGTGGAGTGCAAATATAGTATTTTAGTTGTAAGAGACTTGGATGGGAAGTCTGGATGTGGAATTAATGATTCCTTAGGCAGCGGTTTTTTATTGAAGTTTGGAGAGTAATAATATTATCTAGGGGAAGAATTCTATTGTTTTTGAAAAAAACCGTTCAACAAAAAGTTATAAATCATTTAAAAAGATATATATTCACATGAATATTATTGAAACATTTGATGATATTCTACAAACCCAAAAATACTACTTGGTATATTGAAGAGCGCGCATCGACAATCAAGAAGGTACCATCGGGAGATAATTGAAATTACAAATATAATAACAACTACGTCAAAAATATTAAATTATTTTCGAAAAACTACAAACAGTGTACCATAGAATGTTCAGCAGTTGTACAGTGTGTCCACGGATCGATTTGTAAAAAAAAATATTTTTCGAAAAAAATCATTCTTCATAATTTCTTTTGCTTGTTATATAAGTACGATTCACGCTGAGAAACTTCGATTTTATTGTACATGGTGCGCAAAAAATATAAAAATGTAGATTTTCTAAAAAAAAAATTTAAATCAAACTTTTTGAATCATTGAAATTAAAGAGTTTAAGAGGAGTAATCGAAAAGCTCATGGGAGATATTGTAACTAAGTTATTTTATATTAAAAATTAAATCGATTATTTGCCATATCTTATTATCGATTATTATTTTATAAAGACTATGTATTAACGTTATTTGTAACTATCATTAGTAAGTATAAGTATAAAGGGTGTTTCAAAGTTTTCAGATTTAAGTCTTACCTTAGTTGAATCATCTTCGTGTTATTTTTAGAAGTGGACTGCTATTTCATTTTGTAAAAAAATTTAATATCGAAAATCTGTATTTTTATATTTTTACAACAAAAGTTTCTCAACGTGACTCATATTTATATTTATAACAAGTAAAAGAAATTATCAATTATTTTTTTTTCGAAGACTGAAAATAAAAATGTTTGCAAGTATAGTTAAGTCCATCCGTGGACACACTATTATATAAAATTCAATAATCTGTCATAGCGCATAATGTTTACATCTAGTTAGTTCTTGTATAGGTGAGGTAAGGTGAGGGTAAGTATAGTAATTTGTGTTCAATTTACATTTACAATTGTCAAAATTCTTCTCTTCTTCTTCTCTTTTTTAAGTCATTTACTGATCAACCATTCAAGATAAAGAGATATGCCCTCGATAACTCTTTTGTAGCGAATATAATTCTCCACAACATTATTATGTAATTTTTTTTATTATCACAGTTTTTTCAATGTATCCAGTGAAATACTATAACGCACCATTTTATTATAGTTTTTAAGGTTTTCCGCTTATTAGCTAGCACTTTTTCAATTAGTATTTTTTTATCGTGGTCTATTTGTTCCACTCTATTTAATACTCTGTTATTTAAGAGTTGTAAATTATCCCATTCGATAGGCCTATCACTTTTTAATGATTAAAAGATTTTATTCTTTCGTAGAAAGCAAAACTCGAACCCACGTTACTAGTTACCCCCAGTTTGTAAAAGAGTTGTGCTAACTACTAAGAAAACCTTCCATCAAATGTGAACGAAATTAGAATATAATAATCAGAATAATTAGTAAATAAATCATTATTTTATGGGCCAGCAAAATAATTTTCTCATGAATAACCGGTACATAAATGGTTATACATTTTGAAATCCACTATATATTAAAGTTTAATGATATTGCCTTCATTTAGTGTTATTAGGATTATTTGCATTTATGATGAATTAATTGTAATAAAAATAATATATATTTAAAACAAGCTACGAAAAATATATCTGCTTAAACATTTAACATGGAATGATATTCTCTGCGTTGGCAAAACAAGCGCGGATTTCTGTGGGGTAATGGGTTCCAAGGTTCCGTCTAATTTTATTTCAAAATATTTCTGAAAGTAAAAAAATACGAACCAGAATCAAGGCATTAAGATATTGTCACCCAGTTAAAAGTACAGTAACCCACAACACTAACGTGTAGTTGATTTTGTTTTACCTTATTTAAATTACAATTAAGTATCACGTTATTAATGCCTTAATGCATTTCCATTGTTTGCAGTTTTGTTGTTTTTGTATGAGGTTTTATATTTTTTTGTTATTTTCAACACTAATAGAATAAAACTAATTGACGATTTGCACGAAACAAAGTTTGGTAAAAAGTGTCATGGCACACAGTGTAATGGTATTACTGTAATTCACTGCACATGTTGACCAACTCGTCTAATTCCCAAACTTTGCAACAATTAAATACCTAATAAAATAATCATAACATTATTTTCATTATCTTTAATGTTAAACCTACTTCCATTGAATATAAATCATCTTTATTAGGTTGTTTCGTAGTCTACAATATTTAAAAAATGTCGAATTATGCAATTTGTCAATCACTGCTGCCAACTCTTCTAAACTGAGAGAGTTGGAAACAGTGTTTGACAAATTGCATAATTCGACATGTTTTAAATATTGTAGACTACGAAACAACCTAATAAATATGATTTATAGTCAATGGAAGTAGGTTTAACATTAAAGATAATGAAAACAATGTTATGATTATTATATTATAGGTATTTAATTGTTACAAAGTTTGGAAATTAGACGAGTTGGTCAACATGTGCAGTGAATTACAGTGATACCAATCTAGTATAAGCTATGACACTTTTTACCAAACTTTCTTTCGTGCAAATCGTCAATTGTCTTACTGGCAAATTCTTTTGCTAGGTTAAATTCAAGTGAATGCCGGTAAATGCATTTGTTTAAACAAGAGAATGTTAAAAATTATGTTGGTTGCAGTTTTTCTTAAATATCTTTGGTAATATCTCTTATCTCAATGAAGATAAAAACAAATTATTCAAAATGGAATTGTCAGGAAAATTAAATTTGTCTCAACCTTTTTCGTCAATTTGTTAAGGTGCAAAAATTAAAACAATTAAGATTCGTTATTTTTAAAGAATTAATGATAACTTAAACAACAATGCATATACTTTAACGAATCTTTAGGATGACATGTTTTAGTGAAGCTAAACCATGTCAAAAACGTCGAAAAATGTGTAACAGATTCGAAAATTGAATCGTCGATTGTTAAGTGCATCAAGTTATAGAAATTTTTTTTAAATTATAGGCATTTTTCATACCTTCAATGGTATTAACAAACAAACAAATAAAAAAAAAATAACACCGATATTTTGATCTAAAATATAAAAATTATTAGTACAATAGAACTTGTGAAATAAACGTAAAGAACACTTTTATTTCAATTACTAAAAAAGATAAGAAATTTCCAGTGTTATTGAAATAAATAGTTTATTTTAAAATTTGTCTGTAGTATTAAGTGCATTAAAAATTATCGAAAATTCAGCATGAAGACGTATTGCCTAGAAACTCATTTTGATGAGATTTGACAAAAAGTGCGGTACTTTTCAGTCAAATCTCATCAAAATGGGCCAATGCGGGTTCTTAAAGGCAACACGCTTTGAATGCTGAATTTTAAGATTATTTGTAATGCACGAAATATATTTATAAACTATTTCCAGAACAAAACATAGAACAAACAATATTTTTTATTGATATTGATTCAATTGACGTTTTAGCTGTCAAGCCTAGTACAATTTTCGCTGGCTGTCATTGTTTGTAAAATTGTCACTTTGAATGCAATTTTCAGCTATAATATCCCTAGGACATTGATAATGTACGAGATTATTTCACTCATTAACGCTGTAGCCAATGAGAGCCCGTTTTTTCACAACATTGCACCAATCAAACGTCATTATTAGTGGTAATCCAACCTATATCGGCTTTTGACAGTACCAACATGCAAAATTTATCGCTCTAATTTTTTAGGTCGCTGCAGGGGCAAATATTGCGAAAATTTTTTGACGTTTTGTGTCGTGAAATGTTTTCAGCAAATAGGACAAATCGTGCTTTTAAATGTTATCTATAAATATCTTCTCTAGCTTATTACTAATTGTTAACGTAAATTGTAGTACCTATTGTAAGTATTAATAACCTAAAAAGCCAATGCTGTGTAGAACTTATATAGGTTCGGGACAAGTTATACACAGCTTTCAATGGCTTATACCTAACGTAATTACAAAATAATTTTCGCGACTAAAATTAAATATAAATATCTACGAAGCAGACAAATCAGTTATTTCAAGATAAATACACAAATGTAGGTACTTACGTAACGTATGGTAATTCATCAATCATCACAAAGCAGCTAACACTTATTTGGAAAATCAAAACTCTGCAGTATCACTATATACTATTAAACTATTAAACTTCTCAAATTAGAAACAAGGATTAAATACATAAATATATATTAAAAAACACTAATATAATAAATCAATTCACTGTTTAGGCGAGTTAAGTTAAGCTAGCGTTACTAGATGGCGGTACCATACCATCTGAGCCGCAACCTTAGAACGTAAAAGCGATAGATTGGTAATATGCAATTTGTGTGATTATACCCGTAATGTGATTGGTCGAAGCGTGCTTTGTTGTGATGACTAGTCTTATAAGTTACAGTACCTATGGTTTAACGAATATTGTTTTTCTTGATTGTCATAATTTAAACCTACTTTGTTTTTTATTAGATGAGTCGCTTTGGAAATGCATTTTTATGTGACGTAAATGATGAAATTGAAGATAAAGGTGAATAATCTCTAAAAAGTAACAAGGAAACGTCTGAAGGCAATTAATCACTGAACATAATATAGATGTACTTAATGAATTATTTATTCATGAAATATTCTCCACAAATACCACTCGTGCTTCTAAATTTTATCTATAAATTTTTTCTCAAGCTAAGTTGCCATAAGGTTAATATAACTCGTGCAAATTGACAGTTTATTATCAAAGATTAAATCCCTCCAGCTAAAGCGGTCGGGATTTAATCAGATAATAAACTGTCAATTTGCACTCTTTATATTACCAGGCAACAACGCTTTCGAAAACATTTTACCGATAAAATTTCAAGCACTAGTGATATTACATACGATAATTTTACGTTGCTTCGGCGTCGAGCTATTACCAAGCAACGTGCTTGAGATTGTCATAAAATTATGAGGCATTTGTCAATGTCAGAGGGATATTCGGTCAAAAAATTTTTTGAAAAAATAAAATCAAAAAGTCGCAACGCAACAAAACAATTATTTATTTATTAAAAGTACAGTTGGTAAAGGTACAGTTACTAAAATTTAACGCTGCATTAGATTGGTTATTTTTTTCTACTATAGAAGATCTATTACCACACATAGTATTTATGATCTTATAGTGGTTTATAGATTGAGAATTGGCATTGCCAAAATGTGACATTTTGAAATTTTTTTGGCAGTTATTATGAAGTTGTCAAAGTTAAATAATATTGTCATAGTGATTGAAAATTTCCTTGGATGGTGTTTTCAGTGTAATATTAAAATGATTGGGTAATTTGTGTCACATGACAAGAAATAACGAAATTTAATTGGTTGTTAGAACTGTCAAAAAATGTTCACTTATAATATCACAAGAGCTTAAATTATTTCCGAAAATTTTCTTGAGGGCACGAATATTTTGAAAATTATCCCGAGTCACGAAGCGACGAGGGATAATTTTCTTAAAATATTCGCGCCCGAAAAAAATTTTCCCGGAATAATTTAAGCTTGCGTGGTATTCGGTAAGAAAATTTCACACCACTTAACACCATAATTTGGAAAAAAATTATTAATCCAACCTGACATTTTAAATTAATTTCACTGTTTGTCAAGTTGGCCAGGGTATTGTTGTTTTTGACATATTATGTTGATTTGTCATTTTTGTTTAACCGGTTCTGTCACAAAGCTTAATAATTACTAGATTAAAAGGTCTGTCGTTGAGTTTAATAAGAAAATCAACAAGTGATTAGATAAGAAATTCAAAATATAACACCAGATAACACTCGAAAATCAAAATCAAGTGTATGGAAACAGTTCGTTGAATTTTGTGACGAAAAGTTGTATAATATTCATGAGTGTATGAGTGTAGTACAGGTGGCTACTATACTGGAGGATTACGCATTTAATATGAAAAAGAAAAATTTTGAACATTATAAGGAAAGTGTGGTCAAAGTGATGTGGAACTCTACTGCTAAGCAGTTACAAGAAATTTATTACGAAAAATACAAAATAAAATTTAATCCGTTTTCTGATGTGGAATTTGCGACCGCCAGAGCTGCACGCGATGCTAAGCGCAAAAAATTACAGAGAAACCCATTAAAAAGAAAAGTGAGTGCTTCAGCCTTAACCAGCGACGAATACAAAAAAAATATTGAAATTTGGGATGAAAATACTCCAGATGGATTGCAGCGTAAATTTTTTCACATAGTTTCACATGAGCTGGCATGGAGAGGAGGGGAAGGATATTCTGCGCGTATCCAATACTTCAAAGAAGAAACTGATAATTTCGGAAACCCAAAAGGTCGGATAGAATATAATCCAATATTCTCCAAAACCACACAAGGTGGTTCTAAAAAACTGTCGGATAGTAAATGGTTGATTACAAATTTCGATAATCCACAAATGTGTCCGGTTCGTTTGTTTAAGAAGTTGATGGAAAAAAGGGGAAATCTTGTTCAGATCGACAGATTATTCTTAACACCAAACCCATACTGGAGTCAACCCAATTCGAAAGGATGGTACAAGAATAGCCCAGTTGGTAAGAACATTGTATCTTCATGGTTTAAATCAGCAGCCTCTGATATAGGAATTGACACTAAAAAAGTAAAAATAACTAATCATTCTGCAAGAGCAACAGCTGTTTCGAAATTGGCCAAGGAAGGAGTTGGTGAACAACAGCTCATTAAAATTACTGGACACAGTAATAGTCAGTCAATCAAACCTTACTTACAATTGGACGTTGAACATCATCATCAGATGATTGAATCCATGAGGAGAATTTCATCAAGTACTACTAGCAAGTTTAATCATGATCAGAGCACAATGCAAAATAAAACAGAAAGTACCCAGATTCAACCCACCAATTCAAGCCAGCCCACAAACATTTATAATAATTGTGTTTTTAATATTAATAAAACCTATAATAATTAAATTTATTTCGTTATTATTTTGCTTATTAGTCGATATCATTAGAGATTTGCCAATGAAGATATTAGTTCAACATGAAATAAATTCTAAAAAATCATATAGGTATATCCACCATATTTCGTTAAATAAAAAAAAATTACCAACTTTAGTTACACCAAATGCTAAAACTCAGATGGGTATTAGTTCAGTCTATCGCCCTTTCATAATTTTAGGTTACTAAAGGTGGTAGAAATGTATTTTTTGTTAAAGTAATCCATAACACTTCTAATTTAAAAAATATAATATTAACATGGTTTGTTGCAGTAGGTGGCCGTGATATAGGCGGCCATGCTTTTGACAGATGAGGTTTATATTGGTAAATTACATTAAGTTACTGTATAATAAACCAGCAAACAAAGATATTTTTATGTAAAACATTTCTTGTAAGCATTTGCGTTAAACAATTTGAGAAAAATGGAATGCTTTGAAAAGTACAATTTATGTAAATACTGCAAAGAGTTGAGTCAAGCGCAAATATGTCATCCAAGATTAATATATTTAACGAATTTAATGGAAGATTGCTTTCTGGAAGCGTTAGAGTCGAATGGTTTGTTTACGAAAATCCAAGAAAGTCTGCTGCAGATGTCAAGTAAATATGGCCTTTTGCGTAAAAGAGATTTGAACAAAATTGTTTCAAAATATTACATATATGTCTTAAAACACAGACATCTAATTAATTCGTCACCTTCCTGTTCACCATTAAGAAGAGAGGATGGGTTAGAATTCAAGCAACATTTAAATCTTACTATGTTTGTACATCCTACGTTTTTTGAATTATAAATTGTTAATGCATAATAATTTAACAAATTTGTGTTTTCTGTTTAATGAAACTTTATAGCGAATAATAATGTTAATTCAGAAATTTTGCATTATTCACAGGTATATCTACATTATTTAATGGTTGTAGATCATATGTTTACCTTTTCAACTGTCAAAAAATTTTCACTTAAATATCGTGGCGCCTCGAAAAAATTTCCGGAAATTTTTTTAATTGCCATGGTAATTAGTCAAAATTAAGGTTATCTTATTGGTTAAAAAGTAGAGGTGTGAAATTTTCGCGTAAGTTTGTTCTTATTTGTCCAAATTTTCAAAATCTTGCTATTTCATTGGATCTTATGATGTGAGGGAAATAGTCAAGGAAAATGAAATCCACAAGAAAAGCAGGTTTTAATTGCACCCAGAAAACACTCGAACGAGTGCTTGAGTGTCCTACGGTCTACTCCTTGAGTAGGCCGAAATGTGATATTGCTGTCTCGGCTTACTATCGAGCAACTTTAATTTAATAATTCTTCCTGTTCTCCATCTGACTAAGAAAATTGTAATATGTTTAGCGAAAAGTTTTAAACATTAAGAAATATACAGTGAAATCAATGAAGTCGTTACCTATGTAAGTTCGTAAATAGCTAAAGTGGAAAAAATGTCATATCTCAGCTCTTAATTAGAGTAGACAAAACAGTTTAGACTAGCTGTCTTTTATTTTAATGTACCTACTTTTGTTATATTCTATTTTTTTTATTTTTGGGCAAAATATTGATGGATAAAATGCATTTGTTTTTAAAAAAACGAATTTCAAAAAATTATTTTTAAAAAAATGTACAAATATTTTTGTTAATAACGCTTAAAAATACATAAAATACACCATACTTAATCTGAAAAAGGTCAACATGGAATTTGGCATGGTGATTTAGACATTAAAGGCGTGTTCTAAGTTTCGTTATTGTTTAAAAATTATTATTTTTATTTTTAAATAGGTTCGGACAAATCTAGCTTTCCTGGCAATTTCATTATGAATAACCTGTTTATTTCTTCATTGTGATACGAGTTGTACAGATATTTTTAAGAAAAACTGCAAAAAAAAAATTTGAAAATTCTTGCATAAAAAAACACCCTGTATATTTTTACGGATTTGGATAGACCATTAAATTCTGAGTTTGGCAAAGTGACATACTGTGTTTGGTTTTTCTTCTCTATCTATTCCAGTTGATACTCCATTGCTTCTTTATTGAGCGTTATGGCAACATTAAATCTAATCATTATTAACCTTGTTAAAGTAGCTTTTCTAATAAGAATGAAGGCATCAAGACACAGGTATTGTCTAGAAGTTTTTGTCGTACATAACAAAACACAACGAACAATAAAATAATCGCTCGCCGTACTTAAATCTCCATATATCTACTGGTTCTCAGGTTACCAATAGCAAGCTTCATTACAATAAATCGCCTGTAGTGTTTATACCTACATATGTTACGAACCAAAAATAACCTTCAAACGTTTATGAAAGTAGACATTCGAATATGGTTATTAAATTGAATGTTCGATTGCCTATATTGGAAATGAATTGCTGACATGCGGTGATTTCAATACCAATTTTAAAATTTATAAGGACCTTTATAAGAAACATTTTGTGCAAATAAAGTGATAAAACCGTTCAATATAAGTTGTTTAGCTTCAAGTCTACTCGCACTTGTGCATCTGAGTGCAAATTCGCTTCATCAATACGTGAATTCTGAAAACAGGACGTCTTACCTTTAGCAGAACAAATTGCAAAAAGTGCAGATAGACACAGAGCATTCCTTATGAAAGACATAGTTGTCCAATGAAGGCACTAACACTAAACTAACACTTATTGATGAAATCGTAAGAATTCGATAACCGGATAAACTGTATGAAAGTGAAATGTAAATTTAACTAAGACACAATGTAGTTGTCATATCCTAAGCACTACGCATGGCCGTCTCAGACCAAACTGAGTAAGTTTAATGGTTGCATAGGTGGGCTGCGGTTGACTCTCTCTCCACTCACCTTGTCGTCTTTTCTTGCACACTTACCACTTACCTTAGTCTACCTGTGGCACTGAATGGATGTAAGGAGAGGCAACTGTTCTCTAATAATGTAATATACTAAAAACTTTGTCTCGTTTGATATGATGTTGTGCGAGTATTGTTTTTGTGGAAACGATTGATTCTATTTGATCTAGTCTCAGCTGTTCACTACTAATAATAATTGAATAGCATGTGAGCTTTTAATATATTTTTCAAAGAATTAATTTCATCAAAATCTGAGAATTAATTCGATAGCTAAATAATGCTTTTGTTTTAAACTAATATTTAAGGCACAAAATGAAAGGAGGGGTATCGGTAAGCTAAGAAAATTGACCCCAATATATGACAAAAATTTTAACTATATTTTTTTTATATTTCTCATTATTTTAGTAAAATACAGGACACTAACTTAACGCTACAATAAATTAAAAGTAAAAATGACTACTTTTTCTTCACGAGAGAAATCGACGAACTGAGGTCAAAATTTGGAAAATTGTCCCTTTTTTTTTACAATATCGAGTTTTTTTAGACATGAGCGCATTTTTTTAGCTTGGTTATTTTTTTACATGTTGTTCTTTAGACATCAACAAATATAAAAATACAAAAATTAAACTGCTAAAAAAATGCGCTCATGTCTAAAAAAACTGAAAAAAGGGTACAATTTTCCAAAAAAAATCAATTTGACCTCAGTTTGTCGATTTTTCTCGTGAAGAAAACGTAGTCATTTTTACTTTTAATTTATTGTAGCATTAAGTTAGTGTCCTGTATTTTACTAAAATAATGAGAAATATAAAAAAATACAATTAAATTTTTTGTCATATTGGGGTCAATTTTCTTAGCTTATTGATACCCCTCCTTTAAAGAAGTTTGCAGGGGTAAAGTATCGATTTAGTCCTGTATAAAAAATACTACTACGTTATAATCGTTAAAATGAAGCACCGGCTCGTAGCAAACTTTGTACATTGAATAACTTAATAAATAACTGCTAGAAATGCAAAAATGGGTAATAGCTCAGTGACTTAGGTGTTTGATACTTCCACTTTTGAGTAGTAGCAAATCTTTTTAATGATGAATAGAACTAGTCAAAATAAGTAGATTATCGAACAGACCCATCCAGCTCGAGAAATTATGCCTGCTCTCCCAGCCCTCCTCAAAGGGGTTACCTGTATCTGCTATATATATATTTTTTCTCAAAAACGGTAGGAGCTAGAGCAATGATCTTCACGCCATTCGATAGAGTATAAAATTTTGCATCAGTCCCTTCTTTTGCTTCTTGCTATTTTCTTTTTTTTAAGGCCTCACAGCAAAAACAAGGGGGAGGAGCTTTCCAACAACGACACATGTTTGGCTATATCTCTAAAATGGCCCAATAAATCGAAATTCTACAAGATATAAAAAATAAAGACCATTATTTTTTCTGTCGATTGGTATATTATTTGTATATGTTATTTGTTTAAATAAATCCGACAGTGGCGTACAAAGAGAAAGCTGCATATGTGCATAATGAATTTATTTAAAATAATTTATTATTGTTCTTGTTACAAACTGCGAAAATATTGATTGTACCTTTTCAAAATTATTTCACATTATTTTTTCTACTATTTTTTTATACAAAACGCCTTGGCAAAGAAATATGGTGAGGGCATTCTAGCTATTACAAGTTTTTGGCTGTCACGCAAACGACCCAATAATTAGGCACTAGATAAAAGAAACTGCATTATTACCTTTTCTGTTAATTAGTACATAATTTAAAAATATTATTTAATTAAATAAAATCGCCAGTGGTGTCCATAGACAAAACAATGCATATAATTACATTATAACTTATTTTTAATAATATTATATTGACAGCCCAATATTTTCACTGTTTTACTCTATAGCATATTAACAAAAAATGTATATAAATAATGGTAAAATTAACAAAAAACATTTAACAGAAAATGAAATAACTAAATTATGGTACCTACTTAATGAAAGTAAATTTTAAATTAAATAGCTTAATTGCAACATTCTACACATGAACATAATTTTGTACATGTTAAATTTTTTTAAAAACATTTGCACTTAGACCCACAAATTTTGCACTTACCTTTTAACAATACATTTGATGAAATGTTCTCATTTTTGGAAGTAGTCCAGAGGGGCATCCATTTATCATTATCCATAGTCCATCCCCATTTGGATGGACATGGGAGTTCTATGATTGATTGACTGAGCTTACCCCAAACAAAGTCCGCTTGATAAATACATCTATTGATATCAATGGATGACCTCTATATCTCAATTACCAAGTGTCGAATCGAAAATCGAGTAACACATTCTTAAGGCACTTTTTTGAGTAGAACTCATTGCTAATAAGAAGAAAATTATACATGCCTCGGTTTTCAAGATATAGACATAACTTGTGTAAATTATTTCATTATTCGATCGCTACTTAAATTAGCTATCCAACCATATATCATTTATTTCTAGAAAAAGTGGTTAATTTTCGAAAAATTTAATATGTTTGTGAGGAGGCCATGGAAAACTATTAACAACAACAGCACTTCCTATAATATAAAATAATTTTGCCAAAAATAGGAAAAGCTAAACTACAATACATGTTTAAATTGTCTTCCATTGACGTCTATGCATATTTATCATATTTCTAATATTTATTGAGAAGGCCATGGTAAAAGAAGAAAATCGAAATAATCGTAACTGTCAAAAACTAATTTGTGAGTTAATTGTCAGTGAGCATTGTTAAAAATGGTTCAATTTAGTAATAGTAAAAAATATAATATGATTAAGTGTTTTATAGAATGCGGAGAAGATTCAAATTTAGCTTCCGCACTTTTTTTAACAGGTAAGTTATAGACAGCAAAACTTTGTGCCAAAAGTGCCGCCTAAACAATATTTTTAGACATCCAGAAAAGAGACAGCCAGGCATAAAAATATTGAAAAGGCTACAACAAAATTTAAGAGTTTGGATCATTTGTAAAACCTCGAGCAAAAATATATAATAAAGCAGGTAGAAAAGCTGCAGAAAATATTGTTTTAGAAACTGTAAGAGAAAATCCTATATATTGTCTCACGAAATACAGGAAAATTAAGGAATCCCAAAAACAACTGCGTTGCGTTGCTTAAAAAAAAATAAATTCAAACCTTCCAAAATTAGGATTAGTCACAATCTATACCCAAACGACTTTCAAAGGCGTTTCGATTTTTGCCAGTGGTTTCTGCGTAGTGCAATGAAGTGCCAGGATTTGAAGAAACAATCATATGGGCAGACGAGGCCCATATAAGCAGTACCGGAATTTTTAATCGGCCTAATAACCACTATTGGGTTCATGAAAATCCGCACGTAACCGCTACAGTTAATCGTCAAGGACGATTTGAACTTGGTGTATGGTGTGGTTTTATTGTATACCAAATGATTTTTTTTCTACGGTAATTTGAGTAACGAAAATTTTATTAACATTTTACGACAAGAAATAGAGCCCTTTGTAGACAATATGCCTGTAAGACAATTTACCAGCACGATGGCGCCCCAGGTCATACGTCAAATGAAACACGAAATAATTTAAATGCTCAATTTGGGAAGGATTGGGTAGCTATGTATATATCACTCAGGGCTAGTTCATCAATGTCGTTAGCTAAGTTAACTAAATTGATAACTAACAATTAATTTAGCTAACTGGACATTAATAAACAACAAAGTAGTTTAGATATTGTTTAATTTTTAGGATATAATGGTCCTACCTTGTGGCCAGATAGATCTCCCGATATAACCACTGCCGACAGAATTCAGTTCGGATGTCTGAATGTAGAGATTTGCACCTACTAGAGAAAGAACCTACTAGAAGCTCTAGAGTGATGACATCCATTCTGGAACTATCTAGAGAATGGTGACGTCATACAGAAAATTCGGAATCTCTCATCTTTAGGTATATAAGGCATGGAGTAAACCAGAGTGGAAGTTAGTACAGTTCTAATGATCAGTTGAGATGGTCAGGGAGTAACGAGTAAACACAGTGATAAAGTGACTGAATAATTGAATTGTAGTACACAGTGTATTATTAGCCAAGTAATTAATTGTTGTTGTAATTAGTAAGTTAATAAATTAGTGTTTAGTGTTACCCTAGTGTTATAATTTCCGAACCCACCATACAGGGTGTTTACAAAAAGGCAAGCACGTAAAAATTGGTGTCAGAAGTGGAATTATAACAGAAGATTTCTGGACAGTTCGAGAAGGTTTCTACAGTGTTCTTCTCGGGAATTAGTGGTGACACGGAGAATTGACTTACGGGACATTGTTTAAGGACTATTTTTGGACTCAAAACTGTGAAAAGCGCGTTTTCGGGAAAGTGACAGAGACACTGAAAAAGACTTTTTGTGACAGTTCGCGAAAATTTCCAGAACATTCTATTTGGAAACTAGTGGAGATAGTTAAATTATTTCAACTGGAAAGTGACAGAGACACTGAAAAAGATTTATTTGTGTCAGTTTAAGAAAATTTCTAGAACATTATATTTGAAAATTACTGGACGTAGTGAAATTATTTCAACTGAATAGTGACCTAGACTCTAAATAAGACTCCTTCGTGCCATTTCGAGATTTTTCTAGAAAGTTCCATTGAAAAAATCGACGAAACATTTGACAAACGATTTTCTTAACTTTATTGTGCAATAAACTTGGTTAACTTCATCGTATGCCCGTAACAACAAGAAGTATGGAAGGAGAGAAAGAAATGAAGGACCTACTTGCGGAGTTTTCGAGGATGATGGCGCAGCAACGCTAGGAAGACGAAGAAGAGCAGGAGAAAAGGCGTCAAAAGGAAAAAGAAGATCAAGAAACACAACGTCAAGAGGAAAAAGAAGAACAAGAAAGACGACGTCAAGAGGAAAAAGAGGTACAAGAAAGACGACGTCAAGAAGAAAAAACCGAACTGAGAAAAATGATGGAGGACCTGAAAATACGACAGCAAGAGGAGAAAGAAGGCGTCAAGAGGAAGAAAAACGACGTCAAGAAGAAAAAGACGAATTGAGAAAAATTATGGAAGACCAAAAAAGAAAACGTCAGGAGGAAAAGGAGGATCAAGAAAGAATACATCAGGAAGAAAACGAAGATCAAGAAAGAAGACGTCAGGAAGAGAAAGATGAAATGAGAAAAATCATGGAAGACCAAGAAAGAAGACGTCAAGAAGAGAGAGACGAATTAAAGAAAATAATGGAAGATCTGGAAACAAGACGCCAAGAAGAAAAAGAAGAACAAGAAAGAAGATATCAGGTAGAGAAAGAAGAACAAGAAAGACGACATCAAGAGGAGAAAGAACAACAAGAAAGACGCCAGGAGGAATTAAGGAAAATTCTGAGCGATCAAATGAAAATACAACAGGACGCAAATCATTTCCGTCAAGGAAGAATTAAAAAGTGAAGCCAAAGAAAAGATAAACAAGGTAGAAGAAAAAGTAGATAAGTTTGAAAAAAAGATGAGCGAGTTCGAAGGAAAAGTAGAGCGGCTTAAACGACAGTTGAGAGAGAAAGCAGGCCAGCTAGTAGCATCGTCAGGTCCTCGATTAAAACCTCCCTCCTTTGACGGCCAAAGCTCATGGACGACCTATAAACGATAATTCGAGGCAGCTGCGTCTACGAATAACTGGGATAATGAGGAAAAGGCCATGGCATTGGTTTTAGCACCAAGGGGCCAAGCATCGGAGTTACTTCAGACTATCCCAGTAGAGAAACAAAGGGACTTTAAAGTTCTGGAAGCTGCATTGGACTTAAGATATAGCGACCAACACCTCGTCCAAGTATACCAGGCTCAGCTAAAATCAAGGACGCAAAAGGCTGGTGAAAGCTTGCAAGAATTCGAATCTGCAGTAGAAATACTGGCACACCTGGCATACCCGAGTGCTCAAAGAGAATTCCAAGAACAATTAGCCGTGGGAGCCTTTCTAGATGGCATAAGGGACGAAGAGGTCAGGCGTGTTCTTAGGTTAACGTGGCATCAAAGTATTGGCGAGGCTCTGGTGCGTGCCCTCGGAGTAGAAGCTGCCTTTAAAGATACTCCACGGTCAGAAGTGCGTGCTGTGACAGTTGAAAAGGCACATGCGAGCCAAGAGAACGTGGGCACTATTCTGAAGGACATGCAGTGTGGTTATTTAAAAAATATTATATACAAAGAACGTTCTAATAATATAGAAGAATTAGAAAACAAAACATTAGCTGCGTTTCAGACATTAACTGTCAGGATTGGAAATACAAAAAATGCTGTAAGGAGAAGGTGTCAAAAATGCATAGATGTCAATGGAAGACAATTCGAACATTTATTGTAGTTCAATTTTTCCTATTGTTGGCAAAATTATTTTGTATTATAAGAAGTGTTGTTGTTAATAGCAACGGATTCCACTCAAAATAGTGCCTTAAGAGTGTTACTCGATTTTCGATTCGACATTTGGTAATTGAGATAAAAGGTCATCCAAAAATGCCAATTTTCCAAAAACGCTCTGTAGCTCGGTAGTAGAGAAAAATAGACGATCGCGGTTTGCGCTATTGTTTATTTCTCGAAAATCAAGCTCAGGACATCTATATTGGTTTTTGTCTATCTGCCATAGTTTTAGAGAAAACCTCAAATCCAATTTGGTCCACTCTGTACATTATTATTGAGGCTTTGCATTTTTTTTTGTCTTATTGTAACCACATTTATCAAACAAATGTCCCTTGTTTAGATCCTGAACTCACAGAGCAGCTGAAACTTGCTTATAAGAATCTCTTAAATTCCATATATTTAAGTATCATTAGTATTTATCCTATATGTGAACTATAAAACACCATACATGGCCATAAGTGTGTATTGTAATTATTAGCATAATATTTGTGCTTCAGTTCAGATTAAATTGGGATGGATTCCAACGTCGAATAAATTTTAATTTCATTCCCCGAATTAGTGAATATATGAAGTGAAATAACATTGCGTCTAGGTTAAATACCGACGTCGTGTTGAAAATAGTAACGTCGGTACGACGTAGAATTGTTACATACTTGGACTCTTCGCAAAAGTAAAAATGAAGAGTACATTGCATTTAATCGGCACTTTTCTAAAACAGTAAATGTCGTTCGTAAGAGAATATATACCATTGTATTAGTCATCAAATCCCAACAACTTTCAAAATATTCGTCTGCTCGTTTATCTCATGATGAGTATTGTAACCTTTGGTGGAATTCTGCAAACATAAAAATGCTGCATAGTATACTGAGAAACGTTTCACCAGTCAGAATGGCATCATCGGGAGATGATTCAAATTACATGTGTGGAAATTGCAACTAAAAGAATACCTTATTTTCAAAACGCTGCGAAGAATCTACCGTAGAATGCTTGAATTATATAGAAAATTTAATAGTCCGACGTGGAGTATAACGTTTGCAATTCTTTAAACTAGTTTTCCTGTGGCTATGAACCTCGTTTCCGTGAAATATTTGTTAGAAATAAGAATGTTAAATGAACCTAGTAGAATACTAAAGCAGTAATAAAAATTAATGAAGATTGTGTTTATGCCAGCACACAGGATGAATATAATAAATAATAAATGATAAAGTTCATCAATAGCTTCTACGTTTATGATAACCATACCATGTTGGCAATTTACAATTTATATATTAGTAGAATATATAAGTATGTTAGAGGATATAAAATGATAAATGCAAAATATAACAGATATAAAAGCTCAAGAGAGATATTTACAAAATATGGAAAGTAACTTATAGCATTGTAATATATTTTCGTACAACAGAATGAACATGGTATTTTGTTAAATGATATTTGTCATGACGTAGTACTTACAATTATGTTATAGGGTCAAAGTTACATAGATCAAAGTGACATTTCTAGATATCATTTAGCTGTTCGCTAATTCCATCAAAAAGATGTGTCATCCGCATACATGTAAACATTTGCAGAGTTTATGTAGTGTTGTAAATCATTTACATATAACAGGAATATCAGAGGACCCACCACACTACCCTGGGGTGTTCCAACCCAGGTAGCAAAGGCACGTGAAAATGACGTGAAAAAATGGTCAGGAATGACGAGTTAGATGACGTAAATGAAACGTGAAAATGACTTCTAATGTTTCAGATGAATGACATCTTATGCTAGACGTTAATTTGACGTCTTTTTCAGGGTATATTTGGTAATCCCCCCACAGGGTTTTTAGTAATAGGAACATATAAAACTACATACTAGTTAGTAGTCTACTTGATAAAAATGAAGTAATTAATGCATAAATAAGTATTGTCCTATGAATTTGTTTGTTAGCCATCCGTATATTTTATTTACATCAACATTCTAATATTGTTTACCATCACTCCAATTTTTTCTCACAAGGGATGCCTGTAAATTATAATGTTTATTAAGTTATTAAATTCATTTTCACTTACTTACCTTTACCATTTGCGGTCGGTAGGGATCGAACCTGCAATATCTCCGTTGTCCGTATTACAGTACCGACTCTTCTACCAACTGAGCTATCTTAGTGACCGTTATTTCGGATGCTAAAAGCAGTATTTATGGTGATGTGTATGAAGTCTTTATTATGTGAAATTGAATTTCTAGCCTTATTTAAAATATGAAAATCTTTCAAGTTCTCTTTTTTCTATTTTTTTTGTGTTACCAAACCTGAATTACTAGTATTTTTATTTATTTATAATTATTAAGAAGAACTTATTTAATTTAATTAAACTGTCACCAGTGTCACCTGAGAAGTACAAGTAGTTGTTGAACAACGTAATTATTACATTAATTAAGTGGTTCTTTAAAAAAAATGTTTTCCCCAGATCTCGAAATTGAAGAGCAGAGAGGGAGAAATCGGAAAAAAAATTTTCCTCATCTCAAATTTGATGAGCCTTATACAAACCTGTTGGAGAAAAAACGGTAAAGGTATAATATCGACATCTACAACATAAATAAAATATTTAATGGTCTAAAACAGACCTAAAATTGAAAAAAAGTACATTCGTACATCGGTTTTATAAGCAATTGTTACCTTAAAAAAAACAACTAACATTTTTTTCGCAATTATATTAACAAAAAAAATTACGGAATGACCTCGTGACTTGCCTTAACTCACTCGACCACTAACCTTTGCGTGATTGCTTACTTAAAAACTTTATAGTGGAACACGCAACGTCTAGATTGTGCTTTTTAATGCATTTTAATCTAATCTTATTATAAAAAGAACTCGATATCTGCACAAATAAACTGCCGAATTTTTGCAAACTCTTTCGAATATAAATTATTTTGGATATTGTTAAAAAACATTATCCTCGAATAAAAACGCCAATACTTATCCCTCACGACACGGTTCCCTTTTTTTAAAACTTTACACTCTACTTACGATAACAAAATGCCATTAGCGAGTTTAGAAGTTTGTAATGCGATAAAATATAAATAAATTTAACACCGAAAAAAGACGACAATATGACGTGATGTGTAGCACGTCATTTTAATGTCATTTATAAGACGTCATTATGTCGTCGATTTTTAGTGCACTGACGTCTTTTTGACCAGAATCACCAAATGTTGACGTCATTATAACGTACCCTTGCTACCTGGGAATGTTTAGCTGATGTTCATATGAAGGAGAGTTTTCTATTTTAACTCTAATTGTCCTATCAATGAGATATGATACAATCCACTTATTTAGGTTGTCTCTAATACCTAGCATATTTAATCTGTGTGAAACAAAAGACAAATCTAAAGTGTTAAAAGCATCCCAAGTAACAATTTAAATTTTATCGTGATCTTCAGAACCTCTATTTAATAAAACTTGTGATAAAACTACATATCTTTGACAAACGCTATTAAACCTCTATAAAGCTTGTATAAAGCTAAGAGGGACGATTCTTAAAAGAGTTACGAGGGCCTTTTTTAAAAGTTGTTTTAAAACCAATTGGTTTTATTTTAAACAGCCTTTGTAACTTTCTGAAGAAGTTGATAAAACTATTCATAAAACTAACAATAAATCCTAAAAGCATAATTTTGTAGAAAAGTGGCGATTTTTGATTAAATCCTGTTGGTTGCCGGCAATACCACAATAGGAGAATATTTGATCCTAAGATTGTCACAACGCCCTCGTACAAGAGCATTTGCTACTAATTACAACCAATTTAAGTCTTCTTTTAATTTATGTAAGTCCATTTGGTATTGTCTAATACCAATTGATCTTGTCTAACACCATTTGACCTATATTAAGATTTGTTGGATTTATTCACAACCACCATAAAATCTATTGCCCAAAAATATTTGACTTTTTTTGCGTTTATTTACATATAACTTCACACTTGTTAATTACTTTTTCCTTACCTTAGCTGTCCTGTGATTGCTTTGAAAGGGTTGGCTATATGCCCTTATATCCAGATGCAGTGATGCACTGGAATGTGAATAAAAGAGCAAAAAGATATAAATAAGAAGAAAAAGATAACCTCTCACATTTATTTGATTATTTTGATTAGTCAAATGTGTGGTGTAGCTCTAATCGTTTAAAGTAAGTATCAGGTTAAAAAATATGTTATTCAGAATACAGTTAACACAAAAATCCTTGTTAGAAGGCAAAAACAGACACCTGATGTTGACAAAAAAACCAGTGTCATCAATAACCTACCTAAATCGCGCAAATACTTATAAATAACTATCTGTCAAACTGCAACTTCTGCGGTTTTATGAAGGAATTTGTCCAGACTAAATGGTTCTTATGTTACATTTGGCATTCTACAAGCCAATACAGCTTTATAGCAGCTTTATGATTAGTATATTCAGGTGCCTCTTTAAAATTCTTAGGCATACTGGTTTTATGAACGTTGTCTCTGAGGTAAATTGGATTCCTAGACCAAATGATTTTATCATGGTTGTGCTGACCACCACCATAAAACCTTTACAAGTGCCAATAGACTCGATTTAAAACAAATGCTAAATGGTATTGAAACTCAGCCTCCAGGAGGCTTAATAAAACTACTTAGGCTGAAAGAATTGTTGGCCTGCTATACTACTGTTATAAAGCCATTTAGCAAATTTACATCCTCAATAAAGCTATTACAAAACTTTTTCAAGTCCACATAGCATTTAAATTGTTACTATTGTTGTTACTATTTGAGAGCTTAAAGAAAACTGCCATTACTTCTAAATCCATACTGAGACGATGTTAATAGATCCTTTTCATTTAGAAATGAAACAATCCTATTTGCAATTACTTTTTCAACTATCTTAGAAAAAACACCTAAAAGTGAGATGGGTTTATTATTATTAATTTCGTCTTCATTTCCCTTTTTAAACACACGTATTGCATTACTTCCCCACCCTTAGGTGAGCAAGTGAATCAGGCATCGAAGCATTGAAATATTATTCAACATTTTTATAAAAATAAAATTTTAAATTGCTTTGAGCAGTTACTTCTTAAATGTTTAACTTAAAATCCGCATACCCATCCCACTAGGTAGTAATTACGAACATATTTTATGGTAATAGCTAGTAGCTCAATTGCTATAGTGGATATTAATATAGACATGAGATCTCAAATAAATTCAAACAGGCGTAAAATTCATGATCTTTTACTACGGTCATATAAATTATGTTTCTGATAGGAATGGACTATGCCTAATTGTATAGTACACTATTATCTCATGAGAATATAACTATAAAAATGTCTACAGTGTGGTTGAAAACCTTCCCTAATGTAACATGCTTCAAGTTGTTACATCAAAATGTAACAACATACTCGGGCAAGAATGGAAAGAGGCGATATTTAATTTTTTTTTTAGACCATAATGAAAAATAAGCCTTTCTGCAATATTTCTTAAAACTGGTGTAGAAAATACTTTAAGTAGACTATTAAAAATAATATGTTGTATAACTAGTATGTATGTCCATGTCCAACTATTACTAAAGATGACGTTGACCGCCTTCGATTTAATTTTTATCATTATCATTATTTAACATTTTTGTTTCAGTTTATATATTTTTAGGTGTGAGACATTTTGTAATGGAAGTATTAAAAACCAGCCTCTGTCTGATCCTTTTGGCGCAGAAGTTTCTTTCATCAAAATTTTTAAATAGTTTTACAATAGCAAAATACCCAACAAACATAAGAAATCATGAATATGTCACAAATAATGAATTATAAACAAGACATTCTAAACGCACAAAAAAAACTCAATAATAAACTTACAACAGGGCCTGGTGGCATACCAGCTTTTTTATTAAAGGACTGTGCATGTTTCTTTGCTTTACCACTTCTCATTATTTTTAATTTAGCCCTTCAAACCACTATTTTTCCTAAAGGGTCTAGCAGAATAAGCATGGTAAAATGGCCCCACAAGCGTTTTTGCTTAATTCGGTGTCAGTAGATCGACAATAGGAAAAGAAATGTTTTCCTCGAGTTTCAGCCCCCCGTCTTCACGGGTAACCCCTGTACCCTAATAAATATGACATTTCGTTTTCATTTTTTATCTCTGCAAGTTGTGCGTTAATTATTATGAAAAAAATAGACGATGTACATGTAATTTAAATGCATCATAGGAAAACAAATCAGATGATTTTGCTGCCTCCTTCAAATAAAAAATTTTTTTTAAACATTTATTTTTTCATGGAAATAATGATTCGCATACACAAAACTTTTACCAAAATACCACCTCATTACTACTCCATTATTAAAGAGGGTGAAAAATAAAATTGCGATTTAGTATACAAGAATCAAAGACCTCAGCTTCTTTTTTGACATCAGTCAGCCCCACCGGAAGTATGGATTCGGAAGTAGTGATTTCTTAGGCAGCGATTTTTTTAACTGAAGTAACAATAATACACAATGTATTTTGAATCACCCTCGAGATATTTTGGTACATGAAATACTCTTTTCTTATTTCTTCTTCATTTTCATTCTATTTTCATCCTGTAATTATCTATTCCCTTATCTATGATATGCTTTAACGACATGTTTAAATTTATTTGTGCATTTTCTTTTGTTTATATTATTAAGTTTGCATAGTGTGTTTTATATACATTTTCTTGTATGTTTCCTGCTCTTTAATTGGATGCTTATCTGTCTAAGCAGCTGTATTAAATAAATAAATAAATAAATAAATAAATAAATAAATAATAAATAGTTAAATAAACAAAGTTATACTTTTTTGAACGAGCACGATGTTACATGACTTTATTAGTTCCAAAAAGGCTGTTTACACATGAGTTACGTATTCTGTTTTTTCTACAACAAAAAATATTATGAAATATTGGGAAGCTTTATTGTATGTGACATTTTTAATAGCCGCTCAACAATTGAATAAAATTGATTTGAAAATTAAAAAACGCTTAATGACACAGCAAACTGTATTTCAGAGTAAATATAGTTGTCATCTACTTTGATGTGTTGACTTTTTTATAAAATAGTACAGAGTGAAGAAAGTAATGTTGATTGTACGAATGTACGCCATGACATATTTTGCAGTATTAAGCTTATTCTCAAAAGGAAGTTAAAAAAATTATTGGTAAAACCAAAAGTGCTCAAGTGCTTCAAGTTGCTTTACCCAACAGATTTCCACAAAAAATTATTTCAATTTTAGTTTGTTAATCAGTCAAAACGAACAAAAGAAATGAATGGATTTAAGAAAAATTGCTCCCTAAAAAATCATATTACTTCCACATCCAGATTTTCCTATAGAGGTCTCTTCTCTTACAACGAAAAAAAAAAAATGTTGGTACTACGAATAGCACTTCACTATGAGAAAATAATTGTTCATTTCAGTTTAATAGTATATATTTGAAATAATTTAGCCCAAACGCCCATAAAACGATATGACATACCGTAGTGGGGGTGGTAGAAGGGAGGCTGATGCCAAAAAAAATTATTTTGAGGTCTTCGGATTTTACCTACACACTAAATCACAATGTTATTATTTTACCGCCTTTAATAACGATGTGGGGGTGGTAGAGGGGGTGGCTGATGAAATATAAAAATGTTTAAGCAGTTGGTTCTTGTACACACATTAAATCAAAGTTTTGTTTTTCTGCCTCCTCCAAATTTGATGGGGGTAGTAGAGGGGGTGGCCGATGCCAAAATAAATTGGAGGCCTTCGGTTCTTGAACACACACTAAATCACAATTTTATTTTTAGTCCATTGTGTAGGTGGGGCCGGTGTAAGTTTAAAATCGAGTTTTCGTGGTCGGCGGCCGCTTCATTTGGCCGCCATCAACAATTTTTGCCCTATATCTCTCTAACGGTACATCTTACAAAAGAATTATTAAGAGGTTTTTTGTTTAGAATCGAATTCTCTACAACTTTACTAGAGAAACTTTGTCATAAATTGCATTAAGTTAAAACCCTTGGAGATAGAAATTTGTCACAAAATTTTCTTTTAAGCACTAAAACTTGTTTTCTTCTATTTTATAGTTATTAAGGTATCAAGGGTGTTATAAGGATAATAACGCACCGAGGTCGGCAGTGTACATCCCGAGGGCCTCTGGCCCGAGGGAATATACGTCGACCAAGGGCGTCATTATCCTGTAACACCCGTGGTGCCTTCAACGTTTAATGTCCTACAAGTCTGTTATTTAATTCGAATTTTTTTTTGACATTTACGATTTATTAATTTGACATCTATTATGTTCAGAACGATTTGATTTAAAAGAGAGTAAAAATCAAAATTGTTTGTAAACGCCGCCGTTGCATAGCAACGCATTTTGTTTGTCAATAACGCTATCATAATTTACTTGTTTTGGGTTGTATTATAAGTTTATAATGCCCTAAGGCGTTATAGATATTCATAACGCCCTAGGGCGTTATTTTTCATTTAATGTATCTCAAAATAGGGTGGTTATTGTAAAATAACAGACTTGTAGGACATTAACAAAATAATAACATGTTTTTTGGAGAGGATTTCATAATAAATAATTTTCATTGTTTTCTTAATTCTGAAGGGTTTTACAGCGCTGCGAAGGGATCAAAGTGACAAATCATGGTTCGCAATTCGATCCCAACACACTATAACAAAGTTTGCAACCTTTGCTTCTCGTACAGGAACTAAATCTCAATTTTATGGACTCTTACTTGATTTGCCTATTTACCTCTATTTACTCCCCATCCCAATGAAATAAGATCAAAATATAATCTAATTCCAGAGCTGGTTATAATACATAGACAAATAGACAGACAGAAATTTTTCTTTTTTTAAACTGAAAATCTCGATGTTTCAAGACATTCTAAGCCTATTTAAGCAGAATAAAAATTCATTTTTTTTAATCTTACTGTACTTCTACTCCACGTGCATGTGGAAATAAAACTGACGGTGACTCAGCAGAATAATGTACAGTGTGTTGCACTTTTTACGGTAACAGTTTCGTAATTTAGTTGTTGGTCTTCCTATTTCAACCAAATATGGATTGGTATCAAAGACCTTTACTATATCTTTTTTGAGTAAAACAAAACTTATTTCAGTAATTGGTGTGCATTTTTTTTAAAAAAAGTGCCGATTTTTTCGACTTTTTCTAGAGTGAAATTACTCAGAAAAGTTAACATATGCTTCGCGCACCAAGAATATTTGTGGACACAATACCAGTGCCGGGTAAATGTATTCTTTTTTAAATAAAATAAAACCACTAAGTTTAATATTGTCGCTTATTAATTAATATTGGACAGTCATAATTAAAATGAATTTCATTTCATCTGTTTTATTCGTAGAAATGCTTGAATATTCACTATAAATATATAATAAATACCGAACACGAAAAACACTAGAAAATGTATTCCTATAATAACAAGTTAACCTACATTTTGATATGCTTTTTATCCCTGTTTCAGCAGAGGGTCGTAGGATGACTCAGTACATTTTGATATGTTTTATTATTCTTTTTTTTTCTTTTTGCATTGACTAAAGTAAAGGCTAACTACATTTTGAAATACAGAAAGGGTATCGGTTATATTGTGGTCATGCATCTTTGTAAATAACTCGTTTATTTTTAATTTTTCGAAATAACTCTGTTTCAGATTTTTTGTCCAAAAAAGTCCGTGCCTTATACTGGTTATAGAGATTCATGGACGGAATACTTAATTTTCGATTTTTATTAGGAAACTGTTCGGTATTTGTAGAATTTATCAAAAAAATCAAGTTTTTCAGGATTTGTAGATTCGCTTTTATTTTGTCAAATTTCTCACCAACGTCACTTAATAGACTTAATCGAACCCTACAATCGCCATTTTTGAAAATCAAAATCGGACCTTCGATTCGGGAGTTATCAATATCTTTGGAAAATCATACTCGGCCTTGGAAAAAATACTTGCGGTCAACGGATTCGGGCCGCCAGCAATACGCTTCATTTGTGGCCGTATACCTTCAATCCCTCCAAATCTCATCGAAATCAACCAATATCCTGGACAGTTATTGTGCTTCCTAGCCCGATTTCGAGAAAACCAGTTTTTTGCACAAAAATTTAATTTCCATTTGTTTTTCGACATTGTCTCCGGTATACTTATCTGTAGATCGTTGCCAGCAGCACCATCTCTTTTTTAAAATATCTCAATCCGACTGCCCGTTACCGAGTTATTCAATTTTTCCCGAAAAACTTGAAACGTCTATATCGGGTACTTCCGGTTTCCGAACGGAGCCGAGCTTTCAGCGTTAAGGTTTTCTAAAAGCCTCCTATTAACAACCCAAGTTTCATCGAAATCCGAAAACGGATTAGGGAAGGCTGAGCGTGACAGACCGACAAACAGACCGACTGACCGACGAACGGAATTTTCTAAATTCGCTGTCGAGTCGATAGATATGACTTTCATTTCGATCCGACGTTTTTTTCGGGTTTCGATGGTCCACCGGAAAAATGCAAAACCTATACTACATTTTTTTTCAAAATGTAGTAACAAGCAACGCAGCTATGCGACACCACTGCAATAGCAAAAACAAATTCGTTGTCTAGACAATCGGCAAGCGCTGGCGTTATCGGTTTGTGCGCATTGTGACGTATGTTATCTTCTCTAAGTAATTTCACCGTACCACCCATGCCTTCGATGCTTTCAAATTTCGTAAACCAAGAATTTTAATTGAAGAATTACCAAAAATGTTAAACATTAAGTAATAAATAACTTTGAAACGAATTGTTGTAAGAAAAAAAGTTATTTCTCATTTTACATTTAAATCAACTTTTTCTACCACCCACTGTCATCGATACTTCCGTAAGCTATCTTGGTTTAACAGAATCCGTCATAACTTCTTTTATTTCGTTCATTTATAATCTCATTACAAATTTTTTATTTAAGTAACCATTTAACCTCTTCAGATATTTGGTATTAAAAGTTATTTTTGTTAAAATGAAGAATAGAATATTACATAATAGTCATTTTAAGGAGGAAAGAGAGAATCAGTGCAAAAAAAATAATAAAAAATTATGGGTGCGCAGGATTTTCTAAATTGTAAATATCTCCATTTCTGAAGATAAAAAAAGTATCCCTTTTTTTGTTTGAAAATAATGGTTAAATAAAAAATTTGCAATGAAATTATAAATGAACGAAGTACAAAAAAGTTATGACGGATTCTGTTAAACCAAGATAGCTTATGTATCACCCTCTATGTGATACACCAAAGATGATTCGATTTTCTCAAGTCGAAAAACCTAATTGTACCTACTTTTATGTTTCTGTGTGAAGAAATAACTGAAATATAACAACATTACTGAATTATTTTTATAACTTTAACACCCTGTATCTCAGTAAGAATTATTATTTGACCCCCAGCTATTAAGCAATGGAACCTGCAGGTAAAATACTTTAGTACTAGTTTCATGCAGTAAGCCAACAAATATCTTTAGTGGTTTGGAAGTTATTGGCAAAAGCCTTCTTCAAGATTTAACTTTTAATGGCGAATGTCTTCGAAGGGGGATATCCTATAAAAAAATTCTATTGCAAGCATTTTTATAATTATTTTCACCCAAACTATGCGCTATTGCATAGCGCCCCAAACTCCTGACACACCCTGTATAAACCGTCACTTATAATATGAAAACCTGAAACATGAGTAGATTTAATTTAAAGTGACAAAGAAATTAGTAGAGAAATGTTTAGTACCTAGCTATAAAACCTAAGGCTTGGCTTGACAATATCGGCAAGTTAATTTATTGCTGTACTGCTGTTATTGTACCCAATTACCTAGTAAATTTCCACATAGGAAATAACAACTTGCTTCAGTTATGTAAAGTTGTAAAACAGAATTCTCAGCTGAAAAAAAATATTCAATTCTACGTATAAAGAAGATAGATAAATTCTCTTCGGTATAGGGATATAATTTTATAATTTTTATAATTTTTATAATCATTATAAATAATACATAATAATACGCGCAGCTGAATTATAATAAAGTTGTGTTGCTTTCCTCTATTATTACTATAAAAACGCTATTAAAACGTAATATAAGTAATAATAGCGAAATAACGTATATGTACATTATTTTCTTTTTGACAAATATCTTTATGCTCTCATATAATAATACTCATCTCCCGGAGTCTTAGGGAACACCATAGTTTATTGTATATTTTTAAATGTGTACAATATGTGTTTAAAAATATAAACAAATGAGGTTTATTATTCTATTTGTGAACATTTTACTTAGATATGATTATATTTTGAGCATTGTCACGTGTTAACATGGCTAAAAAACATATAAATTCTGGATAATAAAATATTAACCTGTTACCTTTTTTGTAGATCCTCTGTTTGACAGATAATTTTATACCGGAATACATTATTCAACGAGAGTGCAATAGCTATTACACGCGAGTAGAATACTATACTTTTTCTACGGCTACTTATCGCTTGAATCATTTTTTCGCAACAAACTTGTGCAAATTAGTGAGAAAAACCTGATAGTAATTTTAAAATTTAAAGAAATCTAGATATCCGTGACTTATATTGATATTTTGCATGACAGATTGAATTGAGTCATGGCATACGCGATATTTTTTAAATAATTGATTGGTTCTAACCCACTGAAATGAATTATTACCCATAGCTGTAATTAATGAGCCCCACTACCTGTTCAAAAATATCTATAATAAATAAATTATTCAATAGTCATTTTTTCTACGACTATTGAATAATTCATTAACTGTTGATACGTTTTTGAATAAGTAATAATGCTCATTACTCACGGACGTGGGTAATAATTCATTACTCAATGGGCTAGGACCAATCACAAGAGTTCATATTCATTACTCAACAGTTTTTGGGGAGCAATCACAAAAGACGATTGAAAATTCCAAAACATCACTTGTGCCATAACTCAATTAGTTCAGCAATATAACGATTTATATCGGACAAAATTCAGAAAGTTTTGAAAATTGGTGGAAATGTTAAGGATAGCATAAGAATTAGTAAACCGAAAAGTCCCCCCCCCCAAATAGTGTGCTTCGTCCCCTATGAGATCGTTTCCACCCCCATTTTGAGTTTTTCTAGTTTATCTCGGGAACGGTGCACTTTTTGATAAAAATACCTATATACAAAATTATTCCTTATAAAATTCATTTTATTTTGACAAATACTACAAACTGCAGAAATTTGGAATCCTAATTTAGGAACATCCTGTATAATTCCTGTAATTTCCTATTTCATTGTTAGGTGCGTTGTTATCTAGTTACGTCTGCATATCATGACATATCTGCATTAAATTTTTTTTTAATGTTAACTGTCGAGCAAAGAATTTTTTTTTATAGAGTGCTATTGAGACGGTGGAAGTTCATACCGTTACGTTCTTCAACAATTCAGTGACAAATTTCCCAATGTGTATGTTTCGAAAATAGTAATTCATAAATTGGTCAAAAAATTTAAAAAAACTGGTTCAGTGCTTGACGCGAAGGAAAAGAAAAAAACTGTATGATAAAAATGACGCTGCCACAATATTAGTATTGACATTTGTTGCTGAAAATCCCCAACTTTCATTGAGAAATCGAGCCCCGCATTTGGAGGTGGTTAAAAAAAAACTCGCATCCAGAAAATGTTGAAAGAGAATAAAATATTTCCATACGAACCTCATTTTAACCATAACTTAAAAGGAGGAGATTTCTGTTTATGGGTTGGAAATGAAATTTTAAGTGGCAACACGGATTTTTATAAATTTATCGTGTTCTTCGACGAGTCAATGTTTTCAACAAATGGGACTAGCTTCACAACATGTTAGGTATTGGAGTGAATTTAGAATTTTTGCTGGAAGGCAATATTTAAAGAAATTTAATGTCTGGTGCGCTATTTCGTATCATGGCATAATAGGGCGATACTTCTTTGAAAATACGTTCAGTAGTAACACTAATTTACATACAGAATCGGAAAGTGTTGGTTTTCGGATGGCAATAAGAGCAAGCGAGAGCGGCAATCGTAAGCAAAGCAAGCAATCATGTACAAATTCTCTTGATGGGGTGTGTCACTCTTTACCTTTGCTAGAGTACTGGTAGACATCTTTATTGTGGGCGGTCGGTTAAATCGTTGAAACTAGTGCAACACCAAAACAAACACTTTCTGAATATGTATGCTTAATACCTTCTTTTCTGATCAGTTAGACGACTTGCCGTTGGAATATCGTAATAGAATGTATTTTCAACAGGATGTCCGGCACATTATGCCTACGTCGTACGTAATTGGCTTAATAGCAAATTTGGACGACGGTGGATTCATCGCAATGGTCCACTTTTGTGGCCCCTAAGAAGTTCAGATTTGACAATTGCGGATACATTTCTCTGGGGGCGTCTAAAATAAATTACCTACCGACAATCCATAGACAACGACGTTGACATTCTAAAGCAGTGCATTTCGGCAGCTGTGCAATTAATTTCCATTGAGGAAGTTAAAAGTAATTTTCACAACATTCGGAAACTATTGGAAATATGCTTTCAATTTGGAGGAGCAATTTTTGAATTATGATATCTAATAAAGTAAACTCTCAAATATGTATTTGCTTTTATAAATTCAGAATTGCTTATCTGATATTTACTCGTCTTGGTCGAATGAAATTAGCTAAATAAAAATTTGACAAAAACAGATAAGTATTTTACTAAAAATTCACTTATTTCGAAACATTGCAATATTCAAATGGAATTTTGAATTTGCATAAACCATATAATTTGAAACAACTTTTTATTTCACATTTTGTTTCAAAATAAAAAATATAACCAGTTTACCCTTACGGAATTTTAAGTTTTTGTAACTTTTGAGCACCCCGTATAAAAAATATAATTTTTCTCAACGTCATTACTATTTTTTAGGCAAGCAAAAACTTTTATAAAGAATAACATTTTCTCGAAAAGTTAAAAATTTTAGCCATTACACCTGTTGTAAACCCCATCCGCGGACATACTGTATACAAGGGTGCTATAAAACTATTTATAAAATGCCTTGAAAAATCTATTTTGCTGTAACAATATCCTTAATACCATCATAAAGCGACTTGTAGACTAAAAGGGCCCACCCTTATGAAGGTTGTTAAGGCCTTTTTAAATTCCATCATAAAACTCCTTAGTGAGGCATAATGCCGCTCTTGAAAACCTTATTAGGGCCGTTTTAAAACCTTTCTTAAAACCTATTTTAAAGCTGTCAGAGGCTTTTTTATTAGCTTCCTGCATTTCTAGAAAACACCATATTAGAACTGAGAAGCTACAAGAATGTCCACGAAGGAATCCAAATAATTTTATTATTGCATTTATTTTTTTCTAAACTGATTTAAGCAAACACACCATCAGATTTATTGAAGATAAAATGGAATTTGAAATTTATAAATCGTAGAGTGGCACTATAACCTCTCTAAGGTCAATTTAAAAGGTAATAAAAAGACATCAGGTATGACAAAAAAATTAAAACCAACGGCAGTTTATCGTTAAAACTACAAAAGAAAGGCCCAAAAAACAAAGGGGCCTCAGAAATAATAATGATTTTAATATCCATACAAAATTTGCATAGACGCGTAATCAGCAAATTTAAAAAAGTAGGCTGCTTCTCAGTTCCCACGGTAATTTTCAGTCATTTCTTGTAATTCTACCTTAATTTGCTAAAGAAAAAGTGATAATTATTAATAATTATAATTGTGAGACTGACCTTGAATATTTTTTATAACAAAAAAAAACATGGCTGGCCAACTAAAAACCTAATTGTCATTTTACAGTCCTCTCATTAAACTATATATTCTAATAATGGTAATGACCTAGAACATATACTCTAAATGAAGTCCTTTTAGTCTTCTTGTATACTATCACAAATAATCCCTTCCTTACATAAATGCAAATGCACTTGGCGAAGATCAGATGGACTTGATAAAAGCTGTAATAAAACGTTTAGGATTTAAAAGAACCGCCTCCAAGACGAACCGTGTTGACATTTGATACAAAAAACTTAAAACTTAACCTCAAAATAATTTGACAGTGTGACGCGTGCGTATGTGCTCTAAATATACGTGTACACACATGCGTAACGGTTCCATCACAACATTTGACAAATATGTTTTAAGAGTCTAGTTTTGTAATGGCCTTTAATCAGTAGGTACCAATAGGCATTGAAAGTGTCTAGTTTAAAAAAGGATTTAAAATGCATTTATTGCAAATATATTAAAACCATAAAGAATAATTTAAATCTAAATGGAATTTAAGACGTTAATAAAACTAATTAGCTTTATGGAGAGTTTTATGTAGGTATGGTAAACCCATTACAAATACATATTATCCTAGAAGCAAATTAGCTTTATAATTACAGAATGCTTTAAAACTTACCATATAAGAGCAAGTATTCTTGAAGCCTAAAAGGCCTTAACAACAACATCAATAAAGCACAAGACTATTTCCTAACCTTTCTTAAAACCTCCTTAAGTCCAAATGACTTTTAAATTGTTCCTTAGGCATTGATTGCATTAACCTTTCCACTGGAAAAAAACGCTGAGGTTGTGTCGCATAGCATGTGCAAATAATATTGTTTACAGTTTTTTAAATAAGTTGAGGATTGTAAATCTCTTGAACTGTAAATCCTTTTACTGCTATTATCTTGTTTTTCCTTTAAAAATGTAATGTCTTTGTCGGAGGGAAAAAGAGCAATAAAAAGGACTAGCAGGTCAATATCTTGCCCTACGACAACAGCTGTGTCGCACTTATAACATTTTCCATAGCAGTTTGTACTATTAATAAATCGATGTCATCTGCAGCAATGAACACCTCGATTCCTTCATTACTAAATTTTTTCACTAGTTCTGCAATCAAACGTTCTTTGTTAAACAAATTTCCAAGGAACTTCTGCTGAGTTTCAGAAACAACAGTGTTTTCATCCAATATAATTTCAGGACAGGTCGCTCTCCCGCCTTTGTCGTTTTAGGCTCTTCGTGCTGTATTGCATTATCCAAACTAGTTGAAGCATTATACTCTTCGCCGATTTACTGAGCTTTTTATATATAATTGTGACACATTCTATAGGATACTCTTCGCAGTTTTCTTGTAAATAATGTTAGTTTTTGGACATTCTAAATTTTGTGATACCAAAAATGAAAAAAAAAAACGTCCTGACGGGTCGAACACAACACCTTTGGATTGCCAAATCAAATCAAATCAAACAATACTTTATTTAAATTAAATTATAAATTTGTCTTCCCGGAAACTGTCCCGGAGCCAGCCAGACATACACGGCGCGCAGCGCCGTGTTGAGTGTAAGGCTGGGCGGCGCAGGTCAGGTTTGACTAAACAATAGTTAGCGAGGGGGTTAGAGCTCCTGTTTAAAAGGTATAAACTTAAAACTAACAATAACTTTTAAAAAACATGATATATGAAAATATCTAAAAATAACTAAAATAGCACAATAAAATTATCGATTTCGCGCACAACACGAGCGCGAACATTTTGAAATTATGGTTGCTGGCACGGGAAAACAAAACTCAACGAAAAAACCCGTTCGAAGCAATTCCACCCTGGTGGTCTTCCTGCCAGGAAAATGTGGTGAAATGAAAGTTAAGAATTAAAAGAGTTAGGATTTTTATAAATTTATCGGCCTAAATGGAATTTGGAGACAAAAATGGACAAAAGAACAGAAAAGGATGAACGAGAACAAAATAAACAAACAGAGAGGGAATAGAAAAATATTAAAGATATAAGTAGAGAAAGGACAAAGTTTAGGATAGTGATAAGTTGTAGTAGTGGAAAGTTTGGCTAAGGGAGTTGCCGGAAAATAGGTAACGTCTGGTATGGTAGGGGGTGTCTTATATCGAAAAGTATGGCATTATGCTGTCTAATTCGGGTTATGTTGCGGGTAAGCGGACTATCGCCCAGTTTGAATTGATAGAATTTCTGGGAGATTTCTTGGATGTAGTCCGCTAGTGGGGTTATGTCGTGACATCGTGCGTATAAATCTCTGAGGGAGGTGTACCTGTCTGAACCAGAGATGAGGCGCATAAATTTGTGTTCTAACACTTTAAGTTTTCTCATTGTCGTGGCCGGTATGCTGCACCACACCGGCGCCGCGTATGTGATTGCCGGCCTGATCACCATTGTGTACAACAGTTTTTTATTTTGTCGGTTAAGTCCGCTACCCCTGGCCAGGAGCGGGTACAGACTCCTGGACATGAAGTAGGCCTTACGTATAGTCTCGTTAATGTGGGTGTTAAACATCAGTCGTTTGTCCAAGTTAACCCCCAAATACTTCACGCACCGTTTGATTGGAATTTGTTGACCCCCGATCGAAATTGATTTTAGAATTCGGTTATCTGTGAACCGGCGCGTGAAGAGCATCGACTCGGACTTCTCGGCGTTGTTCCGAATCTTCCACTTGTCGTAATATGCCGTGGCACGAGCCATGTGTGCTTTCAACAGCATGTTAGCTGCTTGTGCGTTGTGTGAATGCGCGTACATGGCTGTGTCATCGGCGTATTTGGCAAGGTTCATATTCGGGGACTTCGGGAAGTCAGAGACGTACAAATTGTACAGTTTTGGTGACAGGCACGACCCTTGGGGGACGCCCGCGCGAATGTCCCGCCGAGTTGATAGTTTATTATTCACCCTGACCTGCAGCGATCTATCTGTCAGGAAAGAGTAAAAATAAGTTTTATTATGTGCATGGGAAAGTCCAGTGCGTTTAGTTTGTGAAGCAGCCCCGAGATCCACACGGTATCGAAAGCTTTCTCAACATCGAGGAGCACCATGACGGTGCTCTTCCGGAGGTTGTATTGTACCTTGACGTTATTCACGATCCTGACGATCTGCTGCACAGTGCCCCTGCTCCACCTGAAGCCGAACTGGCACTCATCGTCGATGTGGAGTACATCCTGAGCAGAGTCTAGTCTGATCAGGATAACCTTCTCAATCAACTTGGAGATCGCCGACAGCAACGAGATTGGTCGGTAACTGCCGGCGAGCTTCGCGTTCTTGTTCTGCTTCAGGATTGGCACAATCACGGCGCATTTCCACTGGCTAGGCCAGTGTTGCAGTCGCAGGATCGCGTTGACAATGTACGTCAACTGTACAATACCTTTCCTCGGGAGATATTTAAGTAACTTATATTCGATGCCGTCTGAACCCGGGGCTTTGTTGTTAGGTAGGGTCCGTAGGATCTTGGCTACCTCCGAGGGCTTGGCCATGATTTTTAGAAATTATCCAGACAAAGCTTTAGCCATTGGACCATCAAGATCAGTACAAAAATTGAATGTCAGCATCATTCGAGTAGTATATTTCAACAAATTCGATATATTATTATGAAATATATACAGACTGTCTATTTTACGAGGGCCACACCAAATATCTCGCTTAATATCTATTGTAGAAGAATAAAGTTTTAGAAACAGTTATTCCATTTTTTGTGAGCTATATTTCAGTAAAAAGAAATTTGAAATCCATAGCCTACTTTATGAGATATATTACAAAAACCTGAAAAATAGGAAAACCACAAACGGTTATAGCTTCTTTATTTGAGGAGATACGAAAAAAGTTAAAGGAATGAAAGTTGACGGCAAAGACAATAAGAATAATAACGTGTAACAGAAAAATCGAAAAATGCAGTTGGCTTTGACATACGCTCTTGTGCAAAAATGAAAAATACAAATCTCAAAGTAGGCCATGACGCCATTAATTCCGTTATTTTTTTCTCTTTCCAACGATATAAAACATGTCACAGAAATTTTAACCGATAGTGTCAATATTTAATATTTTACGAATACCACAATTCATATAATTGAATCGTAACAATCAGCTGTGCCATAATTAGTGAAAAACAATGTATACAGTTATTAACAAATTTGACAGATTGTCACTGTTGTATGTTGTATGTTGCGTTGTCGAGTTCTAAGACAAATTTTATAACAGTAATTATGGTGTACACCAATAATAACAAATTCGATATGATTAGCATTTATTGTCAGTGCAATTTTGACGCTGAGATGGCACTCACGGTTTACGGAGATAGATTTCCAGATGTTCCGCAGCCAAATCGAACTATGTTTAGGAAGTTAGTTCAAAATCTAAAAACGCACGGTTCATTTTCAAAAAAAGTAGTAAGGCGAGCGCATGTTGCGGATAATGTAAGAAAAGTGAATAGAGTATTGAATTATGTTAACCAAAATGAGGAAACCTCTTTGAGACAAATTCAGAGAAACTGTCGCATAAAAAAAGACAGTGCAAGAAAAATATTGAAAAAAAACGGATTTCGATGCTACAAAATGAGGAAAGTTCAACATTTAAATGAGGGAGATAAGCCAAGGAGAGTAAGATTTTGTAGATGGTTATTAAATAAAAAAAGGAATGACGCGCTGATATGTAGCAAAATTCTTTGGTCGGACGAATCAAATTTTTTTAATAATGGATTTTTCAATAGAAATATGCATTATAAGTGGACACGAGAAAATACACATTGGTGCAGAGAGACTGCTTTCCAAGAAAGATTTTCTACGAATGTTTGGTTGGGTCTTTTAGGGACTAAAGTAATTGGACCTTATTTTTATGATGGCAAATTAACCGCTCGTAGATACCTTAATTTCCTGCAAAACGAATTTCAAGATTTTCTTTATGAATTAACATTGGCAGAAAGATTAAATTATTCATATTTTCAACAAGATGGGGCTCCACCTCACACTGCTGTAATATGTACAAATTATTTAAATCAAGTTATGCCAGATAGCTGGATAGGCACCTATGGACCCATTCTATGGCCAGCTCGATCACCAGATATTACTCCCTTGGATTTTTTCGTCTGGGGTTACATTAAAGACAAGGTATTTCAAACTGCCCCTGAAAATATTGAGGACATCAAAACCAGAATTCGAAACGCATGTCAGGCAATTACTCCTGAAATGCTCCAAAATGTAATGCGTGACGTGTCTCGTAGAGCACGTTTATGTGTCAGAATGCATGGTGCACAATTTGAGCATTTGTAGTTAGAAAAATAAATACACACAATTTCTTTTCAATATAGTAGTAGGTAGTACTGTTATACATAGTTTTTCGTTTTTTTCTTTGGATGTTCGTTTTGTACTTGTATTTTTATTTATGAGATATTTGTTGGTTTGTATTAAATTGTAATAAATAATTACGGAATTATAATTATTATAAAGTGAATTTTTACTATTATGGCACAGCTGATTGTCACGATTCAATTATATGAATTGTGGTATTCGTAAAATATTAAATATTGACACTATCGATTAAAATTTCTGTGACATGTTTTATATCGTTGGAAAGAGAAAAAAACAACGGAATTAATGGCGTCATGGCCTACTTTGAGATTTGTATTTTTCATTTTTGCACAAGAGCGTATGTCAAAGCCAACTGCATTTTTCGATTTTTCTGTTACACGTTATTATTCTTATTGTCTTTGCCGTCAACTTTCATTTCTTTAACTTTTTTCGTATCTCCTCAAATAAGGAAGCTATAACCGTTTGTGGTTTTCCTATTTTTCAGGTTTTTGTAATATATCTCATAAAGTAGGCTATGGATTTCAAATTTCTTTTTACTGAAATATAGCTCACAAAAAATGGGATAACTGTTTCTAAAACTTCATTCTTCTACAATAGATATTAAGCGAGATATTTGGTGTGGCCCTCGTAAAATAGACAGTCTGTATATATATATTAGTAAAATTTATAAACAAAAAATAATTATAGAGAATTTCGCAAGATTTTTTTATTTAAGTACAAATGACAACAATTAAGACATTTTTTTTTATTTAAATGATTAAATACTCTTTTATTTACTGATTGATTTTTTTCAAAAACAATAGGGTTCTTCCTCTAACTTACTTTCCAAATTTCAATACAATCGGACTTTTCTTTCTTAAGTTACCGTGCTTACAAGAAACGTGACGGACGGACGGACAGACGGACGGACATTTTGAAAGTTGTTCAGAATTCGTTTACTAACATAATAATATGAAAATTTTTTCTCTACGAGCGATATTTACTGATTTAGAAATGTGTCGATCAAATACAATATACTCTTCGTTTTTGCGAAGAGTATAATAACCATCGAACACGACAGTTACTCTATTCCCATAATGTTTTCTTATGTAACTAACGTAAGCATTGTAATAGTTATTAAGGTACCAAAGGTGTTATAAGGATAATAACGCACCGAGGTCGGCAGTGTACAATCCCGAGGGCCTCTGGCCCGAGGGAGTGTACGTCGACCGAGGGCGTTATTATCCTATAACACCCGTGGTGCCTTCAACGTTTAATGTCCTGCAAGTCTGTTATTTAATTCGAATTTTTGTTTTTTTTGACATTTACGATTCATTAATTTGACATCTATTATGTTCAGAACGATTTGATTTAAAAGAGAGTAAAAATCAAAATTGTTTGTAAACGCCGCCGTTGCATAGCAACGCATTTTGTTTGTCAATAACGCTATCATAATTTGCTTGTTTTGGGTTGTATTATAATTTTATAATGCCCTCTAGGGCGTTATAGATATTCATAACGCCCTAGGGCGTTATTTTTCATTTAATGTATCTCAAAATAGGGTGGTTATTGTAAAATAACAGACTTGTAGGACATTAACGTTATTAAATTCTCCCTTTTTTGGCCACATTACGTGGCGAAGCAAGTATCCTCCATCAATCACATACCTAGGTACTCACTAATTTCGAAAATGTGGTCTCGTTTTGGAACAGCATTAATAATCTGGTATAAAGTTGCCTTGTTAGTTTTTCTCATTAGGGAAAGATGTACCGAAGCCAGTTCAAAACTAAAGCACGTTTTTAACTCCAGACTCGAATGAGTCGTGCAAATAATTCTTTAAAAATTGCGATATATTTTAGGGGTGAGAGGGTGGAAGCACTACATTTATTATAATTTTAAGTGGAGTTCAGTAGCTACTGCTTTTGCGTTAAACATTGAACTTTAAAGTAAGATTATAGTAAAGATTACAATTTATTGTGTTAACTGGACCAACCCTTATGTGTGCGCCTTATTTCCCACGGTACTATTAATTTTAGGGAAAAAAGTGTAGATACGTTTTTCATAGAGAATTTTATAAGGAATAATTTTGTATATAGGTATTTTTATCAAAATATGCACCGTTCACGATATAATCTAGAAAACCTGAAAATGGATCTGGAAACGATCTCCTAGGGGACGAAGCACACTATTTAGGGGTGGGAACTTTTCGGTTTACTAATTCTTATGCTATCATTAACATTTCCACCAATTTTCAAAACTTCCTGATATATTACAATATTAACTTTTATTTTACTAAACTAAATGCAATCTGTAATAATAATAAGTAAGTCATCGGTTTCGTCGAAAGTCAAAAAATGTGAGTTTTCGTTCGCCCCTGTAGTATCGAATTTTCGATCTCACCGGTGTGATTCATGATGTGCATCAATTCTTTTTCTTTCCATAATGATATAGTATGGTCCTTCAATTCATATATTAATAAAGATCTGAACGTTAAAGGATTTCATGTTTCGCCTTTTTTGCAGATTGCGAAGACGATCGCCTCAACACGATTTTTGTCGAACAAATCGAAAAGTATCACTCCTAGCTAAAAAATTAAAATCTCCAAGGAAAAATTCATAAACCGAGGAAGAACTAGCTGATTTTAGAATTTCCGTAACTTTTTGTTTTTTTTCAGATTTGGAGGTTTAAAATGGCGTCAAACGTTTGTAAGTCAAAATACTACTTTGAAAGTTAAATGTCTCAGAAACTATGGCATTTGAGACAAAAATGTTAAGAAACCAAATTAAAGATTATCTATTAAGCTAAAAGTACTGTTCTTATTTCCTCCTGCTTAAAAAATAAATAATTTATGACAGACACAACGTGCGTCTTCGCATTTTTCCCTAAAAATTTACCTTAAAGTACAACTTCCTTTTGATAGTCGTAGAAAAAGTACAGTATTCTACTCGCGTGTAACAGCTATTACGCTTTCGTTAAATAATATACCATTATACCATACATAAAATACGTATAATACAGTGATAGTATTTTACATCTTCGCAATAAGATTCAATTAACCGAGTGACTAAGTGAAAATTTCATAATTTTTCGTGATTTTTTTTTTGAGAACGATTTATTTTATTTTTATTTCATTTATATATGAACAACTTATTTGGGATGGTCCTTACTGTAGTAAGCGCAATAGTTTGACGGCCCTTCGGTAAGTGGGTCTTCCGAAAAATTCCTCGGTAGCCCACCAGCCCAGTCCGGCTTTGACTGGTTGTCAATTATAATACAAGGTGTTTCGAAAAGATTGGAACAACGCTTAGCCGTAGATTCTTGAGGTTTAAACAAGTCGATTTAACTCAAAAAGTAGTGGTTTAACTCTTTTCGTTTTTAAGATACAGGGTGGTAAATTAAAAAAAATGTTTTCGTAATTTGTCTCCATCTTGGAAACTATTAAACGTATCTACTTCAAAGTTGGTAACGACATGTTTTTCAGGTCGCTAATTACAATGGTGATATTGCCGATGCCACATTTTGTAGATGGCGCTAGTTACAGGACTTTTACGTGACACTTTAAGCCATCACTTTTTTGAGGTTAAGTTTTGGACATCGTCTTCTATTATAATCGAAACGCAATTTAGTTTCCTAAAGAAAAGGTGTACTTGTTTAAACGCGATAAAATGCATGCTTTCAAAGAAATACGCGATTTACAACTTTATCACACACCAGTTCGAAGAAATTCAATTGTACCTAAATGCTGTTTCTTATCTAGTAGGTGTACGTCAAGTATGATGTCTTGAAATCGTCAATAGTGCTTGTTGTAGATACGTATAATATTCTCCAAAATAGAGACAAAATACGAATACATTTTTTTTTACTATACCACTTTGTATCTTGAAATCGAAAAGAGTTGGACCGCTACTTTTTTGTTAAATCGGCTTGTTTTGATGTCAAGAATCTACGCTAAGCATTGTCCCAATCTTTTCAAAACATCCGGGGTGTTGAATTTCTTCGAACAGGTATGTGACGAAGTTGTAAATCGCGTATTTATCTGAAAGGGTGCATTTTATCGCGTTTAAACAAGTACACATTTTCTTTAAGAAACTAAATTGCGTTTCGATTATAATAGAAGACGATGTCCAAAATCTAACCTCAAAAAAGTTATGGCTTAAAGTGTCACATAAAAGTACTGTAACTAGCGCCATATATAAAATATGACATCGGCAATATCACCATTATAATTAGCGGCCTGAAAAACGTATCGTTACCAACTTTGAAGTAGATACGTATTCTAGTCTCCAAGATAGAGACAAATTACGAAAACAATTTTTTTACTTTACCACCCTCTATCTTGAAAACGAAAAGAGTTGGACCACTACTTTTTGAGTTAAATCGTCTTGTTTTGATGTAAAGTATCTACTGCTAAGCGTTGTCGCAATCTTTTCGAAACACCCTGTATTAATATGTTGTAGTTGCGCTCTAGTATTTCCATTCTGGATTTAATTAAAATGGATGAAACTGCGATTGCTGCTGCACCCCTCAATAATTTAGTAAAAACAGAACCTGATTATCTCGCATTATTGACTTACAGTTAACTTCATTCTAATGTTGTTAAATTGTGCAGTGCAAATATGGGAAAACAAGTAACTCTATATAATTTTAATAATAATAATTCACCAAGCGGGAAATGTATTTTCTAAATTAAAATTCTCATTCCCATGGCTGTGATTATGATGCGTATTAAATTGTCTTTATTAACTAGAACAGATTAATTAAGAATCTAATTATGTGACACTATTAACAAGATAACCCATAACAAAGGGCTTTTATTGCGTATTTTACATCTACATAAATTTAATTATTATTTACAACAAAAGGAATCTTTCATCTCATCTTGATTGTACTGATTACAAGTAATTATGAAAAACAGTGCTTTAGAGGATTTTTATTGCCATTGAGACATAAAATTTAGATATCATTCCGAGTATGAATTTAACAATTACTTCCAGGCTGTAAAATGCTATTCACATACAAAAAGCTATAAAGCTTGAACAATATACCACACCAAAATCGAATTTTCCCAAATCTGGTCAAAGGAATGTTGTCAATGGCCAACATGTGCATAATAGTATATTATTCAACGAGCATATAATGATGGCTATTATTCACGACGGTGGAGTTTAAGACACGAGCCGTAGGCGAGTGTCGTAAATCACCAGAATGAATAGTAGCCATTATATACCAGTAGAATACTATATCTTGTCCATAACTTTTAAATATTTTTGATTGAATTGTTTACTGACGAAATTAATTAATGAACTAATTATGTTATTCTTTTTGAGTAACATGTAAAATTATTGTAAATAACGTTGACGTTTAAATTTAATTTAACAAGCCGTTCTTTTGACACATAACGGCCTACTCAATCAAATTTAAAAACGAAATAACGAAATTGTATGTTTCTGAAACGCTAAATAAAGTTATCTATTCATGGTAATAACAGTAAAATTGTTTACACAATTGTAGCTATGACAGTTAACGAATAATTTCATTTAACGTTTCAGAAACTGGCCATAAATTCTATTAAAAAGTTACTAGATTGCACTCGAATTGAAGAAGTACCTGTCCGTGACTTCTTATAAACAACTGACCTTCCTCATTATTCACTGCAGGGAATAATGGATAGCATTATCCTTGAGGAAACACATACATCATGAGTACATTATTTAATAGTCGTGGACAAAAGCATATGTTAAACATAAGGCAATCAATTATAACAAGAACAAAAAAATTTAAAAATGACTTGGACTCAGGCTTCTGACAATGAAAAGTTAATAGATATAATATATTACATTTTGCCAAAGCATTTGCCAAAGTCACTAAGAATCGTTTGTTGCAAAATCTGTATCACAGTGGCATTCGTGGGGTTTTATTGACTTGGATTTCGCAATATTTATCAGATCGTCCCGTTAGAATGAAAATTGAATTCCAACTTATCTCCCTTCTATCATATTACTAGTGGTGTCCCACACAGATCAATCCTGGGTCCCAATCTATTTTTTTCTGTACTCGTCCGACATGCCCGGATTACTACACTGCACGACATCTCAGTATACAGACGATATAAACATTTACTATAATCCAAATATGTGTATTTAAATCTGCAACAAATTTGAACGTGTCATTAAAATTGACCCATCTCTCTAAATATCAATAAACACACCGTTATTCATATAGGATGAAATAACCCCAAATTTATTTACAACATAAATGAAGTTGCGATAAAAACCATGTCCTCCCAGCATGATCCGCCTTGGTTTGACCACATAATTCAATCGTGTAAAAATCTAATAGTTTACTAGATCTATCAAAAAAAGTGTTTAACCAAATCTTTCCATAAATTGCAAGTACTTTATAAAAACCCGTTCTCGCGTTCGATCTTCAATTTGCAATTTTCAAGATTCAATTGAAAGTATTACCATAGAGTCACGTGTATTTCTTAAAGCATATATCAGAGGCCCTCTTAGTCTGATAGAGCCAACATTTCTCAAATTATGTTGTCTTGTTTTTAAATGTTTTGTTTATTCTGTTTTATTTATTATATATGTATATATTGTATTTTAAATAATTGTAATTTGTAAGATTTTATTGTCTTTGTATAGCAACAAATGCTAATAAAATTTTCTTTTTCTCTCTCTGACTTAAGTACTGCTATGGACAAATTAACGCTAAGTGATCACATAATCACCTACAAAGTCTTAAACGATATATTTTCCTTGGCATAAAAGAACTTATTCCATTGAACATAAACTCAGAGATCATTACTTAAAACTACTCTATCAATTTTATTACACCAACCCTCAATAATTTTTCATTAGAAATGGAGTCTTCGACATTTGGAATCCATTTCCTGGCGAAGTTGTTAATGTTCTATCAAAAACTGTTTTAAAAATAGACTAAATAATTACTTCCAGAGTTCACAGTCTTACATTTGTTTATATTGTATATTAGCTAGTTTAGTGTCCCTACCTTGATCCACTAACAAACAGCGGACCATTTTATTTTTGCATTTTGCATTTTGCAATTTCTATGCTTCCAAAATCATCCATTGTTTATTGTTTGTTACGCTTCTAAATAACCTTCAGTTATTGATATCTGTTGTATCACTTTCATCAAAGGCATATTGGGCAATACATGACTTTTAAATTTTTCCATATTTAAGACGAGCCATAATATGCTTCTTGAATCTAGTAATAATTGGCCGTTCAGTATGTCCAACATATTTCAAATTACAATCCGTAGTACTTAATTTAAGCTTCTTGTTTAATTATTACCAAACTGAAAGGAAAGAGAAAGGCATCTAAATTAACCGCTGGACCGGATGACGTCTTGTCTCTCATGATAAAAAATTGCTGGTATTGTTTCATATCCACTTTCGATACTTTTGACCTATATATTCACAATGGTCAGCTTGAAAATATGTGGAAATATTCGAAAGTATTCCCAGTTTTTTAAGAAGGGCTACAAAAATTTTTATTGCCAATTTTAGATTTATATCGAGAAAATATGCACTTTTGCAAGGGTTTAGAAATTCTAATACACAACACTATATACCCTAGCTTTAAAAACCAGATACGAATAGATTATCATGGTTTTGTAAAAGGCGCTCCAGTACCTCTAATATAATAACTTAGCATGCATCTCAATCCATCTCAATGCATCTCAATCCATCGCTGAAATCAGTATATTGTTTCAAAAAATATCTTAGTTCGATTTGTCCCATTCTCTGTTGTTATTTTTTCATTCTTATTTTCTAGGCAGAAAATGTAGCTGTATATGTTTTAATGTGAACATAAACTTGGCTGATATAAATGGATTGGATAAACTATAATATTATGAAAATAATAAATAAGCTAGTATATGTAGCTTATAGTGGGTTTAAGTATATCGAGTAGTTGACATTTGGTGTTCCGCAAAGACCAATTCTCGGTCTCTTGATTTTTAACCTATTTATAAATTATCCTGTGGAAGCTGTTCATGTTGACTTCTTACTCTACGCCAACGACGCTAAACTCTTTATGACTATTAGCTCCATTACAAAATAGTTTCTCCACATATTTATTTGGTGTGTTCAAAATTATTCAACTTTAAATGGGTCCAAACGTGCAACATTAACTCGAACCTATTATTCTTGATTATAATATATATAACGCTGTTCTTCAAAGATCCGAGACTTTCAAGGATCTTGAATTAACTTTTGATACAGAACTTTCCTTTGTAAACATAAATTTAAAAGCCCTTAAAACTTGTTATCTATTCAGATCAAGCAGAAAATTTAATAGTACTGATACTTTAAAGTGTTTTTGTTCGGTAAATTAATAAAATACGTGTTACTCGACTGGAACATTTATTATATGACTCATGTTAACAGCCAACAAAATGTGCAAAGGCGATTGATAAAATTACTGTGGTTCAAAATTGATGGAGTATAGCCATAGGTCGGTTTTCCACAGCTAAACCTTTAAATAAATTCTCTATGGCCACTCTGGAATATTTTTATATAACCCAATACATAACAAGGTTGGATGCCAATAATTTTATAATAAATTGGAGTTTTATGTTACAGGCTTAAATCGTACGAAATTTTTAGCATTCCACTTCACGCACCAACAGACCTAAATTTTCTCCATTTCTTCAATGTGTCAAAATCACGACAAAGCTGTGATAAATTTGATATTTTCAACTACACCGTTAATTTCATAAAAGACTGTCATAGACAGTAAATCTTTGTGTTTCTTTGACTTCCACTTTTATTTACTTATTATTATTTATTTGTGTTCATTTAATATATTATATTTGCCTTATATGTGTATTTTTAATATCTTTGTTGCAGCTATTTCTTTGTTTTCTGTGTGCCTGTCCTGCTCTGTAAATGGAAATGCCTGTTGAACAGCGTATGCTAAATAAACAAATAAAAAGGAAATACTTTTCTGGAATTCTGCCTAATTTTTTAAATATCCTAGGTTTAAAATCACAAATATTTACTGGCGGAGTTCTTCAAACAAATGAGGAGAAGATCCGTCTGGAATACCACACATTAATCTTCTCAGAAAACTGTGGTCATCCTAAACACATGCAGATTTTCAATGTTCCAGTACCTACAATTATGTTTGTTGACATAACCACTCATTCATGACTGAAACAAAAAATATTCCCTAACAAATTTGAATCATCTATGAATTTTTCTCCAATTTTTTCATCAAATTTAATGGTCTCGCCATAATCATCTTCACTGTGTCTTGATGAATAGAACTTTTTCAGGAAAGAACTTGTTTCATTTCAGCACTTTATGTACCGATCCAACAGAGAAGTTAGTTAACTTGGCTACTTTCAGAAGATGTTTGTATCTATACTGAAATCCAAGAACTTGTGGCAAAAAAATCAAAGAATTAGCAATGATATCGTTGAATGAGGAATGTTCTGTAGGTGTTTGTACAACCAATGTAGAAGGAATAACTTAACAATTTTAACATTGTCTACAATAAACTTAGCAAGTACAGTTCTTTGTGAGTAGTAAGTATCCATATATATTGGATATAACTTAAACATATTCTTAAAGCTGTGTATTTAATATATACAGCATATGGAAGATTTCTTAATAAAGCTTCGAGAAAAGAAACAGATTCTATTTCCGAGACGTTGTCAGCAAAATACGATATTTTTTGTGTTTTCTATTCTTATTTATATAATTTTTCAAAAAACACCCTCTAACTGTTTATTAGTTTGACGCAAAATCACAGGAGTAAGGGTTATTTTCTATTAGTTTTCTAGATAATTTTATTATTTTACAAATTCCTTTTTAGTCCAGTCAATAGATCAGAAGAAGCGTGTTGGTAATGCGTAAAGAGCGTAAATCAATTTATCTTATTTAAAGTGTTTGTCTCCTTAATATTTCGCCAAGTTGGCGGGATTGCCGGAGGTTGACGTTAGCCGCTATATTTGCGAAAAGTTAAATTCAATATCTCGCGAACCGTTGGTGCTACAAAAATCATAAGGATTTTTTTTGTTCAGCACTAAATTCTCTACAAATCGCCTTACAGACTTATTTTCGTAGAACTGACCGTTTACGAGTTAGAGAGTGTCAGAATGTAGTTCTTGCAGATTATTTCGTAAACAGTTGTTCGGACACTAAGATGTCAAATGGAAATATTGAAGAGCGCTAATAGTGGAGTCGATGAAGGTTTTAACCTCGGAACCCGGTGAACGAGGATGAAATCGTTTGAAACTTTTTACAGCGTCTTCTTTTATACTAAAAATTGCAGTTTATTATAAGTTTATCTCATACGCTTATTAATAACTCATTGTTTAAAGCAGAGACGGGTCGAAGAAACTTTCCATATTTGATAAATGTCTGTAGAAGTCATGTAAATAATATAATTCTATTGCACTTATTTGGTATCAAAATGAAGCTTGCATCAATACGAATCAGATTTCACCATAAAATAGGGTATCAATAAACCCAATGGAAAGTTAGAAGGAAAACTTCCTGGAGTTTTCAAAACGGAAAGTTTCCAGGAAGTTTTCCTTCTAACTTTCCATTGGGTATATTCATAGCCTATTTTATGGTGAAATCTGATTCGTGATGATGCAAGCTTCATTGTGATACTAAATAAGTGCATACAATTATATTATTTACATGACTTTTACAGACTTTTATCAAATGTGAAAAGTTCCCTCGACCCATCTCGGGTTTAAACAAATAATAACAATAATAATTTTATAGTCAAACTAAAAAAAAATTGGAACTGAAAGAAAATTATATTTTGAGAAGAAAAGGTTCTACACAATTTTTTGTATAAATTGTTAATTTTTAAGTTATAACGTCTTAAAAATTGCGATTTTAGCTAGAGAAAACCAATATTTCAAACGGTTTGTATCAAATATCTCGAAAAATATCACATCAAGCGAAAAAATTCTTTATTAAATGAAAGGACTAAACTAGGAATGAATTTGTATTTTTACAAATTTCCGTATGATTAGTCTTAGAGATATAAAAGTTTAAAGTTAACGTCTGAACCTTTGTGAGACGAAGTATTTAGTTTAAAGGTTAAATAACTCCGAAGCGGCATTTTCGTCAAAAATATTACATATCAAAATTAAAGGCTGTTAGTTACTTAAACTTTTCATTTGTTTCTATAATATAAAGAACAAAGAAGTTATAACCGAAGTAATACGCGTGTTCAGATTTTCTAAATAAATATTTCACAATTTTGTTACTGTAATTAGTAAGTAATTAAAAGAAATAATTCCCAAATACCATTTTTCATTAATACATAGCTCTACGTATATGCTAAAATTATTTTGCCACTTTAAAATAATTGCTTTAGAAAATATTGCACTTTAAATTATAAAACCATTTTTGAAAAAAAAGTAAAACTTTTGTATTCTTTACAAATATCTCAATCAACATTAGTTTTAAGAAAAAAATGGTAAAGGCCAAATAGAAAGCTTATAAATTGGGAATAAATTTGTTTTTTTTATTTTTAATGTCTGTAACATTAAGAGTTTCGAAGATATAGAACTTTAAAGATGGCGTCCTAACGTTTATGAAACGAACTGATTGGTTTAAAAGTTAAATATTTCAGAAACTATGGCACTTCCGTCAAAAATGTCGAGCAAAATTGAAGGAAAATTAGGCTTTCATGCGATTTTTTATTTGTTTCTGTCGCCATTTTGTTGCTGTGTTTGGCCAGTAATTAAAAAAATAATACTCAAAAACTATTTTTCGTTAATATATAAGTAGATAGCATTGTCTTGGAGCTCAAGTTGCTCTCGTTTAAAGCGTTTGCTTTAGAAAAAATTCCGTCCGCCATATTGAATTTTTTTGTTTTTATTTTAAATTCGTAATTAGCAAGTCCAAAAATATGAATATACTGCCTAAAAAGTAGTATTTTTCCTCAACTAATGTATAAATCTGGAAAAGCTGTGTAAACTGAATTTTTTACAATTATTTCTTGAAATATTCAATAAACTATTAAAGAAACAATAATTGTTAAATTCTAGCTAGTAAACATTTCAGTATTGGGTCTCAGCAATACAATACAGAAAATGGCATGATCTCGTTCGACATTTTTCATTTTTTACGCCTAACGACTCTCCACTTTTCTCTACAATCTCTGTCACAAACACCATTTTGTATAGCGAATAGTTTACGACCTACATTCCGTGAAGTGTTATAAAAAAATTTTTTTCAAAACATCTCGTTAACTATTGATCGGATATAAAAATATGTAATTGCAAACTTATACAGCACTAAATTGTAGAGAATTTATTTAGTAGGTAGTGTATAAAATTTAAATAACATATTTGAGTATACCATGAATAGTTTAGGAAATATTTTGAAAAACTATTTTTTTATAACTTTCGACGGACGGACTAGTAAACTGTTAGTCCCACAAAATGGCATTTGTTACATAAATTGTAGAGAATTCAGTGTTCTACAAGATTGCTATTTGACATTTTAATGGGCAATGAACAGTTTACGAAATAATTCGCAAAAACTGCATTTTGCAAACTTTGACTCGTTGTAACCCGTAAACGGTTAATACTACGAAATGTGTGAATATGAGAATTTAGTGCTAAGCAAAGAAGGTCCTTACCAGTTTTGTCACGGCATCAACGTTGCGCGTAATATTTGCGTTTGAACTTTCCGCAAAGATGGCAGCTAATGCCAACCTCCGACCCCGCCAACTTGGCAGGTTAAAAAAATTGACTTACGCTATTTTTGTAAAAAAAAGTACCCATTGATTGCACTATTGAACATTATTTTAGACGACAACACTTGTGGTAGAAAAACCCAGAAAGGAAAAAAGAAAAATTAGTAGTATTGTTGAAATAAATTTCTGACTTTATCTCAAAAACAGTTGAACCATTTTTTTTGTAGAAGAAAATGCAGGAGGTCGCTTGGGATATAATTTCATTTGTACCTAGATATATTTTATGCAATAATTTAGTCTGCTTTCGTGAATTATCTTTTCAGAAAATTTTTATTTTTTTAAATACCCTGTATAAATAAGATAAATATAAATTTTGTATTTTTTTTAGACTCACGTGTTCTTTAAAATAGACCATTGAAACAAGATATTGAATTTTAAATATTTTTATTAATGCTTTGGAAATCAAATACTTCAAATCACATAAGTATTTAAGTAACAAATTAAATGTAGTACTAAAACACTAAAAACAAAATTAACATTAATTATATGTTTGGCAGCACTTGAAATCGTTTCTGTCAAATATTTGCATTGTTCTTGATAGAAATTTCGGACGAAATCTTTGCTGTCCTTTGCCAGTAAGCATATTTGGTATTCTGTTCGTTCCTTTAAGCGTTTACCTAAGTTACCTGTACTATCGATCTCTAAACTTCTCTTAAAGTAAGGCAAAGTTGTTTGGTAAACTATGTTTTGCGGATCTTTAACGTCTCTGATGAATATGTTCGTGTCTGCGATGTCAGCATTCTTCATTACTCTCCATTTTACTTTGTACACGCCTTTTCTCCTGAAAAAATTATAAAAATGTAGTTTTGTTAAGCTAAACTGGAACATGTCTAGTTTTTAAAAATTTTCGAGAGAAACACTTTTTTTAAATTTTATTTAAGAATATCTGCCAAATTATTTTTACAGAAAAATATAATAGCTCGCCAAATTTATTTTCTCGCTTCACTTAAGAATTTGTATTCGTCAGTACGTCACTTTTATGTAAATTTTTCCTTATGTGATATTTTTTTGGGAAACACTACTAATGGAATATCTTAGGTTTGTAATAACTAACTTGCAAAATTTGATCAAAATCGTCGTCGTTCTTGAAAAAAATCGAGTTTTCCACATTAGTAAACTATCCTTAATTTTATGGTTAAGAGAAAAATTAAAAAAAAAACTGAATATATTTGTAAGTGGCCTCTAGATATATAATTTAAACGAGATTGATCAATTGGTTTCGGTGCTAGTCAGGAAAGTCGAATTTTTGGACTAATACAATACTTTATCACTTCTAGTGTCCGAATGCAAGAAGAGATAAACTATAGCCAATAAAATTGCGTTTAATGTGGTTTCTTATTCATCTATGTGAATTTCTTCATGAAATAAGATCTTCCTAAAATACGAGTAAAATGTGACCTAACTTCAAATGTAAAGAAAATAGACTTCCGAAATTTGACCATATAATTGACTACCACGTTGATTGAATCGGGAAATTTTCTTGCAAAAACTACTTTTTCCACTACGTGGAAGTGGGAGTATAGTAGTGGTGGAAAGAAATGGCTTAGAATGCCATGAAACGTCGAGATTTTAAGTTTGAGCAAAAAAAATTCTGTCTATCGTTCTGTCTGTGACTTTTCTTGTGCGTACTATTACTCGGAATCCTTTAAGATATTGAATTGAAACTCGGTACACTTATGTGTTAAAACGTGATCTGGAACTAGATTATATTTTGATCTTATTCCATAGAAGGGTTGACGGGTATATGGGTGTAAATTGGAGTCCATAAAATTGGGATTTAGCGCATGTACGATAAGCCAAGGTCTCATAATAGCACCTTAGCTTTTCGTATATACACTAATTCCCAATTTTATGGATTCTTACTTGCTTGCTTTAAATTAAAGCATACATGTAGAATTTCATTTAGGCTTCTATTTTTAACTCTTTTCTACAATTTATAATTAATAATAAATGTTTTTTATTTAAAATGCACTTTCAAATTTAATAAAAAAACCCTCATAAAATTTTAACTTCATTAACTGAATATTTATAACTACTTCTTTCCCACAACTGCTTTTTTATTCAACGAATATTGTATGATTTTAGTCTTAAATCGGCCATTTTCTTCCCGCAGTCTTGTATTTTTATTTTTTAACGCCACTTTAGTTATTAGAAGTAATAAAAACATCTATACAATAATATTTAAACTTTGATATACAATATCTGTTGATACTAATAGAATTTTGCATGATATTGATTTTAAAACCGGCCATTTTAGAGTCGCATTTTCAATGATTTTAAACACCAGATTCGTAATCAATGGTCTAGAGAACCTAAATATTTCAGGTGAATATTTTGAAGCCAAAATAACCAACATTTTTCCATTATAACAATATCAACATAATTTTTTTACTCGACTTTGTGGAATTCTAAAAAAAATTAGCACACAAGGAAAAGTGGCAGAAAACTTCATTTACGATTATAGAAAGCAATTAAAAAAGTTGTTAAGCAAATTGATTGAGGTCCAATCGATTTCCTAATAACTTACTTTTTTCGTCCAAGTCCACCCCCCAATATCAAATAATAATGTAATATTATGCGAAAATCTGGTCCATGATGGGCTCAACGAAAACAGAGCCTATTAATGAAGGTGTTACTATGCTTCTTGGATTATTAATACATTTAATAATTATAGTAAATCTTAAACCTAATTCCTAGGAAAGCGTTATTATGCGGCACACCCTATACAGGTATACTGTAGTTATACTTGCCCTTACCGTGTAGCCTAAATTATACTTACTGTGATAACTCCCTAAATCTCAGATCTGACAAAATGTCATAGTCACCGGGCTGCCTCTCCATGATTCTTGTGGTATTTACGTTCGAGGGACAATTTAATCTTTCCTCGGGAAGATCAAATAAAGAATGATTTGACAAGTACGGCGGACTGGCACATCTTATGCTCTTATAAAATGGCTTTAAAAATAATTGATTGCTGAAGTGTCGGGAAAGAGGTCGCAAGAAGCAGTCGCATCTCAGTTGGTTCCCTGCAAAATGTGAGCTGTATAATTTATTGGTTTTCTTATTATTGTATTTCGAAACATTTTAAGGTTTTAATTAAAGCTAGAATATCTTTGTTTAGTTTGTCGAGCATTGTTGTCATGCTTTTGCTGTGTTTATTTATTTATGTATTTATTTACACTATTCTATATATCAATGGACATAATGAGCTTTTCCATTCATTTTTAAAAAGGGCGCCACCAGAATAATTAAAAATAATATACAAGAATCAGTTTACTTTAAGAACCAATCTCATATTTTCTCTAAAAAAAATTATAACACTTTAACTCAGTTTAAACATTAGTTGTGTAACGTCACCGAAGAATATCTTGCGCGAAAGTTATTAACTTACCCGAAGTTAAGAACAAGGCCAATATTTTATGTCAAATGAAAGTGTAAATATAAACAATGTATTACGAAAGTTTTGTAGTATCTTTTTAAATGTGAAAAAGTTTCATTAAGTGCAAAATTGTTGATTTTCAGCAATTCCTTAAAGATGGCGACGAATACTCACAGGGCCGCACACACCTACAAATTTTAACTTTTATTTTATATCGTTAACCAAAACCACTTATTTGCATTGTTTTGGTCCCAACTACGTGTAACATAGTCATCAAAAAAATTTTTTGGCACTAAAAATTGTAATAACTGACCTATCTCACATATTATGGTATAATTTTAATTAAAAAAGCAATTAATTATATCATGCGAAAAAATATTTGTCATTTTGATATATATTTCAAATACATGTTATATACTATATATTTAATTAGAATCTAAGCCCTTTAATCAGAAAATTAATTATTCTTCTTGCGCTTCTTATCCCGTCTCTTATAAGTTACTTCTGAAGCATCTCTTATACATGTTCAACAGTAGTCTGCCAACATCGCAGAAATCCATTTGCCCTGATATCTTTTTTCCATATTTTGAATATCCTGGTGGAATCTCTCTCCATGCTCATCACTTACTGCACCACAGTTTTCTGGGAAGTAATCTAGGGGTGAATGTAGAAAGTGGACTTTTAATGACATATTGCATCCTAATTTCTGGTAGCAAGAAAGAAGATTCCCAACAAGGTCTCTATAGTTTTCTGTTCTTATGTTACCGAGAAAGTGTGTTGCTACAATTTCAAAGGAATTCCAAGCAGATTTTTTATTATCTTCTAGAATGTTTTCAAATTCAGCATCTTTGAAAAGGTTCTTGATTTGAGGACCCACAAAAATTCCCTCTTTAATTTTCGCATTACTAAGTCTGGGAAATTTTTGTTTTAAATAACTGAAAGCACGTCCTTCTTTGTCCATAGCTTTTACCAAGTTTTTCATAAGCCCCAGTTTTATGTGGAGTGGTGACAGTATTACCTTTTGTGAATCAACTAATGGAATGTTAGCAACATTTTTTTCTCCTGGTTCAAAACCCAGTCTTGGCGGCCAAATTTTTCTTTTGTAATGTTCTAATCGCGCTCGATTGTCCCACTCACAAAGAAAACGGCAATATTTGGTATACCCTTGTTGCATACCAAGTAAGATAGCTATCACTTTTAAGTCTGCACAAATCTGCCACTTATACTTGTCATTTTCTATAGTTTGTAGCAATACATTCATGTTACTGTAATTTTCCTTCATGTGGACGGCATGGGCGATTGGAATTGATGGCAAGACTAAGTTCCGAGGCGTCAATAAAAAGTCTCCAGTCACTAGGATCATGGGGAATGTGTGAAGCACTCATTAAACCGTCAATGTCCTTGCAGGCAACCAAGTCATTTTCCATTTTGAAAAAAGATCTTTTTGACGACTTCGATACATGGGAACTTTAATATTTTCTTGTAGTAAATTCCATTGTTGTAATCGAGATGCCAAAAGCTCGCTTTTGCCTTGGACAGATCAAGGTCTCTTATAAGATCACTTAATTCGCGTTGATTAATTTTGCGTGGTTCACCACCGGACACTTCGGCAGAGAAATCGGGATCTTTTGATGTTGATGGCTGGACCAAGTCGTCATCTACATTATCATCCGATTCTTCGTCAGAATCAAGGCTGTATTCTTGAGGTGGATTAGGAATAGGTAGTTCATCACTATGAAGAACCGGGCGCATGGCAGATGGTAAATTTTATTACCTGTATTACCATCCTTTTTTTCGTATTAATACCCTGTCTAATAGGAGGTATCACGCAAAAATAACAATCTGTAACATGATCTGTAGATTCTCGCCAGATCATGGACACAGCAAAAGCCATTGAACGTCCTGTTCCACTTAGCCAACTGCAAAGATTGTTCGCACAATTGCCGCAACATATATGAGGTGCCCATTTTTTATCTTCATCTCCAATTGTACAACCAAAATATAACTGGTACGCCTTCTTAATTTTGGAAGTAAAATTACGTTTTTGTTGCACAAAAGTCACTTCACCACAAATATAACAAAAGTTGTTAGGTGTATTTACACAATCTCGTGACATATTTTCAAAATAGCACTATTTACTTTCGAAAATGAACAAGGTGCAAATACGACTACCTAAGAATGAATATTAGTTTTAGTGACAAATAAAGAGGTAGGTAGTTAGTATGTCTATTTTTCGTAGAATTCTAATTCTACCTGTTATTTGTGATAGGACCGCCCATAAACTAGGGTTTATAAGGCGGCAGGGAGCCAGCCTTGTGCTTTGAACTCATTCGTAAAAGTGAACTGGTCCGCTGGAATTCCAATTATCTTCAAAGCGTAACGACAATGTCGAGTCCCAGGAGCTGGATCCTGTGTTACACTTTATTACCTGTATTGGGAAAACCAGAGCCAACTTGAACTTTTGCTTTGTATATTGTTATTTAGCATGACGAAGTTACTAAGAATTTGCTATTTTTACTTCCAATACATGTAGGCCCGACAGCTTTACCGGGCCCCCGGGCTGCGTATTATTGAGGGCCCCTTCCATGTTTCAAGGTTTTGTCGTTTTATTGTTTGCATTAAATTTTAAATTTATTAAAAAACTACCACAGCATTATGATAGTTATGAATATGAACAGCCAAAAAGCTAAGAGTCATTAAAGTTGAAATATTTATATAATTTTGTTTTTTTGAGAATCGGCAAATGTGCACAACTGAATGCCTAGCCTATATGACGTAATATAGCCGGAGCCCCTGCAGGTGCCCGCGCCCCGGAAATTTATTCCCCTGCCCCCCATGTCGGCGACCCTGCGGGTTCATGGAAACTCGATGGATTATCATTCCTGGACCCATTAGATACATGTATACCAAAAATCTGCTTTGTACCATTTTTGTCTCTTATCAATTCATATTTAGTGCACTAGATTTAGCATTTAGATAGTTTTAAGCAAATATTTCAAGTGAAATGTTTCGGGAAGAAAACTCCTACTGTATTTTTCTTCATTAATGAGGATACTTTACTAATCCTAGTAGGCTTAGTAATGACGCAGGAAAAAATAAAACAAGTGAAATAACAGTATTGTAAGTATATACAGTGCAAGAGAAAAAATGTGAATTAGAGTAATAAATAACAAAAATATTAAAGTGTACTTACTTTAATAGCAAACACTGTATAGTGTATACCGGGTGGCCACGAGTCAATATATGCTCCTAATTTTTTGGTTACATTTTATTTTAAAAATTTCGTTTTTGGTACACATAAATTAGATAAAAGTGTGCTACTTTTAGACTAACAAGAACGAAAATAACACTTCCGGTTCAAACGGAATGACAATGGTTTCTTATTAAGTATGAAATTCTAAGTACAACAGTTTTTTCCGATTTAAAAAATTCCAAAAAATAAGTGAGATATGAACATTTTTTAATTTTTTTCAAAATGGCCGCGACGGAAGAAAATTACTAAGTAGGCTATGGAAATTATCAGTAAGGTTGTAGACTTGTCTGTAAAGAACAAAATAGGTATTTGAATTACTGATAAGTACGATTATCTTTAGGTTTTCCCAAAAGACAGAATTTTGTTTTCATTTTCATTTCCATATGGGTCCTATGAAAAATGAATAGGACCGTGCAATTTTCTTTTATTAATCAGAAATAATGATTCATAAACTTTCATTTTTTTTTTGCCATTTCTTAACGATATCCTTCGTAATAATAAAAGTATTTTTAAAAGGTAAGCGCCAACAGATAATTTTAATAAGGTACCTATCTACATTTAAATCAAAAATTGTGACAGCTGATGTTCGCAACAATTGAATTATTCTTGACATTACTCACTGATTATATGAAGTAAGTGTATTGAATTTGTTATAAACAAGTAAATTAATATAAAATGGCTGAAAAATATTTCAAGATATGAAAAAGTTGACTTTTTGATTACTTAGAGTAATGAAACTAGAGCACAAACTTCTGTATAGACAGCGAAGTACCAAATCAAGACAACCTCCGAGAAACTATGTCACCCGGTGGAAGCATCAATTTAAAACCGAACTGATATAGAAATTGAAGAAAAATTTATTGTGGAAGAAGAAACGGAAATTAATGTATTAGCTTTAGTGCATGTTGACCCAACTATTTCGATAAGACCAATTGAAGATGAGTCAGCAGTTTCCAAAGAATCAGTCAGGAAAATTTTAAAGAAACACGGTTATCGTTCTTATAATAATTATAATTTGCATCAATTTTTGTATGGGAATGGTTATCAACAGAGAATAACCTTTTGTAATTGGTTACAGTTCCGCCAACTAAGAAATGAGAATTTTATCAAAAACATTTTATTCTCCGATGAATCGAGATTTACAAACCTTGGGTTATTTAATCGGAACAACGTTCGACATTGGGCAATTGAAAATCCTCGTATTATGAGACAGAGGCGGCTTCAGGAGCGGTTTGGCTTCAATGTTTGTTTTGACCATATCATAGGTCCAATAATAGTGCAAGAAAAATTAGCCTAAAAGTACGCGAACCTTGAAAAAATTAGTACAAGCAAGAAATTTGGTGGAGATGTTGCAGTTATCATCTTATTGAATATACTAAAAGTCCCCTAAAATCTAAGCTGTGCTACGCCCACCATGTTGAAAAATGGCGGCCGATTTTCAGATTCTTGTATATAAATCCTTCACCATTGCGGATAAGAAATAAGTTTCAAATAAAAAGTGTAGGCAATAATAAAACAAACAATTTTTGATATTAACATTTTTTTCTCTAAATTGAACGGTTTTTGAATTATGAGCTGTCCTCTAAACACTTTGCATTGTATGGATACGAACAAGAAAGAAGAGCGGCAAGAAGGACATCAGCAGATATAGACATAAGTGAGAATACTTTGAATACTGTCACCACAACAACGGAAGCAGAATTTCTTGCAAACAGTGCAAATAAAAAACTTATAAAATATCTAGCCGTCCAGTTAAGAAGTCGGGGTGTCCACGTAGAAAAGGCCGAAACTGATGCTGATGTGTCGGTCGTAGCAGCAGCTATTGAGAAATCAAGGCATGGTTCTCAAATAGTTGTTGTTGTCCAGGACACTCACTTAATAGTCCTCATAATTACTTTGTCAACAGATGAGATGCATATTTGGTTCCTTCGACCAGGCTCAGGGAATAAAAAAAGGTTAATTTTTTACATTCCAAAGCAACGAAATTTGCATAGGAATACATTACACTGTCTGATGTTCATACATGCTGTTACAGGTTGTGACACAACCTCCACGCCCTTTAGAAAGAGCAAGATTAAAGGCTTACGCTTTTTAGAACAAAACCCAAATTTGCAACAGACTGTTGCATTATTTACGGAGGATGCTGTATCCCAAGATGACATTGCAGCTTCAGGGAAAAATTTCTGCTTGCCTTTTATGGGGCAACAAAGTCCCAGATGCTTGATGAGTATAGATATTTTTCATACAATCGTCTGATCAGTAAGCAGCAATTACATTCCAAATTTAACTTGGCAGTGTTGCCTCCTACAAGTGTAGCAGCTGCCAATCACTCATATCGCACATACCTCCAAGTCCAGCAGCGAATGGGCAATAATCTAAATTATTGCCCATCCGCTGCTGCACTTAGAGGCAGTCGGCTCTAAAGCCGACTGCCTGGGGTTGGCAGTTAAGACATGGGGATTTGAAACCAGTTTAGATCCAGCCCCTAGCAATTTACTGAAGCTCATATCCTGTGGTTGCAAATCGGGATGCAGAAAACGTTGTGAGCGCTCATCAGCAGGGTTAAAGTGTTCTGCTATGTGTGAATATTACCAGGGATTATCTTGCAGCAACACAGAAGATATGTTACCTGACGACGACATTGATAATGACGAATTAATGTTATAACGTATTTTCGTATTTTATTCTATTTATTATAGGCTCCATAATTACAGTATAATTTTCTTCTGTAATGGTACTATACCTAAAAAAATGTTTTTTGTTTTACTTACGACCTAGAAACACACATTTTACAGTATATTTTGTACACAATTGGGATTTTTGAAAATTCAATAACATTCTGCACCTCATAATTCAAAAACCGTTCGATTTAGAGAAAAAATGTTAATACCAAAAATTGTTTGTTTTATTATTGCCTACATTTTTTATTTGAAACTTTTTTCCTCTCTGCAATGGTAAAGGATTTATATACAAAAATCTGAAAATGAGCCGCCATTTTTCAATATGGCGGGCGAAGCACAGCTTCGGTTTAGGGGACTTTTAGTATATTCATTAGGATGGCAAGTGGAACATCTCCACCAAATCCCTTGCTTTTACTAATTTTTTCGAGGTCAAAATTTATTTTTCCTGCACTATAATATTGGACGAAAATTTAACTGGGCTAAGATATATAGAATTTCTTCAAAATATAATAATTCCACAGTATATGCAAATTCCCAATATTGACGAGGTTTACTTCCAACAAGACCGGACCGGGCCACACAATGCTATTATCATTGGGGATGACCTAAATGAATTGTTTTCAGATCGTTGGATTGGGACCCATGGTCCAGTCAGATGGCCTGCAAGGCCTCCTGACTTAACCCCAGTGGATTTTTTTATTTGGACGCATTTGAAAATAGAGTCCACGCGACTACTTCAACCACAAGGCAAGACCTGGAAGAGAGAGTTAGGCACGAAACTGCACAAATAACACCTCAGAAACTAGAGAATGTTAGGTGCAACAAAAAGTCGTGCTATTCTGTGTATTAATCAAAACGGTGAACAGTTTAAACAATTTTTATGATGGTTTATTATAATTTAGGTGTTAAATAATTTTGCTATTTTATGAAAATTAAATTCCGTTTTTTGAGAAAAACCTAGAGTCCACGCGACTACTTCAACCACAAGGCAAGACCTGGAAGAGAGAGTTAGGCACGAAACTGCACAAATAACACCTCAGAAACTAGAGAATGTTAGGTGCAACAAAAAGTCGTGCTATTCTGTGTATTAATCAAAACGGTGAACAGTTTAAACAATTTTTATGATGGTTTATTATAATTTAGGTGTTAAATAATTTTGCTATTTTATGAAAATTAAATTCCGTCTTTTGAGAAAAACCTAAAAATAGTTGTACCTATCAGTAATTCAAACAACTATTTTGTTCTTTACAGACAAGTCTACAACCTTACTAATAATTTTCATAGCCTACTTAGTAATTTTCTTACGTCGCGTTCATCTGACACGGCCATTAAAAGAAAAATGAAAAATTGTTTGTATTTCACTAATTTTTTGGAAATTTTTAAATCAGAAAAACTGCTGTACTTAGAATTGTATACTTAATAAGAAACCATCAAAAAAATATAGTCATTGTATTTAGGAAAAAAAAGTTGATGTCACTTCCGGTTCAACCGGAAGTGATATTTTCGTTTCTAAAACGAAATTTTTAAATTCAAAAACGATAAAAAATATTAGCGGCGTTCCACCCCGTGGCCACCCGGCCACTTCCTACATACAGAACTTAAATTATAGGTAACTGATAAATATTTAAACCTACCTTCGAAATAAACGTCCGTGCCTTTTACAACCATTTCAGTGAGTTCTGGCCCAATATTATCGAAGAGGTTATTTCTTATGTCAAGCAGAGACAGATGAGTAACATTCGTCAAATGCTTCCAGGGCAAATCGTTTAGTTGATTGTTTGATAAATATATCTTGGAAGTGTGCTGTGGGAGACGGAAGAATTCTTTGTCGGTCGTCAGATCGTATAATTTATTGTAGGATAGATCTAGAGAAACCAAACGTGTAAGATTTCCAATAACACCTAAAATAAAGTCGACCCAAATTATTTCCAGAAGGATAAGTAAGGATTAATGTATAACAGGCGAATGGCAGTTTCGTCCAATCGTTTGAAAGAATTTAATGTTTTGCGAATTAACGGTTTAGTTGGTACCTAATTACAGCTAATACCGTATGTCAACGGATGGAGTCCGGAAGAGTAAAACTTTTTTAATTCTTGATTTTACGAAAAAAAAAGGAATCCTTGATGAAAAAAATCTGCCTCACCAGAAACCCCCTTTTCGGTTAGTAGATCCTTGCCATCTCTACAGAGTTAGCCAAAAAACTTGATTTGATTATGGATAACTTCAAAATATTTACAAAATATTTAAGGAAGATTTTTAAATGACGTTTTTATATGATTTTAGTGAAAAACAATAATTTCTTTTTCTATTATGCTTTGTTTGGCGACAACAGACGTAAAATTAGCTTTCATTATTTTCTGTCAAATTAGTAGTTAATAATAATGAAGAAAATCGTACATTTTCTTTACATACTAAATTGTTAAACTGTCGTTTAATTGGTGATAATCAGATTTTTGTAACAAACAAAAGAATATTCGCTCATTTAAATTGATATTCAATCAGCGATGATTCAAACGGTTTGGATTTTTATTTATATGTCTGAAAAAATGTAAAGGTAGCCGCTTTGTTAAAAACAAAATTTTCCGATGAGACAACCTTTTTTACTAGTGGGCAAGTTAGTATGTAAAACGCTAGATACTGGAGCAGCGATAATTTAAATTTTAGTATACAGTGTAGGAGATAATATTCAAAAAGTCAACGTTTGTGTGCACTCACATACTCTGGAATCATTGAACCATTTTTTTGAGCATAATTTAAATCAAGATCAAACATCAACATCTTCACATGTTCAATACTTTTCTATTAATTATTTGAACAATTTACCCCTAGCAAGTCGATTAAATTGTACTTCCAACAAGATAAATGTCCACCTTATTCCACTCTCATTGTTCGTCAAAAGTTTAATCAATTTGGGTATAAATGGATCGGAAGATAAGGATCGATACCTTGGTCACTGATCTCACGATTATAGGCTTTTATTAAACAAAAAGTGTATGGACACAGGATTCATAATAGTGTCGATCTCTTAAAAGATAAAACAAGCTAAAAACGTACTCTTCGCCAATTTACTGAGCTTTTTATATAATTGTTACGCATTCTATAAGATACTCTTCGCAGTTTTCTTGTAAATAATGTTAGTTTTTGGACATCCTAAATTTTTTGACACCATCTTTGTTGTGAAAAAAATTATACGAAAAAAAAAATGAAAAAGAAATATCCAACCTGTGTGGGATTCGAACACACGATCTTTTTGGATTGCAAAGCAAAAGTTTATGGAGATAACATTTCGCAAGATTTGTATTTAAGGACAAGCGACAAAAATTATGAGAATATTTTTTTTTATATTAAATAATTAATAACTTTTTTATTTACTAATCGATTTTCTTCAAAAACAATAGTGTTCTTCCTCTACCTAACACTAACTTACTTTCCAAATTTCAATACAATCGGACTTTTCTTTCTTAAGTTATCGTGCTTACAAGAAACGTGACGGACGGACGAACGGACAGACGGACGGACGGACGGACGAACGGACGGACGGACGGACGGACAGACGGACGGACATTTTGAAAGTTGTTCAGAATTCGTTCACTAACACAATGATATGAAAATATTTCTCTACGAGCGATATTTACGATTTTAGAAATGTGCCGATCAAATACAATATACTCTTCGTTTTTGCGAAGAGTATAATAAGATAGACACTAAACCAAATTCGGAACAGATACCGGGAGTTGAGAGCTCGAGTAGAACTAAATGCAGAAGTTGATGGCGACACTTTTGAATAGCTTTTTATAAACATAAACACCATATATAAAGACAAGTCCAAAGCCAAGACTGTCCGGAAGGGGGTTACACATTTGAAAAAACGCAGACATACGACCATACCCCATGTGGCATTGCCAGTGCTGAGGCTGGTGATCGAATCCAGGACGCGATAAACAGTAGGAAGACCGGTGTCAATTTTAACAGGTGTCGAAAGTAACAGGGTCGATATTGGAGCCATCTTTGGAGAAAGTTTCGAACCGCCTTCATCAAGTCAAAGATAATATATATCTGAGGCGGAAAGCAAAAGACCTCTTGTCGGCGATGTTAATTTTTCAGTACAGTTGAAATTAGTGGTTTGGGTCAATATGATCGATTTTCGGATTTTGTCCTTTACAAGTTGTAATCGATTACAAAACCGATATAATTGAATGAAACACTTAAAATAATCGATAAAGCAGTCAATGTTCAGTATTGTTCAGCCCTGGAAAAGGTACCTCCTGTCACTTATGGAGAAATAACATGAGACCGACAAGAGGCCCCTCTTCATAAACGCACTAGTAACTTAAACAAAAAAAATCATAGAGACATGATTTTTGCACCAAATCGTTCAGAATTAGAGCTTAATTCATTTAATATCAATAACTAAAAATCGGAAATTGCCGACAAGAGGTCCCTTTTTGCTTTCCGCCTCACATATTTCTTTAACTGACCGCACATTTGTTGACGTGACGCACCTAGTGTTGGTGTTATTAGAAAATTTGTGTTTATTGCAAAAAAAAAACGTAAGTTTCTACTCACAAATATTTTTCGGTATACAACCTAGATTATTATATTTATTCTAAATCTGATTAAAGCCTATTAATATATGCCCCGTCTTAGTTGTCTACTGCATGCACCAACTTTTATAGGTTATAAAGCATGTATCGTGCAGGCATTGATGAATCAGAAATGTCAACATGGTGTCGATTGTAACATGTTACAATTTACACCTACATTTTGAAAAACGTAATACACAATATAGTTCTTTATTTATTTTAGTAACTGCGTAAAAAATAGTAAAACCAAAGCCGAGGAAAACTGAAAGGGGAATAATCCCTCGAACAATCTACGAGGAAGCAGAAAAAAAATCATCGATACCAAGTTATCAGTCAGAGCCGTCGCAAAGGACTACGGAATGTGCCATGTTACCGTAAAACGTTTGGTAAATGCCTTGCGTCAAAATAAAAAAAGAAACACACAACCGAGTATTTAATGACGAAAATGAAAAACAGCTTGTCCAGTACTGCAAAACTTCAGTTGACCTATATTTTGGATTAAGCACGAAAGATCTGCGAAAACTAGCTTTTCAGTTTGCCAGCCAAAATAAGTTGAAATTCCCAGAAAAATGGAACGAAATCGAGCTTGCTAGTGAAGATTGGCTTGCAGCATTTTTAAGGCGGAATTCAGAACTGTCGCTGCGGGCACCACAAGCTACAAGTCTTAATAGGGCCATGAATTTCAACCAAGTAAATTTAAACAAATTTTTCGATAACTTATCTGCAGTAATGGACCGATGTCACTTTGAGCCACAAAATATTTATAATGCTGACGAAACGGGAATAACAACTGTGCAGAAGCCAAACAAAGTTATTGCCAAAAAAGGCACAAAACAGGTAGGATCAATCACATCGCAGGAAAGGGGAACTCTAGTGACCATGCGTCTGGCTATAAACGCTGATGGCAACACAATACCACCCATGTTCGTTTTTCCTCGGTTGAAATTCCAGGAGCACTTTGTGAGAGCTGGCCCAGTTGGATGTATAGGTGCTGGAAACAAATCGGAATGGATGCAAGAAGCTGAGTTTTTAATTTTCGTGAAGCACTTTGCAAAACATGCAACTACCAGTGAAACCAACAAAGTTCTGCTCATACTGGATAATCATTCATCACACGTGATAGACTTTTGCAAGGCAAATTACATAACACTCTTAACTTGTCCCCCTCATACATCGCATAGGCTTCAGCCTTTGGACAAAGGAATTTACGGCTCATTTAAGTAGTCCTTTAACACCTATGCTGATCAGTGGATGAGAAACCACCATGAAAAGCGTCTTACTATTTACGATTTACCGTCCATAGCCAAGCAGGTCCTCATTGCAGCTTCTACACCCCGAAATATTCAATCTGGCTTTAGTTGTACGGGAGTTTTCCCCTTTAACCGGGAAATATTCAACGATGCTGACTTTGCACCAGCAAGTGTAACTGATAGGCCCTTCAGTCAGGAAGATGGCGATGCACCACAAAGGGACCTACACACCCCAACTGCAGAGACTGGTAAAAACCAAACAGAACTGGAATTTATAAACGATCACGATCCAGCAACAGAGCCAAGCACATCTACAAATAGATTGTCTACACCGACTACATGTGTAGTTAAAAAAAACAATTTCTCATACAACACCAGGTGCAATAAGGCCTTTTCCCAAAGGCTACGTTCAGAAACCCACGAGTGGGAGGAGAGCCAAAGGAAAAACAGCAATTTACACTGATACTCCTGAGAAACAATTATTGATGGAAGCAGATAATTACAAGAGAAAAAAAAAAAAAAAGGTGCCTCTGAAACTCAGTGATATAGCCAAACCTAAGAGAGCTAAGAAAAAGAAAATTGTTAATGAGAGCGTCTCATTTGAAGAGGATGAGGAAGACGGGGAAACTGTCTCTTTAGTCAAACCTAAGAGGGCTAAGAAAAAGAAAATTGTTAATGAGAGCGTCTCATTTGAAGAGGATGAGGAAGACGGGGAGACCGTCTCTTTAGTCAAACCTAAGAGGGCTAAGGAAAATAAAATTGTTAATGAGAGCGTCTCATTTGAAGAGGATGAGGAAGGCGGGGAGACTGTCTCTTTAGTCAAACCTAAGAGGGCTAAGAAAAAGAGAATTGTTCATGAGAGCGTCTCATTTGATGAGGATGAGGAAGACGGGGAGACTGTCTCTTTAGTCAAACCTAAGAAGGCTAAGAAAAAGAAAATTGTTCATGAGAGCGTCTCATTTGAAGAGGATGAGGAAGACGGGGAGACCGTCTCTTTAGTCAAACCTAAGAGGGCTAAGAAAAGGAAAATTGTTCATGAGAGCGTCTCATTTGAAGAGGACGAGGAGGGCGAGGAGACTATCTGTTTAGTATGTTGTGGCCTATATATCGACAGCCACGATTACTGGACCCAGTGCAGGTCCTGTAAACAGTGGGCGGATGTCAGTTGCACTGATGACGATCCTTATTTTGTATGCATTAATTGTTTTTCAGATTAATGTTTTGAGTTTTGTGCAATTTTTTTGTAACTTGCTTAATTTTATGTATTTTATAATACAGTTACGTTAGTTCTGAAATCGTTTATTTTTGTTTGGTATTATCTGTAACAACTGACACCCGTCCTGTTACAACTGACACCAGATAGGTGTCAGTAGTAACAGCTGACATGTCATAAAATTTATGGGTTATGTTATAAGACGATCATTGACGGGCCAATTATAAAATTGGGATTAGTATGTTAAAACATTACACATTTCTTTCAAAAAATGTCCAATCAAAAATTAAGAAGGGTTGGCTCAGCAGAAATGTTTAAACAATTTTTGTTACAATTGACACCGGTCTCCCTAATACCAGCATATTTGCTACACAATACGTGTTACCCGTCTGAGCAACCGTGACGGTTGCCAATGAGTTGGTATTTTTATTTAACAAAATGTGTTATTTTTAATAAAAATTATTTTAAAAATTTAAAATTCTCGATTTTTAATGTAGATATTTTTTACGTAGTATAATGTATAAAATGTCATTTCAAATTCATTTCGAAAAGATTTTCAAAATATTTGTAAATTTTCCATAATCAAATCAAGATTATTGGCCAACCCTGTAGAGCTGGCATGGATTCGATAACCGAATCCATGCCATGTTTCTGGTGTAGCAGACTTTTTCATCAAGAATACTTTTTTTTCGTAAAATCGAGGATTAAACAGCATCCGAGGACACTGTATAAACAGGATACGCTTGTAACTTTCTTATTTTTTAAGCGACGACCATATTAGGCATATCAAATTGTAGATATTTTTAAGGCTTTTAAACATGCATACAGAGAGATCTAAAATTTTTTTTGGAAAAATTGTTAAGAAAGGAAACTTAATTTCCTTGAATATTTGTTTACCTCACTTTGTACATGAACTGTGTTAATGTTTTCTCATAAAGATTTTAATTAGCTTCAATTTATGTTATTACGTTATATTCGAAATTCTTTTTGGTTTTGGAGAAAAAAATTAAAAACACTCTTTCCGATTCCAAACTGGATTCTTGTAAAATAACTTTGAAAATAATGCAAATAGTAATTATAATAAAACAGCAACAAGAAACAAAAGGAATAAATATTTTTAAAAACAATCTTTTATTAAAATGTACTAAGTAGGAAATTGCAAAATTTCTGGGAGTAAAATCATCCACCTTTTTCCCGTAAGGAAAAAATTGAATTGCAATGTTTATAAGAAAACATTAACACAGTTCATCTACAGGGTCAGGTAAGAACATATTCAAGGAAATTAAGTTTCCCTTCTTAACAATTTTTCCAAAAAAAGATTTTAAAAATCACTCTGTATGCGTGTTTAAAGGATTTTAAAATATCTGAAATTTGATGTGCCCAACATGATCGTCCCTTAAAAAATAGAAAAGTTACAAGTCTCGGAAGTTTTAAGTGGCGCACCCTGTATATATCAAATCGTTGTTTAAGAAACATAATATTGATAATATTATATAACAAAAAAAGAATCTAAAATCCCAAGAAAATACGACGCAACGAATATAAGTACGTTTTAATAATTTTAAAAAGAAGAGATTCCCAATGGGCTCATTTAGTGATGTTTAATTTACAATTTATTTTTGCATTTTCTGTAAGTATTTTTAACCCTTAAAGTATATAGTGAAAAAATTAGGCCGCTAGCGTTAATATTAACTGTAATATTTGATTTTCAATTCGTAACATATTTAAAACGCCCGATAACGTCCGGATGTTGTCACGGCACCCGCTCAACTGGCTTTATGAGCAGCGTTGCCAGTGTCAGTACATTTGTACTGAAATCAATACTTTTAGAGCACAATCAGTACGTCAGTGCTGCTTTCATTGCTACCTTTTTTTGTATGACGTCCTGTTTACTTATTTTGCAACTTTGACGACAAATTTTAAAATAATTTATCATGATCCGTAAAATGAAATACGGCAGGATCAAAAGAACACCATGTTTTTGTTAGCAAGTTAGTCCGGATTTTCCATCACTTTCGAAAATTCTGTTTCTCTGTATCTCGCTTGAATAAGGTGTTATCTTTGCATTTAAAACATGTCTAATGGACGCATGCCAATAAGGACCAACTTGATGGGTTATCCACAAGGAAGTTAAGTATTTACAGTCTATAGGAATTGTAAAAATATTTGTGGTCCTTCAGAAGTTATAGTGCACTGAGGGACATTTAAAAATTCAATAATTATTGCATACACTAATGAAAATTTAACATGTGATTACAGAACATTGAAAGTATTTCTTATAGAATATGCACTGGCTCTTTTTGTAGTAACAGTGTAAGTGAATATTGCGAACATATTTTTTATGGAATAATTAAATAAGTTACCAAAAATTACTAGTAATTATTTTAGCTTTTACGTAAATCTTATCACAGCTAAGTATAAACATATATCCTTCTATTAAAAAAAAGGATACATGCACATTATGTACAGTATTAGTGTCACAATAATGTTATTTTTTAATTTAAACTATTCTGTTCAATGAAATCAAAAATAAATAAAACAAAAGCACTTAACAAAATAACAGTTACAACAAACTTTAAAACATTCACAAACACGTGTTTCGGCACCTTATGCTTCGTCAGTGTGACTTCTTTTAAAGCTTAGATTAAACTGAAAAATATCCTAGCAAATACCTCTACAATATTTATTAATGATTTACCTGAACAGAATAATAAAAACCGCTGCCCAAGGAATCACTACTTCCACATCCAGATTTTCTATCCAAGTCACTCACAACGAAAAAATTTCGTATGTGGAAATAATTGTTCATGGAGCTTTAATAATATAATATTTGAAATCCTCTACCCCAAAAACCCATAAAACGATACCCCACATCGGTAGTGGGGTGGGGGTGGTGATGGGGGTGGATGAAGTAAAAGCATGTTTTACTTGTACACACACTAAATCACATTTTTTTTTCATCCCCTTTAATAACGGGGTGGGGGTGGTAATGGGGGTGGCTAATGCCAAAATTTTTTTTGAGACCTTAGCTTCTCTTGTATGTACTAAATACCAATTTTATGGACTCTTACCTGCTTGATTTACCTATTTACCCCAAATTTACCCCAATTTACCCCCCAACCCTTCGACGGAACAAGATTAAAATATAATATAGTTCTAGATCTTGTTAAAGTACATATGTGTACTAAATTTGACGTCAATATCTCAAACGGTTCCAGAGTAAACGTGCGCACAAAAAAGTTACAGACAGACAGACCGACAGACAGACAGACAGAATTTTTTTTTGCTCAAACTTAAAATCTCGACGTTTCATGACATTCTAAGCCTATTTGAACAATGAAAAATTTTTAAAAAATTTGTTGTTACTATACTTCCACTGGACGTGGAAGTAAAATTGGATTAGGAAAATTTCCTATACAGGAATAATTATAATAATAATTGAATGCAAATGCTAATTCCTTACGTGGTAAAAGTTCTATAAAATAGAATAATTAAATAAGTTATCAGAAAGTACTAGTAATTATTTTTATACACAAAACAAATAAAAACTATCTGAGGGGTGAAGTATTTTTTATATTCACTTATAATATCACAAGAGCTTAAATTATTTCCGAAAATTTTCTTGAGGGCACAAATTTTCTTAAAATATTCGTGCCCGAAAGAAAATTTCCCGGAATAATTTAAGCTTGCGTGGTATTCGGCAAGAAAATTTCACACCACTTAACACCATAATTTGGAAAAAAATTATTAATCCAACCTGACATTTTAAATTAATTTCACTGTTTGTCAAGTTGGCCAGGGTATTGTTGTTTTTGACATATTATGTTGATTTGTCATTTTTGTTTAACCGGTTCTGTCACAAAGCTTAATAATTACTAGTTTAAAAGGTCTGTCGTTGAGTTTAATAAGTGTATAGCGAAATGTCGCGATTTGGTAAAGAAAATCAACAAGTAATTAGACAAGAAATTCAAAATATAACACCAGATAACACCCATCAAAATCAAGTGTATGGAAACAGTTTGTTGAATTTTGGGACGAAAAGTTGTATAATATTCATGAGTGTATGAGTGTAGTACAGGTGGCTACTATACTGGAGGACTACGCATTTAATATGAAAAAGAAAAATTTTGAAGATTATAAGGAAAGTGTGGTCAAAGTGATGTGAACTCTACTGCTAAGCAGTTACAAGAAATTTATTACGAAAAATATAAAATAAAATTTAATCCGTTTTCTGATGTGGAATTTGCGACCGCCAGAGCTGCACGCGATGCTAAGCGCAAAAAATTACATTTAAAAGAAAAGTGAGTGCTTCAGCCTTAACCAGCGACGAATACAAAAAAATTATTGAAATGTGGGATGAAAATACTCCAGATGGATTGCAGCGTACATTTTTTCACATGGTTTCACATGAGCTGGCATGGAGAGGAGGGGAAGGATATTCTGCGTGTATCCAATACTTCAAAGAAGAAACTGATAATTTCGGAAACCCAAAAGGTCGGATAGAATATAATCCAATATTCTCCAAAACTACACAAGGTGGTTCTAAAAAACTGTCTGATAGTAAATGGTTGATTACAAATTTCGATAATCCACAAATGCGTCCGGTTCGTTTGTTTAAGAAGTTGATGGAAAAAAGGGGAAATCTTATTCAGACCGACAGATTATTCCTAACACCAAACCCATACTGGAGTCAACCCAATTCGAAAGAATGGTACAAGAATAGCCCAGTTGGTAAGAACATTGTATCTTCATGGTTTAAATCAGCAGCCTCTGATATAGGAATTGACACTAAAAAAGTAAAAATAACTAACCATTCTGCAAGAGCAACAGCTGTTTCGAAATTGGCCAAGGAAGGAGTTGGTGAACAACAGCTCATTAAAATTACTGGACACAGTAATAGTCAGTCAATCAAACCTTACTTACAATTGGACGTTGAACGTCATCATCAGACGATTGAATCCATGAGAATTTCATCAAGTACTAGCAAGTTTAATCAAGATCAGAGCACAATGCAAAATAAAACAGATAGTACCCAGATTCAACCCACCAATTCAAGCCAGCCCACAAACATTTATAATAATTGTGTTTTTAATGTTAATAAAACCTATAATAATTAAATTTATTTCGTTATTATTTTGCTTATTAGTCGATATCATTAGAGATTTGCCAATGAAATAAATTCTAAAAAAATCACATAGGTATATCCACCATATTTCGTTAAATAAAAAAAAATTACCAACTTTAGTTACATCAAATGCTAAAACTCAGATGGGTATTAGTTCAGTCTATCGCCCTTTCATAATTTTAGGTTACTAAAGGTGGTAGAAATGTATTTTTTGTTAAAGTAATCCATAACACTTCTAATTTAAAAAATATAATATTAACATGGTTTGTTGCAGTAGGTGGCCGTGATATAGGCGGCCATGCTTTTGACAGATGAGGTTTATATTGGTAAATTACATTAAGTTACTGTCAGGGTGTATTAAATAGGTGATGCGACGACGACTCTCACAGTGGCTTCATAAGTGCTTACTTGGTACATAATGTAACAGATGGCAGGACCAATAAGTTCTCTCATTACTTACGCATAGATAGATAATTTTACAGGTTCTGTGCATACGTGCATACAGTGTTGCATACATTCCCGGCCTTTTGTTTTTTGTTTAGTGAAACAAGAGTCCAGTGACATCTGATATTAAGTAGCTAAATTAAAACATTGAAAGAATATATGCAACACTACATGCAGCATTGCACGTGTCACCACAGCTAACCTCAAAAATATATATTTCTTAAGATTTACAAGTCTTACGCAGCTATTATTAAAATTTCTGCCTGGTTCCTGTACTTTCAACCAAACTCAAGTTCAACATAATGTGTATGAAGTTTTAAATAGTTTGTCACAATAAAATAAGACACTTTTTGCAAGTTAGGAATCTAACCTATAATTAGCAGTCTATTTTTATTAATCAACAATATTGAAAAACTATTTGCGTGAATTTTTAAATATTTGCTTGGAGCCAGTATGACTCCAAGCTAAAAATGCCTATACAAACATTAAAAATGAGAATAAACGAAAAATCCTTAAAATCTGAGGTTATGTTAGTTATACGATGCACATGCCCAGGTAATTGTAGGACCTTATTGCTCGCGCCATCTACTAAAGTAAATAGAAACCATGCCATTATTATAATAGGAAAGTGCCGTCCGTCGGACCACCTATTTAATACACCGTGGTTACTGTATAGTAAACCAGCAAACAAAGATATTTTTATGTAAAACATTTCTTGTAAGCATTTGCGTTAAACAATTTGAGAAAAATGGAATGCTTTGAAAAGTACAATTTATGTAAATACCGCAAAGAGTTGAGTCAAGCGCAAATATGTCATCCAAGATTAATATATTTTAACGAATTTAATGGAAGATTGCGATCAGGAAGCGTTAGAGTCGAATGGTTTGTTTACGCAAATCCAAGAAAGTCTGCTGTAGATGTCAAGTAAATATGGCCTTTTGCGTAAAAGAGATTTGAACAAAATTGTTTCAAAATATTACATATATGTCTTAAAACACAGACATCTAATTAATTCGTCACCTTCCTATTCACCATTAAGAAGAGAGGATGGGTTAGAATTCAAGCAACATTTAAATCTTACTATGTTTGTACATCCTACGTTTTTTTAATTATAAATTGTTAATGCATAATAATTTAACAAATTTGTGTTTTCTGTTTAATGAAACTTTATAGCGAATAATAAATAATAATGTTAATTCAGAAATTTTGCATTATTCACAGGTATATCTACATTATTTAATGGTTGTAGATCATATGTTTACCTTTTCAAAAAATTTTCACTTATAATATCCCTAGAGCTTAAATTATTTCCGGAAATTTTTTCGAGGTCATGAATATTTTGAAAATTCGTCTAATTTGCGAAATAGATTCGATTCGATCCTCACACAGCGAAAAAATTTTTCACAGCAAATTTTTCCCAAGAACTACTTCGGATTCCACTATAAACTGCAAGGCTCCATGCCCTTTACTCAGACAAATCTAGATATCCTAGAAGAGTGTCATTGAGTGACATGGAGGGCGGTTAAAATACATTATATTACACATTACATTACATTGCAAGATAAGTATCTATTCAATCAATAATGAAAATCTAATAAAATATAAATATTTAATCTTTGTAATTCTTTGCCAACACACATCTGATTGTGCCAGAGAAAAAGAGCTCTAAAATTAATTTATATACAAAAACCTGTCTTATTTTTTTTTGGGGGGGGGGGGGATTCGAGTGGGATGGTTGTGCACCTGAAACGCTCCCATTTAAGACACAAAATACCGGTTAACATTGCGATAAATTTGATAAAGCTGAGGTGAATTGTAGCTCAAAAAATTCCGATTAAAATGATGTGTCATAACAAAAGAACAAAGTTGAAATATAGTTAATATTTGATAATAACCAGTACAGAGTATTTAGTGGCAATCAGTGTGGTGCATAAAGACACGAGCTTAAAGAAACGAGAATATAAACAAACGATCCAGGACCAAGGCGCAATAAATAACAGAAATAAGAGATAAATACCTTTTCATTTCTAAGTTCATATTTATGTCTTAATGACATACAAGTGTCTGCCATTGAAGTGTCGACATCTGTCGACAAATTTATGGAGAGCAATAAATTATTGAAATATAGCCATAATATCTCTGCGTAAACCTCGAAGTAAATTATTTTTTTATCATTATAAAAATATTCAAATGAATTTAATTTAAATTATACCCGAAATAATTAATTAATATTGTTCATAAGTATGGTCATATACATTTCTTATTTTACCCCTCAAATAATCCTCAAACGAATATAATTGAAATACAAACCCGTAATAATCAAAGGCATTACTCTTAAAATATTGTCAGAACTCTTAAAAATGTCCAAGTAGGGCTTTTCATAATAATTATTAAAAGTATTCAAACGAATTTAATTTAAATTGAACCTGAAATAATCAATGAGGCATTGTTGATATACTGCGTCAAAACGGAATTTTCGCAGCATTTCAGCGGATGTATGCGTGGTGCGGGCTTTTTTTCGGAAAAATGGTATTTTCTAAGAAAACACACACATACGTCGATGATCTCCTAATCGCCGCGGAGCATAAACACTCCATATTAATACACAGCGTGGCAACATTTCACAAGAAGACTCGGAAGAGGCAGAAGTCCAGAACCAAAAACACAAAAAAGGGAGCTTAAACGCTCCCTCCCGACACAATGCGGTAACGCATCTCACAAATACCTACACTTCCCATCCCACATTCCTTTACCATGCGCCATGTGGCTCTCGCTGCTGGCAACAAGCATGTCCTTGGTCCAACCCAGCGTGGACGTAGCCGGTGCAGCTGTATAACTGGCAGCAATGCCTACCGCACGCTGGTAAATCAATCAATCAACCAATCAATCAAAAACCTGTCTTAATTTTTTTAATAAAAAAAAACACCTAGAAAAATGAAATTGTCATTCCACTTACAAAGATTAAAAATTGATATATTATTAGATTTTCATTATTAATTAAATAGACAGGTATTCTGTAAATATATTCATTTTCGAGTTTGTTAATTTCTAGCATGACTAAAAGTAGGTTATCAAACAAATAAATGAAATTAATATTCTCTTAGATATATTCTCTCTTTTGATTTTTCATACACAATTCTTCCTGCTGTTTGTGAAATCATAAAAATTACTGTTACCAAGTGGTAGTTCCAAAATGTATTTACCCTGTACGTGTCTGACTGGGAGCTTTTCCAGGTCAGTTCTGTTAACCTCGGTTTTAATTGAAGATTAACGTTAATGTACCAAATATGATTGAGTACATATTCACAAATCAAAATCTTGGTTAACAGGGCATTGATTAAGCACACTAGTACAGGCTTTCAAACTAATGAACTATTAGAAATTTAAATTTCGTGCCAGTTTCTAAACTGATTTATATAATTGTTTAAATAATGACCTATAGTTCAATGAGTAAACTCTCTGCAGTTATTAAGTGAACTGACTGACAATTGAGCAATTCATTAACTATTATAATATAGCAAGGACAGAAGGAATATCAAACCCAAAGTGGTCAAATATAAACAATTTCGCATCCTGTTTTGCTGATACAGGCTGGCCAATTTACCAAAAACTATTTATTGCCTTCAACATTTTAAATGATTTATTTCAAATATAAGATTAAATGGGAAATTGTTTGACAATAAAATCGAATGATAACACAGGTCTACAAAAAAAAGAATTTCTGCTCCAAGGACTACACCTACCATGTCTTAAGTATTTTTGTGTGCTGAATACGAATTTTCAACTTAATAAATTTTCTACCTCGTAGATTTCGAGTAAATCCCGGTTTTTACCGTCAAAATACGGTTTTTTGATAATTTTTGACATTTACTCGAAATCTACGTGGTAGAAATTTTTTTAAATTGAAAATTCAGTTTCAGCACACAAAAATACTTAAGGCATGATAGGTTTAGTCCTTGGAGCAGATTTTTTTTTTGTAGACCTATGTAATTGAAACAACATAAAAAATACTTTGCAAAATCTTCACTTGAAATAAAATTAAAAATGGGTGCAAATTGTTTCATATTATTAGAGTTATCGGGCAGCCAACTCAAGAAACCAGAAGAAATTAAAAAAGGAAAGCGTCCATCACACTGTTAGAAGACGACTTAACAACAAGGAACAAGCAGAGTAAAAGTTAAACTTGTGTTGTCCAATGTAAGCCCAATTTCACAAATATATCATATCCTAGTAGGCAGGGAAGTAAGAGAATGGATCAAGAACATTAAATCAAAAAGGACAGCAGAAGTCAATACAAACCACAAAATGCAATATGGGAAACTGGAAATTCGAAGGGAGAGAAAACGTAATGGCAATGGTGTGTACAATTCAGTGGCGGCTGGTGAAATTTCAATTTTTTTTTTCTCGTCTGTCGCGCATGGGACCCATACGAAATTTGGGAAATAACATCTAGAGAAGCACTTCTCTAATGACCCCTAAAAAATTTTGAAAAAGCAGTTTGCGAAAAAATTTTTGAAAATTCGTTAACCTCCCCTGGGTCTAGGGACTCCTGTTTATTTTTATTTTTTTTTTTGTAATATGCATTTGACTTTTCATAAAAATATAACAATAGATTTTGGAGTTTGTGAAAATATTTTCATTACTAACTGAAATACAATGAACTGAAATTTTGTAATTTACAATTTAACAAATTACAATATTTCAATTCGTTGTATCTCAGTTAGTAATGAAAATATTTTCATAAACTCCAAAATCTGTTGTATTTTTATGAAAAGTCAAATGCATATGACAAAAAAAAATAAAAATGAACAGGAGTCCCTAGACCCAGGAGAGGCTAACGAATTTTCAAAAATTTTTTCGCAAACTGCTTTTTCAAAATTTCTTAGGGGTCATTAGAGAAGTGCTTCTCTAGATGTTATTTCCCATATTTCGTATGGGTCCCATGCGCCACAGACGAGAAAAAAATATTGAAATTTCACCAGCCGCCACTGGTACAATTCTTGGAGTTTCTCCCTACTACAGCGCGAAGACTTCCAGAAGATATACTGCGAGGAAATAGAAAAATAACTGACAGAAGAAGAACTAAACTGAACATTAAGCAAGGGAAAAGGGCTTAATCACACACTAATTCGCATTTAAATTTCAGAAAGACGCGTTTTTTCACGATAACTTTGTTATTATTGACTTGATGAAAAAAAGTTAAACCAAAAATTGAAGATCTCGCGGAAGGGCATAATTTTCAAATCGGACGGTAACTTTTCGTGAATTTTTCTTTTTAACATGCGCGTTTTTTGCCGTAACACTAATTTACAAAAAAGTAATTTAGTCTATATAATGAAGGTAGAAATAGTGTAAATATTTCGTGCAAAGACGAGATTACCTTCCTCTCCCATTTTCGAGGGTGCTGAACACGATGCAAGTGGTGGGAGAGAAGTTTTTGACCGCCGCAACCCCCTGAAACGGCCACCCCTTTTATGCATCCCTTTATGTTTTCATATATAAACGGATCTGGGGAGTGATTTATCGACGAGTTATACTTGAAATAACACGGAAGGAGGTTATAGAGTAAGTGGAATCCAGACAGCAGGCCTAGAGGGGTTGATTAAACTCTCCCGAGGGGTGGAAAATATTTTTTTTCAAATGATTCGGTTCAAACGCGAAAAATCGTTCAACTCCCTATAACTTTTTCCCTGTTGTGCGATTTTGAAAAACCAAAATGAAATTTATTTGTTATTACCTCTAGTATTTGACTGATTTATTTTTTATATTTCTTTCAAATAAACAAACTTGTAGGAGGGGAAAAAATCTTTTGCATGTTTTTTCAAATGCGTTTTTGAGTATGAAGGAAAGGGTTCAGAGGAGAATTTTTTTTATAGGTAAGTGAGGATTTTTTTATCTTTAATTTAAAAGAAATATATCGAAATCCAAGTAATAGGAAGGGAGAAAGAGAGCGCATAATGCGTTTGCGGGAATGAAGGGTTAAGGAAAAGGGATAGGGACGTCGAACCTTGATATTCGGCAATATAAACCTTTTTTCCATCTTAATATGTTATCAATCTACCCTTTATTAAATATTAAACTTATTATAAATAATGATTCAACGCCGTCATGAGTTTTCGCGGCCCATTTCTCTAGGTGTCTAAAACAATTATTTTTCGTTTAACTCGCTCTAACTCAAAAACGGCACAATGAATTACTCTCAAATTTTTATCGTGGTATCACTATATATTTGTTAACAAAATGTGTTAATATGTAGGTCATAATAAGTGTAGAAAGTATTTTTTTTTCTAAGGCTGTGTGGAAAATTTGCATTCTCTAATATAACATGCGGGAAACTTTTTTATCTTTCGAAATAAATACAAGTATATCGAGGGAATATAAAGATAAAAGATTGGCGTAACTTTTTTATTTAAAACTTTTTTTTCTAGCTTTAGCAGTTTTCGAGAAAATTGCAAATCAGTGATTGTTGGCCCGGTACTGCAATTAATTGCTATTAGATTTCCACGTTCTTTATGATCTGTTTATCATTAAATAAGTTTTGCATATATTCCCTCTTCAATCTCTAAAAGTGTCACGATTGGTAAATTAAAAACTTAAAAAACTAGAGTAAAAATCATGCTTTTCGCCGATTTGTTTAACTTTTTATATAATTGTTGCACATTCTTTAGAATACTCTTCCCAGTTTTTTGTAAATATTAATTTTTGGACATTGTAAATCTTATATTGACGACTTATTTGATAAAACACTTGTCAGTATAAAAAAAAGTAAAAAGGAGCAAGTACAACTATAATAACCTGCCTGTTTCAAACTTTATCCTTGGATTTCAAGCTAAAATTCTACCATTACACCACGAATATTTTTTCGATGTAGTCGCATAAAAATAGGTTCAAAGCATTTTTATTTGCATCTGTAGACATAACTTTATCCTAATCTGGTATAGGTCGACTAGCATTAATACCGTAAGTATTAGAATTTAGTTTATACCTTTTTGACCTCTCCTGCGATTTAGGATTCATACTAACCTCATAGCGATCGAAAATAACGTGAATCTCAGAAAAAGTTTCAAATAGTTTCCGAAAATACTTCAAAAAATATTGTCCAACATCTTCGAAACATTTCATATATTTCGTATTTAGCCACTGCAAATCTGCCGTCATATCTATTATTATAGCATGTGGTTCTGTCCAGCAAGATTCTGTAATTACAGATGTTACAATATTTTTTTCGATCTCATATAACAAATCAGATTTTGACGATGTTCGCCTATTACCATCCTCCTTAAATGGAGCAGAAGGTATTTCGTTCATTGGGACAGTAAGAACTTTTTCATGGCTTACATCAGCTCTTTGCTTAGATAGAATCAGAGCTCTTTGGTACACTTTTTCTGGAGAAACATATTCTTTACTTTTACTATTTTCTGCTCTTTTTACAGTACTTTTTTTATCATATCTGTAAAAGTATTTATTAAAGACAAATTAGCGCTCGATAATTGAAAAGGGTCAGTCATATTTTTAGTTATGTAATTTAACATTAAAATTACATCATTACGGCAACCACCACAATGAAACATGCCGCGCGTAAACAACATGTCTGCTGCGCGCGGAGACGCTACTTCAAAGTGCGATAACTTTTTATATATACAATATGAATACGTGAAACTTTACAAAAAACTTCTTTAAATATTGTACTTTAATATAAGTTTGTCAAAAATTATCGTATTAAAGTTCGTCACACAACTTTTGTGTTTGAAAAAAAAATTAGGCTTGACAAAAGAAATTTTTTGAAAAATCACTATTTTCATCTGTGAAATAAACAATATCTTAAAGAATAACTTGAACAATGTCGTGCTGAAATTTTATCTAAAAATATTCATTATTTGGCGAGATATCGCGAGTTGAAGATGAAATTCGACAAAATTCGTGATATAAAAAAAATTATAGTTTTATGCAATTATTTATATGTTCCGATCAACTAACTTTGGCTAATTTTTTACTGTAAGTACTCTTAGATGTCAACTTGAAGAAAAACCAGATTAAAAGTGGTTACCTCAACTTAACCAGTTACTTGGTTAAAACGGGGGTGATCTGCACGCATAATTGTCAGTGTACCTTATATCAAGTTTCGCAAAGTGACAAGAAACGATAAAACAAACTTGTCACCTGTGTACTGCTGCGTTTAAAGGGGGTGAATTTTCAATAGTGGGGAAATTAGTTTACCGTGTCAGCCACTTTGCAGGAAGCTTTGTTTGTTTGTAAAGAACATAAAAAAAATAGTGGCTGAAATCTGTTATTCTGATTTTTCATTGGCTGACATTTCTTAATAATTAAAAAGTGAAACAATTTTTTTTCCCAAAATAATTCGGCAACGCTCGATCCTACGAGAAAAATGTTAGAGACATTTTGATTGTTAGTCTAATACGTAACGAGATACAGCAGTGGGAAAATTAAGTTTAACGACTTTTTTTTTTTCAAAAAATCGTCAAACTCCATTTTTGTTTGCAAATTATCTATAAACAAATTACAATGCATTATTTTTAACGTTTTTCCACTTCACTATGAGATTATATAGAGAAACTATTTCAAATTTCAGTGATTTTTCTTGTTATATATACATTTTCTTACGGCGACGCGCGACGTCGTCATTCTATGTTTTTTGTACTAGATGTTTCCTATAGCAGGTATAGATTGTCCCTCGTGTTTTTATTTTTTTTTGTAATGGTCGAAAAGGACGTCCCTTTCCTTCCTCTTTAGATAAAGCACAGTGGCATGCCCTGCCTCGCGCGGACGGTCGAATGTTTCTAAGCATTTGTGTAAGGTTTAAATGTGTGTTAGGTTGTAAGGGATTTAAAATTTTCTAGCCAATAGTCGGTACATAAAATTTTATACTTTGAAATTTCATTAAAAAATGTTGAATTATATAAAAATAATAAAAAGAGTATAAGAGCAAGTACCGACTCTTGAGGTATTCCATGTTTTATAGCCAATTCTTCTGAATACCTGTCATTAAATTTAATAACTTTTGTTACCTATTTTCGAGGAATGATGTAAGCCACTGTAATACTATCCCGTCAATTTAATATATTTTTAGTTCCAATACAAGTAGATTTTTATTATTATAATATAAATAATATAAAATATGTTATGTTGTAAACGTATATTATATTTACAACCAATTATTTTTTTTGATAATAATTATCAGAAATCTGCAAGCAAATTTTACCTACCAAACTTTACAAAAATCCTTAAAATTCTACTAAAAAGAAATAAAAATCTACCAAATGTGGTAACGCTGATCAGTACCTTCATTCCATATTATTGTTAACTACAATGAAATCATATACCCGAATTTCCACCAGTTAGTTATAATGATAGGTCGTTAAGTATATAGGTTCCAGTACCCGCAAAACAGAGCATAAAAATGCACAACAGAACCTCCTTAACAGGTTGAAAATAAAATAGAACACAACGTGAATTCTCATATATAAAAAAGAAGTGGAGTGAATATTATATTGGTAAACCAATATTTTGCGTTGGTTTACATACCAACAAACTCTTTCGGCGTTGTATTTTTAAAACATAAGATAAAAGAGTAATCTAATATGCTAATCCTTACCTTTTCGAATATCTGCAATAGAATTATGAGAAAGATTCAACTTTTCCAATTTCGACGTTCCAACGGTGAGATCAAACGTTATTACAGGCATTGAGTTGTAAGATAGGTCGATTTCTTTTAATTTATAAGGAATATACGGATTACTCGGGAACGTCTTTCTTGTTAAAAAGCTTATTTTATTATGGCTTAGATTTAGCTGAAAAAGAAAAGTTATTTGACGAATTTTCTATGTAGTATTTTCAGGATAAGCATTATTTATACTGGGGTGAAGAGAATCACAAATAAGTGTAGAAATTTGCTTTTATATATTTTTTTACACACCGTGTTTCGTTTTTCATAAAGCCATCTTCATATCTCGTTTATCGGACATCCGAATGTTTTCAAATTTTGGTGGTAAATATATACCTATAAAGTGTATATTCTGATGTAACCACATTTGATTTTAGCCATAATTGTAAGGAATAGAGGGTAAAAATGAAGGTAGTTTAACAGAAATGGGCAGAGTTAGGAACATTGAGGTGAGTATGGTACTGGTTTCAGTGGCGAGACCTCTATCGGCGGAGTTAAGGCACGCCGGCCGAGTCCGGCACTTGGATGGGTGACCGTATCCCATCCCGCCGTCCTGATTAAGTGGTAGAGTAGCATTAGCTAAACTTCGCCAGGACGTTAAAATAAATAAGGCAACTAAAAAAAAATCAGAGTAAACCATGTTTTAAAAGATGTTACTGATATATACTGCATTTTTACTTATATTCTAGGTATGAGTTTTTATAATTAACTAGCAAAATGCCCATGTTCCACCACAGGTTCGTGAAGGTAAACACCTGCCATCCAATTTTGTTGAGGTTTGTCTCTCATCTTGCGAAATTTCTGGAAGCGCCCAGACAAATCATATGAATATAAACAGATATAATCGTTATATTGCCTTTTAACTATATTTTTGCTCGTATTTATCTGTTTTAGTAATTTCCGATGAGCTAGGAACTTGAAAGGCATGGTGGTAGTGAGTACCTTCCCGAGCCCAGAAAATTTAAAAAATCTGCAAAATTCAAAATGGCGACTCCAATATGGCCCAAGGCCCAGGCGAGTTTATTCGTATAAGGAAGTAGGTGACTTTTAGTTTTAACACGTATCCATTCTTGAACCGTCCAATTGTCGAATTTTTACGTGTGTATTATATCGAATGGTTTGGGAGTAATCGAATTTTGATTTCCGTATACGAAATGACATTGCAGATATTTCTGTTGACATTAATTTAACGTAAGAAACTACCCGCAGATCTTATTAAATAATATTTTTCTTATCTCATGTTATTACATTAAAGTTTGACTTTTTAGACGGCTGTGCATTGCCATTAACAATGGAGGAAATAGTAGATTGTAATACAAGTATGGCAAGGGCTCCATTGCAAAACGAGCGCAGCGAGTGTTCCTATCATACGAGTTTTGCAATAAAGTTTGCCACATGTGTGTTACATACTATTTTTTTACGGTTGTGTTGTTATTTCCCCTTTTTAAGGTCTTTACAAAATTTTAAATTTGCTGCCTGTCAGATTTTATTTAAAGTGACATTTTCCGCAGTCATTCTGAAGTTAGAAAATTTAACTTTGTAATTGCAATTCATGTGTAATTAATGTACATTTGTAGCACTTAGTTGTTATTACCAGTAAGTAATATAAAATTCTTTAAGGTAAACACACTAGTTTATTCCGGTGTGTGAAGATGTAATCAAGGCGTGTGGCAAATTCTTTGGCGCACGGCGTGCGGCAAAGTGATATTTTCTGCAGTCAATTTGAAGTTAGAAAATTTGACTTTCAGCACAATCGTAGAAAAAAGTACTTTTTCTGACGCTGTGAGCGGCAGAAAAAGTAATATCCATAGCAACGCGTATTTTATTTAATACGCCTGCCATGCGATATTAATATAATGCTTTTTTGGTGGTGAAATTCGAGATTTTTTTATCTTTATTCTTTTTATGGCTAATCGACATTTGAAGAAAAAATAGCATATTTCATTCGGAGCAAAAGCCACTTGTTGTGACTTGTCTGTAATTGCTGCCGGACTCACTTCGTTCGTCCGGTAAACCACCACAAAAGTATCGCTTTTACTCCTAATAAAACAATATGCTATTTGTAGTAGGAAGTGATTTAGTAAATATTGATTATGGCTTTATCATGAATCTCTTGCCTGAATATCATTGCTGATCCCAATCTTTTGCTATTTATAACAAAAGGTAATTGTTCAACTGTCATCTAAATCAAACGTGCCTCTGTTCAGTAGAACTTTGAAAAAATCAAAATTTTTGTCAACAATGAGATTACACCTGTAAGAGACTGCTCAAAAATCTTGGGTTGTGTCTAGATAACTGTCTTAGGTACTCTATGCATGTTGTTATGGTTTTTCATTGTGCTGTCTGCTATTTAAAATTAATATATGCCAATATCCAATGTGACGTATCTATATATTTGAATATAAAAAATATAGTCTTTATTTACATTAATATGCATACACTGTTTAAATACCACGTTGTCCTATGTTTCATGCAAATATTAACATTACACGAGAAGTTCAGTTCGAATGGGTTCGAAAATTCGTTTCTTTCCTCGTACACGTAAAATATTCGTATGCGATCTATCGTGCACGAATTTATTCGATTAAGTTCGGAGATTTCAGTCCAGACCAGTTGACCATACGAAGCAAAGAGCTAACTGTAGCTTTGACTATAGTGTGAACTTGCCTCGAGTTAGCCAATGAAAAAATGGGAAATAGCTCCCTATTTAAAACCAGCACTTCATTTTTAAAGTGAATGGACTATTGCCATTAACTGTCGATCATGGAAACGACGCTAGTAACAAAATTTGTTTCCATGGCCAGCTTTGTTTTTGGTGATTAAATCGAATACTTTCAATAAAACTCAAAATTTTAGATATATTTCCTAATTTTTTTTTTGTACGTGAGTAGATATTTATTTGATGCTATATTCCTTTTGGGTGCTATCTGGAGCACCATTTAAGTCAAATCACGTACAGAAGTCTATGATGATGCTACATGAGAATAAAGTATTAAATTATACATAAAAAAATAGCGATTACCTTTAATACTAATTATAGTCGTCCAGTTCTAGAATGGAAATGGCGGTCTCAAACATATATATTTTTTAGTCATATCTTACCTGTAATTAGTATATTATATGCCGTATAAAACTTACCCGTTCAAGAGATAAACAGTCGTCTAGTAACCCATTTGTTTTATTATCCAGTTTCACAATTTTATTATGAGATAGATCCAGGGTTTGCAACGCTACTAAACCTGCAACAGTGAATGTTGTTGTGTAGTGTATTATGACTTAAAATACAAACAAGAAAAAAAACGATGTAGTTCATTATATTACGTAAGTGCGAATAAAAACTAGTTGGAAAAACCATTATGAAGTAAAAAAAAATTGAGGCCTTTGGTTCTTGCACACATACTTAATCACAATTTTTTTACCTCCTTTAATAATGGGGGGTAGTAATGGAGATGGCAGATGCCAAATTTTTTTTTGAGACATTAGCTTCTCTGGTATATACTAATACCATTTTATTAGCGGTTAGCATCCTAGGCATTGAAATTTTTCAGTGAAAGCTTACTGTTTTCTAAAATATTTTAAGCTCTTAAGTAACTTTAAGCTGGGTAGCATACGGAAGGTATTTTTTAAATCCAGGTTATAACTTACCCTAAATTGGTAGACGTCTTGAATTGGCCCCAGGGCTTGAACTCGCATTTTGATTGATTGCGGAATTAAAATGTTTTAGCATTTTATTGGAATTAAAATGTTTTAGCATTTTAACTCCGCAATCAATCAAGATGCGAGTTCAAGCCTTGGGGCCACGTCAAGGCGTCTACCAACCCACGGATTTAGAAAATACCTTCCGTATGCTACTTAGCTTAACGTTACTTAAAAGCTTAAAACATTTTGGAAAACAGTAAACTTGCACTGAAAAATTTCATCAATGCTAGGATGCTAACCGTAATTTGCAAATGCTATCTGGGGGCGAGGTTAAGTGTAGGTACGAGAGCAAAATGAACTTGTAGTTCAAAAATATTTTTTAGTTTTGGTTTTACCGATAGATTTTATAAAAGTTATAACGGTTGCCACGTCTGATTTGTATTTAATTTTATTTTTGAAAGAAGCAAGTGAGAGATACGGATGAGTAGGGGGAATCCCTCACGTCCAAACAATTTTTTTGCCATTTTCGGATTCAGAGAATTTTACTAAAGATAGGTGGGTTGGATGGCCAGTTTGGATTTTTTTAATTTTGGGGGGAATTGAGGGTGTATGGGGGGTAATACATACGTCAGATTTTTTTTATCATTTTCGGATTCAGCGGAAAATTATACTAAACATAGGTAGAGTCACGTCTCAAAAACAACAAATTTTTTTGTCGGCCTGTGTTATTAAACAAATCGTATTAGAGCAACGGTATTATTCTGTAGAAGAGTTCTTAAACGATAATTTTATCTTAATTTGCAACTCCTTTATTTGGATAATTTTCTCGATGCTCTTAATCCAATTGTGTTTTTTTCTACTTGCTTTGATCAGTCTCACACCATTTTGTATTTTAGCCTTTGGGCGGTAATTTCTATTTTAAATTCAGGTATACCATCATGTTGTCAGAAAATATAAAAATAATATTTCATACCTTGAAAAGCTCCGTTGGGAATGTTTGTGAGATTATTGTTCGTGAGATTTAAAACGAGCACTTGCAAGAGTCCTTCAAAAGCTCTAGAGCTAATATTATTCAAGTTATTGTTAGCTAAATTCAACTCGAAAACAACAGGTAGTTTGCCGAAAGCATTTCGTCCTAATTCCGTCAAATTGTTACCCTGGAACACAAAAATAATAGCATATGATATTGTTTTGTAATTATATAGGGCCTATGCGAGAAAAGTTTTGCCATACATATTTCTCAGTAATTTGATTTACTATTAGTCTTTTAATGGTAAGATTGTTTTTAAATGCACATATGTTTTACTAAATGTTTTAAAGAGAAGCTCATTTAATTTTAATAAATGATCATGTAAATGGTCCTTGTACTAATATATCATTCACCGATTTCAAAAAGAAATAAAAAATAGGCACTCAATTTGATCTGTATGTAAATTTATTTGTTTTCCTGTCTCTTTGCCGGTTTATGTATTCCGTAGAATTTGATACTCGTTTTGTCATTGTTGATATTTTATGATAAACCTCGAAAAACCCATTAGTTTAAACTATATCTATAAGCAGACATTTATTTATTAGAATAGTTGCGTCTGGGCGGCCAGGAAATCCGTATGTTTTCTCAGAACTCGAGACCCACTATTATGCAAAGAGGATTTACTCTAAAATGAAAAGAATTACTTCTCTCCAAACATATTGCTTCACTTTCAGAGCTAGAGGTTATAGATTTTGCAAAAATGTATTACCCTCAAAGCAAATACAAATTAAGTGACAATGACTTTATTTCTTGGAGAAACTTTTCTAACAATATTTTTATTGTTATTTTTCATTGGCCTTTTATTAATTTTAGCTTCTATATAGTGAAGAATATTTCCATATGGTGAGAAAATATACATGTATATAAGCGTTTTCGTATGAAAAGGTAGAAGCAAATTATTTAATAATTCAATGATTATTTACATTTCAACAAGTGTACCAAACTTCAACTAGCTAACTGCTATAGAAAATTCGATGTTTACCCCCTTTCCACAGTCCACTGTCCCAGAGAAATAATACATTTTAAATTATTATTTTTCCAGGCGACGAATTAATTTCAAAATCTGACCAAGTTGTCCCAGTTGTTACATATACAGAATATGCCAGCTACAAATTTTATAGACCCAATATATCGAGTAGTTAACGAAACTACAATTAAACATAAGTTGCAAAAATTGTGATTAGCAGGAAGAAAATAATGATACCATAATTTATTTTCTTCCTGCTAATCTCCCCACAAATCCTTATGGAATACCACTTAGGACTAGAGAAAGATTTTTAGTAAAAAAATCTGTAAAGCTGTCTACACAAATCTCCCACTCAATTTCGCACCTTTTAGTTACTAATTATTTGTTCTATAGGGTGACCACCCTGAATTTTTCTTTCATTGAAAGTATATCAGGTTCTCTTCCTGACAATAGCGACAACTACATTCCAAATATTAATTTCCCCTATCGTGTCTTAAATAATTATTTGTTATAGTGACCACCCTATATATTTTTCACTAAAAGTATAACAGGTTTCTTCCCTGATAGTTATATTAACTACATGGCAAACTATGTCACTTGTTTTTCATTCATTATATTTTTTAGCATATCCACTAACTTTCACTAAAATTATATCCCATTTCTTCATTGGCAACGGGTAAATTATCTACCAAATATTATTTCTCTCCACAAACTGGTTTTGGTTAACTGAAAAAACTGAAATACCTTAATTAGTTTGACATTTGAAAATCCGAAGAAATCTCAAGGAGTGATTTTTTCATTACAATACTTCCTTTGAAAGTAGGGAAAGCAATTCCATAATTTACAGACAAAAAGAAAAACAACAGATGCGTATTATTACCTATAAAAGAATATCGTAAAATATTCTTATAGTACAGTAACTAGAGATTTTAACTTCGGAATAATACCATATGAATTAGGTTTCGTTCATTTTTGGCAACCTAATATAAATGCATCTAACAAAAATTTCTATATTACCTGGAGGCTAATTTATAGGATACCACTCCTTTTCAGAGAGTGGTACTTAAAAAAAAAAATAAAACGTTGGAGCTGAGAGAGAATCAAATTTTGAAAAGAAAAGGTTCTATTCTTGTCTATGTTTTTAAGTTATAGCGAGTTGAAAATTAGGACAGTAACTTGAAAAAGCGGTATTTCAACACGATTTTCGTCAAATAACTCGAAAAGTATTATATTGAACGAAAACATGCTAGAGACAAATAAGAAAGCTGCTAGACTGGAGATAAATTTCGTTTTTTCCTAATTTCTGTAAACGGTTTCGGAGATATGGAAGTATGGCGACCGTACGTTTAGAAAACGAAGTATTTAGTTAAAATGTTAAAAATCTCAGAAAAGCACTTACGGCAGAAAGGTAACAACCAAAATGAAAGACTATTAGAATTTAAAATGATGTTTTTACTATTTCTATAGCATAAAAAACAAAGAAGTTATGACACAAACAATGTGCTTCCTCACATTTTTTTAGTAAAATATCATTTTGTTAATGTAAGTAGTCAGAAATTAAAAAAATATATACCCACATACTGTTTTTCTTTAACATATAATATAACACTGAAATTTTTTCGACCGTTTACAGCACTTACTTGACAAAAAAAATTGCATTATAAACTATAAAGAGATTAAGTTGTTAATCAATCTTTTAAATGATTTTTTGTTTGTTGCTGTATCAGAAAAAATAGAGAAGTTATGGCCGAAACAATGTGTGTTTTCACATTTTTTTTGTAAATATCAACATTTTGTTATTGTAGTTGTCCAGTAATTAATTTCCTTTTCAATAATGTTATTTTCTGGTAATATACAACATCAGCCAGATGCTCAATTTTTTTGCTCGTTTTAGAAAAAAAATTCAAGCGCCATATTGGAGCCGCCATTTTTAATTTTTGAATTTTGACTCTAAATTCGTAATTAGCGATACCAAAAACATAAATATTCTAGGTTTCAAAAATAAATGAATAATAATTTTTTAAATATTGAAATATCTAAATTTAGTGATGGTTTTTACCAAGAGCAAGTGTCCGGACCATATAGAAACTGAAGGTGATACCTTTTACTACAATTATAACCCATAAAGAAAGATTATTATTAGATATGAGATTATTCCGAAATTTTACATATTTCTTGCCTCTGGATACTGTTAGTCTAAGAGCTTGCAATAGAGGAGGGCATGTGACTCGATGTAGTCGATATTTTATCTAGTATAGATTCGCTTGTTACAGACATAGCGAGAGCCCGGTCGCCAGAAGGCAGTCTGGAGGGATAATGGGTGGGTGGTCGGTCAAACATATAATTTTTTTGAGTAAAAAAATTGATAAGGCACAGTACTGAAAATTTGTAGAATGACTGAAGACAGTATAAGTAATTAGAAAAGAAATCGCCAGAAGGGTGGGTTGAAGGTAAAGGGCCGACAGAAGGTGCCAAAGTTGCAAAAAATTTCGCAACATTTACATGATCAAGTGCACTTCTGACAATTTGCGTACTTATTGTTTGTTTCAAAATGAAATTATGTGCAAAACGCCAGAAGGCTAAGTGGAAGAAAAAGGGAGAAAATATCGATGCTAAGAGCCTTAACCGATCGATCACTTTTCTCAAGTGTACTTCTGACGATTTGTCGAGATAATTTGGAGATGTTCAATAAACTATTGATGAACTGCCAGAAATCAATTAGGAAGATATACATAAGTTATTAATTTTATTAATGAAAAGATATCACGACTTATTTTATTTTTATTAAAATTATATTAAAAATTTTAAATATTCTTGGAAAAGCACTTTCATGTTCGAACTTTCAGTATAATCTTCTGTGGAACGACAATTTTTTTCAAATGTGTTTGAAAATCTTTGCGTTGACTGCTACGAATACAGGTATACGGTCTCTTCTGAACATCTGCGCTATTGTTTTCTCTCTTTTTCTTCCTCTCCTATACTCTATCTTATATTCCTAAAGTTGACTACACACTTTTTTAGCGTGTAAAAAATGTCGGCGTCTTTGGCGGTGCGGTGCGGCGTGTTTGATGGTCAAATGCGGCGACATTTTTTGAGTGCTTAGTAGACCTGAAGGCAACTGTATTCCTCTTTACATCTATAATAGAGTATGTATGGAAGTTTTCGTTGGAAGAGAGAGTGACGCATTCCAAGGAATGCGAACGGTAGTCTGGCTTGAGATTCGGAAACGTAAAGATCACCAGCGTGTATTGTTCATTTTGTATTTTCGTTTCTGATCGACAAAGAAGAATTTATCAACAATATCAAAAAGCATTCTCTGATTTGGGCGATACTTCTGTAGATAAAGAAAATACTTTCTCGATTATTGAATCATTCATTTGTAATATGTACGGTATCCCATTCTGCAACGAAGTAAATAAGCTGAGATTCGAAATGTTCCTTCGAAATTGCACGATATAAAATGTTAACGAGCCTTTCCAAAAAAAATATATGAAAAACTTCGATGCTTCCTGCTTGTCACCTTGCTACGTCGAACTGCGTCAGCAGACGGAAAGAGCTCGTTATATTGCACATGTATGGAGGAATGCTACCTTATACGATCCATTGGAACCCAAAGCAGAAAATTCAGGATGGATACTAAACGGGTCCGAATATGAATTTAAATGGTTTGAAGGAGCACAATTACCACCGTGGTGTGGCGCCTTCTGGCAGCCCTTTACCTTCCACCCACCCTTCTGGCGATTTCCTTCCTACTTACCTATACTGTCTTCAGTCATTCTACAAATTTTCAGTACTGCACCTTATTAATTTTTTTACTCGAAAACATTACATGTTTGACCGCCCACCCACCCATTATCCTTATCCAGACTGCTTTTTGGCGACGGGGCCTCTCACTATGTCGGTAACAATCGAACCTATACTCGATAGAATATCGACTACATTAAGTCACATGCCCCCCTCTGTAGCCAGCTCTCAGTCTATGTGCTATTAGCTAAGATTATGGTCTGTACTATTAAACAAAATTTAAAAACGAAGATAAGACGCAGACGATTAAAACAAAAATAAATACAATTAAAACATTCAATAGAACAAAACTTGACCACCTCGCTGTACAGAAAGCAATGACTACCTACTTGAAAGTATAATGGCGTGCCAGCGGTGTTTATAGTCCCCAAAGAACGCCAGAAATTGTCATATTTTTATAAATTAATTTATTTAACTTGACGTGTATCCTGGGATTTTTAGGTCAGTTCAAATGAAAATTATTATGTTTGTGGTTTATTAATCAACATCAATGGATTAAAATATTTACAAAAAACAAATAATTTTGATATATATGTTTATGACATTGGATAAATGCTCTTACAATTATTATTATTATTTTTATTCTTTGCTCTTCCTATTGGCATTAGGATTGGGTCGGGTTGATTTAATGGTTGAGAAAACAATTCAGTTCTTCTCATCCAAGGAATTTTCGAACAATGTGAGTTGTTTGCAGTAGTACGGCGCGCTGCCCCACATTGAGTATTTTTTTAGAGAGTTCGAGTTCTTAAGTTTTTAAGGAAATTCTTAGTAACAATTCCCTCTATCGACATCACAAATGAGTACACAGTTACTTTCTGAAGTTTCCACAGGTTTTTCAATTCGTAGGCCAGGTTCTCGTATTTAGTTACTTTTTCGACCTTAGTTTTCCGTATGTTGTGGGATAGTGGCACAGCAATATCTATTATCAATCCGTACTTTTCTCTTTTATTAATAAATACTATATCTGGTCTATTGTAATCTATAGTGCGATCAGTTGTTATAGGCCGATCCCAGTACAGCAGAAAGTCGACTGATTCCAGTACTGCTTCCGGAGAATACTTGCGTTTTTATCGGTATTCATCGGCCGAGGCAAGATGAAAACGAACTACTGTAGGCTCAAAAATTTGCGCACAGTGTGGCACGTATTAAGGACAACCATTTTCTGCATATCACTAACTAAGAAAGGGGGAAGGCCCAGGGTAACTAAGTTTCTGACGAGGGATCGAGGTACAACGCCGGTAGTGGATATTATTATTGGGAGGATGACAATACTATCTTGCCCCCATTGCTGCCTGATTTCATAAGCTATTATTATTATTATTATTATTATTTTATGAAGCCAGTCGCCCTTCTCTCTGACTTCGATGCCAGATAGGGTACGCTGGTAATACCAGAGACCACTTCCTACGCCGTAGGGTCAGTGGTCACTGGGTCCGCGAATCGTGTGCTCTGAGCAGGCGTAACGAGCCAAGGATAACGGCCTTCTGCATTCTTCCACCTAAGATTTCTGCCAAGTTTCGGCATGCCGGTATCGTCTTCAATTCCGAAAGCAGTGTATGCCTCACCCCACCGAGGGATCCTATGATTAATACCACTAGCTTAACGGTGTGATCTGGATAGAGTCTGCGGAGTTCCAAGAGAAGATCTCGATATTTAGTCCGTTTTTCCTCCTCTTTCAAAACAATGTTTGTTTCCGCTGGAGCGGAGAACTCAATAACAAACATTATCCTGATTTGATGGTCGAGGAGGACTATATCAGGTTTATTGGCCTGTATTTGCCTGAGGGTGGGAAAAGAGTAGTTCCACTATATTAGGCACTGCTCGTTCCCCACCACGGACTCAATATCCCCCGGAGCATAAGGCAGCACTGGTGACTCATCTATCCCATATGTGTGCCGCAGATGATAATACAGCACTCGTAATGCTCCATCATGTCTATGGACATAGGCCGAGACAGCGTATGACGGACAAGCCGACAATAGGTGCATGAGTGTCTCCGGTGCACTTCGGCAGGCCCTACAGTTTACATCAGGGACCTCCATACCCAAAACATGACATCGATAGACGAGCGTATTAAAGACACCATCTTGGCAAGCCATGACGAAACCCTCGGTCTCAGACTTCAGCCCAGCTGACCTTAGAAAAGCAAAGCCCCTGTCTTCAATGTTCTTGTAGAAGACCCCATGCAAGGGCTTATCCTTATGTAGCTGCAGGAATCTGTTTTGCACAGCTGCTTTTGTATGGGCTTTAAACTGAGCCCCAACTCGGTCCCAACTCGGTAACAGAGCTTGGGTTTATCCGCCCACTGTCGAAGTCGAGACCAAGTTCATCAGCTGCTCTTTGTGCTGCCTTAAATAAAAACGCTCCTATCCCTGCATTTTCAGGGTTGTGAACCATGTAGAGAAGGGGATCCGAACTCCTGATGACCTTGCGGGCTCCATCCAGAACAGATCTGCTATGTAGATACTCCAGGCTCAAGAATCCATGGCCTCCCTGCTGTCGTGAGAGGTATAACCGCGGAACGGACGATTTTGGATGCAAGCTTCTGTTGAGATGCATCATCTTTCGGGTTCCTACATCGAGTTGGCGCAACTCGCCTTGTGTCCATTTCACTATCCCAAAGGAGTGTAGGAGGATTGGAACGGCAAGCATATTAGTCGCAGACACCTTATTCTTCCCCGGCAGTTCCGAAGACCAAATCTGCCGGAGGAGGTGCTGGTACTTGCCGCGGAGAGCGTTTTTCACTGTTGACACTTCTTGGGTGGAGCGTTGCTCAACACCCAAGTACTTGTACGTCTCTCCGGCATCTAGGTGGTGCAAGATGCTTCCATCTACGAGCTGCGCGTCCTCTCCGTAGTCACCGCATCATCCTCTCTTGAGGCGAACCAGTGCACATTTGTCCAAGCCGAACTACATACCGACAGCCTGAGTGTACTCATGTACCACCCTGAGAGATTGGCGTAAATCTCTCTCGCTAGAGGCATAAAGCTTAAGTTTACATCCATGTAAAACAGATGTGTGACCTTATGCCTCCTACCTCCGGGGGTGCCGCAATTGTAACCACGGGTTCTGCGAAGTTCAACGGATAACGGCAGTAGCGAGATGCAAAATAGAGAGAGAGAGTCTCTCTGAAACACGCTCCTCTCAAACACACCGGCTCTGTTTGGACTCGAGCATTACCAGATGTTATGGTAAAGCGAGTCCTCCAGAGCGGCATGAGTTCTTCTATGCATTTCACTACGAGATCGGGCTCCACAAGACATTGGAGCAAGTGAACAATTAGCTCGTGACATGTCATGTCAAATGCCTTGCGGTAATCGATCCAGGCCATAGAAAGGTTCCGCTTATACTGCACGGAGTCCTGCGTGACACGTCTGTCAATAAGCAGGTTCTCCTTGCAGCCAGCAACATCCTTCTTAGACCCACGTTGCTCGTATATCCGTTCGTAAACCGGGCAGCTTGCTTGCTAACATGCGTTTAAGCAGGTTATCGGTCTGTAGTTCGCTGGATCTGCCAAATCTCCGTTCTTAGGAAGTAGCACGGGTCGCCCCTCGATAATCCAGGAAGGGATTTGCTGCTCTCCATTTAGCCATGAGGTGAAAATTCTGGCTAAAAGGCGGTGGGTGCTCGGAAGTTTTTTCCACCAAAGGTTGTTAATCCTATCGGGTCCAGGAGCGGCAAAGTTCTTGGAGCCTCAAGGGCTCTTCGAACCTCTTCCGTCGTTATCGGTTGGCACACTGCTTGAGGCTGCTGGAGCCCTTGGCAAAAAGCTTCAAAGTGTGCCAGGGCTGGAGTATCTCGGTTTAGTGGACGCTTTTGTTCGTAAAGCGTCTTCCAGAAGTCTTCCACCTGATCTACATTATTATTATTATTATTATTATTATTATTATTATTATTATTATTATTATTATTATTATTATTATATGTTAAGTTTTCTCACGCTTAGAGTGGAATTAGCTTATAATCGGCCCCCCATGAGGCAATATTTTTATTATTATTACTATTATTATTATTATTATTATTAAATTTTTCTACACTAGTTTTACATATTAGGTACTAGACAAAATCAATTTAAATTTCTTTGGAAGTCCTTTTTTGTAAAGAATTTTTAAATATTTTTTGTTTTCATTGTTATTTCTATAACCGTATAAGAAAATTCTAGTAGATAATCATTAGAGTAGTCAATTTGTCATTTAACCCACGAATACTTTCTACTAAATACAAGATACTGTAGAGGGGCTTCCCCCAATCATTAATTGATGTTTTCCACAAAAATATCGTGTCCGCTACGACCGCTATGTTGACAAAATGACAGTCAAAATAGGTTTTTCTCAATTATCTCCTTTCCTATTAGTTCTACACTAAAATTAAGTTTTACGAATATGCTAGAAAGTGAACAAAGGAATGACTTTTTTTTAAACTTTTGTTCCATATTATTAATATTTTATGATTTACAGCCTTCAGAATGGTGAAAATTTGTGCTTCGCTGCACATTTTTGCAATTATCTGGGTCCTCATTGCTCCTTGTAGTAATTGGCTATTATTATTATATTGTAGATCATAAAATTTCCCAAATCTTTTTTTTAAACAATTTTCTTCCACAGTCCATTTTAAAAAAATTATAGTAGTTCATAAATTCTACTACTTAATAAAATTTTGGTGGCTTAGTTTGGTGATTCTATTTTAATGTTTAATTTATTTCAATTACATTGATATTTATAAATTGATATTTGCATTTTATATGCTTAAAAAATCATTTTTGTCATGTTTTTAAAGCCGAATTTTTGCGTCATTGTCTATGTTTTCACCTCTGAGGGAGATTTAAAAATAAATCGAAACATTGACTTAGTATAAAATCTCGATTTTGGTATTATCCTAACATAGTCCAATTAAATAAGTCGACAAATCAAAATTTTGAGGTAAATACTTGAATTTTTGATATAAGTTACTTTGATGTATTAGAACACGATGAATGGAAGAATTTTTTTTCTGAACCCCCGGGAAGGGTTGAAAAAAAATAAAATAAAGTGTTTTTTCAAAATTACTCAAAATGTGTAAAAGCTAGTAAAAAAAGTTTCAAACAAAAATTGTAAAGCATGAAATTTTATATAAAAATGATCTCTAGACTTTTTTTGGTATTACTAAAATTAACGGAGTTAGGCTGGTTAGAAATTAAGGGGTGATATGTACAACTTTAAAAAATCATAGCGTGCTGAAAAGTTAATGAATTTAAAAAAAATTTTTTCTATTTACTCAGAAAATTATAAACATAACATTCGTTTCAGAGAAATGGATTTTTTTTTAAATTGTTAATAAAAAAGTTATAAAAATTTTATTTTTTTTATTTTCAATTAAAACCACTTTGAACGGTGAAACGAATTTTTTTTTACACCATTCTGTTCATCATTCAATATATTGAACATTTGCTTTTGAAATTTTTTTTACCCATCATTTTCGAGCAGGTATGAATTTATTTACCTGTTTAATTTTTTTCCAAACGTAAGACACTGCTCGTGTGACGTCACGATAACTGAAAAGAAATAAAGAATGCGTACGACAAAGATAAAATGGTTTCGTAGCTGCTGCGTTGCCTACAAGACGCGTATATGTCACATCTACTGCCGTCATAAGTCATAAGGAGAATAGCCCATCTGTAAATTGTCGGTTGGCAAGGAAAGTAACAAAGGCGTTTGTTTTTTCCCAACTAGTAAATATTAATTAAGAAAATCATGTAGCTGCTTTTTATCCACTTATGTTTTTGTACTTTATAATTTTTTAACAATATTTTTAACTGCAGAACTCTTGGGTGCTCATATATCATTAGAATCTCATTTATGACAAATATCTAGATGCAGCTTTTCACCTTATGACGGCAGTAAGGGCATCCGCGCGTGATGTTACAACTAACCTCAAAAATATGTGTTTCTTAAGATTTAAGAGTATTACGCAACTATTATTAAAATTTCTGCCTGGTTCCCATATTTTCAACTACAAATTTTCAATTGTGGTCAAGTATAATAAGATTGTTTTGCGAAATCTACATACTTATACACACTTCGTTTTATGTACATTTTGGTTATAGGTATTAGACACGTGGAATTTTGTTTTCTGATCTAAATATTTTTAAAATTAATCTTTGAATTGTAATGAAAGAAATTATTATTACTGTCAATACTTGCTGATTTCTACTAAATTTAGAATTATTTGTTTGACATTATTGATATAAATTAAAAATAAAGTACACAATATAATTTTTTTTTGCGAGAAAATTTTGCAGACGAATTATTGGAGTATTGGAAATAATTGTTTGAAACATCGTTTTAAATTAGTCGAAATTAATTAAACATCAACGAACAAGCCCGTAATAATATTTAAAAAGTTGCTGCCAGAATTACGATATTATTTCGTACCCAGTGTGTTAACCTAAAGAACTGAATAATACATACCTCCATATACAAATATTGCAGAGAAGTCAGTTCAGCTATAGCAACCCAAGGCGGACTTGTCATTCCGTTATAATTCAAATTTAACCTTTGCAACGTCAACAGACTAGCCAAACTGCCATCACCCAAACTATCTCCCAACTTATTATGACTTAGATCCAAACTTAATAAGGAGTTCATGCTGGGCCACAACTTCGGCGGCAATTCTTCAAAGGTATTGTGCGATAAATCCAAATGCGAGACAGATATCGGCAATTGGAAAAGAGTCTTAATTTTATTTCCCCTTAAAATCAACTCTCTGGTACTAGCCAGTCTAGTAAAGCCACTTCTAGCGACATTTTCCAATTTATTGTAACTTAAATCCAGGCTCAAGAGCGTCGGAATAGCTCCAAAAGTACTTGGTTTGATGCTTTCCATATCGTTATGGCTGAGATCAAGCGTTCGCAATGAAAATAATACTTGAAATACAGAGTTGAATATATCCCTGAGGTTATTGTATGATAGATCTATCGTATGCAGTTCGTACAGCTTCGGGAAGGTTTTCTTAGGAATTGTCGTTATCATGTTGTGTGAAATGTTTAAAATTTTTATGCCTGTCATATTGTGCAGAGGAATCTGAAAAAATGAATGGAGTTATTCCGTTTATTTCATTTAGTATACAGTGTGTTCTACTTTGAGAAGGCACACAAGTTATATTTAGGAGAATTGATTTTTTTCCGCTTGTAAATATCATTTACTACCCAAGTAACATCCAGCGTACAATATACGGTTATTTTTCATCTAAATCATATGTCTAGATGGCATACAGCGTGATTTACCATGATATGCGGAAAATAAAATGGTGTACTAGTCTTCAATGTGGGAAAGCCCCTGCAAAATTTTAGAGTGCTACGAGGTAATTTACTGTATTAAAAAGAGTTCAAACTTACGAAGATACGCTACTGTTACTTGCCTGTGGTCAGTATAGAGCAATGAACTTACTTGGTAAAGAACATATTCGAAGATGTGTACAATTCCTTAATTAGCATAAAAAGTGAAGCTGGTCGATGCGGTCAAAGTGCCGCGTTTTTTGCTTTCGGTCGAACAATCAGGACACCGGCAGGTACAAAGCACCGCCGAAGTTAGTGTTTTTGTGTTATTGACGGATTTAAATAAATATATCTTATATCTACTTATTGTTGTAGAGCTCGCTAGCATAGGGTCAATGTCTTTTTGATTTATTTCGCTATTTTTGTAACTGTGATTTGATTAAAACTAAAAAGTTACTTCTACCCTCTCCAGTTTTGCTGTCAATAGTGTCAATTCCAAGTCTGATAAAGTGTTACGACAGAATTAGTCAAACATGTATTGGAATTACCCGGGCTGAGATCAGAAAAGTTATACGATATACAAAAAAAAAGATTGGTGATGGTGATTTCATATAAATACAAAGGACTATTTAAGATTATTTAGTTTCCTATTATTATAAAGTTAATAATATAATTTTTTTATAATCTTGATCTTACATTTTCGTCAAAATATTTTAACAAGTATTCAGAATTTCCGGGTTATTAAAAAAATAGGAATTATGTTTTAAAACCAAATGAAACTAGTTTAATTCTTCAGTCCATTTAAGCAACCGTTTTACTGATTTTTTTTTTCAACATTTTTGTCAATAGCTTATAACCTCAAATTCCTTTTAACACACTCTGATGTAATTTTGCACAAAGGAGTTTTTAAAGATCTTCCTAAGAATATTGGATTAGACTTTTTGTTAAAAAATCGCTAATATAATTTTTTGGAAAATCCACCCATACATTTCCTCTATAAACGCACTACTATGGTGAATCTCAAATATTACCACGCCAATAAATTCGAATTGGAGATAGTAACCAACCATTGAAATTTCAAATAGATCGCATTAGTAGTTTTTGAGATATAAGAGTAGCTCCATGAAACTTGCGACACTCTGTATATACAGGATGTCAGTAGCGTGTGGACGGTCAATATCTCCTTAGCCGTTTGAAATTTGAAAAAAGTCTTAGATAAAAATTATGGTAGGTTAAGAGTGGCATATTTTAAAATTATTCTAAAATTTACACAGAGTGGTAGCAAGCGAATACTAGGATTTTGTTAATAGAACACCGAATATTTTATTATATATTTATTATTATATATTCGTTTTTGACTTTATTGACTTTATTCTACTCTATTTACACATACCGTGCGTGTAATTTCCCATTAGGCATGTACATTCACGTAGCGCGAGAGATTTGACAACACCGGCAGCCGTAAATTCGTCCGTTGGTGGAGCATTCCAGCTCTGTTATTTCATTGCAGCCAGCTGGCACGCGCGATGTTGTAATTCTTCTCCCCATGCCTAGTCCGCGACTACACACACCGTATAATTACTTTTGAATTTACACTGCAACGTTGCCACATTATTCCACTTTTTCTGAAAAAAAAAGCATTTGCCATAGTCAGGATTAACATCTGATTTTCACTTTGGCCGTTGTTTCACTTTCCATATTAGTCAAGACCATATATTAACTTCTAGGTCTCTCAGAGTTGGACTAAATTCTACAAGTTGTTTTCCACGACGATTTAAACTTTTACATTTTTAAATCGTCATAACTCAATTTTTTCAAATGGAACATCCGGTATATTTTTATTTAAAATATTTCCGCAATCAATTAACTATATATGCTGATTTGTAATAGTAACTATTTTTTTTTCAACTTTCCTTCGCTCGAAACTGTTGGAAAAAATTAATCATATAGCTAATTGATTGCCGATCGTTTTAAATAGATCTTATTTAAATTTTGGGTGTTTCATTTGAAAAAATTGAGGTATGACAGTTTCATTATTTAAAAGTTTGAATCATCTATGAGTGTCCTGGAAATTAGTCCATGATCTTCACTAACAGATTGTAGATTGTAGATTTTACACTCAAAGAAAATGATAGGTAAATTCAACCAAAAAGAGCATATGAAATCTCGCCTATCTAGTTTCATAGTTAAATCAATCAGAAAAGAATAGTCATACGACTTTATTTGTTTTCGTAAACAAATAGTAGTTTAATAATCATATCTTCTTGTAACAAATTAAATAGTACAATGACATTTTTTTATGTTCACTAACCATTTTCAATTTGGTCTACAATTAAATAGTACAACGACTTTGTTTTTTGTTCACCAACTAATTTTTAGGTTGATCTACACTTTATTGTATGATGAAGCTTTTTTTAGTTAGCCAAAATCTCAGTATTGAGACATCAGACCACCCAAACTCAAAGATTAGAGGTCCTTTATAAGATCCATCCAAATATATCGATGATCCTTGAGAGAATATGAACATTGCAATCACGTTATTAATTTTCTATAAATTCATAAGAGTATAAGATAATGCATGATTGATTATTGTCAGTGATTTGTATGTGGCGTCATCTGGGAATAATTTCTGTAATAGACTATGTGGTAAGCAAGCAAATTTTATGGTAATTCTTTTAGAACTTCTAGAAGACGACAATAATATTGGTTTGTCTACCAAGTACAATAATTCAGCGAACTAATACTGGGTTAGAATTACAATTCGATAATAGTTAAAAATAAAATATACTATTATCTAGTTTAATTTGACAGAATTCAACAAAATAATAGTCAGACGAAAAAAATAATAGTCTTATTCATCTATTTTTTAAGTTAATGTTTGTTTTGTTGTACGACAACTTTTTATTAATTAAAATAACAATCACCTCTTGTTTAAAAATACCATCAATATAATTTAGTTTAACAAAATTAACGACATTTTTAGTTAACCATTTTTTTTTGTTGAATTTACCCATACTATTTCTTTGAGTGTACTCTTGATCGCTGCAAACGCACTTTGTTTCGGAAAAAGTGGAATAAGGAGATATAATAAAACTTAAGAATCAAATACAAATATATAAAAATTTTGTCTTTCAAGTTTTCACATTTTCTATCCTATAAATAGGCATGTGTTTTAAACTCTTTTTTAATTAAAATATCTGACATATAATAAGAAGGTATTATTTTGTTTGTTCTAAGTCTACATAACATTTACAACTGATAGTGTCCTAGTTGCATTATCCTCGAATGTCAGGTTAGACTCTTTTAATAAGGAGAGCAGAATATTGGGTGTTCCATTTAAAAATCCTAGTTTTAGTTTGCCACCACTCTATGAATCACCCTGTAGATTTTAATATAATTTTACAATATGTCACTCTTGATCTCCCACAATTTTCATTTGAGACATTTTTTTTTAATTTCAAACGGTTGAGCAGATATTGACCACACACTAGTGACACACTCTGTACCGTATATACTACTGCGCACTCCATTTCATAAATACCGACTCATTTTTTGTAGAGCATCATTGAATTAAATAACAGACAATAGTTGTCAATACTTACTTGCGTCATGTTATCAAACAAATTATATGACAACTGTAATTCTGTAGCATAGGTAGTCTCATCAAACGCTTTCTTTGGCAGATTGGCTATTCTGTTAAATGACATATCCAACTTAGTTATATTGGCACAATTCTCGAAAGCCCCGCTTTCAATCTTACTTATGTTATTTTTAGACAAATTAATATTGGTCAAAAATAAGTCCTTAAAAGCCAACTTCTGTATTTCAGTTACCAAATTTTCAGAAACATCCAAGACCTAAAAGTATATCGTTTAGCAACAGTTTCAATAACATCTTACGAAGTCTCACCTCTATAAAATTAAGCTGGTAGAACATTTGATAGTCAATTTTCTTTATTAAATTCCTCGCCAAATCTATTGTTCCAATTCTCTTCAGAGAGCCGAATGTCCCTCTACCAATGTCAGAAATTAAATTATCTGTTAGATACAGCCGTCTTAAAAATCTCATTCCTCTAAATGTAGTCTGATCCAGTCGCTTAATTTTATTGAATGACATATTTAGTACCTTGAGAACCGTATTTCTCGCAAACGCTCCCCTAAATAAACAAAGAAAGTAAAGTGAATTTATTGGATTGCATTCCCTACATTTTTTAAAATCTCGTATACAGGGTGTGCCTTAATTACATGCTAATATTTCATGGTGTGATTCTTTATGAAGAAAGAAAAGTTCATATGAACATATCCGGAACGGCTTAAATTTTTTGCTACAGGGTGTGGAATTCTTTTTTTAAATCGTTATTTTTTAAAATCTCAGAAACTACTTAAAATATTATTTTCAATTTTGATATATGTTAATAGGATGTAAAACCACATATTTTTTGGTTAGAAAAGTTATTTTTTCTTCAAGCGTATTAAAATGTTTAAATTATGTCACCAAAAACAGAAGTAGAAGTAGGACATTGTTTTACTAGTAACAAAATGTTAGTACCGAACGCCACCGTAGTGGGCATTGTTTTACTAGTAACATAATGTTAGTTCCGAAAGCGCCACCGCAGTGGGTATTGTTTTACTAGTAACATAATGTTAATACCGAAAGCCACCGGTGGCGCGCTATCCACTAGCCACTTGTCATATTGTGTCAACATGAAAGAATGTAGTTTGAATATTTGTACATTTATGATAAATAAATGAATTTTTGCATTTTAATACGCTTGAAGAAAAAATAGTATATATTACACGGAGTAGAACGCCTTTTTTTGTGTTGAGCCCAGGATTTGCGGCTAAGGCGAAGCCGAAGCCGCAAACTGGGCGTTCTACTCCTAGTAATATAATATACTATTATCGCTCCACCAGTGGCGTCACTGCGAACATGTCCTCTAATATTTTTTACCAAACAAGTGGTGCGCCACTGACATTTTTCCATGTGGATATTTTTTCTGATTAGCCTGATCATTTCTACATGAAAACGGCCTCTTGCATTTTTCTCGTCAAACGCACAGTTCTTGATTAAAGAAGTTAAATTCAAATTGCTTCATTTAGCAGTATTGACTAATAATTTTTGAACACATAAATCTAGTTATCCTGGAATAAATGACGTTTGTACAATATTTGTTGACATAAAGTAAATTGTTGGTGTTCAAAACCCTCTCATCGTATCATTTCTTCGATTTTTAGTGTTTCATGGAATTTTTTTTATTTTTTCGCTATTTTTATTTAAATATGGTAGGTGTATGAAAGAAGTAGACAAGTCACCGTAGGGGGAGTCTTGTTGATCTTTCTTTTTGGTCAGACTTGCACCAATGGTATATGAAAGAAACGAATGTCTTCTTTGAAAGTTATCTGCTGAATACCCAAAATAATATTTTTTAACAATGATCTAAGCAGAAATAATAGGTATTTATTTATTAAAATATGTTGTTTTATATCCTATTAATACATACTAAAATTGAAAATAATATCTAAAGTACTTTCTGAAATATTAAAAAATAAATTAAAGAAAAATTCAACACCCTGTAGCAAAAAATTTAAGCCGCTGCGGACATATGTTCATACGAGCTTTTCTTCATAAAATGAGCTAAGGAGTCAGACTCTGAAATATTAGCAAGTCATTAACGAACACCCTGTATGTTCAGTTTAACTTTAGTAAAGCATTTGAAATTTTATTGCATAATTGCATATATGTTAAAAACCCTAGTTATGAAAAGCTGGTCGATAACAAATCTGTTCTAAGCAATACTTGTCGAAAATTATATACATACACGTTTAAATAAATGTAATATATTTTGATTTCACTGCAGTATTCGATAAGCATATGCTTAATATTTTTAATAGATCACTCTCTAACATTAGTTTCAAAAGTTACACATACTTCTTTAAATAATACTTAATAGATAGAAAACAGTATGTTGTTCTGGTGTACCTCAGGGATCTGTTCTATGGCTGTTAATGTTTAATGTATTTATCAAAAACACTCACCCCAAGTTAGTCTTAAAAAATGACAGGAACAATTTATGCAAATTAATAATATATTTTTGGAGTAATAATCTTGTGAGTTAACATTGTTGGACATTTTTATAGAGTCTTAGAAATCACATAAATTGAATTCCTTGCAAAGGATTGCGATTGCATAACAATACAGAATTTTGCTTCATTTGTGGAACAAATGTCTGAACAGAACTTTTTACAATTTGTGTGAAATTTTGAAATAAATTCAGAATGTGAAAATCACAAATTGGGTATTTTCTTTGTCAGTTTTGAAAATATTTTGCGCAATATGTACATTTAAATTTAAAAAGCTGTTATTCTGTAGCACATCAAGGGCACGTTTATCAATGTACGGTTTTTGCGTGTTAGCTAGCCCTGGGCTAACTTTAACCTCGGGGCAAAGTGAATGTTAAACTCGCATCCGTTTATCTACCACATTTTATGTGTGGGTTAGGAAACTCTTGAATAACCTGAGGTTGATAACGCTTTCTACAGAGTTGCCAGCTCTAGGTTACTTGTGATTGGCCGAATAATGTGTAATTTTTTGTTTGTTAATTTTTAGTTAAAAGCATTTGTACAACAAAGGTAGGCAGAGGCTCCAATTTTTTTATCATCAGAGCGGTTGCTATTAACTAAAATAGCAAATAATTATAAACACGTAGTAGAGTAAGAAAAAAATGACGCAATAGCTTGCAAAGACAAAGAAGCTCAACGATTTATACAGTAGAATAAAATGAATTTTAATATCTGTTTTTTAGCTGCATTAGAAAACCAAGTATGTCTTTCGTGTTCTTAAAATTCCAAAATATCTGCTTCATCATCGCTTATTTTGTCGAAAGCTTCAATAACTTACGCAAAAATATAACTTTGACTCTTCATCCAACAACTGTCAACAACAAACATAAAATTTGTAGGTTAATTTTGGGCTAACGGAGATAATCTCCACCTTGAAGCTCGGCTCTGACTTTAGCCTAGGGTTACTTTTAATCCGACTTGATAAACACATTAGCCTGGAGTTAGCGTTTGGCTCCGGGGCAAACTAACCTAACCCTGTATTGATAAGCGGGCCCTTACTGAATTTAATTTTCCACAATTTATTAATTTGAAATCTTCAAGTTGTCCATTTTGTTGTTTGTTCTTCCAATAGTGCAATTTATTTTATACAGCGTTTACACTCCTCTTAAATTTGCTGCTACTCTATAATTCATGAAACGTAATTATCACTTGTAATCTCCCTAGTGCTTGAATTATTTCCAGGAATTTTTTTGAGGTCCAAATTTTTTGAAAATCTTCTTGAAAATTTTCTTTAAAAATTCGTGAGCGAGAAAAAATTTCCGGATTTTTAATTCAAGAGTGAGGGAGATTCGGTAAGAAAATTTTAGACCAAAATTATTTGACAAAAAAAACTTTAGAAATGTTTGCAAAATCTTGTAGGCCGGTGCCGGTGTTAGATAAATTTTTTTGGTTTTTATTTTTTTATGTGGTTTCCTCATATCTTAGTAAAACGAAATATTTAATAGTAGATAAAATATGGAATAATGAGAGTGAATAAAATTAAAACAATTTTAGTATACTTATTTCTTATATTCCCTACGCTCTAGTCGCATAAAAATAATATAGCGAATTAATATTAGTCATAATAATTTATTTCGTATGCAATCTATACTGCAGTAAATGGAAACCAAGATGAAATGATATTTGTTGTGATTTAAAATGGTGACAAATAATATACCCTAAAAAAATCACTAATAGTTAGCAATGGAATCACAAGTGGCTTGGAATATGTCATAAAACGGCTGTGTGCTTTATTTTCTGAGAAAAGAAGATGTACAAGTGGAATTTTTAAAGCATTTGGAGTTAGTTAATGATGTAAGGAAACGTAGTAAGCCAGAATTGTACTAATTTAATTTAAAATAAATATAAAAATATTTTTCATAATATAAACGCCATTGTCTAATCATTGCTGTCAAACCAGGGAAATTTCCACTTATTAATCACATAGGTAGGTGCTCATGGGTAAGTAAGATTTCCAAAAAATTTGATGGTTGTCATAGCAACAATGACAAAATAAACGTTTCCAATTGGCTAATAATGATTGGTATAAAATTTTCAAATTAATATATATTATAATATATTTTTATCGATTAAAATAAATGAACATCAAATTCTTAGGCTTCTTCGCTCAACTGATGAGATCATAAGGATCTAAAGCAGGGTACCATATTGGGATCTGTTTCTAACAAAATATTAGCTGGATCCGTAGGTGGAAGTTTCGCTCAACTGGGAAAGCTTAACAAACTGCAAAACAGTGGTTTGCTCCAGAAGATTGCGTAAAATTTCTCCCATTACTGGAAAAGTTTTACAAAATGCTAAGCTGTGTGTTGCTTCACAAGTTGACTGATACGTTTGGTACACTTAAAACTACGTATTTGATACACAGCACATAAAAAATTTTCTAATAGAGAAAGCAAACAGATTCAGTTTCCGAAACGTGAACAAAATACATTATGTTTGTAGTTTATTCTTATTCATTTCAATTTCCAAAAATACTCTCTAACTGTTTCTTCGGCGTAAAAGTCACAGGCGTAGAAGTTATTTTCCAGTAAAATACTGGATAATAGTATTATTTTGTAGATTCCACGGACATTATTTTTAGAAAAAAATACATAATACTATGCGGTAAACAGAAAAATGAAGAGAATGCCACAACTAATATTTAGACAATATTAAGGTATTACTAAGTCTGAGAGAACTTTCAGAAGGAATAGAATATTTTGAGGATTTAATAAAAACCATTTCTTTACATGTCAGGAACATTTTGGAACGCATTAAAGAAAAATAGCGCTACACTCAAAGAAATAGTATGGGTAAATTCAACAAAAAAAAAATGGTTAACTAACAATATCGTTAATTTTGTTAAACTAAATTATATTGATGGTATTTTTAAACAAACAAAAAATAGACTAATAAGACTATTATTTTTTTCGTCTGACTATTATTTTGTTGAATTCTGTCAAATTAAACTAGATAATAGTATATTTTATTTTTAACTATTATCGAATTGTAATTCTAACCCAGTATTAGTTCGCTGTATTATTGTACTTGGTAGGCAAACCAATATTATTGTCGTCTTCTAGAAGTTCTAAAAGAATTACCATAAAATTTGCTTGCTTACCACGTAGTCTATTACAGAAATTATTCCCAGATGACGCCACATACAAATGACTGATAATAATCAATCATGCGTTATCTAGTACTCGTATGAATTTATAGAAAATTAATAACATGATTGCAATGTTCAAATTCTCTCAGGGATCATCGATATATTTGGATGGATCTTATAAACGATCTCTAATCTTTTAGTGCAGGCAAATCCAGTTTTGAGTATGAACTATCTGGGGACAGCTATTTTTTTATCGAAATGGATAGCTCTATTCATGTAGAATGAAGATATAAAAGTCTCGAAAAATCCCGATGTGAGCTAAAGCCACCATTTAGAAAAAATGGCCGCCAGAACCGTTTCCTTTAGAAGGACATATCTCAGTAACCATTGCTCCGATTTTAGATTTCTTTTTTTTGTTATCTTCCCCTTTTTATGTACAATCGAAAGTGTTATTACATATTTGGGCATAAAATAGAAGATAACTGAAGAAAATAAGACTTGAGTTCTTGGAAATATACAAGGTGTCCAGTTAGTGCTTCCTCGGAAGATTGTGCAAAAACGGGTAACTTTATAAAAAAACTTTTTCAACAAAACTTTCAATGTTTCGTCTCTACTATAACGTGAAATTATTTTCAATTATACAAGGTGTCACAAAAAGGAGTTACACAAGAATGTATAATTTTTTTAACGTAATACTCTCTAATTTTTTAGCGCCAGTTAAGCGTCTAAGGGTTCTGAATTACACCCTGAAATTTTTTGCCCATCGGATGTAGCGTTGCCAAGTTATAATTTTTTTCCTGTTTTTTTTTGGCAAATTGCAAACATGTTTTTGACTACCATATCTCCGTGATTTATTAATTGTTTTTTCTAAAAATGTAGGGTGTTATTCGATAATGATGGATTTACTGAAAAACATTTTTGAAATAAATTATTATTATACCGGGTGTCCAAAATATTTGTTTACATTTCTTGTTATTTAATTATTAGTTTTCTCAAATTTTTTAAATGGAATGCCTATATTTTTTTACATGGATGAATAAAGCATAAAATTTCCCACATTCTAATATTATACACTTAATGTTTTTATTTCAAACCGTTTTTGAGATATGATTATTTCAAATAAGTTTTGCGTAAATTGAGGTGCTTTTTATTTTAGCATTAAAATCTAGTATGGCTTTGGTCTTTTGTTTTGCGCTTGTTTTTCACTCTATTCTATGACATTTCTCTAATGTGTTTAAGATTATCGTGATTAAGTTGAATTAATATTGTTAATATTTAAAAATACAAATTATAATTATTGTCAATAAGATTTAATATCTATGGTAAATGTTATGTTATTGGTGAATATGATGGAAATTGTTTATTGGCATCAAGAATGTATGGTCAAAAATATCCCTATAGGAGATGTCCTGATGTGAGGTCTCTAGAAAATTTGAAAGAACGTTTTGAACGTACTGGAAATTTTGCATATGAAAAGAAGGCGAAACGACGAAATGTATTGTAATGAAGAAAACGAGCTGGCTATAACTTTAGCGGTAATCGAAAATTCTACGGCAAGTGTTCGGGAGTGAAGTAGGGATTTAGAGGTCTGTGAATCTAGTGTTTCCCTGTCTTCGTAAAAATATGTTTCGCCCCTATCGAGCTCAGCTGCATCAAGAGCTTTGGGATGTGGATTTAAATCGTAGACTAAATTTTTGCCAGTGGGCTCAAAACCAAATTGGAGAAAATGAAGAATTTTTCAAATTTGTATTGTTCACGGATGAATCAACGTTTCATCGCAACGGATTTGAGAATAGGCACAATTTCCATTATTATGCCAGAGAAAACCCTCATGTTTCACAGAAAAATCAGAACCAGAGTTTAAATGTAAGGGAAGGAATTGTACACGATTATGTTATTCATCCTCGCTTTTTTGAGGAAAATGTGAATAAAACAGTCTTCTTAGATTTTACGCAAAATACGTTTCCACAAATAATCGAGCATATTCCTGATTACATTACAAATAATATGTGGTTACAACTTGAAGGTGCACCACCACATTTTAGTAGAAATGTTCGTCAGGCCATTAGTAATCAGTTTCCTGAAAGGTGAATAGGAAGAGGAGGTCCAATATTTTAATAAACTGTTAAATAATATCCAATTTATTATTTTATTAAATTATGTTAGGTCTCATTACATGGCCGCCTAAGTCACCCGACCTGACATCAGTGGGTTTTTTCTTTGGGGATTTGTGAAGTCAGACGTTTATAAAGTAGAACGAACGACTCGAAAAGATATGATGGAAAGGATTCGTCGGTGTCTCAATCGTATAAATGTTGATATGTTACACTGTGTAAGGCGCTCATTTATCAAGAGACCTCAGCTTTACCCGAATCAAAATGGTGGACATTTTGAGCAGTTGTTAGGTTAGTTTCAATATCGTGAAAAAAATTATTGCTCAAGAACCGTTCATAAAAGAAAGTGTACGATATCAAAATGTGAGAAATTGTAAGCGTTAATCATCCATTTAAAAGAATTATAGGCATTCCACTTAAAAAAAAATGGAAAAAAATGTAAAACAAAATATAGATTTTAATGCTAAAATAAAGAGCACCTTAATTTACGCAAAAATTATTTGATATAATCATATCTCAAAAAACGTTTGAAATAGAAACAAAGAGATATTAAAATGTGAGGAATTGTATGTTTTATTCATTCATGTAAAAAAAGTATACTTAGGCATTCCATTTAAAAAAAAAATGAGAAAAATAATAATTAAATACCAAGAAATCTACGCAAATATTTTGGACACCCGATATACTAAAGATTTATTTCAAAAATGTTTTTTAGTAAATACATCATTTTCAAACAACATCCCACATTTTTAGAAATAACGATTAATAAATCGCGGAGATATGCCAGTCAAAAATGTTTGTAAACTGACCAAAAAAACAGAAAAAAATAACTTGGCAAAATATTTTAGGGTGTAATACAGGGCCCTTGGAGGCTTAACTGGCGTTAAGGAAATGCAGGCTGTTCTATTTAAAAAAATTATACTTTCTTGTGTGACTCGTTTTTGTGACACCTTGTATAATTGAAAATAATTTGAAGTTGTAGTAGAGACGAAATATTGAAAGTTTTGTTAAGAAAGTTTATTTATAAAGTTAGCCGTTTTGCACAATCTTCCGAGAGAACACTGACTGGACACCCTTTATACCTTAATGTACATTATTAAAAATGATTACAATTTTATATATAAATAACTATTACTCCGTTAATATTTGAGTCAGTATCATCGGCCAAAAAACAAATGAAAGCTAATTGTGTGCTCTAGAACTTTTATTAAAATTATTTTGTCAAAAATTGACTAGAAATTTCAGTACAAACGTCTCGAGTTTACAAAAGGTTAAATTTCCGTAATATTTAAATTATTTTTAAATTTACTAAGTTTATCGTTTAATTTATCGTAAAATATGTAATCATACTTTCTGTAAAATGTGAAGTGAGGAATGGAACAAAAAAAAGAAATCTAAAATCGGAGCAACGGTTACTAAGATATATGATTTTAAAGAAAATGTCTCCGGCGGTCTTTTTTTCTAAATGGCGGCTTTAGCTCACGTCGGGATTATTTGCGACTTTATGTACTTATTCTACATTAATATAGCTATCCATTGCAATAAACAAATAACTGTCCCCAAATAGTTCATGCCAAACCCATTTTACACTGAGATTTGCCTGGTCTATTTGGTTTGGGTGGTCTGATGTCTCAATACTGAGATTTTGGCTAACCAAAAAAAACTTCATCATACAATAAAGTGTAGATCAACCTAAAAATTAGTTGGTGAACACAAAACAAAGTCGTTGTACTATTTAATTGTAGACCAAATTGAAAATAGTTAGTGAACATAAAAAAATGTCATTGTAGTATTTAATTTGTTACAAGAAGATATGATTATTAAACTACTATTTGTTTACGAAAACAAATAAAGTTGTATGACTATTCTTTTCTGATTGATTTAACTATGAAACTAGATCGGCGCGATTTCATATGCTCTTTTTGGTTGAATTTACCTATCATTTTCTTTGAGTGTAGATCTCATGATCTCCGTCCTATTTTATTTCTTACTTTTGATGCCAACTAAATTAAATATTAAACGAAGTATGAAGAAATATATTCGCAAAAGGGCTCTGGAGCATTAGAAGTTACGCTAAAGTTTTAATTACTACAGTTGTTGAAATTAAAGTTTCTCACCGTGTTAATTCAGTCAGGCTATTATGAGAAACATTAAACCATGACATTTTAGTTAAATCCGATAAATGACTCGCGTCGACTTTGGGAATAACATTATAACTGAGATCCAATACTTCCACATCTCTTAAACCTTTAAACTGATTCCTTTTTAAGTCTTTTATTTGATTTCCATGTAAATCCAAAGTTTTCAGTTTTCTTAAGGGTTGTAAACTTTCCGGAGGCGGTGTTGTCAAATTGCCATTAGTGATGTGGAGTTTTAAGAGCCTGCCTGCCATGTCACTGGAAACAAAGGCATCCTTCGGTAATTCCGTCATTTTATGACCATCAATGTTCAGTACTGTAAGGTTACCAAGGATCTGGAATAGGAGAAATTCTATAAATATGTTTTTCCACTACCGCTGAAAAAATTGTACTTTTTTTAATTATTTTTTGTTCATAAAACATGTTTATAGTAATAGTGAAAAAAAGTAGAAAACGCGAAAAAGTACCATTATATTCAGATTTATTTTGCATATATAAAATGTCGGCATCTTTGATCCTTGCCGCACCATCAAACACGCCGACATTTTTTATATGCAGAATAAATCTGAAGTCAAATATACCTTAGCCAGGAAATAGAAATGAAATAAAATTAGACTTTTCTGATCTAACAAAATATATCCTTCATTTTTTTTTAATCGATTTATTTTGGTGTTTTAAAGAAAATATCAAAAATCGGCAGCGAAATCACTACGGCATAAAAGATTATTCAAGGTCAAAGTTCACAAAAAACGGTTCTTTACGAATATCGCGCTTTCTATGGCTCGGAGGCCAATTGAGGTTATTATGAAAATGAAAGATAATGAAATTCCGCACAAAAATGATCTCTTCCATTTTTTGTGTATAACGAACGATTTAGACATTGTACGTAAAAAATGAATAAAATATTTTTCGTTCAAAATTTGTGTACCTAAATGTGTAAGCACATTATACAAATTTTTATTGTACAGAACAGTAATTTTGATTCTATTTTTTTTCTTGTATATATTATATTAACTAAGGTTATTATGAAAATGAAAAATATTTTATTCAATTTTTACGTACAGTGCCTAAACCGTTCGTTGTACATAAAAAATGGAAAAGATCATTTTTGTGCGGAATTTCATTATCTTTCATTTTTATAATAACTTCAATTGGCCTCCGAGCCATTGCCGATTTTTAATATTTTCTTTAAAACACCAAAATAAATCGATTTTAAAAAAATTAAGGATATATTTTGTTAGATCAGAAGCCATATTTTTGTCTAGAACGACTGGAGTAAAATGAGGATAGTAGTATGAGCACGTTATCAGTGTATGCGACAAGATCCTATTGGCGTTTAAATTTGAAGAGGGTGTAATTCAAATAGTTACTTCCACATCCAGTGGAAGTATAGTAACGACAATTTTTTTTTAAATTTTCATTGCTCAAATAGGCTATACTAGTCATGAAACGTCGAGGTTTTAAGTTTGAGCAAAAAAAATTATGTCTGTCTGTTGGTCTGCCTGTCTATCTGCAACTTCTTTTGTGCGCACGATTACTCTGGAAGCGTTTAAGATATTGACTTGAAATTTTGTACATGTATGTATTTTAACGAGATCTGGAACTATATTATATTTTCATCTTATTCCGTTGAAATATTGGGGTAAATGGGGGTAAGGAGATAAATCAAGCAGGTAAGAGTCCATAAAATTGGTATTTAGTATATACGTAAGAGAAGCTAATGTCTCAAAAAAATGTTTGGAACTTTTACCACCCCATTATAAAAGGGAGTGAAAAAAATTGTAATTTAGTATGTGTACAAGAACCAAAATATTTTTTTACTTCTTCCATCCATCCATCTTTACGCACTGATCATAGTCGTTTCTTGGTGTATTACTAGAATGTTAAATGTACTCAACAACCTGTAGGAATTAACTCCTCTGGGAGTATCCTGAACAATATACTGGCCATTGCTCCAGGAGAACTACTGCATCACTGTTAGCTAAAACTGGAGTTGATATTTTAACTATAGCATGGAGGGTGAAGGTCAAAAATGTTTTCGCTGTGTGGGTCCCAAACGCACTTTGATAGGTACGCTCAGAGTGCAAATTAGACGAGCTAACCACTGAGCGACCGATCCCCTTTCTACAAAACTTTTGAATTGGGGACTACTTTGCTCCCGACTGCGCGTACTCTGCAGCCTCGCTTGCAGTTCACATTTAATAGGTCTACACACCAAACAATTTCTCGAGTTCAATCAGTGTATCATTTTCAGGACTATAATCAAAAACTTTATTTAATATTATTATACTCTTCGCAAAACGTAGAGTATATTGCATTTGATCGGCACATTTCTAAAACCGGAAATATCGCTCGCAGAGAAAAAAATTTCATATCATTGTGTTAGTGAATGAATTCTGAACAACTTTCAAAATGTCCGTCCGTCCGTCATGTTTCTTGTAAGCACGATAACTTAAGAAAGAAAAGTCCGATTGTATTGAAATTTGGAAAGTGAGTTAGTGTTAGCTAGAGGAAGACCCTATTTTGAAGAAAATCAATCAGTAAATAAGAAAGTTATTAATCATTAATTTAAAAAAAAATTATTTTCTTAATTTCTGTCGCTTGTACTTAAATAGAAATCTTGCGAAATGTTATCTCTATAATATATATTTTTTTGTTTATGCATTTTACTAATATATATATTATTATAATAATATATCTAATACGTTGAAATATAATACTCGAAAGATATATATTACAGACATTCAATTTTTGTAGTAATGTGTGATGGTCCAGTGACTAAAACTTTACTCCACAAACTAAACGCACTGGACTTTCCCATGCACATAACCAAACTTATTCACTCTTTCCTGACAGATAGATCGCTGCAAGTCAGAGTGAATAATAAATTATCAACTCGGCGGTACATTCGCGCTGGTGTCCCCCAGGGATCGTGCCTGTCACCGAAACTGTAGAACTTGTAAGTCTCCGACTTCCTAGAGTTTCCGAATACTAATCTTGCCAAGTACGCCGACGACACGGCCATGTACGCGCATTCATTTACCGCTCAAGCGGCAAATATGCTGCACAAGGCACGCATGGCTCGTGCCATGGCGTATTGCGACAAGTGGAAGATTCGGATCAACGCCGAGAAGTCCAAGTCGATTCTCTTCACGCACCGGTTCACAGAAAACCGCATATTAACGCCAATTTCGATGGGGGGACAACAAATTCCAATTAAATGGTGCGTGAAGTATCTAGGGGTTACCCAGTAAACATTAATGTAACTTTACCTCTCTGAGAGGTAAGATTAATAGAACATTTTTATATAAAATATTTTACATAATTTTACATAGCATATACGTAAAATAACATCATATTTAAGTCAACATATTAACTTAATTACTTATACACAAGTTTACATATTTGCTGTATAATTTTACTTAAAAATGTTTACCTACTTCATTTTACGACATCGAAGTCATGGAACGCGTCAGTCACGCTCACGCAGCATGCCAGTGTAAAATGATGTAAAATCTAACGTTTGTGTTTTTTGATCATTTTTGTCAAAAATTGTGGATGATGTCTTTTAATAACTTTGATGCAGAACTGTGAACCATAAAGCGTTGTGACTTTTTAAAATATTTTATTTAGACGTTTTATTAGTGTAGAGGTTAGGTGCAAACATAAACATGCCCTCTTGTTTGCTGGAGGTGCACCATTTTCCTGTGAATGACCCAAAAGTAAGTTGTACCGTTTTTATAAAGATATTTATTTAAAGGAAACGTAATCTTTTTATAGGTTAGAATTATTTCACGGGCAATCGTTATTCTCGACAGACAATTATATCATTACATGGATTTTGTTACACAAAAGCTGTATGTTGGTGCTGTTCCCACATTATTAAGTTCAACTGAATCCAGCGTAAGAAGTTGTAATTCAAGGAAACCCAGATCTTAATAGTGACCAAAAGCTTTTGCGAAGTACTATGCAGAGGTATGGTTATTGTTTACCGACATCTTATAGTTATAATACAATAACGAACACAAAGTAAGTTGTGTTCTTTATTGTATTGTACATATATTTCAAGGTTTTGTATGTGTAAAGTAGGCTAATATTTTCCTGCAATTTTTCTTTTCTCCAAAATTTGGCTTCAGCACGTCAAAATACTTCAGAACCTTAGGACAAAACCATTGCCCCTGTTTAGGGGATAAAAGGGGTGGCAACCAAAAACTGATAATTTTCTTTTTAATATCAGAATCGGTTTCAACATGTTAAAAAACATGATTAGATGGTTCTGATGAAAAGCGCAGCCCCTTTTTTTGTTGTATTGTGATTAATGATATTGCTTGTATCGCCATTAAAAAAATTAATTTGATCATTATAAAACTACGAAGAAAACTAGAATTGTCTAAACCTTTATGGTTAATTTTGTTGCAATAAATTAAGACAATTAAGATTTGTCATTATTAAAAATATGCTTCTGGTAGAATTAAATCATCTTGGTAAAGGACCCCGCACATTTTCTTATATCAAATGGCTCTCGGTGCATGTAATAGTATAATATGATTTAATATTTATACAAAAAATGCTTAAGAAACAGTAACAAGTTCGAAAATTGAATCGTTGATTGTTTACTTTTCAGTAGCGTTAATTAACAATTTGTTTATATGACTGTTAAAGAAACTACTTTTATCATGGGATTCTCATAAGATTGATGCACTCGTCTACAACTTATGCATGAAAAAAGTACTACTTTACACACTTGTTGCATAAATAAGTAGGTATTTTAAAATTATTTAAAACAATTTTTTGGCAATTATTTAACAAATGCATTTTTTTCACGCTCCACGGCTCCCAATTGGCGTAGAAAACCCCGTTTTTTAAAATTGTTTCTTTTTTTGTGATCTTTTGAAGCATTGTAATAATTTTTAATTGTTTGTTTTCGTAAAGTTTGGTTAAAATATATATATATTATTATTTAAGCTATCATAGATTGTTTAATAACTTAACAAATTGATCAAAATAGTTTGCATCTAGTTTTCTTCACAATTTAGTAAAGGGATACAAGCTACATAACCAGATTTACTACACTATACAGCCACTTAAAACTACCCAACTTGTAACTTTTTTATTTTCGAAGCGATGACCATGTATGGCACATCAACTTGTAGACATTTTTAAAGCCTTTAAATACCCATACAGAGTGATTAATTTTTTTTTTTAATGGTTAAGAAAGGAAACTTAATTTCTTTGAATATTTGTTTACCGCATCCTGTACATGGACTGTGTTATTGTTTTCTTATAAAGAATGAGTTTTAATTAGCTTCAATTTATGTTATTAAAATAAAAAAACTTAAAAAAAAATTGCAATTTCCTACTTAGTACATTTTAATATAACTAAGTTAGTTTTTAAAAATATATATTTTTATTTTTTGTTACCGTTTTATTATGCTGAATATTGTTTGTGATATGTCTTTTACAGATAAAGCATAAAATTATTATTTACATTCCTTTCAAAGTAATTTAAAAAAAAATCAGTTTGGAGTGTTTTTAATTCCTTTCTCGAAAACCAAAAAGAATTTCAAATATGACGTAATAATATAAATTGAAGCTAATTAAAACCTTTATAAGAAAACATTAACGAAGTTCATGTACAGGGTGACGTAAAAAAATATTCAAGGAAATTAAGATTTCTTTAACAATTTTTTCAAAAAAATTTTTTTTAAATGCTTTAAAAATATCTAAAAAATAAGAAAATTACAAGCCTGGGGAGTCTTAAATGGTGCATCCCGTATATGAAATAGACTAATATTTCAATTATTTTCACAGGTTGTGTAACTGATGTTCAAGTAGCAAATGTCAGAGTGACGAAGGCTGACCAAAGAACGAGTACAATCAGAAACGACCTGAGAGATGCTTAACACTTATTGTAGATACTTAGTTAACTTGAATATAGATTAGTTAGTTACACAAAAGACACTAGTATTAACCTCTCCTAAATCAACAGTTAATAAAATAAATTAAACGAAATTTGAGCTTTACTAGGAATGCAAGGCAAGGTAAGTAGGTAGGTGGGTATACATCATTGGAGAAGAAAAAATATCGTATAGCTGCTTTCTAAAAAACATAGATGACAACGTCGAGGACAATGCTTAATGCCTGGTTTACCTACTGGGATATGCAGAGATTAAGATGGAATTGAAACTTTGTTGATACTAATTAACTTAGTTTAAACTGTCATTCAATTCGATAATCTTTCCTAAGCTAATATATGTTGACAAATCAGACAACCATATCTTGCATTATTTACTTTTTATCACTTTTTGATGTAGCATGTATTTGTTTTATATACCTACTATAATGTTCAAAATAGCACCCTATAGTACTTTTTAAATATTGATACTAGAGAACTGGATTCTTGGAGTTAAATATATGAATATAAATTCCTCATGAATTGTCCAGAAAAATTGATATTCTTCAGGAAATAACTGGAGGAGACATCAACTTTTATTTTTAAGTTGAATACCTCTGAACATTTTTAGAAAGTTAGGTAGTTTTATATTTTAAATATAACCATTTTTTACAAAAAAATTTTCATTTAAAATATAAAACTACTCGGCTCTCTAAATAAGGTATCCGACTTAAAAATAAAACTTGGTGTCAACTCCGGTAATTTTCCAAAGAAATATATTTTTCTGTATAACTTATAAGGAACTTTATTCATATATCTAACTTTAAAAATCCAATTGTGTAGTATCAATATTTAAAAAGTGCTGGGATATGCTATTTTGAACATACGGTAGGTAGATAAAACATATACATGCTACATTATAAAGAGATAAAAAGTATATGTTAGGTAGCGTTAGCGTAAGGTCACTATCAAGTGGTTGAATATACATACATGCTACATCATAAAGAGATAAAATTAGTTACGTATGCTTTACATAGCAAGTGGTTGAATATACATATACGCTACGTCATTTGTTCCATACCGTGAGGTCACAGTGTTACCTCTTCACTATGTAAAAATCATAAGCACATGTTGCTGACATTTCGCAGAGTATGCACATATGATTATGCGTCACATTTTACATAGCACGTTACTTCTGCGAAACTTAGTTTACGTAGCATTTACGCATATGCTATATATTTATGTTTGCTGGGTAACTTGGACAAAAGACTGACGTTTAACACCCACATCAACGAAACCATACTAATGGTCTACTCCATGTCCATGAGTCTGTACCCTCTCCTGGCCATGGATAGCGGACTAAACAGACAAAATAAAAAACTGTTACACAATGGTGATCAGGCAGGCAATCACATACGCGACGCCGGTATGGTGCAGCATCTCGGTCACGACAATGCAAAAACTTCGAGTTATCGAATACAAATTTATACGTCTCATCTCTGGTTTGGACAGATACACCTTCCTCAGAGATTTATAGGCACTATGTCATGATATAACCCCACTAGCAGACTACGTCCGAGAAATTTCTCGAAAATTCTACAAATTCAAACTGGGCGATTGTCCGCTAACCCGCAACATAATTCGAATCAGACAGCATAATGTGATACTTTTCGATATAAGACACCCCCTACCATACCAGGCGTTGCCTATTTCCCCGCAACCTCTCCCCTAGCCATACTTTCCTATACTATAACCTCTTATTTCCCTACTTTTGATCTTTATCTTAACTTTATATTCCCCAATCCTCTCTATTCTTTCTGCATATGTTCTATTTGTTTTTTTTTTACCTTTTGTTAATTTTTGTCTCTAAATTACATTCAGACCAATAAATTATAAAAATCCCAACTTCTTTAAACTCTAACTTTCACTTTACCAGATTTTCCTGACAGAAAGACCGCCAGGGTTGAATTACTTCCAACGGGTTTTTTCATTGAGTTTTTTCCCGTGCCAGCAATCAAAATTTTTCAGTGCTTGTGCGGTCGTAAGAACGCAAGTTTCAGTGTTACATATTAATTAGTATAAGTATCTTTGCGTATTATGTAAAAAGTTATTGTTAGTTTTAAGTTTTATTTCTAAACAGGAGCACTAACCTTCCAGTCGAATTGCTGTTCCAGCCAAACCGGACCTGCCCCTACCCAGCCCTACATTCACCACGGCGCTACGCGTCGTCGTTGTCTGGCTGGCTCTGGTCGAGGTTCCGGGGAGGCGCATACTTGTGCACGCTTAATTTAAAAATATATCTGTTTTGCTTTTGCTTTTTGCTTTTTTGCAAACCAAAAATCCTGTGTTCGAATCCCAGATAGGTTGGGTGTTTTTTTTTTCAATTTTTTTTTCATATATTTTTTTTTCACAACAAAGTTGCTATCACAACATTTAGAAAATTCAAAAACTAACATTATTTACAAGAAAACTGCGAAGAGTATCCTATAGAATGTGTAACAATTATCTAAAAAGCTCAGTAAATTGGAGTTTTTAGTTTGTTAGCTATTTTTAATTGTAATTACTTGGTAATATTAAATAAAGTTCTTGATTGTAGCCCTGAAGATGGCAAAAAAAATATACAAACGTCTTGATCTTTTTCCCTACACACTATTTATATTTAACTTTTTTATTAGGTATAGAAAACTCGTCATAAAATTTCATTTTTTACCTTAAACGCCAAAGTCGGAAATTGCCTGAGACTAGAATTGATGAGATGGAATTCATTAAGTGTATTGTTTACTCCAAGAAATGTGTGCTCTTCTATAATTTCCACCGGAGTTTCTTCTATTCGTAGAAATTTGAGACCTACTTTGTAAAACACGCTTCCATATAATCTTCCTGTAAACAGTTACAAAATCATTTAAACAAAATAAAAACTGTTAACACTATCTGGCAAAACAGATCAACAACAATATTCAATAAAATTGTAACGCGAAATTATCACTAGATTATTGCGTGACTAAAATTTTCCTAAACTACTTACTATAAAAAGCTACTGAATAAAGAAAAAAAAATTATAAAACAACAACTTGTATTTATTACTTCCCTATCGTAGAAGTATAGTAATCGTAAAAAAAAATTGAAATCTTTTTTTTTTAAATAGACTTTGAATGTCACGAAACGCCGAGAGTATAAATTTGAGCAAAAAAATTAACTTCTGTCTGTCTCTCTCTCTCTCTCTCTCTCTCTGTCGGTCTGTCGGCCTGCTCTGTCTATAAGATTTTTGTGCTCACGATTACTCTGGAGTGGTTCAAGATATTGACATTAACAAATGTATAAGGAATCCATTGGATGTAGTTGAAATGTGGATAGGTGTACCTGTAATAAATACAATACAGTAAAGGCATGTAAAAATTCATGCGAGTGACTGCGTGGCAGATCCGTTTCGATCCAGCGGCTATATGTGTAATCAGAAAGAGAAAAAAAGCTTTATTTTACTACTTAGAACTGCTAAGAATTTTTAGAGATTCCATAGTATGCATTTAACCGTGCGCTTGGCCGCGCAGAGTGACAAAGTTATTTCACTATTTTTTTGCAGGAATGCCGTGGCTTTAGCGATAAATTTTACTAGGACATTTTTTGTTCAGAACACGTGGTTTTTCCTACCCTGACTTAATTTCAAAATTTTGAAAATATGGATGAAAAAAAATTTTTTTTATCTGCATCCGAGCGAAATGTAAACTTTTCAGGATATTATTCTATACACTTTCTCGAAGTCATTAAAAAAAATTATTCATTTTGCAAGTTTTTGGAGATATCACTAAAAAATTTTCTCTGCCGTCTGGGCTAGTTAGCGTGATTTCTTAGGATAAATAATAATCTTGGACCAGATATTTTCTGCAGAAACAATTAAAAATTTTTCATAGAATTTGGTTTTAGGGCATGCTGAAAAGACAATTATCCTATTTCAATCAATAATATAACCCCCCGATTTTCTCCATTTTCTTTTGATTCAGTTTTAGAAAATACTGGTTTTATTATTAATTTGGTCATAAATGATCAAGATATAGGAGTGCAGTAATGAAAAATAAGAGACACTGTTAATCCAGGCGTTTTAGCTGTAAAATTGACCTCTGTTCCCTCAAACGGGAACAACATCTATTATAACAGTTGTACATCTGTAAATTCTCTACCTTAAAGATCCTGTACATTTTTTTCGTACGCCTAACCGTTTTGGAGATACGATGCCAACTAAGTGAAAAATGCATTGTTCCTCAAACATCTTCAGCAGCTCAACAGCATTTGTGTAGAGTGTATTATCAAGTTCAAACCTGGTTGGGAAAAAGACATTGATCCTGAGCAGTGGGGCTGGATTAAGAAGAATGATATTTTGCAGGCAGTACCAACGCAGTTACCACCAGCACTAGACATATTGTTAAATTCAGTTTTTTGCAACTGTACGAAAGGTTGTGCAGAAAATGTAGCTGTAGGAAAGTAGGACTGAATTGTTCAACAGCTTGTGGCCATTGCCACGGTCACTCCTGCTTGAAAACCGCACCTATAATTGCTATGAATGATGAAATGGACGACGTAGAATCTTATCAGAATGAAAGTAATGACAACGATTTGTCATTGGATGATAACGTTTCAGATACCGAAGGAGTCGGATATATTGACTAATTTAAGATCCGGCGGCATGGAATAGGCTTCCTGGGGAAACCATATAATAAAGAAGCGCGCCGAACATTCTATCTCTAAGGTGGTGCGGAAATGAGTGCATTTTTGACTTATTCACTGTAAATAAATGTAAATAAAATGCATAAGACATTCTGGTAGAGAATAATGATACCGAGCTCTATAACAGCAATATTTAATTTTCATTCTGAGATATAGAAAGCAAGATAATTGAGAAATATGTGGTGCGAAAGAGGTTTGGCGGAAATAAATGCATTTTTCACTTAGTCGCATCATATCTACAAAACGGTTAGGCGTACGAAAAAAATGTATAGGGCCTTTAAGATACAGAATTTATTTTCATAATAGGTATTTTTCCCGTTCGGTCCATAAAAACTGAGTTAATCGCGAATCCTCGGTTTCCGCGACTTCCCGACGCGGGTTTCACGAACTCCTCCAGGTGTATCGTGGCGTAACTACCAGGTGTTATTCAAGACGTCCAAATAAACACAATAAAAAAAAGTCGTACTTAACGAATTTGGCAGCAAAAGTCTAAAACTCCTGGAGTATGTATACAGTGTGTGTAATGGCGGGCTAGACATAGGGAGTAAGAATTGCAACATCGCGTGTGCCAGCTGGCTGAAATGAAATAACTGAGAGCTGGGATGCTTCAGTGGTCTAGCGCCGACTTTTTAATCTATGCCGCTGACGGGCGAGTTTGCTGTTGCTGGGTTGTCATATCTCTCGCGCTACGTGAATGCACATGCGAAATCGGCAGTTACACGCATAAAGAATGTTTCTATATTATATGCGGATTATTCAACTATTTAATAATTAATTAATACACTTACCAATGTTGCACTTATAAATCGTTAGCATTTGAACGGGCAATTTGAAGGTGGCCAAATTATTAAGAGCTATGCTCATGCTAGCCAAATTGGTATTATTGCAGCTGACAGTGATTCCTTCGTCTGATTCGGAGTCACAAGTGCATGGATGCAGAAGTAATTTCTCCTTAGGGCACCTGTATAATGGTCCCGGGGGAATGTAACCAGCTAACGCTATTCCACATATTCCCAAGCCTATTAAAACGAATGTTGTGGCTGTATTCATGTCTGATGTAGATCTGAAATGGAAACAGTAATGCAGACGTTATTTTATTACCCTAAACGATATTGTTCCTTAGAAATAAACCTTTGACTTAAATTAAAACAATTTCCATTGAATGTTTCTTGCGCGGTGTTCTAGGCAAACGGTATTATATAAACTTGGAGTAAGCTTGTTTTCGTTCAAAATGATTTATTCAAAATACCGTCAAAGCCATTTCACAAGGTCCAGCAAGCTGAGTTTTTTCATATACTTCAGCAAGGAGAGAATTAACAAGAGGAGGCAGTCAGAAAAAGGAAATGACATTAAATAAAGATGGTTGAATAACTCCAAATTAAAGGATCACAGCTGTGTATTACAATCAGCTGATTCATTTATTTCATTTTGAGTACATGCAAAGTGAGTGTAATCATGAGAAATACGACTTTTTTTACATAATTTTTTTGTGGTGTATTATATTTACATAATAAGATGAAATGTAAGTATTGACATAAAAAGAGTGGGTGCAACGTACTATGTGTAATTACAAAAAATAAGAAATTTAATGTGGATGAAAAACCTAACATTCTTGGAGTGACTACAAAGCTATGAAGCAAAATAAGGCTATGTTTAATTTTAATAGTGATATGGCATATTGCTTTTTAGAGCCATAGTAGGGTAGTTTTATAAAATAATGGAAAGAAAAAAAATTCCACCAAATTTGGTCTTCCTAGAATAAAAGGAAGTGGGGCCTCCAGCGAATTTTTTGTGGGTAAATTTGTTAGTACAGGACAATTATAATTATTTTTATTGGTACTCATTTAAATACTATATTTTATTACATGCAAATTATTCTTTATAATTGTTATTATGATGCTGGCAGGTCATTTTACCTGCTTGCAATAAAAAGCAAAGAGAGTAGGATTATTTAATTCAAGTGAGATTTGGCAGCTTTGGCCTTTTTCAAAGATCAGTCCTTTTTAGAAGTAAGCAATAAAACAGAGAAAGATATCATATCTTTTTGCCTGTTTTCACTTACAGGAGATATCGTTAATCCGCCTACACCTTGCCCCCTAAGGGGCCTATTCAACTGCTGATGCTTATATAAGTTGAAATTAATAAGGAGATATTTTTAGTTTCCGTTTTTACTTAGGTGAAGTAATAGAGACTTGTGTGTTAGTTATATTTTTAGTGATTTTGGTCTGTAAATTTTGGTAAACCACGTCATTTCCTCGAAGTTTGAAAAAGACAGTTTAGTGTATCTCGTAGGTTCACCACAGATTATTGGAAGCAAGCTTCCTTCCAATATACGAATTTTAAGTGTATTTTTTTAACCTGCGAGAAATGAAATTGAATTTGCGTGAAAGTAGAAAAATAACAATAAACGAAGTAATTGTATTTTGGTACAAAGCGCTTATCCCAGCACGTGATGTGCAACGTTGCATTAAAAAAGTAGAAAGTCTATATGAAGAATTAAGATCTCTGCAGAAAAGCAAGCATAATTGCTAAATAGAAAGAAACATCTTTTGTGGATAAATTAGATGATTTGTTTGACATTGCTCCTGCGAACGTCTTTGAAATAATAAAGATAGAGGACGACAGCAATTTTTACTCAATCAAATTACAAGGGGAAGAGCGGGTTTCATGTATGTATCGATAGAAAACTAACTGAACAGGAAAAAAGTGGAAGTACGAAAACAGAAGAATCTTGAACGAATGGAGAAAAGCGCCAACATTTTTGAAAAGTATATTAGCGTGAGCCGATTAAGGCACCAATATACAGAAAGTAGATAATTTCATATTAAATAAAAAAGTGTGAATGACTAAATTTGAATAAATGATTTAAGTATTTTCAATATATTTTTTTCTTTAAAATGCTAAGAATCCTATCATGTAATTCAATACTTCGTCAGTATTAGCTAGAAGAGTAGTTGTTTTGATTGATTCTCCAATAATGAGTGTTTTAAAGTATTTACCTAACTAGTATATTAGCGTGCCCAGATTAGGGCAACAATATACAGAAAGTAGGTATTTTCATAATAAATAAAAAGTGTGTAAGTTGTGATTTGCATAATACCTAAATAATATTCTGTAATCATGATAAAAGCAAATAAATAAAAACTAATTAATTGTAAAAATAAATCAAGAATAGGCTTGTAAATAATGAATGGATGTTTCTATACTCTACTGATGAGAACTAACGAGTTCGAAAAAACTTGTACAACTTTTCTAGAGTTGAAATAGAATGTACGGTTCAATAATTGTTATGAATGACTGAATTTCAATAAATAATTCAAGTATTTTCAATATATATATATATATATATTTTTTTTTTTTGCCTTAAAATGCCAAGAATCCAATCACGTAATTCAATACTTCGTCAGTATTAGCTAGAAGAGTAGTTGTTTTGATTGGTTTTCCAATAATGAGTGTTTTAAAGTGTTTTCCTAAGTAGTATATTAGCATGAGCCGATTAAGGCACCAATATACAGAAAGTAGATAATTTCATATTAAATAAAAAAGTGTGAATGACTAAATTTGAATAAATGATTTAAGTATTTTCAATATATTTTTTTCTTTAAAATGCTAAGAATCCTATCATGTAATTCAATACTTCGTCAGTATTAGCTAGAAGAGTAGTTGTTTCGATTGATTCTCCAATGAGTGTTTTAAAGTATTTACCTAACTAGTATATTAGCGTGCCCAGATTAGGGCAACAATATACAGAAAGTAGGTATTTTCATAATAAATAAAAGGTGTGTAAGTTGTGATTTGCATAATACCTAAATAATATTCTGTAATCATGATAAAAGCAAATAAATAAAAACTAATTAATTGTAAAAATATATATTTATTTGTTGTTAAAAAAAAAACCTGACGTATAGGGGAAAAACTAAGGTCAGATTCGTGTTCAGAGGCACAAAATACAAGGGATAGGTATGGTCAGTACCCCGGCGCAGACAACTTTTTTTTTTGTGGGCCTGTGAATTAATCATATTTCTAACGTCTTTTGATAAAGCATTAAATAATATTATATAGTTATAGGGATAGACAATAAATTCGTATTGTAGTTGTGGTGATCAGAACATATTTTCAAAAATAAATGACAAAATGTTATAGTGAATTATCTATTTTATTCCTTTTTACTTACCAGAATTAAAACGAGAAATTGTTATTAACACCTTACCCCATTTACATCCTATAATTTAAATTTTTAAAATTTGATTTCAGATTCGTAATCAACACCAGAAACCTATATGCATAAATTAAAACGAGAAATCAAATAATTTATTACATTTGCTCCGTTTCCCTCCACCATATCGGATCCGCTATTTCCAATTTTCTAATTTTGACTTCATATTCATAATTAGCGGCCCCCAAGACCTATATACATAAATTAAATGCGAAATGAAACAATTTATTACAGTTGCCCCGCTATTTTCAATTTTCTAATTTTGACTTCATATTCATAATTGGCTACCACAAAAACCTGTATACATAAATTAGAACGGGAAATTAAGCAATTTGTTACATTTGCACCGCTTCCCTCCGCCATATGGTTTGCTATTTTCAATTTTTAAATTTTGACTTCAGACTCATAATTAGCGACCCCAAAAATCTATATGGATAAATTCAAACGCGAAATCAAGCAATTTATTACATTTGCCCCATTTCCCTTTGCCATACTGGAGCCACCATTTTCAATTTTTTTATTTTGACTTCATATTCGTAATTAGCGATCCCAAAAACTTAGAAGCATAAATTATTATAATGCGAAATCAAGCATTTTTTTACATTTCGACCCCAAAAACATAAATATACTGCATTTCAAAAATTAATAATCAATATCATTCAATATGAAATTATTCTGAGGTTTTGCATATTTTTTACCTCTAGGTACTGTACTATTTACAGGATGTAGCGAAATGAGATATTTTCAAATAATCGTTTTTTGTCACCATCTTGCCAATATGACGACGCGAGGATCAGGAGGTACGAGAGGGCAAATCTAACATGTTATTAAATGGACCGAAATCCACAAACTCACGAGCTGCGAAAACTTCCGAACTTATTCAGAAGCTAATTCATTTTTACCGCCTTGGTGCTCAGCCTTAAATTCTATGATAAAACAGAATAGAACAGATCTAAATTATCAGTAAATAAACTCAAAGGTTACCATTAATATTAATTATGTAGAATACGTTTAAAAAATTTAAGTGAAGACATGTCTTGGTTTTCTAATACTATCTGTAAGTGTATTGTTACATATTTAGAAGAAGAATGTATTTCCGTTACAAACGGTGTACTGCCAAATATGACACCTATTACATGAGCTTGTATGAGAACGGAATAGTGCTATCATAATAACTGTCATAGATAATTCATTTTCTCCAAAAAAGTACAGTAACCAGCTACGCAAATCGACAATTAAATTTTTCCAAGAAAAGTACAATGCTAAATAGTTGAAAGTGTATAATAAGTTTGTAACTACTTAATTAACTTCAAATTAGAAATTCTTTCCAGATATCTTGTTACGTTGTTTAATTTTGCAGTCAGTAAAAAGGCTCATTCAGAAAATACAAGACAATCCAGACAATCCAAGCTTAATGAGGCAGCCTGGAACAATGTAAAAGCGCTTGTAGCTAATATTTTACAGAGCGTACCAACTTATTTTATACATATTGCCATTATTACTGGCTTATTTTTCATAGTGGAGTTTTAATCTTTGTTGTTTGTTTTCGTTGGAATATATTTTCAATTCAGTTCATGTTTTAATAGAAATGTTTTTGAAAACATTGCTAGCTACTGATTTTATGCCAAGAAATGTTAAAGTCATGTTCTTCAAAACCTTATGATTACAGCAGACATTATCTTTACTCCGACCGCAGAACCTATTTTTTTTGCTGAAGTCAAATTTTTCGTATTATGATTTGTCTTTTTAGAATATGTTTAAGGACATTGTAAGCTACAAGAAAATGCATAATGACGAGTTGTCATCTTTGAGCATGCTGTTTTATAATGATAATTTGAATAATAGCAATAGTAATATTTAGTTAAAAACTTCAATAAATGACGGCAAATACAATTACTTCCACATCCAGTGGCAGTATAGTAACGACAATAAAATTTTTAAAAATTTTTATTGTTCAAAAAGGCTTAAAATGCCATGAAACGTCGAAATTTTAAGTTTGAGCGAAAAAAAAATTTCTGTCTGTTTGTCTGTCTGCCTGTCTGTCGGTCTGTCTGTCTGTCGGTCTGTCTGTAACTTTTTTTTGTGCGCACGTTTACTCTGGAACCGTTCAAGATATTGACTTGAAATTTGGTACACGTATGTACTTAAACGAGATCTGGAACTAGATTATATTTTCATGTTGTTCCGACGAAGGGTTGGGGGGTAAATTGGGGTAAATTTGGGGTAAATGGATAAATCAAGCAGGTAAGAGTCGATAAAATTGGTATTTAGTATATACAAGAGAAACTAGGGTCTCAAACAAATTTTTGGCATTAGTCACCCCCATTACCACCCCCACCACCTTATTAAAGGGGATGAAAAAAAATTGTGATTTAGTGTATGTACAAGAACCAGAAACCTCAAAATATTTTTTTACTTCATCCACCCCCACTACCACCCCCCTATCACCACCCTCACCCCACTACCGATGTGGGGTATCGTTTTATGGGTTATTGGGGTAGAGGATTTCAAATATTATATTATTATAGTTCCATAAACAATTATTTCCACCATAAAGTTTTTTCGTTGTGAGTGACTTGGATAGAGAATCTGGATGTGGAAGTAGTGATTCCTTGGGCAGCGGTTTTTTTCGATGCGGTTTCAACTTCAACCTACTACTGTAGTATTATAGTACTACTACTATGCCAATATATGTTGCTGTCCTGTAAGTGCTACTTTACCTGAATCACCCCGGAAAGTAGCTTTTGTCGGAATATGAAATCCAATACGATTCTTCGTCTTTGTTAAGAGTAAAGAAATTCTGTTTACATTTACACCAACAGTACTATAGTAGTAATTTAGTAAAGTGGTATCATGGTAATGCCGCTGTATCGCTAAACACAATCCGGAAAGTGAAACTTACTGGTTAGCCGAGCCAATAAAGGCTTTTTCTCGTCCTAAACCCTCAAAAATAGAACCGACTTGGATGTTTTTTTTAATGTTTGTAATATTTAATTATTGAAAATCAGAAACATTTCAGCTGGGGCTAATTTATAGAGGGTGGATGCCACCCCTTTTCAGGGTGATGGTACCTAAAAAACCAAAAATATTGAATCAAATTTTGAGAAGAAAAGGCTTTATGAAAATTTTAATTTAAATTGAGTCAAGTTACAACGACTTGAAAATTGGGATATTACCTTCAAGAAGGAGGTATTTCAACACGAGTTTTGTCAAATAACTCGATAAGTATTACATTGGGTGAAAATATACTAAAGAAAAATAAGAAAGCTACTAAATCGAAGATGAATTTCGTATTTTTCTAAGTTTTTGGAAAATAATGGTTTCGGAGATATGATGTCCGAACATGTATAAGACTTAAAATGTTAAATGTCTCAATCAAAATGAAAGACTATTAATTATGACAGAAAGAATATGCTTCCCCGCATGTTTTTAATAAAAACTCCGCCATTTTGTTAATGTAAGTAGTCAGTAACTAAAAAAATATATTCTCGTGTACTGTTTTTTGATAACATATAGTATAACCCAGACGCTCAAAATGTTTTGTCCGTTGCTTTAGAAAAAAATTGCATTTTAAACTATAAACAGATTTTCGAAAAAACGGTTTTTTTTCTAAGCAAATATCTCAATCAATATTAGTTTAAGCGAAAAAGATGATAGATACCAAAAATAAAGCTTATAAACTGAGAATGGATTTGTTTTACTTTAACATTTACGTAGGATTAATAGTTTCAGATATATTTAAGTTTATAGATGGCATCCGAAAGATTATAGGATGAAGTATTTATTTTAAATGTTGAATATCTTAGAAACTATAAAACTTTCATAAAAATTTCTAGGAGACAGACTTAGAGTTAATTCTTTCAAATGACTTTTGTTTGTTTCTGTATGAGAAAAAATAAAGAAGTTATGATCGAAGCAATGTGTGTTTTCGTATTTTTTTTATATTGTAATTGTCCAGTAACATTTTTCTTAAATGCTGTTTTTTGTTCGTATATAGCAACACCTAGATGCTTATGTTTTCGTCTTTTTAAAACACTTGCTTAAAAAAAATTTCATTCTCCGTATTTTAGCAGCCGTTTTGAATTTATTTATTTTAAATTCAGAAAACCTTTTTTTGACAATGTATTCGTAATTAGTAACCCCGAAAATCCCCCAGGTATATTCGAAAACCGAACTTAATATATAAAAATCTTAAATTTCACAAAATTTTTGAATAATTCTATATTTATGATTCAAAAAAATTATCTGTCCCTTGACTCATATTTCTGATTTTTGAATAATAGAATATAACAAACATTTTAAAAAATAATCTGATCTGCTTTTGAGAATTTAGAATATTTAATGATTTTTGCGCTTCATTGAATCGACTAAGTTTAGCACAATCATTTTCCATTCTAGTAATGTAAACCAGCAATGTTACACCTGTATTAGGGTTGTGTTGGATAGCAATCGTATACTTTATTGCAGTTATTTGCCAAATATTATATATGTTAGCAGTTCATGTCATTAGTGGGTGTGGCGCGACAGCAATGTCTTATGGTTTAGGAAAAAGCAAAGTCATCAAAGTATTAAAGAACGGACATAATTTGTCTCTAATAGGTGAACAGGACGCAAGTTTTACTGAAATTGTTAAACAAGCAACCAAGTTCATCACAGCATGGTATGAGAAAGCTTCACGAGGCCCATTATCAGATACTCTCATAAAACTTTGGACAGATAAAATTGAAGTGGTAAATCATAGATACTCCTGTTATGCACGCTACATTCCTTTTATGTACGCTACATCCAACAAATGAAGCTTCTGCTGAAAACTTCAAATCTGCATTTGGAAACACGTTTTGGAATATGATATACCAAGTTTTCACCAGACAGATTATGGATTTTGTAAAGATACAAGTGCAAAATGCTTAGTACCAACATCTCTACCAACACAGAAGTTGTGCCTCCTGCCATTCTGCCATCCTGCAAACTAATAAAATGCTCTTGTCTAAGCACTTGTGCGTGTCAAAAAGTGCGGCTGCAAAAGCGTAGCTTTACCTTACACGAAGTTTTGCACATGGAAGACAATTGATCACTGTTATAATGACATAAGACCTACCGTAGAAGAAAGTAATGAGGAAGCACCAGAATAGGAGTCTCATGAAGAAGACATTTTACAATTAATATATTATTTACAATTTTCTTAACGTTACTTGATTTGCCTGTAAGACATTATTTCAAATAGTCGTTTCGATATCTGTAATACATTTCAAATATTCCAATTCAAAATTCTGTTCTATTTCTTTTATTTTAGCCAACCAAACCAAAAGTTACAAAAAAATATATTAACTGTAACTGTCCTCCTGATAAGGCTCTTCTTCTGGTGCTTCGCAAAATATCGTACAAGATAAATCTGCACTTTTGCAGCCGCATCCTTAAGTTTGGCACGGGCTAGTGCCTGATACAAAAGCATTTATTAGTTGCAGAATGTCAGAAAGTGCAACTGCTGTGTTTTCAGGTAAAGTTGTTGACTAAGCATTTTACAAAATCCATAATCTGTCAGGCTCAAACTTGGTGAACTGAATTAAAGCATGTTTCCAAATGCAAGTTTGAAGGTGGGCAGTGGGAAATCTTTAAGTTTTCAACAAAAGCTTCATTTATTGCCGGCAGCGAACGTAAAAGTGTATCTGTGACCTACTATTTGAATTCTTTCTGTCCAAAGTTGTACCTCATGAAGCTTCCTTGTAGCATGCTGCGAAGAACTTGGTTGCTTGTTTCAGTGGCGGCTTGTCAGGGGAGGCAGGGGAGGCTGAGCCTCCCTTTGGAAGAAGCAGCATATCTTCCAATCTTCCAAAAATCCGTTGTACTAGCTCGGGGGTGGTGGGGAAATGTACAAATTGTAATCATATTGCAAGTTAATTGTTTTTCAAAATATCAAGCATCCTCTGCAGACAATATCACGAACCGCCACTGGCTTGTTTAACAGTTTCAGTAAAACTCGCTTTCCGTTCACTTATAAGAGGCAATGTTCGTTTGTTACTATTTTGGCGATTTTGTTTTTTCCTATACTATAACACATTGCTGTGTTATCACATCCACTTATGAGCTGCTAACATGGCTGGTAACATACCATGATGTTTAATAGCTGCCGTTTTTGTATCTTAAAAAGTCGAAACCGTATCTAAAAATTATATTTGATGCTAATTCTTTCATTTTTTTACTAAATATTACTATTACTATTATTATTACCAATATTAAACGAGATCCCCAAATATAACAAATCATGCCGTTTCTTGCAGCTTGCATATTCTAAATAGAAAAAAATTTAGTACGAAAAATTAGACTTCACCGAAGAACTCGGATTCCGCAGCTAGACTAGGGGAGAGCGGGGTAATAAGAAACTATTTTCTTTTTGTTTGGTAAATAAGAAAATTTAAAAAATTCCATAAGCTAGCTCCATTTGCATACCACTATCAAAAAGATAATCAACGACACTGTGTTTTTTTTTTAGTTTATTCTCTCCTCACTATACTGCCCTGCTATGACAAGAAGTCCTATCTGAGAAAATGTAATTTTAGAGAAATCAACCATTTTCTGAATTACGTTATGCCATCTACATTTCATGATTTTCTTCTTTGGCAAATAAATATTTGTCCCTTTTATCAGTGTAACCATATAACAAAATATATGTTAAGTTACGACAAATAAATCTGGTAATGATCGGATATGACTTTTGAGCTTAGTGAATAGGTCTATTTTGTAGATACGACACATATTCTTTATGTATATTCACTAGTTTTTGTTTAGATACGACTTCTACATTTTGTATAGTGGTGAGGATCACTAATACGGTGCAAATGCAATTAAAATCTCAAAAATTTATTTTTGCAGTTACGACATCTTGTCTTAGCAGGGCAGTATATGCTTGTATAAAATTTTACCATGTGAAAGTAGTGTTATCACACAAATAATTTTTTTCTAGGTAACACACAATATATATCCTTGATTTTCTTTTACATGATTTTGTGGGCCAAAGATATGACTTTCAGATGTATTTTTTTTTATTTTTCTGTTTAAAAAATAACAGTGGATATGATCATGTATCTTATGTGTTGGCCATCTGAGGAAGAATTAGACCCTAAGGTTCTTTGCTCGGATGATGATGATGATGTCGACTTTGATTTCTCACCAAATCATGATGAAGATCAAGAAGACAGCGGAATAGATACTATTCTACTAGAAACATTTACTATGACATCGCTTGGTATGTAGGATGAGTCATTAAAGTGCAAGAAGACAGCTGTACGATCAAGTTCCTCAAAGAATCTTTATCTACTTTTAATTGGCCTCATGATGACATAAAAACTTTATTTTGTGCGGCCCTTTGTCTTTAAATGGAAATGGACCGTTTACTTTAAGCCGCTCAGACCTAGTTAGAATTAAAACTCTCTTTGGAAAGGAAAAAAAAAGAAATTAAAGTGTCACAGTTATAAAAATCACAATTTTGCGTGTTTAGTTTGGGAATGTTAATTTTGCCTTATTATAAATAAGAATTTTGAGTTGTCAGTTATTTTTTAAATATAAAGTTGCATAAAAACTTTGACCAATGTATTTATTTCCCTGCATTTTTCATAACCCTATAGTAAAAAAAGAAATTTTTTTAGCTCCGCCAAAATTTTCAGTAAATAAGATACACATGTATAGTGTATCTTTTTACCCCAACAATTTTTCATTGATAGTATGCATGAAATACAAAGCTTGATTCTTATTACCCCCGTCGGGGTAATAAGGTGAAAGTTTTGGAATAAAATTCTGTTTTCTTTTGGACGCCGTATTTATTGTAGAGTTGAGCCAATAATTTTTCTCTGGGTACCCTAGGTTGCTCATTATGTAGGAAAGACAAATCAATACTACAACTTTAAAACTGTCAGCTAGGTTAATTTTATACGTTTCTTATTACCCCAAACGTTTCTTATTACCCCACTCTCCCCTAGATGTTTTCCTTGCGTGTTTATATTTTTTATTATTTAACTTATAATTAAACACTGCAAATATTAAAATATAAAATAACTAAGTACCGAGACTCGATGAATACTTTCCACTTTCCTTGCACTGTTATTGTGACAATAAATAAGAAATTGAGCGCAATTTATATATTCCGTGGCGAATCATTTAATAATATGAAATAATATCACCACAGACAATAGTTACTTTAATTAGAAGTTATCAGAAGTGATAATTCTTCAACATACACAGATTAATATAAGATAGAAACCACTATATTTCTGTCTTTTGGTTCATTGTTACTACTACTATTACTATATATTACAATATTATTACTACAACTAACAACTATATATTTTTATTTTTAATCTTGATCAATTAAATTTGTATTAAACAAAAGTTGTTTAACTATAAATATTGGTGCACAAGGAAGTAATTAAAAAAATTAAAATACTTCATATAACCCAGGGACAACTACTTACATGGTATTTCCCTTTTTTCATATAAATAACGTTTTAGCAATTTATCTGAACGCTCTATAAAAAAAGTAGTACGAACACCTACAAATATATCTAAATCCATTAAATATTGTGTATGACATATATTAGAATTATGTTTTATAAGTACTTAGTTCAGTTTTCCAATATTTTGATTACAGAATCTCCTTATTGATTGTCAGATTGTCAGTTTCAAATATAGGTTTTTTTTAGCCATATCGAACATAGATGGCTCTAAATTGGTATTATTTATTTCCTTATTTATTTTTGAGCATCAGTGTCCACTTATCATGCGTGATCAGAAAAAAATACGTAGGTGAAACCAAAAATTTGTTTAAAAAATTAAGTATGCACTTTTAACTTTTTCACCTTCTTACATAGAAACTTAACACATAATTCACAGGTACTTAGAAAAATATTGCACTTTATACACAAAATTTAAATTATTTACGGTAACCTAACGTTTATAGACACTTTTATGAACATTTTGGTTCTTGTATTTGTCATAACTGCTGGTAGACTGGCTTTTACATTTTCCTCAAGGTAACAAGGTACCTGATGGCAGAATTTACTTCCACTTTCTATTAATTCAACATTCAGCAAGAGAGTTAGGTACCATATTATTTTATTAAAATGATTTTATTACAATTCAAATGGATTTATAATCGAAGGGTTTTTACTCAACATTTAAGAAAAAAATTAGAAGTTTTCAAAACAAAATAAGTATTTGATTGTGAGGTCATCGACATAATTATTAATATATTTTATACTTATTTAGTCAGGCAGGCATTTATTGTAGCATGTACGTCCATCTATCGTAACGGCTGCTCATCACAGTTCGCAAAGACTGAAATCTGCTTGAAGCAACAATACTACTAGCGCTTTGGCGGTGCTTTGCTGAAGCTGCGAATTCTGCTATTATAAACCAGGTGCTACTGGCAACACTATATAGAAAGAGTTATTTTAAAAGTTCTGTAAGGGTTTGTTATCGAATAACAGAGAAAAATGTATTAGACAAAGAAATAATGCCAACTGGTAATTAACTCTATTATTAGATACATATTTTTGAAATGTTTAAAAAAGTAATTAAAATAGTTAATACCCAACAGGGCCCTATTATGCAGTTTTTATATAAGAACTCATTCATGGTAAATCTGAAGTCTCTGTGCTTAATATTTTTTTTTTGCAATATAATACCTAGAGGTGCAGAAGATGCAAAAAGAATGTCATGTGGAATGACAATTTTTAGAGGTGATTTTTACAGTAAAAGGTATACAGGGTGTCCCACGACGAAATGCGGCGATCCATATCTCGAAAAGTAGAAATTGTAAAATTTTGAAAATTTGGGGGATTTCCATTTGAAAAAATTGATTTTCGACAGTTTTCTCAATTTCATTTTTATTCTTATTTTTTGAACACTCTGTATTAATACTTATCAAAATATTATAAAAACACTATTAAAGTAGGTCTTTCTCAATAAAGAATTCAGCCCAAATTAGATAATAAAAGCTTCCTTATAAGAAAAATTGATAATTCTTTTGGGGCCTGCAAACGTCATTTTTGACATAAAAATTGAAATATGTCAAAAACGAAGAGACTTAGGTAAAATACATGATACACAAAATCGGCCTAGAATTTTGCGTAGAATACAATAATGTAATAACATATAGGGTGTCCCATTTAAAATAAGCAAGTTGACATCTACTTCCGGTATAACCGGAAGTGCCATCATCTTGAGAATATTTTAGCCGAGTTGCCCTCATCGACATTAGTTTACTAGCAAATTTTAAAAATTTTACAATGTCTACTTTTCGAGAAATCGATCGCCGCAGTTCGTCGTGGGACACCCTGTATATCTTCAGTTTTTATATGATCCCGACGCTACCACCAAGGAGCAGAAACCACACCAATAAGAAAATTTAATACTCATGTTTTTTACGTTCCCTGATCACGTCAAATATTAATTAACAGATCAAACGACTTACCTGTAAGGAAATTTGATCCTAATTATACGAACAGTCCTGTCCGAAATTATTACCACTTGTAGTAGTGCTAACTTCTACCAATACCGTACAACGTTTAAAGAATTTTTCTTCGCCCGTAGTTATCCTGTCCCTGCGCCGGCCCTGTTGTGTCTTACTCGACGCGCCACCTATCGTGTTCATTTCACATCCTCACTGTAGTTTAAAGAATCCTGTATCTGTAGATCGTTTTTATATCTCAATGGGGGTTTCGTTATACGTTATACATACGTATACATTTTTGGGCACTTGGGAGGGGTGTAATAATTTCGGACAGGACTGTTCGTATAATTAGGATCAAATTTCCTTACAGGTAAGTCGTTTGATCTGTTAATTATACTTCACAGTCCTGTCCTCATTATTACCACTTGTAGATGTTTAGAGAAAAAATAAACGATCTATAGAGCTGGATGGTTGTTTTGAAAAAATAAATGTATTTCTATCGTAGATATAAAACACGTTTTTCGTTTTACAGGAATTGATAACACTTGTTATCGCAGTTACTTAACTGTAAACTTACTTGGAAAATAAGAATACAAAAGTTTATCCTAGAAACAAGACTTGAGAAAGTCTGCAAGCAGTCTTATCATTTAAGGCTGAACAAAATGATACTGATAGTAAAAATAAAAAACTTCGTATAACTACTCGGCTTGAGGTAGCCGAGTCTTTTAAAATCCCCTGAGGAAATGAGTTTGTATCGACATATTGGTAGGCTTATTATAAAAAATCTAAAAAAGTGCTGAATTTACTTGACCACCCAGACCTTTTGCGGGCTGCGCTGAGGTTGCAGCGTGTCTAGTAGTACAGCTTGAATATATACCAACCCTTGAATACGTATCAACACCACTTTTGAAAAAGTACCTTTTTGACCTAGCTGCTTATTGATTGCACTGCTGCTGGGTTATGGAGGCTTCTTATAGGTAAGAATTAATGTGTCATTATCAGTAGTTCTGAAATATTTTGTCTTTTCTATGTGGGCAGTAAGTAAACTCGCAAGGCACAAATTTGTCCTTTCATTGAAGGGTATAATGATTAGCGGTTGGTATCTTCCTTTTCCAATAGTCTTAACTCTATCAGGGACATATATTTCAAACCTGTCCTCGAACTCTTTTATATGTTTAAATTTTATTTTGAAAAGGTTTGTAACCGGTGAGCTGAAATAATTGCTAGCAGTGTGTCACCGACTTACGACTCGTATTTTCAGAAAACAATTTGTATGTGGGCCTTCTCCAAATATATCGGGACAAGATTAGCTTTTTGAGGTTTTATATTATAGATTCCTTTGAGGATCTATTAATTCTTCGTTTTTATTGGCGATCGGAAAACTGAGGTATAAGAGCCGATTTGCAGCTGTTAATTGCTTAATAAGACTTACCCTTTATATTTAATGCGTTCAAGAATTGTATAAAATGTTCTGAATTATAAGCGAATGGGTTAACTTATTGCTTGTTTTTACAAAATTCCCACCATCTTGTGTAGGAGAATTCATACTATTTAAGAGTCCCGCAGATATAGAGGCAATTATTGCATGAATTCCAGCTTCCGGGAAGTTCAGTTTTAAACAAGACTGTCAGATAAAAGACCTGTCTTCAGTGAAATATTCCTCCACATTGGCTGTGATGTTCTGAAAGGTGTCTGATTTGGGTTGACTTTTTCTACCAGTTTTAAAATAAGGGAAACGAAGGTTGGCTTTCCCATTTAGGTATTACCACTGCCCCCCTAGCTTTCTCTTCAATAATAATCTTGTTGAGAACTTTGGGAACCATGGAGAATGGAGGAAAAGCACAAGAAAAAATATCTTGGCCCAAGAAATAGTAAAACCTGTACATATTGAGTATGGATCTGGTTGCCATGAGACATATAATTTACATTTTGTATTTGGGTGAATTACAAATATATCTCGCATGCCAAATTTCTTACAAATAATATTGAAGTGAGAGGTAGAGATCTCATACTAAGTATCTACAGAGGGACTCCTTGATTCTGTATCTGTTTCTATATTGAGTTTTAAGTTTATGTAAGAAGCATAGTCTTTTTATTCCTTTTTGTTCACAATATTGCCAGATGTTTCTTGCTTTTGTATTTAGATTTTCAATTTTTACTCCTTGTTTATGTGAAAAAATGGCCGTTATGCTGACTACCCTCAGAAAGAATATCGCAGTTTCACATGTTTTTTGTGAATGTTTTAAGACCATTTTCAGCAGCCAAAAATTCTAAATAGTTCATATGGTATGCTGCTTCTTGCGGAGGCCAGTGCTAGATTACCCTATATGCCAATTACGCACATGCGTAAAGTGGCAGATATTTAGGGGCGGTAGATATTGACTTTCAGCCTACCATTAATGACTTTGTCGCATGAAAATCATGGCGAAAACTGTTTTAATACATATTATATTTACAATTACCTAATTATTTCTTATTTATTTGCTTTTATCATGTTTGGAAATGATTATTTAGGTATTAAACAAGTCACAATAAGTTACACTTTTTTTTTTCTTTTTTTTATATATTCAATATGAAATTAGCAACTTTCTTATTGTTATTAGAGGCGGCAATTTTAGGTTTGCGTAAATAAAGCGGCAAATACTTTAGTTCATCACTGATGACGGAGGCCAAAAAACCATGAATAATCTTGTCTCCGCAGGAAGCACCCCAAGCTGTTGTAAAAACATTGGTATAGGTAATAAGTTGTTGATGTAAAGATCTCATAGAACTGTTTGCATTTGGTATGTGACTGACCACCGTAGTGGGTCTTTCTTAACCTGTTGTTTGATAATCATTATTCCCTTGTAATTTCCCTTCCTTTTAAGACCTAACATTTTTTACCTTTCTAATATTTTTGTATACAACCAGCTATAGGGTACACCTGGGCATATAGCTATTAATGTACTAATTACTTCAGCCAGGTTTCGACTTTTTCAACTAGAACATTTCAAAAAATTATTCAGTAATTTTAAAATTTTGACGCATTTCTCTCTCGGCACTGATATTGTTATATCTACCGAATTATATTCGAAGCCTAGAAATTGTCATGTGCATGTCTTTTAGTGTTAATACTCTCTTTTCCTTATTGATTGCGAAACCAAGTGTGGATAACTGACTAAGTATTGCCTCAGTATTTTACACCCTTTCACGTCACTGGCTGTGAGGAGGGAATTCTGTGGATTTAGCTTTAAAAACTGTACGATAATCTTCAATTTTAAAATGAGGTGGATTAGCAAACTTGTTTAGGTTTTTTAAATTTAGAATAAACCTGTAATCACCCTTGGTTTTTGTTTAAAAGAATACGAGGAAAGAAATTCCCCCCTTCTGTGAACACAACTTTCTATGGCCCCAATATTTAATAGGTGACCGATGCTTTTTTCAAAATTTGATATATCATTGCCCAGATTCACTTTCGGCAAACAATTTTGGTTTGGGATGGATGTAAAAGTTTATTTTTATACCTTTTATCATATATAGGATAATTGAATTATCTGTTAGTATTTGCCATTCGTTAAGTGATTTAAGTCGACCAGCATATTTGTCTGTTCCCTCTAATAATAATGATGTTTGGGTTTCCTTCTGATGTCTTTTTCTTGTGTCGGTACTTGAGTCTGCGTTCTGGTTTCTACGATCCCCTTCCCCCTTCTTTGTGTTTCTTTCTAATGTTGGGATTACTGTGCGGTGCCATTACAAACCTAATGTGTATTGACATTGCTTAATGTAAGTCACATAATAATGCGCCTGTTTAAATTATTTCTGCCCAACGAGCTGAAATGTGAGGAGTTCTTAAGGCATATTACCTAGTGGGTCTTCACCCAAAAATTATATTGTCATTAACCTGCTCGATAATATGTTGTTCGATAAGTCACTGGTTCTTGAGTCAGTCAAGACTAGAAACCGAGTCAGAACCTGAATTAAGGGATTATCTGTGGTGCAGAACTCGTTATTTAAAGAAGGGAAAATAGTGCTTCGTGTGATAACACTAATTATTATCAATGGCCGAACAGCTTCAGGCTTTCCCTGAAAATGCAACACATTTGTCATCTATGGATTTCTGAAGGATAATGATTTCTATAATTGTTTCATACTATGCCAGCAGTATATTATATTAGTTTAGGGAGTGATTGCTCATATCTCTCCCTTAAAAATCGCCCCTGGATTCCTTGGTGAACAAAGTATTGGTACTTCACGTGATCAGACCACTTTGTATAATTATTATTATGATTTACCATTGCAATAAAATCGACTAACTAGAACTATTTCCATGTGAAAAGTTTAGGTACTTCATGTGATCATACCACTTTTCAAGTTCTCTTAAACTAGTCCGTGTTCGCCATTTTGCGGAAGCTAAAAAACCTAAAAATTCAATGAGATACTTGCTTGACGAAGTCAACTCCATTTTCTTTTGTAACTTCTTAATTTCCTTTAACATTTTCGTATTTTTCTTTCATTTTCTGGTCGATTTCTCGACTTTTTTGGAAGTTTTTTCCATTGTGTTATATAATTCGTTGTTTACGGAATGGTACAAATTAACAAAGTGAGGATGTGATATGAACACGATAGGTGGCGCGTCGAGTAAGACACAACAGGGCCGGCGCAGGGACAGGATAACTACGGGCGAAGAAAAATTCTTTAAACGTTGTACGGTATTGGTAGAAGTTAGCACTACTACAAGTGGTAATAATGAGGACAGGACTGTGAAGTATAATAAATCTCGTTGAGTTGAAAAAACTGATAATGAATATGAAGTCAAAATTAAGAAATTCAAAATGTCTGTTCCAATATGTAGGAAGCAAATGTGGTTTCAAAATTGATTTCTCATTTTAATTCTGGTAAGTAAAAATGAATAAGACAGAATTCACTTTCTTATCGTTCACTTTTGAAAATACTTGAAAATGTAAAATTTTGATTTTATCCTCAATTTTCTTCTTCTACAGAAATTTTTTAACAGAAACCACTTCTTGTACTGTACATAACAATCATTTTCTACAACTGCGCGCTTTCTTCCAACTGCAAAAAATCATTTTTAATATTCCTTGCGGTTCAGGGCGGTTCTAGGCGTGGCCTACGGAATCATTTACGTAGGCCACGTTCTAGGCCGGCATACTGGGGGGAGGGGGAGGGGGATGTACTAACTAGCAGGGCCATGGAGAGAAAATACGGGCCTTTTTTCGAAACTTGATAAGTAGGGGCAGAAACCACCCAAAAAATTTGTTGACATGAGGGGAGAGTGGTAGAAATCCAAAAAATAATTTATGAGCGAAGGGAAGAAATCCGAAAAAGTTTTTGACGAGCAAAGATGAGAAATCCAAAAAAAGTTTTAATGAGCGGAGGGGAGAAACCACCCAAAAAATTTTTTTGCGAGCGGGGAGTAGAAATCCAAGAATATTCCCACTAAACAAAACATATATCCGTAATATTACGCAATATTAAACTGAAGTAACATATTAAATGTTTTCTTGCAATATGATATTTATATTAAAATAACCTAACTTTGGTATAGCTGAGAAATGTTAAATTGCAAAATATTGAAGAAACATTTAGTTAATATTAGCTCGAAAATATTTCCGTAATATAAAAAATTATATTTAACAAATGTATGTCACATATTATAATCAACGTATCTTTAATATTGCCATTAAAATAAGCATATTATATTACAAGAATGTAACTTGTAATATTACACGAAAATATTTCACATATATAACTGTAAATGTGTTACGAATGAATCTCATACATTATGAATAATATGCATTTGATCATACATTAACATTATTTGCAACGTTTATTCTATGTAACTACCTTGAACTTCTATGAAAACTCGCCTATTCACAGAACGCGTCGTTTCTAAATAACCTTAAAACCTTCGATATTTTGTGAGTAAGTGTGTTGCGCCTTAATGCCTTTAATTTCAGAAATGGGTGATAAAGCGAGAATAAGGTGAGTAGATAATTACAGTAATGTAGAAATTCGTGGAAACTTTTAGCAACAAAATAAAAATAAACTTTAAATTTTATTTATTTAGTTACCTTACCCTGTGTTATTAAGGCGAGTTTATAAAAAAAGTCCCAGTCCTAACTTAGCCTATCTTAGTCTTAATTTTTTCCCTAAAAAGTTAAATGTACAGGTTACCCGTATGCCGTTTATAAAAGTCGCAATCTTGTCTTGTCCTAACTTAACCTAAAATTTTTAGATTAATTTTTCCTAGGGGCTAATACCACTTAATAGATCAGAAATCAATTCCAATTGGCATGAAAAGTTCGCGTATCTATTTTACGATCAACTTAAGACAAAGGCCAGTTTTTATAAACCCGTCTTAAAACATCAGATATATTTTAGGGAAAAATTAAGACTAAGACAGGCTAAGTTAGGACTGGGACTTTTTTTATAAACTCGCCTTTTATTTGTCGAAGCACACTAATTGCATTTTATTGATAAACATATAACATTAAAATATTATTCTTGTTTCAACCTGCTTATTTTAGGTCAGTTATTTATTGCTTTACTCGTCGGAGGCTAGGGGTTTATCCCCAGATCCGTTGCATATGTGGTCCTAATCACGGGGATAAAAAAAAATAAAAATTTGATATTAGGCCACCGATCAATTGTCCCTGTTTTAAGTTGGCTGCTCGACCAACGTAATAGCTAGGGAGTTGGTGGCAGAATTTTTTATATGATTTTATCATGTGACTGAAGTCGAAAAGTGTAAAGATCTCATAATAACAAGCCGGAAAAACCATTTCAGTCATTACGGCATTGCTGATTTTTTAATTAACAGTTATTTAAAAGTGCAAAAAAAACAAACGCTCCTATATAATTTTATTGTGTCAGTAATTTGTTTTAAATGTTGCCTGTCAGTGTCAATATGACATTGATATAAATGCAGTCGTCTGAAATCTATGTGTCTGCGTTTTCTTGTAATTTAATTTTTTTTATTAATTTATGATATACTAAAAATTAAGTGATTTTATTGGCGCTGTACCATATATCAAAAGTTTCGCAAAGCGGTACGAAACAATAAAACAAACTTCAGTTACCCGTACTGCTGAGTTTAAAGAGGGTGAATTTTCAAAAATGCGAAAAAAAAACGCTTCTATATTATTTTATTATTTCAGCCACTTTGCAGGAAGCTTTGTTTGTTTGTAAAGAACATAAAAAAAATAATGACTGAAATCTACAATGCTGATTTCTCATTGGCTGACGTTTCTTATTAATAATTGAAAAGTGAAACATGTTTTTTCAAAATAATTCGGCAACGCTCGATCCTACGAGAAGAATGTTCAAGACAAAGTTGAATAGGACAAAATTTCCTACATTTTTTGTATATACATTTTTATTGTAAGTCTAATACGTAAGAAGATACAGCGGTGGAAAAATGTTTGATTTTTTTTTTTTTTCAAAAAATGCTCGAACTCCTTTGTTGCGCGGACGGTCCTGCCTTTAATACGTACAGGTTTAGAGAGCAGTGTTTTTGATTTGATAATAATTACTTACACTTTTGGTATATTGAATGTTTCTAAGCAATTGTAAGGATTAAATGTGTGTAAGGATTTTGTAAGGGATTTAAAATTTTGTAGCCAATAGTCAGGACATAAAATTTTATAATTTGAAATTTCTTTAAAAAATGTTGGATTATCTAGAAATTATAAAAAGAGTATAAGAGCAAGTGCCGACTCTTGAGGTATTCCATTTTTATTGCCAATTCTTCTGAATACCTGTCATTAAATTTAATAACTTTTGTTTCCTATTTTCGAGAAATGATGTAAGCCACTGTAATACTATTCCGTCAATTTAATATTTTTTTTAGTTTCAATACAAGTATTATTATAATATATCTTTATTATAATAATATAAAATTTGTTATGTTGTGAACATGCATTATATAATAAAAAAAAATTTTTTCTTAAACCCATTTGTCTGACGCTGTATCTCTTTAAACATTAGACTTACAATAAAAATGTATATACAAAAAATGTAGGAAATTTTGTCCTCTTCAACTTTGTCTTCAGCATTTTTCTCGTAGGATTGAGCGTTGCCGAATTATTTTGAAAAACAATTTTTTGCACCTTTAATTCAAGATGGCGGTTCGCGCCTCCTCCCCACCCCCAAGGTTGAAAACTTGTGTTTTTTATCATGGCCTCGACTTAAACAACATATGTCAAAATCATTAATACTCCACATTTTGCAGGGCAAAATTCCCGACTGATTGTCTTACTTTGACATTTTTTGGAGTAAATTGAGAATATTTCTGAAAATCAGCAACGTACACGTCAGCCAATGTTTTTCTCTGCTAATGGATATAAAAACTAACAAATTACCAAACACCATTCGAGGTTTCTATTTTGAATAGCCTACATTTTTATTTGCACTTAAGCTTGGTTGCCATTTTGATAATATAACTCGATAACTGAAAGACACTCGACCTATGGTCTCGTGTTTTTGTACCATAATAAAGATAATGATTAACTATGTTATGTCAGTAACTATGATACTTCTATACTGTATTCTCGATCAGATATTAATATATTCCATTTTTTAACAGAGGCTGTCAAAATTACCTTCGCAGCCACCACAGCAAAACAATTCGAAGATGTGGTAGCTGAATGGCAGCGCTTCGCCAAACAAAGGAAACAGCGAGAGAGGCAATGAATAATATGGATTTTTTTTATAACGCTAGTTTTTTTGTTGTTGGGAATTTGCATTTTTATTTTTATTTATTTTTATACATTTTATATTTTTATGTATATTTTTAACAAAATATATTTTTAATTAAATGTTTTCTTTTTATTTTAAGTTTAGGTGATTATTTATTAAATACTATAGATGCCTCAACTGATGCAAGTTAGTGCTGAAGGATTATGGACAGGTGCCTGTCGAATAATGTGTCCCCCACTAATTTGTACAGTACATCTTACAATTTCCTATGAGTAGAAACACATAATTTGACACAATATTTCTGTCCGTAATCCTCTAATACTAACTGGCACTGGGACAACTATAGTATTCAACCAAGGTTATTGTTACTTTGGGGCAATATTAATTCAGAACTAAATTAATGTTACCTTAATATTTACATTTATCTTGATACTACATTGCCTTACTAGTATTCGAATCAAGTGCGGATCTAGAAATTTCAATAATTTTTTTCTCGTCTGTGGCGCATGGGACCCATACGAAATATGGGAAATAACATATCGAGAAGCACTTCTGTAATGACCCCTAAAAAATTTTGAAAAAGCAGTTTGTGGATTTTTTTTTCAAAATTCGGTTACCGGGGGGGGGGTAACCTGGGGGGGGCGAGGTCTAGGGACTCCTGTTTAATTTTTTTTTGTCATATGCATTTTACTTTTCATAAAAATACAACAATATGTTTTGAAGTTTATGAAAATATTTTCATTACTAACTGAAATACAACGAATTGAAATTTTGTGATTTACAATTTAACAAATCACAAAATTTCAATTCGTTGTATCTCAGTTAGTAATGAAACGTATTGATGTATTTTTGTGAAAAGTAAAATTCATATAACGAAAAAAAATTATTTTAAACAGGAGTGTCTAGACCTGGGGGGGGTAACCGAATTTTGAAAAAAATTTTCGCAAACTGCTTTTTCAAAATTTTTTAGGGGTCGTTAGAGAAGTGCTTCTCGAGATGTTATTTCCCATATTTCGTAAGGGTCCCATGCGCCACAGACGAGAAAAAAATTATTGAAATTTCTAGATCCGCGCTTGATTCGAATATTAAGCATACATTGCAGCAATGATATTCATGGTGAGATATAAATAAGTATGTAATGTAACACGTTAAATAAGTATGTAATGTGGCAAGTTATATTGATAAATTATTACGTCAATATGTTATGAACATTAAGTAATATTTTCACAATGTTACCTTTTTAACAATGTAACAGAGTAACATTTAATAGTATGACAAATTACTTTGTAGCAACATTACGACACTGTTCATGATCTGTTTTACATAACATTACATGTAACTTTGTAATATTGAGGTTCTATTAAAGTAATAATGCATTGTTTAGTGGGTTTTTTTATGAGCGGGGAAGGGAAGAAATCCGAAAACTTAAAAAAAAACTATTGGAACTTAAAAAAATAGTTAAATATTATTTTGAATGTATCTTTATATGCAGAAAATCACCCGCAAATACCGGAGCAAAGAGCAAAAATAATTGCGCCGGCGCGGCCGGCGAATGTTTTTTTTTTTTGGGGGCGGGGGTAATTACCACCATTATTAAGCTTATAATAATGTAAGTGCAATAGTTTCTGAGATATTTAATATTTTAACAAAATACTTCGCTTTATAAATGTTCGGACGCCATGTTTAGACTTATATTTTTAAAAAATTAATAATGCTACAGGAATTAAAAAAAAGAAATTCATCCTCATCTTATCCTCATAGTTCTTTTTGACCTCTAGAATTTTTTTTGTTAAATGTGATACTTTTCGAGTTATTCGACGAACACCGTTTTCAAGCTATATCGCAACTGAGATACGGGGTGATAAACTACTTATAGCCAACATTCTTTTGGTCACAACTTCCTTACTATTTTTCAGATTTTGTTTAAATTTTGTACGGGTCGTATACTTATCACAATTATTAATATTTAAACCATTATTAATATTTAAAACATTTGAGGCCTGGACTTTCTCAATTTGATTTTTGTTATCATTGTAAAAAAGATCCTGAATAAATAATTTTTCAGCATTCGGTGGAAAATTCAAAAATCCGTGCATCAATAAACAATAATACCTATGTGAATAGATTTCTTGTATCAGCTTTACTTATTTTTGCTTTCCTCCGTTTGCCGAAGGGAAGTATTGTAATCCTGAAAAATTCACTGTCTCATATTTTTACGTTTCAGACTACGTTAGTTAGTTTGCCTATCTGTTTGTCGTCACACCTGCCCGCCTGCAAAATGGGAAAACGAAAGAAAAGCATTTTTTTTCTTTAATGAATCACTTAAATAAGAAATCAATATAACCTAACTAACTGCGTTTTTATTATTTAAAATAAATGTTTACAAACTCATCTTTAAATAAATTACAAATATTTACAGCAAATTTTCAAAATGAAAACCGCCAGCTTCCATATAGTTTTGTTGTCGTTTGTTTAATTGACCAATAGATTTTCTAATTAGAGCCAGGTTGTTTCTAATTTCGACTCAATAATGAAGAATTCGAAACAACTGGCTTCTGCAATTTATAGGGACCCTGCAGAGTAGGGATTGCAATACCGGTTAGCAGGTTAGCCGGTTACAGAATAATCATTTATTTAAATTTATTTCATTTATATTTTTTTCCTTTTGATAAAAAACCTTTTGTTTGTTCATTATATTAATTATACGTATATAAAAATGTTAAATTTAAATCATTTTGTAGATGGAAAAAGATAATTGCCACTTTCGCCACCCTAATCATTCATTCTAGAAGTTACCGGTAAATACCGGTTAACCGGTTATTTACGTTTTTATTTACCGATTTACCGGTTATTAAAACTTTCGGTAAATTGCAATCCCTACGGTAGACTGTCGTTTTGAGATACCTCCATATAAATTATTCTACGAGGTTGAAATCTGGCAGTTTAGCCGGCCAAGCTTGACGTCCTCCATGTCCGATCCATTTGTTTGGATACAGATTATTCAACACCTCCTAGCTTTAACACACGAATCAAAAGGAACTGCGTCATGTTGAAAGCATTGTCCTCTGATATTACTCGCAAAAATATGTGGACCAATTAAGTGGTTATTAATAATACCGCAATTACCGCACCAAACATTTATTGACAACTTGTGTCGAGCATAGACTTCCTTATGGCATGAGGGTTGTCTTCGGCTTAATTATGCGAATTTATTGAGTTATACAACGTGATCTACCATGACATGTGGAAAGGAGTTAAAAAAATGAAAAATTAAAAAAAATGTCCAAAAAAATTACCTTATTTTTTTTTGTAGAAATGCGTCGCCAATGACTTTAACTAATCTAACGTAACACGGTACAACCATATCACTTTATCAGACTTGGGATTGACACAACTGACAGCAAAACTGGATAAGACAGAAGTGACTTTTTGGTTTTAATCAAATCATACTACAAAAATAGCGAAATAAATCGAAATAAATCGAAGACATTGACCCCATGCTGAAACGACAAGCAGATATACGAGATATTTAGTTAAACCGGTCAATGACACGAAAGCAAAAAACGCGGCTCTCTTTATAATAAGGAGTTTACACACAATCCAGCGGCAGGGAGCCAGCCTTGTCGGCATGCTTTGAACCCATTCATAAAAGTGAACTGGTCCGCTGGAATTCCAATTATCTTCAAAGCGTACCGACGATGTTGACTCCCTGCCGCTCGATCGTGTGTAGACCTCTTTTTTGATTTCGCCGGCCGGCTGCACTTTTTATGCCAATTAAGGAAATGTAAACAACTCGAATATGTTCTTTCACAAATAAGTTCGTCGACCTATTCAAGAGTAGGTCAGGACTTACTCAACATCAGTAGTGTATCTTCGCAAATTTACTAATAATTTAATATAATAAATTACCTCAGAATCCTCTCAAATTTTGCAGGGACTTTCCCACATTGAAGACTAGTACACCATTTTATTTTCCGCATTTCTTGGTAAATCACGATGTATATGTCCAGAATAAATTAGGTTTCGTCTGTAAATAAAGTTTGGTATATGATGGAACATTGATCAATCAATCAAATTCCATAATTGCCTGGTCAAGTAGTTTCTCTGAAACTCCTAATTAAGTACTTATCTGTCGGGTACTTACTTCAGAGCGTTCATGAACAATGTTAATGATATTTTTATGTTTTTCAATACCTTGAACAATACTTTTATGTCAGTGTACCGGGGAGTCAGACTTCCCAATCTCATCTTTCTCTAAAGGTATGATTTGGAGATTCGTTTACGTAGATAAAGAAAAAAATGTCCAAGCTAAGGCAGCCTATTTTTTTTGCAATTTCAACCTTCGCAGTTTACAAAAGCTTTAGTAGTATTGTTCATATACTACTAAAGCTTTTGTAAGCTTTATCAAATTTAACGGAGTTTTACTCGGTCTTTACGTTTTACATGGGAGCGTTTCAAATGCACATCCGCTCGCTTGACCTATCCCTTCAAAAAACATTTACATTCATGTTTTTTAATTTAAAATTCACAAATTTTTATATAACCTGCTTTGCGAAGACACGATATGCGGTGAGAAAGTTACACATTCACAAACATAAAACCAATATAAACCGAATACTTATGTTGTCATTAATTTCTTCTTAGAGCAAAATTTCCCCTGCAATGAGAATTAGATAGTTACTTTAACATCCAGTGGAAGTATAGTAACGAACATTTTTTAAAAATTTTTATTGTTCAAATAGGCTTAAAATGTCATGAAACGTCGACATTTTAAGTTTGAGCGAAAAAAAAATTTCTGTCTGTCTGTCGGTCTGTTTGTCGGTCTGTCTGTCGGTCTGTCTGTAACTTTTTTTTGTGCGCATGTTTACTCTGGAACCGTTTAAGATATTGTCTTGAAATTTGATACACATATGTACTTTAACAAGATCTGGAACTAGATTATATTTTCATCTTGTTCCGTCGAAGGGTTGGGGGATAAATTGGGGTAAATTTGGGGTAAATGGGCAAATCAAGCAGGTAAGAGTCCATAAAATTGGTATTTAGTATATACAAGAGAAGCTAAGGCATTAGCCACCCCCATTACCACCCCCACCCCCTTATTAAAGGGGATGAAAAAAAATTGTGATTTAGTGTATGTACAAGAACCAAAAGCTTCAAAATATTTTTTTACTTCACCCACCCCCACTACCAACCCCCTTACCCCACTACCGATGTAGCATATCGTTTAATAAATTTTTGGGGTAGACGATTTTGAAATATTATGTTGTTAAAGTTACCTTGAATAGTATGGATGCGCAGTGGCTTTCCTCGAATATTTTGGATGCGCAGTGACTTTTTTCGAGTATTATAGGTCGCAGTAGGTTACCTCAAGTAGTATGGATGCGCAGTAGGTTACCACGAGTAGTATGGATGCGCAGTGGCTTTTCTCGAGTGCTATAGATGCGCAGTAGGTTACCTCAAGTGATATGGATGCGCAGTGGGTTTCCTCGAGTAAAATGGATGCGAGTGGGTTACTTCAAGAAGTATGAATGCGTAGTGGCTTTCCTCGAGTAAATTTGATGCACAGTGGGTTACCTTGAGTAGTATGGATGCGTAGTAGGTTTCCTCGAAGAAAATGCTTGAAGTAGAGGCTTTACTTCTATCGTGTAGTTTACGGCACACAACGATTCTTTATATCTTTGTCTTGCCATTTTCTGCGTATTAGTTCGACATTCAGTTGAAGTATATTAACGCAAAAAAAATTTTGGAAATTTTCATTGTTTAAGTAGGCTTAAAATATCAGGAAACGTCAATATTTTAAGTCTGAGCAAAATACATTTGTCTGTTGCGTCGGTCTGTCTGTTAGTCTTGTATCGATTTGGTGCTCACGATTACTCTGGAACCGTTTAAGATATTCACTTAAAACATGGCACACGTATGTATTTTTAACGAGATATGGAACTAGATTATATTTTTATCTTATTCCGTTGCAGAGTTGAAGGGTAAATTGGGGTAAATGGGGGTAAATAGGTAAATTAAGCAAGTAAGAGTCCATGAAATTGGTATTTAGTAAATATAAGAGGAGCTAAGGCCTCAAAAAAAAATGGCATTAGCCATCCCTATTACCGCCCCCACTCTATTATTAAAGGTGGTGAAAAAATAGTGTGATTTAGTGTGTGTACAAGAGCCAAAGTCATCAAGAATTTTTTTCACTTCATTCACCCCCACCTCCATTACAGATGTGACATATAATTTTATGGGCTTTTTGGGATACATGATTTCAAATATTATACCATTAAAGTTCCATAAACAATTATTTCCACATAATGGAGTGCAAATATAGTATTTTGTTGTAAGAGACTTGGATGTGGAAATAGTGATTCCTTGGGCAGCGGTTTTTTATTTGTATAATACATACGACACTATTATTGTATTTTGTACATTTATCAAGTTTTATGTAGATTCAAAATCCGTTGTAGAATCTTTGCAAAACGTTGAAAACATCAAAACACCTCTCATCGGGGAAATTTTCAAAATATATCAGCGGGCACGGAACGACAGTATATATATAAAAATCATGTGGATAAAGGCTCATTGTGGTTTGGAGTATAACGAACGAGTAGATTATCTGGCTAAAGAATCAATTGTGAATAGTACGAGAGTAATAAATGAAATTCCTTATAGTGATCTAATCCCGATCTACAAAGTTAAGGCAAGAAAAAACTGGGAACAAATATATAAAAATGCCTATATTGATAAATCAACAAATTACTTTCTTATACATCCTACACTCCCCAATAAACATTGGTACAATAATTCACACATATCCAGACAATTTTATACCACGATTGCAAGGCTTAAATTTAACCATGGACGATTCGCGTCACACCTTTTTAAAATAAGAATACGTACAGATAATCTTTGTACATGTGGGCAAATTGGAGACATAAACCATATAATTTTTAGTTGTGCACTTAATCAAGGGCAAACGAATGTTTTAATGGATAGACTGGCAGAACTCTGATTCTACCTACCTCTAAATGTTAATAATATTCTGGTATCCGAAAATTAATTTCGAGGCCTTCACAGCATTGTATATATTTTTTAAATCAACAAATATAAGTCTATAAGTCAAATAATTTTTTAGGTTAAACTTGTCACCTTGGTGTTAATTGCTCCTGTGTAGTTCTAACCTATCATACCGTGGTCCCCCTACCCTGTCTATGTTTCCATGAAGTCGTCAAGATGGACCCCTTGACGTGAAATGAGTATCCCCGTTATATATCCCTGTGATAGATAGGTGTATGTACTTGTGTCTGTGTGTGTGCGCATACACGTACGTGTATTGCATGCATAATTTACACTTTCATATATATAGCTTTGGTTAGGTTAATAGTAGGCAATAAGAGGGTTGAATATATGCTGGAAGAGTTTTGTTTGCATGTGTCACGAGTGTGTTATAAATCAAGAGCTACTGGCTGATGGTTTCATCCAAAGCCAAGAGGAGGAAAAAAAAAAAGTTTTATGTACCCGTTTACTAATTTATTATTTTTGTGTATTTTGCGCTCGTATTATTCTATTCAGAATTTTATCGTCGATATCATAACGAGCTAAAAATTATAAACGGATTTGAAACAGTGACCGCAAAAAACGCCTGTTTCGTGGCCCTAAATGTTATTTTCTGGTAACATAATGATCTCTTTTAAGTTTCAAGTTGAACCTACTTTTAGTTACTGAGTTATAAGGTCTTAACGTTGCTGTTGCATACCATCAGCCTTCTGGATTGGTAGTCCCTTGAGGTAAAGCTTTGACCCCAAAAGTTCTGTGACTGGATCGCAAGATATCTACCCTACGTTTTCGAGGGTGGGAAATACGATGGTGACAATATTTTCAGACCTACCCTTCACCCACTTCACCCACCCTAAACCGGAAATACCACCCATTTTTCCGATTTTCCGGTGCTAGGCTTGCCAGGGTTTATCTGATCGTTTTTTTTTTTTGTCAATTCGAATAAAATAAGTGAAGATTGACCACAGGTAACCTAACCTATCCCCGGGGGTTGAAATTATCTTTAACTTCAGTAACAAAATGCCACGAGAAACAACGAAAATCAGCTCGAAAACGGTATACTCCCGTTTTCGAGGACGGGGAACACGTAGGTGACAATATTTTCCGACCTACCCTTCACCCACTACTCCTAAGTAGTTTTCCTAAACCGGAAAAACCACCCTTTTCCGATTTTCCGGTGCTAAGGTCTAGATCATACGAGACTCAACCAACCAAGGGGTTCAGGCAGCCTTTATAGTGGAGTAAAAAACAGGGGAAAAGTCGCTTCCTTCTCGAGTTTTTTTTTTAATCTTAGAACAAACTGAGACATATACCATTTCGTTAAGCAGGTCGATGTTCATTAGAAATCATGAAATACGACATTTTTTAGTGGTCACGGACATTGTTATTTTTAAAAAGGTGTGAAATTTTGTTGTTTTTTTTAATCATGTTTTTTTTGAACATCTAATGCCATATCTCAAAAACGAATGGAGATATCCACATGAACTTTTTTTTGTTATAAAACACACACTTAAGCGCTTCTATCTGTGGATAGTATTGTTAATTAAAATATTTTTAAGCATGTTAAAAACTTAGATAACCTTGAAAGTTCAGAAAATACGCAGTCAAATTTTCACTAAGCTACAAACTTTTTTGCTTTTGGAAATTTTATATAACATGCTGCGAAGAAAATAAAGCCAAAAGACTAAAAAAGTTTTTGATAGCATAATTCTTATTTGTCTTTGATAGTTTAGGTACAGTGATTTTTTTGGAGCGCGCGAATTGCAGAAATTGAGTATTAATACGCCCGCGTCCACTAAAACTAACTAGTCTCAGGGCGGTGCACGATCAACGTTATTCGTTTTCGTCGAAGGTTAAATTATCAAACCGCTGCCCAAGGAATCACTACTTCCACATCCAGATCTTCTATCCAAGTCTCTCACAATGAAAAAAAATTGAATGTTTAAATAATTGAAATCGTCTACCCCAAAAAACCTATAAAACGATATGCCACGTCGGTAGTGGGGCTGGGGGTGGTGGAAGGGGGGTGGTAGTAGTGGTGGATAAAGTTAAAAAAAAATTGAGGCCATTGGTTCTTGTACACACACTAAATGACAATTTTATTTTGTTCGCCCCCTTGAATAATAGGGTGGGAGTTGGTAATGGAGGTGGTTAGTGCCAAAAAAAATTTGAGACCTTATCCTCTCTTACATATACTAAATACCAATTTTATGGACTCTTACTTGCTTGATTTGCCTATTTACCCCCATTTACCCTCCAATCCTTTAACGGAATAATCTAGTTCCAGATCTCGTTAAAATACATAGGTACGTGTACCAAATTTCAAGTCAATATCTTAAATGGTTCCGGAGTAATCGTGCGCACAAAAAAAGTTACAAATAGGCCGACAGACAGAATTTTTTTTTGCTCAAACTTAAAATCTCGACGTTTCATGACATTCAATTTTTTATTTGGACAATAAAAAATTTCAAAAATATTTTTGTCGATACTATATTTACACTGGATGTGGAAGTAAAATGTGTAACGATATTCTTTCCCTTATTACCACTTGTATTATATTGTAGAATATATGGCCATTGTGCGAATTGTGCGTGGATTATCTGCTAAAAAAATATTTAAGATAAAAAAGCAATCTAAGTTTCATTGTAAAATGGAGTGGATTTTATGTGGCGTAGTAATAGAGGAGAACGATAGACTTGTGCACAAGCCATGGAAACAGGGTGTCCATAATATAGGGCTGCGAAAATTAAAAGAGACTTAATTTAGGATAAGTTTTTCTTTTTTGTTACCTAATTTAGGAGAAAATATACATATAGTTTTGTTTGTTCATTAATTATATATGTAAAAATATTCTCGTTTTTATTAATTCAATGATATTTTTACATATACAGTGTGTCCCGCTTTTGATAAATCCACCTTAATATCTCAGTTATTAATAATGCGATTTTCTTCAAATTTGGGTGGTAATTATATGTTGAAAAAATGAATTATTTGGCATGGTAAACATTTTCATTTTTCATTGGCGTGCGGTTTTAGGGGGTAAAAAGAGGTCGATTTTTCGGCAAAAGGATATTAGGGCTTATTTTAGACAAATTTTTCTATCATATTTGGATTCAGCATGTCCAAAAACCCTTTATCCATATTCTCCATGATAAATTAATATTAATTAATTTCTTAAAAAACACTTTTTTAATTTTTTATAACTTTATTTAATTGCTATAACAAACCTAAAAACAACTTTTTTTAAATTCTGGTCTCTTCAACATAACCACCTTCCAATAAAATACACTTTTCAACAACCCTTCTTAACCGTTCAATCACTTTCCTTAAAGTATGGGGAGTAATTTCTTGACACGGAGAATGTGGAGAATATGGATTAAGGGGTTTTTGAACATGCTAAATCCAAATATGATAGAAAAATTTGTCTAAAATAAGCCCTAATATCCTTTTGCCAAAAAATCTACCCCTTTTTACCCCCTAAAACCGCACGCCAATGAAAAATGAAAATGTTTACTATTCCAAATAATTCATTTTTCCAACATATAACTACCACCCAAATTTGAAAAAAATTGCATTATTAATATCTGAGATATTGGGGTGGATTTATGAAAAGCGGGACACACTGTATAATCAATGAGAAATCTAAAATATTTATATATACTAATGACACCTCTCAACCGATTCCCTACAAACCACCGAAGGAAAAGTTCACTTCGTGTAAAATCTGCTTGAACTCCCGGATTGGTTGCGCCTCGTCTGATCGAGGAACATCTGAAGAGGGGGTGATTTTTCCGGTTTAGTGCGTGAAGGGTAGGTCGGAAAATATTGTGTATTGTGTTTTTCGCCCTCAAAAACGGGATATACCATTTTCCAGCTGATTTTCGTTGTTTTCGTGGCATTTCTTTATTGGGGGTACTTACGGGTAATCTTAACTCCCGGGGGTGGGATATGTGTTAAATGTGATAAAAGAAAAATGATCCAATAAGCCCCCGCAAGCTTAGCACCGGAACATCGAAAAGGGGGTGGTTTTTCCGGTTTAAGGATACTTGGTGAAAGAAGTGAGAAAAAAGTAAAAAAAAAATTGAGACCTTTGGTTTTGCATACTTATACGCTTAATCACAATTTTATTTTTTTCACCCCCTTTAATAATGGAATGGGCTAATACTGGGGGTGGCTAATACCAAAATTTTTTTTTGAGACCTTAGCTTCTCTAATATATACTAAATACTAATTTTATGGACTCTTGTAAGGAGTCGCTTGGCCCTGAGTTGGCCTTTCTTCATCTCGACCTAAAAGATCTTCTGTGATTTATCCTACAACTAGTTGTTGCCCAGGATTCCAAGACTTTTTGTAAAGCTTGTGATTTTTCTGGGAGCTAATTTCCCTATGTTTTAGGGGGTTAATTCCGCCTGTTTTTGGTACTTTAGCCTAATGTGTTCGCAGCTTCGCAATATCTGCATTTGTCATCTTCTGCCATGCCCATGTTCTTGATATGGTATCTCAAGGGGCAATGGACAGTTAGAAGGCCTGTGATTAGCCTTAGGTGGAACTTTTCTAGTTCGAGAAGCCTTGTGGCATTCTTTGTTGAATAGGTTATAAACCTTTTCACTTGTGTTTAGCCTGGAATATTCCTCCAGTAGGACATCTTTCGTTCCTTTTCCCATTTTTGGACCTCCTTCGTTATGTGTATCTTAGATAAGCCAGAAAACGATTTGGATCCGAAAAATGGGGCTTCAGCCTCTTTTCTTGCGAGGCTGTCAGCTAATTCATTGCCTTCTATTCCCTCATGCCCTGGCACCCACATCAGGTAACCTTGTTGTGTTTTGCCAGTTGATTCAGGGATTGTCTGCATTCCCAAGCAATTTTAGACTCGAGGGTATAAGACTTGAGAGCCTTTAGTGCTGCCTGACTATCTGAAAGTATATAGATCTTTGCCTTTCGAGAGCCTCTGTTCAGAAATTCTTGGGCACAGAGACATAGATTTCTGCGCGGAAGATGGTTGGGGTGGTTGGGCTTTAGATAGCCTGCATTTAGGTCCCGCTACGCCCACGCCAACCCCTTATGGACTCTTATCTACTTGATTCATCTATTTACCCCCCATTTACTCCCAAATCTTTCAACAGAATAAAATAAAAGTATAATCTAGTTTCATATCTCGTTAAAGTACATACGTTTACCAAATTTCAAGTCAATATCTTAAACGCTTCCAGATTAATCGTGTGCACAAGAAAAAGTTACAGACAGACCGACGCGCGACGCGACAGACAGAATTTTTACTCTCAAACTTAAAATCTCGACATTTCGTAACATTCTAAGCCTATTTGAACAATAAAATTCTGAATTTTTTATTCCGTTACTATACTTTTACTGGATGAGGAAGTAATTGATCTTCTATATGTAACAGTTTCATAAATCTTATCAAAAATTATCTGGCTGGTTCATTTAAATTACAAATAATCAGCAATGTAGCAGGAGCTAGAAATGCATTTTATTAACATGACTGATTTGTGTAACTAAAGAATATTTACACTGGATTTCCCTCATCTATTAGATTTGGCCATTTAACAATGAGTTGCTATGGTTTCTCAACCAACCAGATCAAATTTATTTTCTTATTCTTATTCATAACGTCTGACGAGACATTTTCTGATTTAGCCCATCGAAATTAATAACAAACTGGAACGCGCGCTTAATGCTTTAAGTATAGGAAACAACTGAAGCAGAGAGAGACACTTGTGTGTACTATTCTGTCAAAATTGATAGATAATATTCTCATCTAATAGATGCAATTCTCTTTAAAAAAAAAAACAACTTTTGCAGATAGGAACTTTTAACTAATACCTGAGCTGGGCAGTATGCCCCAGAGCGAAATAGTTTTACTTTTTTCATGCTCCTTACCTGTTTTCACTATTACTATAAAAATAATATACGCACAAAAAATAATGGGAGAAAGTACATCTACCGTAAGAAAAATAGATACTTATAAAACAAGTGCATAAAGTTTGACGCACAAGCCTTGAGCAAGTGCGTCAATCCCATGAGAGAAAGAGGCACGTCATTCATGAGTTTCATACAATTTTTTTTCTACGACTCTTGGTACAGTAATAGTCCACAGTATATCGCCCTTTTTTTTAATGATTAGTAACAGGCTGAATTTTCGTGAGTAACTTCGTTTTGACGAGACGCCCAACTTTTCTCTCTGCGAAAATTCTCGGTAGTGGTAGCTAATAGCAAACATTATTTTTTCTATTTCACACGAATTAGACAATTCGACAACCTGTCAAATTATTTTGGCAATATATTTTTCATTCGTTAAATGTTTGTTAAAGAGTTTGTTTTTCGATTGCCTTGGTTACATTTGGGCGAGTTAATTAGGAAGTTTCCTATTTTAGAAATATCATGTACATTCAACCTCATTTAGTAGTCTTTCAGATAACTAGTCAAACAAAAAAATAATTATCTCGATATCTGAAAAACTCACGAACTTATTCAATTTCTTATTTGAATACTTCGCCTCGGCTGAAGTCCACCGTGACGTCACAATACATAACGCGCTGACTTGCTATGCCGGCGGCCCGCCGTATGTTCCCTTTATTTAGTGTATGTGCTCGATTTTCTGAAATGTCACAAAATGTCACTTTTGATTCGCTCGTGCCGAGCCGAATTTTCGAATTTCGCCGTGCAATTTACGATCAGGTTTATCTGGAACACTTCCTCTTTACGTCGCGACATCATACGGCCGTCCCAATGGTGTTTTTCGAAAAATATGAACGTGCCAAAATTGCATGTTTTAGCAATTTTTTCGGCTCTCAAATGCAAGCTGGCTATAAACTGCCGGTGCCTGCCAGCGAGTATAAAGGTGCCCGCACCCGCTCGCTGTTGGCGGAATCATGTATTGTGACGTAATCGAGCCTCAGCCCAGATGATCGCAACATTTTAAACTTGGAAGGACCATAACTTTTTTATTTATAGAGATGATTTAAAAAAGAAATTACAGATATTTTTTAGATTTTTACGACTATTTATTACGAAAAAATGAGAAAATGGAACCTTCCTAATTATAATAAGCCCTGTGTTTGTCCACAACAACATATTGCCAAAATAATTCGACAGGTTGTCGAATTGTCTAATTCGTGTCAAATAGAGAAAATAATTTTTGCTATTAGCTACCACTATCGAGAATTTTCGCAGAGAGAAAAGTTGGGCGTCTCGTCAAAATCAAGCTACTCACGAAAATTCAGTCTTTTACTAATCATTAAAAAAAAAAAGGCGATGTACTGTGGACTATAACTTAGTGATCTCACTTCAGACTAATTCTATAGCAGTTTCAAATTTAAATATTTTTAAATAATTTTATTTAAAATGGGTCAAATATGAAATATTAAAAGGGAATAAGGGTGCTTTTTCGTTGGGAGGTGAGTTTCACCAAAACTCAGAGGTTTCGAGAAAAAAAAGTGAGTGTAGATCGTCGAATTCTACCTTATAAAACGCCCTGTAACGTTATTTTTGCTTTAATATCCCCCGAGTTACAGGGTGTTGAAGACGTTGATTTTTAAGCAAAAAATACTGATTTTTCAAAGGTTTTAAGCAAATTACTCAAAGAGGATCACATTTTCGAAAAAGTTTGTAATAACAAAAGAGTTAGCTTATGAAATAACACAAATAATCCATGAAATAAGAGTTCGTTTAGGCTCATCGTTGCCGAGATACAGTTAATGTTAGGTGTATTACAACGTAGCCCTTCAAATAGTCATAACTCTGGTTAAAAAAAAACCTTTTAACATGTACCTTGAACCAAATTAAAGCTTATTACAGTAACTTCAAATTTTCTTTTGGCAAATTTTGATATCTGCAAAGTACCCGTTTTTTGGTTCCAGTAAATTCCAGTAAATTCCAAATTGAAAAAATTCCAAATCGTGTTTTTTGCTAATCCTAACTATTATGTACTAACTATTATGTACATGCTCAAATTTCTTTGAAGGTGATGGATGCATTATCTAAAAGATTTTACACTTAATGTATTTTGAGAATGTTTGAAAAAAATGATTTTTTTCGGATTGGCGTTAAATAACTTAACAGGGAAGCATCTCAGCTGAATGTTACAAAAAATTATGGCAATAAACTAAGGGAAATGTTGATTTTTTATTTTTTTTGATAAAGATAATAGCTTATTAGAAGATAAAAGTATTTGAAATTAATTCTTAACTTTTTTTTTCTTTAAATGACGCATTTAAGATAAATATAGAGAAACTGACAACCTCTCTACTATTTTGACCTACCTGACCTTAAAGAAAATTAAAAGACCTTCAAAATGCTTTTTTGGATGATTCTTAGCGTTAATTGCAAAGGAGATATGACCGAAATGAGGAGGGCGCCTTGTTTTATCAAATTAAGATATTGCTCATTTGGCGGCACAATCTCACAATATTTTCAATTATAATAATAATAATCATAACCTTTATACTTTTTTGATATTCACGCACATTTCTTAAGTCGTTAGACATCGCATGCATGTATGTATTTGTGTAAATATGTATTAGGATGAAAATGACTTAACCCCTCTCAAGGGGTGGCACTTAAAAAACATTTATATTTATTGGAGACTGAAATAGAATCAAATTTTAAGAAGACAAGGTTCTATGCAATTTTTCACATAAATTGATAGTTTTTAAGTTATAACGACTTCAAAATTGCGATTTTAGCTTAAAAAAAAGGTATTTCCAAACGGCTTTCGTTAACCTTTATATTTTTTTGATATTCACGCACATTTCTTAAGTCGTTAGACATCGCATGCATGTATGTATTTGTGTAAATATGTATTAGGATGAAAATGACTTAACCCCTCTCAAGGGGTGGCACTTAAAAAACATTTATATTTATTGGAGACTGAAATAGAATCAAATTTTAAGAAGACAAGGTTCTATGCAATTTTTCACATAAATTGATAGTTTTTAAGTTATAACGACTTCAAAATTGCGATTTTAGCTTAAAAAAAAGGTATTTCCAAACGGCTTTCGTTAAGTATCTCGAAAAAATGTTACAGACCAATTACATAAAGTACAAACTGGGAACTGATTATATTTTCTGTTTATTGATGTAGGATTAATAATTTCAGAGATATTTAAGTTTATATTTGGTATCTAAGTATTTCGAAATTACCTTTAAAGTTTAAAATGCATTTTTTTCTAAAGCAGTGCTTTAAATGAGCAAAAAAAATTGAGCATCTAGGTAATGCTACATCTTAACGAAAAACTGTATTTGAGATAATTTTTTTAAATTACTGGCTAATTAGAGTAACAAAATGGCGACATTTTTATATAAAAAAAAATATAAATACGCACATTTTTCCGTCATAACTTCTTTATGTCTTATGGTAGAGGAACGAGTAAAAAATAATTTGAAAGCGCAATTAATTGTCTTTAATTTCATTTCTTAGCATGACGAAGGTGTCATTGCATTTTTCGTCTTATATAGGGTCGGACGCCATTTGTAAACTTTCATATCTCCGAAACTATTAGTCTATGTAAATGAATAAATAAGCGAAATTCATTATCAGTTTATGAGTTTTATTTTTGGTCTCTACCCATTTTTCAATAAAACTAATATTTATTGAGATATTTGGAAAAGGAAAAAAATATACGTTTTATCGAAAATACCTTTATAGTTTATAAAGCAAGTGCTGTATACAAACCAAAAACTTTGAGCATCTACGTCATGCTATATATTAATGGGAAACAGTGTTTGAAATTTCTTTTTGTTTTAATTACTGGCTTAGGGAACTTGCCCAAAAAATAAAATTAATTTAAAATACCTAAACAAAATCGTAAACTAACATCATTAAAAACCCCATAGACAACAAAAAAATTAAAAAAAAAATCTCTTCTAGAAATATAAGCGATTAAAATCTGCCCGATTTTACCTACTCCTGAAACGTGACGGCGTCAAGCGACACCGATTCTGCTTTGGCTTTGATAACTCCGCATGCGCATGCGCATTTGTCAGAAACAACTAGCAGTGAACACAACCTAACCTAAAATTTAAACGTATTGGTTCTGAATTGTCACAAAATGCTACTTTTGATTCGTTCATGCCGAGCCGAATTTTCGAATTTCGCCGTGCAATTTACGATCAGGTTTATCTGGAAGACTTTCTCTTTACGTCGCGACATCGTATGGCCGTATCAATGGTGTTTTTCGAAAAATATGAACGTGTTAAGATTGCATGTTTCTGCAATTTTTTCGGCTTCGAAATGTAGGCTATTTTTTGCTATTTTTCGCAAATGTCTCCGAAACGGTGGGAGTTAGCTCGAAATAAAAAATAAGGTCAAATGAGTATTTTCCACTACTAATCTTTTGCTGCCATCAAAATTTTGATTTTTTTTTTTTTTTTTTCGGAGATAACTACTGAAATGTCGGCCATGTACGGCAAAAAATCGCAAATTTTGAGCTTCTACAGTTGGCAATTTTTTAATCTTGGCTCCTACGCCAAAAGACTATTCTAGCTAATTTAAATAGAATTAAATTTGCTAAAACTCTTTTTTTAATTTTTTTAATTCCGACAAAAATGAAGGAATTAGAGGGGGCGGGATTTGGGACTATTTTTTTCCGGTAAAATTTTTCCATTTTGTCACCGTAATTAATCGGTAAATAACTGAAATCGATCTCATATACGATCTCCACTTAATATCATGTACTACTTTGACGCTTCGTTAATCTCAGCCCTTCGAGAAAAATTATTTTTTTAAGATTTACATACACCCTATAGGAAAACGTGTAGTTTCCTACATTTCCTCGAATATCTCGATAATTATCGTTTTTTTTTTTTCGAAAAATTTGTAGACAGCTTATGTAAAGAGCTTTCCGACACTTTTTTAATTTTTTCTCTAACATAAAAAACAAAAGACTTATGCGGACGTCTCAAAGTCAACCGCCGCCGTCCAATTTATTAATTAGGGTGAAGACGCCATCTGTGGGATACCAAGTGAGACTAGCCCTCTCGATCTGACGTCACAGTGCTTTTCGTGAGAAGTGGCGAGGAACTCAATTTTAATTATTTATTGCAAAGTAAGTACTGCGATTTAAGAGCTGATATTGGGTGTGGCGTGTTTTTATACATAAACACACACTTTAATGAAATTAAAAAAAATGGGCAAGTTCCCCATTACAGTAACAAAATGGCGACGTTGTTATTAAAAAAATATGTCGACGTACATTGCTTCGATCATAACTTCTTTGTTTTTATGCTACAGAAACAAATAAAAAAACAGTTGAAAGCTTAATTAATAACCTATTATTCTACTTATTAGCATCCTTGACGTAGGTGTCACAATTTCTGAGATATTTAACTCTCACTCTAAATAATTATCTTATGAACACTTGGATGCCAAATGTAAACTTAAATATCCCCGAAATTATTAATCTTACATCAATAACCAAAAAATATAATTAATTCCCAGTTTGTACTTTCTGTAATTGATCTGTAACGTAACATTTTTTCGATACTGTAATACTTTTCGAGATACTTGATGAAGCCGTTTGGAGATACCTTTTTTTTAAGCTAAAATCGCAATTTTGAAGTAGTTATAAGTTAAAAACTATCAATTTATGTTAAAAATTGCATGGAATTTTTCTCTTAAAATTTGATTCTACGTCAGCTCCAATAAATATATATATTTTTTAAGTGCCACCCCCTATAAATTAGCAAGCCCCCGCACAATATAGAAACTTTTCCGTGAAGCATTTACTGTTATACTACCAAAAATGAACGAAATCCGTTCAATATGACATTATTCCGAAGTTTTACATATTTTTTACCTCTAGGTACTGTACTATAATAAAAACTATATAGTTAATAAAATTGAAAAATATTGACTATTGTTTTATTAATTTGCTACACCTTAACATAAAAACCCGATCCAAATTTGTAATCAGCAACCCCAAAATCATAAATAATATTAGTTTTATCAGTGAATTCCCAATACTTCCTTTATACACATTTCTTTAACTTGGAGGTGGTTTTCACTCTCTTGGGGGTAAGAGCAATTATTTTTCTTATTATTGGATGAGTTTTATGTTCCAAAATTTAACAATCTGCTAAGAAAGTCCTACTTTCTCAAAATAAATAAAGAATAATTAATTCATCCATTGTACCAATTTTATATCGGCCATATTGAGAGAGAAACATAAAATTTTTAATTTCTGACTTCACATTCGTGATCAAAACATGAATAATATACGTTTCATTAATTTATCTCAGTACTTCTTTAGTTATTGATTTTTTTATTTTAGGGGTGGTTTTCACCCTCTTGGAGGAAAGGCATATCTATTCCTTTTTAATATTTAAAGTTTTTTAAGCTTAAGAATCCGCAAAAAAAATCCAAGCCGATATAGAATTAGTCCGAAATTTGTGAATTTTTTGACACCAATTCTCCCCAATTTCCATATTTAAATAAATAAATTTCAAAATTAATTTAAACGTCAAAGTACACATCTATAATTTTTCATTTCTAAAGCGAAGATCGTCAAACAACTTCAGTTGTCTTCAATGCACTGTTATGATTCAGATATAAGCCAGTTTTTACTTTTTTTCACTCTTACCGGAAACATTTTGTACAAAAAAATAATGAGAAATAGTACAGTTTTTTAAACAGTCGTAGAAGGAAACGTATTTAATTTACTCGAATATTTCGTGCGTACCATTTATTATGTCAATCATGTTCCATCAATCACAAGTCATATCACTTCAACAATGAGGATTGGAAAAATCTAACTTCCGATAATACAACTCAAAGCAACAGAAAAGTTCACGTCTTTATAAATTAGGAAATTCTCACTTCTACACAAAAAACAATCATAAATGTTGCCTTTTATTTTTTTGTTTATCTCATCTATACAAACTTTTCCTATAAACTGCTGTTTCTTAAGCGACTAACTAAAGTGATTTCTCCGCTTCGTTAAAAGCAGGATTTTGGCAAAAAACTTTGTTTGTGTTTTTGTTAGGTTATAACAAATTGTTATTTTACTGTCGGGGAGTTCAGGTTCGGGGACGCCATGAACGAGTTCCGAGGGTGGGGCCGGCGCCAGAGCTTGGCCCGGGAATAGGCGCCGAAATGTTTCAAATACGGAAACTGAAAAACTGCAACCCATTTATTTCATATCTTAGAATACGCATACTGTGAAATACTGCAGTCAACTCGTAATTTATTTTTTATGTAAATGGGTCCATATATTTCACAAGAATGTATTACAATTGATCCAACATAAATGCAAGAACTGAATGGTTGCTTTTGTATACAGTGCTTTATTTTCAAATGTATTCTGCTGATAATCTCTCGATCTATTGCAAATAATATTTTGGTTAAAAATATTTATTGTCGAAAGGAAAACTGACGGAACAAGTATATCAAATATGGCCAGGCTTGTAATTAGTAATTCAGCGCTCGGCGGGGCATTAGTCCGGAGGATAGCTGTTGGTTGCATTCTAGTTTTTATTCCTTATATATTTAAGGAAACGTATATAGTACAGTACCTAGAGGTAAAAAATATACAAAACTTCGGAATGTCATATTGAACGGATTTCGTTCATTTTTGGCAGTATTATAGTAAATGCTTCACAGAAAAGTTTCTATATTGTGCGGGGGCTTGCTAATTTATAGGGGGCGGATGCCACCCCTTCTCAGGGGGTGGCACTTAAAAAATATATATATATATTTATTGGAGCTGAAAAAGAATCAGATTTTAAGAAGAAAAAAATGTATGCAATTTTTCACATAAATTGGTAGTTTTTAAGTTATGACGACTTCGAAATTGCGATTTTAGCTTAAAAAAGGTATTTCCAAACGGCTTTCGTCAAGTATCTCGAAAAGTATTGCTTTATCGAATTACAGAAAGTACAAACTGGGAATTAATTATATTTTTTGTTTATTGATGTAGGATTAATAATTTCGGAGATATTTAAGTTTATATTTAGCATCCAAGTGTTCATAAGATAATTATTTAGAGTGGGAGTTAAATATCTCAGAAATTGTGACACCTACGTCAAGAATGCTAATAGGTAGAATAATAGGTTATTAATTAAGCTTCAACTGTTTTTTAATTTGTTTCTGTAGCATAAAAAACAAAGAAGTTATGACCGAAGCAATGTGCGCCTTCACATTTTTTTAATAACAAAGTCGCCATTTTGTTACTGTAATTAGCCAGTAAATAAAAAATAGTAGATTGTAATACAAGTGTGGCAAGGGCTTCATTGCAAAACGATGTATGAAAGTAGGAACACGAGCGCAGCGAGTGTTCCTATCATACGAGTTTTGCAATGAAGCTTGCCACACGTGTGTTACATACTATTTTTTCTACGGTTGTGAAGTTATTTCCTTTTTCAAAGTCTTTCCAAAATTTTAAATTTGCTGCTTGTCAGATTTTATTTAAAGTGACATTTTCCGCTGTCATTCTGAAGTAAGAAAATTTGACTTTGTAATTGCAATTCATGTGTAATTAATGTACATTTATAGAATTTAATTGTTATTATCAGTAAGTAATATAAAATTCTTTAAGGTAAACACACTATTTTATTCCAGTGCGTGAAGATGTAATCAAGGCGTGTGGCAAATTCTTTGCCGCACGGCGTGCGGCAAAGTGATATTTTCTGCACTCATTTTGAAGTTAGAAAATTTGACTTTCAGCACAATCGTAGAAAAAAGAATTTCAAACACTGTTTCACTGTATCATTAATATATAGCATGACGTAGATTCTCAATTTTTTTTTTGTTTGTATACAGCACTTGCTTTAGAAAAAATTACAGTTTAAACTATAAAGGTATTTTCGATGAAACGTAATTTTTTTTTCCTTTTCCAGATATCTCAATAAATATTAGTTTTATTGAGAAATAAAATTGAGACCAAAAATAAAGCTCATAAACGGATAATGAATTTCGATTTTTTTATTTATTTAGATAGATGTAATAGTTTCGGAGATGTGAAGGTTTACAAATGGCGTCCGAACGTTTATGAGACGAAAAATGCAGTTTAAATGTTAAATATCTCAGATATTGTAACACCTACGACACGCATGCTAAGAAATGAAATTAAAGACAATTAATGTATAGAGGAGTTCGACAAAATATTTCACTAATAACTATTCTGCCTTCTAAAAGCATAGCTATGGAACATATAAACATTTTTGGTTCTTTAAATATATAAAACGAAATGGCATAATATTACGATTTCCCATAAGAACGCATGTTAAAAATATCAAAAATTCCGAGCTAGTTTTCTCTTCATTTATGTAGACGGAAAATCTATCTTGTCTTAGAAACATATGAACTTTACTTTAACCAAATATTTTATTCAATTCTGCCAGCCATCCAGCCATCTCAGACCTACCTTGCACTGACGAGAGCCAATAGCTCGAAACTGCAGTCTGCAAGTGGTGTGGAGTGGCTGGTACGAGAGCTGCTTTGAGTAGGAATAAAAGTCTTTCGACTGTTGTCTGTTGCAATCGAAACTTTAGCATTTTGTGGCAATACATAGTTATTGAACTTAATGCGGCCAGGCTTGTAATTAGTAATTCAGCGTTCGGCGGGGCATTAGTCCGGAGAATAGCTGTTGGTTGCAGTCTAGTTTTTATTCCTTATATATTTAAGGAAACGTATAGAGGAGTTCGACAAAATATTTCACTAATAACTATTCTGCCTTCTAAAAGCATAGCTATGGAACATATAAACATTTTTGGTTCTTTAAATATATAAAACGAAATGGCATAATATTACGATTTCCCATAAGAACGCATGTTAAAAATATCAAAAATTCCGAGCTAGTTTTCTCTTCATTTATGTAGACGGAAAATCTATCTTGTCTTAGAAACATATGAACTTTACTTTAACCAAATATTTTATTCAATTCTGAGTTAAAAAATGTCTTTCCCGTACATCCTTAAAAAAAAGAAACAACCATTCTTTCAGGACGGCGGTGTTTCAACAGGGGCAACGGGGGTCAGAAATTTTTGTATACAGTCACACTCGGGATAGATAAGACCTCAAAACGGCAAGGAGTTAAATTAATTTTCATTACCACTAATTATTTCAGGATATACAGACTGGGTTAGAATGAGTAGCTTAATTTTTAGGCTAACGATTTACCGGTTAGGTATAGAGTTTTATTGATTTTTGGGGTATCACAGTTCCTCCATTAAGTTTTTTTTTAATAGATTTTATAATGACGTCCTAAAATACCAGTTCACACATTGTTCTCCTAGGGAAGTTGAATTTTGGAAAAACATATGGATTCTCATATTCCAATATCTGCAAAAATTCATAAAATCATTCAAAAGGAAAGTTAAATTTACTGAATTCGCCTGGCATAATCATCTTTGTCGTTTTGGTGAAGGATTTGAAAATAGGTGAAGAATTTTATAAGTTTCAGCATCTTTTGCACTGAATAATTAATTTAGCTACTTTGGGGATACACTGGAATCCAGAGAAAAATTACCAATAACCTTGATTTGTGCAGCTCCATCCAGAATTCCAGAGTTAGTTATTTTATTTTGTTTTACTTCCACATCCAGTGGAAGTAGAGTAACGACAAAAAAATTTTTGAAAATTTTTATTTTTCAAATAGGCTTAGAATGTCATGAAACGTCAAGATTTTAAGTTTAAGTGAAAAAAAAGGTTCTGTCGATTACGATCACTCTGGAACCATTTAAGATATTGACTTGAAATTTGGTATACGTATTGTAATGTGTTACAACCCCTAGAATGATGTATTTGCACCTACTCGAAAAAGAACCTACCAGAAGATTCCAAAGTGACATCTGGAATTATCGAGAGAATGGTGGCGTCATCACAGAACAATCGAGATCTGTCATTTTTAGGTATAAAAGACCGACCGCATTCTCGGCGAGTAGTTCAGAAAGTTCAGAAAGTATAGAAAGTGAGGTTAAGAGTTCAAAGATAAACAAAGTAATAAACATTGTGATTTTTAGTCAGTAAAGTGTATTTAAATTAGTAAAATAGTATTGTGAAGTATCCAGTAAATATTTAATAAAGTGTGTTGGTGGACATCTCTTGTTATAATTTTTGGAACCCACGGATTTTGCGAGGGTGGTTTCCTAAGGGTGGAAACACGTTACAAATTGGTGTCAGAAGCGGAATTTTATGACAAGAGGGGCTCTGAAGTTGTGCTGGAGTGTTCGAGAAGTATTCTCGAGGTTTAGTGCTAACACAGTGGACTAAATTACTGGACATTGTTCGAGGGTTATTTTCGGTTAGAAAAATAGTGTTAAGTGCATTTTTGAGACATTGTAGAACATTTTATTAGGACATTAGTGCGATAAACTGAGAAGTGATAGAGACACTAAAAAAAAAACTCATTTGCGTTAGTGCGCGAAAATTACTAGAACTTTTCTAGTTGGACATTAGTGGAGATTATTAAATTCTCTGAACTGGATAGTGACAAGACTCTGGATAAGACTTTTTCGTGCTGTTTCGAGATTTTTCTGGAAAGTTCCATTACCGATATTGACGTGACAGTTAAATTTATTTTATTTTAATTTCATCGTATGCCCGTAACAACAAGAAGTATGGCATCCGATAAACAAATACAGGACTTATTCGAACAATTCCAAAAAATGATGGCACAGCAGCGCCAGGAGGAGGAAAAACGGCGTCAAGAAGACAAAGAAGAACAGGAAAGAAAACGCCAGGAGGAAGAAAAACGGCGTCAAGAGGAAAGGGACGAATTAAAGAAAATTATGGAAGATCAGGAAATAAGACGTCAGAAAGAAAAAGAGGATGAAGAAACAAGACGTCAGAAAGAAAAAGAGGATGAAGAAACAAGACGTCAGAAAGAAAAAGAGGATGAAGAAAGAAGACGTCAAGAACAAGAAAGACGACGTCAGAAAGAAAAATAGGATGAAGAAACAAGACGTCAGAAAGAAAAAGAAGAACAAGAAAAGCGACGTCAAGAAGAAAAAGAAGAGCAAGAAACAAGACGTCAAGAAGAAAGAGATGAATTAAAGAAAATGATGAAAAATCTGGAAATAAGGCACCAACAAGAAAAAGAACAAGAAAGACAGCGTCAAGAAGAAAAAGAGGAACAAGAAAGACGCCAAGAAGAATTAAGGAAAATTCTGAATGAACAAATGAAAATACAGCAGGACGCTATCATTTCTGCCAACGAAGGATTAAAGAGTGAAGTCAAAGAAGAGATAAACAAGGTAGAAGAAAAAGTAGGTGAAGTCGAGACAGAAGTCAGTCAAGTTAAAGAGAAAGTAAACAAGTTCGAAGAAGAAGTTAAAGGAGAAATAGACCGGCTTAAACGACAGTTGAGAGATAGAGGAAGCCAGCAGGTGGTATCATCAGGTCAGCGACTAAAACCTCCTTCTTTTGACGGCCAAGGTTCCTGGACGACGTACAAGAGGCAGTTTGAGGCGGCAGCGTGTGCGAACAACTGGGATAATGAGGAAAAGGCCATGGCATTAGTTCTGGCGTTAAGGGGCCAGGCCTCAGAGTTACTCCAAACCATCCCAGTTGAGAAACAAAGGGACTTCAAAGTCTTGGAAGCTGCATTAGACTTGAGGTATGGCGATCAACACCTTGCCCAATTATACCAGGCTCAGCTGAAATCCCGGATGCAAAAAGCTGGGGAAAGTTTACAAGAATTTGAAGCTGCGATAGAGAGACTGGCACACCTGGCGTATCCAAATGCACCTAAAGAATTCCAGGAACAATTAGCTGTAGGGGCCTTTTTAGATGGTATAAGGGACGAAGAGGTCAGGCGAGTTCTGAGGCTGACAAGACACCAAAGTAGTAGCGAAGCTTTGGTGCATGCACTTGAAGTAGAAGCCGCCTACAGAGATACTCCAAGGTCGAGAGTGCGAGCTGTGACTCTCGAAGAATCGCAACCAGAAATGAACCAGAACCCTATGTTGACGGAGATGCAGAAAATGTTTACCAAATTTTTGAACAAAGTGGATGATCTCAGGGAGCAGAGAAAACAACAAAATAAAGGAAAGACGAGCGGAGGTATTAAATGTTACAACTGCGGCAAGGTAGGACACATGAAGCGAGACTGTCGACAGCAGAATTCGGAGAGTCGAGTAAATGCTGTGAATCTTGAAGAGAAGCAGGAAAACAGTACCAAGGGGGTTGTTCTGGCTAGGGAATGCAGTGACCCCAGAGAAATAAAGATTTCCCAGCTTCGAGGAATTTCGAATAGTCTATTGTTACAAGGCCATGTGAATGGAAGAAAATGTTTGTTTACCATCGACACAGGTACTAACTACGTCATCAATAGTACGGCCAGGATTTATATCGGGCATAAAGATTATCAAGAGGCAAAATGAGGTGATCGTCCGGACAGCTACGGGGGACAGGGCTACGGTTCATGGAGAAGTAGACCTGGGTTTGCAGATTGGACAGTTAAGGTTCGACCACAGGGTCATCGTGGCTGACATCACGGATGACTTCATTTTGAGACTGGACATTATGGAACAGTATGAATTTATTGTTGACGTAGGAAAGCGAGTCTTAAGGATTGGGAACGAACATTTTATTTTGTTAAAAGTGAACGACCAATGCGAGAAAACCAGGCTGTTGACAACGCAGGCAGTCAAAATTCCTGCATTATCCAGAAAACCAGACAAGGAAGATTGCAAGCGCTACCCTCAGGTGGGAAAATTGCCGAACATGGTTGAAGTGAACACTGTCAAGGTCGATCTTCCAGACAGTTGGTCAAAGAAAATTCTGAGGCGAGAGCAATTGCGCGATGTAGAAATCGGACCCATGTTGCGAGCAAAAGAAGAGGGAACGCGTCCAGCATGGAAGGATGTTTCCGACAAAGAAGTGGGGCTGAAGGCTTTATGGTCACAATGGGATTCACTTACGGTCGTAGATGGGCTTTTGAGGAGAGCATGGGAAAGCCCAGATGGGAAGCAGGTTGCCATGCGTCTAGTGATTCCCAGGTGTCGTGTACCAGAAGTACTCCAGGAAGCGCATAATGAAACGTCCAGCAGACACTTCGGCATAAACAAGACATTGAGTAGAGCACGGGAACAGTTCTATTGGGTTAATAGTCGCCAGGATGTGGAGGCCTGGTGTCACAAGTGTAAAAATTGTGCTGCCCGTGGAGTACCATTTTCGATGAGCAACTACAGAAATGGAAGTCGAGAACAGCCAAAGAATGATCGAGAGCAGATGAACAAAACTAGTAACCGCTTGAAGGCTCGTTATGATCAGAATGCCAGTACAGGGGGATTCAAGGTGGGGGATCTGGTTTGGCTGTACAACCCACAGCGGAAGGAATGGAGATCCCCGAAATTTCAACCTCCTTGGGATGGACCTTATACTGTTATTACCCGAATTAATGATGTCGTCTATCGGATTCAACGAAACAAAAAGTCCAAGATGAAGATCGTACACTTGGATAGTCTGGCGAAGTACGTGAAAGAGGCTGAACTGCCTGACCGGGACGTTCAGGCTTAAGGAGGGGGCAGTGTAATGTGTTACAACCCCTAGAATGATGTATTTGCACCTACTCGAAAAAGAACCTACCAGAAGATTCCAAAGTGACATCTGGAATTATCGAGAGAATGGTGGCGTCATCACAGAACAATCGAGATCTGTCATTTTTAGGTATAAAAGACCGACCGCATTCTCGGCGAGTAGTTCAGAAAGTTGAGAAAGTATAGAAAGTGAGGTTAAGAGTTCAAAGATAAACAAAGTAATAAACATTGTGATTTTTAGTCAGTAAAGTGTATTTAAATTAGTAAAATAGTATTGTGAAGTATCCAGTAAATATTTAATAAAGTGTGTTGGTGGACATCTCTTGTTATAATTTTTGGAACCCACGGATTTTGCAAGGGTGGTTTCCTAAGGGTGGAAACACGTTACAGTATGTACTTTATCGGGATCTGGAACTACATTATATTTTCATCTTATTCGAAGGTTTGGGAGATAAAATGGGGTAAATGGTAAATAGGTATATCAAGCAGGTAAGAGTCCATAAAATTGGTATTTAGTGTATACAAGAGAAGGTAAGATCTCAAAAAATTTTTTGGTATTAGCCACCCCCATTATTACCCCTACTCCATTATTAAAGGGGATGAAAAAAAATTTTGATTTAGTGTGTATACGAGAACCAAAAGCCTCAATATATTTTTTTACTTCATCCACCCCCACTATCACCCCCTATCACCCCCTATCATCACCCCACCCTACTACCGTGTGAGATATCGTTTTATGAGTTTTTAGGGTAGTCAATTTCAAATATTATATTATTAATGTTCCATAAACAATTATTTCCACATACAAAATTTTTTCGTTATGAGGGACTTGGCTAGAAAATCTGGATGTGGAAGTAGTGATTCCTTGGGCAGCGGTTTTTTTTGCGATACATCTGTAAATTTCTGCACCATATTTATAAGGTTTCAATAGGCTATAATATGTCGGGATGCCTCACTTTAAAAATACTAGCGGTTCTGTAAACACAACAGGTTTTTAACTCCACCACAAGATTTTCTTTTGTGGGTTATTTCTACCTGTTTATTTACGAAGTTCACTATATGTAAATTATTACTATTAGGTATATATTTTACAATTCCAATTTTAGTTGATTTTGAACAAAACTTTTGATATTATTTTTATACTATATATTTTTTATACTATATTTTTTTCTCTATTTGTAATTACTACTTACCTTATGTACAACCCGATTTTGTTTTTTATTGATGGTAAATAAACATTATTATTATTATTATTATTATTATCAATGAAAATTGTATCGGCTCTTCCAGTATTTCTTTCCTGCAGTTACTAACTTAACTTATTATTATTCTATATATTTACAAAACAATTGTTAAAAATAAAAAATGTTTACTTATCTCTTATAATATGTTACAATTAGCTATGTTTTCCACGTTGGCCTTGTTATTATTATGTATTTCGTATTTAGGAAAGCCTATGATCTCAGTTATTAAGTCGCACATTGTAGACACAGAACAGCAAATGTTTAGACTAAAAGAAATGACGGATTAGAATGTTATTTTTAAAATATAGACTATGTTTCTTGGAACGAAGTAATAATTTGTATGTGAGCTACTGAACCGAGCGGAAAATGAGCTTGCCAAGTTGGCAAATTATAAAGGAAATTGGTTTTGCGTTTGACCCATTATCCTCAAAAATAATTATTTTGTAATTATCTAGAACATCAAATCTATCAAGGAGCTGAATGAACTGTTATTAAAAGTTGGTATATTATAAAAAGCCCTTGTAAATTCTCGTATCACAATTTCAAATTAAAGTAGATACCTGCTCAAAATGTTTAATCATTTGTAATCGAATACCCAGACCTTTTTTTTATGTGTGTCTGTGGATCCTCCGCCTTTTTCTAGAATATCGCGTATGCAAATATATTACACAGACACAAAAAAAAAGTGGGAAGTGATCTGTTTCTGGGACTCCATTGAGTAACCCCTATGTATTTCGTCATGCTAAATACGAATCAGGTATCCGTTTAGTTCCGTTACCCACCAATTTTTAGTAAATCGCGGAAAATAACAAAAATTATGCGGGAGTAGAAAACAGCATCTTAATGAAGTATATTATTATCATTTCTAAATTTAGTTAATTTCTTGGAAAGTTCTTTCGGGAAAACGACACCTTAGCCTCTGAACTGTTCGTGATCTCAGGAGAGAATTTATAATCTCTAAATTTCGAGGACTTCATGCGAGTCTCTGGGAAAGCATATTTAGTCTCTCCTGGATAGGATTGACTTTCAACTTCGTATAAAGATAATTATTAGAAGGCTTGTGGAGTGGATTCCTCGGATGGCGCATTTTCGTAAGTAGTCTCAAAGCGGAGGTTTTAGCAACTTGGATGTCTTTTGTGACTGATTTACGGCAGTTCAGGTATAAAGTACGTCCATAATATAAAACAGGCTGGCAAATGGATTTGTATATTTTGGATGCATTTTTAATTAATTGTTAATTAAGAACTACGAAAGTTAACAAAGCCTAAAGCACCAATTTACCACTCCGTGACGTTTCACACGTCAAACCCCCACTTCTCGCCTGATTGACACTGACTGCCCTTGCACACTTGTATGCAAAAAGACAAGCTGAGACTTACCTGTGTTGTACGTCGGTACTCGTACTCGTTACTCGACTGTTGTGGCCGCCAAAAGTACCCGAGTACCGAATAATGTAAAATACTTGAAAATTTCGAGTACATAGTGCCATCCAAATAAAAGTACTCGCGAGTACTTGTTACTGAGTACTTTGGGTACTCAGTGCAGTTACGAGTACAATTTACTCGAGTACTGCCCAGCTCTGCAAATTATATCATAGAACTGCCAATTTTAAAAAAGATAAAAATTCGTTCATTATTTTTAAATCAATGATTTTTTAGTAACCTGTAAAGGTATTTACACAAAACTTTCTTCTTTGTTTTTTTCTGATTGATGACCAGCCCGTATATTTTTTTTAGTAAAAGTGTATCAGATTTTCTTTCTGGCAGTAGTGTCAGAACATAAAATAACGTATAAAGTAGACGGCACTAGTTCCGCTTAGTGACGAGTTTATGCCCAGTACCACTCGGTTGTGCCGAAGACACAAAAGCAGAAAATTAAAAATTGTTCACATTTATTATTTCTGACCACTACAGTTTGAGAACTAGACATGCTTGTTGAGGTTAAATTTGTGTTTCTGAACTTTTTGTAGTTTCTTTTTCTTTCTCTATAGTTTGCATTTTCTTACTTGCAATTATATAACATGCAATAAATTCGATCCAAATGAAAGGTACGCATGTACCTGCCTGCGATATATCAACAAACACGAAAATTGCTTAAACAATTGCGAAAACCATTTTTTTAGGGTAATTCTTTTATAAATCGAAATTGTAACTTTTAATTTTAGACTGTTTTACATTGAAAAATTGAAAAATTCAAAATTCTTGCCTTCGGCGCATTTCCGATTTTACTTGTATTACTGTTATGTATGGGTCGGCAAAATAACCTTCCAAAAGAAATCCTGACTATGGGTCTGAGTAGACATATTTTTCGAGCTTTAGTGCCGCCCGGTGAAAATTACTTAAAACATACTCTGAATAGTGACCAAGTAGTACTTTTCTCTGTCGTTTCTTTATAAATTAATTTTGTAAGTGACCACCCTGTGTATATTTCACTAAAAGTATAACAGGTTTTCTCCTCGATAACAACTACATTCCAGCTATTATTAGGTTCACCATAACCTGTATGTTTTTCACTAAAAATAAAGCAGGTTTCTACTTTGATAATTATGTTAATTACATGCCATATATTATTGTCCTTAGTCAAATTTTTTTCATAAATTATTTTTTTAGGGCGTCCATCCTATATAGAGTGTTTCTAATATGAAGTCATTAGTTTTTATATATGATTCTGTATCAAAAAATATTTAACAAATTTCCTCTAAATACGATTCCGGAAATCCCCATTAAGGAAGTTAGGGCCTTCTGAAATAAATAAAAGAAAATGACATCAAATATTAACAATTTCAAAAATGACCATCAGTTACGTAATAAATGGCAAAGGACACCGCACGTTTTATGGGTAAATTGATATGATAAATGTATATGTTGTAGTTCAACCGATTCTAAGCAATAAGTCCCTTTGGCAAAACTTCAAATTATCTACAGTTTCTTCGATAGATGGCTCCAAAACTTGGACCTACCCCTCGATATTGTATCAACGATGTCTCAAAACGTAATGCTGGTATTGAAATGATAACTGCTGGAAATTAATAACCAGACCATTTACCATTATTTGATCTTAAACTGATGTGCCTGAACTTCCGGTTTTGTCGGAAGTGACGTCAAATCACGTTTTTCGAATGCACAACATTCGTTTACTTCAATTTAAGACATCATATACATAAGTAACTTTATTAAAATTCACTATCTCAGTAAATAAGTAAGTGCGTGGCATTGATTGATACCGGATACATCATGATCTTGGTACAAAACAAAGTTGATTTTTTTTATAGCATGTGCTAAAATGAATAATTTGCATGGCTAAGTTTACATGGTAAGAGTGAATAACGAATTGGCTCGAAGACTATTGGCAAATGCTTAAGAGTCGAGCCTTCTTCAAGTTAGAGTAGAAGCGGAAAGGCTGCGATTTAGACATGGAAAATGGATAATATTGCAGGAGAATCATTTGCCTGATTTTCCCGTACTAGATTTAGATTACACAGCCCCACAAAAAAAAAATTCTTGGAACTGCTATCAAGACAACTGTATCCCTATGTAATTTTCGGCGCTGAATCCGAATCCGAGGTCAAAAAAAATCAACCCCTAGCTCTAAAAAACACCCTAAACATGGTAAAAATGACTTAACGCTCCACGAATAGTCTTAAATCTCAATAAATCGAATTAAATATAAACATTCAAGTATATAACGCATAAACACAGAGTTAACACTACTTTCCATTGAAAATCACCTCCATGAGTGGGTGAAAACTACCCCTCATACAACAGGAAACTTAAAAAAATGCAGTGATTGTAAAAAAAGCTTACAATGCCCAGTTTTTTTGGAAAGAGTGAGTAACTGCATGCGATGCTCAAAGTCTACCCCCATAGAGTGGCGGAAACCACCCCTAGATTAAAATTGCAAGGAAAATCGAGTAAAAAAAGGTAATACACAAACACTGAACGCCCCAATAATGAGCCCAACTTGACGTATGCTTAATCCGCGTTTAACACTCGTATGCGGTTGTCAATGCGCCACCTACCTGCTGGTCAAAAAACTATATAGTCAGAAAATTATATAGATGTTTTTTCTGAATTTGTAGACGATTTTTTTAGAGGCCATATAAATAAGTAATAGTATTTTCAGAGAATTCTTTTTAGGAGTCATCTAAGTAACTTCAATTTAAATTTAGGGGTGGTTTCCGCCACTCTATGGGGGTAGTTTTTGAGCATCGCATCGAGACTAATGTAGTTACATACTGTTTCTAAAATAACTGGGCATCGTAAGCTTTTTTTGAAATCACTGCAGTTTTTTAAATTTCCTGTTGTGTGAGGAACCCTGTTCTGTGAGGAACACCTGATTCGTGTTCAGCACGTCGAAATACATAAGGGTTACCCAATGGAGTACCAGAAAAGGACCACTTTTTTAAATTTACATGCCTGTGTTATTAGTAATTTTTCAACAGTAGAGCAATTGAAACAAAAAAATTACATGCAACACCGCATCGCTAGCAATTTTTCCCTCACAGTCAATGATACTTTTTAAATTTTATTTGCAATAGCACCTTTTGCATACATCGATTAAAGTTACTTTATCTATATACTTTTTCATTTTATATATATTTTATTTGGCATTGCTGCGAATGGAACTTGTGTCCATTTTTTTAACTGTTTTTAATCTAGTCTGGCCTCGTTTCATCCAGCCTTTCATTACGCCTCTGGCACCGACACGTGCTAGGGGAGGAATGCTGTTCTTTGTTAATTAATTTAAAATAAAGTTTTTTTATGGTTTGATTTCTATTAATGAATGATTAAAATATGTAAATATTTTTAAAAAATAATAATACCCGACTATGCAATTTTTGCTAAAATAATAAAGTTTAATATATTAGAAATAAACAAAAACTGCCTATTTTACTTAAAGGTCTCACAAACAATTAGTTTTCATTGACTAGAACACAACTGCAATTTTATATCTTGAAAAATAAAATCAATTTTGTTTTGTACCAAGATTATGATATTAAGCTTGCATCAATGTTCTATCAATTAATGCACGAACTTACATATTTACTAAAATAGTAAATTTTAATAAATCTACTTATATATGATGTCTTAAATTGAAGTAAACGGGTGTTGTGCATTCGAATATCGTGATTTGGCGTCACTTCCGGCAAAATCGGAAGTTCAGGCACATCAATCTAAGACCAAATAATGCTAAATGGTCTGGTTATTAATTTCCAGCAGTTACATTTCAATACCTGCAGTACGTTTTGAGAAATCGTTAATGCTGTATTGAGGAATAGGTCCAGTTTTTACATAGTCTAAAACATGAAAACCCGATGAAATCTCGGAGAGCGATTTTTTCATGATTACAAATATTCTATTCGGTAAACGAGTTAAGTAAAAAAGATAAAGAACATTTGAGTTTTTTTTTGAATCAACCATTTTTTTTAATCATTTTTTTAAACAATTATTTCATCAACTATGTATGCACTAATAGATGACTTCAAAATATTGAATAATTTTACATTTGACATTGCAGCTTATATGTTTAATTTGGGTATTTTCAACACTTTAACTCTCTGAACTAAACAACTTTTATTTGAAACATTTTTCCTAAAAATGCCCTAGTTAAGAGATATTCGCCTGCAGGTTTTTGAGAATTCGAAAGTTACACCCCCATCCCCGCTCATCAGGGTGGGTGGGAGAAAAAAATGTTTGGTACAAAAGTTATGTAATTTTTTTCGTAGAATCAGAATACGCGATCACAAATGGAGAGTGCCATTAAAAATTCAAAAGTTAGAGGTGGGTGGTGGAAAATTGTTCTGCCCAAAAGATGTCCTCCTCTGAACTGAACAACTTGTACCTGAAACATTTTTCGCCAGTGTCCCTTCCTGAAGAGATATTACTGTGGATTAATTAAAATGGCCTAACCATATTGTATAATAAAATCAATATTTCTTAAGCAAAAAAAAATATATTGAGGGCCAAGCTAAAAGTAGTAGTATATTTCTTCGATTATTAGCTTCCAAATGAGTAGGAATTAAGTGGCCTAGGTCTTCGCACTTAATTTTTTTGTGTGTGTCTGTGTTCATTACCTAGATTTATATTTTTAAGCATCTTCCACCAATCTGACCTTGAGTAATTCTTACACACGATAATTATATTAGTGTTAAATAATATAGATTTACTTGGTAGGTGTCACTCAAGGGGTTGATATAAAAATTAAATTATTTTTTTATATGTTAAATGACGTAATAGGAATGTACAAAAAAATGTAAAATATAAAGCTATTTTATATCAATGTTTTCTATTAATTCCAGTTAATTATCTCCAATAGTTTTGAAAAAAATTAATTTTAAAGTTGACCATAACTCTGGTAATATAGTGGATAGAGGTATATTATATATGTTATTGAGCATTCCTAGCCATATGTAATATTCATGTGAATGAATAGCCCAATAAGCCGCTGGGTCCAATTCCATATACTTAACCAGTGAGACCATTTATTAAAATATGGCTTCTATAAAACACGGACAAAAGTGCAGAAGATCGGTCGGTCAGTTTAAAAAAAAAAAAATTCTTTTCATTCATTTATTAGCTGTCGAATCTAAAAAATGAAACGTTGATCGATACTAAAGTTTCAACTATTTAAACTTTATATAATCTACTCAAAATGTGGATGGCAGTTTTAATCTCTGCAAAATTATTAATGTACAATTTGTGTGGTCAAAATCTACCTGCATAAAATCATATTATCTTCCAAATATTCTTACAATTTAGGTCCATTAATACTTTAAGTAGTAAAATGCAGAGAAGGCAGAGAGGATAGAGAGGACAGAGAAAATGTTTATAGACACACATATAAATACAGATACACAAAAAAAAGTGATCTGTTCCTGGAACTCCATTGGGTAACTCCCATGTATTTCTTCGTGCTGAGCACGAATCACGTGTCCGTTTAGCTCCATCGCCCACCAATTTTTTTTATGAGGTTTTTCATGACAACAAAAAAGTGGCGTGTTTCAGGGATTGGATAACCCTTATGTGTTTCTACATCCTGAACACGAATCACATGTCCGTTTGGCTCCATCACTCACCAATTTCTTTTATGTGTTTTTTATAAGGTTTCTTATGATGTTCCTTAGGTTATTTTCTCAATTTACTAAAAACTAGTGGGCCATGGAGCTAAACGGACACCTGATTCATGTTCAGCACATCTAAATACATGGGGGGTAACCCAATAGAGTCTCAGAAACAGACCACCTCATAAAAAAAATGATGGGTCATGGAGCTAAACGCTAAACACCTGATTCGTGTTCAGCGCGTCTAAGTTAGCTTTTCTTAGTATATTTGTATTTTATTTCTTCTATGACATACTGTGCATTTAGTATACCGGGTGCCACAGGTGGTTAGTGGCTCACCCCTATATTCCCTTTATTTTTTAACTTATCCGTTTGAAATTTTTGGTGCATAAACTACTGTAAAATGGATTTTTGGACATAAAAAATGGCATGAGACCATTTCTGGTTTATCGAGAAATCTAACTTTCGATTTTTAAATGGAGCACCCTATTTTTACATAATTGGATTCAAGACTTTCGCGAATTTTTGAGTCGACGTTCACTTTTTTAAAGCATTTTAAGACATTCGTCCAGAGTGCTTTGGAATATCAATATTTGTTCTACGTCTAAGAGAAAAATATAATTTTTCGTTTAATTTCATTAATAATTACACAGCCACACAAAAAAAAAGTGGTCTGGCCTGCGGACCAGACCAGTGTATTCTCATGTATTTGGACCCGATGAAACCGAATCCGAAGTCAGACTTGTCAAATTACTTCTTTTTTCACCCCCAACTCCAAGAAAACACCCCCTCAAAAAAGTGGTCTGGCCTGCAGACCATACCAGTGTGTCCTTATGTATTTTGACCCTATGAAACCGAATCCAAAGTCATAATTGTCAGATTCGCTTATTTTTCATCCCTAACCCCAAAAAAACACCCCCAAAACAAAAAAAGTAGTCTGGCCTGCGGACCATTTCAGTGTATCCTTATATATTTGGACCTGCTGAAACCGAATCCGAAGTCAGAATTGTCAGATTACTTATTTTTTCACCCCCTAACCGGAAAAAACATCCCCCAAAAAAAAAAAAGTGGTTTGGCCTGCGGACCATACCACTATATCCTTATATATTTGGATCCTCTGAAACTGAATCCGAAGTCAGAATTTTCAGATTCGCTTGTTTTTCACCCCTGATCCCAAAAAACACCCCCAAAACAAAAAAAGTGGTCAGGCCTGTGGATCAAATCAGTGTATTCTTATATATTTTAACCCGCTGAAACCGAATCCGAAGTCAGAATTGTCAGATTCGGTCGTTTTTCACCATTAACCCCAAAAAACACCCCCAAAACAAAAAAAAGTGGACCTGACCAGTGTATGCTACCAAATACATAAGGATACACTGCCACTGGTATGGTCCTCCGGACAAACCATTTTTGGGGTGGGTGTTTTTTGGGGGTTAGAGGTGAAAAACGAACCAATCTGACAATTCTGACTTCTGATTCGGTTTCAGCGGGTTCAAATACATAAGGATACACTGATCTGGTTTGCAGGCCAGACCACTTTTTTTGTGGAGGGGGTGTTTTTTGGGGTTAAGGGTGAAAAACGAGAGAATCTGACAATTCTGACTTCGGATTCGGTTTCAGTACATAAGGATACACTAGTATGGTCCGCAGGCCAGACCGCTTTTGGGGGGGGGGTGTTTTTTTTTTTGGTTAGGGGTGAAAAAAGAAGTAACCTGACAATTCTGACTTCGGATTCGGTTTCAGCGGATCAAAATACATAAGGATACACAGGTCTGGTCCGCAGGCCAGACCACTTTTTTTTTGTGTGGCTGTGTTATTTACGAAGCCTCCAAAGTTGAACATATCACTTTTTTATCGATAACTTTTTTTTTCAAATGGGAAGGTGGTGGCCCATACTGTTCAATAAATTATAGATTTTTTTTCTGAATTCATTGATATCCATTTCTACGGAAGCGTAGAAGGGCCACAGAAAAATAATTTTATGATGAAATTAATTTCACTGTAATTAAATTAACGTAAAATTAATTTCATGATCAGGGTGTATACTTTTTGGAAAACAAGGAAGACCTGTAAAAGTCAGGGAATTTGATTTTGGTCAGGGAACTTATAAATTTATAAAAAAGTCAGGGAAAATTTATTAAAACTACTTATATCCAATGTTGTTCCCATCTTGCACCCCCACTCATCAATTTTCAGTTTCGAGCAGAAAAGTTTTCTGAAATTTTTATTGAAAAGTCCTGGAAAACCTAGAAAAGTAAGGAAGTTTCAAAATTGTGAATTGGTATGACAATGTTTTTTTTATGTTGAAATTAATTTCACTAAAATTGAGTTAACGTGAAATTAATTTCACTATAATTGAAATAACGTGAAGTTCATTTCATGAAAATATTTTTTTTTATTTTGAAATTAATTCCACTGTACTTAATTGAATTAGGCTGAAATTAATACCATGTTAACTCCATTATCATGGAATTAATTTAGAGTTAATTCAGTTTTAGTGAAATTAATTTCAGCATAAAAAACATTATCATGAAATTAACTTCACGTTAATTCAATTATGGTGAAATTAATTTCAACATAAAATTATTTTTCTGTGGCCCTTCTGCGCTTCCATACATTTCAAATCTATGCTATTTGTTTTTATATTTTATAGAATTTATTTAAAAATAAAGAACCACTTTCAAAACAATTTTTATTGATAGTTATAGTTTGCACTAGTACTTATACCTATAAACAAAAGAGAGAACTAAGAGGCTATTATTCACATTTCATTATGACTCTTTTTCAATTATACAAGTGCAAGTTGCACAATTATAAGTGTTAAATTCCTATAAATGGTGAACGGCATTTGAATTTTACAAATATTGTTCAAATGAACCATCACAATCAATACATTTTCTTGCTCGCACAATTGTGTTTCTCACTACATTCCGAGTGATGCTATCAAAAGCTATTGTGACGTGCTTACACCCTTTTTGTAAACACCCTGTATCGTGGGTTCGGAAATTATAACAACCAATGTTTGTAACACTAAACACTAATTTATTAACTTACTTAATTACAACAATAACTTCTTGACTAATAACACACTGTGTACTACTTGATCACTTTACTCTCTTCTGATCTTACTACTCTTCCTATCTAAACTGAACTTTATCACTGTGTTTACTCTCTGGCCATTTCAACTGACAATTAGTATTGCACTAACTTCTAACTTTTGGTTTACTACATGCCTTATATACCTAAAGATGACAGATCTCGAAGTTTCTGTGATGATGTCACATTCTCCAGATGGTTCCAGAACAGATATGTCATCACTCTAGACCTTCTAGTATGTTCTTTCTCTGGTAGGTGCAAATCTCTATATTTAGGCAGACATCCAATCAATTAATCGAATTCTGTGTTGCCTACATTCTAGGGGTTGAAATACATTACACTATTCTTATTCTCAATTCGAGATCCTCGATGGTCATAACGGAAGTTTTGTAGATCTGTCCCTTGATATAACCTCAAAGAAAGAAGTCTAATGGGTTTAGATCAGGAGACCTTGCAGGACACCTTATGAAACTCTGGCTTGAAATAAGTTGTGGATGTTTTCTTTCGGGAAATCTCTGAGCATACATTTGACCTGCAAGTATTTTTTTTTAACATTCGCCGTAAATTAATATCATATCAGTTTTTTCGTTATTGGTGTAGTTCATGTTAAGAAATATCAATAATGGACGCAAATCTTTTGCTAACAATAATTGTTTACATTCGTCACCCTTCTTTTGTTTTATAATATTGTATCAAATCGTAGGGCAAAGGCAACTATGTTAAAGTTCAATAAAAATTATGTTGAAAGTGATTTTTTATTTTTAAATAAATTCAATAAAATAGAAAAACAAATAGCATAGATTTGAAATGGATTATCAATGAATTCAGAAAAAAATCTACAATTTATTGAACACTACGAGTCAACACCTTCCCATTTGAAAAAAAAAGTGTTCGATAAAAAAGTTATTTGTTCAATTTTGGAGGCTTCGTAGATAGTTGTTAATGAAATTAAACGAAAAATTATATTGTTCGCTTGGACTTTACCTGCCGTAGAACAAATTTTGGTATTCCAAAGCACTCTTAAAATGATTAAAAAAACTGAACATCAACTTAAAAATTCGCGAAAATCCCATGGTGTAATCAGACTGTTGTCTTGAATCCAAATATTAAAAAATGTACAGGGTGTTCCATTTAAAAATCGAAAGTTGTACTCATTTCCGGTTAAACCGGAAATGGTCTCATACCGTTTTTATGTCCAAAAATCCATTATTGTAGTTTGTGCACCCCATAATTCAAATGGATAAGTTAAAAAATAAAGGAAATACAGGGGTGAGCCGCTAACCTGTGGCACTCGGTATATAATATTAATATTCTTAGTGCTTACTAGTGTAACATTCCCACCCTGGAATTGATTACCTGTTGGGTGGTTGTATATAAATAAATAAATAAATAAATAAATTATAATCGTATAATAATTTAGTGTATGAGTAGATCATTCATTCATGCTTAAATTTGTTTTACATAATAATTTTTTTTATGATATATTAATTTCAATTTGTTGAATGAATTTCATCAAATTTTTTATTACTATTTAATTTTTGAATAACTTCTAGCTCCAATAGTTCCACTGTACCACTACTTCATTGCAAATTGATTATAACAAGATTGACTGCAAATTTAAAAAATTCGACCAATGAACGATTTACTAACGATTTTTTTTTATTTAACCATAACAACTCAAGTTATAAATTTCCTCCGAATCATTCAGTTTTATGTGGTAACTAACGTAATTTATTTTTCCGTAGGACATAATGCAAGCAACGATAAATTTCTTAAGAAATTGAGAGTAAAAAGTATTTAACTTGGGAACTGCACTTCAGTGAGTATACTACTATAGAAGATAGGTTGAATTTAGCACTGCCCCGAGATGGGCCTGTCTAAACTCATCCGAGACATGCCGTAGTATTCCTACTGGAATGGATACACATTTACGAATGGGGATACACAGGATCGTCGGAAGTTTATTGGCGCCGAACTGAGGCGCCGCGGCGCCCTAGTTAAATCCCGTATCGGATGGGAGCAGTATTAACTTTGGATGAGAACTTGATAATTATTAAAAATGTTTAACATTCATGTTAAATTTTGGGGAGGGCAATTATTAATAATTATACCGGTCTATTATTAATCCATTATTTTGAATAATGGATAGGATATAAATATGCAAAAATATACAACTTTTAATATGAAAGAATGAGGGTAAAATTTTTTGGGGTCGAATACTCTGACCGTAGTTTTTGAATCTATCAAAATAATTAGCTTTAACAAATAGCGTACAGTCGTTATTGGAAGAAAGACGATATACCTTTTTATCTGCTTCCATACCTATACAAGAGAGCAGTGTCGGACTGTGGGCGCAAGGGCCCACCGGGAAAAATATGTAGAGGGGGGCCAGACTAGAGATGTGGAAAGTCTGGAGGTGTACCCCCCAGCGCCTCATTTACAATTTCAAAAAATTGATGTTAAATTGTAGGAAAAAACCGCTGTCCAAGAAATCACTACTTTCACATCCAGATTTTCCATCCAAGTCTTTCACAACAAAAAAATTTTGTATGTGGAAATAATTGTTTAAGGAACTTTAATAATATAATATTTGAAATCGTCTACCCGAAACACCCATAAAACGGTTTCCCACATTGATAGTGGGGTGGAAATGGTGATAGGGGGGGGGTAGTGAGGGTGGATGAAGTAAAAAAATATTTTGAGGTTTTTGATTCTTATGCACACACTAAATCACATTTTTTTTATTAATCCCCTTTAATAACCGGGTGGGGGCAGGATAATGCCAAAGATTTTTTTGAGATCTTAGCTTCTCTTATACATACTAAATACCAATTTTATGGACTCTTACCTGCTTGATTTACCTATTTACCCCCCGTTTACCCCAATTTACCTCCCAACCTAGTTCCAGATCTCGTTAAAGTACATACGTGTACCAAATTTCAAGTCAACGTCCTAAACGGTTCCAGAGTAATCGGCGCACAAAAAAAAAATACAGACAGACTGACTGACAGACAGACAGACAGATTATTCTCTCAAACTTAAAATTTCGACATTTCATGACATTCTAAGCCTATTTGAATAATAAAAATTTTCAAATTTGTTTTTACTATACTTCCTCTGGATGTGGAAGTAAAATTATATGAATCTAAAACTTGGTAGCATGAAAATAATTTTTATTTTTTCTCTGAACATCAGTACAAGTTTTATTTTAAAATAAATTTCATTTATATATAAAAATAAACATACACAAAAAATATCTTTTTATAAAATAAAAAAACTCTTAAAGTTAATACTAAAACATTTCGTTATTTTCAAACTGAAAATAGTGCAGAAAATTTCTTTAGCTTCTTAGCCAGGATATTAATTATTAATTCATAATCCAAATTTTCTAGGTAAAAGTAAATTATTGCTAACTTTTCTTGAATAAAAAGTTCTGTAAAGAACTAAAAGGCTTTTTTTTAGAATAACGCACTTGCACAACTTGCACTTGCAAAAGCACAACCACGGCGATGAATTTCGAATCATAAAATGTATTTGATTTGAGAATTTCACCGGTTAACCACACACCCAACACACGCGTGTTGCTCTTTCCTTTTGCGAAAAATTAACTAAATACTATACCAAGCGAGACACGCGTGTTAAACGCAATTTAGAAACAGGCATACCTTACAAAAATCTCAAAAGTTATACCTGTTCACAAAAAAGGCTCCCTAAATAAGCCAGCCAACTTTCGGCCAATATCTATAATTCCGCTTATTGGAAAATTTTTTGAAAAAGCCCTTAAATCCAGGATTAATAGATACTTTGATTTTAATAACTTATTTAATAAAGCACAGTTTGGTTTTCGTACGAACCACTCGACTACAATGGCTATAAATAAACTAACTGAAATAATATCAGCTAGTTATGATAAAGGCGAATTTGTTGGAGCTCTATGCTGTGATTTAACTAAAGCCTTTGACTGTATATCTGTTGAAATACTCATAGAAAAGCTGCATTACTATGGGTTTCACAATAATTCACTACAACTTATAAACTCTTATCTCTCCAATAGGAAACAACAAGTAATTGTTAATGACATACATTCCAATGTTGATATCATCGAACATGGTGTTCCTCAGGGTTCGGTGTTGGGTCCTATCCTGTTTATAATATACGTCAACGATATAACATCAAGCGTACCCAACAATGACCTTATACTATTCGCGGATGATACCACTGTAGTATCCAGAAATAAACAGCTTTCCTTACTGCTTAAAAATATGGAAGATGCACAGTCGAAGGTGACAAACTGGTTTGCAACTAATAAACTCAGTCTCAACAGCAGTAAATCTGAGACCATTATCTTTACACTTCGAGAGGCTAAGGAATGGAATAATCCTCAGTCAGTTCGCTTTTTGGGTGTACACTTAGATCCTAAACTTACATGGGAGGCACATGTGAATCATGTAGCAAAAAGCCTGATAACTAATATCTTTGTCATAAGAAACTTGATAGGAATTATAGCCCAGCCAGTACTTAAAACTGTCTACCATGCACTAATCCAAACTAAGCTAAGTTACGCAATTTTAGCCTGGGGCCATGCACCTTCGGCCTCAAGATTATTCAGTCTTCAACGCAGAGCTGTACGTTTAATTGATGGGCTAGGATATAGGGAAGACTGTAAAAAGAGTTTCATTGAGTTAAATATTCTGTCCTTTCCATGTTTATTTATACTTGAATGCCTTATGTACGTAAAAAATAACAGTGAACGGTATCTAATGCATAACGATGTACATAATTATGAAATTAGAAATAATTCCAGTATTTACTTAGATTATCATAGAGTATATAAATCACGTACAAGCATTTCCTATTTTGGACCTAAATTTTTCAATCTCCTCCCAAGTAATATCAAAAACCTACAACCAAGATTATTTAAAAATAAAATCAAGGAGTATTTGCTCAATAAATGTTTTTATTCACTAAATGAATTTTGTAATAACAATTTTTCAGATTTTGTAATAGGAACTTAAAAGATACAACTATTTCCATTTTATATTTTACATTAATTGTTTATTGTTAGTTTGTTCACATCATCGTTATTGTAGTTTATTACTTTTATTACTTTACTTACTAATTTGACATGTGTAAACAGTTTATTGTATTAACACGAATAAAGAATTGAATTGAATTGAATTGAATACGTTTTATATGGGAAAATGGGCACAAGTTTTATATATTTTCTACTTTCGACTTTAATATTATTTGTATTAAGAATAATAACAATATTACAGTCTCTCGACGCCAGAGGTCCCAGGGGCCCCAAAAGTGGTAAGTCGAGGGCCCACCGGGAAATTTCCTGATTTCCCGGTGGTACAATCCGACGCTGCAAGAGAGCGTTAGTACTTGTACCACTCACCTAATTTATAAGGTGAAATTAATAAGGATATATCTCCTGTCTTAAGCATATTGCTAAATTCCATCCTAAAACGACTGGACTTTATAATTTGAATTTTTAAAATATACATGAATAAAATCATATCATCTTCGAAAATATTCTTACAATTACTTCCACATCCAGTGGAAGTATAGTAGGTAACGACAAAAAAAAATTAAAAATTTTGTATTGTTCAAATAGGCTTAGAATGTCATGAAACGTCGAGATTTTAAGTTTGAGCGAAAAAAAATTCTGTCTGTCTGTCTGTCGGTCTGTCTGTAACTTTTTTTTATGCGCACGTCTACTCTGGAACCTTTTGAGATATTGACTTGAAATTTGGTACACATATGTACTTTAACGAGATCTAGAACTAGATTATATTTTCATCTTGATCCGTCGAAGGGGGGTAAATTGGGGTAAATTTGGGGTAAATTTGGGGTAAATAGGTAAATCAAGCAGGTAAGAGTAAGTAAGTAAGTTGGTATTTAGTATATACAAGAGAAGCTAAGGTCTCAAAAAAAATTTTGGCATTAGCCACCCCCATTACCACCCCGACCCCATTATTAAAGGGGATGAAAAAAAAAATGTGATTTAGTGTATGTACAAGAACCAGAAACCTCAAAATATTTTTTTACTTCATCCACCCCCTACCACCCCCACCCCACTATCGTTGTGGGTTATCGTTTTATGGGTTTTTGAGGTAGAGGATTTCAAATATTATATTATTAAAGTTCTATAAACAATTATTTCCACATACAACATTTTTTCGTTGTGAGTGACTTGGGTAGAAAATCTGGATGTGGAAGTAGTGATTGCTTGGGCAGCGGTTTTTAGATACATTAGTACTTTAAGTGGACGCAATAGAAAACGAATTTCGGTTATCATTTATCATAAAGGACCTCGCACGGAATGATAGGAAAATGGCCCTTGGGGAAATTGCACCAAATTTTAGTATAGGTCTTGGCCTCCTAAACAATAGTTCTCATGGGCGCAATGCTCAAACTCCATAGTTCGGCCGCCAGTGTCCTTTGAAGTCTAAAAATTTAAAGTTCTTATGTAGTCCCTTTAGGTGAAGCTTTGACCCCAAAAGTTCTGTGACTAGACCGCAAGACATCTACTTCTCCGTTTTCGAGTGCGGGGAATATGATGGTGACAATATTTTCCGACATACCCTTCAACCACTGCCCCTAAACCGAAAAAATCACCTCCGTTTCCGATTTTCCGGTGCTAGGCTTGCGAGGGCTCATCGGATCGGTTTTTTTGTGTCAATTCGAATAAAATAAGTAACGATTGACTACAGGTAACCTAAATCACCCCTGGTGGTTGAAATTACCGCCACTCCCCATAACGAAATACCAAGAAAACAGCTAAAATCAGCTGGAAAACGGCATACCCTGTTTTAGAGGGCAGGGAACATGATGGTGACAATATTTCCCGACCTACCCTTTACCCACTACCCCCAAACCGAAAAAACCAACCCTTTTAACGATTTTTCGGCACTGGGCTTGCGAGGGCTTGTCTTATCGATTTTTTTTTTGTCAATTCGAATAAAATAAGTAAAAATTGACCTCGGGTGGTTGAAACTACTCCCACCCCCAATAGCGAAATACCACGAAAACAAAAATCAGCTTGAAAATGGTATACTTCCGTGTGTTCCCTCGAGGAACACATTGGTGACAATATTTTCGAACTACCCTTCACTCACTACCCCTGAACCTGAAAACCACCCCCTTTTCAGATTTTCCCCTTCTAGGCTTGCGAGGGCTTGCAGGATAGGATTTTTTCTCGTCAATTCGATAATATAAATAAACCTAAATCAGACGAGACCCAAACAACCCGAGAGTTCAAGTAGCCTTTACACAAAGTGAACTTTTCCTTCAGTGACTGTGACGTCATTTCGACTCGGATAAACAGTGTGGTTATAATTGTAAAGCATCGAAAGATCTATTAGCATAGAATGAGAATTGTATATAATGAACCAGATGTAATGAATGATAATTGAGTGGATAAAAACGAGAATATTTTTACATATATAATCACTGAATAACAAAAATATCTACATATACCAATAACCCGTGTTAATCAATTCCCCATAAGCCACTGAAAGAAAAGTTTACTTTGTGTAAAGGCTGCTTAAATCCCGGGTTGGTTAGGTCTCGTCTGATCGAGATTTAACTTATTTTATTCGAATTGACGAGAAAAAATCCTACCCGACAAGCCCAGCACCGGAAAATCGGAAAATAGGGTGGTTTTTCCGATTTTCCGTGGGTAAAGGGTGGTCGAGAAATATTGTCACCATCGTGTTCCCCGCCCTCGAAAACTGGTTTTCGTTGTTTTCGTGGCATTTCGTTATTAACCAGCAGGGGTGGGTTAGGTCACATGTGGTCAATCATTACTTATTTTATTCGCGAACTGACAAAAAAAAAACACGATCCGACAAGCCATCATAAGCCTAGCACCGGAAAATCGGAAAAAGATTTTCCGGTTTGGGGGCATGTCCGGTTTGGGGGTATGTCGAAAAATATTGTCACCATCGTATTCCCCGCACTCGAAAACGGAGGAGTAGATGTCTTGCGGTCCAGTTACAGAACTTTTAAGGTCAAAGCTTCACGTCAAGGGACTATATAAGAACTTTAAATTTTTCGACTTCAAAGGCCACTGGCGGCCTAACTATAGAATTTTGACCATTGTGCCCATGAGGACTATTGTTCAGGAGGCCAAGACCTATAACATAGTAAAATTTGGTGCAATTTAACCGAGGGCCATTTTCCTATCATTCCGTTCGAGGTCCTTTCAAAGATGAATTTAAGCCTAAAAAATAAGGGCTTTATTTTCACTATACCTAACAGTTTTTATATATAATTAATATTTAAACCTTCTTTGAACACTAAATCATGCATAAGAACCATGGGTGAATATATTTTTCATTTAAATAGAAAGAAAAAAACATTTCTAATGATAAGTTTTTAAATTCTGTAATTCAAACATTAAATGTGTTCAATCCTTTGGTGATAGTGAGAAAACACATCTAACTTATTCATGAGCATGTTAAAAGGCTAATGGATGAATATCTGGCTGCTGGTTTCCGGGTCTTCTTCCGCGTAGACTTGGTTGAGTGCTTGACGTTTCGACCATCTTGTCGTGGTCTTCTTCTGAAGCGAAGTGAGCTCTGCTGGACTGAGCTCCTCTATTTATACAGGTTATCAGGAGGCGTGTTGCGGATCATTGCTCATGCGGAACATTGACTTCCACGTTATTGGTAGTTGTAGTCCGTTGTCACGGTTATAGTTATTCGGATGTTTATTTATTTCAATGGCTTCTCTGTATCTTCTTGGCCAATAGTTCTTGGTGTTGGCTAATTTCTTTGTTTTGTCGAATTTTATCAAATGGCCGGTTTCTTCTGAATGTTCGGCAACTGCTGATTTTGTAGAATTTCCCTTCTTTGTACTTCTAATGTGTTCTCTGAGTCTGGTGTTTATACGTCGTTTGGTCTCTCCGATGTAGACTTGTCCGCAGGAACATGGGATACTATATACTCCTGGTGTTTCTAGTTCTTCTGGACCTTGGTATTTGGGAAAATGTTGTGCCACCTTCTGTTTTGCATTATATATTACTTTGACGTTCTTTTTCTCCAAAACTCTTCCGATTCTGTCCGTACATCCTTGTATATACGGTAGGTAAGCTGTTGCCGTGTATTTCTTTTCTTCTTTTTCTTCTTCTGTTCTGGTTGTATCTTGTCTCTTTATTGCGTTGTCTATGTCCTTCGGTTTGTATCCATTTTTCTGTAGTGATGTTTTTAAGGTCCGATATTCTTCTTGTAGATGTTCTGACTCGCAAATTTGCTTTGCTCTATGTACTAGTGTGTTGACGACGGCCTGTTTTTGTGCTGGGTGGTGGTGAGAATTGGCGTGCAGGTATCTGTCGGTGTGCGTCGGTTTTCTGTATACCTTGTGTCCTAATCCTCCATTATCCTTCTTGAACACGAGGACGTCTAAAAATGGAAGTTGGTTCTCTGTTTCTATTTCCATGGTAAATTTAATCTTATTATGTAGGCTGTTTAGGTAGTCTTTGAAATTCTCCAGTTCCTTACGGCCATGTTGCCATATAATGAAAGTGTCGTCCACATATCTAAACCAACATTTTGGTTTTAATTGGTAGTTGTCCAAAGCATATATTTCGAAGGCTTCCATGAATAAGTTAGCGAGTACTGGTGATAAAGGTGAACCCATTGCTGCTCCATCTTTTTGTTTATATAGACTTCCATTGAAGTTGAAATAGGTCGAGTTGACACAAAGCTCCATCAGGTCTGCTAAGGTGGTGTCCAAACCGTTGTTCTGCAATTCTTCCCGAGCTAATTCTATCGCCTCATTAACTGGTATATTTGTGAAGAGTGATGTTATGTCAAAACTGACTAGTATATCTTCTTGGTCCAATGTGATGTTTTTTAGCTCTTGTATGAAATGGTGTGAATTCCTGATATGATGTTCTGTTTGCCCAATAAATGCTTTGAGAATGTCTGCTAAATATCTTGCTAGCGCATGGGTTGGTGAATTCACTGCACTTACAATGGGTCGTAACGGAACTCCTGCTTTGTGGATCTTGGGTAGGCAGTAGAATTGTGAGTTCGTAATTAAATGCAAAAATGGCGTAAGTCAATTTTTCTTTTTAAAATCTTCGCGGATGTCTCCTGCCTCCAACGCAAACCGTTAATGCTACAACAAAAATGGCAAGGGATATTTTTTGTTCACCACGAAATTCTCTACAAATACCTTCTCAAGCTCATTTTCGTAAAACTAACTGTTTACGAGTTTTCAAAAAGCAGTTTTTGCGAATTATTTCGTAAACTGTTGATCGTACGTTAAAACGTATGGCAAGACAGACTGACGCGAATAAGAAGAATAAATAAAGTACGCTAAACAGAGAGGGAAGTTTTTGGTAAATACCTTTACTGAGTTTTTTATATTACTAACGTATTAACAAAATTGGCCAATGTACCAGTAATTTGAATTAAGAATTCAGTTTTTGATTTATTATAATGATATTTTTTTACAAATAATAGGTTATTATTGACCAACGATGATTCCATTGTAGTTTTCAGCAAAATGAATTGCAGGTCAAACTCTCAAAAACTGGACAAAAGTCATATTTCGTCGGAAATGCACTTTTTTTTGGCATAAAAGCCAAAGCCATACAGCCAACCACAGATAAGAAGGGCCAAGCGCGGATCTAGAAATTTCAATAATTTTTTTCTCGTCCGTGGCGCATGGGACCCATACGAAATATGGGAAATAACGTCTCGAGAAGCACTTCTCTAACGACCCCTAAAAAATTTTGAAAAAACAGTTTGCGAAAATTTTTTTCAAAATTCGGTTCCCCCCCCCCCCTCCAGGTCTAGGGACTCCTGTTTAAAATTATTTTTTTTTTGTCAAATGCGTTTTACTTTTCATAAAAGTACAACAATATGTTTTGAAGTTTATGAAAATATTTTCATTACTAACTGAGATACAACGAATTGAAATTTTGTGATTTACAATTTAACAAATCACAAAATTTCAATGGGCCTTTCCCACGTAATGGAACTTGATTATTTTTTCATAAATCATTTATTAACACCTAATAAATATTGTATATACACGTCATATCGTATAATATTTTAATTTTAAATGTAAATTAAATTAAATTATTAATTAATTAAAAATTTTAATTCAATTAATTAAATTTAAAAATAAAAATATTGTCTTATTTACTCCATATTTCAAACAGGTAAACGCGCTCAAATTACGTCATGAAGGGATTCTCCAATCAAAATTAAACAATTTCTGGCTTCATAGGGCATCTGCAAGTGGCGTCACAGCTAACCTCAAAAATATGTATTTCTTAAGATTTAAGAGTATTACCCCAGCTATTATTAAAATTTCTGCCTGGTTCCCGTATTTTCAACTAAAATCTAGTTCAGTGTAATGTTTGTGAAGTTCTAAATACCTTGTCCTAATAAAATAAGACTCTTTTTGTAGGTTGTAAATCTAACCTGTAATTAGCAGTCTGTTTTTATTAATCAACAATATTGAAAAATTATTTACGTGAATTTTTAAATATTTCCTTGGAGCCATTACGGCTCCAAGCTAAAAATGCGTATACAAACATTAAACGTGAGAATAAACTTGAAAAACTTAAAATTTAAGGTTATGTTGGTTACATGATGCAGATGTCCTATACGAACCTGTTGACGTTTCTGAATTGTACATCTCGTCTGGAAACCTGCCGATGAGACTATTTCCATGTTGCCTAATGTATATGAATGTTTAACGTTAGAGGAAATGCTTTAATTATTTCACTAAAGAATGTCTACTTTTTATCTCCGTTTTTGAAAATTATGAATTTTCATTGAATAATACCACCTACTATAATAAAAATGATAACAATAATTAACAGACGAAAGACACTTACATGTCGGCTCCCAACAAATAAATGACACTTGGCAACATTGATGGAAATAAAATAAATAGATAGGTTATGCTATCTTATTTACGATTTACGTTGTAATCGTACAGATCTAGTATTTTGACTTCATAACTGTGTTCTTATTAATTATTTAAAAGTGTGTGTGTTTGCGTGTACTGTGTAGACATGCAAATGGAGAAAGGTTTTGAAAAGGCAGCAATAAAAACACGAAACACTAGAAAACAAAACTACAGAAAACGAACTGATTTGATAAGGATATGTTGTATATCGAAAGTGTCACACGTCACTAGACTTACAACTAACAAAGCTTGATGAATGTCTATCAATTCGGTAAAGGTAGAAAGAGACAAACACTTATACATCAAGCATTTTTTCGCGAGCTTACCACAACTAACTATAGTAAGGTGTAAAAGAGATGGCTATACATACATAATCAATTCACATCTTAATTATATCTAGCTATCTCTTTTACACCTTACCACAGTTAGTTGTGGTAAGCTCGCGAAAAAATGCCTAGACAATCTGGGCATATGTAGCCTCTACCAAGGATGCTAGAATAAACTGATTGGTCATTCCTCTCAATGTGTCATCAGTGTAGAAATATTGCCGCCAATTTTAAATTCATATAACATAATAATTTTTTCTGAAGTAAAGAAGCAAATTTCGCAAAAAAGAAAAAATACGGGTGAGTTTATTTAAAGAGAACTTCTCAAATATTCAATAAAAAAAAACGTGGGAAAGGCCCATTCGTTGTATCTCAGTTAGTAATGAAAATATTTTCATAAACTTCAAAACCTATTACTGTATTTTTTATGAAAAGTAAAAAACAGAGACCTGGGGGGGGGGGGTGGTGGTAACCGAATTTTGAAAAAAAATTTCGCAAACTGCTTTTTCAAAATTTTTTAGGGGTCGTTAGAGAAGTGCTTCTCGAGATGTTATTTCCCATATTTCGTATGGGTCCCATGCGCCACAGACGAGAAAAAAATTATTGAAATTTTTAGATCCGCGCTTGAGAAGGGCAATTGCAAACCTACATCTAAATACACCCTGATCTAATCTAAACAATAAATTACATGATGCACTGTCAGAAACAAAACGATTGTACATAGGTCACAAACTTCTCGCACAAGGGTCTTTCAGGGCACTTTTCTGACATACAAAATAAAACCACGGTTGTATATTATGTATAACACAAAGGTGTGGAACATATGGAACAAAAAATAATTTTTGTCTTTTCCAAGAAATTCATAAAATAGTAAAAAATATTCTTTTTATTTAAATACAATAGATATAGTATATTGAACGGTGTAGGAATGTTGCCATATTTTATTACATTGTTATATAATGTATTAATTGCTTCTACGTGTCTTGTACATTCAAAAAATATATGATCCAGGTCACCTGTGACATTGCAATATTCGCAGATATCAGAGATGTAAATCTTTATTTTAAGCAAATGTGCAGGATAACATGCACGTCCAAATTTCAAGCGGATAATCGTTGTGATGTATTTTCTTGAGCAGTTTTAATTTTCATATGTAATAAAAATATATATGGCAAGTCAGAGTGAATAAGAGAATATCGAGTCGGTTTTATGAAAGCTGATTCTTTCCACATGTAATCCCAATTAGTCCTTAGCTTATTCTAAATATTGTCGTTGCATCTGTTTACAATTATAATTATTTCCTAGATCGTCCAAGTGTTCGTTATCCTTCAATCCTATATGCGACTCATCCAAAATATACCTCTCTCCCTTCGTCGAAGATATTGTGTACCAAGCTTTCAATGTATATTATAAGGAGATTGGTTTTAATTTTAAAGGTAGTGGTATTTTTTAAAGCCAAGAGAACTGATAGGGAATCAGAAAGAATAACCGTTTTCTGATATTTCGAAGTAAATACGAACTTGATGACTTCATAGATAACTGTCGCCCCCTCTGTAAAATATCCATATTTTTTGAGGGTATATAAAAGGCGCATCCTGTTCCACTTGAGGACTTAGAACCATCTGTATATATATACCAGTTCAGAATTCGGATATTTTTCGAGTGTTAAATTTAAATAATTTATGCTCATCCTTAAATTTTCACTGTAATGTGATGTAGATACCGTCAAGTCCGTAAATAAGCAAAAGTAATTATAGCTGCTAAGACAGTTATCATAATTTTCAATTTTTGGCAGTAAATGGAGAACATTCACGGAATACAGAAGCGAGCAGTGGAGAGCTTTTTTTAATCCAATATTTTTTAGTCAGATCAAAGGTATTGAGTAATGATATTTTTTTTAGAGAGATTGTTAATATAGTTTTCAAAAGAAATTTTTCGCTCATAAAATCTCTTTTGAGTTTTAATGGAGGTTCTAGAGCTTCTACATGCAAGGCATCAACAGGAGTCGACCTCATAGCACCAAGACAAATCCGAAGCGCATTATTTTGTACTGTGTCAATACGTTTAAGAAGTGACTGACTAGCAGACCCATAAAAAGTACAGCCATAATCAATTATTGATCTTATGTACTCCTTATAAAAAAGGAGTGACGTTTTAACATCAGCCCCCCACCACGTTCCAGTAGTCATATTTAAGAAATTTAAACTTTATTGCACCTGTTTACCATTTCGTCTATAAAAGTCTTTCAACTTAATTTATTATCTAGTGTTACTCCCAAGTATTTAACGTGTCGTTGAACGGGAAAGGTATATTTCCCAAGATCGGAAGTGCATTAAAATTGGTGGTTAGGCATTTTCGGAATAGTTGATATTGAATCCGATGTCATATATGAATAAAATTCAAAATTTGGGATTTAAAATGGTTATCACAATATCACACAAACATATATCTATACACTGGAGATTATCTCTAGAACTATAGAAAGTTCCGGAAATACATACATATTATGATTTTCAATCTTCCCTTGGCATGATTTTAAGTATTAAGTACATTCGTAGACACGCAATTATGATGAAATCTTTTGCCTATTATTATCTTGTAATATTTTCTTTCACTGGTGGAAGCTAAGTAAAATTTGAATGAAATATGCTTCAAATTCTAAAAATAATTCTAATACACTTTCTATATGCATACTTGTGGAAAAATTGAGTTTTTACGTGTTAGAGGTTTACCTTTGAACCTGTTTTCATCTTATCTGAACAACAGACAACAATGTGTCTCTATTAATAAGGTTATTTCAGAGTTTCTACCAGTCATATACGGGGTGCCCCAGGGTTCTGTACTGGGGCCTCTACTTTTTATCTTATATGTAAATGATCTTTTTCACTATTTGTCTCCTGTTAAATGCATTGCGTATGCCGATGACACTTTAATGCTAAATTTTGATTATGACATTAACAATGTAAACATCACCTCCGCCGCGTCTATTCAGCAAGCCAAGGTATGGTTTTCTGCTAACAGTTTAATGTTAAATGAAGACAAAACTCAGAAACTTTTATTTTCCACTAGAACTGCACTGGCAAACGGTGACAGTGTCAAGATGCTTGGAGTTCTTGTAGACAACAAACTAAGCTGGTGTAAACACGTGGAGGTACTTTCAAGCAAATTATCCAGTATAATTTTTTTACTACGCAGACTAAAAAATGTTCTGTGTTCCAACACTTTAAAGTCTTGCTATTTCTCTTTATTTCACTCTCACATTACCTATGCAATACTCCTGTGGGGTGGCTCATGCCATGCTACTAAAATTTTTAAATTACAAAAGACAGCTGTCAGGTTAATCAGTAATGCTGGGAGGAGGGATCACTGCCAGCCAATTTTTAAAAAACTAGGCATACTGCCTGTACCTTCTTTATTTATGTATATTTCGTTATTGGAAATTCACAAAAATAAGGGCAATTTTGTCACCAATTCTAATTTTCATAATTATTCAACCAGATCCGCCCCACAGCTTAGACAACCTCGACATAGACTTGCTAAATCTTCAAGAAATTCATTAAACCTTCAGATATATAATCATTTACCAAATTCCATAAAAATCCTTAACTTTAATATATTCAAACTTAAGTTAAAAATGCATTTCTTGAATTTCTGTTTTACTCAGTGGAAGAGTATTTTAACACTGAATTTCCCACTTTATAAAATGTCTGCTACCCTATTTTTATGTTCTTTTGCTCTTTTAATGTAAAATGTCTTTTTTCTTCTTCGTTGTTTATTATATGATAATTTTATTGATTATTGTATTTGTATGTTTATATTTCCATGTTTTTTGTTATATTTGACTTGCCAAAAACTTTTTGTAACTTGTTTAAATAAATTTTCTTTCTTTCTATTGATACCGTACTGACGCAGTTGAAAGGAATATTTTTTTAGAAGTTTAAAACATAGTTGAACATTATTTGATTTTTCGAGGGACCATTAACAATATTGATTTGTAACAATCAAAAAATGACTAAAGTGCTCTTTGGGAAGAACACTTCTAACGCTTTGACCAAACTTATTAACATTAAATTACTTTAAAAAAATACAAGACGTAAGTAGTGCACATATACTGCGCGTAAGTTAATTATTAGCTATATTAATTCATCCAATATTCCATTTGACACAGTTCACCCGGACACCGAAGCGAGCAGACCACCTAGTGAGTAGTGCAGTTTCCCAGTGCAGTCAGTGAACAACGAAGTGGCAGCCCCACAGTGAGTGCGTATTGTAACGTGTGCAAGCGTTACAATAGGAGAGGAGTGAGAAGAGGAGAAACACTAGTTGTCTTTCTCAAGACACTAGTGTAAAAAGATAAATAAAGTCCCCCGCCTGGGGACACTTTGTTTTTACCTTTTTCCCCATCCCAACCATTTCTAATAATAAAAATTTTTCTTTCAGGATTAATATTAACCTAGTGCCAGTTATTAATTCACTTTCTTTTTCAGATAGCCAGACGCATACTGTGGAGGGCAGTATGGACAAAATGGACATGGACGAAAACTCGTCCGCCTCATCCGCAGAGGCGTCGTCCAGAGAGGCCTCCCCTGAGAGGGCACCCACCAAGAAAGAGCGGTTCCTAATGGAAGAAAATTCCAGGCTAAGACGGGAGCTTTTAGAAGTAAAAGCTGAGCTGGTCTTAGTGAGGGAACAGAGCCAAGCCCAACACATGGAGCTGATGAAAGCCCTGCAGGCCCTCCAAACCACCCAGGCCCTTCTGGTGCAGCCCCCGGCCCAAAACCAGGCCCAGCCCCAGGCCCAAGCCTCAGTGCAACCCACACAGAAAGAGGCCCCAAAAAGGAAGGCCGAGACGGACATCGAGGACGGAGATTTCACCCTAGTAACCAAAACTAGGGCGAAAAAGACGTCCCAGACCCCCCCGACCCAGGCCTCCAAAGGGCCCAGCGACCAGGCGCCCCCGTCTACCAGCCATGCCAATACAGAGAAGGAAGCCGAGGCCGCAGATAAGCCTCCCAAAATCCCCCCGGTAATACTGAGGAAACAAGATTCCTGGTCCGAGGTGAGCCGCAGGCTCAAAGAGGCCAGGATCCAGTATACCAAGGCCAAGGTGGTCGGCGAAGGGATCGCCATCACCCCCCAGACGGCGGACGACTACCGCCAAATGACCAGGATGTTCGCGCTAGAAAAGCGCGAATATCACACCTACGCGCTGCCGGAAGAGAGGCTTCTGAGAGTGGTCATCAGAGGCATCCCCAGCGGCGTAAGCTGCGAGGACGTGAAGGAGGACCTCCAGGAACAAGGTTACTCCCTCACCTCTGTCCAACGGATGACATCCCGGAGGACAAAAAAGGAGATCCCCCTGGTCCTGGTCCAGGTTCCCCTCAACGAGGAGAAGATCCTCAGCGTGAACAGGTGCTGTTCCCTGGTTGTCCGAGCGGAGAGACAGAAAGCAGCCCTAGCAATCACGCAGTGTCACCGCTGCCAGAGGTTTGCTCACGCACAAGGCAGGTGCACAGCCCAGGCCAAGTGTGTGAAATGCGGCGACCCACACCACTCGGGAGAGTGTAAAAAGCCCCGAGACGTCCCAGCCAAGTGCGCCAACTGCCAGGGGGCACATCCAGCGAGTTACAGGGGGTGCCCAAAGTACCCCAAGAAGACAGCTGGACCCTCCCAGAAGCTGACACCCAGGGCACCACAGAGGCCAGTAGCCAAGACGCCAACCACCAGTGGCGTCAGCTACGCAAGGATTGCACAGGGCACGACGGGGCAGACCACCACCCCCGTCAAGAAACAGCGGGCACCCACCGAAGTCCAGAACTTCGCAGCGGTGCTCGCACAGATACAACAAATGTGCTCAGCAATGAGCACATTTTTTGCACAAATGCCAGCCTTCGCTAACGTTTAATGATGTTTCAGGTGAAACCAGGCTTCCTGCAGATCGCCTCATGGAATGTCAATGGACTGCTAGGACGCAAGCTCGAGGTGGAGGAGCTCCTAGCCAGGGGCGACATAGACATCATGGCACTGCAGGAAACGAAGCTGCGACCAGACCAGGCTGTCAACTTCCCAGGCTACCATGTATGCAGGAAGGACTGGACGAGGCCCCACAGAAGGGTAATGAGAGGAGTAGCCCTGCTAGTTAAGACGAGCATCGCACACCATCCGATCCTGCTCCCGGAGATGGAGAACCTGGAGGCCACAGCCGTAGTAGTGCCCACGGCACGAAATGGCGACATCAGAGTGGTCTCCTGCTACCAGCCACCCCACAACATGCTGCGAGACGCAGACCTGGACTCGGTCCTCCCCCCAGGGACCCAGACGGTTGCTATCGGCGACTTCAACGCCAAGTCCCCGGAATGGCACAGTAGGATCACAAACACTCGAGGACGAGAGCTACTGCGATTTCTGGGACGACAGGATGGCAACCTGCTGGTCCTTGGGCCGGAGGCACCGACCCATGACAATGGTGTAACCAGGCCGGATGTGCTGGACATTGCGATGCTGAAGGAGATGACCCTCGAAGCCGAAATCACCGCCATGATGGAAGGTTCCACCGAGCACAACCCTATTCTCCTAGAACTAGGAGAAAAGGACGGTGAGAACACGACAACTTTCGTCAAAAGGAGGACGGACTGGGAAGTGTTCCGTGCAGAACTGCAGAGGAACATCGCACACATTCCCAGACTCGAGACCGAGGCAGACGTGGAGAGGGCCATCGCCTCCCTGGAGGACCAGATCCAGGCGGCACTAAGGGTAAGTACCACCGAGACGGAAACGAGGCGTGCACCAGCAGCCCTGGCAAACCTCCCAGAGGAAACCAGGCAGCTGATAAGGGACAGACGAAGTGCCAAGAGACGGGCCCAGAGAACCCGACTCCCGGAGGACAGGAGACACTACAACACCCTGAGCCGGAGAGTCAAGGCCGCCCTTCAAGAACACCGACAAGAAGGGTGGCAACGCCACCTGGAATCCCTGGACACACAGGACAGGAGCATCTGGACCACCCAACGGGCCCTGCGGAACCGTCGGACTCCCATGCCCCCGATCCACGGAGAGAATGGTGTTGTCTACACTCGCCAGGAAAAAGCCGAGGCATTTGCTGACAGCTTGGAACTGCAGTGTAGGGAAAACCAACTCGATGATGAGGACGAGGACTGGGAGGACGACGTGAGACGCAGGGTACGTAGGATGAACCGTCTGCCAGATGAAGACCACATCCCCCCGACCACCCCAGAGGAGGTCAAGGAGATCCTAAGGAGTCTAAAACCCAGGAAAGCTCCAGGATGTGATGGCATTGGGAACATCGCCCTCAAGAAGCTGCCCCGGAAAGGAGTAGCGGCGATGGTCAACATCATCAACGCAATGTTGAGGTTGAGACACTTCCCATCCAGGTGGAAAAAGGCCGACGTCATAGTCATTCCAAAGCCAGGTAAGAACCTAACGTTTCCTTCCTCTTACAGGCCCATCAGTCTACTCCCAGCGATGAGTAAGGTAGCCGAACGAGTCATACTCAAGAGGATAGCCGAGAAGACAGAAGAGCTGGAAGTCCTCCCAGACGAGCAGTTCGCCTTCAGAACAGGGCACTCCACCGAACTCCAAGTGCTCCGCCTCACCGAGGAGGTCACGAAGGGGTTCAACCAACGACAAGTCATGGCAGCGCTGTTCCTGGACGTTGCCAAAGCCTTCGACAGGGTCTGGCACGACGGTCTCCTAGCCAAAATGATGAGTATGGGTTACCCCATTGCACTCGTCAAGCTAGTGAGATCGTACCTCCACAGGAGACAGATGAGGGTGAAGATCGTGGACAAGGTGTCCACGTACAGAACAATGGAGGCAGGAGTCCCCCAAGGCTCAGTGCTGTCCCCCCACTTGTTCTCCATCTTCACATCCGATCTACCCCGGACGGAGAGGACCTCCATGGCCCTCTACGCCGACGACACAGCCCTGACTGCCAGATCCTGGAGTGCCAGGCTAGCCACCAGAAACCTCCAGGAGGCGGCCACCCTCCTGGAGGACTGGTGCAACAGATGGAAGGTAGCCGTCAACGCCGAGAAGAGCAAGGCGGTACTCTTCAAGAAGGTAAGAAAACAAAACCCCACAGGTCACGTTTCCATGTTTGGAGAGGACATCCAATGGCACGACTCCGCCAACTACCTTGGTGTGGTCATGGACAAAGGCCTAACATGGAGACTGAACACGGAGGCCATCGTCAAGAAGGCCAGGAGGACGAGAGCCCTAATCTACCCGATGACGGGTAGACAGAGCAGACTCAACCTGAGGAACAAGCTCACGCTTATCAGGTCCCTCATCCGGCCACAGCTGACGTACGCTTCGGTAGCTTGGGGCTACCAAGCAAAGAGCTACCTCCATCAGATCCAGAGAGTGGAGAATGTCGCCCTCAGATCGGCCGTCGACGCACCCTGGTTCATCCGCAACGAGGACATCTACAGGGACCTGGAATACACCCCGGTCACTGAGATCATCAAGCAGAGAGCCAGAAAGATGTACGCCCTTGCCGAGGAGCATGGGAACCCACTAGTCAGGGAGGCAACTGACTATGACCCAGCAGATGCTCCGAGGCACAAGCGGCCGAAGGTGCAGCTCCTGGATAACGGGTGAGTATGAGAAGTACCACCAACCGACGATCCACCCCCACGGAAGAGACATGACGATCACCCAACCACCCACCCAAGACCCTGCGGGTACCGGACAAACAACCGTCCAGTACCTGTAGTCCCCCTAGCTCCGGGCAGACCAAAAATGCTACCAAAGCAGTTAGGTCTGCCCTCCCTCGAGCTACACAGCTCATCCTTACCCTACCGACGATCCGGATGACAGGATGCCTCTTGGCATCTTGTGTACCGGCAGTCACTCCCGCCACAAACCCAAAAACACCCAACAGACCGATGACTACCCCCCGGGGGGCAAACAAGCTGGCGAAGAAAAGAAGACGAAGACAGAAGAACGCCAGAAGAGGCCTTAGCCAGCAAGGTCCAACGAGCCAGGACCCAGGGAGGTGGGCCGAAATCGTCTGCACCGCTCACATTTGTGAGTGGGGCCGACGTAAAGTAAGCTCGCCCGCCCTGCACGAGGCTGGTCCCCGGTCTACAGCGATGTATTGGGGTAAAGGGCAATAGTCCTGCCCGACCCCAGTCATCCGAGACCGACATCTTTAGCCAAGAATATAGGCGGTATTCCATTTGATTAAATTAATAACGTTTTTACTTATTATTTTATTCTACTTAGACACTCTTGTAACACTGCACGTGACATTATACGTGAAACAATTTCCGTCAACATAAGTCTCTAATATACAAATAAAAAATAGCCAAGGATTTCTTTTATATAAGATGTTAAAAAACAGTTTCATTTCTCTCTGAATGGTGGACGCATCCCACGTATCCTTGGAAATCCTATTTATAAAGAACGTCTTTTAACCTTAGCACAAAAATACTACTACAATATTATCAAAACAACAGGAACAATATATTTTTACTTAATGACTTGGTTTCGTTAGATAATATACACCGGTCTCTCCATGCACATTCACCAAATAATTTTCTCCATACGCGTTAATAATGATTCTAGAATAGTTACACGGGTTCCGTCACTTTAAACTCTTTGAAAAGCCAACTCTGTTATATAAAGATATATTGTAACGTGCTTGATATTTAGCAGTAGTCGTTGAAAATTAAGGATTTTAAATTCGAACCTAACCCTAGCGTTTGGTCTAGGGTAAAAGTTTTAAAATGATTATACAACAGTTTCTATTTTATTACAGCCCAGTTTGGTAATTTAAACTTTGAATTGAGAAAATGAAAATATATGGCAGTACGAATCAAACTATGACAGTCTGAAATCTGATATAAATATTGATGATGATAAAGTTTAGTGTCAGAAAATTGTAATTGACTATCCAACTTTAGGTACGATGAATATTCAAAGAGAATCGTAAAATCGTCTGTATCATGACAAATATTAAAGAAAACATCTTGATTTTCTATTATTATCTAAAAATATATACCATCTACAAGTGCAATGGGAATAAGTAGACTGTAAATAATGATTGTTCCTCTTCTTCACTTTCCGCATTAGGCAATTTGTCTGTTACAGTTTTATCTCTCTCTTGACTTTCCTAAGTCTCATCTTTCTATTTGTTTGTATTTTCTTAATTTTAAGTCTAACCTAGTCCAATCTGTCAAAATGCTGGTTCCACTTTATATCTTCATCCGATTTTGCACTATATATCTGTAGTTAATATCTAATGTCGATATTTCTCATCTGTTCTACTGCGTCCTTTTAATGAGAAAAGTCGTCTACCTAGCTTAAATTTGACATTCCTGTTATTATTTATTACCCATGATTGGAATGTTGGCGTTTTAGGAACCATGCGCTATCGGCTATTTGTAAATCATTATTACCAGAAAGAATGTAGCTAATGCTAATGTGAGAGACAGTTCAGGTAAATTACAGATAGTGAATGTGAGGAGCCGGGATTTTTTCGAAAAAAAGCAAAATCGTGTTAAAGTTACGAAACCTGCCCCTGTTTTCGAGGGTGGTGCTGAACAGGAATAACCGGGTGAAAAGAGCCACCCAAGAATTACCCTTTTTTGCTTATTTCTCATTTTCAACTGAAAATATGGAACACTTGGACCAGAAAAATCAAGTCGATATAATTTACACCGATTTTAAAAAAGCATTTGATCAGGTGGACCATGACGTCATTTTGGGGAAGCTTTGTGGGTTTGGTGCGACCTCTAACACTCTAAAATTTTTCTCATCATATTTACAAAATCGTACATTTTCCGTCAAATTCGCTGGTAAAACCTCAGGAAAATTCACTGCAAATTTTGGGGTGCCACAGGGCTCTAACTTAGGACCACTGTTGTTCCTCATATTCATCAATGACATATATAGCGACTATAGCGACTCACTCACTGGAAATCGAGAAGTTCCAAAAGCGAGAAGTTTCCATGGAGTCGCTAAGAAACAAAAAGGAAAACTCGATCCATAATGGAGAAGTTTCCATGGAGTCGCTAAGAAAAAAAAAAACATTCGATATAAAAAATATAATATCAATATACTAAAAAATACCAAAATCACATATAAAAATATGAACATGTATTAAAAACAATATAAGTATATTTACTTCCATTTTAATTTTATTTATAGCGATAACGCTATAAATTTGGTGACCCCGACGTGATCATTTTATGCCCGACGTGATCATTTTATGTCCAACGTGATAAATATATGCCAGAAGTGAAAATTTTATGTCCAACGTGATAAATATATACAAGAAGAGATTCAATATATCAACTACCGTTATAAATTGACCATTTTATGAAGAGAAGAATTTTCCCGATGAATTTTGAATAGAGGTTCCAAAGTTGAATAGATGTTCCTATAATTTATGGTAATTTCCTAATTCAATCAACTGAAGTTGTACATTACAAGTACTGTCATCTGTCGGTGAGTGAGTTAAAGTACATTCCCTTTTTTATCTGAGAGAGTAATCAATCAATCAATCAATCACAATCGATTAGTTATGCAAAGACAACCTACAGACGAGGATTTTCCTCAAACCCATTATGTCACCTCTGTCAAATTACCCCCATTCTGGAAATCAAAACCAGAAATTTGGTTTACCCAGATCGAATCACAGTTTTCTGTTGCAAAAATTGTCAATGACAAGAAAAAGTATGATCAGGTTATAGCTAATTTGCCATTAGATGTGATAGATAATATATACGATATAATATCTAATCCCCCGGAAACGGATCTCTATATAAATTTAAAGAAAGTTTTAATTTCACGTTTATCATCGAGTGAGGAAAAACGTCTGAATGATCTGTTATCAGGTTCCCAAATGGGCGATCTGAAACCTTCAGATTTCTATAGATCCATGCTGAATATGGTTGGAGGATTCAGCATGGTTAGTCAAGATTTATTGATAAAGCTATGGAAAAGACGTTTACCTCAAACAGTATATATTGCCATTACAGCTTCAGGGAAAACAGACACAAAAGAGATTCTAGATATTGCAGATCAGATCTGGGAGTCCTGTCAAAATTCAATAGTTGCATCGTACTCCAAAAATCCTCTTGACTCTGAGTCAACCCCGTTATCAGATTTAACTACCACTATCAAAAATTTTTCAATCACTTTTCATGATTCAATTAATCAAGTATTACAAAAACAAGAAATTTTTAATTCTCGATTAAACTCTTTAGAATCCAGACTTTCCAATCAATCCTTCGAGCATCAACCTTCTACTTCATGCTGCAACAATTGCAAAAGTAGAAGCAATTCACAAACTCGTACCACTAATCGCAATCGTTCACCCAGCCGTAATAATGTTTCCAATAAATTTGATCGTACAGACAATACTATTTGTTACTACCATCAACTTTATGGTACCAATGCCTATCGTTGTGGAGGTGAATGGTGCAAATTCAGTAAGAATTGTAAAAAATCTGATAATTCTCAAAGATGACTGAAGTTTGATAACTCTATGACGTCTGATTTTGACATTTCTAACAGCAAACGTCGTCGACTTTTTATTTACGATAGATCTAACAACCTGAACTTCCTAATTGACACTGGTGCCGATTTATCTGTGGTGCCACGCAATGCTTTCACAGATTTAAAAAAGAATTTCGATACGATATTAACCGCGGCTAACGGTTCAACCATTTTTACATACGGTAAGAAATTGTTAAAAGTCAATCTAAACTTACGTAGATTATTTCCTTTCGTTTTCAATATAGCAGACGTTGACATACCGATAGTCGGAGCAGATTTCTTGTCTCATTTTGGTTTAGTTGTCGATCTTAAAGGAGCTCGAATAATTGATAACAAGACTAATTTGTCAGTTAATTGGTTTATTAAAAATAGTCCTTTAGACAATTGTAGATTAGATTCACTTAAATTATTTCCTTTGACAGATAAATATAACAAATTACTTTTACAATTTCCTAATTTAATTAGTTCCCCAGATTACAATTTACCTATTAAACATTCTATTGTACATCATATAGTTACTGAAGGTCATTTACCTTTTTCACGACCTCGTAGATTAGACAATCTTAAATTTAAAATAGCTCAAACAGAATTTAATAACATGGTAGAATTAGGTATCTGCAAACCATCATCTTCTCAAGTTTCCTCTCCACTCCATCTAGTGGCGAAAAAAGAGAATGACTGGAGACCTTGTGGAGATTATCGACAACTAAATACGATTACCATTCCAGACAGATATCCATTACCTCATATCCACGACTTTAGCTCTCAGTTGCACGGCTGCACTATTTTCTCCAAGATTGATTTAGTGCGAGCGTACCATCAGATACCTGTCGCTGAAAATGACGTTTATAAGACAGCTATAACAACTCCATTCGGACTGTTTGAATTTTCCCGCATGCCTTTTGGTCTACGCAATGCCGGTCAAACTTTCCAACGTTTTATGAATGAAGTACTTGTCAATTTACCTTTCGTTTTCGTCTATTTGGATGATATATTAATCGCAAGTCAATCAAATGTACAACATTTGGAACATTTGGAAAAGGTTTTCAAGAGATTAGACACATACGGAATTAACATTAAACCATCTAAATGTATCTTAGGAGTTGACAATTTAACCTTTTTAGGTCATCACATCTCTTCATCAGGTATTTTACCATCAACTGAGAGAGTCGAAGTCATTAATAATTTCCCTTTACCGACAACTCTCAAACAACTACAACGTTTCATAGGTATGGTGAATTTTTATCATCGTTTCATACCTCATTTTGCTGAAATATTACTTCCCCTATATTCTCTTTGTAACAGTTTATCTCATGATAAAATTACAAAGATAAATAGTTGGCCTGATCAATGTTTAGACGGATTTTCGAAAGCCAAAGACGCAATAAGTAATGCAGTAGTTTTAGCTCATCCTTGCAATAATGACGATACTATCTTATCTCTCTCAGTAGATTGTTCTAACCTTGCCATGGGTGCAGTTTTAGAGCAAAAAGATAATAAGGGATTTCTTGCTCCTTTAGCATTCTTTTCCCGTAAATTAACCACAGCACAAACCAATTATTCGGTTTTTGACAAAGAACTTTTAGCATTATATACTGCAATTAAACATTTTAAGTTTATACTTGAAGGTCGAAAGTTTAATTGTTTTACAGATCACAAACCTTTAATCAACGCTTTATTCACAAAAGCAGAAAGATCTCCTCGTCAAATACGTCATTTAGAATACATAGCTCAATTTTCTTGTAAAATACAACATGTTAAAGGAAAACATAATGTAATAGCTGACAGCTTGTCACGTATTTACGACACTTCTTCCTTAAAACAAGATATTTTACCACTTCAACTTAAAAATTCTCCCTTCCTTAATGTTAACTTTGACCTAAAGTTGCTTAGTGAAGCTCAGGAGAAAGATTCAAATCTCAACTATTTATTGTCAGATAAATCATCACTAACTAAAACCAATTTCATTTTAAAAAAGATACAAATTCCAGATTCAAATGATTTTATTTGGTGTGATGTTTCTCGTGCAAAAGTCAGACCTTTTGTCCCACTTGTTTACAGACGAACGATATTCGATATTTTTCACAACTTATCTCATCCTGGTATTAAAGCCACTAGACTGTTGATTTCAAATAACTATTTTTGGCCGAAAATGAACACAGATTGCAATTTATGGTCAAAATCGTGCATTAACTGTCAAGCTGTCAAAGTCAGTCGACATACGCGAAGTGCTCTCGGGAACTTCACCATTCCGAAAATCAGATTCGACCACATCCACATAGATTTGGTAGGACCATTACCTCCATCCAAAGGTAACTCTTACATTCTTACGGTGATTGAACGATTCACTAGGTGGCCGGAAGCGTACCCTCTTCGCGACATCACAGCAGAAACAGTTGCGCGTACTTTATTTCAAAACTTTGTTTGTCGATTCGGTGTTCCCTTGTCAGTAACGACTGATCAAGGAGTACAATTCGAGTCAAGATTATTTAATGAATTTGCAAAGTTTTTAGGTTTTCATAGAATACGTACAACTCCATATCACCCAGAAGGCAACTCTTTAGTTGAAAGATTTCATCGCTCACTTAAAACTTCCTTGTTAACTAGAGCCAATACATCACATTGGACAGATGAATTACCCATCATTTTATTAGCATTTAGAACAACTCCCAAGGAAGATCTGCAATGTTCACCTGCTGAACTCATTTATGGTCAAACCCTTCGTTTACCTGGCGAATTTTTCGTTGAATCGTATAATTCCCCAGATATTCCTTATTTCATTGACAAATTACGCATTTATTTTAATAATTTAAAATTTGTTCCTCCAACTTCGCATGGCAATTACAAAACTTTTGTTAGTTCAGATCTTGCCTCTTGCGATTTTATTTTCGTTCGCATTGAACGTTTAAAACGTTCATTTACTCCTTTATATGAAGGACCGTTTAAAGTTTTATCTCGTTCAGATAAGTTATTTACCTTTAAGAAAGGAGACAAAGTCATAACTGTCAATATTGATAGGGTTAAACCGGCTTTTGTGTTAGTTGACAGATGTGACACTTTGCCTACCCCGATTAAAAAAGTACGTTTTGCGATCGACACGTTGATTGATTGACTATTTTCTTTTTTAACGAGGGGGTGTATATAGCGACTATAGCGACTCACGCACTGGAAATCGAGAAGTTCCAAAAGCGAGAAGTTTCCATGGAGTCGCTAAGAAACAAAAAGGAAAACTCGATCCATAATGGAGAAGTTTCCATGGAGTCGCTAAGAAAAAAAAAACATTCGATATAAAAAATATAATATCAATATACTAAAAAATACCAAAATCACATATAAAAATATGAACATGTATTAAAAACAATATAAGTATATTTACTTCCATTTTAATTTTATTTATAGCGATAACGCTATAACATACCTAAAGTATTAAAAAGTTCCAATTGCCTATTATTTGCCGACGATATGAAACTTTATAAAAAAATAGAAAATTTAAATGACTGCCAAGCATTGCAGCAAGACATTAACCAAATTTTTCAATGTAGTATTGATAATAATCTGCATTTCAATATTTCTAAATGCGCCGTTATGTCATGTACGCGTAAACGCCATCAAGTAAATTATGATTACACAATGGATGATAAAAATATACCAAGAATAAGAAAAACTAAGGATCTGGGTGGTTATTATGATGATAAACTGTGTTTTAACGAGCATATATCATATGTATCATTAAAAGCACTACGTGTGTTAGGTTTTGTAATAAGACAGTCCAGCAAATTTAAAAATATCACCACAATGTCAAAATTGTATAATAGTTTAGTGAGACCAATTCTGGAATACGCATCCGTAATATGGCACCCGTTTTACTTCAAGTATAATTATATCATAGAAAAAGTACAAAACAAAATGCTGAGATATCTGTACTTGAGGAAATATGGATCATATCCAGATTATAACTTTATACGTACAGCAGCTTTACGGAACGAATTCGGCATTGTAAGTCTTGAAACTAGAAGGAAAAAATGCATAATTGTTTGTTACAAAATACTTAACAATTTCTTAAATTGCAGTTGTGTTTTAAGTCGCATAAACATAAGAATACCCACTAAACAAACTAGACTAGTACAGTTTTTTTATATACCTCCGCTTACTACAAACATTTGATCGCCTCTGATTACCATTTTAAAAGTCACAAATAATGCATTTATGTTGTCTGAGTTAGATTTTGCTCTCCCCTCCAAAAAGTTTAATCAGCTACTTAACAGTTTTATTTTAAATTTAGATTGAACTATATCTCCTCGTCTCTTGATTAGATGTGTTATTTTTCATGTCAATCCTTGATAGATCTTTCTCCCACAAAATTTAAATTTTAAAATATATTTAAATGTTATTATTGTACGTTTAAGCTTTGAAGCTAGAATATTATTATAATTAATGTAATTGTTATTATTATATTTAATGTAAGTTGTTTCTATATTTCTCTTGTAATTAGATTTATCTGTTTGAGAAATAAATAAATAAATAAATAAATAAATAACAGCTTGGCATTGACTATTTTTGCAGGGATTCTGTGTTTTTTTATGGGAATATAACAAATGGTAAAAGGTATAATGTTAGGTAGTGGACCGCAACCGCCTTATGGGTGGAATCTACCCTGTCAGGGGGTATAACATTGTTTCCTTCGTTGTTTCTTGTTAAAGAAAGGGGATGCTGATCAAGAAAGAAATGGTTTTACGCTGGTTCGACCTTTCCTTCACCCTTAAATGGACGGAAGCCACCCCTTTCATACGTTTCACGATATCAATACTCGTCAGGGTGTTCTTGGAAGGAAATGGCTAGAAATTTAGGCGGTATTCACTGCTAAGCAAAGGAAAATGGTAAGAGTGAATTGTGACAATCCCAGGAAGTTGGTCCCGTCCTCCCGTCCCAGGAAGTGGAAAATTGATTTTGGCTCTCCCTCTAGTTTAACCGATTACCTCCCCGTTTTCGAGGATGCTAATCAAGAAAAATATAAAAGTAAAAGCATTTGATTCTTCCTTCTTTCCAATAAGTTTATCTGATTAAAGATTGTGAGTTTTAAGAAACATGAATTTCAAATCCTTGCAAGGATAGGTTCATCTTTAATGAGGATATCCAATGGATAAATGATGACTTTGAAACCACTCCCACTCAACATACAAATTAAAAAAAAAATCTTTGTGTTTCACAAATAAATTATCTCCTAAATCCTAAAAACCGCATATTGATATCTGTTCTCGTTCTCAAAAAATGTGGCTTTAAATTCAACCTAAAAGTTCGCTTGGTCCATTTCAATTGGCCAGCAGCTTAGTTTTATTAATTATCAATTTCCTCTAAAGTAAAAAATGTCACTTTTCGTACGCTTCTATGGGCAAGAATTTAAGATTTCGTCGGTACTCTTTCTATAATGACATCGTGCGGCTCTTCAACTCATATATTAAAAAAGATCTGCTTTAAATATTTAGTGTTACGCCTTCTTTGTGGATTGCGAGAACAGGCGCTTCAACAAAGTTTCTATCACTTACCTCGAAAAGTATCACTTCTTGCTCAAAAATAAAAAATCTCAAGGGAAAAGATCATAAACCCAGGAACAATTTATTATTTTTAAAATCTCCGTAATTTTTTTTTTTTTTTTCAGGGATATGGAGATTTAAAAATGGCACCAAACGTTTTTAAGTACTACTTTGAAAGTTAAATACTTCGGAAACTATTTCACTTGCGCCAAAATGTTAAGCAACCAAACTGTATATTATTGATTGAGCTAAAAGTGATTTTTTAAATTTTTCTCCCGTTTAAAAATTAAAAAAGTTATGACCGATACAATGTGCGTCGGAACCCAGCTATAATTAATGAGTTTGAATGATTTTTTTTTCTTGAATTTCTAATGCTATAAACTAAAAAGTTTACCCATTGAAAATTACCGCAATTTTGAAAATCCGTAAATTTAAAAACAGAATTAAAATTTTTATAAATCTCAAATAATACAAATACCTCAATTTTTTATAGAAAAAGATTTATTAACAACTTATGCTAAATAATAATTATTATAAATTTTAATGACATAAATAATTATAAATTTTTATACAAGGATAATCATGTAAACTAATTGTCTCCTTCGCTAACTCCTTCAGATAGTAAACATGCTATAGAACAATTTAACCCATTTTTTCTACATCGATAAGCAGAGCCACACCCAGTTTTACATGAACAAAAAATCAATTTAAATAAATTTTCAGAAACTGGTGGTTGGTACGTTGTAACTGGTACTAGTGAATTATCTTTTTTTCCATCCCCATTCTTTTGGCAACTTATTATGTCCCATCCACAACTGTACTTGTAAACAGAGCTGTTGAAAGGATCTAATGAAAGTACTTGAAGTACCAACTACCAAGTACCTGACAAAGTACTTGCTGCTCCAATTCCCAAGTACTATGACCTGAAGCAAAGTAATTCAAATATCAAATACTTGTCGAAAGTACTTCAAGTAAATCGCAAGTACCGTATTTCAAATATTTCAGATTATTTGAAATACTTTAATAGGTACTTCAAATCTCAAAGTAGTTCAATTACTATAAAGTATTGCAAGTACCCAAGTATTCCAAGTACTCTAACATATTTCAAAGCTCCACAGTTCTTTCAATACCCATAAAATTTTATATTTATTAAGTTTTTTTTTATAATTTATTATTATTTATTAACAGTTTTTTTCAACTCAGCATCATTCAAAAACGAACAAAAATAAATACTACTGCGGTCCATTTCCCTTCAAATGTCAGGAAAGTCATAAAGAAAACAAATTTATATATAAAACATAGTAATAACTTTAGATTAAGTACAAGTACAAATAAAGAAATAATAAAATTAATTATCTATTTCCATTGGCTTTCAATAGCACCAAATTTTCGAAATTTTCATCAGTTAAAGGATTTCTTCTAGGAGTATTTATAATTTCAGCAAATGAAAAGAGTCTTTCTACAGGCGCAGCCGGTGACGATACACGGCATGTATTAAACCGATAAAAAACTGTTTTTACTGTTGTATATTTATCTAGAGAAACAAGTTGGGTGTCAGAGTATGAAGAATATCTGATTCTATTCTTTTTTTATTGCTGGTTTTTTTATATGTGGCAAAGGAAAACAATTTTTCGACTGGAGCCGATAAAGGTAGGCAAGTATTATAGCGATAGGAAAGGTTTCTAATGGACGAGTATTTATTCAAGACACTTATTTGGGTATCAGCATAATTTAAATATTGAAGTAATTCGAGTTATATTCTTTTCTTCGCGCTGTCTTTTGTAGTTTCAGTATTTGAAATTCCTGCCGAAAAATCATCTGGTTCAAAACGTTTTTATTCAATTGATGTCAGCTTATAAGGATTGCTGATGCTGCTCAGTACATCGTCATTATTATTAGATTCTGATTCTTCTTGGCAAACCATTTCTATAATCATTTTTTGGAATCGATTCACTAAAATCGTCATTTGTGTAACTTTTGAAATTACCTATCCAACTGAGTTTGAACTGTGGTAATGTGGAAGACGCAATAATAGCTTCATTAGTTTCTGGTCTAGTTAAATCAAAAAATACTTTAAGTCTCTTGAGGAGTCCACTTTTGCAGGCATCTAATATTTCATTCAATTTTTCAGTTGACAATAACTACCCATAAAAGGTGTTATGTTCTCCTTGCAAATACTCGAACTCGAATTCTTTGAAACACTGATCTATAATTCGCAGTTTTTTAAAAACTGTTGGCAGTTTTTCTTTATCTTCTATCTTTTATTATTTGTGAAACTACATTATAGAATTTCAGGCATAGCTCCAGGATAGCTAAGAGTATGTTTAAGATCTTTCTGTATAATTTCTTCTGATTTGGATCATTCTGACTTTTTCCAGAGTATGGAACATTTATTTATACAATTTTTATGTTTCGTTCGTAGGCTACAGCTTTTTTGAATAATATTTTTCACATCAGTTTTAACTATTAAATTTAAAGTGTGACTCGCCCAACGGACATGTTTTGGTAAATTATGACGACTCAAATTTTCTCCTAAGCAATCGTCGACATCCATGAACAAATTATATTCTTCATCTGAATACTCGTCGCCGTCATAGGAAGTGCTTTCATTACTGACATTACTGTCTAAGCCAAATCGTCCCAAAGCCTTTACGAAATTAGATCTGTAATAGTGGCAACTAATTTATCATTATTGATGTGGAATTTAGAGTGAATATCTTCCATAATCTCTGTCATTTTATAGTAACTATGAGTTCCGCAGAATATTCTACAAGAAATGGCTTCAGAAAGTCTGGTGTAAGTGATATCAATCCAATGGATTGTTAAGTCATTTATTTCCTGTTGAATGGATCCATTATTTCTTTAGAGAGGTCGTTAATTTTTCTCGTTGCAGTAATACTACCGAAGTTCAAAAAGCGAGTCTAACACATTATAGGATTAGTTACATACCATTAAGCTTTCTTACCTACTTATTAAGAACTAAATAGCACTGTTAATAAACAATAAGTAAGAAAGAAGTAGGTCGATTAAGAATTAAGACCGATACGTTAGGTACTTATTCTTAATAGTTAGTCTAGTGCTCTAAGCAGTATTTAAAATAACGTCTAGTACTTCAAATATCGGGATAGTACTTGAAATACTGGAAAGTATTTGAAATACCAAGCAAAGTAATTCAAATACCAGTATTTCTGAAAACCAAATACCAAATCCAAATTCTCGAAGCAAAGTATTTCAAATACCAAGTACCAAATACTGGGAATCGAAAGGATTTGAAGCAAAGTGCTTCAAATACTGAGAGTATTTAAAACACTTTTTTCAATTACTTTTATTTGAAATACTCCAGCTCTGCTTGTAAATACGCTCTTTTTGTATGTTGTGAACTAGCGTCCAGTGTAGATATTAATGAAGCCAAGTGGACACAGGTATTTTTACTTGTAGCTTTAAGAAACGATTGGTATCGAAAATTATTTATATTTTCTTGATTTTTAGGAGCACCGTATAAAACTAAAATGCATAAAATACCCTATTGCAAAATATTAGTGACGTCAGCATTTTCGTCAGTAACGATAATAGCAACATCTTGTAAATCTATACGATTTTAGAATAATTTAGCAAATTTATTTTTACCTTTTGTGTATCACAACCAGTTATTTTTTACAATTAATTATTTTTTATTTATTTGCTTTTATCATGTTTAGAGAATATTATTTAGGTATTATGCAAATCACAACTTACACACTTTTTTATCTATTATGAAAATACCTACTTTCTGTATATTGTTGCCCTAATCTGGGCACTCTAATATACTAGTTAGGTAAATACTTTAAAACACTCATTATTGGAGAACCAATCAAAACAACTACTCTTCAATACTTCGTCAGTATTAGCTAGAAGAGTAGTTGTTTTGATTGGTTCTCCAATAATGAGTGTTTTAAAGTATTTACCTAACTAGTATATTAGAGTGCCCAGATTAGGGCAACAATATACAGAAAGTAGGTATTTTCATAATAGATAAAAAAGTGTGTAAGTTGTGATTTGCATAATACCTAAATAATATTCTCTAAACCAGTTATTGCATGTAAAAACAAAATATCTACAAATTTATTTAAATATCTTAATAACAAAAAAGAAAAGCTGTTTATTGAATGGAATGGTTATCGATTTTTTGAATTCATTAACATATTTAGATGTTTTAATTACCGTAAATACGGACAGAATGCAGAGCAATGTAATAGTATATTACGTAATGAGTGTTGTAAGAAGCATATTACGCACGAATGGAAAAGTTACGCACGATGCCGCGTAGCGGCGAGTGCGTATTTCCATGAGTGCGTAATTGCCTTACAACTCGAATTATGTACTATACTTTACCTACGATCATATTTATTTATTTATTTATTTAGTAAAATCTGGATTTAGTTTACTTATCAACAATATTATTCAACACATATTATGTCAGTTTTGACAGCGTTTGAAAATTACGTAGGCGCATTTGTTTTTTTAAACCCCGCGTCAGCGATATAAGCCACCTATAATTGCGTGTCCCGTGCGTTTTGTTTACCGTGCGATTTGTTTACAGTGCGATTTATTTACAATATGTAAAGTTCAACTTACATAGATGGCAGGTAGTGTGTTTTTTACTATTTACAGTAGTGATCGTAGGTAAACAAAATAAACTTCTTATCAGAGCCGTCCATAAGGGCAAGTCGTGTGGCGCACGACGGCGTTACGTAATTAAAGGCGCCGTAAGGCGCCGCGAATTTTGAAATTTAAAATTAAAAATATATATAAACGTTTAGTTACAATATGGCATGAACCAGGACCGGATTATCCATTAGACAAACTAAGAAATTGCCTAGGGGCCCCAACACGCGAGGGGGCACTCCAGCTGTGCAAAACTAACAAATTTTATCTCCCGACGTTTATAGTTTACTATTGATCTGTTGAAAAATAAGATGTACAGAAAAATTATTTATTTGATATTTGATTATTTTATTTTGATAGAATTGTCGCTTTATTACCCCTCTTCTGTAACAACATTTTACAGACTTATTTATAGGATTATATTATAGCGGAGTTCGCAAGCAAGAAGTCACGAAAAAGAATATGTTTTTCAATATATTATTTTTATATTTTTAATCTTAGTTCAGGGGAAAATATAGATACCGAAATTTTTTTATAATAAAACATTTTTTATTGGTATTTTATATTTTTATATCTTGTGCCCACGAAACCTACTTTTCGAAGACAATATAATTTTAAGACAAATTTCTAACTTTTAATTTGATTCTGTTTTGAACTTGAAAAATTCTAAAATTTCGCCTGGAGCGCATTTCGCGATTCCGTAATCCCGGCTGTAAATACTTCATTTGCCTAAAGGCGCTCCAATCCTTAATCCGGCCCTGGCATGAACTGAAAAATGTTGAATTTTTATATTTAATTGTCTAGCGTGATCTATTTTTACAATTAATTATTTTTTTATTTATTTGCTTTTATCATGATTAGAGAATATTATTTAGGTATTATGCAAATCACAACTTACACACTTTTTATTTATTATGAAAATACCTACTTTCTGTATATTGTTGCCCTAATCTGGGTACGCTAATATACTAGTCAGGTAAATACTTTAAAACACTCATTATTGGAGAATCAATCAAAACAACTACTCTTCTAGCTAATACTGACGAAGTATTGAATTACATGATAGGATTCTTAGCATTTTAAAGAAAAAAAATATATTGAAAATACTTTAATCATTTATTCAAATTTAATCATTCACACTTTTTTATTTAATATGAAATTATCTACTTTCTGTATATTGGTGCCTTAATCGGGTCACGCTAATATACTACTTAGGAAAACACTTTAAAACACTCATTATTGGAAAACCAACCAAAACAACTACTCTTCTAGCTAATACTGACGAAGTATTGAATTACATGATAGGATTCCTGGCATATTAAAGCAAAAAAAATATAATAAAAATACTTAAATTATTTATTGAAATTCAGTCATTCACAACAATTATTGAACCATACATTCTATTTCAACTCTAGAAAAGTTGTACAAGTTTTTTCGAACTCGTTAGTTCTCATCAGTAGAGTATAGAAACATTCATTCATTATTTACAAGCCTATTCTTGATTTATTTTTACAATTAATTATTTTTTATTTATTTGCTTTTATCATGATTAGAGAATATTATTTAGGTATTATGCAAATCACAACTTACACACTTTTTATTTATTATGAAAATACCTACTTTCTGTATATTGTTGCCCTAATCTGGGCACGCTAATATACTAGTCAGGTAAATACTTTAAAACACTCATTATTGGAGAATCAATCAAAACAACTACTCTTCTATCTAAGAATCCTATCATGTAATTCAAAACTTCGTCAGTATTAGAAGAGTAGTTGTTTTGACTGATTCTCCAATAATGAGTGTTTTAAAGTATTTACCTGACTAGTATATTAGCGTGCCCAGATTAGGGCAACAATATACAGAAAGTAGGTATTTTCATAATAAATAAAAAGTGTGTAAGTTGTGATTTGCATAATACCTAAATAATATTCTCTAGCGTGATTTATTTGAGATACTTTTTTCTTTAACCTCCCTTTTCAGCTGAATTCTAGATATGCTACTGAAGGGCGCATGTTCGTATTTGCACGACCGCGCTCAAAAGGCTTGGCGCGGCCCTACTTCTTACACACTGGTAATGTTTGTTCAAGGCTTTTATTTGAATAAATTTTTGCGGATACCGTGCCTTTTGCTGGTTTGAGAAAATTTATTTCTCTATGAGAATGTGTTAAAGCTGTTAATAAAACTAACATATCAATATCTTCAGCAACAACAACATTTTCTGATTCAATATTAATTGCCGTTTGTATGATTAATGTATCAGCATCACCTTCTGCTTGTGAAGAGAAAATATTGTTATCAGCTAGTTTCTTCTTTAACATTTCGACGAATCTGCTTTTGTTATTGCTGTTTGCAAGGAACTTTTCTTGGCGAATTTTTAAAGGCATATTTTTATCAAAAATTTAAAAGATAATTCACTAGTATCAGTTATAATGAACCAACCACCAGCTTTTGAAAATTTATTGAAATTGATTCTTTGTTCATGTAAAACTGGGTGTGGCTCTGCTTGTGAATGTAGAAATAACAAATAAAATTGAAAATTTTTAAAAACACAATGTATCTAATCGTAACAGTTTCATATGACCGTATCAAAATGAGGCCTAAATCATGTTCGGCTACCATAATTGTCTGCATATTTTCAATTTTACTTCAATCGGACAATTTCTAGAGAAGTTCAACATGACGAATTCAAGATGGCGACCAAACATCAAAATCTAATATGGCTTATAGCCTTTTCGACAAAATACTCTTTCAAATAAAAAAAACTACATCAAAATCGGATCACCCGTTGAAGAGATATGAAGCCACTGACAGACAGACAGACAGACAGACAGACAGACAGACAGACAGACAGACAGACAGACAGACAGACAGACAGACAGACAGACAGACAGACAGACAGACAGACAGACAAACAAACAAACATACGCGTCAACCTGGGTTCCGAGGTATAAACATAATTGCATTGGACTAAATGCATTACCTAGATTCTCAATAAATTTTGGACTATCTGAGCTTTCGGTTTAGAAAAAAATAATAGTTTTGAACTATTATATAAATTTCCAAAAAAGCGTATTTTTTTCTTTCGGTAAATGTTGTTTCTAGTTAATAAATGAGTTCATATTCAGTTTAAGTGGAGCAATCACAAAGGACAATTTAAAGTTTAAAAACATCGCGAATGCCATAATTCAATTCAATCTATCATGAAAATGTCAATCTGTCATGCACATACGTAGATTTCTTTAAATTTTAAAATTACTGTCCTATTTTTTAATAATTTGCACAACTTTGTTGTGAAAGAAACTATCAGTACGGAAAACGCCTCCAATTTTATTAATAAGTTTTTAAAAGGTTGATTGAAGGAGCCGTTACTCTGTGGTAGTTAATCATCTTGCACAAATAGTGATGAAAAACATAGTACTGTGTTTTACTTAATTACTAAGTTTTTATATTAAGCATTCTCATAATTATTAATTTTGGCAGATTTACTTTAAAGCGCAATTTCTTGTTTAGTAGTCGTAGGAAAAGTATAAAATTCTTCTCACGTGTAATGACTATTACACACTCGGTGAATAATATACTAGGTTTCATGGCGAAATTACCCAAAATATGCACTTTGGTACGAACCTAGGAAGATTGACGAGTGCCCTTCTAGCAATTTCGGATGGCCCTCCTTTGGCAGTTCTCCACCAATGATTCCATCACAGATAATAGTTTTATTTACTTTATTTATGGATGTTTTCGACTACTCTTGGAAAATGACATTTGTCAAAATAACAAAAGATAGTGGAGCGTGGGAAATATCCCTAAGACTTATTTTGTTTTACAGCAGTTATGAAATGCTTTTGATAGTAGGGGGTGAACATAACTCTAAAATGTTTTTGTATAAACGCACAAAAAAGTCTTTTGTTCTTTTGTATCGCTAATGAAGAAATGCTTTCGATACCGCATACATGAGAGCGTTATAGATGCTGGATAGATGAATAAGCATTATTTGAGACTCAGGCAGGGTTTAATTACGCTCATAAATTCATAATTTTTCACGATGTTTCGTGCGCTAAACCGAGAGTATATCACATTATTGGTAGTTTGTTGCAGTCTCAACATGTCAGGTCATTTCAATAATTGGTACTATACGTTAGCCCCTTCAGTTGCTGAATGCCCAGAATTTTAAAAATTAAAAAAATGGGAAATGGGAAGCTACTGGAATCGGTTGGTCTCCACCAAATATTTGCGAAAATTCGTTACTGCTGAGCTATGTGATGCAGACCTCGGTTCTGCAAATGCCAAAACTAATAATAATACCATAATCAAATAAATTTTAACAAGATGTCTCAATACCCGGTAATATTTTGAAACATCAACGTAACCGCAGCGCCATTGTAAGTAGCTGCTAGAAGCAGGATGGAGGGTAGTTTTGAAAACTCAATTTTATGAGCTGGCTCTAAAATCACTTATTCGTTGATACATTTTGGATACTGTTAATAAAATTTTAAAATTGCCATTAAAATTGTGTGTTTCATATTAGACAAAACTATTCCAAAATAAACAGATTATCTATTAACAAAATAAAAAATAAACAAAGCAGTTAAATCTGTGTTACAAAAATAAGCAAATCAAATCAAATCAGATTTATTTCATATTTAAAAATACAATTTCTTCTCTACACTCGTTTCCATGTCCAGCCGGACACCCGCTAGCCAAGGCTCCGCGGTAGTTATAGGGCTGGGCAGGAACGAGGTTGAGGTAGAATAAAATAAATTGTCACAAATACCATACTCCTACCTACCTAGTATTCTATCGAACTTAAATAACGACAAAATAGACTTCTGGCATATGTCAGCCCGTCGAGTTGGTCATGGTTCAAGATATAAATATCAGCGAAATTACATCACCGTTACAAGGCTAATTTTTTTTGTGTGTACACATTTTATGTTTAGAATGAATAAAGTAAGATCGCCAGAAAGTGTGGGCCCTCAGGGACGCAGCCAGAAAGGTCAAAGGTGTAAAAAACGGAGTTATATAATATGATCGTTACAAGTTTTTTTTAGGCTGAGCATGTTTATTTAAATGTTTTGAACACAGAAAAAAACTCCCAGAAAGAAACTCCCGTCAGTAAGGCTAGCCAGAAAGAAAATGTTTAGGATTTTTTAAGAAAATTAGATTTTTTTTCGCATATTTCATCTCAGAACTCTAAACTAAGTTCTGGTTCCTTTTTAAAACATAAATATAAGCTCCTTCAACAATAGAATAGCCTCCCCAGAAAGTTCTTAGTGTCAACAAAAGTACCATAGGCTCTTAAATATACAGAAATTTAACACTTTCGGCTAACTTGACTTCCTACCGTGCCTCAGATGTAGGTATTGTATCATTATTACCTTTCTGACTACGCCTCCTGACGGCTTACACTTTCTGGCGATCTTATTTTATTCATTCTAAACATAAAATGTGTACACACGAAAAAAAATGAGCCTTATAACGATGACATACTTTCACTGATTTTTAGACAGTGTTCATGACGCACCTGACAGGAGGTGCCCCGCCAGAAGCCGATTTTATGAATCATTATCATCCATTAAACCATAAAAATATCATAAAACGATGATGTGCCGAAAAAGTCACCTAGCTCCCGCTCTATAACTTGTTGTAGAAAAAACACATTCACTATTTTAAATTTGGATTGTTGAAACAGGAAGGGCTGTCGAAAAATTGGCAGCGCCTGGTATGAAAATTTGTGTTTAATCTTATTGATAACATTTTTGTGATATGGTTTTGATGTAGACCGCTAGTGGAACAATGCCGTTACAACGGGCGTACAGGACTCTGAGAGGGAGGTGTATCCGCTTGAATTTGATATGAGGCGTAGAAATTTTCGTTCTAAAACGGAGTTTTTTTATTGTCGTGACCGACGAACTGCACCACGCAATAAGCAATGCGCACGAATAAAACAACAAAGGATTTAAGAAACCAAACTACACTAGGTTCTTCAATAAAATAATACGTAATAAAAATAGAAAAATAAAAAAATCGTTAAAAATTATGAAACAAAATGTCGCCATTGCCCAGTTAATTGAACCTTATTACCTAATATCGACATTACACTTGGTTAAAAGTACGTTTGAATTCGTTGTTTGTTCATTTTTGACACCGACCTCAATTAATATCGATATTAGGTAATAAGGTCCAGTATACTGGGCGGCGATGAAATTTTTAGCGACTTCTTTTGAAGGCGGCTCGATTCCATTTTCAATTTTGTTTTCCCTTTTTAGTGGCCTCTTTATTTAGCTTCTACATAGTAAAATATCCGTGGCTTTTTAAACTTTAACATTAGGCTCGTTATCAGAGAGTCCTGAAATCACTGTATATCAAATTTCATGTAAATCTGCAAAAATATTGCAATATTCGAAGCCATATTGGATTCGCCATCTTGAATTCTTAACTTTTGACATCGGATTCTTTCCATCAGCTACTCTTAAAATACCTAAACATCAATTTTAATGCAATTCCGGTGGAATTTGATTTTTTTTATCACAAAATTAAATTTAATGGAAAAAAGTTCTTGATGAAATTAGTATAGGACCACCGACGAGCAATTTTCAAATCGTTTAAAGCAATCCCGAGAAATGTTTGAACAAACATAAAAAAAAAGATACATGGGGTCGAATTGAATCTTTTGAATTTAAATTTTATGAAGTCGGTTCAAATATTTTTCTCTCAAAAAACAAAATTCATATATCACAATGGAAGTACTATGATTAACATAATAAAGAAATCTTCACATTTTTCCACTAATTTGGGATCGTAGAACAAGAATCTTAAATACATTTTCTATCGTCATATATAAATCATTCTTATAAATATTGAAACACCTTAAGTCGTGTCTCCTTTTATTCTTGTGTCACACTATACAATGTATTTTTACGCAAAACAAAATACCAGTTTTCTCTCTTTTTCATAAAAAATAGAATATTATTTATATCTATAAATTCTATTAACAGGAGAGACAAAATGTATCAGTAAATATTTACTCTCCGTGAACAATTTGAAAACATGTTTTCTATAAAACGGTGCATCCAATCAATATATCCATGTTTTCGAATCGCACTTAGTACATGTGTAAAATGGCATAATAGAATACTCCCTGTTGAAATGGGATCACATCCGTTACTTTTATATAAACTGTGTTATTATAATTTTAGAACAGAAGATTTTTAATTAAGAACTCAAAAATACGAATATGTGCAAAATATCAAACAGTGTGTCTCTCAAGTTCACATGAACTTGTTATAGATTAGATGATATTTTGTCATTGCCGGCTGTGATTACATATTTGAACAGCAAAAATAAAAAATATGTTAACTCTGTACTAAATCTCAGTGGCACCACATAAAGGTATAAAGTGTACTGTATTGGAGTAAAATGTTAATCAATTAAGTATTCGCAGTCAGTACCTCCGATTACAACTTCTACTCGTTTAGATAGTCTTTACAGATTTGGATGTAATATTTATTATTCTAAGCTGACGCCTCAGTAAGACTAATAGATTTATTTACCATTCAAAATAATCCATTCACTCTATTCTAATATCTTCTCTGGATAAGAGCAATAATTTATATCTTATTTAAATATTACTTTGTATACCCACTCCTTCCCCCTTTGCTGAATAATGTTAGAATATGCAAAGAACACAAAATTCCCTCTTCGAGAATTTGTCCCGATCACAGTACAATAGAAAAAGTTATGGATTACTTCATCAATGGCAGCTTCTTCCGGAAATGCGTCAGCAACCGGAACCTCTGAGAAACAAGTAAATGTATAGTCACTGCCGGTCCCTATATTCAACATCTAAGTTTCCCTAGCTGAGAGATATTTAGTGATTTCTTTTATAGTTTTGTTTACTAGGGCTAGCTTTGGGATGCTGTCATTCCGAAAACTTTTTCAATTCATATTTTATACTTATGGGTTTATAGCTCATAAATTTTAGTGTACGAAGCTACTGATATTAAAATTTTAGATTTCGGTTTCCAGAGGAATAGTTTTAAATTTACAGGGAGAAGTTATTTAGGAGACATTGTCTTATTCATGATTAATAGCTATATACGGTGTGTGCAGAAGTAGTGAATAAAATTAATATTTCTGTAACCTTTTCAAAAAACACTCATTCAGATCGATTTTAATTTTTAAATGCACATCTTTTCATATGTGAATTAATTTTTTATCCCTCCCACCACAACTTCTTTTTACAAATAATAACTCACCCCTTGTGACCGCTGAAAAGAAATGTATTTTTTTATTTATATGTAATAAATTGGTTATATTTTTTATCACATTTTGTGATCCATGATAATTCTTCTAATTTTACTTATAAAATTCTCTACAGAAAATGTTATATGCATTTCTTCCGTATCTATTTTAACACAGGCACACAAAATTGTATTTCGATGTGCTTAACATGAATCAGGTGTCCGTTTAACTCACAAATATTTTTTTCGGATTTCTCCCTCTCTGCTCTCCAATTTCGAGATCTGGGGAAAACATTTTTTTTAATGAACCGCCACTGAATTAATGTAATAATTACATTGTTCAACAACTACTCGTACTTCTCAGGTGACACTGGTGACAGTTTAATTAAATTAAATGAGTTCTTCTTAATAATTATATATTAATAAAAATACTAGTAACTCGAAAAATCCAAGTTTGGGAACACAAAAAAATAGAAAAAAAAGAGAACCTTAAAGATTTTCATATATTTTAAATAAGGCTAGAAATTCAATTTTACATAATAAAGACTTCATACACATCACCATAAATACTGCTTTTAGCATTCGAAATAACGGTCACTAAAATAGCTCAGTTGGTAGAAGAATCAGTACTGGGACAACGGAGACATGTAGGTTCGACCCCTACCGACCGGTAAAGGTAAGTAAAAATGAATTTAATAATTTAATAAACATTATAATTTGCATTTTATGAGAAAAAATTGGAGTGATGGTAAACAATATTAGATATGATAATATAAATCAAATATACGGATGGCTAACAAATTGACGGCATTTAACGACGTGTATCGGACCACAGGTAAGCTATTTTTGATTAATTGAAATAAATGTATATTTGAGAAATATAAATAAGCCAATTTAGTGCAATATCGCATGTAAATCTCTCTGCTCTAGGAGGTTTCCATTTTCCGATGTATGATGCGTTACAGGATAAGCCATGTACGATGTAGATGAATGGACAATTAATAGGTGAAGCACTCACTTGGCTTTTATGCTATCTCGGCCCAGCCACATAATAATGATCTTTAACCTGACCATTAATAGGATCCATCCACATCAATCAACGTTTCCTGAATCTATTTGAACATTGCCATTTATATTATTATTTATTTTCTATCATGCATAGTATGTGACTCTTTTGGCTAAGGCTTTCCATCCATGGATGCTTGCCTTGGGTTATTATGTAATTGAATAACGGTGCTCGAAGTTGGGCTGATGAAGTTTAGTTTTTGGTTTTATTAGGATTAGTGTTAGTTAATATGGTTTTATTATGGTTGTTGAATATTTGTGGTGGTGTACACAGTGTAGTGTATGTATGGCTCTTTGTAATTTTGTTTGTTTTATTTTTCTGATGTTTTATGGTTGTGGTATGGCTCTTTTCAGATGTTTATGTGATACTTTTTTTGCTTAAGATGTTTAGTGTATTTTTTGCTTATTTTATTTGATTTTGTTTTTTTGTTGCCTAATCGGGAATGGGGGTGTAAATATAGTTTAGAGAGGGATGTTTTGGAGCTTCAGGGAACTTGGAGGTAAGGGGATTGATAAGGGTAGGGTTGGTGGATTTGGCCAGTGCGTTACCTAAATTTGGAATGAGAGTTTTGAGAATGAAATCATTCAATATAGGGGTACCGGATATTTGGTGCAGTGTTGTGATAGAGCTGCGTGTGGGATATTTGTTGGCCACTCTGAGAATTTTATTTTGGATGACTTGTAATTCTTTTTGTTTAATAGTAGGAATCAGGAGGTACCATATTTGCGAGGCGTATGTCAGTATTGGACGTAGATAGGACTTATAAATTAAGGTGCCAATTTGGGGAGGAGATGTTTTTATTAATGGATATAGGGATGCCATACGTTTCCAGCATTTGTTTGAAATGTTAGAAATATGTTGCTTGAAATTGAGTTTTGGGTCTAAAGTTACTCCCAAGTAGTCAATACTTTCAAATCATTCGACGACACCGCCGCTGACATTAAGGTGTGCAGAAGTTTGCTTAGATTTCTTTTTAGTAAAACAGATGGCTTGGGTTTTATTAAGGTTTGTCTTAGTCCCCAGTCTGAATAAAAGTTGACTACGATGTTCGTTTGTTATTGTAAAAGTCTGGTCATAATGTCGGGGTTTTTTGAAGTTGTAAGTATAGCTGTGTCGTCTGCGTATAAGCAGATAGTCGTTCGATGGTCTGTAGGGGATGGTAGATCGTTGGTGTAAAGGTTAAAAAGGATGGGACCAAGGGCGGATCCCTGGGGGATGCCGGACAGGATGGGTAGGGATATTGAGCACGCCTCGTTGACTACTGCTCTAAATTGGCGGTTAAATATATATGACTGTATCAATTTAATGATACGAGTCGAAAAACCCGCGATTGAGAGCTTATATAGTAGCCCAGGGTGCCAGACTTTGTCAAAGGCTTTCTCGAGGTCTAGGGCGACAAACCCAGTGAGTCGATTGAAGTTGGTTGTGGCTATCTCACCCACTCCACCGCTGCGTAGTGGAGTGACTGGCACGGAAGCCAAATTGATGCTTATTCAGTATGTCGTTGCCCTCCAGGTGCTCCTGGACTCGGCTTAAAATCAAGGTATCCAGTATTTTAGCTAGGCAGGAGATCAGACTAATCGGACGATAGTTCGCCGGATTGTCCAAAGTCCTGCCCGGTTTTGGTATATTTATGATCTTAGCTATCTTCCATTGTTTTGGATAGTACATAAGCCTAGTGCAGGCGTTGAATAGATTAGTAAGATGTAAATAGTTAATGACTGGTAAGTGTTGCAGTGCAAAAGTGAGTATATTGTCAAGTCCAGGGGCTTTCCTGGGGTGCAACGACATTAGAGAAGCTCTCACCTCAGACGGTGAGAAGAACATTGGCTCCGCATCAGTCTGGAGGGTGGTTTGGTCAAGGGTAGTTATGTAGGTACTATAAATTCATTAGAGTATAAGGTATAAAGAACGACTGATTATTTTCAGTGGTTTGTATGTGGCGCCTTCTAGAAAATATTTTAAGTCACGAAAATAACCAAGATTATGATTTTTTTTAAGTTATTTTCTCGATTTACAGAAAAATGGTAACCAATGGAATTAAACGGATACCTGATTCCTATTCAGCATGTCGAAATACATTGCCCAATGGAGTTCCAGAAATAGGCTTTTTTGTGTGTGTCTGTGTAATATATGAATATCACCGGATCCTCCGCCATTTTCTAGAAAATCGCGTATGCAAATGTATTACACAGGTACAAAAAAAAGTGAAAAGTGATCTGCCTCTGAGACTCCATTGGGTAACCTCTATGTATTTTGACATGCTGAATACCTATCAGGTATCCGTTTAGCTCCGTTACCCACCAATTTTTAGTAAGTCGCGAAAATAACATAGATAGATAGATAGATAGATAGATCTTTATTAACCATTCAGAGATACATTGAATGTACATTATGGTAAGTCAAACAAACATAAATCGTAATAATTAATAAATAAAAGCATAAAAAAATATAATATTTTTGTAGCCAAATACAAAAAAACATGATAACGAAGATAGACACATATTTTAAAAACATATATATAACATATATTTTTAAAAAATGTATTTTTATGGCTAGGAATTTTTAATACATTTCCATGTCGTGTTGAATACTCATGATTTTCGTTTAACTGTAAAATACTGGATATATTACTTTTTACATAAGTAACGCATTTGAAAATAAAAATACTAGGCACAGTTAACAAATTTTTGCGTTTGAAAATATCCCTGCATGTTGCCCGGGGTTCGAGATTAAATATTAAGCGAATTATTCTCTTTTGACAGATAAACACTCTACCTATATCAGTTGCAATTCCCCAACACACTATATTATTTGCAATATGGCTAAGTGCCAATGAATAATAAACATTTAATAGACCGTCCTGATCCAAATATGATTTTAGTTGTAAAATTGCAAAAAATGCGCTATTTAATTTAGAGCAAACATAATCAATATGTTTATTCCAAGACAATTTTGCATCAAGCCAAAGTCCCAAGAATTTAGAGTTCTGAGAAAACTGGATATTATCAGTGTTGCCAACTGTCCTACGTTTGTGGAAGTGTAAGTAATCTGTTTTGGTGTTATTCAGGATCAGACGATTTCGCTGGCACCAGATATTGAATTCTTCAGAAACAATTCTGATATTTTCTAAGAGTATCTCAGAACTACTACCAGAGACCGTAATGGTAGTATCATCAGCAAACATAGTAACACTACCTCTACTGATGAAGTCCGGCAAATCGTTGACATAAAGCATAAATAAGAGTGGACCCAATACTGACCCCTGAGGAACACCAAGTGTTACGTCTTTTGGCTGTGTAAGGTGACTTTCCAATTTCACTCTGATCTTTCTGTGAATCATGTATGATTCAATCCAATTCAACAAATTACCACGTATACCCATATTGTACAATTTTTGTATCAATAATTTTACATCTATTTTGTCAAATGCTCGGGATAAATCGAACATTAGCGATACTACATATTTTCCCTGATCAAGCTCGGAATACACAAAGTTTAATAAACGACAAGAGGCCGATTCTATAGATTTATTTGTTTTAAATTCATGTTGAGCTGATGATAAAACTTTGTTAGTGTCTAAGAAAGATGAAATTAAGTTGTGGACAATTCTCTCAATTAGTTTTGAAAAGGTGCTCAATAATGATATTTGACGGTAATTGTCTATGTTAGTGGGATCATTCTTTTTATGTAGAGGTAAAACCTTAGCAGTTTTTAGCACATCAGGAAAAATAGTTCAATGGATTTATTAATTAAATAAGTCAGTGGGATGATTATTATATGTATAATTGATCTTATCAGTTTCAGTGTTAGTAGTTAAAGTTTGATATTTCGTAGGTAGCTCAGGAGAGTCGATGCCCCAACAATATTTTTTGACGTCCTTTTGTAGGTCGAAATATGGGTCTTTAAAAATGATTCATCAAGTATCGTTTGAAAGGTCCAAATGTAAAGATTCCAAAAATATTTTTAAATGTTTTCTTAACGTAATAATCTGAAGTGTTAGCTATAATAAGGAAATTTAAGGAAAACTATAGCGAACTTTCTATTGTTATTAATAAAAGTTCATATATTCAATATAGTATGTTTAAAGATCAAAGTTGTTGAAGGGAAGTGCTTTCATGCCTGACCCTTTTTGGGGTTCTATAATTAAAAATGAATGAAAGAATTGAAATTTTCAAATCGATTTTAAAAATTAAATAAAGTGAAAAAAATTCTATAAAATAAAATTTTATAAAGCGTTTTTCAGACATAATTGTACATTACTGGCCAAAACGATTTTAACTACAGGCGTGTGAAACCAGAGAGGGGAATACATTTTCTTCTTATATTTTTTATCCTTTAATATTTTTAACAATTTCATAAATATTCCTTTATTCCTTTTTCCTCTTATTTCCTAGTCTTCTCTCTCCTTCAGCTCTAGTCTGCCTCTTTTCGCTCTGCTTTGATGTATTGCTTTTTTAAATTTCTTATGTATTACGTTTTGAATATATATATGAATATAAAGTCACATTATATGTACTTATATTTTCTACTTCTGACGTTATTTATAGGGGGTAGTGGAAGAACAGTTTGCTGGCTTCGACAGTAAACTAAACTACTCGTCTTTTATTTACCCCTAGTGTAAATGTAATAATTTATTTATTTTTGTTAACTGTGTGAATTTGGGTAAATAATAAATGCTTTATTATTATTATTATTATTATTACTATTATTTTTGCAAGTAAAATTAGCCCCCGAAGTTTGTCCTCCTATTTTGTATACGTCCTGTATTGTTTGTAGTACGTAACCCACGTCGCATGAGTCCGATTCGCAGTAAAAAAGTTAATTCAAAAACCGTCTGTGCCAAAAATAATACTCTGTTAAGGAAATGCGAATTTTGTCGAAAAATAGGTATTGCTAGTTATTATACAGGATGATTTACCATGACATGCGGAAAATAAAATGGTGTACTAGTCTTCTACGTGGGAAAGTCCCTGCAAAATTTTAGAGTGATCCGAAATGATTTAGTAATTTTTGTTGCATTAAAACTTGCAAAGACGTTTATATTTCCTTATCAATAAAAAGTTAAGCTGGCGCGTTCGGTCAAATTGCCGCGTTTTTTGCTTTCAGTCGAACAATCAGGACACCGGACCAGGACAATGTGCTGCCAGTTTGATGTTTTTGTGTTATAGATGGGTTTAAGTAAATGTTAACTAAGGGTCAATGTCTTTTCGGCGTATTTTGCTATTTTTCTAGGGTGATTTGATTAAAATCAAAGACATTTCTACCTTCTCCAGCTTTACTGTCAATCCCAAGTCTGATAAAGAGAGAGGGGAAGTGATATGGTTATACCACGTTACGTCAGATTGGTTAACGTCATTAGCGGCGCATTTCTACAATATTTTGGTAATATTTTTTAATTTTTAATTTTTGTAACTCCCCAGTGAGCACTAAACCATTTAATAAACGTTTTTTTTTTTTGTTTATACCACCCGTATAATTGAAGTTTATCGAGCCGTTGAATATACTTCAAAATGTCCGCCCAATCAACGTTTATATTTCGTATATGACAAACCATCAATAAACGTATATATGAGACGTCTGAGTTTTGTATATGAAACCTCACTATTAAACGTATACCTAAGACGTCTATATTCCGTATATGACACCCCACTATTAAACGTATATCTAAGGCGTCTATGTTTTGTATATGCCACACCACTAATAAACGTAAATCTAAGATGTTTATGTATCGTATATGTTAAGGCACTAATAAACGTATATCGAAGGCGTTTATGTTTCATATGTGATATTCCATTATTAAACGTATATCTAAATCTAAGATTTTATATTACATATATGCCACACCATTAATAAACATCTACATTTACAGTCACACATACAATTTATAAACGCATATGAAATAGATCTATATCACATATATTATATATGTGGCATGTATGTCATATAAATATATTCCGTATGCATTTATTGTTTGTGTGAATATAGAATACAAAAAGACTTACAAATGTATCACTTATTAATTCACCTATGCGTATTAACGATTCTTTCACGTACCTATTATATTAAACCTAAGTTATAAAAACCTGTTTACGCTAAGTGATTCTCCTATTATTTTTTATTTTATTTTCAGTTACTTAAGACACTAATGGTTGACATCAGTTTATATATTTATTACCCGGTAACAAATAGTCATAACAAAAATAATTAAGAAAATCACGTAGTCTAAGCAAACTTTTAAGGTATATTTTATAAAACAACTCGGATTTATTTTGTTATTTTACTTACCTACGTTTAATACTTGAGATTGTCATAATAAAAACAAATCACTTTAGAAAATAAAAATGTTAAATGTCCATTGCATTGCTTTGAATACTAATTAGAAAATTTTAATGCTTTTATAGCAAGAGAATTGAAGAAAACATACCAACGAATCTTATTCAGTTATCATTTTGGTCTCTTAGCAGAATCATCTTCAGAATCTGCTTTCAGAAATTGAATATAGTTAAAATAGAAAATATAAGCTAGAAGCAAAAAAGTCTTTATTATGTAAATAATTTAACATTATTTTAAACGAAACAATAATAAATTAGGAAATACAAAATTTCATTCTATTAGCATATCTAGATTTAGCTAGTTTCAGCCAATCTTGCACGGCTGCTTTAATTGCAATTTCACTGACTTCCTGACCTGCCTCCCTGGAAATTTTAAAAAAGTGTTAATTTTTCTTGGTGAAATTATTTTTTTTCATTTTAAATTAATTAAAAATCAGAAAATAACATGTAACATTTACGCACTAAGTTCTCTTTTTACATTTTTCCAAAAAAAAAAATAGTGAAAATTTGTATCTAGGCTTAATTCTCGGCTTAACTTAACATTTTAAACAACTTTTTCAAATAACGCGAAAAATAAGGATAGTTATCTCTTCAACTACTTTTATATTTTCTAAATGTTTGAACACCCAGTACTTTAGGTCATTTCACATACCGCCGATTGTAAAGTACATATTCTGTGAGCAAAAAAACGGGGTGTACCCGTAAATAATTTCTACGAGGAATTTTTTGTTTGTATAATGCAGAGAAGTTGCCAGTCTTTTAATTAATCCGTGAGTTCTATTATTCATCAGATGTTTTGCTATTTATTTCTCTTTTACGCTGTAAAAAAGGGACGGATGGATGTCTGCGCACAACTCGTCCGATGAACAACGGAACATGCGGAATGTTTTCTATAAAAATGTCATGCCGCTACATCCGCCATATGGAAGAAATTATAGTCAAACTATGTTTTTTTCAATTATTTCTTTTCATGTTAGTTCTACTTTGAAATTAGACATTACCAATACTTTAGAAAATAAAAACAACCAACAAACAACTTGTATTCACACTATTTTTTTCTATTATTAATATTTTACCATTTACAGCCGTTAGTATGCTAAATAATTTGTGTTTCACTGCAAATTTTTGCAATTACACCTGTCTCCGTTGCTCCTACGTAGATCATATTATATATTTCCTAAAACCTCTGTTTAAGCAATCTTCTTCCTACGTTATACAAACATCGGAATTATTCACGTGTAAAATGACAGATTGACTAGAATAATTTCTAAACTAAACTACTATAAATAATAGTGATTCTTACCTTGAAGGGAACATAATAAAACGTAATAATTAATGCCTTCAATATATACTCACAATGATAAACACCACAGTGCCACTTTTCACAAAATCTAAGAAGAAATCGAAGTTCTAACAGGTCAGTCTAATAGCCCTGATGTCACACCACCTCACATGATGCAGATGCAGCTTCGTGATTGGCTGTCCAAGGCGCACTGCGTCGGGAAAATTCACGGTAAACGATGAATCGGGAAGTTTTGGTATAAATATGGCAAGTATCATACCATTATTATACGTATAAAACAGACATTTAAAAAACGTTCATTATAAACTTGTTCAAAATAAGAAATATGATTTTAACAAGATTTCTTCATTTAACTCACATTTGTAAAACTGTTGACATGTATTGAAATTAACTAGGAGAATTTTGCATAACATAAATAATAATATATATTTCACTGGTTTATTATATACATTATAAAAACGTTTATATTATAGACGTTTACAGAAAACGTATAATAAATACACGATTTCGAAAATTAAACCATCATTTCGTATAATTTTCGTAAAATAAACGTTTTCTAAACGACTGGGTGTTCATTGAGTCCTTTACTGAAAATATTGAATAATATTATTTGACATCACACATCACTATTTAAGCAAAAAAGACCTTTTGCCTTATTATGTTTCTTTTTAATTAAAGCACATCTCTTGATGGCATTGATATCTTGTAATTTGCTAAATTCTTTTTAATAATAATGTTATTATTAAAAATTTTATTCTTATTTAGGGACTAAAAAAAAAACACGTACTCTAAAATAATCGAAGCTGCCCAAAAGCGACAAAATATTGACATGATTTGTAAATTAGCCGATTGTGAAGATCTCTTTGCCTACGATCCTAAATATCACAAAAGCTGTTATTGTAGATACATAGGCAAACGAAATATCAAAGCTTGTTAAAATAAGTCTGCTGCTTTTTTTAGATTCTAACGTTGTTTAAAATATTTTTATATAAAGTTTTAAATTTGTATTTTAAAATAAATAACTATTTCGTATTTTTTAAATTCCAATATTAAGTTTTAATGTATAAATATTATGGATTTTAAATAATGTGCAACGTAAATAATGATAAGTAAAACCAAGATAGGTCAAAATTAATATTTCACGGTATGTACCCACAACACGCACAGCAAACTGATTAGAGCACAGTAGAACCGGCGAGCGAGGCTTCATGAAGTATCCTGCTCGCAGAAACTTAATTTCAAATAACAATAACTTGAAATATATAAGTCGTAGAGTACTGCGTTTTTTTTTTTCAAAAACTTCCTTGATGTGTTAGCTTCATTTCATACGCATACACTGTGGCAAAATTCCTTAAAGCAAAAAAGTTTTTCGCGTACTGAAAAAAGTGCTGCAAGAAAAATAAATGTTAAAGTTTTACCTAATTTTACAAAAAACTAGATTTTCCATAAAGACTGTGACGTGCCAGTGACGTCCGCCCACGTTTCCTTTATCTGCTAAAAAAAAATCTTGATTATCTCAATTGATTCCGGAGATATCGTGAGGGATGTGTGAAAAAGTAGGAAAAATTAATTTTGACAGATTTGTGACATTTTTCATAATAAAAATAGTTGGACCTCCCAAAAAATGTGGTAATTGGCCATTTCAGATATCCAGGGGCCTAATCTATTATTCTATGAAGTTCCCATATGGTTGCACCGTAAAACATTTTTTTGAAACATTTTTGTCGCTTTTTCAGTCCACTATATGAGTTTTTTTAGATTATTTTCGCGATTTACAAAAAAATGGTGGCCAATGGAGCTAAACGCACGTTGAAATACATCTGGGCTACCCAATGGAGTACCAGAAAAAGACCACTTTTTTTATTTCGTGTGCCTGCGTAATCTTCGGAAATATGAAAAATGTATTTGATCTACATATTTCTAAACTGTAGATATCACTCTTTGAGAATATAATTTCATATCACTGTATTAGTTATAGGATTCTGAATAACTTTCAAAATGCTCGTGTCTGTCCGTCTGCCTCTCTGTCTCATGTTTTTTTAAGCACGATAACTTAAGAGAGACAAGTCCAGTTTTATTAAAATTTTCACAATAAAGTAATGTTAGCTATTGGAAGAACCTTAGCATTTTTTGAAAGAAATCGATTAGTAAAAAGTTATGAAACATTGTAGGAAGAAAATGCACCTAAAGAGCGTTGTACTTTGATAAAATTATCTAATTGCAATATTTGTTATTTCAGTCACCTCCCGATGAAACCAGCTTGGTTTTCGAAACGTTGGTTGGTATATTACGCAGTATATTTGTGCTTATAAATCTTATCAAAAGCGTTGAACAATTCCATACTTTTTACACACCAAAGAAGAAAAGTATTATTAACTCACATTATAAATATTTTTTAACGTTTGCAAGGTAAAGACATAACAATAGACGTAACAAGTAAACAATAAAGTAACACAAATCTTACTGTCGAAGTAAAGATGACTTTTTCAGACTATAATTAAAGGATTAGCCCGAAACGAGCAAATCTGAAGAAATTTCGTAGCGTAATTTTTTCAAGATTACAATACTTGCTTTATAGTACAGTACCTAGAAGTAAAAAATATGTAAAATTTGGGAATATTTCATATGTAATGATAATTTTTCTTTAAGGGTTATTATTGTAGTAAAAGGTATCGTTTTTAGTTTCTATATGGTCCGGATGCTTGCTCTGACCCTCAAGGGAAGAAATTTAATATTCAATATTTGAAAAAATATTACTTATTTATTTTTGATAGGCAGAATGGTTATGTTCTTGGGATCACTGATTATGAATCTGATTCAAATCTGATTCTGATCTGAGTCAAAATTAAAATATTCAAAATGGCGGTTCTAATATGACGGATGGATTTCTTTTTCTGAAACAAGTATTTTAAACGGAGAAAAAAAATTGAGCATCTAGGTGACGCTTTATATGAACAAAAAACATAATTAAAAAAAAAATAATCACTGAGCAATTACAATGATTAAATGGCGACATTTTGTTAGAAAAAATGTGAAAACGCACATTTTATCGGCCATAACTGCTTCATTTTTTGTGATGTAAGAAACAGACAAAAAATGATTTTAAATATTGACTAATTATATTTAATTTTGTTCCTTAGAATTGTTGATGGAAGTGTCACAGTTTCTAAGATATTCCACATTTTATACTAAATACTTTATCTTAAAAACGATTGAGTGCCATTTATAATATTAAATATCTCCGAAACTATCAACCCTGCACAAATATTTAAAAAAACAAAACAAATTCATTCTCAGTTTATAAGCTTCATTTTAGATGTCAACAATATTTTCTCTAAAACTAATATTTATTGAGATATTTGCAGAGAAACAAAAATATTACGTTTTTTTCTAAAATCCCTTTATCGATTAAAATGCATTTTTTTTTCTAAAGCAAGCGCTGTAAGCAGTCAAAACAAATTGAGCGTCTAGATCATACTACTTATTAACGAAAAACAGTAGGTATATGGGAATATATTTTTTTAATTATTGACTGAAAATGGCGACGTTTCTATTAAAAAAACGTGAAAAAGTACATTGTTTCTGTCATAACTTCTTTGTTTTTCACGCTATAGTAATGGACAAAAAATAATTTGAAAGCCTAATTAATAGTCTTTCATTCATGGGTTGCTAGAGTTTTTAAAGAAAGTGTCATAGTTTCTGAGATATTTAACATTTAAACTAAATACTTCGTCTTATAAATGTTCGGACACCACATTTATGCTTCCAGATCTCCGAAACCATTAACTCTACAGAAATTAGAAAAAGACGAAATTCATCCTCAACTTAGTAGCATTCTTATTTGTCTTTGGCATATTTTCGCTCAATGTAATACCTTTCGAGTTATTTGACGAAAACCTATTTGAATACCTCTTTTTCAAGCTAAAATCCCAATTTTCTAGTCGTTATAACTTAAAAAACATAAAACATAATTTATATGAAAAGTTACATAGAACCTTTTCTTCTCAAAATTTTATTCTCTTTCAGATCCAACATTTTTGTTTTTTATTAAGTTGCCAAAAATGAACGAAATCCGTTTCATATGACATTATTCCGAAGTTAAAATCTCTAGTTACTGTACTATTAGATAGGGAAGTAAAACGCAGACATACATCCATACTTACCGGCATTATCAGTACCGGAGTTAGAGCTCGAACCCACTACACAATAGACAAATTGACCGGTATATTCGCCACACCATACGCATACCGTGCCGGTAAAATAAGGTCCAAATAACCAGCTGGCTGTGTGAAATATTTCAAGATTTTTAGCGGTCTTTTTGAAAAAATTTCAACCTTCTTACTGGCAATAGATTGAGAACTTCTAACATGGCTAAAAGTACGCGAGTATGCCTATAACCATCCCTTAAACATCTAAACTCGTTTAGTTGAAGTTTCATCATCTGTTTTTTTAAGACGGTTAATAAAAAAATTAGTAATTTTTATTTCTATAAATGTCGCTTTCAACTAAATGGCGGAGGATCCGATGATTTTTAAACCCTTTTATAATTTCTAAAAAAAAAATGTATCATAAAGCATATTCCATTACTTGACCGACTAATAGCATCAACTAGTTCAATAAGTTTGAATCTTATTATTAATAAGATAGGAAATTCAAAGTAGTTCTTCCTTTCCTATGCCATAACTCCACCCCTGTAAACCAATAAACCATGCAGAATTTAACGCTGTGCAATATTATTTATGCAACTGTCCCATAGGAACAATTTAATCCAACCGATGACATTTTCGCTTTATTAGGACCTAAAGAGAGTGAAAGAATTTAGGGTCGACAGACCCCGATCTGTCTGAAACTGCGAGGACCATAAAGTTTATTATATAGTATAGTCACTCAATTTTCCCTGTAAGAAATGTGGCACTCTAAAGGATTTCTTGAAAAAAAATAATATTAAACAGCTCAATGTTGTATCCAAAGTGTGTAGATCACAGGCCGACAATACTTCACCGGAGGTTTTTGGTGCGCTGAATCCGAATCCGACCTCAGAATTGTTCCATCACATCAGGTTCTTGAGATATATATTAACCTAAAAATGCAAAAAACACGGTTTTTCGTTATACTCAGGATTATATTACATCACGAATTAATTTCTCTCTACAAAACTCGTTGCGGCATATGAAAGTACTACTCTTTCCCATCAAAATGCATTTTGAATTTTTCAGATATCTTTTTTTTTTTTTTCGGAGAAATCTTTCCAGTTAGTACAGTACCTAGAGGTAAAAGGATTTTAAAATTTCGGAATAATTTCATATGTAATGATAATTTTTCCTTATAGGTTATTATTGTAGTAAAAGTTATCGTCTTCAGTTTCTATATGCTCCGGATACTTGCTCTTACCCTCAAGGGGTGAAAGCCACCCCTAAATTTATATATTCAATATTTGGAAAAGTATTACTAATTTATTTTTGAAACGTAGGATGGTTATGTTTTTGGGATCACCGATTACGAATATGAAATCAAAATTAAAAAATTCAAAATGGCGGCTCTAATATGACGGATGCAATATTTTTTCAAAACAAGTATTTTAAACGGACAAAAAAATTGAGTATCTAGGTCATGCGAAAAACAGCATTTTTGAAGAACATATTAATTATTAAGTAATTACAAAAGATAACAAAATGGCAACATTTTGTTAGAAAAAATCTGAAAACACAAATTGTATCGGCCATAACTTTTTTATTTTTGTGATGTAGAAACAAACAAAAAATCGTTTTAAAGATTCATTAATTATCTTTAATTTTGTTTCTTAGAATTGTTGACGGAAATGTCACAGTTTCTAAGATATTCAACATTTTATACTAAATACTTCTTTCTAGAAACGGTCGGATGCCATCTAAAAAATTAAATATGTCCAAACTATCAGCCCTACATAAATATTCAAAAAAAAATTTATTCTCAATTTATAAGCTTAATTTTTGACGACCACCATATTTTCTCTAAAACTAATATTAATGGAGATATTTGCAGAGAAACAAAAATGTTACGTTTTTTCTAAAATCCCATTACGGATTGAAATGCAATTTTTTCTAAAGCAAGCGCTGTAAGCGGACAAAAAAATTTGAGCATCTAGATCATACTATACATTAACGAAAAACAGTATATGGGAATATATTTTTTTAATTGCTGATTTCTTACATTAACAAAATGGTGACGTTTTTATTAAAAAAATGTGAAAAAGTGAATTGTTTCTCTCATAACTTCTTTGTTTTTTATGCTATAGAAATAGACAAAAATCGTTTGAAAGCCTAATTAATAGTCTTTCATTTTGATTGTTAGCATTTTTGACGTAAGTGCAATAGTTTCTGAGATATTTAATATTTAAGCTAAATGCTTCGTCTTATAAATGTTCGGACGCCACCTTTATACTTATACCTTTATACTCCGAAACCATTAACTCTACAGAAACTAGACAAAAACGGAATTCATGCTCGAATTAGTAGCTTTCTTATTTGTCTCTAGCATGTTTTCGCTCGATGTAATACCTTTGGAGTTATTTGACGAAAACTTATTTGAAATACCTTTTTTCAAGTTAGAATCCCAATTTTCTAGTTATAACTTAAAGACTATCAATTTATATGAAAAACTGCATAGAACCTTTTCTTCTTAGAATTCGATTCTCTTTCAGCTCCAACGTTTTTGTTTTTTTTTTTTTTTTTAGTTGCCACCCCCTGAAAAGGGGTCGTATTTCGAGGATCCTCTCAGAATGTCGGTCTCACAAATAAATTTGTTAGATCCCAAGCCGTTGACAATAGTGACACCAATTTTTTCTAGTTTTAATTTTAGTGTTATATTTTTACAAAAAAGTACGACAACATTAATATCTGAAATTAAATACGTCGATCTATACCGATCTAAAAAAATTGGTGGTAAAGTGTTCCACAAAGTCAGTTCTGGTTTTCCTCAAGGATTTCATATCGGACCCACTCTATTTTTATTATTTGTGAATGACATAGTGTGATACTTCAAATTTTGTAATTTTTACTTACGCTGATGATCTCAAGTTTTATGCTGTAATACAAACCTGTGAAAACTGTTTGGAAGGACAAATTGATCTAAATGACATTGCTAATTTTTGTCGAGATAATTATCTAAAGCTAAAAGTGAAATATTGGCAAATGTAAAAGTATGCGCTTTAAAAAAATCTAAATTCCATCATTTTTAATTATATCAGTCTAGAATATGTCTAGAATGTTACCTTAGCCTTTAGTGATAATATGATTATTATTAAAAGCACTATTAATCCAGGAAAAATCGACATTGGACATGGGGAAAAATTGCAACTGGCTGAATTTTTAATGCACCTTAGTATTAGAGTTCTTAATAATGTGTAATGTGTGAGAGTTCCTTATCGATTTGACCACCTCGGGCTCAATTACACAGGGTCAAAGGTCGCGAAAATAGTATTTTGCAAATATCTTGAAAAAATATTCAATATTTGAGAAAGTATTACTAATTTATTTTTGAGACGGAGAGGATAGTTATGTCTTTGAGATCGCTGATTACGAATCAAAAGTCAAAATTAAAAAAATCAAAATGGCGGCTCTAATATAGCGGATAAATTTTTTTTTCTAAAACAAGTGTTTTAAACGGACAAAAAAATGACCATCTAGATGATGCTATATATTAACAAAGAACAGCATTTTTGAAAAAAAAATTAATTACTGAGCAATAATTGCAATTACAAAATGGCGACATTTTGTTTAAAAAATGGGAAAATGTACATTGTATCGGCCATAACTTCTTTATTTTTTCTGATGTAGGAACAAACAAAAACCATTTTAGAGATTGAGTAATTGACTTTAATTTTGTGTCACAGTTTCTAAGATATTGAACATTTAAACTAAATACTTCATCCTAAAAACGGTCGGATGTCATCCATAAAACCGAAACTATCAACCCTATACAAATATATAAAAAAAACAAATTCATTCTCAGTTTATAAGCTTCATTCTTGATGTCCACCATTTTTTCTCTAAAATTAATAATTATTGAGGTACCAAAATTTTACGTTTTTTTCTAAAATCCCCTTACAGTTTAAAATTCATTTTTTTTCCAATATAAGCTGTAAGTGGACAAAAAAATTTGGGCGTCTTGGTCATACTATATATTAACGAGAAACAGTATATGGCAATATATTTTTTTAGCTACTGACTACTTACATTAGCAAAATGGTGTAGTTTTTATTAAACAAATGCAAAAAAGTACATTTTTTCTGTCATAACTTTTTTTGTTTTTTATGCTATAGAATTAATTAATGGACTTTTATTTTGATTGTTAGAATTTTTAACTTAAGTGACATAATTCCTAAGATATTTAATATTTAAACTAAATACTTTATTACTTCCACGTCCAGTGGAAGTATAGTAACGACAAAAAAATTTTTAAAAATTTTTATTGTCCAAATAGGCTTAAAATGTCATGAAACGTCGAGATTTTAAGTTTGAGCCAAAAAAAATTTCTGTCTGTCTGTCTGTCGGTCTGTCTGTAACTTTTTTTTGTGCGCACGTTTACTCTGGAACCGTTTAAGATATTGACTTGAAATTTGGTACACATATGTACTTTAACGAGATCTAGAACTAGATTATATTTTCATCTTGTTCCGTCGAAGGGTTGGAGGGTAAATTGGGGTAAATTTGGGGTAAAAGGGTAAATCAAGCAGGTAAGAGTCCATGAAATTCGTATTTAGTATATACAAGAGAAGCTGAGGTCTCAAAAAAAATTTTGGCATTAGCCACCCCCATTACCACCCCCACCTCCTTATTAAAGGGGATGAAAAAAAAATGTGATTTAGTGCATGTACAGGAACCAGAAACCTCAAAATATTTTTTTACTTCATCCACCCCCCTATCACCACACCCACCCTACTACCGATGTGGGGTATCGTTTTATAGGTTTTTGGAGTAGAGGATTTCAAATATTATATTATTAAAGTTCCATAAACAATTATTTTCACATACAAAGTTTTTCGTTGTGAGTGACTTGGATAGAGAATCTGGATGTGGAAGTAGTGATTCCTTGGGCAGCGGTTTCTTATAGATGTTCGGACGCCACCTTTATACTAACAAATCTCCGCAACCATTAACTCTACAGAAATTAGAAAAAAACAAAATTCATCATCAATTTAGTAGCTTCCTTATTTGTGTCTAGCATGTTTTCGCTCAATATAATACCTTTTGACGAAAACCTATTTTTCAGACCAAAATTCCAATTTTCTAGTCGCTATAACTTAAAGACTTAATGTATATGAAAACTTGTTTAGAACATTTTCTTCTCAAAATTTTAGTCTCTTTCAGGTTTAATGTCTTTTTTTTTCTTTTTAGTTGCCACCCTCTATAAATTAGCAAGCCCCCGCATAATATAAAAACTTTTTTTTGATGCATTTTCTATTAAACGAGATATAATTCATATGACTTATTCCTAAGTTAAAACCTCTAGTTGCTGTAAAAAAACACTGTTTTCGTGACATTTGACCCCGTGTAATTCACCCCGCGGCGGTCAAATCGATTAGGAACTTTCACACATTATTATAAACCCTAATACTAAGGCCCATGCAAAAATTCAGCCCGTTACAATTTTTTTCCAACTTGCAATATTTTTATGTCGATTTTTCCTGGGTTATATGCAACAGTCTTGTTCGCAGATTACTAGAATGCGGTAGTGTTATTTGGTGCTTATAACTGTCACGTAATTAAAATTGAAAGAATTCAATTGAAATTTGTTATTATTTTTCTGTGGAAATTAAATTTTCCCTATGAAAATGTGTCTTACTCTGTTGGGTTGCAATTAGTTGCATACAGATAAATATAAATAAAAGCAGTTAAAACGCTACATAACGACTATATCTGTTGATTTGGGCGCTCTCAGACATGCCAGTAACTTGAAATGTTGCAAGTAGTAGTTTTGCAAACTTTCAAGAAAATTAACAAAACTGGATAATTCAAAATGGCCGCTCAATATGGCTGCCTAAAGTTCAGTGAACACTTTTCGAAACTTCAAAGCTTGAATAATTCATAGATAATAATAATAATAATAATAATAAACAATCTTTATTTGACATATACATATATAAATACATATACAAATCAAATGGGAGGAAGTATCGAAAGTGTCGTTATTGCAACTTCCCCCGAGTGAAAATACAGGTAATAGAATTCTTATATTTAACCTTATAGTTACTATAAACAAATGATATAAAAGTAAATTATGCTAACATGTTTTTCTGCTGGTCTAGTAGTTCTTTCCTGAGTTTATTTTTAAATTGAAATATGGAACTTGTGGACATAAATATACTAAGATGCTTGTTTAACAATTTAGGTGCAAGATAAGAAAAGCAACCCTCAAATTTACTTGTATTATGTTTTGGAATGGTATAATTATCGATATATCTTAAGTTCACATTATGAGTATTAGATCTGCGTTCAAGAAAGGCAGATAAGTATTGGGGTGTATTATTGGTAACAATATTATAAAGGAGCGTACCGTACAGGAAAGTAAATCTGTTTTCTATTTTTAAAATATTTTTATCGACATAATGTGGTGTTATATGGTCCTTTTTATCTATGTTATAAGAGAATCTAAAGCAGCAGTTTTGCACAACTTGAATTTTATTCTGAAAGTTTTTGCTAAGAAAGTGAAAGTATACACTACTGGCATAATCAAAATGACTTAATATTAAGCTATTCACTAATCTCCATTTTATATCACAGGGCAGAATGTACTTATATTTATAAATATATTTAATTTTAGAATATGCTATGCTACATTTGTTTATCACTTGCTTTTCAAAATTCATGTTTTGATCAATGATAAGTCCTAAATTTTTGGCAGCATCACTTAAATTAATGCAGTTGTTATCCAAAAAAATGTCATGAGTCACATTTTGTTTAGTTTTGGCACACAGCACTTTATTTCCGATGCACAGAGCTACTGTTTTGGTTGGATTAATCACCATACCATGGTTCATGGAATATTCAGATACCCGCTTTAAGTTTTCATTTAACACTGCAATTGATTGATCAGGATTTCGTGGATCACTTGCTATTTGAAGCTGCGCATCGTCAGCATATAGATGCATAGTACACAAGGAAGATAACACTTTTGGCAGATCGCTGGTGTATATTATAAATAGAAGCGGACCGAGAATGCTTCCTTGAGGTACGCCTTTTGTAATAGGCAAGTCAAGAGAAAGGATATCATTAGTTTTCACCATTTGGGTACGATCAGACAGATAACTAGCAAACCATTTTAACACTGTGGGATGTATATTATTATAATGGAGTTTGGCGATAAGAAGATCATGGTTGATTACGTCAAACGCTTTGCTGTAATCTAAGAGCACTAAGAATGTGGTTTGTGAATTGTCAATATTTCCTATAAGATCATTGGTGATTTTCATTAGCGCTGTTGTAGTGCTGTGGTGCTTTCTAAATCCAGATTGTGTAGGAGGAAGTATGTCGTTGCTCATGATATGATCAGTGAGTCTTCTACTCATTATTTTCTCTAGAAGTTTTGATAAAGGTGGCAGAACACTTATTGGTCTAAGATCTTTAAGTTCGGTGGCTAATGAAACTTTAGGAAGAGGGGTTATTATCGATTTTTTCCAAATGGAAGGAATAGTAGAATGTTCAAATGATGTATTTATAATATGTGTTATGGCATTCTTACAGTATGGAAAAACATGGCGTAGCATTTCCAAATTGATATTATCAGAGCCGAAGGCGAATGATTTAATCTCTTTGAGAGTTTGTTCTACTTCCTCCACCAAAACTACAGGAAGTTCCATTTCAGTTGATGAAGAACTGGCGATATTGTTTCGGTAAAAATCTAAAGTGTCATTATTTATGGATCCGGCTGGTATATTTGTAAAGAATTGGTTTATCTCATTAGCGTTGTTGATATCAGGGGAAATTTCATTACGGGGTTTACTATGTACATTCCAGTTTGCAAAGTCTTTCCACAGTTTTTTCGGATTGTTTCTGGATTGTAGATGGTCATTATTTGAATAGTTTGGTTTCTGTTCAATAAAAATTGGATGAAGGGTGTGGAAGTATTCAATATTTTTAGTTGCCTTAACGAATCCGTAGTGGAACACTGGTATTTTCTAGTATTTAATAAAGTAGTTACGTTCATATGGTAATATTCAATCAACGATTATCATCGTTTCTATTAGTTGTTTACAAGGAAAGAATAGATCTCCAGTGTACTGTACTAATATCAGTAATACAGTAATACCGCAGTGAAATGCACATCGGCGTAAAGCTATAAAGGCTCGTGTAGTAGTGTCCTATGAATTTGTGACCATAAATAACCCATTAGGGATGTGCAGCACCCCCTCATAGACTTTGACAAACTGAGGTCCTTCGGGACCACTCATGTGGAAATACTGCTTTCCCTCAGCCCTCGCGATATCTTTTTGTCAACAGCATCATAAAACAGATTTGTATTGTTGATAAATAGTGGTCTCTAGAAAACATCTCGTCTTAGCAAAACAGGATTATTTTTAGAGCTACCAGATATATGCATGGATATTTTTTAGATAAATTTGATAACATATTTGTGATATATCGTTTGGGCCCAATGATTATAAATCAAGAAACGTCAATTTTCATAACGGAAATTTGTAACATCTTCTAAAACTTTAATTGTATAAAGTAGGTTTTTAGTAATCGAGTCATTGTTGTGCAGAAAGTCAGTTGTGAAAATTAGAACTCACTTAAGCCCAAACGATGCAAGTAATCGCGTTAAAAATAATAAATAGAAATAAAAAGCAAAAACTTTTTGAAAAACAAATTGAAGCTCCTTCAAAGTCACTAAAAATTAGTGGCTTGTTTATTTAGCACAGTAAAATATCCGTCGTTATGACTTCTCAAGCTTTAATATTAGACTCAGAGAAACCTGAAATTACTATGTATCAAATTTCAAGTAAATCTGCAGAAATATTGTAATTATCGCAGCCATATTAGATTCGCCATTTTGAATTTTTGACTATTGACATCAGATTCGTTATCAGCTACTCGTAAAATACTAACTACTAATCTTAATGGATTTCCGACGAAATTTTTTATCACAAAATAAAGGACGATAAGTAGTGGGGGAGCTACTTATATAAAAACTGCAAATTGTGATAAGAATAAGACTTTTGGTATGAATTTAGGTTATAGTCAGACAATGAAAATAAAATGGGGAGGCATTGCCCAAAGTTGTTATAATCCCAAATGGCGGCTATGTCTCAAAATGGCTACGCGTATTTTGTTTTTGCTACACTTTTCTTCATACACATCATGCAAAAGTGTGCGTTATATGCAGTTCTTAGTAACATATTAAGGCCACAAGCTTAAAAGACATTTGCTGATTATTATTGTACAAACCAATTTCTTCCTCACATTCGTAAGGATATCGCAGCCTTCGGATGTCGAAGAATTGATCTTGTTTGCGATAGATACGTTACACTAAGTATCAAAGGTGAAACTAGAGAGAAGAGGGGAGCAGGAACTAGAAAACAAGTACTTCCACATGTACCTATACCTAAAAATTGGCACGGCTTCTTGAGAAATTCAAAGAACAAAGAGCTCTTCAGTCTACTTGGAAATCTATCTGCAAATACCATCACAAACGTGCAGATTGTAACAACATCAGGTGAAGACGTCAAAGGAAATATCAATGCACAAACTTCCCTCATAGGTACTACTTGTACTGATCATGAAGAAGCGGACTCAAGAATAATACTGCATAATTCAATTCCTAATGAAATTGTTGACATATTTGAAAGGTACGTAGTACTCCTTTACTGTTCAACTAGCGTTCAACTAGCGTCGAGGTCAGTGTTAATGAAGCAAGACAAGAATTGTTCATGACCAAAAATCGTCCACTAGAAAGTCCCACCAACAAAGGGTGCATTACAACAAGTATTGCGTAGTGCTTTGCAAGCTGGACACATTTGGGGACAAGTAAATAAACGCACAATATGTGTACTATCACCAAACGATTGGAGATGGTGGTTGCATAATGAATCTTGGCAGTTGAAATGGTCGGAGTTATCAGAAATTTCTGATTCCTGCAACGAACTCATAAAATGTGTTTGCAAAATCTGCAAAAACAAGTGCAGCTGCAGAACTGCTGGTTTATCGTGCACATTATTGTGCAAATGCAAGAATGAATGTGAACAATACCAATGGTGTTGGTAGAAATATTCTGCAGAACCTATAAAATTAAAAGTGTACTTTTTGGTTTATTATATTTATGAATTAACACTTTGTGTAAATAAATTTACGTTTAATTCATTATTACTTAATCTATTTACTTATGCTAGACCTAAAACATATAAATTGATATAAAATACTATTTTGCATCATGTGTATCAAAAATGTAGCAAAAACAAAATACGGGTAGCCATTTTGAAAAATAGCCGCCATTTTGGATTATAACAACTTTGAGCGTTGCCTCCCCATCTTATTTTTATTGCCTAACCTTAATCTACATTATCACCAAAGGGCATGTTCTTATCATAATTTGCAGTTTTCTTATGGTTTTTGTTGTATAGCTCCGCCACTAAAGGGCGATATTCAGAAAATGAACCGAAATACATGGAATAAGTTTCTTGGGACCGTAGAAACAATATTCTGTTGATTCCAGCCAAAACGGATGAACCCCCCCCCTAAATCTTCTATACCCCAACAAACGGAGGCATAAGGCCATTCATCTATTCTGTATGGATAACTTTAAACTGTATGCCATCGGAGAGCAACTTCAATTTTCCTACTCCGAAAGATTTGGTCGTCCGAACTTTCGGGGAAGAACAAGATGTCTGCTACTAACATTCTTGTCGTTCTTCTTCTATTCTCATCCTTTTGAATAGTAAAATTGGATGTAGATGAGCTGAGCTAATTAAATATAGATAATGAATATCCATAGGAGCTTTCATCCTAGATCGTCGGTTCCTCATGTGTACCTTCCATGTGACTGGAGTAGACAAGAACTTTTCGGTCGGAGTACAAGCATGACAGAGTAACGTTGAATATGGGGCATCCTCAGATCGGTCGCTGCAATAATTAGTGAAGATTCTTGAAAACGCAGGAATGAGAGCAGGATTTTTTAAGGCAGGAAAATGAGCCACAGATGAACATAGTCTCGTATTTAAGGCCAAGCGAGGTGCTGACCTCATCAGTTACTGAGCGTCGACCATAAACTTAGAATCACTTGGTTTACCAGTGCCCAGGTACTGTGGATATTGGGCTGGATCAGGGTGCTTCTGTCCGGGTAGATCATGATATATATGAATGGCCAATAAATTTGATTTGGGTTTATCAGTAAGGCTAGCATTCGTCCTTGTAAAGTCACCTAAGCTTCAGTCGGAGACCAAAGGATTCATTGGGGTCTATCATGGGGGTGTAATTAACATCTTGATCTACCGAAGGGGGTAAGGAACCCCGATATTAATTGCAGAACTGTGAGGCGCTGGCATCGGAGTTGTTCATAGATCTTGCTTTCTGTATGCCCGATATACGCGATTTTGACCTATAAGACGACACTTGTACTGGGCAGAATAGACACCAGTACTGCCTTACGTCTCCAAAAATATTGAGTTCTTTGTCCAGAATAAGGATCTTACTCCAATACAATTTTATCTCCTGTTTATTATTTCCAAAGTTATTTGCATTTATATTTATAACAGCAAAAAAATTACATTCCTTGCAACATTATTTTATAAACCGTAATAGAAGTGTGCTTTTAAAAATTTATACTTCTTAGCAATATTATAGTAGTAGTAGATCCTAAAAGCTCTTGACGTCCGAACAAAGAGTGGCGAGTACTGTACCTGTATACTGTATACTGTACTTGTATACTGGAGCAGTTTAGATTTGAGTCCTTAATTACAACTGCTTTCCCTGAAATATAAAGTATCTATGTAGTTAAAATTCAGATAAAAAACGCTTTGCATGCAGAAAAACACTACACGTAGAAACTTTTGCAAAGTATCGAGAACGTGAAGTGTAAGTCTTTCCGAAGTAAAAAAAAGTAAGTAACCAATAACTATATCTAGGCCTGTATAAGTACTTCCTAATTGCTCTTGATTGCTTGATTTACTTGCGGTGGATTCAGTTGAACTCTGTATGTAAATAATTTATGAACAGCACAGCTCACAACCATCTTGCAAGGTTCACGTAACTATCCCGCTGTTCCTTACCAAATTGAGCCTAATAAGAAAGGTATATTTCATTCAAATATATTTAAAACCAATTATCTGGAAACTTGCATTTGATCATTGACTGAAAATTATACCTTTTTCTCATTTAGATGTTATAGAGCAAAACAAGCCAAATTGCTGGCATCAGCGCCGAAATTTGACATAAAAGACCTTTTTACGTTCCCGGTAAAGTGTGGTCCCAAAAGTAAGAAAAATTTCAGAAGTGAGCCGAAAAATTTGTCACCGTCGCACAAAGGCGTTCAACGACCTAAGGGCGAATTTCGAAAATACGCCGAAATTTGAAAGTTTCATGTCGCCTCACGACGTCAAAATTTTAAAAATTGGCCAAATATTAAGTGGCGGAACGAGGAAAGTGGCAAAGGCATTATCCCCAAAATAGAATTTTTAGACAAAAAAGGCTAAAATTGCCAAGGACAGTTCTTCATACGTGTAGAAAATACGATTTTTCCAAGGCAATATAGGTAAAATGCGAGAATTTACAGAGCTAAGTACAACAAACGGGAAACTTTTTTATTTTTCGAAATAGATACCAAGTGCATGGAAGAACTAAAGCAAAGGGATTAAGGCAACTTTTAGTTTGCCTTTTTTTTCTAGGTTTAGCAGTTTTCAAGAAAATCGCATCTAAAAATATGGACCGCCCTCACTAATAAATGACGCAGAGAATGGTACCAAATTAGCAGACATTAGATATAAACTTGTACTGGCTTTGACGTCGATGATAATTTATAGGTAGTAGCATTGTAATCGTATAATAATTTAATGTACAAGTAGATCATTTATTCATGTTTAAATTTGTTTTCCACAGTAATTTCTTTTTATATGATAGTAGTATAGTATATTATACAGTAGTATACTAATAGTAATTTGTTGAATGAATTTCATCAAGTTTTTTTATTATTATATAATTTTATAAAAACTTCAATCTTCAATAGTGCCATTCCAGTGCAGTTTTAATTTTGCCTTTTGTATTATATGAATCATACAGGGTGCCCGGAAATTAAGTTGCCATGCTTTAACGTGCGATTGGATGCAAAAAAAATATTTAAAAAGGTCCGCTAATGCTTCCTAAGCGCGCTAGAGTCCTTTGAAGATGGCGCCCATAAAATAGATTTTATTTAATTTCAGATCCACTTTGAGTCTAGGTATGCATTTTGGTATGTAAACTACCACCATTAGGGGCTATCTTAACTCTTTCAGGCACCGAAAATCATGCACAAAATTAGCCTTTGCTGCAGGAGATATTTTGCTTTAATTCATTTGTTTTCTTTTTGTTATTGGGGATTGCTAAGCAATAAAATATACTTTAGTTACATTTGTGGAGATTTATTTTTTGTTTTAAGTATATACTTTGGCGTGGTACCATATACATAATATACATTACAGCGTACATAGTATATACAATCCACTATGCATATACAATATGCGGTACGTATTTTGTACCACCATGCAATAAACGGGTTAGTTTTCGTGGTTCCAATAGTGTACCACCATTCCCGAAAGAGTTTTAAACAACTATTGGCAACCTACTTTGATGTTCAAGGGCCTACCAACAGGCAGGTCACTGAATCTATTTGCCCATATTTTTCTTATTATGCCATTTTCTGGTAAATTGTATTGATATTATGATTCTTGGATAGTTTTAACGCAAAAAGGGCATTCTTGCAAAAAGTCGAGAGATTAACCGTTTTGTGAAAAACGGATCTGAAGCAATTATTATATAGTCCATTAATCAAAGTCGTATGAACAAGAAAAGAACATCATAGTAGGCCAATGACTGCCCAAAAATGAGCAGAAAAGATCCAGACGATTATAAATCAAAAATGACTGATATTTAGTACTGGTAAGAAATAACAAAGATAAATTAAAAACAACGCGGTGCTTTAAACTACAACTAAATCTAACACGAAGTTCTAAAATGGAAATAAATAGGTAAACATATTACATCGTAAAACCAATGGCAGTGCGATAATAAAACAATTTCAAAAAATACTTCTACCTACAACAGATGCTCAAAATGGACCCTATTCATGTCAATACAGCCGACAGAATGATTTCTCATCGATGATCGCACTCTCTCGAAAATTCCAGGTGTATTCCTAATTACTTTCACATTGATTTATTATTCGTTCTCGAAGCTGGGCTTCATTTTCAGTTGGCACATAATGCACTATTGCCTTCAAATATCCCTGTAGGAAATAATCTGAGGGGTTAAGATCTGGAGAACGGGGAGGCCAAGCAACAGGTCTACCCCGTCCTATCCACCTTTCTCCATACTCTTATCTTAAGTATTCCCACACCAAAATATTAAAATGGGGAGGAGCTCCATCTTACATATACCAGTATCCTATTCTAAGTCTTAGGGCACATCATCAAGTAAATCCGGCAAGGAATTTTTTTAAAAGTTCAAATATGTAGAGCCATTCAAGTACAAAATAAATTTCAATTAGATATTATCCCAAGCTCAAAGAAAGATTCCGAGACCTTTCAAAATAACGAATGGTAGAAATTAAAAAATGTGAACCCTTCAGCACCTATTCTTTATGGTTTCCAAAAAATTCACAAAGAAAACAATCCTATACGTCCTGTGGTATCCTATATTAACGCCCCTTCAAAGAATTAAATAGATCACTTGTTACCGAAACTAACCAATTTTAATTCGAAATATTCTATAAAAAAACTCTTTCGAATTTATTGAAAACACTAGAAATCTAAAATTACCTAATAATTCAAAATTAGTATGCTTTGATGTCAAAAGTAACAGACTTTTGACCTCAATCCCACTCAAAGAACTAAAATTAATTGCAAATAAGCTAATAGACGATGCACAAATTGGTATAAACGAAAAATTGGTTTTAAAAGATCTTCTAAAAACTTGTATTGAACAGAATTACTTTCACTTCAATGGTGAATATTTTGAACAAAAAGACGGCTTACCAATGGGTTCTCCTATTTCTCCTTTATTAGCTGAGATTTTTATGTCTAATTCAGAATTCTCAATTTTTGATAGTGATAACTCTCTTAACTCACATGTTTATTATTGGACTCGCTATATAGATGATATTTTTTGCATTTGGACTGGAACAAAAAGAAGCTTAAATCTTTATCTTAACTTTTTGAACTCCTTTAATAGTAAAATCCAGTTTACTATGGATAATGAAGAAAATAGCCTATTAAATTTCTTAGATATTAATATCAAAAACATAATGACAAGTTAAAATATAATATTTACCGGAAACCGACTACTACGGACACAGCCATTCATCATAAATCACAACAATCGCGGCAAATTAAGCTTTCTCTCTTTCACAGCCTAATACATATACTTACAAACTTCCCATTAGATGAGAATGATTTTAACATTGAATTTAATATTATTAAATATATTGCAAGAAATAACGGATACAAGGAGTTCTTAATAGAAAAGATGGTAAAAAACAAACAGAAAAAAATTATCAAAAGGAATTTTTCAATGCACCTAAGGAACTAACTAAATTTAGTCTTATTAGTCATATTCCAAATCTTAGTAACAAGATAATAATAATAATAATAACAATTTATTTTCGAAGTATGGGGTACAAAAATAAAAAGAATAAAGTTAGGTTACAGTATGCAATAAGTGACACCTGCATCTCAAAGCATCAACCAAGAAGAGATGGAATCACCTAAGCACGAAATGCTTGTTTTGTGAATTCCATACTTTCCCGGTTGATATGTAAATTAATTGTATAGCTTGTTAAATAAAAATAGGAACAGAAATGAACAAGGAAAGAGGAGAATATAATTTAATATTTAATAAAAACAAGTCAGTAAGGGTTCAAAACAGCAGCACTCGGTAGTACTTAAAATCAGAAAACTATAATTGGATAAGATAGTGGATATTTGTAACGCAATTCGTGGTTGCAGGTAAGTATAGCCAATAAAATGAATAGTTTTTATAGTTAGATACAGTTCGAGAGTCTAAAATAATTGTCGAAATTTTCATATTAATGCAGAATAAACTTCATAGAATCATGATTGTGAGTGATAAACTTTTTTATTTCCATTTTATATTTATTAAATTTTTCTAAATTTTTTAGATGCAGTGGTAAAATATTATACAACTTTGGACCGAGATAGAAGACAAATCTTTGTGTATGGCTTTTTTTGAATAACAGCAATCCTATAGACCTATTTTTTGTAAACCTAGTATCATATCTAGAATGGGCTGGTGAGGGATTTTTGTCAAACATGTGTAATAAACAGTGATAAGCGAAAAGATTTCTTATGTTGAATACGTCAGCGTCTTTATATAATTATGTAGAAGAGTAAAGTTTTTTTTCTTTAAAATTATCTTTAGAATACTGTTTTAGGCTGTTTGTAGAATATTAAGTACATTATTACATAACCCTCCCCAGATAATAATACAATATCTAACCAATGACTCTACTAGCGATTTATATATAACCATCAAATTTTTCTTATCTAATATATCTCTTAATGTGAAGAACTTATGTGTAAGTTGTCTATTTTTTTTTGTGACATAAGTGACATGCTCGTCCCATCTTAGATGATGGTCAAGCATGACACCTAAATATTTTATAATATTAGTTTTACCAATTTTGGGGCAATTGCAGTTTGCTTGTTGTAAACATGTATTATTGTGTATATGTAGTATATCTTTAGTAGGTTGATCAGTAGCTATTAATGTGAATGTTAGAAATTTCGTTTTTTGGATATTTAAGCTCAATAAACTAAAGTTTAGCGACTTAGAAATCAGTGCTAAACTTTGTTCTGCATTACTATATACAATATCCCATGAATTCTCTGAAAATACAATAGCAGTGTCATCAGCATAAGATATTAAGTGGCCTTGAAATCGTTTTAGTTTAGTGATGATATTGATGTATACAAGGAACAAAATTGGACCCAATACAGTCCCTTGTGGCACACCCATTTTAACAGTGAGGGAATCACTGTATACGTCATCAATTTTTACGCATTGCTTTCTACTTGTGAGGTAATCCTCTATTAAACATAATGCTGGTCCACGTATACTATTGCTTTGTAGTCTATCTAGTAACATTTGATGTGACACTGTATCGAAAGCTTTCGCTAAATCGAGAAATACAGCCATGCTTTTTTTGATTTATCTAGGTTTGCCACAATTTCTTATATTAAGTCCAACACTGCATGTTCTGTACTTATATTGTTTTTAAAGCCAAATTGTCTATTTGTGATCATGTCATGTTTATCAAAAAATTCCACCAGTCTCTTTTTAAGACATTTTTTAGCGAAATTATTGATAACTGAGATAGTTGTTTAAATTTTTGTAATCACCTGATTTATGTACGGGAGTCGCGTTCGACTCCTTCCATTGATGTGGTATTTGACTAGTTTTAAGTGTTAGATTAATTATGTGTATTAAAGGTTTGATTATGTGTACGTGTATGGATTTTATTAATTTAACTGATATCCCGTCTGGTCCAGCCGATGAGTTGTTTTTTAGACTGCTAAGCTAATGGTTCCTATAATTTCGTTTTTTGTTACAGATATTCTAATAAATTAAATAACTTAGGTACGTCTACAATAAACGTAAATAAAACAAATTTAGGAAGACTACTAGTTAATAATAAAAATAAAATTAATTAATAAATTAAGCAATTCCTTTGTTTATGAAACGTAGTAACTGTGAGACAGTTTATATTGGTCAGAGTGGTAGGAGCATTGATAAGAGGGTAAAAGAACACAAAAATTCAATTTTAAACAATATTAAAAGCACGGGGATTCGTTGTATTGATAATAACCATTTTATGGACTCTAAAAATGTAAAGCTCATCGATGCAAAAACAAAAGGGAAACATTTAGATCTTCTCAATTAAAGATTAAAAAATCCTTTAGAAATAATCACTGTACCGCTAATGACCAACTAAATTTCCTATAATAGACTCAGTACTAAGAAACTTATGATTTTATATTTTATTATGGTCTTTTAACCTGCAATTTTCTGAATTTAGTACCATTATAAACAGTAGAATTTTGTTCTATAGCTTTAGTAATCTTTGTATTTACTCTTGAGAAAGGCCTAATAAGCCGAAACATATGTAGAGTATCAATATACTTATTTTGAAACACTGAAAAGCAAGTTTTCTTGTAATTAGAATTATTTATAAAATGTTTCACAAGGAACCGACCACAAATTCAGTTAAATGTATGTAATAATTGCTTCAGATCCGTTTTTTCAAAAACGGTTGATCTGTCGACTTTTCGCAAGAACATCTTTTTTTACGTTAAAACTATCAAAGAATCATAATATCAATGCAAAGTATCAGACAATGGTATAATAAGAAAAATATGAACAAATAAATACAGTTACCTACCTGTTAGTACGCCCCTGAACATCAAAGTAGGTTGCCGATGATTGTTTAAGATAGCCCCTAATAGTGGTAGTTTACATACCAGAATTCATACCTGGACTCAAAGTGGATCTGAGGAAATTAAATAAAATCTACTTTATGGGCGCCATCTTCAATGTGCTGTAGCGGACCTACGTTCATAGGAACTTTTTTTTATGTTATTTTGTACCCAATCCTCCGTTAAAGTATGGTGACTGAATTTTTGGACACCCTGTATTCTACAAGATCGTATGTCAAATTAATCACATTTTTAAAATAAGTTAAAACTGTTATTGATTGTTTTTCAATTTCACAAGTAAACCGTAAACAATCGTGAACACCCAGGCTGGGTCCACCCTAAGAAATAAGTATATTGTAGCTTCCCTTTTAACTGTTTGATAGAAGTGATTTAATCCAGTTGTGTTGGAACAATTTATTTGATACTTCGCAATATTCCATCTTACCCTAAATCATTCATATCCATAAAGTCCAAAATAGATATATGGCTATAGCAGGCATGAATTAGAGTGTTATATCCTTCATAGATTGATAGATTTGCGTGAAATGATTCTGAGCCCCAGTAACGTTACATTTTATTGTGCAGTCCTTAAGAGCTTCTGATAAAGCACTAGCAATTTCAGATATTGGATTGTGGCATGTTTTGGGACAAATTTTATCGATGATAAGTAAGATACAGGACTAATAAATCTTGTGGGAGAGTTGGAACTGTTTTGTTGCCTCAGATATTATTTATGTATCGTAAAGTTTCATGGATTGGGGTTCAAACTAGATATAAAAACGTGAAAGAATTGCGTTTTATTTTTAATTTTTGTGTAATAACATACTTATTTCATTGACAATAATCAATGGAAGAGATAATAATTTAAACTTATGAAATATAATCATAGAGAAAAATAATGATGCATAGTACCGTCGCAGATATAAAGACGACCTCAGGTTATACTGATATCTCTCAATATTAAATACTTATAAGTAAATAAATAGTTATCTAGAATTCTTAATATGAGTATAATTATAAATTGTAATCATATATTGGATGCATTACAAAAGGGTGCAACCAACATCCTCATAAGTACAGTTGACACAGATGTTATTGTGGTACTAGTGGGCATTTTTTTCGAGCAACAAACTTACAAACCTAATATTCAACTTTGGATTACATTTTGTAAGGGTAAACACTTCCGACATTATCATATCAACGCCATCTGCCAGGAGCTTCGAGAAAATATGTAGCAAGCATTGCCCTTTTGCCAAGGTTTCACGGGTTCAGACACCACATCACAATTTTTTGGTAAGGGGAAAAAGTCAGCATGGAACACATGTAAAGCATACCTTCCAGGCACTGAAGGATTTATCTTCTCTGTAAAACATCAATTTCAGCCAGTAGATGCTAAAACAAAGGCATTTGTACTCATAGAACGATTCGCATGCATCCTGTACGATGGCAAAGTCTACCGCCCACACAAGATGCTCTCATTCAACACACTAATCGCTGCATCGATCAATCTAGCATCTGGTTAACCAGTTTGAAATCACTCCAAAATGCACCTACTCCTGCTAACTTTAGATGGAAAAGAAACGAAAAGGCATGGCAACCAATTTGTATGTCTATACCGAAAGCAAGCAAAAGCTGTAGGGAATTAATCAAGTGCGGATGTAAGGCTGAACCCCTGTGCTCTAAGAATTGCGTTTGTAACAAGGCTGCACTTGCCTGCACTGCTCTTTGTCATTGCAAAGGCCATTGTGAACAGTAAACAACAACGTTATAAATATAATAATAACAACATTATAAATATAATTTTTATGATTATTTTCTTTATAAGTTATTCCGTAATTTTTTTTATTGAAACGTTTGTAACATGGTCAAATACATTATCTCAACAAATTGTGATTGTATCGATGTCTTTCTTTATTCACATTGTAGCCTACTTATTCTTCTTAAACATTAATAAAATAATGTTTGCTGTAAAACTGCATTGAAAATATTTAGCAAAAACTACAAACATAGATTTTCGTAATAACCTGAAAAAAGTCCAAAACTTTGGAAGCTTGTAACTCGGAAAATTTTAAAGTTACAAAAGCGGCTCTGGTCTCAAATTGTAGCAAATTTAATTTAAATTAAATCCTTTTTGCTGCAAACCCAGAAGTCGGGGAGATATTTAGTAAAAACCAAATAAAAGTCGACAATTTACAGGTACAGTTCAAAGAAAACAAATATGGCGTCGTATTTCAAGATGACGGACACTGAAATCGGGCGCCCTCTCCTGAATTGATAGTACTGAGGGTATATAAGAAGTGTGAAAAATGTGGCGCTTTAATCCAGCAGGTCACGATCTTTTCGCTAAGCCATCACACATCCTTAGAAAAACTGTTCATGTTTGTCTTTCATTAAACAAACGTTTTTTGAGGTCAGTATTAAAACGCGATTTTATGTTTTTTCGACAGTCCTTATATATCCGACGCTACTATCCTCTACTAATCAAATTGAATAAGAGATAAAACTTTACAAAACAAATGATATCCCCACTATCCTAATAAAATATGCTACTTTGATTTGTAGCAGCAATGCACGTGTGTTTATATGTTTGCTTTGTATTATTCGTGTTCTTTTATATTGTCACGTATTTATCCTAATCACATATGCGTATTTATAATTCTTTCAAACGTGCCTAAATTGTAAGTAATTTTCGTAAAAGGAAGATAAACAAAATTATTTTCGTATTTTGTATTCACAAAAAAATATATATCAGATTTTTCTGTAGTTACATCTCCTGTACTAAATCTACAGGGTGTCCCTTAATGACGTGCTATTCCTTAGGTCATTTTATGAAGAAAAGTTCATATGAACATATGTCCGCAATGGCTTACATTTTTTTGCTGTTGAATTTTCTTTCCAAATTGTTATTTTTTAATATCTCAGAAAGTACTTTAGATATTATTTTCGATTTTGGTATATGTTAATATAAAATATATATAAAACCACATAGTTAGATAAGTTATTTTATCGCTCCACCAGTGGCGTCCCTGCAAGCATGTCCTCTGATATATTTTACCAAAAAAGTGGTACGCCACTGACATTTTTCCATGTGGATATTTTTTCTGATTAACCTGATCAATTCTACATGAAAACGGTCTCTTCCGTTTTTCTCGTCAGACGCACAGTTCTTGATTAAAACAATTTAAATCAAATTGCTTCATTTAGCGGTATTGACTAATAATAATTTTTATCTAGTTATCCTGGAATAAATGACTTTTTTACAAACATCATTTTCAAAAGAATATTTGTTGACATAAAGCAAGTTGTTGGCCCAGGTCAGGGGTACGTCTCTTCGGGGAGCACGGAGGTCTTGGCTTCACCGCCCTGACCACGTGGATGAAGTACCACCATAAAAACTTCCCCAATCCCAAGGTATTGTGCGCGCCGATGGGATGCATGGTCGGGGGGGAGCCCGACCACTAGCGACAAACCCCGGGGCACAGGCGCACCCCGTTGTATAAATGTCTTCCACGTATGTAAGGGGCTCCGTGCGTGGTGACCATCCTTTCCCCTTACTCGTGGAGAGGGAGGGAGTTCCTCAGCATGTTCTGTGCAGACCCCCCCCATAACAAAGCCCACGAGCGTAGTGCGGGAGGTGAAGGAGCTGAGGAGGAGGTGTCCGTGACTTCGGTCAACACCAAGGACCTTCCAAAGCGCCCGAGCCTCTCGTCTGGGTTCCCGAGCCAGGGGAGTGTAACCCTCAGGAAGGATAGGGGAAAAAAATAGGCCTATTCCAGCTGAAGGTGCAGATAAACCTACATCATAGTAAGGAGGCCACAGCAGTCCTTCCTAAAGTGATGCAGGGGTTCGAAGTGAAGCAACGTCTCAAGCGGCGAGGACTTGACTGGGGTGACGGACCATCAAGGAATGTCGCGTAGCGAGGCCGTTGCTGACAAGGAGCATAGCAAAGAGCATAGCCTGGTGGAGCAACCTTCAAAAGGTTGAAGGAATGGGAAAATAGGTCCATTCCAGACAAAACTGCATTACAATGAGGAGGCTACAGCGGTCCTCACTAAAGTGATGCAGGGCTGCGAAGTGAAGCAACGTCGCTAGCGGTGTGGACTTGATGGGGTTATGGGCCATCAAGGGACACCGCGTGGCGGGGCTGTTGCGGAACAGAGCACCGAAGTAGAGCGGCGTCGCGCGCGACGAGGACTTGACTGGGGTGGTGTCCAGCGAGGAACGCCGTGTAGCGAAACCGTTGCTGACAAAGCATATTATACGACTGCAGGGTTTGGACTGCAGGATATAATATCAACGGGGAAAGATAATGGACCTGGCAACTACCACTCTGCCAATTTTCTCAGACCTGCCAACGGCACAGGAAAAATGGGTAGAGTGAGTTATAATATCTACGGGCAAACACAACCAGACCCGGAGACCATCATAACTCGCCCATTTTCCTGCATCACCTTGTCAGTGATACAGAAGTATTAAAATGGACAGTGCAAACTAAGACAGCAAGACAGGGAGAGCACAATAAGCCCAGGAGGCTGCAGTGCCGTCGGAGTATTCTTTACAGACGACCCCTAGGAGGAGGGGTTTTAGTCAGTTAGAGGCTGACACTCAGACCCATTCCAAGTTGGGATGGGCAGCCCGTGTGGGTTTCCCCTTCTCGAAAAAAAAAAAAAAAAAAAAGTTGTTGGTGTTCAAAACCATCCATCGTATTATTTCCTCGATATACTTCCACATCCAGTGGAAGTATAGTAACGACAATAAATTTTTTAAAATTGTTATTGTTCAAATAGGCTTTTCCATGAAACGTCGAGATTTTAAGTTTGAGTAAAAAAAATTTTCTGTCTGTCTGTAACTTTTTTGTGCACACGATTACTCTGGAACCGTTTAAGATATTGACTTAAAATTTGGTACACGTATATATTTTGATGAGATCTGGAACTAGATTATATTTTCATCTTGAAGGTTGGGGGGTAAATTGGGATAAATTACTGTAAATAGGTAAATAAAGCAGGTAAGAGTCCATAAAATTGGTATTTAGTATATATAAAAGAAGTTAAGGTCTCAAAAAATTTGTTGGCATTAGCCACCGCCATTACTATCCCCATCCCATTATTAAAGGGGGTGAAAGAAGTTAAATTGTAATTTAGCGTGTATACAAGAACCTAAGGCCTGACATTTTTTTTACTTAATCCGATGTGGCATATCGCTTTATAGGTTTTTGAGGTAGGCGATTTCAAATATCATGTTATTAAGGTTACCTCGAGTAGTATGTATGCGCAGCAGGTTACCACGAGTAGTATAGATGCTTAGTAGGTTACCTCAAGTGGTATCGATGCGCAGTGGGTTTCTTCAAGAACTATTAATGTGCAGTGGCTTTCCTCTAGTAAATTAGATGCACAGTGGGTTACCTCGAGTAGTATGGATGCGTAGTAGGTTTTCTCGAAGAAAATGCTTAAAGTAGAGGCTTTACTTCTATCGTGTAGTCCACGGCACATAATGATTTTTTATGTCTTTGTCATGCCATTTTCTGCGTATTACTTCCACATACAATTAAAGTATACTAGTGCAAGAAAAATTTTTGAAAATTTTCATTGTTCAAATATGCTTAGAATGTCATGAAACGTCAATATTTTAAGTTTGAGCAAAAAAAAAACGTCTGTCACGTCGGTCTGTCTGTTGGTTTTGTAACTTTCTGGTGCTCACGATTATTCTGGAACCGTTCAAGATATTGACCTAAAATCTGGCACATGTATGTATTGCAACGAGATCTGGACCTAGATTATATTTTGATCTTATTCCGTTGAAGAGTTGAGAGGTAAATTGGTGTAAACAGGTAAATCAAGCAATTAAGAGTTCATGAAATTGGTATTTAGTAAATATAAGAGGAGCTAAGATGGTGGCATTAGCTACCTCTATTACCACCCCCACCCTATTATTAAAAGGGGTGAAAAAATATTGTGATTTAGTGTGTGTACAGGAACCAGTCATCAAGGATTTTTTTCACTTCATTCACCCCCACCTCCACCACTACTACTGATGGGGCATATCATTTTATGGGTTTTTGGGGTACACGATTTCAAATATTACACTATTAAAGTTCCATAAACAATTGAAGAGCTAAGTGGATAAAGGTGCTATGTGACATTTTTGAAAATTTTGAGATTTCTATACAGACAACTATTTTAACTTATAATCTATCATTTCACTTTGCTTTTAAAGTTATGTTATATTGACATTAATGTGACAAGTTGTGTTAAGTGTTTCTTACTATTAGAGTGAAAATGGCCAGTCGTACAGTAAACTGATATTACAAATGGCAATGAATAAACGATTTCATGAATCAGGTAAGATGTTTATAAATTGGCTTATATTTGGGAATAGTGCTTATAGTGTTTTAATCCATATATTCATTTCGTTCAATTTCGAGAGAGTATGTGTACACTTGAGTATCTAATTGCTGTAAACTCATTTATACCTTTTGGCAATTCAGCAGAAATCAGTCAGGTAGTGGCAATTTCTTCCCAGGCAAGTTTTAATAATGTTTTAAAAACAAAACATTATCAATATAAAATGCAATAATAAAATACGAATTTACCAAAATATTTTGAAAGAGCATTAAGTTGTTTAAGGCAAATCTGGCATATTCCGAAATTCTTGCGGAAAAAATTATAAGTATGATAATTACGCCAATCAAGTCAAAGGTCATTTGGGTTTATAGGGTCATCGTTTAAGAATTACAGAGTTCGCTATACTTCCATCTATTGGGTTATCTGTGAAAAATCCCTGCCCACCCAATAAAAATGCTGAAATTACGCCCATGGTATTCAAAATTGTTTAATTGAGATCATGGAATGATTCACATTTTTTCCCAAATGTGATGCTGGAAGTAATACTAAAGAATACGAAGAAAATTACAAAGCAGCTTTCGAACAACAAAAGCGTAACAGAGCAAAAGTTATAGAAGATAGTACGGTTTGCTATCTTACTTTAGATCTTCAGCAAATCATGCCGCTGCCAAAATTAAGTACATCGAAAGCAGTTTGCCTTCGTCAAATGTGGTTTTACAACCTTTATACATGTTAGATCACGGTTCACATGAGTGACTTTTTAAAAAGGATTTATTTATTTAATGGAGCCAACGTTGGCTCTTGGAGAAGGAATAATACAATAATTAGAAGTGTTTCATTCTAAGTGAGTTTAATAACTGCCTCAACAAAGCGTATTTAGTCATATTTATAACATACAGAACCTGAGTAAGCAAAATATATAACAAAGGAATTGCAGTTCTGCAGTCTGCACAAGTTATGAGAAACAAAGGTGTAATATGATATCTTGAAGATAAGCAATTAATAAGAGAAGCTGTTATCGTGAAATACGATATACCTGTGAAGGTTTATTATGGCTAAGTCGCAATAAGATAGCGTGTAATATTATATAACAACTTCCCCCTTAATAAAAAAGTTGATGTTATGCAGCAACTTTTGAAAATTGTTAAAACGTTAAATGAATATAATGCAAAAATAAATTGAAACAATGTTGAATGAATACAAAGCAAAATAATAAAATAATGTAAAAGTTAAAATTGGTAAGCGATAATAAAACATTACATAACGTAATAAGGATAAAATACAATAGTCTAAATTAATAGACAAGGGTAAAACTCCACATGAAAGTCTATGTTAACTCGATGTCCTCTTCTTCTTGAGGTCTAATACCGGGTCGCTTTCTTGGAGGGATCAGTCTAGGAAATTTGGTAAATACTCTGCTTCGCTCTGAAGGAGGTGAAGGAGGGTTATCCATTGAGGGTTGGATTCGCAATGCTCCACATCTTCTTCTGCATTTACAAGTTATGTAAAGTAGAACTAATAGGATGATGAGAGTGATTATGAAGTATGTGAACCAAGATACATGTTTGGTCACAAAAGGCTCGTTTATAAGGTCGTCTAGGTCTTTGGAATATTGCTCTAGTTTGTTTTTAGCAATATCTAAATCTTCTACGTCGAGACTGTTTAATTTAAGCGGTTTTAATTTTGGGATTTCGATTTTGTCGGGCATGTGATTGCAGCATTCAAAAGGAATTTGGATTGGATGTGAATTGTCCTTAATTTCGGAAAAGTCTTTAGCACTGGCTTGTATTCGAGTAATGCCTGCATAGGCGTAACATCCTGGTTGTAGTTTTATGATGGAATTTTTGTTAATTAGCTCTGTTATGGATTCTCTCTTCGGGCAGTTGACGGTAATGTGAAGTGGTTCGGAATTAATTACTAGCCATGTGTTGTCTTCAAGTTCTTGGACGTTGTATCCTTGACTAATGATGAAGGAAGTTTGACAATTTTCTGGGAGTTTCGGCAATGGTTTTAATATTCTAGCCTCACAAATGGCATTTTGGTCGATAGGATATGCAAACAGGTTCGAACATAGTTTGGTTCCAAAATAGAGTGGTTTGCATTCTTTCAAATTTTGTATAGGTATGTACATTAAAGAATCATCGTCTCTCGCGATAAACTTTTGTGAAATAGATAAAAAGTGATGTAGACCAGTTCTGTTATCAAGTATAGGTATAGGGTACAGACGAAAGGTGTTGTAATTTTGAGGTTCAATGAGAGGTATTGTTAAAACAAATATTAAGTTAGAATCTAGTTGAAAAGCTTTTAGTTCAATAATATCCAGATATTGAGCAACTGCTGATAGTTTAATCGGAAGAGGTAAATTGTTCCTTCGCAAACTCTGTGAAATCTCTTGTAACGCCGTTACTAAGTGATCAGGTGTTATGATTGATGAATGAATAATTCCTAATCTGGCGAATGTTATTGAATTTAAAATATCGTTTAGATTGTCTTCGATGTACAAATAGCTGGCCATTAGTTGTTCGGAAATGTATAGAAATTTTAGTTTTATTTCGGCAGCTTGGATCGTTTGAGTCATGGTTTGAATTGTGTGCTCGATTTCTTTGATATCTTTGTTAAATGTTTCCTCATCAATTTGCAATTTTTGTATAGTTGAGTTGAAATTTTTGATAACAGAAGTTGTAACTGAGATTTGATTTTTGATTAAGTTTTCTAATTGATGTTCGTCATTATTTAATTTATTTATACAGTTAGTGTAGTACTCGCCATCTTCGGCGTCTAAGTTTCCGGTAATTGATTTGAATATTGTTCCGAAACCGTTAAGTATTCCGCGTTTATATCTCTTTGTGTCTGAAAAGACTTCGTCAAATTTCGTTTTTATTGAACTAGCTATTTGCATTAAAAGGTTAAACTCTGTTTTGACTTCGCTTCTAAACAGTATTGATTTTTGGTCAGCACCATCGAGGGTGTTCAAGATTCTGTCTAAATTATTTTGGTTTTTGTCAAAAGCTAGTTTGAGGGATGAAATATTTTTATGCACTAGCAGAGTCCATTTGTCATTTGTCACCACGATGTCCGTGTCTTGGTGATAGTATACACCAACAGTGTTATTGATCGGGGTAATTTTGTATTGACAGAGTGCTGATCCGAACAGCAGGAGAAACCTGAAAATAAATTTAATTTTCAATATATGGTTTCATTCTATCAAAATTTACTTTAGTTTCTTGTTTTGTTTCGAGATTTAATAAGGTAGCAGAATTTTGAAAAATTTCTTTTATTTTAAAGGGACCGTTAAATTTATTTTGTAGTTTGTTCTTAATTTGTGATTCTTTTACATAAACTAAGTCACCTATTTTGTACTCAGATCGTTTCTGGGGAACATTTCTGTCAAAGCGAACTTTCGCTTTCTCCTTTTGAGCTTGTGTTCGATTACGGGCTATTTTATAATAGTGGGATATTCTATTGTTCAAATCTCTGACATATTTAGTTATTAGTTCTTTCTGGTTATATAAGGTTTCAGGTGGTCTGTTAGACGTATGTCCAAATATAAGTTCGTATGGGGTGAAACCGTGTGTTTTATTTACTGAATTGTTATAACATATTACTGCATATGGTAAAATTGTGAAAGCATGTTCGTTCGGATTTTCAGTTTTATGAATTCTTATCATTTCAGCTAGAGTAGCATGAAATCTTTCTATGGATCCGTTCGATTGGGGATGTCCTACGCTTGAATAAGTTAATTTTATGTCGTAGAGGGTGCAGAGATCTTTGAGCAAGCGGTTGTCAAATTCGCCACCGTAATCGCAATGGATTCTTAATGGGGTACCATAATGTTGGAAATATAACAACAAAGTGTTTACGACAGATTTTGCGGATTTATCCGGGACTGCATATGCTTGCGTGAATTTAGTTAATTCGTCGCGAATGGTTAAAGCGTAATTTCGAGTAGGGAATTCAAATAAATCGATATTGATTCTTTCGAATGGTGTTCTTGGGGTTTCTGTGACTACTAGAGGGTTATTAAGGTTTTTCCGGCATACTTTAGTCTTTTGGCAAGTTTCGCAATTTTTTATAAAATTTTCAACGTCTTTAGTTAGACCTTGCCAAGTGTATTTTTCTCTAATTCTTCGAATCGTTTCATTTATTCCGCGGTGTAGATTATTTTTACCAAAATGATTTTGCTCCAATATAATTGGAATTTCATCTTCGTCGGCAGTTCTGACGATATCTTGACAAATTACTACTTTTAAGTCTTTTTCCGCAAAAATGAATGATAGGATTTCAAGAATGGGGAGGTCTAAATTATTTTCGACAAAGTATGTCTTAGAGAGATCTAGAACATCTTGATTTTTAAATAATACCAAAAATAAATGTTCGATTACAGATTCAATATCGAAGGGTAGAGGAATGATAAAATATCTCCTATGTCTGACCGTTTTGCTTGATACAACATTGATTTTGTCGTTATGAAATTCGGGATTTTCTTCGAATATGTCCTCAATGATTTTGTGATGGAGGTCTTGTAAGTTGTTTTGTTGGAAGAAAGTTATGATATCTTTGTGTTCTCGGTATAAGAGTTGTTTGTTTGAGGCTTTGATTTTTGAATAGTCTATTAAAGATGTTGTTTTATATAGGTTGGTGAAAGTTTCAAATTCTCGGGAAATTTGTTCGTTAGTGATTTCGTTGTTATCGTCTGGGTTTTCGTCGTCGTCTGACTCTTCGTCATTCGCGGCTAGAACCTTTGAATAGAATTTGGAACATTCGGAAAAATGATTAATTTTGATTCTGGAAAGTGCGTCCGCGTTCTTATTGATTTTGCCAGGTTTATAAATTATTTCGTAGTCGTACTCTTCTAATTTGAGTCGCCAACGGGCAAGTCTACTTCCTGGATCTTTTATAGAGAATAGCCAGGTGAGTGGTCTGTGGTCGGTTACAAGCTTAAACTTTCTACCGTACAGATATGGTCTGAAGTGCTTTACACTCCATACTATCGATAAAAGCTCGCGTTCAATCGTTGAATACTTAGTTTCTGCACTGCACAAGGTTCTAGAGGCATAGGCAATGGGTAAATCTTTGCCAATGGGCCCCTGGCTCAGCACTGAGCCGACGGCAAATGCGCTCGCATCAGTGGTTAGAACGAAAGGTTCATCAAAGTTAGGGTAGATTAATATCGGAGTTGTCGTTAATGTTTGTTTTAAATTTTGAAAAGAATTTATACAATCATTGTCGAAGAGAAATGGTATGTCTTTTTGTAGTAGTTTTGTTAAGGGCTTGGTAATCTTGGAGAAATTAGGGATAAAGCGCCTATAATATCCGGCTAAGCCTAGAAATGATTTAATTTCTTTTTGATTTTTTGGTTGAGGGAAATTTAGAATGGCGTCAACTTTCGAAGGATTCGGTTTTACGCCGTCTTTTGTAATGAGATGTCCTAAATAAGCGACTTCTTTGCGGAGAAACTCGCATTTGTCGGGTTGAATTTTGAGATTGGCTTTCTGTAATCGTTTGAAAACTTCCGTTAATCGAGAAATATGCTCGTGAATAGTAGGGGAGTAAACAATAATATCGTCCATATAGACGAGACATCGTTCATTTTGGATACCTAATAAAATGTTATCCATCACTCTTTGAAATGTTGATGGAGCATTTTTAAGTCCAAAAGGCATTCTTACGAATTCAAAATGACCATTTTCAACTGTGAAAGCAGTTTTCTGAATATCTTTCGCATCAATCTCGATTTGGTGAAATCCGGAGGCTAAGTCCAAAGTTGTAAAATATTGACATTTGCCTAATTGATCGAGGAGGTCAGAAATATTGGGTAGCGGGTATTTATCGTCAATAGTCAGTTCGTTAAGTTTTCTGTAGTCCACTACAACTCGCCATTTTTGTTTACCGGAGGCGTCGAGTTTTTTAGGTACAACCCAAACTGGAGAGGACCAGGGAGAAATCGAAGGTCTAATGATGCCTTGATCAAGCATATTAGAGACTTGTGTTTTGACTTCCTCTTTATGAATATGAGGGTAGCGATATGATTTTGTAAAAACCGGTTTTGAATCGTTCGTGTCAATGGAATGCTTAATTTCGTTAGTAAAAGTTAAATTGTCTCCTTCCAAATAGAATATATCTTGAAAGTCTAAACAAAGCTGCGTTACTATTTCGGCCTCTTCTTCGTTTAGATGATCCAAGCGCAATTCGTTCCTAATTTCGAAGGATCTGTCTGTCTGTGGATGTTTGTCGGAATTTTGAGTGTTTAAATTGAAAATTGATTTGAATTTTTGTACTGGCTCTAGTTTTATGTTAGAAAAATTTACCGTTTTTGGTATTGCATTCGCGTTTATAATTGAGGTTAAAAATTCTCCATTGTTATCGATTTTGACAATAGCATTTGGTAAGCGTACTTTCTCGTTTTCCTGGGCTAACAGTATAGCTTCGGTATTTTGCAAATTACATTTTAATTTACAGATTTTTTCCATGCGAGGTTCGATAGAAATTAAATTTTTGATGTTGCTTAAATTTGGATTTTGGTTTCTGATGTTACTAGTTGGTTGTACAGGTAAATTTACTGTAGTTTCTTCCGTGACTTTAAATAATGGTACGTTTTTAAAATTCGTGACTAGTTGTTTGTTTTTGAAGTCTACTTGGCATTCGTAATGTTCTAGAAAATCTGCGCCTAGTAGTCCATCAAAATCTATATCTAGATTATAGATATAAACTTTGTGTGACTCATCTGAAAAGGGGATGAGAACAGATTCGTTAATATAAATTTTTTGATCAGTAATACCTTGTATAATTACATTTTCAGGGGATCTACGTCTATAATTTTCAGCTGTTTTAGGTTTAAAAATTGAAATTCCTGCACCTGTGTCAATCAAAATTTTAAATTTGCCAGTTGCGTCTTTGATGTAATAGAGATTTTTTGAATTTACGGTTAATAGGGTGTGAGAAAGCGTATTTACATGAACGTCTGTTCTGGGAAGTTCAGCATTGGATCGAAACTGTCGTTGAGATTCATTGTTTGTATTTGGTTTGATATTTGGTCGAATTGGTCTATTTGTTGTGTTGGAGTATCCGTGGGGTACTCCAGATCTAAACGAAAATCCTGAGGATTAGCAGTATAATCCTCGTATTGCTCGTTCTGAGAATTAGCAGTATAATTCTCCTGAAAATTTTGGTTGGTTTCAAAATTGTAATTTTCGTACGATTCATTTTGACTTTGGTAATTTTGGTAATCGTCGAAAGAGTAGTCATTGTATTGGTTAAATTGATCGGCATAATTATCGTAAGGTTCGTAGTTTAAATGATGAGCTTTTTGCTGATTAAAGCGGTTAAAATTCGGGTTAGGCTGAATAGCGGATGGTCGTTGTTGCGTAAAGTTAGGGTTCGGCCTTATGGCTGAGGGCCTGTTTTGCTGTGATTGATTTGGCTGATTATTTTGAGGGAATGTCCTCTGACCAAATTGATTACTCGGTTGTGCGAAGTTTTGATGCGAAGAATTTTGGGAGTTTGGGTTTCCTTGGAAACTTGGTCTCTGGAAGTTTTGAGACTGTTGCCTCGTGCGGCATTCGCTTATTACATGTCCATTCCGTTTACAGAAGGAACAGAACTTTTGTTGCAAATTGGGACCCTGTGGTCGCTTTTGTTGAATTACTGAGTTTTTGACCGGACTATTTTTTGGGAATTTTTGTTGTTCAAAATAAGAGAGTTGTAGCTCTCTACGGATTCTAATAATTGCGTTCATTATAGTTGGAGGGTTACTGGCACGTATTATTCTGCCTAGATTTGGTTCTAGACCCGTTAACAAATTATTTAATGTCATAGTTTCGATCAAGTTTGTTTGCGCGGTTCTTTGCTCTGAAGTTAAATTTTGTTTTTGCACTGCAGCGTGCATTTTCGCATTGTGCGTTTGTAGACGCGAAACAAATGTTAGTGCAGATTCACCAGGCAATTGGTGAATTCGTTGTAGGTCTTGGATAAGAGCTGTTAAATCTCTAGAGTCACCGAAGTGGGTTTCTAGGAGTGCTTTAATTTCTGTCCATGTGGCAGGGTTGCGCGAATTTATAAGTTCGGCAGCTTTACCTTTTAGTTTATTTTTAATATGCACTGTTAACAAGATTTTCTGGTCATGAATTGCCATGCGTTGGGCACACTGACATGAGTTTAGGAAAGTTTGGAGGTTGATGGCGTTACCATCGAAGTCCGGAATTAACGAGAAAATTTCTGAGAGTTTGTAAGGCTCTACCTCGTGCTCGACTTGCTCTGGTTGCTCGGCTGTCGTCGGCACTACTGGTTGAACTGGTTGAACCGGCTCTGGTTGAGCTCTGTCTGGCATTTTGCTTTTTTGTTTGGAAATTTTTGAACTAAAGTTGGTTGCGTATCAGCAGTATGATACGGAAATTAGATTGAAATAGTTTGTTATGTTGCGTACGTTAATAAATTGTGTATTAACTGTATAATACACAGTTGTTTCGTGAATACGAAAATAAATAACTTAAAATTAAAATTGTTGCGTTGTAGCTTGTATAGGATTTGTTTGATAACAGAATTGGCTTTGTTTGCCGAGTGTATTAGCGGTATAATACACGTAAATAATTGTGAGAAATAATAATTGTAAAAATGAAAAATAAAATAACGAGATGATTCTTAAAAATGACTTACATTAATTTCATCTCCATGAGTAGGTTTTTCGTCCGTCAAGGGATTGGGATCCGCCACCACCAGTGAGGAAGGTCTCCTTGTTCTAATAGATGTACACGCACTAGTTAGGCACCTTCTGCAGATGTTCTCCTTGTTCTCTTACGCTTCACTACCAGTTAGGCTTCTTGTTCTGATGATGTTTACGGATCCTACCGACTGCGCCAATGTTAGATCACGGTTCACATAAGTGACTTTTTAAAAAGGATTTATTTATTTAATGGAGCCAACGTTGGCTCTTGGAGAAGGAATAATACAATAATTAGAAGTGTTTCATTCTAAGTGAGTTTAATAACTGCCTCAACAAAGCGTATTTAGTCATATTTATAACATACAGAACCTGAGTAAGCAAAATATATAACAAAGGAATTGCAGTTCTGCAGTCTGCACAAGTTATGAGAAACAAAGGTGTAATATGATATCTTGAAGATAAGCAATTAATAAGAGAAGCTGTTATCGTGAAATACGATATACCTGTGAAGGTTTATTATGGCTAAGTCGCAATAAGATAGCGTGTAATATTATATAACATACATACATTGAGGAATACTGGGGAAGAAAACGTTCTTTTTCACATGGACTGAAGATATGGCCAGCCGTGGAAGCCTAGAAATTGCTAGTTGCTTTTCACAAATTTACAACCAATATTTCCAAGAAAAGATAGATCACATTATAATATGTTCCGACTCCTGTGGTGGACAAAATAAAAACTTCAATATCATTACACTTTACCAGTTGTTGATTTTAAAGAAAGAATTTAAAGTTATCGACCATAAATTTTCGGAGGTGGGACATTCATATTTGGATTCAGACAGAGATTTTGGCAGAGTCGAGAACATTTTAAGGAAACATCAAAACATCTACGTTCCGGACCAGTATCGAGAAATTTTAAGAACTCCCAAAGACGCCGTTGTCATAGATATGAAGAACCATTTCAAGGATATTGATGAAATTGCCTCAAAACTCAATTTGTACAACAGGAAGAAAAACTTGAACAATGAGAAGGTTTATTTTCGCGACGGTATAAAATGGATACGTGTAGACACCTATGGGTGCTACTATTATAAGACATCATTAGATGAAATGACTCCATTTGGCAAAGTCGGTTTTTTAGTGTTTCATTGATTTTATTTTATTTTTTCGTTTTTCTTCAAATATCTCAGTAAATATGGTAAATTATAAGAATGCGGAAATGCGACAATGCACGCATTACGTATATGGTCTCGCAGATGGTAATGCAACGAAAGCCAGTAGTATTATATGTATCAGGAGAGATATCATAATCATGCCTTGCCAGATAGCCGATTCTTTTCGACTATTCATCGCCATCAGGCCTGTAGCTAGGGGGCTGCCGAGCATCCCCTGAAAATCTTTGAGCATCCTCTGGAGAGTTTTCCACATTATAAAATGATTAATAATAATATTAATTCATACTATATTTTACGTTTTTCTTACGAATTCTTGTGTTAATTTTTCACATTTTATAATCCTTCTTTTTAGTGGTACCTAATAATATGTAGTAGATATGTTAAATAAACAATATAAAGAATATATTTAAGTTTTTGATGAAATAAATTATTTAACCCATTGAAATTTCCCTACAATTTAATTCTGGCTACAGGCCTGATCGTCATCTGTGTGAAACTGATAGTTTCCAACAAGGTACTTCGAAAGGTAGATCTCGAACTGTCAGAACACACGAAATTGAGGAAGCGGTGCTGCAGGAAATAGAAGAACATCCTGAGACGAGTACGAGGAAGATTGCTAGAGCATTGTCATTAATTGTGATTTATCCTAATCATTGGATAAGTTGCGGAGAACTTCAGCAATGGCCACCAAGATCTCCAGATCTCAATAGTTTGGATTTCTTTTTGTGAGGTCATCTTAAAACCCTGGTGTATAAAACTCACATTAAGACTTTAGAAGATTTAAGAGAGCGAATAGTTGCCTCGTGTGAAACAATACGGAATACACCGGAAATACTTAAACAAGTGCACAATTTGATGCGAAGGCGGGCGAAAGCATACCTATCAAGTGAAGGTGGCCATTTCCAACAATTTTTATAAAACAAACTTTATTATTATCAATGTTAATAATAGTTAGTTTCAATTTGAATTTAATTGTTTCAATCAAGAACTGTGCGTCTGACGAGAAAAACACAAGAGACCGTTTTCATGTAGAATTGACCAGGTTTCAGAATAAAACATCCACATGGAAGAATGTCTTTGGCGTACCACGTTCTTGATAAAAAAATATCAGAGGACATGTTTGCAGGAACGCCAAGCGATGAAATAACTTTTCTAAGCAAAAATATGTGGTTTTATATCCTATTGACACATTCCTAAATTGAAAATAATATCTAAAGTACTTTCTGATATACTAAAAAATAACGATTTAAAAAAAACACCCTGTAGCAAAAAATTTAAGCCGTTGCGAACATACAGTGTGACCTATTTAAAATGGAAACACCTTTATAACTTTTCATTTTTTGTCCGACTTGGACCAATTTTATCAAAATGTAGAACAAATTAGTATCTACTTATGGCCAAAAGAACAATCGCCTCCTACAAATGCAAAGCCACCTGCGGTACCAAAATAAAAGGAAAAAATAAAGAAATCATATTAGACATTTTTTTATCGAAAAACTTTATTAATGAAAGTTGTTCAGAATTGTCCAAAAACCGTAAATCCGAAATTTCAGCAATATTGAAAAATATTGAAATCTTGTTTAAAACAATAACAATAGGTAACAATAACAATAACTCTCCATATTCATTATAGTTCTAAGTATTGAATATTGTCAATAAGGTAGAGAAATTCCATTTATCTTAAAACTAAGTACAAAAAGTTAAAATGTATATAGATCAATCAGACCTGTGTTTAACATGTACAAAAGTAAATAATTAAAATGTACAAGAATATAAAAAATTTAAGTTTTAAAGTGTATTCTAATGAATACCCAATTAAGTCACTCTTTAAAAGTACAAGAAATAAGTAAATTAATAGACATTACAGAACAATTTTTATATCTCAAAAGTCTTTACATTGCAGATATTCTTGTACACTGTAAAAGCTATATTTCAACAAAAGTATACGAACCTTGATTTTGAAGAGTTTAATATTTGGTATTATTTTCAATGAAAATGGTAATTTGTTGAAAATTTTTATTTGCATAATAATAAGACTGTTAGCCACAAGTGACAGCTTGTGACAGGGAATATCTAGGTTGCCATTTGGACGTAAGCTGTAGTTGGATTTAGCATCTCTGCTTTTACCATAATTAATTAGGTTGTATTTAACATAGCACACACAATTTAAAATATATACTGATATAACAGTTAAAATACCAAGTTCCTTAAAGAGACATCTGCATGAATCCAGACGAGGTCTGAAAGTTATAGTTCTAATAATTCTTTTTTGCATAATTAAGATTTCGAGTATGCGAACATTGTTGCCCCAACAAATTACACCATAGTTTATGCAAGAGTGTACATAAGGAAAATAATAGCTTTTTAAAGTGTTTAAATTTATATTTTTTTTAAGCTGCCAAATAACAAAACAATAAGATGCTAATTTACTAAGAATGTGATCTACTTGATTATTCCAGGATAACGTATAGTCAATGTATAGGCCTAAAAATTTCACAGTTTTATTTTGTCGAATGCTTTTATTATCGATCCTCACTAATAGGCTACGATCCATCTTGGGTTTTGTAGAAAATACTATCATATTTGTTTTCAAGGCATTTAGGACAAGACCGTTTTCACTGCTGTAATTCTGCATGATGATTACTTGGACATGGCTTCACTGCTAAGATTATCTATGTACACGTTTGTCTTGTAAAGCTACCGATGTGTCATCAGCAAAAAGCGAAACCAAGGAATTTTTATCAAACCCATTCACAATATCAATCACAAATATAATGAAAAGAACAGGGCCAAATGTACTCCCTTGAGGAACTCCCGTAGATATACAACTTGGTGTAGAGTAGAAAGTATTATTGTTTTGTTTTACTGATTGATGCCTGTCTTCAAATAGCTTGATAACCAGTTTAATGCAGGTCCTCGAATTTCATAATTATAAAGTTTATTTATTAATAGTTCATGGTTAATGGTATCAGACGCCCTGCTAAGATCAAAAACCGCTGCCCAAGGAATCACTACTTCCACATCCAGATTCTCTATCCAAGTCAGTCACAACGAAAAAACTTTGTATGTGAAAATAATTGTTTATGGAACTTTAATAATATAATATTTGAAATCCTCTACACCAAAAATCCATAAAACGATACCCCACGTCGGTAGCGGGGTGGGGGTGGTGATAAAGGTGTGGTAGTGGGGGGGTGGATGAAGTAAAAAAATATTTTGAGGTTTCTGGTTCCTATACATAAACTAAATCACATTTTTTTTTCATCCCCTTTAATAAGGAGGTGGGGTTGGTAATGGGGGTGGCTAATGCCAAAAATTTTTTTGAGACCTTAGCTTCTCGTGTATATACTAAATACCAATTTCATGGACTCTTACCTGCTTGATTTACCCATTTACCCCAAATTTACCCCAATTTACCCCCCAACCCTTCGACGGAACAAGATGAAAATATAATCTAGTTCTAGATCTCGTTAAAGTACATATGTGTACCAAATTTCAAGTCAATATCTTAAACTGTTCCAGAATAAACGTGCGCACAAAAAAAAAGTTACAGACAGACCGACAGACAGACAGACCGACAGACAGACAGAAATTTTTTTTCGCTCAAACTTAAAATCTCGACGTTTCATGACATTTTAAGCCTATTTGGACAATAAAAATTTTTAAAAATTTTTTTGTCGTTACTATACTTCCACTGGACGTGGAAGTAAAAATAGGCACAATGTATTGTTTTGCAAATCTAAATTAGTCAATATGAAATTATAGTGATAAAATAGCATCCTGTGTGGAGTGTTCCTTTCTAAAACCGTATTGTGATGAGGACAATGTATTTTCTTTATAGAGAAAATCATTTAGTCTTACACTATAAGCCTTTTCGTACATTTTTGAAAATGCTGATAAAAGTGTTATGCATCTATAGTTTGATATTAAGGATATGTCTCCTTTTTTATGAATAGGCACTACCAATGCTTGTTTTAGTAATGTCGGAAATATACCTTCTAGAAATGAAAAATGTATTAGTTTAGTAAGTGGCTCGGCTATGTAATCAATGACTTCTAATAACAAGGAACATGGTATACCATCAAAACCGGCTGAATTTTTGTTTGCAATTGACCTAATGATGTCTTTAGTTTGTAACAATGTTAAGGGGAACAAGAAAAGTGAGTTTTCTTTAGATGAATTTCTAGCAGTGGGTTCATATTCATATTATCTGTTAATATTTTTATAGAATTGATAAAATAGTCATTAAATCATTAAATCCTTGAGGCATGTTTTGATATCCATCTATTTTATTTCCACTTTCATCTGAAAGTGAATGAGGCAGATTTGTCCTATTTTTTGACTAGAATGATTATTTATTAACTACCACGCAGTTTGAGATTTATTGTTGCATTTAGCAAATCGAGGGTCGTAATACAATTTCGTTGTTCTTTCGACTAATGTTTCATGATTTTTCTTTAAAATTTTATACCTAATAAATACCTCATTATCATTAGTATGTTTGTACACCTGGTAGATATCTCTCATAAACATGCTTTGGTTTATTATTTCTGCAGTTACAGTTGTCATCAGAGTCCAAAAAGTTCCATTCTTTTTTGGAAAGAATAAATTGAAAATTACCTATGTTTCGTTTATTCTTGAAGCATCTTTTAAAATAATGATCATCATTATTCTGTAACCAAGCATTCCTTAAATTCCTGCTACACAACGACGGAAAGAATGCAATCTGACCTAGGGAATCCTTCAACGTGGTGAGCTGGTCGATAGTCGATAGTCATTCCCCGACGCCGTTTCGCCGCCAGAACCAGAGCGGATGAGTCTGACATGGAGACCTCCTACAGCGTGTTGAGCTGGGAAACTTCTTGAGTCGACGATATTCGCCCGACGCCCGATGCCACTCTAGTAGCAGCAACTAACGTCGCATCGCATCGTATCGCATCGTTACACTCGCTCTCTCTCTATCAGATAACAGAAAATGTCATCCTAAGAACCGTAAAAGATACGGACCTGTATAACCTGTAGCTGTATGTTATGTAACACTGCCACACATTACATGTTTGAAGAAGAAAAATAAATTGTTTACGTTTTTATTGGGCTGTCTTATTAACTAATCTAGACCCTGTTTAATCCCCAAACCAGCTACCCGACAACAAACTGTTAAAATTCTTATTCCTTTTGCATTTAAAACTTACTATCTACATAAAATGGTCAGAAATATCTGCATGTATGACCTTTGTATCCAAACGATCTACACTTATATTTGAAAATATGTTATCTATAATTGTTTTGGAGTTATTTTGAATTCGCGTAAATTCATTTATGCATGCTTTTAAACCAAATGTTGACAGCAGGTTATAATTGCTTTGCAGATGTTTCTATACATTTGTAATTGAAATTCATATTAAAATCACCGCATAAAAAGACAGTCTCAACTGAATTGATGATCTGAACATTGTCCGAAAATATCATTTTAATTGGTTTTTTTTTTCTGTAGACAATTTTTTTTAAAATTAAACGCGACCTGTCAGGTAATTGTCAAGTGATTTGTCTTTTTTTTAATTTTGTCGAAATTTTGGACTTCAAAAACAAAATTCAATATTTTTTAATATTGCTGAAAGGTTTTTGGACAATTCTGAGCAACTTTCATTAATAAAGTTTTCCGAAAAAATGTCTAGTATGATTTCTTTATTTTTTCCATTTATTTTGGTACAGCAAGTGGCTTTGTATTTGTAGGAGGCGAATGTTTTTTTGGCCATAAGTAGATCTTAATTTTTGTTCTATATTTTGGTAAAACTTGGTTCAAGTCGGACAGAAAATAAAAAAGTTATAAAGGTGTTTCCGTTTTAAATGGGTCACACTGTATGTTCATATGAACTTTTCTTCGTTAAATGACCTAAGGAATCACACCCTGAAATGTTAGCACGTCATTAAGGAACGCCGTGTATAATACCACATATTGCTAAATATATTATTCCGTAAATTGGAAGAAATTTTAAACCGAGAACAGAATAACAGTTAATATACAAAGAAAATATTATTCAACAATTAAACAACTACACACTTGTGCATAATAAGGAAGGAAGTAATATCAACTAGAATGTGTCAATGGAGAGCTTTTGAGCACTGAGTGAATAGTGGTTTCTCTTATTTCTAATGATGTCTCAGCCTAACGGCTCTATAATTATTATGAGTTGAATTGCTAATGTAATAAACCGACCCTAACAATATCGTTAAGTAGAAACCCTCATGTAAAAACATCCCTCACTATCCCGAATGCCTCCCCAATCTTTCAGCATTGTTATTCATATTTATCTCTCCAAACATAAAACTTCTGTAGAAAAGTTATGATGCAATAACTAAAAAATCATGTTTAATTTACTGTAATGCTATATACTTTTTGGAATTACTGATATAAATAAATATAGTATTTATAGAGCATATTTTATTTTCTGTTTCCGTTTCTATAATTAATTTTTGATCATTACGTAGAGCTTCAAGATTGTCAGTAGCATATAAATAATAATAATTGATGTTGAAAAAATTCAAAATGTTACAATTTTCATTTAATTCAAATTAACAAGTCGATTTTTACAATTCAATGTTCTTATAAATAGTATTAATTTTTTAATTTAAATTGAAACTAAACATTGTAGACTAGTCGTAGGAGGATTTAAATAGTAAACGTTTGACAACTGATGTTTCTCTACACTTTCGAGTGTATTTTGATGAAAAAAAATATATCTAAACTTGTAGTTATACTTGTATATTTTTCATCTAATCTTTCTTCTATATCTAATACAAGGCGAGCAAAAATTGGAAACAAGATTTTTTTAGTTGAAAATTTTGCAATTTTTGGCGAAGGCGCCGCGTAAAATTCATCGAGACCGCATTAAAGATGCTATACCTAGTAGATGCTTTAGAAATGGAGTAGCTGATACCGAATCTGATCTTAAAAATTAAGAATTCAGAACAGTGAATCCAATACAGTTGCCATAATGCAACGTTATGGCAGATTTACATAAGTCGAGAATTCTCTAATAACGAATTTGACGGTAAAGCGTAAAAATTCAAATATTAGTTTACTATGCAGAATTAGTTTACTATGCAGAAGTTAAATAAAAGGACAAAAAAGTTGTCGAGAATTTTATCCTCTACAAAATTCATAAGTATTTTTTTTTAAGAATTCAGATAAAATGAGTTGTTCCAAAAAAACTGATTTTACCTCCCTTCAAAACAAGACGGTTGCCAAAGTGGCGCCCCCTCGAAGTCGAAAATTTGGATTCTAAATGAGGACCCTCGCATTCTACATAGTGGAGAAAAAAAAATTTCCCCCATATTTAATGTTTTTTCAAACGTATACAGGGTGCACCACTTAAAACTCCCCAAACTTGTAACTTTTTTATTTTTTAAAAGACGACCATGTTGGGCACATCAAATTGTAGATATTTTTAAGGCCTTTAAACGTGCATACAAAGTGATTTCAAAAAAAAAATTGTTATGAAAAGAAACTTAATTTTCTTAACAATTGAATATTTTTTTACCTCACCTTGTACATTAACTGTGTTAATGTTATCTTATTAAGGTTTCAATAAGATTCAATTTATGTTATTCCGTCATGTCATATTCAAAATTCTTTTTGTTTTTAGAGAAAAAAATTGAAAACACTCTTTCCGATTCCAAACTGTATTCTTTTAAAATAACTTTGAAAAGAATGTAAATAATAATTTTATGCTTTATCTGTAAAAGACATATCATAAACAATATGTGAAGTAACAAAACAGCAACAAGAAACAAAAGGAATAAATATTTTTAAAAACAAGCTTTTATTTAAAATGTACTAAATAGGAAATTGCAAAATTTCAAAAATCATCCCTTTTCTTACCCTGAGAGGAAAATTGAGTAACAATAATTATAAGAAAACATTAACACAGTTCGTGTACAGGGTGAGGTAAAAAAATATTCAACGAAATTAAGTTTCCTTTTTTAACAATTTTTCCAAAAATTTTTTTTAATCACTGTGTATATATGATTAGAGGCCTTAAAAATATTTACAATTTGATGTGACCAACATGGTCGTCGCTTAAAAATATAATAAGAAAGTTACAAGTCTGGGGAGTCTTAAGTGGTGCACCCTGTATTAGCAGAACATGGTGACTCAAAATTATGACAAAAGACTTTTACATATTGTTTGTGCAATCTTAGGGAAATTAAGAAAAATCATAGTGTCCCTTAAATTATAAAGCGAAAAAAATGAGCTCCCGCAGAAGTCTGTAAGGCAGATGGACCGAAGATATGAGGTCCTGTATTAGAGTAAAATCATTATAAAGATTGATTAAATATCTTTAATTTTGTTCCTTAGAATTTTTTATGGATGTGTCACAGTCTCTAAGATATTCAAAATTTTAAACTAAATACTTCATCCTAAAAACGATGGGATGCCATTTATAAAAAACCGCTGCCCAAGGAATCACTACTTCCACATCCAAATTTTTTATCCAAGTCACTCACAACGAAAAAAATTTGTATGTGGAAATAATTGTTTATGGAACTTTAATAATATAATATTTGAAATCCTCTACCCCAAAAACCCATAAAACAATACCCCATATCGGTAGCGGTGTGGGAGTGGTGATGGGGGGTGGTAGTGGGGGCGGATGAAGTAAAAAAATATTTTGAGGTTTCTGGTTCTTGTACACACACTAAATCACAATTTTTTTTCATCCCCTTTAATAATGGGGTGGGGGTGGTAATGGGGGTGACTAATGCCAAAACTTTTTTTGGGACCTTAGCTTCTCTTGTATATACTATATACCAATTTTATGGACTCTTACCTGCTTGATTTACCTATTTTCCCCAAATTTACCCCTATTTACCCCCCAACCCTTCGACGGAACAAGATGAAAATATAATCTAGTTCTAGATCTCGTTAAAGTACATATGTGTGCCAAGTTTCAAGTCAATATCTCAAACGGTTCCAGAGTAAACGTGCGCACAAAAAAAGTTACAGACAGACAGACAGACAGACAGACAGACCGACAGACAGAAATTTTTTTTTCGTTCAAACTTAAAATCTCGACGTTTCGTGATATTCTAAGCCTATTTGAACAATAAAATTTTTTAAAAATGTTTTTGTCGTTACTATACTTCCACTGGATGTGGAAGTAATTAAATATCTCCGAAACTATCAACCCTACAGAAATATATAAAAAAAAACAAATTCATTCTGGGTTTATAAGCTTAATTTTTGATGTCCACTGTATTTTCTCTAACTAATCGTTATTGAGATATTTGCAGAGAAATAAAAATGTTACATTTTTTCTAAAATTATTTTATAGTTTAAAATGCGTTTTTTTTTTTCTAAAGCAAGCGCTTTAAGCGGACTAAAAAATTTAAGCGTCTAGATCATACCATAAGTTAACGAAAAACAGTATATGGGAATATATTTTTTAATTGCTGACTTCTTACAAGAAGAAAATGGCGGAGTTTTTATTAAGAAATTTGAGAAAGTACATAACTTCTTTGTTTTTTATGCTATGAAAATTAAAAAAAATTAAATTTTGGTTCTTATCGATTTTGACGTAAGTGCCATAGTTTCTGAGATATTTAACATTTAAACTAAATACTTCGTCTTATAGACGTTCGGATGCCACCTTTATACTTCCAGATCTCCGAAGCCATTGACTCTACAGAAATTAGAAAAAAAAAAAAAGCGAAATTCATCCTCAATTTAGTAGACTTTTTATTTACCTCTAGCATGTTTTTGCTCAATGTAGTACTTTTCAAGTTATTTGACGAATATTATCTTGAAATACCTTTTTTAAGCTAATCTCAATTTTCAAGTCGTTGTAACTTAAAGACTATAAATTTTTATGAAAAGTTGCATAGAACCTTTTCTTCTTACAATTTTATTTTCTTTCAGCTCCAATGTTTTTAATTTTTTCTTAGTTGCCGACCCCCGAAAAGGAGTGGCATCCACCTCCTAAAAATTAGCAACCCGCCGCATAATATAGAAACTTTTGTTTCATTTATTATTAGTTGCCAAAAATGAACGAGATCCGTTTCATATGACATTATTCCGAAGTTAAAACCTCTAGGTACTGTGTTTCATCATTTTTGAAAATTTGTCAGCAGCATAATTAACTTTAACTTAATACCAATGAAGGTTTGTATAACATGCCTAAATTGTGTACCAAATTAAGTCATTGACTTAAAAAACTAATTGAGTTTTCAAAGTATCATTTTTTTTTTTAATTATAACGAAAAATTTGGACGTATCTCTTCAGAGACACAATTTAGCATAGACGTATATTAGGATAAATATTATCACCTCTGTTCTAAGTATCATAGTTTACGAGAATACTAGTACATTGTAATACAAGTGTGGCAAGGGCTTCATTGCAAAACGATGTATGAAAGAAGCAGAGCTGGGCAAATACTTTGAAAAAGTATTTAAATATTAAATACTAAATACTTTCAGAAAATTGAAAGTATTTAAATATTAAGTATTTTCAAAAGATAAAAGTATTTAAATAATAAATAACAAAAGTAATTAAATAGTTTAAACTTAGTATTCAAATACTTTCTGAATATTTAAATATTTCGATAACACTGAAATATTTTGAAGCATAGTTAAGTGTAACAATAGCCTTTAATGGCTAAACTTCGTCAAATCGTATTTTCTATTTTTGTAGAAATCAATAAAGACTTATTATTATCATTATTACTATTATATTAAATACTATTTGACTAATTGAGATGTCAAAATTTTAGGTTTCATAACTTTCATGAACTTCTACAACACTATTTTAATACCTCTATACTTCTTAATCAGTTCTAGTTGGGTATTGGACTTTTACTTATCCGTAGAGCTAGTAGACCTTTGCGTCTTCCGCAAATATTCAAATAAAACACAGAGACTATGGCACTAGAATACCACAATTGTGTTCAACTATTCTCTGTCACGATCACAAAACATATACATTAACAGTTAACACTTACTGTCTATGTCTGCTCTCAACCAACTATCTGGGAATTAAGACGTGAACGACTGAACACTGAATTATGCAATGTATTTATTAACTACATAGTATAGGACATGTCTTGATTCTTGATGAATATCTGCCTGTCTCCCTGATGCATTTGATTATATTTGTTGTATTTATTTAAATGCTTTTGATATTCAAATACTTAGAGGATATTCAAATATTTCTGAAAGTATTTAAATACTGTCAGAAAATGATTTAAATACTTTTTTAAAAGTATTTAAATACTCCCCAGTTATTTAAATAGTTTAAGTATTTATAAATACGTTTAGGATCATTTTCAAATACTAAGTAGTAAATATTTCAGTTAAAGTATTTGCAAGTATAAATACAAATACTTGCTGCAAGAAGTATTTAAATACTCTGTATTTAAATACTTTCTAGTATTTAAATACTTATGAGGTATTTGTAAGTAGATATTTGTAAGTAGATATTTGCCCAGCTCTGGAAAATATCATACGAGTTTTGTAATGAGGCTTGCCATGACATGTATGTTACATATACTATTTTTTCTACGGTTGTGAAGTTATTTCCTTTAAAGTCTCAACATTTTAAATTTGTAAAGATGTAATCGAGGCGTGTGGCAAAGCGACATTTTCTGCACTCATTTTGAAGTTAGAAAATATGAATTTCAACAAAATTGTACAAGAAATTCTTGCCGCACGGCGTGCGGCAAGGTGACACTTTCCGCAGTCATTTAGAAGTTAGAAAATTTGACTTTCAACACAAACGTCGAAAAATACCTTTTTTTATTATTATATATTATCATTTATTATTATTTATAAATCGTATGTAGTTGTTTCAGATTCACTTACTTGCAAGGCATCCTGTATAATAAAATACTGGCACCTCCATAAAACTGTAATTAATTACTTATTTATGTTTACGAATAATTCTTTAAATAAGTTCAAGATGAAGTCATCATTAACATTACATTTATAATAGGTGCGTATGTTTAGAATTGAGGCAGATCGTTGATTGAATTATTTCAGTCACGGAGGCAGATGTGTAACTGGACAAGTTTTATATTTTCATTATCTAGGTTCCAGATCAGAATATAAAAAAACCGCTGCCTAAGGAATCACTACTTCCACATCCAGATTTTCTATCCAAGTCACTCACAACGAAAAAAACTTTGTAAGTGGAAATAATTGTTCATGGAACTTTAATAATATAATATTTATAATAATCCTCTACCCCAAAAACCCATGAAACGATACCCCACATCGGTAGTGGGGTGGGGGTGGTGATAGGGGGTGGTAGGGGGTGGTAGTGGGGGTGGATAAAGTAAAGAATTATTTTGAGATTTCTGGTTCTTGTACACACACTAAATCACATTTGTTTTCATCCTCTTTAATAATGGGGTGGGTGGTAATGGGGGTGGCTAATGTCAAAATTTCTTTTGAGACCTTAGTCTCTTTTGCCTATACTAAATACCAATTTTATGAACTCTTACCTGCTTGATTTACCTATTTACCCCAAATTTACCCCCCAACCCTTCGATGGAATAAGATGAAAATATAATCTAGTTCTAGATCTCGTTAAGGTACCAAATTTCAAGTCAATTCTTAAACTGTTCCAGAGTAAACATGCGCACAAAAAAAAAGTTACAGACAGACCGACAGACAGACAGAATTTTTTTTTTCGCTCAAACTTAAAATCTAGACGTTTCATGACATTCTAAGCCTATTTGAACAATAAAAATTTTTTTTAATTTTTTTGTCGTTACTATACTTCCACTGGATGTGGAAGTAATAATAGTCTTTATTACTTCCACATCCAGTGGAAGTATAGTAACGACAAAAAAATTTTTAAAAATTTTTATTGTTCAAATAGGCTTAGAATGTCACGAAACGTCGAGATTTTAAGTTTGAGCGAAAAAAATTTTCTGTCTGTCGGTCTGTCTGTCTGTCCGTCTGTCGGTCTGTCTGTCTAACTTTTTTTTGTGCGCACGTTTACTCTGGAACCGTTTGAGATATTGACTTGAAATTTGGTACACATATGTACTTTAACGAGATCTAGAACTAGATTATATTTTCATCTTGTTCCGTCGAAGGGTTGGGGGGTAAATTGGGGTAAATTTGGAGAAAATAGGTAAATCAAGCAGGTAAGAGTCCATAAAATTGGTATTTAGTATATACAAGAGAAGCTAAGGTCTCAAAAAAAATTTTGGCATTAACCACCCCCACCATTATTAAAGGGGATGAAAAAAAATGTGATTTAGTGTGTGTACAAGAACCAGACACCTCAAAACGTTTTTTTATTTCATCCACCCCTACTACCACCCCCACCCCGCTACCGATGTGGGGTATCGTTTTATGGGTTTTTGGGGTAGAGGATATCAAATATTATATTATTAAAGTTCCATAAACAATTATTTCCACATACAAAATTTTTTCGTTGTGAGTGACTTGGATAAAAATTGTGGATGTGGAAGTAGTGATTTCTTGGGCAGCGGTTTTTTTTATATCTTGTAGAATTTTGATTTATTGGGCCATTTTAAACCGGCACGGTAGCTCAATCGGTTAAGGCGTATTGAGTGGCGAATACGCTGATCGACTCAATACCGCGCTCTGGGTTCGACCCCCAGCCCCGGTATTGACAACACCGGTGGGTGTGGATGTATGTCTGCGTTTTTCCGAATGTGTAACCCCCTTTCGGACAGCCTTGGCTTTGGATTTGGGGGTTGTCTACTATCTGTGGTGTGTTTGTTTATGTTAAAGGTATAATAATAATAATAATAATAATAATAATAATAATAATAATAATAATTCGCTCCGGAAAACCCGTGGATACAACTGCGGTACCCCTGGCGATAGGAGGCATAAGGTCACCCATCTGTTTTATATGGATGACCTTAAACTTTATGCCTCCGGAGAGAGGGACCTACACCAGTCCCTCAGGGTGGTACAGGAGTACACGCAGGCTGTCGGCATGGAGTTCGGATTAGACAAATATGCACTGGTCCATCTCAAGAGAGGACGATGCGGGAACTACGGAGAGGACGCGCAGCTCGTGGACGGAAGCATCTTACATCATCTAGATGCCGGAGAGTCGTACACTTACTTGGGTGTCGAGCAACGCTCCACCCAAGAAGTGAGTGTAGTGAAAAACGCTCTCCGCGGCAAGTATCAGCACCGACTCCGACAGATCTGGTCTTCAGAGCTGTCGGGGAAGAACAAGGTGTTTGCTACCAACATGCTTGCCGTTCCGATCCTTCTCTACTCCTTTGGAGTAGTGAAATGGACTCAAGAAGAGTTGCGTCAACTCGACGTAGGAACCCGCAAGAAGATGCATCTCAATAGGAGTTTGCATCCTAAATCGTCTGTTCCACGGCTATACCTCCCACGACATCGGGGAGGCCGTGGACTCTTGAGTTTGGAGAGTCTCCATAATAGGATGGTTCTGGATGGAGCCTGTAAGGTCATCAGGAGTTCGGATCCCCTCCTCTGCATGGTCCGAGACCATGAAAATGCAGGGGTAGGAGCCTTTCTGTTTAAGGCAGCACAGAGAGCAGCCGATGAACTTGGTCTCTCCTTCGACGTCGAGCGGGTAAATCGCGACTCTGTCACCGAGTTGGAACCTGCTCGGCGAAAAGCCCAAATTAAAGCTGCAGAACACAACAACTTTCTGCAGCTTCACACGGATAAGCCAATGCATGGAGTTTTCTATAAAAATATAGAAAACCTTGGCTTATCCGAAAGGCTGACCTTTGCCTTCTTAAGGTCAGCCGGGCTGAAGTCTGAGACCGAGGGATTCATAATGGCTTGCCAGGATGGTGTATTTAACACCCTCGTCTATCGTAGTCGTGTCATGGGTATAGAGGTCCCTGATGTCAGCTGCAGGGCCTGCCGCAGGGCGCCAGAGACTCTTATGCACTTGCTGTCGGCTTGCCCGACATACGCAGTCTCGGCCTATATCCAAAGGCACGACGGAGCATTACGAGTGCTTTACTACCATTTAAGGCACTCGTATGGGATAGACGAAACACCAGTGCTGCCCTACGCTACGGGGGATATTGAGTCCGTTGTGGGAAATGAGAAGTGTCTAATTTATTGGAACTACTCTTTTCCCACCGTCAGGCAAATACAAGCCAACAAGCCTGACGTAGTACTCCTCGACCATCAACTCAAGACAATGTTCGTTGTGGAGTTCTCGGCTCCCGCGGAGAACAACATTATCTTGAAGGAGGAGGAAAAACGGACAAAATATCGAGATCTGCTCTTCGAACTCCGCAGACTGTATCCAGACCATACTGTTAAGATAGTGGTACTGATTATAGGAGCCCTCGGTGGAACGAGACACACACTGCTTTCGGAACTTAAGATCATACCGGCATGCCGAAACTCGGCAGAGGTCTTAGCCGGCAGAATGCAGAAGGCCGTCATTCTTGGTTCATTACGTCTGCTCAGGGCACACGATTCACGGACCCAGTAGTCACTCACCCCACGGGCGTGGGGAGTGGCTACCAGTACTACCAGCTCCCCTCTGTGAGGGTCGGAGCCACAGAGAAGGGTGACTGGTTTTTAGCTAGCTAAAAAAAAAAAAAATAATAATAACATTTATTTTCCTTTAAGACAAAATACATTTGTATAGGAATAGTCAACATTTTCCGTAAGTACCTAAAGTATAAATAATAATGTAATGTAATGTATAGCCAAACATGTGTCGTTGTTGGAAGGCTCCTCATCCTTTTTTTGCTGTGGGAGCCTTAAAAAAAAGAAAACAGCAAAAAGCAAATGGAGAGTCTTATGCAAAATTTTATACTCTATCGAATGGCGCCAAGATCATTCCTCTAGCTCCTACCGTTTTTGAGAAAAAAAAATATATATAGGCAGATACAGGACGCCCCTTTGCGGGGGGGCAAGAGGAGCAGGCATGATTTCTCGAGGTGGGCCTGTTCGAAAATCTACTTATTTTGACAAGTTCTATTCATGGTTAAAAGGATTTGCTATTACTCAAAAGTAGAAATATCAAAACACCTAATTCACTAAGAAATAACTCGTTTTTTGATTGTAATGACCTTTTGAGTAGGACATTAATTTTATATCATATTCAGCTTGTAACAACGAAATCCCCACAGAACTTTTTATGCGTATATCTGGGCACCGAGCACTCTACTATATACATCACGTCAAAAGTTGCTAAAAAAGCCTTTTTATAATTACTTAATAGTTCAAAATTCTGACGTGATGGGCTAATTCTGAGGCCAGATTCGGATTCAGCGCGAAAAATTCGGAAATGACCATCAGCTGCCCAACAACATTCATGACCCCTTTATTCGCAGACCTGTGTTATGGGTGTTTGTCCCCTGTCTGCTATGTTCAATGTAGAAACAGTGGCACAGCGGGTGTACAATATGCAGGATATTTTTTTCAAATCATGCCTACAATATTTACCACTAATTATCTCTATCTTACAATCGTCTAAATACCTATGCGTAATTATTTTGTGAGTTCAGATTGTATATTGGGCCAATATTTTCCCAAGGTTAGCAAATCAGATTCAATATTAACATTACTTAACAAAACTAGTATTAGGCATTAAGGCAGTGGTAAATTTAATTTATTCCTAGGGTTTTTTAATATTTCAGCATTTCCTTAGATCAACGGTCCTCAGTGCGATGTAAACAGCATTAAGCGTGAGAATCAAAAGGTCAATTCGCGGAATCGAGCAAAAGCTGATGGCCAATATCACTTTTGTGTATATGAAGAGGAAACAACATTATTAATAACATGACTTTCACCACAGGCGAAGAACTAATGAGCGTAAATCAGCAATTAGCAGAAAAGTAGGAAAATACGAGGAAAGTACGAGGGTATTTGTTGATTTATAGACATTATTCAAATACAGGGAACATTCTAGATTTAAATTCTATATTTGTGGGGATAGGACAACCACATAAAAGCTATGAATGTCTACTATTCATAGCCGATTCAAAGAAATCACAGATGTGCATATAAAACGAGCAATATCAGCATACTTAGCTGGATCATCAGATAAAGGTGGGGAAGTAAATCTCGCGAATCCACAAGAAATCGCTGTCCCCCAAGAAACGGAACAGATGAATATAGATACAAGAATAATAATTAAGCTTATTTTTTTATTGATTTTGTTTAAGTTTCAGAGAAATCGATTTAATTTTTATTTCTAAATTTTTCTTTATATTTTATATAATTATCACAATTAAATTTTTATTTGTTTGCGTTTTTGTTCAATTGCATGTAAATATTATTTTTAAAATTTTCAGATTTTGATCAGATCCATTCTAATTTATGCAGGCGCCTCTGTGCATGCCACTGCATGAATTCCCATGTCAGAAATTTAGGCACATTGTGTAGCTATATGACGCCTATGTCGGTATCCAATATAGCGCCTTTATATGTTATTATTCAATATAGCGCCTATTTATTAGTATCCAATATGACACCTACGTTGGTATCTAACATGGAACCAATGTTGGTATCTCATAAGATGCCAAAAGTTTGGTATCCAACATGACGTAACGTCAATCTTGATATCCAATTATGCCAATATTTGATTGCAATATTGGAAGTTTATTGTCAAAATATGTCACTCAGTACATTGGCCCAATATGTTGGTGCCTATATTGGCCCAATCAACTTGTGCTAGCTAGGGAAGATAGAGGAGATAACTTGGGTAAAACATTGTGTCACTAGGACAGTGAAAAGAACGACTATCCTGGTGACCTGGGCAGTGGGGCAGCTGAAAAGAATTTTGCTAAAATGTTACACATACGACATACATAGGGCAAACAAAAAAATGTAGTGTAAGTAATACAAATAAAACAACAAAGAAAACCAAAAAAGACATAGATAAAAGAAACTAGCTAATATTTTATTAGCATTACAGCTTCCAGCTTCTTGCGAAATGGTAAGCTACTGGAGCTAGCTTGTGTCAGATAATTAGAAAGATGTTTTTGAATTTATCAATAGAAAATAATTTTCTAAAAAAAAAAAATGTAAGAAATATTTGCGGTGTGGCCCTCAAAATTTTATGTCCCAGTCGGCAACTGTCGACCGGGCCAGTCCGACTCTGCGCTGTAGATTCAACTTCCATGTGTAGCAGAATAATCTAAGAATATTTCTGCTGTACCATGGAGGGTGGCATAAGTTTAGTAGTTAAAAATCAAAAAGGGTCCGCGTTTAGCAAGTAAAAAGGATCCACAAAATGTCTAATTGTATAGGGATAGGAGGTACCTTTTACTGTATTAGTAATAATGTTTATCTAACTTCTGGATTACTTGTCTCAAAAAAATCAGTATATATACCTAATGTATAATAAATAATCGAATACAATAATATAAGAGCATAATTATAGGCATATTTTTCACGCCAGCAAATATTTCAAAATACTTTGCTTTTACTCCTTACGATAAAATTACAAATGTATAATATCAGGTAGGTGTAAAATACCATCGAGCCCACAGTAAGATATCGAAAGTTACGTTGGCGGTATTAAATGGGGCATAACTTAACAAATTAAAACTAGCTGTTATTTAATAATTAAATGATAAAAGTAAGTATTAAAAATGCAATGAAATCTGTTTTAAAATTGAAATTTAATTAGTTATATCTAACTTTTCTTAGGTATTGTCATTAACCATAACATAATTTTGTACACAAGCATATTAAGAACTTCATTCATAAATAAATAAACTAGTCATACCTAATATGGTTGTAGATGCAAATCAATTCTTGGAAATCGATTCATTAGCATAGGAACCTAACTAAATATTAATTATAATTTATTTCATTTAGGTTTGAAATGAAAAATTACTAAAACTGAACTTAGTGATACAGTTTACACTATTATTTAAGAAACTAGAATCTACTGTATAGCTTTTTGCTAGACAATTTGATAAATAATAATAAATAGAGGAATATTGTGTGCGATAGTAAAGGTGTATACGCCACTGGTACTTATTGATTCACTGTGTTTCCTCAAGAGGACGCCACCTTCACATCAGTTGAGATCTAACTAAAGCTGGGCGTGTAAGTTTTGCAAATCCGAATATTTTAGTGTGTGTTTTTATAGATATGTAACAATTGGATAATTAGTTAAGGTAATGTACCCTTTTAATATATTTTAGTATAAGTTGTGTGCTTGTTGCAAACCTAAAAACTAACTATCAAACGAGATATGGATGTTGGAAATATCATCTGTTTTGATATGGGCCATTAAAGGGGTTAAAAATACACCTAAGAATAAAAAAAAGTTACTTCCTTGTTAATAAATATAACATTGTGACTCATGCATGCAAATATTCGATTTATCTAGTTGGTTACGTTTAAGAAAAAAATGAAGTCTTCATTTGTTCATGTAAATAAAAGTATTATTTTTGACAGATGCATATTACTGCTTCGATACCTTGGAGTATTGATAACTTAATTTGGTATTTTTTATGTTGGAGAAGGTCTTCTGCAAAGTAAACTTCATGTAATTTCAATTTAAAATATTACGGATATTTCTTGGGCTAATCAATATTTCTGACGTTGGCTTTATTTATATTCTAGCCTGGCGCACCAAGGCCTGTTTGAATCGGTGCTTTAAATTCGACAGCGGCGTTCCTAAAAGGGCATATTTCATTTATTTTAGAAACTTACTTTTAATCATGCTTTTTGTGTAATGTACAATATTGTTAAATTACGTGAGGACGGATATACACTTCCGGAGGGATAGGAGAACCGCTCACATATTGATAAGAATATTTATTTTTGATTATTACATATTATAATCAAATCAAGCGAATATAACAAGGATATTATGATACCTAGTGAGTACGTTTTTACATGTTACTAACTAGACATTTATGTAAACCCGTATTGTAGTTATATCAGATCTGACAATGGCAAATTGCTATGATAAACATATTTAATATCTAATGAATCTCAAGGTGTTGTGAAGAAATCATTGTTGACTTGAAATGACGGCATATTTACATGATAGGTATCTACATTATTTAGTTATATCCACTCTTGATTCCAATTTTCCTTCATTTCTTCTACCGAGTCCACTACACACTTAGGTATCTATGTATTTTCTAACTAGGTATTACATTATTTGGCATTGTCACTCGAGGTTTAATCGGTTTGTGTACATATCGGCTATACGAACCCATAGACGTACCTGGTCATTGTCATTTCTCAATTATAAAAAAAAATAAAAAAATAAAACATTCAAGAAGAAAAAAATAAATAAGTACAAAATATAAATGATATAAGCATAATAAGTATATATAATGTAAACGCATGTATGAAAAGAGCAACAATCCAGCAGTACAAAACCTTGTAAGATACTGGATACTGTGTCTAAGAAACAATCTGGTAAATAAAAATAAAGAATTAGTATTTTTATGTGATTCGGAAGCTTCGCGTGGGCCTCAACATCGGCGTTATACTGGAGTCTGAAGTTTGCGAATTTTAGGTCAGTTTTTGACCCTGTTGTATTCAGGAAAACTAACTAGTTATCTATTTCTGTGATCATTGGAATCAAGATAAAGACAACCCACCAGCGAATATACAGGGTGATTTACCATGACATGCGGAAAATGAAATGGTGTGTTAGTCTTCTATGTGGGAAAGTCTCTGCAAAATTTTAGAGTGATCCGAGGTAATTTAGTAATTTTTGTTGCATTAAAACTTGCACAGATACGCTACTATTACTTGTCTGTCTGTGGTCAGTAATAGGGCGATGAACTTACTTGTGAAAGAACATATCGAAGATATTTACATTTTTTGTTTTTTTTAATTGGCATAAAAAGTTAAGCTGGCGGGTGCGGTCAAAGTGCCGTGTTTTTTGCTTTCGGTCGAACGATCAGGACACCGGCAGGTACAAAGTGCCGCCGAAGTTTGATGTTTTTGTGTTATTGACGGGTTTAAGTAAATATCTTTTCCACTTGTTGTAGAGTTCACTAGCATAGGGTCAATGTCTTTTCGATTTATTTCGCTATTTTTATAGTGTGATTCGATTAAAACCAAAAAGGCACTTCTACCCTTCCAGCTTTGCTGTTAATAGTGTCAATCTCAAGTCTGATAAAGGGGGAGGGGAAGTGATATGGTTGTACCGCGTTACGTCAGATTGGTTAAAGTCATTGGCGGCGCATTTCTACAAAAAAAATAAGGTAATTTTTTTGGTCATAGTTTTTAGATTTTTTATTTTTTTAACTCCTTTTGGTAGGGACAACCTACTGATAAATTTTCCACATGTCATGGTAAATAACCCTGTATTAATTCACTGAATAAAGATGGACTAGTGTTTTTTGCTATTTATGCTTCCAAGTTACCATTTTTGGGGGAGAGGAACTTAATATCCCGTGCTGAACATGTCTCAAAGCAGCCTTCATTATTTTTCGTCATTTGTGTGAAATTTTATCAATAAACCCATTTAAAATATATCGAAGTATTAAGAACACTTGGTATTACTCGAGGTATTAAGTACTGTTTCACAATTTTTTTATTCGGATTTCTCTGACCATTATCAAAGAGTTATATTAACTAACCTAAAAGTGACCGCGTACAAAATCTGAAATCTGAGAAATTGAATAAAAAATTGACAAACAGCAATACGAAGTGTTTTTTATACTTATTCTATTTAATGTTTCCCCAAGAACCTATCGCAAACTCAGTTCAATTAAATCATTTCATTTACCCAGCAGACATTTGCCAAAATTGGCAATTTTTCGTCATCTTAAACACCCTCCTGTAGGGTTTCAAATGAACCAAAATGTCTGCCACCTTGATATTCATGTTCAAAGGACCCTACTTAATAAACATCGCCCATTGAAAAAGTTCCAGAACCCTTTTTTCGATGTTTTACACGCCTGGGTTATTTGCGTTCGATGGCAGACTTTAGCTTTACACCGATTTTGGGTGGTTTATATAGTCTCAATCTCTAAATGCACCAACATTTTTCTGCCTAGTTTTGGGCTATCCCCTACATTTCTGCCACTGAATGCGCGGGGCTTTTTTAGATCCATCCAACACTATCAAAATCTCAAGTGGTAAGGATTGGATTTAATTCCTTTTGCACCATATAGAAACCTCAGCCTTTCACAGATGGACTGATAATCAAATCAGGGTCTCCACTGTATGACATAAATAAACTAAATAACTTTTTTGTGGTTTTAAGTAAGCCAATTATAGATAACGGTTACATATAATCAGGGATCGAAAATATCATGATATTTATATAAATATGAGACAAACTGATATATATATCACAAAAAACGTGATATATATATATCACTTTTTGATATTTATGATATTTATTTTTATTTTTTTAATTCATGTAACTTATTCATGCAAATAAAACCACGATTGAATTTAAAAGAGTGCATATCATATTTTAAATCGTTTTTATTCAATGTTTTTTAAGCTTATTATGTCTTGGCTCTGAAAATGTAACAAACAAAACATAAATTTAAAATAAAGTCAAATTCTGTTCAGCTGCCTCGGGTGCCCAAGGCACCCGCCCGAAAGTTTTTCTCACGGCCCAATGATGTATCACTTTACCCGGGTTACCTCCTCTATCCTCCCAGCTGCATTTGGGTATCATTGGGTTCGTACAAGTTTTGTTACATCAAAATAAAAATGACGATCTTGCCCCGTCCAACTGTAAAGCTAAGCAGCTGAAAAGAATTTGCCTTAAAAAAACATAACAAAATTGCTCTCATAGATGTTCAATATTAGTATTATAAGGACAATAAAGAAGTACCTATAAGTATTAAAATGAAACTAATTTAAAAAATATACATATATATTTTTCACCAATGGCGTAGGTGTTTAATCGCGCACCATAGGCGTAGGCGTTTTATTTTTATATTTGCGATATATATCATGATATTTATGGTGATATTTATGGTGTGATATTTTCCATAAATATCATGATATATGTCATGATATATATCAAGTGATATATATCCTCGATCCCTGCATATAATAGTATCATTCATATCCACAAAAAAATCTGGCTTTCAGTGTAGACGGATATCCTCATTGGCAATCAAAGGCAGATCTAGAATTTCTTTGGGGAGGGGGCTAATGAGGTAAAAATATAACCCTTCGGTGTTCAAAATTGCATATTTGCATATTGTTATGTACATTGTATTAGGAAGGATTTTAGGCTGGTCACATGATGTGGTTCCACTCCGGGTGATCCTGGAAAAGTAAAAAAGTTCTAAAATTTTGTGGTATGCACTGGTTTAAGATGAAAACATGAACAACACGTTCGTCCTTGAAGTGCATGCGTCACAATGTGACCAGATTAGTTTTCAAGATAGAAAACATAGCAAAAATATACCAACTGAGTTTTGAAAAGAATACCGAAAATTTTAGAATTCTTTTGCATTCGGTATAGAAATCATAATGTTTCATGTTTTTAGAATCAAAGATTTAGATTTAAAAATCTAAATTCCATATTAAAAGTTCATTTGGTTTTCAAAACAGACAACTTTTGAAGTAGTGTTGGGAAATATAAACGCTATAGGTAAATATTTTGTATTAAAAAGTAAAATTTACTTCTTCGGTTCTTTTTCTTCTGCATTTGACGTGAACTCATATTCGCTACTCCACTCCATAATCCACTCGGTAGTGGATTTAGCATCGGCGTAATGTGGTAAGTACATATAATAGAGTCAACGATAGTGCCGATAGTTTATCCATTATGTCTACAGTACAAAATTTTATTCGACTATAGAAACTATCGATATTGCCATTCGATAGTTGCGGTAAGTATGGAATAAAAAAAAATGTGAATTGGTATGCACCCTGTTGTTTTTTTTTTGACGGCCCCTATATCGAACACCGTTGAACCCACTACGATGTAATCTTGTACAAAGAGGTTTCTAAAGGTGCTGATTAAGAACTAGTTTTCTTCTAAACAAATCTAAAAGATTTTTTTTTTCAAAATCGACCCCCTTTTTCCACCTAGAATCGGAAATAATATCCGCCTAGAATTGGAAAAAGAGTCGATTTTCAAAAAAAAAGCATTAGCAATTTTTTTAGAAGAAAGCTAGTAAGATATTTTCAATCATCACCTTTGGAAACCCCTTTGTCTAAGATTACACACTAATGGGTTCAAAAATGTTTGATTTTTTCAACTAAAAATAATTTTTTATCTGTCAAAGCGGCAATGACTCACTATTCCAGACTCCTTTACAATATAGGCGAAAACTATCACCGAGACTATCACTATCGAAATTATCGATATATTTTTTTGCCACTCTCATTGACTCTAGTACATAATCTACGCTCCAATGAGTCAGAGGCACTGTCACTAATGTCACTACTGTAAAATTCGTGGAGTTTTGTCATTTGCATGAGTACGATGTGCACTCAGTGTTGTTCACTGGAAAACAGGATTAATTTATAGAATCTGCACGTAATCCAATAGATTTTTCAAAATGTCCAGCTATTTAATTAAATGTCCAGCTATTTAATTAAGGGGCCCAAATCATATTACAGGTATTAATTTAAGGTGACAATAATAATCACTTATCAATAAATATCAAAAAAATTAGGCAATAACTGTAAATTATTGCCGAAATTAGCAAATATTATTTGTAGGTCATGGGTAGCCACTCGTTTCTCTTTGTGATATGATCATTATTTTCGTTCACGCTATGAGTCCAATTATAAATATCGTTTCCCTCGTTTTTTTTTTTAATTCTATTTAAACGACGAATTAGTCGATTATAATCATATACTAACAATAGACTCGTTTAGGGAATGCAGCTGCTGAGAATAATCACCCAACCTGTTTACCTTTTGATTCTAGTCAATTGTTGTGAGTTCGCTAAACGGAGGATATTGCTATTTGTCACTTCAGTTGAGGCTATGTCAAAGAAAATCTTTATACTATCTAGTGAATATCGTAATGTTCAAACGGTTAAATAAATTTGTTTGGTGCATGCGATTCTAATTCATTCATTTATTTTGAAATACTTTTTCAAAGACAAAATTAATCTGCTTGATGAAAGAAAGTGAGGTTAAGTTTCACCGCTGACCAGTGGTGGAAAACTATCGATGGGACTATCGATAGTGTCGATAGTTTTGGACTATCGAAACTATCGATGGTAAATTTCACTATCGATAACTATCGGTACTTTTTATGATTCGATTTTGTTTTTTTTATATTATGATCTGGCGACAATAATTTCGTTTACAAATAAAACGGAACAGTATAATATATCGACGGGGCGCATTAACGGCGTTCACGATCAATAAACTATACGGTTACCTCAATCATCAGCTTTTGGACGAAAGACGCGAGGAGCGGGGAATCGAATGAAAGAGACAGATACCGTGCGTGTAATTTCCCATTAGGCATGTACATTCACGTAGCGCGAGAGATTTGACAACACCGGCAGCCGTAAATTCGTCCGTAGGTGGAGCATTCCAGCTCTGTTATTTCATTTCAGCCAGCTGGCACGCGCGATGTTGTAATTCTTCTCCCCATGCCTAGCCCGCGACTAGACACACGGTATATCTGATTTCCGTGCAAAAGGTAGAACAAAGATGCCGGTAGGGTCTACAGCCTACGTCAGCTGTAGACACTTCCGGCATCTTTGTCTTTTGCACGGAAATCAGATATATCTGTCTCTGTTTGATTCGATTCCCCGCTCCACGCGTCTCTCGTCCAAAAGCTGCTCATCGAGGTAACCGTATAGTTTACTGACCATGGACGACGTTAGCCCTAGCGATTGGTATAACTGTAACTGTAACTGTTGGTTTGGTAGCCCTGGCGATTACTACTTGGTTGGTTGGTAGACATAGCATAGATATAGTTACTATAAGTCGCGAGTTTAGACTGCTAATTTTAATTATTTTTGAAGAAACTATATTTTTTTGTTTGTTTTTATTTTCAAGCGTATTGTTTTTTTTTTTTTTGTATTTCCAATATAATATCACTAAGAAAAATATTTAAACACTCATTTGCAAATCTTTTACGTCAGCACATCCTTACGTAAAAAGTGCGATAGTACTATCGATATATCGATAGTTTTTCTTCAACTATCGAAAACTATCGATAGTTTTCCACCACTACGCGCTGACTACACTCAGCGTGAATTTTGCTGCTGAGTAAAACATCCAACAGTTGACAATTAACACATTTTCAGCGTCGTCGTTTAGGCAACCGCTACTCGCAACTGTTGTCCACCGTTGCATTCCCTAAACGCACCCAATGTTGTTTTTCCGTAACATTTTCCCGAGTATTTTTACGCTACTAACAGTGACAGTGTACTAGTATTAGAGGTGATTGAAATATCTATTTCATTCATATTCCTGCCTGTATTTACCTTTGTGTTTACAATCTATAAACGTCAACATAGTTACAATATATGTATATGCACACAATGTGGGACACATCGATGGGCCAGCCACTATACAACATGGTATGCAGAAAAAAAACACAATAATAAAAATTGGGCAATGGGACTTAAGTATTGTGAAATACTTGAAGTATATATTATGGTGTACACAGTTTCTCCCATAGCTTGACCACTCAGGCAAGTGTCCTTAGACCGGCCCTTGCGAAAACTAAAGTATATAAAACATAAGAAACAAATTTTGGAAGGCGTAAACTGGATTCGTTTGTGAATATTCTAATTTCCCTTTTAAATTTGTATCACTAAAAAAAGATATTTTTTTAATTGTACCGTCTTTTAAAATAAGGTTATTGAAAACTATGAAATAGAATGTTATCGTCGCCGAGCTAATCGAACCTTATAACACAGTATCGATTTTGAAGTCAGTATTTAAATGCAATACTTTTTAATACTTAAGTAAATTTAAAATTTTCTACTGTGATGAGCTCTATCCGTGAACACACTGTGCATTAGATAGTTAACACAAACTCTGTAACAGAAATTGGCAATTCAATTAAATGATAAAGTAGTTGGTATCAAGAACCAAATAATGTATGTATAAAGATAGGGCGTCTTATAGGACATACACGCGATCCCTAACAAGATGTTAGTGCCCTTTGTAACTGATAGGGAGTTAATTCTTGTCCTTGCTAAGAAAAACCTAGGGGGTCGTTAATTCTTACAAAATGAAAAGGCGGAATTGGTAATTTTGTGACGATGCAAACTCTTAACAATAAGGATAAATAAGGCACACTCTTTCGGCACAGGGTGTTCCAACAGCACGTAATACTTCGGTAGCGGATTGTTTGGGTTACAATATTATTAAAAGTACTCTTACCAGTAAAATCAGATTTTTCTCGGAAAAGAGTATCATGGGTATCAAATAACAGTACTTTTTTATAGAAAATTATTTTAGAATTCTGAAAATGTCACCCTTGGGGGTAAATAGCATTCTAGGGGCTTTCCACCCCTAGCTGCCTAGACCATAGACGACAGGCGTGGTATTTTTTAATCACATATCACATCATACGATATTTGATTTTATGAAGTAATATGATGCACCACAAATACTTGTCGATACAATTACTACTAAGGTTTTAATATGGAGGACAGGGAAGTATTACGGATAGGATTTTGCAGAGTGAGAGGGAAATATGCGTTTATTTTCGATTTATTATAATTATTTAAAAAACCAAACATAGTATAATCTTTAAAACTATTTTAGATAATTGCTATTGTTCTAACGAATACAACTATAGTTATTTTTTATTGTAAATTTCTGTTGTACTTGAACATCGTAGTTTATCAATGAAAATAGTTCCTAATTTCATTATCAGCACATGACATTTAACTATATATAAAATTTATGATAAAAACTGTACCTATATGCCGTATATGGTTGTATTTCTTAGAGCAATGGGAAGTATCTGAAACTGGTTTAAAGATTATACCATTTATGATTTTTAAATTATTTATAATAAACCGAAGATCTTCTATCTAATCTAATATATAAAAATCTCGTGTCACAGTGTTTGTTATCGAACTCCGAACCGGCTTGACCGATTTTTATGAAATTTTTGGTGTATATTTGGTAGGTCTGAGAATAGGTCGTAGGCTATTTTTTATACCCCTAGGTGATAAGGGTGGCCCTATCCAGAAATTTTATTTTTATTTTTTGGACAAAAATTTATAATTTATATGACGAAACAACGTTTGCTGGGTCAGCTAGTAATAGTATATTATTCAACGAGCGGTAATGTAGGTAATAACTCACGCAGATGAAGTTTGCAGCACGAGCCGTGGGCGAGTGCTATAATTCATCAAGTGAGTTATTACCATTACCGCAAGTTGAATACTATACTTTATCTACGATTATAACAATAAATATTAAATTGAGAAAATTTTGTTTAAATTACTCAGTTTGTTTATTAATAAAATTAACTGTAAAATTTAATTTTTGTACACACTTTTATATTTGCTCTGCGATTTTTCAGAAAAATTCTTAGTTTATGAAAAATTTGAAAGTACAGATGACGCTGGGTTGTAGAAAAAGTGAATTTAAATAGAAAATGAAGAATGACTTTTTTTCGAAATACAGTTCGTTTAAAAGTTATTAATTATTTAATATTTGAAAAATATGATTTTATGGGGCCATAATTCGAAAATTATAAATCAAAATATCTTCAAAATTTGGATATAGGGGTTCTAGAGTATGCTGATCAATAATATTGTAACGTGTTTCCACCCCTATGAAACCACCGTTGCAAATTCCGTGGGTTCCAAAAATTATAACAAGAGATGTCCACTAACACACTTTATTAAATAATTTACTGTATACTTCACAATACTGATTATTAACTTAAATGAACTTTACTGACTAAAAATAACAATGTTTATCACTTTGTCTTAACCTCACTTGTCAAATCCAAACTTCTCTACTTTCTATACTTTCTGAACTACCCGCCGAGAATGCGGTCTTTTATACCTAAAAATGACAGATCTCGATTTTTCCGTGATGACGCCACCATTCTCTAGATAATTCCAGATGTCATCACTCTACTACTGGTGGTTAGGTTCTTTCTCGAGTAGGTGCAAATACATCTGAATTAATTGAAGGGGTTGCAACACATCACAATATTACATTCGTCTTTCAATAAAAAAACAACGGGCCCTTATTACACATACAGGCCTGCGTACCTGCAAGGTAAGTGACGTCATATAACTAGCCTCTGCCTGGGAACGTTTCTTAGCCTCGCTGCATTTGGGTGATTTCTATTAAGAATAATTGACAAAATTAAAATATTTATTAATAAAAAAAATCTGATTTTGGTACTCGGGACTCTAATGCATGGTTTTAACTAATATTAATGAATATTATTATTTTTTGTGAACATCCCTATTGCCCCTTCATCATTGATACTGTCTAAGTTATCATGGGAAAAAAATCTAGCCTTATATATATTAACGCGAAAAATCTGTCGCTACCTCCCTGGCTATTACGTCGATTGGACAGGCTAGGCAAGACGATGAAGGTGATTGGCTCTGTACTTGGTGAGTTATAATAACTCACTCATTATAACTCACGCTATTTGTTTATGGATACTATTAATTGTTCAAAAGCAGTTCATTAATTAGTTTATAACCTAATAAGAGTAGATAAACGCATATTTCCCTCTCACTCTGCAAAATCCTTAATGTACATTCGGAAATTTCGCAATTTAATATATAGATAAATGCATTCGTATTTTCTCACGATGTTATTATCATTAGTTATTCCTATAAAAAATCTGTCAGAAATAAAAATTGAAAAGTTTTTTCGTGAATGAAATAAATAAAATAAAACAAAAATTTGCAAGAAAATTCTTCTTCGTCATTACTATCACTTTTAAGTTCATTATAAATTTGTTATTGTCCTTATGAAGACAGTTCCAAATAATTATTTTCTATTTTAATAACGTTAAATTACACAGGTCTACAAAAAAAGGTCTTTTCCCAAGGTGTCTATCCAAAATTGGTTTCAGTGCGTCAAAATACTTCAGAATCTTGAACCAAAACGGTTTTTTTTTGCGCTTTTTTAGGGAATAACAGGGGTGGTAGAGAAAAATTGACACGATACAAAGTTTTTTTGGCCCATATTGGGTTCAGAGCGTCAAAATACTTCAGAAAAGTTAGATGATAACCTTTTTATTTGTAGATCTTTGTTATTATTTGTTACTTGCCAGTCGTAAGATGGTGTGTTTCTCGTTTCAAGAGTTCAACACATTATCACTAAACTTAAGAAAGATGTCGTTTCGTCGTATATTTCAGTTGATCCCAAATCAGCCCTATTGTGTTAAATACACAATAGTAAGGGGGGCAAATCACATGTCCAATTTTTTCGGCTACATGTTCAATCACGTACTTTTTCAAAATCCTTTACTTTTAAAAATTTCAAGTATAGTATTGCTAAAGTCAGTTGGTACAGTCAGTCTGAATCTGAAGCGCTGCTACTATTATTTCATTACAAAGTCTTTTTGCGATGGAATAACACGGAAATTGTGATTGACATGACGTGTTTCGATTCTGGCGGCACGATAAGCCTTAACTAATGCTTGCATTAACGTATCAATAACATGGTAACAGTAAAAAATTACTAAACTATTGTTCTACTTATTGTGTATATTAATGGTTACATTGGAAACATTTTGGCAATTGCTAAAAAAACTAAGTGATTTTCCTAAATGCGTTCCATCGAACTGTGTTAAATTTGCTTCATGATTTGAATTGAAGCTAATACTTGGTCCACTTTCATTTTTATCAATGCTTGAACTTTGAGCAATTCAATAACATGGTAACAGTAAAAAATTACTAAACTATTGTTCTACTTATTGTGTATATTAATGGTTACATTGGAAACATTTTGGCAATTGCTAAAAAAACTAAGTGATTTTCCTAAATGCGTTCCATCGAACTGTGTTAAATTTGCTTCATGATTTGAATTGAAGCTAATACTTGGTCCACTTTCATTTTTATCAATGCTTGAACTTTGAGCAATTGCAATATCAATATTCTCTTTATTTTTTTGCATTGCATTATTTTGAACAGTGTTCATGATTTTAGTAGCGGTCTCAATTTTATTGTTTAACGAGTGGTCAATATCTCTCTGCAACAGCTGTGGATCGCCACCCTCCATGACGCTTTAATGCTGTGATGTCCGCACCCGAGTCCACCAAAATCGTCGCTGAAGACCTTCTTAGGCAATGACCAGTAGAAGCAGCAGGGTCAGGTAATTTTAAGAATTTTGCTACTACGCTAGAGAGGCTGCCAAATTTATTAATTCCAATTGGCTGTTTTCTACATTTTCCTCGCTGGTAGTTTAAGAAAAATCGGGTAGTACTTGTCAGGTTTGGAGGTCGAAGTTCCATGTATTTCTTGCATGTATGATAGAAATTACCTCCAATAACAAACTGACGTTCCGTTTTTGTTTTCGTGTCAGGAATGTGAACTAAAAGGGCCGTGTTAAGGTCTTCAACATCACTTGTTTGAATTTTCGTCAATTCTTCCCGCCGACAAGCTCCCATTATTCCAAAAAGTAACCCTACCTAAAATATTTATAATATTGTTTATTTTTATTTAATTTGGTTTTATACTATTACCTTTGTAAATAGGTATTCTTCGTCTGGAGCAGATGATAAGAATTCTCTAATTTGCTGGGGTGTCAATATTTTCGACTTTTTAGGTCTGTAACCGTCTGATTTACGCTTCAGAAATGCGCACAATTTGGGGTACTTGCTAATATCAACATTGTTTTTTAGATTAATTGTCGTACGCAGCATTGAATAGATTGCCCACAAAGAGGACGGTTTCATCTTTTTCTTCAAATTTTGGAAATGAGCAAGTAATACATTCTCAGAAAATGAATTTGTTTGGTTTTCTTGACGCCAATCTTGGAAAAGTTTATATGCACGTTCGTATTGACTTTTAGATTTTTCTGGCAGCAAACTAGCAGTTCAACATGACAAACATCTTCACTTTCGCTGTCATTTAGGCTCATTTTTTTCCAAAAAATACAAAATTACTTGTCTCTTGTCACAACGCGTCGATTTATTTTGACAGATTGATGACAAGAATTACGGAAAACTAACTTGATTTTTGCCATTAAAATATCTAGAATTAACCTCAGCCGTGACTAATATCTCGTTGCTAAGTTTAGCCTGTGACTAAAATGCATGAAGTCACGGTTTGTCGAAAGCGTGTTTAAAGGATTATTTAGCGTCATGGAAACGTATACGATAAACGCCATTTTAAAGATGGAAGTAGAAAAAATTACTTACCTTATATGTGACTTTTTTTATCGTATGTAATATCACTAGTGTTTAAAATTTTATCGAAAATTTTTTCGAAAGCGTGTTGCCTGGTAATATAAAGAGTGCAAATTGGCAGTTTATTATCTGATTAAATCCCGACCGCTTTAGCGGGAGGGATTTAATCTTTGATAATAAACTGCCAATTTGCACGAGTTATATTAACTAGGGGCGACTTAGCTTGAGAAAAAATTTTTAGATAAAATTTAAAGCACGAGTGGTATTTGAGGAGAATATTTCACGAATAAATAATTCATTAAGTACATCTTCAATATTGTTTTCTCATTAACTGCCTTCAGACGTTTTCTTGTCACTTGTTGGAGTTTACTGACCTTTATTTTCAATTTCATCACTAATTTGATATACAGAAATATTTCCAAACCGACTCATATTGTCAAAACAGCAAATCTGAAACAAACGCAGTAGAAACAACGGAGATTCGCTATATTTTAAAATAATCTAGTGACGTTTCCATGACAACTAGTAAATAAAACGAGTTGAAACCTTAGATATTATAATATATAGACTGGCTTAACACCTTTCAGGCGTTTCTGAGGTGCAATACGACGAGGAACGATAGAGAGAGCACTACTTTAGTACCGATGTCTCGCCCAAATAAAATATACACCCATGGTTCCGAGATTGACATAGAGAGTGCCATCTAGCGCTACAAGTTATATTCCATAATAAATAAATGTTCATCGACTCATATTTACGTATTTAATCCTTACTTTTAACTTACGAAGTTTATGAATTATGTTGAGGTTTGCTTTGTTAAGCAAAGAGAATTTTAAATACAACAAATTATAATGTTTGATGCACAGCTTTGATTCAACGAGTTACTTTTTGGTAGATTACCATAATATGTAAGTACTATACATTTTTAGTTTGTTCCAGAGCGAATGTGTACTTGACATTTATAATAAATGATTTGCTTACCTTTGTAACTACGTTATTGAGCTATTGAAAGCTGTGCTTGACTTGTTCCTGTATTATGAGCTATATTAAGTACAATCTTTGTGTGTAATTGTTACCTGATTGAACACTAGGAAAACTGAAATAGTTACAGATAGGCAAAAGTTACAGCCTATATATTTCAGACAAGATTCGCTTTGGAATTGAGGTGTGTTTTTGTTTCCTACTACATAATACAATATTACAATTTACAAGGTAAGTACGTTAACAATTAATAATAAGCTAGAGAAGATATTTATAGATAAAACTTAAAAGCTCGAGTTGCCCTATTTGCCAAAAATATTTCACGACAAAAACGTCAAAAAATTTTCGCATATTTGCCGCTGCAGCGACCTGAAAAATTAGAGCGATAAATTTTGCATGTTGGTCCTGTCAAAAGCCGATCTAGCTTGAATTACCACTAATAATGACGTTTGATTGGTGCAATGTTTTGAAAAAACGGGCTCTCATTGGCTATAGCGTTAATGAGTGAAATAATCATCTTTAAAATTTTCTATTTTTCAGGTAAAAATCTGTTTTTCGAACATTTTTACTTTTCCGGAGCGTGTAGCTTGAAAACGGTTGCGAATTCGAAAAAAATATATAAAACGAAAGTTGTTGAGAATTTCATGAGCTTTCATTCGGTATAAGAAAATTTGTTCTTACAACGCACCATTTTCGAGATATAAGCGCAAAAACCAAAAGTGGGACATTCTTCCCCCCCCCCATCCCTCCGGCTCACCTCCTAGACGTCAGGACTTTTAGTATGTTTACTCCCTAAGAACCCTGAACAACTTTCTGAAGGAATCGCTCACGCACTCTACACCTCCTTTATTGACTGACACAAATTTACTTAAATCTTCACCTTTGCATTCAAATGCTGAAACTATGCATATATCTACAGATTGATGTTGATATATTTTGTACAACAAAATTAAGCAATATCTGTTGCATTTAAACTAAAAATGTTGTTAATTTTATGTACAAATATGCAAATGTTTTAAGTAAATATTATTTAAATTTTCAATATGTATTTATTGTATAAAATCCTGTAACAATGTTTTTTCTCTCCTACCGTGTAGTTGAATTTCTTATCTCTTTGGGTAGTGGTATCCAAAATAAATAAATAAATAATATTATTCATTAAGACAAAATGTTTATTTTATGATACTAAAATATGCGATTCACGATTTTGCCTCTGTTTTCTTACAGTAAGCATTAATTATACAGGCACACAAAATAAAAAAAGTGGTATTTTTCTGGTATTCCATTGGGTAATTCATTTGCATTTCGACGTGCTGAACACGAATCAGGTGTCCGTTTAGCTTCATTGCCACCATTTTTTTGTAAATCGTGAAAATAACCTAAAAAAAACTCATAGTTTAGGTTATTTTCGCGATTTACTAAAAATTGGTAACGGGGCTAAACGGATACCCGTTTCGTATTCAGCATGTCGAAATACATAGATGTTACCAAATGGAGTCCCAGAAACAGATCACTTTTCGCTTTTTTTGGGTCTGTGTAATATATTTGCACACGCGATTTTCAAGAAACTGGCGGAAGATCCGGTGATATTCATATATTACACAGACACACACATAAAGAAAGGTCTATTACTTGGATTCCATTGGGGAACCTATGTATTTCGACATGCTGAAAACGAATTAGGTATCTGTTTAGTACCGTTACCCACCAATTTTTAGTAAATCGCGAAAATAAACTAAATGATGGGTTTTTTTTTGGTTATTTTCGCGATTTACAAAAAAATGATGACCAATGGAGCTAAACGGTCACCTGATTCGTGCGCAGCACGTCGAAATGGGGTCAACCATGGTAAATGTGAAGAGGGGTAATTGGCAACGCGGTTCGCTATTCGTACAAATAATTATTTGCGTCATTTATATTACGCGCCAATTCATCTTCACGTCTGTGATTGTCAAACGCAGCATGCTACGTTACTCAGTGAGCGCGTTTACAAAAATACGATACAAAAAACTTAAAATTTGATTTGGAAGATGGTGATTGATTTTGAATTTTACAAAAAAATATATAAAGGCAGGTTGTAATATATTATGATTAACGTGATTTTCATGGATGCCTCTACATGTCTAAATCACCCGTAACCTTAAAATACGTCCATCGCTTGTAAAATACATGTTTACAATTACCCCCAATTACATGTGTTTGGGTTAAATGTTAGCACATTTTTTGGTAATAGGAAACACGGGGGTAATTGGAAACATAATATGCCCCCTAACCACTATTAATGCTTGAAGTGTTGGGTAAATGGAAACATTCTCTTGTAGATAGTTTTAGCCTACAAATATACCAAGAACGTATATAAAAAAGCGTCAAGACCCGATATACAGTCTGGATGATATAAAAAGGGTGGTCGAAGATGTTTTCCGTCCAACCATTCTGTTCCTGGTCCTAGTTCTCATACAGCACCAGAAAAAGAAGTACCATCTGACCATTCAATTCCTGGTCCTAGTTCTCATAAAACACCAGAGAAGCAAATACCGTCTGACCATTTATCGCTTTACTTAGAATCCTGACAACAACTAACACAAATAAAAAACAAAATAGTAGAAGCTGTGGCATCATCGGTTATTAATCAGAGTGAAACAAATGATTATAATTCGCCCAATAAAATTATGTTGCATGACATATTTGGTGTTGAAAACCACCTTCCCGAAAAACAAAAAATAGTAATTCAAAGGCTAAAAGCAGCAGTTTAAGGTGAAGTTTTAACAATAGGAGAGGTTAAAGAGAGACTGAGAGTCGCAGAAGAGAAAAAGAAGGAGAGGGGTAAGAAGAAAGCAACTGCCAGAAAAGGGAAGGTAACAAAAATCGCTAAGAATCCAAGAAAAAAACCAAAAGTGTAGAATTATCTGACAATGAATCATCATTGACTAATAATGATGATGATGATGTACCCTACATGGACAGTAATGATAGTATCTATGACTTGGAGAAAGATGCAAGAGAGGATTACATAAATACACACCCACCTGATAATTTGCAAAAAGGAAATTTCGTAATGGTGACATTTACAGGGAGCAAGAGCATGGCCACTGCTTATAAGTATGCGTGCATTCTTGAAGGCATAGACGAGGATTACCCATGTGAGGTAAAAGTTACTTGCTTAAATTGCATTGACTCTACAAAACAATCATTTTCACTAAATTAACAAGATACAAGTTTTGTACGTTTAGAAGACATTATAGGTGTACTGCCAGAGCTAGTAATCTTTTTAAGAGGAGAGCGGATATTTTATAAGTTTTCTAAACCAGTCGATGTATTTGAAAAACCATAACATTTTATTTGCAGTGTTTCTAAAGCTTTTATGCTTGTGTAACAGTTTGTTTTCGCTTTTCCCTAAATAAGCGTTAAGCGTTTATATTTTAATTTATTTTTCTAAGGATTATAATGCTTTTTTATTATAAAAGATAAGTAAATAATTTTTTGTTTTTAGGTTGATTTTCGTCTTTCAAAACTATTTAGGGAAAGTTAATAAAAAACAAACTTTTACACAAGCAAAAAGCTTTAAAACTCCAAATAAAGTGTTGTGGTTTTTAAAATTTAAATAAATATTTTTTATAACAGTTAAATAAATATTTTCTATAAGTAACAGTTGATTTACTTTACCCCATTGGATATTCATATATAGTTGAATCACAATATAGTTTTGTTTACAATTACCCTTTATGGAGTATTTTGTTACCAAATACCCCAGTCAAATTATTATGTTTTTACAATTGGTAGTCTAAAATGTTTCCTTTTACCCCCTAGATGTGTTATGGTCGTTTTAAGATTCCAACCAATGAAATTAACAATAAAGACATAAGTCTGCCATATTTAAGTGTTAATAATTGCAAATTTTTATCTACTTGTTTACATTTACCCCAAATATTATTTTTTCCAAAAAAAAAGGAGAGGTAATTGTAAACACTGTTTTTTATAAACTACAATAACCAAATTCATTTTAATTTTAAATCCCTTGGACTTTATAGACTTCAAACTTTTTTATACAAGTTTTTCTTCTTTTTTTCTGTTTTATATTACAAGTTATAGTTGACAAAATTTTAAAAAACGAAAAATGTTTACATTTACCCTAGTTGACCCTGGAGCACCAGAAAAGACCACTTTTTAATTTTGTGTGCCTGTGTTATTAAAACACCCACAATCAGTCAATTTTGGTGGTTTTTTTTGCGAGTCCAATTATTTTTAGTTATACTGTATATACTTACTGTGTGTTGCGGTTAGAGCAGGGTTCTTTGTGCGCTTATTCTCTCGATTAACAATTCTAAAATACAATAAACATTTGTTAGTTATCACTTTTTATGAATGTTTAGTTACAGATATTCGTTATCACCAAATATGGTTAAAATATCTGACCAACTACTATTTAAATCACGCAAATAAATAGTAAATATAAATTAGTATATCACACATAAAACCTGTTAGAAACAAACAAAGCCAAATCTACATTGAAACATTATTTAACCTACCTAATATCAGGTACTTTGTGAGTACTTTGTAGGACAAAATTACACCCAAAGCTATTTTGAAAATGTAATCCAAAGCAGAAATATTGTACCATATATAGCAATATTCATTATTTTGCTTCTCCATATATGTATGATATAATTCTACAAATATTTAGGTCTTATTATTGAATATATTATTTCCGAACTATAAATGGGCCTTAACTTGAGTTGTTATTGGATCTCTTGAATTGTGCTTATATGAAATAATCGTATATTAAACCTAACTTGTAATTTGAGGTACTATTTATTAAAGTAGCTTATAAATATATATTTTACTATAACGAAGTTAAAATTATTTAATGAGGTTCTAATTACAAAAAGTATAAAATATTTTGTAAAAAAAAAAATGCAAATCATATAGAACAAGCTAAAAACTACATTTTGATATGTTTTTTATCCCCGTTGGGCTGATTCAGTACTTTTTTTTTCTTTTTGCATTGACTAAAGTAAAGGCTAACTACATTTTGAAATATAGAAAGGGCATCGGTTATATTGTGGTCATGCATCTTTGTAAATAACTCGTTTATTTTTAATTTTTCGAAAAACTCTATTTCAGATTTTTTATCCAAAAAGGTCCGTGCCTTATATCGGTTATAGAGATTGATCGACGGAATACTTAATTTTAGATTTTTATTAGGAAACTGTTGGGTATTTGTAGAATCTATCAAACAAATTAAGTTTTCCAGGATTTGTAGATTCGCTTTTGTTTTGTCAAATTTCTTACAAACGTCACCTAATAGACTTAATCGAGCCCTACAATCGCCATTTTTGAAAATCAAAATTGGACCTTTGGTTCGGGAGTTATCAATATCTATGGAAAATCATACTCGGCCTTGGAAAAAATACTTGCGGTCAACGGATTCGGGCCGCCAGCAATAGGCTTCATTTGTGGCCGTGTACCTTCGATCCCACCAAGTCTCATCGAAATCGATCAATATTCTGGACAGTTATCGTGTTTCCTAGCCCGATTTTTTTCAAAATGTAGTAACAAGAGAAAATCTAGAAATCTTGATCGTTCCTCCACTTCGTCTGTATCAGATTTAACTTAAAAATTATCTTAGGAAAGTTTGGACCGAACTGAATTTTTTCAGAAATGAGAGACTTACTGCAGAAATTTTAAACTACATTTTCATTTTAAGTTTCTTTACAAATTTACTAAAAGTTTACAATTGAACCGATTCTCTTGGCGGATATGGTTAAGCATCAATTTGTGGTATTATTTTTTCAATTATATAATCATAATCATAATAAGAAAATAAAATATGACTAGAGTACTCCGTCCTTTGGTACTCCACCCTTTGTCTGCCTGCTACCGCCTTCTAACTTTCAAACTACGTTCTATGTCCATGAAATTAGTAACCAATTATGAAATTTAGTGGCCCAAATCCAGAGAAGGTATTATTTAAAAAAAAAGTTTAGGAGTGGCTCCAGTATATCCATTTTTTTTTCAAATATACATACGTGACATATCCTAGAAAAGAGCTGTCTCTCTGTTTTCCAAAGTCCATGACCCAAAAATTTGAAAAAATGGTAACAGAACTTAAACTTATTAAATATAATAAAATTTTTGATAGGTAGCATATTAAATAATGTGGAAATAATTGTTTATAGAACTTTATTAATATAATATTTGAAATCGTCTACCCCAAAAACCCATAAAACGATATCCCACACGGTAGTGGGGTGTGGGTGGCGATAGGGGGGTGGTAGTGGGGGTTGATGAAGTAAAAAAAATATTTTGAGGGTTTTGGTTCTTGTACACATACTAAATCACATTTTTTTTTCATCCCCTTTAATAATAAGGTGGTAATGAGGGTGGCTAATGCCAAAATTTTTTTGAAACCTTAGCTTCTTTTGTATACACTAAATACCAATTTTATGGACTCTTACCTGCTTAATTTACCTATTTACCCCCCATTTACCCCAATTTACCCCCCAACGCTTCGACGGAATAAGATGAAAATATAATCTAGTTCCAGATCCCGTTAAAGTACATACGTGTACCAAATTTCAAGTCAATGTCTTAAATGGTTCCAGAGTAAACGTGCGCACAAAAAAAGTTACAGACCGACAGACAGAAAATTTTTTTCGCTCAAATTTAAAATCTTGACGTTTCATGACATTCTAAACTATTTGAAAAATAAAAATTTTCAAAAATTTTTTTTGTCGTTACTTCCACTGGATGTGGAAGTAAAATGATGCCGAAGCTGCTGCGACTGTATTTTGTGATTTATCGAAAGCATTTGACTGCGTAAATAATGAAATATTACTGCAAAAACTTCAGTGTTATAGATTTGCTAGGGTTCAAGCCTACCGCACTCAATGGTAGAATCTTCAGGAAAGTTGAGATCCACAAGGGTCTGTTCTTGGCCCAGTTCTTTTATTATTATTTTTTTAAATTAAAAAAATGAAATATGTGCTTGTCTGCCGCCCCCCTCTAGTTTGCAAAGTACGTGACCCAAGCATTTTTAAAATACCAATAACTTTTGAATTTATCAGCAACAAATAAGTTTCACTTGGATATATCTTAAGAATTTACGAGACATCACATTTTGTACATTACACTACTTTTTAAATCATTTATATGGCCAAGTTATTTAGTTTTCTAAGTATGTCATTAATCCTTTACAAATATCCCGAAATATTTTACTTTCACATCCAGTGGAAGTAAATTTTTAAAAATTTGTATTGTTCAAATAGGCTTAAAATGTCATGAAACGTCGAGATCTTAAGTTTGAGCGAAAAAAAAATTCTGTCTGTCTGTCGGTCTCTGTCTGTAACTTTTTTTGTGCGCACGTTTACTCTGGAACCGTTTAAGATATTGACTTGAAATTTGGTACACATATGTACTTTAACGAGATCTAGAACTAGATTATATTTTCATCTTGTTCCGTCGAAGGGTTGGGGGGTAAATTGGGGTAAATTTGGTGTAAATGGGTAAATCAAGCAGGTAAGAGACCATAAAATTGGTATTTAGTATATACAAGAGAAGCTAAGGTCTCAAAAAAATTTTTGGCAGTAGTCACCCCCATCCCATTATTAAAGGGGATGAAAAAAGTTGTGATTTAGTGTATGTACAAGAAACAAAAACCTCAAAATATTTTTTTACTTCATACTACCACCCCCTATCACCACCCCCACCCCACTACCGATGTGGGGTATCGTTTTATGGGTTTTTGGTGTAGAGGATTTCAAATATTATATTATTAAAGTTCCATAAACAATTATTTTCATATACAAAGTTTTTTCGATGTGAGTGACTTGGATAGAGAATCTGGATGTGGAAGTAGTGATTCCTTGGGCAGCGGTTTTTTACTGTTGCATTAATTTTACATAGAATACTGAACGTTCCTAGAATATTGAATCGCACGAGATTTTCGCCTACTGAATTGTCAGTAAGAAGATAATGTGGTTTTCTGCTCAGTATTTTCTATAATTGCCCAATTTGAATATAAAATTAAAAAATTTTTCTCTAGTTTAAGAACTCTTGGATCCATAAAATGTTCATTATTATCTTTAATATACACATATATGTAGTGAAAAATGAATTTTTTCAATGTAAATTAGAACATTTCATTTCATTTATTTTCCATTTTGCTACAATATATAATATATATTTCAAATGCATTACATTAATTTGGAGCACCTAAATTAAAAAAAAAACAAAAATATAGAGAAATAAATATGAATTATTAAGAATCATTAACGTAAGTAATAAGAATAAGGTTTCAATGTGGTAAAATGATAATGTAGCTATAGACCATTACACTGAGTAATAAAAAGAGTTCATATAAGTATGTTTAACTTACCATATGTCCAAAGATATGCCAGGAAACGTCTTGTTACCAAGATGAAGTGCATTAATCTTAAACTTTTATTTTCCTTTTTAAAAATAGTTCAGTCACTGTGAAATAAACTCCAGCTACTATTTTATAAATATTTATATTTCCTAAGTAGGTATTGTTATAAAGTTATTATATTGTTTGCAAATACGAAAACGAAGAGTATATTGTATTTGATCGGCACATTTCTAAAACCGAAAATATCGCTCAGACAAAAAAATTTCATATCGTTGTGTGTGTGAACGAATTCTGAACAACTTTTCGAGAAATCATAGTAGGCTTAGAGGTAGACAAAAATTTTGTTAATGAAAGTTGTTCGGAATCACTTGATATGCCCCCCTGTAAAATTTTGTGAAAATCGGAATATTTAAAAAAAAAATTTGTTTCACTTCTCGCATCTTTTTTATTTGTGGCCGAATTCATTTCAAATTTTTATCAGCTACGCAACTCCATAAGGCGATTTTATCTAACACCGAGTACTTTTTCCAACAAATGAAAGTGAACAAAGATCGGCATTCAATGTATGTATGCATGTATTATGTATGTATGTATCTTTACCCACTATACAATCGAGCTAAAATTTTGCATACACGTGTAGTTAAATAATAAATAATTTCAATGATAATTGTGCATGACTTTCATTTGCTGTAAAAAGTTTTCTGTATGTGTTAGAAAAAATCGTCTCATGGAGTTCTATAGCTGATAAAAATTTGAAATATTCGTCCACAAATCAAAAAGATATAGGGGGTGTGTCTTCACGACAAGTGAAACAAAAATTTTGTTTTTAAAATTATTCCGATTTTTAAAAACTTTTACAGGGTTACATATCAAGTGATTCCGAACAACTTTCATTAACAAAATTTTTGTCTATCTCTAAGCCTATTATGATTTTTCGCAGTAGGGCGGCGTTTATAAAGTCGTCTTATGGAGTTCTATAGCTGATAAAAATTTGAAATGAATTCGGCCACAAATAAAAAAGATACAGGGGTGTCTTCACGAGAAGTAAAACAAAAAAATTTTTTTTGAAAATATTCTGATCTTCACAAAATTTTACAGGGAGGCATATCAAATGATTCCGAACAACTTTCATTAACAAATTTTTTGTCTAAGCAACTGTAATGAACCTACTGTGATTCTTTAAATAAATTATTGTAAGTCACTATTCTCATGGCTCACTTTTGTCGATATTGATGTTAATTTAACCATATTTTAAATAACTTTAAATAACCTCAATAACCGTACATTTAAGCTGTAGGGAATGTACATATAGGTTGAAAGGTAATAAAAAAAATGAAGCGAATAGGCTTATAAAATATAGTATGTTCCGTTTGAAATAAGCGATTTAATGGAGGTCGAAGTTGAACCTCATTTTCCGGACACCCTGTATATTTTGGGGCATTTATAACTTGAGCCCAGAAAGCTCCATCTCTCATATGCAGAGGTGTAATTGTTTTGAAACTCGATATTTTATGATTTCACGAAAAATGTACCCTAACTGAATAAGAATTGTATATCGTCTTTTTTTATATAATAAGTGTATGGAGTAAAGAACTCGAAAGACCTTGATTTTTTCTAAAAATAAATTTCAGACCAAATATTTACAATTCTGATAAGTCCGCGACTTCAACTTAATAACTGCCCCCAAATACAAGTATATATCAGTAGTAAATAATATTTTAATAATAATAATCACTGGCAGATATTAATACCTACTATTACTAATTTTACTGTTCAGACAACACATGTCTAGGTGTAGGATATTTTTAAATTCCCAATGTTTTATTTTTAACTAACAATAAACTTCTATTTAAGATTGATTTTTAGCAATATGTTTGCAGTTGCTTGATTAAAATAGGTGCATACTTACCTATATATTTTTATTTTGTTATTCTTCGATTTCACTGAAGTTGCTAGTTAGGATGCGATCAAAATAGTATGAAATAAACTAATTGGCCTATTTCTGTAAGTTATGATTCAGACTCGATATACAAATAATGACGAGCTGCCAAGAGTTTGAGAAATCGTGCTAATTTTTGCGTTGTTTGTGAAATCGTTTTTTAAATGTTCCTTAATATTGCCGCTACTGTAACTAAAACAAAAGCAAAATTCAAGTTGTTTACATGGGCGGTCATAGGGAGGGAGGCAAGAGGTCTGTGGCCCCCTTCAAACCAGCTCAACTGCGTTTTTTTTTTCAAGCCAAATTTTTGTTCAGTTTGAATGCCCTTTAGACTTATTTAGGTTTTGTCAGTGTTTTATAAGGGCCGCCTCATAAACCAGTGATTTATGCCAGATTTATTGAATGTCAAATGCACTTAAAAATAGTTTTGTCTTAAAGGAAATTTTAAAAAGGCATTCAGGAATTTACCTTAAAATTAAATTATCTTTTAGTCTCTATTGGTTTATAACTGCCTTATCGAGGTATTTATCAAGCCCTCAATAAAACTTTATAGCTGTTAAGTCCAGCTTAGGAGGATCAAGTTTTATTGAAAAATCTATAAAATGTGATTTTATTATCGATCTATGAAATTATCTTGGGGTGGTTGTTAATGCTGGCCTATAAATCTAATATGCTTTGATATCAGTAAGTTTCCAGTCGAATCTTCATAAATACAACTGTTTGTTAGAGTTTTATTGAAACGGGCAAATACTTGTAATAAATCAGTGTTAGGCATAAAAGGATTTGCGTTCCCTTTGTCCAGACTGTAGTGTTTTAAAATATGTAGTTTTAAAGCTGTGGTAAAAAATATTCGTTGGCATTTCATGTGTTTTTGGATGACGTGTGTATGTGGATGAATAAACATAAACACAACACACATAGTAGACAACCCCCAATAAAAGCCGGAAGGGGCATTTGAAAAAGTTTTGTCAGAGTTATAAAATAGTATATTGTTTGTTGCTTTATTGTTGCTTTATTGTTGCTTTATTGTTGCTTTATTGTTGCTTTATTGATGTTGTGATTAAGACTTTTTAGGCTTCAAGTATATTTGCTCTTATAAGGGTAAGTTTTAAGGGGTTCTATAAAACCTAATTATAAAGCTAATTTGCTGCTAGGATTATATGTATTTGTAATGGGTTTATCATATCTATATAAAACCCAAGCCAAATGGTTTTATTACGTTCATAAATTCTATTAAGATTTAAAGAGGCTTTAAATTATTCTTTATGGTTTAACAAGTATGCAGTAAAGACGTTTCAAATTATTTTTAAAACTAGACATTTTCAATGGTTATTAGTTTTTATTAAAGGCCATTTCAAAACTAGTCTCTTAAAACATCCTTGACAAATGTTTAGATAAACCGTTATAAAGAAAAAGCATCTGTAAATCTAAAAGGCAAATCTTAAGTTTATAAAACACTTTCTAAAAACTCAACTCATGACAACATGACAACAAATGTGTTAGAAGCATTTCACGACTTGTAATTGTCTTTTCTGGAAATGTGGACGAAAGTATAAAATAGTGGTCATACGTTGAAAGAACTATTAAAAAGCAGAGAGCTGTGCGATGCTGCCAGTTTGATGCATTTGTTTATTTGAAAAATATAAAGTGTAAAGTTTTTTGAACGTATATTTCTTTATGTGCTGAGACTGAAACAGGCAACCTTTTGAGTTTCAAAATAGAAAACATTTGCTACTAGACGAAGAACACGGAATGGAAAAAAATCGCTTTATTTTTTTTAAATGGTATTTGTGATTAATACGTGAAATGGAAAGGTTCAAATGTTATTTTTGTTAATATAACTGCGTGACATTACTTTACAATTAATCACTTCTAGATTCTTAAAGCACCAAATAAAAGCATCCAAGTTTTTATTAAGGTTATGAGGATAGAGGGATTGCCGCTGAAGAGCTATGGCGCCATGGGGTGCTTGTTTTAAAGATTCAAATGTCACAATGGCACGAATCACCCACCCTACTTAGAATCTTCATTTTCTCCGTTGAAAGGTTATAGGATCATGAGATTGTGGATGTATTATACTCAAGCACAAGAATCCGAGGTCACAACTGCTCAATCAAGATTCTCCACTGTTTTCAGCGGATTCCAAGGATTATGGGGTTTTACGATTTCCTTTGAGTTATGTGGTCAATACTGAAATACCACAATGTTATTTGGTTAAAGTTTTAAAGTTGAATCACTTTTGGAGACTGATTTAAATGAGCTGGGTAAGCACCCAGTAAACCAATTTGTTTTATAATTGTCATTTCTACAACAGTTTTGTTTTATTGCTATTTTATTACATTTATAAAATTGCAATAAAACAAAATAGTTGTATAACGTTTAAATTTTGCTTGTTGAGCAATATTACTATCCAACAGACTTTTTTAGTGTTAAAAAAAACCTGACATGCTGGGGAAAAATTAAGGACAGATGCGTGTTCAGCGGCTCAAAATACAAGGGATAAGTATGATCAGTACCCCAGCACAGACTACTTTTTTGTGGGCGGGCCTGTGTAATTTCTCGATAAAAAAATTCTTTCTGCGAATATTATCAGTTTGTGTATACTTTCTGCATATTATTTGTCAGTTAAAAAAAATGCATCTTTATTTCAAGTTACAAATAAGTTTATGAATGAAAGTTGGCCTGATAAAAAAGTTTCTATCAAAAATATGCAACGAGTTTCACACCAGGTCAAGTGTGACTTCTATTTTGCTTTCTTGCCTGTATAACAAACAATTATCGTTACGTAATCAGTTAAATGGATATTACTTTAATCAATCTTTTCATATGTGCATATTGTGATAATTGCTGTTAAATTGAAATAATAGATATTCGAATATAATAGGACGGCGATCCATAAATCTCACGCCACATCCTTAAACCCGACAATGAGTTATATAAATATAGTGTCTTTCGTAACACAGCCAATAACATACGAGATATCCGTAACAGATTTGATGGACACTGAATTTATTATGTTGTATAAACTTGTGAGGATAGTCAAAAAGAGTCTTTATTCCAACACAGGCTGACAAGACCAGTGCAGTGGATGGAACAATTTTCCACAATGCGCAATAGCACAAAAATTAAAAAACATACAGACGTGCTGATGTCATAACTTTACATTTTTATAAGCTTTTATTTAATTTGCTTTGTATGTATGTTAGGATGTTTTGTTCAAATCTTGCAAGTCAATGTTGAACCACTTAACGATGTTCAATTGAGCTGACATTTTGCATACACTTGTAGTTCTGGTGACAATACAATAATATGGTACCAAAAAGTGTGTTTTTTTAGTTTTAACACTATATTTTTGTTTTTTTTTTATTGTATAGTTTATTCACTCAGACGTTGGATCCGGTACTATTTTAATAATAAATATAGTATAAAATAATTGAAACGTAACTAAAAATTAAAAAATTAATTTAAATGTAAAAAATGACTTTTTAAAAACAAGCTTTTATTATTATTTAGGTGTATTTACTAAAACGAAAAAAATAAAAAAATAAAGTTAATTGTCTTAGAAGCTCGTCGCGTAAATTAAAAAAAAATACAAGTTTTTTTTTTCTTTTTTCATTTTAGTACACCTAAATAATAATAAAAGCTTGTTTTTAAAAAGTTTTTTTGCATTTAATTTTTTTAGTGTATATTATTTATGTTTGATCGGTTTCTGAAAGATTGTCTTCTTATTCACAACGTCTTATCAGCGAAACACAAAAATACTGTATAGTATTCTGACGAAAGTTCATCGGGAGATAATTAAAACTTCTAGTGTAGCAATTATACCTAAAACAATCAACTTATTTTCAAAAAACTGCTCAGCAGAGTTCAAGAGTGCCATGTTAAAATTTACCATCAAAATTCAGTTGTAGAATGGTTTTATTCGCCATCCAAAAACGACTGGACCTTACACAGGTTTACAAAAAAAGTATTCTACATCTGAAATGCGAGTACATTTTTTTCCATTAATTAAGGCCAAAAAGCTTTTTTTTGACAAACTTCTTGGTTTTTCAAAATTGGGATGTGATAGAGAAAAACTGGTAACACACTCAAAGAAAATGATAGGTAAATTCAACCAAAAAGAGCATATGAAATCGCGCCTATCTAGTTTCATAGTTAAATCAATCAGAAAAGAATAGTCATACAACTTTATTTGTTTTCGTAAACAAATAGTAGTTTAATAATCATATCTTCTTGTAACAAATTAAATAGTACAATGACATTTTTTTATGTTCACTAACAACCATTTTCAATTTGGTCTACAATTAAATAGTACAACGACTTTGTTTTTTGTTCACCAACTAATTTTTAGGTTGATCTACACTTTATTGTATGATGAAGTTTTTTTTGGTTAGCCAAAATCTCAGTATTGAGACATCAGACCACCCAAACCAAAGATTAGAGATCGTTTTATAAGATCCATCCAAATATATCGATGATCCCTGAGAGAATTTAAACATTGCAATCGTGTTATTAGTTTTCTATAAATTTATAAGAGTATAAGATAATGCATGATTGATTATTGTCAATGATTTGTATGTGGCGTCATCTGGGAATAATTTCTGTAATAGACTACGTGGTAAGCAAGCAGATTTTATGGTAATTCTTTTAGAACTTCTAGAAGACGACAATAATATTGGTTTGTCTACCAAGTACAATAATACAGCGAACTAATACTGGGTTAGAATTACAATTCGATAATAGTTAAAAATAAAATATACTATTATCTAGTTTAATTTGACAGAATTCAACAAAATAATAGTCAGACGAACAAAATAATAGTCTTATTCATCTATTTTTTAAGTTAATGTTTGTTTTGTTGTACGACAACTTTTTATTAATTAAAATAACAATCACCTCTTGTTTAAAAATACCATCAATATAGTTTGGTTTAACAAAATTAACGATATTGTTAGTTAACCATTTTTTTTTTTTTGTTGAATTTACCCATACTATTTCTTTGAGTGCAGTTTTGAATACAGCGATCAGAATATATGGGAAAAGTGTACTCAAATTCCAGATGCAGAGAACTATTTTTTTGTAAATCTGCGTTATTGGTTACAAATAATAGTTATTTATGCACCAAGGCACTAAAGTTGAGCTTTTTATCAAAATGTGGAATTTAGTTAAACCACATAAATAATAAAAAGAAACTTTAGTGCCAAGGTGCATATTAAGTTTTTATTCGTTTATTAGACATTCCCTACCTGTACTTTAATGATATTCATTAAGATACAAATTTTCCATTAAGATACAAGTTTATAACCAATAGAAACGAGACACACAGCAATATTCTGTCAATATCAACTATTGCCTTGAACATTTGACAGATCTAAAATTTATCAATTTTGACAAGTCAAACTTACTGTTTACCTAGCAAATTTTCAAACTTTTTGCTTCTTGCAATTGAAATGTGTGATAGTAAAAGTGAAATTGAAATAATAATCCATAATATTTCCTAAATTGTAGTGAAAAACTAAGGGAGTTTGGCACTAGGGAGGGTTGTACAATTGTAATCTATAATTAATACATTTCAGAAATGTGTTAATTTTCTATTTTATTATGACTGGTCGTAGAAAAAATAGTGTATGCAACTCACATTTAATGGCTACTAAATGGTCGTTGCATAGTATACTATTTTCTACTCCCATGCTTTAATTCGTTTGTTAGACATTCGCTACCTGTACTTTAATGAGATTCATCAAGATACAGATTTTCCATTAAGATACAAGTTTATAACCAATATCAATATCAACTGTTGTCATCTGACAGATCTAAAATTTATCAATTTTGAAAAGTCATTTATCATTTAGCAATTTGAGAAATAAAGTGTTAATTTTCTATTTCATTATGACTGGTCGTAGAAAAAATAGTGTATGCAACTCACATTTAATGGCAATTAAGACAGAGCATGAGAATTATGACATGAGGCGAATGTCATAATTCTCATGCTCGTGTCTTAATAGCTATCACTAAATAGTCGTTGCATAATATACTATTAAGTGACATTAAGAAATGTCAAATCTGAATAATTTTTTGTAATGTAATTATGTCACAACCAATAATAATATGTATATTGACGTTTATCTGCCACCTCTGCCAACTACAAGAAATCGTACAATCATGGATTACTTTAATGACTGTTTACAGCACTCTAATGTCGATTATGAGGTTCTTTAGTGCCGATTTAAAAAAAATACTTTATTTCGTGAATAATATATTTCAACATAAAACTTGGGTTCATGACTTATTTCTTGAGAATTTATGTATAAAATCTTGAATTTGTGTTACCGATTCTTTTAAAACTCCCTGTCAAGGTTTTGAACTTTTACACGCTTGTATCTCACTCACTTTCTCTGTTTGTTTGTTTGGGTCAAATTTTATGATCGAAGTTTCACCTACTTCCCGTGTTCCTGGAGTCTGGAAATTTGACACATTATGATAATACAGTAATCAATCGTTAATTTCACTAATTAATCGGTTAATGTACCTATTAATATGAATTAATTTTCATTTTACTACGAGTCGGACGGAAGACTGAACTATATTATGAAAGAGGAGATACGCACAATACGAGTACCAGCTGATCTGATATGCACATGACGTTACTCGCTAGTAATTTTCAAATAGAGTCGCGGCAACCACTTGTAAAATCATAGAATTCAAGCAATGCATTTATCGACTTTTTTTCATTTTACAATAGGGAAGATGCATGAAATTTTAAAATGCTTGAAAAAGTGATTTGCTCTTAATTTCCATTACGCAGAAAATGATTATAACAAAAGAAATTCAAAATAAAATTTATTTTCCGTAAAATTAATATTTAGATTATGCTGTAATTTGTAAACAAAACCACGTGACTGCAAACGGTTTTTTATTGGCGTGAAGTCAATGACATCAGTTAGTCGGATAATTTGTCCAAAGTAGACGCAGTGTCCTAACCTCTCGCTGACGTCTGTCTACGAACTAACTTTGGAGAATCTTGAATGTAAAATTACCATATTTGTTTTACATTTACTTAGGCACAATGCAATATTTGTAATTCATGAGTCATAATAATGTTGTTCACTAGCTTGTTAACCAAATAATAACATAATAACACCACAAACAAGAACTTGGTAAACTGACTGTAAACAATAAACAGTAAACTGACATTTGACAAACCCATCGAAATTGCTTTAGATATACGAAACTACAGAAGCATGTTTCTACGGAAAAAGAAACTTCCGTTCACTATTCCGTCCTTGTCTGGCAAGATCTGATTGGTTGAAGAAAACGTCCGATTGGCTTAACCGTCTGTACACAGACCGAGAAAAAGGATGGAATATAGTGCACACAAGTTTCTCTCTGTGTCACTTTCTCTAGTCGAGTGCACCTTCCAGTTTGTTATTAATTTCGATGGACAGATCATAACGGGAAACGTCACAATGAATGGCGCCAAATAACTGCCGTTTTGAAATATCCAAATTCCTCACCGATGAAATTATTTATTTTCTCACTGTATTAACATTCAAAAAATCGTAAATTTTACATTTTTATAACTTTTTTTTGCTGCTGTATCGATTTTCATTATAAAAAAAAAATCATGCAACTTCTCTATAAGGTCGATATGGATTTAAATGCCAGTGAAACATCTCCAAAAAAATTAATGTGTTCTCTCATGTAATTATTACAAATCTTTAATAACTCTGCATTGATTTACTCAAAATACCATTTATTTTTTTGCACTTTGCAAAGAAATCTTAAGTCCGTTTTCTTGAAAAATCCTAATCCTAGAAAAAAAATTCCTACTTGCTATACTTATCCTTGCAAATTCTCACATTTTATTCACTTAACCTTAGCAAAAACTCCTTATTTTCTACCCTTATTAAAATTTGACCTTATATATCTGAAAATACTGTATATGAATACAAGGACACAAGGACTTTTACATTAATTGCGAACCTTATTATTTTCAGTCCCACTAAATTGCGAAGAACTGCCGCTGTTGTCTTCATTCAGTCTTCGGGCTTGTAAACGGCCGTAACTTATAAAATATGCGGGATACAAAAAAAATCTGATATACTTTTTGAAGGAAAAAAGTAATTAATAACTTTTGTTTAAAACTTTTCCAGTTTTATGTATAATAATGTTAATAATGGAATGAAATAGTACTAAAAATAGTAATTTTTTTTATATAATTTAAATGTTTCATACCACTATAAATCACACTAAAGAAATATATTTAAATAATGATGAAAATGAAAAATAATATTTTTTTAATAGCACCTTCAGAAAAAGCAATTTGTCCACGGCAAAGCGGTATTATAGGTGTAAATGACAATTTTTTTTGGATTACAAACACAATTTTGTGTATTCTGCTCTTGCTTCACCCAAAAACTATTTTTAGTGTCTTGGACTGAAAAATTTATAGAGGGCGCTGGTTTAAAAATAAAAAGCACATCAGGTAAAGTGCCTTTTCTGTGCGAAATATTGAAAAAAATCATTAGAAAAACTTGCTCAGAATTAAAAAAAATATGACGTACTGAATTGCAGAACTAAAAACAAATTTTTTTAATTTATAAAATTTTAATTTTTTTAATATTATAAATGTAATGATAATTTAAATTCGTTTATTCTACCCATGTTCCTCCATTTTCAGCACACTACTCAACTGTGTTCTTAAATTCTTTGTAGCTATTTTGAATGGCTTGAAGATCAATTGAATTTATAGCATTTTTAATTCTCTCTTTCAATACATTTACATCCGTTGTTAAATCATAGGAATAAACAATTTGCTTCAGACGACCCCATAAATTAAAATCGCTAATAGTCAAATCAAGTGATCTGGGTGGATACGGAAAGAATCCAAATCGTCCAATCCACTTTTCTGCAAAATTATTATTCAGCCAATTCCTTACTGTGAAGGAACGTGGGTAGAATAAATGAATTTAAATTATCATTACATTTATATAAAAGAAAATTAAAATTTTATAAAAAAAGAATTTTTTTTTATTTCTGTAATTTAGTAAGTACGTCACGTCATATTTTTTAATTCTGAGCAAATTTTTCTAATAAATTTTTTCAATATTTCGCACAGAAAAGGCACTTTACCTGATGCGATTTTTATTCTTAAGCTGTTACCAGCGCCCTCTATAAATTTTAAGTCTAAGATACTAAAAATAGTTTTTGGGTGAAGCAAGAGCAGAATACAAAAAATTGTGTTTGTAATCCAAAAAAAATTATTTACACCTATAATACCGCTTTGCCGTGGACACATTGTATAGTTTCAACAATAATTTAAAAAAAAAATTATGATTTTGTATTTTTAAGACCCATCAAGGGGTCTTAATTGTTCGATTACAGTTTTTACCTCCAAAAGGGGAGAGGAAAACTTCAAATTCCCATTTTTTTGTTTTTTATTTTTTGCATCGAAAAATGTATATTCAAAGTTCGCCATCGTGTATAACAACCAAAAATACGTAAGTAAAAAGATTGGCAACGATTTTAGTAGGAAAGAAATCAATCGATATACCCAGTGTATAATAGTATCAAGTCAAATATAATTTATTTTGTGTGGAATATAAGAAATATTTTAAATTGTGAAATGTATATTGAATATGTAAAATATTCCCCCCTATAATAATACTAAATCATCTATCTTTATTAGACAAAAGAACAACAATCACCCTTAATCTAAAGAGTGAAGTTTAGCTCAACAGCTATTCTTACTTGTACCCTTAAAAACAATAAAAAAAAATGTTTGTATTAAGAAGATACATATATAAAACTAATAGAAATTATTTGAATTACAGTAGCAATAACAATAATAATAAAAACTGAATAATTATGTAGCTTTATGTAACGTGTAATGTGTTTATATTACAATAAAGTATTTTAAAAAGTAGAAGAAATAGTTCTAGTTGAATATTTGTATGGGGTTTTTATAATTAATATATTTAGAAAAAAGTTAACCAAAAATGGTAAATAATCTTTTTCTAGAATATGGCAACCTCAAATGCCTATTCGATTATGTAAATATTGTAGTAACTGTAGCAGTTGACAACTTGCTACTTTGTATCTTTTTCCCTAATTTAAAATTACCCGATACCCGCGGCGGTACACATCTCCTCTCCGCCACTGGCTAGGGGGTGGTACAGGAGGTGTTGGGGGTTGTTATGCTCTCGATTGTGGGAGGAAGCGACTCGTCGGGCGCCCGCCAGGCGGACTCCCAACCGTTCTGTCATGCAGCTTCCATACTTAACCGTAAAATTCCTGCTATTCGCATCTTCCCAAATTTAACAGTCCTGCGATATCAGCTTTATATGTGCTGGTGGGCTCCTTCCTGCAGTACTTTTATTATAGATAACCAATTAGGCGGGCACAAACGAATTTTATTATAAAATTACATTTCAATTAAATGGATGTTTGAATGAATTACATACTTGATGATGCGGTATTCAATGTGCAGAAGGTCTGAAAGTGCCACAGATAATTCACCGTAAATATTGCGTGCTGTTAAATTAGTACTGGAAAAAAAATTCTATTATATAAAAATACTTGCCTGATCAAATTTTGCAACCCCCTACGGAATTATGTATATTTGACAAAAAAATTAATCCTTCGGTTTTGACAAATATTATTCGTAAATTTAAAATGCGCGGGATTACTAATTTTAAAAAACTGCTAAAATAAAGTTCAGGCGTTTTTGTATGGCGAACTGGGTAATAAAATATGAGTAAGCCAGGAAATAGAATAATATTAATAATAATAATAATATGTCTTTATTTTTTCGTTTATATTTACAAGCAAAACAAAAGGCTGAAAGATGGGTGGCTATATTCAAATAAGTGCTCTTCCATTTAACCACCCACATGTAAAAAAAAATAATAAAAAATAAAATATACAATATGAGAAAATGAAATAATATCAAACATCTAAAACAAGGAACACTAAAAAATTAAAACCACTGCCCAAGGAATCACTACTTCCACATCCAGTTTTTCTATCCAAGTCTCTCACAACGAAAAAAATTTTGTACGTGGAAATAATCGTTTATGGAGCTTTATAATATAATATTTGAAATCATCTACTCCAAAAACCTACACTCAAAGAAATAGTATGGGTAAATTCAACAAAAAAAAATGGTAACCTAACAATATCGTTAATTTTGTTGAACCAAACTATATTGATGGTATTTTTAAACAAGAGGTGATTGTTATTTTAATTAATAAAAAGTTGTCGTACAACAAAACAAACATTAACTTAAAAAATAGATTAATAAGACTATTATTTTGTTCGTCTGACTATTATTTTATTGAATTCTGTCAAATTAAACTAGATAATATTATATTTTATTTTTAACTATTATCGAATTGTAATTCTAACCCAGTATTAGTTCGCTGTACTATTGTACTTGGTAGACAAACCAATATTATTGTCGTCTTCTAGAAGTTCTAAAAGAATTACCATAAAATTTGCTTGCTTACCACGTAGTCTATTACAGAAATTATTCCCAGATGACGCCACATACAAATCACTGACAATAATCAATCATGCATTATCTTACACTCTTATGAATTTATAGAAAAAACCGCTGCCCAAGGAATCACTACTTCCATATCCAGATTCTCTATCCAAGTCACTCACAACGAAAAAACTTTGTATGAAGTAAAAAAAATATTTTGAGGTTTCTGGTTCCTGTACATATACTAAATCACAATTTTTTTTCATCCCCTTTAATAAGGAGGTGGGGGTGGTAATGAGGGTGGCTAATGCCAAAAATTTTTTTGAGACCTTACCTTCTCTTGTATATACTAAATACCAATTTCATGAACTCTTACCTGCTTGATTTACCCATTTACCCCAAATTTACCCCAATTTACCCCCCAACCCTTCGACGGAACAAGATGAAAATATAATCTAGTTCTAGATCTCGTTAAAGTACATATGTGTACCAAATTTCAAGTCAATATCTTAAACGGTTCCAGAGTAAACGTGCGCACAAAAAAAAGTTACAGACAGACCGACAGACAGACAGAAGTTTTATTTTCGCTCAAACTTAAAATCTCGACGTTTCATGACATTTTAAGCCTATTTGGACAATAAAAATTTTTAAAAATTTTTTTGTCGTTACTATACTTCCACTGGACGTGGAAGTAATTAATAACATGATTGCAGTGTTCAAATTCTCTCAGGGATCATCAATATATTTGGATGGATCTTATAAACGATCTCTAATCTTTGGTTTGGGTAGTCTGATGTCTCAATACTGAGATTTTGGCTAACTAAAAAAAAACTTCATCATACAATAAAGTGTAGATCAACCTAAATTAGTTGGTGAACAAAAAACAAAGTCGTACTATTTAATTGTAGACCAAATTGAAAATGGTTAGTGAACATAAAAAAAATGTCATTGTACTATTTAATTTGTTACAAGAAGATATGATTATTAAACTACTATTTGTTTACGAAAACAAATAAAGTTGTATGACTATTCTTTACTGATTGATTTAACTATGAAACTGGATAGGCGCGATTTCATATGCTCTTTTTGGTTGAATTTACCTATCATTTTCTTTAAGTGTATAAAACGATAGGTGGATGAAGTAGAAAAAAAAATTGAGGGCCCTTTTACACATACTGAATCACATTTTTTTTTTTTCACCCCCTTTTAATAATGGATTGAGGATGGCTAATGCCATTTTTTTTTATATTAGCTGCTCTTGTATGTACTAAATACCAATTTTATGGACTCTTACCTGCTTGATTTACCTACTTTACTCCCCAACCCTTCAACTTAATAAGATGAAAATATAATCTAGTTCCAGATCTCGTTAAAATACATACGTGTACCAAATTTCAAGTCAATATCTTAAACGGTTCCAAAGTAATCGTGCGCACAAAAAAAGTTACAGACAGACCGACAGACAGACATTTTTTTTGCTCAAACTTAAAATCTCGACGTTTCATGACATTCTAAGTCTATTTGAACAATAAATTGTTTTTAAAATTTTTTTGTAATTACTGTACTTCCACTAGATGTGAAAGTAATATTTATTTTTTAATGCGCTTATTAAAGTTGTGGTTTGTTTTCTGAATATAGTTATATTAGTGCAAGACTTTATATTAAGGGGAATAGAATTATAGAGAATTATAGTAGAAAATAAAATTATGATTATTTAGTGTATATGTCAGGGTTGGCATGATTAAAACAAAATGTTTTACACAAAGTGTTTAAAACATGTTTAAAATATCGCACTGTGTTTTAAAGAAATGTTTAAAACATATTTAATACAACATGCAATGTTTTAAACAAGTGTTTAAAACATAGTTTAAAACACAGTGCTATGTTTTAAATAAATGTATTATTTTGGCGTTTGTGGAAAAGCAGGAAAAGGCCGATGATGGTCCATTCCGATAAATAATTCCGATATAGTGGTTACATGCACTAAACTGAGCATTTTATTTGCAGAGTGCTGTAAAATCCGTTTAAGAACGCCATCTGACATCAACTAGTAGTAACAGACATAGTGTGCCTGGTATCATTTAATATTAGTTGAACATAGTTTTAAACGTTTTAAACCTGTTTTAAACACGTTTTAAACATACCTTCAAAAATTAAAAAAAAACCTGTTTTAAACAAAAAAAACTGTTCAAAACAAAAAAAACTGTTTTTTTGTTTAAAATGAAAAAAAACTGTTTTTTTTTCCAACCCTGGTATATGTATACAAGAATCAGGCCTCAAAAATTATTTTTGGCACTAGCCCTCTACCCCATTATTCAAGGGGTTAAAAAATAAAATTGGGAATTAGTGTGTATACAATAGCCAAGAGCCCAAAAATTCTTTCTGGCATTAGGAATCCCCTCTACCATCCCCGTTACCGTGGTGGTAACGGGTTAAAGTCCCATTATTAAAAGAGGTAAAAAATTAAAATTGTGATTTAGTGTGTATACAAGAATCAAGTATCTCAAAAATTTGTTGGCATTAGCCACCCTCCTCTACCACCCCACCACAAAAGGAAGTGAAAAAAAAAATATGATTTAGTGTGTGTACAAGAACCAAAGGTCTCAACATATTTTTTTTTACTTCATAAATATTATATTATTAAAGTTCCATAAACAAATATTTCCACATACAAAATTTTTTCGTTGTGAGAGACTTGGGTAGCAAATCTGGATGTGGAAGTAGTGATACCTTAGGCAGCGTTTTTTTGAGCAGGATCTGAGAAAAAATACGTAATGGTCGGGGTAAAAATTTGTGTTTTTATTTTTTCTCAGATTTGGTTCAAAATTGAAATATGGGGTCCTCGTTGGATTCTAAGCACTTTTTCGTAATAAAAATTTCGGATATCTGGTCAATTTGACCCAATTTAGGGTACCACCACATGAAAATCCAAAAAAACGCGATTTACAAAAAAATTACAAGGTAGAAGTTAATTTGGATCTCAGAACGCGCCAAAATACGTGGGGATTTGATGGTCTCTTTTCTGGTACAATATACTTTTCTTTTTTGTGGGCTGTTATTTATAAATTTTTACTTTTAATATTTTAAAACACATCAGTGGAATGGAGTATTATGTTTAACTTTCCTTTTTTAAGAGTAAAACTTTCTTATCCAGTAACCAAATAAATAAAACAAATTTAAAAACTCGTTATCATTATTTAAATATACCCTAAATATAAATAAATACGTCAGGTGTACATAAATGTTTACACGTAAAAGATGGGTTTAGATGAAAAGTTAAAGTAGTAAAATTTAAATGTATTTGTTAATTGAATTATTAAATGAAGTAATACATAATACTTGCACTCAATATTTCAAGTACGTCATCAACGTGAAACGATCAACTTGATACTGGAGACAAGCGAATATTTAAATGCATTTGTAATAATTAAATGACTAATAAGTAGTGCAAGTATACACTATACCAAAAATTCCACATACTACAGAGTAATAATTCATACTTGAAATATTATATATCAACTAACTAGTGGCTATTTAAAAATGAGCTTAATTGTATGTGTAATTATTTATTGTTATATTATTATTGAATTACTCGCAATTAAAAAATTATTTTGTCACTGTTCGAAAAACTTACTTTTACAATTTATAAGTATATTTAACTCACCAATATTATGTGATAAAGAAATTGTTATTTTTATGGGATAAAAATGCGATTTGCACATTTTTTGTGTAATAAAATTAACACCATCAAATTTTAAACTTAAAAGTTAAAATTACGTTTTTTGAGGGCGCAGTCGGTTGAATTTCTTAAAAAATAATCTTTAATTGTACATTCAGATCCGTTATCAGAATATCCTGAAATATCTATGTACCAAATTTCATGCAAATATGTTACAACATTGCATTTACGGCAGCCACATTGAATTCGCCATTTTGAATCTTGAACCATTGTCATCAAATTAGGTATTAGCTACTCCGAAATACCTATAACAACCAATTTTTAATGCAGTTCTGACGAAGTTTCAATTTCGTCTAGTTTTTGAGAGTCCCGTCCACTGTGCACTAATCGTAGCTTGATGAAAAAATATAATATATAGTTTGAAAAAAATATTGTTAAAATCAATTTTTGTTATCACTAGCGCAACTCGCCAAATTTTCTTAAAAAAAACTTATTTCCAGTTTTTGCTCACCTTACACTAGACGTAGCTTGATAATACTATAATGAAATCACCGCCAAGTCATAATATAATAGTTTAGGAGCATAATGCGCATTTACGTACTCCGTGGGATTTTTTGTGAAGGGAAGGTGCGACTATGTGGAATCTCTTTATTATATGCTAGATAACGGTGTAGTACCGGGTGTTTACCTTAGAATTGCGCTGTTTGGTTTTTATGGCGTTATACATCCAAGATGGCCGCCATGCGAGACATTTATTCTTTACATCAAGAATAACTCCTTTCAGAGTGCTCATACGCAAAATCTGCATAAAACATTTTCTGTTCTACATGAGCCAAAGAACAAATTTAGTTCTTATCAATTTTTTCGTATCTTTTACCAATTAAGAGTTATGATTCATTATACATGTCACTATCGGTTTAAAATATAATTTATTCGGTTATTTATTAAGGGAAGAAAAATAATGATTCTGCTGCTATTTACTCACAAAAACTTTTATAATAACTAGTATTAATACATACAATTTGTAGTAGGACGTAGTAGTTGTATTATAAAATTGGTTCTTAAAATAAATTATGTATTGACAGAAAACAATATTTAATGATACTATATTATTATTCTCTTCAAAACAATGTATCACCATCTAAGTCATCCGATTAATCTTCATGCCTTGTATGCTCATTACAGTTGTCACACATATCTTCGTCTCCTTCACACACTTATAGTTCTGTGCACTTCAGATCGTGGGAAAGACATTTACATGGTGTAGCACATTTTCTCTTAACACAAGAGCACCGAATAAGTTGAAGAACTGTCTCTGGAACACATGGTAGCATACACATTACAGGAGCATAATGGTCGTTTTTTAGTTCCCAGCCGAAGTTTAATGGCGAAGGCAGATTAGGGTAGGGCTGGTCAGCACGGCATCATTCTATGGTTTGATAACGAACTCTGTCAACATATGGTACCAGTGATGCTCTCGTTGGTGGCAAGTTTTCTCCTTGAGTTTCTTTCTTTGTGAACATCCATCACCTCAGTTCTCCAATGTCTGATATATTTGTGCCAGGAACATAAACTTGATATACGAACTTTTCTATTAATAGTCTATCTGTATCAAGAAAATTTTCCAAGCTTCCAAGTTTGCTTACAGCTTCGATAATGTCATCTGCTTTACTGAAGACTTTCCAAAAGGAGGTTTTCGCTTTCTTTGCCAAAGTCCCTGTGGTGTCACTTCCGGATAATGCATGCAGACCTAATAATGCTGAAGTTTTCTTTGAGCCCAGGGAATCAGTTACTTTGCTGAGATTGATCATTCTTTAATTTTGGCCAACTCCAGTTACAAACATAGTGTTCAGAGGAAGGAACTTATACCACCATAAAGTATGTATGAAGACATCTGTATCAGGTGAGTAAATATGAAGCTGTGTAGCACCGCGACGATAGGCGAACATGGAATGTAAAATTATTTTTGTATCTGCCTCCTCATGATTGCTTTTCAGTTCATCTGTTTCAATCCCCATTGAACACTATGCTGTTTCCCTCCAAGATACAAATAAACACTTGTTTCTTCCAGTTGCATATTGCTTTCTCGGACAAGTAAGCTGTTAACTCATCTTTAGTCTTGACATGAGATAACAATGACTTCATAGATGTACGATGTACAATGTACGTTGTATCACTGATCTTGTAGTGGACTAGTTGTGTGTTGCCAGTTTTTTTCTTACGCATAGAAGATTTTAGTGAATTTTCTCTTATGTGTCGAAGACTAAGTGGGTTTCATCATAACGTGATAGTGTATGTATGTCTCTTGCATTTGCATCTCCAGGATCTGGGAAGTCACTCAAGCGAACTTTCAATATTTCACTATTAGAGCGTTGGACAGCTAACTTAAGACGCTCGCCACTTTGGTCTGTTGCTATGCAATACAGTCTCTCTTTGCTGTTCTCTCCTTCATCACAAAAAAAACAATTTTTTTTGTTATATGCGGGTGTTTTAGATCGTGCATGTTGCCTTGTCACTACTGGTACTCGCTTCTAAATCATCCGTAGGCTCACAACGCTTTCCATTTTCGAGAAGTTTTTTGCTTCTATCCATGTTTGTCGTATGAGTCAGTTTTTTGTAACATTCTTTATGCCATTTTGCATTGGAGTCTTGTAGCTGTTGTACACTTAAATTCCCGATTCGACTACTAATATGCATATATCTGGATCCAACCATCCTTCTCTTTGTTTCAAACATTGTAGAAGTTTTTCAACCTTCAATGGATTAATAACTTGCTAATTTACTTTTACCTTGACACAAAATACACAGTTTATAATCTGTTGAAAGTCGGATAGGCTAGGCAATAAATGTATACTAATAAATTTGTGTTATGTGGAAAACTGGCGTGTAACTCTTAAATGGTAAAAGATACGAAAAAATTGATAAGAACTAAATTTATTCTTTGGCTCATGTAGAACAGAAAATGTTTTATGCAGATTTTGCGTATGAGCACTCTGGAAAGAGTTATTCTTGATGCAAAGAATAAATGTCTCGCATGGCGGCCATCTCGGATGTATAACGCCATAAAAATCAAGCAGCGTAATTCTAAGGTAAACACGCGGTACTGCACCATTACCTAGCATATAATAAAGAGATTCCACATAGTCGCACCTTCCCTTCACAAAAAATCCCACGGAATACATTATGCCCCAAGATATAAGCTACACGTAATAATATATCTAATTTTTTTAACTTAACCCACGAATAATTCCTGCAAGAGATTTTCTTTTTTTATACTAAAGAGGGGCTTGCCTCAATCATTAATAGATGTTTTTCACAAAAATGTCGTGTCCGACCGCCATGTTGAAAAAATGACAGTCAAAATAGGTTTTTCTCAATTATCTCCTTTCCAGTCAATTCTACCCTAAAAGTAGGTATTACCAATATTGTAGAAAATGAAAAAGGCTACAACTTTTATTTAAACCATTTTTCTCTATTATTAATATTTTATGATTTACAGCCTTCAGAATGGTGAAAAGTTGTGCTTCGCTGAACATTTTTGCAATTATCTCTGTCCTCGTTGTTGTAGTAATTGGCTATTATCAATATTGTGACTAATATTTTAAATATTTTGAAGATGTGATTCTAACACATGCAGCAAACGCTAATCAATCTTCTTCAGTTAACAGATGTTGAAGCGGAATGTACTTGTCATTTTTCCGAGATTTGCAATCTCAACCGGTCCTTGGAACTGATTCGTATTTTATCAGTTTAATTCTAATTAATTACTAGGTTATAAAAGGTCAGTTATCTCCTTAATTTATCCACATATTTGGGTTCTTACTCCACAAGGAAATTAGTTTTAAATATTTGCATCGATGATGCATTTCATTCCATAATTTGTCGAAGTAGGCCGATAATCCATGCTAAACTAACACGAATATATTTGCAACAAGAAATATCTCAAATCATTTCGTAGGAATTTTCTCATAAACAAATAAAACTTCCTTTACAGTTTACCAGGAAATTTTGAAATGCAAAAATGTAACATCATAACAACAATTGTTGGTTGTGCCAATTCTAAGTAAAAGCAAGAAACTGGAATTACCTGACTAGTAAAATTACATTTGTTATTTGAAAATATTAATTAGTGATCCTACTATTACAAAAAAATAATTTTTTAAATAAAATTCCTAGTAGATACGAGTATACAAAGTAATGACAGCGTAAATATTTTGATTTCCTGATTTCCATATCCACAAGTGATTTAAGTTTTCAGTTTTATATTCGCATATTAAAGGGTCCGAACAAGCAAGGTAAAATGGCTCCCAGATACTTTTGGACCCAATTTGATATCGCTAAATTAATAATAGAAAAATAACGTATTCCTCGAGTTTTAGCCCCCATGTCGCCCCCCTGTGTCGTAATAAATATAAATTTTCGTTTTGATTTTTTATCTCTACGTTGTTAATTGTTGAGTTAATTGTTATGAAAAAAAACCGCTGCCCAAGGAATCACTACGTCCACTTCCAGATTTTCTATTCAAGTCTCACACAACGAAAAAATTTTTGTTTATGGAACTTTAATAATATAATATTTGAAATCGTCTACCCCAAAAACCCATAAAACGATATCCCACATCGGTAGTCGGGTGGGGGGTGGTGATATTTTGAGGTTTTTGGTTCTTGTACACACACTGAATCACAATTTTTTTTTCATCCCCTTTAATAATGGGGTGGGGGTGGTAATGCGGGTGGCTAATACGCTTAGAAAAAAAAATGGGCTGATTTTGCTACCCCATTCGTATAAAGAAGAAATATTAAAAAAAAATAAATTAAATAATTTATTTATCTATCAAACTAATAATTCGCGTAGATAAAATTTTTGCCAAAGATACACTGCTATGTGCTATGAGTTGTTTATTGTCAACAAATAAGAAATAAAATAAAAACCGCTGCCCAAGGAATCACTACTTCCACATCCAGATTTTCTATCCGAGTCACTCACAACGAAAAAATTTTGTATGTGGATATAATTGTTTATAGAACTTTAATAATATAGTATTTGAAATCGTCTACCCCAGAAATCCATAAAACGGTATCCCACATCAGTAGTGGGGTGGGGGTGGTGATTTGAGGTTTTTGGTTCTTGTACATACACTGAATCACAATTTTTTTCATCCCTGTTAATAATGGGGTGGGGGTGGTAATGCGGGTGGCTATAACGCTTAGAAAAAAAAAATGGGCTGATTTTGCTACCCCATTCGTTTAAAGAAGAAATATTAAAAAAATAAATTAAATTAAGTATTTATTTATTTATCAAAATAATGATTCGCGTAGACAAAATTTTTGCCAAAGATACACTGCTATGTGCTATGAGTTGTTCATTGTCAACAAATAAAAAATAAAATAAAAACCGCTGCTCAAGGAATCACTACTTCCACATCCAGATTTTCTATCCAAGTTACACAACGAAAAAATTTTGTATGTGGAAATAATTGTCTATGGAACTTTAATAATATAATATTCGAAATCCTCTACCCCAAGAACCCATTAAACGATACCCCATATCGGTAGTGGGGTGGTGGTGGTGATAGGAGGTGGTAGTGAGTTTGGATGAAGTAAAAAATATTTTGAGGTTTCTGGTTCTTGTACACACACTGAATCACTTCACAGTAATTTTTTTTCATCCCCTTTAATAATGGGGTGGGGGTGGCAATGGGAGTGGCTATTGCCAAAATTTTTTTTAAGACCTTAGCTTCTCTTGTATACAGTGTGTTTCAGAATAGATGTAACAAGAGGTATAATGGACCAAAAATTTTTGAATTTTGGAATGGTATTTTGGGATTGAGTCCTGCTTGTTGTAAAACTAAAGTATACCAAAAATGACTTGATTTGGTGTTCTACAGGGTCTTTTATAAGCAAAGTTGTAAAAATCACCACTAATAAAGTACCTTCATTTTTCAAAATATGAAAAAATTCCACTAAGAAAAGTTATTTAGAATGCAATTTTATACCTCTATACCAAATTTCAGGAATATAAAATTATTTTTTGAAACTTCCCATTTTTTGCGAATTAAGGGTTGAATTCATATTTAAAGTTGTGTAGGAGCAAATGTTAATCATCTCAAAAAGTAGGCTTTTGGTAAATAAAAAATTGAATATACGAGATGTAAGAAGGTATAATGTTATTCGAACTAATTGTAAAACAAGAAACAGTTACTAACAGAAGATTAATGAGGCTTAAAAATTATAACAAGTAATAAATGTCAAAAACATAACAGATTCACAAACAAATTAATTATTGACCAATACAAAACAATGTTTACAATTTTTTTATTATTCGACGTAGCTACCACCCACATCCACACACATTTCGATCCTTCGCCTGAAGTCCTTAAAACTGTTTCGAATATGATCTAACGGTATGGAGTTTACGGCATTTGTAATTCTCTGCTTCAATACTGCTACATCGTTAGGAAGAGGTTCAGCGTAAACCAACTGCTTGAGGCGACCTCATAACAAGAAATCCGATATTGATAGGTCTGGGGATCTCGCCGGCCTCTTGATCGGTCCATTCCTGAAATTTGGTATAGAGGTATAAAATTGCATTCTAAATAACTTTTCTTAGTGGAATTTTTTCATATTTTTAAAAATAAAGGTACTTTATTAGTGGTGATTTTTACAACTTTGCTTATAAAACACCCTGTAGAACACCAAATCAAGTCATTTTTGGTATTATTTAGTTTTACAACAAGCAGGACTCAATCCCCAAATACCATTTCAAAATTCCAAAATTTTTGGTAGATTACACCTCTTGTTACATCTATCCTGGGACACACTGTATACTAAATACCAATTTTATGGACTCTTACCTGCTTGATTTACCTATTTACTTTAAATTTACCGCAATTTACCCGACGGAACAAGATGAAAATATAATCTAGTGCCAGATCTCGTTAAATTACCATAATATGTGTACCAAATTTCAAGTCAATATCTTAAACGGTCCCAGAGTAAACGTGCGCACAAAAAAGTTACAGACGCAGACCAACAGACAGATTTTTTTTCGCTCAAACTTAAAATCTCGACGTTTCATGACATTCTAAGCCTATTTGAACAATAAAAATTTTTTTAAATATTTTTGTCGTTACTATATTTCCACTGGATGTGGAAGCAAAAAACTACTATAGCCAGTGTACTTCTTTATGCAACAAGCAGCTGTTAACCATTATAAAACGCGGTGTCCTTCTACCGATAACACAGGTCTACAAAAAAAAAAGGTCTTGCCCTAAGGTTCTAATTTAACTTTTCTGAAGTATTTTGACGCGCTGAAGCCAATTTTGGACAAAAAAAAATTTCTATCGGCTCAGTTTCCCTCTACCACCCCCTTCATCCCTAAAAAGGCCAAAAAAAAAATCTAGTACTAAGGTTCTCCTCTAACCCTTCTGAAGTAATTTGACGCGCTGAAACTAATTTTGGACAAAAAAAAATTAGGGGATGAAGGAGGAAACTGAGCCGATAAAAAATATTTTTTAGTCCAAAATTGGCTTCAGCGCGTCAAAATACCTCAGAAAAGTTAGGTCAGAACTCAGAACCTTCGGACAAGACCTTTTTTTTTGCCCTTTTTTTAGGGGACAAAAGGCGTGGTAGAGGGAAACTGACACGGTAGAAAAAATATTTTGTCCTAAACTGGCTTCAGCGCGTCAAAAAAGTTAGATCAAAACCTTGGGACAAGCGAGACCTCATTTTTGCCTTTTTTAGGAGATAAAAGGGGGTAGAGAGAAACTAACACAATATAATTTTTTTTGTCTAAAATTGGCTTCAGCTCATCAAAATACAGAAAATTTAGATCAGAACCTTAGGACAAGACCTTTTTTGCCCTTTTTAGGGGATAAAGGGGGTGATAGAGAAGAAATGAGACGGTAGAAAATTTTTTTTCCAAAATTGGCTTCAGCGCGTCAAGATACTTCTAAAAAGTTAGATGAGAACCTTAGGACAAGACGTTTTTTTTTGTAGACCTGTGTAATTATTATTATTCAGTGCACTGAAGGCCAGTGTAGTGTATATTATAGATGACCCACTACACCTATAATGATCACCATATTTATATATGTTGAATTACGATATTTATAACATCCAGTTAAGCTCTGTGACTCGTACCGAGGTTGGGTAATGAATGATCCAATCCACCGGCACACAGTGGAAAAAAAAAGCCTTTTTTGGACAAAAATCTGCCTACAAGTCAAATCTTAATCAATTTTCATCTACCTTGGCTTAAAATGTAGGTTATTGGCTACACTTTCAGAGTATACTGCCTAAATTGGAAACCCCGATTTCCTAACCTCAAAAAATGTATCAAATCTGTCTCACTTTTTTCTATTTCTACAAGTCAAATCTTGATCGATTTTGACAATCCTGGGCTTAAAAGGCAGGTTATTAGCTACCCTTTCAGTGCATGCTGCCTACATTGTGAATCCCGATTTCCTAACCTCAAAAAATTTATCAAATATGAGAGTAATCACTTTTTTCTATTTCCACAAGTCAAATATTGATCAATTTTGACAATTCTGGGCTTAAAATGCAAGTTTTATACCCTTTCAGCGTATACTGCCTAAACTATGAACCCCAGGATTGTCAAAATTTATCAAGATTTGACTTGTAGAAATAGAAAAAAGTGATTACTCTCACATTTGATACATTTTTTGAGGTTAGGAAATCGGGGTTTGCAATTTAGGCAGTATACTCTGAAAGTGTAGCCAATAACCTACATTTTAAGCCAAGGTAGATCGAAATTGATTAAGATTTGACTTGTAGGCAGATTTTTGTCCAAAAAAGGCTTTATTTTTCCACTGTGCGGCACCGGGTTCTTTCCTCACCGCCGAGTTGAGTTGCCCAAATCTGTCCGCGTCAGCTCCAGCATCTCATAGATGACCTTGTTCACTGACGATGGCTACATTCGGCTATGCGGGTCTCTTTTTCTCTTTTTCATCCCCTAAATAATGGATTACAACATAACATACTTATTATATTGAAATATTTCTTAATTGTATATTTTTTAGATATTTCCATTCATGTAAACGCCTAGATATTTTATTATATTTGTATTATTGATGCACACCTCACCGCTAAACTCGAATCATAGGGAATTGGAGACAATTTATTAGTTTTTGAGATGTTTAACTGTAATTTTTCTACCATTTTATTTATCACAGTTTTGCAACTGCAATAGCATTATTTACATTTTTACACTATGACACTTACACAGGTCTACAAAAATTCAATCAATTTAAAAAAATTTCTACCGTGTTGATTTCGAGTACATCCCGGTTTTTATTGTCAAAATACGGTTTTTTGACAATTTTTGACATTTACTCGAAATCTACGTAGAAAATTTTTTAAATTGAAAATTCGGTTTCAGCGCCCAAAAATATTTAAACCATGATAGGTTTAGTCCTTAGAGCAGAATTTTATTTTTGTTGACCTGTGTTATTGATGTGTCATCTACAAATTGACTTACGAATGATCCATTAATAGTGACGCTTCATGAGAAATCAGAGAGAGATTATTAGAAATAATAGTGGTGCCAGAATAGACCCTTGCGGGACACCTATGTTTATTATGACAAGATTTTAGATTTGTATATATATTCTAACAATGATTTTATCCATTTCAATAAGAAAAATAGAAAATTTTTATGTTAGCACCATAAATTCTTTAAATTTATATGAAGCAACGCGCAACTGTCAGATTTAATGAACAACGTCTCATTGCACTCATTATCACACCGAAAATAAATTAAAACAATAAAATTGCTTCGGCAAAAAATTACATTCATAATGTATTTTGACCACAAACATGTTTACTTAAATTTGTAAGATCCATGAGCTATTTAAGAAAAATGAATTTAGAATGAATAAAACTTGTTTCTTGGACTCGCCGCTCAAGATGTACGCCAAGAAAAGGGATATTGTCATAGTTTGTCAGGGTTTTCTGACTGGAGTTTTTTTGCTGCCATTGTAGATATAAACTATTTAGGATATATTAGAAGATACATCAGAATTTTAGTTTAGACGAAATAGCTTAAAAATCACACTTTTTGATTCATATTTATGGTAAAGAAACTTCTGGATACGCTTCTGTCTAATAAAGTTTCATTACAACATAGTTTACGACCTAAGATCTACTTACATGCACCTCTTGCATCTGATATACGTAAAATTCTAAACACACGTTTAAAATCTAATTCTGAATTTTTCCCCATAGGCGAAACAGTTCTAAATGAATCATACCGGATGGAAAAGTAATCTGAGCAGTCACTTTCCTGTCTTAATTATGCTGTTAAAACAAAATCTAAAAAGACTAATTTTCAACATAAAAATGTTAGAGAAAGTTATATAGTCTGAATAAATGAGCACGAAACTAGTTTTAAATCATTAGTGGGTTCACGGAATGTGTATTTTTAGCAGTAGTAACCTAAATAAGGAAAAGGAAATTTATTATTTTTGGTCGTAACTTTTCTCGTAATGCATATCCCATTGTATTGCCAAAATATGATAATGAATACTGGAGTAGAACAATAATAAAAGTAGAATTACGAATTTTCATTGTGAAACCATTTATCTGCAATATTTCATTAATATAGCCCTATAGAGTGTAAGAAAAATATTTCGTAACAGTGTCTGTTAAATGTTCTTAATAGTTAAGACATAAATACATATGTAGGTTTTACTGTTCGTTAAAAAATAATTATTTCTGTTAGTATAATTGTCCGAATTTTCTGTCTGATTTGTAGCCTGGTTTTTATGTATAACATAGGCCAATTTATTAAAGTCTAGACCGTTCGACTACTGTTATGGTAATAGCTGAATATTCAGCCGACAAATTGGATATTAAAAAACAATCTTGTGGATCTATTCATTGTGCATATTTCTCCGTGGGAGAACGATAATTTTGCTGTCAAGTTGATAGAGTTAATTTTTTTTTCATACCTCATACTAGTGCTCGCTATACTCTAAATAATGTTAGCATATTTAAACAAATGTTGCTAATTGGCAGAATTTCGTTGATTTTCAGTTCAAGAATCAGTGTTATCTATCGCAAATGCGTAAATAGGCTTTTCTGTGAACTTAAAAATATGATCTGATCTTAACCTGTATTGTCTGATAATTGTCATAAGAGTCAGTTGATTAAGCAGGCTTCTCACTGACGTAACCCAAACGACGCGGCGGCGCGGCGCTTCCAGGAAATCAACTCCACACATACATATCTTACATCTTCTCCTCATCCTCATCCTTCTTCAGCCTTCTTATTTTGCGCTTAGAATTCGCTACGGCGAATCATGACCTCCTTAGTTTGTTCTTTCATAGTACTTTATTCCTTGCTTCTCTTCTCTAGTTGTTCACCCCCACTTATCTGCAATTGTTCATTAATCTATCTGTCGACTGCAGGTTTGGTCTACCGTGACTTTTGCTGCCAACTAGCTAAACCTCGAGGACCTTTTTGATAGGATTTAATTCTTTCTTATCGCATGCGCATCTCAATCTGCAACATTTTATAGTTGAGGAAATACATATGGTAGAACGAAAGGGCGAGGAAATCAGCGATAGTCTTTTATCTGCTTTGGCTGCTTTATCGACAAGTTTTTCGACGATCCTCCTTACCCTGGTGGTCCCTCGACAATATCTGTTGTCACTACTATATAAAGGATATCTTATTGGATGTCCTATTGCTTATATAATTGATGAAGCTCATGATTGTATCATTTCAAATCCTAGACAACTCCTAAGAGCCTGGATGACAATAGGCAAATTCATGAATTTTAGAAATGCATTTATTATTTTCTATTTCGTTATGTGGTGTCTATAGAGTAAAGTACCTAGCGTAAATATAACTTCCTAAAATCAAATGGAACCCGAATTCTTTGCCTGTTAAAAATGTTTATATATAGTTTAATATTTACCAGTTTTTCAAATGCCAGACATATTTGTTATGCCTACAGATCAGATAGAATGTTTTTTTACTCAATTTTAGTGTACGACTTGTTAGTAGAACCATTTACATTACTGTAAAAAGAAGTGGAACGCATTTATATTTTCCAAGATATTTTCGGCTTTTGCCGGATTGAGACTATTAATTGAAATGATTTTTTTATTAACTTAACTCTTTAGCATAAAAAACAAAGAAATTGTTACAAAAACAATATGCTTTTTCAAATTTTTTAAATAAAATCGTCGCCATTTTATTAATGTAAGTAGTCAGTATTTAATAAAAAATATGTTCTCGTTTACTATTTTTCGTTGACATATGTTATGACCTAAATGCTTAAATTTTTTCGTCCGTCTACAACACGCGCTCAGAAAAAAAATGCACTTTAAACTGTATAGGAATTTTTGAGCAAACGTAAAATTGTTGGTTCTTTGCAAATATCTCAATAGATATTATTTTTGGTGAAATAAAATTATATAAAAAAAATATTTTTAAGAAAAAGCTTTTATTTGAAAAAACTCCCCACCTCTTCCCATCCCTTCCCCACCTCTCCCACGTCCGCCATATTGAATTTAGAATGACGTCACATAGTTTATCGTATTTTACTCAAACCCTTTCATTTGATACCCATATCAAGGGGGTTGTGAAGAAAAAGGCGATCCGCCATCTTGGGACGTACGCCATATTGAATTTAGAATGACGTCACATGGTTTATCGTATTTTACTCGCCAAACCCTTTCATTTGATACCCGTATCAAGGGGGGGTTGTGAAGTAAAAGATACTCCGCCATCTTATGGCATACGCCATATTGAATATAGAATGACGTCACATAGTTTATCGTATTTTACTCGTCAAACCCCTTCATTTGATACACATATCAAGGGGGTTGTGAAGAGACAGGCGATCCGCCATCTTGGGATGTCCGCCATATTGGATTTGGACCGATAATGGCTATACTATGTTGCATTGTCACCGGACTTATACATGTGTGCCAAATTTCAAAGCTCTAGCTTAATTAGAACTAGTCGAAATTCAGCTTGCAAGATTAGACCTAAACAAACAAACTAACGTACAAACATTGCAAGTTAAATAAAAGCTTTTAAAAATAATAGGTATAACAAATAAAGCCTATAAACTCAGAACGAAGATGTTTTATTTTGATTTTTATGTAGGATTGATAGTTTCGGAGATATTTAAGTTTGAAAATGGTATTCGATCCTTTATAAGATAAAGTATTTAGTTTAAAAGTCTTAGGAATAGAATTTAAGATAATTTATCAGTCTTCAAAAAGTTTTTGTTTCTGTATCATAAAAAATAAAGAAGTTATGGCCGAAGCAATGTGCGTTTTCACACTTTCCTTAACAAAATGTGACCATTTTGTTATTGTAATTGTGACTTCTACAGAGCAGAAAAACATACCATCGTTTTGAATTTTTAAAATGTAACGTCAGACTCGTTATCAAGAGAATCCTGAAATGTCCCCGTATAAAATTTCATGTAAATCGGCAGCCATATTAGATTCACCGTTTTAACTCCTAATTTTTGAAATCATATTCGATATCAACTACTCCGAAAATACCAAACTACCAGTTCTAGCAGTTCCGATGAAAGAACAATGTTAAAATAAAATTATAAAAAAATATTTTTAAGAAAAAGCTTTTATTTGAAAAAACTACTAAAAAATAAAAATAATGTTTTTGAAATTTATACACCTGGAAACCAAAAGCTTTGGAGGCGGTCATATACCGCTATTGTATAGTTACTTTGTTCAATTCACCGCCCCCAAAGCTTTTGGTTTCCAGGTGTATACATTTTAAAAACATTATTTTTACTTTTTAGTGGTTTTTTCAAATAAAAGCTTTTTCTTAAAAATATTTTTTTTTATAATTTTATTTTTTACTTTTTACAATATATTGGATTTAGACCGATACTGGCTGTAGTGTTGCATTATCACTGGACTTATACACGTGTGCCAAATTTCAAAGCTCTAGCTTAATTAGAACGTGTCGAAATTCAGCTTGCAAGATTTGACCTAAACTAACAAACACACATACAAACAAACACACAAACAAACAAACATTGCAAGTTAAATAAAAGCTTTTCTACAACTGTCAAAAAAAGGCTATGTTTGCGCATTAATGTCAGTGTCTAAAATGAGACATTTTTTTCATTGACATTATTTTTTTTATGTTACCATGACACTGTGCGCAAAATATTTTGCGCATTAGGGTGCAAAATATTTTGCACATCACATACTATTATTGCCTATTTTTTATAATTTTTAATATATACACGAGAATTAAACAAACATCTAGTTCAAAAATATTTATTGTTTTATCAAATAAATCAACTGAAAGTAAAATTTTTTAAATTATTTTATTTTAAAAACAGTATGATTTTTTCGAGGATTTTTTTAACTAATGGTTTTAGTTTAGTCAAATGAAACTTGTAGGAAAAATATTGTTTGCATCTCGAGTGCAAAATTATTTAGTCATCTCGAACGATTTTTTGACTCGGCTGCGCCTCGTTAAAAAACTTTCGTTCTTGATCACCAAAGTAGTATTTTGCACCCTAGATACAAAAATAACTATTAAAAAGATACAAAAATAACTATTAAAAAGAGCTTCTTTGGTCCATCCGTGGGGAAGTGCGGAAACCATCTTTTCTTACTAACAGTAAAAAATAACCATTATTTGGCGTTAAAATTGATATTAGAACTTGCAGCAAAAAGTGATCCTTTAATGCAAAAAATTCAAAATATTCAGTTTCGTTAGGTAAGTAGAAAAAGAAGAAAAATTTCAAATTCACCTTCTCCCCCGCCCCTCGTTTCCCTCATCCTTCACCACCCTTACGGTGTAAGTTACAATATCTAATATAAGGTTATTTATTTATGAAAACAAAAAAACCAAAACTCCTCGTTAAATGGCTATTATCAGGTTATAATGTGATTACTTCTGAATACTCTTACACCCATCCACACCAATTAAGGTGGTGGATTTTATCTTTTTAGAGTTTTTATTGGTTTTAATTACAAAAGAAATCCCTAATCACCCAGTTTGATATGTTTTTATCATTAATAGGGCAATTTAGTCAATTCAGATGAGTGTTTCTCACCCCTGAATATTTCTCACACTTTTGGGGTTGGGGCATATCACTATCCAAAAAATAGTACTTGTTTTTTATATTAAAAAATGCTTTAATTATTTAAATGACTTTTGGCAAGGGGTTAATTTGGTTTTTTTACTTCTTTTTCTACTTAGTTATCGAAACTTAGTATTTTAAGAGAATTTCCTGCAAAAGAATAACCTCTTGTAGTTCTGAATCTAGTGGCAAGTTCTAATATCAGTTCCAATGTCACCCCCCAAATGAGGGTTGTTTTTTACCGAGATTTCTTGCCAAAACGGGTGACGGATTCGTTTTCAGCATTAATTAGTAAAAAAATATGGCTTCCACACTTTACCACGGATGGGCCAAAAAAGCTTTTTTTTTAACATTGTTCTTTAACGGCACCTTTTCTAAATTCTCGAGAAAAAAATTTTATTTCCAATTTTTGCTCACCTTACACTAGACAGACGTTACTTGATGGAATTATTGTGGGACCACTATCGATTTACTTTTTTTGTATGCCTTAAAAACATTTTTTTACAATAGTTATATAAAAAAAAAAATGTTTTTCGTAATTTGTGCTAAATTCAAGTGGTTATAGAAAACGCTGTAATTAAATTAAATGAACGCGGTTTGTCCCATTTGAAACATAATTGAATTAAACTTTATTTCACAACGGAAAATTCTAATATTTTGTTTATTTAAGAATGGATATGCCAAGAGTGAAACATTTTCAGAAATTCGCTGAAGTTGTTCGTTACATTACATACCTGGATTAAACAATTCTTCTGGTCGATCTTTTTATCTAATTAAAGTTAATATTTTTTTACAAATACACTGATTTTATTGCAGCTAGTCTTTTTATGAAGAGACTATATTTATTAACAAAATGTTCCAACGTATTGAAGTGTATATTGTGTGTTTGTAAATTTTACTTTTTTTATTTTATTCATTACTGTTTAATAAAAAAATAAAATGCAGAATAACTTCCGTAACTTTCTGAAGATTTTTCATTCTCGGCATACCCACTCTTAAAGATGATTGTAACAAATTCGGATAAAAACACGAATTAAAAAAAAAAAAGTTAGATTCTTTTAGATTATAAATTATTTTTAAACGAAAATATTTTATGCTATTTGATTCATTATTTGAAAAGCTACAAAAAAATTTAAATGAACTTTTTTGTCAGAACTCAATTTAAAGGAATAAATCCAATTTCGATTTTCGTACTTTTTTAACTTAGCCAATGTTTATTGTATAGGGTTGTACTAAGAAACTGATGAAAGGCCATGGCAGGGTATGATAAGGGTCCGTGCCTTTGCAACCTTTTTGCGTGTGGTTCCTTCCAGTGATGTATCTTTGCGTAAAATACTACCACAAAAAGTTTTGACCTCAAAAACTTCATGATATCTGGGAAAAAAAATTTTTCGAAAATCCGAAAAAAATTTTGTTTTCTTAATCAAGTGAACCAATTTGTTTGTATTTCACATATATCGTAAATATACTCCCCTATTTGAAGGTTCACGCTTGCCTCGAATCATCAGCAACTTATTTTGTGTCTATAACAAAATCCACAGTAATTTTACCTTCCTCGAGAAACAGCTATTATATGTCCATTTCATCGGAAAATGATTTAAAAAAACAAACTCCTAAGAAACAAAACAAAATATAGAATTTATTTATCAGATCACTATTCAGAACACAATGAAAACTCAAAGCAAACATAACCAAACAAGTGCGTTTTACTCGAAAATGGTACGTCCTATCGCATTTTAACAAGAGACCCATTTTAACACCTATTATGTGCCCTGTCCACGTGTATAATGCTTTCTGCCCTACTATGAACCATAAGGCCGCAAAAAAAAATTGTGAAGGAGACTGGAGAACACATGACATAAATCGTTATTACACAATAAGTATTGATCCTACTTAAATACAAAAGCACATTTTTTATGCTCAATGAATTGGACTTTTAGGATAAACGAAAACATTTACCAGAATTATACTGGTTTTGGTTTTTTTAATGCAACAATACCAAAATAGCCATTTTTGGCATATTTTGCTGTCTAGCTCCTAAACCAATGACTATATTAAAATGAAACCAACGTAAATTTTCTTATATTAGGGTCGTACAAGCATGAAAGAAAAATGAGCGAAAAAAATAGGTTCACTTTTTTTTAAAAAATTTCAACATCCCGTATCATAAAAACCGCACGGTATTCGATGAAAGTTTGTTCACAAATCATCATCCCTCCTTAAGGGCATTAATATGTGTAGTATTGTAGATTGAAAATAATAGCCGTTTGTCCTGTACACAAGACCCCCCCAAATTCGGACAACGCGACCTTTCCGGCCTCGTACAGCCAAAACCGTTTGTCCTACGGCAAATGTGTAATATATATATTATGTAGAGGAGGTATGAATCGTATAGAAGATATATTTCTTCAAAATTTCATTGAATATTATCTATTATTTTTGAAAGAACAGTGAATTGTTTAGAAAACCACAATTTTGCAATATTCATTTTTTTTTTAAATAATAATAACAATTGGAATGAATTATAGTGTATGTACTTTTATTGTACCTACAGCTCATAACGAACATTTGCCTTCTTTTTGTTGTTTTCCATAGGACTTATAGATTTCGAGATATTCAAAGAAAACCGATGGAAAACATGGTCTAAAAAATTAAATTGTTTAAATAAACAATATGCCGACCTCGCAGAAACTGCAAAACTGAACTGTGAACTTAAGTTGATCCCCTGAACATGTTAAAACAAAAAAATTGCCCTGATCCGACAATTCATGTTGCGAATTTTTTAGTCCTAATTTAATTAATTCCATTAAGATATTTACAAAAAAAAAACTTCCTTCCTAAAGCTGACGGCCTTTTTTGGTCGACTTTTTTACACAAATATGAAACCCTAAAAAACCATTTTCTTTAATAAAATCTTACGTTGCATCGATTTTCTAGTTAAAATCTGACTGTACTCCACTATAACGACATATTTTAATTTTTGCCAAGGATAACGTGTAGTTAAACATATGATTGACACGAATCTGCAAACTTTAAATGAGAAACTGTTAGCTCTATATATTTTATTTAACTTATAATTTGAAACCGTATATTTAAATTAGTAAACCATTGATGTATCAAATGTATTAGATGTACAGTTTTAGAAACACTATTAACGATTTTACGATAAGCGATAGCAAAACTTACTCATTCTAATAACAATATACATATATCATCCATTTCCAACAAAAAAGTGCAACACTAAAAACCACAAACATCGCAGTAAAATCCCAGTTATTTTTCTAGATTTCAGCGTAGAAGGGTACTTTTTCTTCTTTAAATCAAATTAAAGCTATCCCATAGTAATGTATAGTTTGCAGAAACATTTAACCGACGCGCCAGTTGGGCGCCACCAATAGAACGACATCGCCAGTCCCCACCCCTCCGAGCCATCCCTTCTACTATCAACCGCCAATAGCAGCCGTTGGGGTTGTTATGATATGCTAGGGGTTGTGAAAATAGAGATATCCTTGTGAAACTTCAAGTTGCGTCATTCTAGATGTGAACATCGGGGTGCACGGTTTACTTTTCGTTTATTCAACCTTTACAGCCCTTAACCTAAGTTGTCCTTCTCTCCAGAATTATTTTTTTAACTGTTCCCATTTTCTAAGTTGGTCGCTGTTTAACGGACTAACCATGGCGTAAGTAGCTTGATGTTGTGGTGCTTGTCTCAGTCAGATTTGCAAAGAATATGTTAAATTGTGAAATTAATAAACAGTTGCTTTTTAAATCTAAATTTCAGTTTTAACATAAACATTTATCAATTTCATTATTACCAGCCCTTTAGAAATTTAAAGTATTATTTAAAAATTACATAAGGACAAATCAATTTGAAATTTAACCTTTTTAATTAGGTACATTTTTCCTACAATATAGGAAGAGCACGCTTTGTACGCGATGACATTTAAATTAACAGTGATTAGTATATATCTCATAGTGGTGGAAATAATTTATCAAGATAGGACATAAAATATCGCTAATAGGATGTAGGTATGAGAATTTTGGTTTATTGTTTCTTATCGCAACCACTACCTGTTGCATTTCTACACTGTTAACTTCGTGGTCTGCAAAACAGGCCCGAGTATAAAATACGCAAACTGTGCTTGTAATAGTTTGCATGGAAATCTTACGAATATTTGATGTAAATCTGCTTTTCTCTATCCGCTAAGCTATTTTTTCTTCATGGCAGTGCATTTTGCTTTGTATTTTTACAAGATTCTTATCAAGTGAAAAAGTAGGTATTAATAAAACCACGGAATAAAGGATCCTTAACTTATGTATCGGTTTTTTTGTCAGTTTGTTTTATTTAACATATTGTTTTAGTAATATTTATTTTTTAAAAAATTGTTGGGCCATTTTCTACATTTTACTCTAACCAAAAACCGATGTATTAATAATTGCGAAAATGTTTAATAGTTTCGAAAGAAAATCCGAAAACATGCAAACATCCAATTAACTAAGTGAAACTTTGTTTTATAATTTTTAGTGATATTCGAGACGGTTTATTTTTTTAAACCATTTTAGTTTCAATAATTTGAAAGCCTCTACCATGGGTATGCCTAAAACCTTCCCTTAAACACAAGATTCATTTAGTGAAAAGTTCATCAAAACCTTTTTTTTTTTTAAGTCGAGTAGTATATTAGTTTCTACAGCTCTGTGGACCCCAAAAGTTTAGCTGTGTAAATAGGATTTTGCTCGGCATCGAAAAAAACAAAAAATTGGTAAAACCAACAGTGCATACCTTATAAGTTGGTTTACCCAATGGCAATGTCCCTGATTTTCAGTAAAAAAAATGAACAGATTTAAAAATTAAATAAACAAAAAAATAACTCCTTCTATTTTCTATTTGATAATTGTGAAAAATACAAAATTTTGTTAAGAAATTGTTTGTAACAATCAATAATTTTTAATAAAAATGTGCAACAATAATAGGCTTTATTATACCTAATTTATGTTAATTCAATTATAATTGCCTGAAATACATTCGCAGGACAAATTAATTTTACAGATTGACTTAAGTAGGTGCTAGTGTGTTTATTGTGAGTTTTGTTAAATAATCGCTGACGATAATTGAACTACAAAACTGACAATAATTAATTTCAATAAAGCTCTAGGTATTCTGATAATAAACGAAAACACTAACTTTACACCATTCTCTGTATCGTTTCATACACGAGGACGTTCCGTATTTCCATATGTCTAATGAAAAGTGGCTTGTATCCTTTCTCTTTAATTGTTTCTTCTTAATACTGGGTGTCAACGAGATCACTTTCCGGCCATCATTTCTATATTTTTTTAACGGATCAAGATGGAACTAGGCATGTTATCACATGTTACAAAAGCGAAATTTTTTTATTCATCTGTCAAGTGTCTACTACATTTCCGGTTTCACCGGAAGTGTACTTGTTATTTTTAAATGGTACGCCCTTTATATTTTTGTATTTTTGGAATCTAGAGGTCATTCTGCATATGGCTGATAATGTTATGACTCCTCCCGCCATTTTGAATTTTTTGCAGTCAGTTTTAGTTTTCAATCTAGAATGCCATAACCCATCAGAAATTGTTCTAATATTCATAAATAATTGAAGAAAAATACGTATTGAATTTTGTTGTCAATTTGTGTCACAGAGTAGTCCTGTCAATGAATGATTTCTAGAGGGAAATGCCTAGATCTCAATTTTTGAGGGCTGTGTTTGGACTATTTAGGAGGTAAACATACCGAGAGTCCCCGAACAGGAGGTGCGGGGGGTGCAGGAGGGCACGAGGAAAGTCCCGGTTTTTGATTTTACGCTCATATCTTGAAAACGGTTAGCCGTAATCAAAAAGTGGCTAGATGCAAAATTAAAGCTGACTAAATTTTCTACGATAATGTTTCTATTTTTTTTTTTGTATCTGTTATGGTTCAGTAATGCATTATATATCTTTTAACTATATTCTAACTTTATTATAAATTTATTATAAATTGAAAAAAATTTTAATAATCATCGTAGAAAAATTTTTTTCTACAGATATCCGTTTCACAGCAGACTGAACTCAAATATCGAATAAAAATGCCTTTGTGTCTGTAAGTGTGTGTGTGTGCGCGCGCTTGTATATGTATATGTGTGGGTATACCTTTTCTTGTAAACACGATAACTTCTGTCAGACTTAAAATATTTAATTACAATTTGGAAAATATGTAAAACAGCATAGTACAATAATCCCTATTGAAATTGGGCCATATCTGTAATACATGGTGATAACCAGAGACCTATAAACTCTCACTATATAAAACCTATTTTACGTAAGAGTGAGATAAATTCTGCTTGTCAAAAAAATGAGTTTGCCATATACAAATCTTAGATCAGATGTACCGGGTGTAAATGAATTAAGAAATTATGTAAATGCATCAGATGCATCAATTTTATTATTTTGGACAAAATGTTTATGAAACAAAGTTGTTTATAATCAAAAATAAACCCGAAATACAAATTGTTAAGTCTAAATTTTGACTTAAATTTATGTCAACTTACATTTTTTTTTCAAACATAAACATCATAATCTAACATTCACTTAATTGTGGATTGTGGAAAAAAAATTTATTCTACATAGGCTCCTCCAACCTCAACACATCTCTCCATCCTTTTAATAAATTCTCCATAGACCTTACGAATGGTTGCGGGTACATTCATTTCATTCATCGCGTCATGTATTCGTGTTTTTGGTATTTTTCGATCACGCGGCAGGTCATCTGCATAAACTTTCTGTTTTAAAACACTCCACAGAAAAAAAATCCATTGGTGTGAAAAATTAATTAGACCAAATCTTCCCATCCGTCTTCCAAGTGATCTGTCAACCACTGCCATACCAAAACTGTGGAATGAGCGGGGCAAGCGTCTTACACAATAAAAACATAAAAGTCAAAATTTTGGTATTTAGGCTTTATTTTGGGTTATAAACATTTTGTCTAAAATAATAAATAAAGGTACTTCTCTCTTGAGGCATTTTGATTTAATTTATTAACACTCAGAACATCTTATCTAAAATTTCTATATGATAAACTCATTTTTCCGACAAGCAAAATTTTTTATAAAGAATGACTTTTCGTCGTAAAATCAATAATAGAGATGTTGTCAACTCCATCCGGGGACAGTATATATTAAGGGCGTACCATTTAAAAATCAATAGTAAAGGTCACTTCTGGTGGAACCAGAAGTCGTAGAAACTTGACAGAAGGATAAAAAAATGTCAATTTGGTAATATGTGACAAGTGCCTAGTTTCATCTCGATCTGGTAAAAAATAAAGAAATGGCGGCCGGAAAGTAATCTCGTTGACACCCGGTATACTTGGAATCTAGTTCAAAAAATAAAAAGTTGCCCGCTTGCTATATTTACCCCTACAAATTCTCACATTTTATCGACGTAGTCTTTGAAAAAAATCATCTTTTCTACACTTATTAAAACTTGACTTATATATTAACATATTTTCTTAACAAATATGTGGTAATAAAACGATACAAATTTGAAACCAATTCATTGTTCCGTTTTTTGAGTTAGATCGAGTAAAACGAAAAAAGAAAGTATTTTGTTTTATTTTTATCCAATAGATACAAAAACGAGAGAAATGGCCCACAAAAACTCATGATGATCTCAAATTATTATTTATAATAATTAAACTACACAACGGATCATTATAGAATTCAATAAGGTTCCATTCTAATAGTAGACGAAGCAATTGAAATTCAAGTGGATCCGTACGTACAGACCAACTGACAAAGACGTAGGAGCAATTTCAGAGCGTAATAAAAGTCCAAGTGAATCTAAAAACGATAAAATTTTTCGTTTTCAAAAAGTTATAATTAAAATCGATTACTCGCGGAATTAACCATTTATCAGCGTAATTGAGCGCTGGCGCGCTAATCCAAAATAAAGCACACACGATCGCAACACCCCTGTGTACACCTGTGTACCCGTTAATTGATGATGAACTTCAAACTTTGGTGGTAAGAAAATATCGATAAGGTAAAGATCGATAAGGTGATTCCTTGACCAAAAAAACATTCGCCTCCTAAAATGCAAAGCCACTTGCAGCACCAAAATATGCGGATAAAATCAAAAAATCATATTAGGTATCTTTTTATCGGAAAATTTTGTTAATGAAACTTGTTCAGAATTGTCCAAAATTTAATCACAGGTACCCGAGAACGGATAAACTGCAGGTAGCTTTTTTTGTAAAATATTGCTTAGAAAGTGTTCGAGACTTAATAATTTACCTTTGTGTGAATTATTAAGTCGAGAACATTTGCTAAAAAGCAAAATTTTACAAAAAATATAGCTGCCCGCAGTTTGTGTGATAAGATTTAAAGCTCGAGGGGTATATGTCAACATTATTTCCCAAAGGAACAAATTCCTTACGTACTTTTTCTCTTTGTTAATTTTAACAAATTCTATCTTCATAGAACGATTCATTTTTGATTTGGAAAACATACTTCCTTATTAATTAACGGCGATGCGTTCTGTAAAAGTCTTTTGTTTCGTAGACATGGAAACGGACGCGCTAGATGCTTATTTGACTTTTGTTACGCGATCGTGATTGTAAATCTGACAGTTTGTGACAGTTTGATATTAAAACTATTTTTGTAAACTTGCATAAATACACCATTGGTACATAGTAATTATAAACAAAAATAATAATTCTTGAATATGTAATATGTTTTATTTTGTTTTTAGTCCAACTGAGAATAAATTATAGTATATTATATTACTAGGAGTAGAACGCACTCTTTTCGGCTTCGCCTCGGCCGCAAATCCTGGGCTCTACACAAAAAAAGGCGTTCTACTCCGTGTAATATATACTATTTTTTCTTCAAGCGTATTAAAATGCAAAAATTCATTTATTTATCATAAATGTACAAATATTCAAACTACAGTCTTACATGTTGACACAATATGACAAGTGGCTAGTGGATAGCGCGCCACCGGTGGCTTTCGGTATTAACATTATGTTACTAGTAAAACAATACCCACTGCGGTAGCGCTTTCGGAACTAACATTATGTTACTAGTAAAACAATGTCCACTACGGTGGCGTTCGGTACTAACATTTTGTTACTAGTAAAACAATGTCCTACTTCTACTTCTGTTTTTGGTGACATAATTTAAACATTTTAATACGCTTGAAGAAAAAATCAATTATGTGCATTTAAAAGCTAGAGGTAATTTATTCGCTGGTAATTTTTAAAAAAGCTTGCGTTTATTCAGTGTAAAAAAACTGTTGTCATTGGTTGAAATTCAAAAATTGACGAAATGTTATTGGTCTATAATTTATGAGAGAAATAATCAAAATAAAAAAATATTGAAATTTTGATTAAAATAATGTCAAAGTCCGAAAATATTATTTTAATGGGTTTTTTGTTTACAAAACTGTACTACTAGTTTGAAATTAAACCCAAGCTGCCAGGTAGTTCTCAAGCAATTTGTAGTTTTTTTTTTTAATAATCAATTTTAAAATTTTAATTTTTCATTTTTTTAATTTTGATTAAATTTTGGACTTAAGGTTTTTGGACAATTCTGAACAAGTTTCATTAACAAAATTTTCCGAGAAAAAATTCTTAATAGATTTTTTTTATTTTTTCCAAATATTTTGGTACCACAGGTAGATGGCTTTGCATTTGTAGGAGGCGAATGTTTTTCTGGTCAAAGAATCATCTTATCGATCTTTTATTACCATCAAAGTTTGAAGTTAATCAAGCACCAATTAACGGGTATATTCTTAAGTGGGTCACACTGTATTAATTTTATGAAATTTAAAAACAAAAACTAAAAAATTTAGCAAAACAACTTTCACGCTCCGGTTAGAAATTGAATAATCAAAAACGAAACTCCAAAACAATGGCCAAGCCTTTTCATTATTTTTGGAAACCTTCAGGTAGCGGTATGAATTACATTGATTAATCTGTTTATAAAAAAAAATGGACAAAATTTTCCATTCAGATTACATGTTTGATATTACCTATTACAGTCATACCATTTATAAATAAGCCTTCTTTTTCTAGACAAAGTATTTTTCTCATTTGATTGCTTGGCAGATACTTGATTTAGATATTACGTAAGCAAAACTTTCATACTCTTAAGAAGTTACCTATATTTTTTTTTTTTTTAATTTATATTGACGTTCTACGTGCTAATATAACTAATAGTATTAGGTAAAAAAATCTTTTGCTTTAAAATACAAATTATTGCAGAATATATCACATTAAATCATATTCAATAAAAACTATACTGAGAAATTAACCGCCTTATACAAATGCGTGCAGGTACTAATAAACAATGAAATTAATATAGATAGTAGGCAGCAGCACTACGTGATCTAGCGCGAGTTGTCGCGGCTAGGTAATAAGAACAACATTGCTAAGTGACTCATAATGAGCTTCAAGAACTAAAAAACTCGAAATATTTATAATTTAGTGCCTCAGTGTTTTTTGACCGTCCTAATAAAATATGGTATTTTATGACAGTTGCAACCGAGCTTAAAATGAGATTAATAAGTAGTAGTAATTTTTTACATAAAAAAATGGTGAGTTTTAAGCATCTTTTTCAAATGATTTTTTTAATGCCTAGGTTTTTGCCCATGGTGTACTTTTCTGATCCTAGTAAGCTTAATAATACTAGTGAAAATAATAAAAACAAGTAAACTGCAAGACCTTCGCCAGCCCTATAATGACGGAAAAAATTGGTTTCGATAAAAAAAGCAACAAAAGGTGTATCCATTTTAAATAGAAATACTCTTTAGAAAATTGGAATTTCGAGATACCTATACTTTTTGACACACCCTGTATATATCAAGATAAAATTAAATCTTGATTGAAAATTTTATTTATAAAATATCTGTATGAAAAACATTTTTATTGAATGCTATTTATAGACACAGATTGAAAGCAGATTTAACATATTTAATAATCGTAGAACTCAAAAACATTTTTTTATTTAAGAATTATTTCTGTAATCATAATTTTGCAGTGTACGCCTACAGTGTAGACAAAAACTTTTTAAGTTTATATAACTGATAATTGGGTCACAATGAACACCTTGTAATCATAAATATGCCAGTTCGAATAACAGAGGAAGCGGCGATAAAAGTTCCTGAACATTGCTATTTTAGGAAATCATCGTAATTTTCCAGAAATAGCACATTTGTCAGCCAGTTTATAACTAAAACGTTATAAAATAAATATTTTAAAAAATATACGATCAAAATGGAGCCTAAAAATAAATTTATCTAGTCAACGAGGAATGACTGGCCACACACGTTAAAACTTTTAAACATATCAAGTGTACAAATAAAAAATCAATTAGGGTAGGCGTTGCATGTCAAAATGTATGTTCCTAGACTGTTAACCTCTCTTCTCTCTAAATTGTAGACATATAGTGGAGTCAATAGAGATTTTCACTTCGGAAAAATTCCGGGAAGCGGAAACTTTTGAGAATACATCTCTGAGCATGTCAAGAACAACATACCAAAAGTTACCAACAATAGTCCTTGAGCGTAAGTTGTTATTAAACAAATTAGTTGCAAAATACCAGTTTTTGTCAAATATATCTTAAAATATTTTTTTTCTTTCAAAAACTAATTGCGCCATTTGAAAGTACGGTAAATTTCACATCAAAAATGTATATGAAGTTTTTTTGTACGATCAAAAAAAAAATTTTCAGATTTTTTTGTTTAACGCACGAAAATGGAACGCGCTACATTAAATTTGTTGTAAATTTTGAACTAATTAATGAAATAGACCTCACAAAAGCTTAAATGAAAGAAGAAACATGTAGCTATTGGATTATTACATTTTCAAATATAAAAATGAATGTATGTAGGAATAGTACCTACATGAAGTCCGAACATAAAGAGATTTACGATGAAATCGGTAAAAGCTCTACCCTCCGATTAAAGAACTTATATCTAGATACATAACAGGCTATCTTTTCACTATATACCTTGTTTGCTCCTCACATTATATGTCCATTAAAATGGATAGATGAACATCACATCCCATAGGCAACAGTGGCGTTGTGTGTGTAGAAAATGTGTAGAATGGTAAATATTTTCATTAAAATGAATTATTGCAATTCCTGCATTACCGGCTCTTTATATAACGTGATGTAGGCATACGATATTACAGTAAGATAAAACAGTAAGATAAATATGTATTGAAAGGATATTAAAATTTAATTGCTATTTACTTTATAACTGTAAACTGAACTTCATCATGTTACGACTATGGAACGATCGATTTTCTTCTTTTCTAAACTGCTTTCTGCAAACGGCACAGCACTTCACTATTTATTTGCACAAAATATATTGTCACTAAACTGTGTAAATATGAATAGGCCAGTCCAACACGCTGTCACTTAGCTTTATTTGTACTACACCAGCCATCTTTTGTTGGTAAGTTGGGGTTTTTGTCAGGCCTAAAGGGCACCATACACGTTCAGCAATAATGTCATTCCTGTAGATCATTACAGAAACATCTTTACTAAAAATTTCCCCGTCATTCCCTGTCATTATTTTTCACACCTTACATGTCCATTATTTAAGAAAAACGCATATCTAGCTATAATTATTGAATTAAGTATGATTGAAAAAACGCGAAAATTCAGGTAATGAGATTACTGAACGTGTATGGTGCCCTTTAGGCCTGTCGACAACCCTAACTTACCAACAAAGCAAAGTGACAGCGTGTTGGACTGGCCTATAGAGAATATTACTTAGGTATTAAGCAAATCACAACTTAAAATAAAATTACTTTTTCACCAGTTTTTGGTCGGAGAACACGAAAAACATTTATTGACATTAATGGCCGAACTGTCAACTGAGATTATGATAATCGAACTGAAGCCGATCGTGTACGAGCGGCCGCGAATACGCCGATGGGCCAATCAGCAATTTATGGGAAGAAGTGCCTTAGAATGGGAGTCTTTCGGGATCATAAAATTCATGCCATTATGTATCTAGATATAAGTTCTTTAATCGGAGGCTCTACCATTTCTAAAATTTTCACATTTTACTCTTGAAGTAATGCATAAAAAGATCCGATGAGTGAAAAAAATCTCAAAAATTTGTTTTTGAAGATGTACAAAATAATAAAATTTGATATAAACTGCTGCACAATTGAAGTGGATATTGACTGCTATATTTTTAGAACAAGATGGTTAATCTTGATGTGGTTTTTTGTGACCGTGAGCAAAATTCATTGACTATCGACCACCGTAAACAGATTTCTAAATTACGATTGGTTCTTTTATCTACAGGGTGATTAGCCAGACCCTTCCTTACATTGTTGCTAAAAGTCACCGTTCTCCCAAATTCCTAAAAAAAATTGTTGAATTTTTTTAACATGTTAATTATAATCTATGAACAATACGTCCGAAGCGGTTTTGAATTTTTTTATCTTTCTCATTAAATGAGATACAATTTTTTAAAGGGTTGTTTTTTTTTTCGGCGACACCACTCGAACTCGTGGAAGTTGCCTTTAATTTTTACATGCTCTAAAACATTTTTAGCTCCCTTCTGCTTATAGGAGTAGTGAGAAAAGATATAAAAAACAAATTTTGCAATATGTAATGATTCAACGAATTAACATCAGACGAAAAGGAAAAAAGCAAAACATGATACAAACGATAAATCTAAAAATCTAAACATCTTCGCCAGTCTGCGATATTCCAATATTCATGCTGTTGAGGCTATTGCAGGTGACCTATTTTAAGACGGGGAATATGACTGGGACATGGCGCACGCCATCTTATCCTAAAAATATTAATTGATATTCTCAGCGTAGGCTGAATTTCAATAAATGAAGTACTGGTTATTTAACAAAATTCAATTTGACAGTTCTGTCAATTATTTGAGTATTTCGTGATAAAAACAATTTAAGAATAGCTCATCTCGCTTTAAAAGAATTGAATAATTATATTCGATTATTAGATACTGGAATGTCCTAAAAAGACTTGTCAAATATTTACGGTGTTTCCCAAAGCGTCATTTCCAGGGCACGCACACCATCTTCTGACAATGTTAACTATTGGCGTGGTGGTGGTCGTGTTAAAAAAACAGGTGTGAGGGAAGCCCGAAGGTAACTTCCACGACTTCCAGTGGTGTCGCCGAAAAAAAAAACCTTTAGAAAATATTTACAGTACGCCAATGGTTTAAAAAGGAGTGACCAGTATTGTATTATTCATACCGATATATAACATCACACACTGCCTTAGATTTTTAAGGTGATTCAAGTACCTTTCAAATGCAAATTATACTCTTTTATTTAAAAAAATTCTCATTCAATAAGAGACAATTAAAAAATTCCAAAACCGTTTCGGAAGTATTGTTCATAGATTATAATTAACCTGTTAAAAAAAATCTACAAAATTTTTTAGGAATTTGGGAGAACGATGACTTTTAACAACAATGTAGGGATCTGGCTAATCACCCTGTAGATAAAAGAAACAATCGTAATTTAGAAATCTGTTTTCGATGATCGATAGTCAATGAATTTTGCTAACGGTCATAAAAAACCGCATCAAGATTAACCATCTCGTTCCAAAAGTATAGCAGTCAAAATATGGCCCATATTTTGACAATATCCACTTCAATTGTGCAGAAGTTTATATAACTAATTTTAACCACCTATTATTACTCTGGTTTAATACTCCAGGCAATAAACACTAAATAAAAGGCTCACCTGGAAAAAATAGGAGGATTTAGTTTTATAAGCTTACCTTATGTTTTTTGGGTCGCTCATTCCGAATTTTTCACTTCCCACCAAAAATTCCCACCGAAACCCCCAAAGTTAGAAAAAAAAATCGGTTTTTTACTTTTTTTATGTTTTTATTTCGTTCTAGATAAAAAATACCCAGAGATTCAGAAAGCAAACAAAATTTACAACAAAGAAGGTCCTCTGACATTTTGATATACGACGAACGGGAGGGGAGCGAGTGGGTCCCGAAACATGCGCCGAGGCTCATGTTTCGAGGCGTGCTAGCGCTTCCCCGTTCGTTCAACGTTAAAATGTCAAAGGACCTTTTTTGTTGTAAATTTTGTTTGCTTTCTGAATATCTGGATATTCTTTACCTAAAACGAAAAAAATAAATAAAGAAATAAATAAACAATTTTTTTTTTCTAAATTTGAGGGGGTTCCGGTGGGAATTTTTTTTTTCTTGGCTAGCTGAATCCAAATTTTCAACTTTCCACCAAAAATTCCCACCGGAACCCCCTCAAATTTAGAAAAAAATTGTTTTTTATTTATTTATTTATCTTTTTTTTCGTTTTAGGTAAAGAATACCCAGATATTCAGAAAACAAACAAAATTTACAACAAAAAAGTTCGTTTGACATTTTAACGTTGAACGAACTGGGAAGCGCTAGCACGCCTCGAAACATGAGCCTAGGCGCATGTTTCGGGACCCACTCGCTCCCCTCCCGTTCGTCGTACGTCAAAATGTCAAAGGACCTTTTTTGTTGTATTTGTTTGCTTTCTGAATATCTGGGTATTTTTTATCTAAAACGAAAAAAAAAAGATAAAAAAATAAAAACCAATTTTTTTGTTTTTTTTTTCTAAATTTGAGGGTGTTCCGTTGGGAATTTTTGGTGGGAAGTGAAAAATTCGGAATCGGCGACCCAAAAAACATAAGGTAAGCTTATAAAACTAAATCCTCATATTTTTTCCAGGTAATATTCTCTGTTGCCTGGAGTATTAAATCGCGTTATTAAATTTTGTAAGTGCGATTTTTAAAGCTTGAAATGTGTACTTTAAGATGTTTCAAGGGGATTTACCTTAAAAATTGAATTAACCCTCTTTTACGAAAATTTGCTAGAAAATTCGTGAAATAAAAAATTTATTTAGCCTACCTATCCAGCATACGTTTATAGTAAGACCTCAAAATAAGTAAATCTGATGTTAAAAAATTTTTTTTGAATTATAAGTATATACTTTTCGCGAAATATTGAAAAAAATCAAGTTTTTCACAACAACAAACAACACAAAATGCAGGAAGAGAACCTCTAGCAGATTTTCAGTTCAAAATCATAAGACAACTTATTGAGCGGTAAGTTTTAGTTAGTGAGAAAACTTTTGCCTATCGATTTCTTTGTCTAATTTCAAGTACAAAACACCACAGAGTCTAACCAAAGCCGAGTAAAACCTATGACCAAAAATCCTGAGAAGCTTATAGGCCGACATTTTCCCGCCCTGGTACACAATAATAAGGTTCGAAGATGTACTGTTTGTAGCCAAAGCAAGCTTCAGGCAAAAAAAGGAGAGAGTCTAGGTGTATACAAAGTGCAATGTCGGTCTATGTGTACAGGCTTGTTTTGAAGTGTACCATACAAAACAAACCTTTTAAATATTTAATTTTTAACATAATACACTACAAATACTTTAATATAATAAAATATTATAAATAAATGAATTTTCTGCATATGTTCTATTTTTTATACCTGGCGCATATATATTTGGCAGGGGTCCTGGTAGTATGCAAAAAAACCCGGTCCTAGTAACATGCATCGCCATTTCAGGTCCGGTACAGAAAGGGTTAAATTTGAGCGAAAAAAAAAAATTCTGTCTGTCTGTCGGTCTGTAACTTTTTTGTGCGCACGATTACTCTGGAACCGTTTAAGATATTGACTTGAAATTTGGTACACTTATCTACTTTAACGGGATCCGGAACTAGATTTTCATCTTATTCTGTCGAAGGGTTGGGGGGTAAATAGGTAAATCAAGAAGAGTCCATAAAATTGGTATTTAGTGTACACAAGAGAAGCTACCCCATTAGCACCCCTACCCCATCATTAAAGGGGATGAAAAAAATGTGATTTAGTGTGTGTACAAGAACCAAAAGCCTCAGAATATTTTTTTACTACATCCACCCCCACTGCCACCCCCCTATCACCACTCTCACTCCACTACCGTGTGGGATATCGTTTTATGGATTTTGTGGGTAGACGATTTCAAATATTATGTTATTAAAGTTCCATAAACAATTATTTCCACATACATTTTTTTTTATTATGAGAGACTTGGATAGAAAATCTGGATGTGGAAGTAGTGATTCCTTGGGCAGCGGTTTTTATTTTTTAAGCTATGTAAAAGTGATATCAAAAGGTTTTAGGAAAATCGAAGCTTCCCGTAATTATTCCGAAATAATGCATATTTTCAGCCTCTATTGACTCCACATTAGGATGATCCTTAGTTATGTTTGACAAGAAAAATATATTCGAAGTGCTTTCAAAATTTCCATGGGAAACGTATTTATTATTTATGGTTTAATCACCTAGCGTTCAGGAAATTAATTTGCCAATTTCCGCAGCAATCGTCACAAAATATTAATGACGGTTCAAAAGAATAGAATGAGTCATGTGTTCGTAAAAAGCCATTGTATTACTCATTTTAATATGAGGACATACAGTAAAGTAATCACAACAATTAGTAATGGTATATGATACCTACTAAAAATGCTTGGTTTGAAATACCTAGGACGAGCGCTTCCAGTGTTTTTTAATCAAAAAGCAGGGGCGTAGCGAACCAACTTTTGGGGGGTTATTTTTCAGATTTGCCAACTTCATAAACTTGTAAATAAATAATAATTCTTCCAAAGAATTGATGAGCGGGGTGGGAGACAAAAAAATTTTTTCCGCCGAAAACAACTTGCCAACTTATCTCAAATTTCCAACTTTTACCCAACTTTTGCCAAATCTAACAACTTGGGGGGGGGGAATGTACCCCCACTTCCCCTCTCTACGCCTCTGTCAAAAAGCTTTATTCGACACAAACTCTACAGGTTAGCATTTGTATTAACTTTGTCTAGTTTTACTTCCACGTCCAGTGGAAGTATAGTAACGACAAAAAAATGTTTAAAAATTTTTATTGTCCAAATAGGCTTAAAATGTCATGAAACGTCGAGATTTTAAGTTTGAGCGAAAAAAAGATTTCTGTCTGTCTGTCGGTCTGTCTGTCTGTAACTTTTTTTTTGTGCGCACGTTTACTCTGGAACCGTTTAAGATATTGACTTGAAATTTGGTACACATGTGTACTTTAACGAGATCTAGAACTAGATTATATTTTCATCTTGTTCCGTATAAGGGTTGGGGGGTAAATTGGGGTAAATTTGGGGTAAATAGGTCAATCAAGCAGGTAAGAGTCCATAAAATTGGTATTTAGTATATACAAGAGAAGCTAAGGTCTCAAAAAAAATTTTAGCATTAGCCACCCCTATTACCGCCCCCACCCCCTTATTAGGGGGTGAAAAAAATTGTGATTTAGTGTATGTACAGGAACCAGAAACCTCAAAAATTTTTTTACTTCATCCACCCCCCACTATCATCCCCTATCACCACCCTCACCCCACTACCGATGTGGGGTATCGTTTTACGGGTTTTTGGGGTAGAGGATTTCAAATATAATATTGTTAAAGTTCCATAAACAATTATTTTCACATACAAAGTTTTTTCGTTGTGAGTGACTTGGATAGAGAATCTGGATGTGGAAGTAGTGATTCCTTGGGCAGCGGTTTTTATTTCAATATGAATATATGTTTGATCTTGAGAAGCTCTGAGTATATTTGTTCAGTAACATAATTTTGTGTGAATTGTTGATTTCATCACATAAGTAAAAAAAAATACATATACTTACCTAGAATTGTCGTTTTTGGTCTCAAAGTGAAGATTGTTGCCCAAGACGTACTAGAAGTAAACAATTACACGAGGACTGAACAGGGTTGGCATGTTTAAAACAAAATGTTTTAAACAAAGTGTCTAAAACATGTTTAAAACATCGCACTGTGTTTTAAACAAATATTTAAAACATATTTAATACAAAATGCTATGTTTTAAACAACTGTTTAAAACATAGTTTAAAACACAGTGCAATGTTTTAAATAAATTTATTATTTTGGAGTTTGTGGAAAAGCAGGAAAAGTGCCGCTGATGGTCCATTCCGATAAATAATTCCGATATAGTGGTCACGTGCACTACACTGAGCATTTTATTTGTATTTATTTGAGTGTTGTAAAATCCGTTTAACGACAGATCACTTAAACAATTTTCATAAATATCGAATCTTATATTGTCATTATTACTGCTGCTATTTAAACTATAACATTTTTTGTAAACGGGTAATCAATACGACAAAAACAAAAAACCAAAGTCTGCCTTGTTTAATAAAATTGTTTTTTTTTTGCAAAGACGATTGAAAAAAATTTGCCGTAAAGCTACGAGAAACAACCAGATTTCTTATCCAGTCTCTTCCTGTCTAAAGTCCACACTACCACCCCTAATTGAATTAAGGAGGGTGATAGTGACGGTGATAGGTGGCGCGACGGCGCGTTTTTCCTTCGTTGTTGAACTGGATTTTTTTGTATTTTACAAAAAATAAAAATCTAACATAAATGTTATTTGCGTAAACGTGAAAATGTATAGATAAAACAGCAATTTTGCTTGCCCACACGTATTTGAAAGCTGACTACCACTGAAACTTTGGACAGTCATCGATGGTAGCGCTAGTTACAAATTCGCTCAGTGCTTATAATGGGAATTACTCTCTGTCTTTAGCAAATACCGTATAACATTGTACTAGGTGTAGCATAATAATTTTATTATACTTGAAGAAAAATGTATGAATATGAGAAGCACCACAGCTAGCCAAAATGTTATTAAAAAAGTACAACCATTAATTTGTGTGAGTGGTTTGTAAATTAAAAAAATAAATTAGAAAATGTAGTGCATTCTGGAATTGATCCATGTCTGTAATTATGTATGAATTTAGCAGCGAAGTATATATCATATTTTTATATGCATTTAACGATTTTTTTCAAGCTGACAGAATATTTTCTAATTATACATTCCATACATTTTAATCAAGCAAAGTAATTAAAGGGGTTAAACGGAGACAAACTATTTTAATAGATGCATAGAGTCCAGATACAATTTGATGAATAATAATAAACCAGACCCTTTTTGGTACATATGGTGTCGCAATTCTCAATGAATATGGTAATATATGAGCATTTCACATACAATGATTTACATTTCTATTCAGAAAGAATTTTCGTTGCTCATATGAAAAATGTGAGGGAATATACTAATTAGATAGCTATGTTACATAAAAAACACATACAGGGTGCAATTAGTTTCATGTCATTAAAAAAAACTGGTAATGGATACCGACTAGACAAACAAAGAACCTATATGACTTTTTCCTCTATGGGCACATTGAAAAAGACTGACCTAGATCAAAAATTTGAATGTTAAGGCAGGAGACATTTGAAAACCACTGCAACAGTAGACAACTTTCAGCGAGATCCTGAAGATGGCAGATGGAATTCTGCCTAAACGGCGTTTAGACTACCGTGGCTCCAGCAGGAGCCTATCAACTACGCGGGAAAACACCAAGTTTTTTTAAAATCAAGTCTCATCGCAACACACTAATCGATGTCATTCATGTCTTCAATTCACACTGTCGGGGAAATCACGCTCAACAGATGACGCTTGTAAATTTCAAATATGTGGGATAAAGTGAGGAAAACATTGCGCTTGTCACGTGGTTGTTATTAGGTTACTTCTGTTGTACGTTGAATTTGCTTAGTTTCGTGAGCATACCTCACCCAAATTTTTGTACATCAGATTTCCTCTTTGACGAAGATTACACGGATTTCCTCCAGATTTCCTTCAGATTTCTTCTTTGATAAAAAAAATTGATGAGCGTGACGAGAAATCCGAAAAAAAATTTTTTGAAGAGCGGGGGAGAAATCCGATAAAAAAAAAATTCCTGAGATTTCCTCAAGAGAACGATGACATGGAGTAAGAGAGCCACAAAAACGCTTTTCCAGACCTAGCATACCATAAGCCCGAAAGATCTGTTATAATAAATCTAAGTCCTAAGAGAAAAAAAAATAAAAAAGGCTAATTGGGATAATTAATAACTCTGACTGCCAATTGTTGTCTTTCAATCTAGCCCATTATTATACTCTTCGCAAAAACGAAGAGTATACTACATTTGATCGGCACATTTCTAAAACCGTAAATATCGCTCGTAGAGAAAACATTTTCATATCATTGGGTTAGTGAACGAATTCTGAAAACTTTCTGTCTGTCCGTCCGTCACGTTTCTTGTAAGCACGGTAACTTAAGAAAGAAAAGTCCGATTGTATTGAAATTTGGAAAGTAAGTTAGTGTTAGCTAGAGGAAGAACCCTATTGTTTTTGAAGAAATCAATCAGTAAATAAGAAAGTTATTAATCATTTAATTTAAAAAAATATATTTTCTTAATTTTTGTCGCTTTCACTTAAATAGAAATCGAAATGTTATCACTTATAATATCCCTAGAGCTTAAATTATTTCCGGAAATTTTTTCGAGGTCATGAATTTTCTTAAAATATTCACGAACGAGGAAAAATTTCCGGATATTAATTTAAGCTCGTGGGATATTCGGTAAGAAAATTTCACACCTTTATTTTATAAATATTATGCCAAAATTGAACATTTTTATTGCGAATGACAAAAATTCATTCATTATAGTGAGCCATGGAATAATACCTGGTGGTTAATAAAATACGAAATTTCTTAGTGAAATATTATACCATTCTCCAAGTTTAGTTACATGAACTTTTTATAAATAACTTAAAAACACATTATATTTCCGTTTTTTATTAACTTTGGTCTACTAAAATTGGTGGAACATCATTTATTTTTGATAATTATTCTGAAGTACCTACCTACTTCAAGATTTATATATTTAATAAAATACGAAATTTCTTAGTGAAATAACATACCATTCTCCAAGTTTAGTTACATGAACTTTTTATAAATAACTTAAAAACATATTATATTTCCGTTTTTTATTAACTTTGATCTACTAAAATTGGTGGAACATCATTTATTTCTGATATTACTTAAATGCGAGCACAGGGAATGTATTCATTCTTGTCGCCGATACAATAATTAACATCTTCTAGGCGGTCATGGAATAATAAAAGGTAACAAGATAGTAATAGCTGCCGCACTTACAGACGTCAATTAGATTAATTTTTACATTCTAATCATAACAAAATTTGATTATCAGCCAAAAGAATAAAGTGCATGGGCATACAAAAATGGCTCCAGGTTCTATAACATTAACATATTAATTTGTGTACTTATAATATCCTTGTGAATATCCTCCTTTGCGTCGCCAAATAAATTTAATTCTAAAAGCACTCCAACTCCCGCGTCTTTACTTTGACATTTTAATCGACAGAAAAATTTCCACTTATTAATTTGATAGAATGTAAAAAATTTCCGGAAATTTTTTAGTTTGCCATGGTAACTTGACAAAATACAAGCCTCTGATTGGTTAGAAAATGTGTGAAATTTTCGTATGTAATATCACTAGTGCTTAAAATTTTATCGAAAATTTTTTCGAAAGCGTGTTGCCTGGTAATATAAAGAGTGCAAATTGGCAGTTTATTATCTGATTAAATCCCGACCGCTTTAGCGGGAGGGATTTAATCTTTGATAATACACTGCCAATTTGCACGAGTTATATTAACTAGGGGCAACTTAGCTTGAGAAAAAAATTTTAGATAAAATTTAAAGCACGAGTGGTATTTGAGGAGAATATTTCACGAATAAATAATTCATTAAGTACATCTTCAATATAATGTTTTCTCATTAATTGCCTTCAGACGTTTTCTTGTCACTTTTTAGAGTTTACTGACCTTTATTTTCAATTTCTTCATTAATTTGATATATAGAAATATTTCCAAACCGGCTCATATTGTCAAAACAGCAAATCTGAAACAAACGCAGTAGAAACAATGGAGATTCCCTATATTTTAAAATAATCTAGTGACGTTTCTATGGCAACTAGTAAATAAAACGAATTGAAGATATTATAATATATAGACTGGCTTAACACCTTTCAGGCGTTTCTGAGCGCCATCTAGCGCTACCGCTACTGGAGTTATATTCCATAATAATTGTTCATTGATTCATATTTACGTATTTAATCCTTATTTTTAACTTACGAAGTTTACAAATTATGTTGAGGTTTGCTTCGTTAGGCAGAGTGAATTTTAAATACAACAAATTAAAATATTGCACAGCTTTGATTCAACTAGTTACTTTTTGATAGATTACCGATTACCGTATGTAAGTAGGTACCTAGGTACATTTTTAGTTTTCCAGAGCGAATGTGTTTATTTGACATTTATAACAAATGATTTGCTTAACTTTGTAACTACGTTATTGAGCTATTGAAAGCTGTGCTTGACTTGCTCCTGTATTATGAGCTAGGTATATTAAGTACAATCTTTGTATATTATTGTTACCTGATTGAAAAGTAGGCAAATTGAAATAGTTACAGAAGGGCAAGGGTTCCTAGCCTATATATTTCAGACAGGCTTCTCTTTGGAACTGACGATTGTTTACTATATATGTGGTGTGTTTATGTTTGCTAGTACATAATACAATATTACAATTTACAAGGTAAGTTAACAATTAGTAATAATAAGCTAGAGAAGATATTTATAGATAAAATTTAAAAGCGTGAGTTGCCTTATTTGCAGAAAATATTTCACGAAACAAAACGTCAAAAAATTATCGCAGTATTTGCCGTGCAGAGACATAAAAAATTAGAGCGATAAATTTTGCATGTTGGTACTGTCAAAAGACGATCTAGCTTGAATTACCACTAATAATGACATTTGATTGGTGCAGTGTTGTGAAAAAACGGGCTCTCATTGGCTATAGCGTTAATGAGTGAAATAATCTCTATAATATATTTTTTTTTGTTTATACATTTTACTAATATATATTTCATAATAATATATCTAATGCGTTGAAATATGATTCTCGAAAGATATAATATCACAGTCATTCAATTTTTGTAGTCACGTGTGATGGTCCAGTAGCTAAAGTTTTGCCTTGCGATCCCGTGTGTTCGAATCCCAAACAGGTTGGATGTTTTTTCTTTCAATTTTTTTTCATGTATTCTTTTTTTCACAACAAAGTTGGTGTCACAAAATTTAGGATGTCCAAAATCTAACATTATTTACAGGAAAATTACGAAGACTATCCTATAGAATGTGTAACAATTATATACAAAGCTCAGTAAATTGGCGAAGACTATGTTTTTAGCTTGTTTTAAAATAAATTTATAGCTTTTCTAATGCTGATCTATTTCAATGGGGGTATGTATAATCAATGATTAAATATAAGATCACATTCCCTTTGGTAAGACGAAAAATAGGTTATATTGTGGTGTTGAACCTCTTTTCTCGCCATTTTGCGACTATATACGCCTCGATTGTCAGGTGAAACGCCGTTTATATAAATCAGACTCCAACATGATGAACGAAAGCAATATGTAAAAATTTACCGCTGACGTGGGTGGCAATAACACAAACAAGTTAATAGAAATATGAAAATAGGCCACGAGGAGACGACTTTGAATTCAAAAGAAAATGATAGATGTAGAATAAACATCGTTCGATATAAATTGTGGAACTGAATTAAATTCCAGATGTGTGTTTATAAGTATGCCCTTATTAATTCGTTTAAATCGCAGGGATAGACGAGGTGGGCCATGACCTCGGGGAGGCCGGGGAAGATTATTTATTATAATACAAACATAGTAAAGTTGAAAAATCGATTTTTCACGTTTGAATAGAAGGCAATAATCTGAGAGGAAAGTTCGAATGGGAAAGTTATAGGTATTAAATAACCTATAAAATGAGCCCCAGAACGTTAAGATAGCTTTATTAGGTCTGGAGTAAATTAAAAAAAAACGAAAATTTTGAAAAAAAAAAATTACTTAATTTCAGCAAAATTTTAGAAATTTTTTTTTTAATTTTAATAAAGTATGTGTTATGTAGAAGGGAATATCTGGTAAAAAGTTCAGATCGATATCTGCATTATTTTTCGATAGGTTCAATTTTTTTGGAAAAATGGCTATAAGTACTTCAATTTCTGTCAGATTTTGCTATGATAAGAAAAAATTCTATTCTTCGAGAATTGTTCAACAATTACAAATGTTTTCTATATGGTCATTATTCAGAAAAAATTGGTGAAAATTGAATTTGAAAAAAAAGAAAAAAGAATTTTTTGCATAAAAAATTCCAATTAAAGTTAAATATTTTTTGAGTGGAATGCAGTGTCGAAAATCATGTCTACCATTTTTTAGTTCAAAAAAAAAAATTACTCTATGATAATTGGTTTTCGAAAAATATGAAATAGTGTGCTCGAGCGTGTCGGTGCGCGGATTGGGTAGTCGGGCGACTATGTTTTAAAAAAAAGTTTGTACGTTTGTATATAATACATTTTTTTATATCTATAATTATTTTTAATACACGTTTAGAAAGTAAGTAACACAATTTTGCAAAATGTAATTGAAATTTACTTTATAAAAATACGCTGCAGCCGAAAATTTTGTATTTTTCAAGGTCAAGCTCTGACTTATAAATTCGAGTTACAAAAACATTTTCTTTCAAAAATAGGTTTTTACAATTAATTATTTTTTATTTATTTGCTTTTATCATGTTTAGAGAATATTATTTAGGTATTATGCAAATCACAACTTACACACTTTTTTATTTATTATGATAATACCTACTTTCTGTATATTGTTGCCCTAATCTGGGCACGCTAATATACTAGTTAGGTAAATACTTTAAAACACTCATTATTGGAGAACCAATCAAAACAACTACTCTTCTAGCTAATACTGACGAAGTATTGAATTACATGATAGGATTCTTAGCATTTTAAAGAAAAAAAATATATTGAAAATATTTCAATCATTTATTTACATTTACAGTATTAGCTAGAAGAGTAGTTGTTTTGATTGATTTTCCAATAATGAGTGTTTTAAAGTGTTTTCCTAAGTAGTATATTAGCGTGACCCGATTAAGGTACCAATATACAGAAAGTAGATAATTTCATATTAAATAAAAAAGTGTGATGACTAAATGTAAATAAATGATTGAAATATTTTCAATATATTTTTTTCTTTAAAATGCTAAGAATCCTATCATGTAATTCAATACTTCGTCAATATTAGCTAGAAGAGTAGTTGTTTTGATTGGTTCTCCAATAATGAGTATTTTAAAGTATTTACCTAACTAGTATATTAGCGTGCCCAGATTAGGGCAACAATATACAGAAAGTAGGTATTATCATAATAAATAAAAAAGTGTGTAAGTTGTGATTTGCATAATACCTAAATAATATTCTCTAAAAATAGGTTTCGTCAAACGAATTTTCCTTTTTTGCATGTAATTGTAAAAATGATTTGGCCTTCGAGCAGGTCCTTATGAGATCTATGAAAACAAGTGGCGGTCTTACGCATGGTAGAGGCGTAACGGAAAATGTTATTGCAAAATGGGTATTTTCAATGCAATGGCCTCGTCGAAGTTTCACAGTGTATCGAAGAATTGTGTAATGTTTGTTATTCTACTTCCGAGCAGCATATCGATGCAAGGGATTCGCGAGTAAAGAGAGATTGTGCAGATGTTCAAAAATTGTACGATTATTTCAATATCTTACAAACGAAGTGAGATAGGACGAAACAACTGTACCCGCCTTTTTGCTAGATCATAATAAAATTCTCTAGAATAATGATTATAACAAAAAAAACAGTATAGATTGTACTGGCCGCTAAATTCTAAAAAGTGGGATTTCAAAGCCTTTGTGTTTCGTACGATTTTTGCCGGCAAAATGCAAATGAAAATATGAAAAAAATCTGAAGACCCCAACAAACACTTTTCATTGCACAACAGATTTATTATGCTTTTTATTTTGTCGTAATCTTTTACCGTTTTCGGACCTTGAGACAACTTTCGTGATATGGATGTTGTTTGTGACGAAATTTAGGACAAAAATTCATTCATTCATTAGTTTTTTTCATGAAATTTTGCTCAAACTATAAGGATGGTTCGGCGGTGGTCCCATATTAATTTTATCAAGCTACGTCTATTACCAGGTGAGCAAAAATTGGAAACAAGATCTTTTTTTTTCTAGTTGAAAATTTTATAATATTTGGCCGCGTTAATTTTGTGGGAACTGCATTATAATTGGTAGTTAGTATCTAGGAGTATCTGATACCGAATCTGATCTCAAAAATTTAGAATTCAAAACGGTGAACCCAATACGGTTGCGATAATGTAACACTATTGCAGATTGACATGAAATTTGATATAATGAAGATTTTAGAATTCTCTAAGGAGCCCGGCGTTAAAACCCATTAAGGACCGCCACTAGAAATATCAGGAAAAATGCAAATTTTTTTAATGAAATATATTTATTTCGGCATTTATAAGCATCCTTGAAAGTTAAAAAATATATATATATATATATATTTTTTCTAATTTTTTTTTACGTAGAGTTAACGCAACATTGGGAAGTAATAATAAATATGCATAAAACAAAATTTAATTGTGGTCGTCTCCAAGGTAGTCTTTGAAGCAATGTGAATGTAATATTCAACATTTGTTACACATGAATGCGCTTGTATTTTTGCATACCCTCCAGTTTTCATGATTTATCTCAATTATGTGGCTCACATTATCGAAATGTACAGAGGACGATAAAGACGAAGTTGAACCACATCCTCGAATATATTGTTTTTTACATTTGTTGGGCTCCGTACAAGTTCAGGCTAAAATCTCTTTTTTAAAAGTCTATGGAGTTCCAGGTATTTACCACTGCACAGTCTAACATATTTATGAGTAATGGCCACCATTTTTTCCGCGTATATTCATTCTATAATTTGCAACTGTGTTGTCAAGTAAATCAACACCTTCCATGTATTTGGTATATTTAGCAATCATGCCTGGCTGTACAGATAACGTCTTTTTTTTTCTTTGTGATTGTATCATTTCACAGGCACAGTAGGTTGTGTAGACTCATAATAATTGGTTGCCACTGTAACTGTTGTAGAACTCTCCAAAATCGTCCTAAGTTGAAGACAGAATCAAAATTCGACTTAGGCAAAAATTTCATTTAGACATTTTTAAGAGTCTGCAGAGGCACAGATCAGTCCATAAGGATCGTTTTGGGTTCTATAAGGCGTTGGAAATGACCAGGTGAAAATTCGAAGAAACACCGAATTTTCACTTAGGAAAAATGTTTTTGGTTCAGGATGTGAGAGCAGAAGTATACTCGTATATTGACAAAGATTTATGAATAATATATTTTTTCAAAGGTACCACAAATTGGACTTTGAAAAATAATATTTTTGAAAGGGCGTCAAAATTTGGCTCAAGAATCGATTTATCGAAAGTACGCCAAAATTTTACTCGCAGACTAATTTTTCAAAACTGCGTTGAAATTTGGCTTGAAAATCGATTTTTCAAAAGTACGCCAAAATTTCACCCGCAGATTAATTTTTCAAAACTACCTTGAAATTTGGCTTGAAAATCGATTTTTCAAAAGTACGCCAAAATTTCACCCGCAGATTAGTTTTTCAAAAGTACCTTGAAATTTGGCTTGAAAATTGATTTTTCAAAAGTACGCCGAAATTGGTCTTAAAATAGATTTTTCAAAAGTACCACAAAGTCAGTTTAAAAAGTACCACGAAAATATACTTTGAAATATTTTTTATTCCTCCACCAAAGACATTGACCTTTGATGTACGGTCATTGAAAGCCCAATTCTAAAGTATGAGCATAAAATTTTAGCGATGCACTGCATCCAAAAGGCAAAATAGAAGATTTTGACAAAGCCGGCGTAGTGCCGATAAGCAAAAATTGATAAAAATCAATGCACATGTACAAGGCCGGTTTCTCGCATAGAAAGAGTTGGGATTGACTCAGCCGCTCGCAATTTGGTCGAGCGCGTTGAGTGGTCCAAACAAAGCAATGGTAGGGAAGCCAATAACAGGGCTTTCCAAATGACAAAGTTATAGAGGAAAACGCCTTGTGTCAAAAAACCAAAAATTCAATTTTGCCTAAAAGTCGCTCGAAGGTGGATAACTGCCATATCGATCATATTGAACAACTGCATAGGAGCAAGTAAATCGTGGACTGATCGAACGCCATTAAACTTATGCAGTTATAAGTCCTCACGAATGTGTTTGAGTACGTGAATCTCCACGATACAAGAACTTTAAAGCTAAGTAGTCTCTAGCGAAACTAAATTCATTTAGTAAAACTTTTTTAAGTTAATTTCAGTCAGCCGTAATTATAAATTACAAATAGTCTCAGACTTCTCTAAAAAGCTCGCATTTTGATTCTGAGAAGGTATACATGAATCTTTTCTACCTAATCGATCGTTAGCGTAAGCGCTCTGGCTTGTATGGTCTGAAAGCCATTACCTTGATTGGGGAAGGCACGATTCTTATCTTGAGAATTTTGTACAACCAATTCTGTTAAATAAACGGATTCTTTGAACTATTGTTTCTTAATTGATCTTGAGGCCTGTTGACGGTCTATAATCCCTGGAACATTCGTATAGAAAACCGGATGCGTCGAGTTAATTCACATTAACACTCGAACTTCTGGTTGCTTTACGGAGGTTCGATAGGGATTTTTTATGCGTTTTTTGAGAAATAGAGTCCGTTATTACTAGACCAAAACGTGGTTTCCACGTACAAAAATTAATCCCTCCGCAGAGAAATTCTTCGGTTGGGATTTTTTTATGCAAAAATTCAGGAAATTAAGAGGTACCTAAACCCCTAACGAGGGAATTCAGGTCCAGAGAGAGCGTCATTTCCGATCTGTGGTAGTGCAGCCTTGGTCCATTATCCGGCTATCGAAGTGCATCTTATCTCGAACCCGCCTGGGAGGTAGAAGAACGGGGTAATACGCGACTGGCGCCCCCTGAGAAATAAATTGGTGTCGCGTCATTTTGACGCCCGGTAGTGCGTTCTTCTACATAACCACTGAATTGACATTTCAAAGTACCACACTTATTTCATTTATATGATCATAACGGGAATCCATTGTACCGTGTGATTTTTTTTTCATAGACTTAATTGTCTGTAATGGACATTTCAGAAATCTGTTCTCACGCACAGTTCCAGTGGCAAAATAATCTTTATTTTTTAGATAGCAGACTGTAACTTGTAAAAATGTTATGAAAATGCATCTTATGGGCCGTGGTATTTCAAAAGATTGATAATAACTTCTCCACCTAAACCAACTTCCTTTTGATAACTTTGGGAATTTTTCCACCATAAGCAATTTTTCAAACTTAAAATTCCTGATTTTTCCAAGTTTTCCAGGACTATTGGAAGGTTTTTTGTAATTTATGGGCGGGGGAGGACACTGCGGCGCCACTAAATAATCAGCACAAAACTAGAAGTACAAAAGTCAAGTTCACACAGGAGTATTTTACTCACTATTACTATTTCACTGATTGTCCCAATGTTGCGTTTTCGCATCGTTATATTTCAAACAGTTTGAAAAATATTTCCTGAAAGAAAAGATTTATTTTTTTTTTAAATGTTGTAATATGAAGTATGTTTTATATGAAACCTCTTGCGCATAATGAAATAGGTGAATCATATTTTATACAATGACTATCTAAATTTAGTCTATTGTCCATGTAGTGTAGAAAGGAACTAAAACGTTAAAGGGTTTTTAATGTTTCTTATGTTCAATTGACCAAACGATATGAAAAAACCGCGGAGTGCTACCATTTAAAGTGGTGCGTTTTTGAGATCGAAGTAAAAAGGTCCACTTTTCATATTTTTTTTGCTCGAAAACTATGAATTTTTTCTATAAACACGTCAATAGAAAAGTGTGTAGAGATTTAAATTTCCAATCGAAATGGCACCTTCGGAAGTCAAAAAAATTTTTTTTTTACAAAAATACGTCCAAAAAACAAAACAAAAAAAACGAAAAAATGCAATTTTTTATTTTTTTTTATTTTAGCCTGTAACTATTTTTCGAGTACATTTAGGCATAGACATTGCTGCATAACAAAACAAGCTGGCGTTTTACCCGTTAAAATGAGATTTTGTAAACAGTTTTACGATTAATAGTGACCGAGATATAGTGTTTCAAAGTTTGCAACTTTTAACTTTTTTTGCTAATTTTTACTATTTTGTTTCAAATTTCCTCCTGTAACTTTTTTCTGAGTGAATTTAGGTGTAGACATTATTATATTAAAGTGAAAGCTGACTTTACGCTCGTTGAAATGGTGGCTGGTAAAAGTCTCTACGACAAATAGAAACCTAGATACAGCGTTTCGAAGAGTGTTACTTTTATTAACTTTCTTCCAATTTTTACGTTCTTTTTTAAATTTCGGCCTATAACTTATTTGTCAAATACAGATATTGCTACATGGAATGTACTCGCAGCATTCTTGTTTAAATGGTCTGCAATAGAAGTTTATGTGATCAGTAGTAACCAAGATACAGTCTAGATATAGTAGATTATTGTACTTAAAAAATAACTTTTTACATTTTTCCACTTCTGTTTTTTTTTGTTCAAGTAACTTAGATTAATAACTTACATTATGAAATTATTCAAATGGTGGATTTAACATATTGTCAAAATCAAAGTCGATTTCTTCATCGGCATCTATGTAAACATCGTCTTCCGTTATTTGAGGTACATCAGCGTTTTCACAGTTCATTCCCATACATTCTTTGCAAAAATGGAGCAATTCATTCCCAATTTCCTGCAACCACAGTTTCCTCTGCATCCTTTGGTGCATTTACAGGCTATTTTTTCCAGCAAAACTTGTGGTGTGGGAGGTTTATTTGTCAAAATTGGTACTAGTCCATTTTCTGAAGTTTTCCAACCCCAGATGAGAGGATTTGCAATATTTACTTTCCAATGTTGCTTTTGCAAGTAAGTTCTTAAACCATGATGTTTAGCAGCATCAGTTGTTGGAGGCAATCGAGACAATGAGAATTTCGCACCTGTTGAGTACTTCTGAAATAACTTATAACGACAGGTGCTTTGGCCATCAATTTTCATACCGTATAGTAATGTTACAATACATTCAGAAGCAGAACCGATGGCTGCTGGACTTGCATTTTCACACAAAAATTCATTTAAATACTTTTCCAAAAGCAAAATATTCTTATTAATGAAGAAGAATTTCTTTGTACCAATACCAAAAAAGGAAGACGTTGTATCACAGCCACTGAATGCATGGACGAAGCCAAGGTATTTTTGTAGATGATTAAATTTGAAACTATTTATGGTTATATAATTTGGCAGTTACATTTCCTATACTAGGTTTAAAAATATATATATTTTCATTTTCTTCTGGTAATAATGATAGGATAATAAGAAGATCGACATCTTGACCAACTATAACAACATTTTCTGATTGGGATGCCTTATCTTTTGCAGTATTTACAATTAGTACGTCTGCACCCTCTTGGAAGAAAGTTAATAAAAGTAACACTCTTCGAAACGCTGTATCTAGGTTTCTACTTGTCATGGAGACTTTTCCCAGCAACCATTTCAACGGGCGTAAAATCAGCTTTCACTTTAATATAATAATGTCTACACCTAAATTCACTCAGAAAAAAGTTACAGGACGAAATTTGAAAAAAAATAGTAAAAATTAGCAAAAAAAGGTAAAAGTTGCAAACTTTGAAACGTTATATCTCGGTCACTATTAATCGTAAAACTGTTTACAAAATCTCATTTTAACGGGTAAAACGCCAGCTTTTTTTGTTATGCAGCAATGTCTATGCCTAAATGAACCCGAAAAATAGTTACAGGCTAAAATTAAAAAAAAATTAAAAATTGCATTTTTTCGTTTTTTTTTTGTTTTGTTTTTTGGACGTATTTTTGTAAAAAAAAAATTGACTTCTGAAGGTGCCATTTCGATTGGAAATTTAATTATCTACACACTTTTCTATTGTGTTTATAGAAAAAATTCATAGTTTTCGAGCAAAAAAAATATGAAAAGTGGAACTTTTTACTTCGATCTCAAAAACGCACCACTTTAAATGGTAGCACTCCGCGGTGTTTTCATATCTTGGGGTCAATTGAACATAATAAACAATAAAAACCCTTTAACGTTTTAGTTCCTTTCAACCCTCTTTTTTTGTACATAGACAATAGCCTAATTATGCAAGTTTTTTTTCTAGAAATGTTGATAGCTTCTTCTGTCTTTAATTAAATTGAAATTATGATACACCTTCAGAATTTTTTTTAGAGGCCTGTTCAAATATTTGTAAATGCAATACCACTGACCCTGCATCAGAAAAAATGTTTTTTTAATACGAAAAAAAAAAAATTTTGACGACGTTGTGTTAACGCAACCATGGGCGTTAATGAGTTAAAGCTTTAAAAATTTCACCATTTTTAGCGATCTTTTTTGAAGGCGGTTCAATTTTTTTTTTCAAACATTTTTTAAATACTTGTTTGATAAACTAGTAGCCTCTGGAATTTGCATACTAATTGTAGATCACCCTGTATGCTATTTAACTGAGTACAAATATTCGATAGTAGAAGCCGACTGCGAAAAATAAATAAATGTAGAAGTTTGCAAATAGAACATCACATTTCCATTAAAACCTGTACATTTAAAAATTAAACATTCAGAAAAGTGAAAGTAGTTTTATATAAGTGTATTGACAAAACAAATATATTTATCACTGACGACATAATGTTTATAAATTTACGATTCATAAAATTTTTACTGCAATTGCGGTTTTAACTTTACTCAATTTGTATCAGTATTATTTCAATATGAGTCTTTCTTGGTATTTGTCATCTTTTTCTTTTTATGTACTTATAGTATTCACAACCTTCACAACCACAGCGGCGTATCCAGAAATTTAGTAAAGGGGAGGATGTTTCGGTCTTGTGACTTATATTTTTAAATTTAAACTAACGAACCTGTACTGACTGGATCATTAATTACAGCGTGTAATCATCATCTAGCACTCGCTTCTCATTTAATAACTAATGAAAGTTATGTTTATGTATTTTATTAATATTTGTACAAAAAAGGAGCTTAAACAATATGACACGACACAATTCTACAATGCATCTCAAATACTTACATTTCTCATCCCACATTCCTGTTCTATGCGTCATGTGGCTCTCGCTGCTGGCAACAAGCATGACCCTAATCCAACACAGCGCCGGACCGGCTGTATGTTTCCCGGGAGTGGCAGCAATGCCTACCGCACGCTGGTAAACCAATCAATTAATCGATCAATCAGATAATTTTAATGTGTAACGTATATATGTGGTTAAATATATTTTTACAGAATTTTAATAAGGCACAAAAAGTGCACCAAATGTTTTCTTCAAGGGAGATGGTGGGGTTATAACTATGAACCCCCCTCCCCGGTGGCTACGCTACTGCACAACCATTTATCTTTTAAATGTTCATAACTTCGTAAAAATATAATGTTCAAATTCTAAATTCGAAATCGAGATATTAACAAATGAAGATTTGGTTTGCCTTAGGTAATTGGTAACGTTTGAAATTATTAAAGCAAATGCTATATCCAAGAGAGAGGGTACTATAAGGAAATATTCACACGTTTGGCCTTATTTTTTTTTAATACAGAAATTGCCAAAAACAGAACAGTACACTCAAAGAAATCGTATGGGTAAATTCAACAAAAAAAAAAATGGTTAACTAACAATATCGTTAATTTTGTTAAACCAAACTATATTGATGGTATTTTTAAACAAGAGGTGATTGTTATTTTAATTAATAAAAAGTTGTGGTACAACAAAACGAATATTAACTTAAAAAATAGATGAATAAGACTATTATTTTGTTCGTCTGACTATTATTTTGTTGGATTCTGTCAAATTAAACTAGATAATAGTATATTTTATTTTTAACTATTATCGAATTGTAATTCTAACCCAGTATTAGTTCGCTGTATTATTGTACTTGGTAGACAAACCAATATTATTGTCGTCTTCTAGAAGTTCTAAAAGAATTACCATAAAATTTGCTTGCTTACCACGTAGTCTATTACAGAAATTATTCCCAGATGACGCCACATACAAATCACTGACAAGAATCAATCATGCATTATCTTATACTCTTATGAATTTATAGAAAATTAATAACATGTTCAAATTCTCTCGGGGATCATCGATATATTTGGATGAATCTTATAAACGATCTCTAATCTTTGGTTTGGGTGGTCTGATGTCTCAATACTGAGATTTTGGCTAACCAAAAAAAACTTCATCATACAATAAAGTGTAGATCAACCCAAAAATTAGTTGGTGAACAAAAAACAAAGTCGTTGTACTATTTAATTGTAGACCAAATTGAAAATGGTTAGTGAACATAAAAAAATGTCATTGTACTATTTAATTTGTTACAAGAAGATATGATTATTAAACTACTATTTGTTTACGAAAACAAATAAAGTTGTATGACTATTCTTTTCTGATTGATTTAACTATGAAACTAGATAGGCGCGATTTCATATGCTCTTTTTGGTTGAATTTACCTATCATTTTCTTTGAGTGTAGGACTTTATAATGAGAATAAAACTATAAATTAATTCATTTCTAATTTATGTGGTATTTTTTCTCTTTCACAAGTATTTCAAGTACTTCTTTACATCAATAGTACACACCTACACCATTTTGCCAGTAGTTGATTTTTTACTTTATGGCCCTAAAGCTAACAAACATCATATTGCATAAAATCAAAATCTCGTATTAAAAAATATGCAAAACGAGCGCACCATTGTAAAGTTCAATGTTATTAGTTGTTTTTAACATTTAAATTACTTTTATGTTGGGTTAAAATATATTTTCACGTACGTTTTACATGACATAACAATTATTTTTACTAATTCGCACATAACAAAGGCTAATACCGTGCACTAACTACGTTAACTACGATATTTTTTTAGCATAATCATAATCGGTTTAATAGGACTTTATAGATATTTCACGAGAGGAAAAACATATTTTTATTCATATATACATTGTATTTCACTTGAAATGGTAACACTCCAATAACTTCTTTATTTTTTTTCCGATTTGAATCCAATATTACCGGGTAAGCATGGTGTAACTGCCCCCAAGCGTTTGGCGCTTATATTTGTGCAGTAGGAAGCACTCCCGGAAAGTAGCAATTTCACAAAATATTAGCCCGAAAAAGGGACCGGTTTGAGGTGAGTGGTTTTAGCAGAACTATTTTTTTTCTAAGAAACGGCGCATTCAATCGTTTTGTAAAAAATATATGTTAAAGACCTACTGAGAAAGTACTAAATAAAAACATATATATTATTTTCAATTTTTTTTTAGAGTAACTTATCCCTGGGGTACCAGAATGAATTTTTTTTCTGTAGCATGTCTGGGAACTCACTTATGTTATATTTTTTTCCCAGTCTTGTCCGAAGATTACGCCATACTTAAAAAAAATGCCGAAGTGTGCAGTGTCGTATGCATATTTTGTGGACAATTAACCCCTTGCAAGTAAAGAAGGTCAAAATGCAAAATAAATGTGTATACCTGAGTAGTGCATACATATTAGTGATTAGTGATTATAGAGATGGTGAACGTTGTGAGAGAAACCAACATAAAGCTGCAAAGCTGACATTTAATTAGGTGATCAATAAAGTTTAACTCTCTTGCGCCGCAAAAATCAGTTTATAGCCGGAATGTTAAATATCATTAAGGGTTAAAACTAAAGTCAGCGGTACTATCGATATTACCGACGGCGGGGATAAGAGCTTGGTCTCCGAAGATTACGCCATACTTAAAAAAAATGCCGAAGTGTGCAGTGCCGTATGCATATTTTGTAGACAATTAACCCCTTGCAAGTAACAAGGTCAAACTGCAAAGTAAATATGGATACCTGAGTAGTGTATACATATTAGTGATTAGTGATTATGGAGATGATGAACGTTGTAAGAGAAACCAACATAAAGCTGCAACGCTGACAGTTAATTAGGTGATCAATAAAGTTTAACTCTCTTGCACCGCAAAAATCAGTTTATAGCCGGAATGTTAAATATCATTAAGGGTTAAAACTAAGGTCAGCGGTACTATCGATATTACCGTCGGCGGGGATAAGAGCTTGGTCTTAACAGTCATGTGTTGTTAACAATTTGCAGCACTAAATCGTAGCATTACTAACCTGTGATGGATATGGATGTTAATCTTCCTCACTGTCATCTGCAATCACTGCACTCATGCTATCCTTCTGAAACAATAGAGAAAGAACTTCTGCCGGTTTAGGTATGCTTGATAGATATCGTCCTTGCGAAAGATAATGCACGACAGCAGCTACATGGGAACAACATCCAACAGTTCGATTCCCATTGGCACATTCAAAGAAATTGCAAAACTGCCCTTTGTAGATATTTCCAGCAAAGATGTACTGAACTTTCCAGAAATGACGGATTTAAAATTGTTTTTTACCGGATCGTATCAATATAAACAAACGATTTCGCACCTCGAAGTCATAAATGGAACACTTAATCTTCAGTACGTTAAGGACCGGTCCAATGTACTCAAAATACAAGTTTGTTCACGTCACATCAAAACGAAGGTTTACCGATGTTTCATCGACTATATTCCCCACAGTGTCGGATGTTCCGGCGTTAGAAGACATTTCTGTGAATGTGCCAATGGGTATCGAACTATTGGATGTTGTTCCCATGTAGCTGCTGTCGTGTATTACCTTTCGTACGGACGATATCTAGCAACCATACCTAAACCGGCAGAAATTCTCTCCCTATTGTTCCAGAAGGATAGCATGAGTGCAGTGATTGCAGATGACAGTGAGGAAAGATTAACATCTATATCCTTCTCAGGTTAGTAATGCTACGATTTAGTGCTGCAAATTGTTAACAACACGTGACTGTTAAAACCAAGCTCTTATCCCCGCCGACGGTAATATGTGAATAATGACAGGTTTTGACAAGGTACTCCATAGTACCGCTGACTTTAGTTTTTACCCTTAATGATATTTAACATTACGGCTATAAACTGATTTTTGCTGTTGGCGTTGCAGCTTTATATTGATTTCTTTTTCAACGTTCACCATCTCCATAATCACTAATCACTAATATGTATACACTACTCAGGTATCCATATTTACTTTGCAGTTTGGCCTTTTTTACTTGCAAGGGGTTAATTGTCCACAAAATATGCATACGGCACTGCACACTTCGGCATTTTTTTTAAGTATGGCGTAATCTTCGGACAAGACTGGGAAAAAATATAACATAAGTGAGTCCCTAGACATGCTACAGAAAAAAAATCAGGCGGGTACCCCAGGGATAAGTTACCCTAAAAAAAATTTGAAAATAATATATATGTTTTTTTTACTGTATCTGCTTTCGGAATTTGAGCGTGATTTTTTATTTAGTACTTTCTCAATAGGCTTTAACATATTTTTTACAAAACGATTGAATGCGCCGTTTCTTAGAAAAAAAAATAGTTTTGCTAAAATCAACCCTCCCTTACTCACCCCCAACCGGTCCCTTTTTCGGGCTAATATTTTGTGAAGTTGCTACTTTCCAAGATTGCTTCCTACTACACAAATATAAGCGCCAGACCCTTGGGGGCAGTTACACCATGCTTACCCGGCTATGCCCTTTATTCAAAATTAAAAAATTGAAAAATTAAAATTAAAAAATTTTTTAAAATAATTATTTTAGAAAAAACTGTAAATTGCTTGACAACTACCTAGCAGCCTGGGTTTAGTTTCAAACCAAATTGTCCTAGTACAGTTTTCTAAACAAAAAAAACCATTACAATGATATTTTCGAACTTGAACATTATTTTAATCAAAATTTCAATATTTTTTATTTTGATTAAATTTTGGACTCAAGGTTTTTGGACAATTCTGAACAAGTTTCATCAACAAAATTTTCCGATAAAAATATGCCTAATATGATTTTTTGATTTTCTCCGCATATTTTGATACCGCAGGTGGCTTTGCACTTATAGGAGGCGAATGTTTTTCTGGTCATTAGTAGATCCTAATTTGTTCTATACTAAGCAAAATTTGATTAAAATCGGAAAAGAAATAAAAAAGTTATTGGGGTGTTATCATTTCAAGTGAAACACACTGTATATAGTAGATAGGAATAATTTTTATGACTGAATGGTCGATAATCAAGAAGACTTGACTCTTACTTTAAGGTCCCAGGTTCGATTCCCGGCAGAGACCCTCCGATTTTTTCGGAAAAAGAAATTGATCCTAGTATAAATAATTAGATCTAAACTGATAGGTATAATATAACTGGACAAAATGTTTCAATTGACAAATAAAAAATATCTGTATGTGTGTTTGTGTGTATGTAGCAGGGACCGTAACCGAAAACCGGAATAAGAGCTTCTGGTAAATCGAAAACGAAAACGAAATGAGAGATTCTAGAAAACCGAAACCGTAACCGAAAACTGGATTGGCGCTGCTTTGAAAACCGAAAAGCATGAATTTAATTTTAACCGAAAACTGCACCGTAATTACGAATTTTTCCTAACCGTAACCGAAACCGAAAACCGAATTCTTTCTTGCTCTTCTCTTTCTTCTTGACGACGCTTTTGTTCCTCTTGTCGTCTTCTTTCTTGCTCTTCTCTTTCTTCTTGACGCCGCTTTTCTTCCTCTTGTCGTTTTCTTTCATACTCCTCTTTTTCTTTTTGACGACGCTTTTCTTCCTCTTGTCGTTTTCTTTCATACTCTTCTTTTTCTTTTTGACGACGCTTTTCTTCCTCTTGTCGTTTTCTTTCATACTCTTCTTTTTCTTTTTGACGTTCCTGGCCCATCGTCCTTATTAACTCCGCAAATAGGTCCTGTATTTGTTTCTCAGATGCCATGCTTTTTGCAAAATAAAACTATCACGTCAATCTCAAAACAGCACGAAAAAGTCTTATCCAGTCTTTTGTCACTATCCAGTTTAGAGAATTTAATGATCTCCACTAATGTCCAAATAGAAAAGTTCTAATAATTTTCACGCACTGACACAAATGAGTCTTTTTTTTCAGTGTCTCTGTCACTTTCCCGAAATCGCACTTTTTCACAGTTTTGGGTCCAAAAATAGTCCTTAAATAATGTCCCATAAGTCAATCCTCCGTGTCACCACTAATTCCCGAGAAGAACACTGTAGAAACCTTCTCGAACAGTCCAGAAATCTTCTGTTATAATTCCGCTTCTGACACCAATTGTGACGTGCTTACACCCTTTTTGTAAACACCCTGTATCGTGGGTTCGGAAATTATTACAACCAGGGTAACACTAAACACTAATTTATTACCTTACTTAATTACAACAATAACTATTTGGCTAATAACACACTGTGTACTAGTTGATCACTTTACTCTCTTCTGATCTTACTACTCTTGCTATCTAAACTGAACTTTTTCACTGTGTTTACTCTCTGACCATTTCAACTGACAATTAGTACTGCACTAACTTCTCTTCTTTTGGTTTACTCCATGCCTTATATACCTAAAGATGACAGATCTCGAAGTTTCTGTGATGATGTCACATTCTCCAGATGGTTCCAGAACAGATATGTCATCACTTTAAACCTTCTAGTATGTTCTTTCTCTGGTAGGTGCAAATCTATATTTAGGCAGACATCCAACCAATTAATCGAATTCTGTGTTGTCTACATTCTAGGGGTTGAAATACATTACATTATGTTGTAAGAATAGGGCGTTTCTATATCACCAAATTGTCACCAGTTCACAATAGTACTTTAATAAAACATAAAAGAACATCTTTCCACCACTACAAAATAATTATAAGACAATTCAACTGAATATTAGTGCAATTATGCTAGTTGGGATGCGACTCCAGTTTCTTATAAACGTCTGTTATACTCTTTCGATTCCAAGCCAGTGTTGGTGCCTTTTCCTGATTTGTTAGCAGTTAGCATTTTGGCAGGTTGTTTCACATTTGTGTGTTTTATTCCAAAATTTGTTCCCATATTTTTTGAGATACCGAGAACAAATAAAATTGTTTTCTATCACAATTATTATCACAATACTTTCACCTCGCTATGTAAAATTTATTCTCGTTTGTTACCTTCCTACAGATTTGTAGGAAGCCTAAAAAGGTGACCATAGCGTCCGAAGTTCCTCAGTATTTAGCAGCTTTACGTAAAATTTAATTAAACATATCTAAATATGGCATTAAATTTCACGATTAAGCTTTATCTTTTAAAGGGTGGATGGATATTAACTAAATTGGTAGTATTCTCCAGGAAAATAAGGTTACGCGATAGTATTTATAAACATACCTAAGCATAATATTACTGTAATTCTAGTCGTCCTTCAACCAATTCAACATTATGCAAAAGAGTTTATAAATAAAATTTATGATGTACCCATGTAAATGTTACTGAAATGCCTAGTACAAGATATTCAGGTCTGTATTAGGTCATACGTGCGTGTGCATGTGTATTGGACGTTTAATAAATAACATAACGTGCATGTGCTTAAATGAGCGGACTTATATTAATATTGGCTAATTATTTAACTTGATAAAAAAATGCTAATTGTTTTGAAATGCACTGCCACGGCAAATATGGCGTATAACTGTGCATTTTTATTTAGTCTATTTCGTCCATTTTTTTCTTATAGCTCAAAACCTAACCGGCGTGGCATTTAAAATATACCAAGTAAGGTAAAATAATTCCATAAAGTCGAGAATTACACAATTTTGCCTTAATAACTGGCTATAAAGTCGTAGCAACTTTAAATATGCTTCAATTAAAAAGTATTTATATTTTATCTAGAAGATTGCTTCCGGATTCAATGATCTTGTGCGTTATTGTGTTGTGTTAAAAATAACCTTAAACTTCCCTTATAATCGTAAGTGCCGTAATATATATTTACACTTAACACATTATAGTATATTAAGTATTAAGGTTAGTAAGTATTCTTTACTGGCTGAGGATATGTTTGGAGATTGAGACGAAGTCTAGATCTCCAAAACATCTGAAACCAGTAACACACTTAATGACCGCAGTGCTTATGACGTTTTTTGCACGCTCAAATGTTGACTAAACGAAATCAAAGTTAAAAAATGTAATATTTTAATTTCAATATTTAAAATATATAAAACAAACAAGTCGTACTGTCGTGCGCAAAAAAATGAAGTTTTATAACATATTTTTGCTAAAATCTAGTTGTGTATAAGTATCTAACGTTAATTTTTGTGACATTGTCAGTTATTTGTCATTACATATTCAAATAGAGACAGATTTACATTAGAAAAAAATAGTTGTCCTATTTTTTTTTGCTCACGACTGTACACTTCTGTGCAATAAAATACCGTACACTTGAAAAAATCAAGTAATCCAGTTTTTACTAATAGTAAGTGATGTGAATCAGTCTTTTTGGAGTTTAGATTTTTTTATTATCATATAGGTTATAAAAAAGTGACATTGATTGTGAAATGTCATATGTAAGGTATTTGGAAAAATATCCCTATAAACCTGTCCATTAAATCTACCATTACCCATGATACGCCACGCTACACCAGGGCCATACACGCTTATCCATGCCCAAACATTAACAGAAAATCGCCCGGACCTGTTCCGGACACGTAGCGTTCGTGAAACCTGGTATTTGCAGGCCGGTACACCCGAATATGTCCGTCATTACAAGACTGAAAAACTTTTTCATCGGTGAACACAACATTGTTCCCAAAACTCCAACGGGCGATAGACATAATTTAAACAAAACAGAATGCGGGCTTGCTTATGTTCTTCTGTTAATATGGTCTTCTTGGCACTTACACAGTTTGTTAATTCTGATTTTCCTATCCTTCGGCTACTTGTTGACCTCGATGCTGGAAAATTTGTCATGGGCACAGCATCTACTGCTGTTTGAACCGGATTTTCCCTCAAATAGCCAAGGAGCGCTTCATCTTGAGCGAGATTTGAACTTCTCGGTCGGCCTGAACCGTCTTTTCTCTTTATGATACCTTCCTCCTCCCACCTTTTCTTCACACTCATAACGGTACTTCTATTTAAGTGATAGTGGTTAGCAACTGCTCTGATATACCATCCCTTTTCAATTTTAAAGAGAATTAGAATTTTTTTCATGTCTAGTTAATTTCGGCATTTCGACAATATGACACTGACACTGACAAATAAATAAAGAATGCTTTAATATAGCGAAAAATAGGTGTACGGGATTTTATTTCACAGAAGTGTACATGAAAAAGTTTTCACTTTGGTTACTATGAGAGCGAATATTTATTGTCAAGTGACATCTGCTGTCATTAGAAATTTCTCGAAGATAAGATTTTTGCCACAACTTAAGATTCTTGTAGGTTATGATTCAGAAGAGAACGTTGTTTTAAATCCGAATTCTGTTGCTCCAATAAATTTTAATAAACGTTCAAATTGTAATTTTAATTTTGTCTTTAATAAAACTTAATTTTTAAATTTCTATATTTATTAGTTTACTTACCGCCTCCTGATTGGTAAGTAATTACTTACCGCTAATTTGTAAACGTCACTTACAAATGTCTTAATTAAATTACCTGAGCGTGCAAAAAGTTATTTTATGGAACCAGATTAACGTAATTTTACTTAAATTATTTCAATGATTCAGCTGCATCGACTTTTGTCAGCACTAACAGAACAACACAGTTTTATTGCTTTAAAACGCGTAGTACCTGTTGTCATATGGCATATTTTATGTTGTGAAATATTCTCTGCAAATACCCCTCCTGTTTTTAAATGTTATCTATACATTTTTTTTTCTCGAACTGTGTTGCCTAAAGGAATACAGTTTGTAAAAATGGAAAAATTTAACTTATATTGGTTTTAAACATGGCCTCATGACCATGCTCTAAATAAGTAAATTATTTGCCAGGTTGTAAATTACTTAACTCCTTTTCTTCTTCTTCGATTTATTCATAGCATTTTGGCAGACGTTTTGTGGTCCAAACATTATTCTAGTTGGCCTCCTTTTGCTGTGTAGCACGTCTGACAGCATGACGCTGCCTGTCGTTGCCGTATACAAAATCTAATTTACTGTTTGTTTATCATTGTGTGAGTATTATTCAACGTTAGAAGCTGATGTCAAGTGTCGTTACGACGGAAAAGTGGCACTCTTAGTTCCGATGATTTTTTGAAGGACCTAAGTTTTTTAACAAGTGTTGGGATAATGGTAAATTACCTAATCTTAACTCACAGCTTTTATAATAGGTTGTTAAATAGCAACTCATCTCTAATTAATTGTTTTCATTTTCATTGCCTGTTATTGGATGAGGTTTCGTGTGCCCTCCAGTCACGTGACCGAAAATGATCTATTACCTACTTAACCTGAAAGAGTTAAAAATTGTAAAAACTGGAGATAAAAAATAAGGACTATTTTGACACTTTGTATTCGATCTTTGGGCACAATATAGCACTGTTTGCCCATTTTCATTTTATTAAGCATCTTTATATCTTAAAACTCAAGATTCTTAACATCAAAACTAACAAATTACAATTTTGGACATAAACACGCAATGAGCAGGGTAGGAGACATGGTACTTTTGATCGACTCGTTCATGAACGAATCATCATTATTCGATTATATTTGTCAGAATGCTGCTATCCTCTATTTATTACAGTAAATGTAGCAAGGAGAGTAGCAGAGTAGCGGTCGCTTTTATCGGCTTTCGCTGCTTTGTTGGCAATCTTTTCGACGACCAGCCTTACCCCGTTGAACAGTGGTCCCAAATTGAGTTTTTTGGTTCAAAAATGGCCAAAGAGCGCAACTCTTGTCGGAAATGAACAATTTTTTTTTAATTAAAGCTTACCGAAATTCCAACAAATCTTCGGAGCCCGAATTTAAAAAAAAATCCTTTTTTTATTATATTAAGTTAAAGGCCCAAAAAAAACAAACTTTTTTTGGCCTTTAACTTAATATAATCAAAAAGGAATTTTTTTTTTCAAAATTCAAACTCCAAGGATTTGTTGGAATTTCAGTAAAAAATGTTCATTTCTGACAAGATTTGCACTCTCTAGGCATTTTTGAACCAAAAAACTCAATTTGGGACCACTCACTGTGCGCTGGCCCCTCCACAATATCTCTTACCACTACTATTTTGGCCAGTTTGTCGTACCCAAAATGTGGAATAATTAGCTATTTCGCAATTATTTAATAAGCTCACATCCACTTACGGCACAGATCTGAATGGTAATTATTTCCTTCTGCATAAAAAATTGGATATAAAATTAATAAATCATAACAAGGCAATATTTTCATGTCGAATAAGCGATTGTATGCTTCCTTTTATCGAAGACTTAAGATAATTATAGTTTACCCTGTCCAGATTGCCCTTTTATGGGCTTTATGGCGACTAATAAAAATACAGTGTGTAAAAGTTTATCGATGTTGGTTTATGTCACAAACGGTGCCACGACAGACCCAATTCCAGTGTGTTAAGCACGTGTTCGGAAATATCGATTGATATTAAAGAGTGTTGAGATGATTCCAATGTCGCGTCTAGGGGGTAGCCAATGTAGCCATAATGCAACAATTTTTTTCTGATTTAGTATGATAGGCAATTGAATTTAAAGGTTTTAGTTCAAATATAAATTCGCCCAGTCGTCCAGTTAATTTGATCTTATTATCTAATATCGATATTGAAGTCAGTTTAAAACCCATTTAGTTTCGTTGTTTGTTCATCTTTACGTCGACCTCACTTTCGGTATAAGACTACGTTCAATTCTACTGGGTGGAATTTTATTTCTTAACTTTTAGTAAGTACTTTTTTGAGGGCAGTTCAATTTTTTACAAAAAAAATGTTTCCCCTTTTTAGTGGCCCTTCATTAGGTTCTACATGGTAAAAGAAAATATTGTGATATTAGCGTGCCAATCTCCTAAATGAATCGTCATTTATTTTTCGAGAATTTGGTGAATGCGAAAAGTTACATAATTATCCTGCCAACTGTACTAATTCGGATATAATTATCACATTTAAAACCTAAGTGAGAGAAAGGTATGTCGTTTATTGGTGAAAGATTGATAGTTCAAGAAAATGATAAGAGGCGATAAAATGTTGGGCTGATGTCACCACAGAGCTGATGGTAAAGAGCTTTGATGATGCCCTGCGCCTAACAGACAACCGCGGCAAATGGTGTGCTGTTAGACGTACCATACAGCAAGGAAAAGCCAACTAGAACAATGTATGGATCAGAAAATATGTCAAGATATCTCTCGTATAGAGAAAAATATCAATTATATCGACCGACATTGTTTATCTGTATATCGCATATTTTAGTGGCATTTGGGCATGATTTTAGAAATTTTAAGGTATAGTGCACAAGTGCTTACATTCTCAAATAATTAAAATATTTTTGTATTACTAAGGCTAACCATGCCCCGCATTAGACTCAAAAATTTATTTCTTCTTAAATATCTTTTGATCGTCAAAGAACATTTATAGTCTAATGGAGGCCTTAGACTATAAATGTTCTTTGAGAAAGATCTTATAAAAGATATTTTATGAAAATTTTGATAGTGTAATCGACCATATTTGATAAAATATGATCAATATTTTATAAAATGTCTATCAAATTGCTCATAAAATATCTTTTATAAAAGATCACAGAACTTGTATAGTCTAATGGGGACCTAAGACAATATTCTTGTAAAGATTATGATAATCACTTTGTAATTGGGATTAAATTCATTTACTTTTTTTGTGTTTCAACAACTGGGAACACACAGTTTGACAATAAAAATGAGGTTAAGATCTATACTATATCGGAGAAAGTTTTAAAAATATCAAACTTTTAATAGCCAATCTGTCATTTGACCCTTGGATAATTCCTACAAGATTTTTTTTAATATAACATAGGGGATGAGTTGCCACAATCATTAATTAATATTTTCCATAAAAGTATCGTTGCCATTACAGCCGCCATGTTGAAAAAATGTCAGTCAGTCAGTTTCTCAAGAATCTTCTTTCTCGTTAGCTCTCTCAGAAAATTAGGTATTACCAATATTACCTATTTAAACAATTTGTCTTTATTCCTAACTTTACGATTTACAGACGCCAAAAGGTGAAAATTTGTACTTCACTGCAGATTTTTGCAATTATCTATGTCCTCGTTGTTCCTGCATAGTAATTAGTTTTTATCAATATGATAGATTATATAAAATTTCCCAGAACTTTTATTCAAACAGTTTTCTTCCACGGTCAATTGTTTAAAAAATACAGCAGTTTGAAAATTTCACAATTTTTCAAACTCCCTCTTTGCTGATTAGTAAGAAAATCGTAATATTGCCATAATATTTAACAATCCAGTAAGGATAATAGTTTTATAAATATTAAAGGAGAAATAGATGCGGATTTTGTTAAAAATTAATTGTACACTAAAATATAATTAGTTTAAACAAATGCTACATATTGTACGTTGGAAATTCAGTTACTTTCACCGAACCAAAATCGAAAACTGCGTCGTAATTACAATTTTTTTCTAACTGAAACCAAAGAGATGAGAATTTCCTGTAAACCGAAACCCAAACCGAAATTAAAGTTCTCATTAAGCCGAAACCAAAAGCTAAACCAAAGTTAAACTGCAAAATACAAAATAATACATATGATGGGTTGCATAAGTTAATTTGTCGTATTATTTTTTTATATAAGTACTTTTCATATAATGTTACCCCAATGAATTTATTAATGATGAATTATTACTTCAGTCATTTTTTCTTTAAATGGCTCACTTATTTAGATTTTAGGAACTGTAACCGAAAACAGAATTGTCGGTCCTCTAAAAACCAAAACAAAAAGATATTTCAGTTTCGGTCCCTGGTTTGAATAATATAATTGGAATTCTTTAATGTATTTTTTCTACGACTGTTAAAAAAACTGCACTTTTTTCATCATTTTTAATGCTTAAAATGTATGTTTATGGCAATAATGAAAAAAAGTAAAAAGTGTGAAAAAACTGTTATTTATATACCATGGCTTTAAGTGTATTTCGAGTGTATGTTTGTATCTCGAACACTTGCAAACCTAAGCCCTACAGCTGTAAGTACACGATACAAGCCGAGGTGCATACGACGTTTTTCGTACTACTAGCAATATTACAATTTTTAGGAAAATTCATCAAAATTATAAATTTATATTTCAAGATTTGTCGAACCCATTTATTAGTTGACTTAGACTCTAATTGGGGTGTATTCACGAAAATCAAACAAATGAACAAAATGGGGATTTAACTTCGATACAAGGAATTCACGTATAAGGAAAAGTTTATATAGTAAAGTAACAGCGGAAATTTGTCATGATATATAAATCGCTGTCGCATATTGCTGAATTTCTGTGTATCGAAGGTAAATACCTATTGTGTTCATTTGTTTGATTTTCGCGAATTTGCTTGAATACTTTCTAGTTGCTATGGTTTCTGTCAGTTAGTTGTCAAATTCATAACTTCATAATAATTTCTGCTGTTCAAGTTATTTACGTGAGTTTTTGCAATACAGATACGGATTATAATGAAAGTATCGACATTTAGGAGGCAGCCAAAAATGCCTGTGCTTTGTTAGTGCCAGAATTTCAGTATTATTTAACCTCCTTATTACTTTACTTTTTTGCCCTAGGGCATAAATAGTTATTTATGTACCAAGGGTCGTAAGTGCACTTTTTTGGCCAAGAATACAGTTTGCAATCCAAGGCAAAAAGTGAAAAGTGGGCTTTTTCTGGGACTCCATTGGCTAAGCTGGATGTATTTCGACATGCTGAATACGAATCAGGTGTCCGTTTAGCTCCATCACCCAGCAATTTTTAGTAAATCGCGAAAATAACCTAAATTATGAGTTTTTTTAGGTTATTTTCGCGATTTACAAAAAAATGGCGGGTAGTGGAGCTAAACGGATCCCGTCGAAATAATAGTAGGCATTGCAATGCCGGTTAACCGGTTAACAGGATAAAAAACAGATGATGGTAATTACCGGTTATTTTAATTTTTTACCGGTTATTTCGGCAAATTCGGAACTTACGATATATCACGTATTCAACGTTTCTATTTATGTCAGTGACTAATATTCACTAAATACAGAGTGACTGTCCCAACACTGAGCACTTTTAACAACAAATAAATAATATAAAAAGTAAAACCCAAACACCAAGCCCTAAGAAATACAAGTAAGAGAAACATTGACAATATCTTGCGACAGGAAATTGAATATTTCACTGCCGCAAATATCCCTGGAAAACATTTAGAAGTATGTTGTTACCAATTCTTATTAACTTATCGACCGACTTATATCGATTGAGGAAGGGCATCTTTAGCTGGTGGTATTCTATGCATAAATATCAGACGACTAACAGATACAGCTTTGAAAACTAACACTTTTAATGGGCTATTTTTAAAAAATATTGTATTTTTAGATTAGGTATTCAGTAAATGTCCCATTTGAGTTTATGTTTATAATTTTTGTTATTTAAGTTGATATTTTTATTATTTACAGAATAATTATTTATTTAAATTTATTTCATTTATATTTTTTCCTTTTGATAAAAAACCTTTTGTTTGTTCATTATATTAATTATACGTATATAAAAATGTTTTTGTTATATTTAGATAATTTTGTCCATGAAAAGGGGAGGTATGACAAAAAGGAAATTTTGTTCTTTTTTGCCTATGGGCTGTAAGTAACACTTTCATAACACAGACAGACGTTTTATTTATACGACTTACACAGCTAGTAGTACGAGAAGTAACATTATTTCACTTATGTATAGCCGGATCTATGAGTGTATCGAAAACAATTGAAGTTATCTCACAATCTACGCTTTAGAAACGTCAAATTATGAATTTGTGTTTTGATCTCTCGTAGAGAAAAATCATTATATTAGTAATCCAATTCTGAACAACTTTCAAAAAGCCCGTCCGTCTGTCTATCCATCCGTCACATTTTTGTAGGCACTGGAACTTACGAGTGTCTAATCGTATTGAAATTTCGTCGCTAAGTTAGCCTTAGCTGGAGGATGAACCCTATTGTTTTTGAAAGAAATCGATTAGTAATTTAAACAGTTTACGGGAAAAAGGTTGCAAATTTTAAAATACCTGGTGTGATACTAAGACTGCAGTTGTTTCTACAAACGCCAAAAATACTGTGAATGTGTCTTATACAATGTTATGTCAGTGATTGATTTGTGATTGCTCTTATTAATTCTCTAATTAAATAGTAAATTCAATAATTCAACGAAGAGTATAATGTAAGAATGTGTAGAAACTAATAATCATTGTCATTATTTGCGCCCAATTACTGAAAATCCCAAGTATGCCACTGAACACGACGCCGGAGAGTCGGCCGTTTTGACCGATTTGGTTGCCTAGCAACGCAGCATCCCCACTTTCTTGAAGGCACCCCCATTCTCCCTTACTTTCCTGTATGATTCAATTATGCGACATGTTCGTTTCCTAGCGGTTTATTGACTTATTTCTTAACTTGTATATTCCGATTGATTGAATCTTTGTTAATATTAACTTAACTGACACTGTGCCATATTATTTTTATACGCTGCTAGGCGTTTCCCGACGCGTTCTCGGCATAACCTCCATCTCTATAACCTTAAAAATTGATGTGCCTCCGTTTGTTACCATAATAATAGTATAATGATTAGTTTGAGGTAACGGGGAGTTAATTCATCGACAGTTTTTCTAAAACGTTTTAGGTTTTCTGGTTTGTTCTAATTTTTTTCCCTAAAATTTTGTTAGCTTACGTAGTATCTAGAATTTTGTATTTTTATGTGCATGATGTTCCTTTTAACCTTCAAAAAAACTTCAAAAAGGAGGAGGTTATCAATTCGAGTCCTATGCATGGTTTTCTTATTAATAGTCTTTATTATTCATTGTGTCTAAGTATTATTTCTAAATTAATATTTTATAGGGATAATCAGACTAAGTAAAAGATTCCACTATACCTTTTTTTTTGTAGAAGTTAGTCAAAACTCGTCAAAACCATAACCATTCTAAATACAAAGTGTAATTTTTATTTATACGACTTCTTATACGATTAATAAGATGAATATAAGATTCCAAATTTTGTTAAGTACCTATAAGTAGCTATACAATAATTAGTTTTAAATATATGTAATTCATTCGTTGATTTTTAAACAATGCAATGGTGAAATTAAAATAGGTATATATAGAGTTTGTTTAAATTATCGCTTCCACACAAGGAAAACTAAAGAGTGGCTATATAAAGCCTAACCTCAGAAAAATTGGAAGCAAATGACAGTTGTGAAAGTGGCGCCCTCTTTGACACATCACAATGGAACCATCTTAATCGTATTTGCCGATATCTAAAAATGGTAATACTTAATTGAAATCCGATATGTTGTAGATAGTTCTGATTTTGTAAAAAAAAATAATTTTTTAAACAAAAGCACACAACAGGGGCACGTGTCCCCCCGCATGTCGTTTATTTTGGTATTTGTTTTCTGTTAAATAATAGTGATTTATGAACAACAATATTAATTGTAATTGTGTTATATACAGTGTGTTTCACTTGAAATGGTAAATGCTAATAACTTTTTTATTTTTTTTTCCGCTTTGAATCAAATTTTACTACTTAAGTATAGAACAAATTAGGATCTACTTATAACCAGAAAAACATTCGCCTCCTACAAATGCAAAGCCACCTGCGGTACGAAAATATGCAGAGAAAATCAAAAAATCATATTAGGCATTTTCTTATAAGAAAATTTTATTAATGAAACTTGTTCAGAATCGTCCAAAAACCTTATGCCCAAAATTTAATCAAAACAAAAAAATTGAAAAATTTAGAAATTTTAAAATTAATTATTAAAAAAAAAAACTGTAAATTGCTTGACAACTACCTGGCAGCTTGGGTTTAATTTCAAACAAAATTGTCATAGTGTAGTTTTCTAAACAAAAAAAAAAACATTAAAATTATATTTTCGGACTTGGACATCATTTTAATCAAAATTTATGTATTTTTTCATTTTGATTAAATTTTGGGTTTTTGGACAATTCTGAGCAAATTTCATTAACAAAATTTTCCGATAAAAATATGCCTAATGTGATTTTTTGATTTTCTCCACATATTTTGGTACCGCAGTTGGCTTTGCATTTGTTGGAGGCGAATAGTTCTCTGGTCATAAGTAGATCCTAATTTGTTTTATACTTAAGTGAACAATTTTCTTCCCCTTCCCCACTCATTAATTTTCATTGCTGAGTAAAAAAAAACATTTCTTCCCCCGCTCATCAATTTTTTCATTTCCAAGTGAAATATTCGTGCCCCCTCTGTTAATTTATTCTGGATCCGCCACTGACAGAATTTGTAATTTTTTTTTTTATTTCAAAGTAATTACAGTAATAAAAGGTCCACAATTTTATTTAAAAAATGTGAAACTCGCATTGTTTTCGGTCATAACTTCTTTATTTTTTATGTTATGACCTTTATTTTTTGCCTCTACTATTTTTCTCGCTAAAACTAATATTTATTGAGATATTTGCAAATAAAACAAAAATTTTACATTTTATCGAAAATATTTTTATAGTTTAAAGGGCAATTTTTTCTAAACCAATTAATTATTGTCTAATTACAGTAACCGTGCAGCAAGTCTCATAGTTTCTGAGATTTTTTTAACCTTTAAACTAAATACTTCATCTTATAAACGTTCGGCTGCCCATACTTGCATATACATATCTCCGAAACTATTCATTCTACAGGAATTATAAAAAACAAGATTCATCCTCAACAATTATGTTTCTCGCGTCGATAACGGGGGAAACCGTCCTTCTCGTCTCCTGGTCAAAAGATGTTCGATTTATCAATATTCCCTGTAATAACCCCGATCTGTTAAGCCCTCACAAGCGTAGTACGAAAAAATCGGAACAAGGGTAGTTTTTTTCATTTAGAAGAGTGAGGGAGAGTATTGCAATTATCGTGTTACTTGCCCTCAAAAACTGGAGGAAACCGTTTTTCAGCCGTTTCGCAGAATTTTCGGAATGTTTTGTCATTCAGGGAAGGGGAGTTCCAACCTCCGGAGGTTGTTTTGGCGTCTCCTACTCAAAAAATACTCGATCTATCAATATTCCCTGTAATAACCCCGATCTGTCAAGCCCTCAGAAGCGTATTCAGGGGCGGCTCAAAGTAAATTTTCCACCCAGGCGGGAGTACTTTTTGGCGCCCCTCCCTGAGATAGTCACGGAAATTTCACGGACGTACTACGTACTAAAGTGCAAGGATATCCTTTCGGACCCCGCGATCATTCTACTTTTTAACTTAAGACACGGAATAACGTAACGGTGGTCCAAAATTGCCTCTGGATATTTATGTGGCTCATAGTACATCCAAAAATAAAGGTACTCTAAATAGATAATAAGGAAATTGTACGCCTTTAAAGGGGGAATATAAATTTCAATTTTTCTGTAATGCCTTCCGACCACTTTGGGGTAGTTTTAAGGGGTGGCTACCAATATTTTACCCCCAACTTTTTTTATTTTTACATATTTATAAAAATTCTTATAAAAAAATTATTTTCATATCACTGAAAATAAAAAGATGTTCTTGTATCTTGCATTTCGATAAACCATTCTGAAGTACAGGCCTGTCGAGAGTGGAGGTGCGGGGGTGATTCCTCCGGACCCGGGCTCGTTTTGAAAACCCGAGCTTGTTTGGGGGGGGCCGTTTGAAATGTTGAAATTTTTTTTAGGATTTCTCCTCTCCGCTCATCAAAAAAATTCTTTTCGGATTTTCCCCTCGCTCATCAAAAATATTTTTTCCCACCTGGTCCGTATTTTCTCTCCAGGGCACTGCTCAAGTAATTTATGTTTACACATCAATGTGCATTTACAACATATTATTAATAATAATTAATTTATAATAAGTATAAATTTTTTTGTCTACACCATCTGAACGCTATTATAATGAGAGGATCTCCGACACAAGTTTACTTACAGGAAGGTTCTTCTTTATTGTTTTAATATTTCATACAAAACAAATTGCCATTTTTTATTTGTTATTAACAGTAAATTATATAAGAAATGAAATACATACAGCTAATGTTGGTATAACAATTTTCTGAATATTCTGATTTTTTTCTGAATGAAAAGTGCACATTGCCTGCCTTCATTTATGCGAAATCTTTAATGATCGACTCCGTGTCAGTTAATAATAGGGCAGGAAGCTTGAGGTATAAGTAGTAAGGTGTCTCATAGCTAAACAAAGATATTTGCGTTACATGTTTTAATTATTTAGACGGCTTTATTGTTATTCGACTGTTCTACATTATTACAATTATTATAACCGATATATATTCTAATATTATTTGATATTATTTTCCAACGAAAACTATTATTAAATTAAAAAAGGTATATTAAAAAAAATTAACAGTTTGGCGCCCCTCCGAGCCGGCATGCCGGGCGCATAAACGTAATCTGCAGACGCATAAGGCATAGCCAAAATGATTCAGTAATATTCGGACATAATCGTCACCGGCTTATATGTCTCACTGCTTATTGGTAAAGTGGGGTCATAGAATGTGCACAGAAAAGCCTCAAGCGTCTGCAATTAACTGATAGTTGTATAGCTTATTTTTTTCCAATTACGTCAATATAACAAACACATGAAATTTTATAAGATTTTATATTTTAATTCATATTTTTATCTCAAAAGTAAAAAATCTAGAGGTGTTTAAAACTCTTGCAAAATAAAATAAACACACTGCCCATCGCCTGCAAATGTAGTAAACTTCAGACGTACTAGGATAACTACGTCTGCACTTTACTCTCGTTTTCATTGGTCCTATTATTCTTAAAAAAACCGAAGCGGTCAGCTATGCCTTATGCGTCTGCAGATTACGTATATGCGCCCTGGGCAGCCGCCCGGGTTGCCCGGCCCTTAAGCTGCCCCTGAGAGTATTATGGAAAAATCAAAACGAGGGGTAGTAGTAGTTTGTTTGGAGGAAAAAGTACACCACCATCATTTCCGTGGTACGATAGAACGTTGAGAGTATGTGACTAGGAGCCATTTTGAACGATTCAGAAGCTTCATTTCAACGGGTGTCGTTCTATTAGATTTAATAATAGCCTTTTAACTCCGAATTTAGGGATGAAATGTCAATTTGCGAAAATTGAGCGGTGAAACATATATTTTTGACGTTATATTTGGAAGCGGCTCAAAAAACAAGGGTAGGTGTCTTTCACCTTTGGAAAATATTTTTTTTGTGTGTGCTTGTGATCTGTATTTTCATCAGACTTGCATATTTACTGCTCTGTTTATTTAATCATAGCTACTTAACATAAGTCCTTGCAATGTATTAATACCCAGCAATTTAATTTGTATATTCACTGTGCTTGAGACTGCAGCAATTACGAAACTACAGTTGCAAGAAGGAAAATTAGTGATATTTACCAAAAAAAAATCGTGTTCGTTATTTGTTAAATTTAAAACAATTAATCTTATTTTTTCCTCTTCTCTTTCCTTCTCTTTCAAGAGAAAATAAGTAAATAAAGATATTAATTAAGCAAAATTTAATTTATAAGACATACACACAGTTGTATTTATAAACTAGAAGCAGCATTATACTCTTCGCCGATTTACTGAGCTTTTTATATAATTGTTACACATTCTATAGGATACTCTTCGCATTTTTCTTGTAAATAATGTTAGTTTTTGGACATTTTAATTTTGTGATACCAACTTTGTTGTGAAAAAAAAAATATATGAAAAAAAAAATCACGATGCGAGAGATCGAACCCGGGACCCTTGCATTGCGAGATGGAATGAATGAATGAATGAATAACAATTTATTAATAATTTTTATACATGTATGCGCCTCGCCGGAACTTGGTCCGGAGCCAGCCAGACAACTACGTCGCACAGCGTCGTGGTGATTGTAGGGCTGGGCGGAGCCGGTCCGGTTTGGCTTAACGACAGATGACATGTAGGTTAGGGCTCCTGTCTGCCGCAGGCAGACTTAAAAACTAAATTAGACATTAAAAATGTGTCCACAAGGACCGCGAGACGGAACTCTTGCCGCTTCACCACCATTTCTTATTACTAAAATTGTTAATGCATGTAATATATACCATTAGATAATTTATTGTGATTATTAGGAAACACACATTAGTAAAATGTATTAAAAAAAAAAATAGTGTTAGGAAATAACATTTCGCAAGGTTTCTATTTATTACAAACCTATTTATTACTAATAACTTTTTTATTTACCAATCTATTTTGTTGAAAAACAATAGGCTTCTTCCTCTAGCTAACACTAAGTTACTCTCCAAATTCCAATACAATCGGATTTTTCTTTCTTGAGTTATCGTGCTTACAAGAAACGTGACGGACGGACAGACGGACATTTTGAAAGTTGTTCAGAATTCGTTCACTAACATAACGATATAAAAATTTTTTCTCTACGAGCGATATTTACTGATTTAGAAATGTGCCGATCAAATACAATATACTCTTCGTTTTTGCGAAGAGTATAATAACCACTCAATAAAACTCGATGAAAATAGCGTACAATCGAAAAAATACTCGGGACAAACAAAACTAGGATGTTTTAGTTATAATGGTTACATAATTTACCTAAAAAAAAAATGTACATAATTTTAAACCTTATTGACTGCATCGGTACTAATCTTCTCGCATTGCTGTTTAGCTTCAGAACAACTAACTGTAGTCCTTATAGTTTCATCATTTTATATATTTTGTCGAGGATTTTGTTTAATTTTCATATGTGCAAAAATCTATAATTAATAGATATATCAATGGAAAAATTATATAAGAGTTTTCTTTTACAGACCTAGTACACTACAGCCATGTCTTTATCACTTAGGATCAACATTGTGGACAGCAATGTTACGAAAACAATCGTCTTTAACCCTACAAATACCGTGCACGATGCCTGTCGGATTATCAGAGAAAAATGTGCCGAGGCAAGTGGACAACGTAAGTACACGTTTATCATTTATAAAAAATATTTTCATCTCTTGGATAACAAGTCATTGAAAGAGTAACAAATATATGCTATTGGTGTTGATATTCTCAAATGGGCGTGAGAAAAACTAAATCAAATGGTCACGAATCGATATAATTCCTGCTTTTTTGGGAATGAAAAGGTTCCTTTTACATATATATGTTGGAAAGTGAGTATGTATCTGATTCTCCATCATGTTATTGCTAACAAGTAATAACAATGTATTTTCTGAAATCATCGAATTTCGCATTGGACATTACAGGGTTCAGAGCGACCTGAAAAACTTTCGTTGAGCAGTAAACAGTGTCTCTTTATTAGACGTAGAAAATCTAAAAGTCAGAGAATTCAAGTTTGAAAAATTGCTATGAACCTTGAATTATCTACATATAAGTAGATTTCATAAATCAAATACTTCTTAATAATTATCAATTTTAGGGTTACAATTATCGGTAATAGTCCTTAGTGCATGAGTATTGAATACGTTACAGTACATGACAGTGTGTCTATTCCTTTGCACTAAAATTGTAGCACTATGCTGCACTGTGCTGCACTGGTGAAGGATTGTCTCTCTTTAACTTGTTATCCGCATTGATGTAATATCTGTCACTCAAAATTAGTGTGACACTTCTTGTGCAAAGGAATGGACCTACTATTACTAGATGACTAGTTCTAACGAGGCTTCTAAATTCTTCTCCTATGCTTTCATGACTTTGTTATTCCAATAACTGCCATTTTTGTGTTGATATTAATTTTATAAGGTACATGCGGTAGAAATAGCCGATACACCGTCAATTATCGTGAAAGTCAAGACCTTCGCACCACTTTTCAAAGATGGCGAATATATTTTCGCACTCAGGGGGTTCATACTTACCAAGTTTATGATTGCCAGTCGTAAATTTTTGATACTCATCGAATCACAAGGGTAACTAGTACATGCGGTAGGAACAGCAGATATATCGTCAATTATCGTGAAATGCAAAACGTTCGCACCACTTTTCAAAGATGGCGAATGTCTTTTCGCACTCAGGAGGTTCATACTTACCAGGTTCCTGATTGCCATTCATAAACTTATCATTTTTTTATCTGACTTTTTTTCAAATTTGGGAGAGCGTAGCGCTTCCTTGTATCGCCAAAATGAATGATTTTTGGGGGTAAATTAAGCAATCCCTCCAACCCCCATGCGTAAAACTTATTTGTGACTTTTTTTTATTTTTACAAGTCATATTTCTTACTCCTTCGGGGGCCTGCCGTACGCCCCTGCCCCCAAATGGTCATTTCTGTGCTCTACTGCCCCAAATTAACAATTCACATAGACTGAGAGCTGGCTCCCATCTGATCTAACCGGAGAGATCTAATTCTGTTTAGTATTACAGCTTCGAGTATTGTCCCCATGAAATGGAAATCCGGCGGTCTGGCACTCCAAAACGGTCGGACATTAAAATGGAATTTCGAAAAAAATACTGCAATTTAACCGGGAAGATCTATTTTTGTTTTAAAGTTTACTTGTTAGATTACTACCTCCTAAATTAATTTTAACTGGTCTGCCACTCGAAATCGGTCGTAAAATGGCGGCCAGATCAACTTACACTTTAAAAACATTGATGTCAATTTAACCGAAAGTGTCTAGTTTTAATTTTTCAACAAAATTACAGGTCAGTGCGTGGCTTTTACGAATTGCTCGGTCTGGCAGTAAAAAAACAGCCGAATCCAAGATGCCAGGTCGGTTTTTGTAAGGTAGCAATGCTTGTTAATCGTCGATTACGAATGAGCTACAGTTTTCGGTTGATGGTATATTAAAAAATTGACGGAAATGTAATTTTATTGTATGAGAAGAATTAGAAGTTTTTCGTCAACATTAGTTTTGACATTTAATTAAAAGATAGCTTGAATTTCACACTCATAGATTTGTCAGTGATGCTATAAAATCCAATTATTTTTGTAATATTTTATGTTCTCTACCACGTCACGAGTATTTTCGTTATTCATCGTTTTCGTCCCCGTCATCTTCCGAAGGGACATCAGAATCGGTATCTTCGTCGTCTAAAAAGAGTTAAAAATTAGGTAATTATTACTATATTGTATTCAACATATCTGAAGCTTCCGCAACTGCGTCGGTGACAACAGGTGGAGCAACATCTCCATCAAACCACACAGGTTCGTATATCCCAGAAGGACCTATCTTTCAGCCATAGTCTTCGGGATTTAATGGCTGCATCGGGTCCTGTTTTTCGGCGTTCATCCATATATATGTTTGAAATATACTTGTTTTCACATGCAGCAGCAGTGATGATTGGCACGGTGGAATTGATAGGGAATCAAATGTGGCGAAGCTCTTAATAAGAGGCTCATTCATTTTTCTGGGCTTGTAAGTCATCTCAAATTTTCTGTACCTTGCCGCATTAACTGTTGGACACCTAGGGAGATTGTACGCAAACAAATTTCTCCGCCGTAGTTATGGGAACATAATCTGGTTCCGGATCTTGGTAGAATGTTTGAAAATATTTGTGAAATTCGGAGCTCTTTTCTATTTGTTTAAAAGGAGTAACTTTACCCTTTTTATAGAAGCAAGATGTTGTGTCACATCCTGTGAAGGCATGCAGGCCAGGAAAGGCATGAGTTCGACGAACAATTTCCCTACGTCTAAATAATGAAGTGAATTGTTGTTATAAAATCCAACCTCCATCAAAATTTTGGATTCAGCATTAATTTTATGGTAATTACTCAATAAAATAACAAGTACATCGGTGTCATTGCATCGCACTACAATATTATTTGGAGACTGGAATTTAGATATTACATACAATATTCTCGTGTCCGCTTCTTAGTGATTGCAAGAATAGTCATCGGAAATAGCTCTGATGATCGTATTATTTGAACTGGTGAATTGGTAGCATGTGTTTTTGTCATTGACATAGACAGTCTTGTTTCTAAAAAAATCAGATATAGAAGGATCCTGCCAGTGGTTAATAATAAATTTGACGAAATTTTCTTTAAATTTGTTGCTTCTTAGGCAGTTTATAAAATTTGTGGGTTTGATCTGATCGGCCCCGCGTATTGCATAAACTTGTTGCTCTAGATGTTGCACTCTCCTTTGCCTTTCTGCGTCTTTAATACTTGGATTAAAATATTGGTCGAATATCACATGAATATGTTTCGCTTTATATTTCGTTACCATCTAAAGAAATTTACCAGATATTAGACCCAAAATTCGAGGCACCTCCCCAATAGTGTGAAGTACTTTAGACCATGTATTTACAGGAATTTCCTATAATACCACTTTACAGAATCAAACGTTTTACATATGACAACAAAATAACATTTCTTAGAAAATATGACCAGTGTGCCCCGCAGTCGGGGTACACTGGCCACATTAGTGGGGTTCACTGGTCACTGCTTCGATAAATAAAACAAATAAAAATTGTATGGTAGGTATTTGTTATTTTACTGACGAGATACAAAATTATGTTTACAAAAATATTCGACCTTAGCCCATATTAAAGTTTGATACATTTATGTTAAATGAGAACATATGTTGAATTTGAGTTGTTCCACCAGATTGCATAGGTTTCGGTAAGTGACAAACAATATTACATTTTTCTACAACCCGCCCTCCCTTACATTGTTTTGTACGTAGACAGAGAGTCGTACGTTATTCGTCGTTCAATGAAATGCAGCGTTGCAAGAAATTTGATCTGGCACCCAGTATCCGGCTGATTTGATTGCCATACTTAACAATTCATGAAAGCCATTCAGTGAGCTGTAATTTGGTTCAAAAATAAACATTAGATACTTTCGGTTAAATTGACTTCAATTTTGTTTAACTTTGGATTGATCTGGCGGCGATTTTGCGATCGATTTCGAATGGCAGACCAGCTCGAATTTATTCAGGAGGTACTAATCTAACAAATAAACTCTGAAACAAAAATAGATCTTCCCGGTTAAATTGAAGTAAATTTTTTCGAAATTAGAAACGCCGCCAGTTTAACGTCCGGCCGCTTTGGACTGCCAGACCGCCAGATTTCTATTTCATGCTAGCTCCAGACTTGAGTAGTACACGTAACTGTATTAGATCTTTCCGGTTATATCAAATGGGAGCTACCTCTTGAACTAACACATTTTGGGAGTAAACCTATGACACGGCAGGCTCCTGGTCCAACATATCTGCAATGAGACCCATATGTTTTGTTTTTTTTTTATGTTTGTTCAAACGATTAATCTGCGATTTCTGTCAAACCTGCAGCAAAGTGTGGGCTGTGATCCGGCGGTGGTCACACACTGAATTTATCAAACTACATCCAGTGTACGGTGAACAAAAATTGCAAACAATTTTTTATATTACGAGCATATTCGAAGATTTGGCGGTAAATTAAAAACTTTCTACTCGATTTATAATAATGATAATTTTTTACAAACAACGGGCTAATATATCTTCCTATCATGTCGCAACGAAAGAGAGCCTTGTATGGAGACCAATCAGCCGAAGAATGTTTTCTACTACAACAGTATGAAGTAAGACTTATTGAGAAACGCGCCCGTTGAACAATTTGCTTTTACAAACAAATTATACAGCATACTCTTGCAAATTTTTTGTAGATTTACTTGAAACCTGGTACAATGGCAGAAACCGAAAAGTAAACGACTATTTAATATTATGTACTGTGTACTAAAAGCAGAGATGGATAAAAACCGGGTTTTTGTTTTTTGGGGATTTTACTCCCCGGAAAAATATTTTTTCGATCATTTTAATACCAATTATGTTAGGTATTTTTGATTGTATTCATAACATAAGCGCTTTAATACTATTTTTCTTTGATTTAGTTCTAACCTAACTTTTAGTCTAAAAGTTAGGTTAAAATTGGCGGCAAATTCAAAAATGGGAAAAAGACGGGTTATTTTCATTTTAACCCTGCCAGGAAAAACTATTTTTTGTGAAAATAGGCGGCAAATTCAAAAATGGAAAAAAAAACATTTTTTTAAATTTCAACTCGCCCAGTAGTCCAGTCAACGAAAGAGTTGTAGAGCACAGTGAGGAGGGGAGAATTTTTCTCTTCAGGAATGTATTGGGGGTAGTTAGGAGATAAACATACTAAAAGTCCCCGCCCCTAGCCCCGCCGTTTCAGGGGGAGAGGGGTGGAGAGGTTCCTTTTTGCTATTTTTCGCATATAACTCGGAAACGATGCATCGTAAGGAAAAGGTAAACTATGCAAAATTAAACATAATTAAATTTCCTACAAGAATGTCTATATTCATTTTCTTCCTATGTGTTATAGTTTACGAGATATTCTCCAGCAAAAATCGATAATTAGTAAATAAAATCAATTATGTACCTTGAATATTTCTGCTAATAAATCACAGTCTCAAAACAATCTTTATTTTACAACACTTGACGTATTTACTAACGTAATATTTTGTCGAAATCTATACATTTCCTTAAATATACAGTGTGACTCACTTAAAATGAAGATCCTTTAAAACTTTTATTTTGTTCCCGATTTGACTCAAATTTTGCTCAAGTATAGAACAAATTAGGATCTACTTACGACCAGAAAATCATTCACCTGCTACAAAGGCAAAGCCACCTGCGGTACCAAAAAGATTAAAAATCATATTGATAGGTCTTGACGAATTTCACGTAACCACCACAAATTGCGGAAACTGAGGATACCCTTTGCCAGATGAGCTTATGTATGAGAAATCCCCATCAATAACCAAATCTAATTTTGGTGTATGTACGCAGAGCTGGGTAAAGTACTCTGATAAAGTGCTTTGAAGTAGTACTTGAAGCACTTTTAGGGCTTCAAGTGCTGTGCTTCAATTACTTTTAAAGGAAAGTACTTGGTACTTGACATTTGAATTACTTTGCATAAGTACTTGAGGCTTTGAAGCCCTTTCAGAGGGCTTCAATTACTTTCGAAAGTGCTTCAATTACTTGAAGTAATTGAAGCCCTTTTTAGTACTTCAATTACTTTAGAAAGTAATTGAAATCCTTTTCTTGAAGTATTTCTAAAGTACGTGCAAGCTCTTTTTAAACTTCATTTAAGGCCCTTCTAGACAAGCCTCATCATGAATTGGCAGGAACTAATAGAAAAACAAAGTCGCTTGTGTTCACTGTTCAATGTTTAGTTATCCATAATTGGTGATGCAAGTCTGTGATTACCGTTCCTGTTATGTATTGTGAAATAAAGAAAAGGTTAAGTCTTAGTTTTAGAGTAATTGAAGACTGACGAGATGAGATAGTTAATTTATTTTCGCCTTAGTGTATTGTAATAATATCGGTAATAATTGAATTTGAAGCGAGGGGGCAATCACTTGAAATTATGTGTCCCACAATTGCAATATTGCACACATATTGCATATATATTACACACATATTGCACGATATTGCACACCACTGCACATATATCTGTCCCACATATTGCATAAATGATTACCCCCTGGATTTGAAGCAACATTTTTTTTAACTGTAGGTTTTAAAGGCACTTTTAATTGGTTTTAACGAAATAATTATTTTATGTTTAACCATGTTTTGTAATTTTAATTTTTTTAATTCGTTCATTAACGCTTGTATTTTCACGATTATTTTACAAAACTGAAAAGTTTTAACAACTTTAAAAAGTAGGTATGTACAAAAAAAATAATTAAAAAAATAAATATCCTCTTATGTTCATTGGAAGCCGATACCTGTACTTTTTGCATTAAATTAAAAAAAATTAATTTTCTAAAAAATTGTTACAGTAAACGTAAAAAATTATTTCGTTAAAACCATTCAAAAGTATCTTTAAAAACCTACCTACAGTTTAAAACAATATTGTTTCTGTTTGGTTTAATGGCATAAATTATTATGAGCCAGCAAACTTTTAAATAGTTTATGGCTTTTGACTATGTTTAAATAAATATTTGTCGTGAAACTTTTTGTGGTTGTTAACATCCATAAAGAGTATGTTTCTTCGAAATTTTATGTAAATGGATAGATTGTTATTAAAGCTATATTAAATTATTTAAAAAGCTATATATTGGCTCGTTAGTTTTTTTTTTTGAGGTTAGTACATATTTAATAGAGGTCTTGTATATCTGTTTGAAATTCTGTTGTGAACAATCTCCATTTTATATTCTTCCAATACGACCAATACGAATTTTTATGAATATCTCCAATATTCATAAAAATGCGAGAAAAAATGATATTTTGTAATTTCAATTGATTATTATCAATCTTGCCCCAAGCCAAAAATGTATAGTTATACTTTGTTATATGCCAGATTCCAACAAAAAAAAGTTCTTCCCCAAATTCTTTTTAAGAAGTTTTAATTTTAATATGTACTATGTATATTATTATGTACCTACACTATTTACTAATAAATACATAAATAATTTTCCTTTAGAGCGTTTGTTTTTCCTGAATTTTTCTTGATCATCATATAATGATGTGATTGGCGTGACAATAATCTTACTTTTGTTTTTTAATCTCATTACCGCTTGACATTTAAATTTCTGAGGGCTTGGTACTCGGTGCTTTACCTTTTCAAGTATTGTACTTGGTAATTGAAGTACTTTTGTAAATAAAAGTACTTGATATTTGATGCTTTAAAGCACTCTAGCTAAGTGCTTGGTACTTAGTGCTTGAAGCACTTTATCAGAGTACTTTACCCAGCTCTGTATGTACGTTTGTGGTGCCGATCGGATGCATTTTTTAGAATTTTTAGCATTCAAAAAGTTTTTATATTTTTCAGCATATGTTGGTACCGCAGGTGGTTTTGCTTTTGTAGCAGCCGAATTTTTTTCTGATCATAAGTAGATTCTAATTTATTTTATACTTGAGTTTGAGTAAAATTTGATTCAAATCGGAAACAAAATAAAAAAGTTATAAAGGTATCTTCATTTTAAGTGAGTCGCACTGTATATTTAAGGAAATGTATAGATTTCGACAAAATATAACGTTAGTAAATACGTCAAGTGTTGTAAAATAAAGATTGTTTTGTGACTGATTTATTAGCAGACCACTGTAAACCGCTTTGACAGAAATGATTTTTTTAATTAATTATCGATATTCGCTGGCGAATATCTCGTAAACTATGACATATAGGAAGAAAATGAATATAGACATTCTTGTAGGAAATTTAATTATGTTTAATTTCGCATAGATTGCCTTTTTCCGTGTGACGCATCGTTTCCGAGTTATAAGCGAAGAATCGAAAAAAGGAACCTTTCCACCCCCCTCCCCCCCTGAAGCGGCGGGGCTAGGGACGGGGACTTTTAGTATGTTTACCTCCCAACTACCCCCAACACATTTCTCTCCTCCTCAATGTTCTCTGCAATCCCCTTTTGGGCATTCATTGATTGGACTACAGGAAAAGAAGCATTTGTGGGGAAATTTCTAACCTAACCTAACTTTTAGTCCAAGAGTTAGGTTAAAATTGGCGGTAAATTCAAAAATGGGAAAAACTGGGGTTTTTTTTCATTTTAACACTCCCAGGAAAAAACCTATTTTTGGGAAAATTCCCGATGAGGGAAAAAACCCATTGCCATCTCTGACTAAAAGTATATTATAAGGAACTAAAGTGAGGATATGATGTATTATTTGTTTATCCTCCAGGCAGGGACCTCGAAATATGTGAAGCTACTAAAAAGGTTGAAAAAAAAATTGTTTTTTTTTAAATCGAACCAACCGCCTTAAAAAAATATCTCTAAAAAGAGAGAAATAAAATTTCACTTAGTTTTACAATGTAAAAAAAACTACTAATTTAAAAAATACGTTTTGCACCTTTTATGTCTCCTAAAAATTAAAATAAATCTCATAACAAATAATGAATGCTAAAAGTTGTTTAAATGAAACTGAAAATTTAGTCTAGCATCTCTTGGTGGTAAGTCGTAAGTTTTATCGATTATCCACATTCTCTCTGTAGTTAACAGTGTGATGAAGAACTGCATCTTCTTCATTATCATGGACAATAGCTTCCAACATCTCATCTATGGTGCAGAGAGAGGTTCTGGTATTCAATGAAAACACTGTTATTTAATAAACCATGATGTAGATGCTTAGTTATAAAATTAAAATAGAATTTGCTATATTTGCCTGCCAAAATTATATCCAAAAGAACAAGAAAACAATATAACTGCATTTTGAAAACGTTACCAAATTATTCAAATTGACAGATTAGGTAGGCTTCAGTTGAGTTGTCAGTAGAGCTCATGTAAATATTCACCGCATGTGATGTGACAACTCTCATTTTGCACAATGCTAAATTTTTTTTTTTTTTTTAACTATTTAACGTCGGCCTATTTCCCCTACCAGGGCCTATCACCGACGCCAGGAGACGAGCTACCCCCAACCTAGAAATTTTGCCGAACCTCTTCCCTTAAGAAGAGTAGGGATCTTTTACTTGCCTAACATTTAATAGACAAGGGACCGCCTGGTTTACATCCCCTCCGAAGGATGGTATATCCACTATGTAATCCTCGTCTGAAATTACGTAACTTCCGAGTATACACTGATATACAAGCCTCTAGAAAGTGGGGCGAGAACGCTGTATTTCCCAAGATAGGTGGGTCGCCCATCCAAGTACTAACCGCGCTCGACGTTGCTTCAACGGAATATCGACTGATATTCACATTGAAGTCGCCTCTACGCTCGCCCCCCAATGCTAAATTAGATACGGTATTAAATATCGGCAACTGATATACTGATAACGTATTCCATATCCCTTATTTTGAATTGCGATAACTCTCTATTAACTTACAGGAATTGTTTTACTTCAGATCTATATTTTTTTTCAGCTAAAGATTATGGGCTGTTCCTTACTGACGAAGATAATAAAACAGGAGTTTGGTTAGAGCCTGCCAGAAACTTAGAATATTACCTCCTTAGAAATGGAGATACCATTGAATATAGAAAAAAACTCAGAACTCTACGAGTTAAAATGTTAGATGGTAAGTTAGATTCTTTATCAAGTATTTACAATGTAGGTTATATTTTTAAAAGTGTTTGAATATATCATTTAAAAAAAAAAGTACATGAATATTTGTTACTTATATAATTTTAATCAGTGACCTAATTCTAAATATTTAACTACACATTAATGAAATAGCCTTTATTGAGTGTATTTTAAGAACACTTATTTTGGTCATTAAAACTTAAAGCCAATTTTGTATTTTTGAAATATGAATTTGCTATCAGATTAAGTTATCGGTAGCTATTTATTGTGAACTCTACCTAGCTTCATAAGAACTGTTAGTGGTAGTACATATTTTTTTTCAGATCTTAGTTAATATTTTTTTACTTTTACTACACAAAATGACTTCTATATAGAACGATTCTACGATTGTTATTCCTTCATGATGCTGCTTAGATTTTCTATTATAACTACCAATCTCAACACTTGAGCAATTGATGATTCTGATACTCAAAACTGTGAATTTATTTAGGCATATTTTAATGTTTATTTATTTGTTAATAAAAAAACAAAGAAATCGTACACTTTTTTTGTTGGAACCATTGGAATTGCAATCTTCTTGGTAAACATGTCGAGTTCTGGGATTGTTAAAAAAATTTGTAAGTTCAAGAAGGAAATTCATTTTTGCAGTTGTGCAGTTACAGTTATAGGAAGTGTAAAAATAACTTTATTTAAAATAATCAATCATCACTCTTGATGTTAATATTAGTTGTTCTAATCTTGTCTGTTTATTTGTTACTTGTTTCGATTTAAAACTATGAAAAGTTGATATTTCAAAGAATAAATGGGAAAGATCGTGCAAATTTAATTCTTAATAGAACATAATTTTTTATATTCTCTCCACATTATAAATAAATCATTCTATGAAATGTTTACTTCTCTTTCATTAAAAGAAAGGAAAGAACATATTTTTTGCTTATTCAGAAAATGTTACTAAGCTTCTAAATACATACATTAATATATCTTTTAGGTGCGGTGAAAACCATGTTGGTGGATGATTCTCAAATTGTAGCCAACCTAATGGTGGTGATTTGTACAAAGCTTGGAATTACTAATCATGACGAGTACTCTCTAGTCCTTGAAGATTTAGAAAATCAAGAAAATATAGAAAATCGTAATTATGGAACACTAACTTTGAAACGTAAGAAGGAAGAACGTGAAAGGGATGCGAAAATGGAACAGCTGCGTAAAAAATTACATACGGACGACGAAGTGAAATGGTTAGATCCCTCTAAGACTCTACGTGAACAGGGCATCGACGAAAATGAAACTGTACTGTTAAGGAGAAAATTCTTCTTTTCTGATCAAAATATTGACTCTAGGGACCCAGTACAACTAAATTTGTTGTATGTCCAAGCAAGAGATGCCATTTTAAACGGAACACACCCTATTACTCAAGATAAAGCATGCGAATTTGCTGGAATTCAGTGTCAAATCCAATTCGGGGACTATGTGGAAAGTAAACACAAACCTGGTTTTTTGGAGTAAGTATATCACTGCCTTTATAAAGTTGTTTAACTTTAACAAATCATGTTATTCATATTTGTTGCATTTATTTTAGTTTGAAAGAATTTTTACCACAGTCATACATAAAGATCAAGAGTATCGAAAAGAAAATATTCTCAGAACACAGAAAATGTCAGGGTTTGGGAGAGTTAGATGCGAAAGTAAAATACACGAAAAATGCTCGATCTCTTACGACTTACGGGGTGACGTTCTTCCTCGTAAAAGAGAAAATGAAAGGAAAAAATAAACTCGTTCCCCGTTTGCTTGGTGTAACAAAAGAATCCGTGTTACGTTTGGATGAGAAGACTAAGGAAATATTACAGACTTGGCCTTTGACTACTGTAAGACGTTGGGGTGCCAGCCCTAATACTTTTACACTGGATTTTGGTGACTATTCGGATCAGTACTATTCTGTGCAGACCACGGAAGCAGAGCAAATTCAGCAGATCATTGCAGGATATATCGACATAATCTTGAAGAAGAAACAGGCAAAGGATCATTTTGGTATCGAGGGAGATGAAGGATCAACAATGTTTGAAGAAAGTGTAGCGCCACACAAGTAAGTTTATAGTTGACAAATGGTATAATTACCCAAGTAACACAAGTGGAACTCTTATGTTTAAAGGTTTTTAATATATTATGGCAACCTACAAGGCCATACCCAGGGGGAGGTCAAAGGGGTTCGAATCCCCCCCGAAAATATATACTTTTCATATCCAAAAGCTAACCTTTGGTGGAAATTGTTAAAGGAAAAGTGTATATTTACATTTACAAACATTTTTTGTTAGTCGAACCCCCCTGAAAAAAAATCCTGGGTACGACCTTGGCAACCTATGAGCTAATTGGTTATATTGAGGCAATTGGTTATATTGAGGTTATATTGAGCAATTGAGGCAAGGAACTGAAATTCTCTTTTGGAGCTCTACGGCTGCAAATATTCTATCTTTATAGAACTCTTTTACGTCTCATAACTTAAAAAAATCGCTTAGATAATTTGATTGAAGCTCCATGCATATTTCATGTACTGTTTGTGGTTAAGTGTTACCCTGCAATATGTATAAGTACTGGGAAAAACAAAAGGAAGTAGGAATTTCAGAAATAATCAAAAACAACTTACACACTGCTCACAACTGAGAATATTATATAATGAAAAATCTAATGATGACATGACTGCTAAAATATTGAGATTAAAGCAACACATACCATTTTTTATTTTCTGTAACAAGTGCAGCAATCTCAACGCTGTAATGTAGTATTAACATAACAACAAAAGAATCATTGCGTTCGATGGGTTCTCTACAGGGTAACCCGGGACTATGGGGCAATACTTCGGGAACGTATAGTTTGGGTCAAAATAACACTAAAAGTAGGTACCTATAATTTTTTTCGTAGGGTGCCCCCCTACGGAGATATTACCCTTTAAAGGCTACATATTCAAGAATGTCTATTGCCTATTACTTCCAAGCTGTACTATCGATTTTAATAAAATTTGGACTGTGTACACATTAAATCAGTATCATTCCAGAAATATGGCGCCCTTCGTATCTTGTCTAGGAAGCAAGAGGTAGAACAAAAGCATTAGGGTGTTCCTAATGCTTTTTACCTCTTAATTTTGACATAAATTAATTTTTGAAAATTCCTTCAATTTTCTAAAAAAAAGATATTCTTGTTTGACATCGATAAAGCATCAACACATAACTACATACTACAACTACAATACACACATAGCTACAACAACTACATAACTAAAATAAATGTTCGATGTGAGCACCCTGTACAAGGATACATTCTCGTAAGCGAGATAAGTTGGATCGCTGAACCTGAAATAGCATTTCAAGGTTGTTCCGAATGGCTTCACATTGGGTAGTAATTCTTTGTAACATCTCTTCCCTTGTTTGTACCAGTGTTTTATACACTAAATTTTTGAGATGACCCCCAAAAGAAAAAAATCGAATGGGTTTAGATCAGGAGATAAGTTGGATCTCTGAACCTGAAATAGCATTCAGGGTTGTTCCGAATGGCTTCACATTGGGTAGTGCTTCTTTGTAACATCTCTTAGCTTGTTCGTACCAGTGTTTTATACACTAAATTTTTGAGATGACCCCAAAAAAAAATCTAATGGGTTTAGATCAGGAGAACGAGGAGGCCATGGTACTGGACCTCCTCGGCCAATCCATCGGTGGGGAAATTTTTGATCTAAATATTCCCTGACTGTGATGCTGAAATGAGGAGGAGCTCCATCATGCATGTACGCCATGTTTCCTATAGTTGCTAATAGCACATCTTCCAATAAACTATCTAGATTTTCTTGTAGAAACCTTAAGTAATTTTACCCATTTAACCGATTTTCCAAAACAAATGGCCTTATTAAATAATTTCCAATTATTCCTGCGCAGACGTTAATTTGGAATTGTCGTTGGTGATGTCGGTGATGTCGTTGAATAATTGCATGAGGATTTTCATCGTTCCAACTATGTAGATTGTGAGAATTTATTACACCATCCCTGCGAAATCCTGATTCATCCGTGAACAAAACACTACCAATAAATTTGCGGTCTTCCTGTTGCTTTTGCAGGAACCAATTAGCATATTGAACTCGAGCAGGGACATTGCATGAACTTTCTGGATGTGGAAAGGATGGAGAAGCTGTTCTTTCAAAATTCTGTGAACCACCGACGTCGAAGAATTAAATTGCGCTGAGAGTTTCCAAACACTTATTGATGTGTCTTCGGCAACAGCATCTAATACAGCATCTTCTGTACAACTGTACGAACAGTTCTAAGACCACCTTCACCTCCTCGTTTCTGTTCCACGCTCCCTAAAAATTAATAGGATTATTTTTTTAAATAGTAATTTATTCTTTAATTTTATTATTTTGTTTTTTTATTGCTAAGATGGATATCCATCTGTTTCTTGTACTCATCAGTTTACCCGTTCAAAAGTTTTCCTGTTTGGAATAGCTCTGTTAGGAAAGTGTTCCCCATAAAGCTGTCTGGCTTCCGAACCATTACCGGCAGCAAGTCCGTACATAAGTTGCATGTCGGCATATTCACCAGATGAAAAATTTGCCATGTCAATAAACTACTATCACAGAACTACTTACAACTTACTTATTACTTGCTACTCAAATTTGACATTTAAATTTATTCAATTGTTTTCTCTCAGGTATCATGCGGTAGTTTATATTACTAGTATTCCTTAGTACCTTATCAGTAAAATAATTTTTTCTCACAAACGGATCGCTTTATCGATGTCAAACAAAAATATCTTTTTTTTTAGAAAATTGTTTAAGGAATTTAAAAATGTGACCTTAATTTTCAAAAATTAATTTATGTCAAAATTTAGGTGTAAAAAGCAACAGGTTGGACGCCCCATTTCTGTAATAAAGATAGTCATTTAATATGTACACAGTCCAAATTTTATTAAAATCGATAGAACGGTTTGGAAGTAATAAGCAAAAAACCTTCTTGAATATGTAACCTTTACAGGGTAGGGGGCACCCTGAGAAAAAAAAATTATAGGTACTTTTAGTGTTATTTTGACCCAAACTATACGTTCCGAAGTATTGCCCCATAGTGTCAGGACACCCTGTATAAAGGTTGTATAAAAGCTGTATAAAGTCAAAAGCCAGAGTACTGTTTTGTTAGTTTATAATTGCTTTATAAATGAGCTTCCTCAAAAAATATCTCTTATAAAGTAAGTAGCACTTGTATAGGGCCAAAATGCTGTGTTAAAAATTTGTAACGTTCAAAAAGAGTTTATTAACCTTCTTGGCTATTATCATGCTGCGAATAAAACATTTAATTTAAATTTCTTAATTTCTAGTAAAGTTAGTATTCTTATATTTCAAGATGCAACCTACATCGATATTTGTATGTAGAAAATGCGCTCTTCTCGTAACAAGAAATGGGGGTTGCCATTTAAAAACATTATTGATGTCATAGCTGTGTGAAAAAAAAAATTATAAAAAGGAGAATTAGATATTGTTAATGTTTTTGAAAAGCAATTTGTGCTACTTGGGTAATGTTTTCGGTATTTAAGTAGAAAATACGATTTTTTTAGGGCAACTATCCTACAACATGAGTCAAGTAAAGTTGGTAAAATCAATACTGAATCGCTTGCCAAACCTGCCGTTATTAGAGCGGGAGCTGATGGTAAGTTTTGTGTAATACTAGATTCATAAAAATTGAATAAGTTCAGTAGTGGTTAGGAGAATTTCACATGTTAAATGTTTTTATATTTAATTAATTAGAATTATTTTTGTCTAATTTAACCATTTAGTTTAATTTTTTTAGTTAGGTTTTCTTTTTATTTAGTGATTTTATTTGTTGTGTTATTTTTATTTGTTAGGTGAGAAAACATTTAGCATGGGTGTAATGAGTGGCCCACAACAAACCACTGTTAGTGGATCCGTAAATTTGGGCCATGCCCCACCAACGGTAAGAAACTGTTTTTCATTAGAGGTTTAATAATACTAATACCTTATTTATCTAGCTAACTGTTTAACTGCCATTTTAAACTATTTCATATTTTTTATAATGTTATCATGAATATATACCAGTTATTCTGCAGAAACATTAACGATAGTTGACTTTTTATTTGAAATCTTGTATATATATTTCGACGAAGTTTCAGTAAAGTCACTGTAAATAGAATTTTTTTTCCATGTCTTTTTCATGGATCAGACGGCAGAGTAGGTACATATAGTTTGATATTTTGTATATACGTTACCTAGAGTTTTTGTTTTATAAGGTAGTAGAATAATTATTTATTTATGCATGGGGAAATATGCTGGGTGTTAAGGAAATAATTCTCATCCGTGTAGGAACTGATTGTTCATGCAAAAACAGTAAGAAAGTTCCTGTTTAAATGATTGACTAAAGTTCATTTTATTCATAAGAGGAAAAACGAGGAGTGGGTGATGTTTCTACAATTTTGTTTCTTTTATATTTTCAGTAGTTTAAGATTTAATATAGTAATATAACAATAATATTGTAGCTTTGTTTAGTAATACTTGTTATGAACTTTCGAAGTAGGCTTATTCTGCATTGAATAAAATGGTATGGCATATGTCACAGGAGTATCTCAATATGATTATATAATAGGGTGTTTCAGTCAGTTGATGTCCACTATTTAGGTGCCATCCTCCCTTGGAATAGATTTCTTATTGTTTTTGCGTATAGAATCGGCTCTTAAATGGATGACTCTTATTTCCCCTACACCCTGTATTTAATAAATAATTTTAAAGTTCAGTAATATTTTGGAATTCATTCTATTCAATACAATGCAATTCAAGAGATCTGGTTTGGTATAACATTTTTTTTAAATGTTTATTCACTTTACTATATACTAAACAGTGTGTCTCGCTTTTCTCGGTAACACCATTAGTCATCCAATTTCAACCAAAGTTGATGCATTGGTATCAAAGAATTACTCCTTTTTTGGGCAAAACAAATCTGATTTCACTCATTCAAATAGAATTTGAACAATTACTTTTTTTTTTTTTTTTTGGAAATACGATTCGTTTTCAAGTTATTAATTAATAATTATTTAATATTTGAAAATGTAATTTTAAGGGGGCCTTGATTCGAAAACCATAAATCAGTGTCATTATATTTTGGAGCATGCTGTTCTACGGTGTGTCTCATTTAAAATGAAGACAGCCGGATATTTTCGTAATTTTTTGAAATCCAGATTTGAGCTTTGGCACAATTGTAATCCTATATAAGACGTACATTTCGAGACTACCAACTTAAATTTAAGTAACAAACTGAGACAACGGCAGCCCCCCAAATGGGGCTCACTCCCGATATTTTGCTTCACGTTGAAGAAAGTTATTAGAAAAAGTTGTTCAGAATCTAATTTTGAGCCCCAATACCAATTTCATTACGAAATTCGCATTTTTAGTTTTTTCAATATTTTCCCGCAGAGTCCACGCACGGTTACAATTTTGGTTTTCAATTTAATAGGATGCCATGGAATTGCAAAAAAATTCATTGAACAAGTGTCGATTTGACAAAAAATTCATTTTAGGGGAAAAGAAAACAAACAATTAACTTTTGGTAACTGAAATAAGTAAAAAAAACAACAGTTTAAAGTAACGATCAGTTTTTGAAATAATTACTCATTACGTTTGTTTAACTGAAAATTTTAATTAATTATCGGATGTAGCCTTTCTCAACTAATCCTCCTTCAATTTGAATACATTTCTCAATTCTTTTACGATTATGTTTGGCTACTCTTCTCAGCTCTGGAATGCTGATTTCGAGACAGGCTCGTCTTATTTTAGCACAAAGTTCTTCTCTATTTCTGGGCCTTGTTTTGTAAATTTTATTCTTCACTGTTTCCCAGAAATAAAAATCTAATGGTGTAATATCGGGTGACCTAGGAGGCCAGAGTTCAAAAGGATTACTTCTTCCTATCCAGCGCATTGGAAAATGTTCATTCAACCACTGACGAACATTTATGGAATAATGTATTGACGCACCAACTAGCTGAAAAAACATCTCCTGTCGCATATTAAGAGGAAGATTTTCAATTGCATCCCATAATTCCGTATTGAAGAACTTAACTAAATGCTCACCATTTAACGAGTTATTAAAGAAAAACGGACCAATTATTAGGTCTCCTAAAATTCCACACCATACGTTAACTTTCTTTGAATATTGGTTTTTACAATTAATAAGCCAATGAGGATTTTCTGTGGCCCAGTATCTCTAGTTTTGAGAAGTTATCACCCCATAGCCTCATCAGTAAACAAAATTTTAGAAATTTCCGGTTGTCTAAAAAATTTCCCTGGGCCCAATAGCAATAATCTAACCTTCTATTTTCATCACCTTCTTTCAAAGTGTGTAAATATTTTGGTTTATAAGGCTTGATTTTATGACGTATGAAACATCTAATTTTCTCCTTGTCGATATTCAGTTGAGACGCTAATTTTCGTAGACTCGCTCTTGGATTCGCTTGATTTGCAGCTAAGATTACGTTATGTTCAGGATGCAGATGTATTCTACGGGGTTGATCATTCTGAGGTCTTTTAATAACACTGCCAGTTTCATTGAAACGAGCATTTATGGTGGCTGGAGTTCCATAAGTAATATCGACTCGTAAAGGATGTCATCGGTTAAATTCGGTGGCTACTTCTCTACTATTACGAACCCCATCACCAAATAACCTTATTATTTCGATTTTTTCCCTTAAATGAAGACGCATTTTACGATTGTAAACTAGACCTTTACACTATAACTCAAAGTTTTGTCAGATTGACATTTAATTTAATCATAGTTTTTGTTTCCAAGGCTATTAAATTGAAAACCAAAATTGTAACCGAGTGTGGACTTTGCAGAAAAATATTGAAAAAACTAAAAATGCGAATTTCGTAATGAAATTTGGTATTGGGGATCAAAATTAGATTCTGTACAACTTTTTCTAATAACTTTTTCGATATCTTCAACGCGAAGCAAAATATCGGGAATGGGCCCCATTTGGGGGACTGCCGTTGTCTCAGTTTGTTACTTAAATTTAAGTTGGTAGTCTCGAAATATACGTCTTATATAGGACTACAATTCGTCACTGGAAAGACGAAGAGGCGTATCTCAAGTAAATATACATTATAGATACGCCCCTTCGTCTTTTCAGTGACGAATTATGCCAAAGCTGAAATCTGGATTTCAAAAAATTACGAAAATATCCGGGTGTCTTCATTTTCAATGAGACACACTGTATAATTTTGCATTAGTTTTTCAATAAAAAAAATGCCTAATATTACTTTTTTTTCTTAATAAAAATGCATGTAAAAGACTGAAATAAGTTTTGTTTTACTCAAAAATGACAGTAAAGGTCTTTGATGTCTATCCAAATTTGACTGAAATTTGATGACTAATAACTGAGCTACGAAAGTGTTACCCTGAAAAATGAGACACTCTATATACTATAGAAGGAAAAATTCCATTTGGATCAAAACTTCTTAATTTTACAACATTTTATTAACTGCTTATAAACCATCATCTAATATAAAGCAATTATATTTTTTTAAACTTTCTTCATTTTAGATCCAGATTCTAAATCTTTGGTTTATAATTCATTATAAATTATTTTTATTAAAGTCTAAATATTTGCAAACATTTTTTGCATTAGCATTAGCCTTATTTATATGTTTATATCAAATACAGTTATCAGTCAAAAATATCGACCGATTTGTCACTAAGTGAGTGGCGCCATCTATAATTAAAATTAAAAACTGACTCTAGATTGACAAAGGACGTGTTGTATTGGCCAAGAATACAAAATTTTTAGCTTGACCAAAGTTCAAAATAAAACGTAAACTTACCATATATAGTAGACAATCCCCAAATACAAAACCAAAGTTGTCCGGAAGGGGTTTACACATTTGGAAAAATTCAGACATAAATCCATACTCACCGACATTTGAGAGCTCCTATATTAAATGGAACAGTACTGAATTTTTCCAGTGAAGTCAAGTATCTAGGAGTAATCCTGGACCAAAAACTTACCTTGAACTCACACTTAGAAAGGACACTTAGCAAAGCAACGACGACTATTTAGACGTGCCGCAGGCTGTTTGGTTCCGAAGCCAAAAATGATACATTGGTCCTACCTTTCGGTTGTCACATCCATCATGTGTATGGTGGCCAAAACCAGAAGAGAAAATAGCACAAGGAAAATTGCAGAAATTGCAACGCCTTGCCTGTCTAAAGACTACAGGAGCAATGCTGAATTTACTTCCTCTGCATTTGCATGTAAGAAAGGAGGCAGCACTTAGTGCCTTAAGGCTGCATCAGGCACTTAAATTCAGACCAGGCGACCTGGTTGGTCACTTAAGGATTCTGGAGCTAATCTAATTCGAATCCATGACCAATGCCAATCAAGCATGACTTTGACTGCCCGTTTGATGTGCTGATTGAAAGCCACCTGGCGAGCAGGGTCGAAGTACTGCGGTTGGAAAAAGAGTCACACATCTGGTACAAAGATGGATCCAAGATGGACGAAGAGGTTGGTGTGGGCGTAGCAAGGCCTAAATGCAGGCTATCTAAAGTCCTTGGTAACACCCCAGCCATCTTCCAGGCAGAAATCTATGCACATAGATCAATGTGCCCAGGAATGCTTAAATAGAGGCACTGGAAGGGCAAAGATAGCCAGGCAGCATTAAAGGTTCTTAGGTCCTATACCTTCGAATCAAAAATTGCCTGGGAATGCAGACAATCCCTCAAGCAACTAGCAAGAAACAACAAGGTTACCTTGATGTGGGTGCCAGGGCATGAGGGAATAGAAGGCAATGAATTGGCTGATATCCTCGCATGAAAAGTGGATGAAGCCCCGTTTTTTGGACCCGACCTGTTCTGTGGCTTACCTAAGGGACACATAACTGAGAAGGTCCCAAAATGGGAAAAGGAACAAAAGAAGTCCTACTGGAGGAATACTCCAGACCAAAGACAAGCGAAAAGGTTTATAACCTATTCAACAAAGAATGCCACAAGACTTCTCGAAACTTGATCACAGGCCTTCTAACTGCCATTGCCCCTTGAGATATCATCTCAAGAACATGGGCATGGCAGAAGATGACAAATGCAGATACTGTGAAGCTGCAACTGAAACTGCATAACATATACTTTGTGAATGCAAGGTACTAATTTGCATTGAGCTAAAGTCCTAGAACAGGCGGAATTAACGTCTGAAGACATAGGGAAATTAGCTCCCAGGAAAATCACAAACAAGCTTTGCAAAAAGTCTTGGAATCCTGGGCAACAACTAGTTGCAGGGTAATTCACAAAAGACCTTTTAGGTCGAGGTGAAGAAAGGCCAACCCAGGGCCAATCTACAATCTACTCACCGGCATTGTCAGTGCTGGAGCTGTGGGTAGGGCCTGGAACGCGATAGACAATCAACCAGCATATTTGCCACACAATACACCTTAGCTGACTGAGCTACTGTGCCGATAGGTTATAATGGTTACAATAATTGTAACCTTTGATTTTGATCTTTGATCGAACTGGTTTTGGTTTAAATTTGGTTTTGGTCAACTCGCTCTAACTATATTTGATATAATCTTAAGCTAGCTTAAGACAGCTAGACCTTATTGTTTACTAAAAAAAATCGAGTGTTGTTTTACATTTTATTTGAGGTTAGGATTTAGGAAAAGTATTCGCTTATGAAAGTGTTGGTCATCATTAATAATCCAGTCCAAAATAATATTAATAAAAAATGACTTTATTGCAAACTTACAAGTTGTAAAATTGATAAATGAATGGCAGAATTCAGAAGTAGTTAAATTGTAAATTTACCATTGTGCAATTCTGTCCATATTAGGTAACAACCTAAGCTGATGATCAACCATCATCAGACGAAGATAAAAAATAAAATTAGTTGTTAAACCATTTTCCTTTTTCCCAAATCGAATTTAAGGCAATAGATGATTTTCATAATTTTCAAGTTATCATGGATCAATAAAAAAAAACTAATAAAATTGAATGATTTTGTCAGTCTAGGAAATATTTTCTTCATAAAGTTCTTGCAGTTTTAAAAAAGTATTGTATTATTTAATCAAGAAGGGTGAATTTATATATCATCAGTTAGTTATTAGTATGTTTTCCTGATAATTTTCTAAAATAGAAAATCTAGTAACAATAAACTTTAATTTCACTTTTGTAATATGACATTCGAAAACAGGTCTCTCGATCCAGGGCGGATCCAGAAAGGTTACTGGTGGTGGGGGGGGGCACTGCGGCCGTCTGCCGCCGAACGATCAATAATTATATCGACATTTTCAATATTCAATAATAAATAATATTAGATCCTATTCTTCTCGGGGCCCTCGGGGGGGTGTCAATTTCCCTTGGTGCCCCCCCCTGGATCCGCCCTTGCTCTCGACACTGCTATTAGGGACAGTTTCAAATATTCGCACCACTACTTTTAAGTGGCTATTCCATGACATGTCGTTCCTATTAATAGCGAAAATTTGTACTATAAGTTAGAAATGATCCAATTGGTTCTAAATTCACTGATCAGACTATTACTATCAAAACCTGCTTAAATTATCATTTCCCAGAATAAGAAGTTTTTTTATTGTTTTTCATTTTCAGGCCACAAATTTCCAACACACGAAAATAACCTCGGTCTTAACAGAACCTCAGCAAGGACTTATGTCAACCATATCTACCACGCAACTAAGAATCAAAGAATCTGAAATCGATCTCGAAGGAAAGGCACATATTCCCGAATTAGGAACTGATCCTGCCGCTAAGAAATGGAAACAAGTCACTTTAGATACACGAAAACAAAATGTTGGGTCTCAGATTGCGGCTATGAATGCTGCCACAGCCCAGGTAGTAACGTTGACATCTGGACCACAAGACGAGGTGGATCACAGTGCGGTAGGCGCTGCCATTACCACCATAGGAAGCAATTTACCAGAAATGACTAAGGATGTCAAAATGATTGCCGCTCTTATGGACGATGGTAATATGGGCGAGAAATTGTTGGATGCTACAAGAAAACTGTGTCATGCCTTCAGTGATCTACTTAAGGCTGCAGAACCAGAGTCTAAAGAGGTATTTTATATATGAAAATGCAACTAACAATATATATTTTAAATAAAATCTTTCATTTTCAGCCTCGCCAGAATCTGCTCAATGCTGCTTCCAGGGTGGGAGAAGCAAGCACCCAAGTTTTGGCCACTATCGGGGAAGATACAGTTGAAAACAAGGAGCTTCAAGATATGCTCCTGTCTCTTGCTAAAGCTGTCGCAAATACCACAGCTGCTTTGGTATTAAAAGCTAAAAACATTGCCTCAACTTGTGAGGATCAACAGACACAGAATCGTGTTATAGGAGCCGCTACTCAGTGCGCTTTAGCTACTTCTCAACTCGTAGCTTGTGCCAAAGTTGTGGCGCCTACATTACATTCACCAGCTTGTCAAGAACAGTTGACTGCCGCTGTTAGAGAAGTAGCTAAGGCTGTTGAAAATTTGGTAGCAGTATGCAATGAGTCTTGCCCGAATGAAGATCTCAATAATCAACTTAGAAGTGCTGCCGCTGAAGTAACCAGAACTCTGAACGACCTTTTGAATCATATCAGACTTGGTAAAATTGTTCTTTCAAACAAATTTGTTCTACAGACTAACCCGTTCTTTCTTTTCAGCCTCTCGTGAACGTGCCCAGGAGTCTGTTCAGGAGCATAGCGTTGAGGAAATTTACACTGCAACTGATAAAATATCAGCTGCATCAGGAGACGCAAATGAAATGGTGCGCCAAGCCAGAAGACTAGGTCAAGCTACTGCTCAGCTGATACAAAGCATCAAAGGTGAGGCTGAAAAGCTTCCTGATTCTGACATCCAACGACGTCTCTTGGCTGCCGCTAAGACATTAGCCGATGCAACTGCTAAGATGGTAGAAGCAGCCAGGCAATGTGCCAGCCATCCTCACGACGTCAACTATCAAGATCAACTTAGAAGAACTGCGGAAGACCTCAGGGACGTTACCGTTGTTGCTGCAACCACGCCAGCGTTTAGAGCCAAGCTTGTGGATAGAGTACAGGTGTGCGCCAAAAAGGCAGTTTCATCAGCTACCCAGTGCATCACAGCTGCTCAAGCTAGCCACCCACATAACACCAACGCAGCAACTCGGGAAGCTTTGACTCAAGATACCCATGAACTAGCAGAGACAATACCTCCTCTAGTTGAATCTATCCGGGCTAATGGTCATAATCCTGAGGATACGAATAGCCAGGTAGAACTTATGTACATCGCCGAGGTATTCTTACATCCTGCTACACAATTTGTGCAATCGTCTCGCTCGGTTTTACCAACTCTGGATGATCACTCAATTACTGAACAGCTTTCGATAACAAGCCACAAACTCAATACAGACCTGAGCGAACTTCGTGGCGCATTGAGCCGTGCCAAACCTGCTTGCCAAGGTTTAGGATTGGATGCCGCTCAACAGCTTATAGCTGATCTTCAAGACGAACTCGACGAATTCGAACGAGCTGTGAATGCTCACAGTCTTCGCCCATTGCCAGGTGACACTCAAGAACGTGGAGCGCAACAACTGGCTGCTAGCAGCAAGTTAGTGAACCAAGGTGTTGCACAACTACTGAGCGCCGCAGCACAAGGGAACGAGATGTACACATCGCAAGCTGCTAGGGATACTGCTCAGAGCTTAAGAAACCTAACTGGCGCCGTAAGATCGATTGCCGCTACCACAGACAATATCGATGTGCAAAAAAGAATAATAAATTCAGGACAGGAGGTTCTGGCTCTGTCTGAAAAACTTGTACTTGAAGCTCAAAAAAGCCTACATACGGTCGGAGTTACACCTGGTCTACAATCGGCTGCTAAGGACATTACGACTGCCCTGAATGCTACAATCAGTTGCCTACCTGGACAAAAAGATGTTGATACAGCTATTACAAACATCATCGAGTGGTCGTCCACGATTAATTCTGGCCAATTTCCACATACCAACAAGAGTTACGGGGAATTGCAACAAGAGCTCAACACAGCTGCTGCAAACCTAAATGAGGCCAGCTCTAGTGTCGTACAATCAGTACGCAGTTCCATACAATTAGCCTCAACATCAAAGGATTTTTCTGCGGCATATCATGAACTGCTCACAGTTTCTATGGAAATGGCGGGACAAACTCCCGATACCAATGTTCGTGGGGAGATGGTTCACTCCCTGAAAGGTGTGTCGACCACGTCAAGTGCGTTGTTGACGACAGCCAAATCTTTGTCAGCAGACCCCAACTTGCCAAATGGCAAGAATCAACTTGCCGCAGCTGCTCGAGCTGTAACGGACAGCATCAATCACCTTGTGAATGTTTGCACATCCGCCGCACCTGGTCAAAACGAATGCGACAATGCCATAAGGAAAATTAAAGCGATGCAGTATCTATTGGATAATCCTACAGAGCCAATAAACGACTGCTCCTATTATGAAGCATTGGACTCTGTTATAGAGAAGAGTAAAGTGCTGGGAGAAGGATTATCGGGAATTACAAGTAGCGCTAAGGCATCTGAACATGAGAAGTTTACTGAACACGTTAAGAGTTTCAGCAGTGCAATTTGCTCTTTAGTTGAGGCCTCAGCACAAACCGCTTATTTGGTAAGTCAGAAATTTATTTGTATGTTACGGATTATTTATATATAGAATGTTTAGAAGCCTAAGGTATAACATTCAATGATAAGTTATACACCCTAACTAAACTTTACCTAATTATAAAACTTGCAAAGACTAGTAATATGATACTATAAAGACGCGACACTCCGAGCAATCCCATTCATAAATCCCCCTTGAGAAATTTAACCTGGGGCATTTAAATTGGCATCTCCATCTGGCAATTCTGCAATGTGGACCCCGAACCGCAGCTGTCAAGGACATCGAAACCAGTGTCTAAGTGATGTGTAATCAAGTAAAAATTTTCATGTATGTGACAAATAGTACAATAGTACGTATTGTACAAGGAAACATGGACAAGATGACACAAGGCGACGAAATGTTAATAATACTTCATCATTTCGTGGTTTTTATATTGTTCGGGAATGTATCATTCGGGTTTTACAATATAATATATCTACGTAAAAGCCGTCTCTGAAATTTCTCACACAGATTCAGGAAAGCTAACCTGCTGACTCATGCATAAAGAAACTACGGGTTTATTTTGGCATCTTGTCTGTTTCTCTCAAGAAACGAGCTTCTCTTTTTGAGTGTTGCGTCTTTATTATATTATATTATTAGTCTTCGAAACTTGACTAATGAAAACAACAAACTAAAACAGAATTAATTAAGCGTGCAACAAAATCACAACACAATGGAAGCAAACCCGAATTATTCTAAAGAATATGTGGCAATACTATGTACAGTGGACCAGACTTCCGAATAACTGGTCAAAATTCAGGTAGTTGGATTTGCTTAAAATTTGATATTAAGGAATTTCCAAGGTTACCGAATGCTTATTTGATATTAAAATTGTAAGACTCAAAATTGCAGACTGTTAGACCTTATTTTATCTGATTTATACGAAATATGTTTTTTTTAAATTTGAGATGTTGCTATGTTTTGAATTTGATATTAAAAGTAAAATTCAAAATGGCGGATTGGTGAAAATGTTGGCGTATTTATACAAAATTTGAATGTTAAAGGTTTGCGAGGTCGCTTATTTCATATCTGACATTACAATTGTAAAACTCAATATCGCGGAGTATTAGAGTCACTTTTATTAGATTTAAACAAAATTCAATGCTTGAAAGTTTTCGTGGTCTCTAATTTCAGTAAGTAATTTTTTTCCATAAATGTATAATATATGGAAATTTTCCAACAGTAACATAGAATGACGAATTTTGCAAACATTTTTACTACTTCCTGATGTATACATAGTTGGAAATAAATATCAAATCATTTTGCATTAACGTATTCATTCTAGGTTGGTGTATCGGATCCATCCAGTATTGCTGGCCGTCCGGGTTTAGTAGATCAGGCACAATTTGCCAGGGCTTCCCAAGCCATACAGCAAGGATGTGCTGCATTGTCCTCTCCCGCTAGCCCACAGAAACAGGTACTGGAGGCAGCAACCTTGATAGCAAAACATACCAGCGCCTTGTGTAACTCCTGTAGAACAGCAAGTTCTAAAACGTCGAATCCAGTGGCCAAAAGACAATTCGTACAGAGTGCTAAAGCCGTAGCTAATTCCACTGCTGCTCTAGTAAAGGAAATTAAAGCACTCGATGCTAATTATTCTGATGAAAACAGAAGGAGGTGTGCCGAAGCCACAAGACCTCTGTTAGGTAAGTTCTTTAACACGGTAAATTTGTAATAGCTATATTTAATGTCATTGAGAAATTTAATGGGCCACAATATCTTATTAATACTATTTGTTTTTCTTACTTATTAAAGGCATCAAAAAGTTTAGTAACATTATCAGCACTTCAAATATTCCAGTCGGTAAAGTAAAAAATACACCAGAAGCTCGCAAAAAATTTTATCTGAGATTTTCCTTCAGTAACTGTTAGTGTTGTACACCACTCCTTCGGTGAAAAAAGCCTTATTTTACTGATAACTCGTTAACCGTTGGAGATATAAAAAAATTGCTCATCATAAAAAAGAAAACTTGACTAATTTCCTTAAAAAAAAGTCCTATTGTAATTTTGTTGTATATGCCATGGTTTAATGCGCGCGAATTTTCGTTTATTTGAAATTTATTGCGCGCGGCCTATAGAGAAAATTGAATTGCTCGAAAACCATACAAGCTAGGAATAAAAATCAAAATGGGTTTTAAAGGGGATATAAAATACTGTTACAAACTACCCCCTCGGAAAGGAGTGGTTTGGGTAGTCGTGGACCTCACACGCTCTTCAGAGGCTGGTACGTAGCCCTGAACGATTTGTACAGCGTGCCGGCTCACATCCTTGGTAACTGAAAACCTAGGTTTACCTAGGAGCAACGATCACGTCGCAATTAAATAAACACACAACTTTTACATTGGACACGAAACCGGAGGAGACAGCTGGTTTTCCCGGACTAATTTGATTATATAACTAAATTTATTACTTTCTTTACAAATTGACCAATTGACCGTCTGGAACGCTTTATGATTACACTTCACAAATGATTCGAGAATTTATTCTCACACTTGAAACGCTTCTGAAAATATATAAATTTTTGATGTCCGTTAAGTTAACAATTTATGTATTTGTATTAGAAAATATTAGTATTTAGCGACCAAAAATGACTTTAAAATATTTCGGCGGATATCGCGTTCTCGCCGGAGTAGAGCCTTTTCAAACGAAGCTGTGGACTGAACTGACTTCACTTTGTCCCACGTCCCAAGACTTTCAAAAGTCCGTTGGGTTATCTTTGCTGAGCCCAGCGTCTGGGCCAAATCCGGTGGGAACCGTTCAAATTTGCTTATCTATTCTGGGAGACTGCTAATAATTACATTGTATGGTAACAACGCCAGCTTCAGGCATAATTAAATTTTATTAATAGTTAGGTCGAGATTTGAAATTAATTTAATTTGGAAAAATTTTATTTAAAAAAAGAAGAAGGGTGCTTTTAGCACAATACTCTCTTGTGTTGCCATTTTTGATGGCTATTGATATTTATTAGTATATAAAAATAACAATATAATATAGTTATCTCTTAATTTTTTGTGTCTCTAACTATTCACAGGCCCATAACTAACTTTAATATAAGTTATAGATGCATTATCTTTTAGTTCAAGGTAGTACTTCAATGCAGAAAAAGTTAGGAATAAAAATATTCACATTTACAAATTTACCAGCATGTTGAAGTTAGCCAATTTTTTATTTTTTATTTTGATTTTGCCAATGTAACCATTTTCATATAGGTAATCCAAAATTTGGCCGTTTTTTCCTTTCTTTTCAAAATCCTCCATTTTATTGAATAATTTTTTGAGTTAAATTTTCAAGATGTTTGGGTCTTTTTTTTATTTTTAAGAAGCAATAAAGAATTGGCCAAAATTTGGCTAACTTCAACATGCTGGTAAATTTGTAAATGTGAATAGTTGTATTACTAACTTTTTCTGCATTGAAGTACTACCTTGAACTAAAAGACAATGCATTTATAACTTATATTAAAGTCAGTTATTTTTTATGAGCCTGTGAATAGTTAAAGGCGCAAAAAATTAAAAGATAACTATATTATATTGTTATTTTTATATACTAATAAATATCAATAGCCATCAAAAATAGCAACCCAAGAGAGTATTTTATATCCCCTTTAAAACCCATTTTGATTTTTATTCCTGGCTTGTATGGTTTTTCGAGCAATTCAGTTTTTTCTATAGGCCGCGCGCAATAAATGAAAATTCGCACGCATTAAAAATACAAATTTTGGAATTTTTTTTCAATATCGATTTTCTCGAAAACCATGGCATATACAATAAAATTACAATAAGACTTTTTTTTAGGAAATTAGTCAAGCTTTCTTTTTTACGATACACAATTTTTTTATATCTTCAACGGTTAACAAGTTATCAGCTTGATAAAGTGTCAATATTAACATTTTGATGAACCTATGTCATTATTCAGCAGTGTATATTTTATTATTCATATTTGTATTATTCTGTAATAGTAACTTAGTTATAATTGAAATTTGTTTATATTATTTATTTATTTATATGTATATTAGGATTCCTATTTAAATCCATTACTTTTTTACTTTTTTATTGATTGCATTGTTATGTGTAATAAATCTTATTTTAGATGCTGTCGAGAATCTCTGCGTTTATGCCAGCTCGAGCGAGTTTGTTACGATTCCTGCAAAGATACCACCACAAGCTAGACAGGCGCAACAACCTATAGTAGAGGCAGGTCGCAGACTAATTGACAGTTCTTGCAATGTCATTAGTGCAACTAAAAACTTGATCATAATGCCAAAAGACCCATCCACTTGGCAACAATTCGCCAGTAGTTCGAAAAATGTTTCTGATTCTATTAAGCAACTGGTAGTTAATATAAGGTACTATCATTTTCTTTTCTTTAAGTATATTTTCAAACAAACGAATCCAACTTTTTCAGGAATGAAGCTCCAGGTAGGAACGAATGCGAAAATGCCGCCCAAGTTATCACGAACCATTTAAGAACGTTAGATGGCGCATATATGGATGCTGTATCTCAATCATTACAGACAAGACGTACTGCAACTTTGCCAGTGTTCAGTCAACAAGTCGAAAGATCTGCCGCTGGACTTTTTGATACAATTGAGCCTCTCAGACATGCTGCCAAATACGAAGCCGAGAACATTGGGCACGCTGTGAATCAAATGGTGCAATACTTTGAGCCCTTGGTTCAAAGTACCATAGGCGCAGCCTCAAATATGACGAATTCTAAACAGCAAGAGCAGTTACTTGATCAAGCCAAATCGGTTACAGAGTCAGCTCTTCAGTTTATATATGCTTCAAAGGACTGTGGTGGAAATCCAAAGGTAAGTGAATAAAAATACATAATTAGATTTGTAGCAAGTATATACTGTATTTTGACATTTAAACATGATCGGATTACGTTAAACACTATTTAACTAAACGTGCTCCCTTACTTGAGGGCAAATGGCAGGTCAGATTTGCCATCTAATGGTAAAACATTCTGTAGTTCTCGAACATCTCTCAAAAAGTTTTGGGTGAAATATGACAGTAGTTTTTCCTATAAAATGGCAAGTGTCGTAAAGTACAGACTGGGGTTTTCAGCCGAAGATGACTTGTCGCTATTATGTAAGAAATGTGCTTTAGGAGTATCTATATGAAAGGAAAAAGATTTTTAAAAAAATTGTCTTAATTGCCAAAAAGCAGAGGGACACAGCAACGTCTAAAATATCATCACAATTAATAGGCCATTTTACAATAAAATACAGTTTATCGAATAATACAACAAACATAATAAATTAATGTTAAGATATTTTACTGCTACCATTAAACGAGAAATAATATTTATGTAACAATGGGATATTTTCCATTTTTTTAAAATTCAGTTTTGGTGGTATATATCAATTAATGTTATTAATTTAACAATTACTGCATATTCAATTTAAGCCAAAACAATAATTTCTTAAATAAAAATAAGAAATAGGAATACGCCCGCCTAGACGCAGATTTCAAATGATTTTATTTGGAGGGAAATAATTTAACCAATAATAGACAACTTACGCTTAGACTGTAACTATCTTATATGAATGCCAAATTGTGTATTTACTTTACATTATTTTACCTATAACACTTCTATTTTTCTCAATATCTTGAATATCAATAAATATTATACACATGTATTTAGAAGGAATTAAAAAGTATTTATATTTGTTATTATTTAGAAGTTATCTTAAAAATGTAAACAAAACTCACGGCGAGTATTATGTGGCAACATTTCTTGCATGCTGCCAGCTGTCACTTCTTGTCACAATACAAGTGAAAGAAATATATTGCTGTTTGTTTATGTGGTGTTTGATTTTGTTATTTTATACTTTATCAATAAACTATTAAGATGGCGGAGTTGAATTTTGTGAAAGGAGATTCGTTCAATTTGCCTAAAGTTGATTATGACTTGATAGATTCTTTCTATAGCAAAATTTGGATTTTTGAAGGGATGGGATCAAAAATATTAGAAGCTTGCCACCAAGTTCTTCGAATATCAATTTTTTCGGAACAGTTACAATTTTTTTTTTTCCGAAGCACTTATATTTGTGTTTCCACAACTTTTTATAAAATACCTTTTAAATGACATATTTGTAAATTACAGCAAATACCTCGATGAAAGAAACTGAAATGCTTCAAATCAGCAAGATGTTAGAACACATCTGTCATTTGACTAGCCATTGATATTATTGTCATGTTTTGCTAAATATGTTTTTAAAAATCTAATCGGCATTAAAAATTATTTAAAATATTTAAAAATTCACGCCTATTATTATTTTTTACATGAAAAAATTAAATTTCGTGAATAAATATATTGTGAATAAATATATTAAAATTGATTTAGATAAGCTTTATTCTCTAGTTTTCTTAAATTATCTTTATTAAAACTAGAGAAGAAATTTCATCTTGGCAACGCCACACTGTTTTGTATAAAACCATCTACTACCTACCTACGTCATCGGCAGATTACTTACGTCACCAATTTAAAACACTTGTTGCGCCACTTATTTTAACTTCTGTTTGCTCAAAAAACTGATAATTATTTTCGCGGAAATCTGGAAGGCTTGTTTACACATATTCTATGATATTATTTAATAAAAAAATACCCCATTGTAACTGAAACTCTGAATTTTCTTGTATCAGTGATGTCTGTAATGTAAACTGGAAGTGATCTGTAAGCTTTGATAGCAGTATAATATGATATATATGGTCCTTTCTCAAAGAAAGTGGACCTTTAACCTGCCTTCTTGTAGACACAGTGATGTCGCTTGAATAGAATTCACTATCTGTTGGAAATAAGGACAATTTTTTTTTTACAAACATTACTAATGACAAAAATGTAGCGAAGGGACTGACAGGATTAGCCTGAACTCGAATTTTTAATTTGAGTTCAGGCCAATTTTTAAAATAATAATATATATAATTCTTTTTTGAGTACAGAATATTTTATTGACTTTAGATGATGATCCTCAGAGAGTAATACCATATAAGATAATAGACTGCACATATCAGAAGTAATAAATTCTTAAATTATGTTTTGAGACTTGGTTTCTTAGACAACGCGTAACCCCACAAATCGAGCTTAATTTTGAGTTAAGTTTCTCAATGTGAATCTCCCAATTGAGACTAATGTCTGTAGAAACACCCAAGAACTTTACACAAATTAAATTTTCTACTGATTTATTTTGTAAACTGACGTTTAGGGATTCAATTGGATTTTGATCTGGGTTTATTGAAAACTATTAGGCCTTTTTTTGGCAATATTGAGTTTAAGAAAATTTTCGTTACCATTTTTTCTGAAACATGATAACTTTTGTGATAGCCCTGGTGTATCGTGCAATGGCATAGCCAGCTTTTTGGGTGGAGCACTCTTTTACTACATCATCATGAGAGCGGGGAGCAGAGTGTCCCCCCCCCCCCTCCCTCTAGCTATGCCACTAGTATCATGATCAGCAATTATCCTATTATCTAGATTTCACACTGCAATTTTTTTTTTTTTTTCAGGCTGTTAATATCCATCCAGACATAGACGAATGTGCCAACTCCACCAGAGACACATTACAAGACTTAGTTAACAGTCTTGAGACAATCTCCACTCAAAGTGGAATCGTTTCAGGTGTGGTAGACAACCTGACTCGTGCCATGACTCGTTTATCAGATAGCCGTGCATCGCTTATAATATCTGACAGCGATGGTTACGTAGATTACCAGACTCGTATGGTCGAATGTGCAAAAGAAATTGCCAAACTTGCTGGAGAAATGGCCACAAAAGCTGCTACCGATACACAAAAACTGGCTCCGTTATCAGCTGATTTGTCCCATAAGTACTCGCAGTTGTCTAGTGATAGTATTGGTGCCGCTGCGGCGGCAACCAATGGAGAGGTTGCTATAAAACTAAAAGAAGCCGTTCAACAGTTGGGAAGCGCTTGCGTTGAGCTTGTGCAATCTGGAGGTCAGTGTTTAATCAGAAAGGATGATATAATCTTGCGAGAAGTAGGCGACTGCTCACGTAATGTCACGGAAAAAGTGTCTAGAGTTTTGGCCACATTGCAATCAGGATCTAGAGGCACTCAGGCCTGTATTAATGCGGCCTCCACAGTTTCCGGTATTATTGGTGATTTGGAAACTACGATTATGTTTGCCACAGCTGGAAATCTTAACCCAGAAAATGAGCATGAATCTTTTGCCGATCATAGAGAAAACATTTTGAAAACTGCCAAAGCTTTGGTTGAAGATACTAAAACTTTGGTCGCCGGAGCTGCCTCATCACAGGAGCAACTTGCTGTTGCTGCGCAGAATTCAGTCGCTACTATCGGTAAGTACCTCTATAATTTGAAATAAGTTAAATAGTCTGGTATAAATATACATAAAATAACATTTTGTCTGCAAAAAAAATCCCTTTCACAATTTAGGGAAATTATAGTTTAGAAATGTATATATAAAAAAAGTCCGATTCATGTGCTTTTTTTGGTTAAAGGATCAGCTTTTGAAATTTTGCCAAAAACTCTTAATTTTTGTTTCATCCTTGATGCAGTAATAAGTTGATATTATCGCCTAATAATAAAAATAATTTATTTGTGTTACCCACCAGCCCAGTAGAAGTTAGAGAATTATTGCTTAAAAGAGTGAGAAAATCTGCTGCAGGGGTAGATGAAGTAGGTGGTCAAGTACTGAAAGTGGTAGTTGATGAAAGCTTACCCTAGTGTAGTGTAGTGTAGTGTAGTGTAGTGGCCAGTATCCAGATGTACTAATCATTTCAAAAACTATTCCGATTTATAAAAACAAGGGATTTAAAATAGAAGCATGTAGTTATAGAAATGTTAGTGTCCAGAATCAGTTAGAAAAAATTTTGAACTTTTTAGAACATCACAATCTTTTAACTGCATACCAAAATGGATTCAGAAAAAATAAATCGACAACACCGTTACTGAAGAATTATGTAAATATATTTATAAAGATTTTGATACCATTGATCAGAGTTTTCTTTTAGAAAAAACTCTTTAGATGGCCCATCAATGGAATCACTTCTTATCTAAATAACAGGAAGCAAACTGTAGCTATAGTTTCATGTCATAAAGATGTTAGAGATGTTACTTCTGGTGTACCACAGGGCTCGATTCTAGGTCTTCTGTTATTTTTTAATTTTTATTAATGATATGCTGAATGCCTGTTCACCGAATACCACGATTGTTGATGCAGATGACACAAATTCTTTAATATCCTTAACTCCTTGAAATCGACAAATCAGTAAATGAGTTTTCTGATTGGTGTTTGAGCAATGGTTTGGCTCCAAATGCTGGCACAGTGGCGGCCCGTGGCTTTTAGCTGTGGGTCGGCACTAGTTTAATTAACACTAATTTAATTAATCATACTCCTTTTTTTTATTATTTATCAAATATCAAATTACAAATTACAGAGTTAATATTCTAGGTATTTGATATTCTCAATATTGTCATAGGATTAAGAAATTAATTAATCATTTAATCAATTTTAACACATTTATTAATTAATCATTTTTCATGTTCAAGTTTGATTTTGATATCTTATCAAATGTAAACGTATTCTATTCAATAATTCAATATTCATTATTTACATGACTTTACCCTGTCCAATCAATTTTACTTTAATCAAGTAACTTATTTTGAAGTATCCGAGATAATTAACAATCTCAAAAATAAAAAAAGCAAAGATGCTTATGGTATATCTGTTGGAATCATTAAGGGTATCACACAATCCATTTTAATTCCTCTTACCCATTTAATTAATGCATGTATATATAATAATATATTTCCAGAATGTTTGAAAATCTCAAAAGTAGTACCAGTTTATAAGAAAAATAATTTCGATGACCCTTCTAATCACAGACCAATATCTGTAATACCATGTCTCGCCAAAATTTATGAAGTGATATTAAAAAATCAATTGACATTATATTTAGAACATAATAAGCTTCTCAGTCCTTATCAGTACGGTTTCCGAAACAAATTATCAACAACTCTTGCCATTGATAAATTAACTGATTTAATAAAGGCTGGTTTTGAAGATGGCAAATATGTATGCTCTCTCTTCCTAGATCTCACTAAGGCATTTGATTGCATGTCCCACGAAATACTTATCAATAAATTAAGTTTCTACGGCTTTACTGAAGAAAGCAAATCACTTTTACAGTCATATCTGACTGACAGACAGCAATTTGTTCTCAGTAATGGCCTCATATCGAGTACTTTGAAACTACGACATGGCGTACCACAGGGGTCCGTACTGGGTCCTATACTTTTTTTACTTTATATCAATGACTTTCCTCAGTCAATTAAAGATAATGTTAGTGCCATATTATTTGCCGATGATACAAACTTGACAATGTCTAATGGTAACCTCGATCTGTTGCTAAACGAGGTTCCGCATACTGAGTTAAATTCACAGAACTGGTTTTTATCTAACAAGCTAAGTCTAAATGTGTCTAAGACAGAAACAATGATATTTAGTTTGCGCAGTTTGGAAGAGGTTAATAATCCAGAGACTGTTAAATTCCTAGGAGTCAACTTAGACTCCAAGTTATCCTGGGAAAGTCATACCATCTGCATCTGCAGCAAAATCTCCAAATATACTTACCTGCTACGAAACCTTGTTGATAAAGTCTCACTGAATACTCTAACCATGACTTACCATAGTCTCATCCACTCCACTTTATCATATGCGATTTTAGTCTGGGGACATGCCCCATCTTGTGCTACTGTATTCTCTGCTCAGCGTAAAGCAATACGAGTCATTTCTGGATTAAAATTTAGAGATGATTGCAGACAACACTTTATTACTTTGAAAATTATGACTGTGCCTTGTACCTATATCTACCAGTGTCTTACTTATGTAAAGAGAAATGTGGAATCATTCAAAACCAGAAGCCAAGTACATTATCATAAAACCAGAAATAAAAATAAGCTAAATATAAATTTCCATAGATTAAATAAAACCAGGGATGGCACTGGATACTTGGGTTTGCAGTTTTATAATGTTCTACCACCAGAAATAAAATCGTTAAATGAAACCCAGTTCAAAAATAAGATAAAAACATATTTACTTAATAATGCTTTTTATAGTACTAACGAATTTTTAGCCAGTAACTTTGCCTCGATTAAAATCTAATGTGTGTATCATTGTGCAGTGTTCTGTAAATAAGCAATAACAAATCACCATACCATACCGACTATATATTTATTGCTTATAAATTTTTTTTTTTCTTTTAGTTTGTCATTTGTATTCAGTGCCGTTAGTCTTATACCTTATATCTATATTTTATACATTTAATTTGTATTTTATCTTTCTTATTGTATATTGACGTGTGTAAACACTCTGTGTATTTTACCACCAATAAAGAATTGAATTGAATTGAATTGAATAAGTTTATTAATGTTAAATTAAGATTACTATTTCTTTCCGCGAAGCGTAGCTTGCCCTCCCTAGCATGTAAATCGCCTAAAGACGCAAGACATACGTCCTGTTTTGATACGTATTGCAGGCGTAAGATCGAAGAGAATGACCAACATATGTGTAGACGTAGTATAACACGATTTTAATGCCCATTGCCCACCCAGGATTCCAGTGGTTAGAGTCTAGGCGCATGCACATGACACTTCTAATCGAAATTTGAAAGTATTAGCGACAAGCGACTCAGTACTAAGATTAAGCAGATTCGTATGTGAACTTGGCGGATTAATACGTAGAAAAATAATAAAAATACTATCACAGATAAAGTTAACTTAACTTTATAATTTTAATATTAAAATTAATTAACGGCAAAATTTTATGACTAACTACCGCTTGGCTGGCGTACTTAGATAATTGGGTGGGCACTGCCTACCTTCACAGGCCGCTGCTGTGCTGGCAAAACATTTTGTATGCCATTCTTACTCAAGAATGTTGGTCATAAGACTAGTTTTTTAATTAAAGCTGGTCATCAATCTATTGTACAGACGAAATAAAATTCTTGGAACTAAAACTGGATCATAAAATGTCATGGGAGGCAGAGGTACACTGATGTTTTATCAAATAAAGTAAATCCTGCTTCATTATTAGATATTTAAAATCTTCTGTATCACTTAATGTGCAGAAGTTAGAATGTTTTTGGGATACTCCTCACACGGTTCTAAAGTGTTTATAGCACAAAAGAAAATTATACAGTACAGCTGACCTTGACCATATCTTTTTCGGATGTGTGAAATACCAAAATGTTAGCGATATTGCATAAAACTGCAATATATCGACTTCGTTTAATATGCTCAACTTATTGTCGATAGGATCTAGGAAAGTTTATATATACATTTAAGGATTCATATTTGATTATGGTCTTCCCTTTATTGTCTATTTTAAGATGTCTTGACAGATCCCGGGATGAGAAGCATGTGTCACTGTTATATCTCTTTTTGTTATCTTCTGTATACATCTTCTCTCTCATAAGTAGGTTAGTGATAGGTTGTATCTCACTTACTCGGAAAGTATAATGCATCATCAATAAATTTATTTAACAATTTAGCTGACTATTAAACAAATTGCTTCTGGCGGTATGATCCTCGACCAAAACACATAAAAAAACATAGGTTATATCCTTTATTTCTTTCCAGTTCAACTAGCCGAAGTTGTTAAATTTGGAGCAGCTAGTTTGGGATCTGACAATCCAGACTCACAGGTTATGCTAATAAATGCTGTAAGAGATGTAGCGAGCGCTCTAGGTGATCTTATTCATGCCACAAAAGCCGCCAGTGGAAAACCCATTAACGACCCTGCCATGACCCATTTAAAGGATAGCGCCAAGGTACGGTTTTTTGCTACTATAAAATAGTGCTGTTTGTTTTATATTTTTAAGTATTTTTTTTTAATATTGTTTTATTTTGTTACTCACTGATATTACTTGATGTTTTTAATAAAATTTTATTTTGATATGTGATTTGTTATAACCTCGATTTGCTTTGCTCATCAATAACAAATTAAAAAATTGGTATCTCTATTTAATGTCTGGTATTGATATTTATCATTGAATTTTTAAGAATTAGCATGAAAATCGGCACTTAATTAAAAATAATAAATTGATCTGAAAATTTTTCTTAAGATCAATTTTTCTTTTTATAATTAAGTACAAAAATAAGTGGCCCAAATATGTAATGCTACAGGCAAATCGGATTTTTTTATTATTGAAAAATACCATTTTAATAATTTTTTTTACGAAAGTTATATTTTGTATTAATTTGAAAAACAGTAGACGAACAGTTTTGTTTGTAATTCAGTATAATAAATCTAAATTTTACATTGGATGCATAAGGCAAAGACAGATCTTAAATTTAGATACTGCAAATAACATTTTAAATTATGTGCATTATAAAGAAAACAGATAGTAAGAAATTTCTGGAATGATTTGAGGTTATTAATTGGGGATTTTGAATCATAACTTCACAATACTAGACCAGTCGTCAGGGAGTTCAGGATGCGTAAATACCGTTTTAAATCGGGCAAAAGATTTTACTGTTGGAACCAGTTCATTATAGGCCTCTTTTAGACATACAAATTTTTCCCCCTCGCCCGTCCTACAGAACACCCCCAGTTTTGGGGCAATATCGCTTCAAATCATTTTTTCGCCAATATCTCAGTTCTGAACGATCCTACCAAAAAAAAGATGGTTATCAAATTTAAAGATAAGTAAATTCTCTATGGATGGTTCAGCCACATTTTTACTTAGTAAGCGAGAGAAATCAAGCATCGTATCTCAGCTACGCTGTAGATCGACAGTTTCATATATGTCAGTTTTCCTTGAAAGGCATACTTCGCGAATATAATGGTTACATTCCTCTGTACAGAACTGTCAGCAATAAACTAGAAAGCAAATACGGCGCTGATATAATTTCTAACAAGCATAAGATATTAAGAGCGAATTGGTACGTGGAAGAAGAACGATTGCGGCTGGAGCAATAATATTAGAAGATATTATATCTCGTGTAAAGGGAATAAAAAGTTACCCTGCATCAGACCCAGATAACAATTTAGATGTTATTCAACACCTTTTTTATGTCGAAAATACATTAAATCTACGTAGCAGATTACTTATTTGCTACCTTTCATAGTTGCTTTAAAACTGCTTCGTCAAAAATTATATATGGTTGATAATAATAACTACTTATTAACTACTTATGAGACATATTTTTATCCTTGACTATTGTTTAATTTGCACCGTATACACGCTAGAACTTACTAGGGAATGATTTTTTTCTGTTGAAATTAGGCATTATACCTTGAAATATTACTAAGCCCTTTAAAAATACCTATTATTATAAAGAAAAAGCTATATAAAATTTTTATTTTCAATTTTTGACTTGGTATTCTATTTTTTCAAATTTATAATAATTCAATAATTCTCAATATGTTCAATGAATACTTATGAATTTAATTATTTCCCAAAACAAAAGTTTAAATTTTCATGGCGAGTTTTCGGCGTTCCGCATTTTCGAATAAATATGGCTACGTCCTTTAAATGTTACTTAATAGGTGTAAGAACTTAATTTCCACCAATATTTTTGACTTCATCTTTAGAGATTAGTGAAAAACAAGCTATTTTTGCCGTCTATTAGGTAATAAGTGTCTAATATTACCGATATTTGTTCACATAATTGTAATTATTTCACCTAATTATGTTATGTTATACCAATTGGTCCCCTGTTTTAATGTATCTACTTAACACTTAATATGTCGTTAATTCTACATAAATCACTAAATTCACCTATTGGGGGTTATTCTACAACCTAACAAGTCTCGTTTTGGTGGCTATTTCATACATAATAGGTGATTTCACCTATTGGATCTTACATGAACCTACAGGTACTTTATTCGATTGTTAATGTTTATTTTGTGCTCGGACTATTTCCTTAGGGCTGGTACTTTCATCTCCAGTTAAATTCATTCGATAGCTGAACAAACTGAACACGATCTGTAAGCAACCAATAGAGTTCGAGGATTTAAAAAATTCCTCGCTTTGATTGGCTGTTTAGTGATTGCAATCAGTTCGTTCAACACGAAAGAAAATAGCTTGGTACGTGGAAAATAGGTTTCTATACATCAAAGTATAATGTTATATTTATTTTATAAACCCATGGTCATGCATGTAACTTCATGTACATAGTGTTCATACAAATTGGATTTTTCGGAAAATACAAACTGTTTTAATAAGTGCTTTGATAATTCAGTTGATTTATCGATGAAACCAGTGCCGGTTCTAAGGCAGGAGGCAGGGCGAGTGGGGCGACCGCCGCGGGCGCCATAATACAAGGGGCGCCGAAGGTGCCAAAAAATTGAATCAACTTGAAACCAAAATTATTACTTGTTCAGAGTAATTTTTTTCTAATTTTAACTAGTTTGCTTATTTATCCGAACTCCGATTTACAAAATGTATGTCTTTTTTAGAGCATAAAATAATGGATACAGTAGGCGACTAGTGAACGAGTTTATGCCGCCCAATACCTCAGTTGTGTCGACGCGGCGCGGCGCGGCGCGGCGCGGCGGCATAAAAACGTAGATGTAGATGGATCTTTAATATCTGAACAAGATGATGAAGTATGTGGATTTTCTGCAGTTTGTCCTATTACAGTTTCACGGCTTGTGTACAAGAGACGTTAACAGAATAATTACTGCTGCGCACAGTTTTCCACTGTATTTCATTTTTACTTCTTATTTTCTTAACTTGGCGATAAAAATCGGTCGTGTATGTCACTTTTCTTTTACTCATAGTGTTTTAAAGTTATTACGGAGAAAGTGAAATGAACAAAATGGCAACACAATCACACTGGACCACAGAAAGATGAATAATGACGGCAAGTTCTTAATACTAGGTATACGCTATTTCCTGCGTGTCACTTATATTGGTAAAATTCGACAAAATAAGTAATTAATAATTTTGACCAATAGGTGCAAATAACTTATTGGTTGAATAATAAAGTCATTTCGACTTTCTGGTGGAAATATAAGTATTTTTAGGGTCCTTATTAGGTGTCTAAGAAACTTTCTTCAAGACATACCATCACCTATTTAGTCATTTCAATGCACTTCACTAATATCTCCTATTAGGGTATGTTGATAACGTCAACAAAATTACTTAATAAGTTATATAACGAACATATTACTTATTAAGTCACAAATATCCCCTTATTTATATTACCAAATTGTTTCAAATAAGTCACTTTTTGCCTACTCCTTCCTATTGGGTGAAAATAGTTATTAAAATATTTGTCATAACCTATTAAGGCATTAATTTCACTAATAATTTACCTGTACCTAATAGGGAACACAGCGGCTTAACCAATTAAACTTTAAAATTACCTAATTTCGACCTGTTTTGGTCGAATTTCCTTTAGCTGAAGTCGTCGACACCTGTATTGTTAGCTGGGAATGCTTTCTTAGAAAACTTTGAGAATGTCATACTGGGCAGTCTTAATGTTCTTATGCAAACAATTATGTGCAAAAACAAGCACAGGGACAAAAAGAAGTGGACTACACTACGGAGTGCACTGCTATTTCACATGCAATAATAGCTTCAGTCGATATACAGCACGGATGTGATACGATGCTTTTTTTTCCCCCGCCTATAACTCCAAGAGTATTAATACTACGTAAAAATGTGTCTGAACCATTTCGATAGAGAATTTACTTATCTTTAAATTTGATAACCATCTTTTTTTTTGGTAGGACCGTTCAGAACCGAGATATTGGCAAAAAAATGGTTTTTAACCGATATTGCCCCAAAATTGGGGAGGTGTTCCATGGGGCGGGCGAGGGGGAAAAATTAGTGTGTCTAAGAGACCTTTAATGAACTGGTTCCAACATTAAAATCTTTTGCCCGATTTAAAACGATGTTAATCTACCTGACGGCTGGCCTATACTTCAATTTCAATTTTACATAAGTATCTTTGTTGGTACCGAACTTTTCAGAGTGGTATAGATTGAAGTGAACGTTTACAAAATGGTTGAAACGCCATTTTATCTAGCAGTTTTCAATCACATACTGTACTCTTTATTCTATACTATTGAAACTGTGTAAAAAATGTGAGATATGTGGCCCAAGAGAAGCCTGTACCACCTAATCTTCTTGTCTGAGTTTCATGAGTTACTCAACCATATATAAAGGTCAATAGAGTAGGTTTTTTCTATAAAAGATAATTTTATGTTTGCTTAAAATCCAAATCATGCTAGTAGAAGAGGGTTCTCAATTATAGTTCAGCCATTTTTTGAATAAATGCTTTTCAGCTGATAAAGTCTCAAAAATATTGTTATGTATCGTCTCTTTGGTGTTTATGTTAAGCGCAATACAAATATACAAGGTAGGAAGGTTGTGATCTTGGCTTAAATTTGCAGAGTTGCAGAATATCGATCGTTTTGACTAAATACATACGTGGTAGTATCATACTTTGATTAAGTATGCACAGTGTTTTTAATTATAACATTTTTCATATATTGATATGTTATCGTCCATTTTCAGTAAAGAGGGTATAAAGTTAAAAAGTGAATTTGCAATAATTTCCGAATAAGTTTCAATCAACACCCTAATTAACAAAACAGTTGCGGACCTGTGTCAATATGAAGTTTTCTTATGTTCATCAGAAAAATATATCCTTGAATCATGCAGTTTATTTTCTATTCACCCTATATATATTGCATTATCAAATGCATTGATCTAAACAAGATAAGGCAAGGAACATTCTTAGTCAGTCAAATTATTTTAGGTTTGTGACTAAACATCGAATTAAAATTATTCGAGGTTAACAAAACGACGTTTTCATTAGCGAGAAATTCATTCATTGATGACCAAAAATCATTATAAGGTTTGTTTGTACAAGTGCTGAGCAATTGTTTCCAATCATTTGCACCCAATGATTTTGAGCAGTCCAAATAATATAGATACATAGATATAGATAGATATATTTATTTTCAACAGATATACACATTAGGGTGGGCCCAAAAGACACTTTATTTTATTTTTCTATCGCTATACCCAAGAAAAGTTGCCTATCGCCTAGCTATGCAAAATGCAAAAAAAAGAAATTCAAATCAAAAATATCTTCCGGTCGCATATCGCACTCAAAGTTTTGAAAAATTGCGAAGTTTACCATTTCTAATTTTGTTATTCAAAAGAGTGCACTTTAAAGTCAGATTTTTGGGAAAATTCTAGCATAATAGATGTTGACAGAAGGGACGTCCTAATGAGGCTGTCTCTTACGTCAGCGCCACACACTTTTTTAGATGTTTCGGTCACAATTTGACACATTGTTCTACAACTTGAATGTGACAAGGCAAGCTTTGGAAATCCGTTTGCAGCCGTGTGCCAGACTGTATTAGATTTTTTATATTCTCATCCGTGATATTCCTCAATAGTGGAGGAGGAGAGATATTGCAACTATCCCACCAAATCATGTTGACGTAGTCTGTTGCTTCGAAGATGAGTTTTAGCGTGGTGAAGTTTCGAATAGTCTTTCCCTTGAAAAGTGATCGAACTTGCGACACCCGGCGCAGCCCCAGTTCTTTGATATGCCTTCTTTCACCCACAATCATTGCAAGGATCAAATTTTCTGTGTGAGCAAAGAAATCGTTTCACTCAGTTACTGGGTTGGTGACGTTGGTGTAAACGTTGAGTTAGGTACCGTGATGTTATGGCTTCAAAAACTATCTTTGGACCACCTGTGACATTTTTGCTGGTTTTAGTTTTGAACCAGAGAAACATGTAACATTTTGAAATAAAATGTATCAACTGCCTAATTTCATCAGTAGGTTTTTCTAAGCTCACATATATTCTAAGAACTCTGTTTGCTATCATCAACCACCTTGAGTGTGAAAGCAGACCAGGATCACGAGCTGCTAAATCTTCTAAAATTGTACCTAACTTTATGACAGCAGAAATATCAGGTAGGTGTAATTGATCCTTGCTCAGCACTTTTTCAGTCAACTTGAGGAATAGGAATCTAATACAAACTGCAACTGGATTTTCAAAGCTTCCTCTTGTCACACCCAGGCTGTAGAACGGTGTGTCAAACTTGTGTCAGACTTGTGACTGAAGCATCTAAAAAAAGTATGTGGCGCTGACACAAGATATGACTTCATTAGGACCTCCCTTCTATCAAGATTTATTACGCCAGAATTTTCCCAAAAATCTGACTTTAAAATGCACTCTTTTGAATAACAAAATTAGAAATGATAAATATATTCACCATTTGTTTACTAAAAATGAAAAAGTAAAATTAGCAGAAATTACGAAATGTTGCCATTTCTACTAAAAATTGCGTGCGAACCACAAATGTTTTGGAAATACAGGTTTTGAATTTTTTTCATGTTCCTGATGCACCAAACTTCAGATTAGATCCTATACTGATTCGATAGTGGTGAGTTTAGCAATTATAAAAAATTGACTGAAGACAGCAAAATTTTGCCATTCTTCAAAACTTTGAGTGCTATGCACGACCGGAAGATATTTTTTGATTTGAAAATTTTCTTCATTTTGCTTAGCTAGGCGATAGGCAACTTTTCCGGGGTATAGCGATATAGAAATTAAAACAAGTGGTTTTTTCGGCCCACCCTAATACACATACATTATAAAAATAATATACACATATATTTGAAGAAGTACTTCAATCAAATAGAAAGTATAAAATAAAAACAGGTTGATATAAAATAGACAGTACAAATTACATACTACAATAGATAATACAAATAACATATTAAAATAGACATTACACGTAACATACTAAGTAGAAAAAAATTCATTCAATGTATAACAGTTTTTTTTTCTAACAGATATTTTTTAAGTTTTTATTTTTGAAAATATAGTAGTCTGTGGATTCTCTTATTTCTTGCAGTAAGTAATTAAATAATTTGCAGCCATTTTATATTGAATACTTTTTTGGTATAAGGAGGTAGCATAGCTGTCAGGTTGAAGATCCGATTTATGGCATGTATTATCGTATAAACATTTTGTGAAAATATAGATCTATAGATCTGTCGACACTCAGCATTTAGTGGCCATATTTCCTGTAAACAGCGAGAACTGAGAAGGGCAACAATATTTATATTTTTTTATATTTATTACCATTTACTTTATTTTTTTGTAATAAAAAGTCCTGCAATATTCTCTAGAAGTTAGTAATTTTAAACAATTTTTTGATGAAATATATAAAAAAATTATAATTCTGAGGAGATTAATAGTTTTATAAAAATAGAAAATTTCTTAAGCGCTTCGAACGTGCAGAAGTATCACATACACATTTAATGAAAAAGAGATAACCACATGCGATTTTATGCACGATTCGTCATCAAAATCGCCTTGATATTTTTATAAGTACATGTACAATAATGTATGTATGCATCCATTTTCATATTAGTATCCAATAATGTCTATTAAAGGTAATCGTACAGCCAAATTGTTTATCATATGTAGTCCCAAAAATATACAGTTCAGTGGCTGTAATCTGGTTCTACCGCCACCCAAATGCCTACAGCTAAAAGGCTTTAGCAACATTTTCGAAGCAAGGAAATGTTGTATCACTTTGACTGTTACAGCACTGTCGCAACCTTATCGTAAGGTTATAGCTAAATAACTGCCAGTTCTTGCTGCCACAATGTTGGCGCAGCTTTATTATAGCTTCTCTATGTGCTACTTGGGCCATTTTTTGATGCTTCTTCAAGCACATAATAATATTCATAATAAACGAAATATAAACAAACATGACAACTATCAAAGATTCACCCCACCATTATTATAAATGACATTGGTACACCAAAATGGCACTGTGCTCTATCTTCTTTTATTGCAAGCGCAATATCAATGTGCCAGTCGACTCTTCGCAGTTACTCTTTTAGCTTGTGGAAAACATTAATTAATGATTGTGGCAACCTCTCCTACATTATACAAACAAATAATTCTTTGTAAGAATTATTCACAGGTCAAATGATGGATTCTGCAGTCAATCTGTATTAAAATTGAAAATCATTATGCTCAACTTCCTCGTGGTTGGAAACTGTTGCTTACCACTTGTAGAAACAAACCTACATTTGACTTAATTGTGGTTAATTTTGAATGGTCAATTTATCGCAACATCGCTAGAAATCACCACTATCACCACACTCTTTCTAATTTTTCAGTTATTAAGGATCTCCATTCAAAAGGCATATTGTCTTACCTTGTATATTTGTATAGTGTATTTTAAATATCTCATCTATTTTTACATGGTTGAAATAATTAGCTCAAACCTATTTTAGGTGCTCTGATTGATATAAATTAAAATTATTGCTTAAGTCATAATTATGGGCACTTGCCAATATAGGATTTTAAAATCAGAAAGAAAAACTAGGTATATATTTTTATTTGTTAGTTTAAACATTATAAATTCAGTGCAAACAAAATCACAGTTTGGGAAAACATTTTAAAAAGATTTTTTTTTTTTTGTTAAAATGTTGCGCGTGTAAAATTGAAATTAGTTTTTTTGGTTATGGTACAAATTCCACCATTTTAAAAACTAAAACCACAAATTTTCGAAAGTGCATCAGTTTAAAAATACCTTGTCATGGTAAGTACCCGCTTAATTTAAATTTTGGGTAGTAATACATTTGTGGTAATATTTGGTCCTCAATCGTTCAACTCTATATTAACCTTTCATTATGCATGTGTGTTATACTAATTCATTGTTATCTTGTAAATGTTACGTTGGGGTGGACTTTAAATAATATAATTAATATTTATTTGTTAAACTCTTAATCACATTAATAATATTAATTAATATAACGCACATGCACAGCTCATAATTGGCATTTAACGTTTCATTAATTTTAATCGAAAGTGAGAATTGTATCAAAACATGTGAAATTATTTGAAGTCCACGCACACACACACTTGATTTTGTATGGAGTGGGCCTTCACCTTCAAGTATATTTTTTTAATCAAATAACGTTCTTAATATTGTAAGGCCTGCTCTATTTTTACTTGCAATAAAATGACACTTACCCCTGTAGCACAAGTTGATTGGGCCAATATAGGCGCTAACACATTGGGCCAATATACTGAACAACAGATTTTGACAATAAATGCCCAAAATTCCAATCAAATATTGGCATCATATTGGATACGAACATTGGTTCCATATTAGATACCAACAAAGTGATCATATTAAATACCAACATAGGCTCCATATTACTATACAATGTGTTTAAATTTCTGACATGGGAAACCACGTAGTGTAAACAGAGATGCATAAATCAGTGGGCTCATTTAATGAATTTTATTTAGTAGTTGTTACTTCTTGTGCATAAAGTATTATTTAAAATTAGACAATGTTGAAAATTTCAGATGAATCCGATATGTGGTTCTCAAAATATAACACTTTTAAAGAGGAAATTTGAAGCGCGGTGCGACTAACATCATTACGTCACTTAATAGGAAACGAAACGGTTGCGCAACATATCAAAGCTTGTGCATTCCGCTTGAGATCGTCAAGTCTTTCTCTGTGCGTTAAATTAGGTAATATCTTTCATTGTTTTACTTCATTATCTTATTTTATTTTATTGTTTTTATTTACTTGGTTCATTAATTTCATGAAGAATGGTTTGGCGCCGCCTTTTAAGAAATAATCTGCGATTCTCTAAACTATGTGTTAGTTGTTCGATTTTTTGACAATCAAATATGTGTGGCACAACGTCAGGTCTCATTTTTATATAAACATTGTCCATTAATTTATGATTTAGTTTTCCATGTCTTTTTCAAGCTAAAAATAAAATAGTATTTTAGATTCCGCAACATATCAAAGCTCGTGCTTCCGCTTGAGATCGTCGAGTCTTTCTCTGTGCGTTAAATTAGGTAATATCTTTTATTGTTTTACTTCATTATCTTATTTTATTTTATTGCTTTTATTTACTTGATTCATTAATTTCATCAAGAATGGTTTGGCGCTGCCTTTTAAGAAATAATCTGCGATCCTCTAAACTATGTGTTAGTTGTTCATTTTTTTGACAATCGAATATGTGTGGCACAACGTCAGGTCTCATTTTTATATAAACATTGTCCATTAATTTATGATGTAATTTTCCATGTCTTTACAAGCTAAAAATAAAATAGTGTTTTAGATTTTTCTCATTGCTAGACTTAAAGAATTTTATAAAAATTGAATAAAAGGGGTATTAATAATTTAAGAAATCTGTTTTAATAGTGTATAAAACAACCATAAGAAATTTGTAATTTTTCCCTACAATCAAAATGTAATAATTGTTTAACTTATATTTGCGTTGCACCTTGTATAACAGCAACTCGGTGAAATATGAAATACTGTTTTTCTCAAATATCTTTAAACCAAAATGGAAGACTTGTAAAAATTGTTAGTATATAAAATATATTTTAGGTTTAAATTTCAAAAATACTGCATTTAATAATAAATAATTTAACATATAGATACATTGAAATGGCCATCAAAAACATATGTTGATTTAGTAGCAAGCCTTTCCTCTTTTTTTTTTCTAGTTTGTTGCCGTTTCTTTCGCATTTTTAAATCTCTAGGAATGGTAATAAATGTTTTAGTAGGTGCTTTCACCGTGATGCTTTGACACTCAGGAACAATACAATGTTTATAATTCCTCTTACAGTCACTATTATTCATCGTTAATATAAGTCTGTGAAAATAATTGATAAACCGAAATTATTCACAAACACATAAGTTTCAACACATACTGCCTGAATCAACGATTTGTAATACTGTGAAACAGTAATAACGGGCTGTAACTAGCGGGTTCCTATTAAGTGACGTCACGGCCGAGATTCAACAAGGCGGGCGCAGTCCATGTTTATAATTTTTTTTAGACGATTTACAGGTCTCATAAAATTCTAGTTTTTTGCACAGGGTCTTAGAATTTTAAGATCTTTCCGATAATCAAATAAAAAAAGTGGTAAATGAGCCCATTGAAATGGATATTGGAATCAAAATCTGAAAATTTTAAAAAATAATTTTTAAGTATATGAAATTGAATAAAAATGCGAACATTTAATTGTGATAATTACCTAAAATATAAAGTATAAAATAGAAACAAAAATCAAATCATTTTCTGAAACTTAAGAAAATCAATACAAAATAAGCTTAATTATTATCGTCTCCCCGTTCATCGGTTTCGTTTCTTAAGGGACCGTGATTTTGTGTGGATTCACAAGATTTACTTCCCCATCTTTATCTGCTGATCCAGCTAAGTATGCTGATATTGCTCATTTTATTTGAACATCTGTGATTTTTTTTTTATCAATTATGAACTATCTCTCGTTTTCCTCCTCAGAAATAAAATAGACGCCCGATTGCCAGTCCGACAAGTGATATTGGGCATCGGCTTGATCTTTTGATTCTCATGCTTGATGCTGTTTACATTGCATTGAGGACCATTGATCTTTTTGAGAAAGAATTGCTGGAATACTAAAAAGCCCAAAATTGACGATAAATATAGTGCCTGCAAAAATATCCGGGATATTATACACCTGCGGTGCAACAATTTCTACATAGAACATAGCAGGGCAAGCCTTTGTAAGAATGTGGAAAATTACCAAAAACTAAACGATGTTTACTATTAATTACTATTCGAATGGGAACATGCACACTTACCTATTAAATTATTGCAGCTGTCATAAGCTATATTATATTATATCATTAAGGAAATTGACGAATTTACGGAGCACCAACACGTTATTGTATCCGGCATTCAACAACATGGCCAAGACTCGAATGTGTCATTCTTTCTAAATTCCCTATGCGCAGTAAAAATATATATCAGTAGAAGAATGCAGTAATGTTTAGATAATTGTTTTTATAGGAATTAACAGCACTTGGCTAATAGTTGTGCAGAGAAAGGATACTCAACGTTGATCAACCGGTTGATTAAAAACATCATAGCGTATGGATTTTTGAAGCCTCATTATATCTAGGCTCATTTTTCAATAAATAAATGAACAAAAGTCAAATCATATTTGGAAATTAATATTAGTTTTATGCTTTGTGCCAATATTTGTTAGATAATGTTAATATTGAATATGGTTTGCCAATATATATTGGGAAATATATTGCAAAGACATCTGATAAGCATATAGGTACAATATCGGCTAAAATTAACATATATTAGCCCAGAATATAATATAGGTAATATATTGTACCTATATCCACCCAATATGTTGTGCTACAGGGGTATAAGGTGGTGGTTTTTAACACATGTTTTGATCCACAACAGGTGACCGATTCTGAAACTGATTGGTGGATCTCCGATCAAGAGGAGGAATTGTTGAGATTACTAAGTGACAGCAAAGAAAATATTAATGCGGAATCTTTACAATCTGATATTGTTCAGTGTTTAGTTTCAGCTTCTTAAAGTCTCTCTGATCTTTTTGCTTTAATAATTTTTTGCTACATCATAATCAAACCCTATTGAAACTATTCTAGTCGCTTGTGTGTTGTTTATTTATTAATACTGGCCATCAATCACATGTAATTGTATTATGATATATTAACACCAAACTTGGTGGTCAAATTTGTTTTTGGAATTAGAATGTTTTATTTTTATGTACCTTTTCTTATTTATTGTGTGTGTTTATTATTGTAAACATGCAATATATAATTCAAACACTATTTTCTTATAAATTTTCTTATGAATAAATGTGTGGTAAAGAAAGTAGTTTTATTGAAAAATAAAGAGCACATTAAATTTTTTATTAGTTGGTATGTATTTTTGTTTTTGTGTACTATTATTGGTTTAGAGTTGGTGGCTACTTCTCTTCCATTTATGTATGATTTAAACTAACAATTTTGAAACCTTTCAGCTTACATGGATTTTCTCTAAAAGCATGATTGTAATTTAGTTCCACCCGCTTTTAACGCATACCAAATATAAATCGTATTTATTTCAGGTAATGGTTACAAATGTAACATCTTTATTGAAAACAGTTAAAGCCGTGGAAGACGAACATACAAGAGGTACTAGAGCACTAGAATCCACTGTTGAGGCTATTGGGCAAGAAATGAGGGTGAGTTTTACTTACTTAATAATAATAAATTTATTGAGTTACATGTAACAAATATGAGTTTATATTAATGTTATTAATGTTAGAAGACATTACGAAAAACTCATAGTTAATAATTTTACATACAATTAGAAGACTCCAAAGGTGTAATTCAGCATAGCTGATTTTCAATTATAGTCTACTCAAATTAGAAAAAAAATGCCATTTTACAGAAAAATTTTGTACTGCAGTTTCTCTGCATAGAAAGTAACTATTATATACGAACTAATACTAAGGCTAATTAAAAAAAAAAAACAAAAAAAAAAATTAAAATTAATATATAAGAATACAGATAAATACATGTAGTAGACTATGAATACTAAGCATAATTTTGTTTAGAATATTTTGTAGATTACCTAATGTAATTTTCATCATTTTGTGTTGATGGAAACATTTATTAAACGGTTTATATGAAATAAAGGAAACCTTTATAAAAATCACTAAACATAAATAAAATATAATTTTTAATTTAATTTTTATATGTACCACAATTCCCATAGATGACGTATCTCCATTTCTTTTTTTTTTTTTTAAGAAAAATACACTATTTTATGTCATATCCACTAACAGGTAGGAAGATGCCAAAATGAAGGGTGATGATCTTAAAATCTAGTCTTATTGATATCATGAACCCCAGTGTTACAGCCATTTCAATATCAACAACTTTAATATTTCCTCTCTTGTAAAATGTCACTTGTGACAGGGGACAATATCACCTGTTAAAATTGTAACCATCATACTATTTACACCCTGTATACATGTCTTTAAATATTAATGCAAGTACATTTTTTACAGGCACTTTACTCGAACGAAGGTTGCAAATATGGCGTTACTGCCGAGGACCTCATTCGCTGCACCAAGTCCATAACAAACGCAACAGCCAAGTCTGTATCGGCAGGAATAAGCAACAAACAAGATGACATCATATCAGCGGCCAATTTGGCACGTAAATCTATATCTGATATGTTGATAATTTGCAAAAGTGCCGCATTTAATTTGGCTGAAACAGAGGAACTAAGAGAGGAAACCCTAAATGCAGGACACGACTGTGCCAAACAGTTTAGAGAACTTCTAGTTCTTATACTGCAAGGAAATGGGTCTCCCGACGTAAAACATACTTTACCGATCATATCAAGGAAAATTGCACAGTCTGTTACGGAATTGGTTAGCATTGCCAAACGACTTAAAGGTAACTTATCCTTCTTCATAATGTTTCCATACTACAAATTGTAATTTTTTAGGTTCTGATTGGGTAGATCCGGATGATCCAACAGTTATCGCTGAAAATGAACTACTAGGGGCTGCAGCTTCGATCGATGCTGCTGCTAAGAAACTTGCCAGCTTACGTCCACGACAAAACATTAAGGTAACTATCTTAAGATGATATAGTGTTTAAGTTGCAGAACTTTCCAAGTTTAGATTATGTCAGGATGGAAGAAGAATTTGTGTATTGCTGTAAGATATGTTTGATATTCTTGGTTGTTATTTTGAAACACCCAGGAGTCAAACATATTATTATAGCGGTACACTTTATCGTCAAGGTATATAGAAGTTAATTGGAATTTTTCCATCAATTTCATGACTTAATTGTTTCTATTATTTCTCATAGGCTATTTACTATGGTATTTCTCTTGCATATTCTCCTAGCTAGAATTATTCACTTGTTAGAAAAACAACGTGCTAAGGATTTTCATTAATTTAGATAAAGTTCTTTCAAAATAAATCAAATATTGTCGACTTATTACCACTCTATTTTCACTTTCAATTCATATTTGCTAAAATGCTGCTGAAAACGAAGTAAATAGAATGATATAGCTACTAAAGTATGTCAGATATTTTATTTATAATAAAATTTAATTTTATTTGAAAATATTTAAAACATAGTATTTGTAGTAGTATAGAATATATTATTTCCGCATTTATTTAGGTGTAAAATTGGTTCATAAATTAAAATATAAATAGTAAACATGCGTATATGCGTAAAGTATAAATAATTTGTGATAAATAAATAAAAATTTTGTGAAAATAACTCTGGTTATTTTAAAGAAGCAGAAATTAGAAAAAAATATTATATAGGCAGTGTTCAAATTGTGTTATCGTGTATTGATCAAAATGAATGAAAAATATAGGGAAGATATTAAAATATGTATATTATCGGAGAATATGAATAGAATTTTGTTTTTCTCTTTAAAGATAACCAGGGTGAGTAAATAATACAAATCAACATGATACGGGATTTGCAATTAAAATTTTTTAAACAATTACGCTTACGATGTTTACAATACAGAAATGAATACGAATACAACTGCCCTTAAGGTCACCTTTACAAGAGACATTTAGACATGATTTAATTTAACACATTCGCTGCGCATGATTCTCATGAGAGATGGTACCGTCCTTAGCGCAGGGGGCACGACTCGCATGTGAGCCAGGCCATATTATGTATTATTATTTTTATTATTATGCGAGTCAACACTGAACAAGAAATTCTTGGCCAGGTGTGCATGGCTCTCCTGAGAGAGAGTTCAAAAAACATACCCTGTATACAATTTTTATTGACACTATTCGATTTCTGACACCTGATTGTACAATATTATATTATGCAATAAAAACCAATCAGCAACGGGTGACCCACAGCCTAAACGGCCGCTGCAAAAGTGTTAAACTCAATTTATGTCAAGTGAAAAAAATTAAATTGTTCCTAAAATGCATTTTAGAAAACATCAATATTTTTTGTAATAAAATTTGTTAGAATTGCATAAGAAATAGTTCCTTTACTATCTATTGGTCTTTTTTTAGACTTGGGACAATATTCTTACTTGATATACTGAACTTTTTTTCTGAAAATTTTATATACCTACCTTATACAATAATTGAATAAGCAGTCGCTCACGTTTTTAACAACTCCGAAATTTCAAAATGAACAGATATGAAAAAATTTCATCGTACGAAAAAAAGCCGTGCTTCCGAGGTATAACGGATTTAAAACTGGTATAGTCAAAATCTTAAAAAGTAGATCATTTTTCCATACCTATGACTTAGGAAATCTTTAAAACTGGTCAACATAAGTTATTCAAATTTCAGTGAATTAATTTACGATGGCCACATAATGAACACATAATTTTTTAAAGGATGAGTGTCCAATAACAAGAAAAATTGCTCTGAAAATTGGTGAAAAATGAAATGAGTTCAACTAAAATTCTAGCTACAATTTTTAAATTTAGGACATACCAGTTAACGATTTTTAAAAATATCTATAAACTTTACTTATGGTCCACGCAAATTAGACATTTTAGAAGAAATAATTTATAAAGTAATAATATTTGAGATGCATACTCTAGATAGGGTTAGAAATAGATACCCGAAAAGTCCCCCATCCCCAATTTGGGGTGAAACGTCTCTTTTTTTTTTTGGAAAAAACCACCCCTGACGGGGACTTAAAGCTGGTATTTCACTTTTATCTTGTAAACCGTTCCTCGGAAGAGAAAAAAGTATAGGAAATAAAAAATTTGTCGTTTTCTGCATAAAAAATGTCCTATTAACCTTGTAGCTTATCCTCACCTATTTTGCGCTGACAGCAGTAGTTTAGAGCGCACAGGTAAAAATCGATCCTATTCGAAGTTTCACAGCGAATATCTTAAAACAGGTTACTTTAACGAGAAAAATGCACAGGAATGATTTTTTTTTTTTTTTTATTGAAAATATACAGAGATAAGATATTCGCTGTGAAACTTCGAATAGGATTGATTTTTACCTGTTCGGACGCTGTTAGCGCGAAATCGGTGAGGATAAGCTACAAGGTTAATAGGACATTTTTTATGCAGAATTTAACGACAAATTTTTTATTTCCTACACTTTTTTCTCTTCCGACGAACAGTTTACAAAATAAAAGTGAAAAACCAGCTTTAAGTGCTCGTTAGAGGTGGTTTTTTGCCAAAAACAGGACGTTCCACCTCTAAATTGGGGGGGGACTTTTTGGGTATCTGTTTCTAACCCTATGAGTACACATCTCAAATATTATTACTTTATAAATTATTTCTCCTATTCGGTGTTTTTTAATCTAATTTGTGTGTACTATTATTCATGTTGATTACCAAACACAGCCCTTATCATTTATAACTTTGTACCATCAGGATTAGTATTTTCCAGATAAAGTTAACTCATATTGTTAATTTTCAGACTCAAGATCTGGATGAATCACTAAACTTTGATGAGATGATATTAGAAGCAGCCAAATCCATAGCAGCTGCCACTTCTGCTCTCGTTAAAGCTGCCAGTGCAGCACAAAGAGAGTTGATAGACAGTGGAAAGATGTCGAGAAGCCCAATTTCATCCTCTGACGATGGTCAATGGTCGGAAGGTCTCATTTCTGCTGCTCGTTTGGTTGCCGCTGCTACACACAGCTTAGTTGAAAGCGCAAACGCTCTCGTACAAGGTAACATTTTACAAATTCCCTTCTATTGAAACTAGTTTATCTTGGAAATGCAATTTTTCTTTTGGGTTCTTTTCTAGGGCTCGGTAGTGAGGATAAGCTAATAGCTGCAGCGAAACAAGTAGCAAGCTCAACGGCACAACTTTTGGTCGCTTGTAAAGTGAAGGCAGAAGGAGATACCGAAGCTACCAGACGTCTTCATGCAGCCGGTAATGCAGTTATCCGTTCAACGGATAATCTCGTTAGAGCTGCTCAGAAAGCCAAAAGTGTCGAAGAAGAAAGGTACCTCGTACTTAATAAGAAAATGGTTGGGGGCATTGCGCAAGAAATTAATGCGAGGTATGTTTCTACTATTTATTGTTTTATGAGTATTTATTTTATTGTTAAACTTTCTTCTACTCTTTAGATCGGAGGTGTGCAGGATAGAAAGAGAACTGGAGGAGGCCCGCAATAAATTGAGTGCCATTCGTCAGGCCAAATATAAACTTAAAGGTTATGATACTTCCGGGGATGACACGGATGGCTATATAAGCTCTGCTCAGGAGGCAGAAACAATGCGGTGAGTCACAGGTGTGTGTTCTGTCCATAACCTTACTAAACCTGTTAGCTTCTTTGTAGTGTTGGTAGTTAAATGGATGGCGGTTTATTAGTTAACGATAAAGTCAGTAGGCTAAAATCTCTTTCTTTAGGCAAATGAAATTATAAATATATTAAATGAAATGACAAAGGTTTACTTTGATGTTTAGATTGGGTGTCCTAGAATATTATATTTACTGCACAGATGGGTACACGCAGTTAAACAACATATATTTTATTTTGTACCCATTAGTACTTCTTTAAAAACGGAAGTTAATTTTTTGTTTTTCATTTTTTCAAGAGTTTTGGCCATTTACGAGTTAAAACAAATTGTCTTAGACGTGACCTAAACAGGTGGCCCTAAGGCATTATTTTGATTATTTCGCTTCAGCAAATTACCACCAGATGGTGTTAGTCTTTCAGAACGGGTGTATTTATGAAAATATTGAACACAAAAAGGATTAGATAAGGTGAAAGGTCACATGTCCTGGTTGACATTCACAGCAGCTTTATGAGGTGACCCCGCCAGGTTAAATAAATTTTTATTTATTTGTCTTATACCACAATGCATTTTTCTATACAAGAGTTTCAGCACTTACAGCAGATCAGATGTGTAACTTTTCCCCACTACTACCCTTACTGGAAAATTTTAACGAGGTTGCAGTCGATATATAACTAAATTCCCCCACTAACGTTGTTACGGGAAAACTCTAAAACATCAAAATCTTGTAAAAATTGAAGGAAAAGGAAGCAAACAAAAAAATATACATATTATATGAAATTTACATTTTGTAATGCTAATATTACAAGTGAACAAATATATGATATACAGACATTCGTATCTATTTATCCTCAATTTTACTCCAAAAATGCAGTGATCTTGGTCCTTCATTTTGCTTCATCCATAATTAGTAAATGAGCAAGTCACACTCATTTTGACTAGTTCTCTTTCTCTTTAGATTTTTAATTAGAAAAACGAATATTTTATTTTTTAAATATTCCGTTGGTTCATACCTCGTCTGTTGAAGTAATCACAAAAATGCAGAGATGGGTAAAGGATACTTTCCATTTGAAAGTTCCCGTAATGAAATTTTGCTAAAAATTAAAGTTTTCAATAAAATATTTAAATATTTGAAAGTTTCCAAAATTCCAGGAAAGTTTCCTAGTTTTCTTTGGGAACTTTCGGAATATTCAAATATTTTACAGAAAACTTTCATTTTTTATCAAAACTTTGTTCCAAAAACTGCCGAAAAATTCCTGGAAACGTTTATTGGAAAGTTTCCTTTACCCATATCTGCAAAAATAAGGTTATCCACCTTATTTATCTAAGACATATGGTAACTATTTAATTACTATGGGGGCCGGTAACTCAGTGGGTTCAAGCCCCACACAGCGAAAAAAATGTTCATAGTAAATTTTCTCCAAAAAGTGATTTCGGATTCCACTATGAATTGTAGGGCCCGTCTCCTTTACTCAGACAAATCTAGTTCTAGACTTAAGAGTATGATTTGCGGTAGGACACATAATATTTTCATTGATATATATGAAAAAGGTATATACGGGTGGGCGTGCACCTTTGACCAATGAAATATGCCCAAAGGCGGAGATAAACATATTGTGTAATATAAGAGAAATAGTTCAAATATATTTCTGTCGTACAGAGTCGAATTCGCGTTGGGTGCACAAGAATTTTTATTTAAAGTAATTTGAGTAGGAAAACTGAATGCGGTTGTAGTGATTCCTTAGGCAGTGGTTTTTAATTAAAAGAAAAAACTATCTGTAGGTACATAATGTATATTTACAGTGTACAGGGTGTCCTAGTTAACGCGTTATATCCGATTTTCTCGGTAGTTTTTGAGATAAGTATTTTTTTCCGGGGAATCGATGCCGCTAAGAAACATATAATTGAACATCAAAGAAGAATTGATCGTATTATTTATGTTCTTAATTGACTATTAAAGGAAAATAAAAAAAGGCATGTAAATTTTAAATATCACTTCCGGTTTACATGGCAATGGCGTTCTTTTTCTTGAAAATAGAATATTAAGTACTTCCACATCCAGTGGAAGTATAGTAACAAAAAAATTTTTGGAAATTTTTATTGTTCAGATAGGCTTAGACTGTCATAAAAGGTCGACATTTTAAGTTTCAGCGAAAAAAAATTTCTGTCTGTCTGTCGGTCTAACTTTTTTGTGCGCACGATTACTCTGGAACCGTTTAAGATATTGACTTGAAATTTGGTACACGTATGTACTTTAACGGGATCTGGAACTAAATTATATTTTCATCTTATTCCATCGAAGGGTTGGAGTGTAAATTGGGGTAAATGGGGAGGTAAACAGGTAAATCAAGCAGGTAAGAGTCCGTAAAATTGGTATTTAGTATATATAAGAGAAGCTAAGGTCTCGAAAAATTTTTTGACATTAGCTACCCCCATTACCCCATTTTTTAAGGGGACAAAAAAAAGTGTGATTTAGTGTATGTACAAGAACCAAAAACTTCAAAATATTTTTTTACTTTATAGTCCAAAAATTTTTATTGAAAAATTACCAAAAATCCTCGCTATGTTGGGGTGATTTCTATTACGAATAACTGGCAAAATAAGGATACATATATTACTTCCACATCCAGTGGAAGTATAGTAACGACAAAAAAATTTTTTAAAATTTTTATTGTTCAAATAGGCTTAGAATGTCATGAAACGTCGAAATTTTAAGTTTGAGTGAAAAAAAATTTCTGTCGGTCTGTAACTTTTTTTTTGTGCGCACGTTTACTCTGGAACCGTTTGAGATATTGACTTGAAATTTGGTACACATATGTACTTTAACGAGATCTAGAACTAGATTATATTTTCATCTTGTTCCGTCGAAGAGTTGGGGGTAAATTGGGGTAAATTTGGGGTAAATAGGTAAATAAAGCAGGTAAGAGTTCATAAAATTGGTATTTACTATATACAAGAGAAGTTAAGGTCTCAAAAAAAATTTTGGCATTAGCCACCCCCATTACCACCCCCACCCCATTATTAAAGAGGATGGAAAACAAAATTTGATTTATTGTGTGTACAAGAATCAGAAACCTCAAAATATTTTTTTACCTTATCCACCCCCACTGCCACCCTCTATCACCACCCCCCACCCCCCCCCCCCCCCACTACCGATGTGGGTTATCGTTTTATGGGTTTTTGAGGTAGACGAATTCAAATATTATATTATTAAACAATTATTTCCACATACAACATTTTTTCGTTGTAAGTGACTTGGATAGAAAATCTGGATGTGGAAGTAGTGATTCCTTGGGCAGCGGTTTTTTTTTATTGTTAAATTAGTGTACAATATCGATAATTCTATCATTTCCAATTGAAATTAAAATTTTGTGGACATGCCTATTGAAAGTCGCATTTCGGAGATATGAACTTTACTTTGCTTTTTTTAAAATTAACACTCCATATATGTACCATTTGAAACGCCATAAAAAAAGCTTTGTATTTATAATATAATACATGGTGCTTATCTTAAACAAATTTTGTCTAATTTACTATAAATTTACAATTTATCAAATTAGCCATGGAAAACAAAAGTATGTAAATTAAAATAAACAATATGTTAGTTCTGTCTAATTTCACTTTATTTTAAATAAAATGGAGAATTTCAATAATTGATACAGTGTGTTTCACTTGAAATGGTAACACCCCAATAACTTTTTTATTTTTTTTCCGATTTGAATCACATTTTACTTACAAATTAGTATCTACTTATGACCAGAAAAACATTCGCCTCCTACGGTACCAAAGCCACCTGCGGTACCAAAATATGTGGAGAAAATCGGAAAATCATATTAGGCATTTTTTTGTCGGAAAATTTTGTTAATAAAACTTGTTCAGAATTATCCAAAATGGCCAAAATTTAATCAAAATTAAAAAATGAAAAACTTGAAATTTTAAAAATTTTGAAAATAATTATTTAAAAAAAAACTGTAAATTGCTTTACAACTACCTGTCAGCTTGGGTTTAATTTCAAACAAAATTGTCATAGTACAGTTTTCTAAACGAAAAAACCCATCAAAATGATATTTTCGGACATTGTTTTAATAAAAATTTATATATTTTTTATTTTGATTAAATTTTGGACTTAAGATTTCTGAATAATTCTGAACAAGTTTCATTGACAAAATTTTCCAATAAAAATATGCTTAATATGATTTTTTGATTTTATCCGCATATTTTGGTACCGCAGATGGCTTTGCATTTGTAGGAGGTGCATTTTTTTCTGGTCATAAGTAGATCCTAATTTGTTCCATACTTAAGTAAAAATTGATTCAAATCAGAAAAAAAAAATTAAAAAATGAAACACACTGTATATTTTTCGGACTACCATGACTTAATGTAAGAAAACATAAAACTTAATATCTACTATAGTTTTTAAGAAAAATACTGTGTCATATATCATTGGAAAGATTTTTCTATGGCCTTTCAAATGGTGTAAAGATATATTTAAAAAAACCAAGGTAAAGCTCATATCTCCGAAATTCGACTTGTTTGAATTGTTTTGCTGAAATGATGTTTGGAAAATACATGTGATGTCCCATAACTTTTATTTTTGAACTTATTTACGTAACTCCCAAAATAAAGAAGTTAAATGAGGTTCTAACGTTTGCACAACCACCCTGTACCGTTGACTATAATAAGGAACTTTAGTCTAGTTAATATAAAAAACACGTTCTCAAATAAATTAAACATGTTCTGATAGAACATATTAATAATAATAATTTTTTGTTTTTGTCTTTGGTGTTTTTCAAAAAAATTGCCGCCCTTGAATTTTGCCGCTAGAGCCCCTATAGCCCCCCCTCTGAAATACGCCACTGACTGCGCTCCGTCAGAAACCCTAAAATACCTATATGCGTGTTTGGAGCATATTTAATGTCCGATATATCAAAAAATATTACAGCTAGATCTATCAATCCTTATATGTTTGAAATCGGGGATAAAGGATCTAAAAGAATATGTAAAAATATACAGGGTTTTCATTTAAAAAGCAACCCTCATTGTTATATCACGTGACATATGCAAGCAATTGTTTTTTAATTGCATTTAAAAAAATATGCATACAACCCTACAACTCTTATACGAAACTTTTTTTTATCTCCAATAATAACATAAATAAAGGGGTCAAAATATAGTTATAATTCGTCCGCTGTCCTGGATTCCTAAATTTTTTAAAAAATTCGTAACCCGCATCCCCGAAAATCTCCAGATATCGATTTTCATTCGAATACGACCAGAGATAACGAAATTCATCCGCCATCTTGGATTCCTAAATTTTGACCAAAAATTCGTAACCCGCATCCCCGAAAACCCCCAGATATCGATTTTCAGTCGAATAGGACCATAGATGACGAAATTCGTCCACCATCTTGGATTCCCAAATTTTGACCAAAAATTCGTAACCCGCATCCCCGAAAACCCCCAGATATCGATTTTCAGTCGAATAGGACCATAGATGACGAAATTCGTCCACCATCTTGGATTCCCAAATTTTGACCAAAAATTCGTAACTCGCATCCCCGAAAACCCCCAGATATCGATTTTCAGTCGAATAGGACCATAGATGACGAAATTCGTCCACCATCTTGGATTCCCAAATTTTGACCAAAAATTCGTAACCCGCATCCCCGAAAACCCCCAGACATCGATTTTCAGCCAAATAGGACCATAGATGACGAAATTCGTCCACCATCTTGGATTCCTAAATTTTGACCAAAAATTCGTAACCCGCATCCCCGACAACCCCGAGGTATCGATTTTCAGTCGAATAGGACCATAGATGACGAAATTCGTCCGCCATCTTGGAGTCCTAAATTTTGATCAAAAATTCATAACCCGCATCCCCGAAAACTCCCAGACATCGATTTTCAGTCGAATAGGTCCATAGATGACGAAATTCGTCCGCCATCTTGGATTCCTAAATTTTGACCAAAAATTCGTAAACCGCATCCCCGAAAACCCCCAGATATCGATTTTCAGTCGAATAGGACCATAGATAACGAAATTCGTCCGCCATCTTGGATTCCTAAATATCTTAGCAGTATGAGATTCCTCGGAAAACCTACGTCAGACTGGATTTTGAACCATAAACTTATCTCAGAAACTACCGAGAAAACCGAGCATGGCGCGTTGACTGGGACACCCTGTACATTTGGCTTGGTAATAATTTCGAATAAATTGATTTCTGACCTAACTAAAAACCGCATTCAAATTTTCATAATAAAATTTGTAGGAGTGTTTTTACAAAACGGTCCTCTCTATTTGGCACCTTTTATTTATGTATTAACATTTTCAAGAATTTCATCTATTAAGTCATTCCAGTAAGACAGTGGCGGCTGGTGAAATTTCAATATTTTTTTTCTCGTCTGTGGCGCATGGGACCCATACGAAACTTGGGAAATAACATCTAGAGAAGCACTTCTCTAATGACCCCTAAAAAATTTTGAAAAAGCAGTTTGCGAAAAAATTTTTGAAAATTCGCTAGCCTCCCCTGGGTCTAGGGACCCCTGTTTACTTTTATTTTTTTTTGTCATATGCATTTGACTTTTCATAAAAATGCATCGACAGATTTTGGAGTTTGTGAAAATATTTTCATTACTAACTGAGATACAACGAATTGAAATATTGTAATTTGTTAAATTGTAAATTACAAAATTTCAGTTCATTGTATTTCAGTTAGTAATGAAAATATTTTCACAAACTCTAAAATCTGTCGATGCATTTTTATGAAAAGTCAAATGCATATGACAAAAAAAAATAAAAGTAAACAGGGGTTCCTAGACCCAGGGGAGGCTAGCAAATTTTCAAAAATTTTTTCGCAAACTGCTTTTTCAAAATTTTTTAGGGGTCATTAGAGAAGTGCTTCTCTAGATGTTATTTCCCAAATTTCCTATGGGTCCCATGCGCCACAGACGAGAAAAAAAATATTGAAATTTCACCAGCCGCCGCTGCAGTAAGATAAAATAATTTATAAATAAATTTAAGATTACAATTACCAGAACTCCTAAATGCTTCCCTGGCAAGCATTCATTCGCGTCTGGTCTCCATGACAACAAGTTCCTCCCTAAAGTCTGAGAGCGTGTAAAGCTATGCGAATGCCGAGGCGAGTGCCATCTATTGACGGCAAAATTGGAAACTATTTATTGAATCTATGTTTGAAAATTAAGAGGTTATATTTTATCCACGTAATTAATTAAGGACTATCTAGGGCGTCACGATTTCGTTTTTTGTAAATTCCAATTTTTCGACGTCAATTTTTTCGTAGATCACGTGTTTTTGATTAAAACAAAAAATTAAAAACGTGACGAACTAGAATATATATTTTAATACATACGTACAAAATTTGAAGTTTCTATCTTCAAAAATAAGCCGAATAATTCGTTTCTTCATTTCACTGATCGCAGATTATACTCTTAAAAGGGTCATTCGAGTGGCATGGAAGGCCGTTAAAACACATTTTAGACATTTTTTAATAACTCATTCCAAAAGGACAACAGTTCTTAATAAAGTAACCTTTAAAATCCTTTATAAATATAATTTCACAACCGAGACATACTGACTTTATTGTGCATTTGCAAATCCCTTGTAGTTAGTCTAATTTTATTGTTTCCTTTTCATGTATTAACACTAATTAGATTTTGTTTGTTGCATGCAGAGTGAAGGTTATAATTGATAATGAAAATTAACACAAACTAAAGGTAAGTTCACGAATCAAATTATTAACATTCATTATAAACGAAACAACCGTTTTAAGCAGGTATTAAAGATAATGCAGAAAGTGCTCAGTATGAAAGGACTAAAATGCCAGTCTGTATGCTTTACTTTGCAGGATTAATTTTAGCAAACCATTTGGTTGTTGTTCATTGACTAAACTGACTATGGAGTATGACATGAAATTTGGTCTCGGTAGTGCTGTAAACTTAAAGTGAACAGATCGCATATTGAAATAAGTATCGTTTTCAGTTAAACCGAAACTTACAAATTTAGGTTTTTCCTCAAAGAAGGCATTTTAGTCCTTAAAATATTTGTCCACGAATTATTTGCATATTCCAATATAAAGATAGATATGAAGATCCACCAAGAATGAAAGTTAACGGCGACTAAAACACCATCAACCATTTTTTAATAAATAGGCTGTTTTCCATACAGTGTGTCCCATTTTTCATGATAACACCTTCATAGCACAGCTATTAGTCATCCAATTTCGTCCAAATTTGGATCGGTATCAAAGTCCTTTACTACATTTTACCTGAGTAAAACAAAATTTACTTCAGTCATTGGCGTGCATTTTTTTTTTTTTTTAAAGGTCAATTTTTAAAAGTCATGTTGGGCATTTTTTTACTGAAGTATGGATACAATATTATTGATATCCAAAAGGAAAAGGGTAGATAAGGGCCTTTTTTGCCCATCGACCATGTCATATGTCATTATATTTTCTGAGTAGTATATGTCTTGACAGGTAATAAAAAACAGTTCTTTGGAATAGTATCCACGTTTTTTCAAAATTTTCCAAAGAAGTTTGAATTTTCACCAAAAATTTTAAAAAATCAGGGACATAAATCGAAAATCTGGCTTGACAGATCGATAGGAAAGTAAAAAACGAAGATTTAAAAAAACTCTCTGTAGATGATTTGAAAAAAAATCACTTTGTCACTTTATCATCATTTTGCAGGTCTTAATGCTTAAACAGTCGGAAAGTTTTTTTTAATCCTCATTTTTTAATTGCTTATCGATCTAAGCCCTGATTTTTCAAAAATTTTTATGAAAGTTTAAACTTCTTTGGAAAACTTTGAAAAATCAGGGACAAAAATCGAAAATCCGGCTTGACAGATCGATAGACAATTAAAAAACAAATATTTAAAAAAAAACTTTCCGATTGCTTAAGTATTAAGACCTGCAGACTGATTTGAAAAAAGAAAGTCAATTTAGGGGCCGCTGTGCAATACAATCAATATTATTATAAATTAAGGAATTTTTTAAATGCATAAAAAAAGGGAAAAGTCAGAGATTTAGTGCCTAAGCCGAGAAAGGAACTTTCCCAGACTGTTTTCTGATAGTTGTTTAGCAACGGACTAAAACAATATAAATTGACAATTATTCAAAAACTTAAATACTCAACAATGGAATGAAGTATAGATTTTCTTGGTTCATCGAGCGCATCTAACTGAAATATACATTGAAAGTTCGAAAAAACGTCAAAAATTACAAATAAACTGCAAACATGCTTACTTTGAAATGCTATTATTACGACTTACTGATGTTTTTCAAATGTAAAACGAATATAAACATAAAGATCATATTTTCTACTATAAATAAATAACGTTTAATGATTTTAAGGAGAACTTTTTATTTTTATGAAATTAGTGGGCGAAAATATATAACTTATCTACCCGTGTCCTTTAGTGACATTTTGATTTATGATTTTTTAATAAATTATATTTTTCAAATAAATAATTAATGAATTGTTTTTTGAAAAAAAGTCATTCCTCATTATTTATTTAAATTCACTATTTCTACCACCCACTGTCATCGATACTTTCAAATTCGGCAATCCTTAATGCCTGAATAATTTACAGGGCTGCTCTGGCTCAAAATTTTTGGCAATTTTTTAATGAAAATTCTTAGCCTACGAAATTTTAAAGTATCAATATCAGTATCAGTGTGGTAGAAAAAGTGAATTTAAATAAACAATGAAGAATGACTTTTTTTCAAAAAACAATTCATTTCCAAGTTATTAATTAGGTATTTAATATTTCAAAAATGTAATTTTAAGGGGGCCGTAATTCGAAAACCATAAATATTCATAATAGTTATATTTTCGGTAAAAAAATGTCGAATATGACTTCTCCAAAAATCAATCTTTTTTTCTTAATAAAAATGCATGCCAATGAAATAAGTTTTGTTTTACTCAAAAAAGATATATTTAAGGTCTTTGACACCAATCCAAATTTGGTTGAAACTGGAAGCCTAATAACTGAGCAACGAAGTTGTTACCGAGACGAGTGGGACACACTGTATAAAAATTCACTTCAAATTATGCATTAATAGACAGTAAAACATAAACATAAAAAAAGCTTAAACGCATTCATATTAATTATATCATGTTTAAATAAATATTTGATAAACAAAATTACTTATTTAAAATTTTAAAAAATATTAAATTATTTATACTGCCTGACCTAAAAGTAAGAGCAAAGAGCCATTTTTTTGACATAAGTTGTGACTTCACTAAACTTTTTTGGCGGCAAATATTTAATTTGAATGCGTATCTGTTTTAAAATGATTATAAAGCATTTTTTTTTATTAAAAAAGATGTGAAAGCACCCTGTTACCTTAGTTTTAATAAACACTTATTAGTCATTACTTTATCTTGGAAATCCTACAAAATTATCAAGATCTGATACTGATTGTTTTTGCTGTCTGACAGCATCCATTGCATGTGATCATTATTTATAAAAATCTATTATTCAGAGGCGTCACAGTATTAAATTGTTGAACATTGGTTAATGTTTTAAGATGCAAAAGTTTCATTATGAAAAGTAAAATTCCTTCTCCCTCTATATCTCAGTTATTAGTTGTGTATATTAAGGAATAATTACTAGTAAAATGCAGTCAGTTTGATGTGGAAAATCTAGGAAAGTTGGGGAATTTTAGCAATTTTGATATCAGGAACTTTAAAAAAATGTCAACATCAAATATAAAACTACGAATTTTAAATTCCAAGAATTCATTGTACGCTTCTGTGCAGTAAAATCTCGTACACTTGAAAAATCAAGTAATCCAGTTTTCACTATTAAGTGGTGTGAATCAGTCTTTTTTGGAATTTAGATTTTTTTATTATCATATAGGTTATAAAAAAACTGACACTGATTGTGAAATGTTAAAAGTAATGTATTTTAATAATGTTAATCCAGAAGAAAACATACGTATTTTGTTGTTTTTTTTTTTTAATTTTTTTACACAATTTGATGGGAATGATTTCGATTTATAACAAATGTAAAAATTGACGTTGAAAAATTCACAGATACGACTGCACATAACTGCGTTTGTATTTATTGTATAAATAATGTAACCTAATATTTTGTACATATGTCCATCATTACAAGACTAAAAAACTGTTTCATCGGTAAACACAACATTGTTCCAAAACTCCAACGGGCAATAGTCACAATTTAAACAAAACATAATGCGGGCTTGCTTCTGTTCTTCTCTTAATATGGTCTTCTTGGCACTTGTACAGTTTTTTATTTCCGATTTTCCTATCCTTCAGCTAGCTATTGACCTCGATGCTGGAAAATCTGTCATGAACACAGCATCTCCTGCTGTTTGAAACGGATTTTTCCTCAAATGGCCGAGGAGTGCTTCATCTTGAACGAGATTTGAACTTCTCGATCGGCCTGAACTGTCTTTTCTCTTTACGCTACCTTCCTCCTCCCAGTTTTCTTTACACTCATAACAGTACTTTTATTCAATTGATAGTGGTTACCAACTGCTCTGATAGACCATCTCTCTTCAATTTTAGAAAGAATTAAAATTTTTTCATGATTAGTTAATTTTGGCATTGCGAAAATATGACACTGACACTGCCAAATAAATAAAGAATGATTTAATATAGCGAAAAATAGGTGTACAGGATTTTATTGCACAGAAGCGTACATACATATACTTATGTAGTTTGGAATTTCTGCCGATCGAATCACGAATTGGATTTAATTTTTCATGACTGAAAGTAATTTCTATAGCTTTGAGCATTGCAACTACAACCAACAAGAATGCTTCATTGAAATGCAAGGCTTTTGGAAAACCCTTAATGAGCATGTTGTAAACAAATTTTCTTCATAGCAGTTTCAAAATATACTGAACACTAATATTGAGTTAATTTTTGGGTAAAGAATGCCTAGTAATAACTTCTCAAAAAATTGACATCTCTAGTTCCTGACAAAAATGACCACGTTAATTATTGGGGACGATTCAGATTTGGTTGAAATCGTACTATTCAACTAATAATTGTCTCATAATAAATTTAAATAAACAAATATTTAACCGATTTCAGATACACCCATGGTTACGATAGTTCGCAAAGCCAGACTTTACCACCTAAATACTATCAGGATACCTTCAGCCATCTGGAAAGCCCCGAGAAAGTAAACTCATTAGAGCGTAATAAAAAGTCTCATGGTCTACAGTCTCACATTAACGATCTGGACTCTTCTGTATATGGTACCACTAACAATAATTATGGTCAAAATGACTATTCCTCCTTCTCAAACTACAATTCTTTTTCCCAAAACGCACCTAGATTCTCACCGAATTACGGGACGAATCAATATAGCGATGGGAGACCTAACTTCCCGAAAGCTTACGAACCTTTAAACACGAGCGTAACTTCGAAACCTTATGAGCCCTTGAGCACGAGCACTCCTAGTCACTATGCAAGTTTGAACAAAGGTTATGGCACTACTACATCCCCTAAACATTTTAGTGCTCCGACGCAAGATAAAAGCTTTGATTATGGTACGATCAGCCACAATTTAGGTACTCAGTATCAGCCAACAGATAGCTTTAGCAAATCTGAATATAAACCTTCATCTGATGGCTATTCTAGTTCAGAATATGTAACGAATACCTATAAAACTCCTGGTGGTTATAAAACTAATACTTTCAAATATGAGAGTTATCAGTCGGCGCCCCAACAAACGTACTCATCAAGTAGTGAAAAATACTACTCTAGTTCGCCTGCTGGTAAACCACAGCCAATATCACCGCCTTCGTTTGATAAAATAAGTTTTGACACCTTTAAAAATGGATCTGGCGACCCTCAGTATCAGTCGTCATATTCGACCAATGTTGAGTACATAAATCAACCACCACTGCTTAAAGATGAAGACACATTGGAACAGAAAATGCTAAAGAAATCTGTCACTCAACAAATAATTGAAAAGAAAACTGTATCTATGACAAAGTCTAGTAAACAGGAATCTTCTACAAAAAGTTTTAAATTCAACTAAGTAATGCCAAAAATAAAAAATACAAAACTAATCAAATGTAAGGCTGCCATAACTCATAGTGTACATGTATTTACTATTTTATCTGATTAATTATCCTTTATTGTTTAGATTTAAGAAGTGTCCTTATTTGACAATGGTGCTAATGTTTTTGCTTATCTTAACTATGGTTGTTTTTATTAACCAAATACTTAAATATTTTAAATTGTATTATGTGCCAATAATAAATATTAAGCTTCCATATAGTTTGTAATAATTTAATATTGTTTACTTCTTTTTAAGTTGTATATTAAAATTTATACTTATAAATATATAGGTACTATATTGCAATTTTAAAGGGAAATTATAAAGTGCCTCGAAGCAATGCTTACATAATATATGATCTGTAGATTTTTCATTGATTTTTATGTGTGGAAAAGACTTAATAGTGCCTAATACATATGAAATTTGCCTTTTTATAATATACAATTTTACCCAGTGAAGGAGTGTTTTTACATTATTTAATTTAATTGTATCTTATATAAAATAAAGAACTAATTTTAATATGTGTTTTAATGTTTTCATTTCTTGATTTTGGCACTGTAATCTTGGTCTCCTTCAAGATTTCATGTTAGAAGAATTGGTGAATACTCTAGCCAAAAGTGAATATATTAAGTTTAACATATACAGTGTGTCCCAGGATAGATGTAACAAGAGGTGTAATGGACCAAAAATTTTGGAATGGTATTTGGGGATTGAGTCCTGCTTGTTGTAAAACTAAAGTATACCAAAAATGACTTGATTTGGTGTTCTACAAGGTGTTTTATAAGCAAAGTTGTAAAAATCACCACTAATAAAGTACCTTTATTTTTCAAAATATGAAAAAATTCCACTAAGAAAAGTTATTTAGAATGCAATTTTATACCTCTATACAAAATTTCAGGAATATAAAATTATTTTTTTGAAACTTCCCATTTTTTCAATAAATTAGTATTTTATTTTGAACCATTCAATTAAAACTGCATTGAAATTATTTTTTGTTAAAAGTAGGCTATGAGAAAAGCAGTGGATATACATTTATCATTTATTATTGACATATCTGTAAAACGTAGTCAATATTATCCTTAATTTCTGTTTCAAATCAACGAACCAAGCATAAAACATTAGGTTAAAATGGTATTCACAGTGCGTGAAAAAAATTATATTGTGCAATGCTACGGAATTGGGGGTGAAAACTTGCTAAGAGAAGTGGTAAGTTAATTTAATTATAAATTTCCAAACACTGCTTTGTCACGTACTCAGGCTATGAGAATAATTAAAAAGTTTCTGGCTACTGGTAGTGTTCTTAACATGAAAAGAAAAATAAAAGCATATGATGAAGACAATGTTGGGGCTATTATAGCTCATGCCTTTGTTATAGTAAATTCTAGGATGCCACTAAGAGAGAGATCAGCTCTTATTAATATTAGCAAGTCTGAACTCCAAAGAATTTACAAGGCAAAGAAAATTAGGGCATATAAAGCAAATTATAAACACGCTTGAAGAGGGAGTGACGGCTGTAGGTTGGATTTTTGTTTGACCATTGGAGAAAAAATCATGGAAGAGAGATTTTTTCATCATTTCATAATTTTCTCAGATTAATCCACATTCACAACCAATGGTGTTGTTTCATCTCAGAATTGTCGGTTTTGGGCTTCTGAAAATCCAAATTTTAGAATTTATTGTAGAAGACAATATTATAAAAAAGTGAATGTGTGGTGTGCCGTTTCTTATCACGTTGGAGTTATTGGACCTTATTTCATTGAGGGAAGGTTAAACCAGCACACTTATTTACAGCTTCTTGAAAGATTTTCTGAAGAACATTTAAATATTTTAAGAGATATGCCTTTAGTTCATTTTCAACATGATGGTTGCCCTGGCCACTCCACAGAAATGGTTAATCGGTGGTTGAATTTAAATTTTGGAGAAAATTGGATTGCCAGGAATGGACCGATCAAGTGGCCGGCGAGATCCCCAGACCTATCAATATTGAATTTCTTTTTATGGGGTCGCCTCGAGCAGTTGGTTTACGCTGAACCACTTCCAACGATGTAGCAGTATTGTAGCAGAGAATTACAAATGCCGTAAACTCCATACCGTTAAATCATACTGGAAATAGTTTTAAGGACTTCAGGCGAAGGATCGAAATATGTGTGGATGTGGGTGGTAGCTACGTTGAATAATAAAAAAATTGTAAACATTGTTTTGTATTGGTCAATAATTAATTTGTTTGTGAATCTGTTATGTTTTTGACATTTATTACTTGTTATAATTTTTAAACCTCATTAATCTTCTGTTAGTAATTGTTTCTTGTTTTACAATTAGTTCTATTAACATTATACCTTCTTACATCTCGTATATTCAATTTTTTATTTGCCAATACCCTACTTTTTGAGATGATTAACATTTGCTCCTACACAACTTTAAATATGAATTCAACTCTTAATTCGCAAAAATGGGAAGTTTCAAAAAAATAATTTTATATTCCTGAAATTTGGTAGAGGTATAAAATTGCATTCTAAATAACTTTTCTTAGTGGAATTTTTTCATTTTTTGAAAAATAAAGGTACTTTATTACTGGTGATTTTTACAACTTTGCTTATAAAACACCCTGTAGAACACCAAATCAAGTCATTTTTGGTATACTTTAGTTTTACAACAAGCAGGACTCAATCCCCAAATACCATTCCAAAATTTTTGGTCCATTACTCCTCTTGTTACATCTATTCTGGGACACACTGTATATATGGACATGCAGGATTAAAATGTTTCACCTTTCATATTAAGGTAGGTACTCAACAACGAAAATTTCAGTTAGAATCTTGAGAAAGAACTTATTTTAAAATTGTATGGATTATAAACACAAACACACGACATATAGTAGACAATCCCCATATCCAGAGCCAAAGCTGTCTGGAAAGTGGTTGCATATTTTGAAAAACGCAGACATACATCCATACCTACCGACATTGTCAGTTCCAGGGCTGGGGCTCGAACCCAGTGCAACCAGCATATTCACTGCATAATATGCTTTAGCCGACTGAGCTATCATGCAGGTTATAAACACATATTAGCCTAAATGGTATAGCCATGCCGAACTTTCTCGCACGAGTTAAAAATTTTTGTTCATCAGTAAATTACCTTTACCTGAATTTTCTGGGGAAAACCCATAATGGTATATTGTTAGGTTCATAATATTCTACTAACATACAAAACGCATCACTCGATTAAAAAGGGTGAATTTGCCCCCTCATGGATTGTGCTCATTTTTTTTTTGCTTAGATTGTTATCAATATCACTTACTATTTTGCCAAATTTCAACTCTTAATATTAATCCTTTTATCGAGTAAAAAAAAAGAAAATTTTTGAAAATAATTTTTATCTATTGGACGGCATAACCGATTCAAATAAAATTTTAACCAATTGTAGATATCATCAGAACATAAACATGGAATAAATTGGAACAGTATCTGACAACGTGAGCAGCGAAAAAAAAATGAATTTTTCTGGACTATAAACTATCAACACAACTACTAAATTTTTTTTGTAGAATCTTATTATTTTTTTACCACACAGTTTTCTAAAGCGATCAAATGGGTACTTGGTACTTGAAAATAATAAAATGTCCTTGTTAATTTTTAAAATTATACGCTGATGCTAAAATTATCATTTTTTTTTAGCATCTTGGAATAGTATTTTAAATCCCCAGTTTTTTGAAATCGGTATTATCAGTAGAAGGTCCTTTAAAATATATAAAATGTCCTTTTTTATTTTATTTACTACTAACTTATAGGTTTCAGTAAAAAAATTAATGACATACTAACATAATATACTAAGTTGATAAAAATTCTATATCATAAAAACGGTGTGGGGTCCTTTGATTTGAAAATTCTTTATTTAACAAAAGCTGTGGTAGAGTGAAATGACTTAGAGAAGATAACCTACGTCACAATGCGCACAGTTCAATATCGCTAGCTCGTGCCGGTTCTATAGGCAACGGACTTGTTTTTGTAGTTGTAGTGGTGTCGTATTGTTGGATTAAATACCTGTGCTGCTCATTGTTCTAGGAATATATTTTCTAGTGTTTTTCGTGTTTGGTATATAATATACAGGGTGTTTCACGAGGAAACGGACATGCTTTAATCGGAGATAGAGGATACTGAGGGTAATCATAATCCTCCATAGAAAAAGCTAAGAGGGGGCCCCTCTTAGCTGAAATACAGGGGTTTTATGTATTTTTGCCAAAATTTCTTTTGGTTGCTACTTTGAAAAGGAATGGAATAATAAGTTCATATTTGGCACATATGATAAACTAGTGATTCTGAATAAGTACTTGTATCACGCACACAAAAATCCAGATCCGGACTTGAAAAAAATATATTTTTGTTCTTTAAGAAAACAATACCCTGTATATGTTTTCCTAAAATTTCAATATTAAATTCGAAAAGTACATAAAAAACTGAACAAAATGTCTTCATTAATTTTCTTGCCACACTTTTGCCGCCCTCGAAATAAATTCCACTAAATATTGCAATACGAGACTTTAGAAAATATCGATGAATGATACGCACAAAAAATGCTTCCACTATTAAATTAGATATTTACTTTTTTTTTCAGCAATAATTATTGTTTTAATTACCAATTTTTATGGAGGAAGTAAAATTATTGAAAAAATAAATGTTAGAGGACACCGAATCAAGTATCTATTTCATTCCTGTCATTTTTTAAAGACTAATAATACAGTAACATAACATACCTATTAACAATTACAATAACTAATAACAAAGTTGCATATCAATAATGCACATAGTAATAAAATAACACAAAATAATTGTACCAAAAACAAAAAATGCAGATATTGTCAAAAAACGTGTTTACAAATTAAAATTATAATTAAATTTTATGTTCAAAATGTCCTCCTCAGCTTCAGTACATTTTATAGTGCAGTTCACAAGATGATCTATTGATCTTATTACATCTGCACTGTTTTCGTTGCGACATTCAACAATCTTTTGAATTAATTGATCACTGCCGTTAATGTCCACTCTTTAAGTGACCCCATAAAAAATAATCAAAAACTGATTTTACGTTTAAAGGCGTTGTTTAAAGTTGTCATAGTAAGCCTTACTTCAAAATGACAACTATTAGAAAAACAATTGATGTGATAACTTTAAACAATAGTTGCTTTCGTTCTACTAGTGAACTCAGCTAAACTTAAGAAATTTTAGTTGGGAGATCTATTTAATTTTTTTACCTTAGATTAGCTCAGTCAAATACCTTCCCCCTTACCTACGCCAAGTCTACCAGACTCCATCCTAAACTTTAAACTTTAGAAACTTGCCAAAGTTGATTTCAAGGTGGAGATTGGTCATAATACTTGAATCTTAACAACGCGCATGCGTAAAATTTCTGGTCTGTTTTAATCATCCTTTTTGCAAGTTACTTTAGACGAAAATCTCAAATTATGGTTTTTACAACATAAGTTACAGAGTCTTTTAGGAACTGTAAATATCCGAGGTATGTCCTTTCAACATGATGGAGCCCTACCGTGTTACTCCAACCAAATTGGAAACCATTTAAATGATACATATCCAAGCAGATGGATTAGTCATGAAGGTCCTCATGTATGACCGACAGGGTCTTCAGATTTTAACCATGTAGATTATTTTTTATGAGGTCACTTAAAGAGTGAGGTCCACAAAGTGGACATTGTTTGCAGGGATCAATTAACTCAAAGGGTTGTTGAATGCCGCAACGAAATTAGAAACGGTCCAGATGTAATAAGATCAATCGGTCATCTCCTGAACCGCACTAGAAAATGTACCAGCTGAGGAGACCATTTTGAACATAAAATTATAATTCTAATTTGTAAATACGTTTTATGACAATATCTGCCTTTTTTGTTCTTGGTACAATTATTCTGTTGATATTTTGTTATCTTGTTACAATATGTGTATTATTGATATGCAACTTTGTCATTAGTTATTGTTGTTGTTAACAGGTATGTTATGTTGCTGTATTATGTCTTTAAAAAAAATGAGAGGAATAAAATGCATTCTTGATTCAGTGTCCTCTAACATTTATTTTTCTTAAAAAACATTCAAGTTGCTGAAACATCCTCTCTTAGAGTTATCACAAAAACTCGCCATCCTGCAAATCCACTCCATCACCCATCCAATACTTTACTATACAACAAAACTAAAATTCTCCCGATCACCCAAAGGTTGCCAATACTTTCTACCAAATTTGCCAAAAAAGCACATAACATGGAACATCTGGATCCACTTTTAATACCAAGAACAGAAGATAGGCCTAAATACAAACATCCTACAAGAACACTCCAAGAAATTCTCTCCTCCCTGGCACTGGAGAACTGAATATATATTATAGTACAATTATATAAAAATTCTGTATTTTTTTTTTTTTTTTTTACAAATGAAATGTATTTATTCATATCATATTACATGCTAATTAATGTAATTAACCAGACACATATGTATGAATCACACTGGCTGAAGGACTTCGGTCGATGGCCATTTGGTTGTTAACGTAACCAATAAAGAACTTGTACTACTACTACTACTACATTTATTTTTTTTATTTATTTTACCTCCTCCATAAAAATTGGTACCTAATTAAAACATTAGTATATTGTGTATCTAGGTGTGAAAGCGATACATTCCCGGACGACGATGCAACAAGCATCGAAGTCTGGGAATGTGCTTTCACACCGAAGTACACATACTATTTTTTCTGAAATCACAATAAATACTATTTTAAACGTATAAAAATCGAAAATATAAACATTAAAAAAAAAAAAAGTTCTGAAATCACAATCAATACTATTTTAAACGTATAAAAATCAAAAATATCAACATATTAAAATACATATAAAAAACCGTACGGGAATGTTATTTCCCGGCCTAGGCCGGGAAGTAACATTCCCGTACGGCTTTGTTGATCGTTGCTTGGCAACGGATCTTTTCCGGTCTGTTTTCTGATAGTTTCCTAGCAACGGACTAAAATACTGAAATTGTGCATTTTTCGCTCTAAAATCGCGCCGAAAATGTAGACATTCTCGATCGACTTCAGAAAAAATAATTATTGCTGAAAAAAAAAATTAAATGCCTAATTTAATAGTGAAAGCATTTTTTGTGAGTATCATTCATCAATATTTTCTAAATTTTCATATTGCATTATTTAGTGGAATTTATTTCGAGGGCGGCAAAAGTGTGGCAAAAAAATTAATGAAGCCATTTTGTTCAGTTTTTTATGTACTTTTCGAATTTAATATTGAAATTTTAGAAAAACATATACAGGGTATTTTTTTCTTGAAGAACAACAAAAATATATTTTTTTCAAGTCCGGACCTGGATTCTTTGTGTGAGTGATACAAGTACTTATTCAGAATCACTAGATTATTATATGTAACAATTATGAACTTATTGTTCCATTCCTTTACAAAGTAACAACCAAGAGAAATTTTGGCAAAAATACATAAAACACTCTGTATTTCAGCAACAAGGGCCCAACTAGCTTTTTCTATGGAAGATTATGATTACCCTCGGTGTCCTCTATCTGCCATTAAAGCATGTCCGTTTCCTCGTGAAACACCATGTACATTTATAGTACATATTCAACCGTTTATACAAATAAAGCAGATTAAGTGAAATTTATTTTAATTGCGACTGTCCAATATTAATAGACGAAACTAGTAAACTTAGTAGTTTTATTTTATTTAAAAAAGAATAAATTTACATGGCATTGGTATAGTGTCGACAAATATACTCGATGCGTGAAACCGTGACGTATGTTATCTTCTCTAAGTAATTTCACTCTAACAAGAACTGATTTATGCTTACATACAGACAGACACTTCTTTTCTGTTCAATATTTCAATTCAGGGTGTTGTCAAATATGGTTCTGTGAAACACTATCAGTGCCAGTGCCCTTTTTGAGGAACTGATGCATATGCAAACATTTAAAAGAATTTCGGTTTTTTCAAAAAACAATACATCGATCCTGTTGGATGTCTATTACTTTTAATAACAATAATATAATAATAACTTTATTTCCTTTTGACCTGCTGCAATACAAGTTTTAGACGAGTCAAATATAAATTACAACTAAGAAAAAATACATAGTACAAACATAGTCAAAAAAACTAAATACTTTTAAAAAAATTAACAAGCTAAAAACGTACTCTTCGCCTGTTCACTGATTTTTTTATATAATTGTTACACATTCTATAGAATACTCTTCGCAGTTTTTTTTAAATAATGTCAGTTTTAGACATTTTTAATTTTTTAGTACGAACTTAGTTGGTAAAACACTCAGTGAAAAATAAAGCAAAAATTAAAAAAAAAACTATACCATACCCCATTTGGGTTTCGAACCGGGACCCTTGGATCCCGACCACGGTGTATTAAATAGGTGGTCCGACGTATGGCACTTTCATATGAAAATAATGGCTTTATAAGTGCAAGGTGTCTATTTACTTTAGTAAATGGCGCGAACTTTAAGGTCCTACAATTAGAGTGAAATTAAATAGAAAAGATAACATCGTCATAGAATGCGCAGAAACCGAAATCGCTACCACGTGCTCGTTACCTAGGTAACGATCCTATTTTTACGGCCGCATGGGCGTCGCACTGCCTATTATCTTTAATATTTAAATAAAAAATGGATGGCACGGCACTGATATAATGCCAACTGTTGTACGCTGTGCGCGAACCCGTGACGTATGTTATCTTTTCTATTTAATTTCACTCTACCTGTGTATAAATAGGGCATGTGCAATAAATGTGCATCATATAACTAACATAACCTCAAATATTAAGTTTTTTAAGTTTATTCTCATTTTTAATGTTTGGATACTCATTTTTAGCATGGAGCCATACTGGCCCCAAGCAAATATTTAAAAATTCACGCAAATATTTTTTCAATTTTGTTGATTAATAAAAATAGACTGCTAATTATAGGTTAGATCCCTAATCTGCAAGATGCATTTTACTTTATTGTGACAAACTATTTAAAACTTCATAAACATTATACATTGAGCTAGATTTTGGTTGAAGGTACATAGGAACCAGGCAGAAATTTTAATAATAGCTATGTAATACGTGTCAATCTTAAGAAATATATATTTTTGAGGTTAGCTGTGACGTCACGTGCAGATGCCCCATAGACGAATTGCCATGCTGCATAGTGTTGCATATATGGGGCCCGTGCACCATTTGGTTTTTATTTAGCTATTTAATGTCACATGTCTTGTTTCACTAAACACAAACGAAAGGCCGGAAATGTATGCAACACTGTATGCACGTATGCACAGAACCTGCAAAATTATCTTTCTATGCGTAAGTAATGACGAACGCTATTGCTCCTGCCATCTATTACATTATGTACAAAGTAAGCACTTATGAAGCCACTGTGCGGGCTCTTGTCGCATCACCTATTTAATACACCCTGATCCCGAGTCAAAAGTGTAAGAACTACACCACCACCTGATACGTAAAAAAATTACAAATTTTTACATTATAAGAAACAAGCTAAAATCATATTTCCACAGTTGTATATTACTTATGAAATGTATATTTGTAAAATATATAAAAACTTAAATATTATTTCACCAGATTTCTATTCAATTACAAAAACATAAAAATCAAAAAAAATTGTTTTCAAATTTAAGTCATTAATAACATTTTTATTTACTGATCGATTTTATTCAAAAACAATAGAGTTCTTCCTTTAGCTAACACCAACCTACTGTCCAAATTTCAGTACAATCGGATGTTTCTTTCTTGAGTTATTGTGCTTACAAGAAACGTGACAGACGGATGGACATTTTGAAAGTTGTTCAGAATTCGTTCACTAACACAATGATATGAAAATTTTTTGTCTATGAGCGATATTTACGGTTTTAGAAATGTACCGATCAAATGCAATATACTCTTCGTTTTCGTATTTGCGAAGAGTATAATAATATTACACATACTTAGTCAAATTTAAATTTAATAAATAACAAACAAACAAAAATGTCAATAAACAATAAATACATTAATGCTGTTTTTTGCTTGTTTTTTGAATTGGCTATAAGATCAGTATAATTGTGCTTAATAGTCATTTTTAAGAGCTCGTTTGTAATCTTTTTTGTTTATTGTAATCAACTTTAAGATTGCTGTCAAATTTACTTAAGTCGTATATCATTATAAGCTTATCTCTCATAACTTTTATGTTTTGACTGTATTTAATATTATGTATTTTCTTTTTGTACTGTTTGATGGGAAAAGAAGTATCTTAGCAATTTTTTACATTACTTAATAAAATTTCGGTCATTTGATCAGGATCAAGGGTTTGGTAAAAATGTGACCAATCACAGTTCGTTAGTGATATTGTATAATTTCCTATTGTATCATTGTTTATTGATCTATATGTCATCTGCTCTTTGGATCTATAGATGTTTGTTGACTCTGAGTAAGAAAAACACAAACAGTTGTGATTGGATAAGTGAGGATTAAATATTCTGGTTTTACTAATATTTTGCTGTATATTCGAGAACACTGTCAATTTTGGTTGCAGTTCTATTAGTGACTCTTGTGAAATCATTACCACACTCTTGCATGCCAAAAGACAAGAACAAATCCGTTATCAGTTGAGAATTGATAGATTTAACTGAAAAGTCAACGTTAAAATCGGCAAAAAATGTAATACTTTTTTCAGTGGAAAAATTATTCAGAAATGCAGTTAACTTATTATTGAAAATATTTAGGTCTCCTTTACAAGAACGATAAGCGCAGCAAATAACTGACTTGGTTTCGCGTAATTCAATCGCACATAATTCAATATTTAACTCTTCGCAATAATTACTAGCGAAATTATATGTTTTATAATCTAAACCTACTTTGACAAAAATTGCTACTCCACCATGGATATGGATAGACTTTTCATAGTAAGCGGCCAGTACGTAATTATTTAAAGCAACTAATTTTATTTGATCATCACGTGTCCATATTTCACTAAAACATAGAATATCATATTTATTTTCTGAAAGAAATGCGTCAAGTAGTAATAATTTGTTGGATAGGCATTGAATTTTTATATAAAAAATATATATAGTGTATTTAGTCTAGAATCTTCTACGACGTTTGTAGGTGTAGCTACCACCGTTAACCTCTGTGGTTCCATGATCTCCAAAAAAAATTTTGTTTTTTAGACATTTGATTGCCTCCAGAATATTTTCTCACTGCCCCCTCATGAAACTCGGTTACCACAATTCCTTCACTCCATAAGGATTCATCCAAGAGATTATCACCTATGTCTTCAGCAGCACCAATTTTGAAAGAACTAAAATTAGCTTGTTCCGGATTTCTGGTTAATTTTTTGACAACAATGGATTGATTTGCAGGACTGTTTTTCAGATGCGTCTCTAACTCTTCGCCAGCTAGGAGTGGATTAAAATTTGCAGCATGAAACCACATCATTTCTTTTTGTTGAACTGCTTTGAATTTATCATCAGAGTTCAATCTTTTACCCACTATTTTTTTAGATTGTTTTGTCGTTTGTGGGTGATAATTTGTATTTTCCGTTTTACCTAATTGTATGATATCATTATTGTTCTGGATTTTGCTTCCAATATACCATAAGACACCTGATTGTCCTTAATGATTGCCCCAGTTTCTGTATATAGTTGTTTGGGGGTCCCCGTATCTGTTTGATTAGAAGTTCCTGCCTCTTTATTTCTAGTCAGTATTTGTGATTTTTGTGTTACCTGTTTATCTTCTTGTTTTTTGCATAAGTATTTTGCTCCCTGGGATTTTCTGCTTTATTAATTAATTTATAACTATTTGTCTTTATTTTCCTTTATGTATTTCATATTTTCTTCTAATACTTCTATGAATTTCTATAAGAGTATTTAATCTATGGGTTTGACAAGCCGTAACACACTAACCAATAAAGCAGATTATCTTTGTCACTATTTCTTACTGGTTTTACATTTTGCAATTTCTAAGCTTTCAAAAGCATTCAGCTGTCTATTTAATTTTAATAGAAGGTGCCTACGAGGTTGGCAGTGGAGGGAGCCCTGACTAGGTCCGCGGATCCGCAAACGCGGACTGGACCCTATATCTTTTATGGCCCCCCCATCCGATCAATAAAACATGGCAATGAACAATCGAAAAATTGTTGTCTCTTATTTATTTCTCCAACATCATCTATAATTTGTCGCTACCTTCTACAGAATAAGAAACTTCCACTTCTCTTGATTAGTGTAGAGAATGATAAGATTCCTCCTGTTGAGGAAATTATCGACAGCTTTGCCCGATCGTCTAACGAGTTGAAAAAAACATTGCTGATGAATAAACAAAGCAACGACCAAGCTAGTCAATTATTATTATTATTACTTATTATATTATCTTTTTCTGTGATTTCCAACTCGAATGTGGTTTTTATTTATTTTATGAGAATTATTTATATTTTGCTGTTTTGTTTTTGAATGTGATTTTTATTTGTTTTATGAAATGAAGTATTTATATTGTTTTTTTCTTCATTTTTTTTAACTTATTACTTGTTACTTAATGTATTTTAATCCAAAGAATATATGTTTATTTTTTGTAAATAAAAATTTTTTAATATATGAATTAGGTATTTTAAGTTTCTCAGTAATATGACATTTTTTAACAATAAATAATATTAACTGAGTGTGCATGAGTGTCATGAGGACCGTACAAGGAAATAGCTTGCACTCCCCTAGCTTTACTCACCTGCCTGAAAGGAATACGGCAGACGATACGAAAAATATCAGTTTGAATTTTAAAATTCTCCTCACTGCAAAGAAAAAAAATTGGGCCCCCCTAAGCCCAAATCGCGGACCCAACTAAAATTTGCCAAGACGCCACTGGAGGTTGGCGAAACTCGTGCTGAGTGATAGCGTTCAACTGTTTTGGTGTTTGTGGAAACTACTTTAGAGGCGAAATTAAAACAAATATGGGGACTCATTCGTATATTATATTAGAAAATAAATAAATAAATTACACAATCTAATGTCGAGAAGGGGACACACTTACCAAATAATTGGTATTAAAATCAATTAACTTGTGAGATTGCCTTAAATAAGTATCTTGTTGTAAATTATCAAACCATCTTGATATATTAATATATTTTTCTTTCTCTAAGTTGGATAATGCTGCCTAAAGAAAAAATCAATAAATTAATAATGAAGATGAAATAGAACAAATCGATCCTTACCACAGTGTTTAACAAAACGTAATATAATAACACATCGGCGATTGTTAATTTATGCGAAACCAAATATGTTTTTGTAGCTAATACACCATTCAATTCCTAAAATAAATTATAGTGAACATATTAATAAATGAACTTCAACTAAACTACTTGGTTAAATAACTGATTGTTGAGGCAAGTGGTAATATTGAAAATTTTTGAAAATTACCTAATTGCAATATTCTCAAAAAAAAAAGGATATTCAAATTTTCAAATTTGATGGTGATCAAATATTCATTTTGGGCCCTAACAGATAACAAAATAACTCCATAATTTTTACCAGGGAATGGCGGTAGATTTAAATATATGTATACTACATTAATACGTGTTTAATAAGTAAAATTATGTAGAAAATATGTAAACTTGTATATAACTAAATTATTTAATATTAACTTATAAATTTTATTGTTATGTAATGTAATGTATTATATAAGTTTTACACAAAAATTTACATATTCCTAATAGCCCAAACAACAGAGATCATTTTATAGTGAAACCCACAAAAATTTGCAAACTGAACAATTTTTTTTTAATGAGTTCGTAAAAATGTATAGAATAATATCCTTAAAAGTTTACGTTTCGCTCGGATGCAGAACATAAAAAATAAGAGAAAAAACAAATTTTTTTATCCATTTTTTCAAAATTTTGAAATTAAGTCAGGGTAGGAAAAAATAAAAAATACAGGTGGATAGACCACGTGTTTCTGAACAAAAAATATCCTAATAAAATTTATCGCTAAAGCCACGGTATTCCTGGAAAAAAATAGTGAAGTAACTTTGTCACTCTGCATGCTTGTTAAATGCATACTATAGAACCTCTAAAAATTCTTAGCTGTTCTATCGAGTAAAATACAGCTTTTTTCTCTTTCTGATTACACGTTTTAAACGTTTTTATTAGTGAATAGGAGGATAAATAGTAAGTATGGAGGGAAAATATATAATTATGGACGCATACACAGACACCACACATAGCCGCTGAATCACTCGCATGTATTTTTACGTGCCTTTACTGTATTGTATTTATTACAGGTATACCTATCTACATTTCAGCTATATCCAATGGATTCATCATACATTTGTTAATGTATTGGAAAAGTTCCAGAATTTATATTCAAAACAAAGATATTTTCATAGTTATAAGGGGACACAACAAAATTTATATTCATAACAATCAAAGATATTTTCATAGTTATAAGGATAAGATCGTAAAAATCGCAATTTCTTATCATGATCTGATTGATCATATTTTCGAAAAAATGCATGCAAATAAACGATTTTGTGTTTGAACATTCGAATTCCATTTTTTCCGAAATAGTGATATTTTATTTTTTCCAATGGGTCAATTTCTCGACAAGTTACAGCCTCCAATATATATATTTATCAAAAAAATCATCAAGCAAGGAAATTAAAATTATCTGAGATGTACTTTTTTTTAATCCTCATTACTACAACTTAATAAACCATAATAATCATGAGACTGAGATGACAATTTTTAACAGTTCTCAATGAAGAATTTTTTTGAAGGGCTTTTATTTTTTTCTATACTGTTTATTGCGACGATTGAGTACAGGCGTGATCATATATAAGTATATTTTTCCCATCCATTCTTTGCTTGTATTGTTTAAAACAAAAGAGCATCAGAAAGCTACAATTTCCATCTTTTAAACGAGCCAACACTCAAGTAGATTGAACAAATTCTGATTTAGTGACATGTAATTCAGTGCGTCGATGTCACAGTCATGCATATTCAAGCGTGTGCATGCATGAATCTCGCTCCTAGTTATAACGTTACATTCGACTATTTTTTTCCAGGAAAACCGTGGCTTTAACGATAAATTTTGTTAGGACATTTTTTGTTCATAAATATGTGATCTATCCATCTGTATTTTTTTTTCTAGCTTCATTTAATTTCAAAATTTTGAAAAAAATGGATGAAAAAAATTGTTTATTCACTTTTTTTTTATGTTCTGCATCCGAGCAAAATGTAAACTTCAGGATATTATTCTATACACTTTCACGAACTCATTAAAAAAAGTTTACTCAGTTTGCAAAATTTCGTGGGTATACATCGACTGGGCTATACTGTAGGTTCAATTATGTAAAATTATGTGACATGTACACTTCTGTGCAATAAAATCCCGTACATCTCTTTTTCGCTATATTAAATCAATATTTATTTATTTGTCAGTGTCAGTGTCATATTTTCGAAATGCCGAAATTAAGAGTATAATCTGCGGTCAGTGAAATGAAGAAACGAATTATTCGGCTTATTTTTGAAGATAAAAACTTCAAATTTTGTACGTATGTATTAAAATATATATTCTAGTTCGTCACGTTTTTAATTTTTTGTTTTAGTCAAAAACACGTGATCAACGAAAAAATGGACGTCGAAAAATTGGAATTTACAAAAAACGAAATCGTGACGACCTAGATAGTCCATAATTAATTACGTGGATAAAATATAACCTCTTAATTTTCAAACATAGATTCAATAAATAGTTTCCAATTTTGCCGTCAATAGATGGCACTCGCCTCGGCATTCGCATAGCTTTACACGCTCAGACTTTAGGGAAGAACTTGTTGTCATGGAAACCAGACACAAATGAATGCTTGCCAGGGAAGCATTTAGGAGTTCTTAAATTTATTTATAAATTATTTTATCTTACAGGAATGACTTAATAGATGAAATTCTTGAAAATGTTAATACATAAATAAAAGGTGCCGTTTTGTATAAACACTCCTACAAATTTTATTATGAAAATTTGAATGCGGTTTTTAGTTAGGTCAGAAATCAATTTATTCGAAATTATTACCACAGAAAAAGAAACAATCAGAATAGAATCTCTCATTGGCGCGAAAAGTTCGCGCATCTACATCGCGCACTGTCAATCTCGGACGGTTGTACCAGGCCCGGATCACGGATTTCTTCTGTAACCGGATCGTCTGCGACAAATGGCGAGTGGCGTGATCTCGCCTCGTGATACAGTTTATATATCATGATGCCGCCTAACTAGTTAAGAAATATTGAAAATCTAAAACAAATATTATTTGTCTTCATCTAATGTTTCACAGGTTTTCTGAATCTCTACCGGGCCGTTCCTAAAAGGGGTAAAAAGTATTGAGTACTGTCCTGAACTCGCCCAACAAAAGAATGGCGAAAATTTACAACACGAGATCAAAGGATTTTTTGCCGACATTCCCTTCTGATTGTTTCTTCTTCTGTGTTATTACCAAGCAAAATGTACAGGGTGTCCCAGTCAACGCGCTATGCTCGGTTTTCTCGGTAGTTTCTGAGATAAGTTTATGGTTCAAAATCCAGTCTGACGTAGGTTTTCGGAGGAATCTCATACTGCTAAGATATTTAGGAATCCAAGATGACGGACGAATTTCGTCATCTACGATCCTATTCGACGGAAAATCGATATCTGGGGGTTTTCGGGGATGCGGTTACGAATTTTTGGTCAAAATTTAGGAATCCAAGATGGCGGACGAATTTCGTCATCTATGGTCCTATTTGACTGAAAATCGATATCGGAGGGTTTTCGGGGATGCGTGTTACGAATTTTTGGTCAAAATTTAGGAATCTAAGATGGCGGACGAATTTCGTCATCTATGGTCCTATTTGACTGAAAATCGATATCGGAGGGTTTTCGGGGATGCGTGTTACGAATTTTTGGTCAAAATTTAGGAATCTAAGATGGCGGACGAATTTCGTCATCTATGGTCCTATTCGACTGAAAATCGATATCTGGGGGTTTTCGGGGATGCGGGTTATGAATTTTTGATCAAAATTTAGGACGCCAAGATGGCGGACGAATTTCGTCATCTATGGTCCTATTCGACTGAAAATCGATATCGGAGGGTTTTCGGGGATGCGGGTTACGAATTTTTGGTCAAAATTTAGGAATCCAAGATGGTAGACGAATTTCGCGATCTATAATCCTATTCGACTGAAAAAGGTTTTCCCAGGAATCTCATACTGCTAAGATATTTAGGAATCCAAGATGGCGGACGAATTTCGTCATCTATGGTCCTATTCGACTGAAAATCGATATCGGAGGGTTTTCGGGGATGCGGGTTATGAATTTTTGATCAAAATTTAGGACTCCAAGATGGCGGACGAATTTCGTCATCTATGGTCCTATTCGACTGAAAATCGATATCGGAGGGTTTTCGGGGATGCGGGTTACGAATTTTTGGTCAAAATTTAGGAATCCAAGATGGTAGACGAATTTCGCGATCTATAATCCTATTCGACTGAAAAAGGTTTTCCGAGGAATCTCATACTGCTAAGATATTTAGGAATCCAAGATGACGGACGAATTTCGTCATCTACGATCCTATATTCGACTGAAAATCGATATCTGGGGGTTTTCGGGGATGCCGTTTACGAATTTTTGGTCAAAATTTAGGAATCCAAGATGGCGGACGAATTTCGTCATCTATGGACCTATTCGACCGAAAATCGATATCTGGGGGTTTTCGGGGATGCGGGTTATGAATTTTTGATCAAAATTTAGGACTCCAAGATGGCGGACGAATTTCGTCATCTATGGTCCTATTCGACTGAAAATCGATATCTGGGGGTTTTCGGGGATGCGGTTTACGAATTTTTGGTCAAAATTTAGGAATCCAAGATGGCGGACGAATTTCGTCATCTATCGACTGAAAATCGATATCTGAGTTTTCGGGGATGCGGGTTATGAATTTTTGATCAAAATTTAGGACTCCAACATGGCGGACGAATTTCGTCATCTATGGTCCTATTTGACTGAAAATCGATATCGGAGGGTTTTCGGGGATGCGGGTTACGAATTTTTGGTCAAAATTTAAGACTCCAAGATGGCGGACGAATTTCGTCATCTATGGTCCTATTCGACTGAAAATCGATATCGGAGGGTTTTCGGGGATGCGGGTTACGAATTTTTGGTCAAAATTTAAGACTCCAAGATGGCGGACGAATTTCGTCATCTATGGTCCTATTCGACTAAAAATTGATACCTGGGGGTTGTCGGGGATGCGGGTTACGAATTTTTGGTCAAAATTTAGGAAAACAAGATGGCGGATGAATTTCGTCATCTGTGATCCTATTCGAATGAAAATCGATATCTGGGGATTTTTGGGGATGCGGGTTACGAATTTTTGGTAAAAATTTAGGAATCCAAGACAGTGGACGAATTATAACTATATTTTGACCCCCCTTTATTTATGTTATTATTGGAGATAAAAAAAAAATTCGTATAAGAGTTGTAGGGTTGTATAGTTGTATACATATTTTTTTAAATGCAATTAAAAAACAATTGCGCACGTGATATAACAATGAAGGTTGCTTTTTAAATGAAAAACCCTGTATATTTTTACATATTCTTTTAGATCCTTTATCCCCGATTTCAAACATATAAGGATTGATAGATCTAGCTGTAATATTTTTTGATATATCGGACATTAAATATGCTCCAAACATGCATATAGGTATTTTAGGGTTACTGGTATTTTAGGGCGGCAATTTTTTTGAAAAACACCAAAGACATAAAAACAAAAAATTATTATTATTAATATGTTCTATCAGAACATGTTTAATTTATTTGAGAACGTGTTTTTTATATTAACTAGACAAAGTTCCTTATTATAGTCAACAGTACAGGGTGGTTGTGCAAACGTTAGAACCTCATTTAACTTCTTTATTTTTGGAGTTACGTAAATAAGTTTAAAAATAAAAGTTATGAGATATCACATGTGTTTTCCAAACATCATTTCAGCAAAACAATTCAAACAAGTCGAATTTCGGAGATATGAGCTTTACCTTGGTTTTACTTCCACATCCAGTGGAAGTATAATAGTAACGACAAAAAAATGTTTTAAAATTTTTATTGTTCAAATAGGCTCAGAATGTCATGAAACGTCGAGATTTTAAGTTTGAGCGAAAAAAAATTTCTGTCTGTCGCGTCGGTCTGTAACTTTTTTTGTGCGCACGTTTACTCTGGAACCGTTTAAGATATTGACTTGAAATTTGGTACACATATGTACTGTAACGAGATCTGGAACTAGATTATATTTTCATTTTGTTCCGTCAAAGGATTGGGGGGTAAATTGGGGTAAATTTGGGGTAAACAGCTAAATTAAGCAGCTAAGAGTCCAGAAAATTGGTATTTAATATATACAAGAGAAGCTAAGGTCTCAAAAAAATGTTTGGTATTGGGGATGAAAAAAAATTGTGATTTAGTGTGTGTACAAGAATCGGAAATTTCAAAATATTTTTTTGCTTCATCCACCCCCACTACCACCCCCTTATCACCACCCCCACCCCACTACCGATGTGGGGTATCGTTTTATAGGTTTTTGGGGTAGAGGATTTCAAATATTATATTATTAAAGTTCCATAAGCAATTATTTCCACATACTAAATTTTTTCGTTGTGATTGAGTTGGATCGAAAATCTGGATGCGGAAGTAGTGATTCCTTGGGCAGCGGTTTTTTTAAATAGAACACCCCCATATATTTTTACACCATTTGAAAGGCCATAGAAAAATCTTTTCAATGATATATGACCCAGTATTTTTCTTAAAAACTATAGTAGATATTAAGTTTTATATTTTCTTACATTAAGTCATGGTAGTCCGAAAAATATATACAGTGTGTTTCACTTTTTAATTTTTTTTTCCGATTTGAATCAAATTTTACTTATGGAACAAATTAGGATCTACTTATGACCAGAAAAAAATTCACCTCCTACAAATGCAAAGCCACCTGCGGTACCAAAATATGCGGATAAAATCAAAAAATCATATTAGGCATATTTTTATTGGAAAATTTTGTTAATGAAAGAATTGTTCAGAAACCTTAAGTCCAAAATTTAATCAAAATAAAAAATATATAAATTTTTATTAAAATAATGTCCAAGTCTGAAAATATCATTTGAATGGGTTTTTTCGTTTAGAAAACTGTACTATGACAATTTTGTTTGAAATTAAACCCAAGCTGCCAGGTAGTTGTAAAGCAATTTACAGGTTTTTTTTTTAAATAATTATTTTCAAAATTTTTTAAATTTCAAGTTTTTCATTTTTTAATTTTGATTAAATTTTGGCCATCTTGGACAATTCTGAACAAGTTTTATTAACAAAATTTTCCGATAAAAAAATGCCTAATATGATTTTCCGATTTTCTCCACATATTTTGGTACCGCAGGTGGCTTTGGTACCGTAGGAGGCAAATGTTTTTCTGATCAAGTAGATACTAATTTGTTCTATACTTAAGTAAAATGTGATTCAAATCGGAAAAAAAATAAAAAAGTTATTGGGGTGTTACCATTTCAAGTGAAACACACTGTATCAATTATTGAAATTCTCCATTTTATTTAAAATAAAGTGAAATTAGACATAACTAACATATTGTTTATTTTAATTTACATACTTTTGTTTTCCATGGCTAATTTGATAAATTGTAAATTTATAGTAAATTAGACAAAATTTGTTTAAGATAAGTACCATGTATTATATTATAAATACAAAGCTTTTTTTATGGCGTTTCAAATGGTACATATATGGAGTGTTCCTTTAAAAAAAAGCAAAGTAAAGTTCATATCTCCGAAATGCGACTTTCAATAGGCATGTCCACAAAATTTTAATTTCAATTGGAAATGATAGAATTATCGATATTGTACACTAATTTAACAATAAAAAAAACCGCTGCCCAACTTCCACATCCAGATTTTCTATCCAAGTCACCCACAACGAAAAAATGTTGTATGTGGAAATAATTGTTTAATAATATAATATTTGAAATCCTCTACCTCAAAAACCCATAAAACGATACCCCACATCGGTAGTGGGGTGAGGGTGGTGATAGAGGGTGGTAGGGGGGGTGGATAAGGTAAGAAAATATTTTTAAACACATTTTACAACCAGTTAAAGCCGAAATTGTAAAGTTTCTAAATGCAGCTTTAACTTTGCAACAGCCTCGTGATGATTATAAAGAATTTTTAATGCTTTCTAAACTTTTTGTTGAAGAAGAGCCCACTCACACGGCATTCTATCAACCAGGGGCATTTCATCATGCACGTTGGATGGCCAAAGCCATTTACTGTCTAAAAATATTTTTTTTCCAAGATCAGTTCCAACTAGCTAAAAAAGAAAAAATAGGTATTGAAGATATATGTCTCTTTATTGTAAAGGTTTATGTAAAGGCCTGGTTTACAGCGTCATTTGCTAGTAAAGCACCGCTTCATGACTTAGACTTTTGTAAAGAACTCATTAATTATCAAAATATTGACAAAGAAATATCTCAAGCCGCAAGTAGGAAAATAGTGAACCATTTGTGGTACCTTAATTCAGTAAATGTTGGCTTATCTTTCTTTGATGACGATATTTCAGTTACCACTAAAAGAGAAATGGTTAAAGCTTTGAATAAGAAAGCACCAATCAAGAGGGTATTAAACGACTTATGATTAGTAACATTACTGACGTTGAAAACAAGGAAATTCAGGACTTCATATGCGAGAACACTAAACAGTTTTTTCAAAAATTAGGTTTGTCTATGGAATTTTTGGAAAATGATCCAACAACATGGAGGGAAAATGAAAGTTATACCCGATGTTTCAATATTGTAAACAAAATTAAAGTTGTAAATGATGCCGCTGAGAGAGGAATCAAACTTATTACTGACTATAATGACATTTTAACAAAAAATGAAGACCAAAAACATTTTTTACTCCAAGTTGTAAATGATTATAAATCACAGTTTCCAAATGTAAAAAAAGAAACCCTGTCGCATGCTTTGGCCTAGTGCAAAAAATATTGTTTTTATTACTATATGTCTTGTAGATTTAGGATAATATTTGGTACTATGTATGAAAAAAACGTTTCATAATAAAATACACAAAGATAAAACGAGAGTTTTATTTCAAAAACTTCTAGTCTAGTTTTCTTAGACTACGAATTTACAGTAGTATGACACATGTCATAGTAACAACAGATAATGTCTTTGATATTTGTATGACTTGATTAGTCATTCTAAAGATAAATGTTGCTGATTAAAAAAAAAAAAAACAATGCATCAACCAAAGAATGTAAATAATTCCATTTAGGTACTTTTATTATTGCATAATAATGCATTCTGCGGCACCCCTTGCCTTCAATTTGCCTCAATAATATTTTGAGGGGACTGTTTTTTCTTCAAATGGAACCATTTGCAGGTGTGAGAAATAAAAAATTTCGATTTCGCAAAAGATGGGCCACCCTAATGCGTACTGTGCGTTGTTATAATCAATACAATCAATAATCAATACTAAGTAATTATTAAAATAAAAATCTGTAATCTACACTAGTAAGAAAGTACACTTGTGCAAATGAGAGCATCATTTTGAACACTTATTAAATCTATGACTACTTTTTTTCGCGCTTGAAACCATCGAAAAAAGTAGTCACTATGATATCAGCATGTAGGTAATTAATTGATGAAACTTTTAAATAAAAATATACAGAGTGTTCCATTTGAAAAAACTGAGTTATGACCTAGTAAAAGTTTGAATCAACATGGAGAACACCCTGTAGATTTGGGTTCTGAGAATCCTGGAAATTAGTACATGGTCTTGAAAATATTCAAAATGCAGATTTTTCTCTTGACAGCTGCAAACGTATTTTTCTCGGAAAAAATGGAAAAGTAACAATGCTGCAGTGTAAATTCAAAAATAATATATTTCTGGATAGAGAAGTAAGAGTCAAGTAAGAATCAAACACAAATATATAAAGAAATATTGGGTGTTCTATTTAAAAAATCCTATTATTAGTTTGCCACTACTCTGTGAAACACCCTGTAGATTTTAATATACGTTAAATAAATAGTTAAAAAAAATATCATTTTAGAATATGCCACACTTCTCAAACAATTTTTATCTGAGACTTTTTTCCAAATTTCACCCTGTATATAGGCAAATAATCACATCATCAAATAAAGAAAATATATTTTCTATTAATTGTCGATATATGAAGGAGAATCTCATTTTTGACCCTTCTAGGGAATAAAAGGGAGTGGTAGAGGGAAACTGATCCGATAGAAAATTTTGTGTGTTCAAAATTGGCTTCAGAGCGTCAAGATACTTCAGAAAAGTTAGATGAGAACCTTAGGACAAGCCCTTCTTTTTTGTAAATCTGTGTTATTTTTCTATTGGATGACCACCCTGTATATTATTTCTTGCTGGCAATTGCGACAACTACATTATAAATATTACTTGCCTCCGTCGCGTCGTTTTTTAATCATTTCTTTAGAGTGACCATCGTGTATATTTTCACTAAAAGTTTATCAGGTTGCCTCTTCGGTAATAATGCCAACTACTTTCAAAATATTTTCCACCATCTTTTGTTAATTAATTATTACTAATATTATTAATTTTTAAGCGTGTCCACCCTGCATATTTTTTTCTAAAAGATATCTTCCGTGACGATTGTGTTAACTACATGCAAAATATTTTTGTCCCCCGTCGATTTTTTGTCATTATTTATTTTTTAGGTTTCCACCCTGTATATTTTTCATTAATAGTGTGGAAGAAAAAATGGGATATTTTTTCCTAGATAATAGTCTACTGCCTACCAAATATTTTCTCCGTCAAATAGTTTTATAGATATAGCGCCAACAGACAGATAGACATTAGACATCAGACAGACAATACTTTACTTTAAACAAAATTGGTATCGTGAAAAATAAAAGATATGGTGCGCATAGTTAATAGATTTATTTAATATTTCGTAGAAATTTAAAGCAATTATTTTTAAATGTATATTGATGTACCTATATCTTAAAAATTATACACCAATATAAAGGACACTTAATCTACCTTTATGTTCAAAATAATACAGGTCCTTAGGCCTTTCGATTATTATTGAACCAGAGCTTCAAGAGTGTTACAATACACGAAGTAGTGATTTCTATAGTTTTCTCGCCATATACAACGTGATCTACCAGGACACGCGGAAAATTTAACAGTAGGTTGTCCCCACCGAAAGGAGTAAAAAAATGAAAATTTTTTTAAAAAATGACCAAAAAAATTACCTTATTTTTTTTGTAGGAATGCGCCGCCAATGACTTCAACTAATCTAACGTAACGCGGTACAACCATATCACTTTATCAGACTTGGGATTGACACTACTGACAGCAAAGCTGGATCATTAGATAGAATTGACTTTTGGTTTTAATCAAATCACACTACAAAAATACCGAAATAAATCGAAATAAATCGAAGACGTTGATCTTATGCTGAAATGAAAAGCAGATATACGAGATATTTAGTTAAACCGGTCAATGACACGACCGGAAGCAAAAAACGCGACTGTCTAGGGGTCTACACACGATCCAGTGGCACGGAGCCAGCCTTGTCGGCATGCTTTGAACTCATTCGTAAAAGTGAATTGGTCCGCTGGAATTCCAATTATCTTCAAAGCGTACCAACAATGTTGACTACCTGCCGCTGGATCGTGTTGTTTTGATCTCGCCGGCCGGCTCACTTTTTATGCCAATTAAGGAAATGTAAACAACTCGAATACGTTATTTCGCCAGTAAGTTCGTCGACCTCTTCAGAATTAGGTCAGGACTTACTCAACATCAGTAGTGTACCTTCGCAAATTGACTAATAATTTAATATACTAAATTACCTCAGAATCCTCTAAAATTTTGCAGGGGCTTTCCCACATTGAAGACTAGCACACCATTTTATTTTCCGCATTTCTTGGTAGATCACGTTGTATTTACACCATGTGCAAGTTTTATCTAGTTTTAATTCTGTAACACGAGCCGAACGGGCCGAACTATCAGAAATAAGCGATTTTTGAGCTGAATTCAAATCATTAACAGTTGTTATCTTTTATGATAAAGTAATTTTATTGCCCTCAAATGGCTTTGTATTTCCTCGATGCTCAGCTTCACGTTAACGTTTATTAACAATAATAAAATATCGAGAAAACAATGTAATTCACTGTGTGATGACTGATGATAGTTTGCGTGTGTTCCTCGCAAATGTACAGAAAGGAAGATCGTCGGCCGACGTCTCCCGAGATTCTCCGAAATGTTCAGAAATGTGTCTATTCTTGAATATTTCCGATGTATTCCCGATTATTCCTAGATATTCCCCATTATTTCCAGTTATTCCTGAGTATTCTCTGATATTTCCGAATATTCCCGAGTATTCCCGCGTATTTCCTAGTATTCCCGATATTCCCAAATATTTCCACGGTATTCCTAACATTTTGTACAGGTATTCCCGAAGTGGCTGACCCCTCGGGGTGGTAATGGGGGTAGCTAATGTCAAAAATTTTTTCGAGACCTTAGCTTCTCTTATATATACTAAATACCAATTTTACGGACTCTTACCTGCTTGATTTACCTGTTTACCTCCACATTTACCCCAATTTACAACCCAACCCTTCGATGGAATAAGATGAAAATATAATCCAGTTCCAGATCCCGTTAAATTACATACCTGTACCAAATTTCAAGTCGATATCTTAAACGGTTCCAGAGTAATTGTGTACACAAAAAAGTTAGACCGACAGACAGAATTTTTTTCGCTCAAACTTAAAATGTTGACCTTTCATGACAGTCTAAACCTATTTGAACAATAAAAATTTTCAAAAATTTTTTTGTTACTATACTTCCACTGGATGTGGAAGTAATTAATATTCTATTTTCAAGAAAAAGAACGCCATTGCCATGTAAACCGGAAGTGATATTTAAAATTTACATGCCTTTTTTTACTTTCCTTTAATAGTCAATTAAGAACATAAATAATCCGATCAATTCTTCTTTGATGTTCAATTACATGTTTCTTAGCGGCATAGATTCCCCGGAAAAAAAATACTTATCTCAAAAACTACCGAGAAAATCGGACATAACGAGTTAACTAGGACACCCTGTACACTGTAAATATACATTATGTACCAACAGATAGTTTTTTCTTTTAATGAAAAACCACTGCCTAAGGAATCACTACAACCGCATTCAGTTTTCCTACTCAAATTACTTTAAATAAAAATTCTTGTGCACCCAACGCGAAATTCGACTCTGTACGACAGAAATATATTTGAACTATTTCTCTTATATTACACAATATGTTAATCTCCGCCTTTTTACTTGGACGGCATATTTCATTGGTCAAAGGTGCACGCCCACCCGTATATACCTTTTTCATATATATCAATGAAAATATTTTTTGTCCTACCGCAGATTATACTCTTAACTGAGCATGAAAAAATTCTAATTCTCTCTAAAATTGAGCAGTTGCTAACAGAGCAGTTGCTAACCATTATCACTTAAATAAAAGTACCGAAGTACCGTTATGAGTATGAAGAAAAGGTGGGAGGAGGAAGGTATCATAAAGAGAAAAGACAGTTCAGGCCAACCAAGAAGTTCAAATCTCACTCAAGATGAAGTGCTCCTTGGCTATTTGAGGGAAAATCCGTCTCAAACAGCAGTAGACGAGTAGACGCTGTGTCCATGACAAATTTTCCAGCATCGAGGTCAACAGCTAGCCGAAGGATAGAAAAATCAGAATTAAAAAAACTGTAAGTGCCAAGAAGACCATATTAACAGAAGAACATAAGCAAGCCTGCATTCTGCTTTGTTTAAATTATGTCTGTCGCCCATTTTGGAGCAATGTTGTGTTTACTGATGAAAAAGTTTTTCAGTCTTGTAATGACGGACATATTCGTGTGTACCGTCTCGCAAATACCAGGTTTCACGAACCCTACGTGTCTCCACGGAACAGGTCCGGACGAATTTCTGTTAACGTTTGGGCATGGATAAGCATGTATGGCCCTGGTGTAGCGTGGCGTATCATGGGTAATGGTAGATTTAATAGACATGTTCATAGGGACATTTTGGAAAACGTTATGCATCCTTCGGTGGAGCAATTATATCCAAACAACACATTCATTTATCAACAAGACAACTACCCTATTCATACTGCCAGGATAATTACTCAATGGTTTGGGAACAATAATACTGAATTATTACCGTGGCCTTCGCATTGTCCCGATATATGTTTTGAGCTTTCAGAATCTGGCCTTATCTTGGACACAATTTTTCAACGTCAATTTTTACATTTGTTATAAATCGAAATCATTAAATCAGTGGCGGTTCTAGAAATTTCAATAACTTTTTTCTCGTCTGTGATGCATGGGACCCATACGAAATATGGGAAATAACATCTGGTGAAGCACTTCTCTAACGACCCCTAAAAAATTTTGAAAAAGCAGTTTGCGAAAATATTTTTCAAAATTCGGGTGCTCCCCCTGGTCTAGGGACTCCCATTTAAAATTATTCATTTTTGTGACATACATTTTACTTTTCATAAAAATGCAACAATAGGTTTTGGATTTTATGAAAATATTTTCATTATTAACTGAAATACAATGAACTGAAATTTTGTAATTTACAATTTAACAAATTACAAAATTTCAATTCGCTAGAGAAGTGCTTCACTAGATGTTATTTCCCATATTTCGTATGGGTCCCATGCGCCACAGACGAGAAAAAAATTATTGAAATTTCTAGAGCCGCCACTGCATTAAATCATTAACATTTTTCCAAACACCTTACTCATGACCAGGGTGTATTAAATAGGTGGTGCGACGACAACCCTCACAGTGGCTTCATAAATGCTTACTTTGTACATAATGTAATAGATGGCAGGACCAATAAGTTCTCTCATTACTTACGCATATTTAGATAATTTTACAGTTTCCTGTGCATACGTGCATACAGTGTTGCATACATTCCCGGCCTTTTGTTTTTGTTTAGTGAAACAAGAGTCCAGTGTCATCTGACATTACGTAGCTAAATTAAAACATTGAAAGAATATATGCAACACTACTTACATGCAGCATTGCACGTGTCGCCACATCTAACCTCTAAAATATATATTTCTTAAGATTTACAAGTATTACGTAGCTATTATTAAAATTTCTACCTGGTTCCTGTACTTTCAACCAAAATCAAGTTCAACGCAATGTATATGAAGTTTTAAATAGTTTGTCACAATAAAATAAGACACTTTCTTCAGGTTAGGAATCTAACCTATAATTAGCAGTCTATTTTTATTAATCAACAATATTGAAAAATTATTTGTGTGAATTTTTAAATATTTGCTTGGAGCTGGTATAGCTCCAAGCTAAAAATGCCTACACAAATGTTAAAAATGAGAATAAACGAAAAAACGTTAAAACTTGAGGTTATGTTAGTTATACGATGCACATGCCCAGGTACTTGTAGGACCTTATTGCTCGCGCCATCTACTAAAGTAACTAGTAACCATGCACTTATGAAGCCATTATTATAATAGGAAAGTGCCGTACGTCGGACCACCTATTTAATACACCCTGCTCATGACATTTCACAATCAATGTCACTTTTTTATAACCTAGATGATAATAGAAAATCTAAATTCCAAAAAGACTGATTCACATCACTTAATATTAGTAAAAATTGTATTACCTACTTGATTTTTCAAGTGTACGGGATTTTATTGCACAGAAGTGTACATTAACAAAAAAAAATGTTAGAATGAACTTATTCCTTACATACTAAAAACTAAAGCAACATGTATTTACTGGGTAATTTCTTTTAGAGTTTGAAAAGTATTTTTATATATCATGAATTTTTGAACTGATGTCATCATAGAACAGGAAGTGTTTGCACAGTGTACGTAAAAAGGAACACGACATGACTTTAATAGCATTACTAATTCATGCCTATAACAAAAAAAATCTAACTTACGTTTAAAATTTGTTTTAGATTTTGCGGATTGTCAATATGAGCAGTATAAACAATTACATATTCGATCCACTGCTGGATTTCAGCCATCTCCAAAGGGTTGATACCGGATAAGTTGGATTTTGACTCGGTTAATAAAGAACTTATTATATTAACAACTCCAGAAACTGTTTTATTGCCTGTTACACGGCTATATACCTTAAAAAAGAAATATTGATCCATGTTGAATACCAAATCATTCACGTCTTCACGTGCGTTATTAAACGATATAAATAAATTTAACTAAAGGACTTACTGAATCCTCATTCAAAGTGATTTTTCCAAGCTGAACATTCAAAAGGGAAGCAATATTCTGCAAGTATTGCTGTGGAGTTACAACCATATCGATTACAGATTAGTATTAGTGGAAATTAGAACTTGAACAGGACTTATTTGCTATCCAGTTTCTAACCTATAAAACTCATGGTTAAAATCCTACCTCCATGTTAAAATCCATAGATTAAAGAATATTATATGTTATGTTATAGATAGGCAACTCTCAAGGATTTTTTGAACAGCAAAACTTACGTCGAGAGTGGCGCTGTATTCCCGCCTTTTTATATGGGCGGGATTGCCATAGGCGGGAATTTTAAATGATTTTCAAACAAATTGCTTAGGCCATCATTAGACTACAAAAGTTCTTTAACAAAGATTTTTTATAAAAGATATTTTATGTGATGAAATATCTATCAAATTACTCATAAAATATCTTTTATAAAAGATCTTTGTCAAAGAACTTTTATAGTCTAACAGTGGCCTTAAAATTAAATAAGTCATTTCAAAACTAGAAATTGATCATTTATTAATTTAACGGAAAATCATTACAATAAATACAATAATATTTAAAAATACATTTAAAAAGTAATTAACGTAAGTAAAATTATTACAAAAGTATTAAGATGTTGAAACTGCCTTGAAATAAGTAAAATGTTAAAGTAACTAATGTACCAAAATACCTGTAATACAATTAAATAATAGCGGGTTTATACGTGCATGGATTTAGTGGCGCCAGTAGATATTGGCACGCCAGTAAAAAAATATTGCGCGTATAAACAGTTACTGGCGAGCATGCATCAATGCACGCAAGGTAAAAGCTTGCTCGCCAGTAACTGTTTATATGTGTAATATTTTTTTACTAGCGTGCCAATATCTACTGGCACCACTACTAAATCCATGCACGTATAAACCTGCTATAATATACATTTTCACGTCCTTTACTAATATTAAGCGGTGTGAATCAGTCTTTTTGGAATGTAGATTTTTCATTAACATATAGGTTATAGGTTACAAAAAACTGACATTGATTGTGAAACGGCATAAGTAATGTATTTGAATAATGTTAATCCAGAAGAAAAACATACGTATTTTTGTTTTTTTTACTTTTTTACACCATTCGATGGGAATGATTTCGATTTATAACAAATGTAAAAACTGACGAAAAATTCACAGCAACTGCACATAGCTGCGATTGTATTTATTATGTAAATAATGTAACCTAAAATTTTGTACATGTCCTTCATTACAAGACTGAAAAACTTTTTCATCGGTAAACACAACATTGGTCCAACACTCTAACGGGCGATAGACACAATTTAAACAAAACACAATGCGGGCTTGCGCTTGTTCTCCTGTTAATATGGTCTTCTTGGCACTTGTACAGTTTTTTATTTTCGATTTTCCTATCCTTCGGCTAGCTGCTAACCTCGACACCAGAAAATGTGTCATGAACACAGCGTCTCCTGCTGTTTGAAACGGATTTTGCCTCAAATAGCCAAGGAGTGCTTCATCTTGAACGAGATTTGAACTTCTCGATAGGCCTGAACCGTCTTTTCTCTTTACGCTACCTTCCTCTTCCCACTCATAACAGTACTTTTATTCAATTGATAATGGTTAGCAACTGCTCTGATAGACCATCTCTCTTTAATTTTAAAGAGAATTAAAATTTTTTCATGTTCAGTTAATTTTGGCATTGCGAAAATATGACACTGACAAATAAATAATGATTTAATAAGGCGAAAAATTGTACGGGATTTCATTGCACAGAAGTGTACAACCCGTCAGTCTTTCGTTTTTAGTCAATTTCTTGGGAGTCACGTTCTTTGCAAATCAATAATACCTATGCATGTTGGAATTTTTCGAAGTCGCAACACGACGTGAACACAAACACTTATAACCCATTACAGTTTTTAATATTTAACAGAACAGTCAGTTTCATTGGAAACTCACATTATTTACAAATAAGCAAATGGACTCCTGCTCTATGGATCCTAATAATTATTAGTCACAAACCACCCTAGGTGTGGGTTGTTTGTGTTATTAGTTTAATGTCCAAAACACAAAGCACAGACATGTAAACCTTATCCTTTTTGTAGTGATGGGACAGCGTTGGTAACTTTTCTGGCTTGCGTATCCGTAGACAAGCCCAAAAAAATCCGTAGAACCTGCTAATAAATCCGTAGAATTAAATAATAAATAATAATAATAGGGAGTTATTGGACGCGTAATAAGGGCAAGCAGTATTAAAGTCAGCGTTATTTTGGCATCTACGCCTGCGCAGTTTGATCCGCAAATAAGGGATCTCTTATTAAGGATAGTGCTTGTCCTTATTAGTGAAGGGATACTGCAGTGCGTTAAGTTTGCCGTATTTTGACATTTAGCAACTTTGACGTTCTATCGCTCACACATTTTTGTTTGTTTACTGGTTTGAATTACTATAACCTTATTTTTTCGTCAGTGTTTATGTTGTGCCGACTGCCGGTGTTTTTTACAAAGTGTTTTTGTTTCAATAATAAATAATATATCATACCTAAGTATGATTCGATTCTTCCCTAAAATTAATAAAAAAAATACAAGGTTAAAATTTACTTATAGATTACAGGGATAAAGAAACTATTCAGCAAGATTATTAGAATAACTAATTAATAAAAAATTAATTAGAATAACTAAACAACAATAATATTATTAATAGACACGTTGGTTAAAACATGTCCAAAATTGCATACTCGATATCCTCATTTGCCCCTCCTAGGATAAGAGCTTCCAGAATTTGTTCCATATTGAATTTAAACAAAGCAATACACAAAAGCACCATCAGAGAATACAAAGGATAGAAAAGACTATATAAAAAAATTATTTATTATTTTTAAGTTAGAGAAAGTAGTGCGCAAGCGTCAGAATTGCACAGAAATAACGACACGAAAAACGAAGGTGTGTTCCAATAACTAACATTTCGCTGATGAAATAAAGGTAATGCACTAATAAAATAAGGTAGCCCCTTAATACTGCGTGGCAGTATTTATAATTTCCAATAACTCTCTAATAACTAAATAATCGCAGGCATGGAGCTAAAAGTACAACACCCAACATTTTTTTGTCGAGTGGGGGGGGGGGGGGAGGTCGGAACATACTATCGATAACTATCGATGTTTAACGAACACTAGTCTCGCCTAATCGCCTCACGGTCAATAAACGATATAATCGCCTAACATCAGAATTAGTGATGGGCGATATTTTACTGCCGGTGATTAAATCACCGTGATTAGAAAATCACCGATAGCAACAGTGACGAAGGAAACAAAGTCACGGCGATTAGTGATTTTAATAGCGCATGATATATACTCTTCTAGTCTGCTATACACTGGCATGATAGAAATAGCAATCAACGAAATGGTGATTATGGATCGGATGTAATCGTAACATTTCGTAGATATGATCATTCATCTCAATTGCAAGCTGGGTATACTTAATGGCATGGCAGAAGAAACCGATTACACGACAAAAAAACAAAGATGTTATTTTTAAATATGAATTAAGAATCCTGCTCTAAGGTCCAATACTTTTGACTCGTAAGCTTAAAATTTGTATTTATTTATATGTTTAGTATTTATATATTTATTTATTTTTTATTATACAAGTTGTTGTTATAACTAGTAAAATGTATTCACGTTTATCTTCGTTTCCTATTATTTATCCAGAGCAGCGATCTATGCCAAATCACGGCAAACTTATATCAAGCTCGCAGATTGCGTTCACTTTCAGTCTAAACCGCGATCGCAGTCGTCACTGTTCAAATCGCAGTGCAAATATGTAATGTAAGCACTGTAAGCAGGTCAGACAAACTTATAACAGTTTACAGATTCTTGCGTAAACCGCGATCGCAGTCACTGTTTAAAATCACCGTGATTCAAAAATAGCAGTCACTGATCACGGAGTGATTGAAAAATCGCAATATCGCACATCACTAATCAGAATATGAGGGAACCTTATACTCTACAAATCTTGGCCTAGATAAGACTACGAATGCCAACTCACAGCCATGGATCATGACCACAGATGATATAATGCATTCTGTTATGACTATTAAAACCGTAAACCGTGATGGCGTCGGCTCAAAAGCCACGAATTGGTTGATGTTCTTATTTCGCAATTAATTAATATTACTATAATTAATATCGGTAAAAATCCGTAGATAAATACGGTTTATCGGAAAATCGGAGCTGGCACAAAAAATCCGTAGATCTACGGATAAATCCGTAGGGTTACCATCACTGTATGGGAATAATCGAGATACGAAAATCGAATTAGTCGAATATTAAAATGTCTCGAGATAATCGATTATGAGTTTGAAAATTAGTATATACTGAAATTAGTAGTACCCAGAAAATTGTTCGTCTATGCTTGATGAATGCGATGGCGACCGAGAGTCGATTATTTTATTATTCTCGGGATGACTGAAATTAGTATATACTTACATTAGTATAGTACTAAGAAAATTCGTTGGATACACTCGATGAGTGCGACGGCGGCGAGTCGATTATTCTCTAGGTTTCGAAGTTGGAATGGTTTTGATGATGGATACGGATATAAAAAAGGTAATCAGTTAGCACTGCAAGCACATTGCTCAATACGCAAGTAAGAACAAACTGTTTTTTAAATTTTAATAAATAAGTACATATTTAATTTGTGTGCAATTGTATAAAAGTAGTATTTCAAATTTGAAATAGGTATTATTCACTGTAGGGCTCTATACTACTAAAATTAGTACTACTAATATTAGTCGATTATTAAAATATCTCGATTAAAAATAATCGAATATTGAAATATCTCGATTATTCCCATCACTACCTTTTTGATGTAAACAATAATGGCGCGACGACTGTCAGTCGGGCAAGATCCAAAGGCATATTTTTGCGATCTCGCGTCTTACCCCAATGCTTTAAGCGCCTTGAAGCGCTACGTCATCATATATTTCTCCGCAAAAATGAATGTCTTTTTAGCTTTTTTTAACAGTTTAGTTCTAACCATCTCTAACGTTCTTATGTCATATCCCCACTATTTTCCGTTTACACATTTTCTAGCGCCCTAGTGAGACCGCGCGATACCACTTTAAGCGTGACGTCACAGCTTATTCGCTCGGATGGCTCCGCTTATCGCGGTTTGTAGCGTCTTACGCGCAAAAACATGCCTCAGATTTGTGCAGCCGCCGTGTGACAAGTACAAGTAGCGACAGATCGACGGAAGTTCAAACTAAACACGCTGTTTTGAAATATAGTGGGAGTGCGCAGGGCCTGTTAAAATCAAAGAGCTCTGAACTAGAGATGGGTAGTACTCGTATGATTCGTATCATTGGTACGAATCCTTGCAGTGGTACGAATGGTACGAATCCCACAAAAATAAAAGATTAGTACATTTCGTATCGCCGATACGATTGATACATTTCGTATCACCGATACGATTGGTACGAATATGGAATTTCGGTACCGGTATTGCGATGCGATAATTGCGACACTGGGCCAGCTGTATCAGGTTAAACTTCAAATGGGGACCGCGCGTTTAAACTGGAGATTTCAGATTTTAAAATACTCATAATCTCATAATTGAAAAAATTCCCTGTTTTTATATGTAATATGATGGATATATTCGAAATATTTGATTATTACTATATGATTGTTTTATTATCAATGTACCTACTGCAAGATAGCATTCATTTTATACGCAACGTACTGTAACGTGTTTCCACCCTTAGGAAACCACCCTCGCAAATTCCGTGGGTTCCAAAAATTATAACAAGAGATGTCCACTAACACACTTTATTAAATGTTTACTGGATACTTCACAATACTATTATTAATTTAAATACACTTTACTGACTAAAAATCACAATGTTTATTACTTTGTTTATCTTTGAACTCTTAACCTCACTTTCTATACTTTCTCAACTTTCTGAACTACTCGCCGAGAATGCGGTTGGTCTTTTATACCTAAAAATGACAGATCTCGATTGTTCTGTGATGACGCCACCATTCTCTAGAGAATTCCAGATGTCACTTTGGAATCTTCTGGTAGGTTCTTTTTCGAGTAGGTGCAAATACACTACATTCATTCAGACATTCGATCTGTTGAAGTCTGCCTACTTTTTAGTAACATAACCTTAAATTTTAAGGGGTGCAACATATTACAGTACTGATTACACAATCTGTGACATATTACCCTTTTTTTATTACTTTTTTGTTATTGTTTTTTGTTTAGTTGACTTGCTACAAATATGTATATAATATGGTTAAATAAACGCTATCTATCTATCTTTTTACTGATGCCTAATGACGACGACGAAATTATTGATGTAATAAAAGGTGCTCGAAGTCCTAAAAGTTTAAACTGTACGATTAATATAACCTTATAATAGGTACTCTGGCCCTAACTAACACCACATATAATATTCTATAATCTATGCTGAACACTGTGGAGTGGAAGTGTGGGTATACGAATAGTACGAATGGTACGAATCAATACATGATACTGTTTCGTATCATGGAATCAGTGGTACGAAACATACGAATAATATGAATGGTACGAATCAGTACATGATACTGTTTAGTATCATGGAATCAGTGATACAAAGTGGTACGAATCATACGAATCTCTCGATACGAATCTTTTCTTGATACGGATTCATTTGGTACGAATCCTTAAAAAGAGTCGAATCGCCCAACTCTACTCTGAACGGAAGTGAAGTGAGTCTTCTTCTTCTCAATTTCTGCGGCCTCTTGCCGCGAAAGCACTCTGTCAGTATTTTCATTAGGTAAATTCGGGTTCTGAAAATTACAGTCCGAGAACTGTCAGGAGTTTGCGCAGTTTCTAAATCCGAACGTTTAAAAAGCAACTGCGCAAACTCCTGACAGTTCTCGGACGGTGCTCCACTGAACTAGACAACATAATGGAATGATATCTGCAGGCTTTTTAGAAGCCGGTTAACAAAAAAAAACCGCTGCCCAAGGATAGGGTGACCAGATTTTTGTTAAGTGAATGCTGGACACTTCTGCTGGGAAAAAAATTGATGAGAAATCCAAAAAATCATTTCTTGATCCCAATATTTTTTGCTGACCGCGAGTGGAAAAATTTTTTTGATCACATTTTTTTTATGGGCGGGGGAAGTATCCGAAAAAAAATTTTTCCAAGCAAAACGTAATGCTGTAACTTCACTATAAGATGAATGCTGGACTTTTGCTGGACACTTGTAAATGCTGGACAGTACTCCAAAATGCTAGACTTTCCAGCGAAATTCCGGAGGTATGGTCACCCTACCCAAGGAATCACTATACTTCCACATCCAGATTTTCTATCCAAGTCACTCACAACTAGTGGCGCCGCTAGCCTTCTGAAATTGGTGGGCGGATGCCGGCAAAAGGCGGGCGCTACAGCGATATGGAGGAAGTTAGCAAAAAAACAAAGTGCGTACATTTATCATTTATATCATTATCCTGCATCGCCATAGCGTAGAGATGTGACGTGATGCCTCAACAGGCCTGTAGCTGGAAAGTGCTTTAAGGGCCGGCAAATAAGTTAAAAATTTATTGGGCGGAAGAAGCTATGATTTGAAATTGACCCCCTTACGATCACCGTAGGTCGGGCGATTATTCCAGGACGGGCACTGCCCCCTAGCTACAAGCTTGTGCCTCAAGTCAGCGGCAGGGGCGCAGGGTGGCAGCGTCCGGCGCTTGCGATTTGCAGGGTGCATGGGCTCCCGCCCACCCCAGCACCCCCTAGCCCCGCCACTGCTCACAACGAAAAAATTTTGTATGTGGAAATAATTGTTTATGGAACTTTAATAATATATTTGAAATCCTCTACCCCAGAAACCCATAAAACAGTACCCCACATCGGTAGTGGGGTTGGGGTGATGATGGTGGTAAGTGGAGGTGGATAAAGTAAAAAAATATTTTGAGGTTTCTGGTTCTTGTACATGCACTAAATCACAAATTTTTTTTCATCCCCTTAAATAATGGGTGGAGACCCACTAGGTAATATGCCTTAAAGGACCAGAACTCCACCCTCACATTTCAGCTTATTGGGCAGAAATAATTTAAAAAGGAAACCCAAACATCGTTATTATTACAGGGAACAGGAAAATATGCTGGCTGACAAATCATTTAACGAATGGCAAATACAGATAATTCAATTATCTTAGGTAGGATAAAAGGTATCAAAATAAAATTTACATCCATCCCAAACCAAAATTGTTTGCTTAAAGTGAATCTGGGCATTTAAATATCAAATTTTGGAAAAATCATCGGTCACCTATTAAATATTGGGGCCATAGAAAGTTTTGTTCACAGAAAGGGGAAATTTCTTTCCTCGTATTTTCTTAAACAAAAACCAACGGTGATTACAGATTTATTCTGAATTTAAAAAACCTAAAAAAGTTCGTTAATCCACCCCATTTTAAGCTTGAAGATTATCGTACAGTTTTAAAGCTAATCTCACAGAATTCCCTCCTCACAGCCATTGACATGAAGGGGTGTAAAATACTGAGGCAGTACTTAGTCAGTTACCCACACTTGGTTTCGCAATCAGTAAAGAAAAGTGTATTAACACCAAAAAACATGCACGACAATTTCTAGGATTCGAATATAATTCGGTAGATATAACAATATCAGTGCCGAGAGAGAAATGCGTCAAAATTTTAAAATTACTGAATAATTTTTTGAAATGTTCTAGTTGTAAAATTCGAAACCTGGCTGAAGTACTTGGTACATTAATAGTTATTTGCCCAGCTGTACCTTATGGCTGGTTGTATACAAAAATATTAGAAAGCGAAAAAAGGTTAGCTCTTAAAAGGAAGGGAAATTATGAGGGAATAATGAGTATCAAACAACAGGTTAAGGAAGATCCACTCTGGTGGGTCAGTCACATACCAAATGCCAACAGTTTTATGAGATCTTTAGATCATCAACTTTAGCTGTAGGATAAAGTGCTTAACCTTGCACTGAAAAACCGGCCCTTAATCACAATTCGATTGGCTCTCTCGACTCTGCCATTTTGGTTTGGACAATAAGGTACACTCTTTTCATGGCCAATGCCTGTTGCAGAAAGATAATAATTAAATTCTCTGTTACAAAACTCAGTTCCATTATCGCTCCTTAAGCATTTTAAAATCTCCCCCGTTTCCTTTTCTGCAAAGACTCTGAACTCTTTAAAATACTTTAATACATCAGCTTTGGTCGTCAGGAAGTATCCAAACAATTTTCTAGAGTAGTCATCCACTATCAACAAAAGAAATCTTGCACTTCCAAAAGATTTATGTTCCATCGGGCCACAAATGTCAGCATGAACTAATTCTAATCTCCTGCTAGCTCTAGCCTCACTGAGTGGAAAAGGTTGTTTACTCATCTTTCCTCTTACACATGATACACACTAACATTTTCTCAGATTTACCAAAGTTAACTTCAGGATTACTAATCTTTAGTTTTGCCATATCCTTTTGATTCAAATGACAGTCTGTCATGCCACAATAATTCAGACTCACTCCTGTTATTAACAGACTCACTTGTAGCAACACAGTTAACTCCTGCAGACTCATCTCCACGTTGTACATCCAATTCATATATTCCATTTACTTCCTTTGCAACTGTAACTAAGTCACCAGTTATAGAACAGTTATCCTTTCGAAATATCATACAACCCTCTTCACAGAAAAATAAATTAAAATTCTTGTGAATAGTACTACTAACGGATAATAGATTGGCTGCAGCTTCTGGTTCATATAAAACATCAGAATTCTATCGACATCATTTACAGTCGGAAGTTTTATCGGAACATTCCCACTTCCAACAGATTGAATAAATTTGATTATTCGCTACAGTTATACTTAAACTTGCTCCTTTACATGGAAAATCACACAAGTTATTACGGTCATATGTTACATGGTTCGTGCAGCAACTGTCTATGTACCATTTTTTTGGTTGTACTTTGGCTGACATGGGAGTGAGCAACCCAACTCTTTTCTTATCGGAAGATATTTCTTTCTTTTTGTAGTCCTCTTTCTCTGGGGAATCTGATGCCTTGTGGTTCTCTCCATGACAACGATAACAACGAAAAACAAATTTCTTGTTATCTCCTTGGCTTCCCTCATATTTCTTGCTGCTATCTTTGGTCTTCCATGATTTGAAATATTTCTTCTTTCCACTTGTATATAGTGCTACATCATCTGAGTCAATATGTTTTCTGTCATCCATGGACAAAAGTTTTCCAGTCAGTTCATCAACAGTAATAGGATCCTTGAGGTTATCAAGTGTATCAATAAAAGCCTCAAACTTCTCAGTTAAACCACCAAGAATTATGGAAATCAACCAATCATCACTTACTTTTGCGTTGATATTTTCTAGTTGATGAACAAGATTCATTATCCTTGTCAAATAATTATCCATTGACTTACATGACTCCAATTTACAATGCCATAAGTTAAGTTGTAGTCTCAAACGCCTGCCCCATCCTTTGTCTTCACAAGCATCGCAGTTTGGTCCACACCTCGAGTGCAGTTTGTGCTGTTCTAACTTTCGAAAAACATATGGGATCCACCAACATACAAACAGATGTTCTTGCAAGTCTGTCTTTTTCAGCATTAACTTCCTATTGGTCTACCACTTTCATCACGAACTGGCATAACAGCAGCCCAAAGATCCCTATTTTCCAAATAATTTTTTACTTGGAATTTCCAATCCTGGAAATTCACAGTCCCTCTCAACTTCGGTATGTTTGCTAACAAGGAACTCCTTTCATCACCCATTGTGGTATCTTATACGTTTCTTCACAAATACCACACAGTACCTAACAGTTCAAATTTATCCTAATACACAGTATGGTCTGGGCACATAACCTGATGGGATGTTGACGGACCTTTGGTCAATTTGTATAAGGAAATAGTCTTGATGATATATAATGTTTTATTAAATTATATTGACATAAGAATTATTAATTAAATCTGACAATAGCATACTTAAATTACTAAACAATAATACACCATAGTAAGCACAACTAGTGCATATTACTATTCACCAACATATATATATATACCTATCACTGACTCTCAAATAAATTAGGAAGGGAAAGGGAAAGTTTTCCAAAAAGGTAGATTATGGTAACAAAAGTAATGGGAAAAAACTAAAAAATAACCTACATTCAATATAACATATTTATAAATTAACCTATCTGGTTTCCAAGGCACAATAAATTATATCGTCTATTATACAGCTTTATTTTCTCAGACAGAACTAACATTCAATAACAGTATCATGAGGGCAAGCATCAGCTAAGTTTTTTAGATCCAAATTACTTAAGTAACTGAACATTTTATCAATAAAAAGATGTGGTACTTCATAGCCAAATAAGGAAATGAAAGATTTTATACTTGAGTTTAACAAACCTTCCCTTTCTTGTCCATTTTTAAACCGATTTTCTAATATATCAGCATAACTTGGAAACATGTTTTTATATTCACAAGACTCAAAAACATCTACTATATTTCTATTTTTGGCATATATTGCTAATTGGTGTACATCTCTTGTTAGGACGTCATAAAATGAAATGTTGGTATTACCGATCTTTTTATTTTTCATTTTTGTAAAATCCATCTCCATCGAGATCTCTATGTCATCGTACAGGCATTTTAGGTGGGCCTTCTCGCTAATCAAACATAAATATCCTCCATCTACAAATAACTTTTGTACCATCATTTTTGCTATGTGCCGCAAAATAATTTTACAAATTTCATCAGGGTAATCTAATATTCCTTGATGTTCGTCAACATAGATACAGTATTCATCATCATTAATATCTCCACATGGATTTTCAAATAAATGTCCACGGTTCATGTATCGAAAATTTCTATAGCAGGCACGAGGGCAATGTCGATGGCAAAGATGGGTAAAATAGTAACTGTAAGTTAAAGAGAACATAGGATAGTCAAGTAACGTATTACAGTCTTTGCTTATAATGTTAATATCACTACCATTCCGTAAAAGAGCTACAACAACGTCCGCGTGACATCCTAAACAAGCAATATGAAGTGCTGTCCTGCCATACTCATCAATTTTGTCAATATCGGCACCAAATTTTAAAAGACTCTCGACAATGTTTGAATGACCGCTTTGAGCAGCAACGTGAAGCGGCGTCATATCGCAACCGACTATAGAATCTACCTCTGCACCATATTTTAGCAAGATATCGACAATTTCTTCATGACCTCCGTGAGCTGCCATATGAAGTGCAGTTGTTGACAGTGTCTTTGTTTTATTCTTGGCATTCACACAGGCTTTTCGATTTAAAAGTAATCTGACAATTTCAATTTGATTATTTTCGACTGCCCGGCAAAGAGAAGTTAGATCAGCTTCGTCTCTAGCATCAATTTCAGCATTTCTATCCAGAAGCATTTCAACAATTTCTACGTAACCATATGTCGCAGCATAATGAAGTGGCGTATAAGAATAATATTCTCCATCGACGCCGTTAACTTGGCAATCGTTTAGTAAAAGCAGTCTGGCAATGTCTTCATGCTTTTTCCTAAGAGCGACAAGAAGTAAATCACATCCATCATTTCTGAAAGAGGGGCCTGATGATTTAATTAACTTTATTACTACTGGTAGTTTTCCATCACGAACTGCAGAAAGTAAACTGTCTTTATCCATCTTTCACTCATTTTCTATTTCCTTATCTTAAACACTGTTGTCACTGTTAAGGCGAGTTTATAAAAAAATCCCAGTCCTATATAGCCTATCTGTCTTAAGTTTTTCCATAAAAAGTTAAATGTACGCCGTTTATAAAAGTCGTAATACTCGTAATGAACATGAGTAGATGTTCCATCTAGCGGACAGTACCAAAATTAAAATTTATATATGTGCAATTATTCCATCAGCAGTGTTGCCAATTGCCGGAGAATTCTCCGCTTTTCGGAGAATTTGACTGCCTGCGGAGAATCTGGCGGAGAATGCCTTTTTGACGGAGAATATAGGGTGACAGAATTTATATTTATTTCTTTATTAAAACAAATAACAAAATAATGTAGCTCTCTGTTTTCTTGCAGTTTAGTAGTTTATGTAAATGATAACAGATGGCGATATGTGCGTATTCAGTTTCATTAAGGATCAACAGAGGCCGGTTGTCGCTTTAGAGAGAGAAAGCCATATTTGAAGGTTACCTGTCTCAGTTTCCTGAATTACTTTACAAGTGAGAGGGAGCCAGAGTCAGGCGTTAATTCTCTAATCTTTGGTCAGGCCCTGCGCACTCCCACTATATTTCAAAACAGCGTGTTTAGTTTGAACTTCCGTCGATCTGTCGCTACTTGTACTTGAATCACACGGGGGCTGCGCAAATCTGAGGCATGTTTTTGCGCATAAGACACTACAAACCGCGATAAGCGGAGCCATCCGAGCGAATAAGCTGTGACGTCACGCTTAAAGCGGTATCGCGCGCTCTCACTAGGGCGCTAGAAAATGTGTAAGCGGAAAATAGTGGGGATATGACATAAGAACGTTAGAGATGGTTAGAACTAAACTGTTAAATAAAGCTAAGACATTCATTTTTGCGGAGAAATATATGATGACGAAGCGCTTCAAGGCGCTTAAAGCATTGGGGTAAGACGCGAGATCGCAAAAATATGCCTTTGGATCTTGCCCGACTGTCAGTACCAGCGACATAATAAGGAGAGACTGGAAAAGTAGGCGTGGCACATGGCCAGAACATATTCAAGCAACTAGTCCGCATGGGCGTCACTTGAACTTAACGTTATGGAATTTGCGAATATTTTAAAAATGTATAGAGCAGCATTTACTCCGTTTTTAAATATAATATAATTTATTACTACTTCTACAGCAATTATACTTCACAGTCCTGTCCTCATTATTACCACTTGTAGTAGTGCTAACTTCTACCAATACCGTACAACGTTTAAAGAATTTTTCTTCGCCCGTAGTTATCCTGTCCCTGCGCCGGCCCTGTTGTGTCTTACTCGACGCGCCACCTATCGTGTTCATATCACATCCTCACTTTGTTAATTTGTACCATTCCGTAAACAACGAATTATATAACACAATGGAAAAAACTTCCAAAAAAGTCGAGAAATCGACCAGAAAATGAAAGAAAAATACGAAAATGTTAAAGGAAATTAAGAAGTTACAAAAGAAAATGGAGTTGACTTCGTCAAGCAAGTATCTCATTGAATTTTTAGGTTTTTTAGCTTCCGCAAAATGGCGAACACGGACTAGTTTAAGAGAACTTGAAAAGTGGTATGATCACATGAAGTACCTAAACTTTTCACATGGAAATAGTTCTAGTTAGTCGATTTTATTGCAATGGTAAATCATAATAATTATACAAAGTGGTCTGATCACGTGAAGTACCAATACTTTGTTCACCAAGGAATCCAGGGGCGATTTTTAAGGGAGAGATATGAGCAGTCACTCCCTAAACTAATACAATATACTGCTGGCATAGTATGAAACAATTATAGAAATCATTATCCTTCAGAAATCCATAGATGACAAATGTGTTGCATTTTTCAGGGAAAGCCTGGAACTGTTCGGCCATTGATAATAATTAGTGTTATCACACAAAGCACTATTTTCCTTTCTTTAAATAACGAGTTCTGCACCACAGATAATCCCTTAATTCAGGTTCTGACTCGGTTTCTAGTCTTGACTGACTCAAGAACCAGTGACTTATCAAATGAGGACGTAGTGCTTATCGAACAACATATTATCGAGCAGGTTAATGACAATATAATTTTTGGGTGAAGACCCACTAGGTAATATGCCTTAAGAACTCCTCACATTTCAGCTCGTTGGGCAGAAATAATTTAAACAGGCGCATTATTATGTGACTTACATTAAGCAATGTCAATACATATTAGGTTTGTAATGGCACCGCACAGTAATCACAACATTAGAAAGAAACACAAAGAAGGGGGAAGGGGATCGTAGAAACCAGAACGCAGACTCAAGTACCGACACAAGAAGAAGACATCAGAAGGAAACCCAAACATCATTATTATTAGAGGGAACAGACAAATATGCTGGTCGACTTAAATCACTTAACGAATGGCAAATACTAACAGATAATTCAATTATCCTATATATGATAAAAGGTATAAAAATAAACTTTTACATCCATCCCAAACCAAAATTGTTTGCCGAAAGTGAATCTGGGCAATGATATATCAAATTTTGAAAAAAGCATCGGTCACCTATTAAATATTGGGGCCATAGAAAGTTGTGTTCACAGAAAGGGGGAATTTCTTTCCTCGTATTCTTTTAAACAAAAACCAAGGGTGATTACAGGTTTATTCTAAATTTAAAAAACCTAAACAAGTTCGCTAATCCACCTCATTTTAAAATTGAAGATTATCGTACAGTTTTTAAAGCTAATCTCACAGAATTCCCTCCTCACAGCCAGTGACGTGAAAGGGTGTAAAATACTGAGGCAATACTTAGTCAGTTATCCACACTTGGTTTCGCAATCAATAAGGAAAAGAGAGTATTAACACTAAAAGACATGCACATGACAATTTCTAGGCTTCGAATATAATTCGGTAGATATAACAATATCAGTGCCGAGAGAGAAATGCGTCAAAATTTTAAATTACTGAATAATTTTTTGAAATGTTCTAGTTGTAAAATTCGAAACCTGGCTGAAGTAATTAGTACATTATTAGCTATATGCCCAGGTGTACCCTATAGCTGGTTGTATACAAAAATATTAGAAAGGTAAAAAATGTTAGGTCTTAAAAGGAAGGGAAATTACAAGGGAATAATGATTATCAAACAACAGGTTAAGAAAGACCCACTACGGTGGTCAGTCACATACCAAATGCAAACAGTTCTATGAGATCTTTACATCATCAACTTATTACCTATACCAATGTTTTTACAACAGCTTGGGGTGCTTCCTGCGGAGACAAGATTATTCGTGGTTTTTTGGCCTCCGTCAGCAGTGATGAACTAAAGTATTTGCCGCTTTATTTACGCAAACCTAAAATTGCCGCCTCTAATAATAATAAGAAAGTTGCTAATTTCATATTGAATATATAAAATAAAGAAAAAAAAAAGTGTAACTTATTGTGACTTGTTTAATACCTAAATAATCATTTCCAAACATGATAAAAGCAAATAAATAAGAAATAATTAGGTAATTGTAAATATAATATGTATTAAAACAGTTTTCGCCATGATTTTCATGCGACAAAGTCATTAATGGTAGGCTGAAAGTCAATATCTACCGCCCCTAAATATCTGCCACTTTACGCATGTGCGTAATTGGCATGTAGGGTAATCTAGCACTGGCCTCCGCAAGAAGCAGCATACCATATGAACTATTTGGAATTTTTGGCTGCTGAAAATGGTCTTAAAACATTCACAAAAAACATGTAAAACTGCGATATTCTTTCTGAGGGTAGTCAGCATAACGACCATTTTTTCACATAAACAAGGAGTAAAAATTGAAAATCTAAATACAAAAGCAAGAAACATCTGGCAATATTGTGAACAAAAAGGAATAAAAAGACTATGCTTCTTACATAAACTTAAAACTCAATATAGAAACAGATACAGAATCAAGGAGTCCCTCTGTAGATACTTAGTATGAGATCTCTACCTCTCACTTCAATATTATTTGTAAGAAATTTGGCATGCGAGATATATTTGTAATTCACCCAAATACAAAATGTAAATTATATGTCTCATGGCAACCAGATCCATACTCAATATGTACAGGTTTTACTATTTCTTGGGCCAAGATATTTTTTCTTGTGCTTTTCCTCCATTCTCCATGGTTCACAAAGTTCTCAACAAGATTATTATTGAAGAGAAAGCTAGGGGGGCAGTGGTAATACCTAAATGGGAAAGCCAACCTTCGTTTCCCTTATTTTAAAACCGGTAGAAAAAGTCAACCCAAATCAGACACCTTTCAGAACATCACAGCCAATGTGGAGGAATATTTCACTGAAGACAGGTCTTTTATCTGACAGTCTTGTTTAAAACTGAACTTCCCGGAAGCTGGAATTCATGCAATAATTGCCTCTATATCTGCGGGACTCTTAAATAGTATGAATTCTCCTACACAAGATGGTGGGAATTTTGTAAAAACAAGCAATAACTTAACCCATTCGCTTATAATTCAGAACATTTTATACAATTCTTGAACGCATTAAATATAAAGGGTAAGTCTTATTAAGCAATTAACAGCTGCAAATCGGCTCTTATACCTCAGTTTTCCGATCGCCAATAAAAACGAAGAATTAATAGATTCCTCAAAGGAATCTATAATATAAAACCTCAAAAAGCTAATCTTGTCCCGATATATTTGGAGAAAGCCCACATACAAATTGTTTTCTGAAAATACGAGTCATAAGTCGGTGACACACTGCTAGCAATTATTTCAGCTCACCGGTTACAAACCTTTTTCAAAATAAAATTTAAACATATAAAAAAGTTCGAGGACAGGTTTGAAATATATGTCCCTGATAGAGTTAAGACTACTGGAAAAGGAAGATACCAACCGCTAATCATTATACCCTTCAATGAAAGGACAAATTTGTGCCTTGCGAGTTTACTTACTGCCCACATAGAAAAGACAAAAGATTTCAGAACTAGTGATAATGACACATTAATTCTTACCTATAAGAAGCCTCCATAACCCAGCAGCAGTGCAATCAATAAGCAGCTAGGTCAAAAAGGTATTTTTTCAAAAGTATTCAAGCTGTACTACTAGACACGCTGCAACCTCAGCGCAGCCCGCAAAAGGTCTGGGTGGTCAAGTAAATTCAGCACTTTTTTAGATTTTTTATAATAAGCCTACCAATATGTCGATACAAACTCATTTCCTCAGGGGATTTTAAAAGACTCGGCTACCTCAAGCCGAGTAGTTATACGAAGTTTTTTATTTTTACTATCAGTATCATTTTGTTCAGCCTTAAATGATAAGACTGCTTGCAGACTTTCTCAAGTCTTGTTTCTAGGATAAACTTTTGTATTCTTATTTTCCAAGTAAGTTTACAGTTAAGTAACTGCGATAACAAGTGTTATCAATTCCTGTAAAACGAAAAACGTGTTTTATATCTACGATAGAAATACATTTATAAAACGTATTTTTTCAAAACAACCCTCCAGCTCTATAGATCGTTTATTTTTTCTCTAAACATCTACAAGTGGTAATAATGAGGACAGGACTGTGAAGTATAATTAACAGATCAAACGACTTACCTGTAAGGAAATTTGATCCTAATTATACGAACAGTCCTGTCCGAAATTATTACACCCCTCCCAAGTGCCCAAAAATGTATACGTATGTATTACGTATAACCAGAGTAAAGAGCTTAAGAGGGATAAGGATCAGCTGATCGAACCTATCAAAGCCACCAATACTCCCCGCGCGTCTCAGATTTTCCATAGTCACATTTACGTTATCTCAGAAATACGTAATTAGAGTCCGTTGCTCTCAGAGTTCAGCCAGAGAATGTGAAGCAACTAATAGGGAATGTCGAGTATTAATCGTACCTTTATTCCGTCAAAATATAGCTGGCAACATTGCCTTCTGCAATGAGTGGTTATTTTATTATCGTCAAATGTGAATATTTTGAATTGTTTTAGTTTATAATGATTTTTGGATTACAAATAAACTGATTATTTAATGAAAAATTTTATGTTAAAGTTTTTATCTTATATTTTTCAGGCCAAGTGAAATGAACGATATTACGTTATTTTTCATCTTCGAGGACAATCAAAACATAACCTATAAGGTGGCAAGAATTTTGTTTTGAGTCATATTTGCAGTATTTTCCTACCTACATTTTTTAAAATTTGTAAGTGTTGTTAAAGACCTAATGCTGTGTTTAGTGTTTGCGACTCTCATTTGTTATTTGGATCATTTTTAAAATAGTACATGAGAAATATTTTTTATAATTAAGGAAAGCGTATAGTGATTCATTTAATAAAGTATTACCAGTGTAGCATTAAATTAAATAATTTCGCAAAAGTAATGTACCCAGAAGAGGTAGATTACTTTAATCGTTGAATATTTTGTTTGTCTACTGGTTCTTTACGTGTATCAAAATATAGTTAAAGAGGATTATAAACTAATTTAAAATGTTTTTTAGTCGAGGACAAACGACGAACAGTACAAGAGATCTGTTGACAATGTGTTACGTTCGCCATTTGTCCTCGTCTCAAAAACATTTTAAAGTAGCTTTTCAACAACTGTCTTCGAAAATGACAAATAACGCACAATAACCGAAATGACTCGAAACTGTTTCTTTTCACACGTGTGCAATAATCCAAAAAAAAAATAACATGTTTTTCACACCGTTCTGTCGAAAACAGAACAGACACCTTTTATTTGTATTTTTTGATGTAGGCTAGCCTATTCAAATTCATAGCAACTGACTTGTTTAACTACTCCAGTTTTACATTAAAGAACATAGCACAATTTTAAGGTATTTTGGCCCTCAGTAGAAAATTTTGAAATTTTAACATATAGTTTATATTAAAGGAAGTAATTTTATCATTGAAAGAAAGTCCTAAGTGTACAGGGTGTATCTGAAAAGTTAAATTAAAAATAGTGATTTTAAGATATCGCATATTTATTACTGGCGTCAGAAATAAAAACGAATAACTATTTCAATTATTTATTTTCATTATACAACGTGTAGTACAGTTTAAAACATGTATAGTTGCTAAACCATACAGTGTTCCAAAATTATTATCATCATAGGTTTTTAGTTTTCTTATGATATCTTAAAATCACTATTTTTTACTTAACTTTTCAGATACACCCTGTACACTTAGGACTTTCTTTCAATAATGAAATTACTTCTTATAAACTATAATCTGTTAAAATTTCAAAATTTTCTACTGAGGGTCAAAATACCTTAAAATTGTGCCATATATGTCCTTTACATTTTTAGTGTTTTGTTAAATAAATAATACCTGTTTTCACACTCATTGGACTTGTGGAACTTGCCTTCGGCTCTTTCCACCAAACTGTCACTCGTGTGAAAAGATTGGTTTTCGGAACTTGTTTAAAATACTTTTATAGTACTTTATTAAGTATATCTTACATAAGTAGACTACAAATTTCCAATTATACTATGTTGTACAATGTTTTTCTTGACAAACCTTGTCAATTTTATTGAAAAATTCTTCTTGCCCGAGCATGTAAAGCAAAATTTTGTTCACGCAAAATAAAGAATTTAACTGTGAGTAAAGTCTTTTGGTTTTCTTTCATAATGATTTTTTTTCTGAAGTAAAATAAGTAACCATCAACAAAATGATATTTCTTTATTTTCTATGTACAAAATTTACATAATTTATTCAATTATTCATCGATTTAAAGAATATTATAAAAACACAAGTTTGGGAATTAAACTCACTAAAGAGAAGTTTTTAAGCAACCAGAATATAGATGAATAATGTTTTGTTGGCTTGAAACTTAAAGCTATATTTTAGTAAGGGCTTCCTGTAGAAACGGGGTTGCCAGTCGTGAACTGAGCTCTTAAGCGCACCTCATTCGATATTTTTGAAGAAAACAAAGTTTCAAAGCAAAAACCTTATAAAATAAGTGAATAATAAACAAATACATAAACTTAAAAAAAATAATAGAAGAAAAATAAATATGATTTTCCTAAACTAAAATAAATAAAATGAAAATATTTCTACACGTCCATAAGTAAATAAAATAAATATTATTTTAAATGAAGACATTTCCAAAATAAATTAATAAATAACTCAAGATAATAATTATTAACTACCCTACAAACACAAGAGGTTGGCCCTCCATTGGGCCATCACAGGGCCAGAAGTTTCATTTCTGGCCCAGTGATGGGCCGATCTTTTGTGTTTGTTGGGTATTTACTTAATTAATGGGATAATAAGAAAGTTTAGGTTCTCATATGCCTTCTATCGGGATTTCTAATCGAGTAGCCTCTATTTATGCATATTCAATATGAGTAAAATAGGTACACGTACCAAAATGACTGTTTTTGTTGAGGAAAAACTGATCATTTGTTTTCCTTGTTTTCATTTCGCTTCTTTTTCAAAGACTTATTAAACAAAAGTAATATATATATTTTACATTGACGACTATTTTGTTAAATGTTTTCATATAAATCCCTCATCCCCTTAATTGCATCTGCACCCATGCAATGGAAAAAAAATAATAAAAGGTAGGTACGGCAATACAAAAATTCGCGCTCACTCCAAACTTCTCTTCATTTATTTTTTCTTAACTATACATGCGATGTAATATATGTTAAACTCTGTTACTTAGTATAATTTACCTTAAAATGGAAAGTTTTCGATTTTTTCTTATATTGCGTACCTATAACGCTTTTGTTCAAAATTTTAAATTTTGTTGCTTTTCTTCTATAACCCATATATTGTACAATATTTTGTTCAAAATCTACATACCTCTATAACTAAAAATAAAAATTTAATTTGCAATTTTTTCTTAAAGGTAATATTAAATAACATGCTGGATTATAGCTAAAAAGTATTATCTATAGGCATTAAACCTGCCTTTCTTCCTTTAAAATTTAACAAACGCAAAGTCGAGTGTCCTATCACAAAAATTTATAACAAGTACACCACAATAAATATATAAATTAAAAATGTTTTTCCACATTACACCAAGTTATAATACACTTGCTAGAAACATGAGTTTAAACTAAACAACCTCTTGAATAAACTGAAATATAACGGGCACTCAAAAAGTCAGAACTATAAAATAATTTAAAATTTTGACCGTCTATTCTGTTTTAAGGAATATTTCGCTCCATCTTTCTCAGCTAAGAGCTCCTGTCTTTGTCTTTCGAGCGCTTGCTTCCGAGATTTTAACAATTTACTTACATTTTTATTTATTAGGCTTATTAGGTCATCAACAATGTTGCCAAACTGTTTTAGTTAAGAAATCGGGCCGCAGATGCCGCTACATACCAGAGTAGAAATTCCAAAACATCGGGGTATAGATTTGGGCTTTTAATATTGATTATTTTTAAATGCTGTATTTAGAAAAAGTTTTGGAATTCAACCAAAGAATTTCGCTAACTCCGTATTTTTCTCGGTAAATCAAATTATGATTTTTTTTTTTTTCATTAACGGTTTTATAACAATTTCACTGAGTTTCCGGAATACAAAACATTATTATAGACAGATCCCCATTCATACTTTTTTAATTAATGCCTTCTAAGGAACGTAATTCTATACCCAGTATTTCGGCAATATGGCGGACCTCCTTAGCCCTCTTAACAGATAGAGTAGTTGCACTTCCCCTACAATTTTGTTCTGGACCCCCCACTATACTAATGAACGCGTGGTACCCTGCGCACAAAACCAGTCCCCATTCCACTATATTTCAAAACAGCGTGTTTAGTTTGAACTTCCGTCGATCTGTCGCTACTTGTACTTGAATCACACGGCGGGTTATATGCGAAGCCGTGACGTATGTTATCTTTTCTAAGTAATTTCACTCTACCCGAGTAGTGGTAATCGACTCGAATACTTTAACACTTCGTTTCGATTTTCCAATTTTAAGCCTGCAGAGTTGTGAACGTTATAGTCATTATGTACTCGACCCTACCAGCGTACTATGACGCTAACTCATTTCACGATAATTCTAAACCGAATCAGCATCGATGTAGGTGTCAGGCTAATTCAACATATGGCAACCGGCTCACTGACTTATTTAATAGTTTGTTGTCCTGCTCTGTCTTTTGTTTTGTGTGAAAGTATGGGGACACATGTGTATCTATAATATTTATTAAAGAAATTAATTCCAAATTATAATAACAAATAAAACGAACAAAAATAATAATAAAATATTTTAAATTCTTGTATTACAAAAACAAAACATAAATAATAAACTACATAGAATAGAAATATAATAAATTACCAAAAAAATAAACAAATCAGGTGTTTAGGAAAATAATTTTATCTAAATTAGCAAAGTCCGTTTCTTGGATAAGTACTCGATTTTTGATTGTTTTCGCATACAGAGTAATAGATTTTTAAAAATGTCCGATTCTCCCCAACACTAGTTTGTGAAGAGCCAAATGTCTGTACAGTGACGTAACCTCGATTTGGTTGAATCCTTCATTTATAATTATGCAAAATAACAATTAATCGAGAAAATGATAATTATAATATATACGTTTGGACCTGTCCATTGTCCAAAATCATTAAGCACATAGGTATGTCTTTTGTATCATTAACTCGGTAAAGGACAAAAACAGCAGTAATTATATTGAAACTGAAGATACCTATATTACTTCTTTGCATCTGTAGCCGTATTAAAAATATTCAATGATTTGATATATATGCAAGCGCGGATTTATGGGGGGCCTAACAAACAAACAGAAGATCGGCCCATCACTGGGCCAGAAGTTTCATTTCTGGCCCAGTGATGGCCCAACGAAGGGCCAACTTTCGGTGTCTTTAGGGGGGTAACGAGGTAAAGCATCAAATTTCTTTTTAAAATTTCATATTTATTATTTAATTTTATATTTTTGAATATATTTAGTTGTGTTTATAATTTTTTTTCTATGCTAGAAAATTTTTGTGATTTACCCCCGCTTATCAATTTTAATTTTCGAAGAAAATTATTTTTGTTATTTTCAGTACGCGGCTGTGTTACCCCCCCAAGCTCAAGGTCCAGATCCGCCCTTGATGATATGTAAATAAAACATAATAAGTAATATGATGCCATCATCTATAACATTATTGTGTGCCTCAATCATAAATTGTTTGTTATTGAAGTATTCGTTTCGTTAAAATTTAATAACAATTAGTCCAGTTATTACGTTTCATTAAGTATCTTTTCCATTATGTATGTTTTTGCTAATAGATTATCACCTAAAAATTTTATTATTCATTTGCATATCCAAGTTTTAATGACAGTAATTTTCGGAATACCCTCGTATGTTTTTATTGAATAACCCTCGTATACAATTATTCCCCTATATGCGCGTGGTACCCTATGATATGTGCGCAGAAGAGGAAAAAAAATAAAACTTGGACCCACGAGGTTATATATTCTTGCTGTACAGTGGGACTACTCTATCTGTTAAGCTCTTTACTCTGGTATAACGAAACCCCCATTGAGATATAAAAACGATCTACAGATACAGGATTCTTTAAACTACAGTGAGGATGTGATATGAACACGATAGGTGGCGCGTCGAGTAAGACACAACAGGGCCGGCGCAGGGACAGGATAACTACGGGCGAAGAAAAATTCTTTAAACGTTGTACGGTATTGGTAGAAGTTAGCACTACTACAAGTGGTAATAATTTCGGACAGGACTGTTCGTATAATTAGGATCAAATTTCCTTACAGGTAAGTCGTTTGATCTGTTAATTTGACTAATAGATTTGAGCTCAACTAATAATAGAACAGCAATAAAAAACAATATTCATTCATTAATTGTATCCCTCAAAGCAGTACTCCACTGCAAATCTTGGCAACTAGGGTCAACAAATGCACCCCCACTTCGTCCCTCGGGCGTTTATTGTATGTCCAAACAAACCGTACGTCTACTGAATTGGGATTGCCCCTCTATACTTTAGACCTCGTTGGTCAATACTGTCAGTTGTCGCGCCATTATTGTTTACATGTCTGTGCTTTGTGTTTTGGACATTAAACTAATAATTATTAAATCCATAGAGCAGGAGTCCATTTGCTTATTTGTAAATAATGTGAGTTTCCAATGAAACTAGGGAGTTATCGCAAAAGATAACGTGTGTACGTTAAACGTTATCTTTGACATCTACGCTTGCGCATGTTTGTTTTTGTACGTGAAAACCAATATGCGCTTGCTTAGATGTCAAAAATAACGTTTAACGCAAATACGTTATCTTCTGCGATAACTCCCTACTGTCTAGAAACGACGCTGTTCTGTTAAATATTAAAAACTGTAATGGGTTATAAGTGTTGTGTTCACGTCGTGTTGCGACTTCGAAAAATTCCAACATGCATAGGTATTATTGATTTGCAAAGAACGTGACTAAAGAACTGACCAAGAAATTGACTAAAAACGAAAGACTGACGGGTTGTAAACTTCTGTGCAATGAAATCCCGTACATCTATTTTTCGCCTTATTAAATCATTATTTATTTGTCAGTGTTGATTTTTCGCAATGCCAAAATTAACTGAACATGAAAAAATTTTAATTCTCTTTAAAATTAAAGAGAGATGGTCTATCAGAGCAGTTGCTAACCATTATCAATTGAATAAAAGTACTGTTATGAGTGTGAAGAAAAGTGGGAAGAGGAAGGTAGCGTAAAGAGAAAAGACGGTTCAGGCCTATCGAGAAGTTCAAATCTCGTTCAAGATGAAGCACTCCTTGGCTATTTGAGGCAAAATCCGTTTCAAACAGCAGGAGACGCTGTGTTCATGACACATTTTCTAGTGTCGAGGTTAGCAGCTAGCCGAAGGATAGGAAAATCGAAAGTAAAAAACTGTACAAGTGCCAAGAAGACCATATTAACAGGAGAACAAGCAAGCCCGCATTATGTTTTGTTTAAATTGTGTCTATCGCCCGTTGGAGTTTTGGACCAATGTTGTGTTTACCGATGAAAAAGTTTTTCAGTCTTGTAATGACGGATATGTACAAAATATTAGGTTACATTATTTACATAATAAATACAATCGCAGCTATGTGCAGTCGCATCGTATCTGTGAATTTTTCAACGTCAGTTTTTACATTTGTTATAAATTGAAATCATTCCCATCGAATGATGTAAAAAAGTAAAAAAAACAAAAATACGTATGTTTTTCTTCTGGATTAACATTATTCAAATACATTACTTATGACGTTTCACAATCAATGTCAGTTTTTTGTAACCTATATGATAATGAAAAATCTAAATTCCAAAAAGACTGATTCACACCACTTAATGTTAGTAAAGGACGTGAAAATGTATATTATAGCGGGTTTATACGTGCATGGATTTAGTGGCGCCAGTAGATATTGGCACGCTAGTAAAAAAATATTACACATATAAACAGTTACTGGCGAGCAAGCTTTTACCTTGCATGCATTGATGCATGCTCGCCAGTAACTGTTTATACGCGCAATATTTTTTTACTGCCGTGCCAATATCTACTGGCGCCACTAAATCCATGCACGTATAAACCCGCTATTATTTAATTGTATTACAGGTATTTTGGTACATTAGTTACTTTAACATTTTACTTATTTCAACGCAGTTTCAACATCTTAATACTTTTGTAATAATTTTACTTACGTTAGTTACTTTTTAAATGTATTTTTAAATATTATTGTATTTATTGTAATGATATTCCGTTAAATTAATAAATGATCAATTTCTAGTTTTGAAATAACTTATTTAATTTTAAGGCCACTGTTAGACTATAAAAGTTCTTTGACAAAGATCTTTTGTAAAAGATATTTTATGAGTAATTTGATAGATATTTTATATCATAAAATATCTTTTATAAAAAATCTTTGTCAAAGAACTTTTGTAGTTTAATGATGGCCTAAGCATTTGTTTGAAAATCATTTAAAATTCGCGCCTATGCCAATCCCGCCTTATCAAAAAGGCGGGAATACAGCGCTACCCACGACGTAAGTTTTGCTGTTTAAAAAATCCCTGAGAGTTGCCTATCTATATCATATATAATATTGGCCGTTGCTGGATCCACGGCAACCGGGGATTTTATTTCTCCACTAAATCCACGGCCATACGTCACATCTTCTGTGACGTCATTTAAAAAACTATGCGCACGCAGTACGTTAATTTTGCAGGTTTTGATTTGGTCTCAGATAAACAAAGAAATATATGGATAAATAATACTTTCCGTCTCCGCGTAAGGTATATCACGTATTCATTGTTTACATGTCTATCGAGGCGTTCATTGGTTCTCTTCCGAAGGACGTTGACCGTTGTTTACATTTTCTTGTGCCGCCATATTGTTTTATTGCTTTTAACGCTGTTTTTATCCAGTTATAAACAATTTTGTGTTGATTTTGCAGTTTAATCACGTTTTATACGGTTCAAAAATGACTACGGATTGTTTAATTTACTAAAAGACCTACAAAAGGGAGTAATCTCGTTCGTTTTATATGCAAGCATTGTTGTGTACATAGTCGTAGGTTAGGGTTATAGTTAGGTTTATTGTCTTATTGTTTTGTTGATTTAGCAATAAATAATTTTTCCTTCTGCCTCTCTCGTCTTTACACTCAAGTAAAAAACGTAAAAAGACAGCTGTGTGATTATCAGCTAGATTAATAGATTTAGATTTATTTCTCTAAATTTAAATGTTACATAAGTATACCTATTTAAATTTGGTACGAGTATTTCAAACATTACAGAATGTTTACATTATTACATAATAATAGACTGTATTAACTTTTCAAAATAATAATGCACTGGGTTCGATCCCCAGCTTTAAAATTGGCAACGTTGATATGTAATGGATGTATATCTGCGTTTTTCTAAATGTGTAACCCCCTTCTGAACAGTCTTGACTTTGAAATTGTTGGGGTTGCCTGATATATGTGGTACGTTATGTTGTTATTCCGTAGGCTCCCAGAAAATATTACGTTTAGAAAAAAGTGACTCGCTCTCCTACAGGTAACCGACCAAAATTTGAAGCATTTACAATTAGGTATGCTTTAATCGTTTCAAGTTTGATGACTTTTATGTAACCCGGACAGGAAAAAGATGTTTAAGAAAAATGTTTGTTTCCTAGTAATTTTACCAAGAGACTCATTTCACTTCCGTTATCGTATCAAGGGTGTCTCATATAATTTGCTTTTTAATACTAACAAGAGTCGAGTCGAGGCTACTCTCTGCTTTATCTTTGCTTTTACTAGAATTAATTCAGAATCGATACCTACAGACCCGACGAGAGAGGAGGTGATGCCCTCGGGCTTGTCTAGGGGGCCCGGAAATTTTAAAATTTTTTGAGGGTCCATATTTTCTCTCCACGGCTCTGCCAAGATACCGATATAAATTAAATTTACTAAGTTAGAAAATTAACTGCAATTTATTATATTTTTTAATAGCCATATCAGATTGAAATAATTTGATGCGTTGTATCGAAAACAGATTTGATAAAGAATCTGTTATCTTTATCGTAACTATATTCAACAATATTAAAATTAAAAACTGGAAGTAATGGTGCGGGAGCTAAGTGGCTTTTTCGGGCACTCATCGTTACAAGCATTTTCTATGCGCTGATTAATTCTATCGAACTTGACAAAATAGACTTCTGGCTTATGTCAGCCCGTCGAGTTGGCCATGGTTCAAGATATAAAAATCAGTGAAATTATATCATCGTTACAAAGCCAAGTTTTTTTGTGTGTACACATTTTATGTTTAGAATGAATAAAATAAGATCGCCAGAAAGTGTGGGCCATCAGGGACGCAACCAGAAAGGTCAAAGAGGTAAAAAACGAAGTTATATAACATCATCTTTACAAACTTTTTTAAGGTTGAACATATTTTATGTTTTGAACACAGAAAAAAATTCCCAGAAAGAAAATGTTTAGGATTTTTGAAGAAAATTGGATTTTTTTCCGCATATTTCATCTCAGAACTCTAAACTCATCGTTACAAGTTCTGGCTCCTTTTTAAAACGTAAATAAGCTCCTTCAACAATAGAATAGCCTCCCCATAAACAAAGTCAACAAAAGTACCATAGGCTCTTAAATATACAGGAATTTAACACTTTCGGCTAACTTGACTCCGTACCGTATCTCACATGTATTGTATCATTATTACCTTTCTGGCTGCGCCTCCTGACGGCCCACACTTTCTGGCGATCATATTTTATTCATTCTAAACATAAAATGTGTACACGCAAAAAAATGAGCCTTGTAACGATGACATGATTTCACTGATTTTTAAACAGTGTTCGTGACACTCCTGACAGGAGGTGCCCCGCCAGAAGTCGATTTTATGAATTGTTATCATCCATTAAACCATAAAAATATCTTAAAGTTCATAAAGCTGCCGAAAAAGCCACTTAGCTCCCGCTCTATAAGGTAGTGCATTATGTAGAGTATATTTGTTTACAATATAGAGATTTAAAAGTAATATGATGTTATTTTTGTTTTATGTATATGGTACGGGTAGTGTATGACCAGATTCATTATACAGTATCGGAAAATCTTGGATTAGGCATGCAAACAGAGCTGCCTACGCACATGTAATGAGGAAAGCAGGTGGCACGAGTAGGATGTGTTATACGATAATAAAAAATAGCCTAGTTGTTTCGCTCTCGCTTGCTCTTATTGTCATACCTAATCAAACGCTTGCCGGTACTGTTGAGTGATAAGTATGTAAACTTTTAGATGAATATGTTATACTGTAATATGAAAAAATACTAGTTGGTTTCATTTATATGCTAACATATATAGATGTTTTTATTTTCTTGACCGTTAATATCAAATTAACTTGATGCAGTTATATCCTGGGTTATCGGTCTTTATAATAAAATTACTCTTTTCTTACGTTTCGGTTTATTCAACCATCGTCAGAGAACTACAATTAAGTGAAGACCAATATTTTTTTAAATGCTATTTTGTATACACATACAATTTAAATCCATGTGTATAAGAAATAGCATTTGAAAAAATATTTGTCTTCATTTAATTGTAGTTCTCTGGCGATGGTTGAATAAACCTAAATGTAGCAAAAATAATAATTTTATTATAAAGACCGCATAACCCCAGGATATACCTATATCAAGTTACTTTTATATCCTAACTTTTTTTTTTTACTCAGAAAATGTAGAGTAACTTATCGTTTAAGAACGATTTAACTTTGAGAATTGACAGTTCAATACTTTCATTTCTCTTCAATAACACATTTTGTAAAAATTCTAACCAAACAGTACTCTTTTTGTCTCAATAGAGTCGTATTATTGTCAGATATAGTATTAAGTAATAGTCGAGAACATTAATCGATTATTTTAAAAATTTTAACCCCCTTATCTGTCTACGCCTCTGATTAGGCGACTCCATAAACATAAACATTCCTCTCCACTCTGCCCCTTTGAAGGTTATCCTCCCTACACACAACTTCTGTGTACTTCAAATGAGATTATTTATCCATATATTTCTTTGTTTATCTGAGGATTTGGTTGTTCTTAGTTGTGTTTTATTAAATCTTATCAGATTTCGAAGTATTATACAGATATCTAATTAATAATACCGACTATATTAATATATCGTTTACTAATGGGGTAAATAGGAACTGGTGTACTATTTATTATATTTTATATATAATGTGTATACATACATGGAGGACGAAAATATAAAAGTAAGGGCAAAGGATTAAGCAGAGCCAGGTATGTAGTATACCTATTTAATTAACTTATCTACATTGTGTGAATATGTATATTAATCAGTTTAAGCGATATTTTGTAAAAAATATATTTCCAAAACGATTAAAGCTACAGGTTTGTTATAGCTTGTGAAATAATATTTAACCTTACTAATATAGATACATTTTTTGCACATTTGACCGAAAATTGTACATTTACATATGTCATCTCATCGGTACATTAGTTTATTTTTATTTTTAGCACGTTCAAAATGGACATTACTTGGTAATTGTCGAATTTTTCAACAGACAAGCTGAGAAAGGCCTGACGTGAGAAAATGAATTGAAAGAAAACACGAGGAGGTTGACTACCACCTTACGCAGGTACTATTGGGGCATGGCTGTTTCTAAAACCACCTGTATGGAACTAAGAGGCCACCAGACAATGAGTGTTTCTACTGTGGAGAGCAAGATAATGCAAAGCATACTACTTTCGAGTGCAACAGATGACTGGAACACAGATTAATATGCCACGAAAAACTGGGAGGACCTATTGATGTGGACAATATGACACACGAAATGTTGGAATTGCCCGAAAACTGGGCGACAGTGACAGACTTCGTAAGCAAGAAAATAACAGAGAAGAGAAAGATACAAAGGGGCTGTGAAGTAAACCTATAACACCAATAAAACCGGAAGTTTTTACGAAATGCGAGAGCGTTACCAAGCAGTGTCTCTATGAAGAGAGGAGGAGAGGTTTTTTAGTGGGTAAACTATATATAGCACACAAACTCTCACACCACCGCTCCATTCAGCCAATAGCAGTGCCTATAAATGGAAGAAATGAAAAGCGGGACTTAGAATTTAGGCGGCATTTTTTGCATTTCTAATCCCGTGTTTTTAAGATAACCTCTAAAATAAACGTCAAAACACACCAGAAAGTTGCGAAATTCAAATTGAAGTTGATATAACACAAAGTTTTAAACACTTTTGAATTTTCAGATTAATCTGAATATTTCGTGAATTTCAAATGAAAATTGAAACTTTCAACATTAAATTTGCAATACTGCATAGAACAGTCCAGTTTCAGCATTCTTTTAATTTTTTCAATTCTTTACCCAATAACGTCAAGTTTCTCCCCTGTTTACTTTTTCAAAAAATTTACAAAAGTTCTATTTATTGTGAGAGAATAATTATTTATTGTATTATCAACCACCGTGTCCACACACATATACACATATTGTCCACACTATTCTTTTATATTTTTATGTTATTGTTTATATCATAGTTTGGTTTACTTATTTACATTTGCCCATAATCTTATTTAAAATTTTTTATTTAGGTAATTTATTAAAACATTAGTTATATGCGGAGAGTTGTATGGAAGAGTATATAAAATATATATTATATACTTATTGCCATTCTTCCTGATCTGTATTTTTTTTTCTATATATATATACTGTACTATACTTTAACAATGCAATAAAAACGCATTGCATTATTATCATTTGTAATAATTCAATAAAGTATGTTTCTGTTTTAATCGTGTTCAATGATTTTCCTTATGGGACTTTCGGAAGTCATGTTATACCCTTTCAGGAGGCAATATCGAGTATGAATTGTTTACGAAATTTGCTATTTTTGTTCAGACTTTTGTTAGGCCTAAAAGGCGGCCATGTTTCTAATACTGTAACAATATTTGTCTCATTATTAAGATGTTTAAACAATTTGATCAAAATGATCGATGGCTTGTACCTATATGTATCTATAATATAATCTTTATAATTTCATTGCATCCAATTTTCTAAAATTTTATATAAAATACGCATCATATTCGTGGAACAATTCAAAATGTTTTTTATAAATTAAGTATATATAGCATCAGTGCGGGATAGTGAATGTGAAGTGATTTACCTAATTCTCACCTATTTGACAAGACAAGAATCATTTTGTAACACAAGATCAGGCCAGTGATAGGCACGCTTCTCCATCAATTATTGTTCTATTTATGAGTACAATTAAAGAATCCATTGTATTACTTCCACATCCAGTGGAAGAATAGTAATGACAAAAAATTTTTATTGTTCAAATAAATCAAATAGGCTTAAAATGTCACGAAACGTCAAGATTTTAAGTTTGAGCGAAAAAAAATTTAAGGTAAATCAAGCAGTCCATAAAATTGGTATTTAGTATATACACAGAGTACAGTACCTACACAGAGGCGAAGGCTTTGTCGGCTCCTTTGATTTTCGATGGCTCGTTTTTTGTGACCTTGAGTACCAGTTACGTCTACACTGAGAGAAATATGTTTTTAATTTTTTTCTGTACCCTACATTTAAGGATACACTGAAGAAAAAATGTATTTCAATTTGGATAGAAAAATATTACCATTTGAATTGTTTATAAACTGCGTTTATTTTCAAAGGAGTATTCTAATTTCCTTACCAAGGAAATGTATTTTTCAAAAAAACTATATACCTTCTAATATATTTAAATAAGGCGCCATTCTGATTTCCGACCGCCCGGCCGGCCAAATTGGCTAAAGCAAAGCAAATACCCAAGCAACACACACAGCAACCAAGCTTTATTAGTTTTTATTTCTCAAATATTTAAATAATTATTGTTAGTGGCTCTATGAAATATTTTGAACGTGAATCTTTGTTTTTTCTATTTAGTTCAGCGCTATTTGAGTGTCTTCATTCCAGACTATATAAATAAAGTGAGTAGAAAGAAATGTATAAAAATATAACATAACCTTTTAAACTTCATGTTATGAAAAACGTATCTGACTGATTGAATACCTATTTAATTATAGTTATTATAATGTGTTCGAAATTATGAAAATTTAATAGGATGTTTTATACTTTCAGAATGTAAGCTAAAAAGGAAGATTTATATATATTCCAGTATTTTAGTTGACAATCGCTGAGAAACCTACAAAATAAAATATTATATAATTTGGCGAGAATTGAATAATATTGAATCAGCTTGGAGAGAAAATGTGAAACATGTGAAAGTATTATCAAATCTGACAATAAATCGCTAACGTTTTGAGAAATGGTGAATGACTAGTACAAATGTTGGTGTAAATATCTCATAATATACTGAGAATTGCTTGGTTTTTGAGAGAAATGCGTAGACAAAAGGATGAGTTCAAGGCACTCAAAAATCTTGAAGGTATATGTGGTTGGGTGTAAGAAGTACTCTCCAAGAAATTTGCAGGATAAAAGCTTTTTGCAAAGGTAAGACTTAGTTGTCGATGATCAACCTTTTTTTTCAATATATGCTTACCTGATTAAACATTGCTTAATGAATAATTGCCAACATGCAAATTCATTTTTCAGGTTATGAACTCTTAGCGTAGCATCTTCAACAAAAGCCATCGACTCCTTGGATTACTCATTGTGACTGTGTTACTAATCTAGACAAAATCGTTCACTACCCATCAGTCTTTCCTTTCAATTTTTTAGCAGTAAACACGGTGGCTATGTTCGAAGGTTATAAATGTTATAATTTCTGTGAAAAATACCATATAAAGTAAACAATGAAGATTTGGAGTATTGAACTACTTGAAATATGTAAAAAGGTGTACACGTCTTCCAGTTTTTGACCTCTTGCCTATGATATACCTATACAAACCATTGTAATTTGTACAAAAACTTCTTTTTATCGTGTCTTGTTAATGTTATACAGTATCGGAAAGCGTTTGATTTGGTGCGGCAATAAGAGCAAGCGAGAGCAAAGCAAGCAATGATGTACATTAAGGGACATGTCTGCTTTGCCTCTGCTAGGGTACTGGTAAACGCCTTTATTGTAGGCAGTCGGTTAAGTCGTTGAAACTATGCAATCTCAACGGTAGAACTTTCCGATACTGTATAATATGTCTAACACGTATTTTATTATTTTACGTAGGTAGGTCAATTGTTAAATATCCCTTGTATTTTATTAAATACATATATTCACTTTTTATTATATTTTATTTATCACTTGTATTATTGTTGTTAGCAGTAAATTAAAATAGTCGATTATGTAGAACTTATATATACATGCATCTTTGCATCTAACTGAAAGTAAAACAAAATATATTTACTAAATATCAAATTATTTATTATCCAACGTTCCATTAATACTCAGAAGAAGAATTGACAAGAAACTTACTGGAGATATAAAGAAAGATCTATATTGCAATAAAAAATAAATGATTATATTATACACATATTAATATCTAAGTAATAATAAGTAACATTTGTAATTACATAATTCAAAGAATATTTGCTACAATTTGACACTTTCAAAACCCATTCAGACTTTATTTATGTGTTCACTGACTGGAGGATCACTTTCAGTCTTAATTTCATAGTTTTTGAATGTTAAACAATCCCAACACTGGGTTTTTAAACACCACACAATATATTTTGAAAGGACGTTTAGTTCCAGATCAATCAATGACAGCAATACTTTAAATTTCTTTGATTTAAGCACTTCATCAGATATCTTAATGTAGTCTGTGTATTTTTCTCTTGAGATACCTGATTTAAAAAATGCTATTAAGCTTCTTTCTCCCTCAGCATCAGCTCTACCGTCGCTCAACTAAAATTTAAACATAAATGATTATTAAAAATGCTGACAAATTAATATAAAGTGTTATTTTTTACCATGAATTGTTTATTGTTTGCTTAAGCAGTAGTTATTATTATCACAAGCACTTTTAGTTCCACATTTAGCTTTTAAAGTTGTATCCCATAAACATCTAACTAGATGGATCATAGTGGTCTTGAATTACGGACTTTCCTGCAACATAAATCCACACTAAAAATCAAATTCTTAAATTAACAAGTAACAACTTACCATTAATAAAATACTTGGAATATTCCAGTAAAATAATTCCTTTTAATTGCTTGGAATCATCGACTTACAGTCGATGCTTAGAATCTTTTAACCCTAACCTCTTCTGGTTGTAAATCGACGTTATTTTATAACTGATGTTTTCTCGGATTGCCACACTTCAACAACTAATAATACAACAAAAACTGGCCATTTTGTATGACATAATGTCCATAAAAACTATGAAAAATTCAATTCTTAAGTTCAGTCAGTCGCCATTTGACAGCAATGACAAGTGAATTTAGAAAGTGAGGTTGATTGATATACCAGTTAAAAAATGGCGATGCGTATACAAATTTGGTTTTGGCGGGAAGGCTTGCTTTCGCCTCTGTGTAGTTACTGTACTCTGTGGTATATACAAGAGAAGCTAAGGTCACAAAAAAAAATTTGACATTAGCCACCCCCACCCTATTATTAAAAGGGATGAAAAAAAATTGTGATTTAGTGTGTGTACAAGAATCAGAAACCTGGAGGATTTCAAATATATTATTAAAGTTCCATAAACAATTATTTCCACAACATTCCTTTTTCCACATACATTCCAAGTTTTTTCGTTGTAAGTGACTTGGATAAAAGATCTGGATGTGGAAGTACTCATTCCTTGGGCAGCAGTTTTTTTCTATTTAAAGCCAGAAGGTGGAGTAAATTAAATGGGCGAGGCTTCTATTTTGTGTTTCGTATTAAGTTATGCAATTCAGTGCTCTATTCTTGATGTACCTAATTTTGGCAATTGAAGAAATGGTGATCCAGACCTTCTATTTTATTAAATAAATCAAAACATTACACAAGAAATAATCCAGTTTTTAATGAATCCTATGTTTTTCTGATCACCTACTAACCTGCCCTGCTTTTCCCTGTGGTCAAATTATTGTGAACATTAATTTTAAATTTTCAAGCTATAATAAATCTAACCTTTAAAAATGCAAAGAATTAGTTATTGTAAAGGTTATTTTATGCAGCCGCAAATAAGAAATAAGGAATAACAATAAGAAATAACAGTAACAAATAAGAAGTAGATCCCTTACAATCTTATTGAGTAATTTATACAGCACAAAATAACAAATAGTAAATAAGAATAAGAGTTGGTTTACTTTCAACTTCTTATTTGTTATTTCTTATTTCGCGCTTGCGCACAAACGGGATATTTTGGAAAACCAAGATTTTTTCTTCCTTTTAGAGATGGGAAAAGCGGTTCCATTCATGTAGCGTTGCAAACGCGATCGTTCCAGAGAAACACCGCGACAAAATAACGTTACTTTGGAGCGACGCGACAGAAATAAAATGATACGGCTCGCTCTGCCAAATGCGCTTATTGAGTTCAAGAGATCGCGTTCGTCGTGTAACGTGTGGTATTTTCGGAACTCAAAGTTTTGGAGGGTAGGATATGTAATGTAACGTGATCTATTGTATGCAGTCGCTTATTCGCGCTTCGCCAAAGTACAAAGAGCGCTTGTTAATTTCTATAGTTATGTAGATTTATTAGATTTTTGCATTTTCTTACTAAACAGTAAAAGTAAACACAAATAAAGATATATATCGGTTGTAAAAAATATAGTACATTTATTTGTTGTATGATTTGTTATTTTATATAGACTAATAGAGACTATATAGACGTGTTTTAAACTTGGGTGGCCATTTATAAAATCGCAGTTTCTCTATATATATATATATATTGTTGGTATGTAATTTTATTTTATAAAAAATATAATGAATTATTTTGTTATTTTTTTACCAGGTAGGTATAGGCAGGTATAGTATTTTGGGTTGATAATTGATTTCTGTTGATGTTTATGAAATATGGCCCCAAAAAAAAACAATAAAGTCGTCTACCATTTGGAATTGTTTTTCTTATAAACAAAAATCAGATAAGATAGCAATTTGCAACGATTTTTAGTATTGTTAGAAAATTATACACGCCTTGTCAAAAGATACAAAAGTCGTATAATTATACATCCCTTGGCAATACTATAAACCTATGTTAGTATAGGGCCAATAAAAGTAAGTTCTTTACTCTGGTATGGCATTGCATTTTTCCACCTTGTCGCTGGTCAAAGTCTACAAACCTTATGGTCGCCGGTAACGTTGACACACAGTGTTCGCTCCGAGTAACCGGTTACTTTAGCATTTAATAGCGCGACTGTACGTTACCTAAAAATACCGCGACAAAATAGCGTTACAGAGATAACGACCCATCTCTACTTCCTTTTAATAATTGCCATTACAACACTGGTTGAACTTTCACTTTTAATAGTCTTAAAATATTTAGTACACAAACTCCTAAACAAATGTGTTTTCCAAATACATGTGCAACAAGCTTATTTCTTATTTTTTAAACGTGTTGCATAAATGTCCTAATTTTCCTTACATATTATTTGTTACGGTTATTTCTTATTGTTATTCCTTATTTCTTATTTGCGGCTGCATAAAGTAACCTTATCTGAGAATAAATAAGCATGTAAAAAAATACCGTGTAGTTATAGGAAGTACATAACCAGAGTAAAATACATACACAAAGAAGTTAAACGTATAGGCTGTTGGCGTTGCATATATACTACACCTATTTCCATATTTATTTTGAGTATTTTGCCATAACGTAAATATAAAAAGGCTACACAAAACAATGCAACAATTTATAGCAACAATCCATGATGAAAGGAAACGCAACAATCTATAAAAAAACAAACGTCACCAGCATAGAAAAAATTATATATTATTATAATATATATTTTATCTATGGTCACCAAAGATAGATCTTTGATGGTCACCAGTGATGATAGAGAGAGAAGTATCAAGTGCTGGTGACGTCACAGAAGATGTGACGTATGGCCGTGGATTTAGTGGAGAAATAAAATCCCCGGTTGCCGTGGATCTAGCAACGGCGTATAATATTCTTTAATCTATGGCCAGAGTGCTTCCAAAAGCTTATCTCTAAAGTTTCTTTGAAAGGGAACAATAGGTTCCTAATTGTTCATACTCATTTCAGTATGTATGCATGTATATAGAGTAAACTAATCTCAAGCGTGCTCCAAACCTGGTTGTGGTGATTCATCACAATCAGGTTTTATTAATTCATTACTAATGAATTATAATATCAATTTGTGCAAATTAGTAATGGACTAATGGATTGCATATTGAGAAGCAAATGAAAATCAATATATTTTTTGTTGAATAGAAGATTTTGATATTTTATTTTTGGCGGAGAATTTCTTCGATTTGCGGAGAATTTTAAGGCAGTAGGCGGAGAATTTTAGAAAGCTCTGTTGACAACACTGTAAATAGCATAGGGTAATTGCGCCGGTAGTCGACCACTTTTGTTAAACTTTGACTTTGAATATCTACAAAAATTAGGCTAGTATACATAACAAAACGGAATTTTTTTGTGTGTAATCTTTCATAACATCTGTAATGAATAAGTAGTTCAAAATTGAAATTTATATTAATGGGAAATTTATAAAAACATTTTTGTCGAAAAACTGCATTTACGCTAGTAATCGGCCTCTAATTGTTAGTGATCGGCCATGTCTTAGTTAGTGGTCGGTCACTAATAGGTATAGATAGGTAGTACTTTATAAAAAAATATAAATATATAGTTTTTGGTACATTTTTTAATACATACAGTATAATAAAATATATATAAAAAAAAAACAAGTGATAATTCTTTAAACAGAAATAAAAGTAAAACTTTGTGTATATATCATATAAATAAAAAACTGTTTTATAAGACATAATTTATAAACAAGAATAACAAATGAACTCCTCATCAGCAATATCTTGATAATATAATAATAATAAAAAATAAATAAAAACAAGTCATAATTCTTTAAACAGAAAGTAAAACTTCGTATATATAACATATATAAATAAAAAACTATTTTATAAAGACATAATTTATAAACAAGAATCACAAATGAATTCCTCATCAGCAATATTTTGATAATGCTGTCCCACAAATTTAGTACATTTTAAATGGAACCAATTTGGGCAAGCGTCACACCCGACATTTTTTTCTCCGTCTTCGTCTGCGTCGCTGTCTAATTCATCTTCGCAAACCTTACATTTTTGTTTTACTCTGGAACTTGTGTCTTGGTTTGGTAAAATGCGTTTTTGTTTTTTTGTTGCAAGTATTCTTTTTGTTTTGGTTACTTTTTTGGATTTATTTTCCTTTTCTTTCTTTCTTTTTTCACTTTCTTCTCGCTTTCTTTTCTTTAGATTTTCCTTCTCAGCCTTTTCCTTTTCTTTCATCTCGTAATGTTTTCGCCAAGCAGCTGATGATATAGCGCTTGGAAGTTTTTCCCTCTGAGGTTTTTTAGCTTTTTCTATTGGAGCTTTGTATTTAAGATGCTTCTGAAATACATCGTGCGGATCTATCGATAATCTTACATCATCAGTACCGTTAGTTTTTTCTTTAAATATCCTCGGCTCACAATTATCATCATTACTTGTACTTGGTTCGACTTGGTTCAATTTAAAATTCGTTAAAGTGTTCGTCAACTGTGTAGAATTATTTTGTTGGTTTATTAATACACTTTCATTTGGTACATTTTTATCATCATTATTACTCTTTGGTCCAATTTGGCTAGGTTCATTATTTATCTTTGATTCAGTTTGGCTAAGTTCATAATTTGTTGGAGAGTTTGTCAATCGTATAGAATAGGGTCGTTGACCATTTTTTAAAAATTTTATGTTCAAATACTTTATTAAATTTTATTTGACCCGTATTTTTTTATTTTACAATCTAAAGTCATTTTAATAGTGAAATTAATTATTTAAATTAAGTAATTTTGAATTCGCGCCCATCGCGACGTCAGATATGAGCGCATGCGCAGTTAGATAAAGGAATAATCGACGGACGTCGTTGGCTTTGCTTATTTGCTGTTAGCGTATAGTCCAGTCAACGGGTTTCACCTCTAATTTGAGTGCTAATTAATGGATTTTGACGAAACCTTGTGCAATCTGTTTGTAATGACGTCATAAAAGAGTTAAAAAAAGATCAAAGTAGGAAATGATCGGAAGAGGTAGAACACCTTTTATTATGACGTAACTTGTAGAATTAGGTCAAAAATGAAAGAGAAACAATAAATTTAAGATGTTTTTACTCTTGTGATTTTTTTCGAAAAATGCATATTTTTGGAGATATTGCCTCTCGAAAATTCCTGAAAGTGGAGGAGGGGAAATGTAGAAGTTGAAAAAAAAATCTGAAACAATTCAGGTGAATATATTATCAAAATTCAAAACTTTTTTTTATTTGCAACTTGTCTGTAAAGTGCGCTTTCACCGAGTTATTCCAGAAAAACCTTCCTTTAAAAATATGTAATTTAAAAATTTGAAAAAATTCAGACATATGCACTGAGGCCTTCTAAAGATTTTTTGTCTCTTGGAATTTTTTTGTAACTTGCTAATTTTCCGAGTTACAGGCAATTTTTCACAACAGATAATGTACTATATTTTTTGCACAAAAAATACATGAAAATTCGAAAAATGAACGTCATTTATGTATATTATTATAAAAAAGTATGAAACCTATATAGATACCATTTTTAAAAGTTCAATACGATTTTTAAATTTTCATGTATTTTTTAATGTGCATAAAATGTAGTACATTAGTTATCGTGAAAAACTGCCTGTAACTCGGAAAATTAGCAAGTTACAAAAAAATTCCAAGAGACAAAAAATGTTTAGAAGGCCTCAATGCATACGTCTGATTTTCAAATTTTTAAATTACATATTTTTAAAGCGCTACAATTTTCATGTTTTTCCGGAATAACTCGGTAAAAATGCACTTTACAGAAAAGTTGCAAATAAAAAAAGTCTTGCATTTCGATGATACATTCACCTGAATTTTTTCAGATTTTTCTAAACTTTTACATTTCCCCTCTCCCACTTTTAGGAATTTTCGACTGGCCATATCTCCAAAAATATGCATTTCTCGAAAAAATTCACAAGAGTAAAAACATCTTATTTTGAGCCAAAAAAAGGTAAATTTATTGTTTCTTTTTCATTTTTGACCTAATCCTACAAGTTACGGAACCCGTGATAAAAGGAGTGTTTTCTACCCCTTCCGATCATTTCTTACTCTAATCATTTTTTCAACTTTTTTATTAACGTCATTACAAACACATTGCACAAGGTTTTATCAAAATCCATTCATTAGCACTCAAATTAGAGATTTTGGTCATTTTAGCACTCTGTTGACTGGACTAATAGATCAAAGGTAGTATCGACGTGATTCATATAGTATGTATTTGAAAGAAATACTAACCTCAAATTTTTAACATTTCGGGATTCGGCACTTAAATAGTTCAAATTGTCTACATAAAACTCGTGTACCATATAAAAATCCACTATAAGTAAATTCTTTTCACAAAATTAGGTTCCATTATAAACAAATATTAAATATTAAACACACAATGTAAATGTAAACAAATCTTGAATGTAAACAACAAATCAACAGAGCACCACTACCAACATGAAAATTCTCCAGAATTGAATGATCATCAGATACGTCATCATTTACCGCCTTTTTATTTTCAAAACCAATTTGTTCTTGCATGTGATGATTAGAACTTTTTTTAATATGATATATGCAATGTATATTTAATATACTTTTTGATCTTGTACCAATATTTTGTAAATTTTGTTGAAGGAAACGACCCTAGTTTTCCTCGAATTTTCCATTTAATACATTTTCCTTCAGATTTTCATTATTGTCTTTTATTGGTTCAGTTATAACATTGAGTATTGAGTTCAACATTTGTTGTGTTTGTCCATTGCAGATAATTTTGTTTTTCATTTGCAATCGAATGAATTTGTAATACTTCAGTTGTTGAATCTGTAACTACACAATCATGATTTTGGTTCTTCAAGTTCATCAAATCATCAGCGTAGCTTTCTTTAGCGTCTTTGGAAATTCCATCGTTGTCTTGAGTTGGCGTTGGATTCAGTATTTCGCATTCTAATATGAAACTTCGTGGTTGCGAGTCAGACAGAATAGATGATTGTGATGGAGCAGGCAAAATAGACTGAGACTGAGTACAAGAATGAAGCTCTATCAGGTTTAAAACACCACTAGGAGTTAATTCATATTCCCCTGGAATCACTGCCTCGTTTTCACTTGGCATTTCTTGGAGTAAGGTGACAGAATTAAGGTGTCGGCTTTTTAAAGCTTTTATTTCTTCTAGAATTTTGTCTGTATCTACACTTCGATCAGAAAGTGACTTCTTCAAGCAATTGATTACTTTTTCGCAGCTTTCAATATCTTGCACTGTTAGTTCGACTAATTGGTCATCATTTTGTTCTGCTAGTCTTTCCAGTCTATTTTGCACACATCTGGTGTAGTCGACTGCATTAGGATTGTACGGATACAATCCACATTTTCTAAATCCCTGCCTGCAGATTTCCGGAAGTTTAGGATGGTTGAGAACCTCCCGAAACACTGAACAGAATTCGACTTTAGTTAGCACTTTATAGTCGTTTCCTGGAATATTTTGCCATGTTCTTACCGCATCCTTCCAGTATTCCTTCAGTGGCTTAAACACCGCTACGTCAGCTGGCTGTAAGAGGTGGGTGGTGTTGGGTGGCAAGGCATATAGGATAATTTGCTTTTTTTCACAAAATTCGCTTAGTTGCATTGACATGTGAGATCCATGACCATCCACCAGAAAAAGAACGGGTCTCTTCATATTTTGTTGCTCAAGTCATTCATTTAGACCATTAGCAACGTACTCGAAAAATACGTCAGCTCTCATCCAGCCTGTGTCCGTTTTTCCCAAAATCCAGTGTGGTGGCATGTTGTCGACTATGGCGCGAGGCGGTTTAACATATGGGAATACAACCACTGGTGGGTAAATTTTACCATCCGCTGTAAAGGTGTAAAGAACTGTTAAGTTTTTCTTCTCCTTTCCTTTTTTTACATCGTATACATTTTTACAGCCCCTGGGTGCAAGAACTCTCCCTGTTTTAGGGCACAGCGAAAATCCGGTTTCATCCCCATTTAGAAGACGGCTAGGGTCAGATAAAATATCTACAGCATCCACTTCTGTCAAATAATTGTGTAGGTCAGTAAACCATTTTCTTATCAACTCTTCGGTGATTCTAGCGCGAGATTTATCTAACGATTCAGGGGTCCTAATAGATATCTCAGTGTGACGCTTTAAAAAACCGGAGTACCATGTCTGGCCCGGTTTTCCATTTTTAAACGGTGTTTCAAGTTTTTCGTTTACAACAATTTGTTGAACTGTGTTCAACAATTCCTGTTTTTTTATAGGGAACCCACATTTTGCCATTTCAATTATCCATTTAACCAATTTTTTTTCGTTTTCTATTGACAAAATAGGATCCGGCCCCATTTGTCGTTGTTTTTCTTCAGATACCTTTCCCTTAAGTCTGTCCTGAACAGTGCTCCGAGGGACACCGAATTCACGACAGACTTGCCTAATTTTTCTTTTACCTTCGCGTATCTCTTGGAGAGCTTGCCTAAGAGATTGCTCCGAATATTGATGAATTTTTTTTGGCGGCATATCTGAAAGAAAATTTAATTTCAGTGACATAAGAAGAAATTTTGCCTAAGAGATTGCTCCGAATATTGATGAATTTTTTTTGGCGGCATATCTGAAAGAAAATTTAATTTCAGTGACATAAGAAGAAATTTTTCACCAAAAATCTAATGCTCTTGCCAGTAATTTCAAAACGGCCGACAATAGACAAAATCCAGCTGAAGAGATCTATTTCAGTGGTCGGTCACTATCTTTGTTTAGTCACAATTATATTAGATAACCTATATTGGCGGCCGACTACTGACTATTAAATTCTCTCAGTTCGTTTCTACAATAATCCAATACGAGACAGACTTATATTGTCAAACCTAATTTTTTATTTAATTTATTAATATAGAATCGTAAAAATAGAAATAAATAATCCATAACTAGCTTGCATAATAATATTTTAAATTATTGTTTTGGTTCAATACTATTGGAATGCACGTATTGATATACCGCTGAGTCAACAAGGTTCTATTTAGTAAATAAAGTTAACATTGAACTGTAAACGAAATGTATCATCTACCGAGGTATTTAAACGAAAATGTAAACAATGACGGGGAAGTCTCTACGCGAGCCCGAAAGGGAGGCACTGCCTTCGGTCCTTTGAAGCCCTTCAGTAACCACGTTGTGTCGTGGGTTTGTATATTGTGTTTGTGATATTTTTTTGTAAGTATAGTGTTTTGTTTTATTCTTGTTATTAAATAAATACTGTTTGTTGAAGTGAGTGGATTTAATTTGTTGTTTCTGTTCAGATATTCGGGTTGAGCACGTTTTAGGCGTGACAATATTATTCCAGTAAATCTGAGAAAATAAAATATATCGAGCATTATTCTTGGTTGGTAGTCGGCCACCCAGGCCGACCACTAGCTTACTACTTTATTACTTTACGCTAGTATCCGACCACGCGATTTTTAACCTTAAAATATTTTAAAAACCTATTTTAAGCCATAAACTGATTATTTAAAGGTAATTTCTTTACTTTAAAACTGATAAGAAAAGCGTGAAAGTATCTGAAGGGTTAATACTCACCTGTAAAGTAGATAGCCCCCAATCTTTTGATCTAACGTTCACTACACACAACGGCCGTTTACCAAACAATGTCAAATTCAAACTAGTGTAATTAATTTTAAACTTGTCACTAGGAGGCGCTTCTTTTACTATTAGCAAATCGTATGGTGGCCGAGCACTGACAAAGCTAAAAGTTATGTTTCTGATTCGGAAATTCAATCTTAGGAAGAATTAAAGTCAAAATTGGCCGATCACTAGTGACGGCCGGCTAACCGGCGCAATTACCCTACTTGCGGGCTGTTAAAGCCTTTTGAGAAAGTGACGAAAATATCAAGTTACGAAAATTCTACTGTTTCAGAGGTAACTCAGCAAACATAAATATATAGCATATACGTAAATGCTACGTAAACTAAGTTTCGCAGAAGTAAAATGTGACGCATAATCATATGTGCATACTCTGCGAAATGTCAGCAACATGTGCATATGATTTTTACATAGTGAAGAGGTAACACTGTGACCTCACGGCATGGAACAAATGACGTAGCGTATATGTATATTCAACCACTTGCTATGTAAAGCATACGTAACTAATTTTATCTCTTTATGATGTAGCATATATGTATATTCAACCACTTGATAGTGACCTTACGCTACGTAACTTATATACTTATCTCTTTATGATGTAGCATGTATATATTTTATCTACCTACCGTATGTTCAAAATAGCATATTCCAGCACTTTTTAAATATTGATACTACACAATTGGATTTTTAAAGTTAGATATATGAATAGTTATACAGAAAAATATATTTCTTTAGAAAATTACCGAAGTTGACACCAAGTTTTATTTTTAAGTCGGATACCTTATTTAAAGAGCCGAGTAGTTTTATATTTTGAATGAATTTTTGTAAAAAATGGTTATATTTAAAATATAAAACTATCTAACTTTCTAAAAATGTTCAGAGATATTCTACTTAAAAATAAAAGTTGATGTCTCCTCCAGTTATTTCCCAAAGAATATCATTTTTTCTGGACAATTCATGAGGAATTTATATTCATATATTGAACTCCAAGAATCCAGTTCTCTAGTATCAATATTTAAAAAGCACTATAGGGTGCTATTTTGAACATTATGGTAGGTATATAAAACAAATACAAGCTACATCAAAAAGAGATAAAAAGTATATAATGCAACACATGGTTGTCTGATTTGTCAACATATATTAGCTTAGGAAAGATTCTCGAACTGAACGACAGTTTAAACTAAGTTAATTAGTATCAACAAAGTTTCAATTCTATCTTAATCTCCCAGTAGGTAAACCAGGCATTAGGCGTTGTCCTCGACGTTGTCATCTATATGTTCTTTAGAAAGCAGCTATACGATATTTTTTCTTCTCCAATGATGTATACCCACCTACCTACCTTGCCTTGCATTCCTAGTAAAGCTCAAATTTCATTTAATTCATTTTATTAACTGTTGATTTAGGAGAGATTAATACTAGTGTCTTTTGTGTAACTAATCTATATTCAAGTTAACTAAGTATCTACAATAAGTGTTAAGCATTTCTCGGGTCGTTTCTGATTATACTCATTCTTTGGTCAGCCTTCGTTACTCTGACATTTGCTACTTGAACATCAGTTACACAACCTGTGAAAATAATTGAAATATTAGTCTATTTCATATACGGGGTGCACCATTTAAAACTCCCCAGGCTTGTAATTTTCTTATTTTTTAACGCACATCAAATTGTAGGTATTTTTAAAGTATTTAAAATGAAAAAATTATTAAGAAAGAAATCTTAATTTCCTTGAATATTTTTTTACGTCACCCTGTACATGAACTGCGTTAATGTTTTCTTATACTTAAAGGTTTTAATTAGCTTCAATTTATATTATTACGTCATATTCGAAATTCTTTTTGGTTTTAGAGAAAGGAATTAAAAACACTCCAAACTAATTTTTTTTTTAAATTACTTTGAAAGGAATGTAAATAATAATTTTATGCTTTATCTGTAAAAGACATATCACAAACAATATTCAGCGTAATAAAACAGTAACAAAAAATGAAAAAAATTTTTTTTAAAAACTAACATTAAAATATGTACTAAGTAGGAAATTGCAAATTTTTTATTTTTTAAGTTTTTTTTATTTTAATAACATAAATTGAAGCTAATTAAAACCTTTATAAAAAACAATAACACAGTCCATGTACAGGGTGAGGTAAAAAAATATTCAAAGAAATTAAGTTTCCTTTCTTAACCATTCAAAAAAAAAATTAATCACTCTGTATGGATATTTAAAGGCTTTAAAAATGTCTACAAGTTGATGTGCCCAACATGGTCATCGCTACGAAAATAAAAAAGTTACAAGTCTGGGGAGTTTTAAGTGGCGCACCCTGTATAGTGTAGTAAATCTGGTTATTTAGCTTGTATCCCTTTACTAAATTGTGAAGAAAACTAGATGCAAACTATTTTGATCAATTTATTAAGTTATTAAACAATTTATGATAGTTTAAATAATAATGTATATATTTTAACAAAACTTTACGAAAACACACTTCCAATGGAATGGAAAATTTGAGGTCGATCCGATGAGTTTCAGAAGTATACTGCTTTAAACATGAACCGATGTGCTCAAAGTGCTGTCATTCAATCCGAAAGTCTGCCTCAAAGTTGAGTTTACACTGTTAAAACCCAGCTATTTAAAATCATATTTGTCTAATCTGCCAGAGATGGTGATTTGGGGACTATTGGAGCATTTCAACATAAGAGTATGCAGCATATAACTGCCGAAAAAAGGGAAATGAAAATGCAACTAGGAGTGAATGACTTCACGCAGCGTCTATATTCTTGATTAATTTTAAAGCCACTAGAGATCTTAGAATATCCTGGTTTTTTGAATTTCGCTCTAAAATTAAGAGATTTTTTTGCAAAATGTAATACAAAAATATGCTAAATAAGCCCATTAAATCATCACACCAAATTTCAAGTGGAAATGTTTATAACGCCAAAAAAAACAATAACAAAGTCGAAAATTGAACCGTTGACTGTTTAAGTGCATCAAGTCATGGAACAATTTGTTTTAGAATGTAGATTTTTCTCCTACTCTTCAGTGATGTTAACACAATTTTTTTAAACTATTTAAAATCATTTGAAATTTTTTATAAGGAATTTTTTTTTCAGAATTAAACAATTAAAAATTATTAGAATGCTTCAAAAGATCACAAAAAAAGAAACAATTTTAAAAATCGGGGTTTTCTACGCCAATTGGGAGCCGTGAAGCGTGAAAAAAATGCATTTGTTAAATAATTGCCAAAAAATTGTTTTAAATAATTTTAAAATACCTACTTATTTAGGTATGCAACAAGTGTGTAAAGCAGTACTTTTTTCATGCATAAGTTGTAGACGAGTGTATCAATCTTGTGAGAATCCCATGATAAAAGTAGTTTCTTTAACAGTCATATAAACAAATTGTTAATTAACGCCACTGAAAAGTAAACAATCAACGATTCAATTTTCGAACTTAATACTGTTTCTTAAGCTTTTTTTGTAAAAATATTAAATTATATTATACTATTGCATTCACCGAGAGCCATTTGATATAAGAAAATGTGCGGGGTCCTTTACCAAGATGATTTAATTCTACCAGAAGCATATTTTTAATAATGACAAATCTTAATTGTCTTAATTTATTGCAACAAAATTAACCATAAAGGTTCAGACAATTCTAGTTTTCTTCGTAATTTTATAATGATCAAATTAATTTTTTTAATGGCGATACAAGCAATATCATTAATCACAAGACAACAAAAAAAAAGGGCTGCGCTTTTGATCAGAACCATCTAATCCTGTTTTTTAACATGTTGAAACCGATTCTGATATTAAAAAAAAATTTATCAGTTTTTGGTTACCACCCCTTTTATCCCCTACAAAGGGGCAATGGTTTTGTCCTAAGGTTCTGATCTAATTTTTCTGAAATATTTTGACGTGCTGAAGCCAATTTTGGACAAAAGAAAAATTGCAGGAAAATATTAGCCTACTTTACACATACAAAACCTTGAAATATATGTACAATACAATAACGAACACAAAGTAGGTGCTAAAAGATGTCGGTAAACAATAACCATACCTATTCATAGTACTTCGCAAAAGCTTTTGGTCACTATTAAGATCTGGGTTTCCTTGAATTACAACTTCTTACGCTGGATTCAGTTGAACTTAATAATGTGGAAACAGCACCAACATACAGCCTTTGGGTAACAAAATCCATGTAATGATATAATTGTCTGTCGAGAATAACGATTGCCCATGAAATAATTCTAACCTATAAAAAGATTACGTTTCATTTAAATAAATATCTTTATAAAAACGGTACAACACAAACTTACTTTTGGGTCATTCACTGGAAAATGGTACACCAAATTCGCAAACAAGAGGGCATGTTTATGTTTGCACCTAACCTCTACACTAATAAAAAGTCCAAATAAAATAATGTTTAAAAAAGTCACAACGCTTTATGGTTCACAGTTCTGCATCAAAGTTATTAAAAGACATCATCCACAATTTTTCACAAAAATGATCAAAAAACACAAACGTTAGATTTTACATCATTTTACACTGGCGTGCTGCGTAAGCGTGTAACGCGTTCCATAATTTCGATGTCGTAAAATGAAGTAGATAAACATTTTTAAGTAAAATTATGTACCAAATATATAAACTTGTGTATAAGTAATTAAGTTAGTATGTTGACTTAAATATGATATTATTTTACGTATATGCTATATAAAATTATGTAGAATATTTTATATAAAGATGTTCTATTAATCTTACCTCTCAGAGAGGTAAAGTTACATTAATGTTTACTGGGAATACTATTTGTCTGTACATTGAAAATATACCTGGCCAAAGAAGACCTACAATTACTTGGAGTTGGAATATTGAAAGACAACCTAAAAACAAACCTAGAACTTCGCTTCAGAAATTGTTCTCAAAAGAACATCTTACATTTGCTCGATTCAAATCCAAATTTTTCGAAGCAGACCAACTTGAGTCAATAATTTCTAAACTGAAAAACAAAGTAGTTAATAATAAAGAAAGCATTGATCAACCAGTTAAAGTGAATGAAGTGATCATTGATGGAAGTACCTCCAGTGATGAAGACACACCACGGATTTCCTTGGTCACTAAGAAAAGAAAATTTAGCCCACACGAGGCATTTTGGGAATCATATGAAAAGTTCACCGGTCCCGGGTCAAGCTCAAAAAAAACTCTGGAATTAAAACCAACGAGAAGGAATCTTCTACATCAATTTTTGGAAAGGAATGGGATGAATACTTAATGATGCCAGTTATCCCCCGAACAGATAGTTATTTCATTTGGTGGCATCAATATAAGCTCCGATTTCCCTTGTTGCATAGCAAGCTGTAAATTATTTGTCAGCACCACCGAGTATCTATAGTGAGCAAGTGTTTTCAGAGGCTGGAAATGTATGTCAACCAAAAAGAAATCGATTAGGGCCTGAGAGAACCAAAGCCCTCATATTTCTCCACCACAATTTGAAAAAACTCAATTTTTATTATTAATTTCCGGTTATTTTTTTAATTATTAAGCATCTACATTCTGATTATTTTTTTATTTTTTGTGCTAGATGTTTTTTGTTTTTTTATAGTTTAGTTAATTGTAGTTTGTTGTACTTTTAAGTTTTTCTTTTAATAAACGTGTTAACCTGAGAGGTACGATGTTTTTTTATGTTCAATACACAGTGTTTGTCAATTATACAATTTTTATGAAATTATTTTGATAAAAATATCGGCATTTTTTTTGCCGATGCGATATATCGGTAGGTCTGCCGATGCGATATATCGGTAGGTCTGCCGATATTGCCGATAACCGATATGTATATCTGTATCGGTCGAACACTCAAATTGAGTACAAACTGGGTACGAATATCTGTATATTGTAATTATGTTTCCACTAAAGGAACCATATAACGGTGTACAAAAAAGAAATTCATTATAAATGTCGCAGGTTTATGTAGGTTTCGAGAAGCAAGTTGGGATCACCTGGAGATGACTGAAACATCTCCAGATGAAGCTAATTAACATATTTGGTGAAGTATATTCGTCATGGTGTTAGGTATTTATGGAAACAATTTCAGTGCCATACGAAGTTATGATTTAAGTAAGAGCTATAACAAGATCACTTTGGTTTAGAGTTTAGTCATTTGTGAACTAATTAGAAAAATCAAATTATTTTATTACAAAGACTTCTAAAGAATACTACAAAAAGAAAATGTTTATTTAATTTTTATTTATAAAACAAGTTTTCCTAGACTAGTATTAATAATTATATTAGATAAAGTTTCTGTAACAATTCCTGTGGCTACAGTTATATTATTTTCCCTTATAGTAAATTGTTGACCTGATGACATAACCATTTTCCATAAAAGAATCAGTTTGACTGTCCCATGTTCCCCAGGCATGATCATTTCTAGACCTTCATCTATAAAAAAAAAACGCAATTTATTATTAAAGAATTTAAATATAAAATTAGCGAAAATAATATATACGTAACATTAAAAATTACCTAAATCAATTCTACAAGGTACACTCCAAGTTTTACTGAACAACTGTTGACAATATCTTCCTGTTACAGGTTTAGATCTTCCACCCTCACCCTTCGTTAAGAAGTAAATGCTAGCTTTAAATTGATTACTCAATTTTTCAGTCCCTGGTGCACAAAGCAACATCCCCCTGTCTACATCTTTAAGCTTAACTCCCCTTAGAAGAGCTCCTATATTTTCTCCTGCTCTAGCCTAAAATATGAAAATATCGATATCTGTATTAAAGATGTACCTATGTAGATGGCAGGGTGTATTAAATAGGTGGTGCGACAAGGACCCGTTGAGTGGCTTCATAAGTGCTTACTTTGTACATAATGTAATAGATGGCAGGAGCAATAGCGTCCGTCATTATTTACGCGTAGAAAGATAATTTTGCAGGTTCTGTACATACGTGCATACAGTGTTGCATACATTCCCGGCCTTTCGTTTTTAGTGAAAAATCTTTAGTCAAACAAAATATCAGTGACATTTGACATCAAATACCTCGAAGAAATACATTCAATATGCTAGCGCTAAATGTAAAAAAGTCAGCTATATTTTCATAAGACACGGTTAGAAAATATTTGTGTACTTATGCTTATGACTGTAAAGACCAAAAATTATCACTTTTCTTAGTGCCAAAAAATATTGAAGAGATAGAAATGTGATAGTTTACAAAGTACCTACTTGAAATAAAAAGCCACATATTTGTGAAAAACATTTTTGCTCCAGCAGTATAAAAAGTAGTTTTACTTCACAGTCTGAAAATGGAGTTGTTATATACACTGTAAGTTTTAAATTTACAAATATTTGTAACATAAAAATGTCTTTTTAAATATATTTTATGCTTTTAGCGGCAGTTTTAAAGAAAAAGGTTGAAGAAAGGTGCACTTCCAAGCAAATTAGATGCTTGTTCTTCAGAAAATGTTGTCGCTAAGAAAATTAAGAAGTTATTAAATTAATGATGTTCATGATAGTATAATTTATCTTTATTTCTGAGAGTTTGTATTTACACTTACTAGAAAAAATTTTGTCTGAAGAATGTGACATCAAATTACCAAATAAGAATTGGAGTATTCATAAACGCATTGAAAGTAGAAGCTTAGTGTTTACATAAGGCAGAACAGCATGACAAATTAATTACAACATATTTTAAGACGGTAAGTGCTTTTTAGATAGTATTTGTTTCCAAACGATAATTTAGTTTTTCAAGTAATTATTTGTATAATTTCTATTTTCAGGTTGGGTTTGGTCCTACAATAGAGGTTATTTTTTGCATAAGGATATTAAGTTAACATCAATCAGTAAACCGATCACTGTAGAAGAATTGCAGCATATTTTTCTGAAAATTGAATCTACAACACTTGCTTAGAGGTGGACCAAGTACAAATATTATTACCAAAGTGTTCATTCTGATGTGCAATTAAAGTCAACTTATGTTGGGGGCATAGAGAATGTTCAGTAATTTTGGAGAAAGGAACTATTTGTAAACATATTATGTAAATCTTGTTTTTATAATATTGCAGCCCATTACGCCCAGTACTGTTGTAAATAAATTTGTATATTTTACATAAGTTTTATTTTCTTACCATAGGTACCTATATAAATTTGAAACTGGTGAATATTTGTTCCTTTACATAACTGAAATTTCTGTTCAGTTGTGAATATATGCAACACTATATGCGCAAAGCAAATTTATGTACCTATATACAGGTTTTTGTAGGACGCTAAAGCTCGCGCCATCTACTAAATTAAATAGGAAGCATGCACTTATGAAGCCATTATTATCATAGGAAAGTGCCGTGTGTCGGACCACCTATTTAATACACCCTGGTAGATGGCAAATGTGGAATAACAATATGATATCCCTACTAATATATGAAAGTTAACATTGTCTGAGATTTTGTTTGTCACTCAATCGTGCAAACACTAATTAGGAAGTTTCCTATTTTAGATATCATGTATATTTAGTACACTTAATAGTCTTTCAGTTAACTAGCGAAACAAAAAAAAATTATCTCGATATCTTAAAAACCCACAAACTTATTTAATTTCTTATTTGGATACTTCGTGCTCGAGTGAAGTCCACCCGAGATCCACCCGTGACGTTATAGTAAACAGCTAGTAGAGCAGCGATTTCGTAAGTCTATTGTGTCGTTTTTTTTTTTGCATAGAACCAGGTCAAACATGTTAGGTTCCTTTGAGTATGTCACTGGGCATATGAAATCATATTTTACGACATTTTTTTGTGGTCTTGAACTTTTTAAATCAATAAAAAGTGAAAAAAATGTATTTTTAAAGAAAATTGTTTTTTTTTTGTTTCCATCTTTAAAACTATTAAAGGTACCGAAATTTGTTTTGTATCAAATTAAAGGTCACGCTGTAGCGTTTTTATCAATATAAACGGTTTGGGTACAATTCGCACTTTCATTTCTCTAAAAATCAGTTAAACTAAAAATATATATTTTATGTATTGAAATCTTCACCAATCGATAAACTTTTTTATTTTTGAAAATATTTACATACATGCAGCGAAGAAAATAAAGCCTAATAATCACAAAAGTTTTTGAAACAATATATTTTTTCCTAAAGTGTACCGTTTGGCAACAGCGATTTTTTTTATCAGCGCTAAATGCGAAATTGGGACACAATTAATACACCTCGCATGCTAGTTACAGTAACTAGAGGTTTTAACTTCGGAATAATGTCATATTGAACGGATTTCGTTCATTTTTGGCAGTATAATAGTAAATGCTCCACAGAAAAGTTTCTATATTGTGCGGGGGCTTGCTAATTTATAGGGGGTGGATTCCACCCCCTCTCAGGGGATGGCACTTAAAAAATATATATGTTTATTGAAATAGAATCAAATTTTAAGAAGAAAAGGTTCTATGCAATTTTTCACATAAATTGATAGTTTTCAAGTTATAACGACTTCAAAATTGCGATTTTAGCTTAAAAAAAAGGTATTTCCAAACGGCTTTCGTCAAGTTTCTCGAAAAGTATTACTTTATCGAAAAAATGTTACAGACCAATTACAGAAAATACAAAATGGGAATTAATTATATTTTTTGTTTATTGATGAAGGATTAATAATTTCGGAGATATTTAAGTTTACATTTGGCATCCAAGTGTTCATAAGATAATTATTTAGAGTGAGAGTTAAATATCGCAGAAACTGTGACACCTACGTCAAGGGTGCTAATAGGTAGAATAATATGTTATTAATTAAGCTTTCAACTGTTTTTTAATTTGTTTCTGTAGCATAAAAAACAAAGAAGTTATGACCGAAGCAATGTGCGTGTACATATTTTTTTAATAACAACGTCGTCATTTTGTTACTGTAATTAGCCAGTAATTAAAAAAAGAAATTTCAAACACTGTTCCTCAACCCTAGGAAACCACCCTTGCAAATTCCGTAGGTTCCAAAAATTATAACAAGAGATAACCACTAACACACTTTATTAAATAATTTACTGGATACTTCACAATACTATTATTATTAACTTAAATGCACACTACTGACTAAAAATAACTATGTTTATCACATCACTTTGTTTTCACTTTGGAGTCTTACCCACACTTGTCAATTCCAAACTTCCTCTTCCCGCCGAGAATACGGCCTTATATACCTCTAGCGATTGCTTCCTGAATTATTCTAGAAACGGCGCGGCGTTATCTAGAAGTCTCGCTTCTTTTCTCCAATGTTCCAGAGCATTTCTATTATCTTACAGATGGCATAACGTATATGTATTTTGTGCTGCATATCCCCAAGGGTGTTTACTCGTAACAATATATAATAGTGAGGAAAATAACGCCTTATACCCCAAAGAGGAAACACGAAGCAGCTGTGGACTTGTTTCGGAATTATTGTTCCTCATCAGCGTAGCGTATCAAAAAAAAGGATCTGGACTGGATTTGGCCGGATTTAACTTGCCAGTCCACATGGGGCTCTATGTGCCGACTGTAGGTGAAGGTCTTAAAGAGACCGATCTAGATATGAATGCACAAATGAGAGTACTGTGTACTGTGCTTTCAACCTTCAATTATTGTTCCTATCTGTTTTTCGGGTAGCCTGCTGCTGGACAGGACAGCTGGACAGGACAGGACAGGACAGCTGGTGTCTCCGACACCACACGGTAGGAGCGCCGGAAAATTCCTAACAGCCACTCTCCACGACCTGTGCGGAGTTAGTGACTGTAAATACCTAAATCGTGTGCCCTAAGTAGATGAAGGGACCCCAAGATAACCGCCTTCTGCATCTGGCCTGCCAACCATTCTGTCGAATTCTGACAGGCCGGTATGATTTTCAATTCTGAGAGCAGCGAAGGCTTCATCCCTCCGAGTACGCCGATTATTAGGACGACCATCTTGACTGAGTAGTCTGGGTACAGCACTTCGAGCTCATACCGGAGATCACGATATTTGGTCCGTTTTTGCCTCTCCTTTAAAGCGATGTTTGTCTCAGCAGGTGCTGAAAATTCGATTACAAACATCACTTTGTTCTGATGGTCGAGGAGGACTATGTCAGGCTTGTTGGCTTGGATTAGCCTGACAGTCAGTTCCAATAAATTCGGCACCTCTCGTTCTCGACAACATATCTCCGGGGATGTAAGGCAGCACTGGTGTTTGATCTACCCCGTACAAGTGCCGTAGATGGTAGTATAGCACTAGTAAAGCCACGTTATGGCAGTGGATGTAGGCCGAAATCGCGTATACGGGTCACGCTGCAAATGCATCAGCGATTCCGGCATCTGACGACAGTTGGTATCAGGGCCTCTACACCCATTACGCGGCTCCGGTAGACCAAGGTGTTTATTACACCATCCTGATAGGCCACAATGAATCCCTTGGTCTCCGACTTAAGCCCAGCTGACCTTAAAAAGGATAATGTCAGCCTAGTTGATAAACCCAGTGTTTCCATGTTTTTATAGTATACACCGTGAAGGGTTTATCGACATGCTGCCTAAACGAACTCTCCCCGCGATCCTTGGGGACGATGTTTTTCATAAAGATTAAAGCCTAAGGAACAACTTGAAACGTCCTAAAAAAAAAACTGGCTATACTTTCAAAATGGCGGCCATATTTAAAAAAAAGCTGTTGCCAATGTTGTTTTTGTCATTTAACACAAAAACAAAAAAAGATGGACAAAAATTTTTTTCACAAAAAACAACGTGCATAAAATTTTCTACAGTTTTGTTCCTATACAATATTTTGATAGGAGTTACCATTTTCCAGATAAATGAGTCCAAAATTAAGAAAACATGAAAATTCATATATCGGTAAATCACTTAGAGGAAATCACTGTGACAATTATTGTAAGGCATATAATATAACTTTATATTATTAACACAAGAATAAAATAAAATAAACTGAAAAAAATTAATAATAATAATGATAATATAATTTGCAGACATTTATCTCGAAAATGGTAACAATGGTATCTGGAAAATGGTAACTCCTATCCAAATATTGTATAGGAACAAAATTGTAGAAAATTTTATGCACTTTGTTTTTTGTGCATAAAGTTTTTCTCCGTCTTTTTTAGTTTTTGTGTTAAATCACAAAAACAATATTTGCAGTTTTTTTTTAACGGATGCCATTTTGAAAGTACAGCCAGTTTTTTTTAGGACATGTCTTGAATTGTTCCTTATTAGGCTTTAACCTTTATGAAAAACATTGTCCCTAAGGATCGGATGGGTGCATGGTTAGTTAGGGTGGGCAGATAGTATTACGTTTTATATTGAATTTTATATTTTATTTTAAGAGCTGAATCATTTATCTGGAAAATGGTAACTCCTATCCAAATATTGTATAGGAACAAAATTTGTTTTTTGTGCAGAAAGTTTTTCTGCATCTTTTTTAGTTTTTGTGTTAAACTACCGACTCGGTGGCGCAGTGCTTAAGGTGCTAGGCTTCTGACCACGGGGTCCCGGGTTCGAATCCCGGCTAGGATATGGATGTGTAGTGGCGTTTTTCTCGTGTTGCCGAGACGGTAGCAGTGGGCTAGACTGCGGTTGTATGATAGACAACACGGTCTAGTCGCTCTCCTCTCCTGAGTTCGAGTCTCAGCTGCGGCAGATGGCAATGTCGCAGGGAATGGGTGTTGTGATGTTGTCTATGTGTGTGTTTGTCCTGGTTGAGTGGTAGAATAGCCATTGGCTAAACTCCGCCAGGACATTAAAATAAATAAGGCGATTAAAAAAAAAATGACAAAAACAATATTTACAGTTTTTTTTAAAGGACGCTATTTTGAAAGTACAGCCAGTTTTTTTTTAGAACATGTCTTAAATTGTTCCTTAGGCTTTAATCTTTATGAAAAACATTGTCCCCAAGGATCGGGGGGTGCACGGACGGTTTGGGTGGGCTTCCGTAGTATTACGTTTTATATTGACTTTTATATTTTATTTTAAGAGCTAAATCATTTATCTGGAAAATGGTAACTCCTATCCAAATATTGTATAGGAACAAAATTGTAGAAAATTTTATACACTTTGTTTTTTGTGCAGAAAGTTTTTCTCCATCTTTTTTAGTTTTTGTGTTAAATGACAAAAACCATATTTGAAAATTTTTTTTTAAACGGACGCCATTTTGAAAGTGCAGCCAATTTTTTTTTTTAGGACATGTCTTAAATTGTTCCTTAGGCTTTAATCTTTATGAAAAACATTACCACCATTGCCACCTCGCCTGACGTCAAATACGAGACCAAGTTCATCTGCGGCACTTTTTGCTGTCTTAAACAATCCTGCCATTTCATGATCTTTCACTAATAGCAAGAGCGGATCCCAACTCTTGAGGATGTTACATGACATACTCAGTACTACTCTGCCATGCATACACTCCAGACCCAAGAGCCCTCAGTCCCCCCCCGTTGGCGTAGGAGATAAACACGAGGAACGGACGATCTAGGATGAATACTTCTATGGATGTTCATCATCTTGAGGGTATCTCTGTCTAGTTGGCGCAGCTCATCTACCGTCCATTTTACTACCCCGAAGGAGTACTACTTAGCAATAAATAATTAAAGTTGAAATCCTCGTGAAAAGCACTGCGACGTCACTTTGTGAAAACTAGTCTCGCATGGTGTCCCACAAATGGTGTACTTTAGCCGAGCGGTATGTCTTCACCCTAATTAATAGACTGCAGGGCAGCTGGCTGTACTTTCAAAATGGCGGCCATATGTTAAAGAAAACTGTTGCCAATGTTGTTTTTGTCATTTAACACAAAAACTAAAAAAGATAGACAAAAACTGTTTCTCCATCTTTTTCAGTTTTTGTGTTAAATGACAAAAACAATATTTGCAATTTTTTTTAACGGACGCCATTTTGAAAGTGCAGCCAATTTTTTTTTTTGGGACATGTCCAAAATTGTTCCTTTGGCTTTAATCTTTATGAAAAACATTGTCCCCAAGGATCGGAGGGGGGGGGGGGGGGGTGCACGGGCGCTTAGGGCGGGCTCCCGTAGTATGTGTAATAATACAACTATTAAATCAGCAAATAAAATTTTTATTCGCGTGCCTAGAGATAAAAATCGCTGATCAAAATGACTAATAGCGTGCAGAAGAAATAATATAGGGGATATTTCTAAAAAGAACAACGCCATTTATGTATGAGAAGATCATTTTAATGTAAGTATATTCAGTTTAGCCACACTCAAAGAAAATGATAGGTAAATTCAACCAAAAAGAGCATATGAAATCGCGCCTAACTAGTTTCATAGTTAAATCAATCAGAAAAGAATAGTCATACAATTTAATTTGTTTTCGTAAACAAATAGTAGTTTAATAATCATATCTTTTTGTAACAAATTAAATAGTACAATGACATTTTTTTATGTTCACTAACCATTTCCAATTTGGTCTACAATTAAATAGTAGGGTACGACTTTGTTTCTTGTTCACCAACTAATTTTTAGGTTGATCTACAATTTATTGTATGATTAAGTTTTTTTTGGTTAGCCAAAATCTCAGTATTGAGACATCAGACCACCCAAACCAAAGATTAGAGATCGTTTATAAGATCCATCCAAATATATTGATGATCCCTGAGAGAATTTGAACATTGCAATCATGTTATTAATTTTCTATAAATTCATAAGAGTATAAGATAATGCATGATTGATTATTGTCAGTGATTTGTATGTGGCGTCATCTGGGAATAATTTCTGTAATAGACTACGTGGTAAGCAAGCAAATTTTATGGTAATTCTTTTAGAACTTCTAGAAGACGACAATAATATTGGTTTGTCTACCAAGTACAATAATACAGCGAACTAATACTAGGTTAGAATTACAATTCGATAATAGTTAAAAATAAAATATACTATTATCTAGTTTAATTTGACAGAATTCAACAAAATAATAGTCAGACGAAAAAAATAATAGTCTTATTCATCTATTTTTTAAGTTAATGTTTGTTTTGTTGTACGACAACTTTTTATTAATTAAAATAACCAATCACCTCTTGTTTAAAAATACCATCAATATAATTTAGTTTAACAAAATTAACGATATTGTTAGTTAACCATTTTTTTTTTGTTGAATTTACCCATACTATTTCTTTGAGTGCAAAATACCAAGAATTGAATTTTTAGATAACATATTATATTACGGGTTACAGGTCAGTGTAAAGCTTATTTTATTCTTCCATTAAATAGAATGATAGAGGAATAGATTTCACATAGAGGAGTACAGGACACAACATAATATGCGTATAAATTACCCATATTAAATTGACTCCTTTAAAAAGATCAGAAAGAAGAGTTATAAACAAATTTGAACTAAAATGAAACAAAGTCTTTACGTATACATGGTAACAGTATATATTTATTTTATATTAATTACCTAATTAAAACTATGTTATAAACATTTTAATACTTACTTTTTAGTTTTAACACTATATACTTCAGTACGAGAGAAACTCTCAGTGTTCTTAATGTATGAAACCACCATAAACATATCTACACTAGGTAAATTGTCTGATTGTCCTTTTGAAAAACCTGCATCAGTCATTTTTAACTAAAATTTACCACACAAGCTTATAGACTGGCGGTACATGACAAGTCAGGTGCAACGTTTTTAAAATGCATGCCAATCATATATATGAAGGAAATTACCATGAATATGCCAGAAACGCAAATTTTAGGCAGTCGTCGCGTGTAGAAGGGTGTGCAAATCGATTTTTTTTGTTTTTTTTTATTTTAAAATGGATGCCAATAGTGCCAAACGAAAAGCCTTGAAAAAAAATCCAAAATCAAAATCATCCAAAATCAAGATCACCAAAAAATTTTACGATTTAATGTGCGCATCAAAGGTTGTTTTGCGCATGGAAACTGCATGCTAATGAATTTCCGCTGGATTCTTTTTCAACACTTTTCGTTTGGCACTATTGGCATCCATTTTAAAATTAAAAAAAAAAACACAAAAAAAAAACAATAAAAATCGATTTGCACACCCTTCTGCACGCGACGACTGCCTACAATTTGCGTTTCTGGCATATTCATGGTAATTTCATTCATATATATGATTGGCATACATTTTAAAAACGTTGCACCTGATTGGTCATGTACCGCCAGTCTATTATATAAAAATACCAAATATCACTCCAAATCAATGATTTATTGAAGATGTTTTTCCAACTAATACGTATCTGGCTATGGGCTTTTACACGGAGTAGTATTTAAATTTTAGGTTGGGTTGTATTCACTCCTAGTTGTTTCTGACAAATGCGCATTAGGGTGGTCCTTAAATTAGGGTAAAATTTTTGTTTCTTAATTTCCTTTGGGGCACCCTGCCATTTTGATCTACTCTATTAAAAAGAATTACTATAATTTTTTGGGATTTTTTAATTCAGTTTACCGCCCCGTAAAGTTTTGAAATAAAAAAAAAACTAGTTAGGAATTAATAATTAAATTCAGTTACAAAAGAAATTATGTTCATTAATATGTACAACTGTACACCAATTACAATGTTTTATATATATAAAATAATATGAATGAAAAAGTTGTTAATAAATCACAGTTGAGTTGAGATGAAAGTGGGGGACAATGTACTGTCCTATTTTATTAATTCAATTGATGATCAATGTCATTTTGATATTCATTTGATTTATTTTGAAAAACATTTTGTAAAAATTCTCGATTATCTTGAAAATTCAAAACATTATTTAAGAATCTGAAATTTTTATGGAAGTCTTTTTTTGTATCATAGAACAAAATAAGAGGGTGCTCCGGGTCAATTTTAAAAGTTAGTTTTTAAGGACCACCCTAATGCGCATGCGCATGCGGAATTGTCAAAGCCAAAGCAGAATGGGTGTCGCTTGACGCTGTCGTCCGGCTTTCTCTCTCTGACGTCACGTTTCAAGACTGGGTAAAATCAGGCAGATTTTAATCGCTTATATTGCTGGAAGATATATATATTTTTTTAATTTTTTGTCGTCTGTGGGGTTTTTAATGATGTTAGTTTACAATTTTGAGTATTTTAATTCAATTTTATTTTTTGGCCAAGTTCCATATTACAGTATTCAGTGTTAGTTTGTGAAATAATTATTTGTTGTAATGAAACGTAAGTTAATAAATTAGTGTTTAGTGTTACCCTGGTGTTATGATTTCTGAACCCACAGTACAGGATGTTTACTAAGGGGTGTAATCACGTAACAATATTGTTCCTAATGGTTTGTCTCAAACCACTATCGAATGCGAAAATACTTAAAATAAATTTATATCATATTATTCTATTATTGTTTTTATTGCTTAGTTACCAACTACATAATAGTGTACTTTATACCCTTGCGGGCATAAAGTGCATTTTACGGCCCACGCGGGTATAAAGACAAAAAAAACATTTTTTGATTAACTTATTAATAAACTTTATTAATTACAAAATATGAAATTAAAGTATTATGTAAATAATCTTCTTAAATTTATTTAGTCGAATTCACATTAAACTGACAATTCTGGAAGGATCCGGTGATAGTTAGATTGCCTGCAGCAAATGATGATTCATGTTTCATTGTCTGGGTATCAAGTTTCTGTAAGGAAAAGCCAGATTCAGAAGGTATGCCTGCCAGCATCCTTGAAACCGCATTTTTTGAAGATATACTGTCTTCTAAATATCCTTCAGCAACCGACGTACTCTTCCATCCACCATTGCACTTCAACGTGGTCATACTTGCTCCAGCCTCTGCCAGAAGAGTTGCCGATGTTCGACGCAGACAGTGTCCTGTATACTTATCAGGATCGCTCAAGCCCAGATATTTCGCAATGATGAACGGGATTTTTCCAAATGTGTTTTTTCCAACTGGCTGTACAGTACAGCGACCTTGTCTATAGGCCAGAAAAAGTATTTTTTCTGAACAACCACGTGGTCGTAAAGACATGTAGTCTCTTATCAGCTTCAAACTGTTCATGTCGTCTTCGTCAACCATGGTAAAAACGCACTTTTTATCGGTTTTTGTCTCTGATACATTTACCACGAAAACTGATTTTCTATCTTCTACGTGAGTAACCAGCATATTCACAAGTTCTTGTCGTCAACATCCACCAAATACACCAAATATTAATGCAATTTTGTTCATTAAAAACATCTCATTCGGTGCCTCAAGAATACATTTTAAAACAACTTCTCTAGACAGAACTTTAGATTTTTTTGGCTGGTATCCTTTGACTGTTGCTTCAAATATTCGCTTAACTTATGGTAATTAGCGATGTTAATATTCTTAGTAGTAGTACAAAGCTTTATTGGAAATTCCAATTGGCTAACGACCTAAGTCTTCCAGCCTGTGTACATTATATTATATTTACAATACTTATTAATTTAAAAAAAATATAACACATCTTATGTTCATAAGGTTTTTACAAAAAAAAAAAAAAAAAAACTAGTAATGATATATAATATTATGAGTGTATTTTATACTATTGTTGATTACGTAATAACACAAGGGATTCGTAGATTGTTTGGGTAGGGAATATTCTTTTGGGTGGGATGTTGGGATTTGTTGGGTAAATTAAAGGATTTATTAATTCGATGTTAGATAAATTGCTGGAGAATTTTTTTGAGAGTCTTTGGAATCTGGAGAGTATAAGTTCAATTTTGGTTTTTTGGTAAAGAAGGTTATTAGAGGGATTGTGCAATGGATTGTTGGGGTGCCTAATTTTCGTGGTCTTCCTCAGACTACTTCTTTCCCCTACTTCGATGTTATTTAAGGCTGGTTTTCGACAATTTCCAAATAGAATGAAACCATATTCCAGTATGGGTCGGCAAATCATTTTGTATATGTTACATGCCGTTGACGTATTTATACCTTCATTTCTATATGTAAGGGATCTAAAGTGTTTAGTTCTTGATACAACACTTTGTTTACACCATTTTGTGTGAGACTTAAAATTTAGCTTGCTGTCAATATTGATACCTAGGTACTTGCAAGATTGAGAAGGTCGGAGTGTCTGTTGAAGTAGATTAATTGATGGAGAATTATCTGTAATTCTATGGTTAAATATAATCAGATGAGATTTATTTGGATTTGGAATAGTGCGCCATTTCTTCATCCAGAATATTGTATTATCTGAGAGTTGTTGAAGTTTTTCAATGGTTTCTCTCAAAATTTCCCATGGGAGACCAGGCAATTATCATCAGCAAATTGTAGCATATATGCATTATGGTCAACATTCCGTGGATGTTCCAGATTGTAATTATATATATCATAGCAGAAAATATTGTAGAGTAGTGGAGAAAGGGGAGAACCCTGTGGTAAACCTTGTTTAGGAGTAAATGGAGTGGACAATTTGTTTTTAACTTGGACTTGAAGAGATCGGTTTGAGAGATAGTGTTTTAAAACCCATATGATATAGTCTGGGCACCGAATTTGATGTAATTTATACAGAAGTCCGTGGTGCCAAACACTATCGAAGGCTTTGTTTATATCAAGAAAGATGGCAGCCGACTTGTTTCCTAGTTTATTGTTGGTTTGGACATTATTGGTTAATACTATTAGGGGGTGTATTGTGGATGATCCATGTCTGAAGCCAAACTGATAGTTGGGTATGTAATTACCAACAGATGCTTCTATTCTTTTTTTAATGATCTTTTCAAAGTTTTTCCCGATTACTGGTAACAAGGTAATGAGTCGGTAGTTGGCTACATTAGAGTGATCAAGATTTTTCTTTGGTATTGTAATCACGTTACCCTTTTTCCATTCTGGAGGAAAAAATGAGTTCAGTAAGCAGTAGTTGTATATTCGCATTATTTCTTCGTGTATATCTGCGTCTAGTTTTTTTAATATACCGTATGATATATTGTCATATCCGGGTGTAGTGTTCTTTTTTGTTACGGTTGCAGCATAGTACTCATCTGCATCTATCGGAGGAATATCTTCAAAATGCCTTTCTTCGAAATATAAGTTGTACCAATCATCGACTTCATTCTGGTGATTTGCGTCAAAGTTGATATTTTCACTAAATTGGTACGATTTTTTAAAATGATTTGCAAATGTGTCTGCAATTTCCTGATCTGCTATTAATGTTTTATTATTTTCTATTAGAAACTGACTATTATTATGTTTACGATATTTTGATAGTTTTTTTATTTGGTTCCAGTACTTTTTTCCTTTTGACACATTTATTTCATGACACACTTCTAAGTATTGGGAAGATCTGTATTGTAGTATCAGTTTGTGGATGTCTTTGTTAAGGTCATTAAATTTTCTCTTTAGAACTGGTTCATTATTGTTTTTGATTTCACGGTATAGTTGTTTCTTAATCTTGATTAATTTAATTATGAATAGCGGTAGTCTATGTGAGAAGTATTTTTTTGTGAATTTTGGTGTGTTTTCACTGACAGTTTGATTAAGTTTCTCCAGAAAGAATGTAATGTATTGAGGGGATATTGGAGTTGCATGATTTATATATTGTAACATTTGTGCATTTACACGTTCCGTATTACACTTGTTAAAATTATATTTTATTTCCTCATCATAGTCCATAGGAGGTTGGTCAAGGTCGAGACAGAATTCTATGGCTAAATGATCAGAGCATAGGTCTGGAATTAGGTGAACGTCGGAAATATTTTGCCTAATATTTTTTGTACAGAAAAACAAGTCGGGAGTGGAATTTTCATTGTTTGCCATAATGAATGTTGGTGGAGTTGATATTTGCACAAAGTCTGAATTATTTAGAAAATGCTGTATTTGTTTTTTCTTTCTATTGTTGACGTTGAAGTCACCAATTATAATGGCATATTCATATTGTGAGGCTTTCACAAACAAATTGTCTTCAATAGTTGCACTATTTGGATGGATATAAGTTAAAAATATGTGAATTTTGTTATTCTTGAAGGGCATTGTGCAGTGTATGGTTTCGTTTAATGGGTTATTTAAATGGGGTGGATTTGCTTTACCCATTTTGAGATGTTTATCACTTTGAATTAAACTACCTCCTCTTATATTTGTGTTCACAACGTTACCATTTTTTTGAATTGTAATCCAGTCCTTATAATTAGTCGATGTATTTATTGCAGTTTTGGTTTCCACAAACATGTTGCAAACATGTTGATGTTGGCATAAAGTATTTTAATTTTAGACATCCCGGTGAATTTGAATACCTTCGCTTGGTTCTGTGGGTGTATCGTTGTTTTCAGAATTCAGATCAAACATGAGTATATAAAGACGATTTCCTACAAATGTGGGAACGGTGTTAATGTTGTATTGATCAATAAACCTCTTTTGTAGCTTAGCCAATAGTTCCTGACGGTTGTTATTTTTAGGTTTATTTATCTTATTTGTGTAAGTGTCAATAATATGGTCATGGATTGTGATAACTGAATGAATTCTGCTGCTTCTTGTACCGTAAAACGGGGTCAACAGAGACAGTTTTCAGATTTGTAGATAAATATCTCGGTTGATATTAAGAAAATTGGGGCCTTATATATTTCAAAATTCTTTTCATGTGGTATAGATTGTAAAGCGCAGTGGATTTCAAAATTGAAAAAATAGAACTTCCATTTTTTATTTTTTTTTGTGTATTGTCTCTGTTCACCCGCCATCCGAGTGAACAGAGACAGGTATATAAACTGGTAAAAATCTCTGTTCACAAGACTTGTTGATGAACAGAGACAACTTAATTTTTTTTAAAAATAGTCCCTGAACTCAGAAATAACAAAAAAAAAAATTATATTTTATATATTCAAATTATATTCCATTTTATTATCAAAACAGATTAAAAATACAAATCTCTTAGAACTAAAAAATAAAATCAGATATGTTTTATTCTAAAAAAATAAATCTAGGTCACAGATTACCTACGACTTTACATAAAACTTAAAAATAAATATGAATATTTCAAGTTTCTTTTAACTTAGGAGTAAATGGACACAAAATTGATAACAAAAATAAATGGAACCAAACCTCACAATAACAGTTTAGGGCATGGTTTACAGCCATTCTATATAATTTACATTAAACTTATACAGCCCTCTTTTTAAAGAGGGCGGATCAAGCTTGCCTATTATCTGATCCAATCGAATTTGGCATAAATCAGGTACATCAGGTTCACTGAAGCATTGACCATTAAACAACTTTGTTTGCTTAAAACGAAGAAAATTACAGGAGATGGGATGCAAGGTTTTGACTTGTCCTATGTATAATTTGTCATTATTTCTTCCTTCAACTTTAAATTTTACAACAATCCAATCCTCACACAGAATTTCTTGTTGCGGTGATATAGGAAGAACATTCCTTAAAATTTTATTGTTCCACATTACATCTTTTCGTAAAAAGGTCGCTAGAGGCAATTCATCCGAGCTATCTGATAAACATTGTTCAACATCATCTCTGCTAATGTCCATTTCATCTTCTCTATCACTTTCTATTAATAAAATTTCTTCTAGGGACTCTGAAGAACTTTCCATTTCATCATTTTTATTTTCTTTAGTTTTCTGAGGGTTCCCTTGGGAGGTGGAAGGTTCTTCGTCTTCAATCTCAAAATCAGCCCCAGAAACGCTTTTTCCTGGTATAACAGTGACTTTTTTTCTACGTTGCTTAGGTTTGGTTGATGGCCCTTGTCTCAAGTTTTTAAGTAGATCGATGAAGGAATCACTTACATTGTTAATGGCATTAGCATCATTTTCCATATTTTCTTTTTCCTCACTTGGAAATTTACGCAATACTCTTTCCTTATTTAGTGGCAATATTCCACAGGCGGCAAATCCGGACTGTATGTTTTTTACTGTGTTGGGTTCTACTTTATTTAATAATTTTTTTAACAAATATGGAAATCTTCCTTTTGGTATAGCTGCTTCTTTAATTCCCTCAGTTTTCTTCCACTCTTCTAAGATATCCCTCCAAGCTCCCTTAAAGGGTCTAAAATAACACACATCTAAAGGCTGTAGTTTGTGAGTGGTGTTCGCTGGCAAAAAAACAAAAAAAATATTTTCTCGTTCACACATTTTAATGCATTCAATAGATAAATGTGACGAAAGATTGTCACCAATAAGTATTTTAGTTCCCTCTCTTCTCCTTAAAAAGGGTATAACTATTGTTGCAACCCAGTCTTCAAAACAGGTGGCATCGAACCAACCTGAGTTGGTCCGATTATATCGAGCACCCTTGGGTCCCCCAAGTGTCCAAGTTTGATAGATGCAGGATGTTGACTTGTACACAATATAAGGCGGTAAAAGCTCTCCAGCAGCTGTAGCAGCCATCATAATGGAGGTTGCTGATTTGCTGTGGTTCATGATACGTTCAGGATACTTGCAACCACGCTTAACAATGACTCTCTTGCGACCTGGGTCGTCTGACAGATTTGTTTCGTCATAGTTCAGAATATGAGTTGCTGGTATATCTTTTATACTTGTCTCTAGTTGTGAAAAATAGTTTGTTACAGTCTCTCTCGAAATAGCTGCTCTAGACTTTTTTATATTTTGGCAAAACCTTACAGATAAATCCTTCCTATGCCTTTTTAAAAAACTGCATGGAAAATCCTTGCCGGGCATATTATTTTTAAACTTTTTAATAGTAACTCCAAGCCGATCGAGATAATTTTTTATAATTAATCTTAGGTCATACCTGTCTAAAGGGTATCCCCATTCTGCCGCTATTTTTAAATGCTTTACAATTGTTGTTTCAACACTGTCGCTCAAAACAGGTTGACCGCCATGACTTTTCATATTCTGTTTATGTTTGTGGCGAAATAAAACAGACCGGTGTATGCCATATTTTTTTTCAGCCTTTCTATAGGACATTCCATTTGTTATATCTCTAATTGCGTTTTTTATTTTCATAGGATCTGGAGTGTAATTGCATACTTTCACCTTATTCAATTTTCGTGTCCTGGGCATTTTGTCTCTGTTTACTCGGAATTTTCTGAAAATAAGCAATATTTGGAAAAAAAAATCATATATTTTTTTTCATAACGATAATTGGAAAAAAATTGGCGCCAATTGGTAGAGTATATATCAAGATATAATCTAAAAAAAAATTACCTCTATTTGAAACTGGAAACCGTCGGTTAATAATTAACTTTTGTAAGTCACATTTCTAGTGTCAAAAGTAGGGTGTCAATTGAATTATGACATTTTCAACCGGCATGAAGTTAGGCACATGCAGCAGCTCTAAACAAGTCTCTGTACATCAGTGACCAACAAAATACAGCAAGGGCCGACCTTATTTTAAAAGAAAAAAAGTTACAGAATATAAAGTTACTTTACCGGGTTTTGTCTCTATTCAGCACGCCGTCTCTGTTGACCCCGTTTTACGGTAACTTTTTTGTCCAGGTCAGCTGATTTTTTGTTTATAGAGCGAATTTTAACATTCGGTATTCCATCGATGGGTTTGGTAGGCCTTTGTGGACAATTTATGGACCAAGCAACGTGTTCTGTAGAGCCACATGCTTTACAAGTAGGTGGAAGATTGGTTTTACACTCAATGTCTTTATGGTCTCCGTGGCATTTTGAGCATTTTATTGGAGTGTTACACTGATCAGTGGTATGTGTAAACATGGAACATTTTGCACACGGGACTGGTAGAGGTTCTGGTGGGTGGCTGGGGTAAACCGCAAAATATCTGCATTTGTAATATACTCCTTCGTTAATTAGTTTTTCATATGATCTTACGTCGCCTGTAAATATTCGTATAAATAATGAGGGATTGTTGGTTCTTTTTGATATTATGCGTTTGCAATAACGGTGTACTATGTTGCTGTTAAGTAAGATTTCACTTATTTCTTTTTCTTTTATATCTATGTCCACCTGAGATATAACCGTAGAATATGATTGTGTTGTTGATGTTTGGTGTGTTGTAGTTTGTGGAGTAGTACTCTCCTAAAAAGTTGAGATTTCCTTATCTTTTTTCAGGTGATCAAGTGCCTTTACTATGTGTTCTTTTGTGTTGTCTGACTTAATAATAAAACCTTTCCTTGTTTGTATTATGACGTCTTGGACATTGGGAAACATTGAGCACCATCCCATACAGCACACCAAATAACGATTACGATGTGTTCGCATTGTGACGATGTATCTAGATGCAGACACAAGGTTACACAAATTGTGTAACATTGTGTCTGCATCTAGATACATCGTCACAATGCGAACACATCGTAATCGTTATTTGGTGTGCTGTATGGGATATGCCTGCAAGTCTTGTTCTAGTTGTGCCCTCAGGAGCTGTAGCATAATAGACATTTTTATATTTTTTACGAAAAATGTTTTGCATAGCAACAGATATATTTTTTGGTCTGTTTTGATTTTGTGTTGTGTAGTTATTTTGGGGTGTACTAGATGTTTCCATCCTATCATCTGTATTTTGTAAGGTTTTATTCTGTTGTGTTGGGTGTTTAAAAATAGGTGCATTAATTGTTTGTTTTGAAGTCCCAGGTTGAGATAAGCTGGCAATGGCTTTTTTACGTTGTGATAATGTTTTTAATCTCCTGCTTCTTTTTTTTCCAGTTTTTATTCTCCAGTCCTTGTCTGTTGATTTTTCAGGTTGTGTTTCTGTCTCACTTTCACCAATTGAACTCTCGGAAATTCCGCGCGCTTCTTCTTGGGACATTTTCGCGGTGAAAAAGCCCTCAAAGTCGGCGGCGGAAACAGTCTAATGTGTTGAGGCACTTAATTTTATATAGAAATGTCTTTTCGTCACTTTTAAATGTTTATAATCACTATTAAATCAATTTAATGAATCCACTATCTGACAGCTCTTTACTATTCAGAGTCGCGCGCGTGAATGTAATATTCTTATTTACCATTAAAGTCTTCTTTACCATTGAATATTTGGACCATAAGGAAGTCGAAGAAAATGTTTCAACGAGATCGCTGAAGTCTGCATGCAGCACAGTTTCATCAATATGTTCTACAGTTTTCTTCCATCCAGTTTAGTAATTTCTCATATTCTCTGTTGTAGGCATCTCTCGATTTATTCGGCAACAAGTTCTATGTTGCCTTTTCTGCTTTTTTTCCAATTTCGTCACGAATTTCAAAACGTTCCTGTCTTGACTTTTTAAGTTTGACAGCTAGCAAAATTTGTTTATTCAACAAATAAATAAAGCATTTCACTAGCAACGATATGATAAAATGAAAATGTTGTTAAGTGTAATCAAAATTAAATTTTCGGATTTTTTAAAATAATATTGTGGACGCAATAACGAACTAGTATGACATAAAAGTTTGTATGCACCACAGGAATTAATACATGTTTATGCCCTCGGGCAACTTACAAACCGTCGGGCCAGAGGTCCTCGGGTTTGTAAGATCGTCGCCCTCAGGGCATAAATATCTACTTAATTCCCTTGATACCTACATAAATAACTATTACATAAGGTAGTTCATATCAGAGCTGTGTCGAGCAATGACAAAAAATGATTACATGCACTAAGCACACAAAAAAAGTGCTTTTGTTTTTTCGAGCACTAATAAGCAATGTTAATAGTAAAGTGCTCGCGATTACTAAGCACTCTGAGAAAGTGCTTTTAATTCACAAAACACTAAGCGTTTTTTAAAAATTTAAATAATGGAGTCTGCATCTATTATTCTATTAACAATAATAATAATATTGAGGTTAGATCTTATTGTTAGAACTGTTATCTATAAAAAAAAAAAAAAAAAAGGTTAACAAAAACGACCTAGGATGGCAATGTAGAAAAAGAATGCTGAATCATGAGGTAAAAAAAGGTATGTATAACATAAAAATAAAATAAAATAACTCCAAGGACCGGGCTTTTGTTTATGAAATGACAAGACAATAACAAAGTTTATAAGGCCAATCTCACCTGGTAGATACAATACACATTCACACAGATAGTTCTAAATTTCAATGTTTCTCAAACGGCTACCAGGTTCACAGCAAATGCTCTTAAAGGTTTCACAGGTTCACAATGTTTATAGCAGGTTGAAAGTCTAAATACACAATATATAACAAACAGAAATGTGGCAAAGCACAGGAAAATCTTAAAATAATATATAAAATGCGTGGCATGGCACAAGTTGACTTGAAAAGAGTTCATAAGCAAATGGTTGTTTTCCTGGTTAAACGGCTGAATAGCTGCTAAAATCTCAATGCACAATTGCTGCGCATGCGCTCAGATTGACCAAGTAAGTCAACATCATTTAAAAAAATGCAACTAAATTTAAATTCAAAACGTGAAGATGGAACAAATGTCACAATTTTCTGAATGCACCATATATTTTTTTATTTTAGCCAATAAAAATATTAAAATAAAATATATCAACTCGGGGCTCCGTTTTAAAACCTCTATTTTTCACGTTAGATATTATAAACAACCCTCACGAATCACGTAACAACTAGTCATTTAACAATAGAGTGCTTAGATGAGCCCTAAGCACAGCGCTTAGGAACAGCTTCGGTTCATATGACGTAACATTTAAAATAGCTCTGTATTTACTGTATAAAATTTATAAAAAAAATTACCTCTGGCAGACTCTTTTTAAACACTTGTATATCCGTTACATTTGTTTTAAGTTCTTTATCGAATCCCAGAAGTACAGCCTCACCGTTCTTTTTCAAAACACCTCTGGTTAATGTTCCCACCACAACCGTCCCTCGTCCTGCTACCAGAAAAGCATTATCAATTGGCATCATAAACGGTGATGCAAAATCTCGTTCAGGATGTGGTATATATTCATCTAGAATATCTAACAATTTCCTTATTGATTTTTCTCCAATTTCTGTATCTTTTCCATTTAGGGCTTCTAATGCAGATCCAAAAACTACTGGGGCATATGCTCCATCAAATCCAAAGTCTTCTAAAAGTTCACGGATCTCCAACTCAACCAAATCAAGGACCTATGGAAATGATTAAAATGTGTATTCGATAGATTTGAATCTTTAATAAGTTTGCATTCCAAAAATAAAATACTTTCAGAAAATTAGAAAATTTATTTAGTTATTTTTAGAGATACAATCACAGTCCAGTACAAGATTGAGGACCACTTTTAAATTATTCTTTAAATATAACTATCTAATTCTGAAATTGATTTGATATAGGATAAAAATTAGGTATTAAAAAAAAATGTTGCTAAAAAAATTTTTAACAATAGTTACAAGTTCATTTATTTTCAGTGCCATCAATTAAAGCGTTAAAGTATTTTTCAATTGTCGTTCGACATTCAGTAAAGTAGTATTACTATGAGAAGATGCCAGCAAAAAATATGCGCAGAAACGAGTTTGTGCGCTCCATCATTCTAAACCAATGAGAAAGAATTACGTGACATTCAATGTCAACACCAGTGGCGGCGGTGCCCTGCAGTAGAGCGGCGGCGACGGTAATAATAATAATAATAAAACAACTTTATTAGGCAAAGTTTAGTAGAACTTACTATTCTTACACTTCTCCTGAACAAAGGTTACTCGTAACAGTTGGCAAATTTTAATCTACTCCATTTTCACAGTTCCTTGACCGCGAAACTTTTATTGCAATTACACATTCCTATACCCCAGATAAAGCTATGCCACTGGTAAAAATATTCGCGCATTTTGGCTCCGCCCTGGCATCTTCCCATAGTAATACTAGTCTAATTATCGACAAAAGGTCAATGTACTTTGCCTAGTCTTTCTCAGCCGCCAATTATTTACGATTCCTATTTATTTATGATGAAGCTCCTAATTAACATTACCCTACACAGCCTATATGAAATAATATCAGCAACGCTGTGTAATGTTGTGCCAATTTTATTTTATTTTAAGATCATAAAACGAAATACAGCAAAAACATCTTACAGTTTTGCAATGTCTGACAATAACAGCCTTAAGAAAGTTGAATCGCACTGGAGATCGGAGAAAAGTGAAAGTATAACTATGTACGTCCCACCACACACGCTGATAAGTTTTACTGTGACCAAAACTGTATGCCTACATGTACAAGATACATATTACAGTTGTTTGTGAGACAAGCTGTATGTGGAGCTCTAGCTCTATTATTCTATGAATGAATGAATGCTTTATTCAGCCTGAAGCTGTTTGCCTTACAAATACCTGAATGTACAATATTAAAAATATATAGTTTATATTGGAATTAGACTACCCACGACAAACAAAATCATGATAAAAAATTTGTACATGATTACCACTAAAAATTTAAAAATAATTACCTCAGTAAGGTTTAGTAAAATCTATAGGTACATACTTCTTGATCCACTAGGTCAGCTTTATTAATGTAAACAATTATTTTCTTTATGCCAACTTGTTTTGCCAAAAGAAGGTGTTCCCTAGTTTGAGGCATTTGTCCGTCAGTAGCTGCTACAACTAATATTGCACCATCCATTTGCGAAGCGCCAGAAATCATGTTTTTTATATAGTCGGCATGTCCTGGACAATCTGTGTGTGCATAGTGTCTTTTTTTTGTGCTATATCCAATATGAGCTGCATTTATAGTAATACCTTCAAGCAGTTATCATTTTAATATGAAACACCATAGAGTACCTAGTTTACTAAAAAAAATACTAACCTCTGGCTTTTTCCTCTGGTGCTCTATCAATTTCATCATATGAAACATAATTTGCCAGACCATCCCTCTGTAAAATTTTTGTAATAGCAGCAGTCAGCGTGGTTTTGCCATGGTCTACATGTCCTATAGTTCCTACATTTACGTGTTTTTTTTCATTTGAATCTGTTTTAAAACTTACCGCTGAAACTGACAAACGACGATAATTTCTTAGGTTATGTCGGTGACAAATATTTAAAAAACGTTTTGTAAAGAAAGACGAAATATTTTTTTGGAAAAAAATTACTTGTTTAGGGCTTCGAAATATACAAACTGCTGACATTTTTTATAATCAAATGACTTTAATCTTAAACCACTCTTTCTGCCATTTAAAATACAATTTGACAGACGTACATATCCCTGTCTTTATGCAATAAGTTATTAAGGTCGATATTCCAAAGAAAACTGCTGGTTCATACATTTTACGGGAGTTGTCTGACACTCAGTTCCTTGGGGTCGGCCTAGCGTAAGTTGCAAGGTTAGTATGACATAATTTAACTTTTCCAATAAAAATTGAATTTATGGAGTGATTGAATAACATTTACCATATGCTTTCTACATCCTCCACTAACGATTTGCATTTCCACATTTGTAAATTCATTTTAATCATAGTATTTGATATGCTTACATAATCCATTTACTTAACATTTGTTAAAGGTTTACCTCTTCTAGGATTAAAAATGTTGGGTCGTTTCGGTAATTTGGCACCTTTGCTAGCACAAAATGTGCAAACACAACCACAGCGTGGTATGGCCACCCTCAAGTCTATTTCAATTCGTTTGAAATCGGTTAAAAACATTCAAAAAATCACTCAATCTATGAAGATGGTGTCAGCAGCTAAGTATTCCAGAGCTGAACGAGAGCTCAAAGCCGTTAAGCCCATTGGAGAGGGTGCTAAGCAATTCTATGACAGAGCCGAGATTGCTGGTTTACCAGATGTTCCACAGAGACTTATCATCGCGATTACGTCTGATAGAGGTATGGTAAAAAAGATTTTGCATGTTTATATATATTAACCATCTTTTAAAAAAATAATTGTAATATATTTATTGTTTACGAGCTGTATAATAAAATTATTATGTATTATAGGATTGTGCGGAGCTTGCCACACTAGTGTTGCACGTCACATTCGTACAGTGTTAGACAAGGATGAAGCTGATAATGTAAAGGTTATATGTGTTGGTGATAAGTCTCGTGCCATTCTCTCACGTGTCTATGGCAAGCACATCATGATAGCTGCAAACGAAATTGGACGTTTGCCACCAACTTTCATAGATGCCGCCAAATTGGCTGATGTCATTTTGAAATCAGATTACACTTTTGGTTCTGGAGAAATCGTCTACAACCGTTTCAGATCAGTGGTGTCTTATGTGACCGAGACGTTGCCAGTGTTTAGTTTAGCCTCTGTGACGGTGAGTATGTTTATAATTGAATTCTAGTGTTAGTAGATGATTGAACAGGTAACATGTTATGTATATGAGTGGTTTGATAGCAGAAAGAACTCTTAAAACCTTCTGATTTATGTCGTATACTTAAATTATTTCTATGTCTTGTGTTTAAGTCATGTATCATATCCTTATCCTATGTGGTCTGTCTTATAACTAAAATTTGAAGTGTAAAGTACAGTGTTATAAATTTTGTTTTGTGATATTCATATAACATAACAGTTTTTCTATGCATGGAACATTTCAGTTTTGAAAAATATCCAGCCAAATTCCTGATATTTGTAAAAGTTCTCTGGCTTATACTAATTAGATCTAACATTTATTCCACATTTTGAAGCAAAAACATCAGTGTTTTTTTCTACTGCTATCACCTTATCAAGTTTTTAAGGTAAAAACTCACACTTTCTAAACAAGGAACACAGGACCGGATTGGCAAATTTCTGACATATATTACAGTTACTTTTATTTTAATGCAAAAAGCTAAGAAACATGAGTTGCATAAACTGTAAGAAAAAATTTGTCAGTGATAAGCTTATAGACTGTAATATTTGTAAAAGTCAGCTGTGTCATGGATGTGCAAATTTAAACCAAACAGAAATACGTGCTGCAACGCTTAAAAATGATCGCCGGCTTAAGTTCTTTTGCCCTAGTTGTGATGAAAAATTTTCTGTTAAAAGCAAACCTGAGGATCCCTGCGATAATGAATGTGGTTTTTGTCATGCTGCTATCAGAAAATCGGGCATATCTTGTGACGTCTGTTTAAATCAATTTCATTCTGCATGTGTTAGTGACCAACCCGATCTTACTCGTATTTTGGAGAAAACTAATGGCCTTTCCTGGAGATGTAATGACTGTATCAAAAATTATATTACCGTTAATCAGAGTGATCTGAGTAAGTTATTCGAAGAAAAAAATTGAAATTGCCTTGTCAACCCCTAACACTACATTTATCTCGCTTAAAAGCGACTTCCTGAAACTCACATCTGAGAAGTTAGCTAATCTTAATGAGACCGCTCCTCAACCCAAATACTCTGATATTGTCAGGAGTAAGTCTCAACCTGCTGTTATTATTCAACCTAAAAAACAAGATCAGCCCATCTCACAGACCAAGTTTGATATTTACGAAAAAATTGATCCCATGTCAGCTGAACTGCAGTTATCCAAAGTTAAAAATGTAAAAAATGGTGGTCTGTTGATCGGGTGTAAAAGTAAAGCCGACAACGAAAAACTTAAAAAACTGGTCCAAGAAAATCCGGCGGACTCTTATGAAGTAAGAGAAGTAAATGGTGTGCATCCCAGAATCCGCGTTGTAGGAATTACAGAAAAGTATCCAGAAAACGTTTTATTGGATTATCTGAAAAAATTAAACACTGATATATTCTCTGAAAATTGTGATTGCAAACTTATAAAATTCTTTCCTACTAAGAAAAACAATAGTATTTATCAGGCAATATTACAAATCGACAGAATATCCTACGACAAGGTCATTCAGGCAGGTAATCTGTTCGTTGGGTATGATAGTTGTGTAGTTTTTGACGCGATTGATATCTCTCGCTGTTTTACATGTAATGAATTTAACCATTCTTCTCGTAATTGTGACAAACCAGTATCGTGCCCAAGGTGCGCCCAAAATCATGCGGTTCACTTATGTAAATCTGAAACTTTAACATGCTGTAATTGCCTAAAATTAAAAAATGTACCATCAGATCATGCAGCTTGGGACACCAATAAGTGCAGCGCATATATTCGGGCACGTGACAAATTTCGTTCTGACATATTAGCCTTAACTGTGCAATAGCAATCAACGGCAATCCCCTCCTTAGGGGATCATGCTACGTTTACTAATGATACCATATGCATTAAGAACTTTTTTATTTATTATCAAAACACGAGAGGTCTCAGAACTAAGACTGTAGAAGTTTTTAACGCATCGGTGCACTCCGAATACTCAGCCATAGCCTTAACCGAAACATGGCTAGACTCCTCCATCTTTGACAGAGAACTTTTTTGCAATGAGTTCAATGTTTTTCGCTCTGACAGAAATTTTACATCTATTAATCGTTCTAGGGGTGGGGGGGGGGTACTATTGGCAGTAAATACGAAATATGTTTCTTCTATATTAAACCTTGAATCTGTAGGCTTTGACACCATACCTGCCATTGACATTCTGGGAGTAAAAATTTCGATCGATCATCAGTCCCTTTATATATTCGTCATTTACATACCGCCAGCTGTGTATGTTGCCGACTACGAATTTTTATTTGAGACGCTAAGTACTTTGAGCTATATGCAAAATAATGATGGCAATGTGCTCATCACAGGTGACTTCAATATTGCTAAATATGCAAGTTATTTAAACGATTCACAACTCAATGGTCAAATTAGAGCCATGAATAATTTTCTTGATGCTAATAATTTAATCCAATTCAATTTAGTTCGCAATTCCAATGACAATGTTCTTGACCTTGTGTTGTTCAACAGAAATTGTTGTGTAGCTCGTTCTATCGATCCTATAACAATGGAAGACATTCATCATCCTGCCCTGGACATATCAATAGATATAAACTCTGCCAAGAACCTCAATAATAACTTTCCAACTAACCATAATAACAGTTACAATTTTCGTAAATGTGATCTTTCCAAATTGTATGATAACCTTCTTGGCATTGACTGGACCTTTCTTTCCTCTTTTAACGACGTCAATAGCATATGCAGTCAATTTTATGATAAATTAGATCTCGTGTTTGCATCTTGCGTACCTAAGAAATCAGTCTCTCGTAATGGGAAATACCCACCCTGGTTCAATAGCACCATCATAAAAAAAATCAAACTCAAGGAAAGGCTTAGAAAGCAGTATGCCAGAATTAGTGATCTCCGTATTTACGAAAAGTTTAAAAATGTCAGGTGTGAAATAAAATGCGATATTAATATAGCATACAGAAACTTCGTGACAAATTCAGAAAGAACAATAAAAAGCGATCCTAACAAATTTTGGGCCTTCATCAATAGTAAAAAAAGGGTCAACAAAGGTCTCGGATGAAATGTTTTTGGATGGAGTTTCACTTAAAGATCCTGATGACATATTAAATGCTTTTGCAACATTTTTTAGTCAATCCTATACTGACTCCTCATTGGACCCCGGGAATATCTTCACTGAAAGTGACTGCCCGAACAATAACCCTGTTGTAAATATAAATTCATTCTCAGAGATTGAGGTTATTCAGGCTTTAAAACGAATTAAACCTAAGATGACAACAGGTCCCGATTCCATACCGGCATTCTTATTGAGGGATTGCGCAATTATATTTGCATATCCCTTAACCTTAATTTTTAACTTAATATTAAAAAACTGTCAGTTTCCAGACTTATGGAAATATTCCAAAGTGTGTCCTATTTATAAAAAGGGGAATAAATTAGATATTCAGAACTTCAGACCAATCTCTGTAATTTGCAACTTCTGCAAAGTCTTGGAAATCCTACTTCATGACAGAATATATCATTCAATCAGCACCAAAATTTCTATCCACCAACATGGATTTATGAAGGGTCGTTCAACTACAACAAATCTATTCTGCGTCACTCAATATATTTCTGAATCCCTTGATAAGCATAGTCAAACAGATGTCGTATATACGGACTTTTCCAAAGCGTTTGACAGACTTGATCACCGGTTACTACTGGATAAATTAGATAAAATTGGTCTCTCATATTCCCTTCTGCTCTTATTTAAATCTTATTTAATGAATAGGATTCAGTACGTTGTACTCAATGGATTCAAGTCTATCGAATTTGTTGCCACCTCCGGAGTTCCCCAGGGATCCATTCTGGGGCCCTTGCTATTTAATATATTTATTAATGACATAATAGACGAAATTGATTTGCCTTGCCTGCTATACGCTGATGACCTAAAAGTATTCACGGTTATTAACAATATTGATGATTGCTTTCAACTTCAAACTTGTCTTAATAAAGTAAATAACTGGTGTATAACCAATAAATTGTACTTGAATGCCAACAAGTGCAATGTGCTGTCCTTTTCATTAAAAACATCACCAATTGCTTTTGATTACCACTTGGATAATGTCATACTTCAGAGACCCACAGTGTTTCGTGACCTCGGCGTAATTTTTGACAAGAAGCTATCTTTTACTCGTCACATTGACACCATTATCTCTGAAGCCTTTAAGAGCCTTGGATTCATAGTTCGCACTAGTCGTGAATTCACTAATACTGATACATTGAAAATTCTGTACCAATCATTTGTCAGATCGTAACTCGAATATGCATCACTTATTTGGTGTCCTAGCTATGATGTACATAAAAACAACCTGGAAGCTGTGCAGCGTAGATTTGTCAAATTACTCTGGCTCAAATCTGATCGGTTTTCCACAGAAAGATCTGCTTGAAAGGTTTTCCATGTCTACTCTTGAAGACAGGCGAATCTACCTTTCTCAAGTATTCTTATTTAAAGTGTTACACAGTGATTTTGACGCACCTGAGGTAATCAACAAATTAAATTTTCAAGTCCCTAGATTGACTTCTCGCAATGCCCAAGTTTTCTACATGCCCACCCCTCATACCAACATATTAAAAAACTCGCCTTTATTTACCATCTGTAACAATTCAAATAAATTGTCCAACGACCTTGATATTTTTAACTGTCGCCTGAAGGATATAAGATCTAAAATTTTGGATTAAATACTTGGTTGTTCTGTTACCTACTTTTGTTTTTCTTATTAGTTAGTATGTTTTGTATTTCTGCTAATTCCTGTTCTGTAATTGGGTACTTGTACCTGTTGAACAGTGTATGTAAAAAAAATAAAAAAATAAAATAAAAAAAAATGTATATCGCCATGCCTACATAATAAATCACTTAAATATTGTGGACATTAATTAGTGAACTGTATTAATTAGGCAACTCATAAGTATGCATAAACCTTCTTTCGCTTATATTTTACATATTTGCACCCTATATATGCGGGGTTATGTCATCATACATATTTATTAAAGGACATGGCTAGGCACACGCCGCGGCGTGTACGTAAATTGAGATTAAAGACTCGTCTGACTTGTTTTATTGACAATAACTACATGCACGCCGCGGTGTGTACGGAAATCTAAATTAAAAATCTGTGCAACGTGCCTTATTTGCAATTACTAGTAAAATGCCGAATAAAAACTAGAATTAAAAAATTTGAAGTAACTCAGGAGAAGAGAAAGAGTACCAGGTACCTTTTGGCTTTTTTGTAGCAATAGTAACGTAATATGTTGCTTTTCAGTAATCAAAAAAGAACAATACAGCCTAATTGGCACATTCAGGTATGAAAATAATTTTAAGGCAAAGAAAAAATATGACACAAAAAAAAAAAAAATTGCAATTCACAAGACTTGAACCCGCAACATTAGTATTGAGAGGTAACTACCTTACACACTGAGCTATCGACTACCTGGCAGAAAATGTGTAAAACAAAGGAATTAAAGACCCGTCCGACGCATGCATGTAGTCACGTTGGACGGGTCTTTAATTACGGATTTCCGTACACGCTGCGGCGTGTGCCTAGTCACTTCCTTTATTAAAAGCTTTTAAAAATGGTCCATACACACAATCCTTGTAGTTAAGTATTGATAGTACCAATGATTTAACAAGTGTTATTTTTACTGACCTTGGAAACAAATTACAATCTAATATATAAAAATCTTGTGTCACAGTGTTTGTTATCGAACTCCTCCGAAACGGCTTGACCGATTTTTATGAAATTTTTGGTGTATATTTGGTAGGTCTGAGAATAGGTCATAGGCTATTTTTTATACCCCTAGGTGATGAGGGTTGCCCTATCCAGAAATTTTATTTTTATTTTTTGGACAAAAATTTATAATTTATATGGCAAAACAACGTTTGCTGGGTCAGCTAGTATTCATATATGTTTTTTAAGACAAAATATGATTTTTGACAGATTTTATTAAAAGCGGCTTTACATTTATGCAATGCAATGAAAAGGAAAAACGCAAAACTTTGCACGAAAATTTTTGCATCTTGAAAGCACTTTACACTTGCAATATTTTGTGAAATCTTTGGGCCTACCAACCAAACTAAAAGAAAGACTTTTATGAAGTAATGTTTATTGTTTATTTCTTCGAGCATATAGGAGAAAATAGCTATTTGTTTGTTCAAAACACATCTGTAAGCAAGCAAAGTATTAACCCCCGATTCTGATCTGTTGGTACAAAATAATGACGTACTACGTAAATCTTCTTTTCCAAAATGGCGTTTAGTTTCATTTGTGTAATGTTTTCTTTAGTGTTCTATTGTGTGTTCTACAAACAATAACACTCTAAAATATAGGTTATGTTTGTTGCTTCAAGTCCTTTAATAGTTGGTTGGCAACCCGAATATTTCCAAATAAAGTAACTATATTGCATCTGCCATGCAATCAAATTAGAACACGTACTAATTCAATGCAATGAAAAATATTGCCGTCAGCTGATCGAAATATCTCTATGTACGCATACGCGCAATAAAAATTTGCATGCCACCTGTAATATTGTGTTAATGTAAAGTGGCTTTAAGGTGAAAACTAAGAGTAAGACTCTTATCAAGGTGTAAGCCAAGATATTTTACCTTATCACACGACGTGACATCCGTGCCATGAATGTGAATTAGAGTATCCACATTAGTTTTACTAAAAACTATTAGCTTGGGTTTTACTACTGTTAATCAGCAATGAGTTTGTTACTAATGGCCCAATTATTGATATTTAAAAGAGTTTAGTCAGAGTTTATAAAATGTTTTGCTGTTTCAAACTCTTGATAACTATTATGACATGTAAATATTGAGATTATCAGCAAACGTAAAAATTGGAATGTTTCATAGATTTACTAATATGGCCACTAAAAAGTGCAAACAGTATTGGTCCTAGTATCGATCCTTGAAGGACTCCTGACATTATCTCTGAAGGATCAGAAATACTGTATCAACACTACAGAGTCGAGCCATTTGGCTTCTACCATAAAGATAATTTTTGAACCAGTTACCAAGGCTGGGTGATTCCCGGTGAAAAAGTGATTAGCAATTACAATTCCCTTTTTTTTTTTCGTGTAATTGTAATTGTATTTAAGTACTTTTTTTTTATTAAAGTAATTTGGAATTGTAATTGCAGGAAAATAGGAATTGTAATTTGTAATTATATTATTTGAACTATCTAATTACAAATTAAAGTAGTATTACTATGAGAAGATGCCAGCAAAAAATATGCGCAGAAATGAGTTTGTGCGCTCCATCATTCTAAGCCAATGAGAAAGAATGTCAACACCAGTGACGGCGGTGCCGGTAATAATAATAATAATAAAACAACTTTATTAGGCAAAGTTTAGTAGAACTTATTATTCTTACACTTCTTCTGAACAAAGGTTACTCGTAACAGTTGGCAAGTTTCAATCTACTCCATTTTCACAGTTCCTTGACCGCGAAACTTTTATTGCAATTACACATCCCTATATAAAACAGACTTGCAGACTTGCGTAAATTTTCATCTCTGGAAATCGCATCATCCTATTTGTTTCTATTTCATTTGAAGAAGAAATATTCTAATAATAATTCTAATAAATATTAAAACCCAATATTACACAACACTTGTAATTAAAATTTTTAACTTACCTTTTTGTCTGTTTGGTCACTATAATTTACTTTATCATAAAAGTAATTAGAAAAGTAATTGCTAAATCTATTTTTCATGTAATTGTAATTAAATGAATATAATTCCTTTTTTAAAGACGTGTACTTTGTAATTGTAATTAGTTCCTTTTTTAAAAAAGTAATTTCTAATTGTCATTATTTTTAAATTACAAGTAATTACCCAGCTCTACCAGTTACCTAATCCTTCTTATATCAAAGTTATAGTGTCTTAATTTTGCCAATAGCAACTCAAAGTTGATTGAATCGAAAGCCTTAGGCATATTTAAAAAAAAAAAACAAGTTGTACATTTATTATTATCAAAACCTTCTATGATGTCTGTGATTTTAAGAAGAGCATGGCCTTTTCTGAATCCTTATTGATATATTGGTATTATATCATTATCATTTAAGTACTTGACCGACTGAACTTATATCATTTTTTCTAATAGTTTTGAGCCTATCGGTAGCACACTAAATTGGTCTAAGATCAATGAATGATGGATAGAAAAATTTTTCTCTAAAAAAATAATACTTATACAGGGCCAGCGGAAGGGATGAAACAGCGAAGCAGATGTTTCAGGCGGCATTTTTTTAAGGGCGGCATTTTAAGACTTGATTATTACCTTTTTATAAATTTCAGATATTCAAAATTGCACAAAAATATCAAAAAAACATTTTTTGACCCCGAATGGGTGTTTTATTGTGGAGCATTACATATTCTAATCCGTACTCCGTACTTATTCGTTTACTCCTACTAAACATGTCAATGTCGTACATGTCAACATGTCATTCTTGCTATCGAGAAAGATATAACAAATAATTTGGTATAAGACGATATTATTGAAGACTTTGTTATTGAAAAATATAGAAAATTTGATATGTGATATGTGTAATGATCCCGTTTTGACGTTATTTAATTTCTTTTTTGTTTTTATTGAATATTTTTTATTTTTTGTTTTATTGGAATATCTATCTGTTTTATTTTTTATAGAATGTTTTTATAATATCTGTTTTTTTTTTGCTAAAATATTTTTTAATTTATTTTTGTCTATTGGAATGTTTCTTTTATTTTTCTAAGTTTTTATTAATAAATTTGTCCTAACAGTAGTAAATGTTTTTTTCTTAGGGCGGCAAGCAAATATTTCCTTCAGGTGCCAAATACCCTGGCGCCGGCACTTATAGCAAACACACCTGGGGATATGAAAAATAAAATATGTAATAAATAATATACACCTAAGAAATATCAAAAAAATCATATTAGATATAGTAATAATAATACTGAGGATCAATCATCTGAATTTGGGTTTAATTCCAGTGGCGCATATAGGTAGGTATACAAAATTTTACATCAAAAACATGAAATTTGTTCTTTCTTACAAAATTAAATCGAAATTAAATATAATACGAACCTACCTTACGACTTTCTCATTTATTTTGGCATAATAGAATACATGTATATATAATTACAACTAATAATGTATGCATATTTTAATAAATCCTTGTAACAACGCACCTGAAATTAAACCCAAAATTCCGATCACTGCTGATGATTAACAAAATAGTTCTAGCAAATTTTTTTCAGGATGCTAATTTAGAGTCACAACACAAATCTAAATCAGTCTTTCATGCAAACTCATAGTTTAAAAAAATTCGTCTTTCATTTTCGTGTTCACACTTAGCAGAACAAACAAATATTATTTAAAAAAACACCATTGATTAACACATCAGCTGTCATAATAAATAAATACTATCATGGCATTGATGTCTGTCAAATATCGAAATGTTGTGTGACTAGGGATGGCAACGATATATCGATTAGAAATATCGATGTATTATTCAAAAAATATCGATATATTTATATCGTTATTTTGCTGCGATTATGTCGATATAACTATCGATATATTTCCATATATCTGATAAATATATCGGAATAGTCTGACTAATTATGCAGTGAAACCTGGAATTTTTTTTTCAGATTTCTCTCCCATTCATCAATTTTGAAATCTGGACAAAAAAATTTTTCGTATGCTATTATATACTTAAATATATCGATATATTGAAATATCGATATATAACTTTTTTTTGCCATGCCTATGTGTGACTGGAGATGCTAGGGAGTAGGGAGGGCATTACTACTGCAGTGTTCTACTTCGGGGATCCTTTTGAGGCATCTTACTCAAGGATATGTTTTGACCTATGGATTTTGCTTCTTGGCTCTCGCCTCTATTCACCCTATCGGGCTAGTCCTAAGCCAGCAGCTTGAAATCAAGTCTATAGCTCCATCTGCCATTATCAATGATCGGAATTTGGGTTTAATTCCAGAGGTGCATGCAGGTAGGTATATAAAATTTTACATCAAAAACTTAGTTTGTTCTTTCTTACAAATTTAAATCAAAATTAAATATAATACGAACCTATCTTACGAGTTTCTCATTTATTTTGGCATAATAGAATACATGTATACATATTTACAACTAATAATGTATGCATATTTTAATAAATCCTTGTAATGACGCACCTGAAATTAAACCCAAAATTCCGATCACTGGTAATTACTCACTGCAAATACTTTTGAAAGCATCGATTATAATGATCATCTTTATGTGAGGCTATTGACAAATGCTTAAAATAATGGCACCAAATTGATCGTAAATAGTATGTCTCTAAATTACAGAGTTTCTGGCGATGGTATTGTTGTAATTTGGCTTTGATTACTATTATTATTCAGAAAAAATAACTAAATTCGAACTTGCAATTTCACAAATGTATTAGCAAAGAGTTTATTAATTCACAATGTTTATGTTATACAATTTGTGAAAACCCTGTAGAGTTGCTCAAAAGTGTTACAACACGTTTCCACTGCAGTGAAATCTTTTTATTGGCAACTAACATGTACAAGAATTATGCACAGTCAAAATATAAAAAACTATAACAATTTTCTTTTAAATTTGGCAATCGTTTAAAAAATATAACAAGACCTTGTTCCAAATGTGCAAAATTTACCAAAACGGTTCCTCTATGTGCATTCTATTAAGTTTTGAATAGTCATTTCTAAAACACTGTATATTAACTAGTTCCATTATTTTGTTCTAGGCTGCACCAAAATTGGCATTTTATGACTCTTTGGATGATGAAATTATACAAAGTTACTTAGAATTCTCTTTGGCTGCTTTGTTGTTTTATGCCATGAAAGAGGGAGCCTGCAGCGAACAATCATCCCGTATGACTGCTATGGACAACGCTAGTAAAAACGCAGGAGAAATGATTGACAGACTTACTCTTACATTCAACCGTACTAGACAGTCCGTTATTACCAGGGAGTTGATTGAAATTATTTCTGGAGCTTCTGCTCTTTAAATTTTACTATCCCTTGAAAATGTCGTTTTATTATGTGGCTGTTATCTGTTCATTCTTTATTTTAATAAATCGTGTAAGGTAAAACATGTAGAAATAGGTAAAAGTATTTGCAGTCTTAAATGTTAAATTTATTTCTTTTTTTTTTTTCCTTGATAACGAGCCATAATAAAGCTAATAGTATAATGGCACTGTAACAGTTGAAATGGATTGAAAAATGTAAGCCCAAAGTCTCTAAACATCAAATGATATATTTTTTTTTATTCATATTTACTGTTATACTATTAAAATTGTGGCATAATAAAACACCTGGAAAATATACCATCATTCTATATATTGTATTACTGTGTTGCCAAGCATTTTTCATTTGTTATACTTTGTAGTGAGCTATACTTTCTTCCTTAACCAAAATGACAAGTTAAAATTTCCTAAGCAAATGGGACGTATTTCAGAGTTCTTTCGGTAAATTATTTATTGATTTTTGTCAATAACCATTGCATCTGTTTCAGGATTATGTCCGAAAATATTTAAAAAAGGGTGCTGTTTTTTGCTTATTGTTTTATTTTTTAAACATTTACTGTTTAAATATTTTCAACCCTTAAAACATGGATTTTCGCGTTTTTTTTTTGCAAAACAAAAAAGTTATGTTCTTAGAATTTCCCAAAGATCAATTTGAGACCGACGAGATCAATTTTGCATCTTTTCTTCGCACTACACAAAAAGAGGCGAATTTTGCAATCACTCTTTACAACGCGCTACCTGATTTTTTTATCCAAATTTCTTGTCAAATGCGTGTGATATTTAAAAACGTTTGTACCTTGTTGGATAATTAATGATACAAGGAAGTTATTTAATTAATTTGTACGGTAAGTGTGTCAATGCATACAATTTTTTTGAGATCACTTCTATGGAAGTTAAAATTAAAATTTTTTTTATCATCTCACATAGCATACGATGTCCCAAAGATGTCCAGTTTTGTTCCTCAGATGGTCTGAACGTCTTAGACCTAATATGGTCGTCCATAGCAATACGTCCTTGGGAAGTCAAAGAATGTACGTCCATATTAGCCCCGTCATTTTCATATTCTCTGGATTTGGAAAATAATACATTTTATATCCAAATGGATTATTTGTGTGAAATAAGAATTTCCACGAGTAAAAATGACCGAGTTCAGTTTTAAATATGAAAACCTTAAATATTAGTCTAAGATTCGGCAGCTTATTATCTGTGCAGGTATCGATTCCTTTAATAAAATTAGATGAAAATAGAAAGATTAATGGTAACATAATAAATTACAGCCGGGTTGCTGACTTGCTACTTTGTCCTTAATAAGTCTATTCTTTTGCACTGAGCTGCCTGCTGCACTGGTGTAAAATTGTCTCTCTTTAACTTATGATATCCGCATTGATGCCATCTCTGTCACTCAAAATTAGTGTCACACTTCTTGTGCAAAGGAAAGCCGTTCAGTGGCCGAGTGACTTAAGGCATTGACTTACAATTCGGCAATCCAAACCACGTGACATCCAATATGGCGTGTGATGGACAGAGTGTATTTAATACACCGTGATGAGGAAGTCGAGGGCAAACATTCATTTTCATTCGTTAAACGTTTGTGTTTTTCTGTTGGCTTGGCTACGTTTCCAGAATATAGTAAAAATAAACCCGTGTTTGCCAACGTCGCCATATTTAAAAACAATTTTGACAGGTCATTCGATACCAAGATGGTAGAGTATAAGGTGGCCTCGTAAGTCACGATCCCCACCAAAAAATGTCATTAGCCAATGAGTAGCTGGTGTGAAATCACACCAGATGCAGAGCCTGATTCAAAATATTGTAAGAATTTGTGTAATGTTAATATTTAAGCAAAGAACTCGTAACTGGAACGAGCTCGCAATGACCCGCCTGAGGTAGGGAGTAATTACCTCGTATTTTGAGTCACCGTTTTGCATGGTTGTAATCAGGATAAGCTGTAGAATATAACAATACTGGTTATAGTATAGTTCTGGCCATATTTCGGACCAGTACGGACCGTCCTTCTAGAAAAAGATAACTGCATCGCTACTGTGCGTTCGAAGACTGTCTGACTTTTCATCCCCGCACTCACTTCTCGCGAAAAAGCTGAATACGAGAGAACCTTATATGCTCTCCAAATCTTGGTTGGATACCTTAATTCAAAAGGTGGGCGGTTAGTTTGTAGAAGAACGCACTACCGGGCGTCAAAATGACGCGACACCAATTTATTTCTCAGGGGGCGCCAGTCACGTGCTACCCCGTTCTTCTACCTCCCAGGCGGGTTCGAGATAAGATGCACTTCGATAGCCGAATAATGGACCAAGGCTGCACTACCTCAGATCTTTAACGGCGCTCTCTCTGGCCGTGAATCCCTCAATTTAGGTTTTTGTACCTTTTGAAAAGCTAAATTTTTGCCTAAAAAAGTCCCGATTGGAGAATTTCTCTCCGATGGGATTAATTTTTGTCGTACTGATCACGTTTTTGTCTGCTAATAACAGACTCTACACCCTAGGAATTCCAAGAAAAACGCATAAAAAAATCCCTTTCGAACCCCCGTACAGCAACTAGAAGGTCGAGTGTGGTGCAATAACTCGACACATCCGGTTTTCGGTACGAAAATTCCAGGGATTATAGACTAGCAACAAGTCTCAAGATCAGTTAAGATGCAATAGATCAAAGAATCCGTTTATTTAACAGATAAGGTTATACAAAAAAAGGGGTTATAGCAAAATTCTTATTGTAAGAATCGCGCCTTCCCCAATTAAGAGAAACAGCTTTCAGACCATACAAGCGAGAGCGCTTACGCTAACAATCGATTAGGCAGAAAAGATTCATGCATACCTTCTCAGAATCAAAACGCGAGCTTTTTAGAGAAGTCAGACTATTTGTAATTCATAATTACGGCTGACTGATTTTAACTTAAAAAAGTTTTACTAAATGAATTTAGTTTCACTAGAGACTACTTAGCTTTAAAGTTCTTGTATCGTGACGGTTCACATACTCAAACACATTCGTGAGGACTTATGACTGCATAAGTTTAATGGCGTTCAATCAGTCCATAATTTACTTGCCCCTATGCAGTTGTTCAATATTAGCAAAATTACAACGACCCACCTCCGAGTGACTTTTAGGCAAAATTGAATTTTTGATTTTTTATGCACAAGGCATTTTCCTCTATAACTTTATTATTTGGAGAGCCCTGCTATTGGCTTTCCTACCATCTCTTTGTATGGACTACTCAACACGCTCGACCAAATTGCGAGCCGCTGAGTGAATCCAAACTCTTTCTATGAGAGAAACCGGCCTTGTGCATGTGCATTGATTTTTATCAATTTTTTGCTTATCGGCACTACGTTGGCTTTGTCAAAATCGTCTATTTTGCCTTTTAGATGCAATGCATCGCTAAAACTTTATGCTCATACTTTAGCACAGGGCATTCAATGACCGTACCTCAAAGGTCAATGTCTTTGGTGGAGGAATAGAAATGAAAAATATTTCAATATTTTTTAAAGTATATTTTCGAGGTAATTTTTAAACTGGCTTTGGGGTACTTTTGAAAAATTAATCTTTAAGTCCAATGTTGGCGTCATTTTGAAAAATCAATTTTCAAGCCAAATTTCAACGCAGTTTTGAAAAATTAATCTGCAAGTGATATTTTGGCATACTTTTGATAGATAGATAGATAGATTTAGTATCATTGACAATCTGTTCCAAAGAAAAAACATGAGAAACATTTTGTATAATATAAGTCAAAGTTTAGAGTAGGTAAAACAAAGTGTATATCGACAATAACAATATATAGATATAACAAAAAGAGGACATTTTACAAATATATTTTACATTTAATAAATAAAAGAAATGAGCACCATAAGTCTTTTTGCAAACTCATTTATTTAAAAATATTAGCAGTGATATCATTTGCATGATATGGTTCAGCAGCTACTAAGTGTGCTTTGATCACCTTTTTAAATCAATTAATATTTGAAATATTTTTTACATTGTCAGGTAACATTCGGAAGTACTTAATACATTGATAATAACTACCTCTTTCCAATAAGTTTGTATTATGTATGGGATAATACAAACTTATATCGATAAATCAATTTTCAAGCCAAATTTCGATGCAGTCTTGAAAAATTAATCTGCAAGTGAAATTTTGACGTACGTTTGATAAATCGATTTTCGAGCCAAATTTCGATGCACTTTTAAGAATATGATTTTTCAAAGTCCAATTTGTGGTACCTTTGAAAAAGTATATTATTCATAAATCTTTGTCATTATATACTTTCGCTCTCATATCCTGAACCAAAACATATTTTCCTAACCCACACAGCACAGAAATATTCTAAGAAGGTGCACAGAATGTTTGCTCGGAACGTTTCAATATTCTGAGAATATTCTCACAACATGAAAATCACTACCATAGAATGTGCCATGCACATTACAAAGCGGAGTCTTTTAAATGTTCCTAGAACATTTCAGGTATGTTTTCCCAGGTAGCAAAGGCACGTGAAAATGACGTGACTAGTTAGTAGTCTACTTGATAAAAATGAAGTAATTAATGCATAAATAAGTATTGTCCTATGAATTTGTTTGTTAGCCATCCGTATATCTAATTAATTATCTAATATTATTGTTTACCATCACTCCAATTTTTTTCTCACAAGGGTTGCCTGCAAATTATATTGTATTAAATTATTAAATTCATTTTATTTTACTTACCTTTACCAATTGCCGTCGGCAGGGGTCGAACCGCTGCGCGTCCAACCTTCTGATTTGGAAGTCAACGGTTTAACTCACTCGGCCACTGAAGTTACACATGCTAGTACCTACTTAAAGACTATAATTATAGTTGAAATCCGAAACAAATTTTTTTCTGATCTCAAATTTGATTAGCGTTGGGGGAAGTCAGGAGTCAACTGTTTTAAGATTTTATAGTTGAGGTACTTATACAAACCTAGGAAACGTGTTGGAGAAAAAACGGTAACGATATAATATCGTTATCTACAATATTTAATGGTCTAAACAGACCTAAAATTGGAAAAAATATATTCGTATATCGGTTTTATAAGCAATTATGACCCTTAAAAAAACAAAATTTTTTTCGCAATTATTTTAACAAAAAAAAAAACGGGCTGAGCAGGGGTCGAACTGCCGACCTCGTGACTTGTAACAACAACAACAATAACAATTTATTAAACATTTTTATATACATTTATGCTCCTCGCCGGAGAACGCCTTAACTCATTCGACCACTGCGGTTTTTTTTTTTTTTTTTCGTTAATGTAATTGCGAAAAAGTTTTAGTTGGTTTTTTATAAAGGGTAATTGCTTATAAAACCGGTATATCCCATGAAGGTCTTTCTTGGGTCTAGAACGGACCAGATGTCGTTGGTAAGAGGCCACAGCACAGTTTAATCCAACGAGGTTTAAAAGTATAGAGGAGCAATCCCAAAATTCAGTACGTAGGGTTTGTTTTGACCCAAGATTTGTAGAGTATATGGTTCTCTCGCAATCAGCTTTTTGGCGATAAGTGAGTGCGAGGGTGAATAGTCAGACTATCCTTGTTTTTTGAACGCGCAGTAGCGGTGCAGTTTTCTCTTTCTAGGACGGTCCGCACTGGCCAGAAGTATATTGTGACCTATAGTGTTATGTTCTACAACTTATCCTGATTACCACCATGCAAAACGGTGACTCAAAATACGAGGTAATTACTCCCTACTTCGGGCGGGTCATTGCGAGCTCGTTCCAGTTACGAGATCTTTGCTTAATTATTAACATTACGCAAATTCTTACAATATCCTGAATCAGGCTCTGCTCTGGTGTGATTGGTTTTTTGGTGGGGATCGTGAGTTACGAGGCCACCTTAGACTACCAATCTTGGTTTTGACCAAGATTGGTAGGGTGCAAGATTGGTATAGAGTCTGAGGTGGCCTAATAATTCACGATTCCCACCAAAAAATGTCATTAGCCAATGAGCAGCTGGTGTGAAATCACACCAGATGCAGAGCCTGATTCAAAATATTGCCAGAATTTGTGTACTGTTAATTAAGCAAACAACTCGTAATTGGAACGGGCTAACAATTACCTGCTTTTAAGATCGGGGGTAATTATATTCACGCCTTGCTCTCATGATCACAATTGTAGTTCTACTATCGTCCACTGTGTGGCGCCACGAATAACAAAGCTAAAATGTATTTGTGCCTCCCCGTATTACCTTTCTCATTCATCTTCAGCCGTCAGTTTTTTATTTTCGTGTACTGTAATGGTCGGCTACGAAATACACTCGCCGGAAAATGCTTGAAAATAAACGAAAATACATTTCATCACCGACGATTCATAATCTTTTAAAGACGTATTCGTCAATGAAAAAGAAAAGGTGACGCAACGATGTAAATACATTCCTAAATATAAGTTATCACTAAACGTCCCAACAAATAGGGAAATGGAGGACGTAGCTAGTCCCTAGTCACAGTAAGTTGAAAGCAAAATTCAGAATTTAATTTCAGGTTTTGGTTGAGAATAGGAAATATTATACATAGTGGATTGGATGAATTGCACTAGAAGGTCGTGAATAAAGCAGACTGGTTATATAAATTATAAACCTAGTTGACTTCGTTATAAGTCTTCTAGAAGGTCATGTATATGACAAGCAGCAGACCCCCTTGTAAAAATTGGAAACCTAGTTAACTTATGTAAGTTTTCTAGAAGGTCATGTGTATGACAAGCTGCAGACCCTTATAAAAATTATAAGCCTATTTGACTTGACTACGTCTCTAGAAGGTCATGGTATGACAAATTGTTGGTTGGCTAGGAAAGAGAAATTTAAAAACAGGTATGTATTTAACACTTTAGGTAGTATATATCGACATAAGAAAAGTACAGGTGCAAAAGAAATAAGCCCATCAAACTTGGACAAAGCCAACGGGCAATTCAGAAAGAAGAAGGGGGGGACAAACTCTCGCATATAATTGCCAATCAGTAAATGATGCAGTTAGAGGTTGTTGGCAGATCAGATATATACCATGAGCAGTCTCTGTTCAGCCAACGTGGTTAGTGGTAGCCTCGACAAATTTGTCAGGGAAGTTACTGCAGAACACACCCTTAAATGGTTGGTTATTTGGGGGCAATTTATCAGAAAGATTTGAATTTAAAAACTGTAACTGTAATACTCTCTTAGACTTTAACAAACTCTTAATAAGGGTAATAATAAAACATCTTTATTAAAAAAATGAAAAAAAATAATAATAAATATACAGAGTGAAGTTTAGACCTCAAAGGATTACTCTTACACTTAAATGGTAAGGATTACAGGATTTGGAGAAGTAGGTAAAGAATTATGTTTTATTGCATTTTAAGAGAACGATTTTAAATAAGGATGTTCTAAATCTGGTATATTGAACATTATCTCATGGAATAAGCAAAGGATAAGAGGTGTAATTTTGTCCTATTATTTACATTTAATCAATGTAATATTTATTCTGGCAGATCTTGGCTTGTCATGTTTACGGAGCCCATATATAAGTCTACAACATGAATTTCTGTAATCTGCTTCAGTTTGTTGTGTTCAAACAGAGTTCATAGGTATATGAAACTACAATAATTTAAGTGTGTTACTTAACACCAACACTTCACAGAGATTTTTAGACGTATTGAAATTTAATATATGTCTGTGGAATGTAAAGGTTTTAAATTCATGTAGATTTTTTGAATTACCTTGTTTACTTGTGAATTGAATTTTAAGGGTTGTCAAATATTACACCCAAAACTTTCTGTTGATTAAATATGGAAAGAATTTCTCCATTTATTTTATTTGCATCAAACTATTACATCTCTACTTAATTTATGCCACGGAACATCAGTAGCGTATCTGTATGTTTTTTCTGTTGGTCAGTAACCCATGGGGAACGGCTTAATAACGTAAAACAGTATTACATGTTATGCTTAAGTTTATCGCAAATTTAAGAAAAGTAACAATATAAGTTTCTAGAAATTTATACAATACTGAATTTATGATGTTGGAAGTTTCCCAGAGAAGCACCTTGAGATATATAATTGACTACGTGTCATTCAAAGATATAAGAACTGGCAAATACTTACTATAGATTGTAAAGAAAATAACTAAAATATGCCCCATCGCTGAGTCTAGGTGGCTTTATGTAAAACAATTTTAACAGGCTAAATACTTGATTTAAAAGCCTATGGGCATACAAAAATAATATCATAATTGCACGGTATAGGTGCACGTGTGGAATAATTTTTTGACCAGAGATGTAAATATGGTAAATCATTTGAAAATTTATAAAAGATGTAAGTATATAAACATAAAAGTACTCAACAACAACATAAGCAAACTTTTGTTGTTTTTAAGTTAAACTAAAATTTAAAATGATTTTATCATAAACATTCTCAATTAAATGATTATTTATGTCTGACTTGTACCTAATTAGCATTAGCACATTTTGTAAAGTTAAAAGATTGCGATGTTTTATTCAGACTTCAAAGGAATAGTGAGTAAGCTTTCCCTGGTCGCAGGACTATTATGTGACAAATCTTGAGTAATAACAGCAATAATATTTATTGGTGTATATAATACATTTTTTATATTTTACTTTGAAAATAGGATGTTAGAAAATTTAATGCGATGTCATATAAATAATTAAAATATTTACAATCATTGTAAAAGAAATTGTTTAGCAATGCTTATGCTTATTCTTGTAAACGTAGGCGTGTCAAATATATATAAATATATAAATTAATTACAGTTAAAATTCTAAATGTACCATGGCAATTCATCTAACAAACACCTAAGTCCTGCAAAAATTCCAAGGCATATTTTGCAAATGAATATACGGTTAATGTGTGCACTGTTTCCCCAATTTATGATGCCATATCTCAAATGGCAGTGAAAATTTACAATGCCTAGACATAAACCTTAACCCATAGGAGCTAAACTTTAATCTAAAGGGCCTTCCATAGGAGACAATACACATAGTGACGGCATCCAGAAGTGACATCAATGAAAAATAACAGTGGTTGTTTAAAATTATGGTGGAGATATTGCATATAATAATAATAATAATAATAAATGTTTTATTGCTTCAGGCTGAAATATACAAACAATAAGATAACAATATACGAAATAATTATGCCTGAATGCAAAAGGCAGAGTTCGCACTTATTCGATGTGAACATCGAAAAAGCAGCGCTCTTACACTCAACCTTAGCCTCGTTGTATATAATATCAACTTATCCCACATACAATTACTTCGTTTATTGAATTCTGCCATTCTTAACAGATTTTTCTGAAATGGTTTCCTTCCGTAAATTGCTCTTGCTCTGCCTTAGTATTGATGCCTTTTTGATAATTAGAGTATAACAATAAAATTAAGAGATTTTCAAGGTGTGCAAACCTTAAGCCTACTGCTTCAAGATATGGTAGTATATTATGGTACCCCACCATAATTGTAAACTACTTAAATACATTTTTGTATACTTTCCTTGAATATTATATGAATTAATCACCCTCATCCTTGTTCTTATAACGATTCGTAAGGCACAAACAATTTCTATGATTGAGCTTAATAACAGTCATCAAATGAAAACAAGTTCTGAGATTTTATCAGCCAGTTTCACAATCGTTATTTAACTAATGGTTATGATTTGACCAATAGTTTTATTATAAAAATCTGTTACATTAACAGCCAGTTTTACAATTGTTGGTTGATTAATAGTTAGGATTTGACCAATGATTTATTACTATAAAGGCAAGGATGTCTGGTAAAGTTGTGTTTACTAATAATTATAACTTTCATAGTACAGGATCCGTACCTATCTTAGACTATCAGGTTCTGGTTTTAGTCAACCAAAAAGATAGCCAGTGATTGTGAGGCTGGCTGTATGACTGATAGGATTTAAAATTTAAGGGCATTATAATGAAATATTTAAACGCTCAACAGGGCAGTACAAATGTTCGGAATAATTTGTAAGGGTTACAACAGGCATATTGTAAAAAAAACAAAAAATTCAAATATGCTCCCATTAAACGAAATACAGAACATGTTTAGCGGAACCTTTAAATTAATATTCTGGTTTATGGAAAAGATTATACTTCACAGTCCTGTCCTCATTATTACCACTTGTAGTAGTGCTAACTTCTACCAATACCGTACAACGTTTAAAGAATTTTTCTTCGCCCGTAGTTATCCTGTCCCTGCGCCGGCCCTGTTGTGTCTTACTCGACGGGCCACCTATCGTGTTCATATCACATCCTCAGTTTGTTAATTTGTACCATTCCGTAAACAACGAATTATATAACACAATGGAAAAAACTTCCAAGAAAGTCGAGAAATCGACCAGAAAATGAAAGAAAAATACGAAAATGTTAAAGGAAATTAAGAAGTTACAAAAGAAGATGGAGTTGACTTCGTCAAGCAAGTATCTCATTGAATTTTTAGGTTTTTTAGCTTCCGCAAAATGGCGAACACGGACTAGTTTAAGAGAACTTGAAAAGTGGTATGATCACATGAAGTACCTAAACTTTTCACATGGAAATAGTTCTAGTTAGTCGATTTTATTGCAATGGTAAATCATAATAATTATACAAAGTGGTCTGATCACGTGAAGTACCAATACTTTGTTCACCAAGGAATCCAGGGGCGATTTTTAAGGGAGAGATATGAGCAGTCACTCCCTAAACTAATACAATATACTGCTGGCATAGTATGAAACAATTATAGAAATCATTATCCTTCAGAAATCCATAGATGACAAATGTGTTGCATTTTTCAGGGAAAGCCTGAAACTGTTCGGCCATTGATAATAATTAGTGTTATCACACGAAGCACTATTTTCCTTTCTTTAAATAACGAGTTCTGCACCACAGATAATCCCTTAATTCAGGTTCTGACTCGGTTTCTAGTCTTGACTGACTCAAGAACCAGTGACTTATCAAATGAGGACGTAGTGCTTATCGAACAACATATTATCGAGCAGGTTAATGACAATATAATTTTTGGGTGAAGACCCACTAGGTAATATGCCTTAAGAACTCCTCACATTTCAGCTCGTTGGGCAGAAATAATTTAAACAGGCGCATTATTATGTGACTTACATTAAGCAATGTCAATACATATTAGGTTTGTAATGGCACCGCACAGTAATCACAACATTAGAAAGAAACACAAAGAAGGGGGAAGGGGATCGTAGAAACCAGAACGCAGACTCAAGTACCAAGAAGAAGACATCAGAAGGAAACCCAAACATCATTATTATTAGAGGGAACAGACAAATATGCTGGTCGACTTAAATCACTTAACGAATGGCAAATACTAACAGATAATTCAATTATCCTATATATGATAAAAGGTATAAAAATAAACTTTTACATCCATCCCAAACCAAAATTGTTTGCCGAAAGTGAATCTGGGCAATGATATATCAAATTTTGAAAAAAGCATCGGTCACCTATTAAATATTGGGGCCATAGAAAGTTGTGTTCACAGAAAGGGGGAATTTCTTTCCTCGTATTCTTTTAAACAAAAACCAAGGGTGATTACAGGTTTATTCTAAATTTAAAAAACCTAAACAAGTTCGCTAATCCACCTCATTTTAAAATTGAAGATTATCGTACAGTTTTTAAAGCTAATCTCACAGAATTCCCTCCTCACAGCCAGTGACGTGAAAGGGTGTAAAATACTGAGGCAATACTTAGTCAGTTATCCACACTTGGTTTCGCAATCAATAAGGAAAAGAGAGTATTAACACTAAAAGACATGCACATGACAATTTCTAGGCTTCGAATATAATTCGGTAGATATAACAATATCAGTGCCGAGAGAGAAATGCGTCAAAATTTTAAATTACTGAATAATTTTTTGAAATGTTCTAGTTGTAAAATTCGAAACCTGGCTGAAGTAATTAGTACATTAATAGCTATATGCCCAGGTGTACCCTATAGCTGGTTGTATACAAAAATATTAGAAAGGTAAAAAATGTTAGGTCTTAAAAGGAAGGGAAATTACAAGGGAATAATGATTATCAAACAACAGGTTAAGAAAGACCCACTACGGTGGTCAGTCACATACCAAATGCAAACAGTTCTATGAGATCTTTACATCATCAACTTATTACCTATACCAATGTTTTTACAACAGCTTGGGGTGCTTCCTGCGGAGACAAGATTATTCGTGGTTTTTTGGCCTCCGTCAGCAGTGATGAACTAAAGTATTTGCCGCTTTATTTACGCAAACCTAAAATTGCCGCCTCTAATAATAATAAGAAAGTTGCTAATTTCATATTGAATATATAAAATAAAGAAAAAAAAAAGTGTAACTTATTGTGACTTGTTTAATACCTAAATAATCATTTCCAAACATGATAAAAGCAAATAAATAAGAAATAATTAGGTAATTGTAAATATAATATGTATTAAAACAGTTTTCGCCATGATTTTCATGCGACAAAGTCATTAATGGTAGGCTGAAAGTCAATATCTACCGCCCCTAAATATCTGCCACTTTACGCATGTGCGTAATTGGCATGTAGGGTAATCTATCACTGGCCTCCGCAAGAAGCAGCATACCATATGAACTATTTGGAATTTTTGGCTGCTGAAAATGGTCTTAAAACATTCACAAAAAACATGTGAAACTGCGATATTCTTTCTGAGGGTAGTCAGCATAACGGCCATTTTTTCACATAAACAAGGAGTAAAAATTGAAAATCTAAATACAAAAGCAAGAAACATCTGGCAATATTGTGAACAAAAAGGAATAAAAAGACTATGCTTCTTACATAAACTTAAAACTCAATATAGAAACAGATACAGAATCAAGGAGTCCCTCTGTAGATACTTAGTATGAGATCTCTACCTCTCACTTCAATATTATTTGTAAGAAATTTGGCATGCGAGATATATTTGTAATTCACCCAAATACAAAATGTAAATTATATGTCTCATGGCAACCAGATCCATACTCAATATGTACAGGTTTTACTATTTCTTGGGCCAAGATATTTTTTCTTGTGCTTTTCCTCCATTCTCCATGGTTCACAAAGTTCTCAACAAGATTATTATTGAAGAGAAAGCTAGGGGGGCAGTGGTAATACCTAAATGGGAAAGCCAACCTTCGTTTCCCTTATTTTAAAACCGGTAGAAAAAGTCAACCCAAATCAGACACCTTTCAGAACATCACAGCCAATGTGGAGGAATATTTCACTGAAGACAGGTCTTTTATCTGACAGTCTTGTTTAAAACTGAACTTCCCGGAAGCTGGAATTCATGCAATAATTGCCTCTATATCTGCGGGACTCTTAAATAGTATGAATTCTCCTACACAAGATGGTGGGAATTTTGTAAAAACAAGCAATAACTTAACCCATTCGCTTATAATTCAGAACATTTTATACAATTCTTGAACGCATTAAATATAAAGGGTAAGTCTTATTAAGCAATTAACAGCTGCAAATCGGCTCTTATACCTCAGTTTTCCGATCGCCAATAAAAACGAAGAATTAATAGATTCCTCAAAGGAATCTATAATATAAAACCTCAAAAAGCTAATCTTGTCCCGATATATTTGGAGAAAGCCCACATACAAATTGTTTTCTGAAAATACGAGTCGTAAGTCGGTGACACACTGCTAGCAATTATTTCAGCTCACCGGTTACAAACCTTTTTCAAAATAAAATTTAAACATATAAAAAAGTTCGAGGACAGGTTTGAAATATATGTCCCTGATAGAGTTAAGACTACTGGAAAAGGAAGATACCAACCGCTAATCATTATACCCTTCAATGAAAGGACAAATTTGTGCCTTGCGAGTTTACTTACTGCCCACATAGAAAAGACAAAAGATTTCAGAACTAGTGATAATGACACATTAATTCTTACCTATAAGAAGCCTCCATAACCCAGCAGCAGTGCAATCAATAAGCAGCTAGGTCAAAAAGGTATTTTTTCAAAAGTGGTGTTGATACGTATTCAAGCTGTACTACTAGACACGCTGCAACCTCAGCGCAGCCCGCAAAAGGTCTGGGTGGTCAAGTAAATTCAGCACTTTTTTAGATTTTTTATAATAAGCCTACCAATATGTCGATACAAACTCATTTCCTCAGGGGATTTTAAAAGACTCGGCTACCTCAAGCCGAGTAGTTATACGAAGTTTTTTATTTTTACTATCAGTATCATTTTGTTCAGCCTTAAATGATAAGACTGCTTGCAGACTTTCTCAAGTCTTGTTTCTAGGATAAACTTTTGTATTCTTATTTTCCAAGTAAGTTTACAGTTAAGTAACTGCGATAACAAGTGTTATCAATTCCTGTAAAACGAAAAACGTGTTTTATATCTACGATAGAAATACATTTATAAAACGTATTTTTTCAAAACAACCCTCCAGCTCTATAGATCGTTTATTTTTTCTCTAAACATCTACAAGTGGTAATAATGAGGACAGGACTGTGAAGTATAATTAACAGATCAAACGACTTACCTGTAAGGAAATTTGATCCTAATTATACGAACAGTCCTGTCCGAAATTATTACACCCCTCCCAAGTGCCCAAAAATGTATACGTATGTATTACGTATAACGAAACCCCCATTGCGATATAAAAACGATCTACAGATACAGGATTCTTTAAACTACAGTGAGGATGTGATATGAACACGATAGGTGGCGCGTCGAGTAAGACACAACAGGGCCGGCGCAGGGACAGGATAACTACGGGCGAAGAAAAATTCTTTAAACGTTGTACGGTATTGGTAGAAGTTAGCACTACTACAAGTGGTAATAATTTCGGACAGGACTGTTCGTATAATTAGGATCAAATTTCCTTACAGGTAAGTCGTTTGATCTGTTAATTTTAATGCAATCTCTCGAAGATCTCAAATCGCTCTGAACATCTACAATTGTGATCATGAGAGCAAGGCGTGAATATAATTATAAGATTAAACGAACTTACCTTAAGTGAAGTTCGATCTTAATTATATGAACGCCTTGCTCGAAATGATCAAACCCTCCCCGCCCACTCAGAGTTACCTTTTGCGGTACTGAACTTAGAGTTGTTAAGATTGCTATTCAAAATAAAACGATTTTATTTTCAAGATCGAATTGTCAACTCCGTTATTTAAATTACCTATTCGTCTTACATGGAAATATCTACAATTTGTTATGCAATCCCAAATATTCCGTAGGTAGTATATGTATTTGGCAGATCAAATAATAATACAAAAAATTATTTATTTTGGTAAAGATTAGATTGAATCGAATCTGAATTTTCAAAGACCAAACTTAACGGCTCTAGCTACTCTAAATAAACCCTTGATCATTTGATTTGAGATCATATTAGGTCCGTTCCTTTGCACGGGAAGTGTGACACTAATTTTGAGTGACAGAGATGGCATCAATGCGGATATCATAAGTTAAAGAGAGACAATCTTACACCAGTGCAGCTAAGTGCTACACTTGTAGTGCAAAGGAATGAACCTATCTTGCTCTAAAGAAACTGACGGCTGAAGATGAATGAGAAAGGTAATACGGGGAGGCACAAATACATTTTAGCTTTGTTATTCGTGGCGCCACGCAGTGGACGATAGTAGAACTACAATTGTGATCATTTCGAGCAAGGCGTTCATATAATTAAGATCGAACTTCACTTAAGGTAAGTTCGTTTAATCTTATAATTATCCCGCATTTTGAGTCACTGTTCTGCATGGTGGTAATCAGGATAAGATGTAAAGAATGTAACATTACAGATCATAGTACACTTCAGACTATATTTCGGGCCAGTACGGACAGTTCTAGAGTGAGATAACTGCGCCACTACTGCACGTTCGAAGAAAAAGGATAGTCTGACGTTTCATCTCCGCACTCATCGTCTCGCCCAAAAGCTGTATATTAAGGAACCTCATACTCTACAAATCTTGGGTTTTGACCAAACAACAATCGCTCTAAGGCACTTGTTGCAGTGGAGTACTGCCACGGTCAATAAACGATACGGTTGCATCAATCAGCAGCTTTAGGACGAGAGAGACGCGGGGGGCGGGAAATCGAATGAAAGAGACAGACATATCTGATTTCCGTGCAGAAGACAGAAACAAAGATTCCGGTAGGGTCTACAGCCTACGTCACCTGTAGACACTACAAGCATCTTTGTCTCTGTCTTTTGCACGGAAATCATTCGATTTCCCGCCCCCCACGCCTTTCTCGTCCTAAAGCTGCTGATTGATGCAACCGTATCGTTTATTGACCGTGGAGTACTGCCACAGCATAACAGGCGGGTCGTTGCGAACTCGTTCCAGTTTTGAATCAGGCTCTACAACTGGTGTGATTTCACACCAGCTGCTCATTAGCTAATGACAATTTTTGGTGGGGATTGTGAGCTACGAGGCAACCTTATACTCTAAAAATCTTGTATTTTTCCAGTCTTTCCTTGTTAGGGTGAGTTTATTTCTGCGGAAACAATGTGATTGGTGGAAATTATTCAATGAATAATTTTTTCACCAATCACATTAATTCCGCTGAAATACATCCGCAATTTCACAGTTATGTGAATTCACCCTTACCTTGTTATGTCACTGGTGCAAGTGGTAGAAGAAGAAATCTTCTGTGTCGCTGGTTTAGTCTTAGGTTAGTTTATAATCTTTTTATCAGCTAATTTTCACAATGTAAACCTTGTTATTTAATAGAACGATTTAAGAAAAAAAATAACAATACACTAGTTTTGATATGGATGATTGGAGGACAAATGAAAAATATCGCAAACCGAGACGAACGAAAGGCACTCCTTTTTACGTCCAGAGAAATTATTATGCTTTGGGTGTTATAGCTTTTAGTGGATTTTCATGGTTTTTGTATGAGTAAGTATAATAAGAGAGGTTTAAATTACTAGGTCAATTGTAAAATTATTCTATTAGGCTTTTGCCGGCAACAAAGAAGTTGAAAAAGGCTCAGTTGGAAGAAGGAAAATTTAGAATTCCAGAAGGTTTGGAAACAAAAATAAGACATATCCAACTTGGCCAGTCGGATCCGACTCTTAACGAGCTTCTATCAAAAATAAGAGAAAGAGAAGCAGAAAAATATGAAGAAAAGTCAGAGCCCCAGTCGTGGCTTAGCAAAATTTTCACGTCTACGCCTGACCTCTAAAAGTAATAATGCTCCAGTGTCTAGGTGTGTTTTTATTAGATGCCTTGTTTACTTCTATGTAGTGTAATTATAGAATTATTATCAGAATTGTCTGAGTAGTTTCAACTTTCAATTTTATTCAAATAGTTGTTCTATATTTAAATTTCGTCAAGTATGATACGTAGAGATTTTGATATAAAATATGCTTATTAAGAAAAAACAATTTAAAATTGAAAATACTAGGAGTGAGTTGCGATTTAAAATCTAAAATTCAAAGTTACAATTGTGAAAACAATCTTAACCTCATTGGCCTTAACCAATAAATTTAAACTTGTTTCACAGTTGAATCCTTCTTGTTCGGCTTGCCTTAAAGCCTTACATGATATCTAGACAGTAACCCTAACAGAAATGTCAAATTGAATTTAGTAATATGTAGATTTGTGTTCGTAGGTAATCAAATGACTATAACAATTATTTGAATAAAAACAGTTCTTAATAAAAGCTTATATTAAATTAATTTTGGTTTTTATTTACTAGTTCCACAAACAGACAACAAAAACCACAAGAAGACTTTGAGGAAAATATATCCACATCAGAATTATCAAAATCATTGGATTCTCCTTACAAAAATTCCTTAACTCATATTAAGTGTATTCCGCCAGTTGATGATCTAAATGATTTTAAGACTCCTGAACCAGTTAAAAAAGTTTCAAAAATATTTCAAGGAAAAGGGGTTTCTCTAAGTACACAAAGCAGAACAAGACAGTCTAAGACAAAAAAATCTACGAGGAATAAAAATTTGTTCAAAATTACTAAGGATAATTTTGGACAGACGGATATTAATCCTGAACATCTTCAAATGGCTTTAGCTTTATCGAAATCAACTTATGATTTAGAAAATTCCGTAAAATTTAAAGATGCGGAGGAAAATATACCTAGTTTTTTACCCCGTGAAAAAATTGCAAAAGTTAACTCTACATTGGAAAAATTTGGATTTAAGTCGGATAAACCTAAAATACAACCAAAAGTAAAAAGAGATATTGCAGAGGTAAGTGCCGTTTTATCTTAATCTACCTACTGCGTCTCTTTATACAGTGTGTCCCACTTTTCACGGTAATACCTTTGTACCTCAGTTATTAATAAATCGAATTATTGCGAACTTGGGTAAGTCGAACACCTCTTCAGGGTAGCGAGGTGAAAATAGAGTGAATGTACAAGTAAATTATGTTAAGAATTTTTTTTATAAAAAACGAATGCTGAATTTCACTTTGCTTTGAAGTCATATCTTTAGTAAATAACAATTTGGTTTTAGAATCAATATGTCAACCACACGTTATACATAAATCAATTGAAATCATAAACACGAGCTTTGAAGGAGAGTTTATTTATACACAATATCTTGATTTAATGAAAGCTTTTGACTGTGTCACATGAAATTTAATTAGAAAAAATCTAATCTAAGTACTAATCAATTTCAGTATGTTTCAATAGATAACAATAAATCAGAACCTCATAAGATTACCGATGGAGTCCCTCAAGGTTTGATACTAAGACCAGTGCTTTTTCTTATTTATGTAAACGACTTGCCTAATATTACCCCTAGTGCTGATTTTGTTCTATATGCCGATGACAGTACTGTTATGTATCAAAGAATAAACACTTAAATAAAATGCTTATGACACAGTTCATGCCCAAGAATGGTTTTTGACAAGTAACAGTGTGTATACTTTCTGGAAAACAGGCAAATAAACCTGGAAAAGTCAGGGAATTTATTTTTTTATACTATCTTAACTTGGGAACACCCTGCTCACAATACAGAGAGATGACTGTAGAGGTGCTTTTAAAAAACTGAGACTGCCCGTATAACCACGATGTACCGTTTATATAGAGAATCTATAGTCATATCTTTACTTCGATATAGGTTATCTTTACCCTATGGATACAGCGACGATACGGTATATGTACCGATCTAATACAGTACGCTAACACCTGGATACCGATTCAATAAAGTTTGGTTATCGATAAAGGCACGTTTGCGTTTCGTTGGAATAAAGTTCATGTAAAGGTTTATTCTATGATTCTGTAAATAACGAGTACTAATACTGCATAGGCCTGGTAAAGAATAAATCTTTATTTTTAATTAAAAAAAAATAGATGAAAATAAACACTTTTTTAATCACCCAACCACCACGCCGCGTTTCAATTCCTTCGCTATCATGCTCCAATTAATATTAGTATTCCGTAAATTCATTATTTATAGTGATAATTAAACAATTTTACTTACCTTGTTTAGGTCTCGAACCCACGTCTGCTATGTACGTATCTCATTATCCTAGCGCCTTAACTGATTGCGGCACCAAGGTGTCCAGCAAATTAATGATAAAAGTTATAGTAATGGATATCGGAATTTTATATTATTAAATGATGGTACCTAGTAATTAAGTTTATTATAGGAAATTGAGATAGACACATATTAGACGAATATTTATGGTAGCATCCTTTTTAAGAAACAATATTAGGTATACAGGTGCATTTTATCTTACTTAAGAGACCCTGCAATTTCCAAATTTATTAGTGAAGCAGAACCTTAAAATACCTGTAGTTATTGTTATTGTTTTAAACTTTAATTAATTTTTCTTTGCATATTGATTAAATTTCTATACAAACAAGTTTGACTCATCCCGTCGATATTCTTTCATTCTTGACTGGTGTGACTGTGACACAAATCTGATAAATAAAAATAACATAACCTTCAAAAATGCCACAGCGTTAAAGAAAACACTATCGCAAAACAATGATCAAGATGTGATAATAGAGAAAAACAGACGCCAGCATACATTCATCAGTGCAGCTACTGCTACTACGTCCATTAATGGTATAATATCAGCGTTGTCCAGAGAGATTAACGTAGAATATCATATACATAACAGTGTTGCACAAGCGACAATTCTTCATAAGCATCAAATGTTACCGGTACCGGCAACGCATCGTCCGGAGCACGTTGCTGTAAAGAATATGTAGAGATGTGTGAATTACAAAATCTTTTAATATGTAAAGAAAGACCTTATAATCGGTAAATGCTGTATAGATATTGCGCTTAGAAACTATATAGTTAGGTTAAATGTAGGATACAGGAATTACATCTAATGTATAAAGGTAAACCTGTAAATACAACAGTAAAAGGTAAGTTATAGTCGCGATAAAGATTATGTCTGTATAGCTTGAGTACCTAAAAATGTATGGGTTCGTTAAATATATCATAGGTACAGATTCAAATGTATAGCATTTTGACGAATCTGTATCGAAAAAAAAGCCTGTATCGCCTGGTTATACGGGTGCTAACGCTGGTGTACGTCTATGTACTTCAATGTCTCTTTCACATGAAAACCAGTATCATCCTTTACACCTCGCATTCACAAATATATACCTATTCCACTAGAAACACTGATAACATTAACATCGACTATTCATGACTTAGTAAAACTCGAAATGGAACTAGGTATTATGCAATTAAGTTCTATAATGTATTACCTCAGGCCTGTAGCTAGGGGGAGGCCAGGACGGGCATGCCCGTCCTGGAATAAGTTTTGCCCGACCTACGGCGGTGATTGTAGTGGGGGCAATTTTAACTGCCTTTTTAATATTTTGAAAGAGATTGGGTAAAAATTGTCTAAAATTTTTCGGATTAAAAAATTGTTTTTGGATTAAATTTTTTTTTGTATTTCTACCCCCCCCCCCGCCTATCAAAAAATTTTTCGGACTTTTTTACGGGCCCGTCCTGAAAAATTGTTTGCCCGCCCCGAAAGCACTTTCTAGCTACAGGCCTGTATTATCTGCAGAGGTTAGAAATCTGAGTTATAATTTTAAAACAACCCAAGTGATTTTTATTAGACAATGCGTTTTACAGTATAAGTGAATACTTAAAAGCACTTAAATTTGTAAATTGTAATTGTGTTCTCTGTTCTTGTTAATGTATTTATTCTGTTTTATTTTGTTAATTTATTTATACTATTTTATCTATGACTTGTGTAAATACCGTATGTAGTATATTTGCACCGAAATAAATATTATTGTTAGTTTTATTAAAATATCTCAAGTAGTTTCAGTTATAAATAAGTAAATATGACATTTTGTCAAGAATTAATTGCCTTTAACTCGTCTTGAGCTGAAGTTAAAGATAAAATTATTTCACATTTTTTTCTGCAAATTTGAAGTAATAATCAAAACTATCATCATCGTGCTCCTGCAAGCCCAATAATAAGCACAACTTTCTTCGTTCAAGCTGTGTTGTCAGCTTCTTGCAGATATTTAGCAATGTTCTGCTTAGTTAAAATATTGAATTTTTTAGGCCGATATCCTTTGCATTTTCTTTTCAAAAACCTAATTAACACGTTCACTGCTGATGTTGCCATATGGCGACATAGTAGTACATTGCCCAATGCCGGTGTCGCCATATGGCGATCTGATCCTATGTATATTCTATTGTCAAAATCTTACTCAGCATCTGGCGATACTTAACAAAATCCCATCAGCAGTGAACGTGTTAAATGTGTAAATTTGCCAATATTTTTTTTTCATGGGTATAAACTCCCCAACATTAAATAATACGTCCATAGAGAAAAGGTTTCTGAGTCTTCAATAAATGCTCAAATTACACTAACAAAACCTTGTTGGTATTATTATTAACCTTTTTTTCTACACACCATTTCTCATACCGGCCATGTGTCAATTCATATTTAATTTTTGATTTATCAGGTAAAAGAGACAAAACAACTTTTTCTTCAATACCTGACGGAATACCTGAATCGGACATGACGATTTATGCTTGGACTCTTATAACCTTTGATAAATGAACTTGTTGATAACAAACGTGTCCTTCTATTAGTAACTTACTTGCCACTGTTTAGAATTATTATCCATATAGTCCTGTCAATGAATGGTTTCTAGAGGGAAAAGCCGAGATCCCAATTTTTGACTTGAGGACTGTGTTTGGACTATTTAGGAGGTAAACATACCAAAAGTCCCCAAACAAAGGAGGTGCGGGGGTGCAGGGAAGCACGAAGAAGGTCCTGATTTTTGGTTTTTCGCTCATATCTCGAAAACGGCTACCCCTGGTAATCAAAAAGTGGCTAAGGTGGAGTGGGGCAAGTGAGGATCTGGGGCAAGTGGGTATTTTTATTATAATTTGTGAGAAAAATCCTATTTGTAAATTTAACTCACAGTAGATTGTTCTTCAGATCTCCATGCAGCTGCAACGTATTGGGTATAGATTTTGGAACATTTTTAAGGCATCAATTTGTTCATTTGGAAATTGTCTAGATTTGATCGAGATTTTCAAGTTGTCTTCAAAAAATTCAAAATTTTTTATCTATGAAAGCAGATTATAATATGTCAAACTTTCAAGACTGCTGATGTTGTATGTCACTAATGTTACGTCTTGCAATTTTAAAAAATTTTTATTACCCTGTTTCCTAAGTTTAGCCCCCTAGTTCCCACTTGCCCTGCTATTTTTGTTGGCGGGGCAAGTGGGGACTAGTCCTTAAGGGAAAGTGGGGATTAGTCCCCACTTGTCCCTTTTTCAATTTTTTATTTTTATTTTGTTATAAAATGGATGCGTTTAGGGAACGCAACGGTTCCCTAAACGACAAGTGCTGAAAATGTGCTAATCGTCAACTGTTGAGTGTTTTATGCCACAACAAAAATTCACGCTAAGTTTATTCATCGGTGAGACTTAACTCACTTGCAGTGACATTTATTATAAACTTGCTTTACATCGTTTAGCAAACTCACAACAATTGACTTGAATCAAAAAGTAATCATAGTCCACAGTACATCGCCCTTTTTTTTTTCAGTGATTAGTAACAGGCTGAATTTTCGTGAGTAGCTTCGTTTTGACGAGACGCCCAACTTTTCTCTCTGCGAAAATTCTCGGTAGTGGTAGCTAATAGCAAAAATTATTTTTTCTATTTCACACGAATTAGACAATTCGACAATCTGTCAAATTATTTTGGCAATATATTTTTCGTTAAAGAGTTTGTTTTTCGATTGCCTTGGTTACGTTTGCGCGAGTTAATTATAATAAGCCTCGTGTTTGTCCACAACAACATAATTGACAGGTTGTCGAATTGTCTAATTCGTGTGAAATAGAAAAAATAATTTTTGCTATTAGCTACCACTACCGAGAATTTTCGCAGAGAGAAAAGTTGGGCGTCTCGTCAAAACGAAGCTACTCACGAAAATTCAGCCCATTACTAATCATTAAAAAAAAGGGCGATGTACTGTGGACTATCAGGTTGAGTGATTATTCTCAGCGGTTGCATTCCTTAAATGTGCCCAATGAACTTTTTCTTTGTAGAAAACTTTAATTTAAATCATTTCGTTCTGTTTTTGCAATAAAATAGTTTAATAGCATTTTACTATTTTACTCCAGAAAAATACCTTAACTTAACTTAAGTTCGAAACTCCCATAATTTTGGGAATATTTTAGATTTAAAAAAAACGTTTTGTAGCTAAAATCGTGCAGATTAATCCACTTGCCCCAATTGAGAATATAACTATTCATATGAAAAGTAGAGATGAAAAACCCACTTGCCCCAGTCACCGGGGCAAGTGGGTACTACAGGTGAACTTACAGAACTGATTTTTTTTTTTTTTAGAACACCGTTGAATTAATAAAAATAATATATGGGTATTTTGTGAGTATAACATACTATTTCTTGTTCAAAGCACACCAATGTATCTCAGTTTTCCATAAAGTTACGTGACTTCAAAGTCAACCTTTTAAATTTTTAGTCCCCACTTACCCCACTCCACCTTATATGCAAAATTAAGGCTGACTAAATTTTCTACAATATTTCTATTATTTTTTTTTGTATCATCAGTAAGTTTTTTGTATCATCAGCCAAATCCATGAATATACCACAAGGAATAACGATAAAATTAATGTCAATTTTCTTCGACTTACGAGATCTAGAAACGGGGCCGGTTATTATTCCGCCAAATTTTACAATACTCTTCCTCATTCAGTAAAAAACTTAAACTTTTTGCAATTTAAAAATAAAATTAAAGGTTACTTAAAAACTAAGGCCTTCTACAGTTTTGAAGAGTTTTTCGAGAACAATTTCTCAGATTTAAATTAACAAGGACCTAGGTACTGTACACTTATACTTATTACCACATATTACCCTTGCTTAATTTGTTAATTAGTTTAGATAATTTTATATTACTTTTAATTTGTTGTCATTCATTGTCTTATGTATCTATGTAGTTTATCTATTTTCAATATCTTTTATATACCTACTTTATTGTCTTACTGTTTTGACGTGTGTAAGCATTATTATGTATCTTGCCACCAATAAATTATTATTATTATTAATAGACATAAACATAAACACACCACATATAGTAGTAAACAACCCCCAAATCCAAAGCCAATGCTGAGTGGACAGGGGTTACACATTTGGAAACACGCAGACATACATCCATACCCACCGGTGTTGTCACTACCGGGGCTGGGGCTCGAACCCAGAACGACAGTTGGTCACCATATTCGCCACTCAATACGCCATAACTGACTGAGCGGTAATGGATTGTATATCTTTTAACTGTATTATAACTGAATTATAAATTGATAAAAAATTTTAATAATCATAGAAAAAAATTTTTTGTACAGATATCCGTTTCATAGCAGACTGAACTCAAATATCGAATAAAAAATATGTTTGTGTCTGTAAGTGTGTGTGTCCGTATATATGTATGCAGCTTCGGATTGTACCACCAGGAAGGAAATTTCCCGGTGGGCCCTCGATGACTTACCAGTTTTGGGGCCCCTGAGAGGCCTCTGGCGTTGAGAGACCGTAATATTGTTATTATTCTTAATAAAAATAATAATAAAGTGAAATTAGAAAATATATAAGACTTGGGCCCATTTTCCTATATAAAACGTGTTTTTGAAGACGTAGCAATAAGCTCTATTATCGCCGTCGCTTGACGGGACTTCAGTTCACACTTGTATTTGCTTAGTAATGTATACCTGTTCCTAAATTGAGTTTAACATACGTGTCTCGCTTGGTAGTGTTTAGCTGATTTTTTGCAAAGACAAAGAGCAACACTAGTAGGGTCGGATTATCCATAAGGCTAACTATGGTACAGCTTAGGGTTGACAATGCGTGAAGAGGCGCGTGCAATCAATTTTCCTTTTCGGGATTTTTTTTTCCATTTTCTTCTCTCTGCTTATCAATTTTGAAACTCGGACGAATTTTTTTTTTTTATATCTGTCCAGTAAAATAATATTTACAAGTCTAAACGCACCTAGTGACGAGTATTTGGAATATTGTAATTTTTAGATCAATCCCCGTTTTCATTCCTTCCAAGGATCAATAGGATGCGAGTAAGATTAAAGATGAGATCAGCATCAAAAAACCCTGAAAAACAACTTTTGATCACTTAACCCTTTCGCTGCGCAGCGCGGTTTCACGTAATTCTCGTGTAGTGCGCAATAAATTGACCGCTTGCGAGTATACACACTTGGAGCATGCAGATCCAATATTACGTTACTATTTGATTTGGTTTATTGTATGCATAGTCTATTATTATATATAAAATTGAAAGAAAAACAAAAACCAAGTGCTCTAGTTTCAATAATAATAATTTATTTTTAAAAAATGGTTAAAAACAGTACAAGTAAACATAAACACAAAACAATATTCTTATCAAAAACATTAAGGTACAACAGAAACTTGTGTAAGTATATAAAAATGTATTAACAGTACATATACGCGTGTTAAGTTGCTTTGAACAGTCTGAACCAGTTTAAAAACGACAGGCGAGTTAACGCGCTTGGAGCACAGTGGGCCCATTTATTTTTCGCGCATATACACGCTTTGAGCAGTGAAAGGGTTAAACTTTATTTCACTTGAATCTTGAATTTTCACCACCTTAAACCTTCAACTCCTATTTTAACTCCTTAAAAGGGTTATGGGTCATACGTTAAAAAAGATTCAAGAAATTTAAGCAATTAACTCATGATCCCATAAAAATGAATTTGGTATCCAATCTACATGAACACTACTTCGTTTGTTTATGACTCTCGACCAAGGAGGTAAATGCGGAATAAAGAGAAATATCTGCAATTTTTAGGTTAGATTAATCCAAAGCCACTTTGTCGCAGCACTACTCTAAATTACAATGTCTTAAAGGTATTTTCCATTTTTTTTAAATTTAAATTGATTGATATATCTACTGTCGCCAGATTTTTGTCCAAAAAAGGGCACATATTTACACCTCCAGACTTTCCTCATCTCTAGTCTGGGGCCCCCCTACATATTTTCCCAGTAGGCCCTTGCGCCCACAATCCAACGATGTATGTATGTGTGTGTGTGTATTCCGGTTCTTGTAAACACGGTAACTTCTGTTAGTCTTAAAATATTTAATTACAATTTGGAACATATGTAAAACAGCATAGTACAATAATCCCTCTTGAAATTGAGCCATATCTGTAATACATAGTGATAACCAGAGGCGTACAAACTTTTACTCTTACGTAAAATAGGTTTTATTTTAATTTCAGAGCAAATTTTTACTAAGGTTTTTGATTAAGCATACAACACGAAGATGTTTAAGATTTATAAACCGCAATATACCGGGTGTATGTTAGGTTCAAACCAACTTTATTTAAATTAGATGATATGTCAATGTTATCCTAAAATTTGGAACATGGTATTTTCAATAAGATTATCATGGAATTAATAAAGTTGCGGTTGGTTATCACCATGTGTCAGTTTATAATAAATTTATAATAAAGTCAGAATACAGTTAAAAGATATACAATCCGTTACTGAACCATAACAGGTACGAAAAAAATTAATAGAAACATTATTGTAGAAAATTTAGTCAGCTTTAATTTTGCATATAGCCACTTTTTGATTAGGGTTAACTGTTTTCGAGATATGAGCGAAAAAACAAAAACCAGGACCTTCTTCGTGCCCCCCTGCACCCCCCGCACCTCCTGTGTTCGGGGACTTTTGGTATGTTTACCTCCTAAATGGTCCAACCACAGCCCCCAAGTCAAAAAATGGGATATCGGCATTTCTCTCTATTGAACGTTCATTGACAGGGCTAATAGTTAACTTGCTTTTTGAATAACTTATTTTTAACGATTATAGGTAAAGTTTTGTACAACATGTGGTATAACCATTATTGTCACACAATAACTAATAATATGTATGTATCTATTTTTGAAAAGTTTTTAAATTTTTGTACATTTCTATACCATTGTATTATTAATTTTTTTTACTGCAAATTACCATTTTTGACTAGTCAGATAAGTTATATGTTGGCAATGTATAATAACCCAGTCACTTTATACATAAAAAAGGCCAAACCTCTAAAAAAATCCAACTTAAGATTTTCCAACGGGATTCTCTTTATTTTGGCATCACAAATAATTTCTCAAAAGTCCATAAAGCCAACTAGACGGACACAATAGTTACAGCAGGTCAAATGTCAAGGAAATCGGTTTTTCTCAAATATCTCGTAAATTATCGGTTTTACGTTAATTTTGGCTATTATAGAATTTGTTCGTGAGATAAATATGCATAAAAACGGTTCTATACAAAATTTACGTAGAAGAAATAGTTTTCAAGATATTGGTCTGAGAAACTTCAGAGCAAAGTGCATACGCCACTATTATATACGTAGAGTGTTATAATAATAATAATAATAATAATAATAATAATAATAATAATAATAATAATAAACTTTATTGTCCAAAAGACCATACAGTAACATGATGTGGGATACGTCAAAAATGATTGACCAAAGTCGTCAATACAATAAAACATCATTACAAAAAGAGATAAAAATACATACATATATATCTACAATAACTATACAATATGCTGATGATACTAACATCTTGATAACAGCTGAAAGTGTAGACATTCTTATGGCAGTTTCATGTAGAGTGTATGATATAATTACAACGTGGGCTCAGAAAAACTATTTACTTATAAACCAACAAAAAACTCAGTGTGTACTGTTTAAATCACAAAGATCCGCATTTTCTTTGAGCAATAACTTTCCTTTGCAAACTACAAATAATGTTAAGATGTTAGGTATCGCTTTAGACTGTCACTTGCAGTGGAGTTTACACATTCAAACTCTGTGGAAAATTAAGTAAATCTTGTTATGCATTACGTTTTCTAAAAAATTTTTGTAGTATTCACATCCTCAAAACCCTGTACTTTTCCTCATTTCACTCGCATTTAAGAAACGGCATTATAAACTGGGGAAGCAGCTCGCAGACCCAGCGTATATTCATTTTGCAGAAAGTTGCCATAAGAATATTAGCAGATTTAGGGTTTCGTGATTCTTGCAGAGATACTTTTCGCCGTCTTCAAATACTAACAGTTGTTGGCACTTATATTTATGAAGTCTGTTCCTTTGTTTTTAAAAACAGATCCATATTTTCACAAAATGCTGTCTTACATGATCATAACACACGCCATAAATTGTATCTTCAACCTGACACCCATGCTACCTCCTTATACCAAAAAAGTATTCAATATAATGGCTGCAAATTATTTAATTACTTACCGCAAGAAATAAGAGAATCGACAAACCACTATATTTTCAAAAAAAAACTTAAAAAATATCTGTTAGAAAAAAACTGCTATACATTGAATGAATTTTTTTCTACTTAGTATGTCATTTGTAATGTTTATTTTAATATGTTATTTGTATTACCTATTGTAGTATGTAATTTGTACTGTCTATTTTATATCAACCTGTTTCTATTTTATACTTTCTTTTGATTGACGTACTTCTTCAAATATGTATGTATATTGTTTTTATAATGTATGTGTATATCTGTTGAAAATAAATATATCTATCTATCTATCTATCTATAAAATTCTGTAACACAAAATTAAAACTTAAGTTAAATTAACATCACACGTATATATAGAATAGATATAGTTACAATAAAATTTCAATATTATCATCTAAAAACTCTTGTATTAGACGGAGAGCTGGCGGCCGCGAAGGTACTACGATATTACCTCCGGCTGGAATTTTGAGAAGTGGTTGGGGGGACCATCAGGAAGTGGCATCTGCAAGGATTTTGCTCGAAACCCCTGCAAAGGACACGTCAGACGACTCAAAAATGAAAAAAAATTTGCTCAAAAAATGATCATACCTCCGGCTGAAAATGTGTACATTACCTGTTTGAAGGTCACAGATAACGTATGTAAATCGTCAGACGCCTAGGTCGCTGCTAAAGGGGTGTCAGACGCCCACAAAGTTGTCATTTTTTTCCCCCTTGCCTCCCTGATGTTTTAACATATTGCAACAGAGACCATTCTAAGCACAAATTAAAATTGTCAGACGAAAATGCCGCTGCGAAGTCCCCCTACAACGTTCACAAAGTTCCAGCCCGCCTGAGAGGTATACTTTTTTTTCGAAAATTTATTTTCGTTACCTCCGTCTGACGTTTTTACATATTATCCTAGAGACAATTTTAAATACATATGTAAATCGTGAGACGAAAATACCGCTGCAAAATCCCCCTGAAATATCGCGAAATTCCAGCCTAAATTACTGAATATTGTTTCAACATCTTTTAAATTTAATGAAATACTGGTTGAGTCACTATACGTTATAAAAGAAAGTCAATTCAAAGGAAAAGTTTCTAGCACATATACATAAAAAGTAAAAGATGTTCCGAGGCGCGCACGTGTAGACTATGGGAGGGACTTCTGACCTGTTGCCGGCAAAGCATGCCGAGATTTGATATTGGGGGAGAATGGAGTAACGTAAATTATTTTACGCCATGTTAAAATACGCAGCATAAATCTAATAAATTTAACAAATCATGATGTTTCTATAAACTACTGTTAATCAAGTTATTTTAACAAGAAACCAATTGCAAATAAAGCCGTATTAATCAATAATTGGATTTCATCTGATTTCGCAATTTCTTGTTTACCCCCACTTTATCCCATCACTGCAGTGTATTCGCCTAGACATCTCCACCTAAAATGACTGTGATCTGGAAAGGGGAGAGATTATAAGACAAGTAGCTTTCAGATTTTTATTTTATTTGAGCCATTGCGTGTGCGTTAAACAGTATTATCGTAGGTAACTCTTTTAAAATGACGATTTATACAACGGAAGAACGAGTGCAAATTATTAAATGGTATTTTGGAAATAATACGGCTGCAGAAGTTGTCGCCCGATTTGTTATTACATTTGAGAATCGACCCGTTCCGACGGAACAAACAATTTTGAACATTGTTCATAAGTTTGAATCGTCTGGATGTGTAAAATCTTGCAGAAAATGTAATAATGAAGGTGGTGACAACGATGGCAGACAGATGAGCGACGAACGGGAACAGAGGGAAATAAATGTGTGTAGTTTTGCGGAGGCACATGCCCCCTGTTCCAGCAGGCAAATCTCTGCCGAGCACGATGTACCTGACCGCACGGTTCGGGCAATTTTAAAACGTAACAGATATCATTGTTATAAAGTTGCCGTCACACAAGAAATTTTTCCAGATGACTTTATACGACGTATGGAATTCTGTGAGACCATTATGAAAAAGGCGAACGAAAATGAAACTTTCATTAAAAATATTTTATTTACTGACGAAAGTTCATTATCGCTGCATGGTCGTCACAATTCATCCGTTACTAGATATTGGTCCCGGGAAAATAAATATTTAAGTATGCCACACCGAACTCAGTACCCACAGAAAGTCAATGTGTGGGATGGAATTTTAGGTAATTCAATAGTTGGCCCCTTTTTTATCGACGGCAACCTTACAGCACAAACATATTTGAATTTGTTACGTGAACAAATTATTCCGGCCGTTAGAACTTTGGGCATTGACCTCGAAGAGATTTGGTACCAGCAGGATGGTTGTCCTGCTCATAACGCGATAGTGATACGTAGATTCTCAGACACTACATTTCACGATCGCGTTATAAGTGGAACAAGCACATATGTATTCAAAATTTTCTCTGGGATAATATGTAAAAACGTCAGATGGAGGTAACGAAAATAAATTTTCGAAAAAAAGTATACCTCTCAGGCGGGCTGGAACTTTGTGAACGTTGTAGGGGGGCTTCGCAGCGGCATTTTCGTCTGACGATTTTAATTTGTGCTTAGAATGGTCTGTGTTGCAATATGTTAAAACGTCAGACAGAGGTAAGGAAAAAAATTTTTGAAAAAAAAAATGACAACTTTGAGGGCAGAGACCTAGGCGTCTGACGATTTACATACGTTATCTGTGACCTTCAAACAGGTAATGTGCAAATTTTCAGCCGGAGGTATGATCATTATTTGAGCAAAAATTTTTTCATTTTTGAGTCATCTGACGTGTCCTTTGCAGGGGTTTTGAGCAAAATCCTTGCAGATGGCACTTCCTGATGATCCCCCCAACCACCTCAAAATTCCAGCCGGAGGTAATATCGTAGTACCTCCGCGGCCGCCAGCTCTTAGTCTATATAGAATAGTAACATTTTGTCATTAAAATATTTTTAATAATATTATTAAAAGCACGTCTATCTAAATTCTTAATTCTGGGTGGTAATTTATATATAGATAACAAGACCTATGAATACAGAGGAACATTGTTTATGCACTTATACCCGCATAATTTCTGTCTGAGATATCCTTGAAATGGACACTTCATAATAATAATAGTAAGGGCTTTTAGTAGTAGCTTTCTAACATTCCATTGCTCTATTTCGAAAAGAAAAAATAAATGCATTTAAAACATTACAAAAAAGACCGGATTTACAGGAAGCATTGGCAGCATTCAAAATAGAAAACTGTTCGAAAAATTTGCTAATAAATAAGCATGTGCACAGGAGCAGCTACTCAACAACCTCTATTCAGGGTATATTACCAGGTTCAAACTTGGCTGGGAAAAGATTTAGACCTTCAGCAATGGGGTTGCACAAAAGGTTGTGGCACCAATTATGGATGCAGAAAAATAGGATTGCCATGTTTCGTAGTGTGTGGCTCTTGTCGGGGCCAGTCGTGTCTCAATACGATGTCCGAGGATTCAACCGTTGAATCTGAGTTCAACGATGATGAAGATGAACTCATTTCGTTATTTTCCGCTGAGATGGTTGTTGACGAAGATGAAAATATTGAAGAAGTGGAAATAGAAGGGATAGACAAAGAAGAAGAGAAGTCAGAAAAGAAGAACCATAATCAACAAAATTATAATATAACTTGTAACCCATGAATTAGGCCTATAGGGGACACCATGTAAAAAAAACGCGCCTTGCATTCTACCTCGAAGGTGGTGCAGAAACGAATGCAGCACAATGTCCGAGTTTTCTCAATAATCTCAAAAACGATTGGATCTACGTAAATTTTGCATAGGACCTTTTTTATGCAGATTTATCTCACGAACAAATTTTATAATAACCAAAATTAACGTAAAACCGATGATTTACGAAATATTTAAAAAAAACTGATTTTCTAGACATTTGACCTATGTACTTTATGGACTTTTGAGAAATTATTTGCGACGCCAAAATAAAGAGAATTCCGTTGGAAAATCTTAAGTTGTATTTTTTTAGAGGTTCATGTATAAAGTGACTGGGCTACAACTTTGTTGATGAATAAATCTTATCTATCTGTCCATCTTATCTATTTATCTATCTATCTTATAATGCTTGCTTACGCATTATGTGTTTATTTTTTTACCTTAATTAGTAATTGTAATATTTTAGGTTTCAAAGAGGCATAAAAATTCAAGATTTCGGTTTGTGACACCAATACTCCAAATTCGTACACCTGAAGAACGGGAAGCCATAATTACTTCAAAAATTTCGTTAATATTGAACCAGAACTCAGGTCCACCTACTAAAGAGACACAAAAGGCACATGACGAAAGTGAAGTTTTTAGCGACCTGTTAAAAAAGTACGACAAAGAAAATATTATTTTTAGAGCAAACAGATTTAAATTGGAAGAAACATGTGGCTTTGATTATTACAGTAAAAGTTTAAACATAACACCTACCAAAGTTAAGTGTGGATATTTATTAAGGAAATGGGAGGAAATACTTGGTAGAGATAAGTCACCAGTTCGAAAAAAAATGGATCACTCTGAAGAACACCTTGGTAACTGTGATAAAATTTTACAGAGTCGTGATAATGTAAGCTCCGAAGATTCTGATATTAGAGATGTAAATATAGATTTCCAAAAATGTTCTACAGTAAATAAAGATAAGTCACCTAATATTAACAATGCCTTAAATAAATGTTGCGATCAAAAGACTGAAATCACTAATAATTTCTCCGGTCATGATATAGAAGACAGAAGTTGTATTTCACCAGATTTATTTGCTTCTGAAGATGAAACAGACATTGCGCCAAAAACTCCAGAGACTGAAAATGAGTTCTCACAATCTTTGCTCAATTTGTCACCATCAAAGAGTCAAGGTTTACTGAAACATAATAGTTCAAGAACTGCTTCAAATCTTGAGAAGTCTCAAGAGGAAAAATTAGAATTATCAAGGAGAAATCTTTTTAAGGATGCTCGAGGCATTGAACATTTTGAAAGTTATTACGATAACTGTAAAAGCTTATCGCAAGAAATCTATAATTTAGTTCAGTCGTCAGAAGATGAAGATACTGAAGACTTGTACTTGAATTCGTTAAAACATAATGAAAAGTCAGCTGTTATTGATTTAACTCAAGATTCTTCATCAGATAAAGGTACAAGTGAAGAGGTTGGAATTTTAAGCAACTGCAACAAACAAACTGAAGATCTAATTGGCAAAGCTTTGGAAGATAAGTATAGCCTACATGCAGATTTGAAAGAGACTGAAAGTAATTTTGATATGTCCCCGTTACTTGTAAAGGAATCTAATGAATTTGTACAAGATATTAGTTTCGGAACAAACACCAAGTATTCAAAGAAAGCTAGAGAGTCAGATCTTGGATGTGCAGTACAATCTCCGTATGAAGTGAATAATCTAAGCCCTGTTTTGTCCAGAAGATCTAGGGCTGAAGACTTAAATTCCACCACCATGTTAAATGTAACAGCCTACATAAACCAAATCTTAAGTCAGGATGATGAAGGTAATATAATGAGACATTCAGTAACAACCATTAACCTTATTCTTTTAGGTACAGCAAAAAATGAAGATGAAGACGTTGATGACCCAAATTATGGCAGTGATGATAAAAAAGACAGTACCGTGGAAGAGAAATTGCCTAATGGTTTGATTTTTGAAATGGGTCATTCTTCTTTTAACCAAGTAGCACTTGACAATAATATCACAGTTGGAAATAATTATATACAGAATAACTGTGAAAAGTCGCCAGATGGTGAATTAAGCTTAAGCCAAGGTTCATGTTCGCAGGAAAGTATTGTTATCAGTGATGAAGAACTAAATTACTCTAGTGTGTACAGTAGGATAACAAAATGTGAGAACGATGTTAACAGCTTAAGCCAGAATTCATGTTCACAAGAAAGTGTTATTATTAGTGATGAAGAAATAAGTTCCTCTGGTATATCTAGTAGACATACAAAACATAGACAGTTTTATCATTTATCAGATACTGAGGAAATTGGACATAATAACATAGACAATGATATGGATATTGAAGAAGCTAGTAATGCTCATACAGGTAAAAAATGAGTTTGTTACATGCACAGAGAAATTCATGTGTTGCTGTTATATTTTGTTGCTAAGCACTCTAACTAGTTAAAAACAATAAATGAGGTCATCTAGCGTGTTTATTATTTATTTTAAATTATGAAATATCATAAAGAAATACAAAGCCCATATTTTTTTATTTTTTCGTATTAAATTGTTTAACACAAAAAAAATATTCACATTCCAAGACAATAAAAAACGACAAACTGATACGATGTCCTAACTAGCACCATTAGCTGCTGGAAAGTAGTGACGACTATAGAGCCAACCCTGGTCGAGAAATAAACATGAGATTGATTCATGTCACTATGCAAGAATTCAAACTTCGTACATTAAAATAAATGGTAAACTAAGTCTTTGTAATTGTACATTTATAAATTAGAACCTCTAAATTCATCACATTTAGAAAGTTCAGTAATAGCAGTTTCTTTTTATTTTTTCTCCATAATAAAAAAAAATGGTTATACGTATTTTGATCATATTATAATGGTAAAAAATCCAATTTATTTTAAAAATTTTATTTTCGTTTGTACCTTTTCTTATTATCATTTTATTTAAGCACTCAAGGCTAAATATGGAAGTGAAGATATTTCAGGACCAGTCCATAATCGAATAACAGAACTTAAATGCAGTTCATTAACGAGAAAGTCACTTGTAACAGCAGTCTTAGAGGATTCATTCAATAACTTACTGGAAGATACAGGTGTATTAGAAACAATGGAAAATGAAGCTAAAACTATTGAAACTCAAAATAATAAAGTATTGACTTGTGAATCTACTAACAAAGAAAATTTTGAAAATAAATGTAATAATATTGTAACTCCTGAAAAGTACTTACAGACCATGCCGGCTACTGTTAAAAGTGATATTACTCCTGATAACAATCTCATTATTAAAACTGATAATATAACTCCTATGGCAAATTATGATGAAATGGACACTCCAAAAGTTACTAAAGAATTACAGCAATTTGGCCTGAAGCCTTTAAAGCGACATAGGGGAGTCAAGTTACTAAAATATCTTTACGAGTGCACACATCCGTTGGTTGGTCCCCGAGACACTGAAGAATTAAGTTCAGATGAAGAGACTCATAGAAAAGTGAAAAGGAAGAAAAAAAATACTGCTAATGAAAGAATCAACCAAACTCCACTTAGGAAAGATATTTCTAAGTGGGATCAAGCAGATGTGGAAATCGTGGGAGACTCACTTTTGAAAAAGTACGTATTATCTGGTAAATATTAGCTTTATTCTTGAGATTAAACTGTAAGGCGTATGCCTCCTCCCTTCACTTCAATCCTGGAAGACTTATTGTAAGTGTTCTTAAATCTGTATTTTCGATAGTGACTATGCAGTTTTTTTTGTCCATTTAAGTTACTGACGCATATAGGAGGCATTTTCTTTATTGATGATTTGTAGTGTTCTCTGTCAGATTAGTAGCCCATATAATAATAAAAAATATCTCAAAGAAGCACTCATACTCCCCATTTATAAAAAATGAAACCTCAATGACTATCAAACTTTAGACCATATCGTTACTTCTCTTTCAAAAATGATCGAGAGAGAGCCTTGGAATCTAGATATATGGCCTATTTTGAAACTAACGATCTTTTTGTAATCTGACAATATGGCTTTAGATTAGATCCAAAAAGAGCACCATCAATGCAACATTGAATTTTACTGAGAAGGCCATTGGATATTTTAAAAAAGACTAATACCTGGTGATCACTTTTTGTAACCGTAGCAGTCTTTGACAGTGTTCAGCACATCTATTAATTAGGAAGCTTAAGAGGAGACAACGCCAATCACAAAGTTTCATTGGTAAAGATGGAGCTGAAGTGGGGCGAAGGGGCGGTAGGCAGTGTGGCTATCATAGGGCATCTGCACAGCGAACCTCAAAAATATGTGTTTATTAAAATTTAAGAGTATTATGCAGCTATTATTAAAATCTCTGCCTGGTTCCGGTATTTTCAACTAAAATTTAATTCAGTGTAATGCTTATGAAGTTTTAAGTACTTTGTCCTAATAAGATAGGACTCTTTTTGTAGGTTGGAAAGCTACGAAGTGTGAAGAGAAATTTTCGTAATAAACAAATTTTAGCTAAAAACTTTCTTCAATAGAAGTGTAGTATTCATTTACTTAACAAGAATATCTTTTTCTTCAGTTTAATAACGCCAGCCATTTGGCTAAAAACAACATTTTCCCAGTCAAGACTTTTAGTACAGTGCTTTTTAATAGATGGTGCCACCTTCAGCAGCATCTGCTTCATGTAACCAACATAACCTTAAATTTTAAGTTTTTCAAGTTTATTCTCATTTTTAATGTTGGTATATGCATTTTTAGCTTGGGGCCGTACTGGCTCAAAGCAAATAATTAAAAATTCACGTAAGTAATTTTTCAATATTATTGATTAATAAAAATAGACTGCTAATTACAGGTTACATTTCCAACCTACCAAAAGTTCTATTTTATTAGGAGAAAGTATTTAGAACTGCATAAGCATTACACTGAATTAAATTTTAGTTGAAAATACCGGAACCAGGCAGAAATTTTAACAGCTGCATAATACTCTTAAATTTTAAGAAACACATATTTTTGAGGTTAGTTGTGCAGATGTCCTATAATAGCCACACTGCCTACCCTTCGCCCCACTTCAGCTTTATCTTTACCGATGAAACTTTGTGATTGGTGTTGTCTCCTCTTAAAGAGTACAATTTTGATTTAAATTTTATTAAAATAATAAAAATCCCATTTAGAAGGAAGAACACAAAAACTCGAATGTGGAAATAAAGCATAGGCGTGTCACAAGGATCAAATTTAGGTCCTTTACTCTTTGTAATTTATGTTAATATCTTATCAATCAATGTACCGTTACCTGAGTTTGTATTTTTTGCAGATAACACCACAATGTCTAATACAGGCAAAGTATACTGAATGAGGTAGTTGACGAGGGTCATAATGGGCTTAGTTTAACCCTTTCACAGGGGGAAACGAATATGTATGCGAAAATTTATCGTATCTGATATACGGGAAGCGTATATTTACGCACGATGGGAGACTAAATTTCGAGATGGAATGCGACTTTGTCAGCCATTGCTCGTGGTCACCGGGGTTATTGTGCTTGTAATAGGTGCAAAAAATCTAGAGTTGGAGACATTCTGTTTGTTCCCTTTAGAACCTAGTCGAGACGTGTTTGCGATGGATTGACATAAATAAATAAATTAGTAAAACAAATGTCTATTTTAGCATTAATGAATTTTTTTATGTAAAAATGTTAATAATAACACTATACATTTATCTAAAACACAAACAGTTATTTTGTTGTTAAGAAATATAAAATTTGATAATCCCAAAACAGTTAAAAGACAATGTTAAAAATAGCTGATTTTTGGCCCCCATCGCGGAACGCATAAGACCCAGAGAAAATGGTTGGAAAAGGCTCAAAATTTAAAAAAAAAATATGTCTTCGTGGTATCTAAAGACTGGGGAAAATTCTATTTCACCCCTAAAAACATAAAAGCAGCCCCGATAATTGTTTTGAATAATAGCTTATACTGAATGTGAAAATTATATTTACTTTATGATAACTATTAGGTATCGATTCAATAAAGATAACAAAAGGGTAAAAACACAATAAGTGGCCAAATGATCCTCCATTGCAAGTAGCTATTTGCATATTTACTGCCCCTATCTCCAACAAATGAAGTTATGTAGCTTACCCAGTACCTTTACATGGAATAATATGACAATAAAGTAATATAATTTTCAACCCCTTACAGTGATTAGCCATCTTTAATATCTATCTATTAAATGCAGAGGGGGGCCCAATTTTTTCCTTTGCAGTGAGGAGAATTTTAAAATTCAAATTGATATTTTTCGTATCGTCTGCCTTATTTCTTTCAGGCAGGTGAGTAAAGCTATTTCCTTGTACGGTCCTCATGATGCGCATGCTTTCCAGTTAAAATACTATTTAGTTGCAGTTAATATTATTTATTGTTCAAAATTGTCATATTACTGCTACACCCAGGTAGCAAGGGTATGTTATAATGACGTCAAAATCTGGTCCAAAAGACGTCAGTGGACTAAAAATCGACGACATAATGACGTCTCATAAATTACATTAAAATGACGTGCTACATATCACGTCATATTGTCGTCGTTTTTTCGGTGTTAAATTTATTTATATTTTATCGGATTACAAACATTCTAAATCTACAGGTGAAATAAATGGTAGATGAAGATGATGACGTTTTTTTAATGTTTTTCTACTCATCTATATTAATGCATAAAATTTGCTTGCTTACCACGTAGTTTATTGCAGAAATTATTTCTAGATGGCGCCACATACACACCACTGACAATCATTAGTCATACTTTATTATCTTATACTCTTATGAAGTTATAGAAAATAAATAACATCGATTGCAATGTTCAAATTCTTTCAGGGAACATGGATTTATTTGATTTGATAACAATCAGGTGTTAAGGATCATTTATTCTGTAACTGGGCTGAGGCAGCATACAAGTTTTATGCTATCTGTGTAATTGGTTAAGCACTCACTGGTTTTATTCGCGAAAATCACCCACCAACAGATGGCGCTTTTATAGGCGCCATGATTGACATTAGTGACATTAGAAAAATAGTTTAATACTGTGAAAATTGTGTTTGGTAGTGTTTATAGCTTCTTAAAGTATTTTAAAAAACGGGAAAGTATGAAAAAATGCCTAATATAATTTTATCAAGTGAATTTTTTGAGATTTTTTTTGACAGTTTTAGCCAAAAAGTTAACCTTCCATCAAATATCAATAGAAAATGGATTTGTTGTTCACCACTATACAGTTAATGTAGATGTCGCCCACTCCGTGATTTTCGTGAATAATAAAACCAATGGGTGCTTAACCTATGAATTGTCCATTCATCTACATAGCGGCTCACCCTGTAACCCATCATAGATTGGAAAATGGAGATCTCCTAGAGCTGTTTAATTTCATTTAATTAACGTAAATATAACCTGAAAGACGTCAAATTAACATCTAGCATTAGACTTAATTCATTTGAGATATTAGGAAGTCATTTTCACGTTTCATTTACGTCATCTGGCTCGTCATTTCTCGTCACTCATGTCATTTTCACGTGCCTTTGCTACTTGGGATTTTGTTTGATCTCTCATTTTAATTCATATATAAAAAATATTTATTTACAAAAAATTGTATTCTTTGGATTAAAATACATTAAAAGTAACATCCATCCAGATGAATAGATTATTTATCCACCCCCACATTACTTCCACTCTAACACAATATCGCCGTTATAGCACAGACAGCACGCGACAGCGTTGTTGCCTGGCAAAGACGCAAAGGTAAGTTTCTTATTCTGTAGAAGGTAGCGACAACTTATAGACGATGTTGGAGAAATAAATAAGAAACAAATTACAAATTTTTCGATTGTTAATTGCAATGTTTTATTGCCCCCTTTAGGGGGGGCCCTAAAGGATCTAGGGCTCGGTCCGCGTTTGCGGACCCGCGGACCTAGCCAGGACATCACTGGCTAGGTGCTGTTCTAACATCTCTAAATAATGGCAGTTTGTCTTTATAGGGATGCTATTAAGTAATCAGTATAAGTGTATAATATTTTATTAGGAGTCTATATATTTCATAAAATGAAAATCTTTTTTTTTTATTTCAAAACATTGTGTCATCGATCGATATCGATCACGCAATTGCGGAATATTGTTGCAACATTCCTCGTTTGTTTCAATCATAACGCATAGTAGAAATTGCGTGAAATGAATAGGGAAGTGTATTTCGCATTACCTACATTGTGTCTGTAGACACAAATAAGGCACAATTAGGAAACCTTGCGTTAGCGGCCATATTCTCAATAATTTTATATCTTGATGAGTTTTTATTTTATTAAATAAAATGCTGCTTTTGTCGAAACGGAAACAAAAAAAGTAAAAATTTTTGTATCAAGTAATTTTAGACATTACTTTTTACAACTTTTATTAACATTAACCATAAGTTGGAATTTTATCAATTTTATTTTTTTATAAAATTAGCTTGTTAATAAGTATCTTTGCCAAATACAATATTATTTTTACGGCCCCCGTTGCTAGCTTTTGTATATCAAAATACTACACGAAAAATTTATCGCCGCAAGTAAATTGGACTGATACTGAGGGAGAAAAACTTATAGTATAGTAAAGTTAATATGCCTAGCTTACTCATATAAATTGCTAATAATATATTTCTGTTATGTGTAGCCATTTAGGAAGAAATAAGTGCTTGATGTGTATACTTTGCGACGACGTGTGAGAGAATTTTTCTAGGTGAATTTAAAAAGAACAAGAAATATAAAAGTGTCTTATTTGTCTATTAGCAGTTCACTGTGACTTTTTAGTCAAGCAATTATGTAGAAATTTGTTTCAGGCATAAATAGGGAAATCTTTCGGCAATGTGTTGCTAAGAAAACCTTAGGGAAAGGCACATGCATTGACAGAATTCCGAAATTTTACCTAAAATGCGTTGTGTCGCTGTGCTTCACTTCCCACGTATAGTGGGCACACAAAAGTTGCAGTTTCGAAACATGTGTGTGCAATTGGTTGCATGAATCATACGCAGTTACATATCTGTTCTCTAAATGGTAATGGGATGAAATTTTGCTTACTAGGATATGTCATTGAGCGTCGTTGATTCAATAAACCTTTGTAAAAGTTATTATGAACTATATCTCCCCTCAAATTTAAATGCCAATAGAAAATGCTGTCTGTATGTTATCAGAAAGTTACAGTAAAGTTTTGTCCAATCTGAAAAGTGAGCATTTTTTGGAAATTAAATTTTGATTTTAAAAAATGTGTTTTTGCCTCGTTTTTTTTTTTTTAATATCTCGGGTACAAGAAATAAAAACAGTAGCGGCTGGTGAAATTTCAATATTTTTTTTCTCATCAATGGCGCATGGGACCCATACGAAATTTGGGAAATAACATCTAGAGAAGCACTTCTCTAATGACCCCTAAAAAATTTTGAAAAAGCAGTTTGCGAAAAATTTTTGAAAATTCGTTAGCCTCCCCTGGGTCTAGGAGCTCCTGTTTATTTTTATTTTTTTTTGTCATATGCATTTGACTTTTCATAAAAATACAACAACAGATTTTGGAGTTTATGAAAATATTTTCATTACTAACTGAAATACAATGAACTGAAATTTTGTAATTTACAATTTAACAAATTACAATATTTCAATTCGTTGTATCTCAGTTAGTAATGAAAATATTTTCATAAACTCCAAAATGTGTTGTTGTATTTTTATGAAAAGTCAAATGCATATGACAAAAAAAATAAAAATAAACAGGAGCTCCTAGACCCAGGGGAGGCTAACGAATTTTCAAAAATTTTTTCGCAAACTGCTTTTTCAAAATTTTTTAGGGGTCATTAGAGAAGTGCTTCTCTAGATGTTATTTCCCAAATTTCATATGGGTCCCATGCGCCATAGACGAGAAAAAAAATATTGAAATTTCACCAGCCGCCGCTGAATAAAAATGTTTGTAAATAAATTACAAATAAAATTGCATAAATCCAAATCCGATCTACCATTTTGTTTTTTGTAAAAAAATAAAAACCACAAAAATTTCTAATTGTACATAAATCAAAATTACCAAAAAAATAATTAATCTGTTTAAAAGAAACTTGGTGAAATTATAGGTGTTGTAGGTGTAAACTATTATAGAAAATTACAAATAAAAATATTTACTATTTGCCCTAAAAAAACGAAATTTTTGAAGAAAAATTACACATTTTTTAAATTATATTTTTGGCATGAGCCACAAATCAAATATTCTTGTTTTTTCAGCGAAAACTTAGAGGATTTAATATTTGAAAGAAAATATTCTGTAAAAATTCCATCTTGTCGGGTACCTTTACATATTGTTTGGCATAATTTTGTTTCCAAAAATCCAGAAATAAAAGAAAGTATTCTATTATATGAACCATTACAATTGGAAGTACTTCATTCAATGTTAAAGGGGCAATCAGGATGCAAATTCCATATACAGGTATTTATGTAAATGTAAATATTTAGATATAAACATCCATTATAATTCTAGTATAAATGAAATTATTATTTAACGAAACACCAATCTCAAGTAGTTCAATATGAATTGAGAAAAAAGAATGCTTTTAAGCGATAAAAATCAAAAACTAATTGAAGAGCTAAGTGGATAAAGGTGTTATGTCACAAAAACACGTTATTGAGTAATTTAACTCGAAAGTTTTTAGGCGAGAACTTTTTTGTTATAACGACTATATAGCTTGCATTTTGCGATGATATTGACATTTAATGTACTTTTCAGAGACAAGTAACTAAAGTTGTCAGTTGTCATTATTTTCGAAAATTTAAAAAAATTAATGTACATAACACCTTTATCCGTTCATAAGTTTCTCTGAAATGAATAAGGAATTCGTGAATAAAAGTGTTAAGAAATTAAACATATTTTATTATTAATAAAACATTGTACAATTTCTACGGTTTTGAGCCACAGTTTGGTAATTTCCAAGTATGTTGTGATAATACGGCCTGTATTCTTCATTTAGGAATGGTAATTGTTCTTTAAGATTGGCCAGTTTTTCTACACTTAGGCTGCCCTTGTTTTCATTAAACACCGTTAGAGCAATACCGTCGGAAATTATCTTATGCATATTCCTTTTCTTTAAAATATCGACTTTGTAAAATGGAGTCATTTCATCTAGTGATGTAATAGCAGCCAATTTATACCGTCGCGAAAATAAACCTTTTCATTGTTCAAGTTTTTCTTCCTGTTGTACAAATTGAGTTTTGAGGCAATTCCATCAATATCCTTGATGATTCTTCATATCTATGACAACGGCGTCTTTGGGAGTTCTTAAAATTTCTCGATACTGGTCCGGAACGTAGATGTTTTGATGTTTCCTTAAAATTTTCTCGACTCTGCCAAAGTCTCTGTCTGAATCTAAATATGAATGTCCCACCTCCGAATATTTATGGTCGATAACTTTAAATTCTCTCTTTAAAATCAACAACTGGTAAAGTGTAATGATATTGAAGTTTCTATTTTGTCCACCACAGGAGTCGGGCCATATTATAATGTGATCGATCTTTTCTTGGAAATATTCATTGTAAATTTGTGAAAAGGTGTGTAAACAACTAGCAATTTCTAGACTTTCACGGCCGACCATATCTTCAGTCCATGTGAAAAAGAACGGTTTTTTTTTTAAGTATTCCTCAATATATGTATGCCAAGGTTGTAAAACCACATTTGACGAAGGTAAAATGCTTTCGATGTACTTAATTTTGGCAGCGGCATGGTTTGCTGAAGATCTAAAGTAAGAAAGCAAATCGTTCTATCTTCTGTAACTTTTGCTCCGTCACGCTTTTATCGTTCGAAAGCTAGTTTGTAATTTTCTCCGTATTCTTTAATATTATTTCCAGTATCACATTTGGGAAAAAATGTGAGTCATTTCATGATCTCAATTAAACAATTTTGAATACCATGGACGTAATTTTAGCATTTTTATTGGGCAGGCAGGGATTTTTCACAGATAACCCAATAGACGTAAGCATAGCGAACCCTGTAATTCTTAAACGATAACCTTATAAACCCAAATGACCTTTGACTTGATTGGCGTAATTATCATACTTATTATTTTTTCCGCAAAAATTTCGGAAATCGCCAGATTTGCCTTAAACAATTTAATGCTCTTTCAAAATATTGGGTGGGCAGAAGCCATACCAGATATCAGTTTTGCTCTTGTCATAAAAATTTCTACGGTTCAGCCCTCTTCTACTTGTCAGCATAAAAATGTTTGTACAAAAATCAACACCGCAAAGCGTCACTTTGCAGTATTTCTGATTTACAGACTAATTTGCTAGAATACTTTGGTAAATTCGTATTTTATTATTGCATTTTATATTGATAATGTTTTGTTTTTAAAACATTATTAAAACTTGCCTGGGAAGAAATTACCACTATGTGACTGATTTCTGCTGAATTGCCAAAAGGTATAAATGTGTTTACAGCAATTAGATACTCAAGTACCATCTCGACTCTTGTACCATCTCATACCATTTCGAAATTGAACGAAATGAATATATGGATTAAAACACTATAAGCACTATTTCCAAATATCAGCCAATTTATAAACATCTTACATGATTCACGAAATCCTTTATTCATTGCCATTTGTAATATCAGTTTACTATGACTGGCCATTTTCACTATAATAGTAAGAAACACTTAACACAACTTGTCACATTAATGTCAATATAACATAACTTTAAAAGCAAAGTGTTTTGGATTAAAACAATTTAATATCGCACAGTAATCGATAAAGGTGGTATGTGATCATGACACCTCTATCCATTAAATTATATAAAAACCCCATGTACATAACACCTTTTTCAAACATTAAAACGCATTTAGGAAAGGTTTATTATCCCAAAAACTTATTGAAATGATAGATTATAAGTTAAAATAGTTGTCTGTGTAGAAATCTCAAAATTTTCAAAAATGTCACATAACACCTTTATCCACTTAGCTCTTCAATTGTTATTTCATGATGCACTTGACCTTCACTTAAGGTTGTTGTAGGTTGAGACATAACCAAATATTCAAGTGGAATATTTTTAGTCTATTTTGGTCTGACCTTCCTATTTTTAGCTGCAAATAGTTTTTTTAGTGAGGCCATAAAATATCAAACTAATATGTAAGCGTGCTGTGTTTATTATTTGGACAATTTATAATATATGATCAAACATTTACACTTTCGTGAACCACCTTCTTTCAATGCAATTTTTTAAATCTTTTAAAGTTTACATCACTATATTTAAAACTAAAGTCAACTCAGAAATCTATAAGTAATTAACGATAAATAAAAATATACAATTATTTATTTTTATCAGTAGAAAATGCCTATTTTCTTTGACAATTAATTAAAAGCAATAAATTTTCAGAGTAAACCAAAAACTTGTTTGGTTGAACCAATTGAGTTATATTAATTGAAAAAAGAAAATATTAGTCAATGAAAATTTGGTGGTTTGTAGGTTTCACCCGTAATATTAAGAAACTGATGAGTCCCTATCTCCAAAGGGTGCAGAAAGGTGTTTTCTATGGGTATAAATGGGTAAAAAATGCGTTTTTTAAAAATATATCGAAAAATGCTGTTTTAACAAAAAAATCTCTTATTGTGCTGATAGTCAAGTGGTCAGCTTGAGTCAAATATCCTCAAATTGATTCGTTACCAATCTCTGTACAATGAAAATTGACCAAAATACAGAGTTGACATTAAGAGACTTTCACATCCCTATTAAAATTACCTATGTTTTTTTAGTTTTTTTGATAGGTTGTCTCCTTTTCGAGCATTTCAAGGTCTGCTAGACAGTGTAAAATACATGGGATGTTCCTTCTACGTACAAAAATTGTTAGTTTATTTTTCCCATAAATGATGGCCGATAATCAGGAAATAAGACATGATTTATGTTTTATTTATAAAGAGGTGATTTTAAGTGACAAAATTATGCCTGGAGCAAATGCTATTGAAATAATAAAAAAAACTATTAAAAAAATTGGTCATAACAAACACCTATAGCTAAAAGAAGGCTCTGTATTGCTATTCATCGAAGCTGTCGAAGTACGTATATGAAACATTTAAATGTTCAAAAGGAAAATGCATTAGAGCATTTACAACGTCCAGAGTGAGGTCTTATCATAATAATATGTAAATAGGTAAATTTATTTTCAAAAATATGTATAGTTTTAAGTTATGTGTAAAAAATATGCACCTATATTTCCCACATCGGTAATTACAAAGTGTTTAAAATAAAAAATTGTAGTCAATAATTATTGTGAAATTAAAGTAATGAAGCACTAAGACTGACAGAACTGTCTCACGTTACGGAAAATTTTACTAACTGTTTGTATTGAAACGAAATATTATCTTTGACATATTAACTATCAAATAGCCTTCAAAGTTTTGAAAACAACAATCACAAAACAATGCACGAAAAGACAACTGTGTGAAATACGCATCATGTGACTAAAGAATGAATATGCAATATACATGCTAGCACTGTCTAGTCAAATAGGTAAAAACACGAGTATCTCTTGTAAAACAAAGGATTCATGTGCTTCTATCCCATTTTACAGTTAATGTGATATTAAGAAAATCAGTCACATACTCTATTTTACTCTTACTTAAATGCGCTGTAAAGTTCTTCTCTCTTCATGGTGAAGATTTGGCTTGCCTTCTAGAGGGGGCATGATGTTTTTCGGATTTACTTCATTTTTTCAATATATGTAAAAAAATATGTAAAAACTTGCCTTTTTGTTAAAAATATGTGGTTTTACTTAAGAGGGAGCAAGGCGTTCAAATCAGAGGGGAGCAGGCAACACGAGAAAAACGCCACTACATCCATACCCTAGCCAGGATTCGAACCCGGGACCCCATGATCGCAAGCCTAACACCTTAAGCACTGCGCTACCGAGTCGGTTTAGATTTATTAACACGTTAACTGCGATATAGAAATTTGTTGCCTCTCCAATATTGCGATACATGTCCTCAAAGATATGTAAGAAAACTGTACTAATATGCGATACATATCTTCGAGGATATGTAAACTATTTCGAGATTACTGCCCTCTAGACTAGAGTAGACCGAATTATAAAAACTTTTAACGCTGAAATCTGTTAGGTCGATAGTCAGTTAATATTGTACTGCGGCCGTACATATCTCTGAGCACTAGAACCGCATATGAATGAGGAAATGAACAACTACAGTTTTAAGGTTTATTTGTGAGAGAAAATTCGTAACAAAACAAATATTTTCAACCAATGTGTGATATATATTATAATATAATATTTCAAATATGATTAACTTAAAGCAAGAAAGGCATAATAGCCCAGTTTCTTCGGACAATCGTCACAAAAGCTGATTACACGCCGAACTTTCTTGTCCGCTTCCCAACTGGATAACGTGGCCCTCAGCTTATAGCACCCTCTGCAGGGTTTCCTTTTCTTTTTATCAGGTCCCTCTGGTTTGATAAAAGTATGTGTTCTTTTTCGTGGATTAGGTGGGATATTTTCTATATTCTCAGTAAGTTGCACGCTGCACCAGATCATTTGATAATTGCTTCAAATTCAATTATACCTAATTTTGTATCAGATACTTACCAGATATATAGGGGATCTTTCGACCAATAAAAATTTATGGTAGGAACTGTTGTCAAGCCTATTACCAGTGTAACTCCTAAAAATTTGCTGATTTCAAGTTTATTGGTGTCAGTTCATAACTTGATCCTAGACTTATTTAATAGACGTTTGTTGAGCTGTTGACTTGCGTAAATATTTGTTTGAGTAACAGTTAATTCAAACAATTCATCATTAACAAAGTGCTTTAAAAATATCTTAAGACCTCTTTTTACTGACATGCTATTTACATTTGGACTAAGTGTGAAAGAAGTTTCATAATACAAATCAAAAGCAACATTTGTAGGACTACCGATTATATCTCACTCTTCACTACCAACAGCTGTTTCTAAGATATTCGTGTCATCCTTGTCAGAATCACTATTGGTTTCGGTTTGAACACCACTATGAAAATCAAGGTCTAATTCCTCCTCCTTCAAATATTCATCAGGGCGGAGGGAAGAAATCCCGAAAAAATTTTTTGATGAGCGGGGAGACAAATCCGAAAAAAAATTTATTCCGTTTCCCGAATAAATTCTTTAAATTAGGAGTCTAAAGTTACAAAGTAAGTCGGTAAAACTTTATACAAAAAAATGTACTGACAATGAAAGTAACACTGACGTACGAACATTGGCTACGCTGTACTGATGTCTGTTTTTCTGGTAGCTGATAGATATATAAGCGCAGACTCACGTACCGACTTACTAAAACCTGTACATATCCTCGAGGATATGCACCGCACGTGAACTATGTTTTTCTATTCATATGCATTACATAACCCTCGCGATATGTATCGTATTGTTTCTGATATGAATTCAGTAACTTCAAACGATTCTAAAACTATATTTGAAGTGGTAAAATTCTAAGTATAAGTAGTTAAATCTGGTTTCGCATGCTGGAAGGTTATGTCAGATTTGTGTCGCGCATATCAAAATAATTCAATACATATCGTGGGGGATATGTATCACAGCTAACGTGTTAAATTACAAAAACTTTTATTGCAAAAAATTCAAAATTGGAAATATTTTCTCCTATTTCTGCAGTTTTTATAGAACCTATTATCAAGTGCAATAATGGCTTGGTAATAAGATATCGCCAGAACAGTGGGTCCGAACTTGAATGGGTTCTTGCCACCGATAAGTACAACTTTAGAAACCACATCTGAATTCATATTAAATTAAAATTCACGTGCTTGCACTGGTTCAAAATGTCTGAAAGCTGGGGTAAAATGTTCGACTTATGTAAAATCCGCCAAGGTAACACAGTGAACAGGACTAAGCACACAAATTAATTGAAGTTAATCTGATTCTGATAATTCTAATGTAAGTGATGATGTGTTTTAACCGCCTTCCATGTCACCTCAATGACCCTTCTAAGTCTAGAAGATCTAGATTTGTCTAGTAACGGAGACGGGCCCTGTAGTTTATGGTGGAATCCGAACCACTTCTTGGGGAAAATTTCCTATGAAAAATTTTTTCGCTGTGTGGGACTCGAACCCACTTCGCTAGGTACGCTCAGAGTGCAAACTAGATGCGTTAACACACTGGGCTACCGACCTCCTGATGAAGAGCAATATGAAAATGAGGATGAACATAACACTGATGCTGAGACTAATGGTGAAGAATAAAATTATCTATATGTTTTAACTATATTAAATCCAAATATTTTTTAAATACATCATTTTTTTATAATTATGATAAAATTTTGCACATACAAATTTATCATGCTTTTTTAATATATCATACATTTTATAAAACACAACACTCACACACGCACATGTGTTCATACAGAAAGCTTTCTAAAAAGACATAAATTTTTAATGGGGATGTAAAAGTACCTCAACTTCAATTATCTAGATCAGAGAATAGTAAAAAACCAAATTAAAGGTATTTAACTCAGCTATCAGCAAAAAAAGGAATTTTTAAAAACAATATTTTCCAACATAAAAATGCAATTTTCACCCTTTTACACCCTGAGAAAACACCATTCTACATTCTTTGAAGTTAGGAGCTCACTGGATTTCTAATATTAGAGGTAAAACCTACAAATCCCCAAATTTTGATTGACACCCTACTTTTTTCTTTTTTAAAATCTATTTTTCCATACTATAAAGAAACGTGTAAGGGCCAGTTGTATAGGTTTAGTTTAAACCACAAGCTACTAAACTTGGGTTAAGCCTCTAATGTCCATTGTATAAGTGACTGTAACGGCCACCTAGAGTTTAACTATCAACTGGTGGATGGAGTACCGGTTAAACTCCAAGCTACGGTTGAACACATGCGCAAATTGACAAATATGTGTGGTCTGATGTTTTTATAACCTCAATACTGTGCAGTCCTTCCTTTCACTGGATCCATTTTTAAGGAGTAATATTCCAACCCACAGAAAACATATATATTATTATTATATATTTTTTTTCTATGTTCCAACCAATAAAATACAGCATGCTACAAAATACATGTCGTAATATAACCTAATTACCACACAATTTAGTTGTCAATCGTCAGTAATAATAAAAAGAAGTATTGATATTTCAGCGAAGTTTGCGTAAAAACGGAAAAGTATTGATATTTTAATAAAGTTTGCTTAAATTAACCATAAGATATACAAGGAACATACTGCAGCTAATCTAGTTTAAACTTTATATTAAACTTTTGTTTAAACTAAAGTTTAAACGTATCCTATACAATTGGCCCTAAGTAAATATTCTTTCACTTGGATTTAAAAAAATTATTAAGCAACAGTTTATCATGTACTTATGCAATTTAAAATAAGGTTACTTATTAATCTTATTTTAAATTTAATGAGTTTATTTTCTATATTTATTTTAAAACCTAAATATACTTGACAGTAAATTAGCCAGAAAAAAGTGTAAAATGTGGAAAAGTGGTGGAACAGCACCGATTTGACGTTGTTCCCTAGACCTCCAGGAACATTCATCAGCATTGACTCCTGCATTACCTCCGAAAGTGAGAAAGTTAGGGGGGTTTGAAGTGCCCCAAAAAGTAGCTGTCATAAAAAAAATTATAAAATTAATATTTCGCCTCGGAAATGAGCTCTAGACAGTTGTTTGGGTCGCTAATCACGAATCCGAGATCCAAATTGAGGAATTCCATATTCCAGTATGGAATTCGTGCCATTTTTTGATGAAAATTCCACTTTTTCGGGCGGAAATTTAAATATGAATATTGTGCTGCGAAAGTGTGCTCTTGGCTCAATGTTTTCAGAAAAAATTTAAATAACGTTTTTCCACGAAAATGTGGTCTAGGGGGTTTTTTTGGTCGCTGATCATATTTTGAGGTCCAAATTTAAGAATTTCATATTCCAGACTGGAATACCTGCCATGGAAAATTCCATTTTTTCAGAAAAAATTTAAATATTAACGTTTTTCCACGAAAATGTGCTCTAGGGGATTTTTTTGGTCGCTGATCATGATTTTGAGGTCCAAATTTAAGAATTCCATATTCCAAACTGGAATACGTGCCATGGAAAATTCCATTTTTATGGATGCTATAATGTGTGGCTGCCAAACTGGATGCGGAGCAGCTTGTGGTTGTCGCAAGAATGGCGTATATTGCTCTCAAACTTGTAAATTTTGTCACGGAAACAACTGCAATAATTGCGGGGCACCTGGAGCTGCACACGTAACGATTTGATGAATCAATTTGTCCTACTGAAATATCGGATGAACAGGAAGATGAAAGTGACACCTATATGGTTATTACCTATAATATCAAAGATTTTCGAAAAAGTAGTAAAAAATCAAATAGTTGAATATCTTAAAAACTATAATTTGTTTAACAAAACCCAATTCGGTTTTCGAACGAAATTGTCAACGACGGATGCTATTTTAAGCTATACTACATATACACTGGACTGTTTTGAGAAAGGCATGTACTCTGCCTCAATATTTTGTGATCTCAGTAAAGCCTTCGACTGTGTCTCACATGAGTTATTATTAAAAAAATGCACCAAATATAATTTCAGTCAAGAATCTACACAATTACTTAAATCTTACCTGAATAACCGACAGCAAATAGTCTGCTTTCATAATCAGAACTCAGAAATGTTAAATGTGAGAACAGGTGTACCACGGGGCTCAATTTTGGGCCCGGTGTTATTTTTAATCTACATAAACGATCTACCAAATGCGGTAGATAACGTCAACTGCTTGTTTTATGCAGATGATACAACACTTTCCGTTGCAGCCGAAAATACTGACAATTTAAAGATAAAACTTGCTGATGCACAGTCGAATGCAGAAAAGTGGTTCTCAACAAATTTGTTGACTCTAAATAAAAGTAAAACCGTAACAATGACATCTTCATTAAGACGCAACACCGATACTTTGGAGGAAAATCCCAAATTCGTGAAATTTTTGGGACTATACCTAGATCCAGTTCTTAAATGGGATGAACATACAAATTATATTGCTAATATAATAACCAGAAACATTTATGTACTTAGACAAATGTCTACAAATCTATCAAAAAATGTATTGAAAACAGCATATTATGCACTTATTCAATCACGCTTGTCCTATGCTATTTTAGCGTGGGGATATGCCGCGGGAAGGCATAGGCTATTTGGTCTTTAGAGAAGAGCAGTCAGAATAATAGGCAACGCAGGTTACAGAGACGAAACAAGTCTCATTTTTCAAAACTGTAAAATCCTCCCATTACCGTGCATTTATGCATTAGAATGCATTACTTATGTCAAAAACAACATGGCGCTATATAACAGAAATAAGGATTTTCACAATCACTTAACTAGACGCAATGATGATCTTAGAGTTAATAATATCAGACTTAATCGAGCTCAAACTGGCATCAACTCCTATGGAATAAAATTATTCAATGCACTACCTAACAATAAAAAGCCAGCCTCCAACTAAATTCAGATCGACTATTAAACAATATTTAATCAAATATGCTTTCTTCACACTTGAAGATATTGAAAATGGTTTTCAAAATTTTTCTGTAATGTAACATGTCAGTTTTTTAATTTTTTTATTTGTTATACAATAATTTTATCATTATTATTTATAATTTATATTACACTTTTCCTTATGTAAAGTATAAAAGTTTTTATGAAATTTGTCTTACGTGTTAGACTAAATTCTATTCTGAAGAAGAACCAACAAATCCTGAATTACCAGTTCTCGAATATGATTCAGATTATGATTGATATAAATGGTGAAAATTATATAAAAAAATAATGATAAATTAATAACTATTTTATCACACAGAATACCACCTTTTGTACCAACACAATAAATGCTATATTTCTATAAAAATTGTTATTTATAAAATTGCCATGTATTTTAATTTGAAATGCTCGTAATGTTCATAAATAATTTTTTTCGTCAAAGTGAAATTCGACACGAAAAATGGCACAAATTCCAGTACAGAATATGGAATTCTTGAATTTGGACCTCAAAATCATGATCAGCGACCCAAAAAACCCCTAGGGCACACTTCCGCAGCACAATATTCATATTTAAATTTCCGCCCAAAAAAGTGGAATTTTCATTAAAAAAATGGCACAAATTCCATACTGGAATATGAAATTCCTCGATTTGGATTCGTGATCAGCGACCCAAAAAACCTCCTAGAGCCGCCCATTTTTGAGGCAAAATATTAATTTTATAAATTTTTTTATGACAGGAACTTTTTGGGGCACTTCAGACCCCCCTAACTTTCTCATCTTCGGAGTTAATGCAAGAGCCAATGCTGATGAATGTTCCTGGGGGGTCTAGGGAACACGTGAAAAAGCGAATTTTTCAAATCGGTGCTGTTCCACTACTTTTCCGGCGTATTTATTGGACTAAATGCATTCAAATGGAAAATGATAATAGGCACCGGTTAATATAAGAAATATCTTTAAACATAAATTAATATCATGTTTTTTTATTTGTGGCTTGTTGATTTTGTATACATCTTGATTCGTTTTTAGGATCTTTTAACATTTTTTGATAAAAAATGCATCACAGTTCGTACTGCCCAAGCCCAAGGGACGAAGAGAACCAAAAAATGAGAAGATTGGATCATATAGTTGAAAAAATTCTTGTATAGTACAATTTTTAACATTTTATTTTAAATGGTCTTTATTAAATTTTATTTATCTATATTATACTAGTACCTACTATTAAGGGATCAAGTGGACAAATAAAAACTAAAATTCAACTATCTACATGTTTATTTAATACAAACTCTTAGTATATTATGCCAACTACAAGTATCCAAATATATCACATACCAGTTCCAGTTATTATCGAAATAACTTATTCTTTCTTGTTGCTTGCTTGTTTCTTTTTAATTTGGTAATCTGAAAGAGCTGCTTTAATGGCATCTTCAGCTAACATAGAGCAATGTAACTTTACTGGTGGGAGTGATAATTCTTTAGCGATTTCAGTATTTCTCAGTTTCAAAGCTTGGTCAACTGTTTTTCCTTTTACCCATTCAGTAGTGTATGAACTGCTGGCGATTGCTGAACCGCAACCGAATGTTTTAAATTTTGCATCTACGATTTTGCCATTTTCATCAACTTTTATTTGCAGTTTCATCACGTCTCCACAAGCAGGTGCCCCCACAAGGCCTGTACCAACGTTGCTATCGTTTTTGTCAAGAGATCCAACATTTCTTGGGTTTTCGTAGTGTTCAATAACGTTTTTATGGTAAGCAGCAGTTGCTACTTTCAAAGGATGTCTTATGGCAGACATAACCTTAGTTGTGGCGTTCAGTGCCATTTTAATAAATTCGGCCTAAGGTTTAATAGAATTAGCTGATATATTAAAAAGTTTTGTAAAAATTGTACCTGATTGTAATTGTATCACTTCCAATTTTATTGATTGACCTCTGTAACTCGGTAACTTGAAATCACGAATGTCGGATTGTCTGAGTCGGAGGAGGAGCAATTTTTTATTTTTCTTCATGTCATTTGTCATTTTGTCATTTATCCTTGTTTATTACAAAGTTTTTCTTGCAACATACCAGGTTCTAACCGTTGTAATCACAACCCACTTGTAATGTTCAAGATTTGTAGAGTATAAGGTTCTCTCGTATTCAGTATTTTTGGCGAGACACGAGTGCGGTGATGAAGAGTCAGACTATCCTTGTTCTTCGAACGTGCAGTAGCGGTGCAGTTATCTCTTTCTAGAAGGATGGCCCGTACTGGCCCGAAATTAGGGTGACCATACGTCCGGAATTTCGCTGAAAAGTCCAGCATTTTGGAGTACTGTCCAGCATTTACAATTGTCCAGCAATCAGACCATACGTCCGGAATTTCGTTGGAAAGTCTTACAAGTGTCCAGCAAAAAAGTCCAGCTTTCAGGTTATAGTGAAGTTACAGCATTACAATTTGCGTGGAAAAAATTGTTTTTCGGATACTTCCTCCCTGCTCATCAACAGATTTTCCCCCCCGGTCATCAAAAAATGTTGGGATCAAGAAATGATTTTTCGGATTTCTGCCCCCCGCTCATCAATCTTTTTCCCAGCAGAAGTGTCCAGCATTCACTTAACAAAAATCTGGTCACTCTATCTGAAATAGGAGGAATGCATAGGTTTAGTAAAATATTTCGCCGCCAGGCGGTTACCGATCGGCTTTGGGTACACTATTCATTGAGTTCTGTGCTTTGTAGTAAACAAAGATGCACAGAAAATGAGGTTATGTTGCAGCACGGTCAATTAAGCAATCCAAACCACGTGACTTTTAACATGGCGTTGAGGGCAAACATCCGGCAATCCTTTATTTTCATTCGTTAAATGAGTTTTTTTTCGGTTGCCTTGGCTACGTTTCCGCGAGTTAATTAAAATAAACCCCATGTTTGCCCTCAGCGCCATATTGAAAAATAATTTTGACAGGTCGTTGGATTGCCTAATAAACGATACGGTTACATCAATCAGCAGCTTGTAGGCGAGAGAGACGCGGGGGGCGGGAAATCGAATGAAAGAGACAGACATATCTGATTTCTGTGCAGAAGACAGAGACAGAGATTCCTGCAGGGTCTACAGCCTACGTCACCTGTAGACACTACAAGCATCTTTGTCTCTGTCTTTTGCATGGAAATCAGATATGTCTGTCTCTTTCATTCTATTTCCCGCCCCCCGCGTCTCTCTCGCCATCAAGCTGCTGATTGAGACAACCGTATGGTTTAATGACCGTGATGTTGCAGTACCCAAACGCGACTCTGGCGCCACCTACACGCATTCGGTCTGAAATGTTTTGAACACACTAGATGGGCTTTTTTGTAATTTGAGAGCAACTATCTACTTTCTTCTAAAACTGCTGCATACTGGAAACTAGTGAAACTTTAAATTTTTATTTTTTCTATAATAGGAAATGCATTGAGGCACACAACAATTGCTTGGCATTTTTAAAGAAGTAGTAAACAATGATGCACAGAAAATGAGGTTATGTTGCTGTACCCTAACACGACTCTGACGCCGCCTACATGCATTCGGCTATGATCTGTAGTGTGATAGACGAATTGGTTTTTGAAGTGATAAACCTAACATAACTAATATCCTTACTTCATCTACATAAGAGATGTCGCGATTTGCCCCAATATCAGTGTTACGGTGCTTAGCTTATCTTTTTAATATTTGGTAAACAAGTAAAACAGCCCTAATTAAGGTAAAGGCGGTGAACTATATACTACATAATGGAATGATAACTGCGTCATCATTGGAAAGATGGAAAGAGATGGAGACGATGTACAGCAAGATTGGTACAAATCTTGGATGTACAGGGCATGTGCATCAAGTAACTAACATAACCTCAAATTTTAAGTTTTTCAGGTTTATTCTCATTTTTAATGTTTGTATACTCATTTCAACTTGGAGCAATACTGGCTCCAAGTAAATATTTAAAAATTCACGCAAATAATTTTTCAATAATGTTGGTTAATAAGGCATGTGCATCATATAACTAACATAACCTCAAATTTTAAGTTTTTTAGGTTTATTCTCATTTTTAATGTTTGTATACTCATTTCAGCTTGGAGTAATACTGGCTCCAAGCAAATATTTAAAAATTGACGCAAATGATGTCTCAATAGGGCATGTGCACGTGACGTCACAGCTAACCTCAAAAATATATATTTCTTAAAATTTATGAGTATTTCGTAGCTGTTATTAAAATTTCAGCTTGGTTTCCATACTTTCAACTAAAATCTAATTCAGTGTAATGTTTATGAAGTAATAAATAAAATAGGACTCTTTTTGTAGATTGGAAATCTAACCTGTAATTAGCAGTCTATTTTTATTAATCAACATATCAACAATATAGGGCATGTGCATCATATAACTAACATAACCTCAAATTTTAGGTTTTTCAGGTTTATTCTCATTTTTAATGTTTGTATACTCATTTCAGCTGCGAAAATAAAACAAATGAACCCAGTAGGGATTTACCTTCGATACACACAAATTCACCAATATGTGACAGCGATTTATATATCGTGACAAATTTCCGCTGTTACTTTACTATATAAACTTTTCCTTATACGTGAATGCCTTTGTCTCGAAGGTAAATCCCTATTGAGTTCATTTGCTATATGTTCGCGAATACTGGCTCCAAGCAAATATTTAAAAATTCAGGCTAATAATTTTTCAATAATGTTGGGGCACATGCCCTATTGCAATGTGACTTTTATTGTTTCTCTCTTCGTCTGATCCAGCAGATGTATCCTAGTGAGTCTTTCATTATGTAGTATATATAGTTCTATGGTCAATGTGATTCTATTTGTCTACCTTTGGTCTGTTGATCAAAGGTAGTTGCAAGTAGTTGTAGTTCAAACGTACCAATTGTGCCGAAAAGTGTGGTTATAAATGCAGATTCATTCTTTTCCACCTAGATTCCATTTTTATGTTTTGTCAAATTTTATGTTAAACGGCTATATTTAAAATTTTTAGTGAATATGGTACACGTAACTTATTCAAAGTTAATGCCATTTAATAACATTATAAAAATACCTAAAACGAGAAATATTAGTAAATACATTCACAGGCATGTCTCTTCCAAAGCCATTAGACAAAGGTTTTTAGATTATTTTATTGATGAACATAATCACAATTTTGTTAAATCGAGCCCTGTGGTACCCTACTGTGATCCTAGTGTAGCATTTGTAAATGCAGGAATGAATCAGGTAAGTGATAATTTTTTTGAAAAATTTAGAAGCCCCAGAAGAACTATTCAAGATAAGTTGTAGATAATTTTTTACCACAGTATGTATGTTTACCAAATTGTTAACTAATTTACTGTAAATTATAAATCGTACATACATACAAACATCTTTAATGTTTAATTGCTACATTGACGAAATAGAATAATAATATAAATATATTGTTAAAGTACAATGTGCTTATATATGTATTTTATAAATAAATAAATGTTATATACAGTCGTAATGCTTATGAAATATAATAAAAGTTTTGTATCATCCTTTTGCTACTGCGAGATTACTTGTTTACCTTTGAATACCATTTTAATTAAAATCTGGTGGTTATTAAGGAAGTCATGACTAAATTAGTGTGGTAAACCGTTAATGCTAAACTTTCGAAAATAACTCTGTATGTTGCCATTGATAGAGTTTTGTTTAATTACTATTGAAATTAGAGAACTTCCTCTCTCAAATTTAAGAACAAGAATCTACATTACTTATGTAGAGAAATCACCGAAAAGACTTCTTGAGTTGATGAAGATAATTAAATACCTACTTGAATTGAGTACCTAAATATTAAACTTTTTTTTTTCAGTTCAAAGGAATTTTACTTGGCACACAGTTTCCCCAGTATAATAAAGTGGCAAATAGTCAGAAATGTGTGAGGGTTGGAGGTAAACACAATGATTTAAATATGGTAGGGAAGGATGGATATCATCACACATTTTTTGAAATGTTAGGAAGTTGGTCGTTTGGAGACTATTATAAGGTACCAATTCATCTAAATATAATATTATAATGTACAACTTAATCTTGATTCTTTTTTAAAGTTGATCAAGATAGAATTGAACAAGTAGAGATCATTTATAATTTTAGATTTTAAAACAAAAATTGTACATTAGATTTTTCACTAATAATCGTTTCATAATGCTCAATTTATAAACTTTCACGTTGGAGTTCACAGAAATAAAGCATTTGAAAACTTTGCCGTTCATTGCTTGCGTAGAGGCGTCTTAGATAGATAGATAGATAGTTTATTCATGTCAAAATACATAAAAATGTTTACACACGTCAAATGTACAAGTAGGTACTAAAACATCTAGATAAATATGGTAGAATAATAATATGTATACTACAAGGAGAGGGTATAAGTTCACAAATAAAATTAATACAGATAAGTACAGAAACAAAATATGTGCCTTAAATCACATGTTTAGAAAGTTGCCCTAGTGTATATAAAATTATATTAAATCAGATTAAAGTCACTAGATAAGAATTAATCTGTGGTATAGAAAGCGCCGTTAAGTAGATAATTTTACTTCCACGTCCAGTGGAAGTATAGTAACGACAAAAACATTTTTAAAAATTTTTATTGCTCAAATAGGCTTAAAATGTCATGAAACGTCGAGATTTTAAGTTTGAGTGAAAAAAAATTCTGTCTATCTGTCGGTCTGTCTGTCTGTCTGTAACTTTTTTTGTGCGCACGTTTACTCTGGAACCGTTTGAGATATTGACTGAAATTGGACACATATGTACTTTAACGAGATCTAGAACTAGATTATATTTTCATCTTGTTCCATCGAAGGGTTGGGGGGGTAAATTGGGGTAAATTTGGGGTAAATAAGTAAATCAAGCAGGTAAGAGTCCATAAAATTGGTATTTACTATATTCAAGAGAAGCTAAGGTGTCAAAAAAAAATTTGGCATTAGCCACTCCCATTACCACCCCCCACCACATTATTAAAGGGGATGAAAAAAAATTGTGATTTAGTGTGTGTACAAGAACCAGAAACCTCAAAATATATTTTTACTTCATCCACCCCCACTACCACCCCCTATCACCACCCCCACCCCACTACCGATGTGGGGTGTTTTATGGGTTTTTGGGGTAGAGGATTTCAAATATTATATTATTAAAGTTCCATAAACAATTATTTTCACATACAAAATTTTTTCGTTGTGAGTGTCTTGGATAGAAAATCTGGATGTGGAAGTAGTGATTCCTTGGGCAGCGGTTTTTTATTTTCTTTTTAAATTGAATTTCGTTTAAGGCCCTTACCTGAAGAGGCAAAGTGTTAAAAAACTCTATTCCTAGATAAACATTGCCCTTCTCTGGTTCTACTTAGTCGTAGGAAATTATTGTTTATATTATCTTTAATCCTAGTATTATAACAATGAACCTGGCTTCTGGTGCTAAATGAATCCTGATTTTTTTTATATACATATATAGAAAGGACACTGAAATATATAAGTACAGGGTACAGTCATGATTCTCAATTTTTTGAACTGGTCTTTACATCCCTAAATTTTAATCCGGTTATTATTCGTATAACTCTTCTTTGGCTTGAATACGTTTGCACAGGTTGTTGCATGCCCCCATACTAGAATCGCGTATGAAGTTGTAGAGTGGATGAAGCTGTGATATGCAGTTGTTAAGGTAATTTTGGATACTTTACCAACGAGGTTTCGGAACAGGTAGGTGTATTTCGAAATTTTGGTACAAACATAAGCTGTATGATTTTCCCACAACTTTAGGTCTAAGTTCACACCCAGGAATTTAATAGATACAGGGTTATTTACTTACTCCATGATACGCAAACTGAATATCATGGTATCCGTTTTTGATATATTCAGGCATAACTTGTTAGACATAAACCAGTTCTGTATAGTTGACTGGATTTGCGGTACCTTATTCAACAGGTATCCCAAATTACAGCCGGGAAAGGTTAAACTAGCGTCATTGGCGAATAATATGGCAAGTACATTATCTTGAACTGAAATTGGGAAATCATTAATAAAAATAAGAAAAAGCACAGGTCCCAGTACGGAACTCTGGGGAACACCATGTTTTAACTTTTGTAAGGTGGATTTTCTCCCATTATATTACTAAGATACAGTGGCGCAGACAGAAAATTCATCTGGGGGGGGGGGGGGGGGCAATAGAACTGGCCTCCCCAGAGAATGAGGAAAATTTTTCAGAAAATGGTTGAAAAGGGATGTGTATATAGATTCCTCTATTAGATAATATTGTCATTAATTACAAAATATTTATTTCAAGGGATAATTTAGATACTGCTTTGTACTACTTCTTTATTTTTTGGCTCATGGAAGACGGCTTGGGGGGGGCCCGGGCCCCATGGCTCCCCCCCTGGCTGCGCCCATGCTAAGATAAGAACTTATAAGTGCTATACTATCCCCAGAAAGGCCATAGTAATTTAATTTGTTAACAAGCAAACCATGGGACACGCAGTCGAAGGCTTTAGTGAGATCATTTGACTTGACTTGACTATGCTATGGTAACACCTTCGTAACTCAGTATCAGTCATCCAGTTTCAATCAAATTTGGATCGGTATCAAAGCCCTTTACTATACTACTTTTACTTATCTGTAAGTGTTATGCCTTATATCTGTGTACCTATTTGAGACAACCTGGACCTGTGTACTTTAGCACCAATAATTCATTATTATCTTTGTTGAGTAAAATGAAACTTATTTCAGTCATTGGCATGCATTTTTATTAAGAAAAATAAGGCCGATTTTTCGAAAAGTCAAATTTGACGACATACGGTTTTCGAAATTACATTTTGAACCAGCAGCCCTAAATTATTCGGGTATTAAGGATTGCCGAATTTGAAAGTATGGACAATAGTGGGTGGTAGAAAAAGTGATTTTAAATAGAAACTGTGAAATAACTTTTTCCCTAAAACAATTAGTTTCCAAGTTATTATTTAGTAATTAATATTTTTGGTCATTTTTCAATGAAAATTCTTGACCTACGGTAAGTATCGATGCCACTGGGTGTGGTAGAAAAAAATTAATTTAAATAGAAAATGAAGAATGACTTACTTCCACATCCAGTGGAAGTATAGTAACGACAAAAAAATTTTTGAAAATTTTTATTATTCAAATAGGCTTAGAATGTCATGAAACGTCGAGATTTTAAGTTTGAGCGAAAAAAATTTTCTGTCGGTCTGTCTGTAACTTTTTTTGTGTGCACGATTACTCTGGAACCGTTTAAGATATTGACTTGAAATTTGGTACACATATGTACTTCAATGGGATCTGGAACTAGATTATATTTTCATCTTATTCCATCGAAGGTTTGGGGGGTAAATTAGGGGTAAATAGGTAAATCAAGTAAAATTGCTATTTAGTATATATAAAAGAAGCTAAGGTCTCAAAAAATTTTATGGCATTAGCCATTATTAAAAGGGGATGAAAAAAAAATGTGATTTAGTGTGTGTACAAGAACCAAGAACCTCAAAATATTTTTTTTCATCCACCCCCACTACCACCCCCTATCACCATCCCCACCCCACTACAGATGTGGAATATCGTTTTATGAGTTTTTGGGGTAGACGACTTAAAGTATTATATTATTAAAGTTCCATAAACAATTATTTCTACATACAAAATTTTTTCGTTGTGAGAGACTTGGATAGAAAATCTTGATGTGGAAGTAGTGATTCCTTGGGCAGCGGTTTTTCCAAATACAATTAATTCTCAAGTTATTAATTATGTAATATTTGAAAAATATAATTGTAAGGGGGCCATACTTCAAAAACCGTAAATCAAAATGTCATGAAATTTTGAATATAGGGATTCTAAGCATGCCGATGAATAATGTTCCATTAGTTTTTTGATAAAAAATGCCTAATATAATTTCTTGAAAAATCAACCCTATTTTTCTTAATGAAAATGGACGCCAATGACTAAAATAAGTTTTGTTATACTCAAAAAATTTGGTTGAAATTGGATTACTAATCACGAAGGTGTTACACTGAATTATAAAACAATAAAATCAGAACTCGAAGTTATATAAAAAAAATTACAAAAAATAAATTTACCTAGAGTTATTTCGAAAATATAATTATGTAGGTATGTACTTCTTTTAAAAAATTGTTTTTGATTTTCAATCTCTAGAACAAATCTCTTGGTTCACTAATAAATATACAAAATATTTTCAAAAATATGTATTTTTTGAAAAATATTTTATACTATTTTAATTGATTGACTGTGTTCTATTAAGTATGAAATGTTCATGTAAATTTGTTACTTGTAGCGAGATGCTTGTAAAATGGCGTGGGATTTGCTAACGAATATTTACAATCTACCCAAATCAAGATTATATGTTACATATTTTAAAGGAGATAAAAGTTTAGGGATAGAAGAAGATCTAGAAACAAAAGAAATATGGAAAGCAATTGGGTGAGTATTTATATAACATAATAAACCTGACAGGAGGTGACTTTTGGTGTAAGTGGTTTCCACAAACACCAAAACACTTGAACACCACACTCGAGAACTATTACTCGACTCACGTTTCGCAAACCATGATTCAAATTTAATTTTAATCAATAAAATTCAATTTTAATATTTTCAAATGGTGCCAACATAATATTGTCAAAGCACATAGTGAGTGTAATGTTCAAGTGATTTGGTGTTTGTGGAAATAGGCTGACATCTGGTATTATCAACACTTTTTAATACACTTTCTAATGCACCTTTTAAAAGGTGCATTAGAAAGTGTATTACTGTATTACTAACAAAACCTGAATATCAGATAGCTGTTAAACTTCCTTTAGCTTAAATGACAAATAAGTAAGTTTTTATTATTAAAGTATCCGTTAAAGCTGTAAAAATTAACCTAAAATTTGAACATATTTTAGTCTTAGTCTCTTGTCACCAGTAGGAACCATTGCGCTCTAATATAATATTTCATTTTAATCTTTTATCTCTGCACGTTGTGCATTATTACTATGGAAAAAAGAAACGAGGTCATAGATGTCATTTAAATATACCCTAGGAATGAGGTGATTTTGCTGCTCCATTTGAATTAGTCGGGGAGCCCTCCCTAGCTGTACGTGCACCCGGCATTACTGGGCCTTCATTCATTTACTAATTGCCATTAGACAGACAAAGATTTGTCTTTATCAATTGACACTAAAGTTGATTTTCCTTCGATTCCACCATCAAGAGCTATGATGTGTAGTCGATTTTTTTCAAGGCTTTAGAAGTGGTGTGTTATTATTAAAATATAAAAAAATGACGCAATATACTGTGATGCTTAACAATTGATACTTTATGTGTCCATATTTCTTACCTTTTATTCGTTCAGATACTGCCACCGAGGAAGTGGATGACCATCTTTGAAACATTGGCTAAGTAAACAGTATAAACATTACTATACCATTATGGTTGTTTATCTTATTGTTTATTGAAATGTTAATTATTGATGCAAAAAACCTTATAAGAAAATCACCATCAACACAAAAAATTTATATATACTTTTGACTACAAGCTACATACAGATTCGACAAATGTGTATATATATGTACGTATATGTATCCTGAGATAAACAAGTGCAAGAAAAAAATAGAGAAATTAGAAAAGAAAGACAGATATACTCCCACTACAATGCACATGTGATTAGAAGCAATAGGGACCGATGCCCTGCATTGATTCACGACAAGGTGATAAAAATAAGATTTCGCGAAGTGTAGAGTGTGCTGGGAGCAGTATATCCATCTGTCTTTTCCTAATTTCTCTGTTTGCTTTCTTGCACTCATTCATCGATATATAAAACTACATTTGCCGAATCTGTATATTCACTTCTGTGCAATAAAATCCCGCTATATTAAATCATTCTTTATTTATTTGTCAGTGTCAGTGTCATATTTTCGCAATGCCAAAATTAACTAAACATGAAAAATTTGTAATTCTCTCTAAAACTGAAGAGAGATGGTCTATCAGAGCAGTTGCTAACCATTACCAATTGAATAAAGGTGCTGTTATGAGTGTGAAGAAAAGTGAAACGAAGAAGGTAGCTTAAAGAGAAGTTCAAATCTCGTTCCAGAAGAAGCACTCCTTGGCTATTTGAGAAAAAATTCCGTTTCAAACAGCAGGAGACGTGCTCATGACAAATTTTCCAGCATCGTGGCCAACAGCTAGCGGAAGGATAGGAAAATCGGGATTAAAAAACTGTGTAAGTGCCAAGAAGACCATATTAACAGAAGAACAGAAGCATTACGTTTTGTTTAAATTGTGTCTATCACCCGTTGGAGTTTTGGAAGAATGTTGTGTTTACCAATGAAAAAGTTTTTCAGTCTAATGTCTGACATATGTACAAAATATTAGGTTACATTATTTACACAATAAACACAATCACAGTTATGTGCAGTCGTATCTGTGAATTTTTCAACGTCAATTTTTACATTTGTTATAAATCGAAATCATTCCCATCGAATGGTGTAAAAAAGTAAAAAAAAACAAAAATACATAGGTATGTTTTTCTTCTGGATTAACATTATTCAAATACATTACTTATGATGTTCCACAATCAATATCAGCTTTTTATAACCTATATGATAATAAAAAAATTTAAATTCCAAAAAGACTGATTCACACCACTTAATATTAGTGAAAACTGGATTACTTGATTTTTCAAGTGTACGGGATTTTATTGCACAGAAGTGTACATGAATGCCTCATTTTTTATTTATGCTGATATAAAAAAATAAATTTTATATAAATATATATTTCAATAACTTTTCCCCAGTGTATGGATTCGCAAAGTAACTAATTAGATGGTTACTATTGTAGAATTAGTCTGTCATATATCAATCAATTTTCTTTAAAAATTATTTCACAACAAATGGCTAATTTCGAAAGATGACATTATTCACAGAACAAGATGTAATTGAGAAAAGTTAGTGATGCATAATGTTTTCTTACATGATCATCCCCAGAACACAAGAGAACCAATTACGACGGCGTATATGGACCAGGCTAAAAAAAATAAATCCTTTAATTGACAGATTTCATTTGACAATGACAGATTTAATCTAATTTTTCGAGCAGTTTTTATTTTAGTATTATATGTACAGAGAATCTGACTTAAGACTGCTTATACCTATATAAAATTTTTAGTTTCTATCCGATTTAAACCAAATTGGTCCCAACAGATAGCCATTAAGTTCTACTTATGACTGCATGTTATTTTATCTAATAATAAAGTAGTTATTTTTTCTGTTTGAATATTTTTATTAAGTAGAATAATTCAAGTTTGACATATATTGTTTATTAGCAACCAAAGTAACCAAAGTGAAGTTGATCTAAAAAGATACATTTAATGTAAAACAAATCAATAATTCAACACTCCCACTTTGATTTATGAGTATATTTTCGCTCACAAACATGTAACATCTCACGTTGATGTTGAAAGACATCTCTTGATAAGAGCTTGATTAACAGATCTGCCTGTTGTTCATGTGATGACACATGTTGTAGATATATAATATTCCTAATGCGAACTTCTCCCTAATAAAGTGGTACTGAACATCGATGTGTTTTGTCCTCTTGTGAAACTCGGGGTTCTTAATAAGACGTATTGCACTTTGATTATCGATGTGCAGCGTGGTGGGTATTTTCTTAACTCCGGTGAGATCTTGTATTAAATTTTGGAACCATATAAGCTCTTTGATAGCTTGACATGCGGCAACATATTCAGCCTCAGTAGTCGACAGAACAATAACTTTTGAACCGCTGGTTGATTTTCTAGTCTCAACATCACCTGCGTAGTCTGCGTCGCTGAATACTAATATTGAAGTGCTTTGTGAACTTGGAAAATGAAGCCCTTATTTCAATGTTCCCTTTATATACTTTAGAATTCTCTTAACAGTAGTCCAATGAATTTTCTTAGGTTTTTCCAGATATTGACTTGCTGTATTCACAGCATAAGTAATATCAGGTCTCGTAGCTGTTGATAAATATTGCAGACTTCCAACTGCTTCCCTATAAGGTGCAATCATATCTTCACTTCCATCTGGATGCATCATTGCGTACATCTGATGGTGTTTATCTGCAGGAATCGCAATCGGATTTGCATTGTCCATATTGTAACGTTTCAGGACTGCTCTTGCATAACTTTCTTGATGGAGAAATATCGATCCATCAGATAATTTTTCTATTTGCAGTCCAAGATAATGACTGACTTCACTTGTTGTCATTTCAGATTCAGTTTTTAAATCACATACAAAGTGTCAATAGCTTCCTGATTTGTTGATACTACCAATCCATCATCAACGTGTATGGCTAAGATAGGCCGCTGCTGATTTTTGTTGCTGATGAAAACACAAGGATCTGCATTGGTAGCCTTCAGTGACAATTTGGCAAGAACACTGGTGAATCGTTGGTTCCAGCATCTGGAAGCTTGCTTGAGTCCATAGATGCTCTTCTTCAGTAAACATACATGTTTACTGCTTTCTTCCTGGTAGTTGTCTCATTAAAATTTTCTCATCGATATTTCCGTATAAAAACGCTGTCTTTACGTCGAATTGCTGCATTTTCATACATTTTGATGCTGCAAGGGACAGAATTATTCTTAACGAGTTGAAACGTACAACCGGACTAAACGTTTCATTATAGTCGACACCATTTCTTTGCTTGAATCCCCTGGCAACCAGTCTTGCCTTATATCTAGAAACGCTACCGTCTACATTTCTCTTAACCTTGAAAATCCATTTGCAATCGATGATCTCTTGGTCCTCAGGAATTTCAGTCAAAATCCATGTATCGTTGCCTTTCAAAGAAGCAATTTCTTCTTTCATAGCATCAATCCACTTCTTGTGATCTTCGCATGAGAGTGCGTCATCATATGATGGCTCGTAATATTCATTGACAATGGCAGCATTAACATCAAAATTCTTGAGACGCTCTGGTCGTTTTAATTTCATTCTCTTCATTCTTTCATCTCTCTCAAATTACGTTCTGTTTAATGTGTATGGACTGGATCAGGTTCATCCTGATTGCTTTGTAAAGGACATGTGTCTCCGACATCATGAAATTCTTCCTCAACTACTTGTTCATCTTGTGTAATACTTTCTTCAACATATTCTATAGGATTCGGTTGATTCTGTGCAACATCTATTTCTTCCAGTTGAATTTCATTAATTCATCTTCTTTTTCTTTTACATGAATAACATCATTATAAAGTTTTCCAGTAAATATGACGTCCCTATAAGTTTTTACTTGATCTGTGCTAGGAAACCAAATACGGTACCCTTTACGTTGTCATCATATCCTACAAAAAAAACCTTTCTCAGACTTGGGGTCCCATTTTCTCCTTTTTTTTTTAGAAATATGAGTATAAACTAGTTCACCAAAAATCCTTAGATGCAAGATGTTTGCTTCTTTACTAAACCAAAGTTTTTGAGACACTACTTGTACCGGTTTGATTCAAAACAGTTACTGCTGTATTAACGGCCTCGGCCCAAAGTTTCAGTGGTATTCCGCTAGCATGTAGCATTGTCCTCGCAGCCTCAACAACAGTTCTGTTTTCACGCTCAGCTGACCCATTTTGTTCTGGACAATAAGCCACTGTTCTTTGATGTGCGATGCCATTTCTGCATGTTATATTTTGCACTTATTTATTCACAAATTCTAGTCCATTACCTGTCCTTAGGATTTTTACTCCGTTTGCAACCTGTTTTTGAATTTTCTTCAGAAAGTTTTCAATACAAGTAGGAGTTTCTGACTTCTGTTTCAAGAAATATACAGTCTTTCAATGTAAATAATCATCCTTCAATAGAAGAAAATATCTTGAGTTTCCAATTGAGTTTTCTTGCATGGGCCCGCAGACGTCAGCATGTACCAAATCTCCTATCTTGAACGTAGCTGATTCACTTCTGGAAAATGGTAATCGATGTGATTTTCCAACGACACAATTTTCACATAGGATGTTGCCGTCATCAGTAAAATCTATTTTCTGGCCTCTCAACACTTTTCTAATATGTTTTGGTGAGCCAGTTTCTTGTGTCAGGTTTCAATTTTATCTTTAGTAACTATATTTGCTTGAGCTATGCTGTTTCCTGATATTACCTTGAACTTCATTTTATATAATTTCTTATTATGCTCTCCCACTGCAATTATACGCTCTCCTTTTAACAACTGACATGTTGTCTTATTAGAGTTTAGTATCATTCCTTTGTCTAGGGTAGCACGCAAAGAAAACAAATTATACTTGATTTCAGGAACGTATAACACATTTGACAAGTGTTTTTCATTCCATTTCTTTCCATCAAAAGCTAGAATATTTATATTCCCTTTTCCATAAGCTGGTATATTATTTCCATCACCAATGCACACAGAAAATCGACTTGAAAACTCTTCATAATTTATAAACCAGTTGCATTGATTCGACATGTGGTTAGTGGCACCAGAATCAAGATACCAAGAATCTACATCTCCTTTATCTGAAACTATTGTTAATGTTTCGCCAATGAGTGCATCACCTTTTTCCTCACAATGCAACTTGGTGTTGTCACGACTTTTACCGCTCCTACATTCTCTCGTCCAATGACCTTCTTTGTGACATTTAAAACATTTACCTGGTTTTTGTAAACTTTTGTTACCAAATTTTGAATCTCTGCTGAAACGTTTTCCTTGTTTCTTGCCTGTCAGTGCATCACTCTCAGATTTATCTTGAATTTCCATTCTGGTCTCTTCGATAGTGAGTCTAGCTAGGAGATTAGATAATCTGCGTTCATCATGCTGAGTAGAATCCCATGCACTAACGAAATGATTGTAGTTCTTTGGTAACATCATCAAAATCTTGGTCATTATTATTGAATCTGAGAAATTTTCTCCAAAAGTTCTTAAACGATGAGCTAGATCTTGAATTTTCGAAATATGAGTAGCCGTATCATCACGCTCATTCTTGTTTGCATTATACCACTGTTATCCCACATAGATTTTGATGTATCACAGTTTATGATGTGCATTAGTGGCCGGTCCTCCACTGACGTAGCGATGATTTTCTGAGCTGAACATTCAGCTTTCTTCCATTTTTCAAGCTGCCCTGCTTGTGTTTGCACCGTTGTAGCATCTTCGTTTCCAACAGGCTTAATTAAATTGCCATTTACGACTTCCCATGCACCAATCGCTTGCAACGTGACTCGAATTTGGAACTTCCACGTAGCCCAATTATCAATACCTTTCAGCTTTGTTACTTTTACATCATTATCCATTGTTTCCTTTTTGGTTTGTTTCACTATTGCACAAGGCTGGAGTTTACCATAAAACAACTTCAAACTTTTTCAATTCAAACTTGACCAACTACTTATGAGCTTCCTGGGCCATAACCTGTTATTTTATCTAATTGGCCAGTCCAACACGCTGTCACTTTGCTTTGTTTGTACTACAGCAGCCATCTTTTGTTGGTAAGTTAGGGTTTTTGTCAGGCCTAAAAGGCACCATACACGTTCAGCAATAATGTCATTCCAGATCATTACAGAAACATCACTGCTAAAAATTTCCCCGTCATTCCCTGTCATTATTTTTCACACCTTACATGTCCATTATTTGAGAAAAGAGCATATCTAGCTATAATTATTGAATTAAGTATGACTGAAAAAACGCGAAAATTCAGGTAATGAGATTACTGAACGTGTATGGTGCCCTTTAAGCCCGTCGAAAACCCTGACTTACCTACAAAAGATGGCTGCTGTAGTACAAACAAAGCAAAGTGACAGCGTGTTGGACAGGCCTATAATAAAGTAGTTATTATTTCTGTTTGAATATTTTTATTAAGTATAATAATTCAAGTTTGACATATATTGTTTATTAAGGCGAGTTTATAAAAAAAGTCCCAGTCCTAACTTAGCCTATCTTAGTCTTAATTTTTTCCCTAAAAAGTTAAATGTACAGGTTACCCGTATGCCGTTTATAAAAGTCGCAATCCTGTCTTAGTCCTAACTTAACCTAAAATTTTTAGATTAATTTTTCCTAGGGGCTAATACCACTGAATAGATCAGAAATCAATTCCAATTGGCGTGAAAAGTTCGCGTATCTATTTTAGATAAAGGCCAGTTTTTATAAACCCGTCTTAAAATATCAGATATATTTTAGGGAAAAATTAAGACTAAGACAGGCTAAGTTAGGACTGGGACTTTTTTTATAAACTCGCCTTTAGCAACCAAAGTAACCAAAGTGAAGTTGATCTAAAAAGAAACATTTAATGTAAAACAAATCAATAATTCAACACTGCAAAATCATATACCCTCTTCAAATGCAAAACCACCTAAAATGCAAGATTGAATGAGAAAAATATAAATATCATATTAGATATTTTTTTATAAAAAAATGTTTACGAAAGTTGTTCGGTATGATCTAAATATCTGTTTCCAAAGTTTGGCTTGATTTAAAAATGTAATTGGTAAAACCAGAAGCAAACAAAACTACAAAATGTTGAAGAATAAGAATATATATACTTGACAACTCTTTGACAGTTACATTAACAATATATTAGTAGAGACAAAAGAGTCACCGCGCGATATTCGATGTGAGAAATAGGCATTAAATCTGGCAATTAATAGATTTAATCTGTCAATTAAAGGATTTATTTGGTTATACCCTGATCCATACACACCATCATAACCAATTGTTCATAGCTAACTTTTACATAAAACCATCCTTACCATTATAAGAATATTGTACACTTCCAGAACACTTTTTAATGATAATTTGCAGAGTATCCGAGGAACGAATTCTACCTTTTGGAACGGAAGAAAATTTTTGGGAAATGGGTTTAACGGGGCCATGTGGCCCTTGCACTGAAATACACATCGATCATCGAGGAACAATCAACAGATCAGAATTCGTAAACAAAGGTCTTTATGATCTAACAGAAATATGGAACATAGTTTTCATCCAGTATAATCGGTAAGACAATTATTACATTATTTTTTGCAATAAAGGAACATTATCATCTTGAAGATTATATGAAAAGTCTTACTTAAGCATTATCAGAAACAGAGTTTTCTGTCTGTCTGTATGTTAATAGCACAGGTTAAAATGATGCCAAGGAGTCTATGTAAATGAAAAGGTAGAGTTTAAGGATTTTTTTTATTTGATCAAATGCTAATATTTTACGATTTTTTTTTACAAAACTCAGGGCCGGGCCCAAGGGGGGAGCCTCCCCCCCCAAAGCTCGGGCAGTTGGTTCCAAACGCGGTTGGCGTTGGCAAAATCTAACTAATCATCCCATACAAATATATAATTTGAATTTTACACTAACTCCCACAATCGCGAAATTAACATAATAATTTATTATTAAGCGATTGGCAATATTTTATTTTATCAGTAGTGTGTTTTCCATTGAAGCTAGGGAAGCAAAGCTTCCCTTACGCGACACGGAATCCCCATTTTTAATATTAATTTATTATACATAAATTCATTTACTAAAAATACTAGAACTAGCAATGATTTTTAAATAGAATCTTTATGTTTCTACTACTGATCTAATATAATATTATTAGGTATACTGGTCTACCTATTAGTTTTGTTTGGTAGTGTGATATTAGACAACAAAGTCTAACTTGGTATTTACAGAACTTTTTCCTGTTTCCACCTACTGTAATAATTTTTTATTGTATTGACGATTTTGGTCAATCATTTCGACGTGTCCCACACCATATTACTGTATGGTCTTTTGGACAATAAAGTTTATTATTATTATTCTTTTTATTTACTTTATTTAGGCTAATTTTTTTTTTCATTTTTAATATGATCATTTTTGTTTAACAGTTCTTATTTTTTTATTTTATTAAACCAAGGATTTTTTTAATTTCTTTTAAGTAATAAGTATTAGGTTTAGGTACATGATGATCCAACAATGATTGAACAACGCCATTTTTCAAACGATACAAATGTTTATGTCGAAAACCAAAGAAGCCATTCGATATATTTTTTCCGCAGAAACCAAAAATTATCATAAACGAAAACCAATAAATTAAAAACAAAAGATTTATGACACAAAAATACAGGGCTCGGGCTCATATGGAAAACCTGAAGAGCGTGGAAAATTCAGGGAATTTTAAAAATCCTAAGAAAATCATGGAAATCTCAGTGAATTTTAAATATTTCGCAAAAATCATGAAATTATGAGTCACAATATGAAAAACAATAAACTATTTACGAGCTCCTACTGTTATTATACTCTGCGCAAATACGAAAACGAAGAGTATATTGCATTTGATCGGCACATTTCTAAAACTGGAAATATCGCCCACAGACAAAAAATTTTCATACCATTGTGTTAGTGAACGAATTCTGAACACCTTTCAAAATGGCCGTTTGTCCGTCCGTCTGCCCGTCCGTCCGTCACGTTTCTTGTAAACACGATAACTCAAGAAATAAAAATCCGGTTGTACTGAAACTTGGACAGTAAGTTAGTGTTAGCTAGAGGAAGAACCCTATTGGTTTTGAACAAAATCATCGATCAGTAAAAAAATGTTATTAATGATTAAAATTTGAGTTTTTTTTTAATTTTTATATTTTTGTAATCTGGTGAAATGATATTTCATTTTAATATTTAAATATTTATATATTTTACAAATATACATTTCATAATGTAATATATAACCGTGGAAATATGATTTTAGCTCGTCTCTTATAATGTAAAAATTTACGTTCTTTTACGTGTTAAGTGGTGATGTAGTTCTTATGCTTTTGACTCGGAATCCAAGGGTCCCGGGTTCGAAACCCAAATGGGGTACGGTATAGTTTTTTTAAATTTTTACTTTATTTTACATTGAGTCTTTTACCAACTAAGTTAGTACTATAAAATTAATAATGTCTAAAACTGACATTATTTACAAACAACTGCGGAGAGTATCCTATAGAATGTGTAACAATTATATAAAAAGTTCAGTGAACAGGCGAAGAGTACGTTTTTAGTTTGTTTTAAATTATTTTTCAATTGCAACCTTTTATTCATTCGCTGACGATTTTATGAAACAAATTATTATTTTTTTTTTATAAAATCGAAAATTAAAGTAAAAATCACCTTTACCATATTAATAATTATTATTATTTGTCATTGAAAAACATTTTTTTTTGTCATGGAAAGCCTGGAAAATATAGGGATTTTTTTAAACTATGTGAAGTCTGAACCATGAAATAGCATATTTTATATTCGTTTTTTTATTATAATTTTTGGATTCGGCGGAAAAAATACATCAAATGATAATTTTAGTTTTTGTATAAACGTTTCTCTCGCCGGAAAAATGTCCTTGTTCCGTCTTTGGTTGGGGCACCCTGTACATTGTACATAGTAAATTTGAATTCGATTTGAATTTTTTAGTTTTAATAGCTTTTTCCATATAAAGTTTTTATTTTATTGAAATTATGCAATGTAAAGGTATATGAGTTGGCTTTTTTTTCATCTTCTCCCCCCCCAAAGTAGTAGGCTTCGGTACGGCCCTGACAAAACTAAAAGGTTTAACATGGTTAAAAAGTACGTAAAACAATTCAAAAAGTAAATCTCCTTAATTAGAAGTCATACTTTTTGCATTTAAAAGATAAAATTTTATTACAAAAAAAATGTTGAATACTTTAAAGAAAAAAAATACATTAAGACTCAGAGATGGGTCGAGGAAACTTTCCACATTATTTGCTAAAAGTCTGTAAAAGTCATGTAAATAATATAATTGTATGCACTTATTTGTTATCACAATGAAGCTTGCATCATCACGAATCAAATTTCACAATAAAATAGCCTATCAATGTACCCAATGGAAAGTTAGAAGGAAAATTTCGTGGAAACTTTCCGTTTTGAAAACTCAGAAAGTTTCCAGGAAATTTTCCTTCTAACTTTCCATTGGGTATATTGGTAGTCTATTTTATGGTGAAATCTGATTCGTGATGATGCAAGCTTCATTGTGATACAAAATAAGTGCATACAATTATATTATTTAACAGACTTTTATCAAATATGGAAAGTTTCCTTGACTCATCTCTGCATCCGACGCTAGTAAATGAAATGTAAGAGACAGTCCCACCCTAATGATTCAAATGATCGAGGATTCATTCTTAATTTTACCTCCGGAAAAGTCGATCGAAAATGGGGACTACCAAACCTAACCTAACTTTAGGTAAATTCGGGTTCTGAAAATTACTGTCCGAGAACTGTCAGGAGTTTGCGCAGTTGCATTTGAAGCGTTCAGATTTAGAAACTGCGCAAACTCCTGACAATTCTCGGACGGTAATTTTCAGAACCCGAATTTACCTTTAACCTACACATTGTATGATGATTGTATGATAGTTTAAACCAAGTCCTGCATTTCCATTGGCATAGACAACTTTACATCATTTTCTTTGAACGCATTTTTTTTTGGGAATTTTTTTTTTCCTGAAAAGTGCAGGACTAGATTAAACAATTTTCTAAAAAGCTATTTTGATAGGCATATGGATGGAACTATTAACATCCTTCCTAGAAAACATGTTGATACCGGTATGGGTTTGGAACGATTAACATCAATATTGCAAGGAAAAATTAGTAACTATGATACTGACATTTTCACATATCTATTAAATGCGATACACAAGGTAAGTCAGCTCGTATTTGTACCTAAAATCGGTTCTAAAGTTATAATGTTAGAATTCCAGCAACATACCCAAATATTCAGGAAAATTTGGTGAAAGTGACTGGAATCATCTTGACACATCTTACAGAATATTGGCAGATCACACAAGGATGATAACTGCATGTTTAGCGGACGGAATGATACCAGAACAAAAGTAAGGCAAAAAGCAGTCAGTATATTATTACCTCAAACGTAGTTTCCACAAACACTAAAACACTTGAAGACTATTACTCAATGGGCGTTTTGCCATCAATGTTGGCTTCATTTGAAGATGATTAAATTAATGCTGTAAAGAAATTAAACACTAATCGCCCTTAAAAGATATTCATTTTAAACTGTTTATTCTGGCTTCATTAGCACTTCACAAACTGACTAGTATTGGATATTTCCCACATTTTTAAAATTTGCTTCAGTAATATTTTCAAATCTGAATTCATAAATATTTTTTTAAATTCAAACCTAAGGGGTAAAAAGATAGTTGAAAGATATTGAGTTTATTATATTGTTTCTAAAACAAGTAGAGGGAAAATGAAACGTGTTTAACAGTATGATTACTTGAATTTTGAGGTTGCTTCTGGGTTTGGGGTTGATCTGCAATATACAGAGTGGGGTAATAGTGTGTTGGACTTTGATATATCGAGTTCTACAATAGCTAGGCATTAAAAAAAATGCAAGTAAACTAGATAAAAAGTCTATAACCGGAAATTATTTTCGAATATACAAGACGGAATACAGGATCAACCTTTTTTGAAAATGGAATGATATGTATATCAGTACATTTTTTGAAGCCTCTTTCTAGACTCTATTCATTCCTATATTATTATCTCCCAACCACTTAGATGTAATACATTTTTTTGTTGAAATAATGCCATCTGCAGATTATAACCCCACCGAGGATTATGCTTTGCTAGGCGGCAGCTCTCTCGTCGGAGGCATTGGGTGTGGGTAAGGATCTTTGGAAAATTTAACTCTAAGGTCTTCAATTCATTTAAATAGGCGCCACTTAATCTTGTTTTAGTTAAGACCAAGAAAAAATGCCTGTCCTAGCCTTTTGGGCTTGCGGGTGTTGCAAAAAAACAAAGTCAAGGTTGGGTCCTCAAATTAGATTTAATAAAGTTTAAAAATTTATCACAATAAGGTATCCTTATGGGGAAAGAATGTGCTCTACGAGCATCAAAATGCTTAATAATTTATTAAATTTCACAAATGGTCCGCTTTTTGGCCCCCTCAAATAGTACTATTTGCGGTTCACAGTAACTGTGGAAGTTATTAAAAATCGTAATATTAACGAAATTATCTGACTTAAATTAGGTGTAAAATTGGCTTGGTAATTTAGCAAAAAAATTATTTGAAAAGATTGGTAAATTTATAATTCAACGTCGTCGTCCCACACGACGTTTATTGTATAATCAGAGGCTGGAATTTCACGTCGCCGTTTCTGAGTAAATAGAAAAAACAGTCTGACCTTATTTTTTTTAATTTGTCGACACCTCACAGTACCATGGACATCCAGGGCAATTCCTTATTGCATAACGTGCTACAACCATGTGTTCTCATCAGGGTAAGCGACCCAGCAGCCGGGCAGCATGATTCACATGCGACTGTGGTTATCCAATAGTCGGTTGAATAATCGAATCACACAGCACTTCCAACCATATAACTGTTTTACAGCTCAAATTAACATAGATCCAGGATCATAAAATCATTAAATACCAAACAGCAAGTCTACAGGGTACGAGTTACGAAATGCGAAAATTCCAAGGTGTAAGTTGCCCGGGTGCAAATTAACCAAATGCAAGTTAGCCAGGTGCAAATCAGCCCGGGTGCAAATTAACCAAATGCAAGTTAGGCCGGCAAATCTACAAAACAAGAAATATTCTTATCGTTACTGCAAACGAGGAACAATTAACAAACTGCCTACACGGCAAAACAAATTTAGACGTACCTTCTCGCAGAATGGCCCTTCTTTTAAATATAATTTAACAAAATTCTCTAAGAGGTTTATCTAGCCATGTGCTCGGTGCCCCAACAGCTTCTTAAATGGCCGTTACTTCCTTCCAAACCCTTTTTTCCGAAACCGAATCCATGTACGTTGGAAACCCGTAATGAAAAACATTTATTGGTATTTAAAATTCATACACCGCGCAATGACGCGATCAACCTGTACCGACAGTGCCCTCAGGCGATAACCTGATTCTAAACTAAACATTATATTATTACGGATCATTCCATAGTTCAAGTTAAACTAAAAGAAAGTGAACAGGAAAGTAAATATGTAACTAGGCTGAGTAGGGGTACAGTTAATTTTGATAAGATGACGGAACTATTAGTAGGAAAAGAATGGGGATACAGCAGCACGAATGTTAATTTAGTGAGTAAATTATTTATAGACAATATCATTTCTTCACTAGATAAAGTGGCCCCAATGAAAGAAATTAAGGTTAGATCTAAGCAAAATACATGGTTTGATAATAATTGCAAAGAGGCTGTAGCAAATAAAAATAAGGCATATAAAAAATATTCTTTCACTAGAGAGGAAGAAGATTGGAATAACTATAAAATATGTAGAAACAATCTGGTTAAAATAATCCGGAATGCTAAGTGTAATTTTTATAAGAAAATGATCGATGATAATAAAAATAATAGTAAGCAAATGTGGAAACACTTAAAAGAGATTGTTGGTAGTAAAAATGTAACGTTTAGTAATTACCAAAATGGACTAAGTTGCAACGGGACAGTATATAATAATGTTGATGAAATACCAGATATATTAAACAAATATTATATAGGCAGCATTGAGAGTATAATTACAAGTATTGATTCCAATGTCGTAAATAGCAATATTATTCTGGATACAATACCTCAATATGAGTGTTCAATGTCCACTTTTACTAAAATATCTTTGCAAGATTTATATAAATTTATTACCAGCCAAGTTACAAAATTCAGTACCGATGAAGTTAGTTTACATATTATAAAAGAATTGTTCCATGTTCTAGGATATCCTTTTCTAAATTTGATTAACTTAAGTTTAGAAAAGGGATTAGTTCTTGAATGCTTCAAATCTTCAACTATAGTACCTATTCCTAAAATTATTAACACAAATCTTGCGGAAGAATTGCGGCCAATAAATATGCTTCCATTTTGCGAAAAAGTTTTGGAATTAGTAGTATTTGAGCAAGTCATAAAATATATAAATTCAAACAACATTTTATGTAGCTATCAATCCGGATTTAGAGGGAACCACTCATGTGAAACTGCTCTTCAGTTTGTGATTTCGGACTGGAAACATAAAATTGACGAGAAAGGTGTCGGCGTTTGTGCAGTATTTATAGATTTAAAGAGGGCATTCGAAACTATAGATCGAAATATATTATTACTTAAACTTGAAAAATATGGATTTACTGGAAGTGTATTAAAGTGGTTTAAAAACTACCTTTCTAACCGAAGTCAATGCACAAAAGTAGGTAACACCAAATCTTCATTAGAAATAAATAACTTCGGAGTTCCCCAAGGAAGTGTGCTTGGGCCACTTTTATTTATATTATATATAAACGACATAGGAAATGTCCTAAATAAATGTAAAATTCGTCTCTTTGCAGATGACACCCTAATATACTATGCCCATAATAACTTCAATGAACTAATATCAACTATGAATGAAGAACTTAAAATGTTTACTACTAAATTTAGTCATAACAAACTGAAAGTAAATGAATTAAAATCCAAATGGATGTTTATAAGTAATAATTACTGGTTTAATATATTTAGAGAGTTAAATTTAAAAATAGAAATAAATGAGCAGGCTGTCGAGCAAGTAGATCAAATGAAATACCTGGGTTTTGTAATTGATAGAGAATTAAAATTTGGAAGTCATATAGATTATATTTCGAAAAAAATTGGCAAAAAAATTGGATTTTTAGGACGGGTAGCTCCCTATTTATCAACTCCAACAAAATTAACCGTTTACAATTCTTTGATATTGCCTCATTTTACTTATTGCTGCTCCGTACTATATGTTACTTGCACAAATTTTGATAGACTGCAGAAATTGCAAAACAAAGCAATGAGAATAATATTGAAATGTGATAGATACTCTAGTATTCAGAATATGTTGAATTTGCTAAATTGGCTCGATATTGAGAATTTTTACTTTACTCAAACAATGATATTCATCCACAAAATGAAAAATGATGTGCTACCTGAATATTTAAAAGATCAGCTAATATTAGTTAACGAAATACATTCTTATCATACCAGGTCTGCCTTAAACTTTTATGTTCCACCAACTCTAAAAAATTGTACAATGAATAGTTTATTTCATAAAGGAATTAGTCAGTACAATCTTCTTCCTCAAAACCTTAAAGATATTAAGAGTATTCATGTATTTAAAACACATATAAGAAAACTTGTTAGCCAAATATAAGATATTTATGTATGTACATGTCGAGGTATATGTGTATAAGTATTATATGTCAGGTCATTTTATGTATTTTATTTTTAGATTTTTAATTTTAATGATTTAGTCTCTAAGCTTACATTGTAAGTAATGATAGGTATTCAAATTTATATTTTATTATCTGTTTTCTGGATAAATAAAGACTACTTTACTTTACTTTACTTTTACATAAACAACTAACATGGCTGTTTCTGTCCGAACATTGGCGTAAACAAGTGTTAACTGAGAAACTTATAACTTTCATGTAAATAAATCCCAGGCATAAAGTGATTGAAAACGCACACAACGTTACGCGGCACCTAACTGCCTACATTTTACAATACTGGGAAAAGGTTTCACTACCGCTTTGCCCTGTTTTAGACGCCCGCATACGCTGACAATTTATCAACAAATTAATTTAAGTAGTATGAGCCATGCTAATTACCAAACAAACTCTGAAGGTTCCTAGTACCATGAGGGAGTCTAACATTCTTCCAAGGTATAGTAATAATAAGGTAACATGCTACTTCCTTAAATTAACCGAATCAAACTTTATACCATGAAGATATAATTATAAATGCGTTGTGTCGCTCCTATGCGCTCAATGAAGAAATGTTCCTACCACTTAAGTACAGGACAAGGTAAGGTATACCAAAAAGAACCACGCATACAGGGTTCGCCCCAAAAAGTACTATTTACCCGTTACAAGATGCATATTGAAAAAATTGCCAAAGTTACAATTATGGGTTTTAAGAAAAACTTATGTGAATACTAGTTACGAGATATCTAATTAATGTTTTTGAATCATTTTCACTTCCTAAAAATGTTAAAAAATTATTTTTCACTTAAGAATTTTTTGAATTGAATTTTCTCAGTTTCTTCAAATGGAACACCCTGTATATTTTTCGACGATGTGATGTAGAAATGAAAAACGAACATTTTTTGTAAGTACTTGCCTATGGCTAATTGCAACCATTTTCGTTTTATTGAGCAATAAGTACAAAATTCAAAAATAAACTTAAAAAATAGAGGTTTCTTCAAGTAATTCATTAGAGAAAATTATAATAAGTGCTCCACATGTTGCCCATTTTGATTGACACACGTCTTTATGCAATTTTGAAATGAGGCCTTTTAGTGGGACCATTTCTTCCTATACTTTAAAGTGGGTAAATAGTATTTCGCTGGTCCCTTACTTTAACAGTTTTTTTGTAAATTTTTTTGCTATTTTCGTTATTCAACAAGCAATAAAACATCAGTTTGGTATAAATTGTCTTTTACAAATGAACATTTATCGCACTTATTAATACTCAGTTGTCATTTGTATTAAATTTAAAATATTTCGAATTTTACAGAATGAATTTTAATAAAGCGGAATTTGTAGACATGACTTGTTTTGGACGAGTCAGACAGAAATTGTTTGCTTGCCAATATATAAGCAAAGGTATCCTGAAAGAAGGATTCCTGACGTTAGCAGCTTCCAAAACCTTCTCAATAGATTTGTGGAAACTGGAATGTCGAATATAAAAAAAGTGAAAGAATAAAATGTGTTATGAATGAAGAAAATTAGTTTTCTGTGGTGCTGACAACGGTTGAGAATCCCCATATTAGTCAGACAGAAGTGAGCTCATTAGTAGGAATAAGTGGGTCGAATCTTAAAAACAAATAATTTTCATGCATATCATATTCAAATGCACCAGGAACTATCTGATAACGATTTTCAAAGGCGTGTACAGTTTTGTAATCGAGCCAGACAGGCACGTGTTGGCCCACTGGGTTACCGGGAGTTTCCCGGTGGGTCCTCGCAAAGTGTCTCGAAAAGGCCCCAGAGAATCTTCTCCCCCCCGCTCGTCAGTTTTTCATTTTAGAGGAAAAAAGCAACACGCGCCTGTCGCTGGGACCCTTTCTAAGTAATTTTCCCGGGGCCCAAAATAGTCCCAGCACACGCCTGGCCAGAGATAAAATGTAAGATGTCCTTTCATAATGTTTTATTCACTAATGAGGCAACTTTTCATAAAAATGAATTTGTTAACAGGGATAATTTCCATTATTATGCTTTGGAAAATCCTCACTTTTTTTTAGGCAAGTTGATAACCAGCACAGATGGTCTATAAAGGTTTGGGAAGGAATTATTGGAGAACATGTAATAGGGCCACATTTCTTTGATGGTACATTAACTGGAGCCATTTATCTTCATATTCTGGAAAACTGTCTGCCACAATTATTGGTGAATCTTCCTGAAATAATTCGAAATAGGATGTAGTTTCAGCAAGATGATGCTGCACCACATTATTTCAATGCAGTTAGAGACCACTTAAATAATACCCAACCACTTCAATGGATTAGAAGAAATGGACCGGTTAGACCCCCAGAAACAATTGAGAAAATTCAACTTAAATAGTTCTTAATTAGAAAATAATTTTTGGTCACCCTGTACATTTTTAGGAAGTGAAAATTATTCAAAAATATCAATTAGATGTCTCATAACTAGCATTCACATAAGTTTTTCTTAAAACCCATAATTGTGACTGGTGGTTTTTTCAATATGCTTCAGCAGGTGGCATTATTTCAACAAAAAAATTCATTACATCCAAGTGGTTGTACTGATATACATAGCATTCCATAAAAAAAAGGCACTTGATCCTGGAATTTCGTCTTGGCTCGCTCCGTATATTCGAAAATAATTTCCGGTTATAGAGTTTTTGATCTGGTTTAGTTTTATTATTTTTTTTAATTTCTAGCTATAATAGAACTCGAGATATCGAAGTCCGACGCACTATTGCCTCACCCTGTATATCTATCCTGTCATTTCATTAGTCCAATTTATGTTTGTAAACAAAAAGTAAATGAAAATGGTTGACAGTTTGCATTTGCATGACCTAACATATGCATAGAAGGTTTATAATTAGTCTAATTATTTTAGGTCTGGGTTCAACTAGGGACAATATAAATCATTCCAAAATATTTTTTTTTTTTCGTCAATGGTAAATAGTTTAGAATACCAACCAATTATGATTACGTACATGGTCGAGAATCACATATACAGGGTGTCTCAGAACATGCAGACAATCTCTCGGGTGCGAAAATTTTAGGTAAAAATATATGTAATATATGTGGTATATAACTTTTTTTCGATAGGACGCACCTCTACTGAAATATTCATCCCTGAACACAGTACGGGAAATGCAGTTTTTAAATAACAACTTTTTTGCTCCTTGGCCTCCTCGGTCACCTGATGCTTGAATCCTTTAGATTTTTATCTGTGGGTGCATCTCAAAAACTTCGTTTATTCAACACTAGTAAAGACCAGAGAGGAACTGCTACAGCGAATCATGTTTCATTGCAATGAAATACAAAACAGTGCTGGGATATTGTGCAGAAAACAGTAGTCTACAATTTTCGGACTCGGATTGTAATGGAGTATGAGGAGCACACGTTAAACCTTATTATTAATTTATTAAAGGAATCCCACAAACTTAATACGAATTCTGCTTTATCTCATAATACAGTTAATCTGTTATTTGACCTGTTGAAAATTGACAGAGAAAAATAGTTTAAACAAAAGTAGCTTTTTTCATTTCCTACAATATTGGTAATATTAGTAGTATTCGAACAAGAAGGTTGAATATCCTCGTTACTTTGAACCTGGTGATCCACAATTTCAGGGGTAGTATCCTGACTATTTACATCTGAAATTTCTGAATCTTTTAAACCACTTTGAACATTACTTTTTAAGATCTGATTCGTGTGGCGTTTCCAAGTCAATTTTAATTCAGACACTCTAACCAAATAAGTACATTTTCCGATGCGCTTTTCTACTATTGCTGGTATCCATGTAACTTTATTAATTTTCCGATAATCTTTAACAATAACCTTATCGCCAATTTTAAACTGTCTGTCTTTACCTCCAAAATATTTAATTTGCTTTTTTTGTTCAGTTAAAACTTTATTTTTCACATTTTCTTTAATTTCTGGTTTTAAAATACTAAAACGAGTTCTTATATCTCGACCAAACATAAGCATCGAAGGAGACACTCCTGTCGTGGAATGATTCGCATTACGATAATCGAATAAAAAAGTATTTAATGCGGAGTTTATATCTAAATTTTTGTTATGTCCTAAAAAATTTTTTAAAGAATTTTTTATATTTTTAACGGCATTCTCGGCTGCTCCGTTCGACTGAGGAAAATAAGGTGATATAGTAATATGCTGAATACTATATTTTGTTAAAAATTCCTTAAATTTTGCGCTAGTGAAGCTGCTTGCATTATCGGATGCAATAACTTTTGGCAAACCGAATCTTGCAAAAGTACTATGTAAAGCACGGATTGTAAATTCTGAAGTAATAGTATTAGTTTGAAATACCTCAATCCACTTTGAGTGTGAATCGATAATAATAAAAAAATATTTATTCAAAAATGGACCCATAAAATCAATATGAATGCGTGAAAAAACTTCTTCAGGCCATTTCCAGGGATGTAATTGTGTTTTCGGGGGGCTTATTTTGTTTATTGAACAATTTTCGCAACTTTTTGCCAAATTTTCAATGTCTTTATTTATTCCTGGCCAATAAAAATAGGATCTTGCGATACTTTTCATTTTGACAACACCTAAATGTGACATATGTAACTGTGAAAGCATTTTTTGTTTTAGTTTATCAGGTATTATTACTCTGTTATTCCACATTAACACATTATGTTCAATGGTTAGCTCATTACGAATCATATAAAATTGTTTAAACTTAATATTATTTTTACAATTTTTGGGCCACCCGGTTTTCACAAATTTTTTCACCGACTTTAAAACATTATCTGATTCTGTAAATTGCTTGATAGCATCAAAATTAGTTGATATAATGTCATTTTCTGAAAAATAATTTAAATAGTCCACATCTACTGATTTCCATATTGTGTTTTTATCATTTTGGATAGGTAAACGCGATAAAAAATCAGCAGGATTTTTCTCAGATTTGACATATTGTACCTTGTACCTATAATTTGATAAGATCACTGCCCAGCGTCTTAATCTATTCGCAGAATATTGCGGAATACCCTTTTTAGGGTTGAAAATCGCGAGCAACGGTTTATTATCAGTAACCAGCGTGAATTCCTGATTATATAAGAACTGATTAAACTTACGTAATGCATAAATAATAGAAAGTCCTTCTCTTTCTACTTGTGAATAATTTTTTTCCGCAGGGGAAAGTGTACGCGACGCATAAGCTATAGGCTTTTCTTGTCCACCCGGTAAAACGTGAGAGATCACACAACCCACCCTGTATGGACTAGCATCTGTGGTTACTCTTATTTCATAATCTGGATTATAATGTATTAATATATCAGCTGACATTAAAATATTTTTTACTTTATTGAAAGCCTCGTCACATTTTTTTGTCCAAGACCATTTCACGTCTTTTTTTAAAAGTTCGTATAGTGGGTTAAGTAAAGTGGCTAAATTTGGTATAAATTTACCATAATAATTTATTGCACCAAGTACGGATTGCAATTGTTTAACTGACGTAGGAATTGGTGCATTTTTTATTGCCACAACTTTGTCAGGTGAAGTATGTAATCCTTCCTTATCAATGATATATCCTAAATAACTAATTTTACTTTGAAGAAAACTACATTTTTCTGGTTCTACTTTTAATCCTGAATTCTGCAATCTACCTAGCACGCGCTCTAATCTTAAGCAATGCTCATTGTCATTTCTCCCACAAATAAGTATATCGTCTAAAAAACACACACAACCTTCAATATCGTGAAGTAAGGACTCCATTATTTTTTGAAATTTTGAGGGGGCGCATGCCACACCGTAAGGTAATCTTTGATATTCAAATAACCCTTTGTGAGTCGAAATTGTAACGAGAGCCTTAGATTTTTCATCTAAACATATTTGTGCATAGGCCTGTGACAGATCGATTTTAGAAAATATTACACCGCCTTGTAGTCTAGAAAATAGATCATCAATTCGCGGTAAAGGAAACTGATCTACCTCTAATACCGGATTAATAGTAATTTTAAAATCACCACATATTCGTACAGCTCCAGATTTTTTTATGACAGGCACAATAGGCGTAGCCCATGGAGAATAATCTACAGGTTTAAGTACATTTAATTTTACTAAATTATTTATTTCTTCCTCAACCTTATCCCCAATACCAAAAGGTAATGGTCTAGCCCTAACAAATTTAGGTGTGACCGTATCGTCTTTTAATTTTAATGAAACTGTACCTTTATTAAATGTTCCTAACCCGGTCGAAAAAACAGCATTATATTTTTTAAGTAAATAATCTATATTATTCGATTCCGAAGAAAAATTAACTTGGCATACGTTAAAATTATATAACTGCATGAAATCTCTACCCAGAATAGGAGGACCACCGTTTTTAATAACGAAAATATTCAAATAATTAGATACATTGTTATAACTAATTTTAAATTTACACATTCCAAGAGTTAACATAGTCTCGCCATTATAAACATTTAAATTTTTATCTGCAGCAAGCAGTTTATAATGAGAAAAATATTTTTTCCAAAAATTTTCAGATATGGCGGATATGCCAGCTCCTGAATCTAGTTGAAATTTATAAAAATCATCATCAATTTTTATGTCTACTAGATATGGTTTACTTATGTTTTTCGTTTCTGTTATTGAAAATATTTCATTACATTCAATAAAATTTTGTACATTTTTTTGCTTGGATTTACTACTTAGCCTATTATCCTTTTTCTTGGGACACACAGGCGCTAAGTGCCCTTTAACCTTGCATAGGTTGCACACGTAATCACGGAAACGGCACTTTTTTGTAGGATGGTTATTTCTACCACAACAAGCACATTTTTCACAGGCACTTCGTGATGTCTGCGCAGATGACGTAGGCGTCTGACGTTGACTCCTGGAAGTGATGTGATGTACAGCTGGCTCTACCTTTATGAACGGTTCCTTGTTGCCGGAAGTTTCGGCCGCCGCCATTTCTGCAACAGCTACTTCGATGACGTCAGCCAATGAACACGTGATTTTTTCCTTAAACAGTTTAGCTTGGATTTGGCCCTTTTCAAAACCAATAATAAATCGATCACGTAGCATCATATCGATAACTTCTTCCTTAAAATCGCAATTTAGTGCCAAACTTCTGACCCTCGCTGCCCATTCATTAACACTTTCATGTGGGTTTTTAAATGCAGCAAAAAATTTTGATCTTGCAACAAACGGGGATTCGGCAACTTTGAAATATTTATTAAATAATTCTGTGAGTTCAGTGTATGATTTGTCTTCCGGAATTCTGGGAAGGCACAAATTATATATTAATTTGTAGGCTTCTTCGTCCAGGGCATTGAGCAACATTGCTCGTTTTTTGCCATCATCTTGAATAGCATTTACTAGAAAATAATTGTCTAACCTTCTTTTGTATATTACCCAGTCACTATTTTGAGCACTAAATTCCCTTAATTGTCCATAATATGATGGATTATCTGCCATTTTAAATAACTGTTACCAGAACACACTATATACTTCGCTGGGTTCACACACTTAACTTGAAGTGTTAAATCTCGTCGCCACTGCAAGATATCCAGGGAAAATACTGGGTAATAATAATCACTTTGTTATAAAATAATTGTTGTTTAATTAGATCTTTCCAACATGACATACAATTCGAAACTGTGTACAAATAAAATCTTATTATAAAAAGTAGATAAAAAGTTCTAACAAAAAAGTACACTTACTTTAGTAGTCAATTAAATTAACTATAAAAAAATACAAGTCCGTTGAAACGGAAATCATAAATATTTTCTCTGATTATTAATTAACAATAATTAATAATTAAATATATAACAATACCTTTAACTACAATTTTTGTTATTATGAAATATAATCATCACTAATTGATTTCAAGAATTGTGGTTTTCTTATCCTGCCTCCATCTTTATATCCGTTGAATGGTTCTCATAATATTATATATGAGATCATTTTTTAATATTTTCTTTTTATATATTCTACACTTTTAATATTTTATATATTTACTAAGTACAAGACTAGTACAATGGAGTGCTATAGTACTATGTTTAATATAGTGTAAATAACACATTTTTCATAAATATGTAAAATTTGTCCAACTTTGATGAGCATTAGTATGGGAACGGGTGCTCCAAAAATATGCGTCTGGTCTCATTTCATGCAAAATTTAATGCCCTACAACTTTTAATAGGACTATGTTTTCGATATTGTGAGTCCTTTAAGAGATTTAACCGTAAAACCGCAAAAATACCCTTTTTGGGGGTACATTTTTACCCCCCATCACTTAAACACAACTCCGCCGGGGGGGGACCTAGGATAGTCATATTAGGCAACAAATGAAGCCATTAAAACAATAAAACCTTTTGTAGCAATTATTTTCGATTTGTCTAACTTTTTGGTTTCACACTACTGGCTTAAATTTGGTTGTCATTTTTCCAACATGGCGACAGCGGTATTTTTGTGGAAAACAATAATTAATGATTCTGGCAACCTTCCTTACATTATAAAAACAAAAAAATTCCTGGTAGGAATTATTCACCCTGGTTTTTGCTATAAAGACTATATTATCAGTAAAGTAATTTTTTTTCTTTCAGAAAAATGCAATGCAAATAATTAAAATAAAAATTGCTTCTTAACTGCGTATTTCCCAAAAACGTTTTCAACAAAGAGTACCTTTTTTTTCTTGTGCTTTAGGGAATCAACACCTAATAAGGGTTCATAGCAATTTCTCAAACTTAAATTCCCTAACATTTCCAGGTTCTCAAGAACCTTTGGAAGTTTTTTTCGGACCTCATAAAGAGACACTGTTTACTGTTTAATGAAATGCTAGAACATATAATTCGTAGTTTTATGAAAATTAAAAATTTTCACATTCCTTGACATTTTCAATGGAACTTCAAATTACCTGATTTTTTTAGGTTTTCCAGGTCACCATTTCAAGGAACAATCTTACAGGCCTTAAAATTGAGTGTAAAACAATACTTGAGTAGTTCACCTCCGGCCTCCCTGATCTGTTATCAAAACAATAAATTTCATCACCCTATTTAGAATAACGATAACCTAAATTTGATTGAATTATATCAAGCAGTAAAAAAGTTATTATTAAAAAACTACTTTTCCCAACCTGCGTTCAGGAACAAATATCTCATGCATCCTATCGAAAAAAAGTTATATAAACATATGGTGTTATTAGAGATTACGTTCTCAAGATTTCCCACGTGTTCTAGGACATCCATTATAAAAAGAATTCCAAATTTTCAATAGCGATCCTCATCTCATTAACTATTGAGGCAAATATTTTGAATTCTTCTTGAGGTGACAACTTTTGATAACAACTTTTTCGTTTTCCAGTCAAAAATTGAGAAGAGTTTTAAGGAAAGCATTTTTACTTAGCGAAACTGTTTTTAAAAAAGATAGGGGTTTATTAAAGGAGCTTACAAACTATGTAGTTGAAAACTTAGGTCCCGTGTACCCTGAAATGGAAAGAAATATAACACAAGTAAAATTTTTTTAAAACAGTAGTATATTTATATTTTAATCAAGTTTTTTTCTAGATACATCAAATTATAACCTACGAGGAGGAAGTTTACAAAAATATAAGGGAAATTGCAGCCAAAGATTGGGCTAAAGTAACAAAAGAAAACCCTAAACTGTTAAAAATAGATATAATTGAAAGCCCAAGTTTTATAGCGGCATATAGAGAAATTATCAAAACGAAGCCAAAAGAAATAGACGCAAATCTTGCGTTTAAACTATATGACACCTATGGCTTAGATGAAGATTACATTATTAAAATATCTAATGCCCTAGATTTAAAATTTGATCCGGGAGACCTCAATAAAGAATTGCAGAGAGCAAAACTCAGATCGAAAGGTGTTAATGTGGATACGAAATATGAACTCTATTCATCTCTTATTAAAGAAGGAGTCCCAAAAACAGATGACAGTTTCAAGTACTCCTATTTTAAAAATCAAAGTGGTCAATACATCTTTCCTGAATTAATCGTGAAAGTTTTGAAAATATATCAATACGAGTGCCCCGTTCCTGAAGTCGAGAGTGATCACTACTGTGCTCTGTTACTGAATAAAACCAATTTGTACCATGAAGCGGGTGGACAGGTTTCGGATAGGGGCAAGATTAAATTTGACAATGATTTATTTGAAGTCTCTTCGCTAGAAAACATTAATGGATATATACTTCATAAGGGATTTTTTAAATCTGAATCTAACAAACTAAAACCGGACACAGTGGGAACGATAAGCGTCAATGCGAATTTCAGATTAGACTGTATGAGAAACCACACCAGCAATCATTTACTAAACGCCGCTTTGAAGAAATTTAAAAGGGTAACTTGCCAGAAGTCTAGTAAAGTCAGTGATAAGTTTTTTAATTTCGATGTGGCTATTTTCGGAGCTAAGTTGGATCTAGATGAAATCCGCAAAATTGAAAAGAGTATTGTAGGTGTAGTTAAAAATGCAAAGCCGGTCGATATTGAAGAAGTGGACAGTCAGAAATTGTTGAGTTACGACAATATAACTTTGATTCCTGGAGAAATCTATCCTGATAATGGTATTAGGATTATTAAAATTGAGGATGATGAATTTATATCTAGGTAAGGTATTAGAATAGGGATGGTAAGTGCCTGTAAATAAGAGGTCAGAAGGCAGTGATAAAGACATCAAAGCCAGGGTTAGTTCTAGGTGATGTGACACCTTGTAAATATAACACACACACACACACACATGTATTATTAACTAGCGATCACAAGAGTAAAAGTATGTTACTAATATTTGTTGTAAATGTTTCGGAAGAGTCTCTGGTGCCTCTCATTAAAAATCCATTTGTATTGTGACAATGATCGTTCAATGTCGACAGATGTAATTGGTGCATGCTTAAAGTACTTCAACTATTTCAGTGACTCCAAATTTGTCTTATGTAGAAAAGTATATTTTCTTCCTGTTGAAAAATATAGAATATTTTTCGAAACAATTCCGAATTTTTACTTTCTCAGCAATGTTTTCCGATAATTGAAAAATGTATTGTCAAAGATCCAATACAATATACATTTCATCAGCTATAGTAAATTTTGATGTCTGTGGCTTACGTTTGACGTCATATAGAGGAATTCGTGAAACATTTCCGTGTATGGACCTCAAATTTTCTTGGACAATTGGATCCATAAATAGCTGTTGAGCCTTTGAAATAACAATTGCATCATCTGGATTTAACGCCTGTAGTATTAATTTAACGTTATTGGAGTTGCATTGCCCACTAACACTTTTGCAAAAATTGTCTAAATAGTTTCATCGATGATATATTACACCCAACTATCATTTCCACTAAGTCCTAAGTTAAAATTTCTCTGCCTGTCACTATCAGTAGTACCACCACTCATTTATGACTGTCTGAGGGAATGTTTCTATTAATGTTGATTTAACGTTGTGCGAAAACACTGTTTTAAACCTTATGCAATATATACATACCTTCACCTAAGAGGATAGTAATGAATTGAACAATCAATAATGTCAAGCGGCACATGTCATTGAGCAACATTGATTGGATAAATCTTTAAAAAAATTATTTTGAATTATAGTCAATGGGATCTGTTGCACATGCTGATCACATGTGCTTATTACTACCCTCCTTTCCTGGCTGAGCTATAATGATATATTACAACAAATAATTAAGTATAATAGAGTCTTTGACCATTTTTTAAAAATTTTATATTCAAGTACTTTGCTTTGCTTATTTGATGTTAGCATATAGTCCAGTCAACGGAGGGGGGGTTCACCTCTAATTTGAGTGCTATTGAATGGATTTTGATGAAACCTTGTACAATGTGTTTGTAATGACGTTAATAAAAGGGTTGAAAAAAGATCAGAGTAGGAAATGATCCAAAGGGGTAGAAAACACCCCTGTTATCATGGGTTCCGTAACTTGTAGGATTAGGTCAAAAATGAAAAAGAAACAATAAATTTACCTTTTTCTTCAAGCGTATTAAAATGTTTAAATTATGTCACCAAAAACAGAAGTAGAAGTAGGACATTGTTTTACTAGTAACAAAATGTTAGTACCGAACGCCACCGTAGTGGACATTGTTTTACTAGTAACATAATGTTAGTTCCGAAAGCGCCACCGCAGTGGGTATTGTTTTACTAGTAACATAATGTTAATACCGAAAGTCACCGGTGGCGCGCTATCCACTAGCCACTTGTCATATTGTGTCAACATGTAAGACTGTAGCTTGAATATTTGTACATTTATGATAAATAAATGAATTTTTGCATTTTAATACGCTTGAAGAAAAAATAGTATATATTACACGGAGTAGAACGCCTTTTTTTGTGTTTCGCCCAGTTTGCGGCTTCGGCTTCGCCTCCTGGGCTCAACACAAAAAAAGAATGCGTTCTACTCCTAGTAATATAATATATTATTTTTGGCCCAAAATAATAAAATACCCCTCCCCCACTTTTAGGAATTTTCGAGTGGCCATATCTCCAGAAATATGCATTTCCCGAAAAAATTCACAAGAGTAAAAACATCTTATTTTGGGTAATTTGGTCATTTTAGCGCTTCGTTGACTGGAGTAATAGATTACTAGTATATTATATTACTAGGAGTAGAACGCACTCTTTTTTTGTGTTGAGCCCAGGAAACTGGGTGAAACACAAAAAAAGGCGTTCTACTCCGTGTAATATATACTATTTTTTCTTCAAGCATATTAAAATGCAAAAATTCATTTATTTATCATAAATGTACAAATATTCAAAGTACAGTCTTACATGTTGACACAATATGACAAGTGGCTAGTGGATAGCGCGCCACCGGTGGCTTTCGGTATTAACATTATGTTACTAGTAAAACAATACCCACTGCGGTGGCGCTTTCGGAACTAACATTATGTTACTAGTAAAACAATGTCCACTACGGTGGCGTTCGGTACTAACATTTTGTTACTAGTAAAACAATGTCCTACTTCTACTTCTGTTTTTGGTGACATAATTTAAACATTTTAATACGCTTGAAGAAAAATATTATTATATGTAGCTGTTAGTATTAGTATCAATGTGAGTCATTGTATTTTAAAGAAATACTAACCTCAAATTTTTAACATTTCGAGATTCGGCACTTAAATAGTTCAAATTGTCTACATAAAACTCGTGTACCATATAAAAATCCACTATGGGTAAATTCTCTGAAGTATTTTTCACAAAATTATAAATTCACAAATTTATAAACAAATACCGTGTGTGTAGTCGCGGGCTAGGCATGGGGAGTAGAATTACAACATCGCGGGTGCCAGCTGGCTGAAATGAAATAACAGAGCTGAGATGTCCACCGACGGAAGAATTTACGGCTGCCGGTGTTGTCAGAGATCTCTCGCGCTACGTGAATGTACATGCCTAATGGGAAATTACACGCACGGTATTAAACACACAATGTAAATGTAAACAACAAATCAACAACAGAGCACTAGTGTTGGGCGATATCGTGATTTTTCAATCAAAACGTAAATCGTTACTGTGATTTTCTGATATCAGTGAATTTAAAACGTGATGTGATCACGACTTTCATAATACGACGTACGGGAGAAATTGTTAACTCTTCCCTATCCCTAAACAAGCGCCGTCAGACGGTGAATGGTGAATTAGCTACTTTGGTAATCTCTGTAGCCGCAGATATGTAATATGTATAATATATATTATGATTTGCTTATCCAACTAACCTGATTTATGGATTGGTGATAAAGCAAAGGCACTAAGTTAGTTTTAAATGGAACTTCGTAATAGGATATTTTTGTAGTTATTATGTACAAACATAAACATTTCGGAAGCATCAATATAAATTTCTAGTTTATATTTAGGTTGACGAACTAGACCAGCGTCTTTAATTTTTGCCGGGTTATTGTTTATAATAATATAACGAGCCTCGGATTTTAATAAAAATGTACAAATTAAACAGTGAATATAATGTGTATTTATATAGTTTCTTATTTGTTAATTATTTAATGGAATAAGTTTGATTTAATAGAGAGTATTGCAAACCACACTTATTTATCGTAAATTAAATATTTTTTGTGTCATTACTAATTATGTTTATTTTATGCGAATTTTTGTTAATTTAAAATGATAAGTTTATTTTTCAATGTTATTTTTTTTATTATATTTCATAATTTACAAGGATATTTTTTTAAAATGTTTTTATTAGTTTATTGTTGAATTCCATATATTTATTCATATTTCATGCCGAGACGTAAATGTTCAATATTTGCAATAAAACTGCTAGTATATTTAATCATATAAAATATTTTTACACATGGTTTTAGTAGTTACCTACTCCTGGTCTTGTAACAAAATGTCCCGTCACGATCCTGCCTCTAATCGCCACACGAATTGCCAGTGAATAAAAGATAAAGATATTCATATAAATATCTATTTTATATAGTGTGAAATGCGTACCTAACGCTAAGGCACGGAATCGCTTGCTTTCCATGTTAATACATAGGGTCGCAAACAAAAATCGACTCAAAGTAAATATCGTGAAAGATATATTGGTATTGGTTGAATCTTACGACAGACCACGGCAAGGGAACGAAATATGGAAAGTCGTGATCACGTCACGCTTTTCTATCAACTCTACTAACAGTCGTTACCTGTGATTTTTTAATATCAGTGATTAAATCACAGTTCGTGATATATCGCCCATCACTACAGAGCACTACCACCAACATGATAAATGAAAACATGAAAATTCTCTAGAACTGAACTTTTTTTAATACGATATATGATATATTTAATATATATTTAATATACTCTTTGATCATATAAAAATATTTTGTAAATTTTGTTGAAGGAAACGACCCTATTGTTACACAGAACCAAGTTTTCTAAATTCTTGTCATTTAGGGTATTATGCTTCGAAGTATTTATTATGGTTGCACATGAAAACAGTCTCTCAACTGATGCAGACGGAGGTGCAATTTACTCGAGTACTGCCCAGCGCTGGGTTTTAGAGACAAATCTAGTATTAGGTCTCTGGTATTAGATGAGAGTGGCTTTTTATCTGTCAAAGTAATATAGCTTGCATACTTGTAAGTGGTTTTTCTGTGGCATTTGAGTAGAAGCTGCTCTATTACCAGTTTTTATTTTGCGTTTCGTATTAACGTTAATTCTTTACTGCCATCTTGTCGAATAACCAATGATTTTTACAGGGAACCATGCTGTGGTACACATGTTCTAAACACTTCGGATATAGGGGATTTCTGCATCGTTAACCTGAAGTCTCTTGGAAGGAGTACTGCTTCGATATCAGCTGTTACCGGAAAGAGAGCGAAACTAGCAAAATCAAATGCTACCGAAATAATTGATGAGGTGGAATCGTTTGCAAAACTTATTGATGACAATCTTGATCAGGTAGAAAGACACAAATAATATCAGATATTTCAGTCTTAATCAGTATGTTATTTTTTTAGCCGGATGTCTTACATTCGGTAATTGCAACTTTCAAACGAAAATTAAACTATAATATTGGAGATGAATCAATTATACCGATTAATGTTAAACATTATTGCTTGGGAAAACTTGATGAAGCCGCTAAACAAATTAAGGAATCTTCAAAAAATTATTTAAGGTAAGCACATTTTTTTCCTTCTCTTGATTATCAAAGGGAAGTATTGTAATTGTGGTAAAGTAGCTATCCGAGATTTCTTTAGATTTTCACGTTTCAGACTACGTAGATTTTTAAGAGGAAAAATTTTTGATGAACTTGGGTAATAATAATACTAGGCTTCACAATGTGGTAGTGCACATCTTAAGTAAAGAATAGGGCCAGATAATGTGTATTTGATAAACATCTTATATTTACATGAAATAACTAACCGTTACAAGTTTAAATTTTTAGGGATCTTATAGAAATCGAGATGCAAAATGCGCTAGACACAAATATCAAAATCACAAAGTCCAGTAAGAAGTACATCGTTCACTTTCTTCGGAGCTCGACGCTTTTGGATTCTGTGCCCCTACAAAGAGCAACCAAACTGTGTCCAGATCTACCAGTTCTCGTGATATCATATGCTGATAATATGGTCAAAGCTAGGTGTTGTGTTCCTAAGGTTTGTTAGTAATATTCTAGGATTTTCTATATTTTATTCCTTACAGAGCAAAATCAATGATACTTTGCACTGATGAATGGTTAGTGGGCATTGTTAAAGTAAATGTGAACCATAGAAATAATAGACTTTTGATCTAAGCAATTAGCGAATAGGAAAGTCCTAACTTCGTAAGCTCATTTAAGTTATTCCTTAGTTTAAACCGCTTTTATACAACTGACCCTCATTTGGTTATAATTTTATAATATTTTATATTACTACATGCAATCTAGTAATATATGATTCGCTAGCAATGCGCCATAGCCTAAAGGCAGATAGAGCACTTCAAGGCGAGTCTACATCACCAACGAAAAAAATGTTTTGGCCAGTGGTTAAGAAGATACAGGGTGTTTTATGCATTTGGTCTGAAAATTCAAAGAGTTATATCTCTGGGACTTGTCAGATTAGCCTAATTGGTTTTGAAAAATTCAGGGCCGGACTCGGAAAGAATCTGCCCTCCTCGTTTTTGACCAATAACTACATTTTTCTATTGCATTTCTGGAAAACTATATTAGCAGATTCGGAAAGTTCAGAAAAAATGCTATAAGAATAGCAATTCAATTTTGACGGCACACCTAAACTGTTTTGGCAAAAAAATCACAAAACAATTTAGCGCATCAGGACTTTCTCAGAACCCTTTTCCATCTTTTTTATGTTTACACAGTAAATACACACACTTTTAAATAATTAAAAGGCACAAAATTATAAAGTCAAAACACTAGATACGACGTAAATAAGAGAACACAACCTTCTATTAATTAAGAAAGATTTACATATTTTGAAATCGAAAAGAATAGTAACTTATAGTCCCCAGTACAGCGTCCTTTTTTGAAAATGATTACAAAAGTGGTAAAGGTCTTAGCGGCTTCATTTTAACGAGTCTACCACACTGTAAAATTTTCAAAGTACGGGATGGGCGCTTTTCCGCACGCGCAGTACCTAAACCCGTCGTTCTAGCGTGGTTACGATTTTTTATTACAAAACTCAAATTTTTTATTTTAATTGAAAGATTGTGTCAAATCAAAAGAAAATTTTTTTGTCCGAAAAAAGAGAGGGCGTGATTGTTGAGTCCGACACCTGCAACATATCACTCTAGCGCGGTACCGTTTTGTTATTGCACAACACCTAATTTTCAATTGCAAGTTCTCACTTAATGTATGGTGTGGAGTGGTAAACGATAGATTGGTAGGACCGCATTTTTTTGAAGGCCAGTTGACTGGAGAAATCTACTTAGATTTCTTCCAGAACATTTTGCCCAATTTATTATTGGTGCAAGATGTCAACAGGAGAGGTCTTCATTTCCAGCATGACGGTGCACCGCCACATTCCTCACTCCAGGTCTGGGAGCACCTCAACAATGAATTTTCTAACTGCTGGATTGGTCGCGGAGGCACTCAAGCTTGGCCAGCTAAGTTTCCTGACCTAACTGTTCTTGATTTTCATCTTTGGGGTCACATGAAACAATCAGTGTACAGCACAGAAATCACCACTAGAGAGGAACTACGGCAGCGGGTAGTGACAGCATTTGATGACATGAGGAACCAGAGACAAACATCGGGAAGGCCACACGACATTTATTAGTGCGGTGCAGGAAATGTATCGAAGTTGGGGGAGGACATTTTGAGAACCTCATATACTAGATTTGGAACATTACTTATGTAATAATATGATGTTAAATTTGTTTGGTTATTAAAAGGTTACGACATTTATGTGTGCATGCTTTTTTTATGAAGGTTATACCCATAATCCATTCAATTTTATCATTTTATCTAGATTACATAAAATAATTCGGAGGTGTGGTATCGGTCACCGGTTTAAATGGCGCAATCGATCAGTGAGTAAGGCTCGCTGCTTGAGTTTGGCACGTATCTCATCTCGCTGTCCTGGTTAAGTGGTAGATTAGCAATTAGCTAAACTTCGCCAGGAAGTTAATATAAATAAGGCATTAAAATAAAAAAATTAAAAAAAAAACAAATGAAAAATTTCACAAGTACGACCCTGTATTTTTCTTACTAGGTATGTTATTCATATGTATTATGTGCAGTCTTCGAAGGGATATGGATCTGAAGCATTTGAATGGACTCTATCAAACTGTTCCATAAATAATGCTCGGTCAAATTATTAGTCCTGATGCGCTAAATTGTTTTGTGGTTTTTTTGCCGAAACTGTTTAGATGTGCGTCAAAATTGAATCACTATTCTTATAGCATTTTTTCTGAACTTTTCAAATCCGCTAATAGTTTTCTAGAAATGCGATAGAAAAATGTACTTATTGGTCAAAAACGAGGAGAGTAGATTCTTTCCGAGTCCAGACCTGAATTTTTCAAAACCAATTAGGCTAATCTGGCAAGTCCCAGCTGTGAAATTTTACTGGTAAATTTCATTCGATTACATCTGACAAGTCCCAGAGATATAGTTCTTTGAATTTTCAGACCAAATGCATAAAACACCCTGTATCTTCTTAACCACTGGCCAAAACATTTTTTTCGTTGGTGATCTAGACTCGCTTGAAGTGCTCTATCTGCTGCCATTAGGCTATGACGCATTGCTAGCGAATCACCCTGTATGTTAAATATTTTGAATTAAACGTACAGGTAAGAGTAATTATACACATGCAAAGAATCATTGACTTAACTGTTCTTAAACATGTAGCTACAAAGGATAGAAATCCCTAGGCATAACTTTAGAGTTTGGGTATTCTCCTGTTGTCACTGAATATTTGACAAATAGTTAATAGAATGCAGTTTCAACTAAGCTTTTTCATTATACGGATGGCACCTGAATGTAATAATTCAATCACCAACAAAATTCCATATTGCAAAAATCTTGGTTAGAAGCGCACATTTACCGTGATGTTTACTTTCAGAATTTAAGAACTGAAGATTTTAATGCAGAAAGATGGCTAAAGGAAACTGTCGCAGATGTGTTTAAAAGTAGAGCCGCTCCTGCGAAGGGTCAGGATAGTACTCTAGTCTGCAACATGAAAGCAAAACGGGTGTATCCTCTGGACTGGGACCCACTACTTAATGAAGGCCTTGAAAAAGCTGAAAAATTTGTCGAAGAAAACTTATAAAAAATTTTATACCGTTGTTAAATTATTTATTTTTTATGTAATTGTTCATTATTAAATACACAGTTTAAGATTTTAGCACTTATTTATTAAATACAATATCAACAAGCTTATAACATTTAATGCAACATTAAAGTTCAATTACTTTATTTATTTATCTTAAAAATTGAGGACCAAACAAGGCATGCTTTATTACTTGATTGCAAATTTGCACTCTGATTTTTAGTATACTAAGGTAATAAATATTTCCCACACACAGTTTAAGTCATTGATTTGATTCTGAGTAGTTCATTTCAACTGAAAAAATATATCTATATTGGCATAGAAAAACGTAAAAAAATAATTTGTTGGCATATCAAGTTGTACAACTTTGTTGCATTTGAGATATAACTTATCCTACGTTCCTGAAATGTTACACGTATTTTATTTGTTAATTTCATCAGATTTTTATACTTAGAATGTACAAAATTTATTAGCATTAACTAGATATATTTTTTCAAATTTGGCAGTTATGACAATGGAGAAAATAACTTAAAAACGAATATAACATAATATACAGGGTGTCAGTTAAAATCCAACAAATAAGTATTAACGGCAAACTTTTTCAGAAAATGCTCTCACGTGGATTAATTGATAAATAGTAATTAAGATAAAAGATTTACCATTTGGAAGACATGTCTTAAATTTTATACAAATTATGAGCTTTTTCCTCGTTGGTGCAGTGCTTCATTCCATGAGAAATATAGCAAATTCTTCGAAGGTACATTAACGAATTGACCAGAAGAATAGCCACCTCGCGTACCAGATCTGAAATCTTTCACACTTTTTTTATATGATAGAAGTTTAAAAAACGAGGTTTACCGGCATGAAAATAAACATTCTGAATTTTCATAAATAGCATGTGATGAAATTGAGGCAATGCTAGAAATATTTCGACATGAATCAAAATTTAAAATGGAAAATGTATAATAGTTGAATGACATTTTAAGAAATTTTAGCTTAAAAAATTCAATGTCACGTCACTATAATGAAACAGTTGGTCAAAGCTCATTTAAATTATGTTTTGTATCAAATTAAAATTTAACTTTTTTTTATACCACATTATTGCTAAAATTTGTACTTATTAAATAGTCCAATCGAAGGGGGGAGGTGTTCACTTCTAATTGAGTGCTAATAAATGGATTTTGGTGAAACCTTGTGCAATGCGTTTGTAATGACATTAATAGAAAAGTTTAGAAAAAATTAGAGTAGGAAATGATCGGGGTTCCGTAACTTGTAGAATTAGGTCAAAAATGAAAAAAAAAAACAAATAATAATTTACCTTTTTTGGCCCAAAATAAGATGTTTTTACTTTCGTGAATTTTTTCAAAAAATGCGTATTTTTCGAGATATGGCCACCCGACAATTCCTAAAAGTGGGGAGCCGAAATGTAAAAGTTGAAAAAGAAATCTGAAAAAAATCACGTGAATGTATCATCGAAATACAAGACTTTTTTATTTGCAACTTTTCACCGAGTTTTTCCGAAAAAACATGAAAAACTACCCCTTTATTTAAAATTGCAGTGCTTTAAAAATATGTGATTTAAAAATTTGAAAAAATTCAGACCTGTGCACTGAGGCCTTCTAAGCATTTTTTGTCTCTTGGATTTTTTTTCTAACTTGCTAATTTTCCGAGTTACAGGCAGTTTTACACGATAAATAATGTACATTTTTTGCACTTTTTGAATTTAAAAATTATATTGAACCTTTCAAAATGGTATAATTATATGGGCTTTATATTTCTTTATAATAATATATAAATCACGCTCATTTTTCGAATTTTTATGTATGTATTTTTTAATGTCCAAAAAATGTAGAATGTATACTACATTTATCGTGAAAAACTGCCTGTAACTCGGAAAATTAGCAAGTTACAAAAAAATTCCAAGAGGCACAAAATATTTCCAAGGCCTCAATGATACATCTGAGTTTTTCAAATTTTTAAATTACATATTATTCAAGCGCTACAATTTCAAAAAAGAGGTATTTTCTTCATGTTTTTTCGGAAAAACTCTGTGAAAACGCACTTTACAGAAAAGCTGCAAATAAAAAAAGTCTTGTATTTCAATGATACATTCACCTGAATTTTTTCAGATTTCTTTTCAACGTTTATATTTCTCCTCCCCTACTTTTACGAGTTTTAGAGTGGCCATATCCTGAAAAATATGCATTTTTCGAAAAAAATTCACAAGAGTTAGAACATCTTATTTTAGACCAAAAAAGTAAATATATTGTTTTTTTTTTCATTTTTGACCTAATTTCACAAGTTAGGAACTCATGATGAAAGATAAAAGAGGTGTTTTCTACTCCTTCCTATCATTCCCTACTCTAATCTTTTTTTTTTCAACTTTTTTATTCACGTCATTACAAACACATTGCACAAGGTTTCATCAAAATCCATTCATTAGCACTCAAATTAGAAATTTTGACCATTTTAGCGCTCCGTTGACTGGACTAAAATGCATAGTAAGCAAAATTGTAACTTACTCAAAAATTAACCGTTCTGGAAAAGTTAAAATAATTCATTTCTACAAATAATTAAACTGGAAATTAAAGAAAATTATTTCTTAAAATAATCTTATTCCAAAGGAATGATCAACAAATTTCGCTCAAAACACAAGAAACACTTTTGTTAGTGATTTTATATCACACCCTGTATGTGTACAATAGATATATATTTGGTATAAATTTAATTTTAGAGGAAAATAAAGTTATTCTTAATGATCTATACCCATCTAAAAAACTTCACTGTTTACAAAATCTCTGAAGCACTTATTTGACAGATTGCTAGAATTAGAAATAATCGAGATATGATAGTCGAATTAGTCAATTATTAAAATGTCTCGAGATAATCGATTACGACTGAAAATTAGTATATACTAATTTTAATAGTACTGAGAAAATGTTTTGCATACAATTGCTCGATTAGTGCAACCGTGACTGAGTCGATAATTGTCTGTTTTGAAGTCGGAATGCTAGGTCGATAAACACGACAAAATATAAAACAAGTAAATTATTAGCAAGTAAAATCAAAACATTTTGTTAAAATATCGGCACATATTTAACTTGTGTGCAGTAGGGAAATTGCACAAAAATTAAATTTGGAAAATAATATTTGTAAATGTAAGCTAATATCGTTTAAAAACCCGTAGTTCACAAAAAAAAAAACAATTTCCAATTCCTTACATTAAATATAAGCTATTAAGGTCTGCATAATTTAAGCTATTAAGCCATTAAATATGACGTCATCTCGTGCGCTGACATATCCCAGCAAACACAAAAATTGCGGCCCTTAAATGGGCCATTGTTGCATTCAATGGCTTTCTTATGGAATAGGCGACCCTTTTGTGGTCCATAATAAATTATATTGAGTACACTAGATGCAAAACCATGTTTTGCAGATTAAGTGATTTTGAGAAAAACGCAAAAAACACTTGTTTATTTTTTGCAAATCTTTAGAAACGTTGCAGGCAACTTAAACTGAGATAATCACTATTTGAAAAAAGGCTTAATTTTTGCTAAAAATCGCATGTCAATAAAAAATTGCAGTTAAAAGATTCAAAAACCCAGTTTTGCATTTTGTTGAATATGTAAACCCACACTTATTTTGTGTTATGCCCTTAAGGATAACTAATAATATTTAGTAGCTGCTTATGAAATATTAAGTCAGTTTTGAGTATTAATAAAAACACTCTGAAAAATATCCTGCGTTCTTTTCTCTGCTTAACAGGTTATGGGCCCTCATAACTGTGGCTATAAGTGAGTAGAGTGAAGTGTAAAGAAAGTTTATGCAATATTGTCAATGGTAGAATTAATAATCGAGTAAAAAAAATTTTCATCGATAGTCATTGGACAATTGGAGTTTGACAATTAATTTCAAAAAGAAAATAAATTGATTAGTTTTCCACGTGGATTTCCATTAACGATATAGTAAATTATCATTGTGAAATTTGTTGAGATGGCGTCATCGACAAAGCAAAATGGAAATACCATCGATAAGTTGAAAGGATCAGAAAATTATCAAACTTGGGCATTTGCAATTAAATCACTTCTCGAATTAAACGATTTAGAAAACACAATAAAACCATCGGTGGATAATAGTACAACTTGTATGGAAACAGATGTTGGGAAATTGAAAAAATCGAAAGCAAAAATTATTTTGTCAATTGAATCGAATTTATACGTTCATATTCAAAATTGTGAAACAGCATTTGAAATATGGTTGAAATTGAAAGCAATGTTTGAAGACAAAGGCTTGTCAAGACGTATTGGATTATTGAGAAAATTATTGTCAACGAATCAAGAAAATTCAGAATCAATGGATGGACTTTATCTCAGTAGTCATCGGTACGGCAAATAAATTAAATGGTATTAGTTTTGATATAAATGATGAATGGGTTGGATCAATATTATTGGCTGGGTTGACAGATGAGTGCAAACCATTTATTATGGGAATCGAATCAAGTGGAATAGCAATTACTGGTCATTCAATCAAATCAAGGCTGTATGAAATGACTTCATCAAATATTTCAAAAACTCAACAGGCATTTGTTAGCAAAAACAGAAAACCAATGATTAAATGTCACGAATGTGGTAAAATAGGTCACAAAAAAATCAAGATGTTGGAAATTAAGAAATCATGAACGAGGAAAAACTGAAAAGTCAGTTAAAAATTCTGACAGAAGAAAAGGTGACTCATTTAACGCAATAAGTGGTTATACTGTCATGAACAAAAATACTTCATCGCATGAACTAATGTTTTATTTAGACAGTGGTGCATCACAGCACATGATAGTTGACAAGAATTGTCTTAAAAACATTCGCAATAGTGAATCAAAACATATCACAGTTGCAAATAGCGAAAAATTAGAAATTAAAGGCGTTGGTGATATGACAATGAACATTGATGGAAACTTAATAGAAGTTAAAAATGTGCTGCATGTCCCAGATTTAGCTGCCAATTTATTATCTGTTTCAAAAATCACTGCAAATGGAAACAGCGTCGTCTTCGACAGAGAAGGATGTTCGATAGTAAATTCGAAAGCTGAACAAATTGCTTACGCTTTAGTAGATGGAATGTACCGTTTGTCTATCAATTCACCAAAAACTTTTATTGCTAAAGATAAGGAAGAAATCATTACATGGCATCGAAAATTAGGTCATCTAAACTTTAATCAAGTGCAAAAAATGAACAATGTTGTTGAAGGTGTGAATTTCAAAAAATCTGATGATGAATTGCATTGTGAAGTGTGCATAAAGGCTAAACAGACGAGATTACCTTTTAAAAGTCAAGGAAAAATATTAGAACTTGTACATACAGATTTATGTGGACCAATGGAAATTGGAAAACTGGAATTGAAATTTTGTAATTTACAATTTAACAAATAATAAAATTTCAATTCGTTGTATCTCAGTTAGTAATGGAAATATTTTCATAAACTTCAAAACCTGTTGTATTTTTATGAAAAGTAAAATGTATATGACAAAAAAAATTAATTTTAAACAGGAGTCCCTAGACCTAGGGGGGTCAATCGAATTTTGAAAAAATTTTTCGCAAACTGCTTTTTCAAAATTTTTTAGGTCGTTAGAGGAGTGCTTCTCTAGATGTTATTTCCCATATTTCGTATGGGTCCCATGCGCCACAGACGAGAAAAAAATTGTTGAAATTTCACCAGCCGCCCCTGCTCAAGATGCATCATGGCTTAAACAGTTTATTGATGAATTGGATGTCAAATTATCGAAGCAACCAATTATTATGAATTGTGACAATAATGGAGCTATACATTTGGCGAAGAACGATGGCTATAAACCTAGATCGAAGCACATCGATATCAGACATCATTTTGTTCGAGATAAAAAAACTACACTTGACAACACTAATAGATAGGAGGCTCCGTGGTGACCTAATAGAAACCTACAAAATACTTCATGGGCATTATTCAATTGATCTTCAAATTTTCTCACTAAACACGGATAGAAGACTAAGGGGACATAACTACAAACTAGTTAAGAACAAATTTCATAAACTATGCCGCCAGCACTTCCTCTCTAACAGAGTAAATAGGGACTGGAACTCTCTATCAAATGACTGTGTTTGTGCAGTGTCAACGAACTCATTTAAGAACTGCTATGACTCTTCCCATTAATACTCTAAGCTAATTAAAAGTTTAAACAGCTTCGCTGCCTAACTTATGATGATAATAATAATAATAATAAAATAAACGAGTCGATCATTCAAGTCGAATATATTGAAACGAATCTTATGGTGGCTGATGCGTTAACCAAAGCTGTGGCAGGTCCAAAGCAAGTTTTTTGTGCAACGAATATGGGTTTAATTAATGGTAAAGTTTAGTGTTAATTACTTTCATTGTTATACGTAAATTTTAACATAGTGGGGGTGTTGAATATGTAAACCCACACTTATTTTGTGTTATGCCCTTAAGAATAACTAATAATATTTAGTAGTTGCTTATGACATATTAAGTCAGTTTTGAGTATTAATAAAAACACTCTGAAAAATATCCTGCGTTCTTTTCTCTGCTTAACACATATGCTTTATGCAAAGACCAAGTTTTGCAAATGAAATGTGCAAATATCAATAAAATGAAAACAATTTGAATTAGTCTATTGATTATTTAAAAAAAGATGAAGCAATCTGCCGAAAAATGTATTAGAATATATTGTAGCACTTTTGATACTTTGCAATACACTTGGAAAATAGCAGCATTTTATTTATAAAAAAACTTACACTCTTAGTGACAACTTAAGAAAAACCCTCATCAAAATACTCATCACTAATATACTATGCACTGGGTTCTGTATGATCAAAAAGCTTGTGCTTTTCCAAAAGATCGGAGATTTTTTCCCCTTCAAACAATTTCTAGTAGTTATAACTTAGTAACATTAATTAAATTATTCAAAAATAGAAATACTTTCTAAAAAAAACTAATAAAATGCTCAAATTGTTGACTTTTAAAATTTAGTAAACACTACCGTCGGTTCTGGCAGCAAAATTTCTGGCCCACGCGGTATATAAAACTGCACCCCAAGTAGCGGGGTGACGTCATTATGACGTCGTTTTAAGGTGATCTACCGTCAGTAGACGTCATTCGACCAGTTAATGACGTGACATTAGAGTCGTCATAATAATGCTGTTATTTAGATATCATTTTTAGGTGTAGCTGTGGTAGGGTAACATGTTGACGTCATATACACGTCATTGTTAAGTGATGCAAATTCACGTTACAAATTAATTAAGAAGTGAACATAAATATTACACCTTGGCATTGCAAACAAAAAAATGTCGAATATATCAATAACAGTTTTTCATATAATAGTAATAATAATATAAATTTTGTTTTACTATTTACAACTATACAATTTTTAAGTAAATTGAAGTATAACTGTTCAATGGTTCAGTGAGTTAAGCGTTGCATTGCGAGCAAGAGGTCGGCGGTTCAATACCAATACTTCCTGAGTTTTTTTTCGTTAAAAACTTTATTAACAATTGTGGAAGAACATTTTAGTGAAAAGTTTCGCAAAATTCACTGATTACCAATGCGTCATATTGACGTCACATGTATGACGTCTTTGGGCTGTGACATTAAACTGTCATTGTGACGTCTGTCGTACGTCTTTTTTTTCGTCGTGGGACGTCGCCAGTCACCAAATATTGACGTGATTATGACGGCAGCTTGCCGCCTGGGACAATGATTGGTTAATAGCAAATATGTAGTTATGGCATCTGACAAACAAATAGGTACCGAGTTTTGCAGCTGAATTAAATTTTAACACCTATTTTATCAGCAAAATACTGACTTACGCATTTTATTGGTTAAATAGTCTTGTAAACAATACATTCTTATGTTTACCATAATTTCATGTCGTTATGAATTGCCACATAATAACCAGAAATATTCAGTTATTGTGCAACCATAAAAAAACACTAATTCAGTTTATACGCTGGTACTTTTATGGTAATATGCAGGCTAATCTTTGAGTACCTACCACATGTAATTTTTTACCCAAAGAGACGGGTAAAGGAAACTTTCCGATGAAAGTTCCCAGGAAATTTCGGGAGTTTCTGGAACGAAGTTTTGATAAAAATGTTAGTTTCCAATAAAATATTTGAATATTACGAAATTTTTCCGAAATTTTGGAAAGTTTCAAATGGAAAGCTTCCTCTGAAAAAGTACAGGTAAGAATAACGTTCTTAACACATTGACTGCCATACGGGTTAAGACAAATTCCTCATAAGGCACCATCTGGAGGCAACAGGTTAACCAAAAAAAAAAATATTCCCCCAGGCCATGAATACCATTGGCTAATACACTATGAATAGCAACATCGACACACAATATTCTGGAAAAAAAAACAGTGAAAAAAGGTCTCGGTCTATTTATAACGACAGAAGTGTGCCGGACCGAATTGCCGGCGGACTCGGTCTTATAGACCACTATGGGAGTCAATGTGTTAATAACATTATAGCAGAGCTGAGTATAAAACAAACGGTTTTCACTGACTTCAGGGCCAGCCTTTTTGTTTTTTTTTTTATTTTTTTTTTGTGACCGTGCCCCGCACGAGCTTAATATAAGTCGCCTTTTTTTCGAGTAAAATGTATGAGGACGAAAAAATTTTGTTTTGGATTTTACATCCCCCGCTCAACAATTTTGAAATGACGAAAAAATTTTTTTCTGACTTGTTTTAATCAAATTATTAAAATAGAGAAAAATATAATGGGACACGTAATGTAAGAAGCATTTGCAACACTTCAAATGTAGCCTCACCCTTGTTGCTACCTTTGTAGTAATTTTGTATGCCAGTAAATAGTAAATGGTAAACAGTAGTAAAAGAAACCGCAAATGCTCTTTATATTTTGCAAAAGACTTTACAGATAAGTGTGCTCTTGATTGGCAAATTTCTAAAACAGTAATATCGCTAGCGGACAAAAGATTTTCATATCATTGTGTTAGTGAACGTATTCTGAACAACTTTCAATATTATAATTAGTGATTTTTAATATAACAAATTCCTCTCTATTATCTAGTATATAAATTTTAATATTGAATTTTATTATCGAATTTAGAATTGTCAATGTTATTTTTTGTTGTATTTGACTTATGTAAGAAAGAGTAAATTTTCCTATGCATCAATAAAGGTCTGTCCGTCTGTCTATAATGGCTTTGTTTGATTATACAATCGAATATTTTTCAGTATACCCGATTACGTTGCGAAGTACTCAAGTACACCATTTTTACTACAAGTACAAGTAAATAAGTTTAGATAGTTCGAGTACGAGTACCTTTGCATGGATGTACTTGGGTACAGAGTACCAGAAACACTACTTAAGTACCGATTTCAAGTACTTGTATTCGAGTACATCCCAGCTCAGGTAGCGGCATGCTTGCCTGACAACTGTGCACACTGCCATATACATCCTAACGCACGACCGCTCTTTTAAGATCCCCAACTGACATTACTTCACTGTCAGTACTATATTTTCGAGGTATACATTATATTGATGCAGTACGTTCATTGCATGATTCGGTTATAAGGCTATTACTAAAATTAGTACTAACATTAGTCAATTATTAAAATATCTTGATTATTCCCACCATTACATACTCTCATATTTAGTCTAAGAGAAGATGGCTCTGAGAAATGCTAATGACTAAGTTGCCAGAAATCGTACCACGTCATCTGTGTGGTGGGCCACAAACTTCTAGAATGACCCTCATACTTCAATTGTGCAAAGAAAACCTTCACTTTCACCACGTTTAATTTAGTTTTTGCTTCATCCGATAATCTAAGAAAATGTTTTACTCAGTGTTGCTGGAATATCTGTTTATTATATTGTGCAGAGAGATCCAATTACATTTAGAGAGATAAGGATGACAACTCTCAACTTTTTTATACAATTAGCACATTGCTAGAGAGCACCATACGATTCTTATAAAATTTTAATATTGAGCTTAAAATTAGTATAAACAGTTTATTTAATTTACCATTTTGATGATTTTGAATTGATTCCAGTGTAAAATAGATTTACACAAAGTTTTAACAGAAACAAAGCATGTTTCCTGATGTTCTTGTTAGCTAATTATTTTCTATAAGGTGTAAGGTTATTAATATTGATGTTCTGGATAGTCTAGCGAGACAAAATGGTCTTAGCCATTATTTTATTAGACGTTCCTAGTTTAGTTTCCTCTGAAAATAAATTTATATAAGGTAAATATTCAACTAACATAATTTGTTATATAGGTAAGTGAATAGTAATTTAGCGACAAAAATAAAGAAATATCATTAAAGTGTTAGTTTTAAAAATTTTTAAATTTAACATATAAGTACATTTTAATTTTATTTGTACAATATACGCTCAAACCAGCCAAAAGAATATTGAATTATATAAGAATGTAAGAAACATATTGCTCCAATTAAAGCCAATTTAATTTTAGCACAAGGTTAATATGATGTTAAGATAAGTTATATAGTTAACTTTGTATAAGTATAAAGTGAACATATAACGCGGGACATAATGAAAAAGTTCCAGGTTTAATAATCAATAAGCAGGAGGGAGAAATCTGAAATTTGTCCAGGTCTCAGAATTAATGAGCAGGGGAAAAATCTGGAATTTTTTTTCTCAAAATTGATAAGTTGGTGGGGGATGGGGATTTGGAAAACAATTTTGCAAGCGGGGATGCTATCCTTCCTCATCTGGGATGAATGGTCACTTTAACTTTGTATAACAAAAAGAAAATCTATTGTCTTAATAAAGAGCTGTGTATTATTAAGGAAGGTAATAAATATTTTTATTTTATATTACACTTATGGAAAAATAGATCAATGCGTTTTATATAAAACCGAAATAAAAAATAACCAAAAATTATACATAGTTTTTGTACTTGCAATATAAGAGAAAATAAAAACTCACAAAATTCACATTTAACAAAAATTCAAGGCACATTAATTCTTATTTGAGAATCACGTAAAATAAAATAATTTCCAATTTTTGTAAATTTAAATGTTCCTTCAATTTGCTCTATAAAAATTTCAATTTCTTTTATTTCTGTAATTATACAGCAATTCTGAGTTGACACTATTTTATTTTATATTTAAACTGTGAATGAGTTATACTGCACTCACAATAATATTTCGCAGTCTTATGTTGTATCTTTCTATTATTTTTAAGCATAAAATTAACAATCATTTTACAACAAGGCATTTTATAGGGCAGCTGGTTGCACAAAATGTACAATACTAGCAAATAAGTAAACCAGCATACAGGGTGTCTCACAAAGATTTGATTCAATTTGATAACATATTTTTATGAACATTTCCCAACATTATAGCCACATTCTTAAGCGTGATCCTACATTCGAAATTATGACAATATAACTCTAAATATATCTCTCAGTTTTTCCTATTAAGCACCAGTACAGGATGAATTATATTCACGCCTTGCTCTCATGATCACTATTGTAGTTCTACTATCGTCCACTGGTGGCGCCACGAATACAAAGCTAAAACTTGTCCATTCCTTTCCTCTCTGTCCACTACCTGCCCCCTTCATGCACCAGCTCCAGTTCTCAGTTTTCTATTTTCGTGCGCTAAAGATGGCGGACTTCAATCGCAAGCATCCAAAAATAGTTAAAAACAAGAGGAAATATGATTCTTCCCCGGAAGATTCATCTTCTAATAGAAGTACGAGCACCAGCTCAAGTGAAGAAAGCAGAATGGAAAAAATTTTTAAACTAAAGAAACGTATTCGTAAACTAAGAAAGAAAAGTCCCACTCGACGCAGACATAAAAGACGTCGTTATGAGTCATCGGCTTCACCTACCCCATCAGACACAAATAGGGAGGATATAGCTAGTAAGTTAATAGCTAAACTGGTAATTTCAAACCTAGTGTGTTTGGATAAATGCACTAGAAGGTCATGGATATGACAAATAAACCCCTTTTAAAAATTAAAACCTAGTTGACTTGTGTAAGTTTTCTAGAAGGTCATGTGCATGACAAATAATTGGGGTCAGGCCAATATACTGTATTATAAAATTAGGAAAAGTAAAACTAAGTCTAAGGTACGTATTTTATTTTAGGTTGTACTATCGACAAAGAAAACATAGATCCCCTAGAAGTAGAGTTTGTTGGTGTTGATGAACTGGATAGAGATACCTTAAATGTACTGGGGAAAAGTAGTGAGACAATCAGTATAGTAGGTGAGCCCATTCAGAAAGATATTGCCATGCAGTGGATGACAGACATTAGTTCGGGACTAGACCAGGAAACGTGTGACAAAATATTAAAGAAATATCCTCTCCCCCAAAATCTTACAACGGCTCAACCACCTAATCTTAATCCTGAGATTAAAGCAGCTATAACTGAAAAAAGCATAAATCGAGACTGCAGATTAGAGAAAATTCAAGCACAGATGGGAATAAGCCTATCAGCTTTGGGAAAAGCCCAAACCATGTTACTAGCTATTCAGAAAGAAGAGGGGGGGACAAGCTCTTGCAGATAATTGAAGCTGTGAATGACGCAGCTAGACTGCTGGCGGATATTTACAATGGGCAGTCCTTAGCTAGACAACAGTGGGTCAGCGTTAGTCTCGACAGAAATGCCAAGGAATTGGTAAAGAATACTCCCTCGGAGGGGTGGTTATTTGGTGAAAATTTAGCAGAGAAAATTAAGGCAGTCAGGATCATAGAGGACAGGTTAGGAGCTAAAAGCCCAACACAAAACCTCTAAACTGAAACCCAAAACAACCTCAAAAAACTTCAGAGCCCCCACCAGGCAAATGTGGACCTCGGGGGGGCAAAAACAAGAACAAAACCAGTCAACATCGGGGATGAGAGACTCGCTCAAGACGAGACCCACGCATCAGTCCCGATACAATCGAAGGAAGCCAGAGAGAAACAACCGTCGTTATTGTTATTGAATAATGAGAATCGAATTGAAGAGGTAAGTTTTGAAGCTGGTCGGCTTTCTCTATTTTTCAAGGAGTGGTGCAAAATAACAGTAGATCCGGTTGTCAGATCTTGGATAAAAGGGTACAGGTTACCTATAACCAGGAAAATAAAACAACAAATTATTAGGTCAAGGAGGACCTGGTCACATGTAGAGACTGAAAACATTCAAACGGAAATATGCCGTCTTTTAAATATAGGAGCCATTAAGAGCTGCAAGTCTTGTAGGGGTCAATTCATATCTAACATATTTTTGATTTCAAAGCCAAATGGCAAGAAAAGGTTAATTTTAAATTTGAGAAGATTAAACGCATTTTTAAAGACTAATCACTTCAAAATGGAAGATAGAAATACCGTATCTAAACTTCTTTCTTTGGGTGCATATATGGCTTCTATTGACTTAAAGGAGGCATACTTTCTTATAAAGGTATGTAAAAGCCACAGAAAATATTTAAGATTTGAGTTCAAAAATGTCCTGTATGAATATACATGTATTCCCTTTGGCTTGTGTAGTGCTCCTTTAGTTTTTACCAAACTGTTAAAACCAGTATTACAATTGTTGCGTGAAAAAGGATTTATATCAGTAGCATACTTGGATGATTTTCTGCTAATTGGTGACTCTTATGGAGAATGCCTTAAAAATGTAGAAACAACATTAAATGTTATGCGTAAGTTAGGGTTTATCATAAATTATGAAAAAAGTAGTCTTATACCTAAAAAGGTATGTAAGTTTTTAGGATTTTTATACAATTCTGATTCTATGACAATACAAGTACCTCCGGAGAAACGCCTTAATATATATAATTGGCTTTGTGACATTTCAAATAAAAAAACTTGTAGTATTCACCACTTTGCTAGATTTGTAGGGAAAATAACTGCAGTATGTCCTGGCGTTAAGTATGGATGGCTTCATGTAAAGCAATTTGAACGGGCTAAATACTTAGCTCTTTTAAAAGCCCATGGGTCATATAAAAAATACATGTCGGTTCGAAATTTTATTAGTAGTGACTTGTTCTGGTGAAAAAAGAAAATAATTACATCTCGAAATTCTATAGCTCAAACCAGAACATTTGTAGATGAGATTTTCTCAGATGCTTCTTCTCAAGGATGGGGGGCTTATTGCAATGGCCAAAGAGCAAATGGTCAATGGAATTCAACTGAAAAACAATATCATATCAATAAGCTGGAACTACTAGCAGCATATTTTGCATTAAAATGTTTTGCAAACAAGTTAAAAGATTGCGATATTTTACTCCGCATTGATAACACAACAGCAGTGGCATATATCAACCGAATGGGGGGAGTTAAGTTCTTGGGCCTTAACAACATAACACGGATGATATGGGAATGGTGTGAACATCGCAATCTTCTAATATTCGCAGCTTATATTCATTCAGAAAATAATGCGGAGGCCGTCTACGAATCTAGGAAAATTCCTAAAGATATAGAGTATGAGCTGTGCCAAGTAAAATTCGAAATGATTATAGAGAAATTTGGCATGCCAACAATAGACTTGTTCGCTAGCGGAAACAATAATAAATGTGATAGATTTATTTCCTGGAAGAGGGACCCGGATGCCCTAGCTATCGATGCCTTCACGATTTCATGGTCCAACGAATTCGGTTACGCATTTCCACCTTTCTCGCTCATACCCAAAGTGCTCCAAAAAGTAGTCTCAGATAATGCAAAGATGATTCTGATAGTTTCATATTGGCCTACTCAACCATGGTTCCCTATCTTTAATAAACTTTTGAAAGAAAAGCTCATTATCTTAAAACCTGACCAGAATTTATTGTTAATCTGTTGACAGGATACCCCACCCTCTTTGGAAGAAGCTTTCCCTGGCGGTAGGACTGTTATAGAACAAGCTTTCAGACTAAAAGCCTTTCCGGAGGAAACAATCCGCATAGTAATGGCATCCATAAGCAAAAGCAGCGAGAAGCAATACAGTAGTTGCTTAAAATTATGGTGGAGATTTTGCTTAAAGAATCAACTTGACCCTTACGATTACTCAGTTAATTGGATACTCAGATTCTTAACAAAGCTTTTTGAAAAGGGATCCTCATACAGATCCTTAAATTGCACTCGCTCTGCCTTAGCATTGATTCTGTCACCAGAATTGGGATCTAACAAGAAAATTAAAAGATTCTTTCAGGGTGTACAAAATCTCAGGCCAACTGCCGCAAGATATGATTATATTTGGGACCCCACCATAGTTTTAAACTACTTAGGTACACTTTTTCCAAACGAAAACTTATCCCTGAAGGATTTATCATATTAGTTAGTTACCCTTTTTGCTCTTACAACGGCTCATTGAGCACAAACATTTTCTCTGATCAAACTTAATAACATTCATAAGAAGGAAACAGGTTTTGAGATTTTGATAAGTGATAGGATAAAAACTTCAAGGGTAAACAAAATTAAACCAGTACTTTATATATCTTTTTTCCATAATAACCCTGCAATTTGCACTGCAAAAACCTTAGAGACCTACTTACATAAAACTGCTGTCTTAAGAGGAAACCAACGAAAACTGTTCCTAACCTTTAAAAAACCTCATAAACCGGTGACAACCCAGACTCTCAGTCGATGGATTAAAACGACATTAAAAAATAGCGGTATAAACATAGACATTTTTTCAGCCCACAGTTGTAGACATGCCTCTACATCATTAGCAAGTAACAAAGGTATGAATATTGATATAATTAGAAGCACTGCAGGTTGGTCCAAAGGTTCGGAAACGTTTGCGAAGTTCTATGATAGGCCTATCATTGACAAAAATAATTTTGCCAGGTTGATTTTGTCCTAGGTTATTTTATTACTTATATCTAGATATACTTATGATTGTTTTAGAAAAATGACAAGCAATAAGTTAAGTTAAATAAAATATAGAATAGGTTTAGTGGAACATTTAAAATAAATATTTTTATTATGGAAAGAATGTTTAAATTCATTCTCAGGGATCTCAAATCGCTCTGAACATCTACAATAGTGATCATGAGAGCAAGGCGTGAATATAATTATAAGATTAAACGAACTTACCTTAAGTGAAGTTCGATCTTAATTATATGAATGCCTTGCTTGAAATGATCAAACCCTTCCCACCCGGTTGATTAAAAAAAAAAAAAAACCCTTGATCATAAGATTTGAGATTTCAAATTTGCTCTAAAGAAACTGAGAACTGGAGCTGGTGCATGAAGGGGGCAGGTAGTGGACAGAGAGGAAAGGAATGGACAAGTTTTAGCTTTGTATTCGTGGCACCACCAGTGGACGATAGTAGAACTACAATAGTGATCATTTCAAGCAAGGCGTTCATATAATTAAGATCGAACTTCACTTAAGGTAAGTTCGTTTAATCTTATAATAATTTCTAATTACATTTTTATGTATTTTTATACATGGTAATTAAAAAAATGGCATTTAAACAAGATTTTAATACGGAATATCATCCTTGAATGCTTTTGACTATAACACAGTCCCAAAAAGATTACACAGCCCCACAAAAAAAAGAAAGTGGTCTGGCCAGCAGACCGGTGTATCCTTATGTATTTGGACCCACTGAATTCGAATCCGAAGTCAGAATTGTCAGATGCGCCCGTTTTTCACCTCTAATCCCAAAAAACACCCGTAAAACAAAAAAAAATGGACTGTTCGGCGGTGTGTGTATCCTTATGTATTTTGACCCCCTGAATCCGAATCAGAATTGACAGATTGGCTCATTTTTCATCCTTAATCTCAAAAAACACCGTAAACAGCCAGTTTTTTGCCCTTCATATTCAAACGATTAGTTGGAAATTTTTTTAATATGTAGTGTGACCCATTTGATTCGGAGTCACCCTGTAAAATCTTTATGTGCGATTTGAATCAAATTTTATTCAAGTATAGAACAAATTAGGATCTAATTATTACCAGAAAAACCTTCGCCTCCCACAAATTCAAAGCCAATATATGCGGAAAAAATCAAATGTTAATGAAACTTGTACAGAATTATCCAAAAACCTAAGTCCAGAATTTAACCAAAATTAAAAAACATTGAAATTTCAATTAAAATAATGTCCAAGTCCGAAAATACCACTTTATAGAGTTTTTTGTTTAGAAAACTGTACTACGATAATTTTGTTTGAAATTAAACCTAAGCTGCCAGGTAGTTGTCAAGCAATTTGCTGTTTTTTTTTAAATAATTATTTTTAAAATTTCAATTTTTTAATTTTGATTAAATTTTGGACTTAAGGTTTTTGGACAATTTTTATTAACAAAATTTTCCAATAAGAAAATGCCTAATATGATTTTTTGATTTTTTTCTGCATATTCTAGTACCGGAGATGGCTTTGCATTTGTAGAAAGCAAATGTTTTTCTGGTCATAATTAGATCCCAATTTGTTCTATACTTGAGTAAAATTTAAATAAAGATTTTATAGGGTGATTCCAAAATAAATGGGTCACACTGTATATTAATAACCCTGCAACTCCACAACCCCATTAATTGAGGCGTGCAAGCTTCTATTACCACAAAACTGAGCAAACAGAAATTTTACACTTCTGACTTCAAAAACCAGAGTGTACAGGCTTTTATAACCACATAACCTCTAAATCCTGTTACTTCATAACCCCAAACTCCATAACCCAGGGAATATTTACTTTTTATCTCTGCTTGCTCGTAGTATGACGCTAAAGGATGCCCCGAGTTATGGAGTTTGGAGTTATGAAGCAGCGACATTTATGAAGTTACAGGATTTAGAGGTTATGGGGTTATAAAAGCCTACACATTCTGAATTATATGGTTTTTGAAGTCAGATGTCTAAAATTCCTGTTTACTCAGAGTTTTATATAGAAGCTTGCACATTCCGATTAATAAGGTTATAGGGTTATGGAGTTGTAGGGTTATGGGGTTACAGTGATATGAAGTCATGGCAGTATGAGGTTATCAAGTAAACATATTAAAAAAAAATTCCAACTACTCGTTTGACTGTGAAAGGCAAAAAACCAGCTTCCAGTTTTTTGAGATTTGGGATGAAAAACGAGCCAATTTGACAATTCTTACTTCGGATTCGGAAGGGTCAAAATATATAAAGATACATGTAAGGTATGCCAGATAGACGATTTTTTTATTTGTTTTACGGGCGTTTTTTGGGGTTAGGGGTAAAAAAAGAACCAATCTGACAATTCTGACTTTGGATTCATATTCAGCGAGTCAATATACATCAGGATACTCTGGTCTGGTCCGCCAGACAGATCACTTTTTTTTGTGGGCTGTGTTATTAGAATTATTATTAATGCTTTTAAGCATTAACCTTCCTCGCACGGGGCGAAATGTGTTTAGAAACTTAGCAATTATACTAGTTTCTATTTATCTAAAACTAAAAATAGTGGCTTTCACTGTGGGAACGGTCTAAATATAAAAATAAAAGTCAGGTCTGTATATCAGGAACCAGCTAATTCCGCGAGGATGAAGACATACTTAAATGTGGGTACTGACTGCATACGTTTATAACAGGTACTAAACTTCAATTTGACACACCCACAAAGTAACCGGGAAGGACAAATTACCAATGGGGCAGAAGAGTAGGGATGCTGTTATGATCTTAATTTGTTTTTATATATTCAGTTTTTATTATTGATTACTTTATTCTAAAACAAAATTTATTTAGAAATCTGTGGCATTTTCCAATATTTACATGTAACATTTTGAATACAATTAAAACACACCAATGTGGAAAACGTACATATCCGCGAACGTGATTAATGTTAGTTGCGGGAGATGTACAAATCCGCAAAGCCTTAGGGCGGGCGCACTGTAAAACGGGAGCCGCAGTGAAAGGGTTAATTGTCCATTTAGATGTCCAATGATATGAAACTACCCCTACCAAAATGCTCAGTATACGTGTTCAAAGGAGGTCGAAAACATGATAATTTAAACTTTACATTTTCTTAACTTTGTATTTAGGATTTTCCATTATACAATTATGTAATAATATTGGGACATATTTTGTTAGTGAAACTGAATGGTTGCATATGCTGATATGTATTAGTCATTTCCCTCCTTATGTTTCCATTGAATGATAATAACTAGTCAAAACGTTTCTATCAACTTACTGTTTGTACCATAAGTCTGTTCACTTATGTGACCAAAAACGCAATAACCAACTGTTATTGGCAAATATATAGAGTCGTTTAGTTCCATGGACCCATACAGTAAAAAAATTTGTACATAGATTATTTTACAAATGTGCGTCTCATTTGAAAAAGCTGTTTTTGTCAAATGTTGTGGTAAATTACATAAAACATCGGCATTATTTAAATTTGTGAGACAACCTGTATAACATAAACAATTTATATAAAAATAATCTCTCTAAATGCATCGTTGCACAAATAATTTTTTATTTCTTGTCATATACCTAATCACTAGATTTATTACAGTCTTATAACTAATGTGACGTTAACATACATACTATATTATAAAAAATAATTTAAAACAACCTTACGCAACTATCAATATTCATATTTTAGACCTAGTTTTGTTTAATAACAGTTTAATCTCACATATTCTGAAACTATTTATTGCTCTATTGCGTTACATCTGCCTACCATTATATACAAGCGTTACATCCAAGTTGTCACTTAAGATTAAAGTATTTCAAAATATATAAACTCTGTGGTCTTTAGGTGGGATGACAGGTAAACAGTGATGCTAAATTAAAATGGAGACATCAGACGAACCTTCGTAAGAGAAGGAATCTTATTTTACCACCCTTGCAATATTTTCTTTTTAATTTTGTATAGGTACACATTTTTAACATGGCAAGGCAGACACTGACAGAAGTAAGGCATCAATGGGGTATACTCGCTATGTAAATCACTTTTACAACACACAATCAAGTCTTTCTAAGCAAAATTGTGAAAAAACAGCTATAGTTTATCAAAAAAAATTCAAAGTTCTCGGAAAACAACCCATACATATTAATTTATGTGAAAAGAATCTGAGAACATCAATGGTAAAGCGTGTTAATAGATGGCACTAAAATCTAATATAGCATTCTACTAACATGTGTCTGTCAAATGCATGTTGTATATATTTTTGATTAGTTGTTTTCCTAAGTAAATGCTGTTAAACAATATATTTTGTGTAGTTAAACAAATAAAGCATGAAGTAAGCAATAGTGAGGTGTTTATTTGTTAAGTAGACAGTAAAGTTAACAAAGCGAATAGCTAAAAAACACAATAACTATGCTAAGGCATGGAAGAGTAGAAGAGAATAAAATTTACGATCACTTTGCTAAAAAAAAAAATGCAAATAAATGACTACTTCTCCCAAAACCATGTGATAGGAAAGAGTCATACAATGCAGGAGTTAAAATAAAAAAACGTATAAAAATGTTTCCACCAAGAGGGCAACCGCTGAGGGGAAATAGCGTACACATCGGAGGAATTAGAAAGGAATTGAAGGTATTTCGGTAGGAATTCTTAGGTATTAAGGGAATTACAGGGGAATTTGGAGGAAATAAATATTATTACGTGGTATTAGGAATCAGAGGTATTAAATGAGATTTGCGCATGCTCTCATCTACATCAGAATTTAAATGAGGTTATGTTGTGTTAAAAACGTTATATTACGTTAGTTAAAAACAGGTGCGTTATGTTGTCTTGTGCTTAGGTAAGTAATAAAAATAAATCATTTAGATTATAATTGTTAGTCAACTGACTACAACTATCAAAATATGTAGTCACTTACCAAGAATAATAAGACTAAAAAGGATAGTTTATTACCATATGAGACCCTCCGATGTCGGCTTTTCGATCAGGGTGTATAAGGTATTATTATGTGTTTGACATAGACAAAATTCATTGAATATTGTGATTGTATTATACGGTATTTTGTCGTGTGTACAGTAAAAGTTGTTTTATTTGCTTCAATTTGATGTACATACTTGGACGCGTAAAAATATTGAAATGGAATTGTTATCTTGAAGAATTACATGTCAATTCTTATAGAAAGGATGTCAATGTTGTAAAAACATTAGCGCCGAGATTAGCGCTTAAAATAGCAAGTAAAGAAAAAATATTTAATTTAATTAAACTACCGATGAGACTATGGACTTCTAGTTCAGTAATATAACGATTTATATCGGATAAAATTCATAAAGTTTTGAAAATTGGTAGAAATGTAAGGATATCGAAAAGTTCCCTCCCCCAAATAGTGTGCTTCATCCCCTAGGACACCGTTTCCACCCCCATTTTAAGATTTTCTAGATTATCTCGGGAACAGTGCACTTTTTGATAAAAATACCTATATACAAAATTATTCCTTATAAACTACCTATAAAAAAAAGCAGAACAACAACTTTGATAATGATAATTATACGGAAATAGAGAATTGGTACAAAACATACATCAATGAAAGAATGCCATTAGAAAACTACAACATCGAGGAAGATGATTACTTCGAGATACTAAACCAGGGAAAAAGCACTGCTCCAGGTCATGACATGATATCAAAAAACATCTTGACCTTCAAATACACCGGCACATCATAAAAATAGACGAATTTTGTCTAACTAACCAATACATACCGGAAGAATGGAAACTTGAAACTATTGTCGCAATACCAAAACCCAACACGGACCGTGCCAAGGCAACCAATTTCAGACCTATAACGCTCCTACCAGTCATCGGAAAAAACTTCGAGAAAATATTGAAAAAGAAAATAGAAGAAAGAGTAGAACACCACATCCCCAGACACCAATTCGGTTTTAAAACTAAATATTCCACACTACACCCACTTTTTACGTTAATCAACAATATTGAAACCACCAAACTGAATGGAGGAAAAACTGCAGCTCTATTTATTGACATTGAAAAAGCATTTGACAGCATATGGCACAAAGGCATAATTTACAAACTTTACAAGCTAGGCTGTCCAAAGTACCTTATATTATTAGTAGACTGTTTTCTGAGAGACCGCCACCTAAAAGTCAAAGTTTCAACCTCATTCTCATATGAGTTCACACCAGAACAAGGTCTACCGCAAGGTTCGCCACTCTCTCCATTGCTATACAATATTTTCTGTGCAGATATCTATTACCACCCCTACAACGATTTTTCACACAGTGCCTATATACTCCAGTTTGCCGATGACACGACTCTCATATCTCATAATACCTCTATAGCAACAGCAACACAAAGCCTTCAAAACCTGGTACCACACATTACAAATTGGTTTAACAAATGGAGACTAAAACCTAATCTAGCAAAGTCCGTTTTTATTATTTTCAATCACAACCCTGGCCCGAATTCCCTAACGCTCAATATGTACAATCATACGCTCCACCCAAAAACATCTACCAAATACCTAGGAATAATTATCGACCATAAAATCAACTTTAATAGCCATATGGCATAAACTAAAAGAAACATTATTTCACGAGCGAAACACTTTAGATGCCTTGTGTATAAAAAAGGAGTAATCAAAATCGAAACTGCCAGTAGGATATACAAAACGATCTGCAGACCCATGTTGGAGTATGGCCATGTAATCTTCCAAAACTGTAAAAACCCAGCGATACAAAAACTCAAGGTAACAGAAACAAGTGCCCTTCGTCTGATAACCAAAATCCGTCACCCCAATAATCTCCTACACAATCCTCCCAACCAACTGCTATATCAGCTGACAAATATTCAACCAATAGAAGAGAGACTAACTAATCTGCCAACAAGATTCTTCCAGAACGAACATAATAAGGAGTTAATAGACAGCTTATGTGTAAGAAGAGTACATAATGGCAGAGCAAGATGGAAACACCCGTCAAGAACATTATGGGAAATAATAAATTAAACAGTTTTTTTTTCTCACATTAATTAATGATATTTTAATTCCTACTATGTTAATTGTCGATACTTTGAATATATTATAGATATAGGCTGAAGGACCTCGGTCAATGGCCTGTTGAACTGTATATGTCAATTCAATAAAGCACTTTTATTATTATTATTATTATTCCTTATAAAATTCTCTATAAAAAATGTCTCTACACTTTTTTTTTCCTAAAATTAATAGTACCGTGGGAAATAAGGCGCACGCATTAGGGTTTGTTCCGGTCAACACAATAAATTGTAATCTTTACTATAATCTACTTCAAGGTTCAAAGCTTAACGCTAAAGCAGTAGCTACTAAACTCCACCTAAAATTATAATAAATGTACCACTTCCACCCTCTCACCTCTATAAAATAACACGATATTTAAAGAAGCGAGAATATTGTATATTGTACTTGTTTCCACGCCACCCCAGAGGTAAAGTACTTGGCATGTGGTGTCCCCTGTAGGCCGAATCCACTAATTATCAAAAGGTTACCTACGTTAATTAATCTTAGTCGTCTTCCATAGATTCGACATTCATGCATGCTTGTCCGTGGTAATGGTAACACATTGTGGAACAACATAAGCCTGCTCTTCTGCAACTGCACCTGTTTTCTCACCCTAATTTCCATAAACAAGAAATTAGCGTTACAACAGATTCGAGAGCCGGTTCTTTTGTTATCATAGTTCGTGTTAATATACCGCCAACTTTTTTCCATCTCCAATCAGTAGCTTCTAGCGCAACGTTTTTCCATGTTTGAATTTGGTAAAAAACGCGATATGAGTGTTGCCGAGCAGCAGCAGAAGTTGTTAGTAGTTTTGATATTACAGTATTGTTCGCTTTACCAAGTTTGTTAAAAGTCATGAATCTGTAAACATCTAGACTTTTTTCTGAAGAGGCAGAGTTGTATAAACCTAGAACAAATCGCTCTCCTACGTCTTCAATTTCTCTATGACTAGCTTTTTCATTATTAAAACTTTGCACGATGTCTTGTAATACTTCAGTAATATAACAGTTAAAATTGTAATTGTAATATATCGGACAAAATTCATAAAATTTCAAAAATAGCACAATAATTTTCGTTCTAAATCTTACAACACTTTTTAACACCCGTTTTAACACACAAAAAAATAAATGAAGCCAAACTTTTAATTTTATTTTATTCATATAATAGGTAGGTATAACACATAAGCCAAAGCTAGTATGTAGATAATTAGGTAGTAAAAAACCGGCGTAATTGTACTGAAAATATTAAGGAATTAGGAGGAAATAAAGGTATCAGAGGAACTAGGGGAATTATAAGGAATTAAAGGGGAAATGAAGGGTATTTTTCTAGAATAGGTATTAGGTGTACAAAAATTTCGCCAGCGGTTGCCCCCTCGGTTTCTACTAAAGAAACCTGGTGAAAAAATGTATTTAATTATTGCCAAAGAAACCCTAAAGCACACAACTTTCTTTAGCAAACCAGAATTAAAATTACTAAGCAGACATTGCCCACTGATGATGACAATATAATTAGTCAACTTACTCTGTCAGTGGCCGCCTTTGGCTAAAAAATATTTAGAAATATAAGCATTGCTAGCTGTACAATTTTAATTGCACACATTCAAAGGCAGAAATCGTGCAAAAAGGCATAATTTATTGACAACAATCTCTCAACAAGGATAGCAAAGGCCAAATAAATTAATTATCGTCAGTCTTCTAGCTAGTTGGCCTGTTCCGAGCAGGTTGGAAGATATATTTTAGTTGCGAGAATCTATGGAGATATGCACTTGGTGTTTTGATTGCACACATTTCAGTCTCTACTCTTATGCACTAGATAAATTACTGTTTCGTTTGTTTCTATGTTTTTTGTTAAACACCTTCTCATGAAGATAACGGAAAAAACTCTACAGAAAATGTTCATTTAGAGAATATTCAGAATCATTATTTCTTATTATTTTTTTAACATTCTTTTTTAGGTCTGCTCCTTATAGTTAATCGTAAAATCGTAATTTAAAATTACACACTGAATCTTGTTTGCTGTGAATCTTGGACATAACTTGAAATAATGTCACGCAGTATTAATTTATAATAAGTTTCTGACAGAACTATAAAAGTTCAGAAATAAGTAAATTATACATAACTACTCGGTAAAATGAGATATTTGTCAGCTTCTGTAAGTCTTTCCATTTTAACTATGTAGAAAGATTAGGATATAGTCCTAAAAATTCATTCAAGTATGCTTGAATGATTCCTATTTCTACATAAAAAAAATGATTCTATAATTTCTATAAATAAGAGTTGCATTTTTCATGTATAGAATATAGTATACAATGACATAAATTTAAAGGGAGATTTTTAACATTATGGATTCTCAGCCTCATATTCCATACAATACAAATATAAAAAATTTTTGGTTTCGGTGTAGTGACTTATTCATACCATTCTTCTTCTTAATAGGGGTAATGCATAAATGGTTGCTACAACGTACCGCTCTGGTTGTTATTAGGCCTTTGGGCACGTCGGATATCCTCTAGCTGAATGAGCTGAATTAAAAAAAATCATTAGTTGATACTGGTCACAATATGTAATCAGTACATGATATAATTACTGCGCAGAATATTAATACTAGCCACTTTGTATATTTCAAAGAGCAATAAGCAATTTTCGAAATTATCTGCAAATCGATAAATCAAAATCTATATTTGTTCCAAAATACAAGTACAGTATTATAATACTCAACTTGTGTGTAGAATATGTCAATTAAAAATCTTACCATCTATAGAAATAAATATGTTCTGATTACACGGGCCGAAAAAGAAAGGGCTACGTTTTTGATCAGAAGCGTCTTATCCTATGTTTTTTGACATGCCGAAACTGATTCCGATAAAAAAAATCTACCTCATCAGTTTTAGTCTCCCTTTTATACCCTAAAAAGAGCAAAAAAGAAGTCTTGATCTAAGGTTCTGATCTAACCTTTCTGAAATATTTTGATGCGCTGAAGTCAGTTTTGGACAAGAAAAAAATTTCTATTGAGTCAGTTTCCCATTACAATTCTCTTTTATCTCCTAAGGGTGGCAGGGGGGAAACTGACATGACAGATTTCTTTTTAATATCAGAATTGGCTTCAGCACATCAAAAAACAGGATAAGATGGTTCTGATCAAAAGTGCAGCCCATTAAAATGAGTGAATTTGCCCCTGCATGGATGGTGCTATTTTTTTTGCTTGGATTGTTGTATCGTGAGATTCCAGAGCCTCCAGACCTACATCATTTTAGCAAAGCTAATATTTTGACAACGAATAATGTAATATCTAGTTAAGAACGTATGCGTATTTGCTAGCTTGAAAGCGGGGCGCTTTTGCAGGAAACAGGTACAAAAGGTACATACAAATTTTCTTACCTGCGTTAAAGTATGATAGCTGATTTATTTTTCAAGTGACCCGCTAACAACATGGTGTAAGCGTCAATCTCTGAATCTTAACGTCCGAGGTTCGATCCCTGAGCGTTTTCAGTTTTTTTTTTCAAATGTACATACTAAGAAAAAAGTTATGGCCAAAAATAATAAATATTTCCCTATCGGTTGTCTCTTTCTTGGTAATCACCACCTTAAGTTAATATTTGTTGAAAAAAAAAAAAAGCTAAGAACGCTCAGGATCGTACCTCGGACCTTAAGATTCGGAGGCTGACGCTTACACCATGTCGTTAGCCTGTCACTTGAAAAATAAAGTTATCATACTTTAACGTAGGAGAGAAAAATTTTTATGTACCTTTTGTACCTGTTTTCTGCAAAAGCGCCCCGCTTTCAAGCTAGCAAATACGCACACGTTCTTAACTAGATATTACACTATTCATTGTCAAAATATTAGCTTTGTTAAAATGACGTAGGTCTGGCGGCTCTGGGATCTTGGTCTATTATCAATATCACTTGTAATTTTGTAAAATGTCAGCCCTTAATATTAAACCGTTTCCGAGTAAAAAAAAAAAATCGAAAATTTTCGAAAATAATTTTTATCTATTTCTAGAAGGTCCTTAAAAAATAAAAAAGGACATTTTATTTTTTTTAAAAACTTTCTATTCATAATACCTACCGATATCAAAATATTAGAGATTACAGAATACTATCCCCAGATGCCACAAAAAATATATGATAATTTTGGTATCAGGGTATCATAATTTAAATAAATAAAAAAAGAACATTTATCCAATTTATTCCATGTTTATGTTCTGGTAGTATCTATCATTAATTAAAATTTTATTTGAATCGGTTATACCGTTGAATAGAAAAAATTTTCGAAAATTTTCGATTTTCTCTTTACTCGAAAACGGTTTAACTCTTTCTCAACGGGAGCCGCAAAAACGCGCAAATCTCTGATTGACATCTGTGGGAGACGAATATTTTCGAACGCCATGAATACTACTTAAAATCGGGAGGTGCAAGACTGTGGTCTGATATTCGCTTAAAAGCATTTTCAAGCTGTAGCTTGCTATTATGCAACCAGTTATACTCTATTAATATCTATTGGCGAGAGAGACGGTATCAATGGACCCGTTTAGTAGTGACGTCAAATATTATGCAACCAACAATACAAGTGGGATAACGAAATTTACAGTTAATATTTTCGCTCTTATGCACCTTGCTATTAAGGATGACAAAAATTGCTGTTAACAATTTTGTGTTATTACTCAATTATATGGCATATCTAAGACAATTCAATTCATAGGCCATATTCTTAAAATACGTTAGATTCGTTCTACATATAATTTACTCAATTAAATTAATATGTGTTTTAACCAAATAAAATTAGAGGCCCTGATCAACAGCCATATTTTTAACCCTTAAATGTATCGTACATAAGGCTCAAAATCTTTAGCAACACACACTTGTATTGTTGGTTGCCTAGAATCTGACGTCACACTAAACGGGTCCATAGGCTCAAATGCACAATAAAATTTGGGAAAATAATGAAAATTAGTACATAACATTCTGGCCATTATTAAATGTGAAAATCGACCGTAACAAGCTTATAAATAACCTGTCAGTGAATTCATTGTAAATTCTTGTTGTTTTCGAACTTCTTAATTATGCAAAAAGGAACGGAAAGTGGTTTTGTGGAAGCATGTTCCGAAAATCCGTTTATGTTAACTGTGTTTTTTATGGACAATTTAGACTTTAGGAGTGCAGAAATAAGAATACGTGAAACAGTAATATAAACACCAAGTAACAATACAACAACAAGCAATAAAATAAATCAAGATAATCACAACGCAGAACAACAAATAAACACAACAAGCATAAGATAATAGAAACGACACTGACCAAGACAAGACTGACAGCAATTAAAATTCAGATGACAATTAAGAATTTTCGGTTATCTTCTTCTTCAACTCCTTGGCCAGGGTAGGTATCCTTTTTATAGTAAGCCTAAAATTGTCTAACTACGTTTACATACGTCATAAATTTTTAAGGGAAAATATATAACTAAACTTTAACAATTTTTTTTACGTTTATATTGCTTAAAAAAAAATACTCCTCTTTTAATCTAAAGAACTCAGTTTTGAATAAAAAAAAAAATGCCAAAATTCCCCATTATTATGTATGCATACTTATTTCAACTTGCGCATATAAGCGCGTGTATCTTTGGAGTCGGGAAGCGCCCTAATGCGTGAAAATAATAAACGAGAGACGCACGATTGCGCGAACGTAACAAAAACTCCCTTTGTTAGGCCAGTCACCTAAAAAAACGCCCAATGTGAAAGGGTTAATATTAAGGTCTGAAATTTGGCAAAATTGTAAGTGATACTGATAACAATCTAAGGAAAAAAAACGAGCACCATCTATGGGGACGCAAATTCACCTATCTTAACCAATTGTAGCCTTTATTATTCAACAACCAGTGGCATCACAATGTAGTTACATGCTCCGGTTAGTAGTTTTTTATATCAAGATACTTTTTGAATTACATGTTAGGATCAGGTAACGAGTACATTTTTTGGATCCAACTTTCAGATGCTCTAATAAAAGTAGCTGAATACTATACTCAGATACAACAAAACTGATATACAGGATGAAATGTCACTATCATAGCCAACTTCATTGCAAAAAATCTGTGAATGAAGCATATTATATTTAACGATTTGGGCAATTATTTTCTTCACACACTGTATGTGCATAAAATACAGAAATACACAAAAATATCATTTGACACTAAAATATTCTAACTAACCTTTTCAATTGGAATACATGATAATTCGCCTCCTTGTTGTGGAGGTGGTAAAGGTGCAGTCGGTGTCACGGGAGGCTTATTGGCCTTCTCTTGAGCCTCTCTAGCACGACGTTCTTTTAGTTTTAACGAAAAGATCGCTACAGAACGTGCCCTTTTCATTAGACTTTGCTTCACTCTTGTTTTCTTCGCAGCTAGTTCTTCCGCAGCTATAACAATAATTTTTTATGTTAGATAATTAAGTATAATGTTTTTTAAAAGTTATAAGTTAGTCGTTTCTCCTTAATTACAAAGCGCATTTTCCATATGGAAATGTGGTTTTAGTCTTTGTTAAAATTTTGATATGTTGCAGATTTTGATCTCCTGACTAAGATTCCATGGGCACAACATTAAAAAATTAACATTTTTGAAATACGGCTTGTTAAAATTAGATAATTTGCATCATTTTAGACATTCAAGAATTTTTTACTTTTAAACGCAACTTTATGGAAAAAGAACAAGAGCCAAAGTGTGTTTATTTAAATTCAACGATTAGGAGCTTTTTCAGAATTTTTCATCAACTTTTACGTTTCAATAAAAAAATATATATATGACATATTAACATGTATATATATATTAGCTGTTTCGTTTTAATTAACATAGAAATACATTAAATGATTTATTACCTCTTGCAGCCTCATCTGCTGCTTCTTGGCTAGACACACTTTTTGCACTATCACTAAGAGATGGATCCATGGGGATCATAGCTCTAGCCCTTGCAGGAATATTATTGCTTGGAGGTGTTCTAGGTCTGGGTGGCCACAACGGGCTACTTTTTAAAAGATCTGAATCTGAGCTTGACGAATCCTAAAAATAAAATTTTCGTTATGATTTTCTTATCAATAAGTATCTCAGAACTTTTCACATGCATCTTTAAAAAACAAAAGATGATTTAAGTGAGTGAATTCTTGGAGTTTTTTTTTTTGACAAAATAAATATGCTAATGCTTCTTTCTTAATTTATTTACTTTATTCGATAACATTTAAAACAATAGATAGATAAATAGATAGACAGTTTATTAGTTCATGTAAAAAAATAATACATTGCCCAGTAGGCGTTGAACAAGTCAAAAAACAGAAAAAAATACTAATAATACATATTTAACTACACACTAGGACTAAGACTATAAATGTATACTGTACTTTTACAAACATATAATAGTTACGATGCTAAAATGAGCTATAGACAAAAACAGTAAAATCTATAACAAAATGTTAAAATTGATTCTCATTGAAATATTCGTCAATATTATAATAGGTCTTGTTTATTAGAAGGGTTTTCAGTTTATTTTTTAATACTTTTATTGGTTGAGTCTTAATATCATATGGTAACTTATTATACACTTTTATAATAGAGTGGGGTACATTTTTTTGGACATATGTGAAATTTGGAACATTTGTTACCAGATCATGTTTATTTCTTGTGTGATGCATGTGTCTTCTTTTATAATTTTCAAACAAAGAACTATTTTCTGCTACAAAAATGACTGCTTCATAGATGTAGAGGCTTATTAGAGTAAGTAATTTATTTTGAAGAAATATTTGTTTACAGGATTCTGTCTGTCTCATATTTAGTATATTTCTCAAGCATCTCTTCTGAAGAACAAACATTTTACTTGTCTCCGAAGAGATACCCCAGAAAATAATGCCATATCGAATTCTTGACTGTATATAAGCGTGATATGCCATAAAAACAGCTTCAGTATTAATATTTAGAGAGATGACTTTAAGCGCATAGCAATAACTAGCCATATTTTGTGCTAATGAGTCAATGTGGGCTTTCCAATCTAGCCTTGTCTCTAGTTGTATTCCAAGAAAAGACAGATTTTCATTTGATATGAGAGTATTATTTTTATTTATTATTGTCATATTATTACCCTTTTGAATTGAGAAATTAATTACTTGAGTCTTGTCTTTATTTAATGTCAGGTTTAATGAGGTGAAATATTGTTTTAGTATATCTAAGGCTTTCACTATATTGTTTTGTATGTCTACTTCATCTCTCCCATTGAATATCAGTGTGCTATCATCGGCATACTGTATTAAATAATTATCGGTTATTGAAGCCAAGTCGTTTGTATATAGAATATATAATAAGGGGCCTAATATTGATCCCTGAGGCACACCTCGTTATATTATTTTTTTTCTCAGATTTTAATAAATTTCCTGTCTCGTCTACTTCAATTACACATTGCATTCGATTTGTTAAATATGAAGCTATTAATTTTTGTGCAGTGCTTCTGATACCATATTTTGTAATTTTATTTATTAATATACTGTGTTCTACACTGCCGAATGCTTTTGATAGATCTAAACAGCTACAGTAGTTTTCTTGCTGTTCATAGAGTCAATAACTTTACATAATGCTTGATAGACAGCTCGTACAGTTGATTTTTTCTTTCGAAAGCCATTTTGTGTATCTGAAAGCAGACTATGTTTTTCCAGAAAATGTATTAATCTGTTATATATTATTTTTTCAAATATTTTACTGATATCCGATAATAGCGCTATTGGCCTATAATTATTTAATTCATTTTTGTTGCCCTTTTTATAAATTGCTTTGATAAGAAATGTTTTTAGACTTTCTGGGAAGATGCCAGTACTTACAGATAGATTTATTATATATGATAGTGGATGAGATATTTCAGATGCTGTTGTTTTTAATAGCTTCACTAGAATTTCAACCTCACCTACAGACTTTGTATTTTTTAAACTCATGATAATGTTATACACCTCATTTGGACATGTGGGTTCTAGAAATATACTTGATTCAAAAGGATAAATATGTCTGTCATACATACTAGATGACTACATTTTAGGGCACTGATTTATAAAATGATTATTAACAGAATTTAGAACAGATGTTTTATTTCTTTCACAGGTGTTAATATATTTTTTTTTCAGTGTGTTTTGATCCTGTAAATCTTTTTACCAAATTCCAAACGGCCTTTCCTTTATTTTTTGCTGAGTTTATATATGATGTGTTTGTTTTCTTTTTAGCTTCATTTATGACATTTTTCAGTATTTTGCAGTAAGTTTTATATTTTTCTACCGAGATTTCACCTTTTTGCTTTTGTTTGTACAAAGTTCGTTTTGTTTTACATGATATTTTTATGCACGTGTGCCTATAGGTACCTAACTGAAAATAACAAAAATATTTGTATTGACTATCCTGAAATTCCATATTTGAATTAATATTTTTAGAATTAATTTAAACATCAAAACACAAATATATAATTTGACGTTTTTAAAGCGAAGATCGGGAGACAACTTTAATTGTTTTCAATGCACTCATATGATTTGGCTATATGCCAGAGTGAAATAATGTTACCTTTTTTTTATGGCTTTTTACTTTTTTCCACTATTACCATTAACATATATGTTTTACACATTGAAAATAATGAAATTGATGAACATTTTTTTCACAGTCATAGGAAAAATATTTCTAAACATGCTAAAATATATCACTAACACTACTGAATGGTACCTTAGGAGTTATGCAATCAGTACTTCGATGAATATCAGTTTCCTCCTTAAGTCTGCGGGCCCATTCAACTCCTCCACTCGGCCCAATAGTAAGATGATGAGTAGTTTCTCCCTAGAATTTAAGAAAAGCAAAATAGAGAAATTAGATCATAAAAAGTTCTCATAAAAAAATTATATACGTCCTAATCTGGATACACCAAGTAAAAAATCAATCAAAAAAGCCATTTCGAATTTTGCATTTTCTCTTTTTAAGGATTATTGCACAAATAGAGAATCTGCAGATCGCTCACATATTGCACGATATGAGAAATAAGACGGTGAATTTTACAGTTCACATAACAAACATAAAGATATTTAAAGAAAAAAAAACTAGAAAGATCAATTCGTAAGCATTAAAAAATCTATTATATACTCTGAGAACAACTCTGTCATGACTATACTCGAAAGTTAAGAAGCAGTAGTCGTGGTTATTATTTAAATGGGCGATCTTGAAAGAAACACAGCGATCTCTGCCCTTCTAACGCCTTGCATGTCAGCCTATGCAGAAGCTGTCCAAACTTAGGCAAGGATTGCAAAGTGGATATACCATCCTTGGAAAAGGATGAATAGCAGTCAGTTCCTTATTTATTTCATGTTGGGCAAGTAAATAATTCCTACTCTTCGTTAATAGAGGATCGGAAAAATTTCCAGATTCTTCTCCTGGCATCGGTGATTGGCGTTAGTCGCAGAAACTGATGTTAAAAAAATTAAATTAAAAAAAAGAAACTTTCTAAGAATATAAAGAAAATACCTTAATAACTTTTAACAATCAGGGAACTATTAAAAGGGTAATTTTAGAAATATCATACCTCTACCAATGTCCACTCCTTCGATTTCCTAGGCCTAAATGGCGGAATTTCCTGAATATTTTCTGCCATTATGCCTATATGTTTATGGTTTGAAGCTGATCCAGCGGATGGAGAGGTAGGAGTCGTAACCGGAGTGGGTTCTTTAATCGCCTCTGGTTCAACTTCCTTCAGCTTTTCGTGAGATTTCTTAACATTTCCTGTCCCTGAGACTAAACTATGACTCGGCGAAACAGAAAATCTATAAAGAAATTAATACAAACACTTTGAATTATAAAACCAAAATGCAAGTGTACACAGTGATTGTCATATACGTACCCAAACTTTGGGATAAATCATGAGAAACAAGTCAAAAAGTGTTTTTTCTCTGTTGTGTTGTAAATCCTGAAAATCAAGAATAAACTAAAATAGCAGAATATATTTCCGGAACTGACATTTAAGATGTTTTTCTTGCACTATTTATATGGTTAAAAATTTGGTGTTACTATTAAACACAGATGTAACTACCTAACCCTTTTCTGCGGTAACTACCCACTAAAAATTTTTACCATGTGCTGTATGTTGATGTTTACTTGAGTAGAAATTTGCTATGCTCTGTGCAAGCATGTAATATGTGGTGATACCTCGATTAACAATTTTGCAAAAGAATAAATATAACTACAAACTGAAATCTGCTGCACTCATGAAATATTAGAATAACGACATAATAAGCTACCAAGCTGTAGACAGACATATCTTTATTAACTAATCAACTAAATTTAACACGTTCACTGCGATTGAGACGCATGTGTGGCCTAAACGACGTTAATTTATAATCAATTTCTTCATTAAATCGACAACGCACATGTGCACTCGGCACCACACCACTCTAGGTACTGATTCTATGGGCGTTTGTGAGTCAGAAAAAATATTAGAGATATTCTTTTTATCCATATTTTCGTTATATATGCTGTCTTGGTGATGCAAAGAATGTTATATAAAGTGGTCATCTACTGGAATAGAAATGTGATTAATAGGTAGAGAAATATCAATACATCTGTGGTAGGGACACCCACACTTTGAGGAAAACATACCAACAACTCATTTTAATTCACGAATTATTTGCACACCTATTCATATAATTTACCATATTCAAAAATGACCAAATAAAGGATATAAAGTAGACAATAATAAATTACTATGGGATCGATTACCTGTAAATAAGGTCATGACCGTCATAAGGACAAAGAATAACCAAACTTCCTGACTTAGTTTCTCACAATCTTATTTTGGCAAGTATATCACAATCATTTCGTTAAATTAATAGTCCAATAAAGGTCAAATAAAACACGTTCCTAATGCAAAAATATGCAACAAATTTTTTCTTAAAGTGTTCCGAGGTGCCTCCCAAGTTGTTCAATTCGGGAGGGTTGTTAGCTACCATCTTTGCATACAGTTATATAAATACCATTGATGCCATAACAAGAATAGTAAGGACATTTTTGTTCGGCGCTGAATTCTCTACAAATTTCCTCACGGACTTATTTTCATAGATCTAACCATACTAGTCACAGCACATCAAAGTTTCCAAAAAGAAGTTTCTGCGAATTATTTCATAAACTGTTGATTGAACATTAAAATATCAAATGGGAATCCTGTAGAGCTCTAAATTCTCTAAAATTTCTATCGCAGATGTCATCTTGTAGTATTAATAGTTTATGAGCGACAGCCTGTTAAAAGTTACAAAAAAGTTTTCTCAAAATATCTCCTAAACTAGTCTTAGTACACTCAAATGTTAATATCTACAATGTAGTGCTCCACAAGTTTGCAATTACATATTTTTATATCCGATCGACAGTTAACTAGATATTTTCAAAAAAAAAAAAAAAAAATGGAAACAGTTTTAAAAACAATCCTGAATTTCTTATCATATCAAGTTAACATTTTAAACTGCAAAGAAGTAAACTTTTCTACACAATAGTACAAGAGATAAATGTGACATGCTATAATTATATCTGTTAACATTGAACGGACTTTCTCATAGTATAAATGAGTTTTTAACGAAAGACGCTAAAATTTGGCTCCAAACTTTAGAATCAATATTACTAATATATCTTTCTTTACTCTTGTGATTATAATTGTACCATATTAACTTTATATGTAATGGAATTCATTAAAAAAAAAAAAACAAGATAAGATATTGAGTCAAATGGAGGTTAGATTAAACGTTTGAGAGCAAATCTCTGTAGAGAGATTTATTAATGGGATTTATCGGAGTTTAGCATTATATACCAGGTGTCCGAAAAGTCTAGGAACGGTTGAATAACTCGAGAAATACACTTTGGATTGACAAATAACCAAGTATGTGTTCAATATTTTATAAAAAGCTATCCAGCAAAGTTGATTTGAAAGTTACCGCCACCCCACCTCTAAGAGGTGGGGAAGGGGGGGTCAACTTTGGTATCACTAAATAGTTTTTTTTACATATTGAACACATTTTTTATTTTTCGAAAGATTTCTCGAATTATTTCACTGTTTCCAGACTGTTAAGTATATTATATTGTTAGCAAAGATTAGAGAATTAACAAGATCGGACAGTCAGAAAGAAAACATCCTTTTAGAGAAAGATAGTTGAAAAACTCTTATTTAAAGGGACCAACTGATGAGCGGATCCTGATACATCAGCTGAATGTTGTACATCAAATGATGATGACGTTTGTTTTCTGTTAGTAGATATTGTTTTTTGTGCTATATTTTCAAAATAAAATGGACTGTATGGAAACTAGTGTTAAAAAACGTAGACATTTAATCTGAATGGGTTTGGCAATTATGTTGATTTTGGCTTAATAATTATTATTCTATTAATGGAATAAATTATATTTTAATGAAATTTTATGCTTTTAGTTATTGCAGTGTACAGGCTTCTATTACCTAATAAAATCTACCACATATCGGATTATGGCAACTCTGAATAACATCTGATCTGTGAAATTCAGTTAAAAGCAGCAACAATGGGATAACTCCAAAGTAAACGGATTAAAGGAGCGAGGTCATTACTAAAAGATCAAAGGAATTCCACCGGCTGTCTGATCTTGCTAAGTCTCTAATCTTTATTGTTAGTCTTTGGTTTCATTATATAAGTTTGTTTTAAATATGCCACTGTGTTAAATATTTTGCATTGTTTATGATGGATTTGTGTATAAAATGTATATATTTACCATTATTTATGACATCTAATATGCAAGTGCGCCTTTGTGCTTATAAATGTCTACTTACTACAACTAAATAACATAATAATAATAAGGTTAACTAACAGGACGATAATAATAACAATAATAATAATAATAATAATAATAACACAAATATTTTTCTACCTTCCAATAAGCTTTGCTGTGAGCTCTTCGGGAGAAGGAGTAGTGTTTGTAATTCTGCTGGCTTCTCTTCGAGCCCACTCTATTTTGGCCATTTCTGTTGCTAACCAACCAGGAATATCAGGTATAGCACATGTTATAATGAATCTTATAACAAGCATAATATGCTACAAAAAAATACGATAAAGATTATTATATTCTAAAAATCAGCAAAAAAAATATTCAGGGTGTCCCAATATTTTGATACATGACGAAACTGTCATAGGTTCTTGAAGTCAACGCAACTAGATTTGACTAAACTTCTATCCCATATTAGTCCATTTAACCGGTAAAAGGAGTATAAGTTGTATCAAATGTAAATAACTCCCAAATGTCATGTTTGATTTGAATGAAATTAAGTATAATACTCCCACCGAGACATATTTTATATTATAACTGACTTCATTAAAAGGTCTAACAGGATAAGATAGGGTAGTGGCCCCAGTATTTTCAAAATAACCTGTGTTATGACATCGGTGAGTAATAAAGTTACCATTTACAGAAGCACCTCTACCCCCACACCTAGGCAAATCTGCTAACAATAAAATAAAGATGGTAAGATTTCACCAATTTTTTTTTACCAATACCAATTATACACGTTCTTTCTTGTAAAATATCTGTATCTGCAATGATTTTGTCAAAATTTATTTTTTTATTATTAATTGCATAAGCAATTTTAAACCTCAATGCCAATTAAAGGTGGAGGTAGTTTTTTTCGTTCTCTAATGTTATTATTAGAAACACAAGCAGATCTGTAGATCCGCAGTACTCAGGCCTATTGGCCCATTGTATATTCGGATCATTTAGGTTCTGTAATGTTAAGATGGGCAATACCGTGAACATAATTCGAAAATTCTACATCCTTGAACCGATTGAAAAAAAATTTTGATAGGCTTTTAGAGACAACTTTATAGAATGGCACTGGGCCATTGAAAGCTAAAGAAACATTTTTTTTACTTGTGTGAAAGTAAAAAAAAATGTTTTTTGCATTTTTCAAGAACCTAATGCCATTCTACATTGTCGTCTCTAAAAGCCTATCAAAAAATTGTTTCAATCAGTTCAGGGATTTAGGAGAAATAATCAAATTACGAAATCATTTTCTTAAGCACGGCATCGCCAGCCTTAATGAAGCCGATTGATTATAATATCATAAAATGACATCCCTATGGAAACATTATCATTGATTCTAATCATACTTATCATATGGAGATTATTTGAAAAGAGAAAAAGAAATGGTAATTTTGAATCAACATTGATGTCTTCTAGTAGCTAAGCAAATGAATTTGTTATAAGAAGTAAGTTTAGATAAGTCTGCTTATTTTAATTTCAAAAATCTATCATTTACACAGGATAATGGAACACCTTGTGTATATAAATATATCACTAAGCTAAGATAAAACCCGTTACAAATGGGAACATGCTTCTAGCTCGCTATAAAATATTGCTAGGTCCTAATTCAACAAATTATTCAAGCTACAGGGAGCTGATAATACAATTTGGGAATAGAAATAAACGCTAAAAAATTAAAATTAGTGCATATTTGTTGTATAAGATAATACAGAGGCTGTTCTTTGCATACAAAAATATTCAACAGTCCTACAGCAGAAACAACAGTAGTAGATTGGGCTGAGTTTACTATTGAAATATATTTTGGCAATAATGTGCTGCTTGAGACTATTGACAGTTCAACTCATCACCTTTCCTGGCTAAGGTATAAATGCATTCATATTAATTATATCGCGTTCAAATAAATATTTAATAAAATCTGCTTAAAATTCGAACTACTAAAGGATTTCTAAAATACCAACTTAGTGGTTTTGGCGTACTGTATCTTATATAAATATATAAATGTCGAACTGTTTACATCTTGTGTTCATGTGACTGAGTGTGTTATTTGAAAAGATTTGGCCATCACTATTGGCATTTTAAATAATTTCAAGGTCAAACTAAATAACACAGTTGATTTGACATATATATTGGTAAAAGTTCATATTTCACAAACTAAGAAAAGTATAGGGTGTGACAGTAGTAGCTGCCATCATCATAAACAGTGATCGGAATTTTGGGTTTAATTTCAAGTGCATCATAAGGATTTATTAAAATATGCATACATTTTTAGTTGAATATATATGTATACATGTATCACATTATGCCAAAATAAATGAGAAACTCATCTAATTTTGATTTAATTTTGTGAGAAAGAACAAACTTACATTTAATTCTTTGATGTAAAATTTTATATACCTATATGCGTCACTGGAATTAAACCCAAATTCCGATCATTGATCATAAAAAATTCTTATAAATGCTATACCTACTTAAAAAACTTGCAATATAAAATGGTACAAATTTTACAACCTAGACAAAAAAAAACAACACTAAAGCCACACTCTATGGTTTTCTCAGTTTACAGGACTGAACTGTCGTCATTAAATGTAATCATTACCTCTAGTGCCACAATTAATAAAATTGTTTGCGTAGCCGTCATATCTGGAAACATTCTATGAACTTGGCCGGATAAACCTATGAGCGCACAATTCACCAAAACTGCCATTATGCTCATATATTCCATACAATTCTAAAAAAGAAGAAGAATTTCATTATAAAATATAAAATGATAGCTGTTTAAGTTTGATTAAATATTTTTGTGTAGGAAAATGTAAATATTGACTACACTGAAATATTTTTCTTCTATTATTTTGAAAAAGGTAAAAATATTTATAACAAATAATATCCATAAAAATAACAATGTTATATGCCACTACACAATTTCATATCTCCAGTCCTAGTAATCCCAGAGAACTACGCTTAAAAAATGTCGGCGTCTTTGGCGGTACGGTGCGGCGACATTTTTTAGGTTTTTTTTTGAGTGGTTAGTAGACCTGAAGACAACTACACCAACTTAAATATTGTAACGGTCAACGTCAACTTTCTCTGTAGTCATAAATTCCTATAAAAATCCCTTAAATTACATTATTTTATATTTTCCTTGCCAAAATTACCTATTCTGTTATCCTTACTAAACCGCCACTGTCGGATCCTTGAAATTGTTTACCGAGCGGTTTTCTAGACTCTCGATTTACGCGGTAAATACATTCCAACATGAAGAGTTTCCTCCAATTAAAATGCTCAAATTAAAACCGTGGCACATGCTTGGCGCCTATTTGTCTGCGCGAGTAGGGAGGATATAAAATGGGACTTCAATGTGGGAAGAGTGGCTTTTATCTGAATTTTAGTGAAGAAAGCAAAAAGTTCCAACTTTTTGCTTTCTTCACTAAAATTCAGATAATGTAATAAAATGTTTCAATGGTTTTAGTTTTTTAAACCGTTTTAATAATAAATTAACTATTTCTTTTGTTTCGTAAATACATTCATGCTTTTTATGATTTAGACAAATGGTTATGTTTGCTTTACGAGGTGTAAATTATAAAGAAATATTCATGTGTACAGGGTTATTCATTATATTTAGGCCACCCTTTATGATCGTTATTATCGGAAAATATGACATATGATAGTCCTATCTTTAACCATTTTCGAGTCATGAAACATTGAAAATCGTATTTAAGCTATTTATTATATGAACGGAAATTACAATTATTAAACTAGTCTATGAAAATGACAAGTATTCTGTTATTATATGAAATGCTGACAGATTTAATAACAGAATACTTGTCATTTTCATAGACTACTTACTTTAATAATGGGGTCATTTAGTCAAATTTAATATTGCACTTTTTATTACAATTGTGTGAAGTAATCATCAAATAATTATTACACTGAAAATTTGAGCTCGATCCGATATGTAGTTCTAGAAATATACTGCTTTAAAATCTAATTCTTCATAAGCTGAGATGGTCGAATCGCTGACGTAAATGTCTCCACAGTCCTACGTCGCTTACCTAATAACCTTGCTCACCGCAAACGAAAACCTGACATCTAAATATACTTATATTATCAAAAATACGATACCGCGACGCCCGTACTATGTCGATACGGAAAGAGGAAGACTTGTAGTTGATCCGCATCGTAAATTGCACGCCGAAATTCGAAAATTCGGCTCGACACGAACGAATCAAAATTGACATTTTTGGCAGTTTTCGTTTGACATTTCTCGATCGCGATTTTGTGTTAGAAGAGTGTCTTTCGCCCATCTCTTTCCATTGCAAAAAAATAGATAGTCAGCCTTCCCCTGTTAATAACTAATCAACCGTAAATAATACAACAAAGAAAGATAACCTAACACGTAGAATTTAATTCTAAATTGACCTGCACCTGTCCCATCTAGTCAGATATGTTTAAAAAAGCCTTTGCTAATGCAAATTCGCAAAGAGTAAGGGGTACAGATGTGTAAAATTTTACTTAAATGCCATCAGGTCAAGATATGGCTAGGCAACCTAGTCGCGATCTATTAACCTACATGTTATCTTTTATATAAACTATTTCTTATCTGAGTAACAGATTAGGGAATTAATTTCTTATGCCGGATCTTAGACTACTAGGCAAGCGGGTCAGCTACGTCTACGTTTCCCGATGCGATAGAGACATTGACATCACACAGCTATAACATGAAAGCGTCACGTGTTGATATGTTCTTGATTAATTTTGAAGCCTATAGAGACCCCCTTTTTTTGCATTTCGCTCTAGAATTAATAAATCTTTCAGAAAATCTAATAAAAAAAAAATGATAAATGAGCCCATTGTAATTTCCGTTCGTATAATAAATAGCTTAAATACGATTTTCAATGTTTCATAACTCGAAAACGGTTAAAGATAGGACTATCATATGTCATATTTTTGATATCAGAAAAAAAAGAATAATTCAAAAATTCAACAATACACATTAATTTAATTCCATTAAAAAATATATTACTGCTTCCTCAATTTCTGCATGCCACTGTGTTTCCATTAACTTATTAAAAAGGTTCAGTTACAGCCATACAACTTTCGTCCGAAACTTTTTTTTCTATCTCCAATAATAACGATCATAAAGGCTGGCCTAAATATAATGAATAACCCTGTACATATAAATTCTACTTAAAAGTAGTAAAAAAACTGCTTCGAATCTGCATACCCTGCTAGTCAACTGTAAATGGTATTGCAGTCTGTTTGTATTATACCTTGAGTTCCAGAACTTATGTAAGTAAATAAACATAGTACTATTCCTTGGTTATTCACGAGTCATCAATTTGCAGGAGAATTGGGCCCTGATTTCAGTGTTTTGATAGACAGCGAGTGCAAGCTTTATTTACTTTCGTGAATGCTTAAACCTTAAAACTTATATTCATTTGTCTCTTCAACGAAATAATGTAAATTCAAGTGGGTGTATAAACACCACATGTTGTACATTTTAGATGTCTCATATACTGTTTTTGCTTTTAAATATTAAATAAATGTTTAATTGTTCATTCTAAATTTTTACATTGATTTCTGTTTTGCTATAGTGGATGAACAATTGATTATTTATTACTGTTTTATCTTATTAAGTGTGGAATTGGCTAATCTCCCTTTGCTATATGATTTATCTTTTGTAACGTTATATCTGTCGCTCTGTGTGTATACCTCTTTTTAAATATTTGTGTGTCACATTTATTAATCGTTAGCACGAATTTATTCACCTATGCCGTGTTATACAGGGTGTTTCACGAGGAAACGGACATGTTTTAATGCCAGATAGAAGACACCGAGGGTAATCATAATCATCCATAGAAAAAGCTAGTTGGACCTTCCTTGCTGAAATACGGGGTGTTTTATGTATTTTTGCCAAAATTTCTTTTGGTTGTTACTTTGTAAAGGAATGGAATAATAAGTTCATATTTGGCACATATAATATACTAGTGATCCTGAATAAGTACTTATACCACACACAAAAAAAAAATCCAGATCCGGACTTGAAAAAAAAATGTTTTTTTGTTGTTCTTCAAGAAAACAATACTCTGTATATGTTTTTTTTAAATTTCAATATTAAATTCGAAAAGTACATAAAAACTGAACAGAATGGCTTCATTAATTTTTTTGCCACACCCTTGACGTCTTCGTAATAAATTCCACTAAATAATGCAATATGAGACTTTAGGAAATATCGATGAATGATACGCGCAAAAAATGCTTCCTTTACTAAATTAGACATTTACTTTTTTGTCAGCAATAATTATTATGTTTTAATTACCAATTTTTATGGATGGGGAAAAATTTATAAAAAAAATAAATGTTGGAGGACACCGAATCAAGAACCTATTTCATTCCTTTCATTTATTAAATGACTAGTAATACAGCAACATAACATACCTATTAACAACCACAATAACTGTAATAACAAAGTTGCACATTAATAATGCACATAATAACAGGATAACAACAAAATATCAACAGAATAACTGTGCCAAAAACAAAAATGCAGATATTGTTATAAAACATATTTACAAATTAGAATTATAATTAAATTCTCTGTTCAAAATGTCCTCCTCAGCTTCAGTACATTTTCTAGTGTGCTTCACGAGATGGCCGATTGATCTTATCACTTCTGGACTGTCTGTCTCTAATTTTTTTGTGGTATTCAACAATCCTTTGAATTTAATTGCTCCATGCAATCAGTGTCCATTTTGTAGACGTCACCCTTTAAATGACGTCATAAAAAATAATCTACATGGTTGAAATCCGAAGACCTTTTCGGTCATACATGAGGACCTTCGTGGCCAATCCATCTGTTTGGATATGTATCATTTAAATGGTTTCTAATTTGGTTGAACAAATGTGGTAGGGCTCCATCATGTTGAAAGAACATACCTCGGATATTTACATTTCCTAAAAGATTCGGTAATGTATGTTGTAAAAACCTCAATTTAAGATTTTTATCTAAACTAATGGGCAAAAAGAATGATCAGATCAGACCAGAAATTTTACTTTAAGCAATGGCCTTAATCGTAAAATCAGTTAGTTTTAGATTATGAGGTCACTTAAAGAGTGGACATCATAGATCAATTAATTCAAAGTATTATTGAATGCCGTAACGAAATTAGAAAATTAGATGTGATAAGAAGATCAATCGGTCATCTCGTGAACCGCACTAGAAAATGTACTGAAACTGAGGAGCCTATTTTGAACATACAATTTAATTATAATTCTAATTTGTAAATATGTTTTATGACAATATCTGCATTTTTTGTTTTTGGTACAATTATTCTGTTGATATTTTGTTGTTATTTTGATACTATGTGCATTATTGATATACAACTTTGTTATTACAGTTATTATTGTTGGCAATAGGTATGTTGTGTTGCTGTATTACCACTCTTTAATAAATGAGAGGAATGAAATAGTTTCTTGATTCGGTGTCCTCTAATATTTATTTTTTTTATTTATTTTCACCTCCTCCATAAAAAATGTAATTAGAACATATTAATTATTGCTAAAAAAAAAGTAAATGCCTAATTTAATAGGGGAAGCATTTTTGCGCATGACATTCATCGATATAAGTCTCATATTCCATTATTTATTGGAATTTATTTCGAAGTCGGCAGAGGTGTGGCAAAAAAAATAATGAAGCCATTTTGTTCAGTTTTTTATGTATTTTTCGAATTTAATATTGAAATTAAAAAAAAAACGTATACAGAGTATTCTTTTCTTGAAGAACAACAAAAACATTTTTTTATCAAGTCCGGACCTGGATTTTTATGTGCATGATACAAGTACTTATTCAGGATCACTAGTGTATTATATGTGCCAAATATGAACTTAGTATTCCATTCCTTTACAAAGCAACAACCAAAAGAAATTTTGACCAAAATACATAAAACACCCTGAATTTCAGCAACGAGGGCCCAACTAGCTTTTTGTATGGTTGATTATGATTACCTCCGGTGTCCTCTATCTGTCATTAAAGCATGTCCGTTTCCTCGTAAAACACCCTGTATTTGTTCTCATTGCTCTACCGACTGCTAGTAATTTGTTAATAAATTACTGCATTGTTAACTAGGTATTTTTATTTCTTTATTCATTTAAATAACGTCTATGTTGTACAGGGTGTTATAATATTCTGTAGGTGCATAGAATTTGCACGTTGATATAATTTTCGGCTTGTACTTGATGACGTCAAAATCTGCTAGGGATGACGTGCACTGCTTGATATATTAAAATTACTTTATATATTTTCATGATAAGATTCAAAATTGGCAAAATATAAAAACGAGGCATTTTTATATGATTTTTCAATTTTTTTAAGCAAAACATTAAACATTATATCTTCGAAATTGTTCATCACAGAGAGATCTACTTGCTGAAAAAAAAGTATTCAGACTATTTGCGATATTCTCCATTGTTTCGCAGATATAGCATGAAAAGTGGAAAACCCAGTGTGTCTTACCTGCCACGTTCCAATATTAGGAACTCTTTGTCCAAACGGCCTCTGACAAACATAACCTAATTTAAAAGCATCACTCCTAATTTCTATCAAATTATTTAACATCGCACACAATGCTGCGGGCGGAAATGCGGAAGAAAACAGTATCACATATCCTAATTGTATTGTCATTTCCAAATGGTCTGCAAACGTACCATCATACTAAAATAAAAAAAATACAAAGTAAAGGTTATGAAAAGGTACAATTCTATTTTGCAAATGTTCAAAAGCTGTCAATAAGGAGTTAAACTTTTGGGCCCAAAAGGTTATTGACAAGTTCTTTACCCTATGTTTTCTACAAGTATAGATATTAAAAATTTCACATTTAAGAGGAAAAATAATTTTATGGCCAAAAAAAAGTCTTCATCCTATATAAAAACTTGAATTTATTCAATTATTCGCATACCGGCACGTTATTTTTATGATAATTAAATGTTCATTTAGGAACTGAAGAGTTTATTTGGAAAGAATTGTAGTTTCTGAGAACTCAACGTAAATAAATATATATAATTTGCAAATATAAATATTTTTAAGAACCTTTACACTAGCGTAGCTAGGAGGGCAATGTAGACAAAAATCTATATTTTATTTTTTACTTGCAACTTTTTTATACCGTCCCTGAAATCGACTGCCTCCTCTGCCTCAAACAACTGGCTATGCCACTAACCATTTAGTGATCAGGCAATGATATTTCAGAACTCTTAAATAAAATGAAGCAACTCTCAGAATAAAATTACCTTACCTTATACAGAGTACTTTCTAATTCAGCTTGGCTCATGGTCCTTTTCGTCATACCCTCAGTTTCTTTCACTTCGAAGGTCTGTGAATCGCTAGACTCATCGGAATTACCAGGGGGTGCTTTAGAGCCTAACGGGCTCAATGCGCCCCACATATCGAAACTCATTTTAGCCAGTCGCATATGTTCCAACATGTAAGGTAAAGCTGACTCTTTTAAATTGCCAATCACTTGCCTTGCTATTAACAGTGCTGCCAATTGCTGTAATAATAATAAAAGTGTTTATGATTCAATGACAGAGAAAATGCATTTTATACTTACCTCTTTCAGTCGTGCTTGATCTTGTAAATAAAAGGCAATATAAAACAATGACAGAAAGGAATTGACAAATTGGAACTGGAATGAAAAATATATTATGTCAATATCACGATAAAGACAAACAATTTATGAATATATGTATACAGGATGCTGAAAAAAACGTATCAACCTTTCTAGGGCAGGTAATACATAAAGAAATAAGTTGAGTTGCACGATAAATATGTGCCCTAATATAAACAGAAATAAATGTAATGTTGAAATTCAGTTTTTCTAACATGTCTTAATTATCTGACAAATTTCAATAATTTTTTTTCCCGTCTGTAGCGCATGGGACCCATACGAAATATGAGAAATAATATCTAGAGAAGCACTTCTCTAACGACCCCTAAAAAATTTTTCAAAATTCGCTTGCCACCTCTGTAATTTTCTAATTTACAATTTAACAAATTACAAAATTTGAACTCGTTAGTAATGAAAGTATTTTCATAAACTCCAAAACCTATTGTTGCATTTTTATGAAAAGTAAAATGTATACGACAAAAAAATAATTTTAAATAGGAGTCCCTAGACCAGGGGTGGCAATCGAATTTTGAAAAATTTTTTCGCAAACTGCTTCTTCAAAATTTTTGAGGGGTCATTAAAGAAGAACAGACCATAAATTAAAATTAATTTTTTAAGTGGTAACTTATAAACTTTACCATTTTTGCTAAGTTACAAATAGTAATGTGACGTGTTTCCACCCCTAGGAAACCACCCTTGCAAATTCTGTGGGTTCCAAAAATTATAACAAGAGATGTCCACTAACACACTTTATTGAATAACTTCCTGGATACTTCACAATACTATTATTAACTTAAATACACTTTACTTTCTAAAAATAACCTTTAACAATGTTTATCACTTTGTAGTCTTAACCTCACTTGTCAATTCCAAACTTTTCCCGCCGAGAATGCGACCTTTTATACCTAAAAATGACAGATCCCGATTTTTCTGTGATGACGCCACCATTCTCTAGATAGTTCCAGAAATGTCATCACTCTAGAGCTTCTAGTAGGTTCTTTCTCTAGTAGGTGCAAATCTCTACATTCAGGCATCCGAACTAATTGAATTCTGTGTTGCCTACTTCTGGGGGGTTGCAACACATAACAGTAAGTTACATCCACTCACACCTCTGAATAAAACCAAATTAATGAAAAATAAAAACATCCAGACATCATTTAATTTTGCTGCCTCCTTCGAATAAAAAAAAATATTTAAAAATTAGAATATTTATTTTTTCATGAAAATAATGATTCATATATACAAAACTTTTACCAAAAATACATTGTTATGAGTAGTTTATTGTAGATTTTTTTTCAAATTTTTTGAAGCAGTGAGCCATAATTAAAAAAAAAATAAAAACTGTTACGACGCATTGTTTAGTGGTGCTTAACCATTGAAACTTTATGTATCCATTTGTTTTACGTTTAATTCGTTCAGATACTGCCTCTGCGGAAGAGTATAAATATCTTCAAAATGTTAGTCAAATTATCGTAATATAAACATAACTACCCCATTTATCAAGAAAATGTTTAGAAATAATCACTTATACTACAAGCGGCATATTATATTATTTATTTTAATGACCCCTCTCCGTTTCACTATATTTTTTGTAGCTACTATAATAAGAATCCTAATAAATTCATAAACTATGGTACAGGCAAACTTCTAGGAATTTCAAGATTGGTTTATCCTTATTTAAAATATAAAAACTAAAGAATTACATAATTCTCAGAATATCCGGTAATAATTAATTGTAAATAAATATTTAAACGAAAAAAAAAAACAACTTAAAACTAGCTCAGACTATTGTAAATGTAGGATTAGTTTGGTATGGCTTAATCGCGGAGTTGTCGAAATTCCGACAACGTTAATATTTAACTCTGAGTGACATATGCATTGCAATGAAGCTCAGTGCACTGGATAATAATTCTCAGTAGAAGACGATACCGTATTGATAGATAAAGTTTCAATGGTTAAGCACCACTAAACAATGCGTCATAACAGTTTTTATTTTTTTTAATTATGCACACCGCTTCAAAAAATTAGAAAAAATCTACAATAAACCACTCATAACAATGTATTTTTGGTAAAAGTATTGTGTATGCGAATCATTATTTTCATGAAAAAATAAATATTCTAATTTTTAAATATTTTTTTTTTTTTATTAGAAGGAGGCAGCAAAATCAGCTGATTTTTTTTTCCTAAGATGCATTTAAATTACATGTACATCGTCTATTTCTTTCATAATAATTAACGAACAACTTGCAGAGATAAAAAATGAAAACGAAATGTCATGTTTATTAGGGTACAGGGTTACCCGTAGCGACGGGGGCCAAAACCCGAGAAAAACATTTCTTTTCCTATTGTCAATCTACTAACACCGAATAGGCCCAAACACTTTTGGGGCCGTTTTACCATGCTTATTCTGCTACACCCTCTATTATATTGTAGCAGTTGAGGGTAGAATTAAATAACCATGGAAACAACTGGTTCATTACAATAAACTGTAATGAAGCATTCTTATATTCATGTTCCATTACTAAATTTCGGATTTACACACGATACCACTGTGCACACGGCACGACAATTACCAAGCTCCCGTCTAGAGGCACGGATTTGCACGCGACACCAATCTATACGCAGCTCTACGTCACCAGTAAGCGAGGATTCTCGGATATAAAAGCCCGGCCACGAATCAACAGAATCTCAGTGCAGTGTGTACACTTCCTTTCATCTGTCTTCAGCGTGCTGAGCAGGACATATTTCAGAATTGTACTCCTCACGACGTAACCGAGCTGAGACGAATACAACTTGGCCTAGAGGTTTCACGCAGCGTGTTGAGCTGAGAGCCCCTTGAGTCATTTGCCCGACACCGTTCCACCGCCAAAGCCAGAACGAATGCAACTTGACCTTCAGCGTGTTGAGCTGGGATACACTTGTCAATGGTTATTCATTTTCGACGCCATCCCAGTAGCAGCTATTCACCGCATCGTCACATTACACTCTCGCCTCTCTCTCTTTTATTCACATAATGGAAATGTCGTACTGAGTAAAAGATACAGACCTGTAGAAATGATAACCTGTACTGAAATGTATGTTATGTAACACTGCTGTATTTTACCTGTTTTGAAGAAAATAAATTGTTAATTTTTATTGGGCTGTCTTATTAACTAAATTGGACCCTGTATTAATCTCCAAACCAGCTACCCGAGCAAGAAACCGTTACAAAACTCTGTTTACTTGTTGTTATACTACCTGTCTTAGAAAATAATATTGGTACGTTTAATTGAAATTGAATATTTAAAGCCGTGTTTTCATTAGATATTCTACATAAAACATAAATGTAGAAGTTGCCTTTGAACTTTTATCGATGTCAACCAAAAACAAACGCTTCATTGTAAATAAAATGTAGAATTAGTATAAAAAATTACAAACATTCTAAATTTAAACAAACACATATTACCTAATAGAAAAATAGATGACAGATTTTCCTATAATTTTGTCTACTAATTCTAGGTCTTCAAAATGAATCATTTTTGTTTTGTCTTTGGTTATCATCCAATAAAAGGCTTGAAGAAGCCTTAAAAATAAAGAGAACTGAATTCCCTAATAAGTGACTTTACTCATTAAACTTTATCATTTAATGATTACTGTTCCATGGTAATTCATAAGAATTAATAGTTATTAACCACCTCAGCTCCCCTACTAGTTTAGTGGATATGTTTTCAAATTAAAATAAGAAAAACAATTTACTTTACATTTCTGTAAAATAAAGAAGTGTGTAAAAAAAACAAAGCGAATAACGTTATATTTGTTTACTCTTTCACAAAAAGAGATGATCATAACATTAAAAATCTTCTGAATTCAGAAGTGAAAATTTCTAAAATCCATGCATCATGCCTATTATGAAGAAAATATTCTATTGACTTTTAAACTCTCGACTTATGCTGTGTAACTATAAAAAATCTATACTATAATTATTAGGGAATTAAGTTATCGATACTACCAGATATTCCTTATAAATATAAAAACATGCATAAAAGCTTCTATTGTTAAATGTGACAGAACTAACTAATATTCGGAAAGTGAGTCCTCTCTAGGTAAATGATTTCTAAAAAGGTTTGAGAGAGAGAAAAGTCGAAAATACAAACCAAGGCGACTTTCCCGATGAGATGGTTTTCGTACTTGGTCTCAAGACGGTAATTTTCTAAGCAGCATGGTAAAAAACAAATAGCTCACAGTTAAATCAACAACTAACTAAAGTACACTGACACACCATACACAACTAAAAGGAACTAGCTAATAGTTAAGTCCAATCAAAAGTTAAAAATGTAGTTCAAATTTAAGGACACATGTATGTTGTACTTATGCAAGACTTATTCATCATGCTTGATTAGTATTTAAAAACTTTTGGGAGTTATTTGGTAGAACCAAAATGGTTCTAGCATAAAAGCCTATGGCTCACTGATTGACGCACACAAATATAAAAATTCAAACTATGTCTTTGAAATATAGTGGAGTCAAAATAAAGGAGCAGGGTCCATAAGGCTGGTTTTCGGTCTAATCTATTTTTGAACAAAAAAAAACTGAAAAACATGTTTTTAGTATTTACTATCAATATTGAATCGATTCCACCCCAAACGAAACTTTCCCGCACTCACCTCCCCTTTTTATACACCCTTAAACTATTAAATAACCAGCATTCAGTTGAGTAAAAAAGGAGGATCGGGGAAAGTTTCGTTTTGGGTGGAATCGGTTCGATATCGATAGTAAATAATAAAAACATGTTTTTCAGTTTTTTTTTGTTCAAAAATAAATTAGGCCGAAAACCAGGCTTATGGACTGTCGTCCTTTTGAATGGAATTCTTTTAGTAACCATTACCTCATACAAAATTTAAACAATTTTTTGTTATTTTCCTAGGAGTTTCCTGTTACGTCCGGTCCTAGCAATCGCATTGCAAAAAGCTAGGACTATCAAAAAACTTTCTGATGATTTGTTAACTTGCCAAAAATGCTCCAAATGCAAGTAGAGCATTATTGTTTTTGGATATTAACTTATTTACTTGTCTACTTTCATAATTCATCATCTTTTTTGGTTACATAAAAAATCCACTAGGTTATTTGAATTTACCTATAACTACAATTTCGAAATGTATAAACAAATGTAAAAATGATTTATATATAAAAAAATATTCCTAATACCAGTGTAAATTATATGTAAAAGCCAACATTTAAAAAAAAAATTCCCTCCTATGCATGAGTCAATGCACTTAAACTACAAGCAATTGAACTTTGATTGATTTTTTGATGTTTAAATAAATATTTTGTGCTAAAATTTGAACCCCACACATATCTTATGGAAAAGTGGTTCAGGTCAAATTGGCTGAATTTGAATATGTTGTAGATTTCAACTTTTTGATCAAAAGCTATCATGGGTCCAACTCGATCCTATGTCTAGTTTGCGAGATACAACTATAAATTATTGTAAAATTCTGTATCAGGCAAGAAACTTTTGTTCAATAAAAGACATAGTTTCATTAACTTTCGTTAAAATTTATTAATTTATTTATTATTACATTATATTTTTTATATTATACAAAAAGGGTAATTTTTTAATGGCCTTTACTTTTTTGCAAGTTAAGAAATTATCGTGAAATTTTTTATAGGTCTAGCTTTACAAATTAAATCAAATAATTTTATTATATTTGTATTGTTTCATATAGTAAACAGTATACAGGGTGGCACAAAAGTCAGTTTACCGATTTGCAGTACTAAATAATTAGTCAGACAATGTCGAAATACAATTTAGTGTTATTATAAGTTGAGAAATATTATCGTTATTTTCAAAATGATGCAAGCTTGATATTTTCTGCAATAGAGTTGGAAATGCTTTGGTGTAAGGATCGTCAGCTCCATATATTGGCCCAGAACCGGCCCTGGGAGAGCCTAAAACCACAGTACGGGGCCAAATGAGGGACTGGATCAAGAACCAACACAAAGAATACTGGGATAAAATAACCGGGCAACAACATGGTAAAACCTTTATCAAAGAACCATCCAGAAAGAAGACTGAAGAACTGCTGTCACTAAGCAGGAATCAGCTCCGCATAATCACTGGTTTCCTAACAGGGCACTGCGCCCTGAAAGGACACCTTCACAAAATGGGATTATTCAACGGGGACCTAAAATGCAGACAATGCAATAGGGCAAGAGAGACATCCTACCACATCCTGTGCGACTGTGAGGCTTTGGATCACAGAAGACAGGCAATATATGGACAACCAAGACTGAGTCCAGAAGAATATGAAACCAAACCAGCGATGGGGTTGTACAAACTAGTGCAAGGGACCAGAGTACTGGATTGGTTATCATAATACAAATTGGAGAATATCACAATAAGCCCAAGAGGCTGCAGTGATTCCGGAAACGAAAGTTTGACAGCTCCCGAACAAAAAAAAAAAGGCCTTGTCATAGTCAATTTGCCAAAATACTTCTTCGATTAGTAACTTCAAATAATGTACAATATTGGTCGGATGTGTTGTAAATACGGTTTTTTTAAATGCTCTAGAATGCAAAGTCGCATGAGTTCAGGTTAGGTGACCGCACAGGCCAATCCCACATTCCTCCATGCCCAATTCATTTGTCAAACGTTGCACCAAAATTTAGGGTATTGGTTAAATATAATTAAATAAGTAATAAGAATATGCCTTGTTTTCGTGTTATTAACTTGGGGCACGAAGTGTAGGAATCAATATTTTTCCATAATAAACGTATTTATGTTAAATTATGAATAAAATAATAATGATTATTTTTAGAAGCCCATCCATATATGTACCAAATAAGAAAATATACAAATTTTCAGAAAAGAAGAGACAAATGTGGATAAACGTCATCAAGAGAGCAGGCAACAGAGGCAAGTTAAATATGGAAATTTTGCATGATTAAAAAAAAACTTTTTTTTTTATTAAAGAAAAATAAAACTAATCTACCTTATCTAGCTTATTGAAACGGAAGTTATTGCATATAAAAAAATGTTGTTTTGTTGTATTTATTACGTTAAAACAAAATTGTTATTTTTTTGTGCAAAAAAAATGAGTACCAAAAGTTAATAAAAAATTCTAAATAATTATTCAAGTTTTCTCAAACTCTAGTTATTTTATTTACTTTCATGCAAAATTGAAGTCGCATTAAAAAATGGCTCAGACAAAAATTGCTTGGCTTTCTTCATAGAATAAGGCGTTGTAAAAAAATAAGGTGCAAAGAAAGTTATTGATTGTTCATTTATACAGAATGACGCAAAAGTCAGTTTATCGATTTTGCAATTTTAAATAATTATAGACCGCCAGCCTTAAGGTTAAGGCCTGGTACTTTCAACTCCAACTCCTATTCTACAGACAGATGCCACAGAAACAATTATTAACACAATTGTATCCAAGGAAATTACCTGGAGAATAAATTTAACGGGAGATGAAAGTACCGGGCCTTAGAGACACTGTTATTCCTGAGCTCCAGAATAGTATTCACTGAAGGAACTGACAAAATTTCTCAACAGAATGGGGCTCCACTACACTTTAGTGTTGTAGTGCGAGAGGTCTTAGATACAACGTTTGATGAATGGATTGGTCATGGAGGAATGTGGGATTGGCCTGTGCAGTCACCTTGAACTCATGCAACTTTGCATTCCAGAGCATTTGAAAAAACTGTATTTGCAGCACAACCGACCAATATCGATCATTTGAAGTTACTAATCGATGTATTTGGGCAATTTTTTTTTTTTAAGCCTTATGTATATTAATGTCCTGGTGGAGTTTAGCCGTAGGCTATTCTATCACTCAACCAAGACGGACACACACACACACACACACAGACAACATCACAACACCCCTTCCCTGCGACATTGCCATCTGCTGCAGCTGAGGCTAGAACTCGGGAGAGGAGAGCGACTGGACCGTGTTGTCTCTCACACAACCACAGTCTAGCCCACTGCTACCATCTCGGCAACACGTGAGAAACGCCACTACACATCCATACCCTAGCCAGAATTCGACTCCGCGGTTGCAAGCCTAAAACCTTAACCACTGCGCCACCGAGCCGGTGTGACAAGGCCTTACACCAAAGCATTTGCAACTCTATTGCAGAAAATATCAAGCTTCCATTGTTTTGAAAATAACGATAATATTTCTCAACTTATAATAAAAAATTGTGTTTCAACATTGTCTAACTAATTATTTAGTACTGCAAATTGGTAAACTGACTTTTAAGCCACCCTGTATACTGTTTACTATATTATTATGGAAGTATTATAAATTGCAATATATTCAGGAATAAAAATTAAATGTTGTGCCGAAATGTCCCAAAATCGAATTTTAATTTTACTGAATTTCAAAGAATTTGAAAAAAATTCCAATCTTAAGACTGTCATAATTTTTTTCAGGAAGTCCCATGCACACAATTTGTTTTTTTTTTTTTTGGTTTTCGATTACTAAGACCGGACATTAAAACCTATTTTACGTAAGAGTGAGAGTTTGTAGGCCTCTGGTTATCACCATGTATTACAGATATGGCCCAATTTCAATAGGGATTATTATACTATGCTGTTTTACATATGTTCCAAATTGTAATTAAATATTTTAAGTCTAACAGAAGTTATCGCATTTACAAGCAATGGTATACACGCACACATACATATGCACGCACACACACACTTACAGACGCAAAGACATTTTTTATTCGATATCTAAGTTCAGTTTGCTGTGAAACAGATATCTGTACAAGAAATTTTTTTCTACTATGATTATTAAAATTTATTTTCAATTTATAATAAATTTATAATAAAGTTAGTATACAGTCAAAAGATATACAATTCATTACTGAACCATAACACATAAGAAAAAAATGAATAGAAACATTATTGTAGAAAATTTAGTCAGCTTTAATTTTGCATATAGCCACTTTTTGATTATAGCTAACCGTTTTCGAGATATGAGCGAAAAACCAAAAACCGGGTCTTTCTTCGTACCCCCCTGCACCCCCCACAACCTCCTGTGTTCTTTATATGTTTATCTCCTAAATAGTCCAAACACAGCCCTCAAGTCAAAAATTGTGATCTCGGCTTTTCCCTCTAAACCCCCTTATCGAACGTTCATTGACGGGGCTACTAGGGAAATTGTTTAAATTCTATATGAAACAATAGTCCAATGTAATCCAAAATTAAAACAATGTCATTGAAGGAAGAGAATTTCTTATCAACTTATTTTATGCTTAGTTAGATTCCACTAACAAAAAAATAATTATAATATTATCACACAAAATATAGCATTATTGCATATAGACATTTAAGTTTACTAAGAAAGATTACTAATGAACTTAGTCTACATATTACTATTATTTTTACAAAATTTAATAACAGTCAGTATTTGTTACTCTATTTAGAAATGAGTAAAAGAGATACTCATACATTAGTACTGTAAGTAAAGTATATTTCAAAGTCAAGACTACTGGTACTTTACTTATAACTAGAAAGAAATTATTATATGTCTGAACGAATTTATTAAATAAATGCTTAATTTTTTTTATTGTAAACTTAAAATTGCACTACATTTAAAAAAAAGTTTTAGTAAAGAAATTTTTAACAATAAACCTTACCTTTATCGTTAAGCCAAATTGCAATTTTAAAATATGCTTCATCCATTAATGATATAACAACAGCCAACATTATTTTCGGGAGGTAACCAAGCCACATTGGTAATCCACGATTCCTCAATACGCTATCCCAACAATCCTAATAATAAAAATTACGTTACCTTCACATATTTATTTACAAAAAAAAATACAAAAAAAAAACCAAAGAAATGAATGAATATGAATATATGAATCCATAATTCATATAAATATTAGAAACAGGTTAGTGCTACAATACCATAATAATATAAATCTATTCGCTTTAAAATTTATTTTGTCCAAAAATTTTTTTTAAGTATGTCTGTAAACAAATTGAAGAGACTACGAAATTTATCTACTATTCCGATAGGAAGTTTACATTTAGAGCAGACAAATTTTTTGTTACCCTCTATATTAAAACCATAATGTAGAGTATGTGCATTCTAAGTAATAATTATTACTATGCGGTAACCGGAAATTAAAAAAAAAAATTTTTAGTTACCGGACCAAAGTTGGCGCAAAATTTTTGTTTCGGTGTGTACAGTACTGGACTGTAGTGGCAGACATTTCTGTCAGTTGGTTTTTGCGTAATTTGCGATCAAAGTGGCAAAAAATGGAAAAAAACTCTAAATTTTGACAAAAAATATCTAAAATTGAAAAAAACGTCTGCCCAGCCAGCTTGTGGTTCACAAGGTACTAAAGAACACTAACCTCGGCTGATAGACATTTTTTTCAAATTTAACCCCCCAAACCACTCTTTAAATGGTTAAATTTTTTTTATTAATATAATAATAATAATAATAATAATAATGTTTATTTGGAATTACAAGATTACACAAGATTACACAATGTAACAATAAAGATGTTTACCAAATAAACACTCAGGTTTCGCAGAAGTATTCTAGTGACACTTGTTTGCGATTTTGAGTGTGAGAACATTTCATTTTTACACTATCTAATATCTATCTCTATATAATATTTATTTATATACAATAATACTGCACATACACAAAGCACCTATAAATTAATAAATAGTAAAACTAAACATGTAAGAAAATAAACAAAAACATCACAAAAATTTTAAATAATTAAAAAGTTGCCTTGTAAGATATTATTTATTCTGTCCCTAGGAAATTCTAATATCCATTGTTTTACCTTTTTTTTAAACTTAAACATGTTTTTCAAATTTCTTATGTCATAAGGTAAGTAATCATACAATTTTGCGGACAAATAAGTGTGGTTCTTTATACCAACTGTTTTACAAACTTTTGGTTTTACAGTAATTGTATTTTTTAATCTGGTGTTATAATTATGCTTTTTAAAATCTATATTTTTTGTTTTTTGCAGGTTTACTAAAAGAGAGCATCCATATAATTGTCGAATATCCATCACAGCCATCTCTTGAAACAAACTATTGCTTGAGTATGTGTATTCTTTATTTAATATAATTTTTATGAACCATTTTTGCAAAACAAGTAATTTACTTAAGTAATAATTTGCCACCCCTCCCCAACCTATTATTCCATAAGTCAAGTGTGACTGTATCAATGCAAAATAAAGTGTTTTTAATTGACTAATACTTAGGAACTGTTTTAGGTATTTGAAACGTGATAATAAAGCTCTGGTTTTGTTTGTGACATAATTTACTTGTAAATCCCAACGAAGGTGTTTGTCAATCACAATACCCAAGTATTTCATTGATTTTGCTTCCTCAATGACTAGACTTGATGTTATATTCAAAGGACCGAAGTTAGGTAGATTATTCGCTAAAGATGTAAATGGAAGGTATTTCGTTTTCGAGTTATTTATAGTCAACATATTTGTGTCAAACCAATTTTTGATGTTTTTTAAATCATTTTCTACTCTTTGTTTTAGGTCCTGCCATGTGTCTGCACTATAAAATATAGCGGTATCATCAGCAAAGCTTAAAATTTCACCTGCGCTATTAAGGGTAAGTAGACTGTTTATGTAAATAATAAATAAAACTGGCCCTAAAATAGTGCCTTGAGGGACACCCCAATTTACAATTTTTGAGTTACTTATAGTCTCATTAATTCTGACATATTGGGTCCTCCCTGTAAGGTAACTTTTTATGAGTTGGAAAGCATTTCCCCGGAACCCAAGATTTTGCATTTTTGATAACAGACGCTTGTGACAAACAGTGTCAAATGCCTTTGCTAAGTCAACAAAGACACACAAGGATGGTTTATTTTCATCTAATTTTTTATAAATTAAAGCTGTTAAATAGGCAATAGCATCTTCTGTGGACTTTCTTTCCCTGAAACCAAACTGCTTGTTGGATATAATATTAAATTTGTCTATAAATTTTACAATTCTATTTTTTAGTATCTTTTCAAACAATTTGGCAACATTAGAAATTAGGGTAATAGGTCTATAGTTGATTAGTTTTAGTTTATCGCCATTTTTATATAAGGGTTTTATAGCTCCAACTTTTAATATATTAGGAAATATCCCTTGTGCAAGCGAGTTATTGATTAGATAAATGAGTGGTTGCTTTATTTCATTTAGGGTCTCTTTTAGGGTTTCGGCTTTAATATTATCATATCCAGGTGCCTTTTTTTCTTTCAAACTATTAGTGATCTCCCTTAATTCTAATAAAATAGGCCTGGGTTTTTGATTCTCAACTGGTTTTCCTATGCGATGTATGTCACGGACTTCTGACAGTGCGCAAGATATCTCTAATGTTGTCTCTATAATATCCTGGATAACACTTTGTAAGTCTGTTTTATTTTCGTTAACTCCATATATCACTAGGTTATATTTTTTTTGCTGCTTTTGTGTTTCGAAAAGTTGGTTGGTTAGTTTTTTGTTTTCACTCTCTAACGTTTTCACTTTCTCCTGGATTTCTTTTATTTCTTTGCAGAAGTTTGTTTCTATTCGTTCAAGTCTATTTTCTATACGTATATTATTGGTATTTATAGCTTTAAGTAGTTGATATAAATCTTCATTTGAAACAGTTTTGCCTTCATCTGATACTTCCTCAGGCATACTTCAAGTATACTAAAATTATTGAAAGATTCTTCTAAGTGTTTCTATAGTGTGCGATTTCCTTTAGAAATTTCGCTTTTTGCTGGTGTATAAAAAGTCCATATAAAGATTTCTAGCAATTTGTATATTTATGGTGTATAAAAACTCAATAACAAAATCTCCTATCAATGTTGGGCTGATAAGAATAATTAGCCTCCAAATACACTGAATAATTGCACTTTGTAATATTTTTCTTAGGTAAATGTTTAAAGCTAGAATTATTATACTATATGGGTACTTGCCACTAACTTTACTAAAATGCACTGTTTCTGGTAAGAACTTCTTATTCGTTTTCTATATTTTTAACTATTTGTTACAGAGCTCTTTCAATCACATGCTCTCTACTTAAAGCACCACACACACCACAATATAAAGAAATGTCCTTTGGATATGTTATTACAGCAGGAAATACGAAGAATTTGAGCTTTTGATCATCTTGATCCGTTCATAATTGATAGAGTTATTAACAAAAAAACAAAACAAAATAGGACTGTCATTTTTTGGTTTCTAAAAATCAATAAAAGATGGAATTATGATATGAAAGTTTCATTTTTTTTTTTATTTCTGTGGTTTCTCAGTGTTTTTGATTTTTCAAATTAGCCGCCGAGCGCTCCTGTTTCAGCCTCAAGCGGACAGTGGCACTCACTGCACTGCTAGCCCCCCACTACCTCTACCAGCAGTCTCGCTAAGCCGTTACAAAAATGATAAAAATAATAATAATAACAATAATAATAAAATTAACTCGAATTACATAAACTTAAAAAATAGAAATATATTTAAAGTTTTTCTAAAGTTTATTTTATATAACAAACGTTAAAAATCTTCATCTTCATCTATGTAACTATCAAAATTGGGGTTTTCGTCCTCGTCAAACATGTTCTCGTCGTTGAGTTCTTCATTTCTTCCCATGACCATATCAAAATTGTCACTTCACTAACTAAAAGTTAATTTTTGTAGTTATAAAATGACACCTTTTTATTAACATCAGTTCCTTACACTGTAAAGTTTTTTTTGCCAGGTTTTTTATTTTTGGCATAACTTTGACATTTTTAGCAATCTATTACTGAAAATTGCATCAATTACTTTTTTTTTGGGAAATTTGGTAAATTTTTGCCTAAATTTACCAAAATTAACACCAATTGTCAAAAAACAAATGAATATGTCAAAATTGGCATCGATAGATGCCATTTTTTGTGTTTGCTGGTAGAGATGGTGGTGAACTAGCAGCGCAGTGAATGCCACTGTCTGCTTGAGGCTGAAAGCGAAGCGCTCGGAGGCTGATTTGAAAAATCAAAAACACTGAGAAACCATCATAATTCCATCCTTTATTGATTTTTAGAAACCAAAAAATGACAGTCCTATTAGAGCAATATTTAGAGCAAAGCACGATTGAAAAATAGTTGTTTTTTTTTGTTAATAACTCTATTAATTATGAACGGATCAAGAGCTCAAATTCTTCATATTTCCTGCTGTAATAACATATCCAAAGGACATTTCTTTATATTAATAAAAAAAATGGAGACACGGAAAACTGAAAAAAAAAAATCAACCATTCAAAGAGTGGTTTGGGGGGGGGGGGGTTAAATTTGAAAAAAATGTCTGCCAGCCGAGGTTAGTCTTCTTTAGTACCTTGTGAACCATAAGCTGGCTGGGCAGACGTTTTTTTCAATTTTAGATATTTTTTGTCAAAATTTAAAGTTTTTTTCCATTTTTCGCCACTTTGATTGCAAATTAGGCAAAAACCGACCGACAGAAATGTCTGCCATTACAGTCCAGTAATGTACACACCGTAACAAAAATTTTGCGCCAACTTTGGTCTGGTAACTAAAAAATTTCGTCTGCCAGCGTAATTGGAAGTACATATTGTAACGTGTTTCCACCCTTGGGAAACTACCCCCGCAAAATCCGTGGGTTCCAAAAATTATAACAAGAGATGTCCACTAACACACTTTATTAAATATTTACTGGATACTTCACAATACTATTATTAATTTAGATACACTTTACTGACTAAAAATCATAATGTTTATCACTTTGTTTATCTTTGAAGTCTTAACCTCACTTTCTATACTTTCTGAACTACTGAACTACTCGCCGAGAATGTGGTCGGTCTTTTATACCCAAAAATGACAGATCTCGATTGTTCTGTGATGGCGCCACCATTCTCTAGATCATTCCAGATGTCACCAGAACTAACTTCTGGTAGGTTTCTCGAGTAGGTGCAAATACACTACATTCATTCTAAGGGTTGTAACACATTACAATATACTAACTACCTATGCAGACAGATATCAGTAACCATTCAATCGAAAAAAAAAAGTCCCTCTCCCCCTCCTATCCCCCCACCATACCAAAAAGTTCCAAAGAGAAAAAAATGTTGTACTTATATGGTCTCTCCGATTACCGACTGGCAGACAGTAACCATTCGTCGTCGAATTTGCACGCTATTTCCTAGACTAATAGGGACCTTCAAGGCTAGCCACAATTGAACCAAAATTTTCATAAATATTACCGCCAATCCCAATCTAAGGTAGAGGTTTTTCTTTCTCGTCTTCATAGAACTCAAGTACTAAGTCATCTTTTAAGAGCTGTAACGAATCAACCTGAGCGTGGAAAGACACCGCCAAATATTGCAGAAGGCACAACTTGCATCTTCAGCATATAAATTCTTGTTGTGCTCTTCAGATGCAACTGATAAGATCGTCCACATTGACATCAATGTTAAAATATACAAGTTCGCACTACAAGCTTATCATAAATAGCTTTCTGATAACTGATTATTCCAACATTGTGAAAAAAGCTGTCTGTCATTTTACCCTTATCTAATATATTAAAACCTATTGATCTTAAAGAGCTTCACCTAATCAACATCCTCCTTACAATGGCAAAACTGATCGGAAAAATTGTATCACAATAACTTATTTACCATCTAGAATCAAACCAAATTCTGCCAGAAGTTAAATTAGGGTTTATACACAGTACTAACAGAACATTAATGAGAATATCAAATGACATAAAGCGTACATAACAAACATTATTGGAATTTAGTAAGCATTTGATACCATTAATCTCTTTAGTTAGCTGAATTGAGTTGATATGGTATAAGGTCCACCTTCCAAAATTGGTTTAGTAGTTGTTATCTCAGTGGTAGAGGTCAGTTTCAAAAGTTTCAAAAGTCAAGGTGTGCTTAAAAGACCCATTTGAAATCTAATCTAATTAGTCAGAAGAAATAAATCTGTATACTAAGGTATGCCTCAAGAGAGTATACTAGGCTTAATACTCTTTATGATATTTCCAAATCACCTCATAACTGAACTGAACGTAAATCTGCAAATGATTTGTGTATGAGAGCACTTCACAAAGATCAACTACTATGTTGACATTACAAATTTATTTCGCGATAAGGGGTTGGCTTGTATTATCATATGGCTTCGCCTTGTCATGATTTCAAAAATTTCTGAATGCATGAATTCAGAAGTTTTGAGATTTGTATTAACTGTTACATTATAAAAGTTGAACGAAAAATTTCATTTCACAGTACAAAATGTTTTAAACGGAAATCCAACACTAACCTGTATTTGTAAAGATAGTATCATAATGAAGAACACAGTCGACAAACATACAGCGATGATTGGCACCGATACACAGTAACGAAACACGTGCCTCTTCCATGGAGGATGGTACGGTTCCAAACGCCCTGTGACTGGACTTGCCTGTAGTGGTCCCTGGGAACATATTATAACATGTCGCGGCAGCTGATGACACGTCGACATGTTAAAGCTATATAAGCACTACCATAAAGAAGCATTTACAATTATAAAAAATTAAAATTAATTCAAATCAAACATAAGTGCTCTAAATATGCTGTGTCAGAAATAAAATTAAAAACGCAATTTCGCATGGTATGCTGAAAGTTAAAACTATCATAGTCCTAAACCCTATCACTTCGACAACTTCTTTCTGCTAGTTAGAATGGATTAAATATTAGGATCTGGTTCATTTAGCTACAAGTAAATCTGAGTAGTTACTACAGAGTCAGACTGGCTCGATTTGACCCCGGCGTCAGGAAAACTTTTTTCGTCCTGTCACACAGCAAAAGCTATTTTAGCTATGCCGAATGCGATAAAAGATACTTATAATGTATCTGCATATTAAAAGTCTTTATTTAAAATTGGTTACAATACAATAAAAAAAACTGAACGAAAATAATATGAATATAGGGTTAGGGTTAAGTGTAAAAATAGATATTAGCTAAACTTCGCCTTATGTTGTGGATACACAGTCCCTATAATAAAATAACACACAGGCAACTGCGTTGTTCAGGTCAGCATTGCCAGTTGATAAAAAATTAAAGTACTGACATCGAAACAAAAAAAGTACTGATTTTAGAAAAAAGTACCGATGTAACTAAATCTTTTACATATCTAAGAATTTCAATAGAAAAAATACTTCCTCTCCGATAATTTTGTTTATAAAAAAATGTGTTGACATTACTTAAACTATCACTCCAAAGAGAAGTGCATGTGCTATGAAAGATATTTTCATTGACCTGCGATCACATTTTAAAGTTTTTCTTAGTTTATGCAATAAATATTGGAGTTCTAAATACTATATACAGTATCGGAAAGTATTTGATTTGGTGTGGCAATAAGAGCAAGCGAGAGCGAAGCAACCAGGTTATTCTTTTTTTATCGTATAACACATCCTACAATCATGTCACCTGCTTTCCCCTGTGGCACTCCACCACATGTGCGTGGGTAGCTCTGTCTGCGGAATTTCAATTTGTTTCCGCCTTGATGGGGCATAATCACTAGTTGAACCTCTGCTAGAGTACTGGTAGACGCCTTTATTGTGGGTGGTCGGTTAAGTCGTAATACCAACACAAACTCTTTCCGATACTGTATATGTCAGTGCAATATAACTTCTCAATGTTTTTACAATTCCTAAAGACTGCAAAGTTAAATTAACTTCCTTGCGCATAACCCGGGTCGGCCCCTGCTGCCATCTATTAGATATTTGTTAACTGCAAGGAAAACACCTAATTGAGGCGAGAAAGAAAAAATAGAGAAAGTGATTGAATATTCGGAACTAACTTGCGAACAAACATGGTGTTCCTTTGATTCTGTAGTTTTTCATTTCACAGATCATGAGAGGTTGTTTAAATTTGGAGTCAAAGTTGCAAAATAAGTCAGTAAAACGTCATACAAAAAATGTACTGATATACTGAAAGTAGCACTGACATACTGGCTGTGCTCTAATAGTACTGATTTCAGTACAAATGTACTGACACTGGCAACGCTGGTTTATTTATGTATTTATTTATTTATATATATAATCACTTGGGCTGTTACAATACAGATGTGAACGTCAATAAGATAAACAAAAAATACATAATTTGGTTTACAAGGTGAGACAATAAGTAGTAAACATAAAACACAATAAACAAAAAATATGACAAATACAGATTAAAATTCTTTGTACGAATATAAACATTTCTCAAGTAAAAATTGTTTGAGACTAGATTTGTATTTATTAAAATTGTTTACATCTTTAATCTCACTAGGTAATTTGTTGTAAAAACTAATACCAGAGTAATAAGGTGATTTTTCAAAATGAGACGTATTATGATAAGGAAGAGCTAACAGGTCGTCATGACGAGTATTATAATTATGGTAGCTAGCAGTACTTTTAAATTGGTTAATGTTACTTTTAATGTACTTTAGCAAAGAAAAAAGATATATGAATGGTACCGTTAATATTCTGTGACTTTTAAAAGAGTTTTTACACGATGTGGTGAAATCAAGATTAAAAATTAGTCTAATTTTGCGCTTTTGGCAGACAAAAACTCGCTGCGAATTATTCGCACGTCCCCACATTATAATATTGTAGGATATATGGCAATAAGCCATTGAATAGTACAGTTGCAAAAAAGCCTCAGTATCTAGGGAGTTCTTAAGCTTGCTTATGCAGTAATACGCTTCGTTAAGTTTTTTACATACTTCTTCGATTTGAATATCCCAGCTTAGTTTTGTGTCTATTGAAATACCTAAAAATCTTGTATTCGAGGTAAATGGCAGGGTCATGTTGTTAAAATTTAACTGAGTGTTGGAAGGTAATGATTTTCTTTGTGAGAAATACATGCACACAGATTTCTCAAGGTTTAATATGAGATTATTTCTGCAGTAATAGTCACCGAATTCTGTCATAACATCCATAGCATTATCAAGGAGCTCCACAAGGCTCGGTGCAGATATGCCAAGGGAGTTATATCGGCAAACATGGTGATGTTACCTTTTGATATGAATGATGGTAAGTCATTTACAAAAATCAAAAAAAAACAAGGGGCCCAGCACTGAGCCCTGTGGCACTCCAAGACTAACGTCATGTTCATTTGAAATCATTTGGTTGATTTTTACCTGAAGAGATCTGTCCGTTAAATATGACATGATCCAAACTCCTCGATTGCCTACCTTAAATAATTTTTAACAAAAGTCAGATTGAGGGAGTCGCACGCTCGTGATAGGTCAAAGAACAATCCTATGACGAGGTTACCTTTGTCCATTTCATTATAAACAAGCCAACACTTGTTTTGTCTTGCCTTTCCTCTTTTTGCATCTTTACCGCATGGTCGTCACGAAACCCAATATTAATTTTCCATATCACATGCTAGCAAAAATTCAACATCATGCAATCCGATCCTACATACCCCAACTCTACACTTTTTACTGTAGTGAATTTTTATAAAAAAAAAATTACGATTATAATTTTTAATTTTGTAAAATTATTAAAAATTTATGTTTTTAAATTTTTTCTAGATTTGGCCAGAGGGTCTGGTTTGTCCCCGGAGTATCTAGACTCCTGGTCCCCCTGTCCAGTCCGACACTGAGTTACTACATGATTTGATGCAACAGTTCCATTCAAATGAAAAGTTCAAAAAATTCCAAATTCTTTTGGAAAAATTTCATGTTAAAAATACACATTGATGGATGCGACTTGATTTATATTTGGTTTTTTTTAACAGTCTTAAGTTTTTATAAAATGAACCAGTGTATGTTTATATTAGGATGTCCTATTTTTCCACTAGAGTTATTATTTGTTATATTTATTATTAATTAGGCATTTAACACATTGAAGATAATTTTATTGAGAAGCAATGTATATGCCATTTAATCTCAATTTTTTTGCAGTCTAATGTGAACTTTTCCCACATTTATGCTATTTTGTGAAAAAAAAACTATCAAGATTTATCAATCTTTCATCTCTTATTACACAATTTACTATTACTCGGGATCCTATTGGTTTTTTGAACAAAAAATTTATGTAACATACTACATCCTTACAAAGGTTGTGGAAATAAATGACATGCCAAATCATTAATTTACTGCTTACAATCATCTATGTCAATTATCGCAAAAAATTAACCTAAATCTGTGCTGTACATGTTTTAACACTGTACATTTCTTAAACCTACTAATATTTATTCAAGACACTATTAATATAAATTCATATTCAGTTTTTTTAACATTTACTGAATACTTGAATCTTATAAAGTTCCAAGAGCTGAAGTACCATAGCATTCATTCAACTAAAATATGCATAATCATTTCTAAACTTACTCTGAACAACGGCCTGGGTTCTGCTAACAGATCATCTCGCTGATCTAAGGTTCCCCATCGAAAGGCTAATTCTGCTGAATAGCGCTTCCAAGCTTGCAAATACGTTGTTACCCACACTACATTGAATACCGAAAATAACACATAACCTACATCCTCCAAAGTTTGGTGTTTACCATTACAACATAACTAGAAAAAAAAAATAGTAAAAGTTTATAAAGAGTACTCCTCCAATACATATGTACTGTTTGTGCAAAATGTTTACTTCAAAAAACCGTATTTTGACAATAAACACTGGGATTTACTCGAAATCTTAGTGGTAGAAAATTTTTTTAATTGAAAATTCGGTTTTAGCACACAAAAATACCTATGGCACGATAGGTTTACTAATTGGAGCAGAAAACGTTTTTTTTGTAGACCTGTGCACAGGTCTACAAAAAAAAAATTACTCCAAGGACTAAATCTTTCATGCCTTACTTAAGTATTTTTGTGAAATGAATCTGCATTTTCAATTTAAAAAATGTTCTATCATGTAGATTTTGAGTAAATCTCAGTTTTTACTGCCAAAATATGGTTTTTTGACAATTTTTGACATTTACTCGAAATCTATGCGGTAGACATTTTTTTAAATTGAAAATTCAGCACATAAAAATACTTAAGGCATGATAGGTTTAGTCCTTGGAACAATTTTTTTTTTTTGTTCACCTGTGTAATAATTGTGGCTGAATTTCAACAAATGATTTAAGTATTTTCAAAATATTTTCTTGCATTAAAATGCTAGGAATCCCACCATGTAATTCAATACTTCGTCAGTATTAGCTAGAAGAGTAGTTATCTTGATTGGTTCTCTAATAACGAGTGTTTTAAAGTATTTACCTAATTAGTATACAGATAACAGCAGGCACGCTTTACATGAGAAATAAATGGTCAAGCATCTCAATCAAGCCTCCACCATTTAATTTCTTTTGTATCGTTGAGCATCCAATCTGCTCAGCATGGATATGAAATGTCTAGTTACGTGTACGTACTTAGCTGCCGTTATGTGTGTTAGCGTGCCCAGATCAGGGCAACAATATATAGTAGGTAATTTCATAATAGATAAAAAAGTGTGTAAGTTGCGATTTGCTTAATTCCTAAATAATCTCTAATTATTTATAGTGGACTAATTAGATCTCAAATCGAATATGCATCAATGATATAGTCTCCAAAGTACCAGGTGCATACGAAAACCTTGAAAGAAGTTTAGCATAGGTTTACTATCTACCTCCATGCTAAATTTCAAGTTCCTAGCTCGTGGGGAAGTACCCAAACAGTTCCCAGACATAAGTACAATGAACTGAAATTTTGTAATTTACAATTTAACAAATTATAACATTTCAATTCATTGTATCTCGGTTAATAATGAAAATATTATCATAAATTCCAAAACCTATTGTTGTATTTTTAAGAAAAGTCAAATGTATAAAGAAAAAAACTCGATACTCCAGCGAAGCAACGTGCAGCGCGGTTAGTACTTGGAATGGGTGACCCATCTGGGGAAACACAGCGATCTCGTCCCACCTTCTAGCGGCTTGTATATCAGTGTATATGCAGAAGCTACTTAATTTCAAGACGAGAATTACGTAGTGGATATACGATCCTTCGGAGGGGATGTGAGCCAAGTAAAAGATCCCTACTCTTCTTACGAGAAGAGGTTGGGCAAAATTTCCTGGCGTCGGTGATAGTCCCTGGTAGTGGAAATAGGCCGACGTTAAATAAATAGATAAAAAAAAAGACAAAAAAAATTAAATTAAACAGGAAGTCCCTAGACCAGGGGCGGCAACCAAATTTAAGATTTTTTTTTTTAGCAAACTGCTCTCTCAAAATTTTTGAGGGGTCGTTAGAGAAGTACTTCTCTAGATGTCATTTCCCATATTTCGTATGGGTCCCATGCACCACAGACGAGAAAAAAGATATTGAAATTTCACCAGCCGCCACTGATAATGCCTATGTTTATATTACGATTTATTTGTACTCTTTGTAATGGAGTTTTCCCATAAAAAATTAAATAAATAAATATTTACCCAAAATAAAAATCCAAATATGGCAGGTATACTTAAAGCTGTTGTATAATGTCCCAGCCATGCAAAATACATTCCAATTTTCACTCCAAAATACTCAGTTATTTCATCTGAAATATAAATAATTGTTAATTGAATTTTCTCTAAAATAATAAACTATAAAGTTAACCTAAAGGTTGTCTGGCGAAGACATCCCGAACCCAAGTGTTCTGCAATTTTTCTAGAGCTGCTGGTTCGTGTAATGGGAAAACTTGGGAGATAACACCAGACGTAAGACATTTTGGAACTAAAAAGTAATTTTACTCATATATACAAACTAATTAAAATGACATTAAGCTACTAATCTACAACTGTATTACCAATTGGTTGTCCTTCCAACAATGTTAGTCCTGGAACGAGATCAACATCGCTGTTTTTTGCTCTAATACTCTCTAAGAGCCTTAAAACTAACCACTGCCTTTCTTCAGTAGTAAAAAAATGCTCTTCATCTTGAGCTCCTTCATAAGAGAGAAAGTCCTGGACATAAAACTCTTTTAAACCACCACCTTTACTTTCTTTAAGTGCTTTTGGAAGATGGTATTCTTCAGCTGCCTTCAAGAGACTAAAAATAATATATTAAACTACATTCAGTTTTTACTTTCATATACAATTTTTCCTATATAAAACTCTTATTGCATAAGCTTACACTTACATTGGAAATGGGGCAGTGAGATAAAACGCACTACTTTGTGTTGATGCATGATGTCGAACATGTACCGTTAAACCAGGCGATTGCCGCAATTTAGACAACAGCCAGAGTAACACAGAATCTTCAGCCCCAGGCGGAAAGACAACAACAACATCACAGTTAGGCGTCGAAACTCTCTTTAGCCAAAGTCTTTTAGGTGCCAGGAAATGTCCTGCACAAGGGATTTTTCTCCTCAGAAGTTCGGATGCTATAAGACAGAAAAATTAATAGGAATAATCAACAAAAACATAAACTTATTACCTTGCTCCAGTTTTTGTTGAGCACACTCTACTAACTTTCTTCTGCGTAAATTTCCCGATCCCTCGGCATCATTATCGGTCTCTTGCGTCGCCATTTCACCCTCATTTGACATTCTAATTAAATTTTGATATTCTCTCGCGATAACAGGAAGTAATCATTAATCAATGAAAGGGCTATTTTAAGTAATGGTGTTTGTTACGCCTACTCTTCGCAACCCTTCACGATTTTTTAAAGAAGTTTCCCAAAATTTGACAGAATAGAACCTCAAAAATGACAGTTTGACAGGACTTGTCAAGAGGGTTTATGGGCATTAGGGTTTTCGATTGTGGTTCACAGTTCTTTACCAGTTAGCGAATCAGAAATGTGTGATGTCATTAGAGACAATGGCACTATACTGGGCCTCTATTCTTGACCGTGATAGAATAGAACGATCCCCGGGGAGCGTTCCCCGGATTTGTTCTACTGCCATTCTATTGCAAGCATTAAACTGTATTCTTGAACAGAAAGGAGGGAACAAAATATTAGGGAATAAACCGCAGCGTTGCCAAACTTACTCACCAATCATAGACGAGCAGTTTCTGTCATTTCTGACAATCGACATCGGTTATTTGCATAACCATAGTTCATAACAATAACAATAATATTAACAATCATATTCAAAGACACGCAGAGCTGCTAGAACCTGAAAATGAAACAGTGTTTTGAAAGATTCGGTGTAATAAAAAATAAGCGGCAATATAATTATTATATTTTGAAAAGAGATGAGAATGCCGTATGTGCCGGGTACCAATATGTATTGTTAAGAACAGAGTTGAGCCCAAAGTAGGTATTATTATTTGAAAAATAATGCTTACCCTAAGACCACAAAACCCCAATAATATTATCATCAACGATGAGGAAATAATATGGAATCCTGTAGACAGTGCAATTAAATATCTAAGAGTATACTTAGATAAACGACTAACATGGAGTTATCACATCAATAAAAAACTTAATGATGGTTACGCAAGGTTATCAATGCTATATCCCATTATTAATAGAAAATCGAAGCTCAAGAGTTAAGTGCACAACGTTAATATATAAATCGATCTTAAGACCATCGGTAACTTACAGCTGTGTGATAAGGGGAACTGCTAGCAAAACAAATATTAAAAAGGTGTAAACATTTCAAAATAAAGTGTTGGGATCTGCTATAAATGCCTATTGGCTTATAAGAAACAGTCAAATCCATCGAGAGCTTGACGTGCCACAAATTGAAAATTTTATGAAATCATGTGCTAAGACATTTTTCAAAACTATAAACAACTGTGCAAGTGCCAGAAATTTAAACCTAAATGAAAAGACTCGTAATAATAAGTTTAAAAAAAGACTACCACAAGATATCTTACTTCTAGTAGCGATTCCGATTGATATTAATATCAATATTCTTCTATTGTTATGTTAAACCAAATATTTTGTTTCTGTTCTTTATTTTATTTTCAATTGTTATCTATTGTCTTACTACACACTACCATGTATAACATTAATTTGTTGATCTGGTATTTTTAAATAAACAAAAAAAAATAATGCTACCTATTATTACTTAAAATATATTTTGTACATAGTTTGTACAGACAGGGAAGATTTCTATTTATTTAATGTCGGCCTATTTCCGCTACCAGGGCCTATCACCGATGCCAGGAGACGGGCTACCCTCATTCTGGAAATTTTGTCGAACCTCTTCTCGTAAGAAGAGTAGGGATCTTTTACTTGCCTAACATTTAATAGACAAGGGACCGACTGCTTTACATCTCTAAGATCTCTATTAAATCCTGGCAAACGGGCTTAGTCAGACAGAACAATGTCATAAATTTTTCATTTGATAATAAAAACTGATCTCTGAGGAAGAATCTCTCCCTCAACCTCTAGGAGTTCTTGAGAATCGTTCACGTTGTGGATTATTTCGTCCCAATATATTACTTCAGGCAGATTCATCTTTATATTAAGTCCAAAATCACAAGAATATTAATCAAAAGTGAAATAAAACAACATTCACTTTTCTAGGTTAGAAAAACAGAAAATGGCTGCATTCCCCGACTGTTCCCTGAAAATAACCAAGAGAAGCATCGGGGATCAGTTTTTGATAGAAGCGACGATAGAAATAAGTTCAAGAATACGGTTTTGTGAATTTCAATAGAGACACACCCACTTTCTCTCGATTGTTCTATTCTACTGCCGTCAAGAATAGAGACCCTGATGGGCTGCAGACCAAAATTAAAAAGTTCACGATAGGGTGGCTCAAAATAATCAATTTACCTTCAGAACAAACAACATGCACACAGGAAGGTACAAACATATAAAAATGAAAGATGTAGGGAATACAAAGAATGAGCAGAATAAATACATGAAACGAACTACTAGTCTTTATAAACAAGGATCATCAAATAATCAATTGATAGAAATAATGGTTAGGACTAAAAGAAATAGTATACCTAGAATCGGTAAAATAAACCCAGCCCAGCACGAAACGGTCCCGAAGGATCATTTAATTTTGGGCAAACAAAAATTTTTTTTTCCTCAAAAATAAAAAATATGGACTTTTTTGGACAAAATTCGCCTGATAACTGAATTCGCAATTTTTTTTAAATTAGATAGAAAGGTTATCGCTACAACATGGTGCTGGTACAAACCCAGCAAACAAAGAATGTATCCGTAATGTTATGCAATGTTAAATGGAAGTAGCATTTTTAATGTTCTCTTGCAATATGATATTTATATTACAACGTAGGTAACAGAAATGTTACATTTCGAAATATTAAGCAAATATTTAAGTAATATTGGTTACATTAAATAACATTTAATAGTATGACAAAATACTTTCTGGCAACGTTGAAGTTATATTAAAGTAATAATATCTTGTTTAGTGGGAAGTGACTATAAAATTAAATCTGACCTGCAAAATCTTAAAACAATTTCTATTAAAACCTTTCTTTGGGTAGGTATATTTTGACGTTTTTATCAAATTATTTCAAATAGAACATATCTTTATTACAAAATCCAATGAAATTATTAGAACAATATGTCTATTGTATTAGTAATCAGCGACCCAGAAAATATATAATTTCACTGGATTTTGTAATAAAGATATATATGTTCTATTTGAAATAATTTGATAAAAACGTCAAAATGTCAAAAGCACCCAAAATTGACTAGACTGAAAGGTTTAATAGGAATTGTTTTAAGAATTTGCAGGTCAGATTTAATTTTAGTCACTTTGTAGCATGTTGCAGTGACAATCTTTCTATGTAATTTAAAAAAAAAAATGTTAGCTTTCGTTGCGAATTCAGTTGACAGGCGAATTTTGTCCAAAAAAGTCCAAAGTCCCCAATGTGCGGCAGAGGGAGAAAATTGGAAAAAAAAATTTCTACTCGTAAATAAAAATTGAAGAGAAAAAAATTTGCCCCCCCCCCCAGTTCCGTGCCTGGACATGTAGAACGAAGAGACCTAATACACCATTTAATAAAACTTAATAAAACTTTAGCACTAATGCTAAACAATAACAAACTAAAAATAGGGAGATCGTGCTACTTGTGATAACAACAATTGAGAAGATCATGAATAAACTAGAAATTTACTAAAAAGAAATCGTAAGGATATATAAATTGCTGGAGTCAGAAATGGAGGAAATGGAAGACATCGAAGTACAAAAACTCTAGAAGCAAAAACATAAGAGCAGCATAAACACTCCATACCACAACACAATGAGCAATGCATTTCAGAAACACTTACACTTTCCATCCCATATTCCTATACCATGTGGATCTCGCTGCTGGCAACAAGCATGTCACAAATCCAACTCAGAACCATAGCTGGCCCGTCTATGTGCTTCCCGAAAGTGGCAGCAATGCCCTACTGTACACTGGTAAATGAATCAATCAAATGTTTCGTTATTTCCTTTTTTTTAAGTAGATTATTCAGGATAATAAAGCACATATATTTATAAAATATTATATTTATACTTATTAGCAACTTTAAGGCAATGTACAGATTAATAACACAGTCGAAGGTATAAATTTTAAGAATTCAACACTTATAACTAGTTTAGTAGTGAACAAAGCTTAAGTTTATCGTTGAACTCTGTTATTATGAACCCTAGATTGATCACGTGAGCATCACCACAATGACTGACAAAATTTTAAAGTCCCGTCATATATCCCAAATTAAGCCTCTGTACCTTTGATCGTTTAGCAACACCGGATATCGAACTTTCATACAATGACATATCAAACACTACACTAGTTGTATAAAAAAGAATCCAAATTTCAGCATAGAAAACCAATTTATATTCAATTGAATTATTCTATAATTAGAGTTAAGATTTAAAACATCTAATTAAATATACAAACAGATTTCTGTTCATACTGAGGATTCATTATAACAGAGCTGCATTATACCTAGTTTAATAAAAAATATATAATCTCTCTTAAAAGTTCAGTGACAAATACTGGAATAACCAAAAATACACAAATTATTACGACAAAATGCATAACAAAAAATATTTTACTTAAGTAAGTGTTATCGGTTATTTACATTTCCCAAGTCGAAAACAGTTTCATCCTCTTCATCGTCGTCCAATGGTAACGGCTCCATTTCGACATCCGTTCTTCTGGTTTTGACTCCATACTTCTTTATCAACACATTCTTTTTATTTCTCTTTCTAAAAGAAAAAAGATATAATTGAAATTCGCACTGTGTGTTACGAATATTTGAGTCGTATTTATGATTACGGTGAGAAAGTAGCAGTCAGACAAACGATGGGAAACTGTCAAGAGTCTATTTATTTAAAACATAATATTGGACTCAGTAAATACATCCATAGACTTAAATCACAAACAGTTAAATAATATACTATGGCTATTTCATTTTAGATATGAGATACATGTATTCTTTACCATATTTTTTTATGGATATTGTCAGAATCAAAATTAATGCTTTTTCATTATATTATATTGCTTTATTTAATATGATAAGCAATGCATTGAAGAATAGAATAGAACTTTACTGTAATATTCTCAAATATTTTACAATGTCAGCAAGTATTCTCAGGAAGTTTTAGTTGCATAATTAAAATATATAATAAACTGTCACTTAAAATGAACAGGTTTAACACATTAGCACAATTTCTTGTAGATATTACTCTTAGTGCATAAATATTTTTGAGCCGGATTTTTCCTCTATAATTTGTATGTTCATTACATTTAAACACTGGATCTAGATCAGGGTGTATTATATAGGTGATGCGACGACAACCCTCACAGTGGCTTCATAAGTGCTTACTTTGTACATAATGTAATAGATGGCAGGACCAATAAGTTCTCTCATTACTTATGCATAGATAGATAATTTTACAGGTTCTGTGCATACGTGCATACAGTGTTGCATACATTCCCGGCCTTTTGTTTTTTGTTTAGTGAAACAAGAATCCAGTGACATCTGACATTAGTAGCTAAATTAAAACATTGAAAGAATATATGCAACACTGCATGCAGCATTGCACGTGTCGCCACAGCTAACCTCAAAAATATATATTTCTTAAGATTTACGAGTATTATGTAGCTATTATTAAAATTTCTGCCTGGTTCCTGTACTTTCGACCAAAATCAAGTTCAACATAATGTGCATGAAGTTTTAAATAGTTTGTCACAATAAAATAAGATACTTTTTGCAGGTTAGGGATCTAACCTATAATTAGCAGTCTATTTTTATTAATCAACAATATTGAAAAATTATTTGCGTGAATTTTTAAGCTAAAAATGCCTATACAAACATTAAAAATGAGAATAAACGAAAAAAAACTTAAAATTTGAGGTTATGCTAGTTATACGATGCACATGCCCAGGTAATTGTAGGACCTTATTGCTCGCGCCATCTACTAAAGTAAATAGAAACCATGCGCTTAAGAAGCCATTATTATAATAAGAAAGTGCCATACGTCGGACCACCTATTTAATACACCGTGATCTAGATAGAGTCCTAGAAATTTGACAGACTTGACAGACAGAATGTTCCCGAGTAGTGCCATTGTTACTGTTTTATTTTATATTAATAGAAGATTCTCACTAGTAGTCGCTAGCCATAGAAAAACCGTCATGTGAGCTCAGCTTGGAAGCAGAAGGTTAGGTACTACCCAATAACGAGAAAATAAAATAACAGTGTTTCTCCTCTGCGCTGTATGCGAAAGTCATAATAGAGGTAATCAAAATCAGCATTTTTTTAGCAAATCGTAAAAGACAACTTTAGTTTCTTTTCTTAGAAAATGGTTGAAGAAAAACAGTTTTTATAATCTAATAATGAACCGATTATTTTCAAATAAATTAAAGATTTCAATATCATAAACTTTTGTTTCTTCGTCTAATGTTTGTTAGGCGACATTTGTATGGCCAATGGCCTATGATGGAAACCACGTTTCGGCATTTAACTGCATCCCTAGGTTTTCTCTATAATATGTCAGAATTTTTATCTGATACCTATGGAGTGTGTGTCATCCAGATATAATAAGCAACTAACATATTCGACTGCATTTGGTAGATGATTAACGTAAATTAAAAATAAGACAGGGCCTAATATAGAGCCCTGTGGTAGGTACTACCGTATTGATAGTTCTGAATTGTGATTATTGAGGCTATTATTTGATGGCTGTTATATTAGTATGATCCAAATAATTGTATGCTTTTATGACCGAAGTTATATTTGGTTAATTCTTTAATAGTAATTCCTGTGTCATACAGTCAAAAGCTTTGTTAAGGTCACACAATATTAAGGCAGAGTACATGCCTCTCTCAAGACAATCTAATGTATTTTTATAGTGTAGATCAAAATAGCACCTGTTGATGAATTTTTAAGAAAACCGGAATGGTATTTGATAAACATACATCTTACCTTTTCAATAATTTTTTATATTATCGGTAATGGGGTTTATAATCGTTAACATCATTCACTTATCCTTTTTTTAAAATTGGTACAATAGAAATCATTTTAAGGGATTCTACCAAAGTTATAAACTTTCATTTATTAGCTGAAGGTACTGTTATTAGATATTTGATGGTTTTTATAAGCGTGACGTTTAACCTATAAATACCTTTACTCTGATTGTTGTCACCTGAATGTAGTTACCTCACAGAAAATAAATTCATCTGGGATGTTTACATGATTGCTGAGGTATTCAAGAAGGTCATGATTTGCAGCAAGCAGAGATTTTATAAGCTCATTTTTGTAACATTGATGACATATTCTTTAAATTACATTTGTTCAATATTCACTTCTTGAATTTTATTGCGAGTTTGTAATTCCTCACGTTGTTCTTACTAGGTTTACAGGCCTTTTTTAACTGTGTCATTATAGTTGGTTTTAGCCTTTTTTGATGCAGTTTTGTATTAATTTTAAAATTCTTTCTTATTATGTTACTCTTTATTCTGTATTACTGTATTGCCCATTCTACAAAATTCATTTGGTGATTGGAAATGTTCTGCATATTATGTTTAAGCTTATTTATGAACCAGTTTTCCTGATTTTAAAATGCCAAAAATTGGGCAATAACTCAGTCAAATTAGAACAAATTTCGACGTTTGATGGAAAAAAACTGATAAAGTTTTGAAACTTGGCAAAGATGTTCATTAAGGTTTACTATTGAAGGTGTTAAAAGTCCCCAGCTGAAACTGTTGCGCTCGAGCCGCCATATTGAAAAAATCGCGCTCCGATTCAGTTTTTTGCTTATATCTCTAACCATTAGCGATATCAAAATTATGTTTAAACAAAAAATAAAGCCTATAAAATTCTCTACCAAAAATGATATATGTATTTTTTCGTAGGTATTATTATACTCTTTAGAAATACGAAAGCAAACAGTATATTGCGTTTCATCAACACATTTCAAAAATTGCAAATATCACTCATAGATATTAAACATTTTATGAAAAAAATACACGTGAATAGTATTGTAATCTTTGATAAGATTGTAGGTTTAAGTGCCATACTTGCAATTTTAATGATCTCCCGATGATGCTAACTTGAACGTCGAAATGTTGGTTAGTATACTATGCTGTATTTTTTTGTTTATAAAATCTTAACAAAGGTGTTACAATACTCTTCACGTGCTTTTTTTTTTCATAAAAGTGAGAGGGAGCTCTTCAGCAGTTCAAACAAAACTAACTAATTTTCTCTCCTGACAGCTGACAGGCGACATTTACCATTGATCTGTTGTTGTTTTGATAGAATTATCGAATTTATTATCTTTGTACTGTAGCAACATTTTACAGAATTATTTACAGGATTATATTATAGCAAAGTTCACAAGCATGATGTCACAAAAAAGAATATAAGTTTTGTTTTTTAATCTATTACTATTACATTTAATGTTTATGTTACTGCAATTCTGCTAATAAAACCGAGAATAACACATTTTTTATTGATATTTTATATTTTTATGTCTTGCGTCCCCGAAACCTACTTTCCGAAGATATTATAACATTCAAAACAAATTTCAAATTTTTTATTTGAGGCCGTTTGACCTTGAAAAATTCAAAATGTTCGCTTGTGGTGTATTTTGGAACCACCTACACAATAGAATATATTTCGTACCATAACAAATAAGAGGGCGGAAGATTTCATTAGCCTAAGGACACGCCAATCCTTAATTCAGTGCAGTTGTTATTAATTGTAATTAGAATATTAAAAAAATATAATAATAAAGTATATTAATGGACTAAGTTCATAAAAGTCCAGAAGTATTGCTAAAACATATAAATATTTTTAAATTGTTTTGTGAGGTTACCGAATTTTACTTTATACTGGTGGTGTACCTTTTGTCATTATTTTATTAAAGAATATGGTTTAAAAAAAAATATGTCTTGATATTAAAAATATGAAAAATTAATTTAAACAGCATTTCTAAAAAAACTTCAGCCCAATTGCTCGTTCCACACAGAAATAAACAATAATTTTCTTTTATATGAAGTCGTAACAAAGCAGATATTTAAATTGATTTAAATTTGACATATTTAGATGGGCAACGTCTAAGTAACTTCGTTAAAGGGACGAGGTGATCATAAATGGATAGAAAAGATGAAAGATGCCAACGAGAGTGTATCTGTGTCACAATAACAATTTTGAATTTTAACAGTGTTCAAAACTTAACGACATATTTGATGACCCAATTTTATTAGGATTTATTGCAATTTTAGAGTAGAATGTTACTAAAGCTTTTGTTTAGTTTTGTTTATATTAAGGTATTTTTAATAAGACTATTACGAAATATTACAATAAATATCTATTTTTGAACAATTAAAATGAAACAGATAATGGCTATATACTTAATTTTACAGTGGCACCAAGTAATTGTCAACTGTGCCATATTTCGTCACTGAAAAGACGAAGGGGCGTATCTATAATGTATATTTATATGAGATACGCCTCTTCATCTTTCCAGTGACGATTTGTGAAAAATGTATTTACAATAAGTATTTATGGTCATTTACTTAATTGCCCAGTAAATTAAGACATTTCGACTGGAAAAAATTATGAGAAAGCTGTTTTTTTGTGGAGACCTTCATTGAGATGCCCTTAGTACACCCTGAGAAGTTCGAGCAATTTGAGCCATGGGTTTTTATTTTGGAGGGAGATTATAGGGAAAAGTACCAGGTACCATTTTTTTCGACAAAAATATTTATTATAAAATTCTACACAAAAAAGGTTATTACACTTTTTTTCGTAGGATCAATCGTTTTTGAGTAAAAGTTACGGAAAAATACAATGTCTATTTTTTTTAACAATAACAAACAGTAGGCCTAATCCACATCTGACACTCAAAACAACCCTTTGCATAAATCATTTGTTCTCTTCTAGCAGATCTAATTCCGTGTCAACTTCATCGTCCTCTTCATAAAGAGCTTCGTCAATGACTGATAAGTTGATGGTATCGTATCTTCAACTATATATCTTTATCTATAGCTCCATTGTTACTATCTATTTCTTCCGTTGCGGCGTTCAAACAAGATTGTCCACGGCCATGCCCGCATACTGCAAAACAGCGGAGACTCGGACACTTAGTATTCTGCAGCTACAACTAGCGTTACAGCCTTTGGTACAGTTGCAGAATATAGTATTAAGAATACAGAATATAGGATCAACTGATCGGGAGTCGGTGACAAGAGGTTTTGAATAGGTTCCAATTTATTGTTGATGATCTTCCATCCCCAGTCTTCAGGATTTAACTCATTATCAATCCATTTTTGGACCTGGAGATCGGGGCCGGCAGAAGAGGTGGGTACGGTGGGTAGTACTACCCACCTGAAAAATCTGTAGGTGGGGAATTACCCACCTGAAAACTTATTATTCTACACTATTAACATGTTTTTTTAAGAATACCTCTGCACTACCCACCTGGATTGATCACGTTTTACCCACCTGGATTGATCACGTTTCGCCGGCCCTGCTGGAGATACACTCTAAATAAATGCTGTTGTGCTGCACTGAATGTGGGTGGTAGATTGGACAATTTCACTGGTCTGTTAAATCTGGTTGCCTTTACAAATGAATAATACCTGTACTGATCAATAGAGTTTTCATTCGGAGGAGCACTGTACGTTGCCAGAAGTAATTTAATTCCATGTTACGTAATTAATTCGCACGAAGTGTGTGGCATTTTGAAAACTTCGGCACAATCCTGTAAGTCTGCGCGATTTTGAAGTAACTTCATGACTTTTTTTTCCCCATTATGAAACAATGCAGATGTTGTGTCACATCCGCTAATAGCATAGATCAATAAAATATGCGTTTTGGTATTGCTGAATTGGACCAAACTGTTCGTTGAGTATATTTTGGTTTCGGTTTTGCCTTTACCTGGTTTTAAAAAATAAATTTCGTGTTCAGGTAACGCTGTTGCAATTAAAATTATCACCAAATCAACAATCTCACCAACCACTATTGTTTTGTTATTAGCGTGACAATGTTTAAATGACTGAATGAAATTTAGTGTAAAGAAGTATATCTTCTATAAATTCCACCTCCTTTTAACATATAATATTGCTGTTTGGGGATTATCTAGGAAGACAAATAGAATATTTATAAGGCAAAACAACAGTAGAAACTAGAACTAATTTATTTGCAACCGCATTTGCTATTTGTTTTTCTGATGCTTCTACTATTTGTTTATTCACTGTTTTTCTACTGCTTGATGACTTCTAACCATTTTTTAAATCAATTAATGTCTTTCTTGGATTTGGGAATGGATGACTTCGTGAAACTTTGTCCACACAATTAGACACACAACATTTTATTTACGTACTGTACGTACTTCAGAACTATTTAATATTATAGTGGCCAGCAAACATGCTATATCTTTCAAACGATTGATCCTACGAAAAAAAGTGTAATGACCCTTTTTATGTAGAATTTTATAAAAAATATTTTTACTCATGACTATTTTTGTCGAAAAAATGATACTTTTCGAGATAATGGCAAAAAACTGAAAATCGCCCCTTTCACCCCCCCCCAAAAAAAAAAGACCCATGGCTCAAATTGCTCGAACTTCTCAGGATGTACTAAGGTCTCCACAAAAAACCAGCTTTCTCGTAATTCTTTCCTATTTTGGCCACAAATTTGTCTTTAATTTACTGGGGTATAAGTATATTTACTGCTATTCATCAGCTCTAGGTGCGCAAGGATCTATACTACCTCAACAGTTAAGTCGGCTAATGAACTCATTTTACCTAATTAATAAAATAACATTATTTTCCTTACCTATATGTTTTACAGGTCAAGTACATGATGAATAACAATGTAATACCAACAAAAACAAAAACTCCTCTCAATACAGCACCTCCTTCCATATCGTTATTTGTACTATCATTTTTAGTATTAGACACGTTTGGTGTTTTAGGGGTGATGGTCAAAACCTCTTTTGGTTTTTCAACCCTTTCAATAACAGGGGCCTCTTTTGGTTTCTCATCCACTTTAATATTCACTTCGGGCACTTGATCAGCCTTTTCATTTTGCTTATTGTTATCCATTTGCTTCGTACCATCAACCGTTCCCACAATTTCTTTGGAATCCACAACCTCAGGTTGAATATCAAGACAGTAAGTACTGCTTATACAAAATATAAAAACAAATACTATCGTGCAGGCCATTCTCAACCTTACACTTTACATAGAAAATATAAATAGATTTGAAAAATAATGTATCATTTATGCAATTATTTTTTCCATATTTTCACTTTTCAAATGTAGGTATAAAAATATCTGTAATCGGTATATAATTATTTATGGTTTTGATTGTTTTGAACTGGTAGAATGGTTAAGATTTGAGGTTAATTTCTGTGCTTCTGTGTTGACACCTTTGACACTTAGGGTATTACGATTGGTGTACTGCACTACCTTATCTCCACCAGGTTCAAGATGGTAATTGACGATTTGCACAAAAGAAAGTTTGGTAAAAAGTGTCTAGATTGGTATCACTGTAATTCACTGCACATGTTGGCCAACTCGTCCAATTTCCAAACTTTGCAACAATTAAATACCTATAATATAATAATCATAACATTGTATTCATTATCTTTAATGTTAAACCCACTTCCATTGAATATAAATCATCTTTATTAGGTTGTTTCGTAGTCTACAATATTTTAAAAATGTCGAATTATGCATTTGTTCAATCACTGATGCTGCCAACTCTTCTAGTAAACTGAGAGTTGGAAACAGTGTTTGACAAATTGCATAATTGACGATTTGCATGAAAGAAAGTTTGGTAAAAAGTGTCTAGATTGATATCACTGTAATTCACGGCACATGTTGACCAACTCCTCTAATTTCCAAACTTTGCAACAATTAAATATACCTATAATATAATAATCAGAACATTGTTTTCATTATCTTTAATGTTAAACCTCCTTCTACTGAATATAAATCATATTTGTTAGGTTGTTTCGTAGTCTACAATATTTAAAAAATGTCGAATTATGCATTTTGTCAAACGCACTGTTTCCAACTCTCAGTTTAGAAGAATTGGCAGCAGTGATTGACAAAGTGCATAATTCGACATTTTTTAAACATTGTAGACTTCGAAACAACCTAATAAAGATGATTTATATTCAATGGAAGTAGGTTTAACATTAAAGATAATGAAAACAATGTTATGATTATTATATTATAGGTATTTAATTGTTGCAAAGTTTGGAAATTAGATGAGTTGGTCAACATGTGCAGTGAATTACAATGATACCAATCTAGACACTTTTTACCAAACTTTCTTACGTGCAAATCGTCAATTCGACATTTTTTAAATATTGTAGACTACGAGACAACCTAATAAAGACTATTTATATTCAATGGAAGCAGGTTTAACATTAAAGATAATGAAAACGATGTTATGATTATTATATTATAGGTATTTAATTGTTGCAAAGTTTGGAAATTAGACGAGTTGGTCAACATGTGCAGTGAATTACAGTGATACCATTATACTGTGCGCCATGACACTTTTTACTGAACTTTCTTTCGTGCAAATCGTCAATTGACGATTTGCACGAAAGAAAGTTTGGTAAAAAGTGCCGAGATTGGTATCACTGTAATTCACTGCACATGTTGACCAACTCGTCTAATTTCCAAACTTTGCAACAATTAAATACCTATACTATAATAATCATAACATTGTTTTCATTATCTTTAATGTTAAACCTACTTCCATTGAATATAAATTATCTTTATTAGGTTGTTTCGTAGTCTACAATATTTAAAAAATGTCGAATTATGCAATTTGTCAAACACTGTTTCCAACTCACAGTTTAGAACAGTTGGCAGCAGTGATTGACAAATTGCATAATTCGACATTTTTAAATATTGTAGACTACTAAACAACCTAATAAAGATGATTTATATTCAATGGAAGTAGGTTTAACATTAAAGATAATGAAAACAATGTTATGATTATTATATTGTAGGTATTTAATTTGTTTTTAAGTCTATGGAAACAACCGAGTACGGCTGCTGCACTCTGGCGGAGATGATAAAAAGGAATGTTCCCCATTGAAACGGACCGTGATAGACCTTTTCATCATAAAAGCGCGCATGTGCTGCCTCTACGTTGGTTTACGGGAACTATGAAATGTTCGGACACTTGGATTGTCAAAATGGTTGGACCGGTATCATTTTTTCACATTAATCTAGACAAAAGTGTGATTGACGGTGCAAAATTAGTACACAACATTGTGGAAGAACACGCTTGCGCTCAATTAAGGCGCTGGCTCAAGTATCCTGGCCGTAAAATGAGTGGGAGCAAGAATAAAGAACCGTTTTTTAACCAAATAATGATGAATTTGTTACCAATTTTCTGAAAATATGTAGTGCCATATCGTATAGTTTACCTATTTGAAAAAATTAGAAAAATTAGAAAAAAAGGAGCCAGCTTTATCCACAGAAAGATCGACAAAGAACCTCATTTTCAATTGCATTTTTGACTACATTTTCGTAAAAAAACAGAAAATATTTTTACTGCATTATCAGTTACTGCACGAAGAATGTTATTAAGCATATTGTAGACCAAACACATTTGTTTTCCTTTAATGCACTTGTATATAAATTGATAAGTTGATAGTTGAATTCTAACCTTGCAACCAGTTCTTTATTCTTGCTTCCACTCATTTTACGGCCAGGATACTTGAGCCAGCGCCTTAATTCAGCGCAAGTGTGTTCTTCCACAATGTTGTGTACTAATTTTGCACCGTCAATCACACTTTCGTCTAAATTAATGTGAAAAAATGATACCGGTCCAATCATTTTGACAATCCAAGTGTCCGAACATTTCATAGTTCCCGCAAACCAACGTAGAGACAGACTCTACAAATCTTGGATTGAAACCACAGCAGAGACACAGAAGACTAAACAATCAGAATGGAAACTGGCGGCATATCCTTTGTACAATTTAACTCCAGAATCGCGTATCTTGTTGGAATAGATATCAGGGGCGTATTTTGTAATGTTGTAGTCAGGCGGGTCGCAATTAGGAGTTTATAATTTAATTTTGCACAAATCTTCAACTTTAATCAAATTTGCAAAATCACTCTTTCTGAATCGTCTAAAAGTTGTCTTGGTTTGACATAATGCTGAACTCGTCATTTTGTTGATTTTTTTAATCTATTTTCAAAATTACAAAGTATGTAACTACTAAATTATTGTACAAATCAGATTTCTTTATACATCTGGCAACTCTGTATTGAGTACCAGATTATTTGTTGTTCTCAATCTACCAAATGTGGCATCGCTGTATTCTATTCCAGGAACATCTGGGGATTCGATGCGCGCTTAGAAATGCGCGAACCTTCCCCCTCCCTGAAAGATTCCATTCTGATTGTTTAGTCTTCTGTGGCAGAGATCTCTATCTATGCTGTGTTGAAACACAGAAAAGAGAACTACCAGAAACGACACTTGAGCTACCCGCCAAAATTCCATTGCCGCCATTTTGTTGTTAGTACATCCGTCAGTTCATTTATTGTTTTAAGTTAAAACAATAAAGTGCGGTAAATGACAGTCTGTGACATAATACCGAAATAAATTCTTAAAAGGTTTTAGTATTATTGTGCTGTGTTAATAGTAATTTTTATTAGCGATATGAGTAAACGAGGTGGAACCGTTTGCGCTGTTAAGGAATGTACAAGTAGTACGACAGGAAAAGACATTAGTTTATTTGGGTTTCCTAAGGATTCCCAAAGGTATTTTATTATTGATGTAAATTAGAGGATATTTCCAAGTAGTTGTGAACCTTTCTTCTTTTAAGGTCCGTATTGTGGTTGGAAGCATGCGATCGTGGGGATTTGGCAAGTAAAAGTTCAACCGAACTTTATAACAATTTTAAGTTGTGCGCACGACAAATATGTATCAGAATAGATTGCTACCAATAGCACTTACCTACTATTTTTCCTCAATTTGGTAGTTTAAACAGAAAAAAAATTAATATTTCCTCAGAACAACCTCCCAGTAAGAAATTACAGATTTTCTCGAGATATTGTATTGATTTTAATACATTTTGTGACTTTATTTATATTAAGAATACAATTGTTCGTAGAGACAAATTTATTTATCCAGTTTACTTTAATAGCTTTAATGTCCATTATAAGTAGAATTCTTCGAATAAGGTGATTGTATTCAGCTTGTGTAAAGTTTGTTTATAAACATGCTGTTTAAATTTCCCGCCAAAATTACCAACAACAAAATGGCGAAGGTCACAAAAAAACATCAAAGGCGGTGCTGAGAGTGCCGCTTCTGGGTTGAAACGCCCTGTGATTTTCTACTCTAGTCTAGTGATGGGCGATATCGTGATTTTTCAATCACAACGTAAATCGTTACTGTGATTTTCTTATATCAGTGAATTTAAAACGTGATATGATCACGACTTTCATAATACGACGTACAGGAGAAATTGTTAATTATTATATTGGTCTTGGTTGAACCACGGCAAGGGAACGAAATACGGAAGGAAAGTCGTGATCACGTCACGCTTTTCTGCCAACTTTACTAACAGTCGTTACCTGTGATTTCTTAATATCAGTGATTAAATCACAGTTCGTGATATATCGCCCATCACTACTCTAGTCAACAGATTGTCAAGCGTCAAAATTGAAAATATTTGTTTTCTAATTCGAACGCTGAAAATTCCTTATTTAGGAAATAACGTGAAAATTACATTAAAAAATGGGATTTTTAACAGTTTTAAAGAAAATGAAACAGAAAGAAAAGGAGATGAGAATACTGATGTTGTATCCTTTTAAAATCTAAAAAATATATAATTTTTTCAAATAAGTATGTATATTTTTCTTAATTAACTCATTCAGAGGTCTGGATAATGCTGGGAAGACAACAATTCTAAAAAGATTTAATGGAGAATCGATTAACACCATATCACCTACATTAGGCTTTAATATAAAGACATTAGAACATCGAGGGTATGTATATCTATAAGTATATACCAGTCATAATAAATGTCATGATTCAGGTACGAATATTTATTGAATTGCATCATTTTAGGTTTAAATTAAATATGTGGGATGTAGGAGGACAGAAGTCCTTAAGGTCCTACTGGAGAAATTATTTTGAATGCACAGATGGTTTAATTTGGGTAGTCGATAGTGCAGATAAAAGAAGGTTAGAGGATTGTAAAAATGAATTACATGTTCTCTTGCAGGAGGAGGTATTTGCATTTGATACCTACTTTTTAAAATTAAAAACTAGATTTATTGGATTCTAATCTTAATATAGAGTTGAATGATATACATGCACCTAATAATATATATATTTCACATGTGATCATGTATAATTTTTTTTTTCTTTGATTTAAGAGATTATCTGGGGCCACATTACTCATTTTTGCTAATAAACAAGATTTACCAGGAGCTTGTGCCATCGAAGAATTGCGTGATGTAAGTACCTAAGTTTCATTTGTTTATTCATATTTTTTCCTTCACATTTATGCATTTTTTCAATGCGTATTCTAGAATGCTTTTTGCCTTTGTCAGTTAACAATTAGACCTTACCCTCAAACCTTTACAATAGGACAATCGCTGGTTAGCTGTAATTATACCTTAGCCCAAAAAAGAGGATAATTATGAATTGCACGGTCAACAGTGTCAAGCAGCACATGTCATGGAAAGATGTTGTATTGATGAACTTTTGTATAATTATATTGAATTATGTCCCCTCCAGGTTTAAACGCCAATAGAATCTGTTGCATGCACTGATCACGTGCATTTATTTCTATCCTCCTTTCCCGGCTAAGGTATAGCAGTATTATCTGAGATATTTGCTTATTGATGCATCGATATGAAAAAAGTAAGTGCACTGTGTGGGGTGAGTTGGAAAAACATTAGATCCTAGAGATTATTCAGGATAAGAAAATACTATAAAAGTTTGATGGAAAAGCAGTACTCAGATTTTACATTTCTCATGTCTTATATTTCTAATTAGCGAGAGATTGAATCAAATAAATAACACTGCCACATGTACTGTATTGTCTTGATATAAATCCGCTTCATTAATCTTTTAAAGTAAACCCTAATCACAAAAATCTCGTAAACTTGCAAATCGAGATGAACAAGAAGATAATTAGGTGTTTTCACTATGTGGAAATTTGCTTTTTTGATATTATTAAGTACTTAAATCATTAAAGCACTTCCCAACATTTAAACGGCATTCCGTCATCTATCAATTTAAAATTTTAACAAATAAATAACACAGCGATCACTCGTATATACATAGTTTACATATTTTTCGATCTCTTACATAAAACCACATATTTTTAACAAATAGGCAAGTTTTTACATTTATTTAAAAAAATAAAGGAAATCCGGAAAATACCTCGCTCCCTCCCCCGGATGGCTATCCAAATCTTTACCGTGAAGAGAGAAGAACTTATACAGTATATTTAAGTAAGAATAAAATCTCAACATTAGGCAATCCAACGACCTGTCAAAATTGTTTTTCAATATGGCGTGGCGGTCAAACACGGGTTTATTTCTATTGTTTAGATTGTGACCAATGCAGCATTTTTTCATGTAGTTAAAAGTGTTTTTAATTTGAGTTTTTTGTAAAGAATTGTTTAATGTGTCTTATTAGATTTTTTTCGTGATAATATTATTGGCTATTATAGGCCTTTTCATCATAAGCGCGCGCATGTGCTGCCGCTATGTTTGTTTGCTGGAACTATGAAATGTTCGGACACTTGGTTGTCAAAATGGCTGGACCGGTATCATTTTTTCACATTAATTTAGACGAAAGTGTGATTGACGGTGCAAAATTAGTACACAACATTATGGAAGAACACACTTGTGCTCAATTAAGACGCTAGCTCAAGTATCCTGGCCGTAAAATGACTGGAAGCAAGAATAAAGAACTGGTTGCAAGGTTAGAATTCAACTATCAACTTATCAATTTATATACAAGTGCATTAAAAGAAAACAAATGTGTTTAGTCTACAATATGCTTAATAACATTCTTCGTGCAGTAATTGATAATGCAGTAAATATTTTCTGTTTTCTTACGAAAATGTAGGGTCAAAAATGCAATTGAAAATGAGGGTTTTTGTCGATCCTTCTGTGGATAAAGCTGGCTCCTTTTTTCCCAGTTTTTTCAAATAGGTAAACTATACGATATGGCACTACCTATTTTCAAAAAATTGGTAACAGATTCATCATTATTTGTTTAAAAAACGTCGAATTCCGCCATATCTTCGGACATTTTTCGCATGTCAATATTGGATTTGACATAAACATTACATTTTTTAACCAAATAATGAAGAATCTGTTACCAATTTTCTGAAAATAGGTAGTGCCATATTGTATAGTTTATCTATTTGAAAAAATTTGAAAAAAAGAAGTCAGCTTTATCCACAGAAGGATCGACAAAAAACCTCATTTTCAATTGCGTTTTTGACCCTACATTTTCGTAAAAAAACAGAAAATATTTTTACTGCATTATTAGTTACTGCACGAAGAATATTATTAAGTATGTTGTAGACCAAACACATTTGTTTTCTTTTAACGCACTTGTATATAAATTGATAAGTTGATAGTTGAATTCTAACCTTGCAACCAGTTCTTTATTCTTGCTTCCAGTCATTTTACGGCCAGGATACTTGAGCTAGCGTCTTAATTGAGCACAAGTGTGTTCTTCCATAATGTTGTGTACTAATTTTGCACCGTCAATCACACTTTCGTCTAAATTAAAGTGAAAAAATGATACCGGTCCAGCCATTTTGACAACCAAGTGTCCGAACATTTCATAGTTCCCGCAAACAAACATAGCGGCAGCACATGCACACGCATATGATGAAAAGGCCTATTGGAAAAATGCCTGATATGTGCATAGTAGTGGGATGTGGACATCGTGACAAGGTTAGCTTTTACCGTGTACCCGACGTCGTGAATTCTAAATATTTCCGTCATATAAATGATCTGTCGAGAAAACGTCAAAGATGGATAGCCACGATTAAAAGGGATGATCTAACACCTTCCATCGTTTTTACATCTCGATTTTCCTACATCAACTTCTTGAAATACTCACTCTGCATAATTAAATAAAGTTTATTACTTGAAAACAATCAAAAACGCCTTGTCCGAGGCCTTGCCACAATCCACAAAAAACACTATATTGTTAAAATTTCAAGATACTTAGCCAGGCCAACGGAAAAACACAAACTGTTTTGACAAACATTTAACGACTGCCAACAAATGTTTGAGCGCCACGCCATGTTGGAAGTCCCGTCGTTTGGATTGCCTAATTGGATTAACCGTAAAATGAAATAGAAGTACACAAATCCTTTCTTAACAAGAGAGACACTCAAGTTTTACCTGTTTGACTAGGCTAGCATGTATATTGCATATTCATTTTTTAGTCACAGGATGTGTAGGTAATTAATTCACACACTCATACAGTTGTCTTTTCGTGTATTGTTCTGTGATTATGTTTTCAAAACTTTGAAGGTTATTTAACATGTCAAAGATAAAGTTTCCTTTCAATAGAAACAGTCCTCAGTGTAGATAATATACAGCTAGTAAAATTTTCTGTAATGTGGGTCAGTTCTGATAGTCTTGATGTTTCATTACTTTAATATCAACAATAATTATTGACTACAATTTTTATTTTAAACATTTTGTAATTGCCAATGTAGGAAATATATGTGTACATTTTTTACACATGGCCAAAACTACATATTTTTGAAAATAAATTTACATATTTATGTATTATTATGGTAAGGGCTCACACTGGACGCTGATAACAGTGATAACATAAAACCACAGAGTACAGTAACTACACAAAGGCGAAAGCTTTGGCGGCACCTTTGAGTTTTGATGGCTCAATTTCTGTGACCAATTGCGTCTAGACCACGGTGTTTTAAATAATAATAATAATGATCTTTATTGACTGATAATCAAAGGGCAATTGACCGAGGTCCTTCAGCCCGTTACATAAAACATACATATTTATTTTTACAATATAAAATGTACTATTGTGTATATAATTATACATATGTAAAAAAAAACATTACATAAATAAAAAAAAAATCAGTTAACTGTAAGTGTTTCAGTATGTTTGGATTTTTTCCCAGATGGTGTATTCTGGATGTTTATATCTATTCCTTGCTCTAGGGTCTCTTCTAATACAAAAAAGGTGCAATCAACTCCTTGTTCTCTGGTCGTTGGCAAAACTTTTGCGAAAGATATGCTATTCTATCTTCAATAGGTTGTATACGTGAGGTTTGGTATAATAAGGTATTTGGAGGGTGATGAATTGGGTTATTAGGGTGGCAGATTTTGGTGATTGAACGTATGGAACTAATTTCAGCTACTTTTAAATTTCGTAAGCCGGGATTTTTGAGGTTAAGGAATATTATATAATAATAATAATAATAATAATACATTTATTTTCCTTCCATATATACAAAAAAACAGGTTAACAAATATTAATAAAGTACCATTGTATGGTTGAGGAAAACTACTAGGCTGTGTTCAAGCAAGTAGTGCAAGGCACTACCCCCCGGATTAATACACTAACCTAGGTTACTATATCATAAGAATACAAAATGTATAACTTACAGTGCCTATCTTAATCCTAATTACATTACTAAATGACTAAATTGTGACGTACAGTTAAACAAAACCATTTTAAAATTATAGTGTTTTATTTTAACATATATATTATAATTTCTTTCTGTTTTTAATCTTTTATTTATTTTTTTTAATTTTTTATTTTATTACTGATTACTGTATAAGTAACTTGACATATTTATTTTAAATTGTTTGGTGGACATTGTTTTAATATTTTCTGGGACTGCATTATATAGCTTTGAAATATTATGAGTAAAAGACCGTTCATAAAGGCTAGTTTTATGAGATGGTGGTATTATATGATTTCTCTTTCTAGTTTTAATGTTATGAACGTCTGAGTGAAAGCAGATTTTATTATAAAGATAGCTAGGAATTTTCGTAGTAATTATTTGATGATAAAGACATAATGTTTGTAATTTTAAGCGATTGTTCATGTTTAGCCATTTTAGATCTCTAAGTTTATGAGAGATATGTTCTCTACGCGGTATCCCAAATATATACCTAATACATGAATTTTGTGTCCTTTGTATTCTAGTTTTCGTTAGAACATCCAGACATGGATAATAAACAGGGGCGCAGTATAGAAAATTTGACAGAACAAGAGTTTCGCATAACAAGGTTTTTATTTTTGCCGATAAATAATTTCTATGTGGATAGAGCAATTTTAGGGCTGAATAAGATCTTTGTATACATTTGCTAATTTGTGCAGAGAATCTAAAGGTATTATCAAACTCTAAGCCTAAGTTACACGCACTCTGAACGACTGGAATGGTTGTGTTATTGATTACTACATGGAAATCGTCGGAAATATTAGAAATAGTTAGCTTATTACCAAATAAAATTAATTTTGACTTATTAGGGTTCAAAAACAAGGAATGCTCCATTGACGCCTTCTCAATAACTTTAAGGTCTGAATTAATTTTTATTATAGCATCATCAATATTGTTCCTGTTAAATGACAAATATAATTGTGTGTCATCTGCGTACATATGTGAATCACAATATTCTAATTTACTACAAAGATTTCGGGTATAAATGCAAAATAACAAAGGTCCTAAAATTGAGCCTTGGGGCACTCCGACTTTAAGCGGACTGACGTTGGAGAGTGTGCTTTCTATTTTTACTCTTTGAGTACGATTTTCCATATAATTAGCTAGTAAACTAACTGCATTTGTACCTAGTCCAATAAAGTGAAAGATACCTGTAAGAAGTTGATGGTTTAGGGTATCAAATGCTTTAGTGAAGTCTAATAGTATTAAAGCACTAATTTTATTGTCATCAGAGGCTTTTAAAATATCATCGGACACTTTCAATAATGCAGTAGTACAGCTGTGATTCTGTCTGAAACCAGATTGATGAGATGGAATAATTTCGTATTTTTTTAAATGTTCAATTAATTGTAGATATATTACTCTCTCTAAAATTTTAGATAATGTAGGCAGTATGCTTATTGGACGTAAATCTTTGGCAGATACGGGATTTGAAATTTTAGGAATTGGAATAACATGTGCTTGTTTCCATTGAGCCGGAAAGGTATTAGACAATAAGCAACTGTTTACTATGTGTGTAATATATGGAATAATATGAGAACCACAGTATTTTAACATAACGAGGTTTATGCCATCCGATCCAACAGCATGTGTTTTTATGTTATATAAAATTTTTGAAACAGTATCTTCATTTACTAAACTAAAATCAAAATCAGCTGGAATATTTTTAAAAGTGTTAGTTGAGTAATAATTTATTAAATTATCATTCCTGTTATTTGATATTGGTATGTTGTTTATAAAATGATTGTTGATTTTATTGGGTTCCTTAAGTTGCGCAGGTAATTCAGCATGTTTTTGTTTGTTGACATTTAAGGATTTAAGTTCCTTCCAAATAACTTTTGAATTATTTGTTGCAAATTTTGAATTATAATATGCCCTTTTTTCATTTCTTATCGCCACCTCTGTGTAATTTCGTATTTGTTTGTAGTAGTCCCAGTCAGCATCTAATCTAGATTTCTTAAATTTCGTTTTAGCTTTATCCCTAAGAGATATAAGGCGTCTAATATTATTTGTTACCCACGGTTTACGAGGTTTAGATATTTTCGCAGTTTTGAGAGGTGCATGCACATTAAACAAATCTGTTATACACTCATTAAAATATTGAACTTTATGTTCTGCTTGATCAAAACTATATATTAGATACAAAGGAGCATTTACTAAGTCATTTCTAAATTGCTCTATATTAAATCCACGATAATCGCGGTAAGTGATATAAAATGGTACAAATTTATTATCCATCTTCATTTCACAAAACACCAATTCATGATCAGCTATATACAGTTCTTTATTCCCAAAATTCAAGACAACAGAAGCATCTGACACAATAATTAAATCTAGAAGAGATTGCGAATATTTTGTAATTCTAGTTGGTTTATCTATAAGTTGTGTTAATCCCATGGTCTCTAATAAAGAGTTTAAATACACAGTGTCAGGGCTGTCAACATTTAGTAAGTCTATATTTAAATCGCCCAAAATTACAAATTTATCACACTGTGGAATAAGTTTGCATATAGAGTCCTCTAAATTTGAAAGAAAGAATTTATATTCTGTATCATGTGGTCTATATACCACCCCATACACATTAATATCATTTAAAGTTTTAACCGATATCCATAACTGCTCAATATTTCTGTTGCTTTCTATTACTTTAAAATTTAACCTATTTGATATATAAAAACATACTCCCCCTGCTCTACTTAAACGGTCTTTTCTAACAATACTATATCCCCTAATATTTAATGAATTATTATTTATATTTTGTGACAACCATGTTTCTGATATTGCTAGAATATCGTATTGATACTCCCTTATAATACTATTTATTTTATTAATTTTTGGCACAAGCGATCTAACATTAATATGTCCTACTTTAATATTATTTTTACTCATTGAACTAAATGTAATCAGTAACTAACTATAAAAATAGACAAAAACACAAAGAAATTAAGAACACAGAAAAAATATATCGAAAAACAAAAATAAACTTATCAATGAAACAGTGATATTCACCAATAATATATGATATTTAAAGGTGAGCTCACAGCCGTAATTTATTATAATTCATTCACTTTATCCAGGTCCAGTAATGTGACAAGTTTATAAAACTTGTTACTTACTTTACAAAACACCTTCCCTTCTGAATATGTCCATACTCTATTATGGGTCGACAAATTAACTTGTAGATCTTACATTTTGTTTCTAGATTTATTCCATTGCTTTTCCATGATAGACATCTAAAATGTTTTGCTCTTGATATTATGCTCTTTTTAGTATTTTTGGTGCGATAATTGAAGTTGATTTTATAGTCTATCTTTATTCCTAGATATTTAGCACAGGTTTCAGGCCTAATAATATGGTTATACATTCTTAACGTTGGAGAAGTTTGGGATGGTGTATGAAAAAATATAATTAGATGTGATTTTTCAGGGTTAGGTTTGAGTCTCCATTTACTGAACCATGTGATTGTTTTGTTTGCAAGGTCTTGGAGTTTCTCCATAGTACTAGTTAAAGTTTTTCCATGGTGTCATCTGCATATTGTAATATATATTTTTCATGTGAGAAGTACTGAACATCATTGTTGTAGATATCAGAGCAATATATGTTATATAGAATTGGCGACTGTGGTAATCTTTGCTCTGGCGTAAATTCTTGAGAATATGCGGTTTGAATCTTAACTTTCAACTTGCGATTTTGCAGGTTATTGATAAGTAGCACTAGGTATTTAGGACATCCTTGTTGATGTAGTTTGAAAATTAGCCCTCTATGCCACACGCTGTCGAATGCCTTGCTAATATCCATGAAGAGTGCTGCTGTTTTATTGTTGGTGAGTTTGGAGGTTTCTATGTTGTTCGTAAGTATGGCCAGTGGGTGTATTGTTGAACATTTGGATTTGAAGCCAAACTGATAGCTGGGTATAGTGTGACCTATACTTTCTTGAATTCTGTGTTTAATAATTTTATCTAGATTTTTCCTTAGGACAGGCAGTAACGTAATAGGTCTATAATTATTGGGATTAGCGTGATTTAAATTAGATTTTGGGATGGTTACGATTGTGCCTACTTTCCACTCTTCAGGAAAGTAGCAATGTTGTATGCAATACTCGTATATTTTCTTTATATATAAATGAATTTGATAGTCTAGTTGCTTTACTATATTTTTTGTTATATAATCATGTCCCAGAGCAGTGTTCTTTCCTTCATTAACTATTTCGAAATATTCCGTTTCATCTATTGTATGATCTGTTAGTCTTGGATTTTCGGCCATATATGTATCATACCAGTTATTGACGAAGGTATAATGATGATTATCGAAACTGGCGTCCTGTGATTCCCTATATGTCTTTTCAAACTGTTTAGCAAACAAGCCTACTTTCTCCTCATTGGTCTCATAAACTTGCCCATTTTCTTTTAAAGGTGTATAATTTTTACTTTTGTTTTTATATTTCGATAATCTTTTTATATCACTCCAGTAAGTTTTACCTTTTTTGTGATTGATCTCTTCGCATGTGCTGATCCATTGATGTTGTCTATATTCCTAAATAAGTAGCTGAATGTTTTTATTATATTTATTCAATTGAGCTTTATAGATAGATAAATAGATAGATAGATTTATTCATGTTAAAAATTATAAAATTGTACACACGTCAAACAGAGTTACACTTACAAATAGGTATAAAACAATGATCATATAATAGACAAATATTGTGGGACAAACAATCGAAACAAATAAAATTTTTGAAGTAATAAATAATGCTGCTTAGTAACTACCCATGGATTTGGTTAAAATATATAACTTTTTTTTAAGAAACTGCAGATAAACATACCCTTTCTTATTTTTCCTATTACTTCTCTTAATGAATCTAAATTAAAGCTAAGTCGCTTGATAAAAATTCTTCGACACTGTAAAAGGCATTTGTAAGTAGATACATTTTTATTCTGGTTATATTTATTGTTTCAATTAAAAGTTTTATTTCGGGAGGCAGTGCGTTGAATAACTGGATCCCATAGTATCCTGTACCATCCCTAGTTTTAGTAAGGCGTAGAAAATTTTGATGAATATTATACTTATTTCTGACATTATAAGAATGTAATTCATTGCGTGATGTATATTTGTGCAGGTTATTTTTTATGTAAATGAGACATTGGAGTATATAGGTACATGGTACTGTTAGTATATTTAATATTTTAAACTGTTCTCTACAGTCGTCTCTAAACTTGAGTCCTGTAATAATACGTATGGCCTTCCTCTGCACGGAAAACACGTTGGCAGATGAAGTCGCATAACCCCATACGAGAATCGCATATGATAATACCGAATGGATTAAGCCATGATATGCGGCTACCAATGCATTTAGGGAAATTTTGCCTTGAATATTTCTAAGCAAATAGATATTTTTGGAGATTTTTTTACAGACATAAGACGTATGTTGATCCCATAGTAGTTTCGGGTCCAAGTATAGTCCAAGAAATTTGGTTGATGTTGGATTATCTACTTCTTCCATATTTCTTAAACTGAATACCATTACCTCAGTTTTTGAGGTATTTAGATTTAGATGGTTTGCTAGGAACCAGTTTTGTATATTTATCTGTATATCGTTGGCATCATTCAATAGTTCCTCAAGGTTACTATTTACATCAGTTAGATTGGTATCATCGGCAAATAGAATAGAGTCTATTCTGCCTGCTGAATTGGGCAGGTCATTTATATATATAAGAAATAAAATTGGGCCTAGAATGGAGCCTTGAGGAACACCATGTTTCACTGAGAGTAGGTTGGATTTAGTTCCATTGTAATTGACGTACTGTAGGCGATTGGACAGGTATGACTTTAATAATAATATACTTTCAACTGAGAATCCGTAGTATTCTAGTTTATTTAGAAGTATGTCATGAGACACACAGTCAAATGCCTTCGTGAGGTCCAAGAATTGAGACGATATATATTTCCCCTCCTCGAAACCAAAGTTTATGATAGAAGTTAGTTTATCGATGGCTAAAGTAGTAGATAATTTATTCCTGAAACCATATTGGCTGGAGTTAAAGAGATTATTAGTTTCATAATAGTTTGACAACTGAGTTTTTAATAGAAATTCATAGATTTTAGCGAAATATGGGATGACAGAAATTGGTCGGTGATTTGAAGGATCATTGATATCGTTTTTTTTATATATGGGCACCACCTTGGAGATTTTCAAGCTGTTGGGGAATATGTTGTCCTCTATACACATATTAATTAATTTTGTCAGTGGTAATAAAATTGAGTGCATTATTGACTTAATAATATTTGTGTTTATGTCATATACGTCTTTACATGCTCTATTTTTTAGTGAGATTATTGCCTCACATACTTCTTGTGGGGTTACTTTTGTAAAAGTGAACTGATGTTCTGTAACTTTTTCCATTAAATCAGTATATGTAGCGCTACTTACAGGCATAGCTTTTAGAATTTCCTCTGGGATATTGACAAAATAATTATTAAATTCATCGCATGCTATTTTCTCTGTGTGATTCTTATTTACATTTTTATTACTATTAATAATTTTCCACATAGCTGTTTGAGGGTTTCCATGATTATTTATATAGTTTTCATGGGATATCGTTTTAGCAACGTTAATCTCACTTCTATACACAGACCTGTACTGGTTATATATGAGTTTGTTAGCATTAGTAGGATTGCTTTTGTAAAAATCATAGAGGAAGTTCAAGTGATCGCGCATTCTTCGGAGGTCATCATTGAACCAATTTATTTTGAAATTTTTTAAGCCATTTACCATACGTGATTTTAAAGGAAGACATAGTTGTATTGTATCAGTGATAATACTGACGAATGTTTCAAATTTTCGGTCTGATTGAATATTATACTGTCTAGGAAGACCCAGTCTTGGTTTGTTAAGTAAATATTTAAGGCTGTTAGACCCTGCTCGGTTATCGGTCTGTAGGTAATTCTCTTTGACATTGAATTGAATTTGATATTGGATTCTAATTGAATACCTAGGTGATCGGACAATCTTGTGTCTATGGAGGCAGTCTGCAGATTATTATTGCCTATGTTTGAAAAAATATTGTCGAGGCAGTGGTTATTCCTAGAGTAACCAAAATATGTTTGTGAAATGCCAAAAGAGTTAAAAATATTCTTCAGCGTTTTGGACTGTTGGTTACAATTGTTATGGAAGTGAATGTTGAAGTCCCCCGAAATAATAATTATTTTGTCACTTTTAGTTAACAGATCGAGTGCTTTTTGAAGTAATTCTAGGAATATCTGAAAGTCTCCGTTAGGGGATCTATATAGCGTCATCAATCTAATATTTTGGTATTCAATTACTGTAATCTCACAGTGTACATCTACAGAAATTTCATTGATATGCTCTAAAACTATACAGGTATAGCCCTTCAATGCATAGATAGCCACACCTCCATGGGATAATGTGGTCCTACAATGTTTGGAAATGAGATTATAGTTTTTTATACTTACGTAGTTAATTTCGTCGGCTGTACACCAGTGTTCGTTTATCAATAAGAAATTGTAACAATGATCGTTAAGGAATACTTCAAATTCATTTGTTTTATTTCTAATACTTTGAATGTTTAAATGCAGTATCTCAAATCTATACATACTTTTGTTGGGTACTATTTTTGACGATTTAATTGTCTCAATTGTTTGTTGTGATTTAGTTTTAATTATATGTTTAAAATTAGGGTTTTCGTGGATTGTAATGCTTGAGTCGTTAGGTAAGTTATTTATAAAAAATCGTCAGGTCTACTATTATTTCTTTGTTTAAGAGAATCTCTGTACTTCTGGAAATCAAATCTTCGGAAAGCTACTCCTTTTGGCCACAGGTGGGGATTGTAGACATCTTCTTTAAAACGGAAATTTGCTCCTATCATCAGACTTTTAAGTTTACTGGTTCCTGGACTGATATCTCTTACAATAAAATCTTCATTTTCATCTAGCTTTTTCTTTAGGTACTTCGTAATATGTTCTGTCGTTACGTTTTGTTTAACTCTGTATATGTACATCCATACTCTGGGTTCTTCTCCTGTGAATACGTCGTCCACTGCCTGTCCTATATTTCTTGGTTGTCTGACTTTTTTGTATCTTTTTGTTCTCTGGACTAGCTCAAAATCTTGTTCTTCATTTACTTCATTTTCTTCAGTTCTAGGAGCAAGTATTTTGCTAGATGATGAATTTGGATTTAGTTCAACGGTCATAATTTCATTCTGATTAGTAGTTTCGGTATTATTTTTATTGGGGTTGCTTTTCTTTCCTTGGTTGGTTTGAACTTCTGTTAATTCATTTTTGGTCTTTGATGGTTCTGTTATTTTGGCAGACCCTGTATACGTTTTGTTGATTAGATTATCAGTATCCTTGGTAATTTTTTCTGATCTCTGTTTGTTTACAGAGTTATAAATTCTAGTTGTGTTTTTTATGCCGGTAATGTTATCTTTATCTGCTTCTTTTTTATAACTTTTCATTTTTTCTTCCAACAGATTATTATTCTTTAATAACTAATTATTATTTACCTCTAATAGGACTTTATTTTCCATCAATAGTTTATATTTTTCTTCATTTTCACTCAGTAGTTTCTTCAGCATTTCATTTTCAAGCTTCACATTTTTTATTTCCATCTGTGTTTTGGACTCGTTTGAGGTTACATTGCAACAATTTATTCTTCCATCTCCCTTTTCAGTTACTAAATTAGGGAGATCTCTTTTGAGACAAGACCTATGGTAAATATTCCCACAGTTCACACAGACTACACATGAACTAGATTTTGTTTTACAACATTTAAAAGGCTTATTTTTAGGAGCATCCAATGATTCACACTCCTCATTGTCAACCATCTTTATTTATTTTTAATTTCTTGATTACCATCCTTTCTGTAGTCTCTATACATTTTTCGTTTTGTTTTGATTAAGCGAATTATGAATGGGGGTAGTTCTTGCGTGTAGTGGTTGACTTCTGTTTTAGATGTGTTTTCTAATACTGTTTGAGATAACTTTACATTTCCTTCAATTTCATGAACATATTTGACTATGGTTTTGTTGATTTCATTGATATTCGTTTTGTTAAGGTTGTATCTGATTATTTTCCTGTAGCAGATTGGTTTCTGCATATCGATGGTAATTTTGAAACTTAGATGGTCAGAGCAAAGATCAGGTGTAACTTCGACGTTTAACAGGTTATTTTTTAAAATTGTTGAGTAGAGAAGTATATCTGGTGTAGAATCGTTATTTAGTGGCATTAAAAAGGTGGGTGGGGTGTCATATTTGCTGAAGTTGGTATTCTTAATGAAGTCATTGAGTTGTTTCTTTTTTATTCCGCTGTTAATGTTGAAATCTCCTACAATTAAGGAATATTTATATAATGTACTTTTAATAAATATATTTTCTTCGATTCTTGAGTGGGGGTGTATATAGGCAAGAAAAATATGTAGTCTGTCATCTAAGAAAGGAATGGTAAAATGTATACACTCATTCAGTGGGTTATTAATTATTGGCGGGTTGGCTTTCCCCATTTTTAATTCTGGTTGCATTTGAACCAAACTACCGCCTCTGGTATGGTTGTGTAATTGGTGCTCATTACATTGTATGATGTTCCAATCTCTGTAAGATGTATTGCTGTTCTCTTTAGTTTTAGATTCTACAAACATTACACCATTAATGTTGTTATTTTCGATATAGTTATGAATTAGTTGTTTCTTTCGATTGTAACTATTAATGTTTGAGTGAACTAGGTTAATGTGCGACATGTTCATATTGACAATTGCTTGAATGGTTTATTAATTCTGTGGGAGATGTATGATCCTGTAATTCCATATCAAAAATAAGTGTGTATACTCTGTTTGCAGAGAAAACCGCTGTTGTATCTACTCTAAAGTTGTACATAAATCTTTTTCTTAATTGTGTCAGTAATACCTCTCTATTGATATTTGTTGGTTCGTTTAGTTCATTGATATAAGTATTGACGATAGTATCGTGTATGGTGATGGGTTGGTGTATTCTGCTTTTTTTCTTTTCGTTTGAAATTTCATGTGATTTTTTGTTAAGAGATTTAATTTGAATATTTGGTACACCATGTATTGGACCTTTTGGTCTATTAGGGCATTTATATGACCAGGCTTGGTGATCGTCGGAATGGCAACTATTACATTTGGGTGGTAACGTAGATGTACACTTGTTTGACGAGTGGTTCCCGAAACATTTTGTGCATTTAACAGGTGTATTACAAATCTCTGTAGCATGTTCAAATGAAAGGCATTTGCCACACGGTTTAGGGGATGGTGGCGGTGGTTTACTGGGGTAAACAGGGTAATGTCGATATTTAAAAAACAGTCCTTCTGTGAGGAGAGTTGTAGAGGTTTCTTGAAAACTGGTGATTATCCTGATGAAAGAAGTAGGTTTGTTTGTCGTTTTCGAGATAATTCTCTTACAATACCGATGTTACAGTTTAGATTTGTTTAAATAATCGCTTATTGTTTGGTCTTCAATTTCCTGTTACTGCGCCTATAACTACCGAGTAGCTTGTAGATGTAAGTTCAGATCGAATTGGTTTAATATTTGGAGATGGTTCTGTATATCTGATTATTTTACCTAATTCTATCATTTTATTTAATGTATTTGTAATCGACTCCTTGGTAGTATCTGTTTTCAATAGTAGTCCAAGTTTGGTTTTTAGGATTATATCTTCTGAATTGGGATATATTTTTCCCCAGCCTGTAAAATTAAATCTCGTGTAGTTTGTATCAATTATGTAAAAAAGATGTTGGTATCTTTTTTGGTTAATCTCTTTCATTAAAGGAGAAGTTTGTGTTTTTTGTATGTGTGTTTTTAGTCTGATTGTTTTTACTTCTGGTAGCTTTTTGTGTAGTATTTATCTGTGTTGTTTTTGTACCAGAGGGTAAAGATTGTCCTAGAATAATACTGTTAATATCTTCTTGTGTAAATTCATTTGTCCTTTTCCTTTTAGGTTTTCTGTTTATTTTCTTTGCTTCTGTCCAGTTTTCTTCCTCCACCACTTCCATTTCACTATTTCCATCACTTTCTGATGACATTATTAGAATTTATGCGCAAAAGACTTAAATAAACTCCGAAGAGCAGCCAATAGATGTTCACACCACGACTGCAAGTAATGAACTGTAATAATAAATAATAATCCAAACTTAACACGATAAATGTCAACAGTGTCAACATAACAGTGAGGTTGACTGATATACCATTTAAAAAATGGCGATGAGTATACAAATTTGGTTTTGGCGGAAAGGCTTGCTTTCGCCTCTGTATAGTTACTGTACTCTGTGATAAAACTTTTATATTTTAGTGGGTATGCAAAACATGCTGTGACTGGCAGTCACGTCATCGGTTGTTTTAATATAACTGACATAACTTCAAATTTTACTTAAGTTTATTCTCATTTTTAATGCTTATATCCGCACCTTTTATTGGTTCAAAGCGAACATTTAGAAGTTCACACAAACGATGTCTCTCTCTGATTGTTGATTATTAAAAATGGGCTGCTAATTATTTCCAACCTACAAGAAGTGCTTTATTTTACTACGACAAAGTATTTAAAACTTCATAAATGTTACACTGAATAAGATTTTAGTTGAAAGAACTGGAACCAAGGGAAAATTTTAACAATAACGACATAATATTCAGAACTTTTAAAAATATGTATTTTTGGCGGTAATATTTTAATTCAAATTTAAAACTGCTTTTTTTGGATATTACTCGACTGGTTGTAAAAATTCAAATGTTTTTAATTATAATTAAGTCAAAATAGATTTTGAAATTTGTGAAACACCGATTCATGACAAAGTGATAGGTTTTGGTAAGAAAAAATTGTTCTGTTGGCTGAACTGAAACCTAACATAATGCGCATTTGTAAAAATTGGTTAAGTGGAAGAGCAGAAGGTTACTTGTAACTATTTCTGAACTTCGCCATTTGTAAATTTTACAACTTGTATGTTTACAATAAAGACATTTATTATTATTAAATGTTTCAAAACATGTATTACGAACATAAACGCAATGTTTGATTTTTGCTAATCTGATGAAATCCATATACTAAATTTCATGACTGATAAACATTTTAAAATTACTTTTGTTTCTTTCATTTTTGGATTCTCTACCAAATATAGGTGATCTACCATGACATGCGGAAAATTTATCAGTGGGTTGTCTCCACCGAAAGGAGTTAAAAAAATGAAAAATTAAAAAAATATGACCAAAAAAATTACCTTATTTTTTTTGTAGAAATGTGCCGCCGACCACTTTAACCAATCTGAGGCAACGTGGTACAACCATACCACTTTATCAGACTTGGGATTGACACTATCGACAGCAAAGCTGGAGAGGGTAGAAGTGACTTTTTGGTTTTAATGAAGTCACGTTACAAAAATAGTGAAATAAATCGAAAAGACATTGACCCTATGCTAGTAGATATAAGAGATATTTACTTAAACCCGTCAATAACACAAAAACACCAACTTCGGCGGTGCTTTGTACCTGCTGGTGTCCTGATTGTTCGACCGACAGCAAAAAACGCGGCACTTTGACCTCATCCACCAGCTTCACTTTTTATGCCAATTAAGGAAATGTAAACATCTCCAATATGTTCTTTCACAAGTAAGTTCATCGCCCTATTACTGACCACAGACACGTAACAGTAGCGTATCTTCGTAATATACTAAATTACCTCGGAGCACTCTAAAATTTTGCAGGAGCTTTCCCACATTGAAGACTGGTACACCATTTTATTTTCCGCATATCATGGTAAATCACGCTGTATATTATTGCCTTCTAAAAATAACATTTCAAAAAGGCACAACTTTATAAAAAATCAAAATTTCTTAATGAAATTTAAAATCTCTGAATCAGTTTTTTTCCTAATTTTCTCCAAAAACATTCTACTTCAAGTAAAATGTTTTTTGCAAATACTTTCTCAGAGCAATTAGATTAATAGTATTAATATATTAGTGCGGGTAAAATATAAAAAATATTCCCAGGAAAAAGAAAAAATTAGAGAGTCAATGAAAATTTGGGGATTGTAGGTTTCACCCTTAATATTAAGAAACCAATGAGTCCCTAACTCCAAAATGTGCAGAAGGTTGGTTTTTAGGGGTTTAAAAGGGAGAAAAATGCGTCTTTTTTTTTAAATTATCTCGCTAAATATAAGAGTATATATTTTTTTAAATTCTTATTTTGCTGATAGTTGAGCCAAAAACCTTCAATTTGATTTTTCTACTGACCTCTGCATGATGAATATTGATCGAGATATAGGGAGTTGGCTATGTTTATTTAGCAAGTTGAGAGTGCGGTGAGTATGTACCCATGTGTATACGTGATTACATGCGAGCACGTGTATGTGGATCATCTCGTTTTCGAGTGCTTCAAGACTTGCCAGACAGTGTAAAAAAATACAAAAATGAGAGGAGATCTGATTTATATTTTATTTGTGAAGAGGTGATTTTAAGTGAGAATGTTGCGCCTGGAGCGGATACTATTGAAATAATAAGAAACTGTAGTAAAAAAATTTAGTCATAACAACAGAGGCATAGCTAGACTACATGGGGAGACATACATTTTGGAGCCCTTAAAGACAATAGTGATACGCAAAAAAAAAAACAAGAAAAAATCTTCAAAAATTTCTCTAAAAAGTAAGAAGTAAAGTTTCACTAATTTTGACTAATATCTGTCTACCTATTAGTGGAAAGTACCAAGCAACTGTACCTACCTTATTACCAATTTGAAATCAGTGCAAAAATATCTAATTTCAAAAATAAGTTTTGCACCGATTTCAAATTGATATTAGGTAATAAGTACCTTATTACAGTTCCTTGCTACTTTCCACTAATAAGTAAACTGATATTAGTAAAACTGAGTGAAAGTTTATTTCTTACTTTTTAGAGATATTTTTTGAAGATTTTTTTTCAACCTTTTTGGTAGCTTCTATTATTTATTAAACTTCTACATAGTAAAGTGAAATTCTCTTTATGTTGGGCACCATCTGAATGTTACCAGGGAAATAATACCCTGTTGTTTGCGAATTAATTGAAATTACCGGCAACCAAATCTTCGAATATTCTCGTTATATGAAGTCGGTTAAAAAAAAAAATGACTTCCAATTTTTGTTCACCTTACACTAGATGTAGCTTTATAAATTTAGTAGAGGACCGTCGGACCATAGCTTACAGTTTGCAAAGGTTTGACAGAAATTGCTTAAGCTACGTCAGAGTAATCATTGAACGGATTTAAAAAAAATTTAAAAAACAAGAACCTTTTTTTTTAAATTTTTTGCAGTTCACATCGACCATGTCATGTGATGCACTTGAGAAGCTCGTGTTCACTCGGGGAAGACGGTGGTATATACAGTAGAAACCACACTGCTGCGAATGCGAATGAACACGATATTATTATTAATATTTCGGGAAAGCCACACTGCTGTGAATGCAAACACAATATTATTATTTATTTATTCTTTATTATCCAACAGTAAAAACCAATTACAGGATAAAACACTTAGAAGTAAGACTGTAAATAACATAAAACATAATTTATACATAAACTAAGAAACAAACCAGAGCTGAAGAAAAAAAGATTAAGGATTTGCAGTGAGATATGAATAGGACATCATTGTTTATTAATATTACTGGAATGTAAAATGGACCTAGGGCTCGAAAAATGAATGTTGCAATTGCTACTTAATTTATTATAGTTTTTACACATGCTTGGTTTAAATGCAATTGACTGCCTCGTGGAAATCCTTGGTACAGTAAAATTAATTTCACCCAACAAATTGGGGCAATCAGTATGAGAATGTATTAACTTATATAAGAATGTTAGGATATATTCACTCTCCTAGTATTAAGAGATAGTAGGTCAAATCTATTCAACAATGTAATGTGATCAGCACCCTGAGGTGGGTATGTCCGGTTGAATCTGTAGGACAGAAATTTGACAAATTTATGTTGTATTACATTTATGACATTCATAGATTGGGTACCAGATTAATGCGCCATATTCCAATCTCGACCAAACGTTTGCAAAATATAGTGCTTTTAGGCAAACAACAGTATTAAACGATTGAGTATTGCGTATTATGAATCCCAGCATTTTTGAAGCGGTCTTACATATTTGATCACCATGTGTACAAAATGATAATGATGAATCAAAGTATATTCCTAAATCCTTAATCTCTGTACATCTTATAAGGGAATCATTATTTATTTAACAGTCATATATTATTGGCATAATTTTCCAAGTAAAAGTTACTATTTTACATTTAGAAACATTTAAATTAAGTCTGTTCAAATTACACCAATGATTTATTTTATTTAAATTAATTTGCATGTTATGACAGTCATTTATACTGCAGATCGAAGAATAACTTTTCAGATCATCGGCAAACATTAGTCTATATAGTCTAATATGTTGGGGAAACCACACCTCAAACGATATTATTGATATTTCTGGGAAATCACACGAATCTCGTGCAACGCGATATTAATATTTCGTGGGACCCTGAAGGACCCCTAAATGCCTGGGGCCCCGGGCAACTGTCCGAATCGCATAGCTACGCCTCTGCGTAACAAACACCTACAGCTAAAATAAGACTCTGTAATTCCTGTTCATAGAAGCTGTTGAAGTAAGTACCTGTACGAAACTTTCAAATTCAGTGCAGATTAAATTAAAATTTTTATAAAATGTTCGCTTGATGAATATAGTTCCCTCCCATTTCTGCAGCCGCTGCGCAATGGTCTCACAGAACCTATTATCAAATGCAGTAATGACTTGGTAATAAGATGTCGCCAGAACAGTGGGGCAGGACTAGAATAAGTGGGTTCTTGCAACCTTTAAGAACAACTTTAGAAAATGCAACAGAATTCGTATTAAATTTAACTTTCACTGGAGACTACCTTGTGATGCCTTTGTGGGAAAGCTGGAGTAAAATTCTTCGTCTGTATGGAAAATCTGCCAAGGGTGTCACTGCCTAGACAGACTGCCTAGAAGTACTCAATTTGATTGGAGCGAACGATTTCAATAATTCTAACGTAAGTGTTGATTAAAGCAATACGAAAATGAGAAAGGACTTGTGACTTTTGTTCAAATTACACCAATGATTTATTTTATTTAAATTAATTTGCATGTTATGACAGTCATTTATACTGCAGATCGAAGAATAACTTTTCAGATTATCAGCAAACATTAGTCTATATAAAAACAATAGTGGTCCTAGGTTACACCCTTGCGGGACCCCTGATGTGGATATAAACATATTTGATTTGAAACCATTGTAAGAAACGTAGTGTTCTCTGTTTAGAAGATACGACTCAAATAACTTTAAAAGACTTGAGCTAAGCCCGACTTTATCAAGTTTGTATTGCAGAATATAATGATTAATTTGGTCGAATGCCTTTTGAATGTCAGTGTAAACAACATCCACCTAATCTTCTAGTGTCCTATCAACAGTATATTTCGGAGAAACCACACCACTGCGAATGAGAAACACGATATTATTAATATTTCAGAGAAACCACATCGCTCTGAATGAAAAACACGATATTATTGTTAATATTTTGGGGAAACCACACCGCTGCGAATGCAAAAACGATATTATTGATATTTCTGGGAAATCACACCGTTGCGAATCTCGTGCAACGCGATATTAATATTTCGTGGGACCCTGAAGGGCTCCTAAATGCCTGGGGCCCCGGGCGACTGTCCAAATTGCCCATGCATAGCTACGCCTCTGCATAACAAACACCTACAGCTAAAAGAAGACTGTAATTCTTGTTCATAGAAGCTGTTGAAGTAAGTACCTGTACGAAACTTTCAAATCCAGTGCAGATTGAATTAAAATTTTTATAAACCGTTCGCTTGACGAATATAGATTTATTACATTTCACAAATCTTTATTGAGAAAAACCACAAAATTGAAAATGTTCCCTCCCATTTCTGCAGCCCTGCGCAACGGTCTTACAGAACCTATTATCAAATGCAGCAATGACTTGGTAATAAGATGTCGCCAGAACAGTGGGGCAGGACTAGAATAAGTGGGTTCTTGCAACCTATAAGAACAACTTAGAAACTGCACCAGAATTCGTATTAAATTTAACTTTCACTGGAGACTACTTTATGATGCCTTTGTGGGAAAACTGGAGTAAATTCTTCATATGTATGGAAAATCTGCCAAGGGTGTCACTGCCTAGACAGACTGCCTAGAAGTACTCAATTTGATTGAAGCGAACGATTTCAATAATTCTAACGTAAGTGATGATTAAAGCAATATGAAAATGAGAAAGGACTTGATGGTGAAGAATAATTAATTATATTTTTTAACACTATTGAATACAAAGATTTTTTAAATAAATAAATATTTAAAAAAGTAATTGATAAAATTCCATATATACAAATATGTACTGCTTTTCTGATATATCATACATTATTAATATTTTATAAAAGACGTACACACAGACATTCGTGCGCACACGCGCTATCACACACTCTCAATTTGCTAAAAAACGTAGTTTTTAATGTAAATTTAAAAATACCCCACCTGCAGCTCTCTGTGTCGGTCGGTCAATTCTCTACAATACAATACAATACATTTATTCATGTTAATATACATATACCAGTGGCGGCTGGTGAAATTTCAATATTTTTTTCTCGTCTATGGTGCATACGAAATATGGGAAATAACATCTAGAGAAGCACTTCTCTAAGGACCCCACAAAAATTTTGAAAAAGCAGTTTGCGAAAAAAAAATTTAAAATTCAGTTGCCCTCCCTGGCCCTAGGGACTCCTGTTTAATTTAATTTTTTTTGCGCCCTTCTGCGCCTTTTGAAGTTAGGGACTCATTGGTTTCCTAATATTAAGGGCGAAATTTTCATTTATTTCTTTATTTATTTGTTCTCTTTTAAAATCTGTTTTTCCGTACTTCATACTGATATGGATATGGTTAACTTAGACTTCAATCATTTTGTTGTAAATAAGGGCCTTTTTATTATGAATGATAATGTGTGTGTCTTCATACTTGTGAATGTATTGTATTCGTTTTTTTTTGTTCAGATTTTAGAATTGGACAAAATTAAAACACATCATTGGAAAATTGTTCCGTGCAGTGCAGTAACAAGTGAACATTTATTAGATGGAATAGATTGGCTAATTAATGATATTGCTGCAAGAATATTTACTTTGGATTAATTTTTTTATTACTTTTTTTAAATTAACTTTAAAATAAAATAATTATTTATAATGTATTTTTTTATTAATTTCTAGTGTTGTTTTATTTTATAACATATAAATACAAGTCATGTTTTGAATAATAAGCATATTTTTTTAATAGATCGCCCTTTTCCTCAGAAACTGCCAGATGATAAAGTAAGTCAGTAAGTTAGTGTTAATGTAGTGTTGGGCGAATTCGAATTAAAATACTCGGTTAATCCGAGTATCAAAATACTCGCTTGATTCCGAGTATTAAAATTTCATCCGAATAATATACTCGGATTAATTTTAAGTACAAAATAAAAAGCAAATGTCAATCTTGCTTCTTTGGAAAGTAAAAAGTTTAGTAAACAGTAAGAACACAAGGTGAATTTCTTCTTCTAACCCGTTCATCAAAAAAAATGTGTGGATAAAAAAATGTTTTCTTTGGATTTCTCCCCCGCTCATCAAAAAAAATTTTTTTCGGATTTCTCCCCCCCGCTCTTCAAAAAAATTTTCGGACAAAAATTTTTTTTCGGATTTCTCCCCCGCTCGTCAAAAAATTTGTCGTTAATTCGACATCGAATGATTAATCCGAATATTTTTGTCATCCGATTCCGTGTAATCCGAGTACTGAAATCATCCGAATATCTGCATCACTATGTTAATGATGGGCAGAATTGTAATAATAGAGATGAGTTGCTATTTAACAACCTGTTATTTTATAATTGTTATTTGTAAACAGCATTAACCGACTGTTATTTCCGTTCGAAAATAACAGGTGAGAAAATAACAGATAAGCAGCTTAGAGTATATCAACCTTGGTATAAAATAACGTCTCTGAAATAACATTTGCGAACTGCGTGCTGCGGTATGCGCATGCCAGTACTTCTCAGCGAACTGTTATTTTTAAACTGTTATTTCAAAATAGCAGTAGCAGTTTAAACAGCTATTAAAAAATAACTGCTTTTACCCATCACTATCAATCAGCAGCTTTATGGCGAGAGAGACGCGGGGGGCGGGAAATCGAATGAAAGAGACAGACATATCTGATTTCCGTGCAGAAGACAGAGACAGAGATTCCGTTAGGGTCTACAGCCTACGTCACCTGTAGACACTACAAGCATCTTTGTCTCTGTCTTTTGCACGGAAATCAGATATGTCTGTCTCTTTTATTCTATTTCCCGCCCCCCACGTCTCTCTCGCCGTCAAGCTGCTGATTGAGACAACCGTATGGTTTAATGACCGTGCACTAAATGCACTAGTGCAGATAATAGAAGGAGGTAGAGTGAGACTCTACATAAGTTGAAAAGAGATGCATTTGCACTCTTGTAGAGAGTGGAAGATTTTTGAACAGAGCTTGTAAAAGGGAAGCGCCTATTGCATAGACTATAGGTACAGATTGTAGAGATGGGCGATTCGACTCTTTTTAATGATTCTTACCAAACGAATCCGGATCAAGAAAAGATTCATATCCCCTTGTTCGTATCGAGAGATTCGTACATTTCGTACCACTGATTCCATGATACTAAACAGTATCATGTACTGATTCGTACCCACATTCCCACTCCACAGTGTTCAGCATAGATTATAGAATATTATGTGGTGTTAGATAATGTTATATTAATCGTACAGTTTAAACTTCGAGCACCTTCTGTTACCATTAATCTTCGTCGTCATTAGACAGTAAATAGATATATAGATAGCAATTATTTAACCACATATACACGTTTGTACATTTGTAGCAAGCCAACTAAACAAAAACAATAACAAAAAAAAAATGTAATATATCACAGATTTTGTAATCAGTACGTTGTATAAAACGAATGCTGTCTTACAGTACATTGATTATAATCATATATAGTAATAATCAAATATTTCGAATATATCCATCATATCACATATAAAAAAGGGATTTTTTTTCAATTATGAGATTATTATGAATATTTTAAAATCTGAAATCTCCACTGAACTCTACTATATAAATGGAAGGTCAATATCCATACCAATTTTTACGCCAAATTGAACCTCGCGCAAGTATGGCGACCATAAGGAGGAGCGCAATCGCACTACAAAGTACGTCAGAGCCGGTCTTATTGTTACTGCAACTGTTTAAAACCCGGGATTTTGCCCCGATTCTTGCAACACAGTCACAGCATAGATAGAGAGACAGCAAAGAAACTCTCGTGAGTTCCTTTGACTAAAATCATTCACCTTGAAGTCGTCATTTCGGGTTAAAAGTCAGAGTTGGATTCCAAACAATTTAAATGTTTCCGACAGGACCGTATTATCCAATTCAAATTAAACAGTCTGTGTGCTTGAAAATGTAGACTAGAAACTACGAAACTGTACTTAGTCATAAACAGGAAAAATATTGCATATTCAAATCTTTTCGATTTTTTTCTCCGTGTGTATATATTCGATTACCCGCATACCAAGTTTAAAAATGAAGGAATAACAGAGTTGAGTTGAATATTTTTGTAGAAATCTCGAGCCATCCGCTTTATGTACTGACTTTTAGCTGTTTTTTAAATCATAATATGTTCAGAGCTTTTATATTTTCTTCTCCATATGTATATTTTCGTTTACCTGCATCTCCAATATTGTCATTGCATACGCTGTGTTTGGCGTGTTTCTATGCTGGTATTTCTTTATTAATTTAACATAAAATAATAATAATTAAAAGTTGAGGCTTAAAAAATGATTTATATAAATAAAATTATTTATATTTTATTTATTTGTATATGAACGTAAGAAAAAATCAATTAATACCTCTATAAAACATAAAAATCAAAGAATTTTTTATGCCCGTCGGCCAGCGGCAGCAGCATAATGTATAATATAACGTTTATGAAATAACAGTTGCAAACTGCGCGCTGCGGTATACCACTACTTCTCAACGATCTGTTATTTTTAAACATTTACTTTAAACTGTTATTTCAAAATAGCAGTAGCAGTTTAAACCTGTTATTAAAAAATAACAGCTTTTATCCATCACTACTAAACAGAGTAAAAAGTAAATAAACTAAATACATAGAACAGAATAGAATGAAATTTATGTAATAATTTGTAATTAAGCAATTTTATGTAAATAAAACAAAACGCATCGAAATTTTTCTACCTGCGATAATTCCTTACTTACAGGTAAAGAGTACCCATATTTTATTGCTTTGGCAATATATGCATTTAAATTCGTTCAATCCGCATTAAGCCACACTGTACGCTTCCTGTGCACATAAGTATTAAAAAGGATACATACGTATGCACTCACATTCTTTTTTGTAGAAAATTTAATTCTCTATACAAGTATCTGTTACTAAAAAGTTTCAGTTAATTTTACCTACCTATTATTATGATCAGTAGGGAATCTAAAAAAGACTTTTTGCACAAATAACGTTTGTTCTGGCAATATATTGCAGCACAAACAGAGCCCATACTTGAAAATAATAGAGAAATGTTAAACAATAAATAACACAATAACACTAAGTACGTCTATGAACTAAATAAATTGTACCCAAATTGTACCTACGTCGCCCGCACTGTTTTCCAAGGTTTTAACCCAAAATGGTTCGTGCGCGACGATCTGCGCAAACCGTTCCCGCCATTCAAGTTTCCCTGCTGTCTCTCTTTCTCTGCTGTGACACAGTACCATACAAGATTGCACCATATTGTCTTAAGAGGGATAAGGATCAGCTGATCGAACCTATCGAAGCCACCAATACTCCCCGCGCGTCGCAGATTTCCCATAGTTACACTTACGTTATCACAGAAATACGTAATTAGAGTCCGTTGCTCTCAGAGTTCAGCTAGAGAATGTGATGCAACTAACAGGGAATGTCGAGTATTAATCGTACCTTTATTCCGTCAAAATATAGCTGGCAACATTGCCTTCTGCAAGGAGTCTGGTTATTTTATTATTGAAAAATGTGAATATTTTGAATTGTTTTAGTTTATATAATGATTTTTGGATTACAAATAAACTGATTATTTAATGAAAAATTTTATGTTAAAGTTCTTATCTTATATTTTTCAGGCCAAGTGAAATGAACGATTTTACGTTATTTTTCAGCTTCGAGGACAATCAAAACATAACCTATAAGGTGGCAAGAATTTTGTTTTGAGTCATTTGCAGTATTTTCCTACCTACATTTTTAAAAATTTGTACGTGTTGCTAAAGACCTAATGCTGTGTTTAGTGTTTGTGACTCTCATTTGTTATTTGGATCATTTTTAAAATAATACATGAGAAATATTTTTTATAATTAAGGAAAGCGTATAGTGATTCATTTAATAAAGTATTACCAGTGTAGCACTAAATTAAATAATTTCGCAAAAGTAATGTACCCAGAAGAGGTAGATTACTTTAATCGTTGAATATTTTGTTGTCTACTGGTTCTTTACGTGTATCAAAATATAGTTAAAGAGGATTATAAACTAATTTAAAATGTTTTTTAGTCGAGGACAAACGACGAACAGTACAAGAGATCTGTTGACAATGTGTTACGTTCGCCATTTGTCCTCGTCTCAAAAACATTTTAAAGTAGCTTTTCAACAACTGTCTTCGAAAATGACAAATAACGCACAATAACCGAAATGACTCGAAACTGTTTCTTTTCACACGATGTGTGCAATAATCCAAAAAAAATAACATGTTTTTCACACCGTTCTGTCAAAAGCAGAACAGACACCTTTTATTTGTATTTTTTGAAGTAGGATAGCCTATTCAAATTTATAAGCAACTGACTTGTTTAACTTTCTCCAGTTTTACATTAAAGAACATGGCACAATTTTAAGGTATTTTGGCCCTCAGTAGAAAATTTTGAAATTTTAACATATAGTTTATATTAAAGGAAGTAATTTTATCATTGAAAGAAAGTCCTAAGTGTACAGGGTGTATCTGAAAAGTTAAATTAAAAATAGTGATTTTAAGATATCGCATATTTATTACTGGCGTCAGAAATAAAAACTAACATATAATTTCAATTATTTATTTTCATTATACAACGTGTAGTACAGTTTAAAACATGTATAGTTGCTAAACCATACATCAGTGTTCCAAAATTATTATCATCATAGGTTTTTAGTTTTCTTATAACAGAAAAATTAAATATATTTTAATTAATATTTAATTAGTTGTATTTGGGTCCTATCTATTTATGTGGTGGATTTTATGTTATTTTATGTTTAGACAAAAATTATACATTGTATTACATCATACAGTGTTCCAAAAATATAATGATTACCTAATAAGCACGTTTAGAAAAATATATTTTTATCCGAGGAACATTCTGGTGATGGAAAAACAATGCAAAATAGTCCAAAAAAGTAATTGTTATTAAGTATTTATTAATGGCCGTTTTTGGCTGAAAAAAAAAACAATCTTGAAAGTTGCAATAAAACTCTTATCATTGTCATTAACGGTGGCGGTCCCAAGCACAAAAATGCGTAAAAACAAGGCATTATAGTTCGATAATTTCTCCCTTATCCCTGATCCGATTTAAAGACTGTTTCAACAGTTCTATAGAAAAAACTTCATAGAATGGTACCTGCATAGCCTATTAAAAAATCCAACAAAAAATAAAAAATGAACAATACTTTTTATTTTTTGTAATGTTTTTAATAGGCAGGTACCATTCTATGAAGTTTTTTCTATAAAACTTTCGAAACAGTTTTATAGAAAAGAAGTTTCCTCGATCAGGTATAAGGGAGAAATTGTCGAGCTATGATGCCTTGTTTTTACGCATTTTTGCGCTCGGGACCGCCACCGTTAATGACAATGATAAGAGTTTTATTGCAACATTCAAGATTGTTTTTTTTTTATTTTTTAGCCAAACGGCCATTAGTAAATACTTAATAATATTTACTTTTTTGGACTATTTCTTGTATAATTTTTGTCTAAACATAACATAACATAAAACACACCACCACATAAATAGATAGGACTCAAATACCACTAAGTAAATAGTAATTAAAATATATTTCCTTTTTATCTGTTATAAGAATACTAAAAACCTGATGATAATAATTTTGGAACACTCTGTATGGTATAGCAACTATACATGTTTTAATCTGTACTGCACGTTGTATAATGAAAAGAAATAATTGAAATGACGCCAGTAATAAATATGCGATATCTTAAAATCACTATTTTTTACTTAACTTTTCAGATACACCCTATACACTTAGGACTTTCTTTCAATAATAAAATTACTTCTTATAATATAAACTATAATCTGTTAAAATTTCAAAATTGTCTACTGAGGGTCAAAATACCTTAAAATTGTGCCATATATGTCCTTTAAATTTTTAGTGTTTTGTTAAATAAATAATACCTGTTTACTTATGGAATTATTTGTTTTTCTTGCAGTCGTAGAAAAAATATTGTGAACAACACATTTGAAAACATCTTTTCACACTCATTGGACTTGTGGAACTCGCCTTCGGCTCTTTCCACCAAACTGTCACTCGTGTGAAAAGATTGGTTTTCGGAACTTGTTTAAAATACTGTTATAGTACTTTATTAAGTACATCTTATATAAGTAGACTACAAATTTCCAATTATACTATGTTGTTGTACAATGTTTTCTTGACAAACCTTGTCAATTTTATTGAAAAATTCTTGAGTGAGTAAAGTCTTTTGGTTTTCTTTCATAATGATTTTTTTTCTGAAATAAAATAAGTAACCATCAACAAAATGATATTTCTTTATTTTCTATGTACAAAATTTACATAATTTATTCAATTATTCATCGATTTAAAGAACATTATAAAAACACAAGTTTGGGAATTAAACTCACTAAAGAGGAGTTTTTAAGCAACCAGAGAATATAGATGAATAATGATTTGTTGGCTTGAAACTTAAAGCTATATCTTAGTAAGGGCTTCCTGTAGAAACGGGGTTGCCAGTCGTGAACTGAGCTCTTAAGCGCACCTCATTCGATATTTTTGAAGAAAACAAAGTTTCAAAGCAAAAACCTTATAAAATAAGTGGATAATAAACAAATACATAAACTTAAAAAAATATATCTCTAAATAATAGAAGAAAAATAAATATGATTTTCCCAAACTATTATAAATAAAATGAAAATATTTCTACACGTCCATAAGTAAATAAAACAAATATTATTTTAAATGAAGACATTTCCAAAATAAATAAATAAATAACTCTAAGATAATAATAATTATTAACTATTTACTTAATTAGGTGTACCTTATTGTGATAATAAGAAAGTTTAGGTTCTCATGCCTTCTATCGGGGTTTCTAATCGAGTAGCCTCTATATGCATATTCAATATGAGTAAAATAGGTACACGTACCAAAATGACTGTTTTTGTTGAGAAAAACTGATCATTTGTTTTCATTTCGCTTCTTTTTCAACATTGACGACTATTTTGTTAAATGTTTTCATATAAATTTCTCATCCCCTTAATTGCATCTGCACCCATGTACTTAATGGAAAAAAAATTATAAAAGGTAGGTACGGCAATATAAAAATTCGCGCTCACTCCAAACTTATCTTCATTTATTTTTTCTTAACTATACATGCGATGCAATATATGTTAAACTCTGTTACTTAGTATAATTTACCTCAAAATGGAAAGTTTTCGATTTTTTCTTATTGCGTACCTATAACGTTTTTGTTCAAAATTTTAAATTTTGTTGCTTTTCTTCTATAACCCATATATTGTACAATATTTTGTTCAAAATCTACACCTCTATAACTAAAAATAAAAATTTAATTTGCAATTTTTTCTTAAAGGTAATATTAAGTAAGATGCTGAATTATAGCTAAAAAGTATTATCTATATAGGCATTAAACCTGCCTTTCTTCCTTTAAAATTTAACAAACGCAAAGTCGAGTATCCTATCACAAAAATTTATAACAAGTACACCACAATAAATATATAAATTAAAAATGTTTTTCCACATTACACCAAGTTATAATACACTTGCTAGAAACATGAGTTTAAACTAAACAACCTCTTGAATAAACTGAAATATAACGGGCACTCAAAAAGTCAGAACTATAAAATAATTTAAAATTTTAACCGTCTATTCTGTTTTAAGGAATATTTCGCTCCATCTTTCTCAGCTAAGAGCTCCTGTCTTTGTCTTTCGAGCGGTTGCTTCCCAGATTTTAACAATCGACTCCAAAAGTGTGACGTTTCATCCCCACCTTAATGTTTCCAATCCCAATTTATAATAGACCTTATTGCCTCTTGACATACGGACATATTAAAATCTATTTCAAATTTTCTTACTCAATTAAAAATATCTAACGACTGAAATATTTTTTCTAATAATTGTCAATAAAGTTTACTTCTTTCTATATTAAGATGGTATTAAAAAGTATTTTGGTATAAGATTTAGAAATTTTGTAATTTTACTAGGCATGCGTTCATCAATTCTGACGTGAGTCGTAGCTTGTTCTTGTTATTTTCTGGCGCAGAGGCAGACCGAAGTGGCCAAGTAACATTTTCTTTGCTTTTGTTGAGTTTAGATGTTTGGTTAGGTTATTATTTAGTCGTGTGTACTGAAAATGAATTCTGTAGTTTGGCCAAAGATTAGAATCTTTGCTTTGGTTTTGAATATTTTGATATTAAAATGCCAGGAAAACATGATAAAACTGTCGGCAATAATGCAGTTTTTTAAAGAAGAAAAATTAATCAGCCATGGTGAAAATTCCGTTGAAACGTCATAATAAACATGACATTGTATCTGTCAATAAAAATCACGAGTATTCCCTTAGAAAGTAATATTTTTCAGAAAACATTGAAATCCTTCAACAGTTTTATGTTATAATCACATGGAATTTTTAGCTGGAGAAAAAAATATATTAATTAGGCAAGATGTTTACAGAATCAACTATTGTACTTTTTTTCTTTTTGCATTTTTATTATTATTCTTCAACATTTGGCAACATTATATACATATTTCTTCTCATACGTGAGCATCACCAGTTCGGCAATCTTATAAGTAAACTTTCAAAAAGAAAACTTGAAACATATCTCCACAATAAACGATTTTTTTAATGAATTGATATTATAGCTACAAGTGAAATAAACTTTTATTTTAGTAAATTTTTATATACAGGTAATAGCAAACATAAAAACACAAAATTAATAAACAAACACAAGTTTAACCTCAAATCGGCACAGAAACAGAATCCATAAAAACAGTAAGTACGAATTTAGAAACAAAATAATCCAAGACAGACGTTCTCTCACACGCATGCGTAGTGCATCCAAAATGTAAATAATTGTTTTATTAATTATTCCTACATACTAAAGCACATTTAACTTATAGAACATTCACAACAATTTATTATAATTACATAGAACTAAGTACTAGTAGTTTATTGTGAGGAATAACATCAGAATAATCATGTTTACAAAGTTGTTTCTGATTTTGATCCTTATAGCATCAGTGAATAAGGGACACCGTAAAATGCACTTGGAAACAAAATCAAATTTTACCGCGCAATGGTGACGTCACGACTTTTAGCGTGGATTTACTTACATTTTTATTTATTAGGCTTATAAGGTCATCAACAATGTTGCCAAACTGTTTTAGTTAAGAAATCGGGCCTCAGATGCCGCTACATACCAGAGTAGAAATTCCAAAACATCGGGGTATAGATTTGGGCTTTTAATATTGATTATTTTTAAATGCTGTATTTAGAAAAAGTTTTGGTATTCGACCAAAGAATTTCGCTAACTCCGTATTTTTCTCGGTAAATCAAATTATGATTTTTTTTTCCTTTATTAACGGTTTTATAACAATTTCACTGAGTTTCCGGAATACAAAACATTATTATAGACAGATCCCCATTCATACTTTTTTAATTAATGCCTTCTAAGGAGCGTAATTCTATACCCAGTATTTCGGCAATATGGCGGACCTCCTTAGCCCTCTTAATTAACTTTGTTTATAACAGTCACAAAATATTACACAAAATAATCAACTTATAACAACTTTACACAAACGACAGAATAAACAAAGAATAAAGTGGTGACACCGACTCTGGAAATTGCATCTAATCCAAGACTTACGCTACAGAATCTATGGAAAAGAAATAAAACACAGAATTGCGTCAGCCTGGCGTCGGCGCGTAACTCCCGTAGACAGCCATTTGGTTCAAGCACAGACATTAATTTCTCTACTGCGTCGACGCATGGCTTATAGTTTTTGAATTCGTTACCACTTAATCTGTGCCGTAACTGCCGCATTTTGTTCACGCGCATATACCTATACTGGCATTCCATTTATATAGTAGAGTTCAGTGGAAATCTCCAGTCCCCATCCACCGTTTGAAGTTTAACCTTATACAACTGTCCCTAAGAGTATCGCATCGCAATACCGGTACCGAAATTCCATATTCGTATCAATCGTATCGGCGATACGAAATGTACGAATCTTTTTTTCTGTGGGATTTGTACCATTCGTATCACTGCAAGGATTCGTACCAATGATACGAATCATACTAGTACTACCCACAACCCACCTATAACAGATTGTCACATTTTGTGGTTAGGTTTACGTTTGGCTTTTTTTTGATTTAATAGTTATAAAGTTATATCAATGTTTTGAGTTTTAATTTACTTCATCTACGGATATAAAAATAACTTTTTTATGTGTAGGTTTGAATTGTTAATATACGTGAGAAATAATCGTAGGTGATAAAATGTCTGATGATAGGAGAATATTGCAAGAATTTAAATTAGATCCAGACAACGAACTACGCTTTGAGGTCGAATCAAAAAATGAAAAAGTGTACTTAACTTTAAAAAGTGGTTTTGCTGAAGTTTTTGGTACGGAGCTGGTAAAAGCCAAAACTTATGAATTTACTTCCGGTGCAAAAGTAGCTGTTTTCACATGGCATGGTTGTGTAGTAGAAGTGAAGGGAAAAACAGACGTAATTTATACTGCTAAAGAAACTCCGATGGTGATGTATTCGAATTGTCATGGTGCACTTGAATTTATGCGGACGGATGCGGAAAAAGACAATAAACGAGGACCGATAGCAATGCTAGTTGGTCCCTGCGATGTTGGTAAATCAACAGTTTGTAGGATATTATTGAATTATGCTGTACGAATGAGTCGGAGGCCAATATATGTAGATTTAGATATCGGACAAGGTCAAATCTCCATACCAGGAACGATAGGTAGGTATTGTTATATTTTTAAATATATTGAAACAGAAAATATCAGGGAAAATAAATATATAATAAATAAATTTATTTAAATATATTTTGATTGTGCATCGGTGGACAAAGATAGATAATTTTTATTTGGTAAATTTCATTAACTAGCTAAATACACACGGTAAATGGGAACGATAAATTATCATTAAAATTAATTGATTATTATAAAAATTGATTATCATATAAATTGCTAAAAAATAGTCTAACAGTCTATTATACTGTATCAATATGAACGGGGACAATATGAGTATTATATTAGTTGAAATGATGATGAGTTGCGCAATTACAAAAATGAGAAGGAATAGAAATAGTACAAAATGGGTTGTTGAGGTAAGAACTGTCGCATTTGCCATTTCTAAGACAACTGCAAAAAGATGATCCGGATGATTTAAAAAATTATTTACTCTTTCATGGATGAAACAACTTAAAAATATCTCCAATATTATTATTTTCAAAATTAAATGTATGGTGTATGTAAAGGAAAAGTGGCCGATGTGATTAAATTTTTATGTTTGATATGTGTAACATTTATATTAAATATAACTTTCATTGCCTTATGTTTAAATAATATATTATTGTACTTTTTATCTTATACTATTTCTTTTACTATGTATTTCTATTACTATTTTTAACAATTTAACTGGCATGGTAACTCAGTTAGCGTATGCTTGTTACACTGTCTGTTGGGTCCTGGGTTCGAGCCCTAACCCTGGTACTGACAATGTTGGTGGGTATGAATGTACCTACGTTTCCATTTTTCCAAAAGTGTAACTCTTTTCCGGACAGCTTTAAGGTTTGGGTTTGGGGGTTGCCTGCTATATGTATTGGTGTGTTTATATGTATTACTGTGATTATGATCGTGTTCAGTATAATATTTTTCTCTTTAACATCACTTAACATCAGGGTTTAAAACAGAATGTTTTAAACAGCTGTTTAAAACACAGTTTAAAACACAGTGCGATGTTTTAACACGTTCAGCGCCAAGCTATCAGGGCGAATTTTCGTTATTTTTAATTTAATATAATAATCACGTGTTGTTTTAATTTGAACTTTTACAGAATTTATGTGAAAACTTTCATCCAACCTACACCCCAATTTCAGAGGAAATTTTAGTAAGCCAGAGCTTATAATTCCCCATATAAAATATACAGTGTGTCATATATAGTGTGTGCGTTAGCGATACACACGGCCAAAACAGAATATTAGTCGGTGTATCTTTTTAGATACACAATGTTTTAACAATGTGTATCGAAAAATATACACTAGCGCTCAACGTGTTAAATAAATGTATTATTTTGGAGTTTGTGGAAAAGCAGGAAATGTGCCGTGATGGTCCATTCTGATAAATAATTCCGATATAGTGGTCCCATGCACTAAACTGAGCATTTTATTTGTAGAGTGCTGTAAAATCTGTTTAAGAGCGCCATCTGACATCAACTAGTAGTAGCAGACATAGTGTGCCTGACACCATTTAATTTTAGTTGAATATAGTTTTAAACGTTTTAAACCTGTTTTAAACATGTTTTAAGCATACCATTTAAAACTTAAAAAAAACCTGTTAAACAAAAAAAACTGTTCAAAACAGAAAAACCTGTTTTTTTTGTTTAAAATGAAAAAAAAACTGTTTTTTTTCCAACCCTGCTTAACATCACTCAACAGTTAACACTTCAGTAATATTGTTACTTTAATTTCTCATTAAAGGTACTTTTGATTTCGGAGCTCCAAAATTACCAAAAAATTAGTTTCAGGAAATTATTACCTGAGAAAATATGAATTTCGGTCGTATTTTTTCTTCTCTGGTTTCTCTATACACTTTGACTTAGGCTCGGTACTTTCATCTATAGATAATGATATTTAATCTGCAGAATAAGGTTTATCTCTGAGATAAGCAAAAAATCGGTATTTTCACCTTCAAATAGTGATAGCCGCTAGATAAATATGCCTTATCTCTAGGATAACCTTCAGATAACGGTTTTATCTAACGAATAAAAATAGCCACGCCCACGCAGTTCCACTGTTATTGACAGAATTGCTATTTTATCTTCTAACCCAATTTTTTAAAAATTTGGTTTGTTTAACTTTTAACGGACCCTGCTCATTTCTTATGGAAAGTGGCCCCCAGTGAAATTGGCTGAATTTTTAATATATTGTATATTCGACTTTTTGATCAAAAACTCTCACGGACCCAACTCGATCCTAATGTCTAGTTTTCAAGATACAACTATAAATTCTTGTAAAATTCTGTATCTTGTCGAACTTTTAATTTATTGATGGGGGATTAAGGTCAAAGGAGCAATTTCCGAAAGTTTTTCAAAGTTTTTTGATCAGGAAGATGCATACTTTATGTAGAAAATGTTTTAGCCAATTTGACTGAATATTTTTTTTCACTTGTTATTTTTATTAGATTTCCCGGTGCCTTTTTCAAGATTTTTCAAACTTTAATTTTTTTCTGCACTATTTTTTATTAAAACAAATGTTTTTAGTGCAAAATATTATAAAGGGCTATTAGAACATATCACAATATAAAATGTATGAAAAAAACTCATGAATTTGAAATTTTTTTAATTGTACAAGAGGTCATTCTTGTGCAGTTTTTGAACTCGGAAACTAGACACAGGATCGAGTTGAGCACATGAGAGCTTTTGATCAGAAAGTCGAAATCTACAATATATTAAAAATTCAGCCAATTTCACCGGGGGCCACTTCCCATAAGAAATGAGCGGGGTCCTTTATAATTTGATGTAAATAATCATACTTAATAAAAAAGCATTTATAAAATAATATCATACACCACTTATCTTGCAATATGCATATTTTAAATACTTTGTCCTAATAGAATAAGACTATTTTTGTATGTTGGAAATCTAAACTATAATTAGCAATCTATTTTATTGATCATTTTCGGTCACGTGACTTTGACTCCGCCGTCTGGAGGGCACACAAAACCTCAATAACAGGTAATGCAAATGAAAACAATTAGAGATGAGTTGCTATTTAACAACCTATTATTTTATAACTGTTATTTGTAAATAGCATTAACAGACTGTTATTTCTGTTCGAGAATAACAGATAGCAGTAGCCAAGATACCAAGATACTATTTTCGGTTGACGTCACGCTGAACAAACAGTAAATGAGGTTTTGTATGCCCTTCAGACAGCGGCGTCAAATTCACGTGACCGAAACATTTGCATACTGCAAACTGCGCACTGCAATATGCGAATGCCAGTACTTCTCAGCGATTTGTTATTTTTAAACTGATATTTCAAAACAGTAGAAGCAGTTTAAACCTGTTATTAAAAAATAACAGCTTGTCTCCATCTCTAGAAAACAAAATAATGAGTTGCGTGCCCTCCACGACGACAGCGTGATGTCAACCAAAAATGATCAATTGATTGTCAATATTCAAAAATGAATTAAGTGGATTTTTAAATACTTGCCTGGAGCCAGTATATGGCTACAAGTTAAAAATGCGACACAAACATTAAAAATGAAAATAAACTTAAAAAACTTAAAAAATTTCAGGTTATGTTTATATGATGCACAACTCTAGAACAGTATGATAAACAATCATGAAAGTGACGCAGATGTCATAATCCGGCAAGAAACCACAGTAGGGGGATCTTTTCTATATCTGTGTGAAGCATAAAACTTCCTTACTTTACAGTGTCTTAAGTTGGCAACATTTACTTTGGCAAATACCTAAAGTCATATCTATCGTATAGTTAACCGAGGGTATATTTTGAATGAAAGTACGCATGCAAGTTATCTTGCAGATAGCAAGCTCCAGTTATCTTATGTCAGATAGTTACTTGCCGCATAAAGACTATTTATACTTACGTGAAATTACCGGCCCTTAGAGCGATAAGTGATTTATCTTTGGACAGGTTTGTAAATATTGACCGAATAAAACGATACACATCTGTAACTGACAACTGTACCAATTTATTGGTCACCAATATCTCTCTGAACCAGAAAAAAACAGTTTTTTTTTCCATTTTAAACAAAAAAACAGTTTTTTTTATTTTGAACAGTTTTATTTGTTTAAAACAGGTTTTTTAAAAAGTTTTATATGGTATGTTTAAAACGTTTAAAACTATTCAACTAAAATTAAATGGTGCCAGGCACACTGTGTGTGCTACTACTAGTTGATTAGGGTGACCAAATTTTTGTTAAGTGAATGCTGGACACTTCTGCTGGGAAAAAAATTGACGAGCGGAGGGGGGCAGAAATCCGAAAAATCATGTCTTGATCCCATTTTTTTGATGACCGGGGGGGAAAAATTTTTTTTATGAGGGGGAAGTATCCGAAAAAAAAAAATTTCCAAGCAAAACGTAATGCTGAAACGTCACTATAACCTGAATGCTGAACTTTTGCTGGACACTTGTAAATGCTGGACAGTACTCCAAAATGCCCAATAGTTGATATCAGATGGCGCTCTTAAATGGATTTTGCAGCACTCTGCAAATAAAATGCTCAGTTTAGTGCACGTGACCACTATATCGGAATTATTTATCTGAATGGTCCATCATCGGCACTTTCTCTGCTTTTCCACAAACTCCAAAATAATACATTTATTTAAAACATCGCACTGTGTTTTAAACTATGTTTTAAACGGTTGTTTAAAACATAGCATTTTGTATTAAATATGTTTTAAACATTTGTTTAAAACACAGTGCAATGTTTTGAACATGTTTTAAACATTTTGTTTTAAACATGCCAACCCTGCTCTGAACTCTGAAATTTGTTAAAAAACACCAATCAGCTGATTTATCATCTGTACGATTTGACAAACGGAAATATCACTTGTTTATATTGGCCAGTAAATCTTTCCATAGCCAAATTCTTTTCAGCTTCCCAGCTGCTCAGAGCATCAGGGCAGTCATTATTTTCACTGCTCCAGTGACGTATAGCTTCACCAAAATTACCTCTCATATCTTCCCTAGCTTAACCAGCCTTGCACTTGAGTATGCTTGGGTTAGTCAGGTATGACAGATGAAATCTAAGAATACAAAGGTTAGGGTTTATTGTTCTAAATAGTTATAAGACAAGGCAATAGAAAATATTAACATGGTGATTAATGGTACCCCCTTAACCATTACAGAGCAGGCTGAAGTGATAGAAAATATAAGAAATGATGAGTACAAAATTACACAGTAATATGACAAAATTTTACTAGTGTTACTACATAAATATGCATCAATTTTATTTATAGTCCTAGATACTGTTTAACAGCATTTTTAAGTGACTGCACTCTATAGTCTCATTTATATCACTAAAAGTACATAATCTATTTGTAGATAATGATTTCTCAAAGTTATACGTCCAAGAAATGTTGAAAAACAGTTTACTAAAGGATTGTGCGATAGACGAATTTCAAAGGATGTCCATGATTATTAATAGCGTTTGTTGCACAATAAACTTATCCGCTATTTGTCCGCCTAATAAATATAGCGTTAAGTAATCAGGTATTAATTGACTAGTTGCTACTACTTTATTTTTTTTAGTTACACTCATCTTTTCTACATATAAACAAACAACAACCTAAATCAACTGAAACCTGGTCAATTCAAGCATGTGTCATCAAAATGACGTATTTTGCCACCTCCACCTGTCCTAAACAATTACACTTGGCACTTAGTGAAACTGGGCAGCTGAAAAGAATTTGGCTCATATGTATGTGCTGTTTTTTGTATTAATCCATATCGGATAGCAGAGATGGGCATTTTTTAGTCGACTAATTAGTCATGACTAACGAATAATCATTCATATATTAGTCTTGACTAATGAATAATTGGTTAGTCGTTACTCGTGAATGTTTCGATTGACGAGTGTTTAGTCATTAATCGTGAATGTTTCAGTTGTCGATTGATTGGTCATTAGTCATTTCGTATCCATATAGTTTTAACTAGGAAAATATCTCAGAAATTATTCGCAAGAAAAAGGTTGATTTTACTTCCACATTCTTGTCATGGAGTGGAACTATAGTAACGGTAAAAAAAAAGAAAAATACTTCCACATCCATAGTGGAGGCCAATATAGTAATAGTAAAAAAAAAATCGATATTTTTCTCAAATAGGCTTAAAATGTCATGAAACGTCGATATTTGGAGTTTGCGCAAAGAAAAAAAAATCTGCCTGTCTGTCTAACTTTTTTGTGTGTTCGATTACTCTAGAGCGGTTGACTTGAAATTTGATGCATGTATGTATCATAACAAGTTCCGAAACTAAATTATATTTTGATCTTATTCCGTTGAAATAGATAAAGCAAGTAAGAGTTCATAAAATTGGGATTTAGTGGGTGTTGTACTAGAAGCTAAAGTCTTAAACACATTTTGACATCAGCTACCTCCACTACCACCCCCATCCCTATATCAAAGGAGGTAAAGATATAAAATTGAGATTTAGTGTGTACAAGAACCAATAGCCTCAAAAAAAATTGGCTTCAACAACCACCACTCCATTATTAAAGAGGATGAAAAAATAAAATTGCGATTTTATGTGTGTAGGAGAAAGAACCTAAGGCCTCAAGTTTTTTTGGCATCAGCCAGCTCATTATAGTAATCGTTATTTTTCCATTTTGATTACCTTCCGACTTACTTATACCTGTAGTAATAAGCTAGTAATCTGTAATATAATGTAATCTGTAGTACAATGTACGTAATAAAATAATGCTTGCTTATTTGATCAGTGGGAACAGGAATATAGAAGAAGATGGAAGTCTTGCATTTCATTCACGCCTTTTGTATGCACAATAAGAAAAAAACGTCCGATTGTATTGCAATTTGGACAGTAAATTAGTATTAGCCAGAGGAAGAAGCCTATTTTTGAACAAAATAGATCTGTAAATAAAAAAGTTAATCATTTAAAATTAAAACAAAAAATGTCTTAATTTTTATCGCTTCTGCTTAAATAGAAATCTTGTGCAATGTTATTTCTTATCGTTATTTTTTGTTTAAACATTTCATAATAATAGGTATATCTAATCATTGAAATATGAAATTCGAATAATAATATGACAGATATTCAAGTCTTGCAGTAACATGATGGACAAGAGGTTAAAGTTTTGCATTACATCTTTGATCTTACCTCAACTTTATCTTTCCAATCCAAGAGAAAGGATATCTTTTTTTATGTTCTATTTTTGTTCCTTTTTTTATTCTCTTTGTTCTTTTTGTCATCAGAAATTTCATTTTGGCCGATACACCTTTAAAAAATTCAAACATTTTAAACGCTATCCTTTTTCCACCACATTTTCCTGGCGTCAGGGAGACCATCTGGTCGGAATTCTCGTATGGGTTTTTTCGTTTAGCTTTTCACCCGAGTCAACAGCCAAAATTTATTCAGTGTTACTGTCGTAGTCATTTGATGAAATCCGTCATTTCGTGAAAAGCCTAGGCAGTACATGAACTGCCGGCATATCATGTAAATTCTTGAGGTTACACAATCTGCCTAGGCATTTCGTGAAACGCCGTGGTTGTCTCTGCACATGATGTTTAAAGTCGTTCTACATGATCTGCCGCAAACTAGATGTTGACTGTTCATGAAGTGACTGATACCCGGCAGATTGTGTTGTGTTGTGTGTTTGAGATTAAATTAGTTGCCATTTCAGTTGATTTATTTGCCTGGAAGCCATGTTGAGCTGTTTGTTTGTTTTGTTTATTGTGGAAATTCAGAGTGAAAAAGACTTGTTCAGTGATCATTACAAAGAGAGAAAGATGGAGGTTTACTTAATTTTGAGGTTAGGTTCAGATTTATTTGGTACATTTCGGGTTTTAGAATGCTACCGAAATTACGAATTACGGATATAATAACTGAACAATAATACTATTCTGATGGTATACGGTCATTTATTTAGCTTTGCTCCATAATATTATATACGAAACTCAGTTCCTTTAATTGATATAGTTGGTGTAAAAATGCAATTTAACCACACCAGTATTTTCTTATTTGTTATATATATACCTCCGTCATTAGGTATAATACACTATAATTTATTTTTTGAAGCATTTGAAACGCTCCACTACCTAAACGATAATGACGTATACTTTATTGGAGATTTTAATATACCCAATTATAGAGAGTTTACTCTACATAATAACATCAACGAGCAAACAGCAGCACTTATGTCATTTTTGAATTATTTTGATCTAAAACAATGTAATTCCGTGTTAAATTCTAATAATAGATTATTGGATCTAGTTATCTGCAGCATTGCGTGTAACGTTGAAAAGGCTCATGATATCCTACTAAAAGAGGACTCCCATCATCCGGCGTTAAGTATATACCTCAATGCAAACAACAATCAGACAAATACAAAATCCTCTGCAAATAATATTTTAACATATAATTTTTGGGAAAGCTGACTTTCACACCTTATATGCCAAAATTGCAAATACGGACTGGTCAGTTCTAAAAACCATTAATGATGTAAACTCGGCGTGTGAGCAATTCTACGAAACACTATACGATATCTTTGACTCCTGCTTACCCAAAACGATACCTCGTCATAGGAAATACCCGCCGTGGTATAATAATGTTATAGTTCGGAATATAAAAGAAAAAGCAAGACAACTTAAAATGTACAAACGAACCGGCAATATAGTCGCCTACAACGAATTTAAAATTCTTAGATCTCAGATAAAACGGGACACAGACACTGCCTTTAAACAGTATCAGAACAACATCCAAAATAATTTAAAAAATAACCCAAAAACTTTCTGGTCATATATTAACTCCAAAAAAGAGGCAAGTGCAATACCGGATATTCTCCATTACCATGATAAATGTCTTGAAAACCCGCAGGAAATAGCTGATGCTTTTGCTGAATTCTTCGAAACCGCATATAGTTTACCATCGCAAAACACTGATCGAAGTACCCAATTCGATAACAATATATGTTTGAATTTTAGTGAATTTACGCCTAACGATGTTCTCTCTGCCTTACGACAACTCAAGCCTAAATTTACAAAAGGGCCAGATGAAATTCCAGCGTTTGTTGTTAGAGACTGTGCTAATGTTTTCGTAGAGCCACTCACGACAATATTTAATCTCTCACTCAAAAGTGGTACATTTCCTAACATCTGGAAGAGATCCCGAATTTGCCCTGTCTATAAAAAAGGCGATAGACATGAAATTGAAAATCACCGTCCGATTACAATTATATGTAATTTTGCAAAAGTAATGGAGATTGCCTTGCACGCAATAATATACCCTCACGTTGAGGGGCAGATAACACAAAGTCAACACGGTTTTATGAAGAATAGATCAACTGTCACCAATTTAATGTGCATAACTCAATTTATATCGCATAACCTTGACGCCGGCACCCAAGTTGACGTGATTTACACAGATTTCTCGAAAGCTTTTGACAGGCTTGACCACGGTGTATTGCTACACAAACTTGAAACCATGGGCTTTTACCAGCTGCTTGCCAATTTCTTTAAATCGTATCTTAACAACAGAATACAATATGTGGAGTACCGTCGTCAAAGGTCGGCTGAAATTGCCGTCACGTCAGGGGTACCTCAGGGATCTATACTGGGACCACTATTGTTTGTGTTGTTTATAAACGATATTGTAGATAACCTGGAGGTCGGTGTCTTGTTATATGCCGATGATGCGAAAATTTTTTCTACTGTAGATACGTTAACCGACTGTCATAAGCTGCAAAGAAATCTCGAGAAAATACAAGCTTGGTGCAATCAAAATGGTCTGCCACTCAACGTCAGTAAATGTAATATCATGTCATTCACTAATAGGAAAGAAACTCTTCTTTATGATTATAAACTTGATCTCAAACCATTAAAACGAACTGATTGTTTTAAAGATCTTGGTGTAACTTTCGACGCCAAATTAACGTTCAAAAATCATATACAAGATACTTTTCTCTCTGCAAATAGAAACCTTGGCTTTGTTATCAGAAATTCGGTGGGCTTCACGGACGCCAATCTACTAACACTTTTATTTAATGCATATGTCAAATCCAAGCTCGAATACGCGTCCTTAATCTGGCACCCAGGGTATGTTACTTATATAAACCTACTTGAAGGCATTCAAAGACGATTTTTAAAATTTCTGTCGTATAAGATGGACGGTATATATCCACAAATTGGATATCCCCAAGAGGTGCTATTAAGTAGGTTCTCTGCAGATAGTTTAGAGGATCGTAGGAAAAGACAGGCACTCATATTTTTACATAAAGTGATTAATAACAACATAAATTGCCCTGAAATAGTTGAAAAACTGATGTTTCATGTACCACGTTCGGGCACCCGGCATCATATGACTTTTTACCTTACCACGCCTCGGACAAATGCTTTAAGCTTCTCCCCTCTATATTTTATGTGTGGTACTTAACAACTGCCTGCAGGAAAACCTTGATATTTTTAACTGTTCCATTACATCCATTAAAAAACTGAAGCTGCAATAAGCTTTTTCTCTTATGACATTCGGTAGATGTATATGTGCATGTATGTAGATGTGTGTACGTGTGTTTTGTGTACACACAATAATTTATGTTTTATGTATCGTTTATGTATTGTTTTCTTTGTAACACTTATTATTGTCAATGATTTAATAATTGTATGTACTTCTCATCCAGTAATTGGTCTCTGACTGTTGGATGATGTATCTAAATAAATAAATGAATAAAAATAAATAATACTATTTGTAATGATCATTAAACAAGTCTTTTTCATTCTTACTTTCCATAATATACAAAACAAATAGGCACCAAGTAATGGAGCACAATCTGCCGGTCTAATTTGCGGCAGATCGTGTAGAATGACTTTAAACGTCAAGTGCCGAGACGACCACGGCGTTTCATGAAATGCCTAGGCAGATTGTGCAACCTCAAGAATTTGCATAATATGCCGGCAGTTCATGTACTGCCTAGGCTTTTCACGAAATGACGGATTTCATCAAATGACTACGACATTACAACCAGAACTACACTCAAAGAAATAGTATGGGTAAATTCAACAAAAAAAAATGGTTACCTAACAATATCGTTAATTTTGTTAAACCAAACTATATTGATGGTATTTTTAAACAAGAGGTGATTGTTATTTTAATTAATAAAAAGTTGTCGTACAACAAAACAAACATTAACTTAAAAAATAGATGAATAAGACTATTATTTTGTTCGTCTGACTATTATTTTGTTGAATTCTGTCAAATTAAACTAGATAATAGTATATTTTATTTTTAACTATTATCGAATTGTAATTCTAACCCAGTATTAGTTCGCTGTACTATTGTACTTGGTACAAACCAATATTATTGTCGTCTTCTAGAAGTTCTAAAAGAATTACCATAAAATTTGCTGGCTTACCACGTTGTCTATTACAGAAATTATTTCCAGATGACGCCACATACAAATCACTGACAATAATCAATCATGCATTATCTTACACCCTTATGAATTTATAGAAAATTAATAACATGATTGCAGTGTTCAAATTCTCTCAGGGATCATCGATATATTTGGATGGATCTTATAAACGATCTCTAATCTTTGGTTTGGGTGGTCTGATGTCTCAATACTGAGATTTTGGCTAACCAAAAAAAAACTTCATCATACAATAAAGTGTAGATCAACCTAAAAATTAGTTGGTGAACAAAAAACAAAGTCGTTGTACTATTTAATTGTAGACCAAATTGAAAATGGTTAGTGAACATAAAAAAATGTCATCTTTGGTTTGGGTGGTCTGATGTCTCAATACTGAGATTTTGGCTAACCAAAAAAAAACTTCATCATACAATAAAGTGTAGATCAACCTAAAAATTAGTTGGTGAACAAAAAACAAAGTCGTTGTACTATTTAATTGTAGACCAAATTGAAAATGGTTAGTGAACATAAAAAAATGTCATCTTTGGTTTGGGTGGTCTGATGTCTCAATACTGAGATTTTGGCTAACCAAAAAAAAACTTCATCATACAATAAAGTGTAGATCAACCTAAAAATTAGTTGGTGAACAAAAAACAAAGTCGTTGTACTATTTAATTGTAGACCAAATTGAAAATGGTTAGTGAACATAAAAAAATGTCATTGTACTATTTAATTTGTTACAAGAAGATATGATTATTAAACTACTATTTGTTTACGAAAACAAATAAAGTTGTATGACTATTCTTTACTGATTGATTTAACTACGAAACTAGATAGGCGCGATTTCATATGCTCTTTTTGGTTGAATTTACCTATCATTTTCTTTGAGTGTAGTTCTAAGTTTCACATGTCTTAGTTTTAGGCCTATGTGGGCAGCATTATTTTTAAACATTATTATTGATTTTAAACCCACGCTAGGTGAGTAGAAATTTCATTTGTCCTTTTTTATCATTGTCGCCAAGCCGAACCGAATCTGCCACGCCCAGCCCTACAATCACCACGCTACACGCCATGGTTGTCTGGCTGTTAATAAATTTTATTTGCTTGCTTGCTTGCATTACAATCAAATGGTCAAGTGTTCGAAACCCAGCGAGGTCGGATTGTGTTTTTTTTTATATGAATTATCAATTTCAATCATGAATAAAAATTTAGTCGACTAATGCCCATCTCTGTCAGATAGCATTTGTTTAATAAAAGTATAAACCATCACTCTTCGTGAATAAAATATTTTTAGAGAATAAATATATTACTAATTTTTGCATTTCCCTTGTTTTTTAGGAGCTCTTATGATTGAACGACCAGCAGCCATAGATGAAGGTTTTTCACAGGAAGCACCACTTGTTTATCATTTTGGGCATAAGACTCCATCAACAAATTCAACTTTGTATAACATGTTAGTTCAACAGTTAGCAAACACCGTTAAAGAAAGGCTAGAAGTTAACAAAAAGAGTAAGTTTAAGTTTCAATATTTTTCATAAACAATTTAAGTTGGAAACTACTGAATGGCATATATATTTATTCTGGATATTTTACTACCTAAAATTAGAAAAAAAGGGTATTTTTAAAATGACGTTAGTAATATATTTATACACATACAGTGTGTCCCCAGATAGAGTTGACAAAAGGAAAAACATCTCTATTATTGATTTTAGAATGAAAAGTCATTCTTTATTTAAAATTCTGCTTGTCGAAAAAGTGAATTTACCATATAAAAATCTTAGATCAGATGTACCAGATGTTAATAAATTAAGAAAATATCAAAATACCTCAAGAGAGAAGTACCTTTATTTATTATTTTTGACAAAATATTTATAAAACAAAGTTGTTTATAATCCAAAATAAAGCCTAAATACAAATTATGAAGTCTAAATTTTGACTTTTACATTTATGTCAACTTACATTTTTTTTTTCAAACATTAACATAACATAATAACATTAACTTCAACGATTGTGGAAAAACTATTTATTCTACATAGACCTTACGAATGGTTGAGGGTACATTCACTCAGGGGCGGCTGGTGAAATTTCAACAATTTTTTTCTCGTCTGTGGCGCATGGGACCCATACGAAATATGGGAAATAACATCTAGAGAAGCACTCCTCTAACGACCCCTAAAAAATTTTGAAAAAGCAGTTTGCAAAAAAATTTTTCAAAATTCGGTCTAGGGACTCCTGTTTAAAATTAATATTTTTTGTCATATACATTTTACTTTTCATAAAAATACAACAACAGGTTTTGAAGTTTATGAAAATATTTCCATTACTAACTGAGATACAACGAATTGAAATTTTATCATTTGTTAAATTGTAAATTACAAAATTTCAGTTCATTGTGTTTCAGTTAATAATGAAAATATTTTCATAAACTTCAAAACCTGTTGTTGTATTTTTATGAAAAGTAAAATGTATATGACAAAAAAAATTAATTTTAAACAGGAGTCCCTAGACGTAGGGGGGTCAACCGAATTTTGAAAATTTTTTTCGCAAACTGCTTTTTCAAAATTTTTTAGGGGTCGTTAGAGGAGTGCTTCTCTAGATGTTATTGTCCATATTTCGTATGGGTCCCATGCGCCACAGACCAGAAAAAAATTGTTGAAATTTCACCAGCCGCCCCTGCAATCCATTGGTGTAAGGTTGGTGATCTTGCAGAAAAATTAATTGGAGCATATCTTCCCATCCATCTGGCTCCGAAGTGATCTGTCAACCACTGCCGTACCAAAACTGAGGAATGAGCTGAGCAACCGTCTTGCTACCAAAAAATGTTACGCCTTACTTCTGGTTGCAGAGGGTTTATAAATGGCAATACATAGTTTTCCAAAAGGTCCAAATAAACATGCTGATTTAAATTTTCTTCTAAGGAGCCAGTATGGCCCCAAGCTAAAATTGCAGATACAAATATTAAAGATGAGAATAAACTTAAAAAACTTGAAATTTGAGGATGTTAGTTACATAATGCAATTGATCAATGAAAGTCATTAGTATTGACTTCGACATCGTTTCTCACTGGATGAAAAGTTGCCGTCAGTTTGAGATGCCCAGCATTTTCCGTTCAAGTTGGGCGTTTCCATCGCCGTTCAAAGATGAAACATACAATACACTGATTGTTATTTATATCCTAAGTTGGCGTTGATGTTTCCCACAGGATCAAAAGTTGCCGTCCGTTCGAGATGAACAAATTTCATGTTTTTAACGTTACCGTTGCGGGATCTCGAATGAAAGTGAAGTGTTTTGTCACGAGAATGAGTGTTACAGTTTCATTCATTTCCATGTCAACTATACTGTCCTAAGTGCTTTAGAGTAAATCTGAATATATCTACATAGTACACGCAAATTAGATTAAAAAATAGGAGAAATAATTTATAAAGTAATAATATTTTTGAGATGCGTACTCTAGATAAGGTTAGAAATATCTATTTCTCTATATCGGATATCTACCCGAAAAGTTCCCCCCCAATTTGGGGGTAGAACGTCTCTTTTTTTTTTTTTTCAAAAAACCACCCCTAACAGGGACTAAACCGTTCATCGGAAGAGAAAAAAGTATAGGAAATAAAAAAAAAATTCTGCATAAAAAATGTCCTATTAACCTTGTGCATTTTTCTCGTTATAGTAACCTGCTTTAAGATATTCGCTGTGAAACTTCGAATAGGAACTTTTTTACTAAACTCAAAATGGCGGCTCCAATATGGCGGCCAATCTATTTGTATGAAAGGCTATACCCACATTAAAATGAAGACGCTACCAAAATGGTAAGAGATATAAGAACAAGTAGAGAAGAAATTTATTGTAGAGAATTAAATTTTCTACAAAAAATTCAGATTTCAACTTTTATAGTATATGCACAGGAAGTGTGCAAAGTGCGGCGTTGTGCTGATTTATCGTGTTTAAACGCATATATTGTTTCTATAGTTTTTTACAGCTCTTACCATTTTGACAAAGTCTTCATTTTAATGTGGGTATTACCTTCTATATAAACATTGGCTGGCATATTAAAGTTGCCATTTCGAGTTTTGCAAGTTTTGAAATTTTCGGCTTGTCGAGAATGTAGTCGCCCCATCTCTATACCAAAGTTTCTAATTCATCGGGAAGTACCCAAACAATTTATCGGACGTACAAATACAAAAATATGTTTATTCACATGATTTATTTGGGCGCTTTCAGACTTGCTTAGAACTGGAAAATTTTGCAAATAGAGGAACTAATCTGAAATTCTCAAGAAAATTAATAATAATAATAATAATAATAATCATTTATTAGTGTCAGTACATTAAAATGTTTACACAAGTCAAGAATGAAAAATACAAAAATATTAAAATGGATCAAAATCGATCATGTAAAAGCTTAAATCTAATACAAAAATAGTGTATAACAAATAATACAGAAATACAAGAGTTGATTATAAAATACACATACATATAATTTAAAATATTAACAATTTTACAAATCTAATAAATTGTCTTCAATAAATTCGTCAGTGTTGTAGTAAGCTTTTATTTTAAGGTATTCTTTGATTCTTTGTTTAAATTTGTTAAGATCTAAGAATTTTATTCTGTCTGGTAATTTATTATAAAATTTAACACAGTAGTAGCCAGTGCCATCTCTGGATTTCGTAAGTCTGAGAAAGTTTTGTTTTATATTACGTCCGTATCTTGTGTCATGTGGGTGTATCCCACCCTGTTCATCAAATGTCTGTAAATTACGTCTAATATATAGAAGACACTCTAGTATATATACAGAGGGCATAGTGAGGATATTAAAAGTCTTAATAAAAGTGGGAAACTCAAAGTGTCCGTCCCATTACGGTGACCTAACGTTGAGTCAACTTTTTTCGAAACTTCCAAATTTGTATAATTCATAGATGGTCATTATTTGAATAGTTTGGTTTTTGTTTAATTAAAATAGGAAGGGAGGTTTTATTCATTATTCATTCATTATTTTTAGTTACCTTAGTGAACCCATGTTCCACACGGGCATTTTGATAGTATACGTCCATAAATATTAAGAAATGGGAGATGCAACTGGTCAGTCGCCTAAAAACACAATGTGTTCACAAAAGGAATAAATTAGAAATATTCAATAGGGAATAAGAGATCGCAGAAATAATTCATGCAACCTACCAGGTGCCTTGGAATTTTGTATATTTTCCTATAGTAATAGAGGACTCTTTAGTGGATTAGTCTGTGTCTGTGGAAAAAATTGAGAGACAGATTTGAGGGAGAGAGCGAAAATAGAAGCCTTTATGTAGAAGCCCCCGAAACTCAGTGGGAATATTTTAATAAAATGCCGTTTTATGCAAACTAGCCAAGAAAGTAAGATGGAGCAATTAGATATCCTTCAATTGTTCAAATTTTATTCTTTTCATAGACAAGCCACAGCGATTCCAAAATCGAGCGACCATAGTCGCTCTACTCTTTAGATATGCTTTTGTTTGTTTTAAATCACATCTTTGTAAGAATTTTTTACAAATTATCATTATCAAGTTCATAATGATAAAATATCGGATGCTTATGTCAGCAGAATATTCAGTTTAAATTAAACACACAGAGATTCAAAAATAAAGTAAATTTATGTAAAAAATGCAAACGTGCAAACAACGAACGTCAAAGTTTATAAATGGACCAATTTTGTGAATGTCGAACGGCAACGTCAAAGTTTATAAATTGAGTGTAATAAATGCAGATGTAAGATAGTAATATTCTACACAATGTCACAAAGGCGTGTGTCAGTTCAATATTATCAACAGCACACTCTGTTTCTTAATTTCAATTCTTATTCATATTAATAAATTCAACGTAAAAAGATAAACACAATAAAAACATAAAAGTCAAAATACAGACTTCATAATTTGTATTTAGGCTTTATTTTGGATCATAAACAACTTTGTTTTATAAAAATTTTGTCCAAAATAGTAAATGAAGGTACTTCTCTCTTGAGGCATTTTGATGTTTTCTTAATTTATTAATGCCCGGTACATCTGATCTAAGATTTTTATATGGTAAATTAATTTTTTCGACTAGCAGAATTTTTTATAAAGAATGACTTTTCGTCGTAAAATCAATAATAGAGATGTTTTTCCTCTTGTCAACTCCATCCGGGGACACACTGTATTTAAATTAATATCTTAATGTTTGGCCAGAGCTGTGCAAGTACCCAAAAAGAAGTACTTAAGTACAAGTACTTTTAAAAAATTGTACTTGGCCGTAAGTACACTCCTGTGCAATAAAATCCCGTACACTGGAAAAATCAAGTAATCCAGTTTTTACTAATATTAAGTGATGTGAATCAGTCTTTTGGAATTTAGATTTTTTTATTATCATATAGGTTATAAAAAAGTGACATTGATTGTGAAATGTCATAAGTAAGGTATTTGGAAAAATGTTAATGATTTAATGATTTCGATTTATAACAAATGTAAAAATTGACATTAAAAAATTGTGTCCAAGATAAGGCCAGATTCTGAAACCTTAAAACATTAAAAAGCGGTTTTCTGCATGGCTATTCTGCACTTGATAATTTTACTTCCACATCCATTACAAGACTGAAAAACTTTTTCATCGATAAACACATTGTTCCAAAACTCCAACGGGCGATAGACATAATTTAAACAAAACAGAATGCGGACTTGCTTATGATCTTCTTGGCACTTACACAGTTTTTTAATTCCGATTTTCCTATCCTTCGGCTAGCTGTTGACCTCGATGCTGGAAAATTTGTCATGGACACAGCGTCTACTGCTGTTTGAAACGAATTTGCCCTCAAATAGCCAAGGAGCGCTTCATCTTGATTGAGATTTGAACTTCTCGGTCGGCCTGAACCGTCTTTTCTCTTTATGTTACCTTCCTCCTCCCACCTTTTCTTCACACTCATAACGTTACTTTTATTTAAACATAACATAAACATAAACACACCACAGATAGTAGACAACCCCAAATCCAAAGCCAAGGCTGTCCGGAAGGGGGTTACACATTCGAAAAAACGCAGGCATACATCCACACCCACCGGTGTTGTCAATACCGAGGCTGGGGGTCGAACCCAGAGCGCGGTAGCGAGTCGATCAGCGTATTCGTCACTCAATACTCCTTAACCGATTGAGCTACCGTAAGTGATAATGGTTAGCAACTGCTCTGACAGATAATTTTGGCATTTTGAAAATATGACACTGACACTAACAAATAAATATATAACGAAAAATAGATGAACGGGATTTTATTGCACAGAAGTGTACATGATATACCTGTGTACATATTTTTTAAAATGTTGTACCTACTTTGACCCGTGTAAGCGCCCGCATTAGCACCCAATTATCATTATTATTATTAAAGTATGTAATAAAGAATTACTATTACTACTAAGTATTTACTTTCAGCCAGATCCTCAGGGGTAATCATAAATACATGTGGTTGGATCAAAGGAACAGGCTATAAACAATTAATAAGCTCGGCAAAAGCTTTTGAGGTTGATGTCATAATGGTATTGGACCAAGAAAGACTTTATAATGAATTGGTCAGAGATATGCCCAATTTTGTTAAAATTATTTTCCTGCCAAAAAGTGGAGGAGTAAGTAATTTGATATAATATATACGTTAAGAAATACATGCAAATGTTAACTCTAATGTAGTTCAGAAGCACATTTTTATGTATCTTTAATTCTAGGTAGTTGAGCGTTCAAAGAGTACAAGAAATGAGGAACGAGATAAAAGAATTAGAGAATATTTTTATGGGACACCAAAAAATTCGTTATACCCACATTCATACGATGTAAAATTTTCTGAAATAAAAATATATAAAATAGGAGCACCAGCTTTACCTGATTCTTGTCTACCCCTCGGTATGAAAGCAGACGATCATCTAACCAAATTAGTGATGTTAACTCCAAATGCCGGCTTACTACATCATATTCTGGCAGTTAGTTTTTCAGAAAAAGATGATGATGACATACTGCTATCACATGTAGCTGGATTTGTCTGTGTGTAAGTAATTTTAAATATATTTGTGAAATCTGTTTTATCTTATTTTTTTAAAAACGATGGTCTTCATTAATTGATTTCTTTTAAACTAATTATTGCAAAGAATATTTACAAAAACATGTTAAAGTTTTTGCAACAGGACTTATCTGGAGAAAGTTTTTAATCCCTTCTATATAAATCTGAAGCTAAAAGTGGCTAATTACTTGGTGCCTTTATATTGTGTAAATGTATGGATGGTGTATCAAATACATAAAGGTCAAATGGAGGTCGATACATTATATAATATAATCAAATGCACACAAATATACAGTAGTGGTGTATTATTGGTTGCTCAAAACGCCAAAAAGGTTCTAGTGTATTTTCTGGTTACTTTTATGGTGTGAATGGGACTTCTATAATCAGTCCTCCTGATTTAAAAACGGACTATAGTGCTTAAAATTTTATCGAAAATATTTTCGAAAGCATTGTTGCCTGGTAATATAAAGAGTGTAAATTGACAGTTTATTATCTGATTATTATCTTTGATAATAAATTGCCAATTTACACGAGTTATATTACCTTTTGGCAACTTAGCTTGAGAAAATATTTTTAGATAAAATTTAAAAACATGGTGGTATTTGAGGAGAGTATTCCATGAATAAATAAAGTACATAAAACGTCTTTAATATTAACCGATAATAACAAGGCTATCTTAAACAATTTCAGGCTCAACTACCGTCGTGAAATAAATAAAGCTAAAAAGTCATCCCACGACAACTTTATAAAAAATCACAATAACCCACAACAAGCAATATGGAAAATTGTTAACAGCTACAGAAAAACATCTAGTACTCGGCCAAATAATATTTCTAGTGATCAGTTTAACAACTATTTTACGAATATAACTGATACTATCATAAACGAACTACCTCCTTGTAATTCTCATTATACCGATTATTTACATGACTTTACCCTGTCCAATCAATTTTACTTTAAACAAGTAACTTATTTTGAAGTATCCGAGATAATTAACAATCTCAAAAATAAAAAAAGCAAAGATGCTTATGGTATATCTGTTGGAATCATTAAGGGTATCACACAATCCATTTTAATTCCTCTTACCCATTTAATTAATGCATGTATATATAATAATATATTTCCAGAAAATCTCAAAAGTAGTACCAGTCTATAAGAAAAATAATTTCGATGACCCTTCTAATCACAGACCAATATCTGTAATACCATGTCTCGCCAAAATTTATGAAGTGATATTAAAAAATCAATTGACATTATATTTAGAACATAATAAGCTTCTCAGTCCTTATCAGTACGGTTTCCGAAACAAATTATCAACAACTCTTGCCATTGATAAATTAACTGATTTAATAAACGCTGGTTTTGAAGATGGCAAATATGTATGCTCTCTCTTCCTAGATCTCACTAAGGCATTTGATTGCGTGTCCCACGAAATACTTATCAATAAATTAAGTTTCTACGGCTTTACTGAAGAAAGCAAATCACTTTTACAGTCATATCTGACTGACAGACAGCAATTTGTTCTCAATAATGGCCTCATATCGAGTACTTTGAAACTACAACATGGCGTACCACAAGGGTCCGTACTGGGTCCTATACTTTTTTTACTTTATATCAATGACTTTCCTCAGTCAATTAAAGATAATGTTAGTGCCATATTATTTGCCGATGATACAAACTTGACAATGTCTAATGGTAACCTCGATCTGTTGCTAAACGAGGTTCCGCATACTAAGTTAAATTCACAGAACTGGTTTTTATCTAACAAGCTAAGTCTAAATGTGTCTAAGACAGAAACAATGATATTTAGTTTGCGCAGTTTGGAAGAGGTTAATAATCCAGAGACTGTTAAATTCCTAGGAGTCAACTTAGACTCCAAGTTATCCTGGGAAAGTCATACCATCTGCATCTGCAGCAAAATCTCCAAATATACTTACCTGCTACGAAACCTTGTTGATAAAGTCTCACTGAATACTCTAACCATGACTTACCATAGTCTCATCCACTCCACTTTATCATATGCGATTTTAGTCTGGGGACATGCCCCATCTTGTGCTACTGTATTCTCTGCTCAGCGTAAAGCAATACGAGTCATTTCTGGATTAAAATTTAGAGATGATTGCAGACAACACTTTATTACTTTGAAAATTATGACTGTACCTTGTACCTATATCTACCAGTGTCTTACTTATGTAAAGAGAAATGTGGAATCATTCAAAACCAGAAGCCAAGTACATTATCATAAAACCAGAAATAACAATAAGCTAAATATAAATTTCCATAGATTAAATAAAACCAGGGATGGCACTGGATACTTGGGTTTGCAGTTTTATAATGTTCTACCACCAGAAATAAAATCGTTAAATGAAACCCAGTTCAAAAATAAGATAAAAACATATTTACTTAATAATGCTTTTTATAGTACTAACGAATTTTTAGCCAGTAACTTTGCCTCGATTAAAATCTAATGTGTGTATCATTGTGCAGTGTTCTGTAAATAAGCAATAACAAATCACCATACCATACCAACTATATATTTATTGCTTATAAATTTTTTTTTTCTTTTAGTTTGTCATTTGTATTCTGTGCCGTTAGTCTTATACCTTATATCTATATTTTATACATATAATATCATGTACTTTGTATTTTATCTTTCTTATTGTATGTTGACGTGTGTAAACACTCTGTGTATTTTACCACCAATAAAGAATTGAATTGAATTGAATTGAATTGAATAAGTTTTGCCATTAACTACCTCCACACGTTTTCTTATAATTTTTTAGTGTTTACTATTTACATATACTATTTTCAATTTCAATATTTACGTCACATAAAAATGTATTTCTAAACTGGCTCATTTAATAAATAACAAAGTAGGTATAATCAACTGTTTACAGTTAACGGCGTTTTTGGGTATCAGGGCAGTATTTAACAATCGCAGCTATAGAAATGTAAAAGTCCACGGAATTTACCATATTTTAAATGTAATGACAATCAGTAAACCAATATACGTTGAACCTATTATAATGCATAGTAGAGATGGGCACGTGACGTGAATTTCACCGTGTCACGGCGTGAGCGTGTACATTTAAGGTACCAAATCACGGAAGATTTCGTGAGTGTGCATGAGTCAAAATATCCCGTGCGTGAGCGTGCGTGAGATAATATTCACGCCGTGACACGACGCCCCATCTCTGCTTTAAAACTTCAACCTGTCGTGTCGTGACAAGAATAAGAAGCGAAGCGATAGACGGAACACGAGCGCGAGAAGGGAGGGAAAAGGACAGGAGACAGGATGAATGATGCAACATTCAAATCAAACTGCGTAATTGCAATCTCTCTCTACTGCATTCGCCAGTCGCCTAGCCCTCCTGGCCTGGTCTGGTCACTCTGGTCCAGAGATGGGCACGTGACGTGAATTTCACCGTGTCACAGCGTGAGCGTGTACATTTAAGGTACCAAATCACGGAAGATTTCGTGAGTGTGCGTGAGTCAAAAGATCCCGTGCGTGAGCGTGAGTGAGTTTGCCTTAACATATATCAGTCGTGCGTGAGTGTGCGTGAGCTAAAGGTTTAAAGTCGTGAGCGTGAGTCAAAATCGACTCACGCGCCCATCTCTAATGCATAGATTGCTGACTGGTCCAAAACTGCTGAAAATCTGAGAGTCTTCATTGTAAGAGGAGTTCACTGGCATGTTTCGACCAATCACATTGTAATGAAGCATTCTTTAAATTCCTGCTCCATTACTAAGATTCCGGATTTACACACGACACCAATGTGCACACGGCACGCAAACCTACCCATCTCCCGTCTAGAGGCATGGATTTGCACACGACACTAAACTATACGCAGTTCTACGTCACCAGTAAGCGAGGATTCTCGGATATAAAAGCCAGGCCGCAAATCAACATAAGGCAGAATGGATAATCCTGCCAATCTGTCTACAGCGTGCTGAGCTGGACATATTGCAGTTTTGTGCATCTCCCGACGCAAACACGACGGAACGAATGCAATCTGACCCTGGGAATCCTACAGCGTGTTGAACTGGGACCCCCTCGAGTCGTTAGTCATTCCCCGGCGTCGTTTCGCCGCCAAAGCCAGAGACGTCGCATCGCAACCGTTACACTCTCTCTCTCTCTCAGATGATAGAAAATGTTGTCTTAAGAACCGTAAAAGATACGGACATATAACCTGTACCTGTATGTTATGTAACACTGCCACACATTACCTGTTTGGAAAAAATAAATAAATTGTTTATATTTTTATTGGGCTGTCTTATTAACTAATTTGGACCCTGATTAATCTCCGAACCAGCTACCCGACAAGAAACCGTTACATAATTTGGCGCCCGAGCAGATTTTGAGACTTTAGTTTATTCCAGATAGCCAAAAAGAGACGTTCACGAATGAGAGAGAGATATAAAGATATTTCAAGTCAAGAGAGAAAACGAAAATGAAAAGGATTTTGTGGTGGCGATCCAGACTACTACAATTTTAACCCCAGAAGAGGCACGATTTCCGAATAGTACCGAAAGTACGTTAAACGAACCAAATTCCAGACACAAATCCAGATTACTGCATTAGAGATGATAGATGTACCGTCACATATGGAGCAGTAATATATTTAAATTTATGTCCAGAGTCCCGAAAATACGTTACACGAACCGATGTCCAGAAACAAATCTAGATTACTGCATTATAGACGATAGCTGTACCGTCATATATGGACCAGTAAAATAATTTAAATTTATGTCTAGAGTCCCGAAAATACGTTAATCGAACCGATGTCCAGAAAAAACTCCAGATTACTGCATTATAGACGGAATCCTGTACCGCCATATATGGAGCAGTAATAATTTTATAGATCCCGAATTTTCCAACCCATGGAAACCCTGTATCCCGCAACCGTAACGAAAACAAGTCCAGTAAAACCAGAGTCATCCAAAATAAGTGATGAAGTCGGAAGTCCAAGTGCCAGACCTGCTGTCACCTCTGCCTCCGACACCCGAAGCCAAAAGGCCGCCCCCAGTCCGAGACGCAACAGCCAACCCTGATGCCGTCCCCAGTCCGAGACGTACCGTCCCCGATGCCATCCGAAGTCCGAGATGTACCGCCCCCGATGCCGTCCCCAGTCCGAGAAGTACCGTCCCCGATGCCGTCCCCAGTTCGAGAAGTATCATCCCAGATGCCGTCCCTGATGCCAATCCCGATGCCGCCCCCAGTCCGAGACGTACCGTCCCAGATGCTGCCCCCAGTCCGAGACGCACCATCCCCGATGCCGTCCCCAGTCCGAGGCGTATCGTCCCCGATGCCGTCCCTAGTCCGAGACGTGCCGTCCCCAGTTCGGAGACAGCCCCAGCCCCCCGAAACCACCGACCCCAGGTAGGCCAATTGCCTGCCTCCAGGTGTTTTTCCAGGACAACGACGCAGCCCTCCCGGTCCCAGCTCCGCAACGGAAGCGACAGTTCAGGCGCCACAACCAAGATGGCCCCGCTTCTAGGATCCCTGGCACCGTCCCCCCTGTCCGCCATCGCCCCTGCAGTAAACGTCCGGAAGAACCACATTTATATTTGTATACCTGTTTCTTGCAATTTTTTTGTGCTCATTTATTTTAACTATTTTACTTGTACCATGGCTCTAAGATGTTTTACATACTGTTTATGTTATTTAAAAATTTGTTTTTCTCTGCATATGCACATACATATATACCGGGTGTATACGAAAGAATTGACCATTCTTTCTTTATTATGTTTGAAGATGTTCAGTAACTTGTTTTCTCATTGCTTTATTTTTATGTTAAGTTAGTAAAAATTTTCTCTGATAGAATTTTGAAAATTTTTTTGTAAAGAAAGAGGGGAGTGTAATGAAGCATTCTTTAAATTCCTGCTCCATTACTAAGATTCCGGATTTACACACGACACCAATGTGCACACGGCACGCAAACCTACCCATCTCCCGTCTAGAGGCATGGATTTGCACACGACACTAAACTATACGCAGTTCTACGTCACCAGTAAGCGAGGATTCTCGGATATAAAAGCCAGGCCGCAAATCAACATAAGGCAGAATGGATAATCCTGCCAATCTGTCTACAGCGTGCTGAGCTGGACATATTGCAGTTTTGTGCATCTCCCGACGCAAACACGACGGAACGAATGCAATCTGACCCTGGGAATCCTACAGCGTGTTGAACTGGGACCCCCTCGAGTCATTAGTCATTCCCCGGCGTCGTTTCGCCGCCAAAGCCAGAGACGTCGCATCGCAACCGTTACACTCTCTCTCTCTCTCTCTCAGATGATAGAAAATGTTGTCTTAAGAACCGTAAAAGATACGGACATATAACCTGTACCTGTATGTTATGTAACACTGCCACACATTACCTGTTTGGAAAAAATAAATAAATTGTTTATATTTTTATTGGGCTGTCTTATTAACTAATTTGGACCCTGATTAATCTCCGAACCAGCTACCCGACAAGAAACCGTTACAACATTATGCATAAAGACAGAGAGAGCACTACCAATGTCTTGCCTTATGTCCTAGATTTAGTTGATCAAAGAGATGAATATGGCTCTGGTACCGCCATCCAATAACGGTAACGCTAAACGCTGCATACCTTTGGAAGACAGTGTAAACATACAAGATTTATTATAAAAGTGTTTATTGATATATATCTACTTATTTAATCCTTATTTTCAATTTAAGGAGGGTAAAGATTAAGTTACGCTTGTTTAGTTAAGCAGTGTTATTATAGTCTGTTTTTAAACCAGGAGTACCTATAATTACACCTTTTCTTTAGGAAACTAAATTGCGTTTCGATTATAATAGAAGACGATGTCCAAAACCTAACTCAAAAAAGTTATGGCTTAAAGTGTCACGTAAAAGTCCTGTAACTAGCGCCATCTATAAAATATGGCATCGGCAATATCACCATTGTAATTAGCGACCTGAAAAACATGTCGTTACCAACTTTGAAATAGATACGTATAATAGTCTCTAAGATAGAGACAAATTACGAATACAATTTTTTTACTTTGCCATCCTGTATCTTGAAAACGAAAAGAGTTAGACCACTACTTTTTGAGTTAAATCGCCTTGTTTTGATGTCAGGAATCTACGGCTAAGCGTTGTCCCAATCTTTTCGAAACACCCTGTATGTCAAAATTTACGACTATTGCCCTGTGTTAAACTGGCGAAGGCAGATCCAGTCACAGACGTATGATTTAGCACGGTAAATTTGAAACGGTCCTCCTGGTTTAAAAACAGACTATATAGCAGGAGAGCCAGCGACGTATTTACTTATGTTATTTTAGTACTCATAAGAATGAGTAAGCATACCCTTCTTAACACACTAAACACGAAATGGAAGATCTAGCACCCCAGAACGGCCGGGTTTATTAAACAATTCAAATACAAAATTTTTTCCATTTCCAACCTAAAAATTGAGTGACGCAGGCTGTCAAATTTAAACCCTTTCTTAGTTCACACGAGCCATTCATGCGTAAAATTATTAAAAATACACGTACACAGTAATTCGTGAAAAAATAAGTTTAAAACAATACACAAGAACAATGCAATTATAACAATACGCAGTTATCACGTCCTTAACAATATACAATAACCAATAACTGAAATTCTCAAGTCGAACACCAAATACAAATATGCTCTTACGCAAGTTGCATACAACTGAAGTCGAGATAGTCTTTTTGTAAAATGGGTACGTTGAATACTTCGACATCGTCTAGTCCCTCGAGACTAACCAGAAAAAGGCAAAAAACCCAAAAGTTCTGTGACCGGACCGCAAGACATTAAACCCCCCCCCCCCCGTTTTCGAGGGCGCGGAACACGATGGTGACAATATTTTCCGACTAACCGTCCAACTAAATCGAAAAAACCACCCCCGTTTCCGATTTTTCGGCGCTAGGCTTGCAAGAGCTTGTCAGATCGGATTTATCTTGGTCTATTTGAATAAAATAAGTAAATATTGACCACCTCCAATAACTAAATGCCACTAAAAAACGAAAATCAGCTTGAAAGCTCCCGTTTTCGAGGGCGAAGAACACGATGGTGACAATATTTCCCGACATATTATTCACCCACTACCTCTGTTTTTTTGGAACACGATAACTCTGGAACCGTTTAAGATATTGAGTAGAAATAAGAGAAGCTAACGTCTCCAAAAATTGTATTAGACACCCCCTTACCACCCCCACTCCATTGTTAAAGGGGGTGAAAAAATAAAATTGTGATTTAGTGTGTGTACAAGAACCAAAGGCCTCAACAATTTTTTTTTTACTTCTCACCCACCCTCTACCACCCTTTACCCTAACCCCCACTACAGAGGTGACATATCGTTTTATGGGTTGTTAAGGTCGACGATGTCAAATATTAGATTACTAAAGTTCCCTAAACAATTATTTGCACATAGTGAAGTGCAAATATAGTACCAAAATTTTTTTCGTTGTGAGAAACTTGGATAGAAAATCTGGATGTGGAAGTAGCGATTCCTTGGGCAGTGGTTTTTAATAAAATATAAGAGCATATTATCGTTGTTGTCGTGGTATTTCGTTATTGGGGGTGGGGGTAGTTTCAACCCCCAGGGATGGATTAGATCACCTGTGGTCAATCTTTACTTATTTTATTCGAATTGATAAAAAAAGCGATCCCACAAGCCCTTGCAAGCCTAGCACCGGAAAATCGGATTCAGGTTTAGGGGTAGTGAGTGAAGGAAATATTGTCACCATCGTGTTCCTCGCCCTCGAAAACGGGGGGGTTAATGTCTTGCGGTCCGCTCGCAGAACTTTTGGGGTAAAAACTTTATCTCAAGGGACTAGTCTGGAGTATGTTGAATACTGTAACACTATAGATTGTCAGACAAATAATTAAAACTATAAGTTGTGACGTCAAAATTAGTAAAATATTAAACCTAAAAATTGGAAATTGCCTTTAGAGAATTTTAAAAAATCTACAAAAAAAACGCAAGTAATTATGAAAATAGTATAAAAATATTCTACAACTGTTGACACTCCATATTGGTAATGTTCCATTACATATCTGTGATATTTTAATAGTCTTTTGGGAAAAATTTAAGGTCTCGACCGGTTTCAACCAGACCGGTCGAGGAAAGGTCTTTGAAACGAAAAAGTTTAAATTTGACAGTCACTTAATAATTTTTGGGTTGGAAATGGAAAAAATTTGAATTTGAATTGTTTAATAAACTCGGCCGTTCTGGGGTGCCAGAGGGTATATCTACTCATTCTTATGAGTACTAAAATAACATAAGTAAATACGTCGCTGGCTCTTAGTCTAATAGTGATGGATTACCACACGCAGGTACATTTGTGTTTAACATGAAATAATTGACTTGCCTTATGTTATGTTTATGTTAAAACGCTGCATACCTTTGGAAGACAGTGTAAATATACAAGAATTATTATATAAAGTGTTTATTGATGTATATCTACTTATTTAATCCTTATTTTCAATTTAAGGAGGGTAAAGATTAAGTTACGGTTGTTTAGTAAGCAGAGGGTATTTATACTGTGAGAGTTGAATTGTAATGGAGTGTTATTAGTGATGGATTACCACACGTAGGTACATTTGTGTTTAACATGAAATAATTGACTTGCCTTATGTTATGTTTATATTATTGTATTACTGCGAATATATTTTCAATGTCCATCATGTTGGAAAAGTTCATACGTAACTCCGATTTACAAAGCTGGTAACAAATCTCTTATCAATAACTATAGACCTGTGTGCATCCTATCTGCAATTCCGAAATTATTTGAGTCGTTAGTCGAAAAAAATGTATCTGCTTCCTTAAGTAGTATCACCATTCCAGAGCAGCATGGATTCCTCCAAGGTCGTTCTGTGGACTCCAATTTATATATCTATACCAACTTTATTGTTAAATCTCTGGTAAGAGGCGCTGATGTGCATGCGGTATACATGGACTTTAGCAAAGCCTTTGATAAGGTAAACCACTCTCTCTTTATAAAAAAACTCCATAAAATCGGAGTTGGTCCTTCTTTATTATCTGGGATTCAGTCATATCTCTCTGAGAGAACCCAGCAGGTTCTTGTTGACGGATATACTTCGGAGACATTCTCTCCAACATCTGGAGTGCCCCAAGGCTCCCACATTGGTCCCCTATTATTTAATTTATTCATCAATGATATTGCTAAAAATATTGATTGTGAATTTTTACTGTTTGCGGACGACCTGAAAATATTTAGTGATATTTATTCTCTGAATGACTGCCCAGATTAAAAAAAATCTCGATTCAATTTATTCATGGTGCGAAGACAACAACATGCATCTTAATGTTGATAAATGCTATTCCATAACATTCAGTCGCAGGTTGTTACCCATAAGTCCTGACTACAGTATTAATAACGTGAGCTTGCATAACGTAACCACGGTGAAAGATTTAGGTGTTATATTTGACTCTAAACTTTCTTTTTCTAAGCATTACACACATGATTGGGAAGGCAAATAAAATGTTTCTTAAGAGAATGGCTCAGGATTTTTCAGATCCTCGAGCATTAACTATTTTATATATTTCTCTAGTTAGATCTATTATGGAATATTACAACATTGTTTGGTCACCGTACTACAACATATATATCAACAGACTTCAATCTGTACAAAACAAATTTATGTGCTATAAACTGAGCAAGAAGGGTATATTCTTAACTTGTGAGGAAGCAAAATCATATTTGGGAATTACTTCCTTACATAGCAGGCGCCAATATTACGATGTTTGTTTCGCCTTCAAAGTTATTAATAACTACATCAGTTCTCCTGATTGCTTGGAGTCTATGCGTTTTAATGTACCATCTTTTAACACTAGAAATATATCCATTCTGTCTGTACCTTATTGTCGAACAACTTACGCTATGTTCAGTCCGGTGAATAGAATAAGTTCAACAGTCAACAAATACTGCAGTGAACTTGAAATTTAAAAGCAAGAGTGAATCCATTTGCAGAAAACATTTCACGAAACAAAACATGACATACTTATATGTCAAAAAATTTTCCCAATATTTGTCGACGCGGTGACACAAAAAATTAGAGCGATAATTTTTTCATGTTGGTCCTGTCAAAAGCCGATCTAGGTTGGATTACCACTAATAATGACGTTTGATTAGTGCAATGTTGTGAAAAAACGGGCTCTCGTTGGCTATCGCGTTAATGAGTGAAATAATCATTCTGAAATTTTTCTACATGCTTAGCCTTTGAGATGCAGCATTTTTTTTTTCTGGAAATGCAATCTGTATATTATCAGGAAGTTATGTCCAATATGGGAGGTGAGCGTTTCTTGGAAATTAAGTTTTAATTTTGAAAAATGTGTTTTTATCCCGCTTATTTTTAATATCTCAGGTTTTGTTCGTCGAATCAGGCCAAACAAAATTCAGAATGTTTGTAAACAATTTATGAATAAATTTGCATATATCCTATCTTCAGTTTTTTTTGCAAAAAACAATAAAAATTAAGGCAATAATTTCTAATTTTACATGAACCGAAATTACTGAAAAGATAATTAATCACATTCAATGAACTTTGGTGAAATAATAGGTCTTGTAAAGGAGTAAACTATTATGGAAAATTTAAAATAAAGATATTTAATATTTTCCCTGACGAATTTCTGAAAAACACGTAATTTTGGAACCCTTTTCATGTGGGGTTGGCAAGGGCTTCTACCAACCGCCAACCTTAGTATTTTCATACTCTGGAAACTGAGTTCCATATGATAAAACAAAATTTGAGGTGATAAGCGATCACGATAAAAGAGTTTTTTAAGGTCACTGGAGTGACCCCCTTTTTCCACACCATCCCAGAAATATCCGAAAACCTCTTCATTTTTGGATGGAGCAAGGTCAAAACTAACCCAGAATAAAGTTTTGACCGTATCAGAGATCACGGAGACTTGAATATCACGGGCACTCTCAACAGAGGCCTATAGTAAACTTGGAAAAAATAATAAGATGAATTTAAAATGTAAATTCAGATACCTAAATCATACCTAAACAAAATAAATAATAACTCAAGTGGAAAAAATTTATTAGGTTTATTGAATGCCCTACGTATGAGTTAATAAAACTTTGCAAATTTATTCTGCAAAACAGCAATTTTGGACTTACGATACTTTTGTTCTAATCTGATATTGTTACGTGTTTTAACCCTCCAGAGACATGTAGAAAAATCTAGAAGAGTACAGACATCCTCTGGAACATTGTAGAATGTGCTGGAATGTAGTGGAAAGATCCAGAACACAACCTAGGGTATATAAAGGAATGAGCAGTTCAGTTTAGTACAGTTCTAATGGTCAGTTGAATAAGCAGTTCAGTACAGACAGTCAAGTTTGAGTTTAGTTGATGGTCAGAAAGTGAGCAGAACAGATCAAGGGACTAAAGTAGTGAATTGTAGTACACAGTGTAATACTAGTAAAGTACTTAATTAATTGTTGTAATTAGTAAGTTAATAAATTAGTGTTTAGTGTTACCCTGCTGTTATAATTTTCGGATCCACGATACAGGGTGTTTACAAAAAAGGGTGTAAACACTTAACAATATGAACCACTAAAATTTCAAAATATTTGTATTCCAGATAAGCAATGTATGAGAGAGGCTCCATGAAAAGTGTAACAAGCTTTAAACTTTATACATTAGTCATTGTTATATTTTTATCAACAGCCAATTATGCCTGTTATATTAATAAATTATTTTATTTTCAGAACCAACATCGATAGCGAGAGACAGACAGTTACATTATTATCACCTCAACCAAAGCCATTGCCAAATAATATTTTAATACTTTCAGAGTTACAGTTTATGGATAGTCATTAAATACATAGATGGATGTTAATTGTATATACAGTATATATAATTTATTTTTAATAAACTTTTTTTATTAATAATTTTTTATTTCATTTTCTAACATGTTCCGAAACCTCAATATGATTTTTCCTATATAGTGGCTTCTGTGAGTCGGACAGGTATGTAAATAATTTATAGCCTAATGAGACTATGCCCCCCCCCCCCCCGTTTTCGAGGATGCTGAACACGATGGCGGTAGTTTAAACTCTTTCCGAGTTAACCCCACCCCCCAAATGGGTTAACGCGGATACGGCGTCTCATACCGACTAAACCAGCGTCACCCCCGTTTTGAAGGATGCTGAATACGAAGCGGTGGTTTAAACTATTCGAGTTGACCTCACCCCTGAACGGCCATAAACCACCCCCCAAATGGGTTAACGTGGATACGGCGTCTCATACCGACTAAACCTGCGTTACCCCCCCGTTTTCGAGAATGCTGAACACAGTGGTGATGCTGGATCTTCTCCCCGAAGCCAAACGGCCAAAAACTAACCCTTTGATACCCGGTTTATTGAATGTAATTCTTTAGTGTATGACGTTTTCCCACCTAAAAACTAGACACAAAGTATGCGCCTATTTTTTCAGTTGAACTGTCAATCAAGAAACCTGTAATCATCATCCGGCGTGTATTCAATGATCTGTGAACATATGATTCATTTTCTCTTATCTGGTAGGGATGGGCATAATCACTCCTTGGAGTGAGTTGACTCAGTGAGTTGAAGATTCAGCTCATCGAGCTGATTCAAAAAGACTCAAATATAATGTATTAGGATTGGTAGATTGGTACACATGCACAGTGTTACTATAGGTTCACGTATTCCCACTTCCTAATACAAAGCCGTAATTAGCCCAGGTTGTGATTGGATCCCGGCTGACTTCAAATAAACTGTCACAAATTATATTTTTAAAGAGTCTGGAATGAAAACGATTTTATTAGTGATGGGTAAAAACTGTTATTGTTTAATAACGGGTTTAAACTGCTATTGCTATTTTGAATTAACAGTTTAAAAAGAACATATCGATGAGAAGTACTGGCATTCGCATACCGCAGCGTGCACACTAACACGCAGTTTGCAAATGTTATTTCAGAGACGTTATGATTAACCCACCGCTCGTTATGATTAAAATTAAATAATTTAACTCGCCAATCGCCTACCATCAACAAATAGCCAAACACGTCAAACCCAGCGTAAGTATGCAATGACAATATTGGAGATGCAGGTAAACGAAAATATACGTATGGAGAAGAAAATATGAAAGCTCTGAACATATTATGGTTAAAAAACAGCTAAAAGTCAATACATAAAAGCAGATGGCTCGAGAATATATTATGATTAAAAAATCAACCAAAAAGTGTGTACATAAAGCCGATGGCCCAAGATACCCACAATAATATTCAACTACATTTTCTTTTATTTCACATAAGTCTAAGCGGTTGCGTTGCGATTTTATTATCTGGTGCTGCTGTTTTCTGACAGTCAGCAAGAACATTTTTACTACGTGGTGTTTCTTATCTGTTATTTTCTCACCTATTATTTTCGAACAGAAATAACAGTCTGTTAATGCTATTTACAAATAACAGTTATAAAATAACAGGTTGTTAAATAGTAACTCATCTCGAGATTTTATTTTAATTTATTATTTGTTATATACCTAGGTACTAATGGTACTATATGTTAAAACTGTTTTATGTTCATGCTTTATTTTTTTGCAGAACTGATATATATTTTAATTACTTATATATTTATATTTTTATAAAAAATAAAGTGCATTTTAAAAAGGAAAAGGTCCGTAAAATAGTTTTGTTTATTTTTTTTTAATTTTATTTTATTGGTGTACTATAAGGTATACTAAAAATATACCTACTAAATAACTATTATTTAACGGTAATAAATATATGATTAATTTTGTACAATATAAAATAAAAAGTAATGAAGTAAATAGTAAATATAGCGACTATGGTTAGCATTTTTTTTTATAAATACTATTATGCTGCCTTGAATTTGATGAAGTATTTTCATATTCTATATCTTTCTGTCAATTATACGTATTATAAAATTAAATTAAATTCATTATTGGGTATGGCATTGGATTGTGCTCATTGGAATCCTTCATGATTTGTGACTATAATGGAGATTCGGACTCACAAATTCACCTGAATCCGCCGCTGGACAGTCACGAATCCTTACTGAATTGACTCTTAAAATCAACTCTCCCAACTCACTCTCGGAATCAGCTCTTAGAGTTGAATCATTCGCGAGTTACATATCTCTATTATCCGGTGCACTTCATTAAACCGGGTATCAAAGGGGTAGTTTTTGGCCGTTAGAGAGGTTAGTTTGCTTCGGGGAGAAGATCCAGCATCACCATCATATTCAGCATCCTCGAAAACGGGGGGTGACGCAAGTTTAGTCGATATGAGATGGCGTATCCGCGTTTCGCCCCTTTCGGGGGTTGTTTTTGCCCGTTTATGGGGCGGGGTCAACTCGAAAGAAGTTTAAACCACCGCTATCGTGTTCAGCATCCTCGAAAATGGGGTTTGCAGGAAATGCAGGTTTTGTCAGTATAAGACGAGGTATCCGCGTTAAACCATTTGGGGGGTAGTTTTTGGCCGTTTGGGGGGTGGGGTTAACTCGGAAAGAGTTTAAACCACCGCCATCGTGATGAGCATCCTCGAAAACGGGAGGTGACGCAGGTTTTGTCGGTATGAGACGGCGTATCCGCGTTTCACCCCCATCGGGGGTGGTTTTTTGGCCGTTTGGAGGGTGGGGTTAACTCGGAAAGAGTTTAAACCACCGCCATCGTGATGAGCATCCTCGAAAACGGGAGGTGACGCAGGTTTTGTCGGTTTGAGACGGCGTATCCGCGTTTCACCCCCATCGGGGGTGGTTTTTTGGCCGTTTGGGGGTGGGGTTAGCTCGGAAAGACTTTAAACCGCCACCATTGTGTTCAGCATCCTCGAAAACGGGGGGGGGAGTCATAGTCTCTTTAAGCTATAAATTAGTTACACTTTTCGAGAGTTTTTCTGACTCACAGAAGCCACTAATAGGGCAATCAATAATGTAAAGAAATTAGGAATTGGCCTGGTTTTAAGTACTTTTATATTCATTAGAATTGAACTGTTAAAAAGAGAAGTTATTCAGAACAAGGTAATTACAAATATGAAGCAGTGGCAGCTTGTTCCATGAGGCAGGTAGGCTTATAAAACTTTGAATTGGAATTAATAAATTTTCGGTATTCTCATTTAATCAGAGATGGGTCGATGAAATCGATGAATTCCAAATTTGATAAAAGTCTGTAAAAGTCATGTAAATAATATAATTGTATGCACTTATTTGGTATCAAAGTGAAGCTTGCATCATCACGAATCAGATTTCACCATAAGATAGGCTATCAATATACCCAATGGAAAGTTAGAAGGAAAATTTCCTGGAAACTTTCGGAGTCTTCAAAACGGAAAGTTTCCAGAAAGTCTTCCTTCTAACTCTCTATTGGGCTATGATGAAATCTGATTCCTGATGATGCAAGCTTCATTGTGCATACAATTATATTATTTACATGACTTTTACAGACTTATCAAATGTGGAAAGTTTCCTTGACCCATCTCTGCATTTAATAACCAATATTTCAACTACACGTAGGTAGGCTTTCTGCAATGCACACTTGAATTAATAACGAGCAGAAAAAGGATGATCTGAGGCATGCCTCATAACGCATTTAATCTCTAAGGAGCAACGGTGATAGACATATGTCGTTAATGCAGTATGTAATGTATAACATACATTGCAAATGGGTGGAACACATTGATGATGTCATAACAAAGTTAAACAGAACCTGCTTCGCTCTTAGAACCCTATCACGCACATTTAATTTAGACGCTCTCAAGACAGTTTATTATGCTAATTTTTATTCCACTGTTAAGTATGCCATTGAAATCTGGGGTGGAAGCACAAATCTGGCCCGTGTTTTTAAAGTGCAAAAAAGAGCCGTTCGAATAATTCTCAAGAAAAAATTTAACGAGTCGTGCAAAGGGTGTTTCAAAACGAATAACATGCTCACAGTTCCAGGATTGTACATTTACTCCTGTCTAATGTATTTAAAAGCAAACAAGCTTAGTTTTGAAATGTCTAACTTTAAACATTCTTATGACACACGGAACAAAGATAATTTTCAATTTCCGCAGCATCGTCTGACTATCACTGAAAAGGGACCATATTACTCCGCAATCAAATTTTATAATACTCTGCCAATAAATCTAAAAGAAACCTTTCACCAGAACTCTTTCAAAAGGCAAGCTTTCAAGTATATCTGTGATATTGAACCTTATTCTCTTCAAGAATTTTTAAACTATTAATTAGGATATAATGTGCTGACGTCTATTTTATATACATTGTAATGTGTTCGTTTGAATTTACTGTATTTTTGTCTTTTAATGACCTGTTTTATACATATTATTATGCTAATGTAATATGTCCAATGAAACGGAATAAAACTTACTTACTTACTTACTTACTTACTTACTTACTTACTAACGTGATATTCCGCTAGTTATGCCTGTGCCCCATCTCTTGTGCTTTTTTCGCACATGTATTCATTACTTATAATATAACTACAAATTTCTTCAAAGTGAACATGAATTGATTTTACAACAAACTAATTATTTATTTAATATGGCAAAAATTAAAAATAAAATAAAATGAATGAATTAGAATTTTTAAATAAACTAGTACAATACATTATTCTGAACAAAAAATGAAGAATACAGTTTTTTCATTTGAGAATCTGTTTTACAGATAAAAATTATTTTTAGTTAAAAAAATTGTTAGATTATGGCCAATATCTCGAAACTCTGTCATTAAAATTTTTTGTGCCCGTGGAGACTTTTGATCGACATGTCATAAACTACCAATGTAAAGTTTCAGCTCCCGAGAGTGAAACCCAAATACCATATAAAAAGTACGGAGTCCTTTGTTGGATTGATTGCCAGTAGAGAAGCTTTTAAGCACTGAAAAAAAGTACTCATGTAATTTTACGTGCATCTTCATGTAGATCTGCGACCAGTGATAATGACTAGAATTTCACAGACTGGATGTAAAATTACACCACTGTGGCCTATAAATTTACACAAGAGCTAGTAAATTTACAGGAGGGCTAGTAAATTTGCACTCGGTGTGGATAATTGAATTGTGATTTAACACGACAGTTGACGTAAAATCACATTAGGACAGGAATAAATTTGCAAGTTATGTATATTTCCATGTGGAATGTATTTTTACATGTATTTGTCTGTAGCGATTTCTTTTTGCATGATTCTAACAGTAAAATTCCATGAATTCTAATGTAATGAAGCTGTAATTTTACATGCACTTTTTTCTGTGAACTAAAATTTTTTCCATCCTTTTATTTTCACTAGAATATTGTAAAACCAAGGAATAATTTTTGTTTTAATACAATTTTAAAAAATTATTTTTTTTGTCCAAATAGTTTCGGTTCTAATAAAAAAAAAAATTATTTCAGGATGATAGGCCCACTATTGGACTGTGTTCATAAAAAAAAAACATGACCAGACTGATAGTTAAGCCAGAATGACGAAAAATGTGAGCAAAACTGGAGTTTAGTTAAAAATATGCGAACATTTAAATAACTCCCAAACTAACAAATTTCGTATAACGTACATGGAGGGCAAATCGATGCGTATTTAGGTCCTATTACACCAAGCGCCAGCTGGTCCGTCAACAATGAAACATCCAATATAATATTTGTAATTTTTAAATTTTATCTCGAACTTTATACTTCAAAATTAAATCAAATAGTGTTGGCTCAAAGGGACAGGCGACATTCTATATGTACAAAGGCATTAGTTGTTCAATATTTGCAGGGGGGCTCGAGCTTTCTTGAAAATAACAATCCTTTTTATCTATAAAAATATATAATATTCAAAAAATAAAATAATACCAGAGACAGAAAAGTCATATTTCAGCAGGGGGCTCCACCCACATGTTAACTTGAGCAAGGGGACCCAAACTACGGAGCCTCCGTGGTAGATAGGCAGTGCACCGCCCATGCAGCTGTAAAAATAGAATCGTTACCTAGGTAATGAGCAAGAGGTAACATCGGTCTCTACGCATTCTATGACGATGTTATCTTCTCTAAGTAATTTCACTCTACCTATCACTTTACTTCTATGATTAAAAGTTGAACAAACTGCCTAATTTTGGAGGTACGATATCTCCCCCTTTTCCTCATGCTCCGAAACAAATGACAACATTGTTTCCTTTTAGTCGGACATTGCAATGAACTACTACTATCATCTAAATACCATCAAAATATTTATTACTCTCTAATTTGGTTTAATTAAACATTCCATTTACATACATTTTTTAACAAAGTCAGTGTTTTCCCTTCAATATTTTGTGTTATTTTTTCATACGGTACCTGCTGCTTGTTCTTGGGGACTTACATCTTCGGTGACCGTATTAGGTTCAGTTTCGGTGTTATCATCTTTCGTCTCTTCCAGAGCTTGCGCATTTTCAACATTCCCCTCAGCATTTTCTGCCGGGAAATCAGTAGCAACTGAATCAGTAGCTATGTCTGAAGCTTGTGTTTCATCTGCCTCAGTTGTCAGCAGTGATGTTACAGTTGTTGCAGCTGTGGTTGTTTCGGTATGGTCGTCGGGGAATACATTACCTTCGGCTGTTACTTCCTCTAACGGAGCGGGCGGCACTTCTTTATCTTTTCCTTTTTTACCTTTCTTTTTCTTCTTTGGTTTTGGAGGTGGTAAACACGTATCTGGATAGTACCCCATATAAACTCTTGTCATTTCTCTAACGTCTATTTTCTGTCGTTTTGCGGGAAACAGGTTAACAAGTTCCTTAATCAAATCTTCATCTAATTTTTTCATTTTTTTCTTTTTCAGTAAATCAGTAAATTCGTCCAATGTTATATTTTTATCTTCAGGCAAGGAAAGTATGAAATGTCTAAATCATAGAAATACGTGGAATTAATTAATGTTTTTGAAAATTGGGTCTGAAGAAAATAAAAGAACCAGGAAACAGCATTTATTTTATGAGTGAGTCAATATGTGCAATAAATTATTTTTATAGTTAGTGGAGTCAAAATAAGTTTGGAATGGAATTATTTACCTACTGCAATTTTATGGTTTCAGTTTGTTTTAGGAATGACAAAAAGTGCAGTGAGAAGTTTTGGATTAAATCTGTCCTGTCCGTTGCTTCGTATAAAATTTAAACAATTATTATAAAATTAAAATTTTCTGCAATTTTCTTTATTATCTCCTTTATTATAGCCGGGAAAGAAGCATAATAATAAATGTATGTGATCAATGCGTGCAACAGATCCTATTGGCATTTAAATTTCCAAAGGCCTATCAAATCAACGCCATTCAATCACTTTTATCAAACACTTTTGAAAGATACATATATGAAAAACATGGATAGCTCTAAGCATAGGTAAATACTAATATACGCTATGTGACATAGTGGTATGCTGCGATGCCTTTTCTATTGCACTGAGGTTGGGCCTGACCCAGGGAGTATTAAATAGGTGGTGCGACGACAACTCTCACAGTGGCTTCATAAGTGCTTACTTTGTACATAATGTAATAGATGGCAGGACCAATAAATTCTCTCATTACTTACGCATAGATAGATAATTTTACAGGTTCTGTGCGTGCGTGCATACAGTTGCATACATTCCCGGCCTTTTGTTTTTTGTTTAGTGAAACAAGAGTCCAGTGACATCTGACATTAAGTAGCTAAATTAAAACATTGAAAGAATATATGCAACACTACATGCAGCATTGCACGTGTCGCCACAGCTAACCTCAAAAATATATATTTCTTAAGATTTACAAGTATTACGTAGCTATTGTTAAAATTTCTACCTGGTTCCTGTACTTTCAACCAAAATCAAGTTCAAAGCAATGTGTATGAAGTTTTAAATAGTTTGTCACAATAAAGTAAGACACTTTTTGCAGGTTAGGAATCTAACCTATAATTAGCAGTCTATTTTTATTAATCAACAATATTGAAAAATTATTTGCGTGAATTTTTAAATATTTGCCTGGAGCCAGTATGGCTCCAAGCTAAAAATGCCTATACAAACATTAAAAATGAGAATAAACAAAAAAACCTTAAAATTTGTGGTTATGTTAGTTATACGATGCATATGCCCAGGTAATTGTAGGACCTTATTGCTCGCGCCATCTACTAAAGTAAATAGTAACCATGCACTTATGAAGCCATTATTATAATAGGAAAGTGCCGTTCGTCGGACCACCTATTTAATACACCCTGGCCTGACCTCTATGATTAACCCTAATATGATTCGCTCGCATACTTTTTGGAAGCCGGGGTTTACTGGGTTTACTGAGTAACATATCTCGGCTCCAAATGCAAATAGAGCATTATTAATAGTTTTTAAAATGTTGATTTTTCATCTAGTTTTATAATTCATTTACCGTTTTTGGGGTGATACAAATTCCAAAAAAAAAAAACGGTGTAAATGAGGAAACACTCTTTTTCTTAATACTATTGTAAAACACCTACATTTAAAAAAAATGTCCTCCTAAGAATTGATCCAATTAAACAATTAGCGATTGAAATTTCGGACTCTTTTTTGATTTTTAGCCGTTTAAATAAACGTTTTGCCTATAATTGCCCAACTAGCACACATATTGCTTTATAAGCGCTGTAAGAAGTCTTCTTAAGAGTAGTTGTCGCTAATTTTGTTTTAAGAACTCTTTACTAGGTGTAAGTGTGAAGTATGCACCGTGTGTTTGTTGGGTGGGCAGGATGGTTTAGTTCTATAAAAGGCATCGTTTCACCTACTTTCTTTAAAATGTAATGTAATGTATGCATTGTTACATCATATTTCTTAAGAGGGAACAAGGCCATCAAACTAGGGGAGCAGACGCAATGAGCCAATGTGAAGAGAGATCTTCGTAATAAACAAATTTTTAGCCAAAAACTTCCTTCAATAGAAGTGTACTATTCATTTATTTACAAGAATACCTTTTTTTTCAGTTTAATAGCGCCAGCCGTTTGGCTAAAAACTGATTTTTAGTACAGTGCTTTTTAATAGATGGTGTCACCTATACTGCCGTGCTAAAATCAAACGCCATATCTACAAAAATATCCGAAATCGGGTTTTTAATAGTTTTGGTATATTAACATTTTATTCTATCTAAAGTAAAAATCTGTATCTACATTAGTTATAGAGTTATATTAAAAAACATTACACATTTTGTCGTATCTTCACAATACTTCTGGCTTTCCTAAGTACGAATGTGGTATCTACATGCTACTAGTTGAAAACGCAGTAACTGCGTGTGAGAAAGTGCATATGACGCATTTGTTTCTAGTATGCTGTAGTTCCCACCTTTTCGATTAGGAAACGTTGTTAATTACGCGCTTCATTTCTAGTTAGTTGCTCTATGTTCCTCAAAGTGTTTACATGTCGTGTCAGTTATTGGTGATGAAAATTAAAGGTAAATTAACATTATGGAATGTTTTTGTTATCATGTGTTAGTTTCCTGGGAATGCTAAGTTAGAATAATACCCCATCTGCGTTTTAACTCAATATAATGTAGATACCGCATTGTGCTTTAGCACGTACAAATATTTTTAACAATAAAAGCAGTATCTGATTTTTTTTGTATAAACTTTTAACTTTTTTTAAATTTAACATGTCTAGTCGATTTTTTACGTCACTTTACATAGGAAATCATCCTGATTATATAACATGTGTTGTAATTTACCAAGAACTATAAAAAAAACTGATGCTAAATTTCTCGATTCTTTGTCGCCAGTAGATACGGCGTTTGATTTTAGCACGGCAGTATAGCACTACAATAGGGCATCTGCATCAAGTAACCAACATAACCTTAAATTTTAAGTTTTTCAGGTTTATTCTCATTTTTAATGTTTATATACGCATTTTTAGCTTGGAGCCGTACTGGCTTAAAAACTCACATAAATAATTTTTCAATATTGTTGATTAATAAAAATAGACTGCTAATTAGAGGTTGGATTTCCAACCTACAAAAAGAGTAATATTTTATTAGGACAAAGTATTTAGAACTTCATAAACATTACACTGAACTAGATTTTAGTTGAAAATACGAGAACCAGGCAGAAATTTTAATAGCTGCGTAATCTTAAATCTTAAGAAACAGATATTTCTGAGGTTAGCTGTGACGTCACATGCAGATGACCTATATTAGCCACATTGCGTACCCTTCGCCCCGCTTCAGCTTTAGCTTTACCGATGAAATTTTGCGATGCGGTTATTATAATCGGAGATAATAAGGAAAATAGCAAAAAAAACATAAATTGCTTAAATTTTTTAGAAAGCAATGGACGGATTTAATTCAAAACTTTTCATTACATTTGTCACTCCTAAAACAATTTAAAACCATAAAATGGCTCCAACAAGACAATTCCTGATTTACCTATTTTGATGATTAATTTGACTCCACTAAATGTATAGTAAAAAGAACATTATTAAACAAATTATATAAGAAAGACTACTGCAGCTTCTGGAGAAGACGCTAACTTCTAAAGGAACTCATGATTTATAGATGTTATTAAAGCCATTTCACAGAAATCAATAATTTGAATTTGATCGATATATGTCTTAACTTACTGAGTCAATAATTCGGTATTGGATAAAAATATTTTTTTTAAGAAATAGGTATTTGGAGGGAGGGGAGGTAATCTTTCGCAGGAATCTAAGCAGTAAGCGCCTAATGGACACACCTACGTTTAAATTACGTTAACAAAGGATTGAAAACCACACTTTGTTATATGGTTTTTAGAAACACGTTGATTCAACGAAAAAATGTCGCGTGAAAGAACGTTTTTAATAACCAAATATAAACGTATTTTGAACATTATAGATAACGATTAAATAGGATTGCACAAAACTATTAAAAAAATGATAAATATTTATTAATTTTCTCATTTCACAAACGTTAGATTTAGCAGGTTGTTACTTCTCATATTATGAATGTGTATTACACGTTATTATATCAGTAAAAGAAACTGATCTGATTAAAACGTTTTATTTCAGTAATCCCTTCCACTGTTAATTGGGAAAGTGTGTAGGAGAACGTATTTTATAGGTTTTATTTAGATTTAAAATTTTACAACCGAATTTTATGCATTGATATAAATTCGTAGAAAAACGTTTAAAAAACATAATCTTCTACCATTTATTTCACCTGTGGATTTAAAATTCTCATGCATTTAATAAGTTAGAAACAACAGTTATTTTAACATTGTAAAAAATCTTTCTTTTTCTTTAAATAAACCGTAGGAATCGCCGTATTAAATACAATTATGTAGTAAAAAACTTTTTCGTTTCACAAACGTTACCTTTAGCAAGTCGTTAAAACTCCTTACATTATAAATGTGTTTTATACGTTATTACATATTTGTGAAAAAAACGTGATTACTAAAACTTATTATTCCAGTATTTTCTTCTACTAGTGGTTAAAAATGCGTGTAGTAGTAACGTATTTTAAACGTCTTATTTAAACGTTGAAATTTTCAACCAAATGCAAACGTTGAAAATTTCAAAGTAAAACGTTTAATCAATGACGTTTTAAAAACGTTTATTAAACGTATGTGTGTCCATTGGGTGAGGATTAGCTCATACACCTCTACTGGGAAACCTTCTAGAAATAATAAAAGTTCGGGATAAATCAGATAGTAAGAGTCGAGTCGAGTCCTTAAGTTGAGCAGACGTCACCAAGTTAATAGTAAACAGCTTTGGTGAGATCGTGATGAGCCTAACACTCAATCGCGACAAATGATCTGATGCTGTCAGACGTACAGGAAAGGAAAGCCAAGTAAAATAATGCATGGATCACAAAACATCTGACAAGACCTTGGAAATAATAAGAAGAGAAGAAGACGACTCTAATTATTTTTCACGATCTTCGCGTTGATATATTTATCTAAATGCCATAAACATGCCCGTTGACAGTCATTGTGAAAATATTACTATTTTAGAGGTCAACCTTTTCAATTTATTGATCAAATAATTCATTGATGTAGGTAAAATGGCTTTTACATGCTGCCTCAATAATTATCTATTAAGTTGCATAGTTGATAATTATCTTAGGTAGTACTGCTATAACAACTTTATTATTTCTTTTCTCTTTTGCCTCTTTAAAGTTAAGACTTCATCATTTACTTATATATTTGTGAATATAAATAGATATATAATGTATTTTGTATTTACTGACCCAAAATCTTTCTTCGCCTTTTTACTTTTCGGTTTTTGCAAAATAAATCTACATCTTTCGAAGAATAGTTTCTTAATATCAGGTCCATGGATCCTATAATTACTCAATATCCCACCATAAGTAATAGTTCTGCCCATGTCTCTTATTCTGTTAAGTAGCTAAAACAGAAAATAAACTATAAATTATGTCTACAAATAAATAGTAAAAAATTAGTAAGTAATGAGAATCTATAAAATTGTCTGTTACTTCGTGATATTCCATTATAGCAATGCACATAAAGGAAATGAGGGGATGTTTTTAAGCATGAAATTTGACACATACCCGCCCATGTGTTCTATTGCCGATTAAAATAATTATTTTTTCCTTTAACTCGCTCTGACACAAAAATAGAATAATGAATTGTTATCAAATTGCAATGCGCAGTGGGTTTCCCCGAGTACTATGGATGCGCAGTGGGTTTCCTCGAGTTTCCTACTACAGGGTGGACCAAATTAGATGGGATTTGAGGTTTTCTCTAAAACTATGGTCGAAAGACGAAAACTTGTGTTTTTTTAAATGGAACACCCTGTAAATTATTTATCTCTAGAAAAAAGGGTTAATTTTCGAAAAATATATATATATTTGTGAGGAGGCCATGGAAAACTATTAATAACGACAACACTTCTTATAATATAAAATAATTTTGCCAAAAATAGGAAAAACTAAACTGCAATAAATATTTGAATTGTTTTCCATTGATATCTACCCAAGCAGCATTCAAAGTGATGGGAACTAGCATCTGAGGCACCGGAACTTTAATATAGTAGGAATGACATAACTGTTACTAATTTTGCGACTTCAGGGTAATATTCACTTTGTGGTATGCATTTGTAGTGACAATTATGTAGATTCTACTGAATTTAGGCATTATATAGTTATAACACTTTCAAGTAACTGCTGGAGAATCTGCAACGTCGCGGATACTACTCTGCATTACTTTGAAGCATCCTCAACTGCAAAGTGAAAATTGGTAGTAATGCCGACTGCACAGCTTTACCAAAGGACCACTTCAAAGTTGTCTAACTTATTAGTGACATCTCGAGTAAAAATTAGGTTATTTCTACGAAGTTATTTTTACTACTCCCCACTAATTGAAAATGACTTAAAAGTTACATATACCTTGAAAATCTACTACAACAAGTGCAAAAGTGTTCCCATCAACACAAGGAGAAAAGTAATCGAAAACTATAACAGTCTGCAGTGATATTAGTGATACTGTGTACTACACGAAAGTTACGACTTGTCTTTAAAACACAAATTGACCCGGTTCAGTTAGTGATCCACTGAGCATATTAAATGAATTTGCCAATTAAAAACTCCAAATTTAATAAATATTGTGTCGATGGGGAACGGACAATTTCGGTATACACGGCATAAGACATTGTTTGTGTACAATAAATTGAACTGAATATATATAAAAAACAAAAAATAGTAAAAAAACTATATTTCTTTTTTAGAATATCTCAAAAGTTATCAGTGACGACAAAAATAACAGTTTACAATACCATTATCCAACCTCATTTCGATTACTATGCTACTCTATTATATTCCTTTGATTTAAATAAAATAACTTCCCTTCAAAAACTAGAGAATAGAGGAATAAGTGATTTTGAAATGCAGCCGATATACCTCAATCCAACATATGCTTTCTTCTCTTCAGTGGCTGTCTTTCCATGGCTATGGTATTTATTTTCAAAATTTTAAATAACTTAATACCCAAGTATTTAAATAAGTTTATATTTTATGCAAACCAAATACATCAACACCACACAAGAAATAACAAATTTTATATACCAAGGCAAAATCTAAGTCAAACTAGGAAAATTATGTTATATAAAGGCCTCGATCAATATAACAAGTTGCCAGAGGATGAAAGGAATCTATCTCTCTACTTGTATTGTGTATTCAAACGTAAAATTGTAAGCTACATAAAGTCGATTGATTAACTCGACTTGTTTTATATAGGTATTTTTTCCTCGTTATTTTTTAATTTATTTGTATATGTATTAGTCTGAGTGTGTAAGTGCGTGCATTATTTATTTATGTATAAATTATGATTCTTTGTAATTACATTATAGAAAAGTGAATTAGTATATTAGGAGTTTCCTATTCAAATAAATACTTACTATTTTTTGAATGAAATTAAATGTAAACTGATTACTAAATTATGAAAACTCATGTATTTTTTCCATTATTATTACACACCTTTACGTTAATAAATATATTTACAAGACACATTGTACATCGTTTTCAGTAAAAAACAAATATTTTATTTGCACAAATTTATCAACAACTTAATTAATATCAGATAATAAAAAGTACTTGGTAAAAATATAATAATTGTTATTTTTTAATCCACATTCGTGTCCTTGTCACATCACACAGTGACACTCCATGTTGCCATTAAAAAAAAATTACCTATCTCGTATCTGCCAATTGTACCAACATGAAAATAAGTTGATAGCAATAGTTACCAAGATCTTATACCGTCATTGGTCCGATTTGCTACATCTAGGTAAATATAACTACACAGTGAAATTGTTATAGTTCCCGTCACCACTTTTAAAGTAGCAACAACTATAACGTTGGTGGCATCTGCTACTTTATGGGAAATGTAACTGGTAGGGAAATAATTTTGGTTTTTGCAACCTCTAAATTACTGCAATTAAAATCGTCATTTTTCTGTTGTTGAATGAAGACGCCATATTGACACAGATAAAAATATAATTCAATAAAAAATTTCTTTTTATTATGGTCATTTACAAATATGTTTTCTAAATAGATTATTACTTTATAATACATAAAATTTAAAAAAAAAACGTTTTCCATAAAAAATTTTGCAGTTTTGCTTGTACACATAATTTTTGCAAAAAAATTTTTTTCCGAAAAAACCATTTTCTCGAGGGGGCGTCTTTTTTATCGAAGCATCATGATAACATTTTACAGAAAACAAGTGGTGGTTTTAATATCGACACCCAGGGTAAATGCAAAACATCATGATTTATAATATATATGCTTATGCATGTTGAATATAATCACCTTAATTGGACCTTGGACATATCATGTGCTCAAACTCAGTAAGTCATTAATTTGCTATTCGAATAACAGAGAGCCAAATATATAGTTTGCGCTCTCATTTAGGTCAGCTGGGCTGTTCCAAAAGTTAGTCATTTCTACTACTTGGTTACATCCCGTTTACGTAATAACCTAGTCCTCGACACGGTAACGGTAGAAGTACTGGAATAGTAACTTGCTACGTAATTATTATTCCCCATTTTGGTGAATGCTTAGTAGAAGGATGGTTCCCATTACGTAACAGTCCTTAGTTCTGGAAACCTTTAAAGTTCCACTAATGGTAACTACTATGTAGAAACTACCAAAATTGCTGCTTGGGTATGCATTTTTGACACCTCCTTACAGCATTTGTTGCATTTCCAACCATGACAGAAGTTATTGCCCAAAACGCAACTAGTGTTTTGTTTTCCAATTCTTCTATGTTATTAGAACGTTTTCTATATCTGCCAAAAGTCGGCAGAAGTTATATCGGAAGATCTAGCTGGCCGCAAAATAGGACCATTATTTCCTAAAAATAAAACAATATCTAAACTACTTTGTTGTTTATTAATGTCCAGTTAGCTAAATTAATTATTGGTTATCAATTTAGTTAACTTAACTAGACATTGATAAACTAGTCCCGAGTGATATATAGATACCTATCCAGCTTCAGTCTGAATAAAGCGTTCATTCATTCATTAATTCCAATCCTCCCAAAATAGAGCATTTAAATAATTTCGTGTTTTATTTGACATATGACCCGGGGCGCCATCGTGTTGGTAAATTAATCTTTGAAATTGTCTTAGAGGCATATTGTCTACAAAGGGCTCTATTTCTTGTCGTAGAATGTTAATAAAATTTTCATTACTCAAATTACTGTGAAAATAATGAGGACCCATTATTTGGTATCCAATAAAACCACAAATCCAAATCGTCCTGGACGATTAACTGTAGCGATTACGTGCGGATTTTCATGAGCCCAATGATGGTTATTATGCCGTTTAAAAATTCCGGCACTGCTTAATTTTGTAGGGTTTGAATTTATTTTTCTTTTTAAGTAACGCAATGCAGTTTTTTTGGGATTTCTAAAATTTCCTGTATTTCGCGAGACGATATCTTAGGATTTTCTCTTACAGTTTCCAAAACAATATTTTCTACAGATTACAGAATTAACTAATCTTTGGTTTCTCTACTTGGTTTATTAAATATTTTTGCTCGAGGTTTTACAAATGATCCAAACTCTTTTAAATTTTGTTGTAGCCTTTTGAATATTTTTATGTGTGGCTGTCTCTTTTCTGGATATCTAAAAATATTGTTTAGGCGGTACTTTTGGCACAACGTTTTGCTGTCTATAACTTATCTATTAAAATAAAGCTCGGAAGCTAAATTTGAATCTTCTCCACATTCTGTAAAACACTTAATCATATCATATTTTTCACCATTACTAAATTGAACCATTTTTAACAATGTTCACTCACAATTAACTCACAAATTAGTTTTTGATATTTACGATTATTTCGATTTTCTTGTTTTTACCATGGCCTTAATAAATATTAGAAATGCGATAAATATGCATAGATGTCAGTGGCAGACAATTCGAATATTTATTGTAGTTTAGTTTTTCCTATTTTTGGCAGAATTATTTTATATTATAAGAAGTGTTGTTAATAGTTTTCCATGGCCTCCTCATAAATATATTAAATTTTTCGAAAATTAACCACTTTTTCTAGAGGTAAATATGACATGATATATCGTTGGATAGCTAATTTAGCTAGTTGTGATCGAATAATGAAATAATTTACAGGGTGTTCCATTTAAAAAAACCACAAGTTATTTCGAAAACTGAGGCATGCATAATTTTCTTATCAGCAACGGATTCTACTCAAAGAATTACTTGAAGAATGTGTTACTTAATTTTCGATTCGACACTTGGTAATTGAGATATAGAAGTCATCCAAAAATGCAAATTTTCCAAGAACACTGTAGGTCGGTAGTTGAAAAAGATAAACTATCGCGATTTGTGCCATTGTTTTTCGAAAATCGAGCTCAGAACACCTCTATTGGTTTTTGTCTAGCTGCCATAGTTTTAGAGTGGGTTTCCTCGAGTACAATGGATTTCCCCGAGGACTATGGATGCACAAAAGTTTTCCTTAAGCAGAGACGAACCCGGGGGGGTTATGGGGGGGTACGCTCCCCCCCCCCAATGTTGATTGAGTTGGGAAAATTACCAAAAATGTAAAAAAATCTTTATTGGGTATAATTGCAAAAAAACGAATAATGAGTTGATAAAAATTAAATGACACTGTCACTATGACCATTTTTTTTATAAATAATTTTAATTGATATTATTTATGACTAGATGTGACTGATGTGAGAGCCACAGAATAGTCGACGGACAACGCACAACGCCGACGAAAATAAACTCGTCAACTCGCGGAAATTCGACGTTCGACCCAGTAGACGGCACGGCCAGAGCATACAATTCTCAAAGACTGTCTTACATTAGAAATATTAGAATATTACTCCTTTTTGCCTTTGTCAATACAATGCTTTGTCCTAGCTATAAAGTCGTTTGTTGTTGGTTTATACTGACGAGTATCACTAATATCAGTTACCAACCTCTCAATGAGAGATAATAATAATAACAAATTGTTGTCGGTCAGAAATTGTTAAAATATTAAATTCTTAGAGGACACTGAATCAGAATCTGGGACTATTAAAGGGATCTACAGACGATCCAGCTGCTGGGACCCGACATTGTTGGTACGCTTTGAAGATAATTGGAATACCAGCGGACCAGTTAACTTTTACGAATGAGTTCAAAGCATGCCGACAAGGCTGGCTCCCTGCCGCTGGATCGTGTGTAGACCCCTTAATGCTACCTATTGCGTATCACAATGTGAAGTGGGAAGTGGCCGGTAGCCGTACTAGCGCGGACGTTCACGAGCTTGCGCCCCGACTTGCGCGTAATCGTATTGTATAGTGTATTCCACAAATATTTCATCGATACAAAAAAGCTCGCAAAAAAGCATAAAGGATGCCGACCGCTTCTAGTTAGTGTACCGCCCGCCGGTCCAATTTGACAACGCTAGTCCACGTTGACCACCAACCTATCATAATTCCGGTAGAGAAAATTTAAACCAATTATATTCAGTGGGAGTGGCCTACATTTTTGTTCGGAAATATGTGACCATTTTTTTTGTGATGATAATAAAGAAGCCGAACACTTTTATGGCCTTTTATGTAAATAGACTGAAATTGATACAGGTCGGTACCCTTTACGTTTTTTTGCGAACTTTTTTATATCGCTGGATTAAGGCAGGGACCCAGCGGCAGGGACACGATCCAGCGGCAGGGACCTAGCCATGTCGGCATGCTTTGAACTCATTCGTAAAAGTGAACTGGTCCGCTAGAATTCCAATTATCTTCAAAGCGTACCGACAATGTCGGGTCCCTGCCGCTGGATCGTGTGTAGACCCTATTATCGTTGGTACAAACTATATCTTGTTTTTCTTCACGGTCATTAAACTATAACGGTTACCTCATCCAGTAGCTTTAAGACGAAGGAGAGCGCGGGGTCAACTTAGGTCTAGCGCCGACATCATGTAGTTTAGTTAAACTTCTTTTGCATAATATTTGTATCGCTAGGCTACTTATAGATTAAGTCTGAAATAAAAAAAAACATAAGGAAATATAAGTTGTAAAAAAATGGGCAGTTAGCAAATTAGTTGTAGCTTTCCCCCCCCCAAAAAAAATAGCTGGGTTCGTCTCTGTCCTTAAGTGCAATAAATGCGCAGTGGGTTTCCCCGGGTACCATGGATCCCTCGTGTATACTATGTGTACTATAGTACTCAGTGAGTATATGGTACTTCTCTACAGGCATAAGTTATTATGTCAATGTTCTTAGTTCCATGCGGACAAAGTCGCGGGCATCAGCTAGTTATACCAATAATAAAAACTTTGTAGGAATTATTCACGGGTAGGCTTCGTTGTCTTGCTCTACATGCAGTATTGAATCTAAAATATGTCAATTTGCTTTAAATAAAATTTCATACTAACTGGAACTACATTTCTTTTGAAATACATATTTTCCATATCCAAGTGGGTTATAGGATCTGATTTGGGTTTCTTCATCATCATCTCTGCTAATAGATAGGCTTCCTCGGGTGGGTAACAGTTGTTGCCAACCTTAACAACTTTTAATGAGTGATTTTTTAATATGCCTGTACGGGTTGATTTTAAAGATCCACCTGCCAATCTGAAACATAATTTAATTAATTATGTTACTAATTGTAACTTTGTAACATTTCTTGTTAAAATAAAAAATTGACTTTTTAATCTATATGGGGGCTTCAGTTAAAAGTCCCCGAACTATTGTCTTGAACAATAATAGAGACATTTGAAAGTAAATGGCGTATTAGTTCAGGAACGGCGTCATCAAAAGGGGGTGATAGTTACTTTAAACGAGGCAGTAGATTTTTTTTTTATCTTGTATGTATTGTAGAGAGTATATATAATCCAACTTTTATCCCTCCAAACCCTTGGCAAATTTTTGTGTGGACGAAAAAACCACGAATTTTTTGCCCTTTTTATACTCTTCGCAAAAACGAAGAGTATATTGTATTTGATCGGCACATTTCTAAAATCGTAAATATCGCTCGTAGAGAAAAAATTTTCATATCATTGTGTTGGTGAACGAATTCTGAACAACTTTCAAAATGTCCCTCTGTCCGTCCGTCACGTTTCTTGTTAGCACGATAACTTAAGAAAAAAAAGTCCGATTGTATTGAAATTTAGAAAGTAAGTTAGTGTTAGCTAGAGGAAGAACCCTATTGTTTTTGAAGAAAATCGATCAGTAAATAAAAAAGTTATAATTATTTAATTAAAAAAAAAAAAAAAAATCTCTTAATTTTTGTGGCTTGTACTAAAATGGAAATCTTGCGAGATATTATTTCCATAATATATATTTTTTTTTGTTTATGAAGTTTACTAATATTTCATAGAAGTGAAATATGTATGAATGTCGAAAGATATATATCATAGACAATCAATTTTTCTAGCAATAGATGGTGGCGCAGCGGCTAAAGCTTTGCGTTGCAATCCCGTGTTCGAATCCCACAGGTTGGATGTTTTTTTTTTCATTTTTTTTTTCTCATACAATTTTTTTCACAACAAAGATGGTATCACAAAATTTAGGATGTCCAAAAACTAACATTATTTACAAGAAAACTACGAAGAGTATCCTATAGAATGTGTAACAATTATATATAAAAAGCTCAGTAAATTGGCGAAGAGTACGTTTTTAGCTTGTTTCAGTTTGTGGCCTATTATAACTTAAACACAGTGCGTCCAATCGAAAAGTCATCTATTATCAAAATTAAAGAGCATTAAATTTCACTTGGAAGTTGAAATTTCATCAAGAGGTATGGGCGTAATTGGCAGTCGAATAACCAAACAATTTTTACCAACTTGTAAAAAATTCACACTGGGTAACTTTTTAAACGTCTTCAGCTCTGAAACGGCTGATCTAAATGAAAAAATCTGTAGAATGAAAGTTGTAGAGCATGTAAATTCAAGTTCATAGATTACCTGATTTTCCAATTTCGATCAATATAAATAAATAAAAATTAAAAAAAAAATAAAAAAATACGTCAATACCTCTTGATGAAATTTCAACTTTGAGGTACTCATTCGAAGCGAAATTTAATGTTATTTATTTTGATAATAGATGACTTTTCGATTGGATTCATTGTTTTTAAGTTATAGGCCACAAACTGAAAAAAGCGCCAAAAATTCGTGGTTTTTTCATCCATACAAAAATTTGCCAAGGGTCTGGAGGTCTAAAACTTGGATTCTACAATCTACATACTCTCTATAACATATACAAGATTTAAAAAAAAATCTACTAAGTACCACGTTTAAAGTAACTATAAAGAACCCCGTTATTGAACTATATGATTGATACCAAATAAAGACAGAAAATAACTTAGAATTTTTCCTTCTCAGTGCCCAGAGATGGCACTGCAGTGTTAAATTATTTTTCGATAACTGGCTTCTTAATGGAGTAAAATTAAAATTTGTAGAGAATTGTTTTACAATAGCATTTTTTTTTTGCTGGAATTTGTCGGAAACAGTACAAGGAGTGTAGCAAAAAGTCTCTCAAATCATTTGTTTAAACAAAAAAAAATGTTGAAAATTGTGTTTTCGACCAAAAATTAAAATTATTAACATGTGTTAAAAGCACATAAAGAAAGAAACAATTTAAAACAAAAAAGTTTTTCCTACGCCAATTAGGAAGTTTCCTATTTTAGAAATATCATGTACATTCAACCTCATTTAGTAGTCTTTCAGATAACTAGCCAAACAAAAAAAAATTATCTCGATATCTGAGAAACTCACGAACTTATTCAATTTCTTATTTGAATCTTCCCCTGTCAAAAAATCCTATTTCAAACTTATAGATAATCATTGATTACCCATAAAAATGTATAACTATCTATAAGTTTGAAAAAGTTTGAAATGATTTCTATAAGTTTTAAATGGGATTTTTTGACAGGGATCACCTCGGCTGAAGTCCACCGTGACGTCACAATACACAACGCGTTGACTTGCCATGCCGGCGGCGCGCCGTATGTTCCCTTTATTTAGTGTGTGTGCTAGATTTTCTGAAATGTCACAAAATGTCACTTTTTATTCGTTCGTGCCGAGCCGAATTTTCGAATTTTGCCGTGCAATTTACGACCGGGTTTATCTTGAAGACTTCCTCTTTACGTTGCGACATCATACGGCCGTCCCAATGGTGTTTTTCGAAAAATATGAACGTGCCAAAATTGCATGTTTTAGCAATTTTTTCGGCTCTCAAATGCAAGCTGGCTATAAACTGCCGGTGCCTGCCAGCGAGAATAAAGGTGCCCGCGCCCGCTCGCTGTTGGCGAAATCATGTATTGTGACGTAATCGACCTCAGCCCAGATGATCGCAGCATTTTAAACTTGGAAGGACCATAACTTTTTATTTATAGAGATAATTTAAAAAAAAAAATTACGAATGTTTTTTAGATTTTTACGACTATTTATTACGAGAAAATGAGAAAAATGGAGACTTCCTAATTGGAAGCCGGGATATGACATTCTCTTTGGGCAAAATGTTGATAAGAAAAGTGAATTTGTTTAAAAAAAACTTAAACAAATTAAGAGAAAATGGTTTAAAACTTAAAAAATTTTTTTGTTAATATCACCGAAAAGAAGATAAAAGAAGCTACAATCTGAAAAAAAAAAAAATTTGCTGTGCGACTTGATGCACTTAAACAATCGACGTTCCAATTTTCGACTTTGCTTTTGTTTTTTAGGCATTGTTGTGAACATACCAACTTGAAATTTGGTAAACTCCACTAGAGGCATCGTTTTCTGAAATTCCGTCAAAATAGTTGCATCATTGTTTAAGTTATTATCAATAGTTTGTACTTTATTGTTATTTATTGCAAGTTAACAAACAGCCGTAGCGAGCCAACTTTTTTGGGGGGTTATTTTCCAAATTTGCCAACCAAAAAAAAAAAAAATGTTTCCATCAAAATAAAAATTGATGAGTACGGGGGCAAGGAAATCTAAAAAAAAAATTTTCCACCGAAATAAAAATTGCCAACTTATGTCTCAAATTTGCAACTTTTGCCAAGTCTGACCACCCCTTCGCTACAGCCCTGTTAATAAATTAACCAAAAGGGTTCGAATAAATCTAGTTTTCTTCGGAATTTTATAATTAACAATCTCTTTTTACTTCCAAATCCAGTGGAAGTATAGTAACACAAAAAAAAAAATTGAAAATATTTATTGTTCAAAAAGGCCTAGAATGCAATGAAACGTCGAGATTTTAAGTTTAAGAAAAAAAGAAATTCTCTCTGTCTGTCAGTCTGTCTGTAACTTTTTTGTGCCCACGATGACCCTTAAGTATTGACTTGAAATTTGGTACACTTATCCCAACAAACACTAAAGGTCGGCCCATCATTAGGCCGGAAATCAAACTTCTGGCCCCGTGATGGGCCGCTGGAAGGCCGACCTTTAGTGTTTGTAGAGATGTATTTTAATGAGATTTGGAACTAGATTATATTTTCATATTATTTTGTTGAAAGGTTGGGGGGTCAATTGAGATAAATGGGGGTACATAGGTAAATTGAGCAAGTCCATAAAATTGATATTTAGTATATATAAGAAAAGCTAAGGCCTCAAAAAATTTTTTGGCATTAGCCACCTCCATTACCACCCCCGCCCCATTATTAAAGGGGGTGAAAAAAATTAAATTGTCATTTAGTGTGTACAAAAACTAAAGACCTTAAAAAAAAATTTTACTTCATACTACGGCGGTACTTTTATATGTTTTTTACTAATACGGTTTTATTATCTCCTTTAATTAGACGACTCCGCCAAAATTGTGAAACATCCCTCAGCCTTCCAGCGGGCCATCACGGGTCCAGAAGTTTGATTTCGGGCCTAATGATGGCCCGCTGATGGGCCGACCTTTAGTGTTTGTTGGGATTGCTTTGACAAAATCCCCTTTACTATACCTGCACTGTGACCCTTCTGGGCATTTACGGTAACATTTAATAAAGGGAAAGGGTAGACCATCCAAGATCGCAGTATCATAATCCGCAGTACAAATCTAGCCATATGTATGTATATATCTACAAACCTATCGTGAAATTATACAGAGTCGACGATATACAAAAATGTCTCATGCTTCTCAGGCTGCAGTATACTTGTGAATTTGAAATTTGATGGAACAGATCTTTATTATAGTAGTTGCAACAAAACAATTTCTTGGACATCTAAAACAAATTTTAATGGACATATTTCCTCACAAAAACGCATGAGTGCTAGTGGCTCTACTGATAGTGATAGCTAGTGTTTATATTAAACTGATCATATGAACTTTGGATATTAGGAAATTCCCTAAAAAAGCAAGGTAAGATATATTGTCATACTTGTATAAAAAATCTTTCCAAAAAAAATTATAAGTGCAGTTATTTAAGGCCTTTTTTTTCAGTCAGTCATGCGCCATATATACAAATTTCAAATATCTTTATTATTTTTCGAGATAATAGCCCGGGACTTTTAACTGAAACACCCTGATATTCGTATTATTTGAACTCTCGCCTTATTGAATTAATTATCTTTAAGTTGCGATTCTGTATGTTGGATCGGCAATTGATTTTTAAGTACTCCATATATATAGCCCCTCGCTTCTATTTAGAACTCAGATTACAGCAGAGGTAATTCTAAAAAAAAGTTTAGCATTCAGTGGTTAGGGTTCCACTACATACTGTAGGATTCCATCTCCTTTACTCAGACAAATCTAGATCTAGCTCCTAGACTTAAGGGGGTCATTGAAGTGACATGTTTTCTTAAGACACATATCAGAAAAAGAGTGCATCAACGAAGACATATACATCGGAGAGTGGCAGAATAGCAATCCGAGGAATGTAGAAATAGTCTAAGATCCGGCATAAGAAGTTAATACCCTCATCTGTTATTCAGATAAGAAATAGTTTATATAAAAGATAACATGTAGGCTAATAGATCGCGACTAGGTTGCCTAGCCATATCTTGACCCCATGACATTTAATTTGAAAATTGTTGTCAGGCGGAATCGAAATTTTGTCTTTAAACGTGTATAGCAGCGAAACCATTAATCCTACAGGAATTTTTCAAGGAAGCAAATTCATCATTTTATAATCCCGGCCTATGCCGGGAAAGTAACATTCCCGTACGGTTTTTTATGTATATTTTAGACAGTAAATAAATACACGCAGACAAACCGACAAACCTACTCACATTAAAATTGCATTTATTAGTAAGCAGTTAGATTGTAACGAAGAAATGTTATGCATTAATACAAATTCCTTAATTTATAATAATATTGGTTGTGATTTCAGAAAAAATAGTATGTGTACTTCGGTGTGAAAGCACATTCCCGGACTTCGATACTTGTTGGCCTCGGCCAACAATTTGCATCGTCGTCCGGGAATGTATTGCTTTCACATCTAAATACACAATATACTATTCTAAGAGATACCTACCAGTTTTTTCCTAGAACCAACGTTTATCTATAGATATTCGCAAGAGATGAGAAAAAAGCACTAAAATGTAAATTTCCAGTTGTATCGTTTCTAGTGTCCTTATTTTTTTGTCGTAGGGCAAAAAATAAAAGATAGTTCGACTGTTGTAACGGGTTTTTGAAGTAAAATTCTACACGTCTATACCCCTTACTCTTTGCGAATTTGCATTAACAAAGGCTTTTTTAACCCCCGATCCCAAAAGAGTTTGACGCGTATGTTTGTATGTTTGTTTGTCTGTCTGTCTGTGGCTTCATATCTCTTCAACGGCTGATCCGATTTTGATGTAGTTTTTTTTATTTGAAAGAGCTTGCTTGATTAGTTATTAACAGGGGAAGGTCGACGGAAAGAGATGAGCAATATACACTCTTCTATCACAAAATCGCGATCGAGAAACGTCAAACGAAAAATGCCAAAAATATCAATTTTGATTTGTTCGTGTCGGGCCGAATTTTCGAATTTCGACGTGCGATTTACGATGCGGATCAACTACAAGTCTTCCTCTTTCCGTATCGACATGGTATCGTATTTTTGAAAATATGGATATATTTAGATGTCGGATTTTCAACGAAAATTTCCCTTCGGAATTCGGATTCCGCATCTTTGGAAATGGTTTTTCGCCCGTAACTCGGAATCCGTAAGAGATAGCTCAAAAATAAAAACTCCCAAGGGAAAATTACATAATACGAGGAACGTTTTGTAATGTTCCAAATTTTACTGTGATTCTTGGTTTGGGCCCGGCGGGCCTTTTAAGATGGCGGTGTCTTGCACTTTTTTGCTTAAAACGTCCATAACTCCTAAACGGTGGCTCCTACGGCAAAAAACTAGGTAATTAATTTTTTTCAAATTAAACGTCAGATATGGCTAGGCAACCTAGTCGCGATCTATTAGCCTACATATGTTCTTTCATAAAAATTATTTCTTATATGAATAACAGATGAGAGTATTAACTTTTTATGCCGGATCTTGTACTATAAGTAATTTTTTAAGAGTTGTAATTAATCACCCTGAGAGTGGAAAGACACCGCTAAAAATTACGGAAGACATAATTAGTACCCTCAGCATATAAATTCTTGTTGTGTCCTTCAGACCCAAGGTGGTAAAATCGACCACAGTTTCACCGTGGTATAAGTAGAATTTTTAAGTACGGGTATAAAAGTCCCCTTTTCAAAAATATTTACGAAAAACTATTGTACCGAAGAAGTATTTTTTCAGCATTTTTATACCCTTCCATAAGTAGAGACACCCTAGAGGCAGCAGGCTGACGTCATTTTGTCGTCATTTTTCGGTTACACGATACTTTGACCTCTGCAAAAGACGTCACAATGACACAAAAATGATGTGATTATGTCACAGTCTTGACACGTCATTTTGTGACGTTAAATTGACGTTATTTAGCGGCATTTATCTGACCATATGTCAGCTCTATTTTTGATTAATTGAAATAAATGTACATTTGAGAAATATAATAAACCAATTTGGTGCAAATTAGCATGTGACTCGAAAGGGTTCTAGATGGTCTCCATTTTCCAATGTGTGATGGCTACAGGATCAGGGCCGAATTAAGGATTGGCTAATCATATATTTGCGCCCTCTGTGGCAGTTTACTTACTCTGGAATAAGATTTCCAAATTATAGATATACAGTTAAAATATCTATAATAAACTAATAAAATTGGTTTAGGCTTGAATATATATTCATATTTTTAATTATATAAAATATATGTTAACATTTATTAAAGAGATGTATTGTCAATTATTGTATATAATATTCTCTTCTTTTTTGTTTTCTTGTCGTTGGTTACCGGAAATCTTATTCCAGAGTAAGTAAACTGCCACACCTTCTTCTTCATAAAGGAAAGAAATTGATGAGAGAAAGGAGAAGGAAACGGAAAAAAAAATTCTCGAGAGCGAAAATTGATTGTGTGCTCACCTTCACGCATTGTCGCCCCTAGGCTATAGCCTAGTTAGCCTTATGGATAATCCGACTCTGTACAGGATGAGCCGCCATGTAGATGAATGAACAACAATTAGTAGGTTAAGCATACTCACTGATTTTTAAGTTATCTCATGCCTGCCACAGAATAATGATCTTTGACCTGACCGTTATATAAGATTCATCCACATCAATTGATGTTTCCTAAATGGATTTGAACATTGCAATTTATATTATTTATTTTCTATTTATGAGAATATATAAGACAAAGAGTGACTGATTATATTGTCAATCGTTTGTATGCGGCACCATCTAGAAATTATTTCTGCAACAGACTATATGGTAATGCATAAACTCGTCTAAAATGGAAAAAATTACGTCACCAATACGTCAAATCGACGTCTCGAAATGACGTCATTTTTTCGTAATCTGACGTCATCGACCAATGTTACCAAAAAATGACGACAAAATGACGTTTTTACGTAACCAGTGGTAAGGCAAAACACGAAGCAATATAAATTTCAATGCGTACCTGTTGTTACTTAAATCCAAATATTCCAAATTTTCAGATTTCCTGACATATCTCATAAGGGGGCTTATGGCTGGTGTTACACTTATTCCATTCCAGGCCAAATTCAAAACTTTAAGACAGTCATTTCTCCTAATGCCAGCGATTAATTTCTTGTTTCCTTCAATTCAATAAATTACTTTATATGAAATAACTAGATGTAACCATTATACTCGTCACCGAATTATTAAATTGTGAACGTATAGTATACTCTTCGCATTTTTAAATTTAAAATTAGACCTACAGTTAATTTTTAGGTCTAATTGGGTTGTTGACGAATTTTCAAAAATTGTGAAATATGGTAGTGGAGGACTTAATTTAGTTATATATTTAATTTGAAAGAAAAATTCTTAGCGCAACATATTTTAAAAAATTGTTAAACTTCGACTATTTGAATGTGCCGCGAAAACGGTAGTGACATCATAACGGCAGTTAGATGTGAACTTATAAGCAGAACAGATGAAGACGAATAAGTTGACATTGCTGACAAGAAAGAAAATAACCTCATATGTCAAAAGTAAATTTGACGTTTAGCTAGCAGTGATTGATGTTTGCAGTTATTGTTAATATTTTTTTACAAAACGACTAAGGCAGTATATCTGTAAAAGCTAATTCTGACATTCTACTTGCGGTAGGTATATTTATGGTCAGCGAATTTTTAAAAAGAGACGATCGTTTTGACATTGCAATGGTTGGAAGTGCAAAAGTTGCAAGGTACTTACGTTACAGCTGCTATAGACAGTACAAACTATTGTAATTTCTGCAAGAACTTCCTTTATCTTATCTTATTAATATTACATAATATGTCTAATATGTATTTTATTATTTAATTTAGATGAATTTGTTAACTATACTTTGTATTTTATTAAATATTTCCTTTTCATTGTTTTATTTCCTATTAACTATATACTTGCGTATCTAACTGAAAACAACAAAATAAGTTTATTTACTAAAGAAATTATTTATTATCCTTCGATACTCACTTCTAAGAAGAGTCAGAATGAGACTTACGAAAATATCAAGAAAGGTCTGTATTATAACAAAAAATAATAAACAGGTAAGTACTTTATGCTAGTATCTATCTAAGCAATAAACAATGATATGTATTTATAACACACATAATTCAAAGGGCATTTATAACTACAATCCAACGCATTCGTAGCCATTTCCGACTGATTGTGTTCACCGACTTTAGACGACTTTCACAGTTTGTTTCATATAGTTTTTCAACGGCGAGTTTTTAAATTTCCTTTCTTAATTTATTGATCATTCTAGTATTATGGGGCGTCTAGGGACCTTCATAAATAATCAATAGCTAACAAAAACAACTGCATTTTATTCCAACATAAACTAGATAAAATACATAAAAGCAGATTAAAGCCATTTCCCTCCTTTTAGGAAGTCAAAGCATGAATAACATTCTAATCTAGAGCCGTTAAGAATACAGTAATACACCCTGTTTTATCCACGAGTTTGGCGGGTAATTTAAATTTGTAACAGCTAGAACGCCACACAAGTCTTGTAATGCGGCCGTTTTTCCTACAACATAAACCCATATTAAAAACCAAATTCCTACATTAAAATACAACTTACCACAAATAAAACGCTTAGAATACATTGTAATTTGTTACTTTACTTGACATTGAAATGGTCTCCACAATAAGAAGACTTGGTCCTTCTCTGGTGGCTTTGAATCATTCATTATTACGTTCAGCGTTTATTACTGGAATACAACAGTTTTTCTGGTGAATTGGTGGTATTGTTTACACAGTACGGCAGAAAACACTATCTGTACTTATATTTATCCATAACTAGATGCTGTTAAACTATACCGAATTGTAACCTATGAACGTCAGTTGAATTTGACGTTAAATATAATGTCAGACAGATTAAACTGTCGTGATTGTCTTTTTTCTCCGTCGCTATCAGCTAGTTTCTAAATTAGTACCCGTTTCTCGTCGTTTTATAACTAACTTCTCTACAGACTGCCGTTATTATGTCATCTCCGTTTTAAATGCATGTATTTTTGTAATTAATATTATAATATTATAAGACTTTCTTTTCAACTTCTACATGTTTCTAATGATTTTTTATGAATAATTGTTATTGTTTAACATAGATTCTCCTCAAATTTTAACATAGTGCAACAACCCAATTGTCATACTTATAATTTTAATGATCACTCGATGATGTCACCTTGACTAGCGAAACATACGTCTGCATACGATGCAGTATTTCGGTGTTACAGCGAAAGGTTACAACACTTTTCATTTGCATTTTTTTTTTTTGAAAATATTTCCTAACTATTTATATTTACTGATCTATTTTTTCTTCTTCTAGTTAATACTAACTTACTATTCAAATTTCATGTCAATGGGACTTCTCTATCTTAAGTTATCCTGCTTACAAAAAACGTAACGAACGGATAGATATAGGCGGACATTTTGAAATTTATTTAGAATTCGACCAAAACAATGATATGATTGTGACGGTGAGAGGTAAACTCTCATATGGTCAGATGCTACTATACGTCGGACAAATGTCACTGGCGTATAGCGACTTGCTTTTTTGCAAGTACCAAGAGCGGCGACCTCTAGCCTTAGTGGGCTATACTCACTGTTTATGAAATCGGATTTGAAGGAAACAACTACTCAGCGGGCAAATACCCCGACCTGCATTGAATTACACCTTCAAATCGTGATCAGTAACCAACTATCATCTGTCTGTTCCTAACCAGACATAGACCGGTTTCGAACTTATTATGTTCTCATCAGTATGCCATAGGTCATGGTCATGGTCATGGTTACTGATCACGATTTGAAGGTGTAATTCAATGCAGGTCGGGGTATTTGCCCGCTGAGTAGTTGTTTCCTTCAAATCCGATTTCATAAACAGTGAGTATAGCCCACTAAGGCTAGAGGTCGCCGCTCTTGGTACTTGCAAAAAAGCAAGTCGCTATACGCCAGTGACATTTGTCCGACGTATAGTAGCATCTGACCATATGAGAGTTTACCTCTCACCGTCACTTCATTTGATTCAGTTTGTATAAGACTAGCAAGTTGACCACTATCATTTGTCTGTTCCATGACCTATGGCATACTGATGAGAACATAATAAGTTCGAAACCGGTCTATGTCTGGTTAGGAACAGACAGATGATAGTTGGTTACTGATCACGATTTGAAGGTGTAATTCAATGCAGGTCGGGGTATTTGCCCGCTGAGTAGTTGTTTCCTTCAAATCCGATTTCATAATGATATGATTCTTTTTCTCTACGCGAGATATTCACGGTTTTAGAAATGTGCCGATCAAATATGCAATATACTCTTCATGTTCGCGAAGAGTGTATTCCAGTATATATATATGACTCCACTAGTCATAAGCCAGAAATGAATGCAATCTACAGTGTGACCCATTTGAAATGAGTGACCCCTCTGAAATATCCGTTTTTTCAACTAATTCGAATTTTTTTTAATAAATAGAAAATTAAAAAGCCTACTTTGGCACAAACTGTCAAAAATTAATTTTTATTTTCAAGGCATTCTCTGATTCACAGACTCACAAAAGTGAAAGACACCTATCCTATGTTTTTTTCTACTCCGTTATGTAAATTTGCTGTTTTCTGTACAGTCTGTAGAATGGATAAGTAAGCAATTCCAGTTAACTGAACGGCTCGGATATATTTCATATCAGTTCTAGGATGGATATGAAATGAAACCGACCAATCATAGTTCGTGTATTAAGTACATAGACAACTATTAGTCTTAAAATAAAATTAGTGCGTAAGCTGTCAAAGTAACTGTCAGTGTGTATTTGTGTAATATATTAATGTTTAATAAATTTTGTAAGCTGGTCGTAGAAAAAGTATACTGTACAACTCGAGTGGATTATCCATATCGCACTCAAAAGATTTTAAACTTCTTTATCGTGCGATATGGATATCATATCCACTCTTGTTGCACAATAGGAGTTTGTGCAACAAGAGTGGATATGATATCCATATCGCACGAGCAGCTAAAGTTATCTAAAGCAAAACACAGATTTTAAGTGGATAAAACACCCCAAAACTATCTAAAAATATTACAACTATTGTAAAAAAGTTTTTATTTCATCTTTTAGGGTGTGATAGAAAAGAGCATTTCCAATATTGCATAATTTTGATTCAAGGAAAAACCATCTAAAAATAATATAATTTGGGGTGTTTTTCCCTCTTAAACTCTGTTTTTTATTAAATCCCAATTACGTTATCTTGGACATACTATTTTCTATCACCCCCTAAAATATCAAGGCGTTAAAAAATTTTACAATAGTTATATTATTTTTAGATTGTTTTTGGGGTGTTTCACCCTCATATCCTCTGTTTTTCGTTAAATAAAAATATGCAATATTGGAAATGCTCTTTTCTATCACCCCATGAAATATGAATGTGTTAAAAACGTTTTTTACAATAATTATATTATTTTTAAATTTTGAGGTGTTTCACCCTCGTTAAATCAAAATTATGCAATATTGGAAATGTTCTTTTCTATCACACCCTAAAAGACGAAAGTGTAAAAAACTTTTTTACAATAGTTATAATATTTTTAGATAGTTTTTGGGACGTTTTACCCTCTTAAAATCCGTGTTTTGCTTTAGATAACATTAGCTGCTCAACCCTTTTTAACATTCATTTTTCGTTTTATAGGAACATACTTTTCAATTCTGTAATTACTAAAATTTTCACGTCATGTGCATTACCCCATCGGTCCCCTGTAAATAATCATATCTGATTTCGTTTCTGTCTTCAGCCACATACATTTTAGAAGATTTAGAAGTGTGAAATAATGTTACTTCTTTCACACTTTTTACTTTTTTTCACTATTACCATAAACATGTTTTAAGCACAAAAAATAATGAAGAAATATAAATGTGCAGTTTTTTTAACACTAGTAGAAAAATATACTATGATCTATGATATAATATAGTAAGATAAACCTGAGTTTTATTTTATAAATATAAAAGGGGATAAAAAGATTGTAGCTATAAACTCTCTCTACCTGCAGCTGTATTAAACCCATTCCAAGACAAGTCCAATTCTTCTATGTTATCATTGGATTTACATATTTCCTCGAAATAGACACCAGAAGCTTCAGTGAAATTATTATGACTAAGATTCAGTACTCTTAAATTTGGGATATCACATAGAGCACCTTTCAAATTGAATAAACCTTGATCGCCTAAACTATTAAAACTTAAGTCCAATTCAGATATATAATTAGAATTTGATAAGGATTCGTTTAATATGTCTGCACCTACAAAGAAAGTCACAAGTTGAACAGAAAGAAACGTTTGTATTTTAACTTTATATACTTTAATGTCCTACAAGTCTGTTATTTTACAATAACCACCCTATTTTGAGATACATTAAATGAAAAATAACGCCCTAGAGCGTTATGAATACCTATAACGCCCTAGAGCATTATACAATTATAACACAACCCAAAACAAGCTAATTATGATAGCGTTATTGACAAACAAAATGCGTTGCTATGCAACAGCGGCGTTTACAAACAATTTCGATTTTTACTCTCTTTTAAATCAAATCGTTCTGAACATAATAGATGTCAAATTAATAAATCGTAAATGTCAAAAAAAAAATTCAAATTAAATAACAGACTTGTAGGACATTAAACGTTGAAGGCACCACGGGTGTTATAGGATAATAACGCCCTCGGTCGACGTACATTCCCTCGGGCCAGAGGCCCTCGGGAAGTACACTGCCGACCTCGGTGCGTTATTATCCTTATAACACCCTTGGTACTTTAATAACTATTACAAAATCTATGATAAATATGTTATGCCTAATATATAAGATAATTCTTTGCGTGCTTTTTAATTAAATTACATTATGTCTGTTCGAATCATAACCCAGGAAGGACTAAAACGGTGTTTAGCCCAGTCGATGACGGTATTTACCAACAAAAATTTGCAAAAAGAATAATTTTTTTTAATGAGTTCATGAAAGTGTATAGAATAATATCCTGAAAAGTTTACATTTCGCTCGAATGCAGAACATAAAAAAAAGTGAGAAAAAAATGTTTTTCATCCATATTTCCAAAATGTTGAGTCAAGCTAGGAAAAAATAAAAAATACAAATGGATAGATCACGTATTTATGAACAAAAAATGCTCTAACAAAATTTATCGCTGAAGTCACGGTATTCCCGGAAAAAAAATAGTCAAGTAACGTTATAACTGGGAGAGATCCTTGCGTGCACGTGCTTGAATACGCGTGACTGTTACACCGACGCGCGACGCACTGAATTACATGTCACTAAATCAGAATCTGTTCAATCTATATGAATGTTGGTTCATTTAAAAGATGGAAATTGTAGCTTTCCGATGCTTTTTTGTTTTATACAATACAAGCAAAGAATGGATGGGAAAAATATACTTATATATATATTATCACGCTCGAACTCAATCGTCGCAATAAAAAATATAAAAAAAAAAATAAAAGCCCTTCAAAAAAATTCTTTCTTCATTGAAAACTGTTAAAAAGTATGTACAGTTCATGATTATTATGCCTGCAGTACACTCTCGCCGAGACCGCTCGGCGAATGTCTCTGTTTTTAGTAATGTAAATGAAAGATATGGATATTTTTACAATTAATTAATTTTATTTATTTGCTTTTATCATGATTGGAAAATATTATTTAGGTATTAAGCAAATCACAACTTACACACTTTTTTATTTATTACGAAATTACCTACTTTCTGTATATTGTTGCCCTAATCTGGGCACGCTAATATACTAATTAGGTAAATATTTAAAAACACTCATTATTGGAGAATCAATCAAAACAACTACTCTTCTAGCTAATACTGACGAAGTATTGAATTACATGACATGATTCCTAGCATTTTAAAGAAAAAAATTATGTTGAAAATAATATTTTCTAATAACGACATGGACGTTGCTGAAATTGCCGCTGCTGCAGCTTATTGTGCGTTTGCATATTTTAATTATGTGCATATATACAAAAAATATAAAATTGAAAATCCTTGGAAACCAAGAAGATGGTGGATGAAAACAATTCATCGAAATAGTGAGTGTTGAAAATGTAAATGTGATTTTAATTATTATTATTTACCTCACTATAACAATGAAACATGCCTGAATTAATAAAGGGTGTAGTCGGTTAAGCATATGAAAAATGCTCATAAAGGAAATTACATGAAATAGACATCAAAATATTCCCTTGACTATAAAAAAATATTTGTTACAATATTATTCCAGAAATCCAAATCGATAAAATTCTCAGAATATGTTAGTTATGAGGTAATCTTTGCAGAACGGCAATCAACCCCCCCATCTGTAGTCTAATAACCCAGCCAGACCATATTTTTAAATAAAATTAATAAATTAATAAGCAAATTAGCCTTATAAATGCTTCTAAACTATGTATGATGTTTTAGGGCACTAGATTTTAGGTTTCTTAGGTTAAGTTTACTTAATTTTTCTCCAAGAAGTATGGTTTCCAAACGTTTTTTTGTGTAATGTAGTACAAAAATTATGTCAACAATGCATCATCGGAATGACACAGAATGACTCTCGTCATCAGAATGACCTAATTACTAACAGTATAATAAACTTTCGATTTGATATGAAAATAAACAAATGAAAACAAAATAGAACAAAATTGTAATGTTTAATACCTATTTAAAAAAATGAAATAAAACAAAAAGTTACAAAATCTACTACGTACTACTTATTAAATATTTGTTTAAAAAGTGTGTCAATTTCATCGTTATTTAAAAATTTAAAATATTTTGATGAAATTGGAACCGGTGCATCTTTCAATTTGCTCAAAATTCCAGTGCACTCCAGCTCCTGCCTATCTTCCTTATTGGGCCAAAAGAAAGTTTTATTGTTTCGGGCCATGAACGAAACAAGAATCTTGGTACCAATTTCTGTCTGTCTGTAATTAATTCGTGCACAGAAGATACTGCACTATCACCCACTTTTTGTTCCGTGAATTTTGAACACCCTGTATATGAGTTAAGTTTGAAATAAAAGTCACTTTTCACGAGAGAAAATAAAATAAGTTTTTATTTTTGTTCACGTTCTCACAATACTTGATTTTTGTTGAATAGAACTTAATTAGAGCGATTAGTTAATTAGTACGATTAATTAGAACGACTGGATAAGCAGTAAGAGTAAACATTTGCCTTTGAGTTTTGTCGCGTTTCGACGTAATATTTTTTTCTGAATTCATCTGGAAGATCTTTATGGTCGATAATTTTCAAATTTTTTCGTCAATTAGGTAAGCTGCAACAAATTTTTAATTAACAATTGCCCTTTTTGCAAAAATTCAGCTCCCCCAGACAAGAGCAAGTGAGAATATACTAGGTGCCCTCGGCCTCGCGGCTTCCCTGCCGAAAATTCCCCATAGAAACTTATAAAAAAAAAGTGATGCGGTTTTATCGTTCCTATAAGTTATATTAGTATTATACAGACAGGATTTTATCTGTTTTATTAAGTTTTAAATCGGTTATGAAACAGTAATTCCGAATGAGCTATTTGGAATTATCATGTTGCCCTTTCATGAGTACTTATATGAAATATACATCAACAAATCTACAGTTTAGTGTCTGCAAATGCACCCTTGCCCTTATATCTGTAAACATATGGAATTACAGATACAACTTTAAAGAGATTCTAAACTTTTCTATAAGTAATATCATAAGAGTTCCAGTCCGTCCTTTCTCCAGTATCTATCGTATGTAACACACCATTTATCAACATGTTTTCATTGTAAATTTCAACATTGTTTTTTATTAGTATTAATGTGGATATACATGTCAACAAATGTACAGTTTCAATTGTATATTTTACAGATGTATTTTTATTGTAAACTTCCATTTTGCTTTTTTATTAGTATTAATTTGGATATGCATGCCGACAAATGTACAGTTTAAATTGCATATTTCAAATAGAAATACTAATATTGTGGTAAACACAAAATTCTGCAGTCCTTATTTCCTCGGGTGTTCTTGTTCTAGCCTAGAAGCAATGAATGAGTTAGCAGTGAAAGAGACTGCTTTGTTTTTAATTTAACTAACACACTTCAGTTCCTTAGGTCACATTAGATTAGATATGAATTAGCTACACGTATACAGCTCCCTCTACTGGAGCCTGGAGTAAAGTTGCTGCTGAAATTTCTATCAGTTTCTACCAGAATGGAGCAGCAAACATTTACTTATACCACATCAATGAGAATTTATGAGAACAGTATCTAAGGTAAAACGTGCGGCTTTCCGTTGTTAAATGGCAAGTGTTTCTATAAGAAACGAGCTGCATTAGGTTGACTTGCAATTGAAGATTACTAATTATAATGTTTGAATAGGAGATCAGTTTCTATGAGTATTAATGTTTTTTTTTCAGTAATATATTAAATGTGTTTTCATTTGTTTGAATGGGTAAAAAGAAAGGTCAGTTTTCAACTGCAATTACAAATACAAGTTTAATCACTTTGAATGGGGTTATATGCGATTAATTTCTAAAAGTATTTATGCTGTTTTCCGAATATAATTGTGATGAGGTTTAATCAGTAACAAATTGTTCACTACTTGTTATGATATGGTCGGAAATTCCAAGTACACATTTAGTATTCCTTCAAAAGGATTGATGAGAGCAGTTTCTACGAGTATCTATTTGTTGTTCCTCTAGTAAATTATATAAGTCTACATTTACTTATACTATCTCAATGAGAATTTAAGAGAACAGTATTTAATGTAAAACGTACGGCTTTCCGTGGTTAAATGGCAAGTGTTTCTATAAGAAACGAGCTGCATTAGGTTAGAACAGTTTTGATTTGCAATTGAAGATTACAAATTATAATGTTTGAATAGGGATTTATGAGATCAGTTTCTATGAGTATTAATGTTTTTTTTTTCAGTAATATATTAAATGTGTTTTCATATGTTTGAATGGGTAAAAAGAAAGGTCAGTTTTCAACTGAAATTACAAATACAAATTTAATCACTTCGAATGGGGTTATATGCGATCAATTTCTAACAGTATTTATACTGTTTTCCGAATATAATTGTGATGAGGTTTGATCAGTAACAAATTGTTCAGTACAAGTTACGATATGGTCGGAAATTCCAGGTACATATTTAGTATTACTTCGAAAGGATTGATGATAGCAGCTTCTACGAGTATGTATTTGTTGTACCAATAGTAAATTATATAAGTCTTTATCAGTACGCATTCGGATCTAATTTAAATATGAAAATTATATCAGAATAAAGCAACCAAATATTTTAAACAGTATCTATTTGTAAATCCAGACATTTACTTATACTATCTCAATGAGAATTTATGAGGACAGTATCTAATGTAAAACGTGCGGGTTTCTGTGGTTAAATGGCAAGAGTTTCTATATGAAACGAGCTGCATTTGTTTAGAACAGTTTTGATTTGCAATTGAAGATTACAAATTATAATGTTTGAATAGGGATTTATGAGATCAGTTTCTATGAGTATTAATGTTATTTTTTCAGTAATATATTAAATGGGTTTTCATTTGTTTGAATGAGTAAAAAGAAAGGTCAGTTTTCAACTGCAATTACAAATACAAGTTTAACCACTTCGAATGGAATTATATGCGATCAATTTCTAACAGTATTTATGCTGTTTTCCGAATATAATTGTGATGAGGTTTGATCAGTAACAAATTGTTCACTACATGTTACGTGTGGAAATTCCAGGTACATATTTAGTATTACTTCGAAAGGATTGATGATAGCAGTTTCTACGAGTATGTATTTGTTGTGCCAATAGTAAATTATATAAGTCTTAATCAGTACGCATTCGGATCTAATTTAAATATGAAAATTATATCAGAATAAAGCAACTAAATATTTTAAATAGTATCTATATGTAAATCCAGACATTTACTTATACTATCTCAATGAGAATTTATGAGAACAGTATCTAATGTAAAACGTGCGGCTTTCCGTGGTTAAATGGCAAGAGTTTCTATAATAAACGAGCTGCATTAGGTTAGAACAGTTTTGATTTGCAATTGAAGATTACAAATTATAATGTTTGAATAGGGATTTATGAGATCAGTTTCTATGAGTATTAATGTTTTTTTTTCAGTAATAAGTATATTAAACGTGTTTTCATTTGTTTGAATGGGTAAAAAGAAAGGTCAGTTTTCAACTGCAATTACAAATACAAGTTTAATCACTTCGAATGGGGTTATATGCGATCAGTTTCTAACAGTATTTATGCTGTTTTCCGAATATAATTGTGATGAGGTTTGATCAGTAACACATTGTTCACTACATGTTACGATATGGTCGGAAATTCCAGGTACATATTTAGTATTCCTTCGAAAGGATTGATGATAGCAGTTTCTATGAGTATGTATTTGTTGTTCCAATAGAAAATTTGTCTTTATCAGTATGCATTCGAATCTACTTTAAATACAAAAATTATATCAGAATGACACAACCAAATATTTTAAAAAGTATCCACTTGTAAATCCAAACATTTAAAGATATATTTTAATGAGAACCAATCAGAACAGTATCTAATGTAACGCATGCGGCTTTCCGTGGCTAAATTTTAAAAGTATTTTTAATAAATAGCTTTAACGGATTTGAACAGTTTTAATTTGCAATTCCAGATGAATAGTTTTAATTGTTAAATAGGGATCTATGAGATCAGTGTCTTTGTGTAATGTTTATTTTACAATAAAAACACATTTTATTGAAAAAAAAAACATTACACTGACCTCATAGATCCCTAACAATTAAAACTATTCATCTGGAAATGCAAAACTGTTCGAATCCGTTAAAGCTTATTTATTGCAAATAATTTTAAAATTTAGCAACGGAAAACCGCACACGTTACATTAGATACTGTTGTGATGGATTCTCATTATAATATTATCTTGGATTTACAGGTGGACACTATTTAAAATATTTGGGGTTTCATTCTGATATGATTTTTGTATTTAAATTAGATCCGAATGCATACTGATAAAGACTTATATAATTTACTGTAGGAACAACAAATAAATACTCGTAGAAACTGCTCTCATTAATCCTCTTGAAGGAATACTAAATATGTACCTGGAATTTCCGACCATATCGTAACATGTAGTGAACAATTTGTTACGGATCAAACCTCATCACAATTATATTCGGAAAACAGCAGAAATACTGTTAGAAATTGATCGCATATAACCCCATTCGAAGTGATTAAACTTATATTTGTAATTGCAGTTCAAAACTGACCTTCCTTTTTACCCATTCAAACAAATGAAAACACATTTAATATATTACTGAAAAAAAAACATTAATACTCATAGAAACTGATCTCATAAATTCCTATTTAAACATTATAATTTGTAATCTTCAATTGTAAATCAAAACTGTTCTAACCTAATGCAGCTCGCTTCTTATAGAAACACTTGCCATTTAACCACGAAAAGCCGCACGTTTTACATTAGATACTGTTCTCATAAATTCTCATTGAGATAGTATAAGTAAATGTCTGGATTTACAAACAGATACTGTTTAAAATATTTGGTTGCTTTATTCTGATATAAATTTTCATATTTAAATTAGATCCGAATCTTTACTGATAAAGACTTATATAATTTACTAGAGGAACAACAAATAGATACTCGTAGAAACTGCTCTCATCAATCCTCTTGAAGGAATACCAAATGTGTACTTGGAATTTCTGACCATATCATAACATGTAGTGAACAATTTGTTACTGCCCTGCCAAAAATTCCACATAGAAACTTATAAAAAAAAAGTGATGCGGTTTTATCGTTCCTATAGGTTATATTAGTATTATACAGACAGGATTTTGTCTGTTTTATTAAGTTTTAAATCGGTTATGAAACAGTAATTCCGAATGAGCTATTTGGAATTATCATGTTGCCCTTTCATGAGTATTTATATGAAATATACATCAACAAATCTACAGTTTAGTGTCTGCAAATGCACTCTTGCCCTTATATCTGTAAACATATGGAATTACAGATACAACTTTAAAGAGATTCTAAACTTTTCTATAAGTAATATCATAATAGTTTCAGTCCGTCCTTTCTCCAGTATCTGTCGTATGTAACACACCATTTATCAACATGTTTTTATTGTAAATTTCAACATTGTCTTTTTATTAGTATTAATGTGGATATACATGTCAACAAATGTACAGTTTCAATTGTATATTTTACAGATGTATTTTTATTGTAAACTTCCATTATGTTTTTTTATTAGTATTAATTTGGATATGCATGCCGACAAATGTACAGTTTAAATTGCATATTTCAAATAGAAATACCAACATAGTGGTAAACACAAAATACTGCAAAGTCCTTATTTCCTCGGGTGTTCTTGTTCTAGCCTAGAAGCAATGAATGAGTTAGCAGTGAAAGAGACTGCTTTACTTTTAATTTTACAAACACACGTCAGTTCCTTAGGTCACATTAGATTAGATATGAATTAGCGACACGTATAAGCTCCCTCTACTGGAGCCTGGAGTAAAGTTGCTGCTGAAATTTGTTTATACCAGAATGGAGCAGCAAAATGAGTCAAGCCGTATTCATTTGTAAATCCAAACATTTACTTATACCACATCAATGAGAATTTATGAGAGCAGTATCTAATGTAAAACGTGCGGCTTTCCGTGGTTAAATGGCAAGTGTTTCTATAAGAAACGAGCTGCATTAGGTTAGAACAGTTTTGATTTGCAATTTAAGATTACAAATTATAATGTTTGAATAGGGATTTATGAGATCAGTTTCTATGAGTATTAATGTTTTTTGTCAGTAATATATTAAATGTGTTTTCATTTGTTTGAATGGGTAAAAAGAAAGGTCAGTTTTCAACTGCAATTACAAATACAAGTTTAATCACTTCGAATGGAGTTATATGCGATCAATTTCTAAAAGTATTTATGCTGTTTTCCGAATATAATTGTGATGAGGTTTAATCAGCAACAAATTGTTCACTACTTGTTATGATATGGTCGGAAATTCCAAGTACACATTTAGTATTCCTTCAAGAGGATTGATGAGAGCAGTTTCTATGAGTACCTATGTATTTGTTGTGCCAATAGTAAATTATATAAGTCTTTATCAGTATGCATTCGGATCTAATTTAAATATGAAAATTATATCAGAATAAATCAACCAAATATATTAAACAGTATCTATTTGTAAATCCAGACATTTACTTATACTATCTCAATGAGAATTTATGAGAACAGTATCTAATGTAAAACGTGCGGCTTTCCGTGGTTAAATGGCAAGAGTTTCTATAAGAAACGAGCTGCATTAGGTTAGAACAGTTTTGATTTGCCATTGAAGATTACAGATTATAATGTTTGAATAGGGATTTATGAGATCAGTTTCTATGAGTATTAATGTTTTTTTTTCAGTAATATATTAAATGTGTTTTCATTTGTTTGAATAGGTAAAAAAGAAGGTCAGTTTTTAACTGCAATTACAAATACAAGTTTAATCACTTCGAATGGGGTTATATGCGATCAATTTCTAACAGTATTTTTGCTGTTTTCTGAATATAATTGTGATGAGGTTTGATCAGTAACAAATTGTTCACTACATGTTACGATATGGTCGGAAATTCCAGGTACATATTTAGTATTCCTTCAAGAGGATTGATGAGAGCAGTTTCTACGAGTATGTATTTGTTGTTCCAATAGTAAATTATATAAGTTTTTATCAGTATGCATTCGGATCTACTTTAAATACAAAAATTATATCAGAATGAAACAACCTATAACCCCATTCGAAGTGATTAAACTTGTATTTGTAATTTCAGTTGAAAACTGACCTTTCTTTTTACCCATTCAAACAAATGAAAACACATTTAATATATTACTGAAAAAAAAAACATTAATACTCATAGAAACTGATCTCATAAATCCCTATTCAAACATTATAGTTTGTAATCTTCAATTGCAAATCAAAACTGTTCTAACCTAATACTTATAGAAACACTTGCCATTTAACCACGGAAAGCCGCACGTTTTACATTAAATACTGTTCTCATAAATTCTAATTGAGATAGTATAAGTAAATGTCTGGATTTACAAATAGATACTGTTTAAAATATCTGGTTGCTTTATTCTGATATAATTTTTATAATTAAATTAGATCCGAATCTGTACTGATAAAGACTTATATAATTTACTAGAGGAACAACAAATACATACTCGTAGAAACTGCTATCATCAATCCTTTCAAAGGAATACTAAATATGTACCTGGAATTTCCGACCATATCGTAACATGTAGTGAACAGTTTGTTACTGATCAAACCTCATCACAATTATATTTGGAAAACAGCATAAATACTGTTAGAAATTGATCGCATATAACCCCATTCGAAGTGATTAAACTTGTATTTGTATTTGCAGTTGAAAACTGACCTTTCTTTTTACCCATGCATTCAAACAAATGAAAACACATTTGATATATTACTGAAAAAAAACATTAATACTCATAGAAACTGATCTCATAAATCCCTATTCAAACATTTTAATTTGTAATCTTCAGTTTCAAATCAAAACTGTTCTAACCTAATGCAGCTCGTTTCTTATAGAGACACTTGCCAGTTAACCACAGAAAGCCGCACGTTTTACATTAGATACTGTTCTCATAAATTCTCATTGAGATAGTATAAGTAAATATCTGGATTTACAAATAGATACTGTTTAAAATATTTAGTTGCTTTATTCTGATATAATTTTCATATTTAAATTAGATCCGAATCTGTACTGATAAAGACTTATATAATTTATTAGAGGAACAACAAATAGATACTCGTAGAAACTGCTCTCATCGATCCTCTTGAAGGAATACTAAATGTGTACTTGGAATTTCCGACCATATCATAACAAGTAGTGAACAATTTGTTACTGATTAAACCTCATCACAATTATATTCGGAAAACAGCATAAATACTTTTAGAAATTAATCGCATATAACCCCATTCGAAGTGATTAAACTTGTATTTGTAATTGCAGTTGAAAACTGACCTTTCTTTTTACCCATTGAAACAAATGAAAACACATTTGATAGATTACTGAAAAAAAAACATTAATACTCATAGAAACTGATCTCATAAATCCCTATTCAAACATTGTAATTTGTAATCTTCAATTGCAAATCAAAACTGTTCTAACCTAATGCAGCTCTTTTCTTAAAGAAACACTTGTCTTTTAATCATGGAAAGCCGCATGAATTACATTAGATACTGTGCTCATAAATTCTCATTGATGTGGTATAAGTAAATGTTTGGATTTACAAATGGATATGGCTTGACTCGTTTTGCTGGTCAATTCTGATATAAACTGATAACTATTTCAACAGAAACTTTATCTAACTCTTATAGAAACTTATTGACCATATAGGTTCTCATAGATACTTATTAATTTTTGATAATTTTCAATACGGATTGATGAGATTTTTTTGACAGGGTTGTGTTCCCTTTGACTCGTGTAGACTCGGCGAGAGTGTACTGCAGGCATTATGGTTTAATAAGTTGTAGTAACGTGGGTTCAAAAAAAAGTACATCTCAAATCATTTTAATGTCTTTGCTTGATGATTTTTTTGATATATATATATATATATATATATATATATATTCGAGGCTATAACTTGTCGAGAAATTGACCCATTCGAAAAAATAAAATATCATTATTTCGGAAAAAATGTATACTTTTCGAATGTTCAAATACAAATTTATTTACCGCCCAGTAAGCACACTAACGTGAATAACACGAAAAATATTATACCAGAAACGACGTTAAATCAACGCTAAATGTCGCCGGTTTCACGTTTCAACTATAATTTCAACGTTTAACGTTAATGAAACGTTAATTAACGTTGAAAAAGCGTGTAGTTGAATATTCCTGGCGCCGATATGGTTTTATTTTATATTGTGATGTTTTTTTTTACTACCTATATAAAATTGGCCTGGGCCTGGATTGCTCTACTATCTAGTCCAGGCCTGCATTGGTTCTGCCAGCACGCCCCTGATAAAAATCAATCTACTAACGAGTATTCAACCAAATTACGTTAGATATACCTTAAATACACGTGTATGTGTGCTTACTGGGTGTACGCATTTTACTTCCATGCCCAGTGGACAGTAACGACAAAAAAATTAAAAAAAAATTTTATTCTTCAGATAGGCTTAGAATGTCATGAAACGTCGAAATTTTAAGTTTGAGTGAAAAAAATTCTGTCTGTCTGTCTCTCTAATTTTTTTGTGCGCACGTTTACTCTAGAACCGTTTAAGATATTGACTTGAAATTTGGTACATGCATGTATTTTAAGGAGATCTGGAACTAGATTATATTTTCATCTTGTTCCGTCGAAGGGTTGGGGGGGTAAATGGGGGTAAACAGGTAAATGAAGCAGGTAAGAGTCCATAAAATTGCTATTTAGTATTCCGGGTGTAAACGAATAGTGGGCCACCCCTGTAACTTCCTTGTTTTTAAAGATATCGGGATAAAATTTTGTATGGTGAAATTAGGTAAGATTTTCAACTTTTTGAGACCTATTCGTCATCTTTATCACTTCCGGTTTCACCGGAAATGGCCCCAATAGTCTTTTCTAAATGGACCACTCTGTATGTTTTTGCATTTTTGAAATAAAGATCACATTTTGGATACATTTATACTATTTTGAACAATTTATACAGTGTTGCACGAAAAATAATTCGAAGTTTAGTTGCATATCATAAAATATTAACAAAAATATACAGGGTTGATCAAAATTTAATTGAAGTTAGATATAAATCATAAATTTCTTAAGAAAAATTGTCAATTCTGCCGGTAACGATTACACAATACGGAACTTTTGGTACCGTTTAACCCCTACTAAATAGAGCTTTCTGAATATCCGGGTGGCCCATATCATAATATTTAAAACAAATAAGTCATTTTGAAAAATGTGATTTTAATGAGTTTACAGCATTCTGTATGATGTATTATTGGACATATTGACGTTTTCGTATTTTTTATATGAATTACATTGGAACAAAAATAATTTTAACATATTCGCAGCCATCTAAATTCGAATTATTTTTCGTGCAATACTGTATAAATTGTTCAAAATGGTATAAATGTATCCAAAATGTGACTATTGGGGCCATTTCCGGTGAAACCGGAAGTGATAAATATAGCGAATAGGTCTCAAAAAGTTGAAAATCTTACCTAATTTCACCATACAAAATTTCATCCCGATATCTTTAAAAACAAGGAAGTTACAGGGGTGGCCCACTATTCGTTTACACCCGATATACAAGAGAAACTAAGGTCTCAAAAAATGTTTTGGCATTAGCCACCCTCATTACCACCCCCACCCAATTATTAAAGGGGATGAGAATAGATTGTGATTTAGTGTGTGTGCTGTGTACAAGAACCAAAAACCTCAAAATATTTTTTTACTTCGTCCACCCCCCACTACCCGTTATCACCTTCCCCACCCCACTACTGATGTGGGGCATCGTTTTATGAGTTTTTGGGGTAGAGGATTTCAAATATTATATTATTAAAGTTCCATAAACAATTATTTCCACATACAAAATTTTTTCGTTGTGAGAGACTTGGATATAAAATCTGGATGTGGAAGTAGTGATTCCTTGGGCAGCGGTTTTTTCGAAAATATGATCAATCACCATGATCAGAAATAGAGATTTTCACGATCTTATAACTCTCTATAGTTTTGAATATAAATTCTGAAACTTTTCCAATACATTAACAAATATATAAGGAATCAAGGGCGGCACCAGGGGCAATTGCCCCCCCCCCCCCCCGAGGGCCCCGAGAAGAATAGGATCTAATATTATTTATTATTGAATATTGAAAATGTCGAGTCGGCCGCAGTGCCCCCCCCCCCCCCCAGTAACCTTTCTGGATCCGCCCTTGTAAGGAATCCATTGGATACAGTTAAAATGTGGATAAACACAATATAGTGTGACGTGTTTCCACCCCTAGGAAACCGCCCTTGCAAAATCCGTGGGTTCCAAAAATTAAAACAAGAGATAATCACTAACACATTTTATTAATTAACTTACTGAATTGAATACTTCACAATACTATTATTAACTAAAATACACTTTTACTAACTAAAAATATCCTTTAACAATGTTTATTTCTTTGTATTCACTTCGTAGTTTTCGCCTCACTTGTCAATTCAAACATGCCTTCCCGCCGAGAATGCAACCTTGTATACTCTATCAATTGCTTCTAGAACTACTAGAAATGACGCGAGCGTCATCTAGAGCACAGTAGAAGTTTTGATCTACTTCTCCACTGTTCCAGAACGTTTCTACCGGTGTCTCACAGATGGCGTAACGTATAACATGTATTTAGTGCTGCCTATCCTCAAGGGGTGTTTATTCGTAACAGTAGTAAAGCAGGCAGAAATTTATGCGAGTTATGGCGCGGCAGATCTGCTTGGATCCTGCGGCTATGGGGTATGTGTGGTGTGTGTGTGCCTTCATAATTATATATTTCCCTCCATACTCACTATTTATCCTCCTATTCACTAAGAAAAATGTTAAAAATGTGTAATCCGAAAGAGAAAAAAGCTTTATTTTACTCTTTAGAACAGCTAAGAATTTTAAGAGCTTCCATAGTATACAGGGTGTAATCAGTTTCACGTCATTAAAAAAACTGGTAATGGGGACCGACTAGACAAACAAAAAACCTTCATGACTTTTCCCCCTAGGGGCACTTTGAAAAAAACTGGCCTAGGTCAACAATTTGAATATTAAGGTAGGAAATATTTGAGAACCACTGCCTTTCTGGGTCATTGGACGTGTAGTAATTCCCAATTATACAACTTTTAAATTGTCATAAAAAATGCACTCGTTCCGCCGGAAAGCAAAGGACTGCGGCACCTTTGATGAGTGCCTGAAATAAAAATGTAAATAATTCGTTCTCTTTTTGCAGAACTGCAAAAGCAAATAGTGGGCGTAGAAGTTAAATACAGCATTTCTTAACATGTGTGTTTTTTTAATTCAGAACAAAATATTGTTTATAATTTATCAGATTTAAATGTGGTTTATTAACATTTGTAACCTAAATGAGTGTTCTGGGTTAGAAGCTTAAAAAATGAATAATTATTGCATGACATTGGGAAATAAAGAGTTAGACGTATGAGATACACGATAACAGAAAACAATTATGTGTATTTTAAGTTAGGAAAAAATCTGATTTAACGAATTGTCGATCAGGTATCGAAAACTAAAATATTCGGTAAATTTAGAACTTACCAATAAATTTGTTGATTTACATACATTTTTCGAAATGGCTTCCGTCTGCATCAATACACTTTTCGGCACATACGCACTCCGTTCAACAAATTTGGTAAATTAGGATCATTGTTTATGGTTTTTATGCACATTAAAATACCACACTAAAATATTAACTAACGTTGTCAATAAAGAGAATAAAAATAAAAACTTGGTCCAAAATCCACAACAAACACCAAAAGAGCGAACAAGTAGAGTCTGTACGTAATCAAGAACTTGAACGGTAAGTCAATAAAATAAATCTGAACTGTAAATACGTGGTCCAAAATTCAAAAGACATAAATCAAAAGAAAGAAATAAGAGCTGTGGTCAGATGAGAAAAGGCTTTTAATTTTTTAGTTAACTTATTAACAAACCCATATTTTGTCACAACTTGTTTGCGTTATGAGTATGATATTGAAAGAATATGTGTAATAAAGGACCCCGCAGAATCCTTATGGAAAATTGCTTTCGGTCAAACTCTTTGAAATTCTGAATTCTGGTAGTTCTTGATGTGTAGAACAAGAGTTCTCGAGGGAACTAAGTCCTAAAAACTCATGGTTTAGAGATATAGCCCTCTGAAGTTGGACTTTACCCAAGATGCTCACAAGAAAGGTTTCACATGCCAAGAAAACTAGGTGGAAGAGAAACAAGCTAAAAACGTACTCTTCGCCTGTTCACTGAACTTTTTATATAATTGTTACACATTCTATAGGATACTCTTGCAATTTTTTGTATATATTGTTAGTTTTAGACATTTTTAATTTTATAGTACGAACTTAGTTGGTAAAAGACTCAGTGTAAAATAAAGTGAAAATTAAAAAAACCATACCAAACCCCATTTGGGTTTCGAACCCGGGACTCTTGGATTCCGAGTCAAAAGCGTAAGAACTACACCACCACCTTACACGTAAAAGAAATGTAAATTTTTACATTATAAGATACGAGCTAAAATCATATTTTCACGGCTGTATATTACATTATGAAATGTATATTTGTAAAATATATAAATATTTAGATATTAAAGTGAAATATCATTCCACCAGATTTCTATTCAATTACAAAAACATATATATCAAAATTTTTTTTTCAAATTTAAATCAGTAATAACATTTTTATTTACCGATCGATTTTGTTCAAAAACAATAGGGTTCTTCCTCTAGCTAACACTAACTTACTGTCAAAATTTCAATACAATTGGATTTTTCTTTCTTGAGTTATCGTGCTTACAAGAAACGTGACGCACGGACAGACGGACATTTTGAAAGTTGTTCAGACTTCGTTCACTAACACAATGATATGAAATTTTTTTGTCTGCAAGCGATATTTACGGTTTTAGAAATGTGCCGATCAAATGCGATATACTCTTCGTTTTCGTATTTGCGAAGAGTATAATAACAGACATCGCCAATGCACACTACACACAAATAATTAACCTACAAAAATACTTCCACGAAAAAGCAACATCTAGACTGCACGAAATAATAACAAAAATGGACGACACCACTCAACCTAGCAAATGTACACTACGACCAAACATCAATATAGATACGAATAACGCCAAAATAGATAGATGAATGAGTAAAGAAATGCACGGGAGATTATAAACCAACTTAATAATAACAACATTGACAAAGAAAAATCATGTGCGTGGCTAACACATGGGAGTCTATTCGCTGAACCGGAAGGTTATATGATGGCAAGATCAAGTAGTTGCCATGAGAAACTACAGAAAAGCCATCATTAAAGAGCGGAATATGTCAATACATAAATGCAGAATGTGTGACAAAACATAAGAAAGTATAGAACACATAATTGGGGGATGCACGCACAACCCTGGCACCAAAGGAATATACCAAAAGGCATAACAACATAGCTAGAACTGTCCATAAAAAAATCCTGAGAAATCTAAAACTAATAGACGAGGAAGTACACACTACTATAAATATAAACCATCATCAGTTATAGACACAGAAACCTATAAAATATACTGGTATTGACAAGTAATAACCGGATATAATAATTACAGGCAAGATAGATAAAAGGACCTACCTGATAGATATAGCTGTACCTCTCGTACACAACATCATGAAAATGAAGATAGGCAAAATGCATAAATATATGGAATTGGTACAAGAGATAAAAAACATGTAACACCAGGAAGATAATACCAATAATAATAGGGGCAACAGCAGAAGAAGCAAAAGTCACCCTAGATAGCCTAATAGACTACAAGCCCATCGTAATTTTCAAGTGACACAGCATGAATTATATCCAGTACGATGCTGGTATATGAAACCAGAACTTTAGGCACTATGCCGTCACTTTTGGGCGGTACAGGTGAGTACACAGGTAAATTGAATTTTCCATCTGAAAGTGCACTCTTCAGACAAAATATTCTTGTACGGCATTCCTCATGTTTGATAGTTCATAAAAAAATAATCACCTAGAACCTACTGTCGTACAAAAATAATGGGACCGGAAGCCAAAATTTTATTTATTTTTTTAATTCATTTTTTCATTTGATTCCATTAATTATAACCGGCTATAATGTACAACGATAATATTAGCATAGTTTCACCGACTGTCGTTAAAATTGATGCACTATTACTTTATATTTCTTAAGTTATCCAAAGAGGAAATTTGTAGAGCTTTTAATTTCTTTACAGATTAACATCAAAAAGTTTCTTCATAGGCTTAGTTTTATTCAAAATATTATTGCGAATAGTTTGGTATTTTTATTCTTGAAATGTGATAACTAGGACCGAAGATAATAAGGAAAATAATAGAAAATTTCAATGTTGAAACAAAAATTGTTTAAATTTGATATGAAGCAATCACATATTCAATCCAAAACTTCTCATTGCACTTGTTGTAACACCTAAAACAAAATTAAGCCACAAAATTGCTCAGCAAAACAACTCCATTCGAAATTTGCTTTGGCTATACTAATATTTTTTTAATTAAAAGGGATTTGCAAGAAGAAATCTGAAAGTCAAACTTTAACTAATACCTTCTACGCCAATTCTGCACTCTCTCAAGTTTAAAAATTTAATTTTTCTGTTTACCAATATCATATCACTTAACAGCTGACACATTTCAGGGGTCATCCAATTATCTTGCAAAATTAAAGTTTTCACGTGAGCATTTATTTTTAAAGCTTCCGTTATCGCCTTCATTTGTTTGTAGGTTAATCCATAATACTGAAAACAATTACTTAAGTCATCATATATAAATGCCAGTAAAGGATTAAGAAAAAAAAATTGATTTATGGAATATTTCAATGGATTATTAATTTTTTGCGCCTTAGCCTTAAAGCGACAAGAGGCGGGGCTTATATTGTCACTGTTTAATTCCTATACGATGAGGACTTTATTAATGTATTGGTTTTTCCGAAACTTTCTCCAAGTTTACTGGTGTTCCAATCAAAAAATTCTATTTCAAACTTATAACATATCTCTCTAACCATTAACGATATAGAAATGTTTATATAAAAAATAGAGCTTATAAAATATTCTACAAAAAATGTTATAAGTATGTATTTTTTTCGTATCCATTTTTATACTCTTTTGAAATACGAAAGCAAAGACTACATTGCGTTTCATCGACACATTTCAAAAATTGTAGAAAACAAAATATCATATCATTGTGTTTGTCATAAAATTTACAACAACTTTGAAAATGTCCGTCATGGATCCATGTTTCTGTCAGTCTCTTCGTCTGTCCGTCTGCCTCTCCGCCTCTTTCAAGCTAAATAACTTAAAAGAGAAAAGTCAGAGTTTTGTTGAAATTTGGACAATTAATTAATGTTAGCTAGAGGAGAAACCCCAGTTTTTGGAAAAAAATCGCTTAGTAAATATGAAGGTATGAAACATTTTATGAAAAAAATACACGTGAAGAGTGTTGTAATCTTTGATAATCGATAAAACTATCTTGATTCTAGAAACGTCCGCAGTATCTTTGTGTTTATAGAATCATATCAAAGGTATTATAACACTATTCACGTGAATTTTTCTCATAAAATGTTTCATAATCTTTACATTTCCCAATAGATTTTTTTACAAAACGCTAGGGTTCTTCCTTTACAAAAACTTGCTAACTAACACTAATTTATTGTCCAAATTTCAATAAAATCAGACTTTTCTAAGAGACGTGACGTACGGGGAGGCAGACGAACAGATGAACAAACTGACAGAAACACGGAAACATGACAGACATTTTGAAAGTTATTGTGAATTCTATGATTAACACAATAATATGATATTTTTTTCCTACGAGCGATATTTACAATTTTTTAAATGTATTGATGAAATGCAATATACTCTTTGCTTTCGTATTTCCAATTATTATTAGATACGTAAAAATACATTTTTTGTAGAAATTTTATAAGCTTTATTTTTTATAGGAAGCATAATTTCGATATCTCTATAATGGTTAGCGAGATATAACCAAAAAATTTAATCGCAGCACCATTTTTCCAAGATGGCGGCGTGAGCGCAAGAGATGGAAACTTTTGGTGTGTATTACAATGGGCCATAATGAATATCTCTGCCAAGTTTCAAAACTGTGTCAATTTTTACCCATGACATTCTTGACTGGAGTAATTATATTTTTCCTATTTTAATACGTTTTGTATCTTTTAAACGGATTGAGATAAGATTGTGCGGTTTCACTAGATTGTTTTAAATGATCAAATTTTTTCTTGTCTACTTTCAATTTTTTCGCAGTTCTGGAAATCTCAAAACTAAAATGGCGTCTTTTCAAATTGCTTTTGCTAAGATTTTTTAAATGGAGCACCCTGTATATTTTCCAGTTTTTGAAAGTTATGTTCTTAAGTTGTCCAATGACATTTAATTTTTTAAAATTGCTTAAAAACTTACTGAAGAATTAGTTGTTAAATAATACTCAGCAAAATCATCAGTTCAATAAACTTTTAATAAACAATTTAATAACTTTTATAAATAACAATTTTATGAAACTTGATATCGTTGATTTATTAAATTTTTAATGTCTTCTAACCGGGCGGCCAATGAGCAAATGCCACCTGGGCCCCTGTGCAAAAGGGCCCTCAGGGCCCTCATAAAAGACAATGCATCCGTCGCTTGCATGCGATGTTACTCCGGAAAAGGTTAAAGATCTCGAAATATAGGCCTTCAAAGCGTTTGCCACCTGGCCCTTTTACCTTAGATCCGCCACTCCTTAAGGGGTCGCCTATTTGCTGCAGGGACGAAACCTACTTAACCTCCCGTTTTCGAGGGTGCTGAATCCAAAAAAAAAATAGTGGGAGAAGTTTTTAACCATATCCATCCCTTTAAACGGCCAAGACCAACCCTTTTCGCCGTATCTCGGTGGTGGGATAATTATGCGTGTTTGGCAAGGAAATCATTGGAGTTTTTATGAAGGTTTACTGACAAGGGAAGGTCTGAGGCAGGGTGAAGGGCGGTAGAAGCTACTGGGGGTTGTTACAACCCTTCCAAACGGTGGGAAATTGACTTTTTTCTCCGTAATACTTACTCTCCCCTTCGTTTTCGAGGGCACTGAACTCGAAAAAATTAGTCGATTATGTCTTCAACCCTGCCCTTTCCCAACCCCTCAAACGGGCAAAACCACCCGTAGTAGCGTTGATCATGCGTGTTTTAAAGGAAATTATTTAGTTTTTACTAAGGTGACAAGGAAAGGGTTATGTCGGGGGGAGGGCGGTAACAATCCGTCTTAATCGGTATGTTTGACAATAGAGGTCAATAATAGCGTATTATACAACGATGCTATAATGAAGGCTATTATTATTGAGGATGGAGATTACAACTCGAGTGAGCGCAGCGAACGAGTGTTGTAACAATCCGAGGTAATAATAATTATTATTAGTACAGTACCTAGAGGTAAAAAATATGCAAAACTTCGGAATAATGTCATATTGAATGATAATTTTTTTTATGGGTGATTCTTGTAGTACCTAAAAGGTATCATCTTCAGTTTATATATGGCCCCGGCGCTTGCTCTTACCTCCGATTTGATTTAGGGGTTGGTTTCCACCTCTAAATCAAAAAAATTAATATATGGAAAAGTATTGATTATTAATTTTTGAAATGCAGTATATTTATGTTTTTGGGATCGCTGATTAGGAATCTGAAGTCAAAATAAAAAAAATCAAAATGGCGGCTTCAATATGGCGGACGGAAATGAGGCAAAATGTAAAAAATTTCTTAATTTCGCATTCTAATTTATGCTTATGAGTTTTTATGTCAGGAAATGGGGAATGACCTTCAAACCATTGTGCTGGCTTTTGGACCACTCTTTCATCTCTTTTTATTTGCGAGTCTCTGCATCGATGTGCTGCTCTGATGTTTTAAATGATACATTGCAAAAATGTTCGATACCTTCGCAAATATCATGACTCGTTGCTACACCACTGACCCATTTAGCGCAAGTACTTTCACTACTTATACTGCCGTGCTAAGCAAGAAGGTCGTAACTGACATTTTCATGAAAATTGAGTTATTTGCATTTGTAGTATCTACTACAGCCACCCAAGCAACTTCTGGTAAATTTTCAAGGTCGTATCTTCATAATAAATGATGCAAATTCAATTTAAAATTTGTCATATCTGCAAAGTATACTAATTTTACTAAGCGAAATTGCCCTATCTGATATTACCAAGGATAAATGTGATATCTATATGGTGGCTGTGTTAGATACGACAAATTAGCTTGGAAATACAATATAAAAATGTTCAGTTACGACTACTAATTTGATGTTATGTGGGATTGTTTACATCTGACGATTCAGTGTGTTCCCGAGAAAAGTGTATTTTATGATGTTGAAAATAGTTTCACTTCATCATGTTCAATGCATCTGAATAAAGGAATGGAGTCTAATGTTGGAATGGTAAATATGCTGACTGATAGCGATAATTCAGTAGCAGACAAGGATTATGTGCCAGATAATTTATTAGATTGTTATGATAGCAATAATTATTATATCCTGCTTGCTGCTTACTTAAAAAATAACTTTAATACTTCTGGAAAAATTTCTCAGTTGCTAATAATGACCAGGAGGAAAGTATTCACGATGATCGTAATATATGAACGCCTTAACGACTGACTCTTTAATAAATAACATTGTTTTAACTTAATCAGAGCAATTTTTGTTTTTCAGAAATATACTTTTTTATTCACTTACGACTTTTATTTATTGTATTTTTTAAATTTTTTCTGTTGTATCTGCATTTTTTTGAAAAACGTTTAATATTTCAAAGAGAAACTTAAACAATAAAAATTATTCTAATAAAACAAGCTCTCATTCAGAAGATTATGAATTTCCCATTAAAAATGTAGATGGCATTGTAAATAATTGAAAAATGCGATTATCTCAAAAGCAACAAAATGTCAGTTACGACCTTCTTGCTTAGCAGGGCAGTATACCTCTTGTAATTAATCCCCCATATACTTTCATAGATTTCAAAAAAAAAAAGTTTTTCGAAATTACCTTTACAGTTTAAAATGCTTTTTTTTTCTAAAGCAAGTGCTTTAAATGAGCATCTAGGTAATGCTACATTTTAACAAAAAATTGTATTTGAGATAATTTTTTTTTAATTACTGGATAATTAGAGTAACAAAATGTCGACCTTTTTATATAAAAAAATATAAATACGCACATTTTTCCGTCATAACTTCTTTATTTCTTATGCTACAGAAACGAGTAAAAAAATAATTTGAAAGTGCAGTTAATTGTCTTTTATTTCATTTCTTGGCATGCTTCACGTAGGTGTCACAATTTCTGAGATATTTAACATTTAAACTGCATTTTTCGTCTTATAAACGTTCGGACGCCATTTGTAAACTTTCATATCTCCGAAGTATTAAATCTATGTAAATAAATAAAAAGTGAAATTCATTATCGGTTTATGAACTTAATTTTTGGTCTCTACCCACTTTTCACTAAAACTAATGTTTATTGAGATATTTGGAAAAGAAAGAAAAATTATATTTTGTCGAAAGTACCTTTATAGTTTAAACATTAATTTTTTCTAAAGCAAGTGCTGTATACAAACGAAAAAATTTGAGCATCTACATCATGCTGTATATTAATGAGAAACAGTGTTTGAAATTTCTTTTTTTTAATTACTGGCCAATTACAGTAATAGAATGGCGACGTTGCTATTAAAAAAAACGTTTAGACGCGCATTGCTTCGGTCATAACTTCTTTGTTTTTTATGCTACAAAAACGATTAAAAAAATAGTTGAAAGCTTAATTAATAACCTATTATTCTACCTATTAGCATTTTTAATGTAGGTGTCACAGTTTCTGAGACATTTAACTCTCACTCTAAATAATTATCTTATGAACACCTGTAACATTTTTTCGATAAAGTAATACTTGACGAAAGCCATTTGGAAATACTTTTTTTTAAGCCAAAAACGCAATTATGAAGTCGTTATAACTTAAAAACTATCAATTTGTGTGAAAAATTTCATAGAACCTTCTCTTCTTAAAATTTGATTATTTTTCATCTCCAATAAATATATATATTTTTTAAGTCCACCCCCTATAAATCGGCAAGCCCCCGCACAATATAAAAACTTTTTTGTGAAGCATTTACTATTATACTGCCAAAAATGAACGAAATCCGTTCAGTATGATATTATTCCGAAATTAAAACCTCTAGTTACTGTACTATATAGTGAGTAGTACACTATACTTAACAGATCAAACGACTTACCTGTAAGGAAATTTGATCCTAATTATACGAACAGTCCTGTCCGAAATTATTACCACTTGTAGTAGTGCTAACTTCTACCAATACCGTACAACGTTTAAAGAATTTTTCTTCGCCCGTAGTTATCCTGTCCCTGCGCCGGCCCTGTTGTGTCTTACTCGACGCGCCACCTATCGTGTTCATATCACATCCTCACTGTAGTTTAAAGAATCCTGTATCTGTAGATCGTTTTTATATCTCAATGGGGGTTTCGTTATACGTTATACATACGTATACATTTTTGGGCACTTGGGAGGGGTGTAATAATTTCGGACAGGACTGTTCGTATAATTAGGATCAAATTTCCTTACAGGTAAGTCGTTTGATCTGTTAATTATACTTCACAGTCCTGTCCTCATTATTACCACTTGTAGATGTTTAGAGAAAAAATAAACGATCTATAGAGCTGGATGGTTGTTTTGAAAAAATAAATGTATTTCTATCGTAGATATAAAACACGTTTTTCGTTTTACAGGAATTGATAACACTTGTTATCGCAGTTACTTAACTGTAAACTTACTTGGAAAATAAGAATACAAAAGTTTATCCTAGAAACAAGACTTGAGAAAGTCTGCAAGCAGTCTTATCATTTAAGGCTGAACAAAATGATACTGATAGTAAAAATAAAAAACTTCGTATAACTACTCGGCTTGAGGTAGCCGAGTCTTTTAAAATCCCCTGAGGAAATGAGTTTGTATCGACATATTGGTAGGCTTATTATAAAAAATCTAAAAAAGTGCTGAATTTACTTGACCACCCAGACCTTTTGCGGGCTGCGCTGAAGTTGCAGCGTGTCTAGTAGTACAGCTTGAATATATACCAACCCTTGAATACGTATCAACACCACTTTTGAAAAAGTACCTTTTTGACCTAGCTGCTTATTGATTGCACTGCTGCTGGGTTATGGAGGCTTCTTATAGGTAAGAATTAATGTCATTATCAGTAGTTCTGAAATCTTTTGTCTTTTCTATGTGGGCAGTAAGTAAACTCGCAAGGCACAAATTTGTCCTTTCATTGAAGGGTATAATGATTAGCGGTTGGTATCTTCCTTTTCCAGTAGTCTTAACTCTATCAGGGACATATATTTCAAACCTGTCCTCGAACTCTTTTATATGTTTAAATTTTATTTTGAAAAGGTTTGTAACCGGTGAGCTGAAATAATTGCTAGCAGTGTGTCACCGACTTACGACTCGTATTTTCAGAAAACAATTTGTATGTGGGCTTTCTCCAAATATATCGGGACAAGATTAGCTTTTTGAGGTTTTATATTATAGATTCCTTTGAGGAATCTATTAATTCTTCGTTTTTATTGGCGATCGGAAAACTGAGGTATAAGAGCCGATTTGCAGCTGTTAATTGCTTAATAAGACTTACCCTTTATATTTAATGCGTTCAAGAATTGTATAAAATGTTCTGAATTATAAGCGAATGGGTTAACACAAGACTGTCAGATAAAAGACCTGTCTTCAGTGAAATATTCCTCCACATTGGCTGTGATGTTCTGAAAGGTGTCTGATTTGGGTTGACTTTTTCTACCAGTTTTAAAATAAGGGAAACGAAGGTTGGCTTTCCCATTTAGGTATTACCACTGCCTCCCTAGCTTTCTCTTCAATAATAATCTTGTTGAGAACTTTGGGAACCATGGAGAATGGAGGAAAAGCACAAGAAAAAATATCTTGGGCCAAGAAATAGTAAAACCTGTACATATTGAGTATGGATCTGGTTGCCATGAGACATATAATTTACATTTTGTATTTGGGTGAATTACAAATATATCTCGCATGCCAAATTTCTTACAAATAATATTGAAGTGAGAGGTGGAGATCTCATACTAAGTATCTACAGAGGGACTCCTTGATTCTGTATCTGTTTCTATATTGAGTTTTAAGTTTATGTAAGAAGCATAGTCTTTTTATTCCTTTTTGTTCACAATATTGCCAGATGTTTCTTGCTTTTGTATTTAGATTTTCAATTTTTACTCCTTGTTTATGTGAAAAAATGGCCGTTATGCTGACTACCCTCAGAAAGAATATCGCAGTTTCACATGTTTTTTGTGAATGTTTTAAGACCATTTTCAGCAGCCAAAAATTCTAAATAGTTCATATGGTATGCTGCTTCTTGCGGAGGCCAGTGCTAGATTACCCTATATGCCAATTACGCACATGCGTAAAGTGGCAGATATTTAGGGGCGGTAGATATTGACTTTCAGCCTACCATTAATGACTTTGTCGCATGAAAATCATGGCGAAAACTGTTTTAATACATATTATATTTACAATTACCTAATTATTTCTTATTTATTTGCTTTTATCATGTTTGGAAATGATTATTTAGGTATTAAACAAGTCACAATAAGTTACATTTTTTTTTTCTTTTTTTTATATATTCAATATCAAATTAGCAACTTTCTTATTGTTATTAGAGGCGGCAATTTTAGGTTTGCGTAAATAAGGCGGCAAATACTTTAGTTCATCACTGATGACGGAGGCCAAAAAACCATGAATAATCTTGTCTCCGCAGGAAGCACCCCAAGCTGTTGTAAAAACATTGGTATAGGTAATAAGTTGTTGATGTAAAGATCTCACAGAACTGTTTGCATTTGGTATGTGACTGACCACCGTAGTGGGTCTTTCTTAACCTGTTGTTTGATAATCATTATTCCCTTGTAATTTCCCTTCCTTTTAAGACCTAACATTTTTTACCTTTCTAATATGTTTGTATACAACCAGCTATAGGGTACACCTGGGCATATAGCTATTAATGTACTAATTACTTCAGCCAGGTTTCGAATTTTACAACTAGAACATTTCAAAAAATTATTCAGTAATTTTAAAATTTTGACGCATTTCTCTCTCGGCACTGATATTGTTATATCTACCGAATTATATTCGAAGCCTAGAAATTGTCATGTGCATGTCTTTTAGTGTTAATACTCTCTTTTCCTTATTGATTGCGAAACCAAGTGTGGATAACTGACTAAGTATTGCCTCAGTATTTTACACCCTTTCACGTCACTGGCTGTGAGGAGGGAATTCTGTGGATTTAGCTTTAAAAACTGTACGATAATCTTCAATTTTAAAATGAGGTGGATTAGCGAACTTGTTTAGGTTTTTTAAATTTAGAATAAACCTGTAATCACCCTTGGTTTTTGTTTAAAAGAATACGAATAAAGAAATTCCCCCTTTCTGTGAACACAACTTTCTATGGCCCCAATATTTAATAGGTGACCGATGCTTTTTTCAAAATTTGATATATCATTGCCCAGATTCACTTTCGGCAAACAATTTTGGTTTGGGATGGATGTAAAAGTTTATTTTTATACCTTTTATCATATATAGGATAATTGAATTATCTGTTAGTATTTGCCATTCGTTAAGTGATTTAAGTCGACCAGCATATTTGTCTGTTCCCTCTAATAATAATGATGTTTGGGTTTCCTTCTGATGTCTTTTTCTTGTGTCGGTACTTGAGTCTGCGTTCTGGTTTCTACGATCCCCTTCCCCCTTCTTTGTGTTTCTTTCTAATGTTGGGATTACTGTGCGGTGCCATTACAAACCTAATATGTATTGACATTGCTTAATGTAAGTCACATAACAATGCGCCTGTTTAAATTATTTCTGCCCAACGAGCTGAAATGTGAGGAGTTCTTAAGGCATATTACCTAGTGGGTCTTCACCCAAAAATTATATTGTCATTAACCTGCTCAATAATATGTTCGATAAGCACTACGTCCTCATTTGATAAGTCACTGGTTCTTGAGTCAGTCAAGACTAGAAACCGAGTCAGAACCTGAATTAAGGGATTATCTGTGGTGCAGAACTCGTTATTTAAAGAAGGGAAAATAGTGCTTCGTGTGATAACACTAATTATTATCAATGGCCGAACAGCTTCAGGCTTTCCCTGAAAAATGCAACACATTTGTCATCTATGGATTTCTGAAGGATAATGATTTCTATAATTGTTTCATACTATGCCAGCAGTATATTATATTAGTTTAGGGAGTGATTGCTCATATCTCTCCCTTAAAAATCGCCCCTGGATTCCTTGGTGAACAAAGTATTGGTACTTCACGTGATCAGACCACTTTGTATAATTATTATTATGATTTACCATTGCAATAAAATCGACTAACTAGAACTATTTCCATGTGAAAAGTTTAGGTACTTCATGTGATCATACCACTTTTCAAGTTCTCTTAAACTAGTCCGTGTTCGCCATTTTGCGGAAGCTAAAAAACCTAAAAATTCAATGAGATACTTGCTTGACGAAGTCAACTCCATTTTCTTTTGTAACTTCTTAATTTCCTTTAACATTTTCGTATTTTTCTTTCATTTTCTGGTCGATTTCTCGACTTTTTTGGAAGTTTTTTCCATTGTGTTATATAATTCGTTGTTTACGGAATGGTACAAATTAACAAAGTGAGGATGTGATATGAACACGATAGGTGGCGCGTCGAGTAAGACACAACAGGGCCGGCGCAGGGACAGGATAACTACGGGCGAAGAAAAATTCTTTAAACGTTGTACGGTATTGGTAGAAGTTAGCACTACTACAAGTGGTAATAATGAGGACAGGACTGTGAAGTATAATTTATATACGACTAACCTGTACATAAAATATAGTGATACATTGATATATAAACGCATAAAAAATGTTAATTTTTAAATTATTTATTTCTTTTCAACAAAATGTAAGTTAATAAACTGAACTGATTCCAAAAATATCAAAATATACAGGGTGTTCCATTTAAAAAATCAAATTTGATGTTATTTCCGTCGAAATCGGAAGTTGGTCATTTTGACTACACATGTCACTAAATCGGAAAATAAGTCTTATATACATGTTCCAAATTTCAAAGCAGTTGGTTCATAAACAAAGGAGGTATAAGCCTGGGCCAGTTCTCGTGGGAACCCGGTATAAGAAGAACATACTTGAGTTGGAATGCCCACGTTTTTAATTAGTAGCTTCGTTGTTCCCATACGCGTTTACAGTACATATAATACATAGTAAATAATAAATAAATTTTATATTTATTTTTAACAGTTTCGATAAGAATTGTTAATAATGTCTCGTGGGGATCTAAAAGGTTACAAAAAATAAATACCTATTATTTCTGCTTACATCATTGTTAAAAATGATTATTTTGGGTATTCAGCAGATAACTTTCAAAGAAAAAATTCGTTCCTTTCATATACCATTGGTGCAAGTCTGACCAAAATAGAAGATCAACAAGAGTTCCCCCTAAAAGGTTATATTTTCAAATATTTTAATAAGGATTTACGGTTATTAATTTGAAAAGTTTTCATGGGATCTCATTAGTAGTAAACCTAAAAAAGGTTTAATCAGGAGAGCTCAGGAATAGTTTTATAATCTTTTATAAAAAGCAGTCAGTATGGTTTTTATAAGATTTTTTAATCGTTTGATAATAAAAAACGATTTTTAATAACATATTTTACAAATTATTGCTCGGCGGTAGTGCCGTTGCAGTTTTTTCGTCAATCTGCGGCCAGTGCAGAATGGGCGGGACTCTCAAAAACTAAATTCAAATTTCGTCGAAAACCAGACATTTTTCTTTCTCGAGTTTCTGCTCCATACATTCCCAGACAGTATCGTGCCTTTCTAGTTACTTTTAAAAATACACAAACCCTGGTCTTCTTGGGTAATAATCAATAATTATAATAAAAAATGTAATGTAAAATTCAACGTTTACCTTCAAATCTAATATTTTCTCGGGAAGTGACCGTATGATTCTAGAAATAGGGACAATTTCCAATTCCTTACACATATCAGTGTATTTTTCAATGCCAATATCATCATAAAGCGGTTCAGGTTCTAAAATTATACAAAGATTTTAAATAAAAAACATAAATTCATGTAAATCCTATAAATAATTTTAATATTTAACTGTCGCTGTACTATACAAGGCGTTCCGTCTCGTTATTTTCAAACTTCGGCATAAACATCTGAACGAGGGGGCAACCGCTGAGGGGAAATTGTGTACAAATCGGAGGAATTAGGAAGGAATTAGAAAGGAATTGAAGGTATTTCGGAACGAATTATTAGGTATTAAGGGAATTACAGGGGAATTTGGAGTAAATAAATATTATTACGAGGTATTAGAAGGGAATTAAGAGGAAATAAAGGGTATTAGGAGGGAATTAGAGCGTAAAAATATTGAAATGGAATGTTTATCTTGAAGAATTACATACCAATTCTTATAAAGGACGTCAGTGTTGTAAAAACATTAGCCCAGAGATTAGCGATAAAAATATCTAGTAAAGAAAAAATATTTAATTTAATTAAACTACCGATGATACTATGAACTTCTAGTTCAGTAATATAACGATTTATATCGGACAAAATTCATAAAGTTTTGAAAATTGGTAGAAATGTTAAGGATAGCATAACAATTACTAAACCGAAAAGTTCCCACCCCTAAATAGTGTGCTTGATCCCCTAGGACGCCGTTTCCACCCCCATTTTGAGGTTTTCTAGATTATCTCGGGAACGGTGCACTTTTTGATCAATTATTCCTTATAAAATTCTCTATAAAAAACGTCTCTACACTTTTTTTCCTAAAATGAATAGTACCGTGGGAAATAAGGCGCACACATAAGGGTTGGTTCCGGTCAACACAATCAATTGTAATCTTTACTATAATCTACTTTAAAGTTCAATGCTTAACGCTAAAGCAGTAGCTACTAAACTCCACCTAAAATTATAATAAATGTACCACTTCCATCCTCTCACCTCTATAAAATAACGCGATTTCCACGCCACCCTAGAGGTAAAGTACTTGGCGTGTGGTGTCCCCTGTAGGCCGAATCCACTAATTATCAAAAGGTTTCCTACGTTAATTAATCTTCATCGTCTTCCATAGATTCGACATTCATGCATGCTTGTCCGTGGTAATGGTAAACACATTGTGGAGCTACGTAAGCCTGCTCTTCTGCAACTGCACCTGTTTTCGCACCCTAATTTGCATGAACAAGAAATTAGTGTTATAACAGATTCGGAAGCTGGTTCTTTTGTTGTCATAGTTCGAGTTAATATACCGCCAACTTTTTTCCATCTCCAATCAGTAGCTTCTAGAGCAACGTTTTTCCATGTTTGAATTTGGTAAAAAACGCGATATGAGTGTTGCCGAGCAGCAGCAGAAGTTGTTGGTAGTTTTGATAATATTACAGTATTGTTCGCTTTACCGACAAGTTTGTTAAAAGTCATGAATCTGCATATATCTAGACTTTTTTCTGCAGAGGTAGAGTTGTATAAAGCTAGAACAAATCGCTTTTCTATGTCTACAATTTCTCCATGACTAGCTTTTTCATTATTAAAACTTTGCACGATGTCTTGTAATACTTCAGTAATATAACAGTTAAAATTGTAACATATTGGACAAAATTCATAAAGTTTCAAAAATTGCGTGCTTCATCCCCTAGAGGACGTCGTTTCCACCCCCATTTTGAGGTTTTCTGGATTATTTCTGGAACGGTGCATTTTTCCATAAAAAAATCTATATACAGAATTATTCCTTATAAAATTCTCTATAAAAAACTTCTCTAAACTTTTTTCCTAAAATTAATAGTACTTTGGTAAATGAGGCGCAAATGTAATCAGCTGAATATCCGTATGGCTATTTCCAAAGCTGTCTTTACGCGAAAAAAGTATAAATATCTGTACACCACCACAATGTAAAAAATTTCAATTACTCCCACTATATCTCAGACGACCCAAGGTCACTGCATTATTTTAGAGCTTGCTGTAAACGATGTTACTGTTCAGGGCTGCCAATGTGCGGGATTTTACGCAAAAACTTTCGGGTAAAATCGAAACCGGAAGTCGGCCATTTTGGTTCTTTACATTATATAATTGGAAATTATATCCCATATCACTACACCAAATTTGAAAAAAATCCATTCGCCCATTCAAAAGTTACAACAGTGTCCCTATCTGCTGAGCGGCCCGGTATATAATATTCTCGCTTCATCAAAAATCGCGTTATTTTATAGAGGTGAGAGGAATTTATTATAATTTTAGGTGGACTTTAGTAGCTACTGCTTTAGCGTTAAGTATTGAACTTTAAAGTAGATTATAGTAAAGATTACAATTTATTGTGTTGACCGGAACCAACCCTTATGTGTGCGCCTTATTTCCCACGGTACTATTAATTTTAGGAAAAAAGTGTAGAGACATTTTTGATACAGAATTTTATAAGGAACAATTTTGTATATAGGTATTTTTATCAAAAAGTGCACCGTTCCCGAGATAATCTAGAAAATATTAAGGTATTAGGAGGAAATAAAGGTATTTGAGGAATTAGGGGAATTACAAGGAATTAAAGGGGAAATAAAGGGTATTTTTCTAGAATGGGTATTAGGTGTACAGAATTTCGCCAGCGGTTGCCCCCTCGCATCTGAATCAACAGAACACTGGCAAGTCAATTTATTTTCAAGTATTCTAGAGCTGATGTCTTATTTAGTGTTAACTTTACATTTATTTAAAATGCTATTTTTCTTTCGAAAAGTATACGGATATGCGGATATTTATTTATTACCAGCAGCATTAGATGAGCAAGTTAGATGTCGTTAAAAAGGTACCAGTACCAGTGTACGTCGAACTAGTATACCCCAGTCGATTTTTCGACTTTTAATGCCTGAAAAAACATTAAATATAGGGGAAATTCTCTTTCTTCAGTATTGAATTGGGGAGGGCCTTCACTAAGAGTCCCAGTTTTGGACCTAGAGGGCCTTACTTTAGCCACCATCTTGTTATAAAGGGGGATAAAATTAGTCTTTTGGAATAACTCATTTCCTGCTTTGTGGAAACAGTACTTATAGATGAGTTCACAAGTTCAAAGCCGTGTTAATTCTTGATAAAGCTCGTAAAAATATGAGTGATTCGAGATTCGGAATGACGTCTAGAAAAATGTTCAAAATTTTCAAACCCGCACATAGATTGAAAGAGATTGAAGATTGAAAAAATAACGAGTTTTGTTTTTTGTAAATAACTCGAAAACTATTAGTATTTAAGAAATTTTAAAGAAAGGTTCTTGAAGGGGAAGAAATTTACAACAAAAATGTGCCGACTTCCGAAACTCTATCTCTATTATTAATAATTTTAATTTAATGTTGAAAACAGAGCTCCGCGCGTCGTCAACGTTGACCAAAAAGAGTTCTCCGACCGACGTAATCGTTTTGGGATCCATGTTTTATTGCTTGAATGATCCAATTGGCGTATAGTGCAGTCGAATGATTTTTTTCGGCGACAACATTCCACCTGAAATTTTATTGTTGATTCTTATGTATTATGACCTCCCGATTACGAAAAAAATATTTGTGCCCAAATATTCCTTGTGCGTCAAAAGTTATATGTACTTTTTGACGCGCTTTCACGGATTTTCAACTTATCTGCTCAGGGGCGCACCCAGAAAATTGCTAAGGGGGGGGGGGGGGCTACTACAAATAATAATAATATAATTAATACATTTAATATATTTATTGAACAAAAGATTAACAGGGAGTATAAAACTACAACACAAAATCAATTCGCCATGGTTATGCAAAGCATAGCCCATGATGTATACAACGTGATCTACCATGACAAGCGTAAAATTTAACAGTGGGTTGTCCCCACCGAAAGGAGTTAAAAAAATGAAAAATTAAAAAAAATGTCCAAAAAAATTACCTTATTTTTTTGTAGAAATGCACCGCCAATGACTTTAACTAATCTAACGTAACACGGTACAACCACATCACTTTATCAGACTTGAGATTGACACTACTGACAGCAAAGCTGGATAAGATAGAAGTGACTTTTTGGTTTTAATCAAATCATACTACAAAAATAGCGAAATAAATCTAAATAAATCGAAGACATTGACCCCATGCTGAAACGACAAGCAGATTACGAGATATTTAGTTAAACCGGTCAATGACACGAAAGCAAAAAACGCTGCTCTCTTTAAAGGGTCTACACACGATTCAGCGACAGGGAGTCAGCCTTGTCGGCATGCTTTAAACTCATTCGTAAAAGTGAACTGGTCCGCTGGAATTCCAATTATCTTCAAAGCGTACCGACAATGTTGGCTCCCTCCCGCTGGATGGTGTGTAGATCCCATTTTTGATCTCGCCGGCCGGCTTCACTTTTTATGCCAATTAAGGAAATGTAAACAACTCGAATACGTTCTTTCACAAGTAAGTTCGTCGACCTATTCAGGAGTAGGTCAGGACTTACTCAACATCAGTAGTGTATCTTCGCAAATTTACTAATAATTTAATATACTAAATTACCTCAAAATCCTCTAAAATTTTGCAGGGGCTTTCCCACATTGAACACTAGTACACCATTTTATTTTCCGCATTTCTTGGTAGATCACGCTGTATATTGTAACGACCGCGCAATCGTATATTTCGTACAATGTATTTTGCTTTTATATTTTGTTTATTTATATTTCATTTTTACTTTAAAATATGTGATGCTGCCCCTCCCCTTCAGTGCGCCAGTGCTTAATATATATTGTACTTGGAATTTTAAAAATACTGGCTTATTTGGAATAAAATTCTTAAAAAATATAGACATGTCCGATATGTATTGGTCAATCTGCCATCTTGGAAAAAAATAGAAAACACCAAAAATTGCCGAAAGAATTAAAATTGAATATCTTTTCTGTAAGAAGGAGTAATTTCACCAAAGTTGGCAAAAATAAAACTCATATAAATAAGTTTTATATTTGACCATGTCAAATAGAACGGTCAAAGATGGCGGACCAAATAAAATTTTTAATCCTTCGTCAATTATCAAGGGGGCATTGTACGTCACTTTTTGTTATTTTAGGTACTTTTAGGGGATAGAGTTCTTTTTTTTTTAATTTTCAAAAAAGGTGCATTTTTTTTGAAAATTGGTGCATTATATTTCATATTTGACCATAAATAAGTTTTATTTTTGCCAACTTTGGTGAAATTACTCCTTCTTACGGAAAACATATTCAATTTTGATTCTTTCGGCAATTTTTGAAGTTTTCTATTTTTTTCCAAGATGGCGGATTGACCAATACTTATCGGACAGGTCTATATTTTTTAAGAATTTTATTCCTAATAAGCCAGTATTTTTAAAATTCCCTTCCGATTACTAGTACAAGATATATTAAACAGATAAGTTGGAAATCCATGAAAGCGCCTCAAAAACTGCATATAACTTTTGACGCACAAGGAATTTTTGGGCACAAATATTTTTTTCGTAATCAGGAGGTCGTAATACATAAGAATCAACAATAAAATTTCAGGTGGAATGTTGTCGCCGAAAAAAAAAAAATTAAATCAATTCGACTGTACTGTAATTAAATGTGGATTCTTGTTGAGATTAACGATGAACTTGGTATTCCCATGTCGAAAACTTCACGGAGAATACTACTTTTCCTTTTTCAATCTTGCGGAAGTAGATGCTGTGAGATCTGACCAATCCTGTCATGATCACCAAGAGATCTATATCTTCGCCCACGATGACAATAGACTCGTACATTGAACATAGTTCGATAGCTGTTTTAATAATTAAAAAACATCGGCGTCTTCGGCAGCTTGACTTACGCTCGTAAAATTGGATTTCTTGAATTTGTTTTTTAGCATTGTAACGATGCGAATCTTATCATTCGCAAAAAAAATTTTTTAGCATTTCATTGGTCCAATTTATGTTCGTAAACAAAGAGTATATAAAAATCAGCGACTTCGGGAGCAGATATATCTAACGCCGTAGGAAGGGGTTAGTGACCAGACTAGCGACCGACTAGGCAGCTACTCAGGCAGCAGATTGACGTCATTTTGACGTCATTTTTTGGTAACTTGAGACGTCATATTGACCTGTGGAATGACGTAACAATGACGTCAATCTACCACAGTCCAGAGTCGTTATTTTTTTATATAAAAGTTGTCGAGTATCTTATCCTCTACAAAATTTATGGGAAGTACTCTTTCCATAGCATCAACAGGAAACGAGTTATTACGATTTTACCCCCTTTTATAACAAGATGGTGGCTTGAGGTCGAAAACTTAGATTCACAACGAAAACCCTCCTCCCCACAAGACTACAAGAAGAATTGGACGGGCGAACGGGCATTTTAAAAGCCACTCAGAGTTCAATGACTAACACAATGATATGATTTTTTTTCTTTTTACGCCGGTTTTAGAAAGGTGGCGATCAAGTGTAGTATATCTACTCTTAGTTTTTGTATTTTCTAAGAATATAATAATGAGTTGCATCAGTTTGTGAGATTATATTTGCAGTAAATATAAGTTGCAGATACCGTTGTTATTGCAGATACAGGCATTTTTGAATTTAGCTTCGGCGCGTTTTCAGCTTCCACCAGAAAGTGAACATAAGCAACTGATGATCTGAACTACAGTTAGTGCTAGTATTAATAATAATCTCCAGTGAATCTCCGTCACGATATAATCGATACAAATCCGATATCAGCCAGGCAAAAGACAGTAGGGAGCGCAAAGTATTATAATTACAATTGGCGAATTATAGCATTCATCATAAAAAATATAAAATTAGCATTTCCAAGAGGTGGAAAACCCATTGTAAATTATTGGTAAGACTATAAAGGTTAGAATTATGATTACATATTTATATTCTTATTCAGTTCAATGGCATTTTTAAACTTTTAGCACTAACAGATAAATATAACAACAGACCTACATATTCAAATGCTTCATTTATCCCAGGATCATCTAAAGGTGGAAAAAGGTAAACAAGCTGTCTGAAGAAGGAACTGCTCGATACTATTATCTGTGCTAAACATCTAAAGGACTCTGTATTTCTCATTAGTAAATGTTGACTATCACATTGATCTTTGAGATCAAATGGCTCCTCTTCTTCTTGGACGATCGGTTCATCTTGCACTGGCGATGGTACTTTAGAAGGTGGCTTAGACGATTCGGACTCCCCTAGTTCCCCCTCTTGACTAGGAATTTGGGTTTCAGACATTGTAAATTTTCAATATCCACAAAAACGTTTTGTCGTTAATCGAAATAATTGACAAATAAGTGACACTACCAAATTTTTACTAAAAATCATGATACAACAAACAAAAAATCATTACATTGAAACAAAAGAATCCGTGAAGTAACTATAGGAGTCCATTTAGACACCAGACTAGCTTACAAAAAACACGTAAACGAAACTGGTAAGCAATATCTATCCCCATCTGTACCCTCTGATGGCGGAATGGTTGACCAAACAAAAATAACAAAAAATTCAAATACACGACTGTCGCTGTCGTGAACCTAACCGTTACATACGAAGCGCAGGCGTGGTGTAGCGCGTCGGCCGCTACAATTAAAAAACTCTCCCTTTTAGAACAACAATTCCTTCGCCTCATATCAAATTTAAGCGTTCTGTACGCCTGCGCAATGACATTGTGTCACTAACTCACTACATCAAAACCATTTCATAAAAATTGTATCAGTTTAAACTACAGGTGATAGTCCGCTAACAAACAACATTTCACGAATAAGAAAACATAACGCCCCGTTTCAGATTAAGTACAGATTAATAAACCAGGCGCTGCCCATTTTTCGGCAGCCGTATGATAATAATAAAAATAATACTTTATAAATTCAGATCATTTCACATGATATCGGATAAGTCAATTGGACAAAAATATGTATTTGAAACGTCAAATGACGTAAGTGGAATAATAACCAATAATGAATTGGAAAAAAAATATAATAAATAAGTAAAAGTTACCAGTTTTTAAATAAATATACATTACACGCATTATAAGTAGTCTATATACGTAAAACATAAAGGCACAAGTACACAGAAAATTTAAAAAAACACTAGGAAACATAAATTTATCTATTCAGAAAGGCATCAACGCTGATAATATGTATATTATTGACTAGCTGTGCCCACTACTACATTCGCGTGGAATTTTGAAATTAATTAAAAAACTTCTTTGCAAACGACGTTTGAGGTAGAATCACCAGGGACATGTACAAAGAGATTGTTTGTGTCACTGGAACTGGTCGTGGGAAAAGTAACGGACAGATGGAATGTTGCAGGATACTCTCGAATTCTCTGGAATATTACAGAAGTTTAATCATGAAAGTTTATGCTGTGCAAATATAGTCCAGTCAACGAAAGAGTTGGAGAAGGGGAGAATTTTCCTCTTCAGGAATGTGTTAGGGGTAGTTAGGAGGTAAACATAAGTAGAAGTGTTGACACCTACCAATGAGGTAATTAAGGTTAATTAGGTCATTAAAGATAATTAGATCATTAAGAAGGTAAAAAAATGCGTTTATGACGCAAATGTTTAATTGATTTTTTGTTGTCACCTGTGCTTAATAGGTCATTAAAAAATGAAAATAGATTATGATCTAAATATTTAATTTATTTTATATTACCATACAGTCATTACGTGTTACAATGTGTACTTCGGCAGACACTTTATCAAAAACTTGATCAAATGTTATGCGGTTTTAGAAAGCCGTAAAAGATTAAAAGGTAGTTTGGCTGCCTGCGACGATGTTTTCAAAAATGTATTTTTCAGTTTAGGAGCTATTAAATTTTAAAATATTGCATATAAATAGGAACTCGTCGTAAAGTATAGATAGTTAGCGTTTATATTCTGGTGCAGAGCACGCTGTCACAATTGTTTTGGGGTGTTGCAGTTTACGTTTTTATTTATTTATTACATATTTTTAATTAAATATAATGTACAGATCATACCCGATACCTGCAAACTTACGAGGTGCAATAGAGGTGATGCAGGAGAAAATTGTAGACATGTGTTGGGATATAGATCATGAAATGATTTATGGAAACGGAAGGTTTGATCTTGAACACCTACATCATCTACAGGCGACATATAGGCGGGCAGAGGACATATGTCAGAAATATTTAGACAACAGTATAGACATTAATGAATTTTGCCGGTGCCTGGCAGCTCAAGATTTGGTTTGGCATGTGAAAGTACAGTGACATAACAAATTGGTGGATTTTTTTTGGGTGATTAAAAGTCGATTAAGATCCGTTTTATTAATATCAAAACACGCAATCTTGAGCAGCTAGTATACAGTGTTCAACAAGTCTTCAAGAAAACATAGTAAATACGTATTCAAAAGGCGCGTTCGTGAGTATCCAGTATTCGATAAGTTTTTCAAGAAACGTGATAAATATGTATTCAAATACCTACAGTAAGAAGAGTTATGGTGTACAGGGTGCGAGAAAAAGTAAGCCATATTTAAGATCGGCCGATTGTGATTATAGAAGAGCCCGTCCAAATCAAGAATCAACCGCACCGAGCGCTGCAGTTCTAGATGACGGATTTGACATTCCAGACTCAATGTGAAAGTTAATGGATCAAAAAATGAATTGATTGGAAAAAGACGAGGCTTATTTAGAAACATACGAGAGGAAGAGACTATTCCAGGAGAAGAGGTACCCATTAAACCGGAGTGCAAGTAAAGTGGTTTCTGTCGGTCTCGATCCATTTTTACATTTTAGCCCTTGCTTAAAAATTATTAAAAATGGCATGGATATAGGCACCAGCTTTAATATTCAGACATTTTCGGCGCTCACAAAAACCCTACCGGACATCTTAAACCATATTCAGGCACCCGCTAACAGGATAACCAAGTTTGATTTATTAGATTATACAATTGAGATAGTATCACAGGAAATGGTTAAATTCGTACCTAAGATAGGTAGTACTTTTGAATTGTATCTAGGCTTAATATCTTTAAAGCAGCTATTTAAAATGAGTGGTTTTTTAAATAAAAGTCTACAACAGCTAGAGATTTCATCACCGTTCCAGGACATGAATAGTTTTAAAACATTTCTAAACGATATAGGGAGTGATATTATTGAAAAGAATGCCTGTGAAACTTTCGACGACGCGTTTATTTTAAACTTTTTGGAAAAAAATAACCAATATAGAAATGTTAGCTATATCTATACAGAGTTGTTATTCAACTTTAACAGTTCTATTTGTAAATCTATACGTAAGGCTATATCACATATGTTAGAAACTAACCAGTTTTATATATATAAATAATAATAATAATAATGTACATGTGAATTATGTATTTGCTAGAGAAAATAAAAAATATTTATAAAAAATACATGTGTTTATTATAGCAAATAAGAGAAAAAAAAATAGTCACTCCACTGTTAAACGCTAAAGTGTGAACATATTACAGTTAAATAATAATAATGGATCTATCTTTTAAACACCCTTTTACAGCAATTATTGCTGGTCCCACATCCTGTGGAAAATCGGTTTTCACAACCAAGTTTATCGAAAATATAGAGGAAATGTGTAGTGTTCCGTTTAAGCATATAGTGTGGTATTATGACGAGTGGCGGCCATTATATATACAAGCAGGGTCTTCCCGATATGAGTGATTTTAGCGGCGAGGAAACCACTCTGATTATAATTGATGATTTAATGAGAGAGGCAGGTGGCAGCATTGTGGACATGTCCACAAAAGGGAGTCATCATTCAACAAAAATTACCCTATCATAATACGATACAGGAAAGCTTATTTTAAAAAATAAAATGTACAATAAGTTTCTTTGCTCTGTTTTTGAAAAAACTATGAATGATATTTATGCAAGTTTTTTAATAAATAATAAAAATCATGGCTTTTGCAAAAATAAAGAATCATAAAAAGTAAATACAAACTACCAGAATTACACCTTAATGTATTAAATAACTTTATTTCAATAAACAATACTACATCACCGAGTGTAAAAAATTTCAACAGGTCTGATTTGATAGAACACAGACAGAAATTTTTCCTCTTATTTTAAAAATCTACAGCAAGTTAAGTTACTTCACACTGGAAGGTTTTTTTAAAAAACATGTTTTCAAGTTATTTTTGTTCTTTCTTTTTTATCATGATACGTTTTTTTCGTTTTTTTGTTTTTGAAAAACTATGAATGTGTATTTATTTTAATAATAATGCAAAAATATTAGTACTTAGATAGGTCAAGAGTTAGGAAATAAACTGTATGTGATGATGAAAATAAATGCTGGAAAAAAAATTGTGTTTTAATTTTACTTATTAGAAATAGTCCTTAAACAGAATTTTTTAGAGAGATGAAGTCATTTTATTCGCAACACGAGTAAATAGTTTTTACAAATTCATTAATACCATTTTTTTACTTACTTAAAGCTAATAAAAATAATATGCATTATTGATCACAAATTTTTGTGTTCGTTCGAAAATACATAAAAATAATTGTTTCCCGCTTTCTGTTTCGCTTCCAACAAAGTTTTGGAAAGTATTTTATGAAAATAAAAATAAACGCAGGAAAAAAAATTATTACTTAATTTTACTTATTGGAGATGGTTCTTAAACAATGTTTTTAGAGATGATGTTATTTTATTCTCAACACAATAAGTAAATAGTTTTTACAAATCATTAATACCATTTTTACTTAAAGCTAATAAAAATAATATGCAGTATTGATCACAAATTTTTGTGTTCTTTTGGAACGCATAAAATAATTGTTCCCCGTTTTCTATTTCGTTTCCAACAAAGTTTTGGAACGTATTTTTTATTTTATGCCTTAGGTAGATAAATTTTTGTAAACGAGAAAATAAAAAGAAGCAAACCAGTTTTTAAACAAGACCCTACGAACAACATATTTTTTACTTGGAAAGATTTCATTGCACTTTAACAAATTTTTGGTGTTTTATAAACCTGTTTTCGAAAAAAATACCGAGATAGGTTAAATAGCATTAAACAAAGCATTAAAAAAGAACCTATGATTTGCAGATAGACCTGTTTTTTCAATACACGTTGCTTATTCCATGCATTGTTTTTAGAGCAAAGTAATTTTTTTTGTTTGTATCATAACTAAACAAAGTTAGAAAACATTAAATAAACGACAAAGAGCACGGTTCGAGCTTTTTTGTAATCGATTTTCATTCATTTGTATGTAAGAAAATAATAAATATATGCTAAAAATCGCAGAATTTTTCTTAATCTCAGAATCTTAAAAATATCTTTTCTTTGTTATATGTAAATTACTTGTAGTCATGTTTTAAATAGACCTGAAGTTATAGCAATAGCAAAAACCTATCTCTGTGCAGAGACAAGATTTTTATAATACGTTAATTTACTTAAAATATGTGTATGTGTAATTTTAACAAACTGTAGCAAAACGCTGGAGAATAACAGCAGACGTAATTAGTGATAATGACTGATTTGGGAATGTGGGCCGACACCCCTGTGATTACGTAATACTGATTGACTACTAACGATCGGGGAAAAAACTAACCGTACATTATTTACTGGAATTTATAAGGCTGTCGGAGAGAAATTGCGTTAACTGAAGGAACAACCTTAATTATTATTATTGGAAACATCTTTAAATATGAAGGTTATTAAACATTTCAATAAAAGAAATAGACGTGAAATCTTATGGGAAATGTTTTTATTTTTCAACTTATTCACATATATGCTAAATACAGCTCTAGCATAACACCGAGGGACTCCGTCATAAAAAAACATCCTTCTCGGCTCTAAAGTTCTTCCGTGAGCTAACTAGTATCTCATCGACACCCACGAGCTTATTTAGGTCGCCTTTGATATTTACACAATATTTAAAAACAGTTAATATGAGAAAAATAAAAATTACTTAAGTATTCATCATCATGTACACCGAGATGATTATATTTTAAGAAAAAAATAATATTTTCTGTTATTGCTGTAATAGTGACGGCTCTATTTAAAAACAAATATCTATTTCGCGTACGAATGGTACGTGTTTAAATTAAGAAATATTAAGTTCTAGTTCTTTCTTTTTTATTTTGAAAAAACTGAGTTAAATTTACGCACTGTGGAAATTAAAGAATTATAAAAATTTAAAAAAGAGATGCGAAACAGCACTTATTACATGGAGTAGGAGAAATTAAAGAGACATAAAAAAGTAAAAATAATGAAAAAACAAAACTGACAGAATTACGCCTTAATGTATTAAACATCTTAATTTCAATAAACACTGCTACATCACCGAGTGTAAGAAATTATTTTTTCAAGTTTCATGAGGCTCCCGTTTTTAGAAAAAGTTTGTGTAAGTGTATTAAGTTTCTCAAACCCCAAACATTACAGAGAGAATAAGATTTTATTGTTTAGATCCAGACTAGTTTTTTTAGATCATCTTTGATATTGACATAATTTAAAAAATAAAACTATGATTTCACTCACACATTCAAAATGAAAAAAATTTCAAGTCTCAAATTTCTGCAAAAAATATTACGTAAATATATTTCATACCTTTTTTATTTAGGTCATCTAAACATGATTTTGTGTTATTTTCCAAGAAAAAAATATTACATAAATGTATTTCATACCTTTTTAAAACAAACTACTAGAACTGATGTACCTTAATGTATTAAATAGCTTAATTTCAATAAACATTACCACACAACTGGTTGTAAAAAAATAATTTCTTCACTCGGTCTGATTGATCTCAACAAAAAAATAGTTAATGGTTTTCTATAAAAATAACAGCAAACTGTTGGGACAATTTGTTGTTTTTTAGATCCAGACTAGTTTATTTAGGCCATCTTTGATGTTTACTTAATTTTTAAAACAGTTAATGTGAAAAAAAATAAAAGCTATGAATTCAAATGAAAAAAATTCTTCACTTATTCTCCAAAATTTGAGACTTTAGAGTTTTTCATTTGAATGAGTGAAGAATTTTTTTCATTTGAATTCATAGCTTTTATTTTTTTTCACATTAACTGTTTTAAAAATTAAGTAAACATCAAAGATGGCCTAAATAAACTAGTCTGGATCTAAAAAACAACAAATTGTCCCAACAGTTTGCTGTTATTTTTATAGAAAACCATTAACTATTTTTTTGTTGAGATCAATCAGACCGAGTGAAGAAATTATTTTTTTACAACCAGTTGTGTGGTAATGTTTATTGAAATTAAGCTATTTAATACATTAAGGTACATCAGTTCTAGTAGTTTGTTTTAAAAAGGTATGAAATACATTTATGTAATATTTTTTTCTTGGAAAATAACACAAAATCATGTTTAGATGACCTAAATAAAAAAGGTATGAAATATATTTACGTATTATTTTTTGCAGAAATTTGAGACTTGAAATTTTTTTCATTTTGAATGTGTGAGTGAAATCATAGTTTTATTTTTTAAATTATGTCAATATCAAAGATGATCTAAAAAAACTAGTCTGGATCTAAACAATAAAATCTTATTCTCTCTGTAATGTTTGGGGTTTGAGAAACTTAATACACTTACACAAACTTTTTCTAAAAACGGGAGCCTCATGAAACTTGAAAAAATAATTTCTTACACTCGGTGATGTAGCAGTGTTTATTGAAATTAAGATGTTTAATACATTAAGGCGTAATTCTGTCAGTTTTGTTTTTTCATTATTTTTACTTTTTTATGTCTCTTTAATTTCTCCTACTCCATGTAATAAGTGCTGTTTCGCATCTCTTTTTTAAATTTTTATAATTCTTTAATTTCCACAGTGCGTAAATTTAACTCAGTTTTTTCAAAATAAAAAAGAAAGAACTAGAACTTAATATTTCTTAATTTAAACACGTACCATTCGTACGCGAAATAGATATTTGTTTTTAAATAGAGCCGTCACTATTACAGCAATAACAGAAAATATTATTTTTTTCTTAAAATATAATCATCTCGGTGTACATGATGATGAATACTTAAGTAATTTTTATTTTTCTCATATTAACTGTTTTTAAATATTGTGTAAATATCAAAGGCGACCTAAATAAGCTCGTGGGTGTCGATGAGATACTAGTTAGCTCACGGAAGAACTTTAGAGCCGAGAAGGATGTTTTTTTATGACGGAGTCCCTCGGTGTTATGCTAGAGCTGTATTTAGCATATATGTGAATAAGTTGAAAAATAAAAACATTTCCCATAAGATTTCACGTCTATTTCTTTTATTGAAATGTTTAATAACCTTCATATTTAAAGATGTTTCCAATAATAATAATTAAGGTTGTTCCTTCAGTTAACGCAATTTCTCTCCGACAGCCTTATAAATTCCAGTAAATAATGTACGGTTAGTTTTTTCCCCGATCGTTAGTAGTCAATCAGTATTACATAATCACAGGGGTGTCGGCCCACATTCCCAAATCAGTCATTATCACTAATTACGTCTGCTGTTATTCTCCAGCGTTTTGCTACAGTTTGTTAAAATTACACATACACATATTTTAAGTAAATTAACGTATTATAAAAATCTTGTCTCTGCACAGAGATAGGTTTTTGCTATTGCTATAACTTCAGGTCTATTTAAAACATGACTACAAGTAATTTACATATAACAAAGAAAAGATATTTTTAAGATTCTGAGATTAAGAAAAATTCTGCGATTTTTAGCATATATTTATTATTTTCTTACATACAAATGAATGAAAATCGATTACAAAAAAGCTCGAACCGTGCTCTTTGTCGTTTATTTAATGTTTTCTAACTTTGTTTAGTTATGATACAAACAAAAAAAATTACTTTGCTCTAAAAACAATGCATGGAATAAGCAACGTGTATTGAAAAAACAGGTCTATCTGCAAATCATAGGTTCTTTTTTAATGCTTTGTTTAATGCTATTTAACCTATCTCGGTATTTTTTTCGAAAACAGGTTTATAAAACACCAAAAATTTGTTAAAGTGCAATGAAATCTTTCCAAGTAAAAAATATGTTGTTCGTAGGGTCTTGTTTAAAAACTGGTTTGCTTCTTTTTATTTTCTCGTTTACAAAAATTTATCTACCTAAGGCATAAAATAAAAAATACGTTCCAAAACTTTGTTGGAAACGAAATAGAAAACGGGGAACAATTATTTTATGCGTTCCAAAAGAACACAAAAATTTGTGATCAATACTGCATATTATTTTTATTAGCTTTAAGTAAAAATGGTATTAATGATTTGTAAAAACTATTTACTTATTGTGTTGAGAATAAAATAACATCATCTCTAAAAACATTGTTTAAGAACCATCTCCAATAAGTAAAATTAAGTAATAATTTTTTTTCCTGCGTTTATTTTTATTTTCATAAAATACTTTCCAAAACTTTGTTGGAAGCGAAACAGAAAGCGGGAAACAATTATTTTTATGTATTTTCGAACGAACACAAAAATTTGTGATCAATAATGCATATTATTTTTATTAGCTTTAAGTAAGTAAAAAAATGGTATTAATGAATTTGTAAAAACTATTTACTCGTGTTGCGAATAAAATGACTTCATCTCTCTAAAAAATTCTGTTTAAGGACTATTTCTAATAAGTAAAATTAAAACACAATTTTTTTTCCAGCATTTATTTTCATCATCACATACAGTTTATTTCCTAACTCTTGACCTATCTAAGTACTAATATTTTTGCATTATTATTAAAATAAATACACATTCATAGTTTTTCAAAAACAAAAAAACGAAAAAAACGTATCATGATAAAAAAGAAAGAACAAAAATAACTTGAAAACATGTTTTTTAAAAAAACCTTCCAGTGTGAAGTAACTTAACTTGCTGTAGATTTTTAAAATAAGAGGAAAAATTTCTGTCTGTGTTCTATCAAATCAGACCTGTTGAAATTTTTTACACTCGGTGATGTAGTATTGTTTATTGAAATAAAGTTATTTAATACATTAAGGTGTAATTCTGGTAGTTTGTATTTACTTTTTATGATTCTTTATTTTTGCAAAAGCCATGATTTTTATTATTTATTAAAAAACTTGCATAAATATCATTCATAGTTTTTTCAAAAACAGAGCAAAGAAACTTATTGTACATTTTATTTTTTAAAATAAGCTTTCCTGTATCGTATTATGATAGGGTAATTTTTGTTGAATGATGACTCCCTTTTGTGGACATGTCCACAATGCTGCCACCTGCCTCTCTCATTAAATCATCAATTATAATCAGAGTGGTTTCCTCGCCGCTAAAATCACTCATATCGGGAAGACCCTGCTTGTATATATAATGGCCGCCACTCGTCATAATACCACACTATATGCTTAAACGGAACACTACACATTTCCTCTATATTTTCGATAAACTTGGTTGTGATTTTCCACAGGATGTGGGACCAGCAATAATTGCTGTAAAAGGGTGTTTAAAAGATAGATCCATTATTATTATTTAACTGTAATATGTTCACACTTTAGCGTTTAACAGTGGAGTGACTATTTTTTTTTTCTCTTATTTGCTATAATAAACACATGTATTTTTTATAAATATTTTTTATTTTCTCTAGCAAATACATAATTCACATGTACATTATTATTATTATTATTTATATATATAAAACTGGTTAGTTTCTAACATATGTGATATAGCCTTACGTATAGATTTACAAATAGAACTGTTAAAGTTGAATAACAACTCTGTATAGATATAGCTAACATTTCTATATTGGTTATTTTTTTCCAAAAAGTTTAAAATAAACGCGTCGTCGAAAGTTTCACAGGCATTCTTTTCAATAATATCACTCCCTATATCGTTTAGAAATGTTTTAAAACTATTCATGTCCTGGAACGGTGATGAAATCTCTAGCTGTTGTAGACTTTTATTTAAAAAACCACTCATTTTAAATAGCTGCTTTAAAGATATTAAGCCTAGATACAATTCAAAAGTACTACCTATCTTAGGTACGAATTTAACCATTTCCTGTGATACTATCTCAATTGTATAATCTAATAAATCAAACTTGGTTATCCTGTTAGCGGGTGCCTGAATATGGTTTAAGATGTCCGGTAGGGTTTTTGTGAGCGCCAAAAATGTCTGAATATTAAAGCTGGTGCCTATATCCATGCCATTTTTAATAATTTTTAAGCAAGGGCTAAAATGTAAAAATGGATCGAGACCGACAGAAACCACTTTACTTGCACTCCGGTTTAATGGGTACCTCTTCTCCTGGAATAGTCTCTTCCTCTCGTATGTTTCTAAATAAGCCTCGTCTTTTTCCAATCAATTCATTTTTTGATCCATTAACTTTCACATTGAGTCTGGAATGTCAAATCCGTCATCTAGAACTGCAGCGCTCGGTGCGGTTGATTCTTGATTTGGACGGGCTCTTCTATAATCACAATCGGCCGATCTTAAATATGGCTTACTTTTTCTCGCACCCTGTACACCATAACTCTTCTTACTGTAGGTATTTGAATACATATTTATCACGTTTCTTGAAAAACTTATCGAATACTGGATACTCACGAACGCGCCTTTTGAATACGTATTTACTATGTTTTCTTGAAGACTTGTTGAACACTGTATACTAGCTGCTCAAGATTGCGTATTTTGATATTAATAAAACGGATCTTAATCGACTTTTAATCACCCAAAAAAAATCCACCAATTTGTTATGTCACTGTACTTTCACATGCCAAACCAAATCTTGAGCTGCCAGGCACCGGCAAAATTCATTAATGTCTATACTGTTGTCTAAATATTTCTGACATATGTCCTCTGCCCGCCTATATGTCGCCTGTAGATGATGTAGGTGTTCAAGATCAAACCTTCCGTTTCCATAAATCATTTCATGATCTATATCCCAACACATGTCTACAATTTTCTCCTGCATCACCTCTATTGCACCTCGTAAGTTTGCAGGTATCGGGTATGATCTGTACATTATATTTAATTAAAAATATGTAATAAATAAATAAAAACGTAAACTGCAACACCCCAAAACAATTGTGACAGCGTGCTCTGCACCAGAATATAAACGCTAACTATCTATACTTTACGACGAGTTCCTATTTATATGCAATATTTTAAAATTTAATAGCTCCTAAACTGAAAAATACATTTTTGAAAACATCGTCGCAGGCAGCCAAACTACCTTTTAATCTTTTACGGCTTTCTAAAACCGCATAACATTTGATCAAGTTTTTGATAAAGTGTCTGCCGAAGTACACATTGTAACACGTAATGACTGTATGGTAATATAAAATAAATTAAATATTTAGATCATAATCTATTTTCATTTTTTAATGACCTATTAAGCACAGGTGACAACAAAAAATCAATTAAACATTTGCGTCATAAACGCATTTTTTTACCTTCTTAATGATCTAATTATCTTTAATGACCTAATTAACCTTAATTACCTCATTGGTAGGTGTCAACACTTCTACTAACATACTAAAAGTCCCCGCTCCTAGCCCAGCTGCTTCAGGGAAGGAGAAGGGTGGAAAGAAAGAAACCTTTCCACCTCCCTCCCCCTCCCTGAAGCGGCGGGGCTAGGGGGGAACTTTTAGTATGTTTACCTCCTAACTACCCCCAACACATTCCTGAAGAGGAACATTCTTCCCTCCTCCATGTTCTCTACAATCTCCTTTTGGGCATTCATTGATTGGATTAATATGCTTATTGTAGAAATTAAGCTGTACCTTCGGTTCTGCTAAACCGATTTTCGTAAAACTTAGCTTAGACTAGGCCGATTTCCATAAAATAAAAACTAAATGTTATTCCAAGCTTAGATGAATTTACCTGTGAAAACCCCATTCAAAGTGGTTCAGTAACAGACAAACAGACGAAAATTCCAAAAACTATCTTTATGTTATTCTATTACTCATCTTATCAGATCAGTTTTTTGAAAATGTTTCCAATGTACAGACAGATTTATTATATGTATATGTTAGTGTGGCCCAAATACATTTAACATTGTGTAAAAATAAAGAGGTTTAGAGATGTTTATTACCAATCACTTTTTCTTAGAATAAGATTTTATGTCATTAAAAGTAAAATACCTACCCTCTATATTATTAGCAAAGTAATATATCTTCTTGATAGTGAAAACTGATATGATAACCATTATTTACGATTTTAAAAGTACAACTCACCGTTTCATTTTTATTCCTCTCATTTCGGCACTTATATACTGGTGATTTGTGTTCAATCACCATAATTAAATCCACCTCTGGTAGATTAGACGGATCTGCTTTTAAATAGCCGGAATCGCACATATCAGAAGATCCTACTTCTTATTCTTTCTCCTTTATAAATAATAATAAAAGCTTGTTTTTAAAAGTTTTTTTTACATTTCATTTAATTACATCTCCTTTCATTTCCTTGTTCATTATTTTTGCCTAAAGCGTATATGAAGGGGTTTATTAACCTGTGAGGAATTAACCCTAATTAATTTTTATCTCGTAAAGAATTCTGTCATTATAGTATCATCTGTCATCGACATTTTCCCATTGAATAGATGGTGATTTACTGCGTTTGGAATTTTTTTATATCGTCTAGGCTAGTCTAGGGATACGTTTCTAGAGAATAATGTTATCCTTTAATTTAAAATTATCTCATAAAGCATTTACAAAATAGCTAATCTTAATGTATTTTTAAGTTCTTTTGTTTCGTGTTGATATGTTGCTTATTTAAAACCGCGTTCGCGAAGAAAGAGTACAGTAAGCATTATGTCTAAGCAAATTATAATTAACACCTGTGTTTTCTTTTTCTGCGTTTACCTGGCGGTTCAGGTATACGCAAGTGTCCCTCAGAAAAGAACGGCGTCAGTAAGATGTAAGAATAAGTTTTTAAATTTTTTAAAGCAAACACCATTCGCAACTTGTTTTTGTTCTGTTTTTAGTGAATATACCCATATTGGGTATAGGGCAAAAATGCACTGGATGTCCAGCTCGTTATTGTGATGATGATCCAGCTGTAATTCATGGATATTGCTGTGGTTGTGCTAAATTGTTTGGTAAGTATTTCCGTTGGTAATTTTTTACATAGAATTATTTTGAACAGAAGAATCGTTTATAAACGATTTAGTTATTGGAATAATCAGTATACTATAAGGAGAATTTTCTTGTTACTTCCACATCCAATGGAATTATAGTAACGACAAAAAAAATTTGAAAATTTTTAATGTTCAGATAGGCTCAAAATGTCATGAAACGTCGAGATTTTAAGTTTGAGCAAAAAAGGGGTAAACTGGGGCATGCTTTATTTTTCTACACTATATTAAACAAGCTAAAAACGTACTCTTCGCCAATTTACTAAGATTTTTATATAATTGTTACACATTCTATAGGATACTCTTCGCAGTTTTCTTGTAAATAATGTTAGTTTATGGACATCCTAAATTTTGTGATACCATCTTTGTTGAGAAAAAAATTATATGAAAAAGAAATGAAAAAAAATATCCAACCTGTGTGGGATTCAAACACGGGATCTTTGGATTGCAAGGCTGAAGCTGAAGCTGAACACAAATTTCTTTAAATTAGAGCAGCGCCGTGGTGAATGTCGGTCTGGACGGGGCAGGTCCGGTTCGGTTTAATCAGTGTTTTCGAGTTAATTCTCCTGTTTAAAAAATTTAAAAACTTAACATCAACAATAAAGAATTTAGATATAATATACAAAGATACTTAAACATAATTAAAATAAAACTTCTTAAAATTAATCGTTGCACACACGCACTAATAAATTTGTATTGTTGGCACAAGAAAACAAAACTCAACGAAAAAACCCGTTCGAAACAATTCCACCCTGGTGTCTCAGGGGCCGGGCAACCCGGGCGGCTGCCCGGGGCGCCAAACTGAGGGCAAAAATTGTAAATTTTTTTTTATATACCTTTTTTAATTTAATAATAGTTTTCGTTGGAAAATAATATCAAATAAAATCAGAATCTATATCAGTTATAATTCAAAAATGTAAAACGCAAATATGTTTAGTTATGAGACACCTTACTACTCATACCTCAAGCTTCCTGCCCTATTATTAACTGACAAGGAGTCGATCATTAAAGATTTTGCATAAACGAAGCAAGGCAAAGTGCACTTTTCATTCAGGAAAATTCAGAATATTCAGAAAACTGTTATACCAACAATAACTGTATGTATTTCATATCTTACATTTAATTTACTGTTTATAAATAAATAAATGGCAATTTGTTTTGTCTGAAATATTAAAACAATAAAGAAGAACCTTCCTCTAAGTAAATTTGTGTCGGGGATCCTCTCATTATTATAGCCTTCAGATGGTATAGACAAAGAAATGTATATTTATATTACAAATTAATTATTATTAATAATATGTTGTAAGTGTACATTGATGTGCAAAAATCAATTACTTGGGAAAAATTTTTTTTGATGAACGGGGGGAAAATCACCCACGCACCCCCCCCCCCCCTCTCGACAGGCCTGTACTTGAGAATGGTTTATCGAAATGCAACAAGAACATCTTTTTATTTCTAGTGAAAATATTTTCTTTATAAGAATTTTTATAAATACGTAAAAATAAAAAGGTCGGGGGTAAAATATTGGTAGCCACCCCCTAAAACTACCTCTTAATCAGAAGAGAGGGTTTGACTGGTAATATGTAAGTTGATGCCCATATCTAAATTTAAAATATGAATTATATATTTTAAAGCGGTCGGAAGATATTGCAGAATAACTGATATTTATAATCCCCCTTTATTATTTATTTAGAGTACCTTTATTTTTGGATGTACTTATCATCCACATAAATATATCTAGAGACAATTTTGGACCACCATGTATACACGGTTATGTTACTCCATATGTGTTAAGTTAAAAAGTGGGTAATCGCAGGGTCCGAAAGGATATCCTTGCATTTTAGTACGTAGTACGTCCGTATTACCTCCGGGAGGGGCGCCAAAAATTTCTTTCGCCCGGGTTGAAAATTTACCTTGAGCCGCCCCTGGGTGGTCTACCTGCCGCCAGGAAAATGTGGGGAAATAGAAGTTTTCTTATAAAATGTTCATATTTGAAGGAATTTTTCGGCCTAAAGGGGATTTTAAAAACAAAAGATGACAAAAAAGACAAACAAGAACAAAATTAAACGAATAGAGAAAGGATAGAAAATAGTATATTATGTTACTAGGAGTAGAACGCACTCTTTTTTTGTGTTGAGCCCAGGATTTGCGGCTGAGGCGAAGCCGAAGCCGCAAACTGGGCGAAACACAAAAAAGGCGTTCTACTCCGTGTAATATATACTATTTTTTCTTCAAGCGTATTAAAATGCAAAAATTCATTTATTTATCATAAATGTACAAATATTCAAACTACAGTCTTACATGTTGACACAATATGACAAGTGGCTAGTGGATAGCGCGCCACCGCACCGCACCGGTGGCTTTCGGTATTAACATTATGTTACTAGCAAAACAATACCCACTGCGGTGGCGCTTTCGGAACTAACATTATGTTACTAGTAAAACAATGTCCACTACGGTGGCGTTCGGTACTAACATTTTGTTACTAGTAAAACAATGTCCTACTTCTACTTCTGTTTTTGGTGACATAATTTAAACATTTTAATACGCTTGAAGAAAAAACTTAGTTTAGTTTAGTTGAGGTAAAGATCAAAGGTGGGGAAATTATAGATTATGGTATAGGAAAGTATGGCTAGGGAAGAAGTTGCCGGAAAATAGGCAACGCCTGGTATGGTGGGGTGGATTGCAAGGCAAAACTTTAGCCACTGCACCACCACATATTGCTGTGAAAATTGATTGTCTGTGATATACAGTGTGCCCCACATTTCACGGTAACACGTTCGTAGCTCAGTTATTAGTCATCCAATTTCAATCAAGTTTAGACCGGTATCAAAGACCTTTATTATATCTTTTTTGAGTAAAACAAAATTTACTTCAGTCATTGGCGTGCATCTTTATTAAGAAAAAAAGGGTCGATTTTTCGAGAAATCATATTAGGCATTTTTTTTTGAAAAACTAATGCAATATTATTGATCAGCATGCTGTAGAACCACTATATCCAGAATTTAACAACATTTTGGTTTTTGGTTTTCGAATTACGGTCCCCTTAAAATTACCTATTTTAAACATTAAATAATCAATAAATTGGTAACGAACTTTTTTTCGAAAAAAAGTCATTCTTCATTTTCTCTTTAAATTTTTCTACTATCCCATATCATCGAAACTTTCAAATTTCGAAGGCCAAGAATTTTCATTGAAAAATTTTGGGTCATCAGACCTGTAAATTATTCGGGCATTCGGTTTACCGAATTTGAAAGTATCGATGATTTGAGGTGGTAGAAAAAATGAATTTAAATAGCAAATAAAGAATGATTTTCTTGCGAAGAAAGATTCGTTACCAATTTATTGATTATTTAATGTTTAAAATAGGCAATTTTAAGTGGGCCGTAATTCGCAAACCAAAAATCAAAATGTTGTTAAATTCTGAATTTGGGGGCTCTACAGTATGCTGGTCAATAATATTGCATTAGTTTTTCAATAAAAAAATGCCTACTATGATTTCTCTAAAAGTCGACCCTTTTTTTCTTAATAAAAATGCACGCCAATGACTGAAATAAGTTTTGTTTTACTTAAAAAAGGTATAATAAAGGTTTTTGATACCCATCCAAACTTGGTTAAAATTGGGTGACTAATAACTGAGCTACAAAGGTGTTATCATGAAAAGTGGGACACACTGTATATCTTTCGACAATCATACATATTTCAACTCATTAGATATAATTTTTATGAAGTATATATTAGTAAAATGCATAAACGTAAAATATATTATGGAGATAACATTTCGAAAGATTTCTATTTAAGTACAAGCGACAAAAATTAAGAGAATATATTTTTAAAAATTAAATAATTAATAACTTTTTTATTTACCGATCGATTTTTTTCAAAAACAGTAGGGTTCTTCCTCTAGCTATCACTAACTTACTTTCTAAATTTCAATACAACACGGACAGACGGACGAGTGGACAGACGGACATTTTGAAAGTTGTTCAGAATTTGTCCACTAACACAATGATATGAAAATTTTTTCTCTACGAGCGATATTTACGATTTTAGAAGAGTATAATAATACGTACGCATGGCAGTTACAGTCAGGCGTTGTCGCCTTCGAATACCTACTTTAAAAACAAAAATAGAATATAATGGACTATGTGCTTAATCTCAGTTGCACCATTTAAAAGTGATATGTGCCGTGTTCCTGCAAAATAAATGTATGTTCGACATAATGGTGTATTTCACAGTTTGTTAATCTTTGATCTATTATTTATGACATACAGGAGGCATTCTAAAATAAACAAGCTAAAAACGTACTCTTCGCCAATTCACTGAGCTTTTTATATATAATTGTTACACATTCTATAGGATACTCTTCGCAGTTTTCTTGTAAATAATGTTAGTTTTTGGACAACCTAAATTTTGTGATACCATCTTTGTTGTGAAAAAAATTGTATGAAAAAAAAAAATGAAAAAAAAATATCCAACCTGTGGGATTCGAACACGAGACGTTTGGATTGCAACGCAAAGCTTTAGCCGCTGCGCCACAACCTATTGCTACAAAAATTGATTGTCTGTGATATATATCTTTCGACATTCATACATATTTCACTTCAATGAAATATTAATAAACTTCATAAACAAAAAAAAAATTATTATGGAAATAATATCTCGTAAGATTTCCATTTTAGTACAAGCCACAAAAATTAAGAGATTTTTTTTTTTTAATTAAGTAATTAATAACTTTTTTATTTACTGATCGATTTTCTTCAAAAACAATAGGGTTCTTCCTCTAGCTAACACTAACTTACATTCTAAATTTCAATACAATCGGACTTTTCTTTCTTAAGTTATCGTGCTTACAAGAAACGTGACGGACTGACAGGCGGACATTTTGAAAGTTGTTCAGAATTCGTTCACTAACACAGTGATATGAAAATTTTTTCTCCACGATCGATATTTACGATTTTAGAAATGTGCCGATCAAATACAATATACTCTTCGTTTTTGCGAAGAGTATAATAAACAAGGTTTATTAAAAGAATATTAAAAGAATTATGACACTATCTGAATAGTTTATCTACAATTCATATTCTTTGTAAATGAAATATTCTAGACCAAAGTACGACGAAGAAATAGATTCACTGAGTAAGCGTAGGAGATAATGTACAGTGTGTCCCATGATAGATGTAACAAGAGGTGTAATGGACCAATTCTAAAAAAAAAAATTTCGTTAAAAATCGCCAACTTGCATCTCGCATTTCCAACTTTTGCCAAGTTCCGCCGAAATAAAAGTTGATGAACGGGGGAGGGGGGGAGAACCCCTCCCCCGTTCATCAACTTTTATTTCGGCGGAACTTGGCAAAAGTTGGAAATGCGAGATGCAAGTTCGCGATTTTTAATGAAAAAATTTTTTTTAGAATTTCCCCCTTCCGCTCATCATTTTTTTTTGGAAGAACTATTATTTAATTATTTACAGAGTTGGCAAATCAAAAATAACCCCTTAAAAAAGTTGGCTCGCTACGCCCCTGTTTATTATTATTGGAAAATTTAATTTCGCTCAATGAAAAAATCGTTCTTTGTGTTTTATTTATACTTAAGTTTAAGACATTACCTATAAACCGCATTTCAGTGCCAAATTGGTCGCCTTGACTTGAATTGACAGCATTAGTATAAGTTTTGGAAAAATTTAACATAGGAATATGAAAAAAATATAAAATGAGTTATATCAACATTTATCGCAAGATCATTGATGTATATTAAAAATAGTAAGGGTCCTGGAAGTGATCCTTGGATGACTCCCATATTTACAGTCCCTTATTTGGAGAATTTATTATTTCATTAGAATAATTGTGTCCTGTTCTTTAAATAAGATGTTGTAACTTTTAGTTGTTATTTAATGTATCATGAAAAATATGTACCTGTGTTTTAGATAAACTCCCGGTGAAATGCTCCCCACACACCAGATGCCCCATTAACACCTATGAACTATGCCAACAATATGAGTACATGCTTCATTGCTGCTGCTAGGTACAAGCACAGGAGTGATCGTTTATGTTTTGTTAAAATAATAGCAATAAATATTGTTCGTTATCACTGGTTTTATTTTTAGTGTGTAAATCAACGACCCATAATAATAATGTTACTATAGGACCTAAAAGAATCATGTTGGCAACTTATTCACAACGCCTTGGTAGACGTTTTATAATCTATGCATTATTCTAGTTGGTCTCACTTTGCTGTATGGTTTGATAGCATCACGCCATCTGTCGTGGTTGCATGTTAGGCGCACGGCCTCATCAAATCTCTTTCCCATCAACTCCTTGGCAACATCATCCCAACTTTCTAGAAGGCGTCCTATTTGCCTCTTGCTATATGACTTTCTCTGAACTACAACCGTTGAAGAGAGATACGTGTTTTTGTGGTTGTCTAAAAAACGTTTTAAAATTACAAAAAAATATTTTTTGTTGCTGATATACAGACAAATAAACACTTTTGTAGTCTTTTGTATCCAGGGCAATTTGTAAAAGTATTCCAAAAGTTTGCAGCACTTTTGATATTTTTATCTTGTACTTAGTTATTAATAAAAATAAATACGTTAATTGTTATTAATTTCTAACGTTCCCTACCTCATAGTACTTGTTCCTTATTTCCTCAGAAGAGCCCGTCGCTGGAATATCACGTTTCTGACTTACGCGATTCCAGAGATACGGGTACCCTTTAGACCATCTTTCACCCCCTTCAAAAAGTGAAAATCGAAATTTCGTCTTAAACGTATCTAATAGATTTCAACAAAAAATATTTCTGCTAAATTTCACGTATCTAGATATAACCGTTTCTGAAAGAGCCTAAAATTTCAACCTCCTTTTTCACTCTCTCGGGGGTCGAATTTCGAAAAATTACTTCTTAGTGGTTGTCTACATCATTCGAGGACCTCTATGCAAAATTTGAAGTTTTTAGACCCCGCGGTTTGAGCTGTGCGTTGATAGATCAGTCAGTCAGGGTATTCTTTTATAGATATAGATAGCTAAAATAATCTTGTAAGGCATGAGCAGTGCAACGTATGTATTGATCTAGGTCTAAATGTCTTATCCAGTCTAGAGCTGCGGAAGTAGCTTCCATTAGGTATTTCTTCTGGCTATTTTCACATTGGACATTCTTGGATTATATGCTCGGTCGTATGTTCTGATTTATAAGATACTAGTTCACGTGGAAGACTTCTTGCGCGTGAAATTAAGAACATTGACATATTAACTTATGCCTATAAAGGAGTACTACATACTCACTGTGTACTTCTATAGTACTCAGGAAGTACACTGCGCATCCATGATACCCGGGGAAATCTACTGCGCATCCATTGTACTCGAGGAAACCCACTGCGCATCCATAGTGCTCGAGAAAACCTACTGCACATTCATTGCATTCAAGGAAACCCTCTGAGCATCCACTGCACTCGAGAAACCCACTGCGCGTCGCAATTTGATAACAATTAATTATTCTATTTTTGTGTTAGAGCGAGTTATACCAACAAATAATTATTTTAATCGACAATAAAGCACATGGGCGGGCATGTGTCAAATTTCATGCTAAGAATATCCCTCTCCTTGTTCACCCGTTCGGGGAGTCTCTTTTTGAAAACCGTCGAATACGTGTCTCCTTATTTCCTCAGAAGAGCCCATCCCCATCGCTGGAATATCGCGTTTCCAACTTACGCGATTTTAGAGATACGGGTACCCTTTAGACCATCTACCACCCCCGTTTTCACCCTTTCTAAAAGTGAAAATCGAAATTTCGTCTTAATCGTGTCTAATTTCCAATAAAGAGTATTTCTGCCAAATTTCATGCTTCCGAAAAGTTTAAAAACCTCTCCCTCCCCGTTCATCCGTCGGGGGGTTTCTTTCTGAAAACCGTCGAATACGTTCTCCTTATTTCCTCACAAGGGCCCGTCGCTGCAATATCACTACGTTTCTGACTTACGCGATTTCAGAGATACGGGTACCCTTTAAACCATCTACCACTCCCGTTTTCACCGCTTCAAAAAGTGAAAATCGAAATTTCGTCTTACTCATGTCTAATAGATTCCAATAAGGAGTATTTCTGCCAAATTGAGGGTTAAAGGTTAAGTAGAGTAGCTTCGGCTCGAAGTATAGGTATTGTATTAATGTATAATACTGAAATAAAGGCAATTTATTATTATTATTATTATTATTTTTTTTCGAGTAGCCCGCTGCAGGACAGGACTTCCGTGGCCTCCGACACCTCACAGTAGCCGCGCGGGCAAATTCCTTACAGCCACTCTCCACGACCTGTGGAGTTAGTGACTGTAAATACCTAAATCGTGTGCCCTAAGTAGACGAAGGGATTATTATTATTATTATTATTATTATTTTTTGTTAAAACCCAGTCACCCTTCTCTGTGGCTCTGACCCTCACAGAGGGGAGCTGGTAGAATCGGCAGCCACTCCCCACACCCGTGGGATAAGTGACTACTGGGTCCGAGAATCGTGTGCCCTGAGCAGACCTAATGAACCGAGGATGACGGCCTTCTGCATTCTGCCGGCTAAGACCTCTGCCGAATTTCGGCATGCCGGTATGATCTTGAGTTCCGAAACAGTGTGTGTCTCGTTCCACCGAGGGCTCCTATAATCAGTACCACTACCTTAACAGTATGGTCTGGATACAGTCTGCGGAGTTCGAAGAGCAGATCTCGATATTTTGTCCGTTTTTCCTCCTCCTTCAAGACAATGTTGTTCTCTCTATTATTATTATTATTATTATTATCATTATTATTATTATTTCACACTTCTAGTTCTAACCGTTTCCGAAAAGCTTAAAAACCTCGCCCTACCCATTCACCCTTTCGGGAGTCTCTTTTTGACGCAATTTCAAAAATACGGGTGCGCTTTAAACCATCTACCCCCGTTTTCACCCCTTCAAGAAAATCGAAATTTCGTCTTACACGTATCTAATAGATTTCAACAAGAAATATTTCTGCCAAATTTCACGCATGTCGCACGCGCACGTAGGTCTAATCGTTTCCGAAAAAGCCTAAAATTTCAACCCCCCTTTTTCACCTTCTTGGAGGTCGAATTTCGAAAAATCCCTTCTTAGTGGTTGCCTACGTCATTCGAGGAACCTCTATGCAGTGAGTCAGTCAGTCAGGGTATTCTTTTATAGATATAGATAGATAGATAAAATAATCTCTTAAGGCATGAGCAGTGCAACGCATGTATAGGTCTAAGTCTCTTATCCAGTCTAGTGCTGTGGGAGTAGCTCTCATTAGGTCTTTTTTCTGGCCACCGTATTTTCTCATTGGATATTCTTGGATTAAGCTCGATCGTTTATTCTGATATATAAGATATTAAAATAGGGGAAAATATAGTGGGACACGCTATACCGCAGGAAATCATTAAGTGAACATTGTCTTTAGTGTGTAAGACTATTGCAGTTTATTATGCAAAATGGTCAGTTTGTTCATTAGGATTTTTCCCCCAGCCATGTTTCCCCAAATATACCGTCCACGTCCATGATTACTGATTACTAATCCCTAAACTTGTAATTATCACATTTCATATCTTCGTAAGTTAATGAACTTCTATTATTGATATTTAGCCTGTATTCGAAGTGTGTATTCCGATCATGCTTGGAATCCTTACGTAACCCCGACCATTGTTAAGTGCACCTGTGTCATCCAAGCCATGTATGAAATTTGTGATTCAATACATAGCCCAGCCCTTCCGTTCAACATTAATTAATGTGTTTCTATAGACGGACAAACTAAACACGTTCACGAGTTCAATATTTTTTGCAAATTATTTTCGCTAGTATTACCTATATCAAATCGGCATTTTCCATAACAATAATTTTATTCTAATCAGCTATGTTGTATTAATAATTATGAGTAGTCTAGTCAGAATTCATGGCTCATGCCGATATACACGGTGAATATTTTTAGATGAATATTTAAAGCCATATAGACATATAAGCGTAGTGAAAATGGCCTTAAGCCTTTGCGTTTATTGTTTGTTAGCTCTCTATAAATAAAAAATTTCTGTTGAGTTTTAACTTCGTGTTCCTACTGTTGGGCTAGTTACAGAAGAAAACCTGATTTTCAGTTTTCACTAATTTCACTTTTCCTGTTGCATTGAAAATTCCGAAAAAATCAGGGCCCGTACTGTTTAAGGCTACACATCAGTAATTTTTTTTCAGCTTTTTTTGGATTCAAATTCGACTAGCCAAACATTTTTGAAATTTTAGAATTCATTTTTTAATGATTTTATGAATATCTATGACAAAAATCGTCCGGAATAGATTTTTTTGAGTGTTATATTTTTCACTCTTCCTGAAGAATTGTTTTTCCCTCGTTTTTTGTTTTTGACGTAAAAAACTGTGGGTTCTACGCAAAATTTGGGTCATATAAAATCGAAAGCTTATTTAATTTCCTATACCTATTGTTAGATGTTGATACCCCCAGAGACATCTGTGGAGATTTCCTCTAAGTTCTAATTATACGGGCAACATAAAGCTAAGCTGGTTTGGTTAGTTTGGCAGTCGGCCCAGAGACGGCGTGTGGTGTCAGAGTCTGGAAGTAGTAAAGAGCCTTCTGGAAATATCTAGAGAGTGGTGACATCATGTCAGACTATTCTGGATCTCTCATCTTTGGGTACATAAAGGCATGGAGAAGCACAAGAGAGGACAGTTAAGTTTGAGTTTAGTTGATGTACAGTTCAGATGGTCAGAGAGTGAGCAGAGTAATCAAGTGACTGAAGTAATGAATTATAGTACACAGTGTAATATTAGTAAAATAAGTGTTGTAATTAGAACGTAAGTTAATAAATTAATGTTACCCTGGTGTTATAATTTTCGGATCCACGATACAGGGTGTTTACAATTTTTGCTCACCTTGTACTAGACCGAGATTTATGAAATTAATATGGGCCCACCGCCGAGCCACACCTTGCAGTATGAGATTTCATAAAAATCGCTTAAACAAAATAATAATTATACAAACATAAAATAAAAAGAAAAAACATACACAGAGGTCGAATTCCTTTTTAAAATTTTATGAAATCGGTTAAAAATGAGAGGCAAAAGAAAAAAATCATGCGTATTCAATGGTATTGGTCTGAATTTGTTAATAATCACGCTTAGTAAACGGTATTTATTTGAATTTCTAAATAATCATGCGTAGTCAGTGGTGTTATCTGAATTTGTTAATAATCATGTGTATTTATCTGAATTTCTCACGCGTATTCATTGATATTTGGTATTTGTCTGAATTCTGATGAATGTCACTTAAATATATATTATTTTGGAATTCATATGAATAGTTTAGAAACGCAATTTCGAAACTTCGAGAGTAGCAGAATCTTCGACTTGTGGAAACTTTTAGATAAAATCGAGAATTATTAAAACTTCTTATATAAACAAAGGCACTTCGCGGAGGCAGTTACTACTCAAGTCTCTACGCGAATGAACTAACTTTAAATATTCGAAATAAGGAACAAGGCAAATTTTAACCTAGAGAAACGTGTGTACTGTGTACAGCACATATGAATACCAATAAATATATATGATTATTAAAGAATTCAGATAAATATTTGAATAAGCATGACTATTCAAGCGCGGATCTAGAAATTTCAATAATTTTTTTCTTGTCTGTGGCGCATGGGACCCATACGAAATATGGGAAATAATATCTCGAGAAGCACTTCTCTAACGACCCCTAAAAAATTTTGAAAAAGCAGTTTGCGAAAATTTTTTTCAAAATTCGATTGTTTTGTTTTACAATTCTTCTATGTTATTAGAACGTCCTGTATATATAATATTTTTTAAATAACCTCAAAGCCAGAAGTCGTCAGGGAGATCTAGCTGGCCACAAAATAGGACCATTATTTCCTAAAAATTAAACAATACTTAACTACTTTGTTGTTTATTAATGTTCAGTTAGCGAAATTAATTGTTAGTTATCAATTTAGTTAACTTAGCTAACTAGACATTGATAAACTAGTCCTGAGTGGTATATAGATACCTATCCAATCCCAAATCGAGCATTTAAATAATTTCGTGTTTCATTTGACGTATGACCTGGGGCGCCATCGTGTTGGTAAATTAATCTTTGAAGTTGTCTTACAGGCATATTGTCTACAAAAGGCTCTATTTCTTGTCGTAGAATGTTCATAAAATTTTCGGTAGGTATTCAAATTATCGTGAAAAAAATGAGGACCTATTATTTGGTATCCAATAAAACCACACCATACACCAAATTCAAATCGTCCTTGACGATTAACTGTAGCGGTTACGTGCGGATTTTCATGAGCCCAATGGTGGTTATTATGCCTATTAGAAATTCCGGCACTGCTTTATATGGGCCTCGTCTGTCCACATAATTGTTCCTTAAAATCCTGGCACTTCATTGCTCTGGCGCAAAAACCACTGGCAAAAATCGCCTTTGAAAGTTATTTGGGTATAGATGGTGACTAATCCTAATTTTGTAGTATTTGAATTTATTCTTTTTTTAAGCAACGCAACGCAGTTGTTTTGGGGATTCCTAAATTTTCCTGTATTTCTCGATTGTCTCTTACTGTTTCTAAAACAATATTTTCTACAGATTCTCTACCTGCTTGGTTATATATTTTTTGATCGAGGTTTTACAAATGATCCAAACTATTTTAAATTTTGTTGTAGCCTTTTGAATATTTTTATGTCTGGCTGTCTCTTTTCTGGATATCTAGAATATTGTTTAGGCGGCACTTTTGGCAGAAAGTTTTGCTGTCTATAACTTACCTATTAAAATAAAGCTCGGAAATTAAATTTGAATCTTCTCTTCATTCTATAAAACACTTACTCATATTATATTTTTCACCATTACTAAATTGAACCATTTTTAACAATGCTCATAGGAATGAAATATATGTTGAAAATACCAAAACCTTTATGTCATGAATCACTTAAGGATATTTGCCTTATCCAAATGCGTTGATTAATTTTTTGTCTCCAAAAAAGCAAAATAGCTATGAATAATTGTTTCCCGACACAAACAATATGTTGTGTGGTTTTTAATGAAAAACAAAAACTGTGACCTTATATTATTTATATAGTTTACATTTTGTAACAGAATTATAATGAAACGTCTTGCTTCATTGGTTCTAGTTTTTCATAATACTGCTGTTGTTGCAAATATTACTATTAAACTGGGATTGTAGGTAAAACAGTATTACATACTTACAAATACCATTAATAACAATGAGTAAAATTATGTCAGATGCAATCTAGCATATTTCTGTGGTCAATCAATGGCAGGTAAACCTAGGTAACTTATTTTATTACACTTTTATTTGATTTAATCAAATATTACAACTGGACAAAGTTTTTTAATAATTATCGTAGATTTTTTATAGAAATCCGTTTCTTATAACGATAATTTCTGTTAAACATAAAATATTTGTTTACAATTTGGTACATATTTAAAAACATTATAGTAGAATACTGCCTGTTGAAATTGGGCTATATCGGTCATATAAGGTGAACACCAGGGGCGTGTAAACTGGCATGCTTTTTATAAATTATGTTTTATTATAATTTTAGAGCAAAATATTACTGAAGTGTTTGATTAAGCTGCAGCACTCAAAAACACAAACTATGTACAAACTATTGAAACTCTAATATACAGTGTGTCTGTTAGGTCCGAAAGAATTTTACGTGGATTAGGTGTTATATCAATTATTCTTTAAAATTATATTAAGGTATTTTTATTAAGACTATTGCGAAACCAGTGAAAGTTGCAGTCGGGCGTTCCGGACTGTGAATACCTATAGCCCAGACGACAGAGATCATTTTATAGTGAAACCCACAAAAAGTTGCAAACTGAATAATTTTTTTTTAATGAGTTCGTGAAAGTGTATAGAATATTATCCTGAAAAGTTTACATTCCCCTCGGATGCAGAACATAAAAAAAAGTGAAAAAGAACATTTCTTTTATCATTTTTTTCAAAATTTTTAAATTAAGTCAGGCTAGAAAAAGACAAAAAATACAGGTGGATAGACCACGTGTTTCTGAACAAAAAATGTTCTAATAAAATTTATCGCTAAAGCCACGGTTTTCCCGGGAAAAAATAGTGAAATAACTTTGTTACTCTGCTCGGCCAAGCGCATGGTTAAATGTATACTACGGAACCTCTAAAAATTCTTAGCAGTTCTAACAAGTAAAATAAAGCTGTTTTCCCTTTCTGATTACACATTTTTAACATTTTTCTTAGTGACTAAGAGGATAAATAGTGAGTCTGGAGGGAAAATTATGAACGCATACACAGACGCCACACATAGCCGCTGAATCGCTCGCATGAATTTTTACGTGCCTTTACTGTATTGTATTTATTACAGATACACCTATCCACATTTCAGCTATATCCATTGAATTCCTTATACATTTGTTATTGTATTGAAAAAGTTCCAGAATTTATATTCAAAACAATCAAAGATATTTTCATAATTATAAGGATAAGATCGTGATAATCACAATTTCTTATCATGATAATCATATTTTCGAAAAAATGCATAAAAGTAAACGAATTTGTGTTTGAACAGTCGAAAAGTATAGATTTTTCCGAAATAGTGATATTTTATTTTTTCCAATGGGTGAATTTCTCGGCAAGTTACAGCCTCCAATATATATATTTATCAAGAAAATCATCAAGCAATTAAATTAAAATGATTTGAGATGTACTTTTTTTTAAATCCACGTCACTACAACTTAATAAACCTTAATAATCATGAAGTGTACATACTTTTTAACAGTTCTCAATGAAGAAAGAATTTTTTTGAAGGGCTTTTATTTTTTTCTATATTTTTTATTGCGACGATTGAGTTCGGGCGTGATAATATATATAAGTATATTTTTCCCATCCATCCTTTGCTTGTTTTGTTTAAAACAAAAAAGCATCAGAAAGATACAATTTCCATCTTTTAAATGAACCAACACTCATATAGATTGAACAAATTCTGATTTAATGACATGTAATTCAGTGCGCATGTGTCACGGTCATGCATGCGTATTCAAGCGGGTGCACGCATGGATCTCGCTCCGAGTTATAACTTGACTATTTTTTTCCAGGAAAACCGTGGCTTTAGCGATAAATTTTGTTATCTTTTCAATTTCATTACTCTTCAGATTCCAAAAAAACTCACAAAAGTATTCGATAATACCTTATTCATACTTTTTAACTTGCATCCTTACACGTTTCCATTAAATTCTTATATAAACTAAACTGATATATACCCATGAAGTCTTATAAAAATAGTACAAATATATCCTTATAAAAATGTATAAAATGTCTACTAGGAAATCCTTAGTATATCTTTTCAATTTCATTACTCTTCGGATCCCATAAAAAACCACAAAAATATTCGATGTAATACCTTATTAACACTTTTTAATACGTATCCTTATAAATCCTCATTAAATTATTATATAAACTAAACTGATAACAACCCCTCAGATCTTACAAAAACCATATACTAATTGTTTCTTATAAAAGATTACAGAACTCGTATTTGATTTTACTGATGAAACAAGGGCGGATCTGGACCTTGAGACCTTGAGCTTGGGGGGGGTAACACTGAACCCAAATTTTTTTGGTGAGCGGGTGGGAGAGAAATCTGAAAAAAATTTTTCGCCCTAAAATTTTTTTGAAGAGCGGGGGGAAGAAATCCGAAAAAAAAATTTCGCTAAAAAATTTAAAATGAAAATTTCTTGGGGGTAATTACCCTATTATTAAAAAAAAATTTTCTTCCCAAAATTAACAAAAATCATACCATTCGAAAACAAAAATTGATGATTTACAGAATCTTGGGGGGGGGGGGGGTAATTACCCCATTACCCCCCCATAAATCCGCGCCTATGATGAAATCTTTTCAGTTTCAACACTATTCAGATCCCATGAGAACTTATCAAATTAAAAGTTGTAATGCCATATAAAAACTGTTTTTAGTATAAACACTTATGGAAACATACCAATAACAACATGGGTATTCCAACTCAATTAAGACTCCTTTAGATACTTATTCATCCCAATATAATTTCTATATGGCAAAATTAATGTACTGTATAAAACCTTATAAACCAGATAGGCTCTTATGATTACCCATAAAAAATGTATAATTATCTATAAGTTTGAAATATGATTTTTTGACAGGGTCGTATCTTCAACGTACCTTTTACTCTAATAACGCACAAGACCATTGAACACTATGGAAGGTAAAAATATATGGAATTATCCCATCCCACTTTAGTGGTTGGTTTATCGTTTATCTTGGTATCTTGCCTGCTGAAATATTTAATGAATAAAGGATTTTCGAAATCTCCTGTAGTTTTTTTCTATCTAGGAACAGTTTATTTATTCCAGATTAATTCGAAACTTTCGAAAGGCCACAATTTACCGAAACTGACTTCGGATATGGGCGGCTCGACTATACAGTATCGGAAAGTATTCGATTTGGTACGGCAATAAGAGCAAGCGAGAGCGAAGCAAGCAATGATGTACATTAAGAGGCGTGTCACACTTTGCCTCTGCTAAGGTACTGGTATAGTTTGGCCCTTCGGTAATCCAGCGTTATAAAAAAAGCTCGCAAAAAAACGTAAAGGGTACCGACCGCCTTTGATTAATGTACCGCCCGCCGGTCCACGTTGACTATCGTTAGTCCACGTTGACCACATAGTTTATTCCAACCTATCACAATTCCGATAGAGAAAATTTCAACCAATTATATTCAGTGGGAGTGACATACATTGTTGTTAGGAAATATGTGACCATTTTTTGTGATCATAATAAAAGAAGCCGAACACTTTTATGGCCTTTTATGTAAATAGACTGAAATTGATACATGGTCGGTACCCTTTACGTTTTTTTGCCAGCTTTTTTATATCGCTGTATTAAATGTGGGCCCTACTATAGACGCCTTTATTATGGGCGGTCGGTTAAGTCGTTGAAACTATGCAATCCCAAAAGCAAAACTTTCCGATACTGTATAAATTACTATTGTTGGAAAATCAAATGTGCTTGTTAGTAATTACATCACTCCTAAAAATTTGATAAATTATCAAATTATTCAACAACTGGCCATCCGGACAAATCATTTATCAACCCTTCTAGACTCATATTAAACGTTGCGACTAGTCCCTACAATCGCAAGTCGCAACTTCTATCTACCCCTAGAGGTCAAATAATTCTGTTGTGGTATAATATACACGCGCATGTCACGCCGGAAAAACTATATTTGCTATCCTATTCGCAACTCCCTGTGCAATGTCATTTTAGTTAGAATTTAGTACTTCATTATAACAGTTAGGGAGTAGTTGTTACGACTTGACCTTAATTGTGTATATCGCGCGCGTTCTAACTGTCTCGGCGCCACATACGAGGCGTCCAAAGCCTCACAACAAATAGTATTTCCAATTTTCCAACTTCTTTCCTGCGAGGAGAAAATAAACCACATTATTGGGCAGAGCAAATAAGTCAAATCGTGAATGATATGCGCGATGACTGTAAATTTGATTAATTTTAATAAAATAGATCTATTTAGCTGTGAACGTATTAGTGAGTACTGAATATTGAAGTGAGAAACAACTTTTTACATTATTGGCAGTTTTATTTTAAGTGAATGTTTTTGCGTACAAATAGGTAAATATTATTATTTAGTTTTTGCGGTTTTTTTTGGTGTTTGAATTACATTGACGTCAGGAATGTTTTGTCGTTTTCGTGTTTCTTTCCTTGCTGTGTATAATGAGAATTCTAATTAATAATTAATTGAAGACAAACATTGTTTGGAAAATGTCACTACCTACACGAAAATAAAACATGTTTATATGTTTAATTTATTTACATAATATACCTACCACGTATACGCACCATGATTTAACAAAATCCTTTGAAATGGTACTATTTATGTTTTTACATTTTAAAAGGAGCGTTAATTTTTGTTATGAATATACCGTGTGTGCAAAAAGTTGGAAATGAATTCAATAAAACTGCTATGCGATATCGAGAAAAATGAATCCAATATACCATACAGGGTGTTTCACAACGCACTGTAAATACTTCTAAGGCTGACAGGACCCCTTGCCTATTCGCGATCGGCTATAAAAATTTGCATGTAGCGTTTAACTACTAAGAAAAAGGTGATAAACTATACTTATCTCCAACATCTTTTTTTGCCATTTTGCAATTTTGTACACTGTGTGTATTTATCACAGTTATAATACTGCCATTATTAATATTTAAACATTTATAGCCTGGATTTTTTCAATTTAATTTTTCTTATATCTGTAAAAAGATCAACCTGTAAGTATATTTTTTTCAACAATAATTCAGCGATTTTGGTTTGTGCCATAGTAAGATACAACAGAAATCTTTGGTGGACTGATGAAAAGTGACATTGTAACGTTTTCAGCTTAATGCATATGTACTGTCATAAAAATGTAAAAAATTCATACGTAAGTTAAAATAGGCCTTTTTATCCTTTTGGGTGCATTTTAAAGGACTAAAGGGTATACAAAAATGAAAAACAGATTACGTAAAATTTCCTGTCGGATTCGAATTTCGAGTTCGCCTATTAATTCGGCGTTTCGAAATTGGAGAAAAAAGCATATTTTTGTCAAAGCTGGGAAAAACAAGAAAATTAATATTTTTGTATTTCTTACTCGGTATCTCGTACGCTATTAGAGATACTGTTCTCTTTATATGAATATTTGAATATGTCCCACTGGTATTCTTCTTGCTTACAGTCTGAAGCAAAATTACTTTGCCACACGTCATTTTTTTTAATAAAAATTATATAAACCAGTGCATATCGTAGAAAAATACGAAAAAGCATTATAAGATATAGTAAGCGAGTAACTTTTTTATTATTAAAGATAAAAGTGTAATGGCGACAAAAAGTGAAGTTTAAAGGTCAAGAAAATCTTTGGAATATTTCCGAGAATATTCCTTTTTGTTGCTGTTTAGTTTAATTGCAAAGGAGTTGTTTAAATTCTACGGGCCTTCAACACCAATCCGGTGATTTTAGCTTCAAAAATAACGATTTTTCGGAAAGTTTTGGGACTATCCAAGAATTAATCTACCCCCTACAGAATTTCCTCAGGAATCCGAAAAAAATAGTATTGACCACTCAAAACGGCAGCTTTAATTGCTATTTAACTTTTTGTAAACAAAATGAATTTTGCAACTTATATCTTCGCTTTTAAAGGTCGTAGAAAAACGTTCAACCACCAATTTCTTCGTTATGAGCTCCCCTATAAGGTAGGTATACACGAAGAACGAATCTTTGATTGTTAACAACGTTTTATGGCAAATAACTGAAAAAATTGCAAAAATTGAATTTTTCCATCCTCGAACTTTGAAGTACTGTAGAAACAAATATAAAATTTGTATGTTAACGATATGAGAAATAGTACATATTGTTAAAAAAATGCACTTTGTCCCGTTGCAAAATATTAATTATTTTTTTGGTATTAATTTATATAAAAAAAAAAAAAAAAAATTGAAACTGTTAAGTATATTAAAAAAATCAAATTAATATTTTTTTCGGTAAATGCATTGTATTTGACGTACATTTACATAATCAAAAAGAATATTGCGAGAAAATTTTAATTTGCGACTTTTTTACGCAAAAAATCAATTTTGCAACTTAAACAAATGTAAATATCTCAGTGGATTTTGCATAAAATTTATTGCAACCAACGGAATTTCAATTGTCATAAAAAAAACGCGAATTTAGTACACCACTCGCAGTGAAGGGGGGAGGGGGATCTGGCGTCTAGCGTCAGCGCGAGCGCCAAAGATGCAAAACTTAATTTCCTTGAATATTTTTTTATATGAACTGCGTCAATGATTTCTTATAAGACTTTTAATTAGCTTCAATTTATGTTATTACGTGATATTCAAAATTCTTTTGGAGAACGAAATTAAAAACACTCTTTCCGATTCCAAACTGATTTTTTTTTTTAAATAACTTTGAAAAGAATGTAAATAATAATTTTATGCTTTATTTCTAAAAGACATATCACAAACAATATTCAGCGTAATAAAACAGCAACAAGAAACAAAATAAATAAATATTTTTAAAAACAAACTTAAGTATATTAAAATGTACTAAAGAGGACATTGCAAAATTTTTATTTTTTAAAAATTTTTATTTTAATAACATAAATTGAAGCTAATTAAAACCTTTATAAGAAAACATTAACACAGTTCATGTACAGGGTGAGGTAAAAAAACATTCGAAGAAATTAAGTTTCCTTTCTTAATAATTTTTTCAAAAACATTTTTTTTAAATCACTCTGTATGCATGTTTAAGGGCTTTAAAAATATCTAAAATTTATTGTGCCTAACATGGTCATCGCTTCAAAAATAAAAAAGTTACAGGTCTGGGGAGTTTTAAGTGGCGCACCCTGTATAGACATGGCACTTGTAAGTGATAAATTTTCAAGTAAAAATATTTTCAAACGCCGTAATCTCAAAAAACGTGAATTCTTCATATCTCGGCTTCAAAGCATCGGAGCACATTTTTTTTTAATTCGTGTTTTTTTATGAAAATTGAAATGTAATAAATATTATACACAATCCACTGAGATATTTACATTTGTTAAAGTTTTTTTGCGTAAAAAAGTCGCAAATTAAAATTTTTTTGCAAAATTCATTTTATTTACAAAAAGTTAAATAACCATTAAAGCCGCCGTTTTGAATGGTCAACACTATTTTTTCGGATTACTGGGTAGACTCATTTTTGGCTAGTCCCAAAACTTTCCGAAACATATCACCGGACTACACGGAGTTCGCTTGATGCCAGAGACTTAACTATACAGGGTGTCCCTGGTAGTGACTAATAATTTTTGAACACATAAATCTATGACGTTTTTACAAGCATCATTTTCAAAACAATATTTGTTGACATGAAGTAAGTTGTTGGTGATCAAAACCATCTCACCGTATTATTTCTTCGATTTTTAGTATTTCCTTGAATTTATTTTATTTTTCGCTGTTTTTATTCGAATAAATCAGTAAATATAATGAATTATAAAAAAGCGGACATGGCGACCATACATTACGTATATGGTCTAGCAGATGGTAACGCAACAAAAGCCAGAAGTATGTATCAGGAAAAATATGCTAATCGTGCCTTGTCAGGCAGCCGACTCTTTTCGACTGTTCATCGCCGTCTTTGTGAAGCTGGTGGTTTGGAAGGTAGTCCTCGAACTATCAGAACATCCGAAATTTCTATACTAAACCGAAAATAGCGCATATTTCCCTCTTACTCTGCAAAATCTTATCCTTAACACGTTGACTGCCGCACCAAATTCAGTAATTGGGTCGTCCAGGCCACGAGTATTTTTGTTCTGTATGTATAAACTAGATTGTGTATTCTAATACATACATGTGGCGCCTTGGACCCACCTATTGTGTATTCAATTGAATACTCATGGCAGTCAACGTGTTAAGGATAGTATTTTGAAGAGTGAAAGGAAAATAGGCGTTTATTTTCGGTTTATTATAAATATTTAAAAAATCATAAATGGTATAATCTTTAAAATAGTTTCAAGTACTTCCCATTACTCTAAGGAATGCAACCATATACATGGACCTACGGCCAAGAGGCAAATAAGTTACCTCATCGGGTACAAAAGGTTTGAGTTTTTGTAGTAAAAGTACCACATATATGTAGCAAAAAACCGACCGTCTGCCGGGGCTCAATGGTCAACTTGTCATTAGGACAGCTTGTCAAAGAGGCGAAAAAAGTCGCTACAGTTACCTCATTGGGTACATGCTTAAAAACGTGACAATTCACTGGGAAAACCATTACAATTTTTATTTTGTGTGGCAGACGTCTGTATTTGAACGCACACATAGAGCAGACGCCCGTCGCGACGCCCAAAATTCCGACGTTTCTTACCTCATGAGGTACATGTACAAACCTGGGTTCAAATCAAAGGTCTTTTTATGTAGATCATAAATATTTTTCGGCGGACGGTCAACTATAAACAGCAGACGCACTAGAAAATGTAACCTGAAAGAATAATGCCAAAGTCGGTACAGGGTTTTATTGAGTACATGTTCGGAAATTTGACAATGCACTAGGAAAACTATTACAATTATTATTTTGTTTGCCAGACTTCCGTGAACATGTAGGCAAAACAACTTCGTATACAAGAAACAACAGCAATACAAACAATAGTAGTAAATAAAAATAGCAAGGTTTTTTGTTTTGTTTGATAATAATAAATCTAAAGAAAAATAACTATTCGTCATCGTCGTCATCACATGAATCATTAAAACCCTCTTCGCGTACAACTATTTCGTCTAGGGCACTAGATAATTGAGGTCCATCAAACCAAATCGGCGAAAACTTATTATCATTTAAATTCCAACCATTTTCTGAGGGGTTATAAAATTTTGGTTGTTTTTCGGTGGCACTATTCCATATGGCACATGTTTGATTCGTTTTTCGTACTTTTAAAAGCAAAACGTTCTTGCATGGAGGTAACATAGTACTATCAAACTTTTTCAGGTTATCGAATGGACTCTGATTTGGTTTTAGTTTACAGTGAGAGTAGAAAATGTCGAATCTAGCTTCATTGACATCGCATAATGTGGATTTCCCATACATAGCACAAATTAATTTTTCTACATACGTTATCTGATCTTTGGAAATGCTTTCATTGTTGCCAAATGTACCAAATACTTCCTGCATTTTTTTGTCATTTTTAGGGAGTTCAAAGGGTTTTAGTTTCCCTTTTTTGGAGAAAGCTGACGTATGGTCACACCCTGTTAAAGAATGGAATGCTGGTAGAGATTTACAAACATTAAATCCTAGTGCATTGAAAATTGCATTGACATCTACAAATCACAAGTATTTTTGGATACAATTCCAACTTCCATCCATACATTTAAAGAGTGATCAATGTAAGTATCAATGTGTGTATATTTCCTAAAATAATTATTAGAATGTCTGTGTCTGTGTTTGTGTCTGTGTCAGAGGCTCTAATTACAACATTACTGTTTTTTTTATTTTGGATAAATGGTAAATAATTCGGCTATCAGTCTCTTCGTGGTAGCAATTCAGTATGTCAATGGTTTCTCTTTCGATATGCGCGTTTACTACCACAATTTGCGTATAAAGTTTTATTTTGAAGTATTTCCACAAACATATCATTTTGCCAAAATTCACAAAAAACTTGACCAAAGCTTGTTTAAAATTGTCATTACGAAGTGCTTTCTTAAAGTCTGATGGCCGTCGTTGTTCACAACCTTGAATTAAAAATTCGGCACTTCTTTCATATAAATTAGCCCTTTTATCGCACTCAATATCTTTTATAGATGGGCTAACGAACTTATCGAACAACTTCATTGCCTTTATGTTGACAAACTTTTTTTAACACATGTCCAGCTAATTTTCCAAACGTTTGTGGCGTGTTCCCCAATAAATGTAATAATCAATGCAATAATAAATGTGGAAAATCGGCCATTGGGAGAACCTGAAAATATTTACATATATCGGTGACACAAGGAGAAATACTTTCATTCATCCATACATTATGGATGGAAGTTGGAATAGGGAACTTGCACATTTTTTTTTTACTGCATAAAAATGTTCTACCATACTAAAAAATAAGATATGCAAAATATGACGCCTTAATTCCCAATAATAAATTTGTTATACATTATTAAAGTTTCGCGCGCGAGCAAACCGTTTGAAACATGTTTAAAAGCGTGACGTCACATCCTACAATTTACAAGCGGCGACGGAGATTCGAGTACTCGACCGCTTGATTTCATGGTTCATATTCAGCGGTAAAAATACCAGCATCGCCATCAATTTGAAGTATATACTTAAAATGGAAACAAAAACTTTTTATTTTAAATAGGTATTGCATTGTTCCGTTGTGTAAGAATACTACAGTGAAAGTGCCAGATAAAATATTTATAATATTGCCAGATGATAAGATTCGTCGATCAAAATGGTTAAACGCGTGTAGAAGAAATGAAAAAGAGATTTCACAGAGCAGTAAGTCTCTACATGTGTGAAGATCATTTTAATGTAAGTACATTATTAAATACTATTAATAATTAGTTTATGTCTGTGTACTAGTTTTTCGCAGGAGGGTAACAAAATACTTATATGGGTAGTGTTGTGTTATAAATAAGCTAGTTTTTTTAGATTTATTTTGAATAGTGTGCCATATTAATAAGATGAAAAAGTTTCTTGCTATAATATTGATTATAATAATTCCTGGATACTGTGGGAACAAACGTCCTCCACTATTTAAATAATAATCGTAGAAAACAGGCATAGTGTAGTAAAAAAAAAACGTAGAATATTTCTCTATGCTTTAGAATATCTCAATTCTTTCAAACATAAAACTAAGTCTGCTAAAAATGCTTAGTTACGACTAAGCATTTTGTACTTATTTCTGTTTATTCCGTGATCAAGTTATAACTATTTTATGCTTATAAATTATTACTAAAAGCTAAAAAAATACATATTTGTCTGCCTTGACTCCGCGCACCTCTCCAAGGGAAAAACTTTCACTATTTTGTATAAAAGATGCCACCATAAACATATCCACTTTCGGCAAATTATCAGATTGGCCCTTTGAAAAACCTTGATCGGTCATTTTAAAATATCTGTACAACTACAATAAGCCATACTATAAAACACAATTATATATTTATATCAGAACAGTCACTAACAAATCAACCACAGTCTAATAACACCGGTAAACATCTGATTGTGTTGCTTCCCGACGCGACGACTACCGAATATTGTAGGGTGTGACGTCACAGCCAGTAGTAGCTCGTTCCGGGCCACCTCAATTTTATCGCTATTTAGATCCTTCATACTGATCGCGTGGAATTAGAAATCTTATTTTTTTGTGAAATACACGTTTTATTACAACGTTACGTTATGTTTTTTAGTATTATTTTTATTTTTAAAATTATACGCAAGTTCCCTATTGTATCCAAATATACTTGTCGATTTGTAGATTTCAAATGCAATTCTCAATGCAGGATTTAATGTTTGTAAATCTCTACCAGCATTCCATTCTTTAACAGGGTGTGACTACACGTCAGCTTTCTCCAGAAAAGGAAAACTAAAACCCTTTGAACTCCTTAAAAATGACAAAAAAAATGCAGGAAGTACTTGGTACATTTGGCAACAATGAAAGCATTTCGAAAGATTAGATTATGTATGTAGAAAAATTAATTTGTGCTTATGTATGGGAAATCCACATTATGTGATGTCAATGAAGCTCGATTCGACATTTTCTACTCTCACTGTGAACTAAAACCAAATCAGAGTCTATTCGATAACCTGAAAAAGTTTGATAGTACTATGTTACCTCCATGCAAGAACGTTTTGCTTTTAAAAGTACGAAGAACGAATCAAACATGTGCCATATGGAATAGTGCCACAGAAAAACAACCAACCTCAGAAAATGGTTGGAATTTAAATGATAATAAGTTTTCGCCGATTTGGTTTGATGGACCTCAATTACCTAGTGCCCTAGACGAAATCAGTATGGAACAAAAAGATATTGATGATGAAAATGAAGAGGTTTTTAATGATTCATGTGATGATGAAGATGACGAATAGTTATTTTTTTTTAGATTTATTATCAAACAAAACAAAAAACCACCTTGCTATTTTTATTTACTATTATTGTTTTGTATCGCTGTTGTTTCTTGTACACGAAGTTGTTTTGCATACATATTCACGGAAGTCTGACAAACAAAATAATAATTGTAAGTTTTCCTAGTGCATTGTCAAATTTCCGAACATGTACTCAATAAAACCCTGTACCGACTTTAGCATTATTCTTTCAGGGTACATTTTCTAGAGCGTCTGCTCTTTATAGTTGGCCGTCTGCCGAGTTTTTTGAAAAATATTTATGATCTACACAAAAAGACCTTTGATTTGTACATGTACCTCATGAGGTAAGAAACGTCGGAATTTTGGGCGTCGCGACGGGCGTCTGCTCTACGTATGCGTTCAAATACTGACGTCTCTGCCACACAAAATAAAAAATTGTTTTCCCAGTGAATTGTCACGTTTTTAAGCATGTACCCAATGAGGTAACTTTAACGACTTTTTTCGCCTTTTGACAAGCTGTCCTACCCCGGCAGACGGTCGGTTTTTTGCTACATATATGTGGTACTTTTACTACAAAAACTCAAACCTTTTGTACCCGATGAGGCAACTTATTTGCCTCTTGGCCGTAGGTCTAACAGTTTTTATCACAAATTTATAGGAATGTTATTTTTACAATATTTCACAATTTTAAAAACAAAGAGATAAACACATTATCATATTAAAATTTTACATTAACTTGGCATGAGCACATATAATGTTCAATATTTAAAATATAATGAAAATAGATTCCTTAGATTTATTAAAACGATTTAACGGAAATGCCATGCTCTAATAATGAAATTAGGGACTATTTTCATTGACAAACTACAATATTCAAGTAGAAATTTACAATAAAAAATATATGTAGTTGAATTCGTCAGAACAATAGCAAGTATCTAAAACAGTTTTAAAGATTATACTATGTTTGGTTTTTTAAATATTTATAATAAATCGAAAATAAACTCATATTTCCCACTCACTCTGCAAAATTCTATCTTTAAATATAAATTCTAACATCCACGGAACGGAGGCCTGCATCGCACAGCTCAGCGGTAACGAGTCGGGTTATAAATTAAATTGACTAATTTTCTCAAACATTGTCTTACATTTTCTTTAATATCATCAAATTAAATAGTTGCTACCAGAAAATTTTTAGAGACACATCGAGTGAAATCCTATCAGTCAGCGTGGTAACGCAAAACATGTTAACCATGCCTCCTTGAGTTATAATACATAAACGATTAATAAGAAACTAATTTTTCAGTTTTAATCAAGAAAATTTCAACTCAGGAGAATACTCGGAAACACAACCATGAAAAATGTGTGCAATGATTTTTGGATATGCAGTGGCGTTATTATTATTTTTGGAAAGTGGTTATTTAATGCCAGTGGTGGAGTACGATAAAGGCCACCGTTACCAAGAATATGTTGTAGAACATGAAGTTTCAACCGGCAATGCCAGAAATTCCGCACTCTCTACTGATGTCGAATCTAGTAAGTTATAGAATATTTTTAAAATTACTTTGACTGTACGAAAGCGTAGAAAGGCCATGATATTCAGTTTGTTTTTTCTAACTCAGAATAATTCACAAGTGTTAAGTTGGAACTCAGAGGTGATAAAGTAGTTGCTACAAAACCAAACCACTCAAGTAGTATACTGAACGGATGTTTCGCCAACTATGTTGGTATCATCTGGAGCAGAGATGGGTCGAGGAAACTTTCCACGTTTGATAAAAGTCTGTAAAAGTCATATAAATAATATAATTGTCTGCACTTATTTGGTATCATAATGAAGCTAGCATCATCGCGAATCAGATTTCACCATAAAATAGCCTATTAATATCCCAATGGGAAGTTAGAAGGAAAACTTCCTGGAAACTTTCCGTCTTGAAAACTCCGAAAGTTTCCAGGAAGTTTTAATTCTAACTTTCCATTGAGTATATTGATATGCTATTTTATGATGAAATCTGATTCGTGACGATGCAAGCTTCATTGTGATACCAAATAAGTGCATACAATTATATTATTTACATGACTTTTACAGACTTTTATCAAATATGGAAAGTTTCATCGACCCATCTCTGATCTGGAGATCATTAAAACTAAAGCAAATTTAATAATATATGCTGTATTACTTCCACGTCCAGTGGAAGTATAGTAACGACAAAAAAATGTTTAAAAATTTTTATTGTCCAAATAGGCTTAAAATGTCATGAAACGTTGAGATTTTAAGTTTGAGCAAAAAAAATGTCTGTCTGTCTGTCGGTCTGTCTGTAACTTTTTTTTGTGCGCACGTTTACTCTGGAACTGTTTAAGATATTGACTTGAAATTTGGTACACATATGTATGTACTTTAACGAGATCTAGAACTAGATTATATTTTCATCTTGTTCCGTCGAAGGGTTTGGGGGTAAATTGGGGTAAATTTGGGGTAAATAGGTCACTCAAGCAGGTAAGAGTCCATAAAATTGGTATTTAGTATATACAAGAGAAGCTAAGATCTCAAAAAAAATTTTGGCATTAGCCACTCCCATTACCACCCCCACCCCCTTATTAAAGGGGATGAAAAAAAATTGTGATTTAGTGTATGTACAGGAACCAGAAACCCCAAAATTTTATACTGAATTAATGTCATTATTTATTAATATCGAGATACATTTGTGAATTCCGAATTAAAAAAATAGTATTCTACACTTTCATAGATCTGTCCCTACATTTAAACATGATTCGTTCAGGATGGCACAATTTTTATTCCTCCAAATAACGGCCTTGACGAATTTACTAATTTCTTAAAGGTATTCAGCATGTAAACTAATTTAGGATAGGTCTATTAGAAAAAAAAAACCTCTAAGAAAAAGTCAAAAGTGTCACTTGTTTCACTGTTGTTTCACTTTATAGGAATTTTACAATATTTCACAATTTTAAAAAGAAAGAAATAACACATTGTCATATTAAAATTTTACATTAACTTGACGTGAGGTCAGGTACTGAGTATTTAAAATATAATGAAAATAGTTTCCTTTTTAGATTCCTTAGATTAGAAATAAATTATCAACTACACCTACAAAAAAGTACATTAAAAAGGAAATTGAAATAAGAAGTTATCTAATGGTGTAAATTTAAAATCGAGTCTAACGAATGTAACCACTAGACCACCATTCATTATAGGCGCTAATGTCTATAATATGTGTCTAGGTGAAAATCATATTTCGATAGTTTGACATTATATTATTGTGAAACGTGTGTTGTACGGAAATATATGAGTTGGTAGCAATGTTGGGGACACCAGTTGGTACCAATGAAGATATATGATAGTTATCACCAAGTGTCATTGTACATCGCATTTGTTATATCATATCAATCCATTTAATAAAGTTTATCCACAGTAATCAACGACGTGTTTAACATAATTAGGAATTGTAGAGTAAAAACCTTCAGTACATGGTGTCAGGTGTGCTTAAACGCGACAATTAACACGAAAATATGGAAGCGATACAACAACAAAACGAGATTTTAAGAAAACAATTGGAAGCCCTAGAACAAAGAATGGCTCAGATTCAAGTGTTTGGTGGCACAACAGCCATAAATCAAGTACCATCACCTAAAAAATTTTCGTTCGAACCAATGGATAAAAACCTATAAAAGGTACAGAAGTGTCGCGGGCTTAGCTAATGTTGGTGAAAAAACTCAAATAGATAGCCTTCTGCTTCACATGGGACCCGAAGTCAACAAGTTACTGGATAACATTACCCCCAGTGATGACCAAGTGAGTACGTACAGAAGTATGATTGTTTTCCTAGATGAATACTTTTTGAAAAAGGTGAATGTTATTTTTGAACGCTCAAAGTTCAATAGTAGAATCCAAAAAGAAGGTGAAAAGGCTCCAGATTTTATCGCAACAGTGATCGCGTTAAGTAAAACTTGCAACTACGGCGCTATGACTGACGAACTTCTGAGGGACCGATTGGTGGTCGGTCTAAGAGATGCAAAATTGTCAGAATCTCTACAGTTAGATCAGAACTTAACCCTTCAAGTTGCCAAGACAAAAACATATCCTCAATGTGGACGATGTGGTGCAAAACCGAGCCACGAGCTGAAACAATGCCCTGCTTTAAGCACTTTACGTGAAGAAGCACAAAGAGCCATGGAAAGTAGACTTAGACATCGGAGGGAAAATGACACAATTTAAAATAGACACATGTGTGAGCATACTTAGCGAGGAAAACTTTAAAAAATTAAACCTTCAGCACAGACTAAAGAAAACGTCTACAAAATTGAAGGGACCTGGAGATTTTAAGATCCCAGTGTTGAGTAAAATCAGAGTGCCAGTAAATTGGAAAGGAAAGATACACAAATTAAAAATATTCTTGATCAAAAATCGCGACAACTTAATAGGGAAGCCTGCTATTGAAAAACTAAACCTAATTCAATATGTAAAACAACTTTCATGCGATAGAAGTCAGCTAAACCCGGAGCAAATAGTCAAGGAATTTCCAGAGCTATTCGACGGAATTGGATAACTCAACAATTTCCAATCCAATCCCAACACCACGACGAGTACCTATTCCTCTCCTAGAAAAAGTGAAAAATCAGCTACAAAAAATGGACATAATCGAAGAACTAGATGTGAATAACCCAACCCCCTGGTGTGCGCCTATGGTTTGTGTTTTAAAAAAATCAGGTTAAGTGCGCATCTGTGCAGACTACACGGAACTGAACAAGTTTGTGTGAAGAGAAAAAATAATCCTACCTACAGTTGATTCAACACTAGCGAAAGTGCGTGAAGCAAAAAGATTTTCAAAATTAGACTGTACGTCAAGCTTTTGGCAACTATATTTGTCAGAACATTCCCGTAATTATACTACGTTTTTAACACCATTTGGCCGGTTTAAATATAAGAAACTTCCATTCGGAATAACGTCTGTTCCGGAAGTGTATCAACAAGCTATGAATAAGTTGTTCAACGGAATGTCAAATATACTAGTGCATATGGACGATATAACTATCTTTGCAAAAACACCAGAAGAACATGAAAAAATCCTGAAAAAGACATTAAATATTCTAAAAATTAACGGACTTACCCTTAATAAAGATAAGTGTCAAATTGGTATTAGCCAGATTAATTTACTTGGTCATATTATTGGACAGGATGGCGTCAAAGTAGATAACGACCATGTCAAAGCAATTGCTGAGTTTCCACAACCCGAAAACATTACGCATGTTAGACAATTTCTCGGTATGATAAATCACCTAACCAAATTTTTGGAAAATACTGCCGAGGAGCGTAAACCATTCCGAGAACTTTTAAAACAAGACAATGTTTTCCAATTCAATATCGAACACCAACGTTGTTTTGAAAAACTGAAAAATATGGTTACGTCATCCCCAATATTGAAATTATATGACGTTAATAAAGAAACTCGTATCCAGGCTGATTCATCATCTTTTGGGATCGGAGGGTGTCTTCAACAGAGACAAGAAGATGGCAGATGGGCAGTAGTAATGTACTGCTCAAAAAGTTTAAGCAAAACACAGCAACGATTTGCTCAGGTAGAAAAAGAGGCCCTTGCTTGTGTATGGGTTTGTGAACGGTTCGAGGAATTTTTAATTGGGAAGAAATTCGTTATACAAACAGATCACCTCCCATTGCTGACTATCCTGAAGAAAAAAGCTATTAACGATCTAACGATCAGACTTCAAAGATTTCGTCTTAGACTTACACGATTCGACTTCGATGTAGAACATGTTGCTGGAAAAAAGTTTTACATACCAGATATCTTATCTAGACGACCCTTAAGCTGCGGAACGGACGATGTAGACATATTAGATGAAGAAGAAGAGATAACGTATCATGTAGATGTCATCCACGCTGATCTTGAGGAAAGTTTCCATACAACAGAGAAGAAAATAAAAGAATGTCAAACGAAAGAATTAGGAAAATTAATAGAATACACCGAAAAAGGTTTGCCGGATAAAGAAAAAGTAACGGAAGAGTGCAAGAAATTTTTTAAGTATAAAAAATCGGCAGCTACTGGAAGCGGCTGGAACCTCCCCACCCAGTGATTCTTTGAAGCCGAAAAGAGCACTAAACAATATGAACGATCTCATTTAATTATATTTATTAAGTTGAAATATTTTTTTCATATTAAATCAGAAAAAAAAGTCTTGCGTTCGGTGGGATTTGGACCTAAGAACTTGAGTGTTAAATTTATAGTCTGCACAACATTAATGTTTTATTCAATGTTTTAATACAAATATTATGCTTCATCGGATCCTAGCCCGGGGCCAGCCAGACAACCACGGTGAACACCGTCGTGGCGAGTGTGAGGCTGGACGGGGTAGGTCCGGTTTGGCTTGGAGAAACATAGAAAAGTCTGTTTGTCTTCTGTAGGCAGGCTTAAAAACTAGGTTAAAATTATAATGTGTCCACATGGACCTAAAATTAATATAAAAATAAACAATACTATAAAAACGTTCGAAGGCAAGAGCACTTAATAATTTTAATTATTGATACGGGAAATAACTGAACGAAGAAACCTGTTCGTTGGTAATGGGATGGATGGCAGGGATGGTCATCTTTGGAAAAAACCATATAACTCTTGGTGGACAGCTTCCCTGCCAGATGTAGCCAGGGTAGTGTTCATGGTGGATCGTTTAAGTTTGAGTTGGTATATTTAGTTTTATCTTTTGGCCTCGACCGATTTTTCGCTAAATCGATCGGGGAAGTGATAGCTGTCAAATTTTTGGTTCCAATGTTTCTCTGGGGAATTTGGTTTTTGAAAAATATTTAGGTTGGTACCAATGTCTTAAATTGTTTTTAGGTTATGTAGTACTATTTTTAGGTTATGTTGCCGGAAGAATTTCCGGCGGGATGCCGGAAGTAGCGGAAATAGTTTTTAAAATATAATGTTACTAACACTTTTAAAGTTTTATTGGAAAAAACTCACCGAAAGCATTCCGGTGGGGTTGCTTACACTTCTAGGGCTTGTAAGCGGTTCAGGATGGCCTCTCACACCATCCGCGGGCTTTATAAACCTCGAAAAAACTTGTAATCTCACGATGCACTTGACACGTCAAAAATACTCAGCATACAGTCTGCACGCTTTAACACACTAGCAGAGAACTTATACCACAGATGGACCCGTAGTATTTTTTAGGAATTTTCCTTTGAGTCCATTTAATAAAATCTGGCATTTTTCTGAAAATTTGACATTTTTCTGAAGTGACATTTTTCCGAAAATTTGCTAATTTTCAAACATTTGACATTTTTCTGAAAGGTGACATTTCTTCGAAAATGTGACGTTTTTTCGAAAATTAGACATTTTTCTGAAAAGTGACATTTTTTCGAAAATTTGACATTTTCCTGAATTTTTGACATTTTTCTAAAAAGCGACATTTCTCCGAAAATTTGACATTTTCTCGAAAATTTGACATTTTTCTGAAGTGACATTTTTCCGAAAATTTGCTAATTTTCAAACATTTGACATTTTTCTGAAAGGTGACATTTCTTCGAAAATGTGACGTTTTTTCGAAAATTTGACATTTTTCTGAAATGTGACATTTTTTCGAAAATTTGACATTTTCCTGAATTTTTGACATTTTTCTAAAAAGCGACATTTCTCCGAAAATTTGACATTTTCTCGAAAATTTGACATTTTTCTGAAGTGACTACTCCGAAAATTTGCTAATTTTCAAACATTTGACATTTTTCTTAAAGGTGACATTTCTTCGAAAATGTGACGTTTTTTCGAAAATTTGACATTTTTCTGAAAAGTGACATTTTTCCGAAAATTTGACGTTTTCCTGAATTTTTGACATTTTTCTAAAAAGCGACATTTCTCCGAAAATTTGACATTTTCTCGAAAATTTTACATTTTTCTGAAGTGACATTACTCCGAAAATTTGCTAATTTTCAAACATTTGACATTTTTCTGAAAGGTGACATTTCTTCGAAAATGTGACGTTTTTTCGAAAATTTGACATTTTTCCGAAAATTTGACATTTTCCTGAATTTTTGACATTTTTCTGAAAGGTGACATTTCTCCGAAAGTTTGACATTTGTTCGAAAATTTGACATTTTTCTGAATTGACATTTTCCTGAATTTTTGACATTTTTCTGAAAAGTGACATTTCTCCGACAATTTGACATTTTTCTGAATTGACATTACTCCGAAAATTTGACAATTTTCAAACATTTGACATTTTTCTGAAAGGTGACATTTCTTCGAAAATTTGACGTTTTTTCGAAAATTTTACATTTTTCTGAAAAGTGACATTTTTCCGAAAATTTGACATTTCTGAAGTGACATTTCCCTGAAAATTTAACATTTTTTCGAAAATTTGACATTTTTCTGAAAAGTGACATTTCTCCGAAAATTTGACGTTTTCCTGAAAATTTGACATTTTTTAAAAATTTGACATTTTTCTGAAAAGTGACATTTCTCCGAAAATTTGATATTTCTTGGAAATTAAAAAAAAAATTTGGTGACTCGTCTTGTAGAAATATTTTTTTGATATCATCATCAGTTCACCTGGTATAAGAATTTTATGTTCTTATGACGTCATCAGAACGTAGGTGTATTTTTAATTCACTCGTATTCCATCCATCTACAATATTTCCACCTACGTTTCAAACTTTTATTGGTTGTTTCCAATAGTTAAGTCGATATCTGCACCAGTTTCTAAGAATTTTTCTTATTTGTGATGTCATGTGGACGTAGGTGAATTATTAATTCACTTGTATTCCGTCCGTCCACAATATTTCCACCCACATTTCAAATTTTAATTGGATGTTTCCAATCGTTAAGTCAATATCTGTACCAGTTCGCCTGTTGTAAGAATTTGTCTTATTTGTGACGTCATGTAGATGTAGGTGTATTAATTCACTTTTATTCCGCCCATTTACAATATTTCCATTTCAAATTTCAATTCAATAACTCCAACCGTTAAGTCGATATCTGTACCAGTTCGTCTGTTGTAATAATTTTTCATTTTTGTGACGTCATGTGACGTAGATGTATTATTAATTCACTCGTAATCCGTCCGTCTACAATATTTATACCTACGTTTCAAATTTCAGTTCGATATCTTCAACCCTTCCCGAATTATCAGCCGAAATCACTAAACACCTCTGTCATTATTAGAATATCACCCTGTACATTGCACTGCTTTGAGGACAAAAAACTATAAATTTCACTTCGGAAATTTTAAAAATCAGTATCAAATATAATTTGGGCATATGGGAAAATCGAAATTTTGTGTTGAAACATATATAGCAGCGAAACCATTAATCCTACAGACATTTTTTGACAAAGCAAATTCATCATCATTTTATTGTCTTTCTAATAGATCCCTACTATTTTTTTGCCAAAATCAATATTTATCTAGATATTCGCAAGAGAAGAGAAGAAAACACGTTTCCTTGGAAAATGTAAATTTCCACTTGTTTCGTTCCTAACGTCCTTATTTTTTGTCTTATGTCAAAAAATAAAAAATAATTTTTTGTAGCATTAAATTCTCTACACATTCGTTAGGGCGAAGTATGTTGGCCTAGGGACGCCGTTTAAGAGTTATGGAGGTTTAAAGAGAAAAAATTCGAGATTTTAGACGAATTTCAAAAAAGTCTCCACTTTGGCCGATCGTATCTCGGTAATTTTTGCAGCAGCATAAAAATCCAAAAAAAGGCTTTTAGGTAATTCAATTCTCTACAATTTAGTTAGGTCGAAGTTTTTTGCCGTAGGAGTCCCCGTTTAGAAGTTACGAACGATTTAATGAAAAAAGTGCATGACACCGTCATCTTGAAAGGCCCGCCGGACCCAAACGAAAAGTCCCATTAAAATTTCGAGTACGGCAAAACGTTCCTGACATGTAGTTTTCCTTAGCTAGTTTTTATTTTTGAGCTATCTCTCACAGTTTCCGAGTTACAGATGAAAAACCGTTTTCAGAGTTGCGGCATCCGAGGGTAAATTTTGGTCGAAAACAAGACATCTAAATTTACTCGTATTTTAAAAAATACGATACCGCGACGGCCGTACTATGTAGCGATGGAAAGAGAAAGACTTGTAGTTGATCCGCATCGTAAATTGCATGTCGAAATTCGAAAATTCAGCTCGGCACAAACGAATCAAAAGTGACATTTTTGCAATTTTTCGTTTGACGTTTCTCGATCCCGAATTTGTGTTAGAAGAGTGTCCATCTTCCATCTCGTTCCCCCGCAAAAAAGAGATAGACAATCTTTGCACGTTAATAACTAATTAACCGTAAATAATTAGTCGTTCGGAATGTCGCGCTGAGATGTAGAATTTCACTCTCGTCAGATCAGTACAGTCCCGATTCCGTCAATAGTCTCTAAAAAAAGCCTTTGCGGCTGCAAATTTGCAAAGAGTAAGGGGTACAGCCCTGTATTATTTTGTGGTATACGTTCTCTGACACGTCTATCGAACGTTAGGTTAGACTATAAAATTTATCGTACACAAGAAGCGTGTTTTTTATTTTTTTTCACGGAAACCAAATCGAAAAAGTGAAAGTGTGATATATCGTTGAAATCGGAATTTTTACTGCTTTTCAATGGTTCAATTACAAATTGTAAGTAATCATAAAATAAACAACTTATTGTGCCAAAACGGCACTAAACGTAATCCGATCTCAACCAAAATCTTTTCAGATCTTCTGGAGCACTAAAGAAACCTTCATGCAAAGTTTCATCCAAATCCGTTTAGTAGCTTCGCCGCTATCGTGCTAACATACATACACACACACACACACACACACGTGTACATGTCTTCCGTAAGGTGTGAGGACGTGTGCAAAATACTCAGTTGTGGGGACTTGGGAACTACGACCGCTACGTGATTAACCATTTTTTGGTGATCACGGGGCTCTAATCGGTTTACCGAAGCACTCGCTCATAATCGAATACACTCCATGCAAACGTTCTGGGGACTGTCCTCATAGTTAACTCAACCATTGAAATGTGTATAAATGACCCCACAGTAAATGTAAAGTAGCTAGTGTGTATGCAATGTCCCCAAACTTAATGAAGCCATTGTAATGTGTATAAATTACCCCACAGTTAATGTGAAGCAGTTGTGTCTACAACGACCCCACATTTTATTGAATATATAATACGTGTAAACATATCTTTAAAATTAATTTCCTTATGTACTTCTTAATAATAACCAATTACACACTCACAACTGTCATGAGGACTGTCCTTACAATTAATGAGATCATAGAAATGTGTATAAATAACCCAATAGTTAAAGTAGTTTTTGCATAACTCCTAAAAAATGTGTGTATTGTAAATAATGTATTGTCTATAAACATTGTAATGAATGACATTTAGTTGCATATAAGGTATTTTTGTAGCCCTGAAGAATTCAAACCGATAAACCCAAGAATAAACTAAACATATACATACAACATAGCGTATTGTAACGTGTTTCCACCCTTAGGAAACTACCCCTTGCAAATTTCGTGGGTTCCTAAAAATTATAAGAAGAGATGACCACTAACACACTTTATTAAATATTTACGGGATACTTCACAATACTATTATTAATTTAAATACACTTTACTGACTAAAAATCACAATGTTTATCACTTTGTTTCTCTTTGAAGTCTTAACCTCACTTGTCAATCAAACTTCAAAACTTTCTATACTTTCTGAACCACTCGCCGAGAATGCGGTCGGTCTTCTATACCTAAAAATGACAGATCTCGATTTTTCTGTGATGACACCACCATTCTTTAGATAGTTCCAGATTGTCACTTTGGAACTTCTGGTAGATTCTTTCTCGAGTAGGTGCAAATACATCATTCTAGGGGTTGTAACACATCACACTGCCCCCTCCTTAAGCCTGAACGTCCCGGTCAGGCAATTCAGCCTCTTTCACATTCTTCGCCAGTCTATCCAAGTGTACGATCTTCATCTTGGACTTTTTGTTTCGTTGAATCCGATAGACGACATCATTAATTCGGGTAATAACAGTATAAGGTCCTTCCCAAGGAGGTTTAAATTTCGGTGACTTCCCTTTCTTTCGCTGTGGGTTGTACAGCCAAACCAGATCTCCTGCCTTGAACCCTTCTGAACTACCCTTACGGTCGTATCGAGCCTTCATTCGGTCACTGGCTATGGTGATTTGGTCTCTAACCAGCTCATGAACATTTCTTAGCCGTTCACTCATTTCATCCACATAGCTGTTCACAGGAAGCTGTTCTCCGCCTGGTGTTCCGAAAATCAAATCACACGTCAGTCTGATCTCATGTCCAAATACTACACGGGCTGGTATGTGGAGATCCCAATCACGTTGATTCTTATGAACCACTTTAGAGAGATGTTCTTTCATGGTCTTGTTATGTTGTTCCACCATTCCATCTGATTGCGGGAGAAGGGCTGTTGTCCGTGTTTTGTGTATCCCCAATAACTTGCAGATTTGCTGAAACACCTCTGACTCAAAGTTCCTCCCTTGATCTGAGTGCAGCTCCAGGGGTACACCAAACCGACATATCAAATTATCTACCAAGACTTTGGTGACAGTGACTGCTTCTTGGTTTGGAATCGCATAGGCCTCTGGCCATTTACTAAAATAGTCCATGGCAACCAGAATATACTTGTTACCGTCCTTGGTTACTGGGAATGGGCCGGCTATATCGATCGTAAACCTCTCGAAAGGAGCTCCGACGTTATATTGTTGCATTACACCCCCACTTCTAGTCTGCGGTCCCTTACTCGCTGCACAAATTTTGCAATTGCGACATCAAGCTTCCACATCCTGACGACTATTTACCCAATAAAATCGTTCTCGTACTTTATTCAGGGTCTTATTAACGCCGAAGTGCATACCGGATGCTCCATTATGCACTTCCTGAAGTACTTTCGGTACTCGACACCTGGGAATCACTAGACGCATAACAACTTCCCTGCCATTCGGGCTTTCCCAAGCTCTCTTTAACAGCCCGTTCATGACTTTAAGTGAATCCCATTGGGCCCACAAAGCCTTCAATCCAACTGCCTTGTCCGAAACATCCTTCCACACTGGTCGAATTCCTTTCTCCTTTGCTCTCAATATAGTCCCAATCTCTGCATCATTCAGTTGTTCTTGTCTCAGGGCTTCAGTTGTCCAATAATCCGGAAACTCTATTTCAATAGTGTTGACGGACATCGTACCTTGCAATTTCTCAACATGGCGTCAGTGCTTGCAATCTTCCTTGCACGGTCTTCTAGATAAAGCGTCTGCGTTCTTATGAGATCTTCCAGGTCGATGTTCGATTTTGAAATCATACTGTTGCAGCCGTTCTATCCAACGAGCCAGTTGACCTTCAGGGGTTTTCAGGGGTTTTCAACTGCAACAGCCATTTTAATGCAGCATGGTCGGTCCGAATCTTGAAATGTCGTCCATAAAGATATTTATGAAAATGATCCACTGATTTAACAATGGCCAGTAACTCTTTCCGGGTTACACAATAATTTCTTTCCGGTTTGGACAGCACCTTGCTGAAGTACTCGATCACTCTTTCCTGCCCATTCTGGATTTGGGACAGTACACAACCGACCGAAGAATTGCTGGCATCTGTGTCTAAAATAAAAAGTCCTTCCCGTTGTGGGTACGCTAGCACAGGACCAGTGCGTAGAGCTGCCTTCAATTTTCTCCATGCCGGTTCACATTCCGGTGTCCATTGGTACTGCACTTTTTCTTCTGTCAGCCGGTGTAGTGGCTTCGCAATTTCTGCAAACCCTTCCACAAAGCGCCTATAATAAGTGCAGAGGCCAAGGAAGCTCCGTACTTCATGAACGTTAGATGGTCTTGGCCAATCTCGTACAGCAGAAATTTTGTCGGGGTCTGTTTGTATTCCATCCGAAGACACCACGCGACCAAGAAATTTGACTTCTTTCTGGAATAGCAGGCACTTCTTCGGGTTCAACTTCAGATGGGCATTCCTGACTCGCCCAAATACTTCTTGAAGATTTTTCAAATGTTCTGTAAAGTCCCGTCCCATAACAAGCACGTCGTCAAGGTAAACCAGGCACGTCCTCCAGGTTAGCCCTCGCAGTACGAATTCCATCAATCTTTCAAAGGTAGCTGGCGCATTGAAAAGTCCAAAAGGCATCACGGTAAATTGATAAAGACCACTTCCTGCTAAAAACGCTGTCTTTTCCTTATCATCCGGATGAAGCCACACTTGCCAGTATCCACTCCTAAGGTCTAACGTAGAAAACCATCGTGAGCCTGCCAACGTGCTTAACGTGTCGTCAATTCGTGGTAATGGGTAACTGTCTTTCTTTGTGACATCGTTTAACTTTCAATAATCGACACAAAATCTTAGTGTTCCGTCCTTCTTGGCAACCAAAACTACTGGCGATGACCAGGGACTCGTTGACTCCTCAATGACTCCATCGTGTAGCATCTTGTCTATCATTGCCGAGGCATCTTCTTGTTTCGCTAATGGAAGCCTCCTAGGTGGTTGTCGAATAGCGGGTGGGTCACCAGTATTTATCCGATGCTGGACTATGTCTGTTTTTGTGAGGGCCTCTGTATTCTTGGCAAATACTGAACTTTCCTTTTCCAGGAACTTGATTGCCTCCCTTCGTTCATCGTCAGATAAATGCTCCAACTGGGTACTCAGCAAGGTCAAAACTTCCTGGTCTATTTTCGTAGATGAACTTCCCTCTGCTCCTCGCACCTCGCTACCCATGTGACCGGTTCACAGGAGCCAATCGGTTTGCCTTCCTTAATTGTCACCGAGTGGGAGACTTTAAATTAACGACTCTAATTGGGACAGACAGACAGACAGACTGACAAACATACGAGTCAAACTTATAACACTTCTCTTTTTTGGTCGGGGGTTAAAAAATTGAAAATTTTTAAGAACACCTGATCAATGTATCTAATCGTACCAGTTTCATATGACCGAATCAAAATGAGGCCGAAATCATATTCAGCTACCATAATTGTTTGCATATTTTCAATTTTACTTCAATCGGACAATTTCTAGAGAAGTTCAACATGGCGAATTTAAGATGGCGACCAAACATCAAAATCTAATATGGCTTAAAACCTCGACAAAATACTCAAATTAAAAAAGTGCATCAAAATGGGATCACTCGTTGAAGAGATATGAAACCACAGACAGACAGACAGACAAACATACGCGTCAAACTTGTAACACCCTTTTTGGGTCTGGGGTTAAAAATTAAATAACTTCAAACTTTTGGTTATTTTGTGGTGGTGCGTTAATTTCTTGGAGAAGTGTATATTAATTGCGTCGTTCTTATCCGATATAAAACTTATAGTTTAAACCGAATCTTTCACCATTTCTTAGAATGCAACGTATGAGCGAATACACTATACGATCAAATTATAGTGTGAAAACTAAAAAAAATTGGAATAACGTCGCTTTGTCATCCAAACTATACGTGTATGCAAAATTTCACCTCAGTCGGTTGGAGATAACTGTTTTGAAATTCAATTGCATCCGCCATATTGAATTTAGTGTGACGTCATTTTATTTTCGTATTCTTCTCAGCAAACCCTTTCATTTGATACTCATATCATGGGGGTGCATAAAAAATAACTGGTCCGCCATCTTTGGGAGTCCGCCATATTGGATTTGGAATGACGTTACTTAGCAAACCATGCATGTCATCCAAACTAAACGTGTATGCAAAATTTCAGCTCAATCGGTTGGGGACAACTATTTTAAAATTCAGTTGCAAGATTTGACCCACAAGAACAAGGCAAGTTAAATAAAAGCTTGTAATCAAGATGGCGACCAAACATCAAAATCTAATATGGCAAAAACCTTCTTCGACAAAATGCTCTTTCAAATAAAAAAAAAGTGCATCAAAATCGGATCACCCGTTGAAGAGATATGAAGCCACAGACAGACAGACATTCGCGTCAAATTTATAACACCGACCCTCTTTTTGAGTCGGGGGTTAAAAAAAGTATTCTTTTATATGATGGTGTAATCTTACATCACTAGAATACTTTAATATGTTTTTGAATATATCTTAAATATCAACATGTATATTAATATTGTATGTGATTTTGTGAAAGAGTGCACCTGATATAAAGTTAAAGTATTTTAAATAACATTTGGTAGAAATCACATTAATCAATATCTAAAGTTACATTACCATCTAAGCATTCGCTTAAATATTCCGCCAGACCCCAAACCAAAGGTAAATAAGGAAAGTGTGTGAACTCAACTCATGTAATAGTCAAAATATCTGTTCCCTTAATATAATAAGAACGATCCGATAATAAACGAAAATGAACGAGGATGAGTCCTCAGAGTTAACCTGATATGAGAAACACACAATTATTTTAATACTAGGAAAATTGTGCAGAGGGCGCTTTTATCAGCTATGCTTAAAGACCTCATAGCTTATGCATATCCAAGAACGTGAAATTTACATAAATTGTGAGGTCGGTCATAATTTGGTTCACATTGAGAATACCAGTAATGTGGTGTTGAAAATAGTCTGCAGTATTATGAAATATTTAATAGTGAATATTTCTAGATAAGAATTATTGACAGCAACGTTGGCGCTGTCCAGAAAATAAGAAAAATAAGTGTGGGGACGCGTGTAAGTCCCCACAATTGAAAAAGTCCCCAAAGCCCTGGTTTTTTGCAGGTCGAAATCCCCATAGTTAATGGAAGACACACACACACACACACACACACACACACACACACACACACACACACACACACACACACACACACACACACACACACACACACACACACACACACACACACACACACACACACACACACACACACACACACACACACACACACACACACACACACACACACACACACACACACACACACACACACACACACACACACACACACACACACACACACACACACACACACACACACACACACACACACACACACACACACACACACACACACACACACACACACACACACACACACACACACACACACACACACACACACACACACACACACACACACACACACACACACACACACACACACACACACACACACACACACACACACACACACACACACACACACACACACACACACACACACACACACACACACACACACACACACACACACACACACACACACACACACACACACACACACCACACACACACACACACACACACACACACACACACACACACACACACACACACACACACACACACACACACACACACACACACACACACACACACACACACACACACACACACACACACACACACACACACACACACACACACACACACACACACACACACACACACACACACACACACACACACACACACACACACACACACACACACACACACACACACACACACACACACACACACACACACACACACACACACACACACACACACACACACACACACACACACACACACACACACACACACACACACACACACACACACACACACACACACACACACACACACACACACACACACACACACACACACACACACACACACACACACACACACACACACACACACACACACACACACACACACACACACACACACACACACACACACACACACACACACACACACACACACACACACACACACACACACACACACACACACACACACACACACACACACACACACACACACACACACACACACACACACACACACACACACACACACACACACACACACACACACACACACACACACACACACACACACACACACACACACACACACACACACACACACACACACACACACACACACACACACACACACACACACACACACACACACACACACACACACACACACACACACACACACACACACACACACACACACACACACACACACACACACACACACACACACACACACACACACACACACACACACACACACACACACACACACACACACACACACACACACACACACACACACACACACACACACACACACACACACACACACACACACACACACACACACACACACACACACACACACACACACACACACACACACACACACACACACACACACACACACACACACACACACACACACACACACACACACACACACACACACACACACACACACACACACACACACACACACACACACACACACACACACACACACACACACACACACACACACACACACACACACACACACACACACACACACACACACACACACACACACACACACACACACACACACACACACACACACACACACACACACACACACACACACACACACACACACACACACACACACACACACACACACACACACACACACACACACACACACACACACACACACACACACACACACACACACACACACACACACACACACACACACACACACACACACACACACACACACACACACACACACACTTTATTACAAGGACAGATTTGTAATTCCTACTGAAATGTACAAAGAAATGTTAAATAAAATTCATATAGGACATCAAGGCATCAAAAGCTGTAAACATCGAGCAAAAAAATCTATATGATGGCCTAATATAAATATTTTTATTGAAGACTACGTAGAAAAATGTCATGATTGTATTAAAAATAGCAAACAGGAAACTGAACCAATGACTCTCCGAAAATTACCAAATTTTCCATGGGACCATATAGCTACCGATCTTTTCATTTACAAAAATAAAACATTTTTGGTTATTCAAGATATTTATTCAAAGTACCCGATAGTGAAACAACTGAGCAAAACCAAAAGCAAAGACATCATTGAAACCTTAAAAGAGACATTTTCTCAATTTGGGATACCAAACATAGTTTACTCAGACACACAATCCAGTCCACAATTTAGCAGTTACGAATTTACAAGGTTCACACAAGAATATAACTTTGAGCATGTGATGAGCAGCCCAAGATACCCTAGGAGCAATGGTCAGGCAGAAAGAGCTGTCCAGCTAGTGAAACAGTTAATGAAAAAATGCAATGACTGGTACTTAGGCTTACTAGCTTATAGAAACACCGAACTGCGATGCGGAAATTCGCCGGCACAGTTATTATTCGGTAGACAATTAAAAGAAATTTTACCGATGAAAACAAAAAACCTATTGCCGAAGTTGCCGAACCATGAAGAAGTAAAAAACCATAACAAAAAGGAACAGGAAAACCAATATTATGACAGAAGACATAGAGCGAAGCCACTACCAGATTTGGAATGCGGTGACATGGTGTGGATCAGGGACATGAATCGGAAAGTTCAAGTTATTGGTAATGCAAAACAACCAAATTCGTTCTATGTAGAAAGCGAGGAAGGAGAACTGCGTAGAACAAGGAATGCACTAAACAAGCTACCTGAAGGAGACAATGACGTGGATACAGAAAACAGTAAAGTGAATCAGGAAAATGAAAAAAGTAGTGATAGTAACAAAGAAGAGAATGAGATACCGAGTGAAACAAAAGAAAGAAGCGACATCGAATTAAGAAGAAGTAAAAGAAGTATCAAGAAACCCAAGCGGTACCTAGATAATTAGAAAGAAAGGGAGATGTACGGAAATATATGAGTTGGTAGCAATGTTGGGGACACCAGTTGGTACCAATGAAGATATATGACAGTTATCACCAAGGGTCATTGTACATCGCATCTGTTATATCATATCAATCCATTTAATAAAGTTTATCCACAGTAATCAACGACGTGTTTAACATAATTAGGAATTGTAGAGTACAAACCTTCAGTACATGTGTTAGTAAAATATATAAGTAAATAAAACGCAACATAAAAATTCTGAAGAGTTTTTTTAAATTTAAATGATTTAAATGACTTTTTTACAAGTACAAAATGAAACTTCATTAATTTGAAAAGGAAATTTATAGTATATGAAAAAAATTAAATTAAACCAATTCGACTGTACTATGAATGCTTTGTTTCGAATAAAACATTCCTGTTATGTGTTAAATATTTTCTCGGGTTTTTTATTCTGTTGAAATAAGAACACATCTTGTCCTTGTCTCTAAATCAATGTTAAAGGGTATTGTATGCTATCGTGTAAAACAAAACTAAGCAATATCTTAAGCACCACATCGAATTTGTTCATTCTTTATAACGGATGTACATGCAAAAATGGCATTATGCTTTATTAAAATAATTAGTTTTTTCTTTAACAAAACTGCTAAGGTCATAACCTCAATTAAGAAATGTAACAATGTATATATAGGTATTTAGAGGTGGGTACTTGAGTATAAATACCTATTATGAACTGTTTTTCATTTAACAAATTGTTGATTTATTTACTCAAATAGTTAAACTTATAAAAATTTAAAAAAATTGAATCGCCTTCGGAAAAGATCGCTAAAAATTGTGAAATAAAATTTCACTGTCGCCTATTTAATGGGCATGCCTGCAAAAAAGATAATATACGTTAATATTAGTTAAAACCATACATTAGTACCAAAATCAGAATTTTTTTTTATTTATAAATATTTTTATTTTGCAGTTATTAGAAATATAAATCACCTCAACGCGGCGATACTAAGAAACGTTCCCAAGGTAGACATGACGTCACCTCCTTGCAAGCACATCGGCCTGTGTGTGTAATGAGGGCCTGTTGTTTTTTGATGAGACTAATGTAATACTATTGATCAACATGCTTTAGAACCTCTATATCCAAAATTTAAAGACATTTTGATTTATTATTTTCGCATTTCGGCCCCCTAAAGTTATATTTTTCAAATATTAAATAATTAATAACTTTTAAACGAATTGTATTATGAAAAAAAGTCATTCTTTACTTTCTTTTAAAATTAACTTTTTCTATAACTCAGCGACATCTATACTTTCAAATTCCATAGGCCAAGAATTTTCATTGAAAAATTACCAAACATTTTGAAGCACTAGCCCTGTAAATTATTCGTGCATTAGGGATTGCCGAATTTGAAAGCATGGATGACAGTGATAGGAAGTGATTTTAAATAGAAAATAAAGGATGACTTTTTTCGAAAAAAAAAAAAATTCGTTTCCAAATTATAAATTATTTGATATTTAATATTTTTGGTAATTTTTCAATGAAAATTCGTGGCCATAAAATTTGACAGTATAGATGACGCTGGGTTGTAGAAAAAGTGAATTTAAATAGAAAATGAAGAATGAATTTTTCTCGAAATACAATTCGTTTAAAAGTTATTATTTTTTTAATATTAGGGGGCACTCAGAAAAAGAAGATTCGAAGAAGCAGAAACACAAAAGAGGAGCGCAAACACTCCATATTACGACACAACGCGGCAACATATTTCACAAGAAGACTCAGAAGAGACAGAAGTCCGGAACCAAAAACACAAAAAAGGATCTTAAACGCTCCCTCACGACACAGTGCGGTAACGCATCTCACAAATACCTACACCTCTAATCCCACATTCCTTTACCATACGCCATGTGGTTCTCGCTGCTGACAACAAGCATGACTTTAGTCCAACCCAGCGTGAACGTAACAGGCCCAGCTGTATAGCCCTGGGAGTGGAAGCAATGCCTACCCCGCGCTGGTGAATCAATAAATCAATCAATCAGAAAAATATAATTTTATGGGGCCGTAATTCAAAAATTATAAATCAAAATGTCTTTAAATTTTGGATATAGGAGTTCTAAAGCATGCTGATCAATAATATTACCTTAGTCTTTCAATAAAAAACAACGGGTCCGCATTACACATTACACATACAGGCCCGCGTGCCTGCAAGGAGATGACATCAGGGCCGTTGAGAGCCACAGCGGGCCCCGGGACAAAAGGTTTTTTCGGGCCCCAACACCCGAGCTGCAGGGGGTCTGGGGGATAGAAGACCGCAGGAAATGCCGCAGGCGAAATTTTGTTTAGGAATTTTAGGGTCGTTGTATTTTTTTGGCCCTTTAAATCCATGTAAGGCTACATAACGGCATTAAAATATTCATCATTTGTGGTATCTGGTATCCATTTGTCACTAGCATGTTATATTTTGTATGAATTTTATATTGGAATAATAAGATAATTTAGTACATTTAAAAATAAAATAGAAATACGTGTTAAAAATGCTTAAGTGCGCTTGAGTGGGCCCGGGTACGGGCCCTTAAAAGAGGCGTGGGTCCGGGAAATTTGTCCCGCCCCCCCCTCATCGGGCCTGGGTGACATCATATTACTAGCCTCGCTGCATTGGGGTCATTTCTATCTATTACGAGTAACTGGCAAAATAAAAAAATATATTTTTTTTTATTAAAATTTATCATTTCCAATTGAAATTACAATTTTGTGGACATATGCCTATTGAACTTATTACCCAACATTGATATTGAAGTCGGTTAGAAATACGTTTGAATTCGTCATTTGTTCATTTTTACACCGACCACAATATTGTATTAAGTAATAAGGTTCAATTAGCTGGGCGATGGTGAAATATTATTTTACAATTTTTAACGATCCTTTTTGAAAGCGATTTAATTTTTTTTCAAAATTCTTTCATGCATTTTAGTGACATCTTTATTTAGCTTCTACACAGTACACTAACACATTCAGCATTTTGAATTTTCACGCTTTAACGTCAGGTTTGTTATCAGAGAATCCTGAAATCTCCATATATCAAATGTAAATCAAATAATGTTGCATTATGGCAACCGTATATGATTCACCATTTTATTGAGATCAGATTCGGCATCAACTACTCCTAAAATGCCTACTAGCTATTCTACCAATTTAAATTCCGATGAAAGTTGCGCGGTGCCTTCGCCAAATTTTCAACTTAACTATAAAACATGTTAATATTGTCTAAACGTTGGTTGTGGCATTTTCTTAATTTTTCTCTATTCTTATTGGGATGCTCTGCCACATGTATTCTTCTAAACAATGTCTGAAATCTACAAAATAATACAATTAACCAGTATTTTACTGGAAAATAACCTCTACGCCTGTGACTTTTACGTCAAAGGATCAGTTAGAGGGTGGTTTTGACAAATAATGAATAAGAACAAAAATATAAAAATGAGATTCAGAAATCGAAGATTTGCGAACACGCTTGGGAGAACGGACATAGAATAAACTGGGACTCGGCAAAAATTTTAACAAAAGAGACAGATAGCAAGAAAAGAAAAATTAAAGAAGCGGCTATAATACTATTGAATGAGGATAAATGCGTGTCGAATTGTTCTGTAGATGTTTGCACAACCTGGCTGCCGATGTTAAAAGAAGAACTTAACAAACTCAACATTGTTTAAAATAAAACTATCAATTAGATATATCAACAGTTCTGTGTAAGCAGTAAGTATCTATGGATACTGAATATAACAAATATATTCTTAAAGCTGTGTATTTAATATACACAGCCCACAAACATTATAATACGCTTTGAGAAAGGAAACAGATTCGTTTTCCGAAACGTCAGCAAAATACGTCATTTTTATATTTTTGTTCTTATTCATTATTTGTCAAAACCACCCTCTAACTGATCCTTTGACGTAAAAGTCACAGGCGTAGAGGTTATTTTCCAGTAAAATACTGGTTAATTGTATTATTTTGTAGATTTCAGACATTGTTTAGAAGAATACATGTGGCAGAGCATCCCAATAAGAATAGAGAAAAATATAAAACATGTTTCCAATTTTTGCTTACCTTGCACTAGATACAGACAGCTTGATGCAATTAATATGAGCTATACCTTACAGTTTGAGAAAGAATTCATAGAAATCGCTTAAGACAAACCAGAATACTGTTTGTAAATATATATAAAAAAATACATACGGGTCGAATTGACAACCTTCTACTTCTTTTTATTTTTCTAATGCAGATTCTACATGTAAAAATATGAAAAAAAGTTCATATAAACATGTTTGCAAATGCTTCCTAAAGGTAAATTCACACCTGGAGGTACTCACTCTGCATTTTTCAGGCATGCAATTTTGAACAGACACATACAGTTTTAACGCAATGCCTTTAAATTGCACCATCTCTCACACTTGTGGGTTTTTATAGAAATAGTGAACAGAAGCACGTACTATAAAACAGTTGTGTGGCCGTTCGACTAGTAGAGCGCCAAAAGCTAATTGTAAAACAGCTAATAATATATAATATACCTAATAATATTGAAATAACAACAAAATTTTAGATTTGGTAAGTATATTTATTTATTTTGTAGGTACTGTAGCCATACCAGTCGCATTTTTAGGGAATTTCGCTAAACTGCACGCTTCTCTGGGGGAAAATTAGAAGCAGCTGCATTCTTAACGCACGTGTAAAAACCCATAAGTGTGAATAGGACACGCATGCATTTTACATGCTGCGTTAAAAATGCAGAGTGAGCACCCCCAGGTGTGAATTTAACTTAAGGGAGCTGGGGCCCTTCGAGTAGGCTTTTTTTAATATCTCAGAAATCCTATATACTACAGCGATGAGATTTTCGCTACGTTATTAAGTATCAATAAGTCGCTGATTCCAAATATCACGTCAAAAATATATGTTTCATGTATTTTTCGCAAATTGACATTTCATCCCTAAATTTGGTGTTAAATGGCTATTAAATCTAATAGAATACACGCGTTGAAATGAAACTTCTGAATCGTTTAAAATGGCTCTAGTCACGTACTCCCAACGTTCTATCGTACCACGGAAATGATAGTGGTGTACTTTTGCCCCCAAAAACTACTACTAAGCCTTGTTCTGATTTTTCCATAATACGCTTGTGAAGGCTTGACAGATCGCGGTTATTACAGGGATTATTGATAAACCGAGTATCTTTTGACCAGAAGACGCCAAAACAACTCCTGGCGGGGTTGGAACCACCCTCTCCTTGAATGACAAAACATTCCAGAAATACTGCGAAAGGGCTGAAGAACGGTTTCCCCCCGTTATCGAGGGCGAGGAAGTATTGCAACGATCGTGTTTCTCGCCCTCGAAAACCATTCTTCAGCCCTTTCGCAGTATTATCGAAATGTTTTGTCATTCAGGGAGGGGGTGGTTCCAACTCCCGGGGGTTGTTTAGGCGTCTCCTGGTCAGAAGAAACTCGTTTCCCATGTAAAAATCAGAACAAGGTGTAGTAGTATTTTTTTTGGAGGTAAACAAAAAAAAGTACACCACCATCATTTTCGTAGTACGATAGAACATTGGGAGTATGTGACTAGAGCCATTTTAAACTATTCAGAAGTTTCATTTGAACGCACGTCGCGTTAAAATTAACATTTACATTATAGATATATATGTACTATTCGATGTAATATCTTTATATTTGCACTACTAACTTAAATAGGGACTACATTTAACTTTATTTTTGAAAACAGTGATAGAAGAACTTGTTTTAATATAATTTGGCAATTTATTAAACTTATCAAAACCTTTAAATGGCAAGAAATTCATGGTACTTTTATAATTAGTTCTAGGTATGTATAGGTTATTATTACGGGTAAAGTGGTAATGTATGTCAGAATGGAGAATAATATAGTTTTGAAAATAGGAAGGTGATAGATTGTTTAACATTTTGTATATCAAAATCATAGTAAAGTAAAATAGTCTTTGAGAAACAGAGAGCCACTGTAAAGCATTCAACACTAAATTAATCGGTGTATAACGGTTGCTTCTCAATATAATCCTCATTCCACGATTTTGGAGTTTTTGTAGTTGTGACAGTTTGTTTGAGTTAAACTGATACAGTACAGTTGCAGAGACGAACCCACGGGGGGTTATGGGGGGGTACGCCCCCCCCCCCCCCCAATGTTGATTGAGTTGGGAAAATCACCAAAAATGTAAAAAAATCTTTATTGGGTATAATTGCAAAAAAACGAATAATGAGTTGATAAAAATTAAATGACACTGTTACTATGACCATTTTTTTATGAATAATTTTAATTGATATTATTTATGACTAGATGTGACTGATGTGAGAGCTACAGAATAGTCGACGAACAACGCACAACGCCGACGGGCCTACGCGACGGGCCAACAAAGTAAACTCGTCAACTCGCGGAAATTCGACGTTCGCCAGAGCATACAATTCTCAAAGACTGACTTACATTAGAAATATTAGGATATTACTCCTTTTTGCCTTTATCAATACAATGCTTTGTCCTAGCTATAAAGTCGTTTGTTGTTGGTTTATACTGAGTATCACTAATATCAGTTACCAACCTCTCAACGAGAGATAATAATAATAACAAATTGTTGTCGGTCAGAAATTGTTAAAATATTAAATTCTTAGAGGACACTGAATCAGAATCTGGGACTATTAAAGAGGTTTACAGACGATCCAGCTGCTGGGACCCGACATTGTTGGTACGCTTTGAAGATAATTGGAATTCCAGCGGACCAGTTAACTTTTACGAATGAGTTCAAAGCATGCCGACAAGGCTGGCTCCCTGCCGCTGGATCGTATGCTACCTATTGTGTATCACAATGTGAAGTGGGAAGTGGCCGGTAGCCGTACTAGCGCGGACGTTCACGAGCTTGCGCCCCGACTTGCGCGTAATCGTATTGTATAGTGTATTCCACAAATATTTCATCGATACAAAAAAGCTCGCAAAAAAGCATAAAGGATGTCGACCGCTTCTAGTTAGTGTACCGCCCGCCGGTCCAATTTGACAACGCTAGTCCACGTTGACCACCAACCTATCATAATTCCGGTAGAGAAAATTTAAACCAATTATATTCAGTGGGAGTGGCCTACATTTTTGTTCGGAAATATGTGACCATTTTTTTTGTGATGATAATAAAGAAGCCGAACACTTTTATGGCCTTTTTTGTAAATAGACTGAAATTGATACAGGTCGGTACCCTTAACGTTTTTTTGCGAACTTTTTTATATCGCTGGATTAAGGGGTCTACACACGATCCAGCGGCAGGGACTCAGCCATGTCGGAATGCTTTGAACTCATTGGTAAAAGTGAACTGGTCCGCTAGAATTCCAATTATCTTCAAAGCGTACCGACAATGTCGGGTCCCTGCCGCTGGATCGTGTGTAGACCCTATTATCGTTGGTACAAACTATATCTTGTTTTTCTCCACGGTCATTAAACTATAACGGTTACCTCATCCAGTAGCTTTTAGATGAAGGAGAGCGCGGGGTCAACTTAGGTCTAGCGCCTACATCATGTAGTTTAGTTAAACTTCTTTTGCATAATATTTGTATCGCTAGGCTACTTATAGATTAAGTCTGAAATAAAAAAAACATAAGGAAATATAAGTTGTAAAAAAAATGGGCAGTTGGCAAATTAGTTGTAGCTTTCCCCTCCCAAAAAAATAGCTGGGTTCGCCTCTGTACAGTTGCACAGTAATCAAATTGTGGTTGGATAATAGATCTGTAAACTGTAATCCTAGTCTCATATAATGAGTTATTGGCAATTCTAGAGAAGAAATATAGTTTTTTTGAAATTTTTTTATAAATGTATTCAAAATGAGCATCGAAGGGTAGAGTATTATCTAATTGAAATCCAAGATATTTCATTGATTCAACAGTTTCAATTCTTTCGTTATAAATTAATAGATTTACATTGTTTAAGTTCATATTATTGTATTTATATTTGGTGGTTAATATCATCCCTTTAGTTTTTGATATATTTAATTTGAGTTTGTTAATTTCCAAATAATTCTCCACATTAGTCAATATTATATTCATTTTTTGTACTGCTAATTCCAAGTTTGTATCACCACATGCCAATAATGTATCATCAACAAATAAGTTTATGAATTCACAATCGACAAATAAATTTATATCGTTTAGATACAATATAAAAAGAAGTGGACCTAAGGGACTCCCTTGTGGAACACCAAAATTGTTAACAATTTCACTAGATACTGAATCCCTTACCTTAACTCTCTGTTTTCTCCCTGCTAAGTAATCAGATAACCATTTATACACATCACCCTCTACCCCAAACTGATTTAATTTAGCTAGTAGTATATCTCGGTCAATAGTTTCAAAGGCTCTTTTCAAATCAAGGAAAACGGCTATAACATATTTGTTATTATCTAAATCAAGTTTAAATTTATTAAGAGAAAGCTGTAACGATGACTCAGTGCACAAAGAAGCGTCTTAATTCAAAAAATCAGTTTATCTCATAATTTTTAGGAATTTTTTTTTAGCTCAGTCGGTTAAGGCGTATTGAGTGACGAATATGCTGACCGACTGTCTGTCATGCTCTGGGTTCGAGCCCCAGCACCGGTACTGATAATACCGGTGGGTATGGATGTATGTCTGCGCTTTTCCAAATGTGTAATCCCCTCCCGAACAGCCTTGACTTTGGACTTGGAGGTTGTCTACTATATGTGGTGTGTTTATGTTTATGTTTATGTTATATATTAATCAAAGAACAAAAAATATGTAAAATTCGCTACGAAAGTACTATGTTAAAACTTTTAGTTCTGTCCTGTACACTTAGACAATGCTTGTGTAACTCGCCTTGGTTTAATTTAATTGTCGTTTCTAATTAATTGAAAGATCATGTGAATCAGCAGTGGAAAACGCAACACTAACAATTTTCTGCCTCCGCTAAAATGGCACTTTATTAAATGATTAATTTATAAAACATAACATAATATATACCTATCTAAAGTTTGAAATAATTTCGTTAATTATTCTGATTGATAGCGTTTTCGAAAAAATCACATATATAGCAGGTCAATTTTGTTTTTCTGAAATACATTTAGTTAATTTCGGGAAAATTAATAAAATAAATATAATTTTTTTATTTTTAAACAAACGCGAGAAGTTCATACATTAATTTTGTTTGACAAAGATTGTAAGTATTTTTCTTTCTATTCACGCGACAAGCTTTTCAAACAATTAGTTCAACATAACTTTTTTTTGTTTTAGTAAATAATAATAAAAGCTTGTCTTTAAAAAGTACTTTTACACTTAATTTTAGTTTTAAGTTTTTAGTTACGTCTTAATTAGCTTTATATTCACTGCGACGTCCTTACTTAAAAGTACCGAATCCTCCGCCATTTCTTAGAATGCAACGTCTGAGTGAATACACTACCCGATTAAATTATAGTTTAAAAAACTAATGAATACAATTTCTGGTACCATATTAATATTGTCCCCAAAACTACACGTGTATGCAAAATTTCAGCTCAATTGGACGTCGTTACGTAATTCAAAATTGACTTTGAACTAAACATAGTAACTGACATACATACATAGCAAGTTAAATAAAAGCTTGTAAAAATGAACATATATAAAATGAAAGTAAAATTGCATCTAAACATGCAATATACAATATAAAATATGCGGTTTTACCCCATTTTTTCCGGATCTAGGGTCTTTGCCTTCTTTTAGCGGGGCTTTAGCAACGCGATATTATTCTGGCAATTATTTTCTCTTATTCTGGAGGATTGAAACATTTAACAGCCAGACGGTGTTCTTCAGGTCATTGAACCGCTTTGTAACCTCTAACACCAGTTGACCCTTCTGGCACCCCTTTCGCAACACCCCAAACACTCCGGTAGTGATATTTCATGAAGTTGTATAGTGTCAACTATTGTTAAAACAAAACGTTATAAAATTTTTCATGTTTTTACCCTTCACAGCACAGCAGTCGAACATCCTGGCAGCGATATTTTATGATGTTTATTATTATTTATCGCTATACTATTATAATTTTTTGTTTACTTCTTTTAGCGATATTTTTGACGGCGTGCCGTCGATCGTGGCGTCGCAACGACGCGACGTCCAGCTGCCAGACTGATATTTTATCGATCCTCACAATCAATTTCAAATGTTTTAGATGAGTATTAAATAAAAAAAATCTCACTCCGAAATGATCACTCATTCCTAGACTACTAATGCATTCGAAAATAAAATACATTGTCGTATAAAACGGTTATATTAATTGGTTTAATTATAATGTGTTTTAATTTGAAATAATATCAACATTAGACAGTTTTATGTTGGGGAATGTATTTACACAAATATAAAATAACACAATTATAAATTCGACTATGTCCAAAAGGTATTTTCCCTACCTACCAAATATAAAATTTTAATAGGTACCTATGTAACGAACGTACTTTAGTATGAATCACAAGACGTTATTGATCGAATACAAATGGTAATTGCCACAATAAGAGAAAAAAAATGAACACAAAACGTCTCATACTCATAAGACTCAGATATCCAGTGTAGTTAGCAGTGGCGGCTGGTGAAATTTCAATATTTTTTTTCTCGTCTGTGGCGCATGGGACCCATACGGAATATGGGAAATAACATCTAGAGAAGCATTTCTCTAATGACCCCTAAAAAATTTTGAAAAAGCAGTTTGCGAATTTTTTTTTTTTAAATTCGATAGCCTCCCCTGGTCTAGGGACTCCTGTTTATTATTTTTTTTTTGTCATATACATTTGACTTTTCATAACTTTTCATATTAACTGAAATACAGTGAACTGATATTTTGTACTTTACAATTTATTTTAACAAATTACATTTCAATTCGTAATTCGTTGTATCTCAGTTAGTAATGAAAATATTTTCATAAATTCCAAAACGTATTGTTGTATTTTTATGAAAAGTCAAATGTATATGACAAAAAAAATAAATAAACAGGCTACCGAATTTTAAAAAAAATTTTCACAAACTGCTTTGAAGTGCTTCTCTAGATGTTATTTCCTATATTTCGTATGGGTCCCATGCGCCACAGACGAGAAAAAAATATTGAAATTTCACCAGCCGCCACTGATAGTTAGTATGTAGCTACCAGAATATATTAATACAGTAAAATTAATAATACAACTACTGTAATAAGGAAATAATTACGATGGTAATGATTAATGAAAACATTTCGTCATATTTAAGAATAGTAGCAAATAAATTTACAGTATTCGATTTAAACGTAAAGTATATCTAGCTAAGCAAAAATAATAAATGTACAATAAAATAACCCAGACAACACAAGTATATCCTGTATACGTCCTATGGATATCCGCATTGGACATGAAGGACAAAGCGGATATCCTTAAGAAGCAGATATGGACCACATAGAGTTGCCAGGCCTAATCGAAAAGCCGGACTTATAAATTTGGCCGGACATTTGGTACAGAAAGCCAAACACCATTCGTTCGCCATAAAAAAATAACTAAAACACAAAATCAGTCTTTTAAGAATTTTATTAAACTTGATTAATTTAAAAATAAACATTTGTTACATGGGAACAGAAAAAGTCATCGCAAAACAATAAAATAGAAAAGCGACTAAAATAAAAAAAAAAAACGAAGAAAGCACGTTTTAGAGCCTAAGGCAAAAGCCAAACAAAAGCCGGACAGGCCGGACATGTTAATTTTTAGCCGGACGAAACCGTAAACAGCCTAATATGTCCGGCTAAAGCCGGACACCTGACAACCTTAGGACGACATAATATAACTTTTTCTTGCCACAACTTTGGACGTTCATAAGATATTCATCGTAAATCCTTAGGGATATCCACTGTATGTTCATAGGCCAGCTTTATGAGCATCTAGGTTTATACAAATATATCCAGTTCCCGACAGCTATGAATAAATAAAAAGGAGAATCAAAGGATGGATGGTACTAAATGATGTATTTATTAGAAATAAGCTGAAAAAATTTTTGAATCCTATACATTACCTCAAAAGTTGACAAAAAAGCCATTTTTTAAGTACTTAACCTCAAATATTTCAAAATCCTGACGTGATGGGCCAATTATGAAGCCAGATTCGGATTCAGCGCGAAAAATTACTTCGGAAATGACCCTCAGGTGCCCAGCAACATTCATGACCTTTATTTGCAGACCTGTGTAATTATTATGAAATATATGCATATTATGCATACCCCGAAAAATGGCTGATAAATTCATGGATGTCATCCCTCAATGGGCAGTTTAAGGATATACGTTGATGGATGAAAACGGATATCCACTGGATATCTTTCCATGGACAATGCACGGACATTCGTTGATGGATAAAATGGATATCCAGTGGATAACCCTCGATGGATATTCGTTGATGGATAAGACCGGATATCCAATAGATATCTCTCCATGGACAATGTACAGATGTAACGGGATCAGAAATTGGCATCTAACGTATATCCCTTAAAGGACGATGAATATGAATATTAGTAAATGGATAATAAATGAACATCTAATGGATACCCCATTATGGATAATAGACGGATATTCATTTATGGATATAAAACAGACATTCGTATTATGTCCTTGGACATGCGAACATGATATGGACAAAAAATGGACACCGTATCGATATCCTGTGCTGTCTGGGAAGTATGTTGTAAAATAATAAATGTTCAGTAAAAATAACACAGCCCCACAAAAAAAAGAAAAGTATATTGTACCAAAAACCAGACCATCAGACTCCCACTTATTTTGGCGTGCTGAATCCGAATCTGAGGTCTAAATTAACTTCCGTCGTGTAATTTTCGCATCCTATTTGGAGTTTACTGTAATATCAAAAGCTTTAAGATTTTGCACTCTCTAAAAGTAACTTTTAAGCTAACTTTAAGTTTTCTAAGGTCGATATATGCATAATTAATCAAAAAAAAAAATTACTGTATACAGGGTGTCCCAGCCTCGCATTGTACAAATATCATGGCTATCTTAAAGAAGATAAAATGTTTAAAAATAGGATGGTTGATGGCATAACGGTGTATAGTTTTAAAATATTTTGAAATATACATGGTGATTCATTTAACCGTTACCAAAACCAAGATCTAATTCAAAAGCTTTATGATCTTAAGAATTTGTTTTGTACTCCTTCGATTTATTCAGAAGTATATTCAAGTAGTGATTGTACATACGTATATAAGCGGGGTTAGCCTGATTTAAATCAATTGATTTAAATCAATAAATTCCCTTTTTTATATGAAGCAATGGTCGATTTTATTCCAAAATCTTTTCATTTATTTTGTGAGATGCCAAAAACAAATTTCAAAGATAACATTGCTATTTCCCGGCAATTTTTGGAAAAAGTTTGACTCCACCTTTTAATTATACATTTTGGTCTTTTCATATATTATTTTTATTTGAAGGTATATTATTTGGTATATTTTCAGAAATAAGTGAGAATAAATTGCAATATTAATTTCTCTTTTCAACAGTTTCTCCTTTCCTATTATATTATTATTATTATTATATTAAACTCTTACATCTTGAAAACTCATCGGAAATTGAAGTCAGTCTATTAATGTATTAATGTGTTTTTTTCCGAATTCACTTTACTATCGTATAATGTTTTAAAATTAGCAAATAGATGAGTAGCACCTAAGTACTTGTAGTTTATTTACAGAACTGTAATTGAACAACCAGTGGTATTTTATTTAATCTTAAACTGAGTTATATTTAGTTGTCAATAAGCTGTCTAAATATATATCGTAATTATGTATAACTAGCTGATGCCCGCGACTTCGTTCGCCTGAAATTTCAACCCCCTTTTTTTACCCTCTTAGGTCGAATTTCGAAAAATCCCTTCTTAGTGGTTGCCTACGCCATTCGAGGAACCTCTATGCAAAATTTGAAGTTTCTAAACCCAACGGTTTGAGCTGTGCGTTGATAGAACAGTGAGTCAGTCAGGGTATTCTTTTATATATACATATATAGATAAATATGTCGTAGGCATGTTTTTTCTAATCAAACCATGGCTACCTTTGAGCATATACAATACTTACAAAATCTAGTACATTTCAGTGTTATAAAACTTAAAAGACAAAAGCATCTAATATAAACAGGACGATATCGACAACATTATCTCATCTGAAGGACCCCGCCAAATCCTTATGAAAATTATCTTTCGGCGAATTTGGCTGAAACTTTGTGAAAAGGTAGTTTAGGGGGGTGCTGATCCAAAGTTCTCATTGGCTAAAGCCACTAAAATCTCTAATCTGCGACCTCCACGGCACAGGGAAGAACAGATACGTCCATTACACAGGTCTACAAAAAAAAATCTGCTCCACGGACTAAACCTATCTAATCCAGCCTATGAGTGCTAAAAGAGGGGTGTAGAGTACATGGAATATGCGAGACTTTTTGACTTCAGGACTTCGTTAGGAGTAGTTAGCAGGTAAACATACTAAAAGTCCCCGCCCCTGGGAGGTGAGCTTACGATGGGAGGAGAGGGGGAAGGTCGGGAAGTTTTTAGGTTTTTCGATTTTATCTCGGAAACGGTGGACTCTAGAAAAAATATGTATACGCAAATAAATAAATAAATAAAAATAACATCAGAACGTCATAACCTCATAACTCTGTAACCCCCATACTCTATTAATCGGGGCATGCAAGCTTCTATAAATGCAGTTTTCACTACTGTGGCGAGCATGGGCTGGGAAAAGTTATATCATCACGATCACAAATTTGAGAGGGTACGAAAGAGGAATACAATTTCTAAAAAGGTTTTAAATGTCACCGGATCCTCCGCCATTTTTTAGAAAACAACGAGCTCAAGGAGAAGTTGAGCAGCAAACAATAGATCCCAAATATTGATATTGAAAATATAAAAAAATATATAAATATAACATGACCAGACGTATTTTTCTAACATCAATATTAGGTAGTAAGGGCGACTGGGTGAATTATTACACAGCCCACAAAAAAAAGTTCAGACCAGCGAACCAGACCCATGTATCCCTATGTATTTTCGGTCGCTGAATCCGAATCCGAGGTTAAAAAGAAATCGTACACCCCCAAAATCATTAGCTAGAGACAAAAAGCACCCCTGAACTAGGGTAAAAAGAATATTAAGCTACGAGAATAGTTGTTACATCTTAATCGATCGAATTATACAATTTAAGGTTAAACAGCAGCGTACATAAAATAGATATGAAACATACCCCCCCCCCCCAGTGAGGGGCGAAAACTAGCCCCCATTTATAAAAAAATCGATCCAAAACAGTAATGACTGCTGAAGAAGCTCGAAATGTCTAAGTTTTGTTAAAATGATAAGAAACTGCATCGGGTTCGACGTAATCTTCATAAAGTGACTTCTATAAAAATTCGAAATATCTGCGTTGTGTGGAAGTGAGAAGAAACTAGAGTATGTTCGACGCTGTGCTTGAAAACTACCCCCATGGGGTTGGGAGATCCGTAGGATGCTGGAAGTGTGAAACACGATTTTTGCCAATCATAGCATCCATTAAAATGTAAATCCGGTTAGTTTCTCTCTGTTTTTCCAGCATCCTATGGATATAGATAGCATCTCCCAACCCCGTGGGGGTGATTTTCAAGCACAGCGTCGAACATAGTCTAGTTTCTTCTCACTTTCACACAACGCAGATGTTTCGAATTTTTATAGAAGTCACTGTAACTTTTTATGGTTCAATCTTACAGAGGGGATATAATAGTTTTCACACGCTCTGACAATGTAGGACGTTGAAGGTACGTAAGTTTCTAGTTCTATTTTAGAGTACTACGCAAAATAGACATCCTGTTGGATTTTACGTTTTTTCTTGTTTTGTGTCCTTTAAACTGGTTCTTGGTTGTTCTCAATCCTATTGGGGCAGTTTATGAAGATTATGTCGGACCTGATGCAGTTTCTTTTCACTTTAACAAAATTTAGACATTTCGAGCTTTTTCAGCAGTCATTGCTGTTTTCAGGGCCGCGTCTAACGGGGGGCCATTTCGTGCCCCGCACGAAGGCGCACTAGGTTATGGGGCGCCAAAAAGCCAATTTTAAAAAAATTTTGGGATGAAAAAATTTTTTTCGGATTTCTCCCCCCCCCCGCTCATTAAAAAAAATTTTTGAAACGAAAAAATTTTTTCGCTTATCAAAAAATTTTGGGACGAAAAATAACCCCCTAAGTTCAAGGTCCAGATCCGCCCTTCTTTCGACTGAGCGGTGCCCACCAAAAAATGCTCTCGTACGAAGGCGTCTGATGACCTAGAAGCGACACTGGCTGTTTTGGATCGATTTTTTTATATATGGGGTCTAGTTTTCGCCCCTTCTTGGGGGTGTGTTTCATATCTATTGTGTGTAAGCTGCTGTTTAACCTTAATTTGTATAATTCGATTGATTAAGATGTAACAACTATTCTCGTAGCTTAATCTTCTTTTTATCCCATTCCAGGGGTGTTTTTTGGCTCTAGCTAATGATTTTGGGGGTGTACGATTTTTTTGACTTCGGATTCAGCGACCGAAAATACATAGGAATACATGGGTCTGGTTCGCTGGTCTGAACTTTTTTTTTGTGGGGCTGTGTTATTTATTCAGAAAATTACAACTTTTCTATCAATTATTTTTCTTTCTAGTCGTAACTCCAGCTGGATGTCACGGTTGCACTCCTGAAGATAAAAAATATTGCTTGGGATCGAAGTTCGTTCATGATCATTGCTCTTGTGATAAACGTTATAATGGTAAGTACTCTGTTTTAAGTTTGTATTTTTTAAATATTTTTAATATACAGGGTGGGGCAATAGTGCGTCGGACTTCGATATCTCGAGTTCTATGATAACTGGAAATTAAAAAAAAAATACATGTAAATCAGTTAAAAAAAGTCTATAACCGTAATTTATTTTCGAATATACAGGGAGAGCCAAAACGATTTTACAGGATCAAGTGTTGTTTTTTTAAATGGAAATGCTATGTACCGGGTGATTTTTTTAATTGGTACAGCATCTTTTCCTCGCTTATTATTAAAGATAGAGTTTTGAAATTTTGTAGACATACTTAGTGACATTTTTTACATCTAATGCACTTTTTAAAGTTTTTCTGCTGTTTCCCGTCTAACCGGAAGTGACGTCAACCTGCAATTTTCAAATGAAACGCTATAGTTTTTCTTTTGGATTTCAAAACTAGATTTTTTTTTAGTTAGAATATGTAAAAAAAGTATTAGGTTAGAGAGGAAAGTTTTTGAGATAATGCGATTTTAAGGTTTCAGGTGTTGAGAACTCCGATTAAAGAACTTATATCTAGATACATAATGGCATGAATTTTATGATCCCGAAAGACTCCCATTCTAAGGCACTTCTTCCCATAAGTTGCTGATTGGCCCATCGGCGTATTCGCGGCCGCTCGTACACGATCGGCTTCAGTTCGATTATCATAATCTCAGTTGACAGTTCGGCCATTAATGTCAATAAATGTTTTTCGTGTTCTCCGACCAAAAACTGGTGAAAAAGTAATTTTATTTTAAGTTGTGATTTGCTTAATACCTAAATAATATTCTCTATTCATATTTACACAGTTTAGTGACAATATATTTTGTGCAAATAAATAGTGAAGTGCTGTGCCGTTTGCAGAAAGCAGTTTAGAAAAGAAGAAAATCGATCGTTCCATAGTCGTAACATGATGAAGTTCAGTTTACAGTTATAAAGTAAATAGCAATTAAATTTTAATATCCTTTCAATACATATTTATCTTACTGTTTTATCTTACTGTAATATCGTATGCCTACATTACGTTATATAAAGAGCCGGTAATGCAGGAATTGCAATAATTCATTTTAATGAAAATATTTACCATTCTACACATTTTCTACACAAACAACGCCACTGTTGCCTATGGGATGTGATGTTCATCTATCCATTTTAATGGACATATAATGTGACTATGTTAGGATCAAACAAGGTATATAATGAAAAGATAGCCTGTTATGTATCTAGATATAAGTTCTTTAATCGGAGGCTGAGAAGCACTAAAAATCGAGTTACCTGTGGAATGATTTTGTGGCAGATTAAAATTGCCATCAAAACGCGTAGTAGGCGCATGTCAAGTCAATAGAAGTTTGCGTTGTCGTCTTTGAATTTAGCATTTCAAAGTTTTCTGGCATCAGTTCACAAAAAATTTGTGCAAAAAATGGAAAATGATTATACAAACGAAGATTTCTTTAACATCCTTATGATTTTTAACCAAAATGGTCAAAGATATTTACCAACTTGTCGTAGTTTCAATGCAGAATATCCCGAGAAAAGAAGACTTTGATCGTCGATTTAAAAAAAAAATAATTGCAAATTTAAGAACTTCAGTACGATTTAAAGTGAAACGAAACAGAACTTGCTATGTGACGAGGCAAAAGGATAATGAATTAAATATTCTATTGGCCGTTACGGAAAATTCAGGTATTTCAATTCGTCAACTAGAGGTGCAATTTGACATATCATATTCCTCCATCCAGAAAATATTGAAACGATACGGGCAGTATCCTTACAAATACTCGTTACATCAAAAGTTACTTCCTGCATATTTTCCCAGATGAACTGCGTTCTGCGAATGGTTCACGATAAAAAATCAAGAAGATCCGGGGTTTTGGCGCAAAGTAATTTGGAGTGACAAGGCCAGTTTTACCAATAACGGCATTTTCAATCGACATAACGTACAGTACTGGTCCACGGTTAACTTATACCTAACTAAATCCAGCAACTTTCAGATAGTTTGGAAGTTCAATGTTTGGGTTGGGCTTATTAACAACCAACTGATTGGACCTGTTGTTTATGGTCAAAATCTCAATGCAGCGTTTTATTCCCAAAACATATTAGGTACCTTTCTTGGAAAAAAAATATCTAGATAATTTATCTTTGGCAGCACTTAGAGAAATTTATTTTATGCAAGACGGAGCCCCACCTCACAATGCAAGGGTGGTGGACGGTCTTCTAACAGTTATTTTTGAGGACAAGTGGATCGGAACCTCCGGGCCGATTAGATGGCCAGCGAAGTCCCCGGATCTCAATCCATTTGATTTTTTTATGGTGACACATTAAAGATAATGTTTATGAATTCGAACGCGAAACAAGAGCGGCTTTGGAAGCACGTGTTCATGAAATCTGCCAAGAGATGAACCCCCAGTTTATTAAAAACACCACAGAAAGTGTCGAGAGAAAAGTTGAAAAGTGTTTAGATCAAAATGGTGGCTAATTGAAAATTATTTGTGATAATTTCCTTGTTATTGCAGCTTCATGTTTAAATGTTTGTCACTGTTTGAAATAAAAATGTTTATTGTTTTGTTTGTTTTTTATTGTTTGAAATGCTAAATTCAAAGACGACAACGCAAACTTCTATTGACTTGACATGCGCCTACTACGCGTTTTGACGGCAATTTTAATCTGTCAATTGAAAAAATCGCTACAGTCACAATTGAAGACCTAAGTGGATAAAGGTGTTATGTCACACTTTTAAAATTTTGAGTAAATTAAACAAAACGGTTTTGAGTTGGAACTTATTTATATTGTCCTCGATTCAAATGAATAATACCTCATAAAACAGATAATTTTGGGTTATGTTCTTTTGTTTACACTAATATTAAAGAACAATATCAAGCTGTTATGAAACTAGATTTTTCTGTCAAAAACTGTGTACATCCCCTAAAATTACTGGTTGTATGTATGACATGGCGCCTTTATAATTAAGAAGTTTCTATGAAATATTACAAATTTAGATTCACCGTTTATTGGGTGTTAAATCTATATCAAGGGTGTTCAAAAATTGCATAAAGTAATTTTTTTTAAAATGCGACATAACACCTTCATCCACTTAGGTCTTCAATTGTGAGTTTTATGAAAAAAATATGTGAATACTAGTTACGAGACATCCAATTAATGTTATTGAATTATTTTCACTTCTTAGAAATATACAAAAATGATTTTTTAATTTAAGACTTTTTGGATCGAATTTTCTCGAATTTTTAAATGGAACACCTTGTATACTTTTCGGCTATGTGATGTAAAAATTGAAAAACGAACATCTTTTGTACGTACATCTTTATGGCTATTTGTAAACCATTTTCGATTTATTGAGCAATAAGTAGGTACAAAATTCAAGAATAAACTTTAAAAAATAATGAAATAATTCGACAGAAAAAATTATAATAAGTGTGCCACATGTTGCCCATTTTGATTGACACACATCCCTATACACTTTTGAAATGAGGTTTCTGCTGTTCCTAAAATTTTCAGTGTGATAGATCTAAAAGCAGTTATTATCCTTTCCTTCATATTCTGGATTGTTGTTGGTGTGTCTTTATAAACAATTTCCTTCCATAAATAGAAATCAATTTTTGTAAGATCTGGGGATTTCAATTCATTGAAGTGAGTAGATATTATTTAGAAGGTCCCCTTACTGCATTTAAATTATGTGGTGGAGCACCATCTTGCTGAACCACATCCTATTTCGAATCCTCTCAGGAGTATTCACAAATAATTGTGGCAGATAATTCTCCAGAAAATGAAGATAAACAGCTCCAGTCAATGTACCATCAAAAGAATGTGGCCCTATTACATGTTCTCTGTTAATTCCTCCCCAAACGATTACAGACCATCTATGCTGATTAACAACTGGCCTGAAAAATTGAGGACTTTCCGAATTCATAATAATGGAAATTGTGCCTGTTAACAAGTCCATTTTTATGAAAAGTTGCCCCATCAGCGAATAAAACATTATTGAAGAAGGTGACATCTTCTTGCATTTTACCTCTGGGCCCAATTACAAAACTGTAGAAGCTTTTGAAAATGGTCATCACTTAGTTCCTGGTGCATTTGAATGTGATATGCATTAAACTTATTGATGATTTAATCCTACTAATGAGCTCATTTCTCTCTGACTAATTCGGGAAAAAACTCATTTTCTTCGTTCACAACAGCGGCGGGTCCAGAATAATCTAAAAGAGGGGGGGAAACACAACTATTAAAGATGCACCGCAAGCGAAAATGTAGTATTTTCAATGAAAATGAAAATTGATAAGTGCGGGGGAGAAAATCACAAAAAAAATTTCCACTCACAAATGAACAAATGAAAAATCAAAAAATTTTTCGTGCTCCAGCCTTTTTTGCCAAAATAAACGACAGAGAGGGGCACGTGCGATACATATGTATATATAGTATAGTAACAATTAATATTGTTGTACATGAATCACTATTATTTAATAAAAAACGAATACCAAAATAAACGACAGTGCCCCCACACGTACCCTTGTCGAATTATTTGAACTATTTTCTTTAAGTTTATTCTTGAATTTTGTACTTATTGCTCAACAGGTAAATCGAAAATGGTTACAAATTGCTGTAAAAATGTTCGTTTTTCATTTCTACCTCACGTCGAAAAATATACAGGGTTTTCCATTTGAAAAAATTTAGAAAATTCAATCAAAAAAGTTCTAAATTGAAAAATCATATTTGGCCACCCTGTGTATTTTAAGGAAGTGAAAATGATTCAAAAACGTTAATTAAATGTCTCGTAACTAGTATTTACATATTTTTTTCTTAAAATCCATAATTGGAACCGCAGTGATTTTTTCAATATGCATCTACAGAGGACATTATTTTAACAAAAAAATTAATTACATCCAAGTGGTTGGGAGATAGTCAATATATAATAATAATACTATAGGAGTGAAAGGGGGCTAGAAATGGGCTTAAAAAATGTACTGATGCCCAAGGAATCATTACTTCCACATTCAGATTCTCTATCCAAGTCACTCACAACGAAAACACTTTGTGTGTGGAAATAATTGTTTATGGAACTTTAATAATATAATATTTGAAATGCTCTACCCCAAAAACCCATAAAACGATACCCCGGTAGTGGGGTGGGGTGGTGACAGGGGGATGGTAGTGGGGGTGGTAAAAAAATATTTTAAGGTTTCTGGTTCTTGTACATCACTAAATCACATTTTTTTTTCATTCCCTTTAATAAGGGAGTGGGGGGTGGTAATAGGGATGGCTAATGCCAAAAATTTTTTTGAGACCTTAGCTTCTCTTGTATATATTAATTACCAATTTTATGGCCTCTTACCTGCTCTATTTACCCATTTACCCAAAATTTACCCCAATTTACCCCCCAACCCTTCGTCGGAACAACATGAAAATAATCTAGTTCCAGGTCTCGTTAAAGTACATATGTGTACCAAATTTCAAGTCCATATCTTAAACGGTTCCAGAGTAAACGTGCGCACAAAAAAAAGTTAGACAGACAGAAAATTTTTTTTCTCTCAAACTTAAAATCTCGACTTTTCTTGACATTTTAAGCCTATTTGAACAATAATAATTTTAAAATTTTTTTGTCGTTACTATACTTCTACTGGATGTGGAAGTAAAAGACACTTGATCCTGTGGAATCGTCTTGGCTTGCCCTGTATATTAGAAAGTAATTTCCGGTTATAGACTTTTTTATCTAGTTTACTTGTGTTTTTTTTTTACTTCTAGCCATCATAGAACTCGAACTATTGAAGTCCGACGCACTATTGCTCCAGCCTCTATACACAATTACACATACAAGTTTGGCCAAATTCTTCAGTAACTTATTTTTTAGAGACAAATTCAAGGCGCAATCAGGTTTTAACAATCTTTTTTCTCTTCATTCACAACCTTTCGGTCAAATATTTTGTGATCCACGCGTTATTATAGTTGACGTCCCTTTGCTGTAGGGCACGTATGACAGCATGCTCGTTAGACGCACAACCTCATCATATGTCGCATCACGTGTTCACTGTAAATGTGATAAAACTATGAGTTACTTATCAATACCCGAGAGACATTTTGAGAAATTATTTTTAAATTATTAAACTGTCAAAACCTATAGGTGGGATAACTATCCTAGGGTGGTTTTCAGTTTAATATGTTATTTTGATTGGTGATCTACATTTTCCCACGTGGTTAAAAATGGACGCATTTAACCGATTTTCTACTTGATCACAAAATGTTGATCATATTTGATTAACAAATATATTATTTATTTATATTTTGACAACGGAGATATTTTTCTATCGCATTTCTACATTTCGATTAAAGCCTCATAATGTGCAGTAGCATACAACTGGCGATTGTTACAATGCCCTCATTAATTAAGATTAATCAAATGGAAGATTAATAAGTAGCTAAATGGCATTCTGGGTACTTCTTCTTGTGTTATAATTGTCGCCAACGCATCATATCACTGAATCAGTTAATTGTTTTCATTATAATGACACATTTGTTATGCACTATGAGAACTTTATGGCACTAGTTTCGAATGCGGTGTTTCGATACGAGCGAAGCTGTTTAATAATGTTTTCATACTCTGTGTCGCGCCAAATTTCCAAATTTAAAATCGGTATTTTAGATTTAAAAAATATCGTTTTTACAATATATTACCGTTAGTGACATACAAACACGAATACACATATCTGTTCCATATTTAAGATCAAAGTTTCTGAAACACGTTTGTTTCAAAAAAAAAATTATTCCATTATTGTATACTTTGCTCTATTGTTATCAGAGATGGATAAAGGAAACTTTCTAATAAAAGTTTCCAGGAAATTTTCGGGAGTTTCCGGAAAGTTTCCTCTGTAAACTTTCGGAATATTCAAATACTTTATTGGAAACTTTCATTTTTATCAAAGCTTGATGAAAATGAAAGTTTCCAATAAATTATTTGAATATTCCAAAAGTTTACAAAGGAAACTTTCCCGGAATTTTGGAAACTTTCAAATATTCAAATATTTTATTGGAAAGTTTCCTTTACTCATCTCTGATTGTTATACAGAGTATCCTCGAGGTCAATCTCTTAACAGCAGATTCTAGACACAAAATTATGCCCTATTAGCCGTAAATACCTACATAAAATTGAAGCAATCGCAACAATGATCGACGTACCGCCTATCTAGGCGGTATTGTTGAGACGCAATGGTTGCAGAACGCAGAGCCGGATTTAACTATATTGTTCGCTCGTTTACTTTTTATAATATTAGACTCCTCAAAGCACTGCTATGAATAGGTAACAAAATTTACTAAAATTATTTTCAAAAATACATTACCAAATAAAGAAATATAAAGTAATTATCGAATTATATCTTCACCCCGACAATATAAGCTCGACTGCGGTCCTGAATTAAAAATAACAGTCTAACGGTTTACGCCTACACGCCACGTCAGATGCCGACATCGATATCCTCTCTCTCTCTCACTTAATATAAGTGGAATAAAGAAGGGAGATGCCTCTTCTTGCTGGCCTATTCATTCCTCTCCCTTCGTAACATCATAACTCCTGACACTATTAAGACTGCTTCAACTATACCCAACAATTCAACAACAACAAAATTCAAATCATATAGGAGATTGACGTCACTTGAGAGACCTTTCAATTCTCTATATCGTAGATAGCTAGATCTAAATGCCCGCCTTCAACACCGCACCATGGAGAAAAATCATGAAGGAGCTAACAAGAAGAGAATTACCACAATACCTCGTTGACATCGTGGGCAGCTGCCAAAGAAACGTCGTTGGAAATCGAAAGAGGGGAAGTTCTCAAATTTGCCGCGGGAGTCTCGCAGGGTTCGATACTTGGCCCGAATTTATGGAACATCTTGTATGACGGCATTCTGAAGAAAAAATGCCGGAGGAGACCTGGGTCGTAGGATTTACTGACGATATTGTTCTAGTGAACAATATCCAAGGGAGATGACGCCTTGGAGATCATAGACGCCGTTACTTAGAGCTCGCCCCAGAAAAACGGTGGTACTCCAGGCAATAGAGACTAAATAAAAGGCTTACCTGAAAAAAATATGAGGATTTAGTTTTATAAGCTTACCTTATGTTTTTTAGGTCGCTCATTCCGAATTTTTCACTTCCCACCAGAACACCCTCAAACACTTTTTTATTTATTATGAAAATACCTACTTTCTGTATATTGTTGCCCTAATCTGGGCACGCTAATATACTAGTTAGGTAAGTACTTTAAAACACTCATTATTGGAGAACCAATCAAAACAACTACTCTTCTAGCTAATACTGACGAAGTATTGAATTACATGATAGGATTCTTAGCATTTTAAAGAAAAAAAAAATGAAAATACTTAAATCATTCATTTACATTTAGTCATTCACACCTTTTTTTTATTTAATATGAAATTATCTACTTTCTGTACATTGGTACCTTAATCGGGTCACGCTAATATACTACTTAGGAAAACACTTTAAAACACTCATTATTGGAAAACCAATCAAAACAACTACTCTTCTAACTAATACTGACGACATGATATGATTCCTGGCATTTTAAGGCAAAAAAAAATATATATTGAAGATACTTAAATTATTTATTGAAATTCAGTCATTCACCAGAATTATTGAACCTTACATTCTATTTCAACTCTAGAAAAGTTGTACAAGTTTTTTCGAACTCGTTAGTTCTCATCAGTAGAGTATAGAAACATTCATTCATTATTTACAAGCCTATTCTTGATTTATTTTTTACCATTAATTATGTTTATTTATTTGCTTTTATCATGATTAGAGAATATTATTTAGGTATTATGCAAATTACAACTTACACACTTTTTTATTTATTATGAAAATACCTACTTTCTGTATATTGTTGCCCTAAATAATATTCTCTAATCATGATAAAAGCAAATAATTAAAAATAATTAATGGTAAAAAATAAATCAAGAATAGGCTTGTAAATAATGAATGAATGTCTCTATACTCTACTGATGAGAACTAACGAGTTCGAAAAAACTTGTACAACTTTTCTAGAGTTGAAATAGAATGTAAGGTTCAATAATTTTTGTGAATGACTGAATTTCAATAAATAATTTAAGTATCTTCAATATATTTTTTTTTGCCTTAAAATGCCAGGAATCCTATCATGTAATTCGATACTTCGTCAGTATTAGCTAGAAGAGTAGTTGTTTTGATTGGTTTTCCAATAATGAGTGTTTTAAAGTGTTTTCCTAAGTAGTATATTAGCGTGACCCGATTAAGGTACCAATATACAGAAAGTAGATAATTTCATATTAAATAAAAATGAGTGAATGACTAAATGTAAATGAATGATTCAAGTATTTTCATTTTTTTTTCTTTAAAATGCTAAGAATCCTATCATGGAATTCAATACTTCGTCAGTATTAGCTAGAAGAGTAGTTGTTTTGATTGGTTCTCCAATAATGAGTGTTTTAAAGTACTTACCTAACTAGTATATTAGCGTGCCCAGATTAGGGCAACAATATACAGAAAGTAGGTATTTTCATAATAAATAAAAAAGTGTGTAAGTTGTAGTTTGCATAATACCTAAATAATATTCTCTAATCATGATAAAAGCAAATAAACAAAAATAATTAATGGTTAAAAAACACCCTCAAATTTAGAAAGAAAAAAAACAAAATTTTTTTTTAATCTTTTTTTTTCGTTTTAGATAAAAAATACCCAGATTAGAGAATATTATTTAGGTATTATGCAAATCACAACTTCCACACTTTTTTATTTATTATAAAAATACCTACTTTCTGTATATTGTTGCCCTAATCTGGGCACGCTAATATACTAGTTAGGTAAATACTTTAAAACACTCATTATTGGAGAACCATAATACCTAAATAATATTCTCTAATCATGATAAAAGCAAATAAATAAAAATAATTGACTGTAAAAAAAAAAAAAAATACCCAGATATTCAAAAAGCAAACAAAATTTACAACAAAAAAGGTCCTTTGACATTTTGACGTACGACGAGCGGGAAGGGAGCGAGTAGGTCCCGAAACATGCGCCGAGGCTCATGTTTCGAGGCGTGCTAGCGCTTCCCCGTTCGTTCAACGTTAAAATGTCAAAGGACCTATTTTGTTGTAAATTTTATTTGCTTTCTGAATATCTGGGTATTCTTTACCTAAAACGAAAAAAAAATAAATAAATAAATAAATAAATAAACAATTTTTTGTCCTTTTTTTTCTAAATTTGAGGGGGTTCCGGTGGGAAATTTTTTTGTTTTGGCCAGCTGACTCCAAATTTTCAACTTTCCACCAAAAATTGATTTGAGTGATTTGATTTCTGAATATATGGGTATTAGATTAAATAAAAAAAATTTTGTTTTTTTTTCTAAATTTGAGAGGGTTCCGGTGGGAATTTGTGGTGGGAAGTGAAAAATTCGGAATCAGCGCTTCAAAAAACATAAGGTAAGCTTATAAAACTAAATCCTCCTATTTTTTCCTGGTAATATTCTCTGTTGCCTGGAGTATGGCGGCTATCCTGAAAGGGAAAATGGAACTAAGACATATCAGCTTCCAACTGAGAGATGTTCAAATTGTTCCGAAGAAACACGTAAAGTACCTCGGAATAATGATCGACGATAAGGGGACATTCGGCGAACACATCAAGCATACGATAAAAAAAAGTAGATGCAATTATAGCATCACTTTCGAGAATTATGTCCAATGTAAAAGGAACTGGAAACAAAAAGAGGGACGTTTTATACAACGTGGCACAGTCAATACTGACGTATGGAGCTTCGATGTGGCACACGAGCTCAGAAAAAAGACGACAGATAAATACTAATAAGCACCCAGAGGAAAGCTCTATTAAGGGTCATAAGCGGCGATATGGGATACTCAACTCGAGTAGTGGCAGAGATACGCCGCATAGATACTTCGCAAAGAGGAGAGAGATAGACCAGTCTGGAGAGATGGCAGGCGCAGTGGACGGACATGCTGGAAGTAGCTAAGTGGACAAAAGTACTCATGCCCGACATAAAGAAATGGGTCAAGTGCCGACATAGGCATATAGACTTTACAACTCAAGTGTTAACTGGACACAGTGGATACGAATCTTGCATGGTCTGTACAGACAGGATAGGTAAAGCAGCAGAGGAAATATGTGCGTACTGCGAACACAGAGACACAGTTGCACATACAATGTTCGAGTACATTAGATGAAAAGCTAAAAGACAGAGAGTAAATCTAGAATCTAGGGATCATACTATACGAGAACAACATCATAGAAAAAATGATGGAGAACAGTGAAAAATGGAGCTCGATAGAAAAATAGATCAGAAAAGCAATGCAATCAAAACGACAGAAAGAGAGAGACATGCAAAGGAGGCAGAATCTTCCACATCCAGATGTATGCTGCAAAGCGCTTCCAGAATGTGAGAATGAAGAGGTGGGGGGTTTTTTAGATGGTAAAAATCCCATACTACCACGGACCGTGATGTCTTTTTAAGATTTTCCTCCACCGAAAACGAAAAAAAAAAGATAGACAGAGTTTAGTGCTCATGAAGTACACCGTGGTGCTTTGATATGTCAAACATTTGAGTAAACATAATGAAAACAATTTTAGTGGAGTCAAAATAAATTTAGAATGGAATCGTTTTGCTGCAGCAATTTTATGGCTTTAAGTTGTTTTAGGTGTGACAAGTATAAGTGAAAGCGTCAAAGGTGTCCGAGTCTGCTTCGCGCTGACGAGAGCTAAAAAGCTCGAAACCGGTCCACGAATGATTGGACATCTGCCGAAGCGGCGAGTCTCTTTTAATTTAAAGATAGTTTCCTTCACCAGCATTTGTTACAAGCATTGCGTTTCTAGTAATGATGACACTATCATTCAGAATCCACTTCTTAATAATAATATTAGGAAATCAAGAGGAATACAACTAAACCTGCATTGTGCATAATTTATCTACCATTCCTATTTGGACTTTACTACCCCTTTATATTATTCTCAAACAAAAAATTCCTTGTAGGAATTATTTACGGGTCAAATGACAAACTGATTGAATTGAAATAGGAATCATTAATAATCAAGGGTATACTTTTTATTTATCTAGAATTACATTAGTTTTGTGTTTCATAATTTAATTATAAATAAACAAGCAACAATGTCAAAATAAATCGTTTTCCAATTATTTTGTGAATTCGTTCGACATTCAACTTATTACTTTGATACACGACATGTAGTAAATTATTTTAATAGTTTTTATTCACATTTCGATGTAAATAATGTGGAAATCAAAAAATTAAGGGAAATTCATGCGAAAGCGTAACAATCAACTGGAGGTCGCGCACGCAAATACAGTAAGGTGTACCATTGTGCTAAAATTATGCCTACTAGTTTCTGAAATTGTTAAGAGTACAGCTGGGATTTTTTTTTATCTGTGGGTTTTTCCATGGTGCTCTTATCCAACTAAAATATGTTTATTTTTCTGGCACTTCCGGCTAAACTACAAGAAGTAACTAATTTCATTATTTTAAATGAAGCATACGTAGCATAAGTATAGGTACATTTTTACATTTTTGGACGGTAAATTCTATCATTTTATATAGCATACTTAACTTTATATCTACGGTTTAGACGGTATTCATTTGTTTCTAAATATTTTTACCCATGCAGACTTTTCAATAACGAATAATAAATAACTTTTTGGATCGGGTTTCTATTAAGGAATCTGAATATATCCTGTAAAATTTCGCAACTAGACATTCTAACGACCCACGGAGGTTGAAACCACCCCCTCCCTTAATGCCGAAACATGCAAAAGACATCCAAACATGCTGAAAATTGTTTTCCACACGTTTTCAAGAGCGGGGAACACGATGGTGATATTATTTAGCCTCCCACTCCTAACCAACTACCCCTAAATGCATAGCCATTTTTCGTTTTCAGTCATGCGAGGACTTGTTGAATTGGGTTTTTTTTGAAGAAACTCAATACGTCCTGTAAAATTTTGCCACCAGATATTCTAACGACCTCAGGGGGGTTGAAACCACCCCCTCTCTGAATCCTGAATTGTCCCTCAAGGGGAAGAAGGTATCCCCCGTTTTCAAGGGTGAGTTGCATCAGTTTCTCTCTTAGTCCTCAAAAACTACCCTTGCATGCCCAAAACCATCGGTTTTTCTTATAGTGAGATCAGGGGCGGCTGGTGAAATTTCAACATTTTTTTTCTCGTCTGTGGCGCATGGGACCCATACGAAATATGGGAAATAACATCTAGAGAAGCACCTCTCTAACGACCCCTAAAAAATTTTGAAAAAGCAGTTTGCGAAAATTTTTTTCAAAATTCGATTGACTCCTGTTTAAAATTAATTTTTTTTGTCATATACATTTTACTTTTCATAAAAATGCAACAGGTTTTGAAGTTTATGAAAATATTTCCATTACTAACTGAGATACAACGAATTGAAATTTTATCATTTGTTAAATTGTAAATTACAAAATTTCAGTACGTTGTGTTTCAGTTAATAATGAAAATATTTTCATAAACTTCAAAACCTGTTGTATTTTTATGAAAAGTAAAATGTATATGACAAAAAAATTAATTTTAAACAGGAGTCCCTAGATTTAGGGGGGTCAATCGAATTTTGAAAAAATTTTTTGCAAACTGCTTTTTCAAAATTTTTTAGAGGAGTGCTTCTCTAGATGTTATTTCCCATATTTCGTATGGGTCCCATGCGCCACAGACGAGAAAAAAAATTGTTGAAATTTCACCAGCCGCCCCTGAGTGAGATCACAAGCGCTCAATGGATCAGGTTTTCTAGGGAGAGAATTTTTTTTTGCAGCTTAAAAGGAGTTTGATAGAACGGGCTATGCGCATGTATATATATTCGTGTATGTGCATAGTCCACTTTTTTATTATATATTACTTATGTACATGATTTTTTTCACATTATGTACAACATGATTTTTATTCTTAATCTAGACATGCGTTATATATTACTATTATTAAATAAATTATTCTTTGGTGTTTACAAATTAAATCAAAATTAAATCAAAAGAGAGGGAGTCGTCTTCCTCGGCGGCCTCCATACAGAGATCCAGCGAGGACCGATGCACAAAATATGTGCCGTAGCCGTCGGTTTTGTATTCTCGGCATATACCTTCCATTTGTTACGTCCTCAGTATTGAGGACCCTTGAGAAATAATTAAATGCAATATATATGGGTTACGGACTAACTGTACGCATATGTAGGTATTGGAAAACCCCGATCCAACAAGTCCTCGATTGCCTGATAACGAAAAATGGGGAAAATGGGTGGCATTATGCTGGTTAAGGGTGGGAGGCATCGTATTCCCCGGCCTTGAAAACGTGTAGAAAACAATTTTCAGCATGTTTGGATGTTTTTTGCACGTTCCGGTATTGAGGGAGGGGGTGGTTTCAACCCCCGTTGGTCCTTAGGATGTCTTATTGTGAGTTTTACAGGACATATTGAGTTTCCTTAAAAATAACCGATCCAACAAGTCTTCGCATGCCTGACAACGAAAAATCCAAGGAAAAATCTAAAAAAGAGGTGGCTTTTTGCGTTTAGGGGTAGTTCGAGGGCGCGACTATCTCCATCATGTTGGCCGTCCTCGAATATGTTTGGTCTTTACCCCTGCACTTTTGGGGTTGTACACTTTTTTTGCAATTTTCGTATGGACTATTAACTTTTTTAAATATTTCACATGTAATTTTTGTTGTTATGTAGTAAATATCTCAAAAATCACTTCCTTTCAATAAATAACATAGTTTTCTATTAATTATTAATGAAGAATCATAAACCGAAATAAAATTTGTATAGATGAACTTTGCATCAAGTTTGAAAAATTTATATTTGGTTATTTTTGTTTTTAGTAAAAAAAATGCATTGAAAACAACAATAAGTCACGAAAATGCATTTAGGCAACTACTGGTCAAAATAAGTAATTTAATACAGGTTTGCTTGACTTTTCCTTTTAACATTTTTTGAAATATCAAGAAATAACGCCATTTCTTTAATATCAAATAAGAAAGATAAAGCAAATCACGTGATTGCTCATTTGGCAGTATTGTTTCAAACAATAGTTGTTTAGTTCAGAAATATTTTTCCTAAAAATGCCCTAGTTCAGAGAAAAAAATGTTTGGTACAAAAGTTGTGTAATTTTTTTCGTAGAATCAGAATACGCGATCAAAAATGGAGAGTGCCTTTAGAAATCCAAAAGTTAGCCCCACCCTCAACTCATCAGGGATGAGGGGTGGAAAACTGTTCTGCTCAAAAGATGTCCCCCTCTGAACGGAACAACTTTTGTCTGAAACATTTTTCGCTGTGGATTAATTAAAATGGCCTAACCATATTGTCTAATAAAATCAATACTTCTTAAGCAAAAAAAAATAAATAATTGAGAGCCAAGCTAAAAGTAGTAGTATCTTTTTTCGGTTATTAACTTCCAAATGAGCAGGAATTAAGTGGTCTAGGTCTTCGCACTTATTTTTTTTGTGTGCCTGTTTCATTATCTAGGTTTATATTTTTAAGCATCTTCCACCGGTCTGACTTTGAAGTAATTTTTACGCACGATAATTATGTTAGTATTAAATAATATAGATTTATTTGGTAGGTGTCACTCAAGTGATTGATATAAAAACAGCACCATCAAATTAAATTATACTAAATGACGTAGTAGGAATGTAAAAAATGTAAAATATAAAGCTATTTTATATGAACGTCTATTAATTTCATTCAAGTATCTTCAATAGTTTTCAAAAAAATTAATTTTAAAGCCATAACTCTAGTAATATAGGGGATAGAGGTTTATTATATATTTTATTGAGTATTCCTAGTCATAAGCAACATTCATGTGAATGAATAGCCCAATAAGCCGCTGCCTGGGCCCAATTGGGCGAGACTCTTTATCGTTTTTTGACGTATGGTTTTGCAGCATGTAAAACGTTTCTTAGACTTACTAGTGTTTAAACTATAGTTTAAAATAACTACAATTTCTATTTTCAAAAGTTCTCATATTAAAGTTTAGTGAAGTAGGTATCTCTCAAATACCCCTACGCCATTCCAAGTTCACCATATACGGATTGGGGATAATTAGTACCCCGTAAAAGGTTTTATTTGAAAATTTTAAATTTATTTTGTTTTACAATTTAAATTATAATTATCGTGTTATTATAATACCTTAAAGAATGTATTTCCGTTGTTTATAGTTATTTTGTCGTTTTTGTAATTGTATAAGATTTTGTATTTCTTGTTTATTTTAGATTTTTTTATATATATTTTATTTGAAAGTGTTTGCCATGCTACCCCCCCGCAAGTTTAAGATCTAGATTCGCCCTTGAAGTTCGCAATCAATAATTCATGGCTATTTAATCTACACCATGCTGGACATAGTTCGCAACGATTAAAGTTGTGTTTGTATATTTTTCTATAATTATGTACATTAATTAATGAAGGTTAAATATCTTTACTATACCTTGTAGATAACAGTGATTCATCATTATAGGTATAGGTAATGCAAATTATATCTAATACAAGTCGATACTGTTGACTTTTTCAATGTATTGTTAAAATACATGAACTTTTCATAAACAACCATCACACGTTTGAAATTATGATCGGGCTTTCTCCTTGAATAGAAAAAAGTATTTACGTAAATGTAAATATTTATATAGGTATATTGAGTTCTTACGGAGTAATTATAGCACTGGTCAAAATCTAAACTATGAAATTGAGACATATGATTGATTTCTCATCATCATCAATCATCGGTTAACGATTTCCTGCAGGGCAACTTCAATCTCGTGTAAATGTTAGATATATTTCAATAGTGCTCTATAAGCTACCGCTTATAGGGCCTATATTCTTTAAAATAAATCGGTATTAAACCAGAGACAATTATTGTCTATAACTAATCACCAGCATGCATATTAGTCCAGTCAATGAAAGAGTTGTAGAGAACATTGAGGAGGGGAGAATTTTTCTCTTAAGCAGTGGCGGCTGGTGAAATTTCAATATTTTTTTTCTCGTCTATGGCGCATGGACCCATACGAAATTTGGGAAATAACATCTAGAGAAGCACTTCTCTAATGACCCCTAAAAAATTTTGAAAAAGCAGTTTGCGAAAAAATTTTTGAAAATTCGTTAGCCTCCCCTGGGTCTAGGGACTCCTGTTTATTTTTATTTTTTTTTGTCACATGCATTTGACTTTTCATAAAAATACAACAATAGATTTTGAAGTTTGTGAAAATATTTTCATTACTAACTGAAATACAATGAACTGAAATTTTGTAATTTACAATTTAACAAATTACAATATTTCAATTCGTTGTATCTCAGTTAGTAATGAAAATATTTTCATAAACTCCAAAATCTGTTGTATTTTTATGAAAAGTCAAATGCATATGACAAAAAAAAAATTAAAATAAACAGGAGCTCCTAGACCCAGGGGAGGCTAACGAATTTTCAAAAATATTTTCGCAAACTGCTTTTTCAAAATTTTTTGGGGATCATTAGAGAAGTGCTTCTCTAGATGTTATTTCCCAAATTTCGTATGGGTCCCATGCGCCACAGCCGCCGCTGCTCTTAAGTAATGTGTTGGGGGGTAGTTAGGAGGTAAACATACTAAAAGTCCCCGCCGCTTCAGGGAGAGAGGGAGGTGGAAAGGTTCAATTTTTCGATTCTTCGCTTATAACTCGGAAACGATGCGTCGTACGGAAAAAGGTAATCTATTCAAAATGAAATGTAATTAAATTTCCCACAAGAATGTTTATGTTCATTTTCTTCCTATATGTTATAGTTTACGAGATTATGCGCCAGCGAAAATCGATATTAATAAGAAAAAATCAATTATGTACCTTGAATATTTCTATCAAAGCGGTTTACCGTGGTCTGCTAATAAATCACAGTCACAAAACAATCTTTATTTTACAACACTGGACGTATTTACTAACGTAATATTTTGTCGAAATCTACATTTCCTTAAATATACAGTGTGACTCACTTAAAATGAAGATACCCTTATAACTTTTTAATTTTGTTTCCGATTTGAATCAAATTTTACTCAAGTATAGAACAAATTAGGATCTACTTATGACCTGAAAATCATTCACCTGCTATAAAGACAAAGCCAGCTGCGGTACCAAAATATGAGGAAAAAGATTAAAAATCATATTGATGGGTCTTGACGAATTTCACGTAGCCACCACAAATTGCGGAAACTGAGGATCCCCTTTGCCAGATGAGCTTATGTATAAGAAATCCCCCATCAATAACCAAATAAAATTTTGGTGTATGTACGTTTGTGGCGCCGATCGGATGCATTTTTTAGAATTTCTAACATTCAAAATGTTTTATTTTTTTCAGCATATTTTGGTACCGCAGGTGGCTTTGCCTTTGTAGCAGCCGAATGTTTTTCTGGTCACAAGTAGATTCTAATTTGTTCTATACTTGAGTAAAATTTGATTCAAATCGGAAACAAAATAAAAAAGTTATAAAAGGGTATCTTCATTTTAAGTGAGTCACACTGTATATTTAAGGAAATTTATAGTTTTCGACAAAATATTACGTTAGTAAATACGTCGAGTGTTGTAAAATAAAGATTGTTTGTGACTGTGATTTATTAGCAGACCACGGTAAACCGCTTTGATAGAAATATTCAAGGCACATAATTGATTTTTTTTTATTAATTATCGATTTTCGATGGCGAGTATCTCGTAAACTATAACACATAGTAGTCACGTCGCCGAGCCATGTAACCTTGAATGAGGGTACAACTTTTATTTTATAATTGATTCTAGTATTGTTTGATATACTTAACCATAATCCGTGGGGTGCCAGAGTGGCACCCTTGGGCAATTTAAAATATCGAAGGTCAAAGATCACGGAGGTCAAAAAAGCTGAACCACTCATTTTATTGCGATTTAAGGGCAATCGGTCAACCCAAATAAAATATTTGTAGTTAGATATTATAATATATATTATTTATATTGTATTTTATTATATTTTATTAATATGCAGCCTTCCAACTTTGTTTGGATATAAATTATCACCAGTTCCGTCAGCACTATTTGATGAATTTGGAGACATGAATCCCACATCCCAGAAATCAAAATTAATGAATGAAATAAGAGTGCAGGTCTCGTCTAGGGGGAAATCTGCAAATGCATTAATTATAGATGCTAGTGCTCTATTGTGGCATGTTCATTGGCCAAAGATTGGTACAATACAAATTTACATTGATAATGTAATTGCAGTGATCATGAAGCATGTTGTAAAACAGGACACATTCCTTGTATTTGATTGGTACTATGAGTACAGTCCAAAGAGTGCACCTCGATCTAAAAGAGGAGTTAACAGTTCTTCCATACAACTAAGAGCAGACTCACCTATCCCAAGTCGCAACAGTATATTGACTCAATCAAGCAATAAAATTCAACTAACAGTCATGATTTGCAAGCAACCGTTAAAACATAGCGGTTTTCTTCTACACAAGTTGGTCATTACTGGTATTGATACAATCTCAACTGAATTGCAAAATCCTGGAATTGTGATTCCACGCCCTGATTTAGAAACTCACCATGAAGAAGCAGACGTTATGATTGTACAACAGGCCATTTTTTTGTCAAGATATGGAACAAACAATATAAAGATTTTATCAGACGACACCGACGTTTTTGTTCTGCTTGTACACTTTTACCGAAAGCTGAATCTTGAATGCGCTATGTGGATGGAGTCTGTTGACAAAGAAAAGCTCTCAGATATAGCGGCAACAGTTAGGAACCCAAGCAGACTCACTATTAGCAGTACATTGTCTCACTGGCTGTGATACTACTTCACAACTTTTTGGCATTGGAAAGAATAAAGCCATAAAAGTTCTCAGATCTGGTGTTGAATTAAGCATTTAGGTTGTGTAGAATCTTCAATGCAACAATGTACAACAGAATGCACAAAATTCATTGCACATTGCTACGGATACAAGAAGGAAGTTCACAACATGACAGATGTTCGATACAGAGTGTGGTTGTCTAAGAAAATCCCTCCTAAAATTAAGAACCTCCCCCCGACAACAGAGGCATTTGAACTTCACGTAAGACGATGCCATTTGCAAGCATGCACATGGAACGCAGCAGCATCTTCGCTCCCTCCGCCCTTGAATGCAATTGATTATGGATGGAAAAAGGATGAACAAACACACTCTTTGGTACCCATTTTACTTCCAAGTAACAAAGGATTGGCACCACCTGAATTGCTGAAAAGTTTAAGATGTAGCTGTTCAAGTGAGAAGCCATGTTCAACAGCAAGGTGCCGTTGTGCCCATGCAGGTCTTCCTTGTAAAGAATTTTGCGCGTGTGAAGATGGCGATTTGTGTGGCAATGTGAAGACTCAGGAAACTCAATTTAATGACAGTGAGAGTGAAATATCCACTTCTGACTCTGAATAACGTTACAAAGTTCTATTAAAACATTTATCTAACTATTGTAGTTTTATCAAATAAATGAATATTTAAAACTTATTTTTCTTTCATTTAGATTTTATATACATTTATATATTGTTATAAAAACACCTAATCATACATTTCCAGATATATTTCGACTATTTTTCGGCATCAGTGGAATTAAAATTAATAATTACTAAAATTCTACCATTTTATGTTATCTTGTATATTATGTTATGTTTAATTCCACTGATGCCGAAAAATAGTCGAAATATATCTGGAAATGTATGATTCGGGTGGACCTATTTCTCTTAATTCGCAATAAAATGGGTGGTTCAGCTTTTTTTACCCTCGTGACCTTTGACCTTCAATAGTTTAAATTGCCCAAGGGTGCCTGCCACTCTGGCACCCCACGGTTTATGATTCAGTATATCAAACAAGACTAGAATCATTCAATCATTCCAAGCTTTTTTCCTTAGTTGGCGACGTGACTATAGGAAGAAAATGGTTATAAACATTCTTGTGGAAAATTGAATTACGTTTAATTTTGAATAGATTACCCTTTTCCATACGACGCTTGGTTTCCGAGTTATAAGCGAAGAATTGAAAAAAGGAACCTTTCCACCCCCTTCCCCCTCTGAAGCGGCGGGGCTGGGGGGCGGGACTTTTAGTATTTTTACCTCCTAACTACTCCCAACGCATCCCTGAAGAGGAAAATTCTCCCCTCCTAAATGTTCTCTACAATCCCCTTTTGGGCATTCATACATTGGACTATATTTAAACATTTGCATGGTGTATAGCCGGGGAAATACAAAAATGTTCCAAAGCAGCGATATGGGCGGTCCACTGAATGTCTTTAAAATATTGCTTTATTAGCATTGATACTATGATATTATCATACTTTGTAAGTAAGCAGACTTATAATAGTAGGATGCGAAATTTTATTCAGTTGGCTTGGCATGCCTAGTTTGATTTTTTTTCCAAGAAAGTATGGTTAATTCAGTCAGGATAGGGACAAAAAGTGTCCTTTGCCTTACAAAAGGTGGAATAGTAATGATTTTGATATATGTTGTTTAAATCGAGGCCCTGATGAAAAATACGTTTTCGACCTTGGTGGAGGAAGGTGCGAGCCGCCATCTCGATTAAAAGGTGCAAAAAAACTGTTTTTCAAAATAATTCGGCAACGCTCGAACCTACGAGAAAAATGTTTCAGACAACGTTGAAGAAGATAAAGTTTCCCATATTTTTTGTATAAATTTTTATTTTAAGTTTGATATATAACGAGATACAGCGGTGGGAAATGAAGTTTAACGAATTCCTTTTCAAAAAATCGTCAGACTCCATCTTTGTTTGTAAATTATCTATGAACAAATTTTATTATTTTTAACGTTTCCACACCACAATGAGATTATATAAGGAAACTGTTTCAAATTACAGCGATTTTTCTTGTTATATATATATTTTCTTACGGCCACGGTGGAGTGAATTTCAAGCTTCATTATTTGTTTTTGTAGTAGATGTTTCCTAGAGCAAGCATAGACCTCCCGTGCTTCTTTATTCTTTTGTAATGGTCGAAAAGGACGCCCCTGTCCTCCCTCTTTAGAGAGAGTAGCACAGTAGCATATCCCGCCTCCCGCGTACGGTACTGCTTTACGTACAGGCTTAGTAAACAGTGTTCTCGATTTGCTAGCAATTACTTACATTTTTATGTAGGTATATTGAATGTTTCTAAGCAATTGTATACGGATTAAATGTGTGTAAGGATTTTGTAAGAAATTTAAAATTTTGTAGCCAATCGTCGGGATATAAAATTTTATAATTTGAAATTTTTATATACCAATATAATTAAGAAAAGTTGGATTATATTTTAAATTCCCGCTTAAAATACTAAATTGGCATTATAAATATCGTTAATGCAGAATAAAAAGAGTATAGGAGCAAGTACCGACCCTTGAGGTATTCCACGTTTTATGGCCAATTCTTCTGAATAACTGTCATTGATAGTCGGTTGTGCCTTCGAAGCGAACGGTTGGGTGCCGGAAACACTCCCACTATAAACGCAAAATTGCCGTGAAAAACTCCGTCAAATTTGATAAAAATTGGGTGAATAATAGCCCAAGAATTTACGCGCGAATTGATACCTCATATCAAAAAAACAAAGTTGAAATAGAATTAATATTTGAAAACAACTAATACAGTTTTGTGACCAGTGCTGTGTATTTTATTTTATTTTATTTTTTATTTTATTTTAAATGCCTTATTTATATTAACGTCCTGGCGAAGTTTAGCTAGTGCTACTCTACCACTTAACCAGGACGGCGAGATGAGTTACGTTATTAAGAAACGTAATTAAACAAACAACCCAAGACAGGCAAAAGCAAGATAAGTACCTCCTTTTTCATTTTTAAGTACCTTCCCAGGCAAGTGTTTAGGCCCATCACCCTTGAAGAGTCGACATTGTCGACAAGTTTATGGCAATAAATTAAAGCATGGCATGATATCCCTCTGTAAACCTGTAAATTATTTTTTTAACCATTATAAAAATATTCAAATGAATTTGATCTGTCTGTAAAGTATGGTCATATAAATTTCTTTTGTTAACCTTCAAATAATCTTTTTTCATAATTATTAAAAATACTCAGGTGAATTTAATATAAACTGAACCCATAATAATCAAACGTATATGGTGATAATATTCTCTTAGGTAAAATATCAAGTGAGGGTTTTCAGGTCGAAATTACGCTCAGTGTCAAGTGTAATAACTTAAAAATAAGTCAATAAACAACCCTTCTAGCAAATTTACATATGAGTCTGGCCAGGGGCGTGCCCCATCAGGGTGACAGTGCACCGTGTGGAATTAAAGCAATTTAAGAATATAATGGGAATTTGGATGGAATTGGTGGCCATTGGCTTGGTCTCGGTGCCACTGGAATTTGGAAACATACAAATTGTTTATGCTCCTGGTGCGGCTAGGGTGGGACTGAGGAAGTTTATTAAAAAGTTTAAAAAGGTTAGGACCGTAATAGTGACAAGCAGGGGGTAAACGGGAGGTAGTAGCTCTCCGGAAAGCACAAGAATGATGTATCTACTGCGGAGCGCAGGGCCATCGTTGGAAGGAGAAAACATAGAAACCACATTCCTTTTTGTGTGCCATCACTTGGTCTGGATACAGAGTGCGAAGGATACAGTTTTGAGTTAGGCGAGGGATGAGTGTTTGAGGGGTGATGCGATTGACGATTTTGTGAGTGGTGATTGGTTTGTATATGATCCAAAGCTAGGTGCAATGTTTTTGGTGTGGTGCGGTAGAGCGGATCAAAAGGAGAGGGGAATGGAGGGAAGGAGAGGTATCACAGAGAAGTGTTGTTGATCCTGACTTTTTGTTGGTGTCTAGTTTAATAGGAGTATGTTTTGTGGTATTGCATATTTTTGACGTTGTGGGTGTTACAATATAGTGTTGTGAATCTGATTACATAATATTTTTCTTAAGTAAATTATCAAATGAGGTTTTCAGGTCAAAATTACGCTCGTTGATAAGTGAAAAATTCTACATTAAATTCTACACTAAAAACAGGGAGACCAGGTTACACGTGGAAATCACAGAAAGGATAGAAATGTACGCAATGAAGTACTGGGGACACGTCCAAAGAAGGGAACCAACACACCTACTGAAGAAAGCACTAACACTGAACAGCAGCAAACTTAAAATTGGGAGACCATGTTACACGTGGAAAACAACAATCGAAAGGATCATGGACAAACTGGGAAAGGACCAAACATACTGGGAAAGAAAAGCGAGGGGAAACAATGAATTTCACAAAGAAATCGGAGCGATATATACTCTACCAGAATCAGAAACGAAGGAATCAGAAGCCTCAGAAGAAGAAAAAGAAGAAGACTTGTAGAAACAGAAGTACAAAAATAGGAGCACAAATAGCAGCGACACAACGCGGCAACATATCTCACAAGAAGCCCCAGAATAGGCAGAAGCCCAGAACCAAAAATACAAAAAAAGGGGGCTTAAACGCTCCCTTACGACATAATGCGGTAACGCATCTCACAAATACCTACACCTCCCATCCCACATTCCTTTACCATGCGCCATGTGGCTCTCGCTGCTGGCAACAAGCATGACCTTAGTCCAACCCAGCGTGGACGTAGCAGGCCCAGCTGTATAACTTGGGAGTGGCATCAATGCCTACCGCACGCTGGTAAATCAATCAATCAATCAATCAATTCTTCTGAATAACTGTCATTAAATTTAATAATTTGTTTCCTATTTTCGAGGTACGATGTAAACCAGTGTAATACCCCTCAGTTTCATATTTTTTTAGTTTCAGTACAATACAATAATAATATAAAATATGTTATGTTGTAAACGTACATTATATAATTTTTTTTTTCTTAAATCCATCTTTCTGACGCTGTATCTCTTTAAACATTAGACTTGCAATAAAAAATGCTGGAAATTTCGTCCTCTTGAACTTTGTCTTGACATTTTTCTCGTAGCGTTGGCGAATTATTATGCAAAAAACAATTTTTTGCGCCTTTAATTCAAGATGGTGGCTCGCGCCTCCCCCACTCCAAGGACGAAAACTTGTATTTTTCATCGGGGCTTCAACTTCACAATAAGGTTGCGACATCGCTGTAACAGTCACAATGATACGTTTTCTTGCATTGAAAATGTTAAAACCTTTTAGCTGCAACCATTTGGCTAACGATAGAACCAGATTACAGCCATCGAACTTTATATTTTGGCATTATATATGATAAACTGTTTGATTTTAATTTTGAATTAATTTTGATTTAATTTTGATTTAATTTTAATTTTAATAGGCATTATTGGATACTAATATGAAAATAGATGTATATAGTTTATTTTGCGTGTACTTATAAAAATTTTGACGACGAATCGTTCATAAAATTGAATGCGGTTATCACTTTTTCGGTAAAGGTGTTTATTTCATACTGTCCGGTAAATGACTATTTCCCGGACTCATTTGCGGTCGGTAAATTGAACATTACAATATCTGACACCGTAATGTGTTACCTGCGAACATTACAGTATCTGATACTGTAATGTGTTACCTAGCAACACCATCATATATTATTTGTTTCCATTGACAAAACAATCCATACTCTTTTTGATATCTGTCTGATCATTTTTTCGGGATTAATTTCCCCCTTGCTTCCACAGATTTCTTTATAATCTCCTCCGAAATCTCCATAATACAAAACAATGCAAAAATTATGGTTTTATTTATTTGACAGTGACAAGCTAAAGTCAATCATAATTATCTATGAAAAACAATAGCTATAACATCGTTAAGGTGATGCGATTGTTAGATTACGAACTAATATTTTTTAAATTTCAAAAATTATAACTTTTTATTCATTTTAAAAAGGTTATAAAGACAGTATGAAATAAAATATTATACGATACACGTCCGGTATATTATACGATACAGTACTCGTTTATATTCCGGACTCGGCTCTTACGTCGCCTCGTCCGTAAAACAACTCGTACTGTAATGAGTCACCTACCGGACTTATAACGCAAATTACTAATGTGATACTTCTGTTTGTACGAAGCACCTCAGAAGTTTTCTATTTTTACCAACCTTAATCTCCTATGATTTTTTATGTATTCATTAGAAAATCGTTTCAAATTAGTAGATATGCTTCTAGAGGGCAGAATATTTACTAGTGAAATATTTTGTCGAACTCCTCTATATGTTTCCTTAAATATATAAGGAATAAGAAACCAGACTGCAACCAACAGCTATTCTCCGGACTAATGCCCCGCCGAGCGCTGAATTACGAGTTACAAGCCTGGCCGCGTTAAGTACAATAACTATGTATTGCCACAAAACGCTAAGTTTCGATTGTAACAGACAGAGAGCTCCTTTGAATGGGAATAAGTCTTTCGGCTGGTGTCTGTTACAATCGAAACTTAGCGTTTTGTGGCAATACATAGTTATTGTACTTAACGCGGCCAGGCTTGTAACTCGTAATTCAGCGCTCGGCGGGGCATTAGTCCGGAGAATAGCTGTTGGTTGCAGTCTGGTTTCTTATTCCTTATATATTTAAGGAAACATATAGAGGAGTTCGACAAAATATTTCACTAGTAAATATTCTGCCCTCTAGAAGCATATCTACTAACTGTGCCCATGTCAGGGCTACTGCTGTTTCGATTGTAATGGATATCTGCCGCTAGATGGAGCCTGTCATTTTTGTTGCATGTCGTGATTTTATAAATCTCGTCATGTACCAAGAGTGAACAAATGCCTCGTTACAGCCGTCTCAGACCTACCTTGCACTGACGAGAGCCAATAGCTCGAAACTGCAGTCTGCAAGTGGTATGAGGTGGCTGGCACGAGAGCTCCTTTGAATGGGAATAAGTCTTTCGGCTGGTGTCTGTTACAATCGAAACTTAGCGTTTTGTGGCAATACATAGTTATTGTACTTAACGCGGCCAGGCTTGTAACTCGTAATTCAGCGCTCGGCGGGGCATTAGTCCGGAGAATAGCTGTTGGTTGCAGTCTGGTTTCTTATTCCTTATATATTTAAGGAAACATATAGAGGAGTTCGACAAAATATTTCACTAGTAAAAATCGTTTCAAATTACTTATTTCTTAATATCATTTCCACTAGAGACTGTTACAGTGTGACTGTGACAGTACTTTTAATTACAAAAATTAAAGTAAATGGTAATAAATGTAAAAAAAAATAAACATTGTTCAAAATGGTTGCCCTGCTCAGCTCTGTTCGTTTACAGTAAAAATGACCACTAAATGCAGAGATTCGCTATATCTAGTCCAATAAATAAGCCGGAAAATGTGGAAAGTGGTGGAACAGCACCGATTTGAAAATTCCTTTTTTTCCACGTGTTCCTTAGACCCCCAGGAACATTCATCAGCATTATCTCCGAAAATGCTCTAGGAGGTTTTTTGATCACGAATCCGAGATCTAAATTGAGGAATTCCATATTCTAGTATGGAATTCGTGCTATTTTTTGATGAATATTCCACTTTTTGGGGCGGAAATTTAAATATGAATATTGTGCTGCGGAATTGTGCTTTAAGGTTTTTTTTTGGGCCGCTGATCATAATTTTGAGGTCCGAATTCAAGAATTCCATATTATGTACTGGAATTTGTTCCATTTTTCGTGTCTAATTTCACTTTGATGAAAAAAATTATATCTGAATATTACGAGTATTTCAAAATAATTTTTTAAGTCAATTTTACTTTGAAGAAAAAAGTTATGATTGAATATTACGAGCATTTCAAATTAATATACATGGCAATTTTATAAACACTGCAGGAATGCATGCGAATTATTTCTTCTTTCAAGTGAGGTAAGTGATTATACTGCCTGCAGTACACTCTCGCCGAGGCATTGCGAGGGCAATGCCTCGCAACGCCTCGGCGAGAGTGTACTTGCTGCGCTCGCATCGCCCCGTACGCCCTCGCTTCGCCTCGCCCCGCCTCGTTAACACTCCGATTTGTGTCGGTTTTTTGTCCACGAGTCAAAGGGAACACAAGCCGCGAGGCCGAGGGCACCTAGTATATTCTCGCTTGCTCTCGTCTGGGGGGAGCTGAATTTTTGCAAAAAGGGCAATTGTTAATTAAAAATTTGTTGCAACTTACTTAATGGACGAAAAAATTTGAAAATTTTCGACCATAAAGATCTTCCAGATGAATTCAGAAAAAAATATTACGTCATATGAAATTTTAAAAAAATTTAAAAAAATCCAAAAGTGCATTTTTTGAAAAGGTGTTATCATGATATTTTTCAGACAGACGCGCATTTGTGTTATTAATACCCTCAATTTTTTTCAGATTTTTTTTTTTTGGTGGCACATGTTGAAAAAAAATAAAAACTTCAAAACAAATATTTATTACATTTCTTAATAACATAATTTTTAACTAAAAATCAAAAAGATAATTAATCCTCGTTACTTTCCTCATCTATCACCAGCTGCATGTTTGCGGTAATAAAAATAGGGGCCAGAATTTCAGCTGGATTAATAAATTCATAATAGACCTTCTTCTTCTTGTTGTTCACGATGTCTTGGCAGACATTTTGAGATCCATTAATTTTTCTAGTTGTCTTCTCTTTGTAATATGGTACGTCTGAAAGGATCACACCACCTGCCGCGGTTGCCATATTAGGCGCACAGCCCCGCTAAAGCTCTCTTCCAACAGTTCTTTGGTAATATCAGCCCATGTTAAGAATGGCGCTATATAAATTGTCCTCTCACCGGTTGATGTGACCAAAAAATTAGAGAATTTGGGAAAATACAATGCTGGAGAGTCGCTTTGTGGGACGTACTCCTTAGAGCATTGAGAATATTGAGATGGTACGATGGGCTGTTCACGGAATTCGTAACAAGCGCCTTCAGGCGTTTTCACCTCTTTTTTCTCACATGCTGAAAGAAAATAAAAACCTCACCAAAAACTATACATTAGTTTCTACAATCGCTGATTTCTACTAAAATAATAATAATAATAATAATAATAATAATAATAATAATAATAATAATAATAATAATAATAATAATAATAATAATAATAATAATAAACGGATGTGGGGTATGGAAAACGTATATATAGTACCCATTGTACTGTCAACCACCGGCGTCATCCCTATGAGTTTACACGAAAATATTAAAAAAATAGGGTTACACAAGAATATTTACATAACCTTACAAAAAGCTGGGATTCTAGGAACAACAAGAATAGTTCGTAAGTTCTTGAATCAAGCATGAGAGTGCTTGGCTTAGCCCGTACCTCATGAAAAATTGCCAGCATAGAAAGAGCTGAGAACAACAGAGAAATAATAATAATAATAATAATAATAATGGCGCTTCTCTCGTGAGAATGTCGGAGACACGGGAGAACTGTCCAGAATCGCGTGCGCGAAAAAAATAATAATAATAATAATAATAATAATTATTATTATTATTATTTATTGTCCATTAGACCAATACAAAAAATGGTATCGGACTCGTCAATTGTAAAACATACATGATTTAAGAATACATAGACATATACAAAAATATATACTAGATAAACTAGAGACACATAAATAAAACCTTAGATATGAATTAAAATTTAACAAAATAAAGTAAATAGTAAATCAAAACATGTGTATTTAAAAATCAAAATTTAAAAATTCCTCAGTGCCGTAAAATACGTTATCTAGAAGTAGTTGTTTCACTTCTTTTTTAAATTTAACGATATTTTTCATTTGCTTTAAATGATTAGGCAATTTATTAAAGAGTTTTATACCCATGTATTTCGGGCTTTTCTCATAAAGGGATAAAGAATGCATAGGAGTCAATAAATTAGATTGCCCTCGTGTGTCATACCCGTGATTATGATTGTTTCGTAACAACTGTTCAATATTTGATTTTGTAATGGTAACAATCATCAAAATGTATACACAGGGAAGTGATAAGATTTTCAGCTCTTTGAAGTACATCCTGCATGACATTCTCCTATTAACTCTTATAATATTCCTTATTGCCTTTTTCCGCATTTTAAAAACTCGTTCGAAGTGACTTGAAGTACCCCAAAACTCTATACCATAAACTACTCTGGAGTAAAACTGTGAAAAGTAATAAGATAGCAAAATCTCTCTGTTAGTAATATTTCTTAATCTGTATAGACCGAAGCATACAGAAGATAATTTTTTACATAGAACTTCTATATGACATTCCCAATTAAGAGAATTGTCCAAATAAACACCCAAGAATTTTGTAGTCTTTACCTGTTTCAAAGATTTACCATTTATTTTGAGTAAATGACTTTTGTTATACTGCAACAATCTCGGCGTGAAATGTATGAAAACGGTTTTATCCTCATTTAGCAGCAACTTATCACCACTGAACTTTCCAACAAATTCGTTTATTTTGGTCTGGGTAATTTCTACGAGATTTTCCACATTATCATCCATAGTTAAAAGCGAAGTATCGTCGGCAAACATAACTAATAAACTATCGTTGACAATGGCAGGTAAGTCATTTATAAAAAGTAAAACAAGAACGGCCCCAAAACTGAGCCTTGTGGAACTCCACAGGAAATAGTCAATGCACTTGACCTAATACCCTCTATCTCTACAAACTGATTGCGATTGGACAGGTACGACCCAAGCCAGTCTCCCAGTTTACCTCTAAAACCATATTTTTCCAGTTTTCTCATAAGTAAAGCGTGATTAACCAAATCAAACGCTTTACTTAAGTCCATAAAGACACCTATACATTTCTTATTAGTGTTCAAATGTTCGTGAAGTTCATTGAGGTAAGTGAGAATTGCTGACTGAGGCGACCTCCCCTTACGAAATCCATGCTGCTCATCGCAAATAATTTTATATTTTGAACAAAATTTCAGCATTCTGTTGTAAATTGCCGTTTCTAATATTTTTGAAAATGTAGACAGAAGTGAAATGGGCCTATAATTGTCCATAGAGTACGATCTGTGTTTTTGGAGTTCATGTTTTCTTTCAGTTTCTCTCTATTGCATGGAAGTGACAAAATATTGTCACAATGCGGCTACTGCTGACTCTGCGTGACGCAAACGGGCATAAACATGTAACTTTAATAATAAATCTGGCATCACGAAGGTGGGGATGTAGCCTATAATATTACCATGACAACAAAGTTGTGTATTACTTCCTGCTACATAGACTACAGGCCAAATTCTGATGGATATACTAGAATACGTCATTTTTGTAATTGTACCAAGAGACTACGAACAGTTGTATGTTGCTCACACGTTGCGGTTGCTGTTTATTATTTATCACACGGTAGATATCTATCTGGATCTGCAACAAGTTGGGCAAAATTTGGCGTGACAGAAATACCACGAAACGCACAAAGATCAGACCTGCTGTCGAACTAATTATCTCCATCTTTCTGTACAACTCTGAGACCTAGACCGTTAGGAAGACAGACAGACGACGTATGTACGCCTGAAGGCGCTTGTTACGAATTCCGTGGACAACCCATCGTACCATCTCAATGCTCTAAGAAGTACGTCGCACAAAGTGACTCTCCAGCAATGTATTTTCCCGAATTCTCTCATTTATTGGTCACTGGTGAAAGGACAATATAGAACGTCCTTCTTAACATTGGGCTGATATTACCAAAGAGCTGTTGGAAGAGAGCTTTGGCGGGGCTGTGCGCCTAACGGGCAACCGCGGCGGGTGGTGTGATGCTGTCAGACGTGCCATATCACAAACAGAAGACAAATATAACAATTAATGGATCTCAAAGTGTCTGCCAAGACGTTGTGAATAACAAGAGGAAGAAGATATCTGTCATGAATTTATTCGAGCTGAAATTTTGGCCCCTATTTTTGATACCGCAAACGTGCAGCTGGTGATAGATGAGGAAAGTAACGAGACTTAATTATCTTTTTGATGTTTAGTTAAAAATTATGTTATTAAAAAATTTAATAAATATTTGTTTTGAAGTTTTTATTTTTTTTTCAACATTTTCACCAAATAAAAAAATATGAAAAAAAAATGAAGGATTAATAACACAATTGCGCGTCTGCCTGAAAACCTTTTTAAAAAATGCACTTTTGGGCACTGTGGATTTTTCTTTATTTTTTTAAAATTTGAATTTCGCTCCAAATACGACGTAGTATTTTTTTCTGAGTTCATCTAGAAGATCTTTATGGTCGATAATTTTCTCAATTTTTTTCGTCCATTAGGTAAGTTGCAACAAATTTTTACTTAACAATTGCTTTCTTTGCACAAATTCAGCTCCCTCTTGAATTTCTGGAATAATACTCTAACAAATATTTTTTACAGTCAAAGGAATATGTTGATGCCCATTTCATGTAATTTCCTTTATGGGCATTTTTCATATGCTTAACCGGCTACACCCTTTATTAATTCAAGCATGTTTCATTGTTATACAGTCAGGTAAATAATAATTATTAAAATCACATTTAATTTTTCAACACTCACCTTGTTCTATTTCGATGAATTGTTTTCATCCACCGTCTTCTTGGTTTCCAAGGCTTTTCAATTTTATATTTTTTGTATATATGCACATAATTAAAATATGCAAACGCACAATAAGCTGCAGCAGCGGCAATTTCAGCAACATCCATGTCATTATTAGAAAATATTATTTTCAACAATTTTTTTCTTTAAAATGATAGGAATCATGTCATGTAATTCAATACTTCGTCAGTATTAGCTAGAAGAGTAGTTGTTTTGATTGTTTCTGAAATAATGAGTGTTTTAAAGTATTTACCTAACTAGAATATTAGCGTGCCCAGATTAGGGCAACAATATACAGCAAGTAGGTAATTTCATAATAAATAAAAAAGTGTGTAAGTTGTGATTTGCTTAATATCTAAATAATATCTTCTAATCATGATAAAAGCAAATAAATAAAATTAATTAATTGTAAAAATACCGTCATTCATTCACATTACTAAAAACAGAGACATTCGCCGAGCGGTCTCGGCGAGAGTGTACTGCAGGCATAAGATAGCAATTTTGATAAAAACATAGCATTTATTGTGTTGGTACAAAAGGTGGTATTCTGTGTGATAAAATAGTTATTAATTTATCATTATTTTTTTATATAATTTACACCATTTACATTAATCATAATTTGAATCATATTCGAGAACTGGTAATTCAGGATTTGTTGGTTCTTCTTCAGTGTCACTTTCATCTTCCTGTTCATCCGATATTTCAGCCGGACAAATCGATTCATTTTCGTGGAAAAACGTTAATATCTAAATTTGTTCTGAAAAAATGGCACGTATTCCAGTCTGGAATATGGAATTCTTAAATTTGGACCTCAAAATCATGATCAGCAACCAAAAAAACCTGCTAGAACACATTTTCGTGGAAAAACGTTAATATTTAATTTTTTTATGAAAACATGGAATTTTCCATGGCACGTATTCCAGTCTGGAATATGGAATTGCTCAATTTGGACCTCGGAATCGTGATCACACAATATTCATATTTAAATTTCTGCCCAAAAAAGTGGAAGCTTCATCACACTGGAATATGGAATTCCTCAATTTGAACCTTGGATTCGTGATCAAACAAAAGAGGCCGCAATGACAAAGAAATATTTAAAGCTGAATTGCTTTGTTTACCCATTTACATAATAGGGAACAGCAAATTGACTGTTACTGCAGCGACAAAAGCCAATCTGCACCCACAAATTTGCAGGCCCCGGTACTAAATTCACTGAAGGGCCCCCGCGCCTAATAATTGATGAGCGCGAAAATTTTTTTGTCAAAATCTCTGGCGGGCCCTCTCTACGGGCCACTCGGAAGGCAATGGCCCCCCGCGCTTAATAATTGATGAGCGGAGGGGGAGAAATTGGAAAAAAAAACGTTGCCAAAATCTCTGGCGGGCCCCCGCTACGGGCCCCCCAAAGCCAACAGGCCCCCGTGCTTAATAAATTGATGAGCGGGAAGTAGAAATTTGAAAAAAAATTGTCAAAATCTCTGGCGGGCCCCTCAAAAGCCCGGGCCCCTAAACTCACTACGAGGGGGGCCTGCAAATTTGGAAAACATAGTTTGGCTGCCACATCGCATTTTTTAAGTCTTAGAGTAAGTAGTATAACCAAGAGTCAATACCATTTGTTTCAGCTGATATTGAGCTGTTGCAAGAGCTCTAGAAGGCATATTGCAGCTGACCAGAAATCTAAATAGCAACGTTATAGCAGTAAAAATATTTGCAATAAAATGCTTTGAAATTCCGGAAATGCCAGTTATTCCAACTTATTGGTCCACACTGTGCTACTTGGAGAAAGTTATGGCCAAAAATAATATAGTTTTCATCGGAACTCACTCTCTTAAATATGGTCGCCTTATTATTACTAAATTTTATATAATTGGATATACCAGTCTCATTTTTGCTATCAAATATCGATTTCTCTGTGGCAAGGGAGCTATATCTGTATTTCAACTACGTTAGCCCTTAGCGACATGGATCAATGAAAACTCTCATTGCGTGCTGTTTTTATTTAAGGGAAAAGTTAACTGATAATTGACGACTGCCGCATTTCTTTATTATCTTATTAGAATGATGTCACTCGCAATAGTTATTAACCATAAAAGTTTGATTATGGCATTTTTAATTGAACGAATTTCGCTTAACCATAACCAGCTGTGTATTGTTGAGTATTTTAGTTTCGATGAAGTTTGTAATCAATAACACAGCCCCACAAAAAAACAGAGGTCGTGATCTGGATGACTGACTATGGTACTTCTATGTATTTTTCGACCCTACAGAGCCAAAAATATCCCTTAAATGGGGGTAAAGTTATAAATATCAGTATAAGGTGTATGAATGGCCACTCTGCAACTCTCGTGCTCTCATTTATTATTGCCAAGGGCGTAACAATCCCCCTCCCCAGAAGGGGTTGGTACGCCTTCTGCACCCCTATTATGCCCTTCCGGACATAAATCTGCGTCATGAAAGCTTCTAGCTGACAAGCTCTTGAGAATGCAAGAGAGACGTGGTGGAGGGTAAACACAGCCAAAGAACCAACCGCCTAGAGGGGTGAAAACTACCCTCTGCTGGAAGGGGGTGGAGGAAGATGTGGGAGAGCAAATTTTTCTTGTTTTTACTGCGCAGTGCATTGTGCAGAACAGCCCTCAACTGCTTTGCCTGTACCCATCTAAGGGGTATAAACCACCCCCTAATTCACAAGAAATATTCGAAAAACTTTTAAAACGAGAAAGCTACACGCTGATGTTTTTCAATCTGAGAGAAGAGAAATCTGCCAACGGTACTGAGTTTGCACAGCGAGACCAACCCTTAGCAGGTAAAGAACATCCCTCAATGAGTGGAAAACAGGAAGGCGCAGAAGGATGTGGGAAGATTAATTTTTTTCAGTGCGGAATTTATCGAGCTTTCACACACCTTATGTTATCCCTTCTCTAACCCCCGAACATTTGCTGCGCCTTGTCTGGCTCAACCGTTTACTCGACCTCTGCGTTCTATACTTTAATGGAACATACAAGAAATACTACAAAAAAGAGAATAGATGTTATAACAGCAAGAGAGAGAGAGTGTGAGAGCAGGAGTGAGAGAGCGCGGGAGAGTGTAAGAATGGACGACGCATGCCAGATGTATACAGAAAGTTTGTGAGATAGTGTCAGAGAGTGAACAAAAATGTATATGGAGAAAAGCATGAAAAAGAGTGGCAGAAGATCCATCAGAGATCGAGTGATAGAAGGAGAGGTAAGTTTGTAAGAAAGTAGCAGAGTATATAGAGTGTAAGAGAGACAAGAATTTTAGAGAACCAGCTATGATTGAAGATAAAATGTGGTGTAAGGACGAAAAAGACATGATATACTGGTGATATCATGAAAATTCAAAATTCATGAAATAGAACAAAGGATAGAGGGAGTATGAGGCCGGACAATGTAGACTGAGAGACAGGGTGTCGGCGAATGCAAGAGTATGCGGCGAAGACAAAAAGGCAGAGAAAATATGTGGGGAAAATTTTGAAGGAGCACGTTAGAAAAAGTGTGTATTCAATTAAAGTATAGAACGCAGAGGTCGGGTCAGCCAGACAAGGCGGAGCAAATGTTCGAGGGTTGGAGAAGAGATAACAGAAGATGTATGAGAGCTCGATAAATTCCGCACTGAAAAAATTAATCTTCACACATCCTTCTGCGCCTTCCTGTTTCCCACTTATCGGGGGATGTTCTTTACCTGCTTTAAAGGTTGGTCTTACTGTGCAAACTCAATACCGTTGGCAGATTTCTCTTCTCTCCGATTGAAAAACTCCAAAGTGCATCTTTCCGGTCTTAAAAGTTTTTCGAATACTTCTTGTGAATTTGGGGGTTGTTTTCACCTCTTAAACGGGTACGGGTATAGCAGTTGAGGGCTGTTCTGCACAGTGCACTATGACCATTGCGCAGTAAGAACAAGAAAAATTTGCTCTCCCACATCTTCCTCTATCCCCGTCCAGTAAAGGGTAGTTTTCACCCTACTAGGGATTTGGTTCTTTGCTTGTGTTCACCATCCACCATGCATCCCTTGCATTCTCAAGAGCTTGTAAGCTAGAAGCTTTCATGACGCAGATCTATATTATCTGGAAGGGTAAAACAGGGGTATAGAAGGCGTATCAACCCCTTCGGGGCGGGGGGGGAGGGGGTTTCGCCCTTGGCAATAATAAATGAGAGCACAAAGGTTGCAGTGCCCATTCATACTCCTTTCCATAATGATGCTGATATTCAAACTTTACCCCCATTTAAGGGATATTTTTGTGTCTGCCCATAAATTTATGAATCGAAAATCGACTAACACATTTTTACGAATTTTTTTTACCTCGGTTTCGGATTCAGCGTCGAAAAATACATAGGAGTACGTATAGTCTAGGTGCCCGCGTACATAAATGCAATTTATACATATCCTCGTATAACTTCTTGTACCGCATAATTGCGCCTAGTCTATCACTTTTTCGCGTGAATTTTCGTAAACGCGGCGTTCCTCCTCGGCATGAAAAAGACGATTTCCACACGTCGGACTGGAAAATTGGCAAATATATTTTGTCCGACAATTCGAAAATTGGATTCTACATATTTTTATTAAGCAATTTGAAAAAATCAGCTGGTTATCAATAAATGTTTTAAAGTTATGTTATGTTATGTTTAGGGTGGTAGACACCCTTAACGTTCCAAAATTTTTGTCGGACAGTTTGTAGAAATATATAGAATATATATGTAGAATCCAATTCTCAAATTGTCCGACAAAATATATTTGCCGATTTTCCAGTCCGACGCGTGGAAATCGTCTTTTTCTTGCCGAGGAGGAACGCCGCGTTTACGAAAATTTTCGCAGAGGAAAAAAGTGATAGGCTAGGCGCAATTATGCCGTACAAGAAGTTATACGAGGATATGTATAAATTGCATTTATGTACGCGGGCACCTAGCTTAGTATGTTCAGTAATCCAGATCACGACCTTTTTTTTTTTGTGGGTAATCAATGTAGGTAAAGTATAAATGTTGTTCTTATTCAAATAAATACATTTTGCTTCAAGTTCCGTCATTCTTTGTTTTGGAAGAAAACAGTGCTGTAATGGATTCATTGCTGCACTAGTGCCAAAGCTCTTAACGAAACTTAAACTGATTTGTTTAATAGCCGACGAAGAAAATTATTTCTGATCACCTCAAAAAATTCAAAACGTTCGGTGGTTTGACTTGTATGTAAAGAATATGTCTTGTGACGTTTCTCTTAGAACTTAGATGTTATGTTTTATGTTGCATAGAACTTGGGGAACTTGCGCATAAAAGATAAATAGGATCTTAATTTTCTTTATCTAATCCCGTTATGAAAAGTCAAAATTTAAATGCATTTTTGACGTTACGAAACGTCATATTTTTCATAACTGTCAGTTTCATTACATAACTAGTTATGTAAAAAAAAATTACGTACCTGATTATTGAACCTATTTGTTGACACCAATTTTCAAATTTGTTAAATACTTCTTCATGACTGCTTTTTTATTTACCAGGTATTATAGAATTTACTGCTAGATTAATCAATTTTTCTATATCAGATGGAATATACATAACTGAATCAACTATGTTCGATTTAATTTACTTCAAAAATTTCAGCAGATTGACAAGTAAAGTTTGTTTATACAAATGGCAATCCGTACTAACGCTCAGGTAAAGCGATAACACAGAATTTATTTGTACGGCTGCAAGCGTAGCTATGATGGGAACCGCAAAAGAGTATTCAATAGTAGATTGTAATACAAGTGTGGCAAGGGCTTCATTGCAAAACGATGTATGAAAGGAACACGAGCGCAGCGAGTGTTCCTATCATACGAGTTTTGCAATGAAGCTTGCCACATGTGTGTTACATACTATTTTTTCTACGGTTGTGAAGTTATTTCCCTTTTTTAAAGTCTTTCCAAAATTTTAAATTTGGTGCCTGTCAGATTTTATTTAAAGTGACATTTTCCGCAGTCATTCTGAAGTTAGAAAATTTGACTTTGTAATTGCAATTCATGTGTAATTAATGTACATTTATAGAATTTAATTGTTATTACCAGTAAGTAATATAAAATTCTTTAAGGTAAACACACTATTTTATTCCGGTGTGTGAAGATATAATCAAGGCGTGTGGCAAATTCTTTGCCGCACGGCGAGCGGCAAAGTGATATTTTCTGCAGTCATTTTGAAGTTAGAAAATTTGACTTTCAGCACAATCGTAGACAAAAAAAATTGTCATTTCTTTTCTAATTTAGAGCGGGATTAGATAAAATTTTGTACTTAACATGTAAACAGTAATTTTACTTGACTCATGTAATTTGAAAAACTCGCTCGCTTCGGTCGCTCGTTTTAGCAAATATTACATTCGTCATGTAAAATTACTCTTTTCATAACTGGTTACGTAAATAACTATTTCACGCCAAAATAAATTGTTGCTACGATTAAGCCTTTATATTATATTATTATAGGTAAGGTGCCTATAGATATTACTTTAATCAAGTGCAGGCCCACCACTTCAAATCATGGGCCCCGGTACTAAATTCACTGGCGGGCCTCCACTACGGGCCCCTCGAGAGCCAATGGGCCCTCGCGCTTAATAATTGATCAGCGGAGGGGAGAAATTTGAAAAAAAAAATTGCCAAAATCTCTGGCGGGCCCCCGTCACGGGCCATTCCAAAGCCAAACGGGCCCCCGTGCTTAATAATTGATGAGCGGGGGGGAGAAATTTGAAAAAAACATTGCCAAAATCTCTGGCGGGCCTCCACTACGGGCCCCTAAGCTCAGTACCCAATAGACCCCTCCTCCATACGGGGGGCCTAATCAAGTGCTGTCACAGTTTATGATAATGATTATTATAAGTGTAGTATGTTCAACAAAGCACATCAATTTTTACACCAAAAATATACCCATGCTGGATTCTACAATGTGTCTTCTTTAAACGCCGACAGTGTTTTAAAAAAAATCTAGAGGACGGAAACCTTCTCTTCGAATAGCTTTGAGGCTTTGAGCGTAAAGACAAGCCGTAAGACAATTTTTGTTCGCTCGACCAAACATATAAAATGCATTATTTTTCCATTTCAGTTTGACAATGTGTTTTTTTTTTGTTTTCCAGAGTATTTGCCTTATGTACCTCACACATGCTACCTAGGCGACCAGTTATCTACACCTTCAGTGGCGGATTGTGGAGAATATGGCAGATTGCGTACCTGTTGTTGTGATAAATACGTACTCGAAAAATGTAAGTAGGTTCATATTTGTTTTAGATATTAAAAAAGTCGATCATGAAAAGTTAAACTTCACTCTTCATATGAGTATGAAGTGAAAATATTGCGTTAAACAGTAACTTTTCAAGCTAAATACTCTACCAAACGCCAGATTAAAAACAGTTATTTTAGAAATCAGTGATATTAAGCAGCGAGGTGTAACACACAGACTAGTAATAAATTATTAAAAAAATGTTGATTTTTATCATGATTTTTTTTTATTAAAAATACAAAAAAGTGTACAAAGTAACATTTGATGATTGATATTTATTAGATATAAAAGTTTACACAATCATTAAAACATCAAATGAATTTAAAAAAAATGTTGCTTTTTTTTTAATTTCAACTTCTTTTCTCTACTATATTATAAAATAATACATAGAAAACCTTACTCCACTACTAGGTAATTTACAAGACGCACCAACTAGAGAAGTTGATGCTGATTAGCAAATTATTTGCATGGGAACTTCATGGCCATATGAGCTATTTTATCATTAAAGGCAATTTTACCCGATATTACATCGAGAAAAACATCATTCGTTACAATTGTATGCTAAATAATTATTACAAACAAATTTTGGTTTGTAATGTTGTAACTAGTTACAAAATAAACTGAAATCTGAAAAAAAATATTAATTTATGATATGCACAGTGTATGAACTAAATTAGATGTTAGATGGGATTTGGGCTTTTCTCTAAAACTATGGCAGACAAAAACCAATATGGGTGTCCTGAGCTCGATTTCCGAGAAACAAACAATAATGGCGCAAACCGCGATTGTCTATCTTTTTCGATTACCGAGCTACAGAGCGTTTTTGGAAAATTGGCATTTTTGGATGACCTCTATATCTCAATTACCAAGTGTCGAATCGAAAATCGACTAACACATTCTTACGGCACTTTTATGAGTAGAATCCGTTGCTGATAAGAAGAAAATTATGCATGTCTCAGTGTTCGAAACATAGACATAACTTGTGCTCTTTCAAATGGAACACCCTATAAGTTATTTCATTATTCGGTATAACTTATATATCATATGTCATATTTATCTCTAGAGAAAGTGGTTAATTTCCGAAATATTTAATATATTTGTGAGGAGGCCAGGGAAAGCTATTGACAACAACACAACACTTCTTATAATATAAAATAATTTTGCCAAAAATAGGAAAACTAAACTACAGTAAATGTTTGAATTGTCTTCCATTGACATCTATGCATATTTATTGCATTTCTAATATTTATTGAGAAGGCCATGGTAAAAAAAAAGAGAAAATCGAAATAATCGTAAGTGTCAAAAACTAATTTGTGAGCTAATTGTGAGTGAGCATTGTTAAAAACGGTTCAATTTAGTAATGGTGAAAAATATGATATGATTAAGTGTTTTACAGAATGCGGAGAAGATTCAAATTTAGCTTCCAAAGCTGTAGAAAATGTTATTTTAGAAACTGTAAGAGAAAATCCTAATATATCGTCTCGCGAAATACATGAAAAATTAGGAATCCCAGAAACAACTGCGTTGCGTTGCTTAAAAAAAAAAAAATCAAACCCTACAAAATTAGGACTAGTCACCATCTATACCTACGACTTTCAAAGGCGATTTTAAAAGCTTTTATTTAACTTGCTATGTTTGTATGTTTGTTTGTTTAGGTCAAATCTTGCAAGCTGAATTTCAACTAGTTCTAATTAAGCTAGAACTTTGAAATTTGGCACACGTGTATAAGTCCGGTGACAATGCAACAGAGTATAGCCATTATCGGTCTAAATCCAATATGGCGGACGTCCCAAGCGTCACATGATATGGGTATCAAATGAAGGGGTTTGATGAGTAAAATAGGATAAACTATGTGACGTCATTCTAAATTCAATATGGCGGACGTTCCCAGATGGCGGATCGCCTTTTTCTTGATATGGGTATCAAATGAAAGAGTTTGACGAGTAAAATACGATAAACTATGTGACGTAATTCTAAATTCCATATGGCGGACACCCCACCATGGCGGAGTATCTTTTACTTCACAACCCCCTTGATATGGGTATCAAATGAAAGGGTTTGACGTGTAAAATACGATAAATCATGTGACGTCATTCTAAATCCAATATGGCGGACGCCCTAGGATGACAAGTTATCTTTTTCTTCACTCCCTTGCTATGGGTATCAAATGAATGGGTTTCGTCTGTCTGTTTGTCTGTAAAATAAGTAGACTAAAAAGTAAAAAATAAAATTATATAAAAAAATATTTTTAAGAAAAAGCATTTATTTGAAAAAACTACCAAAAAGTAAAAATTTTTTTTTTAAATTCATACACCTGGAAACCAAAAGCTTTGGGGGCGGTCAATTGAGCAAAGTAACTATTCAATAGCGCTATATGACCGTCCCCAAAGCTTTTAGTTTCCAGGTGTATGAATTTTAAAAAAATATATTTTTACTTTTTACTGCAGTTTTTTCAAATAAAAGCTTTTTCTTAAAAATTTTTTTTTATATAATTTTTTGCCAGTGATTTTTGCGTCAGTGCAATGAAATGTCACGATTTGAAGGAACAATTATATGGACAGACGAGGCCCATATAAGCAGTGCCGGAATTTCTAATAGGCATAATAACCACCTGCTACACACTGCTACAGTTAATCGACAAGGACGATTTGGATTTGGTGTATAGTGTGCTTTTATTAGATACCAAATAATAGGTCCTCATTTTTTTCACAGTAATTTGAATACCAAAAATTTTATTAACATTCTACAAGATAGAGAACTTTGTAGACAATATGCCTGTATGACAATTTCAAAGATTAATTTACCAACACAATGACAGTGACGTAGCCAGGATATTTATTCGGCGGGAGTCCGAACATTTTGAAGGTATTACTCAAACAGAGTAGAGAAATCGAGTTGGGGTATATGACAAATTAGTTATTAAACTAATTGTACTTTCAAATTTCCGTATTTTAAAAGTCTCTACAGTCGTTTTATATTTTCGAGGAGTCGCGACGCCCAGTTCGTTAAAGGCGTTGAAATTCTATTACTTTGAAAAAATTCTAGTTGCTTCACCTATAAACCTCTTTTCACAGAATTCAAATATCTCATTTTTTTTTTTTTTTTCGAGAAATTGGATCTCAGAATTTTAAGTGGAAAACCCTGTATTTAAAGTTCTGTTGAAAACAGAAATTAGGTATTTCAAATATAATAATACCACATAACATCTAGTCGTTTTTGTATGGCAAAGTGGGCATTAAAGCAAAGTAAGACGCGATATAATATATCTTTTTACTTCTAAGCGAGAACGTTAATCCACTTGTACCACGTCCCTAATTTATCAACAACTAACTGATGCTTATTCATCGAAATGAATAAAAAGATATTTCCTTGAATTATAAAGAAACAATTTTTTATTAATTCACCTTATTCAGTTTTAATTATTTTTTTGAAAAAATATGTGTCATACTCATGTGCAGCAGGTTACTTAAGACTAAATCAGATTCAGATTGCGCTAAACTGTGTCGACTTAAATCGACACACTGTTGGCTTCGCCCAGTTATTAATATGGCTGCAATAAAATTACAAGACGGCACGGGACGATTTGCAACTGGGCCAGCTGGAGTCAAGATTCAAAATCTTCAACGAAAACCGAAAATAAAATTAATATGGAAATTTTAAATGTCATGTCTGTCAATTATTTAAATGTCAATTAATTTCGGGGGGGGGGGGGGGCTCCGGACCTCCCCTGGCTACGCCACTGAATGACGCTCCAGGTCATACGTCAAATGAAACACGAAATTATTTAAATGCTCCATTTGGGGAGGATTGAATAGGTATCTGTATATCACTCAGGACTAGTTTATCAATGTCTAGTTAGCTAAGTTAACTAAACTGATAACTAACAATTAATTTAGTTAACTGGACATTAATAAACAACGAAGTAGCTTAGATATTGTTTAATTTTTAGGAAATAATGGTCCTCTTTTGTGGCCAGCTAGATCTCCCGATATAACCCCTGCCGACTTTTGGCTTTGGGGTTATTTAAAAAATATTATATATAGAGAACGTTATAAGAAGTGTTGTTGTTAATAGCTTTCCACGGCCTCCTCACAAATATATTAAATTTTTCGAAAATTAACCACTTTTTCTAGAGATAAATAGGACATATGATATATCGTTGGATAGTTGATTTAAGTTGTGATCGAATAATGAAATATTTTAGTGTTCCATTTTAAAAACCACAAGTTATGTCTATATCTCGAAAACTGAGGCATGCATAATTTTCTTATCAGCAACGGATTCTACACAAAAAAGGGACTTAAGGCTAGGATTTTGCAGAGTGAGAGGGAGATATGCGTTTATTTTCGGTTTTCTATAAATATTGAAAAAATCATAAATGATATAATCTTTAAAATAATTTCAGATACTTCCTATTGCTCTAATGAATACAACCATATATAGTTTTTATCATTAATTTTGTATATAGTCAAATGCCATACTTTAATAATGAAATTAAGGACTATTTTCATTGACAGACTACGATATTTAAATATAACAGAAATTTATAATAAAAAATATATATAGTTGTATTCGTTAGAACAATAGCTAAGATTATACTATGTGTAGTTTTTAAATATTTACAATAAATCGAAAATAAACGCATATTTCCCTCTCACTCCGCAAAATCCTAGCCTTAAGAATGTGTTACTCGATTTTCAATTTGACACTTGGTAAATGAATATAGAGGTCATTCAAAAATGCCAATTTTCCAAAAACGCTCTGAAGCTCGGTAGTTGAGAAAGATAGTCGATCGCCGTTTGCGCCATCGTTTGTTTCTCTAAATCGAGCTCAGGACACCCATATTGGTTTTTGTCTATCTGCCATGGTTTTAGAGAAAGTCTCAAATCCCATCTAATTTAGTCCCCTCTGTACTTAAATAACACAGGCCCACAAAAAAAAAAAGTTTGCGCCGGGGTACTGACCATAACTATCCTTTGTATTTTGAGCCGCTGAACACGAATCTGACCTTAGCTTTTCCCCGGCACGTCAGGTTTTTTTAACAGCAAATAAATATATAAATATTACGATTACAGACGTGTTAGAGAAAAACTAAGGTCAGATTCAATTTTTGTGGCACAGTGGCCACCAAAAAAAAAAAAATTGGTCCGCGCGTGGTTAGAATCGGGTTCAGCGGGCCAAAATACAAGGGATAGGTATGATCAGTGCCCTGGCGCAGACCACTTTTTTTTGTGGGCCTGTGAATCGACGATTCAGTTTTAGTCTTTGTTTTTTTGGCGTTGTTCTAAACATGTGAACTTAAAATTTAGCAAGATCACTTAGATCCATTAAAGGCGTATTTTTATAAAGTTTCATTAACACAATATATATGCATTATAGTTAAGTTGTCGTTAATTGTTTTAAACTAGCCACACTGAATTGCTTTTATTTTTTGTAACTTAATAAATTGAAGGTTCGAACAAATGTAGTGTTTTCGCAATTTCATTATAAACAATCTGTTTTTCTCCAATACGATACCACCTAATCAATCAGAGATGTTTAAGAAATACTGCGAAAAAATGCAATTTTGATCATTCAATTGTGTTCAAAAATGTACCTATTGTTCATTGACTATAATTCTGAATCAAGTACCATAGAAACAATTTTCCAAATAATAATTCCTATATGTTATATTCAGGATTAAACTTAATCCACTTCAGTGCAAGTGATCATTAATGATTTTGGCCATCTTAACAGCAGCGAAATGTCCCCTACAATTTAGCGCGTGTGTCTGCACTTATATTATTAATTAATTTGTATTCAAGATTCGTTCTAGAGTCAAGTTTCAAGGTTTAAATGCACGTTTGAATTACTTCAATTAAAACGATTTTCCAACGTAGATGTTTCATATTTGGAGGCGACATATCAATCGTGTAACTAATAAGAATTTAGAAAATATTATTCTTATATTAATTTCACAGTGAACAACTGAAATTCTTGGCGTAGGTGAAATGCAAATACATTGGTTATAACTGAGCTAATTTCACCTAAAATTTACAAAAATTGGGCCTGTCAAGTATGCGATGCGAGATGAAGAATACTCGTAAAAGTGTAATAGGTAGTAAAATTGTAGGTTATATTCACTAAAATAGATAAAATAGATTTGATATCATTAGTTACCTACCTTTAAAATTTGAGCCAAAATATTAACGAATTGATGAACTATCACATAATTTAAAAGTTTTTAAATATGTATCATTAAGACAAAAACACGTTAAAAGTTGCAAAGTATACTAGTATCAAATCACAAAACTAAACATGGCGGTTGAAACAAAAGACGATCGGCAATGTTTTATTGTTGTTAACTCTTACCTCATAGGTATCTTTGCTAAGTAAAAGCGTTGCAATTTCGTTCTGTTCGATTTCAAATAAATATCTGTAATATATTTCTTTCGATTGTATATTTTAAGATTAAACGACTTACCTGTAAGGAAGTTCAATCGTAATTATACGAATACTCCGTCAGCCTAGATAACATATCGTAGTATTGCATAAACTGCAAGACAGCACTATTTTTAAAGAACGTTTATGTGACTCCTCTCGTCTCGCCTCACCCGGTCCTAATACTTCATTCTGCATTTAGTCCTGAGCAGAGAGCAGGAGGGGTTGGGACTTTAGGGGTGGTTTTATCTAGGCTGACGGAGTATTCGTATAATTACGATTAAACTTTCTTACAGGTAAGTCGTTTAATCTTAAATTATACTTCATACTCCGTCAGCCTAGATAACATATCGTAGATGTTGAAAGTAAAGTTGCGATCTGCCAGCTATTGTTTAATTTAATTTATTTGATTAACAGAAAAGAACATCACTAACAATATTATTTAAGTTAATTCAATAAGACTTAAAACGAATATTATAATGTGATAGTACAAGGTACGTACATCGTAAGTATATATTATGTGTAAATAAAAAATATAAGGATAGTAATAATATAAAATTTAAATATTATTGTTAAAATTAGACGAAAATCTATAAGATGCTCCATAAAATTACTTTTGTAAAATAATTGATTTTGCTAAATCTATTGATTTGTCTACTGGTTTGTTATAAAATTTGAAAAAAGTTTGTGAGTTTGGTGTCCAACCTGCAGTTTGCCTAATTGTGTCTATGTTTAGACCAACTCTGTATGCGAAGGATGTTGAAGCATGGCGTGTACTATGAGCTTTGAATTTGTTTGTATCTACGCCGCTTTTTGCTAATGCTGATTTAATCCATCGAGATATCGATTGTACAGAGGCTACATGATGCGGCTTTTTATATGTAACAAAAAGGACTTCTATATTTCCTCGTAAATTAGCAGTTCGATTTATATAATGAAGTAATGTGGAGGCTACACATAAACTCGGCTCCTGCTTAAAAAATGGAATTGTCAGCTTTGGTTGTGTTCTATTTGGGGCTGAAGTCTATAATTTCTGTAATCATTATTTCAAGTCGGTCTTGTAGGTTGTGAATATTGTTAATACTTATTTTTGATAAAGTTTGTAAACGGTGAGCTGTAGAAAGAGCGAGTAGTGTAGCTAATTTTATTGTTAGCATTTCTAAAGTAATAGATTGTAACGGATACAAGGTTTTTAAAAACTTTAGAACCGAGCTGGGGTCCCATGTTGTTGAGTATTTGGGAAACACCGGTTTTAATTTAAACACTCCTTTTAAATAACGGCTAATATTGTTATTATCATCTTTAGTAGTAGAAATTAAATTAATGGCGGATCTACATGTGTTTAGAGTAGAGTAATTAGAGCCCCTTTTATATTGTTCATCCAGAAATGTAATAATAGTTTTTACTGAAGGCTTGAAAATGTCGTCAATTTTTCCTTTGTTGAAGTGCCACCATTTTTTATAGGTGGAATTGTATTGTTTCAATGTGTTTTGGGATAAGGAGGAAATCATAACCTCTGCACTACTTTCTGTTAAACCCTGTATCAGGTAGGCTTGCTTGAGACAATCCCTGCCACCAGGGTAAGGGATTTCCATAATGGGTGGCTGCAATGGAAAGGACATAATAAGAGATCTGCCTTAGGTTTGAAAATTAAGGGAGGAAATTTGAGCATTTTTTTGAAAATTGGAAACTATGGTTGTGTCTTCCAGAGTGGAACTACTATTATACCTTCTCCTTTGTCAACAATAATTTTATTTAAAACTTTAGTTATTAGGGAAAAGGGAGGAAATGCATAAAAATACATATTAGACCAGCTCAAAGTGAATGCGTCAATCACCATTGATTCTGGATCCCTCTTCCACGAAACAAAGAGTTTACATTTAGTGTTTAAATATGAAGCGAACAAGTCAATGTCTGGTTGTCCAAAATTCATTTTTATTTTGTTGAACGCTAATTTATTTAGAGAGTATTCAGTTTCTATGTTAGTGATTCTTGATTCTCTATCCGCGTCTACATTATGTTTAGATTCTATGTAGGATGCAAAAATCCAAATGTCTCTATTCTCACACCACTGCCATATTTCCCTTGCTAAATTTGCTAATTTTGGGTACTTTATTCCTCCCATTCTATTTATGTAAGATATGGCAGTAGTGTTGTCAATCCTGAGCAAAATATTACAATTTTTTAGATTTTTTGCAAAGCATTTTAAGCCACAAAAGGCAGCTAACAATTCTAAAAAGTTTATGTGAGCATTTACTTCGTCAGAATTCCAAAACCCGTGTGACGCTTCTCCATTGCAATAGATACCCCAGCCCGTCGTTGATGAGTCAGAATATATTTCTTTACTGAATTTGTAAGGTAATAGTGAACACCTTGTTGTCGGGATTACTTTTAACCACCATCTTAAATCAGCGCGCATGTCAGGCGCCTATATTTCCTTCTTTCTAATCTCTTTGTATATAAATATCCATGTTTTACTGTTGGACATATTGCAATAAGTACTCCAATTAATTTTGCCAACTGTCGTATTTTGCATGATTTTAGTTTTAAAAAGGCTGTAATTTTTTTAATAATATTTTGAGCCTTCTCTGGCGGAATAGAGATAGAGAGTTTCCTACTATCAAATATGAACCCTAAATATTTACACCTAGTAGTAGGTATTTAACAACTTTTCTTATAGTTGATGACAAAACCCAATGCTATTAGTAAGGATAAGACTTTTTTAACGTTCTGCATACATTCTGATTCTGTTTCCCCGATTATTAAAAAATCATCTAAGTAATTAATACAAGTTACTGCTCTGGACCGTAAATAATGTCCTATGGGTTTTAATAATTTTGTGAACACATAAGGTGCAGTTGATATTCCAAAAGGCATAACATTAAAATTATAATGTATACCTTCAAAAGAAAATTTTAAATACTTTTTGTGTTTATTATTTATGGGAATGGCAAAATATGCGTCTTTTAAATCCAATGATGCCATGTAACATCTCTCCGTAATTAAGTTTTTCACAGTTCTATAATCATCTAGTTTAAAGTGAAATTTCTGTAAGTATTTGTTAAGATTTTTAAGATTGAAAACGAAACGAAATTTTCCGTTTGGTTTTTTAATTAGAAAATAAGGAGAGAAAAAATCTCCTTTTGATTTGTAGCATTTGGAGATAGCTTTAATCTGAAGCAGTTCGTTAATTGACTTTCTAATTAATTTTACATTTTTTGAAGTTGAAAAGAGTCCTTAGTCAGAAGTGACCATGTGGACTTAAACATTTTTAATCTACCAGCATAATATTTAATTACCTCCATAGAATTTAATGGCGGTGTGGATGAGGTCTGGATGTCGAGGGTTGCCATCTCCGGAGTCTCTCGGTACTTCCACCCTTCTTGTAGCCTCCCCCCTTCTCCTCTGACTTCTGATGGAACTTTGACCTCCGAGTTGATTGATTTGTTTTGAATTTGATCTTTGTAAGAGGGCGCTCGGAGTTTAAATACTGCTTCTGTGGGCCTGTGTAAGGTCTTTGAGAACTTGACGCTTTAATTTCTAGGCAGGATTTTTCTATGTCCTGAGCGGCCTTACACCGCTGAACTAAATCGGATCCGAAAAGTTCAGAGTCGAGAACACTCGATTTTGCTACTGTCTGCATAGTATGGTTTAGTTTCGGGTAGAGTCGATGACGTCGATGTTGCGACAGCAAGTGATGGCTATATGTAAAAAATTTCGCAGCATCTGCTAAGGCCGGAGTTAGCATGGACCTTAGCTCATCAGACACTAGGTCCTTTTCTAAAAGCTTGTTTAGTATTGTACCTAGGGCGCTTGCGCCTTTTCCCAAAATTACTTGTATGTGTGACAGAAAATTATCGGTCCGTTTCTCAGACTCAGACAATAGCAATTGTATTTCTTGATTTATTTTGGGAGGATTTAACATCGGACAATTTTCCGGTATTGGCCACTTTCCGTGTAATTCGTCCTTCGTTTCTTTTGGTAGCCCTAAGGATAAATACTTCGTCCAGCGGGACGTTAAATCCAAATTAAGAAGGGTTCCCACTGCCGAAGAGGTAGATGGATCTTCCCCCAGCAGAGCTACAGTTTCTTGTTGTTGTTGTTCTAAATCGGCTGGTATATTTATTTGCGAATTATTGTTAAATATCTGATCCTCCGTCGCATTGTCAGAGTCTGATTCGGTGTCGGTATGTGACTCACTTGAACCTGCAAAGTATATTATGTTTACTGATTTGAAATTTTAACATCCAAAAGATGGTTGTTTTAATTCTATCGATTTATGACACAAGTTCAAGGTTTGCCAGTCCCCAATTCAAAAACAGCTTACGACTCTGGAATTAGTCTATCACTTTGTCAATGTTTATAAATATTGAAAATGATCTACAAGTAAAGATAATCACAAATGTGACGTATCAAACTTGGAATTTACCGGCAAAAGTTAATAATTCGTATGCCGAGTTCTTATCAAGCGCAATAAAAGACTGCTTTTAACATGCTTGATATTTTGTGCCGGACTCTCATCAAGTGCGTAATAAAAGACTGCTTTTATACCACTTGTAATAAATGCAACGTCTTGAATTTCTCCATGCTACAAATTTATTTACATTAAGTGTACTTACTTGTAGAATCCGATGCGTATTTATCTAATAATTCTTCCATCTTCCTCATTTTTTTCTTTAAAACTTTAATGTCCGCACGAGAGGGCCTTTTCCTATTTTTTGGCATTGTATTTTAATTAATTTTTCACTCACTGTTGTTCAACGATCTAGCACTGTCCGCACTAAATGCAAGAATAAAGTATTAGGACCGGGTGAGGCGAGACGAGAGGAGTCACATAAACGTTCTTTAAAAATAGTGCTGTCTTGCAGTTTATGCAATACTACGATATGTTATCTAGGCTGACGGAGTATGAAGTATAAATTTGTATATTTGCATGATTATCATTTATTATACGTATTTCGTATGGATAAAAAAATATGAAGTAGGTACATTATGTTCATGAAACATCAATTTTAAAATGTTCTTTTTCTGAAATCGATCGGCAATGTCTACATTTTCGGCGCGATTTCAGATCGAAAAATGCACAATTCCAGTATTTTAGTCCGTTGCTAAGAAACTATCAGAAAACAGACCGGAAATGATCCGTTGCCAAACAACGATCAACAAAACCTGCTTAGGCCGGGAAAGTAACATTCCCGTACGGTTTTTTTATGTACATTTTAATGTGAGTGGGTAACATTAAAATTGCATTTATTAGTAAGCAGTTAGGTTGTAATGAAGAAATGTTGTGCATTAATACAAATTCCTTAATTTATAAAAATATTGATTGTGACTTCAGAAAAAATAGTATATGTACTTCGGTGTGAAAGCACATTCCCGGACTTCGATGCTTGCTGACAATTTTCATCGTCGTCCGGGAATGTATTGCTTTCACACCTAAAAACACAATACACTATTCCAGGACTGTTGAATAATTCATTAATTACACAGGCACATAAAAGCCAATTTTCTGAGGTTTCACATATATACTCCCATGTGTTTTTGACCGCTGAACATGATCCCGATGTCCGTTTTACAAAATTCAGGAAGTCAGGATTTTTTGTTAACCACGAAAAAACAAACCAGAATACGGTTTAAAATATAAATTAAAGATTTTAAATAAGGACCGCTGAACACGATCCTGATGTCAATTTTACAAAATTGGGTCAGGATTTTTTGTTAACCACGAAAAATAGGTTAAAACAGGCCAGAATAGGGTCTAAAATATAAATTAAAGAATTTAAATAAGTAGACCATGTATTCGATGTATTTTTGATCGCTGAACACGATCCCGATGTCAGTTTTGTTCCACCAGGTCAGAATTTTTTGTTAACCACGAAAAACCGGTTAAAGCAGGCCAGAAAATAGAAATTAAAGATTTTAAATAAGTAGACTATGTATCCGATGTATTTTTTGCTAAACACGATACCGATGTCAGTTTCAACCAATCAGGTCATAACTTCTTATTTATCCTGATTTATTCTTTTCTGTACTCTTTTGTCATCAAATGATCTGCGTAATGGTTTTCTTTTTCGTTTTATTCCTTTTGTTTTCACATTCCCTTTCAATGTAGTCTGCCATCATATTAACATCCCATCGACCTTGATATCTACGCACACTTTCCTTTACATCGTGGCGAAAACGTTCGCCATGCTCTTCACTAAAATCACACAAAATTTTCTGGAAAGTGGTCTATATGAGAATGCGGAAAATGTAGTTTCAAATTCATTAAACAACCTAATTCCCGAATTTTTCTATCATGTTGAATACTATTTCTTTGTAGTCTTCGCATTTATTGTCTCTTAAAAATGTATCAACAACTTCTTCAAAGCTCTGCAAAGCTACTTTTTCCGTATCTGACCTTGTAGTGATGAATTTCTTATTTCTCAACATTTTTCTTATTTGTGGACCATTAAAAAAGCTTTCCTTCAATTTGGCTTCGCTTACCTGTGGAAATTGTATTCCCAAATACCTAAAACATTTTCCCGTTTGGTTGAAACTGACATCGGGATCGTGTTCAACGGTCAAAAATACATCGAATACATGGTCTACTTATTTAAAATCTTTAATTCATATTTTAACCCTATTCTGGCCTGTTTTAACCTGTTTTTCGTGGTTAACAAAAAATCCTGACCTGATGGAGCAATACTGACATCGGGGTCGTTCAGTGGTCAAAAATACATGGAATACATGGTTTACTTATATTATTTAAAACCTTTAATTTATATTTTAAACCCTATTCTGGCCCTTTTTAACAAAAAATCCTGACCTAATTTTGTAAAACTGACGTCGGGATCGTGTTCAACGGTCAAAAATACATCGAATACATGGTCTACTTATTTAAAATCTTTAATTCATATTTTAACCCTATTCTGGCCTGTTTTAACCTGTTTTTCGTGGTTAACAAAAAATCCTGACCTGATGGAGCAAAACTGACATCGGGGTCGTTCAGTGGTCAAAAATACATGGAATACATGGTTTACTTATATTATTTAAAACCTTTAATTTATATTTTAAACCCTATTCTGGCCCTTTTTAACAAAAAATCCTGACCTAATTTTGTAAAACTGACGTCGGGATCGTTGTTCAGCGATCAAAAATACATGGGAGTATATATGTGAAACTTCAGAAAATTGACTTTTTTTGTGTGCCTTGTTATCGATACGTTTTTGAGCAAGTACTCTTCATTACTCATGACGTGCGTAATAATTTATTACTCTGTGATTGGGCTAGGACCAATCACAAAAGTTCATTTTCATTACTCCACAAGTTTTGTGGTGCAATCACAAAAGACGATTTAAAGTTCAAAAACATTGCGTGTGCCATAACTTCAATTCAAACTGTCATGCACATTTAGATTTCTTTAAATATTAAAATTATTATTAGGCTTTTACTAATTTGCACAAAGTCCCCGGCACAAAACCGATGAAAATCGTGTTTCGGTGGAATCGGCTGAAACTTTGCTATTTTGTAGTTCAAATCATGCTGATCAAAAGTTTTCATCACATCGAGCCAATCCTATGGACAGTTCTTGAGATACAGTTTGCCAAAATTAGGTAATTTGCGTCATTTTAGACATTCAAGAATTTTTTACTCTTAAGCTATTAACTTTAGCAAAAAATTGCAAGGGTCGAAATATTTTTGTTCAAGTCCAATAAAGCTTTTTTTATCAACTTTTAAGTTATGTAAAATATATATGTCATATTTCGACATGCTTCGGTGGGATTGGCTGAAACTTTGCTATTTTATAGTTAAAGTTATGCTGATCAAAAATTCCCATTGCACTGAGTCGATCCTATGAGTGGTTTTCGCTGCAGACGTGCTTGAAGGTAACGAGATAACGGGTAATCTATGTGCGTGTTTATGAATGGCTTCCAGCGTGTATGTGTACGTGCGTGCGTGCGTTTGTGTGTATGTATTACCTTCGAGATTTAACAGCTGGTATCTATCAGATACAACTCGCCTCATCTTACATAGAAAACAAACTACAGCGACAAGGAAATGATATTTTTGAATTTGCTCACCAATGAACGAGGTCTACTAAGAGCAAGAGTATACTCTCGTTTTGTTAACGCAAAAAAACATCAACTGTGGATTGCTCATACACCAGTACAGGCCAACGTAAACAATGATAACAACGATGAATATGAAGATGCCATATTAAGCTATTACTGCCCATGTAGGGCTGGCGCGAGAACTTTAGGCGCTTGTGCACGTGTTACAAGCGTAATATGGTTCTTGGGGTACGCACGGCTGGCACGGCATGAAAACCACATAAAATGTCCATCAATGATTGTCCTTCGAACGATACACGATGCTGGAAATAGATCTTGAAAATCCTATGGATGTTCTCAACATATAAAATTAAGATAACATCTTAAGAAACAACAAAAAGTAAAAATAAACAGATAGAGACCGAAACAAAAAAGCGGGTCACCTTGGCAATGAGAACGCTCTCATAAGAAATATGATGCCAGTAAGAGTAGGTTCTTTATTAAAAATAATCACACGCACGCACGTACACATACACGCTGGAAGCCATTTATAAACACGCAAATAGATTACCCGTTATCTCGTTGTTAGGACCCTGGAGCGAAAACCACTCATAGGATCGACTCAGTGCAATAGGAATTTTTGATCAGTATGACTTTACCTGTAAAATAGCAAAATTTCAGCCAATCCCACCGAAGCATGCCGAAATATGATATATATATTTTACAAAACCTAAAAATTGATAAAAAATTGCGAAAAAAATTATTGAGCTTTATTGGACTTGAACAAAAATCTTTCGACCCTTGCAATTTTTGGCTAAAGTTAATAGTTTAAGAGTAAAAAATTCTTGAATGTCTAAACTGACGCAAATTACCTAACTTTGACAAGCTGTATCTCAGGAATTGTCCATAAGATCGGCTCGATGTGATGAGAATTTTTGATCAGCATGACTCGAACTACAAAATAGCAAAGTTTCAGCCGATCCCACCGAAACACGATTTTCATCGGTTTTGTTCCGGGGTCCTTTGTTGTTAAAAAATTATTTCAAGTGATGATAAAATTACCGGTACAAAAAATACAACTAGTTTTATTAATAATAAGTAGGTCACTTTTCGTACGCTCCTGTGGGCTCGAATTTTCGATTTCGCCGATGCGTTTCACGATGTGCATCAAGTGCAATTCTTCCTCTTTCCATAATGACATCGTATGGCCCTGCAACTCATGTATTAAAAAAGATCTGAACGTATAAAGGTTTCGTGCTTCGCCTTCTTTGCGCATTGCGAAAACGGGCGCCTCAAAGCGGTTTTGTCGAATAACTCGAAAAGTATCACTCCTATCTCAAAAATAAATGATCTCTAAGGAAAAGTCATTAACGCGAACAACAATTTGATGTTTTTAAAATCTCCGTGTTCTTTTACGAGATATGGAGGTTTAAAAATGGCACCGAACGTTCTAGCGTCGAAAATGTTAGAGAAATTAAAGATTACACATGCACACAAAATAAAAAAGTGGTCTGTTCTGTTCCTGGAACTCCATTGGGTGACCCCCATGTATTTCGAGTGTTTAACACGAATCAGGTATCCGTTTAGCTCCACCACCCACAATTTTTTTGTAAATCGTGAAAATAACCTAAAAAGGACTCAGAAATTTAACTTTTCACTTTTTTGAGTGTCTAGTGTAATACATTTATTTGCATGCGTGGTTTTCTAGAAAATGGCGGAGGATCCGGTGATAATGTTACAGAACCTTCCAGAATCGACCTAAGTCGAAACCAAAATAAAAATTCAACTTAGGCAAAAATTTTATTTAAGGACATTTTCAAGAGTCTAAGGGACTTCAGAGCCACAAACTAGTCCAAAAGGACCGTTATGAGTTGGTACGTCAAAGTTGTACTTTGAACATTATTACTTCCACATCCAGTGGAAGTAAAGTAACGACAAAAAAATTTTAAAAAATTTTTATTGTTCAAATAGGCTTAGAATGTCACGAAACGTCGAGATTTTAAATTTGAGCGAAAAAAAAAATTGTCTGTCGGTCTGTCTGTAACTTTTTTTTGTGCGCACGTTTACTCTGGAACCGTTTGAGATATTGACTTGAAATTTGGTACACATATGTACTTTAATGAGATCTAGAACTAGATTATATTTTCATCTTGTTCCGTCGAAGGGTTGGGGGGTAAATTGGGGTAAAGTTGGGGAAAATAGGTAAACCAAGCAGGTAAGAGTCCATAAAATTGGTATTTAGTATATACAAGAGAAGCTAAGGTCTCAAAAAAAGTTTTGGCATTAGCCACCCCCCTTACCACCCCCACCCCATTATTAAAGGGGATAAAAAAAAATTGTGATTTAGTGTGTGTACAAGAACCAGAAATCTCAAAATGTTTTTTTACTTCATCCACCCCCACTACCACCCCCTATCACCACCCCCACCCCGCTACCGATGTGGGGTATCGTTTTATGGGTTTTTGGGGTAGAGGATTTCAAATATTATATTATTAAAGTTCCGTAAACAATTATTTCCACATACAAAATTTTTTCGTTGTGAGTGACTTGGATAAAAAATCTGGATGTGGAAGTAGTGATTCCTTGGGCAGCGGTTTTTTTAAAAATACGCCAAAAATGTACTTAGAAAATATTCAAAATGTTTTCAACTTTAATTCCTCCGCCGAAGACATTGACCATGGAGGTACAGTCATTATATAACCTGTTTTAAAGACACTATAAAATTTAATAGATGCAATGCATAAGAAGGGCGAAACCGACGAATTGGCAAAGGCAATAAGCAAAAAATTGCCAAAAATCAATGAATATGCACAAGGCCGGCCGGTTTCTCGCATAAAACAAGTCTGGATCCACCCAGCGACTCGCAATTTAGTCGAGTGCGTTGAGTAGTCAATACAAAGCGATGGTAGGAAAGCCAATAAATAGCAGAGGTTTCCAAATAATAAAGTTATAGAGAAAACTGCCTTGTGCACAAAGAACTCAAAAGTCGATTTTGCTTAAAAGTCGTTCGGAGGTGGGTCGCTCCCATTTTCGTAATATTGAATTCCTACATATAGGGGCAAGTAAGTCGTGGACTGATCGAACGCTCGAACGCTATCAAACTTATGTAGTAAGTCTTCTTGAATGTTGTTTTAGTACGTGAAATCTCACGTTACGAGAACTTTAAAGTTAAGTAGTCTCTAGCGAAACTAAATTTTTTTAGTAAAACATTTTTATGTTATTTTCAGTCGGCCGTAATTACCCATTCTAAAAGTCACATTAATTTCTAAAAAGTCTTATATTTGATTCTGGAAGGGTTGCATGAATCTTTTCCACCAAATCGATTGTTAGCGTATGCTCTCACTTGTATGGTTAAAAAGTCATTTGCCTTAGTTGGGGAGGCGTGATTTTTTCACATTATATCATTTTGATGAAAATCACTGTATTATTTGATACTTATTAAATAAATGGTATTCTTTGAATTAATTGCATTTTATTGATGTAAAGACTTGTTGCTAGACTTAATCCCTGGAGTTTTCGTTTTGAAGACCTAAACAACTGAGTAATCGGAATCTCATGATTCCTTAATAGTAGAGTAAAATCTGGAAGTAAAGTCGCTTAGTTTTCGAGAAAAAAAGAACCGGCGTAGAACCAAACCAGACTTAGTGGGATTCTTTAATAAGATAATCGTGTACACGAAATCATTTTTTACGACATTTTTTGGTGGTCGAGAACTTTTTTATTTCGGAAAACCTCAAAAAAATAGATTTTTAATGAAATATGTTTTTTAACGTCTCCATCGCTATATCTCTGAAAATATTTGTGCTATCAAGCTATTTTTTTTTTTTTTTAGATTAAAGTAGACACAATAGCGCTTTGAACAACGTCCCACGTGAACCCGATTTATTTTTTTTTAAGTTGGTAAAATAATAGGAAACTCAAACTTGTTATTTTCAGTAGCGTAATTTTAGACAATTGAGAAAAAAATTTATTTATGAAAATTTGTATATACATGCTGCGTACAAATTAAAGCCAATAGTTGAAAAAAGTTTTTAGGATAAAAATTTTTCATGTCCCGTTCATGGTATTGAGTCAGCGATTTTTTTTTTTAACGGGCCAAAGTCATATTCTTGCGCGCTCGGCTGGAGCAAGCCTGCCGACTGCAACGATCTGACGGTCCCGGTCGGGGTGTATGTAGTAGTTTAACTTATATCAATACGTACAAAACCAGTAGTGATCAAAAGCATCTAGGGGATCAATATTATTGTTCAATATTTCATATATTGTACAGTAGTATTGATCATAAGTTGTTAATATTAAGAAATTGTACAATAAATATTAAATAGTCTCCTTTTAATAATAAAAAAACAGAGATATTTTTCTCTGTCCTCCTTCTGATGGTCCCATAAATTTTCAAATCGGAATAAATATTATCAAAAATAGAATTATTCACGACTGACTTGTATTATCTAATGTTTGTAATAAACAAAAAGATCAATAAACTATTTTTCTTATATTCTCCAGCATTTTGTATAAATTTATCATTTTATTTGCATCTCATATCAATATTATGGTTCAATATTTCATATATTGTACAGTAGTATTGATCATATGTTGTTAATATTAAGAAATTGTACAATAAATATTAAATAGTCTCCTTTTAATAATAAGAAGACAGGTAGGTAGGTAGGTTACTAACTACCCACCTAATTAGTAAGTTTATTAGACATTTTTAAATGAATGAAAGTAAAAACGTACGCATAAAATGAGTTTTATTGTTGAAATAAATTTTCTATTTGGATAGATAAATATGTAGTATGTAGTTTATGTAGGCCCTACATTAATAGCATTCTAATTCGTTCCTATCTGCCTCGAAATCTTTAATAATGTTGTTACAGGAACGACATTTGCACTCGTTGCAACATTTTAGGCCTTCCTTAAAACAAGCACATTTTCGATTGTCACAATTTTTATCCGAACAATGAATACTTAATGATTTTCGACAACCGCCACTTCTACGCGGCTAATCTGACCAACCCTGCATGCGAGGTGTATTAATTGCGTCCCAATGTCGCATTTAGCGCTGATAAAAAAAATCGCTGTTGCTAAACGGTACACTTTAGGAAAAAATATATTGTTTCAAAAACTTTTGTGATTATTAGGCTTTATTTTCTTCGCTGCATGTATGTAAATATTTTCAAAAATAAAAAAGTTTATCGATTGGTGAAGATTTCAATACATAAAATATATATTTTTAGTTTATCTGATTTTTAGAGAAAAAAAGTGCGAATTGTGCCCAAACCGTTTATATTGGTAAAAGCGCTACAGTGTGTGCTTTAATTTGACACAAAACAAATTTCTGTACCTTTAATAGTTTTAAAGATATGGCGGTGGAAAAAAAAACAATTTTCTTTAAAAATACATTTTTTTCACTTTTTATTGATTTAAAAAGTTCGAGACCACAAAAAAATGTCGTAAAATATGATTTCATATGCCCGGTGACATACTCAAAGGAACCTAACATGTCTGACCTGGTTCTACGCCAAAAAAAAAAAACGACACGATAGACTTACGAAATCGCTGCTCTATAAGTTTGATACTCAGTGTTCTGGTCGCCTTACGGGAGCTTGATAGGGATTTTTTTATGCGATTTCTTCAGAAATCTTTATTAGTAAGTAAATACCACGAACTTCATAAATTAAACTGGACTTCACAACGCACATATCCCAAACAAAAGCTCGTGACACCACTTACCATGGTCGCCATGATAGGCTGTCAGCTTATTTGAGGTTGGCAATACTCCGTAGGAATCTCAACTACTGTAATTATTTTGTAGCGCATTGCCAAATGTTTTATATTTTCAATAAACTTGAATACTTCTCTCCCAAAATGCTACTCCATCTTCTCTAATAACAAGAAATTTATTCATAATGTGAGACTACTACAATACTTAGAGTAAGTTATCATCAGAAGTTCTCATTAATACTTTCATTTTAATAAAATTATTTCTAAAATCTGGCAATCATTTGCCCATCAACAACCAACGGGATAATACTAGATTAAATCTGACAACATCGCCTTTGTACTTTTGTTTTTACGTCGAGAACAGTCCCTGACTTTGGAAAAAAATTCTGAAAGGCAGATCTGAAAACCTATCATGGCGGCCGGCATGGGGGGGTGTCAGCGTTTGGACCTTATATGAAGTACATTTTAATTTATGAAGTTCGTGGTAAATACATACAGATCGCATCAAAATCCAATCCCGTCGGAGAGAAATGTTCGATAAGGATCTTTTTTATGCAAAAACAACAGAAAAATAAAGACGTCAGGCTATTTATTACTGTATAAACAGATCCAAATCACGTCAAATCAATCCCGCCGGAGAGAAATCTTCGACTGGAATTTTTTTTATATCAAAATCTAAATATTTCACGTCCTGAGAGAGCGTCGTTAGTGATCTAAGGTAGTGCAGCCTTGATCCATTACTCGTCTACCGAAGTGCATCTTACCTCGAACCCGACTAGGAGTGGAAGAACGGGCAGAACGCGACTGGCGCGCCTTAATAAATAAATTGGTGTCGCGTCAATTTGACGCCCGGTAGTGTGTTCTTCTACAATAACACAGGCACACACACACAAAAAAATGATCTGCTTCTGGGACTTCATTGGGCAACCCCCCTATGTATTTCGATGTGCTGAATATGAGTCAGATGTTCCAGTAGCTCCATCACCCACCAATTTTTAGTAAATCCAGAAAATAACCTAAATTATGAGGGTTTTTTTTAGGTTATTTTCGCGATTTACAAAAAATGGTGGGTGATGCAGCAAAATGCAGCATCAGGACTTTTTTATAGAGCATTTTATAACAAATAATATGACCTAGCGTTTTTTGATATTTTGATCATTTTTAAGGGTTTCTTAGCGCTGCAAAGGGAGAAAGGTCAAATGTAAGTGAGGTATATAGTAGATGAAAATTATTGGTACTTTATTTCTACCTGCATACCATTTATATTATTATATTTTATTTTTATTATATTAACTTATTATAATATATTTTTCATTAATAATACCATCTTATTTACAGCTAATATACAGTGTATCCCCGGATGGGTTACCGGCACTCTTGTAAACTTTTTTATTTTTGATTTGCCGAGAAAAAGTCATATATTTGACCTTCCTGCCTTTGCAGCGCTAAAAAACCCTTAAAAATGATCAAAACGTAAAAAATAGTAAGTCAAATTATTTGTTATGAAATGCTCTATAAAAAAGCCCTGATGCATTTTTTTCATAAAATTAATAGAAAAAAAGTTATTAACAATAATAATTTTTCATCCAATAAATTCGTATTAATTTTTTCTTATAACTTCTTAATTAACGAAGTTATAACAAAAAGTTGTTAATAAAGTTGTAGATAATATTATTATCTACAAAAAGTGGGAGTTATATTAAAAAAACCATTTACACCTTTATTTTCAAGATAGCGGCCAAATGAGTGCATCCCCGACCTCGAAAACTCAAATTTAAACTTATATTGAACCCTCCACATAATAAAAAAATAAAATCGCATCCTACGCAAAATGCACGTTGACCTTTTTTTTTACGCCGGATTGAGTGGACTACTAGTAGAATAATAAAATTTGCTGTAATGTATATCATTGCCACTTTACGTTAAAATATGTTTATAATAAAAAAGAATGTTTAAAATTAATTAATTCCTGTAACTGTAAAACTCGCAATAAATTATTACGTTATTTTAAATATTTATTATTTTAAATATTGAAATAAAGACAACATTTCGTAGTTAATAAGTTATGTGTAGGCTTATATATGAGTCTCTCAACATATTCCCCTTTTTCATCTTAGAAACTTATATTTAAAAAAAAATATATTATAGATTACTAAGAATTATGAAATAAAATTTCACCGCCGCCGCCCAGTTAACTGAACCTTATCGATATTGAAGTCTGTAAAAAAAAATACGTTTAAATTCTTTACTTGTTTATTTTTATACCATCAATATCGATATCAGTTAATAAGGTTTATTTAATTCGGCGACGCGACGGTGAAATTTCTTTTCATCATTTTAGCATTTTTAGCTACATAGTAAAAGAAAATATCCGTCATTTTGACATTTTAATCTTTACCCGCCTTTACCGTCAAGCTCGTTTTCACAAAATCCTGAAATCTACATGTATAAAATTTCATGTAAATCTATAAAAATGCATCTGCAATTAGACAACCATATCGAATACGGCATGTTGAATTCTTAGCTGTTGACATCAAATTCGGTATCAGCGCTCCTAAAATTTTGTTTTCAATGAACTCCGAAACATTTAATATTGTTGATATGGAAATTGGTGTAGCTCAAGGTTCTATTGCAGGCCCACTTTTGTTTCTCATTTTCATTAATGACTTGCGAGGTTACATAACAAATGGAGATGTTTTTATGTATGCAGACGTCACTTTTGTTACAGAGTGATACTGTAACTGGGCTGGGCAATATAACAATGAGTCATTAAATGATTTGAAACGTGGAGTTATAAAAATGTCTTAATTATGAATATGAGAAAAAAACGTATTTTTATATTTTACAAATATTACAACTGTATACGATATGCCCAAAATAGATTACGTTGACACAAGTAAAAAGCAGCATACTTAGGCCTTATTGTTGCTTTGGTGAAAGCCAACAGCACCAATTCCGACAAATATAAAGTTGGCGAAGGCGTCAGAAAGGGATGTGTTCTGTCACCAATCCTCTTTAACAACTATAGTGAATACGTGTGCTGGAGATCTCTCAGGTTGGAGTAGCTACAGATGGAACTAAGATTTCAAACTTCAAGTTTACAGATAATACCACCATAGTTGCAACAAGCGAGGATAAGCTCATATACCTGATGGGCAGTCTTTAAATAATAAGCTCTGTCGTTTAGGTGTAAATTACAACCAAACGAAAATTATTATTGTAGAGACCGAGCAAATGAACTCCTCCCCCTTACATGTTAAGGACAGGTGATTGTGAAGTAGTAAAAAAGATTGTATAGCTTGGAGACCTTGTGGGCAATACAGGCAATTGCGAATATGAGATTTGACGAAGAATACAGATGAAAAAATCGGCAACTTGCCAGTTGAGCAAAATTTAGCGTGGCACAGGGCGGCCACTTTTCTGGAAAACCGGAAAAGTCAGTGAATTTTATTTTGGTTAGGGAAATAAGCGAATCTGTAGTAATTTTGGAATTTTAAGAAATAGGAAAAACATGTGTAAATCACATTTATTTTAATATATTTATATTCTTGCTTGCAGGCAACAAATTTTTATTCTTTGTGAATTTTACGTAAGCCATCGAAGATATTTTCCTCGAAAAATTGCTCAACTAGGCAATTTTTATTCTGTCACAATTTTACTTCGACATCATGAAGTATAGTAACGATGTTTTAAAGTAAATCATTTTTTGTTTGCTATAGTTGCAGTAAAGAATTTTTTTTAGAGTATATAGGCTCCATTACTAGATAAGTGAATTCTATTTGTTTTTATTTCTGAATGATTTGCCTGTCACGCGTACCGTATAATCATTACATTCTCCATTTAACAATTGACAAATAATGACAGTCATTATTCCAACCTAACGTATAATGAACATAATATCATCTAACGCACCTTTGACCAATCAGGAATTAGCTGTGTTCATTTTAACGCACCTTCTGAAATATTCCAGAATGTTCTGTAATATTCCAGAAAATTCAAAAGCATTCTGGAATATTCGAGAAAATTTGTGAGCCTTCTGAAATTTTCCAGAATTTTCTGCAATATTCCAGAAAATTCGAGAGCATTCTGACAGTATCGATTTATCTGGAAAATTATAGAGTTTATCCCGAACGACAGGAAAGCTCCCGAACAAGATCTGTAGTGGGGATGTACAATATACATGTTCCTGGTGATTCTACCTCAAACTTCGTTTACAAAGAAGTTTTTTAGTTAATTTCAAAATTCCACGCGAACGTAGTCGCGGGTACAACTCAGTGGGGGCTGGTGAAATTTCAATATTTTTTTCTCGTCTTTGGCGCATGGGACCCATACGAAATATGGGAAATAACATCTAACAACATTTTTTTTTTGTCATATACATTTGACTTTTCATAAAAATACAATAGGTTTTGGAGTTTATGAAAATATTTTCATTATTAACTGAAATACAACGAATTGAAATTTTTTAATTTACAATTTAACAAATTACAACATTTCAATTCGTTGGATCTCAGTTAATAATGAAAATACTTTCATAAACTAAAAAACCTATTGTTGTATTTTTATGAAAAATCAAATGTATATAACAAAAAAAAATAAATTAAACAGGAGTCCCTAGAGAAGTGCTTCTCTAGATGTTATTTGTCATATTTCGTATGGGTCCCATGCGCCAAAGACGAGAAAAGAAAATTGAAGACGAGAAAAAAAAATTGAAGACGAGAAAAAAAAATTGAAATTTCACCAGCCGCCACTGGTACAACAAGTATAATATAAATAATTTTCTATTAATTATTACATTTTATCTATATTTTTTTCTTTTTCAGGGAAAGAGAAGTTCATGAATTCTGGTCAAAAAAGTACAATAGGAAAACCATTGATGCTAGTTTTATTAATTCAGATTATGTATATTTCTGTATATTGTTTTATTATGTAGCAGAGCAATACATTATTGTTTATATTTTTTAAGGAGTCATAGTACATCAGTATTAAGAATACCATTATTATTTATATTTAAAATTATAAATTTTATTTTTATAAGACTTTTTTATTTAATTCCTAACAATATGAATACGTACGAAATTCTGGAAGGGACATATAAAATAAAATAATTCTAAAATTCCGTGTTATAACTAAGAATTTTAAGTCAAAATTCCGTGTTATAACTGGGAATTTTACGTCAAAATTCCATGTTATAATTGGAAATTGTACGTCAAAATTCCTAGTTTTATAATAATAATAATAATAATAATACGTCTTTATTCGTTCACAAAGTATTCTTACAATTTACAAAAAGAAAATTCTGCAAACTGCAGATATACAATGTTTTGAAATGGCGAAGTATCGCTCAAGGAGCGTTTTTCAACTTAACCAGTACCTAACCTACAAAAACCTGTTTTGCTAAAGTATATACATTACATTTATATTATATTCTATGAGATAATGTAAAAATTTGCATGAATCAGAAATCAAAGAGAGAACATGAATTATAGCCAAGATTAGTCATCAATAGCGGAGGTTTCAAATAAGTACTTTTTTAACTTTTTCTTGAAGTTTACTATAGTGTAATTATGAAATCTGGTAGGTATACTGTTGTACAATTTACATGCGTGAAACTCTGTTTAAACATTGCACTGGAGTGTCTAGGTATAACTAACACATGTTTATTACGAGTATTAAAAACGTTTACATCTCCAAATCGTCTTAATTTATTAAACAGGTAAGGTGATTTATTGGACAGTAACACTTTATGTACAAGGGAAAGCATATATAAATTTTTGAGCTTGTCAAGTTTTAGTCTGTTTTCCTCAACTATTTTATAACTGATATGCTGATATTTTCTAATGCCAAAGGCAAATCTAAAACATGAATTCTGGATTTTTTGAAGTCTATCAGAGTCAAATCTTAAGAGGGCAGGGCCATAAATTGTGTCACAATATGATATCTTTGAGACAATTAAAATTTCACATATAGTTAATTTAAGTTTTGAAGTTAATATCTGTCTGTGGGGATAAAGTTGTCTTAGAATATTATATGTCGATTTGCATAAATAACTTACATGTTTGGAGAACCTTAGATCTGAGTCTAGCCACAAACCTAAGTTTTTGGTATCCGCTAAGACAGGTAATTCTACACCATTTATTTTAATTTTGAGAGATGGTTTTATAAGTTCTCTCTTATGTTTAGGGCCAAATAGCATTACAGATGATTTTTTGGCGTTCAGCTGAAGGTTATGAGCTGCCGATATATCAACTAGATTTTCTAAATCCTCACTTATTTTGGAGGCAGCCAATAAACCTTCGTCCGAAGTGAAGGAAAAATAAGCTTGCGTGTCATCTGCATAATTATGTATAGTACAACTCTCAATTATCTTACAAAAATCTGAGATATATATCGAAAACAGCAAAGGTCCGAGTATGGATCCCTGTGGTACACCTAAATAATTATATCGAGTTTCTGATATTTTGTTATTGCATACCACTGTTTGACAGCGGTCTTGCAAATAACTTTTGATTAATGCTACAGATTCAACTGAAAAATTATAATATGCCAGTTTATCACATAATATATTGGGATCCATAGTGTCGAACGCCTTGCTGTAATCTAACAAAATCAGACGGCTTATTTTACCTTCATCGGTAGCTCTAATCAAATCATCTGTGATGGTGGCCAAAGCAGTGGTTGTACTATGTTGTTCTCTAAAACCGGATTGTGAGGTGGGTATTATATCATTTTCGATTACATAGTTAGTTATCTGAATTTTCATTATACCCTCAAGAGTTTTTGACAACATGGGAAGCACACTAATTGGTCGCAGATGACCCAATTCGGTAGGATTAGGAATTTTGGCAAAAGGTAGAACATTAGCCTGTTTCCACGCTTCTGGAAATATTGAAGTGGTAGGGGCACAATTTATAATAAAAGTGAGATGGTCTATTAGGTAAACACTTACTAGCCTAAACATTTTGAGGGAGATGAGGTCGGGGACCTACTGAGTTACTTTTAATTGAATTTAAACATTGAATAACATCTTTCTTCTCAACATAAGAGAATTTAAAGAGTCTATTTGTAGGATTGTGTACATTTTTGTATTTTTGTAAAATTTCAGACTGTTTGGGTGTTTTATGAATTAAAATCGGATTTGTAAAATGAGCATTGATTAAATCTAAATCTAATAAATTATTTGGTATATCATGTTTGTTATTGGTATTTAATATTTTTAAAGATCTAAGTGTGTCCCACGTCATTTTATAGTCTTTCTGGGCCATTATGAATTCCATATATGCCATTTATTCTCTTTTTATAGCATAATTTACCTGGTTTTTGAGAACTTTATAATAATTCCAGTGGGCTGGTGATTTAGTTATTTTACATTTACTAAATGCTTTATCTCGACTCTTTATCATTTCCCTTATATTGTATGTCAGCCAAGGTGCAGGAGGTTTTGTTACTCTGACTGTTCGAACAGGAGCACTGACATTAAAAATAGTGATAAGATTTTCATTTAGAAATTTAACCATGTCATTCACATCTCTTAGATTATAAATATAATTCCAGTTTATGTTGTGAAACTGTTCAAGGAATAGATCTTCATCGAATTCCTTAAAGCTACGAAAAGTAATTAATTTACTTGCATTTTCTGCTTTGATTTTATTAATATTGCAAATGGTAGCACAATGATCAGAAATTCCATGTATGTTAACCACTGTTCCACTATAAATGCATTCATTATCAGAGGTAATTATAATATCAATTAACGTTCGCGTGGTTTCGGTAATCCTAGTAGGTTCAGCAATGATTTGAAAAAGTCCATAAGACTCAGTAAAATTATGGAAATGTGTGACACTCTGATTATCGCTTAATAAATTTATATTTATATCTCCAGCTATAAGGACTGTAACACAATCAGGTATTATAACAGACATTGTATTTTCTAGAGAATTAAATGTGTCTAAAATATTAGATCTGGGTGGTCTGTACAAGACCCCTATGGCGTAATGCTTCCCTAGTATTGCTGTCTTAATCCATAATTGCTCCAAAGTGTTATTAATTTCTTGAAGGATAATTTTATATTGAAAAGTACTCTTAATAAATATACCTAGACCCCCACCTCTGCTGTTTCTGTCTAATCGAATGAATTTATATCTAGGAATTGACAACAAATCACTGCTTACATCTATACTTAACCAAGTTTCTGATACAGCAAAAATTTCGAAATTTTCTGAAGTAATATATTCTTTTAAATATTCAAAACCTGTAAGAATAGATCTAACATTCAAGTGACCAAATTTCATTTTATACTACATATATTTATTCTAAGATTACTAGACAATTGGTAAAAATATATAAATTGCACTAAATTATTTGACAGTTTTAACAATAGATAATAAATTTGAATAATTAAAAACTTTGTATTTTACTTAATATTTGGTAACTTTATTTTTTGGATTGTTGATTTCTTGTGAGTTTCCCGAGGTTGCCTCTATTTGGTTAGCTTTTTTCTTGTCTTTTTTTGTTGAAATTTGTCTTGGGTACTGTTCGTCTTGAGTATCTTCACCTATTTCGTCTTCAGAACTAGGGAGTATTTGTGATGTTTGTGCCGTTAAATCAGACAATGTATGGGTTACACCGTCTATAATAATTTTATTCCCAATTATTTTCGCCTGGATATTGTTAGCTTTGGCTTGTTTTAAGTGAACGTTCAGAAGTTTTCTTTCCTGTCGATCCTCGTACGGGAGATCATCAGCAAATACAATGCCAGTATCTTTGAGTTTAGAGAGGTTTTTAAATATCTCGGACTTTTTTAGATGGCTAATTAATCCTAGTAGAATGATCGGTTTGTTAGCGTTATTCTTTATTGGGTAGCAATCATCTATGTCGTTGTAATTCAGCTCAATATTTAGTTTGCCCTTTATAAAACTAATAACAGTTTCTAGAGCAGAGGTATCTTGAGTTTCTAAACCATATATAATAATGTTGTTTTTCTTTATTTTTCTTTCGCATGCCACAGTTCTTTTTTTTAGTATCTGATTTTCAGCTTTTAGGTTTTCTACTTTAGTTTCGAATTTTTCGGAAGTATTTTTAAGTTCTTCTTTTACAGCCCTAATATCTGCTTTTATATCTTCTCCGTTTTCGTCCACCTTTTGTAGAAATATGAAAAGATCCTCAAGTGATTTACTTATTATTACAAATTACTGTACCACTGCACCACCTAGATGTGGTCATATTTGTTGAGCTTACAGAGAATATATTTTGTTTTGGATTTGTAGCACTTTAGCAGATTTGGTTTTACTAGTCTCTGATAGATGTCTAGATTACAACAAAGAAATAACCATAGGTAGTGTAAAAAGTTTGCTCCTGATAAAAATAATTGCACAAAAAAGACTGTCTGTGTTATCTATAACAGAATATTCAAAGTTTATGTAAATTTCACTCGATTATTAAAGTCTAACATACCATGACAATTATGTGTTCACACTCCCAGCACCTTACACTATAGGTTTTCCAATTTTTAATTCAGACTCTTTCAAACGATAATAAATATTTCTTTTAGAGCACAACCACAGTAGAGAAAAGACCAGTAGTTTCACTCGCAGCGGCCCCTTTGATATTTGTTGTACTCGATTTTATTTTTTTTAATTCACTGCGCATCTACTGTTTGTATCCCACGCGCATTTCGTCGATAGTGGGGACTGTTCAGAAACGTAAACGTAAACAAAAATAAACATCCGCCCCACCCTATATCATCACTGCCATCCACTGTCGTCGTGCCGTCCATTGCGCATCGAATAGTTTAAGCCCACGCGCATCGCATGCGCACTGAAAATCTTATACAACTGTTCCGGCTGAGTCGGACTACTGGTCTTTTCTCTACTGTGGCACAACTAAACATTTCAATTTCAACCAAACATCGCAATAAATAATTTTAACTCGGAATTTTAAAATTCTGTTAAAACTTGGAATTTTAAAATCCCGTGTTATAACTGGGAATTTCAAAATCAGACTTATACTTGGATTTTTAAAATTGCGTGTTATAACTGGGAATTTTGACTTAAAATTCTTAGTTTAACACGGAATTTTCGAAATAGAAATTATTTTATTTTATGTGTCCTTTCCAGAGCTTCGTAAATATGTCTGTAGTATCAATACCAAAAAATAACAATAATTTACTGATATTAACAGACCTCAAATATCGCGTGAGTTTAATAAATTTCCGCCTAGGGACGAAAATCAGATCACGTTGGAACAGTTTCGTTTGCATGGGTCTCGATTTTATTATAAATCAAGAGCTATTTGCTGATAATTCATCCAAAACCAAGAAGGAAGAAAAAAAAACTTGCGTGTTCGAGGGCGGTTCTATCTTCTAGGTCCTAGTACCGGGATAGTGGAAAGGGGAGCTAAGAGTCTTACTAATCTTAGGACCAATTTTTAACTTATAAATTATAGCTAAGAGAGCGGAGCTAATAAAAGTACCTGAGCGCATATGAGAACATTTACGGCAAATAAATGACTACCGATCACGTGTCTAGATAATAAACAACAATAAGGCTATCATGGAAATCTCACATTTTTATAAACAGAAGCTCTCATTAGCGAGCCTTCTAACGTAAACGTTCACTAACCATAATCCGCAAAGCTAGAAGATAGAACCGCCCCCAAACACGCTCGCGTGGCACTCACATAGTTCCGTCACTAAAAACCTCTATTGCCCCTACTCAGTGCGTCAGTTCCCTCACTATATATAACTACTGATCCGAATGGCTTCCATTCACCGATAGCTCATGCCCAAGCCGAATTTGAAAGGGTGTTTCGATAAACTACATTCTGTCGTGAACTTTAAAATAATCCAAATTATTAATTCGATTTCAACAGACATTTCATAAAAAATAGTACAAAGCATCTGGACCCGAAGACCTAATGAGCTATTCATGGTGCGGGAGCTAAGTGGCTTTTTTGGACACTCATCGTTACAAGCATTTTCTATGCGCTGATTAATTCTATCGAACTTAAATAACGACAAAATAGACTTCTGGCATATGTCAGCCCGTCGAGTTGGCCATGGTTCAAGATATAAAAATCAGTGAAATTATATCATCGTTACAAAGCCATTTTTTTGTGTGTGTACACATTTTATGTTTAGAATGAATAAAATAAGATCGCCAGAAAGTGTGGGCCATCAGGGGCTCAACCAGAAAGGTCAAAGAGGTAAAAAAACGGAGTTATATAACATCATCATTACAAACTTTTTTGAGGTTGAGCATGTTTATTTAAATGTTTTGAACACAGAAAAAAATTCCCAGAAAGAAACTCCCGTCAGTAAGGCTAGCCAGAAAGAAAATGTTTAGAATTTTTGAAGAAAATTGGATTTTTTTTCGCATATTTCATCTCAGAACTCTAATCTCGTCGTTACAAGTTCTGACTCCTTTTTAAAATTAAAACGTAAGTATAAGCTCCTTTAACAATAGAATAGCCTCCCCGTAAAGTTCTTAGTGTCAACAAAAGTACCTACCATAGGCTCTTAAATATACAGGAATTTAACACTTTCGGCTAACTTGACTCCGTACCGTGCCTCAGATGAATTGTATCATTATTACCTTTCTGGCTGCGCCTCCTGACGGCCCACACTTTCTGGCGATCATTTTTATTCATTCTAAACATAAAATGTGTACACACACAAAAAATGAGCCTTGTAACGATGACATGATTTCACTAATTTTTAAACAGTGTTCGTGACGCTCCTGACAGGAGGTGCCCCGCCAGAAGTCGATTTTATGAATCGTTATCATCCATTAAACCATAAAAATATATCAAAATTCATAAAACGATGAGCTGCCGAAAAAGCCACCTAGCTCCCGCTCGTATCACTAGCAGCACTACTTATCCGTCTTTCTGAGAACACCGCTCATTTAGGTATAGCTTAATTTAACTACATAGTGTTGAAAGTGTCATCTTATTGGAACGATAAACTGCTAGCAGGACGGTTATTGTCGTTTGGAAAATGACATTAACGAGGTAGGTATTTCCCCAGCAAACATCTAGGTATTATGTGACGTTAAAACCACCTAAATTATGTATAATAAATCTAGTCGCAAAATTAGAATTAACCGTGTTTGATAAACTATCATCAAGGCGGCTGTTGTCGTCTGGAAAATTACGTCACATTAGCGAGGTAGGTATTACCCCAGCAAACATTTAGGTATCATGTGACGTCAAAACCACCTAAATTATGTATAATAAATCTAGTCGCATGTTTTGAAAAAATTTACGTTGACGCTACGTGGAATCGACATAAGTGGAGAATAAGACGACGTCGAAATTAAGTTATATCGACTAAGACAGGCAAAATTACACATAAACCGTACTTGTAGTGGCACAATATATTTGGTTACTAATACCCGTTTAGGAGAATTTTACTTAAATTTGACGTCAATTCGACATCGAGTATGACCAGCTTTGGGTAGAATCTACGTGTAGTGGCAATGACTGCAATAATCACCCACCAGTTGTAGAAAATCAAGAGTTCGATTCTATAAACTTGAACCAAAATTAGATCTTGTTTTTCAGCTTTTGTAAAATTAAAATTAATAAATTATACTTAAATAATAAAAAAAATGTCTTCGTTTCGTAATTTACACATCAATTCCATATCTTTCCTAACATACCTAAATTTATTATGAAAAAGAAGTTGGAACATTATATTTTTCTGTAAATATTTTTCAATAATGTTTCAAATAATAATAATTATAAATAATAATCAAGAACAAATAATTATATTTACAAAATATTTCTCATACAAAATTTTCAATAAAAACAACTCACTTTTCTATAAATATAGGGAAAAAACATGAGAAAAATCCTGTAATTGCCATTATTATTGTTTAAACAATATAAATAATTATTAGCTTCGAAATATTTCAAAATATTTTTTATTATACTAAATGTTCAATAAAAACAATTCACTTTTTCAGGAATATCACGAAAAAACATAAAAAAATAGATTTTTCCTGTAAAAGTTGTTATTATTATTTAAACAATATAAATAATTATCAACCCCGACTGTGAGAAACACTTTCAAACTTAAATTTTTAATAAAAACAACTCAATGTTTTATAAATATCGCGAAAAAAAAAATTTTTTAATATTTTTTCCGTTATTATTTAAACAATATAAATAATTATTTGCGCCACTTGGGATATTTATGATTTTGAATAGTATTGAAAAACACATGTCATTTAAAAAGAAATGTACAAAATCGGAGCTGTTGCGGAGAATTAAGAAGTGAAAACCTTCATTGACTCGACTATAAGAAAATACAATACGGAAAGTTATCAAATAAATCATAACTTTTTTAAATAAATCAGCGATTTTTTATTTATTTATTTTTTAAATTGGCAAAAGCGTCAACCTAATGTGAAATATTATTTTATATTAAATGTTTGCCATTTTGAAAATTCTGTACTAATAGGCCGGGAGCCCGTGTATAAAATGACTGACTATCCGGCGAACTTTGAAAATATGTAAAATGGATTGTTCTTATATAAGTTAGAAATTAATGGACCCCGTCAGCTGGTTGGGTAGCGGTGGGGGTGGCTGTCAAAGGGTTGAAAACTTGGTATTATATCATTTGTGCTTTTCACTTTTCGTCCTGTTCTAATCTTAATCAATTTTTTATAAATAATTATTTTTTTTTAGATGCTAGTGACAAAGAGAAAAATGATCTTTCATCCACTGGGCATCAAGGGAGTGATGAGTTTGATGAAAATGAGAATGAAGAAGATCTGCATCGGAAGCCGAATAAATTTATTTTTATTTTCACTAAACTAAATAAATTTTTTGAACAGATCATCTTGTATAATTTTGAAATATACGAATGTATTAATTTGTATTCTCATAAAATAATGTATATTAATAATAAATTGAATATTTAATCAAATTAAAAAAAGAAACTCGGGAATGCCGCACGCACGTTTTTTAACATTTAGTTATCAATATCGATATTACTAATTAAATCTGTATAGCGAACTTTAAAATTCGGGTATATGATAATATTCATACTAAGATTAACGATAAACACAGTCAGCTGCAAGTATGTGGGTGGAAAAGTCGTCAGCTGATGCAAGAAAGGTGATGCGCGCTGTTCTGTACCAGCTGACGACTTTTCCACCCACATACTTGCAGCTGGCTATGTTTTTCGTCAATCTCAGTATAAATATTATATATAAATTTAAAATTCGCCGAATAATATTTAAATTTTTCATGTTTTTGGACCTGTTTGATCGATCAGCTGACGGTAAATCCACCGCCCCCCGTCCAGCTGACTATGTTCTACTTTCATTATATAACATAATCTTCCCCTCATGTAAGTTTCAGCGTTCGCCGGATAGTTTTTTTTTCTCATTTTTTTTTACGTGTTTTCAACCCACCGCTACCCAACCAGCTGACGGTCCATTCATTGCTAACTTATATAAGAACAATCCATTTTTCATATTGTCAAAATTCGCCGGAAAGTCAGTCATTTTATACACGGGCTCCCGGCCTATAAGGGACTTTTTTTTAAATCCTCTTCTAATGTCATCCTGTAACGCTTGTGGAATGCCCCTATTAAAGGAATAAATTTTACCATTAAATGACGTATGGATACACATATCGACCTTACTAATAGAAGTTGACATATTTTTATAAAACTGAACCGGAAAAAATGACGATTCGCAATTTATCAAAAAATCTAAATAAATAGGTCTACCGGTCAACACTGGATGAAAATTGACCTATTCCCAGATTTTTCCTAAATTTTTCGGTATATGAATCATAATATGACTTAATATTTTGTATTTGATAATTCAAGGAAATCCAGTAAATTACTTAAACTAATCACGCTATATAAGATAACTGACAAAACGACGAATTGATTGAGTATTTTAATGCAGTTACAAATAGAATCAATAAATTTACATAAGTCTTATGTCGAATTTTTAATTTTTATTTATTACTATTCAGTTCAAACAAATCATGTTTTTATGTTGATATAAAAGTTCATCTTTCACAAAATTCCAAAATAAAAAAGTAAATCAATCAGAATGTACAGTTATTCATTAAAATGCGCTAGTGTGAAATCACGATACCGCTCGCCTTTATGTAGATTGTGAAAAAATTACAAGAATAAAACGCCCAGATGGCATATACAGTTAGAATTGAATACCTCTTCAGATTTAATACATTAAGTCAGTTTTGTTAAAACGTTTGCAAAGATCGAACCGAAAACTTAAAATGAAGTTCCTAGTTGTTGCATCTTTTGTTTTTGCCGTTATTGTTTCAGTCGAATCTAGTGAGTATTTGTAATTTAAGTTTGTTATAATTTTGTTTTCTTTAAAATTACCATAATATATACGTCATCTAATCAACTAATTAAAATTAATCAATTTGAGAAGTAAATTAAAATTATGAAATTTTAAGTGCAAAAAAATAAGTTATGAAAATATATGAAATATAATTGCGCATATAAGAATTTATATTAGTCCTGTCAATGAATGGTTTCTAGAGGGAAATTCCGAGATCCCAATTTTTGACTTGAGGGCTGTGTTTGGACTATTTAAAGTCCCCGAACATAGGAGGTGAGGGGGATGCAGGGGGGCACGAAGAAGGTCCCGGTTTTTGTTTTTCGCTCATATCTCGAAAACGGTTAGCCATAATCAAAAAGTGGCTATATGCAAAATTAAAGCTGACTAAATTTTCTACAAAAATATTTCTATTATTTTTTTCGTATCTGTTATGGATTCTATATCTTTTAACTGTATTCTAACTTTATTATAAATTTATTAAAATTGAAAAAAACTTTTAATAATCGTAGAAAAAAATTTTTTGTACAGATATTCGTTCTCACATAGCACACTACATCCATTGGACGTCCGTTTAATATCCAAGATACATCCTTACCTCCATGAACCTATTTTGGATATACAGTGGGCATCATAAATCCTATCTATAAAAGATGTACATCAATGTACGTCCACTGTACATCCATTTTTCATCCTTCTTCGGCTTAGTACATTTTGGTACGTCCACTGTACGTCCATAAAAGTTCGACATTTGACCATTACAAATGGACTTTCATTATACGTACATTTTCTGCCATCTAAGGGATGTACATCAACGTACTTCCAGTGTACGTCCATTTTTATCCTTCTATAGTTTAGCACATTTTGGTACGTCCACTGGACGTCCACAAAAGTTCTACATTTTACCATTCTCCGGTGTGATACCTTGAGACAGAATTTTACATGCAATATGCGCTGCACTGATGATTCTGACGATAACCAACAGTTAGAAATCGATAGTTGTAAGCAATTATCGTGTCTCTTCCCAAACAACACAGGTGCATCCAATGGACGTAAAAAGTACATACTTTTGGACTATATTTGGACATAATGTACGTACAATCGATGTCCGATTTTGGTACAATAGACGTCCAATGGACGTCCCGGTGTCACAACTTTGGGGAATATTGGACGTATGTACGTACTTGTACATCCACTGGATGTCCAAAGTATGTACAGTCCGACTGTACATACTTTGGACATCCAGTGGATCGTCCAAAGTTGTGACACCGGGACGTCCATTGGACGTCTATTGTACCAAAATCGGACATCGACTGTACATACATTATGTTCAAATACAGTCCAAACTATGTACTTCTTACGTCCATTGGATGAACTTGTGCTGTTTGGATTTCACAGCAGACTGAAGTCAAATATCGAATAAAAAATGTCTTTGTGTCTGTAAGTGTGTGTGTGCGTGTATATGTATGTGTGTATACGGTTTCTTGTAAACATGATACCTTCTGTTAGACTTAAAATATTGTAACGAAGTGTTTTTTCTTGATAATAAAATGCAGTAAATAAACCCTAAGCTTCGTTGCTTGTCCCGTTTACATGAAAAATTTACTTGTTTTAATAATTAATTGAATGGATTTTCCTCACCCTCATCCGTGCAACTGAGGAACTCCCCAAGTAAAGAACCGCGTTGTAGAATCCTATCTCATGTCAACTGTATTAAATCTCGCCGTGAGAAGATAGCGCGACATATCAATATAATTTACCAAATTGTCACCAGTGTCACTGGCCGTAATTCATTTCGGGAATATCGAAGTTAGTGTAAAGGCATTTTGGTGATTCCCGTATCAGCTCTGGTTAAAGTAAGATGCACTGATTTTATTAAGTGGGCAGCTCCGTAGCCAATTTGTCAGAGATCCCGTACATCCAACTATTAAGATTGTCCGACATGATTAAGTGTATTCAACTGTTAATTTCAAGTAATTTCGATTAAAATGTATAAAATGCGATTGTCAATTCCCGAATTATCCAGACACTGTACATAGCTCTTATAATTTTACTTCCACATCCAGTGGAAGTATAGTAACGACAAAAAAATTTTAAAAAATTTTTACTGTTCAAATATGCTTAGAATGTCATGAAACGTCGAGATTTTAAGTTTGAGCGAAAAAAAATTTCTGTCTGTCGGTCTGTCTGTAACTTTTTTTGTGCGCACGTTTACTCTGGAACCGTTTGAGATATTGACTTGAAATTTGGCACACGTATGTACTTTAACGAGATCTAGAACTAGATTATATTTTCGTCTTGTTCCGTCGAAGGGTTGGGGGGTAAATTGGGGTAAACATGGGGTAAATAGGTAAATCAAGCAGGTAAGAGTCCATAAAATTGGTATTTAGTACATACAAGAGAAGCTAAGGTCTCAAAAAAATGTTGGCATTAGCCACCCCCATCACCGCCCCCACCCCATTATTAAAGGGGATGAAAAAAAAAATGTGATTTAGTGTGTGTACAAGAACCAGAAACCTCAAAATATTTTTTTACTTCATCCACCCCCAATACCACCCCCCATCACCACCCCCACCCCACTACCGATGTGGGGTATCGTTTTATGGGTTTTTGGGGTAGAGTATTTCAAATATTATATTATTAAAGTTCCATAAACAATTATTTCCACATACAAATTTTTTTCGTTGTGAGTGACTTGAATAGAAAATCTGAATGTGGAAGTAGTGATTCCTTGGGCAGCGGTTTTTTTGTTAACGTCGGCGTGTTACAGAGACACAGACTGATAAATTCTCGAGATTTTGTTCAAAACAGTTATGTTCCAGTAATTTTTCTTAGGACCGAACTAAGAAAAAGAAACATAGTAGACATTTTTGAGAGAGTAACGGTAAACCATTTTTTATCAGATTATTTTAACTTGTACCGTGTTTTTTCTATTCAACGAGATAAAATAATGCTTGATAATTTACCATGTTTAGAATCTGTTTCTCTACCTGCTTTAATTTAACCACGTCGTGTTGATGATATAAATTAAAAACAAAATACTGTATTCTGAAGAAGTTATAAAAATTTGTTATAAAATAATACCTGACAATTTACCGTATTTAGAAACTGTTTTCATGCTAAAGTATTTTAACAATTATTACTCTTTATGAATAAGCAATAAAATCCAGTATCCTCAGGAATTTATGAAACTTTGTCATAGTCCGGGAACTTGACGCGAAAATCTGACAATCCCGAAAAATTAATTATTTTTCATATGTTGCTACGTAACATTCTCTGAAACCGCTCTGACAAATTTGCTTTTGGCTAGTAAAGGCAGCACATCTCCCGCTAGGCGCTTGCCACCTCGAAAACTGCAGGCAAACCGTCAGATCGGAAGTAAAAGAACAAAGCCGTGTTCTTTAGCCATACTTCCTGATTATTATAAAGAACAAAGTCGTGTTCTTTAATCCTGTTTCCTGATTATTATTTCGTGCATGCCCATATTGCTGTAACTAATTGCCTTGCTACCACCTAGAATTCAAGCACTGCCTGTTCTGGCTTTTTATGCTATTTTATATTTTTTTGTGTATACTGCCTGTTGTTTCTTTGCGTACTGTTTACCTTTTTTTTTTGTTGCTTATCTACTGCTTAGCATCCTGTGGATTGCCCGCTTGCCACTAAGTAACAAACCCGTTTAATAGTAACCTTAATATTTGCAACACTCCGATTAATCTATCTTCTCTTCGCTTGATTAGTTAGCCCGCTTGATTAGTCAGTTTTTTTTAGTTATTCGCGATGTTTTACCTATTGTAAAATAAAATATCGTAAGTTTTATATGTGATAAACTCCTTATGAGTATTTGAGTACCTAAACATTTTTTTTTTACTACTGTTATTGATTTTATCATGTTTTAATAAACGTTGTTATTTGCCGATTTTTAAGTTTTACTGTTTGAATGTGCCTGAAAATCTAATCTCAAATTTTGACCCCAGGACACTTCCGTGTCTTCACTGAGTTTATCCCAGCCCTACTGAAACAGGCTGCGTGAGGAGGCTAATGTGGGACCTTTGCCCCACGTAAAAATTGATACCGAAGTAGATCTCGGCGTCAAAGTGACGCTTCCACTCGTTTATGCGCTAGGCGACTGGAAGAAACCACGTCACAATATTTAATTACAATTTGGAACATATGTAAAACAGCATAGTACAATAATCCCTATTGAAATGGGCCATATCTATAATACATGGTGATAACCAGAGGCTTACAAACGCTCACTAATAAAACCTATTTTACGTAAGAGTGAGAGTTTGTAAGCCTCTTTCTTAAAACTTTTGTTTAAATAATTTTCTTCCACGGACATTACGGACAATTGTCTAAAAATTACAGCAGTTCGAAAATTTCATCATTTTTCAAACTTCGAGCTGCTGTAATATTTAAACAAGTGACAGTGGAAGTAAATTTTATACAATATTGACAATAACTAATAACTACATTGTCTGGGCCGGCCTTGGGGGGGGGGGGGGGGGGGCTGCCAACTTAATATACTTTTTTTTTCGAGTAAAATTTATGAGGACGAAAAATTTTTTATTTCTGACATGACCATAAAAAGGGGCGCCTTTTAAAATTTCGCACGAGGGCACGTGAGCAACTAAGGCATGGAAATAATGACAAAAATATAATTGGAAAAATCTACAGTGCAGCATAAGTGTTCACCTTTCTGGTGGCTGTAAATCGTAAAATATTAACAATAGAGACAAAATGTTTAAATAAAAGTTGTAGCTTTTTTTATTATATTATTATCTAACAAAGGAATGCTCCTTAGAAAGATACTCGTCAGGAATTACTTTCGAGCTCTATTCTGGGATCTTTGCTATTTGTACTATTTTTTAACGACATATCTATTTAGCACAAAATTTTGCTGTTGCAGGTAACCTAAAATTATTTTCGCAAATAGATACTCTAGGAAACTGTATAATTTATTATAAAACGATTATGGATGGAATTTTAGATTATTGAACAACAATGATGAGTTCAAATGAAAGCAGTCACTTGCATACAAAAAAACCGCTGCCCAAGGAATCACTACTTCCACATCCAGATTTTCTATCCGAGTAACTCACAACGAAAAAATTTTGTATGTGGAAATAACTGTCTAATAATATAATATTTGAAATCCTCTACCCCAAAAACCCATAAAACGATACCCCACATCGGTAGTGGGGTGGGGGTGGTGATGGGGGGTGGTAGTGGGGGTGGATGAAGTAAAAAAATATTTCGAGGTTTCTGGTTCTTGTACACACACTAAATCACATTTTTTATTCATCCCCTTTAATAATGGGGTGGGGGTGGTAATGGGGGGTGGCTAATGCCAACATTTTTTTTCGAGACCTTAGCTTCTCTTGTATATACTAAATACCAATTTTATTGACTCTTACCTGCTTGATTCATCTATTTACCCCAAATTTACCCAATTTATTAACGAGATGAAAATATAATCTAGTTCTAGATTTCGTTAAAGTACATACGTGTACCAAATTTCAAGTCAATATCTCAAACGGTTCCAGAGTAAACGTGCGCACAAAAAAAAGTTACAGACAGACCGACAGACAGAAATTTTTTTTTCGCTCAAACTTAAAATCTCGACGTTTCATGACATACTAAGCCTATTTGAACAATAAAAAATTTAAAAAATTTTTTTGTCGTTACTATACTTCCACTGGATGTGGAAGTAAAATCGTATAGTAAATGTATTAGACAGTGCTAAGTCGCTTCTTTCAAATAAAAGTTACAAGTGAAATTTAAAACTAATTTTAGCTTTAACAGATATGTGCTAGATATTGTTTCCAAGAGTTACAGAAAGCTTGGTTTTATTATGAAACTATTAGGTCTAGTGGATATAGTTTAACTGTGATATATTGTATATTTCTATTTAATACTTCCGTTCATTCGTTCTCAGTTGAATAGAGTGAGATTTAATTACTTCCACATCCAGTGGAAGTATAGTAACGACAAAAAAATTTTTAAAAATTTTTATTGTTCAAATAGGCTTAGAATGTCATGAAACGTCGAGATTTTAAGTTTGAGCGAAAAAAAAATTTCTGTCTGTCGGTCTGTAACTTTTTTTTGTGCGCATGTTTACTCTGGAACCGTTTAAGATATTGACTTGAAATTTGGTACACGTATGTACTTTAACGTGATCTGGAACTAGATTATATTTTCATCTTGTTCCATCGAAGGGTTGGGGGTAAATTGGGGTAAATTTGGGGTAAATAGGTAAATTAAGCTGGTAAGAGTCCAGAAAATTGGTATTTAGTATACTAAAGAGAAGCTAAGGTCTCAAAAAAAATTTTGGCATTAGCAACCCCCATTACCACCCCCACCCCCTTATTAAAGGGGATGAAAAAAAATTGTGATTTAGTGTGTGTGTACAAGAACCAGAAACCTCAAAATATTTTTTTACTTCATCCACCCCCACTACCACCCCCTAGCACCCCCCCCCACCCCACTACCGATGTGGGGTATCGTTTTATAGGTTTTTGGGGTAGAGGATTTCAAATATTATATTATTAAAGTTCCATAAGCAATTATTTCCACATACAAAATTTTTTCGTTGTGAGTGACTTGGATAGAAAATCTGGATGTGGAAGTAGTGATTCCTTGGGCAGCGGTTTTTTACTTCCACATCCAGTGGAAGTATAGTAATGACAAAAAAATTTTTAAAAATTTTTATTGTTCAAATAGGCTTAGAATGTCATGGAACGTCGAGATTTCAAGTTTAAGCGAAAAAAAAATTTCTGTCTGTCGGTCTGTAACTTTTTTTGTGCGCACGTTTACTCTGGAACCGTTTGAGATATTGACTTGAAATTTGATACACATATGTACTTTAACGAGATCTAGAACTAGATTATTTCATCTTGTTCCGTCGAAGGGTTGGGGGGTAAATTGGGGTAAATTTGGGGAAAATAGGTAAATCAAGCAGGTAAGAGTCCATAAAATTGGTATTTAGTATATACAAGAGAAGCTAAGGTCCCAAAAAAAATGTTGGCATTGCCACCTCCATTACCACCCCCACCCCATTATTAAAGGGGATGAAAAAAAATGTGATTTAATGTGTATACAAGAACCAGAAATCTCAAAATATTTTTTTACTTTATCCACCCCCCCACTCTCACTCCCTGTCACCACCCCCACCCCACTACCGATGTGGGGTATCGTTTTATGGGTTTTTGGGGTAGAGGATTTCAAATATTATATTATTAAAGTTCCATAAACAATTATTTCCAGATACAAAATTTTTTCGTTGTGTGACTTGGATAGAAAATCCGGATGTGGAAGTAGTGATTCCTTGGGCAGCGGTTTTATATATTATTTTTTGTATGATAATTAAGGGGAACTAAGATAATAACTATAAAAGCATTAAGGCAATAACAAAGAATATTCTGTTGATTTTCTAAACTCCTGTGCGAGCTACGTATAATTTATTCGTTATGTATAGTATTAAATATTTAGAAATTCCATTGACCCAGGGGTTAAGAGGAAAAAATATCTAGAATAATTTTGTTTCAGATTAGAGAAGGCGTATTGACGTACCTATACTTATTATGAATCTACTAATTTATTAACAACAGTGATATTGAATTACCTTCTAGTTAATAATAAATTATTCCCATTACCATTCAATACACAATATAGTCCTCACTATAGGGTTCAGTGTCCATTTCAAGGTCCTAAATAATTGATGGAAATGCTAGAAAATGTTATTTGTTATTTATAATAATAAAAACGGGATGAAAAGAGGTGGTAGACTCCTCGTTACCCAAAAATTTTATACAAAGAACTATTTATTGGGCTGAATAATTCTATTACAAACAAAAACACTTTTGGTAAAAATGTTTAATAGCAACGTGCACCTGTTTATTATTATTTACATATTTTGGGATATTTTAATCGCAATACACTTTAATAATATTCATGATATACAGGGTGTCTGGTAAGGCGAAGCTGACTCTGAACAGGGGAGGGGGGTAGAGGAGGTCATTTGACATCTATATGACCAAACATACCCAGTGGCGGATCTAGAAATTTCAATAATTTTTTTCTCATCTGTGGCGCATGGCCCATACGAAATATGGGAAATAACCTAGAGAAGCACTCACTCCTCTAACTAAAATTTTTGAAAAAGCAGTTTGCGAAAAAATTTTTCAAAATTCTCTGGTCTAGGGACTCCCGTTTAAAATTATTCTTTTTTGTCATATACATTTTACTTTTCATAAAAATGCAACAATAGGTTTTGGAGTTTATGAAATTATTTTCATTAATAACTGAAATACAGTGAACTGAAATTTTGTAATTTACAATTTAATAACAAATTACAAAATTTCAATTCGTTGTATCTCAGTTAGTAATGAAAATATTTTCATAAACTCCAAAACCTACTGTTGCATTTTTATGAGAAGTAAAACGTATGTGACAAAAAAATTTTTTAAACGGAAGTCCCTAGACTAGGAGAGGGGCGCAAGAATTTTGAAAAATTTGTTCGCAAACTGCTTTTTCAAAATTTTGTAGAGGTCGTTAGAGAAGTGCTTCTCTAGATGTTATTTCCCATATTTCGTATAGGTCCCATGCGCCACAGACGAGAAAAAAATTATTGATATTTCTAGATCCGCCACTGAACATACACCTATATGAAAAACGCTACGGTTTTTTTTATATTGCCGATTTTGTACTTTTTTAAAAAATCTCCATATTTCATCATTTATTTAAGTATTACGTACTAAATTCAACTTTTGATATCTGAAATATTATTTTTCTTTATCCTATTTAGCCTATTAAATTATTATAAGAAAATTATAATGGTAATTAAAAGTCTCTGTTAAATTTTTTTTTAAAAAGTCATCTAGATATTTCTCTATTGTATCCTCTTTAAGTGGCAATATCATACATACCATCAAGTTTTACCAGTCACTAAAAATATACAAAAGACTATTAATCGGCAATAAATTTTGTTATATGTTTGTTAGTAATATCACTGACAGCTGTCAAGGCGCACACTTTCGTACTTCTTGTGTTTTTAACGAAGTTTATAAGCTATCCTCAGTCTCAGTGTTGTGTCTTGTGTCGTTTTGAACTGATAACCAGCGGCGGATTTAGGGGGGGCTCTAGGGTCTACACCTGGGCGGCAAATTTTTTGAAAAATACCAAAGGCACATAAAAACAAAAAATTATCATTATTAGTATGTACTACCAGAACATTTTTAATTTATTTGAGAACGTATTTTTTATTTTAACTAGATTAGAGTTCCTTATTATATTATACAGGGTGATCGTGCGAACGTTAGAACCTCATTTAACTTCGTTATTTTTGGAGTTACGTAAAAAAGTTCAAAAATAAAAGTATTGAAAATCACATGTGTTTTCCAAAAATCATTTCAGAAAAACAATTAAAAGTCGAATTTCGGAGATATGAGCTTTACCTTGTTTTTTTTAATGGAACACCCCATATATTTTTACACCATTTGAAAGACCATAGAAAAATGGTGTTTGACACAGTACTTTTCTTAAAAACTATAGTAGATTTTAAATTTGTCATGGTAGTCCGAAAAATATATATCAATTATTGATATTCTCCATTTTATTTAAAATAAAGTGAAATTAGATACTAACAGGTATTTTGACAGAACTGACATATTATTGTTTATTTTAATTTACATACTTTTGTTTTCCTTGGCTAATTTGATAAATTGTAAATTTATAGTAAATTAGACAAAATTTTTGAAGATAAATACCTTGTATTATTGTATAATTAAAAAGCTTTTTTTATGGCCTTTCAAATGGTATAAATATACAGGGTGATTCTTTTAAGGCGGCCATTAGAATATTTCCCACTTGCAGATGAGATAGACATTTGAGATTTGGTACCCTACCATAGTCGACCATTGTGAGTGCGAAAATAATAATTTCAAAATGGCTGTACTTCCGGAAATACCGGAAGTCAATACCAACTTGCTTATTTTAAATGGAACACCCTATATATTTTCGACTTTTCGAAATGGTCATAAAATTCTGAGTCAAAACATGTAGCACACCCTATATCTAAACCGAGCAGTTTCGGAGATATTTGACATTTTATAAGAAATTTGACGGTTTGCAAGAACCGTTATAACTTTCTTCTTGTAGGAAATCCTTATTTGCTCTTTGATACGTGGAAACAATACAAGATGAGCTACTCTCTACAAAACAAATAGATTGCAAAATAGTATACCAAGTGTTTTATTTTTCACGTTACATTTTGTCAAATTCAAACCTCAAAAACTTTTTTATTTCAAATGGAACACCCTGTATTTTTTTACATCAAATTATGTTAAATTAAATTCCCTTTTTTCTGGTATAAGCATTGTAGGGGTTAAAGTTACAACTTTTCGAAGTATTGGCGATTTTCTTAAATGTCCAAGAATTTTTAGTAAAAATTGCCATCAACTTACCCATGATTAGAAACAATCATTAATGCCAGTCAATCTCTTTTGTTAAAAAACGCCAGCACGTTTAAATTACCCCCACGAAGACTTTTAGGTTTGTTTATTATTTATGGAGAATGTGATAAAGTAATACCAAGAACATGTAACACATTTGCTACTCGATACCCACAAGAACAGAAACCATCCACCATACACTGTAAAACGCATATTGGATAATTTCAGAATATTTGGCTCTGTCAAATGGCACGTGCCAAATTTTATTATGGCAATCGACGTAGAATTAAATTTGAGGTGGACTTATATCAGCATGTCCTATATCTAACACATGTACTTTTTGAATTATTCGCAAGTTTTTGTTGAAAATTATAATTTATCAAAAAAAAAACGTAGAAACCTATGAAACAACTGAAACAATAAAGTGGGTATAGAGTAGCAAATGTGTTACATGTTCTTGGTATTATTACTTTATCACACTCTCCATAAATAATAAACAAATCTAAAAGTCTCCGTGGGTGTAATTTAAACGTGCTGGCATTTTTTAACAAAAGAGAATGACTGACATTAATAATTGTTTCTAATCATAGGTAAGTTGATGGCAATTTTTACTAAAAATTCTTGGACATTTAAGAAAATCGCCAATATTTCGAAAAGTTGTAACTTTAACCTCTACAATGCTTATACTAGAAAAAAGGGAATTTAATTTAACATAATTTGATGTAAAAAAATACAGGATGTTCCATTTGAAATAAAAAAGTTTTTGAGGTTTGAATTTGACAAAATGTATCGTGGAAAATAAAACACTTGGTATACTATTTTGGAATCTATTTTTTTTGTAGAGAGTAGCTCATCTTGTGTTCTTCCTACGTACCAAAGAGCAAATAAGAGTCTCCTACAGGAAGAAAGTTATAACGGTTCTTACAAACCGTTGCACCTGTCAAATTTCTTATAAAATGTCAAATATCTCCGAAACTGCTCGGTTTAGATATAGGGTGTGCTACATGTTTTGACTCAGAATTTTATGATTATTTCGAAAAGTCGAAAATATATAGGGCGTTCCGTTTAAAATAAGCAAGTTGGTATCGACTTCCGGTATTTCCGGAAGTGCCGCCATTTTGAAATTATTATTTTCGGACTCGCAATGGTCGACTATGGTAGGGTACCAAATTTCAAATGGCTATCTCATCTGCAAGTGGGAAATATTCTAATGGCCGCCTTAAAAGAATCACCCTGTATATGGAGTATTCCATTTAAAAAAAAAAAAAAAAAAGTAAAGTTCATATCTCCGAAATGCGACTTTCAATTGCTATTCTGAAATAATTTTTGGAAAATACATGTGATTTTCTATAACTTTTATTTTTGTACTTTTTTACGTAACTCCAAAAATAATGAAGTTAAATGAGTTCTAACGTTCGCGCGACCACCCTGTACATAGAATTTTCTCAATATCTATTATAGAACTTAAATTAGTGTAGGAGTTGTTTTGCTGATTGCTGATAAGTCTATCTGGCCTAGGCCTATTTGGTCTTTGTCTAAATGAATAACATTTTAAATGCATACCAAAGTTTATTTCAAATTTTATTTTATTCTCGTTCTCATATAATAAAATAAATGATATTATATATCGATCTGGTTTTTAATTTGTCCAAAACCACCTGTTGCTAGTACTAATGATTTTGTGCTTTGTGCTATAGGCGTCTGAAAATAAGGAGTACGCCACCTGGTGGTCTATAGTCAAACTAATTATGGGCTTTTCTGTCATTGCATCTTTAGTGTACGATGATATCAACAATAAGTAAATGATAAACTGAGATGCTAAGTTATTAAAAATATGATAGCGTTTAAAGGGGCTACAATTTGCTGGAGCCAACCTACTCGGTATCCTTTGTAAATTGCAGGGACAACTCGTGAAAGTTGAGTTGGCACGGCAATGTTCAAAGCATACCCTCTTTGATGTAGACACCTTTAACCATGCATTGAGAGGGAAAAAGCTGGTGCAAATAACCGTGGCCCGAGTAACAATAACCGCACTTTTCTAAATTCACCGGTGGACGCACCGGGTGGACAAAATACGAAGCTGATTGGCTATGCTTTTCAAAATAGCCAATCAAATAATGTTATTGCTTACCGGTGCGATCCACCGGTGAATTTAGAAATCTGCCCTAATAGTGTCTTAGAAAATCACACCTTGTAAGTGAAATTTTTGAAATAAGTAAATATATGTAATTCCAGTATATTTAAAAGTAATATATACTATTGCACCATGCACTATTATGTTTTACCCCTGAATGTTTCTATTTCATATTTTACAAAATACTGTTTCATTTATTTTACTTAAAGAATTAATAAATAGTTATATTCAATGTACCACTAATTTCATGGGCATTTGAATCTGAGACACTTGTTTGTAAACATAGAGCATACACATTTCCTAAGTTTTGTGTTGAATATGGGTTGTACCACACAAAATAATATGTCCTGCATTTAAATCATATTCCCCTTCATACACACACTTAGAATTTTTACATTTTTAATGCTTCACAAATGTTCCATACATTGCTTAACCTAAATGCCACTCATGTTTCCTGAAAAAAAAAGTGATTTAAACTACAACTGTACATAAATTTAAAGAAATGTTTAAGTTTATTAATATTTAATTAGCCAGACACCGTTTATGTCGAAGAAACTACTTTTCAAGGGAAAAACTAGATAACCTAAAAAAATATGAATTTTGCTGAATAATGCCATTAACATCTTGCAAATCACTTACAACAAAATCTTACAAACCTTTAGGTCATATATTATTAATGTTATTATTTTGAACGCCAAAAATAACAATAAACAGAACAAAATTAATATAAGTATTCGCCATATAAACAAACAAAAAGCCTATAATTAGTTCACGAGTTCTCCACTTTGGCGCTGGCATCTTAAATTCAGACGCCTATTGACCAGTGTTGCCAACAGAGCTTTCTAAAATTCTCCGCCTAGTGCCTTAAAATTCTCCGCAAATCGAAGAAATTCTCCGCCAAAATTAAAATATCAAAATTTTCTATACAACAAAAAATATATTGACCTTTATTTGCTTCTCAATATGTAATGCATTAGTCTATTACTAATTTGCACAAATTGATATTTTATTTCATCAGTAATGAATTAATAAAACCTGATTGTGAGAATCAGCACAAGATTTGGAGCACGCTTGTGATTAGTGCACTAGTGCACTATATATACATACTTTAATGAGTATGAACAATTAGGAACCTATTGTTCCCTTTCAAAGAAACTTTAAGAGATAAGCTAAATTTGGAGGCACTCTGGCTTCCTCTCACTTGTAAACTAATTATTCAGGAAACTGAGACAGGTAACCTTCAAATATGCCTTTTTCTGTCTAAAGCTTCTTCCAGCTCCAGCTCCAGCCTATCGGTCCTCACTCCAATATAGTAGGTCCTTTCCTTTGTTTTTGAGTGTAGTGTGTTTTACACTACACTCAAATTCAGCTGAAAATTCAGTGTACATGAGTGTGATAAAAGCAATGGATTGGACAAGTGTAATTGAAATTGAAATTTTACTAATTTATTTTTTTCGAAAGCTTTCTGGAAGAATTCCTCAGTGAATTGATCATCTGAGAAAAATTGTTAGATTAGATTAGGTAAATAATACATTCCTATACGGTATTTTTTATAGTTACCATTTCTTAGATTAATTACTTGTGGGTCATCTTCCAACCTGCAATTTTGAACTGAATTTCTTCAATTGTCTTACACCAATACACAAAACATAATTCACATAAAAGTCCAGAAACTACTCTATTAATTCAAATATTTCTATTGCTCATGTCCAGTGCAATTCACACCTGCCTTTGACCAGGTGGAGATAAGCTACACCAGTGCTGACCAGTGGACATTACACTGGGCAAAGGAATGGTAAAGTGTAGTGTATGTAACACCATATTTTTGCAAAGAAACGACTTTGGGTAATTCAGTGTAGTTCAGTGCTACACTTCGAATGCAAAGAAAGGACCTAGTATCGAGCTCACTACTTGAGATCATTTATTCGACAACCGGCCTCTGTTGACCCTTAATGAAACTGAATACGCACATATCGCCATCTGTTATCATTTACATAAACTCCTAAACTGCAAGAAAACAGAGAGGTACATTATTTTGTTATTTGTTTAAATAAAGAAATAATTATAAATTCTGTCACCCTATATTCTCCGTCAAAAAGGCATACTCCGCCAGATTCTCCGCAGGCAGTCAAATTCTCCGAAAAGCGGAGAATTCTCCGGCAATTGGCAACACTGCTATTGACAAACCTATGGGGAGAAAGCGTAAAAGGGAATTGACCCTTTAAAAGTGGGAGGTGAGGTGTAGAGGGAATATCATTTTTTACTGCTGAGGCAAGCAGCAGAGAGTAGGAAGGGAGTGGGAGGGCGGCAAGTTTCCATAGCCCCTAGGCGGCAGAAGTATAAATCCGCCACTGCTGAAAACTTGTTTTAAGTTTCTGACATATTGAGTAAAATTAATTTCAATTTTAATAAACAAGAGTATGTTGATATACTCTTTTACTATGGCAAAGCAGATTGGAATAATGCGTACCTTGCTGCAAGAATTGTATCATGAACGATTTCATCCACATAGAAAGATTCCAGATCCGCGTGTATTAAACAACACTTATCACCGAATGGCGGAAACAGGTAATTTACATCAACATGAGCCTGCTACAGGACCTGCACCCATGCAAGCGTTAGAAAAGGGGGAAAGGCAACTTGAATTGTCAATTTGGAAGATTTGGTCTGTAATGAATACAGAAAATAAGAAACATCTTTACCATTATACTTCAGTACAGGGTCTCGAAGAAGGCGACTCTGTTCGAAGAAATAGCATTTTGTCGCTTTTTATTGAATGCTGATATTGAGGACCCCCATATTACTTAAAATCTATTCTATGGACGGATGAATCAAAATTCTCCCGTGAGAGGCATAATCAATTTTCACAATCTCCATTATTGGGCGGACAAGAGCGACAACCCGCAAATGGAGAAACAAACTTTCTTTCAGAATAAGTTTAGTGTCAATATTTGGATGGCATGGGTGTAGCTGGACATGTCATTGGGCCTCATTACCTACCAGATAACCTGAACGGAGACTTCTTCCCAGGCAGCAAGGTGTCGTCATTATGACGTCGTTTTTTCGGTATTAATTACGTCAATTTCACCTTCAGCATGACGTAAAAATGACGTGAAAAAGACGGCACAATGTCACAGCCCAATGACGTATTGGTAATCAGTGAATTTTGCGATGTGATGCAAATCTCTCATTATAATATTTTTCCACAATTATTAATAAAGTTTTTGACGAAAAAAAAAACCGGAATGTGCAGGGATCAAACCGCGGACCTTTTGACTCAAATCAAATCAAATCAAAGATATTTATTAATGTTTAAAGACATGAATGCGCCTCAGCTGGGTCCAGTCTAGAGCCGATCACCCCACCGCGGCGTGCAACGTCGCGGTAGGTAGGTGATCGGGCTGTAACAACAGATGAAATTGGGGCGTTAGGGCTCCTGTTTAACATATATATAAAACGTAAACCTAACAATAATCCGGGAAGATATTAAAATACTTAGAAATAGCTAGAACTACGAAGAAACAATTGCATTTTTAACACACGCGCACTGTCGCACGCGCGCACTAAATTTATGAAGAAAATCTTGTGGACCTTTTGACTCGCAACCTAACACTTTCCTCACTGAACCATTGAACATCTTTATTTAAATATGTTTAAAAGCTGTATACCTAGTTAGAAATAGTAAAACAAAATTATTATTACTATGTGGCAAAAATTGAACTAGTCACTAAATACTTCTATTTATTTTTATTTCATAATGATTTATTTCACGTCATTTTAATGACGTCAAAATAATGACCTAAAAGAAACGTGTATTTGACGTCTTCGTGATGACGTCAGAAGTACGTTTTAAATATCACGTCTCTGGTACGTCATTTATTAATGACGTCAAACTAATGACCTAAAAGACACGTGTATTTGACGTCTTCGTGATGACTTCAGAAGTACGTTTTAAATATCACGTCTCTGGTACGTCATTTATTGGGACAATGACGTCAGCGACGAAAAATCACCTTTAAACGACGACACCCTGCTATCTGCAAAACGATCTTCTTCCGCTCCTGGAAAATCTGTCAATTAACCTTCGCCACCGTATCATTATCCAAAACGATGGATGCCCAGCTCACTACCACTTGACAGTCCGCCAATTCTTAGATCCAACATATCCCGATCGGTGGATTGGCCGTAGTGGCCTGCAAGACCCCCAGATTTAACAAATGAAGGATGTCATGTTCAACTAGTAGCAAAAATAGAGTGAGCAACGAGCCGTTCTATAACCGGACAACTACTGTTGAAATTAGAAGACGGGCGAGGAAATGCATTAGAAATAATGGGACTCATTTTGAACACCAAAAATAATAAATTTGTTCTTAAATAATAATTTTTGTTTTGAATAAAGTTTTTTGAAATAGCTTTGTTTTTGTTGAAAGAACACGCATATTTAATTTTTGATTAAATGAAAAATTATTGCTGATTGATAGTCTTTTGTCTATTTTTAGTGACTAGTAAAACTTGATGGTATGTATGATATTGCCACTTAAATAGAATACAATAGAGAAGTTTTAAAAGTAATTGTAATCTAGATGACTTTTTTTTATTTTGTAAGACTTCGAAAATCGACACTTTTAATTACCATTACAATTTCTAATAAATGTCATTTTTTTTATAGGCGACAGAAACTTTTCTTTATTTTTTTTTTGTTAGAAGTTTATGGATTTCGGATAAACAAAAAACATTTCAGAATATCAAAAGTTAAATTTAGTACGTAATACTTAAATAAATTGTGAAATATGGAGATTTTTTTAAAAAGTAGAAAATCGGCAATATAAAAAAAAATGTAGCATTTTTGACATAGGTTTGGTCATATAGATGCCAAATGACCCCTCTACCTCCCTGGTCGAGGTCGGCATCGCCTTACCAAATACCCTGTATACTAGGGTGGCCCATCTCTATAGGGGGTGAATTTTTTTTGCGTATTTTTTAAGTCTCACCCCACGAAAATATACTATTATACTAGGAATAATTTATGTCAAAGTTTCAGATAATTCGGTGAACGGTAACCCGTGCCGCATTCAGGTAGAAATTTGTAGATAAGATTTTATTATGGTAATACACTTAAATTTTACTTAAAATACAAATATCTACCTCTTTTCTCATAATGTTTTATTGGTGTAATTATTTCCTAGAAATTATTTGTTTTCGAAGTTTGGAAATATAATGCACCTACGGTAGGTTTTTATGTCAGTTTGCAATTGTGTTTTACAGTGGTGACATTATAAGTTCTAGCATAGGTTCCTTTTTGAAAAAACATGTAACGATGGCTGATGTTAGATCCTTACGAAAGGATACTTTCATTTACTTAGTTGGACACTATTCGTCAAAAATCATTGGCAAAAAAATTGCCGTCTAATAGACAAGTATTACAAGTGCTCTTTTATAACATTCGTGAAGTGAAGCTAAGTGTACATGAAAGTGCTAAATTAACAATAAAAGAGATGTCAGTTTTTTGGGATAAAGCTCGCATTTCGACACGTCAGGATTTTCATTGTGTTAAACAACTAGATAAACTTTATGCAGAGTGAAGAAAAAAATTTCGTTGAAAAATTGGACGATTTCTTTGACATTTCTCATGCAAATGCATTGGAGTTGATGAAAATAGATGAAGATAAGCAGTTTTTAATTAACCAAAGAAAAAAGGGACGTCCTGGATTTATGCATGGTATTGATTACCAACTTGCTTCTCAAGAAAAATCAGCTGAGGAGAAATTACAGAAATTATCCGAACGAATGCAACGAAGTCAACAAGAAAAAGCTAGATTAGAGGAAACAGTCACCTGTCCATCATCAAGTAGTAATTCAGCCGACTCCAACGAAAATGAAGATGAAATAATCGAAGCCCAAGAAGAGTTGTTACAAGACCAGCCTGGCCCGTCACAGCCAAAAAAGAGGAGATTGTATGGAACATGTAACATCACACCAAAAATAGCCGCTGCATTTGATGCTTGCAAAATAAGCGACAGGTATGGAGTCCATATTTTGACGGCAGTAGCAGAAGCACTAGGACATGACACCACATCTTTGTCCATCAGCAGAACCACACTTCAGCGCTCTAGACAACGCATCCGCGAAGAAAGAGCTGAAATATTAAAAACTGCCTTCGGTAATTCTGAATTGCCGGCCCCAGTCATCCATTGGGATGGAAAACTTTTACCTTCTCTCACTGGAATGGGAAATATCGATAAACTTGCTATCTTAGTTACTAGTGGAGATATTGACCAACTACTTGGAGTACCAGCTTTGCCCAATTCAACTGGAAGAGAACAGACTGAAGCAGTTTATGATGTGCTTTGTGAATGGAATTTGGACGAAAAGGTAATAGCTTTGTGTTGTGATACAACAGCATCAAATATGGGTTATATAAATGGGGCAGCCACACTATTGCAACAAAAATTAGAAAGAGATATTCTATATTTTCCTTGTAGACATCATATTTTTGAAGTGGTTTTGAGAAGTGTGTTTGACACAAAAATGCCTTCCTCATCTGGTCCAAATGTGCCACTATTTAAACGTTTTAGGGAATTTTGGCCTAAAATAGATCAAAATAAACTAAAAACTGGATTTCAGGTATCAAAAATTAAACACATTTTACAACCAGTTAAAGCCGAAATTGTAAAGTTTCTAAATGCAGCTTTAACTTTGCAACAGCCTCGTGATGATTATAAAGAATTTTTAATGCTTTCTAAACTTTTTGTTGAAGAAAAGCCCACTCACACGACATTCTATCAACCAGGGGCATTTCATCATGCACGTTGGATGGCCAAAGCCATTTACTGTCTAAAAATATTTTTTTTCCAAGATCAGTTCCAACTAACTAAAAAAGAAAAAATAGGTATTGAAGATATATGTCTCTTTATTGTAAAGGTTTATGTAAAGGCCTCGTTTACAGCGTCATTTGCTACTAAAGCACCGCTTCATGACTTAGACTTTTGTAAAGAACTCATTAATTATCAAAATATTGACAAAGAAATATCTCAAGCCGCAAGTAGGAAATTAGTGAACCATTTGTGGTACCTTAATTCAGTAAATGTTGGCTTATCTTTCTTTGATGGCGATATTTCAGTTACTACTAAAAGAGAAATGGTTAAAGCTTTGAATAGGAAAGCACCAAATCAAGAGGGTATTAAACGACTTATGATTAGTAACATTACTGACGTTGAAAACAAGGAAATTCAGGACTTCATATGCGAGAACACTAAACAGTTTTTTCAAAAATTAGGTTTGTCTATGGAATTTTTGGAAAATGATCCAACAACATGGAGGGAAAATGAAAGTTATACCCGATGTTTCAATATTGTAAACAAAATTAAAGTTGTAAATGATGCCGCTGAGAGAGGAATCAAACTTATTACTGACTATAATGACATTTTAACAAAAAATGAAGACCAAAAACAGTTTTTACTCCAAGTTGTAAATGATTATAAATCACAGTTTCCAAATGTAAAAAAAGAAACCCTGTCGCATGCTTTGGCCTAGTGCAAAAAATATTGTTTTTATTACTATATGTCTTGTAGATTTAGGATAATATTTGGTACTATGTATGAAAAAAACGTTTCATAATAAAATACACAAAGATAAAACGAGAGTTTTATTTCAAAAACTTCTAGTCTAGTTTTCTTAGACTACGAATTTACAGTAGTATGACACATGTCATAGTCACAACAGATAATGTCTTTGATATTTGTATGACTTGATTAGTCATTCTAAAGATAAATGTTGCTGATTAAAAAAAAAAAACAATGCATCAACCAAAGAATGTAAATAATTCCATTTACTTTTATTATTGCATAATAATGCATTCTGCGGCACCCCTTGCCTTCAATTTGCCTCAATAATATTTTGAAGGGACTGTTTTTTCTTCAAATGGAACCATTTGCAGGGCTGAGAAATAAAAAATTTCGATTTCGAAAAAGATGGGCCACCCTACTGTATACCCACGGTCAAGATTACAATATTAGGCAAATTATGCGAATTTCTAGGCAAGTATACAATGCAATGAAAAATACTCATGACATATATGATTTTTCGAGTCATATTCTACTTTCGACTGGATGCAGCTAGGCTTATAATTTGAAATTGACCAATCTATATATTTAAAACAGAAGTCGTTTTCTTGTCCGGCTTCGCCAGCGGCTCCCACTGGACCAATATTGATGATTTTTTTTTTTAATAAAGCTCTTTATCCACAGATGACGCATCACTAATTTTTTCTTAAATTGTTATTTCCATACACAAAAGCGAAACAGAAGTTGAAATAAATAAATGAACCTCAGCTCTATAACGTGCCGATAACTTCTACTACATCAAACTGCGCATGTAGAGGCCGCAGTTGCCGAAGAGATCCGAGTAAATCAGTCAGTTTTCATCATGGAACAACATGTTATTCTCATTTTAGGTGACGGCAATTGTTTGTTTATTAATTTGTTTATTTTTTAATATTATGAAGGTATTTTGTTGTTTGTGACCCATCTTAAACAAAGCCCATTAATAATTTAACTGAAATAAAAAAAAACTTTTCAAAATATTGATGAATAAAAATATTTGGCAGGTAGTTCACGCTATTCCCAAGAAAGAGACCTGACAACTTTTAATAAAAGATATACAGGTTGGATACTTTAAAAAAATAGAACGACAGGAAAATAATATCTGGAATGTGGTTGACAAGGATGAAAATCTGATACAATTTTGGTAAAAAAAATATACAAAGTGATCACTGAAAAGAATAAGATAATTAATGAATAGAAGGTGTCAAATAGAGGGGATATTTTTGCAGATAACTTTACAAATTCTTTATATTCCTAGCTTAACGAAGAGAAGTGCTGTAATCATGAAAAAATCACTATTCCAGATTACTTAGGATTTTCAAATTTCAGATTTAGATTATGATAATTTAGGTATTTCAATTCAATCCTTCAGTCCGTCTGTCAGTCAGTCTCTTGGCTCTATATCTAAAAAAATATTTGACTGAGAAAAATAATATTCAGTAGGTAAATATGGCTTTTTGCCATAGGCAAAATCTGGTATATTTTGATCGAAAAATATAGAGACTGAACACCCTAAAAAATACTACTTGACCGCTTCATGAATGTCTGAAACACTGCTGTTTTCGATAACTTAGTTAAGATTTTATTTTAGCACTTTTTGGCAATGGAATAGATGTGCCCACACAACATAACTATATGGGATATTCAAGTTTACCATTTTTCGGAAATTCACTAAGAAGAAAATGTCCCGTATGTGATTCTTCTGTTTACAGTTATTGCAGCGACAAACTCTTCCACGATTCCTGCTGTTGTCATAATCCAAATAATCCCTATGGTACGTATGATTCGAATTTTCTTTCTTATAGGGATGGGATATACACGTTCAAGAAGTAGGGATGTCTTTTAGAATTATAGGCACTGACACTTAAAATTGTTTCCAATCTCCCCAATAGTAATAATAGTAAAAGAAAGTTATGTATACCTACATGATCCTTTTAAACATACAGATCAGTAAAACCAACATAGATTTAGCAAGATAATATATTTATTACTGAATATTGGGAATTTTGCCAGTTTCTGTGAAAATATTTAAAAATTATAATCAAAGAGACCTCTGTGCCAAACGAATCAGAGGCTGGTCTTTAATACTTTTGATTAGTAGAAAATGTCTCACATCTAAAAAAATATATAAACTGAAACAAAAATGTTAAATGAATATAATTGAAAATTAATTGGATGGCTATTAACGTTTCGCAAAAAATCGTTCTGTTTCCATTATCAAAATTTCTCTTTTTAGCACGTCAAACATGATTGATTGTTTATGTATTTCCATAGTCACGTGAGACATTAATAGTTATTTACGTAACCAGTTATGAAAAGACTAATTTTATTTGACGAATGTAATATTTGCCAAAATGAACAAGCGAAGCGAACGAGTTTTGCAAATTACATGAGTCAAATAAAATTACTTTTCATAACGTGTTAAGAACAAAATTTTATCAAATCCCGCTTTAAAATAGAAAAGAAATGGCAATTTATTTTGAATACTATTTTGCGGTTCCACACAGCTACGCTTGTAGCCATACAAATAAATTCTGTGTTTATTGGTTTACCCAAACGTTACTGTAGATTGACATTTATATATAAACAAACTTTACTTGCCAATCTGAATTTTTTTAAGCAAATTAAGTTGAAAATGGTTGATTCGGATATGTATATTCCATCTGATATAGAACTCAGGTAATTTAGCAGTAAATTCAATAATACCTGGTAAATCAAAAAGAAGGAATGAAGAAAAAGATAAGAGATAAAAGATAATAAGAAATTTGAAAATTGGTTCAGCAAATGGGTTTAATAATCAGTTACGTAAAAATTCATTAGATAACTAGTTATGTAATGAAACTGACCGTAATGAAAAATGTGACGTTTCGTAACGTCAAAAATGCATTTAAAACCTAACACTTCATAATGGGATTAGATAAATTATATTTACCTATTTTATTTTTACTTACTTCGTGTCTGAGGATCGGCAACCAGCTGGTACAAAAATCTATAGGATAATTTGACACACATTTAACCGCATGTGACAAAATAATGGCTGGTTCCTTAAGTTTTCTTTTTCCAAAATTTTCGCAGTCCCATTGTATTGTATGATTGTTATAAATTTTTGACTTCTGAAATTCTCCCTTTCTAACATAATCTCTGTGTTCATCAAGCCTGACGTTGAGAGATCTAGATGACTCACCTACATAATGTTTACTGCACCCACTACACAGAACACTATAAATACCATTTTTGGAATTTTGATCAAAATTACCACCTTAGTTTTTGATAAAACAGATTTTAAGTGGCGTTCGTTCAAAAAACCGTTCATACAGAAAACCTATTTCAACATAAGGCTTGATAAACACAGAGATTATGCTGGAATTTTGTAAAATGAGGATAAATGTGTGTAAAAGTATTCTATAGATTTCTGTACTAGCTGGTTACCGATCCTCAGCGATGAAGTAAGTAAAAATAAAATAAGTATAATTTAGGTGACCATGTAAATACCAGGTGACCATGTAAATACATAAACAACAAACTGTCTTGTTTGACATGCTAAAAAGTAAAAGATTTGATAACGGAAATAGAAATAGAATGATTGTTTCCGAAACGTTAACAGTCATCAAGTTAATTTTTAATTATAGGATTTACATTTAACATTTTTGTCTCAGTTTATATATTTTTCTATATTAGGTGTAGCATTTTGTATTAAACAAATGTATTAAAAATCAGCCTGTCTGATTTGGCACAGATGTTCTTTCATCAAAATTTTTAAATGTTTTCACCGAAAGTGGCAAAATAGCCAATAAACAGTAAGAAATCCACAAATAAATAATTATAGACAATATATCTAGATATTAGATGTTAAGCAAAAATTATAAACGCTCAGTAACAATTTTAAATGTTTAGTACCATAACAGATGTCCAGTAAAATAGTAAATGTTCAATAAAAATAATACGTGAAAGGTAAAGCAACGTTAGTCGTCTATAAAATGTTTAGTAAAAATTATAAACTCCAGTCCAGTAAACTCTAACTTGGCGTGTGTATGAGTTGGTAGAGTACTATTACTTAGAGAAGATAACTTTATCATAGAATGCGCAGAGACCTATATCGTTACCATGTGCTCGTTACCTAGGTAACGATCCTATTTTTACAGTTGCATGGGCATCGCACTGCCCACTACCATTAATATTTAAATAAAAAATGAATGGCACCACACTGATATTATGCCAGCTGTTATACGCGATGCACGAAGTCGTGTGACGTAGTTATCTTCTTTAAGTAATTGCACTCTAACACAACGTACGATTTGATATGCGATGTGCACAAAGCTATTGCAATGACTCAGAGAGAAACTAGTCGCATATGTCTGATTCTCTTGGTTTATATGATGAAGTGACCTTTGGACTTGCCAAGTTAAAGTTTACTCAACTGTGGCCATTGAAAAAACGAAGCTTCCAGTAAAATATATGCTTTGTAAAAACAATAATAGTTCTGCAAAAGTAACAGATGTTAAGAAAAATATAATAAATATTGGGCAAAAATAATTATTATTTTCTTGAAACAATCAATGTTCAGCAATATAATACATGTTCAGTACAAAAATAATAAATGGCCAGCGCATTCATAAATGTCCAGTACAGCGATAGTACATGCTTGTAAAATGGCATTGCAGATAACCTAAGTTTGTGGAATGTATAAAATTATAAAAATAGATGAGAAAAAAATTGGAGAAAAAAAAGTCAGATGCAATACAAAAGTTTATGTGTATCATAAATTCATAAAGTATAAAAAATAATCCTTGGTCAGAGGCTGTACCACGGGCCTATGTACTTGGGATCGAAGACATTTTACTGAACTTTTATTATTTTTACTAGGCAAAGTGGAATAAAATACAGTGTCTCTGATATTTTTTTAATACGCATTACGGTGTACAAAATTTAATAAAACACTATGCATGAGTTATTGGTCAGTTTCATTTTTTAACCGTGCAAGACATGTATTATTTTAATGATCATTTTTCTGCACAATTTATTACTATATCAATTTTTTTTTTTTTAGATCGTTTGCCATACCAGTGCCAATTTGCCGACTGCAGTTTTCTTCATGCGAATAGCTGTCACGAACACAAACTAATTACGGCATGTTGTTGTATAAGCTCAAATCTTTATTTGTATAAAAAGTAAAATCTTTATTAACCTATTATTTATTAACTTATTATTTATTAAATAAAAATTATTTATTTGACATATTTTTTTTTATAATTTGTATTACTTTCATGTTTCGAAAGAAATGGAAGTAGGTATTCTGAAAAATCATGTCCGATATAAGACATAAGGTCAGATTCTGATTGTACCACTAGTACAGGAATTAAAGTTGAAATTTTGGTCTTCATTGACCCGTGGAAGGTAGAGAGTTTGACTTCAGAACCTTAATTGTGTATATACATAGGTCAGAAATCCTTGAGATGGACATCCCGGAAAATGGGAGGAAGTCCATCATCCTGGTTTTTATATCATATAGGATATGCGCTCTATCTCTGCAACCACTGGTCTGATTTTAATTTTGTTTTTTTTTTATTTGACTACAAATTTTAAGTAGAAAAGTAAAAGTTCTTATGATTTTTTTTGTACCTTTTAAGATAACGTAATAAAAATTTATATAAAAAGAAACAAAAATAAACAATCAATATTTTTTTTAATCACAACCATGCACCTTTTTCATTGTAATTTTTTTTTGTAATTTCAATTTCATTGATTTTTACAAGTGCAACATATTTTACCCATGCTGCTTTGCATGAACACGTTAAAAAAAACTCCTCGAAATGCAATGCATATATTAATTGGTGTAAAAAATTCGTCATCAGATTCTAGTTCAAAACGGTATTTGGTGACATCTAATGGCTCATAATTAATTTCTTTATAATAATGGGCCTCTTGCATGTGCCATATATTTTAAATTAATCTATGTATATTAATATAGTGTTACTAAACATTAGCAATTATCAAATCTGTTTTCATAATTTATAACTAGAAAGTATTTAAATCACTGACTAATATCCGGGAGAAGGGGCACATCTCAGAAAACTCTCATATTGAAGTTGACGTCATCTATCACTAGTTATATCGTTGTGCGTGCGTGCGTGCAATGGTTGCATTCATCACGCGGTAGTGCTAACTAAGCGATCACTTATCATTTACGTCATTGATCAGGTGTGTGCTGAACGGTGTATTCTGTCAATATGATACATATGATAGACAGAGAACAGCTGTAATCTGAATTAGCATGCAAGTAGTTGGGATTATTAGTACCGCAACAACTTTATCCAGTTTAAATAATATGTCCCGTACAGACTCAACCAGAAATCTAGGAGTATAATTCGATAACAAATTATCATTTGCCAAGCATATCGAGTTAACAGTTTCCTCGTCTATGAAAACCTTAGAGTTTATTTTAAGACTAAGTCAAGTCTTCCGGGACAATGGCGTCTTAATCAAACTATTTTATTGCTATATTCGGTCTAAACTTGAGTACTGCTCACTTATTTGGAGCCCCATCTATGATTATCAAGTCAAATTAATCGAGTCCGGTCTTAGAAAATTCTTAAAACTACTCTGCTTCCGCACTGATGGTAGATATCCAAACAGAGGCTGCGACCAGACTTATCTGTTAAATAGGTTCAACTTCGAATCATTACAATTTAGAAGACAATTTTATTCTGTAAAATTCCTGTATTTGCTCATACACAACAGGGTTGACTGCCCTCCTGCACTAAGCCAGTTGAACTTTTTGGTTCCAAGAGTCGCCAGTCGCAACCCTCTCACATTTTATTGTCAACCAGCGCGAACCAATATAATGCTGAAGTCTCCTATATTCGTTATTTGCGTTAACTACAATTCAATTTGTGATACTTGTGATATATTCAACTGCACGGTCAATACAATTCATACTTCTCTTAAGAATTGCAGCGTCCCATAATGTCAATGTTAAAATGAAATAAACATGTAGGGCACTTGTAAATAATTTTATATTGTTTGTCACTTATATGTATGTAAGTAGCTATGTATTTTTCTTTTTTTGTCGCTTTCTTGTCCTGTAATTGGTTCTTTTGTACTGTTGGACAAATGTATTGAATAGATAAATAAATAAATAAAGAATAGTTTAATATAGCCCCAGTGTCGAAAGCTTGATTTATTTGGCCACTAAAATCAAAAGAAAATAATATTTCATAATCTTCAATTCCTAAATAATTTCCAATTTTTCTTGGTTCATTTTTGTGACCTTCCGATTAACCGGCACAAATAGAAAATGTTTGCTTAGGTTTTTATGTTAATGGATAAGACGAATGTTGTGTTTATGTCTAATGGTTTCAAATTCAAATAACTGATCAGAGATCACAGATCATGAATGGAATTAATTTAAAATGTACGCTAGCGCTGTGCATAACCTGACACATGACTTCACACGTTGTTTGCGCCCTTAACGGATTTATTCAAACTTTAATGTTGAATACCGTCTGTAAAAGAAAAAATAAGAAAAATCCTTTACACACTGTGTTTTGTATCAAGTCAAGATTCTAAAAATGCCGAAATTATATTTTGTGCAAGAGGCCTATTCAAATACAAATTATCACAATATGATCAGCACAAGTGAATGAGGTAGGTGGTAAATTCTTTAGAACAAAATTTTTTGAATTATAATAAAGCCAAGTCTTCAGCTATGTAGAAGATGAAGAGACTTTATTGTTAACACAAGAAATTCTTTAGTCTGTGCTGTGTTTCTGTAGGGCCTAATTCAAAATTTTTCAGATACTATTTTTAAAATAGATTTTTTGGAACTAATTTTTCTAAGCTGTAATATTTGGAAGGATTAATTTCATTTTATAAATATAAACAAGGTTATACAATATTATTTTTTTCATTTTCAAACGAACTAAGATATAGGTACATCATAATCAAAAATATTCTTGCATAATTGACCCATTTGAATAGAAGACCAAAAGGAATCCAATAAAACAGGTATTGTAGTTTCATCCAGAATAAATCTTAACTCCACTGAAGCTTTTTTACTCGATGATGTTCTTCAGATAGGTTCGCCACTTTTAACTGATTTTTTAAAATAACTATAAAAAATTATATCAACTCTTGAAGAATTTTTACAAATATTATTAACAGAATTCTGGATTGACAAGTCAAATACCTTTATTTTTTTAAATTTAAAGTTCCGAATTATGGTTATATAAGTCACACAAATTATTGGCATGTCTCTCAAAGAATACGAAGGAAAACTATCCTCTTTAACAAACATACGTTCCAAATCATATATAAATTCGCACTTATTAGCATGCACCATGTGTTCAAGATTGTCAAATAACCAGTGCCAGTTTTAGACAAAAATTGCCCCTAGGCCCAGGTCAAGTTTGCGCCCCCCCCCCCCCCCCCCCCCCGCTTGCTATTAGTTTGTGGGCAAGGGACAAAAACTTTTTTTAGTCCGAAAAAATTTTTTGAAGAGCGAGGGGAAGAAAAATCCAAGAAATTTCCAAGAAAAATCCAAAAAAAAATTTTTTAGTCTGTGAGGCCTTGTCACAAAACCAGCCCTGCAAACAACTGCACTAACTATTTCACGTATTAGATTCAACGGAGGCTCGAACAGTTATTGTATCTTCGGATACTGATATTTTTATATTATTTTTGCATAATTTCCGAAAATAGAATAAGTTAGAAATGTGGTTTAGAATGGGTAATCGAGACGTTAGATGAATACCAATTCATAGGCTCATACAAATCCCTGGTCCTTAATTAACTAATATACTTCCAGCCACTCACATACTGACTGAATACGATTACACGGGAAAAATTGGTTCTAAAATACACAGTGCATGCTATTTAATACCGTTATTTTGGAACGCGTTGACCGATTTTAATTTTTTTTTTTTTTTTTTAGATATAGTGCTCGATGAGCTTTATTTCTGACTGTCTTGAAAAATTTGTAATCTTCATGTTTTCAAGGCCTACTAAGCTCCTCTAAATGGGTTGAAATTTCAAGATCGACTATTAGACAATTTTTTATCGGCAAATCGGGTAGCATATTCGATTCGCAGTTGTCTCAAATACCTTTTTACCAAATTTTAGCTCGTACAGGGTGTTTGTTATTCAATAGCCAAATTTAAAATTTCTCTTTTTGAGTGGCCCTGTACAAAAATCGGTTAGGTTTACTAAAAAGGTAAAATAGTCATTCGACTTAAGAAACATCTGACACTAAATGAGGGAGAATAAAGAAGTTATTCTTTAAATAAATAGTGCTTCTATATATTATTCAGCTGCTGTGCCTTAATGGAAATTTTTCAAACAGATTGGATGGAATATCTTTTCTTTTTTCTCCCTCATTTGGTAACATCGACATCAGATACTAAATGAGGAAGAAAAAAAGCTATTCCATCCAATCCATTTGTTTGAAAAATTTTCATTAAGGCACCTACGTACAGCAACAGAATAATGTATATCACTATTTATTTAAAGAATAACTTTTCTTTTTTCTTCCTCATTTAGTATCTGATGTTCCTAAAGTCGAATGACTACTTTACCTTTTTAGTAAACCTAACCGACTATTATACAGGGCCAGTCGAAAAGTGAAAAATTTTAAATTTGGTTATTGAATAACAAGCACCCTATATGAGATATCGAGCTAAAATTTGGTATAGAGGTATTTGAGACAACTGCGAATCGAATATGCTATCCAATTTGCCAATAAAAAATTACCTAATAGTCGATCTCGAAATTTCGACCCACTTAGAGGAGCTTAGTAGGCCTAGAAAATATGAAAATTACAAATTTATTAAAACAGTCAAATAAAGCTTATCGAGCACTATATCTCAAAAAAAAAAAAAACTAAAATCGCCCACAATAATGGGGTGTTGCAGTATTAAATAGCACACACTATATATATTTTAAAAGTTGATGTACTAAGGATGTCCTCAAAAACGTTTGATTAGGTCCTTTAGAATCTTGCACAACACATGTTGAAGAATTTCTAGCTTTAACAAAAAATTTTCCGATACATTTTCCAAATCTTTTGATGAAACTATTCATTCACTTGCGCCGATAATATCAAAAGAGCATATATATTTGAATTGTTATAGAGGAATTAATTATGAGCCATTATATGTCACCATGCAAATACGGTTTTTAACTAGAAACTGATGAATTTTTTAATAATTTACGTTGCATTCTGAAGTTTTCTTTTAACGTGCTCTTTCTTAATGTTGCATTAATGTATTAAACCATTTCTCATGCAGAATTCTTATAACTAGTGCAAGATAGTAAAATGACATGGGAAAATCACATCGAAAATATACTGAGCAAACTAAGGTAAGTCATGTTTTATCATTCCATACCTGAAGTCCTTTATGTCACGTTAAATGTACTTAAATTGGCATACTTTGGTTTAGTTCAATCTAGTCTGTTTTATGGTTTGATTTTGTGGGGAAATTCATCTCACATTACCAAAGTATTTATAGCTCAAAAGAGAATCATTCGTTGTATGGCTGGTCTATTTATGCAGGCACACTCTAAAGGGGCATTTATAGCCCTATCCATCTTAACTGTACCATTTCTTTATATATTTCTAATTGTAACTAATATAAAAAGACAAGAAAGTTTGTTATTAAAAAATAGGGATACTTACAATTACCATACACGCAGCCTTAACGAACTTCGGACCCCACTTTCTAGACAAAGTGTGTGACAAAATTCCCATATTTTTAAGGGAAACAACTGTTTTAATAAATTCACTCGTCACTTTGGTCATTTTGACAACTTTAACTCTTTTAAAAATGCTTTGTTGAAGTACTTGGTTAGTAACGCTTTTTACTCTGTAGATGAGTATTTACAATCGTAGGTTTTATTATTTTTATTATTTTATTTGTACTTGGTATTATTGTTATGTGTAGTCTCATAAATCATACCTATTATGGTATGACAATATATGATGAATAAAGACCTTACTTACTTACTTACTAGTAGTACTAATTAAGCTCACGCCACTAAATGAAAATCACTGCGTACTTTCTTTATTTTTAGAGATAATAGGGTGAAAAACACAATTTTATAGCTAATATGTTGGACTACAACTCGTATTAAATATTTTTAAAAAGCTACAATGTAAAAAAGTGGACGGTTGTGATTAAAAAATGTTGATCAATAATTTTTATTTCTTTTAAAATTTATAACAAATTAGAATAGTTATAAAATGAAAAAGAAATAAATCACATTATACCTAAGTATAAACGAATGGAATGTATAGGTACGTAAAAATTTTTTTAAACAGAAATACATATTCCCTTTCATTGGCATATCGAGCACTTCGTATACATATTATTTCCTATTAATAGCCTTCTTTCCAGTATCACTTTCTTAATCCATATTTTCATATTTGACAGCAGAATGCCCAATGTTAATATGACAGTATGACTGCATGCTTAACTTTCACCCAAAATCGGAGGTCCCGGGTTCGAATTTCAATCGCGGTACTGAGATTTTTTATGGAAAATAAATTTGTCCTAGTATACTATGTTACTCAGTGGCTGTCTCTTGTCTCAAAGTGTGTCCCCTCTCGCACAAGGTCACTTTAGGCCTTCACTGGTAAAGAGGATTGTTATTTATATTGTAATTATTAATATTAACTTTATTATTTATTTTTAATTTATCTTCTTCACTTGTTTTTGATCCTATTTTTCTCATTTTTAAGTAAAATGACAAGAAACTTAATCTTTTGTTCAATATTTTCATTAAGTAGTGTTTTTTCCATCTATCATATTATCGTCATAGATAGCCCATAATATCGTCACCCTTTGAAATATTTTTTTTTGTAGCCAAACTATTCAGAAAAGTGGGTGACGATAATTAGGTACCGAAAATTTTGTACCTTTGAATAGCTGTTAAAAAATAAAACAGCTTCATAATGACAATCAGGCTTATGATGGAACGTTTACGTTATTTAACATACACCTGTTATGTTGAGCGCTGACCAAAAAATATATAAGAATGAGAGAGACAGATGACCGTAACATAGGCGTTGTGACTAACGTAAAAGTTCCATCGTAGGGCTGAATATCAATATGTTTTTTATTGTACTGAAAATTTCATGTAAAAATCCATTTATCGTCACTTATGACGATAATTGGGTAATCTCTCTTGTGGCTTTCCCTAATATTGTCACCTATTTTTTTGCTGTTAAAATTAAAAAAAAATATCATATGGTTAAATAACAAAAATAACATCCTTTATGAATTAGAAAATATATTCCCAAAAACTAAGAATTGAAAAATAAGCTCAACAATAAAAAATATAGGTAGCCTGTACCCTCCTCTTACCTTAGAATTTAAAGGAGGCTACCGGTAAAGAGTCTAACACCCCACTGAAACACTATTTCTAATAAAAAATCTAAGATGCGAAGGGTTAAAAGAGTTGTTTAAAAACATTTCCAAATGTATAAAAAAATATCTTTAATCTTCGTTGTACATGAACGAATTCCTAATTTCTTATTTTCCACAAAAACATGTAAGAACTGACGATAATTGGGTCTTTTACCTTATATTAATTTTTTTTCTGTTAAAAAAATTCATTTTATTTTTCTACGTAAATACCTATGTAATCAAACTAAAAAAAAAAAATTCAAATTGGACCAGCAGTTGTGAAGATAGAGCCCACATGCTGTTTGATATAAAAATCAAGATGGCGGACCTTCACTTTCCAGGATTTCATGGATTCCTGGCCTATGTATGTCCCTAAATAATATTCCTATACAAAAATTCCTTGCACTCTATGTGTGCTAATAAAAACCTTCAACCTTGTGATTGGAAGAACTAGTGTTAGTCCAATCAATGAATGCCCAAAAGGGGATTGTAGAGAACATTTTGGAGGGGAGAATTTTTCTCTTCAGGGATATGTTGGAGGTAGTCAGGAGGTAAATATACTAAAAGTCCCCGCCCCTAGCCCCGCCGCTTCAGGGGGGAGGGGGGTGGAAAGGTTCCTTTTTCCGATTCTTCGCTTATAACTCGGAAACGATGCGTCGTATGGGAAAAAATAATCTATTCAAAATTAAACGTAATTAAATTTCCCACAAGAACGTTTATATTCATTTTCTTCTTATGTGTTATATTTTACGAGATATTCGCCAGCGAAAATCGAAAATTAATAAAAAAAAATCAATTGTGTACCTTGAATATTTCTATCAAAGCGATTTACCGTGGTCTGCTAATAAATCACAGTCACAAAACAATCTTTATTTTACAACACTCGACGTATTTACTAACGTAATATTTTGTCGAAGTCTAGACATTTCCTTAAATATACAGTGTGACTCACTTAAAATGAAGATACCCTTATAACTTTTTCATTTTGTTTCCGATTTGAATCAAATTTTACTCAAGTATAGAACAAATTAGGATCTACTTATGACCAGAAAATCATTCACCTGCTATAAAGACAAAGCCACCTGCGGTACCAAAATATGCTGAAAAAAATAAAACATTTTGAATGTTAGAAATTCTAAAAAATGCATCCAATCGGCGCCACAAACGTACATACACCAAAATTTGATTTGATTATTGATGGGGGATATCTCATACATAAGCTCATCTGGCAAAGGGGGTCCTCAGTTTCCGCAATTTGTGGTGGCTACGTAAAATTCATCGTTCATAAGATTAAAAATCAATATGATTTTAATTCTTTTTCCTCATATTTTGGTACCACAGGTAGCTTTGCCATTATAGCAGGTGAATGATTTTCTGGTCATAAGTAGATCCTGATTTGTTCTATACTTGAGTAAAATTTGATTCAAATCGGAAACAAAATGAAAAAGTTATAAGGGTATCTTCATTTTAAGTGAGTCACACTGTATATTTAAGGAAATGTCTAGACTTAGACAAAATATTACGTTAGTAAATACGTCGAGTGTTGTAAAATAAAGATTGTTTTGTGACTGTGATTTATTAGCAGAGCACGGTAAACCGCTTTGATAGAAATATTCAAGGCACACAATTGATTTTTTTTTATTAATTATCGATTTTCGCTGGCGAATATCTCCTAAAATATAACGCATAGGAAGAAAATTAATATAAACATTCTTGTGGGAAATTTAATTACTTTTAATTTTGCATAGATTACTTTTTTCTTACGACGCATCATTTCCGAGTTATAAGCGAAGAATCGAAAAAAGGAACCTTTCCACCCCCCTCTCCTACTAAAGCGGCGCGGCTAGGGGCGGGGACTTTTAGTACGTTTACCTCCTGACTACCCCCAACACATTCCTGAAGAGAAAAATTCTTCCCTCCAAAATGTTCTCTACAACTCTTTCATTGACTGGACTGTGTAGCCAGAAAAGAATTGTAGGAGAGGTCATTTTTTTTAGATCACAAATTCAACTTCAGCTAAAACTTTGTCAGGGGGTGTTGAGCACCCTCTGGCAACAGACCTGTGTAATAACATATTAATACATGGTTGGCTAAAACTTTGCAGTTGTATAGGTAATAAACGTAGGTATACTTAAGTGAATCACCTACCTGTGGAACGTAGTGGGCGTGGCAAAAGGAGGCAGTACGTTTTGCATGCTTTTTAGTAAATTCTTTAAAATCAATTTTTGCCAAAAATGTTTTTCTATGATAAAATTTGACGGTTAGATTTTTTTTCTTAAATGGACATTTTTAGCCAAACAAGAATTGTGTACTTGTAGTTAAATATCTCGGAAAATATTGGTTGTTTCAAAAAATTCTACTTACAGTTCTTAAAGCTTTTGCAGGAACGTCTTAAGGCATGGCCAAACTGGGCCATGGCCGGGGGCCTCGGCTTCCGAGGGACCTCGTCGTACCTGCCCATTTAAAGGTTATTTCTATTTCAATTTAATTACGACACAATCCAAAAAAACAAAAACAATATATACTTATTAAAATAATTCAAAATATAAATGCGAGGCGACAAATATATTTTTATAGAGATCATCGAAAGATTGACCTATGCCTATGGCCTACCTATGGCTATGGCTGCTGCTAGCTGCGATAAGTTCGTCGGACGAATTCGACTATAAGCGCAGCGCAGTAAAAACGTAGGTATATGTTCTCACAGTATAAAGTGGTCCGCTAATTTTTTGATTGCAAACGAAATTATAAAAAGGGCCTACATATTTATATGGGGCCAGGGCCTCAAGAACGCTTAAGACGCCCCTGAGCTTTTGAAATTATCGATAAATGTTTCCGACATCCACTTATCTTATCGTATTTTGCCATTTTTGTGTGTGTAATATGTAGTAGTTACTATTAGAAGTATTTTATGAGTAATAAAATATTGTGCAAATAGCAAATAGTCCAACAATCTTACGGGTCTTAGGGGAGCGTGGAGCGAAAAGTGGTGCTGGGTGGGTAACAACCAGGAGGGCAAGGATCATTTTTGAATATTGCAAAAAATTTAATTTATACAATGCATTTTTTGCAATATTCAAAAATGATCCTTGCCCTCCTAGGAATGCCAAACAATAACTATCGCCAAACAACCTTGACCTACTAAAAATTTTTGCGAAAAAAAATTTTTAAAAACAACTCTTAAATGCAACAAAAATGAAACAATACATCTTCAATATTATTTACTATTTGCACAATGTTTCATTACTCATAAAATACTTCTAATAGTATCTACTACATTGTCACACAAAAATAAATGGCAAAATACGATAAGTGGATGTCATAAACATTTACCAAATTATCTTTAATTTAGCTGTTCTTTTGTAACAAACGAGGTAAAAATTGAGTATATTACTTATGGCTAATAAACAAAGCGAAGTAGCTTAAATAATACATGTAGTACAGAAGAAAATCTATTTTCTCATATTTTGAAACAAAATATTAGGTATTTCTTACATTTAATGATTTTAATGTCGTCACATAAAACAGAATTAACGTTTTCCTCCTACTCTAGGCGCAGCCTTCGGAACGGTTTTACTTATTTTCTGTTTTGGTGCGGGTTTAGCCTTAGCCGGTGCTGCAGCCTTCTTTGACGTTTTTGTGCTCCTTTTTTGCTCTTTTGCTGCTCGAATAGCTTGTTCCCTTTGGGCTTTTCTTACTTCAGGTCTTTGATTTCTCTTCGCCAAAATATCGTTCAAGGAAGCACCAACAATAGCTCGCTGAAATTTTTGTGCTCGTCGAGTACGTTTTTTAGTAGCCTCCTCTTCTTGTCCTTTTTTATGTTTACGCCTATAAAGCACCGTCCAAGTAACTTTTCTAGGATTCCTCTTCATCAGATGGGCATGCTCGCACTTTGAATTAAGAAATGTAAAACTCTTTCCATCTACTTTTACCATCGTTTTACCGTGGCCTGGGTATATTTTATAACCACTATAAGCACATAGACCAATCTTCATCTTGGATTATTCTTGTTACCTGCTAAATATAACAGTATGGACGTCTACACGTGGTCGACACGAAACGGAAAGAATGATTCAGTTTACTGTTTGACAGTAGCACGCCGTCAGTGTTGCCAGGCGTTAAAAAGTTACTAGATCTGACTAAAATTTCCCTATATTTGAAATTAAAGAAGAGGGAGTTTTAAAATTCTTTTCATTCTAGTTGGGAATCTGAGCTCCAATTTAAGAGTCAGTTTTTGAAGCCTAAGTACCTGCCAGACATACGGCTGAAAAGTATCGTACTCGATATAAAATTGTCTACTGAATCCGAATCCGGAGGGCGCATAAAAATCGGGGATTGCCTTCAACCCTTAATCCGAATTTACCCTTATTTTGGAGAATTTTTAAAATATAACTTGCGTTTTCTCCCACAAAAAATAAGCTTAAAATCTATTCTTCTTTTTCAAATTGTAGCTCACAGTGCACTTAATGCAACAGTGTAGTCAAAACACATCTAATGCTACAAATCGAAACCGACGTATGCGGGTACTCTTTTGCATCATATTTAGTTATTTGGTACTATATTAATAGGTAAAATATTCTTGTGCTAGATTTTACCAGCTTAACTTTGTTTAAAATATATAGTTATTAATATAGTTGTTTAAAATTCCTTAGGTTTAATTACTTCTACATCATGGAAGTAAAATAACAATAAAAAATTGGGATTTATTTTGTTCAAATAGGATTAAGATATCATGAAACATAGAAATTAAAAGTTGGAGCAAAATTTAAAAAACTCTGTCAGTTCGTCTCGCCTGTAACTTTCTTTGGGCGCGTGATTAATTTGGAACGGTTTATGATGTTGACTTGAAATTTGGTACACCTATAGTACATCTACATGTTGTATAACTAGATTATTATATATTGATATTATTCTGTTGAAGGGTGGGTAAACAAGTAAAGCAAACAAGGGATCATAAAATTGGGATTTAGTATTTGTACAAGAAGCCAAGATCTCAAAAAATGTTTGGTATCAGCTACCCCACTACCACCCTCATTACCACCCAGGCCTGTGGAGAGCCAGTACAGGCCCAGGGGTAAAATCAAATTGGCGGGCCCCCTTCTGCTGGGACAAATCAAAAATACTAATTATTAAATGAGATAAAAAAAAGCGTGATTTAGTTTGTGTACAACAGAGACCTCATTTTTTTTTAACTTCAGCCAACCCCACTACCACCTCCCTTAATAATGGGGTGGGGGACTTGGAAGAATCTTGGATAGAAAATCTGGATGTGGAAGTAGTGATTGTATTTATATCAGCTAAGCGAAATACATTACAATTAATAAATAGAGATTATTGTAATTATAAGTTTTCATCAGTACATTCACCTAAAAACAATAATAATGCAAGACCACTTCTCCAGTTTTCTTGCAAACACTTCTTGTTACAAATATTATTCTTACGCTTGCAAGCGACTACTTAGAAGTGACTGGCTTCGATTGTTTCTGGAACATGGTAGGTATCAGTACACCTTTTGTCAATGTCTAATCATACTGAAGAACGTCTGCAAGTTTTGGAGACATATTACCTCTTTTCTTCCAAATAAGAAGTGTATAGGCACATATCTTGGCATGTTAATAAAATACATCTTCAGTAGGTGATAAAACTATCGCTGTTGCAGTTTAAAAATAAATGTGTCCTTAGTTCGTTGAGGCTTACGTGGAAATGTGAGTGACCATACAGGCATTTAAAGAATTTGGAGCCTGTGTTTATAAATTTCATAACGTTGCAATCGTCCACTTCGTTTATATATTTTGCCAGAGGATTGAGTGTTTCTCAATTTTCAATTGCCGTCTTAAATTCTGTCTTTTTTCCCTTCCTAAATGTGTAACTTGTGTTGTAATGTATTTTGCTAAGCTTATCATATTTAGAGACAATTTCATTTATACAGGTTAGATACCTGAATGCATAATAATTTAAGTGTTTCTAAAGTTATGATGAAAATTAAACCTAAGGCGTTTTAAACAATTATATTAATAACTACATATTTTAAACAAACAAAAGCCGGTAAAACCTGACACGGGAATATTGTACCTACTAATACAGTACCAAATAACTAAATATAACACAAATGAGTGTCCGCAAATGTCGGTTTCGATTAGTAGCGTGCCAAATTAAAAAAAATCATATCTTCCGTTTCACTCAAGATATTAGTATGAATCAATCACTAAAAATAATTTTGGTCTTTTCTTGTAATTTCGTACGATCTAGTTTTTGTCAATTTCTCAAAATAAAAACAATTTCGCATGCTACATTTTTCAATGCGCCGACTACGTAGAGGTTCACGTGATATTTTTTTCAACATTTTTTATAAATATTAGATGTGTTTTGACTACAGTGTTACATTAAGTGCATTGTAAGCTACAATTAAAAAAGAATAGATTTTTAGCTTGTTTTGTGGGAGAAAATGCAAGCTATATTTTAAAAATTCAATTTTTCACAATTTCCGAAATAGGGGAAAATTCGTAAGATAAGGGTTGAAGGCAATCCCCAATTTTTATGCGTCCTCCTGATTCGGATTCAGCAGACAATTTTACATCAAGTACGACACTTTTCAGCCGTATGTCTGACAGATACTTAGGACTGAAAGATAAACGTCTCCAGAATCTGGACTATTCAATAAAGATTTTTTGAGTGATTTTTTTTTACAAAACTCAAATTTGTATTCTGTAGGATATGCATTTTTTGAACCTGTTATATTAACAATTAACAGCATAGCAACTGTGAAGGAAGTTGTTGTTTATTAGCATTTTTCCTTTCCCCTTCAATGCACATTCAACTCTATCTGATTATTTTGTTACTTGATAACATATATTGCATTTCAAGAAAAAAATTCCCCCCCAAACAATTGTTGATATCGTATTTTTAATGTTTAATTTTATTCGACTACTCTCATATATATTCCTATTTACTGTTTCTTTATTTCGAACCAAAAATATTTCAATGTTATTACTTTTCCAAAACTTTCCTACTTATTGCATTATTTTCTATTCATTAACGAAAATGACATAATGTTTAAGACATACAATCTAAATTACTAAAGGACCCCACACACAATACATGGGTTTTCCGACTACGGTCAAATTTCGTGAAACTCTGGGAAATAGTAGTTCTCAGTGAGTAGAAAAAAAGTCTAAATGGGCGCGAAGCTCCAAACCCCATTGGTTCCGTGATAAGACCAGCTGAAGTCCTAGAAACCACCCCATGATACAAAGAATAGAAGGTATGATACTCAGTTCGCCAAATTCGGTCCGGTTGGCGCAAGACGTCACGCGGTGATAGCGGGATTTTAAATTACATAGGATTTTCCTCATGATACAAAGAATTTGTATCATGGATTTGCCTGAACTCATTGGCATTTTGAATAAATAGGGATTCTTAGTGTTCTTAGTAACCATCGTTCTTTATAAATGAGCTTTATCTCCGCATAAATACGTTTTAAACATATTGTCACTTTTACATGATGCCAATGCACAACGCATTTTTATAACTCAAGGTTATTGCAAGAACACTAAAATAAGTAAAATAATCCAAAACACAACTTCCACAGACGTCGGAAAACTCACTTTTACGAAGGAAGCGGGTACAAAATTATCACCGCGTGACAAACAACTGTCGATTTGGCTCCGCCCACATGCGCAATCCCATACCTTGTATTCTTTGTATCATGAAACCACCCCTACCAAACCACAAGCGGGCTAACCCACCTAACTCTGGGAACAGTGAGTTTATATAGTCGCTTATTTTTTTTTGAAATTATTGAATTCCATACCACAAGTGGCATAACCCACCTAACCCACCTAGTCCCTAGAAACCACCCCTACCAAACCACAAGAAGGCTAACCCATCTGACCCTGGGAACAGCGAGTTTCATCGCTTATTTTTCTTGAAATAATTGAATTCCACACCACTATAAGACTAAACCACCTAACCACCCACCCCCCTCACCCACCTAATCCCTAGAAACCACCCCTACCAAACCACGAGTAGGCCAAGCCTCCTGATTCTGGGAATAGCAAGTTTAATCGCTTATTTTTCTTGAAATACTTAAATTCCACACCACAAGCGGGCTAAACCACCTAACCACCAACTCTCTAACCCACATAACCCCAGTAGGCTAATCCACATGACTCTCGGAATAGTAATACAAAAGTCTAAATGGACGCCAAGCTCAAAAATATACTGATTTTGAGCTAGAGCTGCTTGAACGCTGCGACCAGCAAATATTCTGTTCGCTAAAAATCGCGAATATTCAAATTCCGTTTTCATGGTTCAAAATCCGCCTATACTCGTACCAAGAATTTTCGAAGACGCTGATCACGAATCAGATTATCAATATAGTGACCCATAATTGGTCATTTGTTTCCTAAAATGAATCAAGGATCTCCCAAAATGGATCAATTTTCTGATATTTCTAAGAAACAGCCGAAGCTCGTACCAGAGGGTTTTCGAATTAGTGATCATAAATCTGGAGTCAGATCCCACCCTCCGGACACCCTGGCAGTGGGGTAGTTCGATTGCTCTTGTTACTTACAATCATTTGTTATTAAAAAACCAACCTACCCTCAACCCCACCCCCTATTGGGTCATAATACTTTGGAATATTATAAAAATATTATACGGACGTTCGCATAATAACAGAAATGTCTACATAACTTACACTTCATGTGTTCAAATGTCTGCATATGCTAGGTTTCATATAATAGTATATTTACGCCCGAGGGCAATAAAGAGAAAGGCAGTCCATAGCTCGTGTAAAAAACACGAGTTATGGGCTGTCTCTCTTTATTCCCGAGGGTTGTATACTATTTTTTTTTCACAGTAGCCTTTAAAATAGCAACTTTCTATACCTGCCCCGGGCATAAACTTGCTACTTTAAAGGTTACTGTGAAAAAAATTACATATAGATTGGTCTGAATAATAGTCACATTTTTTTTAGCACTTGTGGTTTGGTAGGGGTGGTTTCTAGGGATTAGGTGGGTTAAGGGGTTGGTGGTTAGGTGGGTTACGCCACTTGTGGTATGGAATTCAATAATTTCAAAAAAACAAGTGACTAAACTCACTGTTCCCAGGGTTAGGTGGGTTAGCCCGCTTGTGGTTTGGTAGGGATGGTTTCTAAGACTTCAGCTGGTCTTATCACGGAACCAATGGGGTTTGGAGCTTCCGCCCATTTAGACTTTTTTTCTACTCACTGAAAACTACTACCACCAATTTACCTCGAGCCAGACCTATCTGGAAGGTGAGTAAAAACATTTTTGTTTAACATACCTAACCAAAAGAAGATTCGCCAAATAATATTTCTTGCATAATTCTAAATAACCTTTATTATAATACATTAAAAAATACAGTGATAAAGGAATAATTAAATATAAAAAAATCCCGAAGCACCTTGTCTTTTCTATTATACATATAAATTTGAGATCATTGATATGAGTATTTAATATTGCCTTATTACACAATAAAATAAAATCGAATTTATAAAGAATACGTATTCATACAAATATTACAAAATGAATTCGAATAATGCAAAATATTGGGATGTTCATAAAATGTTCCCTAAATATTTATTTAAGGAGAGATCACATTAAATTGAACACCTTAATTTTTTGATAATGACCCAAAAAAAAAGAAATACCTTATGTAAGCAAAAATTAACTTTAACTAATAATGAAAATTATGTGAACTATGTGAAAAGTTATCTGAAAGAACGTTGAACCATCGAGAGTCCTTTGATTTCTTGTATTCAATAGATCACTGATGTCTCAGTGTATCACGTGTCGAGATACAGATCATTCAAGATCCAGTAATAAAAAATTTTATAAATGCAAGCTATCTATACGAAAACAAAATTTGAATAATATTAGTCATGTATAGAACTGGTCGATGAAAACTGTCGACAGATTAGAGATTTCAAAATCTCCAAAGATGGAAATCGTTATAATGATCATAATCATAAAGTCATAATGGCTACAATCGTAACTCTTATCTCTAATTATTAAACCTCAAAGGGGATATCACCCCTACACTGCAGAATTTATATGCTGCAACCTTTCTCATGAATAAATATTGAAGTTCAAAAAGACATCTAATCATTAAGTCACCTTAATCGAATACAATTTCTCGTTTTAAAAGGCCAGTATGGATGTATGAGTTTGAGTGTGAGACAGTAAATCTGTATCTATTTAGTAGAGAATAAGTATAAGCTTTGTATGTACCATTTGAAACTTTGTTCTGTAGTGTACTTATTTCGGTAAATAAAATTAAGTAGAAACATAAACCAATTGTTGTTAAAGCTGAGCAGTGGGCATACTGGACCATGATCTTCTCATCTTTCTCCAATTTTGAGGGTTACGAGACAATTTATGTTTATACTAGCCTCGATCACAGACAATCTAATTGGGCAAGTTGTTAAAATAATTAATAGCAGAATCTACTGCTGAAGATAAAAAGAAAGCTGTAAACATCGAAAGAATGGAGATGCTACATAAAACAAAAATTACAAAATGATTCTCGTCATGCGTATGCCATCTCTAAGAAGGTAAAGGTGAAGAGAAAATATAATGAATTGAACATTGTTAGAATGCTTTCTTACTCATTTTATAACAAAAAACTGTTTTTTCTTTGCATTGGCAAGTCAGAAATGCCAAGAATAAAAAGACATAACAGAATGGGGCATTTGGAACATGGAATGTCTACAGGGTTTTGGATTAGATGCGAGGACACCATCAGAGAAACATAGGCAATGAGAAAGCAGAGAGGTTGGTTAAAGAATATGTAAGAGTACAGAGTGTAGATTGAATCTTCAGTTTTCATTCATATGTGATCAAATTTATCTTTCTTTCTTCAAAATAAAACCATTGATATATTTCTAAAAATAATCAAAAATAACAATAAAATGCACAATTCATAGAATGTATAGGTAGGTATGTATATTCATTGCTATTCACATAAAAGAAAAAAATACGTTTTCTTTATAAACTCCATCTTCTAAATAAAAATCAGTCTTAGAAACTAATAATAAAAGCAAGTTGTAATCACAAATAAAATGGCACAAAAAAATAGTAGTTATAACATTTTATACATTTTAATAATTACTGTAGTAATAAAGATACATGAGCATATTTTACAAAATTTTCAATTCCCAAATTATTGTTAAATGTAAATCCAATTATAAGGAGTTCTTTCTATAGGGAACTAAACATCAACGTTAGAGTTATACTAAAATAACACAGAGATGGTTCATTCAATTCTGAAAATAGTCTAAACAAAATACAGACTTTATTTCAATTGCATTTTTATTAAAAACTTCAAAAATAAATACTTATTTTATTTCTAAAAATGAGTAAGCCAAACATTAAAAAATCATACACTTCACTTAATAAAATTTGCTGTATCAAAATGAATTTGAACTATGTGCAAATGTTTGTTCATAATATTTCTCAAAACTACTATTTATTTAAAACTAATAATGTAAAAAGAGGGAAGCTACTATTAATTTATTTCGTTTTAAATATCTCAATATATCTTACGAGGTATTCGAAATAGAAGGGCCATGTAGTTAAGTATAGGGTAAACTGCCTACATCTGAATTTTGAGTCAATATTGATGCAATTATGTTCATAATGTGACTTTAAATTACTACAAGTTTCAATTATGAAAATAGACAAAAAGACAGACAAAAGAATCGAGGGTACAAAGTTTTCTTATGTCTAAAGTGTTTTATAGAAAAATCTTCAACCTTATTCTAATAGAAGGGGGTAAAATAAATATAATTTTTTGGCAGGATTTTTAATCGTTGAAACTTCTATAGAACATACAATGTTATTATGTTATTTTGCAACTAAACTACATATTTAAGCTTTTCTTCACAATAGGCCTCTTCCACAAAATATAATTTTGGCATTTTTAGAATCTTTACTTAATAGAAAACATAGTGTGTAAAGGATTTTTTCTTATTTTTTCTTTTACATACGGTATTCAACATTAAAGTTTGAATACATCCATTAGGCGCGCAAACAACGTATGTCATCATGTGTCAGGTTACGCACAGCGCTAGCATACATTTTAAATTAATTCCATTAATGGTCCATGATCACTGATCAGTTATTTGAATTTGAAAAAATTAGACATAAACACAACATTTACCTTACCCATTAACATAAAAACCTAAGCAAACATTTTCTGTTTGTGCTGGTTAATCGGAAGGTCACAAAAATGAACCAAGAAAAATTGGAAATTATTTAGGAATGTGAAGATTATGAAATATTATTTTCTTTTGATTTTACTGGCCAAATAAATCAAGCTTTTGACACTGGGGCTATATTAAACTATTTATTTAAACTGGACAAAGTTGTTGCGGTACTAATAATCTCAACTACTACTTTGCATGCTAATTCAGATTACAGCTGCTCTCTGTCTATCATATGTATCATAGTGACAGAATACACCGTTCAGCACACAACTGATCAATGACGTAAATGATAAGTGATCGCTTAGTTAGCGCTACCGCATGATGAACGCAACCATTGCACGCATGCACGAACAGCGATATAACTAGTGACAGATGACGTCAACTCCAATATGAGTGTTTTCTGAGACTTGCCCCTTCTCCCGGATATTAGTCGGTGATTTAAATACTTTTCAGTTAAAAATTATGAAAACTGATTTGATAATTGCTAATGTTTAATAACACTATATTAATATATATAATTTAATTTAAAATATACAGCACATGCAACAGGCCTATTGAAAAAACTTTGTTAAATAAAATTTTCAATAAAGATGTAAAAAGGTAGTTTGCTTAAAGTCGATTTCATAATTTCTAATTTTTAGAACACTCTTTAAAAAAACAAAGGCGCCTACGTAATTTTCAAACGCTGTCAAAACTGACAATATTTGTTGAATAATATTGTTGACTAATAAACTAAATTCAGATTTTACTAAATAAATAAATAAATATGATCGTAGGTAAAGTATAGTACATAATTCGAGTTGTAAAGCAATTACGCACTCATAGAAATACAAACTCGCCGCGCGTTACTTTTCCATTCGTGCGTAATATGCGTCTTACAACACTCATTACATAATATACTATTACATACGCTCTCTTTTTTTTTAAATACTTTTTTTACCCCCTCCTCCACTGAAATAAGGTTGTCAATTTTTTTTATAAAGTTTTTACATACATAAATTTTTTTACAAATAGGTTCGTTCAGCAAGACTAGATGAAAAAAAGATTGAAAATTTTGTATCCTTAACCGCTTCAATTTCTGAATTGAGTAATTTATTGTTACATTATGAATATTATCAATATATGGACCTAAATTTTCATGGAGGCAGTTTACCTTATACTTATGCTGCTATGGCCCTTATATAGATATTTTTTTATAAGTTCTCTTCACTGTTTTCTGTTTATGGCAATTATTAAACAATATTTGACTTTTTGATCTATTTCATAATACACATTTTATAAATTATTTTGCTCTCAGATATACTTATGTTAAATTTAGAATTTCTGATTAATTAAAGTTGTATTTACTTCCATTAAAAATGAAATAGTCATGCAATTTCTCAATGTCAAATCCAATTAATATAATGAATTGCAAAAATATTGTAAAATAATTCAAATTCCTCCAGATTTTAATCAAATTTAAAATATTAATATAATTTAAAAAATATGTTATTTATATATCAAATAGTTATGTGTATGGTTTTAAAAATGAATCAACAAACATCATGAATACTCTAGCATAAAATACCTACACAATAAATATTACTTTACATTAATTGACTTTCAAGATTATTACCATAACTTATTTCTTAATGCAAACAAAACCAAAATACGTAACTAAGTATTTACTTCAAAGGTGACAATAAATTCTCTGATATAAAATTATTCAAAGCAAACATGAGCCAGAGAAGATAGAAATTACTATTACATATTTTTTTTGCAGAAAAAAAACCTGAAAATCTCGTTCTGTTTGTTAACTATCAGAGCGATAAATATCACAAAATACTGTGTAAGAAACCGGTCTTTCCAAGTATACAACAAAACTGTAAATCACTCTTTTACCACTGATGATAATCAAATACAAAAACAAGTGACTCATTTTAAATGAGTATACCTAGTGAAGTGGGTTCGAGCCGCACATACAACACAATAATTTTCATTGTAAACTATCTCAAAGAAGTGGTTCGAATTCTACTATAAACTCTAGACCATATAGTGCCCTTTTACTTTACTCCAAATCTAGGTCTCTAAGACTTAAGAGGGTCGTTGAGGAGGTTGCTGTGCATGGATATTTGCATATTCATGCTATGAGCTGAGTCAATTTTTTTAAAATTTTTTTCTCCCTTATTTATGTAAAATGATAAAGTAAATTATATTTTCGAAAGAAAAGAAAAAACATCACTTGTTTTAATTTTTGGTCGTCATTAGCGGAAATTTTAAAAGTAAGTGTAAGTTGTTTACTATTGAAAAATGGAAAGGGATTATTTTGAAAAATATCACATCCATCGCCAAGCAACTCTTAAAAATTCTCATGCAACTAACTTAAAAGTTGGATTATATCCAGGATTCGTAACAACCAAACTCAACTGATTATTAAGCAAAGGAAAACCTTTCACACTTTTATACATATATAATATGAAGTCAGACAGTTAGGGCAAGAATATACATAAAAATAACTATTTTTCCTACAATTTTACGAGGCATTAGATATCAGGTTTTCAGACATTTGGAATTTCTGTAGAAAATTGAGAAATACACACTGGCATACTTATGAAATGACACCAAAAATAAAAAAATGAATAAAAATATATAAACAATAATAAATAACTCACTATATTACACAAACCATTAAAATAATCACACGAGTTACAATACCTACTTGGTGGTATTTCTTAACTAACATCTATTGAAGAAACCCTGACCTTACACTCAATGAGGCCAACTTTAAATAAACAAACAAAAATAAATAGACAACATTTATAATACAAAAATCAACCAAAACACTTTTGGAGTTGATGAATTTTTTAAACTAATATCTATTGACTAAACTTACATAGGCCTTACTCATTGAATGAGATGGACATTAAACAAACCATTGTCAACTAGATCACAAATGCTTTGTAAATTCTATTCCGAATTCGCTCTATTTCAGATATTATAAAAACAATTTCACTAAATCTTTGACCTTAATGCAAAATGGTGTATGTGATGATGTGAAGTACTCTTGAAAAAGTAAAAACAATAATAATAATTAGGCAATTATGTACTGTGATGTATGTGAAGTACGAAATATTTTGTTACAACCTAGAAATGAAAATCCAACCACGATGGTGGACATCTTACAGATTATGTATTTCTTACTTAGAGTGTCAACAAATCTTCCAATCTTTATCTAAATATTATGTTATTTAACATTCTTCAATAAGGGTTATCAAAATAAAATTGATACCTTATATAAATAATTTTTAAATATCTTTATACTTATAAAATATTATTTTGGGTATTCAGCAGATAACTTTCAAAGAAATCATTCGTTCCTTTCATATATTATTGATCTAAATCTGATCAAGATAGAATATCAACGAGTAGTCCTCTTACAAACAAACTTGTCAATTTCTTTATATATTTACTATGTCTAACATTCAATATGAAAAACAAGAAAATAACCATTCTTTCTATATATTGAAGATCTAAGTCTGATCATGCCAATTTATTGTCAGAAATCCACCCTTAAGAGGAAATCTTTCAAGCATCTCTAGCCCTACCTAGAGGATACTCCATTCAATACGATAAACAAGAAAATAACCATTCTTTCTATATATTGAAGATCTAAGTCTGATCATGCCAATATATTATCAGAAATCCACCCTTGCGAGGAAATCTTTCAAGCATCTCTAGCCCTACCTAGAGGATACTACATCACAAACAAACATTAGTTACATTTCAAAGCCAAGAACTACTGAAAAGCACAATGAAATATATGAATAAAATTTCACTTACATGTCATAATAAATAAAATATTTCAATCAATGTTTGATTGACCAAAACTCTGTAAAAATTGCGCAACCTTTTTCATTCTCTTTAGAACTCATCAGCAGAGATATATGTTCAATTCAAAAACATAATTACTATAAAAAAATAGGAAAACATTTTCTTGTAAAAAATGACAGGAAATATTTATTTAGTTGACACATATCAAAAGGTTGCGCAATTTTTACAGAGTTTTGGTCAATCAAACATTGATTGAAATATTTTATTTATTATGACATGTAAGTGAAATTTTATTCATATATTTCATTGTGCTTTTCAGTAGTTCTTGGCTTTGAAATGTAACTAATGTTTGTTTGTGATGTAGTATCCTCTAGGTAGGGCTAGAGATGCTTGAAAGATTTCCTCGCAAGGGTGGATTTCTGATAATATATTGGCATGATCAGACTTAGATCTTCAATATATAGAAAGAATGGTTATTTTCTTGTTTATCGTATTGAATGGAGTATCCTCTAGGTAGGGCTAGAGATGCTTGAAAGATTTCCTCTTAAGGGTGGATTTCTGACAATAAATTGGCATGATCAGACTTAGATCTTCAATATATAGAAAGAATGGTTATTTTCTTGTTTTTCATATTGAATGTTAGACATAGTAAATATATAAAGAAATTGACAAGTTTGTTTGTAAGAGGACTACTCGTTGATATTCTATCTTGATCAGATTTAGATCAATAATATATGAAAGGAACGAATGATTTCTTTGAAAGTTATCTGCTGAATACCCAAAATAATATTTTATAACAATGATGTAAGCAGAAATACAAGATTTTTATTTTTTAAAAATCTTTATACTTAATTTTACAGAAAAATATCATTGAAAATCATTCGACGAAAGAGGTAGTAGGAAGGTATAATGTATATACTATACGTAATATTTGATAAAACATTATGTTGTAATGGTATCGTCACCATTTCTCAGAGGAGAATGAAAATGATGCTTTCTACAAAGTAAAAATCTAAGTAGGTAAATTATATAATAGCTAATCTCAAGGACCTCATAAACAATATGAAACAATTTTTATTACAGAAATAGACACGAACCTATACCACAATAAAAATCTAGAACTCTATTAGTTTCTATCAGATATGACCACTGATTGGCCTTTATAAGGTCAATGCATAGTTCAGAAATAATCAACAGAGCCCCATCTTACTTACTGTCATGGCAACAAGTCGAAAATTACAGAATCCTGTAATACATTCGCATGATATTACAAAGCCACTGCAATTTAGCTGACCAGGAACAAGAAAATAAATAGGCAATACTAATTATAAACTTGTATACAACAATACAACTCAAGATTATTTTTCAATATCACAAAATATCCTTATTAAGGTAATGAAACTGCAGATGTCATAAATACTTTTGTGTAGATGTATTATCAATTCATTGAAAGATTGCATTGTTTTCAGTATTTAACTATTTTTTTATTATCAAAAGGGTTGTAAAAATGACATTTTGTGCAATTATTGGGTGTGGATCTGTTGGAGATTGAAGTATTTCATGTATAAATTTCTCATTAAATGTTATATATCAGGATATGGTTCGTTAAAAAAAAAAATAGTGATTTTCTATACCTTAGCCAGGAAAGGAGAATAGAGATGAATTGAACTATCAATAGTGTCAACTGGCACTGTTAAGCCTATGTAAAAATTATTTTGGATTACACCCTCTCCAAATCTAAACACCAATAGGATCTGTTGTATGCACTGATTACGTGCATTTATTACTATCCTCTTTTCCTGGCTAAGGTATACCGTGTGTGTAGCCGAACGCTAGGCATAGGGAGTAAAATTACATCGCGCGTGCCAGCTGGCTGAAATGAAATAACAGACTGGAATGCTCCGCTCGACAGAGGAATTTACGGCAGCTATGTTGTCATATCTATCGCGCTACGTGGATGTACATGCCTAATGAAAAATTACACGCACGGTATAATTAAATGTAAAATTTACTTTTGTATTGTATATAATAGTTTAACATAACTTTTAAGTCGAACCAAAACAGGTTTCAGGAAGAAATTTCATTGCTATCTTTTGTTCAGAATTATATGCATTATAGCAGCAGTGGGTGGTGAGTTTAACATTTTTTGTGGGTTATAGACCGTGTATTGTGCAATTCAAACTAAATTTGTAGATTTTTCATTTGATATCAACTGCTACTGATTTATAAAGATAAAAGTGAATTCCTGTTTAAAAACAAAAATAATTAGTGTATTTCGATATGTTTATTTTAACACGTACCAAAGGAAAATTTACAAGAGAATTAATATTATGATATGGCACTTTCAATACATCAAGTGTCATCACTGCAAATATGGTGACTTCATAAAAGTACCAACTCATAGTTAAATCAACGTGCTAATTTCCTGTCCATATATACAGTTGGTATTGCAGCACATAATCCTACAACTTAGGTTCATGGTATAGGTACTGAGCGAAATTACAACTAGCACCGCCATCGGTTACTATTTGAAGTTTCAGTGTCTCAAATGCTGTTAGAACATAATTCATTATATTCATTGTCAAAATTGATTAAAACAATTATTAGGAAAGGTTTCTATTAAAATTAGACAGATTGACAGCTGACTAACATCTTTAACGATTCTCTGCAGCGAGGCGCTTCTACGCAATATTCGCTCAATACCTATACTGCCACACGTTGCTTCAAATAACTAATTTAATATTATTGTGAATAATTTTATTAAACATTTTATGTAATAACTTTGAAACTAGTAAAACTGATGTTAGTTTAGGAGTGTCGTACAACACTCGATGTATTAGAACCACTATAGAACAAGAAATTGTATAAGAAGAACAGCATTCTATCATCTATCAATTTAAAATTTCAACAAATAAAATAAAATTTCAATAAATGAATGGGTTTAAAATTTACTGTGACTGGCGGTGATGTCATTGGTTGCATTAATACAACTAACATAACCTTGAATTTTAAATTGTTATAGTTTATTCTAATTTTTAATGCTTGTATCCGCACTTTTAAAAATTCATGCAAATGTCTCAATATTGTTGATTAATAAAAATGAGCTGCTAATTATAGGTTGTATTTCCAATCTACAAAAAAACACCTTATTTTAATTGAACAAAGAATTGAAAACTTCATAAACATTAAATTGAACAAGATTTTAGTTCAAAGTAAGAGAACCAAGTGAAAAGTTTGGAAAATATATATTTTTGAGGTTAGTTGTTTACCACCAAGGCGACCAATGATGTCATATCATCGCTCATTAATATGACGTAGTATTTTCGGTGGTAAAATTTTGTTTCAAAATGAATTTTTTTTTTTTTAATATTACTTGACTGGTTGCCGAAATTCAAGTGTTTTTAATTATACTTAATATTATCTTCACAGTCAGAGATTTTAAAGTTTATGAAAACACCGAATTTAATGCTCCACAGTTTTTAGTAAAAGTCCCGTCAATGAATGAGCTACGGATTTCGAGGTAATTGCAAAAAAAGTGGCGCGAGCAGTGCCATTTCTTCAAAATGGCGAAGCGAGATTGAGAATTTTTACTATGCTCATTAAGAGTCTAATTTGAAAGTCTGTGTAACATTTCAACTTTATTGCATTTTTTTCTCATTGGGCATTGTAAATTGTTTTATTTGACTGTATTATTAGTTCAGTAATATAACAGTCAATATTGTAATATATCGGACAAAATTCATAAAGAGAAAATTGGTAGAAATGTTAAGGATAGCTTAAGAATTACTAAACCGAAAAGTTTCCGCCCCTAATAGTGTGCTTCGTCCCCTAGGACGTCGTTTCCACCCATTCCACCCAATTTGAGGTTTTCTAGATTATCTCGGGAACGGTGCATTTTTTGATAAAAATACCTAAATACAAAATTATTCCTTATAAAATTTTCTATCAAAAATGTCTCTACAATTTTTTTCATAAGGTGCACACATAAGAGCTGGCTCTAGTTAACACAATAAATTGTAATCTTTACTATAATCTACTTTAAAGTTCAATGCTTAACACAAAGGCAGGAGCTACTAAACAGGCCCCCCGCATCAAATCATGGGCCCTGGTACCAAATTCACTGGTGGGGCCTCCCCGCTTAGTAACTGATGAGTGGAAAAATTTTCTTTTGTCAAAATCTCTGGTGGGCCCCTGCGCCTAATAATTGATGAATGGGGGGGGGGGATAAATTTGAAAAAAATAATTTTTGTCAAAATCTCTGGCGGGCCCTTCGGAAGGCCGGGCCCCTAAACTCAGTACGTAATAGACACAGGCCTAATGAGAAAAACTAACAAGGCAACTTTATACCAGATTATAATACTGTTCCAGAACGAGACCATATTTTCGAAAATAGTGAGTATGTGATTGATGGAGGATACTTGCTTTGCCGCGTAATATGGCTAAAAAAAGGAGAATTTAATAACGTTTACAATGCTTACGTTAGTTACATAAGAAAACATTATGGTAACAGAGTAACTGTCGTGTTTGATGGTTATTTGGATAATGCAAATAGCACGAAGAGCCTAGAACGAAAAAGGCGGGTACTGCAAAGAACCTCTCCTGAAATTACATTTGTTGAAAACCCTGTTGTTTCTGAAACTCAGCAGAAGTTCCTTAGTAATTTGTTTAACAAAGAACGTTTGATTGCAGAACTAGTGAAAAAATTTAGGAATAAGGGAATCGAGGTGCCTGTTGCTGAGGATGACGCCGAATTATTAATAGTACAAACTGCTATCGAAAAATTTTATAAGTGCGACACAGCTGTTGTCGTAGGTCAAGATATTGACCTGCTAGTCCTTCTTACTGCTCTTTCTCCGACAAAGACATTAAAATTTTAAAAGATAAACAAGGTAATACCAACAAAAGGATTTACAGTTCACGAGATTTACAATCCTCAACTTTTTTAAAAAACTGTAAAGAAACAATATTATGGCACATGCCATTAGCGGTTGCGACACAACCTCAGCGTTTTTTTCCAAAGGGGAGGTTAATGCGATCAATGTGCTTAATAAAAGAGCTGACTTACAAGACATCGTGCAAACTTTTAACACTTTAACTACGGTTTTTACCCCCGGGGTCAAGTAAACGTACCAAATTAATGTTTCTGAAAAATAACCCCCGTCGTTAACGTGTTAATAATGGAAAACCTAGTCATGAAGAAATTGCAGACGGAGCAGAGTGATTTTTTCTAGCTTTATACAACTCTACCTCCACAGAAAAAAGTTGTACTATTAATTTTATGAAACAAATTGTAGAGACATTTTTGACAGAGAATTTTATAAGGAATAATTTTGTATATAGATATTTTTATCAGAAAGTGCACAGTTCCCGAGATAATCTAGAAAACCTCAAAATGGGGTGGAAACTACGTCCTAGGGGATGAAGTACACTACTTAGGGGTTGGAATTTTTCGGTTTATTAATTCTTATGGTATCCTTAACATTTCTACCAATTTTCAAAACTTCATGAATTTTCTCCGAAATAAATCGTTATATTACTGAACTATAAGTAAGAAAATATATAATATATAAAGAGTATGACATTCACCAGTCACTAGAGGTACGAGCTAAGTGTAGTGAAAAGCAGTTTAAATTATAAAAACTTATAGTCTAGTAGCAGAAATGAAGTGTAATTTATTAGTTGCCATGTGCCAGAACCCAATAAAAAAATGTTAAAATTTTTCCACATCCCACTGAATAGATACTTAATTTAACTCTACGACACACTAAAATGCTGCTATATTTAGCTATTATGTATAGCCATAACAATTCAAAATATTGTGCCAAAAAGCTTATAAATTCATAAAGGATTGGTAAAAATAAATATACACTACTTACATATAGAAACTACTAGAAAGGCAGCATTGATTGTGCTAAAATCCATCAGAATACCCTTGCTTATAAATATTGACATTTTTGTGTTTGATGAAAAAATAGTGATACACATTAAATATTTATCATATCTTACCCATTGTAAAAATCACTTTTAATATTATGTACTAATAATAGAGCTGTTCCCACCGTATATATCTATCTAATTGGTTTCCACAGTTTTTTAATTCGGTTTACACTGAAAGTGTGTAATTGGACCTAAGAGAATGGAAGTTATGGAGCTGCAGCCCACATACGGCAAAAATGGATGCATACACACTGGATGTGTACAAAGCCCTCTAGAAGGATTTCTTTTATATCTTGGTTTGTCTCGATCTACTCACTGTTGACCTAGAGGGCGCTAGGTACAGGATTCAAATTTAAATTAGTTTGTCAAATATGAAAAACGATAAAAAGTTGTCTACTCGTTAAGCATCAAATGTGGATAGACCCTGCATAATATGTAATATTGTAAACATTAAATGTATGTATACATTGTGAATTCTTAAAGAATCATGTTTTCAATTTTTATTTTTTTATCAGTTGTTGCAGTAGAATTTAATTTTGTTACAAGACCATTAAACATTAAATATTATCTAAATGTTAATTGTGGTCTTCTCTTAATTTTTCTTTTTTCCATTCGGAATTTTGTTCTACAAATTGTACTTATCCTCTACTAAAAATAATATCTGAGGAATCTACAAAATAACAGAATTACTGGGATATATAACCTTTATTATGCCTGTAATTTTTATGTCAAAGGAACAATTAGAGGATGTTTTTTAACAAATGATATAAAAGAGAAAAAAATTATGTTTCGGAAATGAAATCTTCCTTCTTTCAAAGTTTTCGTTAAGAATTGTCTGCATCCTGTGTATTTTAAATACACAGCATTGATAACGTGTTTATGTAATATCCACAGATATTTACTACTTAGACAGAACTGTTGTTTTTTAATTTTAAACAATATTAAATTTGTACAGTTCTTTTTTTAACGTTGTTAGCCAGATTGTACAAAAATCTACAAAACAATTAGAAAATAGTACATATGTGGTCAAAAATTCCAAAAAGAAAACAGGAAAAACTTTTTGACAATAGACGAAAAAGTATTTTAATGTTTTTTTATTAGTGAAACATATTAAAATGTAAGATTTATTTATACCTCAGTCAAAATGTTGATTTGTAGGCCCTTTAAAAACATTAAATATAGGGTTATTTTTTTTAGTATTGTGGGTCTTTTTAGTATTGTAGGTGGAGGCCCTCATTAAGAATTCAAATTTTTTACCTCAAGTGGGAGCTACTTTAGCCACCATTTTGTCATAAAGGGGGGTAGAATCACTGTTTTTTGCATGATTAATGGTTTAAAAGTTATAGCTTCGCAATTTCTTTTATTGGCCAATTACATCTATAAACAGATCATAATATAGCACCTAAGTTGGTCGCTAGTCTGGCCACTAACCCTTTCACCCGCAATTAGAAAGATCTGCTCTCCAAGTTGGCCATTTTTGTATACCCTTTTTCTATAAACATAAATTGGACCAATGAAACAATAACAAAAAAATTGGCGAACAAGACTCGCTTCATTCCAATGCTAAAAAAATTGAAAAAAATTAAATTCGAGGAATCGTACAGTACGTCAAGCTGCCGAAGATTTAATTATTATTATCGAAATGTCCTCGATGTACGAGTCCATTGCCATCATGGGCAGAGATATAGACCTCTTGGTAATATTGACAGGATTGGTGATATCGCACAACTTCTACTTCTGCAAACCTGGAAAAGGAAAAGTGCCGAGAAATTTTATTCTCTGCAAAGTGTTCAACATGAGAAAAACCAAGTTCATCATCAACAACAAAAACCTACAGCTAATTATGCCAATTCAGTCATTCAAGCAACAAAACATGGATCCTGAAACGATTGTGTCAGTCGGAAAACTCTCTTGGTCACATCATTTGGAGGTGACATAAATAAAGAAACACTGGACTATTGAAATCAACAACAAATTTTTTTTTGACTTTCGCATGATAAAACAAAATTTTTCCTTCTTTAGTTTTCGATACCCTAGTACTATTCTATAAACTTATCTCTAAAAGGCGATCAATAAATTATTTGAATCGGTTCAGGGATATAGGAGAAATCGTCGAATTACGTTCACTTCAAGAACCTACCATCAAATGCAGCATTAGTACTGTGTGAATGGGTTCCTACAGAAATGGGGTTGGCAAAGAACCAAGGTTACGATTTATTCAAGTGAAAAATACAAAAGATCAAACTCCCCCTTTATTGAAATTTATTTCTCGGAAATGCAAGATGGGATGTAACACAGCTTGTGATTATAGAAAAGTGGGTTTAAAATATACCATTATCTACAACTGCAGCACAAACGTGTCAACACACCAGACATTCCCATTGAAAGCGACGAAGAATACGTGGATGGTACTCTACTGGACATGCAGGAGTCATGTCTGCCTGTTTTTGACTACCTGTTTTTGTCGTGCTTATAAAATGTTAATATTTTAAAGGGAAATAAAGTTTGTATTTATTTATTTATTACCGTGCAAACATGACGAAGATATTCAATCCACGGAACAAGACGGAGAGATATTAGATATTAACAAACATAGACCATTGAAATGAAGTAATTGAACCAATCCTACCAATATCTCCAAGAAATCTACACCTTCACCCACGACAACAGCGGACTCATACATCGGGGACATTTCAAATGTCCTCGACCATTCAAATGTCCATGTCCTTTGACATGGCTGTTTTCCTAATTAAAACATCGGCAGTTTCAAGTATTATAAAATTGGTATCCTCGAATTTCTTTTTTGGCATTGTAACAAAGCGAATCTTGTTATCATTCTCAAACCTTTTTTATCATTTCATTGGTCCAAATTAAGTTTATAAACCAAAGTGTATATAAAAATTGCCGTCTCTAAGAGTAGATGTTTCTAAAACTGCAGTGGCCAGATTAGCGATCAACTAGGCAGCCAAGGCCCTATTATGATCGGTTCATAGATGTAATTGGCAGACAAAAGAAATTGTTAAACTTTCGTTAAGTTGCAATTTTTAAGCTATTAATCATACAAAAAATAGGTAAAAATAGGTATTTTTTTCATAGGATCAACAGAACCCAAGCTATTCCGAACAAACTTTTTATCGCCTTTATGACAAGATGGCGGCTAAAGTAACTCCCCCTCAAATTTGGATTCTTAATGATGGCCCTCCCCACTATAACACTAAAAAAAAAAAAAAATTCCCCTGTATTTTTTTAGTAGTACTGCTATTTTGACTAGTCAATCAGTTCGGGATCTACAGTTTAGCGTGGGCTCCAAACCACGGTCTTCGACCACCAACTTGACCCACCCACCACCTTTCATGGCGGCGCTAACCCGGGATTGTCTCCTGGTCCAGCCACCGTCTTTCAAGACGGTTCACTAGCCCTAGGATTGTCTGTTGGCAGCCTACCGACTATTAGATGAGATCATGGATCACCCATCCATCCATCCAAGTACCGGATTTGCTCAGCGCTGCTGCACTTCGCTGATTGAGTGACGGAACTTAAACCAATGATCGTACCTCATCCCTTCCCCCTGTATTTAATGTTTTTTCAAATGTATATATTGACTGGAGTATTACTGATATTCAGATCACTAAAAATATGCCTCTCACTGGCACCCTGGTAATTTGGTTGGGAAGGGAACATACCAAATTTAATTATCATCTTTAATGCAAATTAACTTTCAGTGGGTGCAACCCCATTATATTTTCTACCTAAATTCACAATCGTTATTAATTAGTTTCTATGAAAGGTGAGCGATCAGAATTATACATAAATAAATCGTTTATAATAATTCTAATATAAAGAACGATTTCAATTATATTTACAATAGGTTAAGATCTTTGATTTTTACCTAGATTCTTCCCGTAAGAAGTTTTTATGATCCCACAGTTTGAGTGCTTATAGTTTCGCTTGGCCTAGAACTAGGCAACGGTTTGGAAATACCTAATTTCACTATGCCTGGTAAAGTACCTTTCAACGCTTGGACTGCCTGATCCAGCGTAACATTTTTAATAACGTTATCGTTTACACTAATAAGTCTATCGCCAGGAGTGATTTTACCATTTTGTTCAGCAGCGCCATTCGGTACCAAGCTCCTGACAACTATTACACTACATTTAGGATCTAGAGGATCTTGATAATCCAGGATAGAAAATCCTAGGCCTCTGTCTCCTTTTACAAGTTCTACATATTCCACATCCTCGGACCACATGGCAATATTTGTCACTTCTAGAGATCGGGACTTTGCTTTTTGTAGGCTTGGTTCGTCTGTTACTGGAAAATTTCACAATTTATTATTCCATGATTATCTGACGGAGAAACAATTTAATACACGTATTGTATTTTAAAAAACCCAACTATGATCAAAATTAAACTTGAATTCACTGAAAAGTATAAAAATATCTTGTAGGCCATAAGATACAGTGTTTCATTTCTCATCTTCACACCCCTGTAAAATTTTTCTTAGCCGCACAATTCGGCTGATAATTTTTTTGCAACTAGGTTGTAGAATCTTAGAATGTACTTCTACAACCTATTCTATTGCAGCCTCCGATCAAAGAACTTATTACCCGATACATTACAGCTATCTCTTCAGTATATACCTTGTTTGCTCCTAACATAGTCACAATGTGTCCATTAAACGGATAGATAAACATAACATCCCATAAGCAACAGTGGCGGGTATGTGTAGAAGGGTAAATATTTTCATTAAAATGAATTATTGCAATTCCTGTATTACCGGCTCTTTATACAACGTGATGTAGGCATGCAATATTACAATAAGATAATGCTTGATATCTTTCAAATTTAATTAGCTCTATTGTAGGCCAAGCAATGGGGGGTTTCTATTCGCAAAAGGTCGGAAAGAAATGAAATTTGGTGGGATGGTAGACATAGGTCCCCTGATGGTACACCTGAGTTTGCGACCTCAGGGGGTTGCGCTCGAGGGGTGGGGGGGTGAAAATTCTGGGTCGCGACGCTTTTCGGGAAATAGCGCCGTTGTAGTAAATGCTATCGAAAAAAAGTTCGAATGAAATATGTAGAGTACAAAATTGTGCATTTTGGTCATTGCATTTTTCGTCTACGACCAATAGTTTACGCTCTACGGAGTGCCAAAGTTGGGGGTTGATTTGCAATTTTCAACAAAATCACAATTTCATCATTCATAAAAATTACATCTCTCTTCTGAAAGTTTACATATAATAAGATGGTAAATATTATACATATTTACATGGCTAAATTGTTAATATTCTTTATTTGAATATTGGTCATTATAATTTATTATGTTTCTGCACTACTGAATGGCATATTTAATAAAAACACCACGAATTAGACAAGCCTTAAATTGAATTGTACCTATTTTATGTAATAATTGTTGGTTAAATTTTCATAACCTCTAGGAACTTACCGCGGATTTAAAAAATGTAATAGGTAGAGATGTTTTATTCAAGGGAAATATGTATTCAAATGATATTAAAATTTAATTGCTATTCACCTTATTACAACTGTAAACTGAACCCCATCATGTTACGACTATGAAGTTTATACCTACTTACTTCTGAAACGATCAATTTTCTTCCCTTCTAAACTGTTTCTGCAAACATCACAGCACTTCACCATTTTGCACTAAAGGCCAGTATTATAATATTAGATTAACTGTACAGTTTAAACCTAGGATTAAACCAAGCTTTAAGCTTTACTTTATAAAATGCCTGTTAGGGCCAGTATTATAATGTTATATTAATCGTACAGTTTAAACTTAGGACTTCGAGCAACTTCTATTACATTAATAATTTTTTCGTCATCATTAGATGTTTATTTCGAATATATCCATCAAATTACATATTAAAACGGGGAATTTTTTCAATGAGGTTATTTTAAAATCTAAAATCTCCAGTTTAAACGGTCCCCATCCACCGTCTGAAGTTTAACCTTACCGTGACGTATTTAATCTGCAAACTGAAGATTATCGACATTATAAAACAGACTTCTTTTCAAGGCCGTAGTTTAATCTGCACTCCGCGGTTTAAACCCTTCTTATACAACTGGTCCTTAATATCTAAACTGTGTAAATATGACTTCTTCACCACTTTTTGATCGGAGAACACGAAAAACATTTATTAACTTTAATGGCGGACACGTCAAACTGAAATTATGATAATCGAACTGAACCAATCTCGGCCGCGAATAGAACGACTAGCGAATCAGGAATTTATGGGATGTTTGCAACTGAAGTGCCTTAGACTGTGACTATCTCAGCAACAAACAAACTAATACCCATTATGTATCTAAGTATAAGTTCTTTAATCGGAGGTTGCAACTGTCAGGTTACCACCTCACAGTCTGCTACGTTTTTTTTTGCTGCGATTTTTTGGGAATTCATTTTAGCGATTTTTTTAATTGAAAATCTGGCAACATAGCATTGTTCAACAGCCTCTGAAACCCAAATTTCCCTAATTTCGTGAAATTCTCAGATTAAAACATTTATACAGAGCTTTCAATTTATGAAAATTGGAAATTACTATTTCATCACTGTAAACGTCCAGAAAGCTTAATAAATGAAAACTCTAAAATTAAATGCATAAGAATATATTAAATAACAATTGAAAGATATCAAAAACAAATGTTTTTTTTGATTGTTTGAAAATTAATTCTGCCTGACAATAAAAATGATCTCTCTCCTAACTATATTTTATCTCTTTTCACCCATCAAGACTTATGCACTTTTTTATTTGTTTCTTATGATTAATGACAGTGGCGGCTGGTAAAATTTCAATATTTTTTTTTCTCGTCTGGTGCATGGGACCCATAAGAAATATGGGAAATAACATCTAGAGATGCACTTCTCTAATGACCCCTGGGTCTAGGGACTCCTATTTATTTATTTATTTTTTTTATATAAAAATGCAACAATACGTTTTGGAGTTTACGAAAATATTTTCATTACTAACTGAGACACAACGAATTGAAATATTGTAATTTGTTAAATTGTAAATTACAAAATTTCAATTCATTGTAATTCAGTTAATAATGAAAATATTTTCATAAACTCCAAAACGTATTGTTGTATTTTTATGAAAAGTCAAATGCATATGACAAAAAAATAATAAACAAGAGTCCCTAAACCCAGGGGAGGCTACCAAATTTTAAATTTTTTTTTCGCAAACTTTTTTCAAAATTTTTTTGGGGTTATTAGAGAAGTGCTTTTGTAGATGTTATTTCCCATATTTCGTATGAGTCCCATGCGCCACAGACGAGGAAAAAAATATTAAAATTTCACCAGCCGCCACTGATTAATGACAAGTTTCTGTGTAATTCTTCTTCGGTTATTTCGAGACATACTTGTTGAATCTTATTACAGAGGTCTTCCCTGATTTATACTTTCTAGTAAACTTGAGAAATAAAAGTGTATTGGCGTTAAGTCGGGTGATCTAAGCGGCCAAAAAATTAGACTTGTTAAAGAAAATTTGAATTCAACCAATTGAGAACAATAATAGCGTTACAAACCGCAGTTTCCTTTAATTGCAGGTAAAAATCTCTTATTTGTAACAGTGGTAATTCATCAATGGCATTCTCGAATTCTTTGTTAAGAAAATCTAAAAAATTCTGGCCATTTAAATTACTATTGAAGAAAAATGGGCCAATAATTTGTTGGTTTAACATGCCACACCAGATATTTATTTTCAGAATAGTGACTTCTACAGTTAATTATGAAGGTTGTATTATCTAATGCCCACCATCTGCAATTCTGTGATGAGACAATGCTGTTTGTTGTAAATATCGTTTCGTTGGTGAAAATTATTTTTTTATATAAAATCTGTCAATTAAAAAATTACCTTGTTGACTTATTATGAATATATATATTATGAATATTTGTGTTTTATTATTTTTGGAGTTATTAAGGAGTTTACTAAAAATAGAAAGTGTACCTAGCTCATTTTTATTGTCACAACAAATTAATAAAATGAAATGTTAATCAAAAAGATAAATGTGAGGCGGAAAGCAAAAAGGGACCCCTTGTCGGCGATGTCAATTTTTCAGTACAGTCGAATTAGTGGTTTGGGTGAAAATAATCGATTTTCGGATTTTTGTGATTTATTACCTTTACAAGTTGTAATCGATTACAAAACCGATATAATTGGATGAGACACTTAAAATAATCGATAAAGCAGTCGATGTTCAGCCCTGGAAAAGGTACCTCTTGTCGCTTATGGAGAAATAACATGGGACCGACAAGAGGTCTCTTTTCATAAACGCACTAGTAACTTAAACAAAAAAAAACATAGAGATATGATTTTTGCACCAAATTGTTCGGAATTAAAGCTTAATTCATTTAATATCAATAACTAAAAACTGGAATTTGCCGACAAGAGCTCCCTTTTTGCTTTCCGCCTCACAAATGGCTTTTTTTTAATTCTCAAATAATCAAAAAGCAAAACAAAAAAAATCATATACCTCACTCATGTGACACCACATTTTTCAAAATAGTTTCGGCCATTTACGCTTTCAAAGTGACATGTAAACACATACTGACATATAGACATGTGATACATAACCTTTCTTTAGCTTTGTCGTGGTCAGATAAAAAGCTGATAACTTACCTGTCACAGTACTGGAGGTGTTCAGACTAGTATCACTGAGAGCTTTTATCAATCTTTGCTCAGGTTGTGGAAGAAGGTTTTTTAAGCTTCCCCCTAAAATATTCCGAGCCTCAAATGCTTCTCGATCCTGCGACGTATTTATAACTCTGTTATTCTTATTTTCTCTCGAGCAAACCAACCGCACAGTAGTAGGTAGTTCCCTCAGAATTTTCACTACTTCGACGTGTTTAATTCCAAGTAACTTTTGTCCGTTTACTTCCAAAAGTTCATCGCCGGGACTTAGCTTCCCGTTTTGGCCAACAGGTCCTTCTGGCAAGATGGAACGGATGTAATGATGTGGTCGAAGTTCAACACCTCCCTCGACGTCCACAGTACCTTCAAGACTAATTCCAAGTCCCTTCAGTTTCGTTAAATTAGCAACAACTATATCGGCTTGCTCGCCGATGATTGTCTCCCATTTTTGTTTTATAGCAGTTTCAAGGTCATCCTCAGGATTAGCCTCAAAATCTTCCTCTATAAATATTTCTTTGGATTCGTGATTTTGGTCATAGATTTCACTATTTACACTTATAACTGATTCACCTTCTGGCTCTATTTCAGGCTGAAAGAAGAAAGCATCATTTTAAAATAGCTCACTACAGTTAGGATCTTAAAACATTATCTGATGGAAAAATACAACTGACTTGTTCTTTTTTTAATATGACAACCTTAGATATTATAAAAAGTCAGAAAAACGCAATTTTGTATAATTATGGTTGTTATACAGTGTGTGCTATTTAATACCGCAATTTGATGTTGATGTCGCTAAATAAGGGAGAAAAAAGAAAAGCTATTCTGTCTAATCCATTTGTTTGAAAAATTTTCGTTAAGGCACCTACGTACAGCAACCAAATAATGTATAGAAGCACTATTTATTTAAAGAATAACTTTTCTTTTTTCTTCCTCATTTAGTACTTGATATTCCTTCGAATGACTACTTTACCTTTTTAGTAAACCTAACTTACTTTTATACAGGGGCCCGTCGAAAAATGAGAAATTTTAAATTTGGCTATTGAATAACAAACACCCTGTATGAGGTATCGAGTTTAATACAATCAATCTGTCATTTGACTTGAATAATTTCTACAAGGAATATTTTGTTTGCCACAATAATTAATGGGCCCGCCCGTTCAGCATTTTTTTTTATTTTAGAAATCGAAAGTAGAACACTTTTTAAGACAATTTGCAAATTTTTCGGTTTTTATTCGGACGTTTAAGCCCTTAAATTAATTACCAAAGTTGAACCGTGTGAAAACGAGGCGGAGCTTCGGGTGACGTCACTTTGCAAATGTTGATAAGGTGACAGTCGAGATTTAATAAGCGTGTGGTGCGTATTACTGTGTTTCTCTATGGAAACGGCGTTTGATTGTTAAATTAAATCTTTTTTATCTACTTGCTTTAAATATAATAAAAGATTCTTTAGTTTTTGACTTTGAGGTTAACACATTTTTACATATTAAAATTATCCTAGCTTACGAACAGATCCCAACGGGTCGTATTAAGAGATGGTCCTTCTGAGGTCTATTCAAGTAGGGTGTATACCGGCTTGGGCGTTCCTCAGGGGAGTATTCTTGGACCACTATTATTTATAATTTTTGTTAATGATCTACCCATTGCACTAAGCGCTTTACAAAATACAATTAGTTATGCCGATGATAACAATATACTAATTAGAGGCAAAAGTGTACCGTCAATAATTACTTTAAGTGATGAACAATTCTGTGAAATTGATAAGTGGTATTCAAATAACAATCTTACTTTAAACACTGACAAAACACAATGTATCTTTTTTTAGAACTACTCAAAATAAGTCTGATATTCCCGATACAATAAACTTAAAAAATATTCAGATAAACATAACCAACTATACAAAATTCTTGGGTATTTATATTGATTCATACTTAAAATGGAATTACCATATCAAAAATACCTCTAACAAATTATCATCTGTCTGTTATGCTCTTCGTGTTCTAACCAAATATATGGATTATAAAACACTTAAGTCGGTTTATTATGGATATTTCTACTCTGTACTAAAATTCGGTATACTCTTTTGGGGAAGGTCATCTGACATACACCAAATATTTAAAATTCAGAAAAAAGCCATCCGAATAATGCTTAGGATGAATTGTACTGAAAGTTGCAGGGGGGCGTTTCGAAAGAATGATCTGCTAACGGTTATAGGTTAGGTTATATTATAGTATAGGTTATAGGTGTGTACATATTTGAATGTATACTTTTTCTAAAAAAGCATCCGGAAAAATTTAATATCAATTTGATAAACCACAAATATGATACAAGAGGAAAAAGTAATTACAATTATCCTACACATTCATTAACTTTAACTGAAAAAGGAAGTTATTACTCATGTATATATTTTTTTCTTCAAGCGTATTAAAATGTTTAAATTATGTCACCAAAAACAGAAGTAGAAGTAGGACATTGTTTTACTAGTAACAAAATGTTAGTACCGAACGCCATCGTAGTGGACATTGTTTTACTAATAACATAATGTTAGTTCCGAAAGCGCCACCGCAGTGGGTATTGTTTTACTAGTAACATAATGTTAATACCGAAAGCCACCGGTGGCGCGCTATCCACTAGCCACTTGTCATATTGTGTCAACATGTAAGACTGTAGTTTGAATATTTGTACATTTATGATAAATAAATGAATTTTTGCATTTTAATACGCTTGAAGAAAAAATAGTATATATTACACGGAGTAGAACGCCTTTTTTTGTGTTTCGCCCAGTTTGCGGCTTCGGCTTCGCCTACAAAAAGTTTTTATGTGACTAAGTGTTCAAGTTACCTCTATATTTTCGATAGGAATCCAACTCAATGTTGTAACAGATGGAGAAACCGGACTTATTTCTCGTTCTTGCTCTTGACTAGCCAAAGCTTCCTGCAGATGTTCAAATTTGGGCCCACTTATATATCGTTCGAAAGTTATATCAACTACAGACCCGGTTTGTTTCAACTTTTCAACGGCCTCATGATTCGTTATATTGGCTAGCGAGTGCCCATCTACCTCTATTATTCGATCATTTATACTAATTTGTCCACACTTAAATGCCTCAGAACCCTCGTTTAAACTCTTTACAAATATCCCACATAGATCTTCCCGTTCGCATACATAGCCGGCTATCGTTATGCCTAACCCTTGTTCCCCTTTACTCAAGGTCACCGTGAATTTCTCCGTTTCTGTTTCAGGTATATCACCACATTCTACATCTACAGGAGTTACAATAAGCTGGCTATAACTGACGGGAGAAAGGCCGTTAGGAGTATTATCATTCTGATTGAGATCTGTTTCTGAGTTCACTGCATTTATTTTCTCTATTTCATTAGAGTTTTCTTCTACAACACCTTCCTCATTTTCTAAACATTCTGCATCTTCGGTGTAACTACAAAATGTTGTATTATAACCATTTTGTAATAACTGTCTGTCCAGTTCCTCAGGGTCAGTTAGTATTTTGGTCGGGACTATAGGCGCTGAGCATCCAAGAGTTTCAAAATCTGTTGAACTAGGTTCGATAGGACGTGCTACAACCATTCTTACCTAAAATAGAAATTAAGGAAATTTCACTCCCATAAAAATTTTTTGGACAACACAAAACACCACCATGATACTATGAAATATAGGAGATACGCTCGGTATGAGTACCAGCTTTTGACTAGCTGTGTGGCAGACGCGTGTCCGATGTCTACCTAAAAATACATCGAAAACCGTAATGCCTAGAAAGCTGAAATTTACAGGCAGATATTTTACTTTATAATATCACAAAATTCATTTGTCAGCAGTTTTTAGTGAAAACACAACCAAAATAATTGGCACATATGATCTTTTACGCCGTTGGTTTTTCAACAGGTTAAAAGTAGTCAGTATATTAGTTGGCATTTAATTTGTTTTTATTTAGTATCAAATTTTAATTAATTTCATTAAACACAATAATAGTCTAAGATCCGGCATAAGGAATTAATACCCTCATCTGTTATTCAGATAAGAAATAGTTTATATAAAAGATAACATGTAGGCTAATAGATCGTGATTAGGTTGCCTAGCCATATCTTGGCCCGATGCCATTTAATTTGAAAATTGTTGTCAGACGAAATCGAAATTTTGTCTTTAAACGTATACAGGGTCCGCCACTTAAAACTCCCCAGACTCGTAACTTCCTTATTTTTTAAGCTACGACCATGTTCGGCACATCAAATTGTAGATATTTTTAAGGCCTTTAAATATGCAAACAGAGTGATTAAAAAAAAAATTTTTTTGAAAAAATTATTACGAAAAAAAAATTAATTTCCTTGAATATTTTTTCCCTCACCCTGTACATGAATTGTGTTAATGTTTTCTTATAAAGGTTTTAATTAGCTTCAATTTATGTTATTACGTCATATTCGAAATTCTTTTTGGTTTTAGAGAAAGAAATTAAAAACACTTTCCGAGTCCAAACTGATTTTTTTTTAAAATAACAAAAAATGTAAATAACAAATTTTATGCTTTATTTGTAAAAGACATATCACAAACAATCCTCAACGTAACAAAACAGCAACAAGAAACAAAAGAAATAAACATTTTTAAAAATAAACTTTATTAAAATGTATTAAATAATAGGAAATTTCAAAATTTTTATTAAAAAAATTTTTTTTTAACCGTAAATTGAAGCTAATTAAAACCTTTATAAGAAAATATTAACAGAGTTCATGTACAAGGTGAGGGAAAAAAATATTCAAGGAAATTATTTTTTTTTTTCGTAACAATTTTTTCAACATTTTTTTTTTAAATCACTCTGTATGCATATTTAAAGGCCTTAAAAATATCTACAATTTGATGTGCCAAACATGGTTGTAACTTAAAAAATAAGGAAGTTACGAGTCTGGGGAGTTTTAAGTGGCGGACCCTGTATAGCAGCGAAACCATTAATCCTACAGGAATTTTTCAAGGAAGCAAATTCATCACCATTTTATAGTCTTTCTAATAGATCCCTACCAGTTTTTTCCTAGAACCAACGTATATGAGTATATTTAGATGCCGGGTTTTCGACGAAAATTTCCCTTCGGATAGCGCATCTCTGAAAACGGTTTTTCGCCCTTAACTCGAAATCCGTGAGAGATAGCTAAAAATAAAAACTCCCAAAGGAAACTACATAATGTGAGGAACGTTTTGCCGTGTTCCAAATTTTACTGTGACTCTTGGTTTGGGCCCTGCGGGCCTTTTAAGATGGCGGTGTCTTGCACTTTTTTACTTAAAACGCCCTAAACGGTGGCTCCTACGGCAAAAAACTGTGACCTAACGAATTTGTGGAGAATTTAATAAGCCACAAGTCTCTTTTTTATTTTTTGCCCTACGACAAAAAATAAGGACGCTAGGAACCATACAACTGGAAATTTAGATTTTCCGAGGAAACCGAGTTTTTTTTCTCATCTCTATCTAGATAAACATTGGTTCTAGGAAAAAACTGGTAGGGATCTATTAGAAAGATTATAAAATGATGATGAATTTGCTTCCTTGAAAAATTCCTGTAGGATAATGGTTTCGCTGCTATATACATTTAAAGACAAAATTTCGATTTCGCGTGACAAAAAAAAAAGAAAAAATCAATTAATTTTTTTCAAATTAAATGGCATCGGGTCAAGATATGGCTAGGCAACTTAATCGCGATCTATTAACCTACATGTTATCCTTCATAAAAACTATTTCTTATATGAATAACAGTAGTAGTAAATAATATACCACTTTAATTAAGTCTATTATGAAACATTGCATTTGTTTAACTTTATTCAGGAAAATAGACAAACAGTCAACAATGAAAAATATTTATTCTATTATTTAGTAATTTTAACAATTTTTCTTAGAGATAAATTGCCGAATTCTTTAATGTTTCTGTTAAGAAAATACATTTTGCATCTGTAAAATAGCATTTCCGCAGTACGACTTAATTCAATACCGTGGGACATCAATGTTCTCTCATGAAATCATTACATATTTGTAATGATTACATGAGACATTAAATATTTTTAATGACTCTCCATTGACTTGATAAAAAATCTCATTCATTTTTTAACAGTGTAATATAATCTGAATTCGGTTTCATTAAACTAACGCACATAGCTTTTACATCATTTTCTGTGCAGTTTCATCCGCAGAAGGATTCCGTATACTTAATTGCAATTTTCTCGAAAACTGTTTATCCTAGAAAAGAAGTTTCAAATAAAAAGTTAGCTTCAATCTTTACCTTCATACGTCCTCGATATACTTGTTATCTATTTCGAAAGATACAAAAGTTTCTCGCTTGTTATATTCGCACCTGTAAATTTTCAGTTTATCGACATAGCCTTAGACAAAGAATCATATTTTCTACACTTATTAAAATTTGATCTTCATATTAACACATTTTGTTAACAAGTATGGAGTCATAACACAGTCAAAATTTGAGATTAATTCGTTGTCCCGTTTTTAAGTTAGGGCGAGGTATTATTTTACAATTTTCTACCATTTTTGGCTCTATCTTTTGTCTCGACTAACCAAAAGAGTCGTAATTTCTGATTTCATCGAAGGGTAAGCTTCTAGACACTTCGGTTAAGGTAATTTTAGTTTACATCTAAAATAAAAATTGACCTCTGAACTAGTTTACTCTTACGTGACGTAACAGTGCAGACTGCAGTAAGGGGAGGAAGGTCACAGCGTAACTCTATTTCATAGTATCATGAAACACCACAACATATACACAACATGAAATAGTACAGGATCCGTACTAAGGTCGACCTTCACCGATCAGGTAACCGAATAAAATCTATTTTTTATGAAAAATAATATGCTAACAAAAGTAACGGTGATGTGTTGCCTAATTTAATCGAAAATTTAATAATTAATTTTTTTTTCCATACCTTCACCGATCTTCTATCCAAAAAAATTTAACACTAATCGAAAGTAAGAAATCTATAGAATATGTAAACATAGAGTTGCTTACATTTTTCCGTTCAAGGCTGTACGGTTGCTAGGTTTAAATAGGTGAATCGAAAGTGGTACCTTCACTGGTTGGTACACTGGTAACCAAATAAATTATATATCAAAATAAAGATAATTTTATTGTGAAACGATAAGTATAAATAAAATTTTAAAAAATTTAAAAAACAAAAAAAAACCTTGAACATATTTCATTACTTTTGTTAGCATATTTTTTTTCATAAAAAATAGATTTCATTCGGTTACCTGATCGGTGAAGGTCGACCTTAGTATGTATCTTAGACTAAAATGGATATATTAAAGGTCAGTCGTTTTGGGATGGCGAACTAGGTAATAAAATATGAGTAAGACTGGATATATTTCCTTATTGATAACTTTCTCTCTAGTAAGTGGAAGCAGGTAAAAAGATATGTTGTTTCTTACACTGTTTTATTGTCCATCGCTATCCAAAAACGACTGGACTTTAGCTATAGAAAATAATGTCAGTGGTTTGACCTTATAATTTTTGGGTAATTAAAGTAGATAATTTTGACAATGCAACCCAAGAAGTCATGGAATAATTAGACAATATTGTTCTTTGGCCTTCTACTATAATTATTGTTGATTAGGTTTTTGATTTTTTAATCTCTAAAGATTGATAACATACATTATTTATGTTTATATTTCAGTTTCTAGTTTATATTTTGGTGAATAACCTAATATTTATTATGAGTGTTGATGTAAGAGTATCAATTAAATAATTTATTTATAAGAAAAATGCAAACTTCATAATGATTAATAATAATTCAAAACCTATATAAATTTACAGTAGGTATTTGTGTTTTGTTCGTTTGCTTATTTTGGTTACTTGCACAGCACGTATGTTCAAACGATCGTAGATAAAAATCACAAATAGCTATTTTAATTATTTATTCACCTTGCGTAGTTATTAGTTTTTATTACAAAAAATAATCTGAAAAATGCTGAAATAATATTTTAAAAAATTTATTTCCAATTGTTTTATATTCAATAAACACTTTTGTCAACAGTGCAGTAGGCCAAATCAATCCTTTGTTTTAACTTTGTTTAATCAGTGACTTAAGAAATTAAAAACACAATATTATTAGCAAACATAACTGTAGACGATTCACTATAATTTAATGCACAGAAACTAGCCACTGAAAGGTAGTTTTTTATATAGCCCAGGCAATTTCGGAAGTAATTAGAGACAAGCTGAATTTTTGCCAGTTGATAGGACCTAATTAGAGCAGTATTTTCTCAGTCCCTGCCCCCCACCCTTGCGCTTAGTCCCCCTCCCTTAAACATCCATTTTGCAAGTCTTTTATTTATCGTTCATATCTCCGTCATTATTTATTCTAAATTCATAAATTTTATACAATGTTATTCCGTAATATCTACTCTTTAAAAAAGCTATTATATAATTTTTCTGTAAACATAATATTTTTACGAGAATTCACTAAAATATACAAAATTTTCGCTTTGTATTTGAATTTTTTTGTGGTTTTTAGGGCACAACATTTTTATTTGGAATAATATCGCAAAACACTTTAAATAAAAGTTGTAGTGCAGTTTTCAACCTATCAAACAATATCCATACTTCTACCGTTGGGGAGTCGGGAACACGTACAGAGTCCAAGAGATTAGTGCGTGTCCGTCGCGGCTATAGCCTGGCCTTAACTCGGAAGCGATTACTGCCTCTTGTAGTCGGAGAGAGAGCCCTTAAAATATGCAACATAAAAGTGGCCTATGCAACTCGAGAACATACAAAAACTGGAGTCATATTCTCACCTAAAATGACCTGCCGAATGCAATTATAGAGGTCGCGATTCGGTTCGGAAATGCGAAATCGGAAAAAATCGCACTTTTCCACTTTTTTTACGAAATATCTCGGAAATAAAATATTTTACATTTCCCATCCCATAACTTTGTTTCTAACCACTGACTCGACATAAAAATTTGCGCACATATATTCTGAAACACAATGAATCGATTGCCGTACATAAAATTGTACCAAAGATAAAATATCTAGTACAAAAAAAAATATCTTCATTCGAGATACAGCATAGATTTTGCAGTATCGGCATTGAAAAAGTCTACATCGAGGAAACGTTTTTAATACTGAAGATAGAGTATAAGAGAGTGAAATATAGTTTAAGGTCTGAATTAAATTTTGAAAAACAAAAATCGCTGTCTATAACAATTTGGTGGTCATAGAAGTGTAATAAGTTAAAATTAAATTAAATTTAAAATTCTATAAAAAATATTAAAAACATTTTTTTGACATGTTTATGTATACGGTTGTTTTTTATCTAAAAAAAAAATATAAACACATTCGGCAATTGCTAATAAAAAATTATTTATTAAATAAACAAATAAATTAACAACAATTTTTTTTTCTTTTTTCCACCTCGTAGAGAATTGCAAACAATAAATTTTAAGAATAAAATTTGTTCTTAATAATTTGTTTAAATAATGAAATAAGGAAAAAAATGATTATACACAAATGAAAAAAAAATTAAGAAAAAAATTTTTTTTTAATCATATATTTTACACTTAACAAATATAGTGGCAAAAAAATATTTTTCAAAAATACGTAATTTATCTAATTGTTTATAAAATTTATTTATAATATTTCTTATAGTATTTTTGAATGTAAAAACAGTAATAATTCAAATTAATAAAAAAAAAATTTCAACCTCCCCTGTTCATTTTTTAGTTTTTTGTTAAGTTAAATAATTAATAACTAATAGACAATTAAAAACATCGAAATGTCATAATCCCATAAAGTATAGTTGACATATAAGGTCTCCACGAATCGAAATAATTTTAGTGGCTTTTGTTTAACAATTATCCGACTTGAAATATAAACGCAAACTCTAAAAAATTTGTTAATTAACAATAGGCTCATTTTATGAAAGATTGGTGAAACATTTTTTTTCCAACGGGATATTGTTCCTTTAACTGTCTAAATAATACCATGATTTTTTTAAATTTTTAAATTAATATTTAATAACATAAAAAAATATTTTTACTTATTATGGCCGGTTTCAGAGCATCGTAACGGCTTAGTGTTCGTCGCACGGAGCTCTATTTTCAACATTAAATTAAATTTATTAATATTAGAGATAGAGTTTCGGGAGTTGGGACTTTTTTATTGGAAATTTCTTCCTCTTTAAAAATCCTTCTTTAAAATTTCTTAAATTATAATAGTTTTCGAGTTATTTGCAAAAAACGAAACTCGTTATTTTTTCAATCTTAATTTGTTTATAACTTTTGCAATTGTTTATGTGCGGGTTTGAAACTTTTGCACATTTTTCTAGACGTCATTACTCATATTTTGACGAGCTTTATCAAGCTCACACGGCTTTGAACTTGTGAACTAGTCTATAAATGTTTTGAATTATTTGAAATTTCCCTATTAAAATGGCAATATACTCTTTGTTTTTTATGCTAATTTTGTCTTACTATTAAATTCAATGTATTGACCCTGGCAAAAATTACATTCTGATTCCCATAGAAAACTAACGAGAATGAATTACATTTTAATGTGAGGTGTGTTTTGAATATGGGCACTTATTTGAATTTTATTTGGTTCAATAGTATTGAATTGCTTTGTGTTTCAAATGTTATGAATATTTATACATTATACATTTAAAATTACCTATTATATAATATATCTGCAATAACATATTACTTTTGTATTGCTTTTTACTTGTATGAATTAGTAAAGTAGTGTTAAATGGGTAAATTAGTATTACACACTGTAACTTGGTTGTATTTGATATGCAAAATACTTTGACGAATAAATTTTGGTAAGTACATACATCATCCTTTTTACTTTGTATCAATTTTTTATTGTTTATTATTGTTTATTGCAATCCAGTTTTTCGTTATATACAGAATGCAAATAAATTTAGGTCTGCTAGTTTTATTCTTATTAATTTGCATGAATATACAGTATACACTTTAAATGTAAAAGTACAAATATTCTTCAGTATTCATAATCACAAGTAAGAATAATGTTTAATTTGCGTAAATAGATATTCTGATTTAAAATCCATCTACCCAATTGGCGGCTCATCAGCAGTCCATCAAACATCAGAAAATGAGGCCCTTTCCCCAGATCCCTTCCTTAAGGATCACATGGCATATTGGATTAATTTGTTTCTCAAATACAAATATTTTAATTAATCCAATTAATCAAAAATACTGGTCCTACAAAGAAAGGACGTCAAAATGTTTTTAGGCGGCCTGGGATCGTGTTTATTTGAGAACCTTTGTTTACTTTATTTTCAATTGTTTATTCCTTTTGAAAACAATAGTGTTGCGTTCATCACGCGGTAGTGCTAACTAAGCGATCACTTATCATTTACGTCATTGATCAGTTGTGTGCTGAACAGTGTATTCTGTCACTATGAAACATGATAGACAGAGGACAGAGAGCAGCTGTAATCTGAATTAGATTAGAGATGAATTAGCGACATGTATAACAGCTTCCTCTACTGGAGGCTGGAGTATGTAACACTAAAGTTTCATAAGTTTTAATTATGTGTGTGTGTGTGTTTTAAATGTACATTCCTCGTATTAAACCTATTAGTATACGTAAGTTTTTACAGTATTTGAAATACAAAGTTTTTTTATAAGTTCTAAATGTGGTCTGATGTGCGGCTATTTGAAATGTGTTTTTAATGTGAATTCCTTGCCTGAGGTCTATCAGCATTTGCATATATTAATAGGAAATGCGAAGTTTTTATAATATTTGCTGCGTACAATGGGTTTTTAATGTAAATTACCTATATGGAGTCTATCAGTAGTTATATGTATTAGTATATTTAAGTTTTTATAGTATTTGAAATACAAAGTTTTTTATAAGTTCTGAATATGGTTTGATGTGGCTATTTAAGATGTGTCTTTAATGTAAATTCCTTACCTGAGGTCTATCAGCATTTGTGTATATTAATAGGAAATACGAAGTTTTTATAAGATTTGCAGCGTACAATGGGTTTTTAATGTAAATTTCCTATATGGAGTCTATCAGTAGTTATATGTTTTCACGGTAATTGAAATATGAAGTGTATTATATGAAGGTATTTTATATGTATTTGAAAAGTATTTTTAATGAAAATTCTCCATACGAGGCCCATCAGTATTTGTAAGTTCTTATATGGTGTTTGAAATACGAAGATTTTAAAGGTTCAGATGTGTCTAAGTTCTTGAAGTATTTGAAATATGTTTTGAATGTAAATTCCTTGCCTGAAGTCTATCAACACTTGCACGTTTTAATAATAAACACGAAGTTTTTATAAAATTCTATGAGGATATGCAATGGGGTTTTAAAGTAAATTCTCTGAATGAAGTCTATCAGTATATTTATAAGTATTTATGGTAATTAAATTGCGAAGTTTTATAGGTTTTTATATGAATTTGAAAGATATTAATGTAAACTCTCAGTACGAGGCCTATAAGTATTTATAAGTTTTTATGGAGTTTGAAACACGAACATTTTATAGATTCTGTGAGTTTTTAATGTATATTCCTCACTTGAGGTCTATTGTAAAACTTTTATGCTTTTATGGGAATAAGAGGGTTTTCTAAAATACAATGTGTAAGTATATACTTACAATGAATTTTAATCTTACAATGGATTTTATGTAAATTATATGAAATCTATTGTATTAGTAAGTTTAGTTTAGTAAGTATTGTAACTTTTTTAGGTTGACTACTATTGAAATCCCATGAAAACTTTTCAAATTAATAGTGGTAAATAATACTTTTCAGTGGGTGCACTGAGAAATCCTTATTAAATTCTTATATAAAACTAAACTAATAATAACCCTTCAAATCTTATATATACTAATTATTTCTTATTAAATGTTATAAAATTCATCCCTGATTTCCTGATGAAACATTATTAGTTTTACTACTATTGGAACCCCATAAACACTTACCAAATTAATAGTTGTAAATCATTATTAATACTTTTTAATAGATGTCCCTATAAATCCTTATTAAATTCTTATATAAACTAAACTAATATGGACCCATGGAGTCTTATAAAAATAAGTACAAATATATCCTTATAAAAATGTATAAAATGCCTACTAGGAACTCCTTGGTATATCTTTTCAATTTCATTACTCTTCAGATTCCAAAAAAACTCACAAAGAATTTGATAATACCTTATTCATACTTTTTAACATGCATTCTTACACGTTTCCATTAAATTCTTATATAAGCTAAACTGATATATACCCATATAGTCTTATAAAAATAAGTACAAATATATCCTTATAAACATGTATAGAATGTCTGCTAGGAACTCCTTAGTATATCTTTTCAATTTCATTACTCTTCAGATCCCACAAAAAACCTCAAAAATATTCGATGTAAGTAATACCTTATTAACACTTTTTAATACGTATCCTTATAAATCCTCATTAAATTATTATATAAACTAAACTGATAACAACCCCTCAGATCTTACAAAAACCATATACTAATTGTTTCTTATAAAATATTACAGAACTCGCATTTGATTTTACTGATGAAACCTTTTCAGTTTCAACACTATTCAGATCCCATGAGAACTTATCAAATGAAAAGTTGTAATGCCATATAAAAACTGTTTTTAGTATAAACACTTATGGAAACATACCAATAACAACATGGGTATTCCAACTCAATTAAGACTCCTTTAGATACTTATTCATCCCAATATAATGTCTATATGGCAAAATTAATGTACTGTATAAAACCTTATAAACCAGATAGGCTCTTATGATTACCCATAAAAAATTTATAATTATCTATAAGTTGAAATAGGATTTTTTGACAGGGACTTCAAGTGGCCGGCGAACGTGTTAAGTTGCATGGTACAAATACATTAAGGCAACCACAGTAGACATTTTTGCCTTGAGTCGAACTATTTTTCTATTATAAAGATTTCCTAGATCCATTTCTTGAGCCTGTATCATAATGAATGTGTTCAGTAGTTTAATTGAATTGGATTTAAATAGTACCAATGCATTACTACATATTTAACTGCTCATTAAATTTTCATTTTTGCCATGTTTATTTGTCACCAAATAGACAATACATATTCGCGCAGTAATATCTCTATTTTAAAGAATATAGTTAAACAGTTTACCTAAGAGCACCTAGACACCAACTATTTACAGTAGTACAGAAACATCTACATAGACTAACAAAACAGTGCAACATATTTAAGTGAAATCTTACATATTGGTGTAGATTATAAAAATTTTAACCACCTGCGGTCCAGCTTGTCTCAATACAGTCGCGACTTGATCCGCTGCTAGCCCCTTTAGATTAACATCTCCAATCTGTAAGATATGGTCCCCACTTTGTAAGCGGCTATCTTTATCAGCGATTCCTCCTGGAAGAATAGACTTGATAACTACTCCCGTACTTCGACCTCCCACAATACCAAAACCAAGACCTGAACCATCGTTAACCAAATCAATAACTTCTACTTGAGACCATTCTGTGCTTAATACCATGATGTTCTTTATATTTACACATGTCTTAACTAATAATTTACATTTGATTCGAATTTGGCGCCGTTCCAATATTTGTTTAATCAATAGTAGAACGCCTAATGTACTAGGTTATGTCTGGTAAAAACATACAACATTCGTCAGCCACATGTTTATCCCCATTGCAGGACGATTCATTAACATTATGCCATACATACTGATAATAATTTGTTTGAAGGAGATAAAATTCTAATGTAATATTAGTTTACAGCTGCCTGACAGCAAAATGATTTTTAACTGTTCACCGGATGTTGTCTCTCTTCAGTTCTTCGCAGTCTTTGTTCGTCGTAGACGGATTTGCTGTTGTAATTGGTCAAAATGAACGTAAAAGGTTAGATCTAAGACCCAAAGAGGATCCTCTTTGTTAAGACCTAAAACAGTTTTTTCTTTGGTAATACCCAATCTGAAAGGGCGAAAGGGGCAACACGATGTATAAACACACAGGTATTTCATAAATACATAAGCAAGAATTTATTCAGACCGTGAATAAAAGTAAAGCGATACATAATAAATAACAAATCACAACGCACGTGCATTTAATTTGATTTAAGTGACAGGGTGAGGGTACCTAAAAAATCAATACCTAATATACCTTGTGGTTTTGGTTTGCATGCATATACTTATGTACATATTAGACATCAACTTATTGAATCCAAAAAAGTTCTTTAATTGTACTAAATGTAGCTTTGAAACACAGTGTTCTTTCATTATTGGGGTTCTATAAGTGGAATAAAGTGGAATGTAGTATGAAAATTAAAGAGAAGTTTAAAATGGACAGAAACAGATGAATAACGTCCAAAAATAAGTACAAACATACATATGGTCTGCTGATTCTCCTGAAAGTCCTGAAATCGTTCAAATAGCGTGACGTCACAGAAAACTTCGCTTAGTGGGAAGATTTCAAACACGTACAAATCTCACGAATCCACATCTTACTTAGACCTCTCCGTAAAACAGTAAAAGCTATGCACATTAGTAGTCAAATTCTTAAAGTAATTTGTTAACAATTTACTATAGTATTAACTAATAAAATTGGAACAATCCTGTATAGTCATTTCTTTTGATCAGAGTTGACGTCTTTTTTAACTTATTCTGGTTGTAAAATCAAGGATATTTTGTAAAAACTGTGACGTTGTTTCAGAGCGCCACACTTTCACAATTAACAACAGCAAAAAGTGGGGATTTTATATAAATATTGTTCACAAAAACAATAATGTGAAAAGTTCAATCAGTCGCCATTTAACACCGGAGGAATTTCGGTTTGTTTTACCCAAGAATGTGCGATCTGCTAAAAGTTATGGTGTCACGCGACCTATCCGCAGGCATCTTTTCAAAATGGTGTAGGTATGTCAAAAGAGAATTTTGTTTATATATGTTTGTTCGTATTCGAGTGTTTCCAGATAGTATCCATAAGATGGCGACGTTGCCTACGTACGTGAAGCCTCTCCTCTATTTAGTCCTCTTTAGTGTTCTGTGGTCTAGAAGTGCTTGCGACCAGTGGCGGATCTAGGAAGGGACCGTGCCCCCATTCAGGAGGACTTTCGGCGGGCATACCTTTCACAATATGTAAATAAAAATTAATGCAGCTTTGAGTGACTATACGTTACAAAGTATTTCAGTTTTTCACAAAAACAACTTTTAACTTTGCTTGCACTTTTAAACTGATAATTTTTTTCATATTTATGACATTTTTAATTTTCGCAAAATTTATACCAATTTGTTCCGTAGCAGTTAAAATTTCTTATTTTCAGCAACACACACATTGATTGTCCAGCTCGTATACAGCTGTGAAATATAGTCAAGTTACGTACAATGATACGTGCATTAATTCGCTTTCATTATCATCAGGTGTTTTCTTTCTACCAACAATCTTAGCTAACCTAAATAGTTTTTCAGTCACGCCTGATGAGTGAAATATTCGTGTACCATAGTTTGCATGCGGCATTAAAACTACTTAGCTTAGCTAAGATTGTTGGTAGAAAGAAAACACCTATTATCAGCTTGTTGAGAACTGGTCAGTTGTAGCCAGGGCCGGCCCAATGAAATTTCTCGCCCCAGGCCAGTTCTGAGTTTTGCGCCCCCCTTTCCCGATTTTCAATACTATAGATGCATTATACAAATTTTAGTAACACATGTCTTTAAAATTAATGTTATTATCAGGGTGTATACTTTCTGGAAAACAAGGAAAACCTGGAAAGTCAGGGAAATTATAAATTTATAAAAAAAAGCCAGGAAACATTCATTAAAACTACTTATATCCAAAGTAGTTCCCATCTTTTCATTTTCGAGCAGAAAATTTTTTGGTCCTGAAAAAACTGAAAAAGTCAAGAAATATCAAAATTGTGAATTGGTATACACCCTCTATCATAGAAATGAAAATAAATAACTAAGAAAATGTACCTGTTCATAAGAACTGCTCTCGTCTAGCTTTCTGTAATGCAAACTGGTTAATGAGTTCACTAAAATCCATGGAATGTAAAAGTTAATTTTCTATGGAAATCATAACTAGTGAGGTTAACCGATCTTGAGTCATTGAAGATCAAAAAGACCAGCAGTCGGCGGCGTCGGCGCCCTATGTAAAAACGGTAAAATGCAAATATCATAAGCAAGAAGACACGTTGCAATCTTTACTCCGTCGACAGCCGGCCGTGCGGTACTCCGTGGTATTATAGTTGAATTAATCTTAATAGTGACCCGTTATGACCCAGGTAGCAAGGGTACGTTATAATGACGTCAAAATCTGGTGATTCTGGTCAAAAAGACGTCAGGGCACTAAAAATCGACGACAGAATGACGTCTTATAAATGACATTAAAATGACGTGCTACACATCACGTCATATTTTCGTCTTTTTTCGGTGTTAAATTTATTTATATTTTATCGGATTACAAACTTTAAAACTCGCTAATGGCATTTTGTTATCGTAAGCAGAGTGTAAAGTTAAAAAAAATAATAAACCGTGTCGTGAGGGATTGGCGTTTTTATTCGAGGATATAATGTTTTTTAACATTATCCAAAATAATTTATGTTCGAAGGAGTTTGCAAAGATTCGGCAGTTTATTTGTTTAAATTATATTTCTATCTATTCTTTTAATAATAAAATTAGATTAAAATGCATTAAAAAGCAAAATCTATCCGTTGCGTGTTCCAACTATAAAGTCCCTAGGTAAGTAGCCTCAGAAAGGTTGGTGGCCGAATGCTTAAGGCGTCGTCTTCCAAGTCATGAGGTCGGCGGTTCGGCCCCTGCTCATTCCGTTTTTTTTTATTGCGAAAAAAATTTTAGTTGTTTTTTTTAAGGTAATAATTGCTTATTGGTTTTTTTCAATTTTAGGTCTGTTTTAGACCATGAAATATTCTATTTATGTTGTAGATGACAATATTACACCTTTACCGTTTTTTCTCCAACACGCTTCCCAGGTTTGTATAACGTATAAGTACCTCAACTTAAAACTTTAATTCTTAAAATAGTTGACCCCTGACTTCCCCTCCACCGCTCATCAAATTTGAGATAAGGAAAACTTTTTTTTCGGATTTCTCCCTCTCTGCTCTTCAATTTCGTGATCTGGGGAAAATATATTTTTTTTAACGAACCGCCACTAATACTAATTAATATAATAATTACATTGTTCAACAACTACTCGTACTTCTCAGGTGACACTGGTGACAGTTTAATTAAATTAAATAAGTTCTTCTTAATAATTATAAATAAATAAAAATACTAGTAACTCGAAGCGAGAACCTGAAAGAATTTCATATATTTTAAATAAGGCAAGAAATTCAATTTCACATAATAAAGACTTCATTCACCACCATAAATACTGCTTTTAGCATCCGAAATAGCGGTCGCCAAGCTAGTTCAGTTGGTTGAAGCGTCAGTACTGTAATACGGACGACAGAGACATGTAGGTTTGACCCTGCGAAGCTCGTCGGCAGTTATCGACCGATCTCGTTGCTGTCTGCGATCTCCAAGTTGGTGGAGAAGGTCATCCTGATCAGACTAGACGCTGCTCAGGATGAACTTCACATCGATGACGAGTGCCAGTTCGGCTTCAGGCGGCGCAGGAGCACCGTGCAGCAGGTCGTCAGGATCGTGAATGACGTCAAGGCGCAATGCAACCTCGGGAAGAGCACCGTCATGGTGCACCTCGATATTGAGAAAGCCTTCGATACCGTATGGATCTCGGGATTACTCTACAAACTAAACTCATTGGACTTCCCAACGCACATCACGAAACTTATTCACTCCTTCCTGTCTGGCAGATCGTTGGAGGTTAGGGTGAATAATAAACTATCAACTCGGCGGGACATTCGCGCGGGCGTCCCCCAGGGGTCGTGCCTATCTCCAAAGTTGTACAACTTGTACGTCTCCGACTTCCCGGAATTCCCGAATTCGAACCTTGCCAAGTACGCCGACGACACAGCCATGTACGTGCATTCGCATAACGCGCAGGCGGCTAATATGATGCTGAAAGCGCACATAGCCCGTGTCACGGCGTATTACGACGAGTGAAAAATTCGGATCAACGCCGAGAAGTCAAAGTCGATTCTCTTCACGCGCCGCTTCACAGAAAACCGGATTCTAACGCCACTTTCGATCGGGGGTAGAGAAATTCCAATTAAGCGGTGCGTGAAGTATTTGGGGGTGAACCTAGACAAAAGATTGACGTTTAATACACACATTAACGAAACGATACGCAAGGTCTACTCCATGTCCAGGAGTCTGTATCCGCTCCTGGCACGGGGTAGCGGACTCAACAGGACTAATAAAAAGTTGTTGTACACGATGGTAATCAGGCCGGCCATCACATACGCGGCGCCGGTGTGGTGCAGCATCCCGGCCACGACAATGCGGAAGTTGAGAGTATTAGAACACAAATTTATGCGCCTCATTTCAGACTCTGATAGTACACCTCCCTCAGAGATCTCTATGCACGTTGTCACGACATAATCCCACTAGCGGACTACGTCCAAGAAACGTCGCAAAAATTCTATCAGTTCAAACTGGACGGTAGTCCGCTAACCCGCAACATTACCCGAATCAGACAGCATAACGCAATACTTTTCGATATAAGACACACCCTACCATACCAGGCGTTGCCTATCTTCCGGCAACCTCCCTAGCCACACCTTCCCTCTACCATAACCTATGTCTACCCTACCCTTTATATTTCGCCAACTTTACATCTTTAACCCCTTTCCACCTTGTTATGTTTGTACAATTTTGTTCCTTTATCTTTTTTGTTCTTTTTGTCCTCTTTTTGTATTTCCAAATTCCCTCTAGGCCGATAACATCCTATAAATCTAAACTTTTTAAATCATATAACTTTTAACCTACTCTACCTTCCTCGACGGCGGTCAGACCACGAGGTCGTCATTTGTCCGAATGGGTTTTTTCGTTAACTCTGTTTTCCCGTATCAACAATCAAAATTTTCCAAAAGTGCGTTTGCCTAGTGAGTTTGTAGTTATTTATAGTGTATTTTAATTAGTTTTAGGCCCATGTGGGCACATGTTTTTCCATTTTTAATTAGTTCTTAAGTCTGCCTGCGGCAGACAGGAGTTTCTATTTCTATTCCCAATTTAATTACTGTTAAGCCGAACCGGAGCCGCCCCGCCCCGCCCAGCCCCACATTTACCACGACGATGCACGCCGTGATTGTTGGGCTGGCTCCGGGCCGGGATCCGGCGAGGCGCATTTATGTTCGTTAAACACGTAATAAATTTGTTTTGTTGTTGTTGTTGTTGTCAGTACTGTAGTACGGACAACGGGAGACATGTAGGTTCGAATCCTACGGACCGCAATTAGTAAAGGTAAGTAAAAATGAATTTAATAAATAACTTAATAGACATTATAATTTGCAGGCAACCCTTGTGAAAAAAAGTTGGAGTGATGGTAAACAATATTAGATATGTTAATGTAAATAAAATTACGGATGGCTAACAAACAAATTCATTAGGACAAAACTTATTTATGCATTAATTTTTTTATTTTTATCAAGTAGATTACTAACTAGAATGTAGTTTTATATGTTCCTATTACTAAAAACCTGTGGGGGGATTACCAAATATAACCTGAAAAAAAAAAGACGTAATTCGTCTGAGACATTGTTCATTTTCACGTTTCATTTACGTCATCTAACTCTTCATTTCTCGTCACCCCTGACCATTTTTTCACGTCATTTTCACGTGCCTTTGCTACCTGGGGAGGGGCAAGAGAAATGAAATAGGCGGCAACTAGATCTCCCGTCTTTACTCCACCTCCACCATAAGTGAGAGAGAAGATATCGGTCATTCGATGTCGATTATCTGACGTGGCCTGTGGGCGTAAACTTATGAGTGTGTTGTTTAACCCAAGACCACAATTAGAGACACCGCAGTTGAACTTATACTGTCGGGGTGAAGATATAATTCGATAATTACTTTATATTTCTTTATTTGGTAATGCGTTTTTGAAAATTATTTTAATAAGCTTTGTTACCAATTCATAGCAGTGCCTTTTGGGGGGATACTGTAAGTGTAATATTATAAAAAGTAAATGAGGGAACATATAGTTAAATCCGGCTCTGCGTTCTGCACTCCTTGCCTTTCAACGTCGCTCACGCGCCAGGGTGTCACGCGCTTAGCTGTCGGCAGGCAGGGACGGACTTATTTGGAGTGCGTGCTTTTGTTTAACATTTTAAGTTTAATTGTTCGGAAACCACAACCGACTTGCAGCAAGTTACTTGCCTTTGGCATTTTGGTGCCCCCCAGGATCCAGCGCCCCAGGCGACCGCCTGGCTCGCCTGCCCATCTGGCCGGTTCTGATTGTAGCGCTGTCATTACTTTTGTATTACTCGAAGAAATTACCGATAATGAACTGACTTCTCAGTCACTCTTTGATTTTAACCTTTCCACCTACAAAAATGGAGAGAGAGGTTGCTGCTGCAATTGAGTTAAAATCGAAAATTGAGAAAGATGTTTGAAAGTCCCGTGCAGTAGCATGAAAAGTGTTTTCTTTTAAATTCGCGCATATGTGTGTATGTATGACGATACGATAGCGTCCAAACATATAAACTAAAACGGTTTTGATGCAGATTGGATGACGTTTAATTTAATGCCCTTTGGCTCATACTCTTTTTAATTTTTCAACGTAAATATATATATATTTTTATTGTACCGTTCGAAAGTAGTTATTCGTTTGTTATTCTGATTTCAACGATATATCACACTTCGCCGTACATTTTCCGTTAAAAAAGAATTGTTCTGGTATGATCCAAACATACATGGTCTGCCCATACACACTGCGTACGCGTCACTTTTGCGCAGCTTTTCTGTTACGTCATCAGACCTTTGCCATTGTACGTCTGTAGAGCCTGAGGGGCAAAAACGGATTCGTGTATATTTGAAATTTCGCTAAACGAGCTTCTCTGTGACGTCATGCTATTTGAAGGGACGTAGGAGAATGGGAAGACCATGTATGCTTTTGGATAGTGTCCGAGTTCCACGACGGCCAATATTCTTGGCTAAAGATGTCGGTCTCGAATGACTGGGGCCGGGCAGGACTATTGCCCTTTACCCCAATGCATCGCTGTAGACCAGCACGGTCAATAAACGATACGGTTGCATCAATCAGCAGCTTTAGGACGAGAGACACGCGGGGGGCGGGAAATCGAATGAAAGAGATAGACATATCTGATTTCCGTGCAGAAGACAGAGACAAAGATTCCGGTAGGGTCTACAGCCTACGTCACCTGTAGACACTACAAGCATCTTTGTCTCTGTCTTTTGCACGGAAATCAGATATGTCTATCTCTTTCATTCGATTTCCCGCCCCCCGCGTCTCTCTCGTCCTAAAGCTGCTGATTGATGCAACCGTATCGTTTATTGACCGTGGTAGACCGGGACCAGCCTCGTGCAGGGCGGACGAACTTACTTTACGTCGGCCCCACTCACAAATGTGAGCGGTGCAGACGATTTCGGCCCACCTCCCTGGGTCCTGGCTCGTTGGATCTTGCTGGCTAAGGCCTCTTCTGGCGTTCTTCTGTCTTGATCTTCTTTTCATCGCCAGCTTGTCCCCCCGGGGGATAGTCATCGGTCAGTTGGGTGTTTTGGGTTTTTGGCAGGAGTGACTGCCGGTACACAGAATGCCAATTGGCATCCTGTCATCCGGATCATCGGTAGGGTAAGGATGAGCTGTTTAGCTCGAGGAAGGGCAGACCTAACTGCTTTGGTAGCATTTTCGGTCTGCCCGGAGCTAGGGGGACTACAGGTACTGGACGGCTGTTTGTCCGGTACCCGCAGGGTCTTGGGTGGGTGGTTGGGTGATCGTCCTGTCTCTTCCGTGTCTTCACGGATGGTGGTATGTTTTATACTCACCCGTTATCCAGTATCTGCACCTTCGGCCGCTTGTGCCTTGGTGCGTCTGCTGGGTCATAGTCAGTAGCCTCTCTGACCAGTGGGTTCCCATGCTCCTCCGGCAAGGGCGTAGATCTTCTTGGCTCTCTCCTTGATGATTTCAGTGACTGGGGTGTACTCCAAGTCCCTGAAGATGTCCACGTTGCGCACGAACCAGGGTGCGTTGACTGCTGTCCGAAGGGCGACGTCCTCCACTCTCTGGATCTGTTGAAGGTAGCTCTTTGCTTGGTAGCCCCATGCTACCGAAGCGTACGTCAGTTGAGGCCGGATAGGGACCTGATAAGCGTGAGCTTGTTCCTCAGGTTGAGTCTGCTCTGTCTACCCGTCATCGGGTAAATTTGGGCTCTCGTCCTCCTGGCCTTCTTGACGATGGCCTCCGTGTTCTGTCTCCATGTCAGGCCTTTGTCCATGATCACGCCAAGGTAGTTGACGGTATCGTGCCATTGGATGTCTTCACCAAACATGGAGACGTGACCTGTGGGGTTTTGTTTTCTTACCTTCTTGAAGAGGACCGCCTTGTTCTTCTCGGCGTTGACGGCTACCTTCCATCTGTTGCACCAGTCCTCTAGGAGGGTGGCCGCCTCCTGGAGGATTCTGGTGGCTAGCCTTTCGTTCCAGAATCTGGCTGTCAGGGCTATGTCATCGGCGTAGAGGGCCATGGAGGTCCTCTCCGTCAGTGGTAGATCGGATGTGAAGATGGAGAACAAGTGCGGGGAGAGCACTGAGCCTTGGGGGACTTCTGCCTCCATTGTTCTGTACGTGGACACCTTGTCCACGATCTTAACTCTCATCTGTCTTCTGTGTAGGTATGATCTCACTAGCTTGACGAGTGCAATGGGGTAACCCATACTCATCATTTTGGCTAGGAGACCATCGTGCCAGACCCTGTCGAAAGCTTTCGCGACGTCCAGGAACAGCGCTGCCGTGACCTGTCTCTGGTTGAACCCCTTCGTGACCTCCTCGGTTAGGCGGAGCACTTGGAGTTCGGTAGAGTGCTCTCTCCTGTAGGCAAACTGTTCGTCCGGAAGGATGTCCAGTTCTTCTATTTTCTCGGCTATCCTCTTGAGGATGATCCTTTCTGCTACCTTGCTCATTGCTGGGAGGAGACTGATTGGCCTGTAAGAAGAGGGAAAGATTAGATTCTTACCTGGCTTCGGGATGATTATGACGTCGGCCTTCTTCCACCTGGAGGGGAAATGTCTCAATCTCAACATTGCATTGATGATGTTCACCATCGCTGCTACTCCTTTCCTGGGTAGCTTCTTGAGGGCGATGTTCCCAATGCCATCACATCCTGGAGCCTTCCTGGGTTTTATGCTCCTTAGGATCTCCTTGACCTCCTCGGGGTGGTCGGAAGGATGTGGTCGTCATCTGGCAGGCGATTCATCCGACGTACCCTGCGCTCCACATCGTCCACCCAGTCCTCGTCCTCATCATCGAGCTGGTTTTCTCTACACTGCAGTTCCAAGCTGTCGGCGAAAGCCTCGGCTTTTTCCTGGCGAGTGTAGACAATACCATTCTCTCCGTGGATCGGGGCATGGGTGTCCTCCGGTTTCGCAGGGCCCGTTGGGTGGTCCAGATACTTCTGTTCTGTGTGTCCAGTGACTTCAGGTGGCGCTGCCATCCTTCTTGTCTGTGTTCCTGGAGAACAGCTTTGACTCTCCTGCTCAGGATGTTGTATTCTCTCCTGTCTTCTGGGAGTCTGGTTCTCATGGCCCGTCTCTTCGCACTTCGTCTATCCCTTATCAGCTGCCTGGTATCCTCTGGGAGGTTTGTCATCGGCGCTGGTGCTCGTCTCGTCTTCGTTTCGGTGGTACTTTCCCTCAGTGCCGCCTGGATCTGGTTCTCCAGGGAGGTGATGGCCCTCTCCACGTCTGCCTCGGTTTCGAGTCTGGGAATTTGTGCAATGTCGCTCTACAGTATTGCACGGAACAATTCCGAGTCCGTCCTCCTTTTGATGAAAGTTGTCGTGTTCTCACCGACCTTTTCTCCTAGTTCTAGGAGAATTGGGTTGTGCTCGGTGGAACCATCCATCATGGCGGTGATTTCAGCTTCGAGTGTCATCTCCTTCAGCATCGCAATGTCGTTGTCTCGTTAAATATAAGTTCTAGCATCCACAAAACGCCGGGATCCTGGGTTGAGCGGTGGAATAGTCACGGTTAAACTCCGCCAGTACGTTAGTTTATATAAACACTAAAATTTTAAAAATGGCTTGGTGGTCACTCAATGTTTCTGCTTTAACATTTTCCAAAGTTAACTTATTGTATCTGCAATGTGCATCTAAAGTTTTCAAAAGGCAATTACTATTGACTTCATACGAGTTCGGTCAATAAAAAGGTGTGGATATACATCACATGGATTTCCTCCTTTGCAAATTACAAAAATGATTTGCTTGCTTTACTTATTAAGGTCAATATGATTAATTCTGCTAATTAACTCGGCCGGTGTACGTGTAACACAAACTTAAAATCTACATAAGTATAACGTTCGTTTGCATAATATAATAAGCCTAACTTGCACAAAGTACGTATATAGTTATTTAAAACATTTATAAGTTTGAACTGTTTGATTCTCAGGCAGCAGAGTGACGTCATTTTATCGTCATTTTTCAGTCTGACATTACGCCACTTAATACACCTCTGAAAAGACGTCACAATGACGCTAAATGATATGATCACATCACAGCTTAGATAAGTCATTTTATAACGTTAAATTGACGCCATTTAGCGACACTTATCTGGCCATACAAGCTATTTTTGAGAAATATCATAAACCAATTTAATTCTCTAGGAGGTCATGTCCCGATGTATAATGGGTTGCAAGATGAGCCGCCATATAGATGAATGGATAATTATTAATAGTTTAAGGAAGCACCCACTTGTTTTATTGCTATCTATCTATCCAAATAAATCGATGTTTACTGAATGAATTTGAACATTGCAATTTATATTATTTATTTTCTATAAATTCGTTAGGGTATAACAGGTTAAAGAGTGACTATGATTATTGCGAGTGGTTTGTATGTAGCACTATCTAGAAATAATGTCTGCAACAAACTACGTGGTAATGAATAAACGTGTCTAAATGAAAAGATGGCGACATCAGTACGTCAAATCGACGTCTCAACACTCTCAACATGACGTTGTAATTTCGTTACTATCTGACTTTACTGAGACGTCACTGTAAGTAGTTTATAAACAAAACCCAGTTTTTAGTTTTAAAAATCGGTAGGTACCCTAAATTTGACCGCAACGCGCCTACCATCGCCAACATTGAGCGATGGTGCGACGGTACGACGTACTCAAGCGTACCCGTACGCTACACCACTGGGCAGTAGGCACTCTGAACAACTTTGCAAAACTTTCGACACATATATTATACATTATTATTAAAATAATAATAGAAATTAACATTTAATGAAATAAAAGTTATCATCGTATAAGGCTAAATAAAGCATACAATGTATACTTATCCTTATTACGCATGTAAAGACGTCAGCATAATATGTAGTGGCGTCAAACTTTTTTTTCTTTATTAGATATGCTGTGGGGTGAATAATATAATTATAGCTATATTTAAATATTAAAAAAAAGAATTATAAAAAAAAGCTATATAAAAATAAGCTTTTTATTTATCATCTAACTTAATCATTTATTAGAGAGCTGATAGCTGTACGTTCGACGTACTCAAGCGTACCCGTACGCTACACCACTGGGCAGTAGGCACTCTGAACAACTTTGCAAGATCTATACCAATCGCAAAACTTGCGACACATATATTATACATTATTATTAAAATAATAATAGAAATTAACATTTAATGAAATAAAAGTTATCATCGTATAAGGCTAAATAAAGCATACAATGTATACTTATCCTTATTACGCATGTAAAGACGTCAGCATAATATGTAGTGGCGTCAAACTTTTTTTCTTTATTAGATATGCTGTGGGGTGAATAATATAATTATAGCTATATTTAAATATTAAAAAAAAGAATTATAAAAAAAAGCTATATAAAAATAAGCTTTTTATTTATCATCTAACTTAATCATTTATTAGAGAGCTGATAGCTGTACGTTCATTATATAGATCTAAAGTTTACTTGAACTTTAAATATTTAGGGTGGTTTTTAGAACTTAGAAACAGCTAACTATGCATTTTTCCACAAGATTTAATATTCAGTAGATAGGTAGGTATTCGATGAACGGATGGAAAAGTACTGACGACCGCAACCGCATGAGGTCTATAATTTAAGGCACTTTTAGGAATGACTGCACGTCTGTACGTTCAGGTTCACATGATATTTTATATTTACTTGAAAATAGTATAGCTTGTGACGTATTTTTATTAATGTGGACTATGGACGTCATACCCAACTTTCTTAGTCAATATTAGTAGGTAGCAGAGCAGTACGCAGTATAGTAGTTCTTAATGCTTCCCACGAGAAACATGGAATTGGGGCAGAAAAATTCAGAATTCTTGGCGGTGCTTTTCGATTTAGATAACACGCTTATCGCAACCAGGAAAGCTGATGCATTGGTATGCAAGAAGGTAATTCACTTATTATATTTATAAATTTAAATTATAGAGATATATTCATATTTTTTCAAAATAATGATCCTGGTATTCCCTATTGTAGTGGAATAAATACAGCTTACGGCTCTGCAAATCAGCTGTTTATGACATACGCATGCGTGTTTGATTAGTAACAAAATAGACAAATGTTTTAGAATAAATTTAATTTTAAAACCATGCCGCACACGCGGTTTAAGCATTACAAAGGCAGTGACTGAAATCTAAAAATAAGTAAGCGATACGCACCGTTACAAATTACCGAATATAGAAACTCAGCGTGGTTGATGCTAAATATAACCTATACGTTTAGATGCAGCGCGTCGCAGTCTCTTTAGAAACTTCTAACAGTAAAGAAGAAAAGTATAATTACTAATTAGTGACGTAAAATACCGGCTATTAAAATGTCGGGGGAAGTGTCTGATGCGGTTAAAAAATGCTGCAATATTTTAAAAAATTCTACAAGTGATACTGAAAAATTTGCTGCCCTTTTCATGGTGACGAAATTAGTGAAAGGAAAACATGCCACTCCAGCAGCGAAGAAAGCCATTTTTGAAGCTATTGGTTTCGATTTTCTAAGAAGACTGTTATTGACAAGTGATGTTCCCGTTGATTGCCCTCCTTCAATATACAAATCGGTAGCTTTATCGATCATCACGGTTTTTTGTAATGAAGAAGAGTTAGCAACAAAAAAAGAGATGATTGAATTTGTACCTGTATTTTTGGAAATAGTGAAAGCAGCAGACGACTCTGAGAATGATGACAGCCTTATGGCTATAGGGGAAGCTTATAATTGTCTCAAAGGCATCGCGTCTTTCCCTCCAGGACAGAAAGCTCTTATTGCAGCCAATGCTATTGACAAGTTAAGTGAAATTTATTCTCAGGGTAGTTTCCAATCTGATGAAGCGTTAAATCTAATGGCCATTTTAATTGCCAAGCAAGGAGCAGTGTCTTGGGATACAAAGGACCCCAAAGCCTTCCACGCTCTTTTGAACAAAATTGCTGTTGATTTTGAAACTGATCAAGACAAAAGAAAGTTTGAGGTTTGCGAGGTACTTAATGCACTTATTTTTAACTGTCCAAGAAAGCAGGTGGTAGAGTCAGCCGCTAACGAAACCTGGCCGCAGAGCATATACAAAGGGTTGTGTGACATTTTGCAGAGCAAAATTGGCGCGTCCCAAAGAAATCCCGCTCTTATTTTGGCATCAAGCATGTTGGACCTTTTGGGAATAGATTGGGTATTTTCCGATGAAGAAAAAGGTAAACAAATGTTCTTACTTCTGATACAGCTTGCTGCAATTGAGGTACGTATGCAGCTTGATGGAAAAACATTAAAAGCTACTGGGCCCAATCAAAATCTGATTACTGCCTGCTATATAATATTAGAATTATCAATTAATTTTATTTCAACCGATCAACTGGATCTAGATCAGAAAGAGAAGCAGACTTTATATACAGGTCTTAAAGGAGCCTTTACAGCAATTATCAATCTATTAATTAAAATTTCGAATGATAAAAGTAAGCCTGCGGGAGAAGATAAGCTTTTCGTTTGTGCTACTATCAGAGTTTTGGCTTCTTGGTTAGCCCAAGAGACGACTGCTATGCGCGCTCAGGTTTATCAGTTGTTGCCATTTATGCTAGAACTAGCCAATGAAACATTTTATGCATATAAAGCAAGACGCATCGCAGAAAAAGCTGGTACAGCAAAGGAATCTGAAAGGGACCCTTTAAGTAACGTCGATGTACTCAGAATTTTGCTTCCAGCTTTGTGTCACTTGGCCGTCGAGGATGATTCCAGAAGGATTATTCTAAAGCATAACGAAGATAAAGTTTTCTTGGAATTTCTGGAGTTTCACTGGACGATCGTCCACTATAAGAGACCACCCGTGCCTAGATCAGAAAGGTTAAAAGTACTTAACCAACCCAAACCTGAGTTAACACCAGAAATTTTAGAAGACATGAAGGATTCTAGAGCTGCCATGATCAGTACTTGCAATGTGCTGATGAATTTGACTGTGTTGGAGCCCAAGTATGTCGAGGAATCTGCTGTGTTTAATAACTTACTCAAATTTATTTTCGAAAACCTGCCCGAGCTAAAGGATATACCAGAAAATTTGGTGCTGCATGGCAATTTAGCCGTCTTGGGTCTGCTGTTGCTTAAGCAATTATCTAACAAAGTGAAGAAGAACGATTTTTCAATATGCCGATATATTCAAGCCACTATAAGGTTTCTTTGGGATGCATATATTATCGACGAGTCGAATGATCCGTCTTCACTTGTGGTTGCCATGTCATATAAGGAACACTGGATGGAAATTATGGAGCTTTGGTTTTTGGGAATGCAAACGTTAGCTGCTGTTATTGCTCAAATTCCGTGGATATCAGAATTTGCCATTGAAAGTGGGTGGGCCGAAGGCATTATACAGTTGTTGAAGAAAGTCAAAATTGGTACCCTTCCCCCAAATGTGAAATCTGCATACGAAGACTTCTTGTGCCATTTGGTAGATGCTAACGAGAGTGTGATAGATGTCTTGAAAAAAGCTGAGGCTTTGAGAGTGTGCAGGAATCATAGACTGATGGAATTAGGGAAGAAATTGTTTGGTGATTAAGTTATAATTTGATTATTAATTTATTATTATTTCTTAATATAGCTTATGCAAATGTTCCTTTTTTTATGCTAAGTATAAATACATGATGCATTTTTCGCTGGCATTATTATGGTCAATTTTGTATGTTTTTTATACAGCCAAAAAAAAATGTTTTCTATATTTGTAAAACGTATTGTAATGTTAAAATAAAAAAGTAGACTAGCTTAGATGTTTCATTTACTAATTTTGTAATCGTTTGGCAATGCTTTATAAAAATTGTTTCCAAATATTCAAACACGTTTGCAAATTGAATGTATATACGTTTTAAAATAGCTCAATGTCACTTAATTTCTAGAATGATCACAAGATATTTCGAAAATACGGATTCTGGCCAAAATGTGTATTTAAATCTAATTAATTGCCAAACTATCATATTCTCAAGTTTAGATAGACTCTCTGGCCTTTTAAATTTTATTATTAAGTAAATTATAGTTTACAGTTTTCATATTTCATTTTTGTAAAATGTAAACAAAAATAATGGCATATTCATTTACATTTACATACATATTGGAAACTATCAGTTTTTATAGAAAACTTACAATTTATTACGAAAGTAAGGTGATGAATTGAAAGGCCAAAGTTTATATTAAAAATACATAGACTATAGATGATGGATTTTACGTCAAAATATTTCAATTTTATTTTTATCACGAGTTATGTAGGTATATTTTTGTAGAACTATTTTATGAATTATTTAATTCAAATTCAAAATTATTTGTATACAGTGTTATTTATTGAATGGAAAATAACTAAATGATAATTGTGGTCTTAGAGCCAATTTTTCAATGCTCAGCTAAAAGAGCCTGCTAAGTAGCTGACAGTTACGATTAGCTGAAGGTCGGACTAATGCCCACCTATTATTATACTCTTCGCCAATACGAACACGAAGAGTATATTGCATATGATAGAAATTTTTCAAAACCGTAAATATCGCTCAGAGAAAAAAAAATTCAATCATAGTGTTAGTAATCGAATTCTGAATATCTTTCAAAATGTCTGTCTGTTACTTTCATTGTAAGCACGAGAACTTAAGACAGAACAGTCCGATCAAATTAAAATATTTGGTTATAAGTTAGTGTTAGCTATTGTTTTTTAAAATAAATCGTTCCATAAATATAAAAGTTACGAAACATTTTCAGAAAAAGAATGCACACAAGAATACTGCATAATATGCCGACGAACATTTCGTTAAAGATGGCATCATCGGGTTGATGATTTCAATTATAAGTATAATAATTAGACAAAAAATTAACTTAAAAAAAAATACGAAGAATTTTATAGTTCACAGTTATATAAAACATTCAATAATCCTATGAAGAGTATCATTTTACATCTAGTTTTATTGTTGGTTCACTAACAGCTGGCTGATTTTTTACCGGTGGTAGAATGATTGATTTATTAGCGAGGTCATTTGATTGGGCACTTATTTGACATACATAAAAAGTCAAATTTAAACCTTTTTTGTGATTTGAATTTAAAGCTATTAAATTTAAATAATATGGAGAATGTGGAAAATAGCAATGTAATTAAAAAAAGAGAGAGAAATGAATATTTTTGTGTGGTTGAACCCCATTAATACTGGTGTGGTAGCGTGCAGCAGACTAAACCATATCATATGGTGAGCATGCTTAGTCACAATGTCTATCGTGTGTCAATGTTTAGAAATGTACTGAGTTTAAGCACCGGCATTGGCGGGTCTCGTAACGTAAACAATGTATATAAGCAACTAAGCATAACAATACTTAAATTGCAAACTCTTAAAAAATATATAAAAAAATTGAAAAACTTCTCAAAACCTTAATGTATGTAATATATCAACTTCATAACTTAAATATTAATAACAATGGAAAGTTCGCTAAGTACAGTTTTCTTTAAATTTCTTATCGCTTACATTTAAAAATTTTGTAAAAAAATTTCAGCTATGTCCCAAGGACGTTGATAATACGAAATAATATTATCAGTTTCCGAAAGCAGGTTGCTACCTAAAAGCAACGTGTTTGAAGAAGTTGTGATAAAATTATGAACTATTTATCAACGTTCGAGGGGCATTCGCTTAGAAAATTTTTTGCAATTTATTTTATTTATTTTTATCTAATTCATAATTTCTGGTGCCACAAAAGTCTATAAATGTATTCCAGATGTACTTTTTACTTTTAATTGTATTATATGGTGTGTTTTTGTCTATTATTATATTTATCAAAAATAAATTATTGAATTGTCAAACTGGATGACATAAGTGAAAATTGCCCTAGGGAGATTATCAGCTATAATATCCCTAAGACATTGATAATGTACGAGATAATTTTATGACAATCTCAAGCACGTTGCTTGGTAATAGCAACGTGCTTGAGATTGTCATAAAATTATGAGTCAATGTCAGAGGGATATATGGTCAGAAAATTTTTTGAAAAAATAAAATCAAAAAGTCGCAACACAACAGAACAATTATTTATTTATTAATAGTACAGTTGGTAAAGGTACAGTTATTAAAATTTAACACAGCATTAGATTGATTAAAGTTAAATAACGTTATTGTCATAGTGATTGAAAATTTCCCTGGATGATGTTATCAGTGTAATGTTAAAATAATTGGGTGATTTGTGTCACATGACAAGAAATAACGACATTTAATTGGTTGTTAGAACTGTTAAAACATTTTCACCTATAATACACCTAGAGCATTGATAATACCGAGATAATTTTGTCATAGAGACTGCTGAAAGCGTGTTGCTTCGTAATAGCACGAGGCCCTAGGCCGACAGCTATTACCTTTAAGCAACACGCTTGAAACATTCTCTACGACAAAATTTTATTAAAGTATTTATCAATGCTCGAGGTGTATTCGGAAAGATAATTTTTTACTCTGCATTCAATTCGTATATTCTGATCGAACAAAATTCTAAAAACATTTTCCATGTATCCTTTTTACTTTTAATGGTGTTTTTGGGTGTATTTTCTAATACAATTTGATTAATTGAATCGTTTACCAAACCTTTGTAACATTTTTATAAATTGATTTTCAATTTAACATTTGTTGAATTTTAATCTGACATTTGAACGTATCATGTGTGCCTTGCCTGATAACACCACATGTGTGCGTATTAAAGCTGTAATCTTTTACTGATTGAATGAATTTTGACACGATATAAAATGCAAAATTTTCATTGGTTAATACATTTAGTAAAAAATTATCAGTGTAATATGTTCTGATTGGTTGTTTCCGCACACGTGATTAGAAATGAACGAATTTAATAGGATTTCTATTTGAGCAAAAAATTTTCAGTGTAATGTTGTTCTGATTGGTTGTTTCCGCATGCATGATTAGAAATGGGCGAATTTAATAGGATTTCTATTTGAGCAAAAAATTTTCAGCCTAATACTTTCGGGAATATATGCAGAGGGGACATAGTAAAAATTAACATTTTTAATGAATATATTAAAAAAATAATTTTAAAAGCCATACATTTAGACCTTTCAAACGATACTCTACTTGCCTAGATTCAAATTTTCTTTTTTTTTTTATTGTTCCACATTTTGGCCAATAAAACGGCATCAGAAAATATTTTTGGGGCATCGTCTCCTGAGTGAAACACCAAACTATGGTTCTAGCTGTAATAATTCTGAAGATACAGTGCTGTGGCAGACAGATAAATGATACCTTTTTCTAGAATGGTTCACTTTTGAGTATGGAACCCTAAAAATAACCAATTAGTTTAAAAATATTGTTAAGTGCAAAAACAACAATGCTCTGACTTAGAGCAACTATTCATATATGGTTATTTTCAGAAAATAAAGCGATCGTCCCAACCTGGTAACTATTCTTTTGGTATTGAATAAGGTGTCCAGGATATAAAACATGTTATTCTTTGAGGAAACCTAAACCTTATAAAAAAATTTGCTTCATCGTATTCTCCCCAATAACTTAAGGCTTCCTTTCATGATTACTATAATTTATAGTGGGCACATTTAGGGAATGTTACCGAATAGCACATTTTCAGCATTGCCGTTTAGGGAACTGCTGCTCGCAACCGTTGACAACCGTTTCGTGCCCTAAATGTACCCAATCTCATCTTCATCCTTTAATAAATGAAATAGTTCCATGCTACTTACATAACTTCACAGAAGACTATCATTAATCATTATTAACCAAAAAAATCACATAGCGCTTACTGTGTCTAGGAATTTAGCTGATTTACTTCATGGTGAAACTCTGTGACCTGAAGAAACATTTTGACTGATGGCTAAGTGGTACCTGTTGGCTAGATCATCTTAACTGACCTGAAAAACTGGCCCTTGTTAAATTTAGACAAAAGGTTTTGTTATTGAGAAGTTTATTTTGCAAAATCCTGTCAAATGCCTGGAATCTTAAGCTTTTGATTTTACCACTTGTTATGTACTTAACTCCATCCGAATTTCCATTATAGTGACATGTTTCTAGAAGTAAAAGCTTTCGAATGTTTTTCATGTCATTTAAATATGTTTTTAAATAGTCTACATCCAGAATATATTTTAAGAATTGTAAGAACCTTATTTTTTTAAGCATTTTCTACTGAATGGCATTAAATGAATTACTGGACAAATGACCCTTTAAACCTAAATTTCTCAATATCATTATTGGTTTTTATTTCACTTTTATTTTCCGTATATATTTTGTTAATATATGTTAATATTATGTTTAAATACACACTACTTATAGGTATCTATAAATAAGTATATTTAGCTCTCGTGTAATAATATAAAATTTCTCAGCCTAAAATCTGTTTCAATAATTTAGTGAAACTTATAAATAAATACCTTTTGACATCAAAAATAAAATAAGTGTCCACTTCTATAATACATTTGGCAAATCAATCTTCTGAGTTAATAGTGTCGGTTGTGGGTGTCAGAATCACAAGTGTAAAACATATAAATAGTAATATATAATATTGATAAAATAGAAAAAACACTATTTATCTTATGAAATTTCCAGAATCCGAAGTTATTATTGACATTATTATCTATAATAATTTGCTCCTGAAAATAATTACGTAGTATAAATTATTAACATTAATTTATACTACTACTAAATAAAGTATATTTATTATCAAACAAATAATTAATTTTTGTTGACAATACTGTATGTGTTTCACACAATGCGAGTACACAAACAGGATTATATATAAAATATAGGTTGATAGGTAAACACAAGTAGCGATAAGTACATACTACATATTACAAGTATCAGTATATTAAATAAACCATAATAATAAGCACATTTTAAAAACTACCTAAATACTAAACACATCGCAATTTATTACAATATAGAGACATCACAATTTAAATATTCATTATAAATTTATTATTATATAATCACATTTAGATTTTGTATTATTTTTAAAAATAAGTGAGAACTTTAAAATTCTGAAAAAAATAGTTTTTACCCTTTGGTCAGCATATTTTTGGCTGTAATTTCACACATTTTTCAATATATTAGATTACAGAAACACTTTCAAGCAGCCATATATTTTGTATAACTTACCTACTAGATTCTGGTATATATTTTTTTATGTGAATTTCACATAGGAGAACCCAATAAGTTAAAAAAATATATACCTACGTTATATAAGTATCTAATTGTTTTAAACATAACTGAAAAAGGTTATTTCAAAGGTCAATTGGATAATTCACGCCGTACGCCTGCCGAGTGTATGCTACTGCGTCACAAAAATATTCATAAATAAAAAACTATAAGTCCTAGATGAAAAAATTTTCTTCCAAAATCTTCTCCTGTGCCTTGGCTTCAATTGCTTTGCTGCATGTATATGAAAATTTGCAAAAATAAACAAGTTTGTCGCTTAGTCAAAATATGAGTACATTCTTAGTGAAGTAATAAGTCCATTGTTATTTAAAGAAAATAATAGACAATAATCGATAGAGACAAAAAGACAATTGGAGAACATGAAGCTATGGTACACCTGCATATAATTTATTATGGGCCACAAAATACCCACGTAACACAGTTTGTACTTAATATGTACTTGTAAGGAAGCCATTGATCACTACAATGGCCCATTTAAGAGCCGCAATTTTTGTGTTTGTTGGTCACACTCAACTATGAAACTTACATACAGAATGAATATGGATAAAAATAGAGATATTGATTTTGCCTCAGGAATTTTAGTCTGCAGAAAAAGGCAAAAAGCCCAAAAGTTTTGCAACTGGACCGCAAGACATCCTCCCCTGTTTTCGAGGGCCGAGGGCGGGGAACACGATGGTGACAATATTTTCCGACTTACCCTCCAACCAAGATTTTTAGAGTATAAGGTTGCTTCTTAACTCTCGATCCCCACCAAAAAATGTTATTAGCCAATGAGCAGCTGGTGTGAAATCACACAGAGCCTGATTCAAAATATTGTAAGAATTTGTGTAGTGTTAATAATTAAGCAAAGAACTCGTCACTGGAACGAGCTCGCAATGACCCGCCTAAGGTAGGTTTTGAGTCACCGTTTTGCATGGTGGTAATCGGGATAAGTTGCAGAATATAACACTACAGATCATAGTATACTTCTGGCCATATTTCGGGCCAGTAAGGACCGTCCTTCTAGAAAGAGATAACTGCGCCACTACTACGCGTTCGAAAAACAAGGATAGTCAGACTGTTCATCGCCGCACTCACTTCTCGCCTAAAAGCTGAATACGAGAGAACCTTTTACTTTACAAGTCTTGCCCTCTAACTATTACCCCTAAACCGGACGACGGTGCCTTGTACCCCAGGAGGCGCCCCGGGGCTTAATATATTTTTTTCTGATGACCAGAAAATTTCGCAGGAGGGCGCTTGAGGAACTAAGGCCAGCCCTGACCAACTAATATAAAATACAGTTCAACTCTTATCATTTTTAAATGTAAATTAATAAAACATTAAAGAAGATACCTAATCTCAGAGATTGTGTAAATAGTATTGCTTTAAGATACTCCAACAATTACTGTTGTACATTTATTTACAACCACTGATTTGAATAAAATTACACTGTATTTTTCATATATTTATGTGTATGTGTGCGAGTGTGTATATGTGTGTGTGTATGTTTTTTTCTACTCTACTAGTATAAACTGTTTAATGTATCTATTTGTATAGTAGGATTTCCCATTTTCGGCAGATTTTTATTATTTATCATCGTCATTATGATAGTAATCCCGAAGTATTAGGGGCATTTTAGCTTTACAGTCTCATCCCAAACAATGGCGATATGAGACAGTGGCTTAGCGAGCTGTTGGTGCCTCTTGAAACGCAGCCTTGTGCGACCTCACAACACGGAGTAAACTCAGCAGCGCTCCCTTTTACATCTCGATAGGCACACGACCGTTTAATAAACGTTTTTAAAACATTGATTAAACGTTTTACGTTGAAATTTTCAACGTTGCATTTGGTTGAAAATTTCAATGTTTAAATAAGACTTTTATAATACGTTACTACTACACACATTTTTAACCACTAGTAGAAGAAGATACTGGAATAATAAGCGCTTTTTTTCACAAATATGTAATAATGTATAAAACACGCCTATAATGTAAGGAGTTTTAACGACTCGCTAAAGGAAACGTTTGTGAAACGAAAAAGTTTAACGTTTTTTATTACATATATTCAAACGTTTTATTAAAAGAAAAAGAAACGTATTTTTACTACGTTAAACTAACTGTTGTTTCCGATTTACTAAATGCAAGGAAATTTTAAATCCACAGGAAAAATAGATGGTAGAAGATTACGTTTTTTAAACGTTTTTCTATGAATCTATATCAACGCGTAAAATTCGCTTGTAAAGTTTTATATTTAAATAAAACCTATAAAATACGTTACTCCTACACTCATTCCCAACCAGTAGTGGAAGGGATTACTGAAATAAAAGTTTTAATCAGAACGTTTCTTTTACTGATATATTAACGAATAATGCACTTTTATAATATGGGAAGTTGTAACAACCCGCGTTTGTGAAACGAGAAAATTAAACGTTTATTATTACATTAATCAAATATAGCAATTGAAATATGTTTTATTTAAAGGAAAAAAAACGTTTTTATACAATGTTAAAAAACCGATGCTTTCAACTTATTAAAATGCACTGACATTTTAACTCTAACAGGTGAAATAAATGATAGATGATGAAATTATTTGTAGATCAAGCCACATACAAACCACTGACAATAATCAGTCATTATCTTATACTCTTATGAATTTATAGAAAATAAATAACATAGATTGCAATGTCCAAATTCTTTCAGGGAGCATCGATTTATTTGAATGCATCTTATAACGATCAGGTTAAAGATCATTATTCTGTGACTGAGCCGATATAGCATAAAAGTTTGATGCTATCTATTTATCAGGTTAAGAATTCACTGGTTTTATGATAAACCGCAGTGGGTGCTTAACCTATTAATTGTCCATTCATCTATATGGCAGCTCATCCTGTAACCCTTCATATCTAATTCTGTTTAATTAACGTGCATCATTAGTGAATATATAACGTTATTTAAACCTTTAAAAAACGTTTATATTCTACGTTCACTTTCGTTTTGTAAACGTTGAAAATTATAAATATTTATCGTGTTTTAAATGCTATTTAATCATTATCTATGATGTTTAAAAGGCGTTTATATTTAGTTAATAAAAACGTTTTTTTGCACGGCATTTTTCCGTTGAATCAACCGGTTTCTAAAAATCCTATAACAACGTGCGGTTTTCAATTATTTTTTAATGTTTTCTAAACGTATGTGTGCCCATTGGGATTTGGCCACCAGCGCCAAGAAGACCGATCTACAGACATGCCAAATCAATATCCCTTAAGAAAAGACGGTCTGATATCTCCAAGACTGCCAGTTGTCAAGACCACCAATTTGATTACAAAACCTGGGTACATTTTACTAAATTCGAAGAGTCTCTGTATTTATCTCGTTTCTCGATTTCTTTCGTTGTAACATTTTCTGTTGGACAAGAGAAGTGAATAACCTACATTCTCTTCTCAATTAAATCCAGAAGCACTATGTCTGTCTTGGTGGCATCCAGCTTTTGGGTTGTTGTGAAAGAGAAAGTCCAATACTCGCTGTTTGCTATGACTGCCTCAATTTCCTGGAGAACATACGGCACGATGTGATCTGGGTTGATGCCATAAGTGTGCCTAATGTATTAGTAGAGCACCCTCTAAGAGCTGCGTTATTCTTAATGACATAGGATGACACTTTTCATAAATGGGATACACCGAGAATATGTGTGTTGAGGTCTCGGGATGAGAATTATAGGCCTTGAATGTAGTTTGGACATTTTCCATTAGAATAACATTCTGGTAACACTCCGACCGTAAGCCTGCGTCTACTTTTGAGGAAAGCAAACATATATTAATGACCAATCTTCGACAAAAAAAAAATATATATATATATAGTAGAAGTCTTTTATATGCATGAAATGAACCAAGAAAATTAACTGTCTGAATTGAAATTAAATCAAAAATTTAAAATAGAATAGAGTATTATGAATTATAACTAAAAATTAAATAGTACCTATGTCACACATCTTTGCGGTCCCCTCCCTCCCCATATATATGCATGACACAGTATATAAATGGCCCCTCTTACTAAAAATCGCAAGATTTAAATATAAACTAATTTTTTTATATTTGGTAATGTAAATTTTAAAAATTTGTTTTTTTATTGAAATTGATTGTTAACCGCCTTCCAGGTCACCTCAATGCCTGTCTAAAATCTAGGAGATCTAGATATGATTTGAATAATGGAGACAAGATCCTATAGTTTAAAGTGGAATCCGAACCGCATCTTGGGAATAGGTAATTTATAATAAAAAATTATTTTGCGGTAGGTAAGGTTCGATCCTGATGCTTTGCTAGGTATTCTGGAGTGAAAGTTAGACATGATAACGATTGCATGATCTACAAGATAAAATAAAATTGTGTTTCTTGACATTGAGGCAGTCAAGGCTTTAAACTTAATGTAACGGGTATACATACAACATATAACACAAAAGATTATCAACATGGATAAATCTTGTTGCAGAAGCTTATTGCAATAAAACTTTTGGTGTTTGTGCATTTTGAAATAAAACGTGCTGTATATATTATCGTGCTGTAAATTACATGTTTAGCATTGCGTTACTAATGGTATCAGTAAATATATATAAATATAAAGTTTATGTACCTATTATAATAAAGGTGTACGTATATTTTTTTTATTTATATTTTAAATAGGTATATATATTTTCTAGGTAGGTATGTTTTTATATTTATATGTGAATTGCAATTTATATTATTATACTTTGTCATTGAGATCTTGGACGATATAAAGTATATCCCATCTAGGTATATGAAAACAAAAATATTTGTGTTTATGTGTTTATAATAGACTTATGTACCTACCTATAATCAAGGTTATGGCATAATAATGCGTATATTATGTAGCAGAGGAGGTATGAGGTATTTAACAATTCTTGGGATCTATAATCTAAAGTTATACTTGAATTAATTCAAAAATTTAAAAAAATGATAAGTCAAATTAAGTACCTACCTACTACTTATTGCCTTCTTGCCTAAGAATAATAAATTTAAGTACATAAGTTGACACTAAAACGTTAATATAAATACATACTCGTGACTTATGAATTTGTGCTCTAACTTTATAAGACCATGCCTTATTATTCTTTTACAGTTAAGTGAAATTTTGTGGGAAAAGAATGCAGTTCCTTTGGATGTCGCATCGATAATTTGTCACAATTATTTAATAGCTTTTCGAAAATGTCCAGAAAACCCTAACATGGATTTGGACACTTGGCGTGAGCTTTTATGGGCACAAGCTTTGGGTGAAGAGTATAATAAATTAACAGGTATTTATGAATTTTTTTTCTTCAAATATATAACATGATTTTTGAATATTTATTAAAACATAAGTTAAAAGGAAGGGATACTCGTTTTATACTTCCCGCCACGAATTATTTCTAGGGAATTGTGCGCGCGTACAGTTGGCGAAATAATTTGACTTTGACATTGACACGGCCTTTGACATTTCTTCTTCCTAATTTGTTACTGCTAAGTTTCTGCTATTCTGCTATTGTCTAATTATCGCAAAATCAGTTTCTGGAAATTAAAAAAAAATGGGAAAGGTATCGAGAGACAAACGAGATATTTATTACAGAAAAGCTAAAGAGCAGGGATGGAGAGCTAGAAGTGCTTTTAAACTTCTGCAAATAGACGAGAAATTTAATATTTTTGAAGGTGTTACGAGAGCAGTTGATTTGTGTGCAGCACCTGGAAGCTGGAGCCAAGTGCTTTCACGGAAATTGTATTTAGGAGAGCAAATTGTTTTAAAAGAAAAATGCTGTTTATTTTACAACGAAATTGAATTACATCAGAGATTGGAAAAGCAGGAAGAATATGAATCGAATAAAAATGAAATTGTTAAAATTGTTGCTGTCGATTTACAACCGATGTCACCTTTACCGGGTGTTATACAGATTCAAGGAGACATTACTAAGTACTCCACAGCTCAAGAAATTATGTCACACTTTGAAGGAGACCAAGCAGATTTAGTTGTATGTGATGGGGCACCCGATGTTACTGGTTTACATTGCATGGACATTTATATACAAGCTCAGTTACTGCTAGGTGCCCTACATATCGCTTGCAATGTTTTAAAGACTGGAGGATCATTTGTGGCTAAAATATTTAGGGGTAAAGATAATGATTTACTGACCAATCAGTTGCTGTCATTGTTTAAGGAGGTGTATGTTGTTAAACCAAGTAGTTCCAGAAATTCCAGCATAGAATCATTTGTTGTTTGTAGACAGTACTCCCCACCAAAAGATTTCGATCCCAAACTTATGACGCCTTACCTAGATGTTTCTAACAAGGATTTCAGTTCCCTTACTGGCATAAACCGAGTTATTATTCCTTTTATTGTATGTGGTGACATAAGCGCTTTCGATTCTGATACTACATATCCTCTACAGTTGGAAGGTGAAGAACCGTATAAATATAGGTCACCAGTACAACCTCCATTAGCGCCCCCATACTCTTTTAAAAACTATGTGAAGAAGGATGATTTAGATCATTATTTGAAAAAAATGGACGAAGCTGTCAAACGTGTGGGACTAGGTAGTACTGCAGATCCAACAGAAGTAGAAACACTTGGGGATGAGAACAAAACGGAAGCGACCTCTAGTTCGGAAGTTACGGAAGACGAACATCAGTTTTACGAGAATGAATTAAATGAAGTACAAAATATTTTTGACAATGGTCCGTTTTATGATCTAATAACGAAGACTACAAAAATTAAGAAAGAGACAAGCAGGAAATCTGAAACAGAATCTAGCACAAGCGATAGTAGTGGCTTACAGTTTTTATACGAAGATGAATATACTGATCCGGAATTAATTAGGGAATGTTTAGAACGTATGAGGATATGTGCCAATTATTCCACTTGCACTTGCAATTATTTTGACTGATTTGCTATTAAGGTGAAATGTTTTATACTAGATTTAATATATTGCATATTGTATATAAATTTTCAATAAAATGTTTAAACTACGTACTGTGTGTCGATAAATGCAAAAAAATCCAAAACTGAAGATCAAATGGATGTGATTTTAAAAGGTACGAGAAACTTTAAAAAAAAATTATAAATGGAATAGTGTCAAAGCAAGAGTTGAAGAGGAGTATCAAAAACGAAAACCTAACAGATTTTTTTGTTTCTTATTTTCAAAATTCTTTTATTTAAATCAGTCCATGTAAATATTTGGTGGTAGGGAATGGTAGAAACTTTCAAATAAAGAATTAATTTTTTATATTGTTAGGTCAAAGAATTATTAAAAACGTTGATGAAAAGGGACTGAAGTTAGTTAATATAATATAAACAAACAATCGACTGAATAGTATTATGTACTGTAAAAAGCAGTGTTTTATAACTACAAATAAGTTATTAATCATCCATAGCAGAAGAAATTATTGAATGCATCCGTTTCACAACACTGAATACAAAGTTGTGCTTGTGTTTGCACACGATAACTTATTTTTTCAAACTAAAAATTTTTTGTAGTTTTTGGATTATTTATTGCAGTGTAATTTTACATAGTTTTGTATATATTTACTGTTGTAAGCCTCCTCTTAAAGCGACAACCAAGTGTAGCACTGTTCCACCTTTCAGTTTATAGTTATGAACAGTTTTATCATCTTTAAGTTGTTTCCCTTGAAATATTAATCTCTGTTGCTCTGGAGGAATGCCTTCTTTTTCTTCCAATTTTTCTTTTATAACCAAAATCTTGTCTGATGGTTCGACATCTATCATTCGTTCTTCTCCTGTTAGAGTAACAACTTTTACTAACATGGATTTCTTACAATAAAAACTGGGAATTTTTTGTTTAATTTATGATTGTAGACTATCAAAGAAATGAAATGAAATGTCATGTTGAGTGATGTAATTGCTGGTGTCGGATTATTTAAATTAAGACGATAGGTGGTGCATTATGACGTACATACTACAAATGCTAAGAATAATATCTACTGATTAATTTAACTTACTAACTAATTAACAGGAATTGCATTACTTACAATAATGATAATCTCTATCATTTAATCACTTATTATTATTTTATCAATGTTGTGTTTTTTTCTACTTTCATGTAATGCAGTTGTTGTAATGGATATATTGTAACCAAGGAATACTGGTTTTAGATTTAAAAAAGATGGACAGGAGAAATATTTTATAAAAAGTTTATATTTTAGATATAAACTCTCAGTAGGGGTAGGAATAAGGATCTGATGAGTTCCCACTTGCTCAGTGGAGGAAATCCCTTATTTTTCCAAGAACAACCCCCAGGCTGAACTTCATGCTGGTTTTCTCATTTTTCTTATTAGTGGAGTCAAATTAAGGATCGAAATAGGTGAATAAGGAATTCTCTGGCTACAGCAATTTTTTGTGAAATTCGTCCATTGCTTCTTGTAGAATTTTAACAATTTATTTTTCAATACAGAAATTTTCTGCTATTTTCCCTATTATCTCAGGTCATAGTAATCCGATCGCAAAAATAAAAATACCAAACTGTTCGCTATAAAATTATGAATAAGGTTAGGCATATAAAGAAACTTAGATGATTTGTGAATTTGTAAAAAAATAAAAACCACCAAAAATTGCCTTTTTTAACAGATTAAGAAATATGATGTAATAATCCATCAATTCAAACGAAAGTTGGTGGAACCATGACCTTTATTGAACTAAACTTCCGTGATAAATTTTAGCACAAAATATTTATTCAAACGGATAAAAATCAACAATAATTTCGAAACTTCCGTCGCATTTTGTTTAAGTGCATCGACTTGTAATAGGACAATTTTTCTTTTAAAGTGTAGGTTTTTACATGTACTCTTGCTTCGTTGCTTCAGAGTAATATGATGAAATGTTGTTTTCGCTAGTGTGATATGAAATGTTGTGGATTTCTAAGTGTAGTCCTGCGTGAGGAGGAGCTTTTCGGCATAATCTTTTGCCATTTTCAGATTTTTCGCTGATAAATATGTACTACTGCTTCTCATTGCTCGAACGGAAGTGACGTTCTCTTTGTTTTCTCTGGTCGCTAATACAAAGCATTAGCTGGTTTAAATTGTTTTTTTACATATTTATAAAGTACCTAGCTTAGTATACTTCTGAAATATCTATGCCTACAAAAAGATGTGCAAGTTTTTTACGATCGACAAGCTACAAATAAATATTTTGCGTTAAAATTTGGCGAGGTTTAGTTCAATAAAGGGCATGGTTCCACCAACTTTCGTTAAAATTGATGGATTATTACTTCATATTTCTTGAATTGTTAAAAAAGTTTGGTATTTTTATTTTTGCGATCGGATTACTAGGACCTGAGATAATAGGGAAAATAGTGTAAAATTTCTGTGTTAAAAAATAAATTGTTAAAATTCTTCAAGAAACAATGGACGGATTTCAAAAAAAATTGCTGCAGTCAGAGAATTCCATTCAAATTTTATTTTGACTCCACTATATGAACCGGCGATCGGAGGGAAAAAGAGTAAAGAAAAGAAAATATTGGCCTTATTCCTACCCCTAATGAGACTTCATATCCAAAATATAAACTTTCTATAAATTACCTCCCTTAAAAATTCTAATTTGCGTGGACTATTGTGAGGACAAAGAAAAAATCGTATTATTATGTAAAGTAAAATATTTCAACACTCTGTTTTATATGAAGGTTTTTTTGGGTCTATTTACTTTTTTTTTTATTATGATACAGATTCTTTTACTTTTTTGTGCCCTCAAACATTTTTTATATTGCATAAGTGCATGGCCCCATTCGTTTAGATTTTGCATTATCTCTTGTGAATAACATAGAATTCCAACCACTAAAATCATGTGGTGAAGATCTCATTTTTCCAGTCCTGTTATAAAACAGACTGGAGGTATTGATGCCTTTCCTCTTTGGACCATATAGAGCTAATCTGGCTTGTAATCACAACACATCCAGTTGATTGTTAAAGTGGTATAATATGAAAAATGAATGCAATAGAACCAGATCCTAAATCGCCAAGGTCAAGTCAAGGTTTTTTTCCGCCTTCTGTGGTCACTATCGTGGATGACCTGCTAGCTATTCTTACTTTGTGGGAAGTCGATATTCAAGCATATGTGAACGACCTAATCGTACTAGATAGAGAAAATCTTGTTGAGGTACTTTCTCAAACCCTTCAAGAAGTACTAGATGCAGTACACATCTGGCGTGAGAGAGAGCAGATGTCTGTTAACTCCTACAAAACGGTAATAATACCTTTCACCAGGAAAAAGAAGCTACATAACTTAGAATCACTTTCCTTATTAGATGAAAGTATTTGATTTGTGGAGGAAGTACACTAGATAAGTCACTTAACTGGAAGAGGTAATCCACAAAGCAATAAGACTTTGTCTTTGTGGAATCTGTGAAAAATCCTAGGGCATTGGATCTATTTTAGTTTTACTTAGAGCTCCGATCCAGCTTGTCTTTTATATCAGGATCCACAGCCTTGGTAATGGCACCTTGGTCAGGATGTATTAAATAGGTGATGCGACGACAACCCTCACAGTGGCTTCATAAGTGCTTACTTTGTACATAATGTAATAGATGGCAGGACCAATAAGTTCTCTCATTACTTACGCACAGATAGATCATTTTACAAGTTCTGTGCATACGTGCATATAGTATTGCATGCATTCCCGGCCTTTTGTTTTTTGTTTAGTGAAACAAGAGTCTAGTGACATCTGACATTAAGTAGCTAAATTAAAACATTGAAAGAATTTATGCAACACTACATGCAGCATTGCACGTGTCGCCACAGCTAACCTCAAAAATATATATTTCTTAAGATTTACAAGTATTACATAGCTATTATTAAAATTTCGGCCTGGTTCCTGTACTTTCAACCAAAATCAAGTTCAACGCAATGTGTATGAAGTTTTAAATAGTTTGTCACAATAAAATAAGACACTTTTTGCAAGTTAGGAATCTAACCTATAATTAGCAGTCTATTTTTATCAATCAACAATATTGAAAAATTGTTTGCGTGAATTTTTAAATATTTGCTTGGAGCCAGTATGGCTCCATGCTAAAAATGCGTATACAAACATTAAAAATGAGAATTAACGAAAAAACCTTAAAATTTGAGGTTATGTTAGTTATACGATGCACATGCCCAGGTAATTGCAGGACCTTATTGCTCGCGCCATCTACTAAAGTAAATAGAAACCATGCACTTATGAAGCCATTATTATAATAGGAAAGTGCCGTACGTCGGACCACCTATTTAATACACCATGTCCTTGGTGTAGCTATCTGCCCTTGTTTTCTCCTCGCCAAGTAGTTGGAATCTCAGAGTCTAACTAGGTCTTCACAACGGCATAGCACATGTACTGAGGACTAACATCACAATTTTGATTGCCCTTCCCAAAATACCATTACATTAATTTTAAGTAGAAGGGCTCTATAAATAAAACCCGCAAATTAAATTATAACAAAATTATTACAGAAAAATAGTTTTACGGAGAGCGTGACTTCAACAGGGGTGAGCAACAATTAATGCTTTCTTTGCTATCAGAAACAAGATAAATTAATTTAAGACATTAAATACACAAATAAATGTTGCCATATAAACGAAGTCAATAAACGAATTGCTTTATTTGCAATTTACGTAAACAAAAGGTAATGTGTACTAAAAATGGATTTAAATTAAAGTAAAGTAATTATTTAGCAAACTGCTATTTACAAACAATACAATGACAATGTAACATTTTTGTACAATATAAATGAAACAACAACAAAAAAAAATACCAACAGATTATCACTACTTTCAGGTACAAATTAAATTAATGATACTTAATAACTAATCTTAACATATCTATTGATCTCTCTTTTAAATGTAGTTAAATTCTTTATTTGTTTTACCTCGTTAGGGAGAGCATTGAACATTATCAATCCTTTAAAAAATAAATAATTTTGTACAAAAATTTTTTGCCTTAAGTCTATATAAAAATCATTTTGTTGTCTAGTGTTGTGATTATGTCTTTCGGATATATAAGTGACACGGTCTTGTAAGTATTCAGGCAACATTTTAAAAATGAAAATTGATGTATTGTAACATATTCGTTGTTTTACTGACATAAACTGCAGTGTTTCTATCATGTTTCGTATTGGGGTATATCTAGAGATATATTAAAATACACAAAAGAGTACTTAAATCAAATTTACAAACTCAATATGCCTTTTCGCATATCAAAACTGTACATATGTAAATAAATGAACTGTACTATACTAAAAAGATCTTTGACGAAATAACCGAAAAAGGTACATACTAAAAAGGTATAATATGGTAAGAGGTACTTTGCCAGAGGTTAAAAATTGAACGGTTACAAGATTTCCTCTTCCTCTTGACAGAATCTGCATGTTGCATCCTCTGCCAGGCCTATTAGACTCATATGTCTATTAAACCTACAGTGTCCAGTTAGAAGACATGCCATTATCCTAATGACCTTTCTATTTTGGCATAGATCTTCCGTAAATTTGACCGATCATTCTTTAATGAACTCTTTGGCCTGCCTCTATCGTGAAAAACTCTTCCAACATTCCAGAGATTTATTTTGCACCCATTTATTAATGGATGTAGGCATGGCTTAGCCACATCGCAAAAAGGTTTGTGTCCTACTAGGGACTTAAACTCTCAATTTTTTTCTAGGTTGCTTTTGTTGACCTTTTTTATAAATAACACATACATTGAATGAAATTGTAGCATAGATACTCCATTATTTAAATTTTTAAAAAGTGCTCATTAGTTCTCCTGAATTTAAAGCACTTTTTCAGAGTGCTTAGCAATCGCGAGCACTCTACTATTAACAGTACTTAGTGCTAGAAAAATAAAGCACTTTTTTGAGTGCTTAGTGCTCGCGAGCACTTTTTAGCAGTGCTCGCCCAGCTCTGTTTTTCCACGCATCTGCCTGCACCTTCCCAGGGCAATTGTTACTTTCTGTGTAACTTTTTGAATATGGGTATTTCATCTCAGTTTTTGATCGAAAATGGCTCCTAGCTATTTTATCCTGCTGGCAAATAGAATTTCCACGCCATTAAGCCTTAGAGGTTTTAGGCTTCCAAGGCTCTTGGTGTAAAAGTGCCGACTGTAGTTTGTGAGGATTTATGAAGAGTTCTTCCTTACTGCACTACCTGTCGACATAAAATTGTCAGCATATTCTAGAAGTAAGAGCTTTCCGCACAAATATTTCGGAAGAGTTCATCAACAAGGGTTGCACTCTACTATTAACAGTACTTAGTGCTAGAAAAATAAAGCACTTTTTTGAGTGCTTAGTGCTCGCGAGCACTTTTTAGCAGTGCTCGTCCAGCTCTGTTTTTCCACGCATCTGCCTGCACCTTCCCAGGGCAATTGTTACTTTCTGTGTAACTTTTTGAATATGGGTATTTCATCTCAGTTTTTGATCGAAAATGGCTCCTCGCTATTTTATCCTGCTGGCAAATAGAATTTCCACGCCATTAAGCCTTAGAGGTTTTAGGCTTCCAAGGCTCTTGGTGTAAAAGTGCCGACTGTAGTTTGTGAGGATTTATGAAGAGTTCTTCCTTACTGCACTACCTGTCGACATTAAATTGTCAGCATATTCTAGAAGTAAGAGCTTTCCGCACAAATATTTCGGAAGAGTTCGTCAACAAGCCTCAATCCAAAGTGGAAGTTAGTTACGTGTTATTTTTTGTCGAATATCTTTCGTGGCATATCAAACTGACAACATGAATGTATTAAAAATATTGGTGGTTTACATAGGTACTTCTGAAATATTTATTTTTGTTTTGAAGTTACAGTTTTTGAATAGACAGTTACAAGGTTTTCATTTAATTATTGGAACAGAAAATAAAATAATATGAATATAAAATCAGTATGTATATGAAAAGTAATGGTACAGTGAGTGGCATTGGCCTCTGTAAAATATAGCACTAGTGTTAAGCTTCTGGCTTTTCACCAATCCTATATTATGTTTTTATTCAGTAAGTATTATGCACTTCTTAACGCCTTTCTTAATTGTAAAAGAGATCCATTTTTCAATCGGTAGCTTTCAATGGATTTTTCATTTTTTAGAAACTTTCCTTGAAAAATTAATCTCTGTTGATCACTGGGATATCCTTGTAATGCTTGTTCCAGTTGCTGTTTGACACTTAAAATATTATCTGTCGGTTCCACTTCTATGGTTAATTCTGGCTCTGTTAAAGGTTTTACTCTCAATTTCATTGGTGAATATTACATTAATTTATTTTTTTCATTTATATACTAGAATTTTGACTTTTTTTTCCTATTTTGCTAGAATGAGTTTGACATAATTTTGTGATGTGTTGTTGCTAGGTTATTTAAGTTGATTATTCATTTAAATTTATTAAAACATAATTCTAATTAAATACCATTTGTACTTTTTCTCCTTAAAATTTTGCTACTCTGTTACTCTATTTTGTGCTTTTCCACATAGCTCAAAACAAAATTTCATCTTGAACACTAATTTCATATTTTTTAATATATTTATATTCAATAAGCACAGGGCCCAATTACAGGAAAAAGAGAAAGAAATTACAATTAGGTACAAATTAATTAAAATATAAAACATGATAACAATAATTATACAGAGTGTTCCAGAAGTGGACGATCAAGCGAAGGTTCAGGCGATTTCAGTGAAAAATACGAAAATTGAAGTAGCTTTTGAACCACCAACAAATTGGATAAGCATATTATAGTTATTTTGATTGAAAATGACCTTCCCTATCACTTTGTTTGATCATCCACTTCAGGACCCTTTATATACTATAGCTATAAACTTGGAATAATATACAGGGTGTCCAGGGTTGGGGGCCCAGAAAAAAGAACTTTTTAATTCCTGATTTTACGAAAAAATTATAAAAAAGTCTGCATCACCTGGAACCTTGCCAGCTCTACAGGACTAGCCAAAAAATTTGATTTGATTACAGATAAGTATTAGAGGTGGGAATTACCCATCGGTTTCCAGGGAAGGCTTTTACAGATATAATATATTGAAAACACCTACTGAAACATTCCCAAACTAAAAAAAAAAAGAAAGTCGGCAACATATTAAGTGAATTTTTTTTATTTTACAGTTACACTTCTGTGCAATAAAATTCCGTACACTTGAAAAATCAAGTAATCCAGTCTTTTTGGAATTTAGATTTTTTATTATCATATAGGTTATAAAAAAGTGACATTGATTGTGAAATGTCATGAGTAAGGTATTTGGAAAAATGTTAATTATTTAATGATTTCGATTTATAACAGATGTAAAAATGGACGTTGAAAAATTGTGTCCGAGATAAGGCCAGATTCTGAAAGCTCAAAATATTAAGAAGCGGTTTTCTGCATGGCTGTTCTGCACGTGTCTGGTATTTGCAGGACGGTACACCCGAATATGCCCGTCATTACAAAACTGAAAAACTTTTTCATCGGTAAACACAACATTGTTCCAAAACTCCAACGGGCGATAGACATAATTTAAACAAAACAGAATGCGTGCTTGCTTATGTTCTTCTGTTAATATGGTCTTCTTGGCACTTACACAGTTTTTTAATTCCGATTTTCCTATCCTTCGGCTAGCTGTTGACCTCGATGTTGGAAAATTTTTCATGGACACAGCATCTACTGCTGTTTGAAACGAATTTTGCCTCAAATAGCCAAGGAGCGCTTCATCTTGAGCGAGATTTGAACTTCTCGGTCGGCCTGAACCGTCTTTCCTCCTCTCACCTTTTCTTCACACTCATAACGATACTTTTATTTAAGTGATAGCTGTTAGTAACTGCTCTGATAGACCATCCCTCTTCAATTTTAGAGAGAATTAGAATTTTTTCATATTCAGTTAATTTCAGGATTACGAAAATATGACGACACTGACAAATAAATAAAGAATGATTTAATATAGCGAAAAATAGGTGTACGGGATTTTATTGCACAGAAGTGTACATGCCTAACTTAGTTTTGTCGGGGAATGCACTATATTGAATAAAAACGTAATGCGTAATAGAATAAATTCTTTTAAATTGCAGTATTCTGGTAATTTACATTAATGAAGCCCAACGATGGTGCTAGCGTAAAGGGGAGAAAACGTAATACAATTAAACACTGTCTCGCATAATGTGGATTAAACACACCACATATAATAGACAACCCCCAAATCCAAAGCCAAGGGAAAAGGCAGACATACATCCATACCCACTGTTATTGTCAGTACCGGGGCTGGGGTTCGAACCCAGAGCACATTAGATAGTCGGCTAGCATATTCGCCACACAAAACGCCTTAACCGACTGAGCTACTGTACTGTATTCATTCAGACGTAAGTAGGTACTGAAAACGCACAGGCAAATTGTCACATCGTACTAAACTGACGGAAGCTACAGCAAATTCTTGAAATCGCGATATTGCCGATTTACAATTTGATGGTAGACAATTGTATTACACTAGATGAAGCAGTTTCATGGTCATGCAACACAAATGTTAATACACATATTTCCCCAGAAAACCATAAATGGAGCATAGGTGGCTTTACTTGCAATGACATGCATCGTAATTTTAACTTAGATTTAGTTAGATTTGGTGGAATTTATGATAAGATGTAACATACTGTGGTTGAAAGTAGACAATCCATTTTTTAGACAATTTTTGGAAAAATGTATTAGTGGCAAATATAGCAAGTTAAAGTGCCTTCGAAATCTACACTGAGAAAAAAAAATTATTTACAGAGTGCGTAAATATTAGACATAAAATTTCTTCTCAGCTTAATGGGAAGTACATCTGGCTTAGTGTGGATGAAACAATCAATACTTGCAGGTTTTAGTGGGTGCATTGGAGAAAAATTGTTCAGTGGGCAGATACTTGATCGCCTCTAAAGTTTTAGAAGCTACAAATTCTTGCACTATAGCGGAGGCAGTGAATTCAAGTTTACAAGACTTTTGGGATGACAAATATGCAGAAAATGAGGACAAGTTGTTATTATTTCTTACCGATGGAGTAGATTATATGAAAGCTGCTGCTGAAACATATCGGAATACCATGTAACATGTTTAGCACATGGGCTTCATAGGATTGCTTAAACTATGTGCAGAACTTTGGTGGTGATACTTTTGAATAGCTTTTTATAAGTTGGGATTTATATTTAATAAAATGTGTTATTCTTCATATTTAGAATTGAAAAATATCGATTTTTAATGTGGATATATATCAGACCAGAATTATTTTTTCCTGATATAATGTGTAAAACGTCATTTTAACAAGTTGAGCCCCGGTTTTCGGGTCCTCGAACTGGCATTTTTTTCTTACAAATACCGTTAAATACATTCGGAGAGATCCATTTGGCGCCATTTTTTTAAAATATCTTGTTTTTTCTATATTTTATTGACATATGAATTTGAGGTAAATTTTTGTACAGTACGTTTGAATACCTCACTGGTCCAAGACCAGTGACTACGGAGGGGCCCACCCTTGTGCCCACCCTGACAAATTAGGGATTTGTACTTAAATAGGTAAAATGTGTGTTAAGTTGTTTACATCTCTATCTCCTGGCCCACCCAAAAAAATATATACCCAGCCTCGGCCCTCTCAATACTACAGTGCTAGTTCCATGCCTGGTTTTTCATCAAAATCAAACTAAATATCGTCCTCACATAAGTAAAAGAGAAGCGGACCCAGCATAGACCCTTCTATATATAAATGTTATGTTCATATCTGACTTGCCTGACAGAGTCAATTTTGTTCTCAATTTCTATTTTAGTAATCATTATATTGTCATATGTGATTAGCATATTTCTATATACTCCTCTGATGATTCAATGACTCTATATACTATACCATACCATACGTTATATATTATTATTATTATACCCAATAAAACTGTTTTTAATCTAAATTTATTATTTTGTTTGTTTCAGAGTTAATTTATCAAGAATGGCTCCGATTACGATATGAGTACTTGGCATTAACGCCCGAAATAAAACTTTTATTACAAAGCCTTCGTAAGCATTATTTTTTGGGTTTAATAACAAATGGACCATCAAGTGCACAATGGGAAAAAGTTGAAAGGTTAAACTTAAAACCTTACTTCGATGTAATATTAGTATCGGGGGATTTGCCGTGGGAGAAACCGCATCATAAAATTTTTCACGAAGCCTGCGATTATTTGGGGATAGAGCCTCATCAGAGTATTATGGTGGGTGATAAGTTGGAAACTGACGTATTAGGTGGCATCCGAGCCCAACTCGGAGGAACTGTTTGGATTCCATTAATGAAAAGCTATGAAAAGCGTGACAACGACCCTAATCCTGATTATATTATTAAACATGTAACTGATTTACCAAGTTTGCTACCTCAAATAAAACGTGTACCTATATTTAGGGATAAATTGCTTTTACGATTAAATAAGGTTCATTTGTCTGATGTTGAAGACTGCAACAGTAATAGTAGCGATGGCAGCTGATATCTAAAAATAACTTATTGCATTGTACAATTCGTATATTGATTGAATATATGTACAAATCGGTATGTTTCCATAGTACATTAAGATTATTGACAAGACAAAAAGGAATCTGGGTAAAAGTAAATAGGTACAAATTTTTAATACCTTAGTGGTAAGCATAAAAATAGTGGGTAAGATATATCTTTGGGCCTATGTTCCAATCGATGATAGTGTTTCTGATTAGCAATTAGAAAGGTATATGTTATAATGATTTTAAGTTATTTATGTTTTTTGTAGAGATTATTCACTTCCAGTGGTGCTTTTAGACTTAGCAAACAATTAGAATAGCATGATTGCCATTATTAACTTATCAGTATTTTGTTCGCTACAAAAAAGGAACTAATTAGCAGAATCTTAATACTCGATAATAGATCAGTATTTTACACGTCTTTAATTTATCAGATACCAAGTATTTACTTACGCTTATTTGTAATAGGTATATATTTCATTTGGTAAAGTAGGTAAGAGAATATCTAAGTGATATGTACCTAAAGTGTAAATGTTTCTCCTACAGAGATAATGATCAAACTGACAAACAATTTATTTAATGTATTTTAATCTAAAGGTAAATTTTACTAAAAAGGATAAAGGAATACATTCCTGATTTTAAATGCAAAATATTGTACATACTTATTGGAAATATTCAGTCTTCGTAACATTTAGCCTTGAGAATTTGTTTAAATTAAGGCGACAGTTAATTTGAATCTCCTTGATTCCAAAATTACTAACCTTAAATTGAAATCAAAATTACCATGCTGTGTAGAGAACTTTCAAGTAATGGTGTTAGAATTAGTACAAATTATGGATGCCAAGTTTATAACATTTCATCTCGATGACAACATATTGTACATACTAAATAACATCTCCTTAGTTTTGATGCTAAAATGTGTAAAATCTGCACTTTTGGAAAGTAGTTATTATTTTTTCAATACTTGTATTTCGAATGTCTCATCTGTCTCAAATTACAAAAACATAAAGGTATTTTCCGTTAATTTAAGTATACACTGATTATTTAAACACAAGAATAGGAATGTTCACTAACTTTTAATTATAGGTTTGTTCACATTGAAACATAGTCATCATGGAAAAATATGTTGACAGTTTAATAACCTTCCTGTAGAGGGAATCATAGTGTTAGTACTTGATAAAAGTTTGATTCGAAAGTTATCATATACTCAAAGTGAAATTTGAAATCATATTTTGAAAAAACAACACATATTTAAGATAGGATGAACTATTTTAAAATATTATAATATTAAACAACATTTAATTTTTTTGTGAACATCCCTATTATTATATTTGATTTTCTATCTTCCTTCTCGTTTAAATGTTTTTCTATACGATGTGATTTTTTGTGAAACAATATAAAAAAAATAGCGTACAAATATGTAAGTATAAGGTTATTCACAATTTTTAGATACTAGATACACATGTAACAATTATAATAGTGGAGTCACCTTAGACGTAAAACAGCTAAAATCTCGAAAAAAAGGCTAACCAAGACCGATTTTGATTAAACCTTTTTTAATGGGTTCTAAATGACATTTATAAAAATGTTTACCCATTACAAAAGTGTGCTTTTGCCTCGTTAATTGTTTAAGCAAATTACTGTTAACAAAATTAGAAAAATATTTTACCAAACTTTGTTAACCTTGGTTTTTCGAGGTATAAACCTAACGTGACCCCACTATAATTAATATTTCGAAATTTTACGTTAGGTATCGTTTAGATTACCTCACATTTCATAAATAGTTACATTATATATTTTCAGGGCTGGTTTTTTATTCAGTGGCAAGTTGTGTAACCACAGCGATGCCCAAAGATTTGCAGCGGTAAAACCACAGTACAAAAATAATGTGTATAGTTATACAAATTTTATAGTTCCTGAAAAAGTAGTATTATCTTATTTATTTGTTATGTGGTTATATGGTTTGTTTATATAAAACTAAACAGAATTAAAGCAAAAAAATATTTAACTAAAAGACATCTGATTATAAAGAAGTGCAACTTTATTTTTAAGCTAAAACTGATATTAATTTCGAATTTCGCCTACCCCATATAACACATTTTTTACTTAGTATGTATACTTGCACATACTAAGTACAAACTGTTTATACTTAGTATGTACATGTCCAGTAAATAAGCCGGAAAAAAGTGTTAAAAGTGGTGGAACAGCACCAATTTGAAAAATTCCTTTTTTCATGTTTGCCTAGACCCGCAAGAATATTCATCATCATTGACTCCTGCATTACCTCCGAAAATGAGAAAGTTAGGGGGTTCGAACCTCGCCGTCATAAAAAAATTTATAAAATTAATATTTCGCCTCGGAAATGGGCTCTAGGGAGGTTTTTGGGTCACTGATCATGAATCCAAGGTCCAAATTGAGGAATTCCATATTCCAGTATGGAATTCGTGCCATTTTTTGATAAAAATTCCACTTTCTTGGACAGAAATTTAAATATGGATATTGTGCTGCGGAAGTGTGCTCTAAGGGGTTTTTTGGGTTGCTGATTCCGATTTCAAATTGAGCAATTCCATATTCCAGAATGGAATACGTGCCATGGAAAATTCCATTTTTTCAGAAAAAATTTAAATATTAACGTTTTTCCACGAAAATGTGCTCTAGGGGTTTTTTGGTCGCTAATCGTGATTTTGAGGTCCAAATTTAAGAGTTCCATATTCCAGACTGGAATACGTGCCATGGAAAATTCCATTCCAGATTCATTTAAAGAGCACATTGAGGGCATCAATCAAGTATTAGGCGGTGGAATAGATTGCTTGTTAAAGTTATGCAATTATAATATAAATAAAGCTGCGCAGGGCCAGATATAATACTTTTTTGAAAAAAATACACAAGATATGAAATCAACGAAGAAGAATATGGTAAATATAGCCACGTTGCCTCCCGCCGTGGTTTCAGAGAACATCTAAAACGGGGGAACTACCAAATGCAATCTTGGATCGGCTTCTTAACAGATTCTCATTATAACAGAATCACACCATTGAATCCAACTGATCGGAGTTGGAAATTGATCCTGTAAGAATGACCAAACCACTCGCACCAAAAACGATTATGGATGCTTTAATATGTGGCTGCCAAACTGGATGCGGAGCAGCTTGTGGTTGTCGCAAGAATGGCGTATATTGCTCTCAAACTTGTAAATTTTGTCACGGAAACAACTGCAATAAATGCGAGGCACCTGGAGCTGCAGACGTAAAATTAATCGATTTGTCTGGCTGAAAGATCGGATGAACACGAAGATGAAAGTGACACAGAAGAAGAACCAACAAATCCTGAATTACCAGTTCTCGAATATGATTCAGATTATGATTGATGTAAATGGTGTAAATTATATAACAAAATAATGGTATATAAATAACTATTTTATCACACAGAATACCACCTTTTGTACCAACACAATAAATGCTATATTTTTATAAAAATTGGTATCTTTTAATCACTTACCTCACTTGAAAGAAGAAAAAATTTGCATGCATTCCTGCATTGTTTATAAAATTGCCACATATATTAATTTGAAATGCTCGTAATATTCATACATAATTTTTTTCTTCAAAGTAAATTCGATACGAAAAATGGCACACATTCCAGTACAGAATATGGAATTCTTGAATTTGGACCTTAAAATCATGATCAGCGACCCAAAAAAACCCCTAGAACACACTTCCGCAGCACAATAGTCACATTCAAATTTCCGTCCAAAAAAGTGGAATTTTCATAAAAAAATGGCATGAATTCCATACTGGAATATGGATTTCCTCAATTTGGACCTCGGATTCATGATCAGCGACCCAAAAAACCTCCTAGAGCCCATTTCCGAGGCGAAATATTAATTTTATAATTTTTTTTTTATGATAGGGGGGGGTTTGAACCCCCCTAACTTTCTCATTTTCGAAGGTAATGCATGGGTCAATACTGATGAATGTTCCTGGGAACACGTGAAAAAAGAAATTTTTCAAATCGGTGCTGTTCCACCACTTTTCCACATTTTCTGGCTTATTTATTGGACTAATGTACAAGTACATACTAAGTACAAACTATCTTATGTGGGTCAATATTTTTAAATTTATATTTTACTTCATTGAGTTTTATCCAACACAATTTAACACGTTAACTACCTGCTAATGAGTGTGATCAAACAGGATTGCGGAATCAAGATCAAATCTATTGTAGTTTACTTTTACGAGTAGATGACGAGGATATAATTTAAAGATGTTTTTCAGTTTTCTCGCTTCTGTGTTTTTTTTTTTTGAGGTACAATATTTGTGCTGCAGCACACCAAGGTATTTTATCCATATTCTATAATAATGATATGTAAACGAGTCTCATCTAGAATTATGAATTGGAAAATAAAGAGAAACGAGTGTGTTGTACAGTTTGCTACAAAAATGTCTGAGAAGAGTATGAGAGAAAAGTCACCCAAAATAAAACCGCAGGCGCTCCATTCTTCAGGAGGAATATTTTGTGAGGCACCATGCTTATGGTGCCTCACAACTACCTTTTATAGTAGTTTACGTGTTAAGTGCAATTATTATTGAAAAAACTTTATGTTAAAACATACATTCTTAGTTTACTGAGATGAGTAGACAATTTTAAAAGTAATTAGAAAGTTATATAGTTTGTAATTGAAATGGAGGTTGCTAATTTACGTGGTGTGTTTATTTGTCTTTAGGTAAATTAGAATGCAATATATTTTTTTATCGTAGTCTTAGAAAATGTGAGCATCTTCTAGAATTAATTTAAGTGGATGTTAAAAAGATATTTTTACGAATATATTTGTAATGGTGACACCTTTTTTGTTTTATACATGTAGAATTACAAATTTAGTTATATGAACAGCTCTCATCAGTTTAAAAGGTCATACTTTCTTTGATGTACAGGGTTGTAATTAGTTTCATGTCATAAAAAAAATTGGTGGTTGGGAACGACTAGGCAAACAAAATAACCTTAATAACGTGGGGTCTAAAGTCCAAACTTTTGGAGAAAAAAAATAAACAAAAGTTTCGAAAATGTTTAGTAATATTGTTTGAGAACTGCTGGAATATTGAGGTAGGCTTGATTATTGTCGCGTTTGACCATCAAACCTTTGACCATCAAACACTCTAATGCGCTCCCATCAAAATGCTGCGCTTCTTTGTTAGAGACAGCGCGGCAGCGAGACAAGTCGGTAATCTTTACACTTTTTTATGACTTTTTAAAAGTAAGTAAGAAACTATGTTTCGGAACTATACGTCCATTGACCCAGAAAAGTAGTGGTTCTTAAATGTCTCCTACCTTAACATTCAAATTTGACCTAGGTCAGTTTTTCCAAAGCGCCTCTACAGAAAAAAGTCATATGGGTTTTTTTGTTTGTCTAGTCGGTCCCCATTACCACTTTTTTTAATTGATATGAAGCTGATTAATTATGCTGTATTTTGATAAAATTTGATTTGCTCTCTCAACAATAATTTCCTAAAATAAAATTTTTTATAATCTAACAAGGTCTCACCAAACGATCTGTAACAGAAGTACTTATAGATCTGAATGATTTGCAAGGTTGAATAAAAGGTACCTATTTAGTACCTATATGTATATTTATATCATTATATTTTTACATGAAATTGACATTATTGTTACATTTTATAGTTGTTTTACGTTGTATTAGACCCGGATTGTAGTTAATAAATATCAAATTAATTTATGAATTGCGACTTTTATTTCACTAAACTTGCCTGCTTTAAGCACTGAGTGCCTTACTGGCCGAGATTCAAGCATATGCGGACGATCTAGTCATTATGGTTAGAGAAAAATCTAAAGAGGTACTCTCTCTTCAAGAGGTGCTATATACAGTCCATATTTGGTGTGAGAGGGAACAGATGACTGTTAACCCCCACAAAACTATAATAACACCCTTCACCAGAAAGAGGAGGCTGAATAATTTAGAACCCCCTCCTTAGCAAGTGAAACTATTCCATTTGTGGGGGAAGTGAAATACCTAGGTGTTACACTAGATAAATCACTTAACTGGAACTCCCATCTGGAAAAGGTAATCCACAAAGCAAGACTGTCCCTGTGGACAAGTCACAGAATTTGTGGAAAAACCGGGGGCGTAGGTCCCCAACAAACATATTGGATATACGTTATGGACATAAGACCATTGGTAGCATGTGCCTCCATAGTTTGGTGATCGAAAGGGCAACAACAAATGACCGAAACCAAACTCTCTAGTCTATAGAGACAAGCATGCCTGGCAATAACTGGTGCAATAAGTACCACACCGTCAACTGCTCTGGAAATCCTTCTGGATCTACCCCCTCTCCATATCTATTTGGAGAGGGAGGCCAGGTGGGTGTCTTACAGACTTCAACAAGCGGTAATTAATATGCCGCAGGCTAGCATCATGTAACGCAACAGACTGTCAGATGACATGGAATGCTTTCAGATGTGATGCCTACCGTGACCACCTATGAACTGCTATGAACTGCCCTTTAACGTCTTGTTTCCTGGAAAAGACGAATGGATCGGAACAAAACCGACCTACAAAGAGCAAAGATATGTTGGTTGACGGACGGCACCAAAACCCTTGAGGGAGTTGGAGCTGGAGCATACAGTTGCAACTCAAAGGTAAGAATTACTGGGTAATTATGCGTCTGTCTTTCAGGCAGAAGTTCATGCCATTGAACTGTGTACAAGGAGACTTGAACAGATGCATCCTAGACACAGATCAATAAAAATATTTTCAGACAGCCAAGCAGCTTTCAAAGCTTTTGGCCCATATCGGTGCAATTCTAAATTGATCTGGAACTGCCAAAAGGCTCTAACCCGATTGGGCAGATGGTAAATATAACAAATTAATTTTGGTCCAGATACCGGGCCACTCTGGAGGACAACGAAATAGCCGATTTCTTAATCAGGGAGGTGCGGCATCAAAATTTATCGGACCAGAACCAGTGCTTGGCATATCGGCAAGCACTGCAAAAACAACCATCTTAGCCTGGGCTGAGAGGAAAATCCTCCAGTACTGGCAAAAACTACCAGAATTAGTTCATTCAAAGAAGTTTATTACATATCCTCTGAAATCAAGAACTAAAAAACTACTAGAGTTAAATAGGTTACATCAAAGAACTCTAGTTGGCCTATACACTGGGCACTGCAGACTAAATCACCATCTGCACAGACTCAGAATAGCAGACAATGCTGAATGCCGACTGTGTTTGGAGGGGGATGAAACGGCAGCTCACGTTCTATGTACCTGTTCTGCTGCAGTAAGTATTCACTTTGGCAAAGGGCAACTGAGGACCTGGACAACCTTTATCAAAAAGCTGAACCTATTGGGTGAAATATAATTAGGAGTGAGCCACAACAGACCAGAGGGTCTGTTACTGGCCCGCTCTCTACTAACTTAACTTTACTGATTCATTCGCAGAGCTCAAATCGTATGAACTCAAACCTTGAAATTTTAAAGGGTGTCAAAATCACCTACAAAGAAGGAATTTTTCTCTCCTTTAAGAGTGAATTGGGAAGTAAATTTCTTTTCCCGATCTCTTCCAACTAAAACATTGAAAGCAGGGGACTACTTTGTGGTGGATTAAACTAGACCTTGAACTGATTAGTATGCACTTAATTTGAGTTTCATAGGATGATGGGAACTTGATTGAAATTAGGTCCAAAGTTCAATGAGAACCTATGAACTGACGACTTTTTCAGTCGAAACAGGTTGAAGATAAGTTACAATGTTAAAACCACTGAGCTTTCAAGGGACATAATCAATCTGTGGGGAAACGCTTGGTTATGACGCAAATGGGATGCACCCATGGGTGAGCACCTGTCAGTTTTCCCTAGTAGACCATGCCCATAACCCTTAGTTGTGCCGTAGAACGTGGCGGGGGTTAGTTCTGCAAAGTAGTATTCTCAATGTAGGGCTATAACCCATTCCCTCTGAAGAATCGATGGGTTACCCGCCGAAGTACTGACTTGGCTCGAAGTTGCCTAACCTGTAGATTCGCTGCAGTCACTTACTGACTAGATTATGCTCTCTCTTGCCTCTCTAAGACATTCATTTTGTTGTTGTCATTCGTGCATTTTCTCTCTCCCTCACTCCCTCTTTACAGGCCAATCTCGGTAGTCTCCTTTGGTGCTTATTGCTTACTAAAATTTTATTCCAAGAAGGTAAAATGGAAAGAGTCTCTCTTAGAGAAATCTCACATTATATTTACAAAAAATGTAGTTTATAAAAAAGTATTGTGATGTTCTGGCTGGGCATACCTTACTGAACAAGCTAGGCAAGGCTTAATTATTGTATAGTTATCATAACAGAATAAGGGGGCTATTTCATCATTCCAAATGAGCACTAGTTCCAGCTTTATATCTATCTTACCAAAATGCTTGCCTAAGGTAAGCTTAAATATTAGTAGCAAATAATGAATTTGTTAAACACCTTGTTACAATAATTTGTTTTCAAATACAGGCCAGCCCATATCTCCACCACTTGCATGCATAAATTAGTGCTTATAATGTATTTAAAGTGAACATCAAAGCAAAGATAAATTTTCTATCAATCAACAGTGACACTTTGATGATTATAGATACCTTCAATCGATAATAGTAAAACCAATTCACATCTACAGATGTTAATGAAACATATCAAACCGCATTCTAAGAGATCTAAGAATTTTTTAGAAGTGCTGCCAAGCATGTTATACTCATCAATATTTATATTATATTCACCTAGAAGTTAATGAAAAATAACTAACAGCATTCTAAATGAGTTAAGAATTTTTTTTGGAAGTGTTGCCAGGTATGTAACACTCATTCAGTAAAATATAGATAGGTTAATTGATGAACAAAAATAATATCAAAATGTGACACATCTATTATGGTTCTCTAAAACCGACGACAAAAATACCCATTGAATTAAGTTATAAATGACTAACACAATTATTAAACTTTTCTCTACATAAATTAAAAGCACTATCAAGTACACATTAAGGTGTCCTATTTAAATTGTGCTATATATACAATGTATTCATAAAGTATAGAATAAATGAATTATCTCTGAATACTTATTTTTATTTTGATTTGTGCATATTCTGCTTTAATTTTTTTTAGCTATGACGTCATCGCTGCTTTGGTTATGACGTCATCTACTTTTTGTTTTAAATGGAACAATCTGTATATATTTTTATTTTTAGAATCTCTTACTGATTTCAAAGACCTATACTACTTGAGTTCATAAGTTTGGAGCTACAGGCATTTGAAAACATTATTTTTTGATGTTAAATAATTCTTGTTTTATTGTGATATTTTACAATAAAATGGCAAATGAACAGTAAAATAATAACATACAGAATTAACTAATCCAATGGTCAAATTAAAAACCTTCTTGTGCCTGAGAGTATCCCAAATGAGCAATGAATTCTTGCTGAATTTTATTTATAGTTTCTTGAGAAATGTTATTCTAATCTAAAATATACAGGGTGTTCCTTAAAAAAAAAGCAGATGGCGTCATAACCGAAACAGTGATGATGTCATAGTTAAAAAAATCAAAACAGAAGATGCGCAATTCAAAATAAAGAACGACCTGTCCGAAGATTTTTCCAAAATATTTTTGTATTCAGAAATAATTAATTTATTACATACTTTATATATGTACACACTGTATAAATAATACTGCACTGAATACGTGAACTTTGGTCTTGTGCTTTGGTAGAGTATATTTCTGGAGCATAATCATGAAAAATACATATGAAATTCTTCTCTCACTTCTAGTACACATAATCCACTAAAATTTGACACAGTTGTCACTCATAGTCCAAGCGGTGACTGTGTGATTACCCATCAGGATAAAATATAATTAAATCAATAACATAGTAGTATAAACACTAGGCCTAAGGTTATTCAAACTGCGAATTTTTTAGTTGACCCCCAGGCTCAGCTCAGCCTAGCCATAGGGAGTACCGAGAGAATTCCCAGTGGGCTGGTCTAAAAAATAATGTGTTATATAATAAATACAGCGAGAGAAATTTGATCAAAAATTTACTATTTTATTGTGGTAACAATAAAGACAATGTGCTGTATTATTAATCGAGGAACGTAGTAGTTATGTAATAAAGCTAAATGGTTCTTCCTCACCAGACTTCTTTAAATAATCTATTAATATTTGACGGTCGAACTGACCGGTGCCGTATCGCCCACTTCATGCCACCGTTAAAATACGAAACAATTCTAGCCCACACTTAACCTTCAAATTTTAAAACAACTACACCAGTGTCAAATTATCTACAAATGAGAGCATCAGATTTTTTTAAAAGCATATAATATGATTTCTTCTTCGCAAAATAAATTACGCAGGAATGTAGCCGTGATCTTCATTCAGTTCAAATGCAAGAAGATAAATTAGTTCGTCCAATGATTGAAAATTTATACGAATTTGAACATGATGACTTAGAAGTATAAGCTTCTTTCTTTTAGTAAAATAAAGTGCAAAAGAAAAGGATGCCTGATGAACAGGCACCAGTGGCATAACTAAACGTCATGGGGCCCCAGGGCAAAAAATTGTTGGGGGCCCTATTCACCTTTACTTAAAAAATAAAATGATACCCGGCCCCACCCAGGCGCCGGCTGGGGCCCTTGGTCTCCCGGGGCACTGCCCCGGTTTGCCCTGCCATGGTTACGCCTCTGACAGGTACATGGCGAATCATATCAGATGTTACAAAGACTAATGAAATAAATGTTCATAATGTAATTTTAGACACTGTCAAGGAAAGTATGAATGGTCGGTTTAGTAAAGACGAAACTTTTTACCAATTTGTCTCTTTTAGACCCAACAAATTTTTTGGAAATAAAAAATAATCCTCAAAAACTTAAAGCACCAATGTTGGAAGAGTTAAGAAAAGAACTTAAAATTTAATGAAATGATACAGCTGAAAATCTACACGAAGAATTAGACAATTTTATTTATAATTGGGATGACCATATACTTTCTATTGTAGATGTCTAACAACTGAAGAAAATATCTTTTGTCGAATGAGCATATTGAAGAAACTGAATACAATACAATACAATACTTTATTCAGCCTTTTGTACAAGAAAAATGTCACAGCCCCGACAGTACAATAATTAGCATATATCGATAAAATTCTTAAAATAATATAATAATATAAATCTTAAACACAATTGCATAAAATCACAAATTAAAAATTAAAACATTGACCATTGACCGTGGCAGGTTAATCAGGTGAGTTAAAAAATTCATCTACACTATAATAAGCCTTATCCCAGAAATAGGCCAGAGTTGCTGCTTGGAAAGAAGCTATCGATTCTATGGTTTTTAACCTATTTGGCAATGTATTATATAACCGCACTGCGGTGGACAAAGGACTTTTTCTAAACAATTCTAGCCTAGCTCTTGTAGTTGTTATTACTGGGTTCCTTATACAGTAATGTGTTGCTCCCTCATTTGAATTAAACTTTTTTAAATTAAGTTTTACATACATTATAGCATGAAACTTATATATACATGGAACAGTTAATATTTTGTATTCCCTGAAATACTGTTTACACGAAACATTCCTTTTCAGCTTAAACAAAATTCTAATACAGCTTTTTTGTCTAGTTAATAATGGTTTTAATTGCCCTGAACATCCCCAAACCAAAATTGAATATTTAAAATGTGAGTACATCATTGAATAGTATAAGAAAGGTGCCTTAATATATATTCCTGTTAACTTATTTTATTACAGATGTTGGTAATATGTGTACTCCAATTTAAGTTTTCAGTTATTGTTATACCTAAACATTTAATGCTGTTAGCCTCTGCTAACTGTTTATCTTCTATGTAAATAGAGAGGTTCGAATTTAAACAGTTTCTTGTTTTAAAATATAAATACTGAGTTTTACTTTCATTTATTCGCAGAGCATTAGATTGACACCATCTGTTAACTACATTAATTTCATTATTTACTACCTCTTCAAGATTGTCTTCAGTATTGGAGGTAACAATTAGGCTGGTATCATCAGCATACATGACTGTTTCTGTATTACTTACTATTCAGTTGGTACACTAGGTCGTTGTTGTATATTGTGAAAAGAATAGGGCCCAGCATCGAGCCCTGTGGTACGCCTCTTGTTAAGTTACTACTAGTAGACCTGCCTCTACCCCGTTCAGTACTAACTTCTACAACCTGTGCCCGATTTTCAAGGTAGGAGTTGATCCATTCTCCCGCCAGTCCTTGTATACCATAAGAATTTAATTTTTTAATCAGGAGCTTGTGATCGACGAGGTCAAAAGCTTTGCTCAAATCACAGAATAATCCCACAATCTTTAATTTTTCTTCTATGGAAGATAGTATATTTTCTACTAGAGATACGAGAGCTGTTTCAGTGGATCTTCCCTGGCGAAAACCTATATGAAAATGACGTGAATGGTAATACAATACTACTATATACTTAGCTTTAAGACAAAAGTAAAAAATTTGCTCGTCGCTGATTCCCTCAACTAGAACAACAAAGGTAGTTTATCTCAGTTCATAGTTCTTTAGTCAATTATTGTTGTATTTATATTATTATTGTCAAAAATACATTTTGTTATTTTTAATATTTATCTACATATTTTCTTAGTCTTAAATATTAGATGCTCTTATTGTTCTTCACATTTCTGTGAATTTACCTAATCTGTGATATTGTATCCCAAACAGCACAAAGACATATTAGAGACATCCAAAAGACATCTGACTTCGATATTCAAGACGTCTTATGAATGTCCTTTTATGCCTGAAAGACATCCAGAAGACATCTTTTAGAGCCCTGATGTTACAAAAGATAACGTTTTTATGACGTCTTTCTACAACATTTTTATGGAATTTTTGAAACTGCTAAGTATATACAGTGTGACCCATTTAAGATCGCAACACCCCTATATACCCGCAATTGATGCTTGATTAACTTCAAACTTTGGTGGTAAGAAAAGAACGATAAGGTGATTCTTTGACCAGAAAATCATTCGCCTCCTACAAATGTAAAGCACCCCCCCCCCCTGTAGGGGATGTCTCAAAACATCTCAAAATGTCATTACGCTGCTTTGAATATTTCGCTATGGTTCATCGTTTTCAAAATATTTGCAAAACACTGTTTTCACGACCGTTGACTCCGTGTAAGTGACTCTGCGGCGGTCAAATCGATAAGGAACTCTCACACATTATTAAGAACCCTAATACTAATGTGCATGCAAAAATTCAGCACGCTTCTTTCCCATGTTGAATGTTGATTTTTCTTGGATTAAAAATCAAACAAATTTTAATACACTCTAGAGGATGTGAATAATTGAACTTTCAAAGAATATGATAATCTTTCTTTGAATTAAGGTTAGTATCTTAACTAATTAACGTATATGTATTATTTAAAAGTTTTTAGACATGTACCAAACATAATATTAACTTTATTGTCTCTGGTACGCAATAGATTATATTCTGTTACATTCTACTGTAATTCAGCCCCACACACAACCAATTGGAATCGCCTCTAAAGCAATTACTATACAGAAAAATAAACTTTTGCAATGTATATACAAAAATATGCAAATAGTCAGATAGATCATTTTTTTGTAATGTATGGAGTGTTACAAAATCTTTAACCCGTTACAGTATGCCTATTTGGTTAAATTAAAGGGATATATTAAAGAGCAAATAAAAATGGTACACAAATAATTAATAACACTTTATTAAATATTGGATCATATTGGTACAAACATTACAGATAGGTACTAAATTACTACAAACAATGTAACCACACGGAATGGTTAGTTTAGCACACAAAATAATAAATTCGTTTGTAAAACAATTGTACAATATAGTTAGTTTCTAGAATATTAGTGGTGTAATCAGTTATTTAGATATTGGCAGGGCTTGGCAATGGCATATTCTGCATTTCTATTAGCTTGCACATAGCAAATTTGGACTTGTTGCAGTGACAATATCCCAGCTGTTAATATCAGTCCTTTCCAATATGCATGTATCTATATTGATTATACCACTAGAATATCATGAATTTGAAAGAGTATTATAATTAAAAATATATTAGCACTTCACCGATTGGCCTATTTGGGGCAAAATATACATAGAATAACAAAACTGTATGCTCTCAAAAATATCAAAGGAGCTGCAGAGAAAACAACATACAATTTACACATAGATCAATATATTATATACAGTCTTTACACATTTGCACACAAGTCAATATCTAAATTTCATAAAATTCTACAGGCATTTTTTAACACGTTCTTCTTTTTCTTATTTTTGGTAGGTCTCAAAACTATTGTTCCATTGTGGTTTTTGGAAGAATGACTAGGGCTAAAGGCACCTGCAAAATATAGTCATTAAAATATAATAATTGTTAGAGCTGAAATGTTTTTTATCAAGAAATGTAATACTTCGAGGCAGTTTTTCAAAAATACACAAAAACCTTGTAGGCTGATTCCGAAGACTAAAATAATAAAAAAAATTATCCACAAATGGCTCCAGAGCGGCCTTGTTAGGGGGATATTTCCTCACTCATATTATGATGAGAATATACAGATTTGGCAAATAGCCCAGGAGTTTTAGTCAATATATCGCTTTTACCCGGAATTAATTATTGTAAAGCTGAAAATTTGCAGGATTGTAGTTTTGATTTAGAACACCACGCACCAGAAAGTCCCCTACTCTCCTCCATCGGCTTTCCTGTTTTGCGGAGTAACAAGGGCTTAAGTACCAAAAATTGCAGAGCTGGCTATAAAGTGCAGCAGAAAGGTTGCTACTGGTCCGATTTGGATAAAAATGATCATAAAAGCTGCGGAGAAGCATATCCGTTCGTATTTCAGATGTTCCATGCATATTTTGTTCATAATTTTCCATTCTAGTGCTGTCGAAATTTCAAAAATTGAAAAAATTCCGAAATGGCGCAATTGCGAATAAATGAGGACTGAGGAGAAAACGTGCTCGAATAAGCATTTCTCTTAATACTTTGGGCTTTCCATTGGTATGTCGGCCTTCTTTGTAGCGTCATCCGTTACAGAGCTACGCTACTTCGAGTGTCGCCTCGCGGCGGCTGCGCCCATCAAAACGTAGTTTTATATATCCTTAGATAAACGAATGGAAGAAAGAATGCAGATAAATTAGGAAGAGAAAGAAGGATGTACTGCTCCCAGCACGTTCCACACTTCATGAAATATTGTTTTTACCACCTTGTCAAGTATCAATGCAGGGCATCAGTATCTATCGCCTGTGTATTTTAATGGGAGAAGATCCGTCTTTCTTTTAATAATTTCTCAGTTTTATTTCTTGCGCTGGTTTATCTTACAGAGCTGTGCCGAGTACCAAAAAAAGTACTTGCAAAAATTCGAGTACGAGTACCCAATTCACTTTACTTATGAGTACAATACTCGTAAGTATTTTATTAATAAAAAAGTATAAGTACGAGTAATACTCGCAAAACCATCATAAATACGAGTAACGAGTACGAGTACCCATAACCATTAAAATAAGTTAATATTTTCTTTATACAGTCTTTAGATAGAACTTTTTAACTATATAGATAAGGGACACTCAGTCAAGTTTAAAATAAAATAAAACCCTTTATTTAATAAAACAAAAACGAAATAACCATTAGGCATTATGGTTCACAGAAAATAAAAACATTATTATTTAAAACATAGGCATAGGGCCTTTTTATTAGCGGGGCTTCATAGAAGGCTTCATTTTGAAATGAAAGTGTCTTCAAACGTTGCTCCTTATCATCATTTTTGTAAATAACCGCTCGTAAAAAAATCGTGATATTGCTGCGAATGACTTTTAGTATTTCGTAGCAAATAATTCAGTACTGAAAATCATCATCTATCCTATTATTTCCAGTGGCGAAAATAGAAAAATATTTATGATTATTTTTAAAGACTTATTTAATTTTAAAAATTATCGCTGAATTGAAATTTTCCACACATTTTCAAAAAATATGAAATGGCATTCAATGTTATCCGGAAAATAAATAAACGAAGCGTCCTATCGATTTTTGGTAAAAGAGAATTTTCTAAATGAAATTGAATGTTGTTTAATATATTTTGAAAATATTTGCAAAATTTCAATTCGGCGATAATTTTTTTTTAAGTTTCATGAATAAGTAAATATCTTTCCAACTTCGTATCTTCGCCATTGGTAATAATAGGCAACCAATGGTTTTCAGTATTGAATTATTTGCTCTCAAGGAAGCCATTTGCAGCAATATCATGAATTTTTTTGCAAGCGATTATTTAAAAAAAATAATAATAAAAATACAATGCCCTGTGTCACAGAAAAGAAGCATCTCAGGCTCAATGATTATGGACACTTTTATTCTCAAGGTCTTTTACCGACTGTGGAAGTCATGCTAAAAAAAGGGAGACTGAATAGAGACGACAATTGACTGGTCAGTGCCTGTGCGGTAAACTAATGACTGCACACTAAAGTAAACTAAATTTCATTGACTACTGTATGAGATAAATAGAGGGGCTTGAGTACTCGTGAAAAGTAACAATTTTTGACGAATACTTACGAGTATTTTTTAATGTGCTGAAAATATGAATATTAAGTCCTCTAAACCAAAAAGTACTTACGAATAATTAAAAAAGAGTACTTTCAGTACTCGAGTACAAAATACGAATAAAGTATCCGTGTACTCGCCCAGCTCTGCCCATATAACATTTGCCGAATCCGTATACTTCTACCATTAAAATTTGAAATCCATCCTACAAAAATTATTTATAAACAAAATAAGTTTCTCACATTCTTTCAAGTGATAATATTTCCCTAAAAATTTATATGGAGGCATAAAAATAATTTTTCGGTTTCTTGAATCTCACTGGAGACGGGAATAGCCACATGTCTTTGTTATTTGCCGACTGTATCAAAAGAACTTTGCTTTAAGTAAAGCTGATAATACTAACTTAAATATAAAGTTGGTAAAGGTGTTAGAGATGTGATGCGGCGTGTGCGGGGGACTGACAGTGTGGAGTATTTAGAACAGGAACTAAGGTTTCTAATTTGAGATTTGCAGACACTAAACGATAAGTGATTGTGAGGTAGTAAACAAGATGGTATATCTTGTGGACAATACTAGCAACTGCATATATGCCATTCAACTTAGAAATCAGATGGCCAGATTAACAACTTACTAATTTAGCAAAAGAACCCTGCCATAATCTTATGGAAATTAAGTTTCAGGGAAATTGTCTGAAGTTTTTTATATGTTGTAGCCATTGTCATCCTGAATAAAAGTTTCCATGGGCAGAATCCTCCATATTGAGTATTTCGGCTACTAGAGACCACTATACCTTCATAACTCCATCAAAAATAAAGTAGTAAGCTTGCAAAACTTGAATAAAACAATTATTTGTAATACATGAATGTAATAAAATGGAAACAGACAGGTACTTAGAGTTAGTTCTCAACTACTTTTAGACTCCACCTCAGCTACTTTAATCAGTATATTTATACATGCGCGTGCTTATATATTGAAAAATCTCTACCTATATATTAGTGCTTATGCTTTCTTATTATTTCGTTTTTATCTATTTACACATCAATACACACAAACTAGACACATAAACCAACATGAGCGTGTATTCTCTCCCCACATAGTTGTCTCGCTGTAGTGATTTTTATTGTAACCATTGGAGTTAAATCTTCGGCATTTTTCTAAACTTTTTTTAAATGAATTCTCTGTGAATATTTAGTAAATATTCATAGAGAATTCAGTTAATTAGAATATTTATGTTTTTCTATATCAGTTTTATAATTCTTTATAACAGAAACAGAGCACGAGCTTTTTTCTCTTGCAATTTTTAAAGTATTTTTTTTAATGTTTTTTATGTGTAATTTGTGCAGTGTGTAATTGCCGATTAGGCATGTACATTCACGTAGTGCGAGAGATATGACAACACAGCAGCAGCAAACTCGCCCGTCGGCGAAGCATCCCAGCTCTCAGTTATTTCATTTCAGCCAGCTGGCGATGTTGTAATTCTTACTCCCTATCCCTAGCCCGCCACTACACACTGTATTCATATCTATTATATTCTATTATATCTCTATCTCTTATAATCTATTATACTATAAACGGCTGTGTAAGAGTCCAGATAGGAACTGTTTAGTTTTAGCCTAGGTTACTTTAAGAATCAACCAATCAGAAGTTGTGACAACAGTAGCATAGAAATATAAAAAAGTTTAGAAAAGTGCCGAAGATAACTCCAATGCTAACAAAAAAATCACTAGAGCAAGTCAACTATATGGGATTGTATGTGAGGGGAGAGGTCACGAGGAGAAGAGAGTACAAACGGTGTGATGCTGTCATACATCCTATAGAGCAAGGGGAGTTTCACTAGAATAATGTATGGGCCATAAAACGTCTACTAAGACATTGTAAATAAGAAAAATCAGCCCACGAAACACTTAGGTATATTTTTGAAAAATCTCGAATGATCGGATCTAACACTGATCATTATAATTTGCAAGACATTTGCTTTTGGTTTAACTTGCATTGGCTATTTACTAGACTATTTACTAGGGTGGGCCGAAAAAACACAACACTAATTATAAAAAATTGATGAAAAACAGCAAAATTTCGCCGTTTTTCAAAATTTTTTTTTCATCTTGCTTATAGCCCCAGGCAGCAAGGTGCCGTCATTATGACGTCGTTTTTTAGGCATTAATTACGTCAATTTCACCTTCAGCATGACGTAAAAATGACGTGAAAAAGACGGCACAATATTGGGACAATGACGTCGGCGACGAAAAATCACCTTTAAAAGACGTCATAATGACGTCACCCTGCTACCTGGGACTAGGCGATAGGCAACTTTTCCAGGGTATAGCGCAAAAATAAAAAAAGTGTTTTTTCGATCCACCCTATTTACTTAAGGGTTCGTTTTTATTTTAATTTTTTTTCTAAAGGGGAAAATTTAGAGAAAACTAAGGTTTTAAACTTACTAATGGTGAGAGAATTGGGGTGGTGAGGCGTGGGTGAGGTGAAGTAGTCACAATCTCGTGGATCTCTAAGTTCTGCGAGACATCTAGTAGCTAAATGCCTAAACACGGCGGCTACATTCACGTCTTCTTTTACGGACGTCCGAAGCAATCGGCAACCAAGAGCTCTGGCTAAAAGGTCTGCCTCTTCTCTATAAAATTCATTAGAAATCAATTATCAGAAATTATGGTAATTGCCATAAACTTCTAAGTCTTTGGTAATTAAAACAATTTAGTTTGAGTGAAGTAACATAAAAGTATTCTCCGGACTAATGCTCCGCTGAGCGCTGAATTACAATTTACAAGCCTGGCCGCGTTAAGTGCAATAACTATGTAGATATTGCCACAAAATGCTAAAGTTTCGATTGCAACAGTCTTTCGGCTCGGGTGACTTGTAATAAAAGATAACATTTTAGAGATATCCAGGTGGCCATATACGTAATTTTCTTTTGTATGAGATTTTTTCTCGATATACCTTCAATTGATTTCGAGTTTGAATTGCTAGCAATATTAAAGTGAAAAAATTGTCATTTGTACTAATTTCCGTCCTTTAAAAATATTGCTTGGAAGTGATAAAACTTTTATGTGCCTTCATTATGATAATCATAAAAACTTTGTAAAAAAATAGTTATTAATTATATACTCAAGGAATTGTCATGCCAAATACCATTCCAGACTTTGATTTTAAATAGAACTTGATCATCAATTTAAAAATATAACTCGAGCAATCTGTGAAAAATACTCGACGGACAACGGCGGTATCTATGGAAGGGTAGGGGGCACTCCGTCTCCCCACCCCGCCTCCAAATATGCTGCGCCTATGTTAAGATCCATATTTTTTAATAAAATCTACTTAATTTTTTTATTTGCACCTTTTTTTACATGACCCCCTGTAATCGACGCCCCCTCCCCCTTGCCCCAAACTGCTAGCTACGCCACTGCCTATGGTCTCGTTTTTTGTGCCATAGTTTGCGCTCGCTGTATTATGACATGACTATTAATTATGAGTTTTTCGTGTAAATAAAAAAATTCCGATAAAATCGTAACCTCGTGTGGTACATTAATTTTTATAAAATAATATTGTGGAATGGCAATATTGAGGGCACTTTTCGAACTGCTTTAGTACTAAATTAAAATAAAATATGGGATTCCGACTTAAATGGCAACCAGTCACGGATAAGAGGGGAAATAACTAAGATAAACACGCGAGAGTTGTCCATATTTTTTCTAAGTAGCCGGAACTGCGTAACGATTATGTTCTTTTTCCTAATACATAATTAATTTATATTACATATAGTAAAATAACTAAATCATAAAGTAGGCGGTTTGAAAATTCATGGGTTAGATAATTATCGTTTTCTATACCGGGGGGCTCAGCCGATAGGGACACTCTTGTAACTTTTGAATGGGTGAATAGAGATGTTTTTCAAATTTGGTGTAGTGATATGAGATGAAATTTTCATTTATATGATGCAAAGAAACAACCTGTATATTTTTGCATAATTGGATCCTGCTGGCCAGCATACATCAGGGTTTTTTACAATTAATTATTTTTTATTTATTTGCTTTTATCATGATTAGAGAATATTATTTAGGTATCATGCAAATCACAACTTACACACTTTTTTATTTATTATGAAAATACCTACTTTCTGTATATTGTTGCCCTAATCTGGGCACGCTAATATACTAGTTAGGTAAATACTTTAAAACACTTATTATTGGAGAACCAATCAAAACAACTACTCTCCTAGCTAACACTGACGAAGTATTGAATTACATGATAGGATTTCCTAAGTAGTATATTAGCGTGACCCGGTTAAGGTACCAATATACAGAAAGTAGATAATTTCATATTAAATAAAAAAAAAATGTGAATGACTAAATGTAAATAAATGATTTAAGTATTTTCAATATTTTTTTTCTTTAAAATGCTAAGAATCCTATCATGTAATTCAATACTTCGTCAGTATTAGCTAGGAGAGTAGTTGTTTTGATTGGTTCTCCAATAATAAGTGTTTTAAAGTATTTATCTAACTAGTATATTAGCGTGCCCAGATTAGGGCAACAATATACAGAAAGTAGGTATTTTCATAATAAATAAAAAAGTGTGTAAGTTGTGATTTGCATAATACCTAAATAATATTCTCTAATACATCAGGGTGATTCACGTAGGCCTTTCGTTAGAAGTTTTTCGATTTTTATTACATGATTCGATTGGCCTTCCAATTCTGAGTTTAGTCAACCTAAGTTATGTTAACTTATCTGTTACAGGTTTTGACATATGTCAATTTTTTTGAAAAAAATTTTCGCTGCAGTAATTTACGAACAAATTTGTATCTCGCAAACCGTTCAAAATTATGAAACCAAACTGATGAAGCAGTTAGCTGGAAGTCCAGGCTAACACCTAATGTCCCATCGGTGGTCCCATCTTGTACCATATGGGCGCAGGCGATTTTCAAATATCGCAATAAAGAATCGTCAAAAAGTCGATTTTTTCAAATAGCACCTACTGTTTTTTTTTTGACATCATTCGAAAGAAAATTTAATTTTAGGGTGAGTTACTTAAGCTTTCCCTATACCTAACTTCACCTCCTATCGAGTTATTCAATAAAAATCAAGAAATACCTTACGTTGCCGAGATATTGCTTGGTTTTTCAAGTATGCCATGGAAACAAAAGACAATTACTTAAAAATCTGTATGCATACCTTCAGTCGTTTTTGAGTTATTGGCATTTTTTGAAAGAAATATTATTTTTGTTCCTCGGGGGTAGTAGGCTTTGGAAATAATCGATTCATTTGAATTTTTATTCAGAAATCGTATTGCAATAACAAATAGTAACAACAAAATAACAACAAATAAAGAGATTAACAAAATAATTTATTTCAATACAAATGCTCAATGTGTGCACCGTTTTCATTGAGACAGTCTATAATTCGCTCTTGAACAGACTGCGTTGCTCTCCGAATTTCGAAAGGTTCCAAACGATCAAAAGCTTCAACTACCCTTATTCGCAAGTCTTCGTAATTTAAAATTTGGATTTGTGTACACTAATTCTTTGACCCTACCTCATAAATAAAAATCTAAAGGAGTAAGATCCGGAGATCGGGCGGACCAAAGTGATGTTTCCCCACCAACGATCTTCAAAGAGTTCCGTTAATTTGGCATCTACGGCTCTAGTCGAATGTGCTGGAGCTCCGTCCATTTGATACCAACGATCGATAAGTCGATTGATTGGCATATCATCCAGGTAGTTTTCCACAACTTCTCTTAATATTCTCAAATAAAATAACCCTCGCCATTCAACTTTTCATCGTACGTGAAATATCGCACCTCACTGTCCATTAACAGACAGAAACCGTTAATATGAAATTTAATTTGATTTTCCACCTCCATTGCAATACGAGGATTTTCGTGAGCCCAAAAATGTCGATTTTTTCGATTAAATACCCCTCGTTGACAAAATTTTGCTTCGTCTGTCCAGATTATTTTTTGTAAAAAATTACGATCAAGAATCCTTATCAAAAATTCTTCGCAAAAGTTGATCCTTCGTACGTAGTCCCCGGGATGTAGTTTTTGTAGCCTTATAAATTTATAAGGATGTAACTTATGACGACAAAGGATTCTTTGCAACGAGGTGTAAGAAATTCCCAAATCAGCAGATGCTGTTCTGATGGAAGCACTTGGATATACTTGAAAATATCCCAGGGCGTTAATTACAGTATCTTCATTTCCTGTGATAGGTTTAGTTCTCACAAGAGGCTTCACTACCTTCCCATAATAAAAAAAAATATTTTTAAGCCTAAGAAATTTACCTCGAAATTTACCTTTTGTCATTTGCGGCAGATGTGGATACTTGAAATTGAACGCGCGGCATGTTCTGTCGACTATTCTGTTGTTTTTACCATAAATTACAAACAAATCAAAAACAACATCATTCGGATATTGTTCCATGATGAAAATTGCTCGAATTAATTGAAACAATAAGATAACAATGACACAATAGTGGCTAGGTTTGACATGTGGCATTTTTTCCAAAGCCAACTACAAAAAATGCCAGTAACTCAAAAACGACTGAAGGTATGCATACAGATTTTTAAGTAATTGTCTTTTGTTTCCATGGCATACTTGAAAAACCAAGCAATATCTCGGAAACGTAAGGTATTTCTTGATTTTTATTGAATAACTCGATAGGAGGTGAAGTTAGGTATAGGGAATGCTTAAGTAACTCACTTTAAAATTAAATTTTCTTTCGAATGATGTCAAAAAAAACAGTAGGTGCCATTTAAAAAAATCGACTTTTTGACGATTCTTTATTGCGACATTTGCAAATCGCCTGCGTCCATATGGTACAAGATGGGACCACCGATGGAACATTAGGTGTTAGCCTGAACCTCCAGCTAACTGCTTCATGAATTTAGTTTCATAATTTTGAACGGTTTGCGAGATACAAATTTGTTCGTAAACTATTACAGCGGCAATTTTTTTCATATGTATTTTGGGCAGCAGGATCCAAATATGTAAAAATATGCAGGTTGCCTCGTTTGAAAATTTGATTTTCGTGTAAATTACATCGAAACCGGAAGTCGGCCATTTTGGTTCCTTACATCATATAATTGGAAATTTCATCCCATATCACTACACCACAGGAAAACATCTATTCGCCCATTCAAAAGTTACAAAAGTGTCCCTATCTGCTGAGCCACCCGGTACAGCCAGATAAAAATATACTTACACAATTTTCAGGTTAACTTTTTTTTTTGCAGTTTTTATAAAAAAATTGTATCATATATTGTATGTTTCACTAGTTTACAGCAAAGACACTTGCATTTCATACATAGATACGGTTATTTATCTGCTTGTTTTTTATTCGATACTTCATTAACAATAAATCTGGAGTTTTTTTAAAAACCCGAAGGATTAAAATATGAAAATTGATGTAGGTAGGTAAAATCTTTTGCAAAATGCAAGGACAATTTGCGACTTCCTTTACTATTGTTTGATTTACTGTCGAAAGAAAATATTACAAAGATAGCGCCAAGAGTGTATTTGAACCATCATTCAAATTACTCATTATCAGACGCAATATTTCTTATCGCTGTTTTCTTGAAGGGTCTGAAGAGAAATTCAAGGTAAAGTAAAATATTTTATATAAATAGCATAACGCCTCGTTTTTCGGTTCCGTTCAAATCACTTGACAGGCTATTTTGGCGCTTTTATTAGAAGAGAAATCATCTTATATGAATGAAACGTGGTTCCATACCCATGAAATTAGATCCAGAGAATGGTGGGATGACACTATAAAACGTCTCCAAATGTACCCAGCTCCAGGGGGAAACATATTATAATAGTACGTGTAGGCAATGAAGACAGATAGTCCTGTCAATGAATGGTTTTAGAGGGAAATGCCGAGATCACAATTTTTGATTTGAGGGCTGGTTGGACTATTTAGGAAGGAAACATACCAAAAGTCCCCGAACATAGGAGGTGCAGGGGGGCACGAAGAAGGTCCCGGTTTTTGGTTTTTCGCTCATATCTCGAAAACGGTTAGCCATAATCAAAAAGTGGCTATATGCAAAATTAAAGCTGACTAAATTTTCTACAATAATGTTTCTATTAATTTTTGTCGTATCTGTTATAGTTCAGTAATGGATTGTACATCTTTTAACTGCATTCCAACTTTATTATAAATTGAAAAAAAATTTTAATAATCAAGAATGTTCTTGAAAGAAAATGATGCAATATGACATTTTTTACCTTTAAATCAATGATTTCAAGGTCAAACAAGGTCATACAACTTTGAAACACTTTTTTTTAATTCACCACATCCGAATTATATTGAAATGAGTATAATCACGTCTATTTTGTGCCGATATAAATTTTGGTGATTTTTCGGCGGCCGTTTTGAAAAATTGGCGGAATCTCGAGTCCTAAGGGAAAAATTTTTACTAGTCTCGGGCCAAATCGATTAAAATATCGTCCTTAACACCTGCACCAAGTGGTTTGCTTGTATCATCAAATGGCGTTTTTTTCCCGAGGGCCATATAGACTATTCCAGTATATTTTCGCCTTAGTTATTTGGAATTAAAAATAGGTAACTTTATTACAAAATACACGTATAATAATTATTGTGATACGTTCATGTTGTAAGAGTGCATATTCGAATTGGCAAATTTATATACACTTTACAATGCTCGTAATTTAATTTCTAGATTTCTTGAGGATAGTAGAGACAATTTTTCTACATCTGGCAGTGCTAAGATGTCTCTACCTACTCATCGACAATTACTTATAGAATTATTTCTACTTACGGATTAACTACGCTTTGGTCCATGAGGTCTATTTTATTTTGTACGATCACAGTTGGAATCTCGCCACACTCGTTTTCAACCTGAAAATACATAAGACGTACCAATCACAAATTAAAAACTCGTACGCAAACATGTAGATATTTATTTCTCAATTAAACAATGATTAGACATATCAATACCTCATTTTCAGCGGTGGAATATGTAAAAAATTACATACAAGTTATTTTAAAACTGCAAATTACATTGCATTATATGTTTTGTTGATATTTTCATGATATTTCATTGTTTAGATCGCGAAATGATTTCGAGTCTAATATGTAACCCCTAGACCACCATTCGTTACTTTTATAGGCGTTAATATCTAACATTAATGTGTCTAGATTAAAATCATTTTCGACGATTGGAAATTATATTATGAAATGTTTATTAGTAACGCCATACACAGCACCTAATATTAAAAAAATAGATACCAAGTTGATTAAGAAAACTTGAAATGTAAAAAGGATCGCCTCCTCGTGGTACATTCTGGAAAACACAAAAAGTGGCCAAATGATCCTGCTTTGCAAGTATTCATTTGCATATTTGCTTTTCTCCAACAAATGAAGTTCTATAGCTCGCCCAGAAGTACCTTTACATGGAATAATATAACAGATAATAAACTAATATCATTTTCAACCCCTTACAGTGATTAGCCATCTTTAATATCTGTCTATTAATAGTCCAGTCAATGAATATATTGTAGAATGCATGGAATATGCGAGACTTTTTCACTTCAGAACTTTGTTAGGAGTAGTTAGTAGATAAATATACTAAAAGTCACCGCCCCTGGGAGGTGAGCTTACGGTGGGAGGGAGGGGGAAAGTACCATTTTTGGATTTTTCGATTATATCTCGGAAACGGTGGACTTTAGAAAATATGTTCTACATAAAAATGAAAGCTAATTAAATTTCCTATAAAATTGTTTCCATACATATTTGTCGAATTTCCAACGGTTTTCGAGATATACGTTATTGAAAATCGATAATTTTCAAAAAAATTATTTTTTAAGTGTATATCAAATTGAAGGAAATTTAATGCTCTACAACTTCGTTCCTGACAATTTTTCTGAGAAAGGATCGTGGGAGGCGCTAGAAGCAAATGTTTGACAAAAAGAGTTAGGTAAAAATTATTTTTTCGAAAAGTATCGATTTTCAATAACGTATATCTCGAAAACCGTTGGAAATTCGACAAATATGTAGGGAAACAATTTTATAGGAAATTTAATTAGCATTCATTTTTTATTTAGAACATATTTTTTCTAGAGTCCACCGTTTCCGAGATATAATCGAAAAATCCAAAAATGGGACCTTCCCCCCTCCTCCCACCGTAAGCTCACCTCCAAGGGGCGGGGACTTTTAGTATGTTTACCTGCTAACTACTCCCAACGAAGTCCTGAAGTCAAAAAGTCTCGCATATTCCATGTACTCTACACACCTCTTTTGAGCACACATTGACTGGATTATAAATGCAGATATAAGAACCAATAGAAGCCTTTCATTTTATTTTAATTTGCTTTGTAAATATTCTGTACTAGATGCTGTTCTAATATCACTAAATAACGGCAGTTTTTCTTTATAGGAATACTATTAAGTAATCAATGTAAGTGTTGATATAATATTTTATTATGATTCTATATATTTTATAAAATGAAAATCTTTTTTTTTTAATGTTACATTGTCTAAAGTGCCTGTCATCCCTAAACTGGAGTAGATTTTGATTCATTTTAGTCATCTTGTTTACTATTTTTTAGTATTTGAAGCGGTGAATACGATTCTACCACCTGAATAGGGTAGTTTGGTTGTTTTCGAGGTTGCTAAATAACTCGCTAGTATTCTTTATTAAAAAAACGTGTTGACTAAAACCATATACATCTACTGTAATATTACGTGCTGTAAATATTTTTCATATTCGTATAGCAGTAATTTTTTGTAATGAGGATACTCACGTCAAGACAAAGTGATGTCTGTCCCTTTTACTAGTAGAAAATATTTTGGTGCATTACTAAGAGCCGTGGCATTTTTTAGTATTCGAGACTGTGAATAGAATTGCACCACAGAATAGGGTAGTTTGGTGTTTTCCAGGGTCGCTAACTAAAGCGCTTTTTTGTCATAATACTTGCTGCGAATATTATTTCATACCCTTATAGGCGTTGTTTTTGAAAACGGGGATGCTCAGGTCAGGATCAGTTGAAGGTCTGGTTCAACTAGTATTAAAAAATCAATTTGTACATTTTTAATCACCTTGGTACCTATATTTTTAACATTAGGTGCTGTGTATGGCGTTTCACCTCCTGAATAGGGTGTGAATAGGGGCACGGTAGCTCAATCGGTTAAGGCGTATTGAGTGGCGAATACGCTGATCGACTCGCTACCGCGCTCTGGGTTCGACTCCCAGCCCCGGTATTGACAACACCGGAGGGTGTGGATGTATGTCTGCGTCTTTCCGAATGTGTAACCCCCTTCCGGACAGCCTTGGCTTTGGATTTGGGGGTTGTCTGCTATCTGTGGTGTGTTATGTTATGTTATGTTATGTTATGTTAGTTTTTACCCTTTTGTTACCTCTATTGAATCTATACCTAATAGTTATTATAAAATGATTATAATTTTCACATTCAGTGTAAGCTATTATTCAAAGCAATTTTAGGGGTTGTTTTTATGTTTTTAGGGATGAAATAGAATTATCTCCAGCCTCTTGATACCACGAAGACGTATTTTTATCAATTTTGAGCCTTTTCCAACTATTTTCTCTGGGTTTTATGCGTTCCGCGAAGGGGGCCAAAAATCAGCTACAACATTGTCCTTTCAAGAAAATCTGCAAAAATATTGCGATTATCGCAGTCATATTGGATTCGCCATTTTGAATTCTTAACTTTTGCCATCAGATTAGTTATCGGCTACACCTAAAATGCCTAACTACCAACTTTAATGCAATTCCGATAAAATTTGAATTTTCTATCACAAAATAAAACTTTTATTTGTATCACTAGCGCATTCGCCAAATTCTCGAATACAAAAATCTTGTTTCCAATTGACGATTTGCACGAAAGAAAGTTTGGTAAAAAGTGTCTAGATTGGTATCACTGCAATTCACTGGACATGTTGACCAACTCGTCTAATTTCCAAACTTTGCCACAATTAAATACCTATAATATAATAATCATAACATTGTTTTCATTATATTTAATATTAAACCTACTTCCATTGAATACAAATCATCTTTGTTGGGTTGTTTCGTAGTCTACAATATTTAAAAAATGTCGAATTATGCACTTTGTCAATCACTGCTGCCAACTCTTCTAAACTGAGAGTTGGAAACAGTGTGTGACAAATTGCATAATTCGCCATTTTTTAAATATTGTAGACTACGAAACAACCTAACAAATATGATTTATATTCAATGGAAGTAGATTTAACATTAAAAATAACGAAAACAATGTTATGATTATTATATTATAGGTATTTAATTGTTGCAAAGTTTGGAAATTAGACGAGTTGGTCAACATGTGCAGTGAATTGCAGTGATACCAATCTAGACACTTTTTACCAAACTTTCTTTCGTGCAAATCGTCAATTCTTGCTCATCTTTCACTAGACAACTCGATGAAATTATTACCGCCACGCCACCGAATCATACCTTGAGAAACATTTATATATAAATAAACGGGTCGAATTGAGAATATCCTCCTTTTTTAAATTTTGTAAAGTCGGTTAAAAAATTTCACTTTTTTGCCTCACCAAATAATAGTACGGCATCGCGTTACCAAAACCCCTATCAAAACAGCGAGATTTATTGCAGGAAAACTCAAGATTATGAAATTCTAAGACACTATTTCTAATCAGAAAAAAATCGTTGAATGGGTAGGAGAAATCTGAAAAACCCAGTCTCATAATTGATGAGCGGGGGACAAACAAATTCGAAAACTTTTCTAGGAATAAACCAATACGGGACTTTTGCGGAACGGCACCTAAAAAACTGAACTGTCTCGCCTAATCCGAGACGAATGGTCACTTTAGGTCAGGCCTTTCCTGCGGGCCCTTCACAAGCCCGGGCCTATAACTCTGTACCCCCATACGGGGGGCCTGCTGGTGCAGCGGCGCCCGGAGGACATAGTTTAGTTGAACTAAAAGAAAAGCTTGGCATTTTTAAAGAAGTAATAAACAAAGATGCACAGAAAATGAGGTTATGTGGCAGTACCCAAACGAGACTCTTACGCCGCCTACATGCATTCGGTCTGTGAAATGTTTTGAACACACTAGATGGGCTTTTTTGTAATTTGAGAGCAACTATCCACTTTCTTCTAAAACTGCTGCATACTGGAAACTGGTGAAACTTTAAATTTTTATTTTTTCTATAATAGGAAGTGCATTGAGGCACACAGTTGCTTGGTATTTTTAAAGAAGTAGTAAACAAAGATGCATAGAAAATGAGGTTATGTTGCAGTACCCAAACGCGACTCTGACGCCACCTACATGCATTCGGTCTATTGTAAAAACTACTATTGATTGCTCAGTATGTGTAACCCTGTTAAGGCTCTTTTTCATAGTCGCGAAATTCGCAAGTTTTTAGCGAATTTCGGTTTCTAACATATTTTTCATTTTGTCCCATACTCACACAATGCGAAATTCGCTTTAACGCATTTGCGATGTCGCAAAAAAGTTGAACTATTTTCAACTTTTTCGCGATAAAATCTAACATTCTAACCTAACAACTTGAATTTTGTCCTCTTTTTGTGATATATTTTATAGTCCCACTTTTTGCAAAAGCATTTCAAATTGACATGGTCATTCTCATATAATTTGGATATTTGGATGCATCACTCACACGCATTTCTATTATTAAATTGTGGAAGTCCCCTTGTTCCTTTCTTTGCAAAAATATTTTTCTCACTCAAAATGCCTTTTTCTTATACACTTTCACTCTTTTTTTATAGCGTAAATGACAAATATATAACATATGCAGAGCTTTATATATAAGGAATATGAATAATTTTTTATTTCAAAGCAATACCTTTGATCAACATCCATCTTTTTCATTTATGAATCTCCAAGCTTCTCGCCGCAATAAAGTTAAGATTTCCCGCCGCGAATATATTTGAATTAGTTTTTATAACATTTCGCTTAAAAGTAGCGAATTTCGCGACTATGAAAAAGAACCTTTAAGGCTCTTTTTCATAGTCGCGAAATTCGCAAGTTTTTAGCGAATTTCGGTTTTTAACATATTTTTTATTTTGTCCCATACTCACACAATGTGAAATTCGCTTTAACGCATTTGCGATGTCGCAAAAAAGTTGAACTATTTTCAACTTTTTCGCGAGAAAATCTAACATTCTAACCTAACAAAACTTGAATTTTGTCCTCTTTGTGATATATTTTAGTCCCACTTTTTGCAAAAGTATTTCAAATTGACATGAAGTCATTCTCATATAATTCAGATATTTGGGTGCATCACTCACACGCATTTCTATTATTAAATTGTGGAAGTCCCCTTGTTCCTTTCTTTGCAAAAATATTTTTGTCACTCAAAATGCCTTTTTCTTATACACTTTCACTCTTTTTTTGTGGCGTAAATGCCAAATATATAACATGCAGAGCTTTATATATAAGGAATATGAATAATTTTATATTTCAAAGCAATATCTTTGATCAACATCCATCTTTTTTTAATTTATGAATCTCCAAGCTTCTCGCCGCAATAAAGTTAAGGTTTCCCGCCGCGAATATATTTGAATTAGTTTTTATAACATTTCGCTTAAAAGTAGCGAATTTCGCGACTGTGAAAAAGAACCTTTATACCTAGTTGTGGGTCAAGATACAGACTTAATAACGTTACTCATTAAACATTGCAAAACAAAAAATGTGTACATGATGAGACCCGGTGATGGGGGTAAATCTGATAAAATAATAAATGTAAGTTACGTTCAGAACTAAGCGAAAATGTATATCACCTCTGCATTTTATAAAAAGGGCAAAAAAGAGTATTTTCAGTTTTAGAAAATAATATTGAACTAAGTAACAGCCCTCAAAATTAAGCAACATGCGAATGTACTCACTCGTAACTGAACTAGCAAAAAGTTCCGTTAGAACTTTCTTGTGGTCAAAAGACATCGAAACTACTCGATAACGGGCAGAACTACCTCGCCGCGGTGACTAGAATTTTGACCGGTGGCTATTTGTCATTATTTCGGTCTTTGTAAGTCGGCGTATCAGTCAAAAGGGCAGTTCTCAATTTTTCCTCATCATATTTACTTTCCTCGACAAGAAGACAAAAGAAACTGCCTAGCTGCGAAGACCGAGATGATCGGTTTTTCTTTACATGTCCAAAGCTCGATTTGAACCCTTTAGGACAGGTAAACGTTCCGTCACTCTGAATTTTTCTTCCCGGAACTCATGAGAAACGCTGGAATTATCTTCGCTAAAGTAACTCGAAAATCTTGGTAGCGTGCTGCCGTACTATAAGTAGGTTCAGAATCAAAATACAGAAAAACATCAGGTTTCCCATTGATTTATACATTTTTGATTCAGTTCAGACAACGCTATGGAAATCAGTAAATATTCTAGTGGAAAACTGAGTATTAATTGAATGCTTTAAAAACACGTTCTTTTCAGCAAACACGTTTCTTAAATACATTTTAATAAAATGTGTGTACAACATATCTTAATTATACTCAGTATCTGAATAACTTAAAGCAGAGATGGTCGAGTGGTAGCGATAATCGGTCATGGGCAGTAGTTTTAATCTTTATTCATAAACTTACGCCATGCGGGAAATGGTATTCATGGGTAAAAGACCTTTGGTCAATGCAGAAGATTTTATTTTGTATCAAAATGTACCACTATTTGAACGCCTAGAAGATCCCTACTCTTAAAACCTGTAGATTACTGTTTAGTCTAAGAATAGGATCTACTTAAATATCAATTAATTGTAATGAATGATTTTCTTTTAATTTCTCAAAATTGCTATAAAATATTACTTCTCTCGCTTACCGAATAGAAGGGAAGTATTGTAATCGTGAAAAAAAAACACTCTTCAAGATTTTTTAGATTTTCAACTTTCAGATTATATAGATTTTAAAAATTAAGGTCTTTCAATTCCGTCTGTTTATTGATCCGATGTCTGCCCGTCCGTAGAAAAAAATATACAGTGTGGACATCTTTAAAAAATAATTAATGAAGAGAATGTGAAAAAAGAAAATAATATTTGGCATGTAGTAACACAATTGCCGAAGAAGAAGGAACCTGCTTTATTTTTAGTGAAAAATATACAGGCTAGTCACTAAAAAAATCTGCCGAAAGAATCACTACTTCCATATCCAGATTTTCTATCCAAGTCTCTCACAACAAAAAAAAAATCATAAAAACAAATCTTTTAATAATTTTATGAGTATTAGCCGGCTTAGTCCGCAAGACCAAGTGAATGTTGTATTACAAACATTACATGTAAACATGTTTACCCTTTCGGTAGTAAGTTATCCCTATTTATCCATAGTTTAATATTGTTTTATCCCCCACCTCGTTCCACTTTGTCATCCCCTGTTCCACCTTGTCCCATCTTCCCCTAATTATCCTTAATTATCTTTAATTACCCTTAATTACCCCCAAGCCACGCCCCCCAGCTCCCCCCCTCCGCGATGCCTCAAAAAGGATGGAGGGAGGAGGTCTAGGACCCACTGTAATACCCTACACCGGCGAACTTTCGAAAAAAAATTTGGTGTACCTACTTTCAAAAATATATTTGCACTCCACTATATGGAAATAATTGTTTATGGAATTTTAATAATACAAAATTTGAAATCATCGACCCCAAAAACCCATAAACAACAACATGCCACATTGGTAGTTGGGCCGGGGTGGTGGTAGGGTGGTAGTAGTGTGGGTGGATGAAGTATAAAAAATTTTTGAGGCCTTTGGTTCTTGTACACATGCTAAATCACAATTTTATTTTTTTCGACCCCTTTAATAATGGGGTGGGGGTAGGGTTGCCAGGCGTCCGGCTTTAGCCGGACATGTTTGGCTTTTTACGGGTTTGAATGAATTATTAATATTGGCAGAGTATTATTTTGCTATTCCAGGCCACAATTCCAATATCGAAAGAGTATTTTCATTAATAAATGCCCAATGTTCGAAAGAACGAAATAAACTACATATAGATACAATAGCCAAAATGATGTTCCTACAGTACAATTTAAAAATATAGTCCATGTGAAACGCGGGGTTTGACGCTCGGAATGCCCCCCTTATCGGGACCACTTGTATTTTATGTTTTTTGGGTCGCTGATCACGAAAATCGGGGTCCCGCGTCTCTAAAAATAGTCACCTCTAAAAATGTAAAAAACCACCCCTTTTGTTTTTTTTCGCGGTAATGTGAATAATACTGTAAAAAAAATATTCATGTTCATTTATTATTTCTACCTTCCCTTTCAATTCCCTGCAAGCTTGGGGGTAGTTTTCACCCCTTTTGGGGTAAACTTTTTAGTATTTTTTTCGACGGAAGTTTATCAGAAGTTACAAGCAAACCAAAAAGTATACATCTCTACTTATTTTCTAAGCGTTAGTTCACTTTAAAGACGATATAGGCGTAGTTTTCACCCCTCAAGGGTTGGAAAAAAATTGTCCTTCATTGTGCAATCCCCTTTCATATAAACTGAAATCAAAAGGTGGAAAAAAAATTTCATCATTTTTCCATTTTACGTCAATTTAGGTGTAGTTTTACCCCCTCTCCCTTAGCTTAAAATTCGTCCTTATTTTAGATGAACATACTGAACTGGCAAAATATCATTACAATAACATTATTTTGCATTATTATTCACATTACCGCGAAAAACCCCCCAAAAGGGGTGGTTTTTGGCATTTTTAGCACTATTCGATTTTCGTGATCAGCGACCCAAAAAACACACAATGCAAGTAGCCTCGACGAGGGGGGCATTCCGAGCGTCAATCCTCGCGTTTTATATAGACTAATAAGTTGCCAAGAATTCTACCATATGATCTGTGAAGAAAAAAACTTACTTGATAAATTAGGCCCAAATGATAAATGTACATAATTTCTGCGCTTTTAAGTTTTAAAAAGACATTTTTTTTTAATTAATAAAAGTTAATTTATTTTATACGATTATAATGAATTATTCAGTTTTTTTATGTGATACACTTACCAAAGTTTCATTTGATATTTTATGAATTAGTTTCATACGTGATTTTTTCGTTTTTTTCCCGTTTTTAGTTGCTTTTTTATAGATATAGGTAGGTATTTTATCGTTTTGCGATGAATTTTCTATTTCCATGTAACAAATATTCATTTTTAAATTAAATTTAATAAAACATACTAAAAGACTGATTTTATGGTTTAATAATTTTTTTATGGCGAACGAATGTTGTCCGGCTTTTTGTACCAAATGTCCGGCTAAATTTATGAGTAAAGTCCGGCTTTTCGAATTTTAGGCCTGGCAACCCTAGGTGGGGGGTGGTAATGGAGGGTGGCTAATGCCAAAAAAATTTTTGAGCCCTTAGCTTCTCTTATATATAAATACCAATTTTATGGACTCTTTCTTGCTTGATTTTCCTATTTGTCCCCATTACTCCAATTTACCCCCCCCCCAACCTTTCAACAGAATAAGATCAAAATATAATCTAGTTAAAGATCTCGTTAAATACATACGAGTATCAAATTTCAAGTCAATATCTTAAATGGTTCCAGAGTAATCGTGCGCACAAAAAAAAGTTACAGACAGGCAAATATTTTTTTTTGCTCAAACTTAAAATCTCGACGTTCATGACATTCTAAGCCTATTTGAACAATACAAATTTACAAAAGTTTTTTTACCTTACTATATTTCCACTGGATGTGGAAGTAATAATTAATTAAGGAACGATGGTGGAATATGTATTTTTTTAATGTACATCACACTATTACTGCAATAATTCTTAAGAAACGACGGAAGAAGACAATATTTGAAATCTTGTTGTCTGCCAGAAAGAAAACCTGGTATCCTTCTAGTTAAAAAAAATAGATTATCAGGGTGGTGGTCAGCCAACAGAAAAAATAATGAATAAATATCTTGAGGATTTCAATAAATTGTGACGAAACGTCGACTATTTAAAAAGCTGTTTTCCTACCTTTCTGGTCAACCCTTACCAGCATAAAAAATATTCTTTTATATATGCTGAGCGACTGTTTATCGCGTTCTGGGTTTTTCCAAATGTGTAATCTCCTTCCGGACAGCCTTTAACTTTGGATTTAGGAGGTTGTCTATATGTGGTATGTTAATGTTTATGTTATTTTCTAAGACATGTCATAATTAAATTTTTAGATTGAACCAACTCATGCAATTGAAAACTTCTTTTGGGTGCTGACATTCCCAGGAAAATAAATAAACTCCAGCCCTGAGCTTATTGAAATGTAGTGTAAATCAGGCGCGCAGCCAGGGGGGGGGCCATCGGGCCCGGGCCCCCCCCAAGCCGTCTTCCATGAACCAAAAAATAAAGAAGCAAAATCACTATTAGTACAAATAGTCCCTTCAAATTAGGAAATATTTAAGAAAATTTTCCCACAATTATGAGGCCTATAAAAAGTGAAGTATTTGGGTTGTCTAAACATGATTTTCACCCTCCGCAGTTCTAGAAAAGGGTGGTTTTTGAGAAATATATACATATATATCAATTTTAGCGTTTTTCGTCTTTTTCTCTATATTGAGGAAAACCTATGCATTTTGGTGAAAAGTATCAAGAGAGCAAGGTAGTAGTGCATAAAATTTCCTATAAATTTTGTCTCTACATTTTTTTCGAATTCCGCTTAGTTTCGCCGCTAGAGGGCGCGAAAGAAATAAATATACATATAGACTTTTGCGCCTTTTTTTATATTTTGAACCAAAATTATGCATTTTTATGAAAAATTACAAATTATTTACTTTAATTAATTATAATTTACAAAATTACATGGTGTTTTCTAGTTTTTTTTTCCATAAAAATATATATGTTTTATGTTCTACAACTTTGATCTCACGTAATTTTTCATAAAAATGCATAATTTTGGCTCAAAATCTAAAAAAAGGCGCAAAAGTCCATATGTATATTTTTTCGTGCCCTCTAGCAGCGAAACTAAGCGGAATTCGAAAAAAAAAAAAATGGTAGAGACAACGTTTATAGGAAATTTTATGCTCTACAACTTTGCTCTCTAGATATTTTTCACCAAAATGCATGGTTTTTCCTCAGAAGAGGACGAAAAAACGCTAAAATTCATATATATGTATATATTTCTCAAAAACCACCCTTTTTTAGAAATGCGGGGGGTGAATATCATGATTAGACAACCCAAATACTTAACTTCTTACAGGTCTCATACTGTGGGAAGATTTTCCATAAAACAGCGAAAAGTTTTTCTCAACCTCTGGGGAGGCCGGTTCTATTGGCCCCCCCCAGATGAATTTTCTGGCTGCGCCACTGGTGTAAATATGATGTATTTTTTCTGTTCAAAGATCACTATATTGTTCAAATAATCTCTAGTACCAGTAACACGATATTATTAAAGAAAAATGCGAGAAGACATCTGAAGAGCTAAACACTTAACAGAACAGTTCAGGTTCTACTAACAGTAAATACATTCCAAGAAATGCTTGAACCCAGTTAACAGGAAGAGACACAAGTTCTTAAAATTTCCCTGCTAATTTACAAAATTGTGATATTATATCGGCCTTGTAAATTTTATCATTACGTGACGTATAATTACATGTATAATTGTACAGTGTGTCATAAATTCAGATGCACAGACACAATATTAAAATTACAGGACAAGAATTGGGTGTATTCATTATACAACGCATTTTTGCTTTTTTAATCAAGGCGACTGGTAGGTCGCCGCACAGTGGGAAATTATGGGCTTTTTGGACAAAGTTTGCCAGACAACTGAATTTGCAACGAAAGCTAACATTTTTCTTTTTAATTACATTGAAAGATTGTCGCTACATGTACTGCTACAAAGTGACTAAAATTAAATCGGACCTGCAAAATCTTAGAACAATTCCTATTAAACTTTTCAGTCTAGTCAATTTTGGGTACATTTTGACGTTTTTATCAAATTATTTCAAATGGAACGTATCTTTATTACAAAATTCAATACTGATGCGCTTCATGATTCTCAACAGAAAATTTCACCCATAAAAGCGGGATGCTGTGAACACCTTTCTAAGATCGTAAATATTTCTTATAGAGAAAACATTTCGTATTGCTGTGTGACATGTCTACCCCCAGAGACATCTATGTGAGTTATTTTTAAGTTCCAATTATAAAAGTAACAGGAAACAATTAAGCTAGTTGGTTGGTTCGGCTATCGGTCCAGAAATGGCGCGCAGTGTCATAATCTGGCCCTCTAGAAACGTCTAGAGAGCTGGTGACATCATGACAGAATAATCTGGAAATCTCATCTTTAACCAATTAATAATAGTATCCGCGTATCTAAGATTTCAATTAGGAATTAGTTGGTGTATCGGATAAAAATAAAACGAGGTTATTTCCACTAGTCGACGTTTCGAATAAACTTTTATTCTTCCTCAAGACTTTAGTGAAACGAAACCACAAAAAATACTTCTTAGGTGAGAAGGAGTCATAATATTGAAAAACAAGCGAGTTGAAAAATAAAATAAAATCCAATGGACAACATAACATACAATTACTAAACAATGTAAATGTATGGACGTGAATAGTTTCATACCAATTACAATACTGATTTCACGGCTGATGCGTTGCTGCAGGTCCTCAATGTTGTCCTATTTTCTTGCTTACTTACTTTTGAAATATTTCCATAAATAGAAATTAAGGTCGGGAGATCTTGTCGGCTACTCAATTTAACCTCTTCTCCCACATCTATTTGCGAAAATTTCATATAGATGCTGATGAACGGTCACATTATGGTGCGGTGGAACTCCGTCTTCTTGATATCAGAGCCTTTCGTCGGGTAAGTCTGGATTTAACTGAATTGGAAATAAACCGGCCAATCGTGAAAGGAGATATTATTGACGAAAAGTAAGATATGCTGGTCCAATAAGATTAGTGTTAAGGAATATTGGTCCCTACTACTCGATCACCAATTACCTCATTTAACATTTTTGTTTCAGTTTGTACATTTTTTTAGGTTTGAGACATTTTGTAATAGAAGTTTTAAAAACCAACCTCTGTCTGATCCTTTTGGTGCAGAGGTTTATTTCATCAAAATTTTTAAATATTTCTATAGTGGCAAAATACCCAACAAACATAAGAAATAGATAATATGCCTTTACATTTAAAAAAAAGTTGGGGATGGTTACACCTAAGAACGTTTCCCTTGAAATGTAGCCTGTAGAAAAGTAAAACGGACGTGTTCTAGGATTTTTTTTTCAAAACTCATGTACATATATCCGACTTACATAATTTACCTTAGTAAAATTTTCCAAACTGTACGTTATATATAACTTCATATACAGTGTCAGAAAATGTTTCATTTGAGTCGGCAACGAGAGCAAGCGAGAACGAAGCAACTAGGCTATTCTTTTTTATCGTATAACACATCCTACTCGTGCCACCTGCTTTCCCCACCACATGTACGTGGGCAGCTCTGTCTGCGGGAAATGTAAAGAATTATTTGACTCGTTTTAAAAGTATAACGAGTTAAATAATTTTAGTTATTAAAGCACGCAATAATATTACCTATACTGAACAGAGCCAACTACAATAAATGGTACTGAAATTTTTAATAGCAATGATATACGTGTTTTCCTGATCGCGCGTCATTATTTTCTCCCTCTACTAGAGCACTGGTGCACGCCTGGCGGTCTGTCAAGCCGTTGAAACTATGCCTGCCACCCAAATCCAAAATCTTCCGATACTGTATGATAGAAAATAAAGGTATATTAAGTGATACAAAAATGATAAAAAAATATTTTTGCCACCTTTTGCTAGAGAAAATTATTGATGCTTTGTTGAAAGATTCTTAAAAATCAGTTCAGCCATTCGTTGTGCGCAAAGATACAAAGACAGATGGAATTAGTACAGTACCAGAGGTAAAAAATATGCAAAACTTCGGAATAATGTCATATTGAACGGATTTCGTTCATTTTTGGCAGTATAATAGTAAATGCTTCACAGAAAAGTTTCTATATTGTGCGGGAGCTTGCTAATTTGTAGGGGGTGGATGCCACCCCTTATCAGGGGGTGGCACTTAAAAAATATAAATATTTATTGGAGCTGAAGTAGAATCAAATTTTAAGAAGAAAAGGTTCTATGCAATTTTTCACATATATTTATAGTTTTTAAGTTATAACGACTTCAAAATTATTAATCGTACATTAATAAACAAAAAAAAAAAAAATGAATTCCCAATTTGTACTTTCTGTAATTGGTCTGTAACATTTTTTCGATAAAGCAATACTTTTCGAGATACTTGACGAAAGCCGTTTGGAAATACCTTTTTTTTAAGCTAAAATCGCAATTTTGAAATAGTTATAACTTAAAAACTATCAATTTGTGTGAAAAATTGCATAGAACCTTTTCTTCTTAAAATTTGATTCTATTTCAGCTCCAATAAATATATATCTTTTTTAAGTGCCACCCTCTGAGAGGGGGTGGCATCCACCCCCTATAAATTAGCAAGCCCCGCACAATATAGAAACTTTTCTGCGAATCATTTACTATTATACTGCCAAAAATGAACGAAATCAGTTCAATATGACATTATTCCGAAGTTAAAACCTCAAGTTACTGTACTAAATTGAAAGGCAGGCTTTCTGAAATAATGTGACACTTTGAATTTGAGTCACCATGTAGACAAGCCCCCCCCCCCACATCAACCCATGGATCCCGGTACCAAATTCACTGGCGGCCCCCCGCTACGAGCCCCTTGAAAGCCAACGCCCCCCGCGCTTAATAACTGATGAGTGGGGGGGGGGAGAGAAATTTGTAAAAAAAAATTTGTCCAGGTCTCATAATTAATGAACGAATATTGCGTTTGCTGGTCTAACCGGGCCCCGGTACCACGGTACCTAGTGACCCCCCCCCCCCCGTTGTGGGGGCCCTGCTTGCAGAAACATTTGCGGAGACGTCAGTTTTTATTTGTGATAAACACCTATAAAGGTGAAATTTGTGGCATGTAGAGTATGTAGACATATCGTAATATAATACTAATATTATTAATGAAGTATAATTACCTTCAGCTTCCATGAGTGAGCGGCTTCAAAGGAGTCTCTATCAGTCGTGGAAAAGGCAAGTACACAGGCCTGGGCGCCTCGGTAATATGCTTTCGTAATAGCATCAAATTCTTCTTGACCTGCCGTGTCCCACAACATCAAACGCACTTCTTCTCCGTCTACTCTGAAAATTGTAAATTAATTTAGAAATTTCATACAGGACATTTAAAATTGCTGCTAAAATATTAATTATAGATCAATCTTAGAAATACAAGAGGAAATTTTAATTTCATAAATTTCAGTGAACTTTTTTTCTGAGGCGGTTCAGCTTTTTTTATTTTCTCCAAATTTTAAAAAATTGATAGGTATTTTTGAAGTAGCTGATTCCTAATCTGATGTTAAAAGTTAAAAATTCAAAATGGCGGATTCAATATGGCTGTCATAGTTGAAACATTTTAGCAGATTTATATGAAATTAAGTACGTGGAGATTTCAAAATTCTCTAAAAATAAATTTGAGCTTAAAGCTTAAAAACCCAAAACGACGGATATTTTCTTTACGGTGAAATTTTATTTAATAACACAGCCTGCGGACCTCATGTATTTGGATCCGCTGAAACCGAATCCGAAGTCAGAATTGTCAGATTGGCTCGTTTTTTACTCCTAACCTAACCCCCCCCCCCAAAAAAAAAGTGGCCTGGCTGGGGACCATATCAGTGTATCCTTATGTATCTGGACCCTCTGAAACCGAATCCGAAGTCAGTATTATCAGATTCGCCATTTTTCACCTCCAACCCCACAAAACACCCCCAGAACAAAAAAAAAGTGGTCTGGCGTATTGACCAGATCAGTGCTTCCGTATGTATTTGGATCCGCTGAAAGCGAATCAGAAGTCAGATTTGTCAGATTGGCTCGTTTTTCACCCTTAACCCCCAAAATGGTCTGTCTGGCGGACCATACCAGTGTATCCTTATGTATTCGGCAGAGCTGGGTAGTATTCGAATACATCTGTATACGAATACAGTATTCGGATACTTTTTCTGTATCCGAAAGCTGTATTCGAATACTTTCTTAAAATTGTATCCGTTATCCGTATCCGACACAAATTAATAAAGTATCCGTTATTCGAATACATTAGGCGAGGATTCGAGTACTGATAAAAGTATTCGAATACAAATAAAAGTATCCGAATACACCGAAAGTATCCGAATACACTAAAAGTATCCGAATACAACAAAAGTATCCGAATACAATAAAAGTATTCGGATACTGAAAATATCCGAATACAACAAAATATATATATATATAGATAATAAATATTATTTTTAAAAGGTTTACATATATTCTGAAAAGTCCTTTTAGCTATGGTTGGAATGTCGATGTAACGTACAGAATGGTTAAAAAATACGAAAAGTTGAAATTGTTACACAAGAATAAAGTACCAGTTCTTCAAGTAAAAGCTGAAAATAATATAAGAAAAATTGTTCCTAATGTTGAGATAGAAGTTCAGATATGAAATTTGAAAGTTTATCTCAATTTTTTTTTGGCATCTTTAAGATTAAAGTAATTTTGCAAAGTTAACCAAAGTAGCAGAGTGGCTAATTTATTTGATAACATGAACAGTTTAAAAGTGACTGTTTTGTGATTATTTTATTAAACAAGTTAATAAATCATGCACTTTCTTTAGTTACTTTTGCAAAATTAATTTAATCTTGGTGCCAAAAAAACTAGATAATTTAAATCAAATGTCATGTCTGACCTCCTATCGACATTAGGAACAATTTTTCCTATGATTTTAAACTTTTGCTTCAATTTCAACAACTGGTTCATTCTCGCAAAAATTTCAAGTTTTCTTATTTTTTGACCACCTTGTACGTTATATCAACATTCCAACTATAGTTAAAGTAGTTAAGTATTTTTCAATATAAGCAAAATTTTCTATAAAGAATGACTCCTTATATCACATGTTTTAGTTTTTGTTAAAATGTTGAATAATTTTTTTTCTAGACGATTTTTTGCACTTAATAGTACATTGTGTATTTAGTAGTAAAACCAATACATTCCCGGACGACGATATAAATTTTTGGCCGAGGCTTTAAGCCGAGGCCAACAAGCATTGAAGTCCGGGAATGTGCTTTTACTACGAAGTACACATACTATTTTTTCTGAAATCGCAATCAATATTATTATAAATTAAGGAATTTTTATTGTTTTGAAAAAAGTCAGAAATTCAGTGTTTATTATTTACTGTTTAAAATATATATATATAAAAAAAAACAGTTTGGGAAAGTAACTTACCCGGCCTAGGCCGGGAACAATATTTAGGTGTGAAAGCAATACATTCCCGGATGACGATGCAGCCGAGGCCAACAAGCATCGAAGTCCGGGAATGTGCTTTCACACCAAAGTACACATACTATTTTTTTCTGAAATCACAATCAATATTATTATAACTTAAGGAATTTGTATTAATGCATAACATTTCTTCATTACAGTCTAACTGCTTACTAATAAATGCAATTTTAATGTGAATTGGTTTGTCTGCGTGTATTTACTTACTCTCTAAAATATACGACCTAGGCCGGGAAAGTAACATTCCCGTACGATTTTGTTGATCGTTGCTTGGCAATGGATCTTTCCGGTCTGTTTTCTGATAGCTTCTTAGAAACGGACTAAAATACTGGAATTGTGCATTTTTCGATCTGAAATCGCTCCGAAAATACAGACATTGCCGATCGATTTCAGAAAATAGTATTGTGAGGCGGAAAGCAAAAAGGGACCTCTTGTCGGCGATGTCAATTTTTCAGTACAGTCGAATTAGTGGTTTGGGTCAAAATAATCGATTTTCGGATTTTTGCGATTTATTACCTTTACAAGTTGTAATCGATTACAAAAACGATATAATTGGATGAGTCACTTAAAATAATCGATAAAGCAGTCGATGTTCAGCCCTGGAATAGGTACCTCTTGTCGCTTATGGAGAAATAACATGGGACCGACAAGAGGTCTCTTTTCATAAACGCACTAGTAACTTAAACAAAAAAAAACATAGAGATATGATTTTTGCACCAAATTGTTCGGAATTAAAGCTTAATTCATTTAATATCAATAACTAAAAACTGGAATTTGCCGACAAGAGGTCCCTTTTTGCTTTCCGCCTCACATATTGTGTATTTAGGTGTGAAAGCAATACATTCCCGGACGACGATGCAAATTGTTGGCCGAGGCCAACAAGCATCGAAGTCCGGGAATGTGCTTTCACACTGAAGTACACATACTATTTTTTCTGAAATGACAATCAATATTATTATAAATTAAGGAATTTGTATTAATGCATAACATTTCTTCATTACAATCTAACTGCTTACTAATAAACGCAATTTTAATGTGAGATGGTTGTCTGCGTGTATTTATTTACTGTCTAAAATATACATAAAAACCCGTACGGGAATGTTACTTTCCCGGCCTAGGCCGGGAAAGTAACATTTCCGTACGGTTTTGTTGATCGTTGCTTGGCAACGGATCTTTTCCGGTCTGTTTTGTGATAGTTTCTTAGCAACGGATTAAAATACTGGAATTGTGCATTTTTTGATCTGAAATCGCGTCGAAAATGTAGACATTGCCGATCGATCTCAGAAAAAGTAACTTTCTCAGCTTAGGCCGGGAAAAAATAACTTTCCCGGACTGTTTTCTGATAGTTGCTTAGCAACGGAATAAAATACCCGAATAGCGTATTTTAGGACCTAAAATTGCGCCGAGAAAGTATACATTAAAGTACATTCTTGACCGATTTCGGAAAAAATTAGTTTTTTGTTGTTGGTGGACTTCGTTTTGCTCCAAAAAAAAAAAACAAATAAAATACCCAAACGCATTACATATATTTATTTAAAAGAAACAGATTGCGTCTTGGACAGCTTTAAAAAAACTGAATTTCATAAAATATTTTTTTCGCAAACGAAAGAAAAGTATCCGGTATCCGTATCCGAAAAAAGTATTCGAATACAGGGTATTCGGATACATTTTAAAGCAAAAAGTATCCGTATCTTGTCTCTGGTATTCGAATACATTTGATGTATCCGGTATTCGAATACATTTTAACTGTATCCGACCCAGCTCTGGTATTCGGTAAGGATAGACTGGTCTAGTCTCCGATTAAAGAACTTATATCTAGATACATAATGGCATTAGTTTGTGTGTTGCTGAAAGACTCCCAATCTAAGGCACTTCTTTCCATAAGTTGCTGATTGGCCCATCGACCTATACGCGGCTGTTCTTACGCGATCGTTTAAGTTCGATTATTATCGTCTTAGTTTGACGTTCCGCCATTAATGTCAATTAATGTTTTTCGTGTTCTCCGATGAAAAAGTGGTGAAGAAGTCATATTTTATTTAAAGTTCTGATTTGCTAATAAATAAATAATATTCTCGATTCATATTTACACAGTTTAGTGACAATTTAGTGCAACATGCAACAGTGCTGTGCCGTTTGCAGAAATCGATCGTTTCATATGTAAGTAGGTCATAGTCGTAACATGATGATGTTCAGTTTACAGTTTTAATAATAATATTATAAATAATATCCTTTCAATACATATTTCCCTTGAATAAAACATCTCTACTTATTATATTTTTGAAATCCGCGGTAATGTTCCTAGAGGTTAACCAACAATTATTACATAGAATAGGTACAATATTGTACATTTTCCCTTCTACACATACCCGCCACTGTTGCTTATGGGATGTGATGTTCATCTATCCATTTTAATGGACATATAATGTGACTATGCAAATAAGGTATATGAAGAAAATATAGCCATTATGTATCTAGATATAAGCTCCTTAATCGGAAGCCAGACCAGTGTTTTTGGGGTTAGCCAACCTGACAATTCTGACTTCGGTTCGGTTTCAGCGGATCCAAATACATAACTATACACTGATCTGGTCTGCAGGTCAGACCACTTTTTTTTGTTTTGGGGGTGTTCTTTGGGGTCGGAGGTAAAAAACGAGCGAATCTGACAATTCTGGCTTCGGATTCAATTTCAGAGAGTCCAAATACGTAAGGATACACAGGTATAGTCCGCAGGCCAGACCACTTTTGGGGGGAGTGGGAGTGAAAAACGAGCCAATTTGACAATTCTGACTTCGGATTCAGTTTCAGCGGGTCCAAATACATAAGGATAGACTGGTTTGATCAGCAGGCCAGACCACTTTTTTTTGTGTGTGTGGCTGTATAATTTTAATGAAGGCGGTTCAATACTTTTCAGTTTTTTTTTTACTCTTATTAGTGGTCTCCTATTTAGATTTTACATAAAAAACTAAATAGGAGACTACTTTAATAAAATGTTTAATACAAGTCGAATTTAATATGTTAATAATTTATTATTTGTTGATGTATATCAATATATACCTACTCATTATATTCGCTTTCTAATATAATTTGTAGTGTGCTTAAGGATCGACATTTATTTTTGAAATTTTAATTCATTTCAGTAGCAATCTTGGGAAAATAAAACTATACGATATTTTGACTTAAAAACACCGAAATGCCCCATTATATAGCAAATTGATTCTTTTAAAGCGACGGAAAAAAACGAATTATTTAATTACCAGATACACCATAAACTAAAAATATGTTTTCGCTAATAAAAATGGACTATGAAAATAAATATTCTTTAATATTATTTTTTCTAATTCATGGCAGAGGACATTATCCCGATCGAATCTAAACTGAAAATAGGTATAAATAGAATAACGACGGCATGCTAAACGTCAAGTTGTGATGAATAGCATCGTGAGTTGAACAACCTATCACTTTAAATATACTTTTTTGTTCTTTCAATATTACATTGGTACACATAAATATTGCTGTAAATTATTATATTTTATTTATTATATTTTTTCCGGACTATTATATTTTATTTATTATATTTTTTCCGGTTGAGTACAAAACATTACCGGATATCCATACACCATACACACCGTTTTAGGAGCTATATCTACACGCAATAATAGTAAAAAAATTCCTATAAATATCTATTCAGAAATGCTTCTTAAGGGAGAGCTCTGAGGTTGCGGCCTAAATAGAGGACTTTATTGGTTATCTCGAAAACACCAAAGCAGATAATCGTGTTGACATATTTCCGAGACGTTAATTTAATCCGTATGTTTTTTTTTTGTGATCCCATAATACGTCTAGTATCCCTAGTAGCACAAGATATTGGACCAACGTACAATCCATGTAGGACCAATATATGAATATTGGTCCTATATGGATTGTACGTTGGTCCAATATTTGTTCTACTAAGAAGGTGAGCAAAAATTGGAAAACAGATTTTTAGTCAAGGATTCGGCGCAGTCGTTAGTGATAATTTAATTTCACTAAAAATTTTCTAATTCCATTAATATTGGTAGTTGGGTATTTTAAGAATAGCTGATAATGAAACTGATTTTAAAAGTTAAGAATTCAAGATGGCGAATTTAATATGGCTGCGATAATTGCAATACTTTAGCAGATTTACATGAAATTTGATACATATGAATTTCAGGATTCTCTGATAACGGACCCTAATGTTAAAACTGAAAAATTCAAACGACGGATATTTTAGTGCCTGGATGCTAAATAAAGGGACTAAAAAGGCTGACAAAAAAACTGGTTTAGCTTTTTTGTTCTTACACCACTGACAACAGTTCCATGAACTTATGACTACTTATCTGATAAATAAAATTCAATATTTTTGTCTAAGGTCATTCTCTACATATTCTTGGTCAGCATGAGTTGCTTTCATGCATTAATAAGAAATGAATAATTTTGTTTGTGGAATAGTTTTTTGAATGTAAGATGATTTTGCCTCTTCTACAAAATTTTTTCGATAAACGGGTCCTACTTTCGGTTCTTAAAATGCATTCATTACCTAAAAAAAGGTGATAATTAGTCTGCTTGAGGAGTCTAAAGGTAAGTTTTCTTCAGACAACCAGTTTCTTCTGCAAAATCGTCGCTTTGAAAACATTTAATCCATTTCCTTTCAGCAGCTATTTCTTTAATTCCACATATATTTCAGTACCTTGTGTAAACAGTAATAGCCAAGCAGTGGTATGAATTGTGTGTATCCATGAAGAATATATCCGAATAAAGATTTTAAATTATCAGTTTTGATAATGACACCTTTCTCACTTCTGAAGTATCGAAACCTTTATTTTGTTCATTTGGCCATTTTCTTCTTCAAATTTTAAAAAAAATCGGATCATTTAGCCACCTGTCTTCAGAACCTCAATTAATTAAACTGTCTTCTGTTGAAGTCTCATTGGCAACGTTTTCTTTCGTGGGTAACTATCTTCATTTATTTAAATCAGAAATTTCAGTAATTTCAATGACACGCCAAAGGAAACGTGTTTATCTTCAGTTTTTAACCAACTAACCACAGTCTCTGAATAGTACGAACTATTAACTTTAGTATTAGTACAGTAATTGAAGCTTTTAAATCTAATCCCGAAAACGATGGAATGAATTTTCATATTTTCTTCCTCAACATGTTTCATAAAGTATGTAGGTACAAGAGTCCATATTGTATTTTTTTCTGCCTTTTTTGTTAGGTTACCATCTCTTCTTAAGGGTTGTCGCAAAAAAATCACATAATCTGATAGAGAATCAAATCATAAGAAAGAAAGGTCCACTTTTTTGTTAAAACGCATATTTTTCGAGATATTGCGAACTGAAAATTGCAATTTTTACCACTTAAAAGCCGTATTCCTAAACGTTTTTTTAAATTACTCGAAAAATATGAACTTTAACAAAAAAATGCAAAGGTACAAAAATTAAAGTTTTACGAAAACAAATCGAATGTTTTTTTTCTCCGATGTTTAGTTTTGGAAATATGGCATTTTCAAAATGGCGCCAAAACGTTCAGAAAAAATATACGACGTTAAAATCTAAAATTACTCACGAACTACAACTGAGAGAAACATTTTTGTTCTTGTAAAAATAAAAGGTATTAGAATTTTCTTTCCAATGAAACGTATTACCACCTTTTATAATATAAATTAAAAAAGTTACAAACAAAAAAATAGCGCATTTAAAAATTTAGGCGCCATTTTCTTTAGTTTTCTTGCTCTAATTTCTCATCAATTCAAAATTTTTTTAAATCCTTCTAGATATTTTCAATGCGTATTATTACTAACCTGCTCAAATTTTTTAGAATTTTTAAAATAATTATTTTTCATTCTGTATGCATTCTCAATAATAAAAATTTTCATAATTTTTTGAAAAATCGTTTTTTTTGGAAATTGCTCAGAAAATATTTTTTTATAAGAAATGATAAGAGTACAAAAATGAAGCTTATAAAAAAACGTAGTTTGGGTGTTTTTTAAATTTTCCTACGACAAACTGTTCCAGAAATATAAAGGTTTAAAAATGGCGCTTGGGTGCATACGCAAGAAAAATTGTGTTTAAAATTGTATAATTTTATTAAAAAAAAACGAAGAGTTTGGGTTTTAATTTTTTTCCTACGACAAATTGTTCCAGAGATATGACAGTTTGAAATAATGTTGAAATTTTTCAGTTTATACGCGCATTTTAAATAGCAATAGCCGTCTAATTTTCGAAGAATACGCAGATAATTTTTACCTGACTACCTGAAATGTCACTTTGTATGAATTTTAGAATACTATATTAGAATATTATATGTGTAAAATTTGAAATTTTCATAGAAGGGGAAATATTAGGAAGCATTTCTTCATCAAGGCCAGCTACGAAATTGTAGAGCGTTAGTTTGCTTTTAGTGAAAACGTGGCGTCGATGTATTTTATTTTATCAAACACTTTCATATAATGTGATCTTTATTGATGAGATTTTGAAGGTATAAATTGGCCCATAAGGCACTAGTGAGATAAAGTAGTGAGATAAAGTATACTTTAGATCACTAGTGAGGTAAAGTGATTTAGTCACTAAAGAGTAATTTTAATATAAAAAAAGTCTAAGCAATTTATTTATTGTCTTTATTATACGGAAAATTAACAAAACGAAGAATCCATGCACTAATACTTATTTATTTATATTTATGTTAACGTTTATTGTCATCATATTCGATTTTTCACAAAGAAAACTGCTCTCCTATACACAACTTTTCTCTATACTAGTAACGATATCTGTATCGCCTGACTCGTTGCGCTGCTCTCCTTGTATTTTTTTAGCAATAAAAATCTTGTTTGAGACTGAATCTTCCAAATAACCCTCCGCCACAGTGGATGATTTCCACCCACCCACCGTGACGTTTAAGGGTGGTACTGTCACCCCCAGCATTGGCCAAAAGAGTTGCCTAGGAACGGTATGGCCAGTATACAAATCTGTGAAACTTCTTGATTTATTCGTCTTGGTATCTGGTATGGATATATATAGATATTGTTCTTTATCTTTTATATCTTCGACGCTTAAGAGTAGGTCAGTTCACCGCAACGGCAGGCACCGCAAACTCCCAATATCAATGCAACCTAAAAAACCCAAACAATTAAATACGCAAAAGCAAGAACATCATAATAAACACCTACCTTTGACATAAGATGCTCATCGTCAGGGGCATCCATCAAAAATTGTTCGATATGTGCTCTTTCCAAAATTTTGGCCTTTTTGGGTTTGAAATTTCTTGATCGGCTTTTTAAGTATACCACAAGTTTTCCATATCTTGTTATATCAAAGTTCCTGTATACTTTTGAAGTCGCCTTTATCATAGAATATTTAGTCCACGTCGAAGAAGGTGCAATTTTTTTACCCAAATGTAGAAAATAAGCGAGAAGCACTTACTTATATTCTTTAAAATAGATTATTTTGGACTTTTCTGGAATTAAATTGGCTGTAGCTTCTTTGGCTTCTTGCAAAATATCGGTCGGAATTTCCATATTATATCTTTCACAATTTTCCATTTTGATGCTAATTACACAATGTTTATTAGACAAACCCCTGGTTACAAACAAAATGGATAACAACCACAGCTTTCTCGGCACATCCATTCAGAATCTACTTAGCAATAAGCTACTTTTATTTAATATTTTTAAAGAAACACTGTTGACTTTGACATTGACAACTGACAAAAAATCGATGACGTAACATTTTAATAATTTTATTGTTTGTCACTGAAATAGTATATTATATTACTAGGAGTAGAACGCACTCTTTTTTTGTGTTGAGCCCAGGATTTGCAAACTGGGCGAAACACAAAAAAAGGCGTTCTACTCCGTGTAATATATACTATTTTTTCTTCAAGCGTATTAAAATGCAAAAATTCATTTATTTATCATAAATGTACAAATATTCAAACTACAGTCTTACATGTTGACACAATATGACAAGTGGCTAGTGGATAGCGCGCCACCGGTGGCTTTCGGTATTAACATTATGTTACTAGTAAAACAATACCCACTGCGGTGGCGCTTTCGGAACTAACATTATGTTACTAGTAAAACAATGTCCACTACGGTGGCGTTCGGTACTAACATTTTGTTACTAGTAAAACAATGTCCTACTTCTACTTCTATTTTTGGTGACATAATTTAAACATTTTAATACGCTTGAAGAAAAAAGCATTTATATGAAAGTGTTGGATAATAGTATATTATTATATGAGCGATTATGATAACCATTATTCACGAAGATGATGTTTGAGCCCACGAGCCGTAGGCGAGTGGCGCAAATCATCTGAGTGAATAATGGTCATAATCGCGAATGTAATACTATGCTTTTTCTACACCCATTAAACAAATAAATTAGACTGAAATTTGATAACATTAATTGATACCTATTCGTAAGAAGTCGAAAACCTAAACAAACAGTATGGCGGTACACTGACTTGTCACTGTCACGCGAGTTGATTGTCAGCCGCAGCAACAAGAGTTGATCGCGGTCGATTTAAAATATCATTGAATCAGCGAAACAGTGATTTTTGAATCTGTATTTGTGATTGGCCGGATGCAGTGAATTATGAATCGATAATTCACTACAGTGAATTATAGGTACGATTTTTCACCAAAAAAATGCTAATAATTGTCATATAATTAAATAAGTGTAGAAAAAATGTTGTATTAGACACGTGAGTTATTACATATAAGTCACCTAAGAAAATTAGAAAACTTTTCTTGCGTGACTTATATGTAACATAACTCACTAGCCTATATAAATAACTATTAATTTTAATTGTATTAATTTGATATATTTATAACAATCTGTATTTTTAATAAAATTTTACATATTACTATACACTTTTGTGACCATTTATTTTTTATAAATTTAAACTCCATAATCATATTATGCGACCTAAAAAACATAAGTATATGGATTTTCGTGAATTTATTCGTAACATTATAACGTTGTTGTGAATTATTAGTATTTCCGTAATTAAGGGTGGTTTCAACCCTCAAAATTTTCGTCTTTCCTAAGTTTTGACCTCATAATCATATTCAGCGACCTCAAAAACATAAGTATATGGATTTTCGTTAATTTATTCGTAAAATTAGAAGAATTATTAATTTTTCAGTATTTTCGTCTCATAAGTTTTGACCTCACAGTCATATTCAGCGATCTCAATAACATAAATATATGGATTTTCGTTAATTTATTCGTAAAATTAGAAGTTACTAATTTTTCAGTATTTCAGGGTGATGGTATATTTATCCAATTCTTGTAAAACACCAATGTGGAATGTATGGTAGGACTGAACTAAAACAATATTAATACATTAAACTGAATTTGTGAAACAACTTGTAAATAATTCTAATTACAAGAAAAAACTGCTTTTTAATGTTTGATGTTTCGTATTCTGAAACATTAAAAAGCAGTTTTTTCTTAGAATTAAAACAATATTATTTGAAATTTCTGATTAATTAATGCTTATATGATGTGCAATCAAATCTGGTCAGTTTGAAGAAGACAGCTGTGTCTTAACTTAATACAGGAAGGAACGAAGACGACAGATAAAATTAATTTAACTACATAAATAAAAATAGCAGGCAGTCAACTGTTAAATTTCTCTAAATAAATACACGGGTGTTCTGTCTGAAGATTGATTCTGTTCCGATGTAATTAAACCAGTAAACATTTAACATTAAACGGAATTTTGTGACCGAGAAGTTATGATAAATAAAATATGTACATAAAATTATATTTTCAACTTGGTAAATTTAACAGAACTAGCACAGACTAGTGGAACTTTCCGACAAAAATATATTTTATTATCTAATTAATAAATATGTGAGTTCGTGAACCTGGTTATATGTCTTTCCAGCAATAAAATTATATATTATTTTTTTATTTTCCCATTCGTTGTGGCTTGTGGTACATTATACATCTGGATAACCGTTTTCTATTTTTTACTGACCACACCTCCACCATCTGTACCATTTTATTGTTCGTTAAAAATCTATTTACATTATATTTTAGAAGAAAATACATGTGACAGATGATCCCAAAAAGAAAAACAGAAACATTATGTTATGCCAAAACCTTAATTGGACTTGGTCTGTTGATTTACTAATAAATAAATAAATAAATTATGTATCCAGCATTTCCATTATTGCTATAAAAACCTTACAACATACTGTTGCACATCATGAATCATGATACTATGAAATAGGAGATACGCTTGGTACGAGTACCAGCTTTTGACTTACTGTGCGCATAGCGTCACTCGCTACTCACTTTCAAATCGAGCCCGGGGCAGCCGCGTGTCCGATGTCTGCCTAAGAACACTTCGAAATCCATAAGATCTAGGAAGCTGAAATTTTGCAGGAAGATATTTTACTTTTTAAAATCATAGAATCCAAAGACTGCATTTGTCAGCATTTTTTCATTTTGCAATAAGGCCGCTGTAGATTTAAATGTTGGTGAACATACCTCCAAAATAACACAGCTATACACAAAAAAAATTTTGTTTCTGATCTGGGTGTCTGACCATGTTTACTCTATGTTTTTGGGGTCGCTGAATCCGAACCCTATCACATAAGGTTTTTGCCATAACCTCAAAAAACCCATAATTTAAGCTATTAAACGTATATAACCCTAAAGATTGAAGCTGTAATCTAAAACCCAAGCTCTTAAACCCCATAATCCACTTAACCCCATGACCCCATAACCCACTTAATCCCATAACCCCAAGAATGAAGTTGTAATCTCAAATTGATTTCACAGCCACACAAAAAAAGTGGTCTGACTTGCGGACCAGACCAGTGTAACCTTATGTATTTGGACCCGCTGAAACCGAATCCGAAGTCAGAATTGTCAGATTATTCGTTTTTCACCTCTGACCCCAAGAAAACATCCCCCCAAAAAGTGGTCCGGCCTGCGAACCATACCAGTTTACGCTTATGTATTTGGACCCTATGAAACCGAATTCGAAGTCAGAATTGTCAGATTCGCTGGTTTTCCACCCTTAACCCCACAAAAACCACCCCAAAACAAACAAAAAAAAAAAGTCTGTCCGGCGGACCAGACCAGTGTATCCTTACGAAATATATAAGGAAACACTGGTATGGTACGCCGGACAGGGGTGAAAAACGAGCCAATTTGACAATTCTGACTTCTGATTCGGTTTCAGCGGGTTCAAATACATAAGGGTACACTAATCTGGTCCGTAGGCCAGACCACTTTTTTTTTGGTTTGGGGGTGTTTTTTTGGGGTAGGGGTGAAAAATGTTAAATTCTGACTTCGGATTCGGTTTTAGAGGGTCCAAATACATAATAGTCCATTCTCATATAGCCAAAAATCCTGTGTCGCTTGGATGCTCTGCCAATTTAAAAAACCTCCAGAATACGAAAGTACTGCTCTGATATAACAAATTTTTTGAGGTTGGCATTCTGGAAAATTGTTGTAAAAAGATGAGAGAAAAAGATACAGAGGAAAAAAACACATATTACAGAATAACTGATAATACATTGATAAAAAACGTAAGTCTCAAAGATTTCTTATCGAGTATTAAAACAAAAGATGAGTTAACGAAATATCTTGGTCAAAAAATTATGAAATATAATTTCAATTCAAACGAAAATATTGAAAATGTAGTCGTTTCATATAGAAATAACATATTCGAAGTCTTCTGATATTCCCCCTGAAATTCTAGCAGACAATAACCATGAGGAAGCTGATACTTTGCAATAATTATTGGAGAAAAATACAGTAACAGCATCAGTTTAACTGTAGACAGTTCCGATACAGACGTTCTTATTATTTTATTGAATTATTATAAAGTGTTGCCTCAAGAAACAAATATATTAACAGGACGTGGAAAAACAAGAAGAACGATTTGGCTGAAACATATCACCGCTACTTTAGGTCCATGCATTTACTCTAACCAATATAACCGGAAAATTTTTCAGGAAAAGCAAGGAAATGTGTTTTAGGATATATTTAGGCTTAAATGAAGATGACAGTATTTTAAAATCGTTTTCTTTACTTTGAAAGATTCGTTTGTATGCTTTACAAATCTACAACGATTACTTCTGTCAAGGAATTACGACGGAAATTATATTCTATAAAAGGACAGCAAGGAGAGAATTTGCCACCTACGCTTAATGCTCTTGAACAGCATAATCTTAGGTAAATATATTAATTTAATCGAATACTGCGCTATTTAGTAATGTTGGGTTTCTTATATAGGGCACATTTTATAGCGAGGGTATGGAACATAAGTCATACCAATATTCAGAAATTTGCCAATCCAGACCTATGTGGATGGAATAAAATGGAAGGAAGTTTATATACGGCAGTTCCAATTACAAAGCCACCTGCTCCTGAAAGCCTATTGTTTTTAATAAAATGTGGCTGCAAAAGTTGCAGTTGCAAAAAAAAATGTTTTGTGCAGCCGTACGTGAAATGAGTATTTCACGTTCTCAAAACAGTCCGTGAAATTCAATTTCACGGCCGTTACCCTGAGTAACGGCCGAAAAACTAAAAGTCACTTTCATAATAATTGACGTTTAAGTCACTTCAAAATTGACATTTCTAAAATATGACAAACAAAATTTTTTATATTTTATTAAACAGACTGTCAAGTATACATTCAAAATTTACCGTTTCCATAGAAACGCTCTGACGTTAAGGCCACCGCGTTTATTTAGCAAAATATAGCATAAACGGTGGTGTTATTTTCACCATCTATACTAACTATAATTTACGGTTGCACAAAAAATAGTGTTTATACCATGGCCGCGAAATTTTTTTGCGCCCTCGAGAATATCTTGCCTCGGCCGCAAGAGGCCTCGGCGATAATTTTTCTCTCGGTACGTAAAAAGGAATTTCACGGCCTTGGTATAAAAATAACTATTATGTTGTACCGAAGCTTGTGCAGGATTTGAATGTTCCAATGTTGAACCAATGCCCATATCCGACATAAATGATGACGACGATACGGAACTTAACATATCTGAGGGTGAATCGGGTAAGATCAATATATTTTAAGTAAAAACAAAATAGCTTAAGTAAGAATACAATTCTTTCAGAAGACTTGCCAAAAATTTCGGTCTGGCTGACAGTTGCAAGAACTTTCATATACGACATTGCTGAAAATTTTATATTCATAAAGTATTGTTTTTATCTGTATTTAATATCTAATAAATAATGTTTATTTTTTTCTCATACTTTTTTTTTAAGAAATGATTCGTCACCAAACTAAGGAAAACATTTTCAAACTTACCATATTTAATCGTTGAGAACTTCTGTTTTTAAATTGCTAGTGTCCATAACAGCTACTGAACTGTGGTAGGTTCATTCGATCGCAAAGTGACACGCGCAACGTTTTTGACGTTTAAAACTATTCTTATTTAAAGTAAAAGCAAAAGTGAGGACATATTTAAAATCGGCATTAAATTCTTTGCAACTTAAATTCGAAGAGTTTTTCATGTACTATAATGGATTTTTCGCTAAAAGTAAATAACTTAATAAATTCATTCCGATATTTTCATTTATCTAAGAAATCTACAGAATATCATGACTTTATATGACAGTACTATTTTTTTTATAAAAGGCGTATGTAAATTGAGTACTTTCTTTTTTTGTTTTTTAAAATCCGTTAAGAAATAACGGAGATAGAATTTATTCAAAAAAGTCGTGCGCCGCCATCTTTGATTCGCCATATTTTTTTTTGTAACAATTTTCCAGAATGCCAACCTCGAAAAAGTTGTTATATTAGGGCAGTACTTTCGTGCTCTGGAGGTTTTTAAAATTGGCAGAGCATCCAAGCGAATGTCAATATGAGAATGGACTATAAGGATAAACTGGTATGGTCCGCAGGCCAGATCACTTTTTTTTTTGGAGGGGGGGGGGGGGTGTTTTATTGGGGTTAGGGGTGAAAAACGAACCAATCTGGCAATTCTGACTTCGAATTCGGTTTCAGCGGCTCCAAAGACATAAGGATACACTGGTCTAGTCCGCAGGCCGGATCAAATTTTTTTTTTGGGTGGCTGTGAAATCAATTTCAGATTACAACTTCATTCTTAGAGTTATGGGGTTTAAGAGCTTGGGTTTTCAGATTACAACTTCATTCTTAGGGTTATATGCTTTTAATAGCTTAAATTAGGGGTTTTTTGAGGTTGTGGCAAAATCCTGATGTGATGGGGTTAAATGAACCTCGTACTCGGATTCAGCGACCAAAAACATATGGTAAACATGGTCAGACCCCCAGATCAGAAACAATTTTTTTTGTGTGTGGCTGTGTAATTGATGCACATATTATGATCTTTTGCGCCGTTGATTTATGATCTTTTGTGTATTAGTTGCTCCTTAATTTGATGTTATTTAATATCAAATTTTAAATCATTGAAATAAACACAATAAATAGTATTAGTAAAAAATAATACACCACTTTAATTAATTTAATAATGAAACAGTGCATTTATCTAACGCTATTCAGGAGAATATACAAACAGTCAAGAATGAAAAACACTTATTCTATTATTTAGTAATTTTAACAATGGTTTAACAATTTTTCTTCTCATTATATACGTCATTATTTACCGCCTTATTATTTTCAAAGCCAATTTGTTCTTGCAAGTGATGATTAGGACTTTTTTAATTTGATATATTTAATATACTGTTTGATCATATAATAATATTTTACAAATTTTGTTGAAGGAAACGACCCTATTGCAATTTTTTCCAAAAATCCTAGAAAAAAAAAGTTTCAAATAGAAAAGTTGTCTCCATCTTTTATCTTTATTTCTTCACCACATACTTGATATCCATTTCGAAAGATAAAAAGGTTTCTCGCTTGTTATATTCGCACCCGTAAATACGTAAATTTTCACAGTTTATGGACATAGAGTTAGAAAAAAAAATTATATTGCTTACACATATTAAAATTTTAACTTCATATTAACCCATTTTCTTAAAAAATATACAATGATAACATGGCGAAAGATTTGAGACCAATTCGTTGTCACTTTTTTGAGTTAGAGCGACTGAAATAAAAAATAATTGTTTCTATTATTTTACAATTTTCTCATATTTTTGGCTCTATTATTTGTCTCGACCAACCAGCAGAGTCGTAATTTTTTATTTAAACACTTCGAATAAGGTGGTTTTAGTTTACACCTTAAAAAAAAATACCGCTGAACTAGTTGACCAGCAAGTGACGTAACACGAGAGGAGTGGAGGGGTAAAGGGGTGATTCCCCTCGGGCTCGGGCTTGTTTGGGGGCCCAGTTTTGAGATGTTGAAAATTTGTATTATAATTGTTTCTTAGCGTATTTTAATTTTTTTTTGGATTTCTCCCTCCCTCTCACCAACAAATTTCTTGAGATTTCTGCTCCCCGCCAGTCAAAAATGTGTTTTGGATTTCTTCCCCCGCTCATCAAAAATGTTTTTGGGACTCCCTCCGCTCATCAATTTTCAAAATTTCTTTCCCACCGGGCCCGTATTTTCTCTCCGCGGCCCTGGCGGAGACTACGGTATAAGGAACTTCTGCGCGTGATTTTTTATCCTATAAAAATATCTTTTACTCTAGCCCACGCACATTCGTTAATTTGATTTACTACCCTACAGTATGTCTACAGTTAGAGTGGATAAGAGAGAGAGAGAGACTTTTTTATTTCTCATTTTTCGCGGAAAATTTATTCTTCATAAAAAGTTTTGCTTTTGTTAAAAATATGATTGCCATGGAGTAAGTTAACATGTCAGGTAAAGAGTATTCAGAAAATTAAAAATATCTAAAAATTATGTAAGTTTAAACTACGTTCATTTTTAACGGTGTAAAAAATTGTCACTAAGAAAAGTTGTTTAGAATTAAAATTTATATCAAAATTCCAATTCGTGGATAAATCTGCCTAATACGACTTTTTAAAAATATTTTCATAAGTATCAAGTAGTATCATGCCGTAAAACTTACGGTAAAATAAAAATTATTTTCTTCTTACAAAAATTATTAAATAAGACAGCTAATTGTACTCGTAAGCATATTAAACTGATTTTGTTTTTCACAGCATTGAAAAAAATTATTAGGAAAACTAATAAATTTTTTTAAAAGTCGAATTAGGTAAATTTATCCACAAATTGGAATTCCGACATAAATTTTAATTCTAAACGTGACAGTTTTTCATATCGTTAAAATTAAACGTAGTTTACTCTTACATTATTTTCAGATTTTCTGAGCACCCTGTACATGACATGTTAAGTTACTCCATGGCAATCATGTTTTTAACAAAAGCAAAAAAAATTAATGAAGATTAAATTTTTCGCGGAAAATGAGAAATATCTCTAACTATGGACATACTGTATATAATGAAAAAAAATGTTGGAAGAAAATTGAATCGCCTTTAAAAAAGGCCCCTAAAAATTATGAAATTAAATTTCACTGTTGCCTTTCCCAGAAAGAACCTTTCTTGAAGGCGATTTCTTTTTCAATTTATTTAGGTTCTGTGCAATAAGAGCAAATATTCGTTGATTGGAATTTTTAAGTTTTATTGCCAGGCTCGCTATCAGAGAATTCTGAAATCTCCATGTTAATGTGTCGAATTTCATGTAAATCCACAAAAACAGGGGCGGCTCAAGGTAAATTTTCCACCCGGGTGGGAGCACTTTTTGGCGCCCCTCCCTGAAGTAATCACGGAAATTTCACGTGACATACTAAAGTGCAAAGATATCTCTTGGGATTCCGCGATCACTACTCTTTAACTTATTAATACATGGAGTAACATAACCGTATATACACAGTGGTTCAAAATTGTCTCTCGATATCTATGTGGCTGATGATAGTACATCCAAAAATAAAAGTACTATAAATGAATAATAAGGAAATTATACCTCTTTAATGGGGAATAATAAATATAAGTTTTTCAGCAATATCTTCCGACCACCTTAAAATATAAAATTCATATTTTAAGTTTAGGTATAGCCGGTCTGGACATCAGTTTACATATTATCAGTCAAAAAAATATTATAAAATTATTTTCAGATCATTAGAAATAAAAAAGATATTCTTATTGCGTTTCGATAAACCATTCTCAAGTAATTTATGTTTGCGCATCAATGTGCATTTACAACAATTTTTTAATAATAATTCATTTGTGATATAAAATCTTTCTCTAAACGCTATTATAATGAGAGGACCCCCCCCCCCGACATAAGTTTACTTAAAGGAAGATTCCTCTTTATTATTTTAATATTCCACTCAAAACAAATTGGCATTTATTTATTTATAAACAGTAAATTATGTAAGATGTGAAATACAAACAGTTATTGTTGGTGTAACAATTTTCTGAATATTCTGAATGAAAAGTGTACGTTGCCGGCCTGCATTTATGCAAAATATTTAACGGTCGACTCCGTGTCCGTGTCATAATAGGGCGAGAAGCTCCAGTCGTGAGGTGTCTCATAGCTAAATAAAAACGTTTGTGTTGAGTTTTTTAATTGTTTAGGAGGTTTTAATGTTGTTCGACTGTTATGCATTATTACTATTTTAACTGATATAGATACTAACATTATTTATTATTATTTTCCGACAAAAACTAACTATTATTACCTTAAAAAAGGTACATAAAGAATTAAACAATTTTTACCCTCAGTTTGGCGCCCCGGGCGGTCGCCCGGCCTTTAAGCCGCTCCTGCGCAAAAATATTGTGATATTGAATTCGCCATTTTGAATTCTGAACTTTTGACATCAGATTCGGTTCTGAAAAATACCTCACAAACTACCAATGTTAATGCAATCGCAGCAAAATTGGAATTTTTATCACTAACGCATTCGCCATTTCCAATTTTTGCTTACCGTACACTAGAGTTTTTTTAAGCGACTTCAGAACATGTTGCCATGCCGATTATACGCGTTGCCGATTATACGCGAATATTTACAAACTGTAACATTTTTAGGATTGGACATAATCACGTAGTTAAAGTCTAAGAATTTTTACTTCAGGAAGAATGTATGGAAACATGTAACCTACTGTGTATCAATTTGCAGTAGTTCAGTAACCGTTAAGTAAAAATTTTAACGATTTAACATTGTCATTATTAATAGATACTATAGCATTTTAGGCAACAAAGGTACGCTGAAGACCTACACGTTTTTGATACTAAAATTTTAACAAGTAAAATTTAAAATTTTTAAAAACCCCAGATCAATGTACCTAATCGTACCAGTTTCATATGACCGAATCAAAATGAGGCCTAAATCATGTTCGGCTACCATAATTGTCTGCACATTTTCAATTTTACTTCAATCGGACAATTTCTAGAGAAGTTCAACATGGCGAATTCAAGATGGCGACCAAGCATCAAAATCTAATATGGCCTATAACCTTCTCGACAAAATACTCTTTCAAATAAAAAAAACTACATCAAAATCGGATCACCAGTTGAAGAGATATGAAGCAACAGACAGACAGACAGACAAACAAACAAACATACAAACATACGCGTCAAACTTATAACACCTCTCTTTTGGGGTGGGGGGTTAAAAAGCAAAATACTCACTCTATCTGTCTCTCCAGAAAATCGACTCCTATGGTTTTCTTATAATCTTTCGTGAATGTACCGTTGCAGTACCTTTGGATCATACTGGATTTTCCTACTCCACCATTGCCCACGATCACCACCTGAAAAAAGAAAAAATACTTTTACTCCATATCTGTACTAAAAGCGTAAAGTCTTGGCAGTGGATCCATTGGCGTACAAGTTTACGGGCTTCACAAATTCCATAATTTGTTTTAGCTGTTATTTTTTTTATTAAATATTTAATAAATAGCCCTACTAGTGGAGACCAAAATAAATTTTGAATGGAATTGTTTGGCTCCAGCATTTATAGTATTAAATTGGTTTGTGTATAATAAAGTGCTATGAGCAGTTTTGGAATAAACAAATCGGTATTTTTTCTTGTTTGGACTGGTTATTTTCCAATGCTTATATTTTTGTCACTGCTATTTGAAAAGAATCCAAAACTACAATTTTTAAAATTACGTCGAATAATACAGCTTTAAGAACATAACAATTTCTTAATTTTTGTCGTGAAAAGGGAAAACCCATCTAACCTGAACAACTATCCTTATGTCCATGTATACAGCTCTGTAAAACTTTTAGTATATTATATATACAATAAAAAAAAAATCCGCGATCAAGATTTGAACCAAAGATATCCGCAACCTTGCCCAGACCCAGCTAGCGCCGTGGTTAATGTAGCGTTGGATAGGGGCAGGTCAAGACCTTTTTTTTATATTTGTAGATCTGTGTAATTATTATACATATACTGCTCGTTTTTACTTTTTGTACATGAGCAATATAAAATATACGTAATATACCAAGCACCCAGCGGGATGGCACTGTATCGTGCCAAAGGTCTTGTTGCTACCGTCCATTGAGTATTTTCTGCCTCCCCCTCCCGATCCTTGAGGACAATGTTTTTCATAAAGATTAAAGCCTAAAGAACAATTTTAAAAAAATTGTAAATATTGTTTTTGTCATGAAACACAAAAACTAAAAAAGATGGAGAAAAACTTTCTGCACAAAAAACAAAGTGCATAATGATTTTTACAATTTTGTCCCTATCAATAATTGGATAGGAGTTACCATTTTCCAGATAAATGATTCAGCTCTTAAAACAAAATATAAAATTCAATATAAAACGTAATACTACGGGAGCCCACCCTAACTGTCCGTGCACCTCCCCGATCCTTGGGGACAATGTTTTTCATAAAGATTAAAGCCTAAGGAACAACTTAAGACATGTTCTACAAAAAATAAGCTGTACTTTCAAAATGGCGTCCGTTTAAAAAAAACATTGCAAAAACTAAAAAAGATGGAAAAAACTTTCTGCACAAAAAACAAAGTGCATAAAATTTTCTACAATTTTGTTCCTATACAATATAGGAGTTGCCATTTCCCAGATAAATGATTCGGCTCTTAAAATAAAATATAGAATTCAATATAAAACGTAAGTAACATCTCATTCGCTTACAGATTCACTATCGCTGTGTCCCGATACATCGAATATTTCTTTCAAGTCTTCTTCCTCTATTGCTTCATTTATGATATCGTTATCATCCTCACTTTCGTCTATAATGATTTGATTTGGAATTATCTCCTGAAGAATTTCAGGAAGCGATTGAGGCAGTATTTTATCTGTTGAACACCAAAGAGGTTCTCCATTTTCTTGCCATCCATAATCATTCCAAGGCTTTGGAATATTGTGAATAACTTCGTCGAATAATCGCCAAATAGGCGTTTGGTAAACACTCCTTTTAATATGCTCGATAAAGCAAGCTCTTGATGGTGGAATCGAAGAAAAATCAACTTTAGTGTCAATTGATAAAGACAAATCTTTGTCACCACATTTCTGTCTAATGGCAATTAGTAAATGAATGAAGGTCCAATAATGCCGGACATTTTTGAGGTCCATACTCTTCTGCTAACGCGGATGTTAATAAGCCTTCTTTTATTGCCAAATCCAGTATCAAAGAGTAATTTACATTTAATTTTATTGGAATGAGCCAGCAGAATCCAAAAGATGTCACTATCAACACTTTTAACCCTAATCTGTTCATGACCTTTTGTTACCGTTTTCGAGATAAATGTCTGCAAATTATAATATTATTATTAGCCTTATTAATTTTTTTCAGTTTATTTTATTTTTTGTTATGTTAATAATATAAAGTTCATAACCTTTTGTTACCGTTTTCGAGATAAATGTCTGCAAATTATAATATTATTATTAGCTTTATTAATTTTTTCAGTTTATTTTATTTTTTGTTATGTTAATAATATAAAGTTATATTATACGCCTTACAATAATTGTTACAATTATTTTCTCTAAGTGATTTACCGATATATGAATTAACTGGTAACTCCTATCAAAATATTGTATAGGAACAAAATTGTAGAAAATTCTATGCATGTTGTTTTTTGTGAAAAAAGTTTTTGACCATCTTTTTTAGTTTTTGTGTTTAATGACAAAAACAACATTGGTAACAGTTTTTTTTTAAATATGGCCGCCATTTTGAAAGCAGAGCCCGTTTTTTTAGGACATGTTTTAAATTGTTCCTTAGGCTTTAATCTTTATGAAAAACATTGTCCCCAAGGATCGGGGGTCTCACCTCCCTCAAAGCGATACATTCGTCACATTCGGTTGACAATAGGATTAACAAACATAAGTATTAATCTCTTATAAGCGGCAAACCCGTAATAACCTTAAACATCGGTTTGTGATAGAACATAGGCGACAACGATGCCGCTTCAGGTATATTTACCTACTACATATTTCCTTTGATTAAAATATCGTTCATTTTTTGCTATACTGTCCACACAGTATGTTCATAATATATAGATTCGGCAAATATAGTGTTACATCTTTCTACCCCCAGAGACATCTGTGGGAATTCCGTCAAGTTCCATGTATAAGTAACAGAAATCTAAGTTGGTTGGTTAGTTTGGCAATCATCCTAAGGATGACGCACGGTGTCATAAACTAGAAAATTACAGATTAGTTGAGAATATTCTGGAGCTCTCATCTTTGGGTATATAAAGATATGGAGAAGTTCGGTGTGGACAGTACAGTTCAGTTAGCGGAGTAGTACAGTTCAGTACAGATGGTGAGTTAAGAAATATTAAGAATAAGAAAGCAAAATAGTGAATTATGGTATCTAGTGGAATATTAGTAAAGTAATTATTTGTCGTAATTAGTACGTAAGTTAATAAATTCGTGTTTAGTGTTACTCTGGTGTTATAATTTCCGGATCCACGATAGAGGATGTTTACAAAAGAGGGGTAAACACGTAACAATAGTTTTAAATGGTCCAGAGATAAACGAGTGTAATAAAGAAAACAGATAAATTAGAGAAAGAAAGACGTATCTACTTCCACTGCTTACACAGGCGGTTTGAAGCGATGTCCTGCGTTGACACATGACAAGGGGAAAAACATAAAATTTCACGAAGTGTGGAACGTGCTGGAAGCAATACATCCGTCTTTCTTTTCCTGATTTCTCTGTTTTCTTTTTTGCACTCGTTTATGTCAGGGTATATAAAACTTCATTTTGTCGAATCGTATGTATACAAGTTATTTCAGAATAATCTGCATTTTTTTAAGATCAAATTTCTTATGTTGAAAGTTGTGTCAACTAAATACCAAACATTATTGTTCTCCGTTACATTTTACCGCTGAGGTCCACCCTGTATATTCTTCTCAAATAGTAAAGTAGGTTTCTTCTTTGACAATTGCTTGCCAAATACTATTGTCCTCCGTCACATCTCAGTAAAAACATTTTTACGATGAATATTAAAAAAAATTATTCTGTTATAATGCACTAATTTGATTAAACTAAATAGGTGTAATGACCCATACAATTTTTTAATGCTGAAAATTTTTAAAATAAATTGAATTCATTATATTATTGGTTTCAGTTATATCATAACATTTTAATATTTAACGGTACTAGCGGAATGCAATTTCATTCTTGCAGTTACGGTTAAGATAATTGATGATATAGGTATTCGATTTGCTTTAACATGCAAAAATATAAACAGATAGATTCCAAAAGGTTGTGAATCATTTGTTAAAATTGTTCTGTGAGTATAACGTTATTTTAAATATAATTTTTCTATTTATGTATTGACATTCACATTTTACGTTTCATTTGAAATGTTAACACGTTAGGTACGTGTTAACATTTCAAATGAAACGTAAAATGTGAATGTCAATACATAAATAGAAAAATTATATTTAAAATAACGTTATACTCACAGAACAATTTTAACAAATGATTCACAACCTTTTTGGAATCTATCATTACATGTGCTGATTAGTCATTTGAAAAAAAATATGGTCTACATCAGTTGCCTCACAATTTTTAGAAACCACAAGAGTGAATTTCAAGGAGTTGCTTTTTATGATTTATATTAATTAGTAACGATTTAAACTTCACTTTTGGACAATTCTAGAATTTCTTTTTTATTTGATTTACCAGCGTACGGTATATATTGCTGCCACACTAGAGCCCGCCGAGCCGGCTGCTGGTTTGGGCTAAGCTTGTTGTCAGCAGAGAGCTCCACATGACGCAAGACACAGGAGTGTAGGTGTGTAAGATATATTGTACGATATACAAGAGAGTTTATGCTTGCTTCTCTTTTTGTGTTTTTGCTTCTAGAGTTTTTCTACTGAGTTTTCTGCTTCTCCATTTCTGATATATCACTGCAATTTATTTATTGTTTTTTCCCGGCTGTTCGTTCCCAGTATGCTTGATCCGTTCTTAGTTTTTCATGATCCTCATGGGCTCATTTAGTGATATTTACTTTATAATTTATTTTTGCATTAATAATAATAATAATAATAATAATAATAATAATAATAATAATAATACTTTATTAGTCACTTACATCACAAACATGATATAGGATAAGTCACAATAGTTTAGGAATAAATAAATAATAATTTAGAAATAAATAATAAAAAATTACACAAACAAGAAAGCTACATACACATACGACAAACATATCTACCTATTTAAAAACATGTCGACATTATAAAAGGTACCCTCTACTAAAATATTTTTAAGTTTTGATTTAAATGATTAAAATTTTGTGTGGTTTTTATCTCTTCAGGCAAAGAATTGTATAATTTGATACATGCGTAAGATGGTGATTTTTCGAATAATGTAGATTTATGTGGTAACTCCAGGCTCTTACTCCTTGTGTTATAATTATGATTGGAGGAAATAGTTTTGAAAAGATGTAAATTTCTTTTTGCAAAGCAGACACATAAATATAAATTGAGGGGGTGGTGAGTATTTTATTACTTTTAAAGCTTTGAAAACAGCTTTCCCCCGGTTTCAAGTTAAACATCAAACGAATAATTTTTTTTGTGACAGATAAAAACCCTGTCCCTTTCCGCAGCTGAACCCCAATACAAAATACTTATATGTGAATATGCAAGCGAATAGTAAATATTTCCGTATATAATGAAAAAATTAGGCCGCTAGCGTTAATATTAACCCTAATATTTGATTTCGAATTTGTAACATATTTGAAACGGCCGACGCGACGGCGTGGATGATATCACACCACTCCACTGGTTCTATGAGTTATGCGGTTATATTCCGTTAAAGCGTTGAGTGGTAGGTTTAAGAGATTTCGTTGTACACTGTACAGGTGCGGTATTATTTTTCGTTATTTAACTTATTTTATACATAAAAATAAGTGTTCTGTAGAAAATGGATTTGTTTAGATTGATTCCATTCCAACATTTTGCCGTGTGTAGGCATTTTTATGGTTATGGAGGTTACAGAAATTACAGAGGTAGGTTGACTATATATAGATATCTTACTTTAATAAAGTCTACCGAATTTATCTGATTTTTAGGTCAGCCAGACAAAATTACTGCGATAACGCTGTTGGTTACGTGCAAATAAAAGGTATTTTATAATACATTTAATTTTTCATATCCTCTTCAAGCTACAAATGTTATTATTGTATAACTTTTAATAATAACCTATTATACTAGACTTTATCCTCACAACAATACTCCGTCCATTTATTATTAACAAATTTCTCCCTGTGAATAGCTTGCTGCCGCAAATTACTAATACTTTCATCACTTGGTAATGAAATAAATATTTTATTGGGAGTAGACACTGACGTACTTTTACAATTTGGAACTATACAATATTTATATAACCCCCCCCCCTTTTTTATACATGTTAATAACAAAATATAGAACTTAAAAGATATGAACGAAATTAGCACGTCCGTCGTGCGTGCTGTATGAAACTGCGGACATTTTTTTTTATTATGGCCCGCATTATCAAGATTCAAATATGGTCACTCTACTGTTGGCGGAACCATTTTTTTATTTTTTTTAATCGTCTTATTTATATTAATGTCTTGGTGGAATTAGCCTACGGCTTCTGCCATTCAACCAGGACAGACGGACGGACATACACACACAGACAACATCACAAATTCCATTCCCTGCGACATTGCCACCTGCCGCAGCTGAGACTCGAACTCATGAGGAAAGCGACTAGGCCGTGTTGTCTCTCACACAACCGCAGTCTAACCCACTACTACCATCTCGGTAGCCGTGAAAAACGCCGCTACACATCCATACCCTAGCCAGGATTCGAACCCGGGGCCCGGTTGTCGCAAACCTAACACCTTAAGCACTGCGCCACCGAGCCGGATTTCTAACTTGAGATTTGTAGATGATACCAAATGAGAATTTTTTTTTTTTTGTTTAAGCTACAACTAATTTGCCAACTGCCCATTTTTTTTACAACTTATATTTCCTTATGTTTTTTTTTATTTCAGACTTAATCTATAAGTAGCCTAGCGATACAAATATTATGCAAAAGAAGTTTAACTAAACTACATGATGTAGGCGCTAGACCTAAGTTGTCCCCGCGCTCTCCTTCGTCTAAAAGCTACTGGATGAGGTAACCGTTATAGTTTAATGACCGTGGAGAAAAACAATATATAGTTTGTACCAACGATAATAGGGTCTACACACGATCCAGCGGCAGGGACCCGACATTGTCGGTACGCTTTGAAGATAATTGGAATTCTAGCGGACTAGTTCACTTTTACGAATGAGTTCAAAGCATGCCGATATGGCTGGGTCCCTGCCGCTGGATCGTGTGTAGACCCCTTAATCCAGTGATATAAAAAAGTTCGCAAAAAAACGTAAAGGGTACCGACCTGTATCAATTTCAGTCTATTTACATAAAAGGCCATAAAAGTGTTCGGCTTCTTTATTTTCATCACAAAAAAAATGGTCACATATTTTCGAACAAAAATGTAGGCCACTCCCACTGAATATAATTGGTTTAAATTTTCTCTACCGGAATTATGATAGGTTGGTGGTCAACGTGGACTAGCGTTGTCAAATTGGACCGGCGGGCGGTACACTAACTAGAAGCGGTCGGCATCCTTTATGCTTTTTTGCGAGCTTTTTTGTATCGATGAAATATTTGTGGAATACACTATACAATACGATTACGCGCAAGTCGGGGCGCAAGCTCGTGAACGTCCGCGCTAGTACGGCTACCGGCCACTTCCCACTTCACATTGCGATACGCAATAGGTAGCATTAAGGGGTCTACACACGATTCAGCGGCAGGGAGCCAGCCTTGTCGGCATGCTTTGAACTCATTCGTAAAAGTTAACTGGTCCGCTGGAATTCCAATTATCTTCAAAGCGTACCAACAATGTCGGGTCCCAGATTCTGATTCGGTGTCCTCTAAGAATGTAATATTTTAACAATTTCTGACCGACAACAATTTGTTATTATTATTATCTCTCGTTGAGAGGTTGGTAACTGATATTAGTGATACTCAGTATAAACCAACAACAAACGACTTTATAGGTAGGACAAAGCATTGTATTGATAAAGGCAAAAAGGAGTAATATTCTAATATTTCTAATGTAAGACAGTCTTTGAGAATTGTATGCTCTGGCAGTGCCGTCAACTGGGTCGAACGTCGAATTTCCGCGAGTTGACGAGTTTATTTTGTTGGCCCGTCGCGTAGGCCCGTCGGCGTTGTGCGTTGTCCATCGACTATTCTGTGGCTCTCTCTCACATCAGTCACATCTAGTCATAAATAATATCAATTAACTCTTTCCGTACCATCGCCATATATTTTAGTCAATACCTAAATGGTCCCTCAGGACCACTGCCGTATATATGTGTTCAGGGTTATATGGCACATTTAGACCGTTGTCGTATATATGTGACGATATTATGTTTATACTCTTTAGTAGGACCACAGCGGCATAATTGTGTCGCTTCATGTTGTGTCCGTTGGCCCAATGCCGAAGAAAAACGGTACCTAAGACAGGACCATCTGGCTCACTGCCGTATAAATACGGTAAACTTACTCGACATCATGAATTTCGTTATTCTGATTGAAATAAGCTCTACAGAATGCATTAGAAAAACTGTAAAATGGTACAGAAAGCTATTTTTTCATATGGTGGACTTAGCCATGCTCAACGCACATGCACTGTACCAAACACAAAATGCAGGAAGATAACCTTTAGCAGATTTTCAGTTGAAAATCATAAGACAACTTATTGAGCGGTAAGTTTTAGTTAGTGAGAAAACTTATGCCTAACGATTTCTTTGTCTAATTTCAGGTACAAAACACCACAGTCTAACCAAAGCCGAGTAAAAACCTATGACCAAAAATCCTGAGAGGCTTATAGGCCGACAATTTTCCGTTCTGGTACCCAATAATAAGGTTCGACAATGTACTGTTTGTAGCGAAAGCAAGCTTCAGGCAAACAAAAGAAGAGAGTCTAGGTTCACGTGTGCAAAGTGTAATGTTGGTCTGTGTGTACAGCCTCGTTTTGAAGTGTACCATACAAAACAAACCTTTTAAATATATACTTTTTAACATAATATATTACAAATACTTTAATATAATAAAATATTATAAATAAATGAATTTTCTGCATATGTTCTATTTTTTATACCTGGCGCATATATTCGGCAGGGGTCCTGGTAGCATGCAAAAAACCCCGGTCCTAGTAACATGCATCGCCATTTCATGTCCGGTACAGAAAGAGTTAAAATTATTTATAAAAAATGGTCCTAGTGACAGTGTCATTTAATTTTTATCAACTCATTATTCGTTTTTTTGCAATTATACCCAATAAAGATTTTTTTACATTTTTGGTGATTTTCCCAACTCAATCAACATTGGGGGGGGAGCGTACCCCCCCATAACCCCCCGTGGGTTCGTCTCTGCCAACTATAATAATGCATGGATCACAAAACGTCTGCCAAAATGTTGGAAATAAGAACAAAGAGTGGGACAGGCCAATTTTAGGTGGACCAAGATCTACCCGGTCGACTCCCTAGTGACGCCACTGTATGTATGGATTTCATAAACATGCCGGAAAGATTTACTATTTTGCTTATAACTTGACACTTCATATCTTAGTTTATGAAATTATCTTTTAGGTTGACTGAAAATTAACAATGCCAAGATGCCAAGGCATTAAAGATGCCAAAGCGTTGCGTGTGACATGGGACATACTTCGGTACACAATTATGTAAAGAATATCAAAACATAAATCAAATATTACATTTTTATAGTGTTCCTACACATGATTTTGCCTTTTTGATATCCTCTACGTCATTATGTGAAGATTTTAATTCAATTTTCTTCTGAGGTTCGAATTAATTTTCTTAATCTAAATAAGAAAGAGTATTATTATTTTATTTTGGGGAAAATTTTTTTGAGGAGTTGGGAAAAAATTTCTGTAACGAGAGTTGGGAATTATTAACCTACCCCCGCCAAAAAAACCCTATCGACACCTCTGTTCGTTTGGCAATGATATACTGCTATACAGGGTGTTATTAAAAGTATGTCAATCACTCAACCACAGATTCATCACCTTAAAAAAAGTTGATTGAACCTAATTTACCTCTATCCAAAACCGCACCCCTACGTTAATTCCTACGAAGATACAGCCCTGGAAATAAAAAACGTATTCTTTAAATACTGTACAAATGGCTACAGATATTTTTTTTCAATACTGGTACGCTGTCAGAGGGTAACAGTTTAAAGTAAAAATATTTTAAAATAAAGTTTTAACTGGTACGCCTATGACTTTTTTGGTATATTGTATTTTATAGAAAATTTAATTCTACAACTTTTTTCTATCTTGTGTTTTTTTCGTTTAAGTGATCACTTTTAAATGAAACTTAGAATACTAAAAACATTGTCATGTTTTTGAAAGGGTAAAATGCTGAAAACTGGAAAAAAATAATGAATTTTTTTGTTTTATTTTTTGTTTTGTTTTGTTTTTAATTTTATTTTGGTTTTTACTCATACTAGGTACATGTAGAACTGAAATTAAGAAGTGACTGATAAAATAAATGATTTTTCTAGAGTTTTTAACATTTCATCCTTTAAAACACATGACAATGTTTTTAGCATTCTAAGTTTCATTTAAAAATGATCACTTAAATGACAAAAACACAGGATGGAAAAAAATTGTAGAATTAAATTTTCTATAAAATACAATATACCAAAAAAGACATGGTCACTTAAAAACGGATAGGAGGGAAGGGTTGTTTAACCCCAAATCAGCCATTTCTAAAACTTTATTTTAAAACATTTTTACTTTAAACTGTTACCCTCTGACATATGTTACAGCGTACCAGTATTCAAAAAAATATCTGTAGCCATTTGTACAATATTTAAAGAATGTGTTTTTTTATTTCCAACTTTAGAGGGCTGTATCTTCATAGAGGTGCGATTTTGGATAGAAGTAAATTAGGTTCAATCAACTTTTTTTAAGGTGCTGAATCTGTGGTTAAGTAATTGACATACTTTTTAATAACACCCTGTATATGTTTTCACATTCGTAATGATATCTGTCTGTTCGCCTTTGGCTCTCTGTGCATTAACCCATTAACGCCCAGTGATCTATTTATAGATCACAATAAAAAAATTTTAAGAAGACAATTACACATTTAATTTCTTCTAAAAGTGGTTTTAATTAATATTTAGAACCACTACAACAGCAAAAGATCATTTACTAATAATTTGTCAAACTGGAAGTATTTTTTCTTAATTTTTTAAATTCTTGAAAAAAATTGTCTTTTACACTACCAAATTTATTTATTTGTAAGAAAAAATCTAATAAGTATTAGAATTTGATATATGTCATAATGAGTTCCTAGAATATATAAGTTTATTATTATATAACTCATTTTACAATCTTTTCTTTATCTGCAAAATTGTAAACAATTTTATTTCGATGATCTATATTTATACCACTGGGCACATATAATATCTAAGTGGAACTTCGAGAGATTATTCGCATCAGATACCCATGCCTTAGGTCATTGTTATTATTATTGGTCAGTCTTAGTCAGTGCGTGAGATAAAATCTTTTAGTGCTGTTTTAACAAAAATATTAGCGTTGTATTGGTGAAAAATATAATTGGTAAGCAAGGGTAGTAATGGACTTTTCTTCTTTTACATTGCTACAGTCAAACATTTGTAAGTTAAAATTATAGCAAAATTATAATATAAACAAATAAAATATGGTGATAGTTTGAATAATAATAATAATAATAGTAATAAAAATATTTTAACTTTTTAGAGAATATGGATTCAAAAAGGGTGCTGACTATGCAGCAGATGGAAGAAATTATTACGATCCTAATTTTTATATTGACGATGATAATGCTACTCTAGACATTGTTGACTTACCTCCAGAACCAGATTATGTGACAGATGAAGGCGAAGTGGATGATGACGCATTAGACAAGATGTTCCTGGCCAGCCGGAAGTGCAACACGGTCATGGAGATCAAGACACATGAGACATTGCTGAAGATCAGAGCACCAGGCATTACGCTAGTAGTAAGAGTTGTGACCGAATTGTTATCTTGAGTCCCAACTTCATCTCAGCATGCTGTCTTTTTGATAACCTCTTTATGAATCGGAACTTGTTGGTTCACTTGAAATATTTTGGATTTCGTGCAACGAATACCGTGCGTGACAACAGAACAGACAAATGGCCTATGAAGTCTGCAAAAGACAGCCAAAGAAAGAACCACGTAGTACTTTTAATTATAGGTTTGACACTAAATCTAATGTACTCATGGTACGATGGCATGATAATAAATGCGTAATTGTGGCAACTAATTATGACAAAATAAAGTCTTTAGCCAAAGCAAGTCGCTGGAAACGTCAAACTAATCAAAGAGTTGATGTTCCACAACCGAAACTGATTCAGATATGGGTGGTGTCGATCACCATGGTTGGTTTACTAGTAAATATGGAATCCAGATTCGTGGAAAAAAATGGTTCTGGCCAATGTTCATTTGTATTCTGGATATGGCACTAACAAATGCCTGAATTTTATACCGCACCATGCATGGTCGTGAGGCCATTAGCTGTCTAAAATTCCGTAGAGCCGTTGCAGTTCCATATATGAAACTCACATCATCTGCTAAAAGGAAGACCAAAGCTGCAGTGGCCCCTGAAGACGTTCGCTTCGATGGCTTAAATCATTTGATATAATATTGTGATGGACAGAGAAGATACCAAAGAAAATATTGCAAGGGCAGACCTAAAAGCTACTGCATAAAATGTGACATTACTCTTTGTGCCAGTTATTTCCTACCTTACCACCAAATATACCTGTTAAATTTTGTCACTGTTATTATAATTTAATGGTATTTTATTGATGTTCTAATGTTAATATTATGACATCTATAAGTAAAGCTTAATAATTATTATGTATTAAAATATATATTATATCCGCCCAGTGATCTATTTATAGATCACCACTTTTTTGATAAACAACATGATGAATATTTTTTTTGTTATTTTTTACGGCCATTTGGAAGTACTTTAAACATACATGCTGAATATTTTTGCAAAATTCAAAAAAAATTGTCTTGGGCGTTAATGGGTTAATAACTCAAAACATTTGATGAATTTTTATATCTACTACTTTTGTTAATATACATTTTTGTTTTACAACAGAAGCACGAATTTATTATAATCAAGTAATTATATAACTAATTCAATTTAAATCAAACATGAACAGCTAAGTTGGAATGTTAAATATTTAGATATGTCTTTATATATCTCCATCTAACATACCGTAAGTCATGCATGCTTTTGTAGTAACTAAAGAAAAATTATATACATCATCTCAAAGCAATTCTTCAAAAGAATTCTTGTTCAACTAATAGAATCGAAATAAATTACACTCATTAGGAATAATAAGTACTGCTAGGTCCAGTCTGATTGTACTACTGCCAATAATAGGGGAAATAATCTAACAATACTGGCGTCAGGTTTAAATTAAGACAAAATTATTTTAGTTATATTATTAAAGAAATGTATTACATATCATTAAACCACATCTAACAATGGAAGTAAGGTAATAATATTTCCTTATAAGAATTTTCAACAGTAATTCAACCGATGGTCTCATAGAAATATCGCAGTTTTTCACGAAAAAGTGATTTAATTTTGTACGAAGGAAGCCATTTCGAAAAGTTCTTCAATAAAATTTTGTTTTCATTAGGAAGACACAAAGTTTATTTTGATGGAATTTTTTTGGTGAGACGCCTTGGCAAACATTTTTCAAATGTCTTCGTTGCTTTTTTTTAAACGAAAAATCTTATTAGTTCATAAAAAGTATCACAATATAAAACAAATTAAAACGTTTATAAAACCGCACTTTTTGACTTTTCCGTTTGTAACTTTTTTTAACCATATTTCAAAAATTAGATGTAAAACCGAATTGAACCAATGAAAGCTTTTGATTAGAAGGCCGAAATCTACAACATATTAAAAATTCAGTCAATTTGATCGAAGTTCAGTTTCCATAAGAAAACAGCGGGGTCGAACATCTAGTTGTTTTTTTGCTCTTTTAAGACCTTAGAATTCATTTAAGATGGAGCTAATCATATGCGTCTTGTTCTGAGAAGTAGTTTAAACCTACTGGTATAATGAGTTTGACAATTTCATGAACGCAGTGAAAGATTAACGCTTAGATTTTAACCAGGCGAATCAGATAAAACGTAGAGTAAATTTAAAACAATATTCACATAATTATCTCATAAGCATAGCGTGAGTTGCACTGCACGATTTACAATCGTTAAATTCCCAAGAAAAAGTCTTGTCTTTCGAGGCTTGAAGGCCGCGTGCACTTGGAACAAAATTCATATTTATTTTGAATAAAAAAGTCTCCTAAGAGTTGTAATTTTTTTTTGTAATTCCGATATCGCGTCTTAAAAGTAAGTTAATTAGGTAACTGCGTGATTTTGCTACCAAAATCGGCTGCCTGCTAACTTTTGGAGAGGGGGGAATGGTTAAAAAACGTTTTTCTTGTAAATATTTTGAAAATTAAGAATTTTGTCAAAAAGTGTTGAATGTAGAAATTAGCCGTCTAATTTGGTCAAAAATTGACCAAGTTATGATTTTTTTATGGTTTAATATTTTTTCACTCCTTTCTAAATGTCAATGTGCGCTTTTCGTGATTAATTAAAAAACAAACAAAATGTACAAAATTGAAATTACAATTTGGTTCTTAGCACAACCCTCTACGACAATAATAGGGTCGTTTCCTTCAACAATACTTACAAAATATTGTTATATGATCAAAAAGTATATTAAATACACATTGAATATATTATATCAAAAAAAGTTCTAATCATCAAATGCAAGAACAAATTGGTTTTGAAAATAAAAAGGCGGTAAATGATGACGTATATAATGAGAATTCAATTCTAGAGAATTTTCATGTTTTCATTTATCATGTTGGAGGTAGTGCTCTATTGATTTGTTGTTTACGTTTCCATTGTGTGTTTAATATTTGTTTATAATGGAACCTAATTTTGTGAAAGGTACTTCAGAGGATTTACCCATAGTGGATTTTTATATGGTACACGAGTTTTACGTAGACAGTTTGAACTATTTAAGTGCCGTTAAAAATGTTAAAAATTTGAGTTAGTATTTCTTTAAAATAAAATGACTCACATCGATACTAACACTAACAGCTACATATAATTTTCTTTAATCTATTAGTCCAGTCAACGGAGCGCTAAAATGACCAAAATCTCTAATTTGAGTGCTAATGAATGGATTTGGATAAAACTTTGTGCAATGTGTTTGTAATGACGTTAATAAAAAAGTTGAAAAAATGATTAGAATAGGAAATGATCGGAAGGACCGAGTTCCGTAACTAATAGAATTAGGTCAAAAATGAAAAAGAAACAATAAATTTACCTTTTTTGGTTTTTACTCTTGTGAATTTTTTCGAGAAATGCATATTTTTGGAGATATGGCCACTCGAAAATTCCTAAAAGTGGGGGAGGGGAAATGTAAAAGTTGAAAAAAAATCTGAAAAAATTCAGGTGAATGTATCATCGAAATACCAGACTTTTTTTATCTGCAACTTTTCTGTAAAGTGCGTTTTTACCGAGTTATTCCGGAAAAACATTCTTTGAAATTGTAGCGCTTTAAAAATATGTAATTTAAAAATTTGAAAAATCATATGTATGCACTGAGGCCTTCTAAACATTTTTGTCTCTTGGAATTTATTTTGTAACTTGCTAATTTTCCGAGTACAGGCAGTTTTTCACGATAACTAATGTACTACATTTTTTGCACATTAAAAAATACATGAAAATTTAAAAATTATATTGAACTTTTAAAAATGGCATAACTATATAGGTTTCACATTTTTTTATAATAATATACATAAATGACGTTCATTTTTCGAATTTTCATGTATTTTTTGTGCAAAAAATTAGTACATTATTTATCGCGAAAAACTGCCTGTAACTCGGAAAATTAGCAAGTTACAAAACAAATCCAAGAGAAAAAAAATGTTTAGAAGGCTTCAATGCATACGTCTGAGTTTTTTCAAATTTTTAAATTATATACAGGGTGCTTCACCGTGAGTGGCCTATTAGACGTTTTGGAGAAACTATCCATAATTTGAAAGTGAAAATTTGTATATAATGAACTATTTAATGAAAATAATGTTATATATGTGACACTTCCGGTTATACAGGAAGTCGGCATCAACTTCGTTATTTTAAATTGCATACCATATTTTTTATGACGGAATCGAATTCCACTCATTATTTTAAGGTAACTTTCAACAACATTCCCTATCTCGGAAATCAATAGTTTTTGAGATATTTCAGTTTTATTGAAATTTTATGTGAAAACCAACCCATAGTTGAAAATTAATAACCTCCGCTATGGTACATCTCAAAAACCAATTTTTCTCCCATATTATGTACGAGGATGGAGCTTATGTGAGCATAAGCTACAAATGCTACAAAATGTACATGGTGCTCAGAAAAATCAGTCGAATTTTGACAACTTCGACCTCCATTAAGTCGCTTATTTTAAATGGAACATACTGTATTTTATGATCCTATTCGATTCCTTTTTTAATTACCTTTCAGCCTATATAGCCATTCCCTATAGCTAAAATGTACGGTTTTTGAGTTATTTTCTTGCACCAAAATGCAGCTATTGAAAGCAGCATAAAAATACAGTATGAAATTTGTATAAATTTTTAATATGTACAAGTTTAACAAAACCAATAGAACAGAAATAAAAATAATTCACGTCAACGTTGAGAATATTGATAAAAATAAGAAAATTGTTCATTACATTTTAATGATATTGAACGTAACAAGAAATACCGACAGAAATATTGATAACAAGCACGTTCTTTAAACTAATAACTGCTCGATATGCTGCCCATTAACACGTAAACAATTTAATACTCGGGTCATAACACCGTTAGTGGTTGCTCGTCTAAATTCATTCACGTCTAGTTCTTCGAACGCCCTTCTTACTCTCATTTCCAATTCTTCTCGTGTATTTACAGGCGTATCATATACTTTGTTTTTCATGTTTCCCCACAGATAAAAATCAAGTGGTGTGAGATCTGGACTTCTAGCAGGCCATAACCAGGGGCCGCGTCGTCTAATCCACCTATCTCCAAACATATCGTCTCGTGTACAGTGAGGAGAAGCTCCATCTAGTTGATACCTACATCTTGCATAATCCAGTGCTGATAAATCGTCCAAAAATTCGGTAACTATTGTTCTTAGTGTCTCTGCATAACGTTGAGAAGTTAAGGTGCCATCATAAACATGGTAACTCAACTTATTGTCTTTTAATAAACAAAATACTTTAAAACTAATTTTTTCCTGAAATCCTCTTTCCCTTATTGCGTGAAGGTTCTCATTTACCCAAATATGCTGGTTACGTCTGTTAAATATTCCTTCACGGGAAAATTTCGACTCATCTATCCAGATAAGTCATTATCTTCTTGATTGCGAATTAAAATCATTTCACAAAACTGAATTCTCTTGCCAGGATCTTCTGGATGCAGAGCTTGAATCGTAGTAAACTTATAGTTGTGCATTTTATGCTTCCCCAAATTCTTTCTATGGATCTGTAAGGAATACCTATGTCATGTACTGCGGTGTAAATGGATGCCTGTGGATATGCTTCGAAATATGCTAGGATGGTTATTTCGTTTTCTTCGTTTCCAGTAACTGGACTGGGATTTATTTTTGTGGCTTTAAAAGTACCAAACTGTAGAAAATTAGCCTCAATTCTTCTGAATGTCTTTTCTCTCATAGGTGGCAGATCTGGATTTAATTCGTTAAACCTTCTGCACGTTCTACTAAGAATTCTATTGCATTCTCCATGTAAATAAAATAAGTTTAAATAATCTGCATTAGAATAATTATTTTGCATATTTATAACAACACGTTGACACTATAAGAAAACAATTTAATTTCGAATGACAGAACTAACATTTGTTTATTTTTCACGGCACACTATACTCGATATTGCTGTTAATTTCGCATTTTTCTAAATAACTTTAAATAACTCAAAAACTGTACATTTTAGCTATAGGGAATGGCTATATAGGCTGAAAGGTAATTAAAAAAGGAATCGAATAGGATCATAAAATACAGTATGTTCCATTTAAAATAAGCGATTTAATGGAGGTCGAAGTTGTCAAAATTCGACTGACTTTTCTGGGCACCCGGTACATTTCGTAGCATTTGTAGCTTATGCTCACATAAGCTCCATCCTCGTACATAATATGGGAGAAAAATTGGTTTTTGGAATTTACCATAGCGGAGGTTATTAATTTTCAACTATAACACATAAAATTTCAATAAAACTGAAATATCTCAAAAACTATTAATTTCCGAGATAGGGAATGTTATTGAAAGTTACCTTAAAATAATGAGTGGAATTCGATTCCGTCATAAAAAATATGGTATGCCATTTAAAATAACGAAGTTGATGCCGACTTCCTGTATAACCGGAAGTGTCACATATATGACATTATTTTCATTAAATAGGTCACCCCGGAAAACCCCTGTATACAAATTTTCAGTTTCAAATTATGGATAGTTTCTCCAAAACGTCTAATAGGCCACTCACGGTGAAGCACCCTGTATTTTTAAAGCGCTAAACTTTCAAAGAAAGGGGTAGTTTTTCATGTTTTCCGGAATAACTCACTTTACAGAAAAGTTGCAAATAAAAAAGTCTTGTATTTCGACAACACCTGAATTTTTTCAGATTTTTTTCAACTTTTACATTTCCCCTCCCCCACTTTTAGGAATTTTCGAGTGGCCATATCTCCAAAAATATGCATTTTTCGAATAAATTCACAAGAGTAAAGATATCTTATTTTGGGCCAAGGTAAATTTATTGTTTCTCTTTCATTTTTGACCTAATTCTACAAGTTACGGAACCCATGATAAAAGGCAGTTTTAACTCTTTCAATCATTTCCCTCTCTAATCTTTTTTCAACTCTTTTATTAACGACACATTGCACAAGGTTTCATCAAAATCCAATCATTAGCACTCAAATTAGAGATGAACCCCCCCGTTGACTGGACTAACAGCAAATAAGTGAAGCAAACGACGCCCGTCGATTATTCCTTTATCTAACTGCGCATGCTCTCACATCTGACGTGCGATGGGCGCGAATTCAAAATTTCTTAATTTAAATAATTAATTTCACTATTAAAATGACTATAGATTATAAAATAAAAAAATACGGGTCAAATAAAATTTACTAAAGTACTTGAATATAAAATTTTTAAAAAATGGTCAACGACCCTATTGGCCAAGTTATGGCTCTTTGTTGTTAGAAAGGTTTCAGATGGAACCCACCCCGCTCATTTGTCTCACGTCTTATTAGCAAAGATTATTAATAATAGGAATAACTTAACCAAAAGTTTAAGAGATAACCCTAGAGAAACCTGACTGATTGAATGGCACACTATATTTCAGGAGCCTACTTATCTTTGTTTTTATCCAGTGCAAATTTTATTTAGCAATTAGTCCTACTGTAAAAGTCACTTACCGAAGAGGCTTCTTCAATAAAATGTAACTTTTTATTGTTTTTAGAAGTAAATATTATCTACCTCGCCGCATGCAATATAATCATTTAGAACTAATTTGGCCTACACATATGAAAAGTGCACATATATTATAGGGTGAATCGGCAATCATATAATAAGTAGGGTTTATACCTATCATTAGGGCATATTCCTACATTCAAACAAATAATAATACTCAGATCTCTTTCATATGGGCGTGTGCAATTATTGTAGACACGCAACCACCATAAAAATGTTACAGAACTAGTACGAACGTTTAAAATCTGCAACACCTATTTATGTTGACATTGATATATGTTCTGTTACATGATTTTATGAAATATCTCTTGCGTGTTGTGTTTAGAGTATACTCGCCAAAGACCCAAATTGCCAAAAATTACTCAAGTTTTTGCCTTGCAGTAATCAAGTTTTTTTTACAAAATATAGGACAGTGTTGCCTAGATATATGGATTTTATTTATTTATTCACGATTTATGGAGAAGTATGACTTTATTTATTAATAAATCAAGTGCACATAGACAAAATTATTTTAAACCACGTCTAAAATAATAGATAACTGATTTAATAAGAGCATCAAAACCTATAAGAGGAATATTCGGAGTTTACATCTTTCATCGGTAACAAAAAAAAATCTCGATTATCATCAATTTAAAAATTACTCAGGCACACCAAATAAAAAAGTGGTCTTTTTCTGGTACTCCATTGGGTAACCCATATGTATTTCGATGTGCTTAACACGAATCAGGTGTCCGTGGCCACCATTTTTTTGTACATCGCGAAAACAACCTAAAAAAACATAGGTTATTTTCGCGATTTACTAAAAATTGGTGGGTAACGGAGCTAAACGGATACCCGATTCGTATTCAGCATGTTGAAATACATAATAAGAAGTTGCAATGGAGTTGTGTGTGTCTTTGTAATATATGAATATCACCGGATCCTCCGCCATTTTCTAGAAAATCGCGTGCGAGTGAAATGCCCTTAAGTGAAGTTTTTGCATTATTCTAAGAAAACCGTATTTATCACCTTTCAGGGAGCTGTTTTATCGATTTTTTTGTGTTATGCCTAAGCTTATGGATTAAAATTAGGTAAATCTAATTCTATAATTTGTCTTATATTTTAGTCCTGCAATCTTCTTTTTATTAAAAGCTTTTATTTAACTTGCAATGTTTGTTTGTATGTTTGTTTGTATGTTTGTTTGTATGTTTGTTTGTATGTTTGTTTGTATGTTTGTTTGTATGTTTGTTTGTATGTTTGTTTGTATGTTTGTTTGTTGGTTTAGGTCAAATCTTGCAAGCTAAATTTCGACTAGTTCTAATTAAGCTAGAGCTTTGAAATTTGGCACACGTGTATAAGTCCGGTGACAAAGCAACATAGTATAGCCATTATCGGTCTAAATCCAATATGGCGGACGTCCCAAGATGGCGCATCGGCTTTTTGTTCACAACCCCCCTGATATGGGTATCAAATGAAAGAGTTTGACGAGTAAAATACGATAAACAATGTGACGTCATTCTACATCCAATATGGTGGACGTCCCAAGATGGCGGATCTGCTTTTTAGTCACAATCCCGTTGATATGGGTGTCAAATGGCAGGGTTTGACGAGTAAAATACGATAAAGTGTGCGACGTCATTTTAAATTCAATATGGCGGACGTGGGAGAGGTGGGAAGAAGTGGGGAAAAAGTGGGAAGAGGTGGGAAGAGGTGGGGAAGGGGTGGGAAAGAGGTGGGAAGGGTAGGAAAGGGGTGGTAAGAGTTGGAGAAAGGTGGGAAGAGGTGGGGAAGGGGTGGGGAAGGGGTGGTAAAGAGGTGGGAAGGGTAGGAAAGGGGTGGGAAGAGGTGGGGAAAGTTGGGGAAGAAGTGAGGAAGAGGTGGGAAAGAGATGGGACGAGGTAAGGAATAGGGTGGAAAGAGGTGGAGAGAGATGGGAAAGGGCAGTGGAAGAGGTGGGAAAGAGGCGGGAAGAGGTGGGAATAGGTGGGAAGAGGGAGGGACGAAGTGGGAATAGGGTGGGACGAGGTGGGGAAGCGGTGGGAATAGGATGGAAAGAGGTGGGGAGAGGTGGGAAAGGGGTGGGAAGAAGTGGGAAGTAATGGTAGAGGGGAGAGGGAAGGGGTGGATGGCGGTGGCAAATGAAAGGGTTTTGTCTGTCTGTTTGTAAAATAAGTAGACTAAAAGGTAAAAAATAAAGGAAAAGCTTTTTTTTGAAAAAACTACTAAAAAGTAAAAATAATTTTGTTTAAATTCATACACATGGAAACCAAAAGCTTTGGGGGCGGTCAATTGAGCAAAGTAACTATGCAATAGCGCTATATGACCGCCCCCAAAGCTTTTGGTTTCCATGTGTATGAATTTAAACAAAATTACTTTTACTTTTTAGTAGTTTTTTCAAATAAAAGCTTTTCCTTAAAAATATTTTTTTTTATATAATTTTATTCTATATTGAATGAAGTGTGGACTCCATGTCCTACAAATTATACCTGCTTGTAACTCCTATTTTTTAACCCCCCGATCCAAAAACAGGAGTGTTATAAGTTTGACGCGTATGTTTGTATGTCTGTCTGTCTGTCTGTGGCTTCATATCTCTTCAACGGGTGATTCGATTTTGATGCACTTTTTTTTATTTGAAAGAGTATTTTGTCGAGAAGGTTTTTGCCATATTAGATTTTGATGTTTGGTCGCCATCTTGATTACAATCTTTTATTTAACTTGCCTTGTTCTTGTGGGTCAAATCTTGCAAATGAATTTGAAAATAGTTATCCCCAACCGATTGAGCTGAAATTTTGCATACACATTTAGTTTGGATAACAATGCATGGTTAGCTAAGTGACGTCATTCCAAATCCAATATGGCGGACTCTCAAAGATGGCGGATCAGTTATTTTTTATGCACTTCCATGATATGGGTATCAAATGAAAGGGTTTGCTGAGAAGAATATGAAAATAAAATGACTTCACACTAAATTCAATATGGCGGACAAAATTTTTTAATTTTAACACTATAATTTGATCGTATAGTGTATTCGCTCATACGCTGAATTCTAAGAAATGGTGAAGGATTAAAATTTTATATCGGATAGGAATGACGCAATGAATATACACTTCTCCAAGAAATTAATGCACCACCAAAAAATAACCAAAAGTTAGAGGTTAGTTAATTTTAAACCCCCGACCCAAAAAGAGTTTGACGCGTATGTTTGTATGTCTGTCTGTCTGTGGCTTCATATCTCTTCAACGGGTGATCCGATTTTGATGCACTTTTTTTTATTTGAAAGAGTATTTTGTCGAGGAGGTTTTAGGCCATATTAGATTTTGAATTCGCCATGTTGAACTTCTCTAGAAATTGTCCGATTGAAGTAAAATTGAAAACGTGCAGACAATTATGGTAGCCGAATATAATTTCGGTCTCATTTTGATTCGGTCATATGAAACTGGTACGATTAGACACATTGTTCGGGGGTATTTAATTTTTTAACCCACTTCCCACAAAGTTATAAGTTTGACTCGTATGTTTGTTTGTCTGTATGTCTGTCTGTCTGTGGCTTTATATCTATTCAACGGTAAATCCGATTTTGATGAAGTTTGTATTAAAATTAAATATAACACATATATTTATAATAGAACCGGTCTTGTAGACCGTGTGCGATTAGTAGAATACAAAATTGGACCGCGTCGGCTTAAAGGTTAAAAAGTTCTGGTGATATAATAATACGCTATGTTGTATGTATATGTTCAGTTTAAATAGTATAAAATAAAATTAAATTACAAATAAAAAAAAAAACTCGACACAAAAATATCGACTAAATAACTAATATAAAAAAAATAAATTAACGCAACTTTAAAAATTATGAAATAATTTTGAATCCAAGTACGAACTCTTATGATTTATTTAAATCCAGCTTACATTTTCTTTATGTCCTCGAGATTTGCTTTCTTAAACGCATGCGGGCTGCTGTAAACACGAACTACTAAATAGTTATATTCAAAACAGCAGCTCCCGATATATTCATGCGTATAAGAAAGCAAATCTCGAGGACATAAAGAAAATGTAAGCTGGATTTAAATAAATCATAAGAGTTCGTATATGGAATAAAAATTATTTCATAATTTTTAAAGTTGTGTTAATTAATTAATTTTTTTTTATATTAGTTATTTAGTCGATATTTTTGTGTCGGGTTTTTTAAAATTTGTAATTTAATTTTTTGAACAATAAGTTCAAAAAGAGTTTTGAACTTATTATCGAAGATGAGAAACCCCTAATTTTGAAGTAATTGATATTGCAGTGACACGGTGAGCTACAACCAAATTTAAATCAAAGTTGTTGCCACTCGGAATTTTTTTTAACACATTCTTAGATGTATATAGAACCAATTTCCACGATATTTAAAATCATTCATCGCAGAAATTTTTCAGGTGAGCGTGTCGTTATGTATTTGGACCCGCTGAAACCGAATTCGAAGTCAGAATCGTCAGATTAGCTCGTTTTTCACCCCCTAAAAAAAATGGTCTGTCCGGCGGACTATACCAGTGTATCCTTTATGTATTTGGTCAGGATACATTGGTCTGAAAAACTGGAAAACGAACCAATCTGACAATTCTGACTTCGGATTCGGTTTCCGCGGGTCCAAATACATAAAGATACACTGGTCTGGTCCGCAGTTCAGACCACTTTTTTTTTGTTTGGGGGTATTTTTTAGGGTTCGGGGTGAAAAACGAGCGAATCTGACAATTCTGACTTCAAATTGGTCCAAATATATAAGGATACATTTGGTATGGACCCCGAGACAGACCTTTTTTTTGCGAGGGTGTTTCTTTGGGGTTGGAGGTGAAACATGAGCCAATCTGACAATTCTGACTTCGGATTCGGTTTCAGCGGGTCAAATACATAAAGATACACTGGTCTGGTCCACAGGTCAGACCACTTTTTTTTGAATGGCTGTGTCATTAAACAAAAAAAGTAAAACACTTGTAAAAAAAAATTCTGCGATGAATGATTTTAAATATCGTGGAAATTGGTTCAATATACATCCAAGAATGTGTTAAAAAAAAATCCGAGTGGCAACAACACAAAGTGTAAACTTGACGCTTCTAATAAATCAAAATAATTTTTTTTGGGTAAGGGCTAGTTTATTTTTTCATCCCCCTAAAAACCACCTACTTCATTAAAGGATTTTTTTAGCCATTTTTCCGTCGAATTCCATATGAATCAGAAGTTTTAAAGTTTTATTCTGTTTATTTCTGTTTCCACCCCCTGAAACTAGCCTGTTTTCTCAAAAAGGTTTTATTTACTAATTTATCGTTGATTCAGTAGTCAGTTTCTATACGAATCCGAAATATTTCAATTTTACTTAGTTATTTTGATATTCACCTCCTAAAAACTTCCCAATTTATCAATGGGGTTTTTAAAATTATTTTTCCTATAATCAGGAGCTTATTCTTCCACTTAAAGTTTGTGGACGCCCCCCACACGTACGTTTAATAAACGTTTTAAAAATATCGTAAACGTTGAAATTTTCAACGTTTGTAATTGGTTGAAAATTCCAATGTTTAAATAAGACGTTTAAAATACGTAATAAAAATAGTACAGTACCTAGAGGTAAAAAATATGCAAAACTTCGGAATAATGTCATATTGAACGGTTTTCGTTCATTTTTGGCAGTATAATAGTAAATGCTCCACAGAAAAGTTTCTATATTGTGCGGGGGTTTGTTAATTTATAGGGGATGGATGCCACCCCTTCTCAGGGGGTGGCACTTAAAAAATTTATATATTTATTGGAGCTGAAGTAGAATCAAATTTTAAGAAGAAGAGGTTCTACGCAATTTTTCACATAAATTGATAGTTTTTAAGTTATAACGACTTCAAAATTGCGATTTTAGCTTCAAGAAAAAGGTATTTCCAAACGGCTTTCGTCAAGTATCTCGAAAAGTATTACTTTATCGAAAAAATGTTACAGACCAATTATAGAAAGTACAAACTGAGAATGAATTCTATTTTTTGTTTATTGATGTAGGATTAATAATTTCGGAGATATTTAAGTTTACATTTGGCATCCAAGTGTTCATAAGATAAGTATTTAGAGTGAGAGTTAAATATCTCAGAAATTGTGACACCTACGTCAAGGATGTTAATAGGTAGAATAATAGGTTATTAATTAAGCTGTTTTTCTTATTTGTTTCTGTACTCTGTAGCATAAAAAACAAAGACGTTATGACCGAAGCAATGTGCGTCTACACATTTTCTTAATAACGACGTCGCCATTTTGTTACTGTAATTAGCGAGTAATTAAAAATAGGAATTTCAATCTCATTAATATATAGCATGACGTAGATGCTCAAATTTTTTGGTTAGTATACAGCACTTGCTTTAGAAAAGATACAGTTTACACTATAAAGGTATTTTCGATAAAACGTTATTTTTTTTCCTTTTCCAAATATCTCAATAAATATTAGTTTTATTGAAAAGAGACAAAAAATAAAGCTCATAAACTGAAAATGAATTTCGCTGTAGCATAAGAAATAAAGAAGTTATGACGTAACAATGTGCGTATTTATATTTATTTATATAAAAAGGTTGCCATTTTGTTACTCTAATCAGCCAGTAATTAAAAAAAATTATCTAAAATACAGTTTTTCATTAAGATGTAGCATTACCTAGATCTCAAATTTTTTGGCTCATTTAAAGCACTTGCTTTAGAAAAAAATGCATTTTAAACTGTAAAGGTAATTTCGAAATACTTGGATACCAAATATAAACTCAAATATCTCCGAAATTATTAATCCTACATCAATAAACAAAAAATATAATTAATTCTCAGTTTGTACTTTCTGTAATTAGTCCGTAACATTTTTTCGATAAAGTAATACTTTTCGAGATACTTGACGAAAGCCGTTTGGAAATACCTGTTTTTTAAGCTAAAATCGCAATTTTGAAATCATTATAACTTAAAAACCATCAATTTATGTGAAAAATTACATAGAACCTTTTCTTCTTAAAATTTGATTCTATTTCAGCTCCAATTAATATATATATTTTTTAAGTGCCACCCCCTGAGAAGTGGTGGATGCCACCCCCTATAAATTAGCAAGCCCCCGCATAATATGGAAACTTTTGTGTGGAGCATTTACTGTTATACTGCCAAGAATGAACGAAATACGTTCAATATGACATTATTCCGAAGTTAAAACCTCTAGTTACTGTACTACTACTACTACACGCATTTTTAACCACTAGTAGAAAAAAATACTGGAATAAAGCATTTTAGTAAGCACGTTTTTTTCACAAATATGTAATAACGTATAAAACACGTTTATATTGTAAGGAGTATTAACGACATGCTAAAGTTTAACGTTTTTTACTACTTATATTTAATACGGCGATTCAAACGTTTTATTAAAAGAAAAAGGAACGTATTTTTTACAGAGTTAAAATAACTGTTGTTTCAAACTTACTAAATGCAAGGTAATTTTAAATCCACAGGTGAAATAGATGGTAGAACATTACTTTTTTAAACGTTTTTCTACGAATCTATATCCATGCATAGAATTCGGCTGTAAAATATTATATTTAAATCAAACTTATAAAATACGTTACTCCTACACAAATTCCAAACCAAAAACGGAAGGGATTACTGAAATAAAACGTTTCTTTTACTGATTTTACTGATATATTAACATATAATACACGTTCATAATATGAGAAGTTGTAACAACCCGCTAAATGTAACGTTTGTGAAACGAGAAAATTAAACGTTTTTTTATTGCATGTATCTAATATAGCAATTGAAATAATGTTTTATTTAAAGAAAAAAACAACGTTTTTATACAACGCTGAAATAACTGATGTTTTCAACTCATTAAAATGCACTGAAATTCTAAATCTACAGGTAAAATAACTAGTAGATGATGACGTTTTTTCAACATTTTTCTACTCATCTATATTAATGCATAAAATTTGCTTGCAATTTTTGACGAGTTTATGGATTACCACGTAGTTTGTTGCAAAAATAATTTCTAGATGGCGTCACATACAAAACACTGGCAATAATCAATCACGTTTTATCTTTTACTATAATGAATTTGTAGAAAATAAATACTATAGATTCCAACGTTGAAATTCATTAATGAAACATCGATTTATTTGGATGGATCCTAACGATCAAGTTAAATATCATTATTTTGTGACTGAGCCGAGTAGCCGAGATAAAAGAGCATAAATGTTTTACGCTATGCTGTGGGTGAAAACGTTTATTTTTCTGTTTAATTTCATTTAATTAATGTATATAATTAGTGAATATTTAACATTATTTAAACCTTTAATGAATGATGTGACTTAATAGTACTGACTTTCAATATATAAAATTACATAACTTTTAAACTTCTCCAGTAAATCAAAGATACAAAGAGCAAATTGATGACCGGCTTAAAGTAGAACAAAGTCAAAAGTTTATATATAATGAAAGTTTGAAACGAGGGCGTGAAAAAATCAAGTCATAAAGCTCTGAAAATAATGTAAAGAGATCGTTTAAACTTTTACGAATGCGCGTCATAGCATTCACGTCAACTTGTATTGGATAGAGCATAAAAATGTGAGGGAAATACTTGAACAGTTAGGGAAGTTAGTAGGCTGAGTCAGAAAACGTAGAACATTGCTAAATTCTACAATTCTATATGTCGTAAAAAAGAGTATCATATTTCTTTTGTTTTTCTTATTCAATTTTTAACTTCATGTGCTAAAAACTTGCAAAAAATTTTCTTTAGATAGAACCATAATCAGCTAAAGTACACCCAGTACTGAAAATGTCTGAAAGTTGGGCTGCTGGCTGCTCTATGTTTTGCTTCTGACTCTAATTGCCTTTGCCTCCACACCTCTTCACAATGTAGCCCAACTTACCATAAAAGAAGTCCATATATGGAATCAAAAAACGAATTTTCAACGACATTCTACATACTATGGATTACTGTCAGTAATTATCTTAATGATGTTCAATATTTCCGTAAATATTTGTAACAAATGATTTAATGCCACCCAAACTCTTTTTTCAATTTCATATAATATACATATCAAGTACATCCTCCTTCATAATTTCTTTAATATCATCTCCTTGATTTTGACCTCATTCTGGATAATGTTTCTTTTAGTAATTTTAGGCAAAAAAGTCCTCGTACTTTACTGAATGGCTATAAATGGACAACTAATTCGCATAATAAATTTTAATATACAGGGTGTCTCGCTTAAACATCCCTGAGCCATTTTCTCGATAACTAAAACAGATATTTCGTAATAATTCCGTAAAACGTATTCACTAGAATATATAAATGAGTTTATTTTTGAGTAAAAACGGTCATTTTACAAATTAAGGTATAGTTGACGTTGCGATGGAAAGGAATTGTTAGAGCCCAGGAACCTTGAAATGAAGTCCATGTGATGAGGCATTACTTTCTTAGCAACTTTTAAGATACGAACAATCTTCGAAAAAATCACTGGTTTTCGAGACATTCGAACTTTAATATAATTTTAATAAAGTATGAAAATAGCCATAACTTTTTTAAAATAAATTTTAGACGACAAGTCCCTTGGGGAATTTTTCGTAGTGAATCAGACTGATTTAGTAATGAAAGAAGTTTATTTCAAAATAAAAAAGTTTATTCAATTATTTCAACTGCTATTTAGAAATTAACGGTTTTAACATTTCTGTTTATTCTGTGTATTGTCTAATCTCTGTGTTATGTCTTTGTTGTATGTTCGACTGAATTTTATACTGTAAATTGTAGAGCACTACAGCACTACAAATGCCTTGCTTCATGTTACCGACGAGATCTTCAAAGCTTCTGATTCTAATTTAAATAAATATTTAATTTTACTTGATTTTAGTAAAGCTTTCGACACTCAGAACCATAGCAAACTGAGTTATTTTGAATTTAGTGAATCCTCCGTCGCATTTTTTGGTAATTACCTGTGAGACATTAGAGAGTCGGGTTAAAATGCAATTTTTGCAATTTTGAGCTAGTTAAGCAAGGTGTTCCACAAGGGAGCATTTTAGAACCTTTATTGTTCTCCATATATACCGCTCATTTTTATACTTGTCTTAACTATCGTAGTAGTTATCAATATGCTGATGACACACAACTTTTTTCTCTTTCCAAATTGATAATCTCAAAGATTCCGTTGAAAAAATTAATGCTGAGGCACATAACCTAATTCTTAACGAATCCAAAACTGTAATACTGCTCTTTGGGCCTCATAATAAAACTAAAATAAATAACTGATTTTCAAATTAACCTTAATAATATTACTTTAAACACTAGCGAATTCTCTAAAATCTTATTTTATTCTTTTATATTGATTATTCTTAGATATTGACTTGAAATTCTCTGAACATGTCAGCTGTGATTAAAAGAGGCAGTACAAAAAAGTAGCAGTTATAATAGTTACTTGTACAGCAGGGACTTTGATCACCTGATGCCGGCCTTATACTAGAATTATTATTATTTGCTTACCTTTAGGGCTACTTCTAATTCTTCTTCCCGCATATTGTTAGGCACGTGGCCCGGTGTAGCCCCTAAAGAGGGCGCCCGAACTCATCGTCTGTCTGCTAGTATCGGAACCCTAGAAATAATTAATTATTCATAAATTATTTGTCAAAAATAATTGTGTAAAATATTAGTCACATTTTTTTAGTTTATAGCCAAAACAAGTTAGAGATTTGTTAAATTATTAATTGGGTGCGATTAAAATGATGTGGTGACAATGCCAGAAGGATAACAGAAATAATAGCAGGTGCCAAAAATTTTATTGGCTCTAATTTCTGAGTACTCCAAGTATATATAGTCTTTCTGAACTCAGTTACAACAGTATAAAACTCATATCATAGCAGTCGTTAAAAACTTTTGGAACCGTTCTTTAATTAACACTCTTTTATTAGGTCAACCTGTAATTATAGTATAGTACCTAGAGGTAGAAAATATGCAAAACTTCGGAATAATGTCATATTGAACGGATTTCGTTCATTTTTGGCCGTATAATAGTAAATGCTTAATGCTTCACAAAAAAGTTTCTATATTGTGCAGGGGCTTGCTAATTTATAGGGGGTAGATGCCACCCCTTCTCAGGTGGTGGCACTTAAAAAATATATATATTTATTGGAGCTGAAAAAGAATCAAATTTAAGAAGGAAAGGTTATATGCAATTTTTCACATAAATTGATAGTTTTTAAGTTATAACGACTTCGAAATTAGCTTAAAAAAATGTATTTCCAAACGGCTTTCGTCAAGTATCTTGAAAAGTATTGCTTTATCGAAAAATGTTACAGACCAATTACAGACAGTACAAACATAAGATAATTATTTAGAGTGAGAGTTAAATATCTTAAAAAGTGTGACATCCATGTCAAGAATGCTAATAGGTAGAATAATAGGTTGTTAATTAAGCTTTCAACTGTTTTTCAATTTGTTTCTGTAGCATAAAAAACAAAGAAGTTATGACCGAAGCAATGTGCTTTCGTCTTCATATTCACCATTTTGTTACTGTAATTAGCCAGTAAATAGAAAAAAGGCATTTCAAACACTGTTTCTCATTAATATAGAGCATGACGTAGATGCTCAAATTTTTTCGTTTGTATACTTGGTTTAGAAAAAAATACAGTTTAAACTATAAAGGTATTTTCGATAAAACGTAATTTTTTTTCCTTTTCCAAATATCTCAGTAAATATTAGTTTTATTGAAAGATGGGTAGAGTATTTATAAAAGCATGTTTTTTTTTAGTTTTTAAACTATTTTCTAGACAATTATGCAATTGATTTGTTTGATTAGTATACTAGCGTTATCAGAACTAAATCAACAGTATATATGAAGTTCTTGTTTTTTCATATTGAATATTAGATACTGAGTGTATGAAAGTTATCTGCTAATAGCCCAAAATGACACGTTTCAATATGCTACTGAAGTAACTTCCACAAACACCAAAACACTTGAATATTATTACTCGACAAGCTTTTCGTCAACCATGTTGGCATCATATGGACACGATTAAAACTGCATTACAATATAACTATGAGAAAAGAAGTAAAAGATATTATTCTTGAATACTGATGAAGTTATAAGAAAGTGAATATTTTTTGTTATACAGTGTGTTCACGGATTGTGTTTAGAAGAGGAAAAAATTTTCGTTTGTAAGTTTGCAGGAAAAGTCTTTATAAAAACGTCTGCTTTTTATTTTCCAAAATTTATATGCAATATTTTCAAAAACGTCAAAAACTATAATGAGCGAAGTACTTTTATTTGTGAAAATATTGAAAAATAATATTAGCAAAAAGTCGGTTAAAAATTATATGCAAGAATGTAAATGATTGAAAACGAACAAAAAAATAATTTCATAATTGACTATTAATAACTTTTATCCATAATATAAAATTTGAATGTTGTGTTTTATCATACGAGGTATACTTTAGGTAGGGCTAGACGTAGGTACTTCTATATTTTTTTGACATCGGTTTTTTCTTATGGGGAAATTTCTTGAGAATCTTTTAGGTATTTTATTTCGTTATATTTTAATAGTGTCCAAAATTATTTAAATGGATCATGGATCTGATTACTAATAAGAATAAACTTTAATGGATAAAATCTTCCTTTCTTCCACTTCGATAACAGTGGTCCCTCCACCTTTAAACCTTATTAATACAACAAATTCTGCAAATAGCAAGTACATCTTTGGGAAATATGAAATTATCTCTTGCTATAATTCACATAAAATATCAATTATTTCGAATTATGAATACATTTGCATTAAAATTGTAGTACTAAACAGCAATCATGTTTAGTAAATCCTATGATTAGATGGATAATCTTAGATGTTTGGCAACCTACATTAAAATAAAAACATGTTAAAACAAATACTTGTAAGACAGATGGATGGTGACCTACATTATTATGTAAATTTACATACAAGTGACAATTATTAATTCATATTTGTATTTCCCATACATTTAACATACATATTTAAATTAATTATACCACATTGATATATGTAATTACTTGCTGCCAGTTTTGTCAGCGTTAGATGTAGTTTTAGAATTATATTGGACATTCATTGGAATATTATGTACCGTTTATTATAAATTAATTGTGCAAAATGATTTTCTGTAATTTTTTGTTTCCAACATATACAGATAAAGTGACAATTAATTAATTGAAATCTCGCTTATAAAGCAACACTTTATTAATAAGTATGAATAATATTAGTTAAAAAATAGCAACGTTTTCGAATGTAATACCACTAGAGGTTCGACTTAGTCCGATATTTTTTCGCTTTCACAAGAATTTTGGAGGTTATTATGGAAGTTTAGTTAAGCAGGGTGTGAGGGTGAATAAGTTTTACGAATTGTAATGTATAGTGCATAGTTTTGATTTCCTGATTGTTAACGTGTTATTATATTGTATTTGCTACCGTAAGTAAATTTCTTCATTATATCTTCCCAGAGTGGATGTGTTTAAGTTGTCTTTATGTGTAACTTTGTGTCATTTGTACCTACACATGTAATAATTGATTTGCATGCCTCACGGGCGTAGATAAGGAGGGTAGAGGTGGTAACTACCCCCCCCCCCCCCCAAGAAGGGCTAGAACATAAAAAGTAAGGCGAGAGTAAGAGTGGCTTATCTGCAGATATAAAATTATATTACGCTTACGCTTTGTAGCGTGCTTTCTTAAGTTAAATTCTTTACCACTTGACACTTAGACACAAAGTCAACCCCTCATAAATCGTAATTCTGTCCTGACCCACTTGATAAGGTACTCAGGTCAAATAATTTGTATAGTGGTATTAAAGTTAATAGGTTTATTATAAGCCCTTGCCACGATTGACACATTTTGTAAACACCACTTTTATTTCTTTATTTTTCATATCCCCCCCCCCTACAAACAAATTTTATTTACGCCCTTGGCATGCTTGATAGGTATTTCTATTTAATTTTACTTGCCGCGGTGATAATTATTTTGTAACAATTCAGGATTGACTCTGTATGAACTATATTACAACTTTAATTTTTGCCTGAAGGATCATCTGTCTGATTAAATTGTAACAGCGCAATCTCAATTTATAAAAATACAAAAATAGGGAAACTGAAGTAAATATAGGAAACTATGTTTTATATCATTAAAAAGCTTTTTTATGGCCTTTCAAATGGTATAAAAATATACGAGGTGTCCCATTTAAAAAACCAAAGTAAATTCATATCTCCGAAATGCGACTTTCAATTATTTTTCTGAAATGATTTTTGGAAAATACATGTGATTTTCTATAACTTTTATTTTTTTATCTTTTTTACGTAACTTCAAAAATAACGAAGTTAAACGAGGTTCTAACGTTCACGCGATCAGCCTGTACAGTGCATAGTTTTGACTTCCCGAATTATTAACGTATTATTTTTTGATGAATTACCCTATTAGACTAGTTCACAAGTTCAAAGCCGTGTTAATTCTTGATAAAGCTCGTAAAAATATGAATGAGGGCTCATTGGATTTGAAATGACGTCTAGAAAAATGTTCAAAATTTTCAAACCCACACATAAACAATTGCAAAAGTTATAAACAAATGAAAATTGAAAAAATAACAAGTTTCGTTTTTTGTAAATAACTCGAAAACTATTAGTATTTAAGAAATTTTAAAGAAAGATTCTTAAAGAAAAAGAAATTTCGAATAAAAAAGTCCCGACTCCCGAAACTCTATCTCTGTTATTAATAATTTTAATTTAATGTTGAAAATTGAGCTCCGCGCGGCGAACACTAAGCCGTTACGATGCTCTGAAATGGGCCGTAATTAGTAAAAATAGTTTTTTATGTTATTAACTATTAGTTTAAATTTTTTTAAAATTATGATATTATTTAGACACTTAAAAGAGCAATATCCCGTTGTAAAAAAATGTTTTCACCGTTTTTTCATTAAATGAGCCTATTGTTAATTAACAAATTTTTAGAGTTTGCGTTTATATTTCAAGTCGGATAATTGTTAAACAAAAGCCACTAACATTACTTCGCTTCGTGGAGTAGAGACCCTATATAATACTATATATATTTTTCCTAATACTATATAGTTTTTAAAATTTTAAATTAATATTTAATAACATCTTTACTTATTTCGGCCGGTTTCAGAGCATCGTAACGGCTTAGTGTTCGCCGCGCGGAGCTCTATTTTCAATATTAAATTAAAATGATTAATAATGGGGATAGAGTTTCGGGAGTCCGGACTTTTTTATTGGAAATTCCTTCCTCTTTAAGAATCTTTCTTTAAAATTTCTTAAATACTAATAGTTTTCGAGTTATTTACAAAAAACGAAACTCGTTATTTTTTTCAATCTTCATTTGTTTAAACTTTTGCAATTGTTTATGTGCGAGTTTGAAAATTTTGAACATTTTTCTAGACGTCATTCCGAATCCAATGAACTCTTATTTTTACGAGCTTTATCAAGAATTAACACGGCTTTGAACTTGTGAACTAGTGTATATAAGTATATTTTTTATCTTATTCTGGCTGCCAAGAAGTAACGGAATTTTACGATTTTCACAATGGCAAACGATGCTATCTTGAATTATGAGAGTTGCCCAAAGGTACCGACATCACGGCATCTGTCGTGGTTGCTTGCAGCCTCACCAAAGATCTTTTCCATTGACATTAATCCAATCGAGCCTGCATACAATTAACATAACATCTTTTTCAGCACTTTACATTGGTGGACCGGTCTGGAGCTAGATCACTGCTTTATATGTACTAAGACAGCTCCGTGATGTCCGAGGGAGCTGTTAGTGAATGTCAGTTAAGTGAAGTTTGCGAGAAATAGTCTGACAAGTCACAGAGCTGCAACTAGTCGAAAACTGACTGTAACTCATCGAGGAATTATTATTTAATTATTTACAGAGTTGGCTTTTTAAGTCTTATGAAGTTGGCAAATTTGAAAAATAACCCCCCAAAGAAGTTGGCTCGCTGCGCCCCTGGACCAGAATATGTCTCTACGGCAATGCTAGAAGACGGCGAGTGTACTGACGACTCAGAGAACGATTTGCTCAGTGTTACTTTGACGAACGAGTCAGTTATGGCGGAGTTCATGCATGATACATATATAGTACAAAATCTCCAAAGCACGAACTGACGCAATAGGAGTTTGTCAGGTCTGAGCTATATTGAAGAAATTCTGAATTCGTATTATGCTAGGCCATACTCACACAATCATCTGAATGTATTTCGCAGAACTTGATCTTTAGGTGATGGTGTGTGTGGCCAGCAAACAATTTCGACTTAAACTCTCACAGACTATCTACGGAACGAGCTCAAACAAAGAGTTTGGACCATAGTTCCAACTGCAACGTCCATCACAGAGCTAGTAATAGTAGTCGACGGGGAATCTTCCCACAAAAAATATAACCAATTTAATTAGGTATGACTAACCGTGTGCAAGCTGTTATTAGGGTAAAGAAGGGTAATATAAAGTACTAAAAATAAGAATCGTTGCGTTATTGTAATGATATTTAATTTCTTCAAAATCCGATTTTATTGTTATATTATATACAGGGTGCGCCACTTAAAATTCCCCAGACTTGTAACTGTTTTATTTTTGAAGAGATGACCATGTTGGGCACATCAAATTGTAGACATTTTTAAAGCCGTTAAACATGCATACATAGTGATTTAAAAAAAAATTTTGAAAAAATTGTTTTGTTATTAAAAAAAAAAATTGAAATTAAAATTTTGTAATTTCCTATTATTTAGTACATTTTAATAAAGTTTATTTTTAAAAATATTTATTTATGTTGTTTCTTGTTGCTGTTTTGTTACGTTGAGTATTGTTTGTGATATGTCTTTCACAAATAAAGCATAAAATTATTATTTACATTTTTTCAGTTATTTAAAAAAAAATCAGTTTGGAATCGGAAGAGGTGTTTTTAATTTCTTTCTCTAAAACCAAAAAGAATTTCCAATATGACGTAATAACATAAATTGAAGCTAATTAAAACATTTATAAGAAAACATTAACGCAGTTCATGTACAGGATGACGTAAAAAAATATTCAAGAAAATTAAGTTTTCTTTCTTAACAATTTTTAAAAAAAAAATTTTAATCACTCTACACATGTTTAAATTCCTTAAAAATATCTACAATTTGATGGGCCCAACATCGTCGCTTAAAAAATAAGAAACTTACAAGCCTGGGGAGTTTTAAGTGGCACACCCTGTATATTATAAAAAATGGTGACTTATTCAAGGCAATTCATTTTAAGGCTCTTTCCTCACTTGAGAAAGAAGGAATCTTAAAAAATTTGAACTCATTTTAAAGACTATTAAATCATCGTTCAAACGATAAAAATTTTTTTAAATGTGATAATTGCCAGCTGAAGAAAATGTATTCAAAGTCAAAAACGCGAAGCAGGTCGATTATTTGCTCGCAAGTATATATCTTTATATAAAAAAAGATATTAATATAATTGATATTGCAAACATATCTCTCTCTCTCTTTCTTGAATATGTTAACCTTAAGAGTAATTTCATTCGAAGAATTAATTAACGATAGAAAGAAATCACTTTGACCGCTCCTCGCAATTTTTCCATGACAATTAATTAATTTAATTAGAATTTTGTTAAATTGCGAAGCATCATCTCACGCAAAAACGAGGTTTGTTCGCATAAATTGGAATCACTTATGTACCAGATAATTACAATGCTGCGGGTTTTCAAAACACCCATTAATTAAGTTTTTGTTTTATATTTTTTTTATAGAAATTGGTGTTCCCAATAATCTAGTAATACACGAAAGTTTCGGCTAAATTCCTAGAAATAGACAAAATTATGAATTTGATTTCTACACAATAATTACATAAAAGCGGGAAAAATAATAAAAATAAAAATGACAATGTTTAAATTAGCATAGATGAATAAAATTAAAAATGTTTGCCCCTCAAGGTGTAGCGGTGAGCCATGGCGAACTTAATGGCTTTGATTGGGTCATTAACCTCTAGGCAAGGTCGCGTAGTTGATTCCGATTCCAGTGCCTGTAATCGCGTTCCATCTACATCAATGTGCTCTAGAGGTGCTAAACGGGGCTACCTGGTGAGAAGCTAATATCTTCCAGATAACGACTTCTTTAGTTAACAAGTTGGAGGATAATATAATTAAGTACTATTTAATTTGTTAAGATCAATCATTTAATAATTTACTTCTTGGCTGGAATGGTATTACAACTTTCTGCTGGTCATTATAAGTACATCAAATCATTGTGGTGTGATAAAATTTATCACTTGTATGCCTCATCCAGGAGTTCGATATTTCCCGCAATCATTCAACGTTAATTAATTTGACATCGGATAAATTGAAGCGTCATACTCATATACTATATTATGTTATATACAGGGCCTGAGAAAGAAAACTTCTTTAGATACTATTCGCCAGAAAATTTAAAGAACGAAAATTATGTTTTTGGTGCTGAACATGGTCACCTACACATTAGACTACCCTTAAATTCAAAGTCAAGGCTACTTGGAACGAACATTTTTTTTAAACGCAGACAAACATGCACTACCCACCGACATTGTCAGTGTTGGAGCTGGGAATCGAACCCGGTACACGATAAGCACTAAGACCAAGCATGCCACACAGCACGTTCTAGCCCGCGGCGCTGCCTTGCCGGATATACAGGGTGAGTTACCATGACATGCGGAAAATAAAATGGTGTACTAGTCTTCTATGTGGGCAAGTCCCTGCAAGTGGCAAAGTCCATCGGAGTGATCCGAGGTAATTTAGTAATTTTTGTTGCATTAAAACTTGCAAAGATACGCTACTGTTACTTGTCTGTGGTCAGTAATAGGGCGATGAATTTACATATGAAAGAACATATCGAAGATGTTTACATTTCCTTAATTGGCATAAAAAGTTAAGCTGGCGGGTGTGGTCAAAGTGCCGCGTATTTCGCTTTCGGTCGAATAATTAGGACACCGGCAGGTACAAAGTGCCGAAGTTTGGTGTTTTCGTATTATTGACGAGTTTGTAAATATCTCTTATATCTACTTGTTGTTGAGAAGTTCACTAGCAATGTATTTTAGACTTATTTCGCTATTTTTGTAGTATGATTTGATTAAAACCATAAAGTCACTTCTACCCTCTCCAGCTTTGTTGTCAATAGTGTCAATTTCAAGTCTGATAAAGGGGGAAGGGAAGTGATATGGTTGTACCGGCGTACGGCGTTACGTATTACCAATTTTTTTGAAAGATAACTAAAAAAATAAAATAAATAAAAAGTTGTAGATAATTTAGTGCTCTATAAGATTGATAATGAGATGATGATGTTTGATTTAAACAGATATTTTTAAAAAACTATTTTTTATAACTTTTGAGGTAACAAGGTAACTTGTAAACTATTAGCCCTACAAAATAACGACAGAAATTGTAGAGACTTTAATGTTCTAAAAAACATTTTAATGTAGGATCAACAGTTTACGAGATATTTACGTTAGAAATTTTCACATGGCGGCTAAAGCACTCACTTGACAAAATACTCGGGAGGCACCCCAGAACACTTAAAAAAATTGCTTACGCTATTTTTACATCGCGAATCAACTTTCTTTGAGCTATTGATTTGGTTCACAGGATTGGGCTAAATATCCGTTTGATATACCTTATTCTCCATATCCACATGCACATCGTCAAATTAAGTAACTATATGTTAAATTTAATCAGAATTGTTAGGCCGTTCTAGAGGAAAACCTTATTTTTAAGTATTTTACCAGTCTCTTCTACATTTGAGCTAGGACCGATTTTGCAATTTTGGCTCGAGGTGTAATCGCCTTGAACACACACGCAAAACTTTAGTAAAATGGATCCAACGCACGCCATGCGTTAGTCGGTTTTCACTTGGATGATAAAGGGAGTTGCGTTGAATATGGACTTGGTTGTATGTAAAGTCTTTTGCAAAATATAATAGTCCAAGATCTCAGTGCCCCCAGACCTACGTCATTTTAGCAAAGCTAATATTTTGATAATAAATAGTGCAATAATGTAGTTAAAAACGTATGCTTACTTGCTAACTTGAAAGCTGGGCCCTTTTACAAGTAACATGTGCAAAAGGTACATAAAAACCTTACTAACCTACGTTAAAGGATAGCTGTTTTTTATATATGTTTTACAGAATACTGTTAAAAACCAACATTAATTATTGCCAGACACTTTCCGTAGGCCCTAACTTCCGCCAGACGCTATCAAGCTCGAAAAAAATTAGGGAACCTACATTATAAAACAGCAAGCTTACTTGGGGGTACTATTTTAAGACTTTTTGTAAGAAGCGAGACCAATCCGAAGGGCCTAACATCCTCCCAGACACGGTAAAAGTAATAATAATAATAATAATGAGTACACAATGGAAGTCAAAATATCAAAGCACATTATGTTAATAATGATTTTAAAAAGCTTAACCAGTAGTAGAAAAGTTATTGATATTATTCATAGATATGGACATATTGCATCAGTTATCCAGGAATTGAGGAGCTGAAAACAGAAGCGATATATACTTCAATACAAAAATCAAGTTTATGTCCTGAAACAATTAAAAAATCTTCAAATCTCTGTACTGTGTTGCCCACGACAATTTTGATCTGTTCGTGGAATCAAGAAATGGCAAAGATACGTTGCATGATATTGTTGGCATTATCTACCAAAATTTTGATTTGAATATTCTAGATGTATCAGAAATATCAAATTTACCGTCTCCCAGACGAAGAAACCTTGAATAAGAAGGAAAGAAGACGGAAAACATTCGAAGCTATATCTTTAGATGAAACCAAGGATGGTAGTGGGGGTGGATGAAGTAAAAAAATATTTTGAGGTTTTTGGTTCTTGTACACACACTAAATCACAATTTTTTTTCATCCCCTTAAATAATGGTAGGTAGGGGTGGTAATGGAGGTGGCTAATGCCAAAAAATGTTTTGAGACCTTAGCTTCTCTTGTGTATACTAAATACCAATTTTATGGGCTCTCTTACCCGCTTGATCTACCTATTTACCCCCCAACCCTTCGACGGAGTAAGACATTTTTTTTCGCTCAAAATTAAAATCTCGACGTTTCATGACATTCTAAGCCTATTAACAATAAAAATTTTCGAAAATTTGTTTTGTCGTTACTATATACTTCCACTGGATGTGGAAGTACAGTAATCAGTAATCACTGATCTAATGATATAGGCAGTTATACGAATAGCAAACCTGTCGAGTATCATAATTTAAAATAGAAAATGAAGAACTAAATGAATTATTGAATGACTAGTATTTGCAAGCAGCAAACTCTTAACGGAGAGTTCGGTAAAACACCGCAGTTTTATTTAATCTATATCAATCTTGTACATTATTATTTAACTTTGTCAAGAAGCGCCCGCACAGGAGATTTTGAACAATTTAAATTTGTATTGCCAAAAATCACTAATTTATTCTTCATATGTAATCAGCAAAATTATGCTCGAGGGATAGTTAAATACCATGCTAATTTGCTAAACGTCGCCGAAACTCATCCTGATTTGTTTGAGGAATTTCAAAAAAATTGCTTTGGCATTCAAAAACTAATAAACCTTTTTCAAAACAGCCAATTGACTTAGTTCTTAGTTGCGGAACTTTTATCATGTCTGGGGGGATGTTAGGCCCTTCGGATTAATCTGGCTGCTTACAAAAGGTCTTAAAATAGTACCTTTAGGCTTGTTACTATAACGTAGGTTTCTTCGTTTTTTTTTTTTGAACTTATAGCGTCTGGCGGAAGTTAGGGCCCAAGGAAAGTGTCTGGCAATAATGAATGTTGGTTTTTAACAGTATTCTGTAATACATATTTAAAATCAGCTGTTATACTTTAACGTAGGTTGGTAAGGTTTTAATGTACCTTTTGCACCCGTTACCTGTAAAAGGGCCCCGCTAATCTTCCTATTTCGTAGTTTTAAATCTCATTATTTTGGAAACGATTGGAATTATTGAGTGAAAATTCTTAGCAATAGTTTTGCTATCGTTCTACTTAGGTAGTTAGGTCTCATAGTTTTTTTAAATATACGTAATAAGAAAAAAAGTTATGGCCAAAAATAATAAATATTTCCCTATCGGTTGTCTCTTTCTTCTTGGTAATCGCCACCTTAAGTTAATATTTGTTGAAAAAAAAAAAACTGAGAACGCTCAAGGATCGAACCGTGAACCTCAAGACAACAACAAAACGAATATATTTGGTATTCAACAGTACAAGAATGCGCCTCGCCGGATCCCGGCCCGGAGCCAGCCCGACAATCACGGCGTGCAGCGTCGTGGTAAATGTGGAGCTGGGCGAGATGGGTCCGGTTCGGCTTAACGGTAATTAAATTGTTGCTAGAAACTCCTGTCTGCCGCAGGTAAACTTAAGAACTAATTAAAAATTTAAACATGTGCCCACATGGGTAAAATAACTAAAAACTCACAAGGCAAACGCACTTTTGGAAAATTTTGATTGTTAATACGGGACGTAGGTTGACGCTTACACCATGTCGTTAGCGTGTCACTTGAAAAGTGACATATATATATATATATATATATATATATATATATATATATATATATATATATATAAAAACCAGCTATCATACTTTAACGTAGGTGAGTAAAATTTTTATGTACCTTTTGTACCTGTTTTCTGTAAAAGGCCCCTTCTTTCAAGCTAGCAAATACGTAAACGTTCTTAACTACATATTACACTATTTGTTGTCAAAATATTAGCTTTGCTAAAATGACGTAGGTCTGGCGGCTCTAGGATCTTACTCTATTATATTTTAATAGTCTTTTATAAAAATTTGGGAAAAGTTTGAAGCCTCGACCGGTTTCAATCAAACCGGTCGGTCGGGGAAAAGGCCTTTGAAATGAAAAGGTTTAAATTTGACAGCCTGCGTCACTTAGTCATTTTTAGGTGTGGAATGGAAAAAAAATTGAATTTGAAGTGGTTACTACACCCGGCTGTGTCGGGGTGCTAGACGTCCCATTCTGTGTGTAGTGTGTTAAGAAGGGTATGCCTACTAATTCTTCTGACTGCTAATATAACATAAGTAAATGCGTCGCTGGCTCTCCTACTATAAGTACTAATTTAGACACAGGATCGTTAAAAATTATTTATGACCATTTTTGGTGCGGAACGGGTATTTCTGGTAGTAGGTATTTCTGATAGTAGCCAAATAAACGTGTCTCTCATCTATCTATCTGTCTAAAACCAGCTAAACCGATCAATATTTTCTTATATTTTAAATTCTTTTAGAAATATTACAAATCTTAAACGAGTGGCATACTTACATGAGTTTTTACAGGGTCAGTTACCTATTTTAGATAATAGTCCGTGGAATAGTGACAGATTTTTTGAAACGTTTGGTTCCTATCTGGCCTTTTGGGAGGCTTTTGTGCCTGATTTGTACTAACCATTTTCGTGTTTATCAAACGGTTATCCAGGGCCCTCAGCGGAAAACAGAAAAAAAAATTTCATGAAAATGAGCAATTTCAAACGTTTTGTTCCTATCTGGCGTCAAGTTAAACTTACGTTTTAAAGAAAAACATTTGACGGAAGCTTATCGCCAGACAAATTCCGTGGGCCATATGGCCTGAAATTTCAATCCGAACTTGTAAGAAAAATGGTCCAGAATCAAACGATTTGGTTCTTATCTGGGAACTGTATATATAGGTAAATAGATTATAATTATCGCGATATAACAAACGCCAGACAAATTCCGAGGGCCCAACAGTGAAAAAATTATTGTTCAAGTTGTCAACTATACCGCGAAAATCAAACGATTTACATTCGTCTGGCATTTGTTTTTTTGTTAATATTAGGCAATAAGTAGTTTCAATTTAAGAGTCCCAGACGAATTGGCCGGGTTCCCTGGATAGCCAGACTAAAAGAAAAGTGCGAAAAAATGCCATTTTCAAACGATTTATTCCTGTCTGGCATTTGGCTTTTAAAAAGATATGTTAATAAATAAGCCATATTTCTAGTCCCAGATAAAAAGCTTGGGCCCAGACGTACATATATTGAGCGAAAGTATTGAAAAATCAACAAACAGTCGTGTAAAAATCGATACACTTTCAAACGATTTACACTCGTCTGGGATTTGTTTTTTTAAAAAGATATGTTAATAAATAAACCATATTTCAAGTTCCAGACAAAAAACTGGGGCGCAGCTGTAGATATTTTAATCGAAACTATTGACAAATCGAAAAACAGTCGCGCAAAAATCGATGCATTTCCAAACGATTCTCACTCGTATGGCATTTGGTTTGTTGAAAAAGTATGTTTATAAAAGGCTAATTATAAACAACATTTTTACATATACAGTGCGTCCCAAAATTTTTTGGAAAATCGCTCGGACAGGTCAATTTTGTTTCCTTGGGGCTTGAACTTTGGTAAAGTTCAGTTCTCAAAAATGTTACAGTGGCGACAGAAGGGGGCGAAATTGTTTGTTCAAATAGCAACCACCTTTTTTCTATTGCACCGTATGAAAGCTTAGCTCTTTCTGATTCATTTGGTGTGCAACATGTGGGGGTTGGGGAGAAAAATTTACAAAGAGAATTTCGTAGTAAACGGGTTTTTCGATTTTTTTCGAAAATTTTCATCACCAACCCACCACATGTTGCACACCAAATTAATCAGAAAGACCTAAGCTGTCATACTATGCAATAAAAAAAGGTAGTTGCTATTTGAAAAAATAACCTTTCCCCTTTCATACGTCACTGGTCACACTAAAATTCATGCCCTAAGGAAACAAAATTGACATGCCGAAAAGATTTTCTCAAGATTTGGCCCGTTTTCGAATTACCGGACTATACATTTGGGTATTGTTATTAATATATTATGATATTATCATAGAATTATATTATATTGATTCTAGTGATAAAGAAAATCAAATTCCAAATGAGTTTCAAGTGAGAAAAAAACGGCATTTAAGTAGTGACGCGAAACAAATTTGTTTAAATGTGTATAATACTTTTTTACAATGACAAGCTAATGAAATGCCAGACGAGTGTAAATCGTTTGAAAATGCATCGATTTTTACACGACTGTTTTTTTGATTTTTTGATACTTTCACTCAACATATCTACGGCTGGGCCCAAGCTTTTTGTCTGGGTCTTGAAATATGGTTTATTTGTTACCATATCTTTTTAAAATCCAAATGCCAGACAGGAATAAATAGTTTGAAAAAATGGCTTCTTTTCGTGCACTTCTTTTAAGATTTAAAATATGCTTGGCCCACGCTTTTTGTCTGGGACTTGAAATATGGTTTATTTATTACCATATCTTTTTAAAATCCAAATGCCAGACAGAAATAAATCGTTTGAAAAATGGCATTTTTCGCGCTTTTCTTTTTGTCTGGCCATTCAGGGGACCCAGCCAATTCGTCTGGGACTCTTAAATTGAAACTACTTATTGCCTAATATTAACAAAAAAACAAATGCTAGACGAATGTAAATCGTTTGATTTTCGCGGAATAGTTGACAACTTAAACAATAATTTTTTCACTGTTGGGCCCTCGGAATTTGTTTGGCGTTTGTTATATCGCGATAATTATAATCTATTTACCTATATATGCAATTCCCAGATAATAACCAAATCGTTTGATTCCGGACCATTTTTCTTACAACTTCGGATTGAAATGTCGGGCCTTAGGGCCCACGGAATTTGTTTGACGATAAGCTTCCGTCGGATGTTTTTCTTTAAAACGTAAGTCTAACTTGACGCCAGATAGGAACAAAACGTTTGAAATTGCTCATTTTCATGAAATTTTCTTTTCTGTTTTCCGCTGAGAGGCCCTGGATAACCGTTTGATAAACACGAAAATGGTTAGTACAAATCAGGCACAAAAGCCTCCCAGAAGGCCAGATAGGAACCAAACGCTTCAAAAAATCTGTCACTATATATCTGTCTAAAACTAGCTAAACCGACCAATATGTTCTTATGTTTTAAATTCTTTTAGAAATATTACAAATCTTAAACGAGTGGCATACATGAGTTTTTACCGGGTCAGTTACCTATTTTAGATAAATGTGCATTGTAATTTACATATTATATTTATTACTTCAGTTGTAATACTTCTTCAGTGATGGTTACAGTCCACTACATTCTTTATTTTAAATAATATAATAGTTATGTTTACTGTAATATAATAATAGTAGCAGATGTAATTTTTTAACTAAATTAATCCAGATTCTACTGCACAACAAGATATTCAGGTGTATGTATGATATCCTATTCCATTATCGTTATCATTATTATTAAATTTGAACAGTTGGATAGGTCTTAGCTATGCCAGTTTATAAATTATTACACCGTAGTTGCCGTGTAATTAGATATTGTGGTCTGGTTATTAGATAGCATGTGTTATGTCTAGATTGCGGTTGGTTTTCGTTTAATATTAAGTGAATATATTATGTTTTTTTTTCTTTGCGGGTTTATAGGGTATTCTTTTATTAGTCGGTTCAATGTATGTAAAATGTATTGCAAACCAGCTTTGGTTGCCGTTTTTGTTAGGTAAAAGTTGTTTTATGTATTTATTTTATGCCGTACTTCCACTAGACCTATTAGTCCTAGCCAGAAGGACGTACTACAACTAGGACGCACTTTTACAAGCTTTAATTTAACTTGCTTTGAATGTCAGTAAGTTAGTTTCTTAATATGTTTAGGATTCTTGCAAGCCAATTTTGAACCATTTAATGACGTCCAATTGAGGTGAAATTTGGATACATGTGTAGTTCTGGTGACAATACAATAATGTGGTACCAAAGGTCTGTTTTACTTCCACATTAAGTGGAAGTTTAGTAACGACAAAAAAATGTTTAAAAATTTTTATTGTTCGAATAGGCTTAAAATGTCATTGAGCAAAAAAATTTCTGTCTGTGTGTTTGTGTCAGTCTGTCTGTCTGTCCGTAACTTTTTTTGTGTGCACGATTACTCTGGAACTGTTTTGAAATTTGATACACGTATATATTTTAATGAGATCTTATTCCCAACATTGGGGGGTAAATTGGGGTAAACGGGGGTAAATAGGTAAATCAAGCAGGTAAAAGTCCATAAAATTGGTATTTAGTGTATGTAAAAGGACTCAAGGTCTCAAAAAATTTGTTGGCATTAGCCACCCCCATTACCATTACTACCCCCACCATTATTGATGGGGGTGAAAAAAATAAATTGTAATTTAGCGTGTATACAAGAACCTTAGCCTCAAAATTTTTTTTTACTTTTACGTTTTATAGATTTTTGGGGTAGGCGATTTCAAATATCATGTCATTAAAGTTACTTCGAGTAGTATGGATGCGCAGTAGCTTTCCTCGAGTACCATCGATGCGCAGTAGGTTACCTCAAGTAGTATGGATGTTCGGTGCTAGCACTTTCTTCAGTAAATGTGTTGGGTCCCTTCCTTGGGTATGTCCCCAGTACTTCATTGCGTAGATTTCTTTCCTTTCTTTAATTGTCTTTCTTCCTGATAGTGTTGATGTTTTATGTCGCTGTTTTCGTCTTGTTGTTTTTGCGAGTATTTGGACGATGTCCTTTTCTACTCTTCTCAAAAACTTCTTCTGTTGGATTTTGTTGTTGCCGCGTTTTTTGACTCCATATGTCATCGTTGGCCGTTTGACGGCTATGTACATACATTTGGTAAGGTCCCATGATAGTTTATTTTTCGCAGTGAACGATATGATTGCCCTTGTGATTCTGTATGCCATTTTGATTCTCTCCTTTATCGTTTCTCTCCGTTCCAGTTAGTTCGTCATGTCTGTTCCTAGATACTTCAATTTTCTCGTTGTTCTAAGGGAGTATTCATAAATTTTGTGTTCCTCTACGCTGCGCTGGTCCAACTCTCTTTTGTTGACGGGTCTCGCTTCATTATTAGGCTTTTCTTGAAGTTTGTTTTTAGTCCAGATGTGTCCTGCGGCGATTAGGAGATCATCGGCGTATGCGTGTGTTTTCTTAGAAAATCCCATTTTTCTGAAAGAAACCACGCATACCTTTTGAAGTGCTGTGGGAATTCAGTTTTGACACAGTATATCAACAATGCGTCATTGATTATTTAAGGTTTAATTTAAATTAAATTCGTTTGAATACTTTTAATAATTATGAAAAACCTCACTTGGAAATTTTTAAGAAAGTGTTATGACCATACTTTAAGAATAATGCATTTGATTATTATGGATTTAATTTATATTAAATTCATTTTTGAGTATTTTTAATAATTATCAAAAAAGAACTATTTGAAATTAAGAAATCTATATGACCATGCTTTAAGAACAATACGTTATTGGTTATTTCCGGTATAATTTAAATTAAATTCATTTGAATATTGTTATAATGATTAGAATAATTTACTTTGAGGTTTACGCAGGGGTATTATGGCCACACTTCAATAATTCATTGCTATCATAAATTTGTCGACACATGTCGACTTTTCAAGTGTTTGGACCTAAACACTTCAGTGGTTTTACTTAGAAATTTAAAGGTACTTAGCTCTTATATTTGTTATTTATTACCTAGGTCGGGTCGTTTGTTTATATACTCGTTTCTTTATGCATCACACCGATTGCCACTAAATAACTCTCTATTAGTTATTTTCAGATATTAATTCTATTTCAACTTTATTCTTTTGTTATAACACATCGATTTACGCGGAATTTTCTGAGCTACAATTAACCTGAGCTTTATCAAATTTAACACAGTTTTACTCGATATTTTCGCATTTTAAACGGGAGAGTTTCAGATGCACATCTGTTCACTCCGACTTATTTCACTCAAGTCCAGATTTAATCGACGTTTCCCAGTAAACATTAATGTAACTTTACCTCTCTGAGAGGTAAGATTAATAGAACATTTTTATATAAAATATTTTACATAATTTTACATAGCACATACGTAAAATAATATCATATTTAAGTCAACATATTAACTTAATTACTTATACACAAGTTTACATATTTGCTACATAATTTTACTTAAAAATTTTTACCTACCAACTTCATTTTACGACATAGAAGTCATGGAACGCGTCAGTCTCACGCTCACGCAGCACGCCAGTGTAAAATGATGTAAAATCTAACGTTTGTGTTTTTTGATCATTTTTGTGAAAAATTGTGGATGATGTCTTTTAATAACTTTGATGCAGAACTGTGAACCATAAAGCGTTATAACTTTTTTAAATATTATTTTATTTGGACGTTTTATTAGAGTAGAGGTTAGGTGCAAACATAAACATGCCCTCTTGTTTGCAAATTTGGTGTACATACCTATATTGGAGGTGTACCATTTTCCAGTGAATGACCCAAAAGTAAGTTTGTGTTGTACCGTTTTTATAAAGATATTTATTTAAATGAAACGTAATCTTTTTATAGGTTAGAATTATTTCACAGGCAGTCGTTATTCTCGACAAACAATTATATCATTACATGGACTTTGTTACACAAAAGCTGTATGTTGGTGCTGTTCCCACATTATTAAGTTCAACTGAATCCAGCGTAAGAAGGTGTAATTCAAGGAAACCCAGATCTTAATAGTGACCAAAAGCTTTTGCGAAGTACTATGCATAGGTATGGTTATTGTTTACCAACACCTTATAGCACCTACTTTGTGTTCGTTATTGTATTGTACGTATATTTCAAGGTTTTGTATGTGTAAAGTAGGCTGCAATTTTTCTTTTGTCCAAAATTGGCTTCAGCACGTCAAAATACTTCAGAAAAATTAGATCAGAACCTTAGGACAAAAAATGATAATTTTTTTTTAATATCAGAATCGGTTTCAACATGTTAAAAAACAGGATTAGATGGTTCTGATCAAAAGCGCGGCTCTTTTTTTGTTGTCTTGTGATTAATGATATTGCTTGTATCGCCATTAAAAAAATGTATTTGATGATTATAAAACTACGAAGAAAACTAGAATTGTCTGAACCTTTATGGTTAATTTTGTTGCAATAAATTAAGACAATTAAGATTTGTCATTATTAAGAATATGCTTCTGGTAGAATTAAATCATCTTGGTAAAGGACCCCGCACATTTTCTTATATCAAATGGCTGTCGGTGAATGTAATAGTATAATATAATTTAATATTTATACAAAAAAAGCTTAAGAAATAGTAACAAGTTCGAAAATTGAATCGTTGATTGTTTACTTTTCAGTGGCGTTAATTAACAATTTGTTTATATGACTGTTAAAGAAACTACTTTTATCATGGGATTCTCACAAGATTGATGCACTCGTTTACAACTTATGCATGAAAAAAGTACTGCTTTACACACTTGTTGCTTAAATAAGTAGGTATTTTAAAATTATTTAAAACAATTTTTTGGCAATTATTTAACAAATGCATTTTTTTCATGCTTCACGGCTCCCAATTGCCGTAGAAAACTTCGTTTTTTAAAATTGTTTCTTTTTTTGTGATCTTTTGAAGCATTCTAATAGTTTTTAATTGTTTAATTCTGAGAAAAAAATTCTTTATAAAAAAATTAAAATGATTTTAAATAGTTTAAAAAAAGTGTGTTACCACCACTGAAGAGTAGGAGAAAAATCTACATTCTAAAACAAATTGTTCTATGACTTGATGCACTTAAACAGTCAACGGTTCAATTTTCGACTTTGTTATTGTTTTTTTGGCGTTGTTATAAACATTTCCACTTGAAATTTGGTGTGATGATTTAATGGGCTTATTTAGCATATTTTTTTATTACATTTTGCAAAAAAATCTCTTAATTTTAGAGCGAAATTCAAAAAACCAGGATATTCTAAGATCTCTAGAGGCTTTAAAATTAATGAAGAATATAGACGCTGCGTGAAGTCATTCACTCCTGGTTGCATTTTCATTCCCCTTTTTTTCGGCAGTTATATGCTGCATACTCTTATGTTGAAATACTCCAATAGTCCCCAAATCACCATCTCTGGCAGATTAGACAAATCTGATTTTAAATAGCTGGGTTTTAACAGTGTAAACTCAACTTTGAGGCAGACTTTCGGATTGAATGACAGCACTTTGAGCACATAGGTTCATGTTTAAAGCAGTGTACTTCTGAAAATTATCGGATCGACCTCAAATTTTCCATTCCATTGGAAGCGTGTTTTCGTAAAGTTTTGTTAAATATATACATCATTATTTAAGCTATCATAAATTGTTTAATAACTTAACAAATTGATCAAAATAGTTTGCATCTAGTTTTCTTCACAATTTAGTAAAGGGATACAAGCTATATAACCAGATTTACTACACTATACAGGGTGCGCCACTTAATACTCCCCAGACTTGTAACTTTTTTATTTTCGAAGCGAACCATGTTGGGCACATCAACTTGTGGACATTTTTAAAGCCTTTAAATATCCATACAGAGTAATTTTTTTTTGAATGGTTAAGAAAGGAAACTTAATTGCTTTGAATATTTTTTTACCTCACCCTGTACATGGACTGTGTTATTGTTTTCTTATAAAGGTTTTAATTAGCTTCATTTTATGTTATTAAAATAAAAAAAACTTAAAAAATAAAAAATTTGCAATTTCCTACTTAGTACATTTTATATATGTTAGTTTTTAAAAATATTTTTTTTTATTTTTTGTTACTGTTTTATTATGCTGAATGTTGTTTGTGATATGTCTTTTACAGATAAAGCATAAAATTATTATTTACATTCCTTTCAAAGTAATTAAAAAAAAAAATCAGTTTGGAGTGTTTTTAATTCCTTTCTCTAAAACCAAAAAGAATTTCGAATATGACGTAATAATATAAATTGAAGCTAATTAAAACCTTTATAAGAAAACACAACGCAGTTCATGGTGATATAAAAAAATATTCAAGGAAATTAAGATTTCTTTCTTAACAATTTTTTCAAAAATTTTTTTTTAAATGCTTTAAAAATATCTACAGTTTGATGTGCCTTAAAAAATAAGAAAATTACAAGCCTGGGGAGTTTTAAATGGTGCACCCCGTATATGAAATAGACTAATATTTCAATTATTTTCACAGGTTGTGTAACTGATGTTCAAGTAACAAATGTCGGAGTGACGAAGGCTGACCAAAGAACGAGTACAATAAGAAACGACCCGAGAAATGCTTAACACTTATTGTAGATACTTAGTTAACTTGAATATAGATTAGTTACACAAAAGACACTAGTATTAATTTCTCAATCAACAGTTAATAAAATAAATTAAATGAAATTTGAGCTTTACTAGGAATGCAAGTCAAGGTAAGTAGGTGGGTATACATCATTGGAGAAGAAAAAATATCATCTAGCTACTTTCTAAAGAACATATAGATGACAACGTCGAGGACAACGCCTAATGCCTGGTTTACATACTGGGATATGCAGAGATTAAGATGGAATTCGAACTTTGTTGATACTAATTAACTTAGTTTAAACTGTCATTCAATTCGAGAATCTTTTCTAAGCTAATATATGTTGACAAATCAGACAACCATATCTTGCATTATATACTTTTTATCTCTTTTTGATGTAGCATGTATTTGTTTTATATACCTACCATAATGTTCAAAATAGCACCCTATAGTACTTTTTAAATATTGATACCAGAGAACTGGATTCTTGGAGTTAAATTAAACCGGCTCGGTGGCGCAGTGCTTAGGATGCTAGGTTTGCGACCACAGAGTCCCGGGTTCGAATCCTGGCTAGGGTATGGATGTGTAGTGTGGCGTTTTTCACGTGTTACCGAGATAGTAGCAGTGGGCTAGACTGCGGTTGTGTGAGAGACAACACGGTCTAGTCGCTCTCCTCTCCTGAGTTCGAGTCTCAGCTGCGGCAGATGGCAATGTCGCAGGGAATGGGTGTTGTGATGTTGTCTATGTGTGAGTGTCTGTCCTGGTAGAGTGGAAGATCAGCCTACGGCTGAACTCCGCCAGGACATTAATATAAATAAGGCTAATAAAAAAAAATATATATATATATATATGAATATAAATTCCTCATGAATTGTCCAGAAAAATTGATATTCTTTAGGAAATAACTGGAGGAGACATCAAGTTTCATTTTTAAGTAGAATACCTCTGAACATTTAGTTAGATAGTTTTATATTTTAAATATAACCATTTTTTACAAAAAAATTTTCATTCAAAATATAAAACTACTCGGCTCTCTAAATAAGGTATCCGACTTAAAAATAAAACTTGGTGTCAACTTCGGTAATTTTCTAAAGAAATATATTTTTCTGTATAACTTATAAGGAACTTTATTCATATATCTAACTTTAAAAATCCAATTGTGTAGTATCAATATTTAAAAAGTGCCTGGATATGCTATTTTGAACATACGGTAGGTAGATAAAATATATACATGCTACATCATAAAGAGATAAAAAGTATATAAGTTACGTAGCGTAAGGTCACTATCAAGTGGTTGAATATACATATATGCTACATCATAAAGAGATAAAATGAGTTACGTATGCTTTACATAGCAAGTGGTTGAACATACGCTACGTCATTTGTTCCATACCGTGAGGTCACAGTGTTACCTCTTCACCATGTAAAAATCATATGCACATGTTGCTGACATTTCGCAGAGTATGCACATATGATTATGCGTCACATTTTACATAGCACGTTACTTCTGCAAAACTTAGTTTACGTATATGCTATATATTTATGTTTGCTGGGTTGAAGAAGAAATAACATGTTTCATTCGTAAAAGCCACTTCGTCCGGCAAACCGACAGACTCGTCACAAAAGTATCACTTTTACTCCTAATAAAACAATATACTATTTTTCACGCTTTTTACTTTTTTTCACTATTACCATAAACCTATGTTTTACGCACTAAAAATAATGAAAAGAAGTAAAAGTTTTTCTAACAGTCGTAGAAAAACGTTTATTACGTTTTATATCTCTTAAAATGGAAAATCTAAGCGAAATGATACATTATGACTTTACCGGCACGCGCCGTATTGAATTTTCCGGATTTTTTTCCGTCAACCTTGGGTGTCAAGGAATGTCTGTGTATTATAGACAATCTGCCCTTAGCGATAATATTTTCATTATATTTCAATGAATTTTTACCTACAATTGGTACGTACAGGGTTATTCATTATATTTAGGCCACCCTTTATTATCGTTATTATTGGAGATAGAAAAAAAAGTTTCGGATGAAAGTTGTAATAAGTTAATGGAAGCACAGTGGCGTGCAGAAATTGAAGGGTACAAGAAACAATCATATTTTTTTTAATGGAACGCCCTGTGTATTGTTGAACTTTTGAATTATTCTGATTTCAGAAATATGACATATGATATGATCTTTAACCGTTTTCGAGATATTGAAGATATTGAAGATTGGAAATCGTATTTAAGCTATTTATTATACGAACGGAAATTACAATTATCAAATTAGTCTGTGAAAATGACAAGTATTCCGTTATTAAATCTGTCAGCGTTTCATACAATAACAGAATACTTGTCATTTTCATAGACTACTTTAATATTTGTAATTTCTCTTCGTATAATAAATAGCTTAAATACGATTTACAATGTTCAATAACTCGAAAACGGTTAAAGATAAGAGTATCATATGTCATATTTCTGAAATCAGAAAGAAAAGAATAATTCAAACGTTCAACAATACACAGGGCATTCCATTAAAAAATATATGATTGTTTTTTGTACCCCTCACCTTTCTGCACGCCACTGTGCTCTCGTTATCTTATTCCAGGAGTTCAGTTACAGCCCTACAACTTTTGTCCGAAACTTTTTTCTATCTCCAATAAATAACGATAATAAAAGATGGCCTAAATATAATGAATAACCCAGTGGCGGATCTAAGGTAAAAGGCTCAGGTGGCAAACGCTTTGAAGGGCCCATTCTTTCGGGTGATAACCTATATAATCTACAGTATAAGGGCCCTGAGGGCCCTTTTGCACAGGGGGCCCAGGTGGCATTTGCTCATTGGCCGCCCGGTTAGATCCGCCACTGGAATAACCCTGTACTTGTGTAAGGTCAAGAAAAAATATGAGGCTATTATAAGAAAACAATTCTATAATTTCAAAGGTTTCGAAATATATCGTTAAATAAAGCATCTCTTAAAAACAATATTTTTGTATTTGTATGAAGATGTTTGACACACGGCGATTTGCAAATATTTTTAAAAAATGCGGTGGGTTGGAATTTTTTTATGGAGTGTTATATTAGAGTAATATAATACACTACCTGTCTACTTTGTATTTTTAAAGATAGTAGACAGCTGCTACTTCATTTAAAATATGACATATTTTGTGCATTCTATAAATAATTTTTATAATGACGGTAGACAGTAAGTTCTTTCCAGTATTCTGGGTGTGACCTAAGTGAAATACATCGTTAAAATTATCAGACAAATTACCTCAATTTTCTGAAACAGGAAGTGTTAATTTTAAAGTCGAGTGTAGGTACCTACTTATTATTGTTATAAAATAAAATTCAAACTCGCCCGAAGACAATGTTCCAGTAGAATTAAAAATTCCCGTTTTATTTTCGAAATTTCATAATAATATTTCTTGCTTCATAAAACATTAATTTGATATACAGCGCCACACAAAAAAATGTTCTGTACTAGAAATTATTGTCTTATGTATTGTGATGTGCTAATAAATAACACAGGCTCACAAAAAAAAAAAGTTGTCTGCGCCGGGGTACTGACCATACCTATCCCTTGTATTTTGTGCCGCTGAACACGAATCTGACCTTAGTTTTTCCCCTATACGTCAGGTTTTTTTTTTAACAGCAAATAAATATATAAATATCACGATTCAACACGACTTTTTTTGCTGTTAAAAAAAAAAACGGACGTGTAGGGGAAAAACTAAGGTCAGATTCGTGTTCAGCGGCTCAAAATACAAGGGATAGGTGTGGTCAGTACCCCCGCGCAGACCACTTTTTTTTGGTTGCCACTGTGCCACACTCAGTGTGGCGCAATCCCACAAAAAAAAGTCATCTGCGCGGGGGTACTGACCACATCTATCCCTTGTATTTTAAGCCGCTGAACACGAATTTGATCTTAGTTTTTCACCAGCACGTCAGGTTTTTCTTTTAATAGCAAATAAATATATAAATATTAGACTTTTTTGCTTTAAAAAAAAAAACCTGACGTATAGGGGAAAAACTAAGGTCAGATTCGTGTTCAGCGGGTCAAAATACAAGGGATAGGTATGGTCAATACCACGGCGCAGACAACTTTTTTTTTTTGTGGGCCTGTGTAATGAATCCGTTGTCATAATAGCTTGGTTTCATCTTAATTTTTCAATAACGGCGAGGAAATAGTAATTTTGTAATTTTGTATATAACTCGAGACTAAAATGTGTTTTTTTCCTCATGTGGTTTATAGCACTCGCCTTCGGCTCGTACTATAAACGCCCCACTTGTAAAAAAACACCATTTTAGCCACTTGTTATATAAAATACTATTTTGTAACGCCATATCCTAAAATTACATTTATTTGAGACTTTCAATGAATCAAAACAATGTTATTATTGACAAGTAGTGCAAAATAAAGAAAAAAGAGTGAAATAAAGAAATTTTATTTCACAGTGTGAAATAAAACGTATTGGTTTCTATGGAAACAGCAATAGAATTTAATCTATTTTTACACTGCCCCTTGAGATATCATCTTAAGAAGGCAGGCAAGGCAAAAAATGATAAATGCAAATACTACAATACTGCAACTGATATCGCGGCACAGTAGCCCAGTCGGCCAAGGCGTATTGTGTGTCGAATATGCTGGTCGCACTGTCTATCGTGTACTGGGCTCGAGTCCCAGCCTCGACATTGACAATGTCGGTGGGTATGGATGTATGTCTGCATATTTCCAAATGTGTAACCCCCTTCCAGGCAGCGTTGTTTACTACACGTGGTGCGTTTTATATGCCTTGCTAATATTAATTTGATATTAACTAGTTAACTAGTACCTAGAAACATTACAGTAACCGAAAATTACATATCACTGATCTGGTTTTTACTAGGAATGGACCAAGTATAGATCCTTGTGGAACACCAAGTTTAACATCGTACGGAGCTGACTTGATACCATCAACATTAATAACCATATTTTGTCCCTCAAGATTAGCTCCAACTATGCTACTTGCCTAGCTACTAAGTTTAATTATTGAAAAATTGGGCACAAAAAATGAAATGTTTTAGATTGGTCAAAAAGTGGTAAGGCAACATATCTCTCCCTGTCTAGTGCTAGGTGAACTAAATTAAGTAATTCACATGTTATTGACTTCGACTGATCTGAAGCATGCTGAAAAGTAGTCAGCAGTCCATTATTCTTCAAATATGCAGAACTATTTATTAACATACACTGAATGGACAGTAACTATCTAGCAGGACTGGCTCTAGGGGGGGGGGGGGGGGGGCGAAGCAGGCGGCAAAATTCTAGGGTAGGAAAATTCTTCAAATCCACAGTTACCAAAAAATATAAAAAGCTAGGAAACAATTGTTTCACTAATATAGTAATAATAATGTTAACTTTATATAAATAATTTGTTATTGTTCATTTTTTCTTGTATATAAAGTAGGTTACATACATACATTCTGTTTCTTACATGTGATTTTATGTTTTGTCTAATTTCTGTGGTGTGGTATTTTTTTTAAGTTTCAATACGGTTAATTTTTTCAATTATTTTATTTTACCCTTTTAAATACAGTAATCATAATATTGCTGAAAATCCAAAAATTTCTGTAAACCTTATAACTAAAAAACAAACCATCAAGAATATTCAGTAGGTGACGCTTAAAATGTTATAAAAAATAATGAACTGAAAAGATGGGGGTAAAAATGAGACAGACAGGTAGCAGGGTAAATAAAAGACGTGATATCCAACCCAGATTAAAATAAATTAAACTTAATTTTTTATTCAAGTTTGTTTTGTACATTCGGAACTGTTTTATGTTATCCAATCAGGTCCTATGCCTACTGTTAATGCGGGAAAAAATATTCAATAAACTCTTTAATTCACTTTTAAAAAAATTTTGAACGCACCTTAGTACTTTTTTGGGGATTTTATAGTTTCTCTATTTGCATTGTCCGTATTTGGCAGACGTCAACTAGAAGTGTCATACTTCACATTTTGTGATCAAGTTTATTAATCTGCTAGTTTTAAATCATGAAAAATTTGATTTTAACTAAAAAATTAAAAGCGGGCTAAAAAAGAGAATAAAGAGACCAAATGGGCATACTGAAGCAGGCACATTTCAGCTTCCTAATTTAGGAGAAGCTAGCCCTTCTGTAAGCCCCTTCTTGTTTAGTAAAAAATCTGAATAAATTATACATAAAAGAAAAAACCCTCCTCTGTCTTATTTTTGCATTTCCATTTGTGCGACGTCAATAAGAATGGGAATAAATCACGTGTCTTTCATTTTCCCTCCACTGTCTTTTTTTTACCTCACTTGGAGGGTAAAAATGAGACACTGTTTATTTTTGTTTATCAATTAACGGTACTTTTTAGTAAAAAAATACATAGAAATATAATTTTTCCTGTCATTTTTACATATGATATCAATCTTTCATTAAATATGACTCGATTCTAAGCAACCGAAAAATTGAAAGATGTCATTTTGTCTCATTTTTACCCCTCCTGTTCCTAATGTTATTTATATAAGAGAGGGGCGGCAAAATGAAACTGTGCCCGGGGCGGCAAAATACCTGGAGCCAGCCCTGCTATCTAGGTATAATGAGTGTATCAAAGTTCAAAAATATTCACATACTGTCAGATGCACTCCTCAATTATAGTCATCCCACATAGCCCAGTCGATGAAGGTATTTACCCACAAAATTTTGCAAACTAAGAAAATTTTTTTTAACGATTTCGTGAAAATATCCAATAAACAATATCCTGAAAAGTTTACATTTCGCTCGGATGCAGAAGAACATAAAAAAAAGTGAAAAAAAATTTTAAAGATTTTTTCATCCATTTTTTTCAAAATTTTGAAATTAAATCAAGCTAGAGAAAAATAAAAAATACAGATGGAATGTACTAACAAAATTTATCGTTAAAGCCACGGTTTTCCCGGAAAAAAATAGTCAAGTGTAACGTTATAACTCGGAGCAAGATCCACGCGTGCACCCGCATGAATACGCATGACTGTGACACCGACGCACTGAATTACATGTCACTAAATCAGAATCTATATGAGTGTTGGTTCATTTAAAAGATGGAAATTATAGCTTTCTGATGCTTTTTTGTTTTAAACAATACAAGCAAAGAATGGATGGGAAAAATATACTTATATACAGTGTGTCCACCTAAGTCTGCACCATATGGGAAACTTTTTTATTATCGGTTTTATGAAAAAAAGTTATTCTTGATAAAAAGTTTTGCATGGCCTAAAACCCAAAATGAAATAATCAGATATCAATTTTTTGCAGTCATATACGAGGTTTGTCGAGAAATGTAAATTTTGCTCAAGACTAAAGTACCTTTATTTATTACAGTATCGACAATCGTTATTAAGAAAAGTTGATCCCAATTGAAAACTACGGTCAGATATCCAATATTATCCATCTACCATGAAAAAACGATCTTTAATAATTTTTGGGTATAATATCTATTTTTTCATAATTAATGGGTATAATATCTATTTTTTCATGGTAGATGGATAATACTGGATATCTGACCGTAGTTTTCAATTAGGATCAACTTTTCTTAATAAAGATTGTCGATATTAAGAAAAGTTGATCCTAATTGAAAACTACGGTCAGATATCCAGTATTATCCATCTACCATGAAAAAATAGATATTAAACCCAAAAATTATTAAAGATCGTTTTTTCATGGTAGATGGATAATATTGGATATCTGACCATAGTTTTCAATTAGGATCAACTTTTCTTAATAACGATTGTCGATATTGTAATAAATAAAGGTACTTTACTCTTGAGCAAAATTTACATTTTTCGACAAACCCCGTATACGACGGCAAAAAATTGATGTCTGATTATTTCATTCTAGGTTTTAGGCCATCCAAAATTTTGTATCAAGAATAACTTTTTAAGTTTCCCATATGGTGCCGACTTTGTTGGACACACTGTATATTATCACGCCCGAACTCAATCGTCGCAATAAACAATATAGAAAAAAATAAAAGCCCTTCAGAAAAATTCTGTCTTCATTGAGAACTGTTGAAAAGTATGTACACTTCATGATTATTATGGTTTATTAATGTAGTAACGAGGATTAAAAAAAAAGTACATCTCAAATCATTTTAATTTCCTTGCTTGATGATTTTTTTTTTGATAAATATATATATATTGGAGGCAGTAACTTGTCGAGAAATTGACCCATTGGAAAAAATAAAATATCACTATTTCGGAAAAAATGTATATTTTTCGAATGTTCAAACACAAAATCGTTTACTTGTATGCATTTTTTTGAAAATATGATCAATCAGATCGTGATAAGAAATTGCGATTTTCATTATCTTATCCTTATAACTATGAAAATATTAACGTATTATTGTATTTTTATGAAAAGTAAAATGTATATGACAAAAAAAAATAATTTTCAACAGGAGTCCCTAGACCTAGGGGGGGCAACCGAATTTTGAAAAAAATTTTCGCAAACTGCTTTTTCAAAATTTTTTACGGGTCGTTAGAGGAGTGGTTCTCTAGATGTTAGTTCCCATATTTCGTATGGGTCCCATGCGCCAGAGACGAGAAAAAAATTATTAAAATTTCACCAGCCGCCACTGCTGTCTGGGCTAACACTAATGAACACAGTTTATAATTTTATACTTCTAAAATTTCACCTCAAAAAATTCACTATCCGTCTCTAGAACCCTAGAACCAGAATATGCTTTGACCTTACCTAAAATATTATTTTAGGCAGTAACTTAGTGTTGATGACTCCTGATTTAACTGGCGACATATTTTAATTTAAACTGAATATTTCCAATCAAGCGTACGTACACCAACGTAATTAATTCAGAAATATTTGAATTTTAAAATGTTAGTTTAGTGTAATATAATATTTACCTATCAATCGACATTTAAAATTCAAACAATAGATGGTTTGTTTGGTCATATGTAAGTAAGTATGATGTTGAAATATTTCAATATAATATATACTAGTTAATTTGAATAAAAACCATCAACTGTTTGTTATTAAATTATAATATGCTAATGGATATAAAACGTTATTTAAAATTTAAATTTCGAAAGCCATAGTCAGTAGTGCCTAATGTCTGCCATATTAATGTATTCTGAAGTATAAAAGATGTACACTGCTAGATAATTTCTAAAAAATCAATAACTGTAGGGTGTACTAGTTCACTTTCGATAAGATCGTGCAAGTGAAAAAGAAGCTGAAGAAGACAAAGACACTGATTCTTTTACGACGATTGTTAAAAAAATTTTGTCCGGTTGTTATAGTATAAAAGCTGGCTACTAAAATGAGTGTTCATTAATACTGCTGCTGAGACTCTGGCTAACATGTTACAATATCCATGACAATAGGGATGGCGCAAATTTGTCAGCATAACACTGCTGCATTGAGAAGTAGCGTCAGATCAAAAAGGCTTATTATTATTATTAACGAGTCGACGATACGTCACCGCACTCAGGCTCAGTGACCCATTGTGCTTTCTTTACAAAGTCAAGGAATTTTTCCATTCTAGCCGGATCTTAATCCAAAGGCTAGCTCCTTTCCATGGGAGGCATTCCTTATTTCCTCCGGGTTAGAAAAACCATTGTCGAAGTGTTCACGTCTCAAGGTCATACGACAGGGACAGGGGGTTAGGATGTGGATGGAAATTTCCTCCACTTCCCCACAGAATTTGCAGTTGAGATTGTCAACTACCTCGATAGTATGTAGGTGCTTAGTGACAGAGCCATGTCCAGTCTAAAAGACCTACTAAGATTCTGAGGTACTTCCTGTTTAAGCGGAGGATTTGCTCTGCTTTGGCAAAGGCCCTGAAATAAGGAGCTTCATTTACCGAAGTCCTGGGTAGGAGGCTCAAGGTTCAAGGACTACTAAGAGCCCTTCCTAGAGCATCTGCCTGCTCTTTAACCATAATATTACTATAGCCAGGTATCCAGATAAGTTTGATCCAGTTAGATGAGCCAAGTTCACAGAGAGTGATCCAAATAACGATTTGTCACTACATACGTATATGTGCTTGTTAGAATATCTCCTACGGATATTCTCCTGTGCAACCAAAATAGCAAAGATCTCGGTTTGGAATACCGTGGTAAATATATCCATGGTATAGAAGAATTTAACCTTAGGTCTCTCATCGTATATCCCCGCTTCAGCACCTTCGTCAGACCTCGATCCATCTGTGAACCAGATAATATCGGCAAGTATAAGTATGTCCTCGGGAGGGTTCCAGTCATCACTTTTGGGGATAACAACCTCAAAAGGTTCTGAAAGGAGAACGCATGCCATCAGAAGTGAGCGCTTCTCTGTCAAAGCCTTTGTATGACCTATTCATCCTCCTCTTCTCCTTTCTTGCATTCACCCCTACACCTGTCTGTGGGCCGCCCTCCGAGCCTTGGCATCAGTCACCAGGTGAAAGAGTACAAGGTCTAGAAGGACTTCCTGAGCTGCTATGTGCATATAACCCCTGTGATTCACAAACAAGCAAGTCATCTTTGAAGCTGTGCTAGCATCCGTATTCATTGATCTTACTATAATAGTATAGACGTTTAGCTCCTGTTCAGAGGCAAAAAAAAAATAAAAAAATGTCGAAAAAAACCGATCAGTACCGAGGTTCATGGGCTAATTCTTAATAAGAGGAAAATGTAATTTTAATATCTGGCTATAATCGATAATAATCCGACATATAAATTAATCAAAGATATGCGGAAAAGCATTCATAGGCTGCTGCGATCACGGTTTTTATTAATCTTGCAGTATTAATTATGAAGTGTCTGGATTCCTGCATTTGATACAAGCATTTACAGCTAGCTTTATAAATAAATATAATTCAGATAAACTTTTTTTATGACACTAGCGGCAACACGTTACTACAATTATAAGTTTTCTTGTCATATCTAGGAACTACTTATTCATATTTAATTTGCGCTAAAACAAATATAATAGGTAATTAATGCTATCCGTTATACTAGATTTAATACTAATACTCAATAAAAATATTTCTTGAGTTATGCCAGCAACAAATAATATGAAATCTTCCTACTTACAGTTACAGATATTTTACTGCTTACAGTTAAAATTTTAATTATCATTCTCAAGACATAATCTGCAAACTGTTTATCATTATTATACAAGTTGTTTTTGATTTACAGTTATTTCAATTAATACTTTCGATTAAGGAAGAGGTAATGATTCCTCATTGAATATTTCTTTGTGTTTATGTGAATTGAAATAGTGAAAGTGTTATTATGTTGGAATCGAAATTAAATGTTAAACAATAGATATTTTGTTGTGTAGAAATTATTTAATTGTTTCTCGTGGCAGTTCTTAATAAGTACAGTAATTAGATTATGTTCTCGTGGAAAATCCAATCACGAATACATTTTTTACGTAATAATAGTTACATGGAATCGGTTACGCACCAGAGGTAACACAAAAATATTTTTAAGTTGTCAGAAGTTCAGATATCCAGAGTATTTTAATTTAATTACTTTCCGATGATGCTGACTTGGTTAGTGAAATTCAACATTTTAGGAGTCAAACATTTTCTCTATGAAAAAATTTATTCTTGAAACTTGTTCTTTGCGTCTCATCTCAGAAAATAAGAGAAAAAGAATTGGAATAAATTCTTTACATAAAAAAGCAACTCGTCTTACAAAACTCGATTTTTGGCCATTGTCAGTAAATATTTCTGACAATTTATTTTGTGTAAATAATACCATAAGAACAATTAATTCTTCTCCTGATTACAGCTACAATTTGAACGAGTTCAATTTTTTCGATTATGTCACTCATTAGCATGGGCTATCTTTTCAGACCATTGCACCAATCAAATGTCATTATTATCAGTAAAATAACTGAATTGGCTTTTGGCAGTATAAGCATGCAGTTTTATCTCTGTAAAACGCCTTGCAGTCATTGACATGTGTCATTGTTTTATTTCGTGAAATATTTTCCGTAAATATACTTTTGAATTGTATCCATAATTTTTTTGTCGAGCTTGTTGCACATAGTTAATATAAATCGTGTAATAATATATAATAATTGATAGATTGACCCTCGACTATTTCAATTTCCCTACTTTTACATTTCGAATTCATAAATTGATAGCTTAATCAGACATAAAATCCTTTAGACACAAATTACATGTAAAGGTTGGAATAGAGTTCAGACGGGAACAAGTTAAAGATAGCCTTAAATGGTTTAAAAACGATAATTACGAAATAATTATCACCGGAGCAACTAAAATTAAAGAGAGTAGGCAAGTCAGTGATTACTTGTGTAAGCACAAATGATATAAAGCTGCATATGAAGACAAGTTAAACACATTCGCTCTGGGAAGGTATATGGTAAAATGTACATGCGGTAGTAATCCATCATAAAATAACAATACGTTAATAATTCGAGAAATCAATACTATTCATGGAACATTACAATTTGTAGCACTTATTTAATCTTTCAGAGAGTACTCTGCTTAACTTTTATCTATAACTTGATTTTTACACTTTTTAAATTAGAAATGAGGATTAAATATGTAAATATACAACAATAAACATTTTAATCATTTTTATTTCTGATAACGGGATCATGGATACATAATGTCTACGGCGGGACATTGGTCAATGGTCATTGGTCTACCTTTACCTGCCATGTGATTGGTCGAAGCTTGCGCAAGAATTTTTTGCAATGAAGATTTCTTAGCGACTTTGGGCCAGTCTGATATTACAATATCTATAAATCCAGCGTGCTACTTTGTCTTGGTTGTTTTGACGTAATTATATTGAAAATATTTCGAATACAACAGATATTTTAATTCTGAATGTTTTAGATCAAGGGATAAAAATATATAACTATTGGAGAATAACCAGATCAAATTTCAAAAAGAAATATGAATTTGTGTACTTCTAACTGACTGAAACGCAAAAATTAACATATCTCGATTCCAAATTCGTGTAGAGCATTATTCTTTTTTAAATAGTTTTTCATCTACTTTTATTTGCCGTTTTTGGTTTGATAAAAAAAAATTAACACAGTTATTTGAATTTATTTTCGAAAATTTTAAACAAAGTCCAAGAAAACATTTTGAATGGGGAATTTTTTGTCTTATTACCTTTGTAAAATACATATAAAAGCCTAAATTTTGAAAAAAAGACTTACATACGGGTCGGATTGAGAACCTCCTCATTTTTAAATTCTATGAATTCGGTTAAAAATCGCCCTCCTACGAGTCGATTTATTTGTAGGTCTTACTACGACCCCCCCCCCCCCCTTTTAGTTTTCCAACATGATTGATTACATTTTTTGAAGCAATGGGCAGATTTAATCCAGAACTCATTACACTTGTCACGCCTAAAATAAATTAAAATCATAAATTCGCTGCAGCAAAACAATTCCATTCGAAAATTTTGACTCCACTAAACGCTTTAAAATAATATTCATTTCAAAATGGAAAAGCAAGATTTTAATGAAAGTATTAAAATTGTTGAAGCCGAATAGAATATCGAGAATATATTTTAGTCGGAACGTCGTAAGCTGACAGCAAAATGTAACTGATTTGCATAAAGTGTACCACGGCAGCTCCCGGCTAAAATAGTATTTTCAATATTCTCAATATTGAATTATGTTCAACTCGGCTTCAATTATTTTTTGGTAGAGAACTCTAATTGCATTAAAAAAATATTTTTCCCTTTTTAAATATTTATCACTTTAAAATCAACTTTCAAGTTTCTTAAATTTTTTAATTCAATTTTATTGGTATGATATTCAACTTGTATTCTTCGTGAACCAGTTTTTCAAAGAGCTAAATCTACCGGATGTGACTTAATAAAACTAATAGCTTTGGCAATTGTTATTTCGTTTTCAGATGTAAACAGGAAAGAAGTTTAAAAGACTTGAGTATAGAGAATAAAATACTGTTGTTTTTGTACTGCGAGTATTTAAAATTAAATTAATCATTAAATAAAAAATTACATCTATAAACCAATATTCTTCAATTATCTTCATTGAAAAACTGGAACTACGATATTTTGCTACCAGTCAAGGATGGTACGGTATCTTGCCCTGCGAGTATATGCAAATACTTTATAGTGGAGTCGGTTTAGGAAAGGGTTGGGAAATTTTTTAAGATGGACGCAGACCCTGCGGAAATTGTTTGTCATGAAGGGTATAACTAAATCCTAAAATCTTGATTTCCAGAAAGGGGTGGAACCGTGTTTTTTGGCCGAAAAGGGATTTTTTGGACATTTTAAGGGTCAAATTTGCAGTTTTAATTTTATTTTAACCAATTAAACAATTAGTTAAGGAACGAAAATGGTATCCTTTTATTCTCAATATTAAAGAAACTTCCAGTTTAAATTTGGTGAAGATCAGACCCCCCCCTCCTATATATATATGCGAAAATAATTTAAAAAATTAAATTTCGGCTATCTTGATCAGATCTCAACCGATTTGGCTGAAATTTGGAATGGAAGTAGTCTTTATCACACAAAAACTGTTTACCAGATTTCAGCCAAAAATATTGAATACTTTGGCTGAAATTGCAGTTTCAATCAAATTTTCTGAAATTTTCAAACTGAAATATCTCCGGACCTAAAAGTCGGATAGAATTTTGCTTTGTGGCAAAAGGTAGGTTATTTTATGTACTTTTACATAAATATAAGTCAAGATCCTTTTTTTGCATTCGGTCGTTTTTTGGTCATTTACAATAGATGTACACCGGGTGCCACAGGCTAGTGTCTCCCCCCTATATTTCCTTTATTTTTTAACTTATCCATTTGAAATTTGGGGTGCATAAACTACCTCTAAAAATGTATTTTTGGACATAAAAACGGTATGAGACCATTTCCGGTTTACCCGGAAATGACCACAACTTTCGATTTTCAAATGGAACACCCTATATATTTTTACATATTTGGATTCAAGACAACATTCTGAGTATACCATGAGATTTTCGCGAATTTTTGAGTCAATGTTCAGTTTTTTAAGCATTTTAAGTCATTCGTCTAGAGTGCTATGGAATACCAAAAAATGTTCTACGACAGGTAAAGTCCAAGGGAAAAATATAATTTTTCATGCAAAATTTTTCGTTTCATTAAAAATTATATTTTTCCCTTGGACTTTACCTGCCGCTTCCGTAGAACAAATTTTAGTATTCCAAAGCACTCTAGACGAATGTCTTAAAATTCTTTAAAGAACTGAACATCAATTCAAAAATTCGCGAAAATCTCATGGTATACTCAGAATGTTGTCTTGAATCCAAATATATAAAAATATACAGGGTATTCCATTTAAAAATCGAAAGTTGCGGTCATTTCCGGGTAAACCAGAAATGGTCTCATACCGTTTTTATGTCCAAAAATACATTTTTAGAGGTAGTTTATGCAACCCAAATTTCAAATGGATAAGTTAAAAACTAAAGGAAATATAGGGGGGAGCCACTAGCCCCGTGGCACCCGGTGTATATCTAGTGCAAATGACTAAAAAACGACCGAATGCAAAAAAAAAGTGAATCTTGACTTATATCATGTAAAAGAACATAAAATAACCTACCTTTTGCAACAAAGCAAAATTTGATCCGACTTTTAGGTCCGGAGATATTTTAATTTGAAAATTTCAGAAAATTTGACTGAAACTGCAATTTCAGCCAAACTATTTAATATTTTTGGCTAAAATCTAGTAAACAGTTTTTGTGTGATAGACTACTTCCATTCCAAATTTCAGCCAAATCGGTTGAGATCTGATCAAGACAGTCGAAATTTAATTTTTTCAATTATTTTCGTATATATATATATATATATATATGTATATATATATATATATATGTATATATATATATATATATATATATATATATATATATATATATATATATATATATATATATATATATATATCTATATCAGGAGGTGGGGATGGTCTGACCTTCACCAAATTTAAACTGGAAGTTCCTTTAATATTGAGAATAAAAGGATACCATTTTTGTTCCTTAACTAATTGTTTAAGTGGTCAGAATAAAATTAAAACTGCAAATTTGACTCTTAAAAATGTCCAAAAAATCCCTTTTCGGCCAAAAAAACACGGTTCCATCCCTTTCTGGAAATCAAGATTTTAGGGTTTTGTTACACTCGTCATGACAAACAATTTCCGCCGGGTCTGCATCCATCTTAAAAAAATGTCCCAACCTCGCTATTTTGACTAAACGACTCCACTATTAGGCGTTTATCAGGTCTTTGATTTTTACAGAAATTTTGTATTTAGTGGCATACTGGCGATGCATCGTTTCATGCATTTATATAATCTACTAGGACATTTAAGATAAACCCAATAATTTCTTACGTCTTAGTGTCTAAGATATTACAATCCAAAAACTACATGCAATTCCACAAATCGTTGAACTGCATATAGTCGTGTATATTTTATAAGATGTGTAAAATGAAATGGTTATGTATTTTTGTGAATGTGTTTTTGTGTGGGTGTACATCTATATTTATATGTGATTGTGTGTGTATGCGTGCGTGCGTGTGTACTACCCCCACCACTTCACATCAAACTTAGTCTTATGAAACAATTTGTGAAAGCTTTAAATAAGGAAGAAGAAACATTCAAATACATAGAACAGAAATATCCAACTGTTTCATACGCAAAGTTAAAGTAAGGAATATTTTTGATGGACCTCAAATACGTACACTGCTCAGAAATAAAAAATTTTGAAACAAAAATGAATGATACAGAAAAATCAGCTTAGCTTAATTTTAAAGAAGTTACTAATAATTTTCTTGGCAACCAAAAAAGTCATAACTACAGAGAAATTGTCGCTAATCTGGTGGAAAACTATCGTAAGCTAGGTTGCAATATGAATCTGAAGCTCCATTTCTTAGATTCTCATATTGATGACTTTCCTGAAAACCGTGGGGATTATAGTGAAGAACAGGGAGACAGATTCCATCAGGACACTATGGAAATGGAGCGGGGTTATCAAGGAAGATGGGATATAAATATGATGGCAAATTTTTGTTGGACGTTAAAACGAGAAGTCAAAAAGAAGGAGTCAAACGAGCGCGAAATCCACTGCATAGAACTTTTGATAGTAAAGGGGTTCGTTACCACAAAAAGGAATAAGATCTTTAACCCTTTGACACTTAAACTCTCTCAACGCTTTTAAAAACTTTAAAAGGTATCTTGAATTAGTACTTTAAGTGTTAAGATGTGGTCATTTGCACAGGACTTCTTTCATTTTTTTGACAACATTGTAGATTTAAAGCTATTATTTTGAGGTTAGAAAATTCTGGTGATTTGCTGGGGGAAATCTGCCATCTAGTTCGTATTCAGCGTCTCAAATTACATGGGTATACAACATTTTAGACGTTTTCATTGGTATTTATTTTCTTTTTTTTACAATATGGTAAATTTTAAGCTATTTTTTGAGGGGAATTCCGACATTGATTTTATATTCAGCGCTTCAAAATTCATAGGAATGCAATATTTTAGTCATTTGCATAAGTGTTTATTTTCTTTCTTTCATAATATTGACGAATTTAAGCGTTTTTTTGAGGTTAGAAAATTCTGGTGATTTGCTGGGGGAATTTCGACATCGGATTGTATTCAGCGGCCCAAAATACATGGGAATACTATATTTTGGTCGTGTGCATAGCATTTTTTTTGTGTGGCTGTGTTATCAGCCGCGGCAGTCAATTTACTATTTTGCTGCTTAGTTAAACAAATAACTATTCCCCCTTTTCAGTGACCTCTTTAATTAAGCTTCTACACAGTAAAGGAAAATATGCTTCGCTTTGAATTGTTAAGCTTCAACCTCAGGCTCATTATCATATAATCCTGAGATCTCTAATCTCTACATAAATACTGCAAATATGGCAGCCATAGTAGGTTCGCTATTTTGAATTCTTAACTTTTGACATCAGATTCGTTATCAGATATTCCTATAATACATGAATATCAATTTTAACAAAAAAAAAATTGTTTCCAACTTTTGCTCATCTTACACTAAAGGTAGCTTGGTAAAATTATAATGCAACCATCGCCCAGCCACACATTGTAATTTGAGAAAAATTTCATGGAAATCGCTTTAGCCAATCCAGAGGAATGACTGAAGATACATAAAAACATATATAATGATAGAATTAAGAACCTCCTCCTTGTTTAAATTTTTGAAGTCTTTTAAAAATACGTTTATATGGATATTATTAATTAATGAATAAAATTAGGCAAAAACTGTATTTTAGTTTTTATTAATAGTAGGTTTCTCTAGCTCGTAAATGACAAAGTAAAGATACATTTTGAAAGTTAACGTGTCCCGTTACTGCTCATAACAACCTATTTCCAAGTTATATTTTTAAAATAACTTCTCTTGTCATGCCACAAGATGAATGTAAATATCTAACTTCTCACAAGTATGGTAAAAATAGAACAAAAACTGGCACTAAATCGCCATACTCGTAAATACCAGTTGTTTCCTTTAAGAGTTTACTGTGATTACTTAGATAAAAATGTTCCCATTCTTATCATTGTAAAATGCTATTCCGTAAAAGGCATATAAAATACAACGAGGATGCATTTATAAAGGTGTGCTGAGAAAGAGAATTCACAAATTGCAAACAATGGAATCCACTATTTATAAAACGCTTTGATCAATTGTTTTTTTCAGTAAACTGTTCAATTTTGTCAAGAACTAGACCAATAAATATCGTACAGGTTTAACACATGAGAAAAATCAGTGAGGCTTCGTTTAAAATATAAATCTTGCCAATAGCGTGCAAATATTTTTAGCAGACACGAGATTTGTAGTACAAATGACAGACAGCTTCATTATGAATCGAAATACTAAATATTTTACTATTCATTTATTTTTTCGTACTAATTCTGCCAATATAACTTCTGTAAACATATTTTCACAAAGCTTCTCTCGCTACTTGGCATCTTGAAACTTTGACCATACATGTTCACGACAAAAATATTGTTTATAATATATATATGAGGAGGCGAATAGTTATTCATGTTTTATTTTTGAAATATATGCCAAATTGCAAAAACAAAATAGAATAAGAAAAGGTAGATCAAAAATACAGTACCATAAGCTTGCTTTTACAGTTTTTTTGTAGCAATTTCGAGAGAAAAGTCGTCTTTGGTTAGATTGGTACTTTGAACATATGTTGAAAAATGATATAGAAAATCTGCTTGGAAGTTATAACAATAAGTTTCGGTTAGAGTTTACTACAACAATAGTTGTGATCGATAAATATTTACAAATTGACACCAACTGGGATTACTAAGCAACAATTAGTGCATTATCAAAAACAACTGATTAAATTCAGCTACCAATTATTTACAAATGATCACTAAAATGTATAATTTTGAGTCTATTCAGCTTAAAATAAAAATTAGTTTAATTATAAGAAAGGTTGGTTCGTTTTCTAAAAAGTAAAGTTCCCTACGAATTTTCTTAAGTGTTTACATTTTATATTTTCGGTGACCACTTAATTTTTTGCAGTCACGTCAAAATATAATTATTTTCATCTATCTACCATTTTTCTTTTTTCGAAATCCTAGCCTCAAAACTCATTTGAATGAAATCCTATCCCATGTACTTTGTAGAAAACAAAGTTCTTTACAAACAATTTTTTTGTCGAAATATAATAGTTAAATAAAATATTACCCAATCACCTGGTTAAATAACTTTTTAGTAAAAGGTATTCTGTCAAGGAATACTTTATTATATTTCACAATTTTCTCCTTCAACAATTACATAACACATGTAATTTTCGTCCCTTGAGCGATTGAGTCCCAACGTTTAAAGTAAGTTTTTTCCTCCTATCCCCTCTCAGATCCCTACCAGTCGAGCTGTCGGACCTCACTTCTGTTGTGTTGTGCTAAAATAGATCTTTGGAAAAGGGTTTGTAAGGGAAGGTGGGGTGTAATTGTTTCCGAGAAAATTGTTCATATAATTTAAATTAATCTTCAAGTCGATTAATTTTCCAATTATGACTCTATTTTATACTCTAAACTACTAAACTATTAAGCGTTCTTTCCGAGATGCATTGTAGGGACACATTAGATCCACGACTGGAAGCATGATGTGCTTCTTTGGAAATAGTGACATCAGTAGGAATGAAGTAGGATTCTGGGTCTCTAAAGAAATAACTGTATCAGTCCCCAATAACAGAGCTGTCAGTCATCGGATAAACTCCTTAAAGGATCAACGTCAAAAGCCAGTAGTAAATTTGGGAAAAGTATATGCCTCTACAACTGCTGCTGAAGATCTAGAGATCTAGAGAAATTACCATTGTTGTAAATGATTTCCACCAAAGTTGGTTCTACAATGGAAGGTGATCATGTGCAAGCTGTTGTTGACAAATTTGGTATCTGAGAACGAATCGAAAGGACGGAAAGGCTAATAGACCAATCGGAATAGCTTTTTTGTGCGTAATTTTTTTTTTTTTTAGTATAATTTGGGATGTCCAGAAACATATGCCAACTATCCGTATGCGTGACAAGTAGGGCAACATACTTTAAAATTCAAAAATCGTCCATATTTTGCCATTTTTCGCTGTATTTGCAATATAACTGATTTTGAACATTTCATTATTCTTGACATTTTCCCAGAAAATTATTCGTTTAAGAGCTACAAAGAAAAGAACAATGTTACTTTTTTATCTTCTGATTTTTTTTTTTAAGTGAATATAATAAATATTAATACGAAATATGTCATCGGTATAATGTAAATTATGTTTAAATGTTCAATTTACAGTTGAAATAAAATATTTTTACAGACCTATATGTAATTTATACGTTAAACAGAAAAAAAAATGATATCTGGTTTGGTGTTTGTGATTTACAAAGTTCTTTTCTTCAGAGTATGTTTTTACTACTAAGGAGTGAAAGTATAATTGGCGGATGTCCATTATTCTGGCATCTTTGTATAATATATCTGATGGTTAAGTTATTGGTTTTTTGAATATTATCTTTAGAATTTTTTTTTAATTTTTCTCTCCCCACTCTATTATGCCATATCGCAATTGAGATTCAGTTAAAGCAAGATAGGTAAGTTGTTCTAAGTTCATCAATATTTAGTATATCTCGAAGATTATTGAAGAGGTAAAGCATACCTCTTAATTTACTAGCCAATTTATTTATATGAATACCCCACTTGATATTGATTGATTTTCGACCAGTAGTATATTCAGTTCGTTGTAATTTGGTAGACTTATAACAGGAAAAGGGAATAAATAAACTTTTATTAAAATTTATCGTTAAAAGTTCAGAGTTTAGAGTTAAACCAGTCAATTAGTTGATTTAATATATAAATTAATGTTTTTGTCGAGGCGAAGCAATAATACATTCAATTTCTCTATTTTCTTCATCTTCATCAATATCATCTAATGTTAAAGGATTAGCTGATGTATCATTTTCATTTATAGCACCAACGATATCTATATCGAAAATTACATCAATCTTGCTATTTGTACAGTCTGTACCTTTACATATTTTACAAAAAGTGTTACATTTTAGTCCCAACTTTCGACAACCACACCTCTTAGAACAACCCTGTCTTACAAGTTCAATTATATTTTTTTAATTAAAATATTTGGGATCAAATCACTTTTCGTCAATATTGCTTTCAAAATGTTGCCTCGTTTTCTCTATCCCCAATCAAGTGGATCTAAATTGTTACTTAACCACTGTTGAACTCGATAGTATGTACGGAAAGAATGCATTATGCCTATTATACGATATACTATATACGACGAAGTGTTGTGCAAGAAAGATTTTGAAAAGATTATACAATTCTCTATATAATATATCAATTATACATGTAGTATTATTTATGTTTATGTATAACTACATATATTATTATTCTTTTGAAATGAGTTCAAAACTGTTTTTATAAATATTTTTCACTCCAAAGTTTTATAACAACAATAATGAATCATTATATTATTTTTTTTTAAGTTAAAAAATAGAAAAGTAGCATTCCTCTTTCGTCTGTAGCTCTTAAACGAAAAATTTCAAAAATAATAAAATGTCCAAAATCAATTTTTTCAACTTTTCTATCTCTAGATATATTTTCGAACAATGCTTCATTTACGAGTTATATTGCAAATAAAGCGAAAAATGGCAAAAAATTGACGATTTTTGAATTTTAAAGTATATTGTCCTACCTGTCACGTGTGCGCATAGTTGGCATATGTTTGTGGATATCCCAAAGTATACTTTAAAAAAAATAAAATTGCGGGTAAACGACATTTCGTAAAATGATCCTTTTTCCATATATTCCGACAGGCCTATAATTCAGTTCTGTTTAGACAATACCTATCGATAGTTAGTACTGCATTTCAATAATATCCAAGAGGCTTTTACACTTGACTGTCACCTATTGGAAGATTTCGGAATAATAGGAAATCGGTGAAAATTTTTAATAAAACTCTGTAAAACTTCTCCTTGTGCTTCAAATCCCCAGATGCAAATCCTTCACAGAATATGCCAAAAAGTATGGGAAACACGAATCTGACCTGATTATTGGAGAACCTCATCTTCGTACTAATATACATAAGAAGGGAACGGCGCGACAGATGTCTGTGATAACTATAGATTTCTGGCATTAATATCACACGACAGTAAAATAACGCTGCATATTCTTCAATTCAGACTTTAGCATTATCTATCTTGGCAAGTACCTCCTGAGCAAGTAAGCTTTGTTAAGGAACGCAGTACTAGAGTGTAAGTGCTGAATTTCCTTGCAATAACATTTGAAATCAAATAACTTGGATGCGGTAGATTTTATTTTTTACAGGAAAATATCTCGTATGTATTTCAACGAGGAACATAAGGAATCGGCAAGCAACGAAACAGAAGTGAAGCAATCAGTGATGGTGTTAGGGATGCATAATTTTTTAAATATAGGGAGGCAGACAAGCAGAGGGGGCGAATACATAATTGATGACTCCCGAGAACATATTTGTTTCGGGTACCAAATTCAAATGAAAATCAAACTACAAAGTCTGTCTAAAGATTTTACCATGCATGCTCTTTGTTTACGGATTAAGCTTGTACATGTACATACGATTGAGGTCTATAGAGACAGTAGCTCCATTTCAGTGGCGGCTGGTGAAATTTCAATATTTTTTTTCTCGTCTGTGGCGCATGGGACCCATACGAAATATGGAAAATAACATCTAGAGAAACACTTCTCTAATGACTCCTAAAAATTTTGAAAAAGCAGTTTGCGAAAAAATTTTTGAAAATTCGCTAGCCTCCTCTGGGTCTAGGGACTCCTGTTTATTTATTTATTTTTTTGTCATATGCATTTGACTTTTCATAAAAATACAACAATACGTTTTGGAGTTTATGAAAATATTTTCATTACTAACTGAGATACAACGAATTGAAATATTATCATAAATTGTAAATTGCAAAATTTCAGTTCATTGCATTTCAGTTAATAATGAAAATAATTGGCTGATGTTATTAAACAGAACAACATATTTTCTTGTAAATAATTGAATATCTTCTACAGGATTGTACATTAAATCAGCGCTAAATGTGTGAGACATGTTACATTTTCTAGGAATTTTCACTCCATCAAATCTTACATTTCTATAGTTAATGTTAATTGTAGGGAATTGTAATAAAGTAAATATAATGTTTTCGTTATCTTAAACTGAAATGTAATAAAAAAATAAATTCCTTCCAGAAATAACATGATAAAATAATGATTGTATCCTGTTCAAAAGTATATCTCGCGAGGGGACACCTGGGGGTCACATGCCCCTTAGGCCAATTAATTCCATCCCTAGTAGAAATAATTCTACAATCAAAGAAAATGATAGGTAAATTCAACCAAAAAGAGCATATGAAATCGCGCCTATCTAGTTTCATAGTTAAATCAATCAGAAAAGAATAGTCATACAACTTTATTTGTTTTCGTAAACAAATAGTGGTTTAATAATCATATCTTCTTGTAACAAATTAAATAGTACAATGACATTTTTTTATGTTCACTAACCATTTTCAATTTGGTCTACAATTAAATAGTACAACGACTTTGTTTTTTGTTCACCAACTAATTTTTAGGTTGATCTACACTTTATTATATGATGAAGTTTTTTTTGGTTAGCCAAAATCTCAGTATTGAGACATCAGACCACCCAAACCAAAGATTAGAGATCGTTTATAAGATCCATCCAAATATATCAATGATCCCTGAGAGAATTTGAACATTGCAATCATGTTATTAATTTTCTATAAATTCATAAGAGTATAAGATAATGCATGATTGATTATTGTCAGTGATTTGTATGTGGTGTCATCTGGGAATAATTTCTGTAATAGACTACGTGGTAAGCAAGCAAATTTTATGGTAATTCTTTTAGAACTTCTAGAAGACGACAATAATATTGGTTTGTCTACCAAGTACAATAATACAGCGAACTAATACTGGGTTAGAATTACAATTCGATAATAGTTAAAAATAAAATATACTATTATCTAGTTCAATTTAGCAGAATTCAACAAAATAATAGTCAGACGAACAAAATAATAGTCTTATTCATCTATTTTTTAAGTTAATGTTTGTTTTGTTGTACGACAACTTTTAATTAAAATAACAATCACCTCTTGTTTAAAAATACCATCAATATAGTTTGGTTTAACAAAATTAACGATATTGTTAGTTAACCATTTTTTTTTTGTTGAATTTACCCATACTATTTCTTTGAGTGTACTCTTTAATACCAACAACTGCAACAGAAATTAAATTTTGCAACATTAGTGTCATACTGTCAAATTATATTCATTTGGCCTTTATAGCTTACCATCAACATCTTTTTAACTGAACCGCCTCCAAAAAAAAAGGTAACTAAAAATTATTAATCGAATTTCATCCTCGCCCAGCAAGTCTGTTAAAAATACATTTGATTCCATTATTTGTTTATTTTTACAAGAAAAATTCTTATAACACTGTTATAATTATATAGAATCTGTTACAACATATGGGGGCATGAGACAGTCAATGACCATAATCTTATTCGCTAAACAAATAGAAAGAAATATTTATGATTTACAATGATTGTAAATATTAAAATTATCCTTTACTAATGCAAATTATCTATCAGAAGAATGCATTTTTTATTACATTATTCTGTTATAAATATCAGCACGGAACATTTAGAAAATATTTAGTTAAAATTCCGTTTTAAGATAAAATTTAGATGTCTGACCGGTAATTAATATGTATATCTGCCTAAGGCACATATTTTCGGACAGCCTAGCCTTCGCCTTCCATATGTTCTCTTCACTTGAATCTATAATTAATCGGTTCTTAAAGTTAACCTTATTTTTTTTCATATTTATTTAAGTTTCTTACTTTTTATATAAATTCTGTATGCCGTTATAACGATAATAATATCCATTCCAAAATAGCCATTTATTAATTATCCAGTTATTCATCTTCATTTACGCCTTTTAGTAGAGTAATAAAACTCTTTAATATTGAAGAGAGGAAATAAGAAATAATTCGACATTTTATGATTAGGTTTAAACATAATTCTTACGTTTTTTTTTTGAAATTCTATAAGGTGTACAATTAAATATTAGTACTCACTTAAAACTCTTAATGTGAAAACTTATGAATAATTATGGTGCATCCAGAATTGAAATTACTAAAATTGCTTTACCCACATTGTCCATTATAATGTAATGGTTTTCAATCGTTTCCTAATCACGTCATTTCTGTCATTAGAGATGAATGAAAACACATACATACCTATATCCAAATAACATTACTGTTATAAATGATTGAATCTAAAGTTTAGTCATTTTAAAAAACAGAGAAAAATGTCCTTAATAATAATAATTGAATATCTTTTCAATAAGGAGTAATTTCATCAAAGTTGGCAAGAATAAAACTCATCTATGGTCAAATATAACGCACCAAACCTGGACGCTGAAAGTCAAATAGAACGGTCAAAGTGGCGGGTGAAATAAATTTTTTTAATTCATCGTCAAGTTTCAAGGAGGCATTGTGCGTCACTTTTTTTTTCAATTGTAGGTTCTCTTAAGTGGGCTTTAAGGGGATAAAGTTAAAAAAAAGCCACTTTTTTTGAAAATTAAAAAAAAAATGATTTTTTATTTTCAAAAAAGTGGATTTTTTACAATTTTCATGCATTTTCTTGATCCTGAATACTGATCATATATTCATATATTATTATTATTACCATTCGTATGCTTAATAAATTTCCTTTTCAAAATAATGGAGTTCCATTTTGTATTATTTATTATTATTTTTTTTTTCGATTGTAGGTTCTCTTAGGTACTTTACTACACTAGTTCACAAGTTCAAAGCCGTGTTAATTCTTGATAAAGCTCGTAAAAATCTGAGTGAGGGCTCCTTGTATTCGGAATGACGTCTAGAAAAATGTGCAAAAGTTTCAAACCTTCACATAAACAATTGCAAAAGTTATAAACAAATGAAGACTTTTTTTTTTTACTAGTGGAATATTTTTGTCGAACTCCTCTATACGTTTCCTTAAATATATAAGGAATAAAAAAATCAGACTGCAACCAACAGCTATTCTCCGGACTAATGCCCCGCCGAGCGCTGAATTACGAATTACAAATGAAGACTATTAATATTTAAGAAATTTTAAAGAGAGATTCTTAAAGAGGAAGAAATTTCCAATAAAAAAAGTCTCAACTCCCGAAACTCTATCTCTATTATTAATAATTTTAATTTAATGTTGAAAATAGAGTTCCGCGCGGCGAACACTAAGCCGTTACGATGCTCTGAAACCGGCCGTAATAAGTGAAAATATTTGTTTGTTATTAAATACTAATTTAAATTTTTTTTAAAATTATGGTATTATTTAGACACTTAAAGAAACAATATCATGCATAAAGTGAGCCTATTGTTAGTTAACGAATTTTTTTAGAATTTGCGTTTGTATTTTAATTCGGATAATTGTTAAAGAAAAGCCATTAAAATTATTTCGCTTCGTGGAAACCTTGCGTCAACTATACTTTATGGGATTATGACATTGCGATGTTTTTTTTTGTTATACTCTATTAGTTATTAATTATTTAACCTAACAAAAACTAAAAAATGAAAAATTTTTTTTATTAATTTTAATTATTATTATTGTTTTTATACTTAAAAATACTATAAGATTTCATAAACTTTAAATTTTTGTTACTATTTAGATAAATAGATAAACTATGTATTTTTGAAAAAAAAAATTGCCATTATGTTTGTTATAAAATATTATGATCAAAAAAAAATTTTTTCTTAAGAAAAATTTTTTAAATTGTTTATAATCTTTTTTTCCTTTTTTCATTATTTAAACAAATTATTAAAAAAAACGTTATTCTTAAAATTTATTATTTGCAATTCTCTACAAGATGGAAAAAAGAAAATTTGTTTCTGCTGTTACTTTATTTGTTTATTTAATAAACGATTTGTTATAACAATCGCCGAATGTGTTTATATTCGTTTTAGATAGAAAAGAAAACAAAAACAACCATATACATAAACATGTCAAAAGAAAATTAAACTTAAAATTCTATAATATTAAAAAAAAAATTTTGATATGTTTATGTGTACGGTTGTTTTTGTTATTTTTTTTCTATCTAAAAAAAATGTAAACATATTCAGCGATTGTTAATAACAAATTGTTTATTAAATAAACAAATAAATTAACAACAAAAAAATGTTTCCTTTTTTCCATCTTGTAGAGAATTGCAAACAACAAATTTTAAGAATAAAATTTTTCCTTAATAATTTGTTTAAATAATGAAAAAAGGAAAAATATGATTATAAACAACTAAAAGAAAAATTTGAGTATTTCTATATAATGGCAAAACAGTTTTTTTCAAAAATACATAATTTATCTATTTGTTTAAACAAATAGCAATAAGAATTTAAAGTTTATCTAATCTTATAGTATTTCTGAATATAAAAACGGTAATAATAAGTAAAATGAATAAAAAAAAATGTCAACCTCTCTTTTTCATTTTTTAGTTTTTGTTAGGTTAAATAATTAATTACTAATAGACTATAACAATTAAAAACATCGCAATGCCATAATCCCATAAAGTATAGTTGACATAGGGTCTCCACGAATTTTCGTGGCTTTTGTTTAATAATTATCCGTCTTGAAATATAAACGCAAACTCTACAAAAATTTGTTAATTAACAATAGCCTCATTCTATGAAAAGAAGGTGAAACAATTTTTTTCCAACGGGATATTGTTCCTTTAAGTATCTAAATAATACCATAATTTTTTTTAATTTTTAAATTAATATTTAATAACATAAAAAAATATATTTTTACTTATTACGGCTGGTTTCAGAACACATAACGGCTTAGTGTTCGCCGCGCGAAGCTCTATTTTCAACATTAAATTAAAATTATTAATAATAGAGATAGTTTCTGGAGTTGGGACTTCTTTGTTGGACATTTCTTCCTCTTTCAGAATCTTTCTTTAAAATTTCTTAAATATTAATAGTTTTCGAGTTATTTGCAAAAAACGAAACTCGTTATTTTTTCAATTTTCATTTGTTTATAACTTTTTCAATTGTTTATGTGCGGGTTTGAAACTTTTGTACATTTTTCTAGACTTCATTCCGAATCCAATTTTTACGAGCTTTATCAACCATTACCTCGGCTTTGAACTTGTGAACTAGTCTATAAAGTATATTTCATTATGTTTCGATAAAAATTGGGTGAAAAAAAAGAAGGGTCAAAGAAAATGCATTTATGAATATTGTAAAAATGCACTTTTTTGAAAATAAAAAACTTTCTCATTTCTTCCAATGAAATTTAATGACCTAAAAGATTTTGAAAATCTTTGTCTTTATAGGTCGTTTATTTTACTTTAAGAGGTTAGTATATTATTTTTGTGTAATAAACAATGATCGGAATTTGGGTTTAATTCCAGCGGCGCGTAGAGGTGGTATATAAAATTTTACATCAAAAACTTAAAGTTTATTCTTTCTTACAAAATTAAATCGAAATTAAATGTAATACGAACCTACCTTATGAGTTTCTCATTTATTTTATCATAGTACAATTCGTGTATACATATGTACAACTAATAATGTATGCATATTTTGATAAATCCTTGTAACGACGCACCTGAAATTAAACCCAAAATTCCGATCACTGGTAATAAAATGTCTTCTAAAGAATGTTCAAAAAACATTGTTAACACAAAAAATAATATAACATTGCTCTTAAAGAATTATACGCGGCCTATAAAGACAAACATTTTTCAAAATTTAAATTTAGGTCATTAACATTCATAGGGAAAAAATTAAGATCTTTTTAAAGAAACAAACTTGATAATTTATGCAGATTCCGTGATTAAATGTGTTGAACGCATTTAAAAAACCTGTAGGGACAACATCGACCTCACCTGAGACTTCACCTTCCGTGCCAGCGATAAATTCAGTTACATGCAAATAAGGTTACTGTTATAAGTAGTGGATCAATCTGACATGACACCACGCTAGCTATGCTTTTGAGAAGTATGAATATGATAATAAAGAGTATCTATCATTCAGTTTCAAAAGTTGTATTAAAATAACACAAAATTATGACACTGATTTTCAGTTTTATCTTTTTTTTAATACATAGGATGCAGAGACATCACGGAAATATATATTAATAGTTAAATTGAATAAATTCTGTTAGAAGATTTAAGTACACAAACGAGTTCTTAGACATGAGTAATGCATAATTTCCTGAAACCCACATATCATTTTATTATAAATTAATATTGAATATATAAAAACCGAAATTTTCTCTTTAGAAACTTACAACGAAGTGGTAAGTTGTAAGTAGGTCGAATAAAGAAATTTATTTTCAGTACTTGAACATTATTTGGCAAACAATAATGTGTTTATTTTATTGCAATCATATTATAACCTACAAGCTAAAGCTCAAACTTACCGCAAGACATCACGATAAATTATTAAGGTCAAATAAATCTATTCAGATCCTTTAATATAAAAAAGTATTACAAATTATCTCGCGAATTACATCTGCTTGTAATGCTGTGCTACAATGCAAAAAACACATAACACATAAGAAATGAAAAGATATACTCACTACGTACTTTCATGAAAATGTAGAATATAAGTGTTTTGATGAATTTAAGTATTAAAATTAATGCTTTTAATGACCATATAAAAGCTGAGGATACCTACATTGTATCATACATGACTTCATACAAGGTAATAATTAATGTATTGAATAGGTTGAAAAATGTAAACGGGTTTACTAAACCATATTTATGGTTTTTGTTTTTGTTTTTACTGTAACAGCAGCATCGCTATCTTAAATGAGGAACATTGAGTTTCTAGATTCATTTGATAAACTTGTTGCCGCGAAAAGAAAGCATCGAATGTCTTATTTTATGAAGATTCATCATTATTACGTAAACCCCTTATATTTTGTGTAAGTTCCATTTAGAATGGGTAGCTTCTTTCTTTATTCAGCAGATGACTTCTGGAATCAGAAGACTTCTTCTGTGCTGAAAGTTACAAATGGTATAAAAGTGGCAAAAATAAGTCATTCAAACTAAATAATATCTAAAACTGATATTTTCTAACCAAATTATGATTGTCCCAAATCTTTTGATTAGTAAAATTACTCAAATAGATTTAATTGGATCCATTTAAACTGTAACTCTCCTGTGAATGTGTTATAATAAAAATAATAAAGACAACTTGCTGTAGGCCAGTATGTCTGCCAGAGTGCCACCTACTACAAGAGTAACCTTTCTGTCTGTTACTTGGGTGGACTTTGCTAAGGTATTTGATACTACCTCCATGCGTTGTTTATATGGTCGATAGAAAGCCCAAAAATCCACCATAAAACGATGCATTAAAAGTCTGTTCTCACTTTGGAGGACAAAATTTTCCATATAATCTGAAAAAATCTAATATCTACAGCTATAGAAGAAAAGTTTTCCAAGGAGACTGTTTAAGTTCTCTATTATTCTGCATCTCACTCTCTCCCCTCTATGTTGAGCTTATAAAAGGAAATGAATATAAATTGGGGCCACCTAATAGAAGACAACATAAAATTACTCTCCTCTGGATGATTTTAAGTTACATCCGTTCAGTAAAAAGGATCTACAAGAATCCCTAAACACCTGTCAATGAATACGTCAGCGATCAGGATGATCTTGAGCGCGCCATCTTTCACATAGTTAGGGGAAGATCGAACGGAGTAAGTGAAGGCACCGAATTGATGGACGACAGCTTATAAAACATCTTAGTGCGGAACTCCTACAAATTCCTGGGGAAGCACTAGTTAGGCGCATATGGAAATGGCAACCCTCCAGCAAGAACAAAAGGGCATAACCGGGTAAGCATGGCAAAACTGCCCTTGAAGTAATATTCCTACTTTTTTTTTGTATGGTGTATATAAGCATTGGATGTAATTCTGCAAAATTTTGACTTTCTAAAACTCATAGTTTTCGAGTAAAAAAATCAATTCTATATTTCTTTTTTTTTTTTTTTGACAAACTACGTTTACCAAATTTTTGGTGCTTTATATATAGTATACATCTAATTCAGATGGATTAGTAATAAAAAAATTGGGTTATTATTCTTCAAAGAGATATGTTTTTTTAATTTTTTTATTTTTCAAAAAAATTTTTTTGACACTTCTGCATTAGGGACAGGGACACCCACCAATTTTTTTTTTAATAATTTATTATTTAGTGTTCTATAACATATATTTTTATGAAATGCTTTGAATTGGTACAACATACTGAAAAATAAAAAAATCTATGCTACTCTATTTTCCACAATAACATTCGTACTAATTATTAATTCACAGGTCAACATTTAGTTTGAGAAAATACACCGGACTCTACCTAGATACCCGGGGGTTTTAGGGGTCGCTAATTCCGATGCCGAGGTCGGTTAAGCTCTATCATGTCAGGTTCAAGGTCATTTGAAGGTCAAACTAAGAAGAGGTGGTTGAAAAAATCTGAAAAAACTCAGTCATGGGTTTTTGGGATCGCTGAGTCCGAATCCGGTGTTCGCTTACCCTTAAAAGGCATCCAGAGGTCATTTCAAGGTTAATTTGAGAAAAACAGTGGGGAAGCCGTCAAAAAACCTGAAAAAATTTTGATCCAGGTTTTTTGGGTCGCGGAGTCTGCATCCGATGCCGGTTGACCTCTACCACGTCAGTTTCAAGGTCATTCGAAGGTCAAACTAAGAAAAGGTGGTTGAAAAAATCTGGAAAAATTCACACATAGATTTTTGGGGTCGCAGAGTCCGAATCCGGTGTTCGCTTACCCTTAAAAGTCATCCAGAGGTCATTTCAAGGTCATTCTGAGGTCATTTCAAGCCGGCATTCGTCCACCAGCTTTAGCTGCACATGAAGATTCTTCGGATATCTCAATATATTTAACTCAATGAATCACCTACTTATTTTTTTCTGTGAAAGTTGACGAGCTTATATTCACCACATAAATCCTGTGGAACGCAAAGACTGGCCTTTAGGTATAGTTGCAGAAGTAGAGCGAACATGCAAGTAGAGAGTACCTTGAGTATTCGACAGATGGCGCATGTCCACCGCAAGTGAGTTGGGGCAGAAGAAGGATATAAGTTCGGCGCGAATCACGGGCGTTGGCTTCACTCACTTGGAGCTTATCATGTCAGGATCAAAGTAATTTAATGGTTTTTTGAGTCAGACAAACTGACGAGGAGGCAGACAGGACTGTCAGATAGAAATATTTAGTCATTTAGTCAGACAGGAAGATAGACAGAATTACCGACAGGAAGGCAGGTCGTACAGATGGACAGAGAGAAAATGCAGGCGGACGATAAACGGTTATGCCCTTTCCGCGGCAAATATGCTAGCCGTCCCCATTCTTTCTTGGTGTCCTTCGTTGGACGGCGCTCAACAGAGAAACTAGGAAAATTATGAAATGTTTCTAAGCCTGCATTCAAGATCCCTTACGCGATATGAGAGGAAGAGGTCTTATTAGTTTAGAATGTCTGTATTACAGTATAACAGTAGATACAGCAGTTATACGTTATCACTTGTTTACTCGTTATTTTTATTTTGATAACGATACTAGTAAATGTCATAATAAATATAGTTATAAATAATATTGATAGTTTTACGCTATCACTTGTTTACCCATTATTTTATTTTGATTATTAAACGTCTAATAAATATAGTTATAAATATTATCAAATGGCCACAAGTTTGATAAACCGGACATATAAATATCCGTACCAAACTCGCAGCCATCAGAAAGTGTTGTAAGCTGTTCTAATAAAGAAGTTAGTCCAATATTGCAGTTTTCTTCTACCGAGAAATCCTCGTAAACTTATTTGGCGCAGTCGGTAGGATAGTGCCCTTTTGGCAAGTTGTTCAGTGCATCGAGTCACCCCCTGAGAAAAAATCCTGCATCGAGCAAGAAGTCCCAGAGGTACGACGCCAGAAGTCAATCTTTATTGTTGAGGCCTATCCAAACAACCTACGTGGAGGAGAAGAAAAACGTAAGTCAATACTCAGCTCCTTAGAACGCTTCCCTTTCTCAAATTCAAATTGAAAGTCACTTAATTGTTTAATTTTCAAACTCTTGTGATTCTTTCGGTCTTGAAATTAAATTTTTCTAAATTCACTTACTATCTCTTAATAGAATTTGTGTGATATTTGGAAAAAAAAAATATTAGTTGCTAAGTCAGTCTATCGTAGACAACTAAAGAATTAAGTTGCTGTTTATTACATTCTGTAATTTACAGACGGGGAAGAGTCAGATCCTCGACCCTATAATTAAGTAAACCAATCATATGTCATTCACTGATTTACTTGAAAGCCTAGAGGAAGCTATTGCATCTCCTGGCACAAGTAACGAACCAGAAAATAATACTTATACACATATCCAAGCAAGATTAAGACCCAGTAAATTAAATCCTATTCTTTCTGTTAGTACTCAAAATACAGAGATGGCTCATGTTAATTATCAATTATTAAAAATGTATGTTGATGCCATAAGACCATTTGACGGCAATGTTTTCGCCCTCAATGACTTTGTCACAGCCTGTAACGCACTCGAAGTTAACTACGCGAAACCAAACGATACTCCTGATAACATCAATTTAAACAACTTTTTACTTCAATCAATTAAATCAAAATTACACGGGCAAGCTCTCACCATAGTCGGTTGCCGCTTTGACCTAAATTCCTGGACGGACATCCGCAAAACGTTAATAGACCATTTCTCAGACCCAAGATCAATTGCAAATCTTGAACACGACCTAAGACAAACGACCCGACACAATAATGAATCACTACATGACTTTGGGTTAAGATTGCAAAACTTACAAAGTTTACTATTAGCAAAACTTTCGCAATCAAACGACGGAGCTGCAGAAAAAACAGCTTATACCAAAATATACGAAAAACTAACGCTTGATACATACACCCATTCCTTACCACAAAACTACCAGGTTATGATACGTTTAAGCCCCTTCACAAAACTAGAGGAAGCTATAAATTTGATAGCCCGAGAAGAACAATTCAACAAAACATCAAGACAGACATCGTCGCAAAATTTCATAAAAAATAACTTCCATATGAACCAAAATCATAGCTTTAAACCTCAATTTCCATCTCAACCAATGAATTTACCCCCACGTCAAACTATTCAAACACATTTCCCTACTAACCAACAAGTATTCGGAAGACAGAATACAAATCAAAATCAAAACGTCTTTAAACCAAGACCACAAAACACTCAGTCATATAAGCCCACTCCAATGTCTGGTGTTTCTGTCCAACCTAGACAAAATTTTGCCAACCCATCAACAAGCAAACAGCATTTTTCGCCCCAATTTCGACCACACACGAACTCCCAAATTAAACGACAATTCCCATGGTTCAAACAGTCGAGTCCCCAAAACTTCATAGCCCAAGAATTACACACAGCTGAACTTGATCCGACAGTAGGCTACTACTATTATCCAGAAGAATATCCTGATATTCCTAACCCTCGATTTGCAGACTTAAATATTTCCGAAAACATCGATCTCACTCCAGAAGAACCAGACGAGTTCCAAAATCAAAATGAAGAAAACAATGAGGACGTAAATTTTCTCAAAGAGCCTCGGAACGATCAATCGTCGAATTGAATTCAGTAACCGCCCCTTGTAGTTTACCATATATACAAATCCAAAACCCCCCAATGAAACTTCTCATAGATACAGGTTGCTCCAAAACTATCATTAGACCCCACATAATTGAAAACTTCTATTCTGATTGTATGTACACTAACTCTACAAAAATTAAAACATGTCACGGAGAGACAGACATACAATTTCATGCTGAAATCCCTGCCTTCGACGAATTTAATTCAGACGACACTCTTGACGTTTTAGTATATAATTTTCACGAGTTTTACGACGGTTTAATAGGATTTGAAGACTTATCAAAATTTAAATTCCTATTAGATTTCAAAAATAACGCCCTCTTTAACCATGATGTTTGCATACACCTATTATTAAGAACCCCTAACGACACATCACGCACCTATGACTTAAACTCAAATGAAGTGGTTATAACGCAAATACCTGTAGATATTTACAATGGAGAAATTCTAGTCCCAGCATTCTCAAACGGCACAGTTAGTATCCCGGAAACCCTAACCATTGCGAAAAATGGGTTAGCTACAGTAGAACTTCATAATATGAATGAATTTTCTACACAAGCTACCTTTGACCAGCCCTTAAATGTTTTACCATTTCAAGATTTCGAAACTTTTACCCCTTATATACGTCCCCTAGAAAACTCTAAACATAAAATTGATCTAAGTAAAACTATCCGCACAGAGCATTTAAATTCCGAAGAAAAGAATGCGCTCTTTTCAGTTCTAAAGAAACATCCCAACATACTTTACTTCCCTGATGACAAACTTTCTTTCACTAACCATGTAAAGCATGAAATACGCACCAGCGACGAGACCCCTGTCTATACCAAATCATATAGATATCCTTTCATACACAAACAAGAAGTACAAACCCAAATAGACAAAATGTTAAAAGACGGGATCATAAGACCCTCAGTCTCCCCTTGGAGTTCCCCCATATGGATCGTCCCTAAAAAACTAGATGCCTCTGGAAAAAAGAAATGGCGCATAGTCGTTGATTACCGTAAGGTTAACGAGAAAACCATCACCGACAGGTACCCCCTACCAAACATTACTGACATCTTAGACAAACTTGGTAGATGCCAATATTTTACCACACTTGACCTTGCATCAGGTTTCCATCAGATCGAGATGCACCCAAACAGTATCGAAAAAACTGCTTTTAATGTCGAAAAAGGACACTATGAGTATGTACGCATGCCATTTGGTCTAAAGAATGCCCCCAGTACCTTCCAAAGAGTCATGGACAATGTCCTAAGAGACCTCCAAAATAAAATTTGTCTCGTATACATGGATGATATAATCATCTTTTCTACTTCCCTTCAGGAACATATTCAAAATGTACACCTTGTCTTCACGGCTCTCGAGAATTCAAATCTCAAGATACAACTTGATAAATCCGAATGTAAGTCAGTCGAATTTCTAGGACATGTAATAACCACTGACGGCATAAGGCCAAACCCAAAGAAGATAGAAGCTATTAAATCTTTCCCTATCCCTAGAACACCTAAAGAAATTAAATCTTTTCTAGGACTCCTTGGCTACTATCGTCGTTTCATTCCAAATTTCGCCAAAGTTACAAAACCCCTCACTCAATGTTTAAAAAAGGATCAGAAAATTACCCTTACCGAAGAATACGTCTCCTGCTTTAAGGAATGCAAAAACCTTCTTTGCAATGAACCAGTTTTAGCATACCCTGATTTTTCGAAACCCTTTACCCTAGAATGTGACGCTAGCAAATATGCCATTGGCTCTATACTCGGTCAAGACGGACATCCTATCTCATATTATTCCAGAACCTTAAACCCCGCAGAAATCAACTACAGCGTTATCGAGAAAGAATTATTGAGCGTAGCCGACAGTTGCAAATTCTTTCGTCCCTACCTCTTTGGACACCACTTTACTATCATCACAGATCACCAACCACTACAATGGTTGTATCACTTGAAAAACCCAAACTCTCGACTGATTAGATGGAGATTACGCCTCGACGAATACGATTACACCATCAAATATAAAAAAGGGAAACACAATGTAAACGCAGACTGTCTCTCACGACCCCCTATACAAGAACTTAATGCCATGAACAATGATGACACTAATTCGATGATTGTAAATTCTCCAGATCTACAATCAATTCTAGATGAATTACCCGAAGTAGACCCAGAAATCGCAGAAAATTTAATAAAAGACATTGACGAACGTACTTTCGACAACAACACTGTACATACAGCTCTTTCAAGTTCCACATTCACAATGCCTTACTCAAAATCAGCCATTAACATTTATAAAAACCAGATTTTTATAAAAGAAAGCGACAACGCAGTCACTAACACCCATATCTTAGAAACACCTTTCCCCGGATACAAGAGACACAGAATTGTACTAAAATCACGGACATCCGACGAGGAGGTATTTAAATTTGTAAAACAGTTCTTACGTTCCACTCAAAATACTCAAAATTGTTTTAATTTCAACGACGAATCTATCAAACACAAAATAATTAGAATATTTCAAAGGTTCTTAAACTCCAACGACTCAATGAGTTGTATAATTTCAAATAAAGTTCTTGAAGATATCTCTCAAGAAGATAAACAGAATCAAATAATAAAATATATGCACGAAGGAAAAACTGTACACCGCGGAACCAAAGTCACAACTAGTTTAATAATGAGAAAATACTATTGGCCTAATATCAACTATCAAGTTGCCCAATATATAAAAAATTGTCACACGTGTAACACTTGTAAATACGACAGGCACCCACAGAAAATTAAATTCCAAAATACACCAATACCCAAGAAACCTCTAGATGTTATTCACATAGACCTTTTTCACTTTTCAAATGAATGTTACCTTACTATCTTCGACCCTTTCTCGAAAATCGGACAAAGCTATCCCTTAAAGTCTAAAACAGGAATGGAAGTACAACAAAACCTCTTAACCTTTATTCAACACTACGGAAAACCTTACAAAATAATTTGTGACAAAGGAAAAGAATTCAATAACACCATGATCATCGACTACTGTGACCTGCATAAAATATCTTTACATTTTACCAGTACCGATAGTCATACATCCAACAGTCCTGTTGAACGCTTCCATAGTTCATTAATAGATAGCATGCGATGCCTAACCTCAGAAAATCCTAATTTCCCCAACTACTACCTAATGAAATTGGCTACTATCGGATACAACGAGTCGATACACTCCCTTACTAAACACACCCCTTTCGAAGTTCTTTTTGGACATTTAGACAAACCCTCTCCGTTTGAAATCTCAGACGAAATTATCACCTCAGACTATATACAGGAACACAAAAACCTTACTCAAGAGCTATACGAACAGCTCAGAATAAACCAAGTTCTAGACAAAGAAAACATAATAGCAAAAATCAATAAAAATCGCAAAGAACCAAAAATTTATAATCCGAACGACATAGTTTATATTAGAAATTCCCAAGCTACACGCGCAAAGAATCTCCCTAAATTTATATCAGCAACAGTAATAAAAGACGAAGGACCCGTTATCATTACTAATAGAGGACGATTTACAAAAAAATCAAGTACGTGACAACACACTCGAACAAACCCCAGACAATGATTCTGACGATGAACCCTTGTTTCAGGTGAAACAGAGACTAATCCAGGACAAGATCAACAAACATGTCACCACTCCTATTAGTACTACTGTTGATTTTGAGGACATATTGCCTAAAAATCAAGTCCATTCATAACCCCATCTACCTAATGACTTACCAACCAACCCGACTTATTAATAACTATCACTCATTCTCTTACATCATCGACTTAAACATAGTCGAAAATCAAATCCAACAGACTACCGAAAATATGTTAGATTTCCCGAATATATGTACTAATTATTCAAACACGCGTTTAACCCAACTCTCGAAACTAGTATATTAAAAATTCCTAAACTTTCAACCCATGAATCGAAAAAAACGAGGACTAGTTAATGCTATTGGAAAAATTAATAAATTCTTATACGGTACTCCTGACGCAGATGACTTAGAAGACATAAATTCAAAGTTAAATACTCTTATGAGGAATCAACATTCTTTAACGGCTCAACTAAACCTAAGAACCTCTCTGTATACGCAACTAATGGATAGAATAAACAAAACTTTAGGGGTCATTGAAACAAATGAAAAATCAATCATGTTTCACTTGAACACGACAATAAACCAACTTAATAATTTAGGAAAAAACGTATATTGCCAAAGCTTAGCAAACCAAATATCACAGAACTTCCTACTCATTTTAAATCACTTAGAAACTTTAGAAAATGCACTAGTAAACTCCTATTCAGGAATTATACATCATTTCTTCATGTCTCACTCAGACTTAATACATATTTTGAAGACTTTAGTAACTCTTTATAACTCTAGAAACCTCTTAAAAATAGACACTGATGAATATTACAGATTATTTCACATTCAGACTAAAGTTAACAAGAATTTGATTTATGTTCAATTAACTATCCCACTCTTTGACATTAGAGACTTTCAATTAGTCCAGTTAATTCCCATTCCCTTAAATAACACTATCCTCATACCACCAAAACCCTACCTAGTACTGAGTATTGATCATTCTGCCCATTTATGGAAAGACACTGCCTGCCAAACGATCAACAAATACCATATTTGTGATGGAGAACCTCTACCTTGGACTTCCAATTGCTTCCTTAACTTGTTAGAAGGAAAACAACCTAACGACTGTGTCCTACAAAAGATCAAAGTAAATACCGATCTTCTATTAAGGATTTCCAAAGATAAAATTATTTGCTTCCCTCGAGAAGAAGTTGTTATTAAAAGCTCATGCCCAGAACAAGAAATAATCCAACTAAATACTCTCAGCGAAATTACACTCGAACACAACTGTAGCATTATTATTAAAAACACTACCTACTCGATAGATAGTACTAGACTTGAAGGACGTCCATTCTATCTACCGAAAATCGAAAGATATACTATGTCCCAACTACCAGACCTTCACTTAGAAGAATTTCCCGCAGACTTAAGCAAAATGTCTGAATCATTGAAGCAACTCCAACCACTAGAAATTGAAGACTTCAAGACTCCTACTCATCACACTTGGATTCTCTACTTTCTTATCTTTTTGATTATCTTTGTAATTTTAATTTACGTTTTCTTTAAATATTTCAAGACAAAGCCATTTAACATAAAAATTATAAATAAAGGCAAACCGCCCAATGAACCTATTGAACTCCAAGATTCAAACCTTCATGTAAAGGATATGAATCCATTTTAAGAAGGGAGGAGTTATACGTTATCACTTGTTTACTCGTTATTTTTATTTTGATAACGATACTAGTAAATGTCATAATAAATATAGTTATAAATAATATTGATAGTTTTACGCTATCACTTGTTTACCCATTATTTTATTTTGATTATTAAACGTCTAATAAATATAGTTATAAATATTATCAAATGGCCACAAGTTTGATAAACCGGACATATAAATATCCGTACCAAACTCGCAGCCATCAGAAAGTGTTGTAAGCTGTTCTAATAAAGAAGTTAGTCCAATATTGCAGTTTTCTTCTACCGAGAAATCCTCGTAAACTTATTTCAGCTATTCTAACATCTATTTAAATGTACAGGTTTGTTTTACAAATTGATGGCATTGAGTTAGCGGCTGCAGTAGTGAACTACACACTGAACTGCTAGGCATCTTCGGCATGTTCGTACCCTTAGAAGTAACGATTGACTAATTACGAAACCTGAAAAGGAGTAAGGCTCTAAGAGCCACTCAGAAACTCAGAAAAAATAAAACGGAAAAATATAAGAGCACTTTGTATAAGACAAAAAAATACATTGAAATTTGTATTTTAATCAAAAAAATTTTAGTATTCATAGGCGTACTATAAGGGGGAGGGGCAAAAATGATTGTGTAATTACCTGTTTCCTTTGTTAAACTTTGGCACATTTTGAAGTAGTTCCATCAGAGTTTAAATTTTTATTATAAATTAGTGGTGTATAATCAGTAGTGACCTCAAAAATATTATTTTATCAAGTTAATGTAAGTTCGTCAAAACATTTGCATACGTGAAATTATTATAGTATGGAAAAAATAAAAGAAAGCAAATTTATAGGCTATGGAAAACGCAGAAAAGTGGCATACAGGGGCGTAGCGAAGGGGGGCATGGGGAGTACGTTACCCCCCCAACTTTGTCAGACTTGGCAAAAGTTGGAAATTTGAGATATAAGTTGTCAATTTTTATTTCGGTGGAAACATTTTTTTTTATTTTCTTCCCCCCGCTCATCAATTTTTTGGAGGAGCTCTTGTTTATTTAAACAGAGTTGGCTTTTTAAATTTATGAAGTTGGCAAATTTAAAAAATAACCCCAAAAAAGTTGGCTCGCTACGCTTCTGGCAACATGTTAATACTTTTTCCAGATATTGAGAGCGATGCCAATCTTTTTTTTTCAGTTTTTAATTTTTTTTATTATAGATTTTTTACAAATATATTTTTCGATAACGCATTAAAGGTTTATTTCTTATTAGTACAGTACTAAGGTCGACCTTCACCGATCAGGTAACCGAATGAAATCTATTGTTAATGTAAAAAAAATATGCTAACAAAAGTAACGGTGATGGGTTGCTTAACGAAATATGTTCAAGGCTATATTTAATTGAAAATTCAATAATTTTTTTTTCCATACCTTCACCGATCTAACCAAAAAAATTTAACACTAATCGAAAGTAGAAAACCTATAGAATATGTAAAATAGGGTTGCTTACATTTTTCCGTTCAAGGCTGTACGGTTGCTAGGTTTAAATAGGTGAATCGAAAGTGGTACCTTCACTGATCTGGTAACCAAATAAATTATATATCAAAATAAAGATAATTTTATTGCGAAACGATAAGTATAAATAAAATTTAAAAAATTTAAAAAAATAAAACAAAAACAAAAAAAAGACAAAAAAAGCCTTGAACATATTTCGTTAAGCAACCCATCACCGTGACTGTTGTTAGCATTTTTTATTTCATAAAAAATAGATTTCATTCGGTTACCTGATAGGTGAAGGTCGACCTTAGTACGTATCTTAGACTATATGTAACAAATATCATTTTTTAAATGATTTTATTTGTTCTAGAATGAACTGTTATAATTCTGTTGTAGCATAATTGACCTATTTTGGTAAAAAGTATCATGGCGAAAACTAGATTGGCATCACGGCATCACTAAAAGTAGTAAGAAGTCACTGCACATGTTGAGGAACTCGTCTGATTTCCAAACTGTAAAAATAAAATACCTAACTTCTAAACTGACAGTTCTGATAAACTGATAAATTTGTATAATTTGAATTTTTTTAAATATTGTGAACCACAAAACAAACTAATGAAGATGATCTCTAATCAATCAAAGTAGACTCAATATTAGAGAATGAAAACTATATGGTTATTATATTATGGGAATTATATGTTTACCAACTTTGGAAATTAGTTGAATTGACCACATCAGAAGACAGGAACTAATATCCTGTCTCCTGTGAATTGGCCAACATGTGCAGTGACTTTTTACTACTTTTAGTGATGCCAATCTAGTTTTAGTCATGATACTTTTTACCGAACTTTCTAGCATGTAATAGGTCAATTGAACTATTTCACGTTAGGAAGTTTGGTGGAAACTAGATTTTTCATCACTGAAAGTAGTAAAAAGTCATAGTATATGTTGACCAATTCGTCTAATTTACAAACTTTGTAAAAATTAAATAGGTATCTAACTTTTAAATTGACAACTTGCATAAAGTGATAACTTATTTAATTTGAATTATTTAAATTATTGTAGACTATAAAACATACTAATAAAGATAATTTTTAATCAATGAAAGTAGCCTCAACATTAATGATAATAAAAGAACGGTATGATTATTATATGAGAGGTATTTCATTTTTATAAAGTTTGGGAATTAAAAGAGTTGGTCAACATGAGCAGTGACTTTTAATGATACCAATATAGTTTTCGCCATGACTCTTTTTACCAAACCTTCTAACGTGAAATAGGTCAATTGTTTTACAGGCTGTAATAGACGCCATCTTGAATTTTACTTATAAGTAACTATATTCAAAAATGGCGATAAATTGTTTCTTACAATACTGAATTATTACATTAAGCAATAATATCTACTTTAACACATCCTCTGAACGAACTTACATATCAGCCCACACTATGATGAGAAATGACCTAGTTTTTAAAATCTATATTGACGTTCTACTTCTGAACATGCTATATAATTAAAAGTATTTGGTATTTTACTAACAAATCATTTAAAATACTGTTACATGTTCTACCTCCCTTCACATCTTTGTGAGTTTCCTACAAGTTCTATAAGTAACAGAAACTAAGCTAGTTAGTTAGTTTGGCAATCGGCCAAGAGATGGCGAATCTAGAGATCGCAGAAAGCCTACCAGAAAGTTACAGAATAGTTGAGAATATTCTGGAGCCCTCATCTTTGGGTATATAAAGACATGGAGAAGTGAGGAAAGTTTAGTACAGTTCAGGTGAGCAGTTTAGTTAAGATAGCAAGTGCAAAGAGATAAAGAACAAGTAAGCAAAGTGAACATAAGTGACTGAATTATAGTACTGAAAGTTACCCTGGTGTTATAATTTCCGGATCCACGATACAGGGTGTTTGCAAAACGTAACAATACAAATTATTATAATAAAAACTGTATTGAACAATGTACATAGTAGGTAGCAGCACTACGCCATCTAGCGGCGGCGTTCCAAGTTGCTGCCGCCAGGTAATATTTAATATATACTGACATAACACGCTTCTACAACTAAAAAAAAATGTATCTCAAAGTGCTGATATTATTAAGAATGTTCGTATCATGGTAAATTAAATCATTTTATAACATAACGTTTGTTTTCTACACACAGAAGCAGATATAAAATCGAAGGTGGGCGACTTGGGTAACATTTGCTGTAATTATACGCCCAGTTTGCCGTGTTTCTCTCAACACGGTGGCCTACCGCTCCCTTGATTTAGGTGGAAAAATCAATAATTTCACCTGTTATTTGCTCGAAGCATTTCGAAAGAGAATGTTTTTATTAGTTTGATACATACTACGAATTGAAATTCCATCAAAAAGATTTAGAAACATGCAATGTGATGTTCCAACTTTATTCCTTGCATGCAAGGAGTGTCAACAATTATCCCAACAAACGGCCCAAGTACAAGCTCAGAATGATTTGAAAAGTTTGCCAAAAAACCGTATTTTGACGATAAAAACCGGGATTTACTCGAAATCTACGAGGTAGAAAATTTCTTAAATTGAAAATTAGGATTAGCACACCAAAATACTTAAGGCATGACAGGTTTAGTCGTTGTAATGGAAATTTTTTTTTGTAGACCTGTGCACAGGAGTAAATCCCGGTTTTTATCGTCAAAATACGGTTTTTTGACAATTTTTGACATTTGCTCGAAATCTACGCGGTAGAAAATTTTTTAAACTGAAAATTCGGTTTCAGCTCACAAAAATACTTAAGACATGATAGGTTTAATCTTTGAAGCAGAACATTTTTTTTGTTGCCCTGTGATAATTATTGAACAATAGTATATTTGGTTTATTGGGAATAAAAGTTATACTTTTGTGACGAATCTGTGGGTTTGGTGGTGAAATTCGAGATTTTTTATGTTTATTTTTTTTTATAGCTAATCGACGTTTGAAGAATAAAACATGTTATTTTTTCTTCAAACGTCGATTAGCTATAAAATAAATAAAGATAAAAAATCTCGAATTTAACCGCTCACAGCGTCAGAAAAAGTACTTTTGCCTCCATTATTAATAGCAACGCATAGCCGTCACGTCAAACTTTAATGACGTGAAATGAGTTAAGAAATGCCATGCTTTTTTGATGTTTGAAGAAAAACTTTAATATTGCTAAACTTCTTCTCCAAAGAATGGAATATACTTCATAAATTCTATCGAAAAACACTTGAAGTACAAATACAAATGGAATAAGTATTTGCATTCCTTGTTGGTTATTTATAACATCACAGGTTTTGTAATTAAGAATTTAGAATAAGAAATAATATTTTAATTACTTCTAACAAGTAGCAATTAGAAGAACAGTTAAGTACACATTTTCTTTCATTTTCTCTTGTCCCATTAAATGTTAATCGGTGAATAATTATTATACATAAATATTTTTTAACGACCGTCTTATATCTTATAATTATTAAATAACTTACAGTTAGCACGATGTATTTTAACCATGTTATTTTCGATGTTCTAACTGTTATTGACCTTCGGTTGTGGAATTTGTTTAATTTTTCCGCATTAGCAATTGCAATTTAGCAACGTTACTTTTGCGTAGGTACCATGTTCCATGCAACAACACTGGGGCTTGAAAAATGCGATACTCGGTATTACCAGAGCAAGTAAACATTCAGGGTTTTGTACAAAAATATTACAATGTTTGATGAAATAATACTTTTTAGGAAAAAATTAATGAATCGTTTTGCAATTTATAAAGATTATCCTCTTAGCATAACTTTAAAAGAAATACTTCTTCAGAACATTCTGCCATTTAGTTCTATCCAATAAAACATGTGATTTTTAAACAGATGATCTACAAGAGCAACAATCAGGAAAAATGGAATGCGGAATATTTTTTAATGGAGGTCAATTAGGAAGATACAGAAACTGTCTTAATTATATTTTAAGAAACTTCGAATCGATAAAATATTCATTTTAGTGTAAATTAAAATCTACATTGGATTCACCAGTACCTAACCAAGGTCATTTCGGAGTCAACGTCTGGTGTGAGATCATTGGACGCAACTAATTGGACCATCATTTCTATGAATGTTTATTCGAGGAAGTGATTTTTTTTTTTAATTGAGTTTTTAAATTTATTATTAAATATACCTCAGCAAATAAGATCTGATCTGGTATCAGCCAGATGAGGCACCTTATCGCGATGCTTTAATTTTTCACTATTTTACGGACAAATGGATCATTGAATCCACAGGAACCACTGGAATTGACATCGTTGGACTTTTAACTTTTGAGGTATTAAAATATTAGATATTTAATGTTTTTTCTCTAATAAGAGAGGAAATTGTGATTACCAACATTCCATGAACATCTACAACAAGAATGTACGAAAATATTCAAATTCTTTTTAGATATTTTTATAAAAACCTTTCTTCTTGTTCACAACGTCTTGGCAGAAGTTTTGTGATCAATGCATTATTCTAGTTGGCCATCCCTTGCAATATAGCACGTATGACAGCATCATGCCATCTGTTGCGGTTGACTATTAGGCGTACGGCCTGACCAAAGTCCTTTCACATCTCACAGACATCTGTCATTCCCTTTCTACGAGGTGGTACGAAGATTGAAGTTCGACTATTATCGGGCCAGTAGTTTTCTGACTTAGACTAGTTACTTTCCCTGCATTGATGTCAAATCTCAATAATTCAATATCTTTTCATTTCTTAGAGTATGAAGTCTCTAATTGACCACTTTTAAATTGACAAAAATAGGTAGCATTACGATTTTCGACGCGTTAAAAATAGTTTTTCAGAGGCTAAAAATGTAGTATCGCATAATAATTATAGTACAGGGAAAGATTGAAAAAAATCACTGTAACTCGAAAAAAATTATGCAGGCTTTAAACTTTGGTTATAAGTTTAAAATAGGTCAAAGTTCGCGAAACAAAAAAGTTTAAGAGTTTTACGGATCTGCGGGAACCTACAGGGGGTAAAAAGGGGTATTTTTAATGAAAAAAAAAACAGATTTTTCTTTATTTTCTCGGGAAATATGGCATTTACAAAAAATAGTTCAAATAAAATTTGTTTCTGGCAAATTATCTTTACTTTGGTAATTTTATAGCAGTAATTAACCAAAATAGGGCCATTTTTCGATGGCGGGATGGCGGATGGAATTTTTTTTCTAAAACAAGTGTTTTAAAGGGACAAAATAAATTGAGCATCTAGGTGATGCTATATATTAACGAAAAACGGCATTTTTTAAAGAAAAATTAATCATTTTAAAGATTGATTAATTACCTTTAATTTTGTTTCTTAGAATTTTTGATGGAAGTGGCACAGTTTCTAAGATATTCAACATTTTAAACTAAATACTTCATCCTAAAACGGTCGGATGCCATTTATAAAATTAACGATCAACAAACATATAAACAAAATAAATTTATTCTCAGTTTATAAGCTTCATTTTTGAAGTCCTCCATATTTTCTCTTAAACGAACATTTATTGAGATATTTGCAAAGAAATAAGAATGTTACGTTTTTTTCTAAAATCCCTTTACAGTTGAGAATGCATTTTTTTTCTAAAGCAAGCCGATGAAAAAATTTGAGCGTCTAGGTCACACTATACCGGGTGCCACAGGCTAGTGGTTCCCCCCTATATTTCCTTTATTTTTTAACTTATTCATTTGAAATTTGAAGTGCATAAACTACCTGTAAACCTGGATTTTTGGACATAAAAACGGTGTGACACCATTTCCGGTTTACCCGGAAATGACCGCAACTTTCGTATTTTAAATGGAACACCCTGTATATTTTTACATATTTGGATTCAAGACAACATTCTGCTGAGTATTTTAAGACATTTGTCTAGAGTGCTTTGGAATACCAAAATTTGTTCTACGGCAGGTAAAGTCTAAGGGAAAAATATAATTTTTCGTTCAGTTTCATTAATAACTATTTTTCTGAAATCGATCGGCAATGTCTACATTTTCGGTGCGATTTCAGATCGAAAAATGCACAATTCCAGTATTTTAGTCCGTTGCTAAGAAACTATCAGAAAACAGACCGGGAAAGATCCGTTGCCAAGCAACGATCAACAAAACCGTACGGGAATGTTACTTTCCCGGCCTAGGCCGGGAAAGTAACATTCCCGTACGGTTTTTTATGTATATTTTAGACAGTAAATAAATACACGCAGACAAACTAACTCACATTAAAATTGCATTTATTAGTAATCAGCTAGATTGTAATTAAGAAATGTTATGTATTAATACAAATTCCTTAATTTATAATAATATTGGTCGTGATTTCAGAAAAAATAGTATGTGTACTTCGGTGTGAAAGCACATTCCCGGACTTCGATGCTTGTTGGCCTCGGCTAGCGCCTCGGCCAACAATTAACATCGTCGTCCGGGAATGTATTGCTTTCACACCTAAATACACAATATATTATTTCCTGAAATCAATCGGTAATGTCTACATTTTCGGCGCGATTTCAGATCGAAAAATGCACAATTCCAGTATTTTAGTCCGTTGCTAAGAAACTGTCAGAAAACAGACTGGAAAAGATCCGTTGCCAAGCAACGATCAACAAAACCGTACGGGAATGTTACTTTCCCGGCCTAGGCCATGAAAGTAACATTCCCGTACGGTTTCTTATGTAAATTTTAGACAGTAAATAAATACACGCAGACCAACCAACTCACATTAAAATTGCATTTTTTAGTAAGCAGTTAGATTGTAATGAAGAAATGTTATACATTAATACAGATTCCTTAATTTATAATAATATTGCTTGTGATTTCAGAAAAACTGGTATGTGAATTTCGGTGTCAAAGCACATTCCCGGAATTCGATGCTTGTTGCAACAATTTGTATCGTCGTCCGGGAATGTATTGCTTTCACACCTAAATACACAAAATACGATTACGAAGTCTCCAAAATTGAACAAGTCACTTTTTATCGAAAACTTTTTTTTTCAAATGGGAAGGTGGTGGCTCCTAGTGTTCAATAAATTATAGATTTTTTTCTGAATACATTGATATCCATTTCAAATCTATGCTATTTGTTTTTCTATTTTATTAAATTTATTTAAAAATAAAAAATCACTTTCAAAATAATTTTTATTGATCCTTATACTCTACACTAGTGCTTATATCTATTAAGAAACAAAAGAGAGAGCCAAAAGGCTATTATTCACAAAAAGGTACTTATTCACATTTCATTATTAGACATATGATTTTTGCAAAGGCAACTACGTTAAAGTTCAAGAAAAATTATATTGAGATGATTTTGAGTGATTTTTTATTTTTAAATAAATTCAGTAAAATAGAAAAACAAATAGCATGGATTTGAAATGGATATCAATGAATTGAAAAAATTGTATTATATTTTTCCCTTGGACTTTACCTGCCGTAGAACAAATTTTGGTATTCCAAAGCACTCTAGACGAATGTCTTAGAATGCTTAAAAATACTGAACATCGTCTCAAAAATTCGCGAAAATCTCATGGTATACTCAGAATGTTGTCTTGAATCCAAACATGTAAAAATATACAGGGTGTTCCATTTAAAAATCAAAAGTTGCGGTAATTTCCGGGTAAACCGGAAATGGTCTCAAACCGTTTTTATGTAGACAATATTAGTGTTACGAAAGTGTTATTTTCGTTCCTGTTAGTCTAATAAAAGTAGCCTACTTTTGTCTAATTTATGTATACCTAAAACGAAATTTTTAAATTAAAAAACAGTCAAAAATTGGGGGCGAACACCCGGCATACTAATTATCTAAAAGGTTGTCACTGTCACTGGTGAGTATATTTCTAATGTCAGGTCATTTAAAAATATATTCTGTCACAAAAAAGTTCTGCATAACAATATAATAACCGTTAAGGTAATGGGACAAGATTCCTGCTCTTATTATTAATGTAATTACAAAAATATATACGAGTATGCTTATTTTGCCCAACGCTCTGAATTACAAACTAATAGCATACTACTATATAATAATATATTTGATGGAATTTCTTATGAATAATCCATCATTATAAGCTGAGAAAGTGAGCGCAACTTTCCTAACATAATTGACAATTCTGCATGTGCATATTAATTTTGTCATATAATTCATGTTTAATGTTCAATATTATTATTATGTTAATTGAGATTTTATTACAGCTTTTCTTAAAAATACTGTATAAGCGACTTGTGTGGTAGTTCTATGTTTTATAGCTTTAGGCGTACATAATGAATTAAAACTTACATATGACAGATATACACAGAGGCGGATCTAGAACCTTAGGGGCCCTACGCTTTATGTATCTCGCGGCCCCAGACTCCCAATTGAAAATTCTCGTTTAATATGCTACAGATGTATCCCCCTTCGGGTCCCCTTTAGCTTTACGCTTAAAGAATCTTAAACGTTTCGGTAAATTCGCCCCAGCTTGTACAAGATGAATCAAATCGACGCCTCAACCGAGCTCACAATCATCCCTATTATCCGGAAAGATAGCAGTTATCTGCTAAAACAATTTGTATAACTTTCAGACGTTGCATTTTTTCTAATAATAATCGGCGTTTCGTCTTATTCCTCTTGATTCCCTGACATTTTTATTACGAGGTGTGTTCTGAATGATACTTTAGCTATCAATTACTAGAATCGCAATAAAGGGTTTGTAACAAATGCTGGTGAAGGGATCTATGTTTAAATTTAAAGGAGTCCCGCCATTTCGGCAGGTGTTCAGAGTCATCCGCGGACCGGTTTTGAGTCTCTTGACTCTCGTCAGCGCGACGCAGACTCGGGCACCTTTGCCGCCGCAGACTCGCGCTTGAAAGAGGAGAGTAATACCAAGTCAGTGACTTGTAAATAGTGTGAGTACGTCACTCCAACGGCATCTGTTGCAGACATTTTAGGAAGCCTCGACTAAACCAATATGACTAGTAAAGTCCAACTAGGGGAGTGGTAGATGATTAATGCACAATGCAGGTTCCGTCATATTCCTCTTCATTGATATAGTCTATGTAATGAAAGCAAAAATAGTGTAAATATTTCGTGCAAAGACGAGAAATTTTAAGTGATTATTAAATTTAGCACTTACTGATCGATTGCTTTAAAAAATGAAGGGTTTCTTCATCTAGCTAACATTAACGTACTATCCAGCAGAATCGGTATGGGAAATGGCTCTCTGAAACTTTGGATTCCGGTAGTCCTCGATGAGCAGACCAAAAGTCTCTATGGGCACTAAGTCCTAAAGGCTCATGGTTTTAAGATATAGCCCTCCATCCTGTTCAGGTAATTTCTCTACATGCACGCAATTAATTGGGTTGTTGACGAATTTTCAAAAATGGTGAAATATGGTAGTGGGGGACTTAATTTAGTTATATATTTAATTTAGAAGAAAAATTCTTAGCGCAACATATTTTAAAAAATGGTTAAACTGCAACTATTTGAATGTGCCGCGAAAACGGTAGTGACATCATAACGGCAGTTAGATGTGAACTTATAAGCAGAACAGATGAAGACGAATAAGTTGCTGACAAGAAAGAAAATAACCTCATATGTCAAAAGTAAATTTGACGTTTAGCTAGCAGTGATTGATGTTTGCAGTTATTGTTAATATTTTTTTACAAAACGACTAAGGCAGTATATCTGTAAAAGCTAATTCTGACATTCTACTTGCGGTAGATATATTTACGGTCAGCGAATTTTTAAAAAGAGACGATCGTTTTGACATTGCAATGGTTGGAAGTGCAAAAGCTGCAAGGTACTTACGTTACAGCTGCTATAGACAAACTATTGTAATTTCTGCAAGAACTTCCTTTATCTTATCTTATTAATATAACATAATATGTCTAATATGTATTTTATTATTTAATTTAGATGGATTTGTTAACTTTACTTTGTATTTTATTAAATATTTCCTTTTCATTGTTTTATTTCCTATTAACTATATACATGCCTATCTAACTGAAAACAACAAAATAAGTTTATCTACTAAAGAAAATATTTATTATCCATTGATACTCACTTCTAAGAAGAGTCAGAATGGGACTTACGAAGATATCAATTGTATTATAACAAAAAATAATAAATAGGTAAGTACTTTATGCTAGTATCTATCTAAGCAATAAACAATGATATGTATTTATAACACACATAATTTTTTTTTTTAACTGTTTAACGTCGGCCTATTTCCGCTACCAGGGCCTATCACCGACGCCAGGAGACGAGCTACCCCCAACCTGGAAATTTTGCCGAACCTCTTCCCTTAAGAAGAGTAGGGATCTTTTACTTGCCTAACATTTAATAGACAAGGGACCGCCTGCTTTATATCCCCTCCGAAGGATGGTATATCCACTACGTAATCATCGTCTGAAATTACGTAACTTCCGAGTATACACTGATATACAAGCCTCTAGAAGGTGGGACGAGAACGCTGTATTTCCCAAGATGGGAGCCCATCCAAGTACTAACCGCGCTCGACGTTGCTTCAACGAAATATCGACTGATATTCACATTGAAGTCGCCTCTACGCTCGCCCCGTAAAACACACATAATTCAAAGGGCATTTATAACTACAATCCAACGCATTCGTAGCCATTTCCGACTGATTGTGTTCACCGACTTTAGACGACTTTCACAGTTTGTTTCATATAGTTTTTCAACGGCGAGTTTTTAAATTTCCTTTCTTAATTTATTGATCATCCTAGTATTATGGGGCGTCTAGGGAGCTTCATAAATAATCAGTAGCTAACAAAAACAACTGCACTTTATTCCAACATAAACTAGATAAAATACATAAAAGCAGATTAAAGCCATTTCCCTCCTTTTAGGAAGTCAAAGCATGAATAACATTCTAATCTAGAGCCGCTAAGAATACAGTAATACACCCTGTTTTATCCACCAGTTTGGCGGGTAATTTAAATTTGTAACAGCTAGAACGCCACACAAGTCTTGTAATGCGGCCGTTTTTCCTACAACATAAACCCATATTAAAAATCAAATTCCTACATTAAAATACAACTTACCACAAATAAAACGCTTAGAATACATTGTAATTTGTTACTTTATTTGACATTGAAATGGTCTCCACAATAAGAAGACTTGGTCCTTCTCTGGTGGCTTTGAATCATTCATTATTACGTTCAGAGTTTATTATTGGAACACAACAGTTTTTCTAGTGAATTGGTGGTATTATTTACACAGTACGGCAGAAAACACTATCTGTACTTATATTTATCCATAACTATATGCTGTTAAACTATACCGAATTGTAACTTATGAACGTCAGTTGAATTTGACGTTAAATATAATGTCAGATGAAACTGTCGTGATTGTTTTTTTTCTCCGTCGCTATCAGCTAGTTTCTAAATTAGTACCCGTTTCTCGTCGTTTTATAACTAACTTCTCTACAGACTGCCGTTATTATGTCATCTCCGTTTTAAATGCATGTATTTTTGTAATTAATATTATAATATTATAAGACTTTCTTTTCAACTTCTACGTGTTTCTAATGATTTTTTATGAATAATTGTTATTGTTTAACATAGATTCTTCTCAAATTTTAATATAGTGCAACAACCCAATTCTCAATCGAGCTAGTTTTTACAACCACATCGCTTAACACATCCACCCTTACAAGTACAATTATTTAGCTTAAAAAATGAATCTGGAATGAGTTTTTCTCAAGAGAATATTGGTTGTAAAAATTCATTTTCCATTGTACATCTCCAGTTTACCAGGCTTGACATAGAAAATACTCTAAATACACCAAGAGCATGCTTGCGTATAGCTGCCTCCGTCGGGGGAAATTTACATATATCCACTTTCTTATCTTGCTGAAACATTAATTGAAATCTAATGTCATTGAGGATGGTGGTCAATCTGGTCAATCTTTACTTATTATATTCGAATTGACAAAAAAAAACTGATCCGACAAGCCGTCGCAAGCCTAGTATCGGAAAATCGGAATCGGGGGTGTTTTTTCCGGTTTAGAGGTATTGTCACCATCGTATTCACTGCTCTCGAAAATGGAGGGGAAAATGTCTTGCGGTCCAGTCGCTGAATTGTTGGGCTTTTTACCTTTTTCTGGTTGCCCTCAAGGGACTAAATTTCAGAGGGCTATATCTTACAACCATGAGTTTTTAGGACTTTTGGTCTGTTCATCAAGGACTACCAGAATCCAAAGTTTCAGAGAGTTTGACAGAGAGCCATTTCTCATAAAGATTCTGCGGGATCCTTTCAATATAATCAGACTTTTCTTTCTTAAGTTATCGTACCTATAAGAAACGTGACGGACTGATGGATGTTTTGTTAAGATTTGTTCGCTAATCACAATGATATGAAAAGTTTTTCTTCACGAGCGACATTTACGATTTAAGAAATGAAGGTCAAATGTAATATACTCTTCGCTTTCGTATTTGCGAAGTATAATGTTACAAGCTAAATTCTATACCACCAGACATCGATAACAATACTGCTATAAACAGTTGTTGATGCTAGTAGGTGTTTATTTATGAGGTGGGAAATATAATTTTCCCATATAATATGTAAATCATATGAACGTTTATTAATTAAAATTTATATTTTTATACAATGTCTGTGTATTGTATATAATGCATACTGCATTAATCAGCCCCACGGAATAATTTCATTGAGAGTTAAAAAGTAAATAATTTATTCCAATTTGTTAATAACAGCTTTAAATTATTATCTCGCTTTAACTTCCTCATACTACGTCTAGGAGGAAAGTAATGCTTAGGGCAAATCATATACTAATGCTAAAAATTCTCGGCAATTGATTTTGTAACCGTGTGTTGGCAAATCATGTGATGATGCTTACAGAGGGGATTTTTCTAGCAAGATGATGCTACTACCCACAGAGCGCGTGAGGAAATTAGAATTTTAGGGGAAATTGTTCAGCTTTGGAACAATTAGTAAGGTGGCCACCTCGATCATCGGATTAGACCCCGTTGGATTATTCCAGCTTGGTAATACGAAAAGTTGGAACTATGTCGTTGCAGAACTAGACCACGATACCGTCTGTGCTATACAAAATATAACATAACACAACACCAGAGAATCTACAGTGTGGTTCTGAAAATATGGGAAGTGACGATGACAAATGTGTACAAAGTAATAGTGGTCATTTTGGAAATAAATACGATGTGAAATAATTAAATCTATTTTTTTAAAACAACTACAAAAAAGGGGCTTCTCGATTCTACTCGTACCCCAGACATTAAAGACCATATAGGGCCCTTACCTGGAAAAATTCATGGTCGTTCTGGAAATAGGCTTACTTTACATTTTTTAGAGCGCTGAATCCGAATTTTTAACTTCCCACTAAAAATTCCTCAAAAATTTGAAAATAAAACCAAAAATCCGGTTTTTTTATTTTTTTTTTTTTTCGTTTTAGGAAAAAAAATACCATGTTACGGTCGATTTTCACATTTAATAATGGCCAGAAATTTATGTACTAATTTTCGTTATTTTCCCAAATTTTATTGTGCATTTTTGCCTATTGATACCGTCTCTCGCCAATAGATATTAGCACTACCTGGTTCATGTTGGCCATTGAATGCGTTTTGTTACAGGAAGTACGGGTGAGTGCGTTCAGATATTCATTAAGAGAGTGCATTGCAAAAACGCCCTTTTAAAGCTTCTACAATGGCTAGTATTGTTGGTTAAACCTTCTTTTGGTGGGTAGATTTATGAGGGGACGGCTTTCAGAGTATATTATGATAATATTTGTGGATATAAACGAAGTTAGGAAAATCTATTCTAGTTGTGGGGTACGCCGTGGTGTGGAAATTCTGAACGTACCGAGACGGAAGACAAGAACTTGACATTTTGATAGAGGACATTTTCTTGGTCATTTTTCCTTTTGCTGCTAGAAGATTGAGTCGTCTAAATACGAGTTTTAGCAATATTGTAAGTTTTGCTCCATTTACGGGATTTAGTATTCATCACGACAAGATTAGTTGTATTTTCACTTGGTTTTGAGTATCGTTTTGGGAAAATGCAGCTACGGATTTCCGGATAAAGTCAATTTTCAAAGCACGTGGCGTCGTCTGAATGCAAGATTTTGGAGTGCCATTTTGAGGGCAAAGGACCTCTTTCAGCCCACATCACATCTCAGGTACGTCTCTGAAAACCCACTTAAAGTTGAAATAGATTTGTAATTTAGGTTATTTATTTTATTGCAGGGCTGTTTGTTTGTTTGTTTGTTCGTTATTTGTTTACTTGTTGAGTATGTTACAAGTATTGGGATCTATTTGTTAGTTTATGGCTATTTGGATTGATACCTTATGATTTTACTTGGATCTGTTACTCGTATTCTACTTGAGCTTTTATGTCACATTCTACACTTTACGAGGGACTTCCAGCCTGACTCTGGTTTCAACTTCTAGTCCAGATTTTGGTGTCTAGATGGTGGATTATTGACTGACGACATCTTGTGTATGTATGGTACTAGGGATCTTGGCACGTTACCTTAGAATCCACGTAGATGGTCTACCACCTGCGGCTGTTATCACCTGAATTATGCTACCCTGATAGTACGGGAAAAGGTATTCAGACACTACCAAAGATAAGCGGAATCATATTCTCTTAACGAGGGATCCGGTACATCAACTCAACGTCCACGGGACAGTAAAATAAATTTTCAAGGAATATTGGTAATATTTTGCTCGTAACGTAAATCTCAGTAACATTTTAGATTTCAGTAATATTTGGTATATTTTGTGTATCGTTACTTCACTAACTGAATAGTTTTACCTTATTTTACAAATAGATATCAATAATTTTAAGTAATTTTATGTTTTACCGTACCTTGGGTCACTTGTAGTTTTTTTGTCACGCTTCTGGCATATGACCTTTTGTACATTTATCAAAGATTTATTATTTTGTAAGATATTTTGTGTATATTAGGTTAAGCGTGTGGGCCCCACTTACTAGTGTACTTTTTAGGGTATATTGAGATATATTGTACTGCGTACCGAGTTATCGGTGACAATTGTGAAATATTTTGTACTACGTACCTACCCTTATATTTTATTAAATGTTTAATTAGAACGACGTTGTCTTTTATATCTGACCACCTACACCACCCCAATTATCGAAGCCACCTCCAAGGACCTGACTAGTCGGCCATGTGAGACTCCCTCCTCACTAGTGTATTGCAGAGGGGGTACTGCACGTAAAATATTAAAATTTTGTTCAAGGCACAGGGTGACTACCCTACCCTGCGTTCGAGGTTTAGCAGCCTTTGGGGCCCTCTTTTATAAGTGGGTCCAGCCCCTGTAACAACCAAATTCGGAAAGTAGACAAAATTTGCAACAAAAAAGGTCCTTTGACATTTTAACGTTGAACGAACGGGGAAGGGCTAACACGCCTCGAAACATGAGCCTTGGCGCCGCGGGGCTGCATGCGCTAAGTTACACGTCTCCGTCTGTTACGTTCTTTCAGTAAGGAATATTCTCGCATGAACTTGCACTCGAGGCACATGATGGAATATTTCAACCCGGTACTCTTGCAGCTACACGCGCCGCGGCTGCCTTTTTTACACCTGGCGGAGATAATCTCTAGAAGTTTTGGTAGAGCAGGAGGATTCAAAGTAGTGACAGGAGAAAGTCCGTAACTGTTTTTGTCCAGCCCAATTTTTCTGGCTCGAAAACATTTCCTTGCCAAAGTTGGACTTGGTACGTTCTCAGTGAGTGTTGCGCAGCAGCAGGTTCAGTTGGGGCCAAAGAGGCAATGCTGTGTTTACTGCTGTACGCGGTCTTGATGAAACACTGATATCTAAAACCGTTCAAAGTCATGTGTTTTCATCCTTGCAACCAAACAAACGAAGAAAAAATGATTGCCAGCTTTTGCTTGTGTGTGCTTGTGGATCTATATTTGGAGTTCGGAACAGCTGAGCGAGGGAATGGAAATCTGGGTTTTGGACGAGGACTTTGGTCAATTGAAACAATTTAAAGCCACATTAACCATGTTTAAAGCAATTAAAATAATAAACGCCTAAGAAACTTCGATTGCGATCAACGGGTTGCTATCAATTCTCGAGCAGCATACAGGTGTCGTGGGTCGGGGGGAAAAGGGAAGGGCCTCTTGAAAACAGTATGCTAGCTCGAGGGGTGTGGCAAGGGAGGAGGTATCCCAAGAAGATCGAAAGACGAGAGATTAACTGTGGAGTTGCCGTGATACCTAAATGCACGCGCGGTGCATGTTTCGGGGTCCACTCGCTCCCCTTCCGTTCGTCGTACGTCAAAATGTCAAAAGGACTTTTTTTGTTGTACATTTTGTTTACTTTGAAGGTCTGGGTATTTTTTCTCTAAAACGAAAAAAAAATCAAAAACCATTATTTTGGGTTTTCTTCTCTAAATTTGAGGGGGGAATTTTTGGTAGGAAGTTAAAATTTTGGATTCAGCGAGCCAAAAAACATAAAGTAAACCTATTTGCAGAACTACCATGAATTTTTTCAGGTGAAATTCTATAATGCCTGGAGTATTGTACATCTATTTCTTTTTGTCTGTGTCCTTATACGTTTGGGAATGTCGGGAATGACTGAACCGATTTTTGCAACGACTTAAGAATCTCTCAAATTAGGTTTTAAATTTACTAAAATCTATACATATAATAAATCTCTAAAGTTGGCGTATCTGTACATTGAAAATATTTGCAAAAAAGTGGTCTGGTGTTTTTATTGTTTTTAAAAATTGTTTAAAATTTTTGTTAATTGTGTTTAAAATGCCGCAAATTTATACAAGTGGACATGTTAATTATTTATGGGGAATGTAGAAAAAATGCCGTAGCGGCTAGACACCTTCATGCCGAACGATATCTTGATAGACAGTGTCCAGCGAGAAATTATTTTAAACGTCTTGAAAATCAATTCCGAAGAGAGCCCAATAATGATCCCGAAGAAAATTTTATTCTTGATGAAGGAACGGAAATTAATGTTTTGGCTCGAATAGAAGTTGATAAGACTGTCTGTTTCTTTAAGGCAAATTGGGTTTGAATTGGAAATCAGTCACCAAACAGTAAACCGATTTTTGCACAAATACCACTATAACTGGTCAGAAATATACACGTGCAAAACATCACATTATAAAAACAATTATTTAAGACTCAGCTTTCCCGCGTTCCACATGCAGGTAAGCCCGACATTTTTGTGGAAGACGAGTATTTTTCGGTTGTATAATTAGATAGCAAGTCCAGTAATTTTTATATTTTTCTCTAGTATATTTTCTAGTATATTTTACTGACGTCAAAAGTATTATATTTTTTTTGTTTAACAAATACTTATAGCTGGATCAATGGATCTTGCTGATTGATTTTTGACCCGCTGATTGATTTTTATCTGTATTTACTCATATATTAAATATAAAGGTTATTTTTCTGTGTTATTGACGAATATCGTGTCTTTCAATTTACTATTTTGTTGCCATTACTAATAGCACTCATTGATGACATGCTAGCCAGAGCCAGAATCCATTGATCAATTTATATTTACCTACTAGTGGAAGAAACTGCACCGTATTATAGACTAGTTCACAAGTTCAAAGCCGTGTTAATTCTTGATAAAGCTCGTAAAAATATGAGTGAGGGCTCATTGGATTCGGAATGACGTCTAGCAAAAATGTTCAAAATTTTCAAACCCGCACATAAACAATTGCAATAGTTATAAACAAATGGAGATTGAAAAAATAACGAGTTTTGTTTTTTTGTAAATAACTCGAAAACGATCAGTATTTAAGAAATTTTAAAGAAAGGTTCTTAAAGAGGAAGAAATTTTCAATAAAAAAGTCCCGACTCCCGTAACTCTATCTCTATTATTAATAATTTTAATTTAATGTTGAAAATAGAGCTCCACGCGGCGAACACTAAGCCGTTACGATGCTCTGAAACCGGCCGTAATAAGTAAAAATATTTTTTTATGTTATTAAATATTAATTTAAAAATTTTTAAAAATTACGGTATTATTTAGACACTTAAAGGAACAATATTCCATTGTAAAAAAAATGTTTCAACGATTTTTCATAAAATGAGCCTATTGTTAATTAAAAAATTTTTTTAGTTTAAGTTTATATTTCAAGTCGGATAATTGTTAAACAAAAGCCACTAACATTATTTCGCTTCGTGGAGACCCTATGTCAACTATACTTTATGGAATTATGACATTGTGATGTTTTTAATTGTTATAATCTATTAGTTATTAATTATTTAACCTACCAAACTTATAACTTTTGCAATTGTTTATGTGCGGGTTTGAAAATTTTGAACATTTTTCTAGACGTCATGCGTCATTCCGAATCCAATAAGCCCTCACCCATATTTTTACGAGCTTTATCAAGAATTAACACGGTTTTGAACTTGTGAACTAGTGTATTACTTAAAATTAATTGAAGTCGATGTACAAATGAACAGATGCATTTTTATTGGATTATGACGGTTTCTACTGAATTATTTCGACGATTATTTTACTCCTTAACGTGATAGCCAATGAATGCCCGTTTTTTGACAACATTGCACCAATCAAATGACATTATTAGTGGTAAACAGTCCAACCGGCCCTGGCAATTTTTGGGAATCGGCCCAATCAAGCGCGGAACTAGAACCTTAATTTAAGTGGACTAGGGAAAATCCTTGGCAGGCGAAAATTTTGTATTTTTCAAGGTCAAACGCTCTAAAATGAAAAGTTAGAAATTCGAGTAGCAAATACGTTTTCTTCGAATTTTCCTTTTTTTCATGCAATTGTAAAAATTACTTAAAGGTTCAAAGTAGAAACACGTAGTCTGATAATCACGATCTAAAGCAGAATGCTACCGTCTTGTTAACATTTTTAAAAACGCCACTAAACATACATACTCTTTATTAAAATTTATTGACATTGAAAAACAAAGAACGAAATAAAAAATTTAAATATTTTAACAGTATAACAATTAACAATAAATAATAAATCAATAATAATTATGACTAATAATATTGTCTACATAAACATCTTGAACCATCAAAAAAAAAACAGAAAAATAATTCTAAAGTTTCAGATCAAAAGAAAAAGAAAGAAGACCCCTTAATATATTAGAACTTTCTTAAGCAAACTTGCAGAATTTGGGACGAACATGCAAAATTAGGTTATTAAGTTAATAACTTTTTATAAATGACATCTGGCATTTATGTCAGTGGCCAAGTTTTTAAGACAGCAGCCTGAAAATCACATCTAAGACTTCTTTCGTCCTAAGTAAGGATTAAGGAGGGAAAAGAGCTGCCATTTAAATTGCTTTTGTCCGTCGGGTTTCTTATCCGCCGAGACAAATTCCTATTTACCTCGGACCGGCCCTGCCCGGCCCCAGAAGAGCCACCGGGCCGACGCGACGGGCATTTGCCCGTTTGCCCCCCCTTCCCATCCACCCCTGGTGGTAAACTAATCTAGATCGTCTTTCGACAGTACCAACACGAAAAATGTATCGCTCTAATTTTTTTATCGACGCGTTTTGTATCGCAGTAATATTTTGACATATGTCATGTTTTCCGCAAACAGAACCACCCGTGTTTTTAAGTTTTATCTGCAAACTTCTTCTCTAGATTATTACTAATTGTGAACGTAACTTGTAAATTGTAGTCTTGTATTATACAGGGTGGACTATTAATAATAGGCCATAGTTCAAGGGTAGATTCTTTGGATCAAAATATAAGGATATAACCAAATATGCTTTAGTAAATTGTTGCTGTGGAAAAAGGTACAGGGTGTCAAAATTGTAATTTTTCTTTCTTTTTTTGCAATATCCCAACTACCTCTTGACCGATCTTCTCCCAATTTGATAAGTAAACATTTTTTAAGCTAAGAAACAATAATTTATGTATTACATCACACTAGCCCATGGAGGGTGCCTCATGAGCTATACCTGATGATGAATATTTTTTCTCTTTTTTTTTACGAAACGTACAGGTGTCGTGGGTCGGGGGGAAAAGGGAAGGGCCTCTTGAAAACAGTATGCTAGCTCGAGGGGTGTGGCAAGGGAGGAGGTATCCCAAGAAGATCGAAAGACGAGAGATTAACTGTGGAGTTGCCGTGATACCTAAATGCACGCGCGGTGCATGTTTCGGGGTCCACTCGCTCCCCTTCCGTTCGTCGTACGTCAAAATGTCAAAAGGACTTTTTTTGTTGTACATTTTGTTTACTTTGAAGGTCTGGGTATTTTTTCTCTAAAACGAAAAAAAAATCAAAAACCATTATTTTGGGTTTTCTTCTCTAAATTTGAGGGGGGAATTTTTGGTAGGAAGTTAAAATTTTGGATTCAGCGAGCCAAAAAACATAAAGTAAACCTATTTGCAGAACTACCATGAATTTTTTCAGGTGAAATTCTATAATGCCTGGAGTATTGTACATCTATTTCTTTTTGTCTGTGTCCTTATACGTTTGGGAATGTCGGGAATGACTGAACCGATTTTTGCAACGACTTAAGAATCTCTCAAATTAGGTTTTAAATTTACTAAAATCTATACATATAATAAATCTCTAAAGTTGGCGTATCTGTACATTGAAAATATTTGCAAAAAAGTGGTCTGGTGTTTTTATTGTTTTTAAAAATTGTTTAAAATTTTTGTTAATTGTGTTTAAAATGCCGCAAATTTATACAAGTGGACATGTTAATTATTTATGGGGAATGTAGAAAAAATGCCGTAGCGGCTAGACACCTTCATGCCGAACGATATCTTGATAGACAGTGTCCAGCGAGAAATTATTTTAAACGTCTTGAAAATCAATTCCGAAGAGAGCCCAATAATGATCCCGAAGAAAATTTTATTCTTGATGAAGGAACGGAAATTAATGTTTTGGCTCGAATAGAAGTTGATAAGACTGTCTGTTTCTTTAAGGCAAATTGGGTTTGAATTGGAAATCAGTCACCAAACAGTAAACCGATTTTTGCACAAATACCACTATAACTGGTCAGAAATATACACGTGCAAAACATCACATTATAAAAACAATTATTTAAGACTCAGCTTTCCCGCGTTCCACATGCAGGTAAGCCCGACATTTTTGTGGAAGACGAGTATTTTTCGGTTGTATAATTAGATAGCAAGTCCAGTAATTTTTATATTTTTCTCTAGTATATTTTCTAGTATATTTTACTGACGTCAAAAGTATTATATTTTTTTTGTTTAACAAATACTTATAGCTGGATCAATGGATCTTGCTGATTGATTTTTGACCCGCTGATTGATTTTTATCTGTATTTACTCATATATTAAATATAAAGGTTATTTTTCTGTGTTATTGACGAATATCGTGTCTTTCAATTTACTATTTTGTTGCCATTACTAATAGCACTCATTGATGACATGCTAGCCAGAGCCAGAATCCATTGATCAATTTATATTTACCTACTAGTGGAAGAAACTGCACCGTATTATAGACTAGTTCACAAGTTCAAAGCCGTGTTAATTCTTGATAAAGCTCGTAAAAATATGAGTGAGGGCTCATTGGATTCGGAATGACGTCTAGCAAAAATGTTCAAAATTTTCAAACCCGCACATAAACAATTGCAATAGTTATAAACAAATGGAGATTGAAAAAATAACGAGTTTTGTTTTTTTGTAAATAACTCGAAAACGATCAGTATTTAAGAAATTTTAAAGAAAGGTTCTTAAAGAGGAAGAAATTTTCAATAAAAAAGTCCCGACTCCCGTAACTCTATCTCTATTATTAATAATTTTAATTTAATGTTGAAAATAGAGCTCCACGCGGCGAACACTAAGCCGTTACGATGCTCTGAAACCGGCCGTAATAAGTAAAAATATTTTTTTATGTTATTAAATATTAATTTAAAAATTTTTAAAAATTACGGTATTATTTAGACACTTAAAGGAACAATATTCCATTGTAAAAAAAATGTTTCAACGATTTTTCATAAAATGAGCCTATTGTTAATTAAAAAATTTTTTTAGTTTAAGTTTATATTTCAAGTCGGATAATTGTTAAACAAAAGCCACTAACATTATTTCGCTTCGTGGAGACCCTATGTCAACTATACTTTATGGAATTATGACATTGTGATGTTTTTAATTGTTATAATCTATTAGTTATTAATTATTTAACCTACCAAACTTATAACTTTTGCAATTGTTTATGTGCGGGTTTGAAAATTTTGAACATTTTTCTAGACGTCATGCGTCATTCCGAATCCAATAAGCCCTCACCCATATTTTTACGAGCTTTATCAAGAATTAACACGGTTTTGAACTTGTGAACTAGTGTATTACTTAAAATTAATTGAAGTCGATGTACAAATGAACAGATGCATTTTTATTGGATTATGACGGTTTCTACTGAATTATTTCGACGATTATTTTACTCCTTAACGTGATAGCCAATGAATGCCCGTTTTTTGACAACATTGCACCAATCAAATGACATTATTAGTGGTAAACAGTCCAACCGGCCCTGGCAATTTTTGGGAATCGGCCCAATCAAGCGCGGAACTAGAACCTTAATTTAAGTGGACTAGGGAAAATCCTTGGCAGGCGAAAATTTTGTATTTTTCAAGGTCAAACGCTCTAAAATGAAAAGTTAGAAATTCGAGTAGCAAATACGTTTTCTTCGAATTTTCCTTTTTTTCATGCAATTGTAAAAATTACTTAAAGGTTCAAAGTAGAAACACGTAGTCTGATAATCACGATCTAAAGCAGAATGCTACCGTCTTGTTAACATTTTTAAAAACGCCACTAAACATACATACTCTTTATTAAAATTTATTGACATTGAAAAACAAAGAACGAAATAAAAAATTTAAATATTTTAACAGTATAACAATTAACAATAAATAATAAATCAATAATAATTATGACTAATAATATTGTCTACATAAACATCTTGAACCATCAAAAAAAAAACAGAAAAATAATTCTAAAGTTTCAGATCAAAAGAAAAAGAAAGAAGACCCCTTAATATATTAGAACTTTCTTAAGCAAACTTGCAGAATTTGGGACGAACATGCAAAATTAGGTTATTAAGTTAATAACTTTTTATAAATGACATCTGGCATTTATGTCAGTGGCCAAGTTTTTAAGACAGCAGCCTGAAAATCACATCTAAGACTTCTTTCGTCCTAAGTAAGGATTAAGGAGGGAAAAGAGCTGCCATTTAAATTGCTTTTGTCCGTCGGGTTTCTTATCCGCCGAGACAAATTCCTATTTACCTCGGACCGGCCCTGCCCGGCCCCAGAAGAGCCACCGGGCCGACGCGACGGGCATTTGCCCGTTTGCCCCCCCTTCCCATCCACCCCTGGTGGTAAACTAATCTAGATCGTCTTTCGACAGTACCAACACGAAAAATGTATCGCTCTAATTTTTTTATCGACGCGTTTTGTATCGCAGTAATATTTTGACATATGTCATGTTTTCCGCAAACAGAACCACCCGTGTTTTTAAGTTTTATCTGCAAACTTCTTCTCTAGATTATTACTAATTGTGAACGTAACTTGTAAATTGTAGTCTTGTATTATACAGGGTGGACTATTAATAATAGGCCATAGTTCAAGGGTAGATTCTTTGGATCAAAATATAAGGATATAACCAAATATGCTTTAGTAAATTGTTGCTGTGGAAAAAGGTACAGGGTGTCAAAATTGTAATTTTTCTTTCTTTTTTTGCAATATCCCAACTACCTCTTGACCGATCTTCTCCCAATTTGATAAGTAAACATTTTTTAAGCTAAGAAACAATAATTTATGTATTACATCACACTAGCCCATGGAGGGTGCCTCATGAGCTATACCTGATGATGAATATTTTTTCTCTTTTTTTTTACGAAACGTAGTGACACTTTTGTCTAGAAAATCTCATGCAGGAGTCATTTCTGAGCAAAAAAAATGTCTGTCTGTCGGTCTGTCTGTAACTTTTTTTGTGCGCACGATTACTCTGGAACCGTTCAAGATATTGACTTGAAAGGACCACGCACACAATACATGAGATTTCTACAGCCGTCGATTTGGCTAAAAATTTGGTATGTTATAGTCCATAACTTCCTGATCAAAAGTGCTTATGGCCACAAAGCCCAAAATGTCCTAAATTTCGAGATATTGAAGGTCAAAGGTCGTATGAGCTATCACTTATTATAGCTACCAAGTCACCTTCAAGTGCCTCTTTGACCCTAGAAATATTACTCTGGTATAAAACTCGACGACCTTGAACAGATCTATGACCTTGGCCCATGGATCATGTCCAAAGTTACCTTAAAGTGTCACACCAACCATAGTAATATTTATCTGGCATATAAAAAAAGAAGTACCGACAGTTTTTTTTAGCTTGACTCTTGACCCTTGACTCACGGGTCAAGGTCAAGGATCAGTGTGTCATGATCAACGACACCTTCTTACTCCAATTTGACTTTCTACCAAAGGACTGAGTCGCCATCGCTATAATAAGTGATAGCTCATACGACCTTTGACCTTCAATATTTCGAAATTTAGGACATTTTGGGCTTTGTGCCCATAAGCACTTTTGATCAGGAAGTTATGGACTATAACATACCAAATTTTCAGCTAAATCGACGGCTGTATGAAATCCCATGTATTGTGTAGGTGGTCCTTTGGTACACGTATGTATTTTAACGAGATCTGGAATTAGATTATATTTTGATCTTATTTTGTTGAAGAGTCGGGGAGTAAGTTGGGGTAAATGAGGGTAAATAGGTAAATCAAGCAAGTGAGAGTCCATAAAATTGGTAGTACATATAAGAGAAGCTAAAGCTAAAGGTGTCAAAAAACTTTTTAGCATAAGCCACCCCACCCCCCATTACCATTCCCACCTCATTATTAAAGAGGGTGAAAAAAACAAAATTCTTATTTAGTGTGTGTACAAGAACCAAAGGCCTCAAATTTCTTTTTTACTTTATCCGCCCCCTTCCACCACCCCTACCCCCACTACTGATGTGGCATATCGTTTTATGGGTTCTTGTGGTATACGATTTCAAATATTATATTATTAAAGTTTCATAAACAATTATTTCCACATACAATTTTTTTTCGTTGTGAGAGACTTAGAAAGTCTAGAAAAAAAAATAGAAAATCTGGATGTGGAAATAGTGATTCCTCGGGCAGCGTTTTTTTTTTTGTGAGAACATTAACTTGATGACCCTCACCCATCGTTAATTTTGTCATATTATCCCCCATTATCTTCCCCTCCCCTCCCCTGCCTGCTCTAAAAGCGAACGTAATTTTACTTCCACATCCAGTGGAGTAACGCAAAAAAAATTTTTGAAAATTTGTATTGTTCAGATAGGCTTAGAATATCAAAACGTCGAGATTTTAAGTTAGAGCAAAAAAAATTTCTGTCTGTCGTCTGTCTGTATGTAACTTTTTTGTGCGCACGTTTACTCTGGAACCGCTTAAGATATTGACTTGAAATACGTATGTATTTTAATGAAATCTGGAACTAGATCATATTTTGATCTTATTTCGTTGAAAGGCTGGGGGATAAATTGGGATAAATGGGGGTAAATAGGTAAATCGAGCAATAAAAGTCCGTAAAATTGGTATTTGATATAGGTATATAAAAGAAGTTAAGGTTTCAACATTTTTTTTAATAGTTTCTGAGGTAATTCTCTGTACAGTCCACTAATAGGTAGATTGACATATAAAATTGAGTGAAGTTTGATTAAGATTTTTTAATATTTTTGTAGGTGGTTCAACTTTAAAAAAATATGTATCTTATTTAAGAGTTGTGTTGAATACTTTGCAGAAATTCTTATTTGTTATTATACTAATTTTATTTTGAGAGTTCTTGTCTATGAAAACTTATGTGTGAGATATTTTTTAATTTATATTATTTATTAAGTATAAATGTTAGGTTTTTATTTTTGTTTTTAGTCTCATTACAATTTTACTCACATAGAGTTGTTAAATTGTCTCATGTTTATTTATAGAAAGCCAGGTATTTATTAACAGAAGTTGTAAACAAAATATTTCAATTATTTCAATCTTAAATATCTTTCTCTTTCTTGGATATGGGTAATAATAGAGGATAAATTAATTATATGCGTTAATTCAAGGGTGTCATTTTATTATTCCATACAGTAGTTGCACAAAATAGACTTTATTTCCAGTCAACAAATAAGTTTCTTGAAATTTAAAATTTCTATGACGTTTTGTTGACATTTAGACGAAATAAATTTGTGTAAATAAAATATCGCTATATATATTTTTTTTAATAATATGTAGTATTCATACAACATGCTATTTATACAATACATGAGAAATAAATAGAAAAAAAGCGCCAAACACCATTTTACCTTTACAGGTAAAATATATTTCGAAATATTTTAACAATTAAAATGTTTAGTGGCTGTGTATCTAATGTTATCATTTCAAACTACATTTTCTTAACAGAAGAAGATAGTAATGACTGTTTTGTAATTTAATATCAACGAGATATCCTTCAACCAGGCTTCTTCCACCGTGCATATAACTAATTAAGCAGAAATAATGATTGATTCACTAATTAAGGTTACATTGTGCTGGCGATGTATAATACGAAGATAAATTATATCCCTGCATTAAAATGAAAATTACAAAATTAATATAACGATATTAAAATTATTCAAATAATATTTTTAATCTAATAAAGTCGTTGTGTTAATTTATGAAGTGTCTTAAGTGCTACAAGATATCCGTCCTTCTTTTTACAACGGCATTCGACCTATTGTCACTGCAACTTCGTGTATACTCACATAATTTAAATCGCCAGTTTGAAAATCCAATTCATCACAAAGAAAAAACAAAACAGCCACAAACAAAACAAAAGTTGGTAAAGGACGGCCGGCTTTTTACCGAGAACTAACTGGAAAACAAAGACACAGAAACGAGTATACGTCACCAATGGTTACCTGTTTGATACTGAACAGAATACGAGGTAAAGGTAAGTTCTGTGTTGCAGCCGCGTGTTTTACTCAAATCACCTGCCTCGTACTAGGGCAGGTGCTAATGTAGAAAATTCTTAAGTTTTAACTGAAATAAGACATGCCATAGCTTATGCAGAGGTAGGTAGCCAATTTGTTGGATATTCGCGATCGCGAATCTTCCGCAAAATAACAGCAGCTTCTTTCTTTATTAATTGTCTTATGTAAATTATGCACGTATATTTTATTTCCTGTTCACTTCCAATAAATGTTAAAAATAGCAACCTCATACAGACATTAGAATAATATATTATTACTATGATGAGCGAATGAAACCTTATCAGTTTCAATGCAGGGTAAATGGTAAATAGTGGAATATAAAAGTAAATTATTAGAATCAAAATATGAAGATTTGATCAATCATGCTTAAGTAAAACGTCCCTAGGTAATGAGTAATTTTTTTAAATGATTTTTTGGATGTAACTCAAAAACTGCTCAACATATCAAGCTCAAAATCGGTATTGATCAGTTTCTTGTGATGAGAAATCATAATTGTTGGTAAAACCAAAAGTACACACTCCTCAAGTTGTTTTATTCGATAAGTGCTATGCGTATAACATCAGTTATTGGTCAAATCATTATTTTTTAAATTTGTGGTTAATTGTTTGTTATAAACAATTTATCAACAGTGAAGGAGTGTCATTGGAGATTGAAGACAAGGTAAAACGGCGAAGGAATACATGCAAAACGTTTCAGGTAAATAACGTGGAAATCTAGTAGTAACTAACTGCAGTATCGGCCCATCAATCATTTAAAGAGGAAACTATAAACTCAATAGAAAAGCTGAAAGGTAACTATAATTTGATTTGTTAAATTACAAACATATTTTACAAGAATCACTAATAATGATGAAAACACATTGTACTACAATTTATAATGCAGGATTATTAGCGATTGCACTTTTCACTTCTGTCAAGCCGTCTTCTTTCCCGGCTTCGCCAGTGGCTCCCACTGAACTGATTATGATGATTCTTTATTTAAAATAAAGCTCTTTATCTACATCAATGTCATCAATAATGTTTATTTTCTTAAATTGTTATTTTTGTACATAAAAATGAAATAGAAGTTGAAATAAATAAACGAACCTCAGCGCTCGAACTATAACGTACCGATGGCCTCTACTACATCAAACTGTGCATGTAGAGGCCGCAGTTGACCGAAGAGATCTGGGTAAATCAATCAGAGTTTTCATTATGGAACGACATGTTATTCCCATTTCAGGTGACGGAAATTGTGACTCATCTTATACACAGCTCGTTAATAATTTAACTGAATATGAAAATTTGTTATCGTTATATGGTGCATACGTTGGTTATGTTGAATTCCATTGCATTGCATTGCATTGCATTGCGTTAATCAATTATTTTCTAATTATCTATTTAGGGTATATGGAGACGGTAACAACGAATAAGGTTTTGAGTTGGGTTCGGAAAATATTGTCTATAGCTAATTTTAATAGTGAAATAATCACTTTCCGAAATTGTCTCCTTATCATCATGTTTCAAATCATGCAGATACGAAAAGTAATGTTTTCCATTTCATTAGTACTTAGACTGTGTATATGTCTGTCGTGTGTGTGTCGTGTGTCTGTTGGCGTTGGCATCACATTTAAAGAACTATTTTCTGGTTAAAGATAATATTTGACAGGTAGTTCACGCTACTGCCAAGAAAGAGACCTGACAACCCTTAATAAAAAATATACAGGGTGGATACTTTAAAAAATTAAAGCGACAGGAAAATAATATCTGGAATGTGGTTGACAAAGACGAAAACCTGATACAATTTTGGTAAAGAAAACATACTGACCACTGAAAGGAATAAGATCCTAATTAATGAATAGATGTCAAATAATTTTACAAATTCTTTATATTCCTCGCTTACCAAAGAGAAGTATTTGTAATCGTGAAAAAATCACTATTCCAGATTACTTAGGATTTTCATATTTCAGATTTAAATTATGAAATTAATTCAGTCATTCAGTCCGTCTGTCGGTCGATCTCTTAGTTCTACATCTAAAAAAATATTTGATCTAGAAAAATAATATTCGGCAGGCAAATAAGGCTTATTGCCATGGACAAAATCTGATATGTTTTGATCGATGAAGTAAAAAAATATTTTGAGGTTTTTGGTTCTTGTACACACACTAAATCATATTTTTTTTTCATCCTCTTAAATAATGGGGTGGGGGTGGTAATGGGGGTGGGTTTTAAGACCTTAGCTTCTCTTATATATACTAAATGCCAATTTTATGGACCCTTGATTAACCCCCCAACCCTTCGACGGAATAAGATGAAAATATAATCTAGTTCCAGGTCCCGTTAAAGTACATACGTGTAGCAAATTTCAAGTCAATATCTTAAATGGTTCCAGAGTAATCGTGCGCACAAAAAAGTTACAGGCAGACCGACAGACAGACAGAATTTCTTTTTCGCTCAAACTTAAAATCTCGACGTTTCGACATTCTAAGCCTATTTGAACAATAAAAATTTTCAAAATTTTTTTGTCGTTACTATTAGTGGAGTGCCTGGAGCATTAAAAACATGAAAACCTCGGATTTCAGTTACAGTGAATGAAATTTAAAAATTTGAAATGGAATGTTTAGCTAATAATATATATAAAAAAGTTTACCTATTGAAAAATTGTGATCTTGATTTGAATAAAAAAAATTGATAATTGCAACAATTCAAATAGTATAATACATATTAGGCTGTAGAATATTTTTTTATAACGAAATTAAGTTAACGTATCTATTTATATAGAGACAGTAATCGGGGAAAAGAAGTAAATTAAGGAAAATTAAATAAAAAAGAAAATTATTAATAAAATATTTGTTTATTTAAACAATTTATAGTACAGTACCTAGAGGTAAAAAATGTGCAAAACTTCGGAATAATGTCATATTGAACTGATTTCGTTCATTTTTGGCAGTATAACAGTAAATGCTTCACAGAAAAGTTTCTATATTGTGCGGGGGTTTGCTAATTTATAGGGAGTGCCACCCCCTCTCACTTACTTAAAAAAAATATATATATATATATATATATATATATATATATATATATATATATATATATATATATATATATATATATATATATATATATATATATATATATATGTATATATATATATATATATATATATATATATATATATATATATATTTATTGGAGCTGAAGTAGAATCAAATTTTAAGAAGAAAAGGTTCTATGCAATTTTTCACATAAATTGATAGTTTTTAAGTTATAACAACTTCAAAATTGCGATTTTAGCTTAAAAAAAAAAGTTATTTCCAAACGGCTTTCCTCAAGTATCTCGAAAAGTATTGCTTTATCGGAAAAATGTTACAGACCAATTACAGAAAGTACAGACTGGGAATTAATTATATTTTTTGTTTATTGATCTATGATTAATAATTTCGGGGATATTAAAGTTTACATTTGGCATCCAAGTGTTCATAAGATAATTATTTAGAGTGAGAGTTAAATGTCTCAGAAACTGTGACAGCTACGTCAGGGATGCTAATAGGTAGAATAATAGGTTATTAATTAAAGTTTCAACTGTTTTTTATTTGTTTCTGTAGCATAAAAAACTAAAAAGTTATGACCGAAGCAATGTGCGTCTATACATTTTTTTAATAACAGCGTCGCCATTTTGTTACTTTAATTAGCCAGTAATTAAAAAAAAAAGAATTTCAAACACTGCTTCTCATTAATATATATCATGACGTAGATGCTTAAATTTTTTGGTTTGTATACAGCACTTGCTTTAGAAAAAAAATACAGTTTAAAGGTATATTCGATAAAACGTATTTTTTTTCCTTTTCCAAATATCTCAATAAATATTAGTTTTATTGAAAAATGGGTAGAGACCAAAAATAAAGCTCATAAACTGATAATGAATTTAGCTTGTTTATTTATTTACATAGATTTAATAGTTTCGGAGATATGAAAGTTTACAAATGGCGTCCGAACGTTTATAAGACGAAAAATGCAGTTTAAATGCTAATCTCAGAAATTGTGATACCTACGTCACGCATGCTAAGAAATGAAATTAAAGACAATTAATTGCGCTTTCAAATTATTTTTTACTCGTTCCTGTAGCATAAGAAATAAAGAAGTTATGACGGAAAAATGTGCGTAGTTATATTTTTTTATATAAAAAGGTCGCCATTTTGTTTAATTATTATTAGTAATTTAAAAAAATTATCTCAAATACAGTTTTTCGTTAAGATGTAGAATTACCTAGATGTTTAAATTTTTTTGCTCATTTAAAGCACTTGCTTTAGAAAAAAGTGCATTTTAAACTTTAAAGGTAATTTCGAAGCACTTAGATACCAAATATAAACTTAAATATCTCCGAAATTATTAATCCTACATCAATAAATAAAAAATATAACTAATTACCAGTTTGTACTTTCTGTAATTGGTCTGTAACATTTTTTCGTTAAAGTAATACTTTTCGAGATAATTGACGAAAGCCGTTTGGAAATAAATTTTTTTTTAAGCTAAAATCGCAATTTTGAAGTCGTTATAACTTAAAAACTATCAATTTATGTGAAAAATCGCATAGAACCTTTTCTTCTTAAAATTTGATTCCATTTCAGCTCCAGTAAATATATATTTTTTAAGTGCCACCCCCTGAGAGGAGGTAGCATCCACCCCCTATAAATTAGCAAGCCCCCGCACAATATAGAAACTTTTCTGTGAAGCATTTACTATTATACTGCCAAAAATGAACGAAATCCGTTCAATATGACATTATTCCGAAGTTAAAACCTCTAGTTACTGTACTATTACATTTTTGTCCATATCAAATATTTTCTTCGACTTCATTTATTTGAATGATAGGTGGAGTATTAAAACAACTATTTTCGCTGCATTGTAGACATGCTACACTATAATATAAGCCACTCTTCTGACATCCACAAGCAGCTCCACATCCCTTTTTGCAATTACAAAATAACATTTGCAATAGATTATCCGGAGCCGGCAGTTGATTGATAGTTATTGGGATGAACATGTTATTGGAATACTTCCATCCCCAATTTTCAATATCTACGTCATTTCCTAGCCATATCTGCATTTGCAGGTACACTCTCTGTAGGTGTTCAAATGCTGCGTCAGTTGTAGGAGGTAATGACGACAAAAGAACACTTGTATTTTTTGCCGTTGCTTTTATGAAAGAATTGAACATCAACATATTCAAATCTTTAATCTTTGCAGGATTGTTATTGGCCATTTGCAACGATGTAATAACATGCCTCCATCAATGATGTAATGAATATTGTCTAGACTTTTTAAATTATTGGAAATTTCCGGGAATAACTCGTAAAAAGTTGATTTTTTTGTCTTTCGCAGTTCGCCATTTTCAAATAGAGCAAGCGGATATGGTGCGAGTTCATAATTCGTATAATTTTTAAGCTCTTCATCGGTTTTTTTGTTAAATACAAATACGTTGAAACAGCAGCAATGAATCAACAGGAATCACATCGTCATGAATTTTAATTTTGTTATTTTTCGCCAATAAAGGATTTATTATATCTTTCCTTGATTATTTTAAATTCGCGAAAATTTTTTCTCTCTGTTTTCTTCATTACATTTAAATCTTTTTCAAAAGCATCGTAACAATTCGTATCTTTATCTCCAGTATTTCCGGTAGCAATGGACATAACAGCATCTGTATCAGGAAAAGGGCTGTGTTGGTTGAAGAAGTCCACCAATCTTTTCACATCGACATCATCCCTTTCTATTCTAGCATCTGTCGAATCACTAGATTGATGACTTTTTTTGAACGATATATCACAAAAATATTCTATGTCTTCAATAATATCTTGGCTATAAAGGACAACTCACTTGATTTTTGCAATTAAGAATCTAGAACTACGTCCGTAAAGTTGTACATTGCAGCTGTCGCTGTCGTTCTCCCCTCCACGTTTTACTACCTGTTTAAGGTCCCTACGACTCTTATTACACTCAGGTATCTTTGAAACATATTCTTCTATGTATATTTGTTAGATCACGGTTCACATGAATGACTTTTTAAAAACTTTTATTTACTTAAGTGGAGCCAACGTTGGCTCTTGGAGAAGGAATATAATAATAATTAGAAGTGTTTCATTCTAAGTGAGTTTAATAACTGATTCAACAAAGCGTGTTTAGTCATATTTATAACATACAGAACCTGAGTAAGCAAAATATATAACAAAGGAATTGCAGTTCTGCAGTCTGCACAAGTTATGAGAAACAAAGGTGTAATATGATATCTTGAAGATAAGCAATTAATAAGAGAAGCTGTTATCGTGAAATACGATATACCTGTGAAGGTTTATTATGGCTAAGTCGCAATAAGATAGCGTGTAATATTATATAACAACTTCCCCCTTAATAAAAAAGTTGATGTTATGCAGCAACTTTTGAAAATTGTTAAAACGTTAAATGAATATAATGCAAAAATAAATTGAAACAATGTTGAATGAATACAAAGCAAAATAATAAAATAATGTAAAAGTTAAAATTGGTAAGCGATAATAAAACATTACATAACGTAATAAGGATAAAATACAATAGTCTAAATTAATAGACAAGGGTAAAACTCCACATGAAAGTCTATGTTAACTCGATGTCCTCTTCTTCTTGAGGTCTAATACCGGGTCGCTTTCTTGGAGGGATCAGTCTAGGAAATTTGGTAAATACTCTGCTTCGCTCTGAAGGAGGTGAAGGAGGGTTATCCGTTGAGGGTTGGATTCGCAATGCTCCACATCTTCTTCTTCTGCATTTACAAGTTATGTAAAGTAGAACCAATAGAATGATGAGAGTGATTATGAAGTATGTGAACCAAGATACATGTTTGGTCACAAAAGGTTCGTTTATGAGGTCGTCTAGGTCTTTGGAATATTGCTCTAGTTTGTTTTTAGCAATATCTAAATCTTCTACGTCGAGACTGTTTAATTTAAGCGGTTTTAATTTTGGGATTTCGATTTTGTCGGGCATGTGATTGCAGCATTCAAAAGGAATTTGGATTGGATGTGAATTGTCCTTAATTTCGGAAAAGTCTTTAGCACTGGCTTGTATTCGAGTAATGCCTGCATAGGCGTAACATCCTGGTTGTAGTTTTATGATGGAATTTTTGTTAATTAGCTCTGTTATGGATTCTCTCTTCGGGCAGTTGATGGTAATGTGAAGTGGTTCGGAATTAATTACTAGCCATGTGTTGTCTTCAAGTTCTTGGACGTTGTATCCTTGACTAATGATGAAGGAAGTTTGACAATTTTCTGGGAGTTTCGGCAATGGTTTTAATATTCTAGCTTCACAAATGGCATTTTGGTCGATAGGATATGCAAACAGGTTCGAACATAGTTTGGTTCCAAAATAAAGTGGTTTGCATTCTTTCAAATTTTGTATAGGTATGTACATTAAAGAATCATCGTCTCTCGCGATAAACTTTTGTGAAATAGATAAAAAGTGATGTAGACCAGTTCTGTTATCAAGTATAGGTATAGGGTACAGACGAAAGGTGTTGTAATTTTGAGGTTCAATGAGAGGTATCGTTAAAACAAATATTAAGTTAGAATCTAGTTGAAAAGCTTTTAGTTCAATAATATCCAGATATTGAGCAACTGCTGATAGTTTAATTGGAAGAGGTAAATTGTTCCTTCGCAAACTCTGTGAAATCTCTTGTAACGCCGTTACTAAGTGATCAGGTGTTATGATTGATGAATGAATAATTCCTAATCTGGCGAATGTTATTGAATTTAAAATATCGTTTAGATTGTCTTCGATGTACAAATAGCTGGCCATTAGTTGTTCGGAAATGTATAGAAATTTTAGTTTTATTTCGGCAGCTTGGATCGTTTGAGTCATAGTTTGAATTGTGTGCTCGATTTCTTTGATATCTTTGTTAAATGTTTCCTCATCAATTTGTAATTTTTGTATAGTTGAGTTGAAATTTTTGATAACAGAAGTTGTAACTGAGATTTGATTTTTGATTAAGTTTTCTAATTGATGTTCGTCATTATTTAATTTATTTATACAGTTAGTGTAGTACTCGCCATCTTCGGCGTCTAAGTTTCCGGTAATTGATTTGAATATTGTTCCGAAACCGTTAAGTATTCCGCGTTTATATCTCTTTGTGTCTGAAAAGACTTCGTCAAATTTCGTTTTTATTGAACTAGCTATTTGCATTAAAAGGTTAAACTCTGTTTTGACTTCGCTTCTAAACAGTATTGATTTTTGGTCAGCACCATCGAGGGTGTTCAAGATTCTGTCTAAATTATTTTGGTTTTTGTCAAAAGCTAGTTTGAGGGATGAAATATTTTTATGCACTAGCAGAGTCCATTTGTCATTTGTCACCACGATGTCCGTGTCTTGGTGATAGTATACACCAACAGTGTTATTGATCGGGGTAATTTTGTATTGACAGAGTGCTGATCCGAACAGCAGGAGAAACCTGAAAATAAATTTAATTTTCAGTATATGGTTTCATTCTATCAAAATTTACTTTAGTTTCTTGTTTTGTTTCGAGATTTAATAAGGTAGCAGAATTTTGAAAAATTTCTTTTATTTTAAAGGGACCGTTGAATTTATTTTGTAGTTTGTTCTTAATTTGTGATTCTTTTACATAAACTAAGTCACCTATTTTGTATTCAGGTCGTTTTTGGGGAATATTTCTGTCGAAGCGAACTTTTGCTTTCTCTTTTTGAGATTGTGTTCGACTACGGGCTATTTTATAGTAGTGGGATATTCTATTGTTTAAATCTCTAACGTATTTAGTTATTAATTCTTTTTGGTTGTACAAGGTTTCGGGTGGTCTGTTAGATGTATGACCAAAGATAAGTTCATATGGGGTAAAACCGTGTGTTTTATTTACCGAATTGTTATAGCATATTACTGCATATGGTAAAATCGTGAAAGGATGTTCGTTTGGGTTTTCAGTTTTGTGGATTCTTATCATTTCGGCTAAAGTAGCATGAAATCTTTCTATGGATCCGTTCGATTGGGGATGTCCTACGCTTGAATAAGTTAATTTTATGTCGTAGAGGGTGCAGAGATCTTTGAGCAAGCGGTTGTCAAATTCGCCACCGTAATCGCAATGGATTCTTAGCGGTGTACCGTAATGTTGAAAGTATAACAACAAGGTATTTACGACGGATTTTGCGGATTTGTCCGGGACTGCATAGGCTTGTGTAAATTTAGTTAACTCGTCGCGAATAGTTAAAGCGTAATTTCGAGTTGGGAATTCAAATAAATCGATATTAATTCTTTCGAATGGTGTTCTTGGGGTTTCTGTGACTACTAGAGGGTTGTTAAGGTTTTTCCGGCATACTTTAGTCTTTTGGCAAGTTTCGCAATTTTTTATAAAATTTTCAACGTCTTTAGTTAGACCTTGCCAAGTGTATTTTTCTCTAATTCTTCGAATCGTTTCATTTATTCCGCGGTGTAGATTATTTTTACCAAAATGATTTTGCTCCAATATAATTGGAATTTCATCTTCGTCGGCAGTTCTGACGATATCTTGACAAATTACTACTTTTAAGTCTTTTTCTGCAAAAATGAATGATAGAATTTCGAGTATGGGGAGGTCTAGGTTATTTTCGACAAAGTATGTCTTAGAGAGATCTAGAACATCCTGATTTTTAAATAGTACCAAAAATAGATGTTCAATTACAGATTCGATATCAAAAGGTAGAGGGATGATAAAATATCTCCTATGTCTGACTGTTTTGCTTGATACAATATTGATTTTATCGTTATGAAATTCGGGGTTTTCTTCGAATATGTCCTCGATAATTTTGTGATGTAGGTCTTGTAAGTTGTTTTGTTGGAAAAAGGTTATAATATCTTTATGTTCTCGATACAAAAGTTGTTTGTTCGAGGCTTTGATTTTCGAATAGTCAATTAAAGATGTCGTTTTATATAAGTTGGCGAAAGTTTCAAATTCTTGGGAAATTTGTTCGTTAGTGATTTCGTTATTATCGTCTGGGTTTTCGTCGTCGTCTGACTCTTCGTCGTTCGCGGCTAGAACCTTTGAATAGAATTTGGAACATTCGGAAAAATGATTAATTTTGATTCTGGAAAGTGCGTCCGCGTTCTTATTGATTTTACCAGGTTTATAAATTATTTCGTAGTCGTACTCTTCTAATTTGAGTCGCCAACGAGCAAGTCTACTTCCTGGATCTTTTATAGAGAATAGCCAGGTGAGTGGTCTGTGGTCGGTGACAAGTTTGAACTTTCTACCGTACAGGTATGGTCTAAAGTGCTTTACACTCCATACTATGGATAAAAGCTCGCGTTCAATCGTTGAATATTTAGTTTCTGCACTGCACAAGGTTCTAGAAGCATAGGCAATGGGTAAATCTTTGCCAATGGGCCCCTGGCTCAGCACCGAGCCGACGGCAAATGCGCTCGCATCAGTGGTTAGAACGAAAGGTTCATCAAAATTAGGGTAAATTAATATCGGAGTTGTTGTTAATGTTTGTTTCAAATTTTGAAAAGAATTTACACAATCATTGTCGAAGAGAAATGGTATGTCTTTTTGTAGTAGTTTTGTTAGGGGCTTGGTTATCTTGGAGAAATTGGGGATAAAGCGCCTATAATATCCGGCTAAGCCTAGAAATGATTTAATTTCTTTTGGGTTTTTCGGTTGAGGAAAATTTAAGATAGCGTCAACTTTCGAAGGGTTCGGTTTTACGCCGTCTTTTGTAATGAGATGTCCTAAATAAGCGACTTCCTTGCGGAGAAACTCGCATTTGTCTGGTTGAATTTTGAGGTTGGCTTTTTGAAGGCGTTTAAAGACTTCAGTTAGACGGGAAATGTGTTCGTGAATTGTAGGGGAGTAAATAATAATATCGTCCATGTAGACGAGACATCGTTCATTTTGAATACCTAACAGGATGTTATCCATAACTCTTTGAAAAGTTGATGGAGCGTTTTTGAGTCCAAATGGCATTCGCACGAATTCATAATGACCGTTCTCAACTGTGAAAGCAGTCTTTTGAATGTCTTTCGCATCAATCTCGATTTGGTGAAATCCGGAGGCTAAGTCTAAAGTTGTAAAATATTGACATTTGCCTAATTGATCGAGGAGGTCGGAAATATTGGGTAGAGGGTATTTATCGTCAATAGTCAGTTCGTTGAGTTTTCTGTAGTCCACTACAACTCGCCATTTTTGTTTACCGGAGGCGTCGAGTTTCTTAGGTACAACCCAAACCGGAGAGGACCAGGGAGAAATCGAAGGTCTAATTATGCCTTGATCAAGCATATTAGAGACTTGTGTTTTGACTTCCTCTTTATGGATATGAGGGTAGCGATATGACTTTGTGAAAACCGGTTTTGAATCGTTCGTGTCAATGGAATGCTTAATTTCGTTAGTAAAAGTTAAATTGTCTCCTTCCAAATAGAATATATCTTGAAAGTCTAAACAAAGCTGCGTTACTATTTCGGCCTCTTCTTCGTTTAGATGATCCAAGCGCAATTCGTTCCTAATCTCGAAGGATCTGTCCGTCTGTAGGTGTGAGTCAGAATTTTGAGTGTTTAAATTGAAAATTGATTTGAATTTTTGTACTGGCTCTAGTTTTATGTTAGAAAAATGTACAGTTTTTGGTATTGCATTTGCGTTTATAATTGAGGTTAAAAATTCTCCATTGTTATCGATTTTGACAATAGCATTTGGTAAGCGTACTTTCTCGTTTTCTTGGGCTAACAGTATAGCCTCGGTATTTTGTAGGTTACATTTTAGTTTACATATTTTTTCCATGCGAGGTTCGATAGAAATTAAATTTTTGATGTTGCCTAAGTTTGGATTTTGGTTTTTGATGTTAGAGTTACCAGTTGGTTGTACAGGTAGATTTACTGTAGTTTCTTCCGTGACTTTAAATAGTGGTACGGTTTTAAAATTTGTGACTAGTTGTTTATTTTTGAAATCTACTCGGCATTCGTAATGTTCTAAAAAGTCTGCGCCTAGTAGTCCATCAAAATCTATATCTAGATTATAGATATAAACCTTGTGTGACTCATCTGAAAAGGGGATGAGAACAGATTCGTTGATATAAATTTTTTGATCAGTAATACCCTGTATAATTACATTTTCAGGGGATCTACGTCTATAATTTTCAGCTGTTTTAGGTTTAAAAATTGAAATTCCTGCACCTGTGTCAATCAAAATTTTAAATTTGCCGGTTGCGTCTTTGATGTAATAAAGATTTTTTGAATTTACGGTTAATAGGGTGTGAGAAAGCGTATTTACATGAACGTTTGTTCTGGGAAGTTCAGCATTGGATCGAAACTGTCGTTGAGATTCATTGTTTGTATTTGGTTTGATATTTGGTCGAATTGGTCTATTTGTTGTGTTGGAGTATCCGCGGGGTACTCCGGATCTAAACGAAAATCCTGAGGATTAGCAGTATAATCCTCCTGTAGTGTTTGAGAATTAGCAGTATAATTCTCGTACTGCTCATATTGAGAATTAGCCGTATAATTGTCTGAAAAGTTTTGAGCGTTGCCTGAATCGTAATTTTCACAACTATCATTTTGATAATCGGGCGAGTAGTCATTATATTGATTATAGTTACATTGATTGTCATAATTGTCATAAGGTTCGTAATTCAAATGATGAGCTTTTTGCTGGTTAAAGCGATTAAAATTTGGGTTAGGTTGGATAGCTGATGGTCGCTGTTGCATAAAATTAGGGTTCGGCCTTATGGCTGAGGGCCTGTTTTGCTGTGATTGATTTGGCTGATTATTTTGAGGGAATGTCCTCTGACTAAATTGATTATTACTAGGTTGTGCGAAGTTTTGATGAGAAAAATTTTGTGAGTTTGGGTTTCCTTGGAAACTTGGTCTCTGGAAGTTTTGAGACTGTTGCCTTGTGCGGCATTCGCTCATTACATGTCCATTCCGTTTACAGAAGGAACAAAACTTTTGTTGCAAATTGGGACCTTGTGGTCGCTTTTGTTGAATTACTGGATTTTTGACTGGACTATTTTTTGGGAATTTTTGCTGTTCAAAATAAGAGAGTTGTAGCTCTCTACGAATTCTAATAATTGCGTTCATTATAGTCGGAGGGTTACTGGCACGTATTATTCTGCCTAGATTTGGTTCTAGACCCGTTAACAAATTATTTAATGTCATAGTTTCAATCAGGTTTGTTTGCGCGGTTCTTTGCTCCGAAGTTAAATTTTGTTTTTGCACTGCAGCGTGCATTTTCGCATTGTGCGTTTGTAAACGCGAAACAAATGTTAAGGCGGATTCACTAGGTAATTGGTGAATTCGTTGTAGGTCCTGAATTAGGGACGTTAAATCTCGGGAGTCTCCGAAGTGAGTTTCTAGTAGTGCCTTTATTTCTGGCCATGTGCTAGGGTTGCGTGAATTTATAAGTTCGGCGGCTCTGCCTTTTAATTTATTTTTGATGTGCATGGTTAATAGAATTTTTTGGTCATGAATTGCCATACTTTGTGCACAGGAACACGAGTTTAGGAATGTCTGTAAATTTATGGCGTTGCCATCGAATTCTGGTATTAGTGAAAAAATTTCAGAGAGCTTGTAAGGCTCAATTTGTTGTGGTTGTTGTTGTTGTTGTTCGGCTGGTGCCAGTGGCACTGGTTGAACAGTCTCTGGTTGAGCTCTATCAGGCATTTTGCTTTTTTATTTAGAGATTTTTGAACTAAAATTGGTTACGTATCAGCAGTATGATACGGAAATTAAATTAAAATTAGCTTGTTTTGTTACGTCGTAAATGAATCGTGTATTAACTGTATAATACACAGTCGTTTCGTGAATACGAAAATAAATAACTTAAAATTAAAATTGTTGCGTTGTAGCTTGTATAGGATTTGTTTGATAACAGAATTGGCTTTGTTTGCCGAGTGTATTAGCGGTATAATACACGTAAATAATTGTGATAAATAATAATTGTAAAATGAAATAACGAGATGATTCTTAAAAATGACTTACATTAATTTCATCTCCATGAGTAGGTTCTTCGTCCGTCAAGGGATTGGGATCCGCCACCACCAGTGAGGAAGGTCTCCTTGTTCTAATAGATGTACACGCACTAGTTAGGCACCTTTTGCAGATGTTCTCCTTGTTCTCTTACGCTTCACTACCAGTTAGGCTTCTTGTTCTGATGATGTTTACGGATCCTACCGACTGCGCCAATGTTAGATCACGGTTCACATGAATGACTTTTTAAAAACTTTTATTTACTTAAGTGGAGCCAACGTTGGCTCTTGGAGAAGGAATATAATAATAATTAGAAGTGTTTCATTCTAAGTGAGTTTAATAACTGATTCAACAAAGCGTGTTTAGTCATATTTATAACATACAGAACCTGAGTAAGCAAAATATATAACAAAGGAATTGCAGTTCTGCAGTCTGCACAAGTTATGAGAAACAAAGGTGTAATATGATATCTTGAAGATAAGCAATTAATAAGAGAAGCTGTTATCGTGAAATACGATATACCTGTGAAGGTTTATTATGGCTAAGTCGCAATAAGATAGCGTGTAATATTATATAACATATTTATGTGAAATTCAACGTATACATAAAAAAAATATTATTTAAAATAAAATTATATGCTAAAATATTAATTTGGTTATAGTTTTTTGTTCAAATAATGATAAAATCAAAATAAAAGCACAAAAAAATTTTTGGTAAACTTTGAAATTTATAGTATAAAAAACAAAATCCCACCTCGACCATATAAATTCATTCACTGTAAAGAAGTCCGAGGTCAAAACCCCCAGGCGCTCCACTATATACTTCCACTGGATGTGGAAGTAAAATTTAATGAAATTCATTCAACAAATTAATATTAATATTAATATTAATATATCATATAAAAAATAAATTGTATATTATGCAACGACCATTTAATGATAGCTATTAAGACACTAGCATGAGAATTATGAGCCGTGGGCGAATGTCATAATGAATGTGAGTGTCTTAGTTGCCATTAAATGTGAGTTGCATACACTATTTTTTCTACGACCAGTCATAATGAAATAAAAGATTAACACTTTTTTCTGAAATTGCTAAACCTGGCATAACAAATGACTTGTCAAAATTGATAAATTCTATTCAAGGCAATAGTTTGATATTGACAGAATATTGCTGTCTGTCGCGTTTCTATTGATTAAAAACTTGTATCTTAATGAAAAATCTGTATCTTAATAAATCTCATTAGAGTACAGGTAGGGAATGTCTAATAAACGAATTAATGCATGGGAGTAGAAAAAACAAATTTGAACACAAATAATCTATTATTAGATTAATGTATAGCACAAATTTAAACAATTAATGATCTATTGCTGCATTAAGTCACTATACGATTACAGTGCTACTACCTCTAAGTTGCCACCGAAGTCACATTCAATATCTATTAACTTTACACTATTATCTGCATCGCATGTCGTTGCATCCGCGAGGACTTTTCATATTTTCACATGCAATTTTCTCGAAAACAGCTGATCCCAGAAAAAAAAGTTTCAAATACAAAAGTCTCTTCATCCTTTATCTTAATTTCTTTCCAATATACGTGCTATTTATTTCGAATGAAAAACAAATTTTCTGGTTGCTATATTTACTCCTGCAAATTTTCACATTTTATCGACATAGCCTTAGAAAAAGATTTATATTTTTCTACACTTATTAAAATTTTATCTTCATATTATCACATTGTGTTAACAAATATGTACAACTCTGTAAAAATTTGAGACCAATTCATTTTTCCGTTTTTGAGTTAGAAATAATTAAGAAGAAAAAATGATTGTTTATTTTATTTTTAATTATTTATTCAATAGAAATCGAGAATGAGACAAATGGTCCACAGGAACTCGTGACGGTGTTAAATTATTATTATAATTAAATTACTTGAAGGATCGTGAAATTCAATGGGAATCTGTTCTGGTAGTAGATGAAAAAATTCAAGTGGATACGTTAAGAACTACGACCTGTAAGTGTTTCCATACATACGTACATGCGAAGAAACCAACTGCCGTATGGCAATTTTCAATAGCAAATTTAAAACATATCAAAAGTTCAAATCAAACTAATTATGGCACAATTTTTTAAACTATTATTTTCAAAAAGCCGTACCTAAGTAAAATCAATTCTTTATAGAATTAACCAATAAAAAATAATTTGAAAAAAAGATTGAATTGTGTTCAAAAAAGGTCGTTTAACATTTTTAAATCAAATTTCATAATTTTTAGCGACCCTTTTTGAACACGGTTCAATCTTTACTCATCCCATTTAGTGACCTCTTTTTAGCTTTTGCTGCTCACGGTAAAAAAATATCCGTCGTTTTGAATTTTTAAGTTTTAACGTCTGTCTCGTTATCAAAGAATCCTGAAATTCCCGTTTATCAAATTTTGTGTAAATTTGCAAAAATGCAATTACGGGAGCCATATTGGATTCATCATTTTGAACTCTTAACTTTTGTCATCAGATTTGGTATCAGATAAAATACCTAACTACATAATTAGGGTACAAAATATTAAAAAAATGGAATTTGGTAGTTTTTAAAACACAAATTGTCACCATTTCGTAAACCTTTCTATGAAAATCGTCGGCCTCAGTCAGAGAGCAGTGTACTTTTTTTTCTAAATCATGGCCACAATATCAACACACACGGTTGAAAACATTTTTTTGTAAAAAGTTGAACCACTTTCAAAAAGAAAGATCACTAAAAATTATGAAACACAGAGCGACATATGGACAGACGGACGGAAAAAGAGACCGATTAAAATCTTCTCATAGGTAAAAAATAGTGATTACTACTTTGTCCTATTTAATTATACGAAAGTACAAAGTTTTTTTTTTTCAATTTGACATCCGTTGTTTCCTATTCTCTTAACACTTTTAGTACCTTATTATTTTATATTGTTAATAGTTTTCTGGAAATTATTTAACATACTAGTTACTTTCGGAACAACAAAAGCTTTATATTATAATCATAGAAATAAATAACTTGTGACGAAGAATCTAAAATAAAAATGTAAACTTGGCTAGAAATCTAAATTCAATTACTAATACTTTGATGTTTACCTTTGTTTAAAAATATAGTTATTTCCGGTTACTTTTTAACTTAGCATTTAATTCCAAAGCGTGGTATTCAAAATGGTATTAAAAATATATTAACGAGAATTTTACTGTAATATCCAAGAAATTATACTACAATCTAAAATAATATGAATGTTATTCTAATACCAAATATGGTATTTTCTTGAAGAGGTTTTCGATGTTATGTAATTATTTAGAAATTAGGATGATTTGTGGTTTTTAAATTAAGGTTCTTTATTAAGGTTCTTTATTAAGCAAGCACATACAAATACAATGTTCAAAATATCAAAACTCTACAATGGATATTATAATTTTACAATTTGACGCTATTTTTAACCGACTTAATAAAATTTAAAAAAGGGGCAGGTTCTCAATTCGACCCGTATGTGTTTTTTTATATTTGTTCAATGATTAATCTGGCGTAGCTTAAGCAATTTCTGTCAAACCTGCTGCAAATTGTAGGTTATGGTCTGATGGTGGACCAACACTGAATTTATCAAGCTACATTTAGTGTAAGGTGAACAAAAATTGGATTATTTTTTATTACGGGCATATTTGATTTGGCGCAGTCGCCGGTGACATCAATTAAAAATTTAGTTCTCGATTTATAATAATGATAATTTTTTACAAACATTACACCTTCCTATCATGTCATATACCATTTCGCATGGAGACGAATCAGCCGAAGAATGTTTTCTACGACAACAGTATGAACAGAGACTTTTATTGAGAAACGCGCCCGTTGAACAATTTGCTTTTACAAACAAATTATACAACATGCTCTCGCTCATGCCGTCGTTTTCAATGCTGTTAATGATGACGATTTCATTGCATGATGAATTTTAATTGAGGTGCGATATCAGCAAATTTGTTGTAAATTTACTTGAAATCTGGTACAATGGCGGAACTGAAAAGTAAACAACTATTTGATATTTATGTACTGTTAGAGCGGGAGCTAGGTGGCTTTTTCGGCACATCATCGTTTTATGAACTTTGAGATATTTTTATGGTTTAATGGATGATAACGTCTCATAAAATCGCCTTCTGGCGGGGCACCTTCTGTCAGGTGCGTCACGAACTCTGCCTAAAAATCAGTGAAATGTCATCGTTACGAGGCTCATTATTTTCGTGTGTATACATTTTATGTTTAGAATCAATAAAATAAGATCGCCAGAAAGTGTGGGCCGTCAGAGGGCGCAGCCAGAAAGGTAATAATGATGCAATTCATCTGAGGCACGGTAGAAAGTCAAGTTAGCCGAAAGTGTTAAATTCCTGTATATTTAAGAACCTATGGTACTTTTGTTGACACTAAGAACTTTCTGGGGAGGCTATTCTATTGGTGAAGAAGCTTATATTTACGTTTTAAAAAGGAGCCAGAACTTGTAACAATGAGTTTAGAATTCTGAGATGAAATATGCGAAAAAAATCCAATTTTCTTTAAAAATCCTAAACATTTTCTTTCTGGCTAGTCTTACTGACGGGAGTTTCTTTCTGGGAATTTCTTTTTGTGTTCAAAACATTTAAATAAACATGCTCAGCCTAAAAGACAAGCTTGTAACGATCATCTTATATAACTCCATTTTTTTTTTACATCTTTGACCTTTCTGGCTGCGCCCCTGACGGCCCACACTTTCTGACGATCTTATTTTATTCATTCTAAACATAAAATGTGTACACACAAAAAAAATTAACCTTGTAACGATGATATAATTTCCCTGATTTTTATATCTTGGCCATGGCCAACTCGACAGGCTGACATATGCCAGAAGTCTATTTTGTCGTTATTTAAGTTCGATAGAATTAATCAACGCATAGAAAATGCTTGTAACGAGGAGTTTCCGAAAAAGTCACTTAGCTCCCGCACCCTGTATAATAAAAGTATATTATTATAAGGAACTAAAGTGAGGTTATGATGTATTATTTGTTTATCCTCCAGGCAGGGACTTCGAAATATGTGAAGCTACTAAAAAGGTTGAAAAAAAAAATCATTACTCAGGGCCGGTTTATCAATACAGGATTAGGTTAGTTTGCATAGGGGCTAAACGCTAACTCCAGGGTAAAGTGTTTTAGCCCTGTCAATAAACGTTCAATAAGGGGGTCAAGAGGGAAATGCCGAGATCCCAGTTTTTGACTTAAGAGCTGTGTTTGAACTATTTAGGAGGTAAACATACCAAAGGTCCCCGAACGTAGGCGGTGCGGGGTGCAGGGGGCACCAGTGGCGGCTTATCAGGGAAGGCAGGGGAGGCTGAGCCTCCCTTTGGAAGAAACAGCATATCTTCCAATCTTCCAAATTAATATCTTTTACTTGTAGAAATTTCTCTAATTGTCTTTCAAAATATCAAGCCTCCTCTGCAGACAATGTCACGAGCCGCCACTAGGGGGCACGAAGAAGGCCTCGGTTTTTGGTTTTTCTAATCAAAAAGTGGCTACATGCTAAATTAAAGCTGACTAAATTTTCTACAATAATGTTTCTATTATTTTTTTCGTATCTGTTATGGTTCCGTAATTGATTGTATATCTTTTAACTGTATTCTAACTTTATTATAAATTTATTATAAATTGAAAAAAATTTTCAATAATCGTAGAAAAAAAATATTTGTACAGATATCTGTTTCATAGCAGACTGAAGTCAAATATCGAACAAAAAATGCCTTTGTGTCTGTAAGTATGTGTGCGCGTGTGATAACCAGATGTCTATAAACTACTAACTATTTTACTATTTTACTACTATTTTACGTAAAAGTGGGAGTTTGGAGGCCTCTGGTTATCACCATGTATTACAGATATGGCCCAATTGGGGATTATTGTACTATGCTATTTTACATATATTCCAAGTTGCAATTAAATATTTTAAGTCTAACAGAAGTTATCGTGTTTACAAGAAAAGGTATACACACACACATACATATACACGCACTCACACACACTTACAGACACAGACATTTTTTATTCGATATTTGAGTTCAGTCTGCTATGAAACGGATATCTGTACAGAATTTTTTTTTCCACAATGATTATTTATTTTTTTCAATTTATAATACATTTATAATAAAGTTAGAATACAGTTAAAAGATATACAATCCATTACTGAACCATAAATAGATACGAAAAAAAAAATAATAGAAAATTTAGTCAGCTTTAATTTTGCATATTAGTACAGGAAAACTTTACTATAACTCGAAAAAAATTTGTGCCGAACTTAAACTTTGGTTATAGGTTCAAAATAGGCCAAAGTTCACGAAACAAAAAAGTTTAGGAGTTTTACGGATCCGCGGGAACCTATAGGGGGGTGAAAAGTGGTATTTTAATTAAAAAATCGATTTTCGTCTATTTTCTCGGGAAGTATGGCATTTACAAAAAAATAGTTCAAATAAAAGTTGTTTCTGACAAAATTATCTTTAATTTAAATTTAATTTTATAGCAACAATTAAACGAAATACTAGAGGTTTTAACTTCGGAATAATGTCATATGAATTGTTCATTGTTGGGAGCATAATAGCTTAATAGTAAATACATAAAAGTAAAGTAAATGCAGAAGTTTTTATATTATGCGAGGGCTTGCTAATTTATAGGGGGTGGATGCCACCCCTGTTCAGGAGGTGGTACCTAAAAAAAAAAAAAAGAAAACATTGGTGCTGAGAAAGAATTAAATTTTACTTTTCATATAAACTGATAGATTTAAATTAATTTAATGATAACTACCAGAAGTTTTGGGATTTTAGCTTGAAAAAGTGGTATTTCAAATACGTTTTTGTCAAATAAATCAAAATGTATTACTCTGAGCAAAAACATGCTAGAGACAAATAAGAAAGCTACCAAATTAAAGATGAATTTCGTTCTTTTTCTAATTTTTGTGGAGTTAATGGTTTCGGAGATCTGGAAGTCTAAAGGTGGCGTCCGAATGTTTATAAGAAGAAGTATTTAGTATAAATGCTAAACAAAATAGAAACTATGGCACTTAGGCAAAAAACGCTAATAACCAAAATGAAAAACTATTAATTAGGCTTTCAAATGACTTTTTTTCCTATTTTTATAGCATAAAAAAACAAAGAAGTTATGACAGAAACAATGTACTTTTCACATTTTTTTAAAATAAATATGTCGCAATTTTGTTAATGTAAGTAGTAAGTAATTAAAAAAATATATTCCATTATGCTGTTTTTCGTTAATATACAGTGTGTCCCACTTTTCACGGTAACACCTACTTAGCTCAGTTATTAGTCATCCAATTTCAACCAAATTTGGATCGGTATCAAACACCATTACTATAACCTTTTTGAGTAAGACAAAACTTATTTCAGTCATTGGCGTACATTTTTATTAAAAAAAAGGGTCGATTTTTCGAGAAATCATATTAGGCATTTTTTTGTTGAAAAACTAATGCAATATTATTGATCGGCATTACGGTAACACCTACGTAGCTCAGTTATTGGTCATCCAATTTCAACCAAATTTGGATCGGTATCAAAGACCATTATTATAACCTTTTTGAGTAAGACAAAACTTATTTCAGTCATTAGCGTACATTTTTATTAAGAAAAAAAGGGTCGATTTTTCGAGAAATCATATTAGGCATTTTTTTGTTGAAAAACTAATGCAATATTATTGATCGGCATGCTGTGGAACTCCTATATTCAGAATTTAACAACATTTTGATTTTTGGTTTTCGAATTACGGCCCACTTGAAATTGCCTATCTTAAACATTAAATAATCAATAAATTGGTAACGAATCTTTTTTCGAAAGAAAGTCATTCTTTATTTTCTCTTTAAATTCATTTTTTCTACCACCTTATATCATCAATACCTTCAAATTCGGTAGTCCTTATAGCCCGAATAATTTACAGGTCTGATTTCCCAAAATTTTTCAATTAAAATTCGTGGCCTTCGAAATTTGAAAGTTTCGATAATATGAGATAGTGGAAAATGTGAATTTAAAGAGAAAATGAAGAATGGCTTTTTTTTTCGAAAAAAATTTCGTTACCAATTTATTGATTATTTAATGTTTAAAATAAGTAATTTTAAGTGGATCGTAATTCGAAAACCAAAAATCAAAATGTTGTTAAATTCTGGATATAGTAGTTCTATATCAATAATATTGCATTAGTTCTTCAACAAAAAAATGCCTAATATGATTTCTCGACCCTTTTTTTCTTAATAAAAATACGTCACTAACTGAAATAAGTTTTGTCTTACTCAAAAAAGAAATATTAAAGATCTTTGATAAAGATCCAAATTTGGTTGAAATTGGATGACCAATAACTACTGAGCTACGTAGGTGTTACCGTGAAAAGTGGGACGCACTGTATAGTGTGACCTAGATGCTCAAATTCTTTCGTCGGCTTACAGCGATTGCTTTAAAAAAAAATTGCATTTTAAACTGTAGGGAACTATAAAGGAAATTTAGAAAAAATGTAACATTCTTGTCTCTGCAAATATTAGTTTAAGAGAAAATATGGTGGACATCAAAAATGAAGAATATTATTATTTGTTTATATATTTGTGCAGTGTTGATTGTTTCGGAGATATTTTTATAGATGGCATTCGACCATTTTTAGGATTTTTAGGATGAAGTATTTAGTTTAAAATGTTGAATATCTTAGAAACTGTGACACTTCCATCAAAAGTTCTAAGAAACAAGATTAAAGGTAATTAACGAATCTTTAAAATATTTTTTTGTTTGTTCCTACATCACAAAAAGTTATGGCCTGTACAATGTGCGTTTTCACATTTCTGTTAACAAAATGTCAGCATTTTGTTATTGTAATTGCTCAATAATTATTTTTTCTTTCAAAAATGCTGTTTTTCGTTAATATATAGATCACCTAGATGCTCAATTTATTTCGTCCCTTTAAAAAAAATCCCATCCGGCATTCCTCATTGAAAAATGGTTGTATTTCGGTTAATTATTGCTATAAAATTAATTTAAAAACACCAAATTAAAGATAATTTTGCCAGAAACAAGTTTTATTTGAACTATTTTTTTGTAAATGCCATATTTCCCGAGAAAATATAAAAATACCCTCGTTACCCCCTATAGGTTCCCGCGGATCCATAAAATTCCTAAACTTTTTTGTTTCGTGAACTTTGGCCTATTTTAAACTTATAACCAAAGTTTAAAGTCACATTTTTTTTCGAGTTACAGTTACCTTCTACGTGCCTCCCTACACCCCCGCACCGCCTGTGTTCGGACACTTTTGGTATGTTTACCTCCTAAATAGTCCAAACATAGCTCTCAAGTCAAAAATTGGGATCTCGGCATTTCTCACTAGGAACCATTTTATTGACAGGGCTATTTATTAAGTGGGATTAATAGTAACTCTGGGCTAAAATCAGAGGTAACTTAGCCCGAGCTTCAAGGTTGGGGCTAACTCTATCAAAAATGTTATGTTTGCTGTTGACAGTTCGGTGAAAAGTCAAAATTAGAGCTAGCTAACACGCAGATTTAACCATACACTGATACTAATAAACGGTCTCAATGGGCTAGAATCAATCATAGGAGTTCATTTTCATTATTGGATAGTTGTGGAGCAATTACAGACGATTTAAAGTTCAAAAATATCGCATATGCTACGACTCATTTCAATCTGTCATGCAGTGGCGGCTGATGAAATTTCAATATTTTTTTTCTCTCGTCTGTGGCGCATGGGACCCATACGAAATATGAGAAATAATATCTAGAGAAGCACTTCTCTAATGACCCCTAAAAAATTTTGAAAAAGCAGTTTGCGAAAATTTTTTTTAAAATAGTTAAATTGTAAATTACAAAATTTCAGTTCATTGTAGTTCAATTAATAATGAAAATATTTTCATAAACTCCAAAACGTATTGATGTATTTTTATGAAAAGCCAAATGTATATGACAAAAAAAAAACAATAAACAGGAGTCCCTAGACCAGGAGAGGCTACCGAATTTTAAAAAAAAATTTCGCAAACTGCTTTTTCAAAATTTTTTAGGGGTCATTAGAGAAGTGCTTCTCTAGATGTTATTGTCCATGTTTCGTATGGCCATGCGCCATAGACGAGAAAAAATATTGAAATTTCATCAGCCACCACTGCTGTCATGCAAATATCAATGTCATGGACATTTAAATTTCCTTAAATTGTTAAATTACTATCAGGTTTTTCTTATTAGTTTTTTAAAAGTTTGTTGTGAAAGAACGATTCAAGCGATGACTAGTTGTAGAAAAAGTATAGCATTCTGCTGAAGAGTAATAGTTATTACACTCTCGTTGAATAATGTACTTATCCAAACAATATTCTAAGGAAAAGTCCAAAATTATCAATTTTTAAATTAAAAAAACACAAAATCAGTATTAGTATACGTTTTATTACTTATGCCTATACATCTACAAATCAGGTTTTCTCATCGATATTCTACTTGAAAGTATCTTTAAGTACACTCACAATTCAGAGACATTGTAGGACGTGCATTGTTTTACGCTTCAACAGCATGGGCCGCAGGGGCCACAAGGGCCGCAGGGACCGCAGCAAGGACCACAACAAGGGGAACAGGGCAGAACACATGGAACATACACGCAAGGTACGCAACAAGGTGCACAGCAAGGGCCGCAACAAGGAGCACAGCAAGGGCCGCAAGAGGGGCCACAGCAAGGAGAAGGACAGCAAGGCATATTGTTTTCAGTTGTTTGGTATTTAGTGGAAAATTAACACTTATAATTTTGAGAACAGATAAAGACGTGACAGTACTTTTTAAAATTGTTGTTTACTGTTGTTACTAAGCAACGTGTGAGGGTAGCTTGATATATACACATAACGAGCGATCGAAAGACTGCGAGGTCAAGTTGCTCATGTCACAGAAAATGCAAACTACAGTTTACCTTTTCTGTGCTCATGTAAATGACAACGTAGCTGCTATACGAAGAATTATATTATTATTATACTCTTCGCAAAAACGAAGAGTATATTGCATTTGATCGGCACATTTCTAAAACAATAAATATCGCTCGTAGAGAAAAAAATTTCATATCATTGTTAGTGAACGAATTCTGAACAACTTTCAAAATGTCGCGCATAGTCATAATGCACAAGCGGCTAACATGCTTCTTAAAGCCCACATGGCTCGTGCCACGGCGTATTACGATAAGTGGAAAATTCGGGTAATGCAGAGAAGTCGGAGTCTATAGTCTTCACTCGCAAATTTACAGAGAATAAGATTTTGATAAGGGGATACAAAATTCCAGAAAGGGAGCGCGTGAAGTATTTAGGAGTACGACTAGATAAGCGACTGACGTTCGACCGACATGTTAACGAAACTGTACGGACAGTTTATTCTATGTCCAGGAGTCTGTATCCGCTTCTGGCCAAGAATAGCAGACTCAGTAGACAACACAAAAAATTAATTTACACTGTTATTGTAAGACCGGCCCTAACATATGCGGCGCTGGTATGCAGGGGCGGATTAAAAGGGGGGTTTTAGGGGCTTAAGCCCAGGGCCCCGGATACTGAAGGGGCCCCCGAATGCTGAAAACAGACTTAAAAACCAAATACGATATGATTACAACTATGCTGTGTACTGGTGATCTCATTGACGGTATAAATAATAAATATAAAAGTATATGTAACATTTTTTGCTCTTGTCTTGTCAGTGCAATGCAGCTAAACGCTATTATTATTATGGTTTACTTCAGTATTTAGCCAAAACAAAGTGAAATGTGTCTTGGTGACGCGTGATCTGACCTGATTTCAAAAAAAAATGTTATGAGATAAGAAGGCCCCCAAAGCATTAATAGCCCAGGGCCCCGCACCCGGTTAGTCCGCCCCTGCTGCTATGGTGCAGCATACCGGACACTACAATTAATAAACTAAAAGTTCTGGAACATAAATTTATGCGCCTCATTTCAAATTCATCACGATACATCTCCTTAAGAGACCTCTAAGCACGTTGTCATGACATAACGCCACTAGCGGACTACATTAAAGTTACATCAGAAAGATTCTACCAATTCAAACTTGGTGATAGCCCACTAACAAACAACATTACGCGAATCAGAGAGCATAATGCACCTTTTCGCATAAAACACAAATTACCATACCAAGCGTAGCCTATCTTTCGGCAACATATCTAGCCACACCGCACACCGCCTTTCTCTGTCTAACTATAAAAACTCTTCAAACACAATTTCTGATCTTCAACTCACTTCTACTCGTTTATTTGTTTCTCTTTGTTGTTTTTGTTTGTTTTGTCTCTCTAAATTTTCCCTTCCCAATCACAATTTATTTTTGAATATCAAAATCTTTAGAAAACCAAATATTTGAAACCATAAATTGCGCGGTCTTGCGTAGCCGTTCGCTTTTACTGCATTGCTTAGAACGGGTGTTTTGGTGAGTAATTTTCCCGCGAAGACCAGCCATATATATCTGATATTTTCTTCACACCAGCCTCTTTTGCATTGTATATATCAATTTTATCTTAAATTTGTTTTTTACATGTTTTACCTTATACTCTTTTTAATTCGCCTATCCTGCGAAAGGAGATTGTGTTTATATTTTCATTTTATTTTTAATCTAATCCGGCCTCGCTCTGTCCATCCATCAATTGCCTTGGCGATTCGCACCATGGATGTATGGCTGGCTCCGGACGAGTGCGCGGGGAGGACAATATATATTGTTAATTTAAAATAAATTTGTTCTTGCTTGCTTGCTTGCCTTTGCCTTGCAATCCAAAGGTCTTGTGTTCGTATCCCTGACAGGGTGGCTGTTTTTTTTTTCATTTTTTTTTAATATATTTTTTTTTACAACAAAGTTGGTATCACAAAATTTAGAATGTCCAAAAACTAACATTTTTTACAAGAAAATTGCGAAGAGTATAATGCTTCCACTAGTTTGCTTCTGTTGTTAGTTCAACCACTGACCACGCCTTAGTTTTATTTTATGCATTTTTTACAAAATTTGAATTACTTAGTTCTTGAATTTTTTTTACCTGATCATTTAATTCCCTGCAGCATTTTAAATAGAGATTTTTATCTACCTTGTTTTTCTTACATGCCTTTACCTGAATTAATAACGTTTTATTGAAACAACAAAATATTTATAAAAGGTGCTGATGAACACTTGTCTTCAGACTATGCCATCTTTTGAACTAAATCTAAAACTTCTACCGTTTTGACTTGATAATGGGCAATGTCAGGAACAGGAAAGATTTTTTTTTTTCAAAAAGGCTACAAAAAGAAATCTAATGGTGTAATATCACATGACTATGGAAAAAATTCAACAAGACTAATTAAACGATCTCAAAAAATATTTTGTAACATGTTGATTGTTTCAGCTGCTGTATCTGCTCGAACTCCAACTTATACAGCCAAGAGCCATTGGCATCAGTTGATTAATGAAGATTCTCGAATTTATACCGAGTTATACCAGCACACGGTTAGTCCTAACCCAGAGTTATAAAATGGTTAGAAACAATGACGAATTGTACCAATACGTTAACCTGAATGAATGAATGAAATAATGAATCATATGTTCACAGATCATTGAATACACACCGGAGGATGATTCCAGGTTTCTTGATTGACTGTTCAACTGAAAAAATAGGCGCATACTTCGTGTCTAGTTTTTAGGTGCGAAAATCAGGTATATGGAATCACTGGTACAATTTCATTTATTTTATGATTCATTTTCTCTTATCCTGTGCACTCCATAAAATCAGGTATTAAATGGGTAGTTTTTGGCTGTTTGCGGGATTAGTTTGCTTCGGGGAGAAGATCCAGCATCACCGTCGTGTTTAGCATCCTCGAAAACGGTTTTGTCGGTATGAGACGGCGTATCCGCGTTAACCCTTTTCGGGGGTGGTTTTTGGCCGTTTGGGGAGTTTAAACCACCGCCATCGTGTTCAGCATCCTCGAAAACGGGGGCTTAGGACCTTAGGCTCTGAATTGGTGACACTTTTCGAGATTTTTTCCGACTCACAGAAGCCACTATTAATAAAAATGTAACTTCAAATTTTGACATTTCTGCCTTGAGTATACAGTGTATGTACATTGCATTTACATAATACTGATATGGAAAATGTGCCTCGACAATGCGAAAATTAAAAGTACTAGAACACAAATTTATGCGCCTTATTTCAGCCTCTGATAGATACACCTCCCTCAGAGATCTCTATGCACGTTGCCACGACATAACCCCACTAGCGGACTTCGTCCAAAATACATCGCAAAAATTCTACCAATTCAAATTGGGCGACAGTCCGCTAACCCGAAACATTACACGAATCAGACAGCATAATGCCATACTTTTCAATATAAAACACCCCTTACCATACCAGGCGTTGCCTATCTTTCGGCAACCTCCCTAGCCAAATCTTTCCTACACCACAATTTCCCTTTCACCACCTTTTATTTTCACCACCTTTTACTCTAAAACCCCTTTTCTACTCCCTTTATTAATCTCGTTTTTGTTATTTTTGTCAATTTTTGTTCTTTTGTCCCTTTTTGTTCTTCTTCCAAATCCCCTTTCGACCAATAATTTCTCGCAAACCCAAACCTTTTAAATCATAATTTCCCCTTCACCCTACCTTTCCGAAGGCAGGCAGACCATCGGATGAAGATTGTGACTTGTTCAAACGGGTTTTTTCATTGAGTTTTTCCCGTATCACCAACCAAACCTTTAAAAACAGTGCGCGTGTTTTTTAATTTAGCTTTAATTAGTTATAAGTGTTTTTAAACTTCCTTTAGTTATAAATATTCAAATTGTTAGGTTTAAGTCTTTTTTTGTTCCTAGACAGGAGCCCTAACCCTTCCACTAATTGTAGTTCAAGCCCGAGTCGAACCCGCTCCATCTGACTGCACATTCACCACGACGCTGCGCGGCGTGGTTGTGCGGTCGGCTCTGAACCGGGATCCGACTCTGGCGCATATTTGTAAACAACTGTGAATAAATACTTTTTGAATTGAATTGAATTGATATGGAAAATGTGGAGTTACATTAGAGCAGATGAAAGACGATGTAGATTTTGCAGAGTTAGTAGCATTAGTTCTTAGAGCGCAGCAAAACTATAACTCCCGACCAGATAACTTTCTTTATTGGACTGAAAAGTTGATGAAACTATGCTATTTATTGAACTAAACCTTTCTGCCATAAGCCCCTTATTTGGCCCCAACAACACTTTTTTTTAAATTCGAGGCAAAATAAAAAAAATTACTAGTTTTTCGAACTTCAGCATTTGGCAAACAATATTCATTGTTCGTAGTTCGATTTTTTACCATTGATAAAGATCCAAAAATACGTCAAAATCACCATTTTTGTGCTTTTGGTTGGTTGTTTTACACTGCGCGCAAGAGAGTACGGCAAAGATGTTTAAATATGTAGTGTGAAAACGTAAAATCTTTAACATATGTAAAGGCGCGTTTGCACGCATCCAGTAATTTAGTCGAGTCGTTTAGTAATTTAGTACTCGACCAGTACTCGACCAATGCGGTCACCGCTTTTCACTAAATCACTCGACTAAAACACGCTGCCCGCATTGGTCGAGTACTAAATTAATAAACGACTCGACTAAATTACTGGATGCGTGCAAACGCGCCTTAAGAATCAAGTGGTACTGGCTTGTGCTCAGCTGGGGCCAAATAAGGGTGCAAAGGGCCTTTTAGTGCAAAATATTTATTAAACGGCCAAAAATCGAAATTTTAGTCACTTTATTGTTAAGTGCATCGACTTGTAGGAGTGGAATTTTTTTTCAAATTGTAGGTTTTTACCTGTATTTTACAATGATATTAGTGGAAAAAAATATCTTCATTTAAACGTTTTCTTGAAATTTGTTTAAAGTTTTCAAAATTAAGTTATAAACAAATTCAAATAACTCTGTGGATTTTTTATCAAACCAAAAACCACAAGCGTATTAAGAAAATTAATGAAATATCTAACATTTTTCTAAAAAAACATATACTACGGGAGCCTGCCCTAAGTGTCCGTGTAACACACCCCCCCCCCCCCCGATCCTTGGGGACAATGTTTTCCATAAAGATTAAAGCCTTGTAACGGTTTCTTGTCGGGTAGCTGGTTCGGAGATTAATCAGGGTCCAGATTAGTTAATAAGACAGCCCAATAAAAATATAAACAATTTATTTACTTCTTGAAACAGGCAGTATTACATAACATACAGGTACAGGTTATATGTCCGTATCTTTTACGGTTCTTAGGACATTTTCTATTATCTGAGAGAGAGAGAGAGTGTAACGGTTGCGATGCGACGTCTCTGGCTTTGGCGGCGAAACGGCGCCGGGGAATGACTAACGACTCGAGGGGTCCCAGTTCAACACGCTGTAGGATTCCCAGGGTCAGATTGCATTCGTTCCGTCGTGTTTGCGTCGGGAGATGCACAAAACTGCAATATGTCCAGCTCAGCACGCTGTAGACAGATTGGCAGAATTATCCACTCTGAATTATATTGATTTGCGGCCGGGCTTTTATATCCGAGAATCCTCGCTTACTGGTGACGTAGAACTGCGTATAGTTTAGTGTCGTGTGCAAATCCATGCCTCTAGACGGGAGATGGGCAGGTTTGCGGGCCGTGTGCACATTGGTGTCGTGTGTAAATCCGGAATCTTAGTAATGGAGCAGGAATTTAAAGAATGCTTCATTACACTCCCCTCTTTCTTTACAAAAAAAATTTTCAAAATTCTATCAAAGAGAAAATTTTTACTAACTTAACATCAAAATATAGCAATGAGAAAACAAGTTACTAAACATCTTCAAACAAAATAAAGAAAGAATGGCCAATTCTTTCGTATACGCCTGGTATATATGTAGAGAAAAACAAATTTTTAAATAACATAAACAGTATGTAAAACATCTTAGAGCCATGGTACAAGTAAAATAGTTAAAATAAATACAAAAAAAATTGCAAGAAACAGGTATACAAATACAAATGTGATTCTTCCGGACGTCTACTGCAGGGGGCGATGGCGGACAGGGGGGACGGTGCCAGGGATCCTAGAAGCGGGGCCATCTTAGTTGTGGCGCCTGAACTGTCGCTTCCGTTGCGGAGCTGGGACCGGGAGGGCTGCGTCGTTGTCCTGGAAAAACACCTGGAGGCAGGCAACTGGCCTACCTGGGGTCGGTGGCTTCGGGGGGCTGGGGCTGTCTCCGAACTGGGGACGGCATCGGGGACGGTACGTCTCGGACTAGGGACGGCATCGGGGACGATACGCCTCGGACTGGGGACGGCATCGGGAATGGTGCGTCTCGGACTGGGGGCGGCATCTGGGACGGTACGTCTCGGACTGGGGGCGGCATCGGGGTTGGCATCAGGGACGGCATCTGGGATGATACTTCTCGAACTGGGGACGGCATCGGAGACGGTACTTCTCGGACTGGGGATGGCATCGGGGGCGGTACATCTCGGACTTCGGATGGCATCGGGAACGGTACGTCTCGGACTGGGGACGGCATCAGGGTTGGCTGTTGCGTCTCGGACTGGGGGCGGCCTTTTGGCTTCGGGTGTCGGAGGCAGAGGTGACAGCAGGTCTGGCACTTGGACTTCCGACTTCATCACTTATTTTGGATGACTCTGGTTTTACTGGACTTGTTTTCGTTACGGTTGCGGGATACAGGGTTTCCATGGGTTGGAAAATTCGGGATCTATAAAATTATTACTGCTCCATATATGGCGGTACAGGATTCCGTCTATAATGCAGTAATCTGGAGTTTTTTCTGGACATCGGTTCGATTAACGTATTTTCGGGACTCTGGACATAAATTTAAATTATTTTACTGCTCCATATATGACAGTACAGCTATCGTCTATAATGCAGCAATCTGGATTTGTTTCTGGACATCGGTTCGTTTAACGTATTTTCGGGACTCTGGATTTAAATATATTACTGCTCCATATGTGACGGTACATCTATCATCTCTAATGCAGTAATCTGGATTTGTGTCTGGAATTTGGTTCGTTTAACGTACTTTCGGTACTATTCGGAATCGTGTCTCTTCTGGGGTTAAAATTGTAGTAGTCTGGATTGCCACCACAAAATCCTTTTCATTTTCGTTTTCTCTCTTGACTTGAAATATCTTTATATCTCTTTCTCATTCGTGAACGTCTCTTTTTGGGCTATCTGGAATAAACTAAAGTCTCAAAATGTACTCGGGCGCCAAATTATGTAACGGTTTCTTGTCGGGTAGCTGGTTCGGAGATTAATCAGGGTCCAGATTAGTTAATAAGACAGCCCAATAAAGATATAAACAATTTATTTACTTTTTCAAACAGGTAATGTGTGGCAGTGTTACATAACATACAGGTACAGGTTATATGTCCGTATCTTTTACGGTTCTTAAGACAACATTTTCTATTATCTGAGAGAGAGAGAGAGAGAGAGAGAGAGAGAGAGTGTAACGGTTGCGATGCGACGTCTCTGGCTTTGGCGGCGAAACGGCGCCGGGGAATGACTAACGACTCGAGGGGTCCCAGTTCAACACGCTGTAGGATTCCCAGGGTCAGATTGCATTCGTTCCGTCGTGTTTGCGTCGGGAGATGCACAAAACTGCAATATGTCCAGCTCAGCACGCTGTAGACAGATTGGCAGAATTATCCACTCTGCATTATATTGATTTGCGGCCGGGCTTTTATATCCGAGAATCCTCGCTTACTGGTGACGTAGAACTGCGTATAGTTTAGTGTCGTGTGCAAATCCATGCCTCTAGACGGGAGATGGGCAGGTTTGCGGGCCGTGTGCACATTGGTGTCGTGTGTAAATCCGGAATCTTAGTAATGGAGCAGGAATTTAAAGAATGCTTCATTACAGCCTAATGAACAATTTGAATGAACATGTCCTAAAAAATAATTGGCTGCACTTTCAAAATGGCGTCCGTTTAAAAAATAATTTGCAAATATGGTTTTTGTCAATTAACACAAAAACTAAAAAAAAATGGAGAAAAACTTTCTGCACAAAAAACAAAGTGCATAAAATTTTCTACAATTTTATTCCTATACAATATTTGGATATGAGTTACCATTTTCCAGATAAATGATTCAGCTCTTAAAATAAAATATAAAATTCAATATAAAACATAACACTAACGGTCCGTGCACCCCCAAATCCTTGAGGACAATGTTTTTTATAAAGATTAAAGCCTAAGGAACAATTTAAGACATGTCCTAAAAGAAACTGGCTGTACTTTCAAAATGGCGTCCGTTTTAAAAAAAAATGCAAGTATTGTTTTTGTCATTTAATACAAAAACTAAAAAAGATGGAGAAAAACTTGCACAAAAAACAAAGTTCATAAAATTTTCTATAATTTTGTTCCTATACAATATTTGGATAGGAGTTACCGTTTTCCAGATATCATTGTTATCGTTTTCGAGATAAATGTCTGCAAATTACAATATTATTATTATTATTAATATTTTTCCAGTTTATTTTATTTTTTTGTTATGTTAATAGTATAAAGTTATATTATACGCCTTACAATAATTGTCACAGTTATTTCCTCTAAGTGATTTACTGATATATGAATGTCCATGTTTTCTTAATTTGGGACTCATTTATCTGGAAAATGGTTACTCCTGTCAAAATATTGTATAGGAACAAAATCGTAGAAAATTTTATGCACGTTGTTTTTTGTGAAAAAAGTTTTTGTCCATCTTTTTTAGTTTTTGTGTTAAATGACAAAAACAACATTGGCAACAGTTTTTTTTCAACATATGGCCGCCATTTTGAAAGTACAGCCAGTTTTTTTTAGGACATGTCTTAAATTGTTCCTTAGGCTCTAATCTTTATGAAAAACATTGTCCCCAAGGATCGGGCGGGCGGGGGGGGGGCACGTACAGCTAGGGAGGGCTCCCCGACTAATAAGATTTACTTGCATTTGGGGGGCCGAGATGCGTCAATCTTTGCGTTCAGTCGCTTATAAAGAAGTATATTGATATTTCTTCTTAAAATTTGGACTATGCTGCAACATAATATATCGTCTTCCTTGAGCCAAAAAATAAAGAAGCATAATCTCTATCAGTACAAAGCAGTATCCAAATTACCCCTTGAAATAAATATAATGCCAATATTATCTAGTAGAGGAATCTACATACACATCCGTTTTTAACCATTTTCTGCTGAAAAATTTTCCTCATCCTCTGGGGAGGCCTGTTCTATTGCCCCCCGTCCCCAGATGAATTTTCTGGCTGCGCCACTGATTAGCATTGTCTAAATGTTGGTTGTGGTATTTTCTTATTCTATCTATGTTTCTTATTGGGATGCTCTGCCACATAGAAGAAAATATATCTGGCAGAACATTCTCAATAAGAAAAAATAATATATTAGTGCATATATCTCCATCTAGATAGATGGAAAAAGAATGACAAATATCAACGAACAGTATGATCTAGATAATTAATGCTTGAAATGAAATTTCCAAATAAGTTTCTCAACAATATTTATTACTTTTTTACTGCCTGTTATAAGTCGTTTTTCGCTATTAGAGATATTTTACTTTGAAGACCATCTCACCGAGTACAATTACAATTCACAGATACTATAAGACGTGGATTGATTTTCAACACCCAGGTGAACAACAAGGGCCACATCCGGTACAAGGCAGCCAAGGGAAATGAGCAGGACACACAGGCTTCACACAAGGCGGATATGGTGATAAGATAGGGCCGCAGCATGGGCCACAGCACGGTTTACAGATTGGGCCGCAGCAAGGACCGCAACAAGGGCCACAAGGACCACAGCAAGGACCACAGGAAGGTCCACAGCAAGGCATTTTGTTTAATTACTATTTAACTGGAAATTTAACACTAAAATTTTTGATGACAGGAACTTGGCAGAATACCGTTTAATATAATTGATTACTATGGTTTCAAAGGTACTTTATTTGATGAACAAATGAACTTTACATTATATTGTAGTCAGTTACACAGATGGTAAATAACTTCTGCATTGCCAGATACATTCGGTCAAGTTCAGAATTTTTTTACAACGGAGGTTGTGGACGGTATTGATTGTATTCAAATTAAATATTATGTTTAACATTCATAGAAATTATACCAAAAAATCTCAATAAATTCATTGTATATAAAATAAACATCTGTTGTTTGAATTATCTAATTATTTCTAGCTCTTAAAGGACCAGTTGTATAAAAGCGGTTTAACTAAGGAATAACTAATCGAGTTTAAGAAGTTAATCTACGATTAATATTTTATGGGTTGTATATGGGATATTTAAACAGTTTGGATAAACGCACTTTTGTTGTTTTTCGAAAAATGTAAATATCTCGGAAACTACTTGTTTCCCAGATTCCAAAAAATTATACTTATTCAATGCAAAAAAATATATACTTTCACAAAATTTCATGTGAATTGAATTATTTCTACGAGAGAAAAAAGTAAAAAACCGAAAAATCGGTTTTCTGCAATGTTCTCGGAAAATTTGAGGTTATGATGAAAAATGTCTTATTTGAAACTTTTATACTTTTTTATTATCTACAACTTTTGTGAAGGACATTTTCCGCTAGGAGGTCACATTTCGCCGAAAATTGCAAAAAACCACTTTCCACCCATAAACAGCACCCCCATTTCACAATTTCACTTTATCTCGTGTTTGACTTTTGTTTTTTCTCTTAGAACCTTAACTAAATTTTTCGGCTGATCTTTGCCTGTTAATAATTTTTTTTTCAAAAAGGCACTAGCCTATTAGGAATTTTAAAGAAATTCGTTTCTGTCATCACTCATCATGATACTTTTATTGTTATTATTGTTTATGTGTAGATCTAATACATATACAAATATTATAGTTACATATTATTTTGTGGCTGTTCTTCCGTGTTTTTGTAATGTTTTTGTAATGTGAATGGGTAAAAGTTTTAACTATGACAAACGTGTTTTTGTCTCTTTCGGATTCTATTCAATTCTCTTCAAAATAATAAATATTTTTATTTCTAATTTTGCACAATTGTCTGTATCTACAAGACTTTCACCAAGTTTTATTAAAAAAGATTCAATATTATTTTTAGTAATGTCTGTTTATGTGTAATTAGAAATCTTCTTTTGCAAAAAAATAAAATGGCAATTTGAACCTATGCAGTTTTATTCATAGTTTATTTACAAACATTTCAATTTTTTGTTTGACCTAATACGATAAACAGAACCTGAGATATTTATTTAAAAAAACGAGACAAAAACACGTTTTTCAAAATTAAAACTTAATTTCCAAAAAACGTTCAAATCTCAGAATGGACAACTGTAACTTTACTGATAACATACAGATTGTATTCCCATAAAAAAATCCCCCCCCCCCCAAACAGTCTTTGAAAAAAGCACAGTTTAGTCGACTATATTATATATATATATATATAATAAACGATGAAAAATAATAAATAATCTTACAATATTACAACAATAATCGTAATTATATACCGGGTGATTCAGTTTGGTATTCGCCCCCCTGTATCTTTTTTATTTTAACAGAAAATTACAATATATATATATATTCGCAAATCGTTTGTCAAGCTTTATCGAATGACGTCCTTAAATCATCTTTTTGATCACATATGCCAAAATAACGATAGTCAACGTTTTTTTTTCAAATGGTATGCTATACATTTTTTTGCTGATTGTTGTAGAGCTTCTCTTTCTGCATTCAACCATGTGAAAAAAGTATACACTTCCATAAGGAAAATTTCGAGAAAATTAATAAAATACGAAAAAACTTCATTTAAAAGTTTTGTTTCTGATTCAACATAGTTAGCCATGGAAACAATTGAATTTTGTCATTTTTAGTAATGTCAAATTGAAAATACTGTTATTTGTGGCTGTTATTCGTTTTTGTTTTATGTTATACTTCTAAATAGATTTACACAATGGTATCTTACAATAATGAAAAAAAATTGGACATGATATTAATTTATGGAGAGTGCGGAAAAAACATAAAGTAGCCAAACGTTTATATCAAGATCGCTTTCGAAATAGGCCGGTACCATCAGTCAAAATGTTTGTAAAAGAAATATGAGCGAAAGTGGAAGTTTTGAGAAAAAAAGAAACGTTTTTAAACACCGTTAGATTTCTTCCTTTGGTTCTATCTAAAAGAAAAAGTCGAAGATCTTAAAACTATAATACGAATTGAATGCTGCAGATTAAATGTTAAAATTCATTCTTCAACATAAGGAAAATTTCGAAAAAATTAATAAAATATGATAAAACGTCATTCAAAGGTTCTTTCTGAATCAGCATAGTTAGCCAAGGAAGCAATTGAATTTTGACATTGTAAGTAATGTAACTAGTACCAACTAGGCAAATCAGATTCGAAAGAGAGGGATTTGAACGAGGATTGTGTACGGTACTGATGAGGCGTAAAAATTTCGAAACAAAGTTTAAAGTTTTGACCAAACAAAGTTCTGTTTTTAAATAATGATGTAATTCATTTTTATATAAACAAACGTTTAATGTCGTATCTTTAGTTAATTAATGATAATAACACTCAACAATAAAATTAAAATAACAACTAATAATAAATAACAATTACCAATAAAAAAACTACCAATACTTGAAAACTAACTAATAATTAAGAAAATAAAAACATTATTTATTGCTTCATATGTTCGAAGAGTCCTTCGTTCGCTTCTAAACATAATCGTCCTCTGTTTATCACGTCTTGGGTACATACATGTTGAAGAATTTCAACATTTAATCTGCGGCATTCAGTTTGTATTCTATTTTTAAGATCTTCGACATCATTTAGAGGTGTAAAGTACACTCTTTCTTTTAGATATGGCCAAAGGAAAAATCTAACGGTGTGAGATCCGGTGATCTGGCAGGCCACTTGACTCCCTCACTACGATTCCCGATCCATCTACCTGGATAAGCTGCATTTAAGTAATTCGTTACAATTATAGCATTATGTGGCGGTGCCCAATCTTGTTGTAATATCATCCCATACAGCACACCAAATAACGATTACGATGTGTTCGCATTGTGACGATGTATCTAGATGCAGACACAAGGTTACACAATTCTACGATGTAAATGTGCTACGTTTACACATTGTAGGCACAAACGTATGCACAAAGGTTAAACGTCCGCCTTACAATGTAGCCACAGTATACCATTTACATATACACAAATAATTTGATCCACAGTGTGTTATCGGATGCACAGTGATTGACTTCCTAATGTTTCAGACGAATGACGTCTTATGCTAGACGTTAATTTGACGTATTTTTCAGGTTATATTTGGTAATCCCCCCACAGGTTTTTAGCAATGGGAACATATAAAACTACATACCAGTTAGTAAGTCTACTTAAAAATAAAGTAATTAATGCATAAATACGTTTTGTCCTATGAATTTATTTGTTAGCCATCCGTATATTTCATTTACATTAACTATCTAATATTGTTTACCATCACTCCAATTTCTTCTCACAAGGGTTGCCTGTAAATTATAATGTTTATTAAGTTATTAAATTCATTTTTACTTACCTTTGCCAATTGCGGTGGGTAGGGGTCGAACCTACACATGTCTCTGTTGTCCGTATTACTGTACTGACGCTTCTACCAACTGAGCTATCGTGGTGACTGTTATTTCGGATGCTAAAAGCAGTATTTATGATGTGTATGAAGTCTTTATTATGTGTGAAATTGAATTTCTAGCCTTATTTAAAATATATGAAAATCTTTCAAGTTCTCTTTTTTTTTTCTATTTTTTTACGTGTTCCCAAACCTGAATTTTTCGAGTTACTAGTATTTTTATTTAATTATAATTATTAAGAAGAACTTATTTAATTTAATTAAACTGTCACCAGTGTCACCTGAGTTAAGAATTAAAGTTTTAAGTTGAAGTACTTATACAAACCTGGGAAACGTGTTGGAGAAAAAACGGTCAGGTATAATATATCATCTACAACATAAATAGAATATTTAATGGTCTAAAACAGACCTAAAATTGAAAAGAAATATATTCGTACATCGGTTTTATAAGCAATTATTACCTTGAAAAAAACAACTAATTGTTTTTTTGCAATTATTTTAACAAAAAAAAAAGACAGTGAACACGGATCGAACCGCGTACCTCTTGACTCGCCGCTTAATGTTTAACTCACTCAACCACTGACTTCTGTTTGAATATCTGCTTAAAGACTTTATAGGTAGTAGAACACGGAACGGCTAGATTTTGCTTTTTAAAGCATTTTAATCTAATTTTATTATTAAAAGAACTCGATATCTTTAAAACTGCCGAATCTTTGCAAACTCTTTCGAATATTATTTTGGAGATTGTTAAAAAACAAAAATGCCTGCTATATGTGTGGCTATGACCACTCTTATAGAGGAAAGAGGACACATGAGATACACATGGCCGGTATGCTCACGCTGACGCTTTGCGCGCGCACACTGTTCCATGCTCGAATAGTCGAATGTAGACACGACAAGACACAACTAAAAAGTGTATATATAGTTATTTGTATCATGCGTATATATCGCACTTTTATGTAGTGTATGCAGTAGGCACAAGTGTTATATAAAGCATCACACATACATATGACTTAAACCTTGTAGGCATCTTCTACGGACGTCAAATTTCAACATTCTAATGATCCTTCTTTACGTTATATAAAAATGTTTAGAATCTTGAGTGCATACGGTATACAATTATTAAACATTGTATCACATAATTCTGTCAATATAAACATAAGTGTATCTCATATGTGTACGTCAGTACTAGTTTAACAATTAGATCCACCTTAACATATTTTGTTTCTCATGTGTATATCTCGTAGAGACGTAATTACAATTGGACGTGCTGTTTGGGATGTTATGCCTAATATGTAATGGAACGTCTTCTATGAAATTTGACAACTCTTCTCTTAAAAACTGTAGATATCTTTCTCCAGTAAGCGTGCCTTCGTAAAACTTTAGTCCTATAATTTGCCCGTTGAGAATTCCACACCATACATTAATTCCCCAGATATTTTGGAAATTAGTTTCCCGAAGCCAGTGAGGATTATCCTACGACCAATAATGGCAGTTATGTCTATTGACACTTCCATTATTATGGAAACGGGATTCATCTGACCATCGCATCATGATGCGATCTAATATAGTCATTTCTTGAGCAACTGCCAACCACGCTACAAAATTTAGACGTCTCTCGTAATCTCCTGGAAGCAAGCCCTGATGTAAATGTATTTTATATGGTCGCAGTTTATTGTCTCTCAGAATTCTTTGAATTGAAGAATATGAAATATGTTTCTGTCGCTAACTGACGAATAGAAATATGCGGGTCTACGAAAACACGGGCTAAAACTGCAACTGTATGTTCCTCATCTCGTTCGGTTCTGGGCTTAAAAACGTATCTTTTTTTCTCAAAACTTCCACTTTCGCTCATATTTCTTGCCAATTTTGCAAACATTTTGTCTGATGGTACCGGCCTATTTCGAAAGCGATCTTGATATAAACGTTTGGCTGCTTTACTGTTTTTTCCGCACTCTCCATAAATTAATATCATGTCCAATTTTTCTTCATTAGTGTAAGATACCATTGTGTAAATCTATTTAGAAGTATAACATAAAACAGAAACGAATAACACAGTCACAAATAACAGTATTTTCAATTTGACATTACTAACAATGACAAAATTCAATTGTTTCCATGGCTAACTATGTTGAATCAGAAACAAAACCTTTAAATGGAGTTTTTTCGTATTTTATTAATTTTCTCGAAATTTTCCTTATGGAAGTGTATACTTTTTTCACATGGTTGAATGCAGAAAGAGAAGCTCTACAACAATCGGCAAAAAAATGTATAGCATACCATTTGAAAAAAAAAGTTGACTATCGTTATTTTGGCATATGTGATCAAAGAGATGATTTAAACGTCATTCGATAGAGCTTGACAAACTATTTACAAATATATATGGTTTATTGTAGTTTTCTGTTAAAATAAAAAAGATACAGGGGGCGAATACCAAAATGAATCACCCGGTATATATATATATATGTACATATAATTACGATTATTGTTGTAATATTGTAAGATTATTTATTATTTTTCATCGTTTCCATTGTTCATGTATTATTCCTGACACATTCACTTGTTATGAAACTCATATTATGCTTGTTAATAATAGTTTTCACGTAATTCGTCTTTCAATTTATTGTTAATTTTCTCCTGCCATGATGCTACCTAAGGTGAAATTGCGACCGACATAACAACATTCTAAATGAACACTTACATAAATGCCTCTACCGATTAGCTCTGGGGAGATGTATTTCCTCCTGTATCCTAATCCTACTCTCTTCTTGGGTCTCTTTTCGAAGGTTCTCTCATGTGCACCCACACAGCTGTAATCCTCGAATCTTTCAACTCGATCTTTATCTAACTTAAGGGCAGCAAATATATGAACTGGTCTAAATAAAGTTGTGCCCTCATTTTCGACCAATAAGTATGGTACTCTGCCAGACAAAACGTCTCTGGTTGCTTCGTGTGGGATGACGAGTCGGTAACTATATTAATTGATATATTCGTAAGTAAAAAATACAAGGGGATCTAGTAGGCTATACATCAAGAAAAAATGTAATACCGTGCGTGTAATTTCCCACACACGGTATAAACATATAGAACAGTGTTTGACGGTTTTTCGCTCAGAATTCTTTCGGATAAAACCGATGGTAATGAAATTTGGACAGTAATTACTAGTAATTAGGGAATGGCTGAAAGAACAAAAGTTATATAGTGCCCATGTGTGCTTTTACTCTGGGGGTGGATGCCACCCCTTCTCGGGGGTGGAAATCATTGCAATCAAAATAACTGCAGAAATCGATAGAATAAATTTGAAGCAAAGAACGTTCGATGAAGTTTTTCCGATGAATAAACACTTTTTGAGTCATTTTTGAGTCATAACTCGAAAACCTTACGTTTTATTAAAAAAATGATCATAAGCAGAAATGAAGCTTATAAGATAATAAATTAGGGATTGCAATTTACCGGAAGTTTTAATAACCGGTAAATCGGTAAATAAAAATGGAAATAACCGGTTAACCGGTATTTACCGGTAATTTTTAGAATTAATGATTAAGGTGGCGAAAATGGCAATTATCTTTTTCCATGTACAAAATTATCTAAATTTGACCAAAAAAATTTTTGCCTACGACTATTAAATAATGTACTCATTATGTATGTGTTTCCTCAAGGATAATGCTATCCATTATTCCCTGCAGTGAATAATGATTTCAGTATTCACTAGTGAATAATAAGGACAGTCAGTTGTTTATAAGAAGTCATGGGCAGGTATTTTTTCAATTCGAGTGCAATCTCCCAACTTTTTAGTAGAATTTATGGCTAGTTTCTGAAACCTTAAACATAATTATTCGTTAACTGTTAACTGTCATAGCTACAATTGTGTGAACAATTTTCCTGTTATTATCAAATTTATGAATAGATAACTATTTAGCGTTTCAGAAACAAATCCTCTTTTATCATACAATTTCGTTTTTAAATTTGATTGAGTAGGCCGTTATGTGTCAAATTAAATTTAAATAACGGAAAAACGGAAAATTTTTGGAGGAAAACATAAGATATTTTTAAAAGTACTTGGAAAGACAAAGGTCTCCGAAATGAGCTTTAATAAAAGTCGTTAGCATAAAAACTAACGGAGTTATGATGAAAGTAAAATGGTTGTCTCGTTTTTTCGGAAAAAAAAATCAGCAATGAAACCAATGGCTTCACCGCAAGAATTGAAATTGAACGTAATCCATTTACAATTTACTTTATTTAAGTACTAACAATATGTTCTAGAAGTTTGACTCGTTTGGGATCACTAGATTTGAAAAAAGTTTGATTGTGAAATGATTTTTGAAATTTCTTAAAAAATTTTCATAATTCAAAAACTAAAGGAGATACGTAAAAAATGCTAGAGTACAAAAATTTAGGTTTTTTTTTTATTGAAAATTTTGTTTTGTTTTTATTTCTCTAGGATAAAAAATAATTGAGTCACTTTATAAGTTTGCATTTGAGTGCGAGGACCACCTTCTCCGAGCCCTTCAAACTCAAAAATATCAAAAACGAAGGGTTCAAGGAAGTTCAAGCTCTTAAAATTCCCTGCAAAATGGTTTTTGGGGAGATTGGATCGCTTAAAAATTAAGGAAGTTATCGTTGAAAAACCAATCGCATTTTTTCGGTGAAATTTTCGGAGCCTGTAAATTGTTTTATTCTCGATAATTTTAGAGCATTTATAAATATATGTAAATATATAATAGTACTTCAGAGCTGGAAGAAATTTTAGAAGCCGATAGGTACTGCACAATATTACTGTACGGAGCTGCTAAAGAGATAGTTAAAAAAATTGAGCCTTATCGAAGACTTATCAGCGTTTCTCCAGCAGATGCCCTATGAGTTTTTTATTAAGGCTACCACTAAAAACAGAGCTGTGAAATTATCATCCCTTGTTCCGACAGTTGATGCTCTGAATGAGCATATTAAGAGGGTTTATTCACAAACCCAGATGTGTGGGAACAAAAATATTCGTCCAACTGATTGGAGATGAATTAATAATGAAGGATCTTTACCACGAATTTTTGGCACTTTTTTCAGTTTGTGGCCTATAACTTAAAAACAATGCATCCAATCGAAGAGTCATCTATTATCAAAATTAAGCATTAAATTTCGCTAAGCATTAAATTTCCCTTCGATCCCACTCCGCCAATCATGCGCGTTCCTTCTCCCTCGTTTCAGTTATGCAATTGACGTGTGTAATAGTGATGGGTCGAACCAGCTATTTTTGTGTAGCAGCTACTTCTGCTACTGCTATTTTCATTTAGCAGTTAAAAATAGCTGCTATATTAATAGCATCTATTTCTTAGGATTAGTTGTTTTGGCTAAATGGCGCGTATTAACAAATAACAAATGAAACTTTATAAAAAAAAAAATCGTAATCGCTGTATGTTAAATATGATTAGTTTCAAAAGAAATATAAATTATCTGTATAACATTTATTAGTTTATTTTTTATATTCCTCTAAAATATTTGAACGGACGAACATAATCATGTGTTAAATATTGTTAAAATAAAATAGTTTTACATGAATTACATATTCCCTTCCTAAGTGCTGCACTGTGGACTGTGGACCCGCTTGGCCGCTGCTTGCTGTAGCGGAACGAACGTGCACACGCTGCTTGTGCTATCACTGCTATTGGGCCGACGCGCGACGCAGCCCGCTTGTGTTGCTGCAAAGGCGCGTTGGCACTCAGCGAGTGATTTCAACCTGCTATAAAAATAGCAGCTATTTATCAGAGCTCGTAACAGTTGCTACTGCTATGGAGCAAATAGCAGTTAAAAAATAGCAGACTGTTATTTAGCAGCCCATCACTAGTGTGTAAAATGAGTTGTCGCTGAAATCAGGCCTGGGCGTGAACTGCTCTTTGACCTGTAAACACTGCTCTGGCCTCTCATGTCAGAACGCTCCTGAGATTGAGTTGGATGAAGATGAAGACGACGACGAAGATTGCTTCGAGCTTGAGGAAGTTGGTGGTGCTGCTGCAATGGATCAGAGAGATAGAATGCAGTACGAGGACATTAGTCAGCCCCAATCCAAACGGATTTCTACTACTATAACCACTACACGCAAATAATTCGTTTTCTCCAAAACTCATTTTTACTTCATTTCAGTTCTTCCTTACACCTTGTATTGTTCTTGCACTTTGCATTTGTTTAATTTTTTTTACACTTTTTTGTATTACTACTACTGGGCAAATTTTTATTTTTGGTTAATAAACTTTGGGCCTTTCTTTACATTATGCTTTTTTTTCGACAACCCATTTTCTCAAATTAATGTGGATAAAAAGGAATAAAAGAAAATAATAGATATATTTTGGATTTTGAGTGTATTTTGCTTAATATTGATCGAAATTGGAAAACCAGGTAATCTATGAACTTGAAATTACATGCTCTACAACTTTCATTATATGGATTTTTTACATTTAGATTAGTCATTTCAGAGCTGAAGTTAAAAAGTTACCCAGTGTGAATTTTTTACAAGTTGGTAAAAATTGTTGTTATTCGACTGCCAATTACGCCCATACCTGCTTGACGAAATTTCAACTTTGAGGTACTCATTCAAAGCAAAATTTAATGCTCCTTAATTGATAATAGATGACTTTTCGATTGGATGCATTGTTTTTAAGTTATAGGCCACAAACTGAAAAAAGTGCCAAAAATTCGTGGTTTTCTTGTCCTCACAAAAATTAGGTTTAAAACTTGGATTTTACATACTCTCTACAATGCATACAAGATAAAACAAAAAATCTACTATCTCGTTTAAAGTAACTATCACCCTCTTTTGATGACGCCGTTCCTGAACTAAACGCTTAGATTTGGTTTTTAAATTTTATGCCAGAAAAACAAAACAGAACAGAAAAACAAAAAGCACACATCAGGAACATATAAATTTTGAAGAAAAGGGTAAAATAAACTTAATTACAAATTTTCATCAATATCGATGTTATCCGAAAGAATTTTTTCCCGTCAAACACTGGACTAATAGATCCGATTCATTAACTCACAATTTCTGCCAAATTGCATCCGACATATTGGATTCTTTTAAATTTGCAGATCCATGTAAAATTAAAGTTACAGTAAATTTATTTTTCAGATAATTTCCTTGGATACGCTTGTGTCAATAATTTTTTCGATGGGATCTGTCATCTGTCTATAAAATAGACTTAACTGGAGAAAGTACCGGGCCTTATATCATTAATTACAAATATTTGAAGGATTGTAACTTCTTCACTAAAATGTTAACGCTATTGGCTTTGAAACAGGTCACATGGCAGTGAATCTAATCGCTCTGCACCTTTAAGAATCGGACCTAAATTAATAATTTTTTCTTAAAATCTCTGTATAGAAATACGAAAAATGATATTTAGAAATGTTCTGGTTTAAAGTCCTATAATTAATTACTTTGACAATTAATTTCCTCCTCCCAAACAATTTCTTTATAATCGACACTATACTAAATCCGTAGAAGGAGGATAGTGATAAATGCACGTGATCAGTCCATGCAGCAATCTTATTGGCGTTTAAATTTGGAGACAATGTAATTCAAAATATATGTTACAACGGCTTATAAACCAACGTCGCTCTGTTACACGTGTTGCTTAACACCCTTGGCAGTTCAGGTCACCACTATCCTCCTTTTACGAATTTAGTTTAGTAATATTTAGAAATACTTTTATAATGACACCCACCTAGCGATTAATAATGGTAAACGCTTTAATTCTTCTTCGTCTTCAATGGGAGATTCTGGTTCTTCTTCTTCTTCAATTTCTACTAGAGGTTCTGGGGGAGTAGGTACAGGAGGTTCCGGTGGAGGAACTGGTGGCGGTCTACCCATGGGAATTAGTGCCTCCCGCATCTTTTTCTCAGGCTTGAGGTATACGGGCCTATAGAGCATCGATCTAGGATGATAGCGCTCCGTTTTTGTGCAGGCACTATTTTTAGTTATATCTAAAATATTTATGTGTATGTCTTATTATTGATATGAATTGATTAACTTTATTTTTTGTAAATATTATAACGTGCAGTTTAATAGAATTGGAAGAAATTAAGATTTCCGCAAAAAAACTGCGTTTTGGCAACTTTGACGCGCTGTAACTCATAAACGGTCGGTTCTAGGAAAACGAGCTTAAAATATTTATAGAGAATTTAGTGCATCAATGGTTCGCGAGATATTTGCGTTTGACTTTTCGCAAAGATGATGGCTAACACCAACCACCCCCGACCCCGTCAACTTGACATAAGACTTAGAATGAACCCCGAACAAGAAAAAAGTACCTATTGATTGGGTTAAAAGACAAATCGGGCCGTTCGGGCTATCGGGCATGCAAATCCATTCAATTTATTTGAATTCCTACGTGAACCCTTTTTTTGAGCGGACTGTGATGGTGTTTCCATTGGAGACCTAAAATATCGCATTTTTTCAATTGTCAATACTTTAGACACACTAGAATAATTCTAAAAAAAAAATGACATATTTCTTCTAGTTTTTTAATTTCTTTAACACCAAGAGGAGAAGTTGTGCAAAAAATATATTCTTCTGCAAACCTATAGAAATTGTCATTCTGCAAACAACGTCCTTTTTATACAGGCATTTACTGGCTGTGACAGTAACACAACATCGGCGTTTTGTAATACAATGTTTTACAAACGCTATAGATAGTAGCGTAAATCTATGAATTTGCCATGCACAACTGACACAGTTCTAGAATACCTAAAGAAAGTAAACTCACGGGTACAAATATGGCTGGGCAACAATTTGGTATCAAATGACAAAACAGGTTGCGGTCAAAGTTGCTAATGCAGAAAAAGATGTGTACTAACTGTGCACCTTCTGTTCTAATTGAAGCATAAGTGGATAAAGGTGTCATGTCGCAGTTAAAAAAAAAACTGTATGCAATTGTTAAACAGACCTGGTATAGATCTAACCCCCAATAAACCGTGAATTCTATATTTTATATTTTAAAGAAATTTTTTGATGATTAAGGCGCCATGTCACACATACAACCAGTATTTTTAGTGGATGTACACAGAAATCTAGTATCATAAGAGCTTGGTGTTTTTCTTTAATATTAGGATAAACAAAAGAAAATAACCTAAAATTATCTGTTTTATGAGGTATTACTCATTTGAATCGAAAACAAAATAAAAACTCAACTCAAAGCACATTTTGTTGATTTACTCAAAACTTTAAAAGTGTGACAACACCTTTATCCGCTTATGCCTTCAATTGATGAAGACGATAAAGAAGATGAATTTGATGCAGACATAGTTATAATATAATAGATATACCATGTGTACAAAAAAAATATTTTAAGACCTTAAATCATTTTGTATTTAATTCATTTTTTTTTACTTTTCATGAATTTTGCCTTTAAAATGTTCAATTTTCATTAATAGGAGTTCGAATCGTGCTTCCTGAGCGAGCGGACGCGTCCGAAAAATGCTCCCATTTAAACGCGAGAACACCAGATATAAATCCGCTAAATTTGATAAAACTTAGGTGAATTTATAGCCCAAAACATTCCGCGTAAATTGATATGTGATAACAAAAGAACAAAGTTGAAATAAAATTAATATTTGAAAATAACTAATACAGAGTTATTTAGTGGCAGAACCGAGTGCAGTGATATGCATAAAGGAACAAGCTTAAAGGACCAGGCAATAAATAACGGGAATATAAGCTAAGTATACCCATTTTCATTTTTAAAGTACCTATCCGCCACCCAGTTTATTTATCCAAGTTTATTTATTTCTTAATGACTAACAAGAAGTGCCTGCAGTGTTTTTAGGTCCAAATTCTAGCTATATACAAAGTGTAAATGATATAATTTTAAAGTTAAGTGAGTGACATAATTTGTATTTGTATTAAAAAGAGTGTGTTTTTGTGGAGTGTGTATAAATGCTGTAATAAACTGCTGAGGGGCTGACTCAAACGACTTTCTTAGAAAATCTGAGAAGTGATTGTACACCTAAACCCTTGAAAATGTTAACAGCTGCCATAAATTTATGGCTTTATTGAAGTGTATTATTCCTTAAGATAAACGGGGTTTCTTAGATAAACAAGCCGCGACTTGGGTAACAAATGGACAACCGGACAACCAGAGGCGTACTATTGGTAAAATACGCCGGGGCGCTGAACCTCTTGCAGTTCAATGGAAATGCACAGATTTTCCTAGGAAATGGTATCTATACACAAGAATGATGGATCGAAGATAGAACGTAGGAACGAAAGATCATATGGTAGACACAGAAACGGGGGAACGAGTCAGGGGCGTTAAAGCGGGGGGTGAAATACAGAAGAAATGATAACACATACACGAGAAGAGGCATACCACAGCAACAGTGGAGATAAACTGGAGGAAGAAGAGAAAGCAAAAAATAAACGAAAACAAGTACCGGACTATATACGAAATAACATAGACTATTTCACCCCGTTCATGCTAGCATCCATCACCGAACCGGAACCCTGTTAAAATCAATACAGCATCAACAAGGAAAAGATAGAGGCGTTCATCGGAGACTTGAGAAAAGACGGTTTCTGGGGTGGGCAGGGGACGATAGCAGCAACAACAAACTTGAAGAGGACAATAATAATACACCAAGAGGAGGGCGAAATCATAACTTTTCACCTCAACAACCAATAAGAAGACGACAACACGCCAATTGAGACTGTGTACAGGAAGCAGGGAAATAATAGAGATAACAAATTTTGAGCTGTCATGTAGGTGATGGGTGTTTGAAGGGTAATACATACCTCGGGACGTGCGATTAACGATTTTGTGAGTAGTGATTGGTTTCGTACATAATCCAGATCTAGGTACAGTTTTTGGTGTAATGCAATAGAACAAGTCAAAAAGAGAAGAGAATGGAAGGGAAGAGAAGCATCACAGTTAGGGACTGCTGATTTTTTACTTTTGTTGGTGTCTGGTTTAATAGGAGTATGTTTTATGATATTGCATGTTCTTTGCGCTGTGGGTGTTATAATATAGTGTTGATAATCTAATTTCATAATATTTTCCTAGGTAAATTATCAAGTGATGGTTTTCAGGTCAATATTGTGCTCGTTGTTAAGTGAAAAATTCTACATTAAATTCTACACTAAAAACAGAGAGACCAGGTTACACGTGGAAAACAACAACCGAGAGGATCATGAACAAACTACCAAACATATTGGGAAAGAAAAGCAAAGGAGAAAAATAAAATGAATTCCACAAAGAACTCGCAGTGATATGTAGTCTACCAGAACCAGAAACCCAGGAATCAGAAGACTTAGAAGAAGAAGATTTGTAGAAGCAGAAATACAAAAAGAGGAGCACAAACATTCCACAGCATGGCACTATGCGGCCACGCATTTCACATATACCTACAGACATATACTCTACCAGAAGCAGAAACGAAAGAATCAGAAGACTCAGAAGAAGAAGACAATCTGGAGAAGCAGAAACATAAAAAGAGGAGCATAAACATCATGAACACAATGCGGCAACGCATTTCAAAAACAACTACACTGCCACACTCCAGAATAGGCAGAAGTCCAGAACCAAAAATACAAAAAAAAAAGGGAGCTTAAACGCTCCCTCACGACACAATGCAGTAACGCATCTCACAAATACCTACACCTCCCATCCCACATTCCTTTACCATGCGCCATGTGGCTTTCGCTGCTGACAACAAGCATGACCTTAGTCCAACCCAGCGTGGACGTAGCAGGCCCAGCTGTATAACCTGGGAGTGGCAGCAATGCCTACCGCACGCTGGTAAATCAATCAATCAATCAAAATGTTCGATTTTCATTAATAGTCCAATCGAATTGTACTTTGACATGGCAAAAATAGATAACTATTTTATTGTTTTAAGTCGATGGGTTGGACATCCAAAACAAGTCCCTATATCGTGCCAAGTGATGGGTTACCGGGTAAGAGAGGTGGAAGCTGGTAAACATGAAAAATCGATTTTTCGCGTTTAAATAAAAGGCTAAAATAAGAAGAAAAGTTCAAATAAGAAAGTTGTGGTATTAGAAAAACCTATAAAATGAGCTCCCGAACGTTAAGATAGCTTTACTAGGTCCTCCACTATTAGTGCAGTCTCTATGTCCTGAAATAATTAATGGTAATGAAAATGAATTTGACTCCATGCCATCCTGGGGGCTTGTGGGAGGGTTTCTCCCGAGTGTGTATGCAAATTTCTGACCTCTGTTGTCGCGGTGGAAACGTCGCCATCTCTCTTTTTTTTTAATATATTAATATATTTTTAATGTTATTTGGATAGTACAGTGAAGTTTTGTCTAATTCTGGAGATGAGCGTTTTTTGTAAATTGAGTTTTAATTTCGAAAAACGTATTCTTGTCTCGTTCTTTTTTAATATTTCAGATTCTGTTCTTCGGATCAAATCTAAAAATCAAAATGTTTGCAAACAAATAATGAACAAAATGGTGCGGGAGCTAAGTGGCTTTTTCGGACACTCATCGTTACAAGCATTTTCTTTGCGCTGATTAATTCTATCGAACTTAAATAACGACAAAATAGACTTCTGGCATATGTCAGCCCGTCGAGTTGGCCATGGGTCAAGATATAAAAATCAGTGAAATTATATCATCGTTACAAAGCCATTTTTTTGTGTGTACATATTTTATGTTTAGAATGAATAAAATAAGATCGCCAGAAAGTGTGGGCCATCAGGGGCGCAACCAGAAAGGTCAAAGAGGTAAAAAAACGGAGTTATATGACATCATCGTTACAAACTTTTTCAAGGTTGAGCATGTTTATTTAAATGTTTTGAACACAGAAAAAAATTAACAGAAAGAAACTCCCGTCAGTAAGGCTAGCCAGAAAGAAAATGTTTAGGATTTTTGAAGAAAATTGGATTTTTTTTCGCATATTTCATCTCAGAACTCTAAACTCATCGTTACATTTTCTTTCTTTTTTTTTAAACGTAAATATAAGCTCCTTCAACAATAGAATAGCCTCCCCGTAAAGTTCTTAGTGTCAACAAAAGTACCATAGGCTCTTAAATATACAGGAATTTAACACTTTCGGCTAATTTGACTCCGTACCGTGCCTCAGATGTATTGTATCATTATTACCTTTCTGGCTGCGCCTCCTGACGGCCCACACTTTCTGGCGATCTTATTTTATTCATTCTAAACATAAAATGTGTGCACACACAAAAAATGAGCCTTATAACGATGACATGATTTCACTGATTTTTAAACAGTGTTCGTGACGCTCCTGACAGGAGGTGCCCCGCCAGAAGTCGATTTTATGAATCGTTATCATCCATTAAACCATAAAAATATCTCAAAGTTCATAAAACGATGAGCTGCCGAAAAAGCCACCTAGCTCCCGCTCTAAAACTACATAAAGTCCAAATCCGATCTGCCGTTGTTTTTTTTTTGTAAAAAAATAAAAACCACGAAAATTTATAATTTTACATAAACCGAAAGTATTACAAAAGTAATTAATCTTTTTTAATGAAACTAGGTGAAATTATAGATCTTATAGATGTAACCTGTTATGGAAAATTACAAATAAAAATATTTATTATTTTCCCTAAAAAACTAGATTTTTGAAAATTTTTTAAAGCTTCATAAAAAACTGCCATTTCGTCACTCTAAGATTTTTTTCTTAAATTGTAGCTTTTTGAACGAGCTTTACAATGGTGATACAAATCAATTGCTTGTATTATTAAAAGTTATATTTTGTGCATTTTTGTTAAATGAATTTTTTGTAATGCATTTTTTCTATGGAAAAAATTTCTCCAATCAAATACTTTTGTCAACTGTTAAAAATACTTCAAAAATGAACAATCAAAGGAAAATTAGAACCTTTTACATTAATTAGAAGCTGAGATATCGTATCTTTTGCGTTTCATGCGTTTATTTCTCTACATATATATATTTTGAGCTGAAATTGTTACTGCTTATTCTCTAATGTGAGAACTTTAGTGAATACATAAAATAAATTTCAATCGTTAATATACCTACAATTACGTAGGTATACGCGTACTCCTTCATCAAAACCGCGACTGCTACGACAAGAATATTTCCCCCACTTCCGTTACCAAGTTTCGAGATTCTAGGATAATCTGCGGAGATGATATCCATGCATTCTACTTACTCATCTAAAGTGCTCAGTCCAAATCAAATATGTTTCACGAAACGTAAAAAAATGTTATTTTTCGTACGTTCCTGCTGGATCTAGTTTTCGATTTGGAGTATGCAGTTTAAGATGAGGTTAAAACGCCATTCTTGCTGTTTTGATATCGATATCGAAAGGCCTTGCCACTCATGTATTAACGAAGATCTTATCGTCTCAAAATTTCGTGTTTTGATTTCTCTGCCATAATTCATCGAGTCCGCAAATGTTTCAAATAGTTCAATGAATAAAGTTTTTATTTTAATTTAAAATAAAACACAAATTTATTTTAATCGCTGTTGTAAAACACGTTCAAGAAGCTACAATTTAAGGAAGAAAAAGTTTTAATGTTACCAAACGGCGATTTTTTACAAAGCTTCAAGAATTTTTCAAAAATTTCGTTCTTTAGGGAAGAAAATAAATATTTTTATTTGTAATTTTCCATAATAGTTTACTAGATGTAAAGACCTATAATTTCACCAAGTTTTATTAAAAAATCTGAATGTTTTTTGCAATTTTTTGTAAATTTCGGTTCATGTAAAATTAGAAATTTTCGTGGTTTTTATTTTTTTGCATAAAACAAAATGGCTGATAGGACTTAGACTTTTATAGTTTTGTTCATCATTTATTTGCAAATATTTTGATTTTTAGGTTTGGCTTGATCCGATGAAAAGAACCCGAGATATTAAAAAAGAACAAGACATAAATAGCTGTCGATGAAGGTATTTACCTACAAGAACTTGCAAAATGAGTATTTTCTTTTTAATGAGTTCATGAAAGTGTATAGAATAATATCCCGAAAAGTTTACATTTCGCTCGGATGCAGAACATAAAAGAAAGTGAAAAAAAAAATTTTCATCCATTTTTTTCAAATTTTGAAATTAAGTCAAGCTAGGAAAAAATAAAAATACAAATGCATAGACCACGTATTTATGAACAAAAAATGTCCTAACAAAATTTATCTCTAAAGCCACGGTTTTCCCGGAAAAAAATAGTCAAGTGTAACGTTATAACTCGGAGCGAGATCCATGCGTGCACGCGTTTGAATAGAAATGACTGTGACACCGACGCACTGAAATACATGTCCATGTCACTAAATCAGAAATTGTTCAATCCATATGAGTGTTGGTTCATTTAAAAGATGCTTTTTTGTTGCTTTTTTGTTTTAAACAATACAAGCAAAGGATGGATGGGAAAAATATTCTTATATACATTATCACGCCCGAACTCAATCGTCTCAATAAAAAATATAGAAAAAAATAAAAGCCCTTCAAAAAAATTTTTTCTTCGTTGAGAACTGTTAAAAAGTGTGTATACTTCGTGATTATTATGGTTTATTGTAGTAACGTGAATTCACAAAAAAGTACATCTCAAATCATTTTAATTTCCTTGCTTGATGATTTTCTTGATAAATATATATATATATATATATATATATATATATATATATATATATATATATATATATATATATATATATATATATATATATATATATATATTTACTAAACGTAATTTCTCTCTGAAGCAACCCTCTATACATCCTTATTTAAAAATAAGGAAATTGACCAGACTACAACAAATTGCAAGTCTGGCGCGTTAAGTGTAATAATCACATATTACTACGAAACGCTGTAATTCGATTTTAGCAAACACCGACCGAAAGACTTATTCCTAAATTAAAGGAACTCTCGTGTCAGCCACTGCACACCACTTGCAGACTGCAGTTTCGAGCTGTTGGCTCTCATCAGTGCAAGGTAGGCATGCAGTGACTGGCAACGAGATTTCGGGTGACATGGTTTCACACAATTTCCTTATTTTTAAATAAGGATGTATAGAGGGTTGCTTCAGAGAGAAATTACGTTTAGTAAATACTCTGCCTTCTAGAAGCATATTTTTGAACATATATATATATATATATATATATATATATATATATATATATATATATATATATATATATATATATATATATATATATATATATATATATATATATATATATATATATATGTATATATATATATATATATATATATATATATATATATATATATATATATATATATATATATATATATATACTGGAGGCTGTAACTTGCCGAGAACTTGACACATTGGAAAAACTAAAATATCACTATTTTGGAGAAAATGTATACTTTTGGAATGTTCAAACACAAATTCGTTTACTTGTATGCATTTTTTCGAAAATATAATCGATCAGATCATGATAAGAAATTGCGATTTTCACGATCTTATCCTTATAACTATGAAAATATCTTTGATTGTTTTGAACATAAATTCTGGAACTTTTCCAATACATTAACAAATGTATAAGGAATCCATTGGATATAGCTAAAATGTGGATTTGTGTACCTGTAATAAATATAATACAATAAAGGCACGTAGAAATTCATGCGAGCGATTCCGCGGCTATGTGTGGTGTCTGTGTATGCGTTTATAATTATATATTTTCCCTCCATACTCACTATTTATCCTCCTATTCACTAAGAAAAATGTTAAAAATGTGTAATCAGAAAGAGAAAAAAGCTTTATTTTACTCGTTAAAATTACTAAGAATTTTTAAAGGTTCCATAGTACGCATTGACAAAGTTACTTCACTATTTTTTCCAGGAATACCGTGGCTTTAACGATAAATTTTATTAGAACATTTTTTGTTCAGAAACACATGGTCTATACACCTGTACTTTTTAATTTGTCCCTTTAATTTCAAAATTTTGAAAAAATGGATGAAAGAAAATTTTTTTTTCACTTCTTTTTATGTTCTGCTTGCGAGCGGAATGTAAATTTTTAGGATATTATTCTATACACTTTCACGAACTCGTTAAAAAAAAATTATTCATTTTGCAAGTTTTTGTAGGTTTCACGATAAAATGTTCTCTGTCGTCTGAGCTAAAACACGTTTTTCAAAATTAAAACTCAATTTACAAAAAACTTTCACCTCCAAAATTAGTACAAAACTTCACTGTACAACATACAGATTGCATTTCAAAAAAAAAAAAATTGACCGCCGAAACTATCTTTGAAAAAAAACTGTTTTATTCGACTATTAAGGAAAAAACAGACATATTTTTGTAGAGCTTAAAATTCTCTAATGCGTCGAAAATGGTTTTCTCCTTTTATGCGTCTTACGTTCAAAATAGGTATGTGCGAGATCAATTACAAAAAGCAAATTCAACATTTTGAACCATGTCGCTGGCTCACGTACTAAAATACTGGACAAGTACTTTTTTCAGTTTTTTCCACTCTTCCTTTTTTGAAATAGGTTTCGCGGATAAAGTGCGAGCAATATATTTAAATCGTATGTAAGACGAGAAATAAAAAATTAGTTGCAGTAATCTAGTGAATAAGTCTACTAAAGATAAAACAAAGAAGTGTAATAAAAACAGCAGTCTAACCTTAAAGAATGGAACGCAGTATATTGTTGCAACAGAAATAACCTACGTCTTGACACGAACCGTCGAATTAACAATGACAATTAAGGATAAGAATAAATGAGATGTCGTCGATGGTGGGTTATTTATGTTAGAGAACGGATAGGATAGAACCCCTGGCCAAATACCACACGTGACTGTTTCTAGATAAATATACGTCCAAAAGGTCTCCCAGTCTTATTCTGGAACATTCCTCTCAGTCTGACATTTAATTTGTGATTTTGCTCTGATGAAAATGCATCTCGTTACATATCACTAATATTATTAAACAATTTAACATCCATAGTAGATAGTGTCCCAGAGGAGGACGTTCAAATTAAGTAAGGTGATAGAGGAGGTAATTTCTGATCAAAATAACCATATATTCAATAATCGATGGGTCAAAAGTTATTTCAATTTTTGTATTTTTCCCTGAAATTGCCTAGTGTCAAATGGAATAAATACAGTATCTCAATTATTATTTATAAAAAATCCCGAGACACGTCGATTTTGGATTCTGAAATGACGTTCTGCAACGTACAAATTTCATCCCTAAATTCAACCCCCTTCGAGTGGCAGTTGCAACCCTTAAATTTTTAAATGGGAGGTAAAGGCTTGTGTTACCTCTTTTCGTTCTCTATTCAAAAATGGTTTTAATATTTACTGCAAAAATATACGGTCTGCTTGATGAAATTCACCTCAACAAACGAAAAACATAAAAAATTACAGCGTTTTGTTCTTGCAGGCTAGCAAAAACAATTTCAGTGTTCTTTTTCAACATTATCAACTAAAAAGAAGACATAAAAACATCAAAAATTTTCATAGCTGGCATTGCCAGTTTTATTGAAAACGCCGTAGCGATTGACAGCAATAAATAGTAGTCATAGTTGTTAGTGTTTTGCATATTGTTTGAGTTTTGCTAACTGCAATTTCTACAACTTGGTTTACTTAAACGAAATTACACTAGTTCACAAGTTCAAAGCCGTGTTAATTCTTGATAAAACTCGTAAAAATATGAGTGAGGGCTCGTTGAATTCGGAATGACGTCTAAAAAAATGTTCAAAATTTTCAAACCCGCACATAATAATTGCAAAAGTTATAAACAAATGAAGATTGAAAAAATAAATAACGAGTTTTGTTTTTTGTAAATCACTCGAAAACTAATAGTATTTAAGAAATTTTAAAGAAAGTTTCTTAAAGAGGAAGAAATCACTAATAAAAAAGTCCCGACTCCCGAAACTCTATCTCTATTATTAATAATTTTAATTTAATGTTGAAAATAGAGCTTCGCGCGACGACACTAAGCCGTCACGATGCTCTAAAATCGGCCGCAATAAGTAAAAATATTTTTTTGTTATTAAATATTAATTTAAAATTTTTTAAAAATTATGGTATTATTTAGACACATTTAAAGGAACAATATCCCGTTGTAAAAAAATCATCGATTTTCCATAAAATGAGCCTATTGTTAATTAACAATTTTTTTTAGAGTTTGCGTTTATATTTCAAGTCGGATAATTGTTAAACAAAAGCCACTAAAATTATTTCGCTTCGTGGAGACCCTATGTCAACCATACTTTATGGGATTATGACATTGCGATGTTTTTAATTGTGATAGTCTATTAGTTATTAATTATTTAACATAACAAAAAAAACTAAAAAATTAAAAAGAGAGGTTGAAATTTTTTCTATTAATTTTAATTATTATTACTGTTTTTATATTCAAAAGTACTATAAGATCACATAAACTTTAAATTTTTATTGCTAATTGTTTAAACAAATTTTATAAACAAATAGATAAATTACGTATTTTTGAAAACATTTTTTTGTAATTTTATTGGTATTATGATCAAAAAAAAAAAATTTTCTTAAAAAATTTTTTTAATTGTCTATAATCATTTTTTCCTTTTTTCAATATTTAAACAAATTATTAAGAAAAAATTTTATTTTTAAAATTTATTATTTGCAATTTTCTATAAGCTGGTAAAAAGAATTTTTTTTTGTTAATTTATTTGTTTATTTAATAAACGATTTGTAATCATCAATCGCCGAATATATTTATATGTTTTTTAGAAAGAAAAAAAATAACAAAAACAACTATAGATAAACAAGTAAAAAAAAATGTTTATTATTTTTTATACGGTTTATACGGTTTTGTTGATAATTGCTTGGCAACGGAACTTTTCCGCGGTCTGTTTTCTGATAGTTTCTTAGCAACGGGCTAAAATACCGGAATTGTGCATTTTTCGATCTGAAATCGCGCCGAAAATGTAGACATTGCCGATCGATTTCAGAAAAAAGTAATTTACCTATGATCCAAATTTGCAAAGAGCTCGAAGTCTCAGCCTCACTGGGTAACATTTTGTCACTGGGAAAGATACGTTCACCTGGCGAGAACAATCGACGTTGAGATACCGAAGTCATTTGAATCGCGCTTGTCAACTTTTAAAGAGAAATTGCAGAACAGCTCCTTTTCTTCCAGCGCTTAAACAAGGACATCACAGGAAGGCAAACTCTCCTTATTCCCCGGAAGTTTTTGACAAGGTGACTGCGGATGTTGCTTTAGGAGACATCGATCAAGATGTTCCGATCCCGAGGCAAGTGCTCGATGATGATTTTCGAACTTTTGTCCATGCTGCGCAGCTGCTTAAAGAGGAGCTGCAAGATTTGCTTCATGTTTCCCAAGAAGAGGCTGTTGTATTAATACCGAAAAATCTTCATTCCCATCCTTATGACCCTTGAGCCCATCCCCAAAGCCTCTACGGATATCCTAGCCTTTAATTGTTCATCCCAGTGCCTGAGTACAATGTGCACGTGCAAGAAGAATAGACTGACTTGCACCAAGTTGTCCTACCGCTCTCGACAATGTTTGAACTCTTTAAATGGTTGATTTCTTATCTTCCTTGCAACCTTGCCATAAGCTAAAAACACTTGAATGTTTGTTTTATTGTCTTTGCAATCTTGCAATAAACAATGTTTGAACTTTGAAATGGTCGTTTTCTTATCTTCCTTGCTTCCTTGCGAGCAACAAAGTTTCGGCGGCAATCTTGGGCGCCATCTTGAAACCCATGCACTCCAAACTTAAGGTAAGTAAATTTTGAGCATTGCAATGTGTTTGGTATCCGAGAAAACCCCTAAGCAGATGTTTAGATCATTATTTTAAGCCAACGGACAAGGGAGATATAGGGCAACAGAGTTTTGGTCGCCATCTTGGATACCGGACTTCCGGTCCAAATTTCGCTTTGGCAACAGGCAGATTCGTATTCAGCGGGGTCGAAATATTCTAAAAACGTTGTTTTCCCAATTGTTACAAGAAATACTTTTTGCATTGTTCTTTTTTGAAAACGTGCCTAGTCTATTACTATTAAACATACTAAAAGTCCCCAGCTCAAACTGTTGCGCTCGAGCCGCTATCTTGGAGAAATGGCGCTATGATTAAGTGTTTTACTTGTATCTCTCTAGCCATTAGCGATATTGAAATTATGTTTGTATAAAAAATGAAGCTTATGAAATTCTCTACAAAAATGTTATATGTATTTTTTTGTATCTATTATTATTATACTCTTTGGAAATACGAAAACAAAGAGTATATTGCATTTCATCGACACATTTAAAAACTGTAAATATCATTGTGTTGTCATTGAATTCACAACAACTTGTAAAATGTCCGTCGGTCCGTCTTTCTGTCAGTCCGTTCGTCTGTCTGTCATGTTTCTTTCAAGCTAAATAACTTAAACGAGAAGAGTCGGGTGTTATTGAAATTTGGGGAATAAATTAGTGTTAATTAGAGGAAGAACACCAGAATTTTTGAAAAAAATCGATCAGTAAATAAAAAGGTTATGAAACATTTTATGAAAAAAAAACACGTGAAGAGAGTTGTAATCTTTGATAAGATTGTAGGTTTAAGTGCCATACTTGCAATTTTAATGATCTCCCGATGATACCATCTTGACTATCGAAATGTTGGTCAGCATAGCATAGTATCATACTATGCAGTATCTTTGTTATTTATTATAGAGTCGTATCAAAGGTGTTACAACACTCTTCACGTGTGTTTTTTCATAAAATGTTTCATAACCTTTTTATTTACTGATCGATTTTTTTCAAAAACGTTAGAGTTTTTCCTCTAGCTAACGCTAATTTATTCTCCAAATTTCAATTAAATCGGACTTGTTTCTTTTAAGTTATTTACCTTAAAGGAGACGTGACGGACGGAGGGACAGACGGACAGACGAACAGACTGACAGAAAGGTGGACCCATGGCGGAAATTCAGAAAGTTGTTGCGAATTCTATGACCAACACAGTGACATCATATTTTTTTTCTTTACAAACGATATTCACAATTTTTGAAATGTGTCTATGAGGTGCAATATACCCTTTGCTTTCGTATTTCCGAAAAGTATAATAACGGATACGAAAAAATGCATATAACGTTTTTTGTAGAGAATTTTATAAGCTTCATTTTTTGTATGCACGTAATTTCGATATCGCTAACGGTTTGAGTAATATAAGCAAAAAACTGAATCAGAGCGCCATCTTTCCAAGAGCGCAACAGTTTAAGATAGGGACTTTTAGTATGTTTAATAATAAACCTTAAGGACCATCTCTGCCAAGTTTCAAAACTTCATCTTTTTTTTTCTAATTTTCCCTATTTGACTGCAGGGGCGGCTTAAGGGCCGGGTAACCCGGGCGGCTACCCGGGTCGCCGGCTAGGAAGGGCGCCAAACTGAGGGCAAAAATTCTTATTTTTTTTAATATACCTTTTTTAATTTAATAATAATTTTCGATGGAAAATAATATCAAACTAGTGGAAGCATTATACTCTACGCCGATTTACTGAGCTTTTTATATAATTGTTACACATTCTATAGGACACTCTTCGCAGTTTTCTTGTAAATAAAGTTAGTTTGGACATTCTAAATTTTGTGATACCAACTTTGCTGTAAAAAAGAAATATATGAAAAAAATATATTAAAAAAAAAATGAAAAAAAAAACACCCTGTCCGGGATTCGAACAAAAGACCTCTGGATTTCCAGACAAAGCAAGCAAGCAATAACAAGTTTATTAAAATTAAAATTAAAAATGTATGTGCTTCCCCGGAATCTGGCCCGGAGCCAGCCAGACAACCATGAAGCACAGCGCCGTGGTGGGTGTTGGGCTGGGCGGGGCAGGTCTGGTTTGGCTAAAGCTGGATATAAAAGGTTAAAACTCCTGCCCGAGGATACCAGACAAAGCTTAAGCCATTTGACCATCAGACATCACTACGAAAATTAAATGTCTGTAGTATATATCATTCGAGTATTATATTTCAACGAATTAGATATGTTATTATAAAATATATACATTAGTAAAATGTATAAACAAACAAATATATACAGAATATTTCGCAAGATTTCTATTTAAGTACAAATAATGATAAAAATTAAGAAAATATATTTTTTTAATTTAAATGATTAATAACTTTTTTATCTATGGTTTATTTTTTTTTCAAAAATGATAAGGTTCTTCCTCTAGCTAACGCTAACTTACTTTCCAAATTTCAATACAATCGGACTTTTCTTTCTTAAGTTAACGTGCTTACAAGAAACGTGACGGACAGACGGTCGGAGAGACTGACGGACAGACGGACGGACAGGCGGACGGACAGGCGGACAGACGGGCGGACGGACTGACAAACGGACATTTTGAAAGTTGTTCAGAATTCGTTCACTAACATAATGATGAAATTTTTTTCTCCACGAGCGATATTTACTGATTTAGAAATGTGCCGATCAAATACGATATACTCTTCGTTTTTGCGAAGAGTATAATAATAGAATCTATATCAGTTTAAATTGTAATAAATAATGCAGAACAGTCGAATAACATTAAAACTTTCTAAATAATTAAAAAATGTAACGCAAATATGTTTGTTTAGCTATGAGACACCTCACTACTCATACCTCAAGATTCCTGTCCTATTATTGACTGATACGGAGCTGATCATTAAAGATTTTGCATAATTGAAGACAGGCAACGTGCACTTTTCATTCAGAAAAAATTCAGAATATTCAGAAAATTGTTATACCAACGTTCATTTTATGTATTTCATATCTTACATAATTTACAGTTTATAAAAAATAAACGGAAATTTGTTTTCTATGAAATATTAAAACAATAATAAAAAACCTTCCTCCAAGGGCGGAGCTTGGGGGGGGGGGGGGGGTAACACAACCGCGTGCTGAAATCAACAAAAATGCTTTTCCTCGCAAATTGAAATTGATGAGGGGAGAGGGGGGAGAAAATCACAAAAAAATTTATAAACACAACTAAATAGAATATATATTCAAAAATATAAGATATAATAATAAAAATTATGAAATTTTAAAACGAAAATTTGTGGTTTACAGAATCTTGGGGGGGAGGGGTAGTTACCACGTTACCCCCCCCCTCCCTCCATAAATCCGCGCTTGCCTTCCTCTAAGTAAACTTGTGTCGGGGTCCTCTCATTATAATAGCGTTCAGATGGTATAAAAAAAAAATTATACTTATTACAAATTAATTATTATTAATAATATGTTGTAAATGCACAGTGATGTGTAAACATAAATTACTTGAGAATGGAAATGAAAGAACATTTTTTTATTTCTAGTGATTTTTTTTTACAAGAATTTTTATAAATATGTAAAAATAATAAAGTTAGAAAAATATTGATAGCCATCCCCCAAAACTGCCCCTTAAGCAAAGGAGAGAGTTTGACTGGTACTATGGAAATTGATGCCCATATCTAAATTTAAAATATGACATATATTTTAAAGCGATCGGAACATATTGCCGAAAAACTGATATTTATAATCCCTCTTTAAAGGGATTTCCTAATTTCCTTATCATCTATTTAGAGTACCTTAATTTTTGGATGTACTATCAGCCACATAAATATCCAGAGACAATTTTGGACCACCGTGTATACACGGTTATGTTACTCCATGTGTTAAGTTAAAAAGTACAGTGGTCGCCGGGTACGAAAGGATATCCTTGCACTTTAGTACGTAATACGTCCGTGAAATTTCTGTGATTATATCAGGGAGGGGCGCCAAAAAGTGCTCCCGCCCGGGCGTAAAATTTACCTTAAGCCGCCCCTGTTTGACTGGAGTAATATAATAAAAGCATTTTTTAACAAACTTCATAAAATTTAAAAAAACGAGGAGGTTCTGAATTTGACTTCATCCTATGAAGTCTTTTTCAAACTTCAACGTATGTCTCGGCCGGTGGTCCCATATTAATTTAGTCAAAACACGCAGGGGCGGCTTAAGGGCCGGGCAGGCTCGGAGGGGCGCTTTTAATAGCACCCCCCCCCCCCCACCCCCCCCCCCATGAGGCGATAAAAAGTAGTAATCGCGGAGTCCGAAGGGATATCCTGGCTTGTACTTTAGTATGAAGTACGTCCGTGATGACCTCAGGAAAGGGCGCCAAAAAGTAGTTCCGCCCGGGTCGAAAATTTACCTTGAGCCGCCCGTGAAGATACGTTTAGTGTAGGGCGAGCAAAATAAGGAAGTTAAGATTTTTTTCAATCGAGAATGTCGAGAAAATGCCGGATGCGCCAGTGACAAGAAAAATGTAATATTGCTATAAAAAAATCAGATTTCGATGTAATTGCATTGAAATTGATGGTCAGGTATTTTAGGGGTAGCTTATACCGAATCAGATATCAAAAATTCAAAATTTAAAATTATGAATATATAAAATTATTGCAATAATTGCAATATTTTTTGATATTTACTTGAAATTGAGAATACATAATTATTTCAACATTTTCTGATAACGAGCCTGATGTTAAATTTAAAAAATTCAAAGCTGCGAATATTTTCTTTTACTGTGTGAAAGCTAAATAAAGAGGCCGTTAAAAAGGGTGAAAACAAATTTTTTGAAAAAAAAATTGAACCACTTTCAATAATGATCGTTAAAAACTATTAAATATAATTTTGTCGTCTTATTACCTAATACGGATATTGAGGTCGGTATACAAAAAATTAATTCAAACATATTATTATTAAACGACTTCAATATCCATATTAGGTAATAAAGTAATAAAGTTCAATTAACACTTTGACTGCTGACTCCCATGCTCAAATAGTTTTTTATTTTGTAATTTTTAATTTGGAGTCTAAACCACCAATTATAATAAAAAAAAAGGACTCAGTAAATTAAAAGACACCGTTTTTTGACGCCGCACAGTGGACAAACGATAATTCCCAAGCCTGGAATTAATGAAACTTAATTTTTTTTTTTAACTTTTCGTTATAAAATTGCCTTTAATTCTATCGAGCCCGAATTTTGAAATTTCAAAATTAAAGATGGCTAATCCAGTATCGCGGACATAAATTTTGAAAGTAAATTAAAATTTTATTAAAAGATTGTTTTAAAATTATAAAAAATTGTTACTTGGGGGAGGGGGGGTGGTTTCTAATCTCATTTCTGATCCCCGAATTTTGCGATTCAAAAAACCAAGATAGCGAATCCAATATGGCGGCCATGATATTTTTTTAAATGAAATGTACATGCACAAACTGTTAAAAATTGTTACTTAGGACTTTTAAGAGTTTCTGATCGAGAATCTGAAATCTAAATTACGTAATATCGTAATCCAAAATGGCGAATCCAATATGGCGGCCATAATATTTTTTTTAATTGACATGTAAATGCGCAAATTGTTAAAAATTGTTACTTGGGGGTTTTAGAGATTGCTGACCATGAATCTGAAGTCCAAATTACGTGATATCGGAATCCAAGATGGCGGATCCAATATGGTGTCCGTAAGTTAAAAAAGAATGACAAATCAAGAAGGAAACTGTTAAAATTTGTTTTTCGGGGGTTTCGCAGTTTGCTAATCTCGTTTCGGATATTAAAATTTCGATATTTTGCAAACCAGAAAATTAAATTCAATATGGCTGCCATAATTTTTTTTTTAAATTATGATGTACATGCGAAAATAGCTAAAAATTGTTACTTACAGGTTTTTGCGATTGTTGACTACGCATTCGTAATTTCGAATTCTAAGATGGCAGATTCGAATATGCCATCTTATAAAAAAATGAGATAGCCAATCAAAAATGTTGACATCTTTAAACCTAATATTTAACAATTTGCGTATGTACATTTCATTTAAAAAAATATTATGGCCGCCATATTTGATCCGCCATATTGAATCCGCCATCTTGGATTACGATATTACATAATTTAGACTTCATATTCATGGTCATAAAAAGCCCTGAGTAACAATTTTTATCAATTTGCGCATGTACATCTCATTTTAAAAAATATTATGGCCGCCATATTGGATCCGACATCTTGGATTTCGATATTACGTAATTTGGACTTCAGATTCATGATCAGCAATCTCTAAAACCCCTGAGTAACAATTTTTAACAATTTGCGCATTTACATGTCAATTAAAAAAAATATTACGGCCGCCATATTGGATTCGTTATTTTGGATTACGATATTACGTAATTTAGATTTCAGATTCAGAAACCCGTAAAAGTCCTAAGTAACAATTTTTAAAAGTTTGTGCATGTACGTTTCATTTAAAAAAATATTATGGCCGCCATATTGGATCCGCTATCTTGGTTTTTTGAATCGCGAAATTCGGGGATCAGAAATGAGATTAGAAACCAAAACCAAGTAACAATTTTTTATAATTTTAATCAATCTTTTGATAAAATTTTAAATTACTTTCAAAATTTATGTCCGCGATATTGGATTAGCCATCTTTAATTTTGAAATTTCAAAATTCGGGCTCGATAGAATTAAAGGCAATTTTATAACGAATAGTTTTAAAAAAAAATTTAAGTTTCATTAATTCCAGGCTTGGGAATTATCGTTTGTCCAAAAAATGAGCTATTTGCCCCACTGTGCGCCGTGTGAACTTAGCTAAGAATTTATTACTCATTAATAATCTTTTACATTATTACGAATTATAAAATAAAAAAAGAAAAATTAAAAAGACATCAAATGACGCCATGAGCACTACCGACAAGATCAAAAGGACGTCAAATGACGCCTTGATCAGTCAACGTGTTAACTGGCCGAAAATTTTATTTAATAATTTTTAGCGACCTTTTTTTTCAAATTTTTTTTATCACTTCCTTATCATTAGAAGTGCTCTTAACATTTAATTTGAAAAAATGCTCTGTATAATTCTTTATAATTCTTTACACATTACCACCCAATGTTTGAGATATAAATCAAATTAAGATCCAAGAATGAGTTGGTATTTTGGTTCAAATTCCGGAAATTTTCAGTTTAAAGTGTGCATTTTCTAGGTGTTATAGTATCCATAAATAACAATGTCTAATAAAAATCGATTTGGGAAACTTTCCGTAATTTATTTTCATTAGCTGGTTAAAATAAAAGAAACATCCCATGCAATGAAATTTTAACGATAATTACGTGCGACTAGTGAAATTTTTACAATTACAACAACCTCTACTATTTATTTTAGGCGTCACGAAAATGTGATCAATAATTGGAAGTAATGAGCTGTCCACTTTTACGTATAACAGATAATTCTTGAATATTTTTAGCAAAAGTCATAACTTTTTTAACAAATGGAATAAACAACATTCTTTACATTTTAGGTCGAAGATATCCATAAGAATTTTACATATCAGCAAGCTCGTTACTCTGAGCAAATGTTCAATTGTAAATTTTCAATAAATTGGAAATATATAATTGTTAGATATTTCATTGTTCAAGTTTTATGTAATTATGCAGATACGGTAAGTTAAAGAAATTTACGGTGAAAAACATTCACAATAGATGTACAATCCTCGTCAGCTCCACTATTCCTCTTTCTTACATAAAATGTTTACCACTCACTGTCCTGATTATATAATAAAAATATTAAACCATCGATCGTCTTGTCATAATATCAATATTAGACATTTCCATCAACTTTTCTATCCCGGAAGAACTCTTTATTCTACTTCCATACTTTAATTCTTTTATTAGACATTCCCTACCTGTACTTTAATGAGATACATTAAGATACAGATTTTCCATTAAGATATAAGTTTATAACCAATAGAAACAGCAGTATTCTGTCAATAATGCCTGTATTTTTTTAAATATTCCGATTTTTACAAAATTTTACAGGGGGAGCATACTCGGGAGCATATCAAGTGATTCTGAGCAACTTTAACAAAATTTTTGTCTATCTCTAAGCCTACTATGATTTTTCGAAAGTTGTTATTTTCTATTTATCGCAGTAGGCGGGCGTTTTAGATCTAGGCGACATTTATGTGTTGAATAAAGTCGTCCTATGGAGTTGTATGGCTGATAAATTAACTCCTATATAAAAAAGTCTATTTGACAGTCACATTTTGTCACTTTGACAGCGATAAAAAAAGGTGCATCGTTTTTTATCACGATAAAAATGCCTGTTCCTCAAAAGCAGAGTATATCTAGTAGTCGCACGTCGCACGTCATTTTAAAATCTGTACTGTCGGCTATAATTTTTAAGTCTTGTGGAAACTATACTGTACGATATGAGTCGTTTTGAGAAAATTATAATTATTTTTAATTGTTGTTCGTTCACATATTCTGTCGTTAATTTATCAACAGTAAAATCACAAGAGCTTTTTTTTTATCGGATAAATTTCTCTTTGTAACGAAATAATTTTGCCAATCAGTGATATTATGAGAAAAACTGACATGAAAAAATTTTGTCAAATGTCAGTTTTTCGAGCAAAATTACTGATTGGCAAAATTTTGAGTTAAAAAGAAATTTATCCATAAAAGAAAAGCTCGAGTGTTTTTTGGCAAGATACATTAACGACAGAAAATGTGAACGAACAACAACAAATAAAAAAACCGCTGCCCAAGGAATCACTACTTCCACATCCAGATTCTCTATCCAAGTCACTCACAACGAAAAAACTTTGTATGTGAAAATAATTGTTTATGGAACTTTAATAATATAATATTTGAAATCCTCTACCCCAAAAACCCATAAAACGATACCCCACATCGGTAGTGGGGTGGAGGGTGGTGATAGGGGGGTGATAGTGGGGGGGTGGATGAAGCAAAAGAATATTTTGAGGTTTATGGTTACTGTACATACACTAAATCACAATTTGTTTTCATCCCCTTTAATAAGGGGGTGGGGGTGGTAATGGAGGTGGCTAATGCCAAACATTTTTTTGAGACCTTAGCTTCTCTTGTATATACTAAATACCAATTTTATGAACTCTTACCTGCTTGATTGACCTATTTACCCCAAATTTACCCCAATTTACCCCCCCAACCCTTCGACGGAACAAGATGAAAATATAATCTAGTTCTAGATCTCGTTAAAGTACATATGTGTACCAAATTTCAAGTCAATATCTTAAACGGTTCCAGAGTAAACGTGCGCACAAAAAAAAGTTACAGACAGACAGACAGACAGACCGACAGACAGACAGAAATTTTTTTTTCGCTCAAACTTAAAATCTCGACGTTTCATGACATTTTAAGCCTATTTGGACAATAAAAATTTTTAAAAAAACCGCTGCCCAAGGAATCACTACTTCCACATCCGGATTTTCTATCCAAGTCACACAACGAAAAATGGAAATAATTGTTTATGGAACTTTAATAATATAATATTTGAAATCCTCTACCCCAAAAACCCATAAAACGATACCCCACATCGGTAGTAGGGTGGGGGTGGTGACAGGGGGTGGGAGTGGGGGGTGGATAAAGTAAAAAAATATTTTGAGGTTTCTGGTTCTTGTACACACACTAAATCACATTTTTTTTCATCCCCTTTAATAATGGGGTGGGGGTGGTAATGGGGGTGGCCAATGCCAAAATTTTTTTTGAGACCTTAGCTTCTCTTGTATATACTAAATACCAATTTTATGGACTCTTACCTGCTTGATTTACCTATTTTCCCCAAATTTACCCCAATTTACCCCCTAACCCTTCGACGGAACAAGATGAAAATATAATCTAGTTCTAGATCTCGTTAAAGTACATATGTGTACCAAATTTCAAGTCAATATCTCAAACGGTTCCAGAGTAAACGTGCGCACAAAAAAAGTTACAGACCGACAGACAGACCGACAGACCGACAGACAGAAATTTTTTTTTTGCTCAAACTTGAAATCTCGACGTTTCATGGCATTCTAAGCCTATTTGAACAATAAAAATTTTTAAAAATTTTTTTGTCGTTACTATACTTCCACTGGATGTGGAAGTAATTTTTTTGTCGTTAATATATTTCCACTGGACGTGGAAGTAATAATTATAATTTTCTCAAAACGACTCATATCGTACAGTATAGTTTCCACAATACTAAAAAATTATAGCCGACAGTACAGATTTTAAAATGACGTGCGACTACTAGATATATTCTGCTTTTGAGGAACAGGCATTTTTATCGGTGATAAAAAACGATGCACCTTTTTTTATCGCTGCCAAGGTGACAAAATGTGACTGTCAAATAGACTTTTCTTATATAGTCGAAGTTTAGGAACACCATGTTTGGATGGGGAGCCCTGAGACACACAAAAAAGGAGTACTACAATAGACCTTACAGGTCGCAGTGGGGGAAGGCCAATCGCCCGCTCCTTCAGAGTAATCTAAATAAAACTTGTCAAAAATCACTCGAGCTTTTCTTTTATGGATAAATTTCTTTTTAACTCAATATTTTGCCAATCAGTAATTTTGCTCGAAAAACTGACATTTGACAAAATCGCTCGACCCCCGGTCTCGCGATTTTTTCACGTCAGTTTTTCTCATAAAATCACTGATTTGCAAAATTATTTCGTTACAAAGAGAAGTTTATCCGATAAAAAAAAAGCTCTTGTGATTTTACTGTTGATAAAAATTTGAAATGAATTCGGCCACAAATAAAAAAGATACAGGGGTATCTTCACGAGAAGTAAAACACACTGTATTTCGGACAGGTCTATATTTTCTAGAGACACCCTTAAAGTTCCAAAATTATTGTGGGACAATTTTTTTCTCGCGCGTTACATCAAGTTTTCTTGCGACTACATTTTGTAAAAGTGCAGTATCTATAAATTTTTCATACAACGGGAAATGCACCTCTTTCGGAAAAAAGGGAGGGGGAAAACCGCGTTTACGAAAATTTTCACAAAGGAAAAAAGTGGTAGACTAGGCGCAATTATGCTATACAAGAAGTTATAAGAGTATATGTATAAATTGCCTTTATGTACGCGGGCACCTAGACTAGCAGGTTTGAACCTGTAGATAGGAGTCACACACACACAGCTAGAGATAGTACTAATGTTTTCGAAGTCTTATAAAAGTGTGTATTTTAGTGTAATAAACTGCAAAATTTTTCACAAAATTTTTACAAGTTAAGTGAATACCTGTTAAGAATCATATTAAGTAATTTGATGGACATAAACTATAAGTGCATTGTGATTTATACCTTTATAAATAATAGTGTTTACAGACAGTTTTTCTACCGTATACTGATAAGCCATAAAAGGCTGTGTGCAAATTCTTTGATTCTGATTTAGTTAAATGTAATTAATTGACACAATATACCACAGGATGGATAACTGTGGAAAATGTAAAACTAAAATCAAAGAAGGTGAAAATATTTTAAATTGTTCGGGAAAATGCAAGCACAATTATCATGCAAAATGTTTTAACATTTCAACTAGAGAAATTCAATTCATTGAAAACTGTACTGGAGTTAAATGGTTTTGTGAAGAATGTTTAACTTATCTTGATATTACAGTTGAACTTAATACTATAATAGCTAACTTAAGAGCTGATTTAACTAGTGAATTAGAGGAAATTAGAAATAAAATTAATACAGTTAGTCAAAATATACCCAAATATGAAACAAAAACAGAAGTTAAGACATATGCTAAAGCACTCACAGCTACGGCCAATGAAGTTGTTATAATAAAACCCAAAAATAAACAGGAAAGTAAAAAAACTAAAGACGCCGTATTAAAAAACATAAACCCATCTGCCCTAGAAGTGGGAATAACTCAATTAAAGGACATTAAAGAGGGAGGAGTGATTATCAAGTGCAAGAATAAAGAAGAACAGAAGAGAATAAAAAGGCTGCAGAAAAGAAACTGAATAAGCAATATCAAATAAGAACACCGGAACTAAAAAATCCTTGTATAAAAATTCTAGATCTAGAAGAAAATATATGGGAAGAAGAGTTAATAAACTGTATTAAAAAGCAAAATACTTTCCTTCATCATGAAGAAATATATTTAAAGGTTAGAGTGACAAAACAAATGCGGAAGAAATTTATGGCTATAATAGAATGCGACCCATTGACTTTCAAAAATATCATAAACGAGAAATATTTATTTATTAACTGGGATACCTGTAGAGTCTTTGAATATGTAGGAGTTTTTCGTTGCTTTAAATATGGGGGATATAATCATCATGCCGAAAATTGTGACCGTAAATCCAGATGTTTGAAATGTGCTGAGGAAGACCACAAAACCGAAGATTGTGAAAGTGATAGTGTAAAATATTTTAACTGTATAGAAGCGCAATCAAATCTCAAATTGGATATTAACATAAACCACTCTATATATGATACTAATTGTCCAGTATACTTAAGGAAAATTAATACTCAACAACAAAAAATTAAAAGAGTACCCACTGAATAGCAACTAATGTTACAAAATGATGGACAGTCATTGTTTAAATTAAAAATAATGCACCAAAATACACAGTGCATTAAAAATAAAACCGCTGCCCAAGGAATCACTACTTCCACATCCAGATTCTCTATCCAAGTCACTCACAACGAAAAAACTTTGTATGTGAAAATAATTGTTTATGGAACTTTAATAATATAATATTTGAAATCCTCTACCCCCAAAACCCACAAAACGATACCCCACATCGGTAGTGGGGTGGGGGTGGTGATAGGGGGGGGGGGGTGGTGGTAGTGGGGGGTGGATGAAGTAAAAAATATTTTGAGGTTTCTGGTTCCTGTACATAAACTAAATCACATTTTTTTTCATCCCCTTTAATAAGGAGGTGGGGGTGGTAATGGGGGTGGCTAATGCCAAAAATTTTTTTGAGACCTTAGCTTCTCTTGTATATACTAAATACCAATTTCATGGGCTCTTACCTGCTTGATTTACCCATTTACCCCAAATTTACCCCAATTTACCCCCCAACCCTTCGACGGAACAAGATGAAAATATAATCTAGTTCTAGATCTCGTTAAAGTACATATGTGTACCAAATTTCAAGTCAATATCTTAAACGGTTCCAGAGTAAACGTGCGCACAAAAAAAAGTTACAGACAGACAGACCGACAGACCGACAGACAGACAGACCGACAGACAGACCGACAGACAGACAGAAAATTTTTTTTTCGCTCAAACTTAAAATCTCGACGTTTCATGACATTTTAAGCCTATTTGGACAATAAAAATTTTTAAAAATTTTTTTGTCGTTACTATACTTCCACTGGACGTGGAAGTAAAATTGAACAAATAGAAATATTTTTATCTGAACAATGTATTGACTTCGTGTGTTTAACAGAGCACTGGATGAGCAATTTGGAGATTGGTAGTCTTAAAATTGGTGGGTATAATATAGCTTCAATTTTCTGTCGATCAAAGTTTAAAAATGGTGGAACTATGATTTTAATTAAGAATACTCTTAATATTCAAACAAAAGAAATATTTCACATAAAAAAATTTTGTAATGAAAAAATTATGGAGGCTTGTGGAATTGAAGTAAAATTAGGAAAAAATATAATAAAATTTGTTTGTATATATAGGTCACCTCTTGGAGATTTAAATGAATTTATATCATTATTTGACTCATTGTTAAACTATATTAGCAAGAATAAATTCTGTAAAGTTGTAATTTGTGGAGATCTTAATATAAATTATTTATCTGATACCTCCATCAAGAAACGAATATCTGACACCTTAGAAATGTATAATATTAACATGCTGATCAGTGAGCCAACAAGGTATTCTAAAAATTCAAGTAGCTGTATCGATTACGTTTGTAGTAATTTTTTCAACAATACTTATGATAATTGTATAATTAACCATAATTGTATATCAGATCACACTGCACAAATTTTAGAGTGACATTTACAATATCATACCAATATTGAAAAATCCTACACATCTACTAGAATATTCAGTGATTGTAATTATAACACCTTTTTATACTATATGGAAAAAGAAACGTGGGATAGTATATACACTGCTCATACAGTAGATGAAGCATTTGAAAACTTTATTAATACACTAATTTACCATTTTGAGATGAGCTTTCCAGTAAAACGTATTAAGATGAAAAAATTTAAAAAAAGAAATGATTGGGTTTCTCAGGGCATCAGAATATCTTCTGATAAATTAAAAGATCTTTATCAGAAAACACTACGCACAAATAATCCAACCGATCTTGAAATTTATAAAAAATATAAGAAAGTGTACAAAAAAATAATACAAGCTGCTAAAAAATTGCATAACGATAATATAATTCAAAATTCTGATAATAAAAGTAAAGCAGTAATTAACCAGATTATTAATGAGAGTAAATTTAATGAAAATAAAACGTATGAAATGGAAGTAGATAACTTGACTGTGACACATGATAAATTAATTGCTGAGAATTTTAATAAATATTTCATTGACTTACCAAAAAAATTAAATCAAAACTTAAATTCGGAAAACAAAACTAATGTTAAAATTAGACGTGATAATTTTTATCCAACAATTTTTCTGGAACCATTGAGTGAAAATGAGGCCTATAATGTAATTATGCAATTGAAAAATACTAATTCATCGAGCTTTGATAATTTAAGTGCGAAATTAATTAAACAATCTGTATATTACATCTTAACACCATTAACAAGTTTAATTAATCGTTCTATGTCAGAAGGTGTATTTCCACACATTTTAAAAACAGCTAAGGTAATACCCCTCTTTAAGAAAGGTGATCGAACCTTACCTGGGAATTATCGTCCAGTTGCAATATTGTCAACTATATCAAAAATTTTAGAAATAGTAATATTTAATAGAATTGTGAAATTTATTTCACAATACAACATACTCACTAACTGTCAACATGGGTTTCGCAAAGGCAGGTCTACTGAAACTGCAATATTAAATTTTATTCACAATATTTATGAAAATCTAAATAACGGTAAAAAATGTATTGGCTTATTTATGGACCTTAGCAAAGCTTTTAATTTAATAAATCACAATTTACTTCTAGATAAGCTATCTACATATGGACTCAGGGGGAAAATTCATAATTGGCTCAAATGCTATCTGTCAGATCGAAGCCAAGTTGTTGTAGTAAATGGGATGAAATCTGGTAGACAATATATATATCGTGTGGTGTTCCCTAAGGATCAGTCCTTGGGCCACTGCTCTTTTTACTTTATGTAAATGACTTGCCCAATAACGTCTTAATTAAAGACAACTTGATTATGTTTGCAGATGATAATTCTTATTTATGTTGTTCATCCTCTTTGACAGACGTTATAAATAACACTAAAACGGAAATTTTCAACTTCACTGACTGGTTTAAGGATAATAAATTGTTTTTAAATATTTCAAAAACGGTATTTATAAATTTTACACCAGGAATATCACGAATTTTAGAATCTAATTTGCTGCGAATTGAGGGTAAATCTATCCAACAAGTTGACTCGACAAAATTTCTTGGTGTAAGTATAGATAACGCGCTAAGCTGGGAACCTCACATCAGTCACTTATCAAAACAATTAACGCCAGTATGCTATGCAATTTATAGATTACATAAAATTACTAGTATGGAAACTATATTATCATACTACTATGCACATTTCTTTTCCAGAATTTCCTATGGTATTATGTGTTGGGGCTCTTCATCAAACGCACAAAGAATTTTTAGAATACAAAAAAAAAGCAGTAAGAAATATGGTAGGTGCATCAAAATATACTTCTTGTAGAGATATATTTAAAAAATTAAAAATTTTACCCCCATTTTGTATTTACATACTACACATATTACTCTACATAAAAAATAACTTGAGTATATTTTTACCCAATAATTTTAATCACGACTGCAATACCCGATCAAGTGACGATTTATTGACTCCTAGTCATAAACTATCTAAATACGAGGAAAGCCCACAATATATGGGAATTATACTATACAATAAATTACCACCCAGAATTAAGAATTTAGATAGACGTGCTTTTAATAATATTATTAAAAATATTTTAATGACAAAATGTTGCTATTCTATACAAGAGTTTTTAGATGATAATATTGAAATTTTATTGTAACTATATCTATATATACGTGTGATGTTAATTTAACTTAAGTTTTAACTTTGTGTTACAGAATTTTATATATGTATGTATTTTTATCTCTTTTTGTAATGATGTTTTATTGTATTGACGACTTTGGTCAATCATTTTTGACGTGTCCCACATCATGTTACTGTATGGTCTTTTGGACAATAAAGTTTATTATTATTATTATTATTAATTTTCGTTATGTAAGTTGATTGAACTACAATATTTTCTGAATGAATATCATCCTTGAAGAAATTGTTGCTGCAAAATTCATTATGACACATAAATCTAAAGTTGTGTCCCGTGATTCAAATGTTTTAGGTATGCATGTATTTTGATTTATGAGCCTTCAAATGTGTTGAACTCTCATTATATACGGTGGATTCATCTTCATAATGCACACCAGCCACGTGTGTAATGAATAGATACACCTGCGGCAATAAGCCAAAATTTTTGCGTAGTTGAAACTAAATTATTTCTGGTGCCTAATAATAAAACCATCACAAATAGCATGTACTAAATACCGAAGTAACGAAACTTAAGTTAGGAAAAACACAAACAGAAGTAGTGAGGTTTATGAAAATATATATTTTCAATGTTTAAAATACCCAGCAGAGAAATTGAGTTGTCAGTCAGAAAACGAATTAAAATATTTCTAAATAGTACAGTAAGTGAAGCTTTTAAATCCCAACCCGAAAGCGATGTACTGAATTTCCAAATTTTTTTCTTCAACATGCTTCATAGTATACACATAAGAATTTATATTGTCATTTTTCCTGCTTTTTGGTTCCCATTCCTGCTTGGGGGTTGTCTCAAAAAATACATAATCTTTTAGAGAATCAAATTATAAGGAAGGTCAAATACACTTGTTTGCTAAAATGAATATTTTTCGAGATATTGCGAACTGAAAATTGCAATTTTCACTCCCTAAAATTACTCGAAAAATGTGGACTTTAATAAAAAAAATGCAAGAGTACAAAATTACGGCTTTTACGAAAACAAATCGAATGGTTTTTTCTTCTTTTTTCTCCGATGTTTAGTTTTGGAAATATGGCATTTTCAAAATGGCGCCGAAATGTTCAGAAAAAATATACGACGTTAAAATCTAAAATTACTCAAAATCTACAACCCCGAAAAAAAATTTTTTTTGTAAAAATTAAAGGCATTAAAATTTTCTTTCGATTCAGACGTATTACAACCTTTTATAATGAAAACTAAAAAAGTTATAAGCAAAAAAGTAGCTCATTTAAAAATTTAGGTGCCTTTTTTTTACTTTTATTGCTCTAATTTCTTATTAATTAAAAATTTTAAAAAATCCTTCTAGATATTGTTAATGCATATTATACTAACATGCTCAAATTTTTTAGAATTTTTCAAATAATTATTTTTCATCTGTACCTATTTTCAATACTGAGAATTTTCATAATTTTTTGAAAAAAATCGAGTTTTTGGAAATTTCTCTGAAAATATTTTTTTATAAAAAATGTTTAAGAGTACAGAAATGAAACATATAAAAAACAAATAGGTTGCTTTCTTAATTTACCTACGACAAACTGTTCCAGAGATATAAAGGTCTGTGAATTTGGCACCAGAACCATCGGTGCTAATTGCGAGACCTATATCATCGTTTAGCACCCATTTAGCACCCATTTAGCACCCATTTAGCATCTGTATATATATAAAAAACAAAGGTGCTAAATGTTTCAACAAACTTATTACTAATTTTATAAATTTGGTGCCAACTTCACACCAGCACCACAACCATCGGTGCTAATTGCGAAACTTATACCACTATTTAGCATTTACTTCGCACCATCTGAATATGTGGAAAAAACAGAGGTGCTAATTGTTTTAAAAAAGTTATTAATGATTTTATAATCTGGTGCCAACTTCACACCAGCACCACAACTATCGGTGCTAATTGAGAAACTTATATCATCATTTAGCGCCATCTGTGTATGTAAAAAAACAGAAGTGCTAATTGTTTTAACAAAGTAATTGATAATTTTGTTACCTTAATATGGTGCCAGCTTCACATCAGCATATCAATATCCCAACTATCGGTGCTAATTGCGAAACCTATGTCATGATTTAGCACCCATTTAGCACCGTATATTTAAAAAAACCAGAAGTGCTAATCGTTTTAACAAAGTTGTTGATAATCTTATTATATTAATCTGGTGCTAACAATAAGCAGAAAATATGGTGGTTTTAATAGTTTTTTCTTAAATTTTTAGTGTCCTATATCTGATTATACTAAAATGATATTACATAACAATGTTATACATAATTTCTATCTTTTTCCTACCACTTCAGCTGAAGTTAAAGAACTATTGCTTAAAACAGCGAGAGAATTAGCTGTTGGGATAGATGAGATAAGGTGCCAGGTACTAAAAGCTGTTGTTGATGAAATCTGTATTCCACTCTTACTTAGTAAATGAATCTTTTGCTACTGGTCAATGTTCCGATTTATTAAAAATCTCATAGTCTATATCTGTATATAAAAACAAGGGATAGAGAATAAAGGCATGTAATTACAAATATTAGTGTACAGAAACAGCTAGTAAAAGTCTTTGAGCTCTGCTTTAATAATAGATTAATAAACTATTTGGAATATCATTAATTGTTAAATTCAAATCAATACGGATTTAGGAAAAATAAATTGACAGTAACTGCTATTGAAAATTATGTGATTATATTTATAATGCACTAAACAGTAAAAAACAACCAATAGCTTTATTTTTTACCTTAGTAGAGCTTTTGACACAGTCGATTTGCTCTTGGAAAAACTTTTTAGATCGGGAATACGTGAACTAGCTCATCAGTGGATCAGCTCTTATCTGAACAACAGATAATTCGTATAAATCAGATTTTAGGCAAGTGTCTCTGGGGTCTATTTTCGGTCCATTGCTCTTTTTTATATTTGTAAATGATATGCCTCATTCTTGCCTAACACCTAACGCAGCAATCATCTATGCTGACGATACAAACTTATTAATTTCCAGTAGATCATTAGAGACCATAGTCACTAAAGCTAATACATCAGTAGATGAGTTTTCTAAATGGTGCTTAAGCAATGGTCTGGTGCTAAATTCTGGTAAAACAGTTTTTATGTCATTCCTGCTAAATAACGTTGCCAATAACTCAAGTATTTTAATTAACATCAGTCAATTGTTCATACAGATAAGACAAAATTGTGGTGATTTCAGCTCTTAATATTTTCGTCTCATAAGTTTTGACCTCACAGACGTACTCAGCGACCTCAAGAACATAAGTACCTATATGGATTTTCGTTAATTTATTCGTAAAATTAGAAGGGTTATTAATTTTACAGGTTTCACCCTTAAAAATAAAAAGGAGGTAATGCGACAATACAGATTTTGATTTACATATTTTATAAAGCATATTGCAAAAAAAATTAAGGAAATTACTTTCATCGTTTTTGGGCCGGGAATTTTACCATTCTTACTGTTTCACTTACTGTACTAAAATATAATCACAAAAAATAATTCAAAGGAGTTTTGAAACTTTGATTCGTTTATAATTTCACCGCATTCGGTGACGTTGAAATTGTACATTTATAGAAAATTATTCCGTAGATTATTAATTTTCAAATCAAATAGGTGCCCTATTTTTGCGTTGAGTATTTGTTTTTAAAAAATTGACCCAAAATTAGAAGAATTTCTTGTTCGCTCATTGTTTTTCTTTAAAGTGATGGCATCAAAATTTGTTTGGGCCTAATAGCATACCACCTATTTGATATACAACAAAATTATCTAGTTCACTTGACATTTGATCCATAAATAGTTTCTAAATGTTTTTAAACTTCGTTTCACGAGCTTGAGGAGAGCGCCAAAAAAGCGAGCGTGCATGGCAACTTTTTGTTTTCCAATAGTGCAATTTTTCTTGGCCCGTTTTGAAAAAGCGTGATATTTCTGTTATAGAATAATATGCGTTTATTTTGTTGGCTTAAAGAAAAACTATTGCGATCCTGAAAAAGGGAGCTCAGCTAGAATAATGCATGGATCACAAAACATTATGAATAAGAATAAAATGACAAAAACCACCAAACGTACTTGATGTAGATAGTCAATTTAATAAAAGTAACATTTTTTATTTTAATTGCAGGTTATTAAAATCATATAAAGACATTTTCTTAAAATGATATGCAGTGATAATGTTGTAGAACCTTCCAAAATTGACCAAGGTTGAAGCCAAAATAAAAATTCGACTTAGGCAAAAATTTCATTTAAGGACATTTTCAATAGTATGGGAGACTTCAGAGCCACAAACTAGTACAAAAGGGCCGTTATGAGTTCGATAAGACATTAGGCACAACCGGGTAAAAATTCGAAGTAACACCGAATTTTTACTCAGGAATAGTATATTGTGTATTTAGGTGTGAAAGCAATACATTCCCGGGCGACGCGACGCATCGAAGTCCGGGAATGTGCTTTCACACCGAAGTACACATACTATTTTTTTTGAAATCACAATCAATATTATTATAAATTTGTATTAATGCATAGCATTTCTTCATTACAATCTAACTGCTTACTAATAAATGCAATTTTAATGTAAGTTGGTTTGTCTGCGAGTATTTATTTACTGTCTAAAATATACATAAAAAACTGTACGGGAATGTTACTGTTCCGGCCTAGGCCGGGAAAGTAACATTCCCGTACGGTTTTGTTGATCGTTGCTTGGCAACGGATCTTTTCCGGTCTGTTTTCTGATAGTTTCTTAGCAACGGACTAAAATACTGGAATTGTGCATTTTTCGATCTGAAATCGCCCCGAAATTGTAGATATTGCCGATCAATTTCAGAAAAAAGATATTTTGATTCAGGATATGAGAGTGAAAGTATATGGTGGACATGGGAAAATGAATCACATACTTTTTAAAAAGTACGCCAAAAAAGTACTTTAAAAATATTCAAAGTATTTTCAACTTTAATTCCATCGCCGAAGACATTGACCATGGAGGTACAGTCATTATATACCCTGTTCTAAAGATTGACTATAAAATTTTAATAAGGCAATGTGTCAAAAAGGCGAAACCGACGAATTTGGCAAAAGCGGCGTAGCGCCTATATAAGCAAAAATTGGCAAAATATCAGTGAAAATGCACAAGGCCGGTTTCTCGCATAAAACAAGTTTGGATTCATCCAGCGACTCGTAAATTGGTCGAGTGCGTTGGGTGGTCAATATAAAGCGATGATAAAAAAGCCAACTACAGGGCTTTCCGAATAATGAAGTTATAGAGAAAACCACCTTGTGTACAAAAGACTCAAAAGTCCATTTTGCCTAAAAGTCGTCCGAAGGCGACTCGCTGCCATTTTTCATATATTGAATCTGCATTGGGACAAGTACGTTGTAAGACTGGCCGACAGTTATTAAACTCATGTATTAGTCGAACTCCGTCCCGTGAATGATAAAATCACGATCTGGGACCTTTAAGCTATTCATAAGCGAACCAAAATTTTTTTAGCAAAATATTTTTATATTATTTTCAGTCAGCCATAATTAGCAAAATACAAAATTTTTAATTTATTATTCTCTCTAAATTTTTTTGTACTTAAAATTAATTTGTTGTATGTTGGTATTTCATTTGTTTTTGTTACAAAAAAACAAATAAAACACCTAAAAGCACTTTTAAGAAAATATTCATTTCGGATGGATTACTACATACATTTATTTAAAAAAAAAAACAGACAGATTCTCGGACAGCTTTAAAGAAAATAGAATTTTACAAGATATTTTTTTACAAATGAAAGAAAAGTATCCGGTATCCGTATCCGAAAAAAGTATTCGAATACATGGCATCTTGTATCCGGTAATCGGTTACCATTCTGTGCGTTTTCAGTGGCGGATTTGGGGGGGGACTATAGGGGCTATAGCCCAGGGCGGCAAAATTCAGAGGCGGCAATTTTTTTGAAAAATACCAAAGGCACATAAGAACAAGAACAAAAAATTAATATTATCAGTAATATCACCCAGGAGGGTGTGAAATACAAAACACACCAGTTATTGTGATGTTTTCGCTTGGTTTGATATTTGATTTGATAACAAAACTAAGGTGGGTATCTAATTAAACAAACATCTACAAAAAATAAAGAAAAATTAAATTTATTTATACAGCGAACAATCTGACATATATCAATCGTGATGATATTTTTTGTGTAAATATATTTTAATAGTTTTACATAAACTTTATTGCAAAATTCCAATGAACCAAATGAAAATCCTGAAAAATGTATATTATATACGAACTAAATTAACAATGCTATAAAATTCCCATGAAAACATCAAAGTATTTTCCACAAAACTGTCGTCATCTTTTGATAATTTTTCATAACGAAGTAAGCATACGGTAACACTCTACCTTTATTTTTTTAACCGTGTTATAAATAATTTAAATCAGAATTAAACACGCAACAAGCTTTAACAATAAATAATAAAATTCTGTTATTAAATATGCATGCCACTTAAAAAGAAATTAAGAATAAATATTTTGAAACATTGTCCAATAGTTCCTGAAATTTTAATAAATCTAGCATTTTATGTTAAATACATCTTACTATAATAAACACGACACACTGTTTGTTTCTCATAAACTATGCTCCACACATTTTCTAATTTTAACACATATTTTCTAATTTTACATGTTCAAACAGGTGGGCAGATGTGATATAAATTTATAATAATAGTGTAATTCCTGAAATTTGTCGCATAGCTTAGTGTATTTATGTACACTAATATATATAATATACTTTGTTGCAATATTACAGAAGATATACATAATTTCATTCCTATAGTCCAATACATTTGGATTTTTGTTTCGGAAATTCTCTGAACTCGCTGAACATTTGAAATGATATTCTTCGAAATTAGTCCCTTGAGGTAAGCCAGAAATAGGCAAAAAGCCCAAAAGTTCTGCGACCGAACGGCAAAACATCTTCTCTCCCATTTTCGAGGGCGGGGAACACGATGGTGGCAATATTTTCTGGCCTACCCTCCAACCACTACCTCTAAACCGAGAAAACCACCCCTTTTCCGACTTTCCGGTGCTAGGCTTGCAAGGGCTTGTCGGATCGGTTTTTTTTTGTCAATTCGAATAAAATAAGTAAATATTGACCACAGGTGACCTACGGGGGTTGAAACTACTCCTACAATACCGAAACAAGGGCGGATCCAGAAAGGTTACTGGGTGGGGGGGGGGGCACTAACATCTACAAAAAATTTTAGAAATCAGAAAAAAAAATTTTTCGCCTCGAAATCTAACAAAATGTTATCGCCTCATGGGGGGTGCGAATGAAAATCCAAAAAAAAATTTTCTCTGGCCTCGGAATCTGAAAAAAATTTATCGCCTCATGGGAGGGGGGGGGGGGGGTGCAAATAAAAATTCAAAAAATTTTTTCGCCTCATACAGAGAATACTATTAAAAATATAGGAAAAAATTTTTCGCTCGCCTCGGAATCTAAAAAAATTTTATCACCTCATTCAACAATTTCGGCTCATGGGGGGAGGGGTACAAATTAAAATCCGGAAAAAAAAATTTTTCGCCTCGAAATCTAACAAAATGTTATCGCCTCATGGGGGGTGCGAATGAAAATCCAAAAAAAAATTTTCTCTGGCCTCGGAATCTGAAAAAAATTTATCGCCTCATGGGAGGGGGGGGGGGGGGTGCAAATAAAAATTCAAAAAATTTTTTCGCCTCATACAGAGAATACTATTAAAAATATAGGAAAAAATTTTTCGCTCGCCTCGGAATCTAAAAAAATTTTATCACCTCATTCAACAATTTCGGCTCATGGGGGGAGGGGTACAAATTAAAATCCGGACAAAAATTTTTTCGCCTCATACGCAGGAATTCTATTACAAATCCAAAAAATTTTTTCCCCACCTCATGCGGAAAAAATTGTCACCTTGAAAACGTAACGAATACTTTTCTCGAGGGGGGGCAATTGCCCCTACTGCCCCCCCCCCCCCCCTGGATCCGCCCTTGTACCGAAATGCCACGAAAACAACGAAAATCAGCTAGAAATCGTTTTCGAGGGAGGGGAATACGATTGGTGACAATATTTCCTGAGCTACTCTTCACCCACTACCTCTAAACCTGAGAAACCACCCCCTTTTCCGATTTAGCTTTAGCTTTAAAATTAGTCATTTTGTATTTAAAAAAATATCCTCCTGAAGGATATTTTAATGACATTAGATTCCAATTCATGCTTCAGCAAGATGAGAATATGGATATACGTAAATTTCCCCCGACAGAGGCAGCCATACTCGAGCATGCTCTCAGGGTATACTATCAATGTCAATCTTGGCTTTTGAATACGGATACAAATCCGGTAATATGGAAATGGATTTTTAGAACCAAAATTCAGAGAAACTCATTCCAGATTCATTTTTTAAGCAAAATAATCGTGCTTGTATGAGTGAACGTGTTAAGCGATATGGCTGTAAAAAAATTGGTGTTAAATGTAGCTCGTTCTGTAAGAATTGTAAGGGTACCGACTGTAATAATTGCGTGCATGTAGAGCAATCACTTGAACTTGAATTCTAGTGATGATGGTAATGACGATAAAGATGATGATTATGAATGCAACGAGATGGATTGTGACTTGTGACGAACAGTGTGATAATAATTGTAAGTGTAAGTCGAAGGTTACATTGGATGCGTAGTCGTACGAATTTTTACTTGTGCGTATTCGGACGAATAGTGATGTGACGATCGACTGGTTACACTGGATCGGTCTTCGAGCGAGTCTTTTGCATTTGCAACATGGACGGCGATGATTTCTATGTGTTAGAGAATATTGTTTTAAAGTATTTGATTTTAAAAAAGAAGAAAATATATTGGGTTAATGATGTACACTTGACAAGAAATAAGGAAAGTGAATATGTGACGCTGTACAGTGAATTAAGTGAGCAACTTCTTCCCACAATTGTTTCACTATATTTCTATTGTGATACTCCTTACATGCTTGATCCCATAATGGATTACTACTTTGGACACATATAATTAATTTTTCAACATCCATTTTAATTCAGAATTTAATATATCTGGAAGAAGCACACGCATGAAAAAACAAACTGGTTTGTTTGGCTTTGATTAACGGACGATATCGTACGTGTGCATCAGATTAACCCGCTGTCAATGTAACCATAAGTGTTCAAATCCATGTGTTTGTTTTTAACCCCGTACACGTCCGAATACGCACGAGTGAAAACTCGTACGACTACGCATCCAATGTAACCTTACACTAAGGCACCCTGTATATATTTTTTTCCTATCTGGTTCTCCTTAAATTCCTCTTTTCAACTATGTATAGCAAGGTGGCATTCATTTGACTACTGAAAACCATTTTATTGCACTAAGTCAAGTTGGCTATGGTATGAAATGTAGCGGTAATTAATGCTTAGTGTGCTGCAATATCAAAAAAACCGTGGTACACAATTTTGTGTTTCATATTTGTTTTATTCTAATCAGTAGCCGAAGAGACTTTGTACAATTTTTATATTAAAGGGGTGGGTTAGGTCAACTGTGGTAAATATTTACTTATTTAGTTCAAATTGACCAATTGACCAAAAAAGGCCAGATCCGACAAGCACAATTATGGATTTTTGTAACTAACCAAATATATTTAATTTTCTTTTTCATTTGAGCAAAACTACTGGACCTATTTTTCAAATTTACCAACTTCATAAGACTTAAAAGCCAACTCTCTAAATAATTAAATAATAATTCCTCAAAAAATTGATGAGCATGGGGGAGAAAATCTAAAAAAAAAAATTTCAATAAAAATTGCTAACTTGTGTCTCAAATTTCCAACGTTTGTCCAACTTTTGCCAAGTCTGACAAAGTTGGGGGGATAACGTACCCCCCATACCCCCATTCCCTACGCCCCTGTATTGGAGCTAGAAATTTTGCAACTAACGCTCGGAACGAAACTCAGCGACACGGTTCTAGAACGCAACAAAAAGTGGTATAATTCTTGACTGACAAGACCAGATGACAAAAATCAAAAAGCAATTTAAAGTCGATATTATCGTCATGTAATTGGTGTATGTATTTGTTTTTAAATTATTATTAACTATTAATAGTTAAACATATCCGATATGAACTTTGTCGCTTATTTTAGCTAAACAGCTGTCATTGTTAAAATACTTAATTAAACGACTTCACATTATAGGATCGTACTCTCAGAACACTAAGTTACAATCAGTATGAAGTGAAAAAATTTTTTTCAATTATTTTGTAAAATACAGTCGTTTTAAAAAATTCATTTCTGCCTGTCATAAATTAAACGTCAAACCGTGCTAACGTATAATTAATAAATAAGATATCAACATTTGCAAAGCGGACATTAAAGCTTCTTCTTTTCGCGGGGCGACGTAGGGTTGCCGCACTCAAGCCTTGTGGCCCATTGAGCTACCTACGAATTTAGGAATTTCCCCCATTCAGGCCGGATTTTAACTCAAAGGCCAAGATCCTTCCTATGGGTGCACTTCTTATTTCCTCCAGCACTGGAAAACCAATGCCGAAGTGTCTGTGCCTCAAGTTCATAAGACTAGGGCAGAAAGTTAGGACCTGGATGTAAGTTTCTTCCTCGTCCTCGCAGAACCTGCAGTCGGGATTGTCAATCAACCCCTATAGTATGCAGGTGTTTTCTGAAAGAGCCGTGTCCAATCAAAAGACTGGACTGGGCACTGTTGCGAACTCTGTTAGACGAGGAAACTGTAAATGAGCAAAAAAAAACTGTAGAAAACTGGGAATTTATTTTAGTGAAACTGTTAATCTACTGTTTTTTTTTACTACATATTAAATCACAGAGTACAGTAACTACACAGAGGCGAAAGCTTTGGCGGTACCTTTGAGTTTTGATGGCTCGATTTCTGTGACCTTGTGTACCAATTGCATCTACACTGAGAGAAATGTGTTGTTAATTTATTTCTATGTTTTCTGTATTTTTAAGAATACACTGAGAAAACAGTGTATTTCGAGTTGGATTGAAAAATATTATCATTTGAATTGTTTATAATCGGCGCCTATTTTCGATTGAGTTGTGCACTAGGTTTTATTTATGAGAATTTTAATTCTCGGTTAATGTTTTCAACCTCCCAAAATGAGTGGAAATAAAATTCACAAATCCAAACTTAACATGATAAACGTCAACAGTGTCAACATAGAAGTGAGGTTAATAGGCCAGTCCAGCACGCTGTCACTTTGCTTTGTTTGTACTACAGCAGCCATCTTTTGTTGGTAAGTTAGGGTTTTCGACAGGCCTAAAGGGCACCATACACGTTCAGTAATCTCATTACCTGAATTTTCGCATTTTTTCAATCATACTCTTAATTCAATAATTATAGCTAGATATGCTTTTTTCTTAAATAATGGACATGTAAGGTGTGAAAAATAATGACAAGGAATGACGGGGAAATTTTTAGTAATGATATTTCTGTAATGATCTGCTGGAATGACATTATTGCTGAACGTGTATGGTGCCCTTTAGGCCTGACAAAAACCCTAACTTACCAACAAAAGATGGCTGCTATAGTACAAACAAAGCAAAGTGACAGCGTGTTGGACTGGCCTATTGATATACCTACCATTTAAAAAATGGCGATGAGTATATAAATTTGGTTTTGGCGGGAAGGCTTGCTTTCGCCTAATCCAAACTTAACATGATAAACGTCAACAGTGTCAACATAGAAGTGAGGTTAATTGATATACCATTTAAAAAATGGCGATGAGTATATAAATTTGGTTTTGACGGGAAGGCTTGCTTTCGCCTCTGTATAGTTACTGTACTCTGTGTACAGTACTCTGTGGTAATACCTTAATAAAATAATTGATCCATAGATCCATATGCAAAAAAAACTGTAGATTCAGCAGGTCGGACTAAAAACTGGGTTGGCAACTATGCTTACCAGAATTCTGACCTGTTCGTGCTTAGTCGCAGGATTTGTTCTACTCGCTTCGGCAAGGGCCCTGAGATAAGGAGCTTCGCTTGCCAGAGTCCTGGATAGGAGGCCATTTTTTTTTTAATACCAGGATCTTATAGTTGAAGGTCTCCTCTTTGGCTATATTCGTTGTTAATATTATTTTTTATTCTTCTTTAAGTGGGACGTTTGAAAAATAATGAAATGTTCGAGCCACTAATTTGTAAACAATTGATAGTGGAGGAAAATTGCTTAAACAAAATTCATAAGAATATTGATAATAGCTAATTAGTACGTAGAAGCAATGGATAAAGAGATAATTGCAAAAATCTGCAATGAAGCATACATTTTCACATTTTGGGCGAATGTAAATCGGAAAGTATTAGCAGTAGAGAAAAATTGTTGTGTTGACAGGTCAATAAAAACTCGAAAAATTAATATACAATTCATTCTTTTAAAGAAATAACACAATTAACTTCATTGATTATACAAAATTAATATTGAGTACCTATTAATAACGTCGGAACAACAGGGCAGACATTTTTCCAGTATGCAAGGAACTCTTTCAGAGAACGAGCTGCAGTAATTTTTTAACAATTGACCGTGGAACACTGTTTAAACAAAAGTTTTGGGAAATTTTATTACCTATAATATTGATAATAACTAATTGCTACGTAGAGGAGCAACGGGGGCAGAGATAATTGGAAAAAAATCGCAGTGAAGCACAAATTTTCACCATTCTGACGGCTCTAAATCGTAGCATAATATTAATGATAGGATACTAAAATTAGTTTAAACAAAAGTTGCAGCTTTATTTTTGTGGAAAACATTAATTAGTGATTGTGGCACCCCCCCCCCTACATTTTACCAAAAAAATCCTTGTAGGAATTATTCACGGGTCAAATGACAAATTGACTGTACTATTCTAAAACCTGTGTATTTAATAATAAATATACAAAACCTTAATACAAGATTTGATAAAGGAGAGAATTGAGAAAAATTTGAGAAAGGAAACAGATTCGGTTTCAGAAACGTCAGCAAAATATATTCTTGTTTATGTCGTTTGTCAAAAAAGACTCTAACTGTTCCTTTGACGTAAAAGTCACAGGCGAGGAGGTTATTTTTCAGTAATATATTGGATAATTATTATAATTTCGTAAATTTTTCGGTCATTTTTAGAAGAATATACACGTGGCAGAGAATCCCAGAAAGAAAAAAATATCACATCTGTTCTGGCTAATCACTGGCGTTGATTTTACTAATATTGTATCAAGATCATCTTGAAATTATTTTCACTTATATAAATTTATTTTAGTTTATTTACACACAACATGCTTGATTTTAACATCAAGGAAATGATCTATGAAAACCACTGGAACGTAAAATAACACTATAAAAAAATTAAAATCATAAAATAATATTTATTGAAAATAAATATTTATTTTATTAATTATTTATGATGCGTACATAAATAAATAGAAATACTGATTCATCTATTCACGCGGCTATTTCCTCAATTATGTTTATGAATATGCAAGTGAACAACTGCCAAAACCAACTCAACTGGACAAATGCAAAATATTGGTACCATTGTAACTATTTTCTATTATTATGTGTGATTTTAGAATGCAATTATCGTAAACATGTGCGCTTGCACTTGTTCCCGTATTTTAATCTTTCATGAGGTTTATGTCCCTCTTGCGTAGTAGGTAACTGAAATTGAATGAAGTATAAATAGTATCTATGTGTAAGATTGTAGTCTGGAAAAATATACAAAACCTTAATTATATATCTGTGCTCAGTGGCGGATGCAAAGTGAGTTTCCAGGGGCATTAATCCATTATGGTCATATAATATTGAAATTAAACAGAATAAAATGAAATGTCTGGAAACAAACTCGAAGATAGTCTATTTCCACAAATTTCATTCTCATTCATTCAGTAATTTTGAACCCGCCACGTTGCATTTTCATTTCTTAACGTCACATTAGTTCTTGGAAGTAATAAATAATACATATATGCTAGAACAGGGATTCCCAACAGGTGGTCCGGGGACCCCTAGGGGTCCGCGGACGATGTCTTAGGGGTCCGCGAAATGTCACTGAGATATTCAATTGTTTTGTATTTTACTTGACTTGCAGTGGTAGATTCTACATAACCTTCATTTTAAGAAGAATTTAAGCTTTTGAGGGGTCCTTGTTAGTATAGCGACCGATGAGGGGGTCCTTGAGAAAATCTTGTTAGGAATCCCTGTGCTAGAATATTCGAAATTTGTTATAAAATATTCGTTAATACTTATAGAATTTTGCATTCTTGTATCTAAAATATGAATATATTGATAGCAAAATAAAACTTAAATAACCCAGTCACTGCCCAGTAAACACGGAGAGGTAATATATACATATAAAATACATAACTGCTGTTCCTTTGAATATATCAGTAATGTAACAGGTAATATACATTCTTATAAGATATTATGGCTCTATGTCAGCAACATCGACATGTATCACTTATGTATATAATATGTTTGTTTGTAACTTGTCTGATATATTACGACTATGTATTTCATACATCTCTTAACAATATGTAAAATGTATCAGATACATTTAAGATATGTAATATGTATGTATTATTCTCTTGATTTCTTTGGGTACTTTAAACCACTATTTCTATAGAATATTAAAATGAATAATAAATAAACTTCTGCGCCAAAAAGGCACAGTCAGAAGTTGTTTTTGAGTAAAATATATATTTTTTTTGCCTATCACAAAAAATAGATTTTAATCAAGGACAACTTCTGACTGTGTCCTTTTGGCGTAGAAGTTTATTTATTAATCATTTCAATATTTTACAGAAACAGTGCGGTTAACATCCAAAGAAGTCAAATCAAGAGTATAAAGGCCGCAAATAAATGATTATAGACAATATGAATGTATTATAAATACAGACTGCATACAGGGTGAATATTATTCTTTTTTATCAGCTTTTATTTATTTACATTAAAATTATTGTTTTGAAAAAATTGAGCCAAAGAGCATATTGAAAATTAATTTTTCTGGAAAAAAATTATTTGATAGACTTTTTAAAATTGTGAAAGAAATTGTTGAATTAATCAGTTTTTCTGCCAGTTATTTTATTTACAATTTGTTCTGAAAATATGTAGATTCCTAATTTATACTTTTTTTTTCACTTTTATATCTACAAATAAACAAAAACCAATATTATCGTCACTCACCTCATCAAGTCAAGTAGTCTATTTTCTTTACTTTCATAGGACCACTTCCTTCCTTTTAATTCTTTTGCTAAGAAGAGTGCATGCAAGAATAAAATGAACATCAGCATTTTAATTTGATAAAAAATATTTATATTTAAAAAGATGCATAATTAGAGAACAAAAAAAGTAAATATATTTATATAGGATATACATAATAATAACAAAAGATATACTTGAAAAAAAAACAACTTTCTCCTATAATAACTCTGAAATATTTCAATTCTTTTAGTTAGGTTAACATTTATTCATTTCACTTAATTTTTCTTTAGAACCATTCACTAGCGCTTGTTTCAAATGTATTTCCTTTTATATCTGGGTTAGAAGATATAATAACATCTGAAGAGAAGCATTTGGATAATTTAATAAAATCTTGCTTGTCAAAACGTATAGCTACATAGGTATCTCTTAAAGGTTATGTCAATTTTATGCTGTTTTATTTTTCATTTTTCATCAAAACGGACGCAACACACCAAAAATAAAGCACTCTGCGAACACTTCAAATTGCGCACACTGCGAACACTTCAAATTACGCCAACAATTTATAATGAATATTTTGAAATTCAGAAATTATCTTAATACAAAATAGCAACACGATTCACATACGCTCGCCATTTTAGTGACGTTTTAAGTTTGGACTAATATCTGCAGTCATATAACATAAAATATATGTCTGTTAGTGGGCATGGACATGTATTTACAATATATCATATATATCTGTGGCAAGTATATGATACATTCTATATATATATCTACGATACATAAATGTTATGTTTGAAATAAACGGGTATGTTATAGATAAATTACATAAAATGGTTACATAACGAACAAAATATTGTTGAGCTTCCTATGCTACATATCATATACATGTGTGTTTACTGGGTGTATACAAAAAAAAAGGCCAAACCTCACGAAAATCAGTTTTTCTCAAATATCTCGTAAATTATCGGTTTTACGTTAATTTTGGTTATTATAAAATTTGTTCGTGAGATAAATCTGTATAAAAAAAATTCTATACAAAAAACCGCTGCTCAAGGAATCACTACCTCCACATCCAGATTTTCTATCCAAGTCACTCACAATGAAAAAAATTTGTATGTGGAAATAATTGTTTATGGAACTTTAATAATATAATATTTGAAATCCTCTACCCTAAAAACCCATAAAACGATACCCCACATCGGTAGTGAGATGGGGGTGGTGATAGGGGGGTGGTAGTGGGGGTGGATGAAGTAAAAAATATTTTGAGGTTTCTGGTTTTTGTACACACACTAAATCAAAAATTTTGTTCATCCCCTTTAATATAGGATGGGGGTGGTAATGGGGGTGGCTGTTGCCAAAAATTTTTTTGAGACCTTAGCTTCTCTTGTATATACTAAATACCAATTTTATGGACTCTTACCTGCTTGATTTACGTATTTACCCCAAATTTACCCCAATTTACCCCCCAACCCTTCGACTGAACAAGATAAAAATATAATCTAGTTCTATATCTCGTTAAAGTACATATGTGTACCAAATTTCAAGTCAGTATTTTAAACGGTTCCAGAGTAAACGTGCGCACAAAAGAGTTAGACAGACAGATCGACAGACAGAAAAAAATTTTTTCGCTCAAACTTAAAATCTCGACGTTTCATGACATTCTAAGCCTATTTGAACAACAAAATTTTTTTTAAAAATCGTTACTATACTTCCACTGGATGTGGAAGAAATTTACGTAGAACCAATAATTTTCGAGACATTGGGCTGAGAAACTTCGGAGCAAAGTACATGCGCCACTATTCTATACGTATAGTGGTGTATACAACGTGATCTACCAGGACATGCGGAAAATTTAACAGTAGGTTGTCACCACCGAAAGGAGTAAAAAAAATGAAAATTTTTTAAAAAATGACCAAAAAAATTACCTTATATTTTTGTAGGAATGCGCCGCCAATGACTTCAACTAATCTAACGTAACGCGGTACAACCATATCACTTTATCAGACTTGGGATTGACACTACTGACAACAAAGCTGGATAATAAGATAGAAGTGACTTTTTGGTTTTAATCAAATCACTACAAAAATACCGAAATAAATCGAAATAAATCGAAAACATTGATCTCATGCCGAAATGATAAGCAGATATACGAGATATTTAGTTAAACCGGTCAATGGCACGGCCGTGTAACTATTGTTCGACCGGAAGCAAAAAACGCGGCTGTCTAGGGGTCTACACACGATCCAGCGGCACGGAGCCAGCCTTGTCGGCATGCTTTGAACTCATTTGTAAAAGTGAATTGGTCTGCTGGAATTCCAATTATCTTCAAAGCATACCAACAATGTTGACTACCTGCCGCTGGATCTTTTTTTATCTCGCCGGCCGGCTTCACTTTTTATGCCAATTAAGGAAATGTAAACAACTCGAATACGTTCTTTCACAAGTAAGTTCGTTGACCCATTCAGGAGTAGGTCAAGACTTACACAACATCAGTAGTGTATCTTCGCAAATTGACTAATAATTTAATATACTAAATTACCTCAGAACACTCTAAAATTTTGCAGGGGCTTTCCCACATTGAAGATTAGCACACCATTTTATTTTCAGCATTTCTTGGTAGATCACGTTGTATAGATAACAAGGCCTACATGAGAACATCGTTTATGCACATATACCCGCATAATTTCTGTCTGAGATGTACTTGAAATGGGCCCTTCTTCAGGGCCGTTCCTGGGTCTTTTGCCGCCCCGTGCAAACAGAAATTTTGCCGCCCCATAAATTATGGAATATATCTTTTCAAAATAAATTTTATTTGTGTAAATAGATAGTAGTATATATTTTAAATATTATCTATATGTTATTTATGGCATTTTCTTAACTATTCTACTTTTCTCTTTGGGACTTCCTGCCACATGTATTCTTAATTCTAATTGACGCAATGGGCTCTCCGCTGTCACCAATTTTAAGCAATATGGAGGATTTTGAGACAAGACATGTTCAAAAATGTACATACAAACCGGCTATCTGGTGGAGATATGTAGACGATATCCTTGCAATATGGCTTCACGGTATGAAGTTACTATATAGTTTTTTTTGAAATTTTAAATAATAAATAACCTTCTATTAAATTTACTTTAGAAAACAAAACTAGAAATGAATTACCATTTCTAGCTGTTTTAATTAAAAGAGTAAATGGTATATATAATTGAAACCAGTGTTTACACATACCAACAGAGGCAGTGGCGGCTGGTGAAATTTCAATTTTTTTTTTCTCGTCTGTGGCGCATGGGACTCATACGAAATATGGGAAATAACAGCTAGAGAAGCACTTCTCTAATGACCCCTAAAAAATTTTGAAAAAGCAGTTTGCGAAAAAAATTTTGAAAATTCGTTAGCCTCCCCTGGGTCTAGGGACTCCTGTTTATTTTTATTTTTTTTTGTCATATGCATTTAACTTTTCATAAAAATACAACAATAGATTTTGGAGTTTGTGAAAATATTTTCATTACTAACTGAAATACAATGAACTGAAATTTTGTAATTTACAATTTAACAAATTACAATATTTCAATTCATTGTATCTCAGTTAGTAATGAAAATATTTTCATAAACTCCAAAATCTATTGTTGTATTTTTATGAAAAGTCAAATGCATATGACAAAAAAAATAAAAATAAACAGGAGTTCCTAGACCCAGGGGAGGCCACCGAATTTTCAAAATATTTTTCGCAAACTGCTTTTTCAAAATTTTTTAGAGGTAATTAGAGAAGTGCTTCTCTAGATGTTATTTCCCATATTTCGTATGGGTCCCATGCGCCACAGACGAGAAAACAAATATTGAAATTTCACCAGCCGCCATTAAATGGAGGTGTTAAGAGGGATGCTTTAAAATATTTGTAAGATATAGGGCCAAAATCATTGCTTCAAATGATGAAATATTAAACAATGAGAAACGGTTTATAAAAGAGGTCCTTACTAGCAATCAATACCCTGAAGCCTTTGTTCATAAAACCTTCATAAATATTGAAAATAACAATCAGGTACAACAAAAACCTGAAAAACGTTACACAGCGTTAATTCCTTATGAACACGGATTATCCGAAAAGTTACGCCGTATAGATGATAGATTTGATATTAGGACGGTATTTCAAAGAAGCAACACTTTAAGGTCTATTCTGACAAAGACAAAACCGAAAAACCACGAGCAAAAAAAATATATACAGTTATATTAGTTAGAACAATAGCAAGTACCTAAAACAGTTTTAAATATTATACTATCTTCGGTTTTTCAAATATTTATAATAAACCGAAAATAAACGCATATTTCCCTGTAAAATCCGATCCTTACTATTAATAAAAAAACAATTCAACACAGATAGAATAGAACAACGTATAATACTTTTTTTTTCCTTATAGGTTGCTGTACTGAAGCTTAAGCTTATTGTACCCAACGTATAATACTTACTTTCAGTAATTTCTTTCACTTCCAGAATCCGAAATGCTACGCAACCGTCGAATTGCCCGCCCGCAAGTCTATTTCGTAATATCCTACCTCGAATTTCCAATCGGTATATTACGGCGGTTCGCGCGAACCGCGACGATACCACATTAAATATTTCTCCTTAAATCTGATACAAATAGAGAAGTAGGCTAAAATGCCGCCCCCTAAATTGTGCCGCCCCGTGCGACTGCACCCCCGCCAGGAACGGCCCTGCCCTTCTTCATAATAATGTAAGCAGCGTTGCCACTTTTTTCCGATCGAATCTACTAATTTTTTTGTTTGAATCTACTAAAAATCTACTAAAGCAATTTTTAAGAAGTTGTTATTGAATTTTTTTACGTAATTATATAGTCTGATTTAATTTTAAATAGATATCAAAAACATAAGAAAGTAAGGGAAAACAACAAACGAACAGGAAGGGAAAAGTACACTTCAGGAATTCGGAATAGTCAGAAAATTGATTTATTCATGTCAAAACTAAATATACAGGGTTGGGCAAATGTGTGGAAACACCTGATTTCTGGCTAAACTATAAGTTCGATTAAAAAATATATGCCTGAAAATGTAAAAATATATAGGGTCATCCATTTAAAAAAACTGCCGATGATGTCACATCTCAAAAAATAGTATAGCTGTTGAAAATCAAAGTACGTAACTGAATAGAATAAAAATACTACAAAAACTTCTGTTAAGGGTATTTTTTAATCGAACTTATAGTTTAGCCAGAAATCGGGTGTTTCCACACATTTGCCCAACTCTGTATATATTACAAAACATAATTATTGCCTGTGTATGTATCTTAAAACTAGTACAGAAAAAAAAACAGAACCGATTCTGATATTAAAAATTTAATAATTGATAACATTTTTAACAAAACATATGTTAATGCTAATAGGCCAGGCTAGATAAGTGCCAGAATTAAAAAAAATAATAATAATTCGTTACAGCAAACTGATAGCAGAATATTTTAGAACATATCACAACTAAAGAAGGAAAAATAATCCGAACCACCTGCGGTTATCTGGGGTGAAATGGGGTGGGTTTTTAGGGGTGAAAAACGGTTTTTTTTGCGATTTATGGCTTAACTACGCATCCTATCAAAAAAAGTTAAATGTAAATGTTGTAGGTAATAAAAATATCTACAACTTGTGTGGAGAGCATTTTTATCCTAATCTCAAAATTTTTCGAGATACACGCAAAAAAAACCCTTTTCGGTTTTTTAGTTTTTTCTTCCACAAAAATAATTCGATTCAGCTCAAACTTGGTGAAAGTATACCTTTTGGTGTCCCACATAAGCACTACTTTTTGGAGCAAAATATTTAACGGTTGTTGTTTAATTCAATTTAAAGAAAAAAAAAGTGAAATTTTCAACTGCGATTCCTCATAAAAGTACTTATCCGATAGAGTTCGGACAGGGCTCATTTTTTTTTGTTTTTATGTCTACTTTTAATAAATAAAAAAAATATATATAGTGCAATGGAAAAAATTGCCGGAAAATCAAAAATTCCGAAAAATGCTCTTTTTCGTTGTAGGTATGCTTTTTAATTATTGTCAAAAATTTGTTATTATTTATTACAATTAACATCATTTTGTAATATCAATGTATGCTACAAACAATAAGTAAAATAATTAATAATTAATTACATTCCTCAACCACGTTTGAATTATTAAACAAACAAAAAAGTGTGATCTTGATTTCTATGCCTTCTATTGTAACCGTATTGGTACGGCGTATAAATGACCGCATTTTTATTTATTTGATAATCTACATATATTTACCTTTAATTTTGATTATTAATAACTTTTAAATTGTAAAAATTGATAAAAATTGCTTTGTTAATTTTTATTATTAAACATAATATAAATAATTTTTTGTAAAAATAATAAATGTACTTTTTAAAACTAAAGACTAAGAAAAGGCAAATATGTGTACATATACCCACATACACATACATCCGCACGTATAAAACCAATTGCTATCTTATAAAATTTGGAGAGAGGAAATGAGATTTAATCGTTTTGCGAAATTTATTTACAGAAGCTGTTTTCAGTTGGTCGTCTATATTATTGTAGATCGAGATTGTGTTATATACAAATGACTGTACTTTTTGAGTTTAAATACAAATCTGCAACAGCTACTTTGCATATTTTGCAAACGATATTGCGTAATCTTATCAAGACATGGAAAGTATACTATATTGCAATAATTTAAAATGGGCCAAAGATTTTCACACAATTTTTTTCTTATATTAAAATTTAAAATACTTATATTAAAATATTACATTTTCAATAAGTATTATGCTTTTTTTAATAAAACTGCCACGTGCTCCGTGAAACGCATCTCATAGTCAAAAATAAGACCGAAATTTTTTGCTTCATTTAGAATGGGCAAATATTGCCCATTGATAGCGATCTTTAGATTTGCCTTCGTGTATTCCCGTATTTTATTAGAAGTAAAGCACAATACTGCACTTTTGGTGCCATTTAGTTTAATACTGTTTTGATTAGCATAATTATGAATAGAGTCTAAGTCCGAATTAATTAAATCACGAATATTTATTGTGTTTTCAGAAGCAATTTTATAAAACAATTGAGTATCATCGGCATAACATTGGACTTTACCATAATTGATATTGTTATGAATTTGTTAATTTTAATTTTTTTTTTTTAAGATACACATTTATTAATTGACATAAACTCTACGCACATAAATTATTATAGTGCAAAAGGTTAAGTTGAGTAGCTATTAAGCTAGACTTCGCCTTAGTTTAGAAATATGATGTAAATTTATTTATAAATAAAGGCATTTTATTATTATTATTATTATTAATTGTATGTTTACTACAAAATGTAAATATATTAGAATCATGTATTAAAAGATTTATTTATTATTTTTACAAAAAATTATTTATATTATGTTTAATAATTAAAATTAACAAAGCAATTTTTGTCAATTTTTACAATTTAAAAGTTATTAAAAATTAAAATTAAAAGTAAATATATTTAGATTATCAAATAAGTAAAAATGCGGTCATTTATACGCCGTACCAATACCGTTACAATAGAAGGCAAAGAAATCAGGATCATACTTTTTTATTTGTTTAATAATTCAAACGTGGTTGAGGAATGAAATTAATTATTAATTATTTTACTTATTGTTTGTAGCATACATTGATATTACAAAATTATATTAATTGTAATAAATAATAACAAATTTTTGACAATAATTAAAAAACTTACAACGAAAAAAGGAATTTTTTCGGAATTTTCGATTTTCCGGCAATTTTTTCCATTGCACTATACATATTTTTTTTATTTATTGAAAGTAGACATAAAAACAAAAAAAAAGAGCCCTGTCCGAACTCTATCGGACAAGTACTTTTATGAGGGATCGCAGTTGAAAATTTCACTTTTTTTTTAAATTGAATTAAACAACAACCGTTAAATATTTTGCTTCAAAAAAAATAATGCTTATGTAGGACACCAAAAGGTATACTTTCACCAAGTTTGAGCTGAATCTAATTATTTTTGTGGAAGAAAAAAATAATAAACCGAAAAGGGGGTTTTTTGCGTGTATCTCGAAAAATTTTGAGGTTAAGATAAAAATGCTTTCCACACAAGTTGTAGATTTCTTTATTACCTACAACTTTTATAATCAATGTTTTTCGATAGGATGCGTAATTAACCCAGAAATCGCAAAAAACCGTTTTTCACCCCTAAAAACCCACCCCATTTCACCCCAGATAACCTGAGGTGGTTCGGATTATTTTTTCTTCTTTAGTTGTGATATGTTCTAAAATATTCTGCTATCAGTTTGCTGTAACGAATTATTTTGTTGTTCAACCCCTATCTAGCCTGGTCTATAAGCAAAACTACAATAAAAAAAATAAAATAAAAAAAAATAGAATAAAACTACAATCCCTAGCAATCCAGAAGTATGCAGATTGTAGAGAACATATTCTATTTTTACATGCCCTTAATGGTTGCTTGCGATGCCACTAGTGCCTTATTTCGAAAAGGAAAAATAAACACATTTAAAACATTACAAAAAAGACCAGATTTACAGGTGGCACTGGCGGCATTCAAAATAGAAAAGTGTTCGAAAAATTTGCTAATAAATAGTGGTACATTGTTTATTTTAGCTATGTACTGAGCTCCAAAAAAAGAGACTTCAATTGATAATTACAGATATTTTGCATTTTGCAAAATGCACTAGACTAAATAAGCCTGTGCAATTGTCGTCACTTCCACCCACAGCTGCAGCTACTCAACAACATCTATTAAGAGTATATTACCAGGTTCAAACTTGGCTGGGAATGGGGTTGGACTTTAAGCAATAATTTATTAGAGCCAACAACTACTCTGATTCCTCCTGCACCAGATGAACTTCTCAATTCTATTTTCTGCAATTGCACAAAAGGTCGTGGCATCAATTGTGGATGCAGAAAAATAGGATCGCCATGTTCCGTAGTGTATGGCTTGTGACGGGGCCAGTCGTATCTCAATACGATGTCCGAGTTGAATCTGAGTTTAAAGATGATGAAGCCGACCTCATTTCGTTATTTTCCGCTGAGATGATCGTTGATGAATTTGAAAATATAGAAGAAGTGGACATAGAAGAAACAGACGGAGACGAAGAAGAAGAAGTCAACAAAGACGAACAATAATCAACAAAATTATAATATGCCTTGTAACCCATAGATTAGACCTACAGGGGACACCATCTAAAAAAAACGCGCCTTGCATTCTACCTCAAAGGTGGTGCGGGAACGAATGCAACGCAATGCCCGAGTTTTCTCAGCCCTATATCGCAAAGACTATTGGCTCTACGTAAATTTTGTACAGGACCTTTTTTATGCAGATTCATCTCACGAACAAATTTTATAACAACCAAAATTAACATAAAACCGACAATTTACGAGATATTTGAGAAAAACTGATTTTCGTGACCTCCGACCTTCTGTAACTTTTGTAGCCATCCAGTTGCCTTAATGGACTTTTGAGAAATTATTTGTGATGCCAAAATAAAGAGAATCCCGCTGGAAAATCTTCGGCTGGATTTTTTTAGAGGTTCATGTATACAGTGACTGGGCTAAAAACAGAGTGTTCTATTTTTACAGCAGAAGCACATCCACCTATGTAAAAGCTTTCAAGTTTATAATTACTTCGAAATATCAGAAAACTGTTAATCTTTCTCATTACCTGTCAGTTCTGATGGCCTTAAAAAATACCACTACTTTTATGATTAAAACTAATTCTCTTATTATATATATTAAAACCTTTCTTAGCACCTACAAAATATCTTTGACGAAGAGAGAGAGGTATATTTTGTATGAGAAAAGTCACGTAGGATTGAAGGATAAAGACGGTATTGATGTAGAAAATAATTCCAATTATACAATAGCTATTTTCTTTCGTACTGAACAAAGTGAACAGAATCAGTAAGCAACCAATAGAGATCAAGGATTTCCAAAATACCTCGATTTAATTGGCTGTTTAGTGATTGCAATCTATTCGTTCAGCACGAAAGAAAACAGCTATTATATGACAGATGAAACAAATATACTTAGATTTAAAGTAAAGAATAACTGGGATTACAAGTGGAAAGAATCAGCTGTCATAAAACCGATTAGATAATCATTGATTCACTCTGAATAGCCGTATGAATTTTGGCATGGAAACTATGATTACTCAAGGAAATACGTCACAACAATTATCAGCTTGAAATTTGGCCATGCATGTTACCCTGTACATTTGGTTAAACTAAAAATTTACAGCTCTGATATTTGCGAACATTGTAATGTCATAAGTTATCTGGATCCTATATTTCGATGATATTTTGTGAATGTAAAAGACACGTAGAAGCATCTGACAAGTTATACAACAATATAACAAAATGTGGCAACATCTCGACACTTTTAATATACTATATCTGTTACCTTTAAATAAGAAGAATATTTTTGACTATATAATGGGCTGCTTGGAAGAGGCGGAAATTAAGTTGTAGATTAATTTTGTTCCTTATGTTCTACACCTTTATGTTATATACAGGGTGTCCCACTTAAAACTCCCGGCACCATTTTCTCGATAATCAAAAGAGATATTTGAATTCTGTAAAAGGTATCTACTAGAATATATAAATGACTCAGTTTTGAGTACAAATGGTTATTTTACACATTGAGGTATAGATGGCGTTGGCGTTGCGATGTAAAGAAATTTTTCGATGCTAGGAACGATGAAATGAGTTGCATGAGATAGAGAATTATATTCTAAGCAACTTTTTTAATACGAACAATTTTCGAAAAATCACTGGTTTTCGAGATATTTGAACTTCAACGTAATTTTTCAAGTAACAAAAATCCCATTTTTTTTTCATATGTCTACAATTTATAATGTAAAATTTAGTAGAACATGCAACATAAACATAACGCAAAAATTAGACAATACTTACACAGTAAACAAAAATATCAAAATTTTAATTTCCAAATAGCAGTTGCAGCCCCACCTTCGTTTTACTTGAAAAAAAATATATATTTTGTGTTTTGAAATAAATGTTTCATTACAATCAAAATGAACCTGACTCACTATGAAAAATGTCCCTACAATAATTATTGTCTAAAATGTTTTTTAAAAAGTTGTGACGATTTTTATATTCAAAAAAAATATATTGAAGTTCAAATATCTCGAAAACCAGTGATATTTCGAAAATTGTTCGTATCATAAAATTTGCTCAGAATATAATTCTCCATCTCATACAACTCATTTCATCGTTCCTAGGATCGAAAAATTTCTTTGCATCGCAACGCCAACTATACCTCAATGTGTAAAATACTTAACCATTTTTACTCATAACTGAAGTCATTTATATATTCTAGTAGATACCGTTTACAGAATTCAAATATCGCTTTTGGTTATCGAGAAAATGGCGCCGGGAGTTTTAAGTGAGACACCCTGTATACACTCCTAACCATGGTCTGATTTTGTGTATTAGAAAAATGTCCTGAAAGACCCTTACGAGAAGTTGGTGACCTTCGTATATTCTTCGTTTTGTGGCATTTTGAACATAATGTTCATGTATTTTATTGTTTAGGTTAGATTTAGGTTTGTTACCAGTAAAATTTTTTAATAGGTTAGTTCAAGCATGCACTCTTTATTTAAAAAAACAGTATATCACTTTATAACGTAGTCACTGAAAGCTGTATTAATTTTATTTTCTTCGAAGATCCAAGGGTGAGCATGGCCCCCACAGTCCCTCTTTGGATCCGCTACTGCCTGTGCTTTAGCGATGTTTTTCTTTGCATATTTGTATATTAGAGCCGTATTTTTAGATGTATGGCTGTATTTTTAGATAGGGCGATAATAATTTATGTGTGTTTTTGTGGAAGCATAAACATAATTCTGACGATTTAATTTTATTTAATAATAGATCCACATAGAGAAACTTTTTGTATTTTTCGATTAATGTATTTAGAATATTCATAGAATATAAAATTTACCATATTTATGTATTTTTTCCCGGAGGTTTTTAAGACCCGTTATAATAATAATGCCAAAAATAGAATGTGCAAAATATATATTCACGAAACAAGTTGAATAATCTCGGTAAAACTAGTTAGTTAAGGTCAGAAATATTCTAAATTCATTAATAAAGAAACCATCATATAAATATATCACGAAAATGTAATTAAAAAAATTGTTCGGCAGGTGCAAAACTTGGCAAAGCACGATATAGGCTATCGAAATTGGCAATACCATTAAACATTCATTAGCAGAGTAGTTCTCTCAGCGTAAGATGATGTGATTCGTGTTAAAATGAATGTCCAAGAGCTCCAACCCTGTGCTCGCCTTTTCCACTCCTCTTTTGGGGGTGAAAAATCAGTTTCACCTCTCTCACAACGAAAAAAATTTTGTATGTGAAAATCGTTGTGTATCTAACTTTAATATTATAATATTTGAAATCATCTACCCCAAAAAACCATAAAACGATATCCCACATCTACAGTGGGATGGGAGTGGTGATAGGGGGGTGGTAGTGGGGGGTGGATGAAGTAAAAAATATTTTGAGGCCTTTTGTTCTTGTGCGCACACGAAATCAAAATTTCTTTTTTTTTTTCGGCCCCTTTAATAATGGGGTGTGGGTGGTATGGGGGGTGGTTAATGCAAAAAAATTCTTCAGCTTATACTAAATGCCAATTTTATGGACTAACTTGCTTGATTTACCTATTTACCCCCAATATAATATATAATAATAAAATTAATATCTTGAACGGTTCCAGAGTAATCGTGCGCACAAAAAATGGCATTTTTTTAGTACATTTTCTCGCTTGTAACGCATCACGAAACAGAATACTGCACAAAATTTTGCCAACAATTTTTTATTCGATTGTTGCAATGATAAATTAATGAATGGCATTCAGTTAAGTGAGTACCTACATCATTCAGCTCTCACCCATAAAAAAAAACATCTTGCTGTAGCGGTTATTTTCCTCGTGTTGATGAAATTCTTAGCGTAGGGAGAACGCCCGAAAGAATAAGAAAAAAGTTCGTCATTTCGAATCAAACGATTGGAATAAGTTCTATCAAGTGTACCTTTTTTACGTAGAAATGACTTCTACATGAGATTTTCTAGTCAAAAGCGCCACAACGTTTCGTAAAGGAAAAAGAGGAAAAATATTTATCATCAGGTATAGCTCATGTGGCGCCCTTCATGAGCTAGCGTGATGTTGTACATAAATTATTGTTTATTAGCTTAAAAAATGTTTCCTTACCAAATTAAGAGAAAATCGGTCAAGAGGTGTTTGAGATATTGCAAAAATAAAGAGAAATTACAATTTTGACACCCTATACCTTTTTCTACAGCAACAATTTACTAAAGCATCTTTGGTTATATCCTCCTTGTTTGATCCAAAGAATCTACTCTCGAACTATGGCCTATTATTAATGGTCCACCCTGTATAGATAGGCCGCCATATTGTAGCCGCCACTTTGAATTTTGCAAATTTTTTAATTTTCTGAGGGTCGGGAGAGTACTTATGTGACATGGAAATTTCAAGCTATCTCATCAGTACCCAAATAATTCACCAGAATGAAAAATATGGGTAAAAACATAGCTAAAAGGCAATATAACAGCTATATCTGTTTGTCTGCATGATTTGTTTGTGCGCTTCCAGTCATGCTAAAGAACTTAAAATTTTGCAAGTGGAGAGACAGACCTCAACTCTCGAGAAAATTAATAAAAATGGGAAATACAAAGTGGACGCCTCAATATGGCGACTGAGATGGCGACGTTTGGAAAATCCGAAAAATGTTGATTCAACTTTGGTTGAATCAACTTTTTTCGGAATTTCCAAACTTGAATATATAAATGGTCATTATCTGAATAGGTTGGCTTTTGTTTCATAAAAATTGGACTTGTAGTTATCTTATCGAACCCGTAGTAAAACACGGGCATTTTGCTTGTAATAAATATAATAACAACTAGTAGTACACTTTTCGTTTAAAGAATAATTTATTTCATTTGTAAAATATATAATTGGTACATTCATATAAAAAAAATGAATGAATCTACCTATTTCACAGTAAAAAATGTACCTAAATAAGGATGAATGTTTAACACAATTTTGTAATCATATTTTTTGTAATTATATTTGTTAACCAAAATGTTCATTAGATTTCGTCTTCTGGATTAACTAGAGGACTCTCAAAATCATATTCTATTTTTGGAATAAATTTCTTCATCTTTCGGTTTAATTGTGATGATGATTGTCCGACCGATTGAGCGTTTCAATCCAGATTATCTGAAGCCCCAGACAACTACAGAGAAGTTATCAAATGCAAAATATTTTCTGGAACTAGTTTATTTTAGATTTTTAGCAATTTTGTACTATTTCAAATATAGAATTTAAAAAACCCATGCGAAATTGAAATAAAATAAACATTTTAAAATCATGTCACTTTGTATTGTACCAATATGCCAATACCAATTTATTCGTGCGCTATTATATTTAAATATGGAATATAAAACATATGGTATTACATTGTTCTGTTTCTTAGAGCTGTAGGCAAGATAATATACCGAGTGTCCCATTATATTTTCCCCTATTTTAATACCTTATATCTCGAATTGAGATAAAAATGTGTGGTTTTCAGTAGACTGTTTTAAATGATCAAGTTTCCTGCCTAGTTTCAATTTTTTCGCAGTTCTCGAAATTTCTAAAACAAAATTTCGTCTTTACAAATCGCTTTTGTCAAGATTTTTTAAATGAAACTGTATATTTTCGAGTTTCTGAAGTTTCTTAAGCCGTCCAACGACATAAAATGAGTTAAAAACAGACTGAGACCTACTGCTCGTGTCATCAAACTGTCATACTCACGTGAAGAGTACTTTTCATGCGTGTTATACACTATACTTTTTCTACGGCTGCATCAAATATACAGTGTGTCCAGAATAGTATGCAACAAAGAAGATTTTTTTTATTATTGACTAGATGTGCCCGCGACTACGTTCGCTCGGAATTTTGAAACTAACCAAAGAGCTTCTTTGTAAATAACGTTTGAGATAGAATCACCAGGGACGTTGTAGAAAGAGATTGTTTGCGTCACTGACACTGGAGAGAGCCACGTAAAGCTGGCCGTGGGAAAAGCCATTGACACTGAGGTCCACACCCGCAACGCGCAGCGTCTGGCCCTGCGCTTTGTTAATTGTCATATATATTCTGGAGAATTTTCTGGAGTATTTCAGAAGTCTCAAAAATTTTGTGGAATGTTCCAGAGCTTTTTCGGATTTTCTGGAATATTACAGAAGTTTAATCATGAAAGTTTATACCGTGCAAATCGCTTATAGTACAGATCAAGCTGTATCTCCGGTTCTACTAAACCGATTTTCATAAAACTTGGCTTAGAGTGGGCCGATTTCGATGATATAAAAACTGCAAGCTTAGATAAATGTTCCTGTAAAAACCCTATTCAAATTGGTTCAGTAGTTTCTGCATGATGCGCGTTCAAACAAACAGACAGACAAAAATTCCGAAAACCATCTTAATGTATTCTATTACGCATCTTACATCCCACAGATTAGTTTTTTGCAAATATTTTCAGTAAGTATATAAAATTTCATTCTTGATAAAAATTAGTGCTCGATGCCAAATCTATTTTGGACACATTTGATTAAGTTTATGTCATGATACACGAGGTGCGAGAATTGAGACATTTTTGGTTCCGTAAACCAAAAATTTAAAAATATTAAAAAAAAACTCGTAGTACAACAATTCGCCAATATTGCTAATTCTACATTAGAATACTCCATTTAAATCAGTGAGTTGTTGTAGATATAATTTTTTGCAGGGCCGTGGAGAGAAAATACGGGCCCAGTGGGGAAAAAAATGTTTGAAAAAGGATGAGCGGGGGGCAGAAATCTAAAAAAATTGGATGATCGGTGTGGAGAAATCCAAAAAAAATTTTTTGGTGAGCGGGGGACAGAAATCCAAACAAATTTTTGAAATATGCTAAGAGAAAATTATAATACAAATTCAACAATTTAAAACCGGGCCCCCCAAATAAGCTCGGGACTGGAGAAATCACCCCCGCACCTCCCTCTCGACATGCCTGAGTTTTTTGGAGAATATGTCTCAATACAGGAAAATATTAATAACGCATTATTTTGTTTTTGTTTGATAAACAATTTTTAACAATGTTGAACATAAAATTTTATTACTTAAAATTGCAATTTATTGAAACAATTTTCAATACTGGGCGCGTCCTTAATATTTTTTTCTTAAATCTAATGCTCCGTTGATTTTTCGACAGAAAATTGTTTTTAAAAAAATAAATACCGTTGAGAAAAGAAAAAAATATTTAAAATTTTCACTATCATCGTTCGTTTCGAAAATCTTTCACATCAACGACCGAACAAGCTACGACCTTGAAAATATAACTTTATGTATAAAAACGTATGGTGAATCTAACGAGGAAAGTTTCTCAATTTTTGAGAAATAAAATTATGAATTCAAAATATGTCGAAATTTATATTATTTGCACGTAAAAACATATTTTTTCTCTTAAACTATGCATTTCAGAACAAAACTAGCATTACCATGATATTTAGCACATCAAAATATAGAAATTTCGAACAAATTACCGAAAAGATTAAATGAAGAAATATTCATGTTTTTCCTAATTATACAAAGAGGGACAATTTTAATTCTATAATGATTCGAATTCCATTCAGTATTTTATGATTAAATCTTAAAATTAAAAAAATCTATAATATTTTCGTATACAAAATCCGTCTGATTTGCATTGAAATCCAGGTTAATTAAATTCGAACGATTTCCATGACAGCTGTATGAGAAATCGCCTAGACTTTTATTCTCAATTATCCTACTCCTACACTCAAAAATAATTAGATGTTAATGTTGTTAGTTGAACTCAAAAATAACTGAAATTGCGCATTTGTGTTGGAAGTAATATTTCGAAAAGTTAATAAGTCAAAAGGAATTAAAAATAGCCTGAGTATTTATTATCAAAAAATCTTGACTGACTCACCTTTCTACTGTAGTTTCCAAAAATACTCAATATGATTATGTGGGTGGAATATGTGGCAAATTCATATCTCAAACTGTTTACTTTATGTTTACTGTATATTACATATACAAATTTATATTACGCAAAAGTAATTCCAGATTTACGTTTCAAATCCATGATATTTACAAACACACATACGTTTTCGCAAAATCACATTTGATATATCAAAGAAAGTTGTATTATGACGCCATTTTTAAAAAACAATTGATTTGTTAATTTTCCAAATATGATTTTACGCTTACGTTTATTTTAACACATATATTTTAATTGGTAAAACGTTTTCACATATAGAAAGTTCATGCAACTTGTCTACGGTTATTAAACATCTTTTTAAGTCTCCTTACGTTACTCTTAGCCTGTAGATAGGTCCTAGCATCGTCCCTGTCTGAAGACCCTTCCCGAACACCACTTAAATAATCGTCAATTCGTCTTTCGCGATTTCTATTAACTTGCACTGCAGATCTCATATGCATCGGCTTGAAATTGGTCACGCCACTCTCATCGATAAGGATATACGGTACCCTTCCAGCCAATACACCCCTGGCAGCATCCTTCGGGACCACTGCTTGCAGACTACCCCTTGAAATTAAAACCGGATAATCGAATTTGGACTTCTTCAACAAGAAATCCTCAATAGCCAGCGGATTCTGCTTCTTCATCAGCTGCAGAGGGATATCTCGAGAATTTCTTATGGTAGATAAATCCGAAATTAGCACAGCACTCTCCCGGATTAATTGGCGGATTCTGGGATCTGATTTGGCACATTCCGGGTTTTTCTTAATTCTTGTAATGGCCGTCTTTAGTGAATAGTCTCTTTCTGCCAGTTGTTTTATTAATATTATTCTTTTTAGCATGTCATTTGTTGGACCGTCTCCATAATTAAGTGAAACTTTTGGTTCTGATAAGTTTTCTACTACGTCTTCAAAACCCAGTGCTTTGGCAAAGCTGACAGCTTCTTCGATAAGTGTCATCGATGAGCTTTCTCTGCGCTCGTCCTTAATTTTCTCCAGTTCTTTGTCCATCCAAGATTTTGTTGCTTTCACAATGGAGTTTTGCAAAATGTTAACAGCGTCCTCCTCAGTTCGTACGCTTTTTAGCTGACAAGAAATATTTTCTTTAAGAAATTTAATTATCTCTGGCTTAACTTTAATCATTTTGGCAAACGAAATGTTCATTACATTGTCAGATTCTAATATTTTGGCAATATGTTCTGATATCTCTGTAGGTGACAAGTTATTATTTGTTATCGTACTCAACTTAGCTATTTTTGTGTCTTCTATAACCTGTGTGAGTTGTTTAAATGCTGTATTGCAAATTTCGTTTCTCTCAAACTGCGTGTTCATTAATTTGAGAAATTCCCGTAACAATTTGTTATCTGTTTTAAGCGCGTCTACTAAAATTTCTCCTATGGCGGTAAGGGCCATCAATTGATCTTTCGGTCTATTTTTAAACACGTCGTTGGCGGCGACTATGGCAGTTTTAAATAGTACTTTTAATTTATTTGAACAGGCGTTGAATTTGTCATCTGTCTCTGTAGTATTTGCACTAATGTACGAGTTATTAATATTGTCTGTACGTACGCTATTTTTATCTCGGAAAGTCGCTGCCCTCCGAGTCATTGTCAACAGTATATCTGACATTCTAATTATAGTGTCTTTCTCCTCAGATATTCTAGACGCTATTTCCAGCGCATCGTCTTCGCTTGCATACGTTACTAAGTTGTTCTCTGCACTCATACTCAACCTTCTAAGTTCTTCGAGTTTTTTATTTAACTGAGCTTTCTTGTCCTCTAAGCTGGCGATTATATCATCCATGCCGTCGTCCAGCAATATTAATTTGAGTTGTTCAAGTTCCAAACGTTGCTGTTCTTGTTTCGCCCTTATAGCCTCGATGTCTAGTTCTTCCAATTCGGAATTATTTAATTCTACGCTCGAAGTGTCCATTGACTTTTCGTCGGACTCCGAGAACTCATCCAAAGTAGAAGTACTGTCATCGATAATTATAAATTGAAAATCTTCCCCATTAGTTTCTACATACTCATCTTCCTCCCCTATTGTAATTATATTTTCTTCCTCTTTTTTCTTTAATTTTCGTTTTAGTTTTCGTTCACTTTCCGGTTGGGGAGGAGGTCGTTCCTCGGGGGCAGAGGCAAAGGTTAATTGGCCATCTGCCGTTATTGTGGACTGAGAAGGCAAAAACATAGGATCGGATTGTTCTTCGCCCATAATTAACCCACCTAGTAGGGTTGGTTTGTTGTCGACATTTATTGTAATACCGGGTGCGTATTCATCCCCAAACTCATTTTCAATTGTTTGTCCAGGTACAAAGACTTCACCTTCCTCCGTGTGAACCATTTGTCCGCTGACAAAACATTCTTTACCAGAGGGTAAAGTGACTTTAACACCAGATACCCGGCGTCGTTTGGCCTCCTCAGCCGAATTTGGTTCATTATCTTGAACATCTTCGATTTCGTGCAAGCAAGCGTTGCCTAAATTTTTAATTATATCAGGAATTTCAGTTATAGTTGGCAACTGATTTAATAGTTCTGGCCCTCTCCTTAAAATTGTTTCATTTACATTTTTGGTTGCATCTAAGTCGTCAACTTCCATTTCTATTGGTTGCTCGGTAGCTGGTTCGTTTATTTCTTCAATGACTCTCTTGGCGTCTTCTTCGAATTTTTTCCAATTCATATTTTTCATATTTCTCTTCATCATTTCTTTATAAGCTTTGGAATTTTCCCACCTGTGTTTTTTCTTTCGTTTCATAATCTTTTTCAGCTCCGCCTCCCATTTTTCCTCGCGCATTTCCTTGTCCTCGAAAATTTTTGCCAAACTCATGGTATATTTGCCGTGGTGGTGGAATTTCTCTTCCTCGGGAGAAGTGGCACCTTCCCCACCATACAATTCCTCAGTGCCCTCGAAATATTGTATTTCCATGGGTACTTTTTTGAAATCCTTCAGTTTGACAATAATTTTGTCGTTTTTCTGTGACACCAGAACATCGATAATGTCCCCGTCTCGTATAGCTACCTCAAATTGAGCTTGAAGCACAATATTGTATTTTTTATCTTCCACTGTATAAACAAAGACTCCAGAGTTGCTTTTGCTCTCCAGTATTTTTAACAAAACATTATGGTTTTCATTTTCTGGGTCAAACACTGGTGTCATGTATGTATAATCGTCCATTTTCTCGTGTTTATTTTTACCATAATTCTTTGACCCTTTGGGCCTTTTTTGTGAACTATGCAGCAAAACGGGGATGTAATGTTGAATTTTTGCACCAAGAAGCCATTTCCCCGTTATTCTAAGGGTACGTAAGGCCTCTCTAGGAGTCAAGGGCTTTAGTAAGGGCAAATAAAAGTTTCTAGTGAATATTTTACTGGCACCAGTGATTTTACAGAAGGACAACACGTAGTTAACCATTTTTAATTTTTTGTACTGTTTTAACTTGGTTTTAATAACAGAGTTAACTATTTAAATAAAATAATCAACACAAAATTTAACTTGTTTATTTATAGGGACATTAAAAAAACAAAATTTTTACAATATATTTAAAAAAACATTTTTGTTTATTTTTAACATTTAATATGAAAATGTTACGGTACAAATCAGACACAATGAATTAAAACAAGACAATTAATATTTATCCACGTGTTAAAAATACAAATGGAAGAGGAATATTTTAAGCGAAAAAACTAATGTGAATTTTAAATTCGTTTCGATCGGTTCGTTTGCGGTGCTAGATGGCGATCATCCCGGCGGACCCGCTGTGACTAACTGGCTTGGGCGTCGAGACGCTTAGCTGAGACCTACTTGCGTGCGCTCGTCTAATATCGCCTGCTGAAGTCGTTTCCGTATGGATTTAGAATGTGCTGGTATTTTAACATTCTTGTCGCACTTTTGGCTTTTTCAAGAATCTCCTTCGTTTTATCGTCCTCAAAGAAGGTACCTTTCTTTATGCTTTGCTCCAACTCTTCCAATTTCTGACTCTTCTTGACAGGTTCGATAGGCACATATGCTTTGGGTTTTTCGACTTTAAAATCCCTTAATTTTTTTCTCATATCCAATCTCAATTTATCGACTTTGGTTTCCGCTTTTAATAACTTCTCTTGATTTTTGTCTTTCATTCTCTTTTTTTCTTCCTCTGCTTGTTTCTGTCTTCTCTCTTCTAATAATTTAAGCGGATCTTCCATTGGTTGTCTTTGCGGTCTGAACACTTCTCTAGGCGGACTTTGTTCTTTTGCGTTTAGGCCTTCGATAGGTAGCCTTTTCTTAACTCTTTCCTTTTTCTCCGGTTGTGTTGGTTCGTCAAACACTCGTCGACGAATGACTATTTCCTCCTCGACTTTTGGCTTGGGTTTCGGCTTAGGTGGTGGGGGTGGACTGTCAGAGGGAGATCGATACTTCCGTCGCGGTTGGTATTCCTCGAGGTCTGGGGGAAGAACGACGGGGGGCAAACGACGCCTTCTTCGTGGTCGGTCTTCCTCGGTGGCTTCGAATTTCAATTGTCCTTCTTCGGTGATAGTTGAATCGCCAGGTAGGAACATGGCCGAGCTCTCCTCCTCTCCCATTACCAAGCCAGGTATTAAGGTGGGTTCGTTATCCATATAAATAGTAATTCCCGGGGTGTATTCGGCTTGTCCCTCCTCGTTGAGGATCGTTTGGCCAGGAACGAAAACTTCATTTTCATCTGTCTTCACCATTTGTCCGGTAACGAAACACAACCTACCACCTTCCGTTTTTACTTTTATGCCGGAGACATTTTGTAATTCGCACATTTCGCCGGTTTCTAATATTTTGATTACTTCGGGTATTTCTTTCATTGTCGGTAGTTGGTTTAAAACTTCCTCGCCTCCCTGTTTTAATTTTTCTGCGACATTTGTAGTTTTTTCCATGTCGTTTACCTCCATTGGAATATTCTCGTCCCCGACGTCTTCCTCTTTTTCCTCAGTTATTTGTTTTGTTTCTTCCTCAAATTTATCCCAATCCATGTTTTCTAAACAACCTTGCAACATCTGTTTCCAGTCAACAGAATCTTCGCCTTTAACTTTCTTCTTCCTTTTGTTTGCCAATCGCATCATTTCCAGTTCCCAATCTTCAACACCCTGTTCTTTAGCCTCAAATATCTTAGCGATAGACATGGTCTCTTTGCCATGGTGATGTTCTTGCTCGATAACTTCTTTCGTCCATCCGCTACCTCTGTAAAATGGTACATTTTCAGTAAATGGGGCTACAGGCAGTGTGACCCGGAGGCCATTATTTAATTTGACAATGATCTTTTCACTACGTTGAGCCATAATTATATCGATTATTTCTTTATCTTTGACCGCGCTCTCCATTTGAGAATTTATTACAAGTATGCAATTTTTGTCAATTCCATCATATATGTAATATTGGCCTTTTCCCTTTGGTTTCCTTCGTAGAATACCCTGAAGTAGGACGTGGTTTTCCATGTTGTCATCAAAAAAGGGCTCAACGTAACGGTCATTTTCATGCTTCTTAATCCTCTTTTTAACAACCGGCACCCCCTTGCCTCTTCGCCTTCTTTCGGCAGCTTTCTCATCGTGTGGTTTAAAAACCGGTATATAATGTTCTATTCTGTTGCCCAATACATTTTGTCCGGTAATAATTTTCCGACGTAAAGCATCTTTTGGAGAAAGGGGTTTTAAAAGTGGAAGATAATAATTTCTTTGGAAAAGTTTGCTTGCACGTGTAATCTTGCATAGAGATATTTTGACATTGATAGGCATCTTGATATTTTCTTATAATATTGCAAATTTATATACTAAGTGACAAACACAAATTTAAAAGACTATTAAGTACTACTTGAAATAGAATGTCCACGGCGCGTATCGAACTGAGCAGCGATAATGAACTAGATGTTGACGAATGCGGATAAAGGTTGACAATGCGGAAGAGTTCTAAACTGATTTAATCGATGCCCGGCCCGATAACCGATATCAAAATAGCCGATGGACTGGCCTAATTGGTCCTTTGCCCACTAAATGACCCTCTTCCACACTCGGTGACGTATTATCCCCACTGAGTCAAATACACTTCCGTACTCGTGGGGTTCCAGCCAATTGAATTGATAGTTTCTTTCTTTGTTTAGATATTTCTTATAATCAACGTCAAAGAATTTTCCCTTTTTAATACTTTTTTCCAGTTCTTTTAGTTTTTCACTTTTTGTCACTGGCGCCAACGGCTCATACTTAGGTTTCGGTGGTGTATTATCCTTTATTTGCTTGATTTTCTGCCTAATTTCTCTTCTCTTCTTGTCAATAGAAACTTCTTCTTTCGCCTTTTTTTCCGTAAACACCGAAACGCGTTCTTTTTCTTGTTGCAATAAATCTTTTTCTAACATTGGACGCGAGAGATCGAAAAAAACGGGGCCCGTAGGTTTAGGTTTAGGCTCAGCATCCCAGTCTATTTTCAGTTCGAAAGATTTTTGTTTTGGTATCTTTTTGGGGCCACGTTCACGACGTTTAGGACCCATATTTTCTGTGAACTGCCGCTTAGGTCTCTCGTAAACTAACTCCTTCCGTTTAGGAGGCGGTGGCCGCTTTTCCTCCTCCTCTTCCTCGCTATTTTGCTCCTCCTCCAACTCAACCTCTTCCACTTCTGGCAATGCGTCGTGCTCTCTGAAGTCGTCTTCCATTTCAGTAAATTGGAGCTCGCCCGATTCCGTAATCGTCGATTCTCCTGGCAAAAACATTGCCTTGTTTGGCTCGTTGCCCATAACCAGTCCCGGAATTAGAGTAGGCTCATTATCCAATAATACTGTAAATCCAGGGGTGTACTCTGATACGCCCTCTTCATTTGTAACTGTTTGCCCGGGCACGAATAGCTCGCCATCTTCGGATTGGACCATTTGACCGGGCACGAAGCGTTCCTCATTTTTCGATTGCAAATTTACCGTCATACCAGAGACATTGGCTATTTCCGTCAAGTCACCTTGATCTTTAATGATGTTTATAATCTCTGGAATCTCCGGCATCGCTGGCAACTTACTCAGTATCTCTTCTCCGGCATTTTTTAGCTTTTCGTTTACATTCTTCGTCTTGTCCATATCATCCACCGCCATCGCTATAGGTTCATCGTCTACGGGATCATGGGCTTCTTCAACCACTTGTTTGGCCTCTTCTTCGAATTCTTCCCAATTCATATTTTCCGCAGTTGCGGCCATCATCGCTTTCCAATCGGCGGTACCTTCTCCTCTGTGTTTCTTTTTCCTTTTAGCGGCCATTCTCATCATTTCCAATTCCCATTCTTCAACTCCTTGTTCTTTAGCCTCAAAGAGTTTGGCCACTGTCATTGTTTCTCGTCCGTGATGATGGGTTTCTTCTATTTCCTTTCTAGTCCATCCTTCACCCCTATAAAAAGGCGCATGACCATCGTACGACACTAAAGGGAGGGTAACTTTTGTTTTATCTTTTAAAATTACGACAATTTTCTCACTCCGCTGTGCGATTATCACATCTATAATATCTTTGTCCCTGATTGCTCTTTCCATTTGTCGAGAAAACACCAAGGTACATTTTTTGTCGGAAACATAATAAGTGTAGCATTGTCCTTTGCCTTTTGATTTGGTAGAGAGTAGTGCCATTAACTTGCTATGACCATCCATGTATTCGTCGAAAAGAGGCATTAAGTATTTCCTACTTGCCTTCTTCCTTTGGCGTTTTTTACCTAAACCTCTTGGTAAATATCTTCTTCTTTGAACTCTGGCCTGATATTCTTCAAGGACAGGTATGTAATGTTCAATTTTATTGAGAACATTTTTTCCAGTAATAATATGACGTCGTAACGCATCCTTAGGTGATAACGGCTTCAATAATGGAAGGTAAAAGTTACGTTGGAATAACTTACTAGCTCTAGTAATTTTGCATAACTGTATCATAACATTGAAAGGCATCTTGATGGGATTTTATTTTCTCGGTGAAAATAACCAAAAAATACACTATTGCATTAAACTCAGCAGCACTAAGCAGGTTTTTAAAAATATATCGAAGGGTCCTATTGGGATTAGATCGCAGTTCGAAAAACAACTGACCTAAAAATTTCAACTAAAAGTGGAGGGGTGTGCTTTGTACTTGAAATTATTTTTATACTTGGACAATTGTTACAAGGTGGCAAAAGTAAGAATAAATATTGGTCAGCAATTTCCTATTAGTACAATAAATGGTATGCACCATGTCATGATCATGAATAATTTTGGTCAGACATTTACGATTTATTAAATATGTGAATTGTGAATATCATCATTCCAACCAAATATGGTTTAGTGCCTATATAAATACTAAATTACTGCAAAAATAGTGAAGAACTAAATGAGAGGTGGTTCTAGAATGTCTAGACTAGTGTATGAAGTTAAAAATATTATAATTAATTGTAGTTGAATCAAATTTTATCTTGTGTAACAGTACGAAAATGTCAATGAGAACTTGTGATTGTTTATTTGGAGCCTGGATTTATTTCTGTTGGTTTATTATTGGCCACAGGAAGTGTTTAGGATTACTATTTGTTGAATTGACAGATAAATCACTCTTTATAAAGTCACACATAGTGTCAGTGGCGTAACTAAAAAACACATTTCTACAGCGCCGGTTTACCCACTAGGCACACTAGGCACGTGCCTAGGGGCGCCGAAGGCGATCCTCAATAACAATAATTCTGGAAAAAAAAACGAAATTTTTAAATCTAAAACATAAAATGCAGAGACGCCTATAACACCTACCTATTCTTAATTCATCATAAAAGCGAACAGCAAACATCGAATGGACAATGATAATGACGGATTTAATTAGGTTTTAGATTGGAGAAATGCTAAAATTTATTAGATCTAAAGGTCTTACCTCTACATTTCCTAACAAAGAAGTCGCTTTACGAATATTTTTTTATTATATTTATAAGTTTGGCAGTTACGAACTCTACAGGGGAGAGATCTTTTTCAACATTAAAATATGTAAAAAGAAATAGTATATTATATTACTAGGAGTAGAACGCACTCTTTTTTTGTGTTGAGCCCAGGATTTGCGGCTGAGGCGAAGCCGAAGCCGCAAACTGGGCGAAACACAAAAAAGGCGTTCTACTCCGTGTAATATATACTATTTTTTCTTCAAGCGTATTAAAATGCAAAAATTCATTTATTTATCATAAATGTACAAATATTCAAACTAGTCTTACATGTTGACACAATATGACAAGTGGCTAGTGGATAGCGCGCCACCGGTGGCTTTCGGTATTAACATTATGTTACTAGTAAAACAATACCCACTGCGGTGGCGCTTTCGGAACTAACATTATGTTACTAGTAAAACAATGTCCACTACGGTGGCGTTCGGTACTAACATTTTGTTACTAATAAAACAATGTCCTACTTCAACTTCTGTTTTTGGTGACATAATTTAAACATTTTAATACGCTTGAAGAAAAAAGTTATTTAAGAAATTCGTTAGAAAACGAAAGACTAAGTGAATTAGCCCTCCTACACTTAAATAGTGACCTGTTAAATAGAATAGACCCCAACAGCATAATATAGACAAGGTTCACAAGTTCAAGGCGGTGTTAATGCTTGATAAAGCTGGTAAAAATATGAATGAGGGCGCATTGGATTCAGAATTACGTCTAGAAAAATGTGCGAAAGTTTCAAACCCGCACATAAACAATTGCAAAAGTTATAAACAAATGAAGATTGAAAAAATAACGAGTTTCGTTTTTTGCAAGTAACTCAAAAACTATTAATATTTAAGAAATTTTAAAGAAAGCTTCTTAAAGAGGAAGAAATTTGCAATAAAAAGCCCCAACTCCCGAAACTTTATCTCTAATATTAATAATTTTAATTTAATGTTGAAAATAGAGCTCCGCGCGGCGAACCGTTACGATGCTCTGAAACCGGCCGTAATAAGTAAAAATAATTTTTTATGTTTTTAAATAATAATTTAAAAATTTTAGAAAAATATGGTATTATTTAGACACTTAAAAGAACAATATCCCATTGGAAAAAAAATGTTTCACCGATTTTTCATAAAATGAGTATTGTTAATTAATAATTTTTTTTTAGAGTTTGCATTTATGTTTCAAGTCGGATAATTGTTAAACAAAAGCCACTAAAATTATTTCGCTTTATGGAGACCTTATGTCAACTATACTTTATGGGATTATGACATTGCGATGTTTTTAATTGTTATAGTCTATTAGTTATTAATTATTTAACTTAACAAAAAACTAAAAAATGAAAAAGTGAGGTTGAAAATTTTTTAATTAATTTTAATTATTATTACTGTTCTTATATTCAAAAATACTATAAGATTACGTAAACTTTAAATTTTTATTCCTATTTGTTTAAATAAATTTTATAAACATATAGATAAATTACGTATTTTTGGAAAAAAATGTTGCCATTATATTTGTTATAAATATTTTATAGGAAATTTCTTCTTCTTTAAGAATCTTTCTTTAAAATTTCTTAAATATTAATAGTTTTCGAGTTATTTGCAAAAAACGAAACTTGTTATTTTTTCAATCTTCATTTGTTTATTACTTTTGCAATTGAAGGGGTGGATGGATAAAGGTTGTTAATTGATATTTTCAAAAATTGAGTTATCCTATTCGATGAAGCTGTTAAGTGATGATACAACTTATTACCACGTTTCGTTTCATCTCAATGACTATATTCTTAGATACCAAATTGATAAAGGCGCTAAGGAACAGGATAACTCAATGCTTCTAGTCGATAAAGGTGTTAATAAGTAACATTAGCATCTTTATCTAATTCGTTAATTAACACCTTTTTCCATCCACCCCTTCAATTGTTTACGTGAGAAATTTTTGCACATTTTTCTAGACGTCATTCCGAATCCAATGAACCCTCACTCATATTTTTAAGAGCTTTTATCAAGCATTAACACGGCTTTGAACTTGTGAACTAGTCTAATATATCAGTTTGCATCTGAGAAAGCAAGAAAAAAGATTTTTTAAGTCTGCAAAGACAATTTGTTGTGTTTTGTGTTTCGTTTTATTTAATGATATATTTCTAGAACCTAGATTTGTTTAATTTTAAATATTTTTTATTATTTGTTGGCTTTTTTAGTTGTATAGTTTTTGTTGAACCGTTTTTTCCAAGTCTTTTTTGTTTGCTGTTTTTTTTTGTCCTATACTTATGTTTTTCAGTAAAATATAACAAAAATAAGTTTTTCATCTGTACTTACTTTTAAACAAATGTAGGTTGGTTTAGATAACAAAATTAAAATTAAAGAGCAATAAAAACCCCAAAAAAATCATTTTTTGGCAAACTATTCAAAGTGGTGCCGCAAAAAAATTTTCGCCTGCGGGGCCATTTTGTTTACCAGTCAAAAATTTTCGCCTCCGACGAATTTGCCTGCGACACTAGCTTTCGCCTTCGGCGTCATTTCATTTAGCCACTAAGGGGGCGCCGAAAAATTTAATGCCTAGGGGCGCAAAAGTTCATAAACCGGCACTGCATTTCTAGAAAAAATGCATTAACTTTTCGTATTAATAAATATTGTTTTATTTCAAAATGATTTGTATTATATTTTTCAAAAGCAGGGAACAACGACACGGCTGTGGCAGACATCGACGTTTTGTGGAAACCGCACATCATCAATGCTTCGCTGTTAAAGGACTGAGGTAGTAGAACTTAAACAAAATCTAGAACTGAAATAAATAAATGCTAATAAACAAATAAACAAATAGGAATTAACATTTTGCTCTAATACAAGTCAACTCCCTTTATATGGAGCCGCTGAGATTCAATACACTGAAAATATTTTTTATTTTTATTGTTCAAATTGGTTTCGCAGTCGGTAACGTCCTACTGCAAATTTCAGTTATTTCATAATAATGTTTATTAAAAATACCCGAGAATACAATTAAGTACAATTATATAAAGTACAATTGATATACGACCTAATTTAAGTAAAGTTCGTTTGATTCTGTGGGACATCAGTTTCAATATCTGGTGCATCCTCATATGTTTAGTCTTTAATAAAAAAATTTAGTAAGATTAGTCTAAAAAATTATAATAAAATGAGGTTTATATAAAACAAGACTGTTTTTACGCCTCTGGCGATCATCCTCTATGTCGGATATGTCCCAATTTCAATAGAGAGTATTCCACCATGCTATTTTAGATACATGCCAAATTTGAAGTATGAATTTTAAGTCTAAAAGAAGTTATTGTGTTTAAAATACACACAGACATTTTTTATTCGATATTTGATTTCAGTTTGTATCATATGAATCATGTTTCAAAGTTCCAGTCATCGAAAAATAATTCAGCATTGCGACGCCATTCCTGTGCACTGCGGAGGAAAAACTGCAATTGAAGTTATTTACTCTCTTTTTTGATCATACGCCATTTACTTTCAAATATTTTTATTATTTTTCGTATGTAATATCACTAGTGCTTAAAATTTTATCGAAAATTTTTTCGAAAGCGTGTTGCCTGGTAATATAAAGAGTGCAAATTGGCAGTTTATTATCTGATTAAATCCCGACCGCTTTAGCGGGAGGGATTTAATCTTTGATAATAAACTGCCAATTTGCACGAGTTATATTAACTAGGGGTAACTTAGCTTGAGAAAAAATTTTTAGATAAAATTTAAAGCACGAGTGGTATTTGAGGAGAATATTTCACGAATAAATAATTCATTAAGTACATCTTCAATATTATGTTTTCTCGTTAATTGCCTTCAGACGTTTTATTGTCACTTTTTAGAGTTTACTGACCTTTATTTTCAATTTCCTCATTAATTTGATATACAGAAATATTTCCAAACCGACTCATATTGTCAAAACAGCAAATCTGAAACAAACGCAGTAGAAACAATGGAGATTTCCTATATTTCAAAATGATCTAGTGACGTTTCTATGGCAACTAGTAAATAAAACGAGTTGAAACCTTAGATATTATAATATATAGACTGGCTTAACACCTTTCAGGCGTTTCTGAGGTGCAATATGACGAGGAACGATAGAGAGAGCACTACATCTTCAATCTGCGAGCACTAGTTTATTCCCGATGTCCCGCCTATTTATTACTATACACTCATGGTTCCGAGATTGACATAGAGAGCGCCATCTAGCGCTACCGCTACTAGAGTTATATTCCATAATAATTGTTCATTGATTCATATTTACGGGTTTAATCCTTATTTTTAACTTAAGAAGTTTACAAATTATGTTGAGGTTTGCTTCGTTAGGCAGAGTGAATTTTAAATACAACAAATTAAAATATTGCACAGCTTTGATTCAACTAGTTACTTTTTGATAGATTACCGTATGTAAGTAGGTACCTAGGTACATTGTCAGTTTGTTTACAGAGCGGATGTGTTTACTTGACATTTATAATAAATGATTTGCTTAACTTTGTAACTACGTTATTGAGCTATTGAAAGCTGTGCTTGACTTGTTCCTGTATTATGAGCTAGGTATATTAAGTACAATCTTTGTATATTATTATTATCTGATTGAAAAGTAGGCAAATTGAAATAGTTAACAGATAGGCAAGGGTTATAGCCTATATATTTCAGACAGGCTTCTCTTTGGAACTGACGATTGTTTACTATAATGTGGTGTGTTTATGTTTGCTAGTACATAATACAATATTACAATTTACAAGGTAAGTTAACAATTAGTAATAAGCTAGAGAAGATATTTATAGATAAAATTTAAAAGCGTGAGTTGCCCTATTTGCCGAAAATATTTCACGAAACAAAACGTCAAAAAATTATCGCAGTATTGGCCGCTGCAGCGACCTAAAAAATTAGAGCGATAAATTTTGCATGTTGGTACTGTCAAAAGCTGATCTAGCTTGAATTACCACTAATAATGACATATGATTGGTGCAGTGTTGTGAAAAAACGGTCTCTCATTGGCTATAGCGTTAATGAGTGAAATAATCAAGATAATAGCCCGGGGACTTTTAAGCGAAACACCCTGTCTATTGAAAGTTTGTTTATCTTTATTCTCCTAGAAGTATAAGGTTTTAAATTATTTACGTGAGTCATATGGATTACCTATATGAAAAAAAACACCGTTTTCTGAATTACGCGTTCCGAAATATTTTCTGAAAAACATGAAATATTCAATAAAATGAAATAATGCCATCGAAAAGTTTATACCTCAACCTTTAATTAGCAATTAGCAATTAATTACTTCCGTATTCACGTAGAGTGGAGTGGAAGCATACCTACTAGCTGTAAAAAAAATGTTGAAAATTGTTTTGTTCAAACAGGCCTGAAACGTGGAGATTTTAAGTTTGTCAAAAAAATGTGTCTGTCTGTCGGTCTGTAACTTTTTTGTGAGCACACGATTACTGTGGAAACGGTTTATGACACTGACTTGAAATTTGGTACACCTATTAGGCCAGTCGTATAAGGAAAGTAAGAGAAAATAACTGGGAGAGTTTTGAAAATTTATGGTGATGTTTAATTTTACGATTTATAAATATTAAACTTATCAGAATACGCGCATCTTCTTGAAATTTTAAATAGGAGTATAACTTTTCAATCTGAATAACTTTCCTTACTGACATTTTACTGTATTTTTTTACAGAAAAGGTACTTTACGTGACAAGATAAAAATTTTTGCTCAATAAAATTACGCCCAAAATTACATTTCAGATAAGATATTCTAACTGCAACTTTAATCAGGGAATACTCTGTATATATATATTAGACATTACGTAAAAAAAAATTTTTTTTTGCTTACAATAATTTTACGGGCATCATAAATTATATGATATAATTGAATATTTCATTCATTTTCAGTGTGAATTCCACTGATAGCAAAACAGCAGTATTACAATAACAAAATTAATAAGTCTAATAATAAAACAGAAACTATGTCCCAGGTAGCAAAGGCACGTGAACATGACGTGAAAAAATGGCCATGAGTGACGAGAAATGACGAGTTAGATGACGTAAATGAAACGTGAAAATGGCTTCCTAATGTCTCAGACGAATGACGTCTTATGATAGACGTTAATTTGACGTCTTTTTCAGGTTATATTTGGTAATCCCCCCACAGGTTTTTAGTAATAGAAACATATAAAACTACATACTAATTAGTAGTCTACTTGATAAAAATAAAGTAATTAATGCATAAATAAGTTTTGTCCTATGAATTTGTTTGTTAGCCATGCGTATATTTTATTTACATTAACATATCTAATTATCTAATATTGTTTACCATCACTCCAATTTTTTCTCACAAGGGTTGCCTGCAAATTATAATGTTTATTAACTTATTAAATTCATTTTTACTTACCTTTACCAATTGCGGTGGGTAGGGGTCGAACCTACATGTCTCCCGTTGTCCGTATTACAGTACTGACTCTTCTACCAACTGAGCTATCTTAGTGACCGCTATTTCGCATGCTAAAAGCAGTATTTATAGTAATGTGTATGAAGTCTTTATTATGTGAAATTGAATTTCTAGCCTTATTTAAAATATATGAAAATCTTTCAGGTTCTCTTTTTTTTTTCTATTTTTTTACGTGTTCCCAAACCTGAATTTTTCGAGTTACTAATATTTTTATTTATTTATAATTATTAAGAAGAACTTATTTAATTTAATTAAACTGTCACCAGTAGTACGAGTACTTGTTGAACAACGTAATTATTACATTAATTCAGTGGCGGTTCGTTAAAAAAAATGTTTATTTTAAGAATTTAAGTTTTAAGTTGAAGTACTTATACAAACCTGGGAAAAGTGTTGGAGAAAAAACGGTAAGGTATAATATCATCTACAACATAAATAGAATATTTAATGGTCTAAAACAGACCTAAAATTGAAAAGAAGTATGTTCGTACATCGGTTTTATAAGCAATTATCTTACGAAAAACAACTAAAATTTTTTTCGCAATTATTTTAACAAAAAAAAAACGGAATGAGCAGGGGTTGAACCGCGGACCTTGTGTCTTGCAAGACAACAACAACAACAAAACAAATTTATTAGGTGTTTAACGAACATAAATGCGCCTCGCCGGATCCCTTCCCGGAGCCAGCCCGACAATCACGGCGTGCAGCGTCGTGGTAAATGTGTTAGAAACTCCTGTCTGCCACAGGCAGACTTAAGAACTAATTAAAAATGAAAAAACATGTGCCCACATGGGCCTAAAACTAATTAAAATACACTATAAATAACTAAAAACTCACTAGGCAAACGCACTTTTGGAAAATTTTGATTGTTGATACGGGAAAACAGAGTTAACGAAAATACCCATTCGAACAAATGACGATCTCGTGGTCTGACCGCCGTCGAGGAAGGTAGAGTAGGTTAAAAGTTATATGATGACGCTTAACCCACTCAACCACTAACTTCTGGTAGAATACTTGCTTAAAGACTTTATAGTGGAAAACGCAACGGCTAGATTTTGCTTTTTAATGCATTTTAATCTAATTTTATTATTAAAAGAACTCGATATCTTCACAAATAAACTGCCAAATCTTTGCAAACTCTTTCGAATATAAATTATTTTGGATATTGTTAAAAAACATTATCCTCGAATAAAAACGCCAATACTTATCCCTCACGACACGGTTTATTTTTTTTTAAACTTTACACGCTGTTTACGATAACAAAATGCCATCAGCGAGTTTTAAAGTTTGTAATCCGATAAAATGTAAATAAATTTAACACCGAAAAAAGACGACAATATGACGTGATGTGTAGCACGTCATTTTAATGTCATTTATAAGACGTCATTATGTCGTCGATTTTTAGTGCATTGACGTCTTTTTGACCAGAATCACCAGATTTTGACGTCATTATAACGTACCCTTGCTACCTGGGTGGCATATTATAAAAGAAATATAGGGAAAACAAAACTTCAGAAAGGAAATAAATATTGTGGAAAATAATATTAAGTTAAACAATAATGAAATTGCAAATCATTTTCATAAACATTTTACGACCAGTTTAATAAGTAATAATCAAAAAAGAGATTTTAAATTCTTGAATACGAATGTGCCTTTGGGTAATGTTTCCTTTTTTCTCTCATCTTTAAGCGAACAGGATATAGTAGCCTTAATAAACAATCTCAAACCATCTAATGCTAGTGGCTACGAAAATGTATCAAATAATTTATTAAAAAATTGTAAATATCTTATCTGTCAACCCTTATCGTCTCTGATAAACTTATCACTTGAACAAGGAATATTCCTGAAAAATTAATGCTCTGTGGTTAGTCCTTTATATAAGAAAGGTGACGACAATTTCTATGAAAATTATCGAGCTATTACATTACTATCAGGCTTCTCCAAGATATACGAGTCAGCCGTAAATGGTCAACTGGCAACCTTTTGCATACGTAATGACATAATCTCACCAGAACGACATGGTTCTATAAAAAATGGGGGTGTGGATACGGCCTTAAGTAGTTTTCATATAGAAGTTCTTTTGATTGCGTAGACAATCAATTGCTTTTGGAAAATTATGCAGGTATGGAATTAGAGGGCCTCCATTAAAATTTATAAAAATATCTAAACAATAGAGATCAAGTTGTTCAAATTAATGATGTCAAAAGTGAACCCAGGAAGGTAACCCATGGTGACCCACAGGACTCCATCCTGGGCCCTCACTTATACATTGTTTTTGCTAATGACCTTTTTAAAGCCAATTGAGAATTTACAAATAGTATGTTATGCTGACGAGACAAATTTTCTAATCATGGAAAGCAACGGCACGGAGGCAATAAATTCGGCAGAAAATATCTACAAAAAAATGCATTCTCTGGTCTGAAAAAAAACTTAATCAATTTAAATAAGCAAAAAACCGTCTCGATACTCTTCAAGCAACAAATTTCGCAGGCTAATATAAACACCCAAAATTCTGTCCTGTTCAACATTCATAACTCAGGTAAAATTTTAGGAGTCTGGTTTAAAATGGGATATCCACATTGATGAATTGTGTAATAAATTATGCACTTGTTGGTATGCGTTACCATCACTGGTAAACCTCTGTAGTCAAAATATTGTAATTAGTATCTATTATGCAAACTGTCACTCTCAGATGCGATATGGCGAAAACGATATATCATTACTTGGGGAATAAGTAATTACTCTCAACGCGTTTTTACCCTAAAAAAAAATATGCACTGCGAATACTAACATTAAAAAGAGTATCCTACAGACCAGCATTCAAAGAATTAAAAATTTTAACACTAATTGGCATATATATTTATATGAACTAAGCTGCTTTGTTTATAAAAATTTGTCCACATTTCAAAAATATCTGACTGACCACAGTTACTCCACAAGATTTAAAAATAATCTTATACCTAATCAACATTCGACAGCACGTTATTAAAAAAGCATTTATTTTAACGGCGCAAAATATTCAGTGCTTTGCCAACTGAGATAAAAAATTCTCAAAACATCACTATTTTCAAAAAAAGGCTAATAACCTTAATTATTGACAAAAACTGTTACTCTCTTGAAGAATTTTTCTTTAATTAATGTTAAACCTAAGTTACCTTTTACTGCATTTGTTTTGTTTTTATGTGTATTATATACGTATATATTGTGCAATGATGTTATATACAATAATCGTTGTATGTATGTGGTATTTATGTGGTATTTATGTATGTATTTATATTATATAACTAACTGTATGCATGTATTGTTTGTTCTTAACCTGACGCTCTCTACAATTACTTGTATTATTTTCTCCTTTGTACAATTAATTGAGAATAAAGAATTATTATTATTACTATTTTATTTTCCCAGAACATACAAATTTTGTGACATTCTAAGTTCATTTGTGAGAATACTGCCAGTTCTACAAAAAAAAATTTTTTAAGCGACTTTGAATAACAGCCAAAAAAACGTTTTGGAGCACCCCCCCACCGCGAGTACAGTGATCACGTACGGAAAAATCTAATTACTCGATACGTCAAAATGAATATCTCCCTAAATTTTCAAAACTATACTAGTTATTTCCACTAGCTCGTCATATAACGTCTACTTTTACTGTACTATATTAGCCCACCCAAGTAGCACAATTAATTCCTCAAGATATTCCGAGGATAAAAATTTAGGAATTAGTAAATATCTTCTAGAGGTCTGTAAGAGTTCCCTAAGTTGGGCAAATGTCAGCATATCAGTATTAAATAGTACTTCCCATGGTAATCGAAAAAAGCTATTAGTATAGAATCAGCCTTTTGCATACCTACAGAATTTCCATAGTAATCTTTAGGATATCTTATCGCTTGCCAATATAAATGGTCCCGAGGACATCTTTATAGGATTTCTGTTAGATGTACCGCATCGATCCTGCAAACAGATTTAATTCCTGTAGTAATCTTTCGGGTATTTTATCGCTTACCAATATAAACGGTACTGAAAACATCTTTATAGGATTTCTATTAGATGTACCAACACACACACTTCTTATAGAATTGCCAGCGGTAGCTGGTGAAATGTTGGTTAATCAAAATCTCAGTATGGGACATCAGACCCAAACCAAACCAAAGATTAGAGATCGTTATGAGATTCATCCAAATAAATCGATGATCCCTGAGAGAATTTGGACGTTGCAGTAATGTTATTAATGTTCTATAAATTCATGAGTATAAGATAATGCATGACTGATTATGGTCAGTGGTTTGTACGTGGCGTTATCTAGGAATAATTTCTGTAACAAACTACGTGGTAAGCAAACAAATTTTATGCATTAAAAGAATTTCTTCTTGCGATTTCTATAGGTGTTCTATTAGCGATAATAATAATATTTCCATTTTAATACTTTATTTGATCTCTGTAATACATAGAAAATTGAGCTGTATGGTAATTCCCTTTTAGAACTTCTAGAAGATGTCTACAAGTATTCTGTTAAGGATAATAATACTATTTCCCTTTTAATACTTTATTTGATTTCTATAATACTTAGAAAATTGAGCTGTATGGTAATTCCCTTTTAGAACTTCTAGTAGATGTCTGTGGGTTAACAAAAGTTGAAATGCCTATGTAATACCGAGTTTACATTTCCCCAGTGCATAAAAGTTGAGCACATATAATGATTTCTCATTATGATTTCGGAAGGACTTCTAGAGTACATAAATACAAGATATCCTCGCGGGCAGTAAATAGAACTTCTTAAAGATATCTTAAAGAATTCTGTGCTACTTGGGCAGTCATTATAAATGAAATCACTAAGGTGGAGATTGACAGTATGCGACGTCAGAGATCTTTTGGGGCTTGGTGGGGTGGGGGTTAGTTGTATTGGTAAATTGTTAGCACGTTGCGCCACCGGGGTTTTCCGTCATCTTGAAAAAATGGTTAAAAACCGTTTTTAAAGGGCGTAAAAAATTTCCCGTATTTTATGTGCTATGCATTTTTTTCGTAGGACTGACAGATTTTTGTTTATTGCGAAATAAATTTTGAAATGATGGCACGGCTCGCGGTTTCTCGCATTTTTCTCGATAAGGGTAGCTCCTACGAGAAAATTGTTCCACATGAAATTTGTAGAACAGGAAAATACCTGCCGATTCGTTTTTTTTTAATTTTTATTTTCAAACAATAGTTTACAATACAGCGCGCCGCAAAAGTCGGCATGCAATTTTTTTTTTTTTTGTGGAGGAAAAATCTTCAAGAGACACCCGCCTAGATGTTGTGCGGCAGTGTAGTATGAGATTTTTACTCACTAAAACCCCTCCCGCTCTTCACAGCGACACCTCGGAACCGCTTGCGCATTACTTTTCGGCTTACCTCGTAGAAGTTACCCATATCGAAAAAAATGCGAGAAACCGCGAGCCGCGCCCTCATTTCAAAATTTATTTCGCAATAAACAAAAATCTATCAGCCCTACGAAAAAAATATAGAGCACATAAAACATGGGAAATTTTACACCCTTTAATATGCCGTATTTGTTTTTTATGTTAGACTCAACAGAAGCCGAGATATTTGAAAAAAACGGTTTTTTACAATTTTTTCGAGATGGCCGAAAACCCCATTCGCGTAACGTGTGCCGACAATTCGCCAGTACACTCATGATTTAAACTCGTAGACATTGAGCCTGTGCCACCAAATTTCTTAAAAAATTGTGTTGAAAATATCCTTATAGGACAGAAAATGTGAAGGTCTGAAAGTTTCAATTGTTGCTTTTACTTAGGATGGCAGAATACCTTATACTATAAAAAGTAAGAAAAACGTAATTTTTTATTCTTCCAGCGGCATTTTATTTTTACATAGTTTACATGTTAAAATATATTGACTTGGTCCAAACGGTGAGCTAATATCAGTTAGAAAAGATTACATGAAGGCAAAAATGCATACTTATTTAACACAGTAGTGCCACCATAGATAGATCCACGGTCGCGGTGGTCTAAGCCAATCAGCCAGCTCCTTGTTCAAATCAACAACTTATTCAGGCCTATGATGGAACGTTTACGTTATTTAATAGACACCTGTTATGTTGAGCGCTGACCAAAAAATATATAAGAGTGAGATAGACAGATGGCCGTAACATCCCAGGCAACACGGTCACGTCATTTTGATGTCATTTTTTAGTAACTATTTGTCGGCGACGTCATATTACCAAAAAGTGACGTCTTAATGACGTCTGCATTTGTACGTCATAATGCCGTACATTGAATTCGCCATTATTACGTTTTTATTTAGTGATTTTATACACCAGTGACGTCTTAAAGACGTCTGCATTTGTACGTCATAATGCCGTACATTAAATTCGTCATTATTACGTTTTTATCTGGTGATTTTAAACACTAGTGACGTCTTAAAGACGTCTGCATTTGTACGGCATTATGACTTAGATTAAATTCATCATTATTACATTTTTATTTAGTGATATTAAACACCAGACAAAAAAACATTAGTTTTACAAAATTGCCACCGCAATAATTATTTACAGAATCTTTAAAAATACAATAATAATAAGTGGATCTTTAGCATTAATTACATGGTAATAAGTAACGTCTTATTTAAGTCGAAATAATTACAATTTTATTTTTTTGGCTGTATATTAATATCATCAACAGTATAGGATTTTTTTCGATCTAGAGTTCATTGGCCAATAGCCATTAGCCAGTGTCATATATTGGTTTTGTCAAAAAGTGATCTAAATTTATCCCAGGCAGCAAACTGACGTCATTTTTTGGTCACATTGGTCGACGACGTCACGTGACGAAAAAATGACGTCTCAGTAACGTCATATTGTGATTAAATTATGACGTCATGTTGAGACGTCGATGCGACGTTTGGTGACGTAATTTTCAGAAATTATTTCTAGTTGGCGCCACATGCAAACTATGCATTACCACGTTGTTTATTGCATAAATTATTTCTAGATGGCGCCACATACAAACCACTGAAAACAATCAGTCCTTCTTTATACCTTATATTCTAATGAATTTATAGAAAATAAATAATAATATAAATTGCAATGTTCAAATACGTTCAGGAAACGTTGATTGATTTGGATAGATCCTATAATGGTCAGGTTAAAGATCATTATTATATGGCTGGGCCGAGATAGCATAAAAACCAGTAAGTGCTTCACCTATTAATTTGTCCATTCATCTACATCGTACACGGCAGCTTATCCTGTAATGCATATCATACATCGGACAATGGAAAAATCCTAGAGCCCTAGGCCATTTACATGCCATATTCCACCAAGTTGGCTTATTTATTATATTTCTCATATGTACATTTATTAATTAATCAAAAATAGCTTACATATGAAAGCCCATCGACATTATTTAAGCGACGTCTGTTGACGTCACTTAAATGACGTCAATGGGCTGTGACATTTTGCCGTCATATTAAGCGTCGCATTGGTGATAAAGGTGCCGAAAAAATAACGTCAAAATGACGTGACCGTGTTGCCTGGGATAGGTGTGTTATGACTCACGGTCAGTAAACTATACGGTTACCTCGATCAGCAGCTTTAGGACGAGAGAGACGCGGGGGGCGGGAAATCGAATGAAAGAGACAGCATATCTGATTTCCGTGCAAAAGACAGAGACAAAGATACCGGAAGGTCTACAGCCTACGTCACCTGTAGACACTACACAGGTATCTTTGTCTCTGTCTTTTGCACGGAATTCAGATATTTCTGCCTCTTTCATTCGATTTTCCGCTCACCGCGTCTCTTTCGTCCTAATGTTGCCAGGCCTGTAGCTGGAAAGTGCTTTCAGAGCGGGCCCGTAAAAAAGTCCGAAAATTTTTTTGATGAGCGGGGGGGGAGAAATCCAAAAAATACTTTTTAATCCGAAAAAATTTAAAAATGTTTACCCAATCTCTTTCAAAATATTAAAAAGACAGTTAAAATTGCCCCCATTACGATCATCGTAGGTCGGGCAGTGCCCGTCCTGCCCCCCCTAGCTACAGGCCTGAATGTTGCTGATCGAGGTAACCGGATAGTTTATTGACCGTGGTTATGACTAACGTAAACGTTCCATCATAGGGCTGATTAATACAGTAGGGGCCGTTACTTTCTGTCCCGATTAAACGTTACCGGTGGGTCAAACCAATTCAGTTACCTACCATGGAGACAATTGTACTTTTAATGATTTTGCAGACGGTTAAAGTTTAACGTTGACAGAAAGTAACGGCCCTAGGCCTGAGATCTATTAACCGCTGTAATACCTTACACACACGGGCTATACGCAGGCACGGTCAATAAACGGTACGGTTACCTCAATCAGCAGCTTTACGACGAGAGAGACGAGGGGGGCGAGAAATCGAATGAAAGAGACAGACAAATCTGATTTCCGTGCAAAAGACAGAGACAAAGATGCCTGTAGTGTCTACAGGTGACGTAGACTGTAGACCCTACCGGAATCTTTGTCTCTGTCTATTGCACGGAAATCAGATATGTCTGTCTCTTTCATTCGATTTCCCGCCTCCGCGTCTCTCTCGTCCTAAAGCTGCTGATTGAGGTAACCGTACCGTTTATTGACCGTGATACGCAGGCACATTTTCAAAGTATCTGTGAGTCATAGAGGATAGATCTTTGGTATGTAGGGCCAAGGGCGGATCTGGACCTTGAGCTTGGGGGGGGGGTAACACTGAACCCAAATTTTTTTGAAGAGCGGGGGGGGGGAGAAATCCGAAAAAAAAAAAAAATTTCGTCCCAAAATTTTTTTGAAGAGCGGTGGAGAAATCCGAAATAAAATTTTTTCATCCTTCGTTCCAAAATTTTTTTGAAGAGGAAGGGGCAAAAATCCAAAAAAAAATTTTCGTCCTAAAAAATAAAATTTAAAATGAAAGTTTCTTGGGAGGGGGGTAATTTTTTTCTTCCCAAAATTAACAAAAATCATAACATTTTAAAACAAAAGTTGATGATTTACAGAATCTTGGGGGGGGGGGGGGGGGGTAATTACCCCGTTACCCCCCCCCCCCCCCCGTAAATCCGCGCCTGTGTAGGGCCTATGTTTAAATGCGTATTCCAGTATTTCCGCATACGATCCGGCAGATGACACTATTGCCTGTATGTCTGTCTAATCCTCTTTAGATTTTTTAGAGTTCAAATTTTGGTTAATATTCAGTTTCATGTCATTCAACCAAAAAGATAACTGGATACTGAATTAACTGAGCATTCAAGCAATGTAAATGTGAGACCTGGTTATGTTTGGTAAGCTAATCTTAAACAACATTATTTTCAAATTCAAACAAGTTTGTATTCGCCAATTAAATGAAAGCTATTAGTTTCATCTTCTCTCGCCTACTTTTGATCTTACTCTGGATTCACTGAACACTTTCTCCATGCATAGCTGTTTTCTTTCGTGCCGAACGAACTGATTGCAACCACTAAACAGCCAATCAAGTCGAGGTATTTTTGAAATCCTTGATCTCTATTGGTTGCTTACCGATTCTGTTCACTTTGAGCGAGCACGAAAGAAAATAGCTACTTTTGGTGAGTTTGATCACTTTGATGTCACTTTGGTTCTTTCACTTCACTGCATTCACCGTGCGTTCACCACGCATTTATTTCTTTTTAGCATTTGAGGTTTGATATTTTTTGTGACTGTTCGACTGTGGGAATATTATCGGTTTTGCTATTTTTCGAAGTCTGTTTATTCCATTGTCAGTGCTTTGATTAGAATGACCAACAGGAGCCGAGCACCTAGGTAAAATTATAATTGTGTTGTACTGATATACCTACCTAGCTAGAATCTAACAGGTACAGAAAATTAACCTCTTATGCTTTTTGTGTTTCCTAAAATTAGAACACTTACTTAAATAATGATAATAAAAATCAAATGAAATACAGTTATTTCTGATTTTAGGAAATAAAACGAGCTGGAAAATATAAACAGGACATACCTACTTATTTCAATCTTATTTATAATATCTTTAACTAATTGTATAATATATAAGCTTCAGCCATATCTTCTGCTGAGAGAAATTCAAACACATTTTTTAGAAAAGTAGGTATATGAAGTGATATTTTTAGACCTGATATCAAAAAGATTTTAAACATTTTAGTGAAAATGATAGGTGTCCATTTTCTAAATATAGGCAGGTAGTTTATGAATGAAAATTAATATGATTGTTATTCACTAACGGTATACCTATGCATGATTCGTTATTGTTGTTGTTAACAATAAGGAAATCGCTTAACAAGTTGGTTTTATACATTGTAAAAAATATAACCTAGATCTAGTGTAATATTTGGTTTCAGGGAAGAAAGTGGGTATTTCATTGTTTTCGATAAAGATTACGCATTACTGTTTATAGGCCTGTCCAAGATGCTGTCAGATGGGTGTCATACATAATGGTCGCTGGGTATGGTGTTATTTCTTATATTTGTGTAACAAATAAGTAGTTTCGTATAATTGAAGCATGAGAAAATGACAATTTCGTATAATTGAAGCATGATTAGCTGAAATGTAAAATTAACCTACAAGATATAGAAAATATGTTTATAACTCAGCGGCTATTACGTATGACATCCTTCTGACAGCGTTTGGAGAGACCTATTTGTTTATTAGGGCTCGACCAATGGCAGAGTTTTGCCGATGTTGTTACTTGAGCATCGGCCAATGCTGATGGCCGATGTTTGAATTTTGAACTTAGACAATAGACATCAATCAGCATGTTCAAAAATAAAAATTAATATTTATTGCACAAAAACAGAAACAAAGGTATACATTATAAAAAAAACATAAAACAGTTTTCTAAAGTAATTAAACAATAAACATTTCATTCCCAACAAAGACTTTAAGTATGCAACTCGTAAGAAAATCCATCGACACCATCGGCCTTATATTTTCATTTTGCAGATGGCCGATGCCGATTGGTGAAATTTTGTAGCATCGGCGCCGCTACCGATCCATCGGTCGAGCCCAATTGTTTAACCGCATGATATGCATAGATGGTTATATTATGTAGCTAAAAGATTTGATGGATTAGTTTAAATGCAAGAATGAATATCCGCAGTAAAAATATGGCTAATTTATTTATGAAAATAACATAATGAAGTTAGTAAAACAAGGCCGAGAGCACAATATGATAGTCAGCATCTCAGTGCTCGGTATTGTATAATATTTTGAGGGATACAAAATGAGCTGGTTCCCAGAGCTATCTGGAAAGAAAATTATTTACAATAAAAGAAAAACCAAGATGAACATTAATTGTAAATACTGATTATGTAATAAAGGGCTTCACAACTTTGACTTGTCGATATTTTCAAAAGTTTTTTTTTCACGTGTTATGAAAATTGTTGGACACAATTTCCTTTGTAGCTTGATAGATTGTTAATTTATATCGTAGATATTCATATAATAAATTAGACACACAGTTACTTCGTAATTGTGTGGTGGTCAAAGTGTAGAATATGCAAAGCTGGCTTAGTAGCACAAAAATTTAAATAGTTTAATTTTTCTAACTCTGCGAGATGGTGGCGAGATGCTGATTTAGTAAATGTGAGCGATCGTAGTTAAAGAGTAGTAGAACATAAAAAGAAGATAATATTTATATAAGAAAGAGAAGGAATGAACTGAGGAAAAACATGTAAAAACCATGTTGCTATAACAGAATTAGGGTAAATCACTATTTACGAATGCTAACGTACACATAGATTCTTCTATACAATTATTTGTCGCTCATGTTAAATGTATTTACATTCTGAACTTTTTTCTTTTAATGACCACAGTGATTATTTAAATAATAATATTCAGTGATCAAACATTTAAATACGGGATGAACATTGGTAATTCTTCAACCTACGCAGTATTTATTATTCTTTAAGAATGGCGGTGTCCTTACTGATAGTAGAATTTACCAATAACATTCAAACTGCAACTAACCCTTTTTGATAAAACTCATATATTATAGTTATAAAAGCATGCAATGATTTTGGTTTTCTGGTTTGATTTTATTGTTTGTCAGTACAATTTAATGTGTAAGTAATACGTTTTTGCTAACAAATAATAGATGAAGAGCGGGCAATGGTTTTCAAGTGTCTACATAAGGCGAAATTGCGTTGGGAATGGCTATATGCATGTCCGTATTTGTAAAGCTACAATTCTAACGCCCCGACCCTTCTACGTTTAAGGTGATAGGTGGACCAGAAACAGGTAAAAATATAAGTTTTGGAAGTAATAATTTATAATTAATATCATCATATTTATTAATAAAAATTTTTATTTGCAAAAGTAAAACTTTAAAAAGCCTTAAATTCAAAGATTTAAGACATTAACTTAACAAACATATGAACATATAAAAAACCGCTGCCCAAGGAATCACTAGTTCCACATCCTGATTTTCTATCCAAGTCTCTCACAACAACAAAAAATTTTCTATGTGGAAATAATTGTTTGTGGAACTTATATAATATTTGAAATCGCCTACCCCAAAAACCCATAAAATGATATGCCACATCGGTTGCGGGGGTAGAGGTGTATGATGTAAAAGAGGCTTTGGTTCTTGTACACAGACTAAATCACAATTTAGTGAGGTGGGGGCTGGCTAATGCCAAACATTTTTTGGGACCCTAGCTTCTATATATACTAAATACCAATTTTATGGACTCTTGCTTGATTTACCTATTTACTTTAAAATCCCGACATTTCATGACATTCTAAGCCTATTTGAACAATAAAAATCTTCAAAATTTATTTTGGCATTACTAAACTTCTAATAAATAAATAAATACTAATTTAAATGCTTTGTCATAGCTCAATCTATTCGTAATATCTTAATGAAGAAGCCTATATGCAGAAAATACTCTTTCCATGCCTGCAGAAGAAGCAATGGCACACAGAAAGGGAATTATCGGTACTTTGTTAATTTGTGGAAATCTTTTTGAGATTTCCACCACTGCACTACATTAACATTTTGTAATGTTTCTTCTGAAAACATTATTTCTTGGAACAGATCGGATTTCGCTTCTAACTTAATTATTAAGGGTAATAACCCTGTGCCAGAGAAATGTTGAGAAACTATATCTAAAGCAGCCTTTTTCTTTCGATAGTGGGTATTTGTTTTCATTTCTGATAGGATTCAGCAAATATGCCAATAGGTGAAATGGCATTAAAGCTTGATCATATCTTCTTTCAAATATGACATTATTTTAAATTACTGTCTTCATCTTCAAAACTATTAAAAAAATGGCAATTTTTTCCGTTCCTCAACTGCAAAAGACAAACTGGCACCTTTCTGCTGAATTCTGTCAAGTGTCACAGAAATTGGTTTCAGCAATTGTAAAAATCTTTCGGTCATTCTTTTAATTTGAATATTCGACACTTTTTCAAAAATCATCTTTGTGTTCTTCACAGATTTACAACTTGGGCCATTCAGTGACATAAACCTCAACGCAGTTGCAAAATGTATTCCATCTAACATCTTGTGGTAAAGTTAGTTTCTTGCCCCTTTTTTCTTTTTGCTAAGCATTTGGCAAGTGTGTATTGCGAAAAAATTTTACAATTTGAACTACGTGTTTCCTGTTGTAACTTCCAAATCTTTGTAAAACAAATTCAGTATATGATTCAGTTATACTGAGGTAATCCACAGCCTCGGCAATTATTTTTCTTATACTGTAAATTTTTGCCGCATCATCCGTGACCAAACTAGTAACTATGCAGTCATACTCAAGCTTGCAAGATAATCATCAGTGTGTGGATATCCTGATGTATCTATACTTTCCAGAAGAAAACTATTTCCATTTTCTAGTATCAAAACTGCACATATTCTCGGTTCATTGTGAATATTTGACCAGCCATTAAGAGACATACAAACTGATTGATCTGATAAATTTTCAAAGCACTTTGATTTCTCCTCTACAAATATTTCATTTAAAAGAGTTGATGATAACTGAAACATAGAAGGCGGGATATACCCTGATCTTAACATAGCAATCGCTTTCTAAACTTTTTTATGTTCAATAAAATTAAAAGAACAATTTGTTGCAAAAATGTTCTTACAAGAAATGAGCTTAAACTAGTGCTATTGCAACTACTACCACTCAAATTACTACTTGCTGTTTGTTGAAAATTTTTACTTCGGCTTGTACTGGCTTGGCATTCATTAATTTTTTTCGCCTTCACTTTACTGATTTTTACAGGTTACCCAGTGGTTTTTAAGCTTGTCGACAGGCCCCTGAACTTCCTTATTACATTTTTTATATATTGCATGACATCCAAGTTTTTTTTTGACAAAATGTTTGCAAACATTATCTTCTTTCCTCCCTCAACTAGACATTTATTTTTAGTATACATCGTGTGTCAATGTTCAGTCAGTACTAAATACTAAATGAAGTTGAAAACCCTTTCCTTTTCTCATATAGTCAACCGGAACTTGCAAGTTGCAACGAGTTCCAACAAGCTCACAAGCGGCTTCTTGACTTATGGAGCCAAGTCGAGACAGTTAAGCCAATTTTCAGTTTTAACATAATTATGTATAGAGATTTTTTATTATTTGTTAAGAAAATACAATACGGAAAGTTAAGAAAAAAATTTTTATCAACACTGGTTCAATGGTTTACTCTTTTGGCTTGAAATCAAAAGGTCACGGGTTTGAAGTAAAGTTCGAAGTACAGATGGGTTAGATGTAGTTGTTTCTTTCGTTCTTTCTTTTTTTTTTATTAAATTAACTCTGACGACATGATCTACATTAGCAGTCGAAAAAGTTATTTTGTGTATTAGAGATATTAAAACTTAGTATAGAATGAAAACAATATTGTAGGTTATTACTTTAAAAGCTTATATTTTTACTTGCTTCCGGAACCCTCTACCTTAAACGCAAAAGAGAGGATCTGGCAAAATTTGAGGATTTTCAAATAGGGGACATGCATTCAGATATCCTCAACAAAATTTTAACTTACGTCGGCACTTAATGAAAATCGTCACCAGCTCTTAAACTATAACAAATGATAGTTAATCGGGAAGTTGTAAATTTTGAATATCATAATTTTTTTCAGGAATTACTGTCTATACGTCACCGATTTCGCCGAGGACATTGAGAGAGTAAGAATAGCTGCTTTACTCTTTCTGCTAACAATTCACCATTATGTTTAAATGTTAACAATAGTAGCATTATTGATTTTGATTTATTTATAAATCAGTAGCTTAGCACCAGTGTTATGTTGTACATATTTCTAAATATCAATGTTTCCATGATAGTGCATTATACTGAATCAAAATAGTCATTAATATTGTTATTCTGTCTACCAGCATGATTGGAATGCACGTTAACAAATATATGAGGTATAAAAAACCACTAAGACACAAACTGTCTCCAAAATATTCTGGCCACCACCTTGTACGAGCCCTAACAAGTACTTATATGTTGGGACAACCATTATTTCTCGAACAATATGGGAGTTAAATAAAATATACGTTGATTTATTCGGCTCTAATTTTGATAAAACGTTTGTGAACATATTTGTTATTGTTTTATCATAATCTAAAAGTAAATTTGTAACAGTGATCGTCTTAAAAGGACTGTAAAGTTCCCACGGGATGTATGTCAGCAAAGGGCATGGGAATTTTGACTTTTGTGGATGGTATAATAAATGCCCGGAAATACCAACAAATTTTACAGTACCAAGCATCACTAAACTGTATCCATATGGAAATTGCATTTTCCAACAGGATGCTGTATAATGCCACATAACAAAATTAACTAAAAAATAGTGGTCCAAATCAGATGAATGTCTTGTCCCATCCAGCCACTAACTCAGATCTGAACATTATCGAAACTGTAGAATACGATAAAACAGTTTCAGCGTAATCATCGACAACAAACTATTCCAAAACTAAGAGTCAAATTGCCAAAATTACATTGGACATGTGCCAGTCATTGGTGGACACCATACGTGCTAGAGTACAAGCTGTCATTAAAGCTAAAGGCGATGTTATACCATATTAAGAGAAAAAAAAATTGTTTGTCCCAACTTTTGTCTACGTTTTGTTACAAAATAATAATTAAAAAATTTATATGAAAATTGAAAGCACTTTTTATTCCGAAAATGCTGAAAAATGATGTAGGTACTACATAGTGGCACATAAGCATACAAAATTCTTGAAAATATTTCTTATGTTTATAAGAGTACAATTACTTAGAGAAGTAACATACGTCACAATGCGCACAGACCGATATCGCTAGCGCATGGCGGTTGTCTAGGCAACGAACTTGATTTTGCAATTGCAGTGGTGTCGCATGGTTGCATTAAATAGCTGTGTTGCTCGTTATTCTAGGAATATATTTTCTAGTGTTTTTCGTGTTTGGTATTTATTATATATTTATCGTGAATATTTAACCTTGAATAAAACAGATGAACTGAAATTTGTTTTAATTGCGACTGTCCAATATTAATAAAAGAAAATAGTAAATTTAGTAGTTATTTAATTTAAAAATGAATAAATTTAAGGCACACGTGTTCACAAATATACTGGATGCGCGAAGTTGTGACGTATGTAATGTCACTCTACCTAATTCACAAAATAGTGCTTGTCCCCACATATAATTGTTAGGGCTCATAAAATGGTGACCAGTAAAAAGTATACTTTTAATAACTCGAAATCCACTAGTGGTATGAAAACGTAGATATCAAAAATCTTTGGCATAAAACTAATATTTTTTATAGAATCAAAAAAATAGCTGCCATCTTAAGTTAAATACTAAACGTAGATTTTGTTTTTCCCAAAACAAGTATTATTTTGAACCACTCTATGTTATAACCCATATAAGAATTTTATGGAGCTTCATATTCTGTTTTTTTCTCAGATTATTATCGGTAAGCTGGCAAGATATCAAAAAAACGATAGAAAGTGATACAGTGCCTTCACTTCCTCCTGTTATTAGATGGGACAGATATATTATTTGACAAGAAGTTATGAAAATACTAGTAGTGATGCCACGAATAGTGTTTTTCGTAAATACCGAATACCGAATATTCGGCCGAATATTTACAGAATGGTTTGTATATGAAATATATCAGTTTGCACTATTTCTCGGTAGATGGCTGAAGGAGTATTGAAACTAAATCTCAGAAACATTAATCTGTGGATGTTTTGGTCATTTAGTTTGGTTATGTTATGTTGTTTTATATTCTAAAGCTGAATTCATAGTGCACATAACATATGACGTAAGACATAACATAAGCCGTAAGCATAAGAAAATGGTTTATTTTTATTTCTTATCGCTTATCGCTACGTAATCGGTTAAAGACGTAAGTGATCGGGTAATTTGGGATAGACCACAGACCACACATGACATTTTCGGAACGACTGCAGAAAAGCTATTGGCTAATAAACAGTCTATTGCGCATGCGTATAACTTACGTTTATCACACTATGAATACCATTTCTTTAAGTTAAGTCATACGGCATACAGTTATGTCTTACGTCATATGTTATGTGCACTATGAATTAACCTTTAGTCAGACGGTTATAAACGTTACATTGTATGAGTGAATTTAAATTATTTAAAACAAGATAAATGTTTTATGTTGGAATGAACGGTTTTTATTTTATTTATATAATTTAAAAAAAAAATGCAAATTAACATGGAATTAAAAAAAAATAATATCCTACCGAATATTTGGTTGTATTCGGCCCAAACCGATTAGCATAAAAATTGGCCGAATAGGCCGAATACCGCAACCGAATATTCGTGGCATCACTAAATACTAGTACATTCAGCTCATTGAAAACAATCTTGTCTTCACTAAGGAATTTCAGTTTCTTTTGCATTAATGAATAGTCTTTCTGTATCTCTTTGACGAATAACGCATCTGATACATCTAATAACGGGAGAAACTGCAAGTACTGTATTGCCATCTATCCATTCCAATCTTCCCTTTTTGACATCTTTCTAGTTTACTGGTATATAAACTCAAAACAAACAGTACATGTGAACAAGAGTCTAGTGTGTTGCACTGGTAAACTAGCAAGTATTTTGGCAATCTCTCTCAGTGACAGTTTAAGACAGTGTTTAAAAAGGAAATCAAACAAAACTGGGTAACTCAAGCGATAAAGCGTATAATAAACAACTCCCAAATCCAAAGGCAAGACTGCCTGGAAGGGGGTTACACATTTAAAAAAATCCTACTGAGCTACTGTGAAAGCTTAAAACAATGTTTAAAAGTAAATTAAACACTAAAATGATGAAAGTAGTAGTAAGGACAGGGAATGGCTAATAGCCAAATATTAGAAGAGCATGTGGGACAAACAAGTAAAAGACGTAAATCAAATTTATCAGTAGAATAAGGCAGCAAAAACTCTGCATTATAATTAATCGATAATCGACAAGCAAACAAAAACAGCAATAAGACGTTTCTCAACACCAAACATTTTTGATCTTTTACAGATTTCATTAATATTTTAAGATGGCAGTCAAAATATTTTGAACACAGCTTGTGCCTCGCGGATTTTTCTACTCATTATATTTGTTAATAAGTGTTGTCAAGGGTTCTTTAATCATTAATGGAAAAAGTTTTATCATGCTTTTTAAGTATTAATTTTACTAATCATGTGGAACATGTATAGAACGTGAGCCCATAACACAAGAAGTGTATAATTGTACTTATCTGGAAAACCACATAAACTTGCTACTTAAAAGTCGAACGTCAAGAAAATTCAACTGCCATACCTATATAGTTGTCTTCAGGTCTACGAAGCACTCAAAAAATGTCCTAACAAGTGTGCAGTCAACTATACAATGGACCACTGAAAGTGTTAAAAAATGCTTGTGGACCTCAAATACATAAGTGTATGGATTTTCGTTAATTTATTTGTAAAATTAGAAGAGTTATTATTTTTTCAGTTTTTAGGGGTGGTTTCCACCCTTAAAAATAAAAAGCAGGTAATGCGACAATATAGATTTTGATGTACGTATTTTATAAAGCATATGGCAAAAAAAATTAAGAAAATTCCGTTCATCATTTTCGTTTCGGGAATTTTACCATTTTTAGTGCTTCGCTTATTGTACTATTATTTATTACCCAAGTAAAAGGACCCCTCACGCTTACGGTGAAATTGGCCCAAATTTTGATATGTTGTTCAACTAATCCAATAGATCAAAAGTCTCAATGTCTCTCAAAAAACACACCCTTCTACCTTTTTTTTTTTGCCCTCTATTGGTGTGAAAAGCGCTCGAATACATTTAACAACTACATTTCTCTAAAAAAATATTTGTATCTTTCAGCGCGGTAAAAAACCTGTCATAGGATCTAACTTACATCTAAATGAATGGAAAATTGTTCAGAAAAAAGGGAGAAATAAATATAAAAGAAATATAGGGGAATCTGAAGAAAATAATGAAAATTTCAGAGGCGCTGGCCCAAAAGTTTGGTTATACCTATATAGAGTATTAAAAGATGTAACCGAAGAGGACATTAGACAATTTATAAAGAAAAAAACAGACTCAGCAGAAAGTGAAATAATCGTTAAGCAGATAACATCAGAAAGTATGCGGTTTAATCGTTTCATGGTGGCAGCCGAATTTAAATACAAGGATATGTTTTATGACCCTAAATTTTGGCCAAAAGGAGTTGGATATAAAAGGTTTGATTTTAAAAGATATTATGAAACAAATAGACAAGAAAATCCTAAAGATTCGAGGCCTGTTTCTTTTTTAGAGTAATAGATCCACAGGAGGAAAATAACATAAGGCATCAAAGTGTGCAGAAAACTATGTTTAGCATTTATTATCAAAACATACAAAGCATTTATAATAAGACAGAAGAAATAACATTATGCCTGGATGAAATCGCACACTGTGTCGAAATATTAGCATTTACTGAACACTGGCTTAACAACAATAAAAAACCGTTTGTAAATATTAAAAACTATCAAATGGCTTCAAGTTTCATTAGACAATCTTCGGAATGTGGTGGCAGCTGTATATTTGTACGAAATAATATCCTGTTTAAAGAACTGCTAGATCTGAAACAAAAAAGTTTTGAATCAGAAATAGAATGTAGCGCTGTTGAAATAAAGTCACTATATACAAAAATTATCAATGTTTATCGTCCACCTAGCGGAAATTTTGACTCATTTATAGTTATCCTTGAAGACATTTTAACATCTGCTACCAAATCAAGTACATATACCATTGTTTTATGCGGAGATTTCAATCTAGATCTGCAGAATAAAAATGATAATAAAGTAAAATTATTCTTGGACATGCTAGCAACATTTGACCTGAGACCCTCTGTACATGAACCAACTAGGGTAAGTGCAACATCGTCAACTACAATAGACAATATTTTTATAAGTACTCCAGACTACAAAAGCAGAGTGATTAAAAACGGACTGTCAGATCATTTTGGTATAAGTATACAGATACCTACAGACTGGAAACAAAAAAACGTGAGTAATAAATTTGAGTGTAGAATAATCCAGGACGAGCGACTACCACAATTTAAAGAAAAGATGCGAGAGCTTAACTGGGATCAAATCATTATTGAAGGAAACCCCAATTTAAGTATTTCCAAGTTTTTAGAGCAATTTTTACAGATACTTGATGAAGTATATCCCAAAAAATTATATGACAGAAAAACCGTGAAGAATGTTTGGATGAATGAAGATTTAAGAACGAGGAGCAGAATTAAAAGACAATTGTATGAAGGGATGTTGGAAGGACATGTGCCAGAGGAAGTTTATAAACAATATAAGATGGATTTTAAAAAGAAAATTAGTGAAGCAAAGAAACACTTCCATTCTAACTACATTCTAAATTCGAATAATAAGGTCAAAGAAACATGGGAATTAGTGAAAGACATTACAGGAAAAAACAAACAGAGTAACAATTTTGACATAGAAAACATAAGGCAGAGTGATAATAAAAAAAGTAAAAAAGAAATTCTAAATGAAATAAACAACTACTACATCAATGTATCTGTCAATGTCAATAAAAATCCCAATAACAATTTAAAGCATGTATTCAGAAATAAATGTTCAATGGTTTTGTACGAAACAACGCCTGTTGAAATATACAACATAATTCACTCCTTAAAAGATACATCAGCTGTTGGAGTTGATGAGGTGCCTACAAAGTTATTGAAATATTGTGCCGAAGAACTATGTCAACCTATATCACAGATAATCAACATGTGCTTCAGTATAGGTATATTTCCTGACGATTTGAAAAGAACAATTATCAAACCAGTGCATAAAAAAGGTAATAAGAACGACATCACTAACTATCGACCTATAGCTCTCATTTCTATAATTGCCAAAATATTTGAGAAAGCTCTACTAAACCGCATCGTAGACTTCACAGAACAATATAATATAATATCAGACATGCAAAGTGCTTACTTAAAAGGGAGATCAACGGTTAGATCAATATATATAGGAATTTGCGAAATTTTAGATGCAATCAGCAGTAAAGATAAAGTTGCTGGTCTTTTCCTGGACCTATCAAAAGCGTTCGATAGCGTAGATCATCATAGTCTTCTAGAAAAATTAAAAATTATGGGTTTTCGAGGGAATATACACAATATCCTAATGTCGTATTTGGAGAACAGAAAGCAGTGTATTGTAGCGATGGATGATGGAAAATACGTTAGTTCAGACTGGAAGTTGGTCAAAAAAGGTGTCCCTCAAGGGTCTATCTTGGGCCCAATTTTGTTTCTGCTCTACATAAACGATCTACCAAAAATTGTTAAACATCTTGTTAATTTATTTGCTGATGATAATTCATTAGTTATCAGAGCGGAAACTAATGAGGAGTTAGAAACTGAGATTTCAATGTCAATTGATATTCTAAATGACTGGTACACTACAAATAATCTACAGCTAAATATAGACAAGACTTATCTGCTAAAATTCAGCCTAAGAAAGGAGCCTCCACTAGTTGTGAACTACAACAACGAAGTACTAACATCAACTGATTGTACAAAATTTTTAGGAATTGTGATTGATTCACAGTTAAATTGGAAGCATCACATAGAGTATCTTGCCACAAAAATCAGTTCATTTACGTATGCATTACGAACTATATCAAGATCTGTAAGTGAAGAAGCAGCTATAACTTCTTATTATGCTTACATTAAGTCCAGAATAACATATGGAATTATATTCTGGGGAAATTCTGTTGAAGCTGACAGAATCTTCAGATTACAAAAGGCCTGTTTAAGAAGCATTTTCGATCTAAAGAGAAGAGAAACATGCAGTGTGATCTTTAAAGAAAAACATATACTTACTCTTCCATGTGTGTATATATACGAGTGTGCCTGTCTAGTTAAGAGCAATTATAGTGATTTTATTGATAAATACAAAGTGGATCATGCGTATGACACGCGTAATAATATTTTATGTTTGCCAAAGACAACCTCTTCTCATATTCAAAAAAATGTTGAGTCTCAGTTAATAAAAATTTATAATAATTTACCTAATAATTACAAAGACTTACCTGTTAAAAACTTTAAAAGAACGCTTCACAATTTTTTAACCACTAAGGCATTTTACTCGATTTCCGAGTTTTTAAACTATAACTTTTAGTTAATGTATCAATTTGTTTATATGTATGTTTGTTCCTATTTGGTATTACAATTATAACTGTTTGTACTATACTTAATTTGACTTGTTCTACACCTGATTGGTTTTATTATAGAATAAAGATTATATTATTATTATTATTATTATTAAGTTAGTGGTCTAAACCTTTCCACCCTTTTCCACCCCTTCCGGGAGGTGAAAATCGCTTTCACGGCTGCACAGCGGTATCTTTGTTCCAAAAAAATATGAAACTGCTCAGTTGAACACAGAACCTTAAAAGGCGGTGCAAAAATCACTTTGAAGTACCCCCTAACGCTTTTCCACCCCTTCCGGGGGGTGAAAATCGCTTTCACGGCTGCACAGCGGTATCTTTGTTCCAAAAAAATATGAAACTGCTCAGTTGAACACAGAACCTTAAAAGACGGTGCAAAAATCACTTTGAAGTACTCTAACGCTTTTCCACCCCTTCCGGGGGGTGAAAATCGCTTTCACGGCTGCACAGCGGTATCTTTGTTCCAAAAAAATATGAAACTGCTCAGCTGAACACAGAACCTTAAAAGGCGGTGCAAAAATCACTTTGAAGTATCCCCTAACGCTTTTCCACCCCTTCCGGGGGGTGAAAATCGCTTTCACGGCTGCACAGCGGTATCTTTGTTCCAAAAAAATATGAAACTGCTCAGTTGAACACAGAACCTTAAAAGACGGTGCAAAAATCATTTTGAAGTACTCTCTATTGATTTTCCACCCCTTCCGGGGGGTGAAAATCGCTTTCACGGCTGCACAGCGGTATCTTTGTTCAAAAAAAATATAAAACTGCTCAGTTGAACACAGAACCTTAAAAGACGGTGCAAAAATAACTTTGAAGTACCACCTAACGTTTTTCCACCCCTTCCGCGGAGCGATTCTCAATAAAGCAGCTGCACAGCGATAGCACATCTCAAAAGAGGTACAGCAAACTCTGAGCCAATCTCTAACCATTTTCTAACCCCTCCGAAGGCTGAAAATCACTTTCACTGCTGCACAGTGGTATACTTTTACCCCCGCGAGAGCGGAAAATGGTTAGAGGCAAAGTAAAGTATTGTATTGTATTAATTGCTACACCTTTTTTTTGAGATGTAGTACTCATCTGAGTGGTTCCATAACTTTTTTGCCAGAAAGATACCGCGGCTCAAAGGTGAAAGCCATTTTCATCCCCCTAAGGGGTGGAAAAGCGTTAGGGGGTACTTCAAAGTGATTTTTGCTCTTTTAAGGTTCTGTATTCAACTGAGCAGTTTCATATTTTTTGGAACAAAGATACTGCTGTGCAGCCGTGAAAGCGATTTTCACCCCCCGGAATGGGTGGAAAAGGATGGAAGGGTCTAAATGTAAGTTAGAGGTTTTTTTACTGCGCTGAAAGATACAAATATTTTTTTAAGAAATGTTGTTAAATGTATACGAGCGCTTTTCACCCCAATAGAGGGCAACAAAAAGGTAGAAGGGTGTGTTTTTGAGACTCGTGCCCATTGAGACTTTTGATCTACTGGATTAGTAGAACAACTTATCAAAATTTGGGCCAATTTCCCATAATATTTGTGAGGGGTCCTTTTAAGGAACATTTTCGCAAACATTTCTAACAAGTGTGTCTATTCCCATGTACAAAATGGGAGCAGATTGCATGTTCCATTTTCTGTTCTGGTAGCACAGCGCGTTTCTTTCCTGTGTTGAAAATAAAGAGAGACATGTTTCAAATTTGTAGCTCACAACGTTGTACACAGTATCGCAAATATATCAGTATTTCATATATTTCATATTGATTAATTTCCATAAATGTTTTTATGTAAATGTTGTTGGGAACAAAATGTCTGCAATCAGTTTCTAAAAGTTTTTGTTATTATTTCTTATTAAGCATATGTGTTGTTTCACTATTGTATTTTTATTACCCTTCAGTATGGAAACGATATATTTTGGCATAAAATAATAAATAACATGATAAAAACATGAAAACTTATGAACATCATTTTTAGCAGATGTTTCGCGTAAAAAACGTAGGGGGACCAAAATTTTATTGATTATTTTCCAGAAATACTTAAGGTATTCTATTAAATGGGCTTTAAAAACATGACCATTTCTGATTTATATTTTTGATTTAAAAAAATATGTATATATTTTCAGTATTTTATATAAAATAAATGTGCATATTTTTTTGTTTTTTTTTATGACAATAATTAGTGATCCGTATTGCAGTCCCTTTAACATTTTCCCCCTGCCCTTAAACCAGCTCTCAGGTTGAATGTTGTAATAAAATGTACCAGCATTTATTAACATAATCAGTGGTCCCCATCAATTCTATAGCAGTTGAATTTTTTTGACCTGAGAACTTTTTCCAGATGAGTACAATTATATACACTTTTTTTGTGTTTTGCGCTCCCATTATAGTACCTTTATATGCATGTTCGTTTTTGTTTGTGTTTTGTGTTTTTTTTTGTATACAGGGCCCGCCACTTAAAACTCCCCAGACTCATAACTTCCTTATTTTTTAAGTTATGACCATGTTCGGCACATCAAATTGTAGATATTCTTAAGGCCCTTAAATATGCATACAGAGTGATTAAAAAAAAAATGTTTGAAAAAATTATTACGAAAAAAAAAAATTAATTTCCTTGAATATTTTTTTCCCTCACCTTGTACATGAACTGTGTTAATGTTTTCTTATAAAGGTTTTAATTAGCTTCAATTTACGGTTAAAAAAAAATTAATAAAAATTTTGAAATTTCCTATTATTTTAGTACATTTTAATAAAGTTTATTTTTAAAAACATTTATTTCTTTTGTTTCTTGTTGCTGTTTTGTTACGTTGAGGATTGTTTGTGATATGTCTTTTACAAGTAAAGCGTAAAATTGTTATTTACATTTTTTCAGTTATTTTAAAAAAAAATCAGTTTGGAATCGGAAGGAGTGTTTTTAATTTCTTTCTCTAAAAACCAAAAAGAATTTCGAATATGACGTAATAACATAAATTGAAGCTAATTAAAACCTTTATAAGAAAACATTAACACAGTTCATGTACAGGCTGAGGGAAAAAAATATTCAAATAAATTAATTTTTTCTTCCTAATAATTTTTTCAAAAAATTTTTTTTTAAATCACTGTATGCATATTTAAAAATATCTACAATTTGAAGTACCGAACATGGTTGTGGCTTAAAAAATAAGGAAGTTACGAGTCTGGGGAGTTTTAAGTGGCGGACCCTGTATACACCTATAATGTATTAGTTAATTTTTTATGCTTTACATCATAAAATTTTTTTAACTTTTTCTTTTGCATTTTTATAACAAAATGAATATTGTTCGTGTAACAAGATTTATGATGAATAAAGGAGGAAGGTCCATAAGATCAGTTTTCGGCTTAATCTATTTTTGAACAAAAAAAAAAAAAACTGAAAAACATTTTTTTATTATTCACTATCAATATCGAATCGATTCTACCCCAAACGAAACTTTCCGCACTCACCTCCCCTTTTTATACTTTTAAACTATTAAATTCAGTTGATTTTTTTGCAGGTCATTGAAACATTTTAACATGACTTGCTAACTAAGAATATTTTTGATTTTGTACGTGTATTCGTTATTTCGGAAGAGGTAGGGGTATGACGGGGTAAAAAGGGAGGGTGGGGGAAAGTTTCGTTTGGGGTGGAATCGATTCGATATTGATAGTAAATAATATAAACATGTTTTTCAGTTTTTTTTGTTCAAAAATAAATTAGGCCGAAAACCGGCCTTATAGTACGGGACCCATCGACCAGGATTTTCAGCCTCATCGTGACATGACAATTTCAAACTTTTTCGGATAGTTTATACTCAAATAAAGAAAAAAGTCCTTTATGACGGAAGTCTTCAATGTTGCTAAACGACCGAAAAACAATAATGAACATGTAAAAAAAATGGGCTAAAATTGCTATCGCGACACGTCCGTTTCCTGGTTTTTGAACTCTATAAATTGATTGGATATTTTCCACCTTGTGCAAGCGGCTAATGAAGAGGAAATTTCCCAATAAATTTGAAAGTAGAAAGTTTTGTCATCGTGATCCGTCCATTTTCAGTGTAATTTGAGAATTTCCGCTCAAAATAATCATGAAAAAATGGAAACGGATGATTTGAACATTGCTCCTGGAAGTGAATAAATTTGTAAAATGTAATTTTTTGCGGTTCCCGCGAGGTATTGCGACCGTTTCCTTGATTAAATCATTGGTAGGATTTAGACATAGTAAAAAAAATTGGAACGGACGTTTTCTGTGTTTATTTACAGATCTCGACGTCGTTTGGATCTTTATTATTTTTCTCCCGCGGTCAGTTATCTTCATATCTATATAGTGCGTGATGGCCGAAACACGCAGAGTAAGAGACAACTCAATTTCATTTTGTACAACCATGCAACATGGAAAATGTCCGTTTAGACTTTTTTTAGGATGTATAGATCCTGATCAACTATCTAACAAGATTTTAGCTATCTCGCTATAACTCGGTCAAGCCATTTTTTTTAACAACTAATACTACATTTATCAGGTTTCTACAAGGCTAAAAATTTCCGTTCTCCACGAATTGGTGTTTGTTTTCATATTTTGAATGGGATTCCATTAAAAACGGACGAGGTGCTATATAAAAATTACGCGATTTTCTTTACCGAGGGAAAATGTTTTTCTACCACATCCGTAATGCGCCAGAACTTTGCTTTACATAACAATATTTCCTATTTTCGCGTAAACAACAGTTTTTATGGATTTGTCCATGTCGCGATGACGTGTGCTAATTTCAATGCTGGTAGCTAAACATGAATATTCTTGTGGTCTCAACATACTATAAGTTTCACTCATTACAGTAGCGTTATTTCTACGCCAAGATTATTTGATTTTGCTGATAAGTGTCCAGTCATTGTCATCTAAATGTCAATGGTTTTATACTACTGGTTTGTAGAATCATAACAGTGATGTATTTTCTTTTGAAAATTAATTTTGGGGACTGAGCAGAATTATGATCTGTTTTCGTTTTGACTCTTGGGAACAAAAACTTTGGTCTTTTAAGAACACATAAAAAATTTGGGATACAAATTAGGAACAAAATAAAACTAAAATAAAGAGAACAAAACCAAGAACAAAATGCATTGAATATCAAAAGGTGAGAATAAAATTACAAGACCGAAGTAGCGAGAAAAAAAATCGGGAGAGCTCATCATTCTTGCAGCAACAGCAAAAAGAAAACATGACCACTTATAGAAAAAAATATAAAAATGTTTATATTTGGACTTTTTAGTTATTTATTATTTTTTTTTTTTTTTGAATGACCATCCTGTAAATTTCTTTTCATTAAAAGCATCTATTCTTCCTTGGCAATAGTCTCCACTACATTTGAAATATTATATTTCTCCATCGTTTCTTAATTATACAGGTCTACAAAAAATAAATAAATTCTGCTCCAAGGATTAAACCTATCATTCCTTATGTATTTTTGTGTGCTGAATCCGAATTTTCAATTAAAAGAATTTTCTACCACGTAGATTTCGAGTAAACGTCAAAAACAAGGACGGATCCAGAAAGGGGGGGAGGGGGCACTGCGGCCGTCTACCGCCGAACGATCAATAATTATATCGACATTTTCAATATTCAATAATAAACAATATTAGATCTTATTCTTCTCGGGGCCCTCAGGGGAGGGCAATTGCCCCTGGTGCCCCCCCGCCCTTGGTCAAAAACCGTATTCTGACGATAAAAACCGGGATTTACTTGAAATCTGTGCGGTAAAAAAAATTTTATATTGAAAATTCGGATTCGGCACACAAAAATACATAAGGAATGATAGATAAATTTATAAAAATTCGTGTTGCCACTTAAAATTTCATTTCCAACCTATAAACAGAAATCTAATCGTTTTGCTTCATGTCCTCCTTCTAAGGTATGATTAAAATGGGGTTTGTATGGAAATATTTTGGAAATATTTTATTCTCAAAATTTTCCGGATGCAATTTTTTTCCAACCACCTCATATGCCGGGCTCGATTTCTTAACGAAAGTTGAGGATTTTCAGCAACAGATGCCAATACTAATATTGTGGCGCCGTCATTTTGATCATACATTTTTTTCTTTTTCTTTACGTCAAGCACTGAACCAGTTTTTTAAAATTTTTTTGAAGATTTTTTAACATGTCAAAAATAATTTGTTAATGAAGAAGGTAACAACGCACCTAACAATGAAATAGAAAATTACAGGAATTATACAAGATGTTCCTAAAATATGATTCCAAATTTCTACAGTTTGTAGTATTTGTCAAAATAAAATAAAAGTAAAAAAAATAAAAATGTTACAAAACCATACGAGTATTTTACTAAAAAATCACTTATTTCGAAACTTTGCAATATTTTGAATTTAGACAGACCATATAATTTGAAACAACTTTTTTATTCCACATTTTCTTCCAAAAGAAAAAATATAACCAGTTTACTCTTACGGAATTTTAAGTTTTTGTAATTTTTGAGCACCCCGTATATAAAATATAATTTTTCTCAATGTCGTTACTATTTTTTAGGCTAGCAAAAAACTTTTATAAAGAATAACATTTTCTCAAAAAGTTAAAAATGTTAGTCATTACACCTATTGTAAACCCCATCCGCGGACATACTGTATACCGGCGCCAATACCTTCCACGGTCCTTGATCCGTCTGTACACCAGACCAGGTCTCGTGACCATTCACTTCGATCTCCTATTTTTATTTCGAAGTTCCGGTTAAAGGTGTATTTAGGGATCATGTAGTCTATTCTCATCAGTGAACTCGTCACTCCCACAAGGTTCCTAATTCGATTGTGCCCCAGTGCTGCGTATTTGTCACTGAGTTTGGCTTGCAGCCTGAAGTGTCCCATCGCCCCCTCTTCCATCACCACCAGGTGAAGGGGGGGGAAGGTCCAGAAGGACCTCCATTGCTGCTGTTGGTGTTGTTTTCATCGCTCCTGTTACCACCAGACAGGCAAGTTTTTGTACCTTGCTTAGTTCGGCAGCAGCAGTGCGCTGCAACATCTTTGGCCACCATACCAAGGATGCATATGTGATCATGGGGCTAACCACCATGATAGATGAGATACTTGGGGTCAATCATCTAAATGTCGAACTCGCTCAGCATTGCGTACTCTACTAAGTGGAATATAAATCAGTGTCCGTACCTCATCCCTTGCTGTTTAAGGGTTAGAAATATTTTTGTTTTTGTTATTTTGTTCTCATATTTTATTTTGAGTTTGTTCTAGAAACGCTTTTTATACATTTTGTTCTGAGATTTGTTCCCGGCAGAAGCATTCTGTATGTTTTGTGCTAAATTTTGTTCCTGTATTAAAGCTAGCTTATAGCATCAATGTTTTTAGTTAGAAATTAATTGTAGGCCCAGTTAATATGTTGCTTTTGATAATTCTGTCAGGATAAAACAAATGCTGCACATTGTCATGACTTATTTTTTTTACACGTGCCTTATTTGGTATTTTAGGTAATGTAGTAATTTCTTATTTGTGCGCGTCCAAGTGTTGCAAAGTCAATCATAAATCGGTATAAAAGAGAAGCGGACTTTTTTTGTTCGTTATGATTAATTGAAAAATGCTTCTATTATGTCTGCACTATATTAAACCTAAGCTTAACGTTTGATTTTTGTTTTCTATATTTAGGCGCAGCTGATGCTAGTATATCACCTAAAATAAGAATCTTTCTTTTTTTAGAGAATCTTGAAATCAGAATTTTCAAAATTTGGGTACGTAGAGAGGCTTTATCTGGACCAATCTGGTCAATTCGCCAAGGTTTTTTATCCTGATAAAGCGTAAGTATTTCCTTAAATTCGTTTGGCAGCATATACTAACTACGCACCGTCTTGTTTTTAGGAATGGTGATGCAGCAATCAGGGAACTAAATTATACTCACCCAACTTGGAAGATTGAATTTGTCGAGGATAATTACAACCAGAACCTCGTCCCAGGCAAATTCAAGTAAGTTGAAAATGGCGTTATGAAATTTTTACAGGGATTGAGAATAAAATTGAGATAAGAGCAACAAATTTGTATATTTTCACATGTAAATGCTAGTTTTAATTAATTTACAAATAAAAGTTATTATTGAAAAATTACTTTTCCCGCCTTGTGCTCAGGGATGAATATATCAGTAGAGGTGTAGAGGGCATCCTATCGAAAAAAGTTACGTACATAAACATACGGTGTTAGACACCTTGTATGGAAGGGAATACCCACATTAAAATAAAAGAGGTAAGAGATATAAAAACAATTATAGAGAATAAAATTTTCTACGAAAAAATTGGTGAGAGCATATTATGTTATGTTAGTATCTGATGTTGATGTTACTAAATTAGAAAGAAAAAAGAAAAGCTCCAAGCAAATTGCGAAATTGCAAAATGTGACTTCTACCGAAATTAGCTTGACAAACGAATTTAATGTAGAAAAACATTTTGAAAGCTTTTGTGTAAAATTGACCACATTAAATTGTATTGTAGTATCCGTGTATCGTTCCCCATGTGGAGATAAACTCATTTTTAAAGAAAATCTGGCTAAAGTTCTACAAATTCTAAGCAACAAATTTAAAACACATAAAATCCTTGTTGGTGGAGACTTTAATCTAAACTTTGCTTCACATTCAAATGATAGCAAAGAAATTGTAGATTTATTTCTCTCATATGGTTTACAAAAGCGCATAACAGAATTTACTAGAGTGCAAGAAAACTCAAAAACTTGCATTGACAATATTTTTACTAACTTTCAAGTCACAGAAGCTGTTGTAACAGACTTTCTGCTATCAGACCATAGGGCACAAATTGTAAAATTTCAAAATACGTCAAACAGTAAAAGCAAAAGTCCAGTATACAAAACTATGCCAAATAAGAGTGTTGTCAATAAGCAAAAATTTTGTAACTACTTACTGTCGGAAAACTGGATAGATCTGTATTCAGAACAGGACCCTATTAAAGCAGTGGACGTTTTCTACAATATTTTCGCGTATTACCATGACCTATCTTTCCCTTTGATAACAGTTAACACAAATTCTAAAGATAAGCAAAAAATTCTTACCCATCCAGATTTAGTGACAACAAAACAGGAAATTGACTGTCTCAATGAAATGTTAAAACTTAACCTACCCAACCATGAATCAATAAAAGAAGAATTTAAAAAATGTAAATGTAAATATGAGCAACAAATCATTGAACTAAAGAAAAATCAAGCAAATATAGAAATAATGGAATCTGATAACAAACAAAAAACTATCTGGAACATTGTAAATAAAAATGTGTGTAACACAGGCAAAAAAGAAGCTAGCTCAATCTCTTCTGAAAAATACAATAACTTCTTTACTAATATAGTAAATGATATAATCAAACAGATACCACAGTCAAATTGTTCTCACATGGATTACCTGAAAAATATGTCTCAAAAGAATGACTTATCAATCTTCTTGTACCCCGCTTTACAGACAGAGGTAGAGAATGTCATAAAATCCTTAAAACAATCTAAGTTCACGGACGTGTATAATCAATCAGTAAATATATACAAAGAACATATTTTATCGCTCTCTGCACCCATTACTTATCTTGTAAATCTTATATTACAGACAGGAATATTTCCCAATAAATTAAAAATAGCCAAGGTCATTCCACTTTTTAAATCAGGAGATATTAACGATGAATCAAATTATCGACCTATTGCATTATTACCCATTTTAGCAAAAATTGTTGAAATAATTGCTCTAAGAATTATAAATTATTTCAAGTCAAATAACCTTTTCACAAATAAACAGTTCGGGTTTAGAAAAGGTAGAAACACATCAAATGCTGTGCTTAATTTTGTTAATTTTATAACTGAGGGGTTGGAAGATAAGAAATCAACTTTAGCGATTTTTCTGGATCTAAGCAAGGCATTTGACTGTGTTTCTAATGATATCTTATTAGATAAACTACAGTATTATGGTTTCAGAGGTCTGGCTCTAAATTTATTGTCATCTTATCTAACGGATAGACAACAGTGTGTGTTCCACAATGGTGTTATCAGTAGTTTGTTGCCTGTATCGAGGGGTGTTCCGCAGGGTAGCGTCCTAGGACCACTATTGTTTTTGATTTATGTCAATGACCTACCACATGTTATGCCGGTGTTTTCAGTTCTGTTGGCCGACGACACTACGTTTGCGGAGCGACTAGACGATATAGGGGACAAAAATATTGATAAAACAAAAACAAACATTATAGATCAATCACTAGATTGGTTTAATGCAAACAAACTTTGTCTAAATATGAAAAAAACGAACACACTAATGTTCTCTACCCAAAAAACCACCTCTGAAGTAGTGAAATCACTAGGTATAATTCTAGACTCTAAATTAACATGGCAGGCACATATTGACAATCTGTGTACCAATTTGTCAAAAAAAGTTTATGCGATTAGACAAATAAGAATTAGAGTTAATACAGATGCTGCAATCATGACATACCATGTCCTATTTCATAGTGCAATGACTTATGGCCTAATAAATTGGGGGTCATCTACCCACATTCAGAAAGTTTTTATTGTTCAAAAGAGGGCAATCAGAGCAATAGTAGATGTAAACCAAATGGTTAGTTGTAAGCCTTGGTTCAGAAAACTTAACATTCTAACGTTACCGTCGGCAATAATTTACTGTAACTTGATACACATAAAGGAGCATATTATTAACTTCACAAAAAATGGTAATACACATGATTATAATACTCGTACAAGGAACGATATACGAATACCCAATCAAAGACTGGAATTAACTAAAAGAAATAATTTGGGAATAACACTGTTCAACTCTCTCCCAGATTCTCTGAAAGAACTGCCTCTAAAACATTTCAAAACTAAATTAAAAAATCACCTGTTAGCCAGTGCCTACTATTATATATATTTCCGATTTTAATTATTTATAAAATTACTGATGTCATAATATATGGTGTCTACGTTGTTTTATATTGGACGATATTAGGACTAGATTAATAACTATATTTATGTTGTTTTTTTTTATATGTACATTTTGTAACTGACTTATCGAACACTAAGGTGTGTAAAATTGATCAATAAAGTGATTCTATTCTATTCTAATTCATTTGTTTGAAAAGTTTTCACTAAGGCATCTACGCACAGCAACCGAATAATGTATAGAAGCACTATTTATTTAAAGAATTACTTCTATTTTTCTTCCTCATTTAGTATCCGATGTTCCCAGTTGAACGACTACTTTACCTTTTTACTAAACCTAACCGACTTTTATACAGGGCCAGTCGAAAAGTGAGAAATTTTAAATTTGTCTATTTATTTATTTATTTATTTATTTATTTATTTATTTAAATTACACTGTTCTACAGGTGAAATACCCAATTACAGAACAGGAGGGTATGATAAGTATAATATAAAAATTAAAATACTAAGAGAAAAGACTAAAACAGTAGTTGAGGCAAATATAAATCATAATAATATAATTATTTAGAGAAAGAAAAACAAAGTCATTTATTCCAAGTAAATGGCCCTTATGTTACTAAGGCTGCAAGAAAATATATCTAACTGACTTCCTAAGAGATTGCAATTATTGCACATTGTATATATAGGCTAATGTTGAAGTACATTTGTACGCGCTGTGGGCAGGTAGAAGGTTACGTTATCACGGGAGGATAATCTGGGAACATAAAAGTTTAATTGAGACACAATGTCTGGGCAATCGATTTTATAATGAATAATTTTAGATAAAAATGTTTGTGAGTGATACTCCCGCCGTTGTAAGAGACTTACTGTTGAATGTTTCTCAAGTAGTTCATTTTGCGGTATGCCTAAAGGTGGGTACACACGTGGCCTACGTAAATGATTTATCAGGCCTACGCATTGGATTTCAATGGCGGCCGTCGGAGTCCTAGCATTCCGGTGCATACTGAAACCCTTAACGCTTTCTTGAATATTTCTAATAAAATTATATGAACTAATACAACAAAGAATGCTTAAAAATGATTTACTTTATATAATTAATAATAAAATATATTATAAACACATAAATAGTTTTCTAAAAATAAATAAATAATATGTAAATGATTAAGAATCAGTATTATTGTACTATTAAATAAAATATATCTATAAAACTAAAATACACACTTGATGCCTTATTTATTCAGAATAAAATAAACACTTCTAATAATAGTTGAAAACAAAACAAAAAATAATTATTTCTTTAATCTCTAACAATAAATTGTGGATAACAAAAATTTAAAAGCCTCTCTAATAATAAGTTACAACAGTTATTGTAATAAATATTAAAAGATCCACGAGCATGTACAACATATTTATTTTAAATTTAATTCCTATCACAGAGATTGCAACTTTTCAACTTTTCTTTTACTTCCACATCCAGTGGAAGCATAGTAACGACAAAAAAATTTAAAAAAACTTTTATTGTTCAAATAGGCTTAGAATATCATGAAACGTCGAGATTCTAAGTTTGAGCGAAAAAAAAGTTCTGTCTGTCGGTCTGTAACTTTTTTTTTTTGCGCAAGTTTACTCTGGAACCATTTAAGATATTGACTTGAAATTTGGTACACATAATATGTACTTTAACGAAATCTGGTACTAGATTATATTTTCATCTTGTTCCGTCGAAGGGTTAAGGGGTAAATTGGGTAAATTGGGGTAAATTTGGGATAAATAGGTAAATCAAGCAGGTAAGAGTCCATAAAATTGGTATTTAGGATATACAAGAGAAGCTAAGGTTTAAAAAAAATTTTTGGCAATGGCCACCCCATTACCACCCTCACCTCATTATTAAAGGGGATGAAAAAAAATTGTGATTTAGTGTGTGTACAAGGACCAGAAACCTCAAAATATTTTTTTACTTCATCCACCCCCACTACCACCCCCTATCACCATCCCCACCCCTCTACCGATGTGGGTTATCGTTTTATGGGTTTTTGGGGTAGAGGATTTCAAATATTATATTATTAAAGTTCCATAAACAATTATTTCCACATACAATGTTTTTTCGTTGTGAGTGACTTGGACAAAAAATTTAAATGTGGAAGTAATGATTCCTTGGGCAGCGGCTTCTTTATCAGACTTTATTTTAAACTCTTCATTGCTAGTCATTTTTTTTCTTATTACACCTCATTTTTTTCCTCACTGATACTGATACACTGATTATTTTTCACTTTAGAATAATTGTTCAACAATATATTAGAAAAGTATATCAAGTCTCTCACAACAAAAAAATTTTGTACGTGGAAATAATTGTTTATGGAACTTTAATTAATATTTGAAATCATCTACCTCCAAAAACCCATAAAACGATATCCCACATCGGTAGTGGGGTGGGGGTAGTGAAGGGGGGTGGTATTGGGGATGGATGAAGTAAAAAAATATTTTGAGGTCTTTGGTTCTTGTACACACATTAAATAACAATTTCTTTTCACCTCCTTTTATAATGGGGTGGGGGTAGTAAGGAGGGGGTGTGGCTAATGGCAAATTTTTTTTGAGACATTAGCTTCTCTTATATATACTAAATATCAATTTTTTTGGACTCTTACCTGCTTGATTTACCTCTTTACCCCCATTTACTCAAATTTACCCTTCAACGGAATAAGATGAAAATATAATCTAGTTCCAGATCTCGTTAAAATACATACGTGTACCAAATTTTCAGTCAATATCTTAAACGATTGCAGAGTAATTGTGCGCACAAAGAAAGTGACAGACACACAGAATTTTTTTGCTCAAACTTAAAATCTCGACGTTTCATGACATTCTAAATCTAAATGAACAATAAATTTTTTTTTAAATTTTTTTTGTCGTTACAAGACTTGTGATTAACGCAGATTACTGAATTTTTGTTCGAGATAAAATGTTTTCGGTGAATGCTGTGAGACCATTTTTTGCCAGGTTCTTGTCCGACGGAAAACGAAACAGTAGTATATCGTTGTTTATTGTAATTTGATTTGCACTGGCACAGAACATCGACGCCATCGACGGGACATTCTTTTAATTGACATTCGTTAATTAAGGGCGTTTTCATAATGTTCACAGTATAAAGATACAGTAATAAATCAATATCTAATTTCAGTATTAGGAGGCTGAATCATTTATTTCTAGTATTTCTCACGATCTATTTTGTGAATTATTACTGTGTTAGGCACATTAAATATTTAAGTAATTCCCTTTTCATTCGACTCCAGTACAAATTGAAATCCAATTAGTTGGCACTAATCCATACTCAACTTAATACTAAACAAATTATACGAAGAAATAAAATATTAATCTTGCAAAAGAGCGCTAAATCCACCCGTAGCCGCAGTAACTTTGTAAAGTCGTAGGACTCCTTTCGTGACGTCACACGCGGACTCGAGTGCAATGCGGAGGCCTGATAAAATCATTTACGTAGGCTACGGTACACACCATCCGCTTTAAAAGACAGCAGTTTAAGAAGTCTACGCTGAACATTTTCGAGATTATCGATGTGTACATTATAGTGAGGATACCATACAATCACAGCATATTCAAGTTTGGATCTCACAAAACAGTTATATAACATTTTAATGGTGTTTGGGTCCACAAAATCTCTGCTGTTTCGTGCTATAAATCCATAGGATTTGTATGCCTCACACACTATCGTCTCGATATGCTTACTAAATGACAATTTTTTATCAAAAATTACACCTAGATCGCGAAAGATATTAGGATGCTCCAATGCTGTACCTTCGAGAGTATAATTGAATGTCACAGTAGAGGTTTTTAATGTGTATGACATTACGTTACACTTTTGTGGATTAAGCGGTAGTTTATTTAATAAGCACCAATTTGAAATCTTGTCCAAATTGTGCTGAATTCTTTTACAGTCGTCAACATTTCTAACCACATCAAAAATTTTTAAGTCGTCCGCATAAAGAAGGCAGTTCACATCTATATCAATAACGATGTCATTAATGAATATGTTGAAAAGCAGGGGACCCAGGACAGATCCTTGGGGAACCCCTGAAGTTGCAATATATTCAACAGACCTGAAACCACTAAATACTACGTACTGTTTCCTGTGAGAAAGCTATGATACAAATAGTAATATAAGCGAAGGGGAAAGTCCGAATAGTGTAAGCTTTTGTAGCAGTATGTTATGATCAAGTCTGTCGAATGCCTTGGAGAAGTCTGTGTACACGACATCAGTTTGAGCCTGCATGTCAATCGATTTAGCAATGAATTGCGTTATGACACTTAAATTCGTCGTAGTAGATCGACCTTTCATAAAGCCGTGCTGATACGGTGAGAGTCTATTGCTGACATGATGATAGATATTGTTATGTAATAAAAATTCGAGAGCTTTACTAAAGTTACACAGTATAGAAATTGGTCGAAAGTTCGTTATGTCATGTTTGTCACCTTTTTTATAAATAGGACATACTTTAGAATATTTTCAAATTTTTGGAATAACAAACACCCTGTGTGGAACTAAAATTTTGTGTAGAGGTATTTGAGACAACTGTGAATTGAATACACTATCCAATTTTCCAATAAAAAAATTGCCTAATAGTCAATCTCGAAATTTTAACCCAATTAGAAGAACTTAGTAGGCCTTGAAAATATGAAAATTACAAATTTTTCAAAACGATCAAATAGAGCTCATCGAGTACTATATCTCAAAAAAAAAAAAAATTGCTATTGATAAATAAATTTCTATTTCTATTAATACAGTTTTTTTCACAGCTCTTACCATTTTTGCAGTATATTCATATTAACTAGAGTATTGACTACACGGAAACAAATTCTTTATCAAGTAGAAATATTTAGACCAAGATAATATTTCTTGTGTTGAAGATTTTAATTTCTTTTGGTTATTTACTTAATATAACACACTATCTCGAAATAATAAGTAAAAAAAAAATCATTTGAGTAACTACATTTGTTTATTGTGACATATACCATGTTTATTCCAAACTGAATAAAATGCTTGATGAAATATCTCTCTTGTTTAAGACATTCAGTTTTTCAATTCAGCGAATTTACTTTTTAAAAATCAAGATTCTAGATTTAAGTATTTAATTATTTTCTTAAGTATAATGCAATGTTATCTGTTGACTTAAAAATAATTATTTACGTAGATAGTCTGAAATATAAAATTTTGATTTCAAAGTGAAAAATGTTTACTTCTTGTTAACCCCTTTGCACCCGGACCCGGACAAACACGCAAATGTGCCTGACAGACCAGAGCAGAGCAGAACCGATAATACATTTTGATGACAATGTGGATGGAATTTAGGTACCGGAACTGTATCAACACGCATACTTCTTCCGCTGCGGTCCGACGGGTACAAGCTATGAGCGACTGTGGTCCTGAAAGGGTTAATAAACTATATTCTTTAATTCCAAAAATTTAATTTACTTAAAAATAAAAAATCTAGCTTTCATTCAGCAAAACTATTTATCAAATATAAACGAAATTTTGTCTTCATTTAGAAAAGCATATCTACTTATTCTGAACCTTGGGGTATTTATTTGAAGATAAATGAAATGTTTAAATTAAAAAATATTTACTTTGCTTATTACAATATTATCTTCATTAAAGACACTCTTTTACTTACCTGAAATGCGCAAAGCTTTTTTGGAATTAATTACCACAATGTTTATTTGAAACAAGCATTTTAATTACCTTGATCAATGATCGTTTTTCTTTATGCAACGTGATCTACCATGACATGCGGAAAATTTAACAGTAGATTGTTCCCACCGAAAGGAGTTAAAAAAATTAAAAATTAAAAAAAAATGACCAAAAAAATTACCTTATTTTTTTTGTAGAAATGCGCCGTCAATGACTTTAACCAATCTGACGTAAAGCGGTATAACCATATCAGACTTGGGATTGACACTATTGACAGCAAAGCTGGAGCGGGTAGAAGTGACTTTTTGGTTTTAATCAAATCACACTACAAAAATAGCGAAATAAATCGAAAAGACATTGACCCTATGCTAGTGACCTCTGCAACAACAAGTAGATATAAGAGATATTTACTTGACCTGTCAATAACATGCCGGTGTCCTGATTGTTCGAACGAAAGCAAAATACGCGGCACTTTGACCGCACTCGCCGGCTTCACTTTTTATGCCAATTGAGGAAATGTAAACATCTTCGATATGTCGATCGGCGCGGTAGCTCAATCGGTTAAGGCGTATTGAGTGGCGAATATGCTAATCGACTGCCTACCGCGCTCTGGGTTCGACCCCCAGCTCCGGTATTGACAACACCGGTGGGTGTGGATGTATGTCTGCGTTTTTCCAAATGTGTAACCCCCTTCCGCACAGCCTTGGCTATGGATTTGGGGGTTGTCTACTATCTGTGGTGTGTTTATGTATGTTCTTTCACAAGTAAGTTCACCCAATTACTGACTTAGTCAATAACAGTAGTGTATCTTCGTTAATTTTAACAATTTTTAATATACTAAATTACCTTGGGGCACTCTAAAATTTTGCAGGGGTTTTCCCACATTGAAGACTGGTACACCATTTTTAAATCACGTTGTATAAAGGATATGAGAGCTGTAAAAATTCTGCTTTTCTTTATTCAAAATTTTTAAAACAACATTCATTCAAATTACAAATGAGTTGGTCAAAATTCTACTTCAATAAATAATTTAGGTTTATTAGACAAAAAACCGCTGCCCAAGGAATCGCTGCTTCCACATCCAGATTTTCTATCCAATAGGCCAAGAAGCAACAAATGATTATAGAGGGAAATTTTAGGGACAGAAAATTTGACTTCGGAACTTTGTTTGGACTAGTCGGGAGATGAACATATTAAAAGTCCCCACTCCTAGGTGGTGAACGGGGGGAGGGGGCTACTTTAAAGGTCCCATTTTTTTGTTTTTCGCTTATATCTCGGAAACTATGCGTCGTATGGAAAAAAGTAATGTATGTAAAATTAAACATAATTAAATTTCCTATAAGAATATCCATATTCATTTTGTTCCTGTGTATTAGAGTATACGAGATATTCACCAGCCAAAATAGATAATTAAAAAAAAAAATTATTATGTACCTTGAATATTTCTATCAAAGCGGTTTACCGTGGTCTGCTAATAAATCACAGTCACAAAACAATCTTTATTTTACAACACTCGACATATTTACTAACGTAATATTTTGACATCCATGCATTCCCTTAAATGTACAGTGCGACTCACTTAAAATGAAGAGGCCCTTATAACTTTTTTATTTTGTTTCCGATTTGAATCAAATTTTACTCAAATATAGAACAATGGGGCCATCCATAAATGACGTCACGCCAATTTTTGAGATTTTAGACCCCCCCCCCGTTGTCATCGTTTGTCACGCTGAGTTATACCCCCAAAAAAAATACGTCACGCTTGTAGAGACCCCCCTTATGTTTTTTTCGATTCCGTTATTTATTATTCACGCAATCCTACTAAAAATAAAAAAAAATACATTATTTTTCTTTTCTCGATTCGTTCACCATTCGTTACTTCACACTGAGTCAGCCCCCCCTCCCCCTTATCACACTTAGTCACATAATTACGAACACCCCCCCCCCCCCCCTGGAGCGTGATGTCATTTATGGATGGCCCCAAATTAGGATCTACTTATGACCAGAAAAACATTCGCCTGCTACAAAGGCAAAGCCACGTATCCACCACAAATTGAGGAAACTGAGGACCCACTTTGCCAGATGAGCTTATGTATGAAAAATCCCCAATCCATAACCAAATCAAATTTTGGGTATTTACGGTTGTGGCGCCGATCCCATGCATTTTTTTAGAATTTTTAACATTCAAAATGTTTTTATTTTTTTCAGCATATTTTGGTACCACAGAAGGCTATGCCTTTGTAGCAGGCGAATGTTTTTCTGGTTATAAATAGATCCTAATTTGTTCTATACTTGAGTAAAATTTGATTCAAATCGGAAACAAAATAAAAAAGTTGTAAGGGTGTCTTCATTTTAAGTGAGTCACACTGTATATTTAAGGAAATGCATGGATTTCGACAAAATATTACGTTAGTAAATACGTTGAGTGTTGTAAAATAAAGATTGTTTTGTGACTGTGATTTATTAGCAGACCACGGTAAACCGCTTTGATAGGAATATTCAAGGTACCTAACACTTTTTTTTTTAATTATCTATTTGGGCTCTCGAATATCTCGTAAACTATAACACATAGGAAGAAAATGAATATAGACATTCTTGTAGGAAATTTAATTATGTTTAATATTGCATAGATCACCTTTTTCCATACGACGCATAGTTTCCGAGATATAAGCGAAAAAACAAAAAATGGGACCTTTAAAGTGCCCCCCTCCCCCCCGCTCACCACCTAGGAGTGGGGACTTTTGATATGTTCATCTCCAGACCAGTCTAAACAAAGTTCCGAAGTCAATTTTCTGTCCCTAAAATTTCCCTCTACACCCTTTTTGAGCATTCGTTGCCTGGCCTACAAGTCTCTCACAAGGAAAATAATTTTGATTCTATATTTGCACTGAGTATAATTGTTTATGTAACTTTAATAATATAATATTGCAAATCGTCTACCCCAGAAACCCATAAGACGATATGCCACATCAGTAGCGGTGGTGGTAGTGGAGGCCTTTGGCTCTTGTACACACATTAAATCACAATTTAATTTTTTTCACTGTAGAGGTGGCCGTGCTAAAAATTTTTTTCAGTTTCTTTAGAATAAGCCTATTTGTAGGTACAATAAAAATTTTCAAAAATTTTTTTTGCATTGCTCCACTTTCACTGGATGTGGAAGTAATTTATACTTTTTTGTGGCTGTATACAAAGTATTTTCCTGTTGTTGTTTCGAAAGCTTTGATTTTATTGTTCTCAAGAAGTTTCATAGGCAATCAGACAGAATCTTTGCTGTGTAATAAGAAAGTAAACTGATTTTCAAAAAAGTTTTTGTTGTTCGAAAAAAAAAGTTGTATTTCTAAAAAAATATATTCTTACTATAAGAAATCTATTGGCAGCTATGTTGGGGCCGCCATTTTGAATTTTGTGAATTTTTTAATTTTGTGGGGGTCGGAAAGGTACTCCATGCCAAATTTCAAATTCCTAGCTCATCAGGAAGTACTCAAACAATTCATATAAATGTAGATAAAAACATAGTTCAAAGGTAATGTATCTGTTTGTCCACATGATTTGTTTGGGCATTTTCCAGACATGCTAAGAACTTGAAATTTTGCGAGTAGAGGGACTAACTAACATCAGACTCTCAAGGAATAATAGCAGTGGCGGCTGGTGAAATTTCAATATTTTTTTTCTCGTCTGTGGCGCATGGGACCCATACGAAACTTGGGAAATAACATCTAGAGAAGCACTTCTCTAATGACCTCTAAAAAATTTTGAAAAAGCAGTTTGCGAAAAAATTTTTGAAAATTCGCTAGCCTCCCCTGGGTCTAGGGACCCCTGTTTACTTTTTTTTTTTTTTGTCATATGCATTTGACTTTTCATAAAAATGCATCGACAGATTTTGGAGTTTGTGAAAATATTTTCATTACTAACTGAGATACAGCGAATTGAAATATTGTAATTTGTTAAATTGTAAATTACAAAATTTCAGTTCATTGTATTTCAGTTAGTAATGAAAATATTTTCACAAACTCTAAAATCTGTCGATGCATTTTTATGAAAAGTCAAATGCATATGACAAAAAAAAAAAAAAGTAAACAGGGGTCCCTAGACCCAGGGGAGGCTAGCAAATTTTCAAAAATTTTTTCGCAAACTGCTTTTTCAAAATTTTTTAGGGGTCATTAGAGAAGTGCTTCTCTAGATGTTATTTCCCAAATTTCGTATGGGTCCCATGCGCCACAGACGAGAAAAAAAATATTGAAATTTCACCAGCCGCCGCTGAATAATAGCTAGTCATGATAATATTTATTATTCAGAAATTACGTGCAGTTATTATCTTTATACATTTTTTAGCAGTCCACCAGGAAAGTCTAAAATGGCCAGCTACGGTGATTATTATGAAGATGAAGATTTTTCTGAAAATTTTGATTATTGCAATATTCATGGGCAGCCTTTGGTAGTGCTACAGGCAGATTCAGGTGATTTATATGTCAACTTAAAAGACATAAAAAAAACTGGATTTGCCGTTTTTCGAAGAGATAATTTTAATTCAGTCTTAGTAGATAAAAGGTTTGTATTTTTTTTTTATTAATTTTTACTTGACAAAATTTTACTGGATTAGTTATGAAATATAATAAAACTCATATTTTTAGGCAAATAGAGAAGGAATTTGATTTGCATTTGTTGTCGGAAGCAAAAAATTATATCATAAAAAACAGAGTTGCAGTTATTGATGAGGAGAAGATTCTTCAAACGATACAAAGGTACGTGGCAAAATTAAAAAAATTAAAACTAATTAAAAGTCATATGATAGTGTCTCTCTATTAAAAGTAGAAGTAGAGTCCCGATTAACCAGAATATCATTTTTTCTACGACTATTGAATAATTTTCATTTATTATAGATACATTTTTGAACATGTAATAGGTCTCATTACTAACGGCCGCGGGTAATAATTCATTACTCAACAGGCTAGGACCAATCACAAGAGTTCATATTCATTATTCAACAGGCTTGAACCAATCACAAGAGATCGTATTCATTATTCAATAGTTTTCGTGGAGCAATCGCAAGAGACAATTTAAAGTTTAAAAAAATCGCGTGTGCCATACCTCAATTCAATCTGTCATAACAAGTAGGTCATCGATTTCGCCGGTGCGATTCACGATGTGCATCACTTGCAATTCTTCCTCTTTCCATAATGACATAGTATGGCCCTTCAACTCATATCTTAAAAAAGATCTGAACGTTCAAAGATTTCGTGTTTCGCTTTCTTTGCCGATTGCGAAAACGGACGCCTCAATACGGTTTTTGTCGAATAAATCAAAAAGTATCAATCCTAGCAAAAAAATTAAAATCTCCCAGGTAAAGATCATAAACCGAGGAACAATTTACTGTTTTTTAAATCTCCGTAACTCTCTGTTTTTTCGGAGATATGGAGGTTTAAATATGGCGTCAAACGTTTTTAAGTCAAAATACCTCTTTAAAAGTTAAATATCTCAGAAACTAAGGCACTTGCGCTAAAAATGTTAAGAAACCAAATTAAAGATTATCGATTATGCTAACAGTTTTTTTAAATTTTCTCTCCTGCTTAAAAAATAAAGAAGTTATGACCGATACAATGTGCGTCTTCGCATTTTCCCTAAAAATCTCAAATTTATCTTAAAGTGCAACTTCCTGTTGAGTAGTTGTAGAAAAAGTATAGTATTCTACTTGCGTGTAATAGCTATTACTCACTCGGATGAATTACAACACTCGCCTTCGGCTCGTGCCGTAAACATCATCCTCTTGAGTAATAGCTATCATTACACGCTCGTTGAATAATATACTATTATCCGACATCTATATCTATGTCCCACTCTACCATCCCATGTGTGACGTACTTCCCAGAGAGGTTGCGACGGCTGGCTGTAATTATGGTACGGTTCAGGCCCGTTGAGAGGGGGGGTACCACCAGTACAAATTACTGGGGCCCGAGCGCAGTCAAGGGGCCCCTGGCCATGTTAAAAATTTCATAAAATTGCCATCTCATGTGGGTATACCAAACCAACTATACCAAAATACCAACTCTTTCATTTTCCCCAGTATGAAACATACTTTGAATACCGTCACAAAGCACAATAATAATGTCTGTATCAAATATCAATGCAAAGAGAAAATTACTAAAATCATTAGATTCACTAAATTGACGTTCAAAATATAAGTAACAATTCGGTATCATTACCTTTGTCGGCATTTTTATCCTTTATCAACCTTTGTCGGTATGAAGCCGAAATGTTCCTTATATTTTTCAAAACAAAAGTATTGCGCAATCAGCAGACAGCAGTCAGTGACCAGTTCAGTATGCAGTGTGCAAATAAATTTGTCAGTCATCATTTAGCATATTATGGAAGTATATTAGCCTTGCCACATTAAAGGAACGCGCTACTATTTTGTATACTCAATACAATCAAGATTTGAGTTCTTAGTTGTCAGAAGAATTGCATCGTTTAAGGAAAATTCACAATGCAAATTTCGGAAAGGCATGCCTTTCTCCTATTGAGCTGTTAAATAAGTTGATGGAACAAAAATTTAGCCCAATATTTCCGAATGTTCGTGTGGTTCTACATATATTTTGTCTCTACCAGTCACTGTTGCACAGGGAGAACGTGCGCAAGATATATATCCCCCTTTTTCGATTGCGGGGAACACGATGGTGACAATATCTTTCGACCTACCCTCCAACCACTACCTCTAGACCGAAAAAACCACCTCTTTTTCCGAGATTCCGGTGCTCGACATTTTTTTATCGGAAAATTTTATTAATGAAAGTTATTCAGAATCGCCCCAAAACTTTAAGCCCGATATTTCATCAAAATAAAAAAATTGATAAATTTTAAAAAAATAAAAAAAGCTAATATTTACTACCTGACAGCTTAGTTTAATTTCAAACAAAATTGTCATGAATTTTTTGAACAAAAAACCCATTTAAATGATATTTTTGGACTAGGACATTATTTTTTTTTAAATTTCAATGTTTTTCAATTTTGAGTAAATTTTGGATTTAGGGTTTTTGGACAATTTTAAACAACTTTCGTTAATAAAATTTTTCGATAAAAAAATGCCTAGCATCGGAAAAGAGGTGGTTTTCCGGTTTGGGGGTAGTTTTTGAAGGGTAGGTCAGAAAATATTGTCACCATCGTGTTCCCCGCCCTCGAAAACGGGGGGGGGGGGAAGATGTTTTGCGGTCCGCAGAACTTTTGGGCTTTTTGCCTTTTTCTGGTTTACCTCGAGGGACTAATAGCTGTGAAAGAGGTTTTGGCAAGAGACAGGCCTGACGACAGGGGGGGGGGTAAGCGGGTCTTCTGCCCCGGGGCCCGGGCCCGAGGGGGCCCGGCACCGTCAATGTTAAATACATTTTTGTATTGATAAATCTATTAATTATAAATAAAAATACTTTATTTATTTGTAATTATGCTTATGCGTTAAAGGAAATGTACTTCTGAAATGTACACCCGGTATATATTTCTAATAAATACTAAAAAAAAAATGGTAGGCCATATGCATTCTTAGTAGAACAGTAGCATTAACAACAACTGCAATTTATATTAGTATTACATATGTCTGTTTGATCTCTAATCCAATTAATCATTACTTAATCACAAAAACATTCATAAAAAATGACCTTTTAGGCAGGTAGGTAAAATCATAGAAGTAAATAGGTTTCGCCACACGACCCTCTGTTTAGTCCAGTCAATTAAGGTATCATTGCAGAGTACGCTATTTGAGTTATAACTGTTTATTTTCATATTTCATTATTTCTATGTATAGTACCGACGATGTAGATATAAGAAATAAGGATAGCCTCAGGCTATACCCGATAGGATTACGGTAATAAAAACTTCAGATATCGATAATTACTTTAAACGTACGTACAGAACTGTACTTAAAATTATATCGCATTTTCTGGATAATTTTATTTACTGTTTTCTCAGATCCTGATATCTCTGCAAATTAAATATAAGTAAATAAATAGTTAGGTATTTATAATTCTTAATATGAGTAAAAGAGTATGATTACAATATTGTGTATTAAAAATTAGTACTTTTGATTTTTCACAGCCCGGGCCCGCCGATTTGATTTTACCCCTGGGCCCGTGCCGGCTCTCCACGGGCCTGGCAAGAGAAACTGATTTTCATCCCATGATTGAACTTTTTGCTACTCGCAAAGTTCTCAGAGCGTTAATTTAGAATTGAAATTTAAAAACATTATTCAAAGTCAAATTTTGAGCCAGAATTTAATTGTGTTATAGTGTTGTGTTTTGTTTTATTTGTGATTTTTATTGTCAGCTGATATATTTAATTACTTGTTATATTTCAGTTTTTTAATAAATATTTGGATATGTTTGGATATTTAAATGATAGTGCAGGCGCGTGCCTGCATGGGATACGAGGAGTTTCCTGGTGGGCCCTCACAAAATGCCTTGAAGGCCCCAGATTTTTTTTCAATTCTCTCCCCTGCTCATCAATTTTCGTTTTGGAGGGAGGAAAAAAATTTCCCAGCACTTGTCTGCTTGGTGCCTTTTTATAAGTAATTTTCCCGGGGCCCAAAATCGTCCCAGCGTGCGTCTCTAATAATATAGGCACCATCGACATCTGTATAGAGATAAATTTGATACCTACTCTTAAAAAAACACCATTTAAAAATGTGAGGGCCCGGCAAAAATTCTTGTACTGGGACTTGCTCTGGCTGTCGACTGGTACTGTTACTCGGGCGCCAGTTCCTAATTAAGTGGAGGAACACCACTACTCTCAAAAGCCAGTGTAACAGGACTTGTGTAGCTACAGTTAAGAAAAGAGAATATCCAGTAGGTCAAAGGAAAAATTAGACTTTACACACACACAGCAATAAAGAAAAGCACATTTCGGAACACAATATTTACTAATACCAAAACCTACTATATACGATTTTACAGGTCCCAAGTAACAGACAAATTATTACCTTTATTACTTACTTTCTCTTATTATTACGTCCAATCGCGTCTGTCTTTGGAGGTCGGTTGATGAGAAATGTTTACGGATTGGTAGCTCGGACTGCTGTAGTTTGCTTCACTCCATTGGTTGGTTAGGACTGACTTTTTGCTTGTGTATCCGATGACTACTAGAGTGAATTAAATTGTGGCCGAGTTTATATAAATTACAGATTTTTTATACTTTACTCGGTTGGCCAAAATAGACATTGTCTATGGGCTACATCAGCTTTTATTTTTTTGTTTTTTGGCTCTCTGTATCCAAATTTTTAACTTCCCACCAAAAATTCCCCCTGCAACCCCCTCAAATTTAGAGAAGAAAATATACCCAGACAAACAAAATTTACAACAAAAAAAGTCCTTTGACATTTTGGAGTACGACGAACGGGAGGGGAGCGAGTGGATCCCGAAACATGCGCTCCACAGTTACTCTCATCTTTCGATCTTCTTGGGGCACCCCCTCCCCTGCCATTCCCCCCGAGCTAGCATGCTGTTGTCAAGAGGACCTTCCCTTTTCCCCCCGACCCATAACACGTATATGCTGCTCAAGAATTGATAGCAACCCGTTGATCGCGATCAAAGTTTCTTAGGCGTTTTATCCTCGCTTTATATTATTTATTATTTTAATTGCTTTAATAAACGTTCTGTTTCTCATGAGAACTGTTTTCTCATAATATTTTAAACATGGTTGATGTGACTTTAAATTGTTTCAATTGATCAAAGTCCTCGTACAAAACCCAAATTTGCATTCCCTCCGGACTCCAAATACAGATCCACAAGCTATCGCAAAAGCTGGCAATCATTTTTTCTTCCTTTGTATGGTTGTAAGGATGAAAACACATTACTTTGAACGGTTTTAGACATCAGTGTTTCATCAAGACGTACAGCAGTAAACACAACATTGCCTCTTCGGCCCCAACTGAAGCTGCTGCTGCGCAGCACTCACTGAGAACATACCACCAGGTCCAACTTTGGCAAGGAAATGTTGTTGAGCCAGAAAAATCGGGCTGGAAAAAAAACCAGTTACGGACTTTCTCCTGTCACTACTTTGAATCCTCCTGCTCTACCAAAACTTCTAAAGATTATCTCGTGCAACAAATCATACGAGAATATTCCTGACTGGAAGAACGTAACCGACTTGTAACTTAGCGCATGCAGCCCCACGGCGCAGATGCTCATGTTTCGAGGCGTGTTAGCGCTTCCCCGTTCATTCAACGTTAAAATGTCAAAGGACCTTTTTTGTTGCAAAATTTGTCTACTTTCCTAATTTCTAGGTATTTTTTTCCTAAAACGAAAAAAAAAAGAGGAAAAAACGGTTTTTTGTTTTTATTTTCAAATTTTTGAGGAGGTTGTGGGGGGAATTTTTGGTGGGAAGTTAAAAATTCGAATTCAGCGCTCTAAAAAACGTAAAGTAGCCTATTTCCAGAACTACCATGAATTTTTCCAGGTAAGGGCCATATATGGTCTCTAATGCCTGGGGTAGAAGGTAGAAGGACAGTTGTAAATATTTTTGGAAAATGTGGAAACTTCCGGAGTATTTAAATATTTGATTGGAAACTCTATTATATACACTTTTAAATTCTATTCTCTCTATCTCTATCCTACATGGTTAGAATAATATTCCATTTTAAATTTATATATTTCTAGATGTAAAAGTAAGCTATTGGGAGAAGTTACCGAGAACAGAAATAATTTTGGAGCTGGTCGTTCTGTGACTCCATCGACCAAGAACAATTTTACGATAACATCAGAAGTACAATCAACGCCATCTAATACCAATCTTCCAACTCTTGCCCATACTCCTACTCAAAGACCTCCAAAAACGTTACCAAGCAATTTTATGCCTACGAATTCTCAGAGAAATGAGTCATCCCGAGGTAGGGGGCAAGGACAACAAGGAATAAGACCGAACCAAAATTATGCCATTAAAGGTGAAAGAGAATATAAAAATGAAAATAGTTCGATTGATTCCGCAGATAGAAATAATGCATTTGTTAATGGTTTTGACGCTTCAAAGAATGAACAAAAAGATCAAAGTCTAAATAGCAGCAACGGTTCTGATTCAAGAAATAGTTATAGAAAACAGGGAAACGGTAATGAACAGAGAAGAACGCCAAGGTTCAGGGAAGAAATTGAGAAGGTCAACTTTGAAATTGGGCAAACATATCATGTGGGTAAAATAAAGTTTGCCTTTTTTAGTTTTTAGTGAAAATTTATTTGTAGTGGACCTTTTTTTTTTATTACTATTTTATAACAGAATAGTTGATTCATATGAACATAATAATTAATATTTTTTATTCTAGACTTTCGTTCTACCAATAATTTTTATGTTCTATTAATAATTAGGTATGCTTCTTTTAGATGCACAAACTTGGTCATTTTTATAATTTCTGCTATGCTGCTCTGATAAAAAAATAAAAAATTAAACAAAAAGTTGATCGAGGAAGCCTTTACTATTTGGTAATTCATTATCACAGAAATGAGAAAACACTACTATGTTTTTTACCACTATATTCATTTACACAATTGTCAAAACTGCAGTTTTGACAATTGCATCATCATCAAACAATGATTCAGAAAAGAATGAAATGCAGAAAGTTTGGTACCTACGTAAATAACTTATCGAATAGCTCAATGTAAACAGGTAGATAAGTAGCAGCAAAACATTATAATTAATTGATCATCAATTAATAAATTAAAATTATTACTACGGATATGTTTATAAATTTCTAGAGCTTCTAATAAATCAAGTTTTACACCTTTGTCGGCAAAATGTAGGACGTCTATACAGTATCACAAAGTGTTTGTTTTGGTATGGCAATAAGGGCAAGCGAGAGCGAAGCAAGCAATGATGTACATTATAATCTTAAACACTGCCTTTGCTAGAGTAATGGTAGACGTCTTTATTGTGGACGGTCAGTTAATAGACCAATGCCAAACGCAGGACTTTCCGATACTGTATTGTTGATGTCTGGAAAATTATGACTACTATATATATATGGTACTTAGTTCTAAAATTAAGGCCACTTTGTCCAATATAAATATGCTATTGCTCTCTGAGCATTTTAATCTATAAACTCATGATTTTTCACAGGCCCCCCACATCAAATCATGGGCCCCGGTACCAAATTCACTTGCTGGCCCCCACGCATAATGGCTGTTGAGTGGGTGGGAGAAATGTGAAAAAAATTTGTCAAGATCTCTGGCGAGCCCCGGCGCTTAATAACTGATGAGCGTGGGTGGCGGGTGGGGGATTTGAATAATTAATGAGAGGAGGAGAAATTTGAAAACAAATTTTTGTCCAGGTCTCATCATTGTTGTAATTAATGCGGGAATATTGCGTTTGTTGGTCTAACGGGGCCTTGGTACCATGGTACTTACTGACCCCCATGTGGGGTCCTGATTTTTCATATTTATCAATTTTATCTTTAGGGCCCGTACTTTTACTTGAGTATAAATACTATAACACCAGAAATTCAACTACCCTAGTAATTCCTACCCATCATTTAACATTATATGAAAAGAGCCCCAAGTACATGGCTATAAAGGCGTTTAATAAATTGCCGAATCTTTACAAAGGACTTAGTGATAAGGAATTTAAAAATAAGATCAAGTCCAGACTGAGGGAAAAATCTTATTATTCTTTGAACGAATATTTTACTGATGACTTTTAACTTAATTTATTATTTAATATTTAAATAGTTACATTTTAATGTTTTTAGACTTATCCTATATCATGTAAAATGATCTATTGGACAAATAAATATTATTATTATTATTATTATTAATAGACTTTATCCGCCGAGTAACTAACTGACAAATAAGATAACAGGAGTTTGCTATCATCAGGATAACTTGCATGCGTACTTTCATTCAAAATATACCCTCAGTTAACTATCAGGACCTCTATTCTGTAAAAGAGTGAAAGCACATTCCCGTGAGAAGTGGGCGGAGTTCACTTGAAAATGAATAAAAGTCTATTCTGTAACTACGAGAGTGATCACCTCGTGCGAAAAATGTGTGAACCTACTTCTACTAGTAAATCGTGAGCTAATTCGTCAGTTCCCGGGAGAACGGCGATCCTAACCGTACTTTTACAGTTTACGTCGGCCAAAAATTATTGTCGATAAATCTGTGAATCAGAATGGACATTGCGGATATGCTCATCGCCAATGAGGTAATAATATAATTCTTAGCAAATGTTACAATTACTCTTTTAGTTTATTATAGTCGAGGTCCTTACGAAATTTTTGGTCAGTAAATAAATTCTAGGTATTACGAGATCTTCGTGATGCAGAGGAGGATTTGGAAGGGGAACGGCAAGTTCTTCATAATATTAACTCTTGCATCATTAACCGACCAAGCATTTCTAAAATAACAGCTGAACAGCTGATGCTTTTGCGCCAACCTAATTGGTTGTAAATACGGCTATTCTCGATGAATCACTTCACGTTCACCACCTATTCCCTGCACTTACGGAATGCAGTCTAGGATGGTCGGGTGAAATGCGTGTGATGGGAGCTCTCGCTTCACACGATGAATGCTCACTTTACCATAATTACAGAATAGAGGTCCAGATAGGTATGACTTTAAGACACTTTCCCTAGCAAGTGTTGCCAACTTAAGATACTATAAAGTAAGGAAGTTATATGCTTCAAATAGATATTGATTGTTTATCATATTGTTTGAAATAGTTGTGCATCATATAACTTACATAACCTGAAATTTTAAGTTTATTTAAATTTTTAATGTTTGTATCGCAATTTTAGCTTGTAGCCATATACTGGGGAAACATTTAAAAATCCCCTCAAATAATTTTTCAATATTGATGATTAATAAAATAAACTGCTAATTATAGGTTAGATTTCCAACCTACCAACCAAGGGAGTTGTTAGGACAAATATTTAAAATATGCATATTACAATATAAGTAGTCTATGATATAATTTTATAAATCTTTTTTTATCAAATATAATTATTTGTATCTAATTATAAATTTAAAGTTAAAACGCAATAGACCATTTTAGGTCACGTGGTTTTGACAAGTCTGCCATTTTGCTTGAGGGGCAACCAAACGTTCATTTGTTCATTGTCGGAGCAGTTTGCGCGGTTTTATATATATATATATATTTTTTTTTTTTGGAAACTGTTTTCGTAATAATGTCACGTAGTGAATATTCTTCATCCCTTATGGGTGATGTAAAACGTCGTTCTAATGAGAAAATCAAAATAATAGACAATATTGACCCATACACCTTTGGAGTGGAGACTGGAGACCTTTCTGCAGATTTGTCTATTTTACCTTAAGTGTATCCGTAGTTGATATGGTAAATTACTTAGTGTTGACTCACAGCTTCTACACAGGTCAGCAGTTAAAGGCATACAAATCATTACAAGCATATAAATATTATGTGGCAAGAAGTTTGTGCAAAAAAGATAAACTCAAATTTATTCATTGTTATGGGCAAGATAAGTTTACATTTAAATAGCTAAGTGCTAGATTTCAGTGATAAGCATGTTATCTTATGCGTATGTAGTATTAAATAGATTCTGCCAGAAAGTGATTTCTTTACACGTATCCCATATTTCGAGTAGGAATCCAATCAGGATTATCTTTATCATCAAATTGTGCAAGCTCCCCTAAAAAAGCATTAAATCATAGATAAAAAATGTTACATTAAATTGTAATTTGCTGAATCCCACACTATGATACAAGTATATTTATTGGTTTTGTGATACATATTTAGCATACAATATATAGTTACAAAATTACTCACCTGTCAGAAAGTGATTTGAACAGATTCGAACATTTTTAAGAAAGGTTCCGCTTAAATCACCTCGTTTCAAAGATCTAACCCAACATTCTCGCCGTTGTTTTGATAACGCCTCTAATTTCTCACCTCGACCTTTTAAAACAGCAGGGATTCTAAAAAATTGTACTTGGTCTTTTTGCCCTTTTTGAACACTTTACTACCGCACAGAAGGATGGCATTTTATTTTTATTTCACGTTTAAAACAGATTACTTCTTTGTTTACAATGGAATAAAAAGTTTGGTTGCTCCTCAGGCAATATGGTCAACTTATCGTAACATCATCCTAAAATAGTCTATACAAAACAAACTCAATTTTTTTAAAAGTTGGGTTAAAAGATAAAATAGCAATTCTGTCAAACACAGCGGAACCGCATGGGCGTGGCTATTTTATGCTTTAGTTAAAATCTGTTATCCAAAGGTCTAGGTACCGGATAGGTTATCCTAGGGATAAGGCATATTTATCTGGTGGATATCACTATTTAAAGGTGAAAATGCCGATTTTTTGCTTATCTCTGGGATAAACCTTATTCAGCAGATTATCACTATCTATAGATGAAAGTACCGGGCATCGGCATTGTATATTAGGTTTAATAACACAGCCCCACAAAAAAAAATAAAAGTTCAAAGCAGCGAACCAGACCTATGTATCCCTATGTATTTTCGGTCGCTGAATCCGAATCCGGGGTCAAAAAAAATCGTACACCCCCAAAATCATTAGCTAGAGCCAAAAAACACCCCTGAAATGGGATAAAAAGAAGATTAAGCTACCAGAATAGTTGTTACTTCTTAATCAATCGAATTATACAAATTAAGGTTAAACAGCAACGTACATAGAAATAGAAAATTTATTGGTGCCAAGAAACAAGAGTTTTACACAAGTCAAAAAAACAAGGGGTTCATAAATACAATACAATACAATACAATACAATACATGCATATACAAACAAAATACAATATAAATATAAAATAATAATACAATGAGTTGTATATTCTCTCAAGGTATTAAAATTACCAGTCTGAAAAATCATTATTATAAAAATCTTCCATAGAATAGAAACATTTGGATATAAGATATTTTTTTGTTACATATTTAAAACTTTTAGAAGGCAACAGTTTCACAGGGGATGGTAGCAGGTTAAATAACCTCGGACCAAAATATGATATTCCGGATCTAGTTTTATGTACTCTGTGGAAGTCTATGTAAATATTTGCTTTATGTCTTGTATCGTATGAGTGAATTTCTTCATGAGTTACGTAATTTGGTAGGTTATCTTTAACATATATGAGACACTGTAAGATATATAGTGATGGTACTGTGAGAATTTTCAGATCAATATAAGATTGTCTACAATCTTCTCTATACCCTAGCTTATTTATAATTCGTACTGCCTTCCTTTGTAATCCAAAAACGCGTTTCATGTTTGGAGCGTGACCCCAAGCATGAATTGCATATGATATTTTTGATTGAATAAGTGCATGGTAAGTTATTAAGAGTACTTGCTTGGACACTATTAATGACATATTTCTAATTACATAGATACAAGGAGTTAACTTATTACATAGTTTATCAATGTGAGAGTTCCATGAGAGCTTAGGGTCAATATGTACCCCAAGAAATTTTACAGACTCTGGATTATTATTTACTCCCATATTACCTAAACTAAAAAACATGATTTCAGTTTTAGTAGCATTTAAGCTTAATCGATTCGCGACAAACCAAGCAGAGACCCTTGATCGTGTCTGTTCCAATTATATCTGCAGTTCATTGCGATTTTCATTTTTATTAATTGTTGTTGCATCATCCGCGAAGAGAATGAAGTCGGCTCTTGGGTCGGCAAGCACCAAGTCGTTGACGTATATGAGGAATAATACTGGTCCCAGCACCGACCCCCGTGGTACTCCATATTCTAGTGTCCTCATCTGAGAAAGATTATTACCAGTTTCTACTAGTTGCGTGCGACTTATTAGATATGACTGCATTAAGTTCACACTTGCATCAGAAAATTTATAAAAACTAAGTTTTTTTATAAGTATACTAGGACAAACACAGTCAAAAGCCTTGCTTAGATCGCAAAACAAAGCCCCTGCGCAACATCCTGTCTCATATCCAATGTTTATGACTTCCGCTAGTTTGTTGATAGCCATAGTGGTTGAGCGTGCATTACGAAAACCATACTGATTTTTATTAAACAGACTATTTCCTTCAAAAAAAGAACATATTCTGAATTTTAGGGCTTTTTCAAAAACTTTTGCTGTGATTGGAATGAGCGAAATTGGTCGGTAGTTATCAAGTAAATTTGTGGGACCTTTTTTGTGCATTGGCACAACCCGGGAAATTTTAAAGGCTTTTGGGAAGATGGAATGTCTTATACATAAGTTAAATAACTTTGTAAGAGGAATAACAATGATATTGGTTATACTCTTAAGTATCTTAGTGTTAAGGTTATAATAATCTTTACTATTTTTGTTTTTTAAATTGAATATTATGTCCCTAACTTCAATAAAAGTTATTTCACTGAAAATAAATTCTCGCAGGCCTGCGTGAGATATTGTATTAGCATTATTATATAGAAATTCTTCTGCGGTAAAGTCACTATCAGGCAGCTCATCAATAATATTCTTAGCAATATCTGCAAAGAAATTATTGAAATCATCTGGACTTATGCTGCTGTCTGCCGTTCGATTTTTTGACTGCGTATTCGTATTTGCTCGTACCACCTGCCAGATCGCTTTAGATTTATTAGAATGACTTTTAATGTACGTATCATTAGCTTTGAGTTTAGCATTTCCGATTGCAATATTATATTTTTTCCTATATTTTTGCATTATTTCTCTGAGTTCCGGAGAGTTATTAGCTTTTACGGTTTCCTGCATAAAGTGTAAAGTATCTCTCATATGACTTAGTTCCTTGGTGAATCAGGTCGTGCAAGGTATATTGCTTTGTTTGTATGTTTTTTCTGGAAAGGCCAGATCAACTGCATTGCTCAAGAAAGTCAAACATTTCAGATTTAATTTCAGTATTCATATTTGGATCGTCAATGAAATCCCAACATATATTCCCTACAAGATTGTTTAGAGTAAGTAAACCCTCATCTGTTACAGGTCTGTACTTAATTTGTAATATTGTCATTTTCGGTACTGTTCATATGAAAGTTAATTGTAATGGTCAGATGATCTGATAAATTTGTGTCAATTTGAGAAGTTTGAAAAGTACTTTGTAAGTTTGTTAAGAAGTTGTCCAAACAAGAATTCCCTCTAGTATTTGCATCTATTGTTGTAAACAAACTATACGTTTTTATTAAATCAGTAAAGGTGACAGTATGATAATTATTTTTATTGTTGAAGTTTATATTAAAGTCACCATTTATTATGACAGTATATTGTTTATACCTACTGATAATGTTTAAAGCCTTTGTAAGTGTATCGAGAAAGGTGTTGAAATCACCTAATGGAGATCGATATATAGTAATTATTAATAGCTTATGTTTCTCAGATTGTACCGCACATATTTCACAGTGGATCTCAGTTGATAGCAGACATATATCCTCTCTTCTAGCGAAGTCATTTGCAATCTTGCGATTGATTAATACTGCTACACCCCCATGAATATGAAGCTTCCTACAAAAATAACTAATAACATCGTAATTGTTAAGTTTAGTTTGAGTAATTTCATTTTGAGACATCCAATGTTCGCTTAGGCAGATGACATCGTAAATATGGTTTTGTGCTTCAAATTCCATCTTCTTGTTTCGAAGAGATTGAATATTTAGATGAAAAATTGAGAAATTTTTAGATTTAGATTGGAGTACATCAGGGGGAGTTGTTCGGGATTTATCGGTTGGACTTTTATTTAATGATTCAGAAAAACCGAATTTTCAGTAGTGAATGAGCTGTCTTCCACTCGACACTTTCTTTGGCGGGGGTTATCAAGGAAATGTTGTCCTCTTCTGAAATCAAACCTTTCAAATGCAATACCCTTTGGCCAAAATGAATGTTCATACACCGTTTCTTTTAGACGCCTACTAAAAAACAATTGTTGTCCTTTTTTTTGTAGAATGTTTCAAGTATTCTTCAGATCACTGGTGGTTTTCGCATTTATATATTTTTGTACTTTTTCTTCTGTTACATGTTCCTTTGCTCGTGATATAAATAGCCAAACTTTTTTCTCGTTTTCTTTGGTAGACTTTCTGATAGTTTCTCTTCCTTCGAAATCATTTTCATTTATGTGAGTCAGTTCATTATTTGTACCTAATTGTTTAGGTTTTCTTTGTTTTCGCTTTACTAGCGTAAAGGTTTGTAAATCCTCGCTTTGTTTATCTGAGATTTCTGTATGTTTCTTTTCATCAACCGTATTATGGTTGGAGATAGGTAATCGATTTACGTAATTCTTTTTTGTTGATTGTTGGTAAGTATTTGTTTTTAATTTTGTGGCCGGCACCTTTAGTTTTTGTGAATAGGTTGGGGCATTTGGAGTCGGTAAAGGTGAATTTTCAGTTGCTGCGCTATAAGTGTGTTGTGTGTTGACATTTGCAAGTAACTTAACCAAGTCTATATTTGATTCTTTTAAGTTTGTAACTTCTTGTTTGACGTTTTTGATGTCCTGTTGCAATTCATTTCTTAGGGTTTTCAGCTCATTTTGTAGTGGTTCAATGATTTGACCATTTATAACTGTATTAGTGGTATTACTTTGTTGTACATTAAGCTTCAGTAGTTCATTAAGTTTATTGTAGATTTTTTTAATGTCAGTTTGCATTTCACTGAGTGTCTTGTTTTCATGATATAGGCTTGTAGTTGATCTGCAGTTAGAACATAGGTATATCAGTGTTCTGGCTGATTTGAGAATTGCTGCTCTATATTCGGTGCTGGAAAGATTGGCACGATTGGCATAATTTACAGTGACATTTATCACATGTAACCAGTGATTCTTCTTTTGTTTCCACAGTTTTGCAATTAGTACAAGACATTGCTTAAGAATATCTAAAGCCGGTCCTGTTTATTTCTCCACATAAAAGTTTTTCATAGTCACACAATGTAGATAAGTTTTTATTAATGTAGGTACAAAAAGAGTCAATTTTGTTGAACACAATTATTGTTGATGCACTTTTTACAGCAAATCACAGATTTGGAACACAAAGTAAACAATCTGCAAGTATGCCACTAATAGGTTGCACTTTAAAGTTTATTTAGTGAAAGAGTTAAATTTTAAAGTCAATTTTTTCCACTCGAAAATTGTGAATAAATATAGGAACTATTTTCATGATGTCTATTCACTACAAAACATAAACCAGTAATACAATAGATATGAAACACATCCCCAGAGAGGGGCGAAAACTAGCCCCCCATATATAAAAAAATCGATCCAAAACAGCAATGACTGCTGGAAAAGCTCGAAATATCTAAGTTTTGTTAAAGTGTTAAGAAACTACATCAGGTCCGACGTAATCTTCATAAACTGCCCCTATAGGGTTCAGAACAACCACCCTCAAGTTCAAAGGACACGAGAAAAATAAGAAAAAACGTAAAATCCAACGGGATTTCTCTTTTCATGGATGCTATGATTGGCTAAAATTGCGTAGTATTCTAAAACAGAACCAGAAACTTACGTACCATCAACATCCTACACTGTCAACCCTCAGAGGGTGTGAAAACTACCCCCTATGTAAGATGTAACTATAAAAAGTTATAGTGACTTCTATAAAAATTCGAAACACCTGTGTTGTGTGGAAGAGAGAAGAAACTAGACTATGTTCGACGATGTGGATGTAGGATGCTGGAAAAACAGAGAAACTAACCGGATTTACATTTTTATGGATGCTATGATTTTCAAAAATCGCGTTGCACACTTAGAGTTTGAAACTCATGTCCTATAAATGTTATTAAGTAACACCCCCAGAAAGGATGTAAACTACCGTAATTCAAGATGTAACGAAAAAGCTATACTGTTGCTTATTCGTTTCATTTCCATAGTTTTTTTTTATAGGGGTGTCGTCTCTCAACCCCGTGGAGGTGGTTTTCAAGCACAGCGTCGAACATAGTCTAGATTCTTCTCTCTTCAATACAACGCAGGTGTTTCGAATCTTTGTAGAAATCACTGTAACTTTTTATAGTCAAACCTTACATAGGGGGTTGTTTTCACACCCTCTGAGGGTTGACACTGTAGAATGTTGATGGTACGTAAATTTTTAATTCTATTTTAGAGTACTACGCAATTTCAGCCAATCATAGCATCCATGAAAATAGAAATCCTGTGGCACTTTACGTTTTTTCTTGTTTTTCTCGTGTCCTTTAAACTTGGGGGTGGTTGTTTTCAACTCTATAGGGGCAGTTTATGAAGATTACGTCGGACCTGATGCAGTTTCTTATCACTTTAACAAAACTTAGTCATTTTGAGCTTTTTTAGCAGTCATTGCTCTTTTGGATCGATTTTTTATATATGGGGGCTAGTTTTCGCCCCTCCCTGAGGGTGTTTTTCATATCTATTGTATGTACGCTGCTGTTTAACATTAATTTGTATAATTCGATTGATTAAGATGTAACAACTATTCTCATAGCTTAATATTCTTTTTACCCCATTCCAGGGGTGTTTTTTGGCTCTAGCTAATGATTTTGGGGGTGTACGATTTTTTTTGACCCCGGATTCGGATTCAGCGATCGAAAATACATAGGAATACATGGGTCTGGTTCGCTGCTTTGAACTTTTTTTTTTGTGGGGCTGTGTAATTTATATTGAAGTTAAATGCTTTGTTAGTATTATTTGCCGTGAGGGCATTTGCAATGTTACTGATAATGTATGTGATAACTGGCGTAATGATTTTGTTTTTCATTTTTGGTTTTTGGATATATTAATTTAAATGAAAACTGTTTTTATTTTTTATTTATTAATTTAGAAATTATTTCTTTGGGGAAGCTAAAGAACCCAAATTGTCGAAACTACAGTCACAACTTTGTGCAAAGAAATATAGTGGTAAAAAACATTTCTCATTTCTGTAAAAAGGAATCGACAAAAGAAAGCTTATTTTTTGGGGTTGTGCTTCATTTTTAGGCTGTCAGGCTTCGAATTTCAATCCAAAAATGCCTCTCGACATAATCACAAGCGAAAATCAATAAATGAATCTGATGACATCCAAAGTACACACAGTTACAAGTATGCTACTTCTTGCAACCAAAGTGCAACTTGCTCTGTGCATAAGGTGGAGTCATCGGAAAGCATGTTGAAAATATACAGATAGTGGCAGGCAAGTACGTACATTGGACCGGGTCTACATGCGAAATAAATGGGCAACCCACAACAGGTCCAGCCCCAACCATTTAAATTCCTTTGCTTCATTGCGCATTCAATCTGCTTCGCACCGAATATGAAATGTCTAGTTGCCCATAAATTCGTACGTGAACGTAAATTCTGGTGGATTTCATATTTGCATCTTAACATGACTTTGATGCAACCTATGACATGTTGCCCCTAATATTGTTGTCTCTGTGACATTGTATAATGTTATTAGAATATTAGAAGCACATGCATGAAAGATTATTGGTCTGATTTTATTAATATGATTCGTGTTGGTTCCAACGTATATGATTGGCTGTGCACCAGCATACCTTGTTAACTGTATGTACCTTGATAACATCAAATAGAATCCAAATTAAAACGCCAAAATTTAATCAAAGTAAAAATACTATTGAAATTTTGATTAAAATGATGAAGTCCGAAAATATCATTTTAATGGATTTTTTTATTTAGAAAATTGTACTATGATAATTTTGTTTGAAATTAAACTCAAACTGTCACATAGTTGTCAAGCAATTTGCAGTTTTTTTTTTTAAATAATCGTTTCTAAAATTTTAATTTTGGACATAAGGTTTTTGGAGATTCAAGTTTCATCAACAAAATTTTCCTATAAAAATGTCTAATAAGATATTTTTATTTTTTCCGCGTATTTTGGTACCGCAGGTGGCTTTGCATTTTTTCTGGTCATAATTGGGTCCTAATTTGTTCCATATTTAAGTAAAATTTAACACTTTCTAACCCAACAAGCAAAATTTAAACGTTATACAACTGTTTTGTTCTATTGCAATTTTATAAATGTAATAAAATAGTAATAAAATAAAATTGTTGTAGAAATGACAATTATAAAACAAATTTGTTTATTGGGAATGTCCACAAATAACGAGTTATATTGTAGGTTCAAGTTGTTTTTACCGAAAAGGAAAACATTTACTGGGTCCATGATAAAAGTGGAAATGAAGATGTTCTGAACGATATGTTCTTAAAAATAAATGAAATGGAAGGAGATTTGGAACCTATAAATCCTGGCGTCGGACAGCTTGTTATCGCTTTATTCGAGGAGGCCTGGTAAGTGTATAAGATTATATAAGGATGCACATTACTCTTAAACTAACCTGACGTTACAGTTTTATTGTGTTTATACGGTCAGGGTTCATAGCTACTGAGAAAACCAGAGAAAGTCAGGAAATTTTAAATTTCTATTGTCGGGGAATTTCGAGAATTGAGGAGTCAAGGATTTTCAATAAATATCTGGAAATTTCAATAAAAATGTAGTGCATATCAATTATTGTCTATTATCTTATATAATAATGTAACATTATTAATATTTAATATTAATGACTGTTTCCAATGGTCATTATTTCCACTAATGCGGAAGAATTAACTTTTCTCTATGCCCTTAGAGAACCAATATCTTTAGAACAGCATATGGAGCATGCATAATATCTGTCTCGCTAAAATAAATAAATTTTGTATTTTAAAAACTTGGTTCTTTATTAAATTTTAAAATAACAACTGATGACGTTAGCAAAGACAATTGGGCTGTCGTACTAAGTTAAAATTTTAGGAGAATTTGTGTTAAACGATAACATTTATTCATAAAAAATCATTAGAAACATGTAGAAGTTGATAATAAAGTCTTATAATATTACAATATCAAATGGTGTTTCCCACGTAATTGAACTTGATGTTTATTATGTCATAAATCATTTAAAACACCTAATAAAGATAGTATATACATGTTATATCATATAATATTTTAATTTTAAATAGATATTTTAAAAATAAAAATATTTCAAACAAGTAAATGCGCTCAAATTATGTCATGGGTGGACTCTCCAATCAAAATTGAACAATTTCCCGCTTCATACGAACATTAACCGAACCTGTTGACATTTCTGAATTTTACATCTCGTCTGGAAACCTGCCGATGAGACTATTTCCATGTTGCCAAAAGTATATGAATGTTTAACGTTAGAGGAAATGGTTTAATTATTTCACTAAAGAATGTCTACTTTAATGTCCGCTTTAGAAAATAATGAATTTCCATTGAATAATGCCATCTACTATAATAAAAATGATAATAATTAACAGAAGAAACACACTATATGTCGGCTCTCAGCAAATAACTGACACTTGACAACACTGATGGAAATAAAATAAAAGATAGGTTATGTTCTCTTATTTACGTTGTGATCGTACGTATCTAGTATTTTGACTTTATAACTTTGTTTCTTATTAATTATTTAACCCTTTCACTGCGGAAGTGGATTTTGCATTCCGTGCCCTGTGTGCGGCATTGGGCAGCCTATGCGTAAGTACACTCATTGGTCTGTCCGCCGAATGCATCATTAGTGGAGAGATAATGCCGCCAATTTTAAATTCATATAACACAATAATTTTTTCTGTAGAAAAGATGCAAATTTCACAAAAAAGAGAACTTCTCAAATATTCAATAAAAAAAACGTGGGAAAGGCCCATTATAAAAATACAAGCATTTAAAACAGAGATGAAATCATAACGGCAGTCTGTAGAGAAGTTAGCAATAAAACAACGAGAAAGGGGTACTAATTTAGAAACTCGTTGGTAGCGACGGAGAAAAAAGATAATAATGTCATTTGAATGTAACATTATATTTAATGTCAAATTCAACTGATGGTTATAATTCAGTTTAGTTCAATAGCATACGGATAAATATAAGTAAGGTGGTGTTTCCTGTCGTACTGTGTAAATAATACCACAAATTCACCAGAAAAACTGTAAGGATTTTGGAGAGTGAGAGGGTAATTTTTTAATAATGAGGAGATTACTGTTTCGAAAAGCCAACCTTGTAAAGGTTTTTTCTCGCCAATCAGTAACCTCGGTCTGTGATCTGTTAATAAACAAAAAAAATTTTACTATTGTATCTCTAAAATTTTGAAGAAGTACCAGATCTATTGCTGCACGGTATTGATATTTCTCCCTTTTTGTTCCAAAGATTTTTGTAAATATTTGCAAATAAAGCAGTAATGTTCTTTTAAAGAAGTACAGAGATGTTAAATTCCAAACATGTAATCATCATTTTGGTGGACTGAGAAGAGTGTGAATAAAAGAAATATTTGTTTATAGCTTTATCCTCCGATAGCTGTAAAATTTTCTTTCAGGAATCGTGGCCGAGTGGTTAATCTTGACCCTCTCACAGTCCATTTCATTGATTTTGGTAATAGATGTGAAGTACAAGCAGTAAAACCCTTGCCAGATGTTTTTAAGAAGATCCCGGCACTAGCAGCCAGGATTACCAATAATAAAGCATCACTGAAGGATACGGAGGAAATAAAAATTAGGATAAAGACACAGGTAAGTGACTAAAGTAGTTTGCATAAACCAAAACAGTTATTAGATGCTCGTTTCGCCAACCATGTTGGCATTATCTGGAGATGATCAAAACTAAAGTAGAGTTAAGATCGTTCCTATATTTATATTAAACTAATGTCATTGTTGAAACGGATTCAACCAATCCTGTCATCTACCCTTAAAAGTCTATCTTGGCTCGACAAACCGTGATGTTCTACCACTAACCAAGGAAACTGACATTTTTGTGAAATGGACCCATTGTCACTGTTCATAGTATTCTTTACATTTTGCAATTTCTGAACTTTAAAAAGCATTCAACTGTATATTTGTTACATTTCTAGTTAACCCTCCGATTAAAGAACTTATATACCTAGATACATAACAGGTATCTCTTCACTATATACCTTGTTTGCTCTCCTAACATAGTCACATTATATGTACATTAAAAAGGATAGATAAACATAAAATCCCATAAGTAACAGTGGCGGTTATGTGTAGAAAGGTAAATATTTTCATTAAAATTTATTATTGCAATTCCTGCATTACCGGCTCTTTATACAGCGTGATGTAGGCATGCAATATTACAGTAAGATAATGCTTGATATATTTCAAATTTAATTAGTCTAAACTTTGAAATATATCTATTGTTACAAATCTGTAAAATGTCTCAACATTCATAAAAATTACATTTCTCTGTTCTTTCTGAAAGTTTACATATAATAAGAGGGTAAATATTATTTATATTTACATGGCTAAATTGTTAATATTTTTTATTTGAATGTTGGTCATTATAATTTATTATCTTTCTACACTATTGACTGGCATATTTAATAATGTCCTGATGTATCTATACTTTCCAGAAGTAAACTATTTCCATTTTCTAGTATTAAAACTGCACATATTTTCAGTTCATTATGAACATTTCACCAACCATCAAGAGACATACAAACTCATTGACCTGATAAATTTTCAAAGCATTTTGATTTCTCGTTTTCAAATATTTCATTTAAAAAAGTTGATAATTGAAACCTAGAACGCGGAACATACCCTGGTCTCTATGTACAGTGGACTTAAAAGAACAACACTTAAAAGAACAATTTGTTGCAAAAATGGCTTTGGCTACCTGGTTGTCTAATTCTTTATTTTTGTCTACGTACGTTCTTACAACATAGGAGCTTAAACTAGTGCTACTGCAACTACTACCACTCAAATTCCCGCTTGCTATTTGTTGGAAATTTTCACTTTGGCTTGTACTGGCTTGGCACTCATAAATTTTTTTCACCTTCGCTTGACTGATTTTTACGGGTTTCCCACTGGTTTTTAAGCCTGTCGTCGAGCCCTTGAATTTCCTTATTACGTTTTTTACATATTACATGTTTACATTTACGTGGCATCCAGGTTTGCCTACAACTTTTTTTGACAAAATGTTGCCAAACACTATCTTCTTTCCTGCCTCGACTAGACATTTATTTTTAGTATACATCGCGTATCAACGTTCAGTCAGTATTAATATCAAATGAAGTTGAGAATCCTCTCCTTTTCATATAGTCGACCGGGATTTGCAAGTTTCAGCGAGTTCCAACAAGCTCGCAGGCGGCTTCTTGACTTGCGGAGCTAAGTTGAAACAGTTTTTAACCCTTTCAGGATGGCAACGGTTTTAACACGCCAGGCTGCACAGATGGCAGCGGACTGCGCTTGCAGATTTGTCCGTTTGCAGCCGCAAACTATAAGGACTTCCCAGCTCCCAAACTCAACATTTTTATGAATTTAGGGGAAATGTCAATAAAAAAAATGCTAATAATACAAATAAAACTTGTATTTACCAAACATAAAATATAAATATATAAAATAGCCAAAAAAAAAAAAATGAACTAACTGTGGGAGGAATAAGAAAAGGGTCGAACCAATAATGTGTAATAGGCGGGTACGTATATTTCCAGTAATTAAGAGCACCTCTTGTTGTGCGTAGATATCCGGTTCCCGGCTGACCATCGCCAAAAATTTTTGCGGGGATTCATCCGTTTCCCGCCGCAAAAGGGTTAAGCCAATTTTCAGTTTTAACATAATTATGTATAGAGATTTTTTTTTATTCAGTAAGAAACTACAATATGGTAAGTTGAGACGTCAAATAAACATTTTTATTTAAATTTTTTTAAAAATCATGATTTTTTTAAATAAATCCGCGATTTTTTATTAAAAAAAAAAAACGTGAATTTAATCAACACTGATCGAATTGATACAAATTTTGACTTTTCCCATATGAACCCTAGTCTACTCATGGTCTAAATAGGATATCAAAAAACTTAAATATGGTTAGTTAGTTATTCATTTATCGGGAAACAACTTTTAGTAAACAAATGAACGGTTCGATATTAAGGAAATTAGTTTCAATCCTTTGAAGAATGTTGGACAAACGAAATGTCCAATTATAACAATGTTTAAGGAGCAAGGAACATATGGCCCATCTCAAATATGGAAGAACTGAATAGTTTTGTGATACGTAAATCGTGCATTGTTCTGAAAAGCCATTATAGTGTTATTGTAGAAGAACCTACCACACAGCGTCTGAGTGACACGGCACCAATTTATTTATTAAGCGCCCCAGTCACGTTCTCCCTTGTTCATGTGTGGTCTTCCACTCCCAGGCGGGTTCAATAAGATGTGTGAGATATTTGATAGCTAAGAAATACGCCAAGGCTGCACTTACCGTAGATTACTAACGATGCTCTCTCCAGAAATTGGTTTTTCTTTTAATGCACTTTTTCTTATTTACCTAATGAATTGTCTTCATAAATAAATCCCTCTCGAGCTTCCGTAATGTGATCGGGGTATTGAGATGCAAACTTGTGAGACACCCAATTTACTCAATTCCGGTTTGTCAACAAAAGCCCTCGAGGGATAAGACTTGAAACAAGTCATTCAATCAATAAAATGCAGTCGTTCAAATAATACCCTTTATTGATTAGGTTTAAAAAAGTATAATTGAAATTATGCAATATCCTAACTAATAAATTATATAATTTGAATAGAATCGCCTTCTCCAAGTGGGGCAAGGTCGACCACCTCTTCTAGAGAGCTTTTGATGCTACCATACAATGGAGAGAGTGTGATAGCAATCGATTTGGTAGAAAAGATTCATAAAACTTCCATAGAAATTGATGAAAGCATTTTTGGGTTTTTGGGTCTGAGTTGAAATAATATTAAAATATTTTACTTAGAATTTTGGGACGCTTGTGTTTAGGTTTAAAGTTCTTTAACGTGATTATATCATTCACAAGAACGGAGTTGAGTTCAACTATATATGAGTTGTTACAACTTTCTGTCTCACGACGTACCGGTCCTCATAAGGGATGTGACACGACTTCACCTTCGAGCGACTTTTTGGCAAATGGCTTTTTTGTCTTACTTATGCACAAGGCGGTTTTCTCTATAACTTTGCCATTTGGAAAATCCTGCATTTGGTTTGCCTACTACCGCTTTCTACCAATTATCCAACACACTCGTCCAATTCGGTGTTTTCACAAATTTTAAAATCTCATTGACTGTGAAGGTAATTCTTAATTATAACTAAAAACATTTGAATTTCCACAACCAGTTGAGTAATATCCAAGAAAAAGTATTTTTAAATTTGAATTAAAATTTTACCGCCCAAAACACTAAGCTATAGACCATTCCAGAATGACGTCATTGACAGTTCGGCCATATTTGCTGGGTGGCACACAATACCATTTGTGTATGTAAACATTAAGAGTATTTCATTACAAAGTTGTTTAATCCTGGTCTAATTTATAGAAAATGCCTCATTTTTGTAGTGTTGTTAAATGTTCAATGCGTGCTGAAAGAGATAATGTATCGTTTTTTCGATTTCCCGCAATTTTAGCTAATAGAGGAGATCATCTTAATGCATTGTCTAGAGAAAGAAGAAATGCTTGGATTAATAGTTTAAAACGGGGGCCTCTAAGTGAAAGCCATCTAAAAAACGGCCGTATTTGTTCCAAACATTTTATAACTGGTAAGTACCTAATTTTCGTACAAAATTCCTTTTAGATTTTAAGGTTAGAATCGAGAATAAAATTAAATGTGCAAATATATAAATATTAAGTATTATAATAATATGTACGATTTTAGGAAAACCAGCTGCCCTAGAGGATAAGACTAATCCAGACTGGATACCCAACCAGAATTTGGGATACGTTTCCAACATTCAACCGAGTCAATCTGCGTCCTCGAGATTTGAAAGGTCCACGCTTAAAACCTTTGTGGCATATTAAAATGATAAACATTAATATACAGAATCTAATTATAATGTAAAATTACACATTTACTTTGATTTCTTACCTTGCCAATGACAATAAATGCCTCATCATTGATTTGTTTTGCCAAAATCCCTTGAACAGAGCCAGATTCATAATGTTTGTAGGCTTGCAAACTTTTATAAGCCTTCAATGGGCCTTTCCCGCTATTTTTTTTTATTGTGTTATTGGAAAGATCCTATCAAAATATTACTAAAAATGAATTTTAATTTTTTTTCTGAACACATAAAATACTACAGAAAATATTTAAATGTTACCCAAATCAACAGCAGATTTAAACGATAGCATTCAGGCGGCAATGTGACGTCATCATAACCACACCAATCAAATATGATCTTAAACTGCTGCCAGAATTAGCTATAAACCAAACCAAGTTCCCAAACAATCTTACTTGCGTTCTGTTTTCCATATCTTGCAATTCTATTGGTGCCTGAAGTACATTTATGAGGAACCACCAATAGAAGGTTTGTTTTGGTTTTGAGAAATAACAGTCCTCGGATGTTAGGAACATGCGCAGTTAGTAAAACATCTTGCGCAGTTACTAAAACAGAACACATTTTACTAACTGCGCATGCTCCTGACATCCGAGGACTGTTATTTCTCAAAACCAAAACAAACCTATTATCTCAAAAGTAAAGTGCTAACGTTTAATTGAGAACGTCCGTTTATAATCCCGATTGACATTGCGTAAACGTAAATGTTGTGATTTCAATCTAAAGAGACAAATAAAGTATAAAATCAAGCCCACTAAAAGAAAGTTAGTAACAATATACACACACGTTAAAATGATCTTCACAACAGAAAAATCCAGAAGCAGTATAAACAACACCAGGAACTTTTGCAACTTTCCACCACAATTTTCAAATTTCCAAATTTGTTGGGACGCGCAAAAATAACTTTGTAGTATTTTCACTAGTGTTTGGACACACTGGTACAAAACAAACCCTTGTAAGCGGCATTTTCTAATTAGAAAATAAAATTACGTAAATATCCCATCAAACATAAACAATAGAAAGTGAGGTTATCGAATATGATTTGAGCATTTCTGTACAGCGTTGCCAGATGACACTGATATTATACCATATGAACCAAAACGATCAAAAATAGAGAATATAAACATAATATATGGATTTTAGACTCAGACAGTGAAAGGTTGACAGAATTTTTGCTTTTATTTATCAGGTTAACGAAGAGTACGTTGTAATGAAAAAACTGTACTATTCAAAGTAGACAGTTGATATCGGAAATACGATGTTCACATAAAAAGACATACGCCTGGCAATAGACAACTCCCTTTAAAAATACGACTTTTTATTGGTCTAATCAGACTGATGTTGCAAGCTCGCGCCTTAGAACTCATGTTACAAATAAAGTGAAATAAAACTGATTTTGTAAAGTAAATATTTGGTAGAACATACAAAATTGCAAGAAACTAAATTAATATAAAATTATATTACAGTTTATTATATGGTTTGGTCGTGGTGAAATAGTAAAATTCAGTCATACGGGAAAGGCCCATTGTTGACCAGTGTAATAACTATGGGTTAGTATTAAATAATTCACTAAGTCCATCATTGGTAATATTGGGCAACTTATAAATTTCAAGCCTGCATTCCTCAGGAGGAATTGCATAGGGGTCAATGCTGTCTATAATTTCGATTTTTTTATCATATCTGCACATAATATCACCATCAAGGGTTGAATAGTATATACTTCGAGACATCTTGGCGAAAAAAATTGCAAAAAATCACAAAATAAATCAATTCACAGCACAAAAGAACACAGAAAAGCACGTAAACAAACGGAGAATAATCGATTTGTGTGCCACCCAGAAAAAATGGCGGATCTGTCAAAGTCACGTGTTCTGGAATGGTCTATATTGTTGATGTTATCGGTCATAAACACCTAACCTCAAAAATACATATCTTTTAAATATTTCCGAGTAATATGTCACTATTATCAAAATTTCCGCTTGGTTCTCGTATTTTTAACTAAAATCTTGTTCAATGTACTGTTCATACAGTTTTAAATATCTTCTCCCAATAAAATAAGGCGATATTTGTAGGTTGGAAATCCAACCTATAATTAGCAGCCCATTTTTAGTCATCAATAATATTGAGATATCATATGCGTCAATTTTTAAATGTTTGCTTGGACCCATACTGGTTTCAAATGAGAAGTGCGGATATCATTAAAAATGACTTAAAAAACATAAAAGTTGAGGTTATGTGAATGCAACCGATGACGTCATAGCCCATTTTTTATAATACCTGTTCAGTTATTCAGTTTTGATATTTATTTGTTGAAATTTTAAATTGGTAGATGAAAGAATGGTGTTTAAATATTGGTAAGTGCTTTAATGTATGGAGTACTTCATTTTAATAATAGGGAAATTGCATATAGTGAAAACACCTAATTGACGAGCCGCTGGATGAATCCAAATTTGTTTTATTTGAGAAACCGGTCTTGTCCGTTTTTACTAATTTTTGCTAATAATTGCTTATAGACGCTACCCGCCTTTGCCACATTTTTCGGTTTCGCCCTTTCAATACTTCGCATCGTTAAAATTTTATATTCATTCTTTTGAATGATATTCACAATGACTGTATCTCCACTTCCATTGTGTTTCGTGAAGCGATTAAAAAAGTTAAAAATATTCACAAATATTTTCAAAGTACATATTTAACATACTTCTTAAAAAGTATATTGTTTCATTTTCCTTGTCCATAAAAATCAAAGTCCAACTTTGGCGTACTTTTGAAAAAGTATAATGTATTTTTGTCTTTGACCAAAATTATACTTTTATTTTCAGTATAGTTTCCCGTGAACATATAACAATATACTTTTACTCTTACAGCCTGGACATAAACATATTTTCCTAATTGAAAATTCGGTGTTTCTTCGAATTTTCACCTGGTTGTGCCTTACGTCTTAACGAATGTGTATAAGTCCTTTTGTGCCAGTTTTCGGCTCTGATGCCTTTCAGTCTTGTATGTTATGCTCTAAAATGTCTTTAAATGAATTTTTCCTAAGTTGAAATTTTTATTTAGTCTTTGACTTAGGTCGATTCTGTGATGTTCCATAACATTATCACAACAAAGAAATTATTTTATTATTTGGGAATGGGAATAAAAAGTCTAATTTGTCACAGTAATTGTATGCGGTATAATAATGTGCTTTCAATCTAGCAATTGAACCTTTGTGTTGTATTATCCATAACTTTTCTATTTTCAGTATGATGACGGTACCTATTTGGTAGATCTGGCAGATAATGGCAGAAATTCATATGAAGCAAAAAAGCCGGTACCACCTCAAGAGAAGTTCAATGTTGAAACCAAGCCTGCAAAACCCGCTGAAGTGAAGAAACCAGAACCGCCTCAAGAAAAGCACTATTTCCAAGTTCCTAAACCCATTGCTACGCTTAAGCATGGCGATAAAATCATGATAGTTGATACAGAAGATAACAAGTTTCTTGTTAGAACAAAAGAATGTGCTCTTAAGAGTAAAGAGTTAACCGAATACATAAAAAATTTGGATAAGTCTGGTGAGTGGTGTAAAGGTTCTTGTCACACAGATATACAGGGTGATTTACCATGACATCAGAAAAATAAAATGGTGTACTAGTCTTCTAGGTGGGAAAGTCCCTGCAAAATTTTAGAGTGATGTGAGGTAATTTAGTATTTTTTGTTGCGTTAAAACTTGCAAAGATACGCTACTGTTATTTGTCTCAGGTCAGTAATAGCGCAATGGTCTTACTTGGGAAAGAACATAGGCGCGTGCGATCAAAGTGCCACGTTTTTTGCTTTCGGTCAAACAATCAGGACACTGGCAGGTACAAAATGCCCCCAAAGTTTGGTGTTTTTATGTTATCGACGGGTTTAAGTAAATGTCTCCTATATCTACTTGTTGTTGTAGGGTCAATGTCTTTTCGACATATTTTGCTATTTTTGTAGTGTGATTTGATTAAAACCAAAAAGTCACTTCTACTCTTTCCAGCTTTGCTGTTAATCCTAATTCTGATAAAGGGGGAGGGGAAGTGATATTGGCGGCGCATTTCTACCAAAGAATAAGGTAAATTTTTTGGTCATGTTTTTTTAATTTTTCATTTTTTTAACTCCTTTCGGTGGGGACAACCTACTGATAAATTTTCTGCATGTCATGGTAGATCACCCTGTATGGGTTGTTTCAATGAAATCTTGTCTAGTGTCAAATGTGACGTGTGTTTAAATATTTGTTTATGGATGTTTTCATCTAAATATTAACATTGCATGAAAAGTTTAATTCGAATGGGTTCGAGAATTCGTTTTTTGCTCCTACACAGAAAATATTCGTGTGGAATCTACTGAGCATGAATTTATTCAATTAAATTGGACAATCACAACCCAGAAAACTTAAAGACATTTTTGACCAGGTATTCACGTGAATAACAAATCATTAATTTTTCTCCTAGATACTGTGTAGATGCATTAAACCTAAAATTATTAGTTTTTTTTTCTTTTTAGCTTTAACCTTAACGAATGTGAAAGTGGGTCAAATAGTGCTTTGCAGTAAAGATGGATTAGTCGGCTTGTACAGGGCTGTGGTTACTAAGAAGGAAAGTGGCTCAGTGGTTACTGTTAAATACATTGATTTTCCTGGTGAAGATGATTTATCCGTTAAGTCGCTCAGGAATATCGATGAATTCTTGGCGAATGAACCTTCCAGCCTTATATCATCTCCAGTACATAAATCCCTTATTAATCTGGACGAGAAGGCGACTGAATATATTTCAAAAATTTGTCAAAATAAGGAAAAAGTTATAGTGGTAAGTTGGATTTCTGTGATTGAAAGTATTTTTCTCATGTATATCGAGTACATTCTGTGAATGTAGTATATTAAAATTTCTGTAAGGAGATCTGTGGGATCATCCTGCATATACAGTGTGTCCCACTTTTCATGGTAACACCTTCGTAGCTCAGTTATGAGTCATCCAATTTCAACCAAATTTGGATCGGTATCAAAGACCTTTACTACTTTACTCTTTTTTAAGTAAAACAAAACTTATTTCAGTTATTGGCGTGCATTTTTATTAAATTTTTTTAAATTTTTCGAGAAGTTATATTAGGCATTTTTTTTTTAATAAAAAACTAATGCAGTATTATTGATTTATAGTTTTCGAATTACGGCCCCCTTAAAATTACATTTTTTAGGCATTGAATAATTAATAACTTGGAAACGAATTGTTTTTCGAAAAGAAGTCATTCTTCATTTCTATTTAAAATAATTTTTTCTACCACCCACTGTCATCGATACTTTCAAATTTCATAGACCAAGAACTTTTACTGAAAAATTACCAAAAAGGACAAGGGTAGATAAGCTATATAATTTTCGCCCACTAATTTCATAAAAAAGAAAAGTTCTCCTTAAAGTCATTAAGCGGTATTTATTTATAGTTGAACATATGATCTTTATGTTTCTATATGTTTTACATTTAAAAAACAACAGTAGGTCATAGTAATATCATTTCAAAGTGGGCATGTTTGCAGTTTTTTAGTAATTTTTGACCTTTTTCCGAAGTCTTAATGTATATTTTAGTTAGATGCGCTCGATGAAACAAGATAAACTATACCTCATTTCATTGTTGAGCATTTAAGCTTTTAAATAATGGTTAATTTATATTGTTTCATCATGCGCTTCAATGTATAAAAAAACAAAATCGTTTCGCTGGAGTCGTAGTAGTGTCGACGTTGCGTGCGAATTTAAACGTGTCAGCGCTCAAAACCACATATTGTGGTATGTTGTAATGGGTAAATAGTACTTTTCGGGGCGAACCCTGTACGCGTGGTTCTTTTTGGTATACCTTACCTTGTCCTGTACTTAAGTGGTAGGAACATTTCTTCATTGGGCACATAGGAGCGACACAACGCATTTATAATTATATCTTTATGGTATAAAGTTTGATTCAGTTAATTTAAGGAAGTAGCATGTTACCTTATTATTACTATACCTTGGAAGATGTTCGACTCCCTCATGGTACTAGGAACCTTCAGAGTTTGTTTGGTAATTAGCATGGCTCATACTGCTTAAATTAATTTGTTGATAAATTGTCAGCGTATGCGGGCGTCTAAAACAGGGCAAAGCGGTAGTGAAACCTTTTCCCAGTTTTGTAAAAATGTAGGCAGTTAGGTGCCGCGTAACGTTGTGTGCGTTTTCAATCACTTTATGCCTGGGATATATTTACATGAAAGTCATAAGTTTCTCAGTTAACACTTGTTTACGCCAATTTTCGGACAGGAACAGCCATATTAGTTGTTTACGTTTAGTTTAGAATCAGGTTATCGGCTAAGCGCACTGTCAGTACGGGTTGAGCGCGTCATTGCGCGGTGTTTGAATTTTAAATACCAATTGTTTTTTATTACGGGTTTCCAACGTACATGGATTCGGTTTCGGAAAAAAGGGTTTGGAAGGAAGTAACGGCCATTTAAGAAGCTGTTGGGGCACCGAGCACATGGCAAGATAAACCCCTTAGAGAATTTTGTTAAATTATAATTAAAAGAAGGGCCATTCTGCGAGAAGGTACGTCTAAATTTGTTTCGCCGTGTAGGCAGTTTGTTAATTGTTCCTCGTTTGCAGTAACGATAACAACATTTCTTGTTTTGTAGATTTGCCGGCCTAACTTGCATTTGGTTAATTTGCACCTGGCTAACTTGAATTTGGTTAATTTGCACATGGCTAACTTGCATTTTGCAACTTACACCTTAGAATTTTCGCATTTCGTAACTCGTACCCTGTAAACTTGCTGTTTGGTATTTAATGATTTCATGATCCTGGATCTATGTTAATTTGAGCTGAAATACGGTTATATGGTTGGAAGCGCTGTGTGATTCGATTATTCAACCGACTATTGGATAACCATGGTCAAGTATGAAGCATGCTGCCGGCTGCTGGGTCGCTTACCCTGATGAGAACACATGGTTGTAACAAGTTATGCAATAAGGAATTACCCTGGATGTCCATGGTACTGTGAGGTGTCAACAAATCAAAAATAAGGTCAGATTGTTTTTTCTATTTACTCAGAAACGGCGACGTGAAATTCCAACCTCTGATTATACAATAAACGTCGTGTGGGACGACGGCGTTGAATTATAAATTTACCAATCTTTTCAAATAATTTGTTTGCTAAATTACCAAGCCAATTTTACATCTAATTTAAGACAGATAATTTCGTTAATATTACGATTTTAATAAGTTCCACAGTTACTGTGAACCGCAAATAGTACTATTTGAGGGGGCCAAAAAGCGGACCATTTGTGAAATTAAATGAATTATTAAGCATTTTGATGCTCGTAGAGCACATTCTTACCCCATAAGGATACCTTGTGATAAATTTTTAAGCTTTATTAAATCTAATTTGAGGACCCAACCTTGACTTTGTTTTTTTGCAACACCCGCAAGCCCAAAAGGCTAGGATAGGCATTTTTTCTTGGTCTTAACTAAAACAAGATTAAGTGGCGCCTATTTAAATAATTGAAGACTTTAAAATTAAATTTTCCAAAGATCCTTACTCACAACCAATGCCTCCGACGAGAGAGCTGCCGCCTAGCAAAGTATAATCCCGGTGGGGTTATAATGTATTGAATAAGAATATGTTTATCCACGACCATCGTATAATCATTGCATACTACATTTAACAATTGTCAAATAATGATAGTCATTATTCCAACCAAACGTATAATGAACATAATCTGATTCTAACACATATTTAACCAACCAGGAACTAGTTGTTTTCATTCTAACGCACCTTTGACCAATCAGGAGCTAGCAATTTTCATAAGGAAACGGCGAATCCATTTTTCCATGTTTTCATGCATATTTTCGTGTTTGACGTTTAACACGTCAACGTTTTACTGTAAATGAACTTTATTTTTTCAGTTTTAAACGATTAAAACAGTTAAAATGTGCGATAGTCGTGGATAAATTATAATATTCAGTTCGCGTATAATGGCTATTACACACTCGGATGATTTACGACACGCCTTCGTCTGGTGCCGTAAACATCACCCCCGCGAGTAATAGCCATCATTATACGCTCAATGAATAATCTACTATTCCAAAGAACAGTTTTTTATTACTCGTCAAGACATATACTACTCGGAAAATATAATGACATACAACATGGCCGATGGGCAGAAAAGGCCCTTATCTACCCTTGTCCTTTTGAACCAACCAGCACTGTAAATTATTTGGGCATTAAGGATTTCCAGCTTTGAAAGTATCGATGATGATGGTAGAAAAAGTGATTTTAAACAGAAAATAAAGAGTGACTTTTTTTCAAAAAACAATTAATTTCGAATTTACTGAATATCGAATGTTATGGAATTTCCCAAATGTACAAGACCCCCTGGTTAAAAAACAAACATCATTCATCAACACAGGTTCGACTCGTTGCGCGTTTATCAGAAATGGGATTCTAGAGATAGGACAAATAAAAAAATGGCATCACATGAAGAATTCACATGAGAATTCAAACTTCAAATGTTAAAATAAAATACTAATTGACGATAAGTTGAGACTTTGTCACTACATTTATTAATTATAACTCCTAAGCTGTCCACCGCAAGCATTAGAATATGCTGTTAAATGTCTTTTTATTCAACTATTTTCGATTGCACCATTTTATATTTTTTAGGTTTTGTCTGGTAACGATTTTGAATTGCAATTTGATGATGGTTTATTGCTATCAGAAAAAATACAAGAATTAACTGCTCCAAAACCAGTACCGACCACTGTAAAACCCACCAAAGAAAAACCATCAACGTCAAAGGAATCCGATAAAAATGAGGCCAAATCTAAGAGTCGGTCTAGCACCCGTAAGTAAATCTGTTACTTAGCAGCCATGATAGTTAGTCCATTGCTGTTTCTCTATTTTTTTTTAATACGTTGGTAATTAAGTTAGTTTTCTAAGGGCCAGTATATCAGTGGTGGCCCGTGGCTTTTAGCTGTGGGTGGACAGTGCGAAAATTTTTTGAGACTTCAAGGCCATCGGTTGACCTTTCCTTTCTACAGTTCAATTTGATATTTGATAAATAATAAAAAGGAAATTAGTGTGACATACTGAGAATTAATTATATTTTTTGTTTATTGATGTAGGATTAATAATTTCAGAGATATTTAAGTTTATATTTGGTATCCAAGTTTTTCTAAATTACCTTTAAAGTTTAAAATGCATTTTTTTCTAAAGCAAGTGCTTTAAATGAGCAAAAAAATTTGAACATCTAGGTAATGCTACATCTTAACGAAAAACTGTATTCAATATAATTTTTTTAAATTACTAGCTGATTAGAGTAACAAAATGACGACCTTTTTATATAAAAAAAATATAAATACCCACATTTTTCTGTCATAACTTCTTTATTTCTTATGCTACAGGGACAAGTAAAAAATAATTTGAAAGCGCAATGAATTATCTTTAATTTCATATCTTAGCAAGCGTGACGTAAGTGTCACAATTTCTAAGATATTTAACATTTAAACTCCATTTTTCGTCTTATAAACGTTCGGATGCCATTTGTTAACTTTCATATCTCCGAAACTATTAAATCTATGTAAATAAATAAACAAGCGAAATTAATTATCAGTTTATGAGCCTTATTTTTGGTCTCTACCCATTTTTCAATAAAACTAATATTTATTGAGATATTTGGAAAAGGAAAAAAAATTACGTTTTATCGAAAATACCTTTATAGTTTAAACTGTATTTTTTTCTAAAGCAAGTCCTGTATACAAACCAAAAAATTTGAGCATCTACGTCATATTAATGAGAAACAGTGTTTGAAATTCCTTTTTTTTAATTACTGGCTAATTACAGTAACAAAATGGCAACGTTATTAAAAAAATGTGTAGACGCACATTGCTTCGGTGATAACTTCTTTGTTTTTTATGCTACAGAAACAAATAAAAAAACAGTTGAAAGCTTAATTAATAACCCATTATTCTACCTATTAGCATCCTTGACGTAGGTGTCACAGTTTCTGAGATATTTAACTCTCACTCTAAATAATTATCTTATGAACACTTGGATGCCAAATGTAAACTTAAATATCTCCGAAATTATTAATCCTACATAAATAAACAAAAAATATAATTAATTCCCAGTTTGTACTTTCTGTAATTGGTCTGTAACATTTTTTCGATAAAGTAATACTTTTCGAGATACTTGACGAAAGTTGTTTGGAAATACTTTTTTTTTAAGCTCAAATCGCAATTTTGAAGTCGTTATAACTTAAAAACTGTCAATTTATGTGAAAAATTGCATAGAACCTTTTCTTCTTAAAATCATGTTCTACTTCAGCTCCAATAAATATATATTTTATTTAAGTGCCACCCCCTATAAATTAGCAAGCCTCCGCACAATATAGAAACTTTTCTGTGAAGCATTTACTATTATACTACCAAAAATGAACGAAATCCGTTCAATATGACATTATTCCGAAATTTTGCATATTTTTTACCTCTAGGTACTGTACTATTACCCCTCTCTGATTATTACGAAAGGAAATAATATTTAGACTGGTTAAATTCAACCTGTTGCTTGATCGACTTCCGAGCTCGGTTTCGCGCAGACACTTTGTGCGCAGAATCAGACTCGAAACAGTAAGATAATATAATCTCATAACCCTTAAGAAATCAAAGGCAAAATAATATCGTGGGCAACAACATACAGTGTCGCTGTAGAATATTTTTACTAAGGGAAAGTATAAAATAATTTAAATGGTCTAAGGACCGGTTTATCAGTGCGCGGTTAAGCACTTTATCCTACAGCTAAATTAACTAGAAGTTTAGAATGTGAAGTTGCAATATTAAAATGTTTATTAGAAGCACATTCTAAACTTCTAGTTAATTTAGCTGTAGGATAAGGTGCTTAACCGCGCACTGATAAAAACCGGTCCTGAATTAATTAAATTTTAGCCTTTAGTTAGAAATGAACCGTTACATCGTAATGATCAACTTGTAGTAACTTCTTTATACATGAAGTGTCTCTTGCTCCTGGTCAGTGCTGCCATCTGCTGCGGAGTAAAGGGCAAAGCTAAGTTACTTTACTGCGAATTAATAAATGAGAAAGGTAACTGAAATAATTATAACTATATAAGCCCAAAATAAACAATAAAGGCAGGCGCGAACACCGGATTTATTGACAAATTCTTTGGAAAAACTGATACTTTATTAGAATAGAATAGAATAGAAAAACACTTTATTTCAAAAAATTTAGTCTTACATGGATCTAAAAAGAATGAAATGGCGTTATAAATGAGCAATAGCTGCTATTACATAATGAAATGGATGTATATGACATGACAGTATCTAACACTAACAGTTTACACATTAAAATATGCGGTAAAAACACAAATATAAAATAAAATACAATTATATACACAGATTATTACATTTAATTCGAATATTGCATATATTCCCTCACAGTGTAAGGTTCGATCTCTAGTAAATATGTATAAATAGCTTTCTTGAAACACTTAAAGTTAACAATATTCTTTATTTCATCAGGCAGTACATTGTAAAATTTTATACACGAGTAAATTGGAGACTTTTCCGTCAGAGTAAGTCTATGCTGGGGAAAGTTATAATTGATTGTTTGATAATTATGAAAATATTTATATTCATCAAATATTTCTTTATTTTTATTTAAGAAGAGCAAGCATTCATAGATATATATTCCAGTGACTGTTAGGACACCAGTTTCTTTAAATTTTCCACGACAGGACTCCCTATACCCAAGATTTTGTATTGTTCTTATTGCTCTTTTTTGTATAACAAAAACATCATTAACATTGGAGCAATTTCCCCAAAACATTACACCATATCTTAATACTGACTGAAAATTTGCATAGTAAATTGTTTTTAAAACTTCAGAGTTTATATATTGTTTTAAAACTCTAAGTGTGTAGTGGACTCCATTTAATTTTTTGCATATATATTGAATTTCATCAGACCACGTTAAATTTTTATCTATATAGATGCCTAAGAATTTGGTGTTGTTATTTAATTTAATGATTTCACTCAAATCTAAGTTTGCTTGTTTAGTTTGAAATTGTACATAATTTGTTTTATTTTCGTTTAATATTAATTTATTTCTGGAAAACCATTCAGTTATATTTGTTAATGCTAAGTTTTTATTATCTATTATGTTTCCTTGGGAGTTTCCACACACTAACAGATTGGTATCATCTGCATAACTTACTAGGTTAGTGTTTTGATTAGTCAATGCATGAGAAACATCGTTAACATATATAATAAACAATAAAGGGCCAGCAACACTGCCCTGCGGAATTCCAACTCTTATCCTTCCTTCGTTTGAGATGTACGTATCAAAGTCTTTTTCAATGGTCACTTTTTGAGTTCTATCTGAGAGGTAGGACCGAATCCACTGCAGGGGTACTCCTCGTATTCCGTATAGTTCTAACTTGTTTAAAAGTATATTATGATCTAAACAGTCATAGGCTTTAGACAGGTCTAGAAATATTCCCAGGGTAAGCTGTTTGTTTTCAATATTTTTTATAATTTGTTCTACAAAATTAAACACTGCAGTTTCAATGGACCTACCTCTTATGAAACCATGTTGATGTTTACTGAGGAGATCTTGTGATTGGAAGAATTTTAATAGTCTATTACACATCGCTATTTCGAAGACTTTTGAAAAAGAAGGCGGAAGGCTTATGGGTCTGTAATTTTCTTTCAGTGAAGGGTCTCCCTTTTTATATATTGGCTTTACTATCGCTAATTTAAGACGGTCTGGAAAAATTCCTTGATGAAAGGAGTTATTGATTATATAACTTAGTGGGTGAGATAATTCATATACACAGTACCGTAGAATACTTGTGGGTATTTCATCATATCCACTACTCATTTTATTTTTTAAGTTTTTTATAATATCAGTTATTTCTTCTGGAGTTACTGGATCTACATACATAGAGTTAGTATTACTTACAATATTAGTATGGAACTTTACATTTTCAAGGTTTTTTTGCAAATTTGGGGCTGCATTTACAAGATACTCATTAATTTCATTGCATGTTATATTTGGGTTTCCTTCTATTTCAATTTCTTTCGATTTATATTTATTTCCTTTGATAGAATTAACGATTTTCCAAACGAATTTCGACTTATTGTCGCTATTTTCGATTTGATTTGAGTAAAATAATTTCCTGGACTGCTGTAATAGACTGTCATATTTCTTTTTAATTAATTTATAGGATTCTTTATATCTATCATCGGAATTACTTAGGACTAACATTAAATCTAACTGTTTTTTACAATCTGCCAATTCTGGATCATTATAATAATTACATAGATTTTTGTTGCCAACTCTTATTGGCGTTATAGGGAAACATTCATTAAAAATAGGTAGTATTATCGACATAAAATTGTTCCATTGAGCATTCACATCTGCATCGGAGCAGCTGTATGCTCTAGACCAATTTTGTTGTGATAATGTACGTTTGAATAAATTTTTGTTTTCATCGTTAAATATCCTCTTATTGCTAATGTTTTTCTGATTATTTCTCTTAATGTTAAACAGAACTTTTTGAGCTGTATGGTCTGAGATATGAGTATTTAGTACTTCCGATGTATATTCGTTACAGTAATTAGTGAATATGTTGTCAATGCAGCTTTTCGATCTGCAATTTACTCGGGTGTAATCTAAGATAGTAGGAAATATATGAAATGAGTTTAGCAGTGATACAAACTGTGTAGCATTTTTGTCTTCAGATTTAATGTCTATGTTGAAATCACCTGCAACGAAGATTATGTTGTTTTCAGATTGAGCTTTTATTAAAAGTTCTTCCAATTTTGACATAAATATGTCTATGTCTGCACTGGGTGGACGATACACAGACACTACTATCACTTTCCCTATGTTCATTTTCACTTCCACTGCTGCACATTCCAATGTGTTGATAATTGAGAGTTTACATAAATCGTCTCTGACTTTCCACATTATGTTCTCTCTGCAGAAAATTGCTGCTCCACCATGGGAGCCTTCTGTCCTGCAGCATGATGATGCCAGATTGAAATTTTCTAGGTTATATGATTTTAATTGTGTTTTTGATTTCCAGTGTTCTGTTACACATAAGAAGCTACATTCTTCGTGTTCGTTAAGTAATATTTGCACCCTGTCCAGGCAGTTACCAATTGATTGAAGTTTTGATGTATTATACTACATTTCTCTGTCAATAGAAGTTTCTTTACAGCAACCTATAGGATTTGGCTCAGCTGTAGGAACTGTTGGCGTTAATCTCATTTCACTTTTCTTACTTTTGTCGCCAATTTTTAGGCAACTAGGTATATTATTCCTAACTTGGTTTTTGACTGTTGTTTGATTTCTTGATGTGACGTTATATTGATTTTGTTTGTTCGTGGAGTATTGCTGAGTTATTGAAACGCACTGTTTTACGAAACTGGAGCTAAAAACGACGTAGGCTGTGTATTGACGTTTATATCGGCCTCATTTTGTAGGGTATCCAAGAAACGCCTTCCTCGTCTAAAATTAAAACGGTCAAAAGCTATTTTCCTTGGCCAGAACTTTGTATCATATATTGTTGTTTGTAAGTGAGGTTGAACTCCAACCATAAAGGATTGGTTACCAGGATTTGTATTATGGGTAGCTAATTTTTTAACTTGAACATCATTTGTGTTTGTTCGAGATTCAATATATTTTTTAATGTGTTCATTATTTACGTCATCTGGCACTTTAGTAACAAACAACCATATTTTTCTATCCTTCTCATTTTTTCCATGGAATTCACCATCACCTTCTCCATTTCCAACTCGGAGTCGCTTTCTTTTAGTTTGAAATTCTTGAAACTTTTGTTTCTCGTCAATTTTATTTAAATTATCGTTTTGATCTATTTCTAAATTTATTATGTCATGCATTTTGTTTCTCTGTATTTCCTCTAGATTTTCTGCATTTGTTTTTTTAAAATATTTTGTTTGTATTTGTGGCCATTTTATAGCTTTATCTAAGTCCGTAACTTGTTCCATAATCATCCTTTTATTATTCTGTGTCCTCTCTGTATAATTTATATGTGTGTTTTTTACAACTTCAGAGTATTTTTGTTGTTGTGATTGTGTGTGTTTTTTATACTGATTATTAAGATTATCTGATGGAGTAGAATCAATTTTTTGTATATACATGCCTGCTGTGTTTTCTTTTGTTTTTTGCTGATTGGAACTGTTTATTGAACTATAAATCTTTTCATGTTGTTTATCATTATTTGTTGGTGCGTTTCCATGTATGAAATTTTGGTTATAATTTTTGAAGAACATTTGTACTTCTTTATTTATTATGTCTTTTATTTCTTCAATATTCCTTTCAAGGCTACTATTTACTTCTAATCCTGTGTTTGAGTAGGATTTTTGTTTCTTTAGCTCTTCTTCTAAGGTGAATATTTTTTCTTTTAATAATTGATTGTTTGTTTTTAGTTCTGCATTAAGCTCCATTAAGAGATTGTTTTCAAATTTTAGTGATTCAAGGAGGGAATCATTTGTTATTTCATCCTCTTGTTCATCATAGGTTATGTTTCCTGGATTATTAACAATTTCTTGGTTATCACAACAAATTTTTCTTACAGAGCAGCTTTTATGAAAGACTGCCTCACAATTTGCACATTTTACACTTCTCACTAATTTTACTATCTTTTTTTCACAATAATTACACATACTACCTCTCTGTGCAGCTAGGCTTTCAGCCATCTTGGCTGATAATATGTCCTGAATGTATTATGTTTGCATTTGATCTCGGGTGTCTAGCGATGGCCATCTTGTGGAAACTGAGGCGCCATCAAACAGCTATGGCCGACGCAAATACCTGTGCAATTTTTTTTACATTTTCTCCCGTTTGCATGCTTTTCTTCTTTTGTTCCATTATCAAAAATTTAGTTCTGAGAATAGAGTACCTTGAATAATGCCAAGTTATATTATTTTTCTCTTCATCCGTTACTATAACTGTTAATTTTTTATTTTCTAGCAGCTGACACAAAAATACTTTATGAGGAAATGGACTGGATCAAAATAGAACCAGGCACTCACACCTTTATGTGTTACTGCCTTCAAGATGTGAACGATATAACAATGATCTCCACCACAGAAGAGGTCATAACACATCTGGAACAAATTACCGATTTAGAAGTCACCGACGATACTCCTTACAAACCCACTGAGTTTGAAATGTGTCTGGTATCCTTTAAAGGGCCCGAAGAGGAAAATGGTAAAATTAATATTTTTGCTTGCAATTTTTTTTCTTTGCTTCGCGTGTTGTGCAAAAATAATTGTTTTTTTTTGTCTGTTTGTAGCTTCATGGTATAGGGCAGCCGTACTCGAAATAGAAGGCGATGGATATTTTGTAACTTTTGTTGACTTTGGAAATAAGGAAATGGTGAAATATCAGGAAATAAGGAAATTCCCCAGTCATTTAAAGAAAATACCTATTTTGGGAGTGAATTGTAAATGTGTCGGTAAGTGTTATTTATATATATATTTTTTACTTTGTTTTTTAAATTTTTATTCAACTTTCTTCAAGATCCCACCACTGCATTTAAAATGTTTCCCCCTGTTATATTATTGTGGGTTTTTGGGGTAGAGGATTTCAAATATTGTATTATTAAAGTTCTACAAACAATTATTTCCACATACCAAATTTTTTCGTTGTGAGTGACTTAGATAGAAAATCTGGATGTGGAAATAGTGATTCCTTGGGCAGCTTTCGTTTTCGAAATAAAGCACTAGTGGTATCGCAACAACTAATGGCATGTAAAAATAGAATATGTTCTCTACAATCTGCATACTTCTGGATTGCCCAGGGATTGTAGATCTTCGATTGGACGTTTTCTTTTCCGGGTTTAAGAAAATAGATATTGTGAGTAATCGGAGTGCGTCTTATTAAAATTATGAAGAGATCAATATCTTCTCCAACAACTGTAGTGCGCTCAATTGAGTGCTTCAAAGCTGTTTCTATGATTAAAACATCAGCATCATCCGGTGCCTGTATGCTATTAATTTTAAACATTTCTAATTTGGTCATTAGTAAAGAAATAAATCTATTTTTATTCAATTTATTGGTCAAGAATTGTTCTTGATTAGAAGCTATTGGCGTTGTCTCTTCGAAAAGCATATCAGTGGATTTTTGAGTTATTTTCGTACATCAACGCTACTTACTATTATTATTATTATGAAGAAGGGTTCATTTCAAGGACATCTTAGAAAGAAATTATCTGTGTTATCTATATACACCACTATACGTATAGAATAGTGGTGCATGCACTTTGCTCCGAAGTTTCTCAGCCCAATATCTCAAAAACTATTGGTTCTACGTAACTTTTGTATAGAACCTTTTTTATGCAGATTTATCCCACAAACAAATTTTATAATAGCCAAAATTAACATAAAACCGATAATTTACGAGATATTTGAGAAAAACTGATTTTCGTGACCTTCTACCTTCTGTAACTTTTGTAGCTATCCAGTTGGCTTTATGGACTTTTGAGAAACTATTTGCGACGCTAAAATAAAGAGACTAGACTAATTAAGCTCATCCATATCTTATCTGCTGAAATGTTATAGTAGAAGAAAATAATTTCTCACTGTTTCTTGGGTATTTTACCACACCAAAATTTTGATGAAAGAAACCTCTGCGCCAAAAGGACCAGACAGAAGCTGGTTTTTAAATAATTCTAGCAGTGGCTTGTCCCATGAGGCAGGTGAGGCAGTGCCACAGTATATCTGGTGATACCTCCTTGCAAAAATTCAAGATGTAATTTACTTGATGACTGAAATGGCTATCATGATATGACTAACTCAGTCAACATCTAAAATCCTGCACCTTATGTTGGGTCTAGGATTTGCAATTTACCGGAATTTTTAATAACCGGTAAATCGGTAAATAAAAATGTAAATAACCGGTTAACCGGTAATTATTAGAATGAATGATTAGGGTGGCGAAAATGGATTTTTTTCCCATGCACGAAACTTATCTAAAATTAACAAAAAACATTTTTTTTACTATAATTAATATAATGTACTAACAAGGTTTTTTTATCAAAAGGAAAAAATATAAATGAAATACATTAAATAAATAAATATTCTGTAAATAACAAAAATTATAAACATAAATTCAAATAGGGCATTTACTGAATACCTCATATAAAAATATAATAATTTTTAAAATAATAACTCATTAAAAGGGTTAGTTTTCCAAAGCTGCATCTGTTAGTCGTCTGATATTTGTGCATAGAATACCACCAGCTGAAGATTGCCTTTTTCAATCGATACTGGTAGGTCGATAAGTTAATAAGAATTGGTAATAACTTCTACTTCTAAATGTTTTCCACAGATATTTGCGGCAGTTAAATATTCAATTTCCTGTCGCAAGATATTGTCAATGTCTCTCCTCTTGCATCTCTTAGGGCTTGGTGTTTGGGTTTTACTTTTTATAATATTATTTATTGTTAAAAGTGCTCAGTGTTGGTACAGTCACTCTGTATTTAGTAAATACTAGTCACTGACATAAATAGAAACGTTGAATACGTGACATATCGTAAGTTCAGAATTTACCGAAATAACCGGTAAAAAATTTAAATTACCGGTAATTATCATCATGTATTTTTTGTCCGGTTAATCGGCTAACCGGTATTGCAAATCGTAGTTGGGTCCAACTTTCAAACTTTATCTTAGTTTTTAACTACTTCCATGTAAGAGACACAAGACATGCCCATATTCTAGAAGAGGCCACAAAACAAATTCTTTTTCTGGGAATGGGGACTGACCGAATACTGTGGATCAGAAAAACTACGACTCGACAATATATCTAGGGACACATACCGCTGTATTCCAGGCAGAACTAGAAGGGATTCTGCATGCGGTAATAGAAATCACGAATGCAAACTTCAGTGGTAAAACGGTGCGCATATCAACGGGCAGCAGAGCTGCTTGCCTTAAACAACTGTAGGACATACTCTGGGCTCGTTCTGCGAATTAAAAAAAGCACTAGATGTGCTCGCACAAAATAACAGTGTTCAACTCCATTGGGTGAAAGGACACCATGGTATTCAGAGTAACAAGGATGCAGATACTTTGGCCCGCAAGGGATCTGAGAGCGCCCTGCATGGTCCAGAACTTTTTTAAGCTCTTTATTCAAGTAATGTACCATTTATAATAATATAGAAAAACATACATTCATATTTTTACAAGACATTTATATCACAAATCACCTATCATGTTCTAAAGTAAAAATAAAAATAGAATAGAAACATTTAGACAATCAGTCCCTAATTCTTTCAATATTACATTTTAACGTGTTATTAATTACCCTGTACAGGTATTTACTTTGCTCAATTCTCAGTATATCTGGTGTCTTCAAGAGACCCGTCTGCTTATAGATTAATTCAGTTGGACATCTATGATTGATTGATTGATTGATTTACCAGCGTGCAGTATGCTTGGAGTATGCAATATGCTTGTTGCCAGGAGCGAGAGCCACATGGCACATGGTAAAGGAATGTGGGGTGATAGGTGTAGGTATGTGTGAGATGCGTTACTGCATTGTGTCGCGAGGGAGCGTTTAAGCTCCCTTTTTTGTGTTTTTTGCTTCTGGACTTCTGCCTGTTCTGAGTCTTCTTGTAGTAGAGTACATATTGTTCCGATTTCTTTGTGGTTTTCATTTTTTGATCCTTTTCAATACTGTTGATTAATAAAAAAATAGACTGCTAATTACAGGTTAGATTTCCAACCTACAAAAAGAGTTCTATCTTGTTAAGCGATCTAACGACCTATCAAAGTTTTTTTTCAATATGGCGTGGAGGGCAAACACGGGTTTATTTCTATTAAATTCCGGAAACGTAGCCAAGACAACAGAAAAACACAAACGTTTAAGGAATGAAAACGAATGTTTTCCCTCCGTGCCATATTGAAAGTCACGTGGTTTGGATTGCCTAATAGACAATTTTAGGTCACGTGGTTTTGACAAGTTGCTTGAGGGACAACCAAACACAGTTTGCGTGGTTTTATATATTTTTTTCTAGTTTTTCTTGAGAAACTGTGTGTTTTTGTAATAATGTCATGTAGTGAATATTATTCAACCCTTATGGGCGATGTAAAGTATCACTATGATGAGAAAATCAAAATAATAGACAATATCGACCCATACCACCCTTGGAGTGGAAACTGGAGACCTTTCTGCAGATTTGCATATTTTACCTTGTGTATCCGTAATTGATATGGTAAATTACTTAGTGTTGACTCACAGCTTCTACACAGGCCAGCAGTTAAAGGCATACAAATCTTTACAAGCATATAAATATTATGAGGCTGGATTTGTGCAAGAAAGATAAACTCAAATGTATTCATTGTTATGGGCAAGGCAAGTTTAGATTTAAATAACTAAGTGCTAGATTTTATTGATAAGCATGTTATATTATGCGTATGTAATATTAAATAGACTCTGCCAGAAAGTGATTCCTTTACCTTTCTCCTAAGCTTTTTTTACATTCAAAATAAACCTTATCTCACAATCGCACCTTATCGCACAAAAGGATGGCATTTTATTTTTATTTCACCTTTAAAACTAAGATTACTTCTTTGTTTACAATGGAATAAAAAGTTTGGTTGTCCCTCAGGCAATATGGCCGACTTACCGTGACGTCATCCTATAATGGTCTATTAGGACAAAGTATTTAGAACTTCATAAGCATTACACTGAATTAAATTTTAGTTGAAAATACCGGAACCAGGCAGAAATTTTAATGATAGCTGCATAATACTCTTAAATCTTAAGAAACATATTTTTGAGGTTAGCTGTGACGTCACATGCAGATGCCCTATAATAGCCACACTGCCTACCCTTCGCCCCACTTCAGCTTTATCTTTACCAATGAAACTTTGTGATTGGTGTTGTCTCCTCTTAAAAGTAATTATGTATTTATGTACTAAAAAATAAATTAAAATTATCTGGAAAACTGCAGTTAAAAGCCATGGAAAACCTGGAAAAGTCAAGGAATTTTACCTCTTTATCAAAATACGAACCCTGATCATTTTTAAGAATTATTGATGAAATATAGAAAGCGCACATCTTGCAAAAGACTTTTCTTGATGTAAAATTATGACCATCGTACTTCTAACGCCCAGTATATGATTAAGCTGGTTATGCATCAGCATCAGTTCTATTATCTTGAAAATATATTTGAATTAATTTTTAGGCATCCCAGAGACCCCAGAAATCCTTGAACATATGAAAAAGCTCATCCCCGAAGGAGAACAAGTGGACGTCGTTGTCAAAGGACTCGTCGATTTGGCATATGAGATAGAAATACCCGATGTATATAAAAAATTAAAATCGAAAGGACTTTATTAGACCCGAATATTATACAGGTCTTCTATGACGATATACAATTTTTTACACTGCCAGTAAGGCAACACGGTCGTTGATTAAACAAACAAGTGATATAACATCTGAAACATTTAGTAACTGAAAAGAGATATGATGTGACGTAGAAAACTGATGGATAAGTTTTAGTTTATATGGTAGTTCATTTTAAGTTTAATTATAGTTATACCGCAATGAAATATATTTTAATGTAATATTTGGCAAATGTTGGTACGTTTTCCACGATACAAGATAAATTCTTCTCGCGCAATTTTAATATAAAAGATTTTAGGAGATTAATCATAGTGAAGAATTTTTTTCTAACGGACGATAGTAATATTATTAATAATAAACATTAAATGACGATCCGGAGAAAAGACATTATTTTAATTGAAAAATTCGTTGATTGTTAATGACATTACTATTTTGATTTAAAATTATTTCTGCATAGAAGAATTTATGTACTTGTAGAGAAATAAATCAAGACAATTTTTTACGTTAATACTTTTTGTTTCTATCTACAGGGTGTTAAAGTATTCAAAAAATTAATGGCAGAATCTCTTATTTTGAAATGCTTGCTTTCCGAGATATAGAGCCTTAAAGGTAATAAAAAATGTGTGTTTAAAAATCAGTTCCGAGAATCCCAAAGCATTTTCACACACACCAGCAAATCTGAAGCCGGTATTGGCACCAGGTACAATTTAATGGAATGGAAACTAGATCAGTCTATGTGTGACGGTTTCCATTTGATTACATTGGGTGCCAATATCGACTTCAGTTTTTCCAGTGTGTGTGAAAATTGCCTTTTATGTAGTTATCTAATATTTTGTTAAAATATATGAGGAAAAGAGTTTAGTGAAATAACAACCTACATTAGAGCATTTTCTAACGAATTATCTACTTTCAGACCATTGATTTTGTCATAAAAATACAAGATAATATTTCCTGTATTGTTTACTTTGTATTCACTTGCTTATAATATTAATAATAATAAAAGTGCTTTATTGACACCACCAAAAGACCATCGACCGAAGTCATTTAGCCTACTTGGTTGTATTATATTGCTGGGCGGGTTTTGACAGAAGGTACCTCTCCAACTCCAAGCATTTTCTATGGTGTTCATATCAGGACTACAGGACGGCCATGGTAATATTTCAATATTGTTATTTTGATACCACTTTCTTATTATTCGAGCGGTGTGGATAGGACAATTATCCTGTTGAGATATGAAATCATTAGGATATAATTGTTCCACAGAAGGAAGCATGACATTTTGAAAGATGTCGAGGTAAGCTACTGCATTAAACCGACCATCAGTGCGCTAGGTTACCCCTGGACCGAGAATACTTATCCAAACCCAAACGTTGACAAAGAATCGTCCAGACTTGTTTCGCGGTGAAACATATCGTTCAGAAAATCTTGAATTTACCGGTCGATGCACCCGTAAACGACCATCATTGCACGATTTAAATACTTTTTCGTCAGGAAATATTACAGTGTTCCAAAAATTTATATATATAAATTAGGCAAAATATTATCTGGAACTGCTTATTTTCTTCTGTTTATATATTTTTCTTTGCACTTTTTTCACACGACGGCAAGCTGTCACCCATGATCCTGGAAAGTTGGTCTCAAAAACCGCTTACCTGGCCATATTGAAAGGGTTTTCCTTTAAATTATCCAGAAGCTCCGCGTTTGAAATTTTGGATCTTCCCGAACACAGCCTTCTAGTCACGGTCCCTTCTTGTTCCCACCTCTTCTTTACTCGTAGAACAGTGGTTAAGACTGCGTGAACAAAAATAAGGTACCTGTTCTGCGGTATCAGTTGCCTCGATACAAAGACGACATATTTTTTTCCTTGGTTTTACCCTTTTTTTTTTACTCTTAAATGACATGACTTTTGAAAGGCCCGTTAATAGCCTTATTTTCGATTCGCAAGTTTCCATTCGATTACACTGCACTGGTACCGGCTCTATTTTTGGAAACATATTTAAATATCTGATATTTTGTTAAAATATGATAAAAAAAGTATTTATTTTTGCTACTTTTTGATCATTTTGTCCAGTGATGCAAAATTTCATGAAATTTAAGTTTTGTGAAAAGTTTCAGTGATCATCTGAAATTTATGAAATTGCTGAAATGTAAAATGAAACATAGTGTCATGAAAGTTTCGCGAAATTTCAACGAATTATTTCGTGAACTTATGAAACTTTTTATTTCATGAAATTCATTGGATAATTCCCTAAAAGGATGAAACTCAAGTGAAATTTCGTTGAATTATTCCATGAAATGATTCCTGAAATGATGAAAATTTCAATGAAATCTAAGATGAATATAATCTCAGCAATTTTTGAAACTTCTGAGAATTAATGATAAATAAAACATAAATCTATTTCTGAAACTAGTGTCAAATTTTTATTTTTCAGTAGTTTAATTTTTTTATAAACAGAAAAATCATGTTTTATTTTATTTTTAATAAGATTATGGCTCAGGAATATATTCATGAAAATAATAATAATACATATTTTTAACAGGTCTACAATAATAAATTTATATTTTAAGCATAATACAATGTAATTAACATTGACTTTGGTTAGATAAAATATGATATAGTATTTCTTTATGCATATTGTTTAATTTGTTTCCACGTGGTGGGATTAGTTTGCAGTTGAGTTGTTTGAACATAAAATGACTGGAATTTATAAGTACCCAACTACTTCTAGTCTTCTGAAGAAATTGAACATCATTCTAGAGCGATTTTGCTTACTTTAGGTGTTAAATATGTCTGTTGGAAGTGTTTTCGTCATTGGCAAGTTAAGACTAATGAACAAGTATCTGTTCAGTGTTGTCAGTTACCTCGATACAGAAGCAATTTTCTTTCTTAGTTTTACCTTCTTTTGGTTAAATTGGATTGTAGGTGGTCTTTTTGACTCAGCTGTATTTAGCCTGCATCAACAAAAACAAAGTATCTACCAGTTGCTTCGATACAGAAACAGAAGCAACATTTTAACCGGAGTTTTACTTCATTTTTTTTTGAGATCTTAGATTACCAACTTGAAAGGCCCATTAGGTAATAGCCTTATTTCTGGTTCATTGATTTACATTCAATTACACTACATCTGGTGCCTGTACTTTCTCTGGTTATGCCATTGTGTGTGTGACAATGACATTATAGTTAAATATATATTTTGTTGAAAAAAAACCTTAGTGAATTAATCTATTGGTTATTTTCTTACCAATTAACTACTTTTGGACCATTTTGTCACAAAAATACAAAATAACGTTTTTTCTGTATTGATTAATTTGTTCTCCCGTTGAATTAAATTGCAGGTGACTTATTTTAACATAAAATGCCTCTCCTCACGACGCTATAAGATCTTTTGTGGGTACCCTTGAATCTATAAATGTCCAACTACTTCTAGGCTCAGGCCTGTGAAAGGCCGGTTCGGGCCCAGTAAAATCAAATTGACCCTCGGCTGGGACAAATCACAAATACTAATTTTCAATATACGTAATATTTAATTTGAAATACAATCAATACAAAAATGTATTTGATAGTGATGGTGCCGCCGGGCACTTTCGGGCCCCAGAGCTGCAGCCCCTCACCCCCGACCCTCCCTCATCGTCGTCAACCCTGTCTTTCTGAAGAAACAACATCTCTTAGGAAGTGTTTATTTAACACTATTGGAGGTGTTTAAGTTGTTATCAGGTTCAGACTGCAAGAACACAAACAGTCTCTGTTTTGTGGTGTCTCGATACAGAAGAATTTATTTCTTGCTTATTTTTATCCTTTTTTTTAAGTGTCATAATGGACAATGCCTTACAAAAGGCCTGTTAGCAGCCTTATTCCCAGTTCACTAATTTCCATTTGATTACTCTGGTGCCGACATCGGCTCTGGTGTTCATGGAAACGGACTTACAGTGAAATATCTGATAGATTGCTGAACTAGTGAAAAAAGGAGATCTTAATGAATTGACCGGCATTAGAATGTTTTCTTTCTAATTGACTCTTGAATGATTCATTCTATCTTAAGAATACATCAAAACATTTCTTGTATTGTGTAATCTGATTTCACATTGTTAGATTGTAGATGAATTGTTTTGACAGAAAATACTTCTTTGCATTGACTTAGGAAGATGCTTAGTGGATATTCTTGAATTTATAAGTACCCAACTACTTTTTGACTTCTGCAGAAACCTAATATATTTCTGAGGTTGGTAGATATATTTGTTGTGTTTAATGGTAGGTTAGAACTACATGAACAAAGTATCTGTTCCCTGGTACCAGTTGCTCGATACTACAGAAGCAGCATATTTCATCCTCCTATTTTAATGGGTAGTGACTTGTGAAAAGGTACGTTAATACATTTTTTCTGGAATCAAATTTCAGCTACCAAGACTTTTTTTCTGCCTTCTATTTTCTAATCTCCATTGTTTCCAAAAGGTAAAACCAAGAATGTGATGTCTAGAAAAGGTTAAACTTTGTTGGGAGAGATTTTTTCACTCACCTATTTTCTTACACCATTGTTTCTAGGTGATAGAAGCAAAAATGTAATATTTATAAAAGGTGTGTTAATGGTCTTATTTCGAGTCACTATCTAGTTCTTTGTAAGTAGTTTTAATAAATTTCTTTCTGGAACCGAACTTCATTACGAGAATTTTTTCACTCCTATTTTCTTACCTCCTCCATTATTTTCAAGTGGTATAAGCAAAAATTATATTTTCTATAAAACGTCTGTTAATAACTTTATATTTAGTTCACTGAAGCAGAGTGGCTATCTAGGCTCTTCCTTCTAAATAGTTAATAAACATCTTGGAGTCAAAGGTTGAAAGTTTTTGTCAGTTTCCTATTTCTTACCTTCTCCATTATTTCCAAGCGGTAAAAGCAAAAATGCAATATCTATAAATGGTTTGTTAATAGTCTTATTCCTGACTGGTTGAAGCTGAGTGGCTCCTATTTAAAGCAGTCAAATGTCTCCCAGAATCAAATTTGGTTAGGAGAATTTTTTCAGTGTTCTCCCATCTTTTTAACCCCACTGTTTCCAAGTGGTAGAAATAATAATGGTTTATAATAATTTAAACATTAACAAAAATACCCTGCAAATCAACGCAAGTGCCTCTTAGTATTAAGCTTTGTTTAGTGTTAAACAACTAGTACTCCGTCTTTTAGACAAAATTTCTAGATAACTATTTGCAAAAGTTCCTGCGATACTTAAAGAAAAAAACTGTATTTCTTATGATCTTTAACTGTCTATATTTTGAATGCGAAGCATCTTGGAATGCATGCCTATAAAATCTTTTTTTCTTATATTTAATGAAATTGTCGAATCTGCCACTAAATTTTTAAACAATTTTTTTTCTGCCGCAAAATTTTGTAAAACAATTTTCTTTGACACCCTGTACATTTATATCTCTTTATCTGTGAATCTATCGGTAGCTTTATGATATCTTTATTTGTTGATCATGCTTATCGATCATTGTATTTTTGAGTTTTTAATCATTGTTTTTTTTAGATTTTTATTTACTTTTAGGTTTATAAATTACATTACGAACAGAAAGTTGTCTTCTGAATTCAAAAGTATGTGCTTGTTAAGTTCTGTATTTCATGTTTATAAAAATGCTTCTAAATTTATTTTTATTTTTATAATAAATGTAAGATATAAATCCTTGTTTTATTTTTCCATCGAAATATTTTGCCTTGGTATTTATATTAAATGAGGACCAAGGGTGGTGATTCAGTCTGGGTGGGTGGATCTAGTGATGCATGTCTGGGAAATCTGTTTCTTGAGAGTAAATCTAAATAGAAAAGAAAATATTGTGTTACTTAATTTGTAATATAAGCACCAAATTTGATTAATATTAAAACTTCTATTTTCGAAAATTGTCCAGTTTTCCATGTTTTTGGTATAAAATAAATATGCAAAAACTACACTCACCGGCAAAAAAACCGGCTACCTAAATAGTGCGAAACATTTGCTGTAATATTTCACCGATTCTAATTATATTTCATTTATATTTTCACCGATTCTAATTATATTTTCGTTACGTTTTAAAGAAATTCATGAAAAATATGTCGTGCCCTTTCAATTTTGAAAAAATAATATAAATTATACCTGGATAACCAAAATTATGTTTTGGTGTGGAATAATTAGGAAACTTGGTCAGATTCTCTTGTGCTCTGTTCCAAAGCCCAATCCATTCTCAAAAATTTATTTTTTGATTAATCCCAATATCTGAATTTTGTAGAAAATACACAATTTCAAGTAAAATTTTGCAATTTTTATTTTTATTTAACTTAACAAATATTTATCTTTATAGTGTGGGCCGGTATTTCAACTGAAGCACGTACCGAACTTTTATTTGTAGAAAATGGAGCTCTAAACGCTTACCGTTACGTGCAAGATATTCAAGAAGCTGTAGTTTCATATGATCCTTTTATTGGAGATGAATTAATTTTAATGCACGATGGTGCAAGGCCGCATGATGCAAACATTGTGAACCAGTATTTGAACAATGTTGGTATCCAACGATTAGAATGGCCTGCATGTAGCCTTGACCTCAACCCCATTGAACATTTTTGGGATGAATTTAAAAGATGTATTCGTCGCCGTCCAGTATTACCGGAAACACTGGCAGAGCTGCGTTTTGCTTTGTAGGATGAATATGCCGCAATCCCTCAGGATCGAATTTTGAAACGTATCCATTCGACCCCATGTAGATTGCGTGATGTTATTTCAGCAAGAGGTGGACATACACCTTACTGAGTTAATGATTTATTAAGATTAGTATTGTTCAAATTAATACTCAATCTTATAGTCCAGTCGAATTAGACATAAAAAATTTTGCGTACTGTGGAAGTTGTTTAAGAGGGCATAATAAGCAAGCATAGAAAACTACACCATGTACGTCCCCTATTTTTAGGGATTGAAATTTTACTTATGTGCCCATATCTGTTTCCCTATTGCCCGTAGGGCTCTTTACCAAGTTCCACTTTTTAAAGATTCATCCCTCCTCTACATAAAATATATATTACACATTTGCTGTAGGACAAACGGTTTTGGCTGTACGAGGCAGGAAAAGTCGCGCTGTCCGAATTTGGGGGTCTTCTGTACAGGACAAACGGCTATTATTTCCAATCTACAATACTACACATACTAATGCCCTTAAGGAGGGATGATGATTTGTGAAAAAACTTTCAAATACCGCGCGGTTTTCATGATACGGGATGTTGAAATTTTGAAAACCCCTTTTTAAAAAAAAAAAACTACTTTTTTTCGCTCATTTTTCTTTCATGCATGTACGACCCTAATATAAGAAAATCTACGTTGGTTTCATTTTAATACAATCGTTGGTTTTGGAACTAGACAGCAAAATATGCCAAAAATGGCTATTTTGGTATTGTTGCATTAAAAAAACCTAAACCAGTATAATTCTGGTAAATGTTTTTGTTTATCCTAAAAGTCCAATTCATTGCGCATAGAAAATGTGTTTTTGTATTTAAGTAGGATCAACACTTATTGTGTAATAACGATTTATGTCATGTGTTCTCCAGTCTCCTTTTTCACAATTTTTTTTGCAGCCATATGGTTCATAGTAGGGTAGAAAGCATTATACACGTGGGCAGGGCACATAATTGGGTGTTAAAATGGGTGTTTCTCGAGGAAGGTAAAATTACTGTGGATTTTGTTATAGACATAAAATAAGTTGCAATGATGATTCGAGACTTCAAATAGGGGAGTGAGAACCCCCTATTCCGTCTGAGTCCCTTCATTTTTTCATTAGCAATGTCCCTCATAAACAGAAAAAGCAAGAAGCGACACATAGTTTTATTTTTTCGTAGTCAGCGGTGAGTATTTACTAGTCAGTCGATGAAAAGTGTGATCTGAAATAATTTTTTGCAAACAAGTGCGTTTTACTCGAAAACGGTACGTCCTATCACTCTTTAACAAGAGATCCATTTTAACACCCTAATATGTGCCCTGTTCAGGTATACATTGCTTTCTGCCTATTATGAACCATAAGGCCGCAAAAGAAAACGTGAGAAAGGAGACTGGAGAACACATGACATAAATCGTTATTACACAATAAGTGTTGATCCTATTTAAATACAAAAACACATTTTCTATGCGCAATTAATTGGACTTTTAGGATAAACAAAAACACTTACCAGAATTATACTGGTTTTGGTTTTTTTAATGCAACAATACCAAAATAGCCATTTTTGGCATATTTTGCTGTCTAGCTCCTAAACCAACGAATGTATTAAAATGAAACCAACGTAAATTTTCTTATATTAGGGTCATACATACATGAAAAAAAAATGAGCGAAAAAAAGCAGGTTCCCTTTTTTTTTTAAATTAGAAATTAGATCTCCGAATGTAATAAGCTGTCAAAATTATTTTTTCAAAATTGAAAGGGCATGAGATACTTTTGATGAATTTCTTTAAAACTTGACAAAAAGATAATTAAAATCGGTGAAATATTACAAAAGTTATTGAACAACAAATGTTTCGCACTATTCAAGTGCCCCTTTTTTTTTGCCGGTGAGTGTATAATCACTTCTACTTTGTTTAGTCTAAATTAAAAGAGAAGAAATAACAGGCGCTTTATGATTTAAATCGTTTGAGTCGTCAGTTTTAGTTTCATGAAATAATATAAGCAAATGTAAGCCAAACCAATACACCATAAGTTAGTCAATTGTAAGCTGTTACAGCGTAAACGTCTAAATAAATAGTTATTAAAACAAATCCTCTGTGTCTTTCTTATTAATTAACCATACCCTACCAAAAGATTATGAGCCCTGTCGCCATGTGTGATTGCAAGTGACTGTGAAATTCGAAGCATACAAAACAAAAGGTGTAAATAACAATGGCTAGTGTGGGGTCAACTGCGCTGAAACGTAATCTAAAACAATTAAGTGGTGAGAACTATTTATTGTGGAAATTTCGACTGCAAGAAATTATTGAGCAGGAAGGTGCTAGTAAAGTACTAAATGAAGATCCACCAACACCACCCACTGATGAATGGATAAAATGGGAACGATTTGGTATAGGAACATTGATCGAGTACCTAGATGATGCAGTATTATCGCCAGTGCCACCAAATCGTGCGACAGCTCGACAAATACTGGAGAAGTTTGACGGCCTTTACGCCTGTAAAAAAATGTCAACACAGTTATGTCTCCAAGATCGGTTGTTTAATTGTAAACTAAAGCCGGATATGTCACTTAAAAGGCATATGAAGGGACTAGATGAAACGATATGTGATATGGCCGCTTCTGGTGGAAAAGTAAGTGAGACAACTAAAGTATGGTATACACTAAACTCCTTGCCACTAAGTTATGCTCCAATAAAAGCTGCAATTAAGACTATGACGGACGATAGACCCACTCTAGTATTTGTAATAGAAATGCTATTGGAACATGAAGAGTATCTAATGCGAGAAAATGCTGATACAAGTATGAAAGCTCTTCAATTCGGCACCACAGGTGCCAATAAAAAACGGAAGAAAAGTTTACTCCAATAAATAAACCTGTGTTTAAAAATAAGCAAGTGCAAAAATGCTTCCATTGTGGGCGAAAGAACCACATGAAACGTGATTCCTATTTTTATAAGCAAATAGCCAGCATTTTAAACATTAGTGTCAGTTTTTTTTGCATAACTATCGACTCTTACCCTTCTACTGCCCAATTTCTAATGTTAATATTCTATAAAACTACATGGTACACTTTTTTCTAATGATGTAGTACTTATATATGGGCTTCTTATGTGTTCAGGAGTAATTGAAAATTTGCCTATCTTTTTATTTTACTGTTTATTTAAATTTAAACTGACTAAAACACCAATTAAAAGTACTTGACCAGTGAATTAAAAGCTTGTATTAACGAAATACGGCAACTAAAAGCTACAGTTTTACGATGGAAAGTGATCAACATGTGATGAATTTGACTGCAAAACTAAATATTTTGTGCAATTATTCTCATAATTTTAAGTCTGAAAAATATTGTGTGTAACTAGCCCAATAATGCTAAGCTCGACCGACAGCGCTGCCTTGGTACACAATTATTTTGTAACAGTTTGCAAAAGATATGTCTATAACTATTTGGTTGTGGCATACTCATGTTTTCTCGCTCTTGTGGCCACTTCTGTAAAAATATTTAAAAGTTTAGTGAAGGAAAACAAATGATTAGAGAATATTATTTAGGTATTATGCAAATCACAACTTACACACTTCTTATTTGTTATGAAAATACCTACTTTCTGTATATTGTTGTCCTAATCTGGGCACGCTAATATACTAGTTAGGTAAATACTTTAAAACACTCATTATTGGAACCAATCAAAACAACTACTCTTCTAGCTAATACTGACGAAGTATTGAATCCTCTCATGTAATTCAATACTTCGTCAGTATTGGTTTTACACTACTGGTATCTATCCTAACAATATCCCAAAAAATCAGAACATTGCAATTTTTTGCGACCTACGATCGATGTTTTAAATGACTGGCCTATGTGATGTAACTTAAAAATAAATTGATGGTTGTTAACATTTCGGGAAAATTTTCTTTATTTCCATTGTCATATTTGACGTGTAGAAGCCAAAGTTTTGATAATGGAAATAGAAATGACAATTTTTCTTAAATGGGGTGAGGCAATGTGGGCTGTTCCCCCCCAATATCGTGGACAAGTTGGGAAATTCAAGCCTCAAGCTGGGAGAATTCGAGAAAAATTTCACCCCCCTAAATCAATTTTCTTTTGGAGAAATTTTTTTTGAGGAGTTGGGAAAATTCCTGTAATGAGAGTTGGGAATTATTAACCTCCCCCTCCCCCAAAAAAAACCCTAGAGTCACCCCTGGCTGCAACCATAACCGTTTTCCTATTTGCATTAATTGTGATCGACTGATCTTCCATGCAGTTTTGACGAGCCTACAACCTACAATCCCACACGAAATCTGCATTGGTCATAGGTATGGCTGTGCCAAACTGGACCTGTTATTTTGTAACAGATAAGGGCTTATGACTGGTTCCTTGGAACAGGTACGTATCAGAAAATATAACAGGTACGGTGGAACGATTGAACAATTTAAAACTTAGAAGTGGGTAATAGCAGTGGCGGATCTAAGGTAAACGGATGAAGTAAAAAAAATATTTTGAGGTTTCTGGTTTTTGTACATACACTAAAACACAATTTTTTTTCATCCCCTTTTATAATGGGGTGGGGGTGGTAATGGGGGTGGCTAATGCCAAACATTTTTTTGAGACCTTAGCTTCTCTTGTATATACTAAATACCAATTTTATCAACTCTTACCTGCTTGATTTACCCATTTACCCCAAAATTTACCCCAATTTACCCCCCAACCCTTCGTCGGAACAACATGAAAATATAATCTAGTTCCAGATCTCGCTAAAGTACATACGTGTACCAAATTTCAAGTCAATATCTTAAACAGTTCCAGAGTAAACGTGCGCACAAAAAAAGTTAGACAGACAAACAGACCGACAGACAGACAGAAATTTTTTTTCGCTCAAACTTAAAATCTCGACGTTTCATGACATTTTAAGCCTGTTTGAACAATAAAAATTTTTTTGTCGTTACTATACTTCCACTGAATGTGGAAGTAAAATAGGACAACTATTTTTTTCTAATGTAAATCTGTCTCTATTTGCACACTTGCAATGAATTTTGACAAATAAGGGACAATGTCACAAAAATTAAAGTTAAATGTACACAACTAGATTTTAACAAAAATACTTTATAAGACTTGTCCCATTTTTTTTTGCACACGACAGTACACATATGAGGTTAATTTATTCCTTGTTCGTTTTATAACTATTTTAATTCGTTATACATTTTAGTACAATAATTAAACATATATATTAAATAACGTTTTTGATATTAACTAAGACTGTGACGATATTTGGGACAAGTATATGACAATACATAGCAGTGGCGGCTGGTGAAATTTCAATATTTTTTTTCTCGCCTGTGGTGCATGGGACCCATACGAAATATGGGAAATAACATCTAGAGAAGCACTTCTCTAACGACTCCTAAAAATATTGAAAAAGCAGTTGGCGAAAAAAAAATTTAAAATTCGGTAGCCTCCCCTGGTCTAGGGACTTCTGTTTAATTTTTTTTTTTGTCATATACATTTGACTTTTCATAAAAATACAACAATGCGTTTTGGAGTTTATGAAAACATTTTCATTATTAAATGAAATAAAATGAACTGAAATTTTGTAATTTACAATTTAACAAATTACAATATTTCAGTTCTTTGTATCTCAGTTAGTAATGAAAATATTTTCATAAACTCCAACACGTATTGTATTTTTATGAAAAGTCAAATATATATGACAAAAAAAAATGAAACAGGAGTCCCTAGACCAGGGAGGTTACCGAATTTTAAAAAAATGTTTCGCAAACTGCTTTTTCAAAATTAGAGAAGTGCTTCTCTAGATGTTATTTCCCATATTTCGTATGGGTCCCATGCGCCACAGACGACAAAAAAAATATTGAAATTTCACCAGCCGCCACTGATACATAGAGCGTCAAGAGACAATTATTAGGACAATCGGTTCTTGTTCCCTATTGCACTAAATATATAAAGTGACGTTCTTTTCTATTAAAAATATCTTATTACTCTCATTTAAAAATAGCTCAAGTATCGGAACATTAAATAGTTAGGTATATTAATTTTGAATTTTCATTATACCTAATATAATTGAAGTCAAAAGTTCAACTTTTGCTTAACATGACGATAATTATTGGTACATTTACCTTATACTTATATATTACTTTTTCACCAATAATTTTCATTCACAGACTACACAAAACCTAATTACTGTTATTATAGTTTATTTCTGGTATAGATTATTCATGATTCTTTGTTTGGGGAATATGCCAAATATAAAAATAAAAAGAATACAATTTTATTCGTCATACATTTTTGCATTATGTTCAAAAATAAATATGAATAATAAAACGTACTAAAATGTGTTCGAAAAGTTTGAAAATAAAATGAAAACCTTTTATTTCAAAACCTAAACTAAAAGACTTTTTGAATACTGTGTTTTTTAAAGTAATTTTAAAATAGATATTGGAAACTGCATTATGTTTTTAAGTTACAATTGTAATTTTGTGTATTGTCATTTCATAAATTCATAGAAATCAATTTGTTAACAAATCATAATGATTAATTACTAATGTTTGCAAGGAAGCAAAAAAGGCAAAAAACGAATTAATTCAAACAAAAGCGCGACTTGTAGGTATAACAGTTAGTTGCTTGAAAAGGTGAAAAACCGGTTTAATTTCAGCGCTACAGATGTCTCCACCGGCGATTTGAGAGAAGCTGTGCAGTGACAAAATGGCAATGGAATGTTGGTGTAAGAGGTCGACTTTGTGATGTGTTTTCGATACATTTTTTGACAAAATTCATGTGTTTTTTGAGTAAATATGCGGTGTTCTTAACATTTAACACAAAGTGAGTTGTACGGATAAATGTGTGAGTGTAATTTATGACAGTTTCTGGTGTTTCTTTTCCAATTATGTACCATATACTTTTAACAATAGGTAAGCCATGTCTTATCAATCACCTTTGTATATTTTTTATGAATTATAATTTGATTTATTGATCAAATGTTGGTAAATTATTTAAACGTACTACACTATTATTATACCAGGGGAACGGTACTCTCTGTAATAGCGGTTTTATTTAGTATTAAAGAAATTTATTTACTAAAAAGTGCCAATGAAAACTGCACACAATTTCTTAGCAGGCACGATTATTATTAGGAGGACTATCAAAATTTAATGAATTAATAATTTTAGCTGCTAAAGGATTGTTTACTGCCACATGCCGTTGGATAAAAATCAATTTTCATTAATATTTGCTTCGTTTTAATTGAAGTTTTATCAGTTCACGTTTCATTAACCCTCTTATTCGCTCTTCCATTCCTTTTCATAACATTGTATTTCCCCAATAAAACATGTTTTCGTTATTTTTCTTACGGTAATAGAATATCTTCTGCCATACAACTCAAAAATATTTTCCAAACGGAAACAAAAGAATGTTATAAAAAAGAAATATTGAAATATTTTATCCGAAATCGCTTTGTAACCGGTTATTACATATTGAAGTGTGAGTTTATATGTGGTGTTCAGAGAATGTAATATTTTATTGAACAATATAGATAATGTTCGTTGTAAGACTGCAAAAATGTTTTAAAAAATTTAGATCAAACGTGAGCTGTACCTGCAGTAGGTTACCGCAACTCTCATCAATCCGTATCTGATTTGATTAATCAAGTTGCCTTTATTTTGTTTGTTTTCGTAATGTTAGTTTACTTATTTTTCTAAAAACAATATAATTCCGATGAACTGAACCGAACACTGACCATTTTTTTCTCGAAATGTTGTGTTTATTGGTTAATTTAGATAAATAAAAGTAATACTTATAAATACCTACACGTATTTTTATAGGGGCTGTGATAGTAAACAGTAAATTTTCAAACCTGCATGTAATAAAAATTTCCAGTGGATTTCTCAAGAACTGTTAAAAAGTCAATTTCGACAATAGTACCTATAATTTTGTCATAGCACGAGAACCTAATTTGATAGCTTAATTTGTTTTTGTAGCTAATTTAGATATTGCAATATTTTGTTAATTGATAGTTTTTTTAGTACTACATAATCATATCATTCTTATTAATTATGAAGGATGAAGGCCCCAGAAAAAATGTTTCTCAACATTCTGTTTAATACATACTCGATTTAGGTAGTATCTAATGATTAAATATACTCAATTATTACCTGTCTAATTAAAGTAATTAAGTACTTAAGTACCTATGTGTACCTATTACATTAGTTGGAGATCCTTATATGTATAAAATTTCCTGCCGGATTCGAATTTCGAGTTCGCCAATTCATTCCGAATTCCGAAATTGGACAAATTTATTTGCAGAAAATACAAAAAACGTGAAAATATGCATTTTAGTATTTCTCAGTCAATATTCCGCTTGCTATTCGAGAGTAGTTTAACAGAGTTTAAGTTCGAGATATCGTTCTTAAAATTTAATAAGACATTCTTTCAACCTTTTCAAACGAAAAAGTTCATTTTTCGCCCGATACCTACCTATATTTTTACAGAAAATATAAAACGAACAAAAGTTGTAAAGTGCATAGTAAAATATAACATGTGACAAACTTTTTTATCATTAAAGTTAGAAAGGTGGTGCATCCAATTAAGTGGGGTTTAAAGTTCAAAGAAATCTTTTTATTTGATTTTTTTTATGTCACAGTGCCGAGACATTACAAAATGTAACGAGAGGGACTTTTAATTCTTTGAAAGAGGCTTAATTAAAAAACAGATTTTTATTCAATAATTGAACACATAATTACAAAATAAACACTTATTTTTTAGTGACGGAGGTCCTACAAACGAGTGTTTTATAGAAAAACACAGAACGGTCTAAAAACAATAATAAATGGCTTTTATTTAACTTGACGGAGTTTAGCAAAGCTATTCTAAATAATAAGTACTGGATTTCTTTCTTTAAGAACAAAAACAAAAATGTTTGTTTACACCATCAATATAAAGATGTGCTTTGTGCGACAAACACAGGAATTCAAAAGGAAATAGGCTCGGATAAGAAGAAAATTATGCTTGCCTCAGTTTTTTTAAATGGAACACCCTGTAAATTATTTTACTATTCGATTACAACTTAAATTAGCTAAGCGACGATCATGTGCCATATTTATCTCTAGAGAAAGTGGTTAATTTTCGAAAAAATTAATATATTTGTGAGGAGGCCATGGAAAATTATTAACAACAACACTTCTTGTAATATAAAATAATTTTGCCAATAATAGGAAAAACCAAACTACAATAAATGTTCGAATTGTTTTCCATTGACACCTATGCCTTTTTGACACCTTCTCCTTACAGCATTTGTTACATTTACAATCATGACAGGAGTTATTATCCGAAACACAGCTAATCTTTTGTTTTCCAATTCTTCTATGTTATATAATATTTTTTAAATAACCCCAAAGCCAAAAGTCGTAAGGGGTTATATCTGGAGATCTAGCTGTCCACAAAATAGGACCGTTATTTCCTATAAATTAAACAATATCCGAGGGGCTTCTCACTGGTGGCAATACTGTACTTACAAATCGTTGGCAATATATAGGAAATAAGTGGCAATAAAGAGTAATATATGGCAATTAAAGGCAATACGTTAAAATATCTGGCAATATGGGGCAATAAATGACAATAAGTGGCAATCAGTGAGCAATAGTGGGCAATAAAAGGGCAATAAGTGGCAATAACGAGTTCGTATTTGAATTGTATAATATCGGAAAATCTCGTTTTTGCAATTTAGAAGTTAACGGATAGTTCTCCTTGTCTGTTGTCCATCTAAAAAGGTTCATATCGACTTGGAAAATCTGGAAAAGTCAGGGAATTTGGGAAATTTATTGAAAAATCAGTAGTAATTTTCATAAAAAGTCGGGGAATTTGAAAATTCTAAATTCTCAAATTGTAAAATTACAAAATATACTTCCAGCAGTGTCCCCCCGCTCATCAATTATTAGGCCTGGAAAAACCTTCCAAAAGTCCCTGGAAAAGCTGGAAAAGTCAGGGAATTTAAGTTTGAAAAATGGCTATGAACCCTGTACAATCGGCGCGTACAAACCATCGTATACAACGGCACATGATGTAAGTCGCCTTGAATTAGTTTTCTAAGTATGGTAATTTCTTACATGTTCTTAATGGTTGACAGTTAATATCGTATATTATCACTTTTATCCTGTTTTGACTGAATTTTCTAGTAATTTGTTTATGTTACAAAGAATAATAATTGTTAACCAGTTTGCCTTCTACACCTCTTCTATATCCTTCCGGACATAGATCTGCGTCATGAAAGCTTCTAGCTTACAAACTCTTAAGAATGCAAGGAGGGTGAACACAGCCAAAAAACCAACCCCCTAGATGGGTAAAAACTACCCTCTGCTGGACGGGGGTGGAGGAAGATGTGGGAGAGCAAATTTTTCTTGTTTTTACTGGGCAATGGTCGCAGTGCACTGTGCAGAACAGCCCTCAACTGCTTTGCCCGTACCCGTCTGAGGGATGGAAACCACCCCCAAATTCACAAGAAGTATTCGAAAAACTTAAGACTGGAAATATGCACTCTGGAGTTTTTCAATCTGAGAGAAGAGAAACCTGCCAACGGTATTGAGTTTGCACAGCAAGACCAACCCTTAAAGCAGGTAAAGAACATCCCTCGATGAGTCGGAAACAGGAAGGCGCAGAAGGATGTGGGAAGATTATAAATCATACACCATTACGTTCAGAAAGGATAAAGCAAATTTTTCTTAAAAATGCAACATTTTGATTTGAGCTTTCATTTCGGAGATAATACGATGGAGATTCAAAAGTCGTCTAAATTGAATTAAATTTTGAGACATTTCAAACCGAGATATTGCGGTTTTAAGTTTCGTTCTCTCATAAGATCTAATGTATAACATAATATTTGAAAATTATTATGAAATATTTCCTCTACAAAACCTTTTATGAAAAATATACCAAAAAAATCACAATTTTTCTCCTCTCACCATATGCTTCTCTCGTTTTTTAACTTTAATGCCTTTTTAAAGATGACGGCTTTGGGATTTTGAAACCTCAGTATATAATCATTGATTTTATATAAAAATCAGCTTGTAACAACGAAACCCCCACAGAACTTATTTTTATGCGTATATCTAGGCGCCAAGCACCTCTACTGGTATGTATGTGAGTAAACCGTGTCTTGTTGTAAATAGGATGACTTTTGTTAGACTTAAAATTTTTATTTCGAATTTGTTACTCGTGTAAAAAAGCATGGTAGAATACTCCCTATTGAAATTGGGCCATGTCTTTCATTCAGGGTGATCCCCAGAGATGTGTAAACTGTCATACATAAACTACATTTTACTATAATTTTAGACAAAATGTTACTAAGGTTTTGTTTAAGCACACACAACGAGCAGAAATTGCAGTCGAATTTTGCCGTGTATAATCTGACTCGACTTAAAGTAGTTAGGTATCTGGGAGTGTTTTTAGGATCGCAAATGCAAGATGGCAAACGAATTTTACCATATATGATCCGATTCAACTCAAACTCTGTATCTGGGGGTTTTTAAGATCGCAAATTACGAATTTTTTATAAAATATTAATAATTCAAGATTGCTGCGTCAATATGGCGAAATTATTCTTATTAAGTATGAGTAAAATAGGTAGAAGAAAACTATTTAGACGCCAAGCTTTTATGAAAATGTATTGAAAAGAAAGTACACTAGACTAAGTATTGGGTAAATACACAACAGTTTGCGTTATCTGTTTCTTCTTTATATTGAGAAAGTATCTAAACAAAAAATATTTACAAAAGAAATTCGACAAATAACCTAATTTTTTTGCTCAAACTAACTTGATCATAGAGATAATTGCATTTATAGAGGGCGAAGCGTAGAAAAGTTAGACATGTACCATTTATTTACTGCATTTTTTTCTTATGACTTCGGCCCTGCCTTCCTGCCTCTATACACTTATTGGTTGTTATTATTACGATTGGTGACAAACTTTTTTCTTCTGTTTCATTTAAAGTTTTTTCCAATAAGAATGACGACCTTTTTTTAATCCAGCAGATGGGAAAAAAATTACAGAGAGATGGAAAAGGAAAATTTGCCAATTAAATTGTTTCATGAAAACTTGAATGTTACTGTGGCAACAATTCAGTGTTTTTTATGTGTGTTAGAAGTTAAAGTATATCTTAAAAAATTGGTACAAAATACCCGCCCGTAGGCATCTTAGTGCAAAAAAGTGAAATAATTTTATAATATTCTTAGCAATAACATGGCAATGAGCCTGGCAATATTTTTCGGCAATACCAGAGCATAGTAGGAATAGAGAGGCATTAACGGCAATAAGCAGGAAATAAATCCAATTAAAGGAAATAAATTGGCAATAATGGCAATATATCAGCAATAACAAAAAAATACTGCTTTATTGCCGGCAATTGGCAATTTTTTTTTTTTTTTTTTTTTTTTAATTTAGATTTGTTGGCCTTAGAAACAAGGTCTATTAGCCAGACTTCGTTAATGATTTATTTAAACATAATATTCCCCATATCAGTCTAATACTAATTACAATTTGTAAACTTATGATTAATGCTCTTTTTTTTTCTTTTCTTTTTCTTTTTCTTTTTTTTCTTCTTTTCCCTTGTTTATATATATTTTTTTTATTTCTTGTTTTTTTTTTCAATATATACATGTATATGTAAATGCATTTTTTTTGTTTTTTTTTTTTTTTTGTTTTTTTTTTGTTTTTTTTTTATATATTTAATTAATTTAATTTATGTATATATATATTTTTTACTATTATTTTTTTTGTTTTTTTTTTGTTTTTTTTTTATTTTTTTTTTATTTTTTTTTTATATTTTTTTTTTGTTTTTTTTTTTTTCCTCAATAGATACATTTTCTTTCTTAACATCTATTTACAATTTTAATTTAGTTGATTTAACAAAATTATAAATATACAAATATATATTATAATTGTTGAGTGATAACAAATATCCCAAATTAACAGGTTGAATTAATTTCTCTTTACAAATATTTTGAAAAAAATTTTCCCTACAGTCAGTATAAAGTTCACAACTAAAAATAATATGCTCTATTGTGTCCTCCTCATCACATACCTCACAAAGTGCTGTCTCTTCTACGCGTATCTTATATTTATATGATTTGCACAAACAGTGGCCTGATCTTATTCTGGAAATGGTGCTTATAAAATTTCTGTTCGTGTAAGGAATTTTGGAAAACCAAGTTTGCGTGGGTATTGTTGGTTGAAAGCTTTTATAGAATTTACCCTTCTCGCTATTTTTAAACTGTTGGTTAAATTCTGCCCTTATTCTTGTTTTGATTATCCTTGTAAAATCATCGTATGGTAATTTATATGTACTTTCGTCCCCCATATCGCAAGCTATCTTTGCCAATTCATCCACCTTTTCATTTCCCTCTATGCCAATATGACCCTTAATCCAAGCTATTGTAACATTTTTCCTTGTCTAACACATTCGCCTATATTTTGTATGATGTCGGCTGTTAGATTTGATATTTTATACAATTTATTATTTTGCACCCTTTTGGCCACACTAAGAGAATCGGTGAAAATAATAAAGTTCTTCCCGTCTAGGAGTTGTATGTGTTTCAGTGCCTCTATAATAGCTATTTGTTCTGCAGAGTATATGGAGTATGTGTCATTGAGTTTTATACACTTTGTATAATTGTTATTTTCATTATAAAAAGCGCAGCCTGTTTTTTCATTTTGCTTGGATCCGTCTGTATAAGTTACATTATAGTCATTCCATTTTTGTTTTAAGTCATATTTAAAGATTTTTTGTATTAGTTGCTGTGGTATATTTGAGTAGTTAGTTTCTAAGTATATTTGTTGTTCTTTTATTATATCTTCATAATTCATGTTGTATATTGGCAGTTTGTCATGTTTGTAAACATCATTTACTCGTTCTAGGTATTTTATACAGCTCTCTATTAAAGGAGGAGATCGTTTTTTAATCCAATAATTAGCAGTTTGTACCAACATAGCCATGTGGAATATTTGACTATAAATGGTATCATTGGTGGAGTACATCTTTATGAAATATTTATCAGAATGATATTGTATTCGATAGTCCAATGGTACTTCACCGGTTTCTGCATATACAATATCCAGTGGCGTAGATTTTAGATATCCCATACATATTCTTAAACACTTATTTTGTATAATTTTAATTTTATTTAATGATGTTTTACATGCCTGGCCATATAGGAAACATCCATATTCAGCAACTGATCGAATATAGGATTTGTAAAATATAAGTGAAACTGCTGGATCTGAACCCCAGTTAGTTCCATTTACTGCTCTGAGAAGGTTTATTCTTTTTTCCATACGAGCGGCGACCTCTTCTATATGTTTTCTCCACAAAAGTTTTTGGTCCATACAAATGCCAAGGAATTTCACGATCTTAGTATAAGGAAATGTATATTTCCCTATTATAATTCTATTCGGAAGTTGGGTGCGTTTTCGTGTGAATGTTATAAATTGGGTTTTTTCTTGAGATATTTCTAGTCCAGTTAGTTGAGTCCATAATTCGATATTTTCAAAAGCCCGATTCATATCGTTATAGTTTTTATTGAGGTCTTTATTGGAGGTATATATAGTCCAGTCATCTGCATACTGCAGTATTCTAATTTTTTGGCTGAAGATATTTTCTAAATCCGCTGTATATAAAATATAAAGCAATGGGCTGAGTATTCCGCCTTGGGGTAATCCTACAGACGTTTTCCTTGGTCCTATTATGTTGTTGTTAATTCTAATATATATACTCCTTTCGGTATATAATAGACATATTCTTTGACAGAAGGATGGTGGGATCCCAAGATTTACCATTTTGTTGTGTAAAATATTAAGTTGTACATTATCATATGCTCCCTTAATATCTATAAAAGCTGCCGTTAAATATTCTTCATTGGTGTAGGCCCGGTATATATCCATGGAGAGCAGAGCTAAGTTGTCTAGTGTTGATTTAGTTTGCCTAAACCCATACTGGGTTTTGGGTAATTTTTCTTCCTTCTCTAACCACCACTGCAATCTGTTTTTAATCATTTTTTCCAGTATTTTAAGAAGGCATGAAGCAAGGCAAATAGGTCTGTAAGAATCTGGAGAATTTGGTGGCTTATTGATTTTCAAGAAAGGGCACACTAAATAATTTTTCCAGCTTTCCGGATAGTTTCCTGTTTTCCATATTTTATTTATGATATGCAATAAAATTTCTCTAGCTTCTGCGGGTAAGTTAGCAAGCATTATATACTGTATTTGATCCATCCCTGGAGCAGAGTTCTTAGTATATCTGAGTGCAATGTTTAATTCCATCAAAGTAAACTCCTTATTTAGAAAATGCGTATCATCTGACCTGTTAATTTCATCTATATTCATTTGGCTTACTGAACACGGGGCCAACTTAGTGAGGAAGCTCTCTACCCATTCTCCTTCTTGTATTTGTTGTGGTTGGGGTTGTCCGGTTTTTAAACACTTTACTTTTTTCCACACGTCTTTTAAAGGCACAGTTCTATTTAGACCGCTACAATATTCTCTCCAGTTTTTTCTTTTCGTTTTCTTAAATATTTGTTTACATCTAGCATCTTGTTTTTTGTATTCTAAGAAGTTTGTTAAGTTGGGGCTGTTTTTATATACTTCGTATAGCTCTGTTCTGTGTTTTACTGCATTTTCACACTCTTCATTCCACCAGTGATGTTTTTTTGAATTTCTAGGTCCCATTTTCATTTTGGGTATTGTAGCCGTTGCAGTGTTATTAATTATATTAACAAATTCTTCATAGCTGGGATTTTCTTGGATGGTTCGAGAAGTGAATTTTAAATCGGTTTGAAATGATACCCAGTCTGCTTTTCTTGTATTCCATGTAAATGTAGGCATTTTTTTCATTTTTGGTAAAGAATTTTGTAATTTTATTACTATTGGTAGATGGTCCGATCCTAAAGGTTCTTGCATTACTGTCCATTGCGATATGAGGGAAACATCTGGAGAACAGATTGTTAAGTCTATAGCGGACAAGTTATTATTTGGTAGATTAATTAGTGTGGGCGATCCATCATTTAATAAGACCATATTCTGATCAGATATCGACTCTAGTAGGAATCCACCTTTTGCATCATTATAAGCACATCCCCAGCTCTGTTGGTGGCAGTTAAAGTCTCCACAAATTAGAAATGGTTTAGGTAAATTTATAAAGAAATTATCCCACTGCAGTTTAGTGATTGAATTTTGTGGCGAGGAATACAAAGATACTATTGTTAAATATTTATTGTTAGTAATTTTGACTTTTACAGCAACAGACATAACATTATTGATATTAGTAGTAAGGTTAAAGGTCTGATAAGGAATATTATGTTTAACCAATGCGGCTACACCCCAGTAGCCATCTTGTCTATCCTGTCTTATTATATCGTAACCACTAAATTTAACTGTTTGGTTAGGTTTAAACCGGGTTTCACTTAAAGTAGCAATACCTATATCATTTGTTTTCAGAAAAAATTCTAAGGCAGGTTTGTTCGCTATGGCTGATCTAGCATTCCATTGTAATAAATTAATACTTTCTGCGTTATTTTTTACAGAATTGAATGTAAACTATTATGTATAATATTGTTAATTGTTTTTTGTAAATTATCTACATTCACCGAGCCAATATTGGTTTTATACTGATGTAAAATTGAATCAAAAAGTTTAGTAAAATTTGTAATTAGGACTTCCTCTATACTGTTTTCCCTTTCGCGAATGAAAGGAGATGTTCTATATGGATATGTATAATTATATTTTGTTGTTTTCTGGTAAGTTGCATTGTCAGTTACTGACTGAGAAGTAGTCGGTTGGAGAGAGGGAAAATATTGTTTTTGTTTGATGTTTTGTTTTCTGTACTGGGGTTTGAAGTTAATTGGTGTATTTCTTTGAATTTCCGGAAATTCTTTATCATAATTATTAAGTAGTGCGTAATAGAGGTTATGTGTTTCAAATGATTGCCTGTAATTATTGCCAGTTAGCGCCTGATTTTGTTTTATAATAGCTTGTTTTTGATATTCTGGACACTTTTTGCTAATTGATGTATGATCACTTCCATTACATAATACACATACACTTTCATCTGATTGACATTCTTTAAACTGGTGATCACCACCGCATTTTCCACATCGAATTTTGGCTCTGCATTGTTTATTGGTATGGTTAAACCGTAGGCAGTTAAAGCACTGTAATACAGGGGATACATATGGATCTACCTCACATCTGACACCATTCAAATATACATAATTAGGTAAAGTTTGGCTGTCAAACGTTAATATACATGTTTGTAGTTTAATTTCTACTGTTTCGTTATCTTGTTTAACTTTTTTGATCATTCTCTTAACTTTAATCACCGTATAGGGAGAAACAATATCAGATTTAATTTCTTCTTCGCTCATTGTTTTTTCAACACCACGAATAATACCCATTTTATTTATAACAAAAGTTGGAATGTACGTCTTTAATTTATTGTCAATAAAAATTTTATGGTTTAAAAGATCATTAGCCGATATTGCATCTTTCATCTCAATTTTTATTTTATTTCTTCCTACCGAGGATATATTTACTATATTATTTTTAACACTAGGTATGTTTAAAAAAATTATTTTTCCTAACTTCATCGGGTGCATATTACCTACATTTTCATTTTCCGATATAACATAAAAGTTTCTTTCGTACTATTATCATTTGCTGTTTTATTAGGTTTTTTATTCGGGGACGTCAAGTCCATTGTTTCGGTTTCTGCCGGCCTTTTATAATTAACGTTAGAATTACTAGTCTCACTTTTACTTGCAATATTTTCACGCATATTATCAGTATAATAAAAATTTTCTTTTAAATATTTTAACTTATCTGGTTTACTAGCTGTATTTCCTCCACCTGGGTCCTCTAAAGTGTACGGGGCCCCAGATGGGACCCCTCTACCGTGTGACATTGTACTCACTACACTAATAAAAAAGTTTGTATGTAGACACTTCTTTTATAAATAACTATCAAATAAAATTATTATAAACTGACTTTTTACACACTAACTACCAAGAGCACTGATTTTCGTACAAACTGTTCGACAGTCTCCAATCGAATCGCAATTGGCAATACTGTACAAAATTTTGGCCAGTGATAACCCCTCGACAATATCTAAACTACTTTGTTGTTTATTAATGTTCAGTTAGCTAAATTAATTCTTAGTTATAAATTTAGCTAACTAGACTAAGTGTCCAATTCATTTTTGCTCGAGATTTTTCAAATGATCCAAACTCTTTTAAATGTTTTGTAGGCTTTTGAATATTTTTATGTCTGGTTGTCTCTTTTCTAGATATCTAAAAATATTGTTTAGGCGGCACTTTTGGCACAAAGTTTTGCTGTCTATAACTTACCTATTAAAATAAAGCTCAGAAGCTTGAATCTTCTCCTCATTCTATAAAACACTTATTAATCATATTATATTTTTCACCATTACTAAATTGAACCATTTTTAACAATACTCACTCACAATTAACTCACAAATTAGTTTTTGACATTACGATTATTTCGATTTTTCTTTTTTTTTACCATGGCCTTCTCAATAAATTTAGAAATGCGATAAATATGCATAGATGCTCGCATAGATGTCAATGGAAGACAATTCGAACATTTACTTATTGTAGTTTATTTTTTTCCTATTTTGGCAAAATTATTTTATATTAAGTATAAGAAGTGTTGTTAATAGTTTTCCATGGCCTTCTCCGAGGCCTTCTCACAAATATATTAAATTTTTCGAAAATTAACCACTTTTTCTAGAGATAAATATGACCTATGATATATCATTGGATAGCTAATTTAAGTTGTGATCGAATCATAAAATAATTTACAGGATGTTCCATTTAAAATGACACAAGTTATGTCTATATATATCTTAACAGCAACGGATTCTGCTCAAAAAATTCGACACTTGGTAATTGTGATATAGAAGCCATCCAAAAGTGCTAATTTTCCATAAGTGCTCTGTAGCTCTGAAGTCGAAAAAGATAGACGATCGCGGTTTACGCCATTGTTTGTTTCTCGAAAATCCAGTTTAGGACACCTATATTGGATTTTGTTTATCCGGGGGCGGCTCAAGGTAAATTTTCCACCCGGGCGGGAGTACTTTCCTGCGGTCATCATACTAAAGTACAAAGATATCCCTTCGGACTCCGCGATCACTTACTTTTTATCGCCTCAAGGGGAGAGGGGCAAAAATCCGAAAAAAGATTTTTTCGCCACGGGGGTGGGGGGGGGTTGCTATAAAAATGTATCGCCTCATGGGGGGGGGGGGGTGCTATTAGAATTCCGAAAAATTTTTATCAAAAAAATTTGTCACCTTAAAAAAATAACGAATAATTTTTTGCCCTCTGACGCCCCACCCTCAATTTGGCGCCCCGGGTAGCCCGGCCCTTAAGCCGCCCCTGTGTTTATCTGCCATGGTTTTAGAGAAAACCTAGGTAATCCTATCTAATTTGGTCCACCCTGTATTAGCATTTGAATCATACTGTGTTTATTGTGTATTAAGCACTTTTCTATTCTAAATAAAATACTGACATTTATTAAGTATTTATAATATGTCTATTTTATATTGATACCTAATGGAATTTAAACCAAATAATTTGGGTGCTTTTTCAATAGCTAAATTAATTCTTTGCGAAGCAACAATTATTCCGTCCCCAATGTATTCTGTGTTGTCTAGAGCAGACATAGTTAAGTCAGTGATATCAAACGGAACTCCGTATTGCAGGTGTGGAGCATTTTAACAATTCTTTTACGGTTAAACCGAGGGTTAAATTAAACAGCAACAAAAAAATATATTGACTCCAAAAACTTCCTTGACCTTTAAACTTACCTTCTGTCGCTATACTTGCTCGCTATCTTTAATAATACAAGAAATTCTTGCTTACTATATTTTACAATGCTATTTCGTATTTTTACACGACATGTACAAGTTTAAATATATTTTTTTATAAGAAAAACGACTTGGTAAAGTAATTTTGCTGCACAGAGCCAACAAGAAGAATACCAGAAGATCATATTCGTAAAATTTGAGAACGATATATTTAACAGCGTACGAGATAGAGTGAGAAATAAAGGATTATTTATATTCATGTTTTTTCCCAGCTTTGATCAAAGCGAGGATCAATATATGCCTTTTCTCCAATTTCGCAGTTCCGAATTACTTAATAGGCGAACTCGAAATTCGAATGTGGCAGAAAATTTCACGGAAGAATCTGTTTTTCATTTTTGTGTATACTTTAAAATTGCATCCTAGTGAGTACAGGATTACCTTTTTATAAAGAACGTAGAAACTAGCTAATTTCAGAAATATTTTAATTCCAGTTTAACACTTTCTAATTTGTTTTTTTTTTTTGTTAAGTGAATTAAAATGATGGATCTCTTAAATAAGTAATAAAGTACCTATCTATTCATTCATCCATTCAATGAAAATATGTGTTTTTTTTACCAGATTTAGGTACTATATTTTAATTTTAAATTAACTATGATCTAGACCGTGACAATATCCTTTCGAATATCTTAATTTTTTTCTGGTAAATATTAGAATTCATATTTAGAACCATTGTACTTGTATTTGGCCTTTCTGTTGTGGCGATCTTTATTATTAAATGTCTTCGACACTAACTGTACAGTTGTAACCTCGCGTTTAACTAATTAATAGTTCAAAAGAGAATAAAAATGTCAACAATAGCAGATCTAACATACCGGAAGGCACTTTGAAACTAGTTTTAACTAACAGACGATTTTAAATTAGAAAAATTCCTCGATGTTCAACGAATGTCGTTATTGTGATCATTTACATATTAATTCCCATGAATATCTGATGTTTTAATAATAATTAATTAGGTACTTTGAAATGTTTAAAATAGGTACGTACCTACGTATAAAACTGCGGTTTAATGGTCTGTGTCTTAGAATATCCTTTATTATCTCTGGCAATCTATGAGAAGATCTAGTTGAAGGTATCCAATTCAGGATCAAATAAGATTTTTCTTAGTTAAAGTATTTAGAACTGATCTAGTACAAGTTTTACTATTTATTTAATTAATGTATTTGGGCTAGTCTTAAAATTGAATGAAATAGGTAGATAACGTTTAGTAATTGGATCATTTTTTTATCGGCATAATAACCACAATTGGGCTCATGAAAATCCGCAAGTAACCGCTACAGTTAATCGTCAAGGACGATTGATGTATGGTGTGGTTTTATTGGATGCCAAATAATAGGTACTCATTTTTTTTCACGATAATTTGAATACCGAAAAATTTATTAACATTCTACAAGTAATAGAGCCCTCTGTTGACAATAGGCCTGTAAGATAATTTCAAAGATTAATTTACCAACACGATAGCGCCCCAGGTCATACGTCAAATGAAACACGAAATTATTTAAATGCTCAATTTGGGGAGATTGGATAGGTATCTATATATCACTCCGGACTAGTTTATAGATGTCTAGTTAGCTAAGTTAACTAAATTGATAAATAACAATTAATTTAACTAACTGGACATTAATGAACAACAAAGTAGTTTAGATATTGTTTAATTTTTAGGAAATAATGGTCCAATTTGTGGCCAGCTAGATCTCCCGATATAACCCCTGCCGATTTTTGGCTTTGGGGTTATTTAAAAAATATTATATAATTTTAAAGAAAGAAAGTTTATTTAACCAAGCTACAAAAAGTTTTGGGCAAGTCAAAAATTATAACAAAAAACATGGAAATATAAACATACAAATACAATAACTAATAAAATCATAATATAATGAACAACTAACCAACAACAATGGCAAATAGGTACTTCCTAAGCTAAGCCACTATCAAAGAAAGAGTAAAAAAAAACATTGTACATGTTTTTTAACTTGCGTTTGAATATATTAAAATGAAGGATTTTTATGGAATTTGGTAAATGATTATATAGCTGAAGGTTTAATGAGTTTCTTGAAGATTTAACAAGTCTATGTCGAGGTTGTCTAAGCTGAGGGGCGGATTGAATAATTATGAAAATCAGAATTGGTGAAAAAATTGCCCTTATTTTTGTGAATTTCCAATAACGAAATATACATAAATAAAGAAGGTACAGGCAGTACGCCCAGTTTTTTAAAAATAGGCTGGCAGTGATCCCTCCACCCAGCATTGCTGATTATCCTGAGAGCTCTCTTTTGTATTTTAAAAATGTTTGTAGCTTGGCATGAGCCACCCCAGAGGAGTATTGCATAGGTAATGTGAGAGTGAAATAAGGAGAAATAGCAAGACTCTAAAGTGTTGAAACACAGAACATTTTTTAGTCTGCGTAGTAAAAAAATTATACTGGATAATTTGCTTGAAAGTCCCTCCACATGTTTACACCATCTTAGTTTGTTGTCTACAAGAACTCCAAGTATCTTGACACTGTCACCGTTTACCAGTGCGTTTCTAGTGGAAAATAAAAGTTTTTGAGTTTTGTCTTCATTTAGCATTAAACTGTTAGCAGAAAACCATACCTTAGCTTGCTGAATAGACGCAGCGGAGGTGATGTTTACATTGTTAATGTCATAATCAAAATTTAGCGTGAAAGTGTCATCGGCATAGGCAATGCATTTAACAGGAGACAAATAGTGAAAAAGATCATTTACATATAAGATAAAAAGTAGAGGCCCCAGTACAGAACCCTGGGACACCCCATATTTGACTGGCAGAAACTCCGAATTAACGTTGTTAGACGAAAACAGATTCAAAGGTATACCTGTGACACTGTAAAAACTCAATTTTTCCACAAGTATGTCATGCGAGACGCAGTCGAAGGCCTTGGATAAGTCACATAAGCTGTTAACTACATGCTTACCGTCTTGAAGGCCTTCCACAATGTCAGATACTATTTTAAAAACAGCATCGGTGGTAGAGCATTTGTTACGAAAACCAAATTGACAACAATTTAAAATATTTAGTCTAGATACTTGACAAGCCTTCTTTTAAGAATAACTTCAATAATTTTACCAAATATTGGGATGATAGATATGGGACGATAGTTATCAATTACAGACTTACTAGCAAGTTTAGTAATCTCTTCAAAAGGTTTTAATAGGTTTAGTAAGTTTTTTGCTAGTTCCTATTAGTAAAATGTCAGGGCCTTTTCATTAACTACAGAATCTTCATCGACAATGAACAAATGCAAAGCATTTTTTTGGTCGACCAAGCATTCTAACTTGTAATAACTTGAGTTTCATCGTGTTGGTGTATCTTGAACTAAAGTTTTTTCTGGTATATTAAGTTGCTTCCGAATTTTCTTTAATTTATCGCAAGCCAATGAGGAATGGTTGAAATGTGAAACTATACTCCTCGCTTTTCCCAGTAAATTGAAAAAAACTATACAATCGAGATAGATATACCCTCAAGATCAAGAATACCTAAGTTCTAGAACTATAGCAGCAGTAAAATTATAAATTTTCATTCAGTACCAGTTGTTTACTTTAAAAATTATGAAATACAAAACATTTGCAAGGTAAGACATTACTCAAACCTAAACATATTTAACATTTGCGTAATAAAAACACAAAATACAAAATTACCGTCTGCCAACCGTCTACTTGCCACATACATTCGCGGTATTGCCGGAACTTTGACTGGGTACCTAAAAATAAATTGAGTAGGTACAACTTGGCAGGTTGTCAAAATCGGTGAGCAATTGAATTTTATCGTCCTTAAGGGTAACATTTATTGGATATGAATGTTGGGATGTAATGGATATACGAGGGGTAATAGTTTTAGGTATCTCTATTAATGTTTATTGCATTTTCAAAGAGTTGGAGACTATTTGTATAACCCGAGGTAAGCGGATCATTGACCACTTTCCAAGCTACAAAAACAAACAGCTACTAAAAAGAGGTAGATACAAAAAGGCAAGAATGACATGCTTTACTGTAGGGATCCAGGGATTTTTGGATATTCGGTCAGTGTTTCGAAAAATAAAATTTGCATATACATTGTACAGTCACGGACAATCAATAATAAGCCAAGTCTTGTAACATATTTTTGCTAAAATTTAGTTGTGACATTGTCATATATTTGTTAAAATAAATTGCAAGTGTGCAAAAACTAATACCCGCATGGGTAATTTAGTTAAGGCTGGAGTTGCTGAAGTAGAAGGATGGTCAATAAGATAAACTGATAAATTTTAAAAAATTCGGTGCTTAACATTAAAAAAAAATGAAAAATAGATGGTACGATTGGTAGAAATCATCAAGGCGACAAAGCAGTGGCGCAGCCAGAAAATTCATCTGGGGGGGGGGGGGGGGCAATAGAACTGGTCTCTCCAAGAGATGAGGAAAACTTTTCAGAAAATTATTGTAAACGGATGTGTATAGATTCCTCTACTAGAATATTGGCATTAATCACAAAATATTTATTTCAAGGGATAGTTAGAATACTGCTTTGTACTAATAGAGATTATGCGTCTTTATTTTTGGTTCATGGAGGACGGCTTGGGGGGGGGGCAGCCCGGCGGGCCCCACGGCTCCCCCCCTGGCTGCGCCCCTGCGACAAAGGATACCAACTCGAGGACAAGATTTGCAATTGATGAATGCATTAGTAGAACATCAGTTTTACACAGTTGTTCAAGCTGTTGAAGAAACGAATTTTCCAGGATCGAATCGAACCGAGAATCGAACTGGTCGCACAGAAATACTTAATAAAAGCAGAGCACAAAAACCTCCGATTAAAGAACTTATATCTAGATACATAATGGCATGAATTTTATGATCCCGAAAGACTCCCATTCTAAGGCACTTCTTCCCATAAGTTGCTGATTGGCCCATCGGCGTATTCGCGGCCGCTCGTACACGATCGGCTTCAGTTCGAATATCATAATCTCAGTTGACAGTTCGGCCATTAATGTCAATAAATGTTTTTCGTGTTCTCCGACCAAAAACTGGTGAAAAAGTAATTTTATTTTAAGTTGTGATTTGCTTAATACCTAAATAATATTCTCTATTCATATTTACACAGTTTAGTGACAATATATTTTGTGCAAATAAATAGTGAAGTGCTGTGCCGTTTGCAGAAAGCAGTTTAGAAAAAAAGAAAATCGATCGTTCCATAGTCGTAACATGATGAAGTTCAGTTTACAGTTATAAAGTAAATAGCAATTAAATTTTAATATCCTTTCAATACATATTTATCTTACTGTTTTATCTTACTGTAATATCGTATGCCTACATCACGTTATATAAAGAGCCGGTAATGCAGGAATTGCAATAATTCATTTTAATGAAAATATTTACCATTCTACACATTTTCTACACACACAACGCCACTGTTGCCTATGGGATGTGATGTTCATCTATCCATTTTAATGGACATATAATGTGACTATGTTAGGAACAAACAAGGTATATAGTGAAAAGATAGCCTGTTATGTATCTAGATATAAGTTCTTTAATCGGAGACTAAAACACTCGGCTGGGATATACTTTTGAATTTATAGTATTCGATGCACATTTTTGGAATAACTAATGAACACATTTCCAGTCTCTGCATAGTGATCGTATTCGTATTTACCGACACACCAACACTCGATATTCAATGAGGAATATAATATAATCATGCAGGCGTGTCGCCCCAATATCGTGGTTGAGTTGGAAAATTTAAGCTTCAAGTTGGGAGAATTCGAGAAATTTCACCCCCTCTCCCCCGCTTATCAATTTTCATTTGAGAAGTTGGGAAAATTCCTGTAATAAGAGTTGGGAATTATCCCCCGCCCCCAAGAAAACCCTTGCGACACCCCTGTAATCATGAACAGTGTCAACGCAAAAGTGAGGTTGATTGATATACCATTTAAAAATGGCGATGCGTATGCAAATTTGGTTTTGGCGGGAAGGCTTGCTTTCGCCTCTGTGTAGTTACTGTACTCTTTGCTAGTAGTGTTTAGTGTTTGGAGAAAAGAGAAGAGTAAGCGCGCTATACTTAAAAATAAGAAATACCCACTTGAGCTTTTACGGACATAGTTAAAGTACAGCATGCCCATTCCTTCTTCTATTCTTCATGGTTTTTTTTATTAACTTCTCTGCGGACTGCCGTTTTGATGTCATCAACGTTTAAAATGCTCGTGTTTTATTAATTGATATTGTAATAAGTATTCGATATTATTTTCAACTTTTACGTGCATCTTCTTTTTAAGAAAAAATGTTGTTTAACACTGATTCTACTTAAATATTGACTTAGTGCATTGAACTAATTCCGTAAACAATATACCAATAGAATAAATGGTGCTGGAGCTAAGTGGTTTTTTCGGACACTCATCGTTACAAGCATTTTCTATGCGCTGATTAATTCTATCGAACTTAAATAACGACAAAATAGACTTCTGGCATATGTCAGCCCGTCAAGTTGGCCATGGTTCAAGATATAAAATTCAGTGAAATTATATCATCGTTACAAAGCCAATTTTTTTTGTGTGTACACATTTTATGCTTAGAATGAATAAAATAAGATCGCCAGAAAGTGTAGGCCATCAGGGGCGCAATCAGGGTATATGACATGATCGTTACAAACTTTTTTAAGGTTGAGCATGTTTATTTAAATTTTTGAACACAGAAAAAAAGTCTCAGAAAGAAACTCCCGTCAGTAAGGCTAGCCAGAAAGAAAATGTTTAGGATTTTTTAAGAAAATTGGATTTTTTTTCGCATTTTTCATCTCAGAACTCTAAACTCATCGTTACAAGTTCTGGCTCCTTTTTAAAACGTAAATATAAGCTCCTTCAACAATAGAATAGCCTCCCCGTAAAGTTTTTAGTTTCAACAAAAGTACCATAGGCTCTTAAATATACAGGAATTTAACACTTTTGGCTAAGTTGACTCCATACCGTGCCTCAGATGTATTGTATCATTATTACCTTTCTGGCTGCGCCTGCTGACGGCCCACACTTTCTGGCGATCTTATTTTATTCATTCTAAACATAAAATGTGTACACACAAAAAAAATGACCCTTGTAACGATGACACGATTTCACTGATTTTTAAACAGTGTTCGTGACGCTCTTGACAGGAGGTGCCCCGCCAGAAGTCGATTTTATGAATCGTTATCATCCATTAAACCATAAAAATATCTCAAAGTTCATAAAACGATGAGCTGCCGAAAAAGCCACCTAGCTCCCGCTCTAAAACATGTATATAAGTAAAAGGAGGAAAGTCAGGTCAATATTTTTCGACCACCATAATTATTCAATAAATTTTTACTTCCATACTTCGACTTCGGGGTCGACTTCGTCAGGGTGTCAGGGTTGGAATAAGTCATGTTTTATAAAAAAGTAAAACAGTCAAACTGAATTAATTCAACTTTTTCTTGATTTAAAATAATGTCGCCAATTACAAAAGTTGACCACATTAGAGTATGTGTATTTTTGTGTATTATCTTACAATTTCATAAATTATAATGCGTATGTCATACATCTCGACGTACGTGCTTGAATTAGCCGTTTATATTAACTATAACCTACCGACGACAGTAGCATTTTAAATGACTAAACACTTAATAATGGATGTAAATGTAGTTTTAATGTTGTGGTTGACCACCTAGCGCATAATAATAAGAATAAGAATCGTTTATAATGTTTACATATATCAGATAAGATATTAAAATTATCACGATGTCTGAAGACATCCTGGGTGTTACAGGTCTGCCTACTAATTTCGAATCTGCTGAAAATCTGTTTCTAAAAATATAACTAAATAATAATAATGGATTGTAAATACTCATTTAATTTATTGTTTTTTGAAAAACAGAAAATTGTATTTAAGGAAATTCAAAAAATGTTCAAGTCGTGTAAGTGGCCTGCCTACACAGGTCTATTATAGTGTGAGATCCCAGAGCTGCCAGACCTACGTCATTTTAGCAAAGCTAATATTTTGACAACGAATAGTGTAATATCTAGTTAAGAACGTATGCGTGTTTGCTAGCTTGAAAGCGGGGCGCTTTTACAGAAAACAGGTACAAAAGGTACATACAAATTTTCACACCTACGTTAAAGCATGATAGCTGATTTAATTTTCAAGTGACACGCTAACGACATCGTGTAAGCGTCAATCTCCGAATCTTAAGGTCCGAGGTTCGATCCCTGAGCGTTCTCAGTTTTTGTTTTTCAAATATACGTACTAAGAAAAAAGTTATGGCCAAAAATAATAAATATTTCCCTATCGGTTGTCTCTTTCTTGGTAATCGCCACCTCAAGTTAATATTTGTTGGAAAAAAAAAAGCTGAGAACGCTCAGGGATTGAACCTCGGACCTTAAGATTCAATTCAATTCAATTCAAAACAAATTTATTAACAATTATTGTTTACAACAGTGCGCCTCGGTCGAGGTCCGGTTTAGAGCCGACCGCACCACCACGGCGCGCAACGCCGTGGTAGATGGGTGGTCGGGTGAAAGGGCTCGGCTTTGGCTATAACGCTATAACTAACACGGGTTGGTTAGGCCTCCTGTTTAATAACCTTAAGATTCGGAGGTTGATGCTTACACCATGTCGTTAGCCTCTCATTTGAAAAAAAAATCAGCTATCATACTTTAACGTAGGAGCGAAAAATTTTTATGTACCTATTGTACCTGTTTCCTACAAAAGCGCCCCGCTTTCAAGCTAGCAAATACGCATACGTTCTTAACTAGATATTACACTATTCGTTGTCAAAATATTAGCTTTACTAAAATGACGTAGGTCTGGCGGCTCTGGGATCTTGGACTAACTATTAGCTTGATCACACGACCACGTGATCAAATCTATCTGAAAATTAACGAAAAAGCCGTTTTTAGCCTTTAGTTATCCATTAGAAAATAAAGTTTGCTGCCTCAATTTCTAGGACAACTAATATGTGAGAAAAACTCTATTTTTTTCGTTAATTTGCGTTAAAAAAATGAAGTTAAAATTTTTCTTTAGTTTTTGGCATAAAAATATATCAAATCTTGTATGTGACATGTGGGAAAACGCATCATTCATATCCTTACTTGTGTGCTTACAGAACACTGAAGAGTACGTTAAGACACCTATACATACTAAAAAAAAATGTTCCACGACTTGGTTGTATAACATAACAGACATCCGAAAAAAAGTTAGTTTTCTGAGGTTTCATATAGGTATATACTCCCATGTATTTTTGATCACTGAACACGAATGCGATGTCAGTTTTACAAAATTATGTCAGGATTTTTTGTTAACCACGAAAGGCAGGTAAAACAGGCCAGAATAGAGTTTAAAATATAAATTAAAAATTTTAAATAAGTAGGCCATGTATTTGATGTATTTTTGACCACGAAAAACACGTTAAAACAGGCCAGAATAGCGTTTAAAAGTGTTTGTTCCCTTTCTTTACCATCATTATGAATTTTGTCCAAAAATTGTTTTGGGTATACGAAGCAATCCAACAATTTTTTTTGAAACCGTCCCTGGATTTTTTAAATTTTGGATATGAATGATGGTTGTTAGGCAACAGTGTACATTGTTGTAAAAAATGAGGCCAATCGGATTAACCGTTAAAATGTTATGACCAAAACAATTTTTGGACAAAATTCATAAATCACTCTCTAGAATAGTAAAGAAAGGAAACAAACACTTTTTAATGGTCACTTGGTACTTGTCTTAGGTGCCTCTACTTACGGTAGAAGTATGTACAGTTCCTCATGACTCACCTTGTATAATACAGTCAAACTCAAATGTAATAAACACATATGGAAGAACAGAAAACAATAAAGCAATTTTTAGTGAAATAATTATCTGCATTGCTGAATGAGCCCATTTGGACCTCAAATTTGTGTTCAGCTGTTCATAACACACGGGAATATGCTATTCTGAACTCTGGATTTTTTAAATTTTGTGTGGATTTCGAGGAAAATTTGGCATTGGCACCACCTCAAACTAAGAAGATTCACTGGTTTTAAAATCCTTCAGAAATGTTGAAAAACAAGCTTATAAATGAGCCAGTGTACATGTCTTTCAAAAATATACCTTTAAGTCGTGGTTTAACATTTTAGGAGCGTGTTTTCAGAAGTTAGATTTCCGACTACTTTGTTATCATGATACTAAGAATAGTATCATGCGTTGTTATAAGCATTTCGGGTTGTCTGGCATGATAATTTAACTCCACTAGAAGCATATTTTCCGTTTTGTTATCATCAATTGTTTGGAAATGTTAATTTCATAACGATTAGTTATTGCGACACGAGCCATACAACCAGAAATATTTAGGAAAAACGGCAAGAAAACACAATTTTGAAATGTCTTCTGTCTAAACGAATCCCTAATGACGCTTGGATATATTCCAAAAAAAGTTTGCTACACTTGTATAATTTACTTGTTTCAGCAAAAAAATACTATTGTGAGACAATTCCTTTTTAGATGATTTGGGGCCTTTGATTTACTATTTACTCCACTATACACCCCACCACAAAGCGTGGATCCCGCAAAATTTCCAGATGACACGCTGTAAAAATAAATGTTACTTATGTTATTGGCACGGTTGTCCACTATATTAAAGCAACAAGAACTTACACATATGTATATCCAATTGTATTGCTATCCACTTATTTATAATACCATTGTTTCCTATAAAAGTTCAGTATGGGAATTTTAAATGGTGACCCGCCTACTTGCAGACATTCTATTATTTTAAATTTTCTATAATTTGATATTAATTCAACGTGGGGTGGAGTTCGACATGCCTAATAAAATACTAGAACTGGCAGGCCACACGTTACTCAAGATTCCTCTGGGAGTTTAACACCCCAGTTTTAATTTCCATTTATTTACTCAATTAAAATACAAATAAATCGTTCCGTGGCCCACCACAATACACCAGCATGAACTAATTAAAATAACACGTTTATTTATTTTTTAATTGCACTATCTGTGGCTTTAACTATCGCTGTATAAATAGACAGAAATAATTTTTATGTGTACTTATACAAACAATTTTATAAACACATTTTGAAGAAGTTTATTGACGAAATTTGTTACTTTTTATTATTTAGTGTGCTACTGTTAATTTATTAAATATGTGTAGGTATCTTCTGTTTGGAAATTAACGCTTGATTATTCCTGGTAGTATTTCTGGTTAGCATAGAAAACGTGTTTGCATTATTGACATATTGTTTTGTTTTTATTTCCATTTTCATACTTTTAGTACACTCATATTTATTAGGTACCATAAATAAACGTAATTTACTTATAAAAAAAAAGTTTTTCCGATTTTGAACGAAGTAAGGTCTGAAGAGTTGCCACCCGTCCAGTAAACGCATTATCTTCAGTTTCGCCAAAAAATACTTCCGACAAGAGACCTGACTTGATTTTTGGTATTAATCTCCCGAACCGTTAGTCGGATGGATTATCACTATTCTACAGCCTACATGTATTGGAAGTAAAAATAGCAAATTCTTAATAACTTCGTCATGCTAAATAACAATATAAAAAGAAAAAGTTCAAGTTGGCTCTGGTTTTCCCAATACAGGTAATAAAGTGTAACGCAGGTATAGGGGTCTACAGACGATCCAGCTGCTGGGACCCGACATTGTCGGTACGCTTTGAAGATAATTGGAATTTCAGCGGACCAGTTCACTTTTATGAATGAGTTCAAAGCATGCCGACAGGGCTGGCTCCCTGCCGCTGGATCGTGTGTAGACCACTTATAAACCCTAGTTTATGGGCGGTCCTATCACAAATAACAGGTAGAATTAGAATTCTACGAAAAATAGACATACTAACTACCTACCTACCTCTTTATTTGTCACTAAAACTAATATTCATTCTTAGGTAGTCGTATTTTTACCTTGTGCATGATAAGCGTTCATTTTCGAAAGTAAATAGTGCTATTTTGAAAATATGCCACGAGAGTGTAAATACACCTAACAACTTTTGTTATATTTGTGGTGAAGTGACTTTTGCGCATCAAAAACGTAATTTTACTCCCAAAATTAAGAAGACGTACCAGTTGTATTTTGGTTGTACAATTGGAGATTAAGACAAAAAATGGGCACCTCATATATGTGGCAGCAATTGTGCGAACAATCTTTGCAGTTGGCTAAGTGGAAGAGGACGTTCAATGGCTTTTGCTGTGCCCATGATGGCGAGAACCTACAGATCATGTTACCGATTGTTATTTTTGCGTGATACCTCCTATTAGACAGGGTGTTAACAAGAAAAAAAGGATGGTAATACAATACTCCAATTTACCATCTGCCATTCGCCCGATTCTCCATAGTGATGAACTACCTATTCCTAATCCACCTCAAGAATACAGCCTTGATTCTGACGAAGAATCGGATGAAAATGTAGATGACGACTTAGTCCAGCCATCAACATCACAAGATCCCGATTTCTCTGCCGAAGTGTCCGGTGGTGAACCACACAAAATTAATCAACGCGAATTAAGTTATCTTTTAAGAGACCTTGATCTGTCCAAGACAAAAGCGGAGCTTTTGGCATCTCGATTACAACAATGGAGTTTACTACAAGAAAATGTTAAATTTTCCATGTATCGAAGTCGTCAAAATGGAAAATGACTTGGTTGCCTGCAAGGACATTGACGGTTTAATGAGTGGTTTACACATTCCCCATGATCCTAGTGACTGGAGACTTTTTATTGACGCCTCGAAACTCCACAATTCCAACCGCCCATGCTGTCCACATGAAGGAAAATTACAGTAACATGAATGTATTGCTACAAACTATAGAATATAACAAGTATAAGTGGCAGATTTGTGTAGACTTAAAAGTGATAGCTATCTTACTTGGTATGCAACAAGGGTATACCAAATATTGCTGTTTTCTTTGTGAGTGAGACAGTCGAGCGCGATTAGAACATTACAAAAAAATTTGGCCGCCAAGACTGGGTTTTGAACCAGGAAAAAAAATGTTGCTAACATTCCATTAGTTGATTCACAAAAGGTAATACTGCCACCACTCCACATAAAACTGGGGCTTATGAAAAACTTGGTAAAAGCTATGGACAAAGAAGGACGTGCTTTCAGTTATTTAAAACAAAATTTTCCCGGGGACTTTTTGTGGGTTCTCAAATCAAGAACCTTTTCAAAGATGTTGAATTTGACAACATTCTAGAAGGTAATGAAAAAGTTGCTTGGAATTCCTTTAAAATGGTAGCAACACACTTTCTCGGTAACAAAAGACCAGAAAACTATAGAGACCTTGTTGGGAATCTTCTTTCTTGCTACCACAAATTAGGATGCAATATGTCATTAAAAGTCCACTTTCTACATTCACACCTAGATTACTTCCCAGAAAACTGTGGTGCAGTAAGTGATGAGCATGGAGAGAGATTCCATCAGGATATTCAAAATATGGAAAAAAAGTATCAGGGCAAATGGACTTCTGCGATATTGGCAGACTACTGTTGGACATGTATAAGAAATGCTCCAGAAGTAACTTATAAGAGACCGGCTAAGAAACACAAGAAGAATAATTAATTTTCTGATTAAAGGGTTTATATTCTAATTAAATATATAGTATATTAACATATATTTGAAATATGTATCAAAATGGCAAATATTTTTTCGCATGATGTAATTAATTGCTTTTTTTATTAAAATTATACCATAATATATGAGTTAGGTCAGTTATTACAATTTTTAGAGCCAACAAATTTTTTTTAAGACTATGTTAGACGTAGCTGGGACCTAAGCAATGCAAATAAGTGGTTTTGGTTAAGGATTCAAAATAAAAGTTAAAATTTGTAGGTGTGTGTTATTATTAAAGAAAGCATAATATTTATGGTGATCCTGTTGATAGCCGTTTACCTGCAATCGGGATAAACGGCTCAGTTAAGGATGGTACTTTATTTCGATTTTCTGATTTTTTCCTGCCCACACTCCATGATTATTCTGTTAGTCGAGGAAATAATTTGTGTAAAGTTATATTTCATTTGGAAAACCAATGCGTTTCAAGTAGAAATACCAAAAAAACAATTTAAATAATTGTCTCATAGCAATCATAAAATGAATTCAAAAATTGTACTATTGTAGTCAAAACTTAGACAATTATGTTGCTTCCAAATATTTTTTATCTGACGCCTTAAGGGAAAATACAGAAAAGCATAAATGCGGTAATTTAATCACATTTTTTTTTAATTTGATTGTAATTTAAATAAAGGAATATACGCGTATTAAAGTAAAAAAATAATGATATAATAATATCAACAGGTTTTATACTTTCTGGAAAACAGGGAAAACCTGGAAAAGTCAGGGAAAATAATGCAATAAAATACGAAAGACACGTAAATGATTTGATTATTATTATTATATTAATAATATTTACTGAAAAATAATGCAAATCAATTCACCTTCAGTTGAAGAATATAGTATCATCCATCTTTAATATTTCATAAGACTGCATAATATTGATGCAAATTAGACAACTTTTCAACTAACTTGAAACAGAGAACGTATAATTTTAGGAAGGCAGACTATATATTTGTATAATTTTTGTTTCTATAGTATATTTTATTTTGTTTCGATGAAAATTGGGTGAAAACAAGAAAGGTAAGGAAAATGCATTTTTGAAAATTGTAAAACTTTTTTTCAAAATAAAAAAAATCACTTTTTGAAAACTAAAAAAAAATGAACTCTGTCCCCTAAAAGTACATAAAATAACGTACAATCGAAAAGAAAAAAGTGACGTACAATGAATGCCTCCTTGATAATTGACGAAGAATTAAATATTTTATTTCGTCCACCATCTTTGACCGTTCTATTTGACATACGACGTCCGCGATTGGTGCATTACATTTGACCATAAATGAGTTTTATTTTTGTTTCTGCCAACTTTTGCGAAATTACTTTTAATTTTGATTTTTTCGGCAATTTTTTGTGTTTTCTATTTTTTTCTAATTTTTTTCTATTTTTTTTCCAATACATATCGAACGGGTCTAAATTTCCATCCGATTACTAGTACAAGATATATTAAGCAGATAAATTGAAAATCCGTGAAAGAGCGTCAAAAAGTGCACATAACTTTTGACGCACAAGGAATTTTTAGGCGATTATTTCACTCATTAACACTATAGCCAATGAGAGCCCGTTTTTTCACAACATTGCACCAATCAAATGTCATTATTAGTGGTAATTCAAGCTAGATCGGCTTTTGACAGTACCAACATGCAAAATTTATCGCTCTAATTTTTTATGTCGCTGTAGCGACAAATACTGCGATAATTTTTTGACGTTTTGTTTCGTGAAATATTTTCGGCAAATAGGGCAACTCGCGCTTTTAAATTTTATCTATAAAGGTCTTCTCTAGCTTATTACTAATTGTTAACTTACCTTGTACATTGTAATATTGTTTTATGTACTAGCAAACATAAACACACCACATATATAGTAAACAATCGTCAGTTCCAAAGAGAAGCCTGTCTGAAATATATAGGCTATAACCCTTGCCTATCTGTAACTATTTCAATTTGCCTACTTTTCAATCAGGTAACAATAATATACAAAGATTGTACTTAATATACCTAGCTTATAATACAGGAACAAGTCAAGCACAGCTTTCAATAGCTCAATAACGTAGTTACAAAGTTAAGCAAATCATTTATTATAAATGTCAAGTAAACACGCTTTGGAAACAAACTAAAAATGTACCTAGGTACCTACTTACATACAAAAAGTAGTTGAATCAAAGCTGTGCAATATTTTAATTTGTTGTATTTAAAATTCACTCTGCCTAACGAAGCAAACCCCAACATAATTTGTAAACTTCGTAAGTTAAAAATAAGGATTAAATACGTAAATATGAATCAGTGAACAATTATTATGGATTATAACTCTAGTAGCGGTAGCGCTAGATGGCGCTCTCTATGTCAGTCTCGGAACCATGAGTGTATAGTAATAAATAGGCAGAACATCGGGAATAAAGTAGTGCTCGCAGATTAAAGATGTAGTGCTCTCTCTATCGTTCCTCGTCATATTGCACCTCAGAAACGCCTGAAAGGTGTTAAGCCAGTCTATATATTATAATATCTAAGGTTTCAACTCGTTTTATTTACTAGTTTCCATAGAAACGTCACTAGATTAATTTAAAATAATATCGTTGTTTCTACTGCGTTTGTTTGAGATTTGCTGTTTTGACAATATGAGTCGGTTTGGAAATATTTCTGTATATCAAATTAATGAGGAAATTGAAAATAAAGGTCAGTAAACTCTAAAAAGTGACAAGAAAACATCTGAAAGCAATTAATGAGAAAACAATATTGAAGATGTACTTACTTAATGAATTATTTATTCGTGAAATATTCTCCTCAAATACCACTCGTGCTTTAAATTTTATCTAAAAATTTTTTCTCAAACTAAGTTACCCCTAGTTAATATAACTCGTGCAAATTGACAGTTTATTATCAAAGATTAATCCCTCCCGCTAAAGCGGTCGGGATTTAATCAGATAATAAACTGCCAATTTGCACTCTTTATATTACCAGGCAATACACTTTCGAAAAAATTTTCGATAAAATTTTAAGCACTAGTGATATTACATACGAAAATATTTTTTTCGTAATCAGGAGGTCGTAATACAGAAGAATCAACAATAAAATTTCAGGTGGAATGTCGCCGAAAAAAAACTTATTCAACTGCACTAATAATGAACCTAATTATAAAGGTACAGTAGTTAATATGTTTATATAAATGTGTATAAGGTTATGCCTTAGGGTATATACCGCTATATACTATCCTGAATTTGTTAATGGTCAAAGCGACCTAGAACTAAACTAATCTACAGTTTCAACAATGGTCATAAATATTAGTTACTTCCACATCCAGTGGAAGTATAGGTAGTAACGACAAAAAAATTTTTAAAAATCTTTATTGTGCAAATAGGCTTAAAATATCATGAAACGTCAAGATTTTAAGTTTTAGCGAAAAAAAATTCTGTCGGTCTGTAACTTTTTTTGTGTGCACGTTTACTCTGGAACCGTTTAAGATACTGACTTGAATTTGGTACACATATGTACATTAACGAGATCTGGAACTAGATTATATTTTCATCTTGTTCTGTCGAAGGGTTGGGGGGTAAATTGGGGTAAATGGGTAAATCAAGCAGGTAAGAGTCCATCAAATTAGTATTTAGTATTACAAGAGAAGCTAAGGTCTCAAAAAAATTTTTGGCATTAGCCACCCCCATTACCACCCTCACCCCATTATTAAAGGGGATGAAAAAAAATGTGATTTAGTGTATGTACAAGAACCAGAATCCTCAAAATATTTTTTTACTTCATCCACCCCCCTATCACCACCCCCACCCCACTACCGATGTGGGGTATCGTTTTATGGGTTTTTGGGGTAGAAGATTTCAAATATTATATTATTAAAGTTCCATAAACAATTATTTCCACATACAAAGTTTTTTTGTTGTGAGTGACTTGGATAGAGAATCTGGATGTGGAAGTAGTGATTCCTTGGGCAGCGGTTTTTTAATTTATCTTGAATGGGAATTATTATAAGTATGCATTGAATAATTCAAACGTGGATAAACTACTGCGTAAACTATTAGACCAAAGTGACTATTGATGTATGTATATGTATACCTATTTATATGTCATACAAATATTTTACAATAGAAGTGTGTACATTTTTTGTAGGCGTAAAAAAACTGAAATGTGACTCCAAAAATCAAGAAACCAGTTTGCTTACCTGCATTAACATGACAATTTCAAATAAGGAATGTCATACATTTTTTGTCCAGTACTGTTTCTGTATCAAAATTAGTACAGGAAAAGATTGGAAAAAGTTACCGTAACTCGAAAAAAATTTGTGCAGACTTTAAACTTTAGTTATAAGTTTAAAATAGGCCAAAGTTCACGAAACAAAAAAGTTTAGGATCCGCGGGAATCTATAGGGGGTAAAAAGAGGTACTAGGTGATGCTATGTTAATGAAAGACAGCATTTTTAAAAGTAAAATTAATTACTGAGCAATTAGAATAACAAAATGCCGACATTTTGTTAACAAAAATGTGAAAACGGACACTGAATCGTCCATACCTTCTTTATTTTTTGTGATGTAGAAACAAACAAAAAATGATTTTAAAGATTGACTAATTACCTTTAATTTCGTTTCTTAGAACTTTTGATGGAAGTGCACATTTTCTAAGATATTTAACATTTTAAACTAAATACTTCATCCTAAAAACGGTCGAATGCCATCTGTAAAATTAAATATCTCCGAAACAATCAACCCTACACAAATATATAAAAATAATAAATTTATTCTCAGTTTATAAGCTTCATTTTTGATGTTCACCATATTTTCTCTTAAACTAATATTTATTGAGATATTTGAAGAGAAACAAGAATGTTAAATTTTTCCTAAAATCCCTTTACAGTTTAAAATGCAATTTTTTTTCTAAAATAAGCGCTGTAAGCCGATGAAGCGTCTTGGTAATACTATATATTAACGAAAAACAGTATATGGGAATATATTTTTTTTAATTATTGACTACTTACATTAACAAAATTGCGACGTTTTTATTAAAAAAAAATGTGAGAGTTGTTGTTTCTGTCATAACTTCTTTGATTTGTATGCTATTAAAATAGGAAAAAAATTCTTTGAAAGCCTAATTAATAGCTTTTCATTTTGGTTATTAACGTTTTTGACCTAAATGCCATACTTTCTGAGATACTTAACATATAAACTAAATACTTCGACTTATAAACGTTCGGACGCCACCTTTAGACTTCCAGATCTCCGAAACCATAACATTACAAAAAAACCGCTGCCCAAGGAATCACTACTTCCACATCTAGATTCTCTATTCAAGTCACTCACAACGAAAAAAACTTTGTATGTGGAAATAATTGTTCATGGAACTTTAATAATATAATATTTGAAATCCTCTACCCCAAAAACCCATAAAACGATACCCCACATCGATAGTGGGGTGGGGGTGGTAGTGGGGGTGGATGAAAATATTTTGAGATTTCTGGTTCGGGTACATACGCTAAATCACAATTTTTTTTCATCCCCTTTAAAAAGGGAGTGGGGGTGGTAAAGGGGGTGGCTAATGCCAAAAATTTTTTTGAGACCTTAGCTTCTCTTGAATATACTAAATACCAATTTTATGGACTCTTACCTGCTTGATTTACCCATTTACTCCCCAACCCTTCGACGGAACAAGATGTAAATATAAGTTCCAGATCTCGTTAAAGTACATATGTGTACCAAATTTCAAGTCAATATCTTAAACGATTCCAGAGTAAACGTGCGCACAAAAAAAAGTTACAGACAGAAATTTAAAATTTAAATTTAAAATCTCGACGTTACATGACATTTTAAGCCTATTTGAACAACAACAAAAATTTTTGTCGTTACTATACTTCCACTGGATGTGGAAGTAATTAGAAAAAACCAAAATTCATCCATAATTTAGTAGCTTTCTTATTTGTCTCTAGTAGGTTTTTGCTTAATGTAATACCTTTCGAGTTATTTGACGAAAACGTATTTGAAATACCACTGTTTTTGTTTTTTTATTTTTTTTTTAGGTGCCAACCCCTGAAGAGGGGTGGTGGTATCCACCCCCTATAAATTAGCTAATCTTCGCATAATACAGACTTCATTTTTTTATGCATTTATTATTAAGCTGCCAAAAATGAACGAGATCTAATTCATATGACATTATTCCGAAGTTAAAACCTCTAGTATTTCGATTAGTTATTGCTATAAAATTAAATTTAAAAACACCAAATTAAAGATAATTTTTTCAGAAACAACTTTTATTTCAACTATTTTTTTGTAAATTCCCGAGAAAATAGAGAAAAATCGATTGTTTTCACCTCCTATAGGTTCCCGCGGATCCGTAAAACTCCTGAACTTTTTTGTTTCGTGAACTTTGGTCTATTTTGAACCTATAACCAAAGTTTAAGTCTGCACAAATTTTTTTTCGAGTTAAAGTAAAGTTTTCCTGTACTAAATCTAAATATACTAATGTCTAATACAGGAATTATGCAAAAATAATGTGGGTAGGTAGATACGTAACGCTAAAATTATTCCATAACAAAACAATATGTATTTCCACAGTAAAAAAAATGTAAACATAGAGATACATCTACTTTCTACATAGGAACATAACAATATCCGCATTTGTCAAGAACACACCTATAAAATGCATTTGAAATATCCTGTATTTATATGAAAAAATGTTATTTAATTTACTGGGTAGCGTCTGTTTGCGTCCTCTTCAAATATTTATTTCACAGTATACAGGGCGATTCGTTGCTTCGAGGAAAATCTTCACATGAAAACTGCCTCAGCGTGTTTGAAAATGTTTTCTAATCGCTTTCCAGGCAGGGTTGGAAAAAAAACAGTTTTTTTTCATTTTAAACAAAAAAACAGTTTTTTTTTGCTTTGAACAGTTTTTTTTGTTCAAAACAGTTTTTTTTTTAAGTTCTAAATGGTATGTTTAAAACATGTTTAAAACATGTTTAAAACAGGTTTAAAACGTTTAAAACTATATTCATCTAAAATTAAATGGTGCCAGGCACACTATGTCTGCTACTATTAGTTGACGTCAGATGGCGCTCTTAAACGGATTTTACAGCACTCTGCAAATAAAATGCTCAGTTTAGTGCACGTGACGACTATATCGGAATTATTTATCGGAATGGACCATCATCGGCACTTTTCCTGCTTTTCCACAAACTTCAAACTAATACATTCATTTAAAACATCGCACTGTGTTTTAAACTGTGTTTTAAACAGTTGTTTACAACATCGCATTGTGTATTAAATATGTTTTAAACATTTGTTTAAAACACAGTGCGATGTTTTAAACGTGTTTTAAACACTTTGTTTAAAACATTTTGTTTTAAACATGCCAACCCTGTTTCCAGGTCACCCCAGTGGAGTACCAAATTTGGCCATAGGGTGTACACTAGAAGATATAGTTTTTAAAAGATACGAACATTATCTGGAATGATCTTGCGGATCTAAATGTGGCGTAACATTTTTTTTCCGAATATTTTTGTATTACTGAAAATTGATTAATTTTATGGCCCCACCGCATTTACAGGCTTATTTTTTAAACTTCCTTGATAATCTTCAAACCAAACTTGTCCTTTCCAGATTCAGGTGCTACTCATTCTCGAAATTGTTGTTAATAAATACTACAAATATGGTTTAAATAAAGCGTACCAGAATTGTGCAGTGTAAATTTCAGCGTTGAGACATTTTTAAAACTATTGCATACTTCTATGTCATGAAATCTGCAGAAAAGAATGGATCAATTTTTAGTGAAAGAATTATCTGCGTTGCTTTATTGTTGAAAAAGGTATGATTATTTTCTGTAGAGCACTCCATTGTTTCTGCTACCGTTTTGAGTTTATAAATGCACGTCACATGCGTTTTGGTCGATCAGTACTAGCACTACAATATACAATGATTGCATAACATTTATAAAACGTTCTCGTTATGCTTAAATTACCTATACGTACATATTATCATTTGTTATGAAAAAAAAAAACGGAAAAACGGAAAACTTGCGAGCAAAAATTATTATGTTGCAAATTATAACTTATAGTCCAGTCAACGAAAGAGTTGTAGGGAACAAGGAGGATGGGAGAATTTTCCCCTTCAGGAATGTGTTGGGTGTAGTTACGAGGTAAACATACTAGTCCTCGCCCCTAACCCCGCCGTTTCAGGGGGGACGGTTCCTTTTTTTCGATTCTTCGCTTATAACTCGGAAACGACGCTTCGTACGGAAAGAGGTAATCTATACAAAATTAAACATAGTTAAATTTTCTACAAGAATGTCTATATTCATTTTCTTCCTATGTCTTATAGTTTACAAAATATTCGCCAGCCAAAATAGATAATTAAATAAATTAATTAGGTATCTTGAATCTTTCTATCAAAGCGGTTTATCGTGGTCTTCTAATAAATCACAGTCACAAAACAATCTTTATTTACAACACTCGACGTCTTTACTAGTCAACCATCCTAAGTTGGCAAGTAGCCGCGCAGAAAGAGAAGAAATATCGTCACTGTTGGACAGAGACAAACAAGATATTTAAGCTTCTTAAGCTAGCTGGCTAGCTAGCTTAAGAAGCTTGTTTGTGTCCAACAGTGACGATATTTCTTCTCTTTCTGCGCGGCAACTTAGGATGGTTGACTAGTACCACAAAATATTTTGTCGAATTCTATACATTTCCTTAAATATACAGTGTGACTCACTTAAAATGAAGACACTCTTATAACTTTTTTATTTTGTTTCCGATTTGAATCAAATTTTACTCAAGTGTAGAACAAATTAGGATCTACTTATGACCAGAAAAACATTCGCCTGCTACAAAGATAAAGCCACCTGCGATACCAAAATATGCGGAAAAAAAAATTAAAAATCATATTAATGGATCTTGACGAATTTAACGCATCCACCTCAAATTGCTGAAACTCAGGGTCGCCTTTGTCAGATGAGCTTATGTATGAGAAATCCTCCATTAATAACCAAATCAAATTTTGGTGTATGTACGTTTGTACCGCAGGTGGCTACCTTTGTAGCAGGCTAATGTTTTTCTGGCTATAAATAGATCCTAATTTGTTCTATACTTAAGTAAAATTTGATTCAAATCGGAAACAAAATAAAAAAGTTATAAGGGTGTCTTAATTTTAAGTGAGTCACACTGTATATTTAAGGAAATGTATAGGTTTCGACAAAATATTACGTTAGGAAATACGCCGAGTGTTGTAAAATGAAGATCGTTGTGTGACTGTGATTTATTAGGAGACTACGGTAAACCGCTTTAATAGAAATATTCAAGGCACCTAATTAATTTATTAATTAATTATCTATTTTGGCTGGCGAATATCTCGTAAACTATAACACATAGGAAGAAAATTTATATAGACATTCTTATAGGAAATTTAAATATGTTTAATTTTGCATAGATTACCTTTTTCCGTACGACGCATCGTTTTCGAGTTATAAGCGAAGAATCGAAAAACGGAACCTTTCCACCCCCCTCTCCCCCTGAAGCGCCGGAGCTGGGGGGACTACCACCAACACATTCCTGAAGGGGGAAAATTCGCTCCTCCTCCATGTTCTCTACAAGTTCCCTTTTGAGCATTCATTGATTGGACTATTAAAATATTCATGAGACACAGAAAACAACGTGCAGCTAAATAAACTTAAATTCACTTCTTGTGCATGAAAAAATAACAATATGGAAGTTATGTATTTATATTATGCATACTTAAAGTAAAAGATTATCAGCTAGTTAAAGTTAAAATATTTTGCATTTTTGTAAAAAGAAATCGCCTCGGGTTGAGCACCCTCGACAGTACTTTCTCCTCATTATCTATCGTTGTGCTCCGCTCCCATTCCTTATTCATTTTTATTTGAAACAATTTTTGATTCGGCAAAGTCTTGTTTTTACTCCTTCACTGGAACCTTCCCTGGTACGGTAAGGAAACATTTGTAAGGCATCTTTTCGATACCATTTTTCACTCTAATTTTTTTATTTGAATATGTTTTAAATCCAACAAAAAAATTGGAGCCGTCCCTGATGCACCGATTTTATCCAATAGTGTTCTCTACCGTAGACCTGCCAGATCTTATGTCTAAAATTTCAAGTTTTTACATTGAGCGGTGCTAGAGAAAAACGTATCAGCAATAGGCAGACACACACAAACACATACTGCTAATTCGAATATTTTTGTTATTTTCGGGCTTCAAATCTTCACCATCATCTGAAATTTGGATTTCTACACGACAGTACTTTCTTTATAGATGAGAAAAAAATAAGAACAAACACTTTTATTACGATTATTTTTAATTCCACTTTATTTTATATAAGGTACTATATAATACACCCCACATATTAGAACGTTACCTTTGTTCCTGCAAATAATATTGCGCACGACTTTTCATCCTCAGGCACGGCACCTCCATTCTCCATAAATTGATAATTAAAATCCAAGCGTTTTAAATTGTACTCATTCGAATTACCTTACCCTTCTCATTATTTTTACTAACAAAAGGGTATCTTATTATGCATTTTTTTGTTTACGATGATAGTAATAAAATTCCCTTATGGATGCTTTCTGTTGGCGACATTGTATGATTTAATTGACTCATTATTGCAGGATTAGTTGGCTGTACAGTACTATCGTGAAAATGCAATTTAGTGACGGTTACTTTATAGATAAATTATTTTACCATTGTCCACTCGGGTTTATCAGTTCTGTAAAATTTGACAGGTATTATGTTTAGTTAGAGTCTAGATAATGCATTCTATTCACCTTAGCAACGTTACTATCTCTCGGCGAGTTGTTTTCTTAGGATGTTATTTCACGGTAGTGCCATAGTACCATCTATAGATTACTTTAAAAAGCATCTTTAACGTTGTTAATTAGTGATTATAACATTTTTATAAATGATATGTGGCGACTATTACTTATCATCGGTGGCATTTTTTGGTTGGATCAGATGAAGTTTATATAAAAATTTAGATATACCTACCTTGTACATATTCTAGTACAGTTCTTTGTTAAGGATAGGATTTTGTAGAGTGAGAGGGAAATATGCGTTTATTTTCGGTTTATTATAAATTTTAAAAAAATCATAAATGGTATAATCTTTAAAATAGTTTCAGATACTTCCCATTGCTCTAAGACAGGGATTCCCAATAAGATTTTTTCAAGGACCCCCTCATCGGCCGCTATACTGACAAGGACCCCTCAAAAGCTTAAATTCTTCTTAAAAAATGAAGATTATGTAGAATCTACTACTGCAAGTCAAGTGAAATACAAAACAATTGAATATCTCAATGACATTTCGCGGACCCCTAGGTCCGCGGACCACCTGTTGGGAATCCCTGCTCTAAGAAATACAACCTTATACAGTGTTTATCATAAATTTTGTATATACACTGTAAAAAATGGGGGTAAATTTACTGTCGTTGCGTGTAAAATTTCAGTGTAATTTTACCCGCAAAGAGAGCGTAAAAAATGTAAATAGAAATTTTACACTCTCTGCGGGTAAAATTCCATTACAATTGGGGGTAATTTTACACGCAACGATGGTAAATTTACTATGAAAACAAAATCCTGTCTGGATAAGGGGCAATTTTGTTACCACGGTGGTGTAACAAAATTTATATTCCGAATTCCGAGTTTATATTCCGAATCCAGAATCAAAAGCGGCATTTTTAAGCCTATCATTGCCTTTTGAACGCAATTCCGAAGGTAACTAAAATGCTGTAGCATTAAAAAACTGTTCCATTTTTGTTTTGCAATCCCGAAAATCCCGGGACCAATCGACTACGATCCCGGAATTTGCGGCATCTAAATGTTGCCGGGATCCCGGGATTTTTTATTTCGAGATTTCGGGATTGCAAATCCTATTTATGGTGTCACCATTATAAAACACTGATACAACCTAAATAAATCTCAGACATTTAAATTGGTACTTGGGTGATGGCCCTGTATAGTTTCAATGTTGCGTTTATTTCAAATAAAGCACGCTTGTTCATTCGAACATGCTTGTTTGTATGTACGTAAATTTAAAACTTTTACCGATTAAAACGTTCTTTTAATGATACGTTCGTGATTGCATAAAAAAATCAGGAGCAAAAACAATGCACCATACTTTTATAAAACTACTTAAACAATAATTTTCAGACTTTTAAATCTCAGTCATGAGCCCACTCAGTCGCACTAAGTGCTAAGTTTTGTAAAACAATTTGTGGAATTTTTGCTCCTACGTGAACATTAAGTAATTGCCCAATTACTGCGCTGGAGGGCATTTCAATTATTTCTATCACTGTTTCGTGATTTTTAAAACGAAATTTAACTTTTCTACGTTTGATTCGAGATTTCTCATCGCCAATAATTTATATATTTAGGTTCTGTATGCAAATCGCGGATATTAAAAAATACTTTCGGCTAGATCAAAATGATATCTTATATGGAATTTTATGGTAATATCGAATTAATAACATTTTACTCTATCATTTGCAGAGCGTATAGCGTAAGGTAAACAATTTTCAGAAATTGAAACAATAAAGTTACCACATCCAATTTCGCGAGCGATCTTTGTTCGTAGGATGCATCTATCATAACACGTACTATTAACAAAAACATCATTTAAATAACTTGGGCGTATAATATTATTGTGTTGTAAAAGATTATTTTCATCGAGAATATGAAAACGTAATAGGGAAATATCTTATGACTTGGTATTTATTCAGAAGTGTACCAAGTCTGATGTTAGTTAAAAAAAATATTATCTAGTACATAGTGCTTTAGTGAAATAGTGGATATTTTCGATAAAAAAGTGTATTTTTTTTATGAAAATGGCGGCTTCAAAATGGCGGTCTTAAGAAAAAGGCATTTTAAATATTAAATTTCCGATTTTTTATCGTCAGCCTTAGGTGCCAAAGAATATCTGTAATAGTAGAGTAAAATCTGGAAGTAAAGTCGCTTAGTTTTCGAGAAAAAAAAACCGGCGTAGAACCAAACCAGACTTAGTGGGATTCTTTAGTAAGATAATCGTGTACACGAAATCGTTTTTTACGACATTTTTCGGTGGTTGAGAACTTTTTTATTTCGGAAAAACTCAAAAAAATAGATTTTTAATGAAATATGTTTTTTAACGTCTCCACCGGTATATCTCTGAAAATATTTGTGCTATCAAGCTATTTTTTTTTTAGATTAAAGTAGACACAATAGCGCTTCGAACAACGTCCCACGTGAACCCGATTTATTTTCTTTTAAGTTGGTAAAATAATAGGAAACTCAGACTTGTTATTTTCAGTAGCGTAATTTTAGGCAATCGAGAAAAAAGTTTATTTATGAAAATTTGTATATACATGCTGCGTACAAATTGAAGCCAATAGTTGAAAAAAGTTTTTAGGATAAAAATTTTTCATGTCCCGTTCATAGTATTGAGTCAGCGATTTTTTTTAACGGACCAAAGTCATATTCTTGCGCGTTCGGCTGTAGCAAGCCTACCGACTGCAACGATCTGACGATCCCGGTCGGGGTGTATATAGTAGTTTAACTTATATCAATAGGTACAAAACCAGTAGTGATCAAAAGCATCTAGGGGATCAATATTATTGTTTATTGTAAGAAATTGTATAATAAATATTAAATAGTCTCCTTTTAATAATAAAAAGACAGGTGGTAGTAGTACAAGTACCTAGAGGTAAAAAATATGCAAAACTTCGAAGTAATGTCATATTGAACGGATTTCGTTCATTTTTGGCAGTATAATAGTAAATGTTTCACAGAAAAGTTTCTATATTGAGCGGGGGCTTGTTAATTTATTTATATTTTTTAAGTGCCACCCCCTTTGAAGGGGTGGCATCCACCCCCTATGCCACCCCCTTTGAGGGGGTGGCACTTAAAAAATATATGAAGTACAATCATATTTTAAGAAGAAAAGGTTCTATGCAATTTTTCACATAAATTAATAGTTTTTAAGTTATAACGACTTCAAAATTGCGATTTTAGCTTAAAAAAAGGTATTTCTAAACGGCTTTCGTCAAGTATCTCAAAAAGTATTACTTTATCGAAAAAATGTTATAGACCAATTACGGAAAGTACAAACTGGGAATTAATTATATTTTTTGTTTATTGATGTAGGATTAATAATTTCGGAGATATTTAAGTTTACATTTGGCATCCAAGTGTTCGTAAGATAACTATTTAGAGTGAGAGTTAAATATCTCAGAAACTGTGACACCTACGCCAAGGATACTAATAGATACAATAATAGGTTATTAATTAAGCTCTTAACTATTTTTTTTATTTGTTTATGTAGCATAAAAAACAAAGGAGTTATGACCGAAGCAATGTCCGTCTACATATTATTTTAATAACAACGTCGCCATTTTGTTACTGCAATTAGCCAGTAATTAAAAAAAAATTAATTTCAAACACGGTTTCTCATTAATATACAGCATGACGTAGATGCTCAAATTTTTTGGTTCGTATACAGCACTTGCTTTAGAAAAAATACAGTTTAAGCTATAAAGGTATTTTCGATAAAACGTATTTTTTTTCCTATTCCAAATATCTCAATAAATATTAGCTTTGTTCAAAAATGTGTAGAGACCAAAAATAAGCGCACAAACTAATAATGAATTTCGCTTGTTTATTTATTTACATAGATGTAATAATTTCGGAGATATGAGTTTACAAATGGCATCCGAACGTTCATAAGACGAAAAATGCAGTTTAAATGTTAAATATCTCAGAAATTGTGACGCATGCTAAGAAAGGAAATTAAAGACAATTAATTGCGCTTTCAAATTATTTTTTACTCGTTTTATTACTCTAATTAGCCAATAATTTAAAAAAATTATCTCAAATACAGTTTTTCGTTAAAATGTAGCATTACCTAAATGCTCAAATTCTTTTTTGCTCATTTAAAGCACTTGCTTTAGAAAAAAATGCATTTTAAACTTTAAGGTCGAAACCCTTGGATACCAAATATAAACTTAAATATTTCCGAAATTATTAATCCTATATCAATAAACAAAAAATATAATTAATTCCCAGTTTGTAGGGTGCTTTCTGTAATTGGTCTATAACATTTTTTCGATAAAGTAATACTTTTCGAGATACTTGATGAAAGCCGTTTGAAAATACCTTTTTTAAAAGCTTTTATTTTAAGCTAAAATCGCAATTTTGAAGTCGTTATAACTTAAAAACTATCAATTTATGTGAAAAATTGCATGGAACCTTTTCTTCTTAAAATTTGATTCTATTTCAGCTCCAATAAATATATATATTTTTTAAGTGCCACCCCCTGAGAGGGAGTGGCACATTTTTTATGAATGATATCTAATTTTTTAGATGACAGTAAGCAAATCCACCCCAACCTAGGATGCCATATATTAATCTAGATTCAACTAACGCTACTTCTACGCGACTAATCTGACCAACCCTGCATGCGAGGTATATTAATTGCGTCCCAATGTCGCGTTTAGCGCTGATAAAAAAAATCGCTGTTGCCAAACGGTACACTTTAGGAAAAAACATATTGTTTCAAAAACTTTTGTGATTATTAGGCTTTATTTTCTTCGCTGCATGTATGCAAATATTTTCAAAAATAAAAAAGTTTATCGATTGATGAAGATTTCAATACACAAAATATGTATTTTTAGTTTATTTGATTTTTAGAGAAATGAAAGTGCGAATTGGGACCAAACCTTTTATATTGGTAAAAGCGCTACAGTGTGTGCTTTAATTTGACACAAAACAAATTTTGGTACCTTTAATAGTTTTAAAGATGGAAATAAAAAAAAACAATTTTCTTTAAAAATAGATTTTTTTCACTTTTTATTGATTTAAAAAGTTCGAGACCACAAAAAAATGTCGTAAAATATGATTTCATATGCCCGATGGCATACTTAAAGGAATCTAATATGTTTGACCTGGTTCTACGCCAAAAAAAAAAACGACACGATAGACTTAGGAAATCGCTGCTCTATAATAAAATTCAGGTTTATAAGTGATCGAGAAGTACCAAAAGAAATCCGGGACAATTTGTGCTAACAGAACCAAACGTCAGCAATTTTATATTATAGATAATTCATATACTTATAGATTGTTGAACACCACTTACTTGAATGACTGTAAAGTGTTATCTATTTTAAGGGCAGGTTATGCCCTTATAACACATAAAAATTATACTTGAATCGGAATCCTGTTATCGTGATATAAGTACAGTACCTAGAGGTAAAAAATATGTAAAATTTCGGAATAATTTCATATGTAGGATCAACCGAGGTTAATGTGATACTCCCAAAAATATGGGGCTATTGTGATACAAACAAAAATTTATATCTGCAACAAAACTAGGTAGGTATATGAAAAAAATAGGTTAGATTGGCCAAACATTATATAATATGATGCCATATTCATGTTACAGATTAAACTTTTTTTCTTTGGTAAAACTTTTACTCTAAAAATGTTTCACGACTGTTATTCTGATGTTTTTGTACAGTAAATTATCAAGGGTGCTTCCAACAGTATTTTAATGTACAATTTGTTAACATTACTCTGTGTTGATGGTGTCATAAGACCTATCAAAGTTCAGGGGCTATTATGATACATTTTCAGGGGCTATTGTGATACAGGTTGTGAGGCTATGATATAACTTATGTAACACCTGTGTTCATCGTGTTTTTATTGCAGTGGGTTTCTCTTTGTTGCAGGTACCTAGTGTCGAAGTCATAAAATCAAAATTTAATAAATTCGAAGCCGTAAGTTTAGAGCTTAAAATGGTTCGTAAATATAAGAAAAGAACGTGCGCACAAAGAAGTTACAGACAGACCAACCGAACGACAGACAGACAGAATTTTTTTTTGCCCAAACTTAAAATCTCGACTTTGCATGACATTTTAAGCCTATTTGAACAATAAAAATTTTCAAAATTTTTTTTGCGTTACTATACTACATTTAAACTAAATACTGCATCCTAAGAACGGTCGGATGCCATCTATAAAATTAAATATCTCCGAAACTATCAGTCCCACACAAATTCATTCCCAGTATGCAAGATTAATTTTTAATGTCAACCATTTTTTCGCTAAAACTAATATTCTCGCTAATATTTATTGAGATTTTTGCAAAGAAACAAAAATCCATTTACAGTTTAAAATGCAGTTTTCTTCCAAAACAACCGCTGTAAGCGGACTAAAAAAATTGAGCATCTAGGTCATACTGTACAGTGTGTCCCAGGATAGATGGAACAAGAGGTGTAATGGACCAAAAATTTTGGAATTTTGGAATGGTATTTGGGGATTGAGTCCTGCTTGTTGTAAAACTAAAGTATACCAAAAATGACTTGATTTGGTGTTCTACAGGGTGTTTTATAAGCAAAGTTATAAAATTCACCACTAATAAAGTACCTTTATTTTTCAAAATATGAAAAAATTCCACTAAGAAAAGTTATTTAGAATGCAATTTTATACCTCTATACCAAATTTCAGGAATATAAAATTATTTTTTTGAAACTTCCCATTTTTTGCGAATTAAGAGCTGAATTCATATTTAAATTTGTGTAGGAGCAAATGTTAATCATCTCAAAAAGTAGGCTATTGGTAAATAAAAAATTGAATATACGAGATGTAAGAAGGTATAATGTTAATCGAACTAATTGTAAAACAAGAAACAATTGCTAACAGAAGATGAATGAGGTTTAAAAATTATAACAAGTAATAAATGTCAAAAACATAACAGATTCACAAACAAATTAATTATTGACCAATACAAAACAATGTTTACAATTTTTTTATTATTAGACGTAGCTACCACCCACATCCATACACATTTCGATCCTTCGCCTGAAGTCCTTAAAACTGTTTCAAATATAATCTAACGGTATGGAGTTTACGGCATTTGTAATTCTCTGCTTCAATACTGCTACATCGTTAGGAAGTGGTTCAGCGTAAACCAACTGCTTGAGGCGACCCCATAAAAAGAAATCCAATATTGATAGGTCGGGGGATCTCGCCGGCCACTTGATCGGTCCATTCCTGGCAATCCAATTTTCTCCAAAATTTAAATTCAACCACAGATTAACCATTGCTGTGGAGTGGCCAGGGCAACCATCATGTTGAAAATGAACTAAAGGCATATCTCTTAAAATATTTAAATGTACTTCAGAAAATCTTTCAAGAAGCTGTAAATAAGTGTGCTGGTTTAACCTTCCCTCAATGAAATAAGGTCCAATAACTCCAACGTGATAAGAAACGGCACACCACACATTCACTTTTTTATAATATTGTCTTCTACAATGAATTCTAAAATTTGGATTTTCAGAAGCCCAAAACCGACAATTCTGAGATGAAACAACACCATTGGTTGTGAATGTGGATTCATCTGAGAAAATTATGAAATGATGAAAAAATATCTCTTCCATGATTTTTTCTCCAATGGTCAAACAAAAATCCAACCTACGGCCGTCATCTCCCTCTTCAAGCGTATGTTTATAATTTGCTTTATATGCCCTAATTTTCTTTGTCTTGTAAATTCTTTGGAGTTCAGACTTGCTAATATTAATAAGAGCTGATCTCTCTCTTAGTGGCATCCTAGGATTTTCTATAACAGAAGCATGAGCTATAATAGCCCCAACATTGTCTTCATCATATATTTTTATTTTTCTTTTCATGTTAAGAACACTACCAGTAGCCAGAAACTTTTTAATTATTCTCATTGCCTGAGTACGTGACAAAGCAGTGTTTGGAAATTTCAAATTAAATAGGCTTACCACTTCTCTTAGCGAGTTTTCACCGCCTATTCCGTAGCATTGCACAATATAAATTTTTTCACGCACTGTAAGTACCATTTTCACTTAATTTTTTATGCTTGGTTCGTTAATTTGAAACAGAAATTAAGGATAATAGTGACTATGTTTGACAGATATGTCAATAATAAATGATAAATGTGTATCCACTGCTTTTCTCATAGCCTACTTTTAGCTTCTACATAACTTTAAATATTAATTCACAAAAAATAATTTCTATCTCCGATTAAAGAACTTATATCTAGATACATAATGGCATGAATTTTATGATCCCGAAAGACTCCCAATCTAAGGTACTTCTTCCCATAAGTTGCTGATTGGCCCATCGGCGTATTCGCGGCCGCTCGTACACGGTCGGCTTCAGTTCGATTATCATAATCTGAGTTTGACAGTTTTGACAGTATCAATCATTAATGTTAATAAGTATTTTTCGTGTTTTTCGATCAAAATGTGGTGAAGAAGTCTTTTTATTTTAAGTTGTGATTTGCCTAATACCTAAATAATATTCTCTGTTCATATTTGGACAGTTTAGTGACAATTTAGTGCAACATGCAACAGTGCTGTGCCATTTGCAGAGATCGATCATTTCATAAGTAAGTAGGTCATAGTCGTAACATGATGAGGTTCAGTTTGTAGTTTTAATAATAATATTATAAATAATATCCTTCTAATGCATATTTCCCTTGAATAAAACATCTTTACCTATTGTATTTTTTCAATCTGCGTTAATATTCCTAGAAGTTAACCAATAATTATCACATAAAATAGGTACAATATTTTACATTTTCCCTTCTACACATACCCGCCTCTGTTGCCTATGGGATGTGATGTTCATCTATCCATTTTAATGGACATATAATGTGACTATGTTAGGAGCAAATAAGGTATATGAAGAAAAGGTAGCCATTATGTATCTAGATATGTTCTTTAATCGGAGATTTCTATGCAGTTTTAATTGAATGGTTCGAAATAAAATACTAATTTATTGAAAAAAAATAATTTTATATTCCCGAAATTTGGTATAGAGGTATAAAATTGCATTCTGAATAACTTTTCTTAATGGAATTTTTTCATATTTTGAAAAATAAAGGTACTTTATTAGTGGTGATTTTTACAACTTTGCTTATAAAACACCCTGTAGAACACCAAACCAAGTCATTTTTGGTATACTTTAGTTTTACAACAAGCAGGACTTAATCCCCAAATACCATTCCAAAATTCCAACATTTTTGGTCCATTACACCTCTTGTTACATCTATCCTGGGACACACTGTATATTAACGAAAAACAGTGTGTGGGAATATATATTTTTTATTACTAAGTACTTACAATGGCGTTTTTATTAAAATAATGTGAAAAAGTACATTGTTTCTGTCATAACTTTTTTGTTTTTAACCAAATAACCAAAAAATCCGTTGAAAGCCTAATTAATGGACATGGTTTCTAAGATATTTAACATTTAAACTAAATACTTCGTCTTATAGATGTTCAGCGCCACATTTATACTTTCAGTTCTACGATTAACTCTACAGAAACTAGAAAGAAGCGAAATTCATCCTCAATTTAGTATCTTTCTTGTTTGTCTCTAGCATGTTTTTGCTCAATGTAATACTTTTCGAGTTATTTGACGAAAACCTATTTGAAATACTTCTTTTTCGAGCTAAAATCCCAATTTTCTATTAATTTATATGAAAAGTTGCATAGAACCTTTTCTTCTCAAACTTTGATTTTATTCTTTTTTTAGCAAAGCCCCCGCATAATATAAAAACTTTTTTTTGATGTATTTGCTATTAGGTTGCCAAAAATGAACGAAATTCATATGACGTTATTCCGAAGTTAAAACCTCTAGCTACTGTACTAATACATATCTTGCAAATTGATCGTCGGATATATTATTACCGAAGAAAACTGCCTTAATTTCTGTCCTTTTATATTATTATTATTGCCATCAAATTAAGCTTATAAAAATAATTAACTGACTTTATAATTACGACTATACTTCACAATTGATTACCGTTGATGCAGACATATTAGAGATTTTGATTTAGACATGAATGTGGCCATGACCGAAATATAAAAAAATTGACTGTCACTTTATTGTAAATTTAAACCCGTGACCTATCTATATCTAGTTAAGTACTTCTTACAGAAATTGTAATACAGGAAAATCTCTTAATGGAAATTGCTTGTTTTTTTTATTGGTTGTATCGATTTCATATATTTGCATATGTACATGGTAAATTAGTTTTTGTTGGGAACGGTAGATCATGTTAATAATATAATTATGTGTTAATAATATAATAGCGGCCAACCATGTCATATGTTAAGAATGTTGCAAATCTGGCTTAGAATATCAATAAGTAGCCTACATTGATTGGATCCTCCAATTTGCAAAATTTTTGAAATAACTTTTAGATCGGCAATTGTCGTAATTATTTTACCATAAGTTGCGTCACTCTGATGAGGTTTTAAATGCATATTGCTTAAAGCCTTTTGTTTTGCAAAACTTTTGCATTTGATTGAGGGTACAAAAAGTGCAAAATTTCTTCTTTGGACCTTGTATAAAAGCGTGTTTTTTTAGTGTTTTAATTGATCTGTGACATGTTTTCGCTAAATGTGACAGTTTTCGCGTTATTCGACAAGAAGTCGTTGTGACTTAAAAATTCTTAATTCATACCTGTGTAAAATTGCATAGAACCTTTTTTTTTTTTTCAAAATTTCATTATCTTTCAGTTCTAATGCGTATTTTTTTCATCCAGTTTTTCAAAATTTTGAAATTAAGTCAAGCTAGGAAAAAACAAAAAATACAGATGGATAGATCACGTATTTATGAACAAAAAATGTGCTAACAAAATTTATCGCTAAAGCCACGGTTTTCCAGGAAAAAATAGTCAAGTGTAACGTTATAACTCGAATCGAGATACATGCGTGCACGCGCTTGAATATGCATGACTGTGACACCGACGCATTGAATTACATGTTACTACTCTAAGTTTAATCTATATGAGTGTTGGTTCATTTAAAAGATGGAAATTGTAGCTTTCTGATGCTTTTTTGTTTTAAACAAAACCAGCAAAGAATGGATGGGAAAAATATACTTGTATATATATTATCACGCCCGAACTCATTCGTCGCAATAAAAAATATAGAAAAAAATAAAAGCCCTTCAAAAAATTCTTTCTTCATTGAGAACTGTTAAAAAATATGTACACTTCGTGATTATTATGGTTTATTAAGTTGTAGTAACGTGGATTCAAAAAAAGTACATCTCAAATCATTTTAATTTACTTAATTGCTTGATGATTTTCTTGATAAATATATATATTGCACGCTGTAACTTGCCGAGAAATTGACCCATTGGAAAAAATAAAATATCACTATTTCAGAAAAAATGTATACTTTTCGAATATTCAAACACAAATTCGTTTACTTTTATGCATTTTTTCGAAAATATGATTAATCATATCATGATAAGAAATTGCGATTGTCACGATTTTATCCTTATAACTATGAAAATATCTTTGATTGTTTTGAATATAAATTCTGGAACTTTTCCAATACATTAACAAATGTACTTATAAGGAATTCAATGGATATAGCTGAAATGTGGATAGGTGTATCTGTAATAAATACAATAAAGTAAAGGCACGTAAAAAAAAATTATTCAGTTTGCAACTTTTTGTGGGTTTCACTATTAAATGATCTCTGTCGTCTGGGCTATATTTAAATATTTTAATATGTTTATGTATTTCAAATAAAGGATATATTTAATAGACAAGTTAACTTTGTGAAGCTTTTATCACATTTATATGTATTTATACGAAAATTTCACAATTTTCCATTAATATATTATTTTTATCTAAAACGGACTCGGTATGAAAATTAAGTTTGGATAACTTTTTTGTGTACATTGTCCAATACCAACAGAGAATAAATTAGAATATATATAAGCGAGGGTTTGCAACAGAACAATCTTACAGTCGGAAATAATTTTTGGGATATCGCATTACATTTTTTAAAGCATATTGCTAACACACAATATGGCTGGATACAAATTGCCATTTGCTGCTCTTTATCGTCTTAATTTCCTTCAACAAGAGGGAATATCATGGACATTATTGAAATAATTTTTACATAAGTTTTCTTGACAACAAAACGATGTTGAAAAACATTATGACGCACCGCTATGGTACACCTACGCATTACAAAAACGTCCTTTGAGTAATAAGTTCAATAATAGATACGCTCATTCATCAATTTCTACAAGAATTTCGGTTCAACGTAATGGGTCTATATATGTTTGCCTGCGTTTATCTGCGGTCCCAAACCCTTCATCCTAAGAGTTGAGTTATATGCGACAGTATCAAGTAAAAAATGTTACTTAATTTTTATTAATGTTGGAAAATGTATCCCAGATATTATTCTTTAGAGGCACACTTTTGAACTTGCTACCATTTGGGTTATTCTACTACAAACGAGATATTTGGACTGGTAAATCCATTTCCTTAACGTTTTTAAACTTATATTGATAGGTAACATATTGAAAGTAACATAGTGGACTTAAGCACTGCGCCACCGGCTCGGTGGTTAGGCTTGCGACCACGGGGTGGGACCCCGTGGTTCGCATCCTGACTAGGGTATGGATGTGTAGTGGTGTTTTTCACGTGTTGCCGAGACGGTAGCAGTGGGCTAGACTGCGTTTGTGTGAGAGACAACACAGTCCAGTCGCTCTCCTCTCCTGAGTTCGAGTCTCAGCTGCGGCAGATAGCAGTGTCGCAGGGAATGGTGTTGTGATGTTGTCTATGTGTGTCCGTCCGTCCTGGTTGAGTGGTAGAATAGCCTACGGCTAAACTCCGCCAGGACAATAATATAAATAAGGCGATTAAAAAAAAAATTGGTTACATATAAAAAATGCTGTACATAGACCAGTCGAATTAGACATAATAAAAAATTTTGCGTCCTGTGGATTTTTTTTTTGTGGAAGTTGTTTAAGAGGGCATAATAAGCAAGCACAGAAAACTACACCCTGCTACACCATGTGCGTCCCCTATTTTTAGGGGTTGAAACTTTGAAATTTTACTTATGTGTCCATATCATTTTCCCTATTGCCCGTAGGGCTCTTTACCAAGTTACACTTTTTGAAGATTCATCCCTCCTCTTCATAATATACATATTACACATTTGCCGTAGGACAAAAGGTTTTGGTTGTACGAGGCCAGAAAGGTCGTGCTGTCCGAATTTGGGGTCTTCTGTACAGGACAAACGGTTATTATTCCTAATCTACAATACAACACATACTAATGCCCTTAAAGAGGGATGATGATTTGTGAAAAAACTTTCATCGAAATGTTACGGGATATTGAAGTTTTGAAAACCCCTTTTTTTAAAAAAAAGTGAACCTACTTTTTTTCGCTCATTTTTTTTTTCATGTATGTACGACCCCAATATAAGAAAATTTACATTGGTTTCATCTTAATACATTCATTGGTTTAGGAGCTAGACAGCAAAATATGCCAAAAATTGCTATTTTGGTATTGTTGCATTAAAAAAACCAAAACCTGGTAAATATTTTTGTTTATCCTAAAAGTCCAATTCATTACGCATAGAAAATGTGTTTTTGTATTTAAATAGGATCAACACTTATTACAGAATAACGATTTATATCGTGTGTTCTCCAGTCTCCCTTTTCACAATTTTTTTTTGCGGCCTTATGGTTCATAGTAAGGCAGAAAGCAATATACACGTGGACAGGGCACAATAGGGTGTTAAAATGCGATAGGACGTACCGTTTTCGAGTAAAACGCACTTGTTTGCAAAAAATTACTTGAGATCTCACTTTTTATCGACTGACTAATAAATACTCACCGCTGACTACGAAAAAATACAACTATGTGTCGCTTCTTGCTTTTTCTGTTTATGAGGGACATTGCTAATGAAAAAATGAAGGGACTCTGACGGAATAGGGGGTTCTCATCTATTTGAGGGTTCACGCTTGTCTGAAATCATCATTGCAACTTATTTTGTGTCTAACCAAATCCACAGTAATTTTACCTTCCTCGAGAAACAGCTATTATATGTCCATTTCATCGAAAAATGATTTTAAAAAACAATCTCCTAAGAAAGAAAACACCAAAATGTAGAATTTATTTATCAGATCACAATTCAGAACAGAATGAAAACTCAAAGCAAACATAACCAAACAAGTGGTTTTACTCGAAAACGGTATCGCATTTTAACAAGAGACCCATTTTAACACCCTATTATGTGCCCTGTTCACATGAATATTGCTTTCTGCCCTACTATGAACTATAAGGCCGCAAAAAAAAAATGTGAAAAGGGAGACTGGAGAACACATGACATAAATCGTTATTACACAATAAGTGTTGATCCTATTTAAATACAAAAACACATTTTCTATGCGCAATGAATTGGACTTTTAGGATAAACAGAAACATTTACCAGAATTATACTGGTTTTGGTTTTCTTAACGCAACAATACCAAAATAGCCATTTTTGGCATATTTTGCTGTCTAGCTCCTAAACCAATGAATGTATTAAAATGAAACCAACGTAAATTTTCTTATATTAAGGTCGTACATACATGAAAAAAAAAAAATGAGCGAAAAAAAGTAGGTTCACTTTTTTTTTAAAAAGGGGTTTTCAAAACTTCAACATCCCGTAACATGGAAACCGCGCGGTATTCGATGAAAGTTTTTTCACAAATCATCATCCCTCCTTAAGGGCATTAGTATGTGTAGTATTGTAGATTGAAAATAATAGCCGTTTGTCCTGTGCAGAAGCCCCCAAATTCTGACAGCGCGACCTTTCCGGCCTCGTACAGCCAAAACCTTTTATCCTACGGCAAATGTGTAATATGTATATTATGTAGAGGAGGGATGAATCTTCAAAAAGTGTAACTTGGTAAAGAGCCCTACGGGCAATAGGGAAAAGAATATGGACACATAAGTAAAATTTCAAAGTTTCAACCTCTAAAAATAGGGGACGCACATGGTGTAGCACGGTGTAGTTTTCTGTGCATGGTTATTATGCCCTCTTAAACAACTTCCACAAAAAAAAGTCCACAGGACGCAAAATTTTTTATTATGTCTAATTCGACTGGAGTAACAGGGTGGACCAAATTAGATGAGGTTTGAGGTTTTCTCTAAAACTATGGCAGATAGACAAAAGCTCAGGTGTCCTAAGCTCGATTTTCGAGAAGCAAACAATGGCGCAAACCGCGATCGTCATCTTTTTCGACTACCAAGCTGCAGAACGTTTTTGGAAAATTGGCATTTTTAGGTGACCTCTATATCTCAATTACCAAGTGTCAAATCGAAAATCGAGTAACACATTCTTAAGGCATTTTTTTGAGTAGAATCTGTTGATGATAAGAAGAAAATTATGCATGCCTCAGTTTTCGAGATATAGACATAACTTGTGTTTTTTAAAATGGAACGCTGTAAATTATTTCATTATTCGATCACAAATTAAATTAGCTATCCAACGATATATCATATATGTCATATTTATCTCTAGAAAATGTGGTTAATTTTCGAAAAATTTAATAAACTTGTGAGGAGGCCATGGAAAACTATTAACAACAACACTTCTTACAATATAAAATAATTTTGCTAAAAATAGGAAAAACTAAGCTACAATAAATGTTCGAATTGTCTTCCATTGACATCTATGCATTTTTGAGACCTTCTTACGGCATTTGTTGCATTTCCAATCATGCGAAATGCAGCTAATGTTTTGTTTTCCAATTCTTCTATGTTATTAGAACGTTCTCTATATATAATATTTTTTAAATAACCCCAAAGCCAGGTTAGGGGTTACATGGGCGCAGCCAGGGGGGGAGCCATGGGGCCCGCCCCCCCCCCCCCCCAAGCCGTCTTCCATGAGCCAAAAAATAAAGAAGCATAATCTCTATCAGTACAAAGCAGTATCCAAATTATCCCTGAAATAAATATTTTGTAATTAATGCCAATATTATCTAGTACAGGAATCTACTACTCATCCTCTGGGGAGGCCGGTTCTATTGCCCCCCCCCCAGATGAATTTTCTGGCTGCGCCACTGAGGGGTTATATCGGGAGATCTAGCTGGCCACGAAAGAGGACCGTTATTTCCTAAAAATTAAACAATATCTAAACTACTTTGTTGTTTATTAATGTGCAGTTAGCTGAATTAATTGTTAGTTATCAATTTAGTTAACTTAGCTAACTAGACATTGATAAACTAGTCCTGAGTGATATATATAGATACCTATCCAATCCTCCCCTCATTTTAAAGTATAACAAACCAACACCCTCAGAAAAAAATTTCAGCTCAATTGAATCAATAGCCACAGAGATATTCGCATTTGAATAGAAACACGCTCGGCCGGCCAACAGTCCGTAGAGTGACGTCACTTGGCGTGCGCCGATACCTATATTAGAGCAGCGATTTCGTAAGTCTATCGTGTCGTTTTTTTTTGGCGTAGAACCAGTTAGGTTCCTTTGAGTATGTCACCGGGCATATGAAATCATATTTTACGACATTTTTTCGTGGTCTCGAACTTTTTAAATCAATGAAAAGTGAAAAAAATGTATTTTTAAATAAAATTGTTTTTTTTTTGTTTCCATCTTTAAAACTATTAAAGGTACCGAAATTTGTTTTGTGTCAGATTAAAGCACACACTGTAGAGCTTTTACCAATATATTAGGTTTGAGCACAATTCGCACTTTCATTTCTCTAAAAATCAGATAAACTAAAAATATATATTTTATGTATTGAAATCTTCACCAATCGATAAACTTTTTTATTTTTGAAAATATTTACATACATGCAGCGAAGAAAATAAAGCCTAATAATCACAAAAGTTTTTGAAACAATATATTTTTTCCTAAAATGTACCGTGTGGTAACAGCGACTTTTTTTATCAGCGCTAAATGCGACATTCGGACGCAATTAATACACCTCGCATGCAGGGTTGGTCAGATTAGTCGCGTAGAAGTGGCGGTTGTCGAAAATCATTTATTCATTGTTCGGATAAAAATTGTGACAATCGAAAATGTGCTTGTTTTAAGGAAGGCCTAAAATGTTGCAACGAGTGCAAATGTCGTTCCTGTAACAACATTATTAAAGATTTCAAGGCAGATATGAACGAATTAGAATGCTATTAATGTAGGGCCTATATAAACTACATACTACATATTTATCTATCCAAATAGAAAATTTATTTCAACAATAAAACTCATTTTATGCGTACGTTTTTACTTTCATTCATTTAAAAATGTATAATAAACTTACTAATTAGGTGGGTAGTTAGTAACACTGATTGATATTTATAGATTAGGTTCTTTTTATTATTAAAGGTAGACTATTTTATATTTATTGTACAATTTCTTAATATTATCAACATATGATCAATACTACTGTACAATAATATGAAATATTGAACAATAATATTGATCCCCTAGATGCTTTTGATCGTTGCAGTCGGCAGGCTTGCTACAGCCGAGCGCGCAAGAATATGACTTTGGCCCGTTAAAAAAAATCGCTGACTCAATACTATGAACGGAACATGAAAAATTTTTATCCTAAAAACTTTTTTCAACTATTGGCTTCAATTTGTACGCAGCATGTATATACAAATTTTCATAAATAAATTTTTTTCTCGATTGTCTAAAATTTACGCTACTGAAAATAACAGGTTTGAGATTCCTATTATTTTTCCTACTTAAAAAAAAATAAATCGGGTTCACGTGGGACGTTGTTCGAAGCGCTGTTGTGTCTACTTTAATCAAAAAAAAAAATAGCTTGATAGCACAAATATTTTCAGAGATATAGCGGTGGAGACGTTAAAAAACATATTTCATTATAAATCTTATTTTTTTTTGAGTTTTTCCGAAATAAAAAAGTTCTCGACCACCAAAAAATGTAAAAAATGATTTCGTGTACACGATTATCTTACTAAAGAATCCCACTAAGTCTGGTTTGGTTCTACGCCGGTTTTTCTCGAAAACTAAGCGACTTTACTTCCAGATTTTACTCTACTAACTTGCATTCACAGCCGTGTTCACTGGGCGGTTCAGCCATCTGACGTCAGAACTCGACTACATGGGTTATCCCGAGCGTTTTTAAGCGCGCCGACTTTAACAATTTTTTTATACATGAAGGCGGCGTCAGTAAATTCTAATTTTTGGCATACTTACTATACTTACCAAGCTCTTTCAGAATATGTAATAATAAAAAATTGTTAAATGAGCCTATTTCGTGTTTTATTTGACGTATGACCTGAGGCACTATCGTGTTGGTAAATTAATCTTTGAAATTGTCTATCAGGCGTATTGTCTACAAAGGGCTCTATTTCTTGTCGTAGAATGTAATATAAAATTTTCGGTATGTAAATTACCGTGGAAAAAATGAGGACCGCTTATTTGGTACCTAATAAAACCACACCGTACACCAAATCCAAATCATCCTTGACGATTAACTGTAGCGGTTACGTGCTGATTAAAAATTCCGGCACTGCTTATGAAGGCCACGTCTGTCCATATAATTGTTCCTTCAAACCCTGGCACTTCATTGCACTGACACAAGAACCACTGACAAAAATCGAGATGCCTTTGAAAGTCGTTTGGGTGTAGATGGTGACTAATCCTAATTTTGTAGGGTTTGAATTTTTTTTTTAAGCAACGCAACGCAGTTGTTTTTGGGATTCCTAAATTTTCCTGTATTTCGCGAGACGATATATTAGGATTTTCTCTTACAGTTTCTAAAACAATATTTTGTACAGTTTATCTACCTGCTTTATATATATTTTTTGCTCGAGGTTTTATAAATGATATGATCTTTTAAATTTTGTTCTAGCCTTTTGAATATTTTTATGTATGTCTGTCTCTTTTCTAGATATCTAAAAATATTGTTTAGGCGACACTTTTGGCACAAAGTTTTGCCGTCTATAACTTACCTATTAAAATAAAGCTCGGAAGCTAAATTTGAATCTTCTCCGCATTCTATAAAACACTTAATTACATCGTATTTTTCACCATTGCTAAATTGTCGGATGCTATGAACCTGAATAAGCTAGCCTACTTCAAAAAATACAAAAAAAGGGCCAGTTCTGTTGTGTGAAAAACATGACAGTACCGTGTTTTTTGGATTTTTGCACTCATCGTGTGAAAAAAGACAGTTTCGAGTCATTGTCAGTGTGCGTTATTTGTCGTTTTCGAAGGTAGTCGTAGAAAAAATTCCTTGCTAACCTTAATCATTTATTTCCCACGAAAATCCTTATGCTCTTCTACTATTAACATCTTAGTAGAAAATTGATAATAATCATTACATCACGTTTCTCATATAGTCACAGGTTTGAAATATAAAAGATTTCAGTTAGATGGTGTACAAGAAAGTTCTGTGCTGGGCACATCGCATCAGATCTAATGATCAAATAAAATTTTACATTCATATAAAAAGGGAAGGAATAATATTTAATCTTCTACCCTGAGCTCTACCCCAGCCAATTACTCTAGCCTTCAGGGAGCGAGAAATGACTGGTCCACTACGGACTGTGATAGTATATTAGCAACCACATTCAGGGCCCATTTGTTTGTTGTCAGATATTTCGGGCTAATGTTGGCAGTGCTTAATGCTTATGAAATTTAGTTCTCATTAAGCGATTTAACAGTTTTTTTTTAAATTATAATACCATTAATTACATTTGTAACAATTCGCGACCCAAGGGAAATGTTTTGCAAAAAGTTTGCGACTCGTTTGGATGTCTCAATTAACAGTGAGGAATGAAACACTTTATGACATAAAACAACGACAATTCGTTCCTCAAGGGAAGCCGCCCCGCTTGTTAGGGGAAACAAATTAGTATTTTACACAGGGTGTGACGCTAGCAATTTTCTCAAATATGAACGAGAAATGAAACGCATGAGAACACATTTTTTAGACTCAGTAGGTACAGTACCTACAGTTACAGTTTTCTTTTTAAAGAAAATAATAATAATAATGACAGCAAGCCGACTCCATAATGACTCGTCGACGCAGGACTGTTCTGGGGGTGACTTGCTTCAACACGCTGTACAAGATCTTTACTAGTGTAATCAATGAGCGTATATTAAGTTCAATAGGCGCTGCCTGGGATAACATATACACTAGTGGCAGCTAAAAATCCTGGGTCCATCCCTATAATAACATAGAGTGAAATATAAATAGCAAAATAATGTACGTGAAAGAAAGCGATATATTAACATCGATGCCAGGCACGTCATCATGTTAAGAGTTCCACCGACGACTAAAAGTAGCTAAAGAGAAAAGCGGCAACAGCGTAGGTTAAATCTGTTTCCTTTCAGCTTATTATTTGTCCATTTTTCTTCTCTTCTACCATTCATTGATCGACTCAATATTTTACAATGTCACTACTGCATGAACAGAGAGGTGCAAAAAGTGGAGTAAAAAGTTGCAAAGACAACTTGCTTGCAGACTGGTGTATTTGTCAGGATGCCACCTACTACAAGCATAATATTTCTGTTGCTTAGGTGGACTACGCTACGGCATTTGATACTACCTCCCATGCCTTGCTTATATGATTGATGGAAAACCTGAAGATCCACTCTAATGTACAAATATGCATTGAAGATCTATTCTCACTGTGGATAATTAAATTTTCCGTACGATGTCTAATAAGTGGCTGAACTACAGAAGAGGACTCTTCTATTATTCTGTATCTCTTTGTTAACTCTCTCAATAAAATTGAGCTTAGAAAAAAAAAGGATATAAATCCGGGCCACCTAATAGAAGTGAATATAACACTCATCTCTTATATATGGATGGTCTTAAGTTATACCAGTTATATCCAGTAAAAATGATTTACCGTGTCAATATACATCATCGATCGGGATGAGCAACTGCACCATTTTTCACATGGTACGCTGAAGATCGGGCGGTGTAAACGAAGACACCGAATTGGTGAACGGTAGAATTATAAACACACCACATATAATATAGTAGACAACTACACTACACATAATAGACAACCCCCAAATCCAAAACCAATGCTGCCTGGAAAGGGTTACACATTTGGAAAAACGCCGACTTACATCCCCACAATACCCACCGGTATTGTCAGTACCGGGGCTAGGGCTCGAACCCAGAACGCAAAAGACAGTCGTTCAGCATATTCGCCACTCAATAGTCCTTAACTAACTGAGCTACCGTTTATATCCTAGTGCAGGGGAATCCTAAAAATTCTTGGGTGTCTCCCAAAGAGGCCTTCGGGACGCAACTTTAGTAAAAGGGACAAGGCGCTAGTAATAGATGCAAAGTGCTAGTTAGGCGCACATGGAAATCGTAACTATCCGGCAAAAACAAAATTTCTGTTACAAATATACTGCCCTATTATCTCGTACTCATTTGGTGACCTTGAAACACCTGAACTTAGTTTTACCCCAAATATAAATATTTCAATCAAAGTGCAGGCGGCGAACGACAAGCTGATCTCGTGAGAGAGCTGGGATTTCGTGGATTCGATTTTTAGATGAGTCGGAGGTTGAACCATCAATTTCACAGTACCTTAGCAAACTAGTTTGTTTTGTGACCAAGAGGAGAGAAACTAAAGATCTTATAAAAAGGGAGCCATCCACAGACAAACTGAACTATATGCTACCCTCTCAGTCATAAAACTGTCTGATGACTGTGGAAAGGTCTGATCTGAGTGACCACTGTGGAAAGGTTTGATAGCACTCAGACAGACACAACATAAAGAATTAAAAAATGTAATTTAAGATAAAATATAGTATTTATTTAAATCCTTTAGAAAGAATGTTCAAAGACAAGATAGTGATCATAAAAATAGCAAAAATATTTGATCTAGACGGTCCAACTGATCGTAGGTTATTATAGTTTGTCACGACGCAAAAATGAGAATTCTGTAACTCAATACATTTCAAATAGTTCGGGTATTTCACCAGGCCGTCTGGTTATGCTATTCACCAATAGATGGCGAAGACTACAACAAATTCTAATTATTTAATTTTTGCTTAATTTCATTTTACAATATGACATGTATAATTATTTTGGGCAACGATATTTATGCGTAATGATTGTTAATAATTATTATATATATATATAGTGAAATATGATCAAAAGTCCATAATATAGATTTGGTCAAGAAAAGGGAAATGATGATCGTTCTTCCGTAATTATTTTTTGTGAAAGGCAAATTCTATAAATGCCAGGCAAGTAGTAATACTCGCCCTTTTTCGCTCAAGAATTGAGATTAAAACTTTGCTAAGTGTTAATTAGTCAAAGGGCACATATGGCTACTCGTTATGAATTAACGGATCTAGACTAATTTTTAACACATTTTTCAATTAAATTTTGGTGTATTTATTTGGGTTTCGATATTTAAATCGGATTTTGTTTGGCAAGTTACGTCCAGAATTTTCTGGGTAAGTTTTAAATTTCCTTGATCTACGAGCAAAACACGTGCTCGAAATTAGGTTAGAATTTGAGAATAATTTTTGGTAATTTATTGTAGACGTTTTTTTGGGATACGGAGTAGAACAACCATCAGCCGTTATCATATACCTCTTTGGGTCATTTTGTGTAATTTTGGAGATATTTTGAGACTTGGATCATATGAAGGACTATTGGTTACGAGTTTAAATTTATGAAAAAATTACCTTGCGATACAACAGAACTGTAACGGAGAGTTACCTACGACCAGGACCTGTAATTTTGGTAATTTTGGTATTCTGTAAATTTGGAGAGCTGGAGATTATTTGGAAGTTTTATATTGCATTCAACGCAGGAGATTCCAGGCAATGGTCTTAACCTACCAGTAATCGGAGCACCCTTGTGATCAACTGCTGCTGGATTTAGGGTGTTTTAAAAGTTAAGTTGTACTATATTTTGTATGTAATCATAAACATTTTTGTTCTTTGATATAAATTAAAAGTTAAACTATTTTTCCGCTAGCTTCAGAGTAACGATTGTTAGATACTATTGTAAGGCTGTTATATATATATTTTACTAAAATGTATGATAATTTTCTTGTATGTTACTCAAAATTGTACAAGGAATAAACTGAAATTCTTAAATTTGTTATTTTATTGCTTCTCTCTATCTCACTAAAAGGATTCGTAATACCTGGGACCATTTTAGTTATTTGGGGTTTTGAAATCGTAATAAGTTATAAACAGATTACTAAACTAGAAATGGCAAACAATCCATAAATCTTGATATAATAAAATCCGATATTTGAATATTTATCCAAAAATAAGATAAACATATTTTGCAATTTAAAATAGCACAAAAATTAGAATTGACACTTTCTCACCACTCGAAGTGGACACTTTGAAAGCCTGGTGAGGTCCGGCAGCTCCTACCAGCTATTTCTGGTTAACGCAGGTCGCTGAATATTGAGTAACGGAATGAATTAAATAAATTTAATTACCTTTAGCTTGTATGATGCGCTTCGTAAAACCAGATAATAGCAAAAGTGGCAATGCATATGCCTATTAACTATCTATACTTAGAAACTGTAACGAATAACGCCCACTAATGCAAGACGCCTCTCTACCTACTCTTTTGAAAGTTTAGTTCCCACTACAACGCAAGATTGATTTAACATGATTGAGCATTGAACACACACGCAGCGCCGGCTAAAGCATAAGAAACTTATGCTGTGCGCTGCCGCTGTGGTTGGTTCCGATCTTTTAAAGCGAGTTTAAAATAGATGCTGCTAGAAGTATTAAATCGAAAACCAGCGGCAAAGTTTCTCGATATTATACTCTTCGCGAATACAAAAACGAAGAGTATATTGCATTTGATCGGTACATTTCTAAAACCGGAAATATCGCTCGTAGACAACAAATTTGCATGTCATTGTGTTAGTGAACGAATATTGAACAACTTTCAAAATGCCCGTCTATCTGTCTGTCCGTCCGTCCATCACGTTTCTTGTAAGCACGATAACTTTAGAGAGAAATGTCCGATTGCATTGAAAATTACACAGTAAGTTAGTGTTAGCCTATTTTGAAAAAAAAAAATCGATCAGTTTGATTCATAAAAATTCTAACCTTTTAAATGATAATTTTATTTCGACCACATTTTCTTGGCGTTTTTTTCGCACAATAGCGATAGTTTTAAAGTGTTGTTTTTAAGTACTTTTATATATTATTTTTAATAAAATTGTTAATTTTAAATACGCCACAGGTGGATAGAAGTTTTAACCTTTTTTTTTTAAATTTATTGTCGTTAAGCCGAACCGGACCTGCCCCGACCAGCCTTACATTCACCACGGCGCTGCATGTCGTGGTTGTCTGGCTGGCCCCTGGTCAGGTTTCGGGGAGGCACATGCTTGTAATTTTAATATAAATAAAGCATTCTTGATTTGACTCGGAATTCAAAGGTCCCGGGTTCGAAACCCACAAGGTTTTGGTATAGTTTTTTTTTTATTTTGCACCAACTAAGTTCGTACTATAAAATTAAAAATGCGAAGAGTATCCTATAGAATGTGTAACAGTTATATAAAAAGTTCAGTAAATCGGCGATGAGTATGTTTTTAGCTTGATTGTTTTGTGTTTACACATAAAAACAATAATTAAAAAAACATATTAATGGCAAATCTGTAGTTTTAATTTAAAAAAAAAATGTCAAAATCGGTGAAGTGGAAGCTGCTACCTAAGTAGAAAAAAGTCCAATTAACCGGGCGGCTGGGTGAAGTTTCATTGCATAATTTTGATTTACCTTTTTTTTTTTTAAGCAGTTCAATTTTTTACATTTTTTTTTTCACACTAATGTCTTAAATAGCTATTATAAAATTTTCTAAAAAACACTAGAGGTCTAATTTGTTTTCCATTCCCGTGTCATATTTTCAAGAGCAATCAAAAGCTAATTCTTCATTGCCCACAAAAGGGACAACAGCTTATATAGATTGTGTATATTTTAATATGCTAATGAAGTTCCTACTGGCCGTAGTTAATTACTTTTCAATTAAACCTATTGAACATCCAGTCAGTTACCTATATAATGGGTGTTACTTTTGACACCGCAGTTCGTATAGTTTGCATTAATAATTATACCACAACAGTTTAATAACAATACACTAATGAATAAAAGCATTAATCATATTACACAGTGCAATAGGGTTTTCCCCACAAATTTTATTTTAATATTTCGATGCCTGAATATCATTTGATGTAGCGTTTTGCCAAGTTAAATCATCGACTCTTTCAATAAACAACAGATATACAAAAAAACTCCTATGAAATTTTGCTAACGCTTTCGTAGGTATTTTGCGATTTTAAAATTTTAATTACTGATTTCAACCAACTTAGTTTTATCCTTTTCTCCACGCAGTCCTTCGATTTTGACTGGTTGTCAGAACAAGATTATTGGTGTTGGTAAAATGCCTTAATGTGCTTATTGCATATTTTACAAACTACCATAATTCCCTTTTATTCTTATCTCATTTTTCAATATATTTCCATTGTACAGTCGTGGACAGTAAAACATAGGACAACTCTTTTATCCTAATGTAAATCTGCCGATATTTGAATATGTAGTAAAGAGCCGAAATAAAACAGACATGAGAACAATTTTATTTTAAAACAGATATGGTAATGATAAACAGTTCAATTGATTCGTGGCAAATATAATAATTTATTAATTAAAATTAATAGTAACTATTAATACTTTTTTATTGCACCATTTCTATTTATAACTTCCATTAGTCTGTTTGCCATAGAATTAAATAAACTTACGCAATAATCATCAGTAATAGTTTCCCATGCATTATTTATTATTTCCAATAATTCTTGGCCATTCTATGGTCTGGCATTTTGTTTTTTGGATATGCTTTACGAGTAGCCCCCATACGTTTTCTATAGGGTTAAAGTCTGAATGTAAATTGTTTTAATTAATACTCAAATACTGAAATAAACACTGGAAAAAAAGTAAATAACTCGACAACAACTCATTCTACCTTATATAAACAAGAATACCTTTCTTATACCTTTTAAACCAAGGAGTGTTTTCCTTGCCGATTTTTACAAGCTTTTATTTAACTTGTTTTGTATATAGGTATGTTAGTTTGTTTGTTTAGTTCAAATCCTGCAAGTCAATTTTAAAACAGTTATCCCAACCGATTGAGCTGAAATTTTGCATACACGTTTAGTTTGGATGACAATGCATGGTTAGCTAAGTGACGTCATTCTAAATCCAATATGGCAGACTCCCAAAGATGGCGGACCAGTTATTATACTCTTCGCAAAAACGAAGAGTATATTGTATTTGATCGGCACATTTCTAAAATCGTAAATATCGTTCGTAGAGAAAAAAATTTCGTATCATTGTGTTAGTGAACGAATTCTGAACAACTTTCAAAATGTCCGTCTGTCCGTCCGTCCGTCCGTCCGTCCGTCCGTCCGTCCGTCCGTCACGTTTCTTGTAAGCACGATAACTCAAGAAAGAAAAATCCGATTGTACTGAAATTTGGACAGTAAATTAGTGTTAGCTAGAGGAAGAACCCTATTTTTGAACAAAATCGATTGGCAAATAAAAATGTTATTAATTATTTAAATTTGAAAAAAAAATTTTTTCGATTTTTATGTTTTTGTAATTGAATATAAATTTGGTGAAATGATATTTCATTTTAATATCTAAATATTTATATATTTTACAAATATACATTTCATAATGTAATATGCAACCGTGAAAATATGATTTTAGCTCGTGTCTTATAATGTAAAAATTTACATTTTCTCTACGTGTAAGGTGGTGGTGTAGCTCTTACGCCTTTGACTCGGAATCCAAGGGTCCCGGGTTCGAAACCCAAATGGTGTATGGTATAGTTTTTTTTAATTGTTACTTTATTTTACCAACTAAGTTCGTACTATAAAATTAAAAATGTCTAAAACCAACATTATTTACAAAAAACTGCGAAGAGTATCCCATAGAATGTGTAACAGTTATATAAAAAGTTCAGTGAACAGGCGATGAGTACGTTTTTAGCTTGTTTGTTATGCACCCCCATGATATGATATGGGTATCAAATGAAAGGGTTTGCTGAGAAGAATACGAAAATAAAATGACGTCACACTAAATTCAATATAGCGAACGCCCCAAGATGGCGGACAAAATTTTTTAGTATTAACACTATAATTTGATCGTATAGTGTATCGTTCATACGTTGTATTCTAAGAAATGGTGAAGGATCCGGTTTAAACTATTTTATATCGGATAGGAATGATGCAATGAATATATAAAACTAATTAAGGCGTAGCTAAAAATTTAAAAATAAAATTAAATGAAAAAAAACTTTTCTAAAAACAAGCTTTTATTATTTAGGTGTACTAAAACGAAAAAAATAAAAATAAAAAAAAAATTAATTGTCTTAAAAGTTTGCGTGAATAGAAATAAAAAAAACTCACTTAGATACTTACAATCTGTCAAAAAAAATTAATGCCTGTATGAACTTCTCACGCGCGACAAGCTTTTAAGACAATTAATTTTTTTTTATTTTTATTTTTTTCGTTTTAGTACACCTAAATAATAAAAGCTTGTTTTTAAAAAAGTTTTTTTTACATTTATTTTTTTATTTAAAAAGTTGGAAATAAAAAAGTTAGTGGGCCAAAAGCTAAACCACCTACTAAAAAATCGCTTTACACTTTATTGACTTGTGAGGCTTGCGTTGTCCTTTTTATGTGATAATGTAGAAGATCGTTACACACAGCGTCATACTAATGCATTTATTATGGGTGCCACGCGCGTTCCCCCTTGATTGTGTGTGGTTGTTTCCACTCCCAGTCGAGTTCTATATGTTTAATAGATGTTTGATAGACGAGAAAGTTAAAAGCTGTACTTACCTTAATTTACTAACTTTCTTCTCTCTCAATATGGCTTCTCTGACAATACACTTTAGCTTATATATATATATATATATATATATATATATATATATATATATATATATATATATATATATATATATATATATGTATATATATATATATATATATATATATATATATATATATATATATATATATATATATATATATATATCACTGTAATGGATCTTGTGCTTAGAGATCTCTGATTCACTTTTATAGAAAATCCCTCTCGAGCTTTAGTGAGCCGATCAGTGTATTGAGTTGCAGGCTTACGGGGTCATGAGACGCCCGATACTCGACTCCGATCTAACACACAAAAGCCCTCGAGGGAAAATACCTAAAGATAATCATTCAAACAGTAAAATGCAACAGTTCCAATAATAATTTATTGATATCTAAGAGAATTATATATGTTTCAATAAATCGCCTCCCCAAGTAGGGCAAGGACGAGTGAGGACTTTTATTTCGCAACTACCATTTAATGGAGAGCAGTAGCAATCGGTTAGGTAAAAAGATTCACACAACTTCCTGAGAAGTTTATGCAGGCACTTTGGTGTTAGGACTGACTGAAAATGATATAAAAATATTTTACTTAAAAATTTTTGTGACACTAGTGGTTAGCTTTAAGGTTCCTTTCAGTGATTATACTACTCTACTTTTAAACTTGGCATACGTGTTCATTAGCCATCAAAGAACACATCTCTCTATGATAAAATCTCTCCGATATATAAATTTTTTAAATTCGGGTGGTTTAGAAGATGAGTTGTACGCCAGCATGCCTTTCTTTAGTAGCTATCTTAACGGTTTCATTTGCTGCAATTTCAAAGGTAACTTTTTCATGAATTGAAACAGATTTTTCACAAAAGAAACATATCATTTTCCTCGTTCGTTCCCTTCATTTTAGAGAGAAATGTATTTCTTGACTTGAATTATTATTAATTATATTTTGAAATTTATATATGCATAAACACGCACTGAGACACAATAAAGCGATTATTTGTGTGCAAGAATTTGTTATTTAAATGTTAGAAAAACATGTAAACACGTACACAATTCACTAGAAATCAGAAAACAAGTCAAAATAGATAAAAAACTCGTCTTTACTGTCGGAAGTTTACAGACCCAATGGAATCCTGCTGACTTTAGTATAAAAGTTGGAGAATGTTTCAAGGAGAGACAGCAGCTTCAAAGGAATGTTTCATGGACAAACATAAGTACAAAGGAACCTTTCATGTAAACTATAGAAAAATTATTTTGTGAAAATTCTGTTTCAATTGATAAAAAAGTTACCACTGAAATTACATCAATTGAAACTATTAAGCTAACTAATAAAGAAAGGCTTGCTGGCAAACGGTTAATGTACAACTCATACTCGAAACCCAAACTTTAAAATAGTATAGATTTTATCGTAAAAAGTCAAAAATGCGCATAATAGTCTAGGAGATAGCTACATATATGGGGCCTGGGATATAACCTGTTGGCATTGCTGTTATGTTTTAGCAAATATTTTTCCGAGTATTTTATCTTATGTGAGTCAGACCTCCCCTCCTGACAGTTTTGGCGCTAGCCGCCCCCGAAAATATTCAATATTCAGAGTATAACCCTTTGGGGCTTGGTGTTAGTTGAAGAGGGTATTTTGGCGATCAACATTCGATATATGCCAACATTTTTTCTCCGTGCATTTGGCAACACTGGCGACATCAATTATGGCCAAAATTAGAACGTAGTATAACCCTTTCTAACCAGACGGAAAATTTTCGTTGTCAATGCTCATTGCTGGAAAACCATATGTCAACATGTTCTGCTTGACCATTTTCCAGATTTTTTGGCCAAAAATTGGACTTTTGGCCTAAAACGGTAGTTTCTGTGAGTGCCAACATTTTTTTCTCAATGTAACCCCCCCCAACCATCCCCGAACATTCAAATACCGATTATTATGCCAAAAAGAATTAAAAAAATGACACATTTAGCGAGTAATGACCAAGAAATTAATAAAATTATCCTTTTTAAGTATTTTAATCTTTTGGAGTTTTGGGGGTGGTTTAGGGGTTTTCTTAACAGTTTGCTCTTGTTTAATACTGCAATGTTTTGTTTTTATTAAAAGGCTCTCCTCATAGTTCTTTCTTAAGGTACTAAATCTTAAAAATATAGATTTTTTATTATTCAGAATAAGCCTATTTTCGGTAAAACATTCGTGAGCCTGTGAGAGCCTTACATTAGCTTTGTTTATGTCTATGTTCTATATTCGATTCTGATATTAGAAGAGATGAGTCATCAGCAAATAGTATAGAATCTTCTACGATAAAATCTTTCACATAAATAATGTATAGTAAGGGACCTAAAACTGATCCTTGTGGTACCCCTATTGAACCTGGAGCAACAAAGTGTGCTCTATCACTTAGATAGCTTTTAAACCAATTTAGTGGTTTACGCATTATACCATAGATCTCAAGTTTTCTTATGACTTTAGCATGGCTTACAAGATCGAATGCCTTACTCAAGTCAAGAAAGGATTTTATAATTTTTTGTGTCACATATTTTTCATATGTTTTAGAGAAAGAACTTAATATGGATATTGGTCGATAATTCTTCACCTTTGAATTACAGCCTGACTTAAATAAGGGTGCTATCTTCGCAATTTTTAGATTTTCTGGAAAAAATCCTTCAGTTAAAGAGCAGTTTAATAATTGTTAATGGTTTCAAAATTGGCATTATACATTTTTTTAATAAATTCGTGCTAATATTGTCGTCCACACTTGAGGAATTTGAATTTTTCAGATTGATTGGACAATGCTTAAAACTTCATATTCAGTTGCAGGTAAAAAAAAAATGAGAAGGGATTATGTTTCATATGAGTTAGATGATAATTTTGTTGAGGTGGATCAGGAAGCAATAAATTAGGTACATCGTTAAAATATCTGTTTAGATGATTACCTACAACATAATTGTCATTTGTTAGAACGTTGTTTACGTCTAAAATGAGTTCGTTTTTATGTTTATTGTTATTAGGCCTGATTATGTTCCATGCCATCTTCGATTTATTTTTAGAATTAGCAATTAAATTATTGTTATATTGTTATATCTTTTTAGCTTTTTTAAAAAGCTGTCTATAAATAGATTTGTATTTTTTATAATAAAGTTTGATATTTTCATGTCCATCTAGACTTAATATGTATAAATCTTTTAATTTTCTCGATGATATTTTTAAACCATTTGTTATTCATTTTTTTTGAGGAATTTATATTGCTCTTAATAATTTTGGTTTTTACTGGAAATGCAATTTAAAAGTATCAAGAACATTGTGAATTTAGTATTTATTTAAAATATCACTCCAGCTCTCGTTCTTAAGTAATCCACAAAAGTGGTGAACATTATCCACATTATTTAATTCTCACTTTTCGTAGAAACAGATATTTTTTGAACATTGTTCCGGCACGGTAGCTCAATCGGTTAAGGCGTATTGAGTGGCGAATACGCTGATCGACTCGCTACCGCGCTCTGGGTTCGACCCCCAGCCCCGGTATTGACAACACCGGTGGGTGTGGATGTATGTCTGCGTTTTTCCGAATGTGTAACCCCCTTCCGGACAGCCTTGGCTTTGGATTTGGGGGTTGTCTACTATCTGTGGTGTGTTTATGTTTATGTTATTGTGATCACTGATACCATTATTTATTACAGAACTCTTATATGATTTCTCATTTAAATTTACACAAACAATATATGATATATAACGAACATATTTATAGCCCAGTCACTTTATACATGAACCTCTAAAAAAATACAACCTAAGATTTTCCAACGGGATTCTCTTTATTTTGGCATAAAAAATAAGTTCTCGAAAGTCCATAAAGCCAACTGGACGGCTACAATAGTTACAGCAGGTCAAATGTCAAGAAAATCGGTTTTTCTCAAATATCTCGTAAATCATAGGTTTTACGTTAATTTTGGTTATTATAAAATTTGTTCGTGAGATAAATCTGCATAAAAAAGGTCCTATTCAAAATTTACGTAGAACCAATAGTTTTTGAGATTATTGAGAAAACTCGGACATTGTGCTGCATTCGTTTCCGCACCTAGGGTTGCCAGGCGTCCGGCTTTAGCCAGACATGTTTGGCTTTTTACGGTTTCGTCCGACTAAAAATTAACGTGTCCGGCCTGTCCGGCTTTTGTTTGGCTTTTTGCATAAGGCTCTAATACCTACGTGATTTTTTTCGTTTTTAGACGCTTTTCTATAGATACATTTTATTGTTTTGCGATGACTTTTTCTGTTCCTATGTAACAAATGTTTCTTTTTAAATTAATCAAGTTTAATAAATATATTAAAAGAGTGATTTTGTGTTTTAGTTATTTCTTTATGGCGAACGAATGCTGTTCGGCTTTTTGTACCAATTGTTCGGCCAAATTTATAAGTCCGGCTTTTCAAATTTTAGACCTGGCAAACCCTATCCGCACCACCTTTAAGGTAGAATGCAAGGCGCGTTTTTTTTTACATGGTGTCACCTGTTGGCCTAATCCATGGGTTACAAGTTATATTATAATTTTGTTGATTATGGTTCGTCTTTGCTGACTTCTTCTTCTTCGTCTCCGTCTTCTATTTCCACTTCTTCAATATTTTCATCATCGTCAACCTCAGCGGAAAATAATGAAATGAGTTCGTCTTCATCATCGTTGAACTCATATTCAACGGTTGTATCCTCGGACATCGTATTGAGTACACGACTGGCCCCGACAAGAGACACAAACTACGGAACATGGCAATCCTATTTTTCTGCGTCCAGAATTGGTGCCACAACCTTTTGTGCAATTGCAGAAAATAGAATTGAGAAGTTCATCTGGTGCAGGAGGAATCAGCTCTAATAAATTATTGTTTAAAGTCCAACCCCATTGCTGAGGGTCTAAATCTTTTCCCAGCCAAGTTTGAACCTGGTAATATATCCTCATAGTACAGTCACTGAAGGTTTTCACCTCCGATTTCGTTGAACCTTCATCGATTTTCATGAAAATTTGTGAGTAGTTAGAGGATACCTCAAGAAACAAAAGTGACATAGTGCCATCTTGCGCTTTTACCCTGGGGGTGGATGCCCTCTTCTCGGGGGTGGAAATTATTTTATAAAAAATAACCCAAGGAATCAATAGAGGGACCAATTCTAAGCAAAATTTGTTATATAAAGTTATTAAAATAAATCAATACTTTTTGAGTTATTAAAGATCAAAAATTTTGATTTTTCGTGAAAAAAATGCATGTTTTAAAGCGGTTTTTCATAAATAACTCAAAAACTATAAGTTTTTACAAAAAAGTTGTCATTACCAAAATTGAAGCTAATAAAAAAACGATTAAATTTCTTCCTTAAAAAACCTTTTAATATTAATTCAAAGTGAGCTATAGGTAATTGAATGTATATTTTTTTTCGGCGAGTACTCAAATCTAAGTATTCAAGCTTAAATAACGGGAAAACGATGCATTTTATAAAATATACTTACTGAACACTTTTCAAAGTACTCAGAAATACCTATCAAATGAGCTGTAGAAGAAGTTGATAGCATCAAAATTAAGCAAGTTATGATGAAAATAAGAGGACCCTTTCGAATTTTTTAGGAAAAAGTGAAAAATAAAACCTACGCCATTTCCACAAAAATTAAAATTTATAGTAATCCCTATAAGACTTTCTTTATTTTAGCATAAGTAATGACTTTAAAAATTTTGACCGGTTTAGAATTGCATATTTTTGAAAAAAAATATAATTTAAAGAAATCAGAATTTTTCAAATTTTCGTAAATTTCATTTTCTTTTGATAATAACTCCAAAAATACTCGATATACGTAAAAAAATAATAGAGAACGAAATTTGAGGTTTTTTTTAACAAAGATTATAGTTTTTTTTTTATTTTTGTAGGATAAAAAATAACCGAGATAGAAACGTTTAAAGCCTAAATTTTACTGCGAGAACCATGTAACCGGGGCCCTTTAACCTTTTATCTTTTAAAAAATAAGGGTTTTAAAAGATTAAATTTAATACGATCTTATAGCCCTTGAAATTACCTTTCAAATGGTTTTTGGATGAACCTGATATCATAAAAATTAACGGAGTTATTGTAAAAAAAACAATAACATTTTCTTGGAAAAATTTTTTGAGCAGAGATTTTGTATGCATATATAGGAAAAAAGATAGATAGTAAAAAGTAGACGTGTCGTGTCGTGTTAAAAGTGATTTTTTGCAACTGCGGCGCTTCTTGCGGGTGTCGAAGAGTAGGGTTATTTTGCAATGCAACCTGCGGATCATGCAGTGGGGACAATTGCCAAAATAGCCCTCCAATTAATGAAGAAGGAGAAGTTGGTGAAGAGAGCTCTGATGAAGAGTGAAAAATTAAATTTAATGTACTATGAATATTTGATTAATTTATGAAACATTATTTAAATAAAAAATGAATAAACTTTTCATATATTTTAATATTTATTTTAATACATTTTCCTCTTAATTAATAAATTAAATTTTTATAAGTCACATAAGCACTGAAAAAATTGTTTTCAACGTCAAATTATGCTTTTTCATCAATTTGTGCACGAAGGGTAGTTTGGGGAATGTGGAAAGAATAATATTAATAAAGTTTGAAATATATTAATAAAGTTTATCATAAGTAATAAAAAAGATTCTAAATAACTAAAGCTATTAAAGCTGATAAAAAAAAATGTCCATTATTTTTATGACAAGTGGTAGTTTTTAAGGGTGGAAAATTTCGCAATAAATAAATAATTACTTTAATACTCAGTAAATGAGATTTCAATTCAGTAATGTATTATTCAAATGATTAAAGTTTCTTGAAACCAATTTTTTCAATGATTCTGCATTAAGGGGGTGGTTTTTAAGGATTGAAATTTCACAGTCAACCAAAAATTATATCATAAACATTAAACAAACCGTTTGTGTAATGTTAATATGCGATTTCATATTTCAGAAATACAAAAAATGATTTTTTCATGATTTTCGATTTAAGGGTGGGGGCTAAAAGGGTTGAAAAATTAATTAAAATCATAAATCATGCATATAAGTGTTGAAAAATATTTATTTTATCTAATTAAACGAGATTACTTACGCCAGAATGCTTAAATCTGCATTTTTTCCCATTTTTAAAAAAAGGGGTGGATTTCACCCCAAAAAGCGCAAGTCGAACATGTCACTTTTGAAGTTGAGGGTAAAATATACTCAATCCCAAATTTTCATGCAAATCGATGGAGGTTCACCGAAATCGGAGGTAATAGTTGATTTTTACCTTCATTCACTGTACTATCAATAGATGTTGTTGAGTAGCTGCTGCTGTGGGTGGAAGTGACGATAATTGCACAGGCTTATTTATTAGCAAATTTCTCGAACAGTTTTCTATTTTGAATGCCGTCAATGCTTCCTGTAAATCTGGTCTTTTTCGTAATGTTTTAAATGCATTTAATTTTCGTTTTCGAAATAAGGCAATGGAATGTTAGAAAGCTACTACTAAAAGATTTACTATTATTATTATGAAGAAGTGTCCATTTCAAGGACATCTCAGACAGAAATTATGCGAGTATGTGTGCATAAACGATGTTCCTCTGTATTCATAGGTCTTGTTATCTATATACAACACTCTACGTATATAATAGTGGCGTATGCACTTTGCTCCGAAGTTTCTCAGACCAATATCTCGAAAACTATTTGTTCTACGTATATTTTGTATAGAACCTTTTTTATACATATTTATCTCATGAACAAATTCTATAATAGCCAAAATTAACGTGAAACCGATAATTTACCAGGTATTTGAGAAAAACCGACTTTCTTGACATTTGACCTGCTGTAACTATTGTAGCCGTCCAGTCTAGTTGGCTTTATGGACTTTTGAGAAATTATTTGTGACGCCAAAATAAAAAGAATCCCGTTGGCCTTTTTTATGTATAAAGTGACTGGGTTATTAAAAAAAACTAAAATATGAAAGTTGTTAAAAAAGATATAATTTTTTTTTGGGACGGTGCGAGACTAATTTGGACATAATTAGCGCTTGAGCATTAAAATCTCAGCTCATGGCTTTATGCAAAGCTCCCATAATGAGGGTCAGGATCAAGGCGGCCACACGGACCATAGCCTCTTGAACCAATTCGAGATAAATAAGATTTATAAAGTAGTAGAAGAGGCGTTGATGCTATTTCTGATTATGCATAGATAGTATCAAGTATTTTTGTCTATATGTTTGATTGGTGCACGGCAAGCCAAGAAGTAATTGGGATAGGGCCCTTGACATGGCGAGAGCCCGAAACCCGATCGCTAAGTCGCCAGGCTTGTCAGTCACAACTGACTTATACTCTAACTTGGTAATAGGAGTGAACACTTGTCTTGTAGACAAAAACACTTAGGATTCAGTAGCGTGCTTAAATCTCATTTCACACGAAGTCTTCTCAGAATATGAAAGACATAATCGAATAATTAGTAATTAAATAATTGAAGCCAGTGTGAAATTAGTTTATTTAATCTCTTTGTACTCTTGCGTTGAAATGATTATAAAATTTGTTAACATGAAGAAAAATTACTTATTAATGTACAATAAAGCTCTGTGGAGAATACTAAAAAATAATTTTTCTGAAGTTCTTGTTTATTTGTACACGCAGGCACAATGTGTACAACAAAAATTCACCATTATAGAACTCCACGGTTTTTAGAGATATTTGAAAATTTCGAATATTGGCTATCTTTTTGAGTATCTTCAGACACTATCTGACGTGTTTTAAATGGCGACGACTTAAAATGTGTCCTATTTAATATAAATTTGAATTTGCTAGGTTTTTAACCGAATTTTTAAAAAGAGGAAGTTTTCAATTCCACACGAATATTTGTTTTTTTATATACACTTCGGCCTATTTGGGACACTTTCATATGCAACTTAAAAAAAAAAACAGGCGGATTCGTCAAAAATCGTACCATTTTTAGAGGAAACCGAGCGCTGGCGCGCTGAGAGCGAATAGAGCACACACATGCAGGGAATTGTGCAGTACACTAAATAAGATAATGAGCAGTATTTGAAAAAGGTTTACTCTATATTTATTATATGAAGATGATCTGATTGAAACTCATCTGCCACAAAAATCATGTTCGATATTTATCATTTATTGACTTAGTAAACTTATTTATAACTCGCAATTATTATTATTAACTGAAGTGGACTTTTTTGCGATAAATAAACAAACATAATTGTCTGATTAAGATGTAATAATGTTGTTGTTTATGTGTTGGTACTTAACTTAAGTTTTGTACTTAAGTCGTCTGAATTAGATTATTAATTGCAATGCGTTTATGTTCAAGTGGCTCTTAAGTGGTGTATAATAATGCAGTATCATTTAGAATAATAGAAAATTAAGAAGAAAAAATGCAACTGCGGAGTTTGATGTTTCGGTGCGGTCGCTCCTCTCCAGTGCGCCGCGGCTAAAGTACGAGAATCTAAACTGTGATTCTGGTACAAAACCTATACAGGGTGGACCATTAATAATAGACCATAGTTCAAGGCTAGATTCTTTGGATCAAAATATGAGGATATAACCAAACATGCTTTAGTATATTGTTGCTGTAGAAAAAGATACAGGGTCTCCAAATTGTAGTTTTTTTTCTTTTTTTGCAATATCGCAACCCTCCCTTGACCGATCTTCTCCCAATTTGGTAAGGAAACAATAATTTACGTATCACATCACGCTAGCCCATGGAGGGCGCCTCATGAGCTATACCTGATGATGAATATTTTTTCTCGTTTTTTTACGAAACGTGGCACTTTTGACTAGAAAGTCTCATGCAAGAGTAATTTCTACGTAACAAAGGTACACTTGATAGATGGGCTCATTTAATGAATTTCATTTAGTAGTTGTTACTTCTTGTGGATAAAGTATTACTGAAAATTAGACGATATTGAAAATTTCAGATGAATCCGATATGTGGTTTTAGAAATATACGACTTTTAAAGAGGGAATTGGAAGCGCGGTGCGACCAACATCGTGACGTCAGAGGATAGTAATATAAATCGGTGAAAATAGTTGATAAACTGAAATTCTTGACAAACACGCATAAGTTTCAAAATACACTGCTTGAGTCAACGATTTGTAATATTGTGAAACTATTATAACGCGCTGCAGCTAGCCGCTTCGGCCAATATTCTTGGCTATAGATGTCGGTCTCGGTTGACTGGGGCCGGGCAGGACTATTGCCCTTTACCCCAATACATCGCTGTAGACCGGGGACCAGCCTCGTGCAGGGCGGGCGAACTTACTTTGCGTCGGCCCCACTCACAAATGTGAGCGGTGCAGACGATTTCGGCCCACCTCCCTGGGTCCTGGCTCGTTGGACCTTGCTGGCTAAGGCCTCTTCTGGCGTTCTTCTGTCTTGATCTTCTTTTCTTCGCCAGCTAGTTTCCCCCCGAGGGGTAGTCACCTGTAAGTTGGGTGGTTTTTGGATTTTTGGCAGGGAGTGACTGCCGGTACACAGAATGCCAATTGACATCCTGTCATCCGAATCGTCGGTAGGGTAAGGATGAGCTGTGTAGCTCGAGGAAGGGCAGACCTAACTGCTTTGGTAGCATTTTCGGTCTGCCCGGAGCCAGGGTGACTACAGGTACTGGACGGTTGTTTGTCCGGTACCCGCAGGGTCGTGGGTGGGTGGTTGCGTGATCGTCATGTCTCTTCCGTGGGGTGTATTCATCGGACGGTGGTATGTTTTATACTCACCCGTTATCCAGTATCTGCATCTTCGGCCGCTTATGCCTCGGAGCGTCAGCTGGGTCATAGTCAGTAGCCTCTCTGACCAGCGGGTTCCCATGCTCCTCGGCAAGGGCGTATGTCTTCTTGGCTCTCTCCTTGATGATTTCAGTGACTGGGGTGTACTCCAAGTCCCTGAAGATGTCCTCGTTGCGCACGAACCAGAGTGCGTTAACTGCTGTCCGGAGGGCGACGTTCTCCACTCTCTGGATCTGATGGAGATAGCTTTTCGCTTGGTAGCCCCATGCTACCAAAGCGTACGTCAGCTGGGGCCGGATGAGTGACCTGATAAGCGTGGCCGCTTCGGCTAGCGGGCACAGACTAAAACAAATCAGATGTTTCACTTAATAGTATTCCCTATGTTATCAGTTTCATTTTTTGTGATGTGACGTATACCTGCCAGGATTCTGCGCAGAAGACATAAACAGAGGAACCTTGCGATTGACATGGAACTTAAGACCAGCGAGTATAATTTCACAGGACGGAGTGTTTAGTACTGAAATCTCAGAGACGTAAGTCGTCAACAGCTACACCGGTGATATTAATTGTTTTGGAAATGCGGTGTGCTGTATTGAAAGTTAGATTTGTTATTATACGTTTAAGTAGTTTTTATTAGGTCACTTTTAATTATTGTTACGTATCATAATCTCCCTCCTGTGACTCTATACTCGCTGGTTAAGACTGATTGGACAATGCGCAGATCACCGCACAAATTGGTACCTGCCTGGAGTTGATTTATTATCTAAACAATGATACGTCATAAGTGCAACATATGTTGTTCTAACCTGTGTAGCGGGTTCCTATCAAGTGACGTCACGGCCGATACTCGCAAGGCATTTTCATGATTTTTTTTTAGACGATTTATAGGTCTCACAAAATTCTAGTTTTTTGCAGAGAGTCTTAAAATTGTAAGATCTTTTCTATAATCAAATTGAAAAAAAGTGCTAAATGAGCCCATTCCAACCGTTTTCGAGAAAACTGCTGCAAAGATTTCAAGAATTCTTTAAAAACAAACTCAATTTGAAAAGGACAAATTGTATTAATTGAAAAGTGTGCTTTGGTGACGTCTTAGTTCTGCCAAAATATCAAACTAATGAAATTGTACGTAAATGACAGAATAGGGATGTTCACAAAAAAATTAAATCTTGTTTAAACACAATAAAAACATGCAAATTAGTCTGAAAATTACATGTATAAAATTTAAGGAAATTCTACAAAGCGTTCTGTTGAAAAAATCCATGCGAATATACCGTAATTATTTAAATCCGCTGAACGCTGTCTGACGTCACTTGCTGTACCGAAAGTACGACGTCAGTGCGATTACGCTATGCAAACGGTAGGACGCTGGCATTTCTATAAGAGAGATGTGTCATTTTACACTTAACTATAGCGAAACCACTGCCGTCTCGAATAACCAATGATCGGAATTTGGGTTTAATTTCAGTGGCGCACATAGGTATATAAAATTTTACATCAAGAAATTAAATGTATGTTTATTCTTTCTTACAAAATAAATCGAAATTAAATGTAATACGAACATACCTTATGAGTTTTTCATTTATTTTGGCATAATAGAATACATGTATACATATGTACAACTAAAAATGTATGCATATTTTAATAAATCCTTGCAACGACGCACCTGAAAATTAAACCCAAATTCCGATCACTGCTAATAACAGAGACGGCCGTGGCGAAACCTACGGCCAAAACCAAGCAGAGCAGTGTGGCTTGCGTGCGCATCAGGTAGGTAAGTGACGGTGTGACGTCACTTACCTCCTAGCCTCGCGTAGGGTACGTTTTCTAGCCTCGCTAAATTCGGCATTTTTATTCTGCGTTTATTTAATTGGATTTTAATTTCTAAGAGTTTCTGTGTTGGTTGTATCTTTACAGACCATTTAAGCTTTTGAATTTCGTTATAATTGAAAATTAGTGAACATACCTATTGTCTTCCATTGACATCTATGCATATTTATCGCATTTCTAATATTTATTGAGAGAGCCATGGTAAAAAAAAGAAAATCGAAAAAATCGTAAATGTCAAAAACTAATTTGTGAATTAATTGTGAGTGAGCATTGTTAAAAATGGTTCAATTTAGTAATGGTGAAAAATATGATATGATTAAGTGTTTTATAGAATGCCGAGAAGATTCAAATTTAGCTTCCAACTTTATTTTAATAGGTACTTAAGTTATAGACAGGAACATTTGCCAATAGTGTCACCTAAACAATATTTTTAGATATCCAGAAAAGAGAGACATACATAAAAATATTCAAAAGGCTACAACAAAATTTAAGAGTTTCAATCATTTGCAAAACCTCGAGCAAAAATATATAATAAAGCAGGTAGAGAATCTGTAGAAAATATTGTTTTAGAAATTGTAAGAGAAAATCCTAATATATCGTCTCGCGAAATACGGGAAGATTTAGGAATCCCAAAAACAACTGCGTTGCGTTACTTAAAAAAAATAAATTAAAACCCTAAAAAATTAGGTTTAGTCACCATCTATACCCAAACGACTTTCAAAGGTGTCTCGTCTCGATTTTTCCGTCAGTGCAATGAAGTGCCAGGATTTGAAGGAACAATTATATGGACAGACAAGGCCCACATAAGCAGTGCCGGAATTTTTAATCGGCATAATAACCACTATTGGGCTTATGAAAATCCGCACGTAACCGTTACAGTTGATCGTCAAGGACGATTTGGATTTGGTGTATCGTGTGGTTTTCCTGGATCCCAAATAATAGGTCCTCATTTTTTTCACGGTAATACGACAATATGCATGTAGGACAATTCAGGGATCATACTTGTCATAAAATCCTAAAATGTCATAAAATAGGCAAAATGTCCTAAAATTGTCATAAAATCATTCTCTTGTCATAAAAATCATAAAAAAAATTTGTTTCCGTTACCATTTTCAACCATGCATAAAGTTGTTAAACCAATTTAAAATTTAATGCAAATCAGAACATTAAAATTTGGCGAGTTTTTAAAAGAATTTCGTTTGATTTCGATTCTTTTGCGCACGATGTGCATTTCTTCTTTAAATATAGGTAAATAAATTATACTTACAATTCATTTTGTAAATATTTTATTTTATCTCCTATACTTAATCGAAATTTGATGTAGTTGTATCGATTACTGACATTGTAACGAAACACATGTTATGGCACGTAAATAGTCGATGGCTCTCTTTAAAAAAATTGTTATCCCGAATTTTGAAAAAGTGGCTTAAAGAAATATTTTTTAAAACAATTGCCAAAAGAGAAAGTATTTTCACATAACGTTACTACCTAAATACAAAGTGTTATAACATATTTTCATTTTCAATAAAAAACTATTAATATAATATAGCTTCTAGTTCATTTTTCAGGCATTAAAACTCAAATTTTGTGTCATAAAATGTCATAAAAAAAATTTGAAATATAGTGGTAGGAGGCCTGACAATTTCAATTAATTTGTCAACACGATAGCGCCCCAGGTCATACGTCAAATGAAAACACGAAATTATTTAAATGCTCAATTTGGGGAGGATTGGATAGGAATCTATATATCACTCATAAAAGGACTAGTTTAACAAAGCCTACTTAGCTAAGTTAACTAAATTGATAACTATCAATTAATTTGGCCAACTGGACATTAATAAACAACAAAGTAGTTTAGATATTGTTTAATTTTTAGGAAATAATGGTCCTATTTTGCAGCCAGCTAGATCTCCCCCTGCCGACTTTTGGCTTTGGGGTTATTTAAAAAATAATATATATGGAGAACGTTCTAATAACATCGAAGAATTGGAAAACAAAACATTAGCTGCGTTTCTGACAATAATTCCGGTCATGATTGGAAATGCAGCAAATGCTGTAATAGTAGAGTAAAATCTGGAAGTAAAGTCGCTTAGTTTTCGAGAAAAAAAAACCGGCGTAGAACCAAACCAGACTTAGTGGGATTCTTTAATAAGATAGTCGTGTACACGAAATCATTTTTTACGACATTTTTTGGTGGTCGAGCACTTTTTTATTTCGGAAAAACTCAAAGAAATTGATTTTTAATGAAATATGTTTTTTAACGTCTCCACCGCTATATCTCTGAAAATATTTGTGCTATCAAGCTATTTTTTTTTTTAGATTAAAGTAGACACAATAGCGCTTCGAACAACGTCCCACGTGAACCCGATTTATTTTTTTTTTTAAGTTGGTAAAATAATAGGAAACTGAAACTTGTTATTTTCAGTAGCGTAATTTTAGGCAATCGAGAAAAAAATTTATTTATGAAAATTTGTATATATATGCTGCGTACAAATTGAAGCCAATAGTTGAAAAAAATTTTTAGTATAAAAATTTTTCAAGTCCCGTTTATAGTATTGAGTCAGCGATTTTTTTTTAACGGGCCAAAGTCATATTCTTGCACGCTCGGCTGTAGCAAGCCTGCCGACTGCAACGATCTGACGGTTCCGGTCGGGGAATATGTAGTAGTTTAACTTATATCAATAGGTACAAAACCAGTAGTGATCAAAAGATCTAGGAGATCAATATTATTGTTCAATATTTCATATATTGTACAGTAGTATTGATCATATGTTGTTAATATTAAGAAATTGTACAAAAAATATTAAATAGTCTCCTTTTAATAATAAAAAGACGTAGGTAGATATAAATACCTAATCTACAAATATCAATCAGTGTTACTAACTGTCCATCTAATTAGTAAGTTTATTAGACATTTTTAAATGAATGAAAGTAAAAACGTACGCATAAAATGAGTTTTATTGTTGAAATAAATTTTCTATTTGGATAGATAAATATGTAGTATGTAGTTTATGTAGGCCATACATTAATAGCATTCTAATTCGTTCATATCTGCCTCGAAATCTTTAATAATGTTGTTATAGGAACGACATTTGCACTCGTTGCAACATTTTAGGCCTTCCTTAAAACAAGCACATTTTCGATTGTCACAATTTTTATCCGAACAATGAATACTTAATAATTTTCGACAACCGCCACTCCTACGCGACTAATCTGACCAACCCTGCATACTACAGTACCTAGAGGTAAAAAATATGCAAAACTTCGGAAAAATGTCATATTGAACGGATTTCGTTCATTTTTGGCAGTATAATAGTAAATGCTTCACAGAAAAGTTTCTATATTGTGCGGAGGCTTGCTAATTTATAGGGGGTGGCACTTAAAAAATATATATATTTATTGGAGCTGAAGTAGAATCAAATTTTAAGAAGAAAAGGTTCTATGCAATTTTTCACATAAATTGATAGTTTTTTAAGTTAAAACTAAACTTCAAAATTACGATTTCAGCTTAAAAAAAAAGGTATTTCCAAACGGCTTTCGTCAAGTATCTCGAAAAGTATTACTTTATCGAAAAAATGTTGCAGACCAATTACAGAAAGTACAAACTGGGAATTATTTATATTTTTTGTTTATTGATGTAGGATTAATAATTTCGGAGATATTTAAGTTTACATTTGGCATCCAAGTGTTCATAAGATAATTATTTATAGTGAGAGTTAAATATCGCAGAAACTGTGACACTTAAGTCAAGGGTGCTAATAGGTAGAATAATAATGTTATTAATTAAGCTTTCAACTGTTTTTTAATTTGTTTCTGTAGCATAAAAAACAAAGAAGTTATGACCGAAGCAATGTGCGTCTACACATTGTTTTAATAACAACGTCGTCATTTTGTTACTGTAATTAGCCAGTAATTAAAAAAAGGAATTTCAAACACTGTTCCTCATTAATATGTAGCATGACGTAGATGCTTAATTTTTTTGGTTTGTATACAACACTTGCTTTAGAAAAAAATACAGTTTAAACTATAAAGGTATTTTCGATGAAACGTATTTTTTTTTCTTTCCCAAATATCTCAATAAATATTAGTTTTATATTAGTTTTATTGGTAGACACCAAAAATAAAGCTCATAAACTGATAATGAATTTCGCTTGTTAATTTATTTACATAGATTTAATAGTTTCGGAGATATGAAAGTTTACAAATGGCGTCCGAACGTTTATAAGACGAAAAATGCAGTTTAAATGTTAAATATTTCAGAAATTGTGACACCTACGTCACGCATGCTAAGAAATGGAATTAAAGACAATTAATTGCGATTTCAAATTATTTTCTACTCGTTCCTATAGCATAAGAAATAAAGAAGTTATGACGGAAAAATGTGCGTATTTATACTTTTTTTATATAAAAAGGTCGCCATTTTGTTAATCTAATTAGCCAGTAATTTATAAAAATTATCTCAAATACAGTTTTTCGTTAAGATGTAGCATTGCTTTAGAAAAAAGTGCATTTTAAACTTTAAATTTAATTTCGGAACACTATTAAATATAAACTTAAATATCTCCGAAATTATTAATCCTACATCAATAAACAAAAAATAAAATTAATTCCCAGTTTGTACTTTCTGTAATTGGTCTGTAGCATTTTTTCGATAAAGTAATACTTTTCGAGAAACTTGACGAAAGCCGTTTGTAATACTTTTTTTTTAAGCTAAAATCGCAATTTTGAAGTCGTTATAACTTGAAAACTATCAATTTATGTGAAAAATTGCATAGAACCTTTTCTTCTTAAAATATGATTCTATTTCAGCTCCAATAAACATATATATTTTTTAAGTGCCACACTGAGAGGGGGTGGAATCCACCCCCTATAAATTAGCAGGCCCCCGCACAATATAGAAACTTTTCTGTGGAGCATTTACTATTATACTGCCAAAAATGAACGAAATCCGTTCAATATGACATTATTCCGAAGTTAAAACCTCTAGTTACTATAACTAGCATGCGAGATGTATTAATTGCGTCCCAATGTCGCATTTAGCGCTGATAAAAAAAATCGCTGTTGCCAAACGGTAAACTTTAGGAAAAAATATATTGTTTCAAAAACTTTTGTGATTATTAGGCTTTATTTTCTTCGCTGCATGTATGTAAATATTTTCAAAAATAAAAAAGTTTATGGATTGGTGAAGATTTCAATACATAAAATATATATTTTTAGTTTATCTGATTTTTAGAGAAATGAAAGTGCGAATTGTACCCAAACCGTTTATATTGGTAAAAGCGCTACAGTGTGACCTTTAATTTGATACAAAACAAATTTCGGTACCTTTAATAGTTTTAAAGAAACAAAAAAAAACAATTTTCTTTAAACATACTTTTTTTTTCACTTTTTATTGATTTAAAAAGTTCGAGACCACAAAAAAATGTCGTAAAATATGATTTCATACGCCCGGTGACATACTCAAAGGAACCTAACATGTTTGACCTGATTCTACGCAAAAAAAAAACGACACGATAGACTTATGAAATCGCTGCTCTATAAGGAGAAGATGTCCAAAATGCATAGATGTCAGTGGAAGACAATTCGAATATTTATTGTAGTTTAGTTTTTCCTATTTTTAGCAAAATTATTTTATATTATAAAGGTGTTGTTGTTAATAATTTTCCATGGCCTTCTCACAAATATATTACATTTTTCGAAAATTAACCACTTTTTCTAGAGATAAATATGACATGATATATCGTTGGATAGCTAATTTAAGTTCGAATAATGAAATAGTTTACAGGGTGATCTATTTAAAAAACACAAATTGTGTCTGTATCTCGAAAACTGAGATATGCACAATGTTCTTCTTATCAGCAACGGATTCGACTACTCAAGAAAGTGCCTTAAGAATGTGTTACTCAATTTTCGATTCGACACTTGGTAATTGAGATATAGAGGTCATCCAAAAATGCCAATTTTCCAAAAACGCTCTGTAGCTCGATAGTCGAAAAAGAAAGACGATCGCGGTTTGCGCCATTGTTATTTCTCGAAAATCGAGGACACCCATTGGTTTTTGTCTTATCTGCCATAGTTTTAGAGAAAACCCCAAATCCCATCTAATTTGGTCCACCCTGTACAATTAAGATTCTTATAGGAATGCAAAAAATGATATTCTAAAAAAAATTTTCTGTAATTCTTACCAAGAATTGTATTTTCTGGCAATATTCTTAATTTGAACATTTTATATAGAACTCATACTGCAAAAACACAAATAGCTTTGTTTTTAATGGGCAAAATAATAGTACTGTAAACGCAATTGGATGTTTCTATTACGAATCGTTATATGGAAACTAAGCTTTTTTCTGGACTTTTCTCGCCTATAAAATTCATAACAAATATTGTTATTGTATACTAACGAAGTTAAGCTCCCCAGTTATTGTCGTACGCCCGATTTATTATGATGTTAGACGTCTGGAAGTTCAAATACCTACACGCGGTAATAGTTATTTGAAATAAAAAAAATCTAGTTCACAATATATATTGAAGTACGTAAATGCAAAAATGACCTTATTGCAACTGAATCTGTTGAGTATTTTTCCCCCTAATTTATGCAGGGTTTAGTATTCCATTTTTAAAGTAAAAATGGTAAGACGAGAAATAAGAAAACTTTACACGGGGTTTAAGTCAAAAGTAGTCACTCAAAATATCTTTACAAATAATGATTTAAATTTTGCTAATGAAAAAAATCTTATAAAGGAAGCCACAGATATGGTATTGATCCATTTGGATTCTGGAGGGGGTTAGTATGAGGGTGAGAGTGTTTATTACACGGCACTTCATTTTTACAGGATGTGACCCTCTTGATGTCATTTTTGACGTGTCTTAACCATTTTTAATGACTGAATTATTTATAAAGATCTCTGGGGTGACTTTTTGTACAAACATTATTGATTTAGGTAATGCTGGTGGAAGTTGGGGTAGTCGAAATGTTTTTCATTTAAATTGATTAATTTCATTAATTTTAGCAACCAAATCAAACTTACCTGACACTATTATATCTATCTATTTTTGAGGGTTTCGCCATACAGCTAGGGGTCGTCTTTTTTATCCCTTGTTTTTTTATAGTACAGTAACTAGAGGTTTTAACTTCGGAATAATGTCATATTGAACGGATTTCGTTCATTTTTGGCAGTATAATAGTAAATGCTTCACAGAAAAGTTTCTAAATTAAGCTTTCAACTGCATTACTTTCCTGTTGCAAAAGATATGATTGCTGCAGAAAGTTTTAATGAGTTCTTCATCAACTCGGTAAAATCATTAACTAACAATATGATTGTGGAAAACAGTTCTAAATATATAAGATTCAATCCTAACTCACTCTTCCTAACCCCAGTTACGAGTGATGAAGTTAAGGACATCATCAGGTCTATAACCTCCAAGGATTCCTGTGGATTTGACGGCATTACTGGGTCATTATTACTAAATGTAATTGATATATTTCTGTTTCCGTAAGTATATTAATAAATGCATCCTTTTGTGAAGGAACTTTTCCGAATATTTTGAAAAAATCTATTGTGATACCAATTCACAAAAAAGGTGATAAGTCCCAAATTTCTAATTATAGAGGAGTGGTTCTGTTGTCTATTTTTTCTAAACTTTATGAAAAGGCTTATTATATAAGATTGTCTAACTTTTTACAGGCTGAAAACTTGCTTACAAATAATCAGTTTGGGTTTAGAAAAGGTATGTCTACGCAGGATGCAGTTTTATCACTTTACAACTTGGTATTCAAATAAACTTGATTCAAAACATAAAACAGCCACCGTTTTTTTTGACTTAACTCGTGCCTTTGATACGGTAAATCATGAGTTGCTGGCAGATAAACTTTCAAAATACGGAATAAGAGGTGCTCCTCTAAACTGGATTAGATCTTATTTAAAGCACGATGGAAAAGTATTTAAATCTTCTGCCTGTTTTACTTACACAGGTGTTCCCCAAGGAAGCGTATTGGGCCCTCTTTTATTTATAATCTTTATTAATGATATAGTTAATGTCAATACAGTTAACAATACTCTTATCACACTATTTGCTGATGATACTACAGCATCAGTTTCCGCCAATAATTTTAAAGACTTAAGTATACAATTAAAAACCGTTATAACATCTATAGAAAATTATTGTGTCGAAAATGGACTTGCACTTAATAGTCTCAAAACTAATCTCCTTTTATGTACACCTAAAAATCTCAACGAAAGTGTACTTGTAAGAATCAATGGGCAAAGCATAAAACAAAATGCTTCAGTAAAATTTTTAGGACTTCATATCGATTCTCACTTATCCTGGGGTTAACCATGTCAGTATAAATATTTTGAAGATGTATTATTTTGGATATGTAGATTCAAGGTTGAACTACTGCATAATATGTTGGGGAAACAGTAGTAGAGTCTGGGAACTTTTCATCTTGCAAAAGAAAATAGTTCGAACCATGACATTTAAAGCTCATGCAGGAATCTATTCTCGGAGCTGGGCATCTTAACGATTGCTTGTCTATATATTTTTAACTGTGTTTGTTATTTAAAAAATAATCGAGATATATTTGTCACCAACAGATCAGAAATAAACAATTATTCCCTGAGGTCCACTTATAATGTAGACATACCCCATCATAGACTCTCATAGACTCTCACTGGTAGCTAATGGACCTCTGATAATGCCTATTAAATTACATAACAAATTACCCCCGTCTCTAAAAACATTGACTAGCAACAAAGTGTTTAAAAACAGAGTAAAGATTATGCTTTTAAAATACAGTTTTTATTCTGTATCTGAATATTTTAATTGTGCCAATATGGAAGAGTAACGTCGGGTTTATGACTATTTGTATTTTAGGTTTTTTAGGCTTGTTATTACTTTTTATTATTTTTATTTTTTGTTACTCTAACTCTTAACGTATACAATTTTATATTTATGTTTATTACTTTTGTGCTTGTATTTTTATACCGTAAAATGTGTATGACAACATTCTATACTTACTCTGTAAGTCTTATGGAAATAAAAAATTATTATTATTATTGTTTTTGTACAGTGCTCCGGTATTTCCGCTACCGTTTTGAGTTTATAAGTGACCCGGTTCTGGTTGATGAGTACTTGCACTACAATGTACTATAATTGCAAAACGTTCTTTTTGGGCTTATTACTTATACGTATCATTTGTAGTCATGAAGAGAAAAATTTAAAATAAAATATGCTCATATTTTTCAAAACTGGCACTCCAGATTCCCGGTTATAAGCCGAAACCTGTACGGTGTGCTTCTGCATGTCATTCATTTATCAGAGAATTACGCATTTGGAGCTTGTTGATAATCGTGTAGCAACTGAAAAAAAGTGGCGATCTGTGCGAGTGGCCAATCAACACCATCTGTGATTCAATTATCTGGACAAATAATGCTTATTGCCCTGCATAGACTAATGTTTTTTAGGAAGTTGAACACGTTTCCGATAATATAAAACCTGAAATGTAGTTACTGAGCTTTATTTAATAAGGCAGACAGGAAACAACATCTTTTATATTTATACTAAACGGATTTACATTGTTTTATAGAACACGAAGTAGCATAAAATCAATACGTCATAATTATTACATCTCTGGTTTAAATATGACATGTCTCCTTATTATCCAGATGACATGACTCCACCTTATGTCTGCATATGACATGATATGATGTGAATCCTTATATATATTTTAAACAGCAGACATAATAATTTACGTTGAATTATTCTAGAATACTTATTACTATAATCAGTAATAGCTACACTTCTGTGATGACGGTAAGTGCAACAAGATAGTCCAGCTGAAAAACATAACATGAATCTCTTCCACACTTTAATCATGAGCAACTACCACCCTAACTGTACCTGCCCCCCCATCATTGGGGACAATGTTTTTCAAAAAGATTAAAGCCTAAGCACAATTTTAGACATGTCCTGAAAAACACTGGCTGTACCGTTTATAAAAAAAATTGCAAATATTGTTTTTGTTATTTAACACAAAAACTAAAAATGATGGAGAAAAACTTTCTGCACAAAAAACAAAGTGCATAAAATTTTGTACAATATTTGGATAGGCATTACCATTTTCCAGGTAAATAATTCAGCTCTTAAAATAAAATATAAAATTCAATCAATATATATATATATATATATATATATATATATATATATATATGTAAGTATAGTTGAAGTAATCTTAAGACTGAGCCGATATGAGGGGCGAGAGGAATGGATAGGCGGCAACTAGATCTCCCGTCTTCACTCCACTTTTACATTAAATGAAAGAGAAGATATCGGCCATTCGATGTCGGCTATGTGACGTAGCTATGGGAGTATGCATTATGAGTGTGTTGTTTAATCCAGCACCGCAATTAGAGACACCGTAGTCGAGCTTATACTGTCGGGCCCCGACAGTCGGGGTGAAGATATCATTCGATATTTACTTTATATTTCTTTATTTGGTAATGTGTTTTTGAAAATAATTTTAGTTTTGTTACCAATTCGTAGCAGTGCTTTGGGGGACATTGTAAGTGTAATATTATAAAAAGTATACGGGCGAACAATATAGTTAAATGCGACTCTGCGTTCTGCACCGCTTGCCTCTCCACGTCGTTCACAAGTGCGATTGCTTCAACTATAACACCTCATTCGCTTTCAGATTCACTATCGCTGTCCCCCGATACAGCGAATATTTCTTCCAAGTCTTCTTCCTCTATTGCTTCATTTATGATATCGTTATCATCCTCACTTTCGTCTATTATGATTTGATTTGGCATCATGTCTTGAAGAATTTCAGTAAGCGATTGAGGCGGTATTTCATCTGCTGAACACCAAAGAGGTTCTCCATTTTCTTGCCATCCATGATCATTCCAAGGCTTTGGAATATTGTGAATACCTTAGTCGGCTAATCGCCAAATACGCATTTGGTAAACACTCATTTTAATATGCTCGATAAAGCAAGCTCTTGATGGTGGAATCGAAGAAAAATCAACTTTAGTGTCAATTGATAAAGACACATCTTTGTCGCCACATTTCTGTCTAATGGCAATTAGGCGAAGCTAGCGCATTTCTTTGATCCATATATGGCACATGTAAACTCCTCTAATGATGCGACTAATTTATCATCAGTATTCCAGCTGCTCCCCAAATCTTGAAATGTTCTGATATACTTGGTATATTTGGGAGAAAGTGACATGTTTAAGGGTTTTATCTTTCCTTTTCCCTTAAAGGCGCTGGCGGAGTCGCATCCAGTAAATGAATGAAGGCCCAGTAATGCCGAACATTTTGAGGTCCATACTCTTCTGCTAATGCGGATATGTTAAGAAGCCTCCTTTTATTGCCAAATCCGATATCAAGGAGTAATTTACATTTATTTTTATTGGAATGAGTCAGCAGAATCCAAAAGATATCACCATCAACCCTAATCTGTTCATAACCCATTGTTACCGTTTTCCAGATAAATGTCTGCAAATATAAATATTGTTATTATTATTAATTTTTTTCAATTTTATTATTTTGTTATGTTAATAATATAAAGTTATATTATATGCCTTACAATAATTGTCAAAGTTATTTCCTCCAAATTATTTAACGATATATGAATTTCCATATTTTCTTAATCTTGGATTCATTTATCTGGAAAATGGTAACTCCTATAAAAATATTGTATAGGAAAAAAATTGTAGAAAATTTTATGCACGTTGTTTTTTGTGAAAAAAGTTTTTGTCCATCTTTTTTCGTTTTTGTGTTAAATGACAAAAACAACATTGACAACAGTTTTTTGAAAGTACAGCCAGTTTTTTTTTGAGACATGTCTAAAATTCTTCCTTAGGCTTTAATCTTTATGGAAAAATATTGTCACCAAGGTTGGGGGGTGGGCTCCACAACATATATGTATATAATGTAGGTCCTTAAAATGTGTTGGTGGGAGATCTTCTGTAGAAATGTTTTCCCATTTAAGTGTAAGGAAGCACATCTTTTTCAAAAGGTATACGAGATATTGTTCTGCTAATTGTGTCGACTGCTTAATTACCTACTACTTCACTCGTAAGAATTCCGAAGTTTGTAAGAAATGTTTCAGATGTACTTGTCATTCCAGCATGTTTTGTACTAGTGCAATTTGACCCAGCTAGGAAGTGTAAATCAGGAAGTACATGGCATATGGCAGTTTGTTTAGCCATTGTATGAACTGGTACTTGGCACATAGTAGATCCAACACCTAGATGAATCCACAATTTTTTTAATCTAAGTTTCTTGAAGCAAATCTAATAATGTAACAGAGGGACCAGAATGTCTGTATCATTCTATAATATCGTCACTCTCTGATACCTCTGTATATTACATGGTTAATATGGGGCATAATATGGATATCCGCCTTTTCTAACATGGTAAATTGTAATTTTTTGGGGGATGGTCTTAAATTGGTTTCCTGTATGGACATTGGACATACATGTGGTTGAGTTAGGAAGACCTACATATTTGGCCATATGTTGCTGCAGTTTTCTAGTAGATATGATTTGAAATAGTTTTGAAGTTTGACTTTGTTGGAACTAGAAGATCAAAATTTCTTTTTTTACAGGGATGGTTGTTGTATTTTTACAGAGTGAAGATTGATTGATCCACATGTAGCACGGCGAGTTCGCTCCAAACTCGTTGGTGACTTATCGAATTAAAAATCAAATACGAAATCAATTCTTGTTGCTATATTTTGTGTATTATTTCTTCCCAAGTCCCAAATGTTTTCAAACTTTTCAGAGAAATCAATATAACAAGCAGAATGATTAACCATCATTCTGCTTCAGCAAATTTTCTACTATAACTACTTGACATAATGTGGTTTCAATTCTCTATATTATTTCAATTTTTATTAACTTATTTTTTTTAATGTCTTTTAACGTGTTCGTCACCATAAAAACCATGCAAAATAACACCTCACATGCCAACGCAGTGTATTTTTACTAAGCATTATTTTTCAAAATAATGAAATCAAAGATGGTGTCAATTTTCCAAATCGCCACTCGCATAAACCATCACCCAATTTTTTTCAATCACTAGACAAATCAATGACATACCGGAGAATGCACAGCAAATGGACTAACTAAAGTATTTCGTTTGTCTGTCAGATTTCTGTCTATATTAAGTTGCTAGGTACGCGTTTATTTATTGTTGTAAAAATATTATGTAGTAGATAAATCAACTAAAATTGTGTATTTAAATTCCATAATATGGTAGTCTTAGTTTAGTACACTAGGAAAATATTCTGAGGAATAATAAACCATTAGAATTTACAAGTCTTTATTTTTTGGAGGATAAATTGAGATTGTTGATTTAATAGAAAAGGGTAGCAGATTGTAAGATTTTGGGCCGTCGAGGGTAATAAATCGTTGTATTGTGGTGCGAGTTATTGGAGGGATATTTGTTTTGGTTAATTACATTACGGGTTTTCTATTCATTTATTTAACGTCGGACTATTTCCGCAACCAAGGCCAATCGCCGACGCCAGGCAGTAAGCCACTCCAACCTGGAAAAATTGTTTTCAGACCTATTCTGTATCGTTGAGAGATTTTTTACTTGCCTAAAATCTAATATTCAAGGGACCGACTGCTTTACATCCTCTCCAAAAGGATGATATATTCACTGCGCAATCCTCGACTAAAATTGCATAGCTTCTGCCTATACGCTGATATACAAGCTGCTGGAAGATGGGGGCGGGTAATTCTTATGTAAAAATGTATAACTTAACTAGAATGTTTTAGACACCGTAACCGAGAGAGCAAGACCGCTTATACTTAGTCCATGACGAAAATGACCAGGAGTTTGTTTTGGTGGCTCTTAAGAAATGTTTCTTTAGTGCAAAGAATTTACCGTTATTTATTATTTAACATTTATGTACTACAAAGTGGGCAGACCTATTAAATTGTCTTTTTTTTTTATCTCAGGTTGATATTTAATATTTATGAAAGAAATCTAATTAGGGGACTCGAAGAAAAACCGTTGTTGCTACACCGCAAACGTTATTGGACAATAAAGAATATTTTTATAAGATTTCGCAAGCAGCAGAAAGAATAATGTATGAAAAAGAAAGAAAATCATTTCAAACCTGTGCATTCTTTTGATAACCTACTTCTGGTTATGCTTAGTGATTAGGCAGCTCTAAAATGAATTTATTTTCAAAATAACTATCTATTCAAGCAATAATGATAAGCTAATTAAAATATAAATTTTTGTGATTCTCCGACAACCCACATCTGATGAGACCGAGAGAGTTTTAAAATTAATTTATTTACAAAAACCTATTTTAAGTTTTTTAATCGAATGTGATTCTTGTTGAATTAAAAAATTTAAGATACCTTTTCAGTTGAAAAAAAATTAAGCTGTCATCCTGCTTCTACCAAACGCTTATGGTACGGGAGCTATCGACCAGGATTTTCAGCATGAGAATTTCAAATTTTTTCGGAGAGTTTATACTCAAATAAAGAAAAAAGTCATTTAAGGTGGAAGTCTTCAGTGTTGCTAAACGATCGAAAAACAATAATGAACATGTAAAAAAAATCGGCTAAAATTGTTAACGCGACACGTCGTTTCCTGGTTTTTGTGTTGAAGTACGGTGTCTGAAATAATAAAAATTTGAACGGACATTTTCCGCCTTGTGCAAGCGGCTAATGAAGAGAATTGGAAAATATGCCAATAAATTTCAAAGTAGAGAATTTTGTTTTCAGTATAATTTGAGAATTTCCGCTCAAATCAATTACGAAAAAATGAAAACGGACGATTTGAACGTTGCTCGTGGGAGTGAATGAATTTGTAAAATGTAATTTTTTGCAGTTCCGCGAGGTTACGCGACCTGTCCGTTCCCTTGATTAATTCATTGGTGGGATTTAGACATACGTAAAAAAAATGGAATGGACGTTTTCTTCGTTGTCTTTCCCAGAAAATCCATTTTCCGTCGTGTTAGAAAGCCGCAATATGGGTGTTTCCTTTTTTCCTGTTCTGTAATTTGTCGGAATCTTGCAAATGTAACTCGGGTGCGTGAATAGACTCATATACACACGCAGAAGGGTAGATAGGGAGGAAAAATACAGAGGCAAATCCGAGGGGTGGTGCACTCCATGAAAAGGTGTACACCAGATTTTAAATCTTTGGGATTTATTGAGATTGAACAGATTGCATGATGATTGAACGGATTGAATGATGATTTAAAGATTTAAGCGATATTGATTTGAGATTTAACAGATTAAATCGAGATTGAAAAGATTGAAGTGAAACTGAACAGATTGAATAGATTGAAGTGAGATTGAACAGACTGAACTGAGATTGAATGTTTTGAATTTATCTGAATAACTATCTGTTTCCCCTCAAGAGAAGGGGAGACGCACACGCATTCTTAAGATTGAACTGAGATTGCGATGAGATTGAAAAGATTAGAATGTGATTGAAGAGATTGGCTGGGATTGAAGAGATTGAAATAAGATTTAACAGATTTAATAGAATGAAAAAAAGATTTGGGATTTAACAAAGATTGAATCGAGATTTAACGGATTGAACCCAAGAGTGTACACCAGATTTACGAGTGCACCACCCCTCGGGGCAAATCTAACTAGCAGGAGAAAGGAAATTGAAAAGCCAAACGTACCAAACTCTACGGGGGAAAGGGTCGATAGGGAGGAAAGGCAAAGAGGCAAATTTACCCAACGCAGGGAACATTACAACCCCTCGAGTTCAAACTTCAACCTTTTCCCCCGTAGACAGAGTGACAATTGAAAAACTAACCTGCCGAATATTTCTTCGAGGAAGGATGCGGGAGAAAAAAAGTTTCGGACAAAAGTTGTAGGGTCCGGAGGGGCGAATCGGGTGGGATTTTTGCGATTTGGCTTCTTTCACACCTCGCCAGCTAGACTACAGCAGTGAGAAAGATGTCGGATGTAGTTTGGATCTTTTTTATCTTTCTCCCGCGGTCAGTTATCTTCATACCTCTATAGCGCGTGATGGCCGAAACACACGGAGTAGGAGACGACTACATTTCATTTTGTACAATCGTGCAACACGGGAAATGTCCGTTTAGACTTCTTTTAGGATGTATAGATCCTGGTCAACCATCTAAACAAGGTTTTAGCCATGTCGCTGTAACTCGTTCAAGCCATTTTTTTTTAAAACTAATACTACATTTATCAGGTTTCCACAAGGCTAAATATTTCCGTTCTTCACGGATTGGTGTTTGTTTTTATATATTGAATGGGATTCCATTAAAAACGGACGAGGTGCTATAAAAAATTACGCGATTTTTTTTTTACCGACGGAACGCGCCAGAGCTTTGCTTTACATAACAAAGTTTCCTATTTTCCCTTAAACTAAACATTTTTTATGGATTTGTCCATGTCGCGATGACGAAAAATTTTGATCCCATTCTATTAGCTTTGAAATTATTTTCGCCCTTGTTATGAGCTCTTCGGAAGGACATAAAGTCATCTCAAGATATTTCAATCATGAATTAAAAAGTTTAAAAATGTTTTTCACAAAAATTGAAGGGCCTTTCCCATGTAATGGAACTTGATGAATATTTTGTCATAAATCATTTATTAACACCTAATAAATATTGTATATACACGTCATATCGTATAATATTTTAATTTTAAATGGATATTTTAAAAATAAAAATATTGTCTAATTCACTCCATATTTCGAACAAATAAACGCGCTCAAATTACGTCATGGGGGGAACTCAAATTAAAATTAAACAATTTCTGGATTCATAGGGCATTTGCACGTGACGTCACAGCTAACCTCAAAAATATGTGTTTCTTAAGATTTAAGAGTATTACCCAGCTATTTTTAAAATTTTTGCTTGGTTCCCGTATTTTCAACTAAAGTCTAGTTCAGCGTAATGTTTATGAAGTTCTAAATACCTTGTCCTAATAAAATAGGACTCTCTTTGTAGGTTGGAAGTCTAACCTGTAATTAGCAGTCTATTTTTATGAATCAACAATATTGAAAAATTATTTACGTGAATTTTTAAATATTTGCTTGGTGTCAGTACGGCTTCAAGCTAAAAATGCGTATACAAACATTTAAAATGAGAATAAACTTGAAAAACTTGAAAATTTAAGGTTATGATGCAGATGCCGTATACGAAAATTAACCGAACCTCTTGATGTTTCTGAATTTTACATCTCGTCTGGAAACCTGCCGATGAGACTATTTCCATGTTGCCTAATGTATATGAATGTTTAACGTTAAAGGAAATGCTTTAATTATTTCACTAAAGAATGTCTACTTTTTATCTCCGCTTTTAAAAATAATGAATTTCCGTTGAATAATACCACTTCCTATAATAAAAATGATAAGAATTAACAAAAGAAATACACTTTCGACATGTTGGCTCCCAACAAATAACTGACACGTGGCAACAATGATGGAAATAAAATAGATAGGTTATGTTCTCTTATTTACGATTTACGTTGTGATCGCACGAATTTAGTATTTTGACTTCATAACTGTGTTTCTTAATTATTTAAAAGTGTGTGTGTGTGTGCTGTGTAAACATAAAAAAAATGGAGACAGATTTTGAGAAGGCAGCAAGTGATAATCTCCCTATTATTGACAGTGAAATGGTGAATGACAATTCCTGTTTACTTAAATAAAATAACTGTTACTGATAAATCTTTAGATTTAATAATGATTTTAAAAATTATTCAATAAATGTAAAAGAAAATAAAACACTTAAACCTAGTTGTTTATATTTATTAACTGTAATTTGTATACTACAAAAGTGAAATGAATTTATTATTTTAACGTTTTTATTCAGTTTTTGTACATACCTATTTAGTTTTATAAATTCAGCAGGTATGAAATACCTGTAACTATAAATGTATTATTATATATTAGTACAGTAACTAGAGGTTTTAAGTTTGGAATAATGTCATACGATTTAGATTTCATTCATTTTTGGTAACTTGATAGTAAATACATCAAAGAAAAGTTTCTGTAGTTTCACACGTCACTAGACTAGACTAGAACTAACAAAGCTTGATGATGACATGTCTGTTAATTCGGTAAAGATAGAAAGAGACAAACACATACGTACAATCTGCTCATATGTAGCCTCTACCAAGGGTGCTAGAGTATACTGATTGGTCATTCCCCCCATTTCGGCATCAGTGCAGAAATATTGCCGCCAATTTTAAATTCATATAACATAATAATTTTTTCTGTAGAAAAGAAGCAAATTTCGTAAAAAAGAAAAAATACGGATGAGTTTTTTTAAAGAGAACTTTTCAAATATTCAATAAAAAAAAAACGTGGGAAAGGCCCAGTTGTCACATATTTGACAAAACATTCATAAATAAAAAATATAGTTTTTTGTATATAAATTGGTTTTAGAGCTCTGTGTCTCTGGCACTCTAGAAGGGTAAATATTTTGTAAATAAATTTACTTTACGAGTTTCAGCATCACCAGGAATAGGGTTTCAAAAGAATGTAGATTTGAAATTAATGTTTTGTTGATATATCTTTTTTTAATTTTCATGCATTATTCTTTCTGCTGTTTGCAAAATCTCATTGAAAATATTCTTTACAGTACCTAATTAGTAGCAAACAAAAAACAATTTACTTTAAAACATCATTGCTTAAGTTCACATTTAAAACAAGATGAATATGTTTGTAAAAAGTAGTCTTAACAGGAATACTCATTGTTTACTTTACGAACTACCAAAGTTGTCCTTATGCATCATTAAATCTCAGATATGACAGATCTCCGGGACTAAGTTTTTTGTGTACGTTATTAATCACCATAATCATCACTTAAAAAGTAACAGATGTTTCATTTGTTTATTTTGAAGATTTTACCAGTTTTTCATAATATGTAAGTCTTGCATATAATTCTATCTAATAATCCTGTTCTGAAAGACATGTGGAACTTCTCTTTGACTTGCAGAAGTTTGGTGACAGCTAATATGTCTTACGACTTAAAACTTTTTATTTGACACTTTACATAGTTTCTCTATATTTATGGCAATACAAAAAAATGTACATAAAAATATTTAAAGTTATAAGCAATATAAAATATAACATAAAACAGATGGACAATTACCTGACAGTACTGTAGTATCAAGTTTAAAATGTGATAATACATCGAAGTTAGGAGGGGGTGTCTATAAATTCAACAACCGAGTAAAGCCAATGAAAAATAAATAGTATTTTAAAAAACAAGTTTCGAAAACGATTCTTTTCACACGAGTGAGACAAGTCGAATGAGTGTGAAATAGTAGTTTGTGCAACAAGAGTGGATGTGATATCCATATCGCACGATAAAGAAGTTTGAGCAAATTTACATAAGGGAGTAGAAAAAGATGTTTTTACGTCCGACACTATGATACAACTTCAATTTCTGCTTGTAACGCTTCAAAATCTGAATCCATATTTTCCATAACTTGTGAATTGACTTTTGAAAACTCGTAAAAGTTAAGTGTATTTATCTATTTGACACTTCTTATCTCAACAATTAACACAAATTCGTTTCCGTAGCAACGAGCATCGTGTTCAGCATCCTCGAAAATGGGGGGGAAGGTAATCTCGTCTTTGCATGAAATATTTACACTATTTTTGCCTTCATTACATAGACTAATTGAACGTAATCCATTGACAGTTTACTTTATTTAGGTACTAACAATATGTTCTAGAAGTTTGACCGGTTTAGGATGCCTATATTTGAAAAAAAGTTGATTCAAGTTTGAAATGATTTTTGAAATTTAGCCTAGAATTCATTCCTCTATCGATTTCTGCAGTTACTTTGAACGTAATAATTTCTACCCCGAGAAGAAGTGGCATCCACCCCCAGGGTAAAAACACACATCGGCACTATGTAACTTTTGTTCCTTGAGCTATTCCCTAATTACTGTCCAAATTTCACGTTAATCGGTTTTATCCGAAAGAATTCTGAGCGAAAAATCTTCAAACACTGGACAAACTTTTTCATGAATATCGGGAAAAGAAAAACAAAAAAAAAATAGATTTTTTCTGTAAAAGTTGTTATTATTGTTTAAACAATATAAATAATTATCAACCCCGACATTTTTTAACTTAAATTTTCAATAAAAACAACTCAATGTTTTATGGCGAACAAAATTTTTTAAATATATTTTTTTGTAAATATTGCTATTATTGTTTAAACAATATAAATAATTATTTGCGCCACTTGGGATGTTTCTGATTTTGAATAATAGTAAAAAGACACATTTTAAAAAAGAATGATCAAAATTGGAGCTGTTGCTGAGAACTAAGAGGTTTTGACGATTTTTAAGCTTCATTAATTAACTCGACTAATAGGTCACTTTTATTAAGCATATTTCAGGTTATTCAAGCTTCAGGCTCTCCGGTTATTAGGTTCGCTATTTATTGTTAACGTGTTTAGGTTGTTCAAATCTCTATCACTAGATTAGATTAGATTAGATTGAAAAAAGGACCTGGCTGATTGGCCACCGCGACCCCTGTGGATCTATTGTGGCTCTCCTTGTCTAATTTTACTTAGAGCTCCTTATCCAGCTTTGTCTTTTGTATCAGACTCCACAGCCTTCATCCACCTCCACTACCCACTACCACCCCCCTATCACCTATTGGTATATCTATCTGCCCTTGTTTTCTCTTCGCCAAGTAGTTGGAACCTGTCTCTATCACTAAAAATTAAGGTTATGTCATCCGCAAAGAATACACAAGGGTCAGGAAAAATGTATGTTAATATACATAACAAAGAGAGGCCCACGACAGAGCCTTGGGGTACACCATATCTGACTAGAAGAGTATTTGAAGTTTGGTAATTTAGAGACACTGTGTTCTGTTATTAAGATAACTATTTAGAAGATCGTGGATCTGATCTTATTACATAGCGGCTAAGAGTTGCAGGCTGCTAATCTGAGATTAAGCGTACACTATAATCGTTTCCTCACACCCATATATTGTAGAACACAAGGATAAAATAAAAGTCAATTAAACCGAGGTATGTACTGTGTTCACACCTATAATAGGAATTGCATTATTTTTCATAGCAGTGGAAAAGTAAATTATTAGTGAGATATTCACTCGTTCATATTTCTCCACCCACTAAAGTTATTCGCTTAGTTATAGGTATTTATTTTTAATAATGGTCTCTTGCTATTACATAACAAGGTGAAATCGTTAATTGTTACTCCTGCATTTATGGATGCCATTAATGGTCATATTTAAATGATGTTTCATATGATATGAGTAGTTTAATTACAGAATCATGTGAGTCCGACTTCGCCCAGAATAACTTACCATAAACAGCTACTACGTCTTTAGGATAATTTTTCCTTCAACTTTATACAAGACAGGAGGTACACGCAGTTTATTGAAAAGTTGTATTGTTTAAATTGTAATATGATGTTTAGAAATTGTTGGGAGAAATAAGTTGCATTATCAGAGACAATTAAAATTTAATTTTAATTCTTAATTTTATATTTCCACATTTTTCTTTTCACCGAGAATCGTATGGATATTTGTTTAATTTTCAACATAAATTTTAATATATTTGGAAAAATTACGAAAATATCTTCATTTTAAATGAGACACACTGTATATGTATACTTTTCCCAACCGTCCTTTGCTTGTATTGTTTAAAACAAAAAAGCATCAGAAAGCTACAATTTCCATCTTTTAATTGAACCAACATTCATATAGATTGAACAAATTCTGATTTAGTGACATGTAATTCAGTGCGTCGGTATCACAATCTTGCGTATTCAAGCGCGCGCACGCATGGATCTCGCTCCGAGTTATAACTATTTTTTCCGGGAAAGCCGTGGCTTTAGCGATAAATTTTGTTAGGACATTTTTTTGTTCATAAATACGTGATCTATCCATCTGTATTTTTTATTTTTTCCTAGCTTGACTTAATTTCAAAATTTTTGAAAAAGTGTACGAATAAATTTTTTTTTTTCATTTTTTTTTATGTTCTGCATCCGAGCGAAATGTAAACTTTTCAGGATATTATTATATACACTTTCACGAACTCATTAAAAAAATATTATTCATTTTGCAAGTTTTTGGACGTAAATACATTCATCGACTGGTCTAGAATTTAGCCATGCTATTCCATCACTCAACCAGGACACGCGCGCGCACACACACACACACACAATCAACAATACAATAGTCATTTTCTGTGACATTGTGCCATCTGCCGCAACTGAGAGTCGAACTCAGGAGAGATAGCAGCCTTATTGCCTCACTCAACCGCGGACTAGCCAGCTGCTACCGTCTCGATGGCACATTAAACATCCATACCCTAAGCAGGATTCGAACCCGGAACCCCGTGCTTTCAAGCCTAACAATGCAACAACCTCGACAATGTCGCTTAACTGTCAAAAAAATTTGTTCCTGAATTTGTAAGCAACGACGTAGAGGACGAAAGCAGTGGCCTGTATATTCTTGAAGATTTGATACTTTCGAATGAATATTATGTTAAGAAATAGGAAAGTCAACGTGCCAAAAGATCACTAAACGTCATTCGATCTGCACTAAAATAAATTGCCTAGTTTCGGTGCCATCGGGTCCACATACGTAACATACATGCTCATAGACAGACATTTTTTTCGGGTTCCTAGGACCTCAAAACAAAGATCTGGTCTTACCTTTAGATTTTGAACCAGTTTAGTAACCTCCCCTTTTATGGGTGGGGAGGTTAAATATAAATACAGTCAAGTGTATTTGCTGATATACTTCGCGACTTTTTGAAAATGATTTATTTAATTTCAGTTATCTCCCGATGATGCCAGCGTGATTGGCGAAACGTGTTTTAAATTCAAAAGTTTAATGACATATTTGCTTATCTTTTTTTTCCAAAACAATGGGATTTTTCCTCCAGTTATCATTATCATTGATTAAACATCCAAACTTTCCGCTGTTAAGTTACTGCGTTTAAACACAAAAATATTACTGTCCAGACCTTTAGGTTTGAGTATACTTGTATAAATAAAGATACATCAAATAACTACTGCTAGTAATTTTTGGTAACACATTTAAAGAATGATACGTTATTGCAAAATAATTTCACGATTTATTTCAAAATGCGAAATACAAAACAAAGTGATTGCAATAATACCCCGGCAGAAATATTTACCCTGTGCGATCATCTGCATCTGTATACTCCAGTCCTCCAGTCTTCTGACTACGGCTAAAGAGCCAGACATTGAAGTTTACTAATAACTTCTGAAAACTGTCCACCTCGATCACCAGACCTCGACCCCTGCGATTCTTCCTTTTAGAGATAAAATTAATGTCCACCTCGATCACCAGACCTCGACCCTTGCAATTCTTCCTTTTAGACATAAAATTAATTCTTCATCAATTAAAACGCAATAAGAACTTTGCAATCGGATTTTAAAATGAATCCAATTTTGTATCACAGAAATTAATGAAATCTTTACCGCAAAATTATAACCTGCTCATAATTTTTTTATTAATTTTTGAGTAAAGCAATTAAAATCTTACGTAGGTTACACGTTTGCTTTTTTTACAAAAAATGTAAGTTTTCACGAGCATTATAATATAAAAAGTTTCTCTCAATTCTTCATGCACTAAACACTGCTGGTTGAACGTTCACTTAGCATTTGACAGACGATGTTATTTTGTTTGTTGTCAATTTGTCCTCTTCTTTTACTGTTCAGATAAGTTCATAGCTAACTAACTTTATGACGTCACTGCCGTTTTTGAGGCACATTCAAATAGTTTAATAATTCTTAAATATGTTGTGCGTGCAATTTTAATACTAAATTAAATATATGACGAAATTAACGCCCCCACTATCATATTTCACCATTTTCGAAAATTTCAACAGCGGAATTGTCGTTTTGTTGTAATTTACACTTAAACCATACTCAGAGCTTATTGTTTGAAGGTCCGACAGATGTATGAGCTCATTCCCGCGTGCTGCAACTAATGCTGCTTCATCTACAAATTTCAAGTTGTAAATTTTAGTTCCGCCTATAGCTGCACCACCCTGTTACACCTCTAGTATACGTCGCATCACGTCTTCTGGTTATGAATTCGTATACACCTATTTGTACCATCGAAAAGCACCTCAAACCCTTTTCCTGATTCACTTTTCTCTTTTTTATCTTGCGGACTTAATTACACTCTGTAAAGACAACCCACAAGCTCTTTGAGGTGCATCTACTCATAGACGACACTTTGAAAACCAGTTTGATTTTTGATAAGACCACTAATGTTAAAAACCACATTAAATCAGAACCATCCAGGACTTCGTAGAAGGCGGATTTTAAAAAACTGCGATGCAAAGGCACGTAGCTGCTTTTAATTCATATATTATGCAAATGTCCGTTTACCTACAAAAAATAGACATGCAGTTTTATTAACTTTGCTTTATATTTATAGGTAAGTATAGAGGAGATATTGAAATTGTAGTTATCATCAAACGAAAAATCGAATATTCAGTTGAATTATTGAAGTTGTTAATAATTAATTACCAAAGTTCTTTGAAACAATATCGTCTATATTTTTCTGACACGATTAGGCCATCATACTGTCCGATGCACCTGTGTATTATAATATGAAAAGAAATTCCCAAAAGTAATTACACACTAATTACAGTAATTACCTCGGTAGAACAAATACCTATCAATGAATATAATAATAGAGTATAGAAAAGTAACGGAGATCATCATGTGTCATATATAGATACCCTATTGTCTAGTTTTTATGATTAATAGAGCAGAAGAGAGAATGTTAAAAACATCACAGGGTGAGGTCAGTTGCTGTGGCGTACATTTAAAATCAAACTAATTAAACTCCTATTATGCCTTATAATTAGTTTTTTTTTCACTCCTTTTTGGTGTTTCATATTTAAATTTGTGAGCGATACAAGCATCTTAAACACACCAGGGTGTTCTTTAAAATATTTTTAACAAAACACTTGGGCAAAAAAGTTGAAATATATACTTTTTTGTTTCATTTCATGTAGGTATCTACTCATATGTTTAATTGCATTTCTTAATTAAATATACTTTTTAATTACTCTGGAGACGCAACTCTGGATATTTATTAAGCTAGAGAGCTATCATTGAAGCAAATTGTCACGAAAGTCTAATTCTATTCATATCCAGGATCTGAGTGGTCATTCCAGAGACGGCTTTTCCAATATATAAAAAACAAAATTAACCCTTCACACACATAAAAATATTGTTTTGAATTTTTGCAAAAGAATTATTTGCAGCATATGAACACAAATAAATACATTCTTCATTTAAAAGAAATACCTTTGTGGCAAGAAATAAAAAGTTCGTCATAATGGTATATTGTTTTATTAGGAGTAAAAGTAATACTTTTATGACGAGTCTGTAGGTTTGCCGGACGAACGAAGTGAGTCCGGCAATTACAGACGAGTCACAACAAGTGGTTTTACTCCTAATAAAACATGCTATTTTTTCTTCAAACGTCGATTAACTATAAAAAAACATAAAGAGAAAAATCTCGAATTTCACCACCAAAAACGCATTGTTTTAATATGACATGGCCGGAATATTAAATAAAATACGCGTTGCTATGGATATTACTTTTTTCTACTACCGTCTATATAAATGACCTTCGAGTCACCTGGTTACTAAGGCGTTGCTAGCTACGAAAGTAGAACTTTCGTGGCCAGGACATAAAAGTAAAAAAAACAACAAATTTTAACGCTTCATAAGTTTGCATATACCATGCTTTGGATTTCTTGGGGTAAAGCGAGGCACAAGCAATGTAGGCTGCTTCTTGTATCTCATTTTCATCGCCACCAATCATTGGTTTATTTTAGTTTGAATCCACCAGAAATTAAAATGTTTAACATAACCTCAATGACAGATAGTAATTGTTTCGTTAGCATGGAAACAATTTTCACACAGCCTTCTAAACTATAAAATTTATTAAACGTCAAATAATTTCATGAAATAATTAGTTTTAAATTATTAAATCCCATAATATCTTTCGGTAGTAGAAAAAATATAATATAATATATTATACGATGCGAAAGTTTACTTGTAGGTGTGAGGTGATTTTTGAATGGTCGAGGCCAAGCCGACGGTGTTTTTTGAAAGGTCTCGGCTTCACCTTGACCATTCAAAAATCACCTCACACCTAAAAGTGAACTTTCACATCTAGTAATGTAAATAACTATTTTTTTCAATCGTTCCAAAAGTAGGACTCGGTACGATTTTTTGTACCGAAAGTAGCGTATTCTAGTACTAGCCCCAAAAGTAGCCATTACAGTACTAGTACTGTAAAGTGACAGATCGTCTAAACGTCAATGTCAATTTGCAGGTTATATTTTACTATGAATCACATTCGTACTCGACGCTAAACAGTCGTATTGCTATGGTAACAAAATAATGTACTGAATACATATATGCAGGATGTTTCAATACCAAGCATAAGTATGCAAGATTTAGAAGTTCCAAATGCATTGTCTTCTTCTGATACTACAATTAATATCCCAAATATTTCAAATAAGTCATATCCACTAAACATAAGCCATAATAATAATTGTACCATTAATATTAATATTTATAAATAGTCAAAGTATATCAATTTTTGGTTTCATTAACACGTTGACTACCATCTCGGTCTATATGACCGAGGTTTTTATTGTCTATGAGGCCAACTCGGTCCATAAGACCGAGTACTTATATTTGCCCTTTGGGATCTCTGGATCTTTTCGGGATCTCGGAATCTCCCAGCGACTCGGTCCAGCACACTTCTATCGTTATAAATAGACCGAGATGGTGTAGTAAAGAACCGAAACCTTTTTTGACGTTTTTTTTGTCATTTTTTTTTTTTCAAAATATTGTGTGTCAATTCATAGTGTATATTTTATTTGGTTAAACCGTTGCCACCGGTTGGCGCCTTATGAGAAATTTGTCTTAACCCATATGGCAGTCAACGTGTTAAAGAGACGATTGAAGAAAAAAATATTGTAGGTAACACGGCCCGAAAGTGCTTTTACTGGACTCACGAGCTTCCAGGCCTACGGCTCGTCCTGGAATTTGCTTACTTGTCCAGTAAAAGACCACTTTCGGAACTTGTTACGTAAATAACTATTTTCTTCAACCGTTCCAAAAGTAGGTACTTTCGGTACGATTTTTTGTAGCGAAAGTAGCGTATTCTAGTACTAGCCCCGAAAGTAGCTATTACGGGTACTAGTACTGTAAAGTGACAGATCGTCTAAACGTCAATGTCAATTTGCAGGTTATATTTTACTATGAATCACATTAATCACATTCGTACTCGACGCTAAACAGTCGTGTTGCTATGGTAACAAATTTATAAATAGTCAAAGTATATCAAGTTTTCGTTTCATTAAAGAGACGATTGAAGAAAAGTAACACACCGCGAAGGTGCGATTTTTTAATTATGGTAACCAAAATTATTGAGCTTAGCCAGAATGGTAATTTTTAATTTAAATCTTAATAAAAGTTACAAATAAAAACTTTTTTTCTTATCCAATTTACATAAATCTTCTTACTCGGGGGTTTTTGAGGTCGCTGATTACGAATCTGATATTTAAATTGTCATAAACCAACCTGCAAGATGGCGGAATCAATGGCGGTTATAAAATGCTAAAAAAATGATGAAAAATGAAATATTTTTGTGAAAGTTTATGCCGAAATCGGTTACGTTTTTTGGAAATTAAATAACGAGTATTTAAAAAAAATATATCCCAATCGGTTGCAAAATAAGTGCTCTAGATAATTTTGAACGAAAAAATCACGATACGTGCCACTGTTGAAAAGATCCACTAAATGCCAAATCCAGAATTGTTTTTCAAAACAGTTTCGATTGTTTGTTTTACTGCCTAAGTTTCTCGATAATTACAAAATGTATTATCGGTTGAATACAATATTCATTTCATCGATTGTAGTAAATTTTGATGCTTCTGACCTACGCTTATGGCTAGAGGAGTGAAGGAGAGAACAGATAGCAGAGAGAAAAAAGTGAAAAACTCCCGTGTGTGGACGTCAAATTTTCTTGTATGATCCATAAGTGCTTGTTGGCTCTGTGAAATAGCAACTGCTGTAATGCTCTGAAGAACTACAGATGTCTATTAAAATAAATAAAAATACTTAGTTAACAATAAACTAATTTATTAACAAGAAAATAGAATGTCGGTAGAGCAATGACACAAAAACAAGATGTGGGCGAATAAAGCAGTGTAATAAACTTAACTAAATCTTACAAAATGATGTGCTTATACACCATCTACATTTTACATTATTCAAAGGAATATTTACACAAGTTTTAAACAACAAAGATATAGCACTCGCGAAAACATTTTTGTTTGTTTGTTTACGTAAAAAAAAGGAGACAAAAGTTATAACTAGCTCCGAGCTAGTGGAACGCAAAGTTAACAAAAGATCGCAGTAACACTACCGGTCTAAATGTTGAGAAGCCAGCTAGATACTAATCGTTGATGACCCAAACGGAGGAAAATAAATGTGTAGGTACTTTCAGGAACTGAAGAACTGCTGTAAAACGGACGAAGTCACTGTTGTTGGTTACAAACACAAATTTTACAGATTGGTATCAGCTGTAACCACAATTAAAGGCAAAATTATACCATTTTAGGTATAGTTAACACTGCCACTATAATGTCCTTTATTATTAACTACTCGTAAAGCAAACATAATTACTTTATTAGATTCTTAATAGCTCTTCTAATTTTTACGAGTAAAATTATGGTGTTAATATTTTATCTCCTAAAAAACTAGGAGGCTCAGATTCTACCACCCAACTAACGACTTTATGAGCCAAAAGTCCCGGTTAGAAACGTGTCCCATTCTCCCATATATCACACTGAATGTTCGTTTTATATTCTCCCACTCGCACACTGCCTTCTAGTCCAAGCGTCCACATTATGTCATAAGCGTGCACGCTTATTGGAGGAAAACTTCCAGCATGGCCATATAACCACGCATTTTAAGCAATTTCTAGAATGCTAACTCGTAACCAAATGAACGTTTGACAGGGCCGGCGTTAAATCTTTTTTGGTAAAACTAACAAAATAGGTAATTTTTGTAATAAAGATATAAAATAATGTAATTTAACCGATTTTAATAAAGATTTACGAATACTTAAAAAGTTGACCGTTACACTGCGCCATCTGAATTTACTGCTGTAGTACTGATTTTAAGCGATCAAACAACACTAACAGTACGATACGGCATGTAGCCAAGTTCCCCACGGTGTCAAAATCTCTGGAGATAACATTATATTTGGAAGGCTTTCGTAAAATAACTGCACACGATTTAATGCTTTCTGGTGAATTAAGAAATCTTACTTTGTTTTGCTTGTGTCAAGATAGGAACAATTTATACATTGGTGAACGCATTGCCCGTGCTTCGCGACATTGACAGATAAATTTTGAGTACGGCTCTGTTTGTCTGTTACTTTAGGTTTAATGCCATCAATAAAATCCGCGCCGTTCTAGTTAGGGGTGAGTCGCGTAACTAGATCACCCAAGAGTTAAAAATCTTAATTAAAAGAGGTGTGTTTCCTTTTATTTCTTATTTTAACCATGCCACAACACACTTTACATAATAGTAATGACGTTTTTTTTTTCTATTAAGTAATACATTATATTTATTATTCAGTATAGTGTAGAGAAATAAATCATGCCCCAGTCTCCCCTTGTATTAGCTCGGTCGACAGCTTTGTTTTTATGTGCAGTATAAATATATTATGAATTATACCTGTCGGTGGATCTCCGACTATAGCACAATGCAGGAAATTTTATGTGTGACATTAAGGCAATAAAACAGTTGATTGTATTAAATCTCTTAATTATTAAAAAGTCTAAAATCATTAATTTCTTCATGAAAATGGCAGATATAAATTTTTAATTATTAAATAAAATTGCTTTTAAGCTTCTATTGTATCGAAATGAAACGAAACAAAATAAAAACTAACGGTTTTTATTTTATGTTGGCAGTGAGTGAAGTATGCAAATGGTATCTTTGAGATTTAATTATAAAAGTAAATTAAATCTGCAGTCGTTGAATTGCTTCCTTTACAGAAAGATGTAGGTCGGTACTATAAAGAATCAGACTTTTTCTTAATTTCCAAGACGTCTCTTACATATAAAAATATATTTTGACGGTTATACAATCCATGCACGTTGTAGGGTTTTGTCGTATTTCTTTTGATTTCCTAATACTATTATTAGGATGTACGTCCTGAATGATATTGTCATTAGTAGAAACGCAGTGCTTGCAGCAAATGCTGATGAAGGGAACCGTTTGTGCAAGCACTGCGTTTTTAGTAATGATGACAATATCATTCAGGACGCACATCCTAATCATACTATTAGGAAACCAAAAGAAATACGACAAAACCCTACATTGTGGATGATTCATCTACCATTCATCTATATTTTTACTCCATTAGTAATATTTACCTAGTCGAAACCTCTATAAAGTGTTTGCAGCAGATGCCGTTGGAGAGTCACATTATTTACAAGTCACTGACTTTGTATTGCTCGACTTTATCAAGAGCAAAGGAGCTCGCAGCGTTAAAGACGTCTGCTTCGCGTTGATGAAAGCCAAAAAGCTCGATCAGCGAATGACTCTAGACAACTGCCGAAGCAGCGGGGCTCCTTTAATTCAAATATACAGTGTGTGTAGTGGCGGGCTAGACATAGGGAGTAAAAGTGGTCTAGCGCCGACTCTTTAATCCGACGGGCGAATTTGTTGTTGCTAGGTTGTCATATCTCTCGCGCTACGTGAATGTACATGCCTAATCGGTAATTGCACGCACTGTAGTTCCCTTTACCAGCATTTGTTGCAAGTACTGCGTTTCTAGTAATGATGAAAATATCGTTCACACATCGTAATCGTAGTATTAGGAAGGAAGAACGACAAAACCCTACATTGTGCATGATTTATCTACCAAATTTTTACTTCATTGGTTATACAGTTCTTTAAAATACTGATAATGTTGTAGAATCTTCCAGAATTAACCTAAGTCGAAGCCAAAATAAAATTCGACTTAGGCAAAAATTTAATTTAAGGGCATTTTCTAGAGTCTGAGAGGCTTCAGAGCCACAGACTAGTCCAAAAGCACCGTTATGAGTTCGATAAGACATTAGGCACAACCGGGTAAAAATTCGAAGAAACACCGAATTTTTACTTAGGAAAATATATTTTGGTCCAGGATATGAGAGTGAAAGTATATGGTGGTCATGGAAAAATGAATCACATACATTTTAAAAAGTACGCCAAAAAAGTACTTTGAAAATATTAAAAATATTTTCAACTTTAATTCCTCCACCGAAGACATGAACCATGGAGGTACAGTCACTATATACCTTGCTCTAAAGATTGACTATAAGATTTTAACAAGGCAATGTATAAAAAAGGCAAAACCGACGAATTTGGCAAAAGCGGCGTAGCGCGTATAAGCAAAAATTGGCAAAAAACCAATGAAAATGCACAAGACCGGTTTCTCGCATAAAACAAGTTTGGATTCACCCAGCGACTCGTAATTTGGTCGAGTGCGTTGGGTGGCCAATACAAAGCGATGGTAGGAAAGCCAATAGCAGGGCTTTCCAAATAATAAAGTTATAGAGGAAACCGCCTTGTGCACAAAGAACTCAAAAATCCATTTTGTCCAAAAGTCGTTCGGAGGCGAGTAGCTGTCATTTTTCCTATATTGAACCTGCATGAGGACAAGTACGTCGTAAGACTGACCGAAAGTTAGTAAACTCATGTATTAGTCGAACTCCGACCCGTGAATGATAAAATCACGATCTGGGACCTTTAAGCTATTCATAACCTATTCAGCCATAATTACCAAAATACAAAATTTTTAAATTCTTTAAAAAAAAACATGCATTAAATCCTGAGGATTTACAAAAAAAAATGGTGGCGAATGGAGCTAAACGGACACTTGATTCGTGTTCAGCACATCGAAATAACATATGGGTTACCCAAAGGAATACCAGAAAAAGACCACTTTTTTATTTTGTGTGCCTGTGTAATTAATTGCTGAAAACATTACATTGGTCAAACAAGGAGATCAATGTCCATGTGTTTAGAAATTCATGGATTACGGACCATACGCGAAAGAGGTAATAATTCCGGAATAGTATCAATATTACTAATAAATTAGAACATAACTTAGCTATTTATATGGGGTGTTACATAAGTAATGGTTTATACTAATATACGTGTCGCGCGACCATGGCCGTAGAGAGAAAATAAGGGCCCAGTGGAAAAAAATTGCTGAAAATTAATGAGCTGGGGGGAGAGAAATCCCAAACAAATTTTTGATGAGCGGGGGGGGAACAGAGATCAAATATGCCAAGAAAAAATTATAATACAAATTTTCAACCGGGTCCCTCAAAACGAGCATGGACCCCCCTCTCATCAGACTTGCGCGCGGCGTGAAAGGCTTCCTTAAGTGTTCTGAATACCTCTACTTATATTACAATATATTACATTTCAAATTTAAATATTTTATTACCACTGTAACTCAACAACAGATGTTATATTTGTGTTAGTATGTATTGCATTTTACTCATTTTTCTTGGCATAAACATAAACACTGTCCCACGTTAGAATTATACCCTTCAATAATTTGTAGCTAATAAATGTAGTACAGGTCTTAAAACACCCATATTATGCAAAATCTGTACACTTAAAGATGTATGCTTCCTGCATCACGCAATAATTGTATTCAAAACTTGTTCTGACAAACAGAACGTTAACAAGGTAAAAAATAGTCTATTTTTAAAGTGTAAATGATCTTGTACACAATTATAGTTATTATTTTCAGTTAATGAAATATTTTCAGTTTCCCACGCCTAATGTTACGAATCTAAATTAAATACGATTTTCATAAATGAAATCTGCAAATAATAAGGCGGATCATCATTCGATACTAATTAATTTGACCAAAAGGGGAACTTCTTTTCTTAAAATTTAATTAGATGTTAGCATGTAGGAGGTATTCTATCTACCATATAGAGTGACTATTTGATTTTAAAAACAAGTAGGTAGGTAGTTTTTACGATTGCGTGTATAAATATGACATTACTGAAACAAAGGACAATTTTGATGTTATCAGTTATTATTATTCATATGGGCAATTGATATGAAAAGATATATTAACTACTGTAGTAGATTCAGAAAATATTTAGCCCAATTTCATAAGATATACGACTGTTGTATTGCTAGGAGACGTGTTTCTGAATGCTCTCCCCGTGTAGTCAAAGCTCCAGTGAACGGAAGTATAAATATTTTTTTCCGAAACGTTAACAGACTTCAATTCACTTTTTAGTTATAAGATTATTATCGTTTAACGTTTTTGTTTCACTTAATATATTTTCAAATGTGAGACATTTTGTACCAGATGTATAAAAACCAGCCTCTGTCCTATCTATTTGCCGCAGAAGTCTCTTTCATCAATTTTTTTAAATATTTTCACGGAAAGTGACAAAATATCCAACAAACAGTAAGAAATCATGAATATGCCACAAATAATTCATTATAGACAATGCTGACTACTTACATTAACAAAATGGCGACGTTTTTATAAAATAAAATATATGTTGTCTGTCATAACTTTTTATGCCATAGAAATGGTTAGAAAAAAATTCGAAAGCCTAATTATAGTCATTCACTTAGGTTGTTAGCATTTTTGACGTAAGTTTCTGGGATATTTAGCATTTGAACTGAATACTTCTTATAAAAACGTTCGGACGCCATCTTTATACTTCCGAAATCATTAATTCTACAGAAATTAGCAGAAAAAACGAAATTCATCATCTCCAGTTTAGTAGATTTCTTATTTGACGAAAATTGTTTTGAAATAAATACCTCTACAACTCTACAATTTTGGAGCATTATTATTTCATAAAAATACATTGCCAATTTTCTGGCCAAACTTGTGTAAGGACAGATGCACGGGAGAGAGCGTTGTCATGGGAGACGAGTGGCAAAGTGGCATTATTCACAGCTCCTCGGCAAACGTCACCTTTGCATTTTCAAAATGTGAGCAAAAAAGCCTACTTTATAACGTCGATTGTAGATAAACAATTTTTTCATGCTTTCTACTTTTTTTCACTATTGCTATAAACATATGTTTTACGTACAAAAAACCGCTGCCCAAGGAATCACTACTTCCACATCCAGATTCTCTGTCCAAGTCACTCACAACGAAAAAAACTTTGTATGTGAAAATAACTGTTTATGGAACTTTAATAATATAATATTTGAAATTCTCTACCCCAAAAACCCATAAAACGATACCCCACATCGGCAGTGGGGTGGGGGGTGGTGATAGGGGGATGCTAGTGGGGGTGGATGAAGTAAAAAAATATTTTGAGGTTTCTGGTTCCTGTACATAGGTACACTAAATCACAATTTTTTTTCCATCCCCTTTAATAAGGGGGTGGGGGTGGCTAATGCCAAAAATTTTTTGAGACCTTGGCTTCTCTTGTATATACTAAATACCAATTTTATGGACTATTACCTGCTTGATTGGCCTATTTACCCCAAATTTAACTCAATTTACCCCCCAACCCTTCGACGGAACAAGATGAAAATATAATCTAGTTCTAGATCTCGTTAAAGTACATATGTGTACCAAATTTCAAGTCAATATCTTAAACGGTTCCAGAGTAAACGTGCGCACAAAAAAAAGTTACAGACAGACCGACAGACACAGAAATTTTTTTTTCGCTCAAACTTAAAATCTCGACGTTTCATGACATTTTAAGCCTATTTGGACAATAAAAATTTTTTTGTTACTATACTTCCACTGGACGTGGAAGTAAAATAACGAAAAGAGTACAGTTTTTTTAACAGTCATAGAAAAATTGAAGTCTGAACAAAAATGAGTACTTTCAAAAATACCTGATTGTGTTATTAAGATATTGACTTGAAATTTGGCACACGTATGCATTTTAACGAGATATGGAACTAGATTATATTTTGGAGACCTGGATAAAATCAGGATATGGAAGTAGTGGTTTCTTGGGCAGCGGTTTTCAAGCTAAAATCCCGATTTTTAAGTCGTTATACTTAAAGACTGTCAATTTATATGAAAAGTTACATAGAGTATTTTCTTCTAAAAATTTGATTGTCTTTCAGTTCCAGCTTCTGCACAATATAGAAACTTTTCTTTGATGGATTTACTATTAATCTGCCAAAAATGAACGAGATCTAATTCATATGACATTATTCCGAAGTTAAAACCTGTACTATTGTACTGTACTATTATAAACCAACAATTTGTAAGCAGTCGTCAAGTGAATTTCTTACGTTATTAGGTTAATTCAAACCTTTGCTTCCTTCTTTTACTTATATAACGCGGGCAGAATAATTATTTCGGAAGTATTTTATGATGTACACTGTACACATGTTCCTTAGTATCTCTAATTTCCAAATCATTCCAGAGCAAATTAAAACTGTGCGTCTCACTTATTCCCTGTTAGATTCTAAAACATTTCTTTCTCTTGGAAAAACGTCGTGGTACTAAACCGTTTTCTAGATAAAAAATAATATTTACGTCCATGTAATTGATTTTATTTCAATCATTACTTAACGAAAATATTTTATATGAAAACCTCCCCAATTTGGGCGAAGGAATCTATAGTTAATTTTTTTCAATTTTGTCCCCGGACACCTTGTATAAGTGAAATTTTTTATTTATGAACTAAACAGAATCCAACAAATTTCTTCATGCTGTGTTAGTAGTAACCAGTCTAATCGCAAGTCTGAACAAAAAGTATCTTTGTCAAAACTAGTATTTGAACAGTTTAAAAATCAGCTTTAAAAGTCAGATTTTTATTAAACAAATTCAATAAAAAAATATATATTTTTTTAAATTATGATTTTTTATTTTTTCAGGTAACGATGATTTTATCAACCCTGATTGTGTGTATCCGTAAGTATATGAGTATTGCTATCCCCTTTTGCAAGTAATTAAAGGAATTATCATTTTCCATATATTATTTTCATATTTCATTCATTGTGGATATTTTTATTTATTTATACAGGGTGATCTACCATGACAAGGAGTTTAAAAAAATGAAAAATTAAAAAAATATGACCCAAAAAATTACCTTATTTTTTTGTAGAAATATGCCGCTAATGACTTTAACCAATCTGACGTAACGCGGTACAACCATATCACTTCCCCTCCCCCTTTATCAGATCTGGGATGACACTATTGACAGCAAAGCTGGAAAGGGTAGAAATGACTTTTTGTTTTTAATCAAATCACACTACAAAAATAGCGAAATGATTCAAAAAGACATTGGCCCTCTGCTAGTGAACTCTACAACAACACGTAGATATAAGAGATATTTACTTAAATACGTCATTAACACAAAAACACCAAACTTCGGCGGCACTTTGAACCTGCCGGTGTCCTGATTGTTCGACCGAAAGCGAAAAACGCGGCACTTTGACCGCACCCGCCAGATTAACTTTTTATGCCAACTAAGGAAATGTAAACGTCTTCGATATGTTCTTTCACAAGTAAGTTCATCGACCCATTACTGACCACATACAAGTAACAGTAGCGAATCTTTGTAAGTTTTAATGCAACAAAAATTACTAAATTACCTCGGATCACTCTAAAATTTTGCAGGGACTTTCCCACATAGAAGACTAGTACACCATTTTATTTTTCGCATGTCATGGTAAATCACCCTGTATAAAAAATTTTTCCAATAGTGTTTTATGTTGAAGTATTAAATATAATAATTATTGTTTAGTCAAGGTGCATTGTATAGAAGAAATTATTTAATAATGTTCAGCTTACGTATGTACTATCGGTATGTCTAATAAAATATATCTATTATGTTTTATGATCACATTAGTAATGTTTATTATTAATGGTCGCATACATTTTCTATGAATAAATAAAGAATGTGAGAAACAATGGCGTTAAATTTCGCACTTCGACAAATGGCATTTTCGTAGTTTTTCCTATCGAAAATAGTTCACCATTACTTGTAATTTCCTACATATAAATAAAAATGTTAGAAAAGGTTAATAGTACAACCAAATAGATTTTTCTCAATTATCTCCTTTCTTGTTAGTTGTACCCTAAAATATTGTAGAATATTGTTAATATTTCACGATTCACAGCCGTCAGAATGGTGGAAATTTGTGCTTCACTGAAGATTTTCGCAATTATTATCCCTGCTGCTCCTACGCAGTAATTAGTTATTACCAATATTGTGGACTATAAAGTTTCCTAAAACAATTTTCTTCCACTATCAATTGTTTACAAATTACAACAGCTCGAAAATTATATTATTTTTCAAACTACAAGCTGCTATAATTTTTTTTTTTTAACTATTTATTTAACGTTGGCCTACCTCCGCTACCAGGAGCTATAACCAACGCCAGGAGACGAGCTACCTCCAACCTGGAAATTTTGCCGAACCTCTGCTCTTGAGAAGAGTAGGGATCTTTTACTTGCCTAACATTTAACAGACAGGACCGCCTGCTTTACATCTCCTCCGAAGGATGGTATATCCATTACGTAATCTTCGTCTTGAAATTACATAGCTTCCGCGTATACGCTGATACACAAGACGCTAGAAGATGGGACAAGATCGCTGTGTTTCTCAAGATGGATTTCCCCTCTCCAAGTACTAACCACGCTGAACGTTGCTTCACTGGAGTATCGAAATACAGCACCAAAACATATATTTATTTATAATAAAGCATGTAGAGTGCCTCGCCGGATCCTGACCCGAAGCCAGTTGGACAACCACGACGCTTAGCGCCGTAGTGAATGTGGGACTTGGCTGGGCAGGTCCAGTTTGGCTTAACAATAATAATAGAAATAGTTAAAAACTCCTAATTACCTATGGCAGGTTTAGAATTGACAATACGATTTAAAAACAATCTACAAAGAGACTTAAAAAGTAACACTTGGCAAAACACTTAGAAATTTGGGCTATTGACACGGGAAAAAGCTGAACGAAAAAACCCGTTCGAGACAACTGCCGCCTTGGTGGTCTCCGTGTCGTCAGGAAAATGTGGTGGATAAAAGTTAAGATTTAAAATGTTTGAATTTTTAAAGAATTTATCAGTCTAAAAGGAATTTGTAGGCGAAAAGAATACAGAGCAGTGAAGACGCCTCTACGCTCTCCCCTGCTATAATTTTTAGAATTTTTTTTTAATCTACAATATTGATAATATGTGCTTTCTTTCTCTCAACAATCTTATTTTACCTAAATGGTATAGCCGGATAAGCATAGTGAAAAATGCCCCTGAGCCAAATTGGACTTTGCATACATGGCTTGTAGCTCTCTATTAATAAACAATTTCTGCCGAGTTTTAAATCCGTACCGAGCCAGTTATAGAGGGAGACGTGATTTTCAGTTTTTATTTAATTACGCTTTTCCTGTTGCATTGAAAATTCTGAAAAAAATCAGGGTCTATACAGATTTAAGGGTGCATGTCAGGATTTTTTTTTTAAGATTTTTTGGCTTAAAATTCGGCTTGTTAAAAATTTTTGAAATTGTGAAAAAAAATTTTTTTTAGGATTTTATCAAGTGACTACCTTTATTTTTTTTACAGTAATAACTACTTCATATGCTTGTTGGTTTGTAATTTTTTCAGATTTTTTAAAGTGGTGGGCCATGGTGTAAAAAATTAAATTTCGATTTTGAGATGTTTGGGCCCTTAATCTTTATTCTTAAATATATTGTAATTTGTAACATCAAGAAGTTTACTTAGTATTTCTGCAGGTCTTACAATTTTGGAAATATATCAATCGTGAGATAAATAATAAATTATTGCAGCTATGTGAGAACAGCACCCGACTGGACGTCTACCATTTGCACACTCGCAGTAATATTGCCTAACTCCTCGGAAACCAACGGAATTTGGCTCATAATCGATAAAACACTTATAAGTTCTGCTACTAACATGTTGCGACCTCACTTCTACTTTAATTATATTATTGTCTTTAACATGAGCCATAATAACTGATACGATCCATCTCGATCTCGAAAGTTAAAGTATTCGTCACAGTTTGGATGTCATTTGGAAAATAATGTTTTCTGAAAGACTAACATCTGAAAGGCGTTTTGTTTTCCAAATCTATTAATTAAAAAACAAGCTATCCGAAAGTATGCACGGACTCTAGGAAGCGATTTGTTATCCAACTGCTGATGAAGTAGTCGGTACTTCTGTCCAATTACACCGTGAATTGCTTCAGCGACCCAGCGAACCTTTTTTACTCGGCGTGAGTCATTGGATTCAGCAGTGGACAGCTGGCTACGTTTGCCTTTAAGAGCAGGCATAAGTACTTTATAACCTCGTTGTTCCAAATGGTCCTTTACATCGCGAATGCCTCGATCGACGATACAAATATCACCTTCCTTCAGAAGATTTTGCAACTCTTTCGGATCTTGCAAGACAATTTTCATGATATCCGCATTATTCTGCGTTGCGTGAAATGGTCCGAGCATTTCGACAATATAGCGTTTGTGGTGCAAATCATTGTCGAAATGCTCGGACCTTTTCATCCAACGCACAATGATGCGGATGAAAATATAAAGTACTTATGCCTGCTTTTAAAGGCAAACGTAGTCAGCTGACCACAGCCGAATCCAATAACTCACGCTGAGTAACAAAAGTTCGCTGGGTCGCTGAAGCAATTCACGGTGTAATCGGTACCAACTACTTCATCAGCAGCTGGATAACAAATTGCTTCTTAGAATCCGTGCATACTTTCGGATAGCTTGTTTTTTAATTAAGAGTATAATCTGCGGTCAGTGAAATGAAGAAACGAATTATTCGGCTTATTTTTGAAGATAGAAACTTCAAATTTTGTACGTATGTATTAAAATATATATTCTAGTTCGTCACGTTTTTATTTTTTTGTTTTAGTCAAAAACACGTGATCAACGAAAAAATGGACGTCGAAAAATTGGAATTTACAAAAAACGAAATCGTGACGACCTAGATAGTCCATAATTAATTACGTGGATAAAATATAACCTCTTAATTTTCAAACATAGATTCAATAAATAGTTTCCAATTTTGCCGTCAATAGATGGCACTCGCCTCGGCATTCGCATAGCTTTACACGCTCTCAGACTTTAGGGAGGAACTTGTTGTCATGGAGACCTGACGCGAATGAATGCTTGCCAGGGAAGCATTTAGGAGTTCTGGTAATATCTTAAATTTATTTATAAATTATTTTATCTTACAGGAATTACTTAATAGATGAAATTCTTGAAAATGTTAATACATAAATAAAAGGTGCCAAATAGAGAGGACCGGTTTTGTATAAACACTCCTACAAATTTTATTATGAAAATTTGAATGCGGTTTTTAGTTAGGTCAGAAATCAATTTATTCGAAATTATTACCAAGCAAAATGTACAGGGTGTCCCAGTCAACGCGCTATGCTGGGTTTTCTCGGTAGTTTCTGAGATAAGTTTATGGTTCAAAATCCAATCTGACGTAGGTTTTCCGAGGAATCTCATACTGCTAAGATATTTAGGAATCCAAAATGACGGACGAATTTCGTCATCTACGATCCTATTCGACTGAAAATCGATATCTGGGGGTTTTCGGGGATGCGGTTTACGAATTTTTGGTCAAAATTTAGGAATCCAAGATGGCGGACGAATTTCGTCATCTATGGACCTATTCGACTGAAAATCGATATCTGGGGGTTTTCGGGGATGCGGGTTATGAATTTTTGATCAAAATTTAGGACTCCAAGATGGCGGACGAATTTCGTCATCTATGGTCCTATTTGACTAAAAATCGATATCGGATGGTTTTCGGGGATGCGGGTTACGAATTTTTGGTCAAAATTTAGGAATCCAAGATGGCGGACGAATTTCGTCATCTATGGACATATTCGACTGAAAATCGATATCTGGGGGTTTTCGGGGATGCGGGTTATGAATTTTTGATCAAAATTTAGGACTCCAAGATGGCGGACGAATTTCGTCATCTATGGTCCTATTTGACTAAAAATCGATATCGGAGGGTTTTCGGGGATGCGGGTTACGAATTTTTGGTCAAAATTTAGGAATCTAAGATGGCGGACGAATTTCGTGATCTATAGTCCTATTCGACTGAAAATCGATATCTGGGGGTTTTCGGGGATGCGGGTTACGAATTTTTGATCAAAATTTAGGACTCCAAGATGGCGGACGAATTTCGTCATCTATGGTCCTATTTGGCTGAAAATCGATATCTGGGGGTTTTCGGGGATGCGGGTTACGAATTTTTGATCAAAATTTAGGACTCCAAGATGGCGGACGAATTTCGTCATCTATGGTCCTATTTGGCTGAAAATCGATATCTGGGGGTTTTCGGGGATGCGGGTTACGAATTTTTTATCAAAATTTAGGACTCCAAGATGGCGGACGAATTTCGTCATCTATGGTCCTATTTGGCTGAAAATCGATGTCTGGGGGTTTTCGGGGATGCGGGTTACGAATTTTCGGTCAAAATTTAGAAAACCAAGATGGCGGATGAATTTTGTCATCTGTGATCCTATTCGAATGAAAATCGATATCTGGGGATTTTCGGGATGCGGGTTACGAATTTTTGGTAAAAATTTAGGAATCCAAGACAGCGGACGAATTATAACTATATTTTGACCCCCTTTATTTATGTTATTATTGGAGACAAAAAAAAGTTTCGTATAAGAGTTGTAAGGTTGTATACATATTTTTTTAAATGCAATTAAAAAACAATTGCTTGGATATGTCACGTGATATAACAATGAAGGTTGCTTTTTAAATGAAAAACCCTGTATATTTTTACTATTCTTTTAGATCCTTTATCCCTGATTTCAAACATATAAGGATCTAGCTGTAATATTTTTTGATATATCGGACATTAAATATGCTCCAAACATGCTTATAGGTATTTTAGGGTTTCTGACGGAGCGCAGTCAGTGGCGGATTTAGGGGGGGGGGCTATAGGGTAAAATCCAAGCGCGGCAATTTTTTTGAAAAACACCAAAGACATAAAAACAAAAAATTATTATTATTAATATGTTCTATCAGAACATGTTTAATTTATTTGAGAACGTGTTTTTTATAATAACTAGACTAAAGTTCCTTATTATAGTCAACAGTACAGGGTGGTTGTGCAAACGTTAAAACCTCATTTAACTTCTTTATTTTTGGAGTTACGTAAATACGTTCAAAAATAAAAGTTATGAGATATCACATGTATTTTCCAAACATCATTTCAGCAAAACAATTCAAACAAGTCGAATTTCGGAGATATGAGCTTTACCTTGGTTTTACTTCCACATCCAGTGGAAGTATAGTAACGACAAAAAAATTTTTTTAAATTTTTATTGTTTAAATAGGCTCAGAATGTCATGAAACGTCGAGATTTTAAGTTTGAGCGAAAAAAAAATTTCTGTCTGTCGGTCTGTAACTTTTTTGTGCGCACGTTTACTCTGTAACCGTTTAAGATATTGACTTGAAATTTGGTACACAAATGTACTTTAACGAGATCTGGAACTAGATTATATTTTCATTTTGTTCCGTCAGAGGGTTGGGGGGTAAATTGGGGTAAATTTGGGGTAACCAGCTAAATCAAGCAGCTAATAGTCCAGAAAATTGGTATTTAGTATATACAAGAGAAGCTAAGGTCTCAAAAAATGTTTGGCATTAGCCACCCCCACCCCATTACTAAATTTTTTCGTTGTGAATGAGTTGGATCGAAAATCTGGATGCGGAAGTAATGATTCCTTGGGCAGCGGTTTTTTTAAATAGAACACCCCCATATATTTTTACACTATTTGAAAGGCCATAGAAAAATCTTTTCAATGATATATGACCCAGTCTGTTCACTTTTTAAATTTTTTTTCCGATTTGAATCTAATTTTACTTATGGAACAAATTAGGATCTACTTATTACCAGAAAAAAATTCACGTCCTACAAATGCAAAGCCACCTGCGGTACCAAAATATGCGGATAAAATCAAAAAATCATATTAGGCATATTTTTATTGGAAAATTTTGTTAATGAAAGAATTGTTCAGAAACCTTAAGTCCAAAATTTAATCAAAAAAAATATATAAATTTTTATTAAAATAATGTCCAAGTCCGAAAATATCATTTGAATGGGTTTTTTCGTTTAGAAAACTGTACTATGACAATTTTGTTTGAAATTAAACCCAAGCTGCAGGTAGTTGTAAAACAGTTTTTTTTTAAATACCTAATTATTTTCAAAATTTTTTAAATTTCAAGTTTTTCATTTTTTAATTTTGATTAAATTTTGGCCATTTTGGACAATTCTTAACAAGTTTTATTAACAAAATTTTCCGATAAAAAAATGCCTAATATGATTTTCCGATTTTCTCCACATATTTTGGTACCGCAGGTGGCTTTGGTACCGTAGGAGGCGAATGTTTTTCTGATCATAAGTAGATACTAGTTTGTTCTATACTTAAGTAAAATGCGATTCAAATCGGAAAAAAAATAAAGTTATTGGGGTGTTACCATTTCAAGTGAAACACACTGTATCAATTATTGAAATTCTCCATTTTATTTAAAATAAAGTGAAATTAGACAGAACTAACATATTGTTTATTTTAATTTACATACTTTTGTTTTCCATGGCTAATTTGATAAATTGTAAATTTATAGTAAATTAGACAAAATTTGTTTAAGATAAGTACCATGTATTATATTATAAATACAAAGCTTTTTTTATGGCGTTTCAAATGGTACATATATGGAGTGTTCCTTTAAAAAAAAGCAAAGTAAAGTTCATATCTCCGAAATGCGACTTTCAATAGGCATGTCCACAAAATTTTAATTTCAATTGGGAATGATAGAATTATCGATATTGTACACTAATTTAACAATAAAAAAAACCGCTGCCCAACTTCCACATCCAGATTTTCTATCCAAGTCACTCACAACGAAAAAATGTTGTATGTGGAAATAATTGTTTAATAATATAATATTTGAAATTCTCTACCTCAAAAACCCATAAAACGATACCCCACATCGGTAATGGGGTGAGGGTGGTGATAGAGGGTGGTAATGGGGGTGGATAAGGTAAAAAAATATTTTGAGGTTTCTAGTTCTTGTACACACACTAAATTAATTTTTTTTTCATCCCCTTTAATAATGGGGTGGGGGCTAATGCCAAAATTTTTTTTGAGACCTTAGCTTCTCTTGTATATAGTAAATACCAATTTTATGAACTCTTACCTGCTTGATTTACCTATTTACCCCAAATTTACCCCAATTTACCCCCAACTCTTCGACGGAACAAGATGAAAATATAATCTAGTTCTAGATCTCGTTAAAGTACATAATTGTACTAAATTTCAAGTGAGTATCTCAAACGGTTCCAGAGTAAACGTGCGCATAAAAAAAAAGTTAGACCGACAGACAGACAGAATTTTTTTTGCTCAAACTTAAAATCTCGACGTTTCATGACATTCTAAGCCTATTTGAACAATAAAAATTTTTAAAAAAATTTTTTGTCGTTACTATACTTCCACTGGATGTTGAAGTAATATATGTATCCTTATTTTGCCAGTTATTCGTAATAGGCATCGCCCCAACATAACGAGGATTTTTGGTAATTTTTCAATAAAAATTCTTGGCCTATGGTAAAAAAATATTTTGAGGTTTTTGGTTCTTGTACATACACTAAATCACACTTTTTTTTCGTCCCCTTAAAAAGTGGGGTAGGGGTGGTAATGGGGGTAGCTAATGTCAAAAATGTTTTCGAGACCCTAGCTTCTCTTATATATACTAAATACCAATTTTACGGACTCTTACCTGCTTGATTTACCTGTTTACCTCCCCATTTACCCCAATTTACAACCCAACCCTTCGATGGAATAAGATGAAAATATAATCTAGTTCCAGATCCCGTTAAAGTACATAAGTGTACCAAATTTCAAGTCAATATCTTAAACGGTTCCAGAGTAATCGTGCGCACAAAAAAGTTAGACAGACAGGCAGAATTTTTTTTTTGCTCAAACTTAAAATGTCGACCTTTCATGACAGTCTAAGCCTATTTGAACAATAAAAACATTCAAAAATTTTTTGTTACTATACTACCACTGGATGTGGAAGTAATCAATATTCTATTTTCAAGAAAAAGAACGCCATTGCCATGTAAACCGGAAGTGATATTTAAAATTTACATGCCTTTTTTTACTTTCCTTTAATGCTTTAATAGTCAATTAAGAACATAAATAATCCGATCAATTCTTCTTTGATGTTCAATTATATGTTTCTTAGCGGCATAGATTCCCCGAAAAAAAAAAATACTTATCTCAAAAACTACCGAGAAAATCGGACATAACACGTTAACTAGGACACCCTGTACACTGTAAATATACATTATGTACCTACAGATAGTTTTTTCTTTTAATTAAAAACCACTGCCTAAGGAATCACTACAACCGCATTCAGTTTTCCTACTCAAATTATTTTAAATAAAAATTCTTGTGCACCCAACGCGAAATTCGACTCTGTACGACAGAAATATATTTGAACTATTTCTCTTATATATTACACAATATGTTATTCTCCGCCTTTTTACTTGGTCGGCATATTTCATTGGTCAAAGGTGCACGCCCACCCGTATATACCCTTTTCATATATATCAATGAAAATATGTTTTGTCTTACTGCAGATTGTCCTCTTAATAGATTTGGAAAACAAAACGCCTTTCAGATGTCAGTCTTTCCGAAGAAATTCTTTTCCAAATGACATCGCAGCAAATTGTGGAGAATACTTTAACTTTAGAGATCGAGAGAAACATTGAACTAGGCGAAAGGCTCCATTTCAACAGTTGAAATCCTCATACCTCCTTGATTTCCCAGAAATGACACAGAACGACTTGAAAATTTTATTCACTGGATCGTATCAGTTATTATGGCTTATGTTAAAGACAATAATGATATAATTAAAGTAGAAGTGAGGTCGCAACATGTTAGTAGCAGAACTTATAAGTATTTTTATTGATTATGAGCCAAATTCCGTTGGTTTCTGAGTAGTAAGGCGATATATTATTGTGAGTGCGCAAATGGTAGACGCACAGTCGGGTGCTGTTCACACATAGCTGCAATAATTTATTATTTATCTCACGCTCGATATATTTCCAAAATTGTAAAACCTGAAGAAATGCTAAGTAAACTTTTTGATGTTACAAATTACAATATATTCAAGAATAAAGATTAAGAGCCCAAACATCTCAAAATCGAAATTTAACATTTTACACCATGGCCCCCCACTTAAAAAAATCTGAAAAAATTACAAACCAACAAGCATATGAAGTAGTTATTACTGTAAAAAAGTAAAGGTAGTCACTTGATAAAATCCTAAAAAAATTTTTTTTTCAAAATTTCAAAAATTTTTAGCAAGCCGAATTTTAAGCCAAAAAAAATCTGAAAAAAAATCCTGACATGCACCCTTAAGACTGTACGGACCCTGATTTTTTTCAGAATTTTCAATGCAACAGGAAAAGCGAAATTAAATAGAAACTGAAAATCACGTCTCCCTCTATAACGGGTCCAACCGTAGGGGTACGGATTTAAAACTCAGCAGAAATTATTTATTAATAGAGAGCTAACAAGCCATGTATGCAAAGTCCAATTTGGCTCAGGGGCATTTTTCACTATGCTTATCCGGCTATACCCTTTAAGATTCTTATCTTAACTAACTTGCAAGAAGAACGATCAAAACGAACTAGAAAATGTAGACATGCGCGTTGTTAAGATTCAGGTATTTTGACCAATCGACGCCTTGAAATCAACTTAGGCGAGTTTCTGAAGTTAGGATGAAATCCGGTAGACTTGGCGTAGGTAATGGGGTGGGTCGAAAAAAATATATTTTTTTTTTTTTTTTTCGGAACACTTTAAAGCGGAAAAGTTGCCTATTGTAATAAAAAGAAAAATGGCATAAAGAAAATTAAAATCGGTTAACATGTTCCGTTCGCGCATCGTACTTAAAGTTTATGAAAAATTGCAAAAATCACGATATTTTTGTAATTTTTTTCTGTTAGTTGAAACTTTCAAAATAAACACGCCTTAGATTTTTTATGCTTGTTTTATGGTTTGAATAACCTAAATAAATTAAATTCTGCTCAATAATCTAATTTTTTTAGGTTTGCGCAACGTCTTAGAAAAAACAGAAATTTACCAATTTTTCGTAATTTTCACTGTGCAACTCTTCGCTCGTGTTGCTAGAACAAAACGACCCAGAACTCGCCACGTGGAGGTGGTCGCACGTCGAGTTCAACCCACACCCTACCCAACCAACCATCCAATGGTGTGGTTACGTTATATTTACAATTATTTACAAACCTTTTCCATAAGGTTACACAGTAAGTCTGTTTTTTTTTTTACTTTTTCTTTTTTATATCTACTACACATTTAAAGTCTGATTTTTTTTTGAAAAATGAGGCATAACCGATCTAGACGTCAGTGTTGCTCGGATATAGCCATCTCTAGCTTCATGTCCACATACTACTTTAATCGTGGCCTCTGTCACAAGTTTGACGCACTTCTTCACAGCCTGGGTGTGACAATTTTTGTATTTTTCTGATGGGCCTAGTGACACAATAATTGATGAGTGATTTAATATCATCTTCACTTAGGTCCCGCAGCATTGGGGGAGGATACAACACACAAGAAGTCCAATTAATAAGTTCAGTGTAATCGGAAGCTTGAAAGTTTATCTTTGAGACGATTTGTCTTGCGTTAAAGATCCCTCTGTAACTAAGCTTCCGAATATGTTCTCTTTCATCGACAAGCATTGACAACAGAATATTCTCTGGGTGCGCAAAGAACGGATTTCGTTCTATTACTGGATCGACAACTTTAAGTAATTCGTCGGATAAATACCGTGATGTTTGGATTGCTTGAAAGACCTGTTTTATCCGTCAGTAAAATATTTGCATATGCCTCCTGCATTTTAATGAGCTTCCTTTTCGCCACATTTTCCAACATATTGTCGGTCAAAGTGCAGAGCCTAAATCTTTTAGTGGGCCAATCGGGCAGCAGCTCACTTGCTGTGAAAAACTCCCTATGGTCGATTATTAACCCACAGATTGTTCAATTCATGATATAGACAGGAATTTGTTGAGCAGAGACCAACAGTATTTGTTGGACATTTCAAATGCAATCACCTTGGGACATTGTCCAGAAGACTTGGCAAATCGGAACCCTGGTACTTTGTCCCATTCCAGATGACTAACTGCCGGCCAACCGAGTCCTTAAGTTATATATAAGTTCATCAGATCCATCCGGAAACTTAAAAGAAATAGTTGGCTTCATCTTGAAATCGTACATGCCTGTGCAGTTTACCATAAAAAAGAGCAAATATTTTACTGACTAACCAAAACATGTCTTTCAAGCAATCCAAACATCGCGGTATTTATCCGACGAATTACTTAAAGTTGTCGATTCAGTAACAGAACGGAATGCGTTCTTTGCGCACCCAGAGAATGTTCTGTTGGCAATGCTTGTGGACGAAAGAGAACATATTCGGGAGCTTGGTTACAGAAGGATCTTTAAAGCAAAACAAACCGTCCCAAAGAAGAAGACTTAGAAATTTCGTACCACCGAAGATAAACTTTCAAGCTTCCGATTACACTGAAATTATTAATTGAAATTCTTGTGTGTTGTATCCTCCCCCAATGCTGCGGGACCTAAGTGAAGATGATATTAAATCACTTATCAATTCTGACACTAAGTCCATCAGAGAAATACAAAAGTTTCCCTGCCACGCCCAGACTGTGGAGAGGTGCGTCAAACTTGTGACAGAAGCCTCGAATAAAGTATGTGGACATGAAGCTAGAGATCGGTTATACCTCATTTCTCAAAAAAATCAGACTTTAAATGTGTAGTAGGTAAAAAAAAAGAAAAAGTAAAAAAAACAGTAAGCCAAAGAATCCTACTCATAGTACTCATATCTTTGGCTTACTCTGTTACCTATGGAAAATGTTTGTAAATATAACGTAAACACCACACCCAACAATTGGATGGTTGGCTGGGTTGTGTGGGTGGAACTCGACGTGCAACTACCTCCACGTAGTGAGTTCTGAGTCGTTTTAATCTAGCAACGCGAGCGAAGAGTTGCACAGTGAACATTACGAAAAACTGGTAAATATCTGTTTTTTCTAAGACGTTGGGCGAATGGAAAAAATTGGATTATTGATCAGAATTTAATTTATTTAGGTTATTTGAATCATAAAACAAGCATACAAATTAAAGCGTGTTTATTTTAAAAGTTTTAACTAACAGAAAAAAATTACGAAAATATTGTGATTTTTGCAATTTTTCATAAACTTTAATTCTATGCGCGAACGGAAGATGTTAACCGATTTTAATTTTTTTATGCCGTTTTTCTTTTTATTACAATAGGCAACTTTTCCGCTCTAAAGCGTTCCGAAAAAAAAATATTTATTTTTTTTGACCCACTCTAGTAGGTAAGGGAGTAGGTATTTGATTGAGCTAATCTAAGATAGAAAGGTCAATTAGAACGCCCAACTAAGTAAGATTTCTTAAGCTCAGGTCAGTTCACTGGTAGAAAGAAAGCTATTAACTAATTACTACATAGGAGGAACGGAGATCTATATATATATATAATTGAAAAAATTTGCAGTGAAGCACAAATTTTCACCACTCTGATTGCTGTAAATCGTCAAATGTTAAAAATGGAGAAAAATGATGTAATAGCGTAAATTTTCTACAATATTGGTAATATTTAATTTTACAGCAGAACTAAAAGGAAATTAAATCATTGGGAACATCTATGTTGTCATTTTTTCAACATGGCAACTGCAGTGAACTCTATACTACGTACCTGGAACGGACCCGTCGTTCGATAAAGTGAGGCAAATCTGCAATCGTGACGGGTATCTGTCTCTTTCTATCTTATTGCGTTGTGTGAGATATGTTTGTCTATTTGGTTGAGTCATATGGGAAGAACGTACGTCATTAATTGACTAACTTTTAGCTTATGCGAATAAGCCAATCTATTTGTTATGAGTAGGAGAGAGAGAGACCAGTTACCGTCATATTAGGCTATTGCGCCTGACAGTTTTGCAAGACTTCGACAACGGTCGGGTCCGTTCCAAGTAGTATAGAGTTCACTGAGCAACGGTAGCGGGAACGATATTTTTATGGAAAACATTGATTAATGATTGTGTGTTATACAAACAAAAAAATTCCTTGTAGGAATTGTTCCCGTTTTTTTGTTCTGCAGACTATTATATGCAAAATTGTCAGGTTGGGGATAGCTCGTCTCCTGCCGTCGGTGATAGGCCTTGGTAGTGGAAATAGACGTTAAATAAGTGATAAAAAGAATAATTTATGGGGTAATTATTTTTGCTATCTTATTATAATGTGAATGTTTTCAATTAATGTAGAAATGTAATATATTAAAGTAAACATCAATTATATTTTTTATTAATCTTAATTGGTTTATAAATAATAAATATTTATTATTATTATTTATAAGATAAGAAAAGCAAAGTACTTTAGCGCTTGTTATCATGGGAGATGAGCGAGTGCCGTTACACATAGCTCCTCAGTAAACGTCAACTTTGCACTGTCAAATGTGAGCAGGCCCGGGCTGAAAACCATTCTGCTACCGAGCAACTCCTTTGACCGCCCCCAGCCTCACACCATTTTTCAGAGCAGCACGATATGGAAGATTTTTATTTTATATTAATTTAATTGCTTAAAAATTCCTTTATTTTCTTATGGGTCCTCGGTGGCCCCGTAAGCCACCGGCCCATCCAACCCGTCTGTCTTGTCTGGGCCTGGATGTGAGCAAAAAGCCTACTTTTATGCCGAGTTAAATAGCTATTTATGTAACCTGTTACGAAAGATTTTATTCTGTGTAGCGGGTTACACAAAATTGTCTTTCGGAACGTGTTACATACAAGATTTTTTTCTAACTTTAAACGTCTAAAAACCTTTAAACATAAATGAATTAGGTGTATTTAAAGTTCTTAAAAGTTAAGTAGTATTATTCATTATTGCTATTATTATATATTATAATTTGCTGCTAATATTATACATTATAATTTTAATGTCAAAATTGACAAACGTTATTTAGCCAAGTTATAATATTATTTGAAATCCTAATTTGATAAATTTATATACTAAAAAATATTAACTTTTTTCACTTAATCAAAAAATTTCAAATAAAAATTTTTAGTAACAATTTTTATTTAAAATATAAGTTAAATAGTGTTAATGAAAAAGCTTTGTTAGCATATTGTGAAGGAAAGAAGAACTCAAAAGCTTTCACTTATGGACTCAGTATACAATTTCGTGTTGAATAAAACATTGTTTCTTTTTCTTTTTGATAGTTGTGTATTTTTCTTATTTGATGATATAACGAACTTTTCCTCACCAGTTAGGTAAAATTTAACTTTTCAACTGGTATGAAAAGTTGGAAATTTTGATACTTAACGTCAGTTTTGAAAAGTGTCATTTTGTATGTCAAAATTAGAAAATAGTATTTTATATAACAAGTGGCTAAAATTGTGGGTTTTTTTTACAAGTGGGGAGTTTATAGTACGAGCTGAAGGCGAGTGCTATAAGCCACACGAGTAAAAAAAACACATTTTAGTCTCGAGTTATATAACAAAATTTTTTGCATGGCCATTCGAAATTACAAAGCAATATAATTTTGTAAAAATAGACTAAATTCTATTGCTGTTTCCATAGAAACCAATAAGTTTTATTTCACACTGTGAAATAAAATAAAGAAATTTCTTTCTTCTTTATTTTATACTTGTCAATAATGACATTGTTTTGATTCATTGAAACTGTCAAATAAATGTCATTTTAGGATATGGCGTTACAACAAAATATTTTCGTAATGATATTCAGTTACTTTTAATACTATAACATTATTTTTAATACACTGAAATTATTAACAATTCTGGTTATCAGAAAACGTAATTTATAATAGGTGTGTAGATAAGATATATTGCAATAGAATAAATAATGTTTGGATTATAATTTGCATAACTGCAATATGTGGTGATTTTGTACGTTATTTAAAATAAAAGTAGTAAACGTGCGCCTTGTAGTTATTTTAAATAGACGCTGCTGGTTCAATTAAAAAGTTAAAAGAGATAAAATCTTAATAATATAGTAAGATATTTATTCCTGTATCTATGCTTTATACATTTACATGAATACATAAATGCATTTTTTCTTTTATTGTCTGTAACTACTTTGTTTTCTGGCTTATAAGAGTTATAATTTTCTTTCATAATGATTTGAAAATTATATTTTGTAGTAAATAGAAATTAAGTTTAAATGTTATACTCTCCGACGGTTTGTTGATGTTATATATTTAATAAGATACTCTTCGCATTTTTCCAAAATAAATTAATTTTTCAGGTTTTCTTAAGTACTAGGTATACTTTTAATTTCAATCTCGCGCTAATGTCAGCTTAATTGACGGAACGCCCGTCTGTATATGCAGTATTGTTTTTGTAGAATCTTATGCAGTCCTGTTAGTGGGGTCAGTTAGAGTTTTATTTCAAGATTACCGTTACTTGGCGAATAGAAGCACCAAATTTGGTATGAAGGTACTTTAGGATATACTAATAAATGTTAGTCTAGGAGCCCTCTGGAATTTCTAAAAATTTTCATGTACGGCACTAAAATTTAAAATATTTTAAAAAATATATCATGTTAAATAAACTTTTATATTTTTTCAATTTTTGTTGACTTTGATCCTCAAGGCCTACTTTTTGGTAAAAATAATTTATTACTTTTTAAAACTAGACTAAATTTGCTATAAATTGGTATCAGAGCTGACTGTAGACCAAATAGTATCCGAGATACAGCTGTATAAGTTTTGCTAATTTTCCATATTTTGCCATTTTTAGCAATTTTTAACAATTTTTAACTTTTAAGTTAAATCTGTTAAATACCTACTACGGGGTTCAGGGAATTCATTTTACCCGAGCGCAAGCACCAAATGGGGTCCGAGGGGGGGGGGGGGGGGGGCGAAAATAGTCCCATATATAGTACTATTATATTGAGTGAATCGGAACAATCGTGGAAATCCTGTTTTTAATTCTTTAGTAGGGGTAGTTGGTTAGGGATGGGAAGCTAAATAATATCAGCATCGCGTTCCCCGCCCTTGAAAACGTGTAGAAAACAATTTTCGGCACGTTTGGATGTTTTTTGCGGTGGTTTCAACCCCCGGGGGGTCGTTAGGATGTCTGGTTGCGAAATTTTACAGGACAAAGTTTCCTCAAAAAAATGCCGATCTAACAAGTCCTCGCATGCCTAACAACGAAAAATGGAAGAAAAGGGGAGTTTTTTTGCGTTTAGGGGTAGTTGAGAGAGGTAGGGACCGCGCGAGTATCACCATCGTGTTGGCCGTCCTGGAAAACGGGGGGGTAGACATATTTTGTCGCTACCCTTGCACTTTTGGGGTTTTTACAACTTTCGCATGGGCTATATGCACATCAACACGGTCATCCTACTCGCTCACTCTTTTAGTGGTTGCGACACCACAAGTGCAATTTATGGAAAATGGAAAAAGAACATCATCAAGCTGCTTGCGACAGAACATGAATTGCGTCATACCATACACGTATTCCAAACAGCTACAGCAACTCACAGTGAAGTAGAAAAAGCCGGAGAGATCCTTTTTTTGTATATTTATGGCTCCAAAGATGGGAAACACACGTTAGATGAACTACGGTACGTAATGTTCCAGAGATCACTCACTAAAAATCTAGTAAAGCTGGAATCACTTCCTCCTACATCAGCAAGTACTGCACAACATTCATATTGTACCTTCTATCAAGTACAGTTGTGGCTCGGGAATAAACTGGATTCACAACAGTGGGGTTGGGTTCGTCGTGGCAATGATTTGCACACAACCCTTGACCCTGCTCCAGAGGCCATCCTTAAGTTGATTTCCTGTTGTCAGAGAAATTGCTCCACTTCTCAGTGCTCCTGCACGGCCGACTCTTAGAGTCGGCCGTGGCTCCTGTGTAAAAAGCGGTGTGGAATGCTCAATTTTGTGCAAAATTTATGAGGAAGAGGCCTGCATGAACAGTTGCACCGAAATTGCAGTTTCGTCAAACGTGTTACCCATATCAACAGAGGCCTTTGATGAAGATTCAGACTTTGATGACGTCACTAGAGAAGAGTATAACATGTTCGATGAACAAAATACTTATTACCAAGTACTACATACTTCATATACAATTTTTGTAAGTACTACATTAATAGTGTAAAAGGAAAATTAAAAGGAAAAGAGATGCTTTTCCTTTTTAATAAAATCTCTTGCTTTTTATCGTATTTTTATTATTAGAATAATTTTTTATTCGTTAAGGGTTGATCCTATCAACTTGATTTTCTCTCATTCGATTCAGCATGCAAAATAACATAGAGAACGACTCCCCACACCTCTACTTTAAAAAAAGTACACACTAAAAAAAATTTGTTTAGAGCAAACAAAAATTTTGTTGCGTATATACAAAGCAATTTCTTGATTGATGTTAATAAATTTTTGTTGCTCCAAACAAAATTGTTTGAGGCAACAAAAATTTATTAACATCAACCAAAAAATTGCTTTGTATATACGCAACAAAATTTTTGTTTGCTCTAAACAAATTTTTTTTAGCGTGTACATTTTCAAAAATTTCTCACCCCTCCCTTCCACCAAAAACCTCATTTCCACTCCTCCAATTTTTGGGGACTCTTTGGATTCTTAAACTACATGTCTAATAGGAGTTATAACCAAAGTTTTATGAACGGACTAATTACTTCCACATCCAGTGGAAGTATAGTAACGACAAAAATTTTTTTTTAAATTTTTATTGTTCAAATAGGCTTAAAATGTCATGAAACGTCGAGATTTTAAGTTTGAGCGAAAAAAAAATTTCTGTCTGTCTGTCGGTCGATCTGTCTGTCTGTCGGTCTGTCTGTAACTTTTTTGTGCGCATGTTTACTCTGGAACCGTTTGAGATATTGACTTGAAATTTAGTACACATATGTACTTTAACGAGATCTAGAACTAGATTATATTTTCATCTTGTTCCGTCGAAGGGTTGGGGGGTAAATTGGGGTAAATTTGGGGTAAATGGGTAAATCAAGCAGGTAAGAGTCCATAAAATTGGTATTTAGTATATACAAGAAAAGCTAAGGTCTCAAAAAAATTTTTGGCATTAGCCACCCCCCCATTACCAACCCCCACCCCCTTATGATTAAATTATGATTTAGTGTATGTACAAGAACCAGAAACCTCAAAACATTTTTTTACTTCATCCACCCCCACTACCACCCCCTTATCACAACCCCCATCCCACTACCGATGTGGGGTATCGTTTTATGGGTTTTTGGGGTAGAGGATTTCAAATACTATATTATTAAAGTTCCATAAACAATTATTTCCACATACAAAGTTTTTTCGTTGTGAGTGACTTGGATAGAGAATTGGATGTGGAAGTAGTGATTCCTTGGGCAGCAGTTTTTTATGTAGCTCAAACCCCGTTTTTACTGTATAGCCCATGCCAAAGTTGCAAAAACCCCAAAAGTGCAGGGGTAGCGACCAAACATGACTACCCCCCCGTTTTCGAGGATGGCCAACACGATGGTGATAGTCGCGCGGTTCCTACCCCACTGGGTTTGAAACCACCCCCTCCCTCAGTGCCGAAACATTAAAAAATCATCCAAACATGCTGAAAATTGTTTTCCACACGTTTTTTGTAGAAACTCAATATGTCCTGTAAAATTTTGCCACCAGACATTCTAATGACCCCAGGGGGGGTTGAAACCACCCCCTCTCTGAATCCTGAAGTGTCCGTCAAGAAGAAGCAGGTATCCCCCGTTTTCAAGGGTGGAGAACACGATAGTTGCATCAGTTTCAGGGGTCATACTTGTCATAAAATCCTAAAATGTCATAAAATACGCAAAATGTCCTAAAATTGTCATAAAAATCGTTCTCTTATAAAAATCATAAAAAAAATTTGTTTCCGTTACCATTTTCAACCATGCATAAAATTGTTAAACCAATTTAAAATTTAATGCAATTCAGAACATTTAAAATTTGGCGAGTTTTTAAAAGAATTTCGTTTGATTTCGATTCTTTTGCGCAAGATGTGCATTTCTACTTTAAATATAGCTCAGGTAAATAAATTATACTTACAGTTCATTTTGTAAATATTTTGTTTTATCTTCTATACTTAATCGAAATTTGACCTTAGGGTGAAGAGAAGATTTTAATGTAGGTAGTCGCATCGATTCTGACATTGAAACGGAATACATGTTAAGGCACGTAAATAGTCGATGACTACTAAAAAAGTATTATCATGAATTTTGAAACAGCAGGCTAATTTAAAGAAATATTTTTTAAAACAATTGCCAAAAGAGAAAGGATTTTCACATAACGTTACTACCTAAATATTTTCATTTTCAATAAAAAACTATTAATAAGTTCTAGTTAATTTTTTAGGCATTAAAACTCAAATTTTGTGTCATAAAATGTCATAAAAAAAAATTGAAATATAGAGGTAGGAGGCCTGCAGTTTCTCTCTTAGTCCTCAAAAACTACCCTTGCATGCCCAAAACCATCGGTTTTTCTTATAGTGAGATCACAAGCGCTCAATGGATCAGGTTTTCTAGGGAGAATTTTTTTATTGCAGCTTAAAAGGAGTTTGATGGAATGGGCTATGTGCATGTATATATATTCGTGTATGTGCATAGTCCACTTTTTTATTATATGATATATAATATTATTATGTACATGATTTTTTTCACATTATGTACAACATGATTTTTATTCTTATTCTAGACATGCGTTATATATTACTTTAATTTATTCTTCGGTGTTACAAATTAAATCATAGAGAGAGGGAGTCGTCTTCCTGTTACGCGGCCTCCATACAGCGATCCAGCGAGGACTGACGAGCAAAATATGTGCCGTAGCCTTCGGTTGTGTATTCTCGGTTGTGTATTCTCGGTTGTGTATTCCATTTGTTACGTCCTCAGTATTGAGGACCCTTGAGAAATATAATTAAATGCAATATATATGGGTTAAGGACTAACTGTATGCATACGTAGGTATTTGAAAACCCCGATCCAACAAGTCCTCGCTTGCCTGTTAACGAAAAATGCGTGGCATTATGCTGGTGAGGGGTGGGAGGCTAAATAATATCAGCATCGTATTCCCCGGCCTTGAAAACGTGTAGAAAACAATTTTCAGCATGTTTGGATGTTTTTTGCATGTTCCGGTATTGAGGAAGGGGGTGGTTTCAACCCTATGATGTCTGGTTGCAAAGTTTTACAGGACATATTGAGTTTCCTTAAAAATAACCGATCCAACAACGAAAAATCCGAGGAAAAATCGTTTTGCGTTTAGGCTTAGTTTGAGGGGGGTAGGGACCGCGCGACTATCATCATCATGTTGGCCGTCCTCGAAAACGGGGGGGTAGTCATGTTTGGTCGCTACCCCTGCACTTTTGGGGTTTTACACTTTTTTTGCAAGTTTCGTATGGACTAGTTAGTACTAATACTTCAGAAAACAGAAACAACTTTACTTTTGTATCAATAAGTAAAACTTATCGTCCTTGGAAAACAATGACGGATCATAATCAGTCAACAACAACGCAAAGTCGCTGTCAAATTTCAGTAAAAATACATTAAATATGCAGAATGTTTTCACATTCCAAAAACAGCACATTACGCAACCAAAGTAAAAACCATATTTGTAGCACAGAAGTATACATCCCCGCCAAACGCTTACGAAACTATGATTATTCTTCAAGTTTAGCAAACGAAATCCTACTCCACATTTTCTCATTCTTATCACATAAGGAATTGTACACCCTTGTCCGTTGCGTATGTAAACGCTGGTACATGTTAACGTCCTCACCTGTCCTTTGGAAGAAAATAACAGCCCAAAGCGAGATTCCGTCTAGTATTTTATGTAAGTGGATAGAAAATTCTCCGTTGCTTAAAGAAGTTAATCTTAAAGAAAGATGCGACATTAATACTGTTACAGAAAAATTGTCAAAATACTGTAAAAATCTGCAGTCGTTAAAAATAGAAAATTGCAAGGGATCTGACAATTCAAACCTTGTGAAAAGTAAAAATTTATGTCGTTTACTGACCAGATGTAAATATTTGAACAATTTATATTTTAGTGGAATTAAAATACAGTCTTGTAAATTCTTCAAATTGTTGTCCAAACGTAAGCACTCTGGTATCACAAAAAAATGTAATTATTATGGGCCAGTCAGTCAAAAGCAAATGCGAGCTTTGATTGAGTCTATTGTCAGTAGCGAAACTTATGATGCAGCTACGTTATTTACTGCAAATAATAGAAGAATATCCATAAATGAGCTTTTCAATGTTGGGAACAATAACAACGTAAACGTACCGGTCACTGTGGATCACATTTGGGAGGATATTATAAACAATAATGTCGATGAAGATGATGAAGAATTTGATATAAACGATCCCGATGCCCATATGGATGTCTACTAAGTTATTTTAATGATTTATATTTTAACTGTAAATATGAATCATTAATTATGTGCATTTTCATCCAAACTGTAACCGTAATTGTAAGCTGTACTAAACTTAATGTATTAAATGTAAAAACTTTTTTAGATTCTTATAAAGAAACTTGCTAACGTATGTTATTATTATATTTAATTCTTTAAGCATATTCAGTTTCATTTTAACCTCCCCATCCATAAAAATGGAGAGGTTACTGCAACTGGTCCAAAGTAAAAAATTAACGTCCCAGGAACACAAAATATTAGTTTTTAAAAAATGTCTCTCTGTATGTATGTGTGTCGACACCATAACGACAACACTAGCGAAACCGATTTTGACGAAATTTAGCACATGGGTAATATTGATATCGTACATAAGCTGAAAAGGTTTTGATGCAAATTGGATGACGTTTATTGCCTTTTTGACACATCGATTTACTTATTTTTCAACATTTTTTAGTGTACCGTTCGAAAGTAGATATTATTCTGATTTCACTCTTTCACTTCACTTTTTCACTGTTTTTCGTTCATTGTCTGACGAAAAAGAATTTTCCGCGATGGTGGGTCACTAAGTATAAGTCATGGGCAAATAAACACTTCGTTTGGTAAGATGACTCAAAAGGATGTGCTTAGTGGAACCACAGAAAAGAGAACTACCAGAAACGACACTTGGGCTTCCGCCAAAATTCCATTGCCGCCATTTTGTTGTTGGTACATCAGTCAGTTCATTTATTGTTTTAGGTTAATACAATAACCGCAGATTTCTAAATTCACCTGTGGAGCGCGCCGGTAAACAATAATATTATATGATTGGCCATTTTGAAAAACATAGCCATAGTTCTTATTCTGTGGTGGAACTACGACCTCCTTGGATAAGGAATGTTTATTATGTATCTAACGTAACCTCAAATTTTAAGTTTTTTAAGTTTATTCTAATTTTTAATGTTTGTATCCGCATTTTTAGCTTTAGCGAATATTTAAAAATTCATGCAAATAATTTTTCAAAATTGTTGATTAATAAAAATAGACTGCTATTTATAGGTTAGATTTTCTAACCTGCAAAAAGAGTTTTTTATTTTATTGGGACAAACTATTTAAAACTTCATAAACATTACACTGAACTAGATTTTGGTTGAAAGTACAGGAACTAGGCAGAAATTTTGATAATAGCCACGTAACACTTGTAAATCTTAAGAAATATAAATTTTTGAAGTTAGCTGTAACGTCACGTGCAGATGCATTTTAGGTCACGTGACTTTGACTCCGCTGTCTAGAGGGCACACAAAACCTCATCCAATAACAGGCTACGCAAAGGAAAACAATTAGAGATGAGTTGCTATTTAACAATATATTATTTTATAACTGTTATTTGTAAATAGCATTAACAGACTGTTATTTCTGTTCCAAAATATACACATAGCAGTAACCAAGATACTATTTTATATGCCCTTCAGACAGCTGCGTTATATTCACTTAACCGAAAAATTTGCTAACTACAAATTGCGCATTGCGATATGCGAATGCCAGTAATTCTCAGCGATCTGTTATTTTTAAACTGATATTTCAAAACAGCAGAAGCAGTTTAAACCTGTTATTAAAAAATAACAGCTTGTACCCATCTCTAGAAAACAAAATAATGAGTTGTGTGCCCTCCACGCCGACAGCGTGACGTCAATCGAAAATGATCAATATTTCGACATTTGACAAGCGCCAGTGTCATGGTTGATTGTGATTGTTTTTAGTTTCTTTAAATAATATTTCTTCCTGTTTTATCCATTCAATATAAATAGTACTATATATGGGGGGGGAGTCATTTTTTGGCCCCCCTGGGATCCCACTTGGGGCTTGGGCTCAGGTGAAATGAATTTTCTGAACCCCGGTATAGTAGTAGTAGGTTTTCGCAGATTTTTAAGTTAAAAATTGCTAAAGATGGAAAAATATGAAAACTTTGCAAAATTGCAAACAGCTGTATCTCGGATACTATTTGGTCTACAGAGTTCGCTCTGGCACCAATTTGTACATATTTAGTCTACTTTTAGAAAGTGCTATATTGTTTTTACCATGAAAGTGGGCCTCGAACAAAAACTTAAAAAAAGTAAAAAATCTCGCAGTTTGTTGGATTTTCGACCAAGATCCGGAGGTCTGCAGAGGTGGTAAACTTGAATTTAACATTAATTTGTAATCCTATACAACATATTAAAAAAACATAGATGCCCGATTTATTAACAATAATAATTTATTTTCCTTTTTGACAATACAAAATATCGTATAGGAAGAGTCAAATAAATCTTATACATACATATGATATATAATATACATTAAGATTGAAAGAATTCTGCTACTGAATAGTAACACTTATCTAATAAAACATTTTTAATTTCCTTCTAAATGCATACATTGTCTCGCTAAACTTTATTTCATTCGGTAAGCGGTTGAATATTTTAGGTCCCATTGACCTAGGAGATTCACAAGTAATTTTAAATCTGGCATATAATAAGGCACATGGAACTCATTTTTCTGTCTGGTATCGTCATTGTGGTATTCACTGTTTAAAACAAACTTATTCCTATTTATAAAAACATACATACACATTTCAAAAATATACAAACATGGCAAGCTAAAAATTCTAAATTCTTTAAAAAAAATACCTTTACAAGTGGGAGTGGCCGGTACGCCGCGCCGGTGATACATTGCAAAATACGTTTTTGCGCAATAAAAACATTTGCTGTTAGGGTGGATTGAAACAGACACAGACAGACACCATACCTCAAGCGTGTATCAACTTGGGCATAATATAAATTAATTAACTGTTCTTTGTTTAGAAACGATCTGATATTTTTGAACAAATAAGTTATTGATGATATTTTAGATATCAGAACTTGATGTTTCCAGTTTAAGGTTTCATCCCAGTATATACCTAAAACCTCTATACTTTTCTCATTATCGATTTTGATAACATTTATATCAATATTTAAACTATTACATTTCTGTTGCCTGGTGTGAAATCTAATTAGGTGAGTTTTTTCTGCATTAAAATATAGAAAATTTTGAGAAAACCAATTGTTCAAATTAGTCAATAAATTGTTAGAATTATCTTCCAAAAGATCTTCCCTAGGATTAGATATTATAACAGATATATCGTCTGCATACATTGTAAAATGAGCATTTGACGCCAAAGAGTCTATATCATTAATATTTAACAAAACAGGGCCCAATATGGATCCCTGTGGAACACCCATATTTAGTTCTAAATATATGAATCAACCTTGCAAACTGAATTTTGCGTTTTATGTCTTAAACTAACATACTGATTTCGTCCTTGTGCGAACAAAACTTAATGCACACTTACTTCATAGGCAAACAGTTTAGATTTTTAATAAATCATGATTAACACAGTCGAATGCCCTGCTTAGATCGCAAAATACCTCAACAGGGGATTCTCCTGCGTCGACAAATTCTAATATTTTATATAAAAGTGAATGAATAGCCGTATTGGTGGACACACCACTAATAAAGCCATGCTAATTTTCTGTAATTATTTTGTAAGTCTCTAAGAAATTTAATAATCTATCCAAATAACAATATGTCAGGTAGGATGTATAAAGTTACTGGACTAATATTACTTATACTTCTAAATTAACAGAATTCTCCCTCGAGTCAATACTAATTTACTGTCCAAATTTCAATATGATCTTCTTAAGTTGTCGTACTTACAAGAAAGGCGGATAGATGGATGGATATTTTTTAAAGTTTTCCGCCTTAAGCTATGCTAGGTTTAAAGTTGTTGCGTTTGGGCCTAGACGCCTTAGGCTACGCTAGGTTTAAAGTTGTTAGGTTTTTCATCTTAAAATGTTCTAAATCAGAAAAGTGAACAAATTTTATTTCCACCCTCGCCATTGAACAATTTTGCGAGGAGAGAGCGCGTAGTTCAAAATTTCAAATTTATTTTCAAGAAAATTACCGTTTTCATGAACTTATCTGCGGATAAATTATGGATTTTAAAAAGTTATGTCAAATGCTGACATAGTGGGTGAAATTTGATCATGAAGTCGATAACAGCTCCCCAAAATATACCATGCGTGTAGCGGAGCGCTAGGCATAGGGAGTAAAATTACAACATCGCGCGTGCCAGCTGGCTGAAATGAAATAACAGAGCTGGGATGCTACGCCCGACGGAGGAATTTACGGCAGCTGTGTTGTCAGATCTCTCGCGCTACATGAATGTACATGCCTAATGGGAAATTACACGCACGGTATATAGATACAGTAGTATGCACGCTTAAATTTTAAATTTATTTATAAAAGTATTTTCGGTCATCTTTGAGAAGTTTTTTGAGGTTATGTCGAAATCCTTGGGTGATGGGGTCAGTTTTGACTCCGGATTCGTTTTCAGCACACCAAAAAAACTTACTGTATGGTACCACAGCTTTCAACTACAAGACTTTTTTTATGGGCTTGTGTTATCAGCAAAGCTGGGCGTTGGCGCGCTGAGCAGGATTAGATTACACGCCCATCGGAAGCGCAGTACGATAAAGCGCCGAAGAGTAATGTTTACATTTAGTAAAATTTTAAATTTGGTACATTCCCGGAAGCAAGCAAGAATACTTCTAATAATAAATTTCGTATATTTAAGTTACCTTTGTAGCTACCTAAATCCTAAGATTAAAATTGTTGTTTCAACATCCTTAAAAGCCAATGCTGTATCGAGATTCGCAGTTAAATTGATTTAAATACAGCTGTAAAAAATTAGACCAACAAATAGTAAGGGAAGCAGATGAAAATATTGAGCGACTAAATTTCTAAATATAAATTCCGGCTCTTTGAGGAAGCGGTTTAATTGCCGTTTGTTGTTTACACTGTAAAGTAACAGTGTTGTTTCAAGAGATACATTAAGTTTAACGCCCCTTTTCAAGCCACGTAAAGTTAGGCACGTTAAGAATTTTGGCAAATAATGGATGAAAGCGAAAGGTAGTCAGTTAAACTTGGATATATTTTGCTGAATAAGGGTGAACGATGTTGGAGGTTTGAATCATTTATTGTGTTTTAACTGCATCTATTATTTTAATATCTTTCTTTAATTGGAATCATTTGCAGTAGGTGCTAATAGTGTTTCTTTTTTCGTGCAAAAAGCTAATCGCTGTCTTTTAACTGCTTAAAATAATACGTTTTTATTGGTATTGTTGCTGTATGTTCCTCTTCGTGTTTTTATGCTTTGGTTACGCATCTACTGTGTATTTATCCCTTTTAAAGGATGTTTTTCCACGAATGAATTGGTGAGTTGCAGGACCTCCGTAGGGGGGGGGGGGGGGGGATATATTAGGTACAGAGTTTAGGGGCCCGAGCTTTGAGGTGTCGTGTCCCGCTAAAGTCCCATATTGGTTTATTCTTAGAAAAGTTTTTTCGGATCTCTCGATGAATTTCTCTTTCAGATTCCCCTCCCCCGTCGTCAATTTTATTTTTCGAGGAAAAAAAGAGATTCTTCATAGGTTTCGCGGGGCCCGTCAAGTTCAGCGATTACGGGGAGCCTGGTGAGTTGTAGGTATCTTTGTAATTACCACGCGTAATATAAAAACTACTAATACGCAGATAGCCTTTTTGCCGCCTTTTGATGTTTTTTTTTAAATTTTTTCCTAACTCATTGTAGGTATACGTCACTTACTATATTTTTATTAACGAACGACAACCAACTAAATTATTAAATAAAGTTTCACTGTTGCCGAGTTTTCTTTTTTTTTTTCTTGCTCATTTGGCCACTAGGTATACAGCCATGTTGGCTGAGGAGATAGAGAGAGAGAGAACATTAAAAAGATATTGAATATTACAATTAATAAAATTGTTATATAATCTGTCACTTGCTGCTCTGTATTTACAACACTGGAAGAAAACATGATCCAGATCACCTTTAATGTCACAAATATTCAGGGGCGGCTCAAGATATTTTTCACCCGGGCGGAAGCACTTTTTGGCGCCCCTCCCTGAGGTAATCACTGAAGTAGGGATTGCATTACCGGTTAATCGGTTAACCGGTTATTAGGACAAAAACACATGGCGATAATTACCGGTTATTTTAATTTTTTACCGGTTATTTCGGTAAATTCTGAACTTACGATATGTCACGTATTCAACGTTTCTATTTATGTCACTGACTAGTATTCACTAAATACAGAGTGACTGTCCCAACACCGAGCACTTTTAACAATAAATAAATGATATTATAAAAAGTAAACTCCAAACACCAAGCCCTAAGAAATACAAGAGAGACATTGACAATATCTTACGACAGAAAATTGAATATTTCACTGACGCAAAAATCCGTGGAATACATTTAGAAGTATGTTATTACCAATTCTTATTAACTTATCGACCCACCAATATGGATTGAGGAAGGGCATCTTCAGCTGGTGGTATTCTATGCACAAATAACAGACGACTAACATATATAGCTTTGAAAAACTAACCCTTTTAACAGGCTATTTTTAAAGACTATTGTATTTTTAGATTAGGTATTTAGTAAATGCCCTCCTATTTGAGTATTTAAGTTGATATTTCTGTTATTTACAGAATAATTATTTATTTAAATTTATTTCATTTATATTTTTTCCTTTTGATAAATTAAGTCCTATATAAAAAAGTCTATTTGACAGTCACATTTTTGCCACTTTGACAGTGATAAAAAAGGTGCATCGTTTTTATCACGGATAAAAATGCCTGTTCCTCAAAAGTAGAGTACACCTAGTAGTCGCACGTCACTTTGAAATCTGTACTGTCAGCTATAATTTTTAAGTATTGTGGAAACTATACTGTACGATATGAGTCGTTTTGGGAAAATTATAATTATTTTTAATAAATTATTGTTGTTGTTCGTTCACATTCATATTCTGTCGTTAATTTATCTTGCCAAAAAACACTGGAGCTTTTCTTTTATGGATAAATTTCTTTTTAACTCAAAATTTTGCCAATCAGTAATTTTGCTCGAAAAACTGACATTTGACAAAATCGCTCGACCTCCGGTCTCGCGATTTTTTCATGTCAGTTTTTCTTATAAAATCACTGATTGGCAAAATGATTTCGTTACAAAGAGAAATTTATCCAATAAAAAAATCTCTTGTGATTAAAATCACAAGTAAACTGTTGATAAAAAACCTTTTGTTTGTTCATTATATCAAATATACGTATATAAAAATGTTTTTTGTTAAATTTAGATAATTTTGTACATGGAAAAAGACAATTGCCATTTTCGCCACCCTAATCATTTATTCTAAAAATTACCGGTAAATACAGGTTAACCGGTTATTTACATTTTTATTTACCGATTTACCGGTTATTAAAACTTCCGGTAAATTGCAATCCCTACACTGAAGTCACAGAAATCACAAAAATCACAGACATACTACTAGGGTTTGCAATTTACCGGAAATTTTAATAACCGGTAAATCGGCAAATAAAAATGTAAATAACCGGTTAACCGATATTTACCTGTAATTTTTAGAATGAATGATCATAGGGTGGCGAAAATAGAAATTGTTTTTTTTTTCCTTGTACAAAATTATCTAAATTTAACAAAAAACATTTTTATATACGTATAATTAATATAGTGAACATACTAATGTTTTTTTTATCAAAAGGAAAAACTATAAATGAAACACATTAAATAAATAAATATTCTGTAAATAACAAAAATATCAACTTAAATAGCAAAAACCGCTGCTCAAGGAATCACTACTTCCACATCCGGATTTTCTATCCAAGTCACACAACTAAAAATTTTGTATCTGGAAATAATTGTCTGTGGAACTTTAATAATATAATATTTGAAATCCTCTACCCCAAAAACCCATAGAACGATACCCCACATGGGTAGTGGGGTGGGGGTGGTGACAGGGGGTGGGATTGGGGGGTGAATAAAGTAAAAAAATATTTTGAGATTTCTGGATCTTGTACACATACTAAATCACATTTTTTTTCATCCCCTTTAATAATGGGGTGGGGGTGGCTAATGCCAAAATTTTTTTTGAGACCTTAGTTTCTCTTGTCTATACTAAATATCAATTTTATGAACTCTTACCTGCTTGATTTACCTATTTACTCCAAATTTACCCCAATTTACCCCCCAACCCTTCAACGGAACAGATGAAAATATAATCTAGTCCTAGATCGCGTTAAAGTACATATGTATACCAAATTTCAAGTCAATATATCAAACGGTTCCAGAGTAAACGTGCGCACAAAAAAAGTTACAGACCGACAGACAGACAGAAATTTTTTTTTCGCTCAAACTTGAAATCTCGACGTTTCGTGACATTCTAAGCCTATTTGAACAATAAAAATTTTTACAAATTTTTTTGTCGTTACGATACTTCCACTGGATGTGGAAGTAAAAAACCGCTGCCCAAGGAATCACTACTTCCACATCCGGATTTTCTATCCAAGTCACACAACGAAAAAATTTTATATCTGGAAATAATTGTTTATGGAACTTTAATAATATAATATTTGAAATCCTCTACCCCAAAAACCTATAAAACGATACCCCACATCGGTAGTGGGGTGGGGGTGGTGACAGGGGGTGGGAGTAGGGGGTGGACAAAGTACAGACCGACAGACAGAAAAATTTTTTTCGCTCAAATTTAAAATCTCGACGTTTCATGACATTCTAAGCCTATTTGAACAATAAAAATTTTTAAAAATTTTTTTGTCGTTACTATAGTGGATGTGGAAGTAAAATTTCATATTTCTGAAGTTTATTAATTATAGAATACAATTTAGGAAATATTATAAAAACTAAACTTAGGAAGTACCTATTATGGATTATTATTTCAATTTCACTCTCACTATTACACATGTTCACTGATTTTAATTACAAGAAGCACAAAGTTTGAAAATTTGCTAGGTAAACAGTAAGCATGACTTGTCAAAATTAATAAATTTTAGATTTATCAGATGTTCAAGACAATAGTTGATATTGACAGAATATTGCTGTGTGCCTCGTTTCTATTGGTTATAAACTTGTATCTTAATGGAAAATTTGTATCATAATGAATCTCATTAAAGTCCAGATAGGAAATGTCTAATAAACGAATTAAAGTATGGGAGTAGAAAAAAATATTACAGCAATTACACCTAAAAAATTAACTTTTCAAAAAAATGTAAAGAACATATAGAGTTCAACAAGAATATACAAAATTCAATAATCCAGCTGAGAGTATAATGTTTTCATCTAGTTTTTTCTCAGAGGACCGGGCCATTTAGTAAATACATAATATTATTTGTATCAACAATTTACTATTATATTGTTGGATTATTAGATAAACGATGTAAATAAATTATTCAGTAATGTTATAAGAGAAGACAGATACATGAATATTTAAGATTCTTAATAGCCATTATTAACGGACACGAATGGCAATTTGGGCCTATATTCCTCCCGTGGCACATACAGCAGACCTTGCATGTGCGTGTACGTACGGGAAAACTTCGTTTAGACAATTACTAAGCACACAGTTGGAAATAGTTTGAGCCTCACCCGTGGTATTTTCTCAAACTCGAGTCTGGTAAAATCATAACAGTTCAGAGTCAATTATAGTGAAGCCAGAATAAATAATTGGGGGAAAACTATTATGTAGAAATTGGATTAAGCATTTACGTCTTATCGTTTTTGTTTTTCTTCCTAGTGAAAACAATAACGAATTATGGATTTTTTTATATAACTATACATTATTTTTTATAATATTAAGGCAATTTATATCTAACGGGTTTCAAACACCCATTTACAGGAAATATTTGAAAATAGAAATTCATTAAATAGCAAGAAAATCACATAAATAGATAACAAACAATACTAATAAATAGACATATCTAATGACAATTTCTTTAGTAGAATTATGGTGGACCATACAAATCATAAATTTTATCAGTTATATACAGAATCTGCAAATGTAGTTTTATATATCCTGTGATAAATGAGAGCTAGAAAGAAAACAGAGAAATTAGGAAAAGTAAGACGGATGTACTGCTCCCAGCACGTTACACCCTGCGTGAAATCTTATTTTTATCATCTTGTCGTGTGTCAACGTTGGACGTCGGTACCTATCGCTTCTAACCGCTTATGCATTGTAGTGAGAATAGATACATCTTTCTTTTCCTAACTTATTTGTTTTCTTTCTTGCGCTCGTTTATCTCATGACCCATATATAAAACTACATTTGCCAAATCTGTATAACACACTAGCTGTGCCCGCGACAGTTTACTGACCTTTATTTTCAATTTCGTCATTTACACATAAAAATGCATTTCCAAAGCGACTCATCTAGTAAAAAAACAAAGTAAGTACATATGTTTAACAAACGCAGCTGCAGAAACTTAAAGTCCACGGAATTCACCATATTTTAAATGTAATGACAATCAAGAAAAACAATATACGTTAAACTATAGGTATTGTAACGCACAGACTGGTCTTCACTGTAAAGAGTTCACGGGCACGCTTCGACCAATCACATTGCGAGTAAAGACACAGAGAGGGAACCTTTACGTTCTAAGGTTGCCGACATCAGAAGAAATAGTACCGCCATCTAGTAACGCTACGTTAAAATTAACAATGTATACAATGAATTTTTCAAGTATAATAGTCTATATTTAATCAGTGCAATAAATACCTATGCTGTACCTGTCCTGACGTATTCTTTTGGAATTCTGAAATACTTTGATATCGATCTCAACGAGCTGGACAGTTTAACTAAACCACTCTCACAAAATTCAGATTCCACCATCCAAAAAGTGCCATCGAAAGACTATACCTTCCTAGAAACGAAGGTGGCAGAGGACTAATTAATATATTTAACCTATGCAGATCCGAAGAATCCAATATGCGCCAGTATTTCCATAATTCTGAACATCCACTTATACGTAAAATAACAGAAATAGATATGAAGTATACTCCCCTTAATCTCCGGGACCGACAAGCAGCCATTCCAATCATTAGGACAAACGAGGAAGCTCATCTCAGTTGGCAGAACAAGGTCTTACATGGAAAGTACCCAACCTCACTTGACAACCCCATAATAGATAAAAACACTACAATGCTATGGCTAAAAGAAGGTTATCTCCACCCCGAAACAGAGGGATTTATTATGGCTATCCAGGACTGCACAATTCGCACAAGAAACTACGAGAAGTATATTTTGAAAACGCCAGGAACTATAAATATGTGTAGAAGGTGTAATTTACCTGGGGAAACCATTGAACATCCAACACCGCATATTTAGGAAGGCATAACCAGATCGCCAAGATTATCCATAGACAGCAGGCTCTGAAATACAACCTAGTAGAAAATCCACCCCCTTTCTATAAATACTTACCCTCTGCAGTTCTGGAATCAGAAGACACCGTATTATATTGGGACAGACCAATAACTACAGACCGATCCGTGGACTACAACCGCCCAGATATAGTAATCATCGACAAATCAAACAAAAGAGCTACCCTAATTGACATTGGTTGCCCATTGACAAACAACCTTCAAAAGACAGAAAGAGAAAAGATTGATTAATATCAGAACTCGGCAATAGAGATCCATCATATCTGGGAGTTAAACCACGTTCGGATAATACCTATCATAATACCAGTTACTGGGGTAGTTACGAAGCAACTCAGTAAACATCTGGACCAATTGGATATTCCGAAAGGTCTCATCAAAATCATTCAGAAAGCGGCTATTCTACAAACTTGCCATATTGTGCGCAAGTTCCTATATGCATGGCAGAACAAGATGAATTTCTTCTCTGTCTTGCATAAAAGAACCATCACACACCGGTAAAAATAAACCGAGAAAATAACCTGAATAATAATAATAAAAGGTCTTTATTCAGAGAAAAAAAATACATTTTATTTCCCTAAAAATAGGCGGAGTCTAGCTTAAGCTATTCAACAATATGCTTTATAAAATACGTACATCAAAATCTATATTGTCGCATTACCTGCTTTTTATTTTTAAGGGTGGGAACCACCCCGGAAACTGAAAAATTAATAACTTCCAATTTTACGAATAAATTAACAAAAATCCATATGCTTATGTTTTTGAGGTCGCTGAATATGACTGTGAGGTCAAAATTTATGAGACGAAAATATTAAGGGTTGAAATCACCCTTAAATACTGAAACATTAATGTCTTCTAATTTTACGAGTAAAATCACGAAAATCCATATATTTAAGTTTTTGAGGTCGTTGAATATGATTATGAGGTCAAAACATAGGAAAGACGAAAATATTAGGGTGTTGGAACCACCCTTAAATACTGAAAAATTAATAATTCTTCTAATGTTACAAATAAATTGACGAAAATCCATATATTTGTTTCTGAATATGATTACGAGGTCTAAATTTATTTAAAAAATGATGGATTAAAAATGGTCACAAAAGAGCATAGTAATATGTCTAATTTTAATAAAAATACATTTCATACATAATTTTCGTGCGTATGTGCTCAAGCGCCATCTTTAAATCTTTATATCTCTGGAACACGACATAGCATCGAGAGGAAAATTTCAGTATTAAAAAACTCGTTTTTTGCATGTTTTTATTTTAGTTTCGATTTGGGTTTGTTAAATCTTCAGTTAGTTACTTGCATAAATATTATGCACAAAAGAGGCATCATTGAGTGTCATTTTCAGCGATTGTTTTATATTCTGACTTCGACGAATTAAAGAAAGGAATTATTGGAGACGAATGAATGTTGTATTTTAAACGAATCTCATTTCTTTTGGGATGCGTAACAAATATAGCAGAGAGGGTCGTGACACGATAACGATCTAATTTAAAATTTTCTATTGAACTTTAGATTCACCAAGCACCTGCGTTACTCCTTGGAATATTACATAATTTTTTAAGTGTATGCATTTGGAAAAGTTTCATGGTATTAGAAATATATATATTTGTATAAATTATACGACACACTGAACAAAATATTAAATAATTTTCATGTAAGAGATTTAGGTATAGTTGAAGCAATCGCATTTGTGAGCGACTTTGAGAGGCTAGGGATGCAGAACGCAGAGCCGGATTTAACTATATTGTAAATAGATATAAAATAATAATAAGTTATAATATTACACTTACAATATCCCCCAAAGCACTGCTATGAATGGTAACAAAACTTACTAAAATTATTTTCAAAAACACATTACCAATAAAGAAATATAAAGTAATTATCGAATTATATCTTCACCCCAACAGTATAAGCTCGACTGCGATGTCCTAACTGCGGTCTTTGGTTAAATAACACCTTCTTAAGGTTTACGTCCACAAACCTACGTCAGATAGCTGACATCGAATGGTAAAAGTGGAATAAAGACGGGAGATGAATTGCCGCCTTTTTTATTCCCCTTGCCTCTCACCACATTTCTCACTAATACGATTACTTCAACAGAGACGAACCCAGCTATTTTTTTGGGGGGGGGAAAGCTACAACTAATTTGCCAACTGCCCATTTTTTTTACAACTTATATTTCCTTATGTTTTTTTTTATTTCAGACTTAATCTATAAGTAGCCTAGCGATACAAATATTATGCAAAAGAAGTTTAACTAAACCACATGATGTAGGCGCTAGACCTAAGTTGACCCCGCGCTCTCCTTCGTCTAAAAGCTACTAGATGAGGTAACCGTTATAGTTTAATGACCGTGGAGAAAAACAAAATATAGTTTGTACCAACGATAATAGGGTCTACACACGATCCAGCGGCAGGGACCCGACATTGTCGGTACGCTTTGAAGATAATTGGAACTCTAGCGGACCAGTTCACTTTTACGAATGAGTTCAAAGCATGCCGACATGGCTGGGTCCCTGCCGCTGGATCGTGTGTAGACCCCTTAATCCAGCGATATAAAAAAGTTCGCAAAAAAACGTAAAGGGTACCGACCTGTATCAATTTCAGTCTATTTACATAAAAGGCCATAAAAGTGTTCGGCTTCTTTATTATCATCACAAAAAAAAAATGGTCACATATTTCCGAACAAAAATGTAGGCCACTCCCACTAAATATAATTGGTTTAAATTTTCTCTACCGGAATTATGATAGGTTGGTGGTCAACGTGGACTAGCGTTGTCAAATTGGACCGGCGGGCAGTACACTAACTAGAAGCGGTCAGCATCCTTTATGCTTTTTTGCGAACTTTTTTGTATCGATGAAATATTTGTGGAATACACTATACAATACGATTACGCGCAAGTCGGCGCAAGCTCGTGAACGTCCGCGCTAGTACGGCTACCGGCCACTTCCCACTTCACATTGTGATACGCAATAGGTAGCATTAAGGGGTCTACACACGATCCAGCGGCAGGGAGCCAGCCTTGTCGGCATGCTTTGAACTCATTCGTAAAAGTGAACTGGTCCGCTGGAATTCCAATTATCTTCAAAGCGTACCAACAATGTCGGGTCCCAGCAGCTGGATCGTCTGTAGACCCCTTTAATAGTCCCAGATTCTGATTCAGTGTCCTCTAAGAATTTAATATTTTAACAATTTCTGACCGACAACAATTTGTTATTATTATTATCTCTCGTTGAGAGGTTGGTAACTGATATTAGTGATACTCAGTATAAACCAACAACAAACGACTTTATAGCTAGGACAAAGCATTGTATTGATAAAGGCAAAAAGGAGTAATATTCTAATATTTCTAATGTAAGACAGTCTTTGAGAATTGTATGCTCTGGCCGTGCCGTCTACTGGGTCGAACGTCGAATTTCCGCGAGTTGACGAGTTTATTTTGTTGGCCCGTCGCGTAGGCCCGTCGGCGTTGTGCGTTGTCCGTCGACTATTCTGTGGCTCTCAAATCGGTCACATCTAGTCATAAATATCAATTAAAATTATTTATAAAAAAATGGTCATAGTGACAGTGTCATTTAATTTTTATCAACTCATTATTCGTTTTTTTGCAATTATACCCAATAAAGATATTTTTACATTTTTGGTGATTTTCCCAACTCAATCAACATTGGGGGGGAGCGTACCCCCCCCATAACCTCCCGTGGGTTCGTCTCTGTACTTCAACTATATTTTCAGTACCCTCTATTAGTAGGGATTGCATTATCGGTTAACCGGTTAACCGGTTATTAGGACAAAAAACACATGACGATAATTACCGGTTATTTAAATTTTTTACCGGTTATTTCGGTAAATTCTGAACTTACGATATGTCACGTATTCAACGTTTCTATTTATGTCACTGACTAGTATTCACTAAATACAGAGTGATTGTCCCAACACCGAGCACTTTTAACAATACTTAAATAAATAATATTATAAAAAGTAAACTCCAAACACCAAGCCCTAAGAAATACAAGAGAGACATTGACAATATCTTACGACAGAAAATTGAATATTTCACTGCCGCAAATATCCTTGGAATACATTTAGAATTATGTTATTACCAATTCTTGTTAACTTATTGACCCACCAATATCGATTGAAGAAGGGCATCTTCAGCTGGGGTATTCTTTGCACAAATATCAGACGACTAACAAATATAGCTTTGAAAAACTAATCCTTTTAACAGGCTATTTTTAAAAAAAATATTGTATTTTTAGATTAGGTATTCAGTAAATGCCATATTTGAGTTTATGTTTATAATTTGTGTTATTTAAGTGAATATTTTTTTATTTACAGAATAATTATTTATTTAAATTTGTTTCATTTATATTTTTTCCTTTTGATAAATTAACTCCTATATAAAAAAGTCTGTTTGACAGTCACATTTTTGTTACTTTGACAGCGATAAAAAAGGTGCATCGTTTTTAATCACCGATAAAAATGCCTGTTCCTCAAAAGCAGAGTACATGTTGTAGTCGCACCTCACTTTGAAATCTGTACTGTCAGCTATAATTTTTAAGTATTGTGGAAACTACACTGTACAATATGAGTCGTTTTGGGAAAATGATAATTATTTTTAATAAATTATTGTTGTTGTTCGTTCACATATACTGTCGTTAATTTATCTTGCCAAAAAACACTCGAGCTTTTCTTTTATGGATAAAGGACCCCGCACACCATATAGGAGGATTTCTGCCTCCAGTCAAATTTAATCTAACCCACGTAAAAATGTTCTTTTGAACACCGTGAACAAATGTTCAAATGCACCCAGGTCCGAAAAGGTCTTCATTTCGAGATATGGAGCCCTAAAGATCGTTCCAAATACGCTTTAAAATTGAAAAAATTAAATTAAAGTTGGCTTTGATTTTATGGAAATTCAGAACTGCATAATTAATTCGTAAATAACACCATATTTCTTACTCATGTTAATGACACCGTGGGTCCTCAAAGGCTTCGCTGCAGTTTTTTCAATTCAAGAATAAAGTTGTGATACTTTTTTTTTAAATAAAAAACTTCTGTTAAATTCTGTAACTCAAAATCTTATGATGAATTATTGTTCTCCGAGCTTCCTAGGATTAGAATTGTTCTTTTTTTATCTGAACTTTCAGAGTGTATCATGTTTTTTATTTTAAATGCCCATTATATGGGCAATTTAATCAGGTCCATTGATTTTTGTTTGAACTATGATTATGGAATTTTCTGTGGTAGGTAATCTTACCTAAACAATTTCGATCAGTAATTCGTGTCCACGTACTCAAATAATGCCGATATTTTTTAAAAAATAACACACTCGTTCTTGGATAGTGGGAAATTCAATGAATCAAAACAATATCATTATTGACAAGTGAAAAAGAATTAAAAAAGTATGAAATAAAACTTAATATTTCGTTGTTTTACTATTGATTTCTATGGAAACAGCAATAGAACTTAGTCATTAGGACAAGGTAACTTTGGGCTCCATATTTTGAAACGAAGACCTTTTCGGACCTGGCTGCATTTGAACATTTGTTCAGGGGGCTCAAAAGAACATTTTACGTGGGTTAGATTAAATTTGACTGGAGGCAGAAATCCCCCTATATGGTGTGCGGGGTCCTTTCTTTTTAACTCAAAATTTTGCCAATCAGTAATTTTGCTCGAAAAACTGACATTTGACAAAATCGCTCGACCTCCGGTCTCGAGATTTTTTCATGTCAGTTTTTCTTATAAAATCACTGATTTGGCAAAATTATTTCGTTACAAAGAGAAATTTATCCGATAAAAAAAGCTCTTCTGATCTTACTGTTGATAAAAAACCTTTTGTTTGTTCATTATATTAAATATACGTATAAAAAAATGTTTTTTGTTAAATTTAGATAATTTTGCACATGAAAAAAGACAATTGCCATTTTCGCCAACCTAATCATCCATTCTAAAAATTACCGGTAAATACCGGTTAACCGGTTATTTACATTTTTATTTACCGATTTACCGGTTATTAAAACTTCCGGTAAATTGCAATCCCTATCTATTAGCGGTAAAAAGTATGCAAAACTTAGAAATAATGTTATATCTAATGATAATTTTTTATGGGTAATTTTTGTAGCAAAAATTATCCTCTGTATGGTCCCGATACTCGCTCTTACTCCCAAGGCATGGAAACTACTCCAAAACTGAAAAATTTAATATTTTTTAAAATATTGATATTTTAAAACAGTATAAGTATTTATCTTTTTAAGTTCGCTGATTACGTATCTGAAATCAAAATTAGGGCTCAAAGATGGCGAATGGATTTTTTTTCTGAAGCAAGTGCTTTAAACGGGAACAGAATGTGAGCATCTAGGTAATACTAGATTTTAACAAAAAAAATATATTTGAGAATTTTTTAAAATTATATTCTGGCTAATTACAAACGAACTGCCGACGTGGTAACGGAATGTGGAGACTCACAATGTTTCGGTCATAACTTAATTGCTTTTATGCTACAGAAACAGACGAAAAATTATTTGAATGCTTAATTATCATTAATTTTGGTCCTTAACATTTTTTATTTGTATCATGTAGCTTCTAAGATTTTCAACATTAAAAAAAAACATTTAAATTAAATACTTGTTATATAAACGTTTAGACGCCATCTTTGAACTTCCATATCTCTCTGAAATTATTAATTTTACTTTAAAAAACAAAAGCAGATTCATATTCAGTTTACAGGTTTCGTTTTTTGTCTTACCATTTATTCGCTAAAAGGGTATAGCCGGAAAAGTTAGGGAAATGTGCCCCCGCACTTACTTAGTTAAAATGGCTTCCAAATGATGCAGTTTATAGAGTATATTACGCGGTAAAAATTTTAACCCGCTACTACCCCTACGAAGGTGGAAAAAAAATAATGTCTTTAATTATTTTTTTTTTTTTTTCGGTTTCTATGCAACCGATCGATTTGAACAATATGGAAAAAATAAAATTGGGTAAAATAAAATATTTACACATGCCTCTTAGTTGTAACAGTTAATACTTATAGCCTTACAAGGTATTGTTGCATATCTACAACCGACTGCGGGTGCCAGTGCGATGTTGCCAAGTCTGCTTTTTTCCCAGACGTACGGAAATTCGGCACAATCTGGCAATACCACTTCTGGAGGTTCCAGGGTTCACCCCCTAGGGGCGAAGTATTAACTCGCTAGGAGCTTGGAGAAATGTTTAGCAACGAATGATGTTCTTTGTAATTACTGTCGCATTACGACATCTGAAAAACGACGTACTGAACCAGATGAAGAAAGTGAGGGAACGATCGAAGAAGACCAGCCTTTTGTGCCTTCGACATCTTCTAGTACTACGATTAGTGACTGATGAAATAATGGAACTACCGTTGCAGAGACTCCTTGCTACACATAAATACTGTTGCATATGTGGTGATGGTAAAGAACTGACCGTAATACCCACTACTGCGAGACTACAGTGCTATCGAAACAAACAAATATACTTCCCCCGAGGCAATCGTTGCTGTAAAATACATTTGATTTTACATTTTGGCCTTGGATGGGTTCCATCAGCCTGCTACGCAGATGGATAATTTTTTGTCTCAGTATGGTACAGTTGTTTAACATTACACTCAAAGAAAATGATAGGTGAATTCAACCAAAAAGAGCATATGAAATCGCGCCTATCTAATTTCATAGTTAAATCAATCAGAAAAGAATAGTCATACAACAACTTTGTTTTCGTAAACAAATAGTAGTTCATATCTTCTTGTAGAACAACAAATTAAATAGTACAATGACATTTTTTTACGTCCACTAACCATTTTCAATTTGGTCTACAATTAAATAGTACAACGACTTTGTTTTTTGTTCACCAACTAATTTTTAGGTTGATCTACACTTTATTGTATGATGAAGTTTTTTTTGGTTGGCCAAAATCTCAGTATTGAGACATCACGACATTAGACGACCCAAACCAAAGATTAGAGATCGTTTATAAGATCCATCCAAATATATCGATGATCCCTGAGAGAATTTGAACATTGCAATCATGTTATTAATTTTCTATAAATTCATAAGAGTATAAGATAATGCATGATTGATTATTGTCAGTGATTTGTATGTGGCGTCATCTAGGGAATAATTTCTGTAATAGACTACGTGGTAAGCAAGCAAATTTTATGGTAATTCCCTTTTAGAACTTCTAGAAGACAACAATAATATTGGTTTGTCTACAAAGTACAATAATACAGCGAACTAATACTGGGTTAGAATTACAATTCGATAATACTTAATAAAGTCTACTATTTATCTAGTTTCATTTGACAAAATTCAACAAATTATTAGTAAGATGAATAAATTATAGTCTTTTGCACCTATTTTTTAAGTTAATGTTTATTTTGTTGTGTGACAATCACCTTTTGTTTAAAAATACTATTAAATATATTTCAATTTAACATAATGAACAATATATATTCTATTTTTTTGATTGATTTAACCCATACTATTTGCAAACAAAAGCGCTGATGCGACGTCTTAATTCATCAAAGTGGATGGCAGAACGATGTTATGTTTATGTAAACAGAATTGCGGGTTAACTCTACAATAATATTGGTTTATCTGTCAACTATAATAGTATAGCAAACTGCTACTGGGTTTACAATTACAATTCGACAATAGTTAAAAATAATAGTCAGACGAAAAAAATAATAGTCTTATTCATCTATTTTTTAAGTTAATGTTTGTTTTGTTGTACGACAACTTTTTATTAATTAAAATAACAGTCACCTTTTGTTTGAAAATACCATCAATATAATTTAATTTAACAAAATTAACGGTATTGTTAGTTACCCATTTTTTTTAGTTGAATTTACCCATACTATTTCTTTGAGTGTAATTGTCGTTTGTCAATACTTATCCTGACTTGTGATATTGTTTCCTAATATGCCTTTGTTTTTATAACCTTTGTGGTTTAACCGACTATCCGTGGTCCAGTCCATGTGTAAACTTAAGTCGCCCTGATGGATCCCTGGGCGCGAAATGTGTCTACATTTAATTAAACATCGTTTTTATGAAGACGTTGCACATCTGGAACCATATGCCAATTGTAGCTCGATTCCTAGATCGGATTTATGCATTCTATTAAATTCCTTAACCCCAATAACATAACAACTCTAAAAGGCTCTACAGACCACCGCGGTTTATCAGACTATCTTATTAGGGTTATGGTTATTAATTACAACCTTAATAATATACCAATGATACCATTCTGAGGATGGTCAATTTGTTCAGCTTCCTAGCAGGTACGCTGCACGCTGGCACCATATCGAACAATTTAGCAATAGGTCATTCAGTTGTCATTATTACACTCAAAGAAAATGATAGGTAAATTCAACCAAAAAGAGCATATGAAATCGCGCCTATCTAGTTTCCTAGTTAAATCAATCAGAAAAGAATAGTCATACAACTTTATTTGTTTTCGTAAACAAATAGTAGTTTAATAATCATATCTTCTTGTAACAAATTAAATAGTACAATGACATTTTTTTATGTTCACTAACCATTTTCAATTTGGTCTACAATTAAATAGTACAACGACTTTGTTTTTTGTTCACCAACTAATTTTTAGGTTGATCTACACTTTATTGTATGATGAAGTTTTTTTTGGTTAGCCAAAATCCCAGTATTGAGACATCAGACCACCCAAACCAAAGATTAGGGATCGTTTATAAGATCCATCCAAATATATCGATGATCCCTGAGAGAATTTGAACATTGCAATCATGTTATTAATTTTCTATAAATTCATAAGAGTATAAGATAATGCATGATTGATTATTGTCAGTGATTTGTATGTGGCGTCATCTGGGAATAATTTCTGTAATAGACTACGTGGTAAGCAAGCAAATTTTATGGTAATTCTTTCAGAACTTCTAGAAGACGACAATAATATTGGTTTGACTACCAAGTACAATAATACAGCGAACTAATACTGGGTTAGAATTACAATTCGATAATAGTTAAAAATAAAATATACTATTATCTACTTTAATTTGACAGAATTTAACAAAATAATAGTCAGACGAACAAAATAATAGTCTTATTCATCTATTTTTTAAGTTAATGTTTGTTTTGTTGTACGACAACTTTTTATTAATTGAAATAACAATCACCTCTTGTTTAAAAATACCATCAATATAGTTTGGTTTAACAAAATTAACGATATTGTTAGTTAACCATTTTTTTTTGTTGAATTTACCCATACTATTTCTTTGAGTGTATCTACGATTATAACAATAAATATTAAATTGAGAAAATTTTGTTTAAATTATTGTTTGTTTATTAATAACATTAACTGTAAAATTTAATTTTTGTACACCCTTCTATATTTGTCGTCTTCAAAGATTTAGCCACCTTTAAGCGGAGGTAGAATGCCATTTTTAATCGAAATAGTGCATAAACTGCCTGTAGACAAAAATTCAGCTTTGTAGATTAATATTCCGCGGCGGAAAATGCAAAACTTCTTCGCGAACCGCAATAGCCCGGAGTGCATATTCGGTCAAAAGTCTTGTTTTTTATGAAAAAATGAAAAAAGGCGTCGGAAAGCTCAATCAGTTCTCTTTACATAAGCTGTCTACAAATTTTTCGAAAAAAACAATATCGACATATTCGAGGAAATGTAGGAAATTACACGTTTTCCTATAGGTATATGTAAATCTTAAAAAAAAAATATTTTTTCTCAGAAGTCATTGTTTCGAAGGGCCAAGATTAACGGAGCGTTAAAGTAGTACATGATGTTAAGTGAACATCGTATATGAGATCGATTTCAGTTAATTACCGATTAATTACGGTGACAAAAGGAAGAAATTTTACCGGAAATAAAAGTCCCAAATCCCGCCCCCTCTAATTCCTTCATGTTTGTCGGAATTAAAAAAAAAAAAGAGTTTTAGCAAATTTTAAATTTATATATAATTTTATTTAAATTAGCTAGAGTAGTCTTTTGGTATAGGAGCCAAGATTAAACAGTTGCCAACTGTAGAAGCTCAAAATTTGCAATTTTTTGCCGTACATGGCCAACATTTCAGTAGTTATCTCCGAAACGGAAAAAAAAATCAAAATTCTGATGGTATCAAAAGATTCGTAGTGGAAAATACTCGTTTGACCTTGTTTTTTATTTCGAGCTAACTCCCACCGTTTCGGAGATATCTGCGAAAAATTGGAAAAACATGCAATCTCGACACGTTCATATTTTTCGAAAAACACCATTGGGACGGCCGTACGATGTCGCGACGTAAAGAGGAAGTCTTCCAGATAAACCTGATCGTAAATTGCACGGCGAAATTCGAAAATTCTGCTCCGCGCGAACGAATCAAAAGTAGCATTTTGTGACATTTCAGAAAATCGATCTCTTTTTGTAACATGTTTAATTTGTTACTCATTTTTGCAACACTAAAAGTTTGGTAGACTTGCACTTTCATCATTGATACTGTCTAAGCTATCACGGGAAAAAAATCTAGCTTTATAGATATTAACGCGAAATATCTGTCGCTACATCCCTGGCTGCCACCTTCGTGTGTCGCGCGTTACGTCGATTGGACAGGCTAGGCATGAAGATAAAGGTGATTGGCTCTGTACCTACACTCAAAGAAATAGTATGGGTAAATTCAACAAAAAAAAAATGGTTAACTAACAATATCGTTAATTTTATTAAACCAAACTATATTGATGGTATTTTTAAACAAGAGGTGATTGTTATTTTAATTAATAAAAAGTTGTCGTACAACAAAACAAACATTAACTTAAAAAATAGATGAATAAGACTATTATTTTGTTCGTCTGACTATTATTTTGTTGAATTCTGTCAAATTAAACTAGATAATAGTATATTTTATTTTTAACTATTATCGAATTGTAATTCTAACCTAGTATTTGTTCGCTGTATTATTGTACTTGGTAGACAAACCAATATTATTGTCGTCTTCTAGAAGTTCTAAAAGAATTACCATAAAATTTGCTTGCTTACCACGTAGTCTATTACAGAAATTATTCCCAGATGACGCCACATACAAATCACTGACAATAATCAATCATGCATTATCTTATACTCTTATGAATTTATAGAAAATTAATAACATGATTGCAATGATCAAATCTCTCAGGGATCATCGATATATTTGGATGGATCTTATAAACGATCTCTAATCTTTGGTTTGGGTGGTCTGATGTCTCAATACTGAGATTTTGGCTAACCAAAAAAAAACTTCATCATACAATAAAGTGTAGATCAACCTAAAAATTAGTTGGTGAACAAAAAACAAAGTCGTTGTAGGTACTATTTAATTGTAGACCAAATTGAAAATGGTTAGTGAACATAAAAAAATGTCATTGTACTATTTAATTTGTTACAAGAAGATATGATTATTAAACTACTATTTGTTTACGAAAACAAATAAAGTTGTATGACTATTCTTTTCTGATTGATTTAACTATGAAACTAGATAGGCGCGATTTCATATGCTCTTTTTGGTTAAATCTACCTATCATTTTCTTTGAATGTACTGATTTATAATAACTCACGCTATTTGTTTATGGATACTATTAATTGTTCAGAAGCAGTTCATTAATTAGTATATAACCTAATAAGCGTAGATAAACATTTTAATGCTTAATTAATAATCTTTTATTTCGGCTTACAACAAAAAATTATCACCTCATCTCTTCATGCTATGCGTGTATACCTATATGGGTTATTCATAAATCAGTTGAAATTAAAACTATGTATTTTTTTAATAATAACAATTTTTGCAATTATATATCCTAAAAACTAACAGTAGTGAACTACTCACTCCGTAATACTAATATATCAAGTTTTTACGACAACAAATGACAGATATAGAGGAATGGGTACGTGAAAAATGCGAAAATAGTATTTTTCGTAAAAAAAAAAGAAATGAAAAAAGTGCAATTTTTTTCAATTTCACGATTCCAAAATATGTTTTGTACGATACTTTTACATAAGAATCAACTGTTTTTATATGTTCTAGAGTTACGTAGCATGTGTCGTCAGAGTTCTCGTTCGTCGACTATTTATTGATGAAAAATATTGTCGATTTAAGTACTTAAAAACTATCAAGAGTCATTATTAAACAATTTTACGCGTTTATATGGTGAATCTTATCTTTAGTGAATAAAATAAAATTTTACGGCATATATTTTTATTTTTAGAAAGTACACGAAATCAGTCAGCGACAAATGCATATATTTACGAAGTTAAACTTCACTTAAGTGGTCTTGAGGCAGAGGTAGTTTCGTCAGTCCCTAAATCTGAAGAACCGATACTTAAGAACGGAATATGATAAATACATTAAAGTGCGGGGTGGTCCCAGTTATACCAAACTGGAAATAGCTGATATAACACTTTTAGTGTCTGAAGTTACTACTTTTAGAGATACATTCATTTAAAGTTAATTGCCTCAAGATCAATTTGTTAAGAACCTTTTTAGTAATAAACACGATTTTAATGCATTGATATATGACATGTCATGGATGTGATATGGATGGGTTACAGCTTAATCGATTCCTGTTTCCTAAAAATATGTTGCGTTCATGTTTAGTAATGATGTTACTTCCCAAATTACAGGTATCATGGCAATTAAAGAGAAAATTAAGTCATATGTGACTACATAAGCCGCTTCAACGTGAGAATGATAAATTTCCTGAAAGGTGTCAAAAAATTGCTGTACTAAATAAATACATTTACAGAGTGCTTCAGTTAGATTTTTTTCTTTGTAGTGCACAGACTTGGCGCTGTGGTACTAAATTATTTTTTGAACCTGGAAACATGATTCATATGATTTAGTAATAAATTATGAATAATTTTGGTTGTATAGAAAATTTTGTATAAACCGGCCGTTTTGGAGGTACGTGATTTTTTTTGTCTGTTTAAAATTTGAAAACTTTGTTAATAATTTTAGTACATCGGTTATTTAGGAACTTTTATCTTATTAAATATAATTATCCAAATACAACTGCATCTCTAATATTTGAAATTAGTAGAAATTTTCAAAATATGTAATAACACAGGTAGTAGTACATTTAATAATACAAAAGTTCTAAATGTGATAAAATTATTATCAGAAAAGTTATTCATAATTCATTAATCATATAAATCATGTTTCAAGGTTCCAGAGATCAAAAAATAATTTAGCACCTCTTCGCCATCTTTGTTCACTGCGAAGGAAGAATTCTTCTAAAAAAAAAAAAAAAAAAATTGAGGCTCACAATTTTACTTTTTCAGTGGACCCCCACTGATGCCAAACTGACTTCTCGTACATGTCCTAAATCACAATTTGATGGACTTGCTGTTTTTACCTATTTACCCTCATTTACCCCCAAACCTTTCAACGGAATAAGATCAAAATATAATCTAGTTCTAAATGTCGTTATAATACATAGGTTTACCAAAAAGCCAATATCATAAACCATTTCCAGAGTAATCTCAACGTTTCATGGCATTCTAAGCCTATTTGTACAAAACAAATTTTCAATTTTTTTTACCGTTATATCTCGGAAAATATGAATCTTACGTCAATGCACTGGCACACACACAAAAAAAATTCTAAACTGATGACGAAAAGTATCATTTTATATGTATTTTGGTGCGCTGAACCCAAAGCTGATGATATGAAAGCTCTAAGTCATCACGATTTCTTCCTACTGTCAATCTATTCCTGCGGTACCAAAATATGCGGAGAAAATAAAAAAATCATATTAGGCATATTTTTATAGGAAAATTTTGTTAATGAAACTTGTTCAGAATTGTCCAAAAACCTTAGGTCCGAAATTTAATCAAAATAAAAAAATATATAAATTTTGATTAAAATAATGTCCAAGTCCGAAAATATCATTTTAATGGGTTTTTTTTTTTTTGTTTAGAAAACTGTACTATGACAATTTTGTTTGAAATTAAACCCAAGCCAGGTAGTTGTCAAGCAATTTACAGTTTTTTTTTTTAATAATTATTTTTAAAATTTTAATTTTTCAATTTTGTTATTTTGATCAAATTTTAGGCATAAGGTTTTTGGACAATTCTGAACAAGTTTCATTAACACAATTTTCCGATAAAAAATGCCTAATATGATTTCTTGATTTTCTCCGCATATTTTGGTACCGCAGGTGGCTTTGCATTTGTAGGAAGTAGGCGAATGTTTTTCTGGTCATAAGTAGATCCTAATATGTTTTATACTTGAGTAAAATTTGATTCAAATCGGAAAAAGAATAAAAAAGTTATTGGGGTGTTACCATTTCAAGTGAAACACACTGTATAATGTTCCAAGGGAAATTTTTTTTTGCTCCTCTTCAAATATCCTTCTATATGACTTGTAGAATACCCGTTTCAAAGGCATTGTTTTTATCATAAAATGCCATATATATTTACAAGTTTGAGTGTTGCCGACTCTACTATGGTGATCAGTTCAGATTTCTTTTTATATATATATATATATATATATATATATATATATATATATATATATAGATATATATAGATAATAGTATATTTTATTTTTAACTATTATCGAATTGTAATTCTAACCCAGTATTAGTTTGCTGTATTATTGTACTTCATAGACAAACCAATATTATTGTCGTCTTCTAGAAGTTCTAAAAGAATTACCATAAAATTTGCTTGCTTACCACGTAGTCTGTTACAGAAATTATTCCCAGATGACGCCACATACAAATCACTGGCAATAATCAATCATGCATTATCTTATACTCTTATGAATTTATAGAAAATTAATAACATGATTGCAATGTTCAAATTCTCTCAGGGATCATCGATATATTTGGATGGATCTTATAAACGATCTCTAATCTTTGGTTTGGGTGGTCTGATATCTCAATACTGAGATTTTGGCTAACCAAAAAAAACTTCATATAATAAAGTGTAGATCAACCTAAAAATTAGTTGATGAACAAAAAACAAAGTCGTTGTACTATTTAATTTGTTACAAGAAGATATGACTATTAAACTACTATTTGTTTACGAAAACAAATAAGTTGTATGACTGTTCTTTTCTGATTGATTTAACTATGAAACTAGATAGGCGCGATTTCATATGCTCTTTTTGGTTGAATTTACCTATCATTTTCTTTGAGTGCAGTCAAGATTTTTAGTACAATGCTTTTTAATAGATTGTACCACCTGCACCATTACAATAGCAGAGAATTTACACCACAGAGAAGCGACAGCAAGGCTTCCCGCGTTAACCGTTTTCGTATATTATATTATATAATTATTGTTAATTATATTTAATATGCGGTATAGTGACATATTATACTGAATTGCTTTCAGTGTACATCAAACTTTAAAGTTCTCTCAGTGTAAGTGGTTGTGTTTCATTCATGTTCAATGACATTAGAACTGGACCATAAAATATCAAAGGAACCGCCGATATTGTCGCTTCTCAGTGGTGTAAATTCTCTGAGAATAGATCATCTGCACCATGTAACCAACATGACCTTAAATTTTAAGTTTTTCTCATTTTTAATGTTTGTATACGCATTTTTAGCTTGCAGATATTTAAAAATTCACGTAAATAATTTTTCAATATTGTTTATTAATAAAAATAGACTGCTAATTACAGGTTGGATTTCCAACCTACAAAAAGAGTTCTATTTTTTAGGACAAAGTATTTAGAACTTCATAAACATTATACCGAACTAGATTTTAGTTGAAAATACGAGAACGAGGCAGAAATTTTAATAATAGCTGCGTAAGGTTAGCTGTGTCGTCACGTGTAGATGCCCTATAATAGCTACACTGCCCATCCTTCGCCCCACTTCAGTTTTAGCTTTACCGATGAAACTTTGTGATTGGCGTTGTCTCTTCTTAAGGAGTTTAAAAATTAGGTTATGGTTGTTTAGTTAAAAGCAGAGAGTACTCTCTGCAGATAGAGTTTGTGCTACGAATTGTAATATACAGTATAGTTATTATTCCCCGAATTATTAACGTGTTATTACTTTGTGACGAATTACTATCGTAAGTACATTTCTACCTTCCCAGAACGGATGTGTTTAACTTGTCTTTGTACGTAGCTTTGTTCCTACACAATCTACATATTTAAGCCATTGAATTGTGTTTAACTGGCCCCTCGATGAGTTATATTACAACCTTTACACATAATTTTTTGAATGATCCTGGAGGAAAATCGAAATATAATTTTTAGTGGTTTTTATTTTTTACAAATTAACAAACTTTCAAAAAGTTTTTTCATAAATCTAGGTAGTGTTATTTTACAAGCAATGGACCAATTTAATCCAAAACTTCTCATAGCACTTGTTATTAGAATAAATAAAATTGCTGCAGCCAAAGAATTTCTCGTTCACCTATTTTGAATTCTGGGTTGGAAAAAAAAATGTTTTTTTTTATTTTAAACAAAAAACTGTTTTTTTGTTTAAAACATTTTCTCATGATTTTAAATGGTATGTTTAAAACGTTTTCGTCATACTTTCCTCGTAAGTATACTCTAATTCCATTATTTTGTCTATCGTCACTGACGCTTTTGTATTCTGTATTCTTGACTAAAAAAGTGCACTTACGACCCTTGGTACAAAAATAACTATTAAAACTCTATTCAACTAAAATTAAATGGTGCTAAGTTACTGTGTCTGCTACTATTACTTGGTGCCAGATGGCGCTCTTAAACGGATTTTACATCACTCTACAAATAAAATGCTCAGTTTAGTGCATGTGACACTATCGTATACCATTGTGAGTTAACTATGGACCTGAACTGGTCGGAGTGAACCATCGTGGGCACTTTTCTGCTTTTTCACAAGCTCCAAAATAATACTGTTTAAAATATCGCATTGTGTATTAAATGTTTTAAACATGCCAACTCTGATTTTTATACTCAATTTGACACTACTAATAATAGTGGCAATAAAACTTATTCTTAATATTCATATTCATATTTTCTAATTTTTAGAACACCTTGTACAGTTTATCTTAAGTTTGACAACAGTTTATGACTTCCTAAGACAAGCAAAACTGTTAAAAAATGACTTTCTCGGTAAACCAAAAATAAGAAAGGTTACACGAGTGCTGTACCCCATCCGGGGACACACTGTATATTCGTTATAAATAAGATGATATTATTAATGAAAAATATATTAATATAAAAAACAAAATATAATAATATAAGTGGTATGTAGATAGAAATAAAGCACCAATAATTTTTTTCTACCTTTGACCTTCCTCCCTTTGCAGCGCTAAAAGACCTTTAAAAATAGTCAAAATTTAAAAAAATGGAAAAAAGCTTTTAACAATAAATGTTTAAAACATTATGTCTAATGCTTTATGCTTATTTTGACTCTACTAATAATAGTGGCAATAAAACTTATTCTTAATATTTTTTTTATGTATATTTAGAATGTATAAATATAGTAAGTAATAAATCAAAATAGCTGTTGGGACTATCCTATGGCCTTAGTTGACTTTCGACTAGAGCTATTTAGGAAAATGTATAAAAAAAATCCAGTCTGGGAAAATATAAATGGAATAGTTAATAAAATGTGTATTTATCGAAAACCACGCTTTTGTAGATTTCTGGTATTGCACAAATTTACTTTTGAATAATTTGACACGGTTTTGAGGATTTGATTCCCTATTATATAAATTTCGATTTACGTCGTATACATACATATTACTCGAAAAACGGACGCTCTAAATTCGCGGTATTAGGTATTATTGGAAATATGCTTATAAAAGAAATTGATTTAGGTGATTGGAATTACGAAGCTTTTGTGAAAAGTAGATAAACTAAATTAAAATGTTTTGTTGTTGATCGCATTTTATGATAGTTGCTGGCATTTACGGAGGTGTCAAACATTGCAAACAACATTTAATAACCTAATAAAGTAGAATGTAGATAGAACGGTCTGCAGGTTTAAATTTATTGTATAAGTTGGTGTAGTCTCCTGTATTTTATTTTTAGTTTCACATTTATGTTATCATTTAGCTGGTAGTACATAAATAAACGCGTATATGGCACAGTGCGCTTCGGTCAACTTTTGGATAAATTAACTAAAAACATAGTTATAACTTAAAACTTATTTGACAAAAAAAAATACAATTTGTTATATAAAAGTATTTAAAATTATAAGAATATATAAAATATACGAACAGTTTGAAGTTTACCTGACAATAATATCCAGGTTAAAAAACCGCTGCCAAAGAAATCACTACTTCCACATCCAGATTTTCTATCCAAGTCTCTCACAACGAAAAAATTTTGTATGTGGAAATTATTGTTTATGGAACTTTAGTAATATAATATTTGAAATTGTCTACCCCAAAAACCCATAAAGCGATATCCCACAACGGTAGTGGGTGAAGTAAAAAAATATTTTGAGGTTTTTAATTCTTGTACACATACTAAATCACATTTTTTTTTTCATCCCCTTTAATAATGAGTGGGGGTGGTAATGGGGGTGGCTAATGCCAAAAAAATTTTTGAGACCTTAGCTTCTCTTGTATATACTAAATACCAATTTTATGGACCCTTACCTATTTTACCCCAATTTACCCCCCAACTCTTCGACGGAATAAGATGAAAATATAATCAAATTCCAGATCTCGTTAAAGTACATGCGTGTACCAAATTTCAAGTCAATATCTTAAACGGTTCAGAGTAGTCGTGCGCACAAACAGGCAGACAGAAAATTTGTTTCGCTCAAACTTAAAATCTCGACGTTTCATGACATTCTAAGCCTATTTGAACAATAAAAATTTTGTAATTTTTTTTGTCGTTACTATATTTCCACTGGATGTGGAAGTAATATTATAAGACTTCGAGGTTAGGAAGGGTGTCCATAAATTCAACAACCGAATAAAGACAATGGAAAATTAAAAAATGTTTAGTTGCTTTTTTGAAATGGTTAAAATTTTGTTGTTTATTATTTGGTAGATGATTATAAAATATGTAAAGAATAATTATTGTTCTCTGACGTACTCAATCTATACCTTTTAGTTACCTTTTTAGTTTGCTGTTTCTAAAATTATAATTATCTGATTCAGAATTTGCTGTGAAAGATTAGTTTTCATAATTTTTTCAATGGTTTTGTTATATTCGGAAATCTATATGTATGTAATTTTGTGGGTCAAATTAAGTGATTGAAATTTCACCCACTTCCCGTTATCCAATCGAGCAGAAATTTTGCACACTGCTTTGGTTCTGAGGACAATACAATATAGTACATCTAATATCGCCCTAAATCCAATATGGCGGACACTCCAAAATGGCAGCTTACCTTTTTCTTCACAACCCACTTGACATGGGTGTCAAATGAAGTTTGAGTAAAATACGATAAGCTACATGACGTCATTCTAAACCCAATATGGCGGACGCTCTAAGGTGGCGGATTAGCTTTTTCTTAATAACCCCTTTGACATGGGTATCAAATGAAAAGGTTTAATGAGTAGAAGCTACGTGACGTCATTCTAAACCCAAGATGGCGGCTTACCTTTTTTTTCTTCACTATCCCCTTGGGATGGGTATCAAATGAAAGAGTTTGACGAGTAGAATACGATAAGCTACGCGACGAAGACTAAAAAGTTAAAAATAAATGAATTTAAGAAACAATGGTTTTCTTAGTTTGTAATGGCAAAATACCCAACAAACTAAGAAATCATGAATATGCCACAAATAATAAATTATAAACAATGGTTTTATTTTAAAACCAAATTGCACTAAAAAGTAGAAAATAATTTTTAACTTTGTAAATAGAAAACCATTAGGCGCTCATAAAATGTAAACGTAAATCAAAATGATTAGACGATTATGAGCGCTTAATGGTAGTTTACGTGACCTGATCAGTTTAAATTGCACAATCCCCAGCAAGCCACATCTGCATTCCCATCATTTTGAGGATAGTATGTCTTGGTAGTGTTTCAGTTTAAAAAAGCAGAGAACCGTTTTTCGGCTTTAGTTTCGCTGTGTATTGTTTAGATTGTTTAAATCTCTTATAACTACAAATTAAGGTTGCATCATCTGCGAATAATACACAAGGGTCAGGAAAAGACGTGAATATTTAATTGATGTAAATAGCAAAGAGTAGAGGCTCCAGGACAGAGCTTTGGGGTACACCATGTCTGACTAGACGAATATTTGAAGTTTGGTCGTTTACAGAGATACATTGTGTCCTGTTATTAAAATAACTATTTAGAAGATCGTGGTTGACACAGTCGAATACCTTGGTAAAGTCACACAACGTTTTAGATGTATATAGGCCCAGCTCAAAGCCCTCGACTGTCATCCACAGCAGAGCTGGGCAAATACTTTGAAAAAGTATTTAAATATTAAGTATTTTCAAAAGATAAAAGTATTTAAATAATAAATCACAAAAGTAATTAAATAGTTTAAACTTAGTATTTAAATACTTTATGAATATTTAAATACTTTGATAACACTGAAATATTTTGAAGCATAGTTAAGTGTAAAAATAGCCTTTGATGGCTAAACTTTGCCAAATTGTATTTTATATTTTTGTAGAAATCAATAAAGACTTATTATTATTGGCTGACCATACGTACGGAATTTCGCTGTATTGTCCGGAATTTTAATGGTATATACAGCATTCTTGGATGTACAGTAAAACGTACAGCATTACGTTTTGGTTGCAAATTTTTTTTTATATCTCCCTGCTCATCAAAAATTTTTTTTTCGGATCTTTCCCTCCTGGCCCGTATTTTTTCTCCACGGCTCTGTCTGTCCAAGTGTACAGCATTCAAACTGCAAACATCTGGTCACCCTATATTATTATCGTTATCATTATTATTATTATATTAAATACTATTTGACTATTTAAGGTGTCAACATTTTAGGTTTCATGACTTTCATGAACTTCTACAACACTATTTTAATACCTCTATACTTAATCAGTTCTAGTTGGGTATTGGACTTTTACTTATCTGTAGAGCTAGACCTTTGCGTCTTCTGCAAATATCCAAATAAAGCACAGAGACTATGGCACTAGTTCAACTGTTCTCTGTCACAACCACAAAACATATACATTAACAGTTAACACTTACTGTCTATGTCTGCTCTCAACCAAGTTTCTGGGAATTAAGACGTGGATGACTGAAGACTGAATGATGCAATGTATTTATTAACTACATAGTACAGTACATGTATTGATTCTTGACGAGTATCTGCCTGTCTCCCTGGTGTATTTGATTATATTTGTTGTATTTATTTAAATACTTTTGAGATTCAAATACTTCTGAAAGTATTTAAATACTCCCAGAAATGGATTTAAATACTTTTTTAGAAGTATTTAAATACTTCCCAGTTATTTAAATAGTTTAAGTATTTATAAATACTTTAGGATCATTTTCACAAATACTAAGTAGTAAATATTTCAGATAAAGTATTTGCAAGTATAAATACAAATACTTGTTGCAAGAAGTATTTAAATACTCGGTATTTAAATACTTATGAAGTATTTGTAAGTACATATTTGCCCAGCTCTGATCCACAGTTTTAGATTCTGCTTGGTATTGCCGATTTAATTTTGAGGAATCAGAATTGGAAGATAGTTAGACCTAGTTTTAATAATGATTTCGTTCCTTTGTTTCTTTCGAGAATGCTACAGTTGATTATATAAATTTCCAGAAAACGCTAAAATAACTTTTAATATGAGGGGAAGTGATATTACAAAATTTCAAGAATTTTGGACACCTCTGTTGGAAGATTTCTTTAAATTAATTTATGTCTTGAAAATCATGAATCTTAATGGGTTTCTTCGAAATGTTTAGAATTTTTCTAATCGCAAAAATACGTCTCGAAATAAATAAAATTTGGATAATTTGGCGGGTGTGATTTGCGGAGAATGGGAAGCTTTCCCCAGAATTTCATCCGGGATTTGATTCTAAGCAAGAACCACATAATGCTGATGCCGAGCAAGGAATAGCTCAACCGAATATTGATCAATTTTGCACTTTTGTCGATTTTTTTGGAATTATACTAATTTTTCGAGTTTATGGGTAATACATTTTGTTGTGGTCTATTTGTAATCTCTGTTTTTATGTCAGATGAATACCTCATGTTCTGACACAAATTTTACCGTACTTTGACTTTTTTGAAAATTGAAGATTTCAGTCAGTCAAATAAAAAGTTAATTCTTCTTACAGGGCATTTTAAAATTCTTAGAATCCTTGAGTTACATTATGATACTTTTAAGTTTTTAGAAGACGCCTAATAGTTATTCGAACAATTACTAAAAATAGTGAAGAAGAAATTGATTTGTAAATTATATCTGAAGCTAATACTCACAAGCCTGTCGAGAGGGGGATGCGAGAGTGATTTTCCCCGAGCCTGGGCTTGTTGGGGCCCGGTTTTAAAATGTTGAAAATTTGTATAATTCTCAAAAAAGTTTTCAGATTTCTCGCCCCCGCTCATAAAATTTTTTTTTTTTATTGATTTTTGGATTTAGATTGAGTTTGTCGCTTGACAACTCATTCGCCTTCCTTTATTGTGCAATGTAAGAAAAACTCCACACAATTTAAATTATATTTCCGATATATTGGAAAGCACAAACAAGGAAATTTACACACATCAACCGTGACATAATGACTTGTGAAGTTTTTTTTCAGTTGGTACGATATATTTTTTAATTCACTGGCGCCATCTGTTGGTCGTGATTTTGAACACATTTTGTTTTGTTTAACAGTTTGTGTTTACATTATCCATTCGCAATAGCCGGGAGAAACAAAGGCATGTAAACACTAAGAAAAGCAACAAGAAGTGAAAGAAATGCAAATGCGATGTTATAAAACCATCGAAACATTTCTTCTGAAAACCAATGATAATTCATAATCGAAAGACTGGAAATTGAGAATGAAGCTAAGTTAATTTAAATCAAGGTAATCCTACTGTAAAAGGATTTGAATTAAAAAGAAAACAGAAGGATTGGCTATTTTTCTAGGAACCTCTGCATGTAAATTAAAAAAGTAATGACAACTCTTATGCAACGGTATCGTTATTGAAAGACTGAAACAGTTGAAAAACAATTATAGAACAAATCAATAAAGCAATGCATAACCAAACACGTTAATTAAATGTCCCGAGTTGTAAGCTGTAAGGATGCCAATTGCTCATAAAATTACATATTCTTGAATTAATTTGACTAAATGCTTTTGTGTTTCCTACTGTGAGCGCAATAAAATGTCCACAAAGTATCTTACGAACAACATGTCGTATGCAAACATTCACCGTTAGATCGTTACATGGTCCAGTTCTGACCTTTTTCTCTAATAATTGTGGAATTACGTCAGAATAAAACGCATAGATATCATACCTACATCCGTGATATACTCCGCGTAGGTGTATGGATTTATACGCTCAAAATTTTATTTCGATTAGTAAGTAACTTTAATGGAAATAATTTGATTTTATTTTAATTTTCTGAGTTAATTTATATCAATGGTCATTTCATTGGGAAAAATTGTAAGGGTCAGATCCTGAGATCGAACTTAAAACGAGTATAGTACAAGAAATTTAGCTTTGCTCTTGAGAAGCATATAACAGGAATAGTTCGGTGATTTTAGCTTCAAAAATAACGATTTTTCGGAAAAGTTTTGGGACTAGCCAAAAATTAGTCTAACCTCTACAGAATTTCCTCAAGAATCCGAAAAAAATTGTGTTGACCACTCAATACGGCGGCTTTAATTGTTATTTAACTTTTTGTAAACAAAATTAATTTTGCTACTTAGTTTTTTGCTTATATCTTCGCTTCTAAAGTTCGTAGAAAAAAATTCTTCGTCATGAGCTCCCCTAGCAAACAAACGCAGATTTATGGGGGGGTGGGATAACGGGGAAATTACCCCCCAAGATTCGGTAAACCGTCAACTTTCGTTTTAAAATTTCATAATTTTTATTATTTTATTTTATATTTTTGAATATATATCCTATTTAGTTGTTTATAATTTTTTTTTTCAGATCCCCCGCTCATCCATTTTAATTTTTGGGAAAAACATTTTGTTATTTTCAGCACGCGGCTATATGTTACCCCCCCCCCCCCAAGCTCAATGCCCAGATCCGCCCTTGCTAGCAAAGAACGAATCTTGTTAATAGCATTTTATGGCAAAAACTTTGAAGTACTGTAGAAAGAAATATATAATCTGTATGTTAACGATATTATGAGAAATAGTACATATTTTTACCCTTAATAAAATGCACTTTGTCCTATTGCAAAATATTAATTATTTTTTTTCCAATTAATTTATGAAAAGAAAAATTCAAACCGTTATATTAAAAGATCAAATTAATATTTTACAGTTCTATTTCGGTAAATACATTGTATTTGGCGTACATTTACATAATCAAAAAGAATATTGCAAAGAAATTTTAATTTGCGACTTTTTTACGCAAAAAATCAATTTTGCAACTTAAACAAATGTAAATATCTCAAAAGAGAAATAAAGCTGCCGCCGCGGTGAAACTGTCCAATTTCGCCCTCGCAGTGAAGGGGGAAGGGGGATCTGGCGTCTAGCATCGGCGCGAGCGAGAAGTTGCAATTTTCTCGAGTTTTTTTCCATGTCTCATTTATATATCTAGACATGGCACTTTTTGTAAGTGATAACACACAAGAAATATTCAGTTAAATTTTCAAGTAAAAATATTTTCAAATTTCGCCGTAATCGCAAAAAACGTGAATTATTCATATCTCGGCTCCAAAGCAACATTTTTTTTTTTAATTCGTGTTTTTTTATGATAATTGAAATGCCGTTGGTTGCAATAAATTTTATGCAAAATCCACTGAGATATTTACATTTGTTTAAGTTGCAAAATTGACAGAATTGTAAAATATTAATTTGATCTTTTAATATAACAGTTTGAATTTTTTTGTTATAAATTAATTGCAAAAAAAAAATTAATATTTTGTAACGGGAGAAAGTGCATTTTAAGAGTAAAAATATGTACTATTTCTCATAATATCGTTAACATACATATTTTATATTTGTTTCTACAGTCCTTCAATGTTCCAGGATCGAAAAATTAAATTTTTTCAGTTTTTGCCATAAAATGTTATTAAAAATCAAAGATTCTTCTTTGCGTATACCTACCTTAGAGGGTAGACGAAGAAAAAGTCAGGGAATTTCAAAATTGTGAATTGATATACACCCTACAGGAGTTTAGTTTTATTTGCACGAACTGTCCTAAGAAAATCATGTAAACTATAAATAAAATTTCACCAGGTTGATTGAAGCCGTATTACCCATTGAAATAGATAAAGAATGCGTTTGGTTACACATACACATTGCATTTTTATTTTCAGATCGTTTATTTTATTTTTTGATTTTAATGTATGCTACCCATTCCTAAAGTAGCAGAAAAGTTTTTTTGTTACGCTCTGTACCTAAAAATTAGCTTCTCTCAAGCCATCAGTCTACAATCTGATTATTTCCGATCCATATTTGACTTAATATTTTTCTTCTTTATAATTGGTGTATTGATCCATATCCATTAATATATTTAAAGCTCAAATATACTTTTATGAAAGTAAATAATTGAGGTTTTCAATTCTGAATATTTTTTTTTATAAAATACTTGCCCTAGAATTTAATTAGCATTATTCATTGTACCAGCGTGGGGTTGCCGTCGACGATTGATCCTACATTTCATGTAACATTGTAATACCTCTAAGTTGATTCTGTTCTGAAGAGTATAATAAATATTTATATGCGTGTACATAAAAATATATGGAAATTCGCGAAAGTGATTTCTTAAAATATACGCCAATGAAAATGTTGATGTATGATGTCTTCTTTCAGATCCGAAATCAATTTACAACAGCTAAAAACTCACGTTACATGTCTGATTTTTTAACATAAAATCCAGCCTTGTAGAGAGCAATAAGATTCGTTTTATATTCGTTGTAAAACGTGACATTTAGGCGTCTGATATTTTGAACATCTTTTACTATTTTACTACTGCGAGGATATGTTACAATGTTTCCCCTCCTCGATATTAAATTTTCCGTAAAATCCTATAAACAATTAGGACCGCTCTTACTGCGATATAAATCATGGATTATACGTAGAGTTCGTAGTTACGACGCGACGTCGCAAATACATAGTACTTAACGGGTCTGAGCTGATTTAAATCGCATGAATAAAGTCGTCGATTTTAACCAAAAGATTTCCATTCAAAGAAAATTAAAACACAGCTAACAATAACTTTTATACACAAAACCAATATAAGTACTTACTTAAAGTATTAAAACACAAAAAAATATTCTCAAAAACAACAAAAAGCAAACATGTCAAATATAATTAATATAAACGAATAGAAGTTGCAGTCGAACGTGGCCGATTGCAATAACCTATTTGATTTACCTTTTGTTCGAATACGGCATAATTCACTTTAACGTGGTGCCACTGAAATCAAGTACAGAGTGGACCAATTTGGGATTTTCTCTAAAACTATGGCAGATAGATAAAAACCAATACAGGTGTCCTGAGCTCGATTTTCGAGAAGCAAGCAGTGACACAAACCGCGATCGTCTATCTTTTTCGACTATCCAGCTGCAGAACGTTTTTGGAAAATAGAATTTTTGGATGACCTCTATATCTCAATTACCAAGCGTCGAATCAAAAATCGAGTATCACATTCTTAAGACACTTTTTTGAATAAAATCCGTTGCTGATAAGAAGAAAATTATACATGACTCAGTTTTCGAGATATAGACATAACTTGTGTTTTTTTTTTTTAATGGAACACTCTGTAAATTATTTCATTATTCGATCACAACTTAAATTAGCTATCCAACGATATATCATATATCATATTTATCTGTAGAAAAAGTGCTTAGTTTTCGAAGAATTTAATATATTTGTGAGGAGGCCATGGAAAACTATTAACACTTCTTTTAATATAAAATATTTTTGACAAAAATATGAAAAACTAAACTACAATAAATGTTCGAATTATCTTCCATTGACATCTATGCATTTTTGACACCTTCTCCTTACAGCATTTGTTACATTTTATGTTATTAGAATGTTTTCTATATATAATATTTTTTAAATAACCCCAAAGCCAAAAGTCGGCAGGGGTTATATCGGGAGACCTAGCTGACCACAAAATAGGACCATTATTTCCTAAAAATTAAACAATATCTAAACTACTTGGTTGTTTATTAATGTCCAGTTAGCTAAATTGATTGTTAGTTATCAATTTAGTTAACTTAGCTAACTAGACATTGATAAGCTAGTCCTGAGTGATTCAACCCTCCCCAAATTGAGCATTTAAATAATTTCGTGATTAATTTGACGTTTGATCATCGTGTTGATAAATTAATGTTTGAAATTGTCATACAGGCATATTGTCTACAAAGGGCTTTATTTATTGTCGTAGAATGTTAATAAAATTTCGTTATTCAAATTACTGTGAAAAAATGAGGACCTATTATTTGGTATCCAATAAAACCACAACATACCATGATGATTAACTGTAGCGGTTACGTGCGGATTATCATGAGCCCAATGGTGGTTATTAGGCTGATTTAAAATTCCAGTACTGCTTATATGGGCCTCGTATGTCCATTGTTCCTTCAAACCCTGGCACACACTGACGCAAAAACCACTGGCAAAAATCGAGACGCCTTTGATGGTGACTGATCCTGATTTTCTCCGGATTTTCTCTTACAGTTTCTAAAACAATATTTTCTACAGCTTCTCTACCGGCTTTATTATATATTTTTGCTCGAGGTTTTACAAATGATCCAAACTCTTTTAAATTCTGTTGTAGCCTTTTGAATATTTTTATGTCTGGCTGTCTCTTTTCTGAATATCTAAAAATATTGTTTAGGCTGCAATTTTAGTCCAAAATTTTGCTGTCTATAACTTACCTATTAAAATAAAGCCCGGAAGCTAAATTTGAAACTTCTCCGCATTCTATAAAACACTTAATCATATCATATTTTTTACCATTACTAAATTGAACCTTTTTTAACAATGCTCACTCACAATTAACTCACGAATTAGTTTTTGACATTTAAGATTATTTCGATTTTATTTTTTTTGCCATGGTCTTCTCAATAAAAATATTAGAAATGCGATAAATATGCATAGATTTTAATGGAAGACAATTCGAACATTTAGTGTTCCATTTAAAGAACCACAAGTTATGTCTATATCTGGAAAACCGAGGCATGCATAATTTTCTTCTTATCAGCAAGGCTCGGGAGATTTATCTCTGTGACGTCAAAAACCAGGGTTGGCTCTAGGTTAGCGCGGAAAGATTTATATGCAAGTATGACACAATATATCTTACCTTGTACTTTTTTTAGCGAATTTCATAATATCGTAAAGTTTATGACCGTATTAACTTTGGATATTACAGAATTCTGTAAAACAAATACAAGGTAAGATATATTGTGTCATACTTGCATACAAATCGTTCCGTGCTAACCTAGAATCAACCCTGATTTAACCGTCACAGAGATAAATCTCCCGAGCCTTGCTTATCAGCAACGGATTCTACTCAAAAAAGTGCCTTAAGAATGTGTGTGATTTTCGATTCGACACTTGGTAATTGAGATAGAGGTTATCCAAAAATGCCAATTTTCCAAAAACGCTCTGTAGCTCGGTAGTCGAAAAAGATAGACGATCGCGGTTTGCGAAATTGTTTGTTTCTAGAAAACCGAGCTCAGGACACTATATTGAGTTTTGTCTATCTGCCATAGTTTTAGAGAAAATCCCAAATCCCATCTAGTTCGGTCCACCCTTGTATATTGCAGTTTTGATATCTTGTACATCTAAGTATATCTTGACTTGCTTAATCAAAAACTTTGGTAACATTTTGCTCTAAAATAGTTTGTATAAATTAAGACAGCTTACGTACTTCTGACGATCACCTCGTGTGACGAATATGGCCTAATTTCATTAAGGAGTATTCTACTGTACTATTTTACGTACGTTCCAAAGAATTCATCATTTTATGTCTAACAAGTTACCGTGTTTACAGGAAACGGTCTACACATCCACACACAGTATTTTTATTTATACTCTTTCAAATATGACCTAATCGCAGTGCCTACCACTTTGTTGTCGCGTTCTACTCCATTTATTTGTGGATGGTATTTTGCATTGTAGCAAGCATGGGATATTGAATATCTAGTTAATGAACCATTTTGAGTTACCGTTTTACATGATGGTAATCAGAATAAATTGTAGAATGTAACACTACAGATATAATATACTTCAGACCATATTTCCGTCCTTCTAGAGTGAGATAACTACTACGCTACTGCGCGTTAGAAGAACAAGGATAGTCTGACTTTTCATCGCCGCACTCACGTCTCGCCTAAAAACAGAATATTAGGGAACCTTATATTCTACAAATTTTGTTTCATGTTGATACCTTCGTTATGGCTCTTTTACTGTTTTTGTTTTTATTTTTGTTGTGGTAATGGCCCCCGACATAAAAAGGTACGTTCATGTGTTTGTCCGTGGCTTCATATCTCTTCAACGAGTGACCGATTTTGATGCAGTTTTCTTTAAGTATATGAAAGTTCATTACTAGATAATTAAAGGACATTGAATTTTGAGTTCCGTCGGTAAGTTTACAGGAAGTTTTCCTTCTAACTTTCCATTGGGTATATTGATAGCCTATTTTATGGTGAAATCTGATTCGTGGTGATGCAAGCTTCATTTCGATACCAAATACAATTATTTTACATGACTTTTACAGACTTTTATCAAATTTGGAAAGTTTCCTCGACCCATCTCTGAAAATAATCCATTGATTTTTCACCCCTGGTATTAATTTTAATGTTGATTTATTCCCAAATAGATATTGCAAATGATAGATCATTGTTCAAATTGATTTGGCGCTATTCTTGTATCTTTGAATCATTCATTATGCACCATTATAGCTTTTAAGAGTATAATCTGCGGTCAGTGAAATGAAGAAACGAATTATTCGGCTTATTTTTGAAGATAGAAACTTCAAATTTTGTACGTATGTATTAAAATATATATTCTAGTTCGTCACGTTTTTATTTTTTTGTTTTAGTCAAAAACACGTGATCAACGAAAAAATGGACGTCGAAAAATTGGAATTTACAAAAAACGAAATCGTGACGACCTAGATAGTCCATAATTAATTACGTGGATAAAATATAACCTCTTAATTTTCAAACATAGATTCAATAAATAGTTTCCAATTTTGCCGTCAATAGATGGCACTCGCCTCGGCATTCGCATAGCTTTACACGCTCTCAGACTTTAGGGAGGAACTTGTTGTCATGGAGACCTGACGCGAATGAATGCTTGCCAGGGAAGCATTTAGGAGTTCTGGTAATATCTTAAATTTATTTATAAATTATTTTATCTTACAGGAATTACTTAATAGATGAAATTCTTGAAAATGTTAATACATAAATAAAAGGTGCCAAATAGAGAGGACCGGTTTTGTATAAACACTCCTACAAATTTTATTATGAAAATTTGAATGCGGTTTTTAGTTAGGTCAGAAATCAATTTATTCGAAATTATTACCAAGCAAAATGTACAGGGTGTCCCAGTCAACGCGCTATGCTGGGTTTTCTCGGTAGTTTCTGAGATAAGTTTATGGTTCAAAATCCAATCTGACGTAGGTTTTCCGAGGAATCTCATACTGCTAAGATATTTAGGAATCCAAAATGACGGACGAATTTCGTCATCTACGATCCTATTCGACTGAAAATCGATATCTGGGGGTTTTCGGGGATGCGGTTTACGAATTTTTGGTCAAAATTTAGGAATCCAAGATGGCGGACGAATTTCGTCATCTATGGACCTATTCGACTGAAAATCGATATCTGGGGGTTTTCGGGGATGCGGGTTATGAATTTTTGATCAAAATTTAGGACTCCAAGATGGCGGACGAATTTCGTCATCTATGGTCCTATTTGACTAAAAATCGATATCGGATGGTTTTCGGGGATGCGGGTTACGAATTTTTGGTCAAAATTTAGGAATCCAAGATGGCGGACGAATTTCGTCATCTATGGACCTATTCGACTGAAAATCGATATCTGGGGGTTTTCGGGGATGCGGGTTATGAATTTTTGATCAAAATTTAGGACTCCAAGATGGCGGACGAATTTCGTCATCTATGGTCCTATTTGACTAAAAATCGATATCGGAGGGTTTTCGGGGATGCGGGTTACGAATTTTTGGTCAAAATTTAGGAATCTAAGATGGCGGACGAATTTCGTGATCTATAGTCCTATTCGACTGAAAATCGATATCTGGGGGTTTTCGGGGATGCGGGTTACGAATTTTTGATCAAAATTTAGGACTCCAAGATGGCGGACGAATTTCGTCATCTATGGTCCTATTTGGCTGAAAATCGATATCTGGGGGTTTTCGGGGATGCGGGTTACGAATTTTTGATCAAAATTTAGGACTCCAAGATGGCGGACGAATTTCGTCATCTATGGTCCTATTTGGCTGAAAATCGATATCTGGGGGTTTTCGGGGATGCGGGTTACGAATTTTTTATCAAAATTTAGGACTCCAAGATGGCGGACGAATTTCGTCATCTATGGTCCTATTTGGCTGAAAATCGATGTCTGGGGGTTTTCGGGGATGCGGGTTACGAATTTTCGGTCAAAATTTAGAAAACCAAGATGGAGGATGAATTTTGTCATCTGTGATCCTATTCGAATGAAAATCGATATCTGGGGATTTTCGGGATGCGGGTTACGAATTTTTGGTAAAAATTTAGGAATCCAAGACAGCGGACGAATTATAATTATATTTTGACCCCCTTTATTTATGTTATTATTGGAGACAAAAAAAAGTTTCGTATAAGAGTTGTAAGGTTGTATACATATTTTTTTAAATGCAATTAAAAAACAATTGCTTGGATATGTCACGTGATATAACAATGAAGGTTGCTTTTTAAATGAAAAACCCTGTATATTTTTACATATTCTTTTAGATCCTTTATCCCTGATTTCAAACATATAAGGATCTAGCTGTAATATTTTTTGATATATCGGACATTAAATATGCTCCAAACATGCTTATAGGTATTTTAGGGTTTCTGACGGAGCGCAGTCAGTGGCGGATTTAGGGGGGGGGGGGCTATAGGGTAAAATCCAAGCGCGGCAATTTTTTTGAAAAACACCAAAGACATAAAAACAAAAAATTATTATTATTATGTTTTATCAGAACATGTTTAATTTATTTGAGAACGTGTTTTTTATAATAACTAGACTAAAGTTCCTTATTATAGTCAACAGTACAGGGTGGTTGTGCAAACGTTAAAACCTCATTTAACTTCTTTATTTTTGGAGTTACGTAAATACGTTTAAAAATAAAAGTTATGAGATATCACATGTATTTTCCAAACATCATTTCAGCAAAACAATTCAAACAAGTCGAATTTCGGAGATATGAGCTTTACCTTGGTTTTACTTCCACATCCAGTGGAAGTATAGTAACGACAAAAAAATTTTTTTAAATTTTTATTGTTCAAATAGGCTCAGAATGTCATGAAACGTCGAGATTTTAAGTTTAAGCGAAAAAAAAATTTCTGTCTGTCGGTCTGTAACTTTTTTGTGCGCACGTTTACTCTGTAACCGTTTAAGATATTGACTTGAAATTTGGTACACAAATGTACTTTAACGAGATCTGGAACTAGATTATATTTTCATTTTGTTCCGTCAGAGGGTTGGGGGGTAAATTGGGGTAAATTTGGGGTAACCAGCTAAATCAAGCAGCTAATAGTCCAGAAAATTGGTATTTAGTATATGCAAGAGAAGCTAAGGTCTCAAAAAATGTTTGGCATTAGCCACCCCCACCCCATTACTAAATTTTTTCGTTGTGAATGAGTTGGATCGAAAATCTGGATGCGGAAGTAATGATTCCTTGGGCAGCGGTTTTTTTAAATAGAACACCCCCATATATTTTTACACTATTTGAAAGGCCATAGAAAAATCTTTTCAATGATATATGACCCAGTCTGTTCACTTTTTAAATTTTTTTTCCGATTTGAATCTAATTTTACTTATGGAACAAATTAGGATCTACTTATTACCAGAAAAAAATTCACGTCCTACAAATGCAAAGCCACCTGCGGTACCAAAATATGCGGATAAAATCAAAAAATCATATTAGGCATATTTTTATTGGAAAATTTTGTTAATGAAAGAATTGTTCAGAAACCTTAAGTCCAAAATTTAATCAAAAAAAATATATAAATTTTTATTAAAATAATGTCCAAGTCCGAAAATATCATTTGAATGGGTTTTTTCGTTTAGAAAACTGTACTATGACAATTTTGTTTGAAATTAAACCCAAGCTGCAGGTAGTTGTAAAACAGTTTTTTTTTAAATACCTAATTATTTTCAAAATTTTTTAAATTTCAAGTTTTTCATTTTTTAATTTTGATTAAATTTTGGCCATTTTGGACAATTCTTAACAAGTTTTATTAACAAAATTTTCCGATAAAAAAATGCCTAATATGATTTTCCGATTTTCTCCACATATTTTGGTACCGCAGGTGGCTTTGGTACCGTAGGAGGCGAATGTTTTTCTGATCATAAGTAGATACTAGTTTGTTCTATACTTAAGTAAAATGCGATTCAAATCGGAAAAAAAATAAAGTTATTGGGGTGTTACCATTTCAAGTGAAACACACTGTATCAATTATTGAAATTCTCCATTTTATTTAAAATAAAGTGAAATTAGACAGAACTAACATATTGTTTATTTTAATTTACATACTTTTGTTTTCTATGGCTAATTTGATAAATTGTAAATTTATAGTAAATTAGACAAAATTTGTTTAAGATAAGTACCATGTATTATATTATAAATACAAAGCTTTTTTTATGGCGTTTCAAATGGTACATATATGGAGTGTTCCTTTAAAAAAAAGCAAAGTAAAGTTCATATCTCCGAAATGCGACTTTCAATAGGCATGTCCACAAAATTTTAATTTCAATTGGGAATGATAGAATTATCGATATTGTACACTAATTTAACAATAAAAAAAACCGCTGCCCAACTTCCACATCCAGATTTTCTATCCAAGTCACTCACAACGAAAAAATGTTGTATGTGGAAATAATTGTTTAATAATATAATATTTGAAATTCTCTACCTCAAAAACCCATAAAACGATACCCCACATCGGTAATGGGGTGAGGGTGGTGATAGAGGGTGGTAATGGGGGTGGATAAGGTAAAAAAATATTTTGAGGTTTCTAGTTCTTGTACACACACTAAATTAAATTTTTTTTCATCCCCTTTAATAATGGGGTGGGGGCTAATGCCAAAATTTTTTTTGAGACCTTAGCTTCTCTTGTATATAGTAAATACCAATTTTATGAACTCTTACCTGCTTGATTTACCTATTTACCCCAAATTTACCCCAATTTACCCCCAACTCTTCGACGGAACAAGATGAAAATATAATCTAGTTCTAGATCTCGTTAAAGTACATAAGTGTACTAAATTTCAAGTGAGTATCTCAAACGGTTCCAGAGTAAACGTGCGCACAAAAAAAAAGTTAGACCGACAGACAGACAGAATTTTTTTTGCTCAAACTTAAAATCTCGACGTTTCATGACATTCTAAGCCTATTTGAACAATAAAAATTTTTAAAAAATTTTTTTGTCGTTACTATACTTCCACTGGATGTTGAAGTAATATATGTATCCTTATTTTGCCAGTTATTCGTAATAGGCATCGCCCCAACATAACGAGGATTTTTGGTAATTTTTCAATAAAAATTCTTGGCCTATGGTAAAAAAATATTTTGAGGTTTTTGGTTCTTGTACATACACTAAATCACACTTTTTTTTCGCCCCCTTAAAAAGTGGGGTAGGGGTGGTAATGGGGGTAGCTAATGTCAAAAATTTTTTCGAGACCCTAGCTTCTCTTATATATACTAAATACCAATTTTACGGACTCTTACCTGCTTGATTTACCTGTTTACCTCCCCATTTACCCCAATTTACAACCCAACCCTTCGATGGAATAATCTAGTTCCAGATCCCGTTAAAGTACATAAGTGTACCAAATTTCAAGTCAATATCTTAAACGGTTCCAGAGTAATCGTGCGCACAAAAAAGTTAGACAGACAGGCAGAATTTTTTTTTTGCTCAAACTTAAAATGTCGACCTTTCGTGACAGTCTAAGCCTATTTGAACAATAAAAACATTCAAAAATTTTTTGTTACTATACTACCACTGGATGTGGAAGTAATCAATATTCTATTTTCAAGAAAAAGAACGCCATTGCCATGTAAACCGGAAGTGATATTTAAAATTTACATGCCTTTTTTTACTTTCCTTTAATGCTTTAATAGTCAATTAAGAACATAAATAATCCGATCAATTCTTCTTTGATGTTCAATTATATGTTTCTTAGCGGCATAGATTCCCCGAAAAAAAAAAAATACTTATCTCAAAAACTACCGAGAAAATCGGACATAACACGTTAACTAGGACACCCTGTACACTGTAAATATACATTATGTACCTACAGATAGTTTTTTCTTTTAATTAAAAACCACTGCCTAAGGAATCACTACAACCGCATTCAGTTTTCCTACTCAAATTATTTTAAATAAAAATTCTTGTGCACCCAACGCGAAATTCGACTCTGTACGACAGAAATATATTTGAACTATTTCTCTTATATATTACACAATATGTTATTCTCCGCCTTTTTACTTGGTCGGCATATTTCATTGGTCAAAGGTGCACGCCCACCCGTATATACCTTTTTCATATATATCAATGAAAATATGTTTTGTCTTACTGCAGATTGTCCTCTTAAGAGTGCTGTCGTTTATGCGTGGTAAACATACAAACCATTTTAACCTTTCAATGTTCGTTTAAAGTGCAATTTGCAATTGCATTAAACGTCCGTATGTGGACTAACATTATATTTAACTATAATTAAAAGGCATTATTAATATAGCGCTTGTTAAGTAAAATTAATCTAAACATTTGCAGCACTACTATTTAATATTATACCCGTAAGTCTTAGCTAATATGTTAGATAATGTCCAGAAATTATTGATTTTTTTTATGCAAAAAGTGCCGGTTAAAAAGATGTTTATGATCCAGTAAATCATCTAATTTAAAAAATATTAAATATTAAAACTTTATTAATATTCTATGAAAATGTTAATTAATCTAGATATGAACAGAGATATACGATTGGACAGACAAGCATAATTAGGAGAATGACAGTGACTTCAAGAAATTTTATATACCTGTTAATCTTAGCCTCTAGTATTCCTGAAACAAAAATATAACAGCTATTGTTTAACAATTTTCACAGAAAAAATTGTTCAGCAAACCCTTTTCTAGTACATTGAATTCAAAAAATGTTTGTGTCTGTAAGTATGCGCGTATGTAGACTATTTCTTATTAATACAATATCTTCTGATAGACTTGAAATTTTTATTTCAAATTATGTAAAATAGGATGGTAGAATACTCCCTATTGAAAGTGAACCATATGCGTCACGCAGGGTGATCGCTAGAGGTGTGTAAATTGTCATGTTTAATATAACTGTTTTATTATAATTTTAGAGCATATGTTACGGAGTTTTTTTATTAAGCTCACAAAAAAACAAAGCTTTCAGGATGTTGAGACTGCAATATACAGTATATCTTTGAGGTTCAAATGAACTTTATCTAGAATTGGTAATATATAAATTTTACTCTAAAATGTTATTTAAGTATTTTTAATAAGACTATTACGAAACGAGTGAAAATTGCTATTTGAAAAAAAAAATTTGAAAAATTGGCTATAAAATTCAACCTCTCACACTGTTCGAAGTAGCGAAAGTAGCCGCTTAATACACTTTTGTTGAAAAACAGCTTTTGTCCGCCAGTTTGTCATGGAGCAGGTAGATCACCCTATATCAGTCAAAATGTGAATTGTGTGCATGTTTTTTTAATTGTTTTTGTTTTTAGAAAAAATGTCGCAAATAAGATTGAAATATAAATTCTGTTCAGTTGGTAAGAAAAAAGTATTTATAAAAAACACTTTTTAAAAACAAGCTTTTATTATTATTTAGATGTACTAAAATTAAGAAAATAAAATTAATTGCCTTAAAAGCTTGTCGCGCGCGAGAAATTCATGCAGGCATTGTTCTACAGAAATTTTATAATAAATTTTTAGTTAGGTACGTCTTATTATTAGTTTCATATTCAATGCGTCGTCCTTACTTGAAAGTACTGGATCCTCAGCCGTTTCTTAGAATGCAACGTCTGAATGAATACACTATCCGATCAAATTATAGTTTAAAAGATTAAAAAACACCTTTTGTTACCATATTATTGAATTGTCGCCAGAGCTCTACACGTATGTGCAAAATTTCGGCTCATTTGAGCGTCGTTGAGTGATTCAAAATTGACTTGCCAGATTTGACCTAAACATACTAACTAACTAACATACAAACAGGTGAAGTTAAATAAAACCTTGTAATAACATAAAAAACCGCTGCCCAAGGAATCACTATTTTCACATCCAGATTTTCCATCCAAATCTAACAATGAGAAAAATGGAACTTAATAATATAATATTTGAAATCGTCGGTAGTGGGAGTGGGGGTGGTAGTAGGGGTGAATGAAGTAAAAAAAAAATTGAGGCTTTTGGTTCTTGTACACATACTAATTGGCTAATGCTAACAAATTTTTATACTAAATACCAATTTTATGGGGACTCTTACTGGCTCGATTTACCTATTTATCAATTTACCCCCCCAACCCTTCAACGGAATAAGATCAAAATATAATCTAGTTCCAAATCTCATTAAAATACATACGTGCACCAAATTTCAAGTCAATATCTTAATCGGTTCCAGAGTAATCGTGTGCACAAAAAAAAGTTACAGACATACCGACAGACAGACAAACATTTTTTTTGCTCAAACTCGACATTTCATGACATTCCAAGCCTATTTATAAATAAAAATTTTCAAAAATTTGTTTTGCGTTACTATACTTCCACTAGATGTGGAAGTAAAAATATATGGGAACGCGTTATATCGCCAGACAAGCTCGGGCTCGAAATTTTAGAAATCGCCAAAGCAAGAAATGTCGAATATGTACTTGTGTTCAAGTAAAAGTAACCATTATAAAATTTATGTTGGCTTTCCGATGAAAATGCGGCTTTAAAAATTACTCCTTTCATTACTTATCAAAAATTTATTCAACACATTAAATATAAGGTTGTACTAATTTATTAAAAATACTGACTTGGGAAAAATTTAACTGATAATATAAACATGAACGACATGAAATAGAAATTAGTGAATTCCTAGCATATGGGACTACAATACGGTTAAAACCAAATATGTCCCGGTAATATATCATTGATGTATAAATTATAATATATTAGATTTCCAAACGTAAAACTGTAATTAATCGTCGCAATTAAGAATGAATGGTAAAGTGACCAATTCATGATTCTGTTTATTTAGTTTAAAAAAAAAACTTGATTTTTAACATTTACTTGGGTGATCACAGAAGGAAAGACGACACGATTAGGGAATTTGAATGATCTAATCCAAGGCGGGACTGGAAATGAAACAATAATATGGAATTGTTTTAAATAACAAAATATAAGCCAAATACAAATTTAGGAAGTTACAGACATCAAAATTATATACACCTGTAATGAAAAATATCTAAATAATAACTTGACATATACAGCGACATTACATTTTTTTCGGTCTCACCCCCGAAAGTGGTTCCTATTATTTAAAAAATGAACTATACATAATTTCAACTCGATCGGATAACGCTAACCCGTGCCCCAAGGCCATTAAAAGTCACTAAAATAGGCAATTTTCACCTATTTTCAAAAGTATCTCGTTACCGGTTGATTATATCGAATTTTTCTACGTTTTTAGTCGAATGAAAATTTCATTTTCTTCAACTTTATTTGTATTCTTCTCGTACAATTAATAATTTTGACGTCTTAGCAGATGATTTAGATCGCATGAATTATTCGAATTGGCTTCTCAATAATACCCTTGGAAGTGGTTTTGAGGGGATGATTATTAGTAAAAATAGCAAACTGGGGGGCTTTTAATTTGGATAGCCAGATAAACAATGAAAAAATCTAAGCCTCGAGGGTTTAAAGTGTTGATTATTTCAAACAATAAAAGTTAGATAATTCAGTTCCAGATATTTTGGATATATTTGCCTCACTTGAGTCTTAATAAGCGTCACTTTCGTCTTCATTTTCGAAGTTGCGATACTTGCCAGTCTTTTCCTAAGCCTTCAAAAGTGTGGAGACATCTGGTAACAGCTTGGACTTCTTCTGGAGTAGTTCCCCAAAGCTAATGGGAGAATCTGCTGAAATAGAAAATCTATTGTCTCCTTGACTCCTTGAAATACAAGACATTTTCCTACTATGGCGTTTTACAATATACTGTACTCTGCACTATAACGTAAAGGTCGGTCATAATAATTTGACACGCGCTGTATCGACTTTTAACAATGCAAATATTTTCTAATGGAACAACTTCGAGTAAAAGCTTTTTATATGACCTTAAAGATAAATATATGAAAGATATTTCAACTCGGAAAAGTCCGTAGATACTTGTGGGTAGCACGTAGGTCTAACGAAAGTTGAACAATGTAAGATGAATCATGTTTATAAATACTTAATAAGAAAATCAAGTTTAAAATAAAATTCGTAAGGTAATTTTATATGAAAAATAAAATACTTGCCTTGAGGGCCTTCTGGTAAAAATTAAAAAAAAAAAAAAATCTCAATTATTCACAGCACACGCACACATTAAACTTTGCCAACAAAATGAGGTAAAAGTTGAATCTCACAAATACGTATGTTCGAAGGGGGAGTACTAATAAGTTTCTCGAACAATGGGTTTGCTATTCCAGGAATTATTACCTTAATTTCCACTTAATGTACCTGTGAAAGAGGAGAACAAGCGCGGATCCAAAGGGAGAGCGATGATGGCAGTTGGTCCCCCTAGAACAGCCAAAAATTAAAAATCCTAGTGAAGATATATAATGGCAGTAATTACTTCCACGTCCAGTGGAAGTATAGTAACGACAAAAAAATTTTTATTGTCCAAATAGGCTTAAAATGTCATGAAACGTCGAGATTTTAAGTTTGAGCGAAAAAAAATTTCTGTCTGTCGGTCTGTCTGTAACTTTTTTTTGTGCGCACGTTTACTCTGGAACCGTTTAAGATATTGACTTGAAATTTGGTACACATATGTACTTTAACGAGATCTAGAACTAAATTATATTTTCATCTTGTTCCGTCGAAGGGTTGGGGGGTAAATTGGGGTAAATTTGGGGTAAATAGGTCAATCAAGCAGGTAACAGTCCATAAAATTGGTATTTAGTATATACAAGAGAAGCTAAGGTCTCAAAAAAAATTTTGGCATTAGCCACCCCCACCCCCTTATTAAAGGGGATGAAAAGAAATTGTGATTTAGTATAAGTACAGGAACCAGAAACCTCAAAATATTTTTTTACTTCATCCACCCCCCACTATCACCCCCCATCACCACCCCCCACCCCACTACCGATGTGGGGTATCGTTTTATGGGTTTTTGGGGTAGAGGATTTCAAATATTATATTATTAAAGTTCCATAAACAATTATTTTCACATATAAAGTTTTTTCGTTGTGAGTGACTTGGATAGAGAATCTGGATGTGGAAGTAGTGATTCCTTGGGCAGCGGTTTTTTTTTATAATACGAATATTTACATCGATGTTTTAAAGTGAATTCTATAAAAAATATTTTTGCCATTTGGCTGTTTCAACAATCAAATATCTTTAATACAATAACTGTATCGATTCATGGATCGTGCCAACTTACTACTGTGTAAAGTAAAACAGAGTCGTTCCTAAGCACTGTGCTTGTGCTTGGGAGCACTGTACTTAAAAGCACTTCTTAAAATCAGTCCTTAGTGCTTAGAGCTTCGAGCACTTTGCGAAAGGGCTTAGTGCTTAGTAATCCCGCAAAGTGCTCGCGAGCACTTGAAAAGGTTCGCAAGCACTTTAATGCTCAGGAGCATTCAAGAGGGCTCGCAGCACTCGAAAAGGCTCGTAAGCATTTTAGCTCGCGAGCACTAAAATGCTTGCGAGCACTCCAAAAAGGTCCCAAGCACTTTATGACTTGTGAGCACTTTAAAATTTTCGCAAGCAAAGAATCATTTCTGCATGAAATTTGTGAATTCACACCCAATTTAGAAAAAAAAATTTACGCTAAAGAAAATTTAGGTATTTAATGACGAAGAGAAAATATATAATTAATTACATAACAATTTGATTTACATCACATCTCGTGCAATAATAATAATTCTTAAGAAAATGCTTTATAATAAATTGTTTTCATTCATTATTTTTTCAAAATAGTTTCAAATAACTTTTTCTAAATTGGGCGTAAGCCAAGCCAAAGATGATTTCCTGTTTCAGTTTTGCTCGAAAACGGCTGGGATTAACATCATATTATGTAACATTTTACATTACGAGCACACTTAAGCATACTTACCAAATTCACGTAAAAATGATACCTTTATCATTTATCATATTATTATCTATATTCTGATCTAGTCAGAAGTACAGAATGGTGTACCCTCCTACCCTCTACCTAAAAGCATGATGTAAGATGTGATAAATTGTCTCTTTCCTTAAAAAATAATTTTCCACTGAGGTGAAAATCCGAATAGTATACAGTATTACAGTTTGTCCTCGGACGGACCTAACACTTAACTATACTTGCAATCTTTCTTAATTTGCATTTTTAGAGAAAAAGTCACTCTTTATAAAATGTTTTGCTTACTCTGAAAAGTCCTTAGCTATAGTCAGAATTTCGAAATAACGTATAGGATGGTTGACAAATAAGGAAACGTGAATTTGTGCCAAAAGTAAAGTATAAGTATTTTGAGAGGAGATTGTTACAGTAAAATGTTGTTTCTAATGTCAACAAAAGGTCAGATATGAAATTTGAACGTCGTATCTCAAAGTTGATATTTTTGCCAAAATTATGATTCAAATAGGTAATTTAAAAAATATGGATTAAAAAAATTTAAAATAGAAAATACATAATATTTCTATTGATGTTTTGTTATCATGTTATCACTTTGGTTCAATTTAATTATTTTAATCATAAGTTTGGCAAAAATATCAACTTTGAGATACGACGTTAAAATTTCATAGCTAAACTTTCATTGGTACTAGACTTTTTCCTGTAACATGTTTCCTCTCAAAAAACTCTCAACTTCTTTCTAGGTTTTTTTGTTGGCCTTTTTTATAAATAACACATAAATTCAATGAAATTCTAGCCTGAATCAATAGATTATTCCAGTCAATAGATTAATCCATTATTTTTTTTAAAAAGTACTTAGTGCTTAGTGCTCGAAAAAAAAGCACTTTTTTGCGTGCTTAGTGCTCGTGAGCACTTTGTAGCAGTGCTCGCCCAGCTCTGAAGTAAAATGTCAAGGCTTGCGATCACCACGTACCATTTTTTTTCCCCTTCCTCTTATTGGTATAGTCTCAGACTTTCCAATGCTTGCGTTAAGTGTCCCCTCACTGGAAAGCTTCTGGATCCACCCTTATAGAAAAACCGTAAAACATACTTTTGAGACGGGAATTTTGGCCATTTTTGTTTCGAACCTGTGTACCCTGTATTGGTCGAAATTCCACAGAACTTATTTGTGAAGTGAAGGAGTAAAGTGTTTAATTATATCTTCTTCTCACCCACAATATCTTGACAAACGTTTTGTGACCCATCCATTACTAATGTAACATGGCTAAAAGGTGCTAATTTAATTTTAATTTCCTGTTTCCTGTCGCTTGCTCTTGAGAATGGATTTCAAGTTCATACCATATATACATACTTCGATAGAGTCAACCACCGGTCCTTGTTGGACAAGATGAATTTGGTAGGAATAAATGGGTCGAAATTCACTTATTTTATCGGACACGTCTGGTATACCACAAGGCTCTCATTTGGTACCCTTGCTCTTTAATATATTCATCAATGACTTACATGAGTCTTACCGATGGGAGTTTCCTATTATTCGCCGACGATCTTACTTTGTTTTCTAAAATAATCACCACTGATTACCACCACAAATTACAAATAAATCTGAATCATTAAGCAGATGCTATACTATGTCCTTCTATCGTAACTGGGATCCTTTTCAATATGTTTACTACATTAATAATACACTCCTTGATAAAGTTTCTGTTATCAAAGACCTGAGACTCATCATTAACTTTCACATCTCACATTTCTCAAACTGTTACTAAATAACTAAAAATGCTGAGTTCCATTAAACGAACCATGTGATTTTACTAATATTACTTGCTATTAAGCTACTCTACTACTGTTCACACTTAGAATATGCTTCATGTCTTTGGAGTACATATTATCGTATTATACACATCCACAGTCTAGAACAAATTGAACATAAATTCTTGCTCTATATCACTGTTAAATAAAGTAAAAATCTTGATTATACAGATGATCATATCAGTTCTCTTGAACTTTGCCGGAAACATAATTATTATGCAACATAATTAATGCTAATATTTCCTGTCCATATTTGCCGGAAAGTTTTGGCATTCATATTCCATCAAGAACTACCCGCTCATTAAATACATTTTACGAACCAACTCATAAAACTAACTACGGGTTCAATTCATTTGTTGCCAGGACTTTCAGATTGATTCGCTAATAATACAGCAATGATCTTGATTTTTTCACCGAATCATCAATCTTCTGGCTGCAATTAACAGACTCCTTTTAACTCTCAAGGTTAAGTTTACTATATTCTCACATTTTTCTTTATTTTTCTTTATTTATGTTATGTATTTACAAATATATATATAATACAGTAACTAGAGGTTTTAACTTCGGTATAATGAATTAGAATTCGTTCATTTTTCGCAACTTAATAGTAAATGCATCAAAGAAAAGTTTCTATATTGTGCGGGGGCTTTCTTAATATCTGATTTTCCCTAAACCCAATATGGTGAGAATACTAGGACATTTTTTTCCTTTTTTATTTGGTTGTTTCGATGCCAGTTCGCTGTGGAAAAAGTATGTTGTTTTTAATGATAAAATGAGCAAATAAAAGAAATTCGCTCCGTGTCCCACTTTTGCCCGACTGCCTCGCCTAATGGCTGTATTATTGTAAAAAAGTTTGTTTGCAACCCCATTCTCGTATAATCTAGTAAACAATGAACTGAAAACTGGTTAGAGTACAAATTAGAAGTTTAAAAATGAAAACTGGTTTAAATCGTTGAAGAATCTCGACTAAAACACTTCATATTTTAGTTGCAGCTTTTTACACGTCATAAACACAACGTAACGGTAAATCCGTGATATTTCTGCGATTATTTGTTAATTGTCGAACTTAGTAGAGGGTATATGAGCCTCTTTCCAAGTTACCTGCATCTCGCTGATATCACAATTGAATTATAAATTCTGCTGAACCTGATATTGACGTTTCCATTTGTTCCGGCACTTAACAGATGATATTAAATACATTAACCAGAGAATGATACTTAACCTTATTTTCAAATTTAATTTACTTCGCTAATAAAGGTAACTCGCTACATGATTGGAATGGCATACGTTGTGTTAGCACTACATGTTACCTCTTAAGATGTATATATTAATTTATATGTATAACTCCGCGCGTAATTCGATTTAAAATTATACACGCACAGTATTATGACCTAAAATCGTATCAGAACTAGAGACCCTAGGTTTTACAAATCTTTATAACAATATAATTTTATGATAGCTATTTAGACAAGTTTCGAAAAAAGAAAAGTATTTTAGGTCCGCAATTTGAATTTGGACAACACGTCAAGTGACCAAAACATGGTTTACGCAACGTGTTCCATACAAGATTGTTCCTGCAACCGTTTTAAAATCGAGTCCAGCTTCAAAAATGTATAGGAGAACATTTTTGAGGGGCAATCTACCCAACTTCTTGTCATAAAGGGATTAAAATAAGTTTTTTTAGAAGAAACTCGTTTCCTATTAATCCTAAGAAAAAAGTAGTTATTATCCTAGTGCACAACAAAAACAGCGGGCACTATTCAATTTATGTTCGCTTATTTCGTTTCGATGGTCCAGGTTCGTTAATATTTATGTCTCTTCGTCTGGTTCCGTGGATTGAATGTCTTCATCTTCGTATGGTAAAATAACTCGATTTCATCTTGTAATTGCTCTCCAGCTTCGTCTAGTATGATTCCTCGATTACCAGCAAAGTATCATCCATTGCATTTGCAAGAAATAAATTTCAGTAAAGCTGCGGAGCTGGATCTTTAGTATTTTTGACTGACAAGTCCATCCTTGGTTCTTTGCTAGCTTTTCTTTGGGGATTCGTTCACAGCAATGCCGCATGCACTTGATGGTAGGTTCGTAAGGAATGATGCCGTACTGCTTCGATTGTGGGGGGAAGTGCATCAAGATTTAATTTGTTTTTTTGTATAGATTTACCAAAACGTCGATAACGAAGTGAGTCCAGTAATCGTACACAAAAAAAATATATATATACAAAAGGTGCAAGCTGGATGATAGGAGATGAAGGTTATCACACACGGCCAAAATGGATACGGTTGTCGAACTGAGAACCTCTTTTTTAGAATGTTTTGAAATCGGGTGAAAATTAAAAATAATTTCTCTTAATATCTAGAAGAAACATAAAGTGATCCGACAAACCGTTATACCCAAAACTTGTTTTAGTGGGTTAGTTTTAACGTTTCTAACACTAAATTAAGGATACAGTAAATTTTCCTTGGGTGTGAAGCAAAGGCGGATCTGGAAATTTCAATAATTTTTTTCTCGACTGTGGCGCATGGAACCCATACGAAATATGGGAAATAACATTTAGGGAAGCACTCCTCCTAAATTTTGAAAAAGCAGTTTGCGAAAAATTTTCTCAAAATTCGGGTGCCCTGGTCTAGGGACTCCCGTTTAAAATTATTCTTTTTTGTCATATACATTTTACTTTTCATAAAAATGCAATAATAGATTTTGGAGTTTATGAAAATATTTTCATTACTAACTGAGATACAACGAATTGAAATTTTGTAATTTGTTAAATTGTAAATTACAAAATTTCAGTTCATTGTATTTCAGTTAATAATGAAAATATTTTCATAAACTATTGTTGCATTTTTATGAAAAGTAAAATGTATATGACAAAAAAGAATAATTTTAAACGGGAGTCCCTAGACCAGGGGGGCACCCGAATTTTGAAAAATTTTTTCGCAAACTGCTTTTTCAAAATTTTTTAGGGGTTGTTAGGGAGTGCTTCCCTAGATGTTATTTCTCATATTTCGTATGGGTTCCATGCGCCACAGGCGAGAAAAAAATTATTGAAATTTCTAGATCCGCCTTTGGTGTTAAGGTAGATACTTAGCGATTTTTAGCAAGAAAATGGCCACTTGTTGAAGATATTTTACATTTAATGAAAAAGTACCTTAATTTGTCAATATATGTACATTTAATGCATAGATATAAAGGGTATAGCCGGAAAAGTTAGGGAAATGTGCCCCCGCACTTACTTAGTTAAAATGGCTTCCAGATGATGCAGTTTGTAGAGTATATTACACGGTAAAAATTTTAACCCTACGAATGTGGAAAAAAAAATGTCTTTAATTATTATATATTTTTTTTCGGTTTCTATGCAACCGATCGATTTAAAACTTGGCACGAGTATTGTTTGCATGGAGATAAATTACTCCAAAAAATAAGGTCATTTTATGACCATTTTAACCATCGGAAAAAATATAAATAAATTTTTTTTAGAGGACAAAAGGGTGGCTACCCTTCATGGTACAATCACCGTTCTATGATATATTATGTCTTGACACTTCGTGATTATCATACTAAATTGTCAGATTTTTTGCTGTGGTGGAACAATATGGAAAAAAATAAAATTGGGTAAAATAAAATATTTACACATGCCTCTTAGTTATAACAGTGAATACTTATAGCCTTACAACTTACAAGGTATTGTTGCATATCTACAACCGACCGCAGGTGCCAGTGCGATGTTGCCAAGTCTACTTTTCCCCCAGACGTACGGAAATTCGGCACGATCTGGCAATACCACTTCCGGAGATTCCAGGGTTCACCCCCCAGGGGCGAAGTATTAACTCTCTAGGAGCTTGCGGAAATGTTTAGCAATGAATGATGTTCTTTGTAATTACTGTCGTATTACGACATCTGAAAAACGACGTACTGAACCAGATGAAGAAAGTGAGGGAACGATCGAAAAAGACCAGCCTTTTGTGCCTTCGACATCTTCTAGCACTACGATTAGTGACTCTGATGAAATAATGGAACTACCATTGCAAAGACTCGTTGCTACACATAAATACTGTTGCATATGTGGTGATGGTAAAGAACTGACCATAATACCCACTACTGTGAGACTAACAAATATACATCCCCGAGGCAATGGTTGCTGTAAAATAGATTTCATTTTTTCCCCTCATTTTTTGGCCTTGGATGGGTTCCATCAGCCAGCTACGCAGATGAATAATTTTTTATCTCAGTATGGTACAGTTGTTTAACATTAGTTGTCGTCTGTCAATACTTATCCTGACTTGTGATGTTGATTCCTAATATGCCTTTGTCTTCATAACCTTTGTGGTTTCACCTACTATCCGTGGTCCAGTCTATGTGTAAACTTAAGGCGCCTTGGGCGCGAAATGTGTCTACACTTGATTAAACATCGCTTTTATGAAGACGTTGCACATCTGGAACCATATGCCAATTGTAGCTCGATTCCTAGATCGGATTTATGCATTCTGTTAAATTCTTTAACCCCAATAACATAACAACTCTAAAGGGCTCTACAGAACACCGCGGTTTATCAGACCATCTTATTAGTTATGGTTATTAATTACAACCTTAATAATATACGAATGGTACCATTCTGAGGATGGTCAATTTGTTCAGCTTCCTAGCAAGTTCGCTGCAGGCTGGCACCATATCGAACAATTTAGTAATGTAGAAGGTCATTCTGTTATCATTATTACTACCTGGTTTCAGTTTTAATAGAAAAACAAGGACAGAAGAAGTTCTTGTACTGGAATTTTCTAACAGTGACTTTAATTCGTAAATGGCATCTACCTTTAAGCCTATAAACGTTAATAGTTTCTTCTCTGATAAACCGCAGTGGTCTGTAGAGCCTTTTAGATTTGTTATTGGGGTTAAGGAATTCAATAGAATGCATAAATCTGATCTAGGAATATGACATATGGTTCCAGATGTGTAATATCGTCTTCATAAAAGCGCTGTTTAATCAAATGTATTTTACAGCAACGATTGCCTCGGGGATGTATAATTGTTTGTTTCAATAGCACTGTAGTCTCACGTTAGTGGGTATTACGGTCAGTTCTTTATTATCACCACATATGCAACAGTATTTATGTGTAGCAACGAGTCTTTGCAATGGTAGTTCCATTATCTCGTCAGAGTCACTAGTCATAGTGCTAGAAGATGTCGAAGGCACAAAAGGCTGGTCTTCTTCGATCGTTCCCTCACTTTCTTCATCTGGTTCAGTGCGTCGTTTTTTAGATGTCGTAATCCTACAGTAATTACAATGAACATCATTCGTTGCTAAACTTTTCCCCAAGGTCCTAGAGAGTTAATACTTCGCCCCTGGGACCTCCAGAAGTGGTATTGCCAGATTGTGCCGAATTTCCGTACGTCTGGGGAAAAAATAGACTTGGCAACATCGCACTGGCACCCGCGGTCGGTTGTAGATATGCAACAATATCTTGTAAAGCTATAAGTATTAACTGCTACAACTAAGAGGCATGTGTAAATATTTTATTTTTTTCCATATTGTTCCACCACAGCAAAAAATCTGACAATTTAGTATGATAATCACGAAGTGTCAAGACATAATATATCATAGAATGGTAATTGTACCACGAAGGGTAGCCACCCTTTTGTCCTCTAAAAAAAAATTATATTTTTTTTCCGATGGTTAAAATGGTCATAAAATGACCTTATTTTTTGGAGTAAGTTGTCTCCACGCAAGCAATACTCGTGCCAAATTTGAAATCGATCGGTTGCATAGAAACCGAAAAAAAATATATAATAATTAAAGACATATTATTTTTTTTCCACCTTCGTAGGGGTAGTAGCGGGTTAAAATTTTTACCGTGTAATATACTCTATAAACCGCATCATCCGGAAGCCATTTTAACTAAGTAAGTGCGGGGGCACATTTCCCTAACTTTTCCGGCTATACCCTTACTTAAACATACAATACCATAAATTTTTCATACCAGAAAATTTTAGGCGGTACTTCTGTAGAAGAACTGACCACTATTTATTTTGTTAAGGGCGCCAGTCGCGCTCCCCCCTTTAACGTTGAGTTAATTCATACTCTCAGTGGGGTTCAATTATAAGAGACTGTAATAGACGCTCGTACCTACCGTGGATTTCTTACTGCTTCCTCCAAAGATTTTGCCTTTTTACGATGCATTGGTCTTATTTCTAACACTGCTTAATATCCTAATTATCTTTTTAGAGTTCCTCTCTTCAGCTTCTGTGATCTGGTCCCTTTCATTTAGTTGTCGACCGAACACATAGTAGCTCCCCTTAATCGTTCAACCAAGAAAATACAAGAGTTCAAATAGTACAGTTTATTGTGTGATTCGAAATGTACATTAAATGTGTAAGAACCTATCTATCAATATATGTATCTCGGAATAACTCGGGTTATTAATAATTTTTAAGAAACATCGATCCTGTTAGATAACTTGCATTACGAAAAACATTTTTTAGCCCTATTGCTTCCTAAATTATTTTCCATTTTAACATTTGCTTTGTAGATGATTCAACTTTAATTCCAGTATAATTGTATGTTGAAAATTCATTCCAGTTATTTCTGTTCGGTATTTGTTAGTAAAATGTGCATCGTCATAAAAGCTACAAAATATCTAAATATTCCGCCAATGCACGTGGATCAGTCATATTAATTCATCTCTTTCAATACTGAGGTCATTTCTGCAACCGCAAACAAGTTAAGAATGTGTCAGATATCTTATAGAAGAACAACATAATAATACTCGTGAATTTATTTTCTATTAGACTTGATCAATTTAACATTAATGTCAAATCGTCAACGACCTACCATCGCATGCAGCGTCTTTGTACGATCACAGTTATAAATATGTGCAAATATCTTCCTAGAAAATTAATGCATACCAGATGAATCCATGTCTAGACGACCACTTATATTACTATTTTATTGCACTTTTCAGTAATTGCGTTATTTATTGTACTTGGGGTTGGCCTTCCCATGTCTTGGGGAGATGCAACTATTCAGATTTCTATTTCTTTAACAGCTGTCTCGATTTATATATATTTAAATATTTTTAGCAAATACATATTTAAGAAGCCATATTTATATTATTATGAAGAAATATGTTATTTGCTTCGTTTCCATTTAATAAATGTGGCAAGACTTTGATTTTGCGTTTAATGATTCTAGAATAACGCATCTTCTTATTCACAACGTCTTGGCAGACGTTTTGTGATCCATGAATTATTCTAGTTGGCCTCTCTTTGCTGATTGGCCCGTCTGACAGCATCTTGCCATCTGTCGCAGTTACCTTTTAGGCGCACAACCTCGCCATAACTTTTTCCCAACAGCTCCTTGGTGATATTAGCCCAACGTTTAGGAGGGCATCCTCTTCGCCTTTTGCCATCTGGTTTTCCTTAAACTATCAGCTGTTCTATATTGTCCTCTCTCCGGTCGATGTGACAAAAAAATGAGAGGACTCTAGAGAATACAATGTTGAAGAGTCGTTTTGGGGGACGTATTTCTTGGAGAATCGAGATGTTGCTACGATGGGCTGTCTAGGGAATTCGTAACAAACGAATAACGCATATAATTCGGAAAAAATAGTGGAAAAAATTACAAGCGCCAAGGGTAGTTCTTAGGGGTTATTTTTTCTCAAGAGCGGCAATTCGTAGATTTTTTCGTCGGACCTTTTCAGAAGTATATTAAAATATGTAAAAAATTGTAAGAGAAATTGCGAGATTTTTTTTAAGGGATGATAACGAGCATGATAATTTGACATAAGTTAAATAGTATTCAAATATTATAGACAGAAAAATATAATATTCGTAGAAAAATGTGTACAAAAATGTTTTACTTGTATTCTGTCATATAAAATGAGCACGTAGTAAACTATTATGGCCCGACATGTAAAATTTTTCCAAGAATTGATCTTTTTAACCGGAATATTCATTACAAATGGACCACTGCACTGTGGAGAAATTCCGGATTTTACTGTTCAAAAATCTCTAGAGACCTTATTATCCATCGGATCGGGATAATTTTTTCTTTAAATTAAAGGTCATTAAATTCCCTACACATCATTCTGACGAGGCAAATTTTTAAATAACTTGGTCAACTTTTATTAATGACAATAAACTGTCAAAAAACTGTAAAAAAATATTAAAAATTTAAATAATGAACCAATATCGCTGTATTCATATGAAAATTAATTTTTTTTGTCTACACATACTACATAAACTATATAGTAGTAAAATCAAACTGCCAAATACTTAATTTTTTTAAAGTTTTTTGTCAGTTTATTGTGTCAGTAATAAAAGTTGACCGAGTCATTTAAAAATTTGCCTCGACAGATGTGTAGGGAATTTAATTACCTTTAATTTAAAAAAAAATTATCCAGGTCCGATTATTATTAAGGTCTCTAAAGATTTTTGAACAGTAAAATCCGGAATTTCCCCACAGTGGCACTTGGCATAGACCAACTAGGTTTCAAAATCCTTATACTTATAGTCCACAGTACAGTGCCCTTTTTTTTTAATGATTAGTAACAGGCTGAATTTTCGTGAGTAGCTTCGTTTTGACGATACGCCCAACTTTTCTCTCTACGAAAATTCTCGATAGTGGTAGCTAATAACTGCGCTTGGGTGTATATGTATATGTCGATTGGGTGATTGTTCAAATTTTATTAGTAACAGTTAGTTTTTTAGTTAAATCTTGAGATAATTTGATAAAAAACACGAAAAAACGTTTGTCCTACAAAATCGATGGTTTGACCGAAGCGTCTCCCATCCCCAAACATGTCCATATAACGAGGTCACAAATATGATTAGTAACCAGCTGATTTTTTTACTATTGCTTAATAAATTAAATGGCCACATTGTCCTACAAATTGAATGGTATATTTTTCCAGTCCCACGCTCGGAAATTGTCAGTGCCACGGTAACATTTTTCTCAGTAGTAACAACCTAATTTTCGTTTTTTTCTCTTGGGAATAAAGTGTGGAACACGATTTTACTAATGTCCTACAAAAAAAGTGGTATATATTGATAAAAAATTAAAAACACTTATTTTAAAATTTCATTCCATAAGTAATATAAAGTTTTATATTATTTTTTAAATATTTTAATCGGGTTGATGAAAATAAGTTGTGCAAAATTAATATTTTAATAATTTAATATATTTTAATAATTTATAGTCTGTTAAAAAATATTAAATTACACCTAGAAAGAAGTACGTAAATCCTAAAATGCTTGTTAATGGCCAGCCCGTGTCATTTTTTAAATCATAATTTTTTTAAACACGTAAAAAAACATACAAAAAGCAGATCATTACAAATTTTCTCCAATAATTTTAAAACTGTTGAATATACAGTGTGACTTACTTAAGATGAAGACACCCTTATAACTTTTTTATTTTTTTCCGATTTGAATCAAATTTTACTCAAATATATACAAATTAGGATCTAACTATGATCAGAAAAACATTCGCCTCTTACAAACGCAAAGCCACCTGCGGTACCAAAATATGCGAAACTAATAAAGAAATCATTAGGCATTTCTTTATCGGAAAATTTTGTTAATGAAACTTGTTCAGAATTGTCCAAAAATTGAATCGAAATAAAACGATATTGAAATTTTGATTAAAATAATGTCGAAGTCGAAAAATATAATTTTAAAAGGTTTTTTGTTTAGAAAACTGTATTGTGACAATTTTGTTTTGAAATTTAATCCAAGCTGCCAAGTACTTGTCAAGCAATTTGCAGTTTTTTTTAAATAAGTAATTATTTTTAAAATTAAATTCTAATTTTTCAATTTTTTTATTTTGATTAAATTGCGGATATGAGGTTTTTGAATTATTCTGAACAAGTTTCATTAACGAAATTTTCCGATAAAAAATGCCTAAATGATTTTTTGACTTTTTCCGCATATTTTGGTACCGCAGATAGGTGGCTTTGCATTTATAGGAGGCGAATGTTTTTCTAGTCATGCTAATTCCTAAGATTTGTTCAAATATGAAAATTGCATATTTCTTTTTACTTCCACGTCCAGTGGAAGTATAGTAACGACAAAAAAATTTTTAAAAATTTTTATTGTCCAAATAGGCTTAAAATGTCATGAAACGTCGAGATTTTAAGTTTGAGCGAAAAAAAAATTTCTGTCTGTCTGTAACTTTTTTTTGTGTGCACGTTTACTCTGGAACCGTTTGAGATATTGACTTGAAATTTGGTACACATATGTGCTTTAACGAGATCTAGAACTAGATTATATTTTCATCTTATTCCGTCGAAGGGTTGGGGGGTAAATTGGGGTAAATTTGGGGTAAATGGGTAAATCAAGCAGGTAAGAGTCCATGAAATTGGTATTTAGTATATACAAGAGAAGCTGAGGTCTCAAAAAAATTTTTGGCATTAGCCACCCCCATTACCACCCCCACGTCCTTATTAAAGGATCATCATCCCCCTTATTAAAGGGGATGAAAAAAAAAATGTGATTTAGTGCATGTACAGGAACTAGAAACCTCAAAATATTTTTTTACTTCATCCACCCCCCCTATCACCGCCCCCACCCCATTACCGATGTGGGGTATCGTTTTATGGGTTTTTGGGGTAGAGGATTTCAAATATTATATTATTAAAGTTCCATAAACAATTATTTTCACATACAAAGTTTTTTCGTTGTGAGTGACTTGGATAGAGAATCTGGATGTGGAAGTAGTGATTCCTTGAGCAGCGGTTTTTTTTTTGACTATTCAAAGAAAGATTTTTTTTTATATAGGAATTTTTTTTTTAGTAATTTTCCCAATTTTTTCATAAACTTTTCATATAAATTATGTTATTTTTGAATTAAACAAACACTTAAACATTAAAAATAATATTACGTTAGAATTATAAAGAAAATTTTTCGGTCTTGTAGTCGAACATTTAATAAAACATAAAAGTGCATGAAAAATTCAAATATTCGCAACGAATGTAAATATGCAAATTAAGGGAAATGTTGTTTTTTGATAATCTGAATGCATGTGCTAAATTTGGTAGATATCAAAATTCCGCTTAAGTAATAAAAGTATATTAATTTACCAAAACCGCAATTATAAAATAATTCGTCATTTAAAATAATTTTTGTCGGACTAGCAATACATACCAATTTTTTTGTAGTACACTATTTTATTTGGGCAGAGAATACACTAACCTATCATGTGTTATCTTTGTCCTACAGTTACTAATGATGAAAGTGTTACCGTAGAACTGACAATTTCCAAGCGTAGGACTGGAAAAACATACCATTCAATTTGTAGGACAACGTGGCCATTTCATTTTAAAAACATTTAATAAGCAATAGTAAAAAAATCAGTTGGTTACTGATCATTTTTTTGACCTCGTTATTTGGACATGTTGGGGATGGGGGACGCTTCGGTCAAACCATCGATTTTGTAGGACAAACGTTTTTTCGTGTTTTTTATCAAATTATCTCAAGATAACTAAAAAACTAACTGTTACTAATAAAATTTGAACAATCACCCAATCGACATATATACACCCAAGCGCAGTCATTAGCTACCACTACCGAGAATTTTCGCAGAGAGAAAAGTTGGGCGTCTCGTCAAAACGAAGCTACTCACGAAAATTCAGCCTGTTACTAATCATTAAAAAAAAGGTCGCTGTACTGTGGTAGACATTTTGATCACATGCTATTACATTTTGAAAATTATTTTGCAAATTAGATAGTAACTATTTTGAACCCTGCTGTGTGTTATATGCCGTTTTGATTGTTATTTTATTTTTATCAGATTTTTTTTTAAATTGTGTTAATGTTTTATTATAGTAAGATTCAAGGAAAGTTATTCTCATTATTAAAGCGTTATCAAATTATTTCTATTGATACAGTCTGGGACCGATTTGGATTTTCGTGTCTCTCTTAGTCGCTGATCCAGTGGTTTGGCAGCGAGAAAGGAGTCGATAAAGGCCCTTTGAGACATATTAAATTCCCCAGCTACGTCTACATGATTACAATCCACGCGATTCTTCCCAGTGACCATATTATAATTATTATCTTCGTTCCAGGTATGTTAAAGGTGAAACAAAATGTTTTTAAAGGCAAAAAAAATCAATAGAATATACTTACTGATAAATAACTGATATTGCGACAGTATCCTTAATTTCCTTGGAGTAAGTAGTTTAATTAACGTGCAATGAAGAACATCTTAAGATGTGATTTGTGATAGTACATAGTGCACAATCTATTACATGAGCAATAAAAAAAATGTTTATCGTGAGCTTTCCGATAACTAACGGCAAAACTTCCTTTACTGTACTTATATTGCAATTAAGTATTATGATGCTATATATCTATATATTTTCATAAATTAATATTATGTTCACAGCATTTGTTAGTTTAATACACTTAATAATTAATTCACTACGTCTACAAATTTTAGTCAGAAACGAGGTTATCACAGATATGAACACGATTGCGCATATTATTAATTAGTTTGCGCTATCGAGACCGTAGTGTACTTTATTAGCGACATATTAAATACCAGAAATACATGATTACAAAGGGTTTAAATATTTGCTTCAAATGGAGACCTACCGGCTGATAATTGACTGGTATTTTGTGTTGTGTTCAGAGATAATATAAATATAATGAGCTCATATTAATTATTTTATGATGTCAAATTTCAAATAGGTATATCGATTTTCGACATATTAAATTACATAGAGAAATGGTAGAACTTTGTACTAATGTCTGTCCTTATTTTTATAATAAGAGTATATTTCGTGAGGAAAATGCAATCTGTATTTTATGAGGAAGTTACAAAGTTTTGTCGAATCTGGGAGATGAGCGTTTTAAATTAAGTCTTAATTTTCAAAAATGTACTTCGATTAATTTTTTTAATGTCTCGGGTTCTATCTTTACATAAACCGAAATTACTAAAAAAAAAAATAATAATAAATCTTTTTTAATGAAACTAAAGGGTGTTGAAAGTCAATTTTTGTTGTGCATTTTTTATCGAAAAAATGTATGCAACCAAATACTTTAACCACCTGTTCAATGTGCTTCAAAAACAATTGAAACATGATAGACTCTTCCTCGTGAATTACAAGCTGAAACAGAAAAAAAAATTAAAAGCTTATATGTTTAGGATTTGAACCAGAGATTTCCGCATGGAATTCCTCTTTAACCTTTAAAATCTTTTATTTCGTGAATTCGCATTCTAACAATAGGAACCAGAGGAAAGGGCAAATTGGTCAAATCGATTTAAACTTCGGGAAGAGATAGTTCATATGGTGCTGAACAAAAGCTCTCGTGGGTACAACCCCAAAACATGAACAATTTTCGAAATAATGGTGAAAAGTTGAAAATCCATCTGGACGGGAAAAGCTCGCTGGCGACAAGTGAATGCTCTACTAGTCCTTATTGAGGCAAATAATTAATCCAAATACCTCCAAACAGATGGTATAATAAGTTATACATGACGAATTGTACATCAGCCCGATACACCCACGGTCAATAAACGATACGGTTACCTCGATCAGCAGCTTTAGAACCGTATCGTTTATTGACCGTGCGATACACCAACCTCTGAAAACCTGACTTCACCCCCCCAAACCACACTTGTATATACTTAGTTGCAAATAAAATGAATCGGTTTGTAGCAGGTTATTGTTATTCGTGACAATGGTTATGAATCCGACGTTTGATAACGTTTATCCCGTCATATTGAGTAACTCACCCTCAAACAGTAAAAGCAGCTCTTAACTCACTCACCTTGAAACTATCCTCTAATACGATATTAATTGAAAAGAGCTCATTGGTTAGTGTCCATTGATTTTTAAGCTGTTGATTTTGAATTCGACGTCTGATGTCCTACGTTATTTTTTCTTATTTGTGAACCACCTTGAGAACTTTCGTTCTACACATCAAGAACTACCAGAATCCAGAGTTTCAAAGAGTTTGACCGAAGGCCATTTCCCATAAGGATTTAACTATGCTGTATAAGGCACGTGAAGTCCAACTTCAGAGAGCTATATCTCAAAACCAGGGCCGGCGGAAGAGAGAGTACGGTGGGTAGTACTACCCACTTGGAAAATCTGTAGGTGGGGAATTACCCACATGAAAACTTATTATTCTGCACTATTAACATGTTTATTTTTAAGAATTCCTCTGCCCTGAATTGATCACGTTTTACCCACCTGGATTGATCACATTTCGCCGGCCCTGCTCAAAACCACGAGTTTTTAGGACTTAGTGCCCTCGAGAACTTTTGTTCTACACATCAAGAACTACCAGAATCCAGAGTTTCAAAAAATTTGACCGAAAGCCATAATAAAATTTTTATTTGCAATTATCCATAATAGTTTACATCCAATTTCACCAGGTTTCATTTAAAAAAAATTGTTTTATTAATTTCAGTTTATATGCAAAATTAGAAATTTTTGTGGTTTTTATTTTTTTGTAAAAAAAGCAGATGGTATTTGGACCTATGCAGTTTTGCTATTAATTTATTCACAAACATTTTGATTTTTTATATGGTTTGATTTGATAAAGAGAACCCGAGATATTAAAGAAAAAAGAGACAAAAATGCATTTTTCAAAATTAAAACTTAATTTCCAAAAAACCCCACCTCCCAGATTGGATAAAACTTTACTGTAACATACAAATTGCATTTCTACAAAAAAAATTGCCCCCTCCAAACAATCGTTGAAATCGTATTTTTGATATCACAGCCCACAAAAAAAAAGTTGAAAGCAACGAACCAGACCCATGTATCCCCGAATCGTACACCCCCAGAATCATTAGCTAGAGCCAAAAAACATCCCTGAAATGGGATAAAAAGAAGATTAAGCTACGTGAATACTTGTTACTTTTCAATCAATCGAATTATACAAATTAATGTTAAACAGCAGCTTACATACAATAGATATGAAACACACCCCCAGGGAGGGGCGAAAACTAGCCCACATATTTAAAAAAATCGATCCAAAACAGCAATGACTGCTGAAAAAGCTCGAAATGTCTAATTTTTGTTAAAGTGTTAAGAACCTACATCAGGTCCGATGTAATCTTCATAAACTGACCCTCTAAGGTTGAGAACAACCACCCTTAAGTTCAAAGGACACGAGAAAAACAAGAAAAAACGTAAAATCCAACAGGATTTCTATTTTCATGGATGCTATGATTGGCTGAAATTGCGTAGTACTCTAAAATAGAAGCAGAAACTTACGTACCATCAACATCCTACAGAGGGTGTGAAAACTACCCTCTATGTAAGATTTAACTATAAAAAGTTACAGTGATTTCTATAAAAATTCGAAACACCTGCGTTGTGTGGAAGAGAGAAGAAACTAGACTATGTTCGACGATGTGCTTGAAAACCACCCCCACGGGGTTGCGAGATACTACCCCCATATCTGTAGGATGCTGGAAAAACAGAGAGAAACTAACCGGATTTACATTTTTATGGATGCTATGATTGGCAAAAATCGTGTTGCACACTTGAGAGTTTGAAACTCATGCCCTATAAATGTTATTAAGTAACACCCCCAGAAAGGACGTAAACTACCGTAATTCAAGACGTAACGAAAAAGCTATACTGTTGCTTATTCATTTCATTTCCATAGTTTTTTTTTTATAGGGGTGGCTTGAAAACCACCCCGTGGGGGTATTTTTCAAGCACAGCTTCGAACATAGTCTAGTTTCTTCGCTCTTTCACACAACGCAGGTGTTTCGAATTTTTATAGAAGTCACTGTAACTTTTTATAGTCAAACCTTACATGGGGGTAGTTTTCACACCCTCTGAGGGTTGGCACTGTAGAATGATCATGGTACGTAAGTTTCTAGTTCTATTTTAGAGTACTACGCAATTTCAGCCAATCATAGCATCCATGAAAATAAAAATCTTGTTGCATTTTACGTTTTTTCTTGTTTTTCTCGTCTCCTTTAAACTTGGGGGTGGTTGTTCTCAACTCTATAGGGGCAGTTTATGAAGATTACATCGGACCTGATGCAGTTTCTTATCACTTTAACAAAACTTAGACATTTTGAGCTTTTTCAGCAGTCATTGCTGTTTTGGATCGATTTTTTTATATATGGGGGCTAGTTTTCGCCCCTCCCTGGGGGTGTGTCTCATATCTATTGTATATACGCTGCTGTTTAACCCTAATTTGTATAATTCGATTGATTAAGATGTAACAACTATTCTCGTAGCTTAATATTCTTTTTACCCCATTTCAGGGGTGTTTTTTGGCTCTAGCTAATGATTTTGGGGGTGTACGATTTTTTTTTACCCCGGATTCGGATTCAGTGACCGAAAATACATATGAATACATGGGTCTGGTTTGCTGCTTTGAACTTTTTTTTTGTGGGGCTGTGTATTTATATTTATTCGACGATATAGAAAAGAATTTATTTTATATACTAAATATATGCAACCCTCAAGAACATTTCGTTTGTTGTATATATAAAATTGATAGAATGATATAGAAGTTAATTTATTTTTTATGCAGGAGGACTGGTCCGACAAGAATGCAGTTTGATGAAAAATTCACAACAGATTTAACGATCACAATCCAACCTCGACGTATTGTTTAAAATAAGTGTACTTTGGTTTCAGCATTTTGTTTGGCATATTCACAATCTGTGTATCGATGAACATTTAATAATAATTTAACGATTGGGATATTTTAATCCTTGTTGTCGTGCGGTAGATATATTGTTAAAAATGGGCAAAAACGTGAAAATAGAGATAGGTATGAATGAAGTTTTATTTTATTTTTTTTTGTGAAATGGGATTAAATATATTTGATTTTGTGCAAACTGAATATAGGGATTACAGAGTTAATAAAGGCCACAAATATTATTGCGCTTCTGTCAGTTGAATCCATTTAATTAAGTATACCGGGTGACAATGGATTCGTATTACAAGGGGCCATTTAATGGGCTCATTTAATGAATTTCACTTAGTAGTTGTTACTTTTTGTGGATAAAGTATTACTTAAAATTGGACGATATTGAAAATTTCAGATGAATCCGATATGTGGCTTTCGAAATATACGACTTTTAAAGAGCATGATGCGACCAACATCGTGACGTCAGAGAATAGTAATATAAATCGGTGAAAATAGTTGATAAACTGAAATTTCTTCACAAACACGCATAAGTTTCAAAACCCACTGCTTGAGTTAACGATTATATTGTGAAACTATAATAACGCGCTGCAGCTAGTCGCTTCGGCTAGCGGGTTCCTATCAAGTGACGTCACGGCCGATACTCGACCGCGGGTGCCGTCCTTGTTTATAATTTTTTTTAGACGATTTACAGGTCTCACAAAATTCTAGTTTTTTCACAGGGTCTTGAAATGATAAGATCTTTCAGATAATCCAATAAAAAAAAGTGCTAAATGAGCCCATTGTCTTTTAAGAAGCTTGAAAGAACAGTGTTAAAAAAGGGGTTTTTTTGACCCATCCGTGGTAAAATGTGGAAGCCATCTTTTTTTTTTACTAATTTTGGGGTGCTGAAAACGAATCCGTCATCCGTTTTGTCGAAAAATCTCGGGAACACATTAAAAAACAACCCTTATTTGGGAGCGACATTGGAATTTATATTCGTCTAAATACTAAGTTTCGATAACTAAGTAGAAAGAGAAGTAAAAAACTAAATTCACCCCTTCAATCCTCCTCGCCATTCCCTCACCACCCCCAAGAAGGTACTATAGAAGCTACTATAACTACTATATAGTTATTTACAAAAAGGGGCTTTTTTGGTCCATCCGTGGTAGAGTGTGAAAACCTTCTTTTTTTTTTTTACTAATTTTGGGGTGCTGAATACGAATCTGTCATCAAAATTGGCTAAAAACATCGGGAAGACAGTAAAAAACAACCCTCTGGGCGATGGCATTGAAATTGATATTAGAACTTGCAACAAAAAGTTATTCTTTAGTGCAGGAAATTCTTTCAAAATACTATTTATTTATTATTATGCTATTTATTTACATTTAAAGAAACCAAAACTCCTTATTAAATGGCTATTATCAGGTTACAATGTGATTACTTCTGAATACTCTTACACCATCCCCACCAATTAAGGTGGTGGATTTTATCTTTTTAGAGTTTTTATTGGTTTTAATTGCAAAAGAAATCCCTAATCACCCAGTTTGATGTTTTTTTTATCATAATAAGGTGATTTAGTCAATTCAGATGAATATTTCTCACCCTTGAATATTCCTCACACTTTTGTGGTTGGGGTGTACGGTGTGCATATCACGATCCAGAAAATATTACTTGTTTTTTATATTAAAAAATTCCTTAATTAAATAACTAAATAATTTTTTACTATAAAAATCAAGCAACATTTTTTAAAGGGGATATTGTCACCCTACACCTCCTCCCTAGAGGTGTAAGAAATATTCAGGAGTGATCTGAATTGGCCAAGTCATCCTAATATGATAAAAAAACATCCAACTGAGTATTAAGATTTTTTTGTAATTAAAACCGATCAATATCCCTGAGAAGGTGAGACCCATATGAGGCATCTAGTCCGGTCAAGTTAGCCCTAAAAATGGGGGTACCCTTGCATAAATTCCCAAGGAGCTGAAAATTTACATGAACGTTAGGGATACCATTATAATGAAGTTGTGAAAAGTCCCCATTGGTCCCGTGTGCAAAAAATTTTATGCGAGGTCAAAGTTTGCAAAAATGTTTTTTTTTTTTTGGATTTTTTAGCGAAACGGTTAGTTTTATGATAAAAATAGCTTAGACAAGCCCTACAAAAATGGTCCTTACACTTTTTTTCCTAAAATTCACCTTTTTTGAGAAAAGGCCATTCTAAAGTTATATTCTCCATAATATGCACACGTTTCCACGCCACCTATGAGGTAGTGTATTTGGGGCGTCTTTTTTAATGTGGTTTCCCCGGTAGGCCTACTCCACGGTCTTTTTATTGAAGTTTAATATAATATTAGGCCTTCTTATTCAACTTCTTCTTCTTCTCTTCCTTCACCTTCTTTTTCTTCTTCATCTTCCTAAGTTGACGCAAATTGTTCAAACAGTGATACATCAGTTGTTTCGTCGTTGATGTAAGGATCATCTTCTGTTGGAGATTCAGTATTTGAACACGACTGGCCTTGACAGCTGGTGCATGCTGGTGAACAAAGTAAGCCTACTTTTTTGCAGCCGCATTTCGAATTACACCCCTTTTTGCAGTTGCAAAAAATAGTATTAAGGAGCTTTTCTGGTGCCGGTGGAAGTAGAGTGTGGATTGGTTCCAATACATTAATAATTAGCTTCCAACCCCATTCTTCTGGGTCCAGTTGATTACCAAGCCACACTTGAACCGGGTAATATACTCGATAAAAATGTTGATGAGCAGAAGCCGAGGTTGGAGAAAGACAAGCTAATTGATCCTTTTTTTTTAATTACGTGTATGTCTTGCAAAAGATACGTAACGTAACTTATCTATGGAAGTAATTTTTTTGGAGCTCCATATACAGAATGAAGAAAGCGAATTCCGTTGGTCATCTGGAGCAGAGTTCATATCTTCAAAAGCTTTTACACATGTAATTAAATCTTGTTTTTCAAACAATTTGAAAACCGGAACATTGCTGATGTTGTATCACAGCCAGTCATAGCATCTAAAAATAGAATATGATTTTTACATTTAGGATAAGCCGATAAACTCATATTTGAAAATATTTCCGATGGTTGTTGAGCCTTGCCTGGTTTTAAAAAATAAATGATATTTTCAATTGGAGTTCTAGCGGTAAGTAATACCAACAGATCAACATCTTCACCAACAACAACATTGACATCAGTTGGATTGAATTGATTTATTGCAGTTTCTATAATGACAGCGTCATTGTCAGCTTTACTTCCAGTGGTCGGTTTTAAAAGGGAAACATAACAGTCATTATGATACCTGGCCTCAGCAGCAACTAAATCATGCTCGAACCCGATGCGAGAAACAATAGTTTTTGCTGTGTTATCACAACGAGACTGAGCTACTTGAAGAACTGATTCTTTGAGTGTAGTAACCTTACAAATTCTACAATTCATCGCCGCAAAAGAAACAATAATCTTTAAGGCAGAAAGCTGATTCACTTACGCGTGCTCTAGTACGAGGAGGACTTATTTTAGAAGTACTAGCTTGTTCCTCTTCATGTTGTCTCTTCAGTGCAGCAATAGTACTCTTCCGAGTGTAGTTTTTACGACACTGCACATGACTTTTCACTGATTTTTGGTCTTTTAGGTAGTCAGTAAATTCATCACCTCTTTCAACGTCTTCATGCCACGATCAACAGTAACAAATTCACTTGCATGCAGAGGTTGATTACGAACGAAGCAAATTTGCATTTTTTAAAAACTGAATACAGTACAAACTTTAGTTAAGAATATTTGCAATAACCACGTGTTTTCACTATGAGGGAACGTTTAAGACTAACGGTATTTTGTTGGGACCTTACAAAAGAGCAGGTAGACGGACACTGCCACACGTTCACAATTGAACAGCAGACAGATGTTGCTCAAGGCCACGTGGTCACATAAAATTAGGGACTGGGTTTCTTTTCATCTCATATTCTTAGAATTATCATTCAATATTAATGTATTAGTCACGCAGACTAATAGTTTTACTTATATTATACGTCCATAATGTACATAGGCAGCGTAGTCATGTATGGAGACTATAACTTTAGAATGGCTTTTTCTCAAAAAAGGTGAATTTTTATTTTTGTAGAGAATTGAAAGATTTACAATTTTTGTCTAAGCTATTTTTATCATAAAACTAACCGTTTCGCTAAAAAATCCAAAAAACTGCGAACTTTGACCTCGCATAAAATTTTTTGCACACACGGGATCAACTTCATTATAACGTTCATGTAAATTTTCAGCTTCTTGGGAATTTATGCAAGGGTGAATGTCTATTTTGACCGGAGTAATATGAGTGTACTCAGAAGTAATCAGATTGTTATATTCTGATAGCAACCACTTAAAGAGGTGTTCTGGTTTTTTAAATATATGTAAATAACTATATAGTGGTTACAGTAGCTTCTTAAGGGTGATGAGGGAATGGCGAGAGGGTTGAAAGGGTGAATTTGTTTCTTTTAACTTCTTTTTCTACTTAGTTATCGAAATTTAGTATTTAGACTAATATCAGTTCCAATGTCACCCCCCAAATAAGGGTGGTTTTTTAATGTGTTCCCGAGATTTTTCGCCAAAACGGATGACGGATCCGTTTTCAGCACCCCAAAATTAGTAAAAAAAAAGATGGCTTCCACACTTTACCACGGATGGGTCAAAAAAGCCCCCTTTTTAACATTGTTCTTTGGCTTGTGGATATTGCTCATTGGGGCTCATATTTTTTATGAAAACTCCACTTCCGTGTTTTTCGGAAGTTGGTCTAAGTCAAGAATTTTTCATACAGATGGATAGAGATTAGAATTCCCTTTTCAACGACATATCACATGTTGCATTTTTTTTTAATGGCGGCGTATTAGCCATTTTTTCTAAATGTAATATGGTGGCAGCCTGGCGTTATTAATGAAACTGATGCCAAACAACTTGTTAAGATAACAAACAAAATGTGTTTTCTTGTTGGTTTTTAATTAAAAACTTAATTTGTCACAAAATGGGATATATTTTAGATATAGTCGAGTAAACTCTAAGCTGGCGCGTCCAAAGGTCGCTTCATCATATAAACTAAGAAAATAAAACATACGCAACTAGTTCATCTCTATTCACTGCGATAGCTTTATGCGCATCGCATATCAAATCGTACGTCGTGTTACCAACTCATACATACGACCTTAGAGTTTACCGGACTATATTGTTTAAAATGTCAATATTTTTCATACATTTTCTCAAAAACTTTGAATGGGAACCACTGCCTATTAAATGCTAACATTCAAGTGTGTCTTATAACCTAGAGAAAAATTTATAATACAGTGCACTTTAGTTTTTGATTTTAGAAAAATAAAATGAAAAACCCTAATTTTTTATTATAAAATAACTAGAAACGAGGTATGCATGAGATATTGTGTCCCACTAAATTAGCTAATAATTTGTATTGGTAAGTAAATTTCGCTATTTTTAAATTTCATGTTTCTCAGTCTTTATTTAGAAAAAAAAAGAGGGAATAAAAAACTAGGGATTGTTTATTCCAATGGTTAACACCGGACAGTAAAATACCTAACATAAGAAGGCATTGGAAACAAATGTATACAAGGATGCTAGTTTTATCATAAACGTCATCTTTGTTGTATTCCCATTGTTAGTAATTCTGTGATGTCTTTCTTAAAGAAAATTAAAAAATCATATTAGGCATTTTTTTATCGGAAAATGTTATTATTGAAAGTTGTTCAGAATTGTCCAAAAGCCTTAAGAGTTTTGCATGTGTTTCACCTCTAGATACCGTACTACTATTTTTTTGTCTTATATTACAGATTTGAGGCAATTGTTACTGTACAATAGGGCGGGCCGAAAAAATTGAAATTGTTCAAATCGAAAATTAATAGTACGGAAAACTTGCATTTGGTGCTCAGTAGTATTACTGCAAAATTTCACTAAAATTAATTTAGGTCTCGAGGTTCCACAGGCTACTTCGTAATTTAAAATTTTTAATTTTTTTTTTTTCAAAATTGATATTTAATCGGTTTCAAAAGTTATATTGGGTCCTTAACAATATGTTTCAAATATTCGCTAAATTTAAATGATGTTTACAAATTACAAAAATTACTTAAGTTTCGAAAAAAGCAAATCATTTTAAAAAATTGGCTGCTCAAATTTAAAAAAGTTGCCTAAACATGTTTAACCATTGAACGAGTAACTGCGCAGCTCTTAGTTTACGTTGAAGTTTTTCAAAGCAATCCAGGTCCCACCACGAGGAAGTGGCTGCGCCTCGAGCCAAGTCCGTGCCCTCCCAACCTCTGTTACCTTTGAGGCACCTTTAGAGAGTATTGGATACTTTTATAGTTTGCTTTGTGCTCAAACTTGGCCATTATTGCTCTAGAATGCAATCCGCTTCTAATGAAACCTTCTCGATTTTCGGTTCCAAAAACTGAGGCAGATACTTCCGTAACAATCTTAACACATCTTTCCACACCCTGTGCGTGGCAAGCAAATTCCGGTATATCAATTTCTGCAGTCCCTAAAATACACAAGTATAAAACCGTATCTGAAATACTACGTAGGATGGGCGGCTCAGTTACTTTGCATTCATTCCACTGAATCATTTCGGTATAATCCGTTGTATCAAAGATAAGCTTCGGAATTATAAACTGTCTCACTTCATCAGTCCTTTCTTTTCTTGATTTAATAACACGTCTCAGTCCCAGCTCTTTTATATGTTTACGATCATCGACAATCATGGCTAAAAGAAGACTTTCAGGATGGGCAAAAAACGCGTTTCGCTGAATATCTGGGTCAATAATATCTCTGATCTCTTTTGGAAGATATCTGGAATAGTGAATCATTTCCCATAGATGTACTGCTCCATTTGTGCAGGAGCACTTAGTTTTAATTTCAAACCATACCCTGGCATATACTTTCACTACGAATTCTGCGAGAATTTTAAGTGCCGCAGAAGGGTCCTCTGTAGCAACGTAAAGACGCAAAATTTTGTTGGCAGCTGTGTGATAATTATCCAGGATCTCTATGCGAAAGATCTTCTGAGCAAGAATCAGAATTGATTACTCTGTTGCAATTGCTTGAAAATCAATAACAGGAAGTTGTTCATTGAACAACCTACCTGTTATTAAGTTTATTTATTTATTTATTTATTTATTTATTTATTTATTTATTTATTTACATACACGAACCCTACAGAATTTACATTCCATTTACAGGGCTGGGATAATACAAATTGTTTACAAATAAGGCTTACAGACGTAAGCTTATATATGTAAAATATAACAGAAGTACAATTATATTATGTATAACCTAAATTACTATAACCTAGCACTAAACAGATACTACTCTAACTAATAATTATTATTACTAAATTAATATAATTATATATAAACATAAACTACGAGAAACTTAATTTAATTTGGCTTAATCGAGTGTTGAAAATGTCAACATCGTTTTCTATGGTTTGGTAATTTCGGCAGATATTATATAGTGGGGAAAACATTAAGGTATTCGTGTGGGTATTAGGAAGGCAAAACAGTGACGTAGATCTAGTTGGCCTGGTAGGTGCTCTAAAGTTGATTTGTTCAAGTAATTCTGGACAGTCAATCATGTTGTTTAGAAGCTTGTATAAGAATATTACGCTTTGCATCTCTCTACGCTGCTTCATAGAGCTGTACATAAAACGATTCAGTAGTGAGGAATGGTCATATCCTGAGCATGATAGTGAGGGTTCCATACTACGCTTGCCTATTCTAGTCTAGGTCGTACCAGGGTATTATATAATGTTTTTAAGGTATCTATGTTTTGAAAATCACGAGCGTTACGTATTATAAAACCTAGCATTTTAAATGATGATGTCACTATGTTATTGGTGTGTTCTCTAAAGGATAATTGCGAGTCAAATGTTACACCTAGGTCTTTAAGACTGTCTTGGTGTGTCAGATTAACACTATTAGTAGTATAATCAAATTGCAATTTGTTTAGTTTTCTTGTGAACGAGACTACATTACATTTATTTATGTTTAGAGATAGTTTAAATTTATCGCACCATTCGTGAATTAAGTTAAAATGCGCCTGTAGCTTATTGCAATCCGATAAACTATTGACCCTGAAATATATTTTCAAGTCGTCTGCATATAAGAGAGATGGACAATGGAGGTCAATGACGATGTCGTTTATGAATATATTAAACAACCGACCCTTGAGGAACGCCTGACTGAGATATAAACTCGATAGACCTATGATATTGAACAAACTGGCTCCTATTTAGAAGATAGGATTCAAAAAAGTTTATTAACTTAAGGTTAAATCCAAAAGAAACCAATTTTGTTAGCAGAACACCATGGTCGAGCCTATCGAAAGGTTTAGAAAAATCCATGTAAATGACATCGACTTGACCACCGCTGTCCATAGTTTCGGCTAAGTATTGTGTTATGCAAAGTAAGTTTGGCGTTGTTGATCTCTGTGAGACGAAACCGTGTTGGTTGTTGCTTATGCTCCGATGAACTTGCGGATATAGTGTGCTGTGCAGGACAATTTCAAATAACTTACTAAAAACCGTTGCCCAAGGAATCACTACTTCCACATCCACATTCCCTGTCCAAGTCACTCACAACGAAAAAACTTTGTATGTGGAAATAATTGTTTATGGAACTTTAATAATATAATATTTGAAATCCTCTACCCCAAAAACCTAAGAAACGATACCCCACATCGGTAGTGGGGTGGGGGTGGTGATAGGGGGGTGGTAGTGGGTAGTGGATGTGGATGAAGTAAAGAAATATTTTGAGGTTTCTGGTTCTTGTACATACACTAAATCACATTTTTTTTTTCATCTCCTTAATAAGGGGTGGGGGTGGTAATGGGGGTGGCTAATGCTAAAAATTTTTTTGAGACCTTAGCTTCTCTTGTGTATACTAAATACCAATTTTATGGACTCTTACCTGCTTGATTTACCCATTTAAAACAAATTTACCCCAATTTACCCCCCAACCCTTCGTCGGAACAACATGAAAATATAATCTAGTTCCAGATCTCGTTAAAGTACATACGTGTACCAAATTTCAAGTCAATATCTTAAACGGTTCCAGAGTAAACGTGCGCACAAAAAAAAAAAGTTACAGACAGACCGACAGACAGAAATTTTTTTTCGCTCAAACTTAAAATCTCGACGTTTCATGACATTTTAAGCCTATTTGAACAATAAAAATTTTTAAAATTTTTTTTGTCGTTACTATACTTCCACTGGATGTGGAAGTAATTATTTATAATTGTGATAGGGCGATAATTTTGTATATCAGATTTACTGTCTTTTTTATGAATTGGTCAAATTTTGGATATTTTCCATTTATCAGGATATTCGCCAGTTTGCAAGGACAGGTTAAAGATATGTGCTAACGGTGCAGGTAATATAGAATAGAATAGAATTTATTTTGCCATTTTTTTGATACATAGATTATGTACATTTGGCACGTCAAAATAACAATATTTAGTTACAATAATTGATACAAATTGAAATAAACAATTTGTCTGTCTCATTACAGCAATAAAACTTAAAATAAAATACACAAATACACAAAAATACACATTAATAAAAGAACTTATAAATATGTATAAAAACAAACAAACCTTTTATAAGAGCTCTGTCCATACAAATGAAACACAACAGATTAAAAATAATAATAATAATATCAAATTTTATCTATTTAAAAATTCGTCAACACTATAAAATGCATTTTCTATTAATAGTTTTCTTATTTCTTTTTTACATAAAGATAAGTTCAATTCTTTCATAGTTTTAGGAACGCTGTTAAATAAAATAATACAATTATAGTGCAGTGAGTTATACCAGAGCAATCCTTTAAGAAGAAAGCTGGTAAGCCATCCGGCCCGGCAGTAAATTTTGGTTTAACTTTTTTGAATGCAGTAATTACATCCTTCTCGGTTATCACTGGAATTGTTATATTAATATTATCGCCAAAATCTGTAGAGAAGTTTATATTCCGGCTTGAAGGGATATACGCTGAGCTAAAAAAGTCAGCAAATGAATTGGCTATGTCTTCAGGATTGTCCACTATTTTGTCATTATTAGTGAAGGCACTCGGTATTGAGCTGGACTTCTTTTTATTGTTGACGTATGCCCAGAAGCTCTTTGGGTTGGAGGATAGGTTGTTTTCAGTTGACCGCAAGTAATTTTTGTAAGACACGTCGATGTCTCTTTTCACTTTACTCCTCAAAAATTTAAAGTTTTCGAGATCGGCAGGATTATTAGTTTTTTTATAAAGACGCAAAGCCGCTTCTTTATGTCTTATGTCAGTAATAACATTTTTGGTGAACCATGGAGGAAATTTTTTTTTAGATGTCTTTCGTTGGTACAAATTTTGATATGCTATTATTGAAAGTATAGTACAAGTAATCTGCTGCCTCATTAACATCATGAATTTTATACATATCGTTCCAATCTGTGTTGTATAAATCTGCATAGAGTAATAGAAAGTCGGCTTTTTTAAAGTTGTATGTCATTGGGTGATTTTTAGGAAGTTTGTTTATAATAATTCCGAAGCTTAACTGAGCCGAAATGATTCAATGGAATGAATGCAAAGTAACTGAGCCGCCCATCCTACGTAGTATTCCAGATGAGGTTCTATACTTGTGTATTTTAGGGAATGCAGAAATTGATATACCGAAATTTGCTTGCCACACACAGGGTGTGGAAATATGTGTTAAGATTGTTACGGAAGTGTCTGCCTCAGTTTTTGGAACCGAAAATCGAGATGGTTTAAATTGCAGATTGCATTCTAGAGCAATAATGGCCAAGTTTGAGCATAAAGCAAACTATAAAGTATCCAATATTCTCTAAAGGTGCCCCAAAGGTAAGGAGGTTGAGAGGGCACGGGCTTGGCTCGAGGCGCAGCCACCTCCTCGTGGTGGGACCTGGACTGCTTTGAAAAACTTCAACGTAAACTAAGCACAGTAGGCTAGAACCAACTTTAAATGAAATATGCATGCACTCTCTCAATTCCTACGGGAAATGGTAGCTTTATCTGTCCTGAAACAATTCCCGTAAACCCTGAAAGCATTCCCTTGGCCGTTTTCTAGAAAATTCATTTTTAATAATTTTTTTTGAAAACTAATTTTTTGCATTGGTAAAAAGTAACATTAAACATTCCAATTCAAAATTAAACTTAAAGCAAGTTTGGAGAAATAACATACAAGAAACCTTCATGCTCGACAGCCCCAGACGTTTTGATAATAATCGAGTTATATAAACTTTCCAAGTAGGTAGTCAATTTAGACAAAATCATTAGATCTATTCCTATGTTATTTTGAATGACATCAATTTTGGTCTACCAATACATCCGTAACCAATGAATAACAGTACTATTTAGTAGACTTTCCATTCTCGAAGGATTACGTAGTAGGCGTAAGCACGTGTTGTTCACGTATATAGTTCGCGACGATCATTTCGTTCAGTCAGATAATAGGTGAGAATGAGAACCGGCGATGGGCCGATGAAGACAACCCACAGAAGAGACATGACGATCACCGAACCACCACCCTGCAGGTACCTGACAAACACCCTTCAGTACCCGTAGTCACCTAGCTCTGTGCAGACCAAAAGTGCTACCAAATCACTTAGGTCTGCACTACCTCGAGCTAATTAGCTCATCCTACCTAACCGATGATCCGAATGGCAGGATGTCAATTGATATTTTGCGTACCGGTAGTCAATCCCAGCCAAAAATACCCTAAAGTTTCCGAACATACAGATGACTACCCCCAGGGGTGACAAGCTGGCAAAGAAAGATCATCGAGACGGAAGATAAAGACCTTAGCCAGCAAGGTCCAACAAGCCAAGACCCGGGGAGGTATACCGAAATCATTCACACCGCTCACATTTGTGAGTGGGGTTGATGTAAAGTCAGCTCGCCCGCCCCGCACGTGGCCGGTCCAGGTCTACAGCGATGTACTAGGGTAAAGAGCAGTAGTCCTGCTCGACCCTAGACATCCGAGACCGTCATCACTGCCAAAGAATATTGTGACCATGATTGAAATCAAAGATCATGAAAAACGCACGATGAAAATAGATATTGTCTTTGTCTATTGTGTAAACGTAAGAATCCGGGATTGAAGAAGGTAACTGATACTTAACTGATAGGTTGTTTGAAATATGTCCGGGTATTCAGAGACTTTAAAAATGTAGTAGATTCTTGTTTTTATCAATGCAAAAAATCAATTTTCAAAAAAAAATTAAAAATAAATTTTCTAGAAAACGGCCAAGGGAATAATTTCGGGGTTTACGGGAATTGTTTCAAGACAGATCAAGCTACCATTTCCCGTAGGAATTGAGAAAGTGCATGCATATTTATTTCATTTAAAGTTGGTTCTAGCCTACTGTGTAAGAGCTGCGCAGTTACTCGTTCAATCGTTAAACATATTTAGACAACTTTTTTAAATTTCAGCAGCCAATTTTTTAAAATGATTTGATTTTTTCGAAACTTAGTAATTTTTGTAACTTGTAAACATCATTTAAATTTAGCGAATATTTGGAAACACGTTGTTAAGGACCCAATATAACTTTTGAATCCTATTAAATATCAATTTTGAAAAGAAAAAAAATCAAACATTTTAAATTTCTAAGTGCCCTCTGGAACCTGGAGACCTAAATTGATTTTATTAAAATTTTGCAGCAAATGCAAGTTTAGCAGCATATTACAAGACGCATATCTCCCATTTTTATACTGCTGGTAAATGCTGACTTGTTAAATTCTTATAAAATGAAAATAGTGAAATATTCCGTAACAGTAAGAATGCGTGCGTCCAACTTTATTTTCAACGTTTCACTTCATCTCGTTGAGGCAATAATCGTCCCTATATAAGAAGAATCTCTATATTATTTTCCTGAGGAAATATAATTAAATAAATCTGACTCAGTTAATTTATTGAAGCCTTCATAATTGAAAAAGTGAATTATGATAAAAGGAGAAAAATAAAGCAAATGAAAAAGCAAATGGGTCTTCAGCCCGAGTCCATAAATACCCCGAAGGGAGTATTGCGAGCCCATAGAAAATATCGCATTTTGCCGACTTGTAATTTTTTCAACTTTGACGTCGTTCCCGATCTCTTTATCCGATTCGGTCGTTGAAAAAATAGTTAATATAAATTAATCGCATTGGAGGATTGGAACGAGGTATTATACAATGTACGCGGAGTAAATATCCCCTAAAAGGGAGATTTTCGGATAGGCTGTAGAAACAAAAGAAGCTCCGCGGTACGCCCGAAACGGGATTCCACAAATTATATCAGAAAGTCAAGCATAATTGAACTTGCCTAACAACGACGCACCCGAATAATTTTGCCAATTAACTTCCCCGTCTTAACTCCAAGAAATTTAATACGGTCTATTTGGAGAATAATTTTTATTATCATCCGAAACATGCAGGTAATTAACGGAAATATTTCATATAGAAATATTTGTTGGTTGTCATTCGATTCTACTGGTTGCCACGAAGAGGACACGGATAATTATGCATGGTAGTTTCAACGAGAAATGTGCAAAATAAAAGCGGCATATGCAACTCGCGAACATATAAAAACTGAAGACATGTTCTTATGCAAAATAACCTGCCGAATTCGATTATCTAGGTCTCGATTCGATTTGAAATTGCGTAATCGGAAAAAATCGCACTTTGTCACTTTTTTATGAAAGGACCTTATGGGAAATGGCTGTCGGTCAAATTATTTGAAACTCTGGATTCTGGTTGTTCTTGATGTGTAAAAGAAAAGTTCTCAAGTCCTAAAAAGCCCATTTTCAGACCTGTATCACCTTGTCAGTGATACAGGAATATTAAAATGGACAGTGTAAACTAAGACAGGGAGAGCACAATACGTCCAGGAGGCTGCAGTGCCCTTGGAGTATTCTTTACAGACGAGCCCTACCCTAGGAGGAGGGGTTTTAGTCAGTTGGAGGCTGACACTTCCAATTAGAGATGGGCAGCCCGTGTGGGTTTCCCCTCCTCGAAAAAAAATAGTCCTAAAACTCATGATTTTGAAATATAGCCCTCTGAAGTTGGAAGTTGGGAAATGGCTTTCGGACTAACTATTTAAAACTCTGGATTTTGGTAGTTTTTGATGTGTAGAACAAAAGTTCTCGAGGACACTAAGTCCTAAAAATTCATGGTTTTGAAGTTGGACTTTACGTGCATTCTGCAGCATAGTTAAATCCTTGTGGGAAATGGTTTTCGGTCAAACTATTTGAAACTCTGGATTCTGGTAGTTTTTGATGTGTAGAACAAAAGTTCTCGAGGGCACTAAGTCCTAAAAACTCATGATTTTGAGATATAGCCCTCTGAAGTTGGACTTAGGCACTAAAAACTCATGGTTAATGTTCATGTTACAATGCATTTTTCTCACTTACTGCAAATTACTCGCTTACAGTATGCAGTTATTTTGAAAAATAAAAAGTTATCTCGACCCACATTTTTTTGGCTGTAAATTATACAAAATTGGCAACTCCTTTATTAATATTTATTTATTTTTCAGTCATATCAAAATAAATATTATTTTTAGATACACCATTGGAAAGCGAAAGGTTTAAATATTGTAAAATACTTATATATCAAGTTTTTAGGACAACAAATGACAGATATAGAACGGGAGTGGACACTTGAAAAATGCGAAAATTTTATTTTTGTTAAACAAAAAAGAAGAAATGTAATTTTTACCAATATCGCAATTCCAAATCACATTGTGACTTCAAAAATATGTGTTATGAGATGTTTGTACGAACGAATTAACCGCTTCAATCACTTATGCAAAGACCGGCCATGGACGTTCTAATTCTTCTCTAAGCATTCATAGAAATTATGCCGAAAAATAAAACTGAATTAATTTTATATGAAATGAACGTCTGTTTGAATTATCCATTATTTCCACTTCTTAGTCTCACCCCCGTTACACAGCGCGGTGGTTGTGATGTTTGTAAATACTTTTTAGACATTACGTGAGAGAAATCAAAGGTGCAATTCAGAGCGGCAGACACGGACAGTTCGTCTCGTATAAAAATTTAAAAATATTGTAATTCTAAAAGAAAATACAAATTACTTAACAGCTGCGTGACAGCTTGCGTTTAATTTCAAAAGAATTGTCGTAGCACACTTTTCTAAACAATAAAATCCATTATAATAATATTTTCGGACCTGGATCATTTTAAACAAAATTTCAATATTTTGATGAAATTTTCCCAAGTAACGATTTAAATGCGAACAAGTATTTATCGGGTTTTATCACAGATTTAAGAAGGTAAATAAACCGAACTGGGTTTTATTATTTCTTTTGTGCATACCAATTTATTTGCAGATAATATGTACTTAAAGAAAAGGCCTTCGAGTTACTTTAAAGCAATTTGTTAGTCCTCTTTGCTCTTTAAGACCTATTGGTTTTATAGCCACTTAATTGCTGCATTATTCAAAACCACAATAAACTCATTAAGTTTTATAGTGGATTTTAAATATTTTAAGTTTTGTGGTAGATATCTATAAATCTTTAGGTTTTATGGGAGTTTTAAAATATAGTCTTTAAATACTCCTTATGATCCAGCAATAAAACTAATAACTGTCAAGTAGTCTTACCCTTAATATATGTTATCATAAATACTATTTGCTTTTAACGATAATTGGTAAAGGTTCCTTGAAACCTAACAATTTTTTGGTAGCTTTATTAAGCTACGTTAAAACTTTTTGTTTTTTATAAAGCACTTATTAATCCTTTGGTCCCCCCACTTACGCCTTTAAACTTTGTGAGAGGTGGCATATTCAAAGGATATTATAAGGAAACTACTTACTTGTAGTTTTTCACTTTTTCTTGCTCAATTAACGCTATAATCACAGAAATAACGAGAAATTAATGAAATTAATCGCACACTCAAAAACACACGAAATAAATAATGTTTTTTTAGGTTATGTTAGCTAAGCTAAGTACATTTGGATTGGAGATTGTCAGAGACAAATCTTAATTGTTTTAAAGAAGAGTAGTAAGGCTGGGTAAAGTCTTACAGGCTTTAAAATAGTAATAAAGTGGAGCAATTGGAATTTAACACAACCTTTTGTTTTATAAAAATATTTCCTAAAGCCACAAACTCTTAATAGGGCATTCTATTGAAATAAAGGGTTTTATTAATTTTTCAGCCATGTTTATTTCTGTTAACTATGGCAGACGTGTTTGAACAAAGTTGGGGCAACAGTGTTTAGTTATATTTTTCTTATTCTTAAAGTTTACATTAAGCCTGCAACTATCTAAAATGTATTATATGTCATATAAACCCTAAAATGCCCAGAATCATACTGAGTAAGCTAAAACTAGGCCCTACTATTTTTTTTATTAATTGTAAATAATAATTAATAAGCTGACAAATAAAAGGCGCGTGATTTTTTTTTAAGTTTTTTGATATACTTTATCAATAAAGTGATCTGCGTTGACAATTTTTTATACTAGATTGTTTATTAATATCAAATTTTAAAATGTGAGCACATGCAGATAAATAATATTCTCTAATCATGCAGATATTTCAATCGAGGCAGACATTTTATTACTTGGCGACATTTTCTGATTTAGACACAATTTAAGTGCAACAAGTTTTCGACAAAGAATTATTAAAGACACAATTACTTATGATGTTCTCAAAGCAGGCTTAAAATCTGATTGCAAGCACTAACGGTTTTAAGAAGATTTTATAAAAAAAATGTTTTATGGTAGACTTGAAAACATCTTGCAGATTTGTGTTCTAAAGTACTGTTGGTTTTATTGATAATTTTAAGGACGATATTTATAACCTTTATAAAAGGTCTTTTTTGGTTTTATGCCGGGTTTATTGTAGCTTTTAAGAAGTTATCTAGTATACAGTTTTACGATCAGTTTTATTATATAGACTTAATAACCTCTTGTAGATTGTGATAAAACTTAAATTGTTACTTGGGTTTGACTTAAGGTTTTTGGACAATGCTGAACAACTTTCATCAACAATATTTTCCCGTAAAGAAATGCCTAATATGATTTTTCTGATGTTTTTATTTTGGTATCGCAGGTGGCTTTGCCTTTATAGGAAGGTCAATGTTTTTTTGGCCATAAGTATATCCTAATTTGTTCAATATTTGAGTAAAATTTGGTTCAAATCGGAAGAAAAATAATAAAGTTATAAGCAGAGCTCGGGAATTTTATCTCTGTGACATCAAAATCAGGGTTGGCTCTAGGTCGGCGCGGAAAGATTTTTGTGCAAGTATAACACAATATATCTTACCTTGTACTTTTTTTAGGGAATTCCGTAATATCCAAAGTTTATATGGTCAGTTTATTATAAACACTCACTCGAAGAGGATGTAACATTTAACTGACAAGCTACCTTAAAGTAACACACACCATATTATGTAATTTTTCACGACCTATAACGAATATAAAAGTACGTTATTAAAATACTACAATAAAGATCTGTTCCATCAAATTGCAGTTCTGAAAAATCGCGAATCTACAAGTATACTGCAGCCTGAGAAGCACGAGACATTTGTATACCGTCGACTCTGTATAATTTCACGGTAGGTTTGTAAATACATACATACATATGGCTAGATTTGTACTACGGATTGCGAAACTGTGATCTAGGATGGTCTACCCTTTCCCCTTTATTAAACGTTGTCGTATATGCCCAGAATTGCCATAATGTAGATATAGTAAAAGGGATTTTTTCAAAGCAATGTTTCACCACTTTGGCGGCGTCACCTAATTAAAGGAAATAATAAAACTGCGTTAGTAACAAACAAATAAAAGTACCGCTGTACACATGTTGACACTCTGCCAGGATCGAATGCCTTCAACACTGCAATTATAAAAGAATGAGCTACGTTGTTAGGTAATTGTCACAAATTTGGTAGATTTCGATAAAAGTAGGTTACGTATTAACATTTCAAAATGATATAAAATTCACTTTCACATTGTGTACATTTGTAATGCACACGGTACATGGCAGTTTATGCCATTAATCCATAACTTTGTTATGTATGATTTAATATTATATAAAAAAGGTTTATTTTATTGGGAAAAAAATGTTTTATGTTGCTAGCAGTTTATTGGGTTTTTATACTAAATTATTATGAAAATAAACATAAGAAACACGACACGCATATTAAACAGGACAGGAAAGTATGTGTCTGATCAGAATTGTTTTTTTTTTGTTAGATATGATTTACATGTTGTAAGAACTATTACCGTTTTTAGGTTTAATTTATTACCAAAAATACATTGTAGCTTGCAATGATGAATATTTCATCATTTCGTCGTTTTTCTGAATGTTTCAGTAGGTGTTTGCAATATAATGTTATGTCTACATGAGAGCCGTCTCTGACGCCGAGATAAAATTCCCGAGTCTCGGTTATAAGGTTGCTCCCATTTTAAGAAGTATAATATAAAGAAATATTTTTAGAAAATTAAGACACCATGACTACATTTTTATAGGGTTTGCAAGCATAATGAGCTTTTACTGCCTCTATCTTCACAAAATAGAACATAAGTAAATTTGATACGGTTTATTTGGAGAATAATTTTTATTATCATCCGGAACATGCAGGTAATTAACGGAAATATTTCATATCGAAATATTTGTTGGTTGTCGCTCGATTCTGCTGGTTGATGCGAAGAGGACACGGATAATTATGCATGGGGCGTGCACGGTGACGAGGTGTTGAATGATTTTAAGAGAGGGATAATAACCTTATAAATTTTTATCGTGAATATTATAAAATGTTAATTCTTCTTTTCTCTCTTGTTCCAGGTACCTTAATGATGTAAATTGCAAGGTGAGTTTTACTGTTCACTAATGAGGAGCCTACGGAAGCGTGGAAGGGCCACAATTTATATATTTTTTTAAACTTATTACAAAGTACATGATATAACAGGAAATTAAAATAAATGATGGAATGTATTACTGAATTATTTGTGAATTCGATAAAGCTAACAAGTAATTAAATTCAGTGTCTATATATGAGACGAAGTTGTAATTAATTTCGTAACGCAAGACTAACTGTATAAACGGTAATTGCTGGTTATTTGGAAAAATAGTAATTGAGAAATTGTACTTCGATTTTATTATCAACTGTTTTCATTGAAAACATAAACACAGTATTGATAAAAATCACGATTTAAAAGAAAATAGACATTACTGATTTATTTAAAAAAATCGTGATTTTTTTTTTTATTTTTTAAAATAGAAACGTTTCTTTGATTTCTTAAACATTCCGTATTGTATTTTCCTAATAAATAATAAAAAAATCTCTATACAATCTCTATACACTGAAAATTGGCTTCCCAACTGTTGCGACCTTGGCTCCGCAAGTAGGGTTGCCAGGCCTAAAATTCGAAAAGCCGAACTTATGAATTTGACAGAACATTTGGTACAAAAAGCCGAACAGCTTGGCAACCCTATCCGCAAGTAGAGATGGGCACGTGACGTAAATTTCACTGTGTCACGCCGTGAGCGTGTACATTTAAGGTACCAAATCGCGGAAGATTTCGTGAGTGTGCGTGAGTCAAAAGATCCCGTGCGTGAGCGTGCGTGAGATAATATTCACGCCGTGACACGACGCTCCATCTCTGCTTTAAAACTTCAACCTGTCGTGTCGTGACAAGAATAAGAAGCGAAGCGATAGACGGAAGAAGGAACACGAGCGCGAGAAGGGAGGGAAAAAGACAGGAGACAGGATGAATGACGCAGCATTCAAATCAAACTGCGTAATTGCAATCTCTCTCTACTGCATTCGCCATTCGCCTAGCCCTCCTGGCCTGGTCTGGTCACTCTGGTCCAGAGATGGGCACGTGACGTGAATGTCACCGTGTCACGGCGTGAGCGTGTACATTTAAGGTATCAAATCACGGAAGATTTCGTGAGTGTGCGTGAGTCAAAAGATCCCGTGCGTGAGTTTGCCTTAACATATATCAATCGTGCGTGAGTGTGCGTGAGCTAAAGGTTTAAAGTCGTGAGCGTGAGTCAAAATCGACTCACGCGCCCATCTCTATCCGCAAGTCAAGAAGCCACTTGCCGGCTTGTTGGAACTCGTTGAAACTTGCAAATCCCGGTCGACTTTATTATAGAAGAGAAGAAAATATATTCAACTTCATTTAATATTTAGTAGTGACTAAAAAAAAAGTTATGAGCAAACTTGAATGCAATATATAAAATATTCAGGGCTTGTCGACGACAGGCTTAAATACCAAAGTGAAACCTGTAAAAATCATTCCAGTGAAGGTGAAAAAATTATTGAGTGTCAAGCCAAAGTGAAAATTCCCAACGAACAGCAAGCGGGGATTTGAGTGGTAGTAGTTGCAGTAGTACTAGTTTAAGCTCCTTTGTTTTAACAACAAGTCAAGACAAAAACAAAAAATTGGACAAACAGGTAACCAGAGCCATTTTTGCAACAAATTGTTCTTTTAAGTCCATTGAAGATAGAGAAGTTCGGAAAGCGATTGACATGTTAAGACCAGGGTATGTCTCGCCTTCTGGGTTTCAGTTATCATCAACTCTTTTAAATGAAGTATTTGAAGAAGAAAAATCAAGGTACTTTGAAAATTTATCATGTCAATCAGTTTGTATGTCTGCTGATGGTTGGCCAAATATTCATAAGAAACCGATAATATGTGCAATTTTGATACTAGAAAATGGAAACAGTTTTCTTCTGGAAATTATATATACATCAGGACATTCATACACTGGTGATTATTTTGCAGACTTGGCCTTTGATGTAATAAATAAGTACGAAAATGAGTATTCCTGCAAAGTTACTAGTTTGGTCACAGATAATGCGGCAAACATGAATACGAGAGAAGAAATTGCCGAAGCCCTGGATTACCTTATTATAACGTACTGGTTTTCTGCCCATATACCGAATTTACTTTCCAAAATCACGCGTAGTTCAAAATGTAAAATACTTAGTATAAAGAAAACGAGGACAAGGAACTAACATTATTACCACAAGATGTTAGATTGAGTATAGTTTCCGACTGCCTTGAAGTTTATGTCACTGAATGGCCCAAATTTAAAATTATCTCATGGGAATGTCTCATTTTGGTCTTACTGTTTAGCGGAGTTGCAAATATGTTTGCTTTTATCCTTTTAAATGAACAAGCACACTATGCAGCCGCCCGGAGTTATCTTCTAGAAAAGTCTTCCCTTCTCAAGAAAGGCAGCCTGAAAAGTTTGTGGTGTCTACATCCCGATGCACGCACATCGCAAAGAAGCAAAACCCACATCTGTGATGTCGCTCGAGCCCTTTCCATAAGTGTGCCCTTAGATACGCTAACGGATGAATGGGGTCTTCTGCAGACTGAAATTAATATTGAAACGAAGGATAGAGTTGACGAGTAATGGGCCCAGTTTTGGGAAAGGGGCTTTCAAGTGATTTATAGTACCCTAGGTTACACCAGGTTGTAAACGCTGCTCTCACCTTTTCTCATGGCAATGCTTTTGTCGAGCGTGTGTTTTCTAGCTTAGGGTAGACGTTCACGGAAGGAAGGGCATCTACAGGTGAGCATATGCTGAATGCCACCAATGCAGTTAAATCGGGCCTTAAATTGTTCGACAATAAACCATCTCTTGTTCCAATAATAAAGGAACTCTTGACTTTGGCCCGTGGCGCTTACAGCTCTTATGAAATGTACTTAGAGGTCGAGAAAAAATGAAGGAAGATGATTTCACGGAGGGAAGGGCATCAATAAGTGAGCGTATGCTGAATGCTATCAATGCAGTTAAATCGGGCCTTAAATTATTCGACAATAAACCATATCTTGTTCCAATAACAAAGGAACTCTTGACTTTGGCCCGTGGCGCTTACAGCTCTTATGAAATGTACTTAGAGGCCGAGAAAAAATGAAGGAAGGAAGATGATTTCCGCAAGAAAATAGAGGAAGAGGGAAAGCATCAAGCTGAGGAAATAGCACGACAATATTCCTTTCTGAAGATGAGGTGAAATTGCAGACGCTAAGAAAAGAAGAGCGAGAGAAGAGGGAGACAGCAAACAGCCTGACTAGGGAGGCTACCGAGCATTTGATAAAGCCAACAACATCGTAGGATTACAATGAGGTAGCACTGGCTCAATCTAAGGAGCCGAATCAGTTAGGACAGAAGCCAATAAAAAGAGAACGCAATTAGGCAAGCTGCAGCCGTCAGTGGAAAAAGGAAGCCAGAAATGATTTCTGGGCTTCTAAACAAGAAGTCCAAGATATCTTAGTAAATGTCTGATGTACATTTTGTAAGTATTTCGTTTCTGATCAAGAGACTAGTCAAAGTCGTATTAGTCGTAAGACAAATGTTAATTTTATGTTAATGACAAATGGAATTTTTGTTTTGTTTATTACGTTAAAGCATTAATGTGTGTATTGCATTTTTAAAAAATAAAACTGCAAAATGATAATTTTTGATAATTATTCCCTTTTTGGTCTCTATTTGTTCCTTTCTCTCTTTTTGGTCCGTGTCCATAAGTCCTTAATTTGAAGGACAATGGCCACTGGTCGTCGACCTTTTAAAGACCATCAATTTATAGCGTTCAATTAGTTGTCTTACGAAACATATGACCTTTATACGACCTAAAGTAGTCAAATTTACTTTAAGGCGACGTTTTGTTTGCTGTTTCGTCTATAGTGGGGATAATGTAGGTTGAAGAAAATCTGTTACATATTTGTCCGCATTCCGAGTTGTGATGATTAGGGTGGAATTTTCAATTTCTCTCAAAATTGAAAACGGGCTGGTGTCAAAAAGTTGTCACTTATAAGAATTTAGTAACTGTGCAAAATTTAAAAAAACCTAGGATATCATCTTTAAGTGCCACACTGAGCACATATTTTTGCTATTTAAAAAAATGGGTCTTTCGAATTTGCTAGTTTATTATGAATTTGTAAATAAATGCGTGGACTATCCGGAACTTTAAAGTTCCATCCCTTGTACCCTCCTCTTTTAAAAATCTACTTATTTAAACTCTCTTTTAGTATCAAAAGTTGACACCTCAATTCTGGACTTCAAGTTTGTCAATATACGGGTGGCAACGAGCCAATGTACGCGCCCAATTTTTTGGTTGTTTTTTATTAAAAATTTCGATTTCGTTTTTGATACACATAAGTTAGACAAAAGTGGGTTACTTTAAGACAACGTCACTTCAGATTCAACCGGAATTGACAATAACTTTTTTTTAAAACAGAATGACTACATTTTTTTATGGTTTCTTATTAAGCATAAAATTCTAAGTACAACGGTTTTTTCCGATTTAAGAAATTCCAAAAAATTAGTGAGATACGAACAATTTTTTATCTTTTTCAAAATGGCCGCATCAGATGAACGCGACGTAAGAAAATTACTAAGTAGGCTATGAAAATTATTAGTAAGGGTGTAGACTTGTCTATAAAAAACAAAATAGTTATTTGAATTACTGATAGGTACGACTATTTTTAGGTTTTTCTCAAGACAGAATTTCATTTTCATTTCCATAGAAAATGGAAAATTTCGAGGAAAATTTCTTAATGGGACCGGGCTTTTTTCTTTTATTAATCAGTAATAATGATTCATAAACTTTAATTTTTTTCGCCATTAATAATTTCTTAACGATATCCTTCGTAATAATAAAAGTATTTCTAAAAGATAAATGCCAACAGATAGATAATTTTAATAAGGTACCTATCTACATTTAAATCCAGAATTGTAAATAATCATGAAAATGACAGAGATTCGCAACAATTGAATGATTCTTGACATTACTCACTGATTATTATCTGAAGTAAGTATTGAATTTGTTATAAACAAGTAAATTTAATATAAAATGGCTGAAAAATATTCAAGAAATGAAAAAGTTGACATGTTGGTTACTTATGGAGAGACTCAACGTAATGCAACTAGAGCACAAACTCTGTATGGACAAAGATATCCAGATAGAAAACAACCTCCGAGAAACTACTTCGTTCGGTAGGAGCATCAATTTAGAACTGAACCTGATATAGCAATTGAAGAAAGATTTATTGTGGATGAAGAAACGGAAATTAATGTATTAGCTTTAGTGCATGTTGGTCCAACTATTTCGATAAGACAAATTAACCATGAATTACTAGTTTCCAAAGAATCATCCAGGAAAATTTTAAAGAAACACGGCTATCATTCTTATAAATATAGGGGGAATTCATAAGAATCGCGCACTTTGTGCCAAGTCTTTGAAATTTGGTATAGTCTTAGGTATGGCCTTAAGGTTTTAGGGAACCATCGCAACTTGTGCGTGACCTCTGGTGGCCTGTTTGCTATAAATCCAATATGGCCGCCATCTGTATTGGTATTTTTAATAGATGGGCTTCTATTAGACATAATGATTGAGTAATAAAATACCATAATACCAGTATAGTAAGTAATTATAAGAATAATATAATAATATATAATAAATAATAATTGAGTATTATAATACCATAAAACTAGTGTAATATACAGTGTGTCCCACTTTTCATCACCACACCCAAATATCTCGGCCATTTGTTGATCGATTTAGATCAAATTTGGTATACTTCTTTTGCTTCAGATTGTGATTAAAAAGTTATTAAAATTTTTTTTTTTCGAAATTAAATACGCCTACTATGATAAAAAAAAATTGGCAAAATAGTGTTTTGGATAAAAAATGTGTCCCAATGCTTCATTAGCGTCTTTATTACACGACTGCCAAGTTATGTAAATATCCGACAATAAATAACTCGAATAGTAGGGTGATTATTATTGAAATCTTAGATATGATTTTTTTTTAAAGGAATGAATATTTTTTAACGAAATTTGAAATTTGGTATACAGGGGTTTTAGGCCATGCCGAACAAGATTCTGTAAAAACAAAAACCCTATCTCAATCGCTAATATAAATTCCCAATTTTTGCCAATTTCTTTTGATCATAGTAGGCGTATTTAATTTCGAAAAAAAAATTTAAATAACTTTTTAATCACAATCCGAAGCAAAAGAAGTATACCAAATTTGATCTAAATCGATCAACATATGGCCGAGATATTGGGGTGTAGTGGTGAAAAGTGAGACACACTGTATAATAATGCTATATTTTTTTTGTTCCAGGTTTACAGTGTGAACATTGACTTCAGAAAACCATAACGAGTTGTGTTTCTTCATGTCAACATAAATATGAGTTTCGAAAATACTAATTGGACTTTGTGTTGCTTGTGCCAGCAAGATATCCGAAAAGACTTACGATGTCCATATAAGAAAGAGTGTCACCACAAAGCATATGGAGTAGACTAGTATTACTATGAGAAGATGACAGGGCGGAGCCAAAATGCGCGAATATTTTCACCAGTGGCATAGCTTTATCTGGGGTATAGGGATGTGTAATTGCAATAAAAGTTTCTCGGTCAAGGAACTGTGAAAATGGAGTAGATTAAAACTTGCCAACTGTTACGAGTAACCTTTGTTCAGGAGAAGTGTAAGAATAGTAAGTTGTACTAAACTTTGCCTAATAAAGTTGTTTTATTATTATTATTACCGTCGCCGCCGCTCTACTGTAGGGCACCGCCGCCACTGGTGTTGACATTGAATGTCACGTAATTCTTTCTCATTGGCTTAGAATGATGGAGCGCACAAACTCGTTTCTGCGCATATTTTTTGCTGTCATCTTCTCATAGTAATAGTATTTTATTAGAAGTAGATCTGAAAAACTTTGTTGATAATGAGGTGCTTATGCCTCTTGACGTGAACGTGGACTATTTAGATGATGGTTCTGGGATTGCAAACACAATGAAGACAAATAAGGCAACATACCATAATGGATGCCGGGCGCTTTTTCGCTCTGGTATGCTGCAACGACAACTTAAGAAGAGAGAAATGGATTCGGCTAATATGCAGTGAGTCCCAAAAGCTAAGAGCTGCGCAATTATTAGTGGATCGTAAGTTTGCTGATGGAAAGCGCTTCTTGATGACTTCGTGGCAGCACGGGCTTCAGTTTTAAGCTTGGTATAGCACGATGCGTGATAATGAACATCCGAAGCCTGGGCAACTTGAGCATTGCTTGCAGTATTCAGCCGTGCAGCCCAATTCTGAGATTGCAGCGCCCATTCGAACAGATTTTTGCCGTCGTTACAGCATACCAGAGCGAAAAAGCGCTCGGCATCCATTATGGTATGTTGCATTATTTGTCTTCATTGTGTTCGCAATCTCAGAACCATCATCTAAACACTCCACGTTCACGTCAAGAGGCATAGGCACCTCATTATCAACAAAGTTTTTCAGATCTACTTCTAGTACTCCATATGCTTTGTGGTGACACTCTTTCTTATATGGACATCGTAAGTCTTTTCGGATATCTTGCTGGCACAAGCAACACAAAGTCCAATTAGTATTTTCGAAACTCATATTTATGTTGACATGAAGAAACACACTCGTTATGGTTTTCTGAAGTCAATGTTCAGACTGTAAACCTGGAACAAAAAAAAATATTGCATTATTATATATTATACTTGTATTATGGTATTATCTAATATATAAAAATCTCGTGTCACACTGTTTGTTATCGAACTCCTCCGAAACGGCTTGACCGATTTTTATGAAATTTTTGGTATATATTTGGTAGGTCTGAGAATAAATAGGTCGTAGGCTATTTTTTATACCCCTAGGTGATAAGGATGGCCCTATCCAGAAATTTTCTTTTTATTTTTTGGACAAAAATTTATAATTTATATGGCAAAACAACGTTTGCTGGGTCAGCTAGTGGTATTATATTACTCAATTATGTCTAATAGAAGCCCATCTATTAAAAATACCAATACAGATGGCGGCCATATTGGATTTATAGCAAACAGGCCACTACAAGTTGCTTGCGATGGTTTCCTAAAACTTTAAGACCATACCTAAGACTGTACCAAATTTCAAAGACTGTGCACGATTCTTATGAATTTTCTATAATTCCTGCTCTGCTAATATCAATTGTGTCAATCTTTGTATGAGAATGATTATCAATGAAGAATAACCTTTTGTAATTGGTTACAATTTCGCCAACTAAGGAATGAGAATTTTATCAAAAATATTTTGTTCTCTGATGAATCGAGATTTACAAACCTTGGGTTATTTAATCGGAGCAACGTTCGATATTGGGTAATTGAAAATCCTCGTATTATGAGATAGGGGTGGTTTCAGGAGCGGTTTGGCTTCAATGTTTAGTTAGGCGGCGTACAGAGGCGACCATATCGTAGATCCAATATTATTTGACGAAAATTTAACTAGACTATGATATCTAGAATTTCTCCAAAATATGATAATTCCACAGATTATTCAAATTCTCAATACCAATATTGACAAGGTTTACTTTCAGCAAGACGGGGCTGGACCACACAATGCTATTATCGTTATTGTTTCCAGATCGTTGGATTGGGACCCATGGTCAGATGGTCTGCAAGATCTTCTGACTTAACCGCTGTCGATTTTTTTATTTGGGCGCATTTGAAAAATAAAGTCTACGCGACTACTGGGTGGGTAAGTAGGCATGGTGGGGGAAAGGGATTAGTGGGGAAGGCAGTCCAGTTGATCTTTTTTGAAAAAAAGACTTTTGAAGGGTTCTAAACACTTTTTAAATGCAAAAAATTTAGCGATACCGTTCCTGGATTCTGGTTATGTAATACTTAAAAGGGGTAGAAGAGATATGTGCGAGTGGGGGGAGGTTCCGTTTGGAGTGAAATCAATTAAATATTGATGACAAATTGATTGATTGATTTACCAGCGTGCGGTAGGCATTGCTTCCACTCCCAGGGTTATACAGCTGGGCCTGCTACGTCCACGCTGGGTTGGACTAAGGTCATGCTTGTTGCCAGCAGCGAGAACCACATGGCGCATGGTAAAGGAATATGGGATGGGAAGTGTAGGTATTTGTGAGATGCGTTACCGCATTGTGTCATGAGGGAGCGTTTAAACTCTCTTTTTTGTGTTTTTGGTTCTGGGCTTCTGCCTCTTCTGAATATTCGTGTGAAATGGGTGTTGAGTGTTTATGATCCTCTTTTTGTGTTTCTGCTTCTTCGAATCTTCTTTTTCTGAGTCTTTTGATTCCTTGGTTTCCGATGCTGGGTTGGATTTGGGTCATGCAGCGAGAACCACATGACGTATGGCACAGGAGTGGAGATGGGCAATGTTGCTGCTGTTCAGTGTAAGCGCTTTCTTCAGTAGGATTTCTGGTGTCCTTTTTGCTTTAACCTTCTTGATCCTTTCCCTTACCTCTCTGCTTACCAGGATATGGTCTATTTGTGAGCTTCCATTACTCCAGGTGTCAATGCAGGTTTGACTTTTGCTCCATGTATTTCTTATTGTTAAGTCAAACATGTGTGCTAGGTTTTTCAGCGCGTTTCCATTTTCGTTAGGCCATGTGTGGAGGAAAGTTTTTCCTATGATGCTTTTGCCCTTCTGATCGTCTTTTCCTATATGTGCATTGAAGTCTCCTAATAGTATAATGGACATTTTTCTTGATTTTTCATAGCGGTGGTGTGTGCCGGGGTTGTTATGTTTTCTCCTTCTAACTGATGGCTTAGTTCTCCATATAGACAGTCCTCTCTTCGGTTATTACTTATTTCTTTCTTCTCTTTGCCGCCTGGCACGATTTCACTGCACTATATATACTATGATTTACTGCGTTAGAGGGGAATCACTTTGTAAAGTTTTGGTTTGTATACCTAATTAAACACTAACTAATATTTTTTATCAATTACTGAAAATGTTCTGAGATAGGTATATATTATTTTACAAACACATCCACTTATACTTTAAATACATCTTCTACACGTTGTCACTTTTAACACTATTTAACTTTTAAAAACTTTTATGGGTATCCATTGATTTTTTAAATTTAAAGCCAAAAATAAAATGGGCCTAAAACCGGCCTTAGCTACCCTCCTTTAGTGTAAATTTTTTAAAAGATTATAAATTCTCAGTTTTGCGCTAATTGCTGCATCTGAAGATGGTAAGTAAAACTTTATTTTTTCGCTTCATCCTACTTCGGTTGTTTGCAATATTTCATCCGTAGGGCGGATACGTAGCTTGAAGAAAATCTGTTGCATATTTGTCCGCGGCCTCCGAGTTAGTTATGATGATGCCATGTTACGGGAATACTTTGGTTATGTTTAATTCAGACGGGCGGCCTTACTAAAGAAAACACAAAATGTTCACAGGTAAAACTCTCACAGAAACAGGTAAACGGAATGGCTTTAAATTAAAGCGTTTTCTTTTCTTGGCTACTACATCAGCTCGGCATTCTTAGAAAAGAACAAATGTAGTAGACGTATGTAATAATTTGAAATATTTAAAAATTTGAGATGGTAAATTGTACATAAAAAATGTCGTGTGACTAAATGTTTTATTGTATGTCAACTACTTAGTTCATGCGTAGTTGTTTTGTGGTATTTCTAATGGCACTAAGAAATTTCAAAGAATGCTACAACGATACATAGTACATTAACTACATACTAGAGTCGTTGTTTGTCTGGTAGTAACAACCAGCGAATTCTGTTAATTTCACACACATAATTTGTATAAAACAAGTTACAGAGTAGGAAAAATTTGGAGATTAGTGTAAAACTTTTAAATTTTTATACTAGCCTTCTCGTAAGGTATCATTTGACTGTAATTATTAATAATCTTATTAATGATTTGCGTTACTCTACTGACTAATAATTAATTCAAACGTCCTCAGTTTTCTAGAGAAATTTTGACTTTCATCTACTGTAGAAAAAAAAATCCGATGACATAGGCCAAATCTGATGGCAGATTCGGTTTCAGCCCATAAAAATACATACATTTTGACAGGTTTTGTTTCAAGTTCACGACTTTTTTTTTTTGAGTGGGTGCCGGTGTTGTTTATTTAATCTTTAAAAAAATTTCTGTATCATAAAAACAAAGTTATGACCGAAAAAATGTGCATTTTTACATTTTTTTTTTAATTTCGCTATTTTGTTACTGTAATTGGCCAGTAATTAAAAAAAATCTAAAATACAGTTTTTCGTTAGTAAATAACATTACCTAGATGTTCGTTTAAATCACTTTAGAAGTAATTGCAATTTAAACTATAAAGGTAATTTCAGAAAAACGTTACATTTTTGTTTTTTTCTGTAAATATCTCGATAAATATAAGTTTTAGCGAAAAAATGGTGGAAACCAAAAAGGGAGCTTATAAGCCGAGAATAACGTTTGATATTACCAAAGCCTCACAAACATAGGTATTTGATATTTGTATTACCTTATAAATATATGAATTATTTAGTCTAGGTGTCCGCGTACAAAAATGCAATTTATACGTATAACTTCTTGTACGGCATAATTGCGCCTAGTCTATCACTTTTTTCCTCTGCGAAAATTTTCGTAAACGCGGCGTTCCTTCTCGGCATGAAAAAGAGGATTTCCACGCGTCGGACTGAAAAATCGGCAAATATATTTTGTCGGACAATTTGAGAATTGGATTCTACATATATATTCTATATATTTCTACAAACTGTCCGACAAAAATTTTGGAACGTTAAGGGTGGTTCATTACTTTACCTATCGAGTAACAGCTTCAAACTACTACCAAATTAAAGTTTAAACATGTTTCTATTAGAAAAAACATTTGTGCCACATCTATGCCTGTTAGAAAATACCTGGCACAAATGCATTAGCTTTTGTAGCATTTTACCACATTGAAGTTACATAAATTGTTCGTAAAATCTTTTCTTTCGGTGATTTCCAACATGGTGGAATTTGAGTAGAATCAAATATTTTTACGTTTTTCATGAAATATTCCGCGACAGACGTTGACGTGAATTTAGCAAAAATATATACTTTGTACCATTTAAAAATTTTATTTTCATGTAAATTGCATAGAAACCGAAAGTCGGCTATTTAAGTTCTTTACATCATATAATTGGAAATTTCATCCCAAATTTGAAAAAAATCTATTCCCCATTCAAAAGTTACAAGAGTGTCCTTATCGGCTGAGCCACCCGGTATATGAGAAAAATTTCATTGTATTATGTATCTATACCACGCTATCTATACTTTGTAAAATATCCAAATACATGACTATTTTTTTGAAATCATTATGATTGTTTACTAGTACAGTCACTGAAGGTTTTCACCTCCGATTTCGTTGAACCTCCATAGATTTTCATGAAAATGTGTGAGTACTTAGAGGATATTTCAAGAAACAAAAGTGACATAGTGCCAACTTGCGCTTTTACCCTGGGGGTGGATGCCACCCCCTTCTCGGGGGTGGAAATTATTTTATGAAAAATAACCCCAGGAATCGATAGAGGGACCAATCCTAAGCAAAATTTGTTATATAAAGTTATTAAAATAAATCAATACTTTTTGAGTTATTAAAGATCAAAGATTTTGATTTTTCGTGAAAAAAAATGCATGTTTTTCATAAATAACTCAAAAACTATAAGTTTTTACAAAAAAGTTGTCATTACCAAAATTGAAGCTAATAAAATAACGAATAAATTACTTCCTTAAAAAACCTTTTAATATTAATTCAAAGTGAGCTATAGGTAACTGAATGTATATTTTTTTTTCGGCGAGTACTCAAATCTAAGTATTCAAGCTTAAATAACGGGAAACCATTTTATAAAATATACTTACTGAACACTTTTCAAAGTACTCAGAAATACCTATCAAATGAGCTGAAGAAGAAGTTGATAGCATCAAAATTAAGCAAGTTATGATGAAAATAAGAGGACCCTTTCGAATTTTTTAGGAAAAAGTCAAAAATAAAACCTACGCCATTTCCACAAAAATTAAAATTTATAGTAATCCCTATAAGACTTTCTTTATTTTAGCACAAGTAATGACTTTAAAAATTTTGACCGGTTTAGAATTGCATATTTTTGAAAAAAAATATGATTTGAAAAAATCAGAATTTTTCAAATTTTCGTAAATTTCATTTTCTTTTGATAATAACTCCAAAAATACTCGATATATGTAAAAAATAATACAGAACGAAATTTGAGGTTTTTTTTAACAAAGATTTTAGTTTTTTTTTTATTTTTGTAGGATAAAAAATAACCGAGATAGAAACGTTTAAAGCCTAAATTTTACTGCGAGAACCATGTAACCGGGGCCCTTTAACCTTTTATCTTTTAAAAAATAAGGGTTTTAAAAGATTAAATTTAATACGATCTTATAGCCCTTGAAATTACCTTTCAAATGGTTTTTGGATGAACCTGATATCATACAAATTAACGGAGTTATTGTAAAAAAACCCATAACATTTTTTTGGAAAAATTTTTTGAGCAAGAGATTTTGTATGCATATATAGGAAAAAAGATAGATAGTAAGAAGTAGACATGTCGATAGGTACCTGCTCACAAAATATACATGTGTGAGTGTGTGTATGTTTCTTTTGAAGATAGAAAAAGTGAAAGGAATTCTGAACATCTGCTCGAAAACATAAACTTTTCATATATTTTAATATTGATTTTAATACATTTTCCTCTTAATTAATAAATTAAATTTTTATAAGTCACATAAGCACTGAAAAAATTGTTTCCAACGTTAAATTATGCTTTTTCATCAATTTGTGCACGAAGGGCAGTTTGGGGAATGTGGAAAGAATAATATTAATAAAGTTTGAAATATATTAATAAAGTTTATCATAAGTAATAAAAAAGATTCTAAATAATTAAAGCTATTAAAGCTGATAAAAAAAAATCCATTATTTTTATGACAAGTGGTAGTTTTTAAGGGTGGAAAATTTCGCAATAAATAAATAATTACTTTAATACTCAGTAAATGAGATTTCAATTCAGTAATGTATTATTCAAATGATTAAAGTTTCTTGAAACCAATTTTTTCAATGATTCTGCACCGTTTGTGTAATGTTAATATGCGATTTCATATTTCAGAAGTACAAAAAATGATTTTTTCATAATTTTCTATTTAAAGGATGAAAAATTAATTAAAATCAAAAATCATGCATATAAGTGTTGAAAAATATTTATTTTATCTAATTAAACGAGATTACTTACGCCAGAATGCTTAAATCTGCATTTTTTCCCATTTTTAACAAAAGAGGTGGATTTCACCCCCAAAATGCAAAAAGCGCAAGTCGAGCATATGTCACTTTTGAAGTTGAGGGTAAAATATACTCAATCCCAAATTTTCATGCAAATCGATGGAGGTTCACCGAAATCGGAGGTAATAGTTGATTTTTACCTTCATTCACTGTACTATTACTGGATGATTATTTGTTTATCTCTGAATACTTCTGTAATAGGTTGTATTAGTAATAGCATAAAACTGAGAAATATAAACTTTTGTGCTAGGTATTTCTAACGTGGCACATATATTTTTTCTAATAGAAAAATGTGCCAAGGCATTAGAACAAGATTTAACAAGGTACAAAAATATATATATTTTTTTTACTATGTAGATACTAAATTTTAAGAGTAATTCCAAGCTGTTACTCCATTGGTATGGTTGCTGTACCAAAAAATGTTCCGGAGAGAGCACATACAAAACTTGTGAACAAATTCTGCCCAGACACAACATGATTTTTCTTATGGTCTCTGTGAGTACCAACATTTCAAAAACATTTCATTCTGTTACTTGATCGGCCAGGTTTTCTGCAGCCAGCTTTTAGACTAGAAGAAAGTATCTTTTACTACAAAAAAACCGCTGTCCAAGGAATCACTACTTCCACATCCGGATTTTCTATCCAAGTCACCCAACGAAAAAATTTTGTATCTGGAAATAATTGTTTATGGAACTTTAATAATATAATATTTGAAATCCTCTACCCCAAAAACCCATAAAACGATACCCCACATCGGTAGCGGGGTGGGGGTGGTGATGGGGAGTGGTAGTGGGGGTGGATGAAGTAAGAAAATATTTTGAGGTTTCTGGTTCTTGTACACACACTAAATCACATTTTTTTTTCATCCCCTTTAATAATGGGGTGGGGGTGGTAATAGGGGTGGCTAATGCCAAAATTTTTTTTGAGACCTTAGCTTCTCTTGTCTATACTAAATATCAATTTTATGAACTCTTACCTGCTTGATTTACCTATTTACCCCCCAACCCTTCGACGGAACAAGATGAAAATATAATCTGGTTCTAGATCTCGTTAAAGTACATATGTGTACCAAATTTCAAGTCAATATCTCAAACGGTTCCAGAGTAAACGTGCGCACAAAAAAGTTACAGACCGACAGACAGAAATTTTTTTTTCGCTCAAACTTGAAATCTCGACGTTTCATGACATTCTAAGCCTATTTGAACAATAAAAATTTGTAAAATTTTTTTTGTCGTTACTATACTTCCACTGGATGTGGAAGTAATTACACATAAAAAATATTACGTATGACATTCGGTCTGAGTTTTGCATCTTGTTCATCTTTAGGAACTGTCACTGCATCGTGGCAATAGCTGTAATATTGCTCGCGCTCAATTCTGAAACACCCTGTAAACATATGGAAATATATAAAGGATGCTCCCATTTTTAAGTCAGTCAAAAATATTTTAGGTCAATGCGTTAAAACGCGCTTCAGTGTTAAATACTTTTTGGTAATTTGCTCATTAACAGTTTTAAAGTTTATGTTTTTTTTTTCAGTATAATAAAATTTGTAATTTCAAGCGTGTACAAATATAGACATAACGTCGAGGGCGTTGCTAAGGATGTATTTGATGGACCATCAAAAAGTTTTTATGTAAACTCACCAATATATAATTAACTGGCCTAAAAATGATGTTTACAATTATATTATAATTATATTTAAATCTTGTTGCCTAGTGGTTTGGAAAAGAATTTATCATTAATTTGGAACAGTTCTAGGTAATAATTATACCTGCTGTTTGAGTACATATTTAGATGAATCTAGGTTTTTTATTGTGTGACTGGGAACGAAAATTTTATTGCTTTTTTATGCAAATATTCACAAATAATTTTTGTCTTTGCATGTTGATCTGCCTATCCCAAAACATTTAATTTCATAAATCTTAGGCCCATCATCATATATTGACGAAGGCCCGAAAGGTTAGTTGGGGTATTGAGAGACTGGTATTTATCAGCCAGCTTTCAACTTAGTCGGGTTTGATGAAATTGCATCCCATTGTATTTTAAAATTACTTCTGTAATAATATGAAGATGAATATTGGCATACATAAAGAGTTTTACTGCCACCTTTTGACCTTCTTGATTTTTCATTAAAGGAAAAGTTTGCCTGGTCAGCAGATGTTGATAGTGTAAGTTCTTAACTATGGCTACTTATATTATAATAACTATAATATCTATATTTCCATTGTATAAGAAATAAGGCTTTATAATTAAGGCCTGAGAACGTTTTCTCAATATCTATACGGCCACATATATCCAAAAGGTTTATAAAGCCATTTTGTTATTTAAAAACCACAAAAACCAGTACTCATAAGTATTTAACACCCTTTAGCAACATTCTGGCAGCATCTATAAAGTATCTTAAGAAACTTTTATATAGTCGAATAGAAAGAACAATAAAGCGCTTATAGCTATAATTCAGTGATGCATCAGTTATGAAGTAGTTTTGTTGCAAATTTTCATGGTTGGTGTATTACTGTATAACTGTTCTTGGTTGAATAATGTAAGGAGCTTTTTGGTTTCATAATAGTTGTATTATATGAACTTATAAATATGAAAACTTATTCAGTCATTACTTCGACTTACCCGCTGTGTGATTAAATACGTGTACATTAAAATTTCAGTTTTCATGAGATTACTAAAGCTAAAATTAATTTACGATTTAAATTTTACTCCCATGATATCCCATGAAATAACAATGCACCCTTGAATTTGTGAAAATTGAGTGACCGACCCAGATCTGTGAATAAATTAGTCTTAGTCTTCAAATGATTTACTCTTAAGTAACTAAAACCGTTATTAATTTACATACATTCATTATTTAAAACATAATACGTAATTAAAAGTGCATGTGAAATAGTTTAATTTGTGCATATAGAATATTAAGTTTCCTAAGTCAATTTCTTTCAAGATAGATGCCACATCTAAAACCTTACTAATAAGGGACAGTTTTATAAGAAATTATTGGTAATTTTCAGGCCCAACTAAACAGCCTCTTCATTTTTTTTGCCTTTATATCTGTGATTTTCAGCCACATAATATATATTGTGTTCTAAAAATAATGTCCGTGGAGTTTACAAAATATTACAATTATATAGTATATTACTAGAAAAGATCCTCTACGCCTATGACCCTTACACCAAAGGAACAGGGTGTTTTTTTGAAAAATAATATGAATAAGAATAAAAATATAAACACAATGTATTTTGCTGATGTTGCGAAAATCGAATGTTTCCTTTCTCAAAGCATTATTAGGAAATCTAATTGTGTTGTGTGTATTAAATACATGTGTTTATATTATATCAATTTCCCTAGATACTTAATACTTGCAAAAAACAGTTGATTATTTTGAACAATATTAAATTTGTTAAGGTCTTTGGACATTGATAACCAGGTTGCTTTAACATCTACGAAACAATTGGACACCCATTTATCTCATTCAACAAAAATGTTATTGTTGATTTTTTAGTTTTATTTTTGCTATCTGCTTGTTTTGTTACAGTTTTTACTTTTACCGAATCCCACTTTATTCGATGTCCGTTCTACCAAGCGTGTTCGCAAATCTTAGATCTCTGAATTTCTTTCTTCCTAAAATAATCTTTGTACTCACCCAAATCTTACTGAAAGGTCTAGATGACTCACCCACATGTTTGTTACACCTACACCGAATGACCGAAAACTGTAAATGAAGTATTTTAAATTTTGCTTCTGGTTTAGCGAATTTGGCAAAATAGCTATCAAAGTGTTGCTCGTTTGAAATACCTTCATAACATCAAATATACGGCTTAGCTTTTCGGATAATCCATACCCATAAGGAATTAATGTTATGTAACGTCGTTCAAGTTCTTGTCGTACCTGATCATTACTTTCAATATTTATGAAAGTTCTATCAATAAAGACTTCAGTGTATTATTTATAAGAACCTCATGTTTAATATTTCATTATTAGAAAAAAAAATTGTAGCCCGAACATATAAATATTTTATAACAACCCTTTTGACATAATGTCGACATGCGGACAGATTTGAGTTAAATTTAAATATCTGTTGGTATAAACTCGTGTCTTAATTGTGTTATTTAATATGCTTAAAACTGGTGATAATGGAGACCTCATTGTCATACCCGTTCAAATATTTAAATTTTACGTCGATTATTTGCTGAAATTTGATAGACGATCGAATATTTCTTAATTGTTAAGAAGTGCTTTAATGTATCAAATACTTCATTTTAATAATAGCAAAAGAGCAAATTTGCATGTAGTCAAAACAGCTAATTAAATAAAACAAATCATCTGCATACCAAACATGGCAAGATGTTTAATCGCAATTATATTCAATAGTGACAGTGATGGTATATTAATTGACTGACACAAAAAGACTCAAATAATTCTTTACAAATATGTTTAACAATTTTGGTTTTATGGTTGAAAGGGTTGGAATTGACGGTAATAATGCATTTCATACAAATTTTGGTTTACTTTTAGCTAGCTTTATGAATCCCTATGGGCGATTATAATATTTGAGGACTGAAAACTTCGAAATGCTTTTTACAGCAATATATATGAGTTATATGAGGCTATTTTGCAAAACGTACTAACGGCATTAACCCAATAAGGAAAATGTGATTTCGCTTCGCTTTCGAGCTATCCTTACGGATATATCCGTACACTGATTTATTTAATTTTATTTTTTCTATTTACAATTATTTCACTAATTTAGTCTAATTATTTTTACGACTAGTTGGATGATGTCCCTTTCAGCTCTTATCAGGTTTCTTCTGTTGGCTTTTGTCGTTACCACGTTTTAAACTCCATATGTTATCGTTAGCAGTATGATGGAATGTATAACATCTTGATCAGGCCCCATGGTGGTTTGTTTTCTCGATGAACGGTGCAATTGCCCTTGTGACTCTATATGCCGTTTCAATTCCCCCCCTTTAAAATTTGTCTTATTTTCAGTTGATTCGTCATATGTTCCTAGGTATTTTAATTTATTCGTCGTTCTTAGGGAGTAGTAGGTTGAATTCTTCTCCGCTGGTCGGATTCTCTTTTGTTGACAGGTTTCGCACTATCCTTAGACTCTTCTTGAAGTTTATTTTCAGTCCAGAGATGTCCAGATGCAGTTTCATTTTTCAAGAAACTTGGAAATATCCTGCTTTTCTTCCGTGACGATTAGGAGATAATCTGTGTATGCAAGTACGATCGGGGTTCTCAATGCTTCTGTGTCTTCATTAAAATTTGGTGTTTTCTTTATTGCCACTTGGTCTAAGACCATGGTGAATAGCCGGGGGACTAGAGGGCATCCTTGTTTGACTCCTATATCCTTTTATTTGGTTTCTGTCATTTGTCCAAACCATTGAATAGCGATGCTTTTGTGAAGGTCAGTCTTTATTATCTTATTTATTAGATAGTGCGGTACTCTTTTGCTGGCTATTGCCTCATAACTGATATTATCAAATGCCTCCTGGACATCTTATTGCAACTATGTGTAGTTTGTCCCTTCGCTTCATTTTTCTTCCAGGATTGTTCTGGTGATGTACATATGGTTGTCCGTTGATCTGCCTTTAATGAATGTTGATTAATGGTCTTCTGATGAATTTCTCTAGTTTGAGCAGAAATTGTGCATAGTATTTTTATCCTATGTTGCAGAGTGTTGTTATTCTGTAATCGGCTATATAATAGCACTTTTGTGACTAAAATAAGTTTTTTCTGGTTTAACATTTACTTTTGGTAAAGTCAATTTTTAGTGCTGTTATTACAACATAACGTCTTGCGAGATTAATAACTTTTCTATTTCGATTTTATGGTAGTTTGGAAAAATTATCATTTTTATTAGTTTAGTCCATTTTGAAAGGCTCCACTCACCCTGTTATGTTGGAAAATTCATTATCCGGCTTTAAATATTCGGTACTCGTCTTTTTAAAGTATACCCTAAAAAATTTAATATCGTTAACGGTTCTCTAAAAAAGATAACTCCTGCAATTGATAAACAGCTTAAATCGCTAAAATGACACAGTAATCTGGTTTGCGCCTCGTTCTCATATGTTTGAACAGTTGGGTGAACTATTGTTGCCACTGAGATTTGCATGTAGATATAGTCCTTGAACTGTGACAAGCCGTCCTTACTCGAGCAAAAAAGGGAAATTGTTTCGTGTTCGTAATTTTTTGTGTGCCTATTATATGCTATTTAGTAATTATGCTTGTTCTGTTGCAGTCATCCTTTCAGTGCATTTTTCTAAGAAATATGTCGACGCCAAGATGAATTGATATGAATATTTTTTATTTTAAGTGACTGTATGTATGTACTTTGTACGTTTTATACGGTAAATTTATGTAGGATTTCTAATAATTGAATTGTATATACCTTGCCATTTTCTAATTATATTTCATGTATTTTCCAAGCGGTAATAGTTGTAATAAATTTGTTTGTGATACGAATCTAATCATGACTATTACCGTACTTGCAAGTTGAGGTTTCCAGGTTAATTATATTTCTTTTTCCAGAACTCCTGGGTTTTATTTTTATCACAAATTATAAAAGCTTTGGTTCGCTTGTGGCCTGGGAGGATTTTCAGCTTTTTGCAAAACACATATAACCCAATATTATGTGATTTCGCTTCGCTTTCGAGCTATTATGAAGATATCCGTATACTGATTTAATGATGATTTTTCTATTTTCAATAATTTTATTAAAAATTCATGATTGGGCCATTCGACATGAATAAAACTTTGCATAATTGCAGTCGGATAAAGTTGTTGCCGCCGGATAAAGATAACTGTTAGTAATGTTGAAAACTGTTCTTTAGAAAATTTACATTTTTCGTGACAGAAATCAATTTTGGAGGTACTTAAACATTTTATCTTTGGTCCATTTTTAGCGCATTTCCCAAAATTAGTTATGTTCTTAACCTCTCAACCCCATAGGCTCATAACCCTTGGAATCCGACGAAAACAGTGGAGAATCTTAATTGGGGAGGTAATGAGATTGTGATCTCGGATCCTTGTGCTTAAGTATCATACATCCACAACGTCATGATCCCATAACCCCAAAACCCCTTAGCTCTGAAGATCCAACGGAAAAAATGGAGATTCTAAGTAGGGCGATTCGTGCTATTGTGACATTAGAATCTTAAAATCAAGTGCCCTCTGACGCCATAGCTCTTCAACGGCAATCCCTCTATCCTCATAACCCCATAGCCCTGAGGATTCAGTGAAAAAATAGGATGCCCTCAATTAGGGAATCAATTAGATTGTGCCCTTGAAACCCTGTTACCAAGTAAGCCTATTCCAGCAGCATACCTTTCTACTACTGTTATGTATATATATATGTGAATAAATAAATATTATTGTAAAATAATAATTAAGGAAGATTACACTTTCTGTTCTTACTATATTAATGTTTTATATACCTTTTTTATGTACACTTTTTATGGACATGTAGATTGCACCGTCCGCAACTCATTGTACTGTGAACCATTAAATAGTAAACATCTCAAATTAGATGTGTATTTTATTTCACAGAAGTTTCTCCAAATAATATAAAAATTTATCCGTATTTATCGAAAATACGTAACAGTGGCGACGAGGTTTTCTGTATTCATAGTAATTTAATTAGAGAATATCCTAGATTCGATTGTAGTGAAATTTAAAAGTGAAACCACGTGCATCATGGCTCCACCACCGCCTCCTGTCGTATCCAATGTAATCGGACATTTAAGAGAATTCGACTCAAATTCTAGTGATTGGACAATATTTTTACCACGTTTAAAGAACTATTTCGAAGCTAATGAGATTGAAACGAAGGAAAAGAAACGTTCCATTTTTTTAAACCTGTTAACAGAAGATGCCTATAGACTAATTTTTAACTTGTGTGTTCCTGAAAAACCCGAACAAAAAAACTTCGACCAGTTAGTGGAGATTTTTAACAAACATTTTGGGTCTGCAACGTCCGTGCATGTAGAGAGGTCAAATTTCCATGATGCGAGGAAGTTATCGGGGGAGACAGTCAAAGATTGGGCTGCGAGAGTGCGTAGCTTAGCGGTGAATTGTGAATTTGGAACTGAATTACCAAATTTCCTGTGCAACAAGTTCATTTATGGTATGGACAAGGGGTCAATCAAGGACAAGCTGTTCGAAGAAAAGGTTAACATTAAATTTGACGAAGCCATCCGTATAGCGGCAAATAAGGAAGCCGCCATTAAAGGTGCGAATGTTTCACCAGTTTTCATAAAGGAGGAGCCACTCCATCATGTACGCAGTTCCGGATCCAGAGGTACGACGTCACAGCGTAGAGGAAGTTCGTCACAGTTCAAGGCGCAGGCTCCATGTGACGTTTGCGGAAGAAGAAACCACACATCGACAAAATGTCAGTATCGTGAATGTTTCTGTCATATCTGTCATGGTAAAGGTCACCTTGCCCCGGTATGTCCGCAAAAATTTAATAAAACTCAAAATAAAGGAGTAAAAAATAAAAATCAAAGGAATTTAGGAAAAAATTTTCATAATTTCATGGATGAAAATAATTTTTTGTTTACTGTTGCAAATTCAACAGAAACTAATGGTAATAGTAACCCATTTGTTATTGAAATTTATATTGAAAATAAGACGTATCAATTCCAAGTTGACACGGGGGCAAGTGTAACCTGTATATCACATGATTTTTATATAAATAATTTTTCAAATTTCTCTTTACACAGTACTAATAAAGAATTATATGTTTATACGGGACAGAAAATTAAACCCAAAGGTAGTTTAAATTTAACTATTACTTTTAAAAAGATCAGAAAAAATTTAGAAATTTTTGTAATAGAGAAGGGTGGCCCGCCAATACTTGGCAGGGATTTTTTAAAATTATATAATTTGGGATTATCTGAAATTAATTTTTTCTCTAATGATTTTCACATTAATAATATCACAGAAAAATATAAAAAGTTGTTTGAGCCAGGATTAGGCACTTTTAATAAAGGGGTAGCTAAAATTATATTAAAAGATGATACTATAGCACCAAAATTTTTCAGAGCAAGGCCCATTCCATATGCCCTAAAAACCAAGGTAGAAGATGAACTAAATCGATTGTTGGAGCTGGAAGTAATTTCGCCGGTGGAATATTCTGAATGGGGAACACCAGTGGTGCCGGTCCTAAAACAAAATGGCGCAATTCGACTCTGTGGAGATTTCAAGGTTACCATAAATCCATATTTGGAAATAAATCAATATCCTTTACCTCGCGCCGAGGAGTTGTTTGCAAAATTAAGCGGAGGTATTGAATTTTCTAAATTAGATTTAACTAATGCTTATCAACAAATATTACTTGATGAAAACTCAAAAAAATATGTAACTATTTCGACACATGAGGGTCTGTTTTCTTACCACCGCCTCCCTTTTGGAGTAGCTTCAGGTCCAGCCATTTTTCAAAAAACAATGGATTCTTTATTACAGGGTTTAGAAGGGGTTATTTGTTTTTTAGATGACATTTTAATAGCAGGCTGTAATAAAGGGGATCATTTAAAAAAATTAGAAAATGTTTTAGAAATATTACAAAGTTCTGGATTTAAAATATCTGTTGAAAAATGTTCATTTTTTCAAGACTCAGTAAAATATCTTGGTTATGTAATAGATAAGGAAGGAGTGCATCCCAGTGAAGATAAAATTTTAGCAATAAAAGAGGCCCCTGTTCCTCAAAATATTACCCAGTTAAAATCATTTTTAGGATTAGTAAATTATTATGGCAAATTTTTTAGAAATTTATCAACAACATTGCATCCCTTAAATAATTTATTGCGAAAATCGGTCAAGTGGTTTTGGTCAGAGGAATGCAACAAAAGTTTTAATTATATTAAACAAAAATTAGCATCTGATGATGTGTTAGTACACTTTAATCCTAATTTACCTATAAAATTAATAGTGGATGCTTCCCTATACGGGGTTGGAGCTTTAATTGTTCACGTTTTTCCAAATAAAATGGAAAAACCCATTGCATACGCTTCACGTACCCTAAGTAAAAGTGAAAAAAACTGGTCGCAGATTGAAAAAGAGGCCTTGAGCATAATTTTCGGATTAACCAAATTCAATTTATATCTTTATTATAATCATTTCACTTTAGTTACCGACCATAAACCTTTATTAGCTATATTTAGCCCTAACAAAGGCATACCTCAATTTTCTGCCAACAGATTACGTAGATGGGCCATAATATTATCTAGCTATACATATTCGATTGAATATACGAAGTCGGAAAAAAATAAAGCCGATTTTTTGTCCAGGTTACCTTTAAATTGCTCAGAAAGTGAAAATGTTGACGATGGTTTTTTAGAATATTCAAATTATTTTTTATCTGGAAATGAATGTCAAATTAAAATTGCAGATGTTGAGGAAGCAACAAGAAGTGATGTATTTTTAAAAAAAATAATTAAGTTTGTTAAATCCGGCAAGTGGCCAGCATTTACACATAAAATAGGAAAATATCAACCGTTTTTATTAAAAAGATATGAACTTACTGTGGAAAGTAACTGTTTAATTTGGAATAATAGATTAATTATTCCAGAACTATTACGTAAAATTGTGTTAAATCAATTACATTTTACTCATTTAGGAATTGTTAAAATGAAGGGTATCGCTAGGACTTATTTCTGGTGGCCAAATATGAAAAAAGAGATAGAATATTTAGCAAATTCGTGTGAATCATGTAATTTAAATAGTCCAAGTCCGGAAAGGGGGGAATTGTGTGTCTGGACATGGCCAGAAAAAGCATGGGACCGAATTCATGTAGATTATTGCGGTCCAATTAATGACAAGATGTTTCTTATCGTCACAGATGCTCATTCCAAATGGCTAGAAGTATTTGTAATGAAATGTTGTACGACGCAAGCTACTATTATCGAATTAAGGTATACTTTTGCAAGATTTGGCCGTCCAAAACAGTTGGTCTCGGATAATGCTAAAAATTTTAGTTCACACGAATTTAACTTATTTTTAGAGCAAAATGGCATAGAACATTTATATTCACCCCCATACCACCCTCAATCGAATGGGGCAGCGGAGGCAAATGTAAAAACTGTAAAAAAAGCTTTGAAAAAATCTTTATTTTCAAATAAAAGCAAGGACATTGATTTACTATTATCTAATTTTCTTTATGATTATAGAAATTCAGTACACTCCACCACTGGTGTAACTCCTTCTGAAGTGATGTTCAGACATAAAGTTAACGATCGCTTTAGTTTATTGTCTCCCAGCAATATTATAAAAAACAATGTTGATAAAAGTCAGAATCAACAAAAAAAATATTACAAGGGTCATCGAGAAATTAAATTTAATATAGGTGACATTGTTTTAGCTAGAGGTTATAAGGTAAATAAAATATTTTGGTGTAAAGGTTATATTAAGCAAAGGTTAGGGAAAAATGTGTATTTAGTAGAAATACCAGAGTTAAACACCATCTGGAAACGTCATATTGATCAGATAAAACCATTTTTTTATAATAATTGTGAAATAAAACAAGGCACACTTCCGGTAACACCTGTAGAGCAATCTTGCTCAAGTTTACCAGATGAAGGTGTTTCTAATAGACCCAAACGTAATGTTAAACAAATAGATAGGTTAGTTTATAGTTGAGATATTAGATAAGTTTTAAATAAGATGTATTACAATAAGTTTTGTTTCTTTTAAGGGGAGAGATGTTATGTATATATATATGTGAATAAATAAATATTATTGTAAAATAATAATTAAGGAAGATTACACTTTCTGTTCTTACTATATTAATGTTTTATATACCTTTTTTATGTACACTTTTTATGGACATGTAGATTGCACCGTCCGCAACTCATTGTACTGTGAACCATTAAATAGTAAACGTCTCAAATTAGATGTGTATTTTATTTCACAGAAGTTTCTCCAAATAATATAAAAATTTATCCGTATTTATCGAAAATACGTAACAACTACGTAACCCCGTAAACCCATAACTGTGTAACTTTGGGAATATAATAGAAGAATGTGAAGAATCTATACAGAGGAACTGAAATCGAGTAGCCCGTGGCCCCTTAGGTCTTAAACATCAGCAAAACTTTCAGCCGTATAACCCCGTGATTCTGGGGATTCAATAAAAGTAAATTTGGGAATTTTAATTGGGGGTTCAGTGAGAATGTAACTTTGGAAGTGGAGTATCTTCTCAGGTGATTTCTGTTTAGGTGACTTCATTTGATTTCTTGCTTTTGTGAACTCTTTTATCTTCGAATGACCTATGTAACCTAAATAAACCTAAAAGGTATTTAAATTGTTACTTGGAATAGTTTTCCATGGCCTCCTCACAAATTTATTAAATTTTTCGAAAATTAACCACTTTAGAGATAAATATGACATGTCATATATCGTTGGATAGCTAATTTAAGTTGTGATCGAATAATGAAATAATTTACAGGGTGTTCCATTTAAAAAAAAACACAAGTTATGTCTATATCTCGAAAACTGAGGCATGCATAATTTTCTTCTTATCGGCAACGAATTCTACTCAAAAAAGTGCCTTAAGAATGTGTTACTCGATTTTCGATTAGACACTTGCCAATTGAGATATATGAGGTCATCCAAAAATGCCAATTTTCCAAAAACGCCCTGTAGCTCGGTAGTCGAAAAAGATAGACGATCGCGGTTTGCCCCATTGTTGGTTTGTTGAAAATCGATCTGCCATAGTTTTAGAGAAAACTTCAAATCCCATCTAATTTGGTCCACCCTGTACGCATTTTTATTAATGCCAAAAATGCCGAAACTGCTGGTAGTTAAATTTGGATATAAACAGACGAAAATTATAGATCTCATTAACTTAATTTCTACATTAACCGGTTTCATACATTGATATATCAATTTTGTAAAAAAATCCGAAAATCAGTTACACGAAACAATCAGTATTGCATGTGAAAAAGACGTAACGACAAAGACAATAACAACATGGAAGAGTATGCATATTCTCACCTGTAGCATTTTTTAATGCTGCTTGCCAAGGTCATGTATTTCAAGGTGTGGCATATTTTTTTCTCGTCAGTGCTGTAGCTTAAAATTTAAAAAGTGAGCAATATCGTAAACTGGTTACCACATTATTTAAAGCGAAATCCTATATAAAATGCATTTTCGCTGTATAGTCAATATTGAAAATAAAAAAGGACGTTTAAGCTGTTAGCGTTGTGTTCATTACCGGATTTGGCTCCGCACAGCTCGTTAATAATGATTTTTAACACTTCGTGTTATTATACTTATCAGAAACAGGTGAAAAGTATTCTTATGAATAATTAATTAACGTGGCAAAGTTACAACCGTAAGCCTGCATCTACTTCGTGTAATTTAGTGGACGAAATTTTTCTCTGGTTTAATTATGCTGTCTGTTGTTCATAATATGTGAGGATACTAGTCCGAAAATTATGTAAAACATTCCCGAAATATTAAATGTTAAAAACATATTCAACATATCCCATTCAAAAGCTATAGTCGAACAAGGTCCATGACCTCTGGTTACGATGATACATTATACTCTCACCTTGAAGGTGTTATATCTGCAACGCAACAACGAGAAGGAAGATGAAAAGATCCACAGACAAAAAAAACATTTCAATAATACAAATGACTATGGAAAAAGCATTTGAATTGGGATATAAATTAACATCGTTTTATTTTCGTGGCTATGTATACACAGCGATTAATATTACTGGTATATACTTAATTTGAGTATTCACTTTATAGGAGAGTAAATAGTTACACAATACGCAATCAGAAAAAGCCGTTGTATTAGTACTAATAAAAGAGGTATCATTTGTGTGATATTAATTCGTCAGACAACTTGGGGGGTTGGAAATTCTAGTATTTCTACGCTGAATGGGAGGTCGTCATTTCGATCGGGAGTAATGCAGTTTTTATAATAGTGTATTAAAATGTTAATTGATCATCACAAAATAAAAAAAATTTCGACTAAAAAATCTTGTTTCCAATTTTTTCTCACCTTACACGTCCTTTTTTAAATTTTATGGGGGCGGTTAAAAAAAGTACACGTACATTAGGGTGGCCTTTATTTTGCCTTATTTATATTTTTTTCGGTCTCATCCCCAAAAGTGGTTCCGGATTAATTAAAAAACCATTAAGTCATTAAAATACGCAATTTTCACCTATTTGTAAAAATATCTCGTTACCGGTTGATCATATCGAAATTTTCTACATTTTTAATAGAATGAAAATTTCATTTTCTAAAACTTCGTTTATTTGTATATGAAAATGAGCCTCTCAAATTTTCATAGTGTAATTTTGGCTTTAAACATTATTTGCTCATTTTCTACGTCGTTTCCAAACGACCTCAAACTGATCTCAAATTTGTATTTCTTGAAATAAAAAAAATCTGTTTTCAGTTATCTATATCAAATCTAACTCGCACACAAACACGCACATCATAAACGCACACCACATATAACTATACCTCCCAAATCCAAAACCAAGGCTGTCCGCGGACATACATCCAAAAGCCACCTGCATTGTCAGTGCCGCACAACCTTTCCAAAGCTTTTCCCATCAGCTCCTTGCTGATATCAGCACAACGTTCAGCAGATAGACCTCTTCGCTTTTTGCTATCTAGTTTTCCTGAAATATTAACTGTGTTATTTTGTCCACTATTCGGTTGACGTGACTAAAAGATGAGAGTTTATCTAATTTTCCTCAAAAATTTTCTTCCTTTTTAGCTGTACTTTCAAATGTTTTTTTATAGACATCTCTAGCTCGAATATAAGGTTCTACATCTGGCCAATGTTGTTTATTACACGTTAATATACAGATTTTTTGCCAAAATATTAATATTTCGCAAATAATATCCAAAATCAAAATCATCCAAAATCAAGAATATCAAAAAATTTTACGATTTAATGTGCGCATCAAAATTTGTTTTGCGCGCGAAAACTGCATGCCAATGAATTTCCGCTGGATTCTTTTTCACGGCTTTTCGTTTGGCACTATTGGCATCCATTTTAAAATTTAAAAAAAAAACAAACAAAAAAATCGATTTGCACACCCTTCTGCACGCGACGACTGCCTAAAATTTGCGTTTCTGGCATATTCATGGTAATTTCATTCATATTATATGATTGGCATGCATTTTAAAAACGTTGCACCTGACTGGTCATGTACCGCCAGTCTATTAGTAAAATCTCTAAATAGAAAGATTTTAGCAGCGTCGTGAAGACTCGTGACCGGTAAATTCAGTAATATGTGACCATAATTGCGAACAATTGAAGCCGATCTGAGGTCCGCTATATCTCCCTACAGACGAGAACTTTTCATCTTATGATGTTTTTGGTCACATCAACCGAATAGGAAAACATAAAACGGTTAATGGTTCATGGAAAATCAGATGAAAAATGGTGAAAGAAACTTAACCGATTCGGTGGTTCGGTACTTACGTGTAGCATTGAGACCACTAGAGCTAGAGTATGGATGTATATTGTCGTTTTTAGCGAGTTAACGAAACTGTAGCAATGGCCTAGACCGCGATTGGGGGAAACTACGTGGTTAGTCGCTGTTATCTCTACTGAGTTCGAGCCTCAGCTGCAGCAGATCGCAATATCGCAGAGAATCGCGAAAAAGAATTTGTTGAGATCGTACGCCTAGCAGACAACCGCGATAGATACCGTGTTGCTATAAGACATCCCTTACAATAAAGGGAAGCTAATTCTATTAATTCATGGGACACAAAACGTGTATCCTGGCATTTCAACGAGAACATGAATGTTCTGGTGCCTGTTTATGCCAACCAAAGCTTCATTATTCTTATTCAGCTATTAAATGTATGAGCAAAATGCAAAGAATAAATAAATTTTCTTCCAATTATGTATGTATAACATTTCGATGTAATCAACAGTTCACGAGAAACTATTGAAAATAGATGAAAATTGAGTCTGATGGTGAATTTTAATTGCCTTGAGGCAGTGGTTAGCTTTAGCCGATCGAGTTGAAATTTTATATACTTCATTTTTTAAATAATTGGAACCACTTTAGGGGGTGAGGCCGACAAAATTGTAAGAAAAAAATATCGATGAAAATTGCGTCTGATGGTGAATTTTAATTGCTTTGGGGCACGGGTTAGCGTTATCCGATCGAGTTAAAATTTTGTATACTTCATTTTTTAAATAATTGAAACCACTTTAGGGGGTGAGGCCGAAAAAATTGTGAGAAAAAAATATCGTCAAGTATAGCTAAGGACCACCCTAACGTACATCTTATAAAAATTCAATGGAAATTCTTTAAGTTTATTTCCTTTTAAATAGATGAAATATATCCACAGCATCAGCCCACCTAATAAATATTTGTCATCAATCTCTGAAATTAAGATTAAGATATTTTTGTTTAAAAGTCGTAATAAATCTCAACCAGATGCTTTTGCCAATCTAAAATTTAATTTATCCAATATGTGCCAAAAGTGAAAGTCCGACGGGTACGATCCAGTGATCGTGCTGACCAGGGGACGTTGGACCACCTCTGCCAATCCATCGACTGTTATTCCCGGGCAGTATGATTTTATAGTCATTAAATAACTAAGTGAAACAACATTATGCATGTGGTACTTTTTCTGGAGTCAAATTGCTTCATCTCCCTTCAATGTTTTTTGTGATTATCTTATCGGAATATGATTCCTTCGTCAAAAATACAGAAGAAAGCTTATCTTGTAACACTGTAGAACCAACAGTTTTCGAGAAATATGAACCTAAAGAAACATATGCATCTCAACTTGTAATGAAATAAAGATGTGTCGCTCTCCCTTGTAATTTGGGAACTTCTTTTTCAACATTTATCAACTTCTCAAGTTTGCATTTTATTACGTAACTGATCGTCATTATTTTAAATTATCAATATCTAATGTAATTTTTTTCCCTTAATTTACTTCAGAAGGCTCCCTTCCCTTCTCAGTAAATACTAGCTCGGATAAAATACGTGAAATATACGTTCTAGTGGTACAAAAATGGAATTTTGAATTATTGGTTTCGAAAAATTACAAATTGCTCGAATGTAATAAAGTCTTACAATCATTTTTTATTCAGAAAAGCTCACTCTGGGACGGAAAATTCAATTTTCCAGACACATGTACCAACTAAAATGTACGGCATGGTAACAAAAATTATTGTTATATAAAATAGTATTAAAACAAGACAGATAGGAACATTTCAGTTATGTTAAACCGGCGCCGGCGCCGGTCTACAATGAAATTATTTTCCATCATACTCTGATGTCAATAAATAACACAAAAAGTCTCAAATTTAAACACGTATGCCATTTGACATTTTTCTTTCAACATAACTGAAATGTTGAGGGGGCGGGGTATTTTTTGGGCGTTAAAGGTGGAAAATGAGCCAATCTGACAATTCTAACTTCGGATTCGGTTTCAGCAGGTCCAAATACATAAGGATACACTGATGTGGTCCGTAGGCCAGACCACTTTCTTTTTTGTTTTGGGTGTGTCTTTGGTGTTAAGGGTGAAAAGCGAATGAATCTGACAATTCTGACTTCAGATTCGGTTTCAGAGGGTCCAAATACATAAGGATACAATGATATGGTCCGCAGGCCAGGACACTTTTGGGGTGAGGGGTGTTTTTTTGGGGGGTTAAGTGTGAAAAACGAGCCAATCTGACAATTCTGACGTCGGATTCCGTTTCAACGAGTCGAAATACATAAGGATACACTGGTCTCGTCCGCAGAACATTACTTAATAAATTTCCTTTTCAAATTAATGAAGTTTCATTTTCTATTAAATTTTTGAAGTTATATGAAACTTTCTATAGTATATTTTATTTTGTTTCGATTAAAATTGGGTGAAAAAAGGAGGGTCAAAGAAAATGCATTTTTGAAAATTGTAAAAATGCACTTTTAAAATAAAAAAATGCTTTTTTTGAAGATTAAAAAAAAAACGAACTCTGTCTTCTAAAAACACACAAAATAACGTACATTTGAAAAAAAGTGACGTACAATGCCTCCTTGATACTGTGTCTGCTTGAGGGGCAGTTCCAACACAGCCGAAGACGTATTTACGTCAGAGAAACGTGTTTTGCGTTGTGTTGATAATATTCCTCAGACCCATAGACGTAAAAACTTATTCGATGAGTATAAAATATTATTGTTAAAACTGATATAAAATTATCGATTCTCTACTATCTATTATGAAAGGTTAGTTGCAAAATAATATACTCAGCAATATATTTAAGTAAATAAGTATGACATTTCATTGGGCCCAGAAAAGTTTTTGGTTACAGAGAAAAACACAAGCTAAAAACGTACTCTTCGCAGTGTTTTGTAAATAATGTTAGTTTTAGACATTTTTAATTTTATAGTACGAACTTAGTTGGTAAAAGACTCAGTGTAAAATAAAGTAAAAATAAAAAAAACAAGGTACCAAACTCCATTTGGGTTTCGAACCCGGGACCCTTGGACTCCGAGTCAAAAGCGTAAGAACTACACTACCACCTTACACGTAAAAAAATGTAAATTTTTACATTATAAGACACGAGATAAAATCATATTTTCACGGTTGTATATTACATTATGAAATGTATATTTGTAAAATATATAAATATTTAGATATTAAAATGAAATATCATTCCACCAGATTTCTATTCAGTTACAAAAACATAAAAATCAATAATTTTTTTTTCAAATTTAAATCATTAATAACATTTTTATTTACCGATCGATTTTGTTCAAAAACAATAGGGTTCTTTCTCTAGCTAACGCTAGCTTACTATCCAAATTTCAATACAATCGGATTTTTCTTTCTTGAGTTATCGTGCTTACAATAAACGTGACGGACGGACGGACAGACGGACATTTTGAAAGTTGTTCAGAATTCGTTCACTACTGCAATGATATGAAAATTTTTTGTCTGCGAGCGATATTTACGGTTTTAGAAATGTACCGATCAAATGCAATATACTCGTTATACTTCGTTTTCGTATTTGCGAAGAGTATAATAATCAAGCTTTATATGGTATCAAATCACCACTTTTAATAGATTTCTAGGAAGGGGGGATTGATCTCGCATTTGCCACCCCATGGTCCAACTGATTTGTACGGCATAGCAAAAAAGGTCATCCTTGTTAATATAAAAATCGAATTTCATAAAAGCCGTACGGTATCACCTTAATACATAGAGGTCACTTTTCGGAAAACGAAAATTATTCCTGTACTTCTGTCCCATTATTTTTGTACGGCATTCTCCATTTAAGAGTCACAGATATAAATACAGTCCAAAAAAACGTAAGACGTACAGGATCGTTTGAAAAAATGCATCCCCCGTGGGTTAAGATTTTCACTTTTCCGCGGCTTTCCCATGTCCCACCTAAAATGTACTGCATAGGGCTCAAAGTGATTTATTTCTGTAGGACTACAAAAATTATACCTTTTCAAGCGGTATCATATGACCCCCTTAAAATTTTGCATGGGCTTGTGGTCTAACTGGTAAACATATTTCTTTTACTTTTAGGTTGGTAATATCATTAACTTAAATTTTACTACAAGTTGTAGTCTTTGGTATAAAATACATCGTTCATTAACTATAATAGTTCAATAAACATCAGAACGTATAAAATGCGTGAAATATGTTCCATTGGTTTAAGGGTGATTTTAGTATAATAATAATAAGTGTATATAGTATACCACTTTATGATTTTATGTTTTTGTTATATTTATGATTTACTTTTCCATTACAGGTAGAAAATTTAACGTTTTAAGTAAACCCTCAATTTATAGGAATGTCACACACGTTAAATTAGTAATTAGCCTAGACTTTATACATTTACTGAATGTGTTAATTATTTATATAAAATACGTTGATTATAAACCACTAGGTGAGATTAGAAAATATTATTTAAGTATTAAGCAAATCACAACTTATACACTTTTTTATTTATTATGAAATTACCTACTTTCTGTATATTGTTGCTCTAATGTGGGCACGCTAACATACTAGCTAGGTAAATACTTTAAAACACTCATTATTGGAGAACCAATCGAAACAACTACTCCTCTAGCTAATACTGACGAAGTATTGAATTACATGATAGGATTTCTAGCATTTTAAGACAAAAAAAGTATTGAAAATACTTGAAACATTTATTGAAATTCAGTCATTCACAACGATTATATTGAACCTTACATTCTATTTCAACTCTAGAAAAGTTGTACAAGTTTTTTCGAACTCGTTAGTTCTCATCAGTAGAGTATATGATATATTTATCATGATAAAAGCAAATGGCGGGCTAGGCATATGGAGTAAGAATTACAACATCGCGTGTGCCAGCTGGCTGAAATGAAATAACTGAGAGCTGGGATGCTTCGCCGACGGGCGAGTTTGCTGCCGCTGTGTTGTCATATCTCTCGCGCTACGTGAATGTACATGCCTAATCTGCAATTACACGCATCGTACATGTGACATTTGTCATGATAATAAACGTTTAAATTTACCGTTTTTTTACGTATGATTTTGCAGCATATAAAAAGTTTGTTAGACTCATTAGTGTTTATTGGGTTAATAGGGATTTCCATCCCCATGCTTATGGGAATTCTTTTTTGACATAGATTCACCTCTAAAAAATTAATGACTGCGTACCTGAAACACCCTGTATTAAATGAATTTCACATCCGAAAATATACCTGCATTTAAAAGTTATGATTTATGATAATTTGGTATTAACTCGCCGCCATTTCCTCATGTAAGGATTTAGCTGAATTTTTTTTTTTTTCCTACGTCATTATATTCTTCGACGCAAATTCTTGTATTCAATACAGTTTAATAGTACTAATTACATTCTCGGTGGCAGAGTTAGGTAAACGTGATATTGAATTTTGACAGGCTTCGACACCGTCACCATACTGTAAAAGACACGCATCCGATTACTCCAATTTTTCTAATTTGGTTTACGTTTAGACGTTTGAACTGACTCACCGACGCAGAAGATAGAGTAAACTTCTTTCAAAAATGTCTACTTTTTATATTTCCGTATATAAAGTTGATATGATTGACTGTTACATTCCTTGCACAGGGAGGGAAATCTAAACTATATTTAAGACTACTATTCTTAAAATAAAGTTATTGTATTCGTATATTAAGAATAGATTTTTTTTTTCCGTCAAGGAAAATGTTATTCATAAAAGGCATAATCTTAGTTTGCTGTATTCAATGATAACTAATTATTGAATATAGAATAATGCAGTAATAAAAATACCTAATACAAAAAATTTAAAACTTTATTTTTTTATTTCGCCTTTGCTTTTTTAAAATTAAATATAGGAATCCCACTATGCCTTGTTGTGTAAATACAATTGTTTCATAATTGTCATAAGAATATTTAAAGAATGCAAAGCATATCTTTCGATTCTAATGTTATAAATACGCAGCCGAAATTCTTGAAAAACGTAAACACGAAGTTGAATTCCTTGTGTCTTCTAAGAACTATTCGAATTTTTCAAATATTTAAATGTAAGCGCCAACCAGCGCACTTTTAGAAAAGAGTTATATACGTAGGGTAGATTGTGGCTAGGTGATGATTAGCAAACATAAAAGGTTTATTATTGTGTGTTAATCACTATCAGTACTGTTACCATCATCAAATTGTTTATTAAACCATGCACGTTAAAGGGATAAATATATAAAACGAAAATGTTACATGCTGTTATGAAATAGGCTTGGTTTGAAGTGTATACATACAGTATGCAGCTTCGAAGTTAAGGACAAAGCGTATATAAGTAGTATGAGATAAAGATAGTTGATAATAATAACTAAGCATGTGTCACCTGCCTCCTACCTCATTGTTTATATTTCGTTGTCTATGTTAAATGTTATCTGTGTACTGCATATTTGCTCCTTGGCTTCATTATAGCTTGATTTCGGTTTTATGTTTATTATGGCACTCGTATAATGTACATGGTGGACTAAACTTGACACGATTTGGGAATTACATATACAAGAAGTGATCGTACAACAAAATCAATACCACACTAAGCATAAAAAGGTGACATTTTTTGAGTTATAATGAAAACAAGTTTATCGTTAAAACTACAAATTCTTCAGCATATGGTGTTCAAGATTGTATAGGGCCTAAACCAACTTTTAAAATTCATTTTTGGAACCAATGTGAGTCTCCGGGAGTAAATTACATAATATATACAAGCTTATACATCTAATGTTGTCTCGATTACCCGTTCTAAACCATATTTGCAATGATTTTTGAAACGGATGCAAATGTCAGTATCCGAAGATAACTGTTGAAGCCTCCGTTGAATGCGCTACATGAAATATTTCTCATCAGAAACCCCAAAAACTCCGTTTGTTAGTGTAGCTGTAAAAAATCTTCAAATGGAAGTTCCACTATTATAGGTTTATTACTTCCACGTCCAGTGGAAGTATAGTAACCACAAAAATTTTTTTAAAAATTTGTATTGTCCAAATAGGCTTAAAATGTCATGAAACGTCGAGATTTTAAGTTTGAGCGAAAAAAAATTTTCTGTCTGTCTGTCGGTCTGTATGTCTGTCGGTCTGTCTGTCTGTCGGTCTGTCTGTAACTTTTTTTTTGTGCGCACGTTTACTCTGAAACCGTTTAAGATATTGACTTGAAATTTGGTACACATATGTACTTTAACGAGATCTAGAACTAGATTATATTTTCATCTTGTTCCGTCGAAGGGATGGGGGGTAAATTGGGGTAAATGGGTAAATCAAGCAGGTAAGAGTTCATGAAATTGGTATTTAGTATATACAAGAGAAGCTAAGGTCTCAAAAAAATTTTTGGCATTAGCCACCCCCATTACCACTCCCACCTCCTTATTAAAGGGGATGAAAAAAATTGTGATTTAGTGTATGTACAGGAACCAGAAACCTCAAAATATTTTTTTACTTCATCCACCCCCCACTACCACCCCCCTATCACTACCCCCACCCCACTACCGATGTGGGGTATCGTTTTATGGGTTTTTGGGGTAGAGGATTTCAAATATTATATTATTAAAGTTCCATAAACAATTATTTTCACATACAAAGTTTTTTCGTTGTGAGTGACTTGGATAGAGAATCTGGATGTGGAAGTAGTGATTCCTTGGGCAGCGGTTTTGATATTTCGGTTTGAAGGGGGCATACTGCAGAAGAAATGATGGAATAAGACTTCGGTAACAGTTCTTTATTTTACAATGTACACGTGGTCCATATTTCCAAATTACTTCCACGTCGAGTAGAAGTATAGTAACGCAAAAAAAATTAAAAAATTTTTATTGTTCAAAAAGGCTTAAAATGATATGAAACGTCGAGTTTTTAAGTTTAAGCAAAAACATTTTTCTATCTATCTTTTTTTGTGCGCACGATTACTCCGGAACCGTTTATTTTGGTCTTATTCTATTGAAGGGTTGAGGGGTAAATTGGGGTAAATAGGTAAATCAAGCAAGTAAGAGTAAATAAAATTGGCATTTAGTATATATAAGAGAAGCTAAGGTCTCAAAAAATTTTTTAGCATTAGCCACCCCCACCCCGTTTTTAAAGGGGATTAAAAGGGGATTTAAAAGGGGATTAAAAAAATAAAATTGTTATTTAGTGTGTGTGGGAACAACCAAAGGCCTCAAAAATTGTTTTTACTTCATGGATTTTAAAAGTATCTATATAAAGTTGATTAGCAGCTGAGGTGGAGAATATTATGCAATTGATTTTCTATTTGATGACTCTAATGACTCATAATTAATTCCCCTGTAACAATTCAAATACGAATGAACCCAATAGTATGCGCTTTTAATATGATTGACACAAGTGAAGGAGGTAGGTGGGAAATTATCTGGAAAACATTTTCTGAATTATAATAAAGCTAAGCCATCAGTTCATCAAACGATTTGGAAGATGACCTAGGCTTTATCGTTAACACTAGAAATTCCTTAGCCTGTGATATGCAAGGTTCGAAGGGTCTATAGGACTTAAACCGAATTTTTTTCACAAAATCCCACGACATATCAAAGACATATTACTTACTTTGCTCCAAAATTTTTCAATATTTTACCATCAAAAATTAAATTAATAGTCAATAAATCTCACAAATTTAAAACCGAAACGAAAAGGTATATTTTGACAATTTTTGTAAAATACTGGATGATCGTGTACTGTGACCTTATTAAAACAATTAAATATTTCCCCTCTATATATTATAAACTTATTTGTACCATAACTTTGAAAATAAATTATTTGCTTTGATTTGAATTATTGCAAATATTTTATTTTGTTTTACTGTTATTGTATTGTTGACATAAAAACCAAATTTTACCGTATTAAATCATTTTTCATGCAAACTTTTTACAACTAGTATTATTAATTTCGTGTACCTTTCTTAATTCTTAGAGATGATGGGGTGGACAAAACGAGATTTTGTCCACCCCAATGTCGTAATTAAACTTATATTAAACAAATGTTTTTTTTTAATTACGATGAAAAAAGGTGGACGATTGTGATTAAAAAAATATTGACTGTTAATTTTTATTTATTTTTACAAATAAACTAATAGGATTTTTTATCTTTCTGCGTAAAATTTGTAGTCGAGCTAAAGAACAAATTATAACCGGACCAGCGCACAGTGCTTCCAAATTGAGTTTTTTGGTTCAAAAATGGCTAGAGAGCGTAAATAATCTTGTCGGAAATGAACATTTTTTTTTTTTAAATTAAAGCTTACCGAAATTCCAACAAATCCTCGGAGCCCGAATTTTGAAAAAAAAATCCTTTTTTATTATGTTAAGTTAAAGGCCAAAACCATGGAGGTAGAATATAAATAAGGAGTAGCCATAAAGCTTATATCCTACAATGAGAAACGGCCGCAGAAGGCGTGGCTTGTGATCATATTGTCATGAACGGCTCGCCAGGTCCTGTTTTTAAAAAAAGTTTATACAGCGTTTGAGGAGATACATGTTAGTTGACTTTACACATTGACACTACCATATATCAAGCCAGTAGAGTAATGAATGAGATGGCGGTTTCACATTTCAAGCAAATATAATATAATATAATCTAAAATAAATAGAAAATAATTTCAACATATCTTTTGAGTACGGACCTGTTTTAACCTATGAAAAGTGATTCCAAAACATTTCTTCTTATCGATACTACTTTGATTTGTATAGCTACTTGGCGGACACGAAATCATATGTTATGGTGAAAAACACTATTTTCTATCAAAAACATTTATTTTATAATAATATTAAACCAAGATACATGTCGCGTTTTGTTGACGTTTCGATCATACTAAAATGAGGAATGTGCTGCCACATTTTGCTTCTTATGGCGACTCCTTATTTATTCAACCTCCTTGGCCAAAACATTGTTTTTTGCCTTTAACTTATAGTAGGGGAGCCTTCCCTAGCTGTACGTGCACCCCTCGCCCGATCCTTGGGGACAATGTTTTTCATAAAGATTAATGCCTAAGGAACAATTTTAGACATGCCCTAAAAAAAAAACTGGCTGTACTTTCAAAATGGCGGCCATATGTTAAAAAGAAACTGTTGCCAATGTTGTTTTTGTCATTTAACACAAAAACTAAAAAAGATGGACAAAAACTTTTTTCACAAAAAACAACGTGCATAAAATTTTCTACAATTTTGTACCTATACAATATTTTGATAGGAGTCACCATTTTCCAGATAAATGAGTCCAAAATGAAGAAAATATGGAAATTCATATATCGGTAAATCACTTAGAGGAAATAACTGTGACAATTATTGTAAGGCGTATAATATAACTTTACATTATTAACATAAAAATAAAATAAAATAAACTGAAAAAATTAATAACAATAATAATATTATAATTTGCAGACATTTATCTCGAAAACGGTAACAGTGGTATCTGGAAAACGGTAACACCTATCCAAATATTGTATAGGAACAAAATTGTAGAAAATTTTATGCACTTTGTTTTTTGTGCATCCATCTTTTTTAGTTTTTGTGTTAAATGACAAAAACCATATTTGCATTTTTTTTTAAACGGACGTCATTTTGAAAGTACTGCCAGTTTTTTTTAAGGACATGTCTTAAATTGTTCCTTAGGCTTTAATATTTATGAAAAACATTGTCCCCAAGGATCGGGGAGGTGCACGGACAGTTAGGGTGGGTTTCCGTAGTGTTATGTTTTATGTTGAATTTTATATTTTATTTTAAGAGATGAATCATTTATCATTAAAATGGTAACTCCTATGCAAATATTGTATAGGAACAAAGTTGTAGAAAATTTTTTGTACTTTGTTTTTTGTGTCGAAAGTTTTTCTCAATCTTTTTTAGTTTTTGTGTTAAATGACAAAAACCATATTTGCAATTTTTTTTAGGACATGTCTTAAATTGTTCCTTCGGCTTTAATCTTTATGAAAAACATTGTCCTAAAGGATGGGGGGGTGCACGGGCACTTAGGGTGGGCTCCCGTAGTATTAATATAATAAGAAATCGGCAGCTACGGAAATTGGCTGAACCTCTCCACTCGGTGAATCTTTGAAGCCGAAAAGAGCACTAAAGAATATGAACGTTCTCATTTAATTATATTTTTTTATTTATTTTTAAAAACCATGTAATTCTTTGTGGACAGCTTCTCTGCCAGCTGTGGCCGGTGAAGTGTTCATAGTGGACCGTTTCAATGCGAGCTGATAAATATTATTTTTATCTTCACACACGCACGCACAGACATTTTTCAAAAACCACTTTTTTGGGTTCCTGGGACCTCAAAACGTAAAGATGTTATCTCAATTTTCGATTTTGGACCAATTTTAGTAACCTCCCACAATTTTATTGTGGGGAGGTTAAAAGGACATTTTTTTTCAAAATTTGGGCACCAGGATTTGTTGGAATTTCGGTAAGCTTGAACTTAAAAAAAAAAATTGTTAATTTCCGACAAAATTTGCGCTCTCTAGCCATTTTTTAACCAAAAAACTCAATTTGGGACCACTGTGCAGTGAATGCAGAGCGCACATACGGTTTGGCATAAAAACCAAGATTGCTGACTTCCTCTCACTTTCCGAAATGTTCGCCTTATGGATTCCTGATCTACGCATGTAGCCAATTAAGGTTCTGAAGTCAAACTCTTTACACTCAATGTGTCAATGAAAACCTTGTCAGAGGAAGGACTAATACTGATTCTTACGGATTCAGTGTCAAGCGACACAGACACGTTACAGACCGACGTTGATTTGAAGTCTTTGTAAAACTTAGTTCGAATTATGCCCCTTCCAGATTCAAACACCGCACCGTTGCAAACGCTGATCATGTGCATTTATTACTATACTACTTTTACAGATTCAGTGTAGTATGTTTCGTCTCATCGCTATTTGATAGGTGTTCAAACGCGCAGACGTCTGTCTTAACCGAATTCATTGTCGGTGCGTTTGAAACGCTGCCCGTAAACTGTTAATATAGTGGTTTGAAATGGAACTATAACCGATACGAGAGGAGCAGCATTGTCGTTTCGTGAAATCGCTTGAAGATTAAATAGAAACCATAATGTATTCTTCAGATATGCTTAGCCGTCGAACTGATTAAGACCCTTCTCCTTTCAATATCGGCTAACTGCTGTTCTATGTGGAGGTGCTTTGTCATTCAGCGGCCCTCTAAAATGACGTAAATGATACTACAGAATGTCCTGGTTTAACACCATGTATAATGGCAGCTCAAATCATAATGCTGCTCTCTTCAACGCACACTTGGTGCAGCTGCAGCTAGTACTGGTATTCAACTGTTCGTCGGGAATCACTCAGCAACCCTAGGTTTCATCGTCAAACATCTGCCTTCCCAGTGGTCAATATCACATCCCCATTCTGTCGCGCTTTTTTTTGTTCCGCCCAGAATCTAGGAACATATAGAAATTTCCTTATATTGTAGTTTCCTGCATATTAATTGGTTCAAAACATTTACACCTCCAAAAATTAGCTTACCCTTTAATATTTTTGTTGTAAAATCATTCGGCTATTGTTGAACCATCATAATTTGTTTTAAATATGTATAAAATTATAAATATTTTACGAATTCACAAGTAAAATAAGCTATCCGATTTTCCCCCCAATTGTCGTGTACTTTTCTGCAATCTACAGTGGTAACTTGACAGCAGGAAACATGGCAGTGGTTGTATTTCGCAACCTTAAAAAAACAGGGGAAAACTTACGGATGATTTTAAAAATTGTATCAGGGAAAATTCAACTTTTGTCAGGTAAATATTTTCAGCCCTTATTAAATTCTGAAAAACAAATACGAAAGCGATTTATTAGGGAAACATTTGAATTAGAAAGAAATTTTGATAAAATACCTTTTCCGTCTGCTAATTTTACTGACTTTATGTTCAGAGTAAAGTGTTATGTTTTGAATTAAGAGTTTTTATTTTATTGTATTCATTTTTTAAATAAATGTATATTGTAGAATTTTTTATTATTCGAGCCATAATAATTTTACGTTAAAAAAAAACTGATACCGCTACTAGGGTGGGTCGAAAAATATATGTATATTTTTTCTTCGGAGCGCTTTGTGAGCGGAAAAGTTGCCTATTGTAATAAAAAGAAAAACGGCATAAAAAAAATTAAAATCAGTTAACGTCCTCCCCGTTCACGCATCGTACTTAAAGTTTATGAAAAATGGCAAAAATCACGATATTTTTTGGAATTTTTTTCTGTTAAAACTTTTAAAATAAACACGCTTTAATTTTTTATGCTTGTTTTATAGTTTAAATAACCTAACTGAATTAAATTCTGATCAATAATCTATTTTTTTTCCGTTCACGCAATTTTCACTATGCAACTCTTCGCTAGTGTTGCTTCAACAAAACGACCCAGAATTCATCACGTGGAGGTGGTTGTACGTCGAGTTCCACCCAAACCTACCCAACCAACCATCCAATTGTTGGGTGGTATTTACATTATGTTTACAACTATTTACAAACATTTTCCATAGGTAACACAGTAAGCCAAAGATATGAGTACTATGAGTAGATTCTTTTTTTTACTGTGTTTTTTTACTTTTACTTTTTTATATCTACTGCACATTTAAAGTCTGAGTTTTTGGAGAAATGGGGCTATCCATAAATGACGTCACGCCAATTTTTGAGATCTTAGACCCCCCCCCCCCCCCCCCATTGTCACGTTTTGTCACGCTGAGTTAGACCTCCCCAAAAAAATTACGTCCCTTATGTTTTTTTCGATTCCGTTATTTATTATTCACGATATTCTTCGCCTCATGGGGGGTGATAGTAAAAATCCAAAAAAAAATGTTTACCGTCTCATGGGGAGGGGAGGGGGGGTGCTAGTAGAAGTCCAAAACAATTTTTTTACGGCCTCATGGAGGGGGGGGGGGGGTAGTGGAAATCCAAAAAAAAATTTTTACCTCCTCATAGGGGGGAGTGCCAGTGGAAATCCAAAAAATAATTTACAATATTTTTCTTTTCTTGATTCGTTCACCATTCGTTACGAACCCCCTCCCCTCCCTGGAGCGTGACGTCATTTATGGATGGCCCCAATGAGGCATAACCGATGTAGACTTCAGTATTGCTCGGATATAGCCATCTCTGGCTTCATGTCCACATACTTTATTCGAGGCTTCTGTCACAAGTTTGACGCACGTCTCCACAACCTGAGTGTGACAGGGAAACTTTTATATTTCTCTGATGGGCCTAGTGTCAGAATTGATGAGTGATTTAGGCCCGGTTGTACAATCCAAGTTCACGTCCGGTTCAAGATTAAACTAAGCTCAAATTTAAGGTTGAGTTGTACAAGCCAAGTTCATCTTTAAACCTAGTTCATTTCCTGCCATTTTCGAAGGTTCATGTAAGCTGTCGAATTTTTAGATTTAAACCTGGTTCAAGATAATTATAACCTAGAAATATTTTCTATTTTGATTTTTCTACACACCTATTTTGTTTCTGTGCTGGTTCTGTTAAAAATTAACAAGAAATGGCTAAACAGTTTCACGAAAATATGGGAATTAACGAATGAGAATACTTCAGTGAAATTTTGCAAGTGTTGAGAAATGCTCACCGATGACTTCAAAAATATTAATCATTTGTAATGTATTCTGCCTCGTTGTATATTTCATTTTGCATACAATAAAAATAAGCAAATTTTTATTAATACAAATCAAAATTATTATAGGAAATATAATTATTAATATATGAAGCGGAAATAAAATTCTAAATACCTACTTAAAAAATAAATAAGTGACAAAATGTGGTTAAATGCAACTCATAAAGGACCCTGCACATTCACCTCTGTAAAATGGCTTTCGGTCAAATCGCTTCAAATTCTTGTTAGTATGTTATATATTTCGAGGTCCTGATCAAAAGTCTCCAGGGACACGGCGCTTCAAATGCCTTACTTTTAGCTCCAGAGCCTTGAGATCGTTGAACATGGCGTTTCCAGCAGTATCAATGAGACCATATGTTGAAAACTATATATAAGACTAATATAAGGACCATTTTGTGTGTATGTGTTTGTGTGTGTGGGTGAGTGCATGTTGTCGCGCAAGCGTGTTTATTAACCTTCAATTATTCGTGGATTGTTGAGATCTATCTGCGGGGGTCGGTGTGCTGCATCCATAATCTTCAATAGAGAAACTGAAGGATAATGAACATTCTGCTCATACCTAACGTACCCAAGATACCACAGAACACTCGCAACATGAGCGCATGTGCCGAAAGTCCTGGCTCCAGTCTTGCAGGTACAATAATATCCATCAACCAAGGTATTATCGAGATTTTCATCCATATCTTCTGCTACATTTTCATTGTATGAAATGTATATCTCGTACTTGGACCTGTTCCTGAATCTAGAGTAAACTCTTATGCATGTTTTATATGCATAAAAAATTAAAGCGTGTTTTCTTTTAAAAGTTTTAACTAACAGAAAAAAATCACAAAAAATATCGTGATTTTTGCCATTTTTCGTAAACTTTAAGTACCATGCGCGAACGGATGTTAACCGATTTTAATTTTTTTTATGCCGTTTTTCTTTTTATTGCAATAGGCAACTTTTCCGCTCTAAAGCGTTCCGAAAAAATACATGTTAATTTTTTTCGACCCACCCTAACCGTCGACCTTTAAAAATTTATCAGGGAAAAACAGAGAAACAAGTCAGGAAATTTCCAAGCGCGGCAGGGTTGGCATGTTTAAAACAAAATGTTAAAGATGATGTTTAAAACATCGCATCAACTTTTAAACAAATGTTTTAAACATATTTGATACACAATGTGATGTTTTAAGCAACTGTTTAAAACATACCATTTAAAACATTGAAGAAAACTGTTTTAAACAAAAAAAACTGTTTAAAACAAAAAAAAAAAAGTTTTTTTCCAACCCTGAAGCGCGGGGTTGCTAACAATCCTGTCTTATTATTGCCTAATTCATTTGTTAACTTAGTGACATCAGTTTAAATCGTGGCATGTAAAACTGGTATTTTGTTGTAAAAAATACGCAATTCTACAGTGTTTTGTCAACGCAGATGTTTTGAACCGTTTAGTCAGTACCTTTTCTCAACAAATAGTAACTGAATAAAATGATATGATATGAAATTATATAAGAAATTTGTTAATAGAACGGCATATATCCTTCAAATGTCTCATATAAGTATATATTTAGAAGGAAGTTTCTAATATAAATATTTAAATTTATTATTGTTATAAATCTCGGAATTTTATTTCTTATATCATTATGCAAATTAAGGCAGGATATGTATGTACAAAAGAGGGTATTGAGCAAAATAAGTTAAACACATGCAATTTGGACATATTTATTTACGTTACTTATACTTGAGGTATTTATATATGCGCCATAATACCGAGTAGCTTGGTGAAGTTCATCGCTTATAACTTTGTGCACTTTGAAGGGATTTCTACGACATATTCTGAAAATATTGTTTAAAAAAGTATTAAATACTATTAAAAACGTCTAAGTATATGAAAGAAGTTGACTAGATGTTTCGTAGGGAGAGAACTTCTTGTTGGTATACTAGCATGATCAAACTTAGATCATCGGTATGTAGAAAGAATGGTGATTTTCCTGTTTATTTTTTTTTACCCCCCGTTTAATAGTGGGGTGCGGGTAGTAATGGGAGTGGCTAATGCTAAAAAAATTTTTGACACCTGAGCTTCTTTAATATATACTAAATACCAATTTTATGGACTCTTACTTGCTTGATTTACCAATTTACTGGCTATCGGGGTCGGAACTATTATTCATATATTATGAATTGATCATAAATACTAATAGATGGTACGGGGTAACAGTTGCTTTGTAACGTTCTTTGATTTTAACTTGCAATTTTTCAAAGGTTACAATATTCTCGAGCTTTCTCATAATTTTTTTCCAGTAAAATATTGCATTTGATAATGTGCAATTTTCCCTTTGTAGTCTATCCAAACAAACGGCCACTGGTTTTAGTCTTTCTATAAGCGATTCATAATTTCTTTTCAACTTGAGATCAGTAACTCTCCTTCTAATATCGATATCAATGTTATCTCGTTCATTTTTGTCCTTGCATATGGCTATTAAAATATTCCAATTTTTTATATACGAGTCTCAAATAGAATTCCAGCGAACTTCTGTTGGTAATGTCAAAGCACAGCCATTTCTACAAGAAAACTCAGCTCTAGCATGATGATTATTTCGAAAATATTTTATGACCGGGATAACTTGATTGGTAATATTTTCCATGTTGAAAGATTGAGCCAATAATTGACCCTGATGTACACCACAGCGATAAGTGATTAAAATTTCCAAATTTTTCAAAATCATTGCTCGACTTTTTTTTTCCATATTAGCAGCGTTGTCGGTAACGATGGTCCTTATCTTGCAACCGAATATCTATATCGGTGCTATACTAAGTCAAGTAGCGATTAATAGAATTCTGAGCAGGGCCGTGGAGAGAAAATACGGGCCCGGGGGGGGGGGGGGGGGTAATTATTTTTTGAAAATTGATGAGCGGCGGGGGAGAAATCCGGAAAAAAAAATTACGGGCCTCTCAAAAAATTTTTTGATGAGCGGGAGGGGAGAAATCTAAAAGTAAAATTTCCGGGCCCCCGAAACACGCCCGGGCCCAAAAATTTTTTGATGAGCGAGGGGGGATAAATCCGAAAAATAAAATTTTACCGAAAAAAAAATGTCTGGGCCCCCGAAACAAGCCCTGGCCTCTCAACAAATTTTTTGATGAGCTGGGGGAGAAAAAGTAAAATTTTTTGATGAGGGGAGGGGGAGAAATCCAAAAATAAAATTTTCAATGGAAAAAAAATTTTCGGGCACCTCAAAAAAATTTTTGATGAGCGGGTAGGGGGGAGAAATCCAAGAAATAAAATTTTACCGAAAAAAATTTCCGACCCACCGAAACAAGCCCGGGCCCCTAAAAAATTTTTTGATGAGCGGGGGGGGGATAAATCCGAAAAAGAAATTCCCAAACAAGCCCGGGCCCGGGGAATCACCCCCACACCACCACTCCCTCGTCGGGCCTGATTCTGAGATGCAGACGGGCGAACCGTTGCATCATCGTTACTTAAAGGGAGTCTACAGTCGACCTAACTCGTTGGAGCCAACTTAGGCGATATGCCTTGAAGTTTGTCAGGCCGACCGATAGGTACCGACAAACTTCAAAGCATACCGCCTAAGTTGGTCCCAACTAGTTAGGTCGTCTGTAGACCTCTTTATTTATTTTCCACTGATTACACTTCAACGCATATGTTTTTTATAATTTGTGGAAAGTATAAACCATTTTTTCTTATTTATTAGTCGGGAGCCCTCCCTAGCTGTACGTGCACCCCCCGCCCGATCCTTGAAGACAATATTTTTCATAAAGATTGAAGCCTAAGGAACAATTTAAGACATATTCTAAAAAAAAACTGGCTGTACTTTCAAAATGGCGGCCATATATTAAAAAAAACTGTTGCCAATGTTGTTTTTGTCATTTAACACAAAAACTAAAAAAATGGACAAAAACTTTCTTCACAAAAAACAACGTGCATAAAATTTTCTACAATTTTGTATCTATACAATATTTTGATAGGAGTTACCATTTTCCAGATAAATGAGTCCAAAATTAAAGAAGACATGGAAATTCATATATCGGTAAATCACTTAGAGGAAATAACTGACAATTATTGTAAGGCGTATAATATAACTTTATATTATTAACATAAAAATTAAATGAAATAAACTGAAAAAAATTAATAATAATAATAATATTATAATTTGCAGACATTTATCTCGAAAACGGTAACAGTGGTATCTGGAAAACGGTAACTCCTATCCAAATATTGTATAGGAACAAAATTGTAGAAAATTTTATGCAATTTGTTTTTTGTGCAGAAAGTTTTTCTCCATCTTTTTTAGTTTTTGTGTTAAATGACCAAAAACAATATTTGCATTTTTTTTAAATGGACGCCATTTTGAAAGTACAGCCAGCTTTTATTTTTTAGGACATGTCTTAAATTGTTCCTTAGGCTTTAATCTTTATGAGAAACATTGTCCCCAAGGATCGGGGGGGTGCACGGACAGTTAGGGTGGGCTCCGTAGTGTTACGTTTTGTATTGAATTTTATATTTTATTTTAAGAGATTAATCATTTATCTGGAAAATGGTAACTCTAATGCAAATATTGTATAGGAACAAAATTGTAGAAAATTGTATGCACTTTATTTTTTGTACAGAAAGTTTTTCTCCATCTTTTTTAGTTTTTGTGTTAAATGACAAAAACCATATTTGCAAATTTTGTTTTTTTTACGGACGCCATTTTGAAAGTGCAGCCAATTTTTTTTTAGGACATGTCTTAAATTGTTCCTTAGGCTTTAATCTTTATGAAAAACTTTGTCCTAAAGGATCGGGGGTGTACGGACACTTAAAGTGGGCTCCCGTAGTATATGATTTTTTTATTTAAATCAACATTTTGGAAAAGATTTAAATCACTGACTTAATAAATTAAAATTAAAAACAAAAAATCCTTTTTTCTCCCGAAAATTGGGAAATTACCTATTGCGAATATTGAAATTCGATATATTTGAGCTTTTCTAAAGTAATTCGCATTGGCTAAAATTGAAAATGTTAATACTTAATGAAATACCTAACAATACAAACCTGACAGGACTGCGTATTGTGTCAATTATTACCGTTTATTTGGCTGTTAACGTAGGGTGTAGGCATTGACACTGGCCCATTCAATTGACTCGCCAATCTACAATATTAATCTGTTACAAATGTCGTATTGTGTATTATGCTAATTATTATCTTTATTTTATTGTTGATAGTTGGTGGCGTTTGACAATGGCCTAATTTTACTCGATCATACCTACGTTATAAGAAATGAGATCTTGTCTACTATCAAATTGTTAATGATTAAAAATATTGCAATACATTTTCGTAATGTCCCAAATTGCCGTCTTGTATATAGATGGTCAAGTCGTTATTTAAATATTAAGGAGGTTATCAGTCGAATCTGAGCCGTAAGGGGGGGGTGTGCCACTCAATATTTTATTGAAAAATTACTAAAATATTGATGTATAGTACCGTCGCAGATATAAAGACGGCTACACCCATGATAATTATTTACAGAACTGTTATTAATATGCTTCTCTCTCAGATTCTGATATATGAAAATTAAATATAAGTAAATAAATATAGTACGGGAGCCAGCGACACTTTTTTTTCAGTTGCTATATTTGTTATAATTGGTTTAATTTTTTTCCGTCATATTAATATAACTTATCCACAAAACAAACTCCTGCTACATCGTTAACTGCAGCAACATTTTGATTATTTTTAAAAAGTGTCACTGCTGTAATACTCGTTTAAAGTTGATATTTTTGGGTCCTTTATTGACATTACAATGATTTCCTGCCACCGTTATTGTAGACCGGTGTGCTCCTATCGTTAACAATAATATGTAATTATGTAATTAAAATAAAGTCAGTTGACAGAAATGTTTAAAGCTGAAATTCTTTTTGCGAGTAGTTTATTACTTGAAATCGTTAAAAAACTTGTGCTGCCGGCCATTCGACGGAACATGGCTTTGGCAAGAGCAAAAAAAATCACGTCAGGCGTTGGCCCGCTGGTGCGCCTGCAGGAGTCGATTTTGTGGAAACAGCCTAAATATAACACTAAAAATAAGAAATTAATTTTAAGCAAATCTTACAAAAAATAATGTCGCTGGCTCCCGTACTAATAATTATTTCTAATTCGTAATATGAGTATTTACGTATTTATGTTGATGAACCCTCCAGAATCGACCTAAGTCGAAGACAGAATCAAAATTCGACTTAGGCAAAAATTTCATTTAAGGACATTTTTTAGGAGTGAGGGACTACAGAGCCACAGACCAGTCCATAAGGACCGTTATAAGTTCTATAAGGCATTTGAAATGACCAGGTGAAAATTTGAAGAAACACCGAATTTTCACTTAGGAAAATGTGTTTTGGCTCAGGATATGAGAGCGAAAGTATATAGTGGCAAGGATTTAAGAATAGTATCCTTTTTCAAAGGTGCAACAAAGTTGGACTTTGAAGAAAATAATATTTTTTAAAAGTACGCCAAAAATGGACTTGAGAATAATTTTTATCAAAAGTACGCCAAAATTGGACTTGAAGATTAATTTTTCAAAGGTACGCCGAAGCTAGTTTAAAAAGTACTCCAAAAATGCACTTTGAAAAATATTAAAATATTTTCCATTTTTATTCCTCCACCAAAGACATTGACCATTGAGGTAAGGTCATTGAATGTCCTGTACTAAATAAAGTATGAGCATAAAATTTTAACGATGCATTGCATCTAAAAGGCGAAACCAACGATTTTGACAAAGACGGCGTAGCGCCGATAAGAAAAATTTGATAAAAATCAATGCACATGCATAAGGCCGGTTTCTCGCATAGAAAGAGTTTGGATTCACTCAGCGGCTCGCAGTAGTCCATACAAAGAGATGGTAGGAAAGCCAATAGCAGGGCTTTCCAAACAATAAAATTATAGAGGAAAACGCCTTGTGCACAAAATTCGATTTTGCCTAAAAGTCACTCGGAAATGGATCGTTGTAATTTTGCTAATATTGAACAACTGCATAGGGGCAAGTAAGTTGTGGACTAATCCAACGCCAAATAAACTTATGCAGTCATAAGTCCTCATCAATGTCTTTTGAGTACGTGAACCGCCATGATACAAGAACTTTAAAGCTAAGTAGTCTCTAGCGAAACTAAATTTATTTAGTAAAACTTTTTTAAGTTAAAATCAGTCAGCCGTAATTATAATATTACAAAGAGTCTAAGACTTCTCTAAAAAGCTCGCATTTTGATTCTGAGAAGGTATGCATGAATCTTTTCTACCTAATCGATCGTTACCGTAAGCGCTCTCGCTTGTATGGTCTGAAAGCCGTTTGTCTTAATTGGGGAAGGCGCGATTCTTACAATAAGAATTTTGCTATAACCCCTTTTTTGTATAACCATAAAAATAAACGAATTCTTTGAACTATTGCATCTTAATTGATCTTGAGACTTGTTGCTAGTCTATAATCCCTGGAACTTTCGTATCGAAGGCCGGATGTGTCGAGTTACTGCACCACACTCGACCTTCTAGTTGCTGTACGGAGGTTTGATAGGGATTTTTTTATGCATTTTTCTCAGAAATTTCTAGGTGCAGAATCCGTTATTAGCAGAAAAAAACGTGATCGTCACGTCAGAAATTAATCCCGCCGAAGAGAAATTCTTCGATTGGGATTTTTTTATGCGAAAATTTAACTTTTCAGAAGGTACCAAAACCTAAAATCAGGGAATTCACGTCCAGAGAGAGCGCCGTTAATGATCTGAGGTAGTGCAGCCTTGATCAGCTATCGAAGTGCATCTTATCTCGAACCCGTCTGGGAGTAGAAGAACGGGGTAGCACGCGACTGGCGCCCCTGAGAAATAAATTGGTGTCGCGTCATTTTGACGCCCGGTAGTGCGTTCTTCTACATTTACCCCCCTTACTAAACACCCTGTAAGTGTGGGTTTGGAAATTATAACACTAAACACTAATTTATTAACTTACATACTAATTACAACAAATAGTTACTTCACTAATAGAACACTGAGTACCTACTATAGTTCAATAATTCAGTCATTTCGTCACTTTGCTTACTTCTTCTTGATCTGTTCTGAACTCACTATCTGAACTGAACTGTCCTCTCCGGCCACTCGTCCTCTATTTATATAGCTAAGTACGTGGTTCGGGAATTCTTTACAAATTCCACAATGTTCTAGATGGATGTCTGGGACGATTGCCGAACTAACTAACTATGCTTAGTTTTCTGTTACTCATACATGGAACTTAGAGGGCATTCTTATAGATGTCTATAGACATCTAAAGCTGTGACAAGTATAGTTATAAAATGTAACCAAAATAGTTATATAAAATACACATATTTAATGGAAAGGCTTCAATTAGAAGCTGAAATATCTCATCCACACTTTGTTATGCATGCAGATGTTTCTTTAACTTCGTTAATAACACTATTCTTTAAAACAAACATTCAGACGTGAAATTTTTGAGTGTGAACATGGATGAATGCTTGAGCTGGACACACTTGATTTCCAAAATAAATTCTATTACATATATGTTTAGGAATTTACGATTAGTTTTGCATAAGCATATGTCTCAAAATTTAAAATCTGTTAAGAAAGTCCTAATTTCTCAAAATAAACAAAAAATAATTAATTTATCCATTTACCTCTCTTATATCGGCCATATTGAGGGTGCAACATAAAATTTTTAATTTTTGACTTCACATTGGTGATCAGCGACCCAAAAAACATAAATAATGTAAGTTTCATTAATTTATTCTCAGTACATCGTTAATTATTGATTTTTTCACCCTCTCGGGGCAAAAGCACATCTATTCCTTTTTAATATTTAAAGTTGATACCCTAAAGTTTAAGAATCCGCAAACAAAAAAAAATTCCAAGCCGCTGTAGAATTAATCCGAAGTTTGGGTACTTTTTGACACCAAGTGACTGTATGACTACTATGAATTTTCGAGCTGCTGTAAATTTTGAGCAGTACCGCGAAAGAAGATTATTTATTAAATGATTTAAGTCTTAAGGAATTTTATAATCTACAATATTGGCAATTAATTACTACGTAGGAACAGCAGGACAGAAATAATTGCAAAAATCTACAGTGAAACACAAATTTCCACCTTTTTGGGTGGGTGTAAATCGTAATGTATTAACAACAGAGAAAAATTGTTGTTAACATATCAGTGTGAAGTCGAGAAATTCAAATGAAATTCATTGTTTCAAACAAATAACACTACTTTCAATCAATTTTATTAATTGCAAAATTAATGAGTATTAATGATGTCGGAACAACGGGAGCAGACATATTTCCGAAATTCGAAAAAAAATTCAAACTAAGCTATTATAAATTATAAATTTTTGTCCAAAAAATAAAAGGACAATTTCTGGATAGGGCCACCCTTTTCACCTAGGGGTATAAAAAATAGCCTACGACCTATTCTCAGACGTACCAAATATACAACAAAAATTTCATAAAAATCGGTCGAGCCGTTTCGGAGGAGTTTGATAACAAACACTGTGACACGAGATTTTTATATATTAGATATTACCTAATAATTAATAATATTTAACCATTTGACTTCTTCAGATATTTGGTGTTAAAAGTTATTTTTGTTAAAATGAAGAATAGAATATTACATAATATGCATTTTTAGAAGGAAAGAGAGAGAGATCACTGCAAAAAAATTTAAAAAAAAATGAGTGCGCAGGGTTTTCTAAAATGCAAATATCTCGATGAGGGTGCATTTTCTGAAGATAAAACAAATATCCCTTTTTTGCTTAAAAATAATGGTTAAATAAAAAATTTGCAATGAAATTACAAATGAACGAAGTACAAGAAAGTTATGACGGATTCTGTTATACCAAGATAGCTTACGTAGCGCCCTCTATGTGATACACCAAAAATGCTAGCTTATTCGATTTTCTCACGTCAAAAAACCTCTATTGTACCGACTTTTATGTTTATGTGTGAACAAATAACTGAAATATGACATTACTGATTTTTTTTTATAACTTTAACACCCTGTATCTCAGTAAGTATTAACATTTTCAGTTATTAGCAAAAAATTGCTAATAATGCTTTCCGCTATAGAATCTGCAGGTAAAATATTATCCATTCCTTATGAATCACCCTCTATATAGTAAATTATTAATAATAGAGAATTATTTACATAAAAAATGTACGTTTTTTTATTCTTTACAATATTGGTCATACCTAATTTTATGATAGAACTAACCGGAAAGGGGATAATCGGGAAAAACCTATTTTGACCATCATTTTTGTAGAAATTATTCACACGTGAAATGACGGGTTGACAATATTAAATATAGAATGCAAACAACTTTTTTCACCGAAAACGTTCGTTGGGTACAAATTTCGTACAGGACCTACTTTTTTATTTGCCTCGAATTGCATATTGACTTCACATTTTCTATTACTCTTCGAAAAATTAACTTTCAAAAATTAAAGTTAAGTTAGATTTTTTTCGCAAAACCGTTCAATGGTCGAAGGGGACGCACTCCATAACGTTGAGATGATATTTCTAAGAAACCGATGAGAAAAAACTTTGGTTAGTCCGTACACCTAGCAGACAACCGCGACAGTTGGCGTGATGGTGTTAGACGCGCGCCGCACAGTGATGGAAATTGGAAACAGTTCGAGCCACGCGGCAATTTTTTAAGTTAAAATCAGTCAGCCGTAATTATAATATTACAAAGAGTCTAAGACTTCTCTAAAAAGCTCGCATTTTGATTCTGAGAAGGTATGCATGAATCTTTTCTACCTAATCGATCGTTACCGTAAGCGCTCTCGCTTGTATGGTCTGAAAGCCGTTTGTCTTAATTGGGGAAGGCGCGATTCTTACAATAAGAATTTTGCTATAACCCCTTTTTTGTATAACCATAAAAATAAACGAATTCTTTGAACTATTGCATCTTAATTGATCTTGAGACTTGTTGCTAGTCTATAATCCCTGGAACTTTCGTATCGAAGGCCGGATGTGTCGAGTTACTGCACCACACTCGACCTTCTAGTTGCTGTACGGAGGTTTGATAGGGATTTTTTTATGCATTTTTCTCAGAAATTTCTAGGTGCAGAATCCGTTATTAGCAGAAAAAAACGTGATCGTCACGTCAGAAATTAATCCCGCCGAAGAGAAATTCTTCGATTGGGATTTTTTTATGCGAAAATTTAACTTTTCAGAAGGTACCAAAACCTAAAATCAGGGAATTCACGTCCAGAGAGAGCGCCGTTAATGATCTGAGGTAGTGCAGCCTTGATCAGCTATCGAAGTGCATCTTATCTCGAACCCGTCTGGGAGTAGAAGAACGGGGTAGCACGCGACTGGCGCCCCTGAGAAATAAATTGGTGTCGCGTCATTTTGACGCCCGGTAGTGCGTTCTTCTACATTTACCCCCCTTACTAAACACCCTGTAAGTGTGGGTTTGGAAATTATAACACTAAACACTAATTTATTAACTTACATACTAATTACAACAAATAGTTACTTCACTAATAGAACACTGAGTACCTACTATAGTTCAATAATTCAGTCATTTCGTCACTTTGCTTACTTCTTCTTGATCTGTTCTGAACTCACTATCTGAACTGAACTGTCCTCTCCGGCCACTCGTCCTCTATTTATATAGCTAAGTACGTGGTTCGGGAATTCTTTACAAATTCCACAATGTTCTAGATGGATGTCTGGGACGATTGCCGAACTAACTAACTATGCTTAGTTTTCTGTTACTCATACATGGAACTTAGAGGGCATTCTTATAGATGTCTATAGACATCTAAAGCTGTGACAAGTATAGTTATAAAATGTAACCAAAATAGTTATATAAAATACACATATTTAATGGAAAGGCTTCAATTAGAAGCTGAAATATCTCATCCACACTTTGTTATGCATGCAGATGTTTCTTTAACTTCGTTAATAACACTATTCTTTAAAACAAACATTCAGACGTGAAATTTTTGAGTGTGAACATGGATGAATGCTTGAGCTGGACACACTTGATTTCCAAAATAAATTCTATTACATATATGTTTAGGAATTTACGATTAGTTTTGCATAAGCATATGTCTCAAAATTTAAAATCTGTTAAGAAAGTCCTAATTTCTCAAAATAAACAAAAAATAATTAATTTATCCATTTACCTCTCTTATATCGGCCATATTGAGGGTGCAACATAAAATTTTTAATTTTTGACTTCACATTGGTGATCAGCGACCCAAAAAACATAAATAATGTAAGTTTCATTAATTTATTCTCAGTACATCGTTAATTATTGATTTTTTCACCCTCTCGGGGCAAAAGCACATCTATTCCTTTTTAATATTTAAAGTTGATACCCTAAAGTTTAAGAATCCGCAAACAAAAAAAAATTCCAAGCCGCTGTAGAATTAATCCGAAGTTTGGGTACTTTTTGACACCAAGTGACTGTATGACTACTATGAATTTTCGAGCTGCTGTAAATTTTGAGCAGTACCGCGAAAGAAGATTATTTATTAAATGATTTAAGTCTTAAGGAATTTTATAATCTACAATATTGGCAATTAATTACTACGTAGGAACAGCAGGACAGAAATAATTGCAAAAATCTACAGTGAAACACAAATTTCCACCTTTTTGGGTGGGTGTAAATCGTAATGTATTAACAACAGAGAAAAATTGTTGTTAACATATCAGTGTGAAGTCGAGAAATTCAAATGAAATTCATTGTTTCAAACAAATAACACTACTTTCAATCAATTTTATTAATTGCAAAATTAATGAGTATTAATGATGTCGGAACAACGGGAGCAGACATATTTCCGAAATTCGAAAAAAAATTCAAACTAAGCTATTATAAATTATAAATTTTTGTCCAAAAAATAAAAGGACAATTTCTGGATAGGGCCACCCTTTTCACCTAGGGGTATAAAAAATAGCCTACGACCTATTCTCAGACGTACCAAATATACAACAAAAATTTCATAAAAATCGGTCGAGCCGTTTCGGAGGAGTTTGATAACAAACACTGTGACACGAGATTTTTATATATTAGATATTACCTAATAATTAATAATATTTAACCATTTGACTTCTTCAGATATTTGGTGTTAAAAGTTATTTTTGTTAAAATGAAGAATAGAATATTACATAATATGCATTTTTAGAAGGAAAGAGAGAGAGATCACTGCAAAAAAATTTAAAAAAAAATGAGTGCGCAGGGTTTTCTAAAATGCAAATATCTCGATGAGGGTGCATTTTCTGAAGATAAAACAAATATCCCTTTTTTGCTTAAAAATAATGGTTAAATAAAAAATTTGCAATGAAATTACAAATGAACGAAGTACAAGAAAGTTATGACGGATTCTGTTATACCAAGATAGCTTACGTAGCGCCCTCTATGTGATACACCAAAAATGCTAGCTTATTCGATTTTCTCACGTCAAAAAACCTCTATTGTACCGACTTTTATGTTTATGTGTGAACAAATAACTGAAATATGACATTACTGATTTTTTTTTGAAACTTTAACACCCTGTATCTCAGTAAGTATTAACATTTTCAGTTATTAGCAAAAAATTGCTAATAATGCTTTCCGCTATAGAATCTGCAGGTAAAATATTATCCATTCCTTATGAATCACCCTCTATATAGTAAATTATTAATAATAGAGAATTATTTACATAAAAAATGTACGTTTTTTTATTCTTTACAATATTGGTCATACCTAATTTTATGATAGAACTAACCGGAAAGGGGATAATCGGGAAAAACCTATTTTGACCATCATTTTTGTAGAAATTATTCACACGTGAAATGACGGGTTGACAATATTAAATATAGAATGCAAACAACTTTTTTCACCGAAAACGTTCGTTGGGTACAAATTTCGTACAGGACCTACTTTTTTATTTGCCTCGAATTGCATATTGACTTCACATTTTCTATTACTCTTCGAAAAATTAACTTTCAAAAATTAAAGTTAAGTTAGATTTTTTTCGCAAAACCGTTCAATGGTCGAAGGGGACGCACTCCATAACGTTGAGATGATATTTCTAAGAAACCGATGAGAAAAAACTTTGGTTAGTCCGTACACCTAGCAGACAACCGCGACAGTTGGCGTGATGGTGTTAGACGCGCGCCGCACAGTGATGGAAATTGGAAACAGTTCGAGCCACGCGGCAATTTCAATTGAATTGTACAGCAATTTTTTTATTATCTTTGGAATAACATGTACTTTGTGGGGGAAATGCGGAAAATATACAAAAAAACAAAATAATTAAAACAAAAACAAAAAATAAAAAAAAATAAAAAATCAACCCTTTTGAAGACTGCTTATCTTGACGTGGTAATAAGCCTATGTCTTCTACTTTTCAACCTCAATCACATTATTATTTTTTTTAGCTTCGCAGATACCGATTTACTCGGATTTAGGTACTTCCATGCTGCGACTAATGGCTCCTTCTCCAATTTACGAAAACACCTAATCAAATTTCACATTTCCCGCACTTCCCCCATAAAATACATGTTATTCCAAGGAGAATGAAAAAAAATGTATTGCTGTACAATTGAAATTGCCGCGTGGCTCGAATTTTTTCTATTTTCCATCACTGTGGCCGTACAACAAACGGAGGCCAACTAGAATAATGCATAGATTACAACGTATGTCAAAACGTTGTGAATTCATAGAAAATTGTCTAAGACTTTTTGTTCTCTTTGGCCGAGTATATCTTCTGGTAAAATTATAACCACCTTGTATAATTCAACTAACAGAAACGGTGAACGGACGAAAATAAAATTGTTGAAACGAAGCGTATAAATATTTTCTTTAACAAATATTTCCTTTTTTTCAGGCCTACTAGAAACTCATCATTGATTCCTTGGGATTGGCCCCTTTCCATGACGGAGGTTTAGCGGTAAGTGTCACTATTAAATTATTCGTAGCACACGTAAAGTTAATTCCAGAGCATCCATTATGCATGTAGCTAGACAACAGATTTTCAATTGAAAGAAAGATCAATGCTTATTAATTTTTGATAGGATTCTTCCTTAAAATATACACGAACGTTCGGTGTGCCTTTATCAATAATTGGAAATGATAGATTTGTCCAGTCGTCACGATGCGATGTCAATTAAACTACCCAAAACAATTAATGCACAGGGTTCATAGCGTCCTGGAAAGTCAGGGAATTTGGAAAATTTAATCAAACCAAATCAAATGAAATATGCTTTTTTGCCAAAAAATACAAACTATTTTTATTGACAAAGCCAGACCTTAATCTATTATATAAAACATGCTAGTATAAAATACAAACATAATAACACAAAACAAACGTTTATTTTTGTATAAAACAGGGACTTAGTCTAAACGAACAAACAATAAAATCAAATAGTCAATCAAATGTTTCCTGAAAGAATTCGTCGACTGACTATTAACTAACAATTTCTTTTTCGTTTATAATTCGCCTCAAAATAGGAAGATGATTGAATATTTTTTTGCTGTTAATAAGATAGAATTCTGTTTGAGCTGATGCTGGACTGGGATAACATCCTTCTTCGTACGACGCGACGTGTGTAGTGTTCTGGGTTAGCGTTTATCTCATGTCTAAACGTTATATGCATGAGACCATGCAGACTCAAAAGTGAAAATACATGCAAGTGTTATAATTCCATGTTTCAAAAACAGTGGTTTACACCGGCTAAATTTATAAGTAAAGCCCTACTTTTCAAATTTTAGGCCTGGCAACCCTAGATGCAGCGGTGGGAAAATTAACGACTTTGTTTTTTTTAATTAAATTTAGTTTTATCTAAGTTCAACTTTAGACCATTGTCACATTTCCATTTATATGTTTTTTAAATCTTCATTTAATTTAATTTCAATATATTCTACTTTATCTTTCACACCAATTTTTGCCTATAATCGGCCCAGAATTTCTGAGGTAGTAGTGCAGGTAGACGATGGAACACCTTGCCATTTCGCTCTATCAGTAAGGTAGCATGTAAACGAGGCATGTCCCAATCGACCGATTGACAGCGGCGGACCAGTAAGGTGGCCACCCATTCGCCCGATTTGAATCCAATCGACTTCTTCGTGTGAAGCTACTACAAAGAGATGCGAACGAATATTAAACTGAAAGAGAATTGCGTCAAAGAAGCCGAAAATACAATTCGACTAAATGGGTCGTTTTCGAACTATGAAAAGGAATAAAAAAATCACCTCGCTGCATTAACAGTTATTTTCTTCGAAGCGATGAAATTCTTGGGGTAGTGTGGAGTACGCTCAAAAAAAATAGATAAAAAAATCGTATTCTTAAACAATTCAAAATCGTATCCCCATATATCATGGTCAATATTGTTGCCTTTGGCGTCCTCTATCGCATTGAGCATTTTGGACGTCTATGAATGGAATACCTTGTATAGTGTATGTATTATACTGTGTATTCGTGAATGTTGTCAAGTAAATACAGAATATTTATTATAATTATTAAGTACTATTATATTATTAGTATATCTTGAAAATTCCCACTATAAGATCTATTACGCGAGGAAACTAAAGTTTGTAGTATTAATAAACTTGAATTTTACCCTATAAATCTTAATTACTTTCATTCCTAGAATAGTATTTAATTTGTTTTTGCCTTATAACTTTCATGCATATGCCAGTAAAGATTAATTAACTAAATAAATTATTTTCTAATACTAATTAATTTATTTATGTGTTTTTAAACAATCTATGTAATAGAACTGAGTATGTGACTAATGATTGGATGATGAAAATAACTTCATCAAGTGGATATATACATGCGTCCCGCAGTTCTTAATAATAATAATAATAATAATAATAATATATTTACTGTCCCAAAAGTATACGAATACAATGTACACTTACTTTCAAAACTTTCGCGTACACATTCAAAATTAAGTAACAAAATTTTAGCTGTGTGAACGGATAATTTTGGGATTAGGTTAAAAATGACATTGACATTTAATTAAAACGAACATAAAAATAAATACAATTATATTAAAATAGGTTTTAATGTTTTGTCACGGCCCCATTAGCCTCTAGCACCGCGTAGGTTTCGTCAATAATTTTGGTCTTCGCTCAACTCTCCCCACGCATTTTGAATAACTTCCCACAATTCTTCAACATTTGCAGGTCTAAAGTTCCTTTTATATTCTTTTATTTTCTTGACAATTAAACCCCAAACATTTTCTATAGGGTTCATATCAGGACTAGAAGACGGCCATGGTAATATTTCAATATTGTGATTTTGATACCACTGTGTTGTTATTCAAGCGGTGTGGATAGGGCAATTATCCTGTTGAAATATGAAATCATTAGGATATAATTATTCCACAGAAGAAACCATAACATTTTGCGAAGGTAAGCTACTGCATTAAACCGGCCATCAATGCCCCAGGTTCCCCTGGACCAAGAATACTTATCCAAGCCCAAACGTTGACAAAGAATCGTCCAGACTTGTGCCGTGGTGAAACATATCGTTCAGAAAATCTTGAATTTACCGGTCGATACACCCGTAAACGACCATCACTGCACAATTTAAATACTTTTCGTCAGAAAATATTACAGTGTTCCAAAAATGCATACATATAATTCAGGCAAAATATTATTCGGGACTGCTTATTTTCTTCTGTTAATATATTTTTCTTTGCACTTGCGAAATTTATAATTTCTGCTTTTTTCACACGACGGCACGCTGTCACCCACGATCCTGGAAAGTTGGTCTCAAAAACCGCTTGTCTGGCCGTATTATCTAAAAGGGCTCCCGTCCTGCTCCGTATTTGAAATTTTTTCCCGAACACGGCCTTTTAGTCACGGTCCCTTCTTGTTCCCACCTCTTCTTTACTCGTAGAACAGCGAAATTGCTCTTAACCCTCTTTTAACACAGGGTTAGGACTAACCCTCCTGTTATGTTAGTATGACTAGCCCTGACAGGTTCGGAGAAATTTAAATTTATATATATGACATCCGAAAGTTTATAGGATTAAACATTTAGTTTAAATGTCGAATATATTAGAAACTATGAGCCTTGCAATTAAAGATAGTTTAATCAAACTTTAAGACAGTTTTTTAATTTTGACTTCAGATTCATAATCATATTTTAACCTCCCCACAATAAAATTGTGGGAGGTTACTACAATTGGTCCAAAATCGAAAATTGAGATAACATCAAATCTTTACGTTTTGAGGTCCCAGGAACCCAAAAAAGTTGTTTTTAAAAAATGTCTGTGTGTGTGTGTGTGTGTGTGTGTGTGTATGTATGTATGTTAGCACGATACCGGCGAAGCTACTAAATGGATTTGGATGAAACTTTGCTTGATGGTTTCTTTAGTGCTCCAGAAGATCTGAAAAGGTTTTGGTTGAGATCGGATTACGTTTAGTGCCGTTTTGGCACAACAAGTTGTTTATTTTATGATTACTTACAATTTGTAATTGAACCATTGAAAAGCAGTAAAAATTCCGATTTCAACGATATATCACACTTGCACTTTTTCGATTTGGTTTCCGTGAAATAAATTAAAAAACAAAAATTTCACTTGTTTTGTCCTGAAAGCAGTGCAATGTACAGGGTGATATTCTAATAATGACAGAGGTGTTCAGTGATTTCGGCTGATAACTCGGGAAGATATCGAACTGAAATTTGAAACGTAGGTATAAATATTGTAGATGGACGGATTACGAGTGAATTAATAATACACCTACGTCACATGACGTTACAAATAAGAAAAATTCTTAAAAACTGGTGCAGATATCGACTTAACTATTGGAAACATCCAATTAAAGTTTGAAACGTAGATGGAAATATTGTAGATGGATGGAATACGAGTGAATTAAAAATACACCTACGTTCTGATGACGTCGTAAAAGCATAAAATTCTTATAACAGGCGAACTGATGATGATATCAAAAAAATATTTCTACAAGACGAGTCACGAAATTTTTTTTTTTAATTTCCAAGAAATATCAAATTTTCGGAGAAATGTCACTTTTCAGAAAAATGTCAGATTTTTAAAAAATGTCGAATTTTCAGGAAAACGTCAAATTTTCAGGAAAACGTCAAATTTTCGGAAAAATGTCAAATTTTCGAAAAAATGTTAAATTTTCAGGGAAATGTCACTTTTCAGAAATATGTCAAATTTTCAGAAAAAACGTCAAATTTTCGAAGAAATGTCACCTTTCAGAAAAATGCCAAAAGTTTGAAAATTGTCAAATTTTCGGAGTAATGTCACTTCAGAAAAATGTCAAATTTTCGAAAAATGTCAAATTTTCAGAGAAATGTCACTTTTCTGAAAAATGTCAAAAATTCAGGAAAATGTCAAATTTTCGAAAAAACGTCAAATTTTCGAAGAAATGTCACCTTTCAGAAAAATGTCACCTTTCAGAAAAATGTCAAATGTTTGAAAATTGTCAGGCTGTAAGTAAATTTCAGGAAAACGTCAAATTTTCGGAGAAATGTCACTTTTCAGAAAAATGTCAAATTTTCGAAAAAATGTTAAATTTTCAGGGAAATGTCACTTTTCGGAAATTTGTCAAATTTTCAGAAAAATGTCACTTTTCAGAAAAATGTCGAATTTTCGAAAAAATGTCAAATTTTCAGAGAAATGTCACTTTTCAGAAAAATGGCAAAAATTCAGGAAAATGTCAAATTTTCGAAAAAACGTCAAATTTTCGAAGAAATGTCACCTTTCAGAAAAATGTCAAATGTTTAAAAATTGTCAAATTTTCGGAGTAGTCACTTCAAAAAAATGTCAAATTTTCGAAAAAATGTCAAAGTTTCGGAGAAATGTCACTTCAAAAAATGTAAAATTTTCGGAAAAATATCACTTTTCAGAAAAATGTCAAATTTTCAGAAATATGTCAAATTTTATTAAATGGACTCAAAGGAAAATTCCCAAAAAATACTACGGGTCCATTTGTGGTATAAGTTCTCTGCTAGTGTGTTAAAGCGTGCAGACTGTATGCTGAGTATTTTTGACGTGTCAGGTGCATCGAGAGATAACAAGTTTTTTCGACGTTTATAAAGCCCACGGATGGTGTGAGAGGTCATCCTGAACCGCTTACAAGCCCTACAAGTGTAAGCAACCTCACCGGAACGCTTTCTGTGAGTTTTTTCCAATAAAACTTTAAAAGTGAGAGTGACATTATATTTTGAAAACTATTTCCGCTACTTCCGGCATCCCGCCGGAAATTCTTCCGGCAACATAACCTAAAAATAGTAACATAACCTAAAAACAATTTAAGACATTGGTACCAACCTAAACATTTTTCAAAAACCAAATTCCCCAGAGAAACATTGGAACCAAAAATTTGACAGCTATCACTTCCCCGACCGATTTAGTGAAAAATTGGTCGAGGCCAAAAGATAAAACAAAATATACCAACTCAAACTTAAACGATCCACCATGAACACTACCCTGGCTACATCTGGCAGGGAAGCTGTCCACCAAGAGTTATATGGTTTTTTCCAAAGATGGCCATCCCTGCCATCCACCCCATTACCAACGAACAGGTTTTTTCGTTTAGTTGTTTCCCGTATCAATAATCAAAATTATTAAGTGCTCTTGCCTACGAACGTTTTTATAGAATTGTGTTTATTTTTGTATTAATTTTAGGTCCATGTGGAGTGGACACATTATAATTTTAACCTAGTCTTTAAGCCTGCCTACAGAAGACAGGAGCTACTTTTCTATTTTTCTCCAAGCCAAACCGGACCTACCCCGTCCAGCCTCACACTCGCCACGGCGGTGTTCACCGTGGTTGTCTGGCTGGCCCGGGGCTACGATCCGATGAAGCATATATTTGTATTAAAAACATTGAATAAAATATTAATGTTGTGCAGACTATAAATTTAACACTCAAGTTATTAGGTCCAAATCCCACCGAACGCAAGACCTTTTTTCTGATTTAATACGAAAAAAATATTTCAACTTAATAGATATAATTAAATGAGATCGTTCATATTGTTTAGTGCTCTTTTCGGCTTCAAAGATTCACCGGGTGGGGAGGTTCCAGCCGCTTCCAGTAGCTGCCGATTTTTTTAATAATAAATGAGCAATACTTTTTCAAACATTAAAGATCTGAATTTAGAGGTGGTTTTCGCTCCTTGGGTGTGCCAATATGAGCAAGTGCCAGGACCATATAGACACTGAAGATAATTCCTTTTACTGCAATAATTATTATCCTGAAAAAAATATAAATCACTATACATACGAGAATATTCTTAAATTTTACATATTTTTTGCCTTAAGGTACTGTACTCTTATTTATACTGTTTTTATCTGTTAAACTCTTCGGTTAAACTATAATATAGTTTGTAGAGCAGAAAAAACGGGAGGTACCCGTGAATAATTCCTAGAAGGAATTTTTTGCCTTCATCGATTTTAGAACTCTAAAAATAGCACTATTTTTACAGTAGAATCTTCCTTTTTCAAACTATAGAGGTGTGCAATACAATATTATAATCGTGTTATTACCTGAAAACTATAAAGCGACTTTGCTAGTTGAATTTTAACATACTTTAAAATCACACATTTGTAAATAATTTAAGAAAAAGCAGTCTTTCCTAGATAACCTTAAAGATCATGATCGGCAGTTTATGCACCCTTTTTTTCTAAACGCCACCACTGGCCACCGTCGTAACTAAAGGATAAAGGTAATAAGTTTCATTACATTCTCAGCAATAATATATTACAGAAAATGAATGTACCCAAGTCTAATGTACGTCATATAATAATCCATTTTAATTGGAATCCAAGTTTAATTCTGTAAGATAAAATACCGATTTAAGTGTTTTGCTGACATTATTTATCCCTGTGAGGTGAAAAATACGTTTATTAAAAACAGCTTTCTATAATTATGTTAGGATCATAATAACAATTTTTGTATATTGTCGAAAACGTAACTTAAATAGGTACCTATGCAAATTCTTGTAAACATGATCGCTGTATTATTAACCTACATGTCAGTTTATTTGAACAGATTTGTTTATACTAGATATCAATTGGTAAGTTAAATATTAAGGGCTTCGACGAAAACAGATTTATCAGACCAATGTAGTCGAGAGCTTAACACCAAAAACAAATATCTTCTACCTTTTCATTCCTTCTCAAGTACGTGTGAATGATTTGAACTAATTCAAATATTGATAAGAATTTTTGTTTGAGACTCACAGGATAATGGAGTCACTGTTGTAGCTATAGGGTTGGATTTTTATAACTGATAATACCGTTTATAAAGGGGCTTATTTTAACACTTTAAAACGTTTATATTTCTTCTATCATTATCTTTATAGTTATTGCTGGTGCTCTCAGTTTATTCACATTTCCAAGAAGGCGGTTAAGCTAGGTATGCCAACTGAAATTTTACAAGTGCTGGGTAATTTTGTTTTTTCTTAAAATAGAATAGTTCAAATTCACTCTTGGGCCATTTGAATAAAAAATATTAATTCTTTTACTCTTACGTTTTGGTTTATTAAAAGCTGTCAATAGTACGGGTACTTCCACATCCTGTGAAAGTATAGTACCTATCGACATAAAAATTTTTGAAATTTTTTATTGTTCAAATAGGCTTAGAATGTCATGAAACATCAAGATTTTAAGTTTGAGCCAGAGCTGGGTCGGATACAGTTAGAATGTATTCGAATACCGGATACGGATACATCAAATGTATTCGAATACCAGAGACAAGATACGGATACTTTTTGCTGTAAAAAGTATCCGAATACCTTATATTCGAATACTTTTTTCGGATACGGATACCGGATACTTTTCTTTCGTTTGTGAAAAAAATATTTTATGAAATTCAGTTTTCTTTAAAGCTGTCCGAGACGCTATCTGTTTCTTTTTAATAAATATATGGGTATTTTATTTGTTTTTTTTTGTAACAAAACAAAGTCCACCAACAAAAAATTATTTTTTTCCGAAATCGATCAAGAATGTACTTTAATGTATAATGTATACTTTCTCCGGGCAATTTTAGATCCCAAAATACGCCATTCTGGTACTTTAGTCCGTTGCTAAGCAAATATCAGAAAACAGTCCGGGAAAGTTACTTTTACTTTTTCCCAGCCTAAGCAGGGAAAGTAATTTTCCTGGACTGTTTTCTATATATAAAAGTTACTTTCCCGGCGAAGTAACTTTCTCGGACTGTTTTTTATACATATAGATAGATAGATACAGATTTTAATTTCTGTGACTTATTTACTTACATAAGTATAGATATTGTCAGGGTGTTACTAAAAACAAGATAACATATAACTATGGACAAATATAATTTATAAAAATAATATGTGTACTTCGTACTAAAAGCACATTCCCTGACTTCAATGCTTGTTGGCCTCGGCTTAAAGCCTCGGCCAACAATTTATATCGTCGTCCGGGACTAGATACACAATGTAGATACTATTAAGTGCAAAAAATCATTTAGAAAAAAAATTATTCAACATTTTAACAAAAACTAAAACGTGATATAAGGAGTCATTCTTTATAGAAAGTTTTGCTTATACTGAAAAATACTTAACTACTTTAACTATAGTTAGAACGTTGATATAACGTGGTGATTAAAAAATACCAGAGAATAAAATACCAGTTGTTGAAATTGAAGCAAAAGTTTAAAATATTATGGGAAAAATTGTTCCTAATGTCGATAGAAGTTCAGATATGAGATTTAATTTAAATTATCTAGTTTTTTGGCACCAAGATTAAATTAATTTTGCAAAAGTAACTAAAGAAAGTGGATGATTTATTAATTTGTTTAATAAAATAATCACAAAACAGTCACTTTTAAACTGTTCATGTTATCAAATAAATTAGCCACTTTGCTACTTTGGTTAACTTTGCAAAATTACTTTAATCTTAAAGATGCCAAAAAAAAATTAGATAAGCTTTCAAATTTCATATCAGAACTTCTATCTCAACATTAGAAACAATTTTTCCTATAATACTTTCAACTTTTACTTGAAAAACTGGTACTTTACTCTTGTAACAATTTCAACTTTTCGTATTTTTTAACTACTCTATACATTATATCGACATTCCAACTATAGTTAAAAGGACTTTTCAGAATATATTTAAACCTTTTTATGAAGAATGACTAGAAAATAATATTTAATATGTGGTATTCGGATATTTTCAGTATCCGAATACTTTTAGTGTATTCTGATACTTTCGATGTATTCGGATACTTTCGATGTATTCGGATACTTTTATTTGTATTCGAATACTTTTATCAGTATTCGAATACTCGCCTAATGTATTCGAATAACGGATACTTTATTAATTTGTATCGGATACGGATAACGGATACAATTTTAAGAAAGTATTCGAATACAGCTTTCGGGTACAGAAAAAGTATCCGAATAGTATTCGAATACAGATGTATTCGAATACTACCCAGCTCTGATTTGAGCACGATTACTCTGGAACCGTATAAGATATTGATTTGAAATTTGGTACACATATGTATTTTACGAGATCTGGAACCAGATTTTTTTTGGATCTTACTCCGTTGAAGGAAAATTGGGGAAATGGGGGTAAATGAGGGTAAATAGGCAAATCAAGCAAGTAACAGTTCATAAAATTGGTATTTAGTATGTACAAGAGAAGCCATAAGGACTCAAAAATTTTTTGGCATTAACCACCCATATTACCAACCCCACCCCATTATTAAATGGGTTGAAAAAAATAAAATTGCCATTTAGTATGTGTACAAGAACCAAATACCTCAATTTTTGTTTTACCGATGTGGCATATCGTTTTATGGGTTTTTGGGGTAGACGATTTCAAATCCTATATTATTAAAGTTCCATAAACAATTATTTCCACATTTTTTTCGTTGTGAGAGACTTGGATAGAAAATCCGGATGTGGAAGTAGTGATTCCTTGGGTAGCGGTTTTTTCTAAAAATAAAGATAACCATTTTTCTGATAAACCCGGAAAACCTAGAAAAATCAGAGAATTTGTACTAATTTGAGCATAAATCAATAAGTTTTTGGAAATAGTCAGGGAAAATTATGTAAAATATTTATTTGAACATATTTATATTTTTGCTTGCAGCCAAAGATAAAATATAAAGGAATATTTAAAATTTATTGTAGCACCTGACTACGTTATTAGAGGATTTGTATCTATAATGAGCTTTTATTACTCTCCCTCATTTGCAAATAGAGTATATGTTCTAATCAGCCTGAGTTAAATCAGCTGATTTTTTAATTAAAGTCACAATTAAATTAGGTATTATAAAATACTATCCCAAGATGCTACAAAAAAATATTTTAATTTTAGCATCAGCGTATCATAATTTAAAAAAAATAAAAAATACATTTATTTTTTTAAAGACCTACTTATATTACCGATTTCAAAAAAATAGAGATTATATAATGCTATCTCAAGATGCTGCAAAAAAATATGATAACTTTAGCATCAGCGTATCATAAATTAAAAAAATAAAAAAGGACATTTTATTTTTTCTTAATTACCTTCTCCTGATAATACCGAATTATAGAATACCATCCTCCATGGATTGATGATGGATTCATATTCAATGATGGCAGAGGAGTATTTAAGACATCAATAATTTTTTGGTTTATTAACTCCCCAGTAATTTTTTTTTGTCCTGCCAACAGTTGGTGGGAGTTTGGACTGCTTGGTCTACTATCAAAATCTGAAATAGGAGTCATATCCTGTGGTATTTTCTGACTATCGATTGTTTTTCTTCGATTAATGCAATCGTCCATAAATTGCAAAGAAGGAAAATGTTTGCAGATAATAATACCTTTCCTTTGGAAACCGTTCCAGTTGGCTTGTAAATACATAATTTCCCCTTCACCTAATAACAAATAAGAATTATGTACTGTCTGCATAATTACGTTTTTATGTTTCGAAAATTATCGTTTAGATTGTGTCTGATAATGTAAAAAGATGCCCTAGCTTTATATATCTGTCTCGTAAAGGAGGAGGGGGTCTCTAAGGCCGGTTTTCGGCCTAATTTATTTTTGGAAAAAAACCTGAAAAGCATTTTTTTATTGCTTACTATCAATATCAAAATGATTCCACCCCAAACGATACTTTCCTCCACCACCCCCCCTTTTACCCCGTCACCCTCTCATTCCCCTCCCACGTCTTCCGAAACAACGGAAATACACGGACAAAATAAAAAACATCCTTATTCAGCAACAGCCATGCTAAAATCTTTCAATCACCTGCAAAAAAAAATCAACTGAATACTGGTTATTTAATAGTTTATGGGGGTACAAAAGGGGGAGGTGAGTGCGGGAAAGTTTCTTTTGGGGTAGAATCGATTCGATGTTGATAATAAATAATAAAAAAATGCTTCTTTATGTTGCGTCGCTAGATCAGCCCTTTCAGATGTCACACCGTTTTGTAGTTGAAAGGGATGAGTTTGTAGTCTCGTAACGATTAAAAATAAATGATTTTTAAAAGTTAAAAAATGTTATTATAAACGTTTATTTTCAAACTTTGTTAGCTTAACAAGTTAAAACGTAATCTGAAACAAAAAATCAGCTCATATTATTCAAGAGTGTCTCCCATCTACAATTTGAATGAGGGCCAGTCTCATAAAACAAGCCTAAATTATGTCCTAACTTTCTTCAGTAAGAAATTAAAAATAACTTTTTAATTCCTTAAGGAAGAAAGTTTAATATTAAATTATTAAATAAAGGGAGAATTATTTGTTGTAAAACATAATCACCCATAATCGGCACCTATTTTATATTTTGATAAGGCAACGCAGAAGGAATTGCCCCTAAATCTTTTTAGACCTCAGATTTGTGTTCTAGAACCTGAAAAACATAGAAAATTATGTATCACATGCCCACATTTGGTAAATTGAAATTTTAAAAAAGTTACTTCTAAGATAAGCCGCCATCTTGAATATCTCAGAATGCCCAAGGGTGCCGGAATGGCATCAACCGGATTCTTAAACTAGACCTACTAAAGTGCCGATAACCGTAAAAAAACGTCTACTATCTTACTTCCGCCTTTTTTGGTTGACACCAGGGTTGGCATGTTTAAAACATCGCACTGTGTTTTAAACAAATGTTTAAAACATATTTAATACAAAATGCTATGTTTTAAACAACTGTTTAAAACATAGTTTAAAACACAGTGCGAAGTTTTAAATATATGTATTATTTTGGAGTTTGTGGAAAAGCAGGAAAAGTGCCGATGATGGTCCATTCCGATAAATAATTCCGATATAGTGGTCACGTGCACTAAACTGAGCATTTTATTTGCAGAGTGCTGTAAAATCCGTTTAAGAGCGCCATCTGACATCAGCTAGTAGTAGCAGACAGTGTTCCTGGCACCATTTAATTTTAGTTGAATATAGTTTTAAACGTTTTAAACCTGTTTTAAACATACCATTTAGAACTTAAAAAGAACCTGTTTTAAACAAAAAAAACTGTTTTTTTTTGTTTAAAATGAAAAAAAAACCTTTTTTTTCCAACCCTGGTTGACACCCGTTAATATGTATCATTTTTTAAATAATATCATTTTAAAATAATATCAGTTTACTTGTAGATAAATGCGATGATAAGTATGAACATTTTACGCGATTTATTTTACCGCAAAACCCAAACGCAAAACGCGTCTGTGAGTTAGCACCTTAAGTTTTAAGTCGCTATATTAAACATCAAAACACAAACGTATAATTTGATATTTGTACAGCCAAGATCGCGAGACAGCTTTAATTGTTTTCAATGCACTGTCTTATTTGCGCGATTTATTTTACCGCAAAATCCAAACGCAAAACGCGTCTGTGAGTTGTCACCTTAAGTTTTAAGTGGCTATATTAAACGTCAAAACACAAACCTATAATTTAATATTTCTACAGCCAAGATCGCGAGACAACTTTAATTGTTTTCAATGCACTGTCTTATATAATTCGGCTATACGCCAGAGTGAAATAATGTTTTTTTTTCCACAGTATTACCATAGAAATATGTTTTACGCACAAGAAATAATGAAAAAACCCAGTTTTTTTAACAGTCGTAGAAAAAATATATTAAAATGTCGACGTCGTATGTCGTCTTGCAAACACATTTGTATGCAGACTGCTACCAACTTATAATATGCAATACTCTATTTTTGAACTTTCGAACATTTTACAACGTGATGAACTAACTCGATTTACAAGAAATCAAATTCAACTTCAATTTAAGATTTTTTTGTTCAATTCTTGGCTGTTTAGATTTGATACTATCAACTCTATCTATCAGATATAGATAGTTAACGTAGTCTTTCCGATCTCTAACAGTAGTATCGCATGAACCTGGTGAAAGATATTTTTCCGATTTTTAGGATGCAATACACCTCACGCACTAGCGCTGGGTTCTACTTTTAAGTACACGTCAGTCAGCAAGCATGAAGACAGTACTTAATGACTCATAAAAGGTCAAGTTGATGCGTTATTACCGATAACCCTCTCAAAATAGGTTATGTCCTTTATTTATATGCTCCCCGATGTCAGTTTCCCGTACTTTTTAATTAAACATTCACGCATTTTATGGACCGCCACGACCATACTTGGCAACTCGGTGGGACTGTGTAAATCACTTTTAGTTTCACACCCGCACACACACGCATAGCTCTCTAAATAAGTATATTCTAAATTCCAGTGTTTTAGCTAATTTAGTTAATTTCAGAAATAATTATTCGCGCAAAATATCACGCAGTTGTAGCAATCGTTTTTTTTTTAAATAACTACCACCACACTCGGCTTAGGTTTCGTCAACCATGTTGGCATTTTCTAGAGACAATTAAAACTAAAGTATAATCAAGATTGGTCCTATATTTATACTAAACTAATATCATGGTTGGATGAATCCAACCAATAAAGCAGATTATTTGGGATATGCGCTTTGTCACTATTTTTACATTTTGCAATTTCTAAGTTTTCAAAAGCTTCTAGCTATCCATTATTTGTTATATTTCTAATTAATCTTAAATTAATGATGCATATCTATTCTGTATTGTTATCAAAGACATGTTCGGCAACGCTAAACCCTTTCAATTCTTCCATATTTGAGATGGGCCAATATGCTCCCTGAACCAAAAATGCCCATAAATATAATTAAAGCAGGCTGCACCACTTTGATTTTTACATAGATTTTACGTTCTCATACTAGAGATTTTAAAATATTTGCAGTACTCTCTTTTGCTCGGTGTAAAACAACCAACCAAAAGCACAAATGGTGTTTTTCACGTTTTGGTGAAAGGAGCGAGCCGATCTTTATCGATGGTAAAAATTTGAACTACGTAAAATCTATATTGTTCGTCGTGTCTTCAAATGCTGAAGTTAGAAGAAAAAATAGTGGTTTTTTGAACTTTGTTACAATCTATTTTCACATTTAGTAATTTCCGGAATTTTAAGTACTAATTTCGTATTTTTCCAAAGTTTATTCTCCATTTGGGCATAGTGGTGCCATCTCTCGCCTTCGGCCTCAAAACGAGTATAACTTGTTGGCTAATAGAGACACCTGATGTGTTATCTCAGGCCATTCTAGCCGTAGCTAGCCGGATGAGTGCGTTCGAATATTCTTTAAGAAAGCGTGTTGCAAAACGGTAAAGCTTCCACAATGACCGATATTGTTAATTAAACTTTCTTTTGGTGCGTAGACTTTTAGGAAAATCTATCCAGAGTTGTGGGGTACGCCGTGAATTGGAAATTTCGAACGTACCAACGGAAGATACTAGAACCTGACGTTTTGATATGGGACATCTTTTTGGTCATTTTCCCTTTTGCTGGCTGTAAGATTGAGTCGTGTGAATACGCGTTTTAGCGATATTGTAAGTTTGCTCCATTTATGGGATTTAGAATTCAGCACGACAAAATTAGTCGTATTTCTATTTTGGTATTTGAGTATCGTTTTTTGGGGAGATACAACTACGGATTAAATAAATTTTCTGAAGCACGTGGTGTCTTTCGAATGCAAGATTTCGGAGTGCCATTCGACAGCAAAGGATCTCTTTCAGCCCACATTACATCTCAAATATGTCTCTGAAACCCTCTGAAATAGATTGGTAATTTGGTAACTGTGGCTGTTATCACCTAGAATCACGTTACCCTGGTAAGACGGGAAAAGGTATTCAGACACTACCAAAGGTAAGCGGAATCATATTCTCTTAACGAGGCGCCTCTGGCTCATCCTGGAATTTGCTTACTCGTCCAGTAAAAAACCACTTTCGGAACTTGTTACGTAATAGTATATTGTGTATTTAGGTGTGAAAGCAATCAATACATTCCCGGAAATGTGCTTTCACACTGAAGTACACATACTATTTTTTCTGAAATCACAATCAATATTATTATAAATTAAGGAATTTGTATTAATGCATAACATTTCTTCATTACAGTCTAACTGCTTACTAATAAATGCAATTTTAATGTGAGTTGGTTTGTCTGCGTGTATTTATTTACTGTCTAAAATATACTTAAAAACCCGTACGGGAATGTAACATTCCCGTACGGTTTTGTTGATCGTTGCTTGGTCTGTTTTCTGATAGTTTCTTAGCAACGGACTAAAATACTGGAATTGTGCATTTTTCGATCTGAAATCGCGCCGAAAATGTAGACACGGCCGATCGATTTCAGAAAAATAACTATTTTCTGAAATCTATCAGTATGTCTACTTTTTTGGAGAAATTTCAGACCGCAAAATACGCTATTCTAGTATTTTACATTCCCGGACTGTTTTTCATGTATAGAAGTTACTTTCCGGACCTAGGCTGGGCACAGACACAACAGTAAAAACCCCCAATAAACTGTTTATTAGTCTACTGCAGGATCCTGTTAGGTGAAATTGTGACAGAAAGCGATGGGACGCGATATAGATCTTGGAGATAAAACAAACAAATATGTGTATGAAGATTTATTACTAGTAACTTTTTCTTAGAATACGATTTTATGTCATTAAAAGAAACACCCTCTATATTATTAGCAAAATAATATCTTCTTGATAGTGAAAACTGAAACGGTAATCATTATTAACCATTTTAAAAATACAACTTACTGTTTCATTTTTACTTCTCTCATTTGGGCACTTATATACTGGTGATTTGTGTTAAAATACTCCATTACCATAATTAAATCCTCCCCCGGCAGATTAGACGAATCTGCTTTTAAATAGCCGGCAGATTTGTACATAGTAAAAGATCCTTAATGATAATAATACTAACACTGACTTGCGATTGTGGAAGGAGAGAGTGACGTCAGCGATTGGAGCACCTTAGTTTATGAAGAATTAGATTTTAAAGCAGTATATTTCTGGAACTACTTATCGGATCGACCTTAAATTTTCAGTGTAATAACTGTTTGATGATTATTTCGCACAATTGTAATAAATAGTGCAATAAGAAATTTGACTAAATGACCCCATTGTTTGAGTACTTCCCGACGAGCTAGGACCTTTAAATTTGGCATAAAGATAGAAAGTACCTTAACACTCCCACAAAATTCAAAAATCTGGCAAATTCAAAATGGCGCCCTAAATTTTAATCATCTTATGATTTTTAACAATCTTCGTAGCGGAGCACAGACATCTTGCTAGTTTAAAATAAAACGATTAAATTGGAAAAAATAAAGAAATGGAAGTTTTGTTTAGTTTTTTTGTTTTGAAAATAAAATTATTACACATTCGGGATGCGAAATTACCTCATACTTCTAAGGACTAACTAGTTCAGCTTGTACTTTAACCATATTTGAAATTAGGACATTTACGTTTAACTAAATGCTTAATATAGACTTTAATACCTATTTTATTAAACAGTTTAACATTTTTAAGATCAATAAATTGCGAGTTACAAATTGCCTTAAATGTACTCTTAATAGATCCACAAACTAAAATAAGGCTCCTATATTATTTTAATGATACTTTTATTGATTTAATTTTTTAACGACCCACTTGTCCAGTTGAAATAACTCGTATCACAATATAAATAAGAACTTTCTTGGAAAGAACCTAACAATTTTTAAATTTAAAAATTACATTTATTATTTAAGCATAATTTGTACTTCCTGGTATCTATATATTGTGTAAAATTGCTGGTTTATTATAAGATGAAATATTAAAAGTGGTCTACTTTAGGAAATGCATAGAGTCAGAGTCTCTATTTTACCAGGGCCATGCGAAATATTTCGCTTAATATCTATTGTAGAAAAAAACAAAACAAATTCGAAATCCATAGCCTACTTTGTGAGATATAGTACAAAATCATGAAAAATAGGAAAACCACAAACGTTTATATCTATACGAAAAAAATTAAAGGGGCGAAAGTTGACGGCAAAGACTAATAAGGATAATAATATGTATAAGAAAACTCGAAAAACGCGGTTGCTTTTGAAGTACGCTCCCGTGCAAAAATAAAAAGAACAAATCTCAAGGTAGGCACACCATTAAATCCGTTACTTTTTTCTCTTTCCAACAATTTAAAACGTCATAAAAATTTTAACTGATAATGCCAAAATTTAAAATTTAATGAAAACCATAATATCTGCTTATCATTGAATCGTAAAAATCAGGTATACCATGATTAGTGAGAAACAAATATCACTGTTGCATGTTCTCCTTGTCGAGTTCTAAAACAAGTTTTATATCAGTAATTATGGTATTATACTATATTATTATATTATATACCAGTATCGAAACATTCGGTATGATGACCATTTATTGGCAGTGAACTGAGATAGTAGTCGAAGTTTACAGCGAGATATTTTCAGATGTCCGCAGCCAAATCGAACTAAGTTTAGGAAGTTAGTTCAAAATCTAAAAACACATGGTTCATTTTCCAAAAAAGTAGTAAGGCGAGGGCATTTTACGGATAATGTAAAAAAAATGAATAGGAGTATTGAATTATGTTAACCAAAATGAAGAAACCTCTTTGAGACAAATTCAGATAAACTGTCGCATTAAAAAGACAGTGCAAGAGAAGTACTAAAAAAAATATTTCTATGCTACAGAATGAGAAAAGCTCAACATTTAAGTGAGGGCGATAATCCGAGGAGAATAAGTTATTAAGTTAAGGAATTCCTTTTGTCTGTATTTCGCGAGACGATATATTAGGATTTTCTCTTACAGTTTCTAAAACAATATTTTCTACAGCTTCTCTACCTGCTTTATTTACATATTTTTGCTCGAGGTTTTACAAATCATCTAAACTCTTTTAAATTTTGTTGTAGCCTTTTGAATATTTTTGTCTGGCTGTCTCTTTTCTGGATATCTAAAAATAAAGTTTTACTGTCTATAACTTACCTATTAAAATAAAGCTTGGAATTCGAATCTTCTCCACATTCTTTAAAACACTTAATCATATCATATTTTTCACCATTACTAAATTGAACCAATTTTAACAATGCTCACTCACAATTAACTCACAAATTAGTTTTTGACATTTACGATTATTTCGATTTTCTTTTTTTAACCATGGCCTTCTCAATAAATACTGTATTAGAAATGCTATAAATATGCATAGATGTCAATGGAAGACAATTCGAACATTTATTGCAGTTTAATTTTTCCCATTTTTGGCAAAATTATTTTATATTATAAAAAGTGTTGTTGTTAATAGTTTTCCATGGCCTCCTCACAAATATATTAAATTTTTCGAAAATTAACCACTTTTTTAGAGATAAATGTGACATTGATATATCGTTGGATAGCTAATTTAAGTTGGGATCGAATAATGAAATAATTTACAGGGTATTCCATTAAAAAAAACTAAAATTATGTCTATATCTCGAAAACTGAGGCATGCATAATTTTCTTCTTATCAGCAACGAATTCTACTCAAAAAAGTGCCTTAAGAATGTGTTACTCAATTTTCTATTTGACACTTGGTAACTGAGATTTAGATGTCATCCAAAAGTGCCAATTTTCCAAAAACGCTCTGTAGTTCGGTAGTCGAAAAAAATAGACGATCGCGGTTTGCGTCATTGTTTGTTTCTCAAAAATCGAGCTCAGGACACCTGTATTGGTCTATCTGCCATAGTTTTAGAGAAAACCCCAAATCCCATTTAATTTGGTCCACCCTATACAAGAGCATATGTCAAAAGCAACTGCGTTTTTCGATTTTTTTTTTATAGGTATATATTATTATTCTTATAGTTTTTTCGTCAACTGTCATGCCTTAATTTGTTTTGTATCTCCTCAAATAAGTATAAGCGTTTGGGGTTTTCCTATTTTTCATGAATTTGTACTATTTCTCACAAAGTAAACTATGTATTTCGAAATAAAGTTCACAAAAATTGGGATAACTTTTTCTATCTAACTAACTTTCCTTGTACAATAGATATTAAGTGAGATATTTGGCGCAGCTCTGATAAAATAAACAGACCAACTATGTAAAAAAAAAACAGAACATACTGTGGGACTTTTCGAAAGTGACCAGTCTGCGTCAAAAGATTTCTCAGCAAGAGAAAATGCGCCTATTAGCCCAGTCGATGAAGGTACCTACAAAAATTTGCAAACTGAATCATTTTTTTGTAACAAGTTCATGAAAGTGTATAGAATAATATCCTGAAAAGTTTACATTTCGCTCGGATGCAGAACATTAAAAAAAGTGAAAAAAAAATTGTTTTCATCCATTTTTTCAAAATTTTGAAATTAAGTCAAGTTAGGAAAAAATAAAAAAATACAGATGGATAGACCACGTATTTATGAATAAAAAATGTCCTAACAAAATTTATCGCTAAAACCACGGTTTTCCCGGAAAAAAATAGTCAAGTGTAACGTTATAACTCGGAGCAAGATACATGCGTGCGCACGCTTGAATATGCATGATACATTGTCACTAAGTCAGAATTTGTTCAATCTATATATCATTTAAAAGATGAAAATCGTAGCTTTCTGATGCTTTTTTGTTTTAAACAATACAAGCAAATGATGGATGGGAAAAATATACTTATATACAGTGTGTCCCACATTTCACGGTAACACCTTCGTAGCTTAGTTATTAGTCATCCAATTTCAATCAAATTGAAACCTGTATCAAAGACCTTTATTATATCTTTTTTGAGTAAAACAAAATTTATTTCAGTCATTGGCGTGCATTTTTATTAAGAAAAAAAGGGGCTATTTTTCGAGAAATCATATTAGGCATTTTTTTGTTGAAAAACTAATGCAATATTATTGATCAGCATGCTGTAGAACCACTATATCCAGAATTTAACAACATTTTGATTTTTGGTTTTCAAATTACGGTCCCCTTAAAATTACCTGTTTTAAACATTTAATAATCAATAAATTGGTAACGAAATTTTGTTCGAAAAAAAGTCATTCTTCATTTTCTCTTTAAATTCACTTTTTCTACTATCCCATATCATCGAAACTTTCAAATTTCGAAGGCCAAGAATTTTCATTGAAAAATTTTGGGTCACTAGACCTGTAAATTATTCGGGCATTAAGGATTACCGAATTTGAAAGTATCGATGAAATGAGGTGGTAGAAAAAATGAATTTAAAGAGAAAATAAAGAATGACTTTCTTGCGAAAAAAGATTCGTTAACAATTTATTGATTACACAGGCCCACAAAAAAAAAATAGTTGTCTGCGCCGGTGTACTGACCAAACCTATCCCTTGTATTTTCTGCCGCTGAACACGAATCTGATCTTAGTTATTCCCCTATACGTCAGGTTTTTTTTTTAACAGCAAATAAATATATAAATATGAGGATTCAACACGACTTTTTTGCTGTTAAAAAAAAACCGGACGTGTAGGGGAAAAACTAAGGTCAGATTCGTGTTCAGCGGCTCAAAATACAAGGGATAGGTGTGGTCAGTACCCCCGCGCAGACCACTTTTTTTGGTTGCCACTGTGCCACACTTAGTGTGGCGCAATCCCACAAAAAAAAGTCATCTGCGCGGGGGTACTGACTACATCTATCCCTTGTATTTTAAGCCGCTGAACACGAATCTGATCTTAGTTTTTCACCAGCACGTCAGGTTTTTCTTTTAATAGCAAATAAATATATAAATATTAGACTTTTTTTGCTTTAAAAAAAAAAACCTGACGTATAGGGGAAAAACTAAGGTCAGATTCGTGTTCAGCGGGTCAAAATACAAGGGACAGGTATGGTCAATACCGCGGCGCAGACAACTTTTTTTTTGTGGGCCTGTGTTATTTAATGTTTAAAATAGGCAATTTTAAGAGGGCCGTAATTCGAAAACCAAAAATCAAAATGTTGTTAAATTCTGAATATACAGCATGCTGATCAATAATATTGCATTAGTTTTTCAATAAAAAAATGCCTAATATGATTTCTTGAAAAATCGACCCTTTTTTTCTTAATAAAAATGCACGCCAATGACTGAAATAAGTTTTGTTTTACTTAAAAGAGGTATAATAAAAGTCTTTGATACCCATTCAAACTTGGTTAAAATTGGGTGAGCAATAACTAAGCTACAAAGGTGTTACCGTGAAAAGTGAGACACACTGTATATTATCACGCCCGAACTCAATCGTCGCAATAAAAAATATAGAAAAGAATAAAATCCCTTCAAAAAAATTATTTCTTCATTGAGAACTGTTAAAAAGTATGTACACGTCATGATTATTATGCTTTATTAAGTTGTAGTAACGTGGATTAAAAAAAAAGTACAATTCAAATCATTTTAATTTCCTTGCTTGATGATTTTCTTGATAAATATATATATTGGAGGCTGTAACTTGCCGAGAATCTGTCCCATTGGAAAAAATAAAAGATCACCATTTCGGAAAAAATGTATACTTTTTTGAATGTTCAAACACAAATTCGTTTATTTGTATGCATTTTTTCGAAAATATGATTAATCAGATCACGATAAGAAATTGCGATTTTCACGATCTTATCCTTATAACTGTGAAAATATCTTTGATTGTTTTGAATATAAATTCTGGAACTTTTTCAATACATTAACAAATTTATAAGGAAACCATTGGATATAGCTTAAATGTGGATAGGTGTACCTGTAATAAATACAATATAGTAAAGGCACGTAAAAATTCATGCGAGCGATTCAGTGGCTGTGTGGTGTCGGTGTATGCGTTCATAATTATATATTTTCCCTCCAGACTCACTATTTATCCTCCTGTTCACTAAGAAAAATGTTAAAAATGTGTAATCAGAAAGAGAAGAAAGCTTTATTTTGCTCGTTAGAACTGCTAAGAATTTTTATAGATTCCGTAGTACGAATTTAACCGTGCGCTTGGCCGCGCAGAGTGACAAAGTTACTTCACATTTTTTTTCCAGAAATACCGTGGCTTTAGCAATAAATTTTATTAGGACATTTTTTTGTTCAGAAACACGTGGTCTATCCACCTGTATTTTTTTGTTTTTTTCTACCCTGACTTAATTTAAAAATTTTGAAAAATGGATGAAAAAAAATTTTTCTTTCACTTTTTTTTATGTTCTGTATCCGAGCGGATTGTAAACTTTTCAGAATATTATTCTACACACTTTCACGAACTCGTTAAAAAAATATATTCAATTTGCACGTTTTTGTGAGTTTAAAATGTTGTCTGTCGTCTGGGTTATATCTGCCCAGAAAGAAAATAAGAATTAAGAAGAAATTTCGTAATGAGTGGCAGTCCTAAAAAAAACTAGAAAATATTTTCAGTACTATACCCTAAACGTCTATAATTAGTTTATAATAATGATTATACGTTATGTACGTTTATTAACTTCTGTATATTAACATAAAGCCTTTGATATAACACATACAGATGTGAAAGCAACTAGCTACACATTAAAATATATCAAATATTGTTGTAATTTAGTAATTAAAACTGTAACTGTAATTAAATCATTAATTTGTGCAGCAAATATGAATAAAGAGAAGGTATAGAAAGGTCAGTGCTCAAATAATCGATAATGATAGAAGAAAATCTAAATATTTGAGAAAATTATCCATTTTCATTAGTGAGAAAAGATGTGTCTGGGGTAGTTTGGAAAGTTAAATAATCTAATTAATGGTAATCGAATGAATACTATCGAATATTTGAAGTTATCAACCCAGAAGTAAAAACATAAGTACTCTTTTCTAAAAAATAATGATCTTATTAACTTTTTATGCCGAAAATAACAAACACAAGAAGAGAAAGCGTAATTATTTTATAATGAACGGCACTTAGGAGGGATAGACCAATTACATTATAGGGGTTCCGCGAATTCGAGCAGATTGGAACAGATGTATATAAAATGTAAGGAAATTTAAGGCAATGTAGTTTCCATGTGTACCAATCCGACAAACATTGAATTATTAGAAATGTATTCGAATTAAATAATATTAGTTATGATGTTACAGTATTGGATCTTACTAAACTTTGCAAAAGTGCTTCCAATTCAATAAAATGTTTTTTGAACAGCATGAGAGGACTGCAATAGAAAACTCCTTGTTCACATTTCATTGTCAGTCTATTCAGAAGACGGTTCGAAACAAAGATAAAGGAAGAATGCGAATATGTTCATAGGATTTGCCGATTGAGATAAGTAGATGATGTATTCAGGCGCGTTTACATTAGTAACGAAACATGCTATATCGTAAAAGTTATATAACTGTTATAGAACTGTACTGAACAATGTTATATAGTAGAAAAAATGTTATCTACGACTTCTCGAGAACTTGTCATTGTTGTAGAACCTCGAATCAACGAATAACAAATAATTCATTTAGAAAAGTTTCGTCTAAAATGACGTTATTGAGTACAACTGATCAAATTTCTGGCATCAGGATCGAAATTTAGTATATAGACTTTTACACGTATCCGAAGACGTATGGTACCAAAAGTGAAAAATTCGAAAGTACGCGCGTACCCTTTAAGTGGAATTTTCAGGAAAAAAGGTGAAAATTGCCAAGACCGGTTTTTCCCATAAAAAGAACTTAAATCCACCGGCGACTTGACCATGGCACAGAAGCACCGGAGGGCCATCAGAAAAAGATACTATCATACCAGAATGCAAATCTTGAATATAGCGATAATGGAAAAAGCTGATTAGCCCATAAATGAGTTCACGCTCGGAATTCAAGTCGTGGTGCAAAATCTTTATTAGGTGATATGCCGTTGGTATCTTTTCGTAAGGGAGGGGGAAAGCCTCAATATAACTTTTATACTTCCGTAAAACGCATTTCTTTTCGAGTTCTTGTTAGAGATATAATCACTATAAGAACTATAAAGCAAGCCACAAGCGCACTAAGTCAAAGTGCATTCGTACGTTTCTAAGAAGTTGTGAATCTTTTTGTGTCAAGCCGATTGCTACTACATACCTTCCATTGCATGATGGTTGGGATACACGTCCTCTAAAGGAGGCGTCAGCTCTTGTCATGTTTGGTAGGCAGATTCTTACATTTACTGTATATTTTGAATTTCCCAGTAAATGGTATTATTTGAACTCTTGCATTTTCTTGATTGAAAGATTAACTTTAAGCTTAACCTCTCGGAAGGTCAACAACTGAATGAAAGGAACCCTCAAAGGGCCCATACGTCTGATATTCAGTACATCGATCAGATCACAAAAGCTAAAGAGAGGAACTCTAAAAAGTAATTGAGATAGTAAGAAGTGATAGATTAATAGGCAGTGTTTAGAGATAAGACCAATGCATCGTAAGAAAGCGGAGACTTTGGAGGGAGCAGTTAGCAATCAACGGTAGGTATTACAGGACCCCGGTCCTCGGTGATGTCTTGGAACTTAACGGAACCCCACTGAAAGTAGAAATTAACCACCCTAAGTGAACGGGGGGCGGAGCTGGCGCCCTCAATAAAATAAATAGTGTCACCTCCCTCAGATGACGTTGATGAGACGTTATCAGGTATTCGAAATCAGAACTAGTAAAACTTAAAAAGTTAAAAAATTCTTAAAGCTCCCATTACATCAAATTCTACAATTTAAAGGGTTGCTGTCAGCACGTTTTAGATCATTTAAAAGATCCCTTCCACTGTATCTATATCTATCTAATAATAATAATGACGACCGCAGTCAGTATATTTATTTGTTTGTGTCTTTGCTTCGCTAAAACGACACAAGGTGCTGCCGCCAGACTCACCTCCTCTCTGTACGACATTTTGTACTTTGGCTCTGCCAAGTTTTTAACAAATATTTATTCTTCTTTTATCCGTCTTGTAACAAATGTTTTAATGCAATTGTTAAATAGTCTTCTAACATTGTTATATTTTACTAATGTAAACGTACCTTTAGCAGTAATTCGTACAAGGGTTGCAGATGTAGGCAACTTTGTTTCAAAATTAATTAGTACTTCAGTAAAAATTTTATAAGAACTAGAAACCAATGGACAACCATCATTTTTAGATACATTAGTTATAAGGAATAGAGAAAATAAGTTGGAATTTGAAATATACAAATACCGGCATTCCAAGGGAAGTTCCTAATGATTCATACCATTAATGGCTGGTCTAATTTCTTGATTCATGGTCTATTAAATTTCCCCCCAATTAACAGAGACTTCCAAAGGAAAAAGCATTAATTAAGGATATAACTACGAGCAATGGATACCCTGTAAAGGAGGGGTAGCGATAAGGCCCTTATTTGGCTCCAACAGCTTCTTTTTAAATACGAGGCAAGTTGTTACAGGGCCTGGGCCCACTTGTAAAGGGAAGCCCCAAAGATTGCTAAACCGCGAACGCAGCGTAGGGTAGTCACCCTGTGTCCTGAACAAAATTTTAATGTTTAACGTGCAGTACCTCCTCTACAAAACACACGGCCGACTAATCAGGTCCTTGGGGGTGGTTTCGATAATTTGGGGTGGTGCAGGATAGTCAAAGATATAAAGACAACGTCGTTCTAATCAAACATTTAATATCAATAGCTTGGTACATAGTACAATATATTACACAATTAATCTAAAAAGTGTACTAATAAGTGTGGCTCACACGCTTAACCTAATATACACAAAATATCTTACAAATTAATAAACTATTGATAAATATAAAGTAAAGGTCAGATACGAAAGAGTGACAAAAAAAATAACTAGGTATTATACTTAATTACAAACACGGCTTACACTCTTACGGGGTAGACAGAGAGAACAGATTCGATGATTATTTTTTGCTTTTTAGTGCAGTATTTATAAAAGCGTGTTTTTTAGTTTTTTAAACTATTAATTTTTTAGTTTAATTTTAATCATCTCCAGATAATGCCAACTTAGGGCTTTGGTGTTTATGGAAACTAACTCAGAGGCAGCTTGCACCGAAGGTCATCATATCACGATATTTTGAAAAATTGATTTTATAGTAGACACTTTGTCTGGGTTAAGCAGGTTGTCCCTAAATTATTACAATTTTAAAGTTCACCCTTGAGGTTTGTATCGCGAAGCCATCCAATAAAAATTATAATTTACAAAATATTCCTCCATAAATATTACACAGCGGAGTAACCTGTCTCGGTCAGCTAAACTGGCTATGTTTTAAATATAAGGGTAGGGCGCGTGGCTAGTGGCATTTTATAAAATGGCCGGATGAAGTCTGAGCTAAATACTGACCCACCCCTGCCTGGGTAAATATTTTCTAATATAATATGGCCTAAATGTCATTTGCTTTAGTGCTATTTCATTTCAAATTTTCATTCATGGCTTTTGTCAAAAGGAAAAGGGAATGATGAAAGCGCGTATCTATCTGATTCAAAGGTGTACGCTTGCTGGTTTATTGATTTGGCAAATATAATAAGCAAATTAAATTTTCAGTCTATTTGCCCTTTTGTCTAATAACTTTAAGGCTATTGAATGGTATATGCAGTACACACAGGCGTAGTCTCACCAACTCCCGAGGAAAACTTTAATGAACAGGTACTTTCATAAATGTATTTATCTGTCAGATAAGAAGCTCTTCGCTATTTAAAGATGCTTTCAACAAAAGAAATGTTTATGAAATGAAGAGAAAGAAGATTCGCTTTAATATTATATTAATTGTGCAAGAATACAAGGTTATTCTAAATTATCGTTCATAAAATGGCTCAGAGAATATTATTTAGGTATTAAGCAAATCACAACATGCACACTTTTTTTATTTATTATTTATTATGAAATTACCTACTTTATGTATATTGTTGCCCTAATCTGGGCACGCTAATATACTAATTAGGTAAATACTTTAAAACACTCATTATTGCAGAACCAATCAAAACAACTACAATTCTAGTCAATACTGACGCAGTATTGGATTACATGATAGGATTCTTAACATTTTAAGGCAAAAAAATATATTAAAAATACTTAAATAATTTATTTAAATTCAGTCATTCACACTTTTTTAAATTAATATGAAATTAACTACTTTCTGTATATTGGTACCTTAATCTGGTCACGCTAATATACTACTTAGGAAAACACTTTAAAACACTCATCATTGGAGAACCAATCAAAACAACTACTACTCTAGCTAATACTGACGAAGTATTGAATTACATGATAGGATTACATTTTAAGGCAAAAAATACATTGAGAATACTTAAATTATTTATTGAAATTCAGTCACTCACAACAATTATTGAACCTTACATTCCATTTCAACTCTAGAAAAGTTATACAAGTTTTTTCGAACTCATCAGTAGAGTATAGAAACATTCATTCATTATTTATAAGCCTATTCTTGATTTATTTTTACAATTAATTATTTTTTATTTATTTGCTTTCATCATGATTAGAGAATATTATTTAGGTATTAAGCAAATGACAACATACACACTTCTTTATTTATTATGGAATTTACCTACTCTCTATATATTGTTGCCCTAATCTGGGCACGCTGATATACTAGTAAATATTTGAAAATACTCATTATTGCAGAACCAATCAAAACAACTACCCTAGCTAATACTGACGAAGTATTGAATTAGGATTCTTAGCATTTTAAAGCAAAAAAAATGTATTAAAAATACTTAAATCATTTATTTAAATTCAGTCATTCACACTTTTAAAATGGCTCCTTAAAACATGCATACAGTACTCAAGTATAGAACAAATTAGGATCTACTTTATGGCCAAAATACATTCGCCTCCTACAAGTGCAAAGCCACCTACGGCACCATAATAAGAAAGTTGTTCAGAATTGTCCAAATAAAAAAAAAATGAAAAATTTAAAATTTAATACATGTATTAAATTATAGATTTTTTCTGAATTCAATGATATTCATTTCAAATCTATGCTATTTGTTTTTATATTTTATTGAATTTATTTAAGAATAAAAAATCACTTTCAATATGATTTTTCTTGAACTGTAACGTAGTTGCCTTTGCAAAAATCATATGTCTAATAATAAAATGTGAATAACTACTAGTTGGGGAGCCCTCCCTAGCTGTACGTGCACCCCCCTCCCAATCCTTGGGGACAATGTTTTTCATAAAAATTAAAGCCTAAGAAACAATTTAAGACATATCCTAAAAAAAAAAAATTGGCTGTATTCTCAAAATGGCCCATATGTTAAATAAGAACTGTTGCCAATGTTGTTTTTGTCATTTAACGCAAAAACTAAAAAAGATGGATCAAAACTTTTTTCACAAAAAACAATATGCATAAAATTTTCTACAATTTTGTTCTTATACAACATTTTGATAGGAGTTACCAGTTTCTAGATAAATGAGTCCAAAATTAAGAAAACATGGAAGTTCATATACCGGTAAATCATTTAGAGGAAATAACTGTGATAATTATTGTAAGGCGTATAATATAACTTTATATTATTAACATAACAAAAAATAAAATAAACTGAAAAAAATTTAATAATAATATTATAATTTGCAGACTTTTATCTCGAAAACGGTAACAATGATATCTGGAAAATTATAACTCCTATCCAAATATTGTATAGAAACAAAATTGTAGAAAATTTTATGCACTTTGTGTTTTGTGCAGAAAGTTTTTCTCCATCTTTTTTAGTTTTTGTGTCAAATGACCAAAACAATATTTGCAATTTTTTTTAAACGGACGCCATTTTGGAAGTACAGCCAGTTTTTCTTTTTGGGGACATGTCTTAAATTGTTCCTTAGGCTTTAATCTTTATGAAAAACTTTGTCCCCAAGGATCGGGGGGGGTACACGGACAGTTACGGTGGGCTCCCGTAGTATTACGTTTTATATTGAATTTTATATTTTATTTTAAGAGTTGAATCATTTGTCTGGAAAATGGTAACTCCTATCCAAATATTGTATAGGAACAAAATTGTAGAAAATTTTATGCACTTTGTTTTTTGTGCAGAAAGTTTTTCTCCATCTTTTTTAGTTTTTGTGTTAAATGACAAAAACAATATTTGCAAATTTTTTCTTTTTTAAACGACGCCATTTTTAAAGTGCAGCCAATTTTTTTTTTGGGGGGACAAGTCCTTAAACTTCCTTAGGCTTTAATCTTTATAAAAAAAACATTGTCCTCAAGGATCGGGGGGGGGGGGGGGTGCACGGACACTTAGGGTGGGCTCCCGTAGTATATCTTTTTGTGAATAATAGCCTTTTGGTTCTCTCTTTTGTGTCTTAGTAGGTATAAGTACTAGTGCAAAGTAATCACCAGATTCTAATTTGTGCTTGAACAGGGAAACGAATGCTATGTTGCCATATTTCGATAAATAAGGTAAGATATTCTATTCTGTATTGCTATACGGAATCCTCTGTAATATTACAATTCTGTATTAGCAAGTTATCAATCAGCCTTAAAAAAAAAAAAAATATATATATATATATATATATATATATATATATATATATATATATATATATATATATATAATATTTACTTGCTGGGTATTTGAAACAGTGTTAAAAATTAATATTAACATTTATTTCAGACAGAGCAGTAGTGCACATTCTTTTTTAGAAATGTGGCAATGTAGCTAGTTACTGTCAAATGTAAAATGCCCCTGTTTTAGAGGTTATTACGCTATTGCGTCACGAGATATCTGGAAAACTACCTTATTTTAAATCCACTCTGATTTTAAGCATATTTATTTTACAATAAAACCAATAATAGTCGGTAAAATTACCTTGAAATTATATTTATAACATTTTGGAGAGTCATACTATAATACTATATTACTAATATTGTCGTTTTCAGTATTGTTTACTAGCCCATTCCTCTCCTGATTTGTTTCTCCACGATTGGAAAATATTGTAAACATGGATGATTTGTGGATACCTTTGAACATACTTTGGACTTTTTGTGGCATTCTCCAAAAATTAATGTCCACTTTTTCATGCCTTATATACATGTTAAACAATAATAACAATAATTAACAAACAATAACAAATTTAACCGATTTTCGATTTGAAGGGATCAATGGATTTGTCATGAAAATTAGTACCTAACTACTGGCTGTCTAAGATGTTGCCATTTGAAAAAGTTGACATAATTACAAATTAGTGATTTCGGAAATTTTGGTTTGTCGTAGCTACTAAACCAATTCGAAAGTTCTGACGTTTACATTTTTCTCTTATTGTTTTGGTCCATTTGATTGATTTGAGTGTATTCACTGTACTCTAAATGCAAAAATAAAAATAGTCCTAAAAAATAAAGTTATCTCAAAAATTTCTTAAAACTACGCAGTCATACTTAAAATCGTCTCCGGAATACAAAAATATAAAAATATGCATATATGTTCCATTTAAAATTTCAATGTTAGTCATTTCGTGGGAAACCGGAAGTGATGGAAAAGTGTCAAATTATGAAAAATATGCCGTTTTTGGTATATATTACCCCTGCCAAATTTAAGACTTATATCTGGATAACTTTGGAAACTTTGGCTTGTCTAATGATTCCGTTGACACCCGGTATAGTTATGTTTATATTTATTTCAGTCTTCATACGAACGATCAGGAAGTTCTCAGTCTGAAGCCGCCCGTACTAAATTTTACAGTCCTGTGCCGCCGCTAATAAGAAACGCCAATTTGTTTTTTATATATGGCTGCGATTACACGTTTTTTAATGGCGTTTGCGAGGACCTCTCGATAAAATTGTGCATTAAAATCATCAAAGTAAATTCTTTTGGTAAAGAAATACAGTCTCTCTTTATTAACCAAAGAAACTCTTTCAGAATAATAAGGTATTTGTTAATTTTCTATGATCTTTTGTATTATACGATGAACGGTAAAATAAAGCAATATTATTTCTAAATCCTATGGGTCATTAAATGTTGCATAAAATATTTTTACACAATCATAAAATACTATTTAATGACTGTCTATAGTAGTTCTTTCAATCTGTACTTACATATTGTCTATTAGATTTTCATTAGTAACTATATCCGAAAGCCAAATACCCAAATATGATGTGTCAAAACTGAAAAATGAATTGCACTAAAACGCTGTTACTTTCAAAGATAAAATGAACGATTCGTATTAGGAAATACTTAGTGGGAATACATATTCCTTTCTTTCTTTTTTAATAGCAGATAGGCGGTAGTGAATGCTTCTTCATGATATTATAACATTAAAAAATTTAAAACTTCCGACGATGAATTAATTATTGACGTTTCAAGACTATTACACAGGTCCACAAAAAATAGTGATCTGTCCGGCGGACCAGATCAGTGTATCCTTATGTATTTTGACCTGCTGAATCTGAACCCGAAGTTAGAATTGTCAGATTGGCTCGTTTTTCATTCCTACCCAAAAAAAAAACACCCGTAGAAAGCCTGTTTTTCACCTTTCACACTCAAATGAGTAGAGAATATTATTTATTTAAGTATTAAGCAAATCATAACATACACACTTTTTTATTTATTATGAAATTACCTACTTTCTGTATATTGGGCACGATAATATACTAGGTAGGTAAATACTTTAAAACACTCGTTATCCGATCCTTTAGAACAATATTTTTCATAAAGTTTAAATAACATGCCCTAAAAAAACTCGCTGTACTTTTAAAATGGCGGCCATATGTTAAAGAAACTGGTGCAAATGTTGTTTTTGTCATTTAACACAAAAACTAAAAAAGATGGAGAAAAACTTTCTGCACAAAAAACAAAAGTGCATAAAATGTTCTAAAATTTTGTTCCTGTACAATATTTGGATAGGAGTTCCATTTTCCAGATAAATGATTCAGCTCTTAAAATAAAATATAAAATTCAATATAAAAAGTAACGCCTTATTTACTTTCAGATTCACTATCGCTATCTCCCGATACATCGAATATTTCTTCCAAGTCTTCTTCCTCTACTGCTTCATTTATGATATCGTTATCATCCTCACTTTCGATTTGATTTGGAATCATCCCCTGAAGAATTTCAGTAAGCGATTGAGGCAGTATTTTATCTGCTGAACACCAAAGAAGTTCTCCATTTTCTTGCCATTCATAATCATTCCAAGGGTTTGGAATATTGTGAATACTTTCGTCGGATAATCGCCAAACACGCGTTTTAATATGCTCGATAAGGAGCGAGCGTAGATGCGTCTTCACTGTGTATGTATCCTCGATACTCCAGTGAAGCAACGTGCAGCGTGGTTAGTACTTGGGAAACACAGCGATCTCGTCCCACCTTCTAACGGCTTGTATATCAGTGTATACGCGGAAGCTATGTAATTTCAAGAGAGGATTACGTAGTGAATATACTATCCTTCGGAGGGGATGTAAAGCAGGCGGTCCATTGTCTATTAAATGTTAGGCAAGTAAAAGATCCCCACTCTTATTACGAGAAGAGGTTCGGCAAAATTTCCAGGTTGGGGGTAGCTCGTCTCCTGGTGTCGGTGATAGGCTCTGGTAGCGGAAATAGGCCGACGCACAGATGACATCGAAAGCTGGCAAAAATTGCAAATTTCAAATTTTACCCCATAATGATACATTATTATCTAAAATCGGTAGGGGTATGAACTGGTTACCTAGAACCGGTTTCGGGGCTGCGGTAAACCGTAACGGCGACCGGTTATAACAGTCAGAACTTGTGCTTCGTAGAGATCATTTGCTATTTACTGTTTAATAAAGCTCGCACCGTTGAAATTGTTTACTTATAATTTTGTGATAAAGCAACAAATACCAATTTTGAATTAATACGGCATCATTGGCTACAGATAAGCTTATTTTCATCAAATAAAACTTAGCTTTTATTATATAATGAGTTTGAAACAAATTTTTGAAAAACATGTTCCACCAACTACCTGTTTCTTATTTCGTTCATAATAAGTGTGGAGTTTTAGTTCATCTAGGTGTGCGATCAAGCTTCGCTGCTTTAGTGTTATCGTTAATACAGGACTCTTTCATTTTAGTAAAAAAACTGTAGCACATATTTGCATTTTTTTGAGTAATTAAGGGTTGTCCATAGTGGAGTATCGTTAGACTCAAAAAACGGAGAACTTCGGAACCCAGTTGTACTGAACGAATTTTAACGAAACTTTGAGAATATGTTTTGAACACTAATTAAAGCAATGTTTACTTATTAAAAATTGCCATTGTTTATTTGAGGGTGATTTCTGCCCTTTCTGGAGGGATGAACAAAATAATACAAAACTTATCACGGAATCTGATAAAGAATCCAATTCTAAGAAGAAAATGTGGTGTACAATTTTTCATGAAAATTGATATTTTCCAAGTTATTGAAAATTGAAAATTAGTATTTTGAGACGGTTTTTCGTAAATAACGCGAAAAGTAATACATTTAACGAAAGAGTGGCATTGTATAAAAGCAGTGGGCTAGACTGCGATTGTGTGAGAGACAACACGGTCTAGTCGCTCTCCTCTCCTGAATTCGAGTCTCAGCTGCGGCAGATAGCAATGTCGCAGGGAATGGGTGTTGTGATGCTGTCTATGTGTGTCCGTCCGTCCTGGTTGAGGACATTAATCTAAATAAGGCGACTAAAAAAAAAAAGTCTGACGTTAAAGATGAATATGATTGAAATTAGAGTACTTGTAATTATCTTTAATATATTTTTTGATTATCCCGAAATTGTGAGCGATACAATGAGTGTTTTGGAAAATAAAAAAATCTTTATAGGTTTTTGTTAGCATACATATTTACTATCATGTCCAAATTTTATGAGATTTTTAAAGCTCTTATTTTAGAAAACATTATACTTTCAATTAAGGATGTTCGCGATTTTAGTGGATTTTTATTCTTCTAAATAACTAAAACAGAAAAAATGAGAGAATATAAAACTAAAGCTTATGGGGTGATAAATATCCAATTTATTTTTATTTTTATTTCTGTCGGATCAATAGATAGTTTTTGAGTTATTTGCAAAAAAAAATAGATTTTTCCAGTATAATCGCGTATATAATTTAAAGTATAGTATTTTCTAAAATAAGTGTTTCAAAAATTCCAAAAAAATTGAGCATGTTAGTAATACTTCATATTAACAGAAAACGATAAGTTTTTTTAATTTTTATTTTAATTTTACGGTCAATGGCAGCAAGAAATCCCTAAACTTTATTTTTTATTTACAAAACACTGTTTCGCTAATGTACTTACTTTTAAAGCTAAGTATCCGGATACAAAAATATTTTAAGGGTAATTTTCTTCATTTTCGATCAACCTGTATAGTAAATCGTAATCCTGGAAATGACTAAGAACTTTTCAGAACAAGCAATATTTCTTATGAAGAATGAATTTTTGTTGAAAAACCAAAAATAAAAGGTTACAAGTATAGTCAAGTCCATCCGTGGACACACTGTATATGTTACTTGGTCGAATTTCTCATTTTATAATACCTTCACATTCTTTTTTTTTTTTTTTACTATTTAACGTCGGCCTATTTCCGCTACCAGGGCCTATCACCGACGCCAGGAGACGAGCTACCCCCAACCTGGAAATTTTGCCGAACCTCTTCCCTTAAGAAGAGTAGGGATCTTTTACTTGCCTAACATTTAATAGACAAGGGACCGCCTGCTTTACAACATCCCTTCCGAAGGATGGTATATCTACTACATAATCCTCGTCTGAAATTACGTAACTTCCGCGTATACACTGATATACAAGCCGCTAGAAGGTGGGACGAGAACGCTGTATTTCCCAAGATAGGTGGGTCACCCATCCAAGTACTAACCGCGCTCGACGTTGCTTCAACGGAATATCGACTGATATTCACATTGAAGTCGCCTCTACGCTCGCCCCCTACCTTCACATTCTTTTGAGTTCTATTTGCAATTTAAAACACAAAAACAACAGAAAATAATTTTTGCCAACTTTTGATGCTATCGGCCCCTCTGTGCGACGTTAAATAAATAGATAAAAAAAATATGCTCGATAAGGCAAGCTCTTGATGGTGGAATCGAAGAAAAATCAACTTTAGTGTCAATTGATAAAGATAAATCTTTGTCACCACATTTCTGTCTAACGGCAATTAGGCGAAGCTCGTCCACGCTAGCGCATTTATTTGATTCATATATGGCACATACAGTGCGTGTAATTGCCGATTAGGCATGTACATTCACGTAGCGCGAGAGATATGATAACCCAGCAGCAGCAAACTCGCCCGTCGGCGAAACATCAGAACATCAGTTATTTCATTTCAGCCAGTTGGCACACGCGATGTTGTAATTCTTACTCCCTATGCCTAGCCCGCCACTACACACACTGTATAAACTCCTCTAATAATGCGACTAATTTATCGTCAATATTCCAGCTGTTCCCCAAATCTTGAAATATTCGGATATATTTGGTGTATTTGGGAGAAAATAACATTTTTAGGGGTTTTATCTTTCCTTTCCCTTAAAGGCACTGACTGAGTCGCATCCTGTAAATGAATAAAGGCCTAGTAATGCCGAACATCTTTGAGGTCCGTACTCTTCTGCTACTGCGGATATGTTAATAAGCTTTCTTTTATTGCCAAATCCGGTATCAAAGAGTAATTTACATTTAATTTTATTGGAATGAGCCAGAGGAATCCAAGACTTTTAACGTAACTTCAAATTGGCAGTCATTGTCCATCGCTGTGCCGCGTCATACTGAAAATTTGATCCCAGATTTGATAGCGCATAATTTGCAGACATTTATCTCAAAAACGGCAACTCCTATCTAAATGTTGTATAGGAACAAAATTATGGAAAATTTTATTCACGTTGTTTTTTGTGGAACAAGTTTTTCTCCATATTTTTTAGTTTTTGTGTTAAATGACAAAAACAACATTTGCACCGGTTTTTTTTAGGACATGTCTAGAGTCTAGAATTGTTCCTTAGGCTTTAATCTTCATAAAAAATCTGTCCCCAAGGATCGGGGGGGGGGGGGTGCATGTGCAAGCGGAGTAATTTTTAAGCTGAAAATTTCATTTATCATCTGGACTATATAGTACAGAAACTAGAGGTTGTATTTTAGGAAAATTGTCTCATGGATGCCACCAACTCTTTTCAGGGGATGACACCCAAGAAAACAATCATTGGAATTTAAAGAAAATCAAATTTTGAGATAAAACTTAAATTGATAGCTTTAATGACTTAAAAACAGCGATTTTAGTTTGAGAAAGGTTGGTTTTCGTCGAATAACTCGAAAAAATGTTAGCGACCAAAAAGAAAGTTTACAAACTGGGTAATTTTTTTTTTGTTACTATTAAGACTGGCATTCGAGTGTTTATAAGACGAAGTATTTAGTTTAAATGTTAAATATCACAGAAACTATGGCATTTACGTCAAAAATACTAAAATACAAAATTAAAGAAGGTTCCAGTTGTTTTTTTGTTTCTATAGCATGAAACTAAAGAAATTATAATCCGCCATTTTGAATATTTTAAATTTGCTTCAGAATTGCAACACCATAAATTCACTGTTTCAAAAATAAATCGGCAATACTTTTTCAAATATTAAATTCCTTGATTTAGAGGTGATTTCCAACCCTCGGAGATACGAGCATGTGTCGGGACCATATCGAAACTGAGGAACATAGCTTTTACCACAAAAATCGAAAAATCACTCAAAAAATTACACAGGCACACAAAAAATAAAAAATGTCATGTAGTTTTTTACCGACTATCATATCTATATGTATTTTGGGGCGCTGAAACCGAATCCGAGGTCAGAATTTTCGTCAATATTTTCATGTAAGCTCAAAAAACAGCTTAGAACAGGCCTGAAACCGGGTAAAAAGTAAATCGAGTGATTAAACGAGTTGACCCACGTTTCTATACGTATTTTGGGGCGCTGAAACTGAATCCATCAGAATTTTCTTATCACGTCAGGATTTTGACATAACCTGAAAAAAATCTCAAAAAATGCTTCATAAATGGTCAAAAATGCATTTAATGGTAGATTTTAGTGTTTTGTGATTGATTTTAATTAAACCACCTTTTAAATACATTTTTAACCATTTTTGAGGTGCTTTATGGTGATTTTTTGAGGTTATGTCAAAATTCTGATAAGATGGGAGAATTCTGACTTGAGATTCAGTTTCAGCGTTCCTAAATTCATATAAGTAAAGTATTTTGGTCGTTTTACGTTTTTAAATCTACTTTAAAATGCATTTTTGACCATTTATGAGGTGCTTTTTGAGAGTTTTTTGAGGTTGTCAACATCCTGACACGATAAGAAAATTCCGACCTCGGATTCGATTTCAGCACCCCAAAATACGTATAGAAACGTGGGTCAACTCGTTTAATACCCTAATTTATTTTTTACCCGGTTTCAGGCTTGTTCTAGGCTGTTTTTTGAGATTACATGAAAATATTGATGACACGTGACAATTCTGACCTCAGATTCGATTTCAGCTCCCCAAAATACATATAGATATTTTGGTCGGGATAAAAAGTACATGACCTTTTTTATTTTTTGTGTGCATTTTGTGTATTATCATTGCATGTGGCATTATTTCTAAATTCTGCATCTTTTTTACCTCTACGTACTGTACTAATAAACGAAATGAACCGAAAAAGTTCTAAAAGCTGAACTAAAAGTATATTTAGAAATACAGGGAATTTATTATGTTCCATGGTAAGTAAGTACGTTCTCGGAAGCCAGTGCAGTGTACGACACGCGAAAGGAAGTGGTTCTCCCCCACAAAAACAAATGAAAACGTTCGGCACCCTCAATAAGACTTCCTACCCACAGTACCCAACGTTCTGATTGGTTCTTGCTTCTAAGAACCGCCTTTTTTCCACACGGAGAATAGAAACAATGAGCGACGACGCGACTTTAATTTTCATTCATATAAATTCAAAAGTAAATGTCAGCTTTGGCTATTTAAATCGAAAACATACAAATCCCATACCGGGTGACAACGAGATTAGTCCCGTTCCAATCTCCATGTTGATTTTAGGAATACAATTTTGAAATTTTGGCATATCATTTGGGACACAGAAAGCCACATTTTGCACTTATTAAGTGAAAAATATCACTTCCGGTCCACTGGAAGTAGCAACAACTTTTGATTTTTAAAAAGCAATCTATTATATATTTTTTTGCATATTTAGATTCCACATGAAATTCTCGTTACAACGATGTATCACAGCTAGGTAATTTTTTCCAGATGGCGTCATAAATTCGAAAAAGTGAAAAAGCTAAGTTGGCAACTGCAAGACTTCTCAAAAAATGTACCCAGTAGGCCTTGAATCTGATGTATCACCTTCATTTTTATTGTCGCATTTCAATAAAAGTTTATTTCGTGGCAGAATCACTATTTTGAATTGAAAAACAATTTTTTGAAAAAACATAAAAAGCAAATGGATTTTATTTAATTTTTTTAAATGGTAACCATATTTTTTTACTTGCACCAACAAAGCCCAAAACATTAACCTTTTATTTGATCTATACGTCTAGTTTCGGTGTTTAAATTAACAACATAATTTTTATTGTCGCATTTCAATAAAAGTTTATTTCGTGGCAGAATCACTATTTTGAATTGAAAAACAATTTTTTGAAAAAACATGAAAAGCAAATGGATTTTATTTAATTTTTTTAAATGGTAACCATATTTTTTTACTTGCACCAACAAAGCCCAAAACATTAACCTTTTATTTGATCTATACGTCTAGTTTCGGTGTTAATTTACACTGAAACTATTAGATTTCGGTAGATGCTATTCTTCAGTTATTTAATGAAACCGTATCTACTAATGTATTAAATTTTACAAGCGTGCCATGACAAAATTACATTTCTTTTCAAACATTTGCCTAAGTTATTATTTAATAAAGTTTATGTAATGCTTTTTTAATTTGCTTGTAATTTATTTGCTAATATAACTATTTAAAAGTTTTAAAAAAATACAAAATGGCGGTGTTTACCCAAAATAAAAAGGTGGACATGTTACTTATTTATGGGGAATCTAAAAGAAATGCATATCAAGCTGAAAGGTTATATGCAAAGTGGTATGGTATCCTGGATGGCATAACCCTTGTAGAAAATATTTTAAGATTTTAGAAGAAAATTTAGGGCCCAGCCAAATGAAAACGAACAAAATTCGTTTATTATTGACGTGGCTACAGAGATTAATATTTTAGCATCCGTGGAAATTAATAAAAATGCAAGTACTACACGTGAGATTGGAAGTGCTCTTGATATTAGCCGAGAATCTGTTAGAAGAATATTGAGAAAACATGGATATAAATCATATAAATATCAACTTCATCAGCATTTATATGAAGCTGATACAGGTAGGAGAGTTCATTATTGCAATTTTTTACTAGAAAATAGAAACATTGTTCCCAGAATTCTGTTCACAGATGAAAGTCATGTTTAACCGAAATAATTTGCGTTACTGGTCTCAGGAAAATTTACATGAACTTAGAGAAGGAAATCACCAAGAAGTGTTTGGGGTAATTGTATGGACAGCAATTGTGGGTACTAGGATCATAGGTCCTATTTTATTTCAGGGGACTTTAAATAGAATTAGGTACCTGAACTTTTTGGAAAATGAAGTTGTGGGCTTTTTAGAAGAAGCATTTATCACAAACAAGATGGGGGTCCGCCACATAACCTTCGTGATGTCTCTAATTATTTAGAAAATAGATTTAAAAATAGAGTCATTTCGACATATGGGCGCACAAGATGGCCTGCCAGATCACCTGGCCTAACCCCCATGGAGGTACGTCAAAGGACGAGTGTATTCGTCATCTTCAAGAGAACCTCCAGGAGTTGGAAATCAAAATTCGCCAAGCTTTTGCAACAATAATTGCGCAAATGTTAAAACGGGTGGTAAGGGAAACCATCAGTAGGGCTCAAAAATGTACTGAAGTTGAAGGAATACATTTTATTTAATTTCTATCTTCGTATGTCGTTTTACTTCTCTACATGGTTCGTCGAGCCGGATGAAAGCAGCAAGAAATTAGAAAACGATACGAAAATAGTCAGAAAGTCGTTTTCCAATTTCTTGCTGCTTTCATCCGGCTCGAAGGACCATGTATTAATGTGATTGTAGGGACTGTATAAATGCTGGTTTTATCAACGTTTATTATTGAAAAACAATACAAATTGATTAACAATTATTTTCTATGGCATATATTGATTCTCATAAACGTTAATTCTTAATTCTGCTCCAAAGCCTGCTTTTACGCGCTCGAACACTGTGTATTTTTTTAGCAATTGGTAAATGTAGTATCTACAGAAATCCAATAATTTCAAAGTAAATTAGCACCGAAACTAGACGTATTATGCATCAAATAAAAGGTTAATGTTTTGGGCTTTGTTGGTGTAAGTAAAAAAATATGGTTACCATTTTGAAAAAGTGAATAAACTTAATTCACTTTTTATGTTTTTTCAAAAAAATAGTGATTTTGGCATGAAATAAACTTTTATTGAAATGCGACAATAAAAATTAAGGTGATACATCAGATTCAGGGCCTACTGGGTAAATTTCTTGAGAACACAGTCTTGCAGTTGTCAACTTAGTTTTTTCACTTTCTCGAATTTATGACGCTATTTGAAAAAAAAATTACCTAGTTGTGATATATCGTTGTAACGAGAATTTCATGTGGAATCTGAATATGCAAAAATATATATATAGGTTGCTATTTAAAAATCAAAAGTTGTTGCTACTTCAGGTTGGACCGGAAGTGATATTTTTCACTTAATAAGTGCAAAATGTGGCTTTCTATGTCACAACTGATATGCCAAAATTTCAAAATTGTATTCCTAAAATTAACCTAGAAATTGGAACGGGACTAATCTCGTTGTCACCCGATTTAGTACAGTACCTAGAGGTAAAAAATATGCAAAACTTCGGAATAATGTCATATTAAACGGATTTCGTTCATTTTTGGCAGTATAATAGTAAATGCTTCACAGAAAAGTTTCTATATTGTGCGGGGTCTTGGTAATTTATAGGGGGTGGATGCCAGCCCCTCTCAGGGGGTGGCACTTAAAAAATATGTATATTTATTGGTGCTGAAGTAGAATCAAATTTTAAGAAGAAAAGGTTCTATGCAATTTTTCACATAAATTGATAGTTTTTAAGTTAAGTTACAACGACTTCAAAATTGCGATTTTAGCTTAAAAAAAAGGTATTTCCAAATGGCTTTCGTCAAGTATCTCGAAAAGTATTACTTTATCGAAAAAATGTTACAGACCAATTACAGAAAGTACAAACTGGGAATTCTTTATATTTTTTGTTTATTGATGTAGGATTAATAATTTCGAAGATATTTAAGTTTACATTTGGCATCCAAGTGTTCATAAGATAATTATTTAGAGTGAGAGTTAAATATCTCAGAAACTGTGACACCTACGTCAAGGATGCTAATAGGTAGAATAATAGGTTATTAATTGAGCTTTCGACTCTTTTTTTTATTTGTTTCTGTAGCATAAAAATCAAAGAAGTTATGACCGAAGCAATGTGCGTCTACACAATTTTTTAATAACAACGTCGCCATTTTGTTACTGTAATTAGCGAGTAATTTAAAAAAAAAGGAATTTCAAACACCGTTTCTCATTAATATATAGCATGACGCAGATGCTCAAATTTTTTGGTTTGTATATAGCACTTGCTTTAGAAAAAAATACAGTTTAAACTATAAATGTATTTTCGATCAAACGTAATTTTTTTTTCCTTTTCCAAATATCTCAATAAATATTAGTTTTATTGATTTCAAAAATAAAGCTCATAAACCGATAATGAATTTCACCTGTTTGTTTATTTACATAGATTTAACAGTTTCGGAGATATGAAAGTTTACAAATGGCGTCCGAACGTTTATAAGACGAAAAATGCAGTTTAAATGTTAAATATCTCAAAAATTGTGACACCTACGTCACGCATGCTAAGAAATGAAATGAAATTAAAGGCAATTAATTGAGCTTTCAAATTATTTTTTACTCGTTCCTGTAGCATAACAAATAAAGAAGTTATGACGGAAAAATGTGCTTATTTTTATTTTTTTATATAAAAAGGTTGCCATTTTGTTACTCTAATTAGCCAGTAATTTAAAAAAAGTTTTTTGTTAAGATGTAGCATTACCTAGATGCTCAAATTTTTTTGCTCATTTAAAGTACTTGCTTAAAAAAAAATACATTATAAACTTAAATATCTCCGAAATTATTAATCCTACATCAATAAACAAAAAATATAATTAATTCCCAGTTTGTGCTTTCTGTAATTGGTCTGTAATAATTTTTCGAGATACTTGACGAAAGCCGTTTTAGTTTCTATTTCCGGTTAAGGCGCGCCGACCGAAAGTTTCGTCTGCCAACGTAATTGGGGTATGTGGAGTATATATACTAACTACCTATGCGGACAGATATCGATAATCATTCGATTAAATAATAAATGCCCCCCCCCTCCCTATTCCCCCTCCGTACCAAAAAAAGTTCCAGAGAGAAAAAAAAATTGTACTTATATGCTCTCTTCGATTACCGACTGGCAGACGGTAACCATTCGTCGTCGAATTTGCACGCTACTTCCTAGACTATTCACAAGGACGTTTTAGCAACAATTGCATTTTTAGCTGTTCAAATAAACATTTTGATTTCAAATTTTAAGTGATGGCTGTACTCAAAAAGAGCTACAGTTTCACTAAGTTTCATTTATTATTTTCGAGAGAACAATAATTTGTTTAAAAATGCCCAATTTTGCAATGTTTAATTTTTTTAATGGTAATAACAATTGGAATGTACTCTAGTTTGTGTACATTTATTATATAACTGATAAAAGTATTTCACATTTTTTGTTTTCCTTATTAAAAAAAAGATGTAAAACGAGCCCTAAAAAATTTAATTGTTTAAATAAACAATACTCTGACGTCGCGTGTCGTCGAAACCGCAAAACTGAACTGTGAGCTTAACTTGACCCCTTGAATACATTAAAACAAAAAACTACCCAAACCAGACAATTCGAATTAAAATTCTAGTTTAACTCCACTATATCTGTAAAAAGTAACAATGGAAAACTGTTAGACGTCATTCACAAATCATGATTACCGGAAATTCAAAATACCGGTCGTAGGTTTATATTTGGCCTCAGTATCACATAAAGTTAATATTTTAAATTGGTTAAATATAAGCAAACGTACCTATCAAATTACAACAAATGGTTTTTAGTCACAAAACCTATTCCACTCCTCAATATCTATAAACGAAAAATTTATTCCTAGAAATAAATTACACTCCATGAATATTCGTCATAAAAATTCACTTAATATGCCTAAATTTAAATCTGGCTTATTTAAAAACTCCTGCTGTTTTACATTATAATCTATTTCCTAACCATTTCAAGTAATTAAAAGTTAATGCTTTAATAAAAAGAGTCAGATCAGAATTATTTAGCAATCATGGCAATCAATAACAATGCTCTATTTTCAGCTTAATATCAATTGTTTCTATTATATAATCAACTATAATTATTGAATTTTGATGCTCTTGTCTTCTGCTCACAGATTTAATAATAGTAGAGTGTTCGGTGCCCAGATATACGCATAAAAATAAGTTCTGTAGGGGTTTCGTTGTTACAAGCTGAATTTGATATAAAATTAATGATGATATACTGATGTTTCAAAATCTCAAAGCCGTCAAAAAATGTCGTACTCAAAAGGTCATTATAATCAAAAATCGAGTTATTTCTTCGTGAATTAGGTGTTTTGATATTTCTACTTTTGAGTAATAGCAAATCCTTTTAACCATGAATAGAACTAGTCAAAATAAGTAGATTTTCGAACAAACCCACCTCGAGAAATCATGCCTGCTTCCCCTGCCCCCCTCAAAGGGGCTGCCTATATATAAATATTTTTTTTCTCAAAAATAGTAGGAGCTAGAGGAATGATCTTGGCGCCATTCGATAGAGTATAAAATTTTGCATAAGACCCTCCATTTGCTTTTTCCTATTTTCTTTTTTTTTAAGGCCCCACAGCAAAAGAAAGAGTGAGAAGCCTTCCAACAACGACACATGTTTGGCTATACCTCTAAAACGGACCAATAAATCAAAATTCTACAAGATATAAAAAAATAATAACCATTATTTTTTCTATCGATTGGTATAGTATTTGTAAACAATAATGTAATAATTTTGAACAGGTACAATCAATATTTTCGGAGTTTATAACAACAATAATAAATTATTTTAAATAAATTCATTATGCACATGTGCATCTTTCTCTTTGTACGTCACTGACGGCTTTATATAAACAGATAACATATACAAATAATATACCAATCGATATAAAAAATAATGGTCTTTATTTTTTATATCTTGTAGAATTTTGATTTATTGGGCCGTTTTAGAGGTATAGCCAAACATGTTTCGTTGTTGGAAGGCTCCTCAGCCTTTTTTTTGCTGTGGGGCCTTAAAAAAAAGAAAATAGCAAAAAGCAAATGGAGGGTCTTATGCAAAATTTTATACTCTATCGAATGGCGCCAAGATCATTACTCTAGCTCCTACCGTTTTTGAGAAAAAAATGTATATATAGGCAGATACAGACAGCCCTTTTAAGGGGGGGGCAGGGGGAGCAGGCATGATTTCTCGAGGTGGGTCTGTTCGAAAATCTACTTATTTTGACTACTTCTATTCATGGTTAAAAGGATTTGCTATTACTCAAAAGTAGAAATATCAAAACACCTAATTCACTAAGAAATAACTCGTTTTTTGATTATAATGACTTTTTGATTAGGACATTTTTTGGCTTTGAGATTTTGAAACATCAGTATATCATCATTAATTTTGTATCAAGTTCAGCTTGTAACAACGAAACCCCCACGGAAGTCACAATAAGCGTATTAATGCACTCTACTATAAGCGATTTCTCATTTATATCTGTAATTTTATTATAAATGTATGTATACATATGACAAAGTTGAGTGTAAGATTAGCTCTAAGCTAAACTGCACTTTATTGTGTACTGCATATATTTCTTAATAATGGCGTTTAGAATAGAACAGAATACGTTTATTAATCCAAGTGATCATATATTACGAGGAAGTCAATAAACACATTAGGAGTTAATTGTTCTACATTACACTATTTACTTATATATAACAACATACGCGCACACATTCACTAAAATACCAAATAATGTTAATGGTAATTAATTTCATTCGTATACATTATTCATTAACAAATATCACAGAAACCAGGCATTAATTGATATGATTTACAAAATCTTCCACAGAGTAAAATGCTTTTGCCACAAGGAATAGAAAAGAGTTGACATTTTTTTTTTACTTTTACAGTGTTTTTTATATTTGCACTGAGTTTATTATATCGTACTACAAATCAGAGTTATGATGTGTGGAATAATTGTGAAATATTGTGTCTTAGGTTTCTCCATATTTTTTTACAACTTTTAATATTTCAATAATATACAGACTAGGGGGTCAAAATTTTATTTTGCACTAATAATGTTCCACAAGATTATCTGCTGTTCATTCAGTTTTTTAAATATTCTGTTTGCAGATGCTGAATATCACCAAAAAATCATTCCATACCAAATTCCATATTTAAAACTACAAAATAGTACATACGTTTTAAAACTGTCTAAAGTGCATAACCGTTTATATGCAAAGGGGTTACTTGCACAATTATTGCATATAAATGTAATGTGTCTTCCAATCTACAGTGTGTTTCACTTCTCGTGAAGACACTTTCTTTTTTATTTGTGACCCAATTCATTTCAAATTTTTATCAGCCATACAACTCCATAGGACAACTTTATTCAACACATCAATGCCGCCTAGATCTAAAACGCCGGCCTACTGCGATAAAAAGAAAATCGCAATTTTCGAGGAATCCTAGTAGGTTTAGAGATAGACAAAAATTTTGTTAATAAAAGTTGTTCGGAATCAATTGTTAAATTTTGTGAAAATCGGAATATTTTCAAAAAAAAAATTTTTTTGTTTCACTTCAACAATTTTAGTTTAAGTTACTTTATAAGATAAAAAAAAATCTCTAATAGTACTTCTCAATATTTCGCACTTAAACAATAGTCGTAGTTGGCCGTGGTTTTGAGTTCTGGAATTAATGGAACATGTTTCTAATGTCTTTTTGCAAGATCTACATATTAAAAAAATTAACATAAAAATCGGTTCATAAATAAAAATTTTACGGGGGTGGCTAGTGTGGCTAGTCCTTAAGTGGTACACACTGTATATAAAATCCTAAATATTTAATTGCAATGTTATTGTTGATCGATGTTCTCTAAATCCATGCTGATTTGAAGGTAATAAAATGTCAGATTCTAGAAATGTTTTATTATTATTATTATTTATACAGACTTAATCACATTAGTTTTATTTATATTGAATGAAATGCAAATTAAACATTTATTTATATTTTATACAACCTACTATATTTCTAAGTTATAACTCCACAATAGGGATATGTTATAAAAATAGCCCTGGCAAAGATTATCTCATATCCATATCTACGCCCGTGGTTCAGAATGTGCGTGCATTACTCCCTTAAGAAGATTTATAATATTGAATGCGATACTACACTAGCGGATAGTGTATTAGATTTCCTGTCGTGATATTCTACTTCATCCCTTTTAGTAATGAATATACAATGCGAATTAATATTTTGTTAACCTCTTTTATACCACAGAAGGAAAAACAAACGCGGGGGTGAGTATTGGTTCAATAAACTTATAGGGCAGTTTCCGGGGTAAAGAAATCGGGGTTGCGAGAAAAACTTGTTATTTTAATAAAGCGAAACGTATTTCACTATCGTGTTTATTTAAAGTTTCATCAATATGCTAACTAACTGGTTAATTTTAAAATTCACAAAAATAAAGAACAACTTTTTCCTAGTTCAAAAACTGTCATTATAGTACGTCGGGTACATGGCTATATAAGCCAAAAAGCTGCACTTTTTGATTGGGATGTGCCACTTTCTGTGGTCATAGTTGAGGCGCTCGCGCGCAAACCCCGATAAATCCACACACACAAAGTTGTGGGAAATTACAAAAAGCTTCTCAAGCAAAAACAAATAAGTCTTTTTTTTGTTCTTTTTAAGTCAAAAAATATCTTTTAGGCTGTAGAATATAAGACCAAAAAATAAGAACAATGCTACTTTATTTATTTATTTTTTTTTAACTTTTCTTGCTGGATTTATCGGATTTTGCTATGTAAATACGAATTTATCGATTTTTGCTTTAAAATATAACATTAAAGATGCAGAAAAATAAATTTTGACAACATTAATAATTTATTAAAAATAAATAAAAACATTCATTGTTAACAAAAATTAATTTTCAATACCTGTTATAATTTCAGATAAAACCGTTATAATATATTGGTAATAAAATGTCTTGCAGTTGTCTTCTTTATTTCTAGAAGAGAAGTAGGTTTTTACAGTAAATAGTCATATTACAGAGAACTTTTTCAAACGTCAATCAATATTAACTTTTCTACCTCACAATGGATGACAGTGTATTGTATAAAAATGGATTTATCTGCTTTTGATCCCGATAATATTGGATTTATCTAGTTTTGTTCGAAACGGTCAACTTTAACATTAGATTTATATGGGATTTATGGCGTTTTGGTTACCAAAGATTATATAGGCTTGTAGAGTTTAGTCTAACATACATGAAACTATTACAAACTCAAAATTGACTTTTTGTGGATTTATCGGGGTTTGCGCGCGAGCGCCTCAGTTGATGCCAAACGATAACTTTCCAGATAGGGAGCCACTTTAAAATCCGTGCAGAACGCTAAAATGGCGGCCATTACAGATGGCCGCCATTAGCCACACTAAACGTTTTTGTATTTCAGCTGCTAATGGTCCGATTTCTATTTTCTTTTTTTGTTTGTTTGAAAGCTCTTATAAAGAGAACACTTTTTTGTCCCTTGAGGGTTCTGCGGAATTAAAAAAATATATATAATTTTTAATTTTTCGTAGTTCTTTTTGTAATTTGATGATTTGTGAATTATTTATTTATTTGCACAGTAGATATTGAGGTAGTTGTTTTGGCAATATCTTTCTTTCACGTTCTCAAAACTGCGGGATTTCAAGAGATGTGGATTCTCTTTGGTACTGGGAAGAGTCAGAGACACATGAGCATTAATGCCATATTTGAAAGTATGTGAACATAAAGCTGTTGCATTGAGAGGATTCCATACATTCACTGGATCAGATGTAACGTCATCATTTGCAATGAAAGGGAAGCAGACTGCCTGGAAACTGTGGAAGCTACTGAAGCCTTCCAAGCTATACCACAACAGTTTATTTCTGACAAGACCTTTCAAGTTCTGGATAAGTTTACTGTTTTGCCTTACTAAAAAGACGCAGAAGACTTCTCAGTCAATCATGTTAGAAAGCTTCTCTTTGCTTCAAAAAGTCGCAGACTACAAAGTCTGCCCCCCAACAAAAGAGGTACTAAGGCAACATTGTCTTCGTTCAGCATACCAGGCAGGACAAATATGGGGTCGTGCATGCTCAGTAGTGGACAACATTCCAGGGCCAGAAGGATGGGGATGGACCATGGTTGATGGGGAGTGGACGCCGGTCTGGTCTTCTCTTCCTTCTCTTATGGAAGCTTGCAGAGAATTAGTTAAGTGTAGTTTCTCTGGATATCGTACACGATGGCCCTGCTCAAAAGCCAAGGTTCCATGCACGTTATTTTGCAGGAACTGCACTGGGGGGGGGGGGGGGGTCGACAATGCAGCAATAAATACAATAAAAGGTATGCGTTTAACTGATTATTTTTAAATTCGTTTCACAATTTCAAGATTATAATATTGCTTTGTTGATCCAGTTGATGATTGCGAGTGATCTAATAATCTAGAGCTCTATAGAAGCAGTTCATTTACATGAATATTTCTTAGTATTTAGTAGTTTTTTGTTTGTAAATTTTTTTTACTTAATCTAATAAATATTTTCAAAATAATTAAACTTACTATTGTTTATGAAGACAAGTCTCTATTGACATATACAGAACACCAGTATCCATTTTTTTGTGGGAAAAAAAATGGATACTGATCACAATTAAAACTTACTTATCAATGAAATTTGTGAGATAAGTGAAATTTTCAGGTTTTTGAAAATTGCGCAGAACCCTTGAGGTGTAGAGATAAATGTATAGGAACAAAAAAGTGTCCTCTTTACAAGAGCTTTCAAAAAAGAAAATAAAAATCGGAGCATTAGGAGCTGAGATAAAAAAAATAGTATGGCTAATGGCGGCCATCTTTAATGGCCGCACTGATTTTCAAGTGGCTCCCTATCTCAAAAGTTACCTTTTGACATCAACTATGACCACAGAAAAAGTGCAGCTTTCTTTGGTGTACCCGACGTACTATTCTACTTATCATGACCATGCTGCTTTATGTGACAGAACTACACACACAGCAAATACAAAGTAAAAAAAACAATATGCCCCACCTTGGAGGAATCCCGTCCAACACACAAGAACCCATACATTAATAGGGCATGAATATTATTAGACATATGAACAAGAGTGACTATTAAAGATCGTGACGAAAAATAAGTAACCCTAATCAAATTTGCAATTAGTAATGGGCACAATTTGATTACACTGCAGTTTGTATTGCCACTTGGACTACTCTATCTTGTCCAGGGTGAGTGACAAAATTCGTCCCATATTCCAACGAACGTTATCCTCTGGGAACATCACCAGCATTCCTTCCTCCAGTTGATTAGTTCTTGACTTCCATTTGATACGTCACCGTCGTTGAATTTCATCCAAATATTCTTTAAACTATTGTTGCCAAAATAAGTGATAGAATTTTTGTAAGCTTTGAAACCTGACAGGTCTATTCAGGAAATTGCTTCCTGTCACCCATTTCAGAAGACATTTCACTTATTTCAATCCTGCCTCAATTTTTGGAGAATCCCCCAAAAATTCCAGAAACGCAGATTTGTATACCCAAAGGTATCTAAACAGACATCATCCATGTTTTCAATATTCTCCAATTGTGGAGACATAAATCAGAAGAGGAATTAATAACAATCCTGTAGCGTTTATCGTTAATGAAGCGACAGAAATTAACGTGTTAACTTTTGTAGAAGTGAATCCTACTGCTTCCACTAGAGAAATTGGCCACGAGGTGCAAATTAGTCATGAATCAGCAGGAAAGATTCTCAAAAAATATGGTTACCGCTCGTTTAAATATCAAGTGCACCAGCATTTGTACGAAGATGATGGCAACCGAAGGTTAGGTTATTATGACTGGTTACTTCAGAACCATACCGATAACCCGAATTTTGTTTCTTTAATATTGTTTTCCGATGAGTCGAGATTCACCAACAATGGAATATTCAATAAACAAATCAATAGATATTGGGCGCAGGAAAATTAACATTCAATGAGGCAGGGTAATTTTCAGGAAAGATTTGAAGTAAATGTGTGGGCTGGGTGATTGGAACAAGAATTGTTGGACCTATTTTCTTTCAAGGACCTTTGACAGTGGAGAAATATTCAGAATTCCTGCAAAATGATATTGAAAAAATGTTGATGGACTTACCACTTGCAGTTTCTTAACAAATGTATTTCCAACAAGATCCATTTAGTGAACCGGTATAATGGGCGAGTAATTGCAACATATAGGTCTGTACGTTGGCCTGTCCGCTCACCAGATATAAGCATTTTAGATTTTTTGTGTGGGGTTATGTGAAAGAACCATTTTTTATACACCCCCTCAAACACTTCAAATTTTATAAAATCGTATCCGCAAAGTTTTTGCAAGTATAACTCTTGCTATGTTGCGAAATGTTATGCGAAACATCATTGACCAATCCAGAAAATGTTAAGGAGGGATGCGCTTTGAATATTTGCTACCATTTAATTAACCATTTAATGTTTTTTCATTGTTTATAAAATAAATTCTTTCGGACAGCACACTTCTTTTATTTTCAGCGTTGTTTTGTTGACAAAATGAACGTTTTGAATCTAGTTTTATTCAGTTTCCACGAAAGACTTACTTGATAAGCGTATTTTCTCGATATTTTAATTATTATCCACCAAAGAACTTGTGTATTTGGGTTAATATCAAACCGATTTTCGATTTGAACGTATCACTGATTTGTTGTGAAAATTAGTATTCAACTACTGGGTGTCTAAAAGATGTTGCCATTTGAAAAAGTTGACATAATTACAAATTAGTGATTTCGGAAATTTTGGTTTGTCGTAGCTACTAAACCAATTCGAAAAATCTCACGTTTACATTTTTCTCTTATTGTTTTGGTCATTTGATTGATTTGAGTGCATTCACAGTACTCTAGACGTAAAAATAAAAATAGTCCTAAAAAATCAAGTGGTCTCAAAAAAATTTTAAAACTACACACTCCTACTTAAAATCGTCTTCAGAACCTAAAAAAGTAAAAATATACAAGGTGTTCCTTTTAATAGTTGGAGCCATTTCCCGGGAAACCGGAAGTGATGGAAAAGTGTCAAATTACGAAAAATTTGGTAGATATTACCCCTGCCAAATTTAAAACTCTGGAAACTATGGCTTGTCTAATGATTCTGTTGACACCCGGTATATGCAACGGTGGTAGTTAAATTATTTTTTATTCGTCTTGAATCATTACAACATATAATCCACATCAAGTAGATTTTAACTTCGGAGGAATTCTTCGTTCACAGAAGGTTTCAGAAGATATTCTTGAGAGAGATAGCAATGACAATCTAATAATAATTGGTCCAAAATCGCCAACGGAAATTGCAAGTAAAGATAAAAAATGTAAGTTAAAACCATTATAATCTCAAAAACGAAACGCCAAATTAATAAAAAACAACAATATTAAAAAATCAAACCAACAACATTGGAAAGTAGATGATAATCTGATTTTTACGAGTTACTATGTACTTATATTGTCCGGTGCATTGTTTGGGCATTTTCCGACAAACTAGGAACTTGAAATTTGGCATAAAAGGTAGAAAATACCTCTCCCAAAAAAATCAAAAACTTACAAAATCCAGAATGGCGACTCCTATATGGTGTCCTAAATTTGAGTCAACTTCTTCTGTTTCATTTTTATCTAATAATGTTTTTCTTTCTTTTCAGGTAAGTTACTAACTCCACACATAAATACATTGCAGAATTACTCGTTTGCTGTAAGTAAAATTATCAAATAAGTATTTATTTTAGCAAATTTTGATTGCATAATGTCTTATATTATGAATATATACTTTTCCGTCTACATATCGAAAAAAATGTCATTGCAGATGTTAGTACAACATTTATTTATCTTAAAAACATTCTGTTTTTCATTTGACTCAAGATTATCAATTAATTTGAAACAGCGTCGGATTGTGGGCGAAAGGGCCCACCGGGAAAAATATGTAGAGGGGCCCCCCCCCAGCGCACAGTGGGAAAAATGTGCCCTTTCTTTGACAAAAATCTACCGCCAGTAGATATATCAATCAATTTAAATAAAAAAAAATATTGTACTTTAGAGTAGTGCTGCGACAAAGTGGCGTTAGATTAACCTAACCTAAAAATCGTAGACATTTCTCTTTATTCCGCGTTTACCTTCTTGGTCGAGAGTCACAAACAAATGAAGTATTTATTATTCATGTAGATTGGATACCAAATTCATTTTTATGAGACTAACCATAACACTTTTAAGGTTGAAAGAAGAGTTAAAGGTTTAAAGTGGTGAAAATTCGAGATTCAAGTGAAATAAAGTTTAAGTGATCAAAAGTTCTTCGGGGTTTCTTGATGCTGATCTCATCTATAATCTTACTCGCATCCTATCGATCCTTCAAAGGAATGAAAACGGGGGTTGATCTAAAAATTACGATATTCAAATACTCGTCACTAGTTGCGTTTAGACTTGTAAATATTATTTTTCTGAAATCGTTCGGCAATGTTTATTTTTTCTGCGCGAAATATATAAATATAAAATAAATAAGGCATTAAAATAAGAAAATAAAATAAATAAAAAAAAATGCACAATTCCAGTTGCTAATAAATTATCACAAAACAGACCGGAAAAGATCCGTTGCCAAGAAATGGCAACGGAAATGTTACAGGCCGGGAAAGTAACATTCCCGTACGGTTTTTTATGTATATTTTAGACAGTAAATAAACAAACTCATTGAATTTATTATCTGGCAGTTAGATTGTAATGAAGAAATGTTATAAGCATTAATACAAATTCCTTAATTTATAATAATATTGATTGTGATTTCAGAAAAAATAGTATATGCACTCAAAGAAATAGTATGGGTAAATTCAAACAAAAAAAATGGTTAACTAACAATATCGTTAATTTTGTTAAACTAAACTATATTGATGGTATTTTTAAACAAGAGGTGATTGTTATTTTAATTAATAAAAGGTTGTCGTACAACAAAACAAACATTAACTTAAAAAATAGATGAATAAGACTATTATGTTTTTCGTCTGACTATTATTTTGTTGAATTCTGTCAAATTAAACTAGATAATAGTATATTTTATTTTTATCTATTATCGAATTGTAATTCTAACCCAGTATTAGTTCGCTGTATTATTATACTTGGTAGACAAACCAATATTATTGTCGTCTTCTAGAAGTTCTAAAAGAATTACCATAAAATTTGCTTGCTTACCACGTAGTCTATTACAGAAATTATTCCCAGAAGACGCCACATACAAATCACTGACAATAATCAATCACGCATTATCTTTTACTCTTATGAATTTATAGAAAATTAATAACATGATTACAATGTTCAAATTATCTCAGGGATCATCGATATATTTGGATGGATCTTATAAACGATCTCTAATCTTTGGTTTGGATGGTCTGATGTCTCAATACTGAGATTTTGGCTAACCAAAAAAAACTTCATCATACAATAAAGTGTAGATCAACCTAAAAATTAGTTGGTGAACAAAAACAAAGTCGTACTATTTAATTGTAGACCAAATTGAAAATGGTTAGTGAACATAAAAAAATGTCATTGTACTATTTAATTTGTTACAAGAACATATGATTATTAAACTACTATTTGTTTACGAAAACAAATAAAGTTGTATGACTATTCTTTTCTGATTGATTTAACTATGAAACTAGATAGGCGCGATTTCATATGCTCTTTTTGGTTGAATTTACTTATCATTTTCTTTGAGTGTGTACTTCGGTGTGAAAGCACATTCCCGGACTTCGATGCTTGTTGGCCTCGTCTAGCGCTTCGGCCAACAATTTGCATCGTCGTCCGGGAATGTATTGCTTTCACACTTAAATACACAATATGCTATTTACTGGATAAAAAACTATCCTTATTTTTACCTCTCAGTAAAATAGTTAGAATCATAACATTTACATGGTTATGAATCTTTCTTCACTTGTATACAAATACAATATACAATACGTGATATGCATGTGTACCAGATTTGAATATGAAAAAAAAAATTTTTCGTCTGAGTTTCAAAATTGATGAGCAGGTAGCTCAGTCGGTTAAGGCGTATTGAGTGGCGAATATGCTGATCGACTGTCTACCGCGCTCTGGGTTCGACTCCCAGCCCCGGTATTGACAACACCGGTTTAAGTCACCTCAAGCGAGCACTCAGCAGACTCATTTAAGGATAGAATTTTGCTGAGTGAGAGGGAAATATGCGTTTATTTTCGATTTATTATAAATATGTAAAAAACTAAACATAGTATAATCTTTAAAACTGTTTTATATCTTGCTATTGTTCTAATGAATACGACTATATATATTTTTTATTGTAAATTTCTGTTGTATTTGAATATCGCACTTTGTCAATGAAAATAGTTCCTAATTTCATTATTAGAGCATGGCATTTAACTATATACAACATTTATGATAAAAACTGTATATTGATTGTATTCCTTAGAGCAATGGGAAGTATCTGAAACTATTTTAAAGATTATATCACTGATGATTTTTTAAATATTTATAATAAACCAAAAATAAAAGCATATTTCTCTCTCTCTCTCTCTCTGCAAAATCCTATTCTTAAATGAAACTGGAGGAGGATGTCTCTAAAGAAGAAGAAGAAGACGAAAATTAAAATGAGAATAAATAAATGTAGGATTTTATTTTTGCTTTTTTTAAAACCGTTTTTACAAGTTTTGTTTCTATATTAATAAATATATTCTTTTTAATTTAAAATTCACTTTCAAATTTATTAATAAACCCTGGTATTATAATATTTTAACTTTATTAGTTGAATATTTATAATTTACTTATCGAACCCACAATTTTTTTCTTAATTTATCAAATATTTGTTCCCTCAACGTGTAAGAAGTCACTCCTAATGCATTTACTGCCGGTATAAACTTATACCTCCAAGGAAACGTTGGCTAGATCGTAGGTTTGTAATCACGGGGCATTGTTGGATAAGAATTGTAGAATGATAAGTTAAATAGTTTGTTAACTTACATTATAAATATTATATACTGATGGTTTTGAAATAAATCAAATTCTGTACACACCCATGCACGTTTTTATTAATTGTCAGGGTCATTATTCCACGATTATTCATTGTCAGTTGTGTTCTATGAAATGGCTTGCATTCGGGCTCACGTTTGTATCGCAATATGCCTATTGAGAACGAAATCGAAAATGTATGAATCATTAAAGTACTAATTTGAAGCTATACTCAATTCACGTTGTTTTTGCATTTAAGTTGGCTGTACCCAGAGGCGTAGCTATGCTTGGACTATTAAATAGAAAATTAATAGAACCGCCTTTAAAATATCACTAAGTAAGAAATAAAATTTTCAATTTCCAAACGCTCCTACAATTACTGGCACGACGGTGGTCACTGGAGGTTTTTGTATTACTCAACTTCTCCGTTTCCTTAAGGATCACTTTGGTGTTATTCGGGATGGATACATCGATCAGCAAACAGAATTTTTCCTTTTTATTATGTACGACGATGTCTAGTCGATTCGTGCGAATTTCTCTGCCAGGTATAATCGGAATTATTATTAATATTGTTTTCATTATTATATTCCGGAACAATGGAAATTGGAAATTATATGTCAAAGTTAAAATTACGTTCATATCTCTACACTAGAAATGGCGTTTACTATTTAAAATGGGAATATTAACTGTCTAAGATTTATCTTTGTGTTTCTACGGAGACTACTGCTTACTCAGGGTGTTACTCATCTCAGTGTATCATCTCATGTTAGGTCATGTAACTTAGTTCGTGTAACTACAACGTGTCTATAAGCAACCTGATAATTAAAATAGTAATTTTAATGAATGTATTGCGAATAATCAAGCGACATCTGGTAATGAGCTAATATGTAAGCAGGAATCGAAAAGATCGAAACCCTCGTAAACTGTGGAGTTGTCGAAACTCATATTACAGATTTGCCTGGACCGGAAGTCCTGGAATTTTTTTTTGTGGTTTCGTTAAAAAGAATAAAAAATACGAAATAAACGCAATTTCAGTTAGACATTGAAAACTACGTTATTTACAAGTTTATTTACCAAGATTACATTACAAGTTTGTAGAGAGTTGTATTCCAATAGAAATTTTATTGCTGGAACCTTTTGTAAACGTTACACAAACTGTAGCAAAAATATGGTTAGATTTGTTCAAACAATAATTTTCAAAATATTCTTCTTGTAGCTCGCATTGCAATAAAAAATGCAGATTGCCCGTCATGAAATTGCGAAGAAACTAGACCTGTCCGAACGGTTTTCGTCAAATTGTTAAGTTGCAATAAATGAAGACTGTCAAGGTTATCCATTTTTAAACAATTGAGGATAACTTAAATAATTACAAGTCAATCTCAGTTATTATATTTTTTTTTTCGCAAAAATCTTCGAAATAATCTTAAAATTACAAATAATTTCATATTTTGACAAATACAATTTGTTCAGTAAGTGTCAATTTGGTTTTAGATCTAAATTATCCAGTTCACTAGCTATAACACACTGACTAACATAATGAACAGAGGTTATGAACAAGGCAAAATTTTGTATACCTAGTTTTTAGATTTGAGCAAAGCATTCGACTGCGTATCTCATGATATTTTGTTAAAAAAACTGGACTTACAAATTTAACATTAATAGTCAAAAATTCCTTGCATCTTACCTAGAAGAGAGAATTCAATTTGTGAACCACCACAACACGAACTTCTTTATAGATATTAACTTCGAGGTACCCCGAGGCTCTGAATTAGGCCCGACCCTTTTCCTTATTTTCATAAATGACCTCCTTAATAATACCGTTGCAGCTACATCGGTTCTTTTTGTGGACGTTACAACATTGATATACAGCGACACAAATGCTAGTGCATTGCTATCCAGCGTGAACGATAGCTTATCAGTAATCCAAGACTGATTCTTATCAAACAAACTAATGTTAAACAAGAGCAAAACTGAAACGATGATCTTCAGTTTAAGGCATCAGACATTAGACCATGTGGTTTCCACCAATTGTGTAACATTTCTAGGCGTCCAGCTAGACAATAAATTAACTTGGGAAAAACATTCAAATTTGATTTGTACAAAGTTTTAATACGTTACAAGCTTTAATGCGTTACTCTGCGTAGAATTCAGGAACTGGATTATAGGCTGTGATAAATCGAATTTTAACTGAAAATGCCTCTTATAGCTTTAATGAGTTTTTAAGTGCTGGCTTTTCTTCTATACAACCTGTGTGATTTTAGAAATTATTTTGTTGAAATTGAATATATTTGATAAATATTTATATACAGGCCCCCCACATCAAATCATGGACCCCGGTACCAAATTCACTGGCGGGCCACCGCGCTTAATAATTGTTGAGCGGGGGGGGAGAAATGTGAAAAAAATTTTTTCGTCAAGGTCTCTGACAGGCCCCCGCTTCGGGTCCCTCGGAAGCACGGGCCTCTAAACTCAGTACCCAATAGCCCCCCCCCCCCAATACGGATATATAAAGCCACATATATTGTGTACAATACTGTACAAACCATATTTCTGTATGATTGCCTTTTGTATATACCTACTTCTGTATAACACACCAATAAAGTACTTACTTACTAATAATGGATGTATCTTAACGAAACTTCGAGAATTTTCCTCTTCAGGAATGTGTAGTACACTAAAAAATGGGGGTAAATTTACCGTCGCTGCGTGTAAAATTTCCATGTAATTTTACCCGCAAAGAGAGCGGAAAATCCATTTACCAGGGAGGATTACCGGTAAATTTTCCACTCTCTTTGCGGGTAAAATTCTGTTACAATTGGGGGTAATTTTACACGTAACGACGGTTTTACTACGGAAAGAAAATCCTGTCTGGAAAAGGGTCAGTTTTATTACATCACGGTGGTGTACTAAAATTGCCTCTTCTCCAGACAGGATTTTCTTTCCATAGTAAATTTACCGTCGTTGCGTGTAATGGAATTTTACCCGCAACGAAAGTGGAAAATTTCTATTTACTGGTAATCCTCCCTGGTAAATGGAATTTTCCGCTCTATTTGCGGGTAAAATTACATGGAAATTTTACACGAAACGACGGTAAATTTACCCCCATTTTTTACATTGTAGGTAAATATACTAAAAGTCTCCGCCCCTAACCCTGCCGCTTCGATTCTTGATTTATAACTCGGAAACGATGCGTCGTACGGAAAAAAAAAGGATTCTTAGATTTCGGCAAAATATTACGTTAGTAAATACGTCGAGTGTTGTAAAATAATTATTTTGTGACTGTGATTTATTAGCAGACCACGGTAAACCGTTGTCAGATACCTAATTGATTTATTTATTAATTATCGATTTTCGCTGGCGAATATCTTGGAGACTATAACACATAGGAAGAAAATGAATGTAGACATTCTTGTTGGAAATTTAATTATGTTTAATTTTTCATAGAATACTTTTTTCCGTACGACTCATCGTTTCTGAGTTATAAGCGAAGAATCGAAGAAAGGGACCTTTCCTCCCCTCTCCTCCCTGAAGCGGCAGGGCTAGGGGTGGAGACTTTTAGTATGTTTACCTCCTAACTACCCCTAACACATTCCTGAAGAGGAAAATTCTTCCCCCCCTCCATGCCCTCTGCAATCCCCTTTTGGGCATTCATAGATTGGACTATTAACTTGGCAATTTTTTTATTTTTAAGTCCAATTAACCGGTCAAGGGCGAGGGTGAAATTTTATTTCATATGTACACAAGAAGATACATATCACGGCAACATTGAACCGAGAAACTGGAGGAAAAAGGGAACGCAAAGAAAAAGCGAACAAAAATTGTGGTTTTTTTTTGCAAACATATAAAATTTATTATTTCTCGGGATTCCTGGGAACATCAATTTTTATTTCCCGATTCCCGGCAATGAAAAAAAGTCGGGAAATGAGAAACCCTACTGCTGACATGCATGACCCAAACCCAACGCAGCGTAGAGGAAGCCGGCGGTATGTTTCCCAGGAGTGGCATCAATGCCTACCGTATGCTGGCCAATCAATCAAAATCAAATAATTTTTAGTGACCTTTTTTTTGAAAGTTAAATTTTTTCCAAAATTTTTTTGATTTTTCAATTTTCGCACTTCAGATTCTCTAGTTCCGCTAAATGTATGTGATTTTAAAATCCTTCTCTGCGTACCTGTAATACAATGTCATCTCACCTCCCCCTTTTCACGAGAGAGATGTCTTTGGCAAACGTGATTAAAATTCTTTAAGCAGGTCGAGCCCCAGCAGTTTTACATACATACGCAGACACGTATCGTCTGTTTTTTGTGCTTCTGGGACCCTAGTTTTAACGATCCGCTGTCATCTAAATTTCCAGTCTTTGATCGATAACTATACTTACAATTTTTTTTAATTAATGTAGTGTGGAGCATGATGACATACACTTAAAGTATCATATTTATTAAACACTTCGTTGTTGAAATTGATATTCTGCCGCATCGAAAGATATGATTTAAGTTATAAAAGAAACAAAGCCTTTTTAATGGTTTTTAATGTAATAAAAAGATATTTTTCAGACGTAATTTTTCTTAACTATAATTGTATTTGTTATAAGAAAGCTAGCTATTATATATAAAACTAAACGGTTTCCAAGAAATTAATTTGATACTTTAATATATTCCAGAAAATTATTACCGTTTGTTGGGAATATTCCAAGCATAAAATCATAATTTATCAAACAAATAAATTTGAAGATATTCGGTTTTGCTTTTTTGTGCGCTCTTTGTTTTTTAATTTTTACGAGTCAATTTCAAATTGCCAGACACTCTGTTATTTACCCATTTTAAATTTGTACGCTTTAGAACCGAAATTATACAACTTCCATTGTCATCAAGTTTCTCCTCAACCATTTTTAAATTAACATGTTTCTGCTCAAAACAATACATCTTATTCTTAATGAAGTTTATATATGCGAAAGTATGTTCACTATACACTGTACAAACAACACGAATATTTACATTTACTCTCTAGGTTTTTTTGCATGAGTATCAGTTATACACAGTGTACAGTGATACCAAATCACCTAAAAGTTGGCATTAATTAAACGCGTTACATCTGACACTGGAATTTTACTAGAATACGGTAACCATCAGTAGCGCAGCTAGGGGAGGGCATAAAGGCCCCTCCTCCGCCGTGCCCCCAACTATGGTCCACGGACGCAGGGATTTTTTAACTATCCTGGAAACCGTAGTTGTCTTTAATTTACATTATTTTATTGACGTGAATAGTATTATACTTAAATTGGGGATATAATCCAGTAACCTTGTCATCAAAAAAGAGGTTACCTGACGTTAAATCAGGTATCTAATGCTTTTTTAATATGTTGTATAGGATTAAAAATTAATGTTAAATTCATGTTTACGACCTCGGCAGACCTCCGGGTCTTGGTCAAAAATCCAAAAAAACTGCGAGGTCTTTGTTTTTTTTCTTCAGTTTTTGTCGATTTTGACACCTAATGCCTACTTTTTGGTAAGAATAATTTAGTATTTTTTAAAAGTAGATTCAGTTTGCTACAAATTGGTACCAGAGCGGACTCTGTAGATCAAATAGTATCCGAGGTCAGCAGCTGTTCAATGTTTTGCAACATTTTTCAGTTTTCGACATTTTTAACAATTTTTTAATTAAAAATCTGTGAAATACGTACTACTACTATAACTAGGTTCAGAAAATTCATTTTACACCGGACCCAAGCCCTAAACGAGGTCAGAGGGGGTCAAGAAATGCCCCTTTCCCAATATATAGTACTATTATAGTGAATGGATCGGAAAAGAGGAAGGAATATTAAAAAAAATCAGTTATAAACAGATCTTAAACTTTTTAAACAACTTTAGCTCTCTTGGACGGTCCGGGAGTGTCGTCCGTCTTATCCGAGTCGTCTGGGTCGCTGTTTTCTCTTATCTCCTTTTCTGCTTCTTCTTGAGCCCAGACGAGATTATCCAACGCCTCGTCGTCTGATTCTTCTTCGAGGTCTGGGGAGTGTATATTTATACTTAAATCAGAAGAAGCATTGTCGCATGACTGTCGACTGTAATGCGTGCAAACCGTCGAACGTTTTAATCCAGACTTTCTGCAACTACACGCATTGCTACAACCCCTCTTGCAGCTGTATGATATTGTGGTGATTGCTGGTGAAGATCTTCTAGTCATTCTCACTGGCATTACAAAGAAACACAATCTTTTTCCAAAAATATGGAGGAAAAAACCGGACGCGACTTATTCAAACGCCTCCTCGATACAAGTATTAATAATAATAATAATAATAAAATGGCTTTATTTAGGAATAAATTTACAGCTCGTTCCTAAACTAAGGCGAAGTCTAGCTTAATAGCTACTCAACTTAACCTTTTACATCATAATAATTTAAATCTAATCTAAGTCTAATCTAACATTAAGTAAAACAAAACTAAACTAACATATAGCATAAAATTAAACATAGAAACTAAAAACTAAGAAAGAAAGGGTACACTTACATCCACAAATATAAAACTAATTACCATCTTATAGAATTTGGAGAAAGAGAAAATGAGATTTTATCGTTTTGCGAAATTTATTTACAGAAGCTGTTTTCAGTTGGTCATCTATATTATTGTAAACCGAGATTGCGTTATATACAAAAGAGCGTCGAAATGAAGTTTTGGAATAATTAGGAATAATAAGTTTATTTGCGTATCTTAAATTTGTGTTTTGAATGTCACACCTGAAGGTGAATTTTTCATAAAGATAGGAAGGTGAACAGGTTGAGAGCAGGTTGTGAATAAAAACAGACATATTGTATTTGTACAGATTTTCAAGTCTGAGCCAATTTAACTCATTTATTTTCGCAGAAGTATGACTATACTTTTTGAGTTTAAATACAAACCTGTAGCAGCTATTTTGCATCTTTTGCAAACGATATTGCGTAATCTTATCAAGACATAGAAAGTATACTATATTGCAATAATTTAAAATAGGTAGCACAGGATTCTCACATAATTTTTTTCTTGCTTTAAAATTTAAAATGCTTATATTAGAATATAACATTTTCAATGCATACTTAATATGCTTTTTTTAATAAAACTGCCACGTGCTCCGTGAAACGCATCTTATAGTCAAAAATAAGACCTAAATTTTTTGCTTCATTTAAAATGGGCAAGTATTGCCCATTTACTGCGATCTTTAGATTTGCCTTCGTGTATTCCCGTATTTTATTGGAAGTAAAGCACAATACTGCACTTTTGGTGGCATTTAGTTTAAGACTGTTTTGATTAGCATAATTATGAATAGAATCCAGGTCCGAATTAATTAAATCACAAGTATTTATTGTGTTTTCAGAAGGAAATTTATAAAACAATTGAGTATCATCGGCATAACATTGGACTTTACCATCATTGATATGTTGGACAATATCGGCAGTATAGATTAAGAACCAAACGGGTCCTAAAACCGATCCTTGCGGCACACCTGATGTGATTGGGCAAATATTTGACAGCTCGTCATTTAGTAAAACCGTTTGAGATCTGTTTGTTAAATAGGATCTGAAAAAGTCTACTGAATTTTCATCAAAACTATAAAAAGAAAGTTTAGCACAGAGCAAATCGTGGTCCAACGTATCAAAAGCCTTAGAGAAATCAAGAAGAATAAGCGCAGCAGCTTCATCGTTATCAAGGGCAGATAAAATGCTTTGGGAGACATCGGCTAAGGCAGAAACTGTACTATATCCCTTTCTAAAACCCGATTGAAACTTAGATATAATGTTGTTCTCTAAGATATAATCGTAAACTTGGACTTTAATTATTTTCTCTAAAACCTTTGACAACGCTGGGATAATAGTTATCGATCTTAGATCATTATATTCTTGAGGAGTATTAATCTTCGGTAATAGTTTAACTATAGAGCGTTTCCAACTGGTAGGAAATAGCCAACAAGTCTCCTGAACTTTTTCTATTTCTGCATGCCTTCAGTGGATGTGACTACCTCGGCACTGTTCGGGCAAGGAAAAATGAAATTATTTGCTATAATCAAAAAACAACCAGAACTTGAGGATAAGATTGCTGTATTTTATAAATCAAATGCCACACCAAGCCAGAATCTAAATAATTTACGCTTCCAGTTGTTTGCGAGTGTTGCAGCAAAAATTAATATCAATCTTGCTAGATTGGCTCCAACCCAAGATGCTGCATGATTTAACTCACTGCGGACATACCACCAGGTAAAAATAACAATTATAAATGAAGACACAAGTGGATGAAGGGTATATGTAACAACAAAATGATTTTGAGACCTAATTGATCTCAAAGTTTTTAAGACAACACCACATATTTTCTTTATCAATTTATAAATCAGATATTTTAGTATTAGAATCAAATGTAATGTACCTGGTGGAATTTCGCATACTTACTTAAAACCTTAATTCATATAAAAAACTCGTTTTTTCATCCACATGTCTTCAAATATTACTTCTTTAATGTTACAATTTTTACTATACCTAATTGATCTCAAAGTTTTTAAGACAACACCACATATTTTCTTTATCAATTTATAAATCAGATATTTTAGTATTAGAATCAAATGTAAAGTACCTGGTGGAATTTCGTATACTTACTTAAAACCTTCATTCATATAAAAAAACTCCTTTTTTCATCCACTTGTCTTCAAATATTACTTCTTTAATATTACAATTTTCACTATGCAGTTCAGGTGCAGAAGTAGCTGGTTGTGGAAAAGAATCCTGTCTATTGGGGCTGGGTGCGCAAGTCCCAATGCCTCATTTCCAAAATAATGTCCAGGGATGCAGCACCGCAACAACTCTTGCAGTTGATATCATGCAGCTGCAATAGGAGCTGTAGCAATGCGTGTAGTTGCAAAAAATCTGGATTAAAATGTTTGACAGTTTGCAGGCATTGCAGTGGACAGTCATGCGATAATGCTTCTGATTTAAGTATAAATATACACTCCCCAGACCTCGAAGAAGAATCAGACGACGCATAATCTCTTTTGGGCTCAAGAAGAAGAAGAAAAGGAGATAAAAGAGAACAGCGACACAGACGACACTCCCGGGCCGTCCTAAAGTTGTTTAAAAAGTATAAGATCTGTTTATAACTGATTTTTTATATATATAGATATATATATATGTTTTTTAAATATTCCATTCTCTTTTCCGATACATTCACTATAATAGTACTATATATTGGGGGGGGGGGGTCATTTTTGGCCCGCTCTGACCCCATTTGGGGCTTGGGTTCGGGGTAAAATGAATTTTCTGAACCTAGTTATAGTAGTAGTACGTATTTCACAGATTCTTAAGTTAAAAATTGTTAAAAATGTCGAAAACTGAAAATTTTGCAAAACAGCTGTATCTCGGATACTATTTGATCTACAGAGTCCGCTCTGGTACCAATTTGTAGCAAATTTAGTCTACTTTTAAAAAATACTAAATTATTTTTACCAAAAAAATAGGTCTTAGGTGTCAAAATCGACAAAAACTGAAAATAAAAAACAAACATCTCGCAGTTTTTTGGATTTTTAACCAAGACCCGGGGTCTGCCGAGGTTGTAAACTTGGATTTATCATTAATTTTTAATCCCATACAACATATTAAAAAAGCATAGATACCTGATTTGACGTCCGGTAGGATGTGTAAAGTTACTGTATTAATATTATTACTAATAGTATTAATAGTACAGAACTAGAGGTTGTAACTTCGGAATAATGTCATATTGAACGGATTTCGTTCATTTTTGGCAGTATAATAGTAAATGCTTCACAGAAAAGTTTCTATGTTGTGCGGGGGCTTGCTAATTTATAGGGGATGGATGCCACCCTTCTCAGGGGGTGGCACTTAAAAAATATATATATTTATTGGAGCTGAAATAGAATCAAATTTTAAGAAGAAAAGGTTCTATGCAATTTTTCACATAAATTTATAGTTTTTGAGTTATAACGACTTCAAAATTACGATTTTAGCTTAAAAAAAAGTATTTCCAAACGGCTTTCCTCAAGTATCTCGAAAAGTATTACTTTATCGAAAAAATGTTACAGACCAATTACAGAAAGTACAAACTGGGAATTAATTATATTTTTTGTTTATTGATGTAGGATTAATAATTTCGGAGATATTAAGTTTATATTATTTGGTATCCAGGTGTTTCGAAATTACCTTTAAAGTTTAAAATGATTTTTTTTTCTAAAGCAAGTGCTTTAAATGAGCAAAAAAATTTGAGCGTCTACATCTTAAAGAAAAACTGTATTTGAGATAATTTTTTAAATTACTGGCTAATTAGAGTAAAAAATGGCGATCTTTTTATATAAAAAATTATAAATATGCACATTTTTCCGTCATATCTTCTTTATTTCTTATGCCACAGGAACGAGTAAAAAATAATTTGAAAGCGCAATTAATTGTCTTTAATTTAATTTCTTAGCATGCGTGACGTAGGTGTTACAATTTCTGGACATTTAACATTTAAACTGCATTTTTCGTCTTATAAACGTTCGGATGCCATTTGTAAACTTTCATATCTCCGAAACTATTAAATCTATGTAAATAAATAAACAAGCGAAATTCATTATCAGTTTATGAACTTTATTTTTGGTCTCTACCTTACCTTTTTTCAATAAAACTAATATTTATTGAGATATTTGGAAAAGGAAAACAAATTACGTTTTATGGAAAATACCTTTATAGTTTAAACTGTATTTTTTTCCAAAGCAAGTGCTGTATACAAACCGAAAAATTTGGGCATCTACGCCATGCTATATATTAATGTGAAACAGTGTTTGAAATTTCTTTTTTTTTTAATTACTGGCTAATTACAATAACAAAATGGCGACGTTGTTATTAAAAAAATGTGTAGACGCACATTTCTTCGGTCGTAACTTCTTTGTTTTTTATGCTGCAGAAACAAATAAAAAAACAGTTGAAAGCTTAATTAATAACCTATTATTCTACCTATTAGCATCCTTGACGTAGGTATCACAGTTTCTGAGATATTTAACTCTCACTCTAAATGATGTTCATAAGATAATGAACACTTGGATGCCAAATGTAAACAATATCTCCGAAAATATTAATCCTACATCAATAAACAAAAAATATAATTAATTCCCAGTTTGTACTTTCTGTAATTGGTCTGTAACACTTTTTTGATAAAGTAATACTTTTCGAGATACTTGACGAAAGCCATTTGGAAATACTTTTTTTTTCATCTAAAATTGCAATTTTGAAGTCGTTATGACTTAAAAACTATCAACTTATGTGAAAAATTGCATAGAACATTTTCTTCTTAAAATTTGATTCTAGTTCAGCTCCAATAAATATATATATTTTTTAAGTGCCACCCCCTGAGAGAGGGTGGCATCCACCCCCTATAGATTAGCAAGCCCCCGCACAATATAGAAAATATTCTGTGAAGCATTTATTATTATACTGCCAAAAATGAACGAAATCCGTTCAATATGACATTATTCCGAAGTTTTGCATATTTTTACCTCAAGGTACTGTACTATAAAAGAAACAAACAAAATGTCAAGAAATATAAGCATTTCATTTTGCTTTTAAATAATCGAGCACACATTTTTGTGATCAACCAATACATATGTTTGTCTATGCATCAGCGAAAATTAAACCGTGAAAATGTGTGGAAATATAACAATGTAAATAACAAACATCTTTAACAGGTATAACGAAGAATCTATTATTTCCTTAATATACTAATGCCGTTTTATATTCTTATTTTGTCTTAAAAACTGAATTTATATTTCTACGAACATGATCCATAGTAATCATCAACTAGAGATATAATAGAATAGGTATTTATTGGTGTTATGACAAGTCAAAATTAAATCTAAAAACTAGGTATAAATAAATTATGTAAAAATCGCATATATGAATAAGTATAATATATAAACAAAAAATAATAGCATAAAATATTCAATGCAATCTATAGAGGTTATAGAATCTGAGAAAACAAAAGTGTAACCTACGAAGCCACAAAAAAAGAAAAACGTTTAAAAAGCAAACAGCATATTTTTGACACAAAAAGATTTCAGATGCTAAGTTTTCACGTGAACAAGACATATATTCCTCGACGCTATAGAAAACTTCTCCTATCAGAAATGCTCCTAATTTCCTTTTGAATAAATTAAAATGCACAAAGAAATTGAAAAGGAGTGTCACCAACACTTTCTGCAAAGTACAAATATTGACTGACTGATGGATCTATCTAATTCGAACTGTTATCGACAAACACTAACTGGTCATGGTCATAAAAACTCAGGAATTATTACCTGAAGATATGCCAATAAGATAGGGTGACCATACGTACGGAATTTCGCTGTATTGCCCGAAATTTTAATGGACTGTATAGCAAGCTTGGAGGTGCTACAAAACGTACTGCATTATGTTTTGCTCGGAATCATATCTTTTTTAATTTGGAAAGTTGTTTTTTTTCTGAAAAATGGCCTTTTATTCTGCGGTGTATTATTGGGATATGTCAGAATAATTAGTCAAGGGGTGTCAATATCGGATGATTGCTGGAAGTGTGGATTTGTGAATAAGTTTCGTGTATACAGTTGTTGGTAATGTTAAGATTGTGTCTTGTGTTGTGTATGGAGTTTCTGAAGATAAACCTGCTCTGTCTAGAATACTTGAAACAAAAGGATATTTGGAATGATGCTTGAACTGTGGAGATTTCGGAATAATTTGGTGATCCCGACATTCATTCAGTAGTGTACATTCAGAAATGTGCAGTCACGAATGAATCTGGTTTTGAAGAGGAGTGTACATTACGGTTTAGTGAGAAAATTAATTTCGTCCCGTAGAGACGAATGAAATGTTCCGAGATATATGCGCGGTTGTCAGTATGAAAATTATTAGGTTCTCTGGTTGACCTGCGTTTGAGTGTTGAAATCTTTTGACGTTTCGACTCCTGTTTTGGAGCCAATTCCAAGAGAAAAAAGGATGATGGACCATCTGTGTATCCTCGTCCATCCACCATACCACATACTGTCATTACTATAAATATCTCATCAATCATCATATATAGCATTTCGACATACGATAAACGATTGACGTAAAACAAAAAACTACTACCCCATTCCACAGCTCAAGTGTACATTCAAATTGCCATATACGGCCACCCTACAAGAAGAGCTGTTTTTGTGATTTGTTACTTGAATAAACGCAAAATACTCCAAATTTTTTACTTATAATGAGTAAGTATACAATTTTTTTTAAATAATTTTGTTAACATCTAACAAAAACTTCTGACCCGTATTTTTTATTTTATTTTTTAAATAATGCCTTATAGTAAAAAAAATCATGAAGTTTAAACTGTGTTCTAATTTGTGATTGAACAGAGAAACGAGTGCTAGGTTGCCATATTTCGATAAATAATGTAAGATATTCTGTACTGCTATACGGAATCCTCTGTAATATTACAATTTTGTATTAGCCAGTTATCAATCAGCCTTAAAAATATATATAATATTTAACTTGCTGGGTATCTGAAACAGTGTTAAAAATGAATGTTAAAATTTATTTCAGACAGAGCAGTAATGCACATTCTTTTTTAGAAATGTGGCAATGTAACTAGTTACTGTCAAATGTAAAATGCCCCTGTTTTAGAGGTTATTACGCTATTATGTCACAAGATATCCGGAAAACTACCTTATTTTAAATCCACTCTGATTTTAAGCATATTCATTTTACAATAAAACCATTAATAGTGGTTAAATTACCTTGAAATTATATTTATAACATTTTGGAGAGTCATAATATAATACTATATTATTAATATTGTAATGAGTAATCACCCCCTTGGGGATAGGCAGCACTAAATACATGTACAAAATACATGTTGTACGTTATGCCATCTGTGACAGTAGAAACAGTAGAAACGTTCTGGAACATTAGAGAAAAGAGACTTCTAGAATAATTCAGGAAGCAATCGCTAGGGGTATATAAGGCCGTATTCTCGGCCGGAAATTAGAGAGTTTTGATTGACAAGTGAGGTTAAGACTACAAAGTGATAAACATTGTTATTTTTAGTCAGTAAAGTGCATTTAAGTTAATAATAGTATTGTGAAGTAACCAGTAAATTATTTAATAAAGTGTGTTAGTGGTTATCTCTTGTTATAATTTTTGGAACCCACGAATTTTGCAAGGGCGTCACAATATTGTCGTTTTCGTTATTGTCTACTAGCCCATTCTGTTTACTGACAAGGCTACATTCATAATTAATAATAATTCTTGGACTATTTACTTCTGGGCCGAGGAAAATCTTAATGCAACAATACAAACCCATTTTCAACATACTTTCAAAAAAATATGTAAGCAGCAACTCTAAGGAATCAATTTGTTGAATGCCATATTTTTCCTGAAAACGTAAATGGTGATATGTACTGTGATTTTTTTTGGAAAACACCTTGCATGAATTAACAGGTAATATTTTATTGCGAAGGGGAAGAAACATGTTTTTAAGCATGCCGGTGCACCACCGCATTATAATATAATATGTAGAATATGGTTAAACTACTATCCCAATAGATTGACTGACTGGTCGGGGTGGAGATGTGCCGTTTAAGTGGCCTGCTCGGTCTCCTGATCGTACTCCTCTTGATTTTGCTGTGTTAAATGATTTAAAATCAATAGTTTATATCAGTCAAATTGACACTATTGAACAGGTTTACGATGCTACAGAATGTTGTAGGAATTTTAAAGGACACTGAACAATTTTTCAGTTGATTAATAGTAATTGTCTATGTTTAATTTAATTATTTTGTGTACTTAATATTTGAAAGTATTTGTGTAAAAAAATTATTAATAAAATGTTGTATCTGCACGTAGATTTGTAATCATACATTTTTTGAGAATAGTTCGGTTTATCGAAACGCAATAAGAATACCTTTTTATTTGTAACTAATAACGGAAAATAGTTTTTTTAAAAGAATTTTTAGAAATATAAAAATAAAACAGTTATAGGTAAAATACTCATAGCCACTCCCTAAACTACCCCTTAAGCAGAAAAGTCTTATGCAATAACTGTCAAAAATTTCAGTTTAACAAAAGAAAAATTACGTTTACATTACAAGATTAATTACTCGAAAAATAATAGAAAGTGTTTTGCAAAATTTTAGGTGTAGTGAGGTGTTGCCAGATGTCTTAGATATTTTTAATTAATTACTCGATAACAGTACAAGGGATGGTACGAGATGGAAAAAAAAATATTGCTCGCTACAGTCCATTATATTATCTGTTAAAATCACAACCGTCACACTTCTAACACATTGGATATATTATAGCCGTGGGTATAGGATATAAAGGTTTTTAACGACACAATTTATGTTTAGTTTTAAATTGTTGTTTAATTGAATTTTTAATACCAGCGGAAAATAAAATATTTTCAAATCATTCTTCACCGTTATACAATTAACTTTGATATTTATAGTGGGAAAATGACAGAGAATAATGTCCAGAAAGAATGAAAATTAATGTGGTATATATGATACCAATAAATAAAAATGAACCATGGCTATACCACGCCATAGCTCGCCGCAGTACCGTGCCGGTAAAAACAAATTTTGAGAAAAAAAATATACCACCTTCAAAAAACGCCGCTAGAAATTATGAACTATGATTTCACTAGCATCCAGTTAATTGAACCTTATTACCTAATATCGATATTGAGGTCGGGTAAAAATACGTTTGAATTGATATTAGGTAAGGTCAATTAACTGGACGACGCACATCGGTTCAAAGTGAAGATTTAGACGGTCAGATTTCTGAAAAATTTTAATTTATAGCGATAATATCGGGAAAAATATCGAAAAAATCTAGGGGTATCGGGGGTAGATCTGGTATATTAAAATTCAGATACAGAGTTGAAACTTTAGATTGTTATAAATTGAGCTATATTATCACGGTGGGAAGGGAGTGGCAGTTGAAAACTCATGAACTACCCCAGGAACTATAGTATAGCGGCAAACACAAAACGGTTATTAGTGAAACAGTTTTGTAATTTGGTATACTGATTTCTGTCATTAAAACGAATTTTCGACGTTTCCAGCTAAACTATTGATTTTATGAAAAATAGTTATTAAGAAAAATTGTTCCGCATTAAATTTTGAATAAGAAAGTTCTTATAAGTTTTTTTCTAAAACTAAAAAGCGGTGTAAAATATCACAGTCAGTTTCTTCTGATATTTTACAAAATACGCTAAGTAATGTTCTATACTTGTCATAATTATCCTTTAACCATAAAGTAACATAGTATGGGATGTGTACAAAAAGGACAGTTTAAAAAAGCATACGAGAGAAATTAGAAGAGTGTAAATAAGAAGGCAAATCCGTGGTAACAATATACTACCAAAGAATTTCAGAGTTTCTGGTCAGAATTGTCAGAATTTCTGAAAAACGCTGAAAAAACAGAATTATTTTGTTTATTGGCAAATGATATAACATTTAACATCGGCAACCAAGAAGAAGCAGATACAAGACTAATATTGCATATTAAAGATTGTGTTCAAGGTTGGAAGGACATTTGCATTAGAACTGTCGGCACTGACGTAGTAGTACTGATGGTTTCATTTTTTTTACTGTTTGTATAAAGAAGGGCTGATTAGTTAGATATACAGTTTGGGGCTAATAAATATTTTAGTGTATTAAAGCTGCATTATATAGCACACAAATTAGGAGAAAACAAGTGTGATGCTTACGAGGTTTCCACTTCTTAACGGAGTGTGATACCGTTTCCTCTTTTCTGGAAAAGGAAAAGTGACTGCTTGGAAGTAACAGAAGCTTTCACGTCCATTTCGAAACCTCAAGACTCAAGAGAATATTCCTGATAAAATTTTAAACTTATTCTAACAGTTTGTTGCTTTAATGTACTGCAATACTTCTGCCTGCACTGAAGTAAATCAGGCACGAAAGGAACTGTGTACTACCAAGAACAGGATAACGTGTAACATCCCTCTTTCAATGGATACTTTAGAGCAACGCATTTTACGGGTTAGCTTCCAAAGTGGGCTCATTTGGAGACAGTCTCTGACATCAAATTTGAATTTGCCTAATCTTGAAAATTGGGATGGTGCCTGTCCGAAAATGTTTGAGTGCCAAAATGGTCAACACTTCCGGAGGTATCTAAAGGCTTTAGATAATTAATTCAATGTAGTTGCAAAAAAGGATGAATTGAAACCAAATGTGGTTGTAAAAAAGCAGGCTTGCAATGCACATTACTTTGCACAAATTGTAAAGGAGAATGCAGCTAACTTAAAAAAGGTATGTAAGTCTAAGTAAAAAAATCTTTATTTTTATTAAATTATTTTTAGGTTTGAAAAAAATAATGTGTCCAGTTTCTCGTAAAGGAATTCTCAACAAGAACAATATAATTATTGCTTTAGATTGTAAAATATACATTAAAATCATTTTATAGTATTTCTCCGTGTGGCGGCTTTATTTTTAGTGTTAGGTAAACATATTGTATACAATTTTTTTTTATTCAGATTTTAATGTAAACTATTTTTCTTAACAATTCTTTTCGGTAACAGTAATTATTTAGTTGTAAACTTTTAAATGAGAAATAAAGAGTAACTTTTTTATATATTTCTATGTACCACCTTTATTTTTAGCTTTAGGCAAAAAGCTATGGCACCGCAGGTGGTTTTGCCTTTATAGCAGGTGAATGATTTTCTGGTCATAAGTAGATCCTAATTTGTTCTATACTTGAGTAAAATTTGATTCAAATCGGAAACAAAATGAAAAAGTTATAAGTTTAGACTCATTTTAAGTGAATCACACTGTATATTTAAGGAAATGTATAGATTTCGACAAAATATTACGTTAGTAAATACGTCCAGTGTTGTAAAATGAAGATTGTTTTGTGACTAGGATTTATTAGCAGACCACGGTAAACCGCTTTGATAGAAATATTCAAGGTACTACATAATTAATTTTTTTCATTAATTATCGATTTTCGCTGGCGAATATCTCGTAAACTATAACACATAGGAAGAAAATGAATATAAACATTCTTGTGGAAAATTTAATTACGTTCATTTTTACACAGATAACTTTTTTCCATACGACGCGTCGTTTCTTCACCTCCACCTGTCTTAAGTTTTTTGAAGTTTGTTTAAAAAATATTGTTTATTTATCATTAATTTATTATTTAACACATTTGATCTTTTCAGTTTTCAATTATTTTCTCGTATGTTCCATGCAGTTTGTATTTCCTATTTAATCATTAGGATCCACCTTGTCTTTTATTGACGAAAATATATTTCTTTTTTATTAGTAAATAAGACTGCATGCAGTAGTCCCTTGAGGTAAACCAGAAAAAGGCAAAAAGCTCAAAATTTCTGCGACAGGACCGCAAGACATCCCCGTTTTCGAGGGCGGGGAACACGATGGAGACAATATTTTCCGTCCAACCATTACCCCTAAACCGGAAAAACCACCCCTTTTCCGATTTTCCGGTGCTAGGCATTTCTTTATCGGAAAATTTTATAAACGAAAGTTGTTCAGAATTGTCCAAAAACTCTAAATCCAAAATTTAATCAAAATTAAAAAATATTGAAATTTTGTTTAAAATAATGTCCAAATCTGAAAATATCATTTATTAACTGTTCTTTTTTAAATTCATGACAATTTTGTTTTAAATTAAACCCAAGCTCAGGTAGTTATCAAGTAATTAGTAGCTTTTTTTATATTTTTTAAATTTATCATTTCAATATTGTAGTAACAAAATTTTTGAAAATTTTTATTGTTCAAATAGGCTTAGAATGTCATGAAACGTCGAGATTTTAAATTTGAGCGAAACAAAAATTCCGATTGTCTGTCTGTCGGCCTGTAACTTTTTTTTGTGCGCACGATTACTCTGGAACCGTTTAAGATATTGACTTGAAATTTGGTACACCTATGTACTTTAACGGAATCTGGAACTAGATTATATTTTCATCTTATTCCGTAGAAGGGTTGGGGGGTAAATGGGGGGCAAATAGGTAAGAGTCCATAAAATTGGTATTTAGTGTATACAAGAGAAGCTAAGGTTTGAAAAAATTTTTGGCATTAGCCACCCCCATTATCACTCCTACCATTATTAAAGGGGATGAAGAAAACTTGTGATTTAGCGTGTGTACAAGAACCAAAAGCCTCAAAATATTTTTTTTCTACGATTGTGCTGAAAGTCAAATTTTCTAACTTCAAAATTAGTGCAGAAGATATCACTTTGCCGCACGCCGTGCGGCAAAGAATTTGCCACACGCCTTGATTACATCTTCACGCACCGGAATAAAATAGTGTGTTTACCTTAAAGAATTTTATATTACTTACTGGTAATAACAATTAAATTCTATAAATATACCTTAATTACACATGAATTGCAATTACAAAGTCAAATTTTCTTATTTCAGAATGACAGCGGAAAATGTCACTTTAAATAAAATCTGACAAGCAGCAAATTTAAAATTTTGGAAAGACTTTGAAAAGGGAAATAACTTCACAACCGTAGAAAAAATAGTATGTAACACATGTGGCAAACTTCATTGCAAAACTCGTATGATAGGAACACGAGCGCAGCGAGTATTCTTACTTTCATACATCGTTTTGCAATGAAGCCCTTGCCACACTTGTATTACAATCTACTATTTTCTACGATTGTGCTGAAAGTCAAATTTTCTAACTTCAAAATGATTTCAGAAAATATCACTTTGCCGCACGCCGTACGGCAAAGAATTTGCCATACGCCTTGATTATATTTTCACACACCGGAATAAAATAGTGTGTTTACCTTAAATAATTTTATATTACTTACTGGTAATAATAATTAAATTCTATAAATGTACATTAATTACACATGAATTGCAATTACAAAGTCAAATTTTCTAACTTCAGAATGACGAAAATGTCACTTTAAATAAAATCTGACAGGCAGCAAATTTAAAATTTTGGAAAGACTAAAAAAGGGAAATAACTTCACAACCGTAGAAAAAATAGTATGTAACACACATGTGGCAAGCTTCATTGCCAAAACAGATATGATACTTTCATACATCGTTTTGCAATGAGGCCCTTGCCACACTTGTATTACAATCTACTATTTACTTCATGCACCCCCACCCCACTATCGTGTGGGATATCGTTTTATGGATTTTTGGGGTAGAAGATTTCAAATATTATATTATTAGAGTTCTATAAACAATTATTTCCACATAACAAAATTTTTTATTTATGAGAGACTTGGATCGAAAATCTGGATGTGGAAGTAGTGATTCCTTGGGCAGCGGCTTTTTCAATTTTTCAATTTTTTTATTTTGATGAAATATTGTGCTTAAGATTTTTGAACAATTCTGAACAATTTTCATTAATAAAATTTTCCGATAAAAAATGCCGAGCACCGGAAAATCGGTTTAGGGGTAGTGGTTGGAGACTAGGTCCGGTCGCAGAACTTTTGGGGTAAAAGCTTTATCTCAAGGGACTACAGTGTGGCGGAGCTAGAAACCGTCAGGCCCTTGTGCAGAAAACTGAACCCCTAGGTCATAGTAGTAGAAATATTTTTTTAGTGAAAAAATGTAATGTACAAAAACAAAGAAAATATAGGCCATAGTTTGAGAGGCCCCCCCTGCATGTTCGGGTCCGTTTGCATTACACAACCGTGCTATGCTGTAGCTCCGCCACTGACTACATGGTTAATCAATTTTCTGGATAAAGCTCAAATTTTCATTGTATGCCAAAAAATGTACAATTTTTTCTATTTTGCTCAAATTAAGATGTCATCTAATTCTTTATAAGAAAAATCAGTTTCTTTTTCAAAAACTAGCCATTTCATCCGTATATATACTTTTTGTGTAGTCTTGCTATTCTTTGACTTTATTGTTTATTTATATAGATATTTATATAGAAATGATTACTTTTCAACAGTCAAGAAAATTCAGCTAAATAACGACAACACTAATAATGAAATATAAATTGAATGATCAAACATTACATTATTTATTAGGATTAGGACAGTATATCGTAATATGTAATATGAGTCTTACACAAAAGCTTTCTATACGCCTACGGTATCGTATTTATTTTGTTATCACAATTTCTCTTTGTTTCTAAACGACGAAGTGTATTATTATCCCCATAGGACTTTATGTTCTAATTTTAATAAAAGTTGCTCTTGTAGAAAATACAAAATATGTAACTAACTAGATGTAATTATACTCTTCGGCGATCCGTTGAAGTTTTTATATAATTGGTGAACGATCTATATATAAATATAAAAAATGTACTGAATAATTCACTAATTTTCGTTTTTCTTTTTCAGGTAAGTGTACCTTGTAAATTTGGGAAATCTGATCGTGAGTATTTACTTAAATCCTATTTTTCTATTTTTTTTTTCACGATGGTTAGCCATTATTAAATGATTTTAAGTGAAATTGTATGATATAAACTTTCTAAATAACTTTCAAAATGAATGTAAAGGGAAAGAATTCACTTTTCATTTCTATAATTTTTTTTTTAAATAAGTATAATTAAATATTATTTAAAAAAATTCTTCTAGCATAAAGTTTCAAATAAATTATTTAAAGTTACATTATACGAAATGGATTATAAATTACTTGAATAACATTTTTCTTGAGATGTATACAACACGAATAATTGTAGAATAAATACTCTACTCATTTCTCTGCTACTAGTCAATCATCCTAGGATGGCAAGTAGTCGCGCAGAGAGAGAGAGAGAGAGAGAGAGAGAGAGAGAGAGAGAGAGAGAGAGAGAGAGAGAGAGAGAGAGAGAGAGAGAGAGAAGAAATATCGTCACTGTTGGACAGAGACAAACAAGATTTTTAAGCTTCTTAAGTTAGCTAGCTAACACACTTGTCAGTATAAAAGAAAAAAGTAAAAAGGAGCAAGTACATCTATAATAACCTGTCTGTGTTTCAAACTTGCGATCCTTGGATTTCAAGCTATAATTCTACCTATTACACCACCATACCCGAAAACGATAATATTGCTAATATAATGTCACTATTTGAAAATCATGTCTACGTTTTAATATTATATTGTTATGAAATATAATTAGTTAAATATATAAATAAATGATAGAAAATAGCATTTAAAAAAAATTCTATTCAATTACATATCTAAAAAAATCAGAAAACAATTTTTATAATTTTAAATGATTAATGACTTCTTATTTACCGATCGATTTTGTTAAAAAACAAATTATGTTTATTTTAAGCATTTTTAATGTCATAACGCCAACTTCGTTTTCTAAGTACTCGTCCGAATCTATGGTTTGTGCAATGTGTACACTACACTCAAAGAAAATGATAGGTAAATTCAACCAAAAAGAGCATATGAAATCGCGCCTATCTAGTTTCATAGTTAAATCAATCAGAAAAGAATAGTCATACAACTTTATTTGTTTTCGTAAACAAATAGTAGTTTAATAATCATATCTTCTTGTAACAAATTAAATAGTACAATGACATTTTTTTTATGTTCACTAACCATTTTCAATTTGGTCTACAATTAAATAGTACAACGACTTTGTTTTTTGTTCAACAACTAATTTTTAGGTTGATCTACACTTTATTGTATGATGAAGTTTTTTCTGGTTAGCCAAAATCTCAATATTGAGACATCAGACCACCCAAACCAAAGATTAGAGATCGTTTATAAGATCCATCCAAATATATCGATGATCCCTGAGAGAATTTGAACATTGCAATCATGTTATTAATTTTCTCGCCAATATTCTTGGCTAAAGATGTCGGTCTCGGATGACTGGGGTCGGGCAGGACTATTGCCCTTTACCCCAATACATCGCTGTAGACCGGGGACCAGCCTCGTGCAGGGCGGGCGAACTTACTTTACGTCGGCCCCACTCACAAATGTGAGCGGTGCAGACGATTTCGGCCCACCTCCCTGGGTCCTGGCTCGTTGGACCTTGCTGGCTCTCTTCTGTCTTGATCTTCCTTCTTCGCCAGCTTGTCCCCCCCGGAGGGTGTCATCGGTCAGTCGGGTGTTTTGGGTTTTGGCAGAAGTGACTGCCGGTACACAGAATGTCAATTGACATTCTGTCATCCGGTTCATCGGTAGGGTAAGGATGAGCTGTGTAGCTCGTGGAAGGGCAGACCTAACTGCTTTGGTAGCATTTTCGGTCTGCCCGGAGCTAGGGGGACTACAGGTACTGGACGGTTAGTTGTCCGGTACCCGCAGGGTCTTGGGTGGGTGGTTGGGTGATCGTCCTGTCTCTTCCGTGGGGTGTCTTCATCTGACGGTGGTATGTTTTATACTCACCCGTTATCCAGTAGCTGCATCTTCGTCCGCTTGTGCCTCGGAGCATCTGCTGGGTCGTAGTCAGTAGCCTCCCTGACTAGTGGGTTCCCATGCTCCTCAGCAAGGGCATACATCTTCCTGGCTCTCTCCTTGATGATGTCAGAGACCGGGGTGTAGTCCAGGTCCCTGAAGATGTCCTCGTTGCGCACGAACTAGGGTGCGTTGACTGCTGTCCGGAGGGCAACGTTTTCCACTCTCCTCTGGATCTGTTGGAGGTAGCTCTATGCTTGGTAGCCCCAAGCTACCGAAGCATACGTCAGCTGAGGCCGGATGAGGGACCTGATAAGCGTGAGCTTGTTCCTCAGGTTGAGTCTGCTTTGTCTACCCGTCATCGGGTAGATTAGGGCTCTCGCCCTCCTGGCCTTCTTGACGATGGCCTCCGTGTTCTGTCTCCATGTTAGGCCTTTGTCCATGATCACGCCAAGGTAGTTGACGGAATCGTGCCATTGCATGTCTTCGCCAAACATGGAAACGTGGCCTGTGGGGTTCTGCTTCCTTTTCTTGAAGAGGGCCGCCTTTCTCTTCTCGGCGTTGATGGCTACCTTCCATCGGTTATTAATTTTCTATCAATTTATAAGAGCATAAGATAATGCATGATTGATTATTATCAGTGATTTGTATGTGGCGTCATCTGGGAATAATTTCTGTAATAAACTACGTGGTAAGCAAGCAAATTTTATGGTAATCCTTTTAGAACTTCTAGAAGACGACAATGATATTGGTTTGTCTACCAAGTACAATAATACAGCGAACTAATACTGGGTTAGAATTACAATTCGATAATAGTTAAAAATAAAATATACTATTATCTAGTTTAATTTGACAGAATTCAACAAAATAATAGTCAGACGAAAAAAAATAATAGTCTGATTCATCTATTTTTTAAGTTAATGTTTGTTTTGTTGTACGACAACTTTTTGTTAATTAAAATAACAATCACCTCTTGTTTAAAAATACCATCAATATAATTTAGTTTAACAAAATTAACGATATTGTTAGTTAACCATTTTTTTTTTGTTGAATTTACCCATACTATTTCTTTGAGTGTATAGTAATAGCGCAACTTATTTATAAAGTTTAATATTTCATAAAGGGTACATTGACAAAATATTAAGATGGAAAAAAGATTTATATTGCCGAATATCAAAGTCCGAAGTCCCCATCCCTGTTCCTTAAGCCTTTATTCCCGCAAACGCATTATGCCCCCTCCCTTCCTTCCTATTGCTTGGATTGCGATAATTTTTTTTTAAATAAAAAAGATCCTCATTTACCTCTAAAAATGTATCTCCTCTGAATCCTTTCCTACGTAACAAGACGCATTTAAAAAAAAATGCAAAAAGTTTTTCCCCTCCCACAAATTTGTTTATTTAAAAAAAATAAAAAAAATTCAGTCAAATACTAGAAATAACAGCGATCAAATTCCATTTTGGTTTTCAAAATCGCACGAGAGGGAAAAAGTTCTAGGGGGTTGAATCATTTTCCTTTCCCTACCTCCTCCCCCTCCCCTAATTGGCCCACCACCCCCCATCCTCCGGCTCCATCAGTTCTTATCTATTTCACCTACCTCAAAAAAATCTCAGCCCCCCCAACTCCTTTTTTTTTTTTCGTGAAAAAATTAAGGAATTACGTTTTTGTATATTAGTTTTACGGCAAAAAAACGCGTATTTAAAAAAAAAAATTCATGAAAAGTTACCGTCTGATTTGGAAAAAAGATTATGCGCTTCCGCGAGGTCCTCAATTTTTAATTTAACTTTTTTTTCGTCAAGTTAATAATAACAAAGTTATCGTGAAAAAACGTGTTTTTCCGAATTTTAAATGCGAATTACTGCCCCACCTCGTGTGATTAAGCTGAACTCACTTGATATCATGATAAAAAGAACGCGTGTAATCGAATTGTCAAAAAAAAGTTTTTTAAAAGTTGGTTTCAAAAGCTTTTTTTTTTCTCGCCAGATCCGCTCCAGTATATCTACGCAGGAATGCCTTTCAATTGATCTACCTGATCTAAATCCGTGTTGTGATGACATCAAAAGATTCTTTTTTCCACAAAATTAATAAAACGGACATAAAAAGCTTTTTCTAATATTTCTGACAATGGTCTGAGTACAGATATCTACCGGCAATTGTCAATGTTTTATTTTTTAAAAAGTGGAATAACAGGTGCAATTTTAAAAACAAACGGGAAAAGAACTCTGGTAGAATGACTGGTTTGTTAAGTAGTGAACGAACATGATCACTTTATGCTTTAGCACCAATAGTGTAGGGATATACCGTGCGTGTAGCCGAACGCTAGGCATAGGGAGTAAAATTACAACATCGCGCGTGCCAGCTGGCTAAAATGAAATAACAGGCTGGAATGCTCCGCTCGACGGAGGAATTTACGGCAGCTATGTTGTCATATCTATCGCGCTACGTGGATGTACATGCCTAATGGGAAATTACACGCACGGTATCATCAATGGCACAAGAATTTCCATTTTTTAAACTACTAATTGTATTAATAATTTCATGTTCTGTGACGGGCTCAATAATAAATTCCAGTTCACTTTTCTCTGTGCTTAAAACAGGCCCGCGTCTAACGGGCGTGCGATGCGTTGCACCGCACGGGGGCGCATGCTTCTGGGGGCGCAAAATTACTGAACGCTCCACAATATAGTGTAAGGGGCGCCGAATGAAGACTTGCACACGGGCGCGCATATCCTTAGGCGCGGACCTGGGTTAAAATACATGGTAATGAGATATTTTCTCCGAAATGCTCCGATTTGTCTACGGTGGATAAATGGGAAGCAAATAATTCACAAAGTTTACTTTTCGGACACCCTGTGTATATAGATTTCCTTTCCACAAAGATAATACATTAAACAAATCTTGTACCTTAATCAGTTAAAATAATTCTGTGAATAAAATTGTTATTTTTTATATAAAAATCCAGCATTTAAAAGAAAGAATTTCGCAAATATTTTTCATCGACATTTTATGAATCAGAAAATCGTTCAACTTACATTTCTATTAACTTAAAAAACTGCGGCCCCTCCTTGATTTTTTCGTGGCTTACCGGAAGATTTCCCGCCGAAGAGAGGTCCAGCCCTGATTTCTATCTATATTAATCCATTCAAATTTTACTAGAAAAGGCATACAAAGGTGTGTCCATCCTATACGGTTTCAGGAACCAAACTTCAGCTTTGACTTCCAGTAATGGTTACAATGATTTTGCAACTAAGTGCTCGCATTACTATAATTGTTCTCCGGAGATAACAATAGGATTATTCGTAGGTAGAAGTGGATACCCTAAGCGGCTTTGGTAATATCTGTGTACGGCCAATATGAACTAATAGTTATTCATAGCTCATAGCCAACTATTTACATTCATGTTATTGTTCCATTTTAATTAATTTTCTGTGCAGCCTCCATTAAAACTTACATTATTTAATTTAAATATACCATAATGAGCCGATATAAAGTTATCTTGGAAAATTATGTGTGTCTTAAAACTCTTAGATATTTTAATGTACATGTATTAATGGCTGATGTGTTCTTAAGTATGGGTTTGTATGGGCTCTTTAAATACAGAAGTGTGTGTCTAATGCCGAGTTTCCACTGGGCGGGCAGATAAAACAAAATTCGAACCGCCCACTTCTGTTTGCAATGTTCCCGTTCAAAGAAAAACAAATTACTAGGTTTAGGGTAAAATTGTGCCAACTTTTTCTATTAAAAATACGATAATTGACGGCAGGTTTTAAATTTGGTTCCGTATTTTACTGTATTTAAAATAAATACCTACACCTAATTTTTTTTTTTTTTGTTATTGAATCACATTGTATAAAATCCAATGACGAGAATAATACTATACTTATACAGTGTGTCCCAGGATAGATGTAACAAGAGGTGTAATGAACCAAAAATGTTGGAATTTTGGAATGATATTTGGGGATTGAGTCCTGCTTGTTGCATAACTAAAGTATACCAAAAATGACTTGACTTGGTGTTCTACAGGGTGTTTTATAAGCAAAGTTGTAAAAATCACCACTAATAAAGTACCTTTATTTTTCAAAATATGAAAAAATTCCACTAAGAAAAGTTATTTAGAATGCAATTTTATACCTCTATACCAGATTTCAGGAATATAAAATTATTTTTTTGAAACTTTTTTCAATAAATTAGTATTTTATTTTGAACCATTCAATTAAAACTGCATAGAAATTATTTTTTGTGAATTAATATTTAAATTTATGTAGAAGCAAAAAGTGGGCTGTGAGAAAAGCAGTGGATACACATTTATCATTTATTATTGACATATCTGTCAAACGTAGTCAATATTATCCTTAATTTCTGTTTCAAATTAACGAACCAAGCATAAAAAATTAAGTGAAAATGGTACTCACAGTGCGTGAAAAAATTCATATTGTGCAATGCTACGGAATTGGCGGTGAAAACTCGCTAAGAGAAGTGGTAAGCCAATTTAATTTGAAATTTCCAAACACTGCTTTGTCGCGTACTCAGGCTATGAGAATAATTAAAAAGTTTCTGGCTACTGGTAGTGTTCTTAACATGACAAGAAAAATAAAAGAATATGATGAAGACAATGTTGGGGCTATTATAGCTCATGCCTCTGTTATAGAAAATCCTAGGATGCCACTAAGAGAGAGATCAGCTCTTATTAATATTAGCAAGCCTGAACTCCAAAGAATTTACAAGGCAAAGAAAATTAGGGCATATAAAGCAAATTATAAACATACGATTGAAGAGGGAGATGACGGCCGTAGGTTGGATTTTTGCTTGACCATTAGAGAAAAAATCATGGAAGAGAGATTTTTTCATCATTTCATAATTTTCTCAGATGAATCCACATTCACAACCAATGGTGTTATTTCATCTCAGAATTGTCAGTTTTGGGCTTCTGAAAATCCAAATTTTAGAATTCACTGTAGAAGACAATATTATAAAAAAGTGAATGTGTGGTGTGCCGTTTCTTATAACGTTGGAGTTATTGGACCTTATTTCATTGAGGGAAGATTAAACCAGCACACTTATTTACAGCTTCTTGAAAGATTTTCTGAAGAACATTTAAATATTTTAAGAGATATGCCTTTAGTTCATTTCCATCATGATAGTTGCCCTGGCCACTCCACAGAAATGATTAATCGGTGGTTGAATTTAAATTTTGGAGAAAATTGGATTGCCAGGAATGGACCGATCAAGTGGCCGGCGAGATCCCCAGACCTATCAATATTGGATTTCTTTTTATGGGGTCACCTCAAGCAGTTGGTTTACGCTGAACCACTTCCTAACGATGTAGCAGTATTGAAGCAGAGAATTACAAATGCCGTAAACTCCATACCGTTAGATCATATTCGAAACAGTTTTAAGGACTTCAGGCGAAGGATCGAAATGTGTGTGGATGTGGGTGGTAGCTACGTCGAATAATAAAAAAATTGTAAACATTGTTTTGTATTGGTCAATAATTAATTTGTTTGTGAATCTGTTATGTTTTTGACATTTATTGCTTGTTATAATTTTTAAACCTCAGTAATCTTCTGTTAGTAATTGTTTCTTGTTTTACAATTAGTTCGATTAACATTATACCTTCTTACATCTCGTACATTCAATTTTTTATTTACCAATAGCCTACTTTTTGAGATGATTAACATTTGCTCCTACACAACTTTAAATATGAATTCAACTCTTAATTCGCAAAAAATGGGAAGTTTCAAAAAAATAATTTTATATTCCTGAAATTTGGTATAGAGGTATAAAACTGCACTCTAAATAACTTTTCTTAGTGGAATTTTTTCATATTTTGAAAAATAAAGGTACTTTATTAGTGGTGATTTTTACAACTTTGCTTATAAAACATCCTGTAGAACACCAAATCAAGTCATTTTTGGTATACTTTAGTTTTACAACAAGCAGGACTCAATCCCCAAATACCATTCCAAAATTTTTGGTCCATTATACCTCTTGTTACATCTATCTATCCTGGGACACACTGTATATTGATTTATCGTTCTACGGCCTATATCTTTTGACCTAATTGAGATATTAAAAAAACGCAACAAACAAATTTTTTTACGCATTGATTAATCTACGTTTTGACGTTGAAAAAATAAGCATCGTTTTACATTCCAAGAGTTGAAAATGGCCGCCCTCAATTATATTATTTTTCAAATATTAAAGTTTTCACACCAGATTTAAAATCGCTGTCCAAATTCAACCCCAACTTGGTAATAAAGTAATGCGATCAAATTATGGTTAACTGAATTTTTTTCGATTCCTATTTAATGATTTTAATTATTTTAACTGTCAAACGCCCTGTGTGCAATGCTCTTTGATGAACTTTAACATACCATAACACACAACACATATTGGACAACTCCCCCAAATCCAAAGCCATTTGAAAAACCGCTGCCCAAGGAATCACTACTTCCACATCCAGATTTTCTATCCAAGTCACTCACAGCGAAAAAATTTTGTATGTGGAAATAATTTAAATTTTTAAAAAGTGCTTAGTGCTCTTTTCATAGTGCTTAGTAATCGCGAGCACTCTACTATTAACACTGCTTAGTGCTCGAAAAATAAAGCACTTTTCTGAGTGCTTAGTGCTTAGTGCTCGTGAGCTCTTTTTAGTAGTGCTCGCCCAGCTCTGATTTTAATAATTTATAAACTTGTATACATCTTATGTTATTAAGTCATTACTGCAAACTTCCTGATTTAATAAAATTAATGATTAGAATGAATAAATAGACAGTCCGATATAGATAGGATGACCAAATATTTTCAGTTTGGATGATGTATACTTGAATGGTGGAGGGACATTTTTTGTATGCCAAACGTTTTATGGCGAAATGATGTATATGATGGGTTATTTATAGTGGTGAGTGAGAGGGGATGGGGGGTGGAGGTTCCGTAGATGGTCCATCGTCCTTTTTGCTCTTGAAAATATCTCCAAAATAGGAGCCGAAACGTCCAGACCTGAACAACTTCAAACGCAGTTCAACCGGATAACCTAATAATTGTTATACTGACAACAGCGGAAATATCTCCAAACATTTCATCCGTCTCTATAGGAGGAAATTCATTCTCAAACACGTAAAGCCAGATTCCTTTGTTGCTTTACATTCCTGAAAGGCTGTCATGAGTAGGTACTAAGTTATTCCAAAATCTCTTCAACTCAAACATCACTGTAAGTCTCCTTTTGTCTCAAAAATTTTAGACAGAGCAGATTTATTTACCCTACTTAGAAACTCCAAATACAACACAAGCCACAATCGCTAGACTACCAACAACATTATATATGAAACCTATTCACAGCTTCACACTTTCCGCATTCCTCTGAGACTCTGAGACATCTTTGACTGATTATCCAATGACAAAGACCAATATATCGCAAAGCAAAAGTCTACCTTTCAAAGAAACAAATTTTCCTATAAATGATACGACCAAGCAAAACGTAATGCTGTACAGCCTATCAAAATTCTGGACAATACTGCGAAATTCCCTCGTCCAGCACGAACAGACTCGTTTCAATGGATCCTTTGAAGTTACCAGTACTGACCAGTACATGTTCGAAAAAATTCGCTAACGGATTAACAAATTCCAGGTAGTTCGACTTTCGCTTGCGTCAGGACTGTCACAGGGTTCGGTCTCATATGGAAAACCTGAAGAACCTTTAAAAATTCGGGGAATTTTGAAATCCCTTAAAAAAATCATGGAAATCTCAGGGAATTTAAATTTTTTTGTAAATATCTGGAAATTTTGTGTCGAAATATGGAAAACAATAAACTGTTTACGAGGCCCCACTATTATTTTAAATTATTTTCAAATTGAGACATTTTTGTCAAATCAGAAATTAAAAAAATATTTATGTTTGGTTGTCTAAAATTACCTTTAATATAAAATTATTGTTATATGTGTCGTTGAAAAACATTTTTTTTGTCATGGAAAACCTGTAAAACTGGGGGAATATTTTCAGCTTCTTAAAATCTAAACCCTGTGTTTTGTCCAGTCAGTTGGTGGAAAACCAGCTTAAGGGACTTTCTCATATTCGAAAAAATAATCTAAAATGTAAATGCGGCAAGTCTTTTAAAATATTTAATCATTTAAACTAAATTAATTTGAACCTTTGAGAGCAGCAAATGAATTAAGCTTGTTGAAGTAAACAATCAGTAAAATATATCAATCTCACGCCCACAACCTCGGCGAATCGATTAAGGTTCGGTGTGTGATATAATTAAATAAATGAGCCCTGTAAAGCTACATGTCTTTTGCTACAACTTACATACAATACATTCTACATAATTAAACTAGGAACAATCCGTGTTAAACGGCTTGTCAGGAGTGTAGCTTGACACATTTCATCGATTAAAATTTAACGCAAAATAGAATTAGGGATCGATTAACGTGGACGTCGACTTCATAATTTCTCATATCCACAAAATAACGCTGTATTAAACGATTAATTCCCAAACCACCTGACAGTAATTAAAAGCTTTAGATTATTACTAGTAGTAATAAACTAAAATTTACCTGCATATTATACTCGGGAAAATTTATAATTACTCAACTTAAATCTGTTCATGGGCAGCTTGTCATAGCAATTTCTAATTGGTATTTCATTTTCTTGACTTTCGGGGATGCTCTTAAAATGTAGATATTTGAGGTCGCTGACGACGAATGCGATGTCATTAATTATAAAATAACTAGAGATTTTAATTTAGGAATATTATTATATGAATTAAATTTCGTTTGTTTTCTTTTTACTTCCCCATCCAGTGGTATAGTAACGACAAAAAAATTTAAAAAAATTTTTATTGTTCAGATAGGCTTAGAATGTCATGAAACGTCGAGATTTTAAATTTGAGCGAAAAAAAAATTCTGTCTGTCGGTCTGTAACTTTTTTTGTGCGCACGTTTACTCTGGAACCGTTTGAGATATTGACTTGAAATTTGGTACACATATATACTTTAACGAGATCTAGAACTAGATTATATTTTCATCTTGTTCCGTCGAAAGGTTGGGGGGTAAATTGGGATAAATTTGGGGTAAATAGGTAAATCAAGCGGGTAAGAGTCCATAAAATTGGTATTTAGAATATACAAGAGAAGTCAAGGCCTCAAAAAAAATGTTGGCATTAGCCACCCTCATTACCACCCCTACCTCATTATTAAAGGGGATGAAAAAAAATGTGATTTAGTGTGTGTACAAGAACCAGAAACCTCAAAATTTTTTTTGCTTCATCCACCCCCACTACCACCCCCTATCACCACTACCGATGTGGGGTATCGTTTTATGCGTTTTTGGGGTAGAGGATTTCAAATATTATATTATTAAAGTTCCATAAACAATTATTTCCACAAACAATTTTTTTTCGTTGTGAGTGACTGGATAGAAAATCTGGATGTGGAAGTAGTGATTCCTTGGGCAGCGGTTTTTATAATTTAATAGTAGATGCATCAAAAAAACGTTTCTATATTATGCGGGGGCTTGCTAATTTATAAAGGAAACAAAATAAGCATTGAGTTTGAAAGAGAATTAAATTTTGAGAAAACATGGTTTTATGTATTTGTTTATTTTATTTATTTATTTTTATTGTATTAGCAATATTAAAAGTTTTAAAATGTTTTGTACATAAACATGAGGATAGTTGTTCGGGTAAGGGTGGTTTTCCCTTTTCGCGATAAAAAAACCGATAAAACATCCACATGAATATACTTTATATGGAACAGACAGTTTTACCTTCGATGATAATTTAAAAAAGTAACTATGTTTTGTTATGCCATGTGTGGCTCTGATACCACTTCTTCTTTTCATAATATAGGGAAGTTGAAAATTTTCCAGATTCTGTCAGAGGACCAAGTTTTAAGACAAGCAGCAGAAGAATTTAACGATCCAAATGCTGATAGCAATAATTTATATAAAGTGGGCATTGAAGTTGTGAAAAAATTGTACGCTTCAAAAAAATTTCAAGTATTTTTCCTTTGAACCATTACCGTTTTTTACGCTGACCCTGTTATCATTGAATTTACTTCCACCGACAGAAGGAGCGTTTAAAAAACATGTTGAACGTGTCTACTTACAATGCCAACTTTGGCATAGGAACAATATTGACCTTTGCTGCTGGGATTGGAAAAGAAATGTTTCTATATTGTGCGGGGGCTTGCTAATTTATAGGGGGTGGATGCCCTCTCAGGGGGCGGTACTTAAAAAAATATATATTTATTGGAGCTGAAGTAGAATCAAATTTTAAGAAGAAAAGGTTCTATGCAATTTTTCACATAAATTGATAGTTTTTAAGTTATAACGACTTCAGAATTGCGATTTTAGCTTTAAAAAAAAGGTATTTCCAAACGGCTTTCATCAAGTATGTCGAAAAGTATTACTTTATCGAAAAAATGTTACAGACCAATTACAGAAAGTACAAACTGGGAATTAATTATATTTTTTGTTTATTGATGTAGTATTAATAATTTCGGAGATATTTAAGTTTACATTTGGCATCCAAGTGTTCATAAGATAATTATTTAGAGTGAGTTAAATATCTCAGAAACTGTGACACCTACGTCAAGGATGCTAATAGGTAGAATAATAGGTTATTAATTAAACTTTCAACTGTTTTTTTATTTGTTTCTGTAGCATAAAAAACAAAGAAGTTATGACCGAAGCAATATGCGTCTTCACATTTTTTTATTAACAACGTCGCCATTTTGTTACTGTAATTAGCCAGTAATTAAAAAAAGGAATTTCAAACACTGTTTCTCATTAATATATAGCATGACGTAGATGCCCAATTTTTTTGGTTTGTATATAGCACTTGCTTTAGAAAAAAATATAGTTTAAACTATAAAGGTATTTTCGATAAAACGTAATTTTTTTTTCCTCTTCCAAATATCTCAATAAATATTAGTTTCATTGAAAAATGGGTAGAGACCAAAAATAAAGCTCATAAACTGATAATGAATTTCGCTTGTTTATTTATTTACATAGATTTATTAGTTCGGAGATATGAAAGTTTACAAATGGCGTCCGAACGATTCTAAGACGAAAAATGCAGTTTAAATGTTAAATATCTCAGAAATTGTGACACCTACCACGCATGCTAAGAATTGAAATTAAAGACAATTAATTGCGATTTCAAATTATTTTTTACTCGTTCCTCTAGCATAAGAAATAAAGAAGTTATGACGCAATAATGTGCGTATTTATATTTTTTAATATAAAAAGGTCGCCATTTTGTTACTCTAATTAGTAGTAATTTAAAAAAATTATCTCAAATACAGTTTTTCGTTAAGATGTAGCATTACCTAGATACTCATTGCTCGTGCTTTTTTGCTTATTTCAAGCACTTGCTTTAGAAAAAAAAATGAATTTTACACTTTAAAGGTAATTTCGAAACACTTGGATACCAAATATAAACTTAAATATCTTCGAAATTATTAATCCTACACCAATAAACAAAAAATATAATTAATTCCCAGTTTGTACTTTCTGTAATTAGTCTGCAACATTTTTTCGATAAAGTAATACTTTTCGAAATACTTGACGAAAGCCGTTTGAAAATACCCTTTTTAAGCCAAACTCGCAATTTTGAAGTCGTTATATAACTTAAAAACTATCAATTTATGTGAAAAATTGCATAGAACCTTTTCTTCTTAAAATTTGATTCTATTCAATAAATAATAATAATAATAAATAATAAATTTTATTTTAATCCAAATTTACAAATATATTTTTTTAACATTTCAGATTTTAACGAAATAAATGCACCTGATTTCACGAGGAAATCGTTTTGTGCCTTTGTGCCCTTATACAGACTGTCTATTTTACGAGGGCCACACCAAATATCTCGCTTAATATCTATTGTAGAAGAATAAAGTTTTAGAAACAGTTATCCCATTTTTTGTGAGCTATATTTCAGTAAAAAGAAATTTGAAATCCATAGCCTACTTTATGAGATATATTACAAAAACCTGAAAAATAGGAAAACCACAAACGGTTATAGCTTCCTTATTTGAGGAGATACGAAAAAAGTTAAAGGAATGAAAGTTGACGGCAAAGACAATAAGAATAATAACGTGTAACAGAAAAATCGAAAAATGCAGTTGGCTTTGACATACGCTCTTGTGCAAAAATGAAAAATACAAATCTCAAAGTAGGCCATGACGCCATTAATTCCGTTATTTTTTTCTCTTTCCAACGATATAAAACATGTCACAGAAATTTTAACCGATAGTGTCAATATTTAACATTTTACGAATACCACAATTCATATAATTGAATCGTAACAATCAGCTGTGCCATAATTAGTGAAAAACAATGTATACAGTTATTAACAAATTTGACAGATTGTCACTGTTGTATGTTGTATGTTGCGTTGTCGAGTTCTAAGACAAATTTTATAACAGTAATTATGGTGTACACCAATAATAACAAATTCGATATGATTAGCATTTATTGTCAGTGCAATTTTGACGCTGAGATGGCAGTTACGGTTTACGGAGATAGATTTCCAGATGCTCCGCAGCCAAATCGAACTATGTTTAGGAAGTTAGTTCAAAATCTAAAAACGCACGGTTCATTTTCAAAAAAAGTAGTAAGGCGAGCGCTGATATGTAGCAAAATTCTTTGGTCGGACGAATCAAATTTTTCTAATAATGGATTTTTCAATAGAAATATGCATTATAAGTGGACACGAGAAAATACACATTGGTGCAGAGAGACTGCTTTCCAAGAAATATTTTCTACGAATGTTTGGTTGGGTCTTTTAGGGACTAAAGTAATTGGACCTTATTTTTATGATGGCAAATTAACCGCTCGTAGATACCTTAATTTCCTGCAAAACGAATTTCAAGATTTTCTTTATGAATTAACATTGGCAGAAAGATTAAATTATTCATATTTTCAACAAGATGGGGCTCCACCTCACACTGCTGTAATATGTACAAATTATTTAAATCAAGTTATGCCAGATAGCTGGATAGGCACCTATGGACCCATTCTATGGCCAGCTCGATCACCAGATATTACTCCCTTGGATTTTTTCATCCGGGGTTACATTAAAGACAAGGTATTTCAAACTGCCCCTGAAAATATTGAGGACATCAAAACCAGAATTCGAAACGCATGTGAGGCAATTACTCCTGAAATGCTCCAAAATGTAATGCGTGACGTGTCTCGTAGAGCACGTTTATGTGCCAGAATGCATGGTGCACAATTTGAGCATTTGTAGTTAGAAAAATAAATACACACAATTTCTTTTCAATATAGTAGTAGGTAGTACTGTTATACATAGTTTTTCGTTTTTTTCTTTGGATGTTCGTTTTGTACTTGTATTTTTATTTATGAGATATTTGTTGGTTTGTATTAAATTGTAATAAATAATTACGGAATTATAATTATTATAAAGTGAATTTTTACTATTATGGCACAGCTGATTGTTACGATTCAATTATATGAATTGTGGTATTCGTAAAATATTAAATATTGACACTATCGGTTAAAATTTCTGTGACATGTTTTATATCGTTGGAAAGAGAAAAAAATAACGGAATTAATGGCGTCATGGCCTACTTTGAGATTTGTATTTTTCATTTTTGCACAAGAACGTATGTCAAAGCCAACTGCATTTTTCGATTTTTCTGTTACACGTTATTATTCTTATTGTCTTTGCCGTCAACTTTCATTCCTTTAACTTTTTTCGTATCTCCTCAAATAAGGAAGCTATAACCGTTTGTGGTTTTCCTATTTTTCAGGTTTTTGTAATATATCTCATAAAGTAGGCTATGGATTTCAAATTTCTTTTTACTGAAATATAGCTCACAAAAAATGGGATAACTGTTTCTAAAACTTTATTCTTCTACAATAGATATTAAGCGAGATATTTGGTGTGGCCCTCGTAAAATAGACAGTCTGTATATATTTTTTAAGTGCCACCCCCTGAGAGGAGGTGGCATCCACCCCCTATAAATTAGCAATCCCCCGCACAATATAGAAACTTTTCTGAGAAGCATTTACTATTATACTGCCAAAAATGAACGAAATTCGTTCAATATGACATTATTCCGAAGTTAAAACCTCTAGTTACTGTACTACTCTAGAATCAGCTGAACCTGAAATAATAGATGTTCAAGTACAACCTTCTTGTTTTAGGGATGTAGAAGAAAATGAAGAAGAAGATGAATCAGAGTACATTACATGTACAATTTTAATAAATATGTACATACATGCATTGTAAATATAATAAATTTTTTTTTCCTTAACAAAAAATAAAACATTTCCTTTACATTTTTTTATCTATAAAAGACTTTGTATCTTATTTGATATTTTATAAATATTTGCTTTTTAAAAACGCGAAAAAAGCACTTTTTTATTTAAATTTCGCGCCTTTTCCGGTCAGCCATTTCGAATTTTCCAATTTTCTTGTCAGATTCGCAATCAGCGACCATGAAAACCCCGAGTATAAATTTTTTCCGAGATATATTTAATATTAAAGCATTAGTAAAATTATTGTGTTTTATGCATGCATAAAATGCACTTTTGGATGCAATCAAGGGCTAAAAATTGCATCTGGAGGGTCAAAAATGACTCTATATGCACAATACAGCTTATGTGATAATAAAATAAAAAGTTTCTAGTCAATATTAATTATTTTTAAACGATTATATTTGAAAAACTATCGAAAAATCCGAAAAAATAGCAAAAAGTGCACTTTTTTGCATAAAAGTGCATTTTAATATGTCTTGCAGTCAAAACTGTGCGTACGCACTATGGTTTTTGTTATTTACACCTAAATCTATCATTCTATCCAATAAAATCTGATGGAGAAAAAACTTCTCGAAAATCGACCTCAAATCATTATTTCTGAACCTATAAAACCGGCCCTGATTCAAATTTTACAGAGGTGTGAAGAAACACACTGTATATTATATCACGTTTTATGCATATTTTTTTATGTTTGTTGCACTTTCATTTTGTAATCTATTAATTTTTATGTATGTGTTTTCTGAATAATTGATAGAAACCTTTTCTGTTCTTGGAACAGTTTTTATGGCAAATAAATTTATTTTATTTCAGTTACTTTCTAAAATAAGTGTAGCAAATACCCCTTTGCGAAGATAATGGTTATTTTGCTTTTGAAAAGTGAAATGCATAAAATAATAATATAAAGATATTTCAAAACTTAAAATGTTTTCTAGTTACATTGAAACCTTTCTCTTAATTTCAATCAATTTCCTATATGTCTGCCGAAGCTACTGCTTGCAGTCGATGTACGTCGATAATAGAAACAAAGCGAGATGAAATAGGGTAGTGCGGTTATAAATTTACATATTCTGTTTCAAGATAGAATCTTCATCGTCTGTCAGCATTCGCAGAAATGTAAAAAAATACATCGGCAACTTTTTTTATTCAACGTACTAACCGTGGATGGTCTCTAAAAATTAAATCTAGCGGAAAATGTTACTAGACTCTCAAATTACCTATAATTTTGTTGCTTTTCGAAAAAAAAATGTACAATGGTTTACAAGTTTTAAGGTGTTAAAATGTTAGATTATACGATAAGCTTTTTTCTTTATTTAATCAAGAGTAAAAATTCTTTGTTCAGTGAAAAGAGCTAAATCAGTTGTATACAGGCGCTGTGTAGGTCTTTTTATAGGTGTTCGGTGTAAGTAAGCAATACACCATCTGGCCATATTATTTTTCACACATTACAACGGCGAATGAACATAATCAAAAACCCGTCCGCATAATAAAAAAATAATAAAAATGTTTTAGAACTTTATACACGTAATTGAAAGTGGTGCATAATACAAGGAGCAGGAGAGCATGCACCGGCATACTTTCTATTTCTCACACGTCTCACCAGCGTGTACAGGGTGGATATTTCCTTCATTGACATCGAAATCATTTGTATTACATTTACGATACACGTGCTAAACATTTCCTTAAAAATGTGTATTATTTAATATAGGTATATGAATATATATAAATATAAATCTAAAAGTATCTTTGCCTCGAAAAGAAAACCAACTTCTCAATGAGCGAAGGAGTTCAAGTTTGACGCACACATACACAGTGCATGTGCTTTCGAAATAAAGGAAAATATATAAAATCTCTAGAATTGTAATATCAGATACTGTTTTTTGTTTTAACACTTGAGTGAAGTAACTAATGGCAGTATTTGAAACACAAAATAAAATACAAAGTGTCATATTCATTCGAGATAAAAAATAATGATGTAAATATTTGTATTTGAAATAGTAAATAAAAAATTGCCCTGTAGACGAAAAATTTTTTTAAGGTTTCATTTCATATAAGTAAATAATTTTTAATGATTATTCCAAATAACACACTTGTTTCAAAGCGTAGTATTCTAAATTTTTATTTACATTTTAAATCTTCAAATTGAAGTAAAAAACCGCTGCCCAAGTAATCACTACTTCCACATTCAGGTTTTTTATCCAAGTCTCTCATAACGAAAACATTTTGTATTTGGAAATAATTGTTTATACCTAGATTTAATAATATAATATTTGAAATCGTCTACCCCAAAAACCCATAAAACGATATCCCACACGTTAGTGGGGTAGGGGTAGTGGGGGTGAATGAAGTAAAAAAATATTTTGAGGCTTTTGGTTCTTGTACACACACAAAACCACAATTTTTTTTCATCCCTTTAATAATGAGGATGGCTAATGCCAAAAAGTTTTTTGAGACCTTAGCTTCTCTTGTATATACTTAATACCAATTTTATGGACCCTTACCGGCTTGATTTATTTACCTCTATTTTTACGGTTCCAGAGTAATCGTGCGCACAAAAAAAAGTTACAGACCGACAGACAGATAAAAAATTGTTTTTCGCTCAAACTTAAGATCTGGACGTTTCATGACATTCTATTTGAATAATAAAAATTTTCAAAAATTTTTTTGTCGTTACTTCCACAGGATGTGGAAGTAAAAAGGAATATTTATAAGGCATTAACAACTATTAGTTGATTCATTAGCTATAATAGTACAGCGAGAACGCAGCGAAAGTCGAGCTCAAATTGGTCAAATGGCATTATTAGTTTTGCGTTCTATTTTGTTTTGCTATTTTGTCGATGCTGACTGGTCAGTTTACTGAAATGCCTATTCAACAGTTTGAATTAGGAACATTATCCAACTACAAAAACAACAAGACGAAAACAGCGACATAAAACAACAACACTACTAGGAGAGAAAACAATTACAAAAAGGATAGAAATACACGCAATGAAGTACTTAAAAAACGCAATGCATCCACTACAGAACGTAGGAACGAAGGTACAAAAATTTGACGGCGACGGGAACTGTCTATATGGACCACTAAGCCATCAGTTAGAAGGAGAAAACATAACAACCTCGGCACACACCCGCTATGAAAAATCAAGAAAAATGTCCATCATACTATTAGGAGACTTTAATGCACATATAGGAAAAGACGATCAGACGGAAGAGAACAAAAGCATCATAGGAAAAACTTTACTCGACACTTGGCCTAACGAAAATGGAAACGCGCTGAAAAACCTACACACACATGTTTGACTTAACAATAAGAAATACATGGAGCAAGAGTCAAACCTGCAGTGACACCTGGAGTAATGGAAGCTCATCTCACAAATAGACCATATCATGGTAAGCAGAGAGATAAGGAAAAGGATCAAGAACGTTAAAGCACAAATGACAGCAGAAATCCTAGTAAAGAAAGCGCTAACATTGAACAGCAGCAAACTAAAAATAGGGAGACTATGTTACACGTGGAAAACAACAATCGAGAGGATCATGAACAAACCGGGAAAGAAAAGCGAGGGGAAAAATGAATTCCACAAAAAAGAAAAAAAATAGCAGCGATTTATATTCTACCAAAATCAAAACGGAGGAATCAGAAGACTCAGAAAAGAAGAAAATTTGTAGAAGCAGAAATACAAAAAGAAGAGCACAAACAGCAGAAATACACCTACACCTACACTCCTGTATCATGCGTCATGTGGCTCTCGCTGCTGACAACAAGCATGACACAAATCCAACCCAGCATCGGAAACCAAAGAATCAAAAGACTCAGAAAAAGAAGATTCGAAGAAGCAGAAGCACAAAAAGAGAAGCAGAAACACTCTATATCAAGACACAACACATATTTCACAAGAAGATTCAGAAAAGGCAGATGGCCAGAACCAAAAACATAAAAAGGGAGCTTAAACGCTCCCTCACGACACAATGCGGTAACGCATCTCCGAAATACCTACACCTACACCTCCCATCCCATATTCCTTTATTGTGCGCCATGTGGCTCTCGCTGCTGGCAACAAGCGTAACCTTAGTCCAACCCAGCGAGGACGTAGGCCCTGCTGGGAGTGGCAGCAATGCCTACCGCACGCTGGTAAATCAATCAATCAATCAATATAACCAAGATACTTGAATGCCCGTTTAAGGCGCTTGTTTAAAAAAAAAAAAAATGAATTTTCAACTGTAAAGGTATTTTTATTAGTGGTTGATGGTCTGATCAGAAAGATGTTAGGGAAATAACTTTTTAAATAGTCGACGTTTCGTCACAGTTTAATGACATCCTCAGGGCTCTACAGTTGAACATATTGATGTAGTTATTTGTAGGACAATATCATATTATTATTAAAAAAACGTTGTGATCGTTTATCATTAAATAAAATATAAAATAATTAATTAAACAAACCAAGTAAATAAAGGTTTATCTTTTTTCTATTAATCCTTATTTGGCACTAAAAAATGTTACTTATAAAAAAGAAAGATACTAAATTCAAAAAGTAGTATTGGAAAGTAAAAAACCGCTGCCCAAGGAATCACTACTTCCACATCCAGATTCTCTATCCAAGTCACTCACAACGAAAAAAACTTTGTATGTGAAAATAATTGTTTATGGAACTTTAATAATATAATATTTGAAATCCTCTACCCCAAAAACCCATAAAACGATACCCCACATCGGTAGTGGGGTGGGGGGGGGTGGTAGTGGGGGATGGATGAAGTAAAAAATATTTTGAAGTTTCTGGTTCCTGTACATAGGTACACTAAATCACAATTTTTTTTCATCCCCTTTAATAAGGGGGTCGGGGGTGGTAATGGGGGTGGCTAATGCCAAAAATTTTTTTGAGACCTTAGCTTCTCTTGTATATACTAAATACCAATTTTATGAACTCTTACCTGCTTGATTGATCTATTTACCCCAAATTTACCCCAAATTTACCCCAAATTTACCCCAAATTTACCCCAATTTACCCCCCAACCCTTCGACGGAACAAGATGAAAATATAATCTAGTTCTAGATCTCGTTAAAGTACATATTTGTACCAAATTTCAAGTCAATATCTTAAACGGTTCCAGAGTAAACGTGCGCACAAAAAAAAGTTACAGACAGACCGACAGACAGAATTTTTTTTTCGCTCAAACTTAAAATCTCGACGTTTCATGACATTTTAAGCCTATTTGGACAATAAAAGTTTTTAAAATTTTTTTTCTCGTTACTATACTTCCACTGGACGTGGAAGTAAAATGAAGTAAATTTTCGTGTAAAATTGTCAGGTTTATTACCTTTTAGTTATGTTTTGGAGATATATTTGCTTTGATATTTGTGATGTACAAGGTTACAAAAATTAACCGTCCGTCGCGTCGTGTGTTATAGTAGGTACTACATTATACTCGTTGCATAATTACAAAGTATTTCAAACAGAATGTAAACCATTTGCAAGCTGTTTGAAATCGGAGATGCGCCACAGAAATAGTTTGCAAACATCTCTAGTTATTTGACAAAACAAACTAGATTTTTATATTATTTTATGCAATAAATCTTTAATTAATTCTGTCTCAGGTGGTTGATATACCAAAAATCCAAACGTAGTGTAATATAATACAAACCGAGCTTATCTTTTGTTACTAAAATGTTAATCATAATTCACATCTGGTTATGTTTCAGATGATGATAAACCTCGGTTATCTTGAATGTTCTTCAACAATGTTCTGACATTATATCTATGTCAAAAAATTGTATACATTTACTGATTCAAATTGAACTTATCATGAACATGCCGCTTATCTTAAAAGATAAGTAGGTTTAAATTTGGCAGAGCTGCTAAATCTTGTTATTAATAATAATTCGCCAGAAGGCGTTTTCGGACTAAGTTTTTTATTTATAAGAATTTTAAAATTGTGTTCAGGTCTAAATCTACAATATATAGAAAAGAACAATGTTAAAAAAGGGGCTTTTTTGACCCATCCGTGGTAAAGTGTGGACGCCATCTTTTTTTTTTTTACTAATTTTGGGGTGCTGAAAACGAATCCGTTTTGGCGAAAATTCTCGGGAACACAATAAAAACAACCCTTATTTGGGGGTGAAATTGGAATTGATATTAGTCTAAATACTAAGTTTCGATAACTAAGTAAAAAAAGAAGTAAAAAACCAAATTCGCCCCTTCACACCTTGTCGCCATTCCCTCACCTAAAAAGGTACTATAGGAGCTACTATAACCACTAGTTATTTACAAAAAAGGCTTTTTTGGCACATGCGTGGTAAAGTGTGGAAACCATCTTTTTTTACTAATTTCGGGGCGTTGAATCGAATGTGTCATCCGTTTTGGCGCAAAATCTCGGGAACACATTAAAGAACAACCCTTATTTGGGAGTGACATTGGAATTGATATTAGTCTAAATACTAAGTTTCGATAACTAAGTAGAAAAAGAAGTAAAAAAACTAAATTCATCCCTTCAACCCTCAACCCTCCTCGCCATTCCCTCACCACCCCTAGAAGGTTGTAAGCTACAATAAATAGTATATAGTTATTTACATATTTTTAAAAAAACCAAAGACCAAAAACCAAAACCTCATTAAGTGGTTGCTATCAGAATATAATAATCTGATTACTTCTGAGTACACTCATATGCCTTCCCACCCCTAAAAAGGAGTAGGTCTCACCTTCTCAGGGATATTGATCGGTTTTAATTACAATACTCAGATGATCATATTAAGGTGACTTGGCCAATTCAGATCACTCCTGAATATTTCTTATCCCTCTAGGGGTGTCAATATCCCCTTTAGAAAATGTTGCTTGATTTTTATAGAAAAAAAAAATTAGTTATTTAAATAATTAAAGAATATTTTAATATAAAAAACAAAAGTGTGAGAAATATTCATCTGAATTGACTAAAATAGAACATAAAACTGGGTGATTAGGGATTTCTTTTGCAATTAAAACCAATAAAATCTCTAAAAAGATAAAATCCGCCACCTGAATTGGTGGGATGGATGTAAGAGTATTCAAAAGTAATCACATTATAACTTGATAATAGTCATTTAACGAGGAGTTTTGGTTTTTTTTTTAAATAAATAAATAATCGTATATTAGATATTGTAACTTACGCCGTTCTTATAGGCGGTGAAGGGTGAGCGAAACGAGAGGGAGGGGGGAGGGGTGAATTTAGAATTTTTTATTCTTTTTCTACTTACCTAATACTGAGTATTTTGAAAGAATTTCCTGCACTATAGAATAACTTTATGTTGCGCAAGTTCTAATATCAATTTCAATGCCACCCACCAAAGGGTTGTTTTTTACTGTCTTTCCGATGTTTTTAGCCAATTTTGATGACAGATTCATATTCAGCACCCTAAAATTAGTAAAAAACCGCGGATGGGCCAAAAAATCCCTTTTTTGTAAATAATTATATAATAGTTATAGTAGCTTCTATAGTACCTTCTTGGAGGTGGTGAGGGAATGGCGAGGAGGGTTGAAGGGGTGAATTTGTTTTTTTTTTTACTTCTTTTTCTACTTAGTTATCGAAACTTCGTATTTAGACTAATATCAGTTCCAATGTCACCCCCAAATAAGAGTTGTTTTTTAATGTGTTCCCGAGACTATTCGCCAAAACGGATGACGGATTCGTTTTCAGCACCACAAAATTAGTAAAAAAAAAATTGCTTCCACACTTCACCACGGATGGGTCAAAAAAGACCCTTTTTTAACACTGTTCTTTAGACAATTCCACTAATTTCACATAAAAATAGTGCGGAGTCCTTTAAACTAGCCTTTGTCTCCAAGGATATTGTGTATTAAATCACAGTTCTCAAATATTTTGCAAAATTTGTTAATTTTTTCCGTTAAGATAAAAAAAATGTTCAGTCGGCATGGTAGCGCAGCGGGCCAAAGCGCATTGTGTGGCGAGCACGCTTGGTCACACTGTCTATCGTGTATTGGGTTCGATTCCCAACTTCGACACTGCCAATATTGGTAGGTAATGGATGTTGTCTATATTTTTTTCAAATGTGTAATCCCCTTCCAGATAGCCTTGGCATTGGATCTGGGAGTTGTCTACTATATGTGGTGTGTGCGTTTTCCCTTAGTTTTGATTACATATTTTTTGTAGTACCATTTTCAGCGTTTCCGTTTCTCTAAATGAACCTTTACATAATAATGAAACTAGAGGCTCCTATCGGCACCAATCTCGGTATAAATATAAAATACATATAATATTTATAAAATGCAAAGTTTTGCTGTGTTTGGATGTTCAGATTCAATGAACAATAGTTTTATTTGGATTCTCAAGAGATTCTTATCCCTATATTCTGGGTAAACCGACGGAAAACAATTTTAATTCAAAATTTGTTGTCGTAAGTCTCATATTTTATTCATTTCCCTCAATATTTACAACCTATCTGGTTTTACCAATTCCGAGGACTACTGTCTATCACTTATTTAACATTGGCCGTCGCCAGAGATGCTCGTTGGTGCTTAATCATGTAAACTTTCAAACATTGGCACACCTAATGTGAAATTTTTGGACACTTCCATTGGTGGGGGTTTTTAACGTGCACACATCGCAGTTAAATGAAACCCGCAATTTTACATTGCTTCCGAAAGATGCTTGATGAGGGTGAGTCCGCTGGTTCGCAATACCTCAGCAACTTGGTACGGCCGATTTAAAACGACTGGCACTCACCATTTGATAAAATTATTTAAGTCGGTGATATTCTAATCTCAATTACAGTCTCAGAAGAGAAATGTATACATAACTACAAAACAGAAATCGCGTATTATACCCTAAAGACGAAATAACGAAGCAGCTACGAACACGCGTTTCGGAATGATTGTTCATCATCAGCTGGCGTAACTGAAAGAACAAAATTTAGATAAAATAAATCAGGAATAACAATTAAACTAGGTCGGAACGAGTCGAGTACACAGTTTCTTCGTGTCTAATTTTACCTTTTTTGTATGTATTAATTAACCCCAGGATTTCCCACTTTTTTTTACACAGCATTCTCTTATTATAAAAAAAACAACAATTATAGATAAATCATGGACCTTTTTCGATTATCGATTTCGAGTGTTACCGATATATTTTTAATCTTTACAGACATTTTACAGCAACATTTACCCTGATGAATTCGAGTTATTTTTTTACAAACAGGACTAAGTATGCCTGCTGCCGGTTAACAAGGAAACTAACGTTAGAGTATACTGCGTGTCCCACTTTTCATATTGATATTTCTGTATCTTAGCTACTACTACAAATCGAGATTTTTGAAATTTGAGTGAGTCGGGGAGGCCTATAACTTGTCTACTTAGTCGAAATATCTCTATCTCTGTTTAAGTCCATGGTGTATGTTTTATAGGTTAAATACACAGGCCCACAAAAAAAAAAAAGTTGTCTGCGCCGGGGTACTGACCCTACCTATCCCTTGTATTTTGTGCCGCTGAACACGAATCTGACCTTAGTTTTTCCCCTATACGTCAGGTTTTTTTTTAAACAGGAAATAAATATATAAATATGACGATTCAACACGACTTTTTTTGCTGTTAAAAAAAAAACCGGACGTGTAGGTGAAAAACTAAGGTCAGATTCGTGTTCAGCGGCTCAAAATACAAGGAATAGGTGTGGTCAGTACCCCCGCGCAGACCACTTTTTTTGTTGCCACTGTGCCACACTTAGTGTGGCGCAATCCCACAAAAAAAAGTCATCTGCGCGGGGGTACTGACCACATCTATCCCTTGTATTTTAAGCCGCTGAACACGAATCTGATCTTAGTTTTTCACCAGCACGTCAGGTTTTTCTTTTAATAGCAAATAAATATATAAATATTAGACTTTTTTGCTTTAAAAAAAAAACCTGACGTATAGGGGAAAAAGTAAGGTCAGATTCGTGTTCAGCGGGTCAAAATACAAGGGATAGGTATGGTCAATACCGCGGCGCAGACAACTTTTTTTTTTGTGGGCCTGTGATATGGGTAACTTTTATTTCCACATCCACGTAGTGGAGTGGAAGTAGAGCACCGATAAAACGAATTTTGAACATTATTACTTCCACATCCAGTGGAAGTATAGTAACGACAAAAAAATTTTTAAAAATTTTTATTGTTCAAATAGGCTTAGAAAAAAAAATTTCTGTCTGTCGGTCTGTAACTTTTTTTTGTGCGCACGTTTACTCTGGAACCGTTTGAGATATTGACTTGAAATTTGGTACACATATGTACTTTAACGAGATCTAGAACTAGATTATATTTTCATCTTGTTCAGTCGAAGGGTTGGGGGGTAAATTGGGGTAAATTTGGAGTAAAGAGGTAAATCAAGCAGGTAAGAATCTATAAAATTGATATTTAGTATAGACAAGAGAAGCTAAGGTCTCAAAAAAAATTTTGGCATTAGCCACCCCCATTACCACCCCCACCCCATTATTAAAGGGGATGAAAAAAAAATGTGATTTAGTGTGTGTACAATAACCAGAAAGCTCAAAATATTTTTTTACTTTTATCCACCCCCCACTCTCACCCCCTGTCACCACCCCCACCCCACTACCGATGTGGGGTATCGTTTTATGGGTTTTTGGGGTAGAGGATTTCAAATATTATATTATTAAAGTTCCATAAGCAATTATTTCCAGATACAAAATTTTTTCGTTGTGTGACTTGGATAGAAAATCCGGATGTGGAAGTAGTGATTCCTTGGGCAGCGGTTTTTTTTGTTCTAATAGGCTTAGAATATCGAGATTTTAAACTCGAGAAAAAAATTCTGTTGGTCTGTCTCTAACTTTTTTTGTCTGCACTATTAGTCTACAACGGTTTATAATATTGACTTAAAGCTTGGTACACATATATATTACAATGATATCTGGAACTAAATTATATTTGATCTTATTCCGTTAAATGGGGGGTAAAAGTGTAAAGTAGGCAAGTAGAGTCCATAAAATTGGGATTTACTGAAAGCAGGGCCGTACCCAGCATAGTTGGGCCCCGGGCAAAGTAAATCTTCCGGGCCCCCTTATTTTGGAAAGGATTTAAAAAAATGGAAAGGATTAAATTTAGTAAAAAACGCGATAATTCTGATGAACATAACAATTATTAAAATTTATTACACAAAAAATAAACATCCTAAAAATAAATAAGACGCCCCTTATAGGGCCGGGCCCCGGACAAATGACCCGAGAAAACCGGTCTGAGTACGGCCCTGACTGTAAGTACAGGAAGCCAGAGTCTCAAAATTTTTGTTAGCATGTCACCTCTACTATTACCCCCATTACCATCAACACCCTAGTATTAAGGGGGGTGAAAAAATAAGTACAAGAACCAATGACCTCAACAGTTTTTTTGGCATAGTGGAGTGCAAATGTATTATCAAAAACTGTTTCGTTATAAGAGAGATAGGAAATCTGAATGTCCTTTTTCACCATCCCCTTATATAAACATTTTTGTTATAAATTAATCAAGTACCTTATATTTATATATCTATTTGATTAGTCAAATAGGTATATTATAACTGGGTAGTTATTTTTAATAATCGTCGTAACACGATAATTTCTCTTAAACATAAAATTTCTGTTTCAATTTTGGAACATATATAAAATAATATGGTCAAATATTCCCTAGTGATATTAGCCCATATCTGTCATTCAGGGTGATTGCCAGAGGCTTGCATACTGTCATGTTCTGTATAAACTATGTCTTATCAACAAAATGTTACTAAGGATGTTGGTTAAGCACACAGAATAGAAAAATGTACAAAATATCGAAACTGCAATGTATAGTGGTTCTCACAGGTTAGAACTAACTTTACGTAGATTAGATGATATATTAATTTTCGGACACGCCCAACTGTTATTACATATTTACAATTAGAAAAGTAAAACACATCATCTTATGAAAACGTTGAAACGACACAAGAAAGATGCAAAAAAAATCCAAATTTTATTGTAAATATCCGAAAATAGTTAAGAGATATTACCTGAAGAATTTAAATTTTTTGATTTGAGGGTAGATTTCGGGACACCGTGGAGGTTTGTTAAGGGTGACAAACCCATATGTATATATGTACATCAAATTCTTCGTTGGATAGTCCTCTCCAATCCTGTAAGTTTAATGCGACCCTGAACAATTATTAAAAAAATTCCAAAAAGTGATTTTTCCCCATGCAATTTAAATGGGACATTTCATGTCTCCATAGGCACCATTTAAAATCAAAATTTTGAGAAACAAGAAATACGTACTTACTTTTTCGAATTTCGAAACAAATTGGGGATCTATAAAAAATTAAGTCATTTTTGGACCACCCTAATGGACACCGCACGGAACCCGGCAATATTTTCCTTGTACACAAATAATAGTAATTTGTCCACGACTGTTTTATAACATACCAATTATGTGTCAAAAGAACGGATTGTCAAATCAAATTTGAACGTCAACGTTATTTACAATAATTTTACACATTACTCAAACATAATAATATATTCAGCAAAATATTTAATCGAAAATATTTTAACAGTCGAAGACAATGTAGTATTCTACTCGCATATCACTCTAGTGATTTACTTCACCCTCGTGGATAATACCCATCATTATATGCTCGTTGAATAGTTATTATGCAACAAGTGCATAAGTGGCACTTTTTTCCACGAATGGGAAGTTTGACGCACGAATCGTAGGTGAGTGTGGCAATCCCATGAGTGAGAAAAAGGGACTTTATACATGTGTTCAATACAATATTTTTTCTACGACTGTTTAATTTTAATATTTATATAAATAAATTTCAATATTAACTTAAACGTCAAAACAAATTCATAATTTGACGTTTCTAAAGCGAAGATTGTGAGACAAAACTTCAATTGTTTTCAGTGCACTCATGGATTCGGCTATATAAAAGAGTGAAAAAACTTCACTTTTTTTAACGCATTTTACTTATTACCATAAACATGTTTTACGTACTAAAAATAATGAAAATAACCGCAGTTTTTTTAACAGACGAAGAGAAAAAGAATAGGCCTGTTGCAAAAAATATAATTTTAGTATTTTTAGAATCTTTACTTAATACAAAACACAGTGTGTAAAGTTATTTTTTTTCTCCTTTCTCTAGAAGAAAAAAATCAGCGTAGAACCAGACCAGACCTTATAGTTTTTGTAAACTGAACAATTCTACGTAAGAAATGGCTATTTACGATATTTTTTGTGGTACAGATATTTTTTATTTCGAGAAAACTTGAAAAACTGATTGATTATAAAAATCGTGTTTTTTAACATTTACACTGCCATATCTTCAAATCTAATTGAGCTATCGATCTGAATTTTTTTTTAACTCAAGTACGCAAATAAACGCTTCCAATGGTCTTTTTCTTTCTATCGATTATTGTTTATTATTTTCTTTAAAACAATGAACTTATTACTTCGCTAAAATGTACTCATATTTTGACTAAGCCACAAACTTTTTTATTTTTTCAAATTTTCATATACATGCGGCGAATCAATTGAAGTTCCAGGAGAAGTTTTTGAAAAAAAAATTTTTTCATGTAAGACTTTTTTATTTATGAATATTTTTGTGACACAGTAGCATATGGCATACACCCGGCAGGCGTACGGAGTAAATTATCCGATTGACCTTTGAAATAATCTTTATCAGTCATGTTTAAAACAATTTAAATATGGTACACTTAAATACATACTATAATTTAATATCACACACCGAATACAACTAAATAATTTTAGGAAATTACAGCAAACTGCACGAATTATATGTTCGAATCATTGCACTCGCAGAAATATGATATTAGATGACGTCAAGTCCAATATGAACGTGTTTTCAGATATGCCCCTTCTCCCGGATATTAGTCGGTGATTTAAATAGTTAGAAATTATGAAGACAGACTTGAGAATGGCTAATGTTTAGTAACACTATATTAATATATATAAATTAATTTAAAATGTACGGCACATGCACCAAGCTTATGTACGCAACCGAGACTCATAAGCAGATAAAACCGACAGCGCCTCGCCCCCGATCCCTCTGACCGCATCATTTGTACGCAAATGATACTATGTGTACGCAAATGAGACGTTCGCAACTAAGACGACACCAAAGACAGAACCTCTTTCTTTTGATTGGGAACCAAAGAAGTAACAATTCTTTATCCGAGCACTCTGTACCTAGTGAAATCCGAAGTAAGTTAGATCAAGTTAAAAATTATTTGTTACTTTTTGCGAACTAATAAAACACTATTTATTCTTCTTTGGAATGTTCTTGTATCGAATGTGTAGAAAGTAGTCAGACCTAAATCAATAATATATCGTTGATTCCTAACTGTACAGGAACTGAATCACATGGAAATGCGGTGGTCGGCCTTTTATTTATTTCAGAAACCTGAAGATTGAAGAATGAATGTTATCCTACCCTTTTCTATCGCTATTGAATTCAAATGAGTGGCAGTAAATTTATTTAAGGTAGAATTATTCTAATGATTGCATTATAATATCATTATTATGAATAGTTTTTATAAAGAAACAAAGGAATTGTAACTATAAGTTCCTAGATACTGTTGAGTAAAATTTTTGAGAACCAAGATATATCAAGTACCTACTCTTTTTTTAGGAGTTACGTATATTTTAGTAGTCCTTAGCTATACTTGGTGATATTTTTTTCTTATAATTTTTTCGGCCTCCTAAAGTGGTTTCAATTATTTAAAAAATGAAGTAAACAAAATTTTAACTCGATCGAATAACGCTAACCCGTGCCCTAACGCAATTAAAATTCATCATCAGACGCACTTTTCATCGATATTTTTTTCTTGCAATTTTTTCGGCTTTATCCCCTAAAGTGGTTCCAATTATTTAAAAAATCTTCAAAAAAATTTTAACTCGATCGGATAACGCTAACCTGTGCCCCAAGGCAATTAAAATTCACCATAAGACGCAATTTTCATCTATTTATCGTGAATTGCTGATTACAGCGAGATGTTATACATACATAAAACCTCATTTCTTTGCATTTTTGTCATACATTTAATAGTTAAATAAGAATAATGAAGCTTTGGTTGGCATAAACAGGCACCAGAACATTCATGTTCTCGTTGAAATGCCAGGATACACGTTTTGTGTTCCATGAATTAATCGAATTAGCTTCCCTTTATTGTAAGGGATGTCTTATAGCAACACGGTATCTGTCGCGGTTGTCTGCTAGGCGTACGACCCCAACAAACTCTTTTTCATTGGTCGTTTTTTAACAAGGATGCTGCAGCCGAGGCTCGAACTCAGTAGAGATAACAGCGACTAACCACGTTGTTTCATTCAATCGCGATCTAGGCCATTGTAGTCTAAGAGCTCGTGAACCCTCTGGGAAACGGTCTTTCTGTAAGGCTAGAAATTCTTTTAGTGATGAGTCATAGCATGCTAAGTACGGTAACCACCACCTGGCAGGCATCAGCCCTGCACGTCATCAGCCTTTATATTTTTTAAAGTGTAAATAAAATTAAAAAAAAAACTTGTCGCTGTAAGCTTGAAATTTTAATACGATTTAGTTAATTCATTGTAAGTAGAAACAAAATTGACAGGCGATTTCGGTGAGCACAAGTACCTGACAGGTGAATCGAAAGGTGTGCAGTATATGAGTTAAAATAAACTTTGTTTTGTAAAGTTGAAATTTATATATATGTTTGAGTAAACGATTTTGAAAAAGTGGGTACAAGGACAGGCGGTTCTGGCTAGCATAAGTCCTTGACAGGCGGGAGGAAAGATTAGTCCACGTGAAACGCGGGGTTTGACGTTCGGAATGCCCCCCTCATCGGAACCACTTGTATCTTATGTTTTTTGGGTAGCTGATCACGAAAATCGCGGCTCTAAAAGTGCGTCACTCCTAAAAAAGCCAAAAACCACCCCTTTTGGGGGGTTTTTGTTATGAATGTGCTAATTGAAATGATATTTTGCCAGTTCAGTATGTTCATCTGAAATAAGGACAAATTTTATGCTGAGGATTAACCAGAGGGGGAAAACTACCTCTAAATTGACGTAAAATGGGAAAATGATGGATTTTTTTTTCACTTTTTAATTTGAGTTCAGACGAATGGGGATTGTACAATAAAGAATTTTCTTTCCAACCCTTCAGGAGTGAAAACTATTTCGCCTTTAAATTGAACTAACGCTTAGAAAATAAGTAGAGATGTATACTTTTTAGTTTGCTTGTAAGTTTTGATAAACTTCCGTCGAAAATTAACTGAAGTAGAATTATCTTACGGAGAAGCCAACAAACGGTTAGAAACATGTATCTCACTAATTTGCACGCAGCGTTGTATTCATAGACATAGAGTACGTATGGTTGTGTTGAGAGAGTCAAGATACCGGGCCTAGGGAGTTACCTAGAGTCCCTGACTCTGGGGTTTTTGATCTTTCCCGTTCATACAGCGGGGGATTCAATTCGAATATCCTCATACGAGAAAATAATTTTTCCCAATTTTCCAATCCCCATTCATCCAAATTGAGATTCAAAAAGTAAAAACAAAGATTTTGCGTCCATTTATATTTAGATTAACACCTTTAGGGGTGAAAACCGCAAGCTAGCAAAGGAAGTTTATCAAAACTTACAAGCAAACTAAAAAGTATACATCTCTACTTATTTTCTAAGAGTTAGTTCAATTTAAAGGCGATATAGGGGGTAGTTTTGGTAGTTTTCACCCCTGAAGGGTTGGAAAAAAAAATTCTTTATTGCACAATCCCCATTCGTCTAAACTCAAATCAAAATGTGAAAAAAATGCCATCATTTTGCCATTTTACGTCAATTTATTCCTGATGATATTTTTAGGTAGTTTTACCCCCTCTGGTTAACCCGCAGCATAAAAGTTGTCCTTATTTTAGATGAACATACTGAACTGGCAAAATATTTCAATTAGCACATTCATAACAAAAACCCCCCAAAAGGAATGGTTTTTGGCATTTTTACGAATGACGCACTATTTTTGGAGCCGCGGGACCCCGATTTTCGTGATCAGCGACCCAAAAAACATAAAATACAAGTGGTCCCGATGAGGGGGGCATTCCGAGCGTCAAACCCCGCGTTTCATATGGACTAATCTTTCCTCTCGCCTGTCAAGGACTTATGCTAGCCATAACCGCCTGTCCATGTACCCACTTCTTCAAAATCGCTTATTCAAACATATATATAAATTTCAACTTTACAGAACAAGTTTATTTTAACTCATATACTGCACACCTTTCGATTCACCTGACAGGTACTTGTGCTCACCGAAATCGCCTGTCAATTTTATTTTCTACTTTACAATGAATTAACTAAATCGTATTAAAATTTCAAGCTTACAAGTTTTTTTTTAAATTACACTTTAAAAAATATAAGGGCTGATGACGTGTAGGGCTTATGCCTGCCAGGTGGTGGTTACCGTACTTAGCATGCTATGACTCATCACTAAAAGAATTTCTAGCCTTACAGAAAGACCGTTACACAGAGAGTTCACGAGCTCTCAGTCTATTGCTACAGTTTCGTTAAATCGCTAAAAACGGCACTAAACATCCATTCTCTAGCCAGGAAATCCGTGGTCTCAATGCTAACACGTAAGCACTGAACCACTGAGTCGGTTAAGTTTCTTTCACCATTTGCCATCTGATTTTCCATGAACCATTAACCGTTTTATATTTTCCTTTTCGGTTAATGTGGCCAAAAACATCATAGGATGGAAAGTTCTCGTCAGTAGGGAGATATACAGGACCGCCGATCGAATTTTTGGGCGTTGCTTATTCAGCTCTAACGCTTTCTACCTCTGAATTTGTTTTTAGCAAAATGTTAAACTCATGCTCATTTTCCTCGGTATATAGTCCAATAGGCCTGTCCAACACGCTGTCACTTTGCTTTGTTTGTACTACAGCAGCCATCTTTTGTTGGTAAGTTATCGTTTTTGACATGCCTAAAGGGCACTATACACGTTCAGTAATCTCATTACCTGAATTTTCGCGTTTTTTCAATCATACTTAATTCAATAATTATAGCTAGATATGCTTTTTTCTTAAATAATGGACATGTAAGGAACGAAAAATAATGACAGGGAATGATGGGGTAATGATGTTTCTGTAATGATCATAGATAACAGATTTATATAGGATATAGATGGGCGACTCCCTCTCCATCGACCAATACCTGTTTGGGTTCGTACTATGAGCGCCTGCGGCGCTAGTAGCGTTAAATTTACGCGCTCTAGGCTTGGGGGGAGGGGAGATTTAAATTCATCCTTGAGATTTTGGGTAGAGTAAAGACAGATTTAGACGATCACATATTGTGATCCAATTTCTTGTTGAAAACTATCTTTTATCTTTAATTAAATAACAATTAGGTGTTTTCACCCATTGTTACCAATTGCGTTAAAATGTAATTGGTAGAAACTGGTGATACCTAACGATAGTAAATAAAGACAAAAAATATTTTTAAACAAAAATTTGTCACAAAATATGACCGTCCAAATGTACATTGTGTAAATAAAATAAGAAATATCCAATTGCGAAGTATATTTTAAAATGTAAGCTTGACATTTCATCCTAAAGCATGTGTATATATAAAATACGCTATTGACGGCTGGCAATTAGGCACACAGCAAACACCATAATGGTTCCTTGTTCCTGTCGACACCAACAACAAACGCAGCAAACACAACTAAAAAGCAAACTTTATTAACATAATAACACTTAAATACATAAAAACACCGCATTTGTAGCTAGCGAACAAGTCATCGGCACATTTACACAGTTTGACGTTTGACACACGTGATGACATATTTTATCCATAGTGCTTCTACTAGTCTATAACACAGAAGAAGTAGTTCTCTTTTCTGTGTCTATAGTCGGGCCACAGATTAAATCAGAAAAGTGACGGCAGCGCCGCTTGGAGTCATAGTATGAACCAAAAAGACTGACAAAATATTTTGCATTGAGTTACCATAGCCTGGTAATGATCTGCTGGAATGACATTATTGCTGAACGTGTATGGTGCCCTTTAGGCCTGACAAAAAAACCCTAACTTACCAACAAAAGATGGCTGCTGTAGTACAAACAAAGCAAAATGACAGCGTGTTGGACTGGCCTATTCCATTTGTGTAGAAATAGAAATGAAGTTATATTTTCGTCAATGATTAAAACTCAGTTTTAATCATCCCCAGGTGGTGTCAACACGCGCGGGGAACATTTTTAATGTGGATAATCTGCAAGATTTGTAGAGTCTAAGGTTCTCCGTATTCAGCTTTTAGGTGTGATTTCACACCAGCTGCTCATTGGCTAATGACATTTTTTGGTGGGGATCGTGAGTTACAAGGCCACCTTATACTCTACCAATCTTGGATAATCTGAACGTCTTTTGTCACAAATACCAACGTAAAATAATATTTCGTAGTACACAGGGTAAAATTTGTCAACCAACATTGAGAGTGAGTAAGGCGACTAAATCAGTCCTAAAGTATGCACCAAATGAAGCTAGCGACTTTCTTTGCACTTGCGGTACACGTCCGATAGATCAAAATACTTATATTGTATGTGCAATGTGTATGTTATCCGAACATCACTATGAAGTGCTTATGAAAATTTCTGTTGATTTTACCAAGTCCTTTATGTATGGATAAAGCTAGTACGATTGAAATTGTATAGACGGTGGCGCCATCTATGAAACAACATTATACTAAAAATGGTGATTAGTAATAAGTTGTTTTTGGCAAATTGGCTAATGTTATTAAACTGAAAAAATTACTTTTAATAAATAAATGAATATAACAGTATTGTCGAGCTTTGCTTATACTACGGGAGCCCACCCTAAGTGTCCGTGCACCCCCCGGGGGCAATGTTTTTCATAAAGATGAAAGCCTAAGGAACAATTTTAGACATGTCCCCCCCCAAAAAAAAAATTGGCTGCACTTTCAAAATGGCGTCCGTTTAAAAAAAATTTGCAAATATTGTTCTTGTCATTTAACACAAAAACTAAAAAAGATGGAGAAAAACTTTCTGCATAAAAAACAAAGTGCATACAATTTTCTACAATTTTGTTCCTATACGATATTTGGATAGGAGTTACCATTTTCCAGATAAGTGATTCAGCTCTTAAAATAAAATATAAAATTCAATATAAAACGTAATACTACGGGAGCCCACCCTAACTGCCCGTGCACCCCCCGTTCTTTGGGGACAATGTCTTTCATAAAGATTAAAGCCTAAGGAACAATTTAAGACATGTCACCAAAAAAAAAAACTAGCTGTACTTTCAAAATGGCGTTCGTTTAAAAAAAAATGCAAATATTGGTTTTGTCATTTAACACAAAAACTAAAAAAGATGGAGAAAAACTTTCTGCACAAAAAACAAAGTGCATAAAATTTTCTACAATTTTGTTCCTATACAATATTTGGATAGGAGTTACCATTTTCCAGATACCATTGTTGCCGTTTTCGAGACAAATATCTGCAAATTATAATATTATTATTATTATTTTTCAATTTATTTTATTTTTTGTTGTGTTAATAATATAAAGTTATATTATACACCTTACAATGATTTGTCACAGTTATTCCCTCTAAGTGATTTACCGATATATGAATTTCCATGTTTTCTTAATTTTGAACTCATTTATCTGGAAAATGGTAATTCCTATCAAAATATTGTATTGGAACAAAATTGTAGAAAATTTTATTATGCACGTTGTTTTCTGTGAAAAAAGTTTTTGTCCATCTTTTTTAGTCTATTGGCAACAGTTTTTTTAACATATGGCCGCCATTTTGAAAGTACAACGAAAAACATTGTCCCCAAGGATCGGGGGTGCACGTACAGCTAGGGCGGGCTCCCGACTATTGGGTATATTAGGTATTCAGAAAATCAGCCTTCATTTGACGCATTGCTCCCTGCTCCCCACTGATCTAGGCGCCTTGCTCACTAATTCAAAAATATACAGGTTTGAAAACATTGAACATCATCTATGAATGGCCTGCGCTTGGTTAATAGTGTTAAACCACTTAACTTTTGCAATTGTTGAAACGGCCATTCAGTTTTATATCTTAAAACGTCGTCATCAATATTTAGCAAGATCCGTAGATTGTGTCATGCAGCTTGCAGTTACAAGAACTTGAGAGTAGTCCAGATAAATCACCTTGTAAAATTCATCCATTTAGATATATTTAATCTAAGAGGACGATGTTCCCCTTACATCGGGCCGTAAATACATTGTTGTTGAATAATTTCAAGAACATCGTGAATATTTTCTAAATGGCTTAAATGTATTGTGAACAGGTTACAATAAAACAACAAAATAATTTATTATTGAGGAGATAGTGATTAAACTACTTAGCATATTGGCGAGTTCAGGTGCGACAGTACTCACAATTTGTGTATATGTTAAACACCAGTACCAACCGTTACCAAAAGGTAACGTCGTTTCAGTCAATTTATTTACAGTGTAGATAGTGTTTAAAGAAGAAAAATAAGAAAACTAATGAAAGTCAATAGGTACTAACAAATTCAGAAACAAATTAATTATACTCTGTTTGGTAAAGACAGACAGAGAGTAATAAATCATTCGGACAACAATCGTTCATGGATATACTACTTTCTCTCTTTAAATTCATAGAAATAAATAAAGAAATAAATAATTTATTCATGTTAAGGACCAGTGGTTTTACATAAGTCAAAATTACAAATATTGTATATTACAACATACAATGGTAAACAAAACATTGGAAATAATTAAACACACAGTAACACCACATAAATATTCATCAAATGAATAGTATGCTCCCTTCAGCAGAATTTGTTATTATAATGAAACTTGTTTTCCGGCAACACCCTGATATTGAGTGGCAACTTGTTAAAAAATTTTGGACCATAATAATTTTTTTGATTTCGACTTTTTTCTAACCTAGTAAAATCTAAACGAACTTCATTTCCCTGCTTAGTATCGTGTTTATGAATTTCACTATGTGAAACATAATCATTTAAATTTTGCATGCATAAGAGCTGCGAGAATGAAACAACTAGGTCAAGTCAAGATATTCAGCTCGCTGAATTTTTGGTAAACTCTAAACATTATTCTCACAACACGTCTCTGATGTGAAAATATTTTGCTCAGATGAGCTGAGTGTCCCCAAGTTATTATGGCATAGGAAAAAACACTTTGAAATATCGAGAAATAAACCGTTTTTGTCACACTCAAGGGCAACTCAGTTCTTACACTCATAACTAGATAAATTACCTTCGACAATTTACTAGCCAGATAGTCTATATATTGATCCCAGCGCAGCTTACCGTGCACAATTACTCCTAAAAACTTGATATTGTGGGGATTATCAAAATGATCTAATCTCCGCATTGAGAAAATCATACTTTGTGTTTTCAATTCATTTAGGTTTAAATTATTTACTCTAAACTAGTCAGAAGCCGCAGCTGTAAGCGTTGCATATCATGTAGATGTTTGTAGTTCATTAAAATTTTGATTGCTATTTATCATAATCGCATCAATCAGCAAATCATACAACCGAAGTATCCTTAACGTAGTCAGGCAAGTCATTTACGTAAATCGAGACGTAAATTAAGAATAATAGTGGTCCTAATACGGAACCTTGTGGAACTCCAAATCTTACTTTTGTTGATGATGACGCCCTTCCGTTTTGTACAGTTATTTGATCCCTGTCACTTAAGGTACGATTTTAAAATATTAAAAGCTGTAGGTTGAAGACCATATCTACAAAGTTTGGAGGCGAGAATATCATGTTGCACACAGTCGAGGGCTTTTCACAAGTCACGGAAAATACTTCCGGAAAAGAGTTTATTCTCAAAAATGTCTATTATATTTTCAGCCACTCTGTTAATTGCCATCGTTGCAGATTTACCAGAACGGAAACCATACTGACAATCTGATAAAATATTATTTTGTTCAAAAAAGATGACAAGTTGCTGAAATAGGGCTTTTTCTATTATTTTCTCCAACGTGGGTATGATAGATATAGGACGATAGTTGTTTGTATCATTGAAGTCACCTTTCTTGAAAAGCGGAATCACTTTGGATGTTTTAAGACATTTCGGAAAAGTTCCGCTTTTTATGCATAGGTTAACCAATTTGGTGAAAGGTATAATGATAATGTCCTGTACGCATTGTTTGATGTTAATATTCATGTCATATACGCCTTTGTTTGGATTATTTTTGAAATTATTAGAGATATCTCGCATTTGAAATTTATCAATTATCTGATGGGATCAATAGGACTTGCTACGTTTTTTGTGATTACTTATGCTATATTTGCACAGTCAGAGATCGTTGAATTTTTCTTGTCTTTATTACGATTTGACTTAATTAAATCCCATGATGCTTTTGACAAGTTTAGCTGCGAGAAATATAAGACTCGTTAGAACTTTTTTTGTAAAAATCAATTTTCATTCTATAGATCTTTCTATATTCTTTAACTCTGTCACCTATACCTGATAAGTTTGGGTATTGTTTTTTAAATAATGTAGAAAATTCAGTTTCTCGCGGATTTCTCGTTGTTCTTCATTATACCATTCTACCTTGGGTTGTACAGATGTTACACTTTTTACTTTTTAGGCACGTACATGAGAGATCAAAATATAGTTCAAAGCGACAGAGACAAGAGCATCTCGCCTCGTATCGAGTTACCAAGCAGGTAAAAATTTACCCAAAAGCTGTCATAGTACGGGATTTTTTTCTAAAAATGCAGATAATCCATATAAAATATAAAGGAATATTTAAAATTTCTTACAGCACCCAGACCAGTTTTTAGAGGATTTGCATTTATAATGAGCTTTTATCACTGTCACTGTCTGTCACTGTCTTTACTAAATAGAGTATAGGGTAAATTCATTTAAAGAATAAATATAAGTGTTAGAAAATTTCTTAATTTATTCCTGAATATTTTAAGGGATTTTGCTAACTTGACGCATATAAGAAGTAGATTGTAAACATACAGTGTGCCCCACTTAGAACTACCCGAATTTTTCGGTGAATATTAACTTGTTTTTCTACGTATAGAGCACTAAAAACTAGAATAGCCATCTGTGTAGCACACCATAACTTTTATAGAGCAAAACCTCTTCCCACTATAATTAAGTGGCTTACCACTTAATTATAGTGGGAAGAGGCTAATAATGGCTAATAAATTATTGTTTAAATTAGGTAACTGCGAAGTAACTAAATTATAAACTAGTCGAATTCTAAATCGTCTGTGTCACTAGAATATTCTCCCAGTTCTTCTATATTCTCTCCTGTATCTTCATCTTCAGATTTGGATTGTGTGGAAGATTTTTCACTTCTTTTAATGGTAATAAAGTATCTAAAACTTCCACAGAAAATGATTTAACTTTTCTGTTGTGAAACGAAGAACCTTTGATACTACAGAGTTAGAAGTCAGATAAGAGAGTTCTTCTTGCAGAGAGTTTGGCTTTGAAGTTTTGCGTGAAAAGTTCCGACGGTACTTTTCTGTATCTTTGTGTACTCTTTCATAAGTTTCCTGAGAAAGTTGACAAATAGGTAGTATAGCAGCAGATATAACAACTGGTCCGTGTGTCAATATCTAATGGACTGTGGTTGGCATACTGTGCCAGGATACTTTTCGACAATTTAACTTCACGGGAGGATCTGTAAAAATTGCATAATTTATATGTTTTTACTTAATTACATCTCTGGTCTTTCCGATGTGAAGAATTTTTAGATATAAACTGTATTCTACAGAACATTTCGTTTATTGCGATCGATAAACTAGTCGAGACCATAGCCGTTGTGTCTGAAGGTAATTTGTGTAAATAATGTAAGCATACTGAAAACTTTCAGACCATTTGTTATTATTAAATAAACCACTAGAAAACATACCAATAGTTCCATATATGATCCGCCATCCGTTATAACGTGAACGTTTCACGGAGACGTACTGTTTACATTCCCTAGAATCTAGTTGTTTCTAAAGATTTTTCACGTCGGAAAAATATATAAATAGTTATATACATTTAAGGAGAACACATAAACAAGTTAACACACTATGACTTAATAGTTGTTATGAAGTGTGGTACAGAGAATGGATAGCAACAACGCAACGTGACGCAACTAGGGCCAAAACATTTAATTTATTTTTGCAAAAAGGCGGAAATGTGCGGAAAGTGTCTCTTATCACTTAAATAGCTAAAAAGTTGTACAATAAAATTTTTTGGCCATGCGTGCTCTGAAGTCTATTAAATGTCTACATGTTTCAGAATTTAAATATCTTAAAAGTTCCTTTAACATTAAAAATTGAAAACATGACCATGTAAATCGTTATCGATTGTGTTGTACGACTCTTCATACCTTTTGGATTCCAAAAACAGGTTACTATGCAATTTCTCAATCCAAAAAATCAAAATAACGCACTTTAATTGTATGACAACTAAGCACAATTCTATCGCTAGGAGATGGCGTTTCCCCTTTAAAATCTTTCTGGGGTAATTATTATTGTACCAATTTTTGAAAGGTATTAACTTTCAAATCCGTAAATATCAGAGATAAATTAGAAATTTTTTTAATGATTTTTGGCCACATTCAACTTCAACATTCAACCCACTATGCGCCGCCCTGTTAATTGAACCTTATATTCTGGCAATTATCAGAATGTCAGAGTACATCCTGACATCCGACTATCAGCCAGTACGCAGGATGTTCTGTGATTACACGATCTGGCAAATAATAGTAGTGGTAGAAAAGAAATTACGATAGTGTTAATTTTGCATAAAAAAGTGTTCAATTGGCTGAAAACATTTTTTTGCTTTTCAGAAAAAATTTCCCGTCCATATAATACAGTTTCTAGAGCCAAAAATGGGGTGGCATGAATAATTTCTACAATGATTTTTTATACCGTGCGTGTAATTTCCCATTGGGCATGTACATTCACGTAGCGCGAGAGATTTGACAACACCGTCAGCCGTAAATTCGTCCGTCGATGGAGCATTCCAGCTCTGTTATTTCATTTCAGCCAGCTGGCACGCGCGATGTTGTAATTCTTCTCCCCATGCCTAGCCCGCGACTACACACACGGTATACAGTAGTGGCATGTTAAAATATTAAATCGATGTCAGTGTAAGGTAGAAGAGAAGAGAAATGGACAAATAATATGCTGAAAAGAAACAGATTTAACCTACGCTGTTGCCACTTTTCTCTTTAGCTACTTTTAGTCGTCGATGGAACTCTTAACATGCAAGTGCCTGGCATGAATGATTTCTAGCTGCCACTAGTATATATAATGTGCGGGGATGTCACAATCATTAATTAATGTATTCCACAAAAATATCTGCCGCTACATCGGCCATGTTTGAAAAATGACTGTCAAAATAGATTTTTCTCAGTTATCTGATTTCCTGTTAGTTTTACCCTAAAATTGGACAAATTGTTAAAAAACTTATGCTGCCGGCCATTCGACGGAACATGGCTTTGGCAGGAGCAAAAAAAAAGTCCTGTCAGGTGTTGGCCCGCTGGTGCGCCTACAGGAGTCAGTCGATTTTGTGGAAACAGCCTAAATATAACACAAAAAATTAGAAATTAGTTTTAAGCAGATCTTTAAAAAAAGTGTCTCTGCTTCCGTACTATAATTCGTTGTTATAAGTATTGTAGATTATAAAATTTGCTAATCTGCTTCACTACAGATTTGTTCAATTATCTCTGCCCTTGTTGTTCCTACGTAGTAATTAGTTGTTATAAATATTGTAGATTATAAAATTTCTTAAATCTTTTGTTTAAATTTTCTTCCACGATTAATTGTTTAAAAATTACAGTAACTCAATGCTTGAAAAATGATGGAATTTTCTAACTGCTGTACTAAAATTGTTTAAACAAAAATTTTAGGAAATTTTATAGTCTACAATATTGATATTAACTAATTACTACACAGGAGCGACGAATAGAGGGATAATTAAACAAATCTGCAGTGAAGCACTAATTTTCACCTTTCTGGCTGGTTGTAAATCGTGAAGTGTTAACAGTGAAAAAAAATTGTTTAAATAAAAGTTATACACGGAATGAAAACTATTCTATATTAAAGTGATCGGTTATACTTGAAAGAGCAATGTTAAAAAAGGGCTTTTTTGGCCCATCCGTGGTAAAGTGTGGAAGCCATCTTTTTTTTTACTAATTTTGGGGTGCTAAAAACGAATCCGTCACCCGTTTTGGCGAAAAATCTTCGGAACACATTATTTGTTGGAATTGTGCAGGAAATTCTTCGTTTCGATAACTATAAAAAAGAAGTAAAAAAAATTCACCCCTTCGACCCTCCTCGCCATTCTTTCACGACCCCTAAGAAGGTTGTAAGCTACTATAATTACTATATAGTTATTTACATATTTTAAAAAAAACCAGAACACCTCATTGAGTGGTCGCTATCAGAATATAATAATTTGATTACTTCTGACTTCTGAGTACACGCCTCCTCACTCCTAAAAGGGCCCTAACGGGGGTGTGCCTCACCTTCTCAGGGATATTGATCGGTTTTAATTACAAAAAAAAAACCTATTACATAATATATAGTTGGGTGTTTTTTTATCATATTAAGGTGACTTGGCCAATTCAGATCACTCCTGAGTATTTCTTACCCCTCTAAGGAGGGGGTGTAGGGTCTCAGTATCCCCCTTTAAAAAATGTTGTTTGATTTTTATAGTAAAAAACTATTTAGTTATTTAAATAATTTTTGTTTGTTAGAATTGGAACCTTTTCATTTTATGGCCTCCTCAAATTCCAAATCTATCAACGAAATGGGTGGGAGTAACTATTTTGGAACTTTCGATTAGTTTTTATTACAACAGAAATCCTTCATTACCTCTTACATGGATTTCTATCATTATAGAGTAACTTAGTGACTTCAAAAAGTATCTTAGTCGGAGGAAAAACTCCTGAGATATTTCTGAGATAGTTTCGTGGGTAGATTTGGAATTTGAGGGAGCCATAAAATAAAAAAAAATTCCCATTCTAACAAACAAAAATTATTTAAATAACTACATAATTTTTTACTATAAGAATCGAGCAACAGGGGATATTGACACCTTTCACCCCCTCCTTAGAAGAAATAGTCAGGAGTGATCTGAATTGGCCAAGTCACCTTAATATGATAAAAAAACATCCAACTGCGTTAAGTTTTTTTTTGTAATTAAAACCGATCAGTATCCCTGAGAAGGTGTGACTCACCCCTAAAGGGAAAGTGAGGAGGCGTATAAGTGTACTCAGAAGTAATCAGATTATTATATTCTGATAGCAACCACTCAATGAGATGTTCTGGTTTTTTTAAAAAATATGTAAAATAACTATATAGTAGTAGCTTACAACGTTCTTAGGTGTGGTGAAAGAATGGCAAGGAGGGTTGAATTTGATTTTTTACTTCTTTTTCTACTTAGTTATCGAAACTTAGTATTTTAAGAGACTTCTCCAAATTCCAATGTCACCCCCAAATAATGTTGTTTGTTGTTTTTTAATGTGTTTCGAAGATTTTTCGCCAAAACGGGTGACGGATTCGTTTACAGCACCCCAAAATTAGTAAAAAAAGATGGCTTCCACACTTTACAAAAAAAGCTCTTTTTTAACATTGCTCCTTTATACTTGTCACTATAAATATATTACTTGACATAATAAATTATACATTTCTACAAAAAAAGGTCTTGTCTTTGTTGCGCTGTAGCCAATTTTGGGCACAAAAAAAACGTCGTGTCAACTTCCCGCTACCACCCCACCCCCTTTTGTCCCCTAAAAAAAGAAAAAAAAAAAGGTCTTGTCCTAGGTTCTCATCTAACTTTTCTGAAGTATTTTGAAAAATTTGTAGAGTAGTGTTATGATGAGAAGATGCTCGCAAAAAATATGCGCAGAGACGAGGTTGTACACACTATCATTCTAAGTCAATGAGAACGAATTACGTCATATTTAATGTTGAGTTGAGTTGAGTTTGCAGTAGAATTGTGTTCTCCGGCGGTGATTAATTTAAGTGGTATAAACCTATTTTGAGTGCGAAATATGTTTGCAGTCTTACGCCGCCAGGAGCTGTGTGTAATCTTAATAAAAGTAGTAAGTAAATATTAGAGTTGGCAGTTTTAATCTATTGCATTAATTACATAGCTTCTCGATCGCGAAAATTTTATTGCAATTACACATCTTTATACCCCAGATGACGCTATGCCTCTGGTAAAAATATTTTTAAAAAAGGACAAGGGTAGATAATTTTCGCCCACTAATTTCATAAAAAAGAAAAGTTTTCCTTAAAGTCATTAAGCGTTATTTATTTATAGTTGAACATATGATCTTTATATTTCTATATGTTTTACATTTGAAAAACAACAGTAGGTCATAGTAATATCATTTCAAAGTGGGCATGTTTGCAGATTTTTAGTAATTTTTGACCTTTTTCCGAACTTTTAATGTATATTTCAGTTAGATGCGCTCGATGAAACAAGATAAGCTATACCTCATGTCATTTTTGAGCATTTAAGCTTTTAAATAATGGTTAATTTAAATTGTTTCATCAAGCGCTTCAATGTATAAAAAACAAAATCTTTTCCGCGGGAGTCGTAGTAGTGTCAACGTTGCGTGCGAATTTAAACGTGTCAGCGCTCAAAACCACATATTGTCATGTGTATTGAATAAGAATATGTTTATCCACGACCATCGTATAATCATTGCATTCTACATTTAACAATTGTCAAATAATGATAGTCATTATTCCAACCAAACGTATAATGAACATAATCTGATTCTAACACACATTTAACCAATCAGGAACTAGTTGTTTTCATTCTAACACACCTTTGACCAATCAGGAACTAGCAATATTCATAAGGAAACGGCGAATCCATTTTTCCATGTTTTCATGCATATTTTCGTGTTTGACGTTTAACACGTCAACGTTTTACTGTAAATGAACTTTATTTTTTCAGTTTTAAACGATTAAAACAATTAAAATATGCGAGAGTCGTGGATAAATTATAGTATTCAGTTCGCGTATAATGGCTATTACACACTAGGATGATTTACGACACGGCTTCGTCTCGTGCCGTAAACATCACCCCCGCGAGTAATAGCCATCATTATACGCTCACTGAATAATCTACTATTCCAAAGAACAGTTTTTTATTACTCGTCAAGACATATACTACTCGCAAAATATAATGACATACAACATGACCGATGGGCGGAAAAAGGCCCTTATCTACCCTTGTCCTTTCCTACGAGTTGGCGCACTTAAACAATAAGCGATAGAAATTTCGAAATCGTTATTGATTTTTAGTCGTTTGAATAAATATTTTGCACTAAAATTTGGCACGAAAGTTTGGTTTAATAAAGGGCATAGTTTCACCAATTTTTGTTAAAATTGATGCATCATTACAATATATTTCTTAATATCCAAAAAAGGTAATTTTTGAAGGTTTTATTTTTTTACAAATTAACATCAAAAAGTTTCTTCATAGACTTAGGCTTATTCGAAATTTTATTGCGAACAATTTGGTATTTCTATTTTTGCGACATGATTACTAGGACCGGATGCACTAAGAAAAATAGCAGAACATCTCAGTGTTGAAAAATAAATTGTTAAAATTTTACAAGAAATCAAACAATTCCATTAATTTCTTTTGACTCCACTAAAAGTTCAGTAATTAGTTATCATTGAATGAAACAACTAAGATTGTCTTTTAAGAAAACGTTTTCCTTGATGGAAAAAAATCTATACTTATGGATATACGAATACAATAACTTCTTAATTTAAGAATAGCAGTCTTAAAAATAGTTTAATTTTTTCCGTGTAGCTTTTTTATTTCCCACAATACTAGTAATACCTAATTTTAGGGTAGAACAAACGGGAAAGGAAATAATAGAGAAAAGATCATTTTGGCCGCCATATTTTCAACATGGCGGCAACAATATATTTTTTGGAAAACATGAATTAATGATTGTGGCAACCCCTACATTATCAACAAAATCTTGTAGGAATTATTCGCCAGTCGAATGAGTGATTGACTATTAATATTAGGTGCTAAAGAACCGCCTTTACCTCGCGATTTTTAGCAGCTCCACCCTGTTCACACACACGCTACCCATATAATTGTTGTACGTTAGATACTCCAAATCACATCCTCTGCTATGCTGTCAAAGGGTTTCTCCCTACACGCCTATTCACAATGTCCCTTCGCCAACACCTCTTAACTTACTTTTTACACCCTAGCCTCGTTAACACCACAGCTTTTAATATCGCATTCAGGTCCGCGTCGCTATAAAATAAACTGCCTAAGTGAAAGAACAGAAACTCATCCCAGTTTTTGCACTTATATCACACCTACGCCAATGCGCGTCGCACCCACAACGCACTGGGGTTTCTTACTTGACAGTGGAGTACAGCAAGGAGCAAAATAAATCCACGCACGCCCAGAACTGCCAGGCCAGGGGTGAGTTTGAGTACTTTTTTAATTATTTAGCAGACGATGAAATTTATTTTTATTTTGCGAAGTGTTGAAGGGCAAAGCAAGGTTTAGAAAGAATGGTTATTTGGGTATTAAGAGTGGAAAGTGGTGAATATTGCGAACGTGCAAAAGCGACAAGAATACTTTCTGCTCGAAAAATAGACAGTATTTTTTCTACTACTCAACAAAATTGTCAAGAAAACACTGATTTTTATTATTAAACCTTTAGTAATTCGTTTTTGTTTCTAATGAGAAATTCAGTTGGCCGAACGAAAAATACTCACTTTCCGCACATGCGCAGAAAGTGATATACTTCGCTCGTTTACCTGGAAATGACGGTATCAGGGGCTAAAAATATGTAATATGCAAAATATCGAGCAATAATAAATTTCTTAAAAGAGTTTGGGGAGTGGAATTTGGCGTAATTTTATGAGGCCGCAAAGTTTTAAACAATTTATGTTTTTTTGGCTGTTTAAATGAATGTGGTTGTTAACATCCATAAAGTGCATATTTTCCAAAAATTTTATGTAAATCAACGCATTGTAATTTAATCTATATTAAATTATTTAAAAAGACTATCTAGTGGATTTTCCATTTTTTAGGTTAAGTACATCTAGATCTGTTCGAAATTATATCGTGAACAATTTCCATTTTTATGTTTGCAATACTACCAGAGATGTTTGTAAAACGAGAAAAACGATGTTTTGCAATTTCAGTTGTTAAAACGAATATATTCCCGATCTCGCCCGAAGTCTAAAACCTACATTCATACTTTTTTTTTGTGCATAGTTGCTATTTCATAAAAAAAATCTCCGTGCAGACACTCTCTTTATTTAGATTTTTAGTTTTATTATTATTCCATTATAGTCCAGTGAAATTATAGAGCGGGAGCTAGGTGGCTTTTTCGGCAGTTCATCGTTTTGTGAACTTTGAGATATTTTTATGGTTTAATGGATGATAACGATTCATAAAATCGACTTCTGGCGGGGCACCTCCTGTCAGGAGCGTCACGAACACTGTTTAAAAATTGGTGAAATCATGTCATCGTTACAAGGCTCATTTTTTTGTGTGTACATATTTTATCTTTAGAATGAATAAAATAAGATCGCCAGAAAGTGTGGGCCGTCAGGAGGCGCAGCCAGAAAGGTAATAATGATACAATACATCTGAGGCACGGTACGGAGTCAAGTTAGCCGAAAGTGTTAAATTCCTGTATTTAAGGGCCTATGGTACTTTTGTTGACACTAAGAACTTTACGGGGAGGCTATTTTATTGTTGAAGGAGCTTATATTTACGATTTAAAAAGGAGCCAGAACTTGTAACGATGAGTTTAGAGTTCTTAGATGAAATATGCGAAAAAAAATCCAATTTTCTTCAAAAATCCTAAACATTTTCTTTCTGGCTAGCCTTACTGACGGGAGTTTCTTTCTGGGAATTTTTTTCTGTGTTCAAAACATTTGAATAAACATGCTCGACCTTAAAAAAGTTTGTAACGATGATGTTATATAACTCCGTTTTTTTCCCTCTTTGACCTTTCTGGTTGCGCCCCTGATGGCCCACACTTTCTGGCGATCTTATTTTATTCATTCTAAACGTAAAATGTGTACACACAAAAAAAACCGCTGCCCAAAGAATCATTACTTTCACAACGAAAAAATTTCGTATGTGGAAATAATTGTTTATGGAACTTTAATATTATAATATTTGAAGTCCTCTACCGCAAAAACCCATAAAACGATACCCCACATCGGTAGCGGGGTGAGGGTGGTGATAGGGGGTGGTAGTGGGGGTGGATGAAGTAAAAAAACATTTTTAGGTTTCTGGTTCTTGTGCACACACTAAATCACAATTTTTTTTATCCCCTCTAATGGGGTGGGGGTGGTAATGGGGGTGGCTAATGCCAAATTTTTTTTGAGACCTTACGTTCTCTTGTTTATTCTAAATACCAATTTTATGAACTCTTACCTGCTTGATTTACCTATTTTCCCAAATTTACCCCAATTTATCCCCCAACCCTTCGACGGAACAAGATGAAAATCTAGTTCTAGATCTCGTTAAAGTACATATGTGTACCAAATTTCAAGTCAATATCTCAAACGGTTCCAGAGTAAACGTGCGCACAAAAAAAGTTACAGACAGACCGACAGACAGAAATTTTTTTTTGCTCAAACTTAAAATCTCGACGTTTTGTGACATTCTAAGCCGATTTCAACAATACAAATTTTTAAAATTTTTTTTGTCGTTACTATACTTCCACTGGATGTGGAAGTAAAAACCGCTGCCCAAGGAATCACTACTTCCACATCCAATTCTCTATCCAAGTCACTCACAACGAAAAAACTTTGTATGTGGAAATAATTGTTTATGGAACTTTAATAATATAGTATTTGAAATCCTCTACCCCAAAAACCCATAAAACGATACCCCACATCGGTAGTGGGGTGGGGGTTGTGATAGGGGGGTGGTAGTGGGGGTGGATGAAGTAAAAAAATGTTTTGAGGTTTCTGGTTCTTGTACTTACACTAAATCATATTTTTTTTTTCATCCCCTTTAATAAGGGGGCGGGGGTTGGTAATGGGGGGTGGCTAATGCCAAACATTTTTTTGAGACCTTAGCTTTTCTTGTATATACTAAATACCAATTTTATGGACTCTTACCTGCTTGATTTACCCATTTACCCCAAATTTACCCCCCAACCATTCGACGGAACAAGATGAAAATATAATCTAGTTCTAGATATCGTTAAAGTACATATGTGTACCAAATTTCAAGTCAATATCTCAAACGGTTCCAGAGTAAACGTGCGCACAAAAAAAAGTTACAGACAGACAGAAATTTTGTTTTCGCTCAAACTTAAAATCTCGACGTTTCATGGCATTTTAAGCCTATTTGAACAATAAAAATTTTTAAAAATTTTTTTGTCGTTACTATACTTCCACTGGATGTGGAAGTAATTGGCTTTGTAACGATGATATAATTTCACTGATGTGAATATCTTGAACCATGGTCAACTTGACGGGCTGACATATGCCAGAAGTCTATTTTGTCGTTATTTAAGTTCGATAGAATTAATCAGCGCTTAGAAAATGCTTGTAACGATGAGTGTCCGAAAAAGCCACTTAGCTCCCGCACCATTAGGTTTTTATCAGCTATAGTGAATGGATTTGAATGATCTTTTTTTTATTGGATTTCTAATGTCATAAACTAAAAAGTTTACTCATTAAAAATTACCGCAATTTCGAAAATCCGTATTAAAAAAAAAATTAAATTTTTTGAAATCTTGACGGAAAAAAAAATTATCAGAATTTTTAAATATTTATTTTAAGAAAATAATGATTGTTATAGTTTTCTAGGTTGTTTAAAAAGAATTTGTAAAAAAATGAAACTTTTTAAAATTAATTTGAAGATGGCAGAAGCTCTAAAAAGCGAAATAAATGAAAGAAACCTTAAATAATACAAATATATCAATTTTTTAAAGAAAATTATTTATTAACAACTTATGCTAAATAATTATTATTATGACTTTAATCACATAAATAATTGCAAATTACAAAATTATAGCATAATGAACTGTTATAGATCTAGTGATAAAAACATGAGTATTGAATACATATTTGATGATAGAAATATGTGATCTATATTTGTAGCTGTGTAGTTTCGGTAACTTGTTGATTTATTGATCTGAGGATAAAATTCTTTCTCATTGTAGCGGAAGACCAGACCCTCTGAATTCGACACCCTCTATACAACTCGCGAACACCCACCTAAAAAATAGGTAATCTGATGTAAAATAACCCGCTAAACTTGATTTTTGAATTCGCCCATTGATTTGAGATTGCCAAAATGACCAAATTGGCAATTTTCTAAAAAAAATAAAAATTATGTGTTATTTTTTGTTTTTCATATAACACGTCATATATTTTTTATTTTACTTCAGAATTTTTTAATTTTTTTACATAATATTCTCTAACCATTCTTTGATATGTTGAAAGTAAAAAACTTTACCCAAAAAATAATTAGTTGGCAAAAAAAAAATAACAACTTTTCTTTGACGCAAAATGTTTAAAATTTGCAGAGTAAAATGTCCGATCGAGGTATCTTTTTTATTTTTAAAGTTAGGTGCCTACTATAATCGAAGAAAATGTTCCGAATGAACTAAATAAAATCTTTTATAAGAAGTTTTTTTTGAAATTTTGCTCCCTTATCGAAATATTCATTAATTGTTTCAGCGTCCGAACGAATGCGCGCTACTATGAATCGGCCGCAATCGCATCTAGAGCTAAACGCAGACACGTGCCGGGTGATTATTATTTTCCAGTATCCATTTATGTTAAGTTGAAAGTGCTTTTTGTCTCAGTCCTTATATTTAGTGCGTTATAAACACATAGTTTGGCATAATAAATTATAATTACTCGGATAGGAAATCAAAGGAAACAAGCTAAAAACGTACCTACTCTTCGCCTGTTAACTGGATTTTTATATAATTGTTATACATTCAATAGGATACTTTTCGCACTTTTTTGTAAATAATGTTACTTTTAGACATTTTTAATTTTATAGTACGATCTTAGTTGGTAAAAGACTTGGTAAAAAAACTATACCAAACCCCATTTGGGTTTAGATTCAGAGTCAAAAGAACTACACCACCACCTTACACGTAGAAGAATGTAAATTTTTACATTATAAGACACGAGCTATAAAATCATATTTTCACGGTTGTATATTACATTATGAAATGTATATTTGTAAAATATATAAATAATTAGAAATATTAAAATGAAATATTTCACTAGATTTCTATTCAATTACAAAAACATAAAAATTAAAAAAAAAATTTTTCAACAGTAAAATCACAAGAGCTTTTTTTATCGGATAAATTTCTCTTTGTAACGACATAATTTTGCCAATCAGTGCTTTTATGAGAAAAACTGACATGAAAAAATCGCGAGACCGGAGATCGAGCGATTTTGTCAAATGTCAGTTTTTCGAGCAAAATTACTGATTGACAAAATATTGAGTTAAAAAGAAATTTATCCATAAAAGAAAAGCTCGAGTGATTTTTGGCAAGATAAATTAACGACAGAATATGTGAACGAACAACAATTAAAAATAATTATAATTTTCTCAAAACGACTCATATCGTACAGTATAATTTCCACAAGACTTAAAAGTTATAGCCGACAGTACAGATTTTAAAATGACGTGCGACTACTAGATATACTCTGCTTTTGAGGAACAGGTATTTTTATCGTGATAAGAAACGATGCACCTTTTTTATCGCTGTCAAAGTGACAAAATGTGACTGCCAAATAGACTTTTTTATATAGGAGTTAATTTATCAAATTTAAATCATTAAGTAATAACATTTTTATTTATCGATCGATTTTGTTCAAATAGGGTTCTTCTTCTAGCTAACACTAATTTACTGTCCAAATTTCAGTACAATCGGAATTTTCTTTCTTCAGTTATCGTGCTTACAAGAAACGTGACGGACGGACAGACAGACGGACATTTTGAAAGTCGTTCAGAATTCGTTCACTAACACAATGGTATGAAAATTTTTTGTCTGCGAGCGATATTTACGGCTTTAGAAATGTACCGATCAAATGCAAAATCTGATGACATTTCTGTGGCTCTAAAACAATATTTAGAACAGAAAAAATTATTTTTATCACTAAATCCAGTTTACCATGCACAATGTAGAAGATCGTATACCCGAACTGCTTATAAAAGAAAATCAGAAATTGTAAATCCTAGTACAGAGAATACAAGTAAAAAGGGCATTTCTGCAATGTGCTATTTACAAGACAGACTACCAAATTAAGCCCAGAATTCCAAATGTTTTAGATTTTGGATGGTACCTAAAGGAGGAAATCTTATTTCCAAAGATGATTTCAAAAAGCCCAAAACCCAATTTTATTGAGTTAACTCCATTTTGTAAATGTAAATTATATAACTGTACTACAAGCTGCAAGTGTAGCAAAGCAAACGCGCAATGTAACATAAGTTGTTTATGCGAAGGAAAATGTAATCTTTAGTACCCACTTGCTGTTATAATTAATGAAAATATATTTTTTAATGTGTATGTTTCGAGATTATCTACATAATTTTATAACATTTAATTGCAAATAGAAACTAAATAATCCGTAGACTCACTTGATCGCTTAAACGACACCACAGATGGGCGACGTTAACAGAAGTTATGCTTTAAATTAATACGGACGAGTTGCGCGGCCGCTTCCAACAGCGTCATCTCGTTACATGAGCCGAATTTCCAAAAAATATCTTTATAAAAAAGTTTGTTTAAAGTATATGGAACATTTTTCTCGTTTATACTATAACTCTCTCTTTAAAAATAAAAAAGTTACCTCGACCGGATATTTTTCAGTGTAAATTTTAAAAAACCGCGACAATAGAGGGTAATTATATTTTTTTTAGGCACTATATTATTAGTTACACTATATTCTTTGCCGTCAGCCTGTCCAAGAATATTGGAGGGATGATGTGTAAAATATTGGTCAAAATCTGAATTAAAATAAATAAGATATGATGTGTTATGTGCAAAACAAAAATTAACACATAATTTTAAAATTTTTCAAAAAATTTGCGAATTGACCGATTTGGCAATCTCAAATTAATGGGCGAACTCAAAAATCAAATCCAGAAGGTCATTTTACATAATATCATCTGTTTTTTAGGTGGGTGTTCGCGAGTTGTATAGACTACTTTTAAAATGCTTCCTACAGATTGGCTGCTCTCCGACTATTGAGAAAATGTATATCTCCTGAAATATTATAATTATATAAAAAATTTAGCAAATTTATTTTTACCCTTTTTGTAAAACGCTGAAGTTGTTAATGCATGTAAAAACAAAATATGCCAGATACAAAAAAAAAAAAATTGGCAAAAATGGACATAAGAGGTATTGTTTTTGAAGCGAGTTTTAGGTATCAATATTAATCTTGGAGATACCAGCTATTAGGAACTGTTGCTCATAGGAGTGAACATCAATTTAACATTCCAAACTAAATTTTGGCGAAAATGGAGATATGAGGTATTGTTTCTTAACCGTCAAAAGGTGATACATTTGTTACTAAACGAATAAGAGAGGAAGAAACATTTGCTAGAAACTTTTAGCAAAGCAAAACATGTATAGTACAAAAGGTCGACCAGAGTGGAAGTTATTCTGGCGGCAGCAACTTGTGTCGAGCTATGGGGCTCTAGAAAAGTGATTTTTTTTTTATTTTTGATGTGTCAAGTAAATAAATACTCCTGTCAGTTTTTTACATGAAATATTTTTTATTATTACTTCCACGTCCAGTGGAAGTATAGTAACGACAAAAAAATTTTTAAAAATTTTTATTGTCCAAATAGGCTTAAAATGTCATGAAACGTCGAGATTTTAAGTTTGAGCGAAAAAAAATTTCTGTTTGTCGGTCTGTCTGTCTGTAACTTTTTTTTGTGCGGACGTTTATTCTGGAACTGTTTGAGATATTGACTTGAAATTTGGCACACATATGTACTTTAACGAGATCTAGAACTAGATTATATTTTCATTTTGTTCCGTCGAAGGGTTGGGGGGTAAATTGGGATAAATTTGGGGTAAATAGGTAAATCAAGCAGGTAAGAGTCCATGAAATTGGTATTTAGTATATACAAGAGAAGCTGAGGTCTCAAAAAAATTTTTGGCATTAGTCACCCCCATTACCACCCCCACCTCCTTATTAAAGGGGATGAATAAAAATGTGATTTAGTGCATGTACAGGAACCAGAAACCTCAAAATATTTTTTTACTTCATCCACCCCCCACTACCATCACCTCTGTCACCACCCCCACCCCACTACTGATGTGGGGTATCGTTTTATGGGTTTTTGGGGTAGAGGATTTCAAATATTATATTATTAAAGTTCCATAAACAATTATTTTCACATACAAAGTTTTTTCGTTGTGAGTGACTTGGATAGAGAATCTGGATGTGGAAGTAGTGATTCCTTGGGCAGCGGTTTTTTTTAATAGTACTTAATTTTGTTTTTGAATTGAACACATGTCTCTCCTGATGAGTTCTAAAGAGAATGAAAAAAGTTGTACAATTTTTAGAGAGATTTGATCAACCGAACGTTGATAGAGATATTTTATTTATTAAGACATGTGAGTGAAATTATACACCTATTTTCTCTGTGCGTTTTAGTAGTTCTTGGCTTTGAAATGTAACAAATGTTTGTTTGTGATGGGGTATCCTCTAGGTAGGGCTAGAGATACTAGAAAGAACACCTCCTAAGGGAGGTTTTCTTATATTGGCATGATCAGACTTAGATCTTAGATCTAAAGAATGGCTATTTTCTTGTTTTTTCATGTTTCATATGAACTGTATGAGAGAAGTTGACAAGTCGGTTCGTAAGGGGACTTCTTGTTGTTATTCTAGCCTGGTCAGATTTAGACCAATGGTATATGAAAGGGACGAATGGTTTCTTTGAAAGTTATCTGCTGAATACCCAAAATAATATTTTATAATAGTAGTAAAGATGGCATCTGAAATGTTTATAAGTATTTAATATATTGAATATATCAGAAACTACAACACTTGCGACAAAAATGTTAAGCATTAAAATTACAGTTAATTATGTTTTCAAATGTTTTGCTTGTTTCTGTAGCATAAAAAACGAAGATATGACAGAAACAATGTGAGTATTCACATTTTTTTAAATAAAAATGTCACCATTTTGTTATGTACTGTAATTATTCAATAATTTTAAAAAAATCTCAAATACTGTTTTTCATTAATAATACAATAATACAAAAAAAATCCATCCGCTACTAGCTGCCATTTTGATTTTTTTAATTTTGACTTCAGATTCGTAATCAAAGACCTCAAACATGAATATATACTATATTTCAAAAATATATCAGCAATACTTTCACAAATATTAAGTTTTTCAATTTAGGGATGGTTTCCACTCCACTCCACTCCTTGGGGGTAAGAGCAAGTGTCGGTACTATATAGAAACTGAAGACACCTTTTACTAAAAAACACCCAAAAAATTGTTTCTAATAATAGTGCAGTGCAATTAGTCATTATAAATGATAAATGACGGAACTCAGTTATAGTGAATGGATTTGAATGATTTTTTTTTAAATTGGATTTCTAATGTCATAAACTAAAAATTACCCATTGAAAATTACGGCAATTTCGAAAATCCGTAAATTTAAAGAAAGATTAATATTGATACCTAAAACTTTATTAAAAAAAATAAATGATTAAAGAAAAAAATAACATGTAGGTTTCATACATATTAATAAGAGAAATTAGTTTTCTCGTTTCCTGTAAAATTGTTAATTTGCAGATAAGAGGTATTATTTCTTAACACGTTAACTGCCACACCAAATTCAGTAATTGGGTCGTCAGGGCCATGAGTATTTTTTTGTTATATATGTATAAACTAGATTGTGTATTCTAATACATACACGTGGCACCTTGGACCCACCTAATGTGTATTCAATTGAATACTCATGGCAATCAACGTGTTAACCGTCGATTGTTAAATAACAGCTCTGCTACATATAACATTGTTATATATTACTAATATCAGCCTGCCTTAAGACGTAATATGAATAACCTAATAACCAGACTATTATACTCCACAAAGAATATTTATATTATATTTATTTATACTGTTTATTTAATAAATAAACAAATTTTTAATGCGAGGTTGTTATGGTGGACCGTGTTTGCACAAAAAAGTTGACTAAAAAATCGATATATTAAATCGAACTTTATTTATAACTAATAGAATATCGATTGGCATTAGTTACGTGGCGTTTTCAGTTTCTTGAGTATATACATTAAATTATGTTCCGTTAATCCATCCACAGTATTCTTTCAGTGACAAGGTGGTTATATTACTGGTTTGTTGCTAAAATTGTATTATTTCCGAGACTTAGTTATGAACGACATTTGTAATATTGTTATTTGGTTATTAAATAATTCTCGTCAAAGCCGCAGTTTTTTTAATTCTGAAAAAAAAAGGTGCAGGTATTATGGGAACATGAAATAAGAGTTGTTTCTTTTTATTACTTCTTAAATTGATCGTTATAATTAGTCATATTCCTGAAATGAGAAATATCGAGTATATTGTGTTTGTATGTTTTTACATTTTGTAACTTAAAAATTCACTCGAGGTTTTTTTTTTAATTACTAACCTATAATAATCGCGATAATATACGTTTTGTATGCAATAATAAATTTAAAGTAAGTATTTGGTTGCCTGAAATAATTATTTCCAGATTATTAACATTTCTTTTATTAGAAACAGGTTTATAAGACTTTATTCTGTTAGACTGAGGACCCATAACACATTTTTTCGTAATGCAAGTCTACACTTGTAAATACGTAAACCTTGTTAGACGAAAATGAAATCGTCCACCAAAATCCGAATTACAATTCGCAAGTCGTTATAACTAAAGTACTATCAATTTATGTGAAAAAACCATAGTAAGGTGGAGTGGGGCAAGTGGGGATCTGGGGCAAGTGGGTATTTTTATTATAATTTGTGAGAAAAATCCTATTTGTAAATTTAACTCACAGTAGATTGTTCTACAGATCTCCATGCAGCTGCAACGTATTGGGTATAGATTTTGGAACATTTTTAAGGCATCAATTTGTTCATTTGGAAATTGTCTACATTTGATCGATATTTTCAAGTTGTCTTCAAAAAATTCAAAATTTTTTATCTATGAAAGCAGACTATAATATGTCAAACTTTTAAGACTGCTGATGTTGTATGTCACTAATGTTACTTCTTGCAATTTTTAAAAAATTTTATTACCCTGTTTCCCAAGTTTAGCCCCATAGTTCCCACTTGCCCCGCTATTTTTGTTGGCGGGGCAAGTGGGGACTAGTCCTTAAGGGAAAGTGGGGATTAGTCCCACTTGCCCCTTTTCCAATTTTTTATTTTTATTTTGTTATACAATGGATACGTTTAGGGAACGCAACGGTTCCCTAAACGACAATGCTGAAAATGTGCTAATCGTCAACTGTTGAATGTTTTATGCCACAACAAAAATTCACGCTAAGTTAAGAGTGATTATTCTCACCGGTGAGACTTAACTCACTTGCAGTGACATTTATTATAAACTTGCTTTACATCGTTTAGCAAACTCACAACAATTGACTTGAATCAAAAAGTAATCATAGTCCACAGTACATTGCCCTTTTTTTCAGTGATTAGTAACAGGCTGAATTTTCGTGAGTAGCTTCGTTTTGACGAGACGCCCAACTTTTCTCTGCGAAAATTCTCGGTAGTGGTAGCTAATAGCAAAAATTATTTTTTCTATTTCACACGAATTAGACAATTCGACAATCTGTCAAATTATTTTGGCAATATATTTTTCATTCGTTAAAGAGTTTGTTTTTCGATTGCCTTGGTTACGTTTGCGCGAGTTAATTATAATAAACCTCGTGTTTGTCCACAACATAATTTGACAGGTTGTCGAATTGTCTAATTCGTGTGAAATAGAAAAAATTATTTTTGCTATTAGCTACCACTACCGAGAATTTTCGCAGAGAGAAAAGTTGGGCGTCTCGTCAAAACGAAGCTACTCACGAAAATTCAGCCTGTTACTAATCATTAAAAAAAAAGGGCGATGTACTGTGGACTATCAGGTTGAGTGATTATTCTCAGCGGTTGCATTCCCTAAACGTGCCCAATGAACTTTTTCTTTGTACAAAACTTTAGTTTAAATCATTTCGTTCTGTTTTTGCAATAAAATAGTTTAATAGCATTTTACTATTTTACTCCAGAAAAATACCTTAACTTAACTTAAGTTCGAAACTCCCATAATTTTGGGAATATTTTAGATTTGAAAAATACGTTTTGTAGCTAAAATCGTGCAGATTAATCCACTTGCCCCAATTGAGAATATAACTATTCATATGAAAAGTAGAGATGAAAAACCCACTTGCCCCAGTCACCGGGGCAAGTGGGTACTACAGGTGAACTTACAGAACTGATTTTTTTTTTTTTAGAACACCGTTGAATTAATAAAAATAATATATGGGTATTTTGTGAGTATAACATACTATTTCTTGTTCAAAGCACACCAATGTATCTCAATTTTCCATAAAGTTACGTGACTTCAAAGTCTACCTTTTAAATTTTTAGTCCCCACTTACCCCACTCCACCTTACTTTTTTTTTCACAAAATTCTATTCTATTTCAGTTCCAGTGATTTTTTTCCCATATCATCCATCCCTTACAAAATGGCAAGCCCCGCATAATATAGAAACGCTGATTACTCTGATTTTAACCGGCATATTGAATTTTAGAAATCACCACATTTGCTTTCAAAACCACTATTAGAGCGGGAGCTAGGTGGTTTTTTCAGCACATCATCGTTTTATGAACTTTGAGATATTTTTATGATTTAATGGATGATAACGATTCATAAAGTCGACTTCTGGCGGGGCACCTCCTGTCAGGTGCATCACGAACACTGTCTAAAAATCAGTGAAATTATGTCATCGTTACAATGCTCATTTTTTTCGTGTATACACATTTTATGTTTAGAATGAATCAAATAAGATCGCCAGAAAGTGTGGGCCGTCAGGAGGCGCAGCCAGAAAGTTAATAATGATACAATACATCTGAGGCACAGTAGGAAGTCAAGTGAGAAGAAAGTGTTAAATTCCTGTATATTTAAAAGCCTATGGTACTTTTGTTGACACTAAGAACTTTGTGGGGAGGCTATTCTATTGTTGAAGGCGCTTATATTTACGTTTTAAAAAGGAGCCAGAACTTGTAACGATGAGTTTAGAGTTCTGAGATGAAATATGCGAAAAAAAATCCAATTTTCTTCAAAAATCCTAAACATTTTCTTTCTGGCTAGCCTTACTGATGGGAGTTTCTTTCTGGGATTTTTTTTTTGTGTTCAAAACATTTAAATAAACATGCTCAGCCTAAAAAAAGGTTGTAACGATTATGTTATATAACTCCGTTTTTTACATCTTTGACCTTTCTGGCCTGCGCCCTTGACAGCCCACACCTTCTGGCGATCTTATTTTATTCATTCTAAACATAAAATGTGTGCACACAAAAAAATAGCCTTGTAACGATGATATAATTTCACTGATTTCTATATCTTGAACCATGGCCAATTCGACGGGCTGACATATGCCAGAAGTCTATTTTGTCGTTATTTAAGTTCGATAGAATTAATCAACGCATAGAAAATGCTTGTAACGATGAGTTTCCGAAAAAGCCATGTAGCTCCCGCGCCATATTCTTAATGAAAATTTTGACCCGAAACCTTTCTCTGACGCTCTTATTTTTGGGTGTAATAGTTGCTTCGGTTGTCATGGAATACCGCCCACATAAAATAATCCAACAATACTTTTTCGTTAATAGTCTTCACTTAATTCATAGTACACCATTACCATTGATCGATCTATTAGCGTCGTTTGCGTTTCTTCGATGCCGACTGAATTCAATGTTTTCTTTATTACGGGTGTCAGTGTCCAACGTACTTTCTTTCTTGCAATTGGTGATCGGTGCTAACGTCTTCTTCGCCGTCATCTGGTTTGTTTCAGTCATTCTCATTTCTACGCGGAGCATGATTCCAAAATATGCATATTTTCCTTTTCTTTATCATCGGAAGCACCGATTGGAGTCTATGACACGTTCGTCCAGTGCAGTATTCACACAGTACTGAGAATTCTGAGCCAATTTTGCTGCAGCCACAATCTGCAGCACACTTTTCTTTATATTTATATGACATGAGCTGCATCAAAATTAAGATAGTAGAATCTTCCGTGGTGGTAATCGGATAAATGTCGTCGTTTCTTTGCTGGCCCATATTTGAGGATCCAATTGAACGCCATACCACTATTGGACCAAGTGATACGTCTGGTGGAATATTGGCGTGCAGCTTCTGTTATTGGCGGTAGTTGAAGTCACTATTTTCTAAAACATTCATTGCGAACCGAACTCACTGACGTACAGTGTCATTCCCAAAGCGATTAAAAATCTTTCGTCTGCCATAGCAAACACCTCTAGTTGTCATGCCGTAGTTTCATTGAACAATTTAGCTTTTAGTTCGTGTCAAGGTTTTTTATTTTTCCAATATCGTTCAAGTCTAAGGTGGTATCGCAGCTGCTGAAGGCGCAGGCGTGAGGAGATATGATATTCTTCGACGTAGCTAGCTTGTGGACTAGTAGCTATCCTGTGGAACCACCATATATACACAAAAATGAACTTTGATAAATAATGAATTAATGAAATAATAAAATTATGTGAATTTTGACAAAAATAATGTGTCATTTTTTTATTTCTATATTTGATTAACTGAAATAATGTTAAGAATTGTTTGTCAAGAGTTGTTTGATTTCATGTATTCGGTAGAACAATGATGTGTGTGTCCTGCGTGTAGAGATAGGTAAACAGCACTAAGATCCACTAGTAAAACATATTTGAATCGCAAACTGTCCTTTGAAAAAAAACCTATAACAGGTAACGATATTGGTAGAATTGGTAGACAATAGTTGCACTACGAAAGTTTTTTCCAAGTCAGATAAGAACTCTCAAAGTCTTAAGAACTCTCAAAGTTTTTAAGAGTAGACATCCTAACGTATATTGATGATAATCATAAGGTTCATAAGGACTCTAATTGTATTTCTTGTCGTTTGTTATCAGTCCACAAAGGGGTAAAAGACTTTGTTGAGCATATATTTTTGTTGAATTCTTCCCTTTCTCAGGTTTGCGGAAGAGCACATTATTTAACCAAAAGGTTAGGAAATCTTATAATCTACAATATTGATAATAACTAATTACTACGTAGGAGCAATGTGGACCGAGATATTTGCAAAAAACTGCAATGAAGCACAAATTTTCACCATTTTGACCGCTGAATATCGTAAAGTATTAATAATAGAGAAAAATTGTTTCAATAAAAGTTTTAGTTTTTTTATTCTCTACAATATTGGGGTATTAACTGATTTTGGTGTAGAAGTAACAGGAAAGGAAACAAGCTAAAAACGTACTCTTCGCCTGTTCACTGAACTTTTTATATAATTGTTACACATTCTATAGAATACTCTTCGCAGTTTTTTGTAAATAATGTTAGTTTTAAACATTTTTAATTTTATAGTACGAATTTAGTTGGTAAAAGACTTAGTGTAAAATAAAGTAAAAATAAAAAAAACATACCAAACCCCATTTGGGTTTCGAACCCGGGACCGTTGGATTCCGAGTCAATTTCAATTAAAAGCGTAAGAACTACACCACCACCTTACACGTAAAAAATGTAAATTTTTACATTATAAGACACGACCTAAAATCATATTTTCACGGTTGTATGTTACATTATGAAATGTATATTTGTCAAATATATAAATATTTAAATATTAAAATGAAATATCATTCCACCAGATTTCTATTCAATTACAAAAACATAAAAATCAAAAAAAAAAAATTTTCAAACTTAAATCATTAATAACATTTTTATTTACCGATCGATTTTGTTCAAAAACAATAGGGTTCTTCCTCTAGCTAACACTAACTTACTGTCCAAGTTATCGTGCGAGTAGAGTTTTTGTAATGCAAAAGAGAATTATTCGGATTCTGTTTGGTTTGAACCACAGAGAATCATGTAGAGATACATTTAAAACAAATAAAATTATGACTGTGACATGTATTTACATATTTAAAATTTCTTGTTTCATGCACAAAAACCTGAATAAATTTAAAACAAATGGTGACATACACAACTACCCCACCAGAAGTGCGGGGAAAATACACATAAATATTTTCAACCTTAGTAAATATAAAAAATCTCCCCACTGTGCTGGTAGTTATATATATAATAAACTTCCTATAGAAATAAAGTCACAAAATTCTTTTAGATTATTCAGAAGCAAATTGAAAATGTTTTTGAATGAACATTGTTTTTATAACTTGACAGAGTTTTTTGATCGGTAATGGGGAAGAGCTTTACCGTTATATATACATATATTTGTTAGTTTGTTTTTTACGTTTCCTTTTTATTATATATTTTTGTTTTCTTGTTTGTTTTATACAATTTTTGTAACATATGACATATATATTACATATATATTATATTATTAAGTTTTTTTATATTTTGTATCTTATATTTTATGTGAATTTGTAATGACAAAACCGATATTGTTATTGTAACAAAATTTATGGTGAATAAATTTATTCTATTCTATTCTATTCTACAAGACACGTGACGGACAGACGGACATTTTGAAAGTTGTTCAGAATTCGTTCACTAACACAATGATATGAAAATTTTTTGTCTGCGAGAGATATTTACGGTTTTAGAAATGTGCCGATCAAATACAATATACTCTTCGTTTTCGTATTTGCGAAGAGTATAATAATCGGCTTTGACCGTTGATGGTGGAAGGTTATCAGCACTTTAATATTTTGAAATTTAACCGCCCTCAATTGGTCTATGAGTCAGTGATCCTTAAATAGTGTCTAATTTGACTTCTTTGTATGACCAGAGAACGCACTACGTCAATTGATCCTGCAATGTCAGTATTGAAACAAATTTCGGTTTCTTAGATGTTCCAAATTTGATCCAATCCGAGGTAGGCAACTTTTCATAAAAATGGACCATCAATATCATTATATCAATATCACGACTGTTAGCTATCAATCTTTTAAGTCCAGAAACTCTGCAATCTATTTCTTGAAGAACAAAGCGTGTATCAGCTTCCTCACGATTGGATCGCAAATAGTCGTTCTGTTCCGGAGGACATTGGTACTGACTGTTTCTTGGTCTGTAAAACTACCTGTAAGCTGCAGTAATATTTTTAATTTATAATACCCACATAGTTGAATCTCTGAACACCTTTTTAAGCTTATAATAAGCTTATATGCGGCACCAATACAAGCAAATGGGTTAAATACCCAAGTAACAATTCTCCGTCTTATCGACGTTGCTATTGGCAACCTGACGTCGGTATTTGACGTAGTCGCAACGTAATTTCAACCCATATTTGTACTAATTTGAGGAATGACATTAAAGATAGTTCGACATTGGAATCTACCCCAATTATGAACTGAAGCACTAATATTATACTAATAATTACAACACACAACCACAAGTAAAACAAGCTAAAAACGTACTCTTCGCCGGTTTACTAAATTTTTTATATAATTGTTACACATTCTATAGGATACTCTTCGCAGTTTTTTGTAAATAATGTTAGTTTTAGACATTTTTAATTTTATAGTACGAACTTAGTTGGTGAAAGACTCAGTGTAAAATAAAGACAAAAATTAAAAAAAAACTATAGCATGTGGGGTTTCGAACCGGACCATTGGATTCCGAGTCAAAAGCGTAAGAACTACCTAACACGTAAAAACATGTAAAAAATGTAAATTTTTACAAAAACATAAAAATAAAAAAAAAAAATTCTTAAATTTAAATCATTAATAACATTTTTATTTACCGATTGATTTTGTTCAAAAACAATAGGGTTCTTCCCCGAGCTAACACTGACTTACTGTCCAAATTTCAGTACAATCGGATTTTTCTTTCTCGAGTTATCGTGCTTACAAGAAACGTGACGGATGGACGGACGGACGGACGGACGGACGGACAGACGGACATTTTGAAAGTTGTTCAGAATTCGTTCACTAACACAATGATATTAAAATTTTTTGTCTGCGAGCGATATTTACGGTTTTAGAAATGTGCCGATCAAATACAATATACTCTTCGTTTTCGTATTTGCGAAGAGTATAATAATGAAACCTTGCTCCAACTATTTATGGAGATGCATACTGTTTTATACTGCATATATGGGTTGATATAATACTAATAATGCTTAAATTTAAGAGATTTTTGGAAGCAAGTTTCAGCCTTTCGGTGAGCTCAAGACCTAAACAAAGCTTTTCTTTGACAAATGTGGTTACGATAAGAAGAAAAAATACAGCTCCTCAATAATAATGTATATTCAGACAATTATTAACCTTATTAATGAAGCCGTCTAACCTCATTTTCGCGATAAGTTTATTTTGTGATATTTTTGGAAAACTAGCAATTTGTAAATTCGATCAACTATCAATATGGGTGATCATTTAGAAGTCAATACAAATGGCGAAGTTGATATTTAAGTGGTAACTTGCCTATAAATGACTAATGGGTAGAAGACTTCCAAAAAAGTGTACCTTTAGTTGAAACTGTGCGACAGTTGCTAGAACGTCGATTCAACGTTAGTATGTGTTAGGTCATCGTCTGACCGCATTTTGCACTAATTTTGACGTGGCGATTAGTGCAAAAACACTTGGACATCGGAAAAATATTACAGCAGGCATTTTTCCATTTGGGACACCTTATGGAATATGTTTTTGCTTGTTGCCGTTGCCTTACTCAGTCCGACAAAAATTGTTATTTGGCCAGTTATTTTATTTTTTAGCTTTTCTATGATCGCAGGTCTACAGACTACTAACATTTAAATGGTTATGTATTTAACACTGTGACACTTTATGAAATATTTTTAAAAACAATATGGCGGATGCAGGATGTATATCTCTTATGACTTTCGAGATATTTTTATATTTCTTATACATCAGTCAATCCAAGTATTATTTGATTTTAAACCTAAAAGGGTTTTTCGTCCTAGTAATTTTTTTTAATAATAATTCCATAGATTTTATTGTTGATGCAGAGCATTGTTTCGCAATTTCTTCAGTTATTTGGTAATAAACAAATTTTCGACATTTTTTCATTAAGCTGGTCGCCATATTAATAATGGAGGTGCCATTAGGGAGAGGCCTAGGGGAGTGTGTACGTAGACTGTCCGCCTCCCTTGCTAATATTATTGTTTTACCTGACCTCCTGCAAATTAATAATGAAACAGCGCCTGTATGCGTCCGACTTAACATGTTAAAACACCAACATGTTTTATAGATATGGGAAGGTTTAAATTTAAAACGTAATGTCTACGTAAAATGAGCCGGAGACCATTATTTAATACAAGGTGTTAATTAAATTTGGTTAAAATATGTTGACCGGTCATTTAAATACATAACTTAACAATTAGTTGTTTGTGCTTTTAAAAATTAGAAACCATTACTTTATTCCTGCACGCCGTATTAGCCGGCAATAAAGTGTCCAGGCTATGGCAGAGTTATGGTAAAACATTTACATACACAAACTAACACAATCATACTGGCTGCATAATATTCATTATATTAATTTTAGTGCGCCATAACAAAATCCTTCCAATTGTTTGAGCCGGTGGGATATATTCGTGATTAACATTTAAATAGGAATAATTATTTTATAATATTGATTAAAGCCTCGGCAAACAGTTAGCTTTTAGTAAGGATAAATATAATTTGCTGGAGCTTTTGTTATATTAGCCCATTTAGATATGTTTTAATTCCGAATTTGCAACCAACCAATTGGTGTTTTAATTGGCAGATGAGCAAATTCGTACCGATTTAAATCAATTAGTGCCGACAAATAATTTTCAATATTTTAACATCAATTAATTTCAACTTAAAAGTACTGATAAGTGGTCATCCGGAAATGTACGGCTAAAATAAACCTTTTCAACGATGCATTAAGCCCCGGGTTCTTTTCATAGACCATAAAAAAATGATAATTGTCAAGAGGGAAACATTGAATTTTATACCAAATTGAAGCATCACGAATCGACTGTATGAGAGACTTCAACTGCATAATAACAACCCATTGCTACATCGAAACAAAGCCCAAAAACATATCTGAAAAATTCTGATTTTGGTGTAGGTATTTAGTACATACACGAAACGAGATACACCCCGTCGCAAAATTAATTTTCCTCAATTGTGAATTGAATTGAAAAATTAATATCTAGAGAATACACAGATAGCAAACCAGAGTTCGAGAATATCATATTTATAATATAAAGTACAGGAAAACTTTACTTTAACTCGAAAAAAATTGTGCAGACCATAAACTTTGATTATAGGTTCAAAATAGGCCAAAGTTCACGAAACAAGAAAGTTTAGGAGTTTTACGGATCCGCGGGAATCTGTACGGGGTGTAAAGGGGTATTTTTAATTAAAAAATCGAATTTTCTCTATTTTCTCGGGAAATATAGCATTAATAAAAAAATTGTTCAAATAAAAGTTGTTTTTGACAAAATTATCTTTAATTTGGTATTTTTAAATTTAATTTTATAGCAATAATTAACCGAAATACTACTAGAGATCTTAATAATGTCATATGAATTAGATCTCGTTCATTTTTGGCAGCTTAATAGTAAATGCATAAAAAAAAGAAGTTTCTATATTATGCGAGGGAGGGCTTGCTAGGAAGTGGATGTCCCCCTGTTCCATGCAACTTTTCATATAAATTGATAGATTTAAGTTATAACGACTAGAAAATTTGGGATTTTGGCTTGAAAAAGTGGTATTTCAAATATGTTTTCGTCAAATAACTCGAAATGTATTACATTGAGCGAACAGATGCTAGAGAAAAATAAGAAAGCTACTAAATTGAGGATGCAATTTTTCTAGAGTAATGGTTTCGGAGATCTGGAAGTCTAAAGGTGGCGTCCGAACTTATATAAGACGAAGTATTTAGTTCAAGTTTTAAATGAAAAGCTAAGTGGATAAAGGTGTTATGTCACAAAAACACGTTATTGAGTAATTTAACTCGAAAGTTTTTGGGCGAGAACTTTTTTGTTATAACGACTATATAGCTTGCATTTTGCGATGATATTGACATTTGATGTACTTGTCAGAGACAAATAACTGAAGTTGTCAGTTGTCATTATTTTCAAAAATTTTATATAATTAATGTACATAACACCTTTATCTGTTCATAAGTTTCTCTGAAATGAATAAGGAATTAGTGAATAAAAGTGTTAAGAAATTAAACATATTTTATTATGATTAAAACATTGTACAATTTTTAGGTAATCGGACAGTTCTACGGTTTTGAGCCACAGTTTGGTCATTTCCAAGTGTGTTGTGATACTACGGCCTTACCATTCATTTACGAATGGTAATTGTTCTTTAAGATTTTCCAGTTTTCCTACACTTAGGCTGCTCTTGTGTTCATTAAACACCATTAGAGTAATACAGTCGGAATTTATCTTATGCATATTCCTTTTCTTTAAAATATCGACTTTGTAAAATGGAGTCATTTCATCTAGTGATGTAATAGTAGTACCCATAGGTGCCATTTTATACCGTCGTGAAAATAAACCTTTTCATTGTTCAAGTTTTTCTTCCTGTTGTACGAATTGAGTTTTGAGGCAATTCCATCAATATCCTTGAAATGATTCTTCATATCTATGGCGTCTTTGGAGTTCTTAAAATTTCTCGATACTGGTCCGGAACGTAGATGTTTTGATGTTTCCTTAAAATTTTCTCGACTCTGCCAAAGTCTCTGTCTGAATCTAAATATGAATGTCCCACCTCCGAAAATTTATGGTCGATAACTTTAAAATCAACAACTGGTAAAGTGTAATGATATTGAAGTTTTTATTTTGTCCACCACAGGAGTCGGGCCATATTATAATGTGATCGATCTTTTCTTCGAAATATTCATTGTAAATTTGTGAAAAGGTATTTAAGCAACTAGCAATTTCTAGGCTTTCACGGCTGGCCATATCTTCAGTCCATGTGAAAAAGAACGTTTTTTTTTTTTTCAGTATTCCTCAATGTATGTATGCCAAAGTTGTAAAACCACATTTGACGAAGGTAAAATGCTTTCGATGTACTTAATTTTGGCAGCGGCATGGTTTGCTAAAGATCTAAAGTAAGAAAGCAAATCGTTCTATCTACTGTAACTTTTGCTCCGTCACGCTTTTGTTGTTCGAAAGCTAGTTTGTAATTTTCTCCGTATTCTTTAGTATTATTTATTTTATTTTTTTTTAATTTTTTTTTAACCCAATATATGTAAGCATAGCGAACCCTGTAATTCTTAAATGATAACCTTACAAACCCAAATGACCTTTGACTTGATTGGCGTAATTATCATACTTATTATTTTTTCCGCAAGAATTTCGGAATTCGCCAGATTTGCCTTAAACAATTTAATGCTCTTTCAAAATATTGGGTGGGCAGAAGCCATACCAGACATCAGTTTTGCTCTTGTCATAAAAATTTCTACGGTCCAGCCCTCTTCTACTTGTCAGCATAAAAATGTTTGTACAAAAATCAACACCGCAAAGCGTCACTTTCCAGTATTTCTGATTTACAGACTAATTTACTAGAATACTTTGGTAAATTCCTATTTTAATATTGCATTTTATATTGATAATGTTTTGTTTTTAAAACATTATTAAAACTTGCCTGGGAAGAAATTGCCACTATGTGACTGATTTCTGCTGAATTGCCAAAAGGTATAAATGTGTTTACAGCAATTAAATACTCAAGTACCATCTCGACTCTTGTACCATCTCATACCATTTCGAAATTGAACGAAATGAATATATGGATTAAAACACTATAAGCACTATTTCCAAATATCAGCCAATTTATAAACATCTTACATGATTCATGAAATCGTTTATTCATTGCCATTTGTAATATCAGTTTACTACAACTGACCATTTTCACCAACACCACCTAGAGATTAAGGTGGTGTTGTTTTCACTATAATAGTAAGAAATACTTAACACAACTTGTCACATTAATGTCAATATAACATAACTTTAAAAACAAAGTGTTTTGGATTAAAACAATTTAATATCGCACAGTAATGGATAAAGGTGGTATGTGATCATGACACCTTTATCCATTAAATTATATAAAAACCATATGTACATAACACCTTTATCAAACATTAAAACGCATTTAGGAAAGGTTTATTATCCCAAAAACTTATTGAAATGATAGATTATAAGTTAAAATAGTTGTCTTGCTGTGTAGAAATCTCAAAATTTTCAAAAATGTCAATATCCACTTAGCTCTTCAAATATCTTATAAACTATAACACTTAGGCCAAAAACGTTACTAACCAAAATGAAAAGCTATTAATTAGGCTTTCAAATTATTTTTTCCTATTTTCATAGCATAAAAAACAAAGAAGATATGACAGAAACAATGTACTTTTTCACATTTTTTTTTATAAAAACGTCGCAATTTTGTTAATGTAAGTAGTCAGTATTTAAAAAATATATTCTCGTATACTGTTCTTCGTTGATATATTAATGTGACCTATATGCTCAAATTTTTTCATCGGCTTACAGCGCTTGCTTTAGAAAAAAAAATGTATTTTAAACTGTAAAGGGATTTTAGAACAAACATTCTTGTTTCTCTGCAAATATATCAATAAATGTTAGTTTAAGAGAGAATATGGTGAACATCAAAAATGAAGCTTATAAACTGAGAATGAATTTATTTTTATATATTTGTGTAGGTTTGATTGTTTCGGAGATATTTAATTTTATAGATGGCATCCGATCGTTTTTAGAATGGATGAAGTATTTAGTTTAAAATATTGAATATCTTAGAAACTATGACACTTGACACTTCCATCAAAAGTTCTAACAAACAAAATTAAAGGTAATTAATCAATATTTAAAATGGTTTTTTGTTTGTTTCTACATCACAAAAAATAAAGAAGTTATGGCCGATTTAGTGTCCGTTTTCACATTTTTGTTAACAAAATGTCGGCATTTTGTTATTGTAACTGCTCAGTGATTATTTTTCTTTCAAAAATGCTGTTTTTCATTAATATATAGCATCACCTAGATGCTCAATTTATTTTGTCCCTTTAAAACACTTGTTTCAGAAAAAATCCATCCGCCAATCCCCCAATCGAAAAATGGCCGTATTTCAGTTAATTATTGCTATAAAATCATAAAAACACCAAATTCAAGACAATTTTGCCAGAAGCAACCTTTATTTGAACTATATTTTTGTAAATGCCATATTTCCCGAGATGATGGAAAATAATCGACTTATTTTATTAAAAATGCCCCTTTTTACCCCCTATAAGTTCTCGCGGATCCGTAAAACTCCTAAACTTTTTTGTTTCATGAACTTGGCCTATTTTGAAATTATAACCAGAGTTTAAAATTGCACAAATTTTTTTCGAGTTCAGTAATTTTTTTCAATCTTTCCCTGTACTAATATTAATTGATATTTTTCTGGAATGTATCGCAGCCTTGATTTATATCCAAAACAAATCCGACAATATAAATCAAACTGTATGATTGCATAAAAAATATTAGAATAGTGTATAAAACATAATACGTATTTAGAAAAACGTATTTGGCCCTGGAAAATTAAAGTTTTGTTCCTGGAAAATCAGGGAATTCGAAATTCCAATGTTAGTGGAACCCTGGAAAAATAAGCTGTTAAATGGCCTTATACAAATCAGCTACGTGATTGCCTAGATTACAGTATTTTCGAAAATACCATGATATTTATAATATAAACATCCGATATTTATTGATATTTATCTGGAATGTATCGCAATCTTGATTTATGTCCAAAACAAATCTGATAATATGAATCAAACTGTATAATTGAGTACAAAATATCAGAATAATATATAAAACATAATATTTAGAAAAACGTATTTGGTCCTGAAAAATTAAAGTTTTGTTCCTGGAAAATCAGGGAATACAATATTCCAATGTTAGTGGAACCCTGAAAAAATAAGCTGTTTAATGGCCTTGTACAAGTCAGCTAAGTGTTTGTCCAGATTACAGCATTTTTACAGATAGACATAGCAAAGCTTCTTTTTATACTATGTGGTGGTGATTAAATGTTTTTATAAAAAAATCTCGCAATTGGTCTGTCTGATCATGATAATGTTAGAACTGTTCAATATATTTTGAAAAATTTCATAGATGTACACACATACGTCGTATAGAGCAACATTCCCAAAAAGAACCGCTGCCCAAGGAATCATTACTTCCACATCCAGATATTCTATCCAAGTCTCTCACAACGAAAAAAAATTGTATGTTGAAATAATTGTTTCTGGAACTCCAATATTTGAAAATCGTCCACCCTAAAGACCCATAGAACAATATGCCACATCGGTAGTGGTGGTGGGGGTGGTGGAAGGATAGTGGGGGTGGATGAAGTAAAAAAAAATGACATTTATCAGACTTGGGATTGACACTGTTGACAGCAAAGCTGGAGAGGATAGAAGTGATTTTTTGGTTTTAATCAAATCACACTACAAAAATAGCGAAATAAATCGAAAAGACATTGACCCTATGCTGGTGAACTCTGAAACAACAAATAGATATACGAGATATTTAGTTAAACCCGTCAATAACACGCCGGTGCCCTGATTATTCGACCGAAAGCAAAAAACGCGGCACTTTGATCGCACTTGCCGGCTACACTTTTTATGCTACTTAAGGAAATGTAAACAACTCCAATACGTTCTTTCACAAGTAAGTTCGTCGACCTATTCTTGACCTAGTCAATAACAGTAGTGTATCTTCGCAAATTTACTAATAATTTAATATACTAAATTACCTCAGAACACTCTAAAATTTTGCAGGGGCTTTCCCACATTGAAGACTAGTACTAAATACCAATTTTATAGACTCTTACTTGCTTGATTTACCCCCATTTACCTCGATTTACCCCCCAACCCTTCAACGGAATAAGTTCTAGATCTCGTTAAAATACATACGTGTACCAAATTTCAAGACAATATATTAAACGGTTCCAGAGTAATCGTGCGCACAAAAAAAAAGTTACAGATCGACAGAATTTTTTTTGCTCACTGGATGTGGAAGTAAAATTTGTCCAAACTTGGAATTGGTCGGGTATTAACAAAATTTAATTTTATAAAAATATCCATTTTTCAAAAACAATCTGTGCCGGAAATATTCGATGCCGTCTTGCGGAAATGGTACTTTAAAAAAATCTTTGGAAGGATTACAGAACGCACATTATCATATGTAGTAATGGGTTGGAAATAGAAAAAGGATTGAAGTTCAAAGGCTTGCTAATCCGGACTAAACCCGTCCCACTTACGCGTGATCACTTGCGTAATGAACTGCAAAAAACAAAAAGCACCTCGGATGCAGAAAACTAAGTTTAAGATGATTAAGTGTTTCCACTGGAATGAATAGACTATCATGATAATATACTCAAATAACAAATCTTGCAAACCTGAAAAACGGTCATATAACATTAAATTAAATCTTAGACCTATATGCTTATTTTGACTGGTTTGCCACAACATCGTCGTTTGTTAATTTATTTTTCACCATAAACTAAAAAAAAAAATGATCAACCAGAAACGCTTTCTTCTGTCAAATACAATTTAGTAATACATTGTGTCTACCTATATTGAAAATGTACAGTCCTAAAATTGTATTTTTCACACAGTTAAGTGCGGCTCAAAAAAGTGATAAAAGACAGAGTTATTTATCACTTTTTTGAATTACACACTTACATTTTTTCACGGTTCTAAGTTCACAACTACTTAAGAGATTTTTGGAAATTCTAAAGGCACTGTTGTATTGAGCATATTAAGGGCTATCAGAGTGGATAACTTTAATTTTATACAGGGTGTCGAGAAAATTCTCTCTTTAAAAAAAAGCACATGACTTGATTTTCTGTTGTCATCTGATGAACCATTAAATTGCCTTTCCATTGATGTACTATAGGTATTTATCTGTAGGGGTTACATAGATATTGACATCAATTGTCTGCATCAGGGCTGAAATTCACAGCAGTGCTTTATTTGACGCACCCTGTAGTTGCAAAATAGAATAAGATTTGTTTACTTAACCCGTGAATGGCACAAAAACATTCGCCTTTATGACAAAATAACTTCCATTATGAACTCTTAATGGAAGTTATTTGTAAACAAGTTTTTCATCCAAATCGCTATCTGTACTTGCCTTTTTTGTTTCATTGAAGAAATTTTCATGTACAGGTAATACTTCATTGTCTTTAGTTTATATTTGTCTGTTGATCTGTCCAGTCAAGAAATATAAATTATTTTCAAGAAGAAATGGTTGATATTGTAACGTGTTTCCACCCTTAGGAAACTACCCCTTGCAAAATCCGTGGGTTCCAAAAATTATAACAAGAGATTGTCCACTAACACACTTTATTAAATATTTACTGGATACTTCACAATACTATTGTTAATTTTAAATACACTTTACTGACTAAAAATCACAATGTTTATCACTTTGTTTCTCTTTGAACTCTTAACCTCACTTTCTATACTTTCTCAACTTTCTGAACTACTCGCCGACAATGCGATCGCTCTTTTATACCTAAAAATGACAGATCTCGATTGTTCTGTGATGACGCCACCATTCTCTCGATAATTCCAGATGTCACTTTGGAATCTTCTGGTAGGTTCTTTTTCGAGTAGGTGCAAATACACTACATTCATTCAGACATTCGATCTGTTGAAGTCTGCCTACTTTTTAGTAACATAACCTTAAATTTTAAGGGGTGCAACATATTACACTGCCCCCTCCTTAAGCCTGAACGTCCCGGTCAGGCAATTCAGCCTCTTTCACATACTTCGCCAGTCTATCCAAGTGTACGATCTTCATCTTGGACTTTTTGATTCGTTGAATACGATAGACGACATCATTAATTCGGGTAATAACAGTGTACGGTCCATCCCAAGGAGGTTGAAATTTCGGGGATCTCCATTCCTTCCGTTGTGGGTTGTACAGCCAAACCAGATCCCCCACCTTGAATCCCCCTGTACTGGCATTCTGATCATAACGAGCCTTCAAGCGGTTACTAGTTCTGTTCATCTGCTCTCGATCATTCTTTGGCTGTTCTCGACTTCCATTCCTGTAGTTGCTCATCGAAAATGGTTCTCCACGGGCAGCACAATTTTTACACTTGTGACACCAGGCCTCCACATCCTGGCGACTATTAACCCAATAGAACTGTTCCCGTGCTCTACTCAATGTCTTGTTTATGCCGAAGTGTCTGCTGGACGTTTCATTATGTGCTTCCTGGAGTACTTCTGGTACACGACACCTGGGAATCACTAGACGCATGGCAACCTGCTTCCCATCTGGGCTTTCCCATGCTCTCCTCAAAAGCCCATCTACGACCGTAAGTGAATCCCATTGTGACCATAAAGCCTTCAGCCCCACTTCTTTGTTGGAAACATCCTTCCATGCTGGACGCGTTCCCTCTTCTTTTGCTCTCAACATGGGTCCGATTTCTACATCGCGCAATTGCTCTTGCCTCAGAGTTTTCTTTGACCAACTCTCTGGAAGATCGACCTTGACAGTGTTGACTTCAACCATGTTCGACAATCTTTCCACCTGAGGGTAGCGCTTGCAATCTTTTTTATCTGGTTTTCTGGATAATGCAGGAGTCTTGACTGCCTACGTTGTCAACAGCCTGGTTTTCTCGCATTGGTCGTTCACTTTTGACAAAATAAATTGTTCGTTCCCAATCCTTAAGACTCGCTTTCCTACGTCAACAATAAATTCATTCTGTTCCATAATGTCCAGTCCCAAAATGAAGTCATCCGTGATGTCAGCCACGATGACCCTGTGGTCGAACCTTAACTGTCCAATCTGCAAACCCAGGTCTACTTCTCCATGAACCGTAGCCCTGTCCCCCGTAGCTGTCCGGACGATCACCTCATTTTGCCTCTTGGTAATCTTTATGCCCGATATAAATCCTGGCCATACTATTGATGACGTAGTACCTGTGTCGATGGTAAACAAACATTTTCTTCCGTTCACATATCCATGCAACAACAGACTGCTTGCGATTCTTCGAAGCTGGGAAATCTTAATTTCTCTGGGGGCACTGCATTCTCTAGCCAGAACAACCCCCCTGGTACTGTTTTCCTGCTTCTCTTCAACATTCACAGCATTTACTCGACTCTCCGAATTCTGCTGTCGACAGTCTCGCTTCATGTGTCCTACCTTGCCGCAGTTGAAACATTTAATACCTCCGCTCGGCTTTCCTTTATTTTGTTGTTTCTCCTGCTTTCCGAGGCCATCCAATTTATCGCATAATTTGGTGAATATTTTCTGCATCTCAGTCAGCAAGGTTCATTGGTTCATTTCTGGTTGCGATTCTTCGAGAGTCACAGCTCGAACTCTCGACCTTGGAGTATCCCTGTAAGCGGCTTCTACTTCGAGTGCACGCACCAAAGCTTCGCTACTACTTTGGTGTCTCGTCAGCCTCAGAACTCGCCTGACCTCTTCGTCCCTTATACCATCTAAAAAGGCCCCCACGGCTAATTGTTCCTGGAATTCTTTAGGTGCACTCGGATACGCCAGGTGTGCCAGTCTCTCTATCGCAGCTTCAAATTCTTGTAAACTTTCCCCAGCTTTTTGCATCCGGGATTTCAGCTGAGTCTGGTATAATCGGGCAAGGTGTTGATCGCCATACCTCAAGTCTAATGCAGCCTCCAAGACTTTAAAGTCCCTTTGTTTCTCAACTGGGATGGTTTGGAGCAACTCTGAAGCTTGGCCCCTTAATGCTAGAACTAATGCCATGGCCTTTTCCTCATTATCCCAATTGTTCGCACACGCTGCTGCCTCAAACTGCCTCTTGTACGTCGTCCAGGAACTTTGGCCATCAAAAGTAGGAGGTTTTAGTCGCTGTCCTGATGATACCACTTGCTGGCTTCCTCTATCTCTCAACTGTCGTTTAAGCCGGTCTATTTCTCCTTTGACTTCTTCTTCGAACTTGTTTACTTTCTCTTTAACTTCGGTTACTTCTCCTTTTACGTGACTGACTTCTGTCTCGACTACTCCTACTTTACCTTCGACCTTGTTTATCTCTTCTTTGACTTCACATTTTAGTACTTCATTGGCAGAAATTATAGCGTCCTGTTGTATTTTGATTTGTTCATTTAGAATTTTCCTTAATTCTTCCTGGCGTCTTTCTTGCTCCTGTTTTTCCTCTTGATGTCGTCTTTCTTGTTCTTCTTTCTCCTCTTGCTGTCGTATCTTCAGGTCTTCCATAATTTGTCTCAATTCGTCTTTCTCTTCTTGACGTCTTCTTTCTTCATCCTCTTTTTCTTTCTGACGTCTTGTTTCTTCATCCTCTTTTTCTTTCTGACGTCTTGTTTCCTCATCCTCTTTCTCTTTCTGACGTCTTCTTTCTTCATCCTCTTTTTCTTTCTGACGTCTTATTTCTTCATCCTCTTTTTCTTTCTGACGTCTTATTTCTTCACCCTCTTTTTCTTTCTGACGTCTTATTTCCTGATCTTCCATAATTTTCTTTAATTCGTCCCTTTCTTCTTGACGTCTTCTTTCTTCCTCTTGACGTTTTTTCTCCTGTTCTACTTTGTCTTCCTGCCGTTGCTGCGCCATCATTTTTTGGAATTGTTCGAATAAGTCCTGTATTTGTTTATCGGATGCCATACTTCTTGTTGTTACGGGCATATGACGAAATTAAAATAAAATAAATTTAACTGTCACGTCAATATCGGTAATGGAACTTTTCAGACAAATCTCGAAATAGCACGAAAAAGTCTTATCCAGAGTCTTTTGTCACTATCCAGTTCAGAGAATTTAATAATCTCCACTAATGTCCAAATAGAAAAGTTCTAGAAATTTTCACGCACTAAATGAGTCTTTTTCAGTGTCTCTATCACTTCTCAGTTCAAAGGATTTAATTATCACACTAATGTCCTAATAAAATGTTCTACAATGTCTCAAAAATGCACTTAAACACTATTTTCCTGTTCGAAAATAACCCTCGAACAATGTCCAGTAAATTAGTCCTGTGTTAGCACTAACTCTCGAGAATACTTCTCGAACACTCCAACACAACTTCAGAGCTCCTCTTGTCATAAAATTCCGCTTTCTGACACCAATTTGTAACGTGTTTCCACCCTTAGGAAACTACCCCTTGCAAAATCCGTGGGTTCCAAAAATTATAACAAGAGATTGTCCACTAACACACTTTATTAAATATTTACTGGATACTTCACAATACTATTGTTAATTTTAAATACACTTTACTGACTAAAAATCACAATGTTTATCACTTTGTTTCTCTTTGAACTCTTAACCTCACTTTCTATACTTTCTCAACTTTCTGAACTACTCGCCGACAATGCGATCGCTCTTTTATACCTAAAAATGACAGATCTCGATTGTTCTGTGATGACGCCACCATTCTCTCGATAATTCCAGATGTCACTTTGGAATCTTCTGGTAGGTTCTTTTTCGAGTAGGTGCAAATACACTACATTCATTCAGACATTCGATCTGTTGAAGTCTGCCTACTTTTTAGTAACATAACCTTAAATTTTAAGGGGTGCAACATATTACAATATGATCTTTATTCTCGGAGAGTGTTTAAGGAACAGTTATTGGAGTCCTGAATCTATTAAAAAAAAAACAAAATATTTTGAAGACACCCTTCAGAAGCTGAATTTATGAATCTTGGTCAGTCCATAGTGGTAAATGTGTATACAAATCTCATCAAATTCCGAAAAGTAAAATGTACAGAAGACAACGAATTTCTGGTTATAACATTTGCAGTAGAACATCCTATCACCAGCATTAGAGAGTTGAGCAATTCAGAATCGGAAAGCGTTGGTTTTGGGATGGCAATAAGAGCAAGCGAAAGCGAAGCAAGCAATCATGTATAAATTCTCTTGAGAGGCCGTGTCACGTTTACCTCTGCTAGGGTACTGATATGTCTTCATTATGGGCAGTCGGTTAAATCGTTGAAACTAGTGCCATACCAAAACAAACACTTTCTGAATCTGTATATTAGATATAAGCGGATCAACAATATCCAGTGGAAGTATAGTAACGACAAAAATTTTTTTGAAAATTTGTATTGTTCAAATAGGCTTAGAATGTCATGAAACGTCGAGATTTTAAATTTGAGCGAAAAAAATTTCTGTCTGTCGGTCTGTAACTTTTTTTTGTGCGCACGTTTACTCTGGAACCGTTTAAGGTGGGTACTGATTTGAGCATTTTTACTCGCATGAAAAATGTGCGCGTACAAAACGCGAACATGCAAATATATTCGTTTGCGAAAATGGTTTTCTTAATTTAAATTTTTGTGCGCAAATTGTCGTTCCAATATTTTTGTGAAAATGTCGCAGAGCAGACGTAATATTATTATTGCAAGTGCCGCCTGCTTAATATTAGAAGCATAGGCAAAGAAGAAAAAGCCTGGTGGGTGACAAAATTATATCAAAGCCGGCAGTCATACAGGTCCCTTGAGGTAAACCAGAAAAAGGTAAAAAGCCCAAAAGTTTTGCGACTGGACCACTAGACGTTTATCCACCATTTTCGAGGGCGGGGAACACGATGGTGACAATATTTTCCGTCCTACCCTCCAACCACTATCCCTAAACCGGAAAAACCACCCCTTTTCCGATTTTCCGGTGGTAGGCATTTTTTTTATTGGAAAACTTTATTAACAAAAGTTGTTCAGAATTGTCCAAAATCCTAAATCCAAAATTAAACCACCAAAATTAAAAAATAGTGATAATTTTGTTTAAAATATTGTCCAAGTCCTAAAATATCATAAATGGTTTTTTTTGTTTAAAAAATTCATGATGATTTTTTTCGAATTTATACCCAAGCTGTCAGATAGTTTTCAAGTAATTTGTAGTATTTTTTAAATTTTTAATTTTTTTATTTTGATGAAATATTGGATATTTTGTTTTTGGACAATTCTGAACAACTTTCATTAAAAAAGTTTCCGATAAAATAATTCCTAGCACCGGAAAATTGAAAAAAGGAGTGGTTTTTTCGGTTTAGGGACAGTGGTTGGAGGGTCGGAAAATATTGTCACCATCGTGTTTCCCGCCTTCGAAAACGGGGAGTACATGTCTTGCGGTCCAGTCGCATAACTTTTGAGGTAAAAAGTTTACCTCAAGAGACTACAGTGGATGTAATTTATTACGCGACATGAGGCTACAGGAAAACAGTGGTCACTATCAAACTTTTATTCGGATATCGTTGAAGATTTTGAATTTCTAATAAATGCAATAGGTGTCAAGATTGGTAAAGTGGATACAAAATTTAGAAAAAGTATTAGCGCTAATTCTTTGCTCCATTCCATTTTTTTTTCGTAGTTTATATGAAAATGTGACAAACTAGCTAATACATGCAAATAACCGTCCACATTGAGCGTTTTGTGCGCACGAAAATCCTTTGTTCTTTTAAAAAGACCGACAACCGCCGGATCTTGTTTGTACGGGTAAAATACCTAAGCACACATGCGTGCGCTCAGTACTCATCTGATCATTTTTACGCGTAAACCGTTCGTGCGAGTAAAAATGCTCAAATCAGTACCCACCTTAAAGGTGGGTACTGATTTGAGCATTTTTACTCGCACAGAAAGTGTGCGCGTACAAAACGCGAACGTGCAAATATATTCGTTTGCGAAAATGGTTTTCTTAATTTTAATTTTTGTGCGCAAACTGTCGTTCCAGTGTTTTTGTGGAAAAGTCGCAAAGCAGAAGTAATATCTTTATTGCAAGTGCCGCCTGCTTAATATTGGAAGCAGAGGCAAACTTTTGGGGTAAAAGATTACCTCAAGGGGCTACAGTGGATACAATTTATTACGCGACATGAGGCTACAGGAAAACAGTGGTCACTTTCAAAATTTTATTCGTATGTCATCTGAAAAAGTATTAGCGCTAATTCATTGCTCCGTTCCATTTTTGTTTCGTAATTTATATGAGAATGTGACACACTAGCTAGTAAATGCAAATAATCGTCCACACTGAGCGTTTTGTGCGCACGAAAACCCTTTGTTCTTTTAAAAAGACCGACAACCGCCGGATCTTGTTTGTACGGGTAAAATACCTAAGCACACATGCGTGCGTCAGTACTCATCTGATCATTTTTATGCGTAAACCGTTCATGCTAGTAAAAATGCTCAAATCAGTACCCACCTTAAGATATTGATTTGAAATTTGGTACACGTATGTACTTTAACGGGATCTGGAATTAGATTATATTTTCACTTATTCCATCGAAGGGTTGGGGGGTAAATGGGGGGTAAATAGGTAAATCAAGCAGGTAAGAGTCCATAAAATTGGATTTAGTGTATACAAGAGAAGCTAAGGTTTCAAAAATTTTTTTGACATTAGCTTAAGCCTACCCCATTGTTACAGGGGATGAAAAAAAATTGTGATTTAGTGTGTGCACAAGAACCAAAAGCCTCAAAATATTTTTTTACTTCATCCACCCCCACTACCACCCCCTTATCACTACCCGCACCCCACTACCGTGTGGGATATCGTTTTATGGGTTTTTGGGGTAGACGATTTCAAATATTATATTATTAAAGTTCAAATATTATATTATTAAAGTTCTATAAACAATTATTTCCACATACAAAATTTTTCGTTATGAGAGACTTGGGTAGAAAATCTGGATGTGGAAGTAGTGATTCCTTGGGCAGTTTTTTATACTGGTATAATGTCAGTTTCTTATAGTACAGTTACTCCAGTCAAATAGGGCAAATTAGAGGAAAAAACTGAAGTTTTGAAACTTGTCAGAGATGTTCATTAACCTAAATAAGTTAAAAGAGAAAAGTCCGGTTTTATTGAAATTTGAACAATAAATTAGTGTTAGCTAGAGGAAGAACGCTATTGATTTTGAAAAAAATCGATCAGTAAATAAAAAGGTTATGAAACATTTTATGTGTATAGGTCATACTATGTATTAACGAAAAACTGTATATGGGAATATTTTTTTTAATTGCTGGCTACTTACATTAACACAGTGGCGACATGTTTATTAAAATAATATGAAAAAGTACATTGTTTCTGTCATAACTTTTTTGTTTTTTATGCTATAGAAATAACCAAAAAATCCGTTTGAAAGCCAAATTAATGGACTTTCATTTTGATTGCTAGCATTTTTAACGTAAGTTTCAGTTTCTAAAAGATTTAACATTTAAACTGAATGCCTTCTTCTTATAGACAATCTGGAGTTAACAGTGGCGTCTAGAATTGGTTACTGCATGTACATTGTACAGGTAGTATAATTAATTATCCAAAGCATATATGAAATTGTGTTTTAATGATTATGCAATGTTAACGAATTAATCTATTTCTGATCATACGGATCATAATGCTGATAACAGTTTTAGATTTGTGTATGCTAATTTTATGTCCTGTCTGTTTATTTTCTTATCTTGAAGTTACATCGGTAATTGTCTTTACCACGCTATTTGTTATTCTCATTTTTATGGGTGTATTCTTCCGGAATAAACGCTGGTGTAGTTCCTGTGAAATAAATTTTTATTTCGATTTCAAATCACTAAAAAAAAATTCCTCTTTATTAAATGATAAAATCATTTAATGACCTTTTTTAAATCGGCTAAGAACCGTTATTTAGCAGATAATACGGAGTAATGTACTCATTTCCAAGATGCTTGCGAGGAGAAATGTTGCTAATTCTGCATGATTTTTTATTTTCATTATCAGTTTTTAACAAAAAAAAATCTTAGATTAGTTTGTTGGAAAACTTTTTGTGTTGTAGTATGCTCTTATACTGGGTGTTATGGAATTGGTTCTATAGGCAAAAAATAGTACAAAATGTTCCTATAGATATGTGGCCGGATATATTTCCTACGAGCTACGTATCTCTGAGGATTTCGTAAACACAGATAATATATCGAAGTACTCCTGTAGTATGTACTCTGCAATTTTTATTACTTCATGATAGGAGGAAAAAAGTAAGCTAATTAGTGTACTTTCTACATTTCCGCATGTAATTCTACAATTTTTATTTTTAACACCAATTCTGTTTGATGAGAAATTTCACTAGCTAAAATTTAAAAAACTATTTATTGTTAAAATAACAAGATTATTCAAGGAGATTCATTTAGAACTTAGAACGTCGAAGTATACACACTATTATTAGAGCCTACGTTGTTGAATGATATTAACAGAGTATAAAAATGTATTTGCCTATATCTAAAATACGCTGGTAAAGGACAAGGGTAGATAATTTTCTGAGTAGTTATATGTCTTGACCCGTAATAAAAAGCAGTTCTCTGGAACAGTACATTGTGTATCTAGTAGTAAAAGCATTACATTCTCGGACGCCGCACAGTGGTCCCACTCAAATCAGTCTGCAGGTCTTAATAATTAAGCAATCGGAATATATTTTTTTAAATCATCGTTTTTTAATTGCCTATTCGATTTTTGTCCATGATTTTTTAAAATTTTTCAAAGAAGTTTGAATTTTCATAAAAAAAATTGAAAAATCAGGAACATAAATCGAAAATCTGGCTTAGCAGATCGATAGGAAATTAAAAAACGAAGATTTCAACAAAAAAAAACATTTTGATTGCTTAAGTATTAAGACTTGCAGACTAATTTGAAAAAAAGTCATTTTGGGGCCACTGTTCGGCTCAACATTTTTTATGAAAATTCAAAGTTTTAAAAATTTTGAAAAGTCAAGGACAAAAATCGAAAATCTGGCATGACAGGTCGATAGGCAATTAGAAAACGAAGTTTTCAAAAAAACACTTCCGATTACTTAAGTATTAAGACCTGTCAGACTAATTTGAAGAAAAAAAATGTCATTTTGGGACCACTGTTCGGCGTTGTAAAAAGTTGTTTCCGAGGCGTTAAGCCGAGGAAAACAAGAATTGAAGTCCGGGAATGTGCTTTTACTACGAGGTACATATACTATTTTTTTTTGAAATCGCAATCAATATTATTATAAATGAAGACATTTTTTAAATAAATAAAAAAAAAAGAAAAAGTCAGATTCAAGGCTTATTACGAGGGGGCAACCGCTGAGGGGAAATAGTGTACAAATCGGAGGAATTAGGAAGGAATTAGGAAGGAATTGAAGGTATTTCGGAAGGAATTATTAGGTATTAAGGGAATTACAGGGGAATTTGGAGGAAATAAATATTATTACGAGGTATTAGAAGGGAATTAAGAGGAAATAAAAGGTATTCAGAGGGAATTAGAGCGTAAAAATATTGAAATGGAATGTTTATCTTGAAGAATTACATACCAATTCTTATATAAAGGACGTCAGTGTTGTAAAAACATTAGCACAGAGATTAGCTCTAAAAATATCTAGTAAAGAAAAAATATTTAATTTAATTAAACTACCGATGATACTATGGACTTTTATTTCAGTAATATAACTATTTATATCGGACAAAATTCATAAAGTTTTGAAAATTGGTAGAAATGTTAAGGATAGCATAAGAATTACTAAACCGAAAAGTTCCCACCCCTAAATAGTGTGCTTCATCCCCTAGGACGCCGTTTCCACCCCCATTTTGAGGTTTTCTAGATTATCTCGGGAACGGTGCACTTTTTGATCAATATATATTTTATAATTCTCTATAAAAACCGTCTCTACACTTTTTTTCCTAAAATTAATAGTACCGTGGGAAATAAGGCGCACACATGAGGGTTGGTTCCGGTCAACACAATAAATTGTAATCTTTACTATAATCTACTTTAAAGTTCAAAGCTTAACGCTAAAGCAGTAGCTGCTAAACTCCACCTAAAATTATAATAAATGTACCACTTCCACCCTCTCACCTCTATAAAATAACGCGTTTTTTAAAGCGAAAATACTGTATATTGTACTTGTTTCCACGTCACCCTTGAGGTAAAGTACTTGGCGTGTGGTGTCCCCTGTAGGCCGAATCCACTAATTATCAAAAGGTTACCTATGTTAATTAATCTTCATCGTCTTCCATAGATTCGACATTCATGCATGCTTGTCCGTGGTAATCGTAACACATTGTGGAGCAACGTAAGCCTGCTCTTCTGCAACTGCACCTGTTTTCGCACCCTAATTTGCATGAACAAGAAATTAGTTTTATAACAGATTCGGGAGCCGGTTCTTTTGTTGTCATAGTTCGGGTTAATATACCGTCAACTTTTTCCCATCCCCAATCAGTAGCTTCTAGCGCAACGTTTTTCCATGTTTGAATTTGGTAAAAAACGCGATATGAGTGTTACCGAGCAGCAGCAGAAGTTGTTGGTAGTTTTGATAATATTACAGTATTGTTCGCTTTCCCAATAAGTTTGTTAAAAGTCATGAATCTGTATACATCTAGACTTTTTTCTGCGGAGGTAGAGTTGTATAAAGCTAGAACAAATCGCTCTCCTACGTCTACAATTTCTCCATGACTAGCTTTTTCATTATTAAAACTTTGCACGATGTCTTGTAATACTTCAGTAATATAACAGTTAAAATTGGACAAAATTCATAAAGTTTCAAAAATTGCGTGCTTCATCCCCTAGAGGACGTCGTTTCCACCCCCATTTTGAGGTTTTCTAGATTATTTCTGGAACGGTGCATTTTTCCATAAAAAAACCTATATACAGAATTATTCCTTATAAAATTATCTATAAAACACTTCTCTAAACTTTTTTCCTAATATAATCAAGCGCAGGTCATATAATTCGCTGAATATTCGTATGGCTATTTCCAAAGCTCTTTACGCGAAACAAGTATAAATATCTATACACCACCACAATGTAAAAAAAATTCAATTTCTCCCACTACATCTCAGACGACCCAAGGTCACTGCATTATTTTAGAGCTTGCTGTAAACGCTGTTACTGTTCAGGGCTGCCAATGTGCGGGATTTTACGCAAAAACCGGGTATTTTAAACCCACTTTCGGGTAAAATCGAATCCGGAAGTCGGCTATTTTGGTTCTTTACATTATGTATTTGGAAATTATATCCCATACCACTACACCAAATTTGAAAAAAATCCATTCGCCCATTCAAAAGTTACAACAGTGTCCCTATTGGCTGAGCGACCCGGTATAAAATATTCTCGCTTCATCAAAAATCGCGTTATTTTATAGGGGTGAGAGGAATTTATTATAATTTTAGGCGGACTTTAGTAGCTACTGCTTTTGTGTCAAGCATTTTACTTTAAAGTAGATTATAGTAAAGATTACAATTTATTGTGTTGACCGGAACCAACCCTTATGTGTGCGCCTTATTTTCCACGGTACTATTACTTTTAGGAAAAAAGTGTAGAGACATTTTTGATAGAGAATTTTATAAGAAACAATTTTGTATATAGGTACTTTTATCAAAAAGTGCACCGTTCCCGAGATAATCTAGAAAATATTAAGGTATTAGGAGAAAATAAAGGTATTTGAGGAATTAGGGGAATTACAAGGAATTAAAGGGGAAATAAAGGGTGTTTTTCTAGAATAGGTATTAGGTGTACAAAATTTCGCCAGCGGTTGCCCCCTCGGTTTATTATTTACTGGCTAAGCCGGGAAAGTAACTTTCCCGGACTGTTTTCTGATAGTTGCTTACCATGGACTAAAATACTAGAATAGCGTATTTTGAAATCTGAAATTACTCCGAGAAAGTAGACATTCTTAACCGATTTCATAAAAAAATATTTTTATTCAATACACATGCCAATATGTGGTTTTAAGCGCCGGCACGTTCAATTAAATTCGCACGCAACGTCGACACCACTACGACTCCCGCGGAAACGATTTTGTCTTTTATACATTGAAGCGCTTGGTGATCCAATATAAATTGACCATTGTTTAAAAGCTTTTAAATACTCAATAATGAAATGAGGTATAGATTCTCTTGGTTCATCGAGCGCATCTAACTGAAATGTACATTTAAAGTTGGGAAAAACGTCAAAAATTACTAAAAAACTGCAAACATGCTTACTTTGAAATGCTATTATTATACTCTTCGCAAAAACGAAGAGTATATTGTATTTGATCGGCACATTTCTAAAATCGTAAATATCACTCGTAGAGAAAAAATTTTCATATCATTGTGTTAGTGAACGAATTCTGAACAACTTTCAAAATGTCCGTCTGTCCGTCCGTCACGTTTCTTGTAAGCACGATAACTTAAGAAAGAAAAATCCGATTATATTGAAATTTAGAAAGTAAGTTAGTGTTAGCTAGAGGAAGAACCCTATTGTTTTTGAAGAAAATCGATCGGTAAATAAAAAAGTTATTAATTATTTAATTAAAAAAATATATATTCTCTTAATTTTTTTCGCTTGAACTAAAATGGAAATCTTGCGAAATATTATTTCCATAATATGTTTTTTTTGATTATGAATTTTATTAATATATATTTCATAGAAGTACGAGTTGAAATATGTATGATTGTCGAAAGATATAGGTATATCACCGACAATCCATTTTCGTAGCGGTATAGCGTGGTGGCGTAGCGGCTAAAGCTTTGCGTTGCAATCCAAAGGTCCCGCGTTCGAATCCCACACAGGTTGGACATTTTTTTTTCATTTTTTTTTTCATATAATTTTTTTCACAACAAAGATGGTATCACAAAATTTAGGATGTCCAAAAACTAACATTATTTACAAGAAAACTGCGAAGAGTGTCCTATAGAATGTGTAACAATTATATATAAAAAGCTGAGTAAATTGGCTAAGAGTACGTTTTTAGCTTGTTACAACTTACTGTTGTTTTTCAAATGTAAAATTTATAGAAACATAATAGTATATTGTGTATTTAGGTGTGAAAGCAATACATTCCCGGACGAAGATGCAAATGAAGTATTGAAGTCCGGGAATGTGCTTTCACACCGAAGTACACATACCTACTATTTTTTCTGAAATCACAATCAATATTGTTCAATCAATTAAGGAATTTGTATTAATGCATCACATTTCTTCATTACAATCTAACTGTTTACTAATAAATGCAATTTTAATGTGAGTTGGTTTGTCTGCGTGTATTTATTTACTGTCTAAAATATTCATAAAAAACCGTACGGGAATGTTGATCGTTGCATAGCAACGGATCTTTTCCGGTCTGTTTTCTGATAGTTTCTTAGCAACGGACTAAAATACTGGAATTGTGCATTTTTCGATCTGAAATCGCGTCGAAAATGTAGATATTGCCGATCGATTTCAGAAAAAGATCATATAAATAAATAACGTTTAATGATTTTACGGAGAACTTTTTATTTTTAGGAAATTAGTGGGCGAAAATATATAATTTATCTTCCCTTGTACTTTTAGTAAAGTGACCGTAACGACATAATAGATATCTCTGTTATTTTGTATCAAAAACCTGCTGCCAAGTGTTGAAGTCAACAAAATATATAACAAAAAATCAATCCAAATAAGGAAAAATGGATATCACAAACAATACACTTAATTAAAATCATTTGATGGACATTATCGTTAGCACTGATATTCCATTGTTTGTTTTCTCAGTTTTTTATTATCGACGTTAAAGTCTAATACTCCCGTCCATGCAAATAAAAAAAAGTTACCTACATTATTGATCATTTCTTTCTTCTGTGAGCTCGTGAAAAGAATGTATCAGCATTATCAATAGATAAATTATTTCCAACATTTGTATTGACAAAATGAAATGCTGTTAATAACAGCAGACGTCGTCGTTCTGTTTTTTTTTATCGATTGCCTGTGTATTTGTTTCTTGTTGTTGATAGCATCTGTTTTTATTTAACTAGCATTGTCGAATTTTGGTATTCACACCTACATAATAATACACGTGAAGATAATTAAGCTAAGTGGATCGACAAACGAAAAGACATTCAATTTTCTGTTTTGTATTTGTTTAACTTCCCAAAGCAGAAGTCGTATATTTACCGTATATGCTTACATTTCAGCGGCATTATCTCCCCTTATGTTTTTCTCAAAATAATGAAGCCATCCCGTAACTAGAAAGACCATTATAGATCGATCTCCATGCCTTTAATGCCTTTATGAAGTACTTAGGATCATATCTTTTGTCTTTTTGGCCGCTTAATCCAAAGCTCACGAAATCTCATTTTACTTTAACTTTTCCCGGTTCTTTTATAACTCGAGGAAATAACTAACATACGATGAGGGTATATTTTTTACGTGTTTTTGTGAAGATAAATGTAAAGCTTTTCTTAAAAACAATAGATGTGTGTGTGTTAGTAAACGAAATATGAGATGAAAGTAAGCCATTTTTCGTCAGATGTGTGGTTGAATTGAATTCCATTCCATTAGTTAGTTATTGATCATTGTTGATGAATAATAAATTCATTGGTGAATTGGTGGGAGAGGGGGCGGTCGCACCAGATAAAAACAAAACGAATTTAAGTTAAATTCGGTTTTTGACGAATTTTCAAAAATGGTGAAAGGCGTTAATTTCATGATATATTTAATTTGGAAGAAAAAGGACAATGTTAAATGTAGCTGATTTTTGGCCCCCATCGCGGAACGTACAAGAACCAGAGAAAATGGTTGGAAAAGGTTCAAAATTAATAAAAATACGTCTTCGTGGTATCAAAAGGCTGGGGAAAATTCTATTTGATCCCTAAAAACATAAAAATAACCTTTAAAATTGCTTTGAATAATAGTAATAATAATATAAATTATATTTATTTTATGATAACTGTTAGGTATCGATTCAATAGAGATAACAAAAGAGTAAAAACTACCCCTATCCACACCCAACACAGCACCTAATATTAAAAGAATAGGTACCAAGGTGATTGAAAATGTGCAAAATGATTTTTTAATGATGATGAGCCAGACCTTCAACTAGCATCCCCATTTTCAAAAACAACCCATAAGGGTATGAAATAATATTCGCAGTAAGTATTATTACAAAAAAGCGCTTTAGCAACCCTGGAAACCACCAAACTACCCTATTCGGTGATGCAATTCTATTCACAGTCTCGAATGCTTAAAAAATGCCACGGCCATTAGTAATGCACGAAATTATTTTCTACTAGTAAAAGGGACAGACATCCACTTTGTCTTGACGTGAGTATCCTTATTACGAAAAACTACCTTTATACGAATATGAAAAATATTTACAGCACGTAATATTACAATAGATCTGTATGGTTTTAGTCAACAAGTTTTGTTAATAAAGAACAACTTGCGAGTTACTTAGCAACCTCGAAAACAATCAACTACCCTATTCAGGTGGTAGAATTTTATTCACCGCTTCAGATACTAAAAAATAGGAAACAAGGTGACTAAAATGAATCAAAATCTACTCTAGCTTAGGGATGACAGGCACTTTAAATAATATAATATTAAAAAAAAGATTTTCATTTTATGGAACACAGTAGTGGCATTGTAAAATATTGAGTCGATGTCAGTGTAAGGTAGAAGAGAAATGGACAAATAATATGCTGAAAAGAAACAGATTTAACCTACGTTGTTGTCACTTTTCTCTTTAGTTACTTTTAGTCGTCCGCGGGACTCTTAACATGCTGAAGTGCCTGGCATTGATGTTAATATATCGCTTTCTTTCACGTACATTATTTTGCTATTTATATTTCACTCCATCTTATTATATTATTATTATTTAGAGATATTAGAACAGCATCAGTATAGAATATTTACAGAGCAAATTAAAATAAAATGAAAGGCTTCTATTGGTTCTTATGTTTGCATTTAATAGATAGATATTAAATATGGCTAATCACTGTAAGGAGTTGAAAATGATATTAGTTTATTCTCTGTTATATTATTCCATGTAAAGGTACTTCTGGGCAAGCTATAGAACTTCATTTTTTGGAGAAAAGGGTACAGTAAATATGCAAATGGATACTTGCAAAGGAGGATCATTTGGCCACTTTTTGTGTTTTCCAGAATGCTCCACGATGCACAGTGGGGCAAATAGCTAATTTTTTGGACAAACGATAATACCCAAGCCTGGAATTAATGAGACTTAATTTTTTTTTAAAACTATTCGTTATAAAATTGCCTTTAATTCTATCGAGCCCGAATTTTGAAATTTCAAAATTAAAGATGGCTGACATAAATTTTGAAAGTAAATTAAAATTTTATCAAAAGATTGTTTAAAATTATAAAAAATTGTTACTTGGGGGGGTTTTTTTGGTTTCTAATCTCATTTCTGATCCCCGACCAAGATAGCGGATCCAATATGGCGGCCATAATATTTTTTTAAATGAAATGTACATGCACAAACTGTTAAAAATTGTTACTTAGGACTTTTAAGGGTTTCTGATCGAGAATCTGAAATCTAAATTACGTAATATCGTAATCCAAAATGGCGAATCCAATATGGCGGCCACAATATTTTTTAATTGACATGTAAATGCGCAAATTGTTAAAAATTGTTACTTAGGTGTTTTAGAGATTGCTGATCACGAATCTGTCCAAATTACGTAATATCGAAATCCAAGATGGCGGATCCAATATGGTGTCCGTAAGTTAAAAAAGAATGACAAATCAAGAAGGAAACTGTTAAAATTTGTTTTTCGGGGGTTTCGCAGTTTGCTAATATCGTTTCGGATATTAAAATTTCGATATTTTGCAAACCAGAAAATTAAATTCAATATGGCTGCCATAATTTTTTTAAAAATTATGATGTACATGCGAAAATTGTTAAAAATTGTTACTTGCAGGTTTTTGCGATTGCTGACTACGCATTCGTATAATTTCAAACAATTTTTTGATAAAATTTTAATTTACTTTCAAAATTTATGTCAACCATCTTTAATTTTGAAATTTCAAAATTCGGGCTCGATAGAATTAAAGGCAATTTTATAACGAAGAGTTTAAAAAAAAAATTAAGTTTCATTAATTCCAGCTTGGGAATTATCGTTTGTCCAAAAAATGAGCTATTTGCCCCACTGTGCGACGAGGCAATCCTTTTTACATTCCGAGTTTTCTTAATCACTTTGGTACCTATTTTTTAATATTAGGTGCTGTGTTTGGCGTTCCACCCCCTGAATGGAGTGTGAATAGGGGTAGTTTTTATTCTTTTGTTATTCGTTATCGTTAATCGATACCTAACAGTTATCATAAAGTAAATGTAATTTTCACATTCAGTATAAGCTATTATTCAAAGCAATTTTGGGGGTTGCTTTTATATTTTTAGGAGTGAAATAGAATTTTCCCCAGCCTTTTGATGCCACGAAGACGTATTTTTATTAATGTTGAGCCTTTTCCAACCATTTTCTCTGGGTCTTATACGTTCCGCGATGGGGGCCAAAAATCAGATATTTTTAATATTGTCCTTTGAAGCGCAACATATTGTAAAATCTTATTAGTTTTCCACTGATGATGTGATGCGAAAACGGCAGTGACGCCATAAGGGCAGTTAGCTCTGGACTTATGTGCAGGACGAAAAACAAAATAACATCATCTATCAAAACGAATAAAAGCCACGTGGTTTGGCATTGCAACTTAGGAACATGAAATTGCTCCTATTGTAAGAATAACCCATGTATTAGTACCTATGCTACTGATGCCTAAATATTGCCGACGGTATGGACAACGTCGAGTTATTCATCCAGTTATACATATGTTTTCTAAAATTTTTCGTTTGATATGTTTTCTTGCTGATGAGACATCTCGCGTTTCTGGATCCATTAAAAAAATTGATATATTTTTTTTGTATACAACAGCTTTATTTTTATCTAATAATGTTTTCCTTTCTTTTCAGGTAAGTTACTAATTCCAGGCATAAACACGTTGCAGTATAACTAATTTGCTGTAAGTAAAATAAACAAATAAGTGTTGATTTTAGCAAATTTTAATAGCATAATATGTTTTTTTTTTAAACGAAATGTGTAGGCCAGTAAAAACGCACAGTAATAAAATACAATTGGCAGAATAGCTGCTTGGATTTATTTTAGTATTTATTTACCGGGTCTTCCCAGTGTCAGTCCGCCTGTGAATAAATTTGGTATAAACTTTATTTGCATAGAAATGACAATGATTTTAATACTGCAATATTTAATAAATTTTAACTATGTATAGTTATTCGCAAGTGTAAAGTTGGATACGAATTCATTATATATATACCAAACTTGCGTATTATTTCGAATTTATCATAAATTAATGATGACGTAGGCGAAATACTGAAAATGCGTCCTTATGGGGTGGTTTGCCAAGCACTTCCACCAAGGTGAGGCAGAACGAGATAATTTTGAACAATTAATATTTTTCTATAATCCGTATAAATTCTAGCCGAATGTAAATTGTAAACAAATTTAAAAAAAAAGGTTTTAATAAAGTTATTTTTTTTTTCCTTAATACCATTGTAAAATACATTTAAAAAGCTACATTTTGAAAAAAAAGTGTCCTCCTACGAGTCGATGCACTTAAACAATAAGCGATTGAAATTTCGAAATTGTTTTTTATTTTTAGCCGTTTAAATAAACATTTTGCGCTAAAATTTGTCAGGAAGGTTTAGTTCAATAAAGGGCATAGTTTCACCAACTTTCGTTAAAATTGATGCATTATTACATTATGTTTCTTAAAGTATTCAAGAAGGGCAATTTTTATTGTTTTTTTACAAATTAACAAATTATCATTTTTTTTTTCATAAGTGTAGTTTTATTAAAAGTTTTATTGGGAACAATTTGGTATTTTTATTTCTGCGATACGATTACTAGGTCCGAAGATAATAAGGAAAATAGCAGAAAATTTCAGTATTGAAACAATAGACGATAAATAAGGCACTTTTTGTAAGTGATAACACACACTCTGAGGAATATTCAGTTAAATTTTCAAGTAAAAATATTTTCAAATTTCGTCGTTATCGCAAAAGACGTGAACTTTTTATATCTCGGCTCCAAAGCATCGTAGCACAATTTTTTTTAATCAGTATTTTTTTATGACAATTAAAATGCCGCGTACTTCAAAGTTCGAGGATCGAAAAATTCAATTTTTTTCAGTTTTTTGCCGTAAAATGTTATTAACAATCAAAGATTCGTTCTTTGTGTATACACCTACCTTATAGGGGAACTCATGACGAAGAAATTGACGGGTCGAACGTTTTTCTACGACCTTTAGAAACGAAAATATAAGCAAAATACTAAGTTACAAAATTCATTTTGTTTACAAAAAGTTAAATAACAATTAAAGCCGCCGTTTTGAGTGGTCAACACTATTTTTTTCGGATTCCTGAGGAAATTCTGTAGGGGGTAGATTAATTTTTGGCTAGTCCCAAAACTTTTCGAAACATTTTCATAATATCACCGGACTATGCAGCAATTTTATTGTTTCAATTTGTTGTAGGTATAATAACAAATGCTATGAGAAGTTTTGGATTGAATCTGTTCTTTGCTTCTTGTAAAATTTAAACAATTCTTAATAAGGAAAATACCAGAAAATTTCAGTGTTGAAAAATAAATTAAATTAAAATTTTACAAGAAGCAATGGGCCGATTTAATACAAAACTGCTCATAGCACTTGTTATGATACATAAAACAAATTAAAACAATAAAATTGCTGCAGGCATTGCTTAATGCTTAATTTGGCCCCACTATTTATAATTCTTCCATCTTTAGAAATGAACAAAGCATTATTAAAAAGGTTTTTGATATATCAATTTTTAAGTAAATTATTACAAATCGGAAAAAATTATAAATATTCTGTCACTATAAATGAATCCTGAAATGGTACATACCCCACGGCAATTAGCCATAGCGGTCCGGCCCTGATCATTGATGAGTAATTACTCAATTTTCACAATAATTTATTGCATTTAATGACATTTATTTGCATACAAGTAAATTGATTTCAGTATTAATGTTAATTAAATTATTTATGCAATAAATATTCATTACCCTGCGAGAAATGGTAACCAAGTACGGTACGCGGTATGAAGTAAGGTGAGAACTTTTTTTCTGTAGGTATAACGTAACTTTCCCATTAGTCATATAGGACATACCGAGAACACCTTCTTACTTATGACAATATCTTGATTGGACTATCTGTTCCATTATTGTTAACACATTAAAAACTGACACACTTGGCTTCGCGCGTAAAATGTTCATTTTAACCATTTAGCATTCATTAGCGTTGATTTGTTAAAAGTTTATTGATGAATTGAAACGTTTTCCTGTTAGACCAGTCATTGGCAAAACATTAGAAATTTCGTAAAATGGTTTATGTGCGAAATGAAAAAAATATAAATTATTCAACAACAATAATCGAAGGTGCATTTTAGTGCTTTTTCCCTTATGCGGGAAAACGGCAAAAGCTACGTGGTCGTACACGGTGGTCCAAAATTGTCTCCCGATATTTCTGTAGCTGATAGTACACTTCTGTGCAAGGAAATCCCGTACACCTATTTTTCGCTATATTAAATCATTCTTTATTTATTTGTCAGTGTCATATTTTCGCAATGCCAAAATTAACTGAACATGAAAAAATGTTAATTCTCTCTAAAATTGAAGAGGGATGGTCTATCAGAGCAGTTGCTAACCATTATCAATTGAATAAAAGTACTGTTATGAGTGTGGAGAAAAGGTGGAAGGAGGAAGGTAGCGCAAAGAGAAAAGACGGTTCAGGCCGATCGAGAAGTTCAAATCTCGTTCAAGATGAAGCGCTCCTTGGCTGTTTGAGGGAAAATCCGTTTCAAACAGCAGGAGACGCTGTTCATGACAAATTTTCCAGCATCGAGGTCAACAGCTAGCCGAAGGATAGGAAAATTGGAATTAAAAAATTGTACAAGTGCCAAGAAGAAGAAAGAAGACCATATTAACAGAAGAACAGAACCCGCATTCTGTTTTGTAACAATGTTGTGTTTACTGATGAAAAAGTTTTTCAGTCTTGTAATGACGGACATATTCGGATGTACCGTCCTGCAAATACCAGGTTTTACGTACGTGTTTCCGCGGAACAGGTCCGGGCGATTTTCTGTTAATCTTTGGGCATGGATAAGCGTGCACGGTCCTGGTGTAGTGTGGCGTATTATGGGTAATGGTAGATTAAATGGACAGGTTTATAGGGATATTTTGGAAAACGTGATGCTTCCTTCGGAGGAGCAATTATATCTAAACATCATTTATCAACAAGACAACTGCCCTCTTCATACTGCCAGGATAATTACTCAATGGTTTGGGACCAATAATATAGAATTATTACCATAGCCTTCGCACAGTCCCGATATAAACCCAATTGAGAACGTCTGGGGTTTGCTAGTAAAAAAAATTATGAATGAAACTTCAGACCAAGAATGAAGAATTGTGATCGGCCATTGAAAACCGCTGGGAGGAGCTAAGAGAAAAAGAAAACTATTGTCGTAGACTAATTGCTTCTAATCCAACAAAATTTAATCACATCTTGGAAGGTAACGGAGCCTTGACAAAATATTAGCTTACATTATTTACACAATAAATTCAGTCGCAGTTATGTGCCGTCGTATCTGTGAATTTTTCAACGTCAATTTTTACATTTGTTATAAATCGAAATCATTCTCAGCTAGTGATGTAAAAAAGTAAAAAAAACAAGAATGCGTATGTTTTTCTTCTGGATTAACATACATATAACTTATATTACTTATGACGTTTCACAATCAGTGTCAGTTTTTTATATCCTATATGATAATAAAAAAATCTAAATTCCAAAAAGACTGATTCACGCCACTTAATATGAGTAAAAACTGGATTATTTTATTTTTCAAGTGTACGGGGTTTCATTGCACAGAGGTGTACATCCATTTTATTAATTTATAAAATTATTTCCAAAAATGGATATAAATATTATTTTTTCTGCATATCTTCCGACAGCTATAAGGTGGCTGTCAGTATTTTACCCTTAACTTTTTTATTTTTTACATATTTAAGTTTCAAAAAATGTTTGGCATGAGCCACCCCATTACCACTTCCACCCCATTGTTAAAGGGGGTAAAAAAATAAAATTGTAATTTATATGTGTACAAGAACCAAAGGCCTCAAAATGTTTTTTTTGGCATCAGTCATCCCCACTATCACCCCCATTACCACCCAACTAATATTACTGCACTAATATTCAGCTGAATAGTATAATTATTTTATAGTGGTGGAAAAATGATTTTTTATGTTTTATTAAAGTGATATTGTGAACTAATTAGCTCTCTGTGACAATTTGGCGATATAGAAACTCCCGAAGAATATTATTACAACATAATTATAAAACTATTTTATACAGGCTCTATTATCCCCTTATAAATGTTCCCGATATATCTCTCATAGAACTTCAATTGTTCGAGTCTTTTTATTTGATAACGATTATATAAATGTTGCGGAGGTATTATAAAATTTGTGGGTTGCTCCTTTAATGTTGTATTACCTACAAATCCTACAAGTGATATAAACGTTCTTACAACTAATTACAAAGCGATTATACACAAACTGTATTAAGGTGTTTTAACGGAACTTCTATACAGCTGAAAGTTTGCCGTTGCAGCATTTCACATGCAATAGTTACATTTATAAAACTGTGCAAGTGGGGAAAAGAATTGTTGTTCTTATTGCAACATGTGAAATACATCAAACGATGTGCAGTTTTCGATACCATCAGAATAATCAGCATGATATCTATATGGAAAAAATGAAGCGCAGTGGAAACTTTCGTCATAAAGTGAGTCAGATTTAATGGTATGTTACAGAGATATAATGGAAATGATAGTGAAAATCCAGAGAGCTCAGTGACAATAATTTGTGCTGTACTTCACATAATTTCAGCTGAAATACATATACAAGAAATATTTTGAAGCCACTGACTGATTAGTGGAAATATTGAAATTCATCTACTTTCACTCTGGACAGCTACGTATGATACATATCTATATAGTTACCGCCAAAATAACCAAAGAGCTGAATTGCTTTATATGGCTGCGCAATACATTGAATTGTTTTATAAGAGGACCCACTGTACTACTACTCGTAGTTATCTAATGGCTACGTAAGAAGCTAAATTATTCCCTAAACTAAACCGCAGCCTGCCTCTATAAACTAAAGGTGCTTGTGGTTATATATATAGTCACTGCATAACGAGCTGACTTATTTTATAGCAAAATCTCTATACAATAAAAAAAAAGAGTATTTAGCTCTATAATAACTATATAGCGAGTTGGATTTTTCTATACGATAATCCATAGTAGCTTTTACGCTACATAAGAACTTTATTGCTATATAATAGTTACATAACGAGGTAAATAGTTCTATAAAATAACTTGCGTAATATTGGAATATGTATAATTACCGTCAATTGACCCAATTATTTTTAAGACACTTAGCAACAGTCTCTATGCAACTAAAAGAGCTTCATAACAGCTATAAAACAAATAGTGTTGAAAAAGCCGTTTAACAAACGCAAAGGTTGTACTATTTCAGCCACCATATGTATGCAACGAAATTTATAATTTGGGAACCTTTATAAAATAGTTATATAAAAAAGTGTAAACGAACTTCTATTCGGCTCTGCCTTTATAAGAGCTTCTTAAGATATTTTATAGATGCTGTATGAATGTTTCTAAGGGCTAAATAGTTGTATGAGTGTTTTTTTTTGTGGCGAACGATAAAAATGTTTTGTAAACCTGCGCCTATTCTGAGACCTTAATTATAAAGCTTTTACTTTTATATAATGGTTATATAGCTATTATAACTTAATTAGTGTTAGTTGGGCACCCCATCCCATTATTAAAGGAGGTAAAAAAATGACATTGTGATTTAGTTTGGGTATAAAAGCTAAAGGCCTCAAAATTTGTTTTAGACATTAGCCACCTCTGCTACCACCCCCTTTGATAATGAGGTCGGGGTGTAGTGTGGGACTTACATAAAAAGAGACATGGCTAGGAAATCTGGATGTGGAAGTAGTGTTTCCTTAGGCAGCGCTCTTTAGTTCTCATCAGGCAAATTTTGCTATACATTAGGAAACAAAAATGTACGTGCACACATTTGAAGTACTTTAAATAGAGAGAATAGTGAGCTGAACAAAAACTTTCTACACAAGTCCGAAATTATGATGCTCCAAACTACGCTGTACAGATCAGGTGTTTAGCAATGTCTTGATTTTTCGATCATACGGAGAGAATGGTAAAAGCTAAATCGAAAATGTCTATTTAATTTTTTATGTATAAAATGCTGCATGAAATTAGTGTAAAATAAATCCCTTGTGATAAGTAGAACAGTGAATGCAGCGTTTCAAATATGATACTGTAACGTGCTTACGCCCTTTTTGTAAACACCCTGTATCGTGGGTTCGGAAATTATAACAGGGTAACACTAAACACTAATTTATTGATTTACTTAATTACAACAATAACTACTTCGCTAATAACACACTATGTACTACTTGATCACTTTACTCTCTTCTGTTCTGATCTTACTACTCTTGCTATCTAAACTGAACTTTATCACTGTGTTTACTCTTTGACCATTTCAACTGACAATTAGTACTGCACTAACTTCTCCCTTTTTGGTTTACTCCATGCCTTATATACCTAAAGATGACAGATCTAGAAGCTTCTCTGATGACGTCACCATACTCTAGACAGTTCCAGAACAGATATGTCATCACTCTAGACTTTCTAGTAAGTTCTTTCCACATTCAGACATCCGAACTACTGAATTCTGTGCCTACTTTTCAGTGCAACCAACATAACCTTAAATCTTAAGGGGTTGCAACATATTATAATACAAAATAATAGCTAAAAGTGTCTGACTACTCGTAGTTTTTTTTTTTTTTTTAACTATTTAACGTCGGCCTATTTCCGCTACCAGGGCCTATCACCGACGCCAGGAGACAAGCTATCCCCAACCTGGAAATTTTGCCGAACCTCTTCCCTTAAGAAGAGTAGGGATCTTTTACTTGTCTAACATTTAATAGACAAGGGACCGCCTGCTTTACATCCCCTCCGAAGGATGGTATATCCACTACGTAATCCTCGTCTAAAATTACGTAACTTCCGAGTGTACACTGATATACAAGCCTCTAGAAGGTGGGGCGAGAACGCTGTGTTTCCCAAGATAGGTGGGTCACCCACGTAGTTTTCTTCGTAGTCTTTTTTACGCAGAGGGCAGAGGGCGACGAAAATTGCACATAATACAATTTTAAACGCTTCATATAATAATGAACTAAAACTTGATCAGAGGTATGATTTCTCAAAGAGTGCAAATCGACGTTTTTGCCAATGTTTTCACAAACTAAAAATCGTTTCCACGCCATTCTACATAATCATGCACAGTAAAAATACAAAGCAGTTCTCTCTCTCCAAATTAGTTGTTGCAACCTGAAACAACTTTGCATTGTTCATAGATCCAAAAGAGACTAGGTAACTTTTTCTCAATGTATTTTGTGGTAATAGCTAGGTTGAAACGAAATGAGCATATTTTCCTTTGATTATTTCACTTATTAGCATGGTAGCCAGTGAAATCCCATTTTTAAAGTCATTTCACCAATCAAATGTCATTCATTAGTGGTAAACAACTGCATTGGCTTTTTTTCTGAAAATACAATCTGTATTTTCCAATGCGAATTTAACCAATCTTTAGTGTTCATATCGATGTCAACTGTGTCATTTTCATCTTGTAATGAATCAGTTTTGGGAGTTCGTACAATCTATCTATACCTTTACAGTCTCAGGAGGGGAGACAAAAGACATCCACCATTGTTGAAATAGCCCTTCTTGCATTTACAGGAAATTGTAGCAATTGAATATTGTGGCGCTGGCTCTTGTGTCGTAGTAATAGGCAGTAGTCTATTTTTCATTTACCAGCCCCGCCCCACTTTAGAGGATCTAGTTCGTTTCCGTCCCAGCGCTGAAGCCGATAAAATGCCCACCGTCCATGGTATTTAGCAGCGTGCGCAGTGGGAGGCAATGAAGCCAAGTAAAATACTTACTAGTAATTAGTCTTTTCATATTAAAAAATTATAGAACACAATAGAGCTATTAGTTTGAGGAAGAAAATGGTTACATGGTAAAAGAAGAAGAAGTATAACAGCCCGTTCATTTGATAGGGATTCGATACGGTAGTTCATCATGGGCGGGGAAACTACCCATTCGTTCATATTTGACGATCGGTTTTGTCACCAGCCGTATGCGGTGATTCGATAAAAAAAAACGAATGGGTCGTCAGTAGCACATACATGCATATGAGCAGCTTCACGCAGTTTGATTATTTTGCCGAAAACCGTACGCTGCATTGAGTCGTCAGCTGTTTTATTCAATCGTTCAGTTTACTACTACTTCTAGTTAATAGTATAAGCCTTTTCCCTGACTACTAATGCATCTAGTAGTCATAGTCCTGTCTTGCTGGGTCAAGTCTCTTTTTAATCTTCTTAATAAGTCATCAGTAGATAACAGGCCTTCGAACATAATTTAAAATTTTTTAGTCATCGGTCCTCAGTTGACACATAAGATTTCAGAAGGACCCCATAATATGATCCATCCGTCCATCCATCTGCCTAACAATAGGATGATTACAACGTTGACGATACCAATACATAAAATGTCTCTCGTGTGAAAGAATGGACTTAAGAGGGATGCGAAAAACACTACCATAGTAAAAACTGGAAACTTTGGAACTATAGTATTCGTGAGCATTTCTAAAATAGAATCTGCTTCAGCTCTGAGTATAACTTTTGGTACTCTGTTCCGTATTGTTGTGTTGCAGTGTTTTGGTACACCATACTACCAATTCGTAGGTTATCATGTATTGTATGAACCCAAGGTTAACTTGGGATTTACTCCCCAGTCTTTTCCACACGTGCCTACATCTTCCCGGGGCAATTGTTACTTTCTGTGTGACTTTTTGGATGTGGATATCCCATGTCAGTTTTCATTCAAAATTTACCTCGCTGGCAAATGAAATTTCCACTCCATTGGGCCTTAGGGATTTTAGGCCTCCAAAGGCTCTTTTTCGTGTAAAAGTGTGAGCTGTTGTTAGAATATTACTTTTTTTCTATAAATTGTATTATCTTCATATAAGTAATTCTTTCAAAAAGCTTCGATATTATTCTTAAGGCTGTGGAATGTGTCTGAAATTTTCCATATCATTGGCGAAGCTTTTTTTATAAATTGATGTAACGGTTGTTTCTGTTAGAATTTGTGGAAGGCACCTTCGTTGATAGAGATATTTTAGAGATAGACAAGATGGTCAGTGTAACACCATCTTTTATATTTTCTAATATTTCAGCTGTTCAACCAGAAGAATTTGTATTTTTTTTTACAAGATCTTCGCTGACTTCTTGAACTGTGATAGGTGCAACGTATATTGATTGTTCTATATTTGTCGATGTGGGATGTGGTAAACGGTAGTGAAAGATTTACATATACTAAAGTGTTGTACTAATTTGTTAAGTGCATCTGTGGAGAAAAGCTAGCAAAGATGCTGCCCATGTCTGTTGGATTATATATTGTTTTGTTTCCAACTCGAGAGTTAGTTTGCAATTTTTATGTTGTTTACGCCCTAGTTTTGTGTTTATAATACCAATTCCTTCGTTTTATTAGGTGCATTACTTATTTCACTTTTGTAGTAGTTTCGTTTGGCATGTTTTGTATTATTTTTGAGTTTTATTTTTTTTGCGCTATACAATATTTTTGTTCTTGCGTTTGAAAGATTTGCCATCATCTAGCATGTATTTTTTAAGTAGAGATAAGAGGATCAAGAACATCAAAGCAAAAAGGACAGCAGAAGTCAATACAGATCACAAACGACTATATGGAAAACTAGAAATACGAAAAAAGTAAAGGAAATAACAAAACATCGTACAATACCTGGAATATTTTCCTACTGCAGCACGAAAACTTCCAGAAACTATACCGCAAGAAAATAGGAGGACTGACTGACAGGAGCAGCACTAAACTGGACATTAATGAGTATAAAAATGAAAATTGCAGCAAGAAAAATTTCTAAAGAGGGAGAAGTCACATATAAACCCAACAATAATGGGAAAAACAGCAACTATGAACAGGTAAAAAAGATGAGGTCTACATACAAATAACACCGGACGTGGAACATAAGCGAAAAAATTAAAAGAAACGTAAAAAAATAGAGGCGGAGAGAAAGCACGAGGAGAAAAATGCAGGACATTTTTTGAAAATGTAGAAACTTTCAACAGGGCATCTGGAAAAAAATATATAGAAGAAACAACAATTCGTACATAAGAAGATACATATCACTGCAACATTGGACCAAGAAACTGAAGGAAGAAGTGAACGCAAAGAAAAATCGAACAAAATTATTACTAAAACCCAACCACTGAGTTGAACATGCAACTAGGAATAACCGTTAGAGCTAGAAAAAATACTGCATTTGGAGTAGACAAAATAAACGAATTAATGCATTATGGAATGGATAGGCTAAAGGAACAAACCTTAGAAATCATTAGCAGAGCATGGAAATCACACTCTGCCTACGGAATGGAGCAGAGGGTATATATGATTAGAGAAGAACAACATTCTGCAGCATAGGCTAGAAATACACACAGTACAAAATTCCTGCTAGAACAACTAGAAAAAAACATCGGAAACTACCAAAGAGCATTCATTAAGACACGTCAACGGACGACCATATGTAGACCACCAGAAGTGCCCTGGAAGAAAAAATTGAGTGACAAGGACAAAACTGCACATCTCAATACATTTCCAGAAGGCAATTGGTACTATCAGTCACGCAGCCATACTCAACACCCTACGCAACAAAGGAATACCACTGCACTACTCAATAAACAGGAAAATAAATGTCTGTCTCCACGAAAACAGTGCAATTCAATGGATCGGAGAGACGACGGAAACCAAACAGAACAGTATACCAATCAAGCAAGGATGCCCTCTATCCCTCTCCGCTATTCACCACGGTTCTAAATCAAGTAGTACAAAGCACAATAAAAGAAACACCAAATAGGAGTTTGCATTCTAAATCGTCCAAGGCTATACGTCCCGCGACATCGGGGAGGCCGTGGACTCTTGATTTTGGAGAGTCTTCATAATAGGATGGTTCTGGCTGGAACGTAAGGTCATCCGGAGTTCGGATCCTCTCCGGAACCATGAAAATACAAGCCTGAGACCGAGGGATTCATAAGGGCTTGCCAGGATGGTGTACTCAATACCCTCGTCTATCGTAGTCGTGTCATGGGTATAGAGATCTCCCGATGTCAGCTGCAGGGCGCCAGAGACTTTAATGCGTTTGCTGTTGGCTTGCCCGGCATATGCAGTCACGGCCTATATCCAAAGGCACGGAGCATTATTTAAGGATAAGGATATTGAGTTCATTGTGGGAAATGAGAAGTGTCTTAATTTATTGGAACTACTCGTTTCTCGCCGTCAGGCAAATACAACAAGCCTGACGTAGTCCTCCTCGATCACCAACTCAAGATAATGTATGTTGTAGAGTTCTCGGCTTCCGCGGAGAACAACATTGTCTTGAAGAAGGAGGAAAACGGACAAAATATCGAAATTTGCTCTTCGAACTCCGCAGACTTTATCCAGACCACCACTAAGTTGGTGGTACTGATCATGGAACGAGACTGGCAGAGATCTTAGCCGGCAGATTGCAGAAGGCCGTCATCCTCGATTCGTTACGTCTACTCAGGGCACACGATTCCCGGACCCAGTAGTCACCACACGGAGTGGGGGATGGCTACCGATACTACCAGCGAGTGTCGGAGCCACAGAGAAGGGTGACTGGTTTTTAACAAATTTGATATAAAACTAAAAAACACGCTTTTATGAGTACCGCACTAAAAAGTTAAAAGTAATTAATTGATTACGTTCTAGGCATAATGAACAAAATGTAATGTAGGCTTTTAAATTTAAATTAGCGCTACTCATAAAATCTTGTTTTTTAGTTTTTTAAACTATAATTTTCTATAGTCTTTATTGTTATTTTACTTCCACATCCAGTGGAAGTATAGTAACGACAAAAAAATTTTAAAAAATTTTTATTGTTCAAATAGGCTTAGAATGTCATGAAACGTCGAGACTTTAAGTTCGAGCGAAAAAAATTTTCTGTCTGTCTGTTTGTCGGTCTGTCTGTAACTTTTTTTGTGCGCACGTTTAGACAATATTTGGTACACATATGTACTTTAACGAGATCTAGAACTAGATTATATTTTCTTCTTGTTCCGTCGAAGGGCTGGGGAGTAAATTGGGGTAAATTTGGGCTAAATGGGTAAATCAAGCAGGTAAGAGTCCATAAAATTGGTATTTAGTATATACAAGAGAAGCTAAGGTCTCAAAAAAAAATTTTGGCATTAGCCACCCCCCATTACCACCCACACCCCATTATTAAAGGGGATGAAAAGAAACTGTGATTTAGTGTGTGTACAAGAACCAGAAACCTCAAAATATTTTTTTACTTCATCCACCCCCACTACCATCCCCTATCACCACCCCCATCCCACTACCGATGTGGGATATCGTTTTATGGGTTTTTGGGGTAGAAGATTTCAAATATTTTGTTATTAAAGTTCCGTAAACAATTATTTCCACATACAAAGTTTTTTAGTTGTGAGTGACTTGGATAGAAAATCTGGATGTGGAAGTAGTGATTATTTCGGCAGCGGTTTTTTTTAGGGCGGAACTGATGCAGCACGATTATACGAACTAGTTTATTAAATTGAATTTTAATATCTATTTTTTTCCATTTAGGTACTTTCTTTGTGTCTGTCGACTGGCCTATGTTAGAAATTGAATTCGGACTTCTTAGAAGTTACCTATTCAAATTACCACTTTGTTGGAACAGACATACAATTATGTCATCTACGCTAACATTGCATTAACATGACCATAATTTATGTAAATAATAATTGAAAATCGCCTTCCGACACTTTTTTACAATGTCTCAGGGTCTCGTGTGTCGTATGACTGATAAGTATTATTTTTTTAAGTAAACCTCGTCATCGTTTTAGTGTGAGAACATGAAATGATAAAATTAATTATGGCCGTGTTAGCTGAGTATACATTACCTGGCATGAACTTGCTTAAGGATAGGATTTTGCAGAGTGTTTATTATAAATATTAAAAAGATCATAAATGGTATAATCTTTAAAACTGTTTCAGGTACTTTCCATTACTCTAAGGAATAAAACCATATACAGTTTTTATCATAAATTTTGTATGTAGTTAAATGCCATGCTCTAATAATTAAATTAGGAACTATTTTCATTGACAAACTACAATATTCAAGTACAACAAAAATGTATAATAAAAAATATATATAGTTGTATTCGTTAGAACAATTAGTACAGTAACTAGAGGTTTTAACTTCGGAATAATGTCATATTGAACGGATTTCGGTCATTTTTGGCAATATAATAGTAAATGCTTCACAGAAAAGTTTCTATATTGTGCAGGAGCTAGCTAATTTATAGGGGGTGGATGCCACCCCCTCTCAGAGGTGGCACTTAAAAAATATATATATTTATTGGAGCTGAAGTAGAATCAAATTTTAAGAAGAAAAGGTTCTATGCAATTTTTCACATAAATTGATAATTTTTAAGTTATAACGACTTCAAAATTGCGATTTTAGCTTAAAAAAAAGGCATTTCCAAACGGCTTTCATCAAGTATCTCGAAAAGTATTACTTTATCGAAAAAATGTTACAGACCAATTACAGAAAGTGCAAACTGGAAATTAATTTTGTTTATTGATGTAGGATTAATAATTTCGGAAACATTTAAGTTTATATTTGGTATCCAAGTGTTTCGAAATTACCTTTAAAGTTTAAAATGCATTTTTTTCTAAAGCAAGTGCTTTAAATGAGCAAAAAAATTTCAGCATCTAGGTAATACTACATCTTGACGAAAAACTGTATTTGAGATAATTTTTTTAAATTACTGGCTAATTAGAGTAACAAAATGGCGACCTTTTTATATAAAAAAATATAAATACGCACATTTTTTCGTCATTTCTTATGCTACAGGAACGAGTAAAAAATAATTTGAAAGCGCAATTAATTGTCTTTAATTCCATTTCTCAGCATGTGTGACGTAGGTGTCACAATTTCTGAGATATTTAACATTTAAATTGCATTTTTTGTCTTATAAACGTTCGGACGCCATTTGTAAACTTTCATATCTCCGAAACTATTAAATCTATGTAAATAAATAAACGAGCGAAATTCATTATCAGTTTGAGAGCTTTATTTTTGGTATCTACCCATTTTTCAATAAAACTAATATTTATTGATATATTTGCAAAAGGAAAAAAAATACGTTTTATCGAAAATACCTTTATAGTTTAAACTGTATTTTTTTTAAAGCGAGTGCTGCATACAAACCAAAAAATTTGAGCATCTACGTCATGCTATATATTAATGAGAAACACTGTTTGAAATTCTTTTTTTTAATTACTGGCTAATTACAGTAACAAAATGGACGCTATTAGTAAAAAAATGTGTAGACGCGAATTGCTTCGGTCATAACTTCTTTGTTTTTTATGCTACAGAAACAAATTAAAAAATAGTTGAAAGCTTAATTAATAACCTATTATTCTACCTATTAGCATCCTTGACGTAGGTGTCACAGTTTCTGAGATATTTAACTCTCACTCTAAATAATTATCTTATGAACACTTAGATGCCAAATGTAAACTTAAATATCTCCAAAATTATTAATCCTACATCGATAAACAAAAAATATAATTAATTCCCAGTTTGTACTTTCTGTAATTGGTCTATATCATTTTTTTGATAAAGTAATACTTTTCGAGATACTTGACGAAAGCCGTTTGGAAATACCTTTTTTTTTTAAGCAAAAATCGCAATTTTGAAGTCGTTATAACTTAAAAACTATCAATTTATGTGAAAAATTGCATAGAACCTTTTCTTCTTAAAATTTGATTCTACTTCAGCTCCGATAAATATAATTTTTTAAGTGCCACCCCTGAGAGGGGGTGGCATCCACCCCCTATAAATTAGCAAGCCCCTGCACAATATAGAAACTTTTCTGTGAAGTATTTAATTTACTATTATACTGCCAAAAATGAACGATATCCGTTCAATATGACATTATTCCGAAGTTTTGCATATTTTTTACATCTAGTAGTACAGTCACTGAAGGTTTTCACCTCCGATTTCGTTGAACCTCCATCGATTTTCATGAAAATTTGTGAGTAGTTAGATGATACCTCAAGAAACAAAAGTGACATAGTGCCAACTTGCGCTTTTACCCTGGGGGTGGATGCCACCCCTTCTCGGGGGGTGGAAATTATTTTATGAAAAATAACCCCAGGAATCGATAGAGGGACCAATTCTAAGCAAAGTTTGTTATATAAAGTTATTAAAATACATCAATACTTTTTGAGTTATTAAAGATCAAAGATTTTGATTTTTCGTGAAAAAAATGCATGTTTTAAAGCGGTTTTTCATAAATAACTCAAAAACTATAAGTTTTTTCAAAAAAGTTGTCATTACCAAAATTGAAGCTAATAAAAAAACAAATAAATTCCTTCCTTAAAAAACCTTTTAATGTTAATTCAAAGTGAGCTATAGGTAATTGAATGTATATTTTTTTTTTTTTGCATTTTATAAAATATACTTACTGAACACTTTTCAAAGTACTCAGAAATACCTATCAAATGAGCTGTAGAAGAAGTTGATAGCATCAAAATTAAGCAAATTATGATGAAAATAAGAGAACCCTTTCGAATTTTTTAATAAAAGTGAAAAATAAAACCTACGCCATTTCCACAAAAATTAAAATTTATAGTAATCCCTATAAGACTTTCTTTATTTTAGCATAAGTAATGACTTTAAAAATTTTGACCGGTTTAGAATGCACATTTTTGAAAAAAAATATGATTTAAAAAAATCAGAATTTTTCAAATTTTCGTAAATTTCATTTTCTTTTGATAATAACTCCAAAAATACTCGATATACGTAAAAAAAATAATAGAGAACGAAATTTGAGTTTTTTTTTTAACAAAGATTTTAGTTTTTTTTATTTTTGTAGGAGAAAAAATAACCGAGATAGAAACGTTTAAAGCCTAAATTTTACTGCGAGAACCATGTAACCGGAGCCCTTTAAAATTTTGTCTTTTAAAAAATAAGGGTTTTAAAAGATTAAATTTAATACGATCTTATAGCCCTTGAAATTACCTTTCAAATGGTTTTTGGATGAACCTGATATCATAAAAATTAACGGAGTTATTGTAAAAAAACCAATAACATTTTTTTGGAAAAATTTTTTGAGCAGAGATTTTGTATGCATATATAGGAAAAAAGATAGATAGTAAGAAGTAGACGTGTCGATAGGTACATGCTCACAAAATATACATGTGCGAGTGTGTGTATGTTTCTTTTGAAGGTAGAAAAAGTGAAAGGAATTCTAGTATGCTGTGTGTCTATTGAATATTTCAGTATATTTCCAAAAGCGGAGTAAGTAATAAAAAAGATTCTAAATAATTAAAGCTATTAAAGCTGATAAAAAAAAAATTCCATTATTTTTATGACAAGTGGTAGTTTTTAAGGGTGGAAAATTTCGCAATAAATAAATAATTACTTTAATACTCAGTAAATGAGATTTCAATTCAGTAATGTATTATTCAAATGATTAAAGTTTCTTGAAACCAATTTTTTCAATGATTCTGCATTAAGGGTGTGGTTTTTAAGGGTTGAAATTTCACAGTCAACCAAAAATTATATCATAAACATTAAACAAACCGTTTGTGTAATGTTAATATGCGATTTCATATTTCAGAAATACAAAAAATGATTTTTTCATGATTTTCGATTTAAGAGGTGGTTGCTAAAAGGGTTGAAAAATTAATTAAAATCATAAATCATGCATATAAGTGTTGAAAAATATTTATTTTATCTAATTAAAAGAGATTACTTACGCCAGAATGCTTAAATCTGCGTTTTTTCCCATTTTTAAAAAAAGGGGTGGATTTCACCTCTAAAATGCAAAAAGCGCAAGTCGAGCATATGTCACTTTTGAAGTTAAGGATAAAATATACTCAATCCCAAATTTTCATGCAAATCGATGGAGGTTCACCGAAATCGGAGGTAATAGTTGATTTTTACCTTCATTCACTGTACTATAAGTACTGTACTAAATAGCAAGTATCTAAAACAGTTTTAAAGATTATACTATGTTTGGTTTTTTAAATATTTATAATAAATCGAAAATAAACGCATATTTCCATCTCACTCTGCAAAATCCTACCCTTAAGGTTTTTTTTTATTAAACGGTATGAAATATGAATGTTTCGTTGCCGAATCAGATGGAAGAGTTATGTTACGAGTTATCAAACTAGAGCATGAAGAAAGAGGTATAAAAAGTTAGGTTATTTTGAGATTCTTATATTACTATTTCTTTTCTGTCTCATCTCAAAAAAACCGTCTTTATTCGTTTGCCCTATAACGTAGTATTGATTTTAGACTATTTAAATGTTTATCATGCATAAGTGGTTAAGCTTCAGCATATGGGGGTAAAAAGCTACTTGAAAATTGCATATCATATTTTGTTGTCAGTTTCTTGGCAATCAAACGCGAATCGTTGTTCAGCCGGAGAAAAAATACGCAAATACACGAGAGCATAGTTCGGTGGTCGGTCCTTTATCATACATAAATATTGTGGTAAAAGTACAAATATTCGACAATAAAAGGAACGATAACAATGGAATCGACAATTATTATGTATTTACAAATGCATTTTCTTTTTGTCACTACCCGTGAGAAAGTAATATAATGGCCCGAACATTCGTAATCAGTTATGTTAACAGATAGAAAACATATTGGAATAGCTTATCGAAAAATGTCTTCTTCTTTAATACTACAGTACCTAGAGGTAAAAAATATACAAGATTAAGAAATATGTAATTATATATATTTTTTATATACAACGTGATCTACCACGACATGCGGAATATTTAACAGTAATTTGCCCCCACCGAAAGGAGTTTAAAAAATGAAAAATCAAAAAAAATTACTTTATTTTTTTTTTGTAGAAATGCGTCGCCAATGACTTTAACGTAATCTGACGTAACGCGGTACAACCATATCACTTTATCAGACTTGGGACTGACACTATTGACAGCAAAGCTGGAGCGGGTAGAAGTGACTTTTTGGTTTTAATCAAATAACACTACAAAAATAACGAAATAAATCGAAAAGACATTGACCCTAGGCTAGTGAACTCAACAACAAGTAGGTATAAGAGATATTTACTTAAACCGTCAATAACACGCCGGTGTCCTGCCGACCGAAAGCAGAAAACGCGACACTTTGACCGCACTCGCCGGCTTCACTTTTTATGCCGATTAAGGAAATGTAAACATCTAATATGTTCTTTCACAAGTAAGTTCGTCGCTCTATTACTGACCTAGTGAATAACAGTAGTGTATCTTCGTAAATTTTAACCATTTTTAATATACTAAATTACCTCGGGACACTCTAAAATTTTGCAGGGGCTTTCCCACATTGAAGACTAGTACACCATTTTATTTTCCGTATATCATGGTAAATCACGTTGTATATACAATCACCCAATACAAAAACGAAGTTTATGCATTTAAACCACCAGGAAGTGTTACAAGAGTGTGGTTCAATATTAAAGCGATGTCAAAAGTGTTACGTTAAACATATTTAAAAATTTATTTAAGTTCGTTTTAATTACAATTTATTTATTTTAAGTTGAGGGTTATAAAATGGGATATTTTAAACCAAGTTGTAATCTTGCTTTACTATTTATTTTGTTATATTTATTATCTTGAGCCAACGTTATCGTGAAAAGTACATAAAAATGTCAGTTTATAGAGGTTTTCAAATTCGTCAACAGAAGCATTTCAATTTGTTTGGGAACTTCTGCTTTTTTTAATTTGTCGACTGCAATCTTTGTTCAGATAGCGAACGACCTCAAGTTAAATTTCAGTTGACTCTACAAGTATATCATAGTGCAATAAAGCTATCAGATTCGGCCGAAAAAATGCACCAGCTCTTGATTTATAAGAAATGAACTACTTATGTAAAAAATATAAATATCCAATCGAGAACATACGTCGAGACAAAGATTGCTGGCGTATAACGACAATGTCGGCCACAGATGTCGGCGAGAAAGTTTCTTTGATTTGGATGGGCCTTTCTTTATGTTCAGTGTAATAATGAGTATTGCTATTCTTATGATCATTTTTCATTGTAGCGGTAAAAATCGATTTAGATCAACTCGTTTAATAAAATATAAACATTTTTTTTGTCTAACGTATAAATCTAATTAGTTGCGGATGTTATAGTACAGTAACTAGAGGTTTTAACTTCGGAATAATGTCATATTGAACGGATTTCGTTCATTTTTGGTAGTCTAATAGTAAATGCTTCACAGAAAAGTTTCTATATTGTACGGGGGCTTGCTAATTCATAGGGGGTGGATGCCACCCCCTCTCAGGGAGTGGCACTTAAAAAATATATAATTTATTGAAGCTGAAATAGAACCACATTTTAAGAAGAAAAGGTTCCATGCAATTTTTCACATGAATTGATAGTTTTTAAGTTATAACGACTTCAAAATTACGATTTTAGCTTAAAAAAAGGTATTTCCAAACGACTTTCGTCAAGTATCGCGAAAAGTATTACTTTATCGAAAAAATGTTAAAGACCAATTACAGAAAGTACAAACTGGGAATTAATTATATTTTTTGTTTATTGATGTAGGATTAATAATTTCGGAGATATTTAAGTTTATATTTGGTATCCAAGTGTTTCGAAATTTCCTTTAAAGTTCAAAATGCATTTTTTTCTAAAGCAAGTGCTTTAAATAAGCAAAAAAATTTGAGCATCTAGGTAATGCTACATCTTAACGAAAAACTGTACTTATTTGAGATAATGTTTTTAAATTACTGGCTAATTAGAGTAACAAAATGACGACCTTTTTTATATAAAAAAATATAAATACGCACATTTTTCCATCATAACTTCTTTATTTCTTATGCTACAGGAACGGGTAAAAAATAATTTGAAAGCGCAATTAATTGTCTTTAATTTCATTTCTTAGTATGCGAGACGTAGGTGTCACAATTTCTGAGATATTTAACATTTAAACTGCATTTTTCGTCTTAGAAACGTTCGGATGCCATTTGTAAACTTTCATATCTCCGAAACTATTAAATCTATGTAAATAAATAAACAAGCGAAATTCATTATTAGTTTATGAGCTTTATTTTTGGTCTCTACCCATCTTTCAATAAAACTAATATTTAATGAGATATTTGGAAGATGAAAAAAAAATTACGTTTTATCGAAAATACCTTTATAGTTTAAACTGTATCGTTTTTCTAAAGCAAGTGCTGTATACAAACCAAAAAAATTGAGCATCTACGCTATGCTATATATTAATGAGAAACAGTGTTTGAAATTCCTTTTTTTAATTACTGGATAATTACAGTAATAAAATGGCGACGTTGTTAATAAGAAAATGTGTAGACGCACATTGCTTCGGTCATAACTTCTTTGTTTTTTATGCTACAGAAACAAATAAAAAACAGTTGAAAGCTTAATTAATAACCTATTATTCTATCTATTAGCATCCTTGACGTAGGTGTCACAGTTTCTGAGATATTTAACTTTCACTCTAAGTAATTATCTTATGAACACTTGGATGCCAAATGTAAACTTAAATATCTCCGAAATTATTAATCCTACATCAATAAACAAAAAATATAATTAATTCCCACTTTGTACTTTCTGTAATTGGTCTGTAATATTTTTCTGATAAAGTAATACTTTTCGAGATACTTGACGAAATCCGTTTGGAAATATCTTTTTTTTAAAGCTAAAATCGCAATTTTGAAGTCGTTATAACTTAAAAATTATCAATTTATATGAAAAATTGCATAGAACCTTTTCTTTCACTACAAATAGTGATTTCTTTTCTTTTTAAAATTTGATTCTGCTTCAGCTCCAATAAATATATATTTTTTTAAGTGCCACCCCCTGAGAGGGGGTGGCATCCACTCCCTATAAATTAGCAATATAGAAACTATTCTATGAAGCATTTACTATTAGACTGCCAAAAATGAACGAAATCCGTTCAATATGACATTATTCCGAAGTTTTGCATATTTTTTACCTCTAGGTACTGTACTATTAACCGATACGGTTTTTTTGTAAACGGCCCAAATTTAAATCGAATCGAAGTACCGGAAGTACCTGAACCAAAAAAAAATCAGTATATGAAGACATTCCAAGAATGTCCGCGGTTACTTGAAAAATAAAATAACTGATATATCATGTTTATATTATTACATACAAATAGTGATTTCTTTTATTTTATATTAAATTTTTTCCTCTTGATTGCCATTACTTACAGAATAAAATTATTTTGCTTTATTTTACACATTCTCTACTATAAAACATAGCTCAGTTTGCAAACGCTCAGAAAGTAAGAATCCAAATATAGTGAGTGAATGGATTTGAATGAAACCTTTGTTTCGTCTTTATACTCAAATATGCAAGTTAAAAAAAATTAAAGCGTGTGCAATTAAAAAATGATAAAGTATGGTGTATGGTGTGGTTTTATTGGATACCAAATAATAGGTCCTCATTTTGTTCACGGTAATTTGAATACCGAAAATTTTATTAACATTCTACGACAGGAAATTGGGCCCTTTGTAGACAATATGCCTGTAAGACAATTTCAAAATAGTATATTCTGTAACAAGGTTAGAATGAAAATTTGATACGAGTGGAAGATTCCGAACGCGAGCGAAAGCGAGCGTGAGGAACCACGAGTAGATCAAATTTTAATTCTAACCGAGTAACATACTGTATTTTCTCCACGACCATTAGTAAAAAAAACAATTAAATCTGAACAAAACAAGTTATTTATTGAAACAATTATATTACATTGTATTAATATTTATATTTATTTTATAGTGTTTGTATAATTACTGAATTGACACTGACAGTTTTTGACATCCACGGCAATCTATGTATTTTGTTGAGCATAATTATGGAATATTCATTCTGGCATTATAGAATGACAATACATGCAAAACACATAAGAAGCAAGTGTTTCAGAATAAATGTTCTATCTCTGGAGTGAGAATTTTTACTTTCTATTATTAAAAATGATTTCGGAATTATTACATTCTATAAAAAGGTTGTGGAGAAATGAATTTACGCCCCAGGTCACACGTCAAATGAAACACGAAATTATTTAAATGCTCAATTTGGGAAGGATTGGATAGGTATCTCTATATACCACTCAGGACTAGTTTATCAATGTCCAGTTAGCTAAGTTAACTAAACTGATAAGTAACAATTAATTTAGCTAACTGGACATTAATAAACAACAAAGTAGTTTAGATGTTCTTTAATTTTTAGGAAATGATACTATTTTGTGGCCAGCTAGATTCCCTGCCGACTTTTGGCTTTGGGGTTATTTAAAAAACATTATATATAGAGAGAGAATGTTCTTATAACATAGGAGAATTGAAAAACAAAACATTAGCTGCGTTTCGGACAATAACTCCTGTCATGATTGGAAATGCAACAAATGCTGTAAGGAGAAGGTGTCAAAAATGCATAGATGTCAATGGAAGACAATTCGATCATTTATTGTAGGTATTTTAGTTTTTGGCATAATTATTTTATATTTTATAAGAAGTGTTGTTAATAGTTTTCCATGACCTCCTTACAAATATATTAAATTAACCACTTTTTCTACAGATAAATATGACATATATCGTTGGGTAGCTAAGTTAAGTTGTGATCGTATAATGAAATAATTTACAGGGTGTTCCATTTAAATAAACACAAGTTATTCAATTCAATATGGAAATATTATCCTGTGAGTGGCTGTTAGATTCAGTTGATGTGAACTCCGTCTTGGATAACATTATTGTTAATATTAATGAAATAGCTGATAGGATAGCTCCTCAATATAGTTTAGAAATAAAAAGTAATCAAATTCCATTTTATGACAACGAATTAAGAATCAAAGCCAGGCAAAGGGATATTGCATATAAGCATTTTAAAAGAAGTTGCGACTTGGATAAAGAGCTAAATTGGCAGATTTATAAGACGGAACGAAATCAATATGTAGATATGTTAAAAAATAAGATAAAAATGTATTATGAGCAACAGATTGATATATATATATATATATATATATATATATATATATATATATATATATATATATATATATATATATATATATATATATATATATATATATATATATATATAAACACGACAGTAAAAAAATGTGGAAAAATTTAAAAACGATCATTAAACCGGTTGAATGCTATAGTTTTAACCAAATTCTATTCAATAACAATGACCAGTTCAAAGTGTGCATGGGTGAACTTGATATTGCCACTAACTTTAATGAATATTTTGTACAGAGTGATATTTCAATTAGTATAGATGTTGAATATCATTGGTTTCCTCAAAATGATTATGAAATCATTGATTCCAATTTTTCTAATTTTAAAATGTTAACCATGGGGCAACTTCGGAACATTGTTTTTTCACCTGACAATAAAATTAATAAATTACAGGTTATAAACAGCAAATTCCTTAAAGAGACTTTTGATGTATTCGGGCATGTTATTTTTAATTTTGTGAACACGTCTCTATCTAGAGGGGAATTTCCTAATTTATTCAAAACAAGTACAGTAATACCTATTCCAAAAATCAGTAATACCTTAGAAGCATGTAATTTTAGACCAATTAACACGTTACCAACTTTAAAGAAAGTTCTTGAATTGGCCGTTCATGAGCAACTTTTGGAATATTTTGACTCGCATAATCTTTTTCTAGGATGCCAGTCGGGTTTTCGTAAAAACCACTCGTGTGAAACGGCAATTCAACTCACATTGTCTCATTGGAAAAAAGTCGTAGATGAAAATGAATCTATTGTGTCTGTATTTTTAGATTTCAAGCGAGCTTTTGAAACAATAGATAGAAACATTTTGATTAGCTTATATACTATGATATTACAGGTACTGTGATAAAATGGTTTAAATGTTATCTTAACTCCAGAAAACAAAAAACTAGAACTACATCTGATGAAATCAATAATGACTAGGGGTACCACAGGGGAGCGTCTTAGGTCCGCTCTTATTTATTATTTATCTTAATAATATAAATTATGTTCCTGGAATTCATAAACTAAATTTGTTGGCCGATGATACGTTACTATATGTAACTGGTGAGAACTTGGCCCAGGTTGTTCAGTCAACAAATATCTCTCGAAGAAATATTGAAAATTATCTTAGAAACAATAAATTAAAACTCAACTCAAGTAAGACTAAAGCAATGATTACCACAACTTCCTATAAATATAGACGTCTTGACCTTGATACTCTTAAACTAAAAATTGACGATGTTGAGAGTGAACTTGTAAATGAAATAAAATACCTTGGCTTCATTATCGATAACAAATTGTCTCTTAACAACCATGCGGGATATGTCATTAAAAAAATTTCAAACAATCTTTATTTCCTTTCAAGAATTTCTAATGATCTATCATTATTTGCGTAAGTTACATGTTTTAATTGTATTATACAGCCACATTTTGACTATTGTAGGCCAGGCTAGATAAGGGTTGAACAACAAAATAATTCGTTACAGCAAACTGATAGCAGAATATTTTAGAACATATCAAAATTTTGAGGTTAGGATAAAAATGCTCTACACAGAAGTTGTAGATATTTTTATTACCTACAACATTTATATTTAACTTTTTTTGATAGGATGCGTAGTTAAGCCATAAATCGCAAAAAAACGTTTTTCACCCCTAAAAACCCACCCCATTTCACCCCAGATAACCGCAGGTGGTTCGGATTATTTTTCCTTCTTTAGTTGTGATATGTTCTAAAATATTCTGCTATCAGTTTGCTGTAACGAATTTTTTTTTTTTTAATTCTGGCACTTATCTAGCCTGGCCTATTGTGCCTCCGTTATGTTTTTGTTCAATCAAAATAAAATATCTCAACTACAGAAACTACAAAATAGAGGTAAGAGATTGATTCTGAAATGCAACCGGTACACACCCATAGAGTACATGCTCAATTCATTACAGTGGTTGTCAGTTAGTAAAAGGCTACGATGGTTTTTATTTATAAAATGACAAAGGGTGCTCAGCCGGATTACTTAAAAAATTTCCTTATACCCAATAATCAAATACATAATTATGGTACGAGATCCAACCATAACTTTCATATTGAAAGAACAAATTCCAGGTTCTGTATGAACTCTCTATTTTTTAACGGTTTGGACAGTTATAATAAGTTGCCCGATAATGTAAAATCAGCAAATAGCTTATCTAGTTTTAAAAATGAGATTCTAAACATTTTGAGGGAATAAATCTTAATAGGTTTAAATTCTACTTCATATCTTTTTCTGTTAGTAGTTCTAAGTTCAAGTATACTTATTTTAAAATCAGACGTGCAAAGTGAAGGATATAGTTAATTATTATTCAACTTTTTTTAGTGTTTTATTATATTTTATTAGTATAGTTTATTATTATAGTGATATGACATACCAAATCTGTTAATATGTTGTAAAGATCTTTTTATTATTAAGTACAAATTAGGTTAGAATAAAAATATCAATGTTTCCTGTTACCAACTTTTTTTTTGTATTTTATTATTATATTTTATTAGTTTAGTATTAGTTTATTATTATAGTGATATGACATATCAAATCTATTAATATGTTATGAAGATCTTTTTTTTAATATGTTATGTGTACATTAGGCTTGCCTACTTTCAATAAAGTTATTATTATTATTATTATTATCTCGAAAACTGAGGTATACATAATTTTCTTCTTATCATGAACGAATTCTACTTAAAAAAGTGCCTCAAGAATGTGTTACTCGATTTTCGATTGGACACTTGGTAATTGGGATATTTTCCAAAAACGCTCTGTAGCTCGGTAGTCCAAAAAGACAGACGATCGCGGTTTGCGCCATTGTTTCTTGAAAATCGAGCTCAGGACATCTATACTGGTTTTTGTCTATCCGTCATAGTTTTAGAGAAAACCCAAAGTCCCATCTAATGTGGTCCACCCTGTACAAACTGGACTAATAATTCTTGTAGCAAATTTACCTTTGTTGCATATCACTCCGTATTGGATAATAATAATTCTGTAATAAAAATGAAAAACAAGATGTAGTATCGATTAGGCAAGGGTAGAGAGCAAGATAATTACCGCCGTCCTAGGTAGTAAAATCAATCTCGGGAAGTCTAGTTTTTGCTTATAGTTTCTTTTTATGAAGTACATGATAGCAAAATACCTAAATTTATACTGTCGCTTCCGGCAAACAAGCAAAAACAATTTGACCTAAGATTGAACGGGAAGATTTTGCACGTTTAGTCCCTTGGTTACAACCCTTTAAATGCAAACGGGAATACACTTCTAAAGGCTAAACGTTTTTAGGCAACCCTTCGTACTAAGATGATAATAATTAAGAAGCTTTATGCATTATGCGTGTTTGTCAGGTTAAACCCGTACATTTATGAATAGTGAACTTCTGTAAACAAACATAATTACTGTTTTTTGTATCGGTTTTAATTCATTTACAAAGACACACAGTAAATGCATATACGAGGTGACACGGTATGGAGGTAGTTAAAAGCACAACATTATTTGGGCCTTTCCTACTCCTTTACTTTCTAAAACAAGGTTAACAGAGCAATTCATATAGACAAATTCAAAGTTGCAGACATTAATCAATAACTCTAGAATAGATTGCGTAGTGATATGTCTGTTGACGTCTTAATGAATTTTCTATTGTCCTTGTAGATTTAAAAAAGCCGGAGAGCTGACACAAAATGGTAAACAATAATGATCAAAATTTTCACCCATAGGAATCAATTCATTGGTCTTTGGATATGTCAAAACCGATCGTCTTCCATTTTACAGTATTTGCATTAACTTGGAGGTGGTGTATCAAGAAATCGATTGGCATGACAAATGTTTTTGACAAATATAGTTTACCATAGCGTAATTTTTGCCACTTTGACAGGCGTCTGCCTACATAATATCAACCAAAAAGATCGTCTGCTTAAGTGGATATGCAAACTTGAATAGTTGTATTTATCATTCCTTACATCATTATCATGTATTAGCTACCCTTTTCTTGATAAATGACCTTAAAAACCTCCTCCTTCTTAACACACCCTCCAACTTGAATCGGTTTTTGACATACTCAATGACCAATGAATTGATTCTCATCAGTGTTTTTGATCATGATGGTTCACTATTTTGTCTGCCAGCTTTCTTACTAAACGCTCTACGTTTTACTACTTTAGAAAAAGATACCTGCGGGCAAAATGTTTCTTCTGATAGTGCTAGTTCTGATAGTACTTTCCTCATTATTTTGGTAATTTAATTTTCCGTATACAGCTTTATTCTGACTATGCCATTTTCAGGGACTAAAAACGTTGTGATTTCGTCCTTACTTTCGGGAAGAAAACATATTGGGAAGAAAAAATCAAAGAACAATTCTCTAAAATAAAATACAAAAAAAGAAAGAAAAAAAATCAGAGAGCATTGAGAATGAAAACAAAAAGGTTTAGAGGAATGTGTCAACTAAGAACGCCTGGTAATTGTCATTAGTGATGAGGATTTTTTGCATAGTCTACAGAAAAAACAAACATAGTAGCATGTGCAGTTTCGTCTTCGGTCATTGTTGCTAACTATCAAAAGACTCGGGAGGAACTGAAGATATCGAAATATAATTGGTAAAATAATCTACCCATCTTTATCGATAGAAAAAGTCCGTATGTTAAAAAACAAATAAAGCTAATACTACCACAAAACACAAAAAGTCGTTATAGGGGGATGAATTTGGGCCCACGTGCACTCAGGCTTCAAACCCGGCTGGGTGCCACTGATATTTGCGATACTGGGTCAGAAGTCTCTCAGTATGAATCCTCTTTTTGTTAAGAGAGAAGAACAGTGAAGTGACGCAATACGTGCTCGACAGTTTGTCTTCTATAATATTCCCTTTACACTTGGGGTTATCTATAACTCCCAATGTATGAAGGTGTATGTTTAGTCTGTATGTAATGTCCTGTTAGTAATCCTACAGAGATATGCAGAATGTTCCTTTACATCTGAAGACAGCGCTTGGTTAGCTTATGACTGGGTGTGGCCAAACCCATTCTACCGTGTCTGCAGATGTTTAAATCTCTTCAACGGCCCGCGTGGCGTTGAAGTGAATAGTCTGTATCACGGAGCTATATGGACTGAATCCGAGAGTGCAATTGAAGATTGCGGACCATACAGGGCGCTCTCAGATCCTTTGCGAGTTAGGGCATCCGCTTCCTTATTACTCCGAAATCCATCGTGCCCTTTCACTCAGCAGAGCTGGACACTGTTATTTTGGTGCGAACACTTCTAGAGTTTTTCTAATTTGCAAAACCAGCCTAATTGTTTATGGCAAACAGCCACCATTGGTTCTCAATTTGTTCTGTTATCAATTTTGTTCCAGCTTTATCGCTCTTCATACATTTTATTCTGAGATTTGTTCACATCAGAAACGTTCTGTGTTATTAGGAAGGCGCAGTGGCGGAGCTATGGCATAGCACGGTTGTGCAATGCACAAGGGCCCAAACCTGAAAGGTTTCTTATAAATATTATGGCTCATATTTTCTTTGTTTTCGTGTATTCATTTTTTTACTAAACAAATATTTCCAATGTTGCCTGGGAGTCCAATTTTCTGCACAAGGGCCCCACAATTCCTTGCTCCGTCACTGGGAAGGCGAGCAGATTCTAAAATCCGCAGTACTCAGGTCTGTCACCCATTGTATATTCGCGACATGTAAGATCTCTTAGACAAGACCAGTGCTCTCCACGAAGGGTAGCAGTCCATTCCAGGGTAGATCCCGTAGTTCCTTCGTCTGTAAAAATTGCTTTTTGATATACCTGTGCTTTGACGCTCCTGGTGGTGTACAATTGCTTAGTATAAGAGTGATGTTTTCATCATCCACTCCACACATCCTATGTAGATGCTTAAAGCTCACTTTACTTGATGCAAGAGCCTGACTATGGCTGTATCTATAAATATGTTTGTCGATGTAACCTCTTTTGAAATTTTCGCATGCATACAGAGAGATGACATGTACCTCTACTTAGAATACTGTAGGGTACTACCAAGTGACACCGATATACGAGCTCTTGATTTGAATCCGTGTACGCCAGCACCGATTCCGAGTCTACGATCCGTTTGTATACTATTTCAGACCTCTGAGACTCTGAACCTCTGAAGATGCCTTTTATCGCATTCCCAGTTATCTAGTCTAGGGAACACGATTGTTTATGGAGTAGTGAACTAATAGACGGGAGGCACAATGACGACTTGGTTCCTTGGGGTACGGATATGCCGAAGATGCTACGCTGCTAGAGGTGTAGGTCACGGTCGCTACATCGATGCCATCTATTTGTAAAACAAACCTGTATATTTAAATGTGACCGCACATACCGGAAATGCTAGCAGCAGTTCAAGGCTAGGGTGAAATATACTGGTTTGTTTTACAAATAGATGCCATCGATGTAGCGATCGCGACCTACACCTCGGCGAGGCATCTTCGGTATGTCCGTACCTTTTACAGGTAGACTTAGATCCTTAAGCCTAGTTTTCATTAGTAAAGTTAGCGGTAGAGTGTACTGGCATACTTTTTAGCCAAACTACTCCCCTCTTTGGGAGAGTACCCGTTTTCACACACAAATTAAAATAGTGATCGAGTCGTACAGTGCAAAGTTGAAATCACAAAAATTAACATCAGCCAACTAGACATTCGGCTATACCACACCTGTTTTCATTAGTATAGCGCCGGTCGAGTAGACTAGGAAGGTGGTAGGAGAAGGCAAGTGGGCGAGTTACTTTACCACCGTTTAATCCTACTCTACTGGACCATGATCTAGTATTTCACTCTACCAATTACGTTTTCATTGGTAGAGTTAGAGGGATAGTTAATACTTACCCAAATTACTTGACCACTAACTTGACTAATAAAAACTAGGCTTTAGTATGCCCCCAGCACTTGATCCGTCGCATTTTACATTCCATTCTTGAACAGTCTATTTGCTGATTTATTGGCTTTCAGTTCCACTCAACATGCAAAGGAATGAGTCCAAGAATGGCCTTCATTGCAGCTGTTAGAGTGCTTCTGTTATTCTTAGACATACTAGCCGAAACATTTCCTAAGTTTTAATCTCAATTTTGTTCCTGGTACCTAATTGTTTTTATTTCATTTTGTCCTCACTTTTGATTTGGTCTCTATTTTGTTCTCCTGGGCAGAATGGAAGGAACGCTCCTTTGGTCTCAGCTCAGTTTTGTTTTCACTCCCTGCATTTAATTTCATTTATTCCTAGAAATATGTAGCTAATTGAAACATATCAACGAGTTCGTTCCGCTGTTACAGTGTTAATACATCTATTGGTAGTTAAAATGTAAAAATACTCATATGCCACATAAGTGCCTCTAAACAATAAATTTCTGGTCACAAAGTCTGTTAGCGACTTGGTAATAATACAATTTTAATGTTGAGGTAGCTTAGTCTTGTATTCTCGGTTGTAAAACCAACTTTATTATATTTCAAATATTGCTTTGGATAAACTTATATTGGTAATTAGTTTTCATTAAATTTTATACCAGTTGTTAACACTTTATGTTTGCTCTACTTTACTAATTGTAATTATAATACCTCGAGCAAAATGCTATTAAACTACAAAACCCACATAAAACAGTGTATAGCTATGTAATTTTAAATGTTTGGTTAAAATTGTTGATATTATAGCAGATACATCGGTCAAGTGGAGGGCTATTTAATAGGTAAATTAGTTGATCATTACGGGTTTACGAGTTTACATTGAGGTCTAAATATTTGTAAAAGTAATGCCTTTAATTAGTCAGTTTATGGTATTTTCTGTAACATCAGCTTTTTTTAGATATGCACGGGATAAATATAGGCCAGGCATCAAAGAGTAAAAAAAGTCCAAATAAGGAAATAATTCCAGGAAATTTGGAATTTATTTTAATCGCTTTGGTTATATCTCCTGGTAACTATACAGGGTGTTTCGAAAAGATTGGGACAACGCTTAGCAGTAGATACTTGACATCAAAACAAGTCGATTTAACTCAAAAAGTAGTGGTCTAACTCTTTTCGTTTTCAAGATACAGGGTGGTAAAGTAAAAAATATATATTCGTAATTTGTCTCTATCTTGGAAACTATTATACGTATCTACTTCAAAGTTGGTAACGAAATGTTTTTCAGGTAGCTAATTACAATGGTGATATTGCCGATGCCATATTTTGTAGATGGCGCTAGTTACAGGACTTTTATGTGACACTTTAAGCCATAATTTTTTTGAGGTTAGGTTTTGGACATCATCTTCTATTATAATCGAAACGCAATTTGGTTTCCTAAAGAAGTTTCATTTTTCCCTGCTTGAAAAACGATGCCCTTAAATACCCTTAATTGTACATTCAAAATGTTGTCCTGTATTTTCAATGGAAGATTAAAACTTATGGGGCAGTATAGCCTTTTGTTTGTTTTTCTTTGCCGGTTTCATGAAATATATGTTGGGACGAGATAACCCTAACGCTGCCAGGCCGACCAAAATGTCTATGTCCTCAGCTACTATAATACCAAGTGAATGTGCCTTGTTTTGTTGGAACTCCCTCACTTTGCAGTTTTTCACGCAACATGTCGATAATCCAATTCTTGTTTTTATCATTAGACAAGAATCAAATGACATGGTATTATTATGCTAGTAGAGGCCAATAACAACAGATTGGAGTCATCACAACAGGCCTGGCATTGTCCTTATAAAGAAAAAAGAGAAAGAGGCAGTTATAAATAAAATCAGAAAGACGAAAGAATTATGCATATCGGACAGAAACTGGTAGACAATGTAAGTAAAAAACACTGTTTTAATAGTCGCGCAAAAGTATCGACTGTCGTACAGTGGCACGAATCGTGATTTTTTCGTTCAAAATTATCTAGAGCACTTGTTTTGCAACCGATTGGAATATATTTTTTTAAATACTCGGTATTTAATTTCCAAAAAACGTAAGACAGCCGATTTTTTAATTATGTTAACCAAAATTATTGAGCTTAGCCAAAATGTCCATTTTTTTATTTAAATCTTAATAAAACCTACAAAAAAAACGTGTTTCTTATCCAATTTATATAAATCTTGCTGATTACGAATCTGTTATCCAAATTGTCATAAACCAACCTGCAAGATAGCGGAATCAATGACGGCTATAAAATGCTAAAAAATGATGAAAAATAATGAAAAATGATGAAAAATGATGAAAAATGATGAAAAATGATGAAAAATGATGAAAAATGAAATATTTTTGTTAAAGTTTATGCTGAGAAGTTTTGAATATTTCTGATTTAGTTAAAATAGACTAAATTTTAAGTTCCAGGAACAAATTGAAGATGGCGGATCTAATATGGCGAATCGTAATTTCTTATCCAATTTACATAAATCTTATTACTCGGGAGTTTTTAAGGTCGCCGATTACGAATCTGATATCCAAATTGTCATAAACCAACCTGCAAGATGGCGGAATCAATGGCGGCTATAAAATGTTAAAAAATGATGCAAAATGAAATATTTTTGTTAAAGTTTATGACGAGAAGTTTTGAATATTTCTGATAAGTACTTTTAAGTTAAAATAGACTAATTTTTTTCAAAGTCTACCACAGGTAAGTCTTCACACGATTCAAGTGCCTTGCTTATTTCTCCGGAAAATTATTTTGGTCTAGTTTTTTAGTTTTACGCGGAGGTAATTCGTTTGTGTGGAGTAAACAAATCATCCACTGCAATGGCTTCCTTAGATCCGATTCTAAACTTCGAATGACTCCGTTCTTTAAACACTTCGCCTACTGGGATTCTGTGTATGTGTGTCACGTGTGATGTATGTTGTGTATTAACGTCAGTCAGTGCGCAACGTAAAATTGAACCGTTATTTGTATAAATCTTGATAACATCATTCATTTATTATCAAATTCATTAAAAATTAGTTATATCTAACAATAACAACATAAACTATGACTGGTGAAAATATGATCAAAATTTTAAATGAAAAAAAAAAAAATTGAATTTTCAAAATTTTGAGGCGGTTTCGACAGTCGAAGATGTCAATTTTGGGAGCTCTAATTTTAGCCTCTTATTTAGGTGTCTAATAGGCACCTTTTAAGCACACATTCATTTTCAAGTTAGTTTTATTATCATATTGTCGCCACGTTGGATCTGCCATCTTGAATTTCTTCCTGGAACTTAAAATTTAGTCTATTTTAATAAGTTAAAATAAGTATTTATCAGAAATATTCAAAACTTCTCGTCATAAACTTTAACAAAAATATTTCATTTTTCATCACTTTTTAACATTTTAGAGCATTGATTCCGCCATCTTGCAGGTTGGTTTATGACAATTTGGATATCAAATTCGTAACCATCGGCCTCAAAAACCCCCCGAGTAACAAGATTTATTGGATAAGAAAAAATCTTTTATTTTTGTGTTTTATTAAGATTTTTAAAAAAATGGCCATTTTGGCTAAGCTCAATAATTTTGGTTAGCGTAATTCAAAAATCGGCTCTCTTACGTTTTTTGGAAAGTAAATAACCAGTATTTAAAAAAAATGGATCCCAATCGGTTGCGAAATAAGTGCTCTAGATAATTTTGAACGAAAAAATCACGAATGAGGACTTTTTTGTAGAGAATTTAATGAGGATTAATATTGGTAAGGTGTTGTTACTGCCAAAAAGTTAATATTTTAGGCGATATTATTAAAAAACTAAATGACGGACCCATTTTGTCAATATGGCTGCTAACATCGACATCGTAGAAAGAGGAAAACTTAAAGCGATTAAAAAGAATCCATATTTTCTGGCATTAATTTCTTATTAAATTACGAGGCGCCTGGACTAATAGTACTCGCGAAAACTAAATGACTTGACTATATCTAGTTCATCCTTTGCTAATAAACAATGTAATTAATTCGGAATTGTATACATCGATATGTCCGAATTTATAAACATGATTGAGTGTATTACGAAAACAAAATAATTTCTGCGTTGGTCATATTCTTCTGTCTGTGAATTTGATTTAGAAGTGCCAAGGTCTGTAATTAATCGCAAACAGTTTTAGTATTTGAAAAATTACTTATTTAATTATCCTTCTCTTTATTTATAAATGTTCTCGTAATTGTTTAATAAACAAAATTCCAATGGGTAGAAAAATGGTATTAGTGAGTGATATAGAAGTGTTAATGTCAGGAATGAAATTTGAACTCATTTTTTACTGTAATAAATATTTTTCTTGTTATACCTATAAAACAAAAAAAAAACATTAAACATGTTAAATTTCGGTGTTGAGAGAAAGGTTAATCAAAAATAAGTGATATCAATCAGTCAAGCTTAGTCTAGAGAACCACACAATTATCAAGTTGTGGTATATGTAAGTATATAGTGCACATGACACTGACGCGCATCAAGTCTCTCAACATCCCGCTTTTTATGGCAAACTATATTCTACATTGTCTTTTACATGAGATGTCAACGTCATTCATTCACTACCCGATTATTATTTAAATTTTTTGTATATCTAATACATTTTATATTATATTATTATTGGCATAACAAAATTTTTGTGAAACCATGTTATTGCGAATAAATAAAAACAACTTTCACGCTGAGGTTAGAAATTGAACAGGCAAAAACAAAACTCCAAAACATTGGTCAAAATGTTTCCTTCTTTTTTGGACATCTTCAAGGAAACGTACGAATTACATTGATTAATCTATTTACGAGAAAAAAAAATGACATATTTCCATTCAGTGAACAGATTGTTTGATTTTGTTGATATTGTTTGATATTACCTATTACATTCATACCATTTATGAGCCCATGTATCTAGACAGTATTTTGCTCATTTTATTGCTTGACAGATAAGTATCTATACATTATTTAGGTATTATTCAAGCGAAATTCTTATACTGATAAAAATTATCTAGTTTTTTTAAATTTATGACTACTTTCGACTGCTTCAATGCAGAAATATTGCCGCATAAATTGGAATACTATAGCCATTATGATTGAATTGTTTTCTACTTATTTATCCAATAGCAGCAATACGTAAGTCTTAATGGTAATGAGTCGAAATTACTACCTATTAAAATTGGTGCCACAGGGATCTGTTCTAGGCCCTGATTTATTCTTCATCTATATTAATGATCTGGTATTGATTTATATAGAAGTCTTTCTTCTGCAAGAAGCTAGTTTTCTTACAACAAGCTAAAACTAAATGAATAGAGACCCAAAATATGCGCTTTAGCACAGACAAATGGGCGCTCAAGTCTGAATCTAAATTACTTGGGATTATACTTGACACTTGCTTAAATTGCTCACCACAAATGGACTATCTTTGATCGAAAATTTCATATAAATTTTTCTGCATATGTTATAAAATTTGAATGGAATTGTTTGGCTACGGCAATTTTATTGTTTTAATTTGTTATAGGTATAATAGCAAGTGTTATGAGTAATTTTATGCAAAATCCGTCCATTGCTTCTTGTAAAATTTTAACAATTTATTTTTCAACACTGAAATTCTTTGCTATTTTCCTTACTATCTCCGGTGCTAGTAATCTCATGGCAAAAATAAAAATATCAAACCTGTTCGTGATTAAATTTCGATTAAGACTAAGCATATGAAAAAACTTTTTCATAAATTGTTAATTTGTAAAAAAAAATAAAAACCACCAAATCACAACTTAAGTACACACTTTTTAATTTATTATGAAATTACCTACTTTCTGTATATTGTTGCCCTAATCTGGGCACGCTAATATACTAGTTAGGTAACAGTTATTTACGATATAAGTATCGTAAATTTTTATATTACGATTCGCGATGATATATTTGACAAACGAGGCCAAAGCCAAGTTTGATAATAATGATAATCCATCAAATATCGTAAAGTCGATATTCGTATCGTATAAAATTACGATACGAATATCGTAAAATGTTTTATATATTATCAATATTTCTCATAATGTGATAAAAAAAATGTATAACAATTTTAAGACGATAAACAATAAACTAGTAGTTTCTGGAAGTATTTGTCATGTTTATGTCAGCTGTCACTGTGGTGTCGATAAAATGAGTTCAGACGAAAGTGTTGCTTCTGACAGAATTTGCAGCAAATTGCAGTTGCCTCTACATCAGCAGGAATTAATGTATCAAATTGCAAAGATGTAGTAATCAATGTTTACAATACAGCGTTCTCGTCCCACCTTCTAGCGGCTTGTATATCAGTGTATACTCGGAAGTTACGTAATTTCAGACGAGGATTACGTAGTGGATATACTATCCTTCGGAGGGGATGTAAAGCAGGCGGTCCCTTGTCTATTAAATGTTAGGCAAGTAAAAGATCCCTACTCTTCTTAAGGGAAGAGGTTCGGCAAAATTTCCAGGTTAGGGGTAGCTCGTCTCCTGGCGTCGGTGATAGGCCCTGGTGGCGGAAATAGGCCGACGTTAAATAATTATACTAAAAAAAAAAAACGATAAACTAGTAGTTTCTGGAAGTATTTGTCATGTTTATGTCAGCTGTCACTGTGGTGTTCTATCCTTCTGATCGCTTTGAAAGTTGGAGATGTGTTAAGAGGGTATCCAAACATTCATTTGAAAGAAAATGACGAGTGTGCCTCGAGAACATCCCCTAATTTTTTTTTAATTTTGAAAAAACTTTTTTCCGACAAATGAACTCAATATATTTTTTCTACTTTTGTGCCATCGAAGGCCACATGTTTTTTTTTCATGAAAATCGGTTTATCCGTTCTTGAGAAATTTCTTTTTCTTCCATTTTTTGTTTTACCCCAATAACTCTCGTAAAAATGGTTTTCCAAAAATAATATTTTCGGAAGTTTCATCTAACACTACTGCCAACTTGTGCTCAAAATCTCGACCAGATTGGTGCAGGGGCAGCATACCCATGATTATCCTACTATGCCCTTTCAGCATCGAGACATTTTAAAAACTATTGCAGATAGATGTATACTTCTATGATATAAAATCTGCAGAAAATAATGCATTTGCTCTAATTATACGCCAGCTTCCCCGTGTTTCTATCAATATGCAGGTCGCCTTAATATAAAGAAAATTCAGTATCCTTTTCACTTGAATCTCCCCGTACTTATCAGAGACTGAATTAACTATTTATTATGACTGCTTATTATACTCTTCGCACAAACGAAGAGTATATTGTATTTGATCGGCACGTTTCTAAATCAGTAAATATCGCTCGTAGAGAAAAAAATTTCATATCTTGTTAGTGATCTGAACAACTTTCAAAATGTGAGTCTGTCCGTCCGTCACGTTTCTTGTAAGCGCGATAACTTAAGAAAGAAAAGTCCGATTGTATTGAAATTTGGAAAGTAAGTTAGTGTTAGCTAGAAGAAGAATCCTATTGTTTTTGAAAAAAAATCAATCGGCTTTGGCAGTGAAATCGTGATCTCGACGCTAGGGTCGAGATGGGCAGGCTGCAACGGCGTATCAGGACCGCCATCAACACCGCCAAAAACTGGAAATGGCGGGATCGGCTGGAAGCACTCAATCCCCAGGACAACTTGCTGTGGAAACTGTCGAGGGCCATGAGAAATACGCAGGTGGCTATACCCGCGCTGACTAACGCCAACGGACGGACAGCTATGATGGACGCCCAGAAAGCGGAAGACCTAGCTAACCATTTTGCAGACATTCACAATGCACGAATACCAAATAATCCCGGACACGACCGCATCGAAAACGACATCAACGAACTAATTGGTCATGACATCCAATTGACGAGACGAGAATTTTCAAAAGTCATGACCAAGCCTTCGGAAGTTGCGGGCATCGTTCGGACCTTACCGAATAACAAGGTAACCGGGAGCAGACTGTATCGAATACAAGCTGCTTAAATATCTTCCGCGGAAAGGCATTGTACAATTGACGTACATTGTCAACGCGATCCTGCGACTACAACACTGGCCCAGCCAGTGGAAGTGCGCCGTGGTCGTGCAAATCCTGAAATCGATCAAGGACGCTAAACTTGCCGGCAGCTATCGACCGATCTCGCTGCTGTCGGCGATCTCCAAGTTGGTGGAGAAGGTCATTCTGGTCAGACTAGACGCTGCCCAGGATGAACTCCACAACGACGATGAATGCCAGTTTGGTTTCAGGAATGGCATTGGCACTGTGCACTAGGTCGTCAGGATCGTGAATGACGTCAAAGTACAGTGCAACCGCGGAAAAAGCACAGTCATGGTGCTGCTCGACGTTGAGAAAGCTTTCGATACAGTATGGATCCCGGGCTTACTCCACAAACTAAATTCACTCTTTCCTGAAGGGCAGATCACTGTAGGTCAGAGTGAATAACAAACTCTCAACTCGGCGGGACATTCGCACGGGCGTCCCCCAGGGGTCGTGCCTATCACCCAAGCTATACAACCTGTACGTCTCTGACTTTCCGGAGTTTCCGAACACAAACCTTGCCAAGTACGCCGACGACACGGCCATGTACGCGCACTCGCACAATGCACAAGCGGCGATTTTACGACAAGTGGAAGATTCGGATCAACGCCGAAAAGTCGGAGGCCATACTCTCCACGCGCCGGTTCACTGAGAACCGCATTTTAACACCAATTTCGATCGGGGGTCGCCAAATTCCAGTCAAAAGGTGCGTGAAGTATCTGGGGGTGAACTTAGACAGAAGACTGACGTTCAACACACGCGTTAACGAAACCGTACCAAAGGTCTACCCCTTGCCAGGAACGGATACAGACTCCTGGACTAAACAGGACGAATAAAAAATTGTTGAATACGGTGGTGATCAGGCCGGCCATCACATACGCGGCGCCGGTGTGGTGTAGCATCCCGGTCACGACAATGAGAAAATTTCGAGTCTTAGAACACAAATTTATGCGCCTCATTTCGAATTCTAATAGGAACACTTCCTCAGAAATCTCTACGCACGCTGCCACGACATAACCCCACTAGCAGACTTCGTCCAGGAAACATCGCAGAAGTTCTATCAATTCAAACTGGGCGATAGTCCGCTAACCCGCGATATAACACGAATCCGACAGCATAATGCCATACTTTTCAACCTGAAACATCCATTACCATACCAGGCGTTGCCTATCTTTCGGTAACCTCCCTAGCCAAAACTTTCCTATACCATAACTTCCCTTTCACCACCTTTTACCCTCAAACCTCTTTCCATTCCCTCTATTCGTCTCCTTTTTGTTAATTTTGTTAATTTTTGTTCTTTTGTCCTTTTTTGTTCCTTTTCAAAATCCCCTCTCGACCAATAACCTTGAAAATCCAAACTTTTTAAATCACAGCTTTCCTTCCATCCTACCTTTCCGGAGGCAGTCTGACCACCGGATGAAGGACGTTACTAGTCCGAACGGGTTTTTTCGTTGAGTTTTCCCCGTACCAGTAATGAAAACGAAATTAGTGCAGTGCATTAGTAAAGTGCGCCGCAACGAAAAACCGTCAATATTAATTTTAAGTTTTTAAAAGCGTTTCCTTTCGCTATAATTGTCCAAATTTAGTTTTAAATCCTGCCGCGTCAGGACAGGATTTCTAATATTTAACCTCACTTATCGTTTCAGCTAAACCGGGCCCGCTCCGCCCAGCCGCACATTCACCACGACACTTCGTGCCGTGGTTGTGCGGCTGGCTTCGGACCGGAATCCGGCAAAGCGCATAATTTGTAACCTCAATTAAAAATAAATCTTTTTGAATTGAAAATTGTTCGAATCCCAGACAGGGTATTTTTTTTTCCATTTTTTTTTTCATATATTTTTTTTTTCACAACACAGTTGGTATCACAAAATTTAGAATGTCCAATAACTAACATTATTTACAAGAAAACTGCGAAGAGTATCCTACAGAATGTATAACAATTGTATAAAAAGCTCAGTAAATGCTTCCACCAGTTTCTTATATGCTGCTCTAATTATCATGTTTTTATTATGCGTATCATCGTTTTATTTCCATTTTCTTTCTTCTCTACTATTGTCAATAGTGACAAATTAAGTCGACGTAAAATAACGTGAATAATAAAACTTCTACAGTAATATGCTAAATGGACTGCTCTTAATCTTTCTTCTCAATTTATTTTATCATTCTAGTTGCTTTCTAGTTATAAAAAGTAATTTCCAGTGCGCGTTATTAAGCTCTGTAATAAAATGGAAAATGAGGAAAAAGAATTTTTTTCTCGAACCATACTTTCCTAATAATAGAATAAAGTAATTGTTAAAAATTGACCAGTTTTTTAATATATATTTTTATTAAACATGGATGCAGTTTCGCAGCTAAGCCTGAATTTTTAAACCTTTCAGTATGGATTAAATGAGTACATGGAAGGATTTTGTACGCAGTTAGTGCACTTAATTATTTAAATTACAGAGTGAGGTATTTAAATAGATTCGTGTTATGTTGTACCTATAGCATGAAGTATGCTAAATCTAATTGATCATTTAATACTACTCTTCTCGGTTTGCATTATTTCTGGTGCATTTAGATTCGTTCCTTCCAGTAATTGACGTTTAATCATTTGGGATTGAGTGTATCCAGGGAATAATATAAAGTATGTAAACTGCATAATATTTTCAGCAAGTAAATGAATTTGTCTACAATGGCTTGAAGTAACTCCTAACTCCTAAGGGAGACCTCTGAACATGGCTCCTATCTAATCGATTTTACTGATTATTTCACTCACGTGATAGCCAATGGAAGTCCACTTTTTGACAGCATTGCACCAATCAAATGTCATTATTAGTCATGATACTATGAAATAGGAGATACGCTCGATATGAGTACCAGCTTTTGACCTGCTGTGCGCATAACGTCACTCACCAGTCACTTGCAAATCGAACCCGTGGCAGCCGCATGTCTGATATCTGCCTAACAATACATCGTAATATACCGTAATATAAGAGTATATAGTATATATAGAGTATCACAGATAGAGCTAAAATACATATTAAAATCTTCTGATGATATCATCAGGCTTGCAGTATTTGAGCAATTTTTAATTTCTCTGTCTGAAATATGGTTCTGCAGTGCTACTAAAACCATATCCGTTTCTATTTATGATAGCGAGACCATGGACTGGATACATAATGTCTATGGATGAAACATTGGTCATTGTAGTGGTATTTTCTCTGTCTTTACTCATCGCGATTGGTTGAAGCGTACGCAGGAACTCTTTGTAGTAAAGACTCTTCAGCGGCTTTGGGCCCATTTATGTATTACAGTATTATAATATTTATGGTTCCAACGTGCTATTTTGTTTCTTGGTTGTCATTACATTTAAGATATGGCGAATTTAGCGGACTAAGTTTCTGCAGCTACGTTTGTTAAATATTCATAACTACATTGTTTTGAAATTATGAAATTAGGAAAAAACGTCAGTAAACACCAATAAAAATTTGAAGAAAGCATCTGTAGGTAATTAATGGCAAACCTTAATACTAAAGATGTTTTATGTATTTAGTTAATTTATTCGTGAAATATTCTCCCCAGATAGCACTCGTGCTTTTAAATTTTATGTAAAATTTTTTTCTCGAGCCAAATTTTCAAAAGTAATATAATTCGTGTAAATATACAGTCTGTTGTCAAAGATTAAATCCTTGGTGCTTTCAATAAGCTAATAAAGAGAGTACTTGATAGGATAATAATTAACACTGAAAATTACTTTACTCTATCATTGTACAAAGTTTGTGTTAAATCTTTCTAATATTTCCGTGTCATCTTTTCCATAGCGATCAGCAATTCACCATATTTCTTAATTATTTATCTACCTGTTCATTAGATATATTGTACATTTTGTACGTTATTGTGTACGAGATGTTTAATGAAAATAACCAGTCAACTAGATTTTACCTAAAAGGATAACAGTAACAAAAATTAATAAAATGAACAGCGATAATTAAAATGCAATTAGTACAAATGTTGAGATTACAATTACGGAAGAGATTATTTTGTCTTTCCAAAAACTCGTTTATACTGTAATAACAGTTACTTGAAAGTGTAAAGTTTCCCTTTTAAAAGCAATTAATGGAAGATCCTTAATATTTGTAGGTAGACCATTATACAAATTAAGTTCAAGTAGGAAAACTTTTAACGGTGGTGGATGATCTTATGCGCTTATATAAATTGGATTAATGATTTGTATATAATTTTTTTCTGCTCCCCTATGTAAATTTGCTGTTTTCTGTACAGTCTGTAGAATTGATAAGTAGGCAATTCCAGTTAACTGAACGGATATATTTCATATCAGTTCTAGGATGGATATGAAATGAAACCGACCTATCACAGTTCGTGTATTAAGTACATAGGCAACTATTCGTTTTAAAATCAAATTAGTGCGTAAGCTGTCAAAGTAATTGTAGTGTGTACTGTCAGAGTGTATTTGTGTAATATATTGATGTTTAATAAATTTTGTAGTTTTTTTAAGCTGGTCGTAGAAAATAGTATATTATATTACTAGGAGTAGAACGCACTCTTTTTTTGTACAAATGTACAAATATTCAAACTACAGTCTTACATGTTGACACAATATGACAAGTGGCTAGTGGATAGCGCGCCACCGGTGGCTTTCGGTATTAACATTATGTTACTAGTAAAACAATACCCACTGCGTTGGCGCTTTCGGAACTAACATTATGTTACTAGTAAAACAATGTCCACTACGGTGGCGTTCGGTACTAACATTTTGTTACTAGTAAAACAATGTCCTACTTCTACTTCTGTTTTTGGTGACATAATTTAAACATTTTAATACGCGTGAAGAAAATAGTATATTTTATTACTAGGAGTAGAACGCACTCTTTTTTTGTGTTGAGCCCAGGATTTGCGGCTGGGGCGAAGCCGAAGCCGCAAACTGGGCGAAACACAAAAAAGGCGTTCTACTCCGTGTAATATATACTATTTTTTCTTCAAGCGTATTAAAATGCAAAAATTCATTTATTTCATCATAAATGTACAAATATTCAAACTACAGTCTTACATGTTGACACAATATGACAAGTGGCTAGTGGATAGCGCGCCACCGGTGGCTTTCAGTATTAACATTATGTTACTAGTAAAACAATACCCACTACGGCGGCGCTTTCGGAACTAACATTATGTTACTAGTAAAACAATGTCCACTACGGTGGCGTTCGGTACTAACATTTTGTTACTAGTAAAACAATGTCCTACTTCTACTTCTGTTTTTGGTGACATAATTTAAACATTTTAATACGCTTGAAGAAAAAGTATATTGTACAACTCGAGTGGATTGTCCATATCGCACTCAAAAGATTTGAAGCACTCCGCCTACGGCGTCGTGCTCAAACTTCTTTATCGTGCGATATGGCTATCAATATCCACTCTTATTGCACAAACTACTATTTTCTGCTCCCTTATGTAAATTTGCTGTTTTCTGTACAGTCTGTAGAATGAATAAGTATGCAATTCCAGTTAACTGAACGGACATATTTCATGTCAGTCCTAGGATGGATATGAAATGAAACCGACCAATCACATTTCGTGTATTAAGTACATAGACAGCTATTCGTTTTAAAATCAAATTAGTGCGTAAGCTGTCAAAGTAACTGTCAGTGTGTACTGTCAGAATGTATTTGTGTAATATATTGATGTTTAAAAAAATTTTGTAGTTTTTTTAAGCTGGTCGTAGAAAAAGTATACTGTACAACTCGAGTGGATTGTCCATATCCACTCTTATTGCACAAACTACTATTGTAATTGAGCCACTTTTGCTTCGTTGCTTCAGAGTAATATGAAGAAAGGTTGTTTTCGCTAGTGTGACATGAAATGTTGTGGATTTCTAAGTGTAGTCCCACGTGACTCGTAGACCCCTAGAGAAGCTTTTCTGAAGAATCTTTTGCCACTTTCAGATTTTTCGCTGATAAATACGTACTACTGCTTCTCGTTGCTGAAACAGAAATGACGTTCTCCTTGTGTTCTCTGGTCAATAATACGAAGCATTAGCTGGTTTAAATAATTTTTTTTTACATATTTATAAAGTACCTAGCTTAGTATACTTCTGAAATATCCATGCTTACAAAAAGATGTATAAGTTTTTTACGATCGACAAGCTACAAAGGCAAGGATGTTTGCTGCTGGCATAAGTTGTATTGTAGCACTGTATGGTTCAGATCTAATGAAAAACACGTTTATACGTTCTGTGTTTTGAATGTTTTAAAAAATGCGCTTCAAAAACATATGCAAATTATCTGTTCTCCCACCAACCGAAGAAGCTGCAAACGAGCATTCATTGAGGGTTTATTTTCACATACATAAATGGTTAGGATTTGCAGATAAAAATCCTGAAGAGTATGGTTGGAAAGATATCATAAATGGATTAATGCCACCGACAACAACGAAAAATCCTTTGCTAGATAATTTATTGAAGACTATTTGCTGTATGTGTAGATCGGGTTGCAAAACAAAACTTTTTTCATATAAAAGGATAGGGATTCAATGCGCAAATTTGTGTCATTTTTGTAATGGATTAAATTGCAACAACTGTTCTGAAATAACATTGAAACAAACTGAGGACGAACTTGATGACGATGAAGACGATGTTTTATCGATTTCTGAAATGGAAACAGATGAAGCAGACTTAAAAATTCATTTGTTACAGCGGAAGATATTGACAACAACGAAGTAAGCAATGTTTCGGAAAATGAGGATGATTTTCAAATTGACAGTGGAGAAAGCTCCGTCAATGAAGATGAATCAGATGATTCAGATTTTGTTTGTAAAAAAAGGAAACTACAATAATATTTTTGTGTATAATTAAAGAATATTTCTGTTCTTCTTCGGTACCACTGCATTACACTATCAACGTTCCCTTATATATGAAATAAATGGTACGGCCAGTCCGAACTTACTTTCTCGACTGACTTACGAATTATTTGTTTATCAATAAATAAACTTTATGTCTGGCCCCACAAAATAAATATTTTGAAACTAAAATTTCCTATGCATTTTAATTAAATAACGACTAAACAAAGTATTTTACTATATTACAAGAGCCGAAAACTATAAAATAATAAAGATTGTTGAATTTTTGATGAACAAAAACTTAACAAATTATATTTTGTTAAATAATAGAATCAGAATATACGAAAATAGACTAAAAATTAAAAAAAAAACTCGATATGATGAAAATGGACTGATGTATACCATTAATTAAGTTAGTTGCCTAGTTACAATATTCAAGGAGTGGGAGATAATTTTTTTTCGAACGTGCGTTATGTCCTCAATGGTGCTTTATGCCATGTAATTGAAAAAATTTTAGTTGTGGATAATTACTTCCACATCCAGTGGAAGTACAGTAACGACAAAAAAATTTTTATTGTTCAAATAGGCTTAGAATGTCACGAAACTTCGAGATTTTAAGTTTGAACGAAAAAAAAAATTCTGTCTGTCGGTCTGTCTGTCAGTCTATCTGTCGGTCTGTCTGTTTGTAACTTTTTTTGTGCGCACGTTTACTCTGGAACCGTTTGAGATATTGACTTGAAATTTGGTACACATATGTATTTTAACGAGATCTAGAACTAGATTATATTTTCATCTTGTTCCGTCGGAGGGTTGGGGGGTAAATTGGGGTAAATTTGGGGAAAATAGATAAATCAAGCAGGTAAGAGTCCATAAAATTGGTATTTAGTATATACAAGAGAAGCTAAGGTCCCAAAAAAAGTTTTGGCATTAGCCACCCCATTACCACCCCCACCCCATTATTAAAGGGGATGAAAAAAAATTGTGATTTAGTGTGTGTACAAGAACCAGAAACCTCAAAATATTTTTTTACTTCATCCACCCCCACTACCCCCCCATCACCACCCCCAATCCGCTACCGATGTGGGGTATCGTTTTATGGGTTTTTGGGGTAGAGGATTTCAAATGTTATATTATTAAAGTTCCATAAACAATTATTTCCACATACAATTTTTTTTCGTTGTGAGTGACTTGGATAAAAAATTTGGATGTGGAAGTAGTGATTCCTTGGGCAGCGGTTTTTTCAACTAGCAGAGAGAGAAATATAATCATTTTGGAACAAAATGCGCAAATTTCAAGAAAAAATATCAACATGTTTACTTATAATCGACTAAAACGCAAAAACTAACGTATCACGGATTCAAATGCAAGTAGAACATCAGTTTACTTTTTAAACGTTGGTTTTCATATACTTTCATAATTCGCTTATCGTTTTTGGTTCCACAAAAAAATCACGTACCTAGTTATTTGAAATTGTTTATGCGTGCAATATCCATAATTACAATTAAATTCCAAAAAATTGGTTTAAGTTAAAATTTTTTTTCTTTCCGAACACCACCGAGAAGTACGTGTAAAAACCTACACTACCAAAATTGTCCTACTACGAGTCGATGTACTTAAACAAAATGCTATGGAATTTTCGAAATTATTGTTGATTTTTAGCCGTTTGAATAAATATTCTGCGCTAAAATTTGGCACGTAGGTTTAGTTCAATAAAGGGCATAGTTCCACCAACTTTCGTTAAAATTTATGGATTATTACATTATATTTCTTAAACTGATAAAAAAGACAATTTTTGGTGGTTTTTATTTTTTTACAAATTTACAAATTATCAAGAAGTTTCTTCATATGCCTAGTCTTATTCATAATAATTTATAGCGAACAGTTTGGTATTTTTATTTTCGCGATCGGGTTACTATGACCTAAGATAGAGGGGAAATAGCGGAAAATTTCTGTGTTGAAAAGTAAATTGTTAAAATTCTACAAGAAGCAATAGACGGATTTTGGAAAAAATTGCTCAGAACACTTGTTATTATACCTACAACAAATTAAAACAATAAAATTGCTGTAGCTAGAGAATTCCTTAATTTGACTCCACTAGTATAGAGACATTAAACATGAGAATCAACTTAAAATTTGATGTTATGTTAGTTATATGATGTTAAAAATTTGCAGTTTTTTCTTAAGCTGTGGTCGTAGAAAAAGTATACTGTACAATAGGGTGGGCTGAAAAACACGAAAATTTGAATTTACAGATGGCCCACTTACTAACTTATTACTATGTATCTAAAACTAATTCGGGTAGATTTTTAGCCAAATCGGTGAATATCTAGCTGGCCCACCAGGGCCTTGAAAATGAAAGAAAGGGCCAATTTTTCGATTTTTAACATTTTTTAAATTGACATTTGAAATTTTTTTTGACTCTTTATTAATGCCTAAATGCGTGTAGCAAAAGTTTTTCGAATAAAATATTTTTCAGTTCCAGGGAAATTAGAAATTTGTCACTAAAACGTAGAATTCGACGAAAATAAGGTTTTCTGTATAAAATTTCTAATTTCCCTGGAACTGAAAAATATTTTATTCGAAAAACTTTTGCTACACGCATTTAGGCATTAATAAAGAGTCGAAAAAAATTTCAAATGTCAATTTAAAACATGTTAAAAATCGAAAAATTGGCCCTTTCTTTCATTTTCAAGGCCCTGGTGGGCCAGCTAGATATTCACCGATTTGGCTAAAAATCTACCCGAATTAGTTTTAGATACATAGTAATAAGTTAGTAAGTGGGCCATCTGTAAATTCAAATTTTCGTGTTTTTCAGCCCACCCTACTGTACAACTCGAGTGGATTATCCATATTGCACTCGAAATTTCTTTATCGTGCGATATGGATATCATACCCACTCTTGTTGCACGAACTACTGTATCCCACATAATAAAATTATTGTTTACTAGCTATGCCCGAGACCACGTTCGCGTGGAATTTTAAAATTCATTAAAAAGCTTTTTGTAAACGACGCTTGAGGTAGAATCACCATTTTGGAATATTTCAGAAAGCTCACAAATTTTCTGGAATGTTCCAGAATACTCTCGAATTTTCTAGAATATTACAGAAGTTTAATCATGAAAGTTTATGCCGTGCAAATACGCTTATTGTAGAGATCAAGCTGTATCTCCTGTTCTACTAACCCCATTTTCATACCGTGCGTGTAATTTCCCATTAGGCATGTACATCCACGTAGCGCGATAGATATGACAACATAGCTGCCGTAAATTCCTCCGTCGAGCGGAGCATTCCAGCCTGTTATTTCATTTTAGCCAGCTGGCACGCGCGATGTTGTAATTTTACTCCCTATGCCTAGCGTTCGGCTACACGCACGGTATAACTTTTCTTAGAGTAGGCCGATTTCGATGAAATAACAACTAAATGTTACTCCGAGCTTGGATGAATTTACCTGTAAGAATCCCATTCAAATTGGTTCAGAAGTTTCTGCGTGATGCCCGTTCAAACAAACAGACAAATATTCCAAAAACAGTCTTAATGTATTCTATTACTTATTTTACATCCCCCCAGATCAGTTTTTTGCAAATATTTTCAATGTACAGACACGTCAACTTTACAGATTTATTATACGTATAGATTTATCGTACGTACTACCACATATATTTTTCGCCTGCAGTAGAATAGACATTTATTAAAATTTGTATTAAGAAACGTAGTGAAGTGCCTCTTTTTGAGAAAAAAAGGAATGGCTTTCACTGCTGACCTTGCAGATTGACCAAAAATTTTGTTCAGTGAAACAATTCAGAGTAATATAAGCATTATTAAATTAAAAAAAAAAACAGTCTTCGATTTTTCTGGTATGTGTATAGGGTAGACCAAATTAGATGGGATTTGAGATTTTCTCTAAAACTATGGCAGACAGACAAAACCAATATAGGTGTCCTGAGCTCGATTTTCGAGAAACAAACAATGGCGCAAACCGCGATCGTCTATCTTTTTCGACCACCGAGCTACAGAGTTTTTGGAAAATTAGCATTTTTGGATGATCCTATATATCTCAATGACCAAGTGTCGAATCGAAAATCGAGTAACACTTTTTTAAGGCACTTTTTTGAGTAGAACCCGTTGCTGATAAGAAGAAAATTATGCATGCCTCAGTTTTCGAGATATAGACATAACTTGTGTTTTTTTAAACGGAACACCCTGTAAATTATTTCATTATTCGATCACAACTTAAGTTAGCTATTCAACGATATATCATATGTCATATTTATCTCTAGAAAAAGTGGTTAATTTTCGAAAAATTTAATATATTTACAACATTTCTTATAGCATAATTTTGCCAAAAATAGGAAAAACTAAACTACAATAAATGTTCAAATTGTCAAAATCAAGGAATTTAGGCATCTCCGCGATTTTCCTAAATCTGGTCGGCCACTCACCACAAGAAGATCAGCTTAATGTTCTGGTGACAGTGCAAGTCCTCATTCCACACTTAAGGATATTGCGTCTAATTCTAATATGGCAGTATCCACTGACCACAAAATACTCTAGAAAACAAAGTCCTTATAAGGTCCTCGTTGATGAACTGTCTGAAGATAATTTTGTAAAAATAAGATTTTTTTCGAATTAAGGTAGCTAAGCTTTAAATGTCCATGCCAATAGACAACATAGTCACTATTGGGCTGCATAGAATCCCCATTGAACAGTCAGAACCCTCAATTTAATTCTGGGTCCTTATTTCTTTGATGAGATCCTAACCGGTGCGAGATATTTACATTTTCTTCAAGACATCTTCATTTCCGCACTGGTAACTTTGTATCCAGATTCAGAACCTCACCGAGAAACCACTTCTTCTTTGTTGTGAATTTCAGTTCGTCTTTGTATTTTATTAAAAAACAAGTTTTATTCATATATATTTAAAACGAGAAATTAATTATATGAAAGTTGTACACCTTTGATTCCGAAAGCAAAGAGGTTTGAAGCATATTTTTATAAACCATTTTTGCTTTAAAAATGTAAAAGTCATGACATTCGTATACGTACAAGAATCGGACTCCAAAATGACTGTGTTTGTGATCCTTTGTTTAGAGTAAAAGGGCGTAGCCGGATAAGTAGGGTGAAACGGCCCCCGGCGCTATCTTCATCGAGAGAAGGAATATAGTTAACAATAAGTGAAGGGAACAATTTTGCAAAATATTAACGCAGAAGGGTGGCGCGTTTCACGGGGTGACGAGGGGGATGAAATCCAAAGGACCAATTTTTTGTGCCAAAACGCAGTAACCAAAAAGTTTGGAAAAAATATATGTTGGACAAGTATTGGAGAGGATTCTCAGAAAAAATTGTCGGTCAATTTGGGAAAGAACTAAGGGCGAGAAGACATCGGTATACTTTTCAAATATTTTTAAGGGTAACTTCCCCTCGTTGCACCACATTCAAAATTTTTTTGTAGCGTCTACTTTATCATATAACATATTTTTTTCACAGCGTGGTCGGAACATTACGTCATAGAAAAAGAAATCACGTTCGTGGTCTTTCGAGTAGTAGGAGTAGTAGTCTATACGTAATGGAGGCAGAAAGAGTGTAAATATTTCGTGCAAAGACGAGATTACCTTTACCTCCCGTTTTCGATGATGTTAAACACGATGGAAGTGGTGGAAGAAGTTTTTGACCGACGCAACCCCCTGAAACGGCCAAAAACCAGCCCTTTTATGGATCCCTTTATGTTTTCATGTATAAACGGATCTGGGGAGCGATTTATCGACGGGTTATACTTGAAATAAAATGGAAGGGGGTTATAGAGTAAGTGGAATCCAGACCGCAGGCCTAGGGGGTTGATTAAACGCCACTCCTCGCCACTTCTCGAGGCGAGAGGTGGAAAATCATTTTTTTTTTTCAAATGATCGGTTCAAATGCGTATTTCCCCATTTTCGGGGTAGCTGACCATGGGAAAAATATTCATTTTTAGCTCCAGCCCCTCGTCATCCTTCAAACGGGCAGAAACCACCAGAAAGCATGCTATCCAGGATTTACGTTTTTTTTTGGCACATGATCGTTATTCCTGTGCATATCCCTTCTTTTTTCACGGAAGAGAAGGTGGTAGCGACCTCGGGGGTTGCTTCACCCCTTCCAAGGGGTATAAAACTCATTAATTATATTTTTGTCGTGATCAACGCGAAAACGGTGGAGGGCGTATTGACGATCCAAAGTGTAATTAATTAATTTTACACCTCCTGGAATGGTTGAAGCAACCCCCGAGGTCGCTACCACCTTCTCTTCCGTGAAAGATAAAGGGATATATGCAGAGGAATAACGACCATGTGCCGAAGAACCTGTAAATCCTGTATAGCATGTTTTCTGGTGTGTGTGTGGGGCAGTTTCTGGCCGTTTGAGGGATGAAGAGGGGTTGAAGATAAAAAATGAATATTTTTCCCTAAAATGGGAGGATACGCGTTTGAACCGAATCATTTGAAAAAAAATGATTCCACCTCTCGGGAGGGTTTAATCAACCCCCTCGGACTGCTGTCTGGATTCCACTTACTCTATAACCCTTCCATTTTATTTCAAGTATAACCCGTCGATAAATCACTCCCCAGACCCGTTTATATATGAAAACATAAAAGGATCCATAAAAGGGTGGTTTTTGGCCATTTCAGGGGGTTGCGGCGGTCAAAAACTTCTCTCACCACTTTCATCTTGTTCAACACCCTCGAAAACGGGAGGGAAAGGTAATCTCGTCTTTGCACGAAATATTTACACTATTTCTGCCTTCATTACGCATAGACTACTAGTCTCGAAAGACCACGAACGTGATTTTTTTTCACTATGACGTAATGTTCCGACCACGCTGCGAAAAAAATATGTTATATGGGGGTGAAAGTAGACGCTACAAAAAAATTTTGAATGTGGTGCAACGAGCAAAAATATTTGAAAAGTATACCGATGTCTTCTCGCCCTTAGTTCTTTCCCAAGTTGACCGACAATTTTTTCTGAGAATCCTCTCCAATACTTGTCCAACATATATTTTTTCCAAAATTTTCGGTTGCTGCGTTTTGGCACAAAAAATTGGTCCTTTGGACTTCATCCCCCTCGTCAGCCCCTGACACGCACCACCCTTTTGCGTTAATATTTTGCAGAATTGTTTCCTTCACTTATTGCTAACTATATTCCTTCTCTCAATGAAGATAGGGCCGGGGGCCGTTTCACCCTACTTATCCGGCTATGCCCTTTCAATGTAAAAACGTCAGTGTAGTAGGTACTATCAAATTTCAAAAAACAAATCATGGATTTTTTAGACATAACGAAAATTATAAATTATTTTATAAAACTTATATACCTTGATCTGAAAAACAGAGGTTTGAAGCAAATCTTTATAAACTATTTTGGCACAAAACCGTTTTTTCTAAAAATTCTGTACCAGTCAACTTTCCTATACTTCACTATTCGCACTCCAAAATGGCGGACGCCGCGCCGTCTGTTGTTTCTTGTATTGTACAGGAATTCGATAAAAAATTATATTTTAAAAAATCAAATCACTAAATTGGCCATTAATTCCTCAACTTCTTCGAAAATCAAGATAAAACTGTATACATTATTAATAAATTCTACGAACACAACAAATCACACGATAAAACAATAATAAAAAATCAATAAAGATCAAACACAAAGGACGAAAACGTATCGAGATTAGTTAGCAAAATAATATTAATCATCATAAAATTTTTAAAAACCCGATAATTATATCGAATTTCATGTCATTTATCTATTTAGTTATTGATCATCGATATAAGCAGTTACTGTGTTAGAGTATACTAGTTGTAGTTGAAAGGTTTCACTTATTTTCTATGTAAATAGAAGCAAGTTTCATTACTATACATGATACGTATGAATTTGTTTCTGCAATGAGGTATGTGACAGGCAATCATCATCTGATGATGAGTAAGTATAGTCTTTTTAATGTTTTGACTTTTTGGTTACTCTAGTTAACACTGATGCAATATGACCTTTCTTTCGTGAAAATGACCCCTAGCACTAACCACACATGTCCCTTTCAACTGAATTCACAAAATTTTTAAAAAGAGGAGATTCTCAATTCGACCCCCGATTCGACATTTTTCTTATGTATTCGTTCATTACCATTACTGAAATGTTTCCCAGACAAGATTTTTTAGTCGCTTTGGCGAATGCGCTCCTTTTCGCTAGCATGCTTAGTTTTCGAGATAATAACGAAAGACATACAAACCGATCCTGAATTCGAGTCTCAACTGCGGCAGATGGCAATGTCGCAAGGAATGGATATTGTGATGTTGTCTATGTGTACGTGTCCTGGTTGCCTGCGACTAAACTCCGCCAGGGCGTAAATATAAATAAAGCGTTTAAAAAGGATAATGTGATGAAGACAATGATATTTCAGATGAAGTTAAATACAATTGTTTTAGCCCTGTCAATAATGGGATCTAGAGGGAATTGCCAAGATCACAATTTCTGACTTGTGCTGTGTTTGGACTATTTAGGAGGTAAACATACCAATTCCCGAACATAGCAGGTGCGGGGGGGGGGGGTGCAGGGGGGCGCGAAGAAGGTCCCGGTTTTTGGTTTTTCGCTCATATCTCGAAAACGGTTAGCCATAATTAAAAAGTGGTTATATGCAAAATTAAAGCTGACTAAATTTTTTACAATAATGTTTCTATTAATTTTTGTCGTATCTGTTATGGTTCAGTAATGGATTATATATTTTTTAACTGTATTCCAACTTTATTGTAAATTTATTAATCATCGTGGAAAAAAAATTGTTGTACAGATATCCGTGTCATAGCAGACTGAACATAAATATCGAATAAAAAATGTCTTTGTGTCTGTAAGTGTGTGTGTGCGTGTATATGTATGTGTGTGTGTGTATACCGTTTCTTGTAAACACGATAACTTCTGTTAGACTTAAAATATTTAATTACAATTTGGAACATATGTAAAACAGCATAGCACAATAATCCCTATTGAAATTGGGCCATATCTGTAATACATGGTCGTAACCAGAGGCCTACAAACTCTCACTCTTACGTAAAATAGGTTTTATTTTAATTTCAGAGCAAAATGCGTTTTGTTGATTAAGGAAACAAAAATATGAAGATGTATAAGATTTATAAACCGCAATATACCGGGTGTATGTTAAAACCAACTGTATTTAAATTAGATGAGATATCAATGTTATCTTAAGATTTGGAACATGGTGTTTTTAATAAGATTATTATGTTGTGATGTCAATCAAAGGAATAAGATCTAAATATAATCTAGTTCCGGTTCTCATTATAGTATATACGTGTACCAAATTTCAAGTCAATATCATAAACCATTCCAGAGTAATTGTGCGCACAAAAAAGTTAGACAGATCTATAGAACGACAGACAGAAGTTTTTTGCTCAAACTTAAAATCTGGACGTTTCATGACATTTTAAGTCTATTTGAATCATTTTTTTTGCGATTACTGTACTTCCACATCCACGTAGTAAAATAAGCAAATGTTAAGTTTCCATGGGACAGTCAATATCTAACTGCAAAGTTTAAAAATAAAGGGCGATACAAGTGTTGCCTTTAGTATAGCAAAAATTCTAAAAATGTCAGAAATCGATCCAAACATCGCCAAAAATCATGCATGCGGTTTGGAAGTTTTTTTCAAATTTATTGGGGTTTTTATTTAATTTTTTTTCGATTGTTAATTAAGTGCCCGGGCCCGGCCGCTTGGAGAATAGCGCGAAAATCAGTGATTTTAAGCCAGGGCGAGGGGACTTGTAGCTCGTAAACTATAATAGATAAAAATATAATATTTTTGTATAAAATTTGATGCTCTACAAAAAAGGTCCAGTGCACTTTTGTCTTATCTATTACCATTTTCGCTAGGTAAGTGGTGAAAGGTTGAAAAAACATTATCCTCGAAATTTCAACAGTTTTTTTCTAATTGATTAGACAAATTAGGAGACCTTAAAAATATAGGTATTTTTAAACTAAATTAATATAAAATAAAAATCTTTTGAATCGTGCCCTATTCGACGGAGCTCGGGTCACATAGTTTTTACCTGATTTTATTTTTAACTTATACTATGCAAAAATAAGAAAGAGATGTGTTACTACTGTTACAGTTTGCTGTTTAAATATAATTTGTATTGCTCGGTATATTCAAATCTGTTCGCACAGTATAAGTTAGTTCCAACTTTTTCACCAACTCAAGTTTTGTGTCAAACTGGATTTTCAAAATTAAAAATTATAAAAATATGCTTAGAAGTTCAATGATCCAAGAAAAGCTGAAAGCATTTATGTTAATTTCTGTAGAAAAGACACTTTTAATTAAACTGAAAAATTCCGATATTTTTGAGAGCATAGCAGCTATAGCTCTGGTTTTAACAAAAAATCTGACTTATATTTTGACTTACATTGGGATGATTTTTCAGAGTTATTGGTTATTTTTTGCTATTAGTCATTTATTTTATATTATTTTATATTATAGCTTCACTCTGTTGTAACAATTTTCCAGTTATTTGTTATTTTACATTTTTGCCATTTATCATACAAAATATACAAATATACAAATGACGTTTTTTGTACTTACAAAAAGTTACCCGGTAGCAGAATGGTTTCCAGTCTGGGCCTGAGCTGAATCGAATGGCCCAAAAAATAATATTAATACCAGGAAATTAATGCAAGAGATTACATATGAGACTGTCTACTAAATGAAATAATAATTGTACAGAAAATGAAAGGTCGTCTATTCGGAAGAGGATACCTTATAATAACGTAGTGAATTGTACGGTTGCTTACATTAGCCTATATCTTTGCAAAAAAAAAAACCACACTTCGTCCAGCGTGTATGCTACGAAAACAATTAGAAGCCGAACAAAATTGCACATAAACAATTTTTATAACGCAGAAAATTTCCTGATGGAAAATTAGTGTTCTTTTATAATAAAGTTATTATCTAATATAACAATGCGGGGCTTCGAGTTTTGAGGAAACATGAGGAATTCCACAATTTCCGGGCCGCCCATATAGAGTCAAATAACGATGATAGTCTAATAAATAAATATTCTATAATAAATACGTTTTAAACAATGGGTGGAAGTCTGGCCTGATTGTAAAATTCGAAATAGAAATTGGCGAAGGCGCCAGGATCACACATACACACTATTAGTTACTGAGCGGAAAATCGTAACCCTTTTGCGCAGACGATAATTCCTTTTTGCAATGATTTTCCTTAGATTTCCTCCTGATTTCCTTCGATTTCTCCAAAATATAATATTACTAAAATCAATGAATACATCTAAAATATCCATGTAGGTAAATGAATGAAGATATATTAGACTTGAAACCTCATCATTGTATAGATTCCCTACCTACCTATACATATAACAATATTTTCCTATAACAGTACAGCCGAATTGATTTAATTCAATTATTTCAGCAACAACATTCTACTAAAAATTTTATTGTTAATTCTTATGTGTTATGACCTCCTGATTTGCGCCCAAAAATTCCTTGTGCGTCAAAATTTATATGCACTTTTTGACGTGGTTTCACGGATTTTCTATTTATTTGCTTAATATATCTTGTACCAGTAATCGAATGGGAGTTTTACAAATACTGGCTTATTTGAAAGAAAATACCATGAATAATAAAGGCAAGGATTACGGACGTTTATGGGAATTCCGATGAAAACCGATCCGCAAAATGTGAAGAATCCAGGTGGCGCTAGTAACACTAGCAAAAATGTTATTGACCAATGAGCAGCTCGCGTTCCAGTGTGCTAGTGAGAATTGCGCCATCTATAACCGCCTATAACGTGCGCTTCTTTCTTCCAGTTTCACGGACATGTTGAAAGCACGGCGCGCGTTATCCTTGTCTCTAGTATTCATGGAAAATACTCTCCGTGTTCGAATTTGCGAAAAGTATAACACCTGAACTGCACGCCGAAAAGAAAATGTATCTCATCCTATACAAAATGAAAGCAAATTAAATTGTCTACAAAAAAGATCTTATTCATTTTTTCACTAGGGGCAGTAGTTAAGGGTGTACGTGAGTTTGTAAATGCGAATAGCTGGAAAAACTGTGTATTGTGGGGGGTAATGCTTAACAAGTAGAAAATTTTATAATACGAGTATTTACAAGGCCATATTAAGTAATTGGTCGAGTTCATCGTCAAGATCATCATCGTCGTCGCCGTTGATGCTGACGATTGGAGGGCCGTTGGTACACGAAGCGCGGCAACTGCTGCACATAAGCGAGCGCGGTAAGTTTGCTTTGCGGTGCCCACGCAACCAGTTGTGCACCCGCAAAATATGTTATTGAGGACGGATTCTGGTGCAACTGGGTCCGTGCTTGTGACAGAGGTAAGGAAGCTATCCGACCTCCTCATCCATCCCCAAGCAGCTGGCTCCTGCTGCTGATCTCCATATAGCCATTGCTGAATCTGCAAATAATAATTCGTCCTTTGTAGTTTAAAAAAATGTGACACAATCTTGTCTAAGCACAATACAAAACATAAGTTAATGTAAACAAGCATATATTGATACGAACTCTAAAGGAGTGTTGGCGAGCAGCCCCTCTGGTGGACGGAAGTGCCGCAAAATCAGGCTTTGGCTTTGTGGATGCTTTAACAAACACCTGATGTCGTACCCGGTTCAGGTCTGCTCCTTGTAGGGCCTAGTACAACTGCCAAGAAAAGCTGCTCTCCTGCATCAGCGACCATGTCCTGTATTGCTGAGGGATCACAGAAGACTTTGTAGATGTCTGTGACCTGCTTCTCGGCCTTCAAAAATACTTTCACCACACCTCCCTTGCTCTTGTTGTAAATAGCGGACGTAGTATCATAACCGCTGAACGAATGGAGCAACAGAATGGTCTTCGCAAATGACTCCATTTTGTATAGGTTGGCCTTTTCGCTAGGATGCTTAGTTTTCGAGATAATAACGAAAAACCTACAAACCGACCCTTTCCACCCCCCTCCCGCCTAACGCATGAGGCCCACGGATGGGGACTTTTGGTATGTTACTCCTACAACTTAAAACAATAATCCGTTGAGCATTATTTATTTCCAAATTAATGTCTTCGTTTCCTGGCCTAGTAATAATATAGCATTATAGTATGACCACAGAATAAGTAACTACCAAAAGCAGCACTCTCAGCACCGCCTTGATATTTTTTTTGTAACCTTCGCCATTTTTTGTTGGTAATTTTGACGGGAAACCGCATGTTTATAAACAAACTTTGCACAGACTGAATGCAAAAACGTTATTCGATGAATTCCATTTATAATGGGTATTAAAACTATTAAAGTAGACTGGATAAAATTATCTCTACGGACAATTGTGTTCTTAGTATAAAGTCATAAAATGTATTGAAATCAATAAAATGTCTCGCCTGAGAAAATCTGTAATTTCTTACTGGGAGGTAGTTCTGAGGAAGTATTAATTTTTTTTCTTTTTAAAGTACCAAGTCGAAGGAAAATAGAAGGTAGTGCTGTTGGTGGCAATCTGTTTTTATTATTTTGATACATATTTGTCGTGCGCACAATTTAAAATTGTTATAAAGTTCGGCTGAACTTTTACTTGCCAAATTCCCACGATCGCATGCTTCCAATCACAAGACGGACCTTAAAAGAGGAAAGGTTTACAATTACTTGGAAATATCTTATAATTTACATCAATAATAAAATACCTTTGGGGATCCTTAGGAAACCTAAATAAACTAATGTCTTTTCCTGTCGTACTACTTGGACATTCCTTAACAGCGCAAATGGTTCGACCTCATTTACTCATATCGCTAATAAAAATTACTATTAACACAACACTTTCCCCCTATGTCACAGACTGTCATTTACCGCACTTTTCTAAAATCACCGTTGGGCGGTGGATAAAATATGAAGTTGATTGGCTACGTTTTTCAAAATAACCAATCATATAATATTATTGTTTACCGGTGCGCTCCACCGGTGAATTTAGAAATCTGCGGTTATTCTTTTAACCTAAAGCTATAAATGAACTGACGGATGTACCAACAACAAAATGGCTGCAATGGAATTTTGGCGGGAAGCCCAAGTGTCGTTTCTGGTAGTTCTCTTTTCTGTGCTATGACTCTTCAATATGTTACAATATAATTTGAAGGTAATTTTACCGACCATTATTGATTTTGTTGTAAAATGAATATGCTTAAAATCAGAGTGGATTTAAAATAAGGCAGTTTGCGGTTGTCTCGTGACGTAATAGCGTAACATGCGCGCGCATTCAATAAAACACCGACAGCTACATTTCTAAAAAATAATGTGCACTACTGCACTGTCTGAAATAATTTTTAATATTAATTTTTAACACTGTTTCAAATACCGAGCAAGTAAATCTAATATATAAAAATCTCGTGTCACAGTGTTTGTTATCGAATTCCTCCGAAACGGCTTGACCGATTTTTATGAAATTTTTGGTGTATATTTGGTGGTCTGAGAATAGGTCGTAGGCCTAGGTGATAAGGGTAGCCCTATTCAGAAATTTTATTTTTATTTTTTGGACAAAAATTTATAATTTATATGGCAAAACAACGTTTGCTGGGTCTACTAGCGGACCTATCTATATATTTTTAAGGCTGATTGATAACTTGCTAATACATAATTGTAATATTATAGAGGATTCCGTATAGCAGTACAGAATATCTTACATTGTTTATCGAAACTCGTTTCTCTGTTCAAGCACAAATTAGAATATTTTGATTACGCTATTACGTCATAGCCAATAGAATAGCCCGAAAATTTTTGGCAACATCTAACAGTTTAAACTTCTTGATTTTTTTTTTACTATATAGGCCAGGGTCGATAATTTTCGAGACCAAAAAAAATTATAGTAGGATGAAACCCATTGGAAAAGGTAGAGAATATAACAACCGAGGTCGGGAAGGGGAAGGGGGTGAGTTTTTAAGGGTAAAAAACGGTTTATCTCGATTTCCGGCAAAACTACAAGTCCTATGAAAAAAAATTAAATGGCAAAGTTGTAGGTAATAAAAAAATCTACAACTTTCGTTTTTACACTTTTTTCACATAACCTCAAAATTTATGTGAAAAATTCAAATAACCAAGTTTTTGGTTTTTTATTTTTATCTTTTGCAAAAAAATTTATTTTTTCACGAAATTTGGTGAAAACTTACCTTTTTATGTCCCAAACACACAGTAATTTTTTTGATTTAAAATATTCATTTTTTCACCTTATTTTGACTTAATATCGAAAAAGCACCCTAATTTTCAATCGAAAATTCTCACGTCAAAATATCTGCTTTTTTAAAAAAGTCGGTGGGCTTTTTGTTCGTTGAAATCTCTACTTTCTGATGGTATAAAAAACATATACATTACTATGGTAAATGTTCTCAGAAAATGCAAATAAACGAAAAAAACTCGAATCCGAAAATTTTTTTTTGAGCTATTTATTAAAATTTACACTTTAATTACTCGAAAAACGTAAGATTTCATGTTACATTGATAAACAAAAAAATTGCTAATCGAAATATACTACTATAATTAACAACCAAAGAAGTTAATAATATTGGAGACGCAGACGGTGATGGTCTTGAAGATTTCGAAGATCCATTAGAATCGGGAAGGTTTGTCGAATCTAACGATGAAGAAATGCCATCAAAGAGACAAAAACTAATGGAGAAGTGATTAGAATGCAAGATAAGGTATTTATAAATAACAAGATTATTGTATTTAAAAAAATTATAATGAATAACGTAATCAGTATAAAGTATCTAAATTCAATAGTACGATTTACATGTATATTTATATATTATGAGATTTTCTATGACATAAATGTAATTAGAATTTAATAAATCAACTTTATTACTGAAAAAAATTGCAGCAGTCACATTTTTTAGATGAAATCCCCTTTAAATCCTATTTTTAATATTTATAACAACTATTTTCGCATGTTTTTCGCAATCTTTATGTTTTATGGATTTGTAATTTTTTTGTTTATCAATGTAACATGAAATCTTACGTTTTTCGAGTAATTAAAGTGTAAATTTTAATAAATAGCTCAAAATTGTACATAATGATTCAAAAAAAAAATTTCGGATTCGAGTTTTTTTCGTTTATTTGCATTTTCTGAGAACATTTGCCATATTAATGTATATTTTTTTTTATACCATCAGAAAGTAGAGATTTCAACGAACAAAAAGCCCACCGACTTTTGTAAAAAAGCAGATATTTTGACGTGAGAATTTTCGATTGAAAATTAGGGTGCTTTTTCGATATTAAGTCAAAATAAGGTGAAAAAATGAATATTTTAAATCAAAAAAATTACTGTGTGTTTGGGACATAAAAAGGTAAGTTTTCACCAAATTTCGTGAAAAAATATTTTTTTTTGCAAAAGATAAAAATAAAAAACCAAAAACTTGGTTATTTGAATTTTTCACATAAATTTTGAGGTTATGTGAAAAAAGTGTAAAAACAAAAGTTGTAGATCTTTTTATTACCTACAACTTTGCCATTTAACTTTTTTTCATAGGACTTGTAGTTTTGCCGGAAATCGAGATAAACCGTTTTTTACCCTTAAAAACTCACCCCCTTCCCCTTCCCGACCTCAGATCGCCCGTAAATTATTTCATTTTTGTTATATTCTCTACCTTTTCTAATGGGTTTCATCCTACTATAATTTTTTTTCACTCTTTACCATTTTCAAAATTATCGACCCTGGTCTAATAAGGCATTATTAAAAAAATAAAATAAAAAATACAGGTCAACTGTTTTTATGTGTAGATGTTAATAAAATTATTTAAAAAAAAATGTATACTTGCCCATTGTACTGCGCTGTAAGCCGAATGAAAAGTTCTACTCGACTGGCCTATTATCAGATTATTACTCATTGAACGGATAAATCAACGTTTAAGAAGACTAAGATCAATCAATCAATGAAATAAAAATCATTAATAAAATAGTTTCATATGATACCTACGTTCTGGCGGGCACTTCATGTAACAACTATGTCCAATTATAAAACGTTCCAAGTCTCCATTAAAAATGTTTAGTTGATTCGTTTTGGAAATATGAACTTTGCCGTAATAACTGTGTCCTGTTATAAACTGATATTTCTTTGTCGTACGAGACTGCTTCTTTGTAATTAAATTGCTTTCAAAATTGTGGAATGCAGTTACATAAAACACGGCATAATTCAAATTTAGTAGACACCTACATATCATATCGCTTTATTATCTTTTCATTACTTCTGCTTTTAAAGTATTAAATATCGTTAAGTTGCCTATTTAAATATGTCGGTGTCAATGAGTGACAGAAAACCTTCACTAATAATATACGTGTATATGTGTGTGTACAGGGTGCATGGGAATTCCTCACTCAAAAATAATAATAGAAGTTCAAGTCGACAGGTGTCCGAAAATATTTATACTGAATAAATTACGACTTGAAGATGGCACTCAAAATCTGGTGTTCACTTATTATTTTCCATGAGGAATCTAATGGTTTTATCAGGATGACAATAAAGAACCAGGGGCGTATGAACGGGAAGTCTTCTCAAAGTTTGTCATATTTTTTGTCTTAAGCTTTTTCCTCGGCACTGACATTAGATGTTTAGATAAAATTACGTAAAAAGGTTTTATATGAAGCCATTTATGAGAAAATCCGCATTAAAAAAAGTTACCATTTTTATTTTTCAAATAAACGAAAGTGTCAATGAAAAACTAAACATATAATTTGATATACAGGTTGTCTCAATTTAGATTGCAAATAGGCGTGGCTAATTACGTCACTATGCTATAAATGTATTGTAATCCATCCTGTAGGAGAGGTCGAACAATTTAAAGCATTTGTCTACACTTATATACTAATTAATAAACTGCTTTTGAACAATTAATAATATCCATAAATAAATAGCGTGAGTTAATTCACTAGTGAGTTATTATAAATCACTAGGTACAGTGTACAGTGCCAATCTCCTTTACCTTCATGGCTAGTCTGTCCAACCGATGTAACGACGCGAAGGTGGCTCTGTCCGAGAGATATTCTTTTCCGATACGGTGAAAGAGAACGATCCATTATTATTGTAGTACAGTACCTAGAGGTAAAAAATATGCAAAACTTCGGAATAATGTCATAGTGAACGGATTTCGTTCATTTTTGGCAGTATGATAGTAAATGCTTCACAGAAAAGTTTCTATATTGTGCGGGGGCTTACTAATTTATAGGGGGTGGATGGATAATAAATATATATATTTATTGGAACTGAAAAAGAATCAAATTTTAAGAAGAAGAGGTTCTTTGCAATTTTTCACATAAATTGATAGTTTTTAAGTTATAACGACTTCGAAATTGCGATTTTAGCTTAAAAAAAGGTATTTCCAAACGCCTTTCGTCAAGTATCTCAAAAAGTATTGCTTAATCGAAAAAATGTTACAGATCAATTACAGAAAGTACAAACTGGAAATTAATTATATTTTTTGTTTATTGATGTAGGATTAATAATTTCGATGATATTTAAGTTTATATTTGGCATCCAAGTGTTCATAAGATAATTATTTAGAGTGAGAGTTAAATATCTCAGAAACTGTGAGACCTACGTCAAGAATGCTAATATGTAGAATAATATGTTATTAATTAAGCTTTCAACTGTTTTTTAATTTGTTTCTGTAGCATAAAAAACAAAGAAGTTATGACCGAAGCAATGTGCGCCTTCCCATTTTTTTAATAAAAAGTCACCATTTTGTTACTATAATTAGCCAGTAAATAAAAACAAGGAATTTCAAACACTGTTTCTCATTAATATATAGCATGACGTAGATCCTCAAATTTTTTCGTTTGTATACACCACTTGCTTGCAAAAAATTACAGGTTAAACTATAAAGGCATTTTCGATAAAACGCAATTTTTTTTTTCCTTTTCCAAATATCTCAATAAATATTAGTTTTATTGAAAAATGGGTAGAGATCAAAAATAAAGCTCATAAACTGGTAATGATTTTCGATTTTTTATTTATTTACATAGATTTAATAGATTCGTATATATGAAAGTTTACAAATGGCGTCCGAACGTTTATGAGACGAAAAATGCAGTTTAAATGTTAAATATCTCAGCCGTAGACGAGTGCTGTAATTCATCAAGTGAGTTATTACCAAGTTGAATACTATACTTTATCTATGATTACTACAATAAATGTTAAATTGAAAAAATTTTGTTTAAATTACTCGGTTTGTTTATTAATAAAATTAACTGTAAAATTTAATTTTTGTACACACTTTTATATTTGTTCAGCGATTTTTCGGGTAATAAATTGTGTATTGTATCATTAGTTACTTGTCTTCATTTTGGTGGTATACATATTAGTTCATCTTCACTAAACGAATTCATCATTTTTGGCATATTACTTAACTTGATTTGAAAACGTCGAAACTATTCAAAGATGATAAATCACCTTCCTCCCCTCAATAATAATGGACCGTTCTATTTCACCGTATCGGAAAATTTCTCTCGAACAGAGCCACCTTCGTGTCGCCCTCAATTGGACAGGCTAGGCATGAAGATAAAGGTGATTGGCTCTGTACCAATTTATAATAACTCACTCATTATAACTCACGCTGTTTCTTTATGAATATTATTGATTGTTCAAAAGCAGTTCATTAATTTAGTATATAACCTAATAAGAGTAGATAAAGTATAGTTTTCATCTTGCGATAATGGTAATAACTCACTTGATGAATTACACTCGCCTGTGGCTCGTGCTGTAAACTTCATCTGCGTGAGTTATTACCTACATTACCGGCGCTTGTTGAATAATATACTCTTATCAGTTGTTTGACGTTCACTAATCGTTGGCGAAAGGGTTAATGTGCTTCGCCCAATCTTTTTCTGCCGCTATTTATTTTTGATTCCTATTTATTTATGACGAAACTCCTAATTAACATTACCCACATGAAATAATATCAGCAGTGCTGTGTAATGTCGGGCCAGTTTGATTTTTGTTAGTCATTTTCAAATGGTAAAACGAAATACAGCAAAAAACGAATTTACAGTTTTGTAACGTCTGACGATGGTACCCTTAAGAAAGTTAAGATCGGACAGTGAGGAATGAAAGTATAACTATGTACGTCCCATCACACTCGTCGATAGGGGTTCACTGTGACCAAGCATATGCGCACATGTACAAAATACATATTGAACTTGTTTGTGAGACAAGATGTGTGAGCTTCTATACTAAATTCATAAAATGAATACGTTCTCAGAACAGAAAATTGAATGTTCTGGTGTCCCACAAGGATCTATTCTATGACCTGTTTCTTTATGTATCTCTATTCTGCAGACGTGTTTAATACATTGAGTTATAGACCGTGGGATAGTGACAGATTTTTTTAAACGTTTGGTTCCTATCTGGCCTTTTGGGAGCCTTTTGTGCCTGATTTGTACTAACCATTTTCGTGTTTATCAAACGGTTATCCAGGGCCCCTCAGTGGAAAACAGAAAAGAAAATTTCATGAAAATGAGCAATTTCAAACGTTTTTTTATTTTTTCTCTAACATAAAGAGCAAATGACCAAATATGCGGACGTCTCAAAGCCAACCGCCACCCAGTCTATTAATTAGGGTGAAGACGTACCGCTCGGCTAAAGTACACCATATGTGGGTCCCCACGCGAGACTAGTTTCTCGATCTGACGTCACAGTGCTTTTCATGAGGAGTAGCGAAGATTTCAACTTTAATTATTTATTGCAAAGTAAGTACTGCGATTTAAGAGCTGATATTCGATGTGGCGTGTTTTTATACATAAACACACACTTTAATGAAATACAAAAAAAATGGGCAAGTTCCCCATTAGCAAACGATAAACAAAAATCACCCCGGAACGAGCGGGCAGTATAAAAAGCAGCGTCGCTCGCAAGCAATGCATACCACATATGTTTCTACCACATCGCATCTTACGTGTCTTATGTCGCGTGCATTAAAATGAGAGAAGAAATCACTTTTGTGTGGTTGACTACCTACGGGAGAATGAAACGGGTACGGACTTACGAGGACTCTCAGTTTCTATGGTGTAATGCAGAGTTGTAAATTATATATTAATATGTAATAATTTATATTTGTCTTTTTGCTAGTATGTAACTTATTTATTGTAAATATTATTCGATCGAGGGATTATGATTGTGAAAGTGACAGTTATATTGATTCCAGTGATAAAGAAAATCAAATTACAAATGAGTTTCAAGTGAGAAAAAAACGGCATTTCAAGGGCGCGGATCTAGACCTTGAGCTTGGGGGGGCTGGGGGTAACATAGCCGCGTGTTGAAAATAACAAAAATGTTTTTCCTCGAAAATTAAACTTGATGAGCGGGGGGGAAAAAATCTCAAAAAAAAATTATAAACACAACTAAATAGAATATATATTGAAAAATATAAAATAAAATTATAAAAATTATGAAATTTTGAAATGAAAGTTGATTGTTTACGGAATCTTGGGGAGTAATTACCCCGTTACCCCCCATAAATCCGCGCTTGCGGCATTTAAGTAGTGACGCGAAACAAATTTGTTTAAATGTGTATAAATACTCTTTTACAATGACAAGCTAATGAAATGCCAGGCGAGTGTGAATCGTTTGAAAATGCATCGATTTTTACACGACTGTTTTTTGATTTTTCGATACTTTCACTCAACATATCCACGGCTGGGCCCAAGCTTTTTGTCTGGGACTTGAAATATGGTTTATTTATTACCATATCTTTTTAAAATCCAAATGCCAGACAGGAATAAATCGTTTGAAAAAATGGCTTTTTTTCGTGCACTTTTAAGATTTAAAATATGTTTGGCCCACGCTTTTTGTCTGGGACTTGAAATATGGTTTATTTATTACCATATCTTTTTAAAATCCAAATGCCAGACAGGAATAAATCGTTTGAAAAAATGGGTTTTTTTTCGTGCACTTCTTTTAAGATTTAAAATATGTTTGGCCCACGCTTTTTGTCTGGGACTTGAAATATGGTTTATTTATTACCATATCTTTTTAAAATCCAAATGCCAGACAAGAATAAATCGTTTGAAAAAATGGCTTTTTTTCGTGCACTTCTTTTAAGATTTAAAATATGTTTGGCCCACTAAAAATGTCTGTGAATGATACAATACATTTTCGTTTTGGTTAATTTTTACAGAAAAAATCATTTCACATGAGAACCAATTGTTTGATTTTCGCGGAATAGTTGACAACTTGAACAATAATTTTTTCACTGTTGGGCCCTCGGAATTTATCTGGCGTTTGTTATATCGCGATAATTATAATCTATTTACCTATATATACAATTCCCAGATAAGAACCAAATCGTTTGATTTTGACCATTTTCTCTTACAACTTCGGATTTAAATTTTGGACATTCCGGCCCACGGAATTTATCTGGCGATAAGCTTCCGTCGGATGTTTTTCTTTAAAACGTAAGTCTAACTTGACGCCAGATAGGAACAAAACGTTTGAAATTGCTCATTTTCATGAAATTTTCTTTTCTGTTTTCCGCTGAGGGGCCCTGGATAACCTTTTGATAAACACGCAGATGGTTAGTACAAATCAGGCACATAAGGCTCCCAAAAAGCCAGATAGGAACCAAACGTTTAAAAAAATCTGTCACTATCCCACGGTCTATTAGAAGGACGGGAGAAGCAGTCACGTAATCAAAAACGGCATCACTTGGCCGCCATGTTACTACTTTTCCGTCAAATAGTGACGGTTTGTTTTCCGTGCGATTTATTGTGATTTTTATTGATGGTTTTTTAAATTTTGGACAATAAACATTAAAAGGTGTCGTGTGCCAAAAGAAGTTGCTCTTCTAGAGATGGTGTTGACAAGAAAAAATTAACGGGAATAATATTTCATAGGTAGTGTAAACAACAGACAGAGCCGCATTAGAAAAAAAACAGCTAATTAAATATAATAAAATTTTATTATTTAGAGGTCAATAAATAAATATTAATTTGTTTATTTTGTCTTATTTGAATATGTTTGTTCTAATTCTTTTTGCTAAAAATCTTGCATTTATTGAATTCAACATTTTTTTGCGTTACTCAGATAGGCCGTCGGGGTACAAAGTTCTTATAATTTTAAATAGTCCGGGTCTGGCAAAACCACCACCTTGTTCCAACGTTTAGCCACGCCTACCGGTGCAGTTTCTGTATAGGAAATTTGTACAGCATGGCATCTCCTTATATTCTAACTCAATGGTTTAATAATATTTGATTTTCGAATATACAAGCCTATGCAGTGATAAGGGAATTTTACAGTCGATCCTATTGGCGTTTAAATTTGGAGGGGGCGTAATTCAAAATAATTTTTACAAACGCTTATCAAATCAACGTCGCTCAATGAGATGTACCTCTTGACACTATTGACAGTTCAATATGCAATATGTATGATACTGTAATATGTTGCACCCCTTAAAATTTAAGGTTATGTTACTAAAAAGTAGGCAGACTTCAACAGATCGAATGTCTGAATGAATGTAGTGTATTTGCACCTACTCGAAAAAGAACCTACCAGAAGATTCCAAAGTGACATCTGGAATTCTCTAGAGAATGGTGGCGTCATCACAGAACAATCGAGATCTGTCATTTTTAGGTATAAAAGACTGACCGCATTCTCGGCGAGAAGTTCAGAAAGTTCAAAAAGTATAGGAAGTGAGGTTAAGACTTCAAGGATAAACAAAGTGATAAACATTGTGATTTTAGTCAGTAAAGTGTATTTAAATTAATAATAGTATTGTGAAGTATCCAGTAAATATTTAATAAAGTGTGTTAGTGGACAATCTCTTGTTATAATTTTTGGAACCCACGGATTTTGCAAGGGGTAGTTTCCTAAGGGTGGAAACACGCGACAATACTAAGGTAAACGAAGGTAACAAAAAACTATTTTCTTATTTTTTGGGATAAAAATTAAAAACTTACTAACCTGAACTAACTTATATTTCATATACAAACCGTTCTATAATTCCCAGAAAATATTCGGCTGAATAGCCATTTTGCGTAGACGAATATTCGGTATTCGTATTTTCGAAAAACACTATTCGTGGCATCACTATGATGGATGTACCTAGACAAACCTCCGTGAAAACAGCTGCCAAACGACAACCCATTATTGAAGAAAATATTAAGATCAAGGGGTTAACTATTCAAAACAATTCAGTGACTTCAGCTCGGCAACTGGTCCGTTGACAACATGAGTCATACTGCTAGCTTGAAAGTACTTAAAAATGCAAAGATGCATCCCTACGAGATGCAGATGCAACAAGATTTAACTGAGCAGAATTGAATTTTCCGAACAAATGATGAACCTTATTAGCCTCAACCAAATATTTTTGAAATAGATTTTTTTTTCGGATGAAAATACATGGTCGAATATATGAGTTATAAGGCTTTTTGGAAAACGTACCGGCCGGCCGCATATAACCTGATAAGAGGTGATTCGGCTTCGCTTTCGAGCTGCCCACATAGTAATTTTTGTGGGCTTTTTTTAGGGCTTTTAAGGCTGCTTTTATGATTAAGTTTTTTTGGAGAGTTGAAATAAACATAATATTTATTACTAATTAGGAAGTTTCCTATTTTAGAAATATCATGTACATTCAGCCTCATTTAGTAGTCTTTCAGATAACTAGTCAAATAAAAAAAAATTATCTCGATATCTGAAAAACTCACGAACTTATTCAATTTCTTATTTGAATACTTCGCCTCGGCTGAAGTCCACCGTGACGTCACAATACACAACGCGCTGACTTGCAGTGCCGGCGGCGCGCCGTATGTTCCCTTTATTTAGTGTGTGTGCTCGATTTTCTGAAATGTCACAAAATGTCACTTTTGATTCGTTCGTGCCGAGCCGAATTTTTGAATTTCGCCGTGCAATTTACGATCAGGTTTATCTGGAAGACTTCCTCTTTACGCCACGACATCATACGGCCGTCCCAATGGTGTTTTTCGAAAAATATGAACGTGCCAAAATTGCATGTTTTAGCAATATTTTCGGCTCTCAAATGCAAGCTGGCTATAAACTGCCGATGCCTGCCAGTGAGTATAAAGGTGCCCGCTCGCTGTTGACGGAATCATGTATTGTGACGTAATCGAGCTCAGCCCAGATGATCGCGGAATTTTAAACTTGGAAGGACCATAACTTTTTATTTATAAAGATAATTTAAAAAAAATGACATATTTTTTAAGATTTTTACGACTATTTATTACGAGAAAATGAGAAAAACGGAAACTTCCTAATTATGTATACATTGTAAATAATATATATTTAAAAGGAATTTATACGAGCTTTTAGATTCGCGAAGGCTTTTGTCAGCTCTGAAACGTTCATTCTTTTAGCTTCTTTAGATTTAATGGCCAATAGTGCTAAGGCGTCCGCATATTATTTTTGATTAGCTTCACCTTCGAAAATGAACGCTCGGCAGTTTCTACTGTAACTGGCAGTCAGACAAATAATTCAAATTGATATTAATTAGTTCGGTATAGTTGTCTTTAGGTCTACTAAGCACTCAAAGAATGTCGGCGCCTTTGACCACTGGGGATTGCAATTTACCGAAAGTTTTAATAACCGGTAAATCGGTAAATAAAAATGTAAATAACCGGTTAACCGGTATTTACCGGTAATTTCTAGAATTAATGATTATGGTGGCGAAAATGGCAATTGTCTTTTTCCATGTACAAAATTATCTAAATTTAACAAAAAACATTTTTATGTACGTAAAATTAATATAATGAACAAACAAAAGGTTTTTTATCAAAAGGAAAAAAATATAAATGAAATAAATTTAAATCAATAATTATTCTGTAAATAACAAAAATTTCAACTCAAATAACATTAATTATAAACATAAACTCAAATAGGGCATTTACTGAATACCTAATCTAAAAATACAATATTTTTAAAAATAGCCCGTTAAAAGGGTTAGTTTTTCAAAGCTATATCTGTTAGTCGTCTGATATTTGTGCATAAAATACCACCAGCTGAAGATGCCCTTCCCCAATTGATATTGGTAGGTCGATAAGTTAATAAGAATTGGTAATAACATACTTTTAAATGTATTCCACGGATATTTGGGGCAGTGAAATATTCATTTTCCTGTCGCAAGATATTGAAGATATTGTCAATGTCTTTCTTGTATTTCTTAGGGCTTGGTGTTTGGGTTTTACTTTTTATAATATTATTTATTTATTGTTAAAGTGCTCAGTGTTGGGACAGTCACTCTGTATTTGGTGAATACTAGTCACTGACAAATAGAAACTTTGAATACGTGACATATCGTAAGTCCAAAATTTACCGAAAAAACGGTAAAAAAATTAAAATAACCGGTAATTATCGTCATGTGTTTTTAGTTCTGTTAACCGGTTAACTGGCTAACCGGTATTGCAATCCCTATTGACCATCAAACCCGCCGCATGGCACCGCCAAAGACGCCGACATTTTTTACAGACTTAACAAGTGTGTAGTCAACTTTAAAACCGCTGCCCATGGAATCACTACTTCCACATCCGGATTTTCTATCCAAGTCACACAACGAAAAAATGTTGTATCTGGAAATAGTTGTTTTTGGAACTTTAATAATATAATATTTGAAATCCTCTACCCCAAAAACCCATAAAACGATACCCCACATCGGTAGTGGGGTGGGGGTGGTGACAGGGGGTGGGAGTGGGGGGTGGATAAGGTAAAAAAATATTTTGAGGTTTCTGGTTCTTGTACACACACTAAATCACATTTTTTTTTTTCATCCGCTTTAATAATGGGGTGGGGGTGGTAATGGGGGTGGGTAATGCCAAAATTTTTTTTGAGACCTTAGCTTCCCTTGTCTATACTAAATATCAATTTTATGAACTCTTACCTGCTTGATTTACCTATTTACTCCAAATTTACCCCAATTTACCCCCCAACCCTTCGACGGAACAAGATGAAAATATAATCTAGTTCTAGATCTCGTTAAAGTACATGTGTGTACCAAATTTCAAGTCAATATCTCAAACAGTTCCAGAGTAAACGTGCGCACAAAAAAAGTTACAGGCCGACAGACAGACCGACAGACAGAAATTTTTTTTTCGCTCAAACTTGAAATCTCGACGTTTCATGACATTCTAAGCCTATTTGCACAATAAAAATTTTAAAAAATTTTTTTGTCGTTACTATACTTCCACTGGATGTGGAAGTAATAAAAACTAGAGCTTACTTACATTTCAGTAAGTTACTAATACCAATACGGCTAATTGACGTATACTTGCTAAAGGCGACTCAGATGAAATGTCTTCTTCAAAAAGGTGTAAAGCGAACGCGTTGCTAACATCTTTGCCATACTTTTTCTGCAGTTTGTCGTCGTTTATAATAATTTTGAAATCATTTAGTTTATGCAATGTTTAGAAACAAAATTTTCACAAACTTCGAACATACCTTCAAACTCTGACTAGTTGCTAATCTCTTTAGATTGCAACTAGCAGCGGGATCGAATCAGATATCGCTCAAAGCAATCCGTTGTATTTCAAAATCTTAATTATCCCTGCGCGAGCCGGCCTTGTTTTTGTTTATGAAATTATTGAAATTGAGAAACTTACATAACATTTTACATTTTTACTCGAGCGAAAGAAATGTTTGCAAGAATTGCTTTTAGCCCCCAGAACCACGGGCCCATAGTTACGCCCCTGAGAAGCATATAATAGTATTGGATTTTATACATATAGATTTGTCAATACAAGTGTTTCCTTTCTTAGATAATAGAGCATATTATATTGTCGATTCATTCATTGTTGGCAATATTCTTAACATTTAAGAAGCTGTTTACATATGTACAAAATTTCATTTCACACCATTCAGAAAATTCTGTAGCCAACTTGTTTGAGACTATGTTTCTCAAGTATTTAAAACACATAGAATTGTCGACATTCAATTTCTGGACGGTTCCTTAACTTGTACCTTTGAATGAACGATCGATGAGAAGTAAAAATGTGAATGTGAGTTGTTATTGAAATGCATTTACTATAATCTTTCTGTGGTTTTATTGAAACTTGTATAGCGTACCTTATGCGTTGATGATTTTCATTACACATGTCAAATACAAAAAGAAGTTAATTTAACACCTGATTGGGTTATCCTTTAGGATTATTTAAGCATTAAGTACAACAATTTATTTTATGTGAAATTGTATATTTTATATAATGAATATTATCAGTACAATGTTAACTTTTCTGTTGATTGCATGTGCTACGATCGAGTCTGAATTGGAACTTTTACTTGTATAGATGCAATATGCGTCAACATAACAAAATCATCGCAAAAACCGGTCATACTATTATTAATAATGAGCTTTTTAACATGTGTTTTCATCATACAGTACCTACAATAAGTGTTTTAGTGCAGTTTACTTTGTGAGTATTGCGTTTGTTAAGAGGTGTATAATAGTAAATAGTGAACTAGATTGTAATCGTCTCTTCTTTCATCGTTTGGTACCTCTTTCAATTTTGGAAATGCGTTTTTTGCAAACATTTAAAAAAATAAGCGTTTTAACAAAAAATATCCAGATATATTTTTTAGATACGTGAAGTTCCTGTTGGTTTGAGACGTGTCACGTTCATTTTCGGCAAATATTTACCGGAGATACCGCGTTTTCTTCACCCCTTTGAAGAAATCTCATTTTTTACGATCTATTTTCGCAATTTTCTAAGTAAGATTATAAACAATTTTAATCATAAAAGCAGGATGTTATGTGCACTAGATACACTGAAAGAAATATTTGTGTAATTTTACGTGCTTCTTCATGTAGTTTTGTGACCAGTGATAATGACTACAATTTCATAGACTGGATGTAAAATTACACCACTGTTGTAAAAATACAATGTGTGTAGTGGCGGGCTAGGCATAGGGAGTAAGAATTACAACATTGCGTGTGCCAGCTGGCTGAAATGAATTAACTGAGAGCTGGGATGCTTCTCCGACGGGCGAGTTTGTTGCTGCTGTGTTGTCACATCTCTCGCGCTACGTGAATGTACATGCCTAATCAGCAATTACACGCACTGTATATGCACATTGTGATGTAATTTTACCTATACTTTTATAATTCTTCGGCGTAATTGCACGTGAAGACCGTAATTATACAGTGTTATCTTACACGAATTTCTGAGTTTTGTTGGCATAGTTACATGGCGGCCATAACTTTACAACGTGATTTTACGCAAATTCCTGACAATTTTTGTTGTAAAATTTACAGGGTGCATGTGATTTTCACTGAACATGAATGGCTGAAATTTATTGTTTTTAAGTGTAATTAGATAAGTTATAAAATAGAGACAACTGTTTTTGTATTTAGCCGTTTCAGAGGTGATTAAATACAGAAAACGCATGTTCACTTTTTTTAACATTTCAAAATTACCTAAATTACTTAAATTATTATAAATTTGACACATATATACAATATGCAATGGTAGATAAAAGTAAGTTATAGGCTTTTCCTGATGTAGCACAAACAGAAAAAAATAATGTAATAAGAACCACATGTTACGAGAATATTGTTTCTACTATATAAAATATATATACCTACACAAAATAATACACTAAACTAAACTTAACTAAACATACATCACAGTAAATAACTTAAAATAAAACCTCATTCCCAGGTATAAAATATAAATACACAAAATAATAAACTGAACTTAAGTAAACTTAACTAAACATACATCGTAGTAATAAAACATCATGCTGACGCACAATGGTATAAAAAATAAATACATAAAATAGTAAACTAAATTAAACATACATCGCAATATATAACTTAAAATTAAACTATAAATATAATAAAAAAAAATTAGCGTTTACATAATGAGAAGTAGCAATGTGGTGTGTTAAACAAAAATATGTTTTAAATATAATTCCAGGAGCATTTTGGTAGTAATTTTGGTGGCATTCATGCTTATACCGTGATTAGTGTGACAATTATTACATTTAAATAAAAATCATGTTTTGCTTCATCTAGTTAAAAATACTTACTTCTGTTTTCTAGATTTATGATATACTTGAAATTTAACGAATTAATCACTGCCAGAAATGATATATGCACAATGTCGACAAATTTTACTTCCACATCCAGTGGAAGTATAGTAACGACAAAAAAATTTTTATTGTTCAAATAGGCTTAGAATGTCATGAAACGTCGAGATTTTAAGTTTGAGCGAAAAAAAAATTTCTGTCTGTCGGTCTGTCTGTAACTTTTTTGTGCGCACGTTTACTCTGGAACCGTTGAGATATTGACTTGAAATTTGGTACACGTATGTACTTTAACGAGATCTAGAACTAGATTATATTTTCATCTTGTTCCGTCGAAGGGTTGGGGGGTAAATTGGGGTAAATTTGGGGTAAATAGATAAATCAAGCAGGTAAGAGTCCTTAAAATTGGTATTTAGTATATACAAGGGAAGCTAAGGTCTCAAAAAAAATTTTGGCATTAGCACCCCCACCCCATTATTAAAGGGGATGAAAAAAAATTGTGATTTAGTGTGTGTACAAAAACCAAAAACCTCAAAATATTTTTTTACTTCATCCACCCTCGCTACCACCCCTATCACCACTCCCACCCCACTAACGATGTGGGGTATCGTTTTATGAGTTTTTGTGGTAAGTAGAGGATTTCAAATATTATATTATTAAAGTTCCATAAACAATTATTTCCACATACAAAATTTTTTCGTTGACTTGGATAGAAAATCTGGATGTGGAAGTAGTGATTCCTTGGGCAGCGGTTACCAATGCAATTGCTACCAAATTTACTAATGCTATACACTGCTACAGTATTCTTGTAATTTTACAGTAGTAATGTGATTTCACATATTTGTTGTAACATTACTAAAAGGTCTGTAAAACACCAGGTTTAGTAAATTTGCACTCAGTGTGGGTAATTACATTGTAATTTAACGGACAGTTGACGTAAAATCACATTAGGACAAGAATAAATTCGAAAGTTATGTATATTTCTATGGGGCATGTATTACTTCCACATCCAGTGGAAGTATAGTAACGACAAAAAAATTTTTAAAAATTTTTATTGTTCAAATAGGCTTAAAATGTCTGTCTGTCTGTCTGTCTGTCGGTCTGTCTGTCGGTCTGTCTGTCTGTCAGTCTGTCTGTAACTTTTTTTTGTGCGCACGTTTACTCTGGAACCGTTTGAGATATTGACTTGAAATTTGGTACACATATGTACTTTAACGAGATCTAGAACTAGATTATATTTTCATTTTTGTTCCGTCGAAGGGTTGGGGGGTAAATTGGGGTAAATTTGGGGTAAATGGGTAAATCAAGCATCAAGATTAACTGATTGATATCGCTTAACTCTGTTATGACATAATTTTACAATTTAATGTTTTTTTGGGGATATCACTTCGTTTTATTTTACGTTAGTGAGTGTACATATTTATATTTATACATTATTTAGGTATTACTCAAGTGAAATTTCTAAACTTACAAGAAATTACCTAGTTTTTTTTAGTTCTACTTCTGGACCTGCTAATATTAATTTTAGACAATAATTGAAAAAAAAAATTAAAGACTTACTAAAACAACTGCAAGCTCAGATTAGAAATTGAAGAATGAAAAACGAAACTCCAAATCATTGACCAAGATTTTTCATTTTTTGGAATCTTCTGGCAGCCGTACAAATTACATTGATTAATGTATCTGCCGTCATATTCTCACCTCATCTTCCTTGATATCGACGCTCTATCTCGCGAATATCTTTGTGAAACCGTTCCCCTTGCTCTTCACTATAATCTAGATTTTGATACGGAAGTCACATACTGACAAGAGAATCCGTATCAACACTGACAGTTAAGCAGTTCTCAAAGCAGATAACCTGGCCAAAGAAGGCGCAAAAATAGCTTTGATGGGACCCGAGCGAACCTGCATATAATGCCGCAAGAGGAATGGTAAAGGAACTATCGAGTCAGAAACATAACTTGTATTGAACCGGGGCGCCAGGGATGAGACAATCACGTATGTTTATCACTGGCAGGCCATCCAAAACAAAGACTAACGAATTGCTAAAGCTGAGCAGAAAACAGCTGAGATGTGCAGTGGGAATCCTAACAGGTCACTGTACACTGAACAGACACCTAACTAACATGGGTGTGAAGGATAATCCAGAATGCAGGATGTGTGGTGAGGATGAGAAAACTCCTCACCATATACTATGTGAATGCCCAGCCTTTACTTGGTGGCTGGGAGGCTTTCATATTTTGGGGGACCAACCGGAAGAAATAGCCAGAGCTCCCATCGACCGTACACTCGCCTTTTGGAGAGGAACGGTACCAATGGGATAACGAGACTATGGGGTACCATAAGCTTAAGCTTCAGTATGGCGCGGCGGGGTTTCTGGTACCGTAACTCATAAGGAAAAAAAATCTAGATTTTCAGGAAAGAAATTTATAAGGGAGTGCAAGAAGTGCAATTTTAGGTTCTTTGACTTTCCAAGAAATCCTTCAATGACGTGCTCCCTCAAGGCCATCCATTGTATTCTCGAAATATTCATCTCTTAGAAGTTTTCAAATTTGAAGTCCATCAAATATTCCTTCTTGTATTTTCGCATTAGATAGTTAAGGAAATTTATCTTACAAGTATTTGAAAGATGTTCCTTCTTTATCCAATAGCTTTGCAAATTGTTTCGTGATACCAAGTTTGATATGAAGAGGCGAAAGAAGGATTTTCGAAGACTCAACTACTGGTTCATTTATGATATTCTTCTCGCCAAGTTCCATACGTGATCATTTTGCCCAAACCTCTTTTTTGTAGTGATTCTCTCGATCACTGCTGCGCCAAAAACATAAGAAGCATGGACATTTAGTGAATTCTGATTGTTGTCCTAATACTATAGATAAAACTTTCAGATCTCCACAAATTTTCCATTTGTGATTACTCTGACGAAATTTTTATACTGATAAGAAATTAACTAGTTCTTTTTTTATTTATGTTGACTTCTATTTCTGAACTTGCTCATGTAATTATAGTATTAGGTAAAAATCTTTTACTAATAAACATTTTAAAACACAAATTATTGTAGAATCTACCATAGTAAACCACATTAAATAAAAGCTGTACTGAACAGTGAACCGGCTTATACAAATGCGTGAAAATGCTAAATAAATAACAGTAAGATGCCTTATTCAACGTTTGGCGCTGCCTTTCCACTCTCAGGGTGGTTCCTTAGAACTCTTAAAAACGACGTAGAATCTGAGTCCTATGATAGGAAAAAAATCTCTACTGCCTTAAAATGTTTATTATCCCGCCACTCTCCCATGTACCTGTCTTAATTGATGCACTTTTTCCTTATATATTGTCTTAATGTTACCTAGTTCGTTTTTGTGCTGTAATCGGGGGCCTGAATTGACGTGAGGAACTATATGAAACTTTAAATATCGGTTGCCGATCCAGCACACAAAATCACAAGAGGTGCTAGGCTTAAAGATAATCAGTAGTGTTAAAACCGGTCTCAGTTCTTAATTTGATTTTTCTTAGCAAAAATCAGATTTAAGAGTACCTACTTTCAAAGTGAACATATATGTTTCAAGTCGGATTTCGACGAACTGCCCAAATTTCCTGTCGTCGAAAGTTTAATTTTAGTGTCCTTTCCAAAATGTTAACTTTTTGGGTACATATAACGTCTTTGTACATTGAAAACTTTCAGATTTTAGGGTAGTTCTATTCGGAAAAGTTCATAACATTTACACCCCTATGGTTTTTACTGTACAAGTTCTGTACATGAATTTAATTAAAAGGTTATAATTATGAACTTTGTATATCAAATATTAAAACAAAATTGTAGTTATAAAGATATTAATGCAAATTGTATGTTTTGGCTGCAGATTACGTTTCCTAATTGAATTTTTTCTTTGCAGATTAATGGAAAGGGAAAGAGTCATGTAAAGAATTCCATCGCAAGGAAAAAAGAAGAAACATAATGGGTTGGCAACCAAGCTGTGTTCTTCTAAGAGGCCTCATTCTATTGACGTTCAGCTTTCACTGGTTCGTGCTGGCAACGTTACCAAGCAACGCAAAGTTCTATACGATTCACTGGAACTCCTCAAACCCCATATTTCGTATAGACAACACAGATAACATAATAGATGTTAATCGAAATAACGTCAAATTCGAATATGATCAGGTGAATCTGATCTGTCCTGTCTACATGCCCGGGACGCGGGATGAAGAAATGGAAAAATATATTATATATAACGTGTCCAAGGATGAGTACGAGACATGTAGAATAACGAATCCCAATCCTAGGATAATCGCTGTATGCGACAAGCCATATAAGTTAATGTATTTTACTATTACTTTTAGACCGTTCACACCTCAACCTGGCGGGCTGGAATTCCTACCAGGTAAATATTATATACTAAAGACATTACTTATTGATCTTCGAAGCCAAATTTAGAACCCTTTTTGAGCTACGGAAGATTTTTTAATAACAATTATATATAAAATATTACTAGCCCACCGCGGTTCAAGCAAAACTAATCATTTTGTGCGATTTGACCCTCATTGCACTCATGGCCGACCCGTACGAGTCAATATGGCTTCTATTTTTTTAAATGGCGGTCACAAAATTCAAGTTTATAAACTGTCTACCGAATAAATACAATTTGCTGTTGTATTTACAAAAAGGTGAACCAAAGTAGGACTACTGTGCTCTGTGTATTCCTCGATTTAGCCAACGCCTTCGCGACACGGTCGTTCACAACATACTGATTGTTCGGCTCGAGGAGTTCGGTTTTAGAGGATTATCCCTAAATTTAATAAAATCTTACCTCAGTAACAGAAGCATGTACGAATAGAGAAAAGTTTAAGTGAAGGAAGTCAAGTTGAATTTGTGGTTCCACAGGGCACAGTATTAGGGCCCTTTTTTTCTCTATATATGAACGGGCTACTTAATTTGAAAAGTATAGGAACTAGATCCTCGCTTGCAGACGAGTCCTAGACAGAGGTCAAGGTCAAATCTGAAACTGATTTAAACACATTAAAATAGCTTGATGCGATGTCACTAACAGTTAACTTCGAAAAAACTGAATACCTTCCTTTCAACTGCAACAAAATCAAAATCCCACAATACAAAGGACCTTGCAATACAATTCGGTGTTTTCACAAATTTTAAAATCTCATTGACTGTGAAGGTAATACTTAATTATAACTAAAAACATTTGAATTTCCACAACCAGTTGAGTAATATCCAAGAAAAAGTATTTTTAAATTTGAATTAAAATTTTACCGTCCAAAACACTACTATATTGTTGACGTCATCGGTCATAAACACCTAACCTCAAAAATACATATCTTTTAAAAATTTCCGAGTAATATGTCACTGTTATGAAAATTTCCGCTTGGTTCTCGTATTTTCAACTAAAATCTTGTTCAATGTAATGTTCATAAATATTTTCTCCCAATAAAATAAGGCGATTTTTGTAGGTTGGATATCCAACCTATAATTAGCAGCCCATTTTTAGTAATCAACGATATTGAGACATCATATGCGTCAATTTTTAAATATTGGCTTGAAACCACACTGGTTTCAAATGAGAAGTGCGGATATAATCATTAAAAATGACAATAAACTTAAAAACCTAAAAGTTGAGGTTATGTTAATGCTTCCAATGACGTCACAGCCTGTTTTGTGTAATACCCGTGCAGTTATTCAGTTTTGTTATTTATTTGTTGAAATTTTAAATTGATAGATGCAAGAATGGTGTTTAAATATTGGCAAGTGCTTTAATGTATGGAGTACTTCATTTTAATAATATCAAAAAAGCAAATTTGCATACAGTGAAATCACCTAATTGAATAATGTTCAAATAAATTTGAAGTAAATTATATAAAATTCCTAGGAATTGAAATAGGCAGACATCTAAAGTGAGATGTAAATGGTAAATTAATTGTAAAGAGATTAGGATCAATACTTAACAGATTCAAATAACTCAAGCAAATTTTAGATTAATTCACACAACTAAAATCAATGTGTAATTATTTAATTGATCGATTCAACCTTTACTTGATGAAAATCCATATTAACGACGAATCATTAAAACTTATTGTTTTACGATTTTCACAAAACCATATTATATATTTTTAACAACAACATACACTAATATACAGTGTAACCCATTTCAAGTGGAAACACCTTCGTAACTCAGTTATTGGTCATACAGTTTCAACCAAAGGATCGGTATCAAAGATCTTTAATATTTCTTTTTTGAGTAAAACAAAACTTAAGAAGAAAAGGGTCGATTTTTCGAGAAATCATATTAGGCATTTTTTTGTTGAAAAACTAATGCAAGATTATTGATCAGCATGCTGTAGAACCCCCATATTCAGAATTTAACAACATTTTAATTTTTGGTTTTCAAATTACGGCTCACTTAAAATTGCCTATTTTAAACATTAAATAATCAATAAATTGGTAATAATAATCTCTTTATTTAGCATATAAGCTTTAATAGCTTATATGCTAAATAAAGAGATACAAAGGTTGAGTATAAATTTAGTAAATTAAATAATACAACTTACATTTTACATTACTAGGTAATTTTCTTACAAGTGATAAATATATGAAAGCTACATATTACATAATAGATATATTTGTAACGAATCTTTTTTCGAAAGAAAGCCATTCTTTATTTTCTCTTTAAATTAATTTTTTCTACCACCCCATATCATCGATACTTTCAAATTAATGCCCGAATAATTTACAGGTCTGATGACCCAAAATTTTTCAATGAAAATTCTTGGCCTTCGAAATTTGAAAATTTCGATGATGTGGCAGAGCTGGGTAATTACTTGTAATTGGAAAATAATTACAAATACCAGACGCGGATTTATAGGGGGATGCACGGGGGCGCGCGTCCCCCCCTGATCCAGTAATTTATAAGGCCAAGGTTTGTAGATTTAGGTTTTTTTAATAAAAAGTTCAAGATATTTAGTTTAAATGTGCGCCTCCTTCTCAAGAATTTTCTAAATCCCTGCCTACAATTACAAATTACTTTTTAAAAAAGAAATTAATTACAATTACAAATTACTTTTTTCAAAAAGGAATTAATTACAATTACAAAGTACGTCTTTAAAAAAGGAATTATATTCATTTAATACAATTACTTAAATACAATTACACGAAAAATAAAGAAATTGTAATTGCTAATTACTTTTTCAAAAGGAATTACCCAGCTCTGTGATGTGGTATAGTAGAAAAAATGAATTTAAATAGAAAATGAAGAATGACTTTCTTTTTCGAAAAAAATTTCGTTACCAGTTTATGTCTATGTTGGGGTGTTGAATAGTAGTAGGGGGAGCTTAGAGTGCAGTTCTGTAGTTTGTTCAAAGGAAATATGATTTTCAAGTTTAAAAATCTAAGCATGTGTACTAATGTAAACTGGTTCTTGAATAATTTAAGGGGGCTACATGGAGGGGGTGGGAGTTGTGGAAAGTTCTGTTTGGGGTGGAATAGATTAGATATTGAATATATATGATAAAAAAAAAATTGAAATTTTTTGACTAAAAATAAAAAGGGCCGAAAACCGGCTTTATAGGCCCTCCCCTTTCGTGCTTCTTTCATAAAATGCAGTACACACATACTTTATGTAAACACATTAACACATTTTGAAGTTCAGTAAGCTTAGTCTTTTACACTTACAGGCAACAGGCAATCTAAAAGATCGCCCGCCCTGTGTATAAAACATTTTTTCGTTTTTCTCGATATTAATAAAATTAAAATTACATCAACTGCATTAAAGTACCTACTCAACAATATACACCAAACCAGAAATACTATCTAAAACTGAAAAAAAAAAACTAAAAGCCGTTTTACATATATAGGAATGTTATGAATAACACCTTTTATATGGCAAGCCAACATCATGAGCTCCATTATCTTATCATTTGCATGTGGAAATATACCACTAAAGCAACATAAATTAGCCTTTACAGAATTTAAATACATTTCCTTGGTCTGTCCCATGAGGTTTATCTAAACACCCTATATCTCGACCTTATCTGAAATAACCAACCTACCTGTATAAAATATAGATTGTCTCTGGTTTACTTGAACGTAAAGGTGTCTACAGCAATTCCTTTATTTTCATCTGAAACAATAATAATAAAGTTGCGCTTAGAATGGCGGGCGAAATGTTAATATTAACTTTATACTCAAGATGGAGATGTTTCGGATACTCAACTTATTAATGCAGTGTTGCCAATCATTGGGTAATTACCTAAAATTTGGGTATTTTTCTCTTTGTTTAAGTCAACCATATTATTTGATTTTGCAAAGTAACATTTCAAAAAAACATACACGCCTGTCAAAAAGCGAAGCCATGCTAAATTTTTGTAATAGTTCCCACTCAGGAAAGCCGATTGGAGGATAAATACCTTTCGAGTTGAACCACAGCAGTTTTAAAAATTTTCTTTGTACTGATTCTAGATAATCGATGTGTACATTATACCCGGGATAGCAAACAACTGATGCATATTCCAGTTTTGATCTAATAAATGAGAAAAAAAACAAAGTAATTAAGGTGTCGGTATTTGAGAAATCATGGTTACTGTTCACGATAAACCCACAAGTCTTATTACGTTCACTCACAGTGGTTGGGGTATTATGAAGAGAAAAATATGAGTGCATAAGAACGATTTATCGTGACTAAGAGTTTTAGCGATTGGGGCAAAAATAGTGGCTAAATATTTATAGATGCTTCCCGTAATATTTATATATCGAAAATTACACAGGTCTACAAAAAAAAAGGTCTTGCCCTAAGGTTCTCATTTAACTTTTCTGAAGTATCTAGACGCGCTGAAAAAAGAATGATGTTCTACTTGCATTTGAATCCGTGATACGTTAGTTTTTGCGTTTTAGTCGATTATAAGTAAACATATTGATATTTTTTCTTGAAATTTGCGTATATTCTTTCAAAATGATTATATTTATCTCTCTTATAGTTGAAAATTATCCACAACTAAAACTTTTTGAATTACATCGCATAAAGCACCATTGAGGACAACGCACGTTCGAAAAAAAAATTATCTCCCCACTCCCTGAATATTGTAACTAAGCAACTAACTTAATGGTACACATCACTGCATTTTCATCATATCTAGTCCTTTTTTTAACATTTTTAGTCTTTTTCGTGTATTCTAGTTCTTTTATTTAACAAAATATGATTTAAGTTTTTATTCATCATAAATTCAACAATCTTTATTATTTTATGTTTTCGGCTCTTGTCATATCTGATTTTCCGTTTCTGTTTAAAATGTTTGTATTTTGTGTTTATTTTCAATTTTTAATGTATTGTAACGTAAAATAATTTGTTTAGCCGTTATTTAATTAAAATGCATTGGAAATTTTAGTTTCAAAATATTTATTTTGTGGGACCACACTGGATATCTGAATATAAAGAAAATTGAAGACAACATTTACATAAACGATACTTAAAATATATTCTGTTTGTAAAATTAAGAAAAATAATTAAAAGTTGTATTGTTATTCTTTAACATATCTTACATGTCTTGATAAAATTACATGTTATACAGAATATGTCATCATCAAATAATTATTTCAGACATTATACAATATTCAATGGTGAACTAGAGTAAATTGATCAACAAACTTGTTTTCTGAAGTACTGTCATATAATATGCGAGCTAATATGCTATTAACATATAGTAGGAACAGTATAGCGGTCCCAATTTTGAGCCTTATAGTGCTGCGAATGATATCTCATATGGAAAAACGATTTTCTAGAAAACGTCTTTAACGAGTTTATAAATTGATCTAACAATATACCATTATTTGTTTTTTCCGTAAAAAAATAATAAATAAATAATTTGATAGTCAGTCGAGAAAGTAAGTTCGGCCTGGCCGTACCATTTATTTCATATGTAAGGGAACGTTGATAGAGATGTAATGCAGTGGTACAGGAGAAGAATAGAAATATTCTTTAATTATACCTACAAATATTGTAGTTTCCTTTTTTTTAAAACAAAATCTGAATCATCTGATTCATCTTCATCAACGGAGCTTTCTTCATTATCAATTTGAAAATCATCCTCACTTTCCGAAACATTACTTACTTCGTTGTTGTCAATGTCTTCCGCTGTAACAAATAAATTTTTAAAGTCTGCTTCATCTGTTTCCATTTCAGAAATCGATAAAACATCGTCTTCATCGTCGTCAGTTTGTTTCAATGTTATTTCAGAACAGTTGTTGCAATTTAATCCATTACAAAAATGACACAAATTTGTGCATTTAATCCTTTTACATGAACAAAGTTTTGTTTTGCAACCCGATTTACACGTACAGCAAATAGTCTTCAATAAATTATCTGGCAAAAGATTTTTTGTTATTTTCACTGGTATTAATCCATTTATGGTAACTTTCCAACCATACTCTTCAGGATTTTTATCTGCAAATCCTAACCATTTCTGCATTTGAAAATACACCCTCAGTGAATGCTCGTGTGCAGCCTCTTCGGTTGGTGGGAGAACAGATAATTTACATGATGTTTTTGAAGTGCATTTTTTAAAACATTCAAAACGCAGAACGTATAAACATGTTTCTCATTGGATCTGAACCATACGGTGGTACGATACAACTTATGCCAGCAGCAAATATCATTGCCTTTGTAGCTTGTCGATCGTAAAAAACTTGCACATATTTTTGTAAACATGGATATTTCAGAAGTATACTAAGCTAGGTACTTTATAAATATGTAAAAAAAATTAATTTAAACCAGCTAATGGTTTTAGATGGCGGTTTACCCGTCGGGTATACCAATTAAAAGTAATCACGTTAATTTTATAAATATAATTTATTTTAAGTATCATTTATGTAAATCTTGTCTTCAATTTTCTTTATATTCAGATATCCAGTCTGGTCCCACAAAATAAATATTTTGAAACTAAAATTTCCAATGCATTTTAATTAAATAACGGCTAAACAAATTAGTTACAATACATTAAAAATTGAAAATAAACACAAAACACAAACATTTTAAAAAGAAACGGAAAATCAGAGCCAAAAACATTATAAAATAATAAAAATTGTTGAATTTATGATGAATAAAAACTTAACAAACTATATTTTGTTAAATAAATCAGAATATACGAAAAAGACTAAAAATGTTAAAAAAAAAGGTATGATATGATATGATGAAAATGGAGTGATGTATACCATTAAGTTAGTTGCCTAGTTACAATATTCAGGGAGTGGGGAGATAATTTTTTTTTCGAACGTGCGTTATGTCTTCAATGGTGCTTTATGCGATGTAATTCAAAAAGTTTTAGATGTGGATAATTTTCAACTAGCAGAGAGAGAAATATAATCATTTTGGAACAATATGCGCAAATTTCAAGAAAAAATATCAATATGTTTACTTCTAATCGATTAAAACGCAAAAACTAACGTATCACGGATTCAAATGCAAGTAGAACATCATATTTTTTTTTTTTAATGTTGGTTATTTCATATACTTTCATAATTCGCTTATCATTTTTGGTTTCACAAAAAAATCATGTGGTTATTTGAAATTGTTTATACGTGCAATATCCATAATTACAATTAAATTATAAAAAAATTAGTTTAAAATTTTTTTTTTTCTTTCTAAACACCACCGTAAAGTACATGTAAAAACCTACACTTTAAAAGAAAAAAACCGCTGCCCAAGGAATCACTACTTCCACATCCAGATTCTCTATCCAAGTCACTCACAACGAAAAAACTTTGTATGTGAAAATAATTGTTTATGAAACTTTAATAATATAATATTTGAAATCCTCTACCCCAAAAACCCATAATACGATACCCCGCATCGGTAGTGGGGTGGGGGTGGTGATAGGGGGGTGGTAGTGGAGGGTGGATGAAGTAAAAAAATATTTTGAGGTTTCTGGTCCCTGTACATACACTTAATCACAATTTTTTTTATCCCCTTTAATAAGGGGGTGGGGGTGGTAATGGGGGTGGCTAATGCCAATTTTTTTTTGAGACCTTAGCTTCTCTTGTATATACTAAATACCAATTTCGTGGACTCTTACCTGCTTGATTTACCCATTTACCCCAAATTTACCCCAATTTACACCCCAACCCTTCGACGGAACAAGATGAAAATATAATCTAGTTCTAGATATCGTTAAAGTACATATGTGTACCAAATTTCAAGTCAATATCTTAAACGGTTCCAGAGTAAACGTGCGCACAAAAAAAAGTTACAGAGACAGACCGACAGACAGACAGACAGACAGACAGACAGACAGACAGACAGACATTTTTTTTTTTCGCTCAAACTTAAAATCTCGACGTTTCATGACATTTTAAGCCTATTTGGACAATAAAAATTTTTTAAAATTTTTTTGTCGTTACTATACTTCCACTGGACGTGGAAGTAATTATCCTACTACGAGTCGATGCACTTAACAAAATGCGATGGAAATTTCGAAATTATTGTTGATTTTTAGCAGTTTGAATAAATATTTTGCTCTAAAATTTGGCACGGAGATTTAGTTCAGTAAAGCGCATGCTTTCACCAACTTTCGTTAAAATTGATTATCATATTTCTTAAACTGTTAAAAAAAGGGAATTTTTGGTGCTTTTTATTTTTGTACAAATTTACAAATTATCAAGAAGTTTCTTCAGATGCCTAGTCTTATACAAAATTTTTATTGGGCGAACAGTTTGGTATTTTTATTATTGCGATACGATTACTATGACATGAGATAATAGAAAAAAAATAACAGAAAATTTATGTGTTGAAAAATAAATTGTTAAAATTCTACAAGAAGCAATGGACGGATTTTGTAAAAAATTGCTCAGAGCACTTGTTATTAAACTTACAACAAATCAAAACAATAAAATTGCTGTAGCCAGAGAATTCCATTCAAATTTTATTTTAACTCCACTATTATTATTTGTGAGAATACTGCTGCAATATATTTTTTATGACTATTAGTTTTTCGTGTAGTGCATGAATATGTTTTGGTTGTTTCCTTCATTCGGAATTATATATAATTGAATTGTTTTGTTGATAATTTCAGACAAACTTTGGCACATTCGAGATATATTCCAGAGGGAATAACAAAAGTTCGTTCATTATCCCAGACAGACTTGAAACTTTATAGGGCCTACGATGACAACCTTTAGTGTTATTGTCGTATATTTATGTTATTTTTTATTTAATTTTGTTGTGCAGTTAGTAGTATCACTCCAGGTATTGAAGTAATGATTTTTTTCATGTATACCTAAACCATCTATTAAAAAGCACTGTACTAAAAATCTTGACTGGGAAAAAGTAGTTTTTAGCCAAACGGCTGGTGTTATTAAACTGAAAAAAAGATATTCTTGTAAGTAAGTGAATACTACACTTCTATTGAAGAAAGTTTTTAGCTAAAATTGGTTTATTACGAAGTTCTCTCTTCACATTGGCTCATTGCCGCCTGCTCCCCTATGATTTGATCGCCTTGCTCTTTTTTAAAGATTTGATATTTTTATGTGCAACATTGCCAAACTTATAACAATCAATGAATTCGAAAAATGTTGCAAAATGTACAGAATACAATTTTACTTGTGACAATTAAAGGGACATTAAATATTGTCCAACATTTTCAAAATATTGGAAATGGAAAATATGCGAATTTGCATATCTCGGTGTCCAGAATCATTGCCTCTAGGTCCTTCCCCCAACATATATACATTTATTTAATAAATGTGGACATGAAGTCGTTGCTAACATTCACGTAGTTGTAGCTTTAAGGTATAAGGTATGACATATTAAATCGATTTCTAAGAGCGCGGGCGTTCCCTTTAACACACTGTATTCAAAATCCTTGACCGAAATGCATATGTCTATTGTACAATTTTTATAAATAACTGAAAATTAATAAACTGCATAAGCCGGGTATTTTCATGAATATTTATTTATATACCTACATTTTTATTCTAAATTTAGCGTCCGTATAAGTCAAAAAGGGCGAATTCCCGAGCCGCATGCTGTATTATGCATACAACGTTGATCGTTTAATTCAGATTTAATTGCTAATCAGCTTCTAATTGACCCGGCATAATCCCTCACAAAGTTCTTGTAATTCAATTGTTGTTCATATATCACTGATATGCTAGACATATCATAAATTCAGAGCACAAATTCATTCAGAACCGTCCTCGCTGCATTATCCTTTGACTCCTCCCTGCCCCACTTTTGGCTCAACACCAAATCTGTCAAACTTTTTTCCTATCCCTGAATATTATCGAATGATGGTTTTTATATATTCCAGCATATTTATTGCTTTACACAGGGACTTAGTTTGAAATAGACGCTTTGACAAAGCGTTGTTTAAATAAGTTGTAATTTGGGTGATTAGGTGTTAAGTTAGTTAACTTGCATTTCAACATGTTTTTACACACTAGTTTTTAATACTAAATCCATTCTATCGATATTATGTCTAAAAGCTGAAAATAATTATTGTTTTTTGTTTTCGTAATTCAGTTGGTTTAATAAAAACCCTCGATTTGTAATTACCCAACTTAGTGTGGTGGCTTAGCAAAAAGATGGATTAAAGCTCCAAATTTTGCACACGGATTAAAGCTCCAAATTTTGCACACTTCTTATATACCCTATTGGGGGGGAGGGGGATTTCAGTGTCCGCCATCTTGAAATACGACGCCATCTTTGTTTTCTTTGGACTGTACCTGTAAATTTTCGACTTATTTGGTTTTTCCCCCCAACTTCTGGGATTGTAGCAAAAAGGATTTAATTCAAACTAAATTTGCTACAATTTGAGACCAGAGAGACCAGAGAGACCGCTTTTGTAACTTTAATATTTTGCGAGATACAAGCTTTCAAAGTTTTGGACTTTTTTCAGGTTATTACGTAAATCTATATTTTTGTCGGTTTTGCTAAATATCTCCAGTGCAGTCAGTTTTACAGCAAACATTATTTTATTAATGTCTAAGAAGAATAAATAGTCTACAATGTGAGTAAATAAAGACAACGATACAATCACAATTTGGTGAGATAATGTATTTGACCATGTTACAAACGTTTCAATAAAAAAATTACAGAATAACTGTTAAGAAAATAATCATAAAAATTATATTTATAATGTTGTTTACTGTTTACAATGGCCTTTGCAATGACAAAGAGTTGTGCAGGTAAGTGCAGCTTTGTTACAAACGCAATTCTTAGAGCACGGGGGTTCAGCCTTACATCCGTACTTGATTAATTCCCCATAGCTTTTGCTTGCTTCCGGTCTAGACATCCAAATTAGTTGCCATGTCTCTTCGTTTCTTTTCCATCCAAAGTTAGTAGCTCGTTGTAGCTCGAAAAAGATGCCTACCAATACCACAATAACATCTATGTCAGCTGTACTAGATTAAAATTGATTCGAATAGTGTTGCTGTAAACCTAACCGATTTTCGTAATAATCTGAAAAAAGTTCAAAACTTTGGAAGCTTGTATCTCGCAAAATATTAAAGTTACAAAAGCGGCTCTGGTATCAAAGTATAGCAAATTTCGTTTAAATTAAATCCTTTTTGCTACAAACCCAGAAGTTGAGGAGATATTTAAAAACCAAATAAGTCGAAAATTTACAGTTACAGTCCAACGAAAACAAAGATAGCGTCGTATATCAAGATGGCGGACACTGAAATCGGGCACTCTCCCTTGAATAGATAGTACTGAGGGTATATAAGAACTCTGCAAAATTTGGCGCTTTAATCCAGCAGGTCACGATTCTGCCTAGTATTTGCTCTAAGCCAACACACTAACTAGTATTTTGTTATATTTTATAAAAGCTGTAGAAGTGTTTCTGCTACAAATTTTATAAAACACATTACTCTCGGGAGCACTTTTAACATTTTACAGCAGCTGTGTAAAATTGATACCATCTTATAAAATGCTTTAGTCACTGTTGACATTCTGTTAAGCCTATTGAGACTGCTACAAAACAATTATATAAACGTTTCCGCAGGCCTTAAGTAAATTTGGTACCGGCATTATAAAACAGTTTTATTAAATCTTCATTTAAGAACATCAATAAAATAAACCGGTTTATTAAATATATCCCAAAAGTTGCAAGACGTATTTTTTATTTTAAAAGTAGTACGGAAGGAGAAAATATATGTCAATAATTATATAAGTTTTCAGCTTTTAACAGTTATTGACATTTAATAAAAATCGATTTTACGAATTTGAGTTTGTTTGCAATGAAATTTACGCCAATGTGTTTAGTCAAACTAACTTTATAATTAACACGTTTTTAACTCTCATTAATACCAATAAACATATTCTTTTTTTTTTTTTACTTTTATGCCTTGACATATTTACGATTTCAACCTAACCTTTTAGAACGGCTTCCTTCTATGAACTGTTTTTGTGTTAATAGCAAGCATTAAGATAATTAAATTATTAGGCGATTCCTATAAAACATCTATAAAACAATACACCTTAAACGTGATGGACTTGTGACAGGGTCGTATCGTAGTTGAACCATAACTATCTTTCAAAAAAGGCATAATTTACGTTTTTATTATAAATTATAAGGAAGCATTTTTATCTCCAAGTAAACAATTTTGCTTTTTAACGGCTTTGTTGCCATTTCCTACTCCCAAAAGCAAAGTTGTTCCAAATAGTCCTTTAATATAACTGTGTTAAAAATGTTGCTGAATATTACCAAAAAAAGTGTTATAAAATAATTTAGTTTTATAAGCTGAAATGTTTTGTAGGTCACGAAAACGTTTCTAAAATATTTTTTTAAATGCTTTAAAAAATATTTTATAATTTGGCTGCAAAACGTTTTAATGGAAAATGTATAAAACAGTCCAGTTGCAGACAACAAAATAATGTTTTATGTAACTCCAATATAATTATTGACCACTTTCGAAGCATTAATAAAATAACAATAAAACAAAATAATTGTAGAACATTTAAATTATAAAACAAATATGCTGGTTGGGTAACCTAAGCTATTCTTTATTTTATAGTACATTATGAGCTGATTATAGGAGGATTTTAAATACTCAATTTTACTTGTTAGGTTTCTCGCCATTTTTGAATAAAACGTAAAATGCGCGATTTGATATAGGTTTCCACATAATTTGATACAAGTATTCCAAAGAAAATTAAATAATATATCTATCGAGTAACTAACTGTTTATAGTGCATTCAAAAAAACCGAAATTTTGAAAAAAATGTTTAATTTCAGCAATATTTTAGAAAAAAATTTGAAATTTTACTAAAGTATGTGCTATATAGGAGGGAACATCTGATCAAAATTTCAGATCGATATCTGCATTATTTTTTGATATATTCAATTTTTTAAAAAAAAAAAGGGTCTTCACAAAATGGCTTAAGTACTTCATTTTCTGTCAGATTTTGCTATGAGAAAAACATTAGCAGCTGTTTGTAAACTATCGTTATTTGTAATTATTTTCAGGAGTTTATCTTTTCCCTGGCCGTAAAAGCAAGACGTTGCATCACATCCGGTAAAAGCATGACAAAAACTAACTAACTTTGTTATAGAACCATATAGAAAACTGTTACTATTGTAATATCTATCAGCAACTTTTCCTTTTCCTGGCTTAAGTAGAAAAATGTTATTCTTTGAATGTCCTAATTGATTTAGTGTCACAAGTAAATCTATATCTTCTCCAATTATTAGTACATTTTCATTTACATCAGCTAATTGAATTGCAGTGTTTACAATTAAAGTATCAGCATCTTCATCAGCTTGCTTTGTTTGAAATCCTGCTTTATCAAGCTCCTCACGAAGAATGTCAATAAGTCGAATTTTATTACTTTCATTACAATTAACTGTAATAATTATAATACAATAGTAATGCCATGTATAATAATAATTAACAAATTGTATAACGACAAAATATTTAAAATTAATTGTTAAACAATAAAGTAATTTTCAATTACATTTTGCAGAAAAGTGTTACTTACATACTGAAGGTGTATTAAAAATAATTATAGATATAAAAAATGTAAGATATACAAACGTTGTTTTTGAAAACACAGTCGCCCGACTGTCCAATCCGCGCACTGCTACGCTCGCGCACGCTTTTTCAAATTTTTCGAAAACCAATTATCATAGAGTAATGTTTTTTTTTTGGGGTGAACTAAAAAAACAGCACTTCAAAATGGTACACATGATTTTTCGGCACAGCATTCCATTCAAAAAATATTTCTTTAATTGGATTTTTTATGCAAAAAAAATTTTCTATTAAATTTTCACCACTTTTTTCTGAATAATGACCATATAGAAAAAAATTGTAAATATTGAACAACTCTCGAAGAATATAATTTTTCTTCTCATAGCGAAATCTGACAGAAAATGAAGTACTTATAGCTATTTTCCGAAGACCCTTTTTTTTCAGAAAAATTGAATATCTCAAAAAATAATGCAGATATCGATCTGAAATTTTTATCAGATGTGCCCTCCTATATAGCACATACTTAAACTTCAATATTTTTTCTAAAATATTGCTGAAATTAAAATTTTTTTTCAAAATTTCGGTTTTTTTGAATTCACTCCGGACCTAATGAAGCTATCTTAATGTTCGGGTGCTCATTTTATAGGTTTCTTTAATACCTATAACTTTCCCATTTGAACTTTCCTCTCAGATTATTAGCCTTCTATTTAAACGCGAAAAACCGACTTTTCAACTTTACGACCCCCTCACCCCCCTTATCCGGTATGACATCAGTTGGCAAACTATAAGGGCTTCTTTTGGATGTCCAACCCATCAACTTAAAACAATAAAATCGTGGTTATGTATTTTCGCCACATTTTTGACCTAACAATAGGAAACACATGGGCCAAAAGCCAAACCTGCATTGACACCTGGAGCAATGGAAGATCAACCTCACAAGTAGATCATATCCTGATAAGCAGAGAGATAAGAGAAAGAATTAAGAACGTTAAAGCAAAAAGGGCAGCAGAAATCAATACAGACCACAAAATTCTATACGGAAAATTAGAAATAAAAGAAGGAAAAACAAGTCAAGGAAACAAAAAGACACTACACAGTACCTGGAATATTTCTCTACTACAGCATGAAGACTTTCGGAAGAAATACGGTGAAGAAATAGAAAACCAACTGATAGGAGAAGAATTAGACTGGACATCGATGGGCGCAAAAATAAAAATTGCAGCAAGAAAAACGTTAAAAGGGGACAGATCACCTATGAGCCCGACAAAAAACGAAAAAAATAACAAGTACGAACAGCTAAAAAAAATGAAGGCCACAGGCGAACAACAGCCGACGGGGAATATAAACGAAAAACTAAAAGAAGCACTGCGGGAAAAAAGAGAGGCGGAGAGAAACCACGACGAGGAAAAAATGCAAATCATTCTTCGAAAACATAGAAGCACTTCCAACAGGATAACGACTAAACCAAACCTTCAGATATCTGAAAAAATATAGAAGAAACAACAGTACCCACAGGAGAAGATACATACCAATACAACATTGGACCAAGAAGCTGGAGGAAGAAGAGAAAGCAACTAAAGAACGAACAAAACTAATAAAAGAAACAGACCACTGGCCCTTGGACAAGCCACCATCAAAAGACCAACTGCTAGAAATAATAGCCGGAGCTAAAAGAAACACCGCACCTGGAGTAGATAAAATAAACAACGAGTTAATACACTACGGCACGGAAAAGCTAAAGGAGCAAACCCTAGAAATCATCACCAGGGTATGGACAGAAAACACACCTCTGCCTACGGAATGGACCAAGACTATACAAATACCCCTCCCAAAAACCAACTCGCCACAGACCATAGAAGACTACAGAAGAATAACACTCTGCAGCATAGGATACAAATACTACGCACAATTCCTGCTCGAGCAACTAGAGAAGTACATTGGAAGACCGCCAGACTACCAGACAGCATTCATCAAAGGCAGATCAACGGACGACCACATGTACACCACCAGAAGAATACTGGAAGAAAAATGGAGAGAAGGGACAAAACTGCACATAGCCGCTATAGATCTCCAAAAGGCATTCGATACCATCAGTCACGAAGCCATAGTCAACACCCTGTGTAACAAAGGAGTGCCGCACTATCTAATAAACAAGATAATAAAGGCCTGCCTTCATGAAACAACTTCCATACAATGGTTCGGACAAATGACGGAAACCAGACAAAAGAACAGAGGAGTCAAGCAAGGATGCCCCCAATCTCCCCGACTATTCACCACGGTCCTAGACCAAGCAATACAAAACACAATAAGGGAAACACCAAATTTTAACGAAGACACGTAAACACTGAGAACCCCAATAGTATTAGCTTACGCCGATGACCTCCTAATCGTCGCAGAAGAAAAGCAACAAATTCTCAACTTCCTAGAAAACATGAAACCGCATTTGGACACATCTGGGCTGAAAATAAATTTCAAGAAAAGTCTAATAATGGACCGAAACCCATCAACAAAAGAGAGTCGGATCAGTGGAGAAGAATACAAAATAGGTGACTACTCCCTAAGAACAACGAACAAACTGAAATACCTAAGAACATATCTGACGAACCAACTGAAAAGGAGAGAAACAGTAGAGAATAAAAACAGCATACAGAGTCACCAGAGCAATTATACCGTTCATTGAGAAAAACAAACTATCATGGGGCCTGGCCAAACGCTGTACATAGCCATCATACTGCCAACAATGACATATGGAGTTAAAAACGCGGCAACAACAAAAGCCAACAGAAGAAGTTTGAGAAGAGCTGAAAGAGACATCATCCAATTACTCAGAAAAACAACAGGGCAAAAACAACGACATAAAACATCAACACTACTAGAAGGGAAGACAATCACAAAAAGGATAGAAATGTACGCAATGAAGTACTGGGGACACGTCCAAAGAAGGGAACCAACACACCTACTGAAGAAAGCACTAACACTGAACAGCAGCAAACTTACAATTGGGAGACCATGTTACACGTGGAAAACAACAATCGAGAGGATCATGAACAAACTGGGAAAGAAAAGCGAGGGGAAAAAATGAATTCCACAAAGAAATCTGAGCGATATATACTCTACCAGATTCAGAAACGGAGGAATCAGAAGCCTCAGAAGAAGAAGAAGAAGAAAACTTGTAGAAACAGAAGTACAAAAATAGGAGCACAGATAGCAGCGACACAACGCGGCAACATATCTCACAAGAAGACCCAGAATAGGCAGAATCAAAAATACAAAAACAGGGGGCTTAAACGCTCCCTCACGACACAATGCGGTAACGCATCTCGCAAATACCTACACCTTCCATCCCACATTCCTTTACCATGCGCCATGTGGCTCTCGCTGCTGGCAACAAGCATGACCTTAGTCCAACCCAGCGTGGACGTAGCAGGCCCAGCTGTATAACTTGGGAGTGGCAGCAATGCCTACCGCACGCTGGTAAATAAATCAATCAATCAATCAAAACTTAAAATTCAAAATGGAGGCGTCAACATGGCGGATTTTTTTTTCCTTATAGGTTGCGGTGCCGAAGCCCCGCTGTACTGAAGCTTGAGCTTATTGTACCCAACATGGCGGATAGGTTTTATCAATTATCGTCGGATTCAACTGAAAATCGGTATCTGTGGGTTGTCGAGGTTGCAGATTACAATTATCCGGTCCAAATTTAACAATTCAAAATGGTGGCGTCAAAATGGCGGATAAGTTTTGTAATTTATGGTCTGATTCGTATGAAAATCGGTATCTGGGGATTTTCGAGCTCGCAGATTATAAATATTTAGTATTTATGTCGAAAGTGCCAAAATTATTTCCTTAAATATAAGACTAAAAAGTAAAAAATAAATTAATGGTTTAAAAAACTTAAAAAACACGCTTTTATAAATATTGCACTGAAAAGCAAAAAATAATCATCGAAGCTGCTCTCTCTGTGTCTACCCCGTAAGGGCCTTAGTGTAAGCCGTGTTTGTAATTAAGTATAATATTTGAGTATAAAAGCATGGGGCGCTTTCCATTTAATCTAATGATGACTTCAGCGTTTTAATTTTCGAACCTGTTCAAATATTATACTTAATTACAAACATGGCTTACACTAAGGTCCTTACGGGGTAGAGAGAGAGAACAGGTTCGATTATTTTTTGCTTTTTAGTGCAGTATTTATAAAAGCGTGTTATTTTAGTTTTTTTAACTATTAATTTATTTACATCTGTATCTCTCCCTGTATGTTCCTTACAACGCAACGCAACGGTCAGTTTTAGCTTTCTGCTTTCTGCAGTTTATTGCCGAATATCGTACGCCTCACAAATCTCCTTGCTAGCCTACAATAGGAGGTAGGTGTGTGTATAGAAAATTAAATTACAATCATGAAAAGATTTCATTTAGAATTATGATGAAACAGTCCATATGAATTTATAATTGATTTTAAAAAACGTTTAGTGTGTAGAAATACCGTGTAGTAATATTCTGAAACATACATACCTACACTCAAGGTATGACTCATTGTTTTATATAAAATTGTATGTTCGATTAGGAGAATGTCCATAAAGATTAGCATTTATCTTTATTAAAGAATATTTTAGACACAGCTTTATTGATCAAGAGCAATAAATGTTTATAAAATCCGGTAATAAATATAATGCAATTTATTTAACGCCTTTTTAATTCGATTTCGTGCTGTTTTATTCATGTACGCATTACCATTTTGAAGTGGAATTCGATTTCTCGAAAAAATAAAACGGTTTGATTCACGCGTTTTTAAATGTAATCCCCCAAATTATCGTCAATTATCCTGTACTCCATTAAGAAGGTATTATCCGATAGTAAGGCATTTTTTATTTAGCAGTGATTTAGCAAGAACAAGAAGTACGTACTAGACCTATCTCTTTTTATTTCATTTACGAACCCAGCAAAGTTGAACATCATTTTTTTCTTAAATGGAAGGTGGTGGGGGTGGCCCATAGAGTTTGATTTATATATTTTTTTCTTCAAGCGTATTAAAATGTTTAAATTATGTCACCAAAAACAGAAGTAGAAGTAGGACATTGTTTTACTAGTAACAAAATGTTAGTACCGAACGCCACCGTAGTGGACATTGTTTTACTAGTAACATAATGTTAGTTCCCAAAGCGCCACCGCAGTGGGTATTGTTTTACTAGTAACATAATGTTAATACCGAAAGCCACCGGTGGCGCGCTATCCACTAGCCACTTGTCATATTGTGTCAACATGTAAGACTGTAGTTTGAATATTTGTACATTTATGATAAATAAATGAATTTTTGCATTTTAATACGCTTGAAGAAAAAATAGTATAGGTATATTACACGGAGTAGAACGCCTTTTTTTGTGTTTCGCCCAGTTTGCGGCTTCGGCTTCGCCTCAGCCGCAAATTCTGGGCTCAACACAAAAAAAGAGTGCGTTCTACTCCTAGTAATATAATATACTATTTTCTGATTTCATTGATATCGATTTCATATTTGTTATTTTTTTTTCAATTTTGTTTAATTCATTTATAAATAAAAGATGCAGTGTCAAAATAATTTACATACATTACATGCTACTTACACCTGTTAAGAAACAAAAGAAGAAACTAAAAGGTAGTTATTAAAAAAAGAGACACTGTCATTTATATTTCATTATTGGATATATGATTTTTTTAAAATTATTAGTCTAGATTCTAGAGACGTTTATTTTTCAATTATAAGTAGGTATCTGTCAGCCATACAACTCCAAATATGTAAAAATATACCGGGTGTTACGTTGAAAATCCAACAGTTGAAGCCATTTATTCCGGGTACATCGAAAGTGATGATATCATATTATTTGTACTTATACTTATCATAAATACATTTTTAGCGGCAGTTTATGTTCACCAAATGTCAAATGGATGATTTAATAAACAAAATAAATATAGGATGAGGACGTATCCTGTGACATCCAGTATAGTCCGGGAGCTAGGTGCCTTTTTTGGCACACATCGTTACAAGTATTTGCTGAGTTTAGTGGAGTCAATAGAGGCTGAAAATATGCATTATTTCGGAATAATTACGGGAAGCTTCGATTTTCCTAAAACCTTTTGATATAATAATAATAATAAAACGGACCAAATATCGAGATCTCCGGTATGAGCTCCAAGTGCTGTACCCAGACTACTCGGTCAAGATGGTCGTCCTAATAATCGGCGTACTCGGAGGGATGAAGCCTTGGCTGCTCTCAGAATTGAACATCATACCGGCCTGTCAGAATTCGGCAGAATGGTTGGCAGGCCAGATGCAGAAGGCGGTTATCTTGGGGTCCCTTCGTCTACTTAGGGCACACGATTTAGGTATTTACAGTCACTAACTCCACAGATCGTGGAGAGTGGCTGTAAGGAATTTGCCGGCGCGGCTACCGTGAGGTGTCGGAGGCCACGGAAGTCCTGTCCGGCAGCGGGTTACCCGGAAAAAAAAATGTCTATTAATTTAAATATATAACAATGAATAAACAAATTTTAAAATCGCATTTGACACCAAACAGTACAACAAACATGTTATATACTAAATTAAAACGCGCAAGATTCAGACTAGAATGTCTACTATTCTTCTTGAACCTTAGGGAAATTATAATTATTTGGAATTAACTAAAATTTAAATTGGTGTATAACATTTCTAATATACTGATTACGATGAGTAGAGAGCTAAATAATTAAGAATTGACAGAATAAGTACATATATACACATACAAAATACCCTTATCCAGAGAGGAGGATATAACTGAAAGTTACTGTCTTCTCTCTTGTTCTACCTTTAATAAATCTTGCACATATTTATAAAATTTCCGGAGCGTCATTGACCTAATATCAATCGAGAGAGCATTTATATTCTTTGCAATATTGAATGTAAAGGATCGTTGAAACATGGCCGTTCTATGTTGCGGAATTGTAAGTTGTTCCTTCCTTCTTATGTTTACATTATGGATGTCCGTGATGTACTTAATCTTATTATTTAGGTAAGGAGTCTTTTTTATTAATATTTTGTGGTACAGAACATTTGCGTGAAGTTTCCTTCGATTTTCCACATTTAACCACCTCGCCACTGATAATGTGTGGGATATTCTATCATATTTACGGATACCATAAATAAGACGCAAGCACGAGTTTTGCACTGTTTGTATTCGTTTGCTCTCTCTAACAGTGAGGCAGGGTCCGTAAACAAAGTCACAATAATTAAAATGGGAGAGGACCAGGCTGTTACATAATAAAGTTTTCAATTTAACGCTCAATATGTGTCTATGGGAATAGAACATTTTTAGGTTACCATACGCCTTTTTCAGCATATGGGAGACGTGGTCAGAAAATCTAAGATCTTTATCAATAATTAAACCCAAATTCTTTACTTTTGAAACAATATTGAGCCTGTCCTCCCCCAATTTAATCTCGACTATGATTGGTTGGATACTACCAAATAGCAGAACAGATGACTTAGAGGAATTTATACATAGATAATGTTTCTTCGGCAGGTTAACCAACTCATGGATGTCCCTATTTATATCAGCAAGAGCTGCTCTACAGTTACCTTTATCAAATAAGTGATATATTTGGGTGTCATCAGCGTACATGTGAACCTTATATGTGTTCAATACAGAGGGGAAGTTTAGTGTATAAATTGTATAAATGAGTGGTCCCAAAATGGACCCTTGTGGAACACCTCTAGAAATCCTACAGCTATTTGACATTTCTCCCTCCAATATCACTCTCTGAGATCGATCTGCTAAACAATGTATCACTTTTACATAGCTTAAAATAAAAAGTTATAAACATATAATCGTGAGGAAATTGTTTATTAATTATTTAAATAAAAATAAACTTTTTTTTAAAATTATTATAAGTTGAAAAATTCTAAAGCAATTTAATTCAAATTGGCATATAAGGGGGTTTTCGAGGTCGCTGAAATAGATTATGATGTCAAAAAAAGGTAATTCAAAATGGCTGATTCAATATGGCCGTCTTCCATCAAGCAATAAAATAATTCAAAACACTATTCAATTAAAAGCACAATTTAAATATTCACATAAAAACTTAAAAAGAAGCTGAGAAAACGTGATATTGTACCGAGCATTACAAGATGATCTGTCAAAAAATGCCCAAACTGCTTTTACAATGCTCTGCGGACACACACATAGCGCAGCGTGCGGGGCAGGTGATGCGTACTGCTTGCCGCGCGAAGATGTTTTACTTTCAATCTCTTTCTATTATTCAAACATTATAATTTGATTCATGGTGCTGTACCACGTGAATATTTTTAATATGTTTTCCATAAAAATTGTAGAAACAATCAACATTGAGTCGATTTACCGAAAAAACTTGATTTTTCCAATATTTCGTGAAAAGTTTAAGTTTATATATATTCCAAAATGTTTTCATCATGAGATTTACATATTTTGAGGTCCTACTATAAATGTATGCTGCATAGGCCAGTTGTTACCGTTTATTTTACCCATGATTTCACGAATTTTAGAGCAAAAATTTTTTTTTAATTTACGTAAAAAAAAGGGGGGTTAATTTAATTTTTAGGGTAAATCCCCTTGTAGCATCTTAAAGTACACATTTCAAGCTTTAAAAATCACACCTACAGAGATCTAATAACGCGAGTTAAACTAGAGAAATAGGTGGTTAAAGTTAGTTATATATATCAAATTTTATCATTTTGTCAAAATTTTGAAATTTTGGAAGTGTACATCTTCCAAAATAAATCTTTGAGATTTTTTCACTCATCGGATCTTTTTATACATTACTTTAAGAGTGAAATATGAAAGACACAGTGTCTCCGCGTTGACCGCGTTCCATTTTCGTGCGTTAAACAAAAAATCTGGAGCCTACATTTTTGATCGTACAAAAAAACTTCATAACATTTTCCATGTGAAATTTCCCGTACTTTCGAATGGTGCAATTACTTTTTGAAAGAAAAAATATTTTAAGATATATTTGACAAAGACTGGCATTTTGCAACTAATTTGTTTAATAACAAATTACGCTCAAGGACTATTGTTGGTAACTTTGGGTATGTTGTTCCTGACATGTTCAGAGATGTATTCTTAAAAGTTACCGCATTCTGGAATTTTTCCGAAGTGAAAATCTATTGACTCCATTATTGATTAATTAATTCCATCGAACATAGGTCACGACTAGGGATGGGACGGATATCCGGTCCGGCTACTGCATCCGGCCAATCCGGCTTCCAAACCGGATGTCCGGCTCCGGCCGGATATGAAAAAATATCCGGTCAACATCCGGCCAAATAAAAACTGTTCAAAATGCATGAAACTTAAATGTTATTTATTAATTGTCAGTTATATATCAAAATATTTATAAAATTAACAATGAACTAAAAACTACAATCAAAATAAATACCTAACAAATATAAAAAAATAAGTCTTAAATTCTTAAATAGGTCTACATATCGATAATATGGATATATAATAATATATTAAATAACATTGAAAACAAAAAATCAAAAAAATCGTAGGCATAGTTTGACCTCGCTCTGTACAAAGACCGGGTGCAAGAAAATATATTACTGGACTAAGACCAAATTTTTCGCGAATACAATAGTGGTGGTAGAGATAGGTATAGCTATTTTTCTCCATTGTATTGCCAATGTTTAATTTGATGTGAAATTACACAAAATGCATGTAATTTCAAAAGACAGATTCCGGTTGCTGGTTATTCTGAGAATGAAGTTCCTTAGAAAATCATAATATTAACAAGTTAAAAACGTACTCTTCGCCTGTTCACTGAACTTTTTATATAATTGTTACACATTCTATAGGATACTCTGTATATTTTTGTAAATAATGTTAGTTTTAGACATTTTTAATTTTACGAACCAACGAAGTTGGCAAGACAGTATAAAATAAAGTAAAAATTTAAAAAAAACCGCTGCCCAAGGAATCACTACTTCCACATCCAGATTGTCTATCCAAGTCACTCACAACGAAAAAACTTTGTATGTGAAAATAATTGTTTATGGAACTTTAATAATATAATATTTGAAATCCTCTACCCCAAAAACCCATAAAACGATACCCCACATCGGTAGTGGGGTGGGGGGTGGTGATAGAGGGGTGATAGTGGGGGGTGGATGAAGTAAAAAAATATTTTGAGGTTTCTGGTTCCTGTACATACACTAAATCACAATTTTTTTTCATCCCCTTTAATAAGGGGGTGGGGGTGGTAATGGGGGTGGCTAATGCCAAAAATTTTTTTGAGACCTTAGCTTCTCTTGTATATACTAAATACCAATTTTATGGACTCTTACTTGCTTGATTGACCTATTTACCCCAAATTTACCCCAATTTACCCCCCAACCCTTCGACGGAACAAGATGAAAATATAATCTAGTTCTAGATCTCGTTAAAGTACATATGTGTACCAAATTTCAAGTCAATATCTTAAACGGTTCCAGAGTAAACGTGCGCACAAAAAAGTTACAGACAGACCGACAGACAGACAGAAATGTTTTTTTCGCTCAAACTTAAAATCTCGACGTTTCATGACATTTTAAGCCTATTTGGACAATAAAAATTTTTAAAATTTTTTTTGTCGTTACTGTACTTCCACTGGACGTGGAAGTAAAAGAACCTTTCCAAACCCCATTTGGGTTTCGAACCCGTTTGGATTCCCATTTAGATTTCGAGTCAAAAGCGTAAGAACTACACACCACCATCTTACACGTAAAAAAATGTAAATTTTTACATTAGAAAACACGAGCTAAAATCATATTTTCACGGTTGTATATTACATTATGAAATGTATATTTGTAAAATATTGTAACGTGTTTCCACCCTTAGGAAACCACCCTCGCAAAATCCGTGGGTTCCAAAAATTATAACAAGAGATGTCCACTAACACACTTTATTAAATATTTACTGGATACTTCACAATACTATTATTAATTTAATTACACTTTACTGACTAAAAATCACAATGTTTATCACTTTGTTTATCCTTGAAGTCTTATCCTCACTTTCTATACTTTCTGAACTTCTGAACTTTCTCAACTACTCGCCGGGAATGCGATCGGTCTTTTATACCTAAAAATAACAGATCTCGATTGTTCTGTGATGACGCCACCATTCTCTCGATAATTCCAGATGTCACTTTGGAATCTTCTGGTAGGTTCTTTTTCGAGTAGGTGCAAATACACTACATTCATTCTGACATTCGATCTGTTGAAGTCTGCCTACTTTTTAGTAACTAACATAACCTTAAATTTTTAAGGGGTTACAACATATTACACTGCCCCCTCCTTAAGCCTGAACGTCCCTGTCAGGCAATTCAGCCTCTTTCACATACTTCGCCAGTCTATCCAAGTGTACGATCTTCATCTTGGACTTTTTGTTTCGTTGAATACGATAGACGACATCATTAATTCGGGTAATAACAGTATAAGGTCCTTCCCAAGGAGGTTGAAGTTTCGGTGACTTCCCTTTCTTCCGCTGTGGGTTGTACAGCCAAACCAGATCTCCTGCCTTGAACCCTTCTGAACTACCCTTACGGTCGTATCGAGCCTTCATTCGGTCACTGGCTATGGTGATTTGGTCTCTAACCAGCTCATGAACATTTCTTAGCCGTTCACTCATTTCATCCACATAGCTGTTCACAGGAAGCTGTTCTCCGCCTGGTGTTCCGAAAATCAAATCACACGGCAGTCTGATCTCATGACCAAATACTACACGGGCTGGTGTTTGTTTCGTAGACTCGTGGATAGCAGCTCTGTATGCCATGAGGAAGAACGGTATGTGGAGATCCCAATCGCGTTGATTCTTATGAACCACTTTAGAGAGATGTTCCTTCATGGTCTTATGTCGTTCCACCATTCCATCTGATTGCGGGTGGAGGGCTGTTGTCCGTGTTTTGTGTATCCCCAATAACTTGCAGATTTGCTGAAACACCCCTGACTCAAAGTTCCTCCCTTGATCTGAGTGCAGCTCCAGGGGTACACCAAACCGACATATCAAATTATCTACCAAGACTTTGGCAACAGTGACTGCTTCTTGGTTTGGAATTGCATAGGCCTCTGGCCACTTACTAAAATAGTCCATGGCAACCAGTATGTACTTGTTACCTTCCTTGGTTACTGGGAATGGGCCGGCTATATCGATCGCAATCCTCTCGAAAGGAGCTCCGACGTTATATTGTTTCATTGCACCCCTACTTCTAGTCTGCGGTCCTTTACTTGCTGCACAAATTTTGCAATTGCGACACCAAGCTTCCACATCCTGACGACTATTTACCCAATAAAATCGTTCTCGTACTTTATTCAGGGTCTTATTAAAGCCGAAGTGTCCACCGGATGCTCCATTATGCACTTCCTGAAGTACTTTCGGTACTCGACACCTGGGAATCACTAGACGCATAACAACTTCCTTGCCATCCGGGCTTTCCCAAGCTCTCTTTAGCAGCCCGTTCATAACTTTGAGTGAATCCCATTGGGCCCACAAAGCCTTCAATCCAACTGCCTTGTCCGAAACTTCCTTCCACGCTGGTCGAATTCCTTTCTCCTTTGCTTTCAATATAGCCCCAATCTCTGTGTCATTCAGTTGTTCTTGTCTCAGGGCTTCATTTGTCCAATCATCAGGAATCTCTATTTTAATAGTGTTGACGGCCACCGTACCCTGAAATTTCTCAACGTGGCGGCAGTGCTTGCAATCTTCCTTGCACGGTCTTCTAGATAAAGCGTCTGCGTTCTTATGAGATCTTCCAGGTCGATGTTCGATTTTGAAATCATACTGTTGCAGCCGTTCTATCCAATGAGCCAGTTGACCTTCAGGGGTTTTCAACTGCAACAGCCATTTTAATGCAGCATGGTCGGTGCGAATCTTAAAATGTCTTCCATAAAGATATTTATGAAAATGGTCCACTGATTTTACGATGGCCAGTAACTCTTTCCGGGTTACACAATAATTTCTTTCTGGTTTGGACAGCACCTTGCTGAAGTACTCGATCACTCTTTCCTGCCCATTCTGGATTTGGGACAGTACACAACCGACCGAAGAATTGCTGGCATCCGTGTCTAAAATAAAAATTCCTTCCCGTTGTGGGTATGCTAGCACAGGACCAGTACATAGAGCTGCCTTCAATTTTCTCCATGCCGTTTCACATTCCGGTGTCCATTGGTACTGTACTTTCTCTTCTGTCAGCCGGTGTAATGGCTTCGCAATTTCGGCAAACCCTTCCACAAAGCGCCTATAATAAGTGCAGAGGCCAAGGAAGCTCCGTACTTCATGAACGTTAGATGGTCTTGGCCAATCTCGTACAGCAGAAATTTTGTCGGGGTCTGTTTGTATTCTATCCGAAGACACCACGTGACCAAGAAATTTGACTTCTTTCTGGAATAGCAGGCACTTCTTCGGGTTCAACTTCAGATGGGCATTCCTGACTCGCCCAAATACTTCTTGAAGATTTTTCAAATGTTCTGTAAAGTCCTGTCCCATAACAAGCACGTCGTCAAGGTAAACCAGGCACGTCCTCCAGGTTAGCCCTCGCAGTACGAATTCCATCAATCTTTCAAAGGTAGCTGGCGCATTGCAAAGTCCAAAAGGCATCACGGTAAATTGATAAAGACCACTGCCTGCTGAAAACGCTGTCTTTTCCTTATCATCCGGATGAAGCCCCACTTGCCAGTATCCACTCCTAAGGTCTAACGTAGAAAACCATCGTGAGCCTGCCAACGTGCTTAACGTGTCGTCAATTCGTGGTAATGGGTAACTGTCTTTCTTCGTGACATCATTTAATTTTCGATAATCGACACAAAATCTTAATGTTCCGTCCTTCTTGGCAACCAAAACTACTGGCGATGACCAGGGACTTGTTGACTCCTCAATGACTCCATCTTGTAGCATCTTGTCTATCATTGCCGAGGCATCCTCTTGTTTCGCTAATGGAAGCCTCCTAGGTGGTTGTCGAATAGCGGGTGAGTTGCCAGTATTTATCCGATGCTGGACTATGTCTGTTTTTGTAAGGGCCTCTGTATTCTTGGCAAATACTGAACTTTCCTTTTCCAGGAACTTGATTGCCTCCCTTCGTTCATCCTCAGATAAATGCTCCAACTGGGTACTCAGCAAGGTCAAAACTTCCTGGTCTATTTTCGTAGATGAACTTCCCTCTGTTTGTTCCTCGCACCTTGCTACCCATGAGACCGGTTCATAGGAGCCAATCGGTTTGCCTTCCTTAATTGTCACTGAGTGGGAATTTAAATTAACGACTCTAATTGGGATTTTGTCTTTAGTCCGGGTTAAAGTTCTCGCCACAATAATATTGGGTAGGGACTTAATCGATTCGTCATCTTCAACTAGGCCAACACGGTACCCTCCAGGATTTCCTTCTAAGGCAGCATCGATCATTTGTTCTGAATGAGCAGGAATCTTGATCGTCTGTGTTGTTAACAATCTCGCTTTATGGAATTGGTCGTCTGCGGTTGCCAGAATAAATTCCTCATTTCCAATTTTTAAGACTCGCTCCCCTACGTCAACAATAAACCCCTGCTCTCCCATGATGTCCAGACCCAAAATGAAATCATCCATAATGTCAGCCACAATGACCTTGTAATTGAACCTCAACCGTCCAACCTGCAGTTCCAAGTTGATTTCTCCATGGACCGCAGCCCTGTCCCCCGTGGCTGTCCGAATGATTACTCCATTTTGCTTCTTGTCAATCTGCAAGCCTGATATAAACCCTGGCCGCACTATTGATGACGTAGCACCGGTGTCAATAGTAAACACGCATTTCCTTCCATTCACATATCCTTGCAACAACAGACTGCTTGGAATTCTTTGGAGCTGGGAAATCTTTATTTCTCTGGGGGCACCGCATTCCCTAGCCAGCACAGCCCCCTTGGTGCTGGCTATCTTTAGTTTTCCTGCTTCTCTTCAACATTCACAGCATTTACTCGACTCTCCGAGTTCTGCTGTCGACAGTCTCGTTTCATATGTCCCATCTTGCCGCAGTTGAAACATTTAATACCTCCGCTCGGCTTTCCTTTATTTTGTTGTTTTTCCTGATTTCCGAGGCCATCCAATTTATCGCATAATTTGGTGAATATTTTCTGCATCTCAGTCAGCAAGGGGTTCTGGCTCATTTCTGGTTGCGATTCTTCAAGAGTCACAGCTCGCACTCTCCTTGGAGTATCCCTGTAAGCGGCTTCTACTTCGAGTGCACGCACCAAAGCTTCGCTACTACTTTGGTGTCTCGTCAGCCTCAGAACTCGCCTGACCTCTTCGTCCCTTATACCATCTAAAAAGGCCCCCACGGCTAATTGTTCCTGGAATTCTTTAGGTGCACTCGGATACGGCAGGTGTGCCAGTCTCTCTATCGCAGCTTCAAATTCTTGTAAACTTTCCCCAGCTTTTTGCATCCGGGATTTCAGCTGAGTCTGGTATAATTGGGCAAGGTGTTGATCGCCATACCTCAAGTCTAATGCAGCTTCCAAGACTTTAAAGTCCCTTTGTTTCTCAACTGGGATGGTTTGGAGTAACTCTGAAGCTTGGCCCCTTAATGCTAGAACTAATGCCATGGCCTTTTCCTCATTATCCCAATTGTTCGCACATGCTGCTGCCTCAAACTGCCTCTTGTACGTTGTCCAGGAACTTTGGCCATCAAAAGAAGGAGGTTTTAGTCGCTGTCCTGATGATACCACCTGCTGGCTTCCTCTTTCTCTCAACTGTCGTTTAAGCCGGTCTATTTCTCCCTTGACTTCTTCTTCGAACTCACTCATCTTTTCTTCAAACTGATTTACTTTTCCTTTTACTTGACTGACTTCTGTCTCGACTACTCCTACTTTACCTTCGACCTTGTTTATCTCTTCTTTGACTTCACATTTTAGTACTTCATTGGCAGAAATTATAGCGTCCTGTTGTATTTTGATTTGTTCATTTAGAATTTTCCTTAATTCTTCCTGGCGTCTTTCTTGCTCCTGTTTTTCCTCTTGTTGTCGTATCTTCAGGTCTTCCATAATTTGTCTCAATTCGTCTTTCTCTTCTTGACGTCTTCTTTCTTCATCCTCTTTTTCTTTCTGACGTCTTATTCCCTGATCTTCCATCATTTTCTTTAATTCGTCTTTTTCTTCTTGACGTCTTCTTTCTTGCTCTTCCTTTTCTTCCTGGCGTCTTCTCTCTTCATCCTGACGTCGTTTTTCTTGCTCTTCCTTTTCTTCTTGGCGTCTTTTCTCTTCATCCTGACGTCGTTTTTCTCGCTCTTCCTTTTCTTCTTGGCGTCTTATTTCCTGGTCTTCCATAATTTTCTTTAATTCATCTCGCTCTTCTTGACGTTTTCTCTCCTGTTCTTCTTTGTCTTCCTGCCGTTGCTGCGCCATCATTTTTTGGAATTGTTCGAATAAGTCCTGTATTTGTTTATCGGATGCCATACTTCTTGTTGTTACAGGCATACGACGAAATTAAAATAAAATAAATTTAACTGTCACGTCAATATCGGTAATGGAACTTTCCAGACAAATCTCGAAATAGCACGAAAAAGTCTTATCCAGAGTCTTTTGTCACTATCCAGTTCAGAGAATTTAATAATCTCCACTAATGTCCAAATAGAAAAGTTCTAGAAATTTTCACGCACTAAATGAGTCTTTTTCAGTGTCTCTATCACTTCTCAGTTCAAAGGATTTAATTATCACACTAATGTCCTAATAAAATGTTCTACAATGTCTCAAAAATGCACTTAAACACTATTTTCCTGTTCGAAAATAACAACACAAATGTCCAGTAAATTAGTCCTGTGTTAGCACTAACTCCCGAGAATACTTCTCGAACACTCCAACACAACTACAGAGCTCCTCTTGTCATAAAATTCCGCTTTCTGACACCAATTTGTAACGTGTTTCCACCCTTAGGAAACCACCCTCGCAAAATCCGTGGGTTCCAAAAATTATAACAAGAGATGTCCACTAACACACTTTATTAAATATTTACTGGATACTTCACAATACTATTATTAATTTAATTACACTTTACTGACTAAAAATCACAATGTTTATCACTTTGTTTATCCTTGAAGTCTTAACCTCACTTTCTATACTTTCTGAACTTCTGAACTTTCTCAACTACTCGCCGGGAATGCGATCGGTCTTTTATACCTAAAAATAACAGATCTCGATTGTTCTGTGATGACGCCACCATTCTCTCGATAATTCCAGATGTCACTTTGGAATCTTCTGGTAGGTTCTTTTTCGAGTAGGTGCAAATACACTACATTCATTCTGACATTCGATCTGTTGAAGTCTGCCTACTTTTTAGTAACCAACATAACCTTAAATTTTTAAGGGGTTACAACATATTACAATATATAAATATTTAGATATTAAAATGAAATATCATTTCACCAGATTTATATTCAATTCCAAAAACATAAAAAAAATTTAAACCATTAATAACATTTTTATTTACTTAGTTCAAAAACAATAAGGTACTTCCTCTAGCTAACACTAACTTACTCTCCAAATTTTAGTAGAATCGGATTTTTCTTTCTTGAGTTATCGTGCTTACAAGAAACGTGACAGACGGACATTTTGAAAGTTGTTTAGAATTTGTTCACAAACGCAATGATATGAAAATTTTTTGTCTGCGAGCGATATTTACGGTTTTAGAAATGTGCCGATCGAATGCAATATACTCTTTGTTTTTAGTATTTGCGAAGAGTATAATAAATACAAAAACACCATAACTGGATAGAACCAAGTACACACATATAAATATTTATTATTAGTTCTGTTCTGGTGTACCATGCGCATTTCGTGTAATTACAATTACTTGCAGCAATGTGCAAGATTGGCAGGACAGGACAATACGGGTGCGAATTGTATTTAATTGTAAATATCGCGACCTGCTCGTAGATAAAGCGACTGCTTGAAAAAGCAAGATATCCGGCCGGATTATCCGGCCGGACCGGATTTTGAACTGGCCGGATATACTGTATCCGGTTATCCGACCAAAAGCACATCCGTCCCATCACGACAAAATAGACTTTTATTCTTTTTGTGTGCGTACAATTGTTATGCTTAAAATAAATAAAATAAGACCGCCAGACGACAGAAAGTGCAACCAGGATGGTCTAAGTTGTAAAAAAAATTGAGTTACGGCACGTGATCAATAACCTTTTTTCATTTTGAGAATATGTATTCAAACATTTTGAACACAAAACTATTTCCAGAATGAACATCCTGTCATTTTATCCTATCTTATCTCAGTAGGGATGTAAATGGAAATATTTCATTTTGAAATTTATTTAAATTTCGAAATATTACTGAAATATTTCACTTTTTCGATTATTTTTCGAAATATTGAATATGGAAATATATTTAAATCTTGAAATATTTCAGTAATATTGCTCTGAAATATTTCACTTTGAAAAATATATTTTGATATATGATATATATGATGATGATGATGATATATGATGAAAATGAGGCTTCCAGTGACATCGACAGCGATAGCGGTAGCTCAGATTAAAAGATGGCCTCCCCTAAACTTACACTAGTTTAACTACAATTAATAATTATTTCTAATTTTATGTTATAATTTTAAATTACAATTAATACCTATTGTCTTTAAATTTCAATAAATACAATAGAATGTCCAACATAGTTAATAGTACCTGGATCCTGGATTACACAGGCCTGCAAAAAAAATTTATGAAAACTTTTTTATTATTTAGGGTGATCTAATAACAGTTTTGAAGGGTGCTGAATCCGAAAATGATATCAGTTTTTCTCCATCATCCATCTTCCGCAACTCGACCCAATATTTTGAACCTAATAGGCATGAATATTGAATATGGCTATTTTGGAATGTAAAGATGTGTCTTAAAAAACTTTCAAAAGGTTTTATTATTCCAAATTAAGTTTATTTACAATGAAAGACACTATTAATGTATTTTCAATTAATTTAATCCACATTGATGGCCCTGTACTTCCTTTCCCTATTCATGGAAAAGCTCCGATTGTTATTTTTCCGCTTGTAAGCAACACCTGGATTCTCTCGATGAAGTGACCAGCAATAGCCTCGATGCAAATACTCAAATACAAATATGTATGTATCTATATAGTTCTCGGTGATATTATGTTATTGTTTTACATAAAAACGTCGGCGTCTTTGAATGGCGGTACAAATTGTACCACCACTCAAAGACGCTGACGTTTTTTATGTATATAATATCACCCAGGACTAAGGAGATCGATACATTTCTTATAACTTATTATTTATTATTGTCAAATCCTAAAAATAATGTTAGGGAAAAAATGATGTCCATTTATGTGTTACAAGTTATAAAGTTATTAGTGCAAGATGTGCAGTCGAACGAATTTATTATTCTGATTTTGCTTGCTGCCCCTAAAAATCTGGCGCTTTACGAACGTGCGTAATTAGCATATAGGGTAATCCAGCACTGCTCCCATTTCAATGAAACCATATTCCAATAAAAAAAAAAGAAATAGGGAAATGTGTGAGGCTGCTTTTCAACTAAAAATTTCATAGTCACCCAGAAAAAATGAAATTTGCAAAAAAAACTGAGGGTGATGGAATTTTCATTATTTTTCCCGGATTCAGCACCCAAAAATCTATAAAAGTCACCTGTTAGTTTCAAATAAGTTTTTTGGTCGCAGGCCTATATTATTGGAGTTCTTTGGCATACTTATATTTTGAGTTAGTTTCATATAACACAAGGCAATAAAGAGTAAACATCAAATTTGACGAGAGAAAGCCATATTTGGAATATTTCACATAGTGTGAAATATTTCATTGAAATATTTCAAAAAAATATATTTCGTGAAATTTGACATCCCTATATCTCAGATTTCTAAGATCATCGTTGCAAGTGTTGAAAAAACTGGCATAGATACTTGCTTGTAGATTTACTTCGTTTACACAGCATACCTTAACAGAAAAAATAAGTATTAAATCAACAGTTTGTTTCTTGTATATACACTAAGAAATAACATTCTTAATATAAACCAAATACTTTTATTTCAAGAAATAATAAGTGTGTAATTAATAAATTTATTTACGACAAGCTTTTTATTTCTTGAAACAAAAGTATTTGTTTTACATGAAGAATTTATTTTTTGGTGTATATATATGAGAAAACGGACTTCTTGATTTAAAACTTATTTTTTCCGTGTTAATTTCGGATATCCTGTATAAATTTTCCGAAACTTACACACCACAGTAAGTGAACTTATTGCTAGATAATTACTTATATGAAAGTATATTAAGTCGTGGTAAATGTTGGTTAGGTTTTATTATGCAAGAGATATTATTAAAACATTGATAATAATAAAGCAGGACCTTATAGATTTTACCGCAACCATAACACGTGGTCCAAAATATCGCTCATTTTCTAAATCTAATTTTAATGTATCTGCCGAAACACTATAGTACAAAGTAATGTAAACAGTAATAAAAGCATTTCCTCCAAGGAGTGTCTCTTTATATTTAGCTTAAAAATATTTTCACTTTACATTAACCGCTGAGTAAAATTAATCAATATATTTCCTGCTGCTTTTATGAATAATTAACAGCTAAGGACTGTTCGTCATTGGATGTTCTTATGTAAGATATTAGAATATTTTATTTTTATCAGTGAAGTCAGTATGTTCTTCTTTAGTGGCAGTCACTTCAGGGAATGTCATATACATTTTTATTGTAGAAATAATGCAGAAACTGTATTATAAATGTATTTATATTTTGGTAAGTATATAACACTTCAAGCAGTGACGGCGCTATATTTTTTAGACCAATAGCACATTTTTTAAAATTAAATTACGAGTTTTGCTTATTTTCTCTCGCCTGAAACCGTCGAAAAAAGCCACTATGAGCACTATGAGGTATCAAAGTATCAGCATGTAGGTAACTGATTGCCAAAACATTTTAAATAAAAGTATACAGGGTGTTACATTTGAAGAACGCCCTGTAGAATTGGGTTCAATTCTGAGGTCCTAGAAATTGGTGCATGGTCTTGACTAACATTCAAAATTAAATGACTCTTTATGAAAATACTTTTTTCTCTAAAAGTTGTTAGAACTGCTATAGAGCATATCTTATAGAAACGTGTAAATCCCATAAGGAGGTTAAATAACCAGTATACAATGCCTATACAACCAAAAAGGTCCCAGTTTTATACAACATTTCGGTATTATAGGCACTCTGTTTGAACAGTGTAAATAATTTTACGTGATGATTACAAAAATGTCCTATAGTAATTATGTTTAAGTATGTTTTAAGAACATTTATAGAACTTTTAAGAAATTATTTTATAAGTGTGTTATAACGCAGAAGGTATCACTAGTTATGAAATTTGAAACAAAATTATTGTAAGAATGCTATACCGGGTGCAACAGGATCATGGTACACCCCCCCTTTTCTCCTTTAATTTTGAAGATGATTGAAATTTGGAATATCCTATATACATACTAAGCGACAGTTTTTGACATACAGGTGATCTTTTTTTCACTTTTGGTTTCGCCGGAAGTGATACTAACTTTCGATTTTTAAATGGAACACCCTGTATATTATTGCATTTTTGAATTTTGCATAATTTGCTGAATCCAACGATACCAAATAAGTGACATTTAAAATGTCAATATTTTTTATGATATAATTTTTAGTTTTCCATTTAAGTGTGCCATGAGTGTTCCAATTTATTCTAAATGACCCGTGTAATGTTAGAAAAATCAAAATCCCGTCAAAAATACTAAATTACGTGATTTATGAGCAAATAAAGTTCATCAAAATGGTTTTTGGGGCAAAACTCAATTTTTTCAAACCATATTGGTACCGTGGCACTTTGGGGAAATTGCGGATTTTACTGTTCAGAAATCTCTAGAGACCTTAATATCCATTGGATCGGGATAATTATTTTTTAAATTAAAGGTAATTAAATTCCCTACACATCTGTCGACAAATTTTTAAATGACTCAGTCAACTTTTATTATTGACATAATAAACTGTCAAAAAACTGTATAGTTTATGTACTATGTGTAGACAAAAAAATGTAATTGTCATATGGTTCATTATTTAAATTTTTAATATATTTTTTTACAGTTTTGTGGCAGTTTATTATGTCATTATTAAAAGTTAACCAAGTCATTTAAAAATTTGCCTCGACAGATGTGTAGGGAATTTAATTACCTTTAATTTAAAAAAAAAATTATCCTGATACGATGGATATTAACCCATTACCCCCCACTGAACTTATTTGAGTAGACCGTGAATTTTTGCCTCCCAGCGACTTCTATTGAAATATTTCTACAAACTAATGTCTTGGTAGGACTCTGCAAAGTGTAGGAAGGGCATACTTTCAAGGTTTTTTTATGGATGGGGCATTTGTAGTAAATAACAACTTAAGAGAAGAATAAACAAGTTGTGCTAAATCCTATGCTTTCAAAAATTAGTTTTTATAACGTGAAAGTTACTATATTCCATTTGAGGTGGTAAATTAGGTTTTGAGGTATGTATTTTAGTAGTTTATAATATCGGGACACACCATTTTGCATTACTTAAAAAAAAATTGAGAAAAATTGCAGTGTACCCATTTGAGTACAATGGGAAGATATGTATAAGTAAATTCAGAATATCTTTTCATAAGTTGCTTCGACATGAATTCTGAATTCCAGCCAATCTCTCCAAGAATTTTTACGGCAAACGTTTTAAAACATTGGGAGAAGCAATAGAAGAAGTTTCTTCTGCAAAGCACGAACCAGAAATAGTTATTATCCCGCCTGAGGTAGATATGCAAACAGATGAGAAAGAATTTGATGATAACGATATGAGTATTCCTGGAGAAGTACAACTTCACTATTCCTCAGACGACGAAATTCCCTTATCTGAAGTAGCTGCTAGCTATAAGGAACATGTAGAAAACGACTATGATAACGATGACGACGTCCCGTTATCGGTACTATTTACCAAGAAAATTAGATGTTCAAAAAGTAATGGTATAAAGGAGAAGTTTACAAAGAATTATGAAGATATTATACGAAGGATAAAACTATGAAGAAAGACTAACGAAAATGATAGAAGATGTGAAGAATGATAATCCAGTTCAATCTTTTGAAAGATTGTTTGACGATAAGGTTATAAAATTGATCGATAAGCAATCAAACCTTTATGGATAACAAAAATAATTACGGTTTTGCGGTGGGGAGAGGCAGAAATAAAAATATTTTTAGGAATTCTATTACTTTCTGGATACCCCAATATCCCGGATACCTAATTACCCCATTAAGCCATGTATTGGTGCGCTGACAAAGATGTTTCCGTACCTTTCGTAGCTCCCAGTATGTCTCGAAATAAATTTCAAGAAAACAAGAGGTACATACACTTTGCTGACAATACTGAACTTGATAATTCTGATAAAATGTATAAGCTACGCCCACTGATGAACTTCCTAAATACAAATTTTCATCAATGGGGAATTCTTCACCCAAAAATTTCAATAAATGGAGCTATGGTCAAATACTTTGGACACCACTCCAGCAAACAATTTATAAAGGAGAAACCAGTAAGATTTGGTTTCAAGGATTGGATGCTTTGTACTGGGTACTGTTACATTTTTCATTTTGCCAAAAAAATCGAAAAACACTAAGGCGCTGTCAATGTCACCTAAGAGCATGATGGAGTGGTCTACAGTGTGACGTCGCTTTATGTATTGAGCGTGATTGTTTCATAGCATTTCATTCAAAGAAATAAATAATATTCATCTGTAATGCATTTCTAAAACAAATAAAACATTTTTTATGATTTTTTAAAATTTCGCATTATTTTCTTATACATTCTCCCATTGTACCCATTTGAGTACACCAATTTTTTTTCAAAAACTTGCAAAAAAAAATTGTAATAATTTTTCTAATAAAAGTGTGCATAGGCCAACTAAAGCAAAAAACTCATAAGAATAAAGAAAGAATATTCGTGGGATCTAATGGTCTCTAGAGATTTTTGAACAGTACAATCCGGAATTTCCCCACAGTGCGTGGTACTATTTATTAGTACTATTAATAAAGAATTTATTTGTATGTCGTATTAAAACGTGCGATAAATACAAACAAAATTACAGCTAAAAGAAAATAAGAAAATGCAGTTTTGTTCTAATTATCTTGTTATACATAAGGTGGCTTTCGAATATAAAAAATGAACAAAACATTACAGTTGTTCAAAATGCTGTCCATTAACGTCAATGAACTTCTGCACTCGCATAGCTGTTTATCGAAAAACGTTCGCCAATTGCTGGGCCGTTATTTTTTATATGACCCCAAACAAAGAAATCAGGTGACCTTGGAGGCCACCTCACAGGACTATTCGTCGAAATTACGTTTTCTCCGAATCTTCGTTGAATGTCAGTATTTTTTATCGTGAAGTTTTTGCTTATTAACAGTTTATTTCAGGTCGAACCTGAAATGTTATTGATCGAACCAATATATATTTGAGAGTTATTTACACCAATAAGATTTAAATTTTTTTAGCAGCCAGCCAGTCTATCAAATTTCTGTTTATTTGGCAATCGTTTGAGTAGGAAAATAGAGATTGATAGTACAAAAAAACATAAAATATTTAGTGACATCCTCAGTCTGAAGGCCTGTGCTGCTAGAGGTATCGGATACGATAGCAGTACGACTAACTTTATTTAATTGGGCATATCAAATAGTGCTATTCAGATCCGGCGATAAATTGTAAGATCCTTGTACTTATCAGAGTCTCGATGAAAATAACACACCATACAAGAGATATGAGTATAGCGCTACAAGAAGACAAAACATACTTTTTCTTAATTTCGTCCAATTCTTGAAAAATTTTACTTTGAGCATTCAGCACATAACTTTCAAAGAAACTACCCATTCTTACCATATACTTGTTGATCCACGTCTGATCCTGCTAGTATATCAGCAATACTAGCATGGTCAGACCTGGATTAACAGTATATCGAAAGAACAGATGGTTTCTTTGAAAGGCCTTTGCTGAATATCGTAAATAAGCCTTTTCAATAATTGCATGAGCAGAAAACAAAGGTATTTTTAAATCCATCTAATTTCTGAACAACGTGGCAACTCTGCATGTTACCTTCCAATATTATCCTAAAGTACGTTATAAAACGAAAGTGTCGCGTAAGGTATCTTTATACCGCACTAAACAACTATTTTGTTCTGTTCTGATTTCGGTTATGCCACAATCAACTCCGGGATAGATTACATAGACACTAGTAACGTAACCTACAAACTTGGTTATCTTCTTCTGTAGCAAGTTCTTATTGGCTTTCATTCTTCTTAACTTGTTCCGATGCAATGTCACTGCTGGCAGTGATAGACAATAGTGTTATCATTTCTAAATTAGCCCCATGCAATTATTAGTTGCGGTTTGTAAAGGTTGGCCAAGATGACAGTAATTTTTTTTAATTGTTCTGTTATAAAATCCATTTTTAATTTTCTTCCACAGAAACATGGGTCCATGGCCTGGGTCCATTTTTTAAAACCAACTAGCAAAATTAGCCTAATTTTTTTTTATAACAATGTTTTAACAGATTTTATAACGCAGAACTTGCGATAACTTTATACTTACTTATAGGTTAATTATAAAATGAATTCATACATATTGCTATAAGAACAATTTTATTACTTAGTTTAAAGAACTTTAATACAACTTTTAATATAACTTCTAGTTATTAAATCTAGGTATACAACTGTATACCACTGCTAACCCACGGTCATTAAACCATACGGTTGTCTCAATCAGCAGCTTGAGGGCGAGAGAGACGCGGGGGGCGGGAAATAGAATGGAAGAGACAGACATATCTGATTTCCGTGCAAAAGACAGAGACAAAGATGCTTGTAGTGTCTACAGGTGACGTAGGCTGTAGACCCTACCGGAATCTCTGTCTCTGTCTTCTGCACGGAAATCAGATATGTCTGTCTCTTTCATTCGATTTCCCGCCCCCCGCGTCTCTCTCGTCCTAAAGCTGCTGATGTAACCGTATCGTTTATTGACCGTGCTGCTAACCCACTCCAATATTTTGCTACTGACACATAACCTCTCTAATATTCCAATAAGTATATCATTGTTGATACTGTTAAACATTTTAAAAAAGTCAGTATAGACAGAGTCAATTTCAACTTTATGTTCTTAGTACAGTCAGATTCTGATCCGAATAAGTGCAGAAGTTTTGAAACTTTGGGAATTTGTAGATTTCGATGTCCTGAATGAAATAAGAAAATATGCAAAATGCGATCTCAGTCGCGGCGTCGCCATATTGAAAAAATGGCGCACAGAAACAGTTTCTTTGAAATATCTCGCTTCGGGTGCCTCATACGGCAAAAAGTGCTCTTATGAAAATAAAATATAGCATTCAATTTTCTACAAAATATGTCCTATACATTTTTAAAATGGCATATGATATGCTGGAGTGAATCAGACTGTGGTATGCTGTAATTAATGTATATTGAGATACTTTTTCCACAAGACTTCGTAATAGGTAAGTGTATTTTGAGATTTTACTGCAGACGTGGAAGGTATGGTTCTTCCAGGATAGTTTGGGATCAAGGTAGACTCCAAGGAACCAAATAGATATTGTCTCCATGCTTGGCTCCATATAGTGCCAGAAGAAAGTATTCTCCAATATCAGCGATAGCGTCCGGTTCAGCACTACTATCTTGAAAAACTTGAATGCTGTCGTGTAAATCCTGATGCTTTTGTAGGATGCTCAGGAACTTTAGTTTGCCCTGATTAAAAAGTGCACAAGTTGTGTCACCCGCTAAAAGCGTGAAGAAATAGTATATTATCAGTGATGATTTTACCGCTTGACAAACTATGGGAAGAATACAATCACTGCAAGGTTTTACCCTGGATTCAAAAATAGGCATTTTGATAAGCAGTACCTAAAGCTGTAAGGACAACCAAAAGGCTAACTATTATCGCAGAGTCAAACTCTGAGGACATTCCTATTCCTGTATTTACAATAAGCATAAGCGAGAAATTTGCATCTTCAAAAGTCTTTTTTAAAAGGACGACTTTTATTCGTCTCATTCGATAAAAATTTTGTTTGAGATACAGTAGGCCTCATGGCTTCGGCAATTAGCACATCCTCTGTAAAATGCTTTCTTGATCTCCTAAGCCGCTCCGAGTTCTTCGTACTGTTCTTCGTCACATCCACCGAGTATCCATCAAAAACAATGACTGCAATTGAGCTGAGGTGCCTCCGAACAAACTGAACATAGTTCTCGCAAATGGAACGAATTGTCTAAATTGGGAAATTGCATAAAAACATATTTTTGCCAATAATGCTTGACTTCGCTCGGCTGCTGCACCAAAACTATTCAGTTTAAAGAAAAAATGTATAGGACATATTTTGTAGAAAATTTAATGCTCTTTTATTTTCATAAGAACATTTTTTGCCGTATTAGGCACCCGAAGCGAGATATGGCAGCACCGGCGGCTGAGATCACATATTACATTTTTTTTTTCATTCATGGCATCGAAATCTACAAATTCCCAAAGTTTCAAAACTTCCGCACTTATTCGGATTATACCCTCACCACTGTATTACCAATTATTATAAATAAGTTGGTACTTAAATGTAGATTTACCTTGGGAAAAACTATGTTGCTGGTTTACAATTATGCTTTTACAATCCCATTATAAAATTTTGGTTACTGAATTTGATAATCTAATAATTTTTGAATATCCAACTGTATGCAAACTGTTCTATAGTTTTCGATGTTTTCCTTTGGTACAGATTTGTGCATTGGTCATAGGTAGCTCTACTTCCAAAAACAGGAAAATATAACTAAGTTTAAAGACAGTATGTAGCGCTTTTGCTTTCCATGGTAAATTTGACTTTATCAATAATATCTTTGATGTAATAATTGTTAGTGCCTATTTTTGTATCAAAGTAAAAATTTGGAATTTTATTGAAGTTACTACCATTAGAGTACACATTTAAAATGAACTTGGAATGAAATACAATTTGTTTGAAAATAGTTCAAATATATATTGAGAGTCTGTCTTTTGCAGGTCACGATTATTACTTCATTTCCACATCAACCAGTGATGATCTACACAGGAGAATAGGCGGTAGGTGTACGACACACAACATGAAAATAGTATTTAAAGTATGGGGCCCTCCGCAAATGCCTGTAACGTCTCAGCCTCCCATCACAGCATCGAAGCAGCCGACATGGTGGTCGGTGACTTCACAGAGAACAACGTCATCGAGTACTACGACAACCACGAGTACGCTACCGACAACAACTACGAAAAAGTCGAAAACGTATAATAAACATCCTAATGAAGTGGTTAAAAGTGAAGAACTGACCCTAGGTGGTGCCACACCTAGCGCTAAAGTTAATTTAATAGTTATATGTGTGGTGTCCACCTTAGTGTTTGCAATGCGATGAAATTTTTAAATCCCCTCTGGTCCTAAAACAAAAAACTTTATGTGTTCCCTTTGTATGTTTATATTCCGAACTGTCTAACGACCTAAAACTATCCTAATTTTATATATATATACATAATGGTAACTATTAATTATTAAGATAAATTATTTTTTCTTTTTGGTCCTTGGAATTTTGCTCCTCAAAATGAATCTATTGTTTTACATCGCGTAATATATAAATAACGTATATTTATATTAGAGACTTAATTAAGTGATACGAAGTCAACTGACCCCAGACATTTATGGATGTAAAGAAATTAAAGAAAAACATTTGGGAATTTTACGAGGATCGTCTTTGTTGAATATGTTTCTAACGCTTTTTTTATGTTGTTTTAATTTAACTGAAATTTTATTGTCACCATGTTGTATGCTAATAGTTCTGTTTTCTTAAAATTTACGTTAAAATTTGTGTGAGTATACCACAATGTGCTGTTCCTATCATGCGAATTGTATCTATTGCTTAAATTTTATTTAAATTAAATCTGTAAAACCATTTGACTTTGTGAAATGGTGTGATTCCAGACATAATGTATTAATTTAAAAGGTTGATTTCAGAAAATGGTAATTTATCCGTTTTAATTTCCAAAATATTATTTTTATTTAATTATTTAAAAGATTGTGATTTAAAGTTTTTACTTGAATTTTTGAAAGCGTAATTGAATATTTGTGATAGAATTCGAAAATATCTCTGGTATAAAAATACACAAGTTATGTGTGTACGAGTAAGGTGGTTAATTTGCAATATATTTATCTCTGTAATAAAACAATGTTCATATATAAATTTGTTGGGCAGAGGTAAAAAAAAAACTATAAATACCTTACTTTGTCTTAAATTGTACATTGTTTGTTTTTAATATAAAGTAAAATTCCAATGATCGAAATTAGACAATATATTATTTTTATTACTGATTTTTTTTTTAAATGAATTGGTGGTGTACAGTTTTTATATGTTGGTGTAGACATTGAAGATAATAATATTTTATGCGTTATTGCATAGTGACCAATTCAAAACAGACTAAAAAGAAGAAAAAACGTGTAAATGTTATATTTTTCGGTCAGTTGATTATTTCGTAGTATATTAACAGTGTTGAACTTTTGAATAACGGCGTATTTGTATAACTGTGAAGACTGAAACTAGTTTTTATTGTGTTATATATAAAGTATTATCCTTATAGTATGAATCCTGGCGTTTTTAGTCCATTTTAGTCCCTAAAAACATGTGCAAGTACTTATTTATATTTTTTTATATGGTTGTGACGTTTTTTTACAATTTTAATATTAAGTAATTATTATAATTATTGTGCACTGACATCAGCAACAAATGTAGGGTTACCATACATCCCAGTTTTTTGCTTATGTCCCGGTTTTATAAAATTATTAATAAATATCTTTAATTGATACATAATAACCACGTAACAAAATTGAAACCGCATATAGAGACATCATACTTTTAAAATTAATTTTCTCGCAGTTTATCTGCCCAAATATTAATGATAAGATAACCCATCCAATATACAGGGTGTTTCCATTTTAAATAGCAGGACTCGTACATCTAGAGACGTTGTCCAGTAAATACCAAAAACAGCATTAGTTTCGGAACGTCCAGAGATCCAAAGCAAGCTGATTCTAAATCTCATCATCGAGCTGCATGTCTATTTGACTTTTTTTCTGGTTATATAGCAAAATTCTAAAGGTGTGTGTAGACATGTGACAATCATCATAACGTAACACTGCAGTATATGATAAGGTTACTGACTACACAGAAAAAATAGGTTTTGAGCCAAGAGTGTTTTCCCATATACAGGGTGCGCCACTTTAAACTCCCCAGGCTTGTAACTTTCTTATTTTTTAAGCGACGACCATGTTGGGCACATCAAATTTTAGATATTTTTAAGGCATTTAAACGTGTACAGTGATTTAAAAAAAAAATTAAAAATTGGTAAGAAAGAAAACTTAATTTCCTTGAATATTTTTTTACCTAATCTTGTACATGAACTGCATTAATGTTTTCTTATAAAGATTTTAATTAGCTTCAATTTATGTTATTACGTCATATTCGAAATTCTTTTTGGTTTTAGGGAAAGAAATTAAAAACACTACTTCCGATTCCAAACTGATTTTTTTTTCAAATAACAAAAAATATAAATAATAATTTTATGCTTTATTTGTAAAAGACATATCACAAACAATACTCAACGTAACAAAACAGCAACAAGAAACAAAAGAAATATTTTTAAAAACAAACTTTATTAAAATGTACTAAATGATAGGAAATTGCAAAATTTTTATTTTTTTAATTTTTTTTTTTTCTAATATAAATTGGAGCTAATTAAAACCTGTATAAGAAAATATTAACACATTTCATATACAAGGTGAGGTAAAAAATATTCAAAGAAATTAAGTTTCCTTTCTTAACAATTTTTTCAAAAAAATTTTTATTAAGTCATTGTATGCATGTTTAAAGGCGTTAAAAATGTCTACAATTTGATGTGCCCAACCTGGTTATCGCTTCAAAAATAAAAAAGTTACAAGTCTGGGGAGTTTTAAGTGGCGCACTGTGCATACCTAAAGAAATAAATTTATTTTTATGACGAGCCTTTTATTTCTTGAAATAAATGTATTTGTTATACATGAAGAATTTATTTCTTTGTGTATATATTTTGAGGTGAGGTACGGTACTGGTTTCAGTGGCGAAATCTCGATCGGCGAAGCTAAGGCACGCCGGGCGACTCCAGCACTTGGATGGGAGACTGTATCTCATCTCGCCATCCTGGTTAAGTGGTGGAGTAGCATTAGCTGATACTTCGCTGGGACGTTAATATAAATAAGCCAATAAAAAATATATGTATAAAAAAACAGACTCAAAGCTTATTACCATAGTGTCAAAACTCATCGCATATTACTGGCGTGAATATTATGCCTTGGCATCATCTGGTTATTTCTGTGAGATAACAAATATCACAGATGAAAGCCGTATAGTCAAGGAGTAAAAAACAATAAAAAAAAATCTGGCAACAACTTTTGTGACCGTATTTTTAAACGGGGTTGTCACGCTTCACGCTATTGCCAGGTGATACTTAATTAACACAACCTGCTTTGTCTTCAAATTGGAGTTTTTCGACTACCTTTATCTAATTTATTGTTTTTTACCCTTCATTAAAAAAGAAAATACATAGGCAAAGGCCACCCCTTACTGAACAACGATTTCAATTAGCCTAGATAGATGCTATAAAGTTATGCACGTCTATCCAGACATGCAAGAATGTGGTGTTTTGTGGGTGTATATCATTTCTTCGATGTGGCCCGAAAGGACCAATAACTCATGGGGCGTGCCGATATGATTGTATAGTTATATAGTGTATCAGACTGAATGCATTATGATGTTGTTATGATGTTTGTTACATGTTTATACTCATCTTACGAAATCAAAATTCCAAGCTTTCCCACTATATATAATGTTTCGCTCTTTATAATGTTTTCCAGAATTGTTTCATTGTGGGGTGTATTTAAAAGAAATGGGTGTTGTTATGACTTTTTTATACTTCTTTTTGGCACTTGTTGGATATTCAAAATGATAACTACTACGATTGTTGTAAATCTCATTGTATCACATAATTTTCGAAATAATTGTAAAGAAACTGCTTTGACCGATAGCTATCTAAAAAGGATTGGACTCTTTGGGTTGTCGTCAGAAATGTAGATCTGAAATATCAAGTCAATACCAAAGCATTTCAGCATTAGAACATGCACTGTGAAACCATTGAAATCGTGAAATAGAAAATTTTCTAAAAGCATTAGCGAATTCTCTTCCTACATAGATATAGTTTTACTTACAGTTAACAGGGATTTTGAACAATGGAAAATTCTTGAGAAGCTTTTCTGGGGAAACGTATTCTCGTTGCCTTTTGATTCCCAGCTGAACTCATTGCAAGTGCCTTCAGTTTACAGTTTTTGATCTGCCACCCATTTAAGTACAAACATTTCGAGGTATTTAGATCTGGAATTTTAAAATTAAACATACATTTGGAAAGCCGAACATATATGTGAAGGATTATATTCCGTGGGAAAAAATATCGGGTATGTATTTAGATTTCATGGCACATTATTTATCAGTTTTGTGTCAGGTAACACAACTACAGATAATGAGTCTTCTGGACTCTTTTGTCCTTTGTGAAAAGAACAATTTTTTTTGCAATGCCAAATAAATAATAATGTCTCACCTATTAATGCTGTGGCAGCGTTCAGGGAGCACATGTTTGCAGTTCTCCCACTCGTCACCACAACATAATGCAACATACCGCATTCTCATTCAATCTTAATTCGAGTTACGCCTAATACATTACAGTTTTGCCATATGTATGGGAATAACATTTCGCAAAGTGTATACACGAACTTTTTTTTGCTTAAAATAACTGGTCTGCTAGCTGCATAAGTGCTGCTGTTTCAGGAAACATCCAGTACAGTAGGCTACTACTTTAAATTACTTGTTTATAACAGACCCTTACAGAATGTTCCCGTTTTTATTCAAAATTATGGTGAGTAAACCTCATAGATTTTTATTTCAGAATTTCCCTGATTGTTATTTCAAATATTCATAAAATTTGTTTTGTTAATATGAAAAAATTTGATATCTGAAGTAGATAATATGATTATTAGAGTGCAAAATTAATTAAACAGTTTTATGTGGCTATAAATGATAAAATGAATATTAAATAATTTATACTGCAAATATGAATAACTAATTAAAAGCTGATAGTGTTAAAGCAATAGTTTTTAATGTAATTTCAATCACACTATTACGCTAGTTTTTGGCATAGATTATTAGACCACATATGACAGCCCAGATAGCAGACTGCCATCATATTAACACCCTTTTTAGGTGATTGTTGGCTGATGACGTTGTATGATGCATAAATGACATCTCTGTTACGTTATATGTTTTATAATATTTTGACGTTTGTTTGTTACGTCAATTTCACTCACTTGTAGCGTCATTTTTTAGTGTTGGGTGACTATGTATTACCATGTAGCTTGTTATAGAAGTCATTTCAATAAGGCGCCAGATAGAAATCATTAACAATAAGCAGTCACTCTTTATCTTATATTCTAATAAATTTACAAACAACTTAATGCTGAAAACATCCAATACTGATTTGTTTATAACAACTAACAACTGGTTAGATTAAAAATCATAGTCGGGTCGAGATAGCACAAAACCCACCGTGTGGCTACTTACTAATTCATTCAACTACTTGGCGGCTCATCCACAGCCCATCAAACATTTCTAGAGATCACGTCATTTTGCAGTAGAACTCGAGTATTTTCTTCTTAAATATAAATTTATACCATATAATCGAAAATACCAGAGATGTGCTGAGGAAACTTTCCATATTTGATAAAAGTCTTTAAAAGTTATGTAAATAATATAATTGTATGCAATTATTTGGTATGAAAATGAAGCTTGCATCATCATGAATCAGATTTCACCATAAAATATGCTATCAATATACCCAATGGAAAGTTAGAAGGAAAACTTCCTGGAAACTTTCGAAGTTTTCAATACGTAAAAGTTTCCAGGAAGTTTTCCTCCTATCAATGATAGGCTATTTTATGGTGAAATCTGATTCGTGATGATGCAAAGTTCATTTTGATACCAAATAAGTGCATACAATTATATTATTTACATGACTTACAGATTTTTATCAAATTTGGAAAGTTTCCTGAGCACATCTCTGGAAAATACCTCATGTGGTTAGATAAAGGTTGCTAAATGTCAATGCAACGTTACAAAATGACATTACAAAATCTTTTCGCTGTGACATTAGGCCTCAGTGTTTCACATCATATGTAACTTCGCACTGATAAAGGTGACATAAAATTGATGTGACCATGTTGCCTGTGAAAGAGAAAAGCCGAAAGACTCCAGTTTAAAGGCATATCTTCGTTGTTGCCAAATTATTCTGGAAATGCACTGACAACTGTAAATTTGTCATTTTATGAAGGTGTAATCGAAGTTGCTTTTCAAATGCAGGTATGTTTGTCTGCGTGACACATTCCAAGTGTCCAACTGTTTTGAGGTCACGGAAACGGTGAAGAAAGATCAAAAGCAGTGGACATATCTGGGCATGGGCCCAAAATTTGAAAACTAAGAACATGCTTTAGGAAAAATGTAGCCAATTATTATATATACACTTAGAAAATATTCATCTATTGCAGGTGTTGTTTTCATCATTTATAGTATCCTCTGGTAAATTTTCGCTTTCCACGATTAGATTCACTTCACAGGTATCTAACTGTCATCATTTGGACTGTTTTTTTAAATTACGTCATTTTTATCTAAGGAGTGACGTAAAGTTTACGTAACAATCACATGTAATATTTGCGTAAATATCACATTAGTATGCCACAGCCCAGAGATGTATTTTTTTTTTTTGTTGAATTTGACAGCATTTAGAAACATATTTGACCATAGGTACGGTACTTGGCATATATTTATATTTTGGAAATAAAATAAGCTATCAAAATGGCATGTGACCCTTAAAGGATCTAGAGCTGCTGCGAAGTATGTGGTTTTTGTACCATACCAAATCCAAGCCATATTAGATATTTTCAGAATGAAAGAGTGACCGCAAAAAAGGCTTAAAATTCGCCTGTTTTTGCATAGTAGATAGCGGGCCAAGGGAAAGAGCAAGACAAATCCTATAGGGCTCAAATGAAACTTTGAGAAATTTTAAGGTTAGCATATTTTTTACTTTTTTGAAAAAATGCCAAAATCTCCCCTATTTAAGGGTAGAAAATATTTAAATAGGGCAGTATATAATGAATATTTTAAAAAATAAAACAACTGTTATTACTCAGATTTTATATTGTATGAATTATTTACGGATTATTTATAATTCTGTAGCGTATTTCTTTCGTTTTTCTTTCTCGGGTGCTTTTCTTATTATTTCAAGGGGTAGGAGGGTGGTGGCACAATTTCTTAGTACATGTGAGTTCGACTAGTCATAATAATAATTCTAGCGAAAATCTCATATCGGTTTTCGGGAGTGGTTTTCTTGCCTAAACTCTTCCAAATACACTACAGAATTATATATAATCCTTAAATAATTCATACAATATAAAATCTGAGTAATAACAGTTGTTTTATTTTTTAAAATATTGATTATATACTGCCTTTTTTAAATATTTTCTACTCTTGAATAGGGGGTGATTTTTGCATTTTTTCAAAAAAGTAAAAAATATGCTCACCTTACAGTTTCTCAAAGTTTAATTTGAGCCCCATAGGTTTTATTTTGCACTTTCCCTTGGCCCGCTATCTACTATGCAAAAACAGGCGAATTTTGCGGTCACTCTTTGCAGTTCAGATTGTTTGGTGTTTGTAAATTCATTAGAATATTTAGAATATAAAGAGTGTCTGATTCTTATTGTTGTAAGTGATTATGCATGAAATCTTCCTATATTAAAAAACAAACATGTAATAAACTAACATTAAAATATCATCAAAAGAATGTTACAGAAACGTGATTTATTCATCATACGACATTGCTAAACCAATAATCACCTAAAAAAGACATCAGTATGATGGTAATCTGCTATCCGAGTTGTTAGTTTCATGGGTTATTAGTAAATTCGATCTAAGACAGAGTTTGCAACTGTTTATCAAAAATGGTGTAAAATATTACACGGATGGTCTATGTTTCAAAATGAGGAACATCCTGTACATTTTCTCTTGCTATCATAGACAAATATTATCTGATATTATTAAAATAAGGAAAGCTAAAGCATTACCTCTACCTCAGTTCACTGAGATAATTTCTCAGAAAGCATTTAAGAAAAATTACTGTGATGTTTTTTTATACATTTTTTTGTTAATTATATAATGCCTCTTCTATACAGTATTAACGTACATGTAAAATATAAACTATTTAGTCCCATTTCAGCATGATCTTACAAATAGTAATTATCTAGGTAAGGTTAAAAAAGGTGTGAAATTTGTCATTTGAAATATAATGAACATCAGAATGAGCGGTGTGAGGGAAAGGTTATAAAAAAAAACTAAAAGATTTGGTAAGTTACTAATATGGGCTGTAATAGTAGTCCGTTAACACAAAACAGCAAACCCAAGCGCAAAACGACTTTGCCACTAGCATTTTCACAATTGCCAGCTTATGTCGTCTGACTACAAGTTGTCAAATTGTGGACAGAATTAGGGCCGGTTTTATAGGTTCCGTTTAACTTAGATCTGATAGTTAACTCTAAGTTTTGTCAAAAAGTACGTTTTATATCTGCCAGTAACTGCCAATCTTAAGTTTAAACTCCAAACTTAGATTTATGCACGCTTACGTTCATTAATTAGCAATATTTTGAAGGATGTCAATGCAAACTTCAAATTTCTACTTAACCTACAAATAATTAATTACCTATTATATATTCTGTAAAGAAAAAGTTATAGAAAATGGAGACTCGATAATTTTGAGGACATTTTATCAAGCGATGAAGATGGTGTTATAAATATAATAGAAGCACCTCGTCGTGCACGAAAATTCCGAGAAAGAACAAGATATGGAATAACAAAGAATTTATGGATCTATTTCGAATATCTAAACAATGCGTGCATAGTATTAGAACATTTAACTCGACTAACATTTTCTTTATCCTTCCAAGTAACCGAATCACTTTTCTTGCATTCAATTACATCTTTACGCTTTTTAACTAATTCAATCAATAGTTTGATTTCGCTGACGTAGAAACAGTTTAAACCTCCAGTAAAATTTCAGTTTAAACTTCTAGTTAAACTTTGGTTTAATCTGTACCTATAAAACCGGCCCTTAATAGTGTGTGAACTTAACTTTGCATGAGATGAGTGAATGTAGGTGAAACATGTTAATATTAACATTAAAACAGTAACAGGAAAAACTATTGATGGTTTTAATTGTCATCTTAATGTTATAGAACAATTTGAATACTCAACAGTACTTAATAATAAACAATTTTCTTTTCTTTGAAGATCGGATATTTAATGTTTCTTATACCTTATACAATAAAAGTTTCATTGTGTATTGTCCAAATGTAAGTATCTTAATATGTTGCGAGTACATTGTACTTTGTATCTGCTACTGATATTTTTAAAAAACTTCAGTTTTTCTTAAAAATATCTCTAATAGTATTTGTAAAAATACGAAGTTTTGTAAAAAAAATAAATTAAGAATCGACCTTTCTATATTAAAGCCAATATTGTAATTTTATTTATAACTATAGGAATACCAATGCTTAAAAGTAATTAATATTTAATGTGTTATCTTTTGCTTATTTATTGATAGCCTCTCTTTTTGTAATAATTAGCTGTTGCAACATATTTACCCATAACATAATACATATTATTTACTATATTTACATCACTGATCACAATAGATATAAATAAATAATACCTTTATAAAAGACAAGTTGGGGAAAATTGAATAAAATTCAAAAATATTTTTTCATATAAAATTTAAAACTTTCTTAAATTACGATACATCAATTTATTTATTAATTTTATTTATCTAGTGCTACACTATCCAAACAGAAGACTCCAATTACAGGATAGGCAGGGCCGGATTAAGGATTGGCGTGGCCCTAGGCTAAAGATATATTTGCGCCCTCTTATTCACAGGCTGGGTTTTGAATTTCTCAAGGTCAAACAGTCTCAAATTAAAAGTTAGAAATTTGATTTAAAATTATATTGTCTTTGAAAAGTAGGTTTTGTGGGCCCAAGACAACAAAAAATGTTTTATTATAAACAAATTACAATATATTACCTACTGAACTAAACATAATAGTTGCAAAATAGTAGATTGACTGTCGCGGCTTCTAATACAGCCAAGGCACTCAATCTATTTTGCTGCTGAGTTGAACATACAGAAAATAATACAAGAAATTATTGTTATAACAGCTATCAGGAGTAGTTTGGTAATTAGAATTACCGAAGTTAGTGGCATAATTTTATAGGATACCTGTCAGTACCCTTACTATAACCGTTTTTTTCAATTGTGTGTGTTGTCACTGATGTTGGTGCAAAATTTATGTCTTAGACTTCAATATTGTGCAAATTTTTAAGTAATTTATGAGAAAAACATGAATCTTCTTAGTCAATAATTTTCGCATGTTGCAATACAAATGAACAAATTTGGAATCTCACAGTAGAAGAAAAGTTTTGCTCCTATTTCTTTGTATTTGTTACACTGAAATTATTCAATAGCTTGAATTTTTTGAGAAACACAAGAAATAGATTTGAAATTGTTGCTGCTAGAGCCTAACAGATTGAAATCCGAATGGGGCATTATAATAGGTTTGTGGCATGGTTTACTTTACGTTAACAATAACATTTTTATACGTAGATATAGTCCGATTTCTTTGATTTTTGTTCGACTGCTGGTGTGAATGATTTTGAAGATGTATCATACACTTTTCTCCTATTAGCAGCCTTAATAAACCGCCAAAATTCTAAAATAATTCCTTCCATAGGTGTATTGCGTGGTCTAGCAATTTAGTGAAACAAAAGGTCACACTCCACAGTTAAACCCTAGCTAAAAGATATGATGAACAAATCTTGGTCTTTGTATGAAATTGTATATATTTGGATTAAGAACATCTAGATGTAAATCGAGATTTTTTGTGGCAAAGTTAATTTAAATAAAACATCGTTATATTCTCTATATCTGTTTCGGATTCGTTTTGAGTTAGGCGAGAATCGAGAGACAGTGTCACTTTTAACAAAATACATCGACAAATAACATTAACATTAGTTTTGTACGAAGTGGAAGTGGAGGAAATTTTTTCACGTATATAAGTACCTATAACATCACATACAATAATATTTATAGTGAAACCGAGCCATTGGGTAAAATAGGTAGATAGTAAATGTTATTGGATTCGAAAGCAAGATAACAAAATTTGTTCTTTTACATATATAATTATGGAAAAGCAACAGGCCCAAATCCACAAAATTTCTGAGGAGAGCAAAGAACTTTTGTTGACCTCCCCCTCATCTCTTATAAGTTTTGATTTTATTTTTCGTAGACATTTTGTGCTTCTGACAAGAAAAAATCGTATACCACTTAATCATACAAACGTTTTGAAAAATTGAACAATACGAAGAAAATATACAACATAAAAAAGATCTCTGATAAAACTCACAATTTGTGATTCATTTTTATATGATTGAAGTGTGTTTTTTTAAAGACAACGAATGCCTGTTTAGTTCTCGTACGTATTTCAGGGCTAGTTCTGTGGTAAATTCAGAATTGTCATCTTTGGAATTTCAAGCCTATCCCCAAACCCAGAAATTGTATTCAGGCAGCTTGCTTTGATATTATATTTGATAAAAACGGCCACACATAGTGGCTGTTTTTTCATAATCTTAATCTCGAATCACCACAATATCACCACTTCATTGGTGCAATAGTGAAAGTGTTCTTCGTTTTTCCGCCACCCATAAGTTGCTTTCGAGCCTGTTCTAAAGTGATTCATTTTTATTTTCAAGTTTTTATAAAATGAAGCCTACGCATAAGTTACAAGAAAGGTTTTGTTGAAAATATTCTCGAATGGTTGAAATTTTGATTTGGACTACATGAAACCTAGTCATCTCTGTATGTAAAAATTAAGTCGTTTTTCCTTAAAGTTATAGTAAATTTTGTAAAATAAACATCGATAATTATAAATAAGTTTTTATATGTTGCTTTCTGGCACTTTGATGACCGTTTCTTCACTAGGAATACCAGGAAACGAACAAAAAATGAAACTTTTTAAGATGATAAGTTGCTCTCTTTTAGTACATTCTTACAACGAAATACTGTACTAAAATGGTGCTTTTTTTAAAATCGACCAACTGTGATAATATTACAGAAAGGCCTGCTTAGTTAACTCATATGTATATGGACTGCAAACATTTTGATGTTTTAATTGATCTTGAATCCTTTTTTATTTATATCACATTACTTTCCAGAGTGTATTATTAATTATAATAGTTTATCGTACGTAATATCTCTGGTGTTTGGAACTTTATCGGAATTTTTTTTTTGGGAGTGTAGTTGCCTAGTATTATTGGCAGATTTATTATCTGATTCAATCCTGAATGTTTTAGCGGGAAGGGTTTAATCTTTGATGATAAACTGTTCAATTGACATGAATTGCATTACCGTATTGGTAACTTAGTTCGAGAAAAAATTTATAGATAAAAGTTGAAAGCACTACCTAGTTGTATTTGGGGAGAATAATTCACAAAATGTCAATGGGTGCAATGCGAATTACAGAGATAATTTTGCTTATTGGTGCATTGTCAAAAAACTGGCTTTCATTGGTAATGAGTTAGTCCAGTCGATGAAGGTATTTACCTACAAAAACTTGCAAAATGAATAATTTTTTTAAATGAGTTCATGAAAGTGTATAGAATAATATCCTGAAAAATTTACATTTCACTCGAATGCAGAACATAAAAAAAGTGAAAAAGAAAATTTTTTTCATCCATTTTTTTCAGAATTTTAAAATTAAGTCAAGCCAGGAGAAAATAAAAAATACAGATGGATAGATTACGTACTTATGAACAGAAAATGTCCTAACAAAATTTACCGCTAAAGCCACGGTTTTCCCGGAAAAAGATAGTCAAATGTAACGTTGTAACTCGGAGCGAGATCCATGCGTGCGCGGGCTTGAATACGCATGACTGTGACACCGACGCACTGAATTACATGTCACTAAATCAGAATTTGTTCAATCTATATGTTGTAAAAGATGGAAATTGTAGCTTTCTAATGCTTTTTGTTTTAAACAATACAAGCAAAGATGGATGGGAAAAATATACTTATCTACAGAATCGGAAACTCCTGCGTTTGGCATTGCGCCATTAACCGACCGCCCCACAATAAAGACGTATACCAGTACTCTAGCAGAGGTAAAGAGTGGACACGCCCATCAAAAGAAGCATGTACACAATTGCATGCTTCGCTCTCGCTTGCTCTTATTGCCGTTCCAATACAAACACTTTCCGATACTGTATATTATCACATCCGAGAATTCAATCGCCACAATAAAAAATATAGAAAAAATAAAAGCCCTTCAAAAAAATTCTCTCTTCATTGAGAACTGTTAAAAAGTGTGTATACTTAATGATTATTATGGTTTATTAAGTTGTAGTAACGTGGATTCAAAAAAAAGTACATCTCAAATCATTTTAATTTCCTTGCTTGATGATTTTCTTGATAAATATATACATTGGAGGCTGTAACTTGACCCATTGGAAAAAATAAAATATCTATTTTGAAAAAAAATGTATACTTTTCGAATGTTCAAACACAAATTCGTTTACTTGTATGCATTTTTTCGAAAATATGATCAATCAGATCATGATAAGAAATTGCGATTTTCACGATATTACTATGAAAATATCTTTGATTGTTTTGAATATAAATTCTGGAACTTTTCCAATACATTAACAAATGTATAAGGAATCCACACTATTTATCCTCCTATTCACTAAGAAAAATGTTAAAAATGTGTAATATGAAAGAGAAAAAAAGCTTTATTTTACTAGTTAGAACTGCTAAGAATTTTTAGAGGTTCCATAGTATGCATTTAACCGTGCGCTTGTCCGCGCAGAGTGACAAAGTTACTTCACTATTTTTTTCCAGGAATACCGTGGCTTTAGCGATAAATTTTATTAGAACATGTGGTCTATCCACTTGTATTTTTTATTTTTTCCTACTCTGACTTAATTTCAAAATTTTGAAAAAATGGATGATAAAACATTTTTTTCCACTTTTTTTTATGTTCTGCATACGAGCAGAATGTAAACTTTTTAGGATATCATTCTATACACTTTCACGAACTCATTAAAAAAAAATTATTCATTTTGCAAGTTTTTGTCTCCGTCGTCTAGGCAAGTGGAATAATCGAAGTAATATAAGCAGGAGTTTTAAGGAAATGTTTCTTTAGTGAGCAATGTCAATTTTACTTCTCAGATAGCCGAATAAGCTTTCATTAGTATACTTTGCAGCGAACATATTGGAGGTGGTAATATTTATTTAATAACATTAAACCTTGGTACCCCTCTCTATATTTACTAAAAATCGACTTAATCTAGTGCCAATTTTTAATTTTGTTGTTGACAATGTTAAACAATGTTTTTTATTATTTTGCCATATGTTTTTCTTGCCATTCTTTTATTAACATTGAACAAAACGAAGAAAATTTGTATTAAAATATATTCAACTAACGTAACTAGTTACCTTGACATACAGAATAACAAAATGTATCTTATGAACCTCAGCATGTACCTAGTTGCATTAGGATGAATATGATGAGGTGAATATGTTATTTATTTTAGTTAATTACTTTACTAAAAACGCCAGTGAATGATTTGTGTCTAGAAAAGTAGTGTTAATAATATAATCAGATGTAATTTTACTTGCAAGCCATAGTGATAAATATTAACCCATGACAAATTCTGCTGTAGCAATCATCATTCTTTGTTTAAATATTACAGATCATAAACAAAATAGTAGTAATTATAACAAGCCTTCTCAAAGTATTGATATTTTCGGTACTTCTATAGAATTACGTACACCAGTTTGATATCCCTCCTTTTCATCAAGTACAATATAGACAAATGTGAAAACGGATAGTGTTTACATACTGATTTATTAGTTTAACAACTGGAAAATATTTTAAAGGCAGTAATAATTGTTGTAACTGTTTTGGATATATACTGTAAAAAGCCCTAATTTAAGTGATCTTATTTATTAGTAAAACTGATTCGTGATTTTATACTTTAATATGGCAAAATTTTTATTTTAATAACCTTAACTCTGTATTTATATTTATATTTAATATTTTTATGACAAAATTTTGTTATATTTCATTAGATGAACACGTTGTATGTATTACGATTGTAAAATGCACTCTATATATACATAATTATATAAATATACATACATGCCATTTTCATTAGAGGTTTTATTTTTGTTTTTGTCATTTAATTGAATTTGTTTTTAGCAGCACCTAATTCTTCTGAGCTTGTAGTAATTGTTAACAGTATATACTTGTGTATCAACCACAAAATTGTTCAGTGTTCTGATTATTTTTTTAAATATATTACTTAAGGAATATCAGAATTGTGAATTGTTGAATCCCTCTAAGGTGAGAAATTTACCCTCTAAAACAAAAAGTTGCAGGTAAGTATTACACATGAATAGTTAATTAAAAATATCAAATGGAAAACGAACCTTTTCATTGATTCAGGAGCATCTTCAATTCGATCAAGTAAGTCAGCATATATTCAGTTGTAAAAACTCTAAACTAAAAAAGAGAAATACTCGTATACTCCACCACAAGAATCCCCATACCGCAGTCTCCGCTTGTCACTCGCTGGTGCAAATAGTGATGCGGTCAGGCCACATAAAAATTATTCTAAGGTATTAAAAATTACCGTTAGTCGAGAAAGATGAGGCAAAAATGTGAAGAAATCGAAAAATAATTAAAACAATTATTATTTCGTTAATTTTTAGCCTCAAATTTTTATTGTATTATACTATATATTTGTTGACAAAATGTGATAATATGAATAATCTCAAATTTTAGTCAGTGAGAAAATGTGGAGTTTCTTTTAAGGTTATGTCAATAAAATGTGAGAATTTGTAAGGGTGAGTATATCAAGCAGGAAACATTTTATCTTTCGGAACAGAAACCAAGTATTTTGATGAGAAATAAAGGTAAAGGATGAAGGCAACTTTTCTATTTGAAACTTTTTTTTCTAGGATTAGTAGTTTTGAAGAAAATCTCATCTGATATGAAAGGGTGATGCACACTTCATATGTAAAAGTGGTTTCCGTTAAATTTGCTGAATTTTTGATATATTGTGCATCTCTGCGCCCTGATCAAATGTCTCAATGGGCACAAAGTCCCAAACCTTTAGGATTTCGAGAGAGATGCTGAAGTTAGAATTATCATGTATCGATTCAAATTGTTTTTGTTTTTTGCTTCAAGTGGCTCAGATTGAAAAAAGGATTCTGTTTGAGGTCCCAGAGACAACGGACGCGCTTTAAAAACGGTGGTAGTAAGTTACGTAAATCCCGATTATAAGCTGGTCCAATAGGACAAAATTATGCTTGTTTTGTTAAGTGAAAAATGCTACATAAGGTGATGCATATTAGAATAACAACAGTTATGTAGCCAATATTTAATTAATATGGGTGATTAAAATCTCTTAGTTCATAAGCAAGTGAAAACACGGGACAAAGTGGCTCGAGAAAGTAATCCCAGATGACCAAGGAAGCAATAAATCACAGCGAGGGACACAGAGAAGTTTTTTTACACTTAAAATTTTACCACTTAAACCTAAAAATATTTCTTAGACAAATAAACTTTGGGTTTACCATTAAAAAGTTAGGTAAATTAAAAGCATGGTAATAAATATTTTTCTTCCAGCAAATACTAAACTGAGCCAGTGGCGCACTACTAGGTCTAAAGGGTTAGGTAAATTAAAAGCAGGGTAATAAATATTTTTTTCCGGTAAATATATAAACTAAACCCGAGTCAGTGGCGTACTATTAGGCTAATAGTAGACCGCGTTAAAACCGACATTCCAGCTAAGCGGAGGGGAGGGGGGACAATAATTTCCCGTTCAATTTTCATTTTGACTTTATCTACTTTATTTACTATTATAGCTAGTCAGTAGACACTCTAATAATGGAAGTAAGGAGTTGGGATTTTCTCGAAGAAAACCAAAATCGTGCTAAAGTTATGAAACCTATTCTTCCCGCCCCCATTTAACAAGGTGAAAAAAGTTTTAGTCATGCGCAACCTCTGAAACCTCTGAAACGGCCAAACTTTTTGCTTATTTCTCATATGACAGCTTGACATCGACTATTTTTGCAGGGATTCTTTGTTTTTTCACGGGAATATAACAGATGGTGAAAGGTGATGTCAGGTAGTAGACCCCGTACCCTGTCAGGGGGATGTAAAATTGTTTCTTTTTTATTTCTTGTTAGAGACGTTCCCGTTTTCGAGGAATGCTGAAGAAGAAAAAAATGGTTTTATGTTGGTTCGACCCTTCTTTCACCCTTAAACTGTGGGAAACCACCCCTTTACTAATAATAATAGGTAGCGACTTGGCTGCTAATATCAGCCAAATCGCTATCTATTATTATTAATATTATTATTATTAGCACTTTACTACTTTACTGTCATTTTATTTGTTTTTGCCACCTTTACTGTTTTCTGGTCTCCTCGGGGTATCCATCAATTTCTCTGAAGGTACATGGCGCGTTGATAACCCCGGAGTCTATCCATTTCTCTGGGAGCAAGAAAAAAATCAATTTTCCATCCCCTGGGGGGAAGGGGGGTGGTACCAACCACCTGAGGTTGTCACAATTCACTCTTACCATTGTCCTTGATCAGCATCCTCGAAAATGGGGGGTAAACGTCTTTAACAAGAAAAAAAAAGAAACAATTTTACACCCCCTGACAGGGTAGATTCCACCTCTAAGGGCGGTTGAGGTCTACTACCTGACATCACCTTTTATCATCTGTTATATGTCTATGATAAAACGAGAATAGAAAATGAAATACCTCCTAGATCTGCGCAGTCAGTCATAACAAAATGCAAATTTAGACACTAATAGATTAGAATTGTTTGATACATCTTGTTTAAAATTTTATTACTAACGGAAGTAATGTTAGATATATCCTGTAAGCAATATCAGCATTAAGTGAACTGAAGGTGTTCAGAATTAGTATCAGGCCTTTTAAAAAACCGAAGAATTTCTGTAAAAATCATCTAAATAATGGAAACATAGTTCTCCGCTGTAGGTAATCTCTTGTGGTTCTATGGATTTCTATTTTAACGAAAATCCAAATTTTTCTTTTAAATATGAGTATGATTCGGGTAGGTTTTAAACATAAATCAAGTTTTGAGTTATTTTTGAAACATAAATTTAATGTATTTTTTGACCACCTTGTGTTGAAGTTTATATTTAATTGAATCTCAACCATCAATATGTGTTTCTTTGCAATTTGACTTAATTAACATATATCTGACATTTATTATTCGTGTCTGAAAGATCTGCATGTGTCAAAAAAATTTAAGATAACTGAATACTCGTGTTTGATACAGAGTATGCTAAATAAAATGACAGATTTTCAATAGATTCTGAAAATATAGGGTGTCCTTTTGAAAATAATGAAGTTATAGTTGCTTTTTCTGATATAACTGGAAGTGAAAAATAAAAATATTTTAGTTTGACAGAGCATCACAGAAAACCTACACTGGTTGTCTTAATTTGGATTGCAAATAGGCGTGGCTAAGTACGTCACTATGCTGCAAATATACTTCAATCCGTCCTCTAGAAGGGCCTGAACTGGTTAAAGCATTTATCAATTGTCGTTCAACGTTTAGTAAAGGTCGACGAAAGTGTTAATGTATTTCGCCCAGTCTTTCTTTGCTGCTATTTAGTTATGATGAAGCCCCTAATTAACATTATCCAACACAGCTTACATAAAATAATATCAGCAAGGTTGTGTAATGTCGACCGATTGATTTTATCGTTGATGATCTCAAAGTGATGAAACGAAATACAGCAAAAACGAATTTACAGTCTTGTAACGTTGATATCGGACTGGAGATCGGACAGCGAGTAGCGGAAGTATAACCACTGAACAACCCCACCACCTTCACTGATAGACTGATACATATGGCAGTAATTTCTGAGACAAGCTGCATATAAAAATTTTACTAGTGTTACTTTTAATAATTGTGGTAATACAGGTAATTTAAGGTCTTACCTGTACATATAATAACAGCTACATCAAATATATGAGTAGGTAAGATAAGAGATGGCTTAATTATTGTCCATTATATCAAATTAAGAAGCGAACAATTTTGGATGCTCTGGGAGATAGCCCAGGACGCCCATCACCTGAAGCAGGCTCTGAAATTAAGACCAGAGAGGGTATAAAATTTCAATCGAGTTTAATTGCACAGCCCATTCTTATTTAATTATTAATTGTGTATTTTTTTATTTTCTTAAAACTCTAATGAGTTTGTAACTCTTTAGGGAAAATTTTTTTAAAGCATTAAACGAATAGAGTATTCATTCAATTCTGTATAATAAAAAAAGGTATTCACTATTTTTTTTAGGAGTGAGTAGTACACATCAAGATATATGACAAGTGTTCATTCATTTCAGTGTCAGGAAAAAAATTGAAGCAACGTTAGGCAACCCATATAAAATATAATTAAATGATAAGGATCCAGGATTTACGAAATTAGTCGTAAGTAATGTAATTTGAAGTATATCGGACAAACAAAACATCCTATTAAAACAATATTCAAGGAGCACATGGCCTATCTCAAATAAGGAAGAATAAAATGTCTAATGTTGCCCAGCATGGCTTTGATAACAATAAACAAATAAATATCAATTACTTAAGGTCAATTAGAAAAGTAACAAATAATAGACAGCGGGTTGTTTTTGAAAGATTAGAAATTCCCAAATGTAAAAATAGTACGACTATATAGTGGCGAAGGGGCTATTCCAAACAAGTCTAGTTTATTTGTTAGTAAGTTGCAATTCGTCTAGCATTAGTAGGTAGTGTTATTATGACATTAGTTTAAATATAGGAGCATTCTTAGTTGTATTTTTATTTTAATTACGTCCAGATAATGAAAACATGGTTGGCAAAACCCGCATCCAGTGTTAGTATTCGAGCATACAGTGTTTAAGTGTTTGTAGAAATTAGGACACATTAAAGTAATAAAACAGTTTCTATGTACATACCACCACCGCAAATTACCACCTCCCGAGTTAAGGGTCTTAACATTATTCAATTAATGGTTTGTTAACGAATATAATATATTTCAAGTTATCAGAAGAGTACAAAAATTAAAAAAGTATTTGTCTCTGTAATTGTAATATTAGGTGGGTTGTGCTTGACGTGTTATAAGAAATCTGCTAGTAAAGAATATATCCCATACCTTGTTCGATTCTGTTATTCACCCTAACACATTCAAAAATACTAAAGTGCGCCAGAGTGCCTTTATGCATAAACCATGTAAGCCCCCTGACAACTATTTTTCATCTAATTTTATTTGTCATTTAGTTGGTTGGTTAAACTTCTTCACGTCTACTAGAATTTCCTCTCAAATTGAGGTGTAGGTTGGATGAAAGTTTTCACATAAATTCTGTAAAAGTTCAAATTAAAACAGCACGTGATTATTATATTAAATTAAAAATAACGAAAATTCGCTCCGAGAGCTTGGCGCTGAACGTGTTAAGCTTATTGTACCCCATAGTTTCGTTATCCCATAAATCCCATTCCTGTCCACAAGGAGAGTATACGGTCAAAGGGAGCTCTGGCTATTTCTTCCGGGGTCACGGTTAGTCCCCCGAAGTATGAAAACCTTCCAGCCACCAAAGCTGGGCATTCACATAGTATGTGGTGGGGAGTTTCTTCATCCTCACCACATATCCGGCATTTTGGATTATCCTTCACACCTATGTTGGTTAGGTGTCTGTTCAGTGTACAGTGTCCTGTTAAGATTCCCACTGCACATCTCGACTGTTTTCTGCTCAGCTTTAGCAATTCGTTAGTCTTTGTCATGGATGGCCCGCAAGTGATGAACATATGTGACTGTCTCATCCCCGGCGCGCTGGTCCAATACAAGCTATGTTTCTGACTCAATAGTTCCTTTACCATTCCTCTTGCGGTGTTGTATGATATCCCGCAGAATGGCTCGGGTCCCATCAAGGCTGTTTTTGCACCTTCTTTGGCCAGATTATCTACTTTTTCGTTGCCTTCATTGCCCAGGTGTCCTCGCGTCCACTCTAGTTGTATACTGTTGTGTTCCGCCAGTTTCGCCAGGGATTCAAGGCAGTCTTTTACCATTTTGGAACGTATCTCTACTGCATTCAGAGCTTTGAGAGCTGCTTGACTGTCAGTGATGATGCGGTTTCTTCACGTTAGTATACTTCAATTTAGTTTTAAATGGCATTTTTTATCCCACATCACAACTAGTAATATGACTTGCCTTTTGCTGCAGATCTCAGAACATTTATTACAAATAATCTAAACTATAGACATTTAATTTAGACACCATTAAATTGGAATATAATTTACTAATTTTTATTTGATATTCTTTAAATATTCATGTATATAAATGTAGTTACATATAATATTGTTATTTGACAGAAAAAGTAGTTCATGCAGATTACTAAAAAAAAAAAATATTGGTACCTGATGTATATAATTAAATTTAGTTAATATTGCAAACAATGGTTATTTGACAGGAAACATAAAGTGATGTCATTGAGATACCGAACTACAAAGATATAGATTAGATTAAATAATCTATTCTTTTTCAATAAATATTGAATAAAAATCAATTTTATTGTGAAATGATATCTTATCAATAAGACAAACTTTATTTGTAAAAAAACTGTGTCTAATATGAAAGAGTTTTTTTCATTATTTTTATTACTTTGTTGTTTTGATCTTTATGAAGAACAAACATGCGACAGCTTACTAGTTTCAGATTTCTCTCCACAAGATTGTGTAAATAAACAGCAGGGAAATACTACTTATTATTACTGGATAAACCAGGGTGAATGTTTACCATCGTGCCAAGAATATACACCAGATGGTACGTACCATATTCTTTTTGTTCACTTTTTTGCATTCTCACAGTATATAATGAATGAATTAAAGACACATTAGTGTCAGAGGCCAAGATAATGAATATTATTCATTGTACAATGTGTAGCAGAACGACAGGGCATACATTCGGTTGATGATGAAATACGAATGCAAGGCGTCAAATCAAATGCTTCATCTATAGGGTGTGATTAAAACCTGATTTAAATTAAGAACATGGTACTATTTACCCAGTAGAACATACTAGTTGAGATCAGTGCTGGCTTTTGGAGGAAGGGGGGTGACTGAAGCGATCGCCCCTCTTCCTTAAACATACACAATTTTACAGGCTGTAGTAACAATTTACTATTTCCATGGTGTCCCGGAATACCCACATTCCTCTTTAGGTGCTGATTGTACCATTCTGTGCAAAAAAAAAAGCGTACAACTCTTGAGCGTGATTTTAAGATTTTTTTTTAGCTGTGTAAATAGTGTTTTTAAATAATACATATTGATAAGCAATGACAGGACCTATTTCTGACATTTGTAGATATTCATTGACATCTACGATTTAAACAATTACAATATAGTTGTTATGGAAATGAAGTCTGACTTATACAGGCAGATAGCAGATATGTACACTTTTTTCTTGCACAGAATAGTACATGCAAAAATAGTAAGACAATTTTCTATAAACATATATCTGGAAATGTTCCCTAAGGAAGTAAAAATTACATAAAAAAGGTCTCTTGACAATTAGGAAGTTTCCATTTTTCTCATTTTCTCGTAATAAATAGTCGTAAAAATCTAAAAAATATCTGTAATTTTTTTTTAATTATCTCTATAAATAAAAAAGTTATGGTCCTTCCAAGTTTAAAATGCCACGATCATCTGGGCTGAGCTCGATTACGTCACAATACATGATTCCGCCAACAGCGAGAGGGTGCGGGCACCTTTATACTCGCTGGCAGGCACCAGCAGTTTATAGCCAGCTTGCATTTGAGAGCCGAAAAAATAGCTAAAACATGCAATTTTGGCACGTTCATATTTTTCGAAGAACACCATTGGGACGGCCGTATGATGTCGCGATGTAAAGAGGAAGTCTTCCAGCATGGCAAGTCAGCGCGTTGTGTATTGTGACGTTACGGTGGACTTCAGCCGAGGCGAAGTATTCAAATAAGAAATTGAATAAGTTCGTGAGTTTTTCAGATATCGAGATAATTTTTTTTTTTGTTTGACTAGTTATCTGAAAGACTACTAAATGAGGTTGAATGTACATGATATTTCTAAAATAGGAAACTTCCTAATTAGTGGTACAATAAATTGTTTTCGAGGAAAAGCAGTTTAATGAAAATATTGATGATTGGTTTGGTAATGCACATTATGATTTATCAAAGTAGGCTTAACTAAAATGGCAGGGGTCACAGAAGTATCCTCGACATGAAACAATTCTAGCAAATATTTCTTTCGCTCAAGTAAGAATGTGAAAAGTTATGCAAATGTCTCAATTTCAATAATTTCATAAACAAAAATGACAAGGCCGGCCTGCTCAGCCACATTAAAGATTTTGAAGTACAAAAAGGATTGCTTTGATTGATATTTGATTCAATCTCGCTCTTTAGATTGCAACTAGATTGTAGATTGCTCTGGGTTGGCCTTTCTTCACTTCGACCTGAAAGGTCTTTTGTGAATTACCCTGCAATTAGTTGTTGCCCAGCAAAGGCGCACTGAAGGGGGGGGCTTTGGGGGCTTAACCCCCCCCCCCCCTGGAGGCCAGCATCATACATTTTAAAGTAAAAATGAAGTATAAATAAACAAAAAACAAAATATAAAAGCAAAATACATTGTACGAAATATACGATTGCGCGGTCGTGGCAATATATACATCAAGGGCTATGCTTGTTGTCCCACTGAATCGCACCTCCCCCTCCGCCACACCGGAGTGAAAGGAAAGTTTTATACTCCCTGTTAATCTTTTGTTCAATAAATATGTTAAATGTATTAATCATATTATTTTTATTTGTCAGCAATTTTCTGGATGCGTCCCTGTTGCCCAGGATTGCAAGACTTTTTGCAAAGCTTGCAATTTTCCTGGGAGCTAATTTCCCTTTATCTTCAGGCGTTAATTCCGTTTGTTCTAGCTACTTTAGCCTAATGCGGATTAGTATCTTGCATTCCCAAAGCATATGTTCCGCAGTTTCAGTTGCAGCTTCACAGTATCTGCATTTGTCATCTTCTGCTATGCCTATGTTCTTGAGATGATATCTCAAGGGGCAAGGACCAGTTAGAAGGCCTGTGATCATCCTTAGGTTGGACTTTTCAAGTTCGAGAAGCCTTGTGGCTAGATTGCAACTAACTAAACAGTCAAAGTTTGAATGCGTGTCCGAAATTTGTGAAGATGTTGTGATTCTTGAACCGCAAACATTGCATACACTAAACAATTTGGAGATTATCAAAAACGTCGACAAACTGCAGAAAATATATGACAAATGATAGATGTTAGCGCCACGTTCGCTTTACACCTAGTAAGTACTTTTGAAGAAAACATTTCAATCTGAGTCTCCAAAGGACAAGGAGAGATAAGCTATATATTTTCACCCGCTAATTTCATAAAAATAAAAAATTCTCCTTAAAATCATTAAACGTTATTTATTTATAGTTAAACATATGATCTTTATGTTTCTATATGTTTTACATTTGAAAAACAACAGTAAGTTGTAATAATAGCATTTCAAAGCAAGCATGTTTGCAGTTTTTTAGTAATTTTTGACGTTCTTCTGAACTTTAAATGTATATTTCAGTTAGATACGGTCGATGAACCAAGAAAATCTATACCTCATTTCATTGTTGAGTATTTAAGCTTTTAAATAATGGTCAATTTATATTGGTTCATCAAGCGCTTCAATGTATAAAAGACAAAATCGTTTCCGCGGGAGTCGTAGTGGTGTCAACGTTGCGTGCGAATTTAAACGTGCCAGCGCTCAAAATCACATATTGTCGTGTGTATTTAATAAAAATATTTTTTTTCTGAAATCGGTCAAGAATGTCTATTTCCTCGGTGCAATTTTCAGATTCGAAAATACGCTATTCTGGTATTTTAGTCCATGCTAAGCAACTATCAGAAAACAGTCTGGGAAAGTTACTTTCATGGCTTAGGCAGTAAATAATAAGCATTGAATCTCTGATTTTTTTTATATTTTTATGCGTTTAAAAAATTCCTTCATTTATAATAATATTCATTGTGATTTCAGAAAAAATAGTATGTGTTTCATCAAAAATTTTGAAAAACCAGAGATAAATTCGAAAATCTGGCTTGGCAGATCGATAGGCAATTAAAAAACGAAGATTTCCAAAAAAAAAAAGCTTTTCGATCGCTTAAGTATTACCTGCAGACTAAATGACAAAGTGACTTTTTTTTTCATATCATCTGCAAGTCTTAACACTTAAGCAGTCGAAAAGTATTTTTTTTGTTAAAATCTTCGTTTTCTAATTCTATCGATCCGTCAAGCCAGATTTTCAATTTATGTTCCTGATTTTTCAAAATTTTTAATGGAATTTCAAACTTCTTTGAAAAATTTTGAAAAATCATCGAAAATTTGGCTAGACAAATCCATAGGTAATTAAAAAACGATGATCTAAAAAAAAAGTCCCTTTGGAGCCACTGTACGTCGTCCGGGAATGTATTGCTTTTACTACTAGATACACAATGTACGATTCCAGAGAACTGGTTTTTATTACTTGTCAAGACATATATTACTCGGAAAATATAATGACATGATATGGCCGATGGGCGAAAAAAGGCCCTTATTTACCGTTGTTCTTTAGCAAGTATACGACAATTAGTCGAATTGGTATTCATAACTTACTATGTTTTACTGAAGTAATATCAATTTCAATGATTTTTTTGACTCAGTCAGTTGCAGTAGTAAGCAGAGCTACCAAATTTGGTTCGAAAAGCACCTATTCAGTACCACTCTTTTAAAAAGAGCCATTTTCGACACAAAATGGATATTGCCAATTATTTTCAAATACAGAGTATCTGTAAGTGTATCTCTTATACCTAAAATGGAAGCAAGCAGAACTATTTAGTTTATATTTCTATCGCTCTCATTAGATGATGTCGCAATGCCAAACTTATACACTTACATTTGTCATTTTTAGTTGTGTGCTCTGTGTTTACTCTTTTTACTGGTTTTATTAAATCATTTTATAATTTTTATATCTGGCATTTTTCGTATATTGCCGAGACAGTAGCAGTGGGCTGGAACGTGGTTGTGTGGCAGACAACATGACTAGTCGCTCTCCTCTCCTGAGTTTGAGTCTCCGCTGTGGCAAATGGCAATGTCATAGAGAGTAGTTGTTGTCTATGTGTGCGTGTCCTTGTTGAGTGGTGGAATAGCTATAGCTAAACTTCGCCAGGATGTTAATATAAATAAGGCATTAAAATAAATAAAAAAGCATTCACGAATATTAAAGTTCGAAGAAATACCATTTAGATATATATATATTCCCTCTCCGGAAGACAGTCGCATAGTTACCCAGGCTCGAAGTGATTCTTACCTTTGGGTTGCGACTGTATGCTAGTATGCTCCAGCTCCAACTCCCTCAGGAGTTTTGGAGCCGTCTGTAAACCAACAGATGTCTGCTCTTTGTAGGTCAGTTTTGTTCCGATCCCATTCGTCTCTTCCAGGAAAAAGGACGGTAAAGGGCAGTTCATAGTTGGTCACAGTAGGCATCACATCTGAAAGCATTCCCAGGATGTCATGACATCTGACAGCCTGTTGCGTTCCATGATGCTAGCCTGCGGCATATTATTTGCCGCTTGTTGAAGTCATGTTGCCCACCTGGCCTCTCTCTCTCTCCAAGTAGATGTGGAGAGGGGGTAGATCCAGGAGAATTTCCAGAGCTGCTGACGGTGTGGTATTTATCGCACCAGTTATCATCAGGCATGATTGTCTCTGTAGACCAGAGAATTTGGCTTTGGTCGTTTGTTGTAGCCCTTTCGACCACCAAACTATAGAGGCATACACTACCATTGGTCATTGGACCGTAACGTATATCCAGTATATTTATATCCATAAATTCTGCGACATGTCCACAAGGAGAGTCGTGCTTTGTGGATTACCTTTTCCAGATGGGAGTTCCAGTTGAGTGATTTGTCTAGTGTAACACCTAGATATTTCACTTCCCCCGCAAATAGAATAGTTTCACCTGCTAAGGAAGGCGGCACTAAATTGTTCAGCTTCTTCTTTCTGGTGAAGGGTACTATTACAGTTTTGTGGGGGTTCACAGTCATCTGTTCCCTCTCACACCAAATGTGGACTGTATTTAGCACCTCCTGAAGGGTATTAGAGAGTACCTTTTCGGATTTTCCTCTAACCATAATGACTAGATTGTCCGCATATGCCTGAACCTCGGCTTCCCACAGAGAGAGAAGGGCCAGCAGGTCATTCACAAGTAGTGACCACAGTGGGCACCCTCTTGCGGCCTTAAATCTGACCGTCTCTCCCTGTAGAGAAGTCGTTATGATTCTGGTTTCAAGCATAGCTTGAATCCAGCCAGTTATAGTTAGCTCAAGTTAGCTCAACCCCTCTAGCAGCCGCTGCTGTATATAGGCAGTGCATTGTTAAATGCTCCTTCAATGTCGAGGAATGCCGCCACCGCAATCTCTTTTTCCTCAAGAGATTGGGTGATTTTCCCGACTAGGTTATTTAGTGCTAATTCTGTTGACTTTCCTGGTTGATAGGCATACTGGTGAACATTCAGAGGATGAGTGCTCAGGATGTTTCCCCTGATATGTCCGTCCAGAACCTTTTCCAGGCCTTTCAACAGAAATGATGTCAGGCTGATGGGTCTTAGCGATTTAGGGTCTGGTTCTGTCCGACCCATTTTAACCGCCTCCCAACTGGATGGGATGTAGTTCCATACCACACCAGCTCTGTATAGTCTGATGAGGAATGGTAGCAGTATTTCCAGTCCGTTTTGTAGCTGCGCTTGGAAAATGCCATCCTCACCAGGCGATTTGAAGTGTTGGAAAGATTTGATTGTCCATTCAATCGCTGGTGCTGTGATAACCTTTTTGGCCACCAGCCAATCGTCTTTGTGAGGTCGTTCGATTCATCCTCCCAATGGTGATGGTTGTTGGTTATCCAGTATCAAACTCCCTGGGAAGTGGTTCAATCTAAGGAGCTCAAAGGTTTCCTTTCCAGATTCAGCAAATGAGCCATCTGGATGTTTCACCATATTAAATATCCTTGCCGGCTCTCTGGAAATGATCTTGTGGATTCTAGTGCTGCCAGGTAAGTTAGTAATACTCTCGCAGAACTTCCTCCAAAATTCCCTTTTTGCCCTTCTGATTTCTTTATTATAGTCCGTTAGCGCAGATCTATATTGTTCTCAGTCGCCCGAATCTTTAGCTCGATTACAAAGGCGTCGAACTTCTTTTCTCATTTTATCTAGTATTTTGTTCCACCAAGATGCACCAACTATTGTCTTGTTTCGATTTCAGTGGAGAGTTTTCGTGATATGCTGAAATGCGTTCCTGGTCTGTTCCGCCGCAATTTCTATTTCATCACGATTGTTTGTACCCACTCCAGTTGGTACACCTAGGATACCTGTACGTCACCACAGGTCTTGGTCCAGTGTACCAGGCGTACAATTGTACGTGGTCCAATTTCCGCAAAGACAGCATTTTCCAGACAGAAATGTTATCACACGACACATGTTTATAGGAAGTTTTTTTACTATTTTCGAACATATTACCAAGTCCTCCAAAAATCCATCCTTCCATGTTGCATTTGCCCTCCCCTCAGGCAAGACTCAGAATCGTTCCTATTACATAATATCTTTTATATCGTCACCATTCTTGTAGCTTTCGTCTTTAATTTGATAATTTCTTATTTAGGTCCTGGTCGTACGAGTTGTCCGTGTCCCCCAGCATATGGTTGTGAACGCAGGTGTAGTGGAGCAGGTACCTTACAATTACATTTTATTATATATTTTGCATCAAATAATATTAATGCTTAGTGATTTATTTAATGTTTTAGTTGCCAACAGTCTTATAGAGTGCGAAACCAATAATGATTGCCCAACTAGATCTAATTGTGTTCAGATGTGTGTTGCTGACCAAGGTAAATTTTAGTATAATTAATATATTATAATTTTCTGCAAAATAATTTCTAGAGAAATTCTGCAAATTAACTGTAGAGTCGGATTGTCAGGGTTTTAGTTTTACCTGGCGCTAGCATAGCACCATATATGGCTAGAGTAGAAGTTGTAGACTTGTGTGTGTACTTCTTTTGGGGGCGTGGCAGCTACATGGAGGTTGCCACTTTCATTTTAATTACATGGAATTAAGTTGTTTTTCTATCACTACGTTTTAATTTTGTTTTTTTTTATTGTAATTTTTTAAAATACCCACTTCATATATCTTTTTAATACACACAGAAACAACAGTGTCACAAATAGGGGAGAGGTGTGGGAGTGTGACATTTCCCCCACTCAGCTACTGTTGGCAAATTTTTGACCAAGCAACCAACTTTTTTATTTTTGAAAATTTTTATATACATGCAACTTGGCAATTGAAGCCAAGATACAGGAGAAGTTAAAAAAAAAAATCACATCGAGACCTCAATTATATTTCAAGATATGGCGATGTAAATTTAAGAAAATACGAATATTCTAAACAGTAAATTTCTGAAGTTTTTTCGAAATAAAAAAGTCCTGTACCACAGAAAAATATCGTAATTGTCCATTACCGTTCCCAGATAACCTACTCTACAAGATCTACAAGGTCTCCTCTGGTTCTACGCAAAAAAAAAAATAAACGACACATTTTTAGGTCGATTTCGTACCACAATACGTCCGAACCATTGCACTCAGAGAGATACACTGTTGTCACTGTTTTCTGTTTTATGACGTCAAGTCCAATATGAGTGTTTTTTGAGATTTGCCCCTTCTCCCGGATAGTAGTCGGTGATTTAAATACTTTCCAGTTAGAAATTATGGAAACAGATTTGATAATTGCTAATGTTTAATAACACTATATTAATGTATATAAATCAATTTAAAATATACGGCACATGCAAGAGGCCTATTGTTTCCCCCTTGGATCTGCCCTTGATTCTGACCATAATACACTTTTTTTAAATAAATCATTGTGCCTTTTCATTTTTAGTGTGTTTCTTGAGTTGCGTTTGCTATAACCAAATTTTTTTCCAGGTTCTTGCATGGCTTATCATGCATATACATCTGACTTTATGTACAACAAATATACAGCTCAGAAATTTAAACCCACATGTAATGTTGATGGACTTTGGAACGCAAAACAGTGTAAAGGTGGAGTCAGTGGAAGGTGAGTTTTAGATGTCATTTACTAAATATTTATAAAAATGTTTCAATTTCCTCCATTTTATGGAAATGCCAGGGGAGGTAAAATAAAAACATTTGTGCACATATTTTGCAGAACTACCTAATAAAAAAGTAATAAGACGACATGAATATGCCCTTATCGCAAAATTCACTGATTACCAATACGTCATATTGGCGTCATATGTATGACGTCATATATATGACGTCATTGGGCTGTGACATTGTGCCGTCTTTTTCACGTCATTTTTACGTCATGCTGAAGGTGAAATTGACGTAATTAATGCCGAAAAAACGACGTCATAACGACGGCACTTTGCTGCCTGGGTCAGTTCTTCATCAGTATTAGCTAGAAGAGTAGTTGTTTTGATTGGTTCTCCAATAATGAGTGTTTTAAAGTATATTTACCTAACTAGTATATTAGCGTGCCCAGATTAGGGCAACAATATACACAAAGTAGGTAATTTCATAATGAATAAAAAGTGTGTAAGTTTTGATTTGGTTAACACCTAAATAATATCCTCTAATCCTGAGAAAGCAAATAAATAAAGAATAATGAATTGTAAAAATAAATCAGGAATAGGCTTGTAAATAATGTATGAATGTTTCTATACTCTACTGATGAGATCTAACGAATATCATAACAGCAACAATATTGTATCATTATATTCATTTTTTTTAAGTTAAAAAATAGAAAAGTAGTATTGTTCTTTCGTCTGTAGCTCTTAAACGAAGAATTTTCTGGGAAAATGTCAAGAATAATAAAATGTTCAAATCAATTTTCTCTCTTGATATATTTTCGAACAATGCTTCATTTGCGAGTTAAATTGCAAATAAACCGAAAAATGGCAAAAAATTGACGATTTTTTAATTTTAAAGTGTGTTGCCCCACATGTCACGCGTGCGGATAGTTGGCATATGTTTGTGGACATCCAAAACTATACCTTAAGAAAAAACATTGCGGGTAAACATCATTTCGTAAAATTATCCTTTTCGCATCTATTCCGACTGGCCTAATAGGATAAAAATTGATCTACATCTATTTTAGTCAATTTAGGTGATATGTAAAATCTGCTTGTACTGCTAATAGTTCTGCACCGATTACCAATTTATTGTCTTAATAAGATGACTATATCAACTGATATTATTTTTGTTCCAGATGTTTTTGTTTCGATGGGAAAGGTAACAGATTGTTTGGTCAAGCTACGTATGCCGAATCCAAAGATATGACCTGTGGTAATTTTATTTTATTTTTTTAATAATTTAATATTAAAAACGACAATTTTGAAATATTAAAAATCAATGTTCAGTGCTCCGGTTGTCTTCTTTTAAATATAACTAATTTTTGAGAATAAATAAGTTTTTCATTTAGTGGAGATTGTTTTGTGGTTATAATTGTTTCTTATAGAGATGATTAATAAAATAGATTATTGTAATATTGGTTATTTTTGTCCAACAAAAATCTGCACCAAGAAGTTCAGCATCTTTTCCCAAAACACTTATTTGGTCAAAACCGTACTGCTAAAAGTTCTTCAAACTGGATTTTAATATATTACTTAGGCTGAAACTAGCAAACAGAGAGAATTATTAACAACAGAAAAATATTAAAGTTATATAGTGCAGGAATCATGCAAAAAAAAATCTTTTTTTTTAAATAGAACAGCCAAATTTGGTATTTTGATATAACTTCACATTATAAGCCACTTATTAAAATAACATTTTTCGATATCTTAAAACCGCTGCCCAAGGAATCACTAGTTCCACATCCAGATTTTCCATCTGTCTCTCACAACGAAAAAATTTTGTATGTGGAAATAATTGTTTATGGAAATTTAATAATATAATATTTGAAATCATCTACCCCAAAAACCATAAAACGATATCCCACATCGTTAGTGGGGTGGGGGTGGTGATAGAGGGTGGATAAGTAAAAAAATATTTTGAGGTTTTTGGTTCTTGTAGAGACACTAAATCATAATTTTTTTTCGCCTCCTTTAATAATGGGGTGGGGGTGGTGGTAATGGGGGTGGCTAATGCAAAAAAATTTTCTGGGACCTTATAGCTTCTCTTGTATATACTGCATACCAATTTTATGGACTCTTATTTGCTTGATTTATCTGTTTACCCCCATTTATCCCCCAACCCTTCAGCGGAATAAGATGAAAATATAATCTAGTTCCAGATCACATTAAAATACATATATGTACCAAATTTCAAGTCAATATCTTAAACGGTTCCAGAATAATCGTGCTCACAATAAAAGTTACAGACAGACAGACCGACTGACAAATTTTTTTTCTCTTAACTTAAAATCTCGATGTTTCATGACATTCTAAGCCTATTTGAACGATAAAAATTTTCAAAAATTTTTTTGTCGTTACTACCACTGGACGTGGAAGTAAAAATAAAGGTAGTTTGCTCTGAGCCAATTTCAAAAAATATAGAATATGCATTAATTTTTATCAAAAGTAAAATTTTTCAAAAAGTCGATAACAACAGTTTCCCATATGGTGCAGACTTTTTGGCGGACAGTGTATAAGGACAGCTCTATATATGAATATAATGAAAGTTGTTACAAAATTTAAAGACACAATTGATGAAACACCAGGACCATTCACTACACTATAAAAATAAAAAGAATTTACCTATTTTTTAGACATGATATAGATCATTTTGTGATTTTTTCTTGCAAATAACGTTACCTCTATATAACTATTGCTGTACTATGCTAAAATGTTTTGTAACATAATATAGTCAAATAAATACATACATACATACTCTATTCGTTTCAAATCAGCCGACAAAAAAATCACAATTTGTGTTAATTAATTCTTATAATTATTATTTCAACAGAGTGCAGTAGAAGAAAAGCTGATTTAGAAGCTTCTGGGAGATCATATGTTAGTTTCCACTGTGACAGCATGGGAAATTTTGAGAAATTACAATGTGACAGTGGATCGTGTTGGTGTGTGGAGCCCAAAACCGGAGAATTAGCTTCACCTGTAGTACCAGAGAAAGCCATGATCAAATTGCCATGTTGTAAGTTACACATAATAAAACAATTAATAGACTAAAAAAGAAAAAAAAATTACTAATAAATATTTTATATTTAATCTGGTCATGTTATCTAATTTGTTTCATTGCTGACTAGATTAAGAAAATGTATTTTAATGAAAAAATTAATAGATATTTGTAGTAAAGTTCAAAAGCTTCAGGCTTGATATAAAAGTTTAGCCAATTTTAACACATATGACACTGTTGCTAACAACCCTAGTTTTCTCCGTCTTTCTTTACGCCTCTGATAAATGGACTATTAGGGAAGTAGACAGATGGCTTTCAAGATGTAGATCTGGAGACGTTTGCTGAAAATTCTCTGGATACACTCACTCACACTGATCTCTCGATTTTCCATAAAATACATCCACAAAAATGTAACTCCAGCTTCGTATTCTCCCGAATTCTCTCATATTTTGACCACGTCAACTAGAAAAAGCTTGAGCGAGTGCATGAACCAAATGTCCGAACTTGCAGTTGCTCTCGTGCTGAGCAGGATTACTATTGCAACGAGTCATCAGTAGGGTGAAACTAACCTGTTTCGCGACGGTCTAAACCCAGCTCACGTTCCCTATTAAGGAATCAATGCAGTTGCTTAAATCAGGTGAAACTCCGCTGAGAAAAGCTAAAATCACACAGTCCATCAAAAAGATCATAGACACACTTTTTTGGGATTGTTGAGGAATTCTCTTCAAGGAAAGGAACACCGCAGAAAATACTGAGTCATGATGTTCGCCTCTCACGATGCTTGGGTCCATACGGTTATTGTCGCGAAGGATTGTGGCTTCCAGGAGATTGAGCACCTTGCCTATAACCCAGATCTAGAATCTAGTAACTAGTTAGTGCTTCTTCTCAAAACTGAAGAAAGATATTGCAGATAAAAATCTGAGTATTTTTTAAAACTTGTTATATAATTCATAAATGTGAAAAATATGTTCAAAGAAATGGGGAAATGACAAAAATTGTTTTATTTTTGTTGCTTTGAAAAATAAGTCAGTCCAGAAACTTTTGAACTACTAGGTATATAGTCATATGTATGAAATCTTGTTTCTATAAATATTTCTATGTTATATTTTACCAAATTTATTTCATTTTGTATGTTTCTATATTAACCAAAACGTGATTTTTTTTTTTTAGACAGTGCCTCTGAAGTTGGTGGACAATATTTGAGGCAGTGCGACAGTGCGAAGTTTGGCATGAGTAAAATTTTAAGTACTTTGAAAGCACATGGGGTAAAATATGCAAGTTTAGGAAATCTTTTATGTGATGGCGATGGTGCCTATGGAATTTATAACATAAGCGCAGGAATGTAAGTAGTTTCATATATGTGTAATTGTTTAATATCAAAAATATAATGCTATAATCGCCCAAAATATAGGTTACATTTCTCCAGAAGTCTAAATAAATTGTTAAATGTGTGTGTTTAAAATGTGTTTTAACCTCCCCCATGTCACCTCTATTACCCTCTTAAATCTAGATCTAGATTTGTCTGAGTAAAGGAGACAGTTTATAGTGAAATCTGAACCACTTCTTGGGAAAAAATTTACTATGGAAAATGTTTTCGCTGTGTGGGGCTCAAATGCTAGGTATGCTCAGAGGGCAAGCTGCATGCGCTACCCAAGCAGCACATAGTCTTAAAAGAGAGTTTTTATAACTAGGTATGATATAGTTTCTACAACTTATGTTATTTGAAGTTATAAAACTAAAAAGTTAACGGTGGTTATACAACTATTCAAAGTTTTATATACCACTTTTAAACGTCGTTTAATAAAGTTCTTGTGAGGTTTTATTAAAGTTAATAAAATGTTGTATATGCGAGTTCTTATATAGTTCTGGCTTGGAGTTCTAATAAAGTTTATACCACGTCTTTTACGTAAGTTATTTGGTGGTTCGATTTGAAGTTGTACTGAATTGTACGTGACGTTGTACAAGACGTTGATTAAGTAAATATATTTTTTTGATTCCTAAACATAAACTATACATGACATAATAAATACATTGTATTGTAGTTTTATTTGGAGTTGTTTAATGGTGTCAACCACGTTGTAAAAATTAATTTTGTGTGTTTTTAAATAGTTGTATTAAAATATCTATCCTGCATGTCAAGTGTAGCCTTTAACAACGTATGTGACGTGTGTTTGTCTTATGTTTTGTTGATGATTGTTTAATGGATAAAAATGCCTCAAAAATATAAGAAACTGTATCTAAACTCTACAAGCATTCCACAGATTATTATAGAAAAGTAAAACATTACTTAAACGATCAATCAATATATGAAAATAATTGTAGATGCTATTTTATAACCGTACTAAAACCTGCAAGTTGTACTGTGGTCTTATATGATATATCTTTCCAAATTACTAGTTGTAGACAAGGGCGGATTTAGCTTCCTCTCATGGGGGAGTAAACTCCCGGATGAGTACGATTTTTTAAATGCAGCATTAAAATTAAGCAATAAATAAAATTTTTCCATTACTCATCTGTTGTTATTAGCAAAACGACCCACCGCCTTTATTGTTATATAATTGCCATTAGATAAAAGATAAAATTTCTAAATTTTTGTTTCAAATTATTTAATTCGCCAACCATTTTCTTATCATTTTAATTCATGGGGGTAATTACCCTCATTACCTCCCCTCCCCCGTAAATCCGCTCTTGGTTGTAGAAGAGTTGTAAGAGCAGGTTTAGCAACTCTTATACTACTGTACTATAACTTTATATACTTTGTAGTTTTAGTAACGATTTTAAAACTTAAATACAACTTTATATGTTGCTTAAAAAGTTCTAAATAGATAAAAACATCTTTATTACTTGATCCTTTTATAACTTTGGATTCTATAAATACGTTGTATTGCGGTTTTTGTGTGGTTATTAAAACTTTCAGGTTTGACAAAGTTCAGAAGCCATATTTATTATGTGCAATTGTGATATATGTAGCGACCATCTTGGAAATTGTAAAAACGTAATTTTTTAAAATTATTTTTATATTAAAGTTTAGGACAAGATGACTAATGCTACTAAATTTTTTCTTATTCTGGAGCATCCTTAATAGTTTAGCATAGTTTTGGACCCCGTAATGTTTAATATAAACAAAGGTATATTTTAATAAATAAATTATTTCCTTCATTTTAAATTATTTTTGAAGCACTTTGGTTTTTACAGAGGTAATACAATTATATTCGCAGACGATATTCATTTGCAGCTAATTTTTAACAGCGGATTACTCACAACAGCTTATTATTATATTACATATAACGTTCAAGTGTATTATGTACAGTAAAATATTGAGGACTATAACAAAGTCATCATTTAGTCGTATGTGTTCACACTATAACTATAGAAAAATTATAATAGAAAGTTTTGCAAGAGTTTTAATAACCCGTGGAATGTTTATTTCTTTGTAACTGATATAAATGAGTTAATACGTGGTATATACTTTTTTTGTCTTTTATAAATAGGTTGTATTAACGTCCTTACATATCGTTCCCAAGTAGCAAAATAACTTTTATAAAGGTTGTTAGAACTGCTATACAACATATTTTATAGAAACATGTAAATTATATAAGGCAGTTAAATACCATTATACAATGTCTACAACCAAAAAGGGCCCACTTTTATACAACCTTTTGGTACTATAAGAATTCTATTAGAAAACCATACAACCATTATAAAACTATTTTACACGGTGATTATAAAACTGTCCTATAAGTATATCCTCAGGATTACTTATACAACATATTTATACATATGCACTTGGCAATTGCTATAAAATTATTATATAGTAATTGTATAAGTGAGTTATAATGTAGACGGTATCCCACTAATAAAAATTTATACATCATTTTGTTTTCTAGTGATGAAATTCAGAACAAAATTATTGCAAGAATGGTTAAATTATGCAAACATGTTGTGTAGTAATTATTTCGAATAACAACCTCAATAATGGAGCTCAAGATCCACTAAACATGGTAAAATCCCGTTATTAAACAGTGTAATTAACACGCTAGTAGCAAGAAAATTCTCTTGCGCGGCGAAATTTTCTGACAAAATATGTATATATTTTTAGCAAAAAACTGAAGGGCCTCAGTTTAGCATACGCGTTTGGTTTATTAAAAATTAAAAAAACATATTTTATTAAATTTAAAATGGTTGAATTTTCAGTTTAAACAAAATATTGATTAAATTGATAAGAAAATAATCTTTGCCTTTCTGAAAAATTAATTTTTAATAGGCATTTTTACATTTCTATGAGAATTCTGCATAATGGCGGCAGTTGATGAACCGCTAAATCCTTAAGTAAATATGGCGTAATATAATACAATAATCTTGTCCCATATGAAACGTTATACAACGCTTTTGTGTTATTCGAAACTCTATACGATATTAAAATCCTATAATGTTGTTTCTATAGGCGCTATAAAAATATTCTCGAAATAAACCAACAATTTGAACTTTAAAAGTTGCCAGATTTCAAAATATATTAAACTATATTTTCTCACACATTTTTTATAGAGTACGACAATTTAAGTAATTGCAGAGATATAGTCAAATTTATTTTCCTCTAATTTCGAGTTTATAGTATACGAATTAGCCAACATTTTATGAAAATGGAGTTTGCTACTAATTAAAAAAATCATTGTCAATATTTTTTATAGTGAAATTTTAGCATATTAACTGCTGATTGAAATGCTATTGATTGATCTAATATATTGTTATGCATTTATACCAATTAGATTCAAATCCTATTTAGCAGTCTGTAAAATTTCTATTTCTCCGGCAATAGTTTGAGAGATAATAAAAAATAGTGATTGAAAACATGTAAAATATTGAGTGGCACCCTTAGCATGACGATTTGTGTGTTGGCCTGCTAAAGTTCTTGGATTCAATACCATGCAGAAGAAGAAAATGTAATTTATTGGCCAAACATAGTTTTCCCTAATTTTTGCATAACGTGGAAACCCCGTGTGTTAACTTTCGATGTTATCCTGTAGTTCGTCCGCAAACCACGTTACAAAACAAATGTATCATGTAACGATTGTATATATTGCACTAAACAATTATTCTGTTCTGTTCTGTTGCAATCAACTCCAGTATAGAGTACGTAGACATTAGTAACCTAACTTACAAAATTGAACATATTTAGTTGGTATGTTTTGTTGTTAGTTGTTAATTCAGCATTTTTTTAAATTTGGAAACTTTTGTGCCCCTGGAGAATTTGGTATCTATCAACTTCTAGCCTTTCACCCAATTTTTTAGCTATTTGTGGCAGATGACAATTTCCATTAAATAAGTAAATTTTTAATATAAAAAAGTCTGTTTTCAAAAGGATATGCTGTTTTCAAAAGGATATGCGTTAAATGTTGATAGCACTCCAATTTTTTTTTACTTCGTGAGTTAAGTGTGAGAGATTGTGTAGGTGTACATTACTTGTTATATCTTCACCATAAAAATCTCTGTACATCTCAACATCGTTTTCAAACATCGATGCGGCTAAAAGCAAAAACAAATGTATACATTTTTGAGGAACATATTGTAATTGCACAAAATAACAAGAGAAAATGTTGATAAACATTACTAGGCAAAACCCAGCAAGAAAATCTACTACCATGTCTATTGGCAGCTCTTCTACTGGCGTATCATTTTTATGATGCCTGGCAGTGGTAGATAATACTGTTTTTAATTCCAAATTAGCCCCGTGGTTGCAGTTAGATGAATTATTAGTTGCAGTTTGTAAAGGTCGACCAGAATTGTAACTCCCAAGAATTCGATGGTAATTTCTTTAACTGTTCTTTTAAAAAATCCACTTCTTTAATTTTTATTCACTTTGAGGACTACATTTTTGTTCTATAAGGTATTTAAAATAGAGTAAACTGATGTACTTATAGGTTAATTATAAAATTATTTTATGCTTATTGTACACTGCTACTGTAAGAACAGTTTTATAAATTAGCTTAAAAAACTTTAATACAGATTTTTATACAACTTCCATACAACTATTTTTTAATACAGAAATTAAAAGTTGTTAGAATAGGCATACAATTGTAATATAATTTTTATACGATTCTTTTAAAATACTTTTTATAGATGGTTGTATAAAATGTTATACAAATGTTATAAAATTTGTGAGTAATACAATAAGAATTTGTCCTATAATATGAGCTATAAAAACATTTACACAACAATATTATAGAAACGTTCTCTTATACGATAAAATTGTATTAATTTGATACTCTAAGAAATAAAACTGTTCTTCAAACGGCCATAGACGATAACTATAAACTAATTCAGTTCCTTTAGGATTCTATTTTGCTACTTGGGTTGTATGTAAGTTATTGAAACGCCGATATAAAAGTAAAACAAGTAGTAGTAGTTAAAGAAAGTGTTTGAAAAGGTACTGCGTTTTGTAACAGTCTTATAGATTCCCCACTTTATTGAGATAAACGTTTATAGAACGTTGAGATAGCTATGTTTTGGTTTTATTTGAGTTTTAGTAAAATTTACACAGTTTTAAGCAAGGTTTTATTAACATTTATTAAACCATTATATAACCAGTCTGGGCTACTTGGGTAACCCACTGAGCTACCGACTCATATACTGCAATTGCCACGAGTGTTGGCGAGTAAAGGGGAATCTCTTTGTAGAGAATGCCCACGCATCGCTACTGTGATTGGTGTTGCACACTGATAAATTATTACAGGAAGTGGACGCGCAGTTCTCCGATAGGCCGCCACATTCCCCTACAGTCCCTGCCGCCCGCCAAGATCCGTGGCGGGTACAGTACATTATTGTCTCTTCGATATTTGAAAGATAATTTGTTTAACTTTAATATGCAATAAAGATTTTAGAAATTTCATTGCTTAATTATGATTATTCATGGGAAATTTTGAAAAAATCACCTATTTTGCATTAAAAAAATGTTATTTAGTCTTGGTCAGGAATAGTTAAAGAAAACTGCATATATCATGAAATATCTCATCAAAGAAACAATTAAAGACAATTAAAGACATTTTTTTGATTTTTTGACACTCAGGGCCAGTTTTATAGGTACAGTTTAAACCAAAGTTTAACTAGAAGATTCTGTTGAGGTCCGAAATAAAAGTAAATAGCATATTTAGGAAAGAGTATATTAAGCACATTCATCAAATAGGAAATTATTAATAAATTTGAATAAAGATTCTGTGGTACTGATAGTTGTTATTGGCAGTTATTATCGATAGTTATCGAATGATCTGATGATCGATTTTGTAGTAAAAAAACTGCTGTGAGAAGCGTCTTTTTGAGTTCTTGTTAAAAAGGTTCTTGTAAATTTCCTGTTTGATGAATGTGCTTAATATACACTTTGCTAAATACGCTATTTACTTTTATTTCGGACCTCAACAGAATCTTCTAATTAAACTTTGGTTTAAACTTCACCTATAAAACCGGCCCTAAGTGACATTGAATTTTTTTACTATTACAATATTTCTCTTCAATAACAAGGGATGTAAAATTTTTTCGATAAACGTAATATACGTGTATTCGTTTCAGAGCATACTGCACTTGGAGAGATGGTACTAAAATAGGAACATGGCAAAGTGACACAAGCACAGATGTCAGTTCTTTAAATTGCAGTAAGTTATATTATTTGTTAAATTCGATATTTTTTTCAATAAACATCGTTTCAGATTGTGCAAGGGATTATAAAATGTACAACCACATCTTGGACTGCGATGGATCGGGAAATTATAAACCTTTACAAAGTGTAGTGGAAGAGGGATCTACTATTTATTACTGTGTTGATTCAGATGGGTTTGCAAAATCAGATGTTGAAAGAACTAGAATAGATGATTGTAATATATATTACTAGATATTGTAACTGTATTATTATTTTAAGTAATATTTAACTCTTATACACTGGAAAATTTGTACATTATAATTTTGTAAGGCAATTGAGCTATTAAAATGTAAAGAAAATGTTGCAAATGAGCATTATTAGTATAAACATTTGAGCCACAAAATGAAAACGGTGTAGTGAATGTATCTAGAGCTAGGCAGGAGTAGAAAAGAATAAATTATGCTAAATATGACCCAAAATTACCTATAGTGATCAGTTGTAATCAGTAGGCGAGTATTGTTGAAAAGTGACTTAAGTGCCATCTGGTAGATTTTTCTAACAACTTCCAGGTGAAAGGCTGAGTGTATGTTTAACTCTGTATATGACGATGTATTTTGAACAAAATGCAAGCAGATTCCAATTAATAAATACAATTTTCTAGAAGGATATGTGTATACCTATAAAAACAAAAATTATTAGAAGGTTTTGATGTTAAAAGGTTTCAGAGTTTATATTTGGCAGATATGAGAAACTTCTGGAGCCACCAATAAAAAAACATGAAAATGTGTATGTCGTAATTCTGCAGGTACAACTGGATGTACTTATTGGTAATATTAACAAGGCTGAAATTTTCTGAAGAATTAGGTTTCTATATTGACCGGACGCACACAAAAGACAAGGCAACTTTATTTCAAATGAAATTATGTCATCTCAGGAGTTCCGCAATGGTCTCACTGTGTCTCCCAATGCAGTTGTAATTTATGAGTTTCTGTTGTTCATAGACAATCTTAAACTATTCAAAACTTTAAAGTGTATCAATGATGCAGTATTAGTTCAGGCTGATGTTAATAATATAGTCGAACGGTACACTAAGAATTATTTGTACCTGCATATTGATAAATGCTTGTCATTTTATGGAGATAGTATTAAGTTCAACACATTTTATCGCTTAGGTTACTTGAAATTAAAACTTGTTGGTTCAGTAAATGATTTAGGTGTAACATTCAGTAACCAGTTAAAAAGTGACCCCAAAAATAGGTAAAAAATCGCCCATTTTCTCGCCCTCAAATTTTGCTTTAAACTAAGTGCTAACTTATTGTTAATAATGAGAACATCCTGAATACAAAATTTCAAAATGAGCGTATGTTTGGTTTTTGAGATATGAGGGACTGAAGTTGTGATAAGCATGATGCAATATAGGAGCACATCAAAAAATACACAGCCCCACAAAAAATGAATACTCATCAGCTATGGCAGAGCAATCAAGATATTCTTAGAATTTTTTGAATTCAAATCTAAAATCGCAAAATCCGTTTATTCATTGATTAATTCAGAAGAGCCAAAAACATCCCCTATATAAGGCTGAAAATAGAAAAAAAATGTTATAGAGCTTCCATGAACAGAAATAGAATATAAGTCACATGAACGAAGGTGTTGACTAGAGCTCACATAAAGAAATTGAGACACACCTTTAAGGGGGTGAAAATTACCCCAATACAATATCAAACTGCTAAAAAAGCTTGAACTCTCTAAGGTTTATTAATAGGAATGAACCATAAATCTGTTACGACCTAGTACACCTTATCTTGAATTATGAACTCCAGTCAAGGAAAAAATAGTAAATGTACCAGATGTCGCATTTTGATTGCAGTAGGTATGAATGTGGGACGATAACTAGAATTTTTGTAACTATTTTATGACACACCTACGATGGGGTAAGAGAACGGGATGAAAACTTATTGGTGGGTCTTCACCTCCTGACCCCCATTGGGATCATTTGGGGATGAAAAGGAATCAAGAGGGCCTGACATAAGAGAAAAGCACTCTTGGAGACTGCTACAATAGTATTTTTTTGTATAATGCAGCGATTACGAGATTGCTCCGATATTCATCCTTTCGCACCCTTACCCCCTGATAAAATCTACTAGACTAGGGAAAGGATACTTACCTTTATGTCAGAATATTTTTCGATGGAATATAATGTAAAATTGCTCAGATTTCCACCCTCTAACCCCTGTGAATTTCTCTAGAGCGATGAGGAAGAATCATGAGGCCATGACATTCCTAAAGAGCACTCTTGAAAACACTTGCTACCGGATTTTTGCTAATTTGATACAGCGATTGCGATGACTCTGATATTCACCTCGTCGCACTCCCACCTTCTTATAAAATTCACTTGAAGTTTGAAAACAGACCATTAGGACATTCCTTTTATGGAGAGTGCCCTTTATTATGGGAACAAGGGCGGATCTGGACCTTGAGCTTGGGGGGTAACAGAGCCGCGTGCTGAAAATAACAAAAATGTTTTTCCTCGAAAATTGAAATTGATGAGCGAGGGGAGGGAGAAAATCACAAAAAAATTTACATATACAACTAAATAGAATATATATTCAAAAATATAAAAGAAAATAATAAAAACTATGAAATTTTAAAACGAAAGTTGGTGGTTTAGAAACGAAAATTGGCTCTTCAATCAATCAATGTATATACGAATTCGTCAATATTAGTACTCAAATTAGGAAAAAAAACGCCGTTTTAGAGAAAAATTCTGAACATCAGTTTCTCTGCATAGGGTGCATAGGGCATAGGAAGTGAGTATTCAACTTTTAGATCAAGGTTTTGCTTATGCGTAGAAAAAAAAAGACATGATTTTTGAGATATATACATATATATAAGTTTTTTCGTGTTTTTTTTTTCATTTGGATGTATATATCTCGAAAAGTACGCGTTTTTAAGGCTAAACGAACATAGGTAAATGCATGCAGAATACGATTTCCTACAAAAAAAAAAAAGGTGCTATTCATTTTTCTGATTACACCTTGGCTTTTCCGGAAAAGCGACTTGAAAAATATATATATGTGTTTTTTTGTGTATTTTTTTTTATTTTGATCGCAAATATCTCAAAAAGCATGCGTTTTTGTGGCTAAACGAACATAGGAAAACGTGTTCAGAATGAGATTTCCTACAAAAAAGTCCTATACATTTTTTTGATTATCCCATCGGTTTTTCTGGAAAAGCTTCTTGAAAGATATATATATATTTGTCTTATAGAATTTTTACTATATGTATACATCATCAAGACATTTATTGTGGCAATCGTGTGTGGATGCATATTTACATTTTAACGGAAAACCAATGGGATAGTCGGAAAAAATGTATAGGACCTTTTTTGTAGGAAATCTGACTCTGAACACGTTTACCTATGTTCGCTTAGTCATAAAAATGCATACTATTCGAGATATTTGCATTCAAAATAATAAAAACACGAAAAAACATATATATATTTTTCAAGTCACTTTTCCGGAAAAGCCAATGGGATAATCAGAAAAATGTAGAGCATCTTTTTTGTAGGAAATCGTATTCTGAACGCATTTACTTATGTTCGTTTAGCTTTAGAAACGCGTACTTTTCGAGATATATGTTGAAATGAAAAAAAAAAAAACGCGAAAAAACGTATATATGTATGTATATATGATTGCTATGCTATAACTGATAAATATTCACTTTTTGTATGGCTTTGTATTTTTTTATATGCTCCTATATTACATCACGCTTATCACAACTCTAATCCCTCATATCTCAAAAACCAAAGATATGCTCATCTTGAAATTTTTTATTCAGGATATTCTCATCGTTAACAATAATTTAGCACTTAGTTTGAAATAAAATTCGAGGGAGAGAAAATGGGCGATTTTTGGGGTCACTCTTTTGACCTCGGTCAAGTCATACTTTAATGCGCTTTAATTTTCTTGTTGCAATGACGTCCGTATTATGCCGCAATCAATAATATGACTTACCTTATATGCTATGGATTTTAGAGCACTTAATACACTAGATACCGATATTTAATTTAGATGCACAGCAAACCGTTCTTATTTCACAAAGATTTCTTAAATATTCTTTAAGCTTAAATGTGTATGTGCTTAAATGTAGGTATATGTTACAAATATAATTATTTGACACGAATACTGATATAAAGTTGATAACCAAAGAAAAAAAAATAGATTAGGTAGGTATATAGGTACCTATACACAGAAAAAATTATATCATTTAGATAACTATAATAGATATAGTTTAGATTATATATTGAACAGAAGTTGATTTCATAGCAAAATTACATTTAATCAAAACTACAAAAGTTTATTCCTAATAAAGAACTAGTGTCACTAAAAATGAAAGAATTTCTTTCATTGTTTCTGTTATGTTCTTCTTTTCACGTGTATCAAGTACAAACATTCGACAGTTTATTAATTACAGATTTTTCTCCACAAAATTGTATAAATAAACAAAACAAAAACACCACATATTATTACTGGAAAAATGAGGGCAAACTTTTACCATCGTGCCAAGCTTATACACCAAATGGTATGTATTATGTTTTTGTTGTTTAATTTTTTTGCATTTGTGCAGTATATAATATCAGCACCTAAAGGTATATGTGTTACCAAGTCCTCCAAAAGTCCATGAAATATGTTGCATTTGCCCTCTCCTCCGGCAAGATCAGCGACCACTATAGTGTTTACGTAACCCTGGACAAAAAGGGGAATTGCTGCCCCTTATTACACTTTTTCAAAAAGCTTATCTTTTATTCTAAATAAAAATCAAATGGTTTCAAATTATGATAAAAACGTTTATTTGGAAAGAGATCAAGTAAAATAAAATTAACATTTAAGTAGTAGAAAACAGTACAAATTAAAAAGTATAGTTACAAATTTTTAGTCAGATGCATTTTTAATTCTATTACTAATAGTACGGCAGCCGGCTACCAAGAATTTCGAGTTACTTTAGCGAAGATAATTCCAGCGTTTCTCATCAGTTTTAGGAGCTGAGAAGAAAAGTTTAGGGTGACGAAACGTTTTACCTGTCCTAAAGAGTTCAAATTGAGCTTTTAACATGTAACGAAAAACCGGTCATCTTGGTCTTCGCAGCGAGGCAGTTTCTTTTGTCTTCTTGTCGAGGGAAGTAAATATGATGAGGAAAAATTTAGACTGATATGCCGAGTTACAAAGACCGAATTAATGACAAATAGCTACCGGCCAAAATTCTGGTCACCGCGGTGAGGTTCTGCTCATTATCGAGTAGTTTCAATGTCTCTTGACCACAAGAAAGTTTGAACAGAACTTTTTGCTGGTTCAGTTACGAGTAATTACATTCGCATGTTGCTTAATTTTGATGAGGGCTGATCAAGTCATCGCGGCGAGGCAGTTCTCCACTTCCAAATATAATTAAGAAGATGAGAAAACTATGAACTGAACTTTTTCCCAGTTCACATTTGAGAAAAATGATTTCCGCAGCGACAAAAAAAAAAAAAAGAAAAAGCAAATTAAAGCTGTTTGTAAGCACAAGCTCTCAGAGAATTTGTTTAAATGGAACTGGAATTGAATTCAAGGTTCCAGACTTACAGTAATTATAGAAGAAAGATTAAAATTGTCAGGTTTATTATTATAGTTTGAAACATTTAATTCATCATCATCTGATGAGCTTTCACTCATATATAACTCATTGTCTGATTCGTCTCTGTAGTCCCCGTTTTCTTCTTGTATGTATTGGGCGTGCCACCACGTCATTTCGGAGCACACATATACATACGAGGATGCTGCATTGGCACTATACGAAGTATACCATCTCTGTATAACGACAACACAGCATCGGTCCCAGCAGCTGCATCTTTTATTTACGTATACACGCGTTCTATATCTTCTGCTGGAGATGCTACATGGCTTCGAATACACTCCATCTCGTTGCCATAGGCAACGAAGTCATCCAGCATCTCTATGTCCTCTGCGCGCTGCCAGCACGCCGAATGTATATGCGACTCCATTCGATTTCGCGCAGCTACGGCCAACAGAAAACAGCAGTTCGCATATTTTTATTGTTTTATACACCCCACTCTATAAATAGAAGAAGTTTTAGCCTCGCTGCTTTGATAATTTTAGCCTCCAATTTGATACAACTTTGATATTATTGGAACTAGGCCAATGAAAAATGGCAGTTCTCGATTAATTCATGTCTTGTTCATAATTTTTAACGAGGATTAATCGAGAACTGCCTCACCGCGGTATAAAAATTTCGACATTATTTTCGACAGACGTAAAGTCGTTTGCCAGCCGCCCGTATCATTTTTCGAACTTTTGTCATATGAAAAAGTGTCTTAGAATTTCATCATCTATAGAGTTTCCCTGCAATAAAGCGCACTGTTTTGATGGGGGTTTTTGGTAAAGGGCTCCCTTATTATAATAAGTATTATTTTGATCAGCAATTTCATGGTCAATCACCAAAATGGCCAAACCATTAAGACGATTTTGCGTGGAAGTGGAACGTAAAAAGTTCTTAATTAATTTTAATTTAGGAAAACTCCTTTTCCCATTTGCTACAGTTATTGGTATATAGTTAGCAATATTCTTAAGACAACACTATGTTATGTTATTAATTTTAGCATATTACTTGGGCTTTCCTTTTTTATCCAAAAGCACAGAAACCGCGGAAATTTCCTCTGTTAGTTTTACACCAATAATGTTTAACTGAATCACCATCAGCTAAAATAATTTACAAATCTTTGTAATATTTTAATAGTTTTTCTTTAGACAACATGGTTTTCAAATCATGTATATTATATAAGAATTGAAAATGGTTATTATGGTGATTAAGTTGTTTAAATCTAGATTCTAGTGCGTTTAGTGCTTGGTCAATAGTAAAGTAAAAAAAATTATCATATTTTTCTTTGGGATTTTCGATCGATGCATCTTTTGCTTCATAGTTTGCCTTTTTTCTTCTTACACGGTCTTATGACATTGTTTATTCAAAATTAGCTTCAACGTCAATTTCGTCAGCAAATTCTCTTGCATCAACAATAGTTTCAATAAAAAAATTAAAGAAATTTTTGCAATTTTCTAAAAGATCAAGTGCAATGCAGCGCCTTCTTGCTGCTGTTCACGATTTTCACTTAGATATCCTTTTTATTTTTTAGTTAGTCTTTATAGTTAGTTTCTTCTACAAATTTTTTTTAGCTTTTAGGCAAAACAGCAAATACGAAATGAAAATTGTATGGTGATTTTAGCTAAAGAAAAAATCAGCAAGTACAAATTTCGATTAACTGGGTACATATTTAACTTTTCAATTTTTTGTCACACTCACAGTCAAAATGCCGCCCTGGGTCCAGGTTTTAAAAAAACTAAAGCGGGAGCTGGCAAGACTCAAAACCGTTCCTGTTACATAATCTGTTTTCTAATTTTGACATAAAATGACACTTTTGAAAACCGACGTAAGTGTCAAAATGTCCAACTTTTCATAACCAGTTATGAAAAGTTAAATTTTACCTAACTGGTGAAGAAAAGCTCGTTATATCATCGATTAATAATCCAATCAAATAGGGATTCCACCTCGGAATGAAAGTTAATAAGCTATAAACTTGTGTAAATTTTTGTTTTGGTATTTTACAAGTTGGCTCAAAAGTCTCATAGAATCTGTGTGCGCAAGTCAAGATATTCAAGGTCAAAAGTCGCGAGAATCGGTTTTTTGTAAATATCTTGTTTTCTATGCTCTAAATGACATTTTGATTTATTATAAAAGTTGTAGAGCATAAAATTCTCTACAAATTTTGTTTCAAGCAATATTTTATACATTCAACCGTTCTTCAGATAGAACGCGAAGAGTGGGAAGTGCTTAACCGTATGACAATATAGCATCTGTTGATTCGTAATAAATTGTTAGCTTTAAGTTTAGTTTTTTAAGACAGGAGTGATAACTCACAATCATTTTTCATTCCAGCCGAACTGGACCCACCTCGCCCAGTCGCGCGTTCTCCATGACGCGGCGCGCCATGGTTGTACGACTGGCTCCGGACCGGGATCCGGCTAGGCACGTATGTGTTATTGCTTGCTTGCTTGTTGATATCGAACTGGATCAAGATAATGTAACATACATTATCGATGGTGGATTTCTTTTGCACCGCATTGTATGGAGCAAAGATGATATTTTCTCCGTTGCTTTGAGTAAATGCATCAAATATTTGCAAACATAGTATGGCTCAAGTATTGTTGTATTTGACAGTTACTCGGACTATTGTAAAAACATTAAAGCAATGAAACAACTACGAAGAACTGCTGCTCTTTCAAAATTGTACGAAGTTTGTTTTGATCAAACAATTATTGTGCCAATCAGCCAAGAAAAGTTTATCGAATCGATGTAATAAAAAAAACTGTATTGACATGCTTATGGAGAAAAACTGTTAACATCACGACAAGACAAGCCAGAGAGGATGCTGATATTCTTATCATCGAAACAGCCATTGCAGAATCTGAACATCAAAGGACTGCCGTCATCATAGGAGAAGATATTGATCTGCTAGTTCTTTTAATAGGACAATGATGAAGATGAAGAAAATTAAATTGCATGTTTCCTATTAATAATAAAAATAATAAAAAAAAAATCCCCCTCACATTTAAACTTAAATTGTAATAAACTAATCCCAGCAAACACAAAAATTGCGGCCCTTAAATGGGCCATTGTAGCGATCAATGGCTTTCTTATGGCATAGGCTAACCTTTTGTGATCCATAATAAATTATATGCAGGCGTACCATAGCTTCATGTTGTTATGAATTGCCACATAATAACCAGAAATGGTCAATTATTGTGCAACCATAAAAAATGCTGCTTCGGTTTATACGTTGATGGTACTTTTATGGTAATATGCAGGCTAATATTTTTATGATTACGCGTATGCGCATTGTGAAAAATCTCTCAAGGCTTCACCGAGCATAGCATCCACCATTTGCATTTTCGTTCTATGCTTGGCCTGTGGGTTATTAAAATTTGTGTAATCTGACCGTTATTTCTGTAAAATTTGTAGTTTATGTTTTATAGTAAGTAATTTGTAATTTGTCATTAATAACTTAATTGTAACGTTTTTTGTAAATTATTAATTATTATTAATGATATTATTTGAGACTACTCGGAAACATTTATTAAACATTCAAATACTTTCTACATTTTGAAATAAATAGCTACATATTCACATAATATAATAAAGACTTCGTACACATCACCATAAATACTGCTTTCAGCATCCGTAATAACGGTAATTAAGATAGCTCAGTTGGTAGAAGAGTCAGTACTGTAATACGGACATCGGAGACATGCAGGTTCGAACCCCACCGACCGCAATTGGTACAGGTAAGTAAAAATGAATTTAATAACTTAATAAACATTATAATTTGCAGGCAACCCTTGTGCGAATAAATTGGAGCTATGGTAAACAATATTAAATATGTAAATAAAATATACGGATGATAACCAACAAATTCATATTACAATATTTATGCATCAATAATTACTTCATTTTTATCAAGTAAAATACTTACATGTCAAAGCTGTACTTTTTCCTAAAAAGCGCCATGAATAATGTATCTATATAAAAAAAAGTAGAATCACCATACATCGTACTTTAAGGATGTATAAATATTATTGTACACTGTTGGCAAATTGAAGGATGGCCAGCTGCTGGCCGGTGGGACATTTCGCCAATGGTCCCCTTGTGGCTCCCCATAAAAGTGCCAATTATGATAATACTGGCGACGGTGCGTATGACCATTTATGTGCCAATTATGAGTGTTTGCTGGGATGATACACAATTGGTAAATAAAAATATAATTCAAATGTAATTAAACTATTTCACTATAATATTTTATTATTTATATAAATTAGTAAATATTATTGAACGGATGTCTGACTTATGAATAATATCTATAAATATAATATGTTAAATAGTAAATAATCAAGGTTTTTTCATAAGTACTTATAATATTTTTAACAAATAATTAACTTTATAAATCGTATTATTTATTGGATTCCACAGTTGACCTTGCGTTATGATATATACGGCTAAGCATTCTCCACTTTTCGCGCTCTATCTCAAGAAGGTTGAATGTATAAAATATTGCTTGAAACAAAATTTGTAGAGAATTTTATGCTCTACAACTTTTATAATAAATCAAAATGTCATTTAGAGCATAGAAAACGAGATATTTACAAAAAAAACTGATTCTCGCGACCTTTGACCTTAAATATCTTGACTCGCGTACACGAGATTCAATGAGACTTTTGAGCCAACTTATAAAATGCCAAAGCAAAGATTTATACAAGTTTACAGCTTATCTTTCATTCCGAGGTTTACCCCCTTTTTTTTTACCTTATATGACTGGATTAAGAAAAATGAACAACTCTCAAAAACAAAAAGAAACAGTATTTATTCAACACAAAATTGAATATTGAGTCCATAAAGTGGAAGCTTTTAAATTCTTCTTTCCTTCAAAATATGTTAGAGTGAAATTACTTAGAAAAGATAACATACGTCACGGCTTCGCGTATCGCGTATAATAGTTGGCATAATATCAGTGCCATGTCATCCATTTTTCATTTAAATATTAATGGTAATAGGCAGTGTGACGCCCATGCAGCTGTAAAAATAGGATTGTTACCTAGGTAACGAGCACGCGGTAATGATATCGGTATCTTATCTGCACATTCTATGACGATGTTATCTTTCCTAAGTAATTTCACTCTAACAAAACTTTTCATTAACACAATTTACCTTATGCTATCAAATTAGGATTTCAAATAATATTATAACTTGGCTAAACAACATTTGTCAATTTTGACATTAAAATTATAATGTGTAATAATAGCAACATGCTATGAAAAAGACTACTTAATTTTTAAGATCTTTAAACTATTTCATTTATGCTTAATAGTCGTAGTGGCAGAACTCAAATATAGGAAAAACGTTTCAAATAATGATAGAAGCAAACCACTTGGTATAGGCGGTCTATATACATAAACAATCGATTTGACCCGCAGCACCTGATTTCAAGTGGCGTCAATTTCAAAATGGCGGCGTATTTTCAAAAGTACTGATTTTAAATGTTTTCTAATTGATTAATTTAATAAATATACTTTGAAATCAAATAATAATAATAAAAATAATAATAGTACACTATGTAAGATTCAAGATGGCGGCATTTAATCTTCCTGAAAAGACATGTGCACCAACAACATAATTCAAAAGTTAGTACTTTTAAATATTTTCATTTTAAATTATAACAAATTCTTATTCATTTTTATTTTGTTCTTTTTTTTATTTTGTAGTTTAGATGATTCGGAAGACTAAGGAATACTATCTGTCTAAATATATCTATGTTCCTGCTTTATAGACTTAGTCACGCCGCACAGTGGGGGATTTCGCTATATTATTTTTTTTTTAAATTCTGTAAGTCGCTCAATTTTGAACGGATTTTGATGCGGTTGGGCTTTAAATGCTTGAAAAGTTTCACTCTTTGACGTGCAAGTGCCACTTTCTCATAAACTATCACGTATACAACCCTTAGAAAATGTAATATAAACCCCTAAAATAGAGAATATTTTAAAAATAAAAATTCAAAATCATTTTAAAAGTTCACTGGGCATTTCCTGGAAGTAAAATAATCATACATATGCAAATTAATTGTACACGCCATTTTTTTTGGGGGGGGGGGGGTGTATTTAAGTGGTGCATTTTGGATGTAATGGTAAAAATGAATATTGGGGGCTCAGAATGGTCACTATAAGGTATTTTGGTCTCCTTTTTCCATTTCCGAAGTCCTAAAAAATATAATGGGGTAAATTTCAAATAAAATCTAATTTTTTTTTAAATGTTACTGCATGTAAGAAAAATAGCAATGGGCTTTTAAAATGTCAGATAGGTAAAATAAGGCAAATTAATTATACACAATTAACGACACATAAACAAACCAAAAAAATTACAGCATAAAAGTTTCTTAAACATTAGTAACAGATTTCCAAGTGTATGTGGCAAAAAAGGTAGAAAATATCAATTTATTTGATTTGATTTAGACAATTAGTTTCCAAAAAAATGCCTTTTCAGTAAGAAAATCTTTAAAATTTTCCTCAATTTAGGAGTGGATATTTTATTTTTTAGAGGTGTACGTAAAAACGGAATCTAGAGAGGGGAGACCAAAATGGGTGTGTATAACTAATTTGCAAATGTGTCATTACTTTACCTTCAGGAAAGACCTATCTGACATTTTAAAAGCCAGTGCTATTTTTGTTACATGCAGTAACATTAAAAAAAAAATGAGGTTTTATTTAAAATTTACCTTATTTTAGGGGTTATTAGGACGAACTTTAGAAATGGAAAAAGGAGACCAAAATACCTTATAAGGGCCATTTTGAGCCCCCAATATTAATTTTTTCCATTACATCCAAAATCCGCCACCTAAATACACCCCCCCGAAAATTGTGTATAATTAAGTTACATATATATGATTATTTTACTTCCAGGAAATGACCAGCGACCTTTTTCTTAAATGTATTAACTTTTAAAATGATTTTGAATCTTTATTTTTAAAATTTTCTCTATTTTAGGGGTTTATATTACATTTAAGGGTTGTACGTGATAGTTTATGAGAAAGTGGTACTTGCACGTCCAAGAGTGAAACTTTTCAAGTATTTTAAGTCCAACCGCATCAAAATCCGTTCAAAATTGAGCGACTTACAGAATTTTGAAAAAAAGTATAGTAAAATCCCCCACTTTGCGCCGCCATTTTGAATAGTCACCTAAAATTCTGTAAAGTTATTTAATTCTGTAAAAATTCTGTAAAATTTCAATTCATAGTACAGAACCTATGTTAATAGTTTTGAATATCGTGTATTACATAATATATTAAAACTAACAATCTTAAAATGTTATGTGTCTTTAAAAAAAAGACGCCATTTTGTGAGAAACTACGCCATTTTGGATTTTTTTTTGAAAACGCTTTGCTTTTAAATTATAAAAGTTCAAATTTGGTATTTTATTTGATTTTAATCCCATTAGTCCCATAAGAAAAAAGCTAAGCAGCGCCATTTTGAAAAATTCCGCCATTTTGAATCTGACGCCACCCCTGATAAGGTGCTGCGGGCCAAATCAACCTATTATATGTAAGGAAACTTTCTGCCAAGCGGTTTGCTTCTATCATGATTTGAAACGTTTTTTTGTGTAGCGCTACGACTATAAAGGGTTTTTAGATGTTAAAAATTAGAAAAAATCTTGTATGTAACACGTTCCGAAAGAGAATTTTGTGTAACTCCTGTTATTTTGCTCGTTTCTTTCGTAACTGGTTACGTAAATAACTATTATATCATCACCATTCTTGTAGCTTTTGCCTTTGATTTGATCATTTCTTATTTAGGTCCTGCTCGTACGAGTTGTCCGTGTCCCCCAGCATATGGGTGTGAACGCAGGTGTAGTGGAACAGGTACATTACAATTACATTTTATTATATATAATTTATAAAATATTACACAGGCTCACAAAAAAAAAAGTTGTCTGCGCCGGGGTACTGACCATACCTATCCCTTGTATTTTGAGCCGCTGAACACGAATCTGACCTTAGTTTTTCCCCAGGACGTCAGGTTTTTTTTTTAACGGCAAATAAATATATAAATATTACGATTCAAAACAGACTTTTTTTGCTGTTAAAAAAAAAAACCGGACGTGTTGGGGAAAAACTAAGGTCAGATTTGTATTCAGCGGCTCAAAATACAAGGATTAGGTGTGATCAGTACCCCCGCGCAGACCGCTTTTTTTTTGGTTGCCACTGTGCCACACTCGGTGTGGCACAAAGCCACACAAAAAAAGTCATCTGCGCGGGGGTACTGACCACACCTATCCCTTGTATTTTGAGCCGCTGAACACGAATATGTTCTTAGTTTTTCCTCAGCATGTCAGGTTTTTCTTTTAACACCAAATAAATATATAAATATTAGACTTTTTTGCTTTAAAAAAAAAAACCTGACGTATAGGGGAAAAATTAAGGTGAGATTCGTGTTCAGCGGGTCAAAATACAAGGGATAGGTATGGTCAATACCCCGGCGCAGACAACTTTTCTTTTTTGTGGGCCTGTGTTATTAATGCTTAGTGATTTATTTATTGTTTTAGTTCCCAACAGTCTTATTGTTTGCAAAACCAATAATGATTGCCCAGTTAGATCTAATTGTGTTCAGATGTGTGTAGCTGACCAAGGTAAATTTTAGTATAATTAATATATTATAATTTTCTTTAAAAAACATTAATTTTTTGGCCATTAATCATTTCTTAATGATATCCTTCATAATAATAAAGGTATTTTTAAAAGGTAAACACAAATTAAATAAAATAACAAAATTATTTAAAACCTAAATTATAACAAACCATCATCATAAAAATTGTAATCATTCTCACAAGTATTGATGTAATTAATATTTATAAGAACGATAGCCTTTAAAATTTTCCAGGCTGATTCTTTGGAAACTGGTAATTATGTTCAATTTGTCTTATCGAAATAGTTAGGTCAACATGCACTAAAGCTAATACATTAATTTTCGTTTCTTCATCCACAATAAATGTTTCTTCAATTTGCTATCTGCAACTTTGGATTTAAATTTAGATAGGTATTATACCTTATTAAAATTATCTGTTGGCGCTTACCTTTTAAAAGTACTTGTATTATTATGTATGATTAATGGCGAAAAAAATTAAAGTTTATGAATCATTATTTCTGATTAATAAAAAAAAATAGCATGGTCCCCTTTTAAGAAATTTTCCATAGGACCCATACGGAAATGAAAATAAAATTCTGTCTTTTGGGAAAAACCTAAAAATAGACGTACCTGTCAGTAATTCAAATAACTAATTTGTTCTTTACAGACAAGTCTATAACATTACTAATAATTTCCATAGCCTACTTAGTAATTTTCATTCATCACATTAATTTTGAAAAAAATTAAAAATTGTCTCACTTATTTTTTGGAATTTTTTAAATTGGAAAATAGTGTTGCATTTAGAATTTCATGCTTAATAAGCAATTATAAAAAATATATAGTCATTCCATATAACAAAAAAAGTTGATGTCATTTCCTGTTAAACCGAAAGCGTTATTTTCGTTCCTCTTAGTCTAAAAGTAGAACACTTTCGTCTAATTTAAATGTACCAAAAACGAAATTTTTAAATTAAAAAACCGAGTCTGGTATTGACATCGTAACTATCTTGGAGCCGGGGTTTGGTTATGATTGTTTAAAATGTATGCAAATATCGGCACTTTTTGGACGCTTGCAAGTTGCACTCATTTTTCGCATATATCTTAAAAACTATAACATAAAGACAAAACAATGCAAATATATATTTTTTTAAAGTACATTGATTATCTTTCATTCAAGAAGTAAATCATTGCGTTATCTTTAAAAATAATGAAGTTATGATGAATTGTTTATAAAAAATTCGGGTACGTAAAAATCGGTAAACATTAAATGTTTGGAGTAGACTTTGCCAATAAAATGCGTTATATGGCTCTCGCTCCTGACAACAAGCATCCCAAATCCAACTCAGCATAGACGTAGTCGGCTCAGCGTATATCCAGGAGTGGTAGCAATGTCTACCGTACACTGGCAAATTGAATAAAATCAAAATCATAAGTTTAAATTTTACAAGAGGCAATGTATAGATTTAATCTTTGCACTTGTCCCACATAAGTTAGACAGAGAGACAGACATTTATTGATGCACAGGAAAATTACACTTTCTTACATAAGTCAAATTCAACAAAAAATAACACGTACATAGAAGTACAATCGTAAATTGGGTAATAAAATTCAATATTAAAATTTATACATATCATGATTTAAAACTTATATATTAGATAAAAGACAAGAATTTGTTATATCAAAAATAATTAATTGTAATATTGTTATTTAAAAATTCGTTGTTTGTTTTATTAAGAATTTTTTTATTGGATTTTTGAATTTGTTTCCTTCCAAAAATTTCACACTTAAAGGTAATTTGTTAAAAAAAATTTGCGGCCAAATGTAATTTAATCTCATCAGGAATTCAATTCTAAGATCGTCCTTGTAGCGTGTATTATGATTATGTGTATTCTGTACAGTATTGTAGTGTTCACTATTATTTTTTATGTATAGTAAGTTATAAAAATAAGATTGATTGATGTAGCAAGATTCCCTATTCACTTTTTTTATGCTTAATTTGACCACTAGAAATGCGATGATCAAATGGTTACCTAGCAGTGTCAGTATAAAATTTCATTTCAATTGGTGTTTTTTTTTTGTGGCGGCCAGTTTTGATACATTTCGGTTGTTTTTCTGCTTTGTCCATAATATAATATGAATTTCACCTTTACTGGATTTTTTGACTGAATAAAGTAGAATAGAACAGAATTTTATTTCGTATTGTGCAGTACCCATAATTTTTTTCCAGATTCTTGCATGGCATATCATGCAAATACCTTGGACTTTAGGAATACCAAATTTACAGCTCAAAAATTTAAACCCACGTGCAATGTTGATGGACTTTGGAATGCGAAACAGTGCAAAGGTGGAATCGATGGAAGGTGAGTTTTAGATATTCTTCATTAAATATTTATAAAAATGTTTGATTAAATCATTCTTGTTTCCTTATAATTAAAGTACAAAATATTTTTATAGTATTTAGCAAAATCGCTGAAGAAACGATGTATAAAATACTAAAAATGAGAAGTGATGCATTAAAAAATTTGTGTTTTTGTGATACTAAGCCACGGCATTTTTCAGAGTTAACAGTCAGACATTTAATTTTTTAATAAATTTAATAACTATGTTGTGTTTTTACACCATTTTCAATTTGTAACTGCAACAGAGCTGGGCAAATACTTTGAAAAAGTATTTAAATATTTAATATTTAAAATACTTAAAATACTTTCAGAAAATTGAAAGTAAATATTAAGTATTTTCAAAAGATAAAAATATTTAAATAATAAATAACAAAAGTAATTGAATAGTTTATACTCAGTATTTAAATACTTTCAGAATATTTAAATATTTTGATAACACTGAAATATTTTGAAGCATAGTTAAGCGTAACAATAGCCTTTAATGGCTAAACTTATTCGCCAAATTGTATTTTCTATTTTTGTAGAAATCAATAAAGAGTTATTATTATCATTATCATTATTATTATTATAATATTAAATACTATTTGACTATTTGAGGTTTCAAGACTTTCATTAACATTTAACACTTACTGTCTATGCGTCTGCTATCAAACAACTTTCTGGAAATTAAGACATGAATGATTGAAGACGAAGACTGAATGATGCAATGTATTTATTAACTACATAATATAGTACATGTTTTGATTCTTGACAAGTATCTGCCTGTCTCCAGTCCTGGCGAGAGGGGGGGGTGCAGGTGTGATTCCCCTGGGACTGGGCTTGTTTGGGGGACCCGGTTTTGTATTATAATTTAAAAGAAATTTTCCCCCCCCCTTAATCACATCATTGGTAGTTGATTATTTTTTCGATTACATACAATACAAGACAATACAAATTATTGGTATTAATTATACAGAGTCTTTATAGGTACAAGTCATAAAAATATAAAATAACAGAATGAAATTTGTTAACCCTTTCAGGGCAGATAAAAAATGACAGGAGATACGATTAGAGCCCTTATGAACCTTATTATTATCATCAATATAGGTTAGGATGTCTACTCTTAGGATCTTTGAGACTTATTATCCGAGTTGGAAAAAATTTTCGTGGTGAAGGTATTGTCTACCAGTTCCACTAATATCGTTATCAACTTTTTTCCAATGGATAATTCGGGATTTAAATATTTCTTACTAGTGGATCTTCAGTACTACGTACCTCGCGTGGGACCCTCTAAGACGTCATTGTAGTACCGAATACTCAAAATCAAACAGCTCTTGGCAAACGATTCTCAACATTATTTCAGATAATGAAAAAGAACAAAATTCACATAATTTAATTAATTAATTATTTGTCAAAGTTCATTTTGCGTACATAAGGTGGTTCCACAGGATAACCACTATCCTCAAAGGGTTTTAAGGCAGGAACAAGTTTTTATAAAAATTTAACAATTGAAAGTATATATCACTGATTGATTATTAATTTTCTTCACCTTATGATAATACATGTCTGAAAAATCATTGGCAAGATATTCCTGTATAGACCGGGAGCTGGCGACATTTTTCATTGTCACATTTTTTAAACCTTGGTTTATCTTTTATTTTATAATATTAATGAAACTTATCAACAAAATGAACTCCTGCCATCCCGTTGGCGGGACAACGATTGACAGCGATATATCAATCATGTTGAAAAACAAGTGTAAATGTTAAAAATATTAAAAGCTGAAACTTTTTCAATTTATTAATAATATTCTAATAAGATATAAAATGACCTCCTGCCACTTCTCCCGTAGACCGGTCGGTCTACTCCTGCTGTAGTCATATTTATGTGAAAAAAAAAAAATTGATACAAATATTAAAAGCTGAAATTTTTTTTGTCATTTCCTCAATAATTAAGACAATTAAAAAACGTATCCTGCCAGCCATTTGATGGGACCTGGCTTCGGCAGGAGTAAAATTGTTGTGCGCGAACATCTAATATATTCATAGTTTCTAAGTTTCTAAAGGTTCTCAGTGCATTAGATAAAAGTATTTAGGTTCTTTTCAATTGAGCACTTTAAAAAGGGGACCTACCTGGGGTGTCCCTTTTGTATATATTAATGTGGATATTCCTTACTGATGAGTGAAGTTCAGTTCGCTTGGTGCTGTGATACCTAACAGACGCAAAACCTACGAATACGACGTATTTACAAATTTTTGTGATGGCTGCACTCAAGCCAGTTTGTGTTTTTTGTAATTCAAAAAAAAAAAAGAAAAAATTATTTTCTTTACACAAGAACGTTTGAATAAGGGTACGGAAATTTTAGAAATTCGTCAACAAAATAATTTGCAAAGGAAAAATGTGAAATTGCCATCGGCTCTATGTGACACTGAAGGTTATAATCTGGCAGTTTCCACGAGCAGTGAACAATCATTATCAAAGCCTTCAACATCTGGTGTTACACAGTAAGTATAAACAATTAATTGGTCTATTGATTATACATATTACATTATTTTTTCAATCATATACTGCGCATGTTATAATAATGAATTTCCTTTCTTTTTTTCACTTTCCTTTTTCTGTTCTTTTGGGTACAGTCGTGGCCCAAAAAAAGCTTTCCGACCTAAATCAACATTACTCCTGTTTGAATTAGACTCCTTAAGATCATTTATTTTCGTTCCGTCTACTGACAGAGATGAATAACGTAGCCGCGTTTTGTTTTTACAGGGGCTTTATGATCGCAAAAAATATATTGGCAGTAATATGTTTCAATTGCCATTGACCCAACCTCATTATCTCCTTCAGATTGCGGATGGAAAGAAGTTGATAATAAACTGGAATCCCTATGGTTTGAGGGCGCCCAATTATCAACGTAAATATTGATAAAATTGCTGAAACCGACGTCGCAGGTAATAATAACACTTTTCCTACTGAGTAATTAATTAAAAAAAAACAATGTTACTAATTTTTAAATTGTTCATAATGTATTCACAGAATCTGATGTGGTGACTGATGAACAGGATGACAATAACACTATGGAGCATTTTCAAGGTGACAGTGATTCCAGTGATAGTGAATATTCCGATGTTGAAGACTTATCCACTTTTGTGGAAACAGTTTATAACTATCTTGACAAAGAGATACGTGTTTGTAAATTTCTTAACGCTCCATATTTTTTATCTGTAAATAAATACAAAATAATCTTGTGTGTTGAAACAAACTATATTCTGTTTTATGTAATACTACTTCCCAGCACCTGCCGAAGCCAGGTCCCATCAAATGGCTGGAAGGGTACGTTTTTTAATTGTCTTAATTATTGAAGAAATGACAAAAATTTTTCAGCTTTTAATATTTGTATCAATTGATTTTTTTTTCGCAAAAATATAACTATGGCAGGAGTAGACCGGTCTACCGGAGAACTGGCAGGAGGTCATTTTATATCTTATTGAAATATTAATAAATAATAGAAAAAGTTTCAGCTTTTAAAATTTCCAACATTCACTTTTTTTTTTTTTTATCATAATTGGCCGGCCGCTGTCAATCGCTGTCCCGCTGGTACCCCTGCAGGAGTCGATTTAAGGTTTTTATAGCTCCAATATGACACAAATAATCGTTTATTAATGACCCCTATTAACGCATGATTTCTACAAAATCGTTTATTAATACCCCCATTTAATGCATGATTTCTAAAAATATCCAAATCAAAACACCGTGTCATCAATATCTGTCACTGTCAAACTTGTAATTTTTCTCCATTTTATTAAAAATGTTATTAATGCACTTGTTTGTTAAATAACTATTTTCACATATAGAAGACATTCAAGTATATAGACACAAGGTTCAGTAATAATATGAGTTTTTTTAAACTGTTCATGACAATCATCTTGGTATTTTAATCCTGTGCTTATTCTTGAACACTTCCGTTGAAGGCTAAAGATTTTTGAGGCATAAGGGGAATGTCCCCAATTAAGTATGGCATAAGTCATAGTTGAATGGAAAAAACTGTGGTAGGCTGATAGTAATACTTTTTGAGATAGTGAATTTGTCAGATTTCTGATAAGATAATTTTTTTTTGAAAGGTTTATAGAGCGGGAAATAACATGTTCTTCCCATGTCAATAGTGGGTCCAAGCAGACTCCTAGAAATTTTACACAACCGGAATTATTAATGTTTCTCAGTGCGAGAGTCAACAATTGCATTTTACTTTCATTCAAATTCAAGTGGTTAGTTAGAAACTACATTTTGATACTTGACTATGTTTGATATTTGATTGTGTTAGGATTATTTTGATTCAGCATGTCTAAAAATTCCTATCATTTCAATTATAACTACTGTCTTGTGAAAACTAGTTCAATTACAATTATTCTTTACAAAAAGTAGTTTAATTAGTACTTCACCTACTTTGCAATCAATTACTGCCCAGCTCTGAAAATTGATCTGGGTCTATTTTGGCCCTTTAAGTACTGTGTAAAATCTGCTAATAGTTCCCAATTAAGCAACAATATTATGATCATCAAACTTGTTCACCAAAACGGAATTATTTTTGTTTCAGGTGTTTTTGTTTCGATGGAAAAGGCACCAGAATATTTGGTCAAGCAAAGTACTCTGATTCCAAAAATATGACGTGTGGTAACTTTTTTTAATTTCAATTTGGGTATAATTTCCTTTTATACAGAGTGCCCAGGAGTACTTTATACTTTATACTGAAAGCTCCTTTAATTATTTTTTCTAGGGCGCCTCCCTTTATAAATATTTACGAACATTGATAGATACATTTTTAGAATTTGACATGATATTTTTAAACTCCTTAAATAATTTTCTAAAAAAAGACCTTTTTTCGGGAAAAAATTGATATTATTGATAAAGTATTAGGATTGACATCTTCGCTAAAAAAAGTTAAATGAGTGTAAAACTGTAAACATTATTTTTTCTGCGGAGTTTAGAATTTGTGCACGTGAACACCTACCGATCGCAACATTGGATAGTACGGCTCAGCATTAGGAACCTTGAACAGAATATGCAGCACCACTGTATATGCCTATCACCACCATATTTTCTGTGGAACGGAGATTTCTAGGAGCAAAAGCATGGAGCAGCTATGGCATCACCACTTTCATATAGCCAACATATTCACAGAAGCATTCGAAAAAAAAGCCATACGCTGTAGTGTAGAGGAACCAAAATGTTGGTTGCGTTATGTTAATGATATGTTCATCATATGACCACATGAAGATTCTTCACTGTTTGTTTTCTTCGACCATCGAGCAAGAGGGAGTTTTTGACTTTCCTAAATGTACCGGTGAAACCATCAAGCAACGACAGGCTGCCCCATGGAGTCTACAGATACCGATCGTTACCTGCATGTTACATCTCACCACCATCCACAACAAAACAGATGGTTAACTAGAACGTTGTTCCACAGAGCTAATATAATAGGCGGCGACGAAAGCAAACCAGAAGAACTCCAATGTCCAACAAGTTCTAGAGAAAAGTGGGTACAAACAAAGAGATATACAATGAATTATCAACAACCGGAGAACGACAGAAGAATAGGAACAACTTACTACTTATGCGTGTTTTCCCTGCTTTCCAGAAAGTATGCATACAACCTCTTCCCTATGTGGGTGGATAGGATGATGAAGACTTTATTGGAGAATAAAATAGGCGTACGTTTCTGAAGAGAATTCAACAAGTGCTTCTCTCAAACAAGGACCCACTCCCTAGACTACTTGCTTACCAAGGATGTTTACCAGATGGAGTGCTTATGTGGTGAGAGTTATATCGGACAGACAGCCCAAGTAACACACATGGTACCAAATCCTTTCGGTTTCGATTTTGCTTCAAAGCCTTAGTTCCTGGGATACACCCTGGTACTAATATTGCTACTTTATTGAGTGAGACTACTTTATATGGTTCTTTAAAGTAACTGTTACCACACCGATACCATTTCTTGGAACTGTAAACACTCAAAGTTAAAGTAACATTTGGGTAGTTACTGGAGCTAAGCAGTAACATTTTATTGTTACTCTATAGTGGCAAAAACTATATAGTACCAGTGAATCAGTTACTGCTACCCACCAGTGCCACTAAGATGCCTAAATAAAGTAACTGGGTACATAGAGAAGCAATCTAGGTTCCAGAATAGTTCCAGTGATTATCACTTGGAACTTTAAAGTATCGTGGCATTTTATTGGCAACATGGGTAGCGAAATAGTTCCTGTTGGTACTTTACAGTTCCAAAATAGAATCTGATACTATAGTCACATTAGGATAGTTGCTATTGGGTCACCAAAGTCACAGACTTTATGGTGGAGGGCCTAACTTTATAATACCTTTGTTAATATCGGCCATTACTAGTTGTTGTTAAAATTTTTAGAAAAAAAAAATTGGGTTTAATCAAAAATAGACAATGGTTTGAAAGTATTCCAAATGTTTCCCTAATAACTATTTAAATTTTTTAATCTTGTCTTTTTAAATTATTTTGTCAAAAACTTACAAGAAAAGGTTATTTTGAGGGAGCGTTGAAATTTTATCATTTAATATGTCAACTTATATCAAAAAAGTAACTTGCATTTGAAAAAATGGCTAAAGAAGTACTTTAAACACGCGCCTAAAGTACACATCTTTTTGGTATATTATTTCACTGCGCCATTATTATAAAAGGAAAAAACAAAGAGGTCGCTAAAAGATAAACACCATCTTAAAAAGTGATAGTGGCAGTTATTAAGCAGCCACGTAGCGGTTACCAGGCCGCCGAGTCGTGGAGTAGTACCCGCTACTACCCCGATCCTTTATAGTAACTAAACATAGTCACATCTATAGAGGCCGGGACTACCTGAAACACTACCCGGCGACTACAAATTTTTCCCCATTTTAGTGGCGGCTACGTAGCTGCCACGTAGCAGGGACATGGCTGCCTATGGTAGCGGTTCACTTTATCGTGACTTTTATAGTCGCCGATACGTTCCCGCGACTTTATGTGTTACTTGGGAGGGCATAGTATCCAGTGCAGAATCAAAGGAACACCAGAGAAATACAAGACTCGGGTACACAGATAAGTCGGCGGTGGCAAAACATGTTCATTAAAATGGGAACCATAAAATCGACTACGAGAACATCAAAATATTGGATAGAAAAACCAAGAATAATAATTAGAGAATCACTAGAAATTATGAATAGAGAAGATGGGTATCGACTGAGTAACACATGGAGACTGGCTTTGCCAAGCACTAGCGGTTTAAACAGTCACAGTTAACGAAGCGCAACGAATGAGCAGCGAAGCAAAGCAGCGCCAAGCAATATAATGAGGAACAGAATATAACAACTTCAGTCTTTAGTCCTTCGGAAGAAGCTGACAGCATGATCAGCGAAACAACACCCGGAAGAAACCACTTCACCACTGTATATGTTAACATTCGACTCTTTCGAAATCAGCTCTGAGTTGCCTCTTGAACTCAGTGAGTTAACTCATTCCAAAAAGTGATATGGCCATCTCTACGGCAATCTGAGAGTAGTTAATCATAAAATCATGAATAACAGAAAACAGGAGTATACTTTAAATATATGACCGTAAAAGTGGAAATGGGTACTTCTTTTACTTTACAAGCTTTTATTTATTTATTTCTAACTGTTCCGTAATTATATTATCTGAATCTTGTAATGTTTGAGAAACGTCATCCAACTCTTTTTACAGTAAATAGAGACTACTCTGCAAATATGAATATGTTAAACAGAAATGTAAACGGCTTGACACGGCATCACTCTGCCTTCTACGAGAAAGGAACTTATTAAGGGCTCTCACAGCTTTTAACCGCCTACCTCTTGAAATACGCAACATAAACAATGAAATCAAGTTCAGAACCTCTCTGGGTAACAATCTTCAAGTAAAATGCTACTATAATCTCCACTGTTCGGAAAAAACAGAAAACATGTGACTTCATATAACATGTAGTAATTAATTAGTAAGCCTTTTTCTTCCTTTTAATTACTAAGTCTTTTCTTTTTTAGTTTTGTCATGGGTATTTTATTATTGACTTTGTAATGCATTAACCATTGTAATACATTTTATCTATTTTAATCTGTTTTGTATCTTTTATCTGTATAGGTTTTACCTATTGTAATCTTTTTTTATTTGATGCCCCGTCCAGATGTTTTTTTATGGCAATAAAGGATTGATTGGCTTTATGGACATAGCTAGTTAAGTACATGTGTTTATTCTATCTCTATTTTCCACGCAGCTAAACGTCAACTTAACAGATTAGATTTTTTATTCGCCAAGTAATTGGAATCTTAATCTGGCTAAGCCTTCGCAATGGCATAGCACATGTACTGAGGTTTCCTCTTCCTCCTGACAGAATCTGCATGTTGCATCCTCTGCTATGCCCATTAGACTCCTATGTCTATTAAGCCTACAGTGTCCAGTTAGAAGACCCGCCATTATCCTAACAGCCCTTCTATGTTTGCATAGTAGGTCTTTGGTAAATTTGGCTGATCGTTCTTTAATGAACTTTTTAGCTTGTCTCTGTCGCGGGAAATTTTTCCACCATTCTAGAGACATTTATTAATGGATGTTCGTACGCATGACTTAGCCACATCGCAAATGGGTTCGGGTCTAGAAACACGCCTTTCCGGGCCAGTTCAGCAGCCTTCTCACTTCCCCTGTATCCCCCGTGTCCTAGAACCCATGCAATGGTCACTTTGTCTGACCTCCTAGGTCCGTAAGGGCATTCCTACAATCCCATACTGGTCTTGAGTCGACCTTCCTGGAATCGATTGTCTTTAGCGCTGCTTATTATCTGTGGTGTTTGTTAATTTAATAATTAAGCAACATTAATCAGCATAATAATAATAATACACTTATGGTCAAATAAATTTTATATTATTATTTCTACAGCATGCAGTAGACGAAAAGCTGATTTAGAAGTAGCTGGGAGATCGTATGTTGCTTTTCATTGTGACAGTATGGGAAATTATGAAAAACTGCAGTGTGACAGTGGATTGTGTTGGTGCGTGGAGCCTAAAACTGGAGAACTAACTTCACCTGTAGTACCAGAGCGAGCTATGATTAAGTTGCCATGTTGTAAGGAACACGTTTTAAAATAAAGCAAAACAGGCAATACATTTTTCTTGAACCCCCCCAAGCAACACACGTTAGCATATTTATGATGTATTATACGTATATTGTGTATATTTTTGGTATAAGTATATACAGTAGAGTGGGTCGAAAAAACACTTTTTTTTATATCGCTATACCTCAAAAAAGTTGCCTATCGCCTAGCTAAACAAAATGAAAAAAAAATTCATATAAAAAAAATATCTTCCGTTCGTGCATGGTGCTCAAAGTTTTAAAAAATGTCGAAATTTCGCTTTTTTCAATTAATTTTTTATAATTGCTAAACTTAATACTAAGCGCTATAGGTCCTAATGTGAAGTTTGGGGTATAGGGAATACGAAAAAAAATTAAAACCCTTAAATTGAAAATATTTAGTGTTTGCGCAAAATGCTCAAAAAACTGGATTTTCTCTAAAAACGGCTATATTTCGTAGCTTATCAATTTTATGTTCAGTCTATATAAATGATAAACATATTTTTATTTTCAACTTCTTTATTCAATAATCATTAATCAATCACTTTAAAGTTTGATTTTTGAGAAAATTCGGGCATAATACTTCGTGACAAGAGGGTAGTTCATATTACTCCATCTCTTGCGTCAGTGTCACACACTTTTTGAGATACTTCAGTCACAAGTTTGACTCAGCGTTCAACCGCCTGGGTATGATAAGGGAAACTTTGGAAATCTGGTTGCGGCGATGTGTCTGTCTTTATCATTTTTATGATGTCCTCAACCGTGATTGTTCTTAGTAGTGGAGGAGGAGAGATTTTCAAACTATCCCACCAAATCATATAGACGTAGTCTGTTGCTTCAAAATTTAGTTTTGGCGTGGTGAAATTTCGAATGGTCTTTCCCTTGGAAAGTGATCGAGCTTTCAGTAGTCTGCGTAGTCCCAGTTCTCTGATAGGTCTTCTTTCATCCACTGTCAATGCAAGAATCAAATTTTTGGGATGAGCGAAGAAAGCGTTTCGCTCAATCACTGGGTTGATAACTTGCAATAAATTTTGATTTAGGTACCGTGATGTTCTGATAGCTTCAAAAAGTATCTTTAGACCATCTGTGAAATGTTTGCTGGTTTTGATTTTGAACTAGAGTGGCATGTAACATTTTAAAATAAAATATATCAAATGACAAATTTCATCATTAGGTTTTTCTAAACTCACGTACACTGTACATGTTAAAATGTTACATGCCTCTATGGTTCAAAATCAAAACCAGCAAACATTTCACAGATGGTCCAAAGATACTTTTTGAAGCTATCAGAACATCACGGTACCTAAATCAAAATTTATTGCAAGTTATCAACCCAGTGATTGAGCGAAACGCTTTCTTCGCTCATCCTGAAAATTTGATTCTTGCCATGACAGTGGATGAAAGAAGACCTATCAGAGAACTGGGACTACGCAGACTACTGAAAGCTCGATCACTTTCCAAGGGAAAGAAGACCATTCGAAATTTCACCACCCCAAAACTAAATTTTGAAGCAACAGCTACGTCTATATGATTTGGTGGGATCAATGACTTCAGAAAACTAGTTTTCTGAAGTCATTGGGTGGGATAGTTTGAAAATCACTCCTCCTCCACTACTAAGAACAATCACAGATGAGGACATCATAAAAATGATAAAGACAGACACATAACCACAATCAGATTTCCAAAGTTTCCCTTGTCATACCCAGGCGGTTGAACGCTGTGTCAAACTTGTTACTGAAGTATCTCAAAAAGTGTGCGGCGCTGACGCAAGAGACGGATTAATACGAACTACCCTCTTGTCATGAAGTATTATGCCCGAATTTTCCCAAAAATCAAACTTTAAAGTGATTGATTAATGATTATTGAATAAAGAAGTTGAAAATAAAAATATGTTTATCATTTATATAGACTGAACATAAAATTGATAAGCTACGAAATATAGCCGTTTTTAGAGAAAATCCAGTTTTTTGAACATTTTGCGCAAACATTAAATATTTTCAATTTAAAGGTTTTAATTTTTTTTCGTATTCCCTATACCCCAAACTTCACATTAGAACCATAGCGCTTAGTTAGTATTAAGTTTAGCAATTATTAAAAATTAATTAAAAAAAGCGAAATTTCGACGTTTTTTAAAATTTTAAGGGCCATGCTCGAACGGAAGATATTTTTTTATTTGAATTTTTTCATTTTGCTTAGCTAGGCGATAGGCAACTTTTTTGAGGTATAGCGATATAAAAAAGAGTGTTTTTTTCGGCCCACTCTAATATACAGGGTGCGCCAGTTTAAACTCCCCAGGCTTGTAACTTTCTTATTTTTTAAGCGACGACCATGTTGGGCACATCAAATTGTAGATATTGTTAAGGCATTTAAACATATGTAGAGTGATTTAAAAAACATTTTTTCGAAAAAATTGTTAAGAAATGAAACTTTCTTTGAATATTTTTTTACCTCACCCTGTATATGAACTGCGTTAATGTTTTCTTATAACCGTTTTAATTAGCTTCAATTTATATTATTACGTCATATTGGAAATCCTTTTTGGTTTTGGAGAAATAAATTAAAAACACTTTCCGATTCCAAACTGAATTTTTTAAAAATAACGTTGAAAAGAATGTAAATAATAATTTTGTGCTTTATTCGTAAAAGACATATCACAAACAATATTCAATGTAAAAAAACAGCAACAAGAAACAAAAGAAATAAATATTTTTAAAAACAAACGTATATTAAAATGTACTAAATAGGAAATTGAAAATTTTTTTTTAATAACATAAATTGAAGCTAATTAAAACCTTTATAAGAAAACATTAACACAGTTTATGTATAAGGTGAGGTAAACAAATATTCAAAGAAATTAAGTTTCATTTCTTAACAATTTTTTCAAATTTTTTTTTAAATCACTGTATGCATGTTTAAAGGCTTTAAAAGGGTCTACAATTTGATGTGCCCAACATGGTCATCGCTTCAAAAATAAAAAAGTTACAAGTCTGGGGAGTTTTAAGTGGCGCACCCTATATATGGTATATACAATAAACATTTTTATACATAATTTTTATCACGTCCTTCAACCTTAATTGAAAATTACAACAGTTTAGCTGATTTTAAATAATGAAACCTACAGTTTTGGTATTTAAATCTTGTTTATTACAAGATCTTCGATCAATCTTAAAAGATTGATGACGTTTAATATACCTTGTACTGATATTTAAAAAATCCGTGTATTCAACGTTACAATAAGTATAACTAACATTTCAAATATAATTTTTATAGGTTTTTAATAAATTCTTTGACGCCAATTTTTTTTACTTGATTTTCACATTTAAAATTTTTAATTTGTTTAACAGTTTATCATATACTGGCAGTATACGTTTATTTACGCGGACATTTTCACATACATACAATATATATTCAGAAAATTGGAACGATTTTAATATGTTCATTATACGAAACTGTGTTGCTTGGGCACTTATTCACTAAATCAGTTTTGGTCCCATTAGTGTTGTTTCTTCGTTGAATAGTTTATGAAACTTTCTTAATGAAAAAATTATTAGTTTTTCATATGTATGTTTTGTCTCTAGAAGTATTTATGTTTCATTTTAAATGTCTCGTGTTTCCACATTAAACAAAGTAAACGTTCTTTCTTTTTGTAGACAGTGTCGCTGAAGTAGGTGAACAATATTTAAGGCAGTGCGACAGTGCGAAATACGGCATGTCTAAAATTATAAGTACTTTGAAAGCACATGGGGTGAAATATGCAAGTTTGGGGAATCTTTTATGTGATGGCGATGGTGCGTATGGAATTTATAACGTAAGCGCAGGAATGTAAGTAATTTAATGTATTGTAATATCATACATATTGCCAAATAAACTGCTGATGGTCGACTGAAACGGAAGTTTCATGCCATTTTCTCGACTATTTATTTATATAATGTTGCACCCAAAACAAAACCAGTTATTATTTTTACTGCAAAACTTTACACGACAAGATACTGCACCATCAAATATTTTCTATCTTAATTTTATCTTACAGGAGGTATTTTCGAGTTAACGTTTTTAACTATTAATATCTTTGCTACATCTACCATTTCTGTTTGTAGAAGTCATTCATTATACATGTTATTAATTCTAGTGCATCTTGCATGTGGAGAGATGGTTCTATATTAGGATGGCAAAGTGACACAAGCATGGACGTCAGTACATTAAATTGCAGTAAGTTATACTATTTGTCGAATACAATATTTTTTTCAATAAATGTCGTTACAGATTGTGCAAGGGATTATAAGATGTACAAACACCTCTTGACCTGCGAAGCATCAGGAAATTATAAAGCTTTACAAAGTCAAGTGGAGGAGGGACATACGATTTATTACTGTGTTGATTCGGATGGGTTTGCAAAATCAAATGTTAGTAGAACAAAAATAGATGATTGTAGTATATATTACTAGATTTTGTTATTGTTATATCTTTATTAGTATTAAATTAATTAAATACTTATTATGTCGATATGAAGAGATTGGCAATATTTCGCAGTGTGTAGTGTAGCTACTTTTCATGTTTTATTGTATTTCATATTGTTTTTTCATTTATGTAATATATTTTAGTATTATGTATATATTTTATTTCTAACTGAATTCATATAATTTAAGGATAGGATTTTGCAGAGTGGGAGGGAAATACGCATTCATTTTCGGTTTATTATAAATATTAAAAAAATCATAAATGGTATAATCGTATAATCTTTAAAATAGTTTCAGGTACTTCCCATTGCTCTAAGCAATACAACCTTAGTTTTTATCATAAATTTTGTATGTAATTAAATGCCATGCTCTAATAATGAAATTAGGAACTATTTTAAACAATATTGAAGTACAACAGAAATTTACAATAAAAAATATAATAATATATAGTTGTATGCGTTAGAACGATAGCAAATATCTAAAACAGTTTTAAAGATTATACTGTTTGGTTTTTAAATATTTATAATAAATTGAAAATAAACGCATATTTCCCTCTCACTCTGCAAAATCCTTTCCTTAAAAAAGGAATCACCGAAAACACACGAAAGAACTAAAGCAATTTAATCATTTTAATATTTATTTTTATGTATTCATATATAAAATATTGTTTGCCCTTGCATGTGTATTATTGTGAGTCGAGTGAGCAACAATTTCGGAAACTGACAAGTCGTAAATAATCGGTAATCTTGGCTGACTCGGAACTTGATATTGGAATGTCATGTCATCTATCCTAGCAGAGCATCGGTTGGTGGTTGAGCAGTTAGATAGTAAGAGTAAGATATTTATTTACAAGAAATATATCCACAAGTCAAAATAAAATATAAAAACTAGATATAAGTAAATTATGTAAAAATCACATATATGAATAAAAATAATATATACATATCGTCACTCTAATATTATAAGGTTGTATGTCATGTTTTTTGTACGTTCCGACTTAATAATGTAATAAGGTTGTATGTTACTAAATTTTCGTTTTGCAAGCAAAACCTAGATGGCACCACCCATATTAAGTAGAATATTAAGAAAATTATAAAGGTGTATTAGACCAGTCAATGAACGTTCATTCAATAAGGGGGTTTAGAGGGAAATGCCGAGATCACAATTTTTGACTTGAGAGCTGTGTTTGGACTATTTAGGAGGTAAACATACCGAAAGTCGGGTACGAAGAAAGTCCTGGTTTTCCGCTCATATCTCGAAAACGGTAACCGTTTTCGAGATATGAGCGAAAACCAAAGACCAGGACCTTCTTCGTGCCCCCCTGCATCCCCCCCCATCTCCTACGTTCGGGGACTTTTGGTATGTTTACCTCCTAAATAGTCCAAACACAGCCCTCTAGTCAAAAATTGTGATCTCAGCATTTCCCTCTAGAAACCATTCATTGACAGAACTATATGTGCTTTAATATGTTTAAAAAAAGTAATAGTGGTGTATTACGTTTTACTCAAAATGTGTAAATAGAAACATGCAACCTTGTAATATTATGATGACGATATAATATATAAATAATATAAAATAAAAGCATAAAATATTCAAAACAATACGACGCCATAATAAAAAATAAAAACGTTTAGAAAACAAACGCCCAGGCAGCAAGGTGCCGTCATTATGACGTCGTTTTTTCGGCATTAATTACGTCAATTTCACCTTCAGCATGACGTAAAAATGACGTGAAAAGACGGCACAATGTCACAGCCCAATGACGTATTGGTAATCAGTGAATTTTGCGATAAGGGATGCAAACCTCTCATTATAATATTTTTTCACAATTATTGATAAAGTTTTTGACGAAAAAAAAAACCGGAATGTGCAAAGATCGAACCGCCGACCTCTTGACTTGCAACCTAACACTTAACTCACTGAACCATTGAACATCTTTATTTAAATATGTTTAAAAGCTGTATACCTAGTTAGAAATAGTAAAACAAAATTATTATTACTATGTGGCAAAGATTGAACTAGTCACAAAAGACTTCTATTTATTTTTATTTTATAATGATTTATTTATATTAAAATTTCAGGTTGCAAAATATATTCAGCAACTATGTCAAAACATACTGATGTTACTATATGTACGTTTTTATTGTAATAATACATTGCTATTATGATTGGTCAAAGATCTCTATATACATATATACATATATATAGTGAATATATGAATATATATAGTGAACCTAATGACCAATTTTGACAAAATGACGTCATTTTAATGACGTCAAAATAATGACCTAAAAGAAACGTGTATTTGACGTCTTCATGATGACGTCAGAAGTACGTTTTAAATATCACGTCTCTGGTACGTCATTTATTGGGACAATGACGTCGGCGACGAAAAATCACCTTTAAAAGACGTCATAATGACGTCACCCTGCTACCTGGGACAATATAAATTTGAAACAAACAGATTTCAGATAATGACATGTATTCATCAACGCTATAGGAAACTTCTCCTATCAGAAATGCTCTTAGTTTTCCTTTGGATAAATTAAGAGTGTTTATTGATTTTAACTCATCTGGAAGTATGTTGAAATACGTAATTCCACAATAACTCGGTGACTTTTCGTAGAATGAATGGTAATGTTTTTCCGTGTAGAGCTTATATTTACCCCTAGTGTTATACTTGCGAATATCCTCACATTTAGTTAGTCCATTTTTTTTCTTATAGATATAAATTAATATTTTATAGAGATAAATGCCGGTTAGTGTAAGAATATTTTTGGAGCGAAAAATTTACCTACATGAGTCTAAATATTTTAAGTTAAAAATTATTCGAATTACTCACTTTTGAAGTAAAAATAGTCTATTTGCCAAAGGTGAAGAGCCCCATACTATAATATTGTAGGTTAAGTGCGAATAAAAAATTCTGTAGTAGACTGTTACTAGACAATCAATTGTCAGCGAGTTCTTTAAGGACAGAATGAGAAAGCATGATTTGTTTAATTTATTTGTTAGGTGTTCAGTGTGATCTGACCAAATCAATTTATTATCAACGATTGGTCCAAGAAATTTAGTACTTTTGAGTATCTCGATATTATTATTGTCGATGGAGAAAGTAAAATTTTTGCTTCGTTTCCGTGGACTTAAAAATTCTAAAGCAACAGTCTTAGTCATATTGATTTTATTGTTTTTATCACACTATTCTTTAAAAGATTTCGTTACAAGAATCACTTTACGAATAATTTCCGATTCGCATTTATCACTAATAATTAACGAAGTATCATCAGCGTACATGAAGATATTGCACTCATTTAGATGATCATGTAAGTTGTTGACATATAAGAGAAAAATAAGTCGACCCAGGACACTGCCTTGTGGAGTGCCAAGTTCAATATCATAGCTCTCTGAAAAAACATCGGCGTATTTAACGATAAATTTTCTATTTGCGAGGTAGGATATTATAAGAGAGTTAGCATTTCCTCTAATTCCAAGTTTACTTCATTTCATCGAAACAAATCTACTATCTACGGTATCGAAAGCTCTAGACAGATCAAAGAATAACCCAACTACGTTTTCAGATTCGTCGAGTTTACCTAAGATGTGCTGAATAAATTCGGTAGTAGCATTTTCTGTTGATAGGTTGTTTCTGAAGCCAAACTGACATTTAGTAAACAAATTGTGTTGGTTTAAGTAAGAATTTAAGTTTTTGGAGATTGCAATTTCAATGATTTTAGAGAAGATACTTAACATTGCAATTGGCCTATGGTTATCTATATCCTGCACGTCACCCTTTTTAGGAATGGGCACGATTTGGCACGCGCTTTTGAAACTGTCGATCATAACCTACTGGTCGTCAAGTTGAAAAAATATGGTATAAGGGGACCAGCTTTAAGTTGGATAAAAACCTATTTATCAAATAGGAGCCAAAAAGTATCTTTAACATCAAATGATAAAGTTTACAACTCTGATTTTAAACATGTATCCAGTGGGGTGCCTCAGGGGAGTGTTTTAGGACCATTACTATTCATTATTTTCTTTCGGACAATGACATATGTAGGTTAATATCCAAAACAAACAACACAGTATCGGGGATGCATCAATACTGTTCTCTTAATGGTCTAAACATAAATGTTCAAAAAACCAATGCATTAACCTTTTCAAATAAGCCTCTCAATCTTAGTCCTCTAATAAAAATTGAGAATTAATCTATTGTCCAATGTAACACTGTCAAATACCTTGGACTCCAGATTGATTCTTGTCTCTCTTGGAATAATCAAATTGATGTACTCATAGGAAAATTATCTACTCAGTGTTTTATATTATGGCAAATACGAGTACACGTCAGTTTAAATATATTAAAAATGTATTACTATGCATATGTACAGTCCTGTCTTGGTTACTGCATAATTTGTTGGGGGAACTGTTCCAGAATAGGAGAAGTTCTTATGATGCAGAAAAAAATAATTCGTACTATCACATTTAAATCTCCACGTGAGTCTTGTAGAAATATATTTAAAGAACTGGACATATTAACTGTTACTTCATTATATATTTTCAATTGTGTATCTTATGTAAAATCTCATATCAACAACTATGTTCCAAGAGATAATAATCCAAATCATCAGCTCAGGGCAAACCATAACCTCATGCTTCCACAACATAGATTAACCATAGTAGAAAAAGGACCTAATATTATGTCTATCAAATTATACAATAAACTCCCCATAGAAATAAAGGCGATAAGCAGTATTAAATCTTTTAAACAAAAAGTAAGATCTATTTTAATTGATAATAGTTTTTATTCCATAAATGAGTATATGAGCTCTGCCTTTTAATCTTATAACCATTTATTTTTAAGTATACATTTTAATTGTTCAAAAATGTTTAAACTGTTATGTAAATTTTATTTCCTTTTCTCTTTTTTTAACATGCCGTATTAATGATATATTAACGTTTAATCGTAACATCATGTGTTGACAATATTTCTATACTTTTTTGTAAAGTCTGTGAAAATAAATACTATTATTATTATTATTATTATTAGAATGGCAAGTTTTAAAATGTCGGGAAACTTACCACTCGTAAAAGCAAAATTTATTATTTCAACTAACGGCATTAAAATAAGGTCAGAGCATTTTTTAATTAAACTAATAGGAACTTCATGAAACCCAGTAGACTTTTTATTAGGTAAGTTCGTAATAATTCTGTCGATGTCTCGTTCATTGACCGGTGTGAAAAACATTGAGTTGTTTATATTTACTTTACTGACAGTGCAGTTTTTGGAGAAGACATTTTTTAAATGATCATTTAATTTCTTTTGAACCGTGGTGGAGAAGTGGTCACCAAAGGCTGTGGCAATTTCGTTGGAATTTGTTAATATGCTGTTTTCTGTTTTTATTGTGGTTGAAGGAATTGAACTTTTTGAACTAGATTTGTGATTAACCAAATTCCACATTGTTTTAGCTTTATTTTTTGATGACTGAATTGCAGTAAAAATCATTTGAATATTATTCAGATGATTTTCTAATAACTGGAATGTTCTGAGTATTTCAATAATCAGATACTTCTACAATTTTCATCCAGACAGTCCCATCATTAGTACATTTACTTCAATTAATCAAAAATAGCTTATATATGGGCAGATAAATGTCGCTAAATGACTTCTCAAGTGACAAAAAAATTTGCTGCCTGGGTATAAGCCCCGAATGAATTCTTGAAGTATTACTGGTAGTGAACTGAGAAAGTTAGACTCGCTAGGACTAATTATAATGATACGCGAATAAGGGATGCTCAAAATATAATGAAAGTTGGGTGATTATAAATGTGGCAAAAAATAATCCAAGGCACACAATTACGGAAATTACTGTTGATGATGATATATTAACAGGAAATATGTAATGGTTTTAATAGTTTTTTCTTAAATTTTCAGTGTCCTAAACTGATTATACTAAATTGATATTACAGGACAATGTTATACATAATTTTTATCTTTTTCCTACCACTTCAGCAGAAGTTAAAGAACTATTGCTTAAAACAACGAGAAAATCAGCGATGGGATGGATAAGGGGCCAGGTACTAAGAGCTGTTCTATCGATTTTAATAAAATTTGGACTATGTACATATTAAATGAGTATCTTTTTTCCAGAAATATGGCCCCCTTCGTATCTTGTCTAGAAAGGTGGAACACCCCCAATGCTTTTTACCTAAACTTTGACAAATTAATTTTTGAAAATTGAGGTCACATTTTTAAATTCCTTAAACAATTTTCTAAAAAAAGATATTCTTGTTTGACATCGATAAAGCGTTCGTTTTTGAGAAAAAATAATTTTACTGATAAGGGACTAAGGAATACTAGTAATATAAACTACTACATGATACCTGTGAGCAGAGCTGGGCAAATATGTACTTACAAATACCTCATAAGTATTTAAATACTAGAAAGTATTTAAATACCGAGTATTTAAATACTTCCTGCAACAAGTATTTGTATTTATACTTGCAAATACTTTATCTGAAATATTTACTACTTAGTATTTGTGAAAATGATCCTAAAGTATTTATAATTACTTAAACTATTTAAATAACTGGGAAGTATTTAAATACTTCTAAAAAAGTATTTAAATCTTTTTTTGACAGTATTTAAATACTTTCAGAAGTATTTGAATCTCAAAAGTATTTAAATAAATATAACAAATATAATCAAATACACCAGGGAGACAGGCAGATACTCGTCAAGAATCAAGACATGAACTGTACTATCTCGTCAAGAATCAAGACATGTACTGTACTATGTAGTTAATAAATACATTGCATCATTCAGTCTTCAGTCGTTCATGTCTTAATTCCCAGAAAGATGGTTAAGAGCAGACAGTAATGTTAATGTATATGTTTTGTGATTGAGAACAGTTGAACTAGTGCCATAGTCTCTGTGCTTTATTTGGGTATTTGCAGAAGACGCAAAGGTCTAGCTCTACGAATAAGTAGAAGTCCAATACCCAACTAGAACTGATTAAGTAGAGAGGTATTAAAATAGTGTTGTAGAAGTTCATGGAAGTCATGAAACCTAAAATTTTGACACCTCAAATAGACAAATAGTGTTTAATATAATAATTATAATAATAATAATAAGTCTTTATTGATTTCTACAAAAATAGAAATAGTAGCCCAAACGACAGAGAACATTTTATAGTGAAACCCACAAAAACTTGCAAACTAAATAATTTTTTTTATGAGTCCGTGAAAGTTTATAGAATAATATCCTGAAAAGTTTACATTCTGCTCGGATGCAAAACACAAAAAAAAGGGAAAAAAATTTTTTAAATCAAGTCAGGGTAGAAAAAAAACAAAAAATACAGGTAAATAGACCACGTATTTCTGAACAAAAAATGTACTAATAAAATTTATCGCTAAAACTACGGTATTCCTGGAAAAAAATAATGAAGCAACTTTGTCACTCTGCGCGGCCAAGCAGCGCACGGTTAAATGCATACTAGGGAACCTCTAAAAATTCTTAGCAGTTCTAACGAATAAAACAGAAAGCTTTCTTCTCTTTCTGATTACACGTTTTTAACATTTTTCTTAGTGAATAGGAGGATAAATAGTGAGTCTGGAGGGGAATATCTAATTATCAACGCATACACAGACACCATACATAGCCGCTGAATCGGTCGCATGAATTTTTACGTGCCTTTACTGTACTGTATTTATTACAGGTACACCTATCCACATTTCAGCTATACCAATAGATTCCTTATACATTGGTTAATGTATTGGAAAAGTTCCAGAATTTAAATTCAAAACAATCAAAGATATTTTCATAGTTATAAGGATAATATTGTGAAAATTGCAATTTCTTATCATGATCTGATTGATTATATTTTCGAAATAATGCATACAAGTAAACGAATTTATGTTTGAACATTCGAAAAATATACATTTTTCCGAAATAGTGATATTTTATTTTTTCCAATGGGTCAAGTTCTCGGCAAGGTTACAGCCTCCAATATATATATTTATCAAAAAAATCATTAAGCAAGGAAATTAAAATGATCTGAAATGCACTTTTTTTTTAAATCCACGTTACTACAATTTAATAAACCATACTGATCATGAAGTGTACATACTTTTTAACAGATCTCAATGAAGAAAGAATTTTTTTGAAGGTCTTTTACTTTTTTCTATATTTTTTATTGCGACAATTGAGTTCGGGCGTGATAATATATATAAGTATATTTTTTCCATCCATCCTTTGCTTGTATTGTTTAAAACAAAAAAGCATCAGAAAGCTGCAATTTCAATCTTTTAAATGAACCAACACTCATGTAGATTGAACAAATTCTGATTTAGTAACATGTAATTCAGTGCGTCGGTGTCACCGGCATGCATATTCAAACGCGCGCACGCATGTATCTCGCTCCGAGTTATAATAGTTCACAGTACATCGCCCTTTTTTTTTTTTAATGATTAGTAATAGGCTGAATTTTCGTGAGTAGCTTCGTTTTGACGAGACGCCCAACTTTTCTCTCTGCGAAAATTCTCGGTAGTGGTAGCTAATAGCAAAAATTATTTTTTCTATTTCACACGAATTAGACAATTCGACAACCTGTCAAATTATGTTGTTGTGGACAAACACGGGGCTTATTATAATTAACTCGCGCAAACGTAACCAAGGCAATCGAAAAACAAACTCTTTAACAAACGTTTAATGAATGAAAAATATATTGCCAAAATAATTTGACCGGTTGTCGAATTGTCTAATTCGTGTGAAATAGAAAAAATAATTTTTGCTATTAGCTACCACTACCGAGAATTTTCTCAGCGAGAAAAGTTGAGCGTCTCGTCAAAACGAAGATAGCCACGAAAATTCAGCCTGTTACTAATCATTAAAAAAAAGGGCGACGTACTGTGGACTATAACGTTACAGTTGATTATTTTTTTCTGGGAAAACCGTGGCTTTAGCGGTAAATTTTGTTAGGACATTTTTTGTTCATAAATACGTGATCTAATCATCTGTATTTTTTATTTTTTCCTAGCTTGACTTAATTTCAAAATTTTGAAAAAATGGATGAAAAAATTTTTTTTTCACATTTTTTTTATGTTCTGCATCTGAGCGAAATGTAAACTTTTCAGGATATTATTCTATACACTTTCACGAACTTATTAAAAAGAGATTATTCAGTTTGCAAATATTTGTAGGTAAATACCTACATCGACTGGGCTAAAGTTTAGCCATTATAGGCTATTTTTACACTTAACTGTGCTTCAAAATATTTCAGTGTTATCAAAGTATTTAAATATTCGGAAAGTATTTAAATACTAAGTTTAAACTATTTAATTACTTTTATTTATTATTTAAATACTTTTATTTTTTGAAAATAATTAATATTTAAATACTTTCAATTTTCTGTAAGTATTTAGTATTTAATATTTAAATACTTTTTCAAAGTATTTGCCCAGCTCTGCCTGTGAGAATACAATTGAATAAATTTAAACGTCAAATTTGAGTAGCAAGTAATAAGTAAGTTGTAAGTAGTTCTGTGATAGTAGTTTATTGACATGGTAAATTTTTCATCTGGTGAATATGCCGACATGCAACTTATGTACGGACTTGCCGCCAGTAATGGTTCGGAAGCCAGAAGGCTTTATGGGGAACACTTTCCTAACAGAGTTATTCCAATCAGGAAAACTTTTGAACGGGTGAAGTACGAGAAAGAGGTAGATATCCATATTAGCAATAAAAAAAACAAAATAATAAAAATTAAAGAATAAATAACTATTTAAAAATAATCCTATTGATTTTTAGGAAGCATGGAACCGAAACGAGGAGGTGAAGGTAGTTTTAGAACTCTTCGTAGAGTTGTTCTAGAAAGAAGCTGTATTAGATGCTGTTGCCGAAGACTCTTCAACAAGCGTTAGGAAGCTCTTAGCGTAATTTATCACTTCGAAGTCGGTGGCTCACAGAATTTTGAAACAACAGCTTCTCCATCCTTTCCACATTCAGAAAGTTCATGCAATGTCCCTGGAGGACTACCCTGCTCGAGTTCAATATGCTAATTGGTTCCTGCAAAAGCAACAGGAAGACCGCAAGTTTATTGGTAGTGTTTTTTTCACGAATAATTTCACAGGATGATGTAATAAATTCTCACAATCTACATAGTTGGAATGATGAAAATCCTCACGCAATTATTCAAACTCAATACCAACGACAATTCCAAATTAACGTCTGGGCAGGAATAATTGGAAATTATTTAATAGTTTGTTTTGGAAAATCAGTTAAATGGGGAAAATTACTTAAGGTTTCTACAAGAAAATCTTGATGGTTTATTGGAAGATGTGCCATTAGCAATTATAAGAAATATGATGTACATGCATGATGGAGCTCTTCCTCATTTCAGCATCACAGTCAGGGAATATTTAGATCAAAAATTTCCCCACCGATGGATTGGCCAAGGAGGTCCAGTACCGTGGCCTCCTCGTTCTCCTGATCTAAACCCATTAGATTTGTTCTTTTGGGGTCATCCCAAAAATTTAGCTTATAAAACACCGGTGCAAACAAGAAATGTTACAAAGAATCACTACCCATTCGGAACAACCCTGGAATGCTATTTCAGGTTCAGCGATCCAACTTATCTCACTTACGAGAATGCATTCTTGTACATTTATTTTAGTTATGTGTTGACGAAATGTGTCTTTGTCCCTTATCAGCAAAATTATTTTTTCTCAAAAACGGATTGCTTTATCGATGTCAAACAAGAATATCTTTTTTTTAGAAAATTTAATATGTACACAGTCTAACTCTTATTAACATCGATAGAACGGTTTAGAAGTAATAGGCAAAAAACATTCTTGAATATTTAGTGTTATTTTGACCCAAACTATACGTTCCCGAAATATTGCCCCATAGTGCCTTGTATATAAAAACGAGGGTTCGAGAATGGAGGCATGTAATTACAGAAATATTAGTGTACAGAATCAACTAGCAAGTCTTTGAGCTCTGTTTTAATAATAGATTAGTAAACTATTTGGAATATCATAAATTGTTAAAGTCAAATCAATACGGATTTAGGAAAAATAAATCGACAGTAACTGCTATTGAAAAATTACGTGATTATAATTATAATGCACTAAACAATAAAGAACAACAAATATCTTTATTTTTTTACTTTAGTAGTTTTTGACACAGTCAACCACGATTTGCTCTTGGAAATACATGGACTAGCTCTTATCTGAATAAAATAAGGCAAACTGTTGTAATTGATTCGTATAAATTAAATTTTAGGCAAGTGACAATTGGTGTGCCTCAGGGCTCTAATTCTCGGTTCATTGCTCTTTTTAATATTTGTGAATGATATGCCTCATTCTTGCTTAACACCTAACGCACCAGGCATCTATGCTGATGATACAAACTTTTTAATTTCCAGCAGCTCGTTAGAGACCACAGTCATTAAAGCTAATACATCAGTAGGTGAGTTTTCTAAATGGTGCTTAGGCAATGTCTTGTGTTAAATGCTGGTAAAACAGTTTTTATGTCATTCCTGCCAAAGAACGTCGCCCATAACTCAAGTATTTTAATTAAGGCTGAATATCACTCAATTGTTCATACAGATAAGACAAAATTCCTGGGAGTAACTTTAGATAGTAAAATGACAAGGGAAAGTCCATGTTTATCATTCGATACTTGAAGATCTCCGTCTCGTTAAATGTACTAAAATTGGCATACTTTGGCTTAGTTCAATCTAGTCTGTCTTATAGCTTGATTTTTGGGGAAATTCGTCTTAGAGTTGGGCGATTCGACTCTTTTTAAGGATTCGTACCAAATAAATCCGTATCAAGAGATTCGTACCACTTCGTACCACTGATTCCATGATAAGAAACAGTATCATCTACTGATTCGTACCATTCGTACTATTCGTACCCACACTTCCACTCCACAGTGTTCAGCATAGATTATAGAATATTATATGTGGTGTTAGTTGGGGCCAGAGTATTATAATGTTATATTAACCGTACAGTTTAAACTTTTAGGACTTCGAGCACCTTTCTATTACATTAATAATTTCGTCGTCGTCATTAGACATCAGTAAAAAGATAGATAGATAGCGTTTATTTAACCATATATTATATGTATACATATTTGTACATTTGTAGCAAGTCAACTAAACAAAAAACAATAACAAAAAAGTAAAAAAAGGTAATATATCACAGATTTTGTAAAATGAATTCTATCTTGCAGTAGGTATACATTGATGATAATCATATAGTAATAATCAAATATTTCGAATATATCCATCATATTACATATAAAAACAGGGGATTTTTTCAATTATGAGATTATGAGTATTTTAAAATCAGAAATCTCCAGTTGAAACGCGCGGTCCCCATCCACCGTTTGAAGTTTAACCTTATACAGCTATCCTAGTATCGCATCCCAATACTGGTACCGAAATTCCATATTCGTACCAATCGTATCGGCGATACAAAATGTACGAATCTTTTATTTTTGTGGGATTCGTACCAATGATACGAATCATACGAGTACTACCCACCTCTAATTCGTCTCACATTACCAAAGTGTCTATAGCCCAAGAGAATCATTCATTGTATGGCTGGTCTATCTATGCAAGCACACTGTAAAGGGGCATTTATAGCAGTCCATCCTAATTGTACCATCGCTATATATATTTCTAATTGTAACTAACATAAAAAGACAAGTTTGTTATTAAAAAATAGGACCTCGTACTTTCTAGACTAAGTGTGTGCCGTATTTTTAAGGGAATCAGCTGTTTTAATAAATTCACCTGTCACTGGTCACTTTGACAATTTTAACTCTTAAAAATGCTTTGTTTTAGTACTTGGTTAGTATTGCTTTTTACTCTGTAGATAAATATTTACAATCGTAGGTTTTATTATTACTTTATTTTCTTAGTTCTTGTTGGTACTATTGTTGTGTTATTATTGTAATACGACATATTTTACTGTATTTGTAGCGACTAGTCTCGTATGAGTTAATATGATGAATAAAGAACTTAGTTACTGAACATGTTAAAAAACGGCCAATCTGAGCCTGCGTAAACAGAAAAAGGTTGTAAATGAAATGAAAACATTTATAGAACACTACAAAAATTTATTATGGTGCTAAAACGTATACAATGAATTGCAGCCATATATTTAGGCCTGTACACCAGAATAATGCCTTAAATGATAAATTAAAACGAGAGATACATACTAATGTGTGACGTAGCATCCCAAATCTATTTTTTGATATATCACAATTTTATGAGCTGAAAAACAAACAGAATTCACGAGACTATTACATAGAGAGTATTAAAATGAAAAATTAAGCAGATGGATTGTCGATCAATAAAAAAAAAAAACAAAAATATACATACACAAACGGAATGTTAAAAGAAAGCCACGACTAAGTACAAACTTAAAAGTGCATCCAGTATTAATACTGATAATTTGAATGTTGTCCAAAAATCGAATTGTAAATACAATTATCATAAAAGTGAGATAAACAGTCTTCGGGTACAGTCTTTGTCCAATTTAATGTAGTTGGCACTTACTTTGGAAGAAACAAACTTTTTAAAAAACTAACAGGAACAATTTTGATCACAACAGGAATTACTAATCGAGTATTTAAAGACTTATAAATAAAATAAAAATAATAATAGTAATGCTCAGGGAAATTAGGAATATCGAGCAAAGTTCCCAACAAAACAAAATGTAGTAGAATACAGGCTTTCACGGCCATTGTCCGATGAAGAGGTTTCTTCCGGATGTTGCTGTGGTCGTTGAATTTTACTTGACATTTTGCTGATAATGCTTCTTCAGAGGTAAAGACTGAAATTGTTGTCTTCTGCTCCTCGTTATATACCATGGCGTTGCTTCGCTTCACTGCTCATTCGTTGTGTTTCGTTGATCGTGACTGTTAAAAACACTGGTGCTTGGCAAAGCCAGTCTCTATCTGTTACTAATGCATGAACATGTTCTGCCACTGTTAACTTATCTGTGTACCCGAGTCTTGTATTTCTTGATTTTGCACTAGATAATACACCGTTTGTCCGATATAACCCTTGTTATAACTCTGCTGTAACTCCAATTGGAGTGCTCATATGGTAAGAGTTACAACGGGTAGACAGAACGTAGTATCCAGTGCAGAATGAAGGAACACCAGAGAAACACAACACACAGGTACATAGATAAGTTGACAGTGACAGAACACATTCATCAGAATGAAAACCATAAATTCGACTACAAGAACATCAAAATATTGAGTAGAAATATGTGCTACTACCCAAGGATAACTAGAGAATCGCTAAATTATGAAAAACAGGGACAACTTCAATGGAGAAGACGGTTATCGACTGAGTAACAGATGTAGATTGGCTTTGCCAAGCACCAGTGGCTTTAACAGTCACAATCAACGAAGCACAACGAATGAATAGCGAAGTGAAGCAGCGCCAAGTTATACAAGGAGCAGAAGACAACAATTTCGGCATGATCAAGTCAAATTTACACCCAGAAGAAACAACTTCATCGAAACAAAGTTTGACAGCAACTTTGAGAAAACCGTTCAAAACAATATAGCACACTCGAACATATGATCTGACACTATGATCACAAAGGTTTTTCGTTGCTGTTTTCCAAGGAGACGACTTTCACCAGCGATCTCGAATTGTGTACAAAAATCACAAAATCAGCACAGCCATTTCAAAGTGATGTGGTCACACACATTTGATACATTTAATGACGTGACGAGGGAACTCAGCCATCACAATGAAGTAGCTCCCACCAACACTGAACGAAGAACTCTACTCTCGACGCATGTTTCATCAGTCAGACATCATCGGTGAGACTTGCCTGAGTATAAAATTCAGGAATAATATTCAGTGTTTGTGGAAATTACTTCACGGTAGCGCACACATGCACCTCCATCAGCCCAAAAAGTATTCGTTTCATCATTCAAAGATGGTGGCATCGAATTCGATCATACTGGTTGGGTTTTTATTACGTCAAATTTCGTTTCGTTAAGTATTACTGTGATGTTTCGGTTTGAAAATGCCTAATTTCCCCGAGCTCGGTAAGCCTATTTATAACCCCTAATTATAACCAAGGAAGCATCAAAGAGTTTTGTGTTGTAATAAATAAAAAAAATGAACACTACAAATGTTACATTACATTTAACCTGTATAAATATTATTATGGAACAAATAATTACACCACCTCTACACTGACAGGAGGCGTACTGTCTGCGGCATCTTCGATCTTTTTAACCTTAATGTCATCTACTTTCTTGTCCGCCTCTTCGGCCTTTGCATCACCATTTTGTTTTTCTTGCGATTCTCCGTTAACTTCACCTTTCTCTTCAGCTTGGCCATTTTCAATTCCATTTGCTAGTTCACTCTTGTTTTCTTTCTCCTCTGCGCTCTTCTCTACTTTATCTTCTTTTTCTGCTGAAGATGATTCAGGTTTGTCTTCCTTCGGACAAGGTTCAGGTTTGTTAGAATCTACCTTTTCCTCTTCTTTATCTTCTTCGCTAGGTTTACTTTGCTCTGTGGCCTCCTTTACTTCTTTACTATTCTCTTTCTCAGTCACTTTGACTTTGCTTTCTTCAACTTTGCTATCTTCTACCTTTGTCGTATTTTCTTTCTCATCTTTCTTTGATTTACTATCCTCAGACTTACTCTCCTTTACTTCTGCTACAATCTCTTTTTCCACTGTTTTAGTGGTGTTATCTTCTGCTACAATCTCTTTTTCCACCGTTTTAGTGGTATCTTCAGGTTTAACGTCTTTTACCTCGGTGCTATTTTCTTTCTCCTCTTTTGGACTGACTTTTTCTTCGGGTTTAGTAATCTCTTCCTTTGCACTGTCTTTTTTGTTTTCAGTGACCACAGCTGTGGTGCTTTCTTCTTTTTCTTCTATTACACTATTGGCAATTGTTTCTACTTTTTTCTCACCAACACTTTCATCTTTTTTCTTTTCTTCAGTTTCATTTTTAACGGTTTCTTTAGTTTCTGTACTATCCATTTTTGTTTCAATCTTGCTTTCGATCTTTTCCTCATCCACCTTTTCAGCAGGTGCTGTTTCTTTCATTTCCTTTTCAACATTTTCTTTATTACTAGATGGTGTCTCAGTACTATCTGGTTTCGTTTCCAGATCTTCCGTCACATCCATTTTATTATCTTTACCTTCTTTTGCAACGTCCATTTCTTTCACTTCACTTGTTTTTGTTTCGTTCTTTTCAGTCTTTGGTTTCTCACTTACTACTTTTTCTTCCCCTTTCTTTTCCTCCTTCTCTTCAGTTACTGGTGCTTTTTCCTTTTCAGCCTTTTCTTCTACCTTATTCTCTTCAACACTGTCACTAGTCTCCATGGGAGTTTCAGGAGTTTCCTCTTCAATTGTTTCTTTTATTTCGGGCTTTTCCTCTTTAGCATCGGATTTTTCTTCAGTCTTTTTATCAGTGGAATCAGTCTTTTTATTTTCAATTGGTGCTTCAGTTATTTTTTTATCAGATGCTTCTGTAAAAAAGAAAATTATATAATTAATACATTTTGTTTCGTCTATGAATTTATTATAAATACCACAGAATAACATTACCCTAAGTAGCTTGACAAAGAGAAAATCACATCGTCCTAGAATGTACAGAGACCGATATCGTTACAACATGCTCGTTACCTAGGCAATGATCCTATTTTTACAATGAGCGTTGCACTGCCTACTACCATTAATATTTAAATAAAAAATGGATGGCACGCCACTGATATTATGGCAACTTTTATACTCGATGCACGAAGTCGTGACGTATGTTATCTTCTCTAAGTAATTTCATTCTATACACTTCTTTTTTGTAGAATTCAATAGAGAAGTTGCATGATTTTTTTTATAATGAAAATCGATACAGCATCAAAAAAAAGTTATAAAAATGTAAAATTTACGATTTTTTGAATATTAGTAGTAGTAGTACAAAGCTTTATTGGAAATTCCAATTGGCTAACGACCTAAGTCTTCCAGCCTGTGTACATTATATTATATTTACAATACTTATTAATTTAAAACAAATATGACACATCTTATGTTTATAAGGTTTTTACAAAAAAAAAAAAAAAGCTAGTAATGAAATATAATATTATGAGTGTATTTTATACTATTGTTGATTACGTAATAACACAAGGGATTCGTAGATTTCTTTTCGGTGGGATGTTGGGATTTGTTGGGTAAATTAAAGGATTTATTAGTTCGATGTTAGATAAATTGCTGGAGAATTTTTTTGAGTCTTTTGAATCTGGAGAGTATAGGTTCAATTTTGGTTTTTTGGTAAAGAAGGTTATTAGAGGGATTGTACAAGGGATTATCGGGGGTGCCTAATTTTCGTGATCTTCCTCAGACTACTTCTTTCCCCTACTTCGATGTTATTTAAGGCTGGCTTTCGACAATTTCCAAATAGAATGAAACCATATTCCAGTATGGGTCGCAAATCATTTTGTATATGTTACATGCCGTTGATGTATTTATACCTTCATTTCTATATGTAAGGGATCTAAAGTGTTTAGTTCTTGATACAACACTTTGTTGACACCATTTTGTGTGAAACTTAAAATTTAGCTTCCTGTCAATATTGATACCTAGGTAGTTGAATATTAATACAGCCAGAAAATAAATAATTTCATCGGTGAGGAATTTGGATATTTCAAAACGGCAGTTATTTGGCGCCATTCACTGTGACGTTTTCCGTTATGATTTGTCCATTAAAATTAATAACAAACTGGAAGGTGCACTCCACTAGAGAAAATGACTCAGAGAGAGAAACTTGCGTGCACTATACTCTATCCTTTTTCTCGGTCTGTGTACAGACGGTAAAGCCAATCGGACGTTTTCTTCAACCAATCAGATCTTGCCAGACAAGGACGGAATAGTGAACGGAAGTTTCTCTTTCCGTAGAAACATGCTTCTATAGTTTTGTATATCTAAAGCAATTTCGATGGGTTTGTCAAATGTCAGTTTACTGTTTATTGTTTACAGTCAGTTTATCAAGTTCTTGTTTGTGGTGTTATTGTGTTATTATTTGGTTAATGAGCTAGTGAACAACATTATTATGACTTATGAATTACAAATATTGCATTGTGCCTAAATGTAAAACTAAGAGTATCACTACAAATATGGTAATTTTACATTCAAGATTCTCCAAAATTAGTTTGTAGACAGACGTCAGTGAGAGGTTAGGACACTGCGTCTACTTTGGACAAATTATCCGACTAACGGATGTCATCATTGACTTCACGCCAATAAGAAACCGTTTGCAGTCACGTGGTTTTGTTTACAAATTACAGCATAATTTAAATATTAATTTTACGGAAAATAAATTTTATTTTGAATTTCTTTTGTTATAATCATTTTCTGCGTAATGGAAATTAAGAGCAAATCACTTTTTCAAGCATTTTAAAATTTCATGCATCTTCCCTATTGTGGAAAGTTTTTATTTGACCCCAATATGCTTACAAATCCTAGAAACATCAATAGACAACAGCAAAAATTGACAAAAAACTTTTGATAGCTTATCAATGTTTAAATGGCTGGGTCAAGGGTTGATTTGCCCAACAGGACAAAATGACGATTTTATTAATTTGTCTGCTCGAACAAAACCGATATTTATGGACAAAATCAACTAAATAAAAATATAAGAGAATAGATTCATTTATATACATCAAAATAACAGAGTAGTAGTATTACTATGAGAAGACGACACCATTTCATCATTCTATAAGCCAATGAGAACGAATTACGTGACATTCAATGTCGGCCTGCAATAGAGCGGCGGTAATAATAATAATAAAATAACTTATTAGGCAAAGTTTAGTACAAATTACTATTTTTACACTTCTCCCGAACAAAGGTTACTCGTAAGAGTTGGTAAGTTTTAATCTACTCTATTACTCACAGCTCCTTCACTGCGAAACTTTTATTGCAATTAGATTCCTATACCTCAGATGACCCTATGCCACTGGTAAAAATATTCGCGCATGTCGGCTTCGCCCTTGTCATTTTCTCAATAATAATACTACTTTACAACTTCTGAGTGAATATACTATCCGATCAAATTATAGTTTAAAAAACTAAAAAACGCATTTTTTGGTACCATATTATATTGTCACCAGAACTACACTATGAGAAATTTCAGATCAATAGAATGTCGTTAAGTGGTTCAAAATTGACTTGTAAGATTCCTCCTAACATACTATCTATTTGTAATAAAAAACTGTCACCTAAGGAATCACTACTTCCACTTACAGATTTCTTATCCAAGTCCCTTACAAAGAAAAAATGTACTATATTTACACTATGAGGAAATAACTGTTCGTAGAACTTTAGTAATAATAATAATGATCTATTGATCGAAATTTTTTACATTTTTAATCGAATGAACATTTCATTTTCTAAAACTTGTTTATTTGTATTTTTCTCGTACAATTAATGCTTTTCGAAATAATGGAGTTTTGATTGGCGTAAACAGGTACTAGTACATTCAATTCTCGCTATTGGCGTCTTAGCAGATGTTTTAGATCCCATGAATTATTCGAATTGGCTTCTCAATAATGCTTTACAATCGAAATTTTGTACACTACTGGGCATCAGATTTTCATAGTGTAATTTTGGCTTTAAACATTATTTGCTCATTTTCTATGTCGTTTCCAAATGACCTCAAACTGATCTCAAATTTGTATTACTTGAAATTAAAAAAAATCTGTTAACGAAATTGTAGCAATGGCCTAGACCGCTATTGAGTGAAACAATGTGGTTAGTCACCGTTATCTCTACTGGTTCGAGCCTCAGCTGCAGCAGATGACAATATCGTAAGGAATCATTGTTGTTAAAAAACGACTAATGAAAGAGTTTGGTGAGGTCCTACGCCTAGTAGACAACCGTGACAGATACCGTTTTCATAAAAGACATCCCTTACAATAAAGGGAAGCTAATTCGATTAATTCATGGGACACAACCCAAGTAGCATTTTTAGACACAGTTTAGGAACAAATTTAGTGTGGTGGGAAACAGTTTTGTAACTGTTTCGATAGTTATGAGAGATACAAAGGTTTCCATACATTTCCAACATTTTTTCTGAAGTTTTTACCATTTTTTTACCTTTTACAGATAGCACAACAATATTATGGAACAGTTTAGCAACGGTTTCTACTTTTATAAATAATTTTATTCCAAAACAAATGTTTGAACATATTTTCGAAACATACTGCAGCATATGTTAATCATTTCTAAATTATAAACTTGTGTCGACACATTATTGAAATTGTATGAAACATTTCTGTCTCCAAATGTTTCCAAACTGTCTCCATTTTTTTCCATGAATATATTGAGAACATGTCACCACAAAATAGATTATTAATCTTAACTTTTTTAATAGAGTTAGGTATTATAACCTCACATTTTACTATTATTTTATCTATCTATACTCGTAGAGAAAAGAATAGAGAAGTATAGAGATGCAAAATGGGAAAAACCAAACAATTCAAACATTCTTCCAAGTATTACAACCTGTTAAAGTATATAAGTATTGTGAAACCAAGAGTGACTTTTAAAAAAGTTGCCGTGGAATGTCAAAAGACAAATAATCAATTAACCATTAACCGGATGCTGACTTTGAAGAGGAGATTGCAGAACCAAAATATAAATTAATGGAAGACCTTAAATAAAATTGATCAAAACCGCCGAAAATGCCAGAATGCACGCGCAACACAGCCGGCTGCTGGCCATTGTTCACTTGTTGCCAACCTTTCCGAAACCAGACCGAAACAATGACCGAAACAAAGAGAAAATTGTTTCTGTAAGAAAATAATTGTTAACATTTCCAAAAAAGTTTCGAAACAACTTTCTTTCAGAGGAATATGCTACAGGAATCGGATCCGAGTGGATACATTAGAGAATCAAATTTCTTTTCATAAAATTTGATCTAAATTTTCGAAACATTTGCTGAACTGCTTCTGTAACCATTTTGGTTTTAAGTGTTGGACGTTTTGCTGTTTTAGTCTTTAAAAGAAAACATAGGCAAATGCTTAATATCGAAGATCAGTAATTATGATAATTATGAAAAAAAAATATAATTTGGTATAATCATTATTACCAAATTATTCGAAATGTATATATTTGTGAGGCCCATTGAAAATATCGAAGTATCTCCGCCAAATAATCGATAAAATTCTTTCCGCACATTTCTTCAGGTCAGACATGGCTAAAAATGACGACGAAGTTTTCACATAGGTTTTATACTACCATGTTACTTTTATTATCCTATGTGTACCTTAAATCGTTTCCATATTAAAAAGTAATAAAAAATACGCATTATTGAAACACATTCTTATTAGGTGAAAGATAATAAAATTTTTCGAAACCGACCACACATTTCTTCCCATTGTAAAAACGTGTGTATGGAAATGAATCAATACAAAATATAATAAAGTACTGATACATTTGTGAAACTGTATAAATCGGTGAGCTACAAATTTGAGACATGTTTCTCTTTATCTTCGAAACAAGCAAAGAAACGCCACCACAATAGAAACATGTACTGTATAACCATAAGAAATTATACACGTGTCGGAAATGTATGGGAACATGTTGAAAACAGCTCCCATTTTAGACATGGTAACAGACACAATTTGTTAGAAACTTAAAATGCTACTTGGGAAAAAGTATATCCTGGCATTTCAACGAGAACATGAATGCCTGTTTATGCCAACCAAAGCTTCATTATTCCTATTCAACTATTAAATGTATGAGAAAAATGCAAAGAAATGTTTTATAATGAGACGCCCCGTATCTAGGTCGTCTATTTGTGAAAGAATTCCCTAAGTTATTAATCAAATTTTACTTATTTTTGGATATTAAATAAAACTAAATTACCGCCTAATAATTAGAAACTATTTCGCTTTATCATTTTTTGCTACAAAACTTCAGTTCTATTAAATATGCTAATTACAGTTCCATAATATTTAAATTAATTTTATTCCTGTATAGAAATCGTTTTGAATATTTCTTTTAAACTCAGTTTCGTGCCTCGAAACTCATAGATTTTATGGTGTTAAAATAAACACATTAAAGTAATGGACCAGCCACGTTTGCATCAGGGTAACGAGAACAAAGAACGGGCTGTAGCAGCATCCGCGGAGATATGTTCTCTTACACAACGCGTAGGAAATTTTGTATAAAAAGCGACCACAAATTGGTCTCTTGGTCAGTTAGATCATACCAAGCAACTATGCTAGAACTATCTACTTATGCTTAATCTGGTCCTAACTGTCAAACATTTTGCACCCAACAAGAAATTTAGCCTTTATAGACCTATTTTTCTTTTGAGCGCTAGAAAATAGAAACTTAGTCTATAGGAGCACGCTTCGGCATCTTCGTATTTTTCTCGAATACACCAGGACTTGGTATGATACTGGGGGAGAAGAAATACTGGTAGTATAACAATGTATCAAATAATATTTATTTAAATATCAGTAAAGTAAACGACTTTATATCTTCGGCTTCGCGATTGCGACAATACTGTGGTACCTTTTGATTAGCTAATTTATTTGGAATTATACTATATTGGTTTATTTCACCGTATAGCTAATTATATTCAGAATTAACTTATTTTATTTGATTTATAAATGGGAAGTTTTCTTTTGGATTTTAAAATATGATTCGATTGTTGTTATAGTCCGAGCAATATTCAGCTTAGCTATACAAACGCTATTTGCACATCCGCGATGTTGTAGCTTTAGACTTGGCAATTATTTACTTTTGCAGGATTCTGCTTTACAGAGTTCTTAATTGTCATCTCTGTGGTTATAACTGGAACATATCTGTTATTTACATATGATAATTTCTGAACACAGCTCTTTGTTGTCAATTATATTTTCGAAAGACAATCACAAGATTTTGTCGGTTGTCATTTCATCTAGAAATACATCAGGTGTTAAATTTGAGATCCATTGATCTCGGCCAAGTACAATTGTAACTAGCCATTCTACGAATCTTCAAAACACCGAAACATACCTACGTCAGTTGACATGACAGTTAAATGGGATTTTGTTGATTCTTTTTATCATAATATCACTACTGGGAGATTTCCTGAGTTTTGTGTCAGATTTTACGTATGTCCGACTCCATAACTATAAATATTTCACGAGTAATGACTATTGTCAATTTATTTTATTGTTTGCATAGCTAACCCGACTATTCTATGGAAGTAATAGTGATGATTCTTCACAAAGAATACTTTCCATTATTTTTCTATGTGGCTGTTGCCCCAACGAATACTTAATTTAAACTTATAGTAAATTATTGTGACTATTGTCCCAACTTATTTTTGTATTATTTTCATGTAAAATGTGGCAGTTGCCCAATAAATGTGTAATCTATACTAATGAATATGGCGATTGTCTTTAAATAAATGTATTAAAACACTTTCGGTATTTTCTTTCAATATTATACTCAGGAATAACCAATTAAATAAAATTATAATTCTTTAGACAAAGAAACCGATTACAAATCAAATTGTAATCGCAGTGAAATCTTTATTAAGTAAAATACAAACAAATAAAAGGTACCAAAATAAAGAGAATTATTAAATGAAAACTTCTAAAATTAAAGTAAATAAATTAAATCAATATTATTGATTTATATATAGATACTATTGAAAATAGATGAAAATTGCGTCTGCTAGTAAATTTTAATTCACAGGTTAGCGTTATCCGATCGGGTTAAAATTTTGTATACTTCATTTTTTAAATAAATGGAACCACTTTAGGGGGCAAGAACCGAAGAAAAGAAGTCATTATTAACCTTTACAAAGATTAATAATGAAAACAACACAAAGTTAAAACTTTGATAAAAAAAATAAAATTCGACAAAGGACAAAACTAGATAAAACTGCAGACTGACAATGAGATCCTCAGTTATTTTGGAAGTATTCTTCAAAGGTGTTCTTTTTAAATAAGCTTCCTTTTGAACTGGCTTATATTTAATTGTTTTATTGCCTCTGGCAAGATTTTGGCCACCCGGTATACTTATTTGTGTCTAAACATTTTCTGTTTCCTTATCATACGTTAATTTAAAATTCCCAAATGTTGACTAATGTAAATAATTTATGTACTAGACAATAAACCAATTGTTATTCATGCAACGATCAAAACAACAAGCCTGAATACACAGGTTGCAGTGGTTCCACACATTACCATATTATAATTTAACACATTATTTCTTACAAACTTAAATTTCCATAAAAACACTGAACATAATGAATAACTGGGTTGCACAAAACTACTTTTTTTGCCTCGTTAAATGATACTAACACAAAATTATCACATATGAAGAACACTGCACTACGACAAGGGCTTAGTCATACATGAATGGTGGGCATTAGTAATATCAGTAATAGATCACTATTGTGTACTACAGATGGCACTGTTTCATTCACTAGTCCGCATTGCTGCAAACTGACAAGGTCACAAATACACTAATCCTGGAAGGGAGTGGAACTTTCGGCACAGAAGACTAAACAATCAGAATGGAATCTTTCAGGGAGGGGGAAGGTTCGCGCATTTCTAAGCGCGCATCGAATCCCCATATGTTCCTGGAATAGAATACAGCGATGCCATATTTGGTAGATTGAGAACAACAAATAATCTGGTACTCATTACAGAGTTGCCAGATGTACAAAGAAATCTGATTTGTACAATAATTTAGTAGTTACATACTTTGTAATTTTGAAAATAGATTAAAAAAATCAACAAAATGACAAGTTCAGCATTATGTCAAACCAAGACAACTTTTAGACAATTCAGAAAGAGTGATTTTGCAAATTTGATTAAAGTTGAAGATTTGTGCAATATTAAATTATAAACTCCTAATTGCGACCCTGACTACAACATTACAAAATACGCCCCTGACATCTATTCCAACAAGATACGCGATTCTGGAGTTAAATTGTACAAAGGATATGCCGCCAGTTTCCCTTCTGATTGTTTAGTCTTCTGTGCTTTCGGTGTGACGCTGCCTCTGAAGTGGTTTCCCCAAACACAAACACTACACTCTAATACAACCACTGGCGAGCGTTTCGACAACCATGTTGGCATCATGTGGAGGATATTAAAACTGACTTTTAGATCACACACAGCTATATAAACAATTAGTCAAACCGGTGTTAAATGTTAGTAACCAAGTTGTTCTACAATGCACTGTGAAATACCTTATGCAAACCGTCCAAGTAAATACATTTTCATAATTATTAGTCACTTTTCACTTTTTTAAATAGCATTAGGAATTATCCATGCAGCCAGTGATTAGTCAAGTGTTCAACTCACTTTATTTCGTTCAATACAACGAGACCGTTGAGATTTTGCAGGCCATATTTTGCTGAAATGAAAGAAATAATTACCTTCAGCTTTATCCAGTTCCTTTTCAACGGGAGTATCGACCTCCATGCTTTCTTCCTCGACCTTTTCTACAGCTTTAGGTTCTTTGGCTGGAACATCAGCAGCTGCTGACTTTTCATCCGATTCTTCAGTCTTGGCAACTTTCGAAGGTGGTTGTTCCTAAATAGAAATATTACAATAAAAACACAGAATAGTAATAGTAATAATCAGAGATCGGAATCCGGGCGTCATTTCAGAGCCGGCGTTAGACTTACCGCTATGATCGACTCGGTGCATTACCTACTATATCTGCATTTCTAGAGAATTGTTAAAGTAACATTATTGAATCATAAAACTTAGCAGAGGCACTCTCCCAGCAGTTTATAACTATGAGTTAGAAAAATTTATTTTCGTAATAAGAATGAGTCAGAATGCATTTACATCTATAATACTCTAAATAATAAACAATATCCCCTTGGGTTATTCTTCGATTTAAGTAGAGCCTTTGACTCTATAGACTATCAATTATTATTAGTACTCTACTGATTAATATGGGAGTTCCTCAAGGGTCGATACTTGGCCACTTACTCTTTATAATTTTTATAAACGATATGCCACGACAGTAACAATATCACTTGTAGAAATAACTTACATGATGAAACAATACGCCACGCCAACTCATCTGCAGATGAGTTTGCAATGTGGTGCTCAAATAATGGCTTACAAGTAAATACCAAAAAAAAGTATATATACAGTGTGTCCCAGGATAGATGTAACAAGAGGTGTTATGGACCAAAAATTTTGGAATTTTGGAATGGTATTTGAGGACTGAGTCCTGCTTGTTGTAAAACTAAAATATTTCAAAAAAGACTTGATTTGGTGTTCTACATTTATAAGCAAAGTTGTAAAAATCACCACTAATAAAGTACCTTTATTTTTCAAAATATGAAAAAATTCCACTAAGAAAAGTCAATTAGAATGCAATTTTATACCTTTATACCAAGTTTCAGGAATATAAAATTATTTTTTTGAAACTAAAAATAAATTAGTATTTTATTTTGAACCATTCAATTAAAACTGCATAGAAATTATTTTTTGTGAATTAATATTTAAAGTTATGCAGAAGCTAAAAGTAGGCTATGAGAAAAGCAGTGGATACACATTTATCATTTATTATTGACATATCTGTCAAATGTAGTCAATATTATCCTTAATTTCTGTTTCAAATTAACGAACCAAGCATAAAAAATTAAGTGAAAATGGTACTCACAGTGCGTGAAAAAATTTATATTGTGCAATATGCTACGGAATTGGCGATGAAAACTCGCTAAGAGAAGTGGTAAGCCAATTTAATTTGAAATTTCCAAACACTGCTTTGTCACGTACTCAGGCTATGAGAATAATTAAAAAGTTTCTGGTTCCTGGTAGTGTTCTTAACATGAAAAGAAAAATAAAAGCATATGATGAGGACAATGTTGGGGCTATTATAGCTCATGCCTCTGTTATAGAAAATCCTAGGATGCCACTAAGAGAGAGATCAGCTCTTATTATTATTAGCAAGTCTGAACTCCAAAGAATTTACAAGGCAAAGAAAATTAGGGCATATAAAGCAAATTATAAACATACGCTTGAAGAGGGAGATGACAGAATTGTCGGTTTTGGGCTTCTGAAAATCCAAATTTTAGAATTCATTGTAGAGGACAATATTATAAAAAAGTGAATGTGTGGTGTGTCGTTTCTTATCACGTTGGAGTTATTGGACCTTATTTCATTGAGGGAAGGTTAAACCAGCACACTTACTTACAGCTTCTTGAAAGATTTTCTGAAGAACATTTGAATATTTTAAGAGATATGCCTTTAGTTCATTTTCAACATGATGGTTGCCCTGGCCACTCCACAGAAATGGTTAATCAGTGGTTGAATTTAAATTTTGGAGAAAATTGGATTGCCAGGAATGGACAGATCAAGTGGCCGGCGAGATCCCCAGATCTATCAATATTGGATTTCTTTTTATGGGGTCGCCTCAAGCAGTTGGTTTACGTTGAACCACTTCCTAACGAAGTAGCAGTATTGAAGCAGAGAATTACAAATGCCGTAAACTCCATACTGTTAGATCATATTCGAAACAGTTTTAAGGACTTCAGGCGAAGGATCGAAATGTGTGTGGATGTGGGTGGTAGCTACGTTATTACTTGTTATAATTTTTAAACCTCATTAATCTTCTGTTAGTAATTGTTTCTTGTTTTACAATTAGTTCGATTAACATTATACCTTCTTACATCTCGTTTATTCAATTTTTTATTTACCAATAGCCTACTTTTTGAGATGATTAACATTTGCTCCTACACAACTTTAAATATGAATTCAACTCTCAATTAGCAAAAAATGGGAAGTTTCAAAAAATAATTTTATATTTCTGAAATTTGTTATAAAGGTATAAAATTGCATTCTAAATAACTGTCCTTAGTGGAATTTTTTCATATTTTGAAAAATAAAGGTACTTTATTAGTGGTGATTTTTATAACTTTGCTTATAAAACACCCTGTAGAACACCAAATCAAGTCATTTTTGGTATACTTTAGTTTTACAACAAGCAGGACTCAATCCCCAAATACCATTCCAAAATTCCAAAATTTTTGGTTCATTACTGTACACCTCTTGTTACATCTATCCTGGGACACACTGTATATGTAGTTCATGACCAAAAATAGTAAACAGGAGTTTAGCCCTTTTTATTGCAATTAATAATCAAACTGTGGAACGTGTAACATCTATAAAGTTTCTGGGCGTTATTCTAGATGAGAAATGACATGGCCATATCCGACCATATTGAAAATATTCATCAATTTTAAAGAGAAATCCCGATTTTGAAATTGTAAAAGGAATAAAAGAAAAAATTATTACCGACGTACAAGCATTATGGGTAACTGATATACCATTATCAAAAATAAAATATGCTCCCTTGACGACAGCTGATTGCGAAAGATCGTTCTCAGTACATAAGTGGATATTGAATCCTCGTCGAAACAGGATAAACAAGGAAAATTTGGAAAAAATAACTACAGTACTTTTAGACTCAATAGATACCTAATTAATTTTCAAGACATATTTGATTGAAAAAGTATACTTGTTTTTTAAATAATTGTATGTACTATAGTGTAACATAGACATATTGAATTGCGGCTGTTTGAAATAAAGTAATATTATTTTATTATCATTATAAAAACAATGAACACATAATTTTTGCCAATAAATGTTCATAATAAATATTTTCCATTTTGCATATTTTTTTTCCACTATTACCTTAATACGGACCTGGAATGACGCCCAAATTTCCAATCTCTGGTAATAACAGAAATAATTCAACAAACTACTCACATTATCTAACATATTTTTTAAAAATTCTACTTTTTTGTTTGTTTTCTAGTATGATTTCAACGAACCTCAACTGGAACAATTTCATCCTCATTCTTTCGTTTGGCAGGATTTTCAAAAACTATGTCCTTGAAGCTGGACACTACTGGCAATTCTTTCGACACTTCTTCAGGAATGGCCTCATTTCCTTCCCTTGTTACAAGCATAGCTAACAATCCAGCTGTTTTAGCAGCCTTAGCTTCTGCAGAAAGAACAAAAAATCAGTATAAAAGCATTAGAATCAATAATGGCACTTAAATGTGTCATCCTTAACCTAAACGTCATGTAACAATTTTCAACAGTCAATGAAATGAGCAGGTACATGGTAATAGGGTATTAATTACGCTAGTATGCTTGATTTACTTTCGAGGATACAAAATACTGAGCTTATATGAAGATAAAGTAACGACTATTGTTTTCCTAGATCTAAAAAGTGCATTTGAAACGATTGACAGAGCTAAGCTGTTTAAGAAACTAAAAACATTAGGTTTTAAGGGGATAGTCTTAAATTGGGCGAAAGATTATATGGATAATAGAAGGTAAAAAGTTAAGGATAGGATTTCGCAGAGTGAGTGGGAAATATTCATTTATTTTCGGTTTATTATAAATATTTAAAAAAATCATATATGGTATAATCTTTAAAATAGTTTCAGATACTTCCCATTGCTCTAAGGAATACAACCATATACAGATTTATCATAAACTTCGTGTATAGTTAAATGCCATACTCTAATAATGAAATTAGGAACTATTTGCATTGACAAGGTACGATATTCAAGTGCAACAGAAATGTACAACAAAAAATATATATATAGATGTATTCGTTACAACAACAGCAGTTATTTAAAACAGTTTTAAAGATTATACTATATTTGGTTATTTAATTATTTATAATAAACTGAAAATAAACGCACATTTTCCTCTCACTCTGCAAAATCTTACCTTAAATAGCATACTAGGACCTTTACTATTTTTTATATTTAAACAATATATTCCTAATTTTTGAAACAGCGAAATATCTATTCGCCAATGACACAATAATATATATGTCATATATAATAATAATAATCATAATCATATTATTATTATTATATATGCATATTAAATCTTGTAGCTAAAATGAATCAACTGTTAGAAAATGTATGGAAGTAAATAAATTAAAATTGAACATAGCAAAAACAGGAATGATATTAGGGTGAAGTCATATAGGGAGCAACAGGTCGAAACTTAAATTGTGTGGAGATTGTTAAAATAGTTAATGAAATTAAATATCTAGGGATTATAATCGGCAATGATTTGAGTTTTAATAAAAACATCGACTATATGTGTAAAAATACACTAGTACATGGCAACCCAAAGAAATTATAATTTCAAGAAATGTAACATAGATAAATTAAATGAGGAGATGTGCTCTTTTATAGGAGGTAAGGAAGACAATGTTGAAAATATAGAAGATATAAAACAGTTTAATAAGAAAATAACAGATGAAATACAAAAAAATACCCCAACTTTTAAGACCCAGTACTATTCCTATCAACTTCCACCATACATAATCAAAATGATAAAAACCAAAAGAAAAATGTTACGGGAATATTACACAAGCCCAGACCCCAATATAAAACGGAAAATAAATGAATACAACAAAATAGTACAAAAAATGATACTTCAGTATAAGACACATTGTTGGCTGCAGATATGTCACGAAATCAAGAAATCAGACGGACGTCTATTTTACCAAAAAATCAAAAAATTATCAAAATACAACCCTAAACACAATACTCCAGAAATTGAAGAGAATGGGCAAATATTTAATAAAAATGAAGACAAGGCCACCATATTCGCAAACTATTACGAACAACAATTTGCAGAGTCAAAATCCAGTTTTTGATCAAAATAAATATGATGAAGTAAATAGATGGTACCACGAATACTTTAACACAGAGATTCCTAACAACCCTATAGAAATCGAGGAAGAAGAATACTTCAATATTCTACACAAGCAAAAAAATATATCACCAGGAGTTGACAGAATACCATGGTCAGTAATTAAACAACTAAATTATCAGGTTCGTTGTTACATTTTAAAAATCTACAAATATTGTCTAAAGCACCATTTATTTCTCGAAAAGCAAGAGCAACAATTATCGACCAATTACTCTACTACCAGTACTAGGAAAATTATTTGAAAAAATTATAAGAAACAAATTATATGATAAAACTAGGAACATAATTCCTAATCACCAGTTTGGTTTCAAAGAAAAATGTGCCACCATTCATCCACTGACGATTCTCACCTCAAACGTCCAGACTGCCAAGCACGAAAATTTAAAATCGGCAGCAATATTTCTTGACATCAAAAAAGCGTTTGATAGCGTTTGGCACAAAGGATTACTATACAAATTTAAAAAAGTAGATACTCCTGATTATCTGATACCCTATTAAGAAACTACCTAGAAAATAGAACACTACATGTAAAGGTTGACGGCGCAACATCGGAAGAATTTATTATTGAGCAAGGGGTTCCACAAGGATCACCACTTTCACCCCCATTGTACAACTTATACAGTTATGACATCACCACTCTACAAAATCCATCTGAAGACACAACATACATACTGCAATATGCTGATGACACTACATTGGTGGGATATGATAAATTATTGCAGAGTTTAATTCCTAAGTTGCAGGCAAAGATGAATGAGGTTCAAGTGTGGTTCAATAAATGCCATAAATGGCGTCTACTTCCAAATCCTAATAAATCACAATTCGTTATATTTAACGATGCTCCCTCTCTGTCCTCCCCTACAATAAGCATTGCAAACGAACATGTAAAACCAACACCTTCGGCCAAATATTTAGGAATTAACATGGATCAAAAACTGAATTTTAACCAACACTCAGCAATTATCAAATCGAGAATAAAAAACCGAGCAAAACACTTCAAATCACTCACATATAAAAATGAAGGAATATCTACTAAAACAACCACAAAAATCTACACATCTATATGTCGACCTATACTGGAATAAGGACACACTCTATATGTCAATTGCCAAGCGCCGGTACTAAACAACTTAAAAGTTGCCTAAACCTTTTCGCTACGCATTATAACTAAAATTCGGCATCCAGTCAACAACCTCCACAATCCGCCGAATAATTTACTATATGAAAAAACTAGGATAACCCCAATCTTGCAACTGTTACGACCTCTCTGCCGTACAAGAAACCGCAACAGAAGATCAAAATTCAAACACCCAGAGATGTCTCTAATTGAAAAAATATCTTCATTAATTCCAAACTAATTAATATAAAATTTTTTTAGATAATACTTACATAAAAATTTGTTTGCTTTTTTTTTATAAAATGTATTCTTTTTAAATATTCCACAAAAAAATAATGTATCAACAGTAACAATGTAGGAAAAATAGGCTGAAGGATTCCGGTCGATAGCCGTTTGAATATGTATTTATTATGTATTCAATAAAGAACTTTTATTATTATTATTATACTAGTTCACAAGTTCAAAGCTGTGTTAATTCTTGATAAAGCTCATAAAAATATAAGTGAGGGCTCATTGGATTCGGAATGACGTCTAGAAAAATGCTCAAAATTTTCAAACCCACAAACGAATTTTGTTTTTTGTAAATAACTCCAAAACTATTAGTATTTAAGAAATTTTAAAGAAAATTTCTTAAAGAGGAAGAAATTTCCAATAAAAAAGTCCTGACTCCCGAAACTCTATCTCTATTATTAATAATTTTAATTTTATGTTGAAAATAGAGCTCCGCGCGGCGAACACTAAGCCATTACGATGGTCTGAAACTGGCCGTAATAAGTAGAAATATTTTTTAATGTTATTAAATATTAATTCAAAAATTTTAAAAAATCGTGGTATTATTTAGATACTTGAAGGAACAATATCCCGTTAAAAAAATTTTTTTTAATTTGCGTTTATATTTCAAGTCGGATAATTGTTAAACAAAAGTCACTAAAATTATTTCGCTTCGTGGAGACCCTATGTTAACTATACTTTATAGGATTATGACGTTGCGATGTTTTTAATTGTTATAGTCTATTAGTTATTTAATCTAACAAAAAACTAAAAAATGAAAAAGAGGTTGAAAATTTCTTTTTATTAATTTTAATTATTATTACTGTTTTTATATTCAAAAGTACTATAAGATCATATAAACTTTAAATTTTCATTGCTAATTGTTTAAACAAATTTTATAAACAAATAGATAAATTACGTATTTTTGAAAATTTTTCTTAAAAAATAAAAATATCTTTTTAATTGTCTAATCATGTTTTTCCTTTTTTCAATATTTGAACAAATTATTAATAAAAAATTTTATTCTTAAAATTTATTATTTGCAATTCTCTACAAGCTGGAAAAATGAAAAATTTTTGTTGTTAATTTATTTGTTTATTTAATAAACAATTTGTTATAACAATCGCCGAATGTGTTTATATTTTTTTTAGATAGAAAAAAATAATAAAAACAACCGTATACATAAACATGTCAAAAAAAAAAAAAAAATTAAATTTAAAATTCTATAAAAAATATTAAAATTTTTTTTTGACATTTATGTATACAGTTGTTTTTGTTATTTTTTTTTCTATCTAAAAAAAAATAAACACATTCGGCGATTGTCGATAACAAATTGTTTATTAAATAAAAATAAATTAACAAAAAAAATTTTTTCTTAATAATTTGTTTAAATATTGAAAAAAGGAAAAAAATGATTAGACAAACAAATTTTTTAAGAAAAATTTTTTTTCTTTTAACCATAATATTTTATAACCAATAAATTGGCAATTTTTTTTTTCAAAAATAAGTAATTTATCTATTTGTTTAAACAATTAGCAATGAAAATTTAAAGTTTATGTGATCTTATAGTACTTTTGAATATAAAAATAATAAAATTAATAAAAAAAAATTTTCAACCTTTTTCATTTTTTAGTTTTTTGTTAGGTTAAATAATTAATAACTGACTATAACAATTAAAAACATCGCAATGTCATAATTCCATAAAGTATAGTTGACATAGGGTCTCCACGAAGCGAAATAATTTTAATGGCTTTTGTTTAACAATTATCCGAAAGCTCAAATTCTTTGACGTAGTGTCTAGTAAGTAAAACATTAAACTAGTGGGTTTGCTGTAGTCAAATGATTTTCACTATTGTAGAGGTCAATTCAAAGAAGTCACAGATGTGCAAATAAATCGCGCAATATTAGCATACTTAGCTAGATCATCAGATAAAGATGGGGAAGTAAATCTCGCGAATCCACAAGAAATCATGGTCCCTCAAGAAATGAAACAGATGAATGGGTATACAATAATAATTACACTTATTTGTTTATGGTTTTGTTTAAGTTTCGAAGAAGTGTTTTATTTCCCTTTATATTTTATGTAATTATCACAATTAAATTTTTATGTGTTTGCGTTTTTGTTCAATTTTATATAAATATTCTTTTTAAAATTTTCAGATTTTGGTAACCACGATTTCCAATTGATGTAGGCACCTCTGTGCTACACAATGTGTTCAAATTTCTGACATGGGAACTCCTGCAGTAGGAATTCCCATGTCAGAAATTCAGACACATTGTGTAGCTATATGGCGCCTATGTTGATATCCAATATAGCACCTATATGTTAGTATCCAATATAGCGCCTATATGTTAGTATCCAATATATTAGTATCCAATATGATACCTATATTGTATCCAATATGGAACCAATGTTAGTATCCAATAAGATGCCAATCTTGATATCTAATATTATGCCAATATTTGATTGCAATACTGGGCATTTATTGTCAAAATCTGTTGCTCATTATATTGGCCCAATAAACTTGTGCTACAGGGGAAAAGCCACTCTCCGTCCCCCAGCAAACAACGTAAGAGAAACACAGAAGATGTCACTGGCATAAATACTGAAAATAGTGGCAATATTCACAAAACCTTTTGAGCTGTTTTGCCGAAGTGGCAAAAGAAAATAGTAACAATAACGAAAATATGTCGGAGAAAAGTTCAATTGCCAAGGAGCTTGAACTTTATTTAAATAGAACACGAATTGAAAGAAATAGCGACCCATATGCATGGTGGTTTATTAACTTCAATCAGTATCCACGTTTGTCAAAGTTTGCAAAAACATACCTCTCAGCCCCCTGTAGCAGCGTATATAGCGAGAGGCTCTTTTCAGAAGCTGGCAACGCATACGAAAACAAACGGAATCGTCTACTACCTCTGAATGCTGAAAAACTAGTCTTCACTCATCATAATGTGCCATTATTAAACTTTGAATATTAAGTTAATAAAATAACTAACCGATAAGTAACTGAAAAATAATAAAACTTTTATTTTCTACATACTTTATCTATATTTTTTTAACTATCCGGTTTTGGCCGGATATCACTATCCGACACCCAGCCGGATAGGCCGGATACCGGATATCCGTTGCATCTCTAATGTAACGGCTTAATGTTCACCGCGCGGTGCTCTATTTTCAACATTAAATTAAAATTATTAATAATATAGATAGAATTTCGGGAGTCCAGACTTTTTTATTGGAAATTTCTTCCTCTTTAAGAATCTCTCTTTAAAATTTCTTAAATAGTAATTGTTTTCGAGTTATTTACAAAAAACCAAACTCGTTATTTTTTCAATCTTTATTTGTTTATAACTATTGCATATGTTTATGTGCGGGTTTGAAATTTTTGAAAATTTTTCTAGACGTCATTCCGAATCCAATAAGCCCTCACTCATATTTTTACGAGCTTTATCAAGAATTAACACGGTTAACTTGTGAACTAGTCTAAAATGTTGCGAACAAAATTGGAGTTCCTTGTAGGGTTAGTTGGTATGTCAATAAAAACTAGAAAATTAGTGTACAACACCATAGTATTACCTCACCTTTGCTACTGTATCATTGTATTATATTTAGCTAATCAGGAGTGTATAGGGCGTTTACAAAAACAACAAAATAGAGCTATGCGGACAAGGTTGCAACAGATATACAACAATTTTAAGAATACAATGTGCTAGTTTTCATCCAAAAAATTAAGCAGGGAGAAGAGCCTGAATATTTACAAAATATATTAAAAACATTTGAAAATGTACATAATTATGATACAAGAGGGAGACAAAACTTTGTATTGCAAAGGGTGCGAACAACTTCTGGGCAGAATTCAATTTTTCGTAAATATAATAGTCTGGATCAAGTAGAAAAAGATGCACATAGCATTACTTCCTTTAAGAGACTTCTGAAAGACAGTCATATTTTATGATCAGTGGCTGTTATATGATCTATATATAATATGAAATGAACCACATTTGTTTTATGAATTCAATAAATTTACTATTATTATTAAATAAATTCAATAAACGACCCCTTCAAGAGGTCGATGCACCGATACGATACTAACCTTCAGAGCTGTCTGTTACAAAAAGGATTTCTTCCTGTTTCACATCAAGTTCCTTGGAAATTTTCTCATAGCTTTCAGACGCTGTTTTGCTGCCAACACCTTGGTCAAAGTACTTGGTAATATGAGAGGAAACATCCCCTTCGGCAGTGTGGGAGAACAGCAATTGTTGAGATTCAACACTTCCCGTTGAGTAAATGGCAACTTTTCTTGACTTGGCCCAAACCTCAAGGCATCCAGGAACATCGGCAAATACACTAAAAAAAAAAAAAAAAAAGATTAAATGTAGGTCTATTAACTTAATACGACCACTTAACTAAATCGAATTAAAGTTAATAGATAATTAGCCATTATCTGCCTGTGAAAAAAATTTATTTGACAATCCCTCAATGTGTTAGACATTTTGTGAGTTATTCCTATATAGTTGTGCTAATTTTCAATGAAGCACAACCATACCTGGAATAATAATATTAACTGAAAACAAAACTAGGCTAATACACTGTGTGTAGTGGCGGGCTGGGCATAGGGAGTTAGAATTGCAACATCGCGTGTGCCAGCTGGCTGAAATGAAATAACTGAGAACGGGAATGCTTCAGTGGTCTAACTCCGACTCTTTATCTATGCCGCCGACGGGCGTATTTGCTGTTACCTGGGTTGTCATATCTCTCGCACTACGTGGAGTACATGCCCAGTCCACAATTACACGCACTGTATAAAGCGATTACTAGTTTATTTAAAGTGAAAACATGCACTAATCCCTGGATGGGATTAGACTTTTCATATTACAAATTCAAATTCAGTGATTTTCTGGGTTCAAAATACACTGTCAGATATATGTTATATAAAAAATAATGACTGAATTTATGACTTTCTCGCCTATTTATACCACAGGAAAAGGATGTGCACTTTTTAACACATTCGCGAACAGTTAATTTCAGATGATGTTAAAGGACACCACTGCTATAGCAGTGCATATTTGTGATGCCCGAAAACGCACTACTGTTGTAGCAATAGATTTATAGATAAGAATAAATGACGTTACTTATTTACTGTCCCACAGCAGCATTATAAAATTTTGGGTCATTTTCGAACTACGTGGGTATACCGCAGAGCAGCTACTGCATATGCAGTAATATTGCCATTGTGATTCATGCAAGTGAAGCGGGTTAGTGCCCTCTCGTTTGTAATTACTTTATTTTTTACGCTTATAAGTTATTCAAATTTGCTAAGGTAAGTATGCTAACGTAGTTGAGATAGTATGGAGTTTGGAATTTGAAATATTGTAGGTTATTTTATGCAATTTATATTTAGGCAGGACCGTTCCTAGATGTTTGTAGCGTATGTGTGGGTGTGGGGCCAACATTAGCGCCCCACAGATGCTCAATAAAAACAAAAGTACATTTCAGTCATTGCATTGCATAAAAAATTACAGTCGTTGAAATAACAACAATCCAGGGAATCAAAACCCCAATGGTCAGATGCACTTTTCTGAAAAAATTCCCCTTCTGAAAATTACAAGAGAAAAAAATTACTTTTTAAATTGTAGGAAATGCAAGGATGAAGGAAAATTAGTGCAGACGCCCTGCAGATGTAAAAGATGTGAAGCAAAACCAGCACTGTGTGTACCATGCTTCGAAAATTATCATCTTTATGCAAGTGGCAATATGATGTTCTGAGAATGTTTAGTTTTAATTTGAATGAACATTTTTTTATTTTTTCATTTGAATAAACATTTTTTAAATTTTATTTTCATTTGAATAAACATTATTTAGCAAATCTTTAGTTGTCTGTTTTCATAAAACCAGTGCAGTATGTAGCAATTGAATCAAACTGGCTGCCACAGTTGGGACAGTGAACTGCTATAGTGGTTACTGCATAACAGTTTACTGTCCCAACTATGGTATCCCGTTTGATTCAACAGGACAGTGCTGCTAAAGCAGTAGGCATTTTTCAGTTTATGAAAAACTTTCAGTTCATATAATAACGACGTGATAAAATTTTCATAAAAATCACACCAGTACTTCAAAAGTTATGGCACTGTATTTTTGAGTTCATCTATGGTTTCAGTACTGCCCGTGAATGTGTTAAGATCTTATAGGTCTTGAATAATAAAAAAAAAAACCGTTGAACAATATTGGTCTATTATCGAATTATCTAGCAATATCTAATAGAACTGATTTTTTTTTTACCTTAGACAAATTTTTGGCAAACATGTTTAACCCTTTAAGTACGGCTCCTTATTTTACCAATCTAAATACCAGACGGCTCCATTTTGAGTGGCGTAGGGACGGTTGCCGTATATATACGGCGTCTTTTTTGTAAGTGCGAATGCATTTAGTGCCATATTTAAATTGCATTTTATAAGTTAGATTTATTATATTACTTTTATTAATTGTCAAAAACAAACACAAAGTAAACAAAGTTTTATTCAACATTCCGAAAATACATGCGCCGTTTATGTACGGCATCTGGTCGCGCAGAAGTGCCGTCTGGTGAAGAAGTTTGAATGAGCCGTTTAACTACGGCAACCGTTCCTCGAGTTTGCAATTTTTAAAGTGCATTTAAACGGCGGCCGTCCCGAGAGCAAAAATTACCTTTAACGTATATATACGGCAGTCGGCGGTGGGACAAAGTCAAGAAAGCCGTTAATATACGGCAACCGTCCTTAAAGGGTTAAGACTTATAGGAGAGTACGATGCAGCTCCTTCATGATATATTTATTTGCTTGATAGGTTGCAGCAAGGGCAATTGTCTATTATCTTCAACAATTTTTTTTATCGTAGTTAGTAAATTCCAAAAAATGGGATGTTATGCATGATACTAGGAATAACAGGTATGTCCCGTTCATTGAAGAGTATTGATTTAGCTGGCATACTACTTCACTAGGGGCATAGTTTTAAATAGAAATGTGTTTTTATTGCAATGAAGCGATGCCGACAGTTTTTTTTTCTATAATCAACAAGACTCCATTGATCATTTCACTCAATGACATAGCAGCCATTGAAAGCCCATTTTTTGACGACATTGCATCAATCAAATTATTATTATTAGTACATTAACCTAGATCGGTTTTTGATAGTACCAACATGCAAAATTATCACTGTAATTTTATTTATCACCAGAATCAACAGAATTATCGTATGTAATATCACTAGTGCTTAAAATTTTATCGAAAGCGTTGTTGCCTGGTAATATAAAGAGTGCAAATTGGCAGTTTATTATCTGATTAAATCCCGACGCTTCAGCAAGAGGGATTTAATCTTTGATAATAAACTGCCAATTTGCACGAGGTATATTAACTTTTGACAACTTAGTTTGAGAAAAAATTTATAGATAAAATTTAAAAGTACGAGTGGTATTTGGGGAGAAGATTTCACGAATAAATAATTCATTAAGTATATCTTCAATATTATGTTTTGTAATTATTGCCTTCAGACGTTTTCTTGTCACTTTTTTCAATTTCATCATTTTTTTTCACTATTTTCAATTTCATCATTTACGTCATATAAAAATGCATTTCCAAAACGATTTGTCTAATAAAAAACAAAGTAGGTATAAATAATGTAATGGCAATGACAATTAAGATATGTTAAACTATAGGTATTGTAACTAAAGACTGGTATTCCCAACAAAGAGTCTTCTAGCACGCTTCGACAAATCACACTACGAGTAAATCCAGACAATACTGCATTTTACCAATCTCTCGCTTTTACGTTCTAAGGTGTGGAGACCAGATGAACTGGTACCATCATCTAGTAACCCTAGCTTAACACTGTGTAAAGAGTGAATTTCTAAATAATTATTATATTAAAGCGTTTCTTAATATATACTTATGTATTTAATTAGGGATGCTCCGAAGCTCCGGTTCTGCTTCGGTATTCGGCAGCTTCGGCTGGATTTTAAATATTCGGCCTTAGGCCAAAGTGGGTGGGGCTTCGACCGAAGCACAAAATTCTTGTTAGAATTTGCACGTTGGTACTGTCAAAAGCCGATCTAGATTGGTTTACCACCAATAATGTCGTTTGAATGGTGCAATGTTGTGAAAAAACGGACTATCATTGGCTATAGCGTTAATGAGTGAAATAATCGCTGTAATTCACACTGTGCCCATTTTGACATGTTTCGTGAAATATTGTCCCCAAATACCACTCGTGCTTTTAAATTTTGTCTATAAATTTTTTCTCAAGATAGATTTATAATGTGCCCGGTAACATGGCAACAGGGTTGGGAAAAAAACAGTTTTTTTTGTTTAAAACAGCATTTTAAATGCTATGTTTAAAACATTTAAAACTCTATTCAACTAAAATTAAATGGTGACAGGTTACTATGTCTGCTCTTACTACTTGATGCCAGATGGCGCTCTTAAACGGATTTTACAACACTCTACAAATAAAATGCTCAGTTTAGTGCATGTGACCAATGGCTATCCTTTTGTGAGTGTGTTTACTGTTTATATTGGAATTATTCATCAGAATGGATCATCAGCACTTTTCCTGCTTTTTCACAAACTCCAAAATAATACATTTGTTTAAAACATCGCATTGTGTATTAAATATGTTTCAAACATTTGTTTAAAACACAGTGCGACGTTTTAAACATGCCAACCCTGCATGGCAAGATATTTGCATAGTCTGGAAATTGCTGCGCGAGAGCGTATCTATTATTCCTAGTATCATGGATGTTAAGTACCATATACAACGTGATCTACCATGATATGCGGAAAATTTAACAGTAGGTTGTCCCCACCGAAAGGAGTTAAAAAAATGAAAAATTAAAGAAATAACGACCAAAAAAATTACCTTATTTTTTTTGAAAAATGCACCGCCAATGATTAACTAATCTAACGTAACGCGGTACAACTATATCACTTTATCAGACTTGGGATTGACACCACTGACAGCAAAGCTGGATAGGATAGAAGTGACTTTTTGGTTTTAATCAAATTACACTATAAAAATAGCAAAATAAATTGAAATAAATAGAAAAGACATTGACCTTATGCTGAAATGACAAAGCAGATATACGAGATATTTAGTTAAACCGGTCAATAACATGGCGGTGTCCCTATTGTTCAACCGAAAGCAAAAAAAACGCAGCTCTCTGATCTCGCTGGCCGGCTTCACTTTTTATGCCAATTAAGGAAATGTAAACAACTCGAATACGTTCTTTCACAAGTAAGTTCGTCGACCTATTCAGGAGTAGTAGGTCAGGACCTACTCAACATCAGTAGTGTATCTTCGCAAATTTACTAATAATTTAATATACTAAATTACCCCAGAACCCTCTAAAATTTTGCAGGGCCTTTCCCACATTGAAGACTAGTACCTACACCATTTTATTTTCCGCATATCATGGTAGATCACGCTGTATTCCTTTGGTTTTTCTGTTTTTCTAATATTTTTATCTAATTATCTATTAAGATGTACAATAAATGACATTTTTTTTTAATTTCATTAAAATTAATTTTATGAAAATAAGCCAGGAGTTTATGAAAAACCAATTTTTGTGTCAGTCGATGTTTCAGTTTATATTATCACCCTCAGAACTCTTCATTTATGAAAATTACCACAATCCTCAAAATTTCCAAGACATTGAAGGATAGCAAAATTAATTTTTTTTAAGGATAAAAACGGCTAATTTTAAAGTAGGTATCCATCCAATTATTAATTTTCGAACCAAACATTCATTATGAATGTAGTAATTCTTGAATCTAGTAAAATTGTTCTTTTGACTTAAATACACATTCAATTAAAGCATTTGTTTACAAAAAATCATTAAATATTTAACAACTTTGAATGATGACCTTATTCTAATCTCATATTTAATTTTAACACTGACAGTAGATAAAAATTTATTTTTAAAACAGCAGGGGTTATATTTAAATATTAATTTACTACAAATTACGAAGATTGAGTAGGAAAGTTTATTCTAAAGTTGTGTTTTACAATCCTAGTTATTGATAAAAAAAAAACTACGATAAACAGTTCGACTAAATCTATCTCTTTCAAATTATAAATGCACATAAATTGTTAAACCACTCACAGTAAATGGTCAACTAAATTTGACACGACAAACAGAACAATCTAGTTTTGACTGAAATTTTAATTAGAGATGCAACGGATATCCGGTTACTATCCGGTATCCGGCCACTTTATTACTATCCGGCTGAGCACCGTATAGTGACTTGATATCCGGCCAAAACCGGATAGTTAAAAAATAAAAAATGGTATAAATAACGAAACAGTTTCATTATTTTTCACATCCTTCATTACAATTATTACTACAAACTGGAAATATCTATAGATTAGTTACTAAATCAATACTTAAAGTTTACCGATGGTAAATTATGCTGAATTAAGACGAGTTTTTCAGCGTTTAGAGGGGTAGTAGACGAGTGCGTTTCTTTTGGTATATGTTGCCAGCTTCTGAAAAGACTGCTTACACTGCTTCAGGGAGCTGAAAGATATATTTTTACAAACTTTGACGAAAGTATATACTAATTGGAGTTAGTACACCACCATGTGTAAGTGTCACTATTTCTATGAATCCGTGCTCCTTTCAAATAACAATCAATCTCCCTGGCCATTGAACTTTTCTCCTACTATTTTTTTCATCACTTTCTCAAAATAGTCCCAGAAAGTGTTTTAAATATCAGCAGTAATATTAACCGGGTTTCTCTTACTTTGTTTACTGGAAGGAGAAGTACCACTTTTACTATCCCTGCTTGAATATGAATCATCACAACTATTACTTCCACGTCCAGTGGAAGTATAGTAACGACAAAAAAATTTTTAAAAATTTTTATTGCCCAAATAGGCTTAAAATGTCATGAAACGTCAAGATTTTAAGTTTGAGCGAAAAAAAAATTTTCTGTCTGTCTGTAACTTTTTGTGCGCACGTTTACTCTGGAACCGTTTGAGATATTGACTTGAAATTTGGTATACATATGTACTTTAACGAGATCTAGAACTAGATTATATTTTCATCTTGTTCCGTCGAAGGGTTGGGGGGTCAATTGGGGTAAATGGGTAAATCAAGCAGGTAAGAGTCAATGAAATTGGTATTTAGTATATACAAGAGAAGCTGAGGTTTCAAAAAAATTTTGGCATTAGCCACCCCCATTACCACCCCCACCTCCTTATTAAAGGGGATGAAAAAAAAATGTGGTTTAGTGCATGTACAGGAACCAGAAACCTCAAAATATTTTTTTACTTCATCCACCCTCCACTACCACCCCCCTCCCACTACCGATGTGGGGTATTGTTTTATGGGTTTTTGGGGTAGAGGATTTCAAATATTATATTATTAAAGTTCCATAAACAATTATTTTCACATACAAAGTTTTTTCGTTGTGAGTGACTTGGATAGAGAATCTGGATGTGGAAGTAGTGATTCCTTGGGCAGCGGTTTTTTTTTAATCCTCCAACAGAATAATTTGACGGGATATTTTAGCATGATTCTTATCAAAAAAACTGGTTTTAAATCTGAGGTCTAGAAGAGTTGCCAGTAAGTATTTTGTTGCCAAAACGTATTTTCAATCCAACTTTCAATGTAAGCCGGATAGTTGGCCGGATATCCGGTATCCGGTACAAGAAGCACGCCGGATATCCGGTATTCGGTATCCGGCCAAAACACTATCCGTTGCATCCCTAATTTTAATATACTTGTCTCAAATTTTACTCCCATATCCAGTGGAAGCGTGGTAACGGCAAAAAAAAATTTGAAAATTTTCATTGTTCAAATAAGCTTAGAATGTCATGAAACGTCGGGATTTTAAAGTTTGGGCAAAAGAATAAGTTTGCCTGTCTGTCCGGTCCGTCTGTAACTTTTTTTTGTGCGCATGATTACTCTGAAACTGTTTAAGATATTGACTTGAAATTTGGTACACGTAGGTATTTTAACAAGATCTGGAATAAGATTATTTTGATCTTATTCCGTTGGGTATGGTAGGGAGTAAATTGGGGGTAAATAGATAAATCCAGCAAGTAGGAGTCCATAAAATTGATATTTAGTATAGGTCTCAAAAAAATTTTTTGCCACCGGGTGAAAATAATAAAATTGTGATTTAGTGTGTATACAAGAACCAAAGGTCTCAAATTTCTTTTTTTACTTCATCCACCCCCACTACCACCCCCACGCCCACTACCGAAGAGACCTATCGTTTTATAGGTTTTTGGGGTATGCGATTTCAAATATGTAATTGAAATTCCATAAACAAAAATTTCCACATAGTGGAGTGCAAATATAGTATCAACATTTCTTTCCATCGTGAGAGACTTAGATAAAATCTGAATGTGGAAGTAGTGATTCCTTGGGCAGCGTATTTTCTTAATCAATTAAAGAAACGTTAGGCAGCCTAAGGAATCACTACTTCCATATCCAGATTTCCTATCCAAATCTCTTATAACGAAATTTTGACACTATATTTGCGCTCCACCATGTGGAAATAATTGTTCATAGAACTTTAATAAAAACACAGGCACACACAAAATATTTAAGTGTGAAGACCTAGACCACTGAATTCCTACTCGTTTGGATGCTGATAATCAAAAAAATATACTGCTCTCAAATATTTTTTTTTTTGCTTAACAAGTATTGACTTTCACTAGCGAAAAATGTTTTAAACAAAAGTTGTTAAGTTCAGAGGGGGACATTTGGGTAGAACAAAAAGATGTCCCCCTCTGAACGGAACAACTTTTTTTTTTAAACATTTTTCGCTAGGGCCTCTACCTGAGGAGACATTGTCTAATAAAATTGATACTTGTTAAGCAAAAACAAAAAATTTGAGAGCCAAACTAAAAACAGTAGTATATTTTTTTGATTATTAGCATCCAAATGAGTAGGAATTCAGCGGTCTAAGTCTTCGTACCTGAAAACTGTTTTTTTGTGTGCCTGTATAATTTGAAATTGTCTACCCCAAAAAATCGTAAAACAATATGCGACTCGGTGGGTTGTCGTGATTTAAAAATTCCTTTAAATCCTAATTTTATGAACAATTACTTGCTTGCCTCACCTGTTTACCTCCCAGCCCTTCAACAAAATAAGATCAAAATATAATTTAGTTCCAGATATCATTATAATACATAGGCGTACCAAATTTCAAGTTAATACCATAAACTATTCCTGAGTAATCGCGTGCACAAAAGAATAACAGATGACAAATTTTCTTTTGCTCAAACTTAAAATATCAATATTTCATAACATTCCAAAAATATTTGAGAAAAAAAAAATTACCATTACTGCAGTTCTATTCCACTAAGTGGGTGTGGAAGTCATAACTAAAAAGAACGTCTGCAAAAACAGCATTTATTGAAGGTGCTGTTCTTTTCGAATCAATATTAATCCTTAATTTTACAAGGTTTGAAATACCTAAACAGTTTACACACAAAAAAAGTCCTACCTAATTAATAAAAGATTACTTACTGAGCCTTAAGATCTCCATTTTCATAACCCTTCTTGTAAATCAATCCTTGAATAGTTTTCAGGCCCTTATTATCGCTATTTTGTTCGGTAAATTCCTTAACAGCTGCAGTGGCACCGGCAAGGTCAAGTTCAGAATCCTTTAATATCTTCACTGCCTCCTTAACATTATCCTCTTCCCAATGTTCCTTTAAAAATTCTTCTGCTTGTTTCGTTACATATGGGAAAAGCGTTTCCTGGAAAACAAAATGGTAATTATAGTAGATTACAATAAAAGGAACGTTTCAATATAAACATTCAGTGCTGTCAAATATTTCCCAGGTCATGGAGTCAAAGCTTAAATAAAATGGCTTCCTTGTTAGGCCTATTTAAATCCACTTTCATTTTGAGGATATATACAATTGAAAGAAAATGAGTCCAGTAAAAGATGAGGTTTAACTTTGATAAAGAATTACACTTCTGTAATACAGCTGGAGTTTTTCAAAGTACCTATAAAATTGCATAACAAAATGAGGGTCATCTTGGACAAATCTTTTATGTTAGATAGAATCGACCGAAATATCAATATAAGATAAGAAAAATAAACCATAAACATCATGATTTAAACAATATCACAGATTTCTATCAACCCATGCATTAGGATAACAAGAGACATATAAACAGAATAGACAAATGTAGTTTTATATATGGGTCCTGAGATAAATGAGCACAAGAAAGAAAACAGATAAATTAGTAAAAGAAAGACCTATTCCCACTACAATGCATAGGCAGTTAGTAGCGATAGGTACCGATGCCCTACATTGACACACAACGAGGTGATAAAAATAAGATTTCACGAAATGTGTAACGTGTTGGGTGCAGTACATCCGTATTTCTTTTCCTAATTTCTGTTTTCTTTCTTGCTCTCGTTTGTCACAGGATATATAAAACTCCATTTGTCGAATCTGTATAGCATGTTCAGATTTAGGGAAGTTACTGACTTTGGTCGCTTATAAATTTGTACTGCCAATATGCAGATATATAGAGTTGAGTAAACTTTAACATGACGTGTGTATGAGTTGGTAATACAACGTACGATTCGGTATGCGATTGTGCACAGAGCTATTGCATGACGCAGAGAGAAACTAATCGCGTATGTCTGATCCTCTTAGTTCCACTAATTCATAAAAATAAAAAGTTCTCCTTAAAATCACTAAACATTATTTATTTACAGTTGGACATATTATATATAATCTTTATGTTTCTATACGTTTTACATTTGAAAAACAGTAAGTCATAATGATAGCATTTTAAAGTAAGCATGTTTATTCGTAATTTTTGACGATTTTTCGAATTTTTAATGAATATTTCAGTTAGATGCGCTCGATGAACCAAGAAAACCTAAACCTCATTTCATTGTTGGGCATTTAAGCTTTTAAATAATGGTCAATTTATATCGGTTCAGCAAGCGCTTCAATGCATAAAAAACAAAATCGTTTCTGTGGGAGTCGCAGTGGTGTCGATGTTGCGTGGGAATTTAAACATGTCAGCACTCAAAACCACATATTGTCATAAGTATAGAATAAAAATCCACGACCATCGTATAATCATTGCATTATACATTTAACAATGAGGTATTTTCCATTTTTTTTTTTTAAATTCAGTTTTGGTGATATATATCAAGTAATGTTATTATTTTAACAATTACTGCATAATCAATTTAAAACAAAACTATAATTTCTTAAATAAAAATAAGAATACGCCCTCTAGACACAGATTTCAAATGATTTCATTTGGAGGGGAATAATTTAACCAATAACAGACAACTTTCGCTTTAGACTGTAACTATCTTATATGAATGCCAAATTGTGTATTTACTTTGCATTATTTTACCTATAACACTTCTATTTTGCTCAATATCTTGAAAATCAACTAATATTATATACATGTATTTAAAAGGAATTAAAAGGTATTTATGTTTGTTATTATTTAGAAGCTATCTTAAAAATGTAAGCAAAACTCACGGCGAAGATTATGTGGCAATATTGATAAAAACGGCTCTTCACCTCTTCCAACTTTGCTTACCTGCTGTCAGTTGTTACTTCTTGTCACAATACAAGTGAAAAAGACATATTGGTTAGATTTATTTGTTGTTTGTTTATGTGACGTTTGATTTTATTTTATATTTTATCAATAAACTATTAAGATAGAGTTGATTTTTGTGAAAGAAGATTCATCCAATTTGCCCAAAGTTGATTATGACATGACAGATTCTTTCTATAAATAAAATTTGGATTTTTTGTCAGCAAACGTGAAAAATCAACACGACGTTAAAACACATCTGTCATCTGACTAGCCGTTGACACTGTTGCTATATATTGCGAAATATGTTTTTAAAAATCTAATCGGCATTACAAATTATTTAAAACATTTAATAAGCCACGCCTATTATTATTTTTTACATCACAAAATTAAATTTTGTGGATAAATATATTAACATTGATCTAATAAACAAGCTTTATACTCCTGTTTTCTTGATTTATCTTTACTAGAAATAGAGAAGAAATTTCAACTTGGCAACACCACACTGTTTTTGTTTTGTATAAAACCATTCTATCTACAAATCATCAAATCAACACAGAGTACCTACGTCATCGGCAGATTACATATGTCATCAAATTAAAACGCTTTTCGCGCCATTTATTTTAACTCTTGTTTTGCCAAAAAATTGATAATTCTTTTAGCGGAAATTTGTATTGGAAGGCTTGTTTATACATATTCTATGAAAGGATTCTGTGAAAGGATGCAGGGGGCTCTAAGAATAATTGAAAAATGGTGCAGAGAACACTCGCTGTCTGTTAATCCCAGGAAGACGGAGATGGTTCTCTTCACAAGAAAAAGGAAACCAGGAGCACTGAAAGCACCAGTTCTCCTGGACACAACACTAAGTTTCGCATCAGAAGTGAAATACCTTGGGGTAACCTTCGACGCCAAACTAACATGGAATCTTCACTTAGACAGAGGACTAAAAAAGGCTTACATTTCTTATGAGCAGTGCCGCAGGACCGTGGGGAAAACCTGGGGAATGAAACCCAAAGTGGTCATGTGGATTTACACTGCCATCATAAGATCAATGATAACCTATGGAGCTGTGGTCTGGTGGCCTAAGAGTAAACAGACTACAGCGAGAGCCAAGCTCAGCCAAGTGCAGAGAGTTGCCTGCCTAAGCATAACAGGAGCTATGCGAACAACGCCAACGAGAGCAATGGAGGTAATGCTGTGTTTGCCACCACTAGATTTACATCTAGGAGAAGTGGCCTTAATAACAATGGCACGCCTCAAGTCCGTTGGCCTACAACCAAATGTAGGCTGTGGGGAGACCAGAAGTCGCCTGTGGAACGAGGCTGTCAGGAAGACGCCTCTTCTACAGGCATGCACAGATGGCATCTCTCCCCGATTTGTCTTTGATAGACCCTACACAATACAGACAAACAGTGAAAACGAGACCGCTGGTGAAGGTGTGATTAACATTTTCACAGACGGATCAAGGAATAAGGAGGGGGCAGGATGTGGAATATATTCCAGAAGCCTGCAAATCCAATATAAATGGACTATGGATGAGCGAGCATAGTACAAACTGAAACTGGCGGGCATAACCATAGCCGCAAAAGAGATTGTCCGCAGACAAACTACGGGCAAAACAATCAGGATCTACACAGACTGTAGACAATCACTACTAGCCCTGAGAAGTTACAAAATAACCACAGGAGCAGTATGGGAATGTCATCAAGCACTTGTGGGTGCCTCCAGTACGAACAACATCTCGGTATGCTGGGTGAAAGGATACGCACAGTGCAGTGGCAACAAAAAAGCCGACAAACTGGCCAAGAAGGCAGCAGGCCAACTTATTTTTGGACCAGGCCCGGCCAGTCTGTTACCGATTACGGCGATAATACAATTAATTAAGGAGAACACCCACAACGAATTTAAGAAGCTGTGGGATGAAACAAGCAGCTGTCAGCTTGCTAGGGAACTACTCACGTATCCCAACAAGAAAACAGCAATGGACTACCTGGCAATGACCAGAAGGAATCTACGTTTTATAACAGGAATCCAGACTGGACACTGTCCGCTAAGGAAACATCTATACAATATGAGATTAAGCGAAACACCTCTTTGCAGAGGTTGTGAACAAGAAGATGAGACGGTTCAACACGTACTCTGTGACTGTTCAGCCGTCTCATCAATTAGAGAATCCATCTTGGGAGAGCGTTGGCCTACCTTGGCCAATGTAAGGGAGATGCCCCTAGGCAACATCACCACCTACTTCGAAAGAATAGGTTGGCTGGAGGCCTAGGCGAGTGTCTGCCTAGAGGGAGGATGTACAAGGGGTCCAATGGGGCCTAAGTGCTGTGGTTTTTGACCAGCCTCCTGCTAATTCCATACTCCATACATATTCTATGATATTATTTAATAAAAAAGAAAATAGGAAAATACCCCATTGACAAATAATGATAGTCATTATTCCAACCTAACGTATAATGAACATAATCTCATTATAAGAGAGTCCTTGTTTTCGTGCATATTTTTGTGATTGAGGTTAAAAACGTTTTACCGTAAACTAATTTTATTTTCTAATTTTTAAACGATTAAAACAGTTAAAATATACGATAGTCATGGATAGAGTATAGTATTCAGCTTGCATATAATGGCTATTGAACGCTCGGGTGATTTATGACACTCACTTTCGGTTCGTGACATAAACATCACCCTCGTGAGTAATAGCCATCATAGAGCATCTGCACGTACGTCACAAGGTCGTTGCCTGGATGATAAACAAATAAATAACCTCACTTTATTTCTTTATGACTTTCATTGTCCAACGTATAATAATTACTATACGTAATTAGAGTCAAATTTCCTTATAACACACGCAAAAAATCACCCAATTAAATATATTATTGTGTATTAAATATCACAAAGCACAACTCTCACTAAACCACAAATGTTAGAAATAAAGTGAGGTTATTTATTTGTTTATACTCCAGGCAACCACTTGTGACGTCATGATGTGCAGATGCTCTATTATATGCTCGCTGAATAATCTGCTATTTCAAAGAACTGTTTTTTATTACTTATCAAGACATACATGGAAAATATAATGACATTATGACATGGTCGATGTTGTTACATATGGATCGAAAGTGTGGACTCATTTTCGAAAGTACTTCATAAGATTTTTGGAGCAGTCTGTGAGAATGGGGAATGGAGACGCAGACAATTATGAGTTGTATAATATGTATAGAAATAATTTCAATGGGAAAGATATAGTGACTGAAATAAAACTCACCCGTCTGCGATGGGCAGGACACGTGGTGCGAGCCTAAGAAAATAATTTGATAAAGCGAGTTTTTACTGCTGAACCAGTGGGAAGTAGAAAACAGGGCAGAGAAAAGACGGTTCAGGCTAATCGAGAAGTTCAAATCTCATTCAAGATGAAGCACTCCTTGGCTATCTGAGGAAAAATCCGTTTCAAACAGCAGGAGACGCTGTGTTCATGACAAATTTTCCAGCATCGAGGTCAACAGCTAGCCGAAGGATAGGAAAATCGGAAATAAAAAACTGTACAAGTGCCAAGAAGACCATATTATCAGAAGAACAGAAGCAAGCACGCATTATATTTTGTTTAAATTGTGTCTAACGCCCGTTGGAGTTTTGGAACAATGTTGTGTTTACCGATGAAAAAGTTTTTCAGTCTTGTAATGACGGACGTATGTACAAAATATTAGGTTGCATTATTTACACAATAAATACAATCGCAGTTATGTGCAGTCGTATCTGTGAATTTTTCAACGTCAATTTTTACGTTTGTTATAAATCGAAATCATTCCCATCGAATGGTGTAAAAAAGTAAAAAAAAAACAAAAATATGTAGGTATATTTTTCTTCTGGATTAACATTATTCAAATACATTACTTATGACGTTTCACAATCAATATCAGTTTTTTATAACCTATATAATAAAAAAAATTTAAATTCCAAAAATACTGATTCACATCACTTAATATTAGTGAAAACTGGATTACTTGATTTTTCAAGTGTACGGGATTTTATTGCACAGAAGTGTACATGACTTGAGGCATGATATGTTTAGAAACACCTTATCTAGATACGAGCTATAACCCACCAGAAGTGTGATAGATTTAGGACAGATATCTAATAAAATTCCAAAATCGTATATTGAAAAAGTTGCGATAGGCTTCTTAAATTCAAATATTTAATCAGTACTTATAATATCTATTCATCAATGGTTTCGGAAAAGGATCTTTTAAAAATATTTGACGTTTTCAATATTAAATATTTAAACAAATTGCTACAGTATATGGCTGAAGTGTCGTAATCAACATACAGACATTATTTCCTATGTTAGGTCATTCCAAAATGCTGTTAGGATCTTTAGCAGGCTAGTCAGACTACATGACAGCAAAAATAAAGTTTAACAAGCTTCTTAACATAATTGGTTAACAGGAATACCCCACACATTACGTAAAGTACTAACTTGGTATAGAGGGTCCATGTGTGGAAACAGAAGTCGAGGTAGGGTACAATCAGGCGTCATTGGCCTCTAATAACGTGCCATCCACACTGCTATGGAACTGCCACGAAGAGCTTAACATTCTCGGAAAGCTGAACAAAGTTAAATTACCCCGAGTTTCGAAATATTCAGAATAACTAGCAATCAAACGAACTTATAAGACAAGAAGCAGCTAATTTATCTCATAATCCATGCTGGAAATTACCAAAAGTACAGTTATCCAGATTAGACCAAGGCTAAACACAAAAATCACTGGAGGAATATCCTAGGAAATGGACATGGAAAAACACTCATCAAACGACCATGCCCCAAAACAAATAAAAGAAACAAACAGGAAACGCATTTCAGTAAAGAATAATAACATGGACATTTTTCTCTAAGAAACATCTGCACAATTTGAAAATATGAAGATTGTGAATTATGCAGAGAAAAACCAGAAACAGTGGACAATATTATATTCAATTCTGAGCTGTTGACTTGCAGAAGACACAATATCTATGGGCAAAACGCAAACAAAACTTGAAGTCATTTTACATTTAGACTCTTATGTCAAGTTTATCTTATACATGTTTAGCTCCAATATTGTATTTTCTACATGGATTACAATTCTAATTAGTTTTTATGTATAATAATACAAAATTTCTAATGTCACAAAAACACCCAGATATTTGGTCTTCATCATTAGTTGTAAAATTCGCAGATTCGGCCTTATTCTGTTACCAATTCACTTTACATCTATAATAAACACGTGATAATGTGTGTTGGAACATTGGCAGTATGGAGTAGGTAGTTATACGAGGAAGTAGTATTTCTAACTTGAGAAGATGATATAGAGCGATTAATGGTTCAGTGAAAACCAGACGGTAAGAGGCAAACAGAACACACTCAAAACATTAGACTGATAGGAAAGATCTCTGTTGACAAAGCACATTGTACATGCAACCATGACAAGTGGTTTGTTGTTAGACGTAGCATACATCATAGCGAATCCACTAGTATAATGCATACATCACAAACATCTATCAAGACATTGTGAATACGAAAATGAAAAAAGTCACAAAATGATTCCTATTGTTAACATATAGGTAACATGAAAGTAGCAAAGCTTTGTGAAAACTTTTAATCAAATATATTTGTCATGTCAGTTTAGTTCGGATATAAAATTCACCTACTATCAGAAAAACCAATAGTAACAGTAATCTATATCCGTACAAGGAAAGGGAAATGATGATAACTTGGGTGGGTGTGTTATTGATAGAAAAGCCAGACCTCAAATCGAGAAGTCACCTATTTGTCATCTAGCACATGTAACAAAGCGACGCGGTGATTCAAAGTCTAGTTAAAGTTGCAATAATTTCTTACTTCACAGAAGAGAAAGCTCAACAAGCATTTCACAATAAAACTTTACGATACAATAAAAAATATTTAATTTAACGTTTTATCATTTTGAAATACAATAAATATATTTTCTTGATCAATCACACTTTTTTTTTTTCTGTGACAAACAAATTGTAAAAAATTCAGGGTTGACCCGATTTAAATCAGATGATGTTTTAATTTAAAACCACAATTATTGATATCAAAACTCGATTTTTTAAAAACGTGACGGTAAAAAATAAATGAACATTCCAAAAAACAAACATGATAAAAACATTCTTACAGCAATACAAACTATAAAATACAAAATATAGCTTGAGTTCATGATACTATGAAATAGAAGATATCCACGGTATGAGTACCAGGCTTTTGACCTGCTGTGCACATAGAATCACTCGCAAGTCACTTTCAAACCATGAGTCCATGGCAGCCACGTGTCCGATGTCTGCCTAAAAACCATAAGACCTAGAAAGCTGTTTGTACGCAGATATTTTACTTTTTAATATTATAGAATTCAAAGACTGCATTTGTAAACATTTTTTCATTTTGCAATAAGGTCGCTACTAGTATATTAGTTGCTATTTATTTTGTTTATATTTGATATCAAATTTTAATTCATGTAATTAAAGACAATAATAAATAGTAGTAGTAGTAAATAACATACTACTTCAATTAATTTAATTATGGTTCATTTATCTAACGTTATTCAGGAAAATAGACAAACAGTCAAGAATGAAAAATATTGATTCCATTATTTAATAATTTTAACAATTTTTTTTTCGAGATGAATTGCCGGATTCTTTAATGTGTCTATTATGAAAATACATTTTGCATCTGCAAAATAGCGTTTTCACAGTATAACTTAATTCAATAGCGAGGGACATGTGTTCTCTTATGTAATTATTACATTTCATTAAACAATACTCTAACATACAGTCTTTTCTCGAAAACTCTAGAAAAAAAGTTTCAAATAAAAAAATTTAGCTCCATCCTTTCTTTATATGCCCTTGATATACTTGGTACCTTTTTTGAAAGATAAAAAAGTTTCTCGCTTGTAAATTTTCAGTTTATCTATGTTAGAAAAAAAAATCACATTTTCTACACTTTTAATTCATAGTCCCGTTTTTGAGTTAGAACGAGTTAAACGAAAAAATAATTGTATCTATTATTTTACAATTTTCTCACATTTTTGGCTTTATGTTTTGTCTCGACCAACCATGAGTCGTAATTTTTTATTTCATCGAAGGATAAGCTTCTAAACACTTCGGTAAAACAGAAAAATAACAAAATAGCTGTGTAAAATGTAACACTCGAATTTTCTTTAAAGAAAAATAATGATTTTTTGATAAAAATCAAATTTTGACCAGCCCTAATCCAGAAATTTTCAAACCTCACGGGTATGTCGTGGCTCCTGATGATCTGGCCTTACTTTCCCAACAGACAAGGCTGATGACAATGGCAAATTTTATACGAGATTGTTTAGAAATGATTTACCTATTGTTGTCTTTGATTACAATACATTTCGAAGTACTCCGGACCATTCTGTTAAATTCATCCAAGACAAGCAGCAGCGTAAAACGAAACCAAGGCAGTGGTTGATCAAAGAAACGCACACCTAAACTTACTGAAAATGTAAGAAAAATCATGGAAAATGACCCTAGAGCTTCTGTGGGTGTTATGGTTCAGGTAACTGGAGTATCAGTTCGCACATATTATACTGTTTTAAAGAAAAACTGCACCTATTTCCATATCGTTGTGCCAACTCAATGGTTATGTTAATTATTATGATTATTATTATTATATCATGGTGATAAGCTGAGGCATTAATGGTCTAATTTTTTTCCTCATGGAATGGATATCATAAAGATATTCCAATCCTATATATGTTAAAGAACGAACTGATTATTTCCAACAAGACGAGGTTTTTTTTATATATCGACTAACCAGATCATATTAATATAGAGATAGTGAGGATCAGTAAGTATAGGTGTCTTCAGATCTACTAAGCACTTAAAAAATGTCGCCGCACCGCACCGCCAAAGATGCCGACATTTTTTACATGCTTAACAAATGTGTAGTCAACTTTAGTTCAATAAATATTTGGTATGCCTTTCTCCACCCCACCAATATTCATTCCCAGCACACCTCTTTGAAAGGGTGATTTTTAGTAGATTTTTTTAGAGAATAAAAATATTTCATTCGGAGAAGTCAAGAAAGGCACCAAGTTTTTACCAGAATGGGATCTTCAGCTCTGAGTATAACTTTTGGTGCTCTGTTCCGCGTTGTTGCCTTATGGGCGTTGTGCCTTGTATTAGCCTATGTACCACTGAACGAGCTTCTCCTTGGATAAATATGTGTAGTGGTGTCAGGTCCAATGCAGCCGTGGGAGCAGTTTTTGTGGCCCCAGTGGTGCACAGGCAAGCAAGCCTTGGTACGCCACTTAATAGCCTTACTGCTCCAAGCTGCAGTGTCTTGGTCCACCATACCACCGATCTATAGGTTATCATGGGTCTTACAACCCCACTGTATAACCATAGGGTCATCTTGGGGTTAAACCCCCAGTTTTTTCCCACACATCTGCCTGCACCTTTCCAGGGCAATTGTTGCTTTCTGTGTGACTTTTTGGATGTGGGAATTCCATGTCAGCTTTTGGTTAAAAATGACCCCTAGGTATTTAACCTCGCTAGCAAATGGAATTTCCACTCCATTGAGCCTCAGGGGTTTTAGGCCTCCCAAGGCTCTTTTCCGTGTAAAGGTGACGACTGTAGTTTTGTGAGGATTTATAGAAAGTCCTTCCTCACTACACCACGTGTCGACAATATTTAGGGCTCTTTGTGAACGCTCCGATATCGTGTTCGCAAATCGCCCCTTGGCTACATCGCTAGATCGTCAGCATATCCTTAGGCAGTAAAAGCCTTTTGCGGAAATTTTTCGGAGTAGTTCGTCAACAAGGGTTGCCCACAGCAGTGGACAGCCTGTACTCACTTTTGCCTCAATGGTAGCCTCGCCTTGATTGGATACTATTATCCTCTTTTCTAGGCTGGCTTTAATCCACTGGCAGAGTACTGTTGGAACTCCTCTATTTAACAACGCATTCGTTAAAGATTGCGTTGTCGCGTTACTGAACGCTCCTTCTATATCTAGAAATGTTGCCGCTGCCATTTCTTTGTCATCTAATGACTTTGTCAGTAGCCTATTTAAATCATCCAGCACGAGGTCTGTTGACTTTCCTGGCTGGTATGCATATTGACGCTCACTAAGGGGGTTAGTATTTCGTCTCTAATGTACCTGTCCAGTAGTCTTTCCAACGTTTTAAGTAGGAAAGAGGACAGGCTTATGGGTCTATATGACTTGGGCGTTTGGTCTGATATCCTACCTATCTTTGGTAGGTAGGTGACCTTCACCTTCCGCCATATGTGTGGTATGTACTTCCAGGCCAGACAGGCTCTGAATATTTTACACAAGTGTGGTATTAGCATATTCTGCTCTTTTTGGAGCAGAATTGGGAAAATTCCATCCATTCCAGGAGACTTGAATGGTTGGAACTTACTAATTGCCCATCTGATTTTGTTGGGTTTTACTACCTCATTGACCAGCCTCCAATCCGCAGATCTGGGCCGCTCTGGCCTTTCATCTGGGAATTTCACGGCCTCCGAACCCTCCAATATCAGTGCGCCCGGAAAGTGTGCCTCCATGAGCAATTTGATGCTTTCCATTAGTGTTTCTGTGTAGGTTTCATCCTCTTTCTTGAGGAAGCCTACTTCATTTGCAGTACAACCACCAGCATTTACCAAATATCTTTATTTATTTCTTTATTTCTTCTTGGTATCCAGTTCGTAAGATAAAAAGTTTCTTGCTAGTTACATTTTGACCAAACTAATTAAAATTTTACCTTCCTATTAACACATTTTCTTAAAAAATATACAATGATAACATGTTGAAAATTTGAGACCAATTCATTGCCACGTTTCAAAGAATAAGCTTGTGAACATTTTGGTTAAGGTGATTTTAGTGTAGGTATATCTTAAAAAAAATTACCGCTGAACTAGTTGACCAAAAAGTGCCTTAACAGTGGAGACTGTGGTAAGCGTGAAAGCGTATCTCTCTTTCGTAGTACCATGCATTGGAACCAGAATGCCAAAAAGGTTGTGAAAAGTGCAAAGATATTTAAATAATAGTCTAGGTTTGATGATTGAAGTTCTACATTATCTATCAAGTAGTAGCTACACAAACCCAGAGGTGTGCACAGCAATGAAGCAAACAAGATGTCATAAAATGTCTTGGTTCTATTGTAAAAAAAGTTAGTTAATTTTTTATATTCGTCTTCAAATATTAAGTTAATATTAAGATTAACAGTTTTGACTCAATGAGATCAAATGCATTTAGCACACCAAAAAATAAAAATTCTTCAAAAATGTTTGTTTACTCACATTCCACAAGAAAACACAAAAAACCAAACTTAGAGAAAAATGAATACCTATCTATGAAATTAATTAGGTATTTATTTTAGACAATTAGACTTACTATCCACGGAGTTTTGTGAGTAGTAATAACTGATATACCTACCATCATTTAAAATTGATTTACCAAAAATTAACCCTGATAAATGTAAAAGTAAAGCTGCGGGGCATCGTTCAGTTCTTTAATTAATTTTATTTTAATAATTTAAATGCCAATGCTGTTTTGTTATCTATTAGAAGTTTTGAAATTAATAAAATTACATTGATTACGTGCTTGTTTATGTTTTGCTCTCAAATGGGTCTTTAAATAATTAAAGAAAATAGTAGATGGGTATACAAATTAAAAACAAAACTTTCTTTTACCTAGATTTGTACTTTTCTATAGATACCCCCTGTACAACAAAAGCAAAACTGCTACCTGGATAACCTACCCTAAATTTTGTAAAAAAGGTGTCCCAAAAATAAATAATTGTTTCCTTATGTTGTACGGCATTTTGAATCAACTGTACCTAGACAAAGATGTGAATGCACCATGCATGGAACAAGGGCTCAATTTTTACCTGATTCAAGGACAACCAGATAAACTTTAGGCCGAAAACACGTGCAAATTTAAAATGTGTCCCACTAGAGTCTACAAAATATAATAAAACATTTGTGGATTCGTATACAAATATACGAAAATTTATTCTGGAATGTGGAAACAAATATTGTCTCCATCTCTGCAACCTACTTGCAACAAATAGCACACGATCAAAATTCGCATCCAACAGAAAAACATTGCAAAAAAACAGCGTCGGTTTAATAACCGAATATCAGAAAATTTAAACGTACATACTGGTACGAATGTTTAATAGATGAATATAAAAGAAAATAAAAATTTCTCACCTTAACGAAGTTGATAGAAGTCGTCGTACCGGCTACATCAAGCAGGACAACGGAACATTTCTCTAGGTTTAAAGCTGGAGATACACTTTCGGCAGCTGCACTCATCGTGGTGAAATGTTTAAAATCTCGAATTGACTAGACACTAATTTATAGTAATTAATAGCTTTGATTTGTTAATACGTAGTTTAACCGAAGTCTCAACTAACAGCAACAACGAGTGGGAATGCAGGTGGTAGCACGAAGAGAAAATGGTGATTTTGCAATAGAGGGCATGCGCATTAGGAAAAACCGCCAAACGAATAACGGCGGCTTTGCTCGAGGATGAAGTGCTGTCAACTTAACGCATTTTGAAATTTTATAGAACTGAATATACACAAAATAGATTTGAAAAATATTTTTTAGATTATCTATTTTAATAAATTTTACATTTCATGGCCCTACTAAAACATTTTATAAAGTTATTTTAAGGAATAATTCAATTTATTATTTCTTGCTGTTATGTTGGCTACAGTAAAAAACAGATGAATCCAATTTTAAATTTTCTAAAGGTTTTATTTAAATGTTATAAAGAAATCACAATACCTAAGTAAACAAGTTTAAGAATTACGCCGTAAGTATTTAAATGATTAATTTGTAAAATTGTGTTATATTATGTATCCTAATTATTTTTAAATGCTTATAAATTCCCGTATAAAGGAAAAAGTCCTAGTTATTGCTGTTATTTATATTCCCATATTTAATTAATATTTGGTATTCAGTGGATATATTTAATTCCGCATACAATCTTACGAATCAGTGTATGATTAACAATAGACAATTTCGGCGATAAAAGTAATTTTTAATTGGTTAATATTAACCTTCCTTGAAGAATATTCTTCAAGGAATCGATTATAATTGTAGCTTTTTGAAAAAGGAATACCTATTCTACTCCAGAAATGGTGCTATTTTAATATTAATTTGAACTTTTGTTTAGTTCTAAAATTGCTACTGAAAATTACCATACGTTTTCGCCTGTTGGTCTGTACGCACATACGTACATACATACGGAAACACTCTACAATTCGCCACACCCTTAACGAATTCACTTGATTTTTTTTTATCGTTTTCGTCTACTATCAGAGTATCAGAATATAACCTACCCTATTTACTTCCACATCCATATCTAGTCCATTGATACTAGGAAAAATAGAGGAAATAAATTATAATCTTTTACTCTCTGGGTATTGTATATGCTATTTTAAGAAACGAAAGAGTCCCCAAGGCGCAAAAGCGTAAGCTTCACTCGTATTTTTCTTCGAACTAGTTAATCTCAGAAAATTTTATACTTATTGATAATATTCTACATCAAACTGACTGCAAATAAGGTCCTATGCATATTTCCGATAAGCGCAATAGTTTTGGAACAATAAGAGATCAAACTCAAGGTCACGATCGGTGTGCATGTGCTCAATATACAGAGTGTTTCAATGATGTTACGACAAATTTCGAACAGTGCCTTTTGTCAAAAAAAAAAACAGAATAACATTTTTCCTTAAGATGCTACGATGATTACGACTTTGGATAATTTTTAATTTTTACTCGTGAATGGTATGATGTAGGAAAAAACTGAACGAGGACAAAAGTTTCAGTTATAAAAGGTGTATCCAAATCAATAAAACAAAAGTTCGCTTGGTTACAAATAACTTTTTTCTGTAAGCTTCCATCACCCCAACCCACTCTAACACCGACATCACTGGTTAGTTTTACTTCCACATCCAGTAAAGGTATAGTAACGCAATAAAAACATTTTTGATTGTTAAAATAGGCTTAGAATGTCATGAAACATCGAGATTCTAAGTTTGTGTGAAGAAAGAAATTCTGTCTGCCTGTCTGTCTGTCGGTCTGTAACTTTTTTTTTGTGCGCACAATTACTCTGGAACTGTTTAAGATATTCACTTGAAATTTGATACATGTATGAATTTTAAGGAAATCTGGAACTAGATTATTTTTGATCTTAGTCCGTTGAAGGGTTGGGGTAAATGGGGGTAAAAAGGTAAATCAAGCAAGTAGGAGTCCATATAACATTGGTATTTAGTACACAGGTTGGCTCCAATAAAAACTCCCAGGCAAAATATTTCGGAAAATAGATATTTGAGTTTTGCAAAAGCCTGTTGCTAGAATGAGTCAATGGTTTAGTTTTGGATACAAATCATTTTATTTCCACGTCCAGTGGAAGCATAGTAACATAAAACAAAATTTGAAAATTTTGATTGTTCAAATAGGCTTAGAATGTTATGAAACGTCGAAATTGTATAAGTTTGAGCAAAAAAATTTCTGTTTATCGGTTTGTCTGTAACTTTTTTGTGTGCACGATTACTCTGGAATATATTGACTTGAAATTTGTTCCACTTATGTATTTTAACAAGATTTGGAACTAGAGTGGTACCTCAGTCGGTTAAGGTGTATTGAGTGGCGTATATGCTGATGGACTGTCTACCGTCCCAAAGAACACAGAAAATCGGGCTATCACTGGGCCAGAAGTTTCATTTCTGGCCCAGTGATGGCTCGATGAAGGGCCAACCTTTGGTGTTTGTAGGTTCGACCCCCAGCTTCGGTATTGACAACACCGGTGGGTGTGGATGTATGTCTGCGTTTTTCCAAATGTGTAACCCCCTTCCGCACATCCTTGGCTTTGGATTTGGGGGTTGTCTACTATCTGTGGTGTGTTTGTTTGTTTGTTTATTCCGTTGAAGCGTTGGGGGTAAATTGGGGTAAATAGGGGGTAAATAGGTAAATCAAGCAAGTATAGAGTCCATAAAAATTTTTCTTTTACTTCATCCATTTCCACTACCAATATGAGATATCGTTTTATACGTTTTTGGGGATGGCAATTTCAAATATTATGTTATTATAACGTTTCATAAACAATTATTTTCCCCACATAGTGGGGTGCAAATATATTTTCGGAAGTACACCAAATTTTTTTAGAGAGTTCAACGGAGTAGGGTATTACATTGGGTCCTAAGCTTCCTCACTCCACCCTTTTTATGACCTCATGGGGGTCGGGGCTTGGGGGCAACTAGCAGGGGGGGGGGGGGTAATTAGCAGGTAATTAGTGAGGGTAATTAACAGGCAATTATGGTGGGAGTAATTAAGAGTAATTAGCAGTTAAAAGAGATTGAAAGTAATTAGCATGTGATTAGGGGTAATTAGTAAAGGTGGAACAAGGTGAAGGTGGGACAAAGTTGGACAAGGTGGGTTAGGGGATGCCCCACCTTCAGTCAAGGTGGGATGAGGTGAGGGATAAAACAAGGTTAAAATATGGATGAATATCAATATATGATGACATACTGTGAAAGGGTAATGTTTGTAGAGGCATATAGCGAGCCAACTTTTATGGGGGGTTATTTTTCAAATTTGCCAACTTCATAAACTTAAAAAGCTTAAATAACTCTGTAAATAAATAAATAATAATTCCTAAAATTGATGAGCGGGGGGAAAATTTTTTGAAATAAAAATTGCCAACTTCTCTCAAATTTTCAACTTTTGTCAAGTCTGACAAAGCGGGGAGGGTAACGCACCCTCCCCATACCCCCCTTCGCTACGCCCCAGAATGTTTGTAATACAACATTCACTTGGTCTTGTGGGCTACGCCGCCACGCTAATATTCATAAAATTCTTAAAATATTTATTTTTATGAATTTTTTTTCGTTATGAGAGACTTGGATACAAAATCTGGATGTGGAAATAGTCATACCGTAGGCAACGGTTTTTTAATATGTTACGATATATTAAATATCTTTATAAATATTTTAAATAATTCTTAGTATATACCTGATTTTCTTCTTGTAGAAGAAAATTAACTCGCATTAACTTTCAAAGAAGAAAGTTTCCAGTGACCTAATTTCTAAAATTTATTTTAAAATAGTTACACAAAGTTTAGTTTAAAAAAAAATTACAACATACAAAACGGTTGCTCTATACAGGGTGATCTACCACGATATATGGAAAATTTAACAGTAGGTTGTCCCCACCGAAAGGAGTTAAAAAAATGAAAAATTAAAAAAAAAAATTACCAAAAAAATGATCTTATTTTTTTGTAGAAATACGCCGCCAATGACTTTAACCAATCTAACATAACGCAGTACAACCATATCACTTTATCAGACTTGGGATTGTCGCTATACTGATGACAGTAATGCTGGAGATGGAGAAGTGACTTTTTGGTTTTAATCAAATCACACTACAGCCGTCAATAACACACAAACTCCAACCTTCGGTGGTGCTTTGTACCTGCCGGTGTCCTGAGTGTTCGATCGAAAGCGAAAAACTTGGCACTTTGACCACATCCAGCAGCATCCCAGATAGCACAAGACATCTTTAAGACGTCCATATTAAGTCTTATTTAGGTCTGAACGTCCTATTCCTTATAAAGATGTCTTGAAGACGTCTTTCCTTAGACGTCTTTAAGATGTCTGATTTCTACGTCTTAAAGACGTTTTAAAGATGTCATAATTATGATGTCAATGTTAGTAGATGTAGTTAGTTGCCCAATAGAAGCAAAAAAACGTTAACAAAACTGTTTTTCAATTTTACAATGTTTTTGTTCATATTTGACAGATATTTCTGTAAAACGTGTAGTGTATTTTGATTATGTATTTGTAGTAATTTGTAATTTGTCATTAATAATTTAATTTTAATCTTTTTTATAAATTATTAATGACATTATTAGGTATAAATGAAAGATTAATGATAACACAATAAATAACAGCCGGATTGTCCAGCAAAATTTAGTCGTTGCATTTGCTAACTTATAGAGTCTTTAAGAAAACAAATCATAACCGCGCAATGGCCGCGGAGTTAAAGAGTTCACTTACGAGTCAATAGGTCTGCGGTTCGATCCCTACTGATTCCGCTTTTTTTTTTCGTTAAAATGATTGCGAAAAAAATTTTAGTTGGTTTTTATAAAGGTAACAGTTGCTTATAAAACCGATATGCAAATGTATTTTTTTTTCAATTTTAGGTCTGTTTTAGACCAACAATGGACCTCGAAAAGACGTCTGTAATACGACTGGATTTTTAACATAAGACCTAAATAAGACGTTTGTAAGACGTCTGTAAGGTGTAAATGGACGTCTTTAAGACGAAGTGAAAGTCTACGGAAGGCATCTTTAAGACATCTTAAAGACATCTCTGTGCTATCTGTGATAACTTTTTATACTAGGAAATTAAGGAAATGTAAACATCTCCGATGTGTTCTTTCACAAGTAAGTTCATCGAACTATTACTAACCACAAACATGTAACAGTAGCGTATATTCGTAAGTTTCAACCCTTTTTAATATACTAAATTACCTCAGAGCACTCTAAAATTTTGCAGGAGCTTTCCCTCATTGACGACTAGTGCACCATTTAATTTTCTGCATATCATGGTAGATCACGCTGCATAGCGAATTTTGAATTAAAGCTTTTTTAAACGCCCTCTATTTCAAAGTTCCTGTCATAGAAAAATTGATTTACAGCACAGCGCCATCTACATCTTAATATATTAAAAAATGATTTGTATCCAAAATTGGCTATTTACACATTCTGGCAATGGGCTCTTGAAGGACACTCAAATATCTATATTATTTTTCGAAATATTATGCCTTGAGGTTTTTATTGAGTATATAAGAGAAGCTAAGGTCTCAAAAAATTTTTGGCAATAGCCACCCATTACACAGGTACAAAAAAAAAAAGTTGTCTGCGTCGGGGTACTGACCATACCTATCCCTTGTATTTTGTGCCGCTGAACACGAATCTGACCTTAGTTTTTTCCCCTATACGTCAGGTTTTTTTTTAACAGCAAATAAATATATAAACATCACGATTCAACACGACTTTTTTTGCTGTTAAAAAAAACCGGACGTGTAGGGGAAAAACTAAGGTCAGATTCGTGTTCAGCGGCTCAAAATACAAGGGACAGGTGTGGTCAGTACCCCCGCGCAGACCACTTTTTTTGGTTGCCACTGTGCCACACTCAGTGTGGCACAATCCCACAAAAAAAAGTCATCTGCACGGGGGTACTGACCACATCTATCCCTTGTATTTTAAACTGCTGAACACGAATCTGATCTTAGTTTTTCACCAGCACGTCAGGTTTTTCTTTTAATAGCAAATAAATATATAAATATTAGACTTTTTTGCTTTAAAAAAAAAACCTGACGTATAGGGGAAAAACTAAGGTCAGATTCGTGTTCAGCGGGTCAAAATACAAGGGATAGGTATGGTCAATACCGCGGCGCAGACAACTTTTTTTTTTTGTGGGCCTGTGTTATTAATAAAGCCCCACTACCAATGTGGCATATCGTTTTATGGGTTTTCGGGGTAGACGATTTCAAATATTATGTTAAAGTTCCATAAACAATTATTTCTACATGGAGTGCAGTATTTGTCTGTTGTAAGAGACTTGGATGGAAATCTAGATGTGGAAGTAGTGATTTCTTAGGCAGCGGTTTTCAATTTCGCAATGATGTGTCGAGTAATTTAATTATTATAAATAATTATATAACACCGTCATGATCAATTTCGGAAGATAAAAATGTTTCTTGCTTGCTATACTTACTCCTACAAATTCTCACATTTTATCGACATAGAATTAGAAGAAAATTAATATTTTCTGCCAGTCAGGAATCAGGAGTGCCAAATTCAATAGGGTGCGCACTTGAAGATATACAGTTTTGAAAAAATACATGCGTTAACTATAATGACCTTGCAGATCTAAATGTGGCTACGCTTGCAAAAGGCGTAAAAAAATTTATTCCGACAATTTTTTCACATGCTTATTTTTTAACTTATCTTAATGATTTTCAAACCAATGGAAAGCTTATTCTTTCTAAATTCTCGAAATTGCCACAGAAATTGTTTAAACAAAACCTACCCGAAAAGTGCAGTGTAAATTTCAGCATTGAGGCATTCTTCAAACTATCGCAGATAGATGTATACTTCTATGATATGAAATCTGCAAAAGAATGGAGCAATTTTTAGTGAAAGAATTATCTGAATTGCTTTATTTTGTTTTGTAAAAGATATGATTATTTTTGTACAGCGCTTCGTTCTTTCCGCTACCATTTTCAGTTTATAAGTTCACATCTCACGTGATCTAACTGATCAGTGACTTACACCACAATATACTGTGATTGCCATTTAGAAAACGTTCTCATTATGCTCATTATACACAAATAGGATCACTTCATAAAAAAAAATAATTTACTTGAGAAAAGAGGAGGGCCCATAAGGCCGGTTTTCGGCTTCATTTGTTTTTGGACAATAATAACTGAACAACATTTTTTTATTATTTACTAGCAATATCGAATCGATTCCACTACAAACGGAACTTTCCCCCACCCACCTCCCCTTTTTGTACCCTCCTAAACTATTAATATATAACCAGCATTCAATAACATACCTACTAAGATGTTTTTGTACTCAAAAAATGTGAAGTATCCTTACTCACCCAGTCATATTCCTTTTAAAAAAATGCACCTTACATCAATAAAATGCAATTAGTTCAAAGAATATAATTTATTTAACAGGTTTAAAACACGATACAGTTATTTTCTGCAAAATGATATAATGTGAAAGAATCATGCTTCCCCAACTAAGGCAAGTTACTTTTAACCATACAAATGAGAGCGTACGGTAACAATCGATTTGATAGAAAAGATTCAATTCAACTTCCTCAGAATTTAATGTAAACCTTTTGAAAAGAATTTAAAAATTTTGTAATTATGGTAATTATGGCTGACTGAAAATAATATAAAAATATTTTACTAAAAAAAATTTTGGATCGCTTTTCTTAAAGGCTCTATTTAACATGATTTTATCATTCACAGAATACATGAGTTTGCCAACGTTCGGCCAGTCTTACGACGTACTAGTCCTCATGAAGGTTCAGTAAAGGAAAAATGACACCGACTCGCCTCCGAGCGACTTTTACGCAAAATGGATTTTTGAGTCATTTAAGCAAGGCGGTTTTCTCTATAACTTTATTATTTGGAAAGCTCTGTATTTGACTTTCCTACCATCGCTTTGTATTGACCATCCAACGCACCCATCCAAATTATGAGTCGCTGGGTGAATCCAAATCTGTTTTATGCGAGAAACAGTACTTATCCATTTTCACTGATTTTTTGCCAATATTTGTCGATTTTACCCTTTTTGATATGTTACATAGTTAAAATTTTATAGTTAGTCTTTCGAACAGTATATATAATGACTGTACCTCCATGTCAATGTCTTTGGCGGAGGAATAAAAAAGTTAAAAAAAAAAAATAATAATTTCGTAAAAATTTGGTGTTTCTTAAAATTTTTTATTTAGTTGTGCCTCATGTCTTAATGAACTCATATTGGTCCTTTTGTGAGTAAGTAAGTAAGTAAGTAAGTAAGTAAGTATTTATTGGTGTCACAAATTACAAAATTTTACACAGGTCAAAAAAGAAATTAACAAAATACATAGTTTTGTTGTTACAAATCGTATGACAAACTACAACAAAATAGTTATAGTATTACACATTAGACATTAGCTTTATCACAAAATGACAATTTAAATAAGCTATTGATAAAAATAAAAGAAACAGTCAGTCAATCACTTAAATTTTACAAATACAAACACGTTAAAATTAATTGAAACAAGATGAGGCTGTATTAGCAAACAATATTTTTTATGTTATCATGAATTTCCTGAGTTGAAAAAAATCCATTTTCTATAAGAAAGTTTTTAATTGTAGATCTGAATCTGACCGGTGGCAGCGCCTTAACACTTTTAGGTAATAAATTGTATAGTTTTATGCCATAAAATCTGGTGCCAGTTTGTCCTCTGGTGAGTCGTGTAAATTCTGTGCAGATATTTTCTCTATATCTAGTTTGATGTTCATGCACATTTGTGTGAGAATTAAATTTCTTCAGATTATCATGAATATATGTTATACATTGCAGTGCATATATGCTAGATACCGTAGGTATTTTAAGTGTTATGAAAATATTTTTTTTCTCGTCTCGATATCCTACGCCACCAACTATTCTGATTGCCCTTCTCTGTAAACGAAATATTCTATTCGTACCAGCTGAATGCCCCCAGACGAGGATAGCATACGATATACGGGAATGAATTAAAGCGAAATAAGCAGTTTTTAAAATATCTGGTGAAACTGAGTTGGACAATTGTCTAAGACAGTAAATATTTTTGGTAATCTGATCTGCCAGATAGTTTATATGACTGTCCCACTTTAGAGAATGATCAATAGAAACTCCCAGAAATTTATAGCTGGCAGGATTGTCTGGTATATTATTTATAACACGTGTACTTGTGACCATTTTTATAGTTTTTGTCTCGTTTAGTGCAAGAGCATTAGGTGTGAACCATTCTTTAGCTTTTGACAGCGTGTCATCACACTTTAAGAATAGAGATTCTAAGCTCTCATCAGTCATTAGGAAAGTAGAATCATCGGCATAAAAAATACAAGTGACATTTTCCAGGGCATTTGGTAAATCGTTTATATAAATGAGGAATAACACCGGGCCCAGGATTGAACCCTGTGGTACTCCTGATCTAATATCCAACTGATCCGATACTTTTCCACTTAGTCTTACTGACTGTTTACGATTTTCAAGGTAAGATTTAATAAGAGCAATACTTGAATGGTTAAAATTATATTTTGACAGTTTTTCAATTAATAAAGTGTGTGACACACAGTCAAATGCCTTGCTTAAGTCACAGAACACAGTAGCAGTGTACTGACCTCTTTCAAAACATCCTAAGGTATGTTCGGTGAACTTTAAGATAGCATCCGTTGTTGACAATTTTTCGCGGAATCCATACTGGAATTTATATAGAATATTATTATTTTCTAAGTACTTCGTTATTTGAATTTTCATTGCCCTTTCAAAAATTTTTGAAATAATTGGGAGTATTGAAATGGGTCTATAGTTACTTATGTCATCTGGGTCACCTTTTTTAAGTTAGTTTTGTGTTAGTTTGTGGCTCTGAAGTCTTTCAGATTTTTTAAAATGTCCTTAAATGAATTTCTTACCTAAGTCGAATTTTTATTTTGGCTTCGACCTAGGTCAATTCTGGGAGGTTCTACAACAAAAACAGCATGCAACTAAGCAAACTTAAACTTCTTGTGCATGAAAAATAACTATACCTATCGAAGTTAAATATATTTATATTATGCGTACTTAAAAATTAATCTAGCAATTTACCCTTACAATATCAACTTATTATACATTCCAACGTTCTGATAAAAAATAAAATTCACTGGAAAATAGCTGTATATTTATATTGTTCTAAATTCTTTCGCTCATGGCAAACTAATATTTAAAAAAGTATAATGGGGATGGGGGAGTATACAAGCAAACGTACGATTAAGGTGGAGGATTCACAAATGTTACAAAGGTTCATGAGCCAGGGTAGGGGAGTTACAAATAATTCATTTTTGCGAATAAATTTGTTGAATGGCCGCTTATAACGATTCACTATGTTATGTAAAAATTAACTATGGAGAAAACAACAAGTACTCAAATGTTCTTTGGGTAATATATCTGTGTATTTGTCAGGTCGTTTTTTAAGAAACTCTCACTGGGTGGACACAGGCACTGCCAGATTAGCCAAAGACCTAATTAAAAAAAATAGAAGTCCATTCTCAGTAGCGTCAGGGCCGGCCTTTGGGGGAGGCGCGACTGTACCATGCACGAGGGTGTCGTACTTCAGGACGCGCCATGAGCTTAATATAAGTCGCTTTTTTTTGAGTAAAATTTATGAGGATGAAAAAATTTCGTTCTGCTCATCAATTTTGAATTTTGAGTTGGGGATGAAAACATTTTTTTTTCTGACTTGACCTTTCAAAATTTCGTAAGGAACTAAGGCCGGCCCTGAGTAGCATAGCCAGCTTTTTGGGGCACACGCCACTGCCCAATCTCTGTCCTTCAAATCACCCGAAATCTGCGCGGTAGCAGAATTTTTAAAATAAAAGGACGGACAATACTGGGAATCACCCCAGTAAACCAATTTTTCTTATAATTATCATTTCTACAACAATTTTGTTTTATTGCTATTTTATTACATTTATAAAATTGCAATAAAACAAAATAGTTTTTAAACGTTTAAATTTTGCTTGTTGGGACAATTTGTAATTTAACGTGAACATGACTTTGTAAAAATTATTTTTTAAAAAGTGTAAATTTGCCATTTTGTTTTAATTATTTTCATATTTGGTTTCTTTCATCATAATATATTTTATCAAATCGTTTCCTGTAATAATATATCAAATAAATCTTTAAACTTTTGACTGGCCAAACACGTTTCATTGGGGGGCCAATTCTTTTCACTGGGTGGCCATTTGGCTATACAACCCCCTGCTTAAAAAATGGCCTGGTATTTGTGCTTTGACTAACTGTGATTGACTTCTGTTAAGAAAATGAAAATCCAACATTGTAAAATGTTTAACGCATACAGGAAATAAAGAACTACACCATTACTAAAAACCGCCCAAGGAATTACTACTTCCACATCCAGATTTTCTATCCAAGTCTCTCACAACGAAAAAATTTTGAAAATAATTGTTTATGGAACTTTAATAATATAATATTTGAAATCGTCTATCCCAAAAACCCATAAAATGATATTCCACATTGGTAGTGGTGTGGGGATGGTGATAGTGATAGGTGAATGAAGCAAAAAAATATTTTGAGGTTTTTGGTTCTTGTACTCACTAAATCATATTTTTTCTCATCCCCTTTAATGATGAGGTGGGGGTGCTAATGGGGGTGGCTAATGCCAAAATTTTTTTTGAGACTTTGGCATATACTAAATACCAATTTTATGGATTCTACCTGCTTGATTTACCTATTTGCCCCCCTTTACCTCAATTTACCCCCCAACCCTTCGACAGAGTAATCGTGCGCACAAAAAAAGTTACAGACACACCGACAGACAGAAAATTATTTTTTGCTCAAACTTAAAATTTCGATGTTTCATGACATTTTAAGCCTATTTGACCAATACAAATTTTTAAAAATTTTTTTGTCGTTACTGTACTGGATGTGGTCAGTCATCAATTTGATTAAATTACTCACAAAGTTATTTCAGAATAAGACATTTGCCACCTACTCTGGATTATCCCTAACTTAATAACTATAAATGTATTTTGCAAGAGTAAACTAAAAAAAATTATCGGGAACTGTAATTATAGCAAAGCTATAGGCTGGATCGTATAAGTATAGAGATTGACATTGTGAGATTTGTGAGAGCAGGACCGTTTCTAGAGATTTGGCTGCTAATGTAAAAGATCTAAAATGCCGCCTCCTAGTTTAAGTGCTTGGTGGCGGATCCATTTTGACAAAAAGAAATGGTATAGTAGTAGTAGTAGTATTCGCAATATTGGCTTTGATTTATTAATAAATTATTACCTCAGCGCCAGAAATGGTATAGAAAAGTGTTAATTTGTAAACAGAGCTGCCATATGGCCTATAGTGTTTCAGCATTTAATTTTAGAAAATAAATATTTTCTGTGCACCTCTTTCAAAAACCAAGTAGGAAATACGTCAATATTTATATTAAAGCATTTCTTTTTCAAAATATAAAGATATAATTCGATGACAGCAGTATACCCAACCCTACATCATGAGATAATTCTGCAAAATACGTACTAACTGTCCTGACAAAATTGATGATATAAAAGTATTAAGAATAGTTGCAGATGTTAAATAATCCAATATCTTTTAACACGTTGAGCCCCGCTGTATAAAATTTTTTTTGGTTCATTCAGACCGGATCTTGATTTTCTTATTAAATGTTAATATTTGTAACAGTCCTTACTTCCATGTTTTTAAATTTCAAAAAAAATCCTTTTTTTTTGTTATTTTTGAGAAAAAAAATGAGGCATCACATTGATGCCTCGCGGGCTGAAAAAGGAAATTATTTCTTGTGGACAGCGTGGTATCAATGTATTGCCTCATAACAATCCTGTTTATTCCGGTTTCAACTCGAATATGTACCGCAGACGTTTGATGACTTTATATCGTCAGTACGCTCTTAGCTATTCTCGTGATCTGTTCAATATGAGTTCGTATGAAAGAGATCAACAAAATCTTCAGCAACTGTGGGACGAGCTTATGTCTGACGAAGATGTAACAGTCGATGATGCATTCGCTGATTGTGGTTCCTCGGACGAGTTTATACCTGACGAAGAAAATACATCAGATTCTTCTATTGAGGTGCAGCCTCGAAAGCGTTTGAAAAATCAGAAACTTTTACGTAAAGAAGATAACGCTGGCCCCAGTGTATCATACAATCAGGTAAACATCTGTGAAGGCAGAATGCCTGATCTGCCTGACACGGTAAGTTTATTCAATATTTTTTTCTTAGGAATGCACAAGAAATGTTGTTTTTTAGAATTCTCGCATCCAAGAAACAATTGAAGCTGTTATTTCCGAATTCGCGATAGACTCTGATAATAATTCTGAGCCCGAAGAAAATAACAGCTTCTTAGACATCAAATGGGATTCAGTAGATGGTTCCAATTTGAAAAATTTTCCCTTTGATGACAAAAATGTTGGAATTAAACCGGAGTTCTATGATCTTTTCGATAAAGAACCTATTGAAATATTCAAACTCTTTTTGACGGATAATATCATAAATCATATAGTAAATGAGACAAACACTTATGCACAACAAAAATTAAGCAAGAGAAGGCCTTCACAAAAGTCTAAATCAAAACCTTGGACACCTACAAATAAGAAAGAGATAGAGACATTTGTTGGGATTATTATTTGGATGGGTCTACTAAAAGTACCGCAACTAAGAGACTATTGGAGTAAAAATTATTTGTTTGAAAATAATATTAAAAAAATTATGACTAGAAACCGGTTTGAGCAATTACTTTCAATGCTTCACTTTAATGACAACGAAACTGCTTCTAAACAAGGTGATGAAGAACTCGATAGGCTCCATGAAATAACCCCTTTGATACAAAAGCTCACTGAAAGATTTCAATATATTGTGAACCTTGGAAAAAATATTTGTATAGATGAGACGATGGTTCTGTTTCGTGGACGACTAAAATTCAAACAATATATAAAAAACAAAAGAAACAAATTTGGAATAAAACTTTATAAACTCTGTATAGAAAATGGATATACTTACAATCTAAAAGTTTATTGTGGAAAAGACACGACAAAGGAAAATAAAAATTCATCTTTCAATGTTGTAATGTATCTTTTAGACGGTCTGTTAGATAGTGGTAGAACGCTGTTTACAGACAATTATTACACAAGTGTAATTCTTGCACATGAATTACTAAAACGTCATACACACTTAGTTGGAACAATAAGATCAAATAGAAAACTAAACTGTCCTGAAGTTGTAAAAAAAAACTAAAGAAAAACGAAATGTTTGCTCTACAAAGTAATACTGGTGTTGTAATGATGAAGTGGCTTGATACCAGAGATGTCCTTATTCTAACAACCAAACATGCAGACGAAAAAAAAACAGTTCGTCAAAGAGGTAAAGATATCGAAAAACCACTTGCAGTTGTGGATTATAACGAATCAAAAGCATTTATTGATTTATCAGATCAAATGAAGGCATATTCCCATTGTCTGAGAAGAGGTGCAAAGTGGTACCGAAAATTAGCAATGGAACTTCTGTTTGGTACTGCAATGGTAAACGCTTTTGTCGTATATAAGGAGGTTACCCAAAACAAGATATCAATAACAGAATTCAAAAAGCAAGTGGCTCTAAAGTTACTTGGCGTTGATAATATGACTCGTACAGATTTGCAAGATAATGATGATCCTGAACCTCATATTTTGACAGAATCAAAGAAAAACAGGTGTGTGGTGTGTTACGCGAAAATGAAGGAAGATTGCGGCAGAAAAGAAGCCCAAAACAAGTCATCTAGATCCAAATACCAGTGTAATATTTGTAAGAAAAATTATTGCATATCTTGTTTTTTTGAACAACATAAGGGCTACCCTTATAAACTGAAATGTATTCTTTAGTAAATTTTTGTTTAGCATTTCTACTTTTTTGCTGTAAGTACTATCAGTAAATATGTTTTAGCTTCCGAAAACTGTCTATTATTTGAGAAATATAATCATTTTTTTACATTCTTTAAGTTTCACAAATTTACATTGTGATAAATTCCATATAAATATAGCTATACCCAACCCGCAACTAGCAGTGTTCTCGTTGGACCGCACTCTTTCTATTCCCGTTTATATTTCATTGCTAAGAGGCATCGCATTAATCACACGCGGTCCCGACAACACTATACTGTGTGGCATTACGTTGATACCTCGCGGTCCCTGAAGTGTATGGTAGCGAGACATCGCTTAGATGCCACCCGGGGCTCAACGTGTTAAGCTAAGCTTTTAAATGGCACAAACACAGCAAAATTCACTTTAAAGAAAAAACATTCAATTGGGGATGATTCAATGACAGCTGTTTGTTTTTCCTAAGGTCTTGAAATCTGTGATGTCAGCGCATGCGACCCATTGCTTTTGCCATCAAATCCTTCAAATATTTCAAATATTTATTCACATAGATAAAAGATTTATATATATGATAATTTATTCATGACAGTATAGTCACAGAAGACCTATAGGTCTTCTGTGGTATAGTGTAAAGAGTAAAATATATTTATGGCCCATACTGCACAAATATTATAGAATAATGTTTATGACTTTAATAAACCATACATTCTTTCTATTTTTATAGAATAACTAAGCTGTAAATATATAAATTTATATTTCTCTCCCCTCCCCATTACCCCCTTACCTTTTCCTATTTTTTAAATATAACTACTTATTGAATAAGTTACCTCCATCTCTTTTGGACTCCTTATTTTTGTGCCGCTAGTATTACAATCTGGCCCACTAGTACGCCGTATTCTTTATCAACTTTTTGAACACCGGATTCGTAATCATGTATGCAGTGACTATAGTCTCTTGAGGTAAAGACATGTACCCCCTCATTTTCGAGGGCGGGGAACACGATGGTGACAATATTTTCCGGCCTACCCTCCAAGCAGTGGCGTAACAGAAACTGAGTGGGCCCCCCCGCAAACGTTTTCAGGGGCCCCCTCTCTATAATGGGGTGGAAAATGTCAATTCTTATCTTCATTACTGTTAGGTTCAGGTTTATGAATTTTTGAATTAGTTAATCGTGTGATAATTTAATTAGGGTTAAACTCACACTAGGTATTAAGTACATAATAAAACAGCAAACAATTCGAATTTATTACATAATCTTAAGTAGACTGGTAGACATAACATATAGGTAGTTATTAAGTCATCATAAGTAATATTCCAGCAAACATGATACAAAATCAGAATTTTAAAACAGTATAATGTTGCTTACAATGTATGGTAGTAGCGAGGGTAGAAGTGATCGAGCGAAAAATAACATTATTTATAAATAACATTATTTATATTATTTTAATTCATAGAATTATGAAATGAAATACATATCTCTGAAAAGCAAAGCGGCCATCCGTCGGCGATCCGTCAATGTGGGCCCTCCCAGCTGCCCCCCCCCCCAGCGGTGCGGGGTCTGCGGGGGTGTCTGTTACGCCACTGCCTCCAAGATGCACACCTCGCAAACCGAAAACCCCGAAACCGATAAAACCATCTATTTTTTCGATTTTCCGGTGCTAGGCATTTTTTATCGGAAAATTTGTATAATGAAATTTGTTCAAAAACCCAATATCCAATGTTTCATCAAAATAAAAAAAATTAAAAATTTAAAAAATTGATAAACTTAAAAACAACTTGACAGCTATCTGACAGCTTGGGTTTTTAATTTCAAACAAAATTGTCATGAATTTTTTAAACAAAAAATTTCAATCTTTTTTTAACTTTGATTAAATTTTGGATTTAGGCCCAGGTAGCAAGGGTACGTTATAATGACGTCAAAATCTGGTGATTCTGGTCAAAAAGACGTCAGTGCACTAAAAATCGACGACATAATGACGTCTTATAAATGACATTAAAATGACGTGCTACACATCACGTCATATTGTCGTCTTTTTTCGGTATTAAATTTATTTATATTTTATCGGATTACAAACTTTACAACTCGCTGATGGCATTTTGTTATCGTAAGCAGAGTGTAAAGTTTAAAAAAAATAAACCGTGTCGTGAGGGATAAGTATTGGCGTTTTTATTCGAGGATAATGTTTTTTAACAATATCCAAAATAATTTATATTCGAAAGAGTTTGCAAAGATTCGGCAGTTTATTTGTGAAGACATCGAGTTTTTTTAATAATAAAATTAAGATTAAAATGCATTAAAAAGCGAAATCTAGCCGTTGCGTGTTCCACTATAAAGTCTTTAAGCAAGTATTCCAACAGAAGTTAGTGGTTGAGTGGGTTAAGAGTCGTCTTGCAAGACACGAGGTCCGGGGTTCGATCCCTGCTCAGTCCGTCTTTGTTTTTTTTTTGTTAAAATAATTGCGAAAAAAATTTTAGTTGTTTTTTTAAAGGTAATTGCTTATAAAACCGATGTACGAATATACTTCTTTTCAATTTTAGGTCTGTTTTAGACCATTAAATATTATATTTATGATGTAGATGATATTATACCTTTACCGTTTTTTCTCCAACACTTTTCCCAGGTTTGTATAAGTACTTCAACTTAAAACTTAAATTCTTAAAATAAACATTTTTTTTTAACGAACCGCCACTGAATTAATGTAATAATTACGTTGTTCAACAAGTACTCGTACTTCTCAGGTGATACTGGTGACAGTTTAATTAAATTAAATCCCTGTCAAAAAATCATATTTCAAACTTATAGGTAATCATTGATTACCCATAAAAAATGTATAATTATCTATAAGTTTGAAAAAGTTTAAAATGGTTTCTATAAGTTTGAAATAGGATTTTTTGACAGGGATAAGTTCTTCTTAATAATTATAAATAAATAAAAATACTAGTAACTCGAAAATTTCAGGTTTGGGAACACGTAAAAAAATAGAAAAAAAGAGAACCTGAAAGATATTCATATATTTTAAATAAGGCTAGAAATTCAATTTCACATAATAAAGACTTCATACACATCACCATAAATACTGCTTTTAGCATCCGAAATAACGGTCACTAAGATAGCTCAGTTGGTAGAAGAGTCAGTACTGTAATACGGACAACGGGAGACATGTAGGTTCGACCCCGACCCACCGCAATTGGTAAAGGTAAGTAAAAATGAATTTAATAACTTAATAAACATTATAATTTGTAGGCAACCCTTGTGAGAAAAAATTGGAGTGATGGTAAACAATATTTAGATAATTAGATATGTTAATGTAAATAAAATATACGGATGGCTAACAAACAAATTCATAGGACAAAACTTATTTATGCATTAATTACTTTATTTTTCACAAGTAGACTACTAAATAGTATGTAGTTTTATATGTTTCTATTACTAAAAACCTGTGGGGGGGATTACCAAATATAACCTGAAAAAGACGTCAAATTAACGTCTAGCATAAGACGTGATTCGTATGAGACATTAGGAAGTCATTTTCACGTTTCATTTACGTCATCTAACTCGTCATTTCTCGTCACTCCTAACCATTTTTTCACGTCATTTTCACGTGCCTTTGCTACCTGGGGGGTTTTTGGACAATTCTGAACAACTATCATTAATAAAATTTTCCGATAAAAAAATGCCTAGCACCGGAAAATCGGAAAAAGGGATGGTTTTCCGGTTTAGGAGTAGTGGTTGGAAAATTTTGTCACCATCATATTCCCCGGGGGGTAGATGTCTTGAGGTCCAGCCGCAGAACTTTTTTTGGGTTTTTTGACTTTTTTTTGGTTTACGTCAAGGCGATTATTGTCAGGCAAAATTAACTATTTTCAAATTAGTTTTTCATTAAAAAAAAACCAGTTTTTGAGAGTTCTGAAAAAAAAATTAGCCAGACGAAAAGAGGCGGTAGAAAATTACATTTATGATTAGCTATTAAAAAGTTTTTAGGCAAATTCATTCAGTTCGAATCGATATCCTTATAACTTAATTTTTTCGTCTAAGTTGCACTCCACTATAAACATTTTATTCGGGGACTCCTATAATTTTCAAAATATATTTCTGCTTTTCAATTAGAATATAATTATTTTGCAGTTGAGAATGTTAGGAGCCCTAGACATAGATGGCTCCACTTTCCTCAGTGCTAGTCTTTGAATATACAGGTAATATTTAAAGGTACCAGATGAACGAGTTTTCAAGCGATAATAGAAATATTTTTTGTTGCAGGAATGTCTTGAATATCCTGAAAGCGTTGTACGGCTATTCTCCGATAGAGGGCTAAATTGCAGTAACACCCGGCTGTAACCATGGTAACGACAGCTTCATCAGCACGTCCAACCAAACTCGCCGGCCCCGCAGTAACTTTACGTTGGCGCCGTACTTCGCGTTTTTAGTGGTCTCGCGAGATATTTTTAAAAATTCTCCAGTGTTTATACAAACTGTCACTTAAAGAAAACAGAAGAATGAAGTAAGTATTATCTAAATAGTGTTTGCCATGGTGTATGCGATTAAGTACCTAATGATTTCTTATCTCTTCTATTTAATTCTTGCACGTATAATTCCAAATACATAAAATAAAATGAGCAATATAAATGTATGGTGCTTGATGTTGCTTTATATGTATGCCATATGACTACAGACATTAACAAAGTAAAGAGGTCAAAGAAGAATTTAATGGGATTTTACAAATTATTTGTATACGCGATGCCGAGTTTTGTTACATTTAACACCTAAGCAAACACATTATTTTCATAAACAAGAAAGTGAGATTATAAATACGCAGATAATTAACATAAACGAAAGTTAAATGATAAATTAAAACAAAAATAAAAATCTAATTCTGGCTCGGTATGTTTTCAAATTAGGAAGATCCCTGCGGATCTCTTTTAATGTGAATTACCTAATTTGAAAACAATATCTCCGATGAAGTTACATGTAGAGTGGGTATATCAATAAATTAGACACCTACGGAATCAAATCTGTTAAAACCAAGGGAATAAAATTTGAAACAAACAGAAAATGAACATAATTCGAATTCAAATATTTTAATATTAAACTGCTGGGGTGATTTAAAACTGATTATGTAAATTCTAGGGAAATTTTGAAGTAGAATATGTTTAAAACGAAAGGGGATATTAAGGTTTACTTGCAAATTTCATCTGAAATAAACTGATTTAACTATAACACCGAACTACGACCGAAGACGTTGTAAAAAGGATGTACATTGCCACTCTTATAATTTTGCAAAATCTCGTTGACCCAGAAGATGCAAAAAACAACTGGAGATTTTTATCTGCCACATTAGGATCCAGGAACACATTGGAAAGAAATATGTTAACAGTTTTTTGATATCTCTCGTGTTTCTGGATGGTAAATGAGGGTTGAATTGTTTTTTTTTCATCAAATTAGAACTTATTTAAGCTTGTTAAAAAGAAAAAAACAGAAAAATTAAATTTTTTCGAAATATCCACGCGGAAACGTCGGGTGAATATATGGGTAAATTTAAGGGGTGAATGGGGTAAATTCACCGGGCAAAAAATGTCGCCAACCGAAAAAATAAGTTATTGAGAGGCGTACAAACATTTTGAGAGTAAAAACAGCTTTCTTTTTGCTTTTGGTTCAAAGAAATATGCGGTTTTGAAGAAATCGGTATTTTTTTCTTAAATCGCTCCTCACATTTTTGATCATAACAATTTAAAGCTTAAAAAAAAATGTCGCCAATCACTTTTCATGTTTCCAGGCAATCCATAAAACATTTTCCACCGGTTTAGAATGAAAAATGAATCCAAGGAGGCACATGTGCAAAATGCTTTTTTTTTAAATATCGGAAATTCGGAAAAAAAAACGCCTTCACCAAAAATGTCGCCAAAAGTAATTTTGAAGTCTTTGCAACATTCTGAATCGTAATTCGTCATTGGCGATAAAAAATGACTCCGAGAGAGAGGCGAAAATTTTCTACTTTGATTTTTAGGAAAACGCCTCTACCCGGAGCTTAGCGGCCTATGAGCAGGGCTGGCTCCAGGTATTTTGCCGCCCCGGGCACAGTTTCATTTTGCCGCCCCTCTCTTATATAAATAACATTAGGGTCAGGCGGGGGAAATAGAGACAAAATGACATCTTTCAGTTTTTAGGTTGCTTAGAATCGAGTCATATTTAATGAAAAATTGGTATCATATGTAAAAATGACAGGAAAAACTATATTTCTATCTATTTTTTTACTAAAAAGTACCATTAATTAATAAACAAAAATAAACAGTGTCTCATTTTTACCCTCCAAGTGGGGTAAAAAAAAGACAGTGGAGGGCAAATGAAAAACACCTGATTTATTCCCATTCTTATTGACGTCGTACAAATGGAAGTGCAAAAATAAGACAGAGGAGGGTTTTTTCTTCTATATGTAATTTATTCAAATTTTTTACTAAACAAGAAGGGGCTTGCAGAAGAGCTAGCTTCTCCTAAATTAGGAAGCTGAAATGTGCCTGCTTCAGTCTGCCCATTTGGTCTCTTTAGTCTCATTTTTACCCCGCTTTTAATGTTTTCGTTCAAATCAAATTTTTGATGATTTAAAACAAGCACATTAAAAAACTTGATCACAAAATGTTAAGTATGACACTTCTAGTTGACGTCTGCCAAATACGGACAATGCAAATAGAGAAACTATAAAATCCTCAAAAAAGTACTACAAATTTTTTTTAAAAGTGAATTAAAGAGTTTACTGAATAATATTTTTTCCTGCATTAACAGTAGGCAATAGTAGGCATAGGACCTGATTGGATAACATAAAAAAGTTCTGAATGTACAAAACAAACCAGAATAAAAAATTAAGTTTAATTTAATGTTGGATATCACCTTGTCTTTTATTTACCCCGCTACTTGTATGTCTCATTTTTACCCCGCCCGACCCTCTTTTTTCAGTCCGTTATTTTTTATAACATTTTAAGAGTCACCTACTGAATATTCTTGATGGTTTGTTTTTTTAGTTACTAGATTTACAGAAATTTTTGGATATTCAGGAATATGATTACCGTATTTAAAAGGGTAAAATAAAATAATTGAAAAAATTAACCGTATTGAAACTTAAAAAAAAATCACACCACAGAAATTAGACAAGAAATAAAATTACATATAAGAAACAGAATGTATGTACGTAACCTACTCTATATACAAAAAAAACTAACAATAACAAATTATTTATATAAAGTTAACATTACTATTACTATATTAGTGAAACAATTGTTTCCTAGCTTTTTTATATTTTTTGGTAACTGTGGATTTGAAGAATTTGCCGCCCTTAGAATTTTGCCGCCCCAGCCCTGCCTATGAGGTATGCTTCTCCCACTCATTCTCCGACGATTTATCATGATGGCGACATTAAATAACATTAGTGCATTTTTTGCAGTGGACTACGGACTATGTGCGTCTTCAAACAATTTTAAAATAGAAAATATAAATCCAATACTAAAAGAAAGGTGATCTTCTGAATACACAGGCCCACAAAAACAAAAAATATCCTGGGTTAGTGACTAGACCCATCTATCTATGTATTTTCACTCGCTGAACATGAATCTGGCGTGAGAATTGGACCTTCCTGGACGAATTTATGAGTTATGATGGAAAAAGCTCTAAATTCATTAATTCGTCGTATTAACCTTACATATTTCAAGATCATTGGCAGTAGCGTTGGAGTAAATTGAAGACAGCTCTATACATACTTGGAGGTGATAATGATATAGCAGATAACAATAAAACCCTAACCCAACAATAACCCAACGACCCAATAACCCCGTGACCCAATAAATCAGCAATATTACCAAAGTTCGCAAATTAAAAAGAAGAATTCCTCATACAGTGATGCTTTTGTACACTTTTATTTTTAAAAGATATATGTAATGACCCATAAACCAACAATAACCCAATGGCCCAACAAATCAAGTCAGCAATTCATATTACCAAAGTTCGTAAACTGAAAGCAAGAATTTCTTATATTCGGCGATGCTATTATCTTTAAATGATCTACGTAATGGGTTTCTTTTCCTTTTTTTTTTCTTAGACAACGATTCCCTCTTCATTGTCCAGCAAAAGTCAGCCATAATATTGATGTTCCATCTACCTTGATACCGCCTTTCCATTTCATTAATATCTTGATGAAATCGTTCGCCGTGTTCTTCACTGAAATCTCCTAAGTTTTACTTTGTACTTTTCCGAAAATGTGTATATCTGTAGATTTTAAGAGTCGCTTTTTATAATCCAAATTCTTTTCATTGTCAGGATCTATTTTATTCTCAATATTTTATGTATTATGATAAACGCGATTTTGGTAGTTTCATAGACAATTCCATTATTTCGTTTGAATCTGTTTATTGACAAAGAAGGACAATATTATGAGTATTTAACACGTAAGTTAAGTCATATATCAGAAACTAAATTAAAAGAAGGAATATTTGATGGACCACAAATCGTACTTTGTTGAAGGATAAAAATTTCACTACTCAAATGACTGACATCGAAAAAGCTGCACGGGTTAGTTTCAAAGAAGTTGTAGAACAATTTTTAAGTAACAAAAAAAGTGAAAAGTACAAAAATATAATAGCCAACGTGATATACAATTACCACAAAATGGGCTGTCTAATAAATTTAAAATTTCCTTCATTTCTCTGAAAACTTGAAATTTCCGTGAAGTGGAGGGAATCGTTGTCAAAGAAAAAAAAAAGAGGAAAATAATCCCATAATTTGAAGATAAAAGTGTACGAAAGAATTACTTGTAACGTGTTTCCACCCCTAGAAAACCACCCTCGCAAATTTCGTGGGTTCCAAAAATTATAACAAGAGATTGTCCACTAACACACTTTATTAAATAATTTACTGTATACTTCACAATACTGATTATTAACTTGAATGAACTTTACTGACTAAAAATAACAATGTTTATGACTTTGTCTTAACCTCACTTGTCAAATCCAAACTTCTCTACTTTCTATACTTTCTGAACTACCCGCCGAGAATGAGGTCTTTTATACCTAAAAATGACAGATCTCGATTTTTCTGTGATGACGCCACCATTCTCTAGATAATTCCAGATGTCATCACTCTAGAACTACTACTGGTAGGTTCTTTCTCGAGTAGGTGCAAATACATCTGAATTAATTGAAGGGGTTGCAACACATCACACTGCCCCCTCCTTAAGCCTGAACGTCCCGGTCAGGCAATTTGAAATCATCGGTGTATTTTGCCAGTTTATCCAAATGTACGATCTTCATCTTGGACTTTTTGCTTCGTTGAATCCGATAAACGACATCATTAATTCGGGTAATAACAGTATACGGTCAATCCCAAGGAGGTTGAAGTTTCGGGGGTCTCCATTCCTTCCGCTGTGGGTTGTACAGCCAAACCAGATCTCCCACCTTGAATCCCCCTGTACTGGCATTCTGATCATAACGAGCCTTCAATCGGTTACTAGTTCATCTGTTCTCGGTCATTCTTCGGCTCTTCTCGACTTCCATTTCTGTAGTTGCTCATGGAAAATGGTTCCCCACGGGCAGCACAATTCTTACACTTGCGACACCAGGTCTCCACATCCTGGCGACTATTAACCCAATAGAACTGTTCCCGTGCTCTACTCAATGTCTTGCTTATGCCGAAGTGTCTGCTGGACGTTTCATTATGCGCTTCCTGGAGTACTTCTGGTACACGACACCTGGGAATCACTAGACGCATGGCAACCTGCTTCCCATCTGGGCTTTCCCATGGTCTCCTCAAAAGCCCGTCTACGACCGTAAGTGAATCCCATTGTGACCATAAAGCCTTCAGCCCCACTTCTTTGTCGGAAACATCCTTCCATGCTGGACGCGTTCCCTCTTCTTTTGCTCTCAACATGGGTCCGATTTCTACATCGCGCAATTGCTCTTGCCTCAGAGTTTTCTTTGACCAACTGTCTGGAAGATCGACCTTGACAGTGTTGACTTCAACCATGTTCGGCAATTTTCTCACCTGAGGGTAGCGCTTGCAATCTTCCTTGTCTGATTTTCTGTATAATGCAGGAGTTTTGACTGCCTGCGTTGTCAACAGCCTGGTTTTCTCGCATTGGTCGTTCACTTTTGACAAACTAAGTTGTTCGTTCCCAATACTTAACACTCGCTTTCCTACGTCAATAATAAATCCATACTGTTCCTTAATGTCCAGTCCCAAAATGAAGTCATCCGTGTCAGCCACGATGACCCTGTGGTCGAACCTTAAATGCCCAATCTGCAAATCCAGGTCTACTTCTCCATGAACCGTAGCCCTGTCCCCCATAGCCGTCCGGACGATCACTTCATTTTGCATCTTGGTAATCTTTATAACCGATATAAATCCTGATCTTACTATTGATGACGTAGTACCTGTGTCGATGGTAAACAAACATTTTCTTCCATTCACATAGCCTTGTAACAGCAGACTGTTCGAAATTTCTCGAAGCTGGGAAATCTTTATTTCTCTGGGGGCACTGCATTCCCTAGCCAGCACAACCCCCCTGGCATAGTTTTCCTGCTTCTCTTCAACATTCACAGCATTTACTCGACTCTCCGAGTTCTGTTGTCGACAGTCCCGTTTCATATGTCCTACCTTGCCGCAGTTGTAACATTTAATACCACCACTCGGCTTTCCTTTGTTTTGCTGTTTTTCCTGCTTTCCGAGGTCATCCAGTTTATCAAATAATTTGGTGAACATTTTCTGCATCTCTGTCAACATAGGGTTCTGGTTCATTTCTGGTTGCGATTCTTCGAGAGTCACAGCTCGCACTCTCGACCTTGGAGTATCCCTATAAGCGGCTTCTACTTCCAGTGCACGTACCAAAGCTTCGCTACTAGTTTGGTGTCTCGTCAGCCTCAGAAATCGCCTGACCTCTTCGTCCCTTATGCCGTTTAAAAAGGCCCCTACGGCTAATTGTTCCTGGAATTCTCTAGGTGCACTCGGATACGCCAGGTGTGCCAATCTCTCCATCGCAGCTTCGAATTCTTGTAAACTTTCCCCAGCATTTTGTGTCCGTGATTTTAGCTGAGCCTGGTATACTTGGGCGAGATGTTGGTCGCCATATCTCAAGTCCAATGCAGCTTCCAAGACTTTGAAGTCCCTTTGTTTCTCCACTGGGATAGTCTGAAGTAATTCTGAGGCCTGGCCCCTTAACGCCAGAACTAATGCCTTTTCCTCGTTATCCCAGTTATTCGCCGATGCTGCTGCCTCGAATTGTCTCTTGTAGGTTGTCCACGAGCTTTGGCCGTCAACGGAGGGAGGTTTTAACCGAGGACTCGATGAAGCCGGTCTATTTCTCCTTTGACTTCTTCTTCGAACTCGCTCATTTTTCCTCTGATGTGACTTACTTCCCCTTTTACATGACTGACTTCCGTCTTGACTTCAGAAACCTTGACTTCAACTACTTCAGACTTTACGCTACCCATATCATCTTTGATTTCTTTCTTTAGTTCCTCAGTGGTGGAAATGATAGCGTCCTGTTGTATTTTCATTTGTTCATTCAGAATTTTCCTTAATTCTTCCTGGCGTTTTTCTTGCTCCTCTTTTTCCTCTTGATGTCGTCTTTCTTGTTCTTCTTTCTCCTCTTGCTGTCGTATCTTCAGGTCTTCCATAATTTGTCTCAATTCGCCTTTCTCTTCTTGACGTCTTCTTTCTTCATCCTCTTTTTCTTTCTGACGTCTTCTTTTAACATCCTCTTTTTCTTTCTGACGTCTTATTTCCTGATCTTCCATCATTTTCTTTAATTCGTCCCTTTCTTCTTGACGTCTTCTTTCTTCATCCTCTTTTTTTTTCTGACGTCGCTTTTTTTCCTCTTAACGTCTTTTCTCCTGTTCTACTTTGTCTTCCTGGCGTCTTCTTTCTTGTTCTTCTTTTTCTTCCTGACGTTGCTTTTCTTGTTCGTCTTTTTCTTCTTGACGCCGTTTTTCCTCCTCCTGGCGCTGCTGTGCCATCATCCTCGTAAATTCCGCAAGTAGGTCCTTCATTTGTTTCTCCGTAGCCATGCTTCTTGTTGTAATGGGCATACGATTATGTTAAAATAAATTTAACTGCCACGTCAATATCGGTAATGGACTTTCCAGAAAAATCTCGAAACAGCACAAAAAAGTCTTATCCAGAGTCTTGTCACTATCCAGTTCAGAGAATTTAATAATCTCCACTAAGTCCAAATAGAAAAGTTCTAGAAATTTTTCACGCACTAACACAAATGAATCTTTTTCAGTGTCTCTATCACTACTCAGTTTAAAGGATTTAGTTATTACACTAATGTCCTAATTAAAATGTTCTACAATGTCAAAAATACGCTTAACACTATTTTCCTGTTCGAAAATAACCCTCGAACAATGTCCAGTAAATTAGTCCTCTGTGTTAGCACTAACCCTCGAGAATACTTCTCGAACACTCCAACACAACTTCAGAGCTCCTCTTGTCATAAAATTCCGCTTCTGACACCAATTTGTAACGTGTTTCCACCCCTAGGAAACCACCCTCGCAAATTTCGTGGGTTCCAAAAATTATAACAAGAGATTGTCCACTAACACACTTTATTAAATAATTTACTGTATACTTCACAATACTGATTATTAACTTGAATGAACTTTACTGACTAAAAATAACAATGTTTATCACTTTGTCTTAACCTCACTTGTCAAATCCAAACTTCTCTACTTTCTATACTTTCTGAACTACCCGCCGAGAATGCGGTCTTTTATACCTAAAAATGACAGATCTCGATTTTTCTGTGATGACGCCACCATTCTCTAGATAATTCCAGATGTCATCACTCTAGAACTACTACTGGTAGGTTCTTTCTCGAGTAGGTGCAAATACATCTGAATTAATTGAAGGGGTTGCAACACATCACATACTGAACCGAAGGAATTCTTGTTTTAAGTTTACGAAATCAGGTACACGTTCTAATATATCTCCTTCTGAACAAATTTCGTTTGTGAGAAAATGATCTAATCCCATACTTGATGCCTCTTTCTATCCCTTAACCGTTGAATCGCATCCCCAATTTCCGGTATACGTTATTAATAGTAAAACTATAAATACCAATAAACTATAGACCTTGTACATTGAAAAAAAAAAGCGATTTAATTTATATTGTTATACGTATACTAGGGATTTTACGCACTTAGAGCTAGTTTTACCTCTTTTGAGGAGTAGTTTTGCACTTAGTTTGGTGTCAAAAATAAGTAGCAACTAAAATTAATTAGTACTACTGTTTGGCATAATTTTTTTCCTACCATCTACATCTACAATTGTTGATTTATTGGGCCATTAGGTTGTTGGGCCGTTAGGTTATTGTTGGTTTATGGGTCATTACCTACATCTTTTAAAGATAAAAAAGTACGAAAGCATCACTGAACGAGGAATTTTTCTTTTAAATTTACGAACTTTGGTAATATGAATTGCTGATGTATTGAGGCATTGGGTTATTGGGTCGTTAGGTTATTGTTGGGTTATAGGTCTTATTGTTATCTGCTTTATCATTATCACCAAGTATGTATTAGAGCTGTCTACAATTTACACCAACGCTACTGCCAATGATCTTGAAATATGTAAGTTTAATATGACGAATTAATGAATTTCGAGCTTTTTCCCTCATAACTCATAAATTCGTTCAGGAAGGTACTATTCTGACGCCAAATTCGATTCGACTGTGCGTCGATCATAAATAATTTGCTTCTGTCTAAATTAAATAAATATAGTATCGAAGGTACAGCTTTAAACTGTATAAACTGTTACTTAAATAACCGATCTCAATATCTTCATCTAATTTACATTACTGACATCTCCAAAAGCTTTTCGCAGTCTGAAGCAAATAATGTTCAAATAAGACTACCTCGGGGCTCCGTTATAGGCCCTATTCCTTTCATACTTTGCATTAATGATGTAGTGTAAATTCAGTACCAAACACAAACTGAACCTCACATGCCAATGACATATTTGTCCTTGTATCTTGTAAAGACGATACTAGACTGGAAAATGTATGCTACTCTTTCTAATTTAAATACATGATCCTCTAGCAACTCCTTATATTTTAATAATGAGGGAATTTATCAATTACGTTAATTGGACCATATTACCTACTGTAGATGTTCAGGTCAGTGTAAATATTAAAAAATAACTAAAACCAAACGTATTGATAACCATTAACCGTGTGACAGTTTGCTTCATAATTTTCAGTTACTTTCTTTTTGAAGGCGATTCAATATTTTACAAACTTTTTTTTACGCGAAAAATCTTATCTGCAATAATATTAGAGCTAAAGTAAAACTTAAAAAACCATTTAGGCAATTTTGCCCACCGATTCCGAAACTTGAACATTGTTAAATTCATATTCGTTTTCATTTTGCAAAAAATTGAATAGGTAACTCCATAGAATTGAAAGTAAATTGTTAATCTCCCCATTTAAATTTCGGATATTATAGGAGTTAGATGCATGTTTGCTGAATCCAATTCGAGTAAAAAGCCTTTTATTTAACTGCTCGGTGAGAAGTAATACGCCAATTTATAATAAATGTGTTTCTAGAAATATGAGATATAAAAAAACTGCCAAAACGGTTTTTTTCCAATGATTTCATTCGGTGAAAATTAAAAACCTCTGCAAATGTTTTTTTACGTTTTCGGAATCAATGAAGTTTTGTTAAACTGCAAGAATGTCAACGTACATCCTATATACAACGTCTTCTGTCGTTCGATGTCGTGGTTAAGCTAGTTTACTACAAATGAAATTTGTAACAAAATCTCGTATCTTAATATCCCCATTCGTTTTGAAGATATTCTACCTTAAAATTTGCCTAGGAAATTATACAATTAGTTTCAAGTGGCAGTTTTGATGAAGGAATTTGTAGAACATTGCAGAAAATACTAAATTTGATCAGAAAACAGTCCTTCCTGTTAGTTTAACCCAATATTGTAGAAAATGAAAAATCTACGTCTTTTATTTAAACTATTTTTCTCTATTACTATACTCTTCGCAAAAAATGAAGAGTATATTGCATTTGATCGGCACATTTCTAAAACCGTAAATATCGCCCGCAGAGAAGAAATTTTCATATCATTGTGTTAGTGAACGAATTCTGAACAACTTTCAAAATGTCCGTCTGTCCGTCCGTCACGTTTCTTGTAAGCACGATAACTTAAGAAAGAAAAGTCCGATTGTGTTGAAATTTGGAAAGTAAGTTAATGTTAGCTAGAGGAAGAACCCCATTTGAAGAAAATCAATCAGTAAACAAGTTATTAATCATTTAATTTAAAAAAATATATTTTCTTCTTTTTTGTCGCTTGTGCTTAAATAGAAATCTTGCAAAATCTTATCTCTATAATATATTTTTTCTTTGTTTATACATTTTACTAATATATATTTCATAATAATATACCTAATACGTTGAAATATGATTCTCGAAAGATATATACTACAGACATTCAGTTTTTCTAGCAAAGTGTGATGGCGCAGTGGCTAAAGTTTTGGATTCCGACTTCCCGGAGTTCCCGAATACGAATCTTGCCAAGTACGCCGACGACACGGCCATGTACGTGCATTCGCATAACGCACAAGCGGCGAACATGCTACTCAAGGCGCACATGGCTCGTGCCACGGCGTATTACGACAAGTGGAAGATTCGGATCAACGCCAAGAAGTCGGAGTCCATACTCTTCACGCGCCGATTTACCGAAAATCGGATTTTAACGCCACTTTCGATCGGAGGTAGAGAAATTCCAATCAAACGATGCGTGAAGTATCTGGGAGTCAACTTGGACAGGAGACTGACATTCAACACGCTTATAAACGAGACTGTACGTAAGGTCTACTCCATGTCCAGGAGTCTGTATCCGCTCTTGGCGCGGGGCAGCGGACTAAACAGGACTAATAAAAAATTATTGTATACGATGGTGATCAGACCGACCATCACATACGCGGCGCCAGTGTGGTGCACGACGGCACGACAATGCGGCCACGACAATGCGGAAACTTAGAGTTTTAGAACATAAATATATGCGCCTCATTTCAGACTCCGGTAGGTGCACCTCCCTCAGAGATCTCTATGCACGTTGCCACGACATAACCCCACTAGCGGACTTCGTCCGGGAAACTTCCCAAAAATTCTACCAATTCAAACTGGGCGAAAGTCCGCTAACCCGAGACATCACACGAATCAGACAGCATAATGCCATACATTTCAACCTGAAACACCCATTACCATACGAGGCGTTGCCTAGCTTTCGGCAACCTCCCTAGCCACATCTTTCCTATACCACAATTTACTTTCACCATCTTTTATTTTCACCACTTTTTACTTGTATCCCCTCTATTCCCCCATTAGTTGCATTTTTATTATTTTTGTCAATTTTTGTTCTTTTGTCCCTTTTTGTTCTTCTTCCAAATTCCCTTTAGACCAATAACTGCTAGTAAATCCCAACTTTTAAAATCATAATCTCCCCTCACCCCATCCTTCCAGAGGCAGGTAGACCACTGGATAAATCCGTGACTCTCGAACGGGTTTTTTCACTAAGTTTTTCCCGTATGGACAACAAGATTTTCTTCGTAAATTTAGTGCGCGCGTGCGACAGTGCGCGTGTGTTAAAAATGCAATTGTTTCTTCGTATTTCTAGCTATTTCTAAGTATTTTAATATCTTCCCGGATTATTGTTCAACGAAATTGTTAGGTTTAAGTTTTTTATATATGTTAAACAGGAGCCCTAACGCCCCAATTGCATCTGTTGTTACAGCCGAAGCTAAACCCCTCCACCCGATCATCTACTTACCGCGACGTTGCACGCCGCGGTGGGGTGATCGGCTCTAGACTGGACCCAGCTGAGGCGCATTCATGTCTCTAAACTTTAATAAATATCTTTGATTTGATTTGATTTGATTTTGGATTGCAATCCAAAGATCGTGTGTTCGAATCCCACACAGGTTGGATGTTTTTTTTTTCAATTTTTTTTCATATATTTTCTTTCACAACAAAGTTGGTATCACAAAATTTAGGATGTCCAAAAGCTAACATTATATACAAAAAAACTGCGAAGAGTATCCCATAGAATGTGTAACAATTATATAAAAAGTTCAGTAAATTGGCGTTTTTAGCTTGTTAATATTTTACGATTTATAACCTTTATAACGTTAAAAAATTTGTGCTTCGCTGCACATTTTTGCAATTATCTCTGTCCTGTTGCTCTCATGTAGTAATTGGCTATAATCAATATTGTAGATCATAAAATTTCCCAAATCTTTTGTTTAAACAATTTTCTTCCATGGTCAGTTTTTAAAAAATGACAGCAGCTCGAAGTTTGAAAAAGAGTCCTGCATTTCGGAAAAATGTCTGCTCCGTTGTATCTATGTTATTCATACTTATCATTATACTCTTCGCAAATACGAAAACGAAGAGTATATTGCATTTGATCGGCACATTTCTAAAACCGAAAAATATCGCTCGCAGACAAAAAATTTTCATATCATTGTGTTAGTGAACGAATTCTGAACAACATTCAAAATGTCCGTCTGTCCGTCCGTCACGTTTCTTGTAAGCACGATAACAAGAAAGAAAAATCCGATTGTACTGAAATTTGGACAGTAAATTAGTGTTAGCTAAAGGAAGAACCCTATTGTTTTTGAACAAAATCGATCGGTAAATAAAAATGTTATTAATGATTTAAATTTGAAAAAAAAAATTATGTTTTTGTAATTGAATAGAAATCTGGTGAAATGATATTTCATTTTAATATCGAAGTATTTATATATTTTACAAATATACATTTCATAAATATACAACCATGAAAATATGATTTTAGCTCGTGTCTTATAATGTAAAAATTTACATTTTTTTACGTGTAAGGTGGTTTTGTTGTTCTTACGCTTTTGACTCAGAATACAAGGGTCCGGGTTCGAAACCAAATGGGGTATAGTATAGTTTTATTTTAATTTTAATTTTATTTTACACTGAGTATTTTACCAGCTAAGTTCGTACTATAAAATTAAAAATGTTTAAAACTAACATTACAAAAAACTGCGAAGAGTATCCTATAGAATGTGTAACAATTATATAAAAAGTTCAGTGAACAAGCGAAGAGTACGTCTTTAGCTTGTTCATTTTCTATAATCAATGAAACTGACTTACGATAGTGTTATTTCTTTAAAAGAATGAATTTTATTCGAATTTGTCGAGTTTTTACTAATCTGTCAATACAACAGTTTTATTTATTGCTAATATTTTTCGATTTACATTCGCCCAAAAATGTAGAAAACTATGCGTCACTGTAGATTATTGTGCTCCTACGTAGTAATTAGTTATTATATGTATTAATATTGTAGATTATACAATTTCCCAAAATTGTTCTTTAAAAAATTTAAAATTTAATTCTACTATTAATTGTTTACAAGTTACAGCAACTCGAAAGTTAAATTTTTTTTTAAATTTCGAGCTGCTGTAGTTTTAAAACAGTTCACCGTGGAAGAAAATTCTATAAACAAAAGTTTTGGGAATTTTATGATCTACAATATTGATAACATAATATCCAATTACTACAAAGCAAGGAGGACAGAGATAATTGCAAAAATGTGAAGCGAAGCACACATTCTGACGGAGAAACTAACAGGAAAGGAGATATTTAAGAAAAACCTATTTTGACTCTCATTTTTTCAACATGGTGACCGAAGCGGACACGATATTTTTGTGGAAAACATCAATTAATGATTGGGGCAAGCCACTCTATAATATTAAAAAAGAAAACCTCTTGTAGGAATTACTCGTTTTTTTGCTCTACAGACTGTATTAAGTACCTATTTTTTTAATTTTTAAATGCCGACGCGTGATGGGGCGAGTTAAGTATGTGGTGAATGCGCCGGGAAACCGATACTAGATAGCTGAGTAATTTGTACTATTTTCAAACTATTTATGCATTTAAAAGTAGGCAGGTGACAAAATTAATATCTTCTTCAGTTTCTACATGCAAGTCCGCCAAGAAAAAAAATCTATTTCAACAGCTTCAAATATTGAACTTTCTGATTTAAGTAATTGTGTTGCAAATATTCATAATAAATAAAAAAAGATTTATCTTATTTTTACCTACTTTTACTTTAAGCACAAATTCTTAACATAATATCACAAGCACAAACACGTAATAAAAGGTTGTAGAAAAATAAATTTTTCCTACCAGTGTTTGGAAAGGTTCTATATTTAATAGCATAGTTTTATTAGAAGTAAAAGTAATACTTTCGTGACGAGTGAGTAGGTTTGCCGGACGAACGAAGTGAGTCCGGCAATTAGAGTCGAGTAACAACAAGAGGCTTTTACTACGAATAAAGCATGCTATTTTTTCTTCAAACGTCCCGCTATAATAAAAAATAAAGATAAAAAATCTCAAATTTCACCACCAAAAACGCATTGTGTTAATATCGCATGGCCGGCGTATTAAATAAAATATGCGTTGCTATGGACATGACTTTTTCTGCCGCTCACAGCGTCAGAAATAGTTATTTATGTACCAAGGCTTGTAAGTGTATTTTACAGGTCGAGAACACAGTTGCCACACCGAAGCCCGTAGGGCTTGTTTCTGTATAATTTCCTCCTCTAAATTTCAGTATTTTTCCACTGATTTTTATATCACATTTTCTAGAATAATGAACGGTTAACAATATTTACCTCCACTTGAGGTTAAATGATTTTACATGTTGCCCGGCTAGTGTTTTGTTAGTTGCAAGTACAGCAACTATATTATTTATATTAATTCACCCAATATAAACATGGAGTGGTTACTGCAATAGATCCAAAATCAAAAACTGAGATAAGATCAAATATTTACATTTTGAGATCCAAAGAAGATGAAAAAGTGGTTTTTAAAAAAGGTCTCTGCGACGTATATGTAGGAGTAGACGCGATGTAACATCTGAAGTTTCGAACGTTCACTTGAACGAATTTCGTATAAAAAGGAAAAATTAATAGACTCAGGCGTACAATTTTTTTGGTAATATTTGCTGGCAACGATAGTATCGTTGCCAGCAAAGATTAACAGAAAAATGGTACGCCTAATAGTACGGTACCTAGAGGTAAAAATTATGCAAAACTTCGGAATAATATCATATTGAACGGATTTCGTTCATTTTTGGCAGTATAATAGTAAATGCTTCACAGAAAAGTTTCTATTTTGTGAGGGGGGCTTGCTAATTTAATCAGGGGGTGGCATTGCTATTAGATATCCGAGTAAATCGACAGCACTTTCTCATGACTCAAAGTTACACCCTAAATAGTTCCTTCGTGGCTTCTACTGAGGCAAAACTGAACCTATATAAGTGATATTTCTTACCTGCATATTAACATTGATAGTTTTTAAGTTATAATGACTTCAAAATTGCGATTTTAGCTTAAAAAAAAGGTATTTCCAAACGGTTTTCGTCAAGTATCTCGAAAAGTATTACTTTATCGAAAAAATGTTACAGACCAATTACACACTCAAAGAAAATGATAGGTAAATTCAACCAAAAAGAGCATATGAAATCGCGCCTATCTAGTTCCATAGTTAAATCAATCAGAAAAGAATAGTCATACAACTATATTTGTTTTCGTAAACAAATAGTAGTTTAATAATCATATCTTCCTGTAACAAATTAAATAGTACAATGACATTTTTTTATGTTCACTAACCATTTTCAATTTGGTCTACAATTAAATAGTACAACGACTTTGTTTTTTGTTCACCAACTAATTTTTAGGTTGATCTACACTTTAATGTATGATGAAGTTTTTTTTGGTTAGCCAAAATCTCAGTATTGAGACATCAGACCACCCAAACCAAAGATTAGAGATCGTTTATAAGATCCATCCAAATATATCGATCATCCCTGAGGGAATTTGAACATTGCAATCATGTTATTAATTTTCTATAAATTCATAAGACAAGATAATGCATGATTGATTATTGTCAGTGATTTGTACGTGGCGTCATCTGGGAATAATTTCTGTAATAGACTACGTGGTAAGCAAGCAAATTTTATGGTAATTCTTTTAGAACTTCTAGAAGACGACAATAATATTGGTTTGTCTACCAAGTACAATAATACAGCGAACTAATACTGGATTATAATTACAATTCGATAATAGTTAAAAATAAAATATACTATTATCTAGTTTAATTTGACAGAATTCAACAAAATAATAGTCAGACGAACAAAATAATAGTCTTATTCATCTATTTTTTAAGTTAATGTTTGTTTTGTTGTACGACAACTTTTTATTAATTAAAATAACAACTTGTTTAAAAATACCATCAATATAGTTTGGTTTAACAAAATTAACGATATTGTTAGTTAACCATTTTTTTTTGTTGAATTTACCCATACTATTTCTTTGAGTGCAGAAAGTACAAACTGGGAATTGATTTAATTTTTTGTTTATTGATGTAGGATTAATAATTTCAGAGATATTTAAGTTTATATTTGGCATCCAAGTATTCATAAGTAATTATTTAGAGGGAGAGTTAAATATCTCAGAAACTGTGACACCTACGTCAAGGATGCTAATACGTAGAATAATAAGTTATTAATTAAGCTTTCAACTGTTTTTTTTATTTGTTTCTGTAGCATAAAAAACAAAGAAGTTATGACCGAAGCAATGTGCGTCTACACATTTTTTTAATAACAACGTCGCCATTTTGTTACTGCAATTAGCCAGTAATTAAAAAAAAGGAATTTCAAACACTGTTTCTCATTAATATATAGCATGACGTAGATGCTTAAATTTTTTAGTTTGTATACAGCACTTGCTTTAGAAAAAATACAGTTTAAACTATAAAGGTATTTTCGATAAAATGTAATTTTTTTCCTCTTCCAAATATCTCAATAAATATTAGTTTTATTGAAAAATGGGTAGAGACCAAAAATAAAGTTCATAAACTGATAATGAATTTCGCTTTTTATTTATTTACTTATATTTAATAGTTTCGGAGATATGAAAGTTTACAAATGGTGTTCGAACGTTTATAAGACGAAAAATGCAGTTTAAATGTTAAATATCTCAGAAATTGTGACACCTACGTCACACATGCTAACAAATGGAATTAAAGACAATTAATTGCGCTTTCAAATTATTTTTTACTCGTTCATGTAGCATAAGAAATAAAGAAGTTATGACGGAAAAATGTGCGTATTTATATTTTTTTATATAAAAAGGTGGCCATTTTGTTACTGTAATTAGCCAGAAATTTAAAAAAATTATCTCAAATACAGTTTTCCGTTCAGATGTAGCATTACCCAGATGCTCATTTAAAGCACTTGCTTTAGAAAAAAATGCATTTTAAACTTTAAAGGTAATTTCGAAACACTTGGATATCAAATATAAACTTAAATATCTCCGAAATTATTAATCCTACATCAATAAATAAAAAATATAATTTCCTAATAAAATGTATCGCTAAAGCCACGGTATTCCTGGAAAAAAATAATGAAGTAACTTTGTCACTCTGTGCGGCCAAGCGCACGGTTAAATGCATACTATGGAACCTCTAAAAATTCTTAGCAGTTCTAATGAGTAAAATAAAGTTTTTTTCTCTTTCTGCTGACACAGTTTTAACATTTTTCTTAGTGAATAGGAGAATAAATAGTGAGTATGGAGGGAAAATATATAATTATGAATGGACACACATACACCACACATAGCCGCTGAATCGCTTGCATGCATTTTTATGTGCCTTTATTGTATTGTATTTATTACAGCTACACCTATGTCGACATTTCAGCTATATCCAATGGATTTCTTATACATTTGTTGATGTATTGGAAAAGTTTCGGAATTTATATTCAAAACAATCAAAGATATTTTCGTAGTTATAAGGATAAGATCGTGAAAATTGCAATTTCTTATCATGATCTGATTGATCATATTTTCGAAAAAATCCACAAGTAAACGAATTTGTGTTTGAACATTCGAAAAGTACACATACGAAATAGTGATATTTTATTTTTTCCAATGGGTCATGTTCTCGGCAAGTTACAGCTTGCAGATCGGATGAAGCTTAGTACCCTTTTGGCATATAGGCTATCTTAATTTTCAATATAATATCCATTTTTTATTGTATAAATCGAAAGTAGAAATAACGAAATATCACAGTACACTCTTTTCTCTTTATTTTCCGCGAAAAAAGAATTGTCCAAGTCTTGAGACGGTGGCTTGCATCTCATAGCTCAGAGGTAATGAGAGCGTTTATTAAATTAACAAATTTTCACAAACATTTGGTGGGGAAGAGGATCAAGTCGCTTCCAGTAGCTGCCTAAATTTTTTAGATAAAATATAGAAAAATTTCATCACTAAGGCTTCTAAAAGAGTGCTGAAATCTTTAATTTCATACTAATGCATGTTGTTTCCACTCACTATGAATATTAGACTCGATGCACTTGTTACCAACATAGTTAGCATCATCGGGTGACGATTAAACATGATATTTTAATTTAATTTCCATATTAAAGCCGAAATTTAATAATCTCCAGGTTATCTTACTTGGGGAAATGAATTGACTGTAGTGTTTAGCCCTGTGGCTCTACTTTTTATACTTATAATTTGATACTTTCCGTGAATTGTTTTGATTGATGATCTGAATATGCATAGAATTATGGTAGAAAAGTTATGCGAAACATCAGCAATAGAGAATGGAGTTATATGTTTATTTCATTGGCCTAGTAACTTTATACATATGTATAAGCATTTTAATTTCATATCTTTACAATGGGAAATAAATCTGATAATTAATTATTAAGCACATACCTAACAGTAAAACATAAAAATTATTTATTGTTATACTCAGAATAGATTTAGAGGAAGTAACATATCTTACGTAGCAATAAACTTCATAAAAAAACTAGCTGTAAAATTTATCTCCACACTTGTGGGTGTTCAATTAAGTTCTCAATAGCTTTTGAAATTTACAATCACCCCATAAACATTGCAAGAGAAATGTCCTGGCCCTGATGGAATTTGACCATAATACTGAATTTAAATGAGGACTTTTGTAATATCAGAATTGAAAACTATTTTCAGTCTTTGTTAAAAATTGTATATTTGTCCATAATTGAATTTTTACATTTTAATAAAAAAATAGGAATTGAAATACACTCAAACGTTGTCTATAGAACCTCACTTAAGCGCTTTTTTACTTCAGTAGAACGCGCTTTATTATTGCATTGTATAATCAAACATCAGAAGTCAGCATTCAAAATAAGGGTGGTCAGTGTGGTTCTAGAAGAACGCACTACCGGGCGTCAAAATGACCCGACACCAATTTATTTCTCAGGGGGCGCCAGTCGCGTGTTACCCCGTTCTTCTACCTCCCAGGCGGGTTCGAGATAAGATGCACTTAGATAGCCGGATAATGGACCAAGGCTGTACTACCGCAGATCGGTAACGACGCTCTCTCTGGACATGAATTCCCTCGTTAGGGGTTTAGGTACCTTTTAATTTTCTGGATCTTTGCATAAAAAAATCCCAACCGAAGAATTTCTCTGCGGAGGGATTAATTTTATACGTAGTATTCACGTTTTTATCTGTTAATAACGGACTCTACACCTTAGGGATTTCTTAAAAAACGCATAAAAAAATCCCTATCAAACCTCCGTAAGGCAACCAGAAGGTCAAGTGTTAATGTGAGTTAACTCGGTACTTCCGGTTTTCGATATAAAAGTTCCAGGGATTATAGACCGTCAACAGGCCTCAAGATCAATTAAGAAACAATAGTTCAAAGAATCCGTTTATTTAACAGAAATGGTTACACAAAATTCTCAAGATAAGAATCGTGCCTTCCCCAATCAAGGTAATGGCTTTCAGACCATACAAGCGAGAGCGCTTACGCTAACGATCGATTAGGTAGAAAAGATTCATGCATACCTTCTCAGAATCAAAATGCGAGCTTTTTAGAGAAGTCTGAGACTATTTGTAATTCATAATTACGGCTGACTGATATTAACTTAAAAAAGTTTTACTAAATGAATTTAGTTTCGCTAGAGACTACTTAGCTTTAAAGTTCTTGTATCGTGGAGGTTCACGTACTCAAACACATTCGTGAGGACTTATAACTGCATAAGTTTAATGGCGATCAATCAGTCCACAATTTACTTGCTCCTATGCAGTTGTTCAATATTATCGATATGGCGACTTTTAGGCAAAATTGAATTTTTGGTTTTTTATGCACAAGGCGTTTTCCTCTATAACTTTGTCATTTGGAAAGCCATGCTATTGGCTTTCCTACCATTGCTTTGTCTGGACCACTCAACGCACTCGACCAAATTGCGAGCCGCTGAGTTAATCCAAACTCTTTCTATGCGTACTTTCGATAAATCGATTCTTGAGCCAAATTTCGACGCCCTTTCAAAAATATTATTTTTCAAAGCCCAATTTGTGGTACCTTTGAAAAAGTATATTATTCATAAATCTTTGTCATTATATACTTTCGCTCTCATATCCTGAACCAAAAACATATTTTCCTAAGTGAAAATTTGGTGTTTCTTCGAATTTTCACCTGGTCATTTCTAACGCCTTATAGAACCCAAAACGATCCTTATGGACTGATCTGTGCTTCTGCAGACTCTTAAAAATGTCCTTATATGAAATTTTTGCCTAAGTCGAATTTTGATTCTGTCTTCAACTTAGGACGATTTTGGAGAGTTCTACAACATGGTCACCCTAAAAATAATTAATTAAGAAACAACACGTGAAAATAATTGAAACGTAGTTTACACATTGTCAAGGAAGAAAACCTTTTAATAAAAAAATACAGATGGGGAAAAATAATAAAATATACTTCCACTAGTTGTGGGAACTAAAGAAAAGGTGCCAAATAGAGAGGGCAGTTTTGTGTAAATGGTTTACAGATTTTTTCAAATGAAACGATATACAGGGTGTTTCTTAATGACGTGCTAATATTTCAAGGTCTGATTCCTTAGGTCATTTTATGAAGAAAAGTTCATATGGACATATGTCCGCAACGGCGGTGTTTTGAATATTTTTTGAATATTTTTTAATCGTTATCTCTTAATATTTCAGAAAGTACTTTAGATATTATTTTCAACTTTGGTATGTATTAATAGGATATAAAACCACATATTTTAGTCACAAATAGCATATTGTTTTATTAGGAGTAAAAGTGTTTCTTTTGTGACGAGTCTGTAGGTTTGCAATTACAGACGAGTCACAATAAGTGGCTTTTACTCCGAATAAAACATGCTATTTTTTTCTTCAAACGTCGATTAGCTTTAAAAAAAATTAAGATAAAAAAACTCGAATTTCACCATAAAAAAACGCATTGTGTTAATATCGCATGGCCGGCGTATTAAATAAAATACGCGTTGCTATGGATATTACTTTTTCTGCCGCTCACAGCGTCAGAAATAGTAATTTACGTTACAAGGCCGGAAACAGGTGTTTTGCAGGTCAACCCAAGCAGATCCCAGGACGAGCTGCAGGCGGGTCCTGGAAGCTTGGGGAGAACTGCAAAACACTGTTTCTTGGGTTAGACGATTTCAAATATTATATAATTGAAGTTCTATGAACAATTATTTCCTGCCCAATTTCGCAAAGGTATTTGAGGCGGCAATCTATGCTACGATTTATTCTGGTGTAAAAAATTCAATTTCTAGTCATCAACACGGCTTTATGGAAAAACGCTCGACCTCAACAAATTTGGCCTGTTTGACACAGTTTATCTCAGAATCTCTAGACAATAGAGGTCAAGTTGACGTGGTGTATACCGATTTCTCTAAAGCCTTTGATCGCATAGATCACAAATTGCTAATAGAAAAATTAAATCACTTTGGTTTTAATGAGTTATTGTTGAATTTCTTTAAATCCTACTTAGAAAATAGGTTGCAGTATGTCCAGTATAATGGATTTAAGTCGAATACTTACCTTGCAACGTCAGGGGTGCCACAAGGTTCAAACTTGGGACCCCTTTTATTCAATTTATTTATAAATGATTTATGTAAGGAATTAGAATGCGAAAAACTTTTATTTGCCGATGATCTCAAAATATATTGTAATATTAACAATATGGACGATTGCACAACGTTACAACAGGAGTTACATAAAGTGGAAGTATGGTGTACCTCTAACAAATTGGAAATGAACGTTTCAAAATGTAAGGTTATATCATACACGCGTAAAATGAATACTATCGAGTTCTCGTATACTTTTAACAACACGGAGTTGATAAGAAGTCAAACAACAAAAGACTTAGGTATTTTATTTGACTCTAAACTGGATTTCAGAAAGCACATTGATGCATCAACAAATTCGGCACTTAAGTCTCTAGGATTTATATTAAGAAACTGTAAAAAAATTTCTAATGTAGAAGCGCTCAAGACATTGTATTACTCACTTGTACGTTCAAAACTTGAGTATGGTGCGATAATTTGGGACCCGATTTATAATATTCATTCACAGTCACTGGAAAACGTTCAACGAAGGTTTATGAAGTACTTAGTTTTCAAGACAGATAATTATTATCCAGAACGGGGATACCCAAATACACTGTTATTGGTAAATCTAAACATGAAGTCCTTGGAGAATAGAAGGAGAGTGATCATTTTAGTATTCTTGTATAAATTAATCCATAATTTAATTGACTGCCCTGAGCTATTGTCAAAAATTAATTTTAGAGTCCCTAGATTAGAAGCACGTCAAAACGTTCTATTCTACTGTTCCACAAATCGTACAAATATCCTCAAAAAGTCTCCTATCTATTCTATGATGGAGTTATATAATACTGTTGGTGATCAAGTTGATATTTTCAATTCCAATTTAAATCAATACGTCAGTATGATTTCAACTGTGTACTAAGGAATGACATAAATGCAGCTATAGATTAACTTGTACTCTGTAAAAATATATAATATATAATAAATAACACTTGATATACATCAAATACATAGGTAAGGTATGATACACTGTTTTATATATAGAGTATGATAATGTATATAGATAGTCTTAATTTAGTTATTTTAATATGTGTTAAGTATAATGTGTAATTAATTTATCCCATGTATAATTATTGTAACTGTATTTTCCCATCTCATAATTGGCCTCGGCTGTTGGATGGTGTATTCAAATAAATAAATAAATAAATAAATAAATAAATAAATAAATAAATAAATAAATACAACTTCACTCATTTAATATTATCATGCCAATATCATTTTGCACTTAAATTAGTGATCTAGAAAAATGGCGTGTGTACTCCAGTTTGCGGTTCCCCGAGGGATCGCGTGAAAAATTAATTAAGAGAGCCGCTCAAAGCGTAAGTTAAATTAATTTTTGTGCCGCAATATAAAAGCTAATCGCGCCACAGGTATATTCATAATCAACTTCAGCCAAGATTAAATGAGCACCGGAGTTCTTCAAAATTAATAAGCTTTTCGGTGCTCGAAAGAATTTCTACTGCATAATTGTAAATTAGTACAAGAATTTATCATCGGATAATATCTTTTTGACTCGAATAAAATTAGTTAAAAATAAGTTCAAAGGGATGCTTTGGCTTTGCTCTACAGTTTTTCATTAACCTCCATACAGACATTTCATTAAATTAAAAAGAATTATTCTTATTTTTTAAAACCAAATTGAACTAAAAAGTAGGAAATATATTTTTTTTCAACTTTGTAAATAGAAAAACATTGGGCGGTCATAAAATATTACTTCGTCTAATCAGAGCGCCCAATGGTTTTATATTTACAACGTAGAAAAAAAATTGTCTACTTTTTAATGCAATTTGGTTTTAAAATAAAACCATTATTTCTAAAAAGTTTTTTTTTTAATTTATTCATTTTTAACTTTTTATGATGTCACGGAGAAAGGTAATTCGTCATCTTAGTTATGTCATAATTATTTTATTTTATTTATATTCATACATAATAAGATAGCACCGAAACCTTCGCTGCAGAGTGCAGACGTCCGTAGCCCTTTCACCATTTCTTAGAATATCTTGAAATAAAAGCTTGTAACAACGTATGAGTGAATACACTATGCGATCAAATTATAGTGTTAAAACTAAAAAACACTTTTTGCTTCTATATTATTGTATTGTCATCAGAACTACACGTGTATGACAAATTTGAGCTCGATCGGATAACGGGAAGTGGGTCAAATTTCAATCACTAAATAGCTTTTATAAGAACTGGTATAAAATAGTTGTTGCAGTCATTTATGGTCCGATTTCAATTAATAATCCACTGTCTTCCTCTTTTAAAATTCTTTTAGAATTAAGATGCTTCTTTGTGTACTTGAACTGTTCGTGTTATCAAATTCTAATATTTCAGTTTAATTTAAATTAAAGCCAGAATCTCAAGCCACCGAAAGTTTATTATCGTATATTTCTTATAAATAAATTAGGTATTTAATTGTACTCTAATATCAACTTTCATTACACTAACAATAGTCATTGAAATACGGACACACCGGACAAAATCACCAAATTTTTTCTAGGTACTGTCGTGAGCAAAAAAAAATAGGACAACTATTTTTTTCTAAAGTAAATCTGTCTCTATTTGCACACTTGCAATGAATTTTGACAAATAACTGACAATGTCACAAAAATTAAAGTTAGATGTACACAACTAGATTTTAGCAAAAATACGTTATGACTCGTCCCATTTTTTTTTGCGCACGACAGTACGTAGCTTCAATTTTTCATAGGAACCAACTCTTGTCGGCCGTCTTGGATTTTATAGCGGCCATTTTGAAATATAGGTATACTATCAATATCTCGGATTCTAAGTCACTTAGGACCACAAACTTCATGTCTAAGTATGCAAATTTGGGGTCAGGGAATACAAATACACAATTTTTAAATGTATCACACTATATATTTGTTCACTAATTCATGTACCAATTACAAACAATTCACCGATGAATTGTTTTGTCCGGTGTGTCCACATTTTCTAATATATATTTTTATTTTGTTTCAGATTGAATTGTAATAAAAGATGGATTGGAACAAGTGCATGATCTGTTAGAAAACAACTTCAGAAGATTTAAAATGTCCACTCAATGCACATGGAACCGACGACAAGACAACACCATACCGGTCGTTCTTGAACAATATCAATGAGTAGAAGCTTGGAGTCGGCTAGTGAAACTAAATTTTGGAAGCGACATGAGTGCGGATGAACTGGTCCAAAACCATGGTGCATGGCACAAATCTTGTTACGTCAAGTTCAGCAATTTGAAGTTGGAGAGCTAAAAAGCGGGAAAATACTTCAGGAGGCAGCACAACCGTGGAGAAATGATCCCGGCGTAATTGTTATGTCGTGGAAGCGATGGACTCCTTCATGAATTTCGAACATTAACAGCTGATACGAGCATACGAAAAATGGCAACAGAACTGCAAGAAACCCAGTTGTTGGCAGCATTAGAAGGTGGTGATCTCATTGCCCTTGACGCCAAATATCATCCTCAATGTTATACAGCACTGAGAAATCGCTACCGGACTCACCTAAGGAAACTAGAGCAGGATTTGGTGGGAGTATCTGCAGAGGAAAGTCAGATAAAGGCTACAGCACTTGTGGAGCTTTATATTTATATAGAGAACTGTGTGGAAGATGAGACTTTCTACTTTAAATTTTCCAATTTGCATGAACTGTATGAGAACCGATTAAAAATCCTTGGCGTTGAGAAGAAGATTAACAAAACCAGATTGAAGAAGAAAGTGCTAGCTTACTTGCCACAAGCGCGAGAACAAAAAGTGATTGAAAATATAAAGTTTTGGTGTTTGAAGAAGGCATGCGGGAAATGCTGCAGCAAGCCATGTCATGAGATTACGAACATGATGTCCTTTTGTTTCCTTAGGTGAGACCGATAGCGATTTCTCAGTGCTGTATAACATCGCAGATGATATTTGGCGTCAAGAGCAATGAGATCATCACTTTCTAATGCTGCCAACAACTGGGTTTCTTGCAGTTCTATTGCCATTTTTCGTATGCTCTTATCAGCTGTTAATGTTCGCAATTCATGAAGGAGTCCATCGCTTCCACGACATAACAAACACGCAATTTTGTCACTCGCTTCACGCCGGGATCGTTTCTCCACAGTTGTGCTGTCTCCTGAAGTATTTCCCCGCTTTTTAGCTCTATCCAACTTCAAATTTCTAAACTTAACGTAATAGACGGAGAGCTGGGCACGAGATTTCGATATTACTCGGGTCATGGAAAATTTCGGTAACAATACGTGGTACACTAAGAGAGGACCCTGATTTGGAAATTTGCTGACAGCTCGAGCAGGGAGGGGCACCGCCATATTGTAAAAATGGCGCACAAAAACAGTTTTTTTGAAATATCTCGCTTCGGGTGCCTCATACGGCAAAAAATGTTCTTATGAAAATGAAAGAGCATTAAATTTTCCACAAAATATGTCCTATACATTTTTTCAAGAAACAAAATAGTTTCGGTGCAGCAGCCGATCGAAGTCAAGCATTCTTGACAAAATTATGATTTTTTGTATTTTCTCAATTTAGTGCGACTTTTATGAATGAATATTTGTTTTCATACCTGAAAATCTTCATTTTAATTTACTTTATGTCATAAACCATAAATATGTTTAACTTTACCCTTTACCCCTAGAGTTCTGTTCCACTTGTCTAAGAGCTGGGCACGAAATTTCGATATTACTCGGGTCATCAAAAATTTCCGTAACAATACGTCGTACACTAAGATAGGAGCCTGATTTGGATGTATGCTGACAGCGTGAGCGGAGAGGGGCACGAGTGAGAACGGTGAAATTTGATTTTTTTTAAACAAAAATCATCGCGGTTACGCTTAAAAATTTATAGAATAAGAAATTGTGAACTGCGTAATGGAAATATGAAGTTGCAATAAAATTTTATTATTTTCTAATTTATAAAAATTAAAAATACACGTAGTTTGAGGCATTTCAAACTGTAATACAGTAAAAATATAAGCTACTACTTCTATCTATCGGCTACCAGGTGTTAGAACCGACTTCTCCTTCACTTGTCTCCTTCACTTAGCTGTCAAAATTTTTTTATGATCATATTATTTGACATATTAACAACAAATTATATAAGGTGCTGACATAACCACAGTAATTTTTTTTTCGTAAATTTTTTGGGAAGTTGACAACTGTCAGCAACTTATTTATCCCCTAAATACCTGTCAGCAACTTCATATCTCGATTGCGCAGTTCACAATTTCTGATTCTATAAATTTTTAAGCCTAACCGCGATGATTTTTGTTTAAAAAAAAATCAAATTTCACCGTTCTCACTCGTGCCCCTCTCCGCTCGCGCTGACAGCATACACCCAAATCAGGCTCCTATCTTAGTGTACGACGTATTGTTACGGAAATTTTTTATGACCCGAGTAATATCGAAGTTTCGTGCCCAGCTCTCAGACAAGTGGAACAGAACGCTAAGGGTAAAGGGTAAAGTTAAACATATTTATGGTTTATGACATAAAGTAAATTAAAATTAAGATATTCAGGTATCAAAACAAATTTTGTCTCCACACACAAATACTCCTTCATAAAAGTCGCACTAAATTGAGAAATTACAAAAAATCATAATTTTGTCAAGAATGCTTGACTTCGATCGGCTGCTGTACCGAAATTATTCTGTTTCTCGAAAAAATATATAGGATATATTTTGTAGAAAATTTAATGCTCTTTCATTTTCATAAGAACATTTTTTGCCGTATGAGGCACCCGAAGTGAGATATTTCAAAAAAACTGTTTTTGTGCGCCATATTTACAATATAGCGGTGCCTCTCCCCGCTCGAACTGTCAGCAAATTCCCAAATCAGGGTCCTCTATTAGTGTACCACGTATTGTTACCGAAATTTTTCTTTACCCGAGTAATATCGAAATCTCGTGCCCAGCTCTTAGACTATAACAAGATTTGTGTCATGCAACATGGTATTGAACCAGTTCATCCGCCTTATGTCACTTCTAAAATTTAGTTTCACTGGAAATGACTCCAAGCTTCTAAACTCATTGATATTGTTCAAGGAAGACCGGTATGGTGTTGTCTTGTCTTCGATTCCATGTGCATTGACTGGACATTTTAGATTTTCTGAAGTTGTTTTCTGACAGATTATGGCACTTGTTTCAATCCATCTTGTATTACAATTCAGTCTGAAACAAAATAAAAAACATTAGAAAACGTGGACACACCGGACAAAACAGTTCATCGGTGAATAGTTTGTAATTGGTACATATATTAGTCAATAATTATACAGTGTGATACATTTAAAAATTGTGTAGTTATATTCCCTGACCCCAAATATGCATACCTAGACACTAAGTTTGTGGTCCTAAGTGATTTAGAAGCCGAGATATTGATAATATACCTATATAATATACCTATATTTCAAAATGACCGCCATAAAATCCAAGATGGCCGACGGATGAGTTGTTTCCTAACTAGTACCTGGAAAAAAATTGGTGATTTTGTCCGGTGTGCCCACATTAACACGAAATTCGACGTTAAGCTACTACACTACAACAGTTTTGAAGCATTATTATTTCATAAAAATACATTGTCAATTTTCTGACCAAACTTGTGTAAGGACAGACGCACGCAATTTATACAACAGAAGCATAATGTAGTAATAAAGTATTTTTTTCACGAATGGGAAGTTTAACGAGCGAGCCGTAGGTGAGTGCGCCAATCCCATGAGTGAAAAATAAGGACTTTATGCATGAGTGTTATACAATATTTTGTCTACGACCTCAATTTCCATATTTAGACAGATACATTTCAAAGTTAGCTTAAACGTCAAAACAAATTCACAATTTGACGTTTCTAAAGCAAATATCGTGAGCTAACTTCAATTGTTTTCAATGCACTTATGAATCCGGCTATACATAAGCGTGAAATAATGTTACTTTTTTTCACGCTTTCCACTTTTTTTTCAATGGTTTTATTATACTTGGAAATCTATATGTATTCATTATGTGGGTAAATATTTGCTAAACGTCAAATTGAGTAACTAAAAATATTAATAATAAAAAATATTTAATTATTTGATCTACCGGTTTTATATTATTCCCTATGACTGGTATCCTATTATACCACTATAGCAACTCATAATATTAATTGCAAGTATTGTTTATTTAATTGTTTAATTATTTATATACAGAGGAATTACATCATTACCAGGGTAATGACGGTTTACTTATCAATAGCGAAATAAAATTTTTCATAAAACGTAATATTTTTTATTCTTAGTAAAATACATTAAATTAACATATAAACAAAACATAGTTTTCAAAGTTTACATCCTTTCAAAAACATCAATTGGTAATGGAAATGAATAAAATGCCCGATCACCCTTCAATATAATACCTGGGTTTGGCAGTATCCCCAATATTTGTTGTAAATTAATATACGAAATATCCATCTCGACCATTTTAAAAGTTTTTGCATCGTCCTGGGCTAGTTTTAGACTCATAATTTTTACCTCATTGTCATCTTCAACTTCATTCTGGCAGACACAAACATAGCGATAATTGTACTTCCTTTTGTTGCCTCCTAAGAAAGAAACTAACACATAAGTGCCATGCTTGATATCTCTTACATCAGTTAATGGTATTAAAGGTTGCATCATCTGTTCCTCTTCGGTAACTGATGGAGAAACTGCACCTAAAAAAAAAACTTAATATTTGCACTTTTGTCGTTTCATCATTTTATATTTTTAATTACCTTCAACTTCAGATTCATAAGTTTTGGTTGACATAATAATGTTGGCCTCTAGATTAAAATTGTCTTCAAGAGTTTCCTCATCTGATACCTCGGAAGATACACTATTTTCGTTTCTTAAAACATTGTTGCCCTCTTCTGCAGCCATTGAACCAATATGATAATGCAAACATTCATCCCCTGGTCTACATGTAAAACAACTATGGCTTCTAAAAACTAACTTTTGCTCTCTTGCTTCCCATCCAACTTGATGTACATTCATAGTACCTCTAAAAGCAGGTAATATTTTCCCTTCTTGCAGATCTTTCATTTTCTGAATGTCCTCCTCGGTGACTTCTAATATTTCCACTCCTTTACAGTTTTCTTTTAACAAGCTGAACATTGTTTCAAAATTTTGAACGTCACTTCCCTCTGCGACTAAGCGATCTGCTGTTCTCTTAAGCAAACCTCCTACGCCATCCGGCGCTCCCTTACCATGGCCGGCTTCAGAATAATTCCACGTACTCGCTTTAATATTAGGAAATAAATCTTTAAGATGATTCAAAAGGTAGTCAAATATGCTTTTGTTTCGATATTGGCCTGAGGGACTGTCACTCAGAAAATGAATGGTATCTACATTTGCGCATGTTTCTTTAATAAAATTAAAAATGGGTGTCAGGTGTGCCCAAATAGCTGGAGCAGTATGCAACAAGCTCTTTGACAAAGTAGCAAAGCATTTAGGAATAATGACATCATCATTATTTTTGAAATATACTACAACAGTGTGCAAAGTTACACTTTGGCGCGATCCCCCAAAATGCACTCCTTGTACTTCTTTCGCGTATTTGCAAGCATAATTTTCACTAAAGTCTGCATGTATTAAGGCCTCTTTTGTAGTCATATTCTTCTTCAATATATCTATTCTATTATACTGGTGAATTATGGCATGTATATGTTTTAAAAATTTTGGGATAATATCTTCGAGTGAACGAACGACATCCCCTATTTTTGATATTATTTCTTCTTTTACAGTCTTCTTAGCCACTTTCCTCTTCCCGGATTTATCATTATAAATTTCCTCTTTAAACACCCACTTATAATATTTAATTTCATGTTCATAATTGAACTCATTATAAATAACGTTGTTTTCGTAGCAAGTTTTACACTTTCTGTATAAACAGTTTTTCCCATGTGTGTCACAACAAAGGTCTTCTAACATTTCAGTTAGAGATCTGTAAGTAAGGACTTGTTTTAGGTAAAGTGCCTCCCTTAGAAAATCGGTATTAGCATGCATTATGCAATAGCAGGTCTCTCTCATAGACAATTTTGGTCGTATAATGTAAAAAGGGCGAAAGCGGCAAAATGACGAATAGCTAATTTTATACTCTTTTGTGCTACAGTACCGTTTATGTAAATTTTTCATAGTATCTGAAAGAACTCTAATTTGCCTCTTCACTTTATTTTTCGACATAAAATCTTTTTTGCCAGCACAAAGACGACTATTAATGTCCTGTTCCAAGAAAGTTATGACGTCGTTTCGAATATATGTTGGTACACTATCATTACGAGTTTTACGTTCATATTCAATTTTGATATTAGGATTTTTGCGAGGATTTTTGGTAATTTGGGTTACTCTTCTTTTTGGTCTAAGGAATTTTTCACAGGCATCTAATTGTTTGTATTTTTTAAGTATCTTGATGTCACCCCCAACTACTTTGGTAAAAATCTGTTTCTGTTTATCAGTTTTAAAGCTGTTAAAATTTCTGGCTAGCTGAGTTTCCAAACTTTCAGCAAACAAAAGTCTTTTGACAACTTTCTTGTCTACACTGCTTCCAGCCACTAATTTTTGTACTTTTGTGTTAGGTGAAGGAGAGTGGATTGGATTATTTTTTTGTTTTTCCCTAAACCTTTGTACTCTGAGCTTGTTCAAACATAATTGAGATTTACGTAGCTGTTCTTTTAATCTTTGATTTTCTTTATATAACTTGCTTCTGTCACGTCGTATTCTCAAACGACCAGCTCTTTTTCTAAACTCTGTTAGTGAAGGCCTCGGTGAAGGTGTATTAGTAATTAAGGAACTATGGCATGGATTTCCAGAGGACGCTAACAGTGGAGAATGAAAATCGGATTGCCTTATGTTGCCTCTTGAATTAGAGCGAGGAGTTAGGCAAGGAGTTGAATTTTGTGTTGAAGGACCTGCCTCTTCATTTTCAGTCTTATCCTCATTTCCTTTCTTTTCTCCACGTCCTTCTTCATTGTTCTCCGCGAGGTTCTCTAAGGTTGGAGTAAGTGGTGGACTATTATCAAGCAGATAGGAATTTTTCATTTCTTCCATTTTTTTCTTTCTTCTATAAGTGGCCGAATTCTTGCGCCATTCCTTTCTTTTATTTCTAAGTTCTCTTAAAGTCATATCCTCCTTCAGCTTAACTTTTTTTTCTTTCTTCTTTTTTAAATATTTAAGTCTCTCTTTTGCCTGTTGCTCTGCCATTTTAACTGGATCCTGTTTAATTTTTTCGTATCTTTTGCGTTCTGCTTCCCTTTTTTTCTCAATGTTTCTTCTCTAGTTAGCTTTCTCTCTGATTTTGGTCTTCCCATTTTAGCACTGAAAGTAAAATCCTAAATAAAACCTTGTGAGAAAATATTTTAGGAATTAATAAATGTATATTACATCATACCCCCTGGTCATAAACATTACCCTGTAAAATTACAGGGAAATGAATTCACAGGGAAACGACGACAGGGGGATGACATTGTTCGGTATATGTACACTTTGTTAGGACTGTATCAAACGCAAATCAAACAGATTTTGAGGTTAAGTTATGTTTTCAATTGTTTACCTTGCAGTGTGAAAAATTGCCCACAAAAGTAATTAGAAAAGTAATAGATGACTCCAGAGGGATGACACACAATTAACACAACCACAGAACAAAATGAACTTTCAATTTTTTCACAAAAATATGCAGTACTTTTCGTAGCAAACTACCAGCGTACATTAACTAATACTGCAAACTGAACCAAGTTAGTTCACTGTAATTGGCATTCAACAAACAAAACAGTTGGGAGGGAAATTTGAATATGGCACCAGGGAAATGATCGCAATTTTTATTACACAAATGAAAAATATACAACAACATTAAATTTGTTATAAACAAAAATGTATTTGGCTTAATATTTACCCAGACATGTCCGCATTTGGTTATTCAAATTTTTTTTCGAAGGATATAAACAGAGCAAATTTAAATAATAATAAATGTACAAACTTTGGATTCATTACACTCCAGGGGAGTGACAAATATGAGTTTAAAATAATTTTAAAAAAAATTACACTTAAGTCATACATCAGTTACATGATTTTTATATACTTCTGCATTATGCTTTACCACATTACAGTTAGAAAGTACCAATAAAATTTATTGAAATAATGTAATTTAGATATTACACGATATTTGCACTTTACCAAATATTTACCCATGTATATATGTATCACAAATCTTATGGGAAATTGGCTTACGGTGAAATTGGCCCAAATTTTAATATGTTGTTCTACTAATCTAGTAGATCAAAAGTCTCAATGGGCACGAGTCCCAAAAACACACCCTTCTACCTTTTTTTGCCCTCTATTGGGGTGAAAAGTGGTCGTATACATTTAACAACTACATTTCTCTAAAAAAATATTTGTATCTTTCAGCGCGGTAAAAAACCTCAGTCGTAGGATCTAACTTACATTTAGATTCTTCCACCCTTTTCCACCCCTTCCGGGAGGGTGAAAATCGCTTTCACGGCTCCACAGCGGTATCTTTGTTCCAGAAAAATATGAAACTGCTCAGTTGAACACAGAACCTTAAAAGGCGGTGCAAAAATCACTTTGAAGTACCCCCTAACGCTTTTCCACCCCTTACGGGGGATGAAAATGGCTTTCACCTCTGCGCGGCGGTATCTTTCTGGCAAAAAAGTTATGGAACCACATCTCAAAAAAAAAAGGTGTAGCAATTACACTGCCCCTAACCATTTTCCTCCCTCGCGGGGGTAAAAGTATACAACTGTGCAGCAGTGAAAGTGATTTTCAGCCCACGGAGGGGTTCGAAAATGGTTAGAGATTGGTCATTTCTATACCTCTTTTGAGATGTTCTATTGGTGTATAGCCGCTTTATTGAGAATCACCCCCCGGAAGGGGTGGAAAAGCGGTACTTCAAAGTGATTTTTGCACCGTCTTTTAAGGTTCTGTGTTCAACAGCAGTTTCATATTTTTTTGGAACAAAGATACCGGTGTGCAGCCGTGAAAGCGATTTTCACCCCCTGGAAGTGGTGGAAAGGGTGGAAGGATCTAAATGTAAGTCAGATCCTACGACTGAGGTTTTTTACCGCGCTGAAAGATACAAATATATTTTTAGAGAAATGTAGTTGTTAAATGTATACGAGCGCCTTTGACCCCAATAGAGGGCAAAAAAAATAGAAGAGTGTGTTTTTGGGACTCGTGCTCATTGAGATTTTTGATCTACTGAATTAGTAGAACCACATATCAAAATTTGGGCCAATTTCACCGTAAGCCAATTTCCCATAACTTTAAAAAAACGGAACAAAAGAATTTTGCATTACAAAGCCCTTCCCTACGCCCCGCGACGAATTTTAGTTTGGCCAATACCATGAAATAATAGCCCTTACTATACTCTTCGCAAAAACGAAGAGTATATTGTAACAAACTTATCATTATGTTGAAGTGAACGAATTTTGAACAACTTTCAAAATGTCCGTCCGTACGTTTCTTGTAAGCACGATAACTTAAGAAAGAAAAGTCCGATTGTATTGAAATTTGAAAAATAAGTTAGCGTTAGCTAGAGCAAGAACCCTATTGTGTTTGAAAAAAATCAATCAGTAAATAAAAAAGTTATTAATCATTTAAATTAAAAAAATTTATATTTTCTTAATTTTTGTCATTTGTACTTAAACAGAAATCTTGCGAAATTTTATTCTCTGTATATTTTTTTTTGTTTATACATTTTACTAATATATATATTTCATAATAATGTATCTAATTCGTTGAAATATAATACTCGAATGATATATATTAGACATTCAATTTTTGTAGTGATGTCTAATGGTCCAATGGCTTAAGCTTTGTCTGGAAATCACCTCCCTCAGAGACCTCTATGCACGTTGCCACGACATAACCCCACTAGCGGACTACGTCCAAGAAATCTCACAAAGATTCTATCAGTTCAAATTGGACGGTAGTCCACTAACCCGCAACATTACTCGAATCAGACAGCATGATGCCATACTTTTCGACCTGAAACACCCCTCACCATACCAGACGTTGCCTATTTTCCGGCAACTTCCCTAGCCATACTTCCCTCTACGATAGTCTATCTCTACCCCACTCTTTATTTTTCCTCAAATTTACATCTTTCTATTTTTGCACAGTTTTGTCTTACCCTTTTTGTCCTTTTGTCCATTTTTGTCTCAAAATCCCCTTTAGACTAATAACATCTCGTAAATACAAACTTTTTAAACCACATCATTTTAATAACTCCTTCCTCGACGGCGGCCAGACCACGAGGTCGTCATTTGCCTACCACGACGCTACACGTCGGGGCTGTCCGATTGGCTCCGGGACTAGGCACATCAGTTGTACCATAAATATTGAATAAAGTCTTTTTGGATTGGCAATCCAAAGGCCTTGTGTGCGAATCCCGGACAGGGCGTTTTTTTTCATATATTTTTTTTTACAACAAAGTTGGTATCACAAAATTTAGAATATCCAAAAACTAACATTATTTACAAGAAAACTGCGAAGAGTGTCAAATAAAATGTGTAACAATTATATAAAAAGCTCAGTAAACAGGTGAAGAGTATAATGCTTCCACTAGTTGATACTTAATACGGTACCAAATCTCATCGCTGCGGTTCAAAGAGTTCCTGAAATACTAAAAAAAAAACCTACTCTAGGGCTCCCTTAGGAAGAATTTGCAGACGGTTTATATTATGAACTTTTTTACTACTTGCATGTAGAATCTGCACCAGAAGTTTTTCATCGGTATTTCCGGACGTCCTGTATATGTGCAACTGGCCTAAAGTTTAATATTTTATCTTTCAAATATTGCCTACGCATCCACATTTACGGCTGTCGAAATACAAGCAATTTTGCTCAATTTGGTAACTTTTTAATATTCAACGCTTTGAAATTTTTATTTTAGTAGTCTCTCCCCGGTGCCAGGTTTTGGTGGAAACTTTAAATGGGCGCATTTTATTGGCAATTTCATAGCAAGTTGTTTTGCCTGTTTATGACTTTTTCTGTTTCTCGATTTACGTGGATACGCAGCTATCAAAGGGCTTCGTTTGTGGATTGTATTTTGTAATATTCATATTATTGTCGATGCTCATTCCGCATTTGCGCTTGAACATATAGATTTAATAGCCATCAGCGAGATTCGAACAATAAAATGAAAATGTATATTTCTTGCTTCGCTACTCTATGAAATTAACCTCTCACATATCTGAACATACCATACTGGGTTGGAAAAAAAGCAGAATGGATTGATATTACACGACATGAAGTAAGGTAAATAATGATTTGTGTTTTGTTCAACTCTGACACATATTTGGTTGTTTTTTAAATAATGCAGGTGTTGGTCAAGATCCGTAAAGTATATATAGACTAAGAGCTAGTGAATATTTCGTGTCATTACTCGAAGTAGGCTAAAAATTTGCCAAAAGGTTGCCATGGGGGTAATGAGTTGCTATCTCGAACGTTTCGACTTGGCGATGGGCAGCAGGGGGTGTAAGAATACCCCGAAGTCGTAAAATACTAGTCGAAATTTTCATGATTGCAAGTTGGTTGAAACTTCGTATTTTGCTTGAATTAATGTATATGAATAACCGTACAAATTGTCAGACAAAAATTTCAGGCAGCAGGGGGTGTAAGAACACCCCTGAGTCGTAAAATAGTCGAGATTTTCATTATTGCAAGTTGGTTGAAACTTCGTATTTTAATTGAATTAAGGTATGAATAACCACACAAGTTGTCAGACAAAAATTTCAATTATTTGCTCCTGTCTGACAATTGAATATGTTATTCTAGAGACCTTTCTGACCGTGTAATTTAATTGTCAGGCAAAAATTCGAACCAGCACACCCTGTAAATACGTTGCAAACTTTCCTCTCGGCCGGCCGCCAGTGACCTCAAGCGCGCCATATATTTCAAAAAAAGATTTCGATTTCTATGGCGCAATGATTTTGTGTTTTTTTTCATATTTTGGAAGTGATTTTAAACAAAAAAAAAAATAAATAAATAAAATAAAAAGTATTGATAACATGCTTAATTTTGAAGATACACTCCATTCTCCGATTAATAAACAATTAATCCATGATGTCTTTTTAACTATTTCATTTATTAAAAAAATGCATATGAGCATTTACGTTGGCAATTTAATTTTCTATAAGATATTCAATGACTTTTTTTGTTATCTCACTTGATTCTCGAGATGTAAGCTGAAGTATAAAAAACAAACGATTTAATTTTTTCGGACTTTGAAATTTTATAATGGATCAATCAGAGCGCAGTATTATCATATTCGTGATTTTTAAAGTAAATTTTATTCGTAAGAAAGAGGGATTATTATTAAAGATTAAGATTAGAATTTTCAATTTTTTAAAGAAAATTTATCGTAAAAAATATTGTTTACAGTGACAAAAAAAATACATATTATATAAATAAAAAATGGAGAATGGAGTGTATCTTCAAAATTAAGCGTGATATCAATACATTTTATTCTTTTTTTTGTTTAAAAACCACCAAAATATATAAAAAAAAGACACAATATCATTGCGCCATAGAAATTGAAATCTCTTTTTGAAATATATGGCGCGCTTGAGGTCACTGGCGGCCGGCCGAGAGGAAAGTTTGCAACGAATTTACAGGGTGTGCTGCCCCGAATTTTTATCTGACAATTAAATTACACGGTCAGAAAGGTCTCTAGAATAACATATTCAATTGTCAAACAGAAGCAAATAATAAAAATTTCACGTAAAAAAATATATGTTTGAGGTGTTCCTACACTCCCTGCTGCCTGAAATTTTTGTCTGACAATTTGTAACGTTATTCATATACTTGAATTCAAGCAAAATACGAAGTTTTAACCAACTTGCAATAATGAAAATTTCGACTACTATTTTACGACTTTAGGGTGTTGCCTGCTGCCTGAAATGTTTGTCTGACAATTTGTATGGTTATTCATACACCTTAATTCAAGCAAAATATGAACTTTCAACCAACTTACAATAATGAAAATTTCGACTACTATTTTACGAATTTGGGGTGTTCTTATACCCCCTGCTGTCTGAAATTTTCGTCTGACAATTTGTATGGTTATTCATACACCTTAATTCAAGCAAAATACGAAGTTTCAACCAACTTGCAATAATGAAAATTTCGACTACTATTTTACGACTTTGAGGTGTTCTTACACCCCCTGCTGCCCATCGCCAAGTCGAAACGTTCGAGATAGCAACTCATTACCTCTATGGTAACCTTTTGGCAAATTTTTAACCTACTTCGAGTAATGACGCGAAATGTTCACTAGCTCTTAGTCTATATATACTTTACGGATCTTGACCAACACCTGCATTATTTAAAAAACAACCAAATTTGTGTCAGAGTTGAACAAAACACAAATCATTATTTACTTTACTTCATGTCGTGTAATATCAATCCATTCTGCTTTTTTCCAACCCAGTATGGTATGTTCAGATATGTTAGAAGTTAATTTCATACAGTAGCGGAGCAAGAAATATACATTTTCATTTTATTGTTTGAATCTCGCTGATGGCTATTAAACATCGACTACTATTTTACGACTTTGAGGTGTTCTTACACCCCCTGCTGCCCATCGCCAATGTGAAACGTTCAAGATGGCAACTCATTGACAACCTTTTGGCAAATTTTTAGCCTATTTCGAGTAATGAAAGAAAAATGTTCACTAGCTCTTAGACGTAATTTCGGCGGGGAAAACGGCAGAGGGGAACGCTGACGACATCTTTGTGCTTATTCAGCAGAATTCGTCGTTGATTTCCGTGGGCACTAGCTGTGCCAGAATACTCGCGAATTTTCTGGAATATTACAGAAGTTTAATCATGAAAGTTTATGTGGTGCAAATAAGCTTATTGTAGAGATCAAGTTGTATCTCCGGTTTTACTAAACCAATTTTCATAAAACTTGGCTTAAAGTAGGCCGATTTCGATGAAATAAAAACTAAATGTTCCTCCAAGCTTAGATGAATTTACCTGTGAAAACCCCATTCAAAATAGTTCAGTAGTTTCTGCATGATGCGCGTTCAAACAAAGAGACAAATAAACAAAAATTACAAAATACTATCTTAATATATTCTATGACTCATTTTTCATCCCCATTGATTATCCTAAATACATTTAAATAATATTATTAGCAGATAAAAAAAAGAGACATGACCTACTTAAGGTTATTTTCAAAATTAATGTAGGACTGAATCGCATATTTATGATTAATAATAATTAATCTATGGCAGCCATATTGGATATATCTGAATATTTCAGAAAATTTGTTCCTTTTTATTTTTTTTTTAATAATTCTTAGGAATATCCTATTTAGTTTAATGCATTTAATTTATTTTTAAGCTAGTTTTATCATCATATTGCCGTCATATTGGATCCGTCATCTTGAATTTCTTCCTGGAACCTAAAATTTAGTCTATTTTAACTCAAAACTATATATCAGAAATATTCAAAACTTCTCGGCATAAACTTTAACAAAAATATTTCACTTTTCATCATTTTTTAGCATTTTATAGCCGCCATTGATTCCGCCATCTTGCAGTTGGTTTATGAGAATTTGGATATCAGATTCGTAATCACCGACTTCAAAATTCCCCGAGTAATAAGATTCATGTAAATTGGATAAGAAAAAAGTTTTTATTTGTAAGTTTTATTAGATTTAAATAAAAAATGGTCATTTTGGCTAAGTTCCATCATTTTGGTTAGCATAATTAAAAAATCGGCTCTATTACGTTTTTTGGGAATTAAATAACGAGTATTTTAAAAAAATATCCCAATCAGTTGCGAAACAAGTGTTCTAGATAATTTTGAACGAAAAAATCACGATTCGTGCCACTGTGTGCCGTGGCAGTATTCGTGATATTGCTGAACTGAGTGGTTCAGCAATATCTCAATCGATTTCGAATGGGTGAAAGCTCATATTTTATGTTGTGTCCTTGGCATCTATGGCAGAGAAATATGGCAGACCATCTAAAATGGCGCCCGTTCAGTACCGTAAAAACTGCGGCCAGTTCCTTTGTTCTTAATCGACTTCAATGTCTGAAGTGTCATTTTGCAGAAAAATTAATACACTATCCATTTAGTAGTACCTTAATATGAATATTTTTGTGGAAACCGTATTTGCAAATTTTTGAAGAAACTAATGAAATTTATGCGACGTATCACATTTTATACTACTTGTTTTTGATTTTCAGATGCCTTTTCCTATCATGCATAATGAAACTAAATTAAAACAGAATTAGGCCATTGAACTAAGACAGCCCAGGAGTTTGACGGAGAGATAGGAGTTCAGCAAGTTCAGGAATTCAAGATCAAATAAAACATTGGAACAACTGGTACTATTGTTATTGCTTCTTGGATTCCCTGAAAAGTATTTTTATTGTTTTTCCCCAAAATTGTTATCTCAGAGTTAAAATTGTTGGTACTTTCGCTCACTTGATTTTAAGACAAATAGTTATAGAAGATGGTTCCCAATTTTGTTTCTCATTAGCATGTGCAATGGAAACCATCCTTGGACTCAGTTCATTGCACGTCGAAATGGAACTGGAAGCTAGGAAAACAGCAAATAGACTATTTAAAGGTAGAATGTGGAATGCGACGGGACAAGGGCTGGGGCACACAAAGGCCTTGGCTATACCTATAAGGGATCAGGTTGTTGCTCAGTCAGAGGACGTCTATAAGTTCATTAATTCATATACAGTCATGTTCCCTAGTCGAGACGACTGGGGATGCGATAAAACGAATTCTTTGAGTCCTAGAGATCAGAAATGGTACACAGATGGATCGAAGACTCAGGAGGGTACTGGTGCTGCTGTACATGCATGCAAGCCAAGGGCTCGTATATCGGCGTCACTTGGTAAGTATCCTAGTGTATTTCAGGAGATATATGCCATTTTACTATGTGCAAGTGAAAATCTCAAAAGAGGTTTCGTAAATAAGCACAATAAGTACATGTGTAGCAACAGTCAGGCAGCTTTGAGGGCTCTTGCATCAAACAAGGTGACCTTTAAGCTGGTACTGAACACAGCGCCGTCGAGGGCAACGAGAAAGTAGACCGTTTGGCGCGTGAAGGAGCAAAAATTCCTTTCCCTGGCCCGGGGCCAGCATTCGGTCTGCCAAGAAGTCTGATTCAATCAAAGCTGCAAGACTGGGCTATGGCACAGTTTAACAACTATTGAGCTCAGCCCTCGGATTGAGGCAGTCGAGGCTCCATATAAATTGACCTTCAGATGACTCTACCGTAAGGTGGGTGCTTGGGCCCGATAGAGAACGATTGAGAAGGATGGTAGGCCTGATAACAGGACACTGTCCTCTGAACAAGCACCTGCATACAATGCGGTTGAAAGATGATTCTACTTGTCGGATATGTGGTGTGGTGGATGAAAGCGTCACTCATATTCTATGCCATTGTGCACCAGGAGCAGCGTTAAGGTATAGGTATTTCGGAAGGCAGTTTCTACAGCCGAAAGAACTACGGGATCTACCTTGGAAAGGACTGCTTTCCTTCGTGGAGGGCACTGGTCTATTCTAGGGGATCCTAAATGCGAATGTACAATGGGTCGGTGGGCCTAGTAATAATAATAGCATGTGCTTGTGCACCACGGGGCAATACAAATCGCCCCCAGAGCTGTACCTGCCACCAGTACATATGTTTATTTATCTAAGCGGAAGCTCGTTCAGTGGTGCATAGTCTAATGCAAGGTCCAATGCCAATGAGAACAGCACGGAATAAAATACCAAACATTACACTCAGAGCTGAAGGCAGATCCATTTTAGGAATGCCCATGAATACTATAACCCCAAAGTACAGGCCTGAATTGGGCCGGCGCGGCGGCCGATGTAAGAAATCAAACTTGGTCCGAAAAAAATTCCCAATCCGGCCCTGCCAAAGTACGTAACTTTAATAAAAATTTCATCAGTATAGCAGACAGAGGAGACTGGACAAACGATCCTCCAGTATCAATACAAATAAAGTATATTCGTTGAGAAGCGACAGTGTAGCGGTGAATAGATTTTAGCATGGCACAACTACAAGACTTACAAGGAATCGGAGCTGGGATTTACGGGATAAGGTGAAAAACAGAAATTTTAAAAGTCTAGGAAGACACGCCACAGTATTTCAAGCTGATGTGGCCGCAAAATAGTGGTTTGCAAAGGAAATAATTGGGCAAGGAACAGTCGACCAATCGATTGTCATTTTTTCTTCGATAGTCAAGCAGCGTTAAAGGTAATCGGTTTCGTGTAGGTCGATTCGAGACTAGTATGAGACTGCTTGAATGCCCTTGTGGACCTAGGAAATCAGAATAAAGTACCATGGCTTGGGTAGAAGGTCACGAAGAACACAGGGAAAATGAAAAGGCTGATGAACTGACCAGGGAAGGTGCGTTTAAGGTCCTAGTAGGAGCATAACCCTTTTGCGGTGTGGCTAAACCGTAGATACGAGTATCCAATAATAAATGGGTACAAAGTAAGTCTCTAGAATGGAGTTTCCCGCGACAGAGACAGCCAATGAGTTCTTTAAAGAGCGATGGGTCTTCTAATTGGATACTGTCGGCTTAATAGACATATGAATCAGGACGCAACATGCAGTTGCTGTCAAGTGGAAGAGAAAATTTTCAGTCCATGTCCTATGCTACTGTGACTGGCTGACTGAGATTCCAACTATTTGGCGAGGAAAAATCAAACATTGATAGATGTACTCAGGGCTGTCTGATACAAAGGACAAAGCTGGATAAGGGGTCTAAGGAAAACTGGAATAGCAGCGACACAATAGATTCACATGGGATCGCGGGGGTCAAGGCCAATCAACCAGCTTCTACTTTAAAATCTGAATCTAATCTACTTAGCATGTATTGTTCTTACGAAGTTAAATATTGATTTTCTATGAAAATAAATACATTATCAGTGGAAGGTCAATTTTTAGCAATTACAAAAAACAAATTAACATTATGTTCTACCATTAATGCAAGTAAATATGGCGAATTGACTACTGACTACTCTTTATTGATATGGTTTTTAATAATTATTAAATCACAAGGTGATCGGCTGACAACATGTTCTTGGTGAATATGAATTACCAGTTGTATCAAGTTCCATGTTTAAGTTCTACGGTACAATACATCAGTGTCAAGCCAAGAGCAATTTAATTCATATTTTAAATGAATAAGTCTGATGAAGCATCTGAAATTGAGATAATTAATATCTTAACTGATATATCTTACGTTGCAATAATTGATGGCATGGCTGAACTACATGCAATCAATAAATCGAGCTGCACGCAAACTTGCGAGCGATGTGGTAAGATCTTTCATCAACAGATTGCAAAATAAATAAATATTGGAAATGTAAACGAAATTTATTTGATATTCGATACTTATTTGAAAGAATTACTAGAGGATGCAACAAGCAAAATAATTTGTTAATATAATTAGCTACATAATGTGGTATAAGACAGATGTAAAAGAAACAAATATGCTGATTGAAAGGTGTAGAAAATTGTTTTTTTCAAAATAATTCGGCAACGCTCGATCCTACGGGAAACATGTTTGAAACAAAGTTGAATATACACTTTTATATATTTAAGTCCAAGATGTAACGAGATACGGCGGTGGGAGAATTAAGTTTTACAAATTTTTTTTCAAATTTTTCTTTTTCATTAAGGAATATTGTAACGTTCATCTAAATACACCTCAGCAACATCTCGATACGAAGACTTCACGCATCAGTCGATGTAGATTGGAAAATATTGTTGAATTGGTTTTCTCAGCTTCCTCCTTTCGTATTTTCCATAAGTACTGGACTTGTTACAGATGAACAGATAAACTATCATTTGCCGGCGAAGAAAAAATTGTCATCAACTCACTAACGCTATTCAAGAGAATGTGCATTATGAAGGATTCTGACGACGAGTTGAAGAATTACCTTAAGTTCGAATTTGCCTCATTTTCTTTGTCTCTTTTCACAGAAGAAGGAATGCGCAAAGGTACGAAATCATCGTTGTATACTGTTTTCGAACAACTTCCAGAAGGCATGGAACTCGGAGATAACCAAATCAATGTTGTAGACGGAGGATATCTTACACAAAGTTGTATGGTGTCCTAATGATTTTTTTGGGTCAATTTGCAAGAAATACGTTCAATATGTACAAGATCACTAAGGTTCACATGCAGTCGTTGTTTTTGACGGATATCCGTTAAATGGTAGAAAAAAATACATTTAATTGTCAATATAATGAATTCCTTGTGCTCAATATTTGATGCTGTTTTCATCATTGGCGAAGACGTCGACCTCCTTGTCGACCTTCTTGTTCTGTTAGTAGCAATTATCACCATGGCAAAGTAACATCGTTTTCTAAATGTTCATTTAATTTAACTTCAGTATATTCTACTTTATCTTTCACATATAACATTGTATCATCCGCAAACAATTTGAGATTACATTTCTTATAATAATTACAAATATCGTTAATGTATAATAAAAAGAGTACAGGAGCAAGTACCGAACCTTAAGGTACTCCATATTTTATAGCCAGTTCTTCTGAATAACTGTCGTTAAATTTAATAATTTGTTTCCCATTTTCGAGGTATGATATAAACCACTGTAATACCATCCCGTCAATTTCAAAGAATATAAAACGTAAATTATACAGGGTGACTACTGAAAATTGGACGTATCCTTTTGAAAGGGTTAAAATAGAGCTAATTTGCAGTAAATTTAATAATGTGTTACCTTGTCCGTCCGAAAATGAGTAGTTTTCGAGATAACCCAGTATCATTTTTTTTTTAAATCCCAATTTTTAACAAAAAAATTAAATTAAAAAAAATTCTCATTTTTGGGCACTTATTTGAATATTTTCTGATAGTTAACAAATCAGTGAATAATTTAAAAGAAATAAATCCGCAAAATCACCTTAGCATTTGAAGTTGCGGGTCTAAATTCATACATGATGATAAAAAAAAATGAAATTTCAGTTTACACGAAAATGGTTTTCTCAGAAAAACTGTACGACACTTACCGTACATATTGCTTAAGTAACTTCCTTGTATCATTAGCTATCCAACAAGGTACAAATAAATGTTGCCAAAAATCACCCGCATTTGGAAAGAAATTGCGATAAAAGGGTAGCGCGTTCTAAAGAGTGACCGCAAATTTCGCCTCTTTTTGCGCAGTGTGAGGGAAAAGTACAAAATTGGTCTTAAACTAATCTTTGGGAAATTCTAAGGAGAGCATATATTTTCGTTTTGCGAAAAAATGCGAAAATTTACCCTGTTTAAAAGTTGAAAATATTTGAACAATACATATTTAAAAAATAAAACCATTATTATAACTCTGATTTTAATAATAATTGCAACAAAATAATGCTTGAGTAACGAATATGAACTCAACTGCGCTATGCGCAATAGAGACCCACCCCTAACGAGTGGGTTGAAAATCAATAATTACGGAAAACAGTGAAAAATAAGCATTTGGATTATAAAATGTCCCTTATATTATATTATAGTACTTACCAACTAAGCTGCGGATATTGAAACCAAACCCCCTCGTTAGGGGTGGTTTTCGTATGGGTTCATAGTACAACCGAAGTGTCAAATCGGTAACCGGATTAAGTTGTTTAAACATAAAAACGATGCATACGGTCATTATGTAGTCAGGCAAATCATTCACGTAAATTAAGAATAAAAGTGGTCCTAGTACGGAACCTTGTGGACCTCCAAATCGTATTTTTGCCAATGACGACGCAATTACGTTGTTGCAGTTATTTGTTCCCGTCACTCAGGTACAATTTTAAAAGATGAAGTGCTGTAGGTTGAAAATCATATCTGTAAAGTTTAGAAGCGAGAATATTATGTTGCACACAGTCAAAGGCTTCTGACAGGTTACACAAAATACTTCCGGCAAAGTTACCAAAAACGTATATTGTACTTTCAACTACTTTGTTAATTACCATAGCTGTAGATTTACCAGGGCGGAAACCATACTGACAGTTTGATAAAATAATATTTTGTTAAAAAAAGATGACAAGTTATTTTTCAGCACTAGTCAGCAAATTTCTGTTGAAAAACGGCACAGATTTATATTATGTATAGGCGCATTCTCACACGTCAGAACACGTTAAAACTAAGCATATCACGTAAACTACTGTTGTTTTGAACTTTTCTACAAGGGTGCATAAACAAATAATTTTTAAACCTTTTACTACGGGAGCCAACTCTAACTGTTAACCCCCCCCCCCCCGATCCTTTAGGACAATATTTTTCATAAAGATTAAAGCCTGAGGAACAATTCTAGACATGTCCTAAAAAAAACTGGCTGTACTTTCAAAATGGCGGCCATATGCCATATGTTAAAAAATACTGGTGCAAATGTTGTTTTTGTCATTTAACACAAAAAATAAAGTGCATAAAATGTTCTACAATTTTGTTCCTATACAATATTTGGATAGGAGTTACCATTTTCCAGATAAATGATTCAGTTCTTAGAATAGAATATAAAATACAATATAAAATACAATATAAAAAGTAACACCTCATTCGCTTTCAGATTCACTATCGCTGTCTTCCGATACATCGAATATTTCTTCCAAGTCTTCTTCCTCTACTGCTTCATTGATGATATCGTTATCATTCTCACTTTCGATTTGATTTGAAATCATCTCCTCAAGAATTTCAGGAAGCGATTGAGGCAGTATTTTATCTGCTGAACACCAAAGAGGTTCTCCATTTTCTTGCCATCCATTCCAAGGATTTGGAATATTGTGAATACCTTCGTCGCCAAATACGCATTTGGTAAATACTCCTTTTCATAGGCTCGATAAGACAAGCTCTTGATGGTGGAATCGAAGAAAAATCAACTTTAGTGTCGATTAATAAAGACAAATCTTTGTCACCACATTTCTGTCTAATAGCAATTAGGACAAAGTAACATTTTTAGGGGTTTTATTTTCTTTTATTTTAAAATGTAAATAATAATAATAATAAATAATAATAAACGTCTTTATTGTTCGACATACAGAATTACAAATACAAATAATGAAATAAATGGTGGTCAAACAAACGTCGAAGTTTAGATTCTGCAAAATTGCAGATCTACTCTACTCTACTCTAAATAAATTGCAAAGAGTCCACCTGACAATCAGTTCGGGGTTAAAGATGTAAAATGTGGAAGGAACAAAATAATGAGAGCTCGTATAAATTCAAAATACTTTAATAAGGTGTACCAAAATTAGTAAAGTTGATATTTAAGAACAGGATTTGGTAGAGTGAGAGGGAAATATGCGTTTATTTTCGGTTTATTATAAATAATTAAAAAACTAAACATAGTATAATATATAAAACTGTTTTAAATAATTGCTATTGTTCTGATGAATATAACTATATATAATTTTTATTGTAAATTTTTGTTGTACTTGAATATCGTAGTTTTTCTATGAAAATAGTTCCTAATTTCATTATTAGAGTATGGCGTTTAACTATATATAAAATTTATGATAAAAGCTTATATGGTTGTATTCCTTAAAGCAATGGGAAGTATCTGAAACTAGTTTAAAGAATATACCATTTATGATTTTTTAAATATTTATAATAAACCGAAAATAAATACATATTTCCCTCTCACTCTGCAAAATCCTATCCTTAATACTAGTGAAGAAAACATAATATCTCCTGATATATCCATTTAAAACTGAAGTATTTTCAAAACACATAATATTTATCGGTAATATTCCCGAAGGACAACATGTAGAAACAATTAGATCCAATTTGCTGAAGGTGGTAAAGTATTTTTGTGTGATTGCAATCTATAATACCTCAGATATCTGGAAATGTCCAGTTATTTTCTTGTTATCTCAATATTTTATCGTTTCTAGATTTATTGGAAAAATTTACTTATATTTATAGAACGACAACACCTCACAACCTGACAGTATTCACCACTTAAAAGTGTTTTATTGAAAGGGAACGAATATCCATGTCATGCCATTGATAAAAGAGTGCTCGTCCGTGGTCGGAGAAATAATTATTTTTAACTTCCGTGGGAAATGAAAAAGTGACATGATTGACATATCTTAAACTGTTAATCATATATCTGAGATCTTGGATATACAAGTCGGAACGAAATTATTCCTTATATACTGGAAATGTGGGCAAACTTACGACGGCAATTTTTAATTGCTATCCATTATAATGTTTTTTTCAGGGAATTTTATTATTGAAAAGAAAGAAAAACTGTAAAAGTACTCAGCCAGATATTAATCCACTGCAATAGACAAAAAGTGTCGTTCTTTCGCAATAATTCTTCATTTAATCGATGTGCGAACTTCTTGCAGTGTTTTCAAAAAATTATCAATTTATAAGTTCACTCATTAAAAAGTGTGATCTTGAAATGTTTTGAAAAATGAAAAAAAAAAAAAATTGTACGTAATTATTTGAAAATGGAACTCAAACGATATAAGTAATTTGGTCACGAAACATACACGGTTTTTCTGAAGCTGTAAGCTACTCCGCATCCAGTTTCTTTTTTCCCTAAAAATAGATGGTAAAATGTAATTTTTACAAAAAACATCTAAAAATATACATTTAAGCTTCAAAAATAGCCCTTGTAAAATGCCAATATGCCATTTTTAATAGAGTTATTGTTCAACCTCACTATTGTGGAACCTCATGCTCGACGGGTTACCTGCCAAGTAGGCTTCTATACGCAAGCATATTGTAATGTCTGCGATTTCAGTTTTACCTGAGGCAGTAATGGTAATAAATATAGTTTTAGGTAAGCGTCTCTTCCATAATTTGATTAATAACTCTTGGCTTACCATATGGGAGCCTCCAACAACACTTAACATTGATCGATAAAAATCTGATGGTTTGAGGTCTCCCATTTGTGAACCTGAAAGTAAATCGTCGAAACGCTTCTCCTCACTAGAAGTAAGCCTTGTGATTAATATATTTTTTAAATTAGTATATAAATCATTCGCAAGGGGATTTGCAATTATATCATAAACGTTAGTTATTATTTCTAGCGGTAAGCAAGCTACTACCTGGTCGTACTTTCTCCTATCACTGACAATCCTTGATACCGCAAACTGTGATTCGACTTGAGTAAACCACATTTCTGGTTTTAAAACCCAAAATGGGGGCAGTTTGACAGATGTGATATACTGATTATTAGGTAAGTATCACAACTGGATTATCAATTAAAACATCATTTGTTAGTTGTGAGATAATTGATTAATTGTTCTCTCTATCAACAAAGGAATACGGAAAAACAAGTCACTTATCACAAAATAGATTTAGTAGGGGATTCTGGGACTGTCTTCGACAATATGATATTTGGATTCTCGGACTATCTTCGACAACATTTGGCTTCAGAGATTCTTCGGTCATCGGAGAGAAATCTTTGGAGTATAGTTGACTAAAATTAAATTAAATTTCAAAGGGCTTCTGCTTCTTTTGCATCATTAATATTACTTAAATAAAATTCAAAGGTACGTGTTGCTTGAATATCTCAATATAAGGACATCATGCTGGTTGAAGTTCTTGGACGTCGGGGTCACCAATAGTTATAATTTATTAAATAAAATCAGTGTTGAAAGTATATATTAAATATGTTAAAATTTCATAGTATTGTATATATCATTTACATTTTAAGAAATAATTACTATCTTGTTATTTTTTGTTTCCATTTTATATCCTTGGTTACTTGAGTAACTTAATAGAATCTTAATTTGGTCTGCCACACATATGCAGACGATCTGGCTATCATGATAACAGGCCGATTTGAAGTGACTATTGCAGGGATCATGTAAAGGGCTCTTGACATAGTTCAGTTATGGTGTAACAGACATGAGCTTTCGGTCAACCCTGACAAAACAGAGCTAATGCTGTTCACTAAAAGGAGAAAAATAAGCGATTTTGAGCTTCCCTCCCTTAAGGGCACGCGTCTGTGTCTTTCCCGTACAGTGACGTACCTGGACCTAGACTCCAAGCTGTCACGAAAGGACCACCTGGAAGCTCAAGCGAAGAAACCTTGCGCATCCCCATGGATGTGCAGGCGTATCTTCAGTCTTAAGTGGGGAATAAATCCAAAGACCACTCTCTGGATATACACCGTCATGGTGAAACCTCTCATAACATATGCGACACTTGCGTGGTGGCGATCCCTGGAGCTCTCCACAATAAGGGTCCTATGTTAACTTCAAAGGCTAGCTTGCCTAGGAATGCACTCCCTTGCACATCGAAGTGGAACTGGAAGCTAGGGAAGCAGCAAATAGATTGTTTAAGGGTAGAATGTGGAATGCGAACGGGACAAGGGCAGGGGCACACAAAAGCCTTGGCTCTACCTATAAGGGACCAGGTTTTTAAGTTAGAGGACGACCGGTGTCTCCCCATCTATAAGTTCACTATTCCATATACAGTCGTGTTCCCTAGTCGAAACAACAAGGAATGCGTTGAAATGAAGCTTCTGGGTCCCGGAGGTCTGGAATGGTACACAGACGGATCGAAGACTCAGGAGGGAACTGGTGCTGATGTACACGGATGCAAGCCAAGAGCTCGTATATCGGCGCCACTTGGTAAGTATCCTAGTGTATTTGAGGATGAGATATATGCCATTTTACTGTGTGAAAGCGAAAACCTCAAAAGAGGTTTCGTCAATAAGCACATTACATTTGTAGCGATGGTCGAGCAGCTTTGAGGGCTCTTCCATCCAACAAGGTGACCTCTAAGCTGGTGCTGACCTATCGAAACATTCTGATTGAGCTGTGTGAACATAACTCAGTTAAACTTATGTGGGTGCCCGGATACAGCGGCGTCGAGGACAATGAAGAAGCAGACCGTTTGGCAGGTGAAGAAACAAAATCTCTTTTCCCTGGCCCGGAGCCAGCATTCGGTTTGATCAGAGCTGCAAGACTATGGCACAGTTTAACAACTACCCTGGAAATGACTGCTCTCTTCCGTGGAGAGCACTGGTCTCTTCTAGGGAATCCTAAATGTCGCGAATGTACAATGGGCCGATAGGCCTCAGTACTATGAATCTTTAGATCTTCTCGCGTTTCTAATAATTATTGTTCAACCTTGGTTTTGAGGCTGAAAGGATTGATGGTAATAATAAGTATCACAAAAATTTTGGTTAGCTCTATAATTCCCTGTAGGAGATTATACCACTCGTCGGAACTAACCTCTTTGAAGTGCCCTTTACGGCAATATTTGAGTTATGAGAGCCTTTCCAACTTTTTGCTAAACGTACTGATGACACATAATCCAATAGGATAATGGATAGTACCAGAGTGCCTAGAGGTAAAAAACATGCAGAATTTAGAAATAAAATCATAATGTAATAATATTTGTTTTTATGGGAGATTATTGTCGCAAAAGTATCATCAGTTTCTACCTGGTCCCAACACTTACTCTTACCCCCACAATTTAAATATTTAGTATTTGGAAAAGTATTGCTGATTTATTTTTGAAACCTAGTATACTTATGTTCTTGACGTCGTTGATTACGAATTTAAAGTCAAAATAAAAAAATTCAAAATGACGACTCCAATATGAATCATAAAACGTCTGACAAGATGTTGCGAATAAGAGAGGGAAGTTTTGGATAAATACCTTTACCGATTTTTTGATATCCAGATCATGCAAAGTTTGACAGTACAAGATGTAAAAAAATGTTTGAAAATAAAAAACTGCTGCCCAAGGAATCACTCCTTCCACATCCAGATTCTCTATCCAAGTCACTCACAACGAAAAAATTTTGTATGCGGAAATAATTGTTTATGGAACTTTAATAATATAATATTTGAAATCCTCTACCCCAAAAACCCATAAAACGATACCCCACATCGGTAGTGGGGTGGGGGTGGTGATAGGGGGGTGGATGAGGTAAAAAAATATTTTGAGGTTTCTGGTTCTTGTACATACACTAAATCACAAATTTTTTTCATCCCCTTTAATAATGGGGTGGGGGTGGTAATGGGGGTAGTTAATGCCAAAAAATTTTTTGAGACCTTAGCTTCTCTTGTATATACTAAATACCAATTTTATGGACTCTTACCTGCTTAATTTACCTATTTACCCCAAATTTACCCCAATTTACCCCCCAACCCTTCGACGTAACAAGATGAAAATATAAACTAGTTCCAGATCTCGTTAAAGTAGATATGTGTACCAAATTTCAATTCAATATCTTAAACGGTTCCAGAGTAAACGTGCGTCTGTCGGTCTGTCTGACCGACAGACAGAATTTTTTTTCGCTCAAACTTAAAATCTCGACGTTTCATGACATTCTAAGACTATTTGAATAACAAAAATTAAAAAAAAAATTTTGTCGTTACTATACTTCCACTGGATGTGGAAGTAATTGAACTGTGTTCAACAAAAATCTTCGCCCGGTTATTTGAATCTTACTACCTCATACTGATATCAAAGTCGGTTAAAAATACATTTGATTAGTTATTTATTCATTTTTACACTGACCTCAATATCAATATTAAACAAGCTAAAAACGTACTCTTCGCCGATTTACTGAACTTTTTATATAAATTGTTACACATTCTATAGGATACTCTTCGCAGTTTTTTGTAAATAATGTTAGTTTTAGACATTTTTAATTTTATAGTATGAACTTAATTAGTAAAAGACTCAGTGTAAAATAAAGTAAAAATTAAAAAAACTATACCATACCAAATTTGGGTTTCGAACCCGGGACCCTTGGATTCCGAGTCAACAGCGCATAAAAAAAATATAAATTTTTACATTATAAGAGACGAGCTAAAATCATATTTCCACGGTTGTATATTACATTATGAAATGTATATTTATGATATATATAAAAATGTAGATATTAAAATAAAATCACATTTCATTAGATTTCTATTTAATTACAAAAACATAAAAGTCAAAAATTTTTTTTTTTCAAATTTAAATCATTAATAACATTTTTATTACTGATCACTTTTTTCAAAAACAATAAGGTTCTTCCTCTGGCTAACACTAACTTACTGTCCAAATTTCAGTACAATCGGATTTTTCTTTCTTGAGTTATCGTGCTTACAAGAAACGTGACGGACGGACGGACAGACGGACATTTTGAAAGTTGTTCAGAATTCGTTCATTAACAGAATGATATGATAATTTCTTGTCTACGAGCGATATTTACGGTTTTAGAAATGTACTGATCAAATGCAATATACTCTTCGTTTTCGTATTTACGAAGAGGGCCACGCTGACAGTAAAATTTTATTTCATAGTTTTTAGTGGCATTTTCTGTGAAGGTGATTAAATTTTCATCAGAAAAGTTTTTTCACTCTTCCTAGTGGCTTCTTAATTAGCTTCCACATAGGAAAATAAAATATTCGTCGTTTTGAATTTTTAAGCTTTAACATCAGGCTCATTATCACAGATTTTTCAAATCCTCATATCAAATTTCATGTAACTAACTAAAAATTGCCATTGCCTCGTTCACCTAATGGGGAATGCCCTGAATGCTATATTTAATGAGGGCAATTCGCATTTCCAACAAGATGGAGCTCCTCTCCATTGTCTTGTTCCTGTGAGACAATGGTGGCCAATTTCCTGGGAAATGGGCGCGAGGATATCCGGATTTAATACCGCTTGATTTTTCATTGCGATATTGCAAACTCAAGTTTGCAAAATTTCGTTAGTAAATATTCATGAGGAAACAAATGAATCGACTCATTCTTTTCCTTGGTAGAAGTATAGGACTTTTTATGTCCTTTGACGCGACGTGAAGAAGATGTGCTTTTTCAAATTTCAAAGTTGGTGTGACTGGAGGTGAGAGAGTAAAACATAAAATTCAATCAACAAAGGTTTCAAACTTCTCCCTCGAAAATTACGTGTTTTTTTAAACAATCGGTTCCAAAATTATCCTGGGTGTCTGGTTTTGAAACGCAAACATAATATAATTTATATAAGTGTAATTTAATATATACAAATCAAATGGGCTATCGGCCACTAATCTGCAATAAATAATCTAATTCAGTTAATTGAGGAAATGCGACGAATATGGTCTATGAATTACGTATTTGGCTCCAAATGAAGTTATAGTAGATATAAAGACACCATATATTGCTGAATATAAAATTAGTAGTAAGTAAGTAGTGCATTTTTTATAGCTAGAGGAATTGAAAACATTCTGCAATAAAAAAATAATCCTTATTACGCACGGCGTTGCAGCAGTTAAAACATTGTAAAACTGATGGAGATCAAATTTATATGGGTTGTAAAATAATTGACAATATATTTTCTACTATGTTTCGTGTTGTAAATACGTCGTTTTTAAAATTACACAGTCAATGTAATTTTATTATCATCATAATCACATAGTGCCACAATTTTAAAACTTGGGACCATAACAAATTTTTAATGCTAGAATAACTTATGATTGTTATATGTCGTATGAAATAGTCATTTATTATGGAAATTAAAAATAAATAAATAAAACATACTATTCGTCGATTTAGTTACATTTTTGTAACCGTCGGTATACTGTGCAGTATTTTATTCTTTGTAGAATCTTATCAAAGGTCGTAACCGTCTTCCTATACATTTTTACGATTCTAGCTTTGCAAAAATTTTTGAATACTCATATCTTGCTCGACTTTAAAAATTTATTGAGAAATATAATATAGTTTCGGAAAATTAGCATGGATTCCTTGAAAATAAATCTACCCGTGCAGGCTTTTAAAAATGTGTGTTTTAAAATGTGTTTTAACCGCCTTCCATGTCACCTCAGTGACCCTCTTAAGTCTAGTAGATCTATATTTATCTGAGTAAAGGAGACGGGGCCCTACAGTTTATGGTGGAATCCGAACCACTTCTTGGGGAAAATTTCCAATGAAAAATTTGTTCGCTATGTGGGGCTCGAACCCACTTCGCTAGGTACGCTCAGAGTGCAAGCTAGACGCGCTAACCCACTGAGCTACCGACCCCCTAGGGTCGGTTATAACAAGTTAATTGAACAACCGAAACAGGGGAATGCCCTGTTGGGATCGTTTGCGATATCATAGGGCATTCGAATGTGTCGATCATGACAAGTTAATGAACAAATTATATTTATACGGTGTACGACTGTGTAGCCTCTTTTTTGAAAGATATAAAACAATATGTTAATCTAACATGTACTAAGACCAAAGCCATTTCTAGAATTAACGAATATGGGTTCCTCATAAGGGACTGTACTGGGGCCAAACTGTTTATATTAAATATGAATGACCTTGAAAACTGGACACAAGTACATTTTTAGTGCTCTATACTCATAATGTATGAGTGTCTACTCTGGAAAGCTTACTATGGCAAATTGATATCAAAATTAAATAGAGTTCGTTATTTGTTTCGAAATATTAAATATGACACTATTAATAAATATAACCACGCACAGGTAGGATCTGGATCAGGATGTATTAAATAGGTAATGCGACGACAACCCTCACAGTGGCTTCATAAGTGCTAACTTTGTACATAATGTAATAGATGGCAGAAGCAATAAATTCCGTCGTTACTTACGCATAGAAAGATAATTTTGCAGGTTCTGTACATACGGGCATACAGTGTTGCATACATTTCCGGCCTTTTGTTTTTGTTTAGTGAAACAAGAGTCCAGTGACATCTGACATTAAGTAGCTAAATTAAAACATTGAAAGAATATATGCAGCACTACATGCAGCATTGCACGTGTCGTCACAGCTAACCTCAAAAATCTATATTTCTTAAGATTTACAAGTATTACGTAGCTATTATTAACATTTCTGCCTGGTTCCTGTACTTTCAACCAAAATCAAGTTCAACGTAATGTGTATGAAGTTTTAAATAGATTGTCATAATAAAATAAGACAATTTTTGCAGGTTAGGAATCTAACCTATAATTAGCAGTCTATTTTTATTAATTAACAATATTGAAAAATGCTTCGAGCCAGTATGGCTCCAAGCTAAAAATGCCTATACAAACATTAAAAATGAGAATAAATGAAAAAACCTTAAAATTTGAGGTTATGTTAGTTATACGATGCACGTACACCGTGGTCGGACCACCTATACACCGTGATCTGGATTAAGATATAGAATATGTATTTGAGATAGTTCCACCCCATCCTCAGATGTTTTTGTCGCCCAAAAACGAGTTTTAAGGTCCATTGTAAATGAATTCAGCGTAGAATCATGTAGAGGATTGTTCAAAAATTTTAAAATTCTAACCCTTCTATGTGTATTTATTTATGAATTGTTTGTGTGTATGTTTTTAAACATAAATATAACTTTATGTTAACCAAAGATGTCCACAACATTGGGATTAAACGAGATAATCATTTTTATATTCTTTTTGCAAATATAAAGTGTCTAAGGATCCACCCGCTTATCTAGGTCCAAACATTTTTAATAAACTACCTTCTAAAATAAAAGAGGCTAAACATTTGAGATCTTTTAAAATTAACTTGAACAAATACTTGTTAAATAAGTGTTATTATACATTATGTGAATTTTATGAAAATTGTCAGAGTTCGTTTGTGAACATTACCTGGACTATTCGTATACAAATTTTTCTATGACGAAAATAAATATATATTATATACTTTCCCATTTGCGGATTACATAGGGGAGCAGTGTAATGACGATTTGATTTAATTTGAATCACCAGCGTACGAGAGGTATTGCTATTTTTGGAAAACACAACACCGGAACGGCTACACTTACGCTGGGTTGGATTAGGGTCATGCTTGTTGCCAGCAGCGAAAGCCACAGGCCGTATAACACAGAAATAGAGAATGAGAAGTGTAGATATTTGTGAGATGCGTTGCCGCATTTCGTTGTCATATGGATTGTTTATGCTCCTATTTTTTGTGTTTATGCTTTTAGGTCTGTTCTTTTGTCCTCTGTTTCCTCCATTTATAATTCCTGCTACGCATATATGGTTGCGATTTCTTTATGGTATTTCTATTTTTCTTACTGTTCGCTCTTAGTGTGCTCGGTCTTTTGCTAGTTTGTTCATAATCCTCTCAACTGTTATTACCCACGTGTAGTATGGTCTCCTTATTTTTAGTTTTTTGCTATTACTGCTGTTCAGTATTAGTGCTTTTTAGTAACTGCTTTGAGTTCCTTCTTTGGACGTGTCCTCAGTACTTCATTGCGTATGCAAAGATACAATAGTATGTACCAACAAATAAAAGTTGCTTTCAATGTTTCTATTCGTTTTGTTATTGTTTTACCACTTATTAATGTTGACGTTTTTTGTCGTTTGTTTCATCTCATTGTTTTTGCGACTAGTTGGGATGATGACTCTTTCAGTTCTTCCTGGACTTCTTCAATTGGCTTTTATCGTTGCCGTGTTTTTAACCACGTATGTTATCGTTGGTCGTATGATGGCTGTGTATATCTTCATGATCAGACTCCATGATGGTTTATTTCTCTCGATGAAAGATGAAATTTTCCTTGTAACTCTGTATGCCATTTTAATTCTTTCCTTAACAGTTTCTCTCCTTTTCCGTTGGTTGATCAGATACATTTCTAGGTATTTCAGTGTATTCATCGTTCTTACAGTGTAGTTGCCTATTTAACACCGTGCTTGGAAGAAACAATGATATGAAAAGTTCTGCACGGTTAGTAGGCCGCTAGAGAGCTAGAAATTGTCTAATCGACGTTTCCGTAGAATCACATCTGCCATCTTTAGGTTTTCGCTGATAGCTGCCTACAGCTGCTTTTCTTTACTCGAACTGAACAGTTCAGTTCTACCAACAACGCGAGACTTTTCATATCATTGTGTTTCTTGTAAGCACGTTATTACAAAGGTAAAGAGTCTAATAATAGTGTGAGATCCGTTAACAAAAGATAGCCTAGCTAGTAGAGAAAAATACATAAGTAAAAATATAAATTTAAAAACAGCTTTTGTAAAGTTTTGGTACGCAGTCATCTTCTTTCAAAAACGTAATGCTAAAAAATGTTTAATGACTATACTTTTGTTTCTAAAGTGTACCTCTTTTGTGAACAAACGTCAAGTGGAAAATATAATTGCCTGCAGCTATATAAGCAGCTTTTAAATTAGCAACGGGAACAATGAATTTAAGTGTGTCTGATGTGAAAATGAATAAAAATATGTAACAATTGTATGCATCACATTATCAACGGTGAATATAAACACGATTTCAGTGATGCGTTTCCAACGATTGTCTAAGGATCAGGCACTGTCATAAATGCTGTATGTAAATAACAGACCGAGTGACGTTTTATAGGCCAGGACTGGCCCATGAGAGAGTAATATATTGTGGTGTAATGTTTGTAAGTTTATGGTTTTTCTACTAAATGGTATGGTTTCCAAAGGCACCTTTTTTTTTTTTCAGAATCCTTCTTATTACTTGAAATCGATATCGGAAATTCGATAAAAAATTGAACAAATATTTTCTGATTTTCTGTCAGTAGGCAATAAAAAGGCTGAAGCTATTATATCTCAGAAAAAGTGTTAATATAATGTCGAATAGATAATTCTAAAATTTTGTCAGTATATCGTCGATTATTCATCAAGCAAATATTGTTTTTTGACACGAACTTTAACTTTAAATTGAATCTGCCAGATGTACATTTTAGTCCTTCAAACACCATTAAAAAAGTTAAATTTCGATGTCTAGACAAGGACTAATTATGAACTTAGTCGAGAGAACCACACAATTGTGGTATATAATAACTAAATACACATAACACTGATGTGCTTCAAAGCTCTTAGCATCCCGCTTTTAGGGTTAAAATTTTCTATGACCATAAAAAAACTTGCTGAAACAACTTTCACGCTTTGGTCAGAAATTGAAATAATAAAAAATGAAACTCCAAAATATTGGCCAGGATTTTTAATTATTTATGGAAATCTTCAGGGAGCCGCACGAATTACGTTTTAATTTATTTATAAAAAAATAATTGACACAAATTTCCATTCAGTGAACAGATTAATGTTTGATATTTCCTATTACATCCATACCATTTATAAGTCTATCTTGTTCTAGATATAATATTTTTCACAATTTTTGCATGGTAGTTAAGTACCTGTACATTATTTAGGTATTACGCGAGCAAAACCTTCATACTAATAAGAAAGTTGATGTTCTACTTCTGAACATGATAATTATTAACAGTATTAGGTAAATGTTTTTTTACCAACAGATACTTTAAAATACAAATTATTGTAGAATCAATCACATTAAGGGCTATTTTCGTTTCCCGTTAAATCTATTCATAGATTTCATCTATCTGTCTGTACTCGTAATATATGGCTGTGGCTGCAAATCCATTTGCACAACACCGGATAAATCTCATGGAAACAATTATTGGTAAAATTGTATCCAAGGAAATTATGTAAAGAACAGATTTAACAGGAGATGAAAATACTGGCCCTAAATCACACAGCGCTCCAAGTTGCCGCGGTTTGGTAATAAGAAGAATATGCTAAAATGAGTGAAATCGTTGATTGGTAGAAAAATTGCTGCATTGCTACTCAAATAACAAATGGAAGTCGAATTACCTTTTTATCAATTTCCTGGCAAAAGCTATAGTACAAACAATACAGATAAATAATCATCTGCTGCTAATAGATTTAATTAATAGAAATTAAATTATTACAGTAACTTGTTTCTAAATAAAATTATTTTTAACAAACGCCAAGAAAGTATACAATTAGTACCTGATCCTGAAGCTCGTTTGAGGTGCACATTTTGTTTTTCTCTGTCTAATTACAGCTTACCGAAGTAGGTAAACACAGGAAACCACCGTTTTATCAAACATTAAGAAAGGAAAACAGAATACTGCTTTTCTTGGTGAAAAAATTTTTTTGAGACATTGGCTTGTCTTGTATCTACTAAATACCAATTATGGACTCTTACCTGCTTGATTTACCTATTTATCCCCCAACCCTTCAACGGAATAAGATGAAAATATAATCTAGTTCCAGATCTCATTAAAATATATATGTGTACCAAATTTTAAGTCAATGTCTTAAACGGTTTCAGAGTAATCGAGTGCAGAAAAAAGTTAGACAGACATACATTTTTTTTGCTAAAATTTAAAATCTCGACGTTTCATGACATTCTAAGCCTACTTGAACAATAAAAATTAAAATTTTTTTTTGTGGTTACTATTCTACTGGATGTGGCAGTAAAATATTATAATTGTAGGTGTATTTTAGATTGCACGGAGTTACCTATTGACACTTGACCTACCGTAGAGCAGTTCTTATGTATTCAACTTATAAAGGGAAATTTGCGCTAAAATTTTTAATTATTGTAATTACTCTATTTGTAAAAACTCATAAATAACCGACAGGTAGCTTTTAATCGCCGATGGCTGTGTTTTTTGACACTTCTCGAACCCGGCGTTCAAGTTTTACCAAATAAAGACTTCCCGCAAATTGAATCCGAATTAGGCAATGGCAATATTCTAGGAGCTAGTGTCGAAACGTGAAAAATTTATTAAACCACTAACCGAAGTGGTTTGATGATAGTATTCGTCCAAACAAGCAAACATGTCTCTTGTGAATATGGGCCTTAAGGGCCGGCAATTTATATTGCGGGCTTGTGGAAAATTGAACGTATTTCATCGTAATCAAACCACTAGGTTCTTCGGTTTGACTGTAGTTGTAGGTGAAAGGATTGCACTGATACAGTCGGCGAGAGTTTTCTCATTGAGCGTTGCGGTGCGCGCACTCAGAAAAAAAAAACCGAATCTCATTGTAATCAAACCGGTCAAAGTTTATGGCAAATGTTTTCAATTGTCCAAAAAATGAAAGAAATACAATTGGCGGGAATTTTGAAAGAGGGGAGGAAGAGTTATTGGGGCAATCATGAGCATAAAATCCAGGTTTACACTGTAAATGTCGTCAAACAAGGAATTCAAGCTAAAAACTATCTCCTAAATTTTTACATACTCCGAACACCCTATAAAACATTATATTATCATCGGCGAGAATTTTTATTAAAATCAACCCCCCCAAAACTACTCCATTGGGGGTGAATCGTAGTAACGTTAATTATATTGCCGTCTATTGCAATTTCGAGCATTATGTTGAGCAGAAATCTCTAGTGTCATTTTATTCTTTATTATTCAACGGTACTTACCTTCAAAAAACGCTGAAACCACCCATACAAGGGGTGAAAACGAGAATCTTTACTGCAAACTGATTGATTTTAATCAAAATAACATTCGTCCTGTAGATTAGTTTATGATTACATGTTTTTGAAGACATGATGATGTAACGGTTATTCATCCCTTTCTTCTACACAGGGGGTGAGGTGTGAATTCGTCCCTTAAATTTTAATAAAAGTTAATTTCGGATAAAACCGAAAAATAGGACTAGAAAATTTCGATAGGAATTTTCTCGATTTTTCTTTTTACATATTTGATGTTTCACATCAAAACGCATATTTTATGAGATATTGGCGATTTTATGAAAAAAAAAAATCGGAATATATACAAATTTTTAAATAGTACTCCCCCTTCCCCCCTCCCACTAATAAAATGAGGATGAAAAGAGTAGTTTCGAGGGAGTCAAAATCCTTCTTTGTACATATTTGTTCCCATCGCTGTAGTAAAATTTTTTCGGTTTTATCCGATATTAACTTTTATTAAAATTTAAGAGGCGAATTTACTCCTCACCCCCTGTGTAGAAGAAAGGGATGAATAACCGATGCATCATCATGTCTTCAAAAACATGTAATCATAAACTAATCTACAGGACGAATGTTATTTTGATTAAAATCAATCAGCTTGCAGTGAAGATTCTCGTTTTCACTCCTTCTAGGAGTGGTTCCATCGTTTTTTGAGGGTAAATACCGTTGAATAATCAAGAATAAAATGACACTAGAGATTTCTGCTCAAAAAAATGCTCGAAATTGCAATATAGTTAACGTTACTTCGATTCAACCTCCAATGGGGTAGATTTGGGGAGGTTGATTTTAATAACAATTCTCGTCGATGATAATATAATGTTTTATAGGGTGTTTGGGGTATGTAAAAATTTAGGCGATAGTTTTTAGCTTGAATTCCTTGTTTGACGACATTTACAGTGTAAACCTGGATTTTATGCTCATAATTGCCCCAATAACTCTTCCTCCCCTCTTTCAATTGTATTTCTTTCGTTTTTTGGACCATTGAAAACATTTGCCACAAACTTTGGCCGGTTTGATTACAATGCGATTCGGGTTTTTCTTTCTGAGTGCGCGCACCGCAACGCAAAATGAGAAAACTCTCGCCGACTGTATCAGTGCAATCCTTTCACCTACAACTACAGTCAAACCGAAGAACCTAGTGGTTTGATTATGATGAAATACGTTCAATTTTTCACAGGCCCGCAATATAAATTGCCGGCCCTTAAGGCCCATATTCACAAGAGACAAGTTTGCTTGTTTCGACGAATACTGTCATCAAACCACTTCGGTTGGTGGTTTGATAAATTTTTCACTTTTCGACACTAGCTCCTAGAATATAATGCTAATTTCTACATTTGCGTTTAATTCTCAATTCTCACACGATATCCACAAAGCGCATGCGACAATGGACGACAAATTTCTCCTTCAATATCAAGTTTGTTGCACAACTTTAAGACTCATATTATAACTCAGTTCATCTCTGGCTTTGGTGCAGTTTTCGTCTGCATACTACTCCTTATCAATTTATTTCGCTGTTTATCTTTGTTATAGGTAGATAATACGAAGGAATTTACTTAAACGTAGATATATACTTGTAAATAGAATTATACTGTTAGTTTTATCTTTCATCATTGTGTATTTATCATTTTTATTTTATTATTGAAATTTTTCAACATTGTATGTTGTCTAAATCTTGATATTGACCTAGGAATTAACCTTAGTGCTTCATCTAACTGAAATGTTTTCTATGTTGATACCCTTCTTTGTTTTGGAACGTCAAAACAAACAGAAATAAATATATATTTTTACAAACACTATTAAAAGTAGTCTTTTTAACGCTTGTTGTCAGTGTTGAAAATACCATTTTATAGCACCAGTGTTAAAAATAGTTTACTTTTAACACCAATCTTAAAAGTGAATGTAGTTATTAAGTGAAAGTCAATAAAAACTTATATTTTAATTTTAAAAAATATTTTTACATTTATTTAGTATTAATGGTTATTGAACAATTAAAACAATTAGAAATAGCAAAACCATCAGCACTCCTAGTCAGGATAGCTGCACAATGCAATGCGATGTCTGTGATATAGGTATGTATCCAAAACGGAATCAATGTTATTTGCCGAAATTGTGGGAAGAATTTGGCAAGCTCTTCTTATTTTCTAATGAGTTTTCTAAATAACCCTCCACTACCGTATTGGACATCTATCACCCATATCTCTTAATTGAAGTAAGTTTAGCACCAGTGTTTTCCAAAAAGTTAGCTAAAGAACGATAGTAGTAGTGTCCAGTATAAAATCGAGAATCTGGTAAATTTAGAAATTCTACAATGTTAATAGAAATCCTCTCAAACGTGTTGATTCCAACCTCTAGTTTTGGCACATTTATTATTCATACACATGGTAATTCAAAGTGATTCGTCCTATTTTACATGATCAAATTTAATTAATTAGGTTTGCAAACAGTAGCAAGTACCGACACAATAAACAAGTCTGTTCTCACTCATTATAAGTGCTCTATGTGACTTCCATAGGTTACACGCACGAAGTCGAGGCGATATTCAAACTCCGATTCAGCATGCTCGTTGTCACCATCAATAGAGCAGCACGAATGCGTTGTTTAAGCTCACTTAGCGCAGTGGGCAAAAGATGACTGTATCAATCGCAAGGTGTGAGATCAGGTGACTGATGTGACCAGCTGTAGAGCTAGAGCATCTACTTTTCAGGACTACTGTGTTCAATTCAACGGTGAGGAAGTTCAATTGTTAAGTACATCGCGAACCTCCATTTCCCAATTAGGCGGTGCTCCATTTTGTTGAAAAATGTACGTCAGAATCTCTCATATTTAGGTAAGTGTTACCAAAACGCTTTCTATTATTGGGTCGCCATTTTAGAAATGACGTATTTCGTACACGCACGGGTGTATAGACGGCATCTATCGGTGGCAACCATAAACTTGGAGAGTTGTTCTTCTGTGTTGTGTATAGTACATTATTATTTGGTTGATAAGTTTCGAATTAGGCTAATGTGAAATCAGATGAAAAGTCGTTAATGGCTTGTGTCCACTGGACAGAGGACTATGTACTTTCCATAATAGTTCACATATAATGCACCAGTAATAACCCAGATAGCACAAGACGTCTTTAAGATGTCCATATTATATCCTATTTAGGTCTGAAGGTCTTAGTTTCTTAAAAAGATGTCTTAAAGACGTCTGATTTGTACGTCTTAAAGACGTTTTAAAGACGCCATAATTACGATGTCAATGTTAGTATTTCCCAACAAAAACAAAAAACATTAACAACACTGTTTTTTGAATTTTACAATGTTTTTGTTTATATTTGACCGTTATTTCTGTAAAATGTGTAGTGATTTGTAATTTGCCATTAACAATTTAATTTTAACCTTTTTTGTAAATTATTAGTGATATTATTTGATACTAAACATTTATTAAACATCCAAATACTTTCTACATTTTGAAATAAATAGCTATATTAGTTTAAGATCCGGCAGCTTATTTGTGCAGATATCGAGTTTTTTTAATAAAATTAGATTAAGATGAAAGATTAATGATAACATAATAAATTACATTACAGATTTTTTTAAGCCTTTAAGTAAATAATAATAAAAATAATGTTAGGCATAGAAAATTCTTGAAACTTTGAACGATACTCTTTTACTTTATCATATCTTCCTGGAGGCAGGGAGACCACCAGGGCGACAGTTCTCGTACGAGTTTTTTCATTTAGCTTTTTACCAGACCCAAATTTTGTAAGTGCTTTGCCAAGTGTTGTGTTATTTTTAATTAGCTTTAGGTCTCTGCGTAGACAGCAATTTTTAATATTATTATTAGTTTTTAAGTTTGTTTATAACAAACAGAAGAGCTAACCCCCCCCCCGTTAATCCTTAAGCCGAACCGGACCTGCCCCGTCCAAGCTTACATTCACCACCATGTGCCGTGGTTGTTTGGTTGGCTTCGGGCCAGGATCCGGCAAGTCACATAGTTGTATAAAAATTAAGAATAAAATCTGTTTTTTTTTGTTGACTTACAAATCCAGAGGTCGGAGGTTCGATTCCTACTCACTCCGGTTTTTTCTTCGTAATTGCGAAAAAAGTTTTAGGTCTGTTTTAGACCAACAACGTATCTTGAAAAGACGTCTGTAAGACGTCTGCATTTTAACCTCCCCACAATAAAATTGTGGGAGGTTACTACAATTAGTCCAAAATCGAAAATTGAGATAACATCAAATCTTTACGTTTTGAGGTCCCAGGAACCCAAAAAAGTTGTTTTTGAAAAATGTCTGTGTGTGTGTATGTGTGTGTGTGTGTGTGTGTGTGCGTGTGTGTGTGTGTGTATGTCTGTTAGCACGATAGCGGCGAAGCCACTAAACGGATTTGGATGAAACTTTGCATGAGGTTTTCTTTAGTGCTCCAGAAGATCTGAAAAGGTTTTGGTTGAGATCGGAATACGTTTGTTGCTGTTTTGGCACAACAAGTTGTTTATTTTATGATTACTTACAATTTGTAATCGAACCATTGAAAAGCAGTAAAAATTCCGATTTCAACGATATATCACACTTGCACTCTTTAGCTTTGGTTTCCGTGAAAAAAATTAAAAACCAAATAACACGCTTCTTGTGTAAAATATATTTTATAGTGGAACCACATAATACAGTAACTGCACAGAGGCGAAGTCTTTGGCGGTTCCTTTCAGTTTTGATGGCTCGTTTTCTGTGACCTTGCGTACCAGTTGCGTCTACACCACGGTGTATTAAATAGGTGGTCCGGCACTTTCCTATTATAATAATGGCTTCGTAAGTGCATGGTTTCTATTTACTTTAATAGATGGCGCGAGCAATAAGGTCCTACAATTACCTGGGCATGTGCATCGTATAACTAACACAACCTCAAATTTTAAGGTGTTTTCGTTTATTCTCATATGTAATGTTTGTATAGGCATTTTTAGCTCGGAGCCATACTGGCTCCAAGCAAATATTTAAAATTTCACGCAAATAATTTTTCAATATTGTTGATTAATAAAAATAGACTGCTAATTATAGGTTAGATTCCTAACCTGCAAAAGTGTCTTATTTTATTGTGACAAACTATTTAAAACTTCATACATATTACGTTGAACTTGACTTTGGTTGAAAGTACAGGAACCAGGCAGAAATTTTAATAATAGCTACGTAATACCTGTAAATCTTAAGAAATATATATTTTTGAGGTTAGCTGTGACGACACGTGCAATACTGCATGTAGTGTTACATATATTCTTTCAATGTTTTAATTTAGCTACTTAATGTCAGATGTCACTGGACTCTTGTCAAAAACAAGAAGCCGGGAATGTATGCAACACTGTATGTACGTATGCACAGAACCTGTAAAATTTTCTGTCTATGCGTAAGTAATGAGAGAACTTATTGGTCCTGCCATCTATTACAAACTAGTTAGAACTTTATAAACATTACATTGAACTAGATTTTGGTCGAAAGTATGGGAACCAGGCAGAAATTTTAATAATAGCTACGTAGAACTAAATTTTAAGAAATATATATTTTTGAGGTTAGCTATGACGTCATGTGCAGATCCCCATTTAAGGATACACTGAAAAGACAGTGTATTTCGAGTTGGATTGAAAAAGATTACGATTTGAATTGCTTATAATCGGCGCCTATTTTCAATTGAGTTGTACACTAGGTTTTATTTATGAGAATTTTAATTCTCGGTTAATGTTTTCAATATCCCAAAATGAGTGGAAAAAAAAATTCACAAATCCAAACTTAACACGATAAACATCAACAGTGTCAAGATAAAAGTGAGGTTGATTGTTAAACAATTAAGAAATGGCGATGAGTATACAAATTTGGTTTTGGCGGGAAGGCTAGCCTTCATCTCTGTATAGTTACTGTACTCAGTGGTCTAACCTAACGTTCAATAGACTAGTGTGTTAAAGCGTGCAGACTGTATGCTGAGTAAATTTGAGTGTCAAGTGCATCGAGACATTACAAGTTTTTTCGACGTTCATAAAGCCCACGGAAGGTGTGAGAAGCCTTCGTGAACCGCTCACAAGCCCTACAAGTATAAGCAATCTCACCGGAACGTTTTCGGTGAGTTTTTTTCAATAAAACTTCAAAAGTGACATTATATTTTAAAAACTATTTCCGCTACTTCCGCCATCCCGCCGGAAATTCTTCCGGCAACATAACCTAAAAATAGTGCTACATAACTTAAAAATAATTTAAGACATTGGTACCAACCTAAAATATTTTTTCGAAAACTGTCAAAAACCAAATTCCCCCAGAAAAACATTGAAACCAAAAATTTGACGGCTTACTTCCCCGACCGATTTAGTGAAAAATCGGCCGAGGCCAGAAGATAAAACAAAATATATCAACTCAAACTTAAACGATCCACCATGAACACTACTCCGGCCACATCTGGCAGGGAAGCTGTCCACCAAGAGTTATATGGTTTTTCCAAAAGATGGCCATCCCTACCACCCATTACCAACGAACGGATGTTTTCGTTTAGTTGTTTCCCGTATCAATAATCAAAATTATTAAGTGCTCTTGCCTACGAACTTAGTTTTTATAGTGTTGTGTTTATTAACCTCCCCGCAATAATTGTGGGAGGTTACTACAATTAATCCAAAATCGAAAATTGAGATAACATCAAATCTTTACGATTTCGAGGTCCCGGAAACCCAAAAAAGTGGTTTGTAACTAATGCCTGTGTGTTAGCACGATAGCTACGAAGCTACTAAACGGATTTGGATGAAACTTTTACATGAGGGTTTCTTTAGTGCTCCAGAAGATCTGAAAAGGTTTTGGTTGAGATCGGATTACGTTTAGTGCCATTTTGGCACAAGTTGTTTATTTTATGATTACTTAGAATTTGTAATTGAACCATTAAAAAGCAGTATAAATTCCAATTTCAACGATATATCACACTTGCACCCTTTCGATTTGGTTTCCGTTAAAAAAATTAAAAATAATTCGTTATATGCGCACATATGACAGCATCCAAAAAATATTATTGATATTATTGTTAGGGGAAAACGTATTTTGCCATCTGTCAAAAATATTTGGGTTGGTAACCTTTGTGAATGTTGATTTATAGCTTATGGTACGTGACGTCACAGCTAACCTCAAAAATATATATTTCTTAAGATTTAAGAATATTACGTAGCTGTTATTAAAATTTCTGCCTGGTTCCCGTACTTTCAACTAAAATCTAGTACAGTGTAATGTTTATGAAGTCCTAAATACTTTGTCCTAATAAAATAGGACTCTTTTTGTGGGTTAGAAATCTAACCTGTAATTAGCAATTTATTTTTTTATTAATCAATCATTTTTAGGTCACATGGTTTTGACAATTTTGACATTTTGCTTGAGGGACAACAACACGCAGTTTGCGTGGTTTTATATATTTTTTTCTGATTTTCTTGAGAAACTGTGTGTGTTTTCGTAATAATGTCATATAGTGAATATTATCCAACCCTTATGGGTGATGTAAAGTGTCGCTACGATGAGAAAATCAAAATAATAGACAATATTGACCCATACACCCTTGGAATGGAGACTGGAGACCTTTCTGCAGATTTGTCTATTTTACCTTGTGTGTCCGTAATTAATATGGTAAATTACTTAGTGTCGACTCACAGCTTCTTCGCAGATCAGCAGTTAAAGGCATACAAATCTTTACAAGCATATAAATATTATGAGGCTGGATTTGTGCAAGAAGTTGAAGTGTTTTATTTTTATTTCACATTTAAAACTGAGATTACTTCTTTGTTTACATTGGAATAGAAAGTTTGGTTATCCCTCAGGCAATATGGTCGACTTATCGTGACGTCATCCTAAGATGGTCTATATAGAAAAATTATTTGCATGAGTTTTTTAACTATCTGCTCGGAGTCACTGTGGCTCCAAGCTAAAAATGCGTAGTCAAACATTAAAAATGAGAATAAACTTGAAAAACTTAAACATGTTATGTCCCTAAATATATTTCATAACCTAAAAATCAACATTCGTAAAGGTTACCAACCCAAATATTTTTGACAATGTCAAAACTTATTTTAGTTGTTTTTTTTTAAGGTAATAATTGTTTATAGCCGTGTTCGGATATTACGTCTGATTGATGCGACACGTCACAATCGTTCATTGCAAATCGAGCTAACTGAGCTAAATCTTAAACGTTCGAATATTACAAAATAAAGGCCTTGGACGAAGCTCGACTTGCTAAACCTTTTTGATCGAGCAGGAAGATTTTAATTTGATGCATGCGTAGTCTGCTTGAACAGTCCCTAATGTTATTGACTTGTTGAAGTTAGAGTGTCATTTGGGCTAAATTCTGTGTTATTATTTTTTTTTCATTATCCAATATTTTACAAAATCTTCGAAACGTTATCTGTTAATACCCTTATAATATCCGGCAATTGATTAACATGCAACATAAACAAACATGAGAGGTTATGTTTTAACAGATTGCTTGTAGTCCGCTTCAGTTCGTTCGATATTTGTTGATGAAATAAATGGCTCCAAAGTCACGTGTAATTTATCTGTTTGCTTAGTGCTCTGATTTCCGATGTAATATCCAAATACAGCTGATAAGGATCCACCGTGTGGGGAGGTTCCAGCCGCTTCCAGTAGCTGCCGATTTTTAACTTAAGACCTAAATAAAACGTTTTTACGACGTCTGTAAGGCGTAAATGGACGTCTTTAAGACGTAGTTAAAGTCTGAGGAAGACGTCTTTAAGACATCTTTGTGCTATTTGGGAATGAAAATTCGTAGTATGATGGTTGTTTCTGGTTCCAGAAACACATTCTCGCTGTGCGTGCTTGGAAACATGTACCAGTCCAAAAAACAATTGTGGTAAATTTTGTACTGTTCACTCAACTTCGTAGGTAACAAATCGAAACTCTCATAGTGTTGTTTGAAAACAAGCCATGGAAACAAACTTTCATTATCTCAATTACAGTGAATTTTTAGTATGATTTGATCGCAAATTTCAAACCTGACATACTTTGATATTTTATAAATTTTAAATATTCGTTTATAATAGTTCTTCATCTTTTAACAGTTTTAAAAGTGAATGGCACGAAGAAACACATGGAATACAGCGTACTGTACTTTCAACCTATTTTAATTGTTGTCTCTGAACTAATCATTCCAGATCCTCTTCTTTAAACTACTCTACGCTGGCTGATGATGAACAATAATCTCGAAACACATGCCCGTAGCTACTTTGGTATTTCCTCACTCAGATATTGGTGCTATTTCTTTTTGTGGTTAATATTTAATTCCATCATCTATTACTAAGAATTTTGTAGATCATAAATTACTAATCCCAATTTGGAATGCCCAGATGACTTTCCCATCACCATTGTCCTCTTTCTAAGCGACTTTTTGATTATATTTCGTGAAAGTAACCAATTTAACTGTACATAAGGGCGACTATTCTAAACCTCATCACAATCCCTCTTGTAGTTATTTGCGCTATTATTTCTGCTGAGGACTTAGAGTGGGTTAGTAAGAAAAACTTTATCTCATTATTTGTAATAAATTGGTCCTATCCGGCACACATCCAACTGCACTTACCACTCATGAATTACCCAATTCCGAAAGGTATAATGCAATTAAATTCAATAGTTATTACTGAGAAGCTGCAGACTCGAAACTTTATATTTGGTCCCTGCTTATCGACCTACGAAATGCTCTGCACTGCGGTACCTTTATTGTTTGCCTAGTTATTATCTTTGTTTGGTGTGTAATATACCATTATCAATGATGTTTATTTCTAATCATGGAAACACGGGAATACTATCGCTGATTAAGATAATATCGTTTATTAATTAATTTATAAAGAATTTGTTTGTACAGGGTGTAACTTAAGTTGGTTACAATATTTCAGAGTGGTAGTCCTTAGCTAATTTTAAGCAAAAAAATTTTAAAAATAAACGGTAGCTCAAAACAAATTATAGATAAGATTTAAAAACACGAGTGGTATTTGTAGAGAGCTTGTCACGAATAAATTAATTGTTAAATTTTTTTGTAATAGTCAAAAATAACATAATAGTGTATTATTCAGCGAGAGTATAATGATGGCTATTACTCGCGAGGGTGATGTTTACCGCATGAGTCGAAGACGAGTGTCGTAAATCATCCGAGCGTGTAATAGCCATTATACGCGAGCAGAATACTATACTTTATCCAGATTATTTTAACTGTTTTAATCGTTTAAAAGTAAAAAAATTAAGTTAGTTCCCAGTAAAACCTTGTTTGATGTTTTAAACGTCAAACAAAATATGGATTCTCCCTTGGAAAAGATGAACTCGCCCGTTGATTATGAAAATTGCTAGTTCCTGATTGGTCAAAGCTGTGTTATTATGAGTTCATGTTCATAATATGCTAGGTTGGAATTATGACTATCATTATTCGTCAATTGTTAAATCTATAATGCAATGATTATACGATAGTCGTGGATAAAATACATTACCTACGTAGAATTTATATATTTTAAATGTAATGTAGTAGGTGACGGTTTTTATGAGAACTAAATAACAGAAGAGCATATTAGAAACATAGATATTATAATATGCAAAAAGTTACTCGCGCACAGTTCGGTCAATCATATAACGCGAAAAGACAGGGAGAGCACTAGTACATTTGACCAACGTTCCGTCGCGCCCGTAAACATATTATATGTCCATGGTCAGTAGTCAGACCATCTGCAGGCCCCGTCTATGTTGCCTAATACATAGTTTACAAACAAGTGCGAGCCATTGTTCGAGCTCATTCCAGTATGTATAGAGCTCACTTTCAGAATGTATGACAATAAAAACGATACAAGAGGTATTATTATTAGATTAAATTTATTTAACATTACCTTATTTTTAATTTGAGAAATTTGAAGTTAAAGCTGTTTAGTTAAGCAGAGCGTACTCTCTGAAAGAATAAATAAGGATTACTATTGAAATGTATACATTGTATAGAGCATTGTTTTGATTTTCCGAATTACTAAGGAGTTGTTTTTGTTGTCTTTATTACATGTTTATTTTTCTTAGTTTGATAAATGTCATTCATGGCTTTGCACATGTAAAAATTTCTGAGGTGTGTTTTCTGAAAAGTTTCAAATTTTTCATTATGGTTAGTTACACGAATGCTGAAATGGCGAATGTGGCCTTCGTTTATGCCTTGGCTGATTGAAATACATCACAAGTAAAGAGTATCTAAATGTATTAAGCAACATTTTTTAATAATTTTCGTCGATTTTCCACCACTGAAATTGCCAGACAGACTGATATAATAGGACTTCCGCAGACTGAGAATTCCAGAATTAGAAGAAGCATTTTTATACGAAATAGACGAAAACTAATAGTCGAGTAACCGAAAATTTAGTCTAATGTTAAATATTAGTCATATGATTGTTTGGAGGATTCTGAGGATTCTGAAAGATCCGTACCATACCCAACGTGTGCAGGCACTTATGCCACCTGATTTCCAAATATGCGTAGATTTTGTGGAAATCCTCAATTTTTATGTCACATTCTGTTTCAGGCGAGGACAATTTTTCAAAAAAGCCATCATGAATTTCCGTTACGTGTGGGCTGAGGATAATCCGCCTGCAATAATGCAACAGGATCTTCGATATTCCTGTAATGTGTGGGTAGGAATCATTGGACACTATTTAATAGGACTATATTTTCTTCCTTTGTGAATGGATGGAAAAATTTATAAAAAAAATTTCGAACGGGATTTACCATTGTTGTTGGATGATGTGCCAGTTGGTTTTCTATATCACAATGGTTCGTGCATGACGGTGCCCCGCTGTCTTTAAGTTTAGTAGCTAGACATTTTTGGACGCAACATATTCTCGTGGGTGGACAGGTAGAAGTGAACCACAACATTGGCCTCCTGTAACACCTGACCTTTGGATGGGGATATCTCAAATCATTGGTATATACTAATGCACTAGTGTATTAACAATCGTGTCAACAACATTCCAAATATTATTTTCCTACCATTTTGTTTTTTAGAGGAACCATTAAAAATATAGCCAGTTTCTTCTTTATGTTAACTAGATGTAAAATACCATTGCCTCCGATCGCGTTTTTTTCATTAATTTTTTTTAGGGTATCATGGCAATAGCGTCAACTACCTACCTATCTAATTCACGTTTATCCGTCAAATAGGTCTGTAGAAACGATTCCAAAAGACAGAGGCACGACAGACACATCTTTTTCTTTATTATAAATCTTCCTTTTGGTAAGCGAAGAAAGTAACAGACTGGGAAATACTATAAAACATTTTATAATTGAACAATTTTAAAATAACTGTAAGAAAAAAGGCCCACCAGTTCAAGACGCCTTTCCACCTGCTCTATTGGAAGTTTAGTTCCCACTCCAACGCATGATTGATTTAAATGACGTACGCTGGTACTGTGCTGTTAGTTGTTAGTTCCGACTTTTTTAAAGCGAGTTTAAAGTCTGGCCCCTGAATTTAAATTTAAAGTAATATTTACAATCTTATCGAATTAAAATCGCTGTTACACGTGCCGCTTGACTCTCTTAATAATTCAGTTTATCACTATTCCCTCTTACAGATTTAGCATAGTGTTGTAACTTGTTAATACTTCTAATACGTCTTACAGTCAGGTGTCGGCGCCTCCCCGTCTGTAGGTTCACTATTCCATATTACAGTCGTGTTGGCTAGTCGATACGACTGAGAACGTGATAAAATGCATCTTCTGAGTCTCCGAGTTATATAACGTCGGCTTAAAGTGTTAACCAGCTAACTCCACTTTTTAAGCAAAATAACATTTATGCGCCGTTCTGTACGCTATGTTTTTACCAGCTATATTAATAATTTATAATTGGAAACAGTAATTTTTGCTTGATGCGAAAACCTGTCATGTGCATAGGTCTCAACTATCCCCTCTGCTATGGAACCTTGTAATTGATGGTCTACTGAAGAAACTCATAAACGAGAAATTCGAAGCCCAAGGATATGCTGACGATATAGCCATCATAGTTAAGAGGAAATTTAACAACATAGTCAGGGACCGTCTACAAAAAGCCCTGAATATTGTGAAAAAATGGACCGATGAGGAGGGACTGAAAATCAGTCCTCAAAAAACTAGCATCGTTCCATTCACCAGATGAAGAAACCTGGAGGGATTGGGTCCTCTAGTTCTCCAAGACATACAATTACTGATGTCAGGGGAGGTAAAGTATGTACCTTGGAGTCGTTCTAGACTCCAAACTTACCTGGAAGCAACACCTGGACAGAGTAATACATAAGTCTGTTGCTGTACTGGCAACATGCAGACGATTGTATGGCAAGACATGGGGTATGGTGCACTGGCTCTATACTAGTGTAATAAGACAATCACTTACGCAGCCTTAGTTTGGTGGCCCAAGTCACTCAAACCACAGCAGCTAATATACTGAGCCGGGTGCAGAGACTGCGTGCCTGGGAATTACAGGTCCAATGAAAAGCACCCCAATAGCAGCCATGGAGACCCTTTTAGACCTCCCTCCACTGAGTTTTGTGATTCAGGGGGAGGCCAGAATGGGAGCTTACAGGCTGCAAAATTCTCAGAACCCGACTCCTCTTGGAGGCAACTCAGGGCACATGAAGATAATAAAAATTGAAGATCCTCTATTGAGCATGAGGTCGGACTGCATGACACCAAAAATTATATTCAATAAGCTCACTATCACCATTGGAGGTAGGAAGGAATGGATGACAGGTGCTCCTGATACTTTACGTAAAGACTTGACCTGGTATACCGACGGGTCCAGGATGGAATCAGGAGCTGGAGCAGGAATACATGGTGAAAGGCCAAGAGTGTAAGTCTCTCTCTCTCTCTCTCTCTTGGACAGCAATCCACTGTATCCCACACAGAAATTCTGGCTATACTCGAGTGTGTACGCGAGAATGTCAAACGACTATATGTGAACCAGTAGATCTCAATTGCATCAGACAATCAGGCGGCACTTAAGGCACTAGCTTCTAACAAGGTGCCTTTCAGATTGGTTTGGGACTGCCACGAAGAGCTCAAAATTCTGGGTGATCGGAACAGAATAAGACTACTATGGGTGCTGGGACATACCAGTATAGATAAAAGCTGACGAACTTGCTAGACAAGAAGCAGCTGATACATTCTATGGCCCAGAACCCATGCTGGGAATCACAAAAGGCTCAGCCAGAAGGGTAATTAAAGACTGGGTCAAGAGTAAACACAACCACTACTGGAGAAATATTCCAGGAAATCGACATGGGAAAACTTATCAATGGACCATGTTCAAAACAAACTGAAGAACTGCTCACAAAGAACGGGATCCAGCTGAGAATCATAACAGGTCTTCTGACGGGACATTTTCCCGTTAAGAAGTACCTGCATTTAATCGAAAAGTTTGCTGGCGACCTTAACTGCAGACTGTGCGGTAAGGTACCAGAAACTGTAGAACGTATTATACATGACTGCGAGGCGTTGGACCGCAGAAGATATAATATTTACGGGCAAACACAAACAGACCCAGAAGCCAACAAAACTCGCCCATTTTCAGACCTGTATCACCTTGTCAGTGATACAGGAATATTAAAATTGACAGTGTAAACTAAGACAGGAAGAGCACAATAAGCCCAGGAGGCTGCGGTGCCCTCGAAGTATTCTTTACAGACGAGCCCTAGGAGGAGGAGTTTTAGTCAGTTAGAGGCTGACATTCAGACCCATTCCAGTGGGATGGACAGCCCGTGTGTGTTTCCCGTCCTCGAAAAAAAAAAAAGGTTTTATTCTGAATGGTTATCATAAAACCTGCTATCTGCTAAAGAAAGTTTTATTAAAAATCGAAAACCAGCTCCGAAAGCACTTAGGCCTGCACTCCCTCGAGCTACACAGCTCGTCCCTGCCTCTCCGACTATGCGGATGACAGGATGTCATCAATCCCAGCCAAAAATAACCCACAGTTCCTAAACAGGGATGACAAACTGGCGAAGAAAGACGATCAAGACAGAAGAGCGCCAGAAGAGGCCTTAGCCAGGATCAGGGGAGGCGGGCCGAAATCCTCAACATCGTTCACATTTGTGAATGAGGTTGTTGGAAAGTAAGCTCGTCCGCCCCTCACGAGGTCGGTCCTGGTAAAGAGGAATAATCCTGCTCGATCTTAGTCATCTGAGACCGCCATCACTGCCAAGGTATATTGGAGCGCCAACACAACTCAGTCAAACTCAAATGGGTGTCCGGACACTGGCGTATAGGACAACGAAGAGCAAGAGAAGGAGCAAAAAGTTCTTTTCCTGGCCCGGAGTCAGCCTTTAGTCTGCCAAGAGCTGCGATCTATATAAAGGGGCCTTCGGTTTGGGCTCGGTAGAGAACGATTGAGATGGATAGTAGGCCTGATAACAGGACACTCTCCTCTGAATAAGCACCTGCTTATAATGAAGTTGAAAGATTCTTGCAACTGTTCATTAGGATGGCCCTTATTTTTCAATATATATTTTTTTCTTCACGACGCCCATTATATTTGTTCTACTTGGTAAAAAAATAATTTCTACCAAATTTGAAATATTTTGGAGCACGGGATCACGTGGCACATTACAGTTAAAATTTTTTATTTTTTATAACTACTGTAAATTTATATCCTTCTTATTTAAACAATTGAGCAAGGTATATAGGACGAGTAGAGCTTATAGGCGAGCGGTGCACCCCTAAAAAGATTAATAAAAAAGTGACATAACCTCCCGAACAAAGTTGCCAGATTGAAACTAATTGGAATCGATTAGTTACGTTTTAGGGAACAAAAAACATAAATAACATTTTTTTGTCCGAGTGGCAGGTAATTTGTTACAACCAATGAAATTTCAGAGTAAAAAAAATGTAAAAAATCCATTTGAAAATACATTTTGTAAGTTAATTGGGCAAAAATAAATACTTTTTGTCTCTTGTAATGTTTTCGAAAAATGCACTGTTTTTGAGTTGTAGGCGATTTAAGGTCCGAAAATGGCCAAAAGTCGACAACTTCAAAAATTCTTATCTCGGCTTCTACTGAATTTTTTTTTAATGTTTTGGGTCGTAAAATGATCGTTAATACTTATACTTAAACATACTATTTTTTGTAATAAAGCAACTTTTCATTTTCATTCCACTCAGATGCAGAACATAAACAAAGTGAAAAAAATTTTTTATTTTATCAATCTTTTCAAAATTTTTCAATTAAGTCAGGCTAGAAAAAAACAAAAAATAAAAGTGGGTAGACCGCGTGTTTCTGAACAAAAAATGTTTTAATAAAATGTATCGCTAAAGCCACGATTTTCCCGGAAAAAAAGGAGCAAAGGATGGATGGAAAAATATATTTATATAAATTATCATGCCCGAACTCAATCGTCACAATAAACAATATAGAAAAAAATAAAAACCCCTTCAAAAAAATTCTTTCTTCATTGAGAACTGTTAAAAAGAATGTACACTTTATGATTATTATGGTTTATTAAGTTGTAGTAACGTGGATTCAAAAAAAGTACATCTCAAATCATTTTAATTTAATTGCTTGATGATTTTCTTGATAAATATATTGGAGGCTGTAACCATGATAAGAAATTGCGATTGTCAAAATCTTATCCGTATAACTATGAAAATATCTTTGATTGTTTTGAATATAAATTCTGGAACTTTTCCAATACATTACATTTCCAATATTTTCCCTCCAGACTCACTATTTATCCTCTTAGTCACTAAGAAAAAATTTAAAAATGTGTAATCAGAAAGAGAAAATAGCTTTATTTTACTTGTTAGAACTGCTAAGAATTTTTAGAGGTTCCGTAGTATGCATTTAACCGTGCGCTTGTCCGAGCAGAGTGACAACGTTATTTTACTATTTTTTTCCGGGAAAACCGTGGCTTTAGCGATACATTTTATTAGAACATTTTTTGTTCAAAAACATGTGGTCTACCCACTTTTATTTTTTGTTTTTTTTCTAGCCTGACTTAATTTAAAAATTTTCAAAAAATTGATTTTCACTTTTTTTATGGTCTGCATCCGAGTGGAATGAAAATGAAAAGTTGCTTTATTACAAAAAATAGTATGTTTAAGTATAAGTATTAACGATCATTTTACGTCCCAAAACATTAAAAAAAGTCCAGTAGAAGCCGAGATAAGAATTTTTGAAGTTGTCGACTTTTAGCCATTTTCGGACCTTAAATCGCCTATAACTCAAAAACAGTGCATTTTTCGAAAACATTACAAGAGACAAAAAGTGTTTATTTTTGCCCAATTAACTTACAAAATGTGGATTTTTTTCATTTCTTTTACTCTGCAATTTCATTGGTAGTAACAAATTACCTGCCACTCGGACAAAAAAATGTTATTTAGGTTTTTTGTTCCTTAAAACGTAACTAATCGATTCCAATTGGCTTCAATCTGGCAACTTTGTTCGGGAGGTAATGTCACTTTTTTATTCATCTTTTTAGGGGTGCACCGCTCGCTTATTAGAACATATGAGTTCTGAGCTCCACCAACTCGGAAATAATAGGAGCAATAGATATTGTAGTGGGGAGATATGTATGAGGTGCCCTTATCACCTGATATGCTCAGTTCTTTAGTTTCTTGCGCCCATGGAAAGTAGTTCTTACTAGTCTATAAAACGAATTCGCTGTGCTAAAATTGTGAAATAAAGTAAAAGTAATAAATAAAAATCTACAGATAAAATGGCAACAAGACAAAAAGAGAAGCTGTATATTCTTCAACATGACGAAAGTCAAATTATTGGAGCCAAATTACCATCAAATGGACAAGTTGTGAGAGTTTTATTTTATAACCTCCGCAAAGTCAAATTAAATTTACGGTCTAGTGCACATTTGGTGGTGAAAGAAGTAGAAATATTATGGGAAAAGGCGAGGATCCCAACAAACAGTTTCAGCGTAGCATTGAGAAATTGGAATTACTTATTGTATCAAGAATGGAAAACACTACAAAAAACTTGTAAACGTCGAAATCAACCACAGGAAAAGAAGGAGCAAGATTTTCTTAATAAAGTCTTATTTGATATCGCTCATGCCAATGCGTTGAAGATGATTAGCACTGAAGAAGACAAACTTTTCCTTTTAAACCAAAGAAAAAAAGGTCGACCTGGATCAATGATCGACGGAGATCGTGTTTTATTACTAAAGGAACAAAGAAAAAAATCTCGAAAGAAGCAAGAAGAATTAAAGCAGTCTAGCCATCAAGTATTACAAGGTATATTTTAAATTAAACTGTAAACATAAATTGGATACCCAATTCAAGGGTTTCCAATTCCTGTAGTTGTTCATCATCTGTTGAAAATTCCAATTTAACCACTTCACTTTCTAAAATGAAAAAAAATTATCATGAGATGATTTTTACAGTTTAATTTAAAATATACCTTGTAATACTTGATGGCTAGACTGCTTTAATTCCTCTTGCTTCTTTTGAGATTCTTTTCTTTGTTCCTTTAGTAATAAAACACGATCTCCGCCGATCATTGATCCAGATCGGCCTTTTTTCTTCAAACTCTCAGAACTTGTCCATTTGATGGTAATTTGGCTCCAATAATTTGACTTTCGTCATGTTGAAGAATATACAGCTTCTCTTTTTGTCTTGTTGCCATTTTATTTGTAGATTTTTATTTATTACTTTTACTTTATTTCACAATTTTAACCAAACGAATTCGTTTTATAGACTAGTAAGAACTTGTTTACTTTCCATGAGCGCAAGAAACTAAAGAACTGAGCATATCAGGTGATGGCCACCTCCTACATATCTCCCCACTACAATATTTATTGCTCCTATTATTTCAGGGTTAGTGGAGCTCAGAACTCATATTTTCTAAGCTCTACTCGCCCTATATACCTTTCTCAATTGTTTAAATAAGGATATAAATTTACGGTAGTTATAAAAAAAAATAAAAATGTTTAACTGTAATGTGCCACGTGATTCCGTGCTCCAAAAAATTTCAAATTTGGTAGAAATTATTTTTTTACCAAGTAGAACAAATATAAGGGGCGTCATAAAGAAAAAAATATATACTGAAAAATAAGGGCCGCCCTACGTGCATCAATACGAGCGTCAAGGTAAAGTAAAGTATATCGGACGACAGTTTCTACGGGATCTAACATGGAAAGAACTGCTCTCCTTCGTGGAGACCACTGGTCTTTTTTCTAAATGTCACGAATGTACAATGGGCCGATAGGCCTGAACACTGCCGATCAGGGACCGAAACCCAAATCCACACCGTACTTCAAAGTTAAAAAAATATGGTTGAAATCAAAGATTCAGATCTTTAAACTATGATGTAGAAATACGAAATTGTATGGTGAAAACCATATCTAAGTCGATTCGTCCATTATAAAGATTATATAAGGTAAAAGGCAGTGGCGGCTCGTGATATTTTCTGCAGAGGAGGCTTGATATTTTGAAAGACAATTAACTTGCAATATGATTACAATTTGTACATTTCCCCACCACCCTCGAGGTAGTACAACGGCGCGTTACATTTTTTTGTCGTGGGTTGTTCGCCAGGATACCGATTCACGACTTGAGAGAATAAAAGAATAAAAAGAAAAGGAAATAGAAAATATAATGAGACGAAAAAATCATTCTCATGAAATTTCCGTTCCTACGCCTCGAGTATCGGTATCCAAAGGAGCCCTACTATCCCACTTATAATTAAGTTATAACTTTTAATAAAAATCAAAATAGTTTTGGAAAAAAAATTAAAGTATTTTCCTACAAACAAAAATTGTATTCATTATCACTGCCAGAGTGTAAAATTATAACTTTTAATAAAAATTAAAATAGCTTTGAGAAAGAAGTTATATAAAAAAATATAACCGCGGAAGAATTAAAAAATATTTCCTAAAAAATAAATAACGCAAATAAATATTTTTTCTAAAATAACAACTATATTAATCTTTGGTGTAAAGCCTAAATATTTTTATAAATGAGTGGTAACCTGCGATTTTCGGAACTAGCAAAATGGTTGATTACTTCATCATAAAATGAATCGTGTTTCTTCAATTCTGACAAAAAATGTTTTTCTATTGAAATAAGCGATACATTTGAGAGGCGGTCTTGACTTATTTTGTTTCTAGTAAATGTTTTTATGCGTTTAAGTGCTGAAAATGATCGTTCTACAGAAGCTGAGGTTACTGGAATTGTTGACACTAATGATAAAAGTTTGTACAGTTCGGGTAGACAGCTTTTTAAATTATTATTATATATATATAAGTAAGCATTTCTTGAGATGATTTTGGATTTGCTAAAAGTTGCTGGTCAGAATACAACACGCATAGTTCATTTTTTAACGAAATACGGTCAAAAAAAGGATAATGGTCCATTAATTTCTCCATTAGACTGGTAGGGAATGATTTAGAAAACGCTGTAAAATTATTAGGATTTACTAAATCGTAACATTGCAAAGTATTTAAATCAGAAAATCTAATTTCAATTTGGACTATAATGGTGTCTAAAATTTCTATAAAAATTTGTTTGTAATGTATATCTGCCCTGTCAAAGTTATATGTTGTCTTTCTTTTTTTAAATTGTGGCCCTGGCTCATCATCTACGTTTTCAGTATTTTCTAAAAAAATATTGTATAAAGTATTGAAATGTATTTCGTTATTGCGAAATTCTTTTAATTTAGATATAAGTGACTTAAGTCTATTTTTAGAATATGTTATATCAGTTAGTTTATTCTGTAAAATTTGGAAAACAACATCAGTTTGCTCAAAAATCATGTTAAAAGCTTTTAGAAAAAATATGAAATTTTTATCCAACAATAACGATTTTAATCCGTAAGCTGCTCTTAAAGTCTGAGCGTCATTTAAAAAATCTTCACTTTCCAAAATAAAATTAAAAACGTCAATAAGTTCTTTCCTGTATTTGTCAACAGTGAAAACAACTCTAGATGAAAAATTCCAACGAGTGGGAGCGTTTGTCGGAATTCTATGTTTCATATTAATTGTATTTAAAACATCAGTTCTTTTGGTAGATTTTGAAAAAAATGACGAAAAACCAGTAATATTTGAAAAAAATATTCTAACTTCTTTAATTCCGTTACATGCTTTACTCAGAACTAAATTTAATTGGTGTGCATAACAGTGAATGAAGTAAGCTTGAGGAGCAATATCTTTTATTTTTGTTTGGAGTCCATTAAGATGCCCTGACATAACTGCAGCGCCGTCATAGGTTTGTGCTATTAATTTATTTTTCAAATCAAATTTACCAAATTCGTCGATTAATAATTTAAATAAACTCTCCGCGTTTCTTCCACTACTCACATCAAGAAAACCAACAAACCTTTCAATAACTTCGCCGTGCATTACATATCTAAAAATTACGGAAAGTTGAGATTTACAGGTAATGTCCGTCGTTTCGTCAATTTGCCACGAGAAAAATTCGCAATTATATAGTTCTTCATAAATTTTGCCTTTAATAATCGAGCGAACACTCTCAATTAGATCATTTTGAATTGATTTAGATGTTCCGGAAAAAATAGTGGCGTTATTCAAAAAGTTCTCTAATTTTGGATCATACATTTTTAAAAAATCTATTAGCTCTTTGAAATTTCCTTTATTGCACGAATCGCGTTTTTCGTCATGCCCTCGGAAAGAATTTTCTTGCGAAGATAAATATATAACGGCATCAATTAATCTCTTTAATATTTCCCTATTTTCACGGACCTTTTCATTAAAATTTTCTATTTCTCTCTTATGTGCAGATTCCAAATAATTTACAATATTTTGTTTACCAAATATTTCGAATTTAACGCAAGATGAAATGTGCTCCTGGGATTTTTCGTGCTTTTGTAAACCTCGCGACAAATTTTTCAAATTATTAAACCCGGTCCTGCCCCAAATTGAGGATTGATCATTAGTGAATAATAAACATCTCCAACAATATAATTTGTTTCTAACTGTTGATGCCGTTAACCACTCGATTTTTTTATAATTGTTATCACAAAACCCTCTGTTTTGTTTTCCACTTTTAAAAACTAACGAAGGCATTGCTGGTGTAGGCCTAGCAATTCTTTTAATTCTTACCTTTTCGTCGTAAGTAAGAGTAGAAAATCCATTTAATAACAAATAATCCACCACGTCTGGACAACAAGAGATGTTGTTGGGAATATTTTCACCTAGAGCACTCATTTCTAGCCCGCCTATCAAATGTTTTATGTATTTTAATGTCAAGTTGATCTTAACCGGCTAAACGACAAATTACCACTGACAGTTCGTTTTCCTGTGAATCACCTGAACCAAATAAAATCGAGTACAACAAATATCAAAGGGACCGCTGCGAGTGAAAGTACTTGTCTTCTCTATACTGTGCCTGAACTCCTGAACTGCACATGCGCTATAAAGAACTGAGGACTGAGGCTAGCGGCCTAGCTTGTCTTATTTGAAGTGTTGCTAGACAACGCAAAAGTAATGCAAGGTCATTTATGTTAAAACTAAATGCCTTGAAGTTGGAAGCTATTTCGTATAAGCCTCAAGCGAAGCGCTCTGTTCATTCAATGAAAGACCGGGTCGCCCGGGAAATATGCATAAAAAGACAATCCGGACTGTGACGTTATAGGTATGTTTGTGGAAAGGAAATGCAGAACTTTTTTATACACTGAAAATTAATTAATGAACTATAAACAATAAACAATATTGAAAATTGAGATATACCTAAGTAGAAATTTCTACAAGTAAAAGATATTAATTTGGAAGATTGCAAGATATATTGCTTCTTCCAAAGGGAGGCTCAGCCTCCCCTGCCTCCCCTGACGAGCCGCCACTGGTAAAAGGCAAGTAAAAAGCCAGAAACCGAATCGAAACCGAAAACCGCAGCGTAATTACTAATTTTTTCTAACAGAAACCAAATTGCCGCGGATCTGTAAACCGAAACCATAACCGAGAACCGAATTGTGGCTGCCTTGACAACCGAAACCGTAAATGAAAACCAAATTGTCGCTGCTATGGAAACTAAAAATGGTATACGTTATTTAACCTTAACCGAAATTAATTTTGGTTTCGGTCCCTGCTGCGGATCTTAGGATCTGTTCGCGATTCTAATAATAATAATTGACCTAGAGTTAGTAGATCACTCTGTATAAATATTTAATCTGAGCAGAACATTTTTACATCGCGTGTCTGGATATTAACAATTTATTATAAACAATAGATAAGAATGATTGGTTAGAACCCATGGGAGCAAATTATCTTAATGTATTGCCAATACATTCTTCAGTACATTCCCTGGAGTATTAGGGCCACTTGTTTATTATTAAATACAATTCAATATGCAAAAAGCTTTCAACAGGAAACAATTGTTACTGCATGTTGTAGATATTTTAAATATTAATTACTCAGTAGCTAATTATTTCGAGATAAAAATATATAAATAGAAATTATGATACATAAATTGAATGTTTCTGTACTCTATTTATCAAAGAACTAATTATAAGAATACATTTTTATTAATTTAGCCTACAAAATTGCGTATTTTCAGCTGTAAACCCTAAAAATTTATGACTGAAAGCTCAAACATGAAAATGAGGTCAGGTTTAAATAACTTGCCTTAGGAGAGAAATAAAAATAATTTAGGTCTAAATAAGACAAAGGAATTTGGACCAGTATTTTTCATTCGCATTCTGCTAAGTTCGGTACGCTTATCGGCATTTTTTTGTACGCAATGGAATGAGACGTAATATTTTATTTTGGAATGTTAAAATCGAAAAAATACTGTAATTATTTCTATCACATTTAGTGTGGTAAAAATAGCATCTAATTTGCAGTATAAGGGAAATAATCGGTCAAGGAAATTTTGCATAGTTGAGCATTTTTTACTTACTTTTTCAGGAACCGATCACTCTACCTCAGGAATATCGAATTCTAGATAAATCTATGTATGGAATCTGATATTTTGCCATAACTGAATACTGGTACAATTTTAAATTAATACTTTGTACTGTAGTACCCATTTGATTTAATCAAATCATTTAATCAAATAGGTATACTATTTGATATATTTTTTAGTAATTATCGTAAAATAAAAGTTTGTACATAATACACAACTTATATGAGTGTTGGTTCATTTAAAAGATGAAAATTGTAGGTTTCCGATACAATACAAGCAAAGGATGGATGGGAAAAATATACTTATATATATTATCACACCCGAACTCAATCGTCGCAATAAAAAATATAGAAGAAAATAATAGCCCTTCAAAAACAATTTTCTTCATTGAGAACTGTTATGATTATTATGGTGTATTAAGTTGTGGTAACGTGGATAAGTACATTTCAAATCATTTTAATTTCCTTGCTTGATGATTTTTTTGATAAATGTATATATTGGAGGCTGTAACTTTCGGAGAACTTGACCCATTGGAAAAAAATAAAATATCACTATTTCGGAAAAAATGTATACTTTTCGAATGTTCAAACACAAATTCGTTAAATTGTATGCATTTTTTCGAAAATATGATCAGAAAAAGCGATTTTCACGATCTTATCCTTATAACTCTACCGTTTTGAATAAAAAATAATTAATTGTAAAAATAAATTCTGGAACTTATCCAATACTTTAATAAATGTACAAGGATATAGCTGAAATGTGGATAGGTTTACCTGTAATAAGTACAATACAGTAAAGGTAGGTAAAATTTCATGCGAGTGACGGCGTGGCAGATCTGCTTCGATCCAGCGGCTACGTGTGGTGTCTGTGTATGCGTTCATAATTATATATTTTCCCTCCATACTCACTATTTATCCTCCTATTCATTAAGAAAAATGTTAAAAATGTGTAATCAGAAAGAGAAAAAAGCTTTATTTTACTCGTTAGAACTGCTAAGAATTTTTAGAGGTTCCATAGTATCCATTTAACCGTGGGCTTGGCCGTGCAGAGTGACAAAGTTACTTCACTATTTTTTCCAGGAATACCGTGGCTTTAGCGATACATTTTATTAGGACACTTCTTGTCCAGAAACACGTTGTCTATCCACCTGTATTTTTTATTTTGTTCTACCCTGACTTAATTTCAAAATTTTGAAAAATGGATGAAAAAAAAATTTTCAATTTTTTATGTTCTGCATCCAAGCGGAATGTAAACTTTTCAGGATATTATTCTATACATTTTCACGAATTCATTAAAAAAAATTATTTTACTATATTTTACTATAAAATTTCCTCTGTCGTCTGGGCTAAAATCAATCTGAGCCATTCGGCGATAATAGGTAAGCCATAGCGATATATCTAACGAACTTTCTATTATTAATATTTAACTGTCCATTCCATTCCATTTCATCCATTTCGTTTCATCCATTCTATTTTAATAAAATGGCCGTGAAATGTGGTTTTTGCTCTTTGTGGTAGAATAACTTCAAAGTAGCCCAAAATATGCGGAAAAGTACTAAACAATTTTGTATACTAGGAAATTTGCTTTAAAAATCCCATTGCTAATTTTTATGACACGCGTCGTCAAAGTTGAATTTTAGAAATCGACGTTTCGTCATTTTTGCTTATTTTACGTTTAGTTATAAGTTATAAATTGAATTATCAAATTGTTTTTGTTGAATTAATAATTTGAAAATTGGTTTCTACTCTTGAAGATTCAAGAAATTCATAGTGGATAATAAAATATTTTTTAACTCTTCGGGTTTGTTAAAAAATTATATAAAAATGAAAATCGAAACTCGTAAAATTTTCACTGTTGTTTAAATAATTGCGGAACCAACAGTTATTAATTTGAGATAGATTCGGTAGAGTTCTTGAAATTGACTTGCTACAGAAAAGGCTCCTCACTTTTTTCGTAGCTTTCATAGCTTTTTTAAATGTGGCGCAAAATTCGTAAATCACACAATTAGTATCTAAAAATTTGCAAGTGACTTTTATCCACCCCTTTCACAGTGTTCTGCCTTTAATAAGAGAGAGAAAGAAATATCTAAATCTGAGTCACATTCCACACCCTGCCTCTCTATTTTAGAGCGTACAGGGTGTCCCATAAATCATGGATAAAACGAAGGGGGTGATAGATGAGGTCATTTCCGACCAAAATAACTACATATGTTGTTACCCAATTTTTGATGGTTCAAAAGTTATTTCAACTTTTGTATTTTTGTCCAAAATCGCCTAGTATGTTTAGTAAGAAAGTGGTACAAAAAACTGTAAGATTTTTTGCTTTTTTTTTCTTAAATAGGCTACTGAAGGTTGTACATTTTTATGAAGTCTAGTTAGCAATTGTCAGTTATAATAAAAGATGTTATGTTTGTCATAAAAACATACCTTACTTGTAAAAAACGGAAATAAAAAGAAATTGTTAATAAAAAGTGTATGAATTATACCTTGTTAGAATAAATTGCACCAGTTTTTATTATTACGGGAAATATTTTTGTAGTTATTTTTTTTTCTATAAGGATCATTTTAAAATTCAAATAATTTCTGATGAACCGAACAATGCTCGTAACATCTTTTATTATAATAATTGACAGTTGTTAACTAGACTTTATAAAAATGCTTCTATCGGAAAGGTACAACCTTCAGTAACCTATTTAAAAAAAAAAGAGAGAAAAAAAACTCTGTTTTGTACCACTTTCTTATTAAACGTACTAGGCGATTGCGGACAAAAATACAAAAGTTGAAATAACTTTTGAACTATCAAAAATCGGATAACAACATATGTAGTTATTTTGGTTGGAAATTAACTCATCTATCATTCCCCTTCGTTTTATTATGGGACACCCTGTATACAATTTTTTTATCTGAAGTTGATGAAATGGAATTTAGTCAATCATTTCGTAGACATCCTGTATATTTTTTGTCATTTGAGGATGTTGTAATACGGATTCTAGTGCAAACACTTCTTTTTTTTATAACTAGCTTATTAAACAATTTTATGGTTATAATGTGGTTTTATTGACGTTGATAAATATTTGGATATAATTATTTGAGTAAATAAATCATACCTCATATTGATTACAACATATATCATTTAATTGACAGATACTAAAACAAATATTTCATTATAATTTTATTAATAATCAAAGGCACTGATTTCGTTTTTTATAGGTTTATCTCCAATATTATAGAGTATGGTAGGGTAATTATGAGCATGCCTTTTGGGTTTAAAATGTAAATTTGTCTTAGACCTGCAAAATTTAATACTTTGTTCTAGATGGGTTTGGTGGATTTTTTTTAATGGCCTTTTTATATCAACGTCCTGGTGGAGTTTAGCTAGAGCTATTCCACCAGTCAACCAGGATACGCACATATAGACAACAACACAACAACCATTTCCTGCGATGTTGCGTCTGTCGCAGCTGAGACTCGAACTCTGGAGAGGAGAACGACTAGACGTTTTATCTCTCACTCTCACTGCCCATCTATACCCTATCCAGGATTCGAACCCGTGATCCCGTGGTCTCAGTCCTAGCATATAAGTACTGAGCCACTAGGCCAGATGGCTTTGGTGATATACCCAACAGTAGTTTAATAATTTCTTCCACATAGAAAGAATCGTTGTTTTTTTTTTGACAAGTTTTTGGCTTGAAATAGTATTGTGATTTGATTTAATCAAACAGTTATATTATAGCCCAACAAAAATTTTTCATAATCATTACAAAACAGTTCTTTCTTTCATTTATCGAGTCTTCTAACACTTTACACTCAAAAAGTCTGTCTATTTGTACGTGTGCAGTACGTGTAATCAGGATATTTTTTGTCAGAATTTCAATATATATTTTTTTGGCACTCGGATCGAGTCCAGTTAGCCTGAAACAGAATATGAATTTTTAAATTTGAAACTTTAATATTAGCTAATTATTATATAGAATTATACAACAATTCTGAGGTTAGTCTCTCGCTAACAATAACAACTTTATCATTACTAATTCCAGTATTATGTCATACTAGCTGTACCTTCGCGACTATGTCCGCGTGGAATTTTGAAATTAACTAAAAAGCTTCTTTGTAAACGTCGTTTGAGGTAGAATCACCATGGACATGTACAAATAGATTGTTTGCGTTACTAACACGGGAGAGGGCCACGTAGAGCTGACCGTGGGAAAAGCAACTTACCAGGGTTGAGAAAAAAATAGTATATTATTCAACGAGCAGTAATGTAGGTAATAACTCACGCAGATGAAGTTTACAGCACGAGCTGAAGGAATGCTGTAATTCATCGAGTGAGTTATTACCATTACCGCAAGTTGAATACTATACTTTATCTAAGATTATACCAATAAATATTAAATTGAGAAAAGTTTTTTTTTTTATTAATAAAATGAACTGTAAAATTTAATTTTTGTTCCCCCTTTTATATTTGTTGTCTTCAAAGATTTAGCCACCTTTAAGCGGAGGTAGAATGTGATTTTTAATCGAAATAGTGCATAAACTGCTTGTAGATAAAAAATCAGCTTTGTAGATTAATATTCCGTGGCGGAAAATGCAAAACTTCTCCGTGAACTGCAATAGCCCGGAGCGCATATTCGGTCAAAAGTCTTGTTTTTTATGTTAGAGAAAAAATTAAAAAAGCGCTAGAAAGCTCAATCAATTCTCTTTACATAAGCTGTCTATACATTTTTCAAAAAAAAAACGATAATTATCCAGATATTGAAACCTTGTCTTCTCGTACTTACGTACACTAAATCCCAATTTTGTGGACTCCTTTCCTTGCTTTACCTATGTACCCTAATTTACCCCCAATTTACTCCCATTTACTCCTCAATCCTTCAATGTAATAAGATCAAAATATAATCTAGTTTCAGATCACGTTATAATACATAAGTGTACCAAATTTCAAACCAATATCGTAAGCGGTTCCAGAGTACTGGTGCGTGTAAAAAAAGTTAGACAGGACGACAGACAGACAGAATTTTTTTTTGCTCTCGTTTCATGATATCCTAAACTTAATATTATTTTTTTATCGTCTTATTTATATTATTTTGAACAATATTTATATTGTTGAAACAATAATTTATATTAATTTGAATTGAACAAAAATCTTTTTTTATCGTTGGTATACTTTCATTCCACTACGTGGAAGTAAAATAGATGTAAATTAAATATTTTGAACGAACTGAAACAATTTTCTTTTAAAATTGTTAGAAGATATTTTTATAAGATTTATTACGAAACAAGTGAAAAAAATTACAGTCGAGGGTTGCCTATTACAAATATCTATATGAACAATACAAGCAAAAAAAAAATATTGGCCGTGTATTTAATTTCAGTGGCACCATGTGAAAGTAAATTGTGCCGCATTTGAGCAAAACGTTAATAAAATAGGTATTAGCAGACGACAATGCTCAATTGCAACTTCTGCTCGTTATTTTTTGGATATATACCTGAATGTACCTACAATGCAAATAGTTAAAGATTAATTTCATTTATTAATATTACCTTCGTGTGTTTACTATTTGCTGGCTGGAGATAAATAAACTTAAACATAATAGAGATAAAGGTTATTGGTTTTATATTTATTATTCTATTGAATTTAATTAGCCTTATTTAACTGCCATAATATGGAGTAGAAATTGCTTTGACTACCATTTTACTCGAGTATAATATAATTCGGTTACATGGAATGTCTTAAAAAATGTAAGTGGTTATTCCTTCTGGAATTGCATTTTAGTAGATTACATATATATTACAAAAATGCACTTTCCTCTGAATCCTTTGAAGTACTGATAACCTCGGACAATATATAACATAACAAAATTTCAGAACAATTTTCATCTGAATTTATTTTACCATTATGAATAGCTTTTCTCAATGAAGTTCTGTTTCACGTACTGAGTGTCTTAATTTTTTTTCACGACCGAGAGTAGATATCAGCTTATGTAGTGTTAAAAGTAAAGAATTTCATCTTCTCTTGAACATCAAGATTCATTTAGTAAAGGTTTCATCAAAACTGGTTTTATAAGTAGAATACAATTAAATAAATAAACCATATTTATTTTAGTTTACGTTGTTTTCTATAAAATGGCGGAGGATCCCGTTATTTTTAAAATCCTGCTAAAATTTTCTCTTTCTAGTCCATGCCAAAGTTGCAAAAACCCCAAAAGTGCAGGGGTAGCGACCAAACATGAGTACTCCCCCGTTTTCGAGGACGTCCAACACGATGGTGGTAGTCGCGTGGTCCCTACCCTCCTCGAACTAAACGCAAAAAACACACCTTTTTCGATTTTTCGTTGTCAGGCATGCGAGGACTTGTTGGATCGGGTTTTTTTTTTGAGGAAACTCAATATATCCTGTAAAATTTCGCAACCAGACATCCTAACCACCCACGGGGGTTGAAACCACCCCCTCCCTCAATACCGAAACGTGCAAAAAACACCCGAACATGCTAAAAATTGTTTTCCACAAGTTTTCAAGGGTGGGAAATACGATAATAATGTTATTTAGCCTCCTATCCCTCACTAACTACCCATAAATGCATAAAACCTTTTCCCCATTTTTCGTTTTCAGGCATGCGAGCAGGGCTTGTTGGATCGAGTTTTTTCTGAAGAAACTCAATATGTCCAGTAAAAATTTGCAACCAGACATTCTAACGACCCCCTGCCTGAATTCTGAAGTGTCCCTCAAAGCGAAGAAAGTATTCTCCGTTTTCAAAGGAGGAGAACACGATAGTTGCATCAGTTTTCCTCTTAGTCCACAAAAACTGCCCTTGCATGCCCAAAACCATCGGTTTTTCTTATAGTGAGATCACAAGCGCTCATTGAATCAGGTTTTCTAGGGAGATAATTTTTTTTATTGCAGCTTCATAGGAGTTTGATAGGACGGGCTATGCGTATGTATATATAGTCATGTATGTGCCTAGTCCACTTTTTTATTATATATTTATTTTCACAATATGTACATGATTTTTATTCTTATTCTAGACATGCGACGTTTTCAAGGGCCGGGAACACGATACTGATATTATTTAGCCTCCTACCACTAACCAACTACCCCCCAAATGCATAAAACCATCCGGAAAAAGGGGATGGTTTTATGCATTTGGGGGGTAGTTGGTTAGTGGTAGGAGGCTAAATAATATCAGTATCGTGTTCCCCGCCCTTGAAAACGTGTAAAAAATAATTCTCGGCACGTTTGGATGTTTTTTGCATGTTTCGGTATTAAGGGAGGGGGTGGTTTCAACCCCTGTGGGTGGTTAGGATGTCTGGTTGCGAAATTTTACAGAATATATTGAGTTTCGTCAAAAAAACCCGATCCAATAAGTCCTCGCATGCCTGACAACGAAAAATCGAAAAAAGGGGTGGTTTTTTGCGTTTAGGGGTAGTTCGAGTGGGGTAGGGACTGCGCGACCATAACCATCGTGTTGGCTGTCCTCAAAAACGGGGGAGTAGTCATGTTTGGTCGCTACCCCTGCACTTTTGGGGTTTTACACTTTTTTTGCAAGTTTCGTATGGACTATTCCTGCATCGCGCTGATTTGTAATCACGATGATACCGTGCGTGTAATTTCCCATTAGGCATGTACATTCACGTAGCGCGAGAGATTTGACAACACTGGCAGCCGTAAATTCGTCCATTGGTGGAGCATTCCAGCTCTGTTATTTCATTGCAGCCAGCTGGCACGCGCGATGTTGTAATTCTTCTCCCCATGCCTAGCCCGCGACTACACACCCGGTATAACTTATTATCTTTCCCAACAGATGCCCATTGCATTAGTGAAAACAAATGTAGACTTCTAGTTATGAGGACATAGATACATGGATTCGTACTAACGTATACACTCCCACACATGAACAAAATCGAACTCAGAACTTTCTTTTTGACTTTGGTTAAAAGTAAATTGAACAATGGGGTATTTTCAAATTTTTTCTTTATTGAATATTGAATAATATCATAGAATATGTACAAACAAGCCTTCCAATACAGATTTCCGCAAAAATAATTATCAATTTTTTGAGAAAACAGAAGTTAAAATAAGTGGAGCAACAGGTGTTTTAAATTGGTGACGTAGGTAGTTTGGCCGATGACGTAGACAGACTGTATGGATTTGTTGATAGAATGGTTTTATACAAAACAGTGTGGTGTTGTCAAGTTGAAATTCCTTCTCTATTTCTATCAAGGATAATTGAAGAAAACGGGAGTATAATAGTATATTATTATATATTATATTATTATATGAGCGATTATGACAGCCATTATTCACGAGCCGTAGGCGAGTGGCGCAAATCATCTGAGTGAATAATGGTCATAATCGCGAATGTAATACTATGCTTTTTCTACACCTATTAAACAAATAAATTAGACTGAAATTCGATAACATTAATACCTATAGGTCGCGTGCGCTGACGTCACAGATTCTGAGACCTTAGGAAAACAAACAGCTGTCATTAAGTGACATGCCGATTAAACGTGTTGTTTTAAAGTATATTTTGCCGTTTTTGTGATATTTTAAAACTTAATTTTGGATTATTTAACATCCACAACTATCCTTAATTATTGTGTCTAGGAAATTTTTTTCGTTAATATGGAGATAAGTTTATATTTTACGAAATCGTCTAATAATGTAGAGGAAATGTATGGAAAAAGTTGGTGTCATCGAATTAAATCGCTTATATTTTGAGAAATGATGAGTTCACAACAAATATTAGTGTATTTCATTATATTTCACAAAGGGATATTGTGAATTACTTGGTTTTTGTGAGAAATGCATAGACAAAAGAATGAGTTCAAGGCATTCAAAAATCTTGAAACTATTTGTGTTTGGGTGAAAGCAGTACTCATCTCCAAGAAATTTACAGGATAAAAGCTTTTTGCAAAGGTAAGAATTAGTTGTCGATGATCAACCTCTTTTTTCAATATATGCTTACCTAATTAAATATTGCTTAATGAATAATTGCTAACAGACAAATTCATTTTCAGGTTATGAGCTCTTAGCGGTGCATCTTGAACAAAAGTCATCGACACCTTGGACTATTGCTGATCCAGATGATCCTTCAGTACTCATTGTGACTGTGTTACTACTCTAGACAAAATTCGTTCACTACCCAGTTTTTCATTTCAATTTTTTAGCAGTAAACGGTGGCTAGGGTCAAAGGGTTAACTTGTTATGAATTTTATGAAAAATACCACATAAATTAAACAATGAAGGGCTGAAGTACGATGAACTACTTGAAATATGTAAAGAAGTGTACACAATTTCTTCCAGTGGTTGACCCCTTGCCTTTGATCTGATATACCTATAGATTGAACCATACAAACCATTGTAATTTGCGCAAGAACTTTTTCTTATCGTGTCTTGCTAATGTTATATAATATGTCTAACATGTATTTTATTATTTCATGTAGGTAGGCCAATAGTTAAATATCCCTTGTATTTTATTAAATACGTATATTCACTTTTTATTGCTTTATTTATCACTCGTATTATTGTTAGCAGTAAATTGAAATAGTCGATTATGTTGAACTTATATATACATGCATCTTTGCATCTAACTGAAAGTAAAACAAAATATACTTACTAAATATCAAACTTTATTATCCTACATTCCATTAGTACTCAATAAGGAGAATCAACAAGAAACTTACAGGAGATGTAAAGAAAGATCTATATTGCAATGAAAAATAAATGTTTATATTACACACACTAATATCTAAGTAGTAAGTAACATTTGTAATTACATAATTCAAAGAACATTTATAGCTACAATTTGACACTTAAAGCGATATAAAGCGTCATTCGGACTTTATTTGTGTGTTCAATGACTGAAAGACTGAAAGTGATCTCACTTTCAGTCCTAGTTTCATCCAACACTGGGTTTTTAAACACTACATAATATACTTCAAAAGGACGTTTAGTTTCCAGATCAATCAATGACAGTAATACTTTGAATTTCCTTGATTTATGCACTTCATCAGATATCTTAATGTAGCCTGTGTATTTTCGTCTTGAGATGTACCTGATTTAAAACAATTTCTGCTATTGCACTTCGTTCTCCTTCTGCATCAGCTCTAGCCTCGCTCAACTAAAACTTAAACACAAGAAATGAATATTAAAAATGCTGACAAATCAATATAAAGTATTATTTTTTTACCATGAATTGTTTATTGTTTCCTTTAGCAGTAGTTATTATTATCACAAGCACTTTTAGTTTCACATTTGGGTTTTAAGTTGTATCCCATATTAACAGAGAACACCAAACTGGATGGATCATTGTGGTCTTGAATTACGGCCGTCTTTCCTATAACATAAATCCACACTAAAAATCAAATTCTTAAATTAACAAGTAAAAACTTACTATTAGTAAAATAATTCCTTTTAATTGCTTGGAATCTTTTAATCCTACATCCTACATCCTCTTCTGGATGTAAATCGACGTTATTTTATAAAAACTGATGTTGTCTCGGATTGCGTCACTGCCACAACTAATAATACAACAAAAACTTGCCATTTTGTGTGATATAATGTCCATAAAAACTCTAACTCTAATATGAAAACTTTAAATTCTTATGTTGTCAGTTGTCATTTGACAGCAATGACAGCGGTTTGTTTTCCTAAGGTCTCAGCTCTGTGACGTCACACGCACGCACGCACGCGACCTATTCGTAAGAAGTCGAAAACGTAAACAAACAATATGGCGGTACACCTGTCACTGTCACGCGAGTTGACTGTCAGCCGCAGCAGCAAGAGTTGATCGCGGTCGATTTAAAATATTATTGAATCAGCGAAACAGTGATTTTCGAATTTGTATTTGTGATTGGCCTGATGCAGTGAATTATGAATCGATAATTCACTACAATGAATTATAGGTACGATTTTTCACTAAAGAAAATGCTAATAATTGTCATATAATTAAATAGATGTAGAAAGAGCTTATTTATTAAATCAATTTTAATATATTTATCCACGAAATTTAATTTTGTGACCTAAAAAATAATAATAGGCGTGAATTATTAAATATTTTAAATAATTTTTAATGCCGATTAGATTTTTAAAAACATATTTAGCAATATACGGCAACAATGTTGCTAGTCAAATGACAGATGTGTTCTAACGTCGTGTTGATTAGACAATATTATTTAGGTATTATGCAAATCACAACTTACACACTATTTTATTTATTATGAAAATACCTACTTTCTGTATATTGTTGCCCTAATCTGGGCACGCTAATATACTAGTTAGGTAAATACTTTAAAACACTCATGAGTGTTTTAAAGTATTTACTTAACTAGTATATTAGCGTGCCCAGATTAGGGCAACAATATACAGAAAGTAGGTATTTTCATAATAAATAAAATAGTGTGTAAGTTGTGATTTGCATAATACCTAAATAATATTCTCTAATCATGATAAAAGCAAATAAATAAAAAATAATTAGTCGTATTGATTTTTCACGTTTGCTCAAAAATTCAAATTTTGTTTTAGAAAGAATCTGTCATGTCATAATATGTCATGTCATAATAAACTTTGGGCAAATTTTTCACAAAATTCAACTCTATGTTAACAGTATATTGATAAAATATAAAATAAAAAATTCAAACGCGACATAAACAAACAACAAATAAATCTAACCAATAGGTATATCTCTTTCACTTGTATTGTGACAAGAAGTGAGAACTGACAGCACTGACAGCAGGCAGCAAAGCTGGAACAGGTGGAGAGCCGTCTTTATCTAATGTTGCCACATAATCCTCGCCGTGAGTTTTGTTTACATTTTTAAGATAACTTCTAAATAATAACAAACATATATACCTTTTAATTCCTTCTAAATACATGTACATAATGTTAATTGATTTTCAAGATATTGAGCAAAATAGATGTGTTATAGTTCATATAGTTCATTACATAGGCTAGTTGGCACACCATAAGAGGGAAATCCGGCATCGGTTAAATTCACCCCAATTTTGATATGTTGCTCTACTGACAGAGTAGATCAAAAGTCTCCATGGTCCCGAGCCCAGAAACACACCCTTCCACCCGTTTTCACCCTCTAAAGGGATAAAAAGCGTTGGAGTAAATGATATCTCTATAGTTACGAAATAATCAGTCAAAGAATTGATTTATATTTTGACACCCTTCCACCTTCCTACGTTTTTCCAACCCTTACGGAGGGTGTAAATGCCTTTGCGGATGCATTTCTGTATTTTTTCCAAAAAATTCTTCGTCAAAAAATAATTAATTTAAACTATTTCGGTCATTTAATAAGATTTTTAGTCTTCATGCGCTTCTACTTATTTAAAATTAGAAGTACATTATTCGTCTATAATATCAACTAGCATGTCATTATTATTTATTTGCCTACGACCTGCGCCCAGTATATAGTGAAGTAATGCTTGACTTGAATACTTAACTCTTTGTTGGTGTCTTGCTCAACTCAAAAACCATAGAACACTGCAATGTATGCACATATTCTCATTGTTCTTGCTTCTGCTTTGCACATACAGTAGTATTCAAGAATCGGTCCTTCATCATTCCCTATTTCATCTTCTTTATCATTATTCACTTTAAAAACAATCCACAGCTGATATTTTGTTGCTTGCGAATGTCTAGAATATATTCTAATAGGTAAAAATCCAGGCTTATTTATGTTTCTATCCAGTGCAAAAATGTCGGTGCTCTCATGGTCAAGTTTATCTTGAATGAAAGAAGGAACTAATTCTATTTGGTAAATGCCCACAGTTAACTACTTTAAGTAGTTCAAATCAAATTGAAGAAATTCTGGAACTTGATTTTCATTCACCAACTCCCACATAGCAAACTTTCTAGCTAAATTCTCCAGCTCTACTCTCATCTGCAAAACATTGACCTCTTCAGCATGCTGCTTAATTTCACGAGCTAAGGCGACTGTTTTTCCTTGCATTTGTATGGTATCTCTATATTCATTTATGAAAGTACCAACTATAAAGTAAAACTCTCGAAGATGTAAAACATGGGCTCTAGGCTAGGAATGACCTCATCAAGAAACTTATAGATACGCTTAAAATGACCATTCCGAGCTTCGCATATACATCTATTTAAAGTTATAATACGTGCATGATTTGCCTGTTCTGTCAATCCCTTTGCTCTAAAAATGGAGGAATTTTACAACGTATCTACGGCTTTGAAGAAAATGTATCGTGTCTCTATAACCTCGATTACATAAAAAAATGTCTCCATCTTGAAACCAATTATTATTGATATCAAATTAATCTATTAACATTGATGCACCATCCGCAAAATATGGTCCGTGAACGTCTAAAATATGTCCATTTGGTGCTACAATAAGTGCCGGCTTTGGCAAATGGCGTCCTTTATGAACTGAGAATGACTGGCGAAATGTTCCACAGTTCCCGGACTTTTCTATATAGCTGTATGTTCCATCAACTATTGCTATAGTTTTTCTTTCAAATACGTTATCATTGTATAATTCGTTTGCGAATGGAGTGACGTGCTTTTCAGTATATTCCCGACGAGTAATAGCTTGCAAGCTTGTTTTCTGGGACAAACCGCATCAATAAAAATCGTCTTACTAAAGACATGGCCATACTAACTGATTGTCTACTGGAATACTTCAATATAATTTTTAAAAATTCGCCCGTAAGATTTTGTCGAAGTTAAATGTCGATTAAAAATGTTAGTAGGTGTTTTCTTTTTACCCGACATATTCTATTTCCCTCTGGAAATAATAATCCATAATATTTCCTAAATTGTAATCTATAATTAATAACTTTCAGAAATGAAGTGTTAATTTTCTATTTCATTATGACTGGTCGTAGGAAAAATAGTGTATGCAACTCACATTTAATAACTATTGTCACTCGCATTCGTTATGACATTCGCCTAGGGCTCATGTCATAATTTTCATGCTCGTGTCTTAATAGTCATTATTATTACGTTGTTTAGGTACGTCACTTAACGTCAAGGAAGTATAATGGTTTAAAAAACTCAAAACGTTAATACCAGAATCATTTATTTTCGAGCTAATGCGCATGTTCAGTATAACATTTAACGTTTACCGTATTAGCAAATTTGAGGGGCCTAACATCTCTCTAGTATCACACACCAGTAAAATAATGCTGTATAGCTTTTAATCCAGACGTCAGCATTATCTGTCTTGGCAAATCCTCCCTAGCAAGTAGGCTTGTAAAGGACGCGGTACCAATTGGAATCAGTTATTTGTGTAATATTGTCCATGTTCATGAATTACGAAATAAATATTATTTTTCATTATCATTATTATTATCAAGGGTGGACCGTCTTAGCTGAAACACTTTGTATCTATAACAGTTACACGTGTTATTGCTGCATAACGTGTAATCGCTTTTGAAGTCTCCTCCAATTTAAAAGGTATCTATCGATTTTAATTCATTACTTCCTCAGTTATTTTCTTGCAGCTACTCATTAGGGTACTTAAAAAATCTCTCACTCCATACTTATTGATTTTATATTGCTTTCGCCCTCCGAATATCAATCTATGCAATGCCAAACATGGCCGCCTTCTGTTTACGTATTGCCAAAGAAAGTAATCACTTTTCTCTGTTCATTTTTTACAATAACATTTTAAGATGCTTTATGGAATCTGTGGCTTAATAACCAGAGAAAGCGAGGAAAGTTACAAAATGCGACAAAGGAATAATTGCAGACGAAGCGGATTAAGTTTCCGGCACGTACGTGTTATTTTATTATTTCTTTGGTATATAATATATGTCAAATTCACCCTCTGATTGTTCCTTTACCGCAAAGTCACGAAAGACGAGGCATATTTCCAAGAAACACACTGGGTTAATCATATTTTTAGATTCTTTCATAGCTAGATAGCAAAAAATAAATGAATAAAATGCTCAGCCTTAGGTCTCGAGGCATTTGCCGCCGTTTCTATATTTTTTACATTACTACATAATTCTAATATTCCATTTAAAAGCTCTGTTTATTTTTTTATATAATATCTCTATTTTTAGCCTTTCATAGAGTACAGACAACTTTCCATCAAACATTTTTAGAATACGAGAAAGATTTTGCCACAATTCAAGCAAGTTATGTTATTATTATTATTGAGAAAAATACTTGAGTAAGCAATAAGCCCCTTGCAAAAAATATAATTTTAGTATTTTTAGAATCTTAATACAAAACACAGTGTGTAAAGGGGTTTTTCTTATTTTTTTCTTTTACAAACGGTATTCAACATTAAAGTTTGAATAAATCCGTTAGGCGCGCAAACAACGCGTGACGTCATGTAACAGGAGACGCCCAGCGCTAGCGTATATTTTAAATTAATTTCATTTATGGATGTTGCCCTTGTAATAGCTTGATAGTGGAGCGAAATAGACCATAAAAGTCTCTCCGTTCTCGAGAAAAAAAATCAGCGTAGAACCAAACCAGACCAGACCTTATAGTTTCTATAAAGTGAACAATTCTACATAAGAAGATATTTTTTATTTCGAAAAATCTTGAGAAATTGATTGATTATAAAAATCGTGTTTTTTTAACATTTACACCGCGATATCTTCAAATCTAATCGAGCTATCGATCTGATTTTTGTTTAAATTCAAGTACACAAACAACCCCAATGGTCTTTTTGTTTCTGTCGATTATTGGTTATTATTTTCTTTAAATAACAATGAACTTATTACTTCGCTAAGAATGTACTCATATTTTGACTAAGCGACAAACTTTCATTTTTGCAAATTTTCATATACATTGAATGAAGCAATTGAAGCCAAGATACAGAAGTTTTTGAAAAAAAAAATTCATCTAGGACTTAGGTTTTTATTTATGAATATTCTTGTGATGTAGTAGCATATGGCAAACACCCGGAAGGCGTACGGCGTAAATTATCCGATTGACCTTTGAAATAACCTTTTTCAGTCATGTTTAAAACAATTTAAATCTTTTTAGATATGGTACACTTAAATACACACTATAATTTAATATCGGACCGAATACAACTAAAGAATTTTAGGAAATAACCACAAACTGCACGAATTATATGTCCGATCATTGCATTCGCAGGGATATACTGTTAAATGGCGTCACGTCCAATGAATGTGTTCTCAGACACGCCCCTTCTCCCAGATATTAGTCGGTGATTTAAATATTTTCCAGTTAATCGAGTCTGCCTGGGGTAAAAAAGAGGTGATTTTACAAATTTTGTATACCATTTGAGTTAGCAACGGATTCTTATAGGAAAAATTTCGCTTAACAAGATTTTCTTATAAAAAATTTTTCTAAACCGCGAGCTTCATGGCCAAATAATTGTTTAAACAAAATCTTTTTCGTTTTTATTTAATAAAATGAAAACGGTTTGACGGATCCGAAAGAATCTTGATTCAATCGAAAGATATTTTCAATACGCGTCGTTTGACGCCAGGCACAACTCATTTTGTCAACCCCGGTGCCTGTCGAAATAAGACCAAAAATAAAAAGGCAACAATTTTTTTTTCACTTTTTTCTTATAATCAAAAAAAAAGTTCACATCTCATGAAAAAAACACACACTTTGTTATTTGTAAATGAGAAATAATCAAAAGATTTAACAATTTTAATGGCATTATTATTTTATTATTTTAAAAAGTGAAAAAAAATTGTTGCCTTTTTATTTTTGGTCTTTTTTCGACAGGCACCCCCCCTCAAATAAAGTAAAACAAGCCTTCTCTTTCACAAAAAGTAGTAAAAAAAAACAAAAACTACCGACAAACCCTCGTTGGACAAGAATAATCATATGTTTGTTGCAAGATAGCCATTTATTTAATGAAAATTGCAAAAAAAATTATTTAGGACGTTTTTAAAAATTTCTCAAAAAGTAAAAAGAGTTATTATCATAACAAATACTTGGTTACATGAAAAAAAAGCAAATTTGACGAAAACAAATTTACCCACACCGAGGATCGCCACCTTATTGCGCGTCAAATCTTATTATTTTAATGTTGCGGGATTGAATATTTTTTATAGAACTTTTTGTGGTTGATGGAAAAACTGATTAGCTTTCATTTGCACCAAACCTCGTGTCAAAAAAGTTGTTAATAAACAAATTAGAGCCTCGTAATATCACTTATATTTCCGGTTCCGGTTATCCGATCAAGTTCTTTCTGGTCTCAAAATGTTCCTTTTTCCAAGCACTTTCATATGCACAAAACCCAATTTCGATACGCTTACCCAGAGCCGAGATATTCCATTTGTTAATTTGCAAAATTAATTTAAACTTTAAATAAACAAAAGCAAAAAGTTGCATTCGTGCAGACTTCTATGGGGGTTATGCCCGACATCAATATTTATCGTTTAAAGTTGATTTGAAGTCGATCAAACTTTCGAAAAGAAAGTTATTTGCTAATTAACAAATTGTGCCAACTGTTTAAACAATCAAGAAGTATTGAAGATATCGGGCCAAAAAAATATGGTATATTCTTTGGTATAAAAGCATGTTTTTTGAAAAAAAAAAAACAATATCCTGACCTCATTAGTTTCGGAGTAATCAATTTGCTAATTAAGAAATTTATTTTGGCTATAACAACTGAACGGGTTGACAAAATGAGCTGTACCTCGCGCCAAACGACGCGTATTGAAAATATCTTTCGATTCAATCAAGATTTTTTCGGATCCGTCCAACCGTTTTCATTTTATTAAATAAAAACGAAAAAAATTTTGTTTAAACAATTATTTGACCATGAAGCTCGCGGTTTAGGAAAATTTTTCATCAGAAAATCTCGTTCAGTGGAATTTTTCCTATAAGAATCCGTGGCTAACTCAAATGGTATAGAAAACTTTTGGGAAAAATCCCAGGCAGACTCACCTAAGTTAGAAATTATGAAAAATTTGATAGTTGCTAATGTTTAGTAACACTATATTAATATATATAAATAAATTTAAAATAGATGGCCTATTGAAAATTCCTAAAATACCAAGGTGAACGGAAGATCACCGTGTTGAGAGAAAGAGAAAAAAAATGTATAATTAGAGCAAATGGTACCGAAGTCGCCCGCCTTCGATTTTGTATCTGCTTTCTTTTCTACAAACGATATACAAAGTGCGTTTGATTTGATTTACCAGCGTGTGGTAGGCATTGCTTCCACTCTCGGGAAACATACCGCCGAACCACGCTGGTTCAGCTTGGAAATACCTGCTTAGAATCATAACTAATAGAAAATGGAATTACTCAACTTTAGGTGTCGATATTATTTGTAAAGTGTTAATGAGCATGTTAATATATATAAAGTCCCATTATTAGTATAGGAAAAATAATTTAAATTACATCAAAATACCTAGCTGGTTTAAATTTTGCCGCCGCATAGGTAATTAGGTATACTTGACGAAAAATAAATATAAATTTATATAAAAAACATAAAAAGAGATTTTTGTTGGTGTACAATTATCTTTAATTTGTTTTTTTTGTTTCTCAAGATAAACATTAATCGAGATACAGTTACTTGAATAGACGCATGATGAATTTCAACTTTATTATTAAAAAAAATACTCCCTCTTTCTTATATAATTCTTATTTCAATAAGCATACTGTTTCGTTGATAAACAGGTATATAGGATTGTATAGCAGTTTTATACATGCAGTAGCTATTGGCCCACCAGTAAGAAAAAATTGCAGGAGTAAACAGTTACTGGCAAGAATTGGTAGATAAGTCTTGACACTGCATGCAATAATGCAAGACACTTCGGAGCTTCTAACTTTTTAGTGCACCAGTACTGATTTATACGTCACTGTAATTTAAAATTGCATGTATAAACTCTTACTTTCGTCGTATATGATTAATAGTAAGAAGTAAAATAAGCAATAATAAATTAACAACGAGCAAAAAATGGAATTCTGATGAAATTGTAAGATTTCTCGATGCATATGAACTGGTATGTTTATGGGATGTGCATTCTGATCTATATAAAAACAGAGATTCTCGATCCATATCAAAAGATAGCAACAACCATGGCAATCGACTGCTTCGAGATTGCAAATGTTAAAGTGTTAAAATACGTTCATTCAGAAACGCATAGACCCTAGAACGATCTAAAATTATAAAAAGTAAGAGGTCCGGGGCATGTACAGATGATGTATATAAACCAGAATTAGCATGGCTTCTGTAAAATTCAGAATCTTCTGTTGAAAGCCATGTTAAAAGTCTTTCTGATGCACTTAACTTCTGCCTGTTTGCTTATCATTTCTTTTCTTTTCCACATCCATATACTCATTCTTTCAACAATCCTTCGTACAACCATACGGCATCCGGCATGAATGCGCTGAAAAAAATATGTTCGTAATATTAATGAATCGGTTCATCGGCTGAAAATTAATGAATCTATTTATTAATATACATTTAAGTACATAATATTAATAAATGTGTACATTGTATTAATGAACGTATATTATATCAATAAACAAATTCATAAATTCTCAGCCAATGAACATTTATTCATTAATATTATGAAAATATTTTTTTCAGTGATGATTATTTTCTTTAATTTACTTAACATCTTGCTAGAACAATCACCTCAAGTAGGAATTCGAAGAATGAGACTGGCGAGATAAAATTAAAAATGTGTGTAAACCTTTACTGGCGCTAAAATGGAACTAGTGATGGCTTTGGTGCCACTAAAACCATCCATGTATAAACCTGCTAGTAGTATCTGGTGAGCAATAAATAGAAGTTTGCAAGATTATTTCAAACGCGCTACACATACATACCTTATTGGTCGCTTTTGCAAAATTAGTACACCCTTCAATAAATTGTTGACTGCAGATCAAAATGGGATACCATATTTTAGGTATGACACTATTAGAGGAAAGTAAGTTGTCGTTGCCGTAGAATATCCGAATTCAATAGAAATTGTGCGAATAGCATAACATCCCAAGGCTAATTTACTATTTAGGTTCCTTATACTATATGTTCTTGAAACTCTGAATGAACTTTATTTTCCAGAATGTGATTTCCAGGAAAAAGTTCTTCCAAGTTGCAACCAAGGCTATTACATTAGCTGTAACGATATTAGATGTGAGAAGATTTAAATCACCGTATTTTTTTACCTCAGAGATATAGGAACAAATTTCCTTACGTGTAATGTCCTCGAATTTTTACAATGCCACAAAATGGTAATGTCATCGATAAAAAGCGAGAACTGGTTATTATTAGGTATTTTATGTAAATGTGAGAAAGCTGGTATTTTTTTTTTCTAACTTTTCGATTACTTTAGAACGTATACATATTAAAGAAATTCGACGAAAATTTGAAGGTTCATCTTTGTGGTATTTTTATATGACAGTAAACTGTAAAGAGTAGTAAAAGATACTGCAAATGCTTCTTATATTTTGCAATAGACTTTACAACTTTTATTTCATACAGATACTCCAGTCGAATTAGACATAATAAAAAATTTTGCGTACTGCGGACTTTTTTTTTGTGGAAGTTGTTTAAGAGGGCATAATAAGCAAGCACAGAAAACTACACCATGTGCGTCCCCTATTTTTAGGGGTTGAAACTTTGAAATTTTACTTATGTGTCCATATTTTTTTCCCTATTGCCCGTAGGGTTCTTTACCAACTTACACTTTTTGAAGATTCATCCCTCCTCTACATAATATACATATTACACATTTGCCGTAGGACCAAAGGTTTCGGCTGTACGAGGCCGGAAAGGTTGCGCTGTCCGAATTTGGGGATCTTCTGTACAGGACAAACGGCTATTATTTCCAATCTACAATACTACACATAGTAATGCCCTTAAGGAGGGATGATGAATTGTGAAAAAACTTTCATCGAATACCGCGCGGTTTTCATGATAAGGGATGTTGAAATTTTGAAATCCTCTTTTTTTTAAAAAAAGTGAACCTACTTTTTTTCGCCCATTTTTTTTCATGCATGTACGACCCTAATATAAGAAAATTTACGTTGGTTTCATTTTAATACATTCGTTGGTTTAGGAGCTAGACAGCAAAATATTCCAAAAATGGCTATTTTGGTATTGTTGCGTTAAAAAAACCAAAACCAGTATAATTCTGGTAAATGTTTTTGTTTATCCTAAAAGTCCAATTCATTGCGCATAGAAAATGTGTTTTTGTATTTAAATAGGATCAACACTTATTGTGTAATAACGATTTATGTCATGTGTTCTCCAGTCTCCTTTCTCACATTTTTTTTGCGGCCGTATGGTTCATAGTAGGACAGAAAGCAATGTATACCTGAACAGGGCACATATTAGGGTGTTAAAATGGATCTCTTGTTAAAATGCGATAGGACGTACCGTTTTCGAGTAAAACGCACTTGTTTGCAAAAAATTATTTCAGATCACACTTTTCATCGACTGACTGGTAAATACCCACCGTTGACTACGAAAAAATGAAACTATGTGTCGCTTCTTGCTTTTTCTGTTTATGAGGGACATTGCTAATGAAAAAATGAAGGGACTCGGATGGAAGGTTCACGCTTGTCTCGAATCATCATTGCAACTTATTTTGTGTCTATAACAAAATCCACAGCTATTATATGTCCATTTCATCAGAAAATGACTTAAAAAAACAAACTCCTAAGAAAGAAAACACCAAAATGGAGAATTTATTTATCAGATCACAATTCAGAACACAATGAAAACTCAAAGCAAACGTAACCAAACAAGTGCGTTTTACTCGAAAACGGTACGTCCTATCGTATTTTAACAAGAGACCCATTTTAACACCCTATTAGTTGCCCTGTCCACGTGTATAATGCTTTCTGCCTTACTATGAACCATAAGACCACAAAAAAAAATTGTGAAAAAGGAGACTGGAGAACACATGACATAAATCGTTATTACACAATAAGTGTTGATCCTATTTAAATACAAAAACACATTTTCTATGCGCAATGAATTGGACTTTTAGGATAAACAAAAACACTTACCAGAATTATACTGGTTTTGGTTTTTTTAATGCAACAATACCAAAATAGCCATATTCGGCATATTTTGCTGTCTAGCTTCTAAACCAACGAATGTATTAAAATGAAACCAACGTAAATTTTTTTAAATTTGGGTTGTACATGTACGAAAAAAAAAATGGGCGAAAAAAAGTAGTTTCACTTTTTTTTTAAAAATGGGGGTTTTCAAAATTTCAACATCCCGTATCATGAAAACCGCGCGGTATTCGATGAAAGTTTTTTCACAAATCATCATCCCCCCTTAAGGGCATTAGTATGTGTAGTATTGTAGATTGGAAATAATAGCGGTTTGTCCTGTACAAATTCGGACAGCGCGACCGTTCCGGCCTCGTACAGCCAAAACCGTTTGTCCTACGGTAAATGTGTAATATATATATATATTATGTAGAGGAGGGATGAATCTTCAAAAAGTGTAACTTGGTAAAGAACCCTACGGGCAATAGGGAAACAGATATGGACACATAAGTAAAATTTCAAAGTTTCAACCGGACGCACATGGTGTAGCAGGGTGTAGTTTTCTGTGTTTGCTTATTATGCCCTCTTAAACAACTTCCACAAAATAATGTCCGCAGTACGGAAAATTTTTTATGATGTCTAATTCGACTGGACTAAGATATTATTGGTGAAACTATAAAGAACCAAATCTCCAATATGTCTTGGAAAACCTTTTTTATAAAAGGCACAAGATATCGATGGAGTCCTATTACAACTTTTGTGGCATAATAAATTTCGACGAAATCACATTTGTCAATGCGAAACAATGAAATCGAATATTTCAACAGCGTGAACTAAAAAGGATCAATTGCAGTAGAAATTTCGTTTCATAAAGGAATAAAATAAATTAGGAGGTTGGCCAAATGCTTCTGCAGTTTCCTATTTCATTTAGCCGCAATATTAAAACAGATTTTAAAAATTTTCAGATAACGCTGAAAGTTATTAGTTGGTCGAGATATAAGTCACATTTACAGTAGCTGAATCTGCAAGTGTGTTAGAAACAAACCTTGACCTTTTAAAATCAAATTCACTATGAACGAGTTTTCAGTTTTATGAAGACCATTACTGCAAGCTGGTAAAAATAAAACGGACTGCTATATAGAATTGAAACTTTAAAATAGATTTTATAGTTTTTTGTACCACAAATGTTTCGTAAAGTTTTATTTATATTAAACTGTATGACTGTTATTTGCAGGAAGGTTTAATTATACTTTATTGTTTATCAACACGCTGATACTACCATAGTTGATATTACACTAAATCTGTAAGAGGAAGATGGCAATAAATGTACGCAATCAGGGCTGGCAACGAATTCTATTGGCGTTTGAATTTGGAGGAGATGTAATTCAAAATAAGTTTTACAAAAATTTATGAAAAACCGCTGCCTAAGGAATCACTACTTCCACATCCAGATTCGCTACCCAAGTCTCTCACAACGAAAAAATTTTGTATGTGGAAATAATTGTTTATGGAACTTTAATAATATAATATTAGAAATCGTCTACCCCAAAAACCCATAAAACGATATCCCACATCGGTAGTGGGGATGGATGAAGTAAAAAAAAATTGAGGCCTTTGGTTCTTGCATACACACTAAATCACAAAGGACCCCGGAACAAAACCCATGAAAATGTTGATTCGGTGGAATCGACTGAAATTTTGGTATTTTGTAGTTCATAACAGTTGTTGAAATACAGCTTGTCAAAGTTAGGTAATTCGCGTCATTTTAGACATTCAAGTACTTTTTACTCTTAAACTATTAACTTTAACAAAAAGTTGCAAGGATTGAAATATTTTTGTTCTAGTCCAATGAAGCTCAAATTTTTTTTCAGAATTTTTTTATCAATTTTTAGGTTAGGTAAAATATATATATATGTCATATTCCGGCATGCTTCGGTGGGATTGGCTGAAACTTTGCTATTTTGTAGTTAAAGTCATGCTGATCAAAAATTCCCATTGCACTGAGTCTATCCTATGAGTTGTTTTCGCTCCAGGAGTGCCTCAAGGTCTTAACAACGAGGTAACGGGTAATCTATATGTACTTGTTATGAATGGCTTCCAGCGTATTTGTGTACTGCGTGCATGCGTTTGTGTGTATGTATGTGCCAGTGTATACAGGGTTTTCCGAAAATATCGATGACAAACTTCTGGTGCAGATTCTACATGCAAAAATATGTTCGCAAATACCTTGAGCTACGGCCCTTTGAAAATGGCACCCAAAAATTGATTATTATTTTATATTTCAGAAACCTTTTGATTTACAGGGACGCGTCTTTATACGTATATTGAACAATACTACAGGTTTATTTTTACCTTATTTTTAAAAAATATTTTTTATCGTAAGTGGGTGATATTGAGGGGGGCTGTCGATATTTTGCATTAATTTCTTATGTCTTTTATTTTTTTTTCACTTTGGTGCAAGAATTTCATTCACTAATTAAAAATACACAAAAAACGTCCTCTTTCATTTTAGTTGTAGGACGGATCGTTTGTGAGAAAAATCGTTCTAATGAGTTTGATGCGGAACTGCTGAAAACACAAGCGTATTATGGTTTTTGGGGTACGCACGACATGAAAATCACATAAAATATCCATCAATGATTCTTCTTCGAACGATACTTAATGCTGCTGTTCCTGAAAATCCTATGGATGTTCTCAATATTTAAAAACTAAAAAATAAATATTAAAAAACAACAAAAAGTAAAAATAAACAGATAGAAAGTGAAACCAAAAAAATGGGATCACCCTGATTGGCAATGAGAACGCTCTCATAGGAAACATAGTGCCGGTAAGAGCGGATTCTTTAATAAAAATAAATCATACATGCGCACGCACGCACATAGACACGCTGGAAGCCATTCATAAACACGTACATATAGATTACCCGTTATCTCGTTGTTAAGACCTTCAGGCACCCCTGGAGCGTAAACCACTTATAGGATAGATTCAGTGCAATAGGAATCTTTGATCAGCATGACTTTAACTACAAAATAGCAAAGTTTCAGCCAATCCCACCGAAGCATGCCGAAATATGACATATATATATTTTACCTAACCTAAAAATTGATAAAAAAATTCTGAAAAAAATTCTTCAGCTTTATTGGACTAGAACAAAAATATTTCGACCCTTGCAATTTTTTGCTAAAGATAATAGTTAAGGAGTAAAAAGTTCTTGAATGTCTAAAATGACGCAAATTATCTAACTTTGACAAGCTGTATTTCAAAAAATAATCATAGGATTGGCTCGATGTGATAAGAACTTTTGATCAGCATGACTTGAATTACACAATACCAAAATTTCAGCCGATTTCACCGAATCAACATTTTCATGGGTTTTGTTCCGGGGTCCTTTTTTGTTCACCCTCTTTTATAATGGGGTGGGTGTACTAATAGGGGTGGCTAATATCAAAATTGTTCTTGAGACATTAGCTTCTCTGTATATGCTAAATACCAATTTTATGCTGCTTGATTTACCTATTTACCCATTACCCCAAAAAAAATTTTTTGTCGTTACTATACTTCCACTGTGGGCTTATTTAATGAATTTCATTTAGTAGTTGTTACTTCTTGTGGTTAAAATATTACTTAAAGATAGGCGATATTGAAAATTTCAGATGAATCCGACATGTGGTTTTCGAAATATACGACTTTTACTTCTAAGTATAGTAACGACAAAAAAATTTTTTAAAATTTTTATTATTCAAATAGGCTTAGAATGTCATAAAACGTCGAGATTTTAAGTTTGAGCGAAAAAAAAAATTCTGTCTGTCTGTCGGTCTATAACTTTTCTTGTGCGCACGTTTACTCTGGAACCGTTTAAGATATTGACTTGAAATTTGGTACATGTATGTATTTTAACGTGATCTGGAACTAGATTATATTTTCATCTTGTTCCATCGAAGGGTTGGGGGTAAATTTGGGGTAAATAGCTAAATCAAACAGGTAAGAGTCCAGAAAATTGGTATTTAGTATATACAAGAGAAGCTAAGGTCTCAAAAAAATTTTTGGCATTAGCCATCTCCATTACCACCTCCACCCCACCATTAAAGGGGATTAAACAAATGTGATTTAGTGTGTGTAGAAGAACCAGAAAATATTTTTTTACTGCATCCAGCCAAACCACCCACCACTTGAACATTACACTCGAATATTATTAGTCGTCGCTGGTTTCGCCAACTATCTTGGCTTCATCCGGAGATGACAAGTAGTTAAAGTCACCGTCAGAGGTAGCATCAAACCGAAGGTTCCAGACACCTCCAGGATTTGATATAGATAGATGTTTTTCAAAACAAATGTAGTACATCTTATGAGAATTAGTAATATACCCTTTATATCATTCGCCAGGACTGAACACTTGAAAATGCTTTTATCTACGATCGACATATAAAGTAGGCTTTTTTACTCACATTTTGAAAGCGCAAAGTTGACATTTGCAGGGGAGCTGTGAATAATGTGACTTTGCCGCACGTCTCCCATAAAAACGCACGGTAAAGTACTTTGACGCACGCTTCAATGCATCTGCACTTAAACATGCTTGGTTGGAACATTGGCAATGTATTTTTATGAAAAAATAATGCCCCAAAACTATTTTTATTATAATGAGAGTTGATGTAACAGTAACAATTAATTACATAATTTATTTATACAAAGAATACAAACTTTATAATAATTGATAAAATTTAAATAAATTGACAGCGATTGTGTTTTGTTCGTCTGTTTATTTTGATCACATATAAGGTAATCTTATAATATGTTGAGGAATCGCCGTTTCCAGCCAAAATTCAACGTAAAATATTCCTTTAGTTTTGATATTTTCGAACGATCGTAAATAAAGTTATGTGTGCAATTCGAGCGCAGTGTCATTGTCGCTCTCAACTTACACTATAGAGCGACAATGTGGTTTGCGCTCTTAATACACAAATAGCTATTTTCTAGGACTATTGAATAATTCATTAATTATTACCCTTATGTCTTTGTGCAAGGGTTCATTACTCACGGCCTTGGGTAATAATTCATTACTCACTGGGCTAGGACCGATCACTTTAATCAGTTCATTATTCAACAGTTCTTTCGGAGGAATTACGTAACGTCTTTTGACGTGATTGCTTAAAGGTCAAAAACTGACATGCACATTATTTAGATTCCTTTAAATATTAAAATTAATATTAACTTTTTTAATTAACTTGCATACATTTTTTGTAGTTCAGTAATGTAACGATTTATATCGGACAAAATTCATGAAGTTTCGTTTCGTTTCCACCCCCATTTTGATATTTTCTAGATTATCTTGGGAACGGTGCACTTTTTGATAAAAATACCTATATACAAAATTATTCCTTATTAAATTCTCTATCAAATATGTATCTACACTTTTTTTCATTGATAGTACTGGTGGGAAATAAGGTTCCGGTTAACACAATAAATTGTAATCTTTATTATAATCTACTTTAAAGTTCAATGCTTAACGCTGAAGCAAGCTACTAAACTTCATTTCAAATTATAATAAATGTACCGCTTCCACCCTCTCATCCATATAAAATAAAGCGATATTTAAAGAAGCGAGAATTTTGTATATCGTACTTGTTTCTACGCCACTCCAGAGGTAAAGTACTTGGCGCGGTTTTTTTTACGTGGTGTCCCTTGTAGGCATAATCCACAAATTATCAGAAGATTACCTACGTTAATTAATCTTCGTCGTCTTCCATAAATTCGACATTCATGCATGCTTGTCCGTGGCAATTGTGGAGGAACGTAAGCCTGTTCTGCAACTGCACCTGTTTTCGCACCCTAATTTGCATGAACAAGAAATTAGTGTTAACACAGATTCGGGAGCTGCTTCTTTTGTTGTCATAGTAGGGGTTAATATACCGCCGATTTTTTCCATCCCCAATCAGTAGCTTCTAACGTAACGTTTTTTCAGGTTTGAGCTTGGTAAAAAAACGCGATATGAGTGTTGCCGAGCAGCAGCAGAAGTTGGTGGTAGTTTTGATGACATTACAGTATTGTTCACTTTACCAATAAGTTTGTTAAAAGATATAGGAATCTGTATACACCCAAAGTTTTTTCTGCGGAATTATATGACCTGCACTGATTACATTTGCGCCTCATTTACCAAAATATTATTAATTTTAGGAAAAGTGTAGAGACATTTTTAATAGAGAATTTTATAAGGAATAATTTTGTATATAGGTATTTTTATCAAAAAGTGCACCGTTCCCGAGATAATCTAGAAAACCTCAAAATGGGGTGGAAATGACGTCCTAGGGGATGAAGAATGTTGTTTATGGGTGGGAACTTTTCGGTTTAATGCCAGATTTTGATATATAAAATGTGCAATGTTATCATAAAATAAATTATTTTTTTCTATTTTACGAAATATAACCAGAATATATTTAAAAAAACATTTAATTAGCAGCTCTGTTTGTTGTTTACACTGCGTATGAAATGTTACTTCCATTAATTTCTTCTTGTCAACGCCATCTCTAAAAGAGCAACTTCTCTTAGCACACGACGATAGTCCATTTAATGTTTATTGTCCAAAATCTAACAAACTATCAGCAAAAATCACAATAAATCGCACGGAAAACAAACTGTCACTATTTTTGACGGAAAAGTAGTAACAATTGACGAAGTGATGCCGTTTTTGATCACGTTTCTGCTCCTCCCGTCCTTCTAACTCAATGGTGCATAGAGATCTCTGAGGAATGTTTACCTATCAGAGTTTGAAATGAGGCGCATTTTGTGTTCTAAGATTCTAAGTTTCCGCATTGTCGTGGCCGGCCTGATCACTATCATATACAACAATTTCATATTCGTCCTGTTAATTCCGCTACCCCTGGCCAGCACGCACCTTTTAATTGGAATTTGGCGACCCCGGATCGAAATTGATGTTAGGATGCAGTTCTCCGTGAACCGGCGCGTGAAAAGTATAACTTACGACTTTTCGGCGTTGATCTGAATTTTCCACTTGTCGTAATACTCCGTGGCACGGGCCATGTGCACCTTCAGCAGCATATTCGCTGCTTGGGCGTTGTGAGAATGCGCGTACATGGCCGTGTCGTCGGCGTATTTGGCAAGGTTCGTAGTCGAAAACTCCGGAAAGTCGGAGACATAAAAGTTGTACAAGGCACGACCCCTGGGGGGCGCCCGCGCGGATGTCCCGCCGAGTTAAAAGTTTATTATTGACCCTGGCCTGCAGCGATTTGCCTGTCAGGAAAGAGTGAATTATTCACTCAAATGCATTACGACACTCGCTTTCGGCTCATGCCGTAAACCTCATCCGCTGTAGTAATAGCCATCATTACTCGCTCGTTGAATAATACACTATGAAAGGCAATATAAGTTATATGAGGCTTTTCTATTTTCGCAAACGTACTTACGTCATGCAACCCGATAAGGATAACGGTATTTCGCTTCACTTTCGAACTACGAAAATTAGAAATTAGCCGTTCGGCATGAATAAAACTCTGCTAAGTTGCCATCCGGTGCATTTTCCCAAAGCTTTTTTATATGTAGGAATTATTCTAGAACATTTTAATACATCGGGAAATAATTAGATTTAAAGACCAAATTAAATAAAAACGTGAGAGGAATTGTGAACATTCTAGCACAATCATGTAATATAAAGGCCTCGTGAACTGTTATATTAAATGCTTTTAGGATGAAGGCGAACAGGAAAGTATCTTAGTCTATGCCACCTTTCATAGATTGAGTCATTTCAACATTTTGAAATATTTTTCCTTGCAGTTTAAGATCTCGCCATAAAACTAAGAAATTGATATGAATAATTATTGATTATCGACGACACAAGACTTTAAGTTATAGTTTTAGTTTAGGTTTAGAGAGATAAGTAACTGAAACTTGCAGTTAATAAGATTTTCTTTGTAATCTCTGTACATTGTACATACAACCAAGCTTCATTTATTATTTCAAGTATAGGTGCTCCACGCTTTCCGAGGACTGTGTAGTAGTTTCCTAGACATTTCATTATACTTAACCTGCTTTGCCCACATAGCTATTTTAATTTTAGAGGGCCAATTAGCCTTAAGAATTATTTATTGTCAAAGAGAATACATGTAAATGAACAATTATTTCTAAATCTTGTAAATATAATAAAAACAATAACATTATCAGCATCAGATTCCAACTTCGCTAGACAATCTGAATAAGAAGACTGGAATAGAAGTTTGCAAATAAATTGCTCTTCGATTTTTTTTTTGGCATTAGGACATAGTCCATGCAGCCAGATACACTGTCTTACAGCGGTAAATAGCTAACCCTAATTCTAACGTGAAGAACACAATTGGGAAAGTAACGGGGACACATACTTCCCGCCTAGGGGCCTATCAAGGCATTTTTGTATTTTCACAACACAAGGCGACGGATTAGATTATATTAGATTTGATTGGCGCTGATTGATCACCGCGACCCCCATGGATCTATTGTGGCACTCCTTGTCTAATTTTACTGAGTACTCCTTATCCACCTTTGTCTTTCGTATCAGATTTCATAGCCTTGATAAGGGCTCCTTGGTATTATAGCTATCTGCCCTTGATTTCTCTTCGCTCTGTCCAGGCCTTCGCAATGGCACAGTACATGTACTGAGGTTTCCTCTTCCTCTTGACAGAATCTACATGTTGCATCCTCTGCCAGGCCCATTAGACTAATATGTTTATTAAGCCTACAATGTCCAGTTAGAAGATCTAGCATTATCCTAATGGCCTTTCTATTTTGGCGTAGTAGGTCTGCCGTGAATTTGGCCGATCGTTCTTTGATGAACTTTTTGGCCTGTCTTTGTCGTGAGAAATTCTTCCATCCCTTTAGAGATTTATTTTGTACCCATTAATTAATGAATGTTCGTATGCGTGACTTAGCCAGACCGCAAAAGGTTCGGGTCCTACTAGGGCCTTGCCTTAGATGCGCCTACCCGGGCCAGTTCATCAGCCTTTTCATTTCCCCTGTGTCCCTAGTGTCCTGGTACCTATGCCACGGTCACTTTGTTCTGACTTCCTAGGTCCGTAAGGGCATTTATATAATTCTATACTAATCTTGAATCAACCTGCATGGAATCGAGTGCCTTTAGCGTTGCTTGGATGTCGGAAAAAATGGCAATTGACTGGTTTACAGTTTCTTGCCTCATTATTTCCTTTGCACACCACTGTATAGCGGCCACTTCAGCCTGAAATATTGTGGCGTGTATTCCTAGTCGTAAATCCCAACTCCCTGTTCTGTCTTGGAGCCGTCCATATACCAGATCGTTTGCGCCGATATTGGAGGACCGTTTTTCCAGTCCTCTCTACCTGGTATAAGGCGACGGATTAGTAACAGAAGTTTAAACAAAGGAATAACAACTCTGACCTAAATTTTTACACCGGTTTTGTGTAGGAATAATATAAGCAGTGTTTATTATTAATATATTATATATATTTCGTAAGTCGCATCAGTATGGTTATTGCAGTTAAAAAATATATGATCTAAGTCACTCTCAATGTTATATATGTCGCATAGATTTGTAGGAGAGAGTCCCATTCTATTATTATGTGCAGGTACACAACCGTGTCCAAATTTCATTCGCGTGATTATCGTTATATATTTTCTAGGCAGGTTAAAGTCGTTATGCCAGAACATGGGTGGTATTGCAGGATTTATTTTAGTGTATCTTGTGGGGTTGATAAAAACAAATTCATTCCACATAATTGACCACTTCTTTTTTAATAAACCTTTACATACGTTATCAGCGTCGTCGTAACTTAATTGTTTTCTAGTTTTCAAACCAGATGAAATACTTTGTTTAGCGATCGTGTCAACTTTCTCGTTGAAATAAATGCCAACGTGCGCTTTAACCCACAATATGACTCCCATTTAAGTGTAGCTGCCTTTTTTTAACATTAATGATAAAAGGGTTCGTAGGGACGTTTGAAGGATAACTATGAATGCTTAAGACATGTTACAACCGACAAGGAATTTGAAATTATGATATAGTGGTCATTATTGTTTGAGTCAACTATATGTTCAGTTGCTTTGTAAACAACACTTGCCTCCGCTGAGAATATGGATGTTTCATGACTTGTTTATATTTGGTGGAGATATTATATTTGAGTATTATGTAGGCACAACCTGTCCCGTCCACGGATTTAGATGCATCCATGTATATTTCTGTGTAATTTTGCCACTGATTTAAGTTTTGTATGAAGATGTTACGCCTTTCCAGATGATTTTCACTATAGCTTGGAATGATAGTTCGAAAATTACGCATGGGTATAATGGTTTAACTAATTTAAATAAGCCATATGCTTCTCGATCACAGATGGATAATTTTTCTTTTGTCAATATTTTTCTGATTCGGAAATACTAGTTTTATAGATTCTGTCCAAAAGATCGGAGTTCTTAACTTTGGATTTTAGGATGAATTTTATCGAAAGATATTCTCCTCTTAGCTGTAGAGGTGGTTCTAATGCTTCTATGTGCAGTGGTTCAATGGCAGTAGATGACAAAGCACCTAAAGAAATCCTGAGGGATTTGTTTTGAATTATATCAACCCGTTTCAGAGTTGTATTTGAGGCGGCTCCGTAGAAGATTGAACCGTAATCTATAATAGATCGGATATAAGATTTATAAAACAATAAAGCTGTTTTTTTATCACCATACTTTCGTGGTAGTTTTAAGAAAATTCACCTCCTTTGTCACATTTAGATGCAATGTAACTTATATAAGGTTTCCAGGTTCATTTTTTATCTAAAATAATACATAAATATTTAACTTCGTTTTTTATCGGGAAATTAAATTTGCCTGATTTAATATTATAGTCATGTTCAATACTGTGCCTGGTAAAAAAATAATCCAACTTCGACTATTTGAATGTGCCACAAAAGCGGCAGTGAAGTCATAAGAGTAGTTAGCTCTGAACTTATATGCAGAACGAACAAGTTGACAACTAATAAAATAACCTCATCTGTTCCACTTTTCACCATTCTGACGGCTGCAAATTACAAAATATTAACAATAGAGAAGAATAGTTTAAACAAGTATTTAGCCTTTTTTAATTTTCTGTAATATTGGTAATACCTAATTTTAGGGTAAAACTAATAGGAAAGGAAATAACTGAGAAAAACCTGTTGATCATGATTTTTCTCAACAGGCCCGTAGCGGTCACGATATTTTTGTGGAAAACATTAACTAATACATTACACAAACAAAATAATTCCTTGTAGGAATTATTCGCCGGTCGAATGACAGATTGACTATGCTTTTTCTAAAGTGTAATAGCGTTAACTTGAAAATGAAGCTACCTACCCTATAACCATGATTATTGATATATTTTTCTTTTTTAATGAAACGTGAATTTAAATAATATTACATCTATCCACAAAGCACAAAGTGGAAGGTATTTTAATTTAAAATAAAACTTTTTTGCGAAAGGTGGGTATTTTATTTTGCTCTCCTTGAAAAATCGTTATAATTAAAAGTTGTAAAAAAATTAGCTGAATAAACATTTACGTTACTTGAATTACTTATTATATATAGATACAAGTTCTCTCTAATCCAATTCGTAAAAGTATGTTGATGCTCTTAAGTGCAATGGTGTTGAATAAATAGAATAAAATAGTAGGTAAACATATTTTTATTTAGAGTGTAAGAAATATTCATATAGTAGGTATGAGTAAAATAATTAATAAATAATTAGTAGGATTATCGGTGAAGATTCCATGACCTAAATAACACATGCACCACTGAACGTACATCAGGTCCCAAGACCATAATTAATAAATCTCACCTCTCAAGATAACAGGATTTACTGCATATATGTACCTCCCTGAGGTCACGTGAATCATCCCAAATTTCAATTACTGGCATTGATTTAAATGTTTAAATTAAAATATCGCGTGGAATCTGTAACGTTTGTTCGTAAGATCCGAATTTTGTTTTACGTTTTAATTCACATACAACATTAAATATTTTATAATAGCTACAAACACATCTATTTCTCCACCAAAGACACACAAGTGCTAAAAGGTTTATAAATAATATATTATGGCCACTTAGCTTAGCTAATTGGTTATACTGTAGCTTTATTTAGCAATAAATTGCTTATAAAACAATTCGGTGGAGTAATATTGCTGATAAAATGCTCTCACAGCATAAATATAAAGCTACTTTATAAAAGCATCTTATACTGCTTTTTTATTTCATAAAAGACTTACATGTGTATAAATCTGTACATAACATTTATAAAACTGTTTTATGTCTTAGCCATGTATTTATAGTGGCTATATGACATTGAGTTTTAAAGGCTTTTGAAGCAAAATTTTACAGCAATATAGTTATTTAAGCCAAATGCCATTTATGTCAGACCTAATATAGATTATTCATAAATACTTTTTAAGTGTAGCAGAAGGAGTATTTTATAAAGCACTCATTCAACTGAAATTCTCTTTTGGAACTATGTGAACTATGTAGTTGCAATCTTCTACTTTTATAGAACTCCTTTGTGGCTAAACTTACTTTGTCTCATAACCTCTAAAAGATTGCTTAGATAGCGTGATTAGAGCTCCATGCGTATTTCAGGTGCTGTTTGTTGTTAAGTACTGCACAACATATAAGTATTGGAAAAAGACAAAGCGAAGTTGGAATTCCAGAAAAGATTAGAAAACAACATATACATTGCTCATAACTGACGAGAATGTCATATAGAAAATTTGACAAGGACATGATGGCTAAATTATCAAAATTAAAACAACATGGTCTTTCTGATTTTTTGTGACAAGTAAATGGCAATCTCGAGCTCTAATATAGATTACTTATAAAGGCTTTTTAAGTGTAGTAGAAGGAGTTTCTTTAAAGCATTTATTCAACTGAAATTCTCTTTTGGAGCCACGTAGTTGCAATCTTCCACTTTTATAGAACTCCTCTGTGGCTAAACTTACTTCGTCTCATAACCTTTAAAAGATCGCTTAGATAATGTAAGCTCCGTGCGTATTTCAGGTGCTGTCCGTTGTTAATTACTGCAAAACATATGGCTATTGGAAAAAGATAAAGCAAAGTGGGAATTCCAGAAAAGATTAAAAAGCAACATAAACATTGGTCACAACTAATGAGATTGTCACGCAGAAAATTTGACTAGGCTAAATTATTAAGATTAAAACGGCATGGTCTTTTTGATTTTCTGTGACAAGTGGAACAATCTCAAAGCTATAATATAGCACTAACACAGCAACGAAAGAATTATTAGGTTCTACGCATTCTATAAAAAAGTTGTATAAAAGATGAAGAAAAGTTAAAAGTCAGAGTACTATTTGTTAGTTTATAATAGATTTATAAATGAGAATTCTCTGTTATAAAGTTAGTAGCACTTATATCCAGCAAAAGTACTGTGTTATAGATTTATAAGTGTTTCTGTAGTGACCTTCTTCAAATTATTTCAGGGACCCATATTGTATTCTTTAAAAGTAAATCTGATGAAGCAGCCATTGTTATCAGTTCGATGTATAATTTCCTTTTTATCACTTGAAAAGGAAAATATTGCTAAATATTTACAGCAACCACTTATAGGATATTCAAAATATATGGAATGTTCATTTTACGACGATTTTATAAAAAAAAATTTCTCAACTTAATAAATAGTTAGAGTTAGTGTTTGCAGTTTTAAAGTATTCGTGTTATACCATCTGTAGCAGCTTCATTGTAATAATTTTGCAGGTATAGTCACGAAAATTGTTATGGCGAATTGTTAGGAAACTCAACGAAAATTTTTACTTACAAACTAGTAGGTGCTGTCATTCATAGAAAACTGAAGTTGTCATGCGTAAACTTTTTTGCGGAAGCATGCTATTCTACTTCGAATAAATAAACGCATCTCAAAGATGAAGAAGTTCTATTAAAAAAAAAAATTAAACCTTTTTAGTAGCATTTCACACTCGTCTTGGTGTGAAATGGAAAACCGCTACTTCCACATCCAAATTTCCGGTGGAGGTGGTAGTGGGGGCGGCCGATCCCAAAATGAAATTATTAGGAACTTGGTTCTTGTACACACACTAAATCGCAATTTATTTTTTATATCCTCTTTAATAATGAAGTAGGGGTAGTAGTGGGTGGCTGATGTCAAAATAAAAGTTGAGGCCTTTGGTTCTTGTACACACACTAAATCACAATTTTATTTTTTTTTACCTCCTTTAATAATGGCAGAGTAGTGCTTTCATGACTGCGATAAGCGTTGTTGACACTGCTACTGTTATCCCTAGACATGCTAGTCTTTTCACCTTTCTTAATTTTTCCATTGTCTCCACTTTTTCGGCGTTGTGCCACGATATCAGGAAGGTATAAGTTATTATCGGTCCGCATCTTTTGGTACAACCAGCGAACCATTTTTGATTGCAGTCCCCAGTTCTTGCCTACCATTCTTTTGTAGGCCCATAAGGCCGCATGTGGCTTTGGTGGTTCCTTTGCTTTGAAGTTTTGTTTGGTAACTAAACAGTGTCAGCCCCAAATATTTCACTGCATTGCTTATCTGTAGCTTATTCACTGAAGATATAATTTTTCCAGGCTGAATTTATACTTAACGGTTCTCTTAATTATATGAAAACTGTCGAATCGACGTATGATCATTTTCATCTGCAGCACTGGTATCATCTCGAAATCTAGGCTAGAAAATTATTTTAATAATTAAATAATTTAACAAACCAATTTATATTAATTCGAGTAGGTATTAATTACTCGTAAATTGTAAAAATTAATTTTGGTGATCAATTTTCCTAGTGCATGCTTTGATGTTCTTAGCAATTACCTGAGACACACTGAGAAATGTTATGCCACAAACGTTCGCAATAATGATTATAAATGTGCTTAAATGCTCTAGTTTGTAATTTTAATCTATAGCGTGGGAAATGAAAATTTAAATGTATTTAACAAAGCAATATAAATTATAAACAACATGATTTATGGTTTTCTCGAAGTGTTAAAGATTTAGTTTACAGAATAGCTATTGATTACAGATACAATCCGTAGATGATTGATATATTATTGTACGTGTATGTTTTGACATTAGGAATAATTTAATATAACTTCAAACAACTTCAACTACTTGTGAATATTAATTTTGATAATTTCTTGTGTAAATATAACTAATCCGTCTTAAATACACAGAAGTTTGTTTTAATACAACTACAAAGATATGTGCATAAACTTAACATAAAGTTTATTTTTATCATTTCGATTCAGTTCGAATGCCGAATAGTAATTTTGTGTCGAACTGAATGATTTATGCGGTTTATTATTAAGTATTTCTACAATTTATTTTAATTTCTTTTACACTGAAAGTAACTTATTATGGCTTATACAGAGTTGAGCAAATGCATCGGAACACCTGATTTCTGTTAAAAATATAGGTTCAAAAAATAACCCTAATAAAAGTTTTTTTAGGTAAACAAGTACCTAAACCAATGACCAGAATTGAGCTCAGGTGCAGAACTGGGCTATTTTTGTTGATGCTGTATTTTTTTTGAGTTGCTTGTAGGTATTATTTTAGTAACCATAAGATAGAAAAAAATGTATATAATTTTTGGTACCTTACCTTGATACACGAACTATGCGAATTATAACACACCACAGATAATACAAGCCCCTTTATTCCTGAAGTCGTAAAGTGACTGTGTACGTGAAGGGGCAACACATTTCGAGACAGGCGACACTCCTCAGTATCCGAGTATAGTAGGATTCATTCCTTTTTTTGAAAAAATCCCAGTGCCACAACGGGAAATCAGAACCGGGACTCCAGAGTAAAAGTCAAGTCTCCTTGATTGTTGACGCGCAGTCATACGATTATATTTATTCATAAATAGATTCAGATAATTATCTTTACTATACTTATTTTATATTAATTAATAGTTCATGAGTTACCACCTTGGCATACGAATTATGCGAATTATAAATAAAAAAATAAATTACTACTGAAGCTTAAGTTCCAGAACAGATTCTAGAACCGAAATCCTCGAGAATCTCACGGTGTGTTAGAACCAAATTCAAATCAAAGTTGATGTCACCTGGAATTTTTTTTACACATTCTTGGATGTATATAGAATCAATTTCCAATTTCCACGATATTTAAAATCATTCATCGCAAATATTTTTTTTTACAAGTATTTAACTTTTTTTGTTTAATGAGACAGCCACACAAAAAAGTGGTCTGGGCTGCGGTTGCCTATCATACACCCGATATATTGCGGTTTAGAAATCTTATATATCTTATTTTTGTATGCTTAGTAATATTTTGCTCTGAAATTAAAATAAAACGTATTTTACGTATAAGAGTTTGTAAGCTTCTGGTTATCACCATGTATTACAGATATGGCCCAATTTCAATAGGGATTATGGTAATATGCTGTTTTACATGTTCCAAATTGAAATCAAATATTTTAAGTCTAACAGAAGTTATCGTGTTTACAAGAAACGGTATACACGCACACACACACACACTTACAGACGCAAAGACATTTTTTATTCGATATTTCAATTCAGTCTGCTGTGAAACGGATATCTGTACAATAAATTTTTTTCTACGATGATTATTAAAATTTATTTTCAATTTATAATAAATTTATAATAAAGTTAGAATACAGTCAAAAGATATACAATTTATTACTGAACCATAACAGATACGAAAAAAACTAATAGAAACATTATTGTACAAAATTTAGTCAGCTTTAATTTTGCATATAGCCACTTTTTGATTGGGGCTAACCGTTTTCGAGATATGAGCGAAAAACCAAAAGCCGGGACCTTCTTCGCGCCCCCCACTTCCTACGTTCGGGGACTTTTGGTATGTTTACTTCCTAAATAGTCCAAACACAACCCTCAAGTCAAAAATTGTGATTTCGGCATTTCCCATTGAACGTTCAATGACTGGGCTAAAAGAAAATAAAGATAGTGTCGTATTTCAAGATGGCGGACACTGAAATCGGTATATAAGAACTCTGCAAAATTTGGCGCTTTAATCCAGCAGGTCACGATTCTGCCTAGTATTTGCTCTAAGCCACCACACTACTGAAACCGAATCCGAAGTCAGAATTGTCAGATTGGCTCGTTCACGACCGGCCTTAATGTGAACAGGCCGGAGTGTACGATGTGGCAACGCTGCAGTCTTAAACTCTGTCAGTCCTATTAATAATCTATATAATGAAGGGAAAAATAGTGTAAATATTTCGTGCAAAGACGAGATTACCTTCGCCCCCCGTTTTCGAGAGTGCTGAACATGATGGAAGTGGTGGAAAAAGTTTTTGACCGCCGCAACCCCCTGAAGCGGCCAAAAACCATCCCTTTTAACCCTTTATGTTTTCATATATAAACTGGTCTGGGGAGTAATTTATCGACGGGTTATACTTGAAATTACATGGAAGAGGGTTATTCGAAGAATTACATGAAAATATTTTTATGACAAAATAAATTATTTGCTTACAATTAATTTAAAAAACCTAGGTCGTTAACAAACATCATAACAATCCTCATATTCCTCAAAATGCACATCGCACAGGATCTCTTCGCCTTCATCATCGCCCCAGCGATAACTGGTGGATGAGGGTAAGTTTCCGTTACACGGGGCACTGCACCAGACACTAACATAAACTTTTCCATTTCTCTCCTTCCACACACCATATAGACCGTGGGATAGTGACAGATTTTTTTAAACGTTTGGTTCCTATCTGGCCTTTTGGGAGCCTTTTGTGCCTGATTTGTACTAACCATTTTCGTGTTTATCAAACGGTTATCCAGGGCCCCTCAGCGGAAAACAGAAAAGAAAATTTCATAAAAATGAGCAATTTCAAACGTTTTGTTCCTATCTGGCATCAAGTTAGATTTACGTTTTAAAGAAAAACATCCGACGGAAGCTTATCGCCAGACAAATTCCGTGGGCCGGAAGGCCCGAAATTTCAATCCGAAGTTGTAAGAAAAAATTGTCAAAATTAAACGATTTGGTTCTTATCTGGGAATTGTATGTATAGGTAAATAGATTATAATTATCGCGATATAACAAACGCCAGACAAATTCCGAGGGCCCAACAGTGAAAAAATTATTGTTCAAGTTGTCAACTATTCCGCGAAAATCAAACGATTTACATTCGTCTGGCATTTGTTTTTTTGTTAATATTAGGCAATAAGTAGTTTCAATTTAAGATTCTCAGACGAATTGGCTGGGTCCCCTGGATAGCCAGACAAAAAGAAAAGCGCGAAAAAAATGCCATTTTTCAAACGATTTATTCCTTTCTGGCATTTGGATTTTAAAAAGATATGTTAATAAATAAGCCATATTTCTAGTCCCAGATAAAAAGCTTGGGCCCAGACGTAGATATGTTGAGCGAAAGTATCGAAAAATCAAAAAACAGTCGTGTAAAAATCGATGCATTTTCAAACGATTTACACTCGTCTGGGATTTGTTTTTTTAAAAAGATATGTTAATAAACAAACCATATTTCAAGTGCCAGACAAAAATCTGGAGCGCAGCTGTAGACATATCGCAAATTTTGAGGTTCTGCAGTTGGCAACTTTTTATTCCTGGCTCCTACGCCAAAAGACTACTCTAGCTAATTTAAATAGAATAAAATTTGTTAAAACTCTTTTTTTAATTTTTTGAATTCCGACAAAAATGAAGGAATTAGAGGGGGGCGGGATTTGGGACATTTTTTTTTTCGGTAAAATTTCTCCATTTTGTCACCGTAATTAATCGGTAATTAATTGAAATCGATCTCATATATGATGTTCACTTAATATCATGTACTACTTTAATGTTCCGTTAATCTCGGTCCTTCGAAACAAAGGTTTCTGAGAAAAATTATTTTTTTTAGATTTACATGCATTATAGGAAAACGGGTAATTTCCTACATTTCCTCGAATATCTCGATAATTATTGTTCTTTTCGAAAAATTTGTAGATAGCTTATGTAAAGAGAATTGATTGAGCTTTTCGACACTTTTTCTATTCTTTCTCTAACATAAAGAGCGTCTCAAAGCCAACCGCCACCCAGTCTATTAATTAGGGTGAAGACGTACCGCTCGGCTAAAGTACACCATCTGTGGGTCATCACGCCAGACTAGTTTCTCGATCTGACGTCACAGTGCTTTTCGTGAGGAGTAGCGAGGATGTCAACTTTAATTATTTATTGCAAAGTAAGTACTGCGATTTAAGAGCTGATATTCGATGTGGCGTGTTTTTATACATAAACACACACTTTAATGAAATACAAAAAAAATGGGCAAGTTCCTCATTAGCAAACGATGAATAAAAATCACCCCGGGACGAGCGGGGAGTATAAAAAGCAGCGTCGCTCGCAAGCAATGCATACCACATATGTTTCTACCACATCGCATCTTACGTGTCTTATGTCGTGTGCATTACAATGAGAGAAGAAATCATTTTTGTGTGGTTGACTACCTACGCCAAGGGAGAATAATGAAACAGGTACGGACTTACGAGGACTCTCAGTTTCTATGGTGTAGTGCAGAGTTGTAAATTATATATTAATATGTAATAATTTATATTTGTCTTTTTGCTAGTATGTAACTTATTTATTGTAAATATTATTCGATCGAGGGATTATGAATGTGAAAGTGACAGTTATATTGATTCCAGTGATAAAGAAAGTCAAATTCCAAATGAGTTTCAAGTGAGAAAAAAACGGCATTTCAAGGGTGGATCTGGACCTTGAGCTTGGGGGGGGGGGGGGGGGGGAAATCTCAAAAAAAATTAAAAACACAACTAAATAGAATATATATTCAAAAATATAAAATAAAATAATAAAAATTACGAAATTTTAAAATGAAAGTTGATTGTTTACGGAATCTTACCCCCCATAAATCCGCGCTTGCGGCATTTAAGTAGTGACGCGAAACAAATTTGTTTAAATGTGTATAATACTCTTTTACAATGACAAGCTAATGAAATGCCAGACGAGTGTGAATCGTTTGAAAATGCATCGATTTTTACACGACTGTTTTTTGATTTTTCGATACTTTCACTCAACATATCTACAGCTGGGCCCAAGCTTTTTGTCTGGGACTTGAAATATGGTTTATTTATTACCATATCTTTTTAAAATCCAAATGCCAGACAGGAATAAATCGTTTGAAAAAATGGCTTTTTTTCGTGCACTTCTATAAGATTTAAAATTTGTTTGGTCCACGCTTTTGGTCTGGGACTTGAAATATGGTTTATGTATTACCATATCTTTTTAAAATCCAAATGCCAGACAGGAATAAATCGTTTGAAAAAATGGTTTTTTTTTTTCGTGCACTTCTTTTAAGATTTAAAATATGTTTGGCCCACGCCTTTTGTCTGGGACTTGAAATATGGTTTATTTATTACCATATCTTTTCAAAATGCCAGACAGGAATAAATCGTTTGAAAAAATGGCTTTTTTTCGTGCACTTCTTATAAGATTTAAAATTTGTTTGGCCCACGCTTTTGGTCTGGGACTTGAAATATGGTTTATATATTACCATATCTTTTTAAAATCCAAATGCCAGACAGGAATAAATCGTTTGAAAAAATGGTTTATTTTTCGTGCACTTCTTTTAAGATTTAAAATATGTTTGGCCCACGCTTTTTGTCTGGGACTTGAAATATGGTTTATTTATTACCATATCTTTTCAAAATCCAAATGCCAGACAGGAATAAATCGTTTGAAAAAATGGCTTTTCTTCGTGCACTTCTTTTAAGATTTAAAATATGTTTGGCCCACTAAAAATGTCTGTGAATGCTACAATACATTTTCATTTTGGTTAATTTTTACAGAAAAAATCATTTCACATGAGAACCAATCGTTTGATTTTCGCGGAATAGTTGACAACTTGAACAATAATTTTTTCACTGTTGGGCCCTCGGAATTTGTCTGGCGTTTGTTATATCGCGATAATTATAATTTATTTACCTATATATACAATTCCCAGATAAGAACCAAATCGTTTGATTTTGACCATTTTTTCTTACAACTTCGGATTAAAATTTCGGGCGAGAAGCTTCCGTCGGATGTTTTTCTTTAAAACATAAGTCTAACTTGACGCCAGATAGGAACAAAACGTTTGACATTGCTTATTTTCATGAAATTTTCTTTTCTGTTTTCCGCTGAGGGGCCCTGGATAACCATTTGATAAACACGAAAATGGTTAGTACAAATCAGGCACAAAAGGCTCCCAAAAGGCCAGATAGGAACCAAACGTTTAAAAAAATCTGTCACTATCCCACGGTCTAATAGGCATCTCTGTATCGTTCAGATTTGGATATTGCACTGTCATAAAAATGTTTTATGCACACCACTGAATATTTTGTAGGCTGCCAATTTTTCCTAGAAATACTCTTTAGCCACTGTTTCCTCAGTTCTGTCTGGTTCTTTGGGAAATCTAAAGGCTCGGACATAACCTTCAGATGAAGAACTATAATTGCTTGTACAGCCAGGTACACAACATTTATCCGGCATGTTGTTATTGTTTTCAGACCCCAGACCTAGAATTAATTAAAATTATTTTATTGGTTTTGGTAATAAAAGTGAATTGAATTAAAAATATAGCTTGCATAAAAAGTAAGGTTATAATGTAATTTGACGCACAAAAAGTGATTTCAGGTGCGAGCGGTGCGATAGATATCCATATAATTAATTAAAATGATAGGTAACTACTTACTTTATAAAACACAATTTGTGAAATTACACCAACAGAGGCACTTTTTATGTATTATAATGCCAATTTATTCGTGACAGATTACTGCACAACAATTTAGTTTTGCCAAGAACGGGGACTGAAGCACACGTTGCCACATTTCCATATACTGGCCTGTTCACATTAAAGCCGGTCGTGGCTCGTTATATTGGTTCTATACATGATGTAAGGATATATGGTGTGTGCAAACGAAGGTCTCATTTTCGTCCTCTACTGCGCCGTCCCAAACGCCGCCATATTTAATATGTCTGTCATTTACTTATGTTGACAAAGTAGTTGAAATGTCAGGTTGTTTAGTAAAAAGTTAGAAAAACTGAAACGAGAACACAAAAAATAGTAATATTAATTACTTTTAATTCCGTAAGAATGAAAATATAGTCAAAATATGGATTAATTTTTGTGACCGCGACGTAGTCAACCTCAACGACGCGACGCGACGGTAGGTTAAAATGAAACGGTAGTCTGTGATGAAACTAGAAAATAATTCGTCAGGCAAGATAGTTTTAGCTTCAACGAAGTAGAAATTGAGAATATTAAATTACGAGCTGAAGATATTGAAGTGAACGTTGAAATTTTAGAACTGAAAAGCTGAACTGAAAAAGTAACTGAAAATATGGTGAAAGAAGTTCAATAAAGAGGACATGGAGTTGTGAAACATATTTTCACAATAGGACACATTGACGACCAATCAGAAATGTGTGAAGTGGTCGTTTGAAGACATTACTTCTGCAATAACACTACGGAGTGTGTGACGCTGGGTTACAGGTTTTTAAGAAAAGAAAATGAGTGCATTATAAGATTATTATATAAAACTACGTAATAGCGTAACAATTTAATATAAATATTAAATATGTAATATAATAATGGGAAATGCTATAATGAATATATAAATATAAGTTTTCTCTCTAAACTAATATTGATTTTGTTTTATTTTTTTGTACAGCATTCCTTATATTAGTTAATGAACAATATCGATACCTGTGAAGTGGGCCCCCTATTTTCGATATTGAAACATATTTGAATGCGAATCATTTGCTCGTCAGTTTCTTTTATTTGCTAGCTGCTTAAATAATTCACCCACTTTGAATATCATTATAAATAATGACGAGCAAACAAAGACAATATATGAGAAAATAAACAAATTGGCCGTTAATTTTTTTTTAATCAATAGAAGGGAGCTATTAATTTCAAATCTCTTTTAAGGGATAACGAGCCAACGAGAGGAACTCGCAAGCAATTATGAATAAACTATTTACATTGAAAAATGTTTAAATTTCGAAAACCAACTTTACGAAGGTAACACCTACTAATCTATCTTGATGCATATACCTAGTTAGTTCTTTCATATGAACCTAATATACTTTCTAAAATTGATATTGGAAGATCCTGAACTTGACATGATCATAAGAATCTTATGATTTCGAGAAATTATTGCTCCTTCTATGTGCATATATTCTTAAAAATATCGATCTTAATGGCCGTACATGCATACTTATTTGATATATTGCCCATTTGATAGGTAATCACTGTTGGAATTAATAGTTATAATATTTGTATTTATCAATGTTGTTGTTAATTATTGGTTTGTCAATTGTTTTGTAAACAAGAATATTAATAAAAGTTGTCTGTCAATAGAAAAGTAGTTTCTTACATTAAAGTGGTAATTCCAATAGGTTATGGGCCCGGACATGGTCGATGAAATAGATAAACATGAAATTTATCGAATTGCTCTTTTTAATGGTTCCAATTTTGGAAATTGGTTATTCCGGATGGAAACATTATTAGAAGAACGGGGTTTGCTGAAACATATAGAAAATAATGCAGAAGAAATAATACAGGAAGTCAAGGATGATGATCAGATAACAGATGTTAATCAGAAGGCGCAAAAAATTGAGAATATAAGAAAGGCTGAGCGCAAATGCAAGTCACTAATAGTTCAACGTGTTGATGACAATCAATTGGAACTTATAAAGGACAAAGAAACTGCGAAAGATATTATTGATTCACTGAGAGCTGTTTTTCAAAGAAAAAGTGTTTCTAGCCAATTGTATTTACGCAAAAAGTTGTTAACAATGAAGTTACGAGAAAATGAAGATTTAACTGAATATATGCTTAAATTTGATAAATTGGTACGAGAACTTAAAGCCTCTGGTGCTAAAATGGATCAAACTGATGTGATATGTCACATGTTATTAACACTACCTCCGTCTTATGATGCAGTTGTAACAGCTTTAGAAACTATGGAGCAATCAAAGTTAAATTTAGAATTTGTGAAAGCACGTCTACTTGACGAGAGTATCAAAAGACAAAATATAGTTCCAAATGAAGAAATAAAATCAACTGATCAAACTGCTTTTAACACAAGGCATAAATTTGTTCTTAAATGTTACAATTGTGGTAAAATTGGTCACAAAAAGTCGGAATGTTATTTCAGAAACAGGCAGAATAATTTAAGAAAACATAATACATCAGCAAATGTTTGTGAAGATGCAGTTGAGGAAGAGTGCTTCATTGCCAATGTTGATTCAAAAATTGATGATGATATAAAATGGGTTATTGATTCTGGTGCGTCAGACCATATGGTCAACAATATTAATTTATTTTGTAAATTAAGCAATATGGACATTCCAATAACAATAACTGTGGCAAAATCTGGTTATTCACTTTCATCAAATAAAAGCGGTGATATCAGAGTGATACTGAAGAGTAAAGAAAAAGAACGACAGTGCACTATTAAAAATGTACTTTACGTACCAGATTTAAAATGTAATTTGCTCTCTGTAAAACGTCTGGAAGAAAGAGGATATTCAGTTTTATTTGATAAAAATGCTGTCAAGATAATGAGAGAAAACATTGTCATCGCTGAAAGTGAACGTCAGAATAAACTATACGAAATAAATTTTCTACTAATTAAAAATGAAATTGCCTGTAATGCAAATGTGCTTAATGAAAATGAATTGTATACTTGGCATAGACGCTTTGGTCATTTAAATAAGGAATCTCTTAAAACATTGTTTACGGAAAATTTGATTGAAGGTGCACCTTTATTGTATAATAATGAAATAAATTTTTGCGAGACCTGTGTCAATGCAAAAATGACTAGATTACCTTTCAAAAGTTTAGAAAAACCTAGATCACAGGAAGTTTTGGAATTAATTCATACTGACGTTTGGGGACCTATGAAACCATTGACATGGGATGGCAAAAGGTATTATGTTACATTTGTGGATGATTATACGCATTTCATAAAAGTTTATTTAATGAAGCATAAAAGTGAAGTTTTTGCACATTTTAAAAAATATAAAGCTATTGCTGAAACACAATTTAATCGAAAAATATCTCGTATTCGCTGTGACAATGGAGGGGAATATATCTCAAGTGAAATTATTGAATTTTGTGAGCAAAATGGAATAAGAACTGAATATACTATGGCATATAATCCTGAACAAAATGGTGTAGCAGAAAGGTTCAACAGAACATTACTGGATAAAGCAAGAGCAATGATATTTGATGGAAAATCACCGAAATATTTATGGGGCGAAGCAATTATAGCTGCAGCATATATTTCAAACCGTAGCCCGACAAAAGTCTTGAAACGGTGTACTCCTGCAGAACTGTGGTATAAACAAAAACCGAATATTAATAAACTTAAAATTTTTGGATGTGTGGCATATAATTTTATACCTATGCAGAAACGTAGCAAATTTGATCCAAAATGTGTAAAAATGTTTATGGTAGGTTACTGTACAAATGGATATCGTCTTTGGGATCCAGAAAACAAAACTGTTGTTTTAGCTAGAAATGTTAAATTTAATGAAAAATCTAATTTTGAGGTAATTAAAGAGGTAAAAGATACATTAGAAACAACATATTTAGAAAATGAAAATGAAATCTATGAAAATGAACCCGAAGACATAATTAATTCAGAAATAGTTGAAGATAAAGTTACTGAAGCCAGTGAAAAATCTATTACCGATAAGAGAGCTAGAAAGGTACCTGAATGGCAAAAGGATTATGAAATGTCATACACAACGTTTGCTTTACATACAGAGGCGATAGTTGAAAATCTGCCAGTATCTGTGGAAGATATTAAAAATAGAAATGATCGTTTGTTGTGGGAAAGAGCAATTAATGAAGAATTAAAATCTTTAGCAGAAAATAATACATGGACTCTAGTAGAAGCACCTAAAAATGTAAACATTATTGACTGCAAATGGGTTTTTAAAATTAAAAGAAACTCAGATGGAAATATTGATAATTACAAGGCAAGACTTGTAGCAAGGGGTTTTACTCAACAAGAAGGAGTAGACTTCTGGGAAACATATGCACCTGTGGCAAAATTAACAACAGTTAGAGTTCTATTATGCTTGGCAAACAAAGAGGGACTACTGGCACATCACATGGATGTAAAAACCGCTTTTCTAAACGGTGAGCTTGAAGAAACAATTTATATGAAACCACCAGAATGTTTAAAAAGTGAAGGAAAAGTTTGTAAACTGAACAAGGCATTATACGGCTTAAAACAGGCTTCTAGGCAATGGAATGCAAAATTTGATGAATTTATGAAGAAATTATCTTTTGAGCAAATGGAAAGCGATCAATGTCTGTATAAAAGAGTAAATAAGTCCTCCAAAATATTTATTCTAGTTTATGTGGATGACATGATTTTAGTGAGCAATGATATGACAGAATTGATAATTACTAAAAAAGAACTGTCAACAAATTTCAAAATGAAAGATTTAGCTGAAATAAATTATTTTCTTGGAATGAAGATAAGTAGAAATTTTGAAAAGAAGATAATGACAATTAGCCAAGAATGTTATATTGATGGTTTAATAAAGAAATTTCATATGGAAGATTGCAAGACTAGTATGACACCAATGGAAACTGGATTAAAGCTAACAAAAGCATCAAAGGATTTGACACAGAAACCATATAAAAACTTAATAGGATGTTTAATGTATTTAATGTTGTGTTCAAGGCCAGATATTAGTTTTGCTATTAGTTATTTTAGTCGTTTTCAAACATGTGCTACTGATGAGCATTGGAATTATGTCAAACGTATAATAAGATATATAAAATTGACAAGAGACTTAAAATTGGTATTTGATGCAAAAATAAAATCGGAATCATTATTAGTTGGATATGTAGATGCAGACTGGGCTAGTGACGTAGTAGATCGAAAATCAACATCAGGTTATATTTTTAAATTTTTGGGAAATACTGTGTCATGGGGTTCGAGAAAACAAAATTGTGTATCTCTCTCATCAACTGAAGCTGAATATATATCTTTGAGTAATGCTATTTGCGAGTCTATGTGGTTAAAGAAACTTTTACATGATTTGGATATAATTATTGATGGTCCTATACACATTTTTGAAGATAATCAATCCTGCATCAAATTAGCATGTGAGATTAAACAATTTACTCGATTGAAGCATATAGATGTGAGATATAATTTTGTGAAAAACAAAGTTGATCTTAATTTAATCAAATTGGTGTACATAAACAGTGAAAATCAAATAGCAGATATTATGACCAAAGGTTTAGGACGAATTCAATTTGAAAAATTACGTAAAGGGCTTGGATTGTCAAATTGAAGGGGGGTGTTGGAATTAATAGTTATAATATTTGTATTTATCAATGTTGTTGTTAATTATTGGTTTGTCAATTGTTTTGTAAACAAGAATATTAATAAAAGTTGTCTGTCAATAGAAAAGTAGTTTCTTACATTAAAGTGGTAATTCCAATAATCACTCGGCAAAAATTGCTTGGCAAAGTACACAGCAAATATAAGCTTTCATTACACCATACGAAGTTTCTATATTCATTAATGTTTCCTAAATATTTTATTAGACTTGTCATGTTCTGTGTGATGCTTATTCGGTATATTAACACTTTACTTTTTATAAACTATCTTAACTGCTGTCTACTCGGCCTCTGGCTATTACCAACTTTATGTAACCAAACTAACTAAAATATCATAATCATGTGACAACACTACAAATTTTGAATTTGCCGCTATTTAATGCCTCTTTCTCGTTCGTCGAAAATTCAACATGGACGCGATTGGGACGGGTTACGCTATTGGCTGATCCGAAAAGCTGCGCATAAGCACACCTTATAATATCCTTACATCATGTATATCCAAGAATGTGTAAAAAGAAAAAAAAATCGAGTGGTATCAACTTTGATTTAAATTTGGTTGTAGCACATCGTGATCTACAAAGGAAGTAGTCAAATATGTGGAAAGAATTCGTTTTTACTAACCTCACGAGTTGCACTAAAATAAATGCTGAAATACCAGTTCTGACATGATGACTGTAACCCACCTAAAAAATACACCAATAGAAGAAAATTTGGACATGTTTGTTACCCTGCAGAATCCTTATGATCGAATAGTATTCTTCTACAAATTTATTCGAAATATGTAACAACGTTGAGAGTGACTTGGATCATATATTTTTTAAATGTAACAAAAAGGGATTGTATGATAATCTATTAAAATTAAAAACCCCTTCAATATACATAGTACACGGAAATTAGGCAAATTTATGTGGAATAGAAGAAAAAAATTATAATAAGCTGAAATGTCTATAATAGTTAGCTTATGTGTGTAAGAATACATATCAAAAAAGTTCCCACCCCCAAGGGGTGAGCTTCACCCCATCTCACCCCCTTTATGGACACTGCACTGGTTTTTTACAATATCTTTTAAACTCTTTATCCTAGGGAAAAAACATAAGTATAGGAAAAGGTTTGTCACAAAATTCTCTACAAAAAAGGTTGTGTGTTATGTATCGATATTTCTATTACTTTTTATGTTATTAAATCGTAAACTGTAGGGTTAAACAAAAATGAATGTCCGATTCTCCGATTAAAGAACTTATATTTAGATACATAACAGGCTATCTTTTCACTATATACCTTGTTTGCTCCTAACATAGTCACATTATATGTCCATTAAAATGGATAGATGAACATCACATCCCATAGGCAACAGTGGCGTTGTGTGTGTAGAAAATGTGTACAATGGTAAATACTTTCATTAAAATGAATTATTGCAATTCCTACATTACCGGCTCTTTATACAACGTGATGTAGGCAAACGATATTACAGTAAGATAATAAAGTAAGATAAATATGTATGGAAAGGATATTAAAATTTAATTGGTATTCACTTTATAACTGTAAACTGAACTTCATCATGTTACGACTATGGAACGATCGATTTTCTTCTTTTCTAAACTGCTTTCTGCAAACGGCACAGCACTTTGCACTAAATATATTGTCACTAAACTGTGTAAATATGAATAGAGAATATTATTTAGGTATTAAGCAAATCACAACTTAAAATAAAAAGACTTCTTCACCACATTTTGATCGAAAAACACTTATTAACATTAATGGCGGATACTGTCAAAAGTGTCAAACTATGATAATCGAACTTACTGATCGTGCCCGAATCGGTCGCGAATAGATCGACTAGCCAATCAAGAACTTATGGGAAGAAGTGCCTTAGATTGTAACTATCTCAGCAACATATAAATCAGTACAATTATGTATCTAGATATAAGTTCTTTAATCGGATTATATTGAATACGGTACTTAATCGAACATAACGCAGCCTGATAATATTTCAAATGATCCAATACAATCCTAACCACCTTATTCATAAACACGCTAGAGAGAGAGAGAGAGAGAGAGATAGGTTGTTTTGGCCTGCCTATGACCTATGAGTGGGTGCGGATAAAAAAAAAACTATATTTTGATATGCTTTTTATCCCTGCTGGGATGATTCAGTACCTTTTCAGCAGGAGGTCGTAGGATGACTCAGTACATTTTGACATGTTTTTTTTTCTTTTTGCATTGGCTAAAGTAAAGGCTAACTACATTTTGAAATACAGAAAGGGCATCGGTTGTATGGTGGTCATGCATCTTTGTAAATAACTCGTTTATTTTTAATTTTTCGAAAAAACTTTATTTCAGATTTTTTGTCCAAAAAGGTCCGTGCCTTATACTGGTTATAGAGATTGATCGACGAAATACTTAATTTTCGATTTTTATTAGGAAATTGTTTGGTATTTGTAGAATTTATCGAAAAAATCAAGTTTTCCAGGATTTGCAGATTCGCCATTTTTGAAAATCAAAATCGGTTCGGGAGTTATCAATTTTTTTGGAAAATCATACTCGGCCTTGGAAAAAATACTTGTGGTCAACGGATTCGGGCCGCCAGCAATAGGCTTCATTTGTGGCCGTGTACTTTGATCCCACCAAGTCTCATCGAAATTGATCAATATCCTGGACAGTTATCGTGCTTCCTAGCCCGATTTCGAGAAAACCAGTTTTTTGCAAAAAAAATCAATTTCCATTTGTTTCTCGACATAGTCTCCAGTATACTTATCTGTAGATCGTTGCCAGCGGCACCATCTCTTCCGACTGCCCGTTACCGAGTTATTCAATTTTTCCCGAAAAACTTGAAACGCCTATATCGGGTACTTCCGGTTTCCGAACGGGGCCGAGTTTCCAGCGTTAAGGTTTTCTAAAGGCCTCCTATCAACCACCCATGTTTCATCGAAATCCGAAAACGGATTAGGGGGGGCTGAGCGTGACAGACCGACTGACCGACGGACGGAATTTTCTAAATTCGCTCTCGAGTCGATAGATACGACTTTCATTTCGATCCGACGTTTTTTTCGGGTTTCGATGGTCCACTGGAAATATGCAAAACGTATACTACTTTTTTTTGTTACCTACTCCCAAGTTTGCCGTCGATTAACGTAACAATCTGCAAACGACCTATAAGACATGTTTTATAGAAATTTTAATTCTAAATATTTTTCAATACCTCTAGTTTTGTCGTAGATCATCACATTTACAAAATATTGAAAAACCAGCACGGTGTCATTATAAGGGTGAAAAAGAGATGAAGATCACCAGTTAGGGATGGGAACTTTTTGATCCTGTATTCCTACCCTCATCAACTGTCGATTCAGAAAATATCAGCTTATTATAATTTTTTTCTTCTATTTTTGCTAATTTCCGTGTACTAACACTACACTGTCTAATATCATTTTTACATAAAAGCTGCGTAAACATTTGGATTAGGGTTATTATACCTTTGTTTAAACTTCTGTTGCTAAACCGTGGCATTACCAATATTGTGAAAAATGAAAATACCTTGATAGATGAGAAGTGTGCATACCTGTTATTTTTCCAATTGTGTTCTTCTATTCTAATATTATTCACATTAGAATTAGGATTAGCTTTTTAATCTGCTCTAAAATTTAACCGCTTATCTGGCTGCATGTTCTATGTTCTTATCCTTATCCTAACAGAAGGATGCAGTTCTGGCGGACCATTGAAGTCAATGTTAACTTCGTCAGCTGCACAGTATTTTCCGATGAATCGACATTTTGACCTTGATAATTCTGTAAAGCGGTGTAATTGTCGGTATTGTGCTCATCAAAGTCCTTACTGAATGGGAGAAAATCACACTTAATATCCTCAAAAATTAAATTTATGGCCGCGGAGAATCAAAGAAAACATCACCGGGCTTTCTTTATTAGAGAAAAACTAAATTCTGGTCGCTATTTACAACTTCTGCCGTAGCAAATTGCCCCAGCCTTAATTCACATATTTTCCAAAGCAAATCCAGGAACACTTTTCGTTGAAATCTGGTATCAGGAGCTTCACCTCACAATGAAGTTTAATATACGACAATACCTACACCTACCTAACGTTTTCACATAGATTGGTAAGTTAAAAAGGAAATATTGAATGGTCACCGCGTTCGCCAGATATAAATCCTTTAGACTATTTTCTTTCATTTAAAGTTAGTTGTCTAGAAGAGTAAGCTTATCTGTTCTGCAGTTGGAAGACCGAATTAAGTTGGCTGTCAAGAAATATTCAATCATTTTACTCGAAACGTCGTAAAAATCTTAAAATTAAATTGTCATCATCATTCGAGACCATTTTCCAAGCCAATGGATAGAAATGTCTAAATCTAACATTATTTACAAAAAAAAAAAAAAATTGCGGAATATCCTATAGAATATAATAATAATATAATAATAATTTATCTATATCCAAGATATACCTACATAACATTAGTGTATAATACAAAAAAATGAAATGAATATCAGTAGATATACTAATATAGAAAAAAGTTTTCCCTTACCAATTCGATGAATATAAATAATATATTAATGGTATATTAATATTTTCTTACTTTTCATGTTCAAAAATTTTAATGAAAAAAAAATTTACCATGAAAAAATCACAGAAAATATATAATAAAAAAAAAGTTGAAATAAAAAGTTGTAAACGTTTTGTCAAAATCTTCGCATTTCGTTTTTAAAACTTGAAAATTTTTGACTGTGTCAAACATGACAGTTTTCCTAGTAAATTAAGAATAATCGGAAGAGGTTTTCTGTTCGAACAGATTTTCAAACAGGCACCACACTATGATGTGTTTTATCGAAAGCTAAGCGGGCAAATATTGATCAATATTTCAAATATGTTATTTATATTTTATAGTATTTAATGCGTTGAGCAATCAGCATGTAGGAGAGTCATCTAGACCTTTCAACGTGAGACTTAACGAACATGAAGTTATGGTAGAAGGTAAAAAATCGAAGAAAAAAAAACGCGTGAGATAATAGTCATAAAAGCTAGTGGATGTTCCGCCTCCTTGCATGAATAAAGGTAGTAGATCACAAATATTAAGATTTTCTGAATACATGCGCTCAAAGAAATAGTATGGGTATCAACAAAAAAAATGGTTAACTAACAATATCGTTAATTTTGTTAAACTAAATTATATTGATGGTATTTTTAAACAAGAGGTGATTGTTATTTTAATTAATAAAAAGTTGTCGTACAACAAAATAAACATTAACTTAAAAAATAGATGAATAAGATTATTATTTTTTTCGTCTAACTATTATTTTGTTGAATTCTGTCAAATTAAACTAGATAAGAGTATATTTTATTTTTAACTATTATCGAATTGTAATTCTAACCCAGTATTAGTTCGCTGTATTATTTGTACTTGGTAGACAAACCAATATTATTGTCGTCTTCTAGAAGTTCTAAAAGAATTACCATAAAATTTGCTTGCTTGCCACGTAGTCTATTACAGAAATTATTCCCAGATGATGCCATATACAAATCACTGACAATAATCAATCATGCATTCATTATCTTATACTCTTATGAATTTATAGAAAATTAATAACATGATTGCAATGTTCAAATTCTCTCAGGGATCATCGATATATTTGGAAGGATTTTATAAACGATCTCTAATCTTTGGTTTGGGTGGTCTGAGATTTTGGCTAACCAAAAAAAAACTTCATCATACAATAAAGTGTAGATCAACCTAAAAATTAGTTGGTGAACAAAAAACAAAGTCGTTGTACTATTTAATTGTAGACCAAATTGAAAATGGTTAGTGAACATAAAAAAATGTCATTGTACTATTTAATTTGTTACAAGAAGATATGATTATTAAACTACTATTTGTTTACGAAAACAAATCAAGTTGTATGGCTATTTTTTTCTGATTGATTTAACTATGAAACTAGATAGGCGCGATTTCATATGCTCTTTTTGGTTGAATTTACCTATCATTTTCTTTGAGAGTGCATAGATTAGACCTGCCGTATCTACTGTATCTCAAAAATTCTAATTTTTTAAATTCTGTTTTAAGTATCATGTTCAGAAAAGGTCATCAATCGTTTTGCCTAATTTTTGTTCGAAAATATAATCCGGAAATATGTGAAAATAAAATAAATATTAAGTAATTAAATACCAAAGTTTGTAATTTTTAAAAAAGAATATTGGGGTCAATCGATTTTTAAAACAATTGGTTCGGTTCTAATCTAGTTCTTATATTTCTCTGAAAAAAAAAAATCGTTGAGATATTTGTAAAAATGTAGCTGCCAGAGCGTAGAGCGTTTGCTATATTTTATTGTCAATATTCCTCTTAATGTTTTACGTGACTATGGAAAGATATAAACAATAAACTGGCCTAGCTGATATTAATAATAATAATAATAACAATTCTTTATTCTCAATTAATTGTATAAAGGAGAAAATAGTACAAGTAATTGTAGAGAGCGTCAAGTTAAAAACAAACAATACATGCACAAAGTTATATAATATAAATACAAAATACATCATTGGACAACATATACGTGTATAATACACATAAAAACATAACAAATGTAGTAAAAGGTAAACTTAGTAACGTTAATTAAAGAAAAATTCTTCAAGACAGTAACAGTTTTTATCAATAAGTAGTCTTTTTTTGAAAATAGTAATGTTTTGAGAATTCTTTATCTCACTTGGCAAAGCATTGAATATTTTGCACCCGTTAAAATAAATACTTTTTTGATACCGTGCTGTCGAATGTTGATTAGGTATAAGATTATTTTTAAATCTTGTGAAGTAACTGTGGTCAGTCAGATATTTTTGAAATGCGGATAAATTTTTATAAACAAAATAGCCTAGTTTATAAATATATGTGCCAATTAGTGTTAAAATTTTTAATTCTTTGAATGCTGCTCTGCAGGATTCTTTTTTGACACCTTAGTTAATATTCGCAGTGCATATTTTTGCAGGGTAAAGACGCGTTAAGAGTAGGTACTTATTCCCCAATTAATGATACCATATCGCATCTGAGAGTGAAAGTTTGCATAATAAAGCCTAATTACAATATTTTGACTACAGTGGTTTACCAGTGATCGTAACGCATAGCAACAAGTGCGTAGTTTATTACACAATTTAGCAATGTGAATATCCCATTTTAAGCCAGAGTCAAAAGTGACTTCTAAAATTTTACCTGAGTTAAGAATGTTGAACAGGTCAGAATTTTGGATATTTAAATCATAGATGTGCTGAGGAAACTTTCCATATTTAATAAAAGTCTGTAAAAGTCATGTAAATAATATAATTGTATGCACTCATTTGGTATCAAAATGAAGCTTACATAATCACGAATCAGATTTCACCATAAAATAGCTGATCAATATACCCAATGGAAAGTTAGAAGGAAAACTTCCTGGAAACTTTCGGAGTTTTCAAAACGGAAAGTTTCCAGGAAGTTTTCCTTCTAACTTTTCATTGGGTATATTGATAAGCTATTTTATGGTGAAATCTGATTCGTGATTATGCAAGCTTCATTTTGATACCAAATAAGTGCATACAATTATATTATTTACATGACTTTTACAGACTTTTATCAAATATGGAAAGTTTCCTCGGCACATCTCTGATTTAAATTAGCTTGCGAAATTTGTTGCTTGAAGAGTATCGAGATGGTTTTTTGCTTATCTAAATTGATTAGGTTTTTTTCAGACCAGAGAATGCATTTTTTATATATATTTTCTGCCGAATTTAATGCTTCCGTACCGTTGCTTTCCATGATTAGAAAATTTGTATCGTCAGCATAACATACTATTTGTAAATTCTCAGTTGACTTTAAAAAATAAACTAGACCATTAGCAAAAATAATGTATAAAAGAGGACCCAGGATGAAGCCTTGTGGGACACCCTGGGTTACCTTCCTGGGTTCACTTTTGACATCATCGATTTGAACAACTTGATTACGATTGCTTAGGTATGACTTTATAAATTTTAATGGAGGCCCTCTAATTCCATATCTGCATAATTTTTCTAAAAGCAATTGATGGTCTACGCAATCAAAATCCCAGGAAAATTCAATGAATAAATCAAGCGGGCACATTTTTTTGTCAAGTCCATTTACAATTTCTATATGAAGACTACTATTTTTTACAAAACCATGCTGTTCTGGTGAGATTATGTTAATACGTATGCAAAAGGTTGCCAGTTGGCCATTTGCGGCTGACTCGTATATCTTGGAGAAGCTTGATAGTAATGTAATAGCTCGATAATTCATACAAGTTGTCGTCACCTTTCTTATATAAAGGACTAACCACGGAGGGCTTTAATTTTTCAGGAAATACTCCTTATTCAAGTGATAAGTTTATCAGATACGATAAGGGTTGACAGATAAGATATTTACAGTTTTTTAATAAATTATGTGATACATTATACACTATCATAGCCACTAGAATTAGATGGTTTGCTATTGTTTATTATGGCTCTTACATTCTGCTCGGTTAGAGGTGCGAGAAAAAAGGAAACATTACCCAAAGGCACATTCGCATTTAAGAAGTCAAAACATCTTTTGAATATTATTAGTTATTAAACTGGTCGTAAAATGTTTATTAAAATTACTTGCAATTTCATTATTGTTTAACTTAATATTATTTTCCACAATATTTATTTACTTTCTGAAGTTTTGTTTTTCCTGTATTTCTTTTATAATATGCCACATAGTTTTTGTTTTATTATTCGACTTATTAATTTTGTTATCGTAATATTTCTATTTTGCTATACGTAGTTTTTCTTTGTATGATTTAGGTGTTTACTATAGTTTTTAGTTTGGGGTGTTTTTGTTAAAATAATTAAATGAATAAATGAATAAAACCTCATGCAACATTCTGTTGAGTATATTGTAATAGTTTACTTCTTGGCGATTCAGTCGTCAGGAAACTTATTTAAAGTTAGTTTTCCTATATCGAATGGAAGAAAATTGTTTGTTTGAAGTACGATTGTCCTGTCAGATATCTTATTTTCCTGCAGCCGGCGACGTCATTAATTTCGTCATTGTAGAGAATAAAACTAAAAACAACCGTGAGATGTCTACACACCGTGTTTGCTGTTGAAAGTAGTTTATTGATAGTTGAACTGAAACACGTCGCAGAATAAATCGCATTGAGAAGGAAACGTTGCGGCTGTTTACACTAAAACACTGAATACTAAGCTCGACTGGTGAATATCTAATTATGCTGGCATGATTAAAACTAAAATTAACTTAAGAAAAGAAAGATATTCATGGTTGTCGGTAGTACGACGGTCATAATTCTAACAGGTGATATATTGAACCAAACGGAATTTTGCCAGAAACTGTGATTTTTGAAAGCTAATTTCTCGAGAAATAATAGAAAAGTTTAAGGTAAGATGTAGTTCCAAGAGGTAAATAATAGTATTTTATATAACAAGTGGCTAAAATTGTTTTTTTTTTACAAGTGGGGCGTTTATGCTATAAACCACACGAGTAGAAAAAACACATTTTAGTCTCGAGTTATATACAAAAATTTTTGTATCGCCATTTACTACAGTCATTTGGTGCTCAAAAAAGAAGTGTGAGAAGTTTTCCGGGAGTTTTGAAAATTGGTGATTTTATAGATTTCGATGTGCTCTTTCCGAATTTCTACTTTGCCACCTCGTATCTTTGCTGCTCCCGCCGCCATATTGGAAAAATGGCACCTAAAAACTGTTTTTGACAATATATCCTTTCCGATTCATTTTACGATAAAAACAGTTATATAATAAATTAAACTAGAGAAAAATTCCTATAATTTTTTTAATAATCTCTTTTTGTAAAATGAATAGCTTTAGCGTACGAGCGCCGCAAAATCTACTCCAACATGCGTTTTGGCCAGCTCCGGAAACCTTGTTAAAACTTATTTCTTGCAAATGCAAAAAGGGATGTGAGAAAGCCTGTGGTTGCAGAAAGGCTGGATTAAAGTGCTCCATTATATGCACGAATTGTAGTGGTATCTGTTATAATTCGCAAATTCTATCACAAGATAGCGATGAAGAGGAAGAAACGGAGACTGTTCTCGAGCAAACGTATGATGAAATCGAGGACGAAGAGGATTGCAATAAAACTGGTAATCCCATCGCGGATTATGTGGATGAAATTTCTATCTGTGATGTTTTGATCGGTACTGAAGACGATGAATTCACAACACCTGGTCCATCAAGAATAGCGAAGCGAAGGAGAATGCGCTAAATTTTGGAATAGTGCATTGAATGTGGATTAGGCCTACTGGGTATACCACGATAAAAAAACGCGCCACTTACTCTACCTCATGGTGGTGTGGAAATGAGTTTTTTGGCCAAAATGCATGTTGGAGTAGATTTTGCGGCGCTCGTACGCTAATACTATTCATTTTACAAAAAAAAAAAAAGGTTATTATAAAAATTATAGGAAATTTTCTCTAGTTTAATTTATTATATAACTGTTTTTATCGTAAAATGAATCGGAAAGAAGATATTGTCAAAAAACTGTTTTAAGGAGCCATTTTTCCAATATGACGGCGGGAGTGGCAAAGTAGAAATTCGGAAATAGCACATCGAAATCTATAAAATTACCAATTTTCAAAACTCCCGGAAAACTTCCCAGGTAAAACTACCAAATGACTGTACTAATTCGAAATTAGAAAACAATATAATTTTGTAAAAATAGACTAAATTCTATTGCTGTTTCCATAGAAACCAATAAGTTTTATTTCACACTGTGAAATAAAATTTCTTTATTTCACACTTTTTTTCTTTATTTTGCACTTGTCAATAATGACATTGTTTTGATTCATTGAAACTGTCAAATAAATGTCATTTTAGGATATGGAGTTACAAAAAAAAAATTATAGGTTTAAATTTTTTAACCAACGGTCTTGGTGAAAAAGATTGTTTGCGTTCTATATTTTTCCATTAATGTTTAAAAATTGACATTTGGTAACATCACGCCGTCAGTATTCAATTAACCTTATCAGGTGTTCATGTGGATAATTTTACCACCTTATTTTTACATTAATTATTTTTTATTTATTTTCCCTCACCATGATTAGAGAGCACTTTCTTATTTATCATGTATATTGTTGCCCAATCTGGTTCTCCAATGATGAGTGCTTTAAAGTGTTTTCCTAAGTAGTATATTAGCGTGACCAGATTAAGGTACCAATCTACAGAAAGTATATAACTTCGTATCAAATAAAAAAGTAAGTATTTTCAATATATTTTTTTTGCTTTAAAATGCCAGGAATCCTATCATGTAATTCAATACTTCGTCAGTATTAGCTAGATGAGTGGTTGTTTTGATTGGTTCTCTAATAATAAGTGTTTTAAAGTATTACCTAACTAGTATATTAGCGTGCCCAGATTAAGGCAACAATATACACAAAGTGGGTGGTTTCAGATAAATGAAGAAGTGTGTAAGTTGTAATTTGGTTGGCACCTAAATATTATTCTCTAATCATAATGAGGGCAAATAAATAAAAAATAATTAACTGTAGAAATAAATTAAGAATAGGCTTGTAAATTTTCTAGAGTTGAAATAAAATGTAAGGTACAATAATTGTTGTGAATGACTAAATTTCAATAAAGGATTTAAGAGGGAGCAACGCGATCAAATCAGAGGGGAGTGGGCGGAAATTAGCCAATAAAGTGCAGAGAGCTGTTGTGTTGGTTGTCTAGTTTTGGCGTTCGTACTTTATTTACTATTGCTCTACCTACTTACAATCACGCCTGGAAGGTCAAGAACACATCGAGACCAAGTTTCAAATACACGAAATGAGTGCGCATCGGTTATAAATGTAATTATTTTTGCAATTATTTTTAATTATATCGAAGTGACTCCATCTACTAAAACAGCATTGTACTAAAAAAAAATTTCCGGCAAAAAGCATTTTTTAGCTAACTGGCTCATGTTATTAAACTGATCAAAAGATATTCTTGTAAATAAATGAATACTACACTTCTATTGAAGAACATTTTTAGCTAAAACTTGTTTATTAGTAAAAGTGAAGAGAGATCTTCCTAATAAACAAGTTTTAGCTAAAAATGTTCTTCAATAGAAGAATATCTTTTTTTTCAGTTTAATAACGCCAGCTATTTGGCTAAAAACTGCTGTTTCCCAGTCAAGATCTTTAGTTGAGTGCTTTTTAATGTAACCAACATAACCTTAAATGTTAAGTTTTTCCAGTTTATTCTCATTTTTAATGTTTGTATACGCATTTTTATCTTGAAGCCGTACTGGCTCCAAGCAAATATTTAAAAATTCACGTAAATAATTTTTCAATATTGTTGATCAATAAAAATAGACTGCTAATTACAGGTTAGATTTCCAACCTACAAAAAGAGTCCTATTTTATTAGGACAAAGTATTTAGAACTTCATAAACATTACACTGAACTAAATTTTAGTTGAAAATACGGGAACCTGGCATAAATTTTAATAACAGCTGCGTAATACTCTTAAATCTTAAGACACATATTTTTGAGCTGTGACGTCACATGCAGATGACCTATAATAGCCACACTGCCTACCCTTCACCCCGCTTCAGCTTTAGCTTTACCGATGAAACTTTGTGATTGGCATTGTCTCCTCTTAAGTATTTTCAATAAATTTGTTTGCCTTAGAATGCTAGGAATCCTATCATGTAATTCAATACTTCGTGAGTATTAGCTAGAAGCGTAGTTGTTTTGATTGGTTCTCCAATGATGAGTGTTTTTTAAAGGGTTTTCCTAAGTAGTATATTAGCATGACCAGATTAAGGTATCAATATACAGAAAGTAGATAATTTCATATCAAATAAAAAAGTGTGAATGCCTGAATTTAAATAAATGATTTAAGTATTTTCAATATACTTTTTGCTTCAAAATGCTAGGAATCCTATCATGTAATTCAATACTTCGTCAGTATTAACTAGAAGAGTAGTTGCTTTGATTGGTTCCTTAATAATAAGTGTTTTAAAGTATTTACTTAACTAGTATACTAACGTGCCCGGATTGGGGCAACAATATACAGAAAGTGGGTAGTTTCATGATAAATAAAAAAGTTTGTAAGTTGTGATTTGCTTGGTACCTAACAATATTCTCTAATTTAAAAATGGTAAACTCCTTACGTCTAAGGACATAACAAAACTTTTTATTGTGGAGGCGCCAGTGCCTTCTGCAACGTTTGGAGGTCTAGGACCTGAGACCTGAAATAAACGAGAAAAATCACTCTACTTACCTTTCTGTCACTATCCTATGTATTCGTCAACAGTAAAATAACAAGAGCTTTTTTTATCGGATAAATTTTTCTTTGTAATGAAATAATTTTGCCAATCAGTGATTTTATAAGACAAACTGACATGAAAAAATCGCGAGACCGGAGGTCGAGCGTCAAATGTCAGTTTTTCGAGCAAAATTACTGATTGGCAAAATTTTTAGTTAAAAAGAAATTTATCCATAAAAGAAAAGCACGAGTGTTTTTTGGCAAGATAAATTAACGACAGAATATGTGAACGAAAAACAACAATAATTATCTTTATTTATACAATTATATGAAAGAACAGTTATTAAAAACACAGTTGTTATAAATTGTTTGGTTTGGTGTACTGATTTCAATACTCTCTTCTCTAGTAAATTATATTCACGCCTTGCTCTCATGATCACAATTGTAGTTCTACTATCGTCCACTGTGTGGCGCCACGAATAACAAAGCTAAAATGTATTTGTGCCTCCCCGTATTACCTTTCTCACTCATCTTCAGCCGTCAGTTTTTTATTTTCGTGTACTGTAATGGTCGGCTACGAAATACACTCGCCCGAAAATGGTTGAAAATAAACGAAAATACATTTCATCACCGAAGATTCATAATCTTTTAAAGACGTATTCGTCAATGAAAAAGAAAAGGTGACGCAACGATGTAAATACATTCCTAAATATGAGTTATCACTAAACGTCCCAACAAATAGGGAAATGGAGGACGTAGCTAGTCCCTAGTCACAGTAAGTTGAAAGCAAAATTCAGAATTTAATTTCAGGTTTTGGTTGAGAATAGGAAATATTATACATAGTGGATTGGATAAAGTGCACTAGAAGGTCGTGAATAAAGCAGACTGGTTATATAAATTATAAACTTAGTTGACTTCGTTATAAGTCGTCTAGAAGGTCATGTATATGACAAGCAGCAGACCCCCTTGTAAAAATTAGAAACCTAGTTAACTTATGTAAGTTTTCTAGAAGGTCATGTGTATGACAAGCTGCAGACCCTTATAAAAATTATAAGCCTATTTGACTTGACTACGTCTCTAGAAGGTCATGGTATGACAAATTGTTGGTTGGCCAGGAAAGAGAAATTTAAAAACAGGTATGTATTTAACATTTTAGGTAGTATATATCGACATAAGAAAAGTACAGGTGCTAAAGAAATAAGCCCATCAAACTTGGACAAAGCCAACGGGCAATTCAGAAAGAAGAAGGGGGGGGGACAAGCTCTCGCATGTAATTGCCAATCAGTAAATGATGCAGTTAGAGGTTGTTGGCAGATCAGATATATACCATGAGCAGTCTCTGTTCAGCCAACGTGGTTAGTGGTAGCCTCGACAAATTTGTCAGGGGAGTTACTGCAGAACACACCCTTGAATGGTTGGTTATTTGGGGGCAATTTATCAGAAAGATTTGAATTTAAAAACGCCTCGTATGAATTTACAGGAATTCCTTGGTCTCTGTAATACTCTCTTAGACTTTAACAAACTCTTAATAAGGGTAATAATAAAACATATTTATTAAAAAAAAAAAAATAAATAAATATACAGAGTGAAGTTTAGACCAAGGATTACTCTTACACTTAAATGGTGAGGATTACAGGATTTGGAGAAGTAGGTAAAGAATTATGTTTTTATTGCATTTTAAGAGAACGATTTTAAATAAGGATGTTCTAAATCTGGTATATTGAACATTATCTCATGGAATAAGCAAAGGATAAGAGGTGTAATTTTGTCCTATTATTTACATTTAATCAATGTAATATTTATTCTGGCAGATCTTGGCTTGTCATGTTTACGGAGCCCATATATAAGTCTAGAACATGAATTTCTGTAATCTGCTTCAGTTTGTTGTGTTCAAACAGAGTTCATAGGTATATGAAACTACAAAAATTTAAGTGTGTTACTTAACACCAACACTTCACAGAGATTTTTAGACGTATTGAAATTTAATATATGTCTGCGGAATGTAAAGGTTTTAAATTCATGTAGATTTTTTGAATTACCTTGTTTACTTGTGAATTGAATTTTAAGGGTTGTCAAATATTACACCCAAAACTTTCTGCTGATTTAATATGGAAAGAATTTCTCCATTTATTTTATTTGCATCAAACTATTACATCTCTACTTCATTTATGCCACGGAATATAAGTAGCGTATCTGTATGTTTTTTTTCTGTTGGTCAGTAACCCATGGGGAACGGCTTAATAACGTAAAACAATATTACATGTTATGCTTAAGTTTATCGCAAATTTAAGAAAAGTAACAATATAAGTTTCTAGAAATTTATACAATACTGATTTTATGACGTTGGAAGTTTCCCAGAGAAGCACCTTGAGATACATAATTGACTACGTGTCATTCAAAGATATAAGAACTGGCAAATATTTACTATAGATTGTAGAGAAAATAACTAAAATATGCCCCATCACTGAGTCTAGGTGCATGGCTTTATGTAAAACAATTTTAACAGGCTAAATACTTGATTTAAAAGCCTATGGGTCATACAAAAATAATATCATAATTGCACGGTATAGGTGCACGTGTGGAATAATTTTTTGACCAGAGATGTAAATATGGTAAATCATTTGAAAATTTTTAAAAGATGTAAGTATATAAACATAAAAGTACTCAACAACAACATAAGCAAACTTTTGTTGTTTTTAAGTTAAACTAAAATTTAAAATGATGTTATCATAAACATTCTCAATTAAATGATTATTTATGTCTGACTTGTACCTAATTAGCATTAGCACATTTTGTAAACAAGTTAAAAGATTGCGATGTTTTATTCAGACTTCAAAGGAATAGTGAGTAAGCTTTCCCTGGTCGCAGGACTATTATGGGACAAATCTTGAGTAATAACAGCAATAATATTTATTGGTGTATATAATACATTTTTTATATTTTACTTTGAAAATAGGATGTTAGAAAATTTAATGCCATGTTATATAAATAATTAAAATATTTACAATCATTGTAAAAGAAATTGTTTAGAAATGCTTATGCTTATTCTTGTAGGCGTGTCAAATGTATATAAATATATAAATTAATTAGTTAAAATTCTAAATGTACCATGGCAATTCATCTAACAAACACCTAAGTCCTGCAAAAATTCCAAGGTATATTTTGCAAATGAATATACGGTTAACGTGTGCACTGTTTCCCCAATTTATGATGCCATATCTCAAATGGCAGTGAAAATTTACAATGCCTAGACATAAACCTTAACCCATAGGAGCTAAACTTTAATCTAAAGGGCCTTCCATAGGAGACAATACACATAGTGACGGCATCCAGAAGTGACATCAATGAAAAATAACACAGTGGTTGTTTAAAATTATGGTGGAGATATTGCATATAATAATAATAATAATAATAATAATAATAAATGTTTTATTGCTTCAGGCTGAAATATACAAACAATAAGATAACAATATACGAAATAATTATGCCTGAATGCAAAAGGCAGAGTTCGCACTTATTCGATGTGAACATCGAAAAAGCAGCGCTCTTACACTCAACCTTAGCCTCGTTGTATATAATATCAACTTATCCCACATACAATTACTTCGTTTATTGAATTCTGGCATTCTTAACAGATTTTTCTGAAAAGGTTTCCTTCCGTAAATTGCTCTCGCGCTGCCTTAGTATTGATGCCTTTTTGATAATTAGAGTATAACAATAAAATTAAGAGATTTTCAAGGTGTACAAACCTTAAGCCTACTGCTTCAAGATATGGTAGTATATTATGGTACCCCACCATAATTGTAAACTACTTAAATACATTTTTGTATGCTTTCCTTGAATATTATATGAATTAATCACCCTCATCCTTGTTCTTATAACGATTCGTAAGGCACAAACAATTTCTATGATTGAGCTTAATAACAGTCATCAAATGGAAACAAGTTCTGAGATTTTATCAGCCAGTTTCACAATCGTTATTTAACTAATGGTTATGATTTGACCAATAGTTTTATTATAAAAATCTGTTACATTAACAGCCAGTTTTACAATTGTTGGTTGATTAATAGTTAGGATTTGAACAATGATTTATTACTATAAAGGCAAGGATGTCTGGTAAAGTTGTGTTTACTAATAATTATAACTTTCATAGTACAGGATCCGTACCTATCTTAGACTATCAGGTTCTGGTTTTAGTCAACCAAAAAGATAGCCAGTGAGTTTGAGGCTGGCTGTATGACTGATAGGATTTAAAATTTAAGGGCATTATCATGAAATATTTAAACGCTCAACAGGGCAGTACAAATGTTCGGAATAATTTGCAAGGGTTACAACAGGCATATTGTAAAAAAAAAACAAAAAATTCAAATATGCTCACATTAAACGAAATACAGAACATGTTTAGCGGAACCTTTAAATTAATATTCTTGTTTATGGAAAAGATTTTAATGCAATCTCTCGAAGATCTCAAATCGCTCTGAACATCTACAATTGTGATCATGAGAGCAAGGCGTGAATATAATTATAAGATTAAACGAACTTACCTTAAGTGAAGTTCGATCTTAATTATATGAACGCCTTGCTCGAAATGATCAAACCCTCCCCGCCCACTCAGAGTTACCTTTTGCGGTACTGAACTTAGAGTTGTTAAGATTGCTATTCAAAATAAAACGATTTTATTTTCAAGATCGAATTGTCAACTCCGTTATTTAAATTACCTATCGTCTTACATGGAAATATCTACAATTTGTTATGCAATCCCAAATATTCCGTAGGTAGTATGTATTTGGCAGATCAAAAAATAATACAAAAAATTATTTATTTTGGTAAAGATTAGATTGAATCGAATCTGAATTTTCAAAGACCAAACTTAACGGCTCTAGCTACTCTAAATAAACCCTTGATCATTTGATTTGAGATCATATTAGGTCCGTTCCTTTGCACGGGAAGTGTGACACTAATTTTGAGTAACAGAGATGGCATCAGTGCGGATATCATAAGTTAAAGAGAGACAATCTTACACCAGTGCAGCTAAGCGCTACACTTGTAGTGCAAAAAGTGCTCTAAAGAAACTGACGGCTGAAGATGAGTGAGAAAGGTAATACGGGGAGGCACAAATACATTTTAGCTTTGTTATTCGTGGCGCCACACAGTGGACGATAGTAGAACTACAATTGTGATCATTTCGAGCAAGGCGTTCATATAATTAAGATCGAACTTCACTTAAGGTAAGTTCGTTTAATCTTATAATTATAGCTGACAGTACAGATTTTAAAGTGACGTGCGACTACTAGATGTACTCTGCTTTTGAGGAACAGGCATTTTTATCGGTGATAAAAAACGATGCACCTTTTTTATCGCTGTCAAAGTGACAAAAATGTAACTGTCAAATAGACTTTTATATAGGAGTTCATTTATCTCCGTTAATGCACTTTTTCTGATGTGTCGTAATACTGATCACTTTTGGAATCACCTCGTTAGTTTTTATGCTATAATGGACAGACGTGAGGATCTATGTGAAGTTCCTTAAAAATCAGTTGCCGATTCAACCTAGAGAATAGATAAATAGTTCACTAAGAAAGGCTCGAATTCAGTTAATACATCTATATTGATTGAGTATTAATTAAATGAAATTTGAACAAAGTAAAATAACTCAGTGCCTAACTAAATAAATATGTATAAAACAAATCAGATATTACGTATGGTAATTTAGAGACACATCCCCGAGAATATTTAATCTCAACTACATACAAGAGTTAGAGTGATGAACAATTGAACAATCGACCGACGCAAAAAGATTCAAATTCCTTAAAATTTTGGTTTGGAGGTTGAAACGATTGGGATTGACTAACAATATTTATCAAAATTTTGTTTTTTTGTGGCTAGCTTTATAAGTCCCTATGGGCGATTATATCATTCATCAGGACTAAATACCTGAAAATGCTTTTTATGGCAATATACAGAGTGAGTCATAAGTAAGCTGGGGACGCACGGAGAGCTATACTATAATATATATTTTATTTTATATATTACGAAAATATACCTTAACATGATTTTAAATGAAGGAAAACGCACTGAACGATAACATGTATTTCTAGTGGGGAGATATATTTTTACATAGTTCGACTTCGCTTGCCTGTGCGATATTTTGTGATATATATGTCTCTTTTAAAAATATATCGCTCAACTAGTAATATATATTTTCGTTCAGTACGTTTTGCTTCATTTAAAATCATGTTGAGGTATATTTTCGTAATATATGAAATAAAATATAGAAATTGCTATGAGAATAATTTAAAGAAAATATTAATAAAAACTGTGGATACTGAAATTCTGGTACTGTATGTCGTGAGCAAAAAAAATAGGACAACTATTTTTCTCTAATGTAAATCTGTCTCTATTTGCACACTTGCAATGAATTTTGACAAATAACTGACAATGTCACAATAATTAAAGTCAGATGTACACAACTAGATTTTAAGCAAAAATACGTTATAAGACTTGTCCCATTTTTTTTGCGCACGACAGTACTAACACTCTTTTATCAATATCAAAACGAAAATCAGGACATACGGATAGAATTTGGCACCTCAAAGAATCTAAAATATATATCTTGTAAAGATGTATCCAATCAACTTCTTGCTCTCTTCTTTTTCCATTCATTTACGGGTTGTGACACCACCCTTCTTTTTTTGGAAAGGGGAAAAAGAAATGTTGGGAAGCTTGGGATTCTTTTCCGGATGTCACCACCACTTTCATAGATCCAAAACAGCCAAATAATGATGAATTAATAACGTTGTCAAAATTTGTCATAATAATATATGATTAGTATTCAGATGATCATTATTTTAACAATTATTTTCACAAAAAAGCCGTACTATTGAGAATTTACCCCCAACAATGAATGCCTTGTCAATTCATATCAATAGATGTATTTATCAAGCAGGATTTGTTTGGGGTAAGCTCAGTCAATCGATCATAGAACTCCCATGTCCATCCAAAGTCAATATGGTTATCTTACCTTAATCGACAGTCTAGATGTGTACTAGAAAATTTTGTAGGTAGAGACAACGTCATTTTGTTTTCTGTCTCGAAATTTCGAGATAAAGGTTTTTGAAGATGAAAATTTAAATATACCGTCTTACTATCATTCAGAATTAATTTATTACGTTGTGTCCATGCATTCAATTCATTACATGCGCGATTTACCCTTAAAGCAAGTTCTTCTGGTGTCGACGTTGAAACTGATATTGAAGTATCATCCGCAAACATTGTAACTTGACCAGTGGACAGATGTTGTGGAAGATCATTTATATATATCATAAAAAGAAGAGGTCCCAACACTGAACCCTGTGGCACGCTTAGATCTACATTTTTTTATGGAAGATACAACATTATTGCAACGCCCTGTATCTCTTTACCTATAAACATTTCATTAATATTTCGACTCCTACTATCAACAGATAAGCGTTGTACCATTACTTATGAATCACTCTGTATAAGTTATAATAAAAATTCTATTCGATTTTTGTTAGTAAAAATCATAGATTAGTATATTTCGTCGCGCTTCCCAAAATTTTACGTCGACGCGACGCGACTAAAAACTTTTCTAATTCAAATTTCATTGCAGTTACAAATTTTTTTTATTGAATTAAATTTCGACGACTTTCATAACATTCATACTAGTGTATAGATAATTGATAGGAAAGTCAATTATCAAATAATAAATGTATCATTAGTTTAAGCGGAAAGTGTATGGGAATATAGATGATAAATCAATAAATTTTATGATCGAGACCCATCAGTCAATTGCAAATACCCATAAATACAAACGCAATTAATAAATTAAAATACTCATGTTTGGTAAATGTTATTGTAATAAATCACAATTTTATACTCATTACATTATATAGCCATATATTTTAAAGCAACGGCAAAGTTTATTTCAAATGTAACTTCATTTGTATTCGATTTTGACACAATATGCAATCAGGACTGGATTTACGTTTGAAAGGCCCCTGGGCACTTCTTATGTGGTGACGTCTTATTATATTATTTTCTTAATACCTAATCCCAATCCGAAAAAATTTTTTTTTGCTCTCAACATTTTTTGATGCCAACATAAACTTTTTCATCCAACATTTTTTTAATGAGTGGGGGTAATCCGGAAAAAAAATTTTTTACAGTTTAAAAATATTTTTTGGTATAAAAAATGTTTACATTTACAGTACTTTACATTTCCTCGGGGGATCCTGGGCACGTGTCCCAAGTGCCCTTATGTAAATCCGCCATTGTATGCAAAAACGCTGTGAAGTTCTTTGTATACTAAATCTTAAAAATAATATGTTTAAATCATAACTTACAAATTAAGTGCAAATGAATATTGAATAATACCATTTGATATATGTATAAACAAACTCAAGAATGTAAACATTTTTCATGTCCATTACGAGACATTGGCATTTACGTAACAGCGATCTTATATGAACATTTTAAAAAATGTCTTTTTTTTTTCAGATGATTTTGGATAGTTAGTTGGCATCGGACATTCGGGATTCTCCCGACGTCCTAACAATGGCTCTGCAGTGGGAAAAATTGTCCCCACAGGAATTTCAGCAACTACAGGATTTGGCCGCATGTAAGTACAAAATCGTTTTCGGTCTATATACAGGGTGTCCCATAAGTCATGGATAAAACGAAGGGGAATGATAGATGAGTTAATTTCCAACCAAAATAACTACATATGTTGTTATCCATTTTTTGATGGTTCAAAAGTTATTTTATCTTTGATATTTTTGTCCGCAATTGCCTAGTACGTTTAGTAAGAGAGTAGTACAAAACAGAGTTTTTTTGCTCTTTTTTTTTTAACGCCGTGACTAGACGTACATCGGATGTGCAGGCAATGCACGTACACCGGTTTGGTACGCATGCTCTCCAAATTGAAAACACCATATGTAGTTGTACTCCGACGATAATACGCGCGTAGTAATCATTTGAAGAGGTAAAAATGTATATCCAATTTCTTACTTTTGTCATTTTAAGGCAAGGAATAAATACATTTAAAAAAAAAATACATAAAAATAGTAATTTAACAAGTGCAGACTGACGTTTAATACTAACCATATGTTGCTTCTTAGTAATAAAAAAAAGGAACATAACAAAATCTTAACCTAACCTAACCTAATTTGCATATTCAGGTATGAAAATAATTTAAAACAATTATTAATAAACTTTTTAACAAAAAAAAAAAAACGAGCGTGTAGGGATTGAACCGCGGTGCTTTCGACCTCTAGGACAAACAACAACGACAATAATATTTTATTTTAAGTTCAAGCACAATATATGTGAGTAGTTGATTTAAGCCGGTGCTAGCCGGAGGAGGAGGAGGGGTGACGTCATACCGGAAGAAGGGTGAGGGTCGGACCCTTCAACACGTCACACATGAATTATGGCTATTCGTCACGCATGAGTTTTAACGACGGGTTGTTGCACCTCTCTAGTTTAACCGGGTGCTAGGGCTCCCCTCACCAATTTTCGGTGATTCATACCGGAAACACGATGTGTGATGTGTCATACATGTCTTAACACGTCACGCATGAATTATGCACCCCTCTAGTTTAAGCCGGAGCTCGGGCTCCCCCCACCACTTTTCTATTACGTCATTCCCGGTGAGTCACACACCTGAGGGGTCGGACCCTATTCGTCACGCATGAATTATAAGGGGGATAAATAAGAAATGGTGACTAATACCTGAGGTGCGGGGAAGGTTTGAGGGAGCCAGACAATCACTTCCGGTGAGTCATATATAAGGGGTCGGACCCTATTCGTCACGCATGAATTATAACCCCTCTAGTTTAACCAGGATCCCCTTACTACTTTTCGATGCGTCATGCATTATGGCGTCAGGGTGGAAATATCCTATGGTGACTAATACCTGAGGTGCGGGGGAAGGTTTGAGGGAGCCAGACAATCATTTCCGGTGTGTCATGCATGATTCACACATTTTGACCCCTTGCTATCGAACTCTCACTACCAACAATTAAATTTAATGATTGCTTTATTTTACGTGGAGCCACTATAGAAAATATAAATAGCTTTTTACATATAAAAAGACATTGCGGCAATAAATAGTACATATGTTTTGATCCCACAATAGTACAGGGGCCAACGACACTTTCAATTGCAATGTTTATTTAAATTAGGTTTATTTTTTTCGATAATATTAATGTAACTTATTCACAAAACAAGTTCTACTGCTTTGTTAACCAATCAACGATTTAGAAGCAAAATTATTAATTATTTACAAATGACATTCTATTTTTTGTTCCCATAAGCCCCCGAACTATACGTATTGATTATTTCAGTCCACCCATAAAAGCACGCAACACTTTACATTTTTCAAGTGTGATTTAATTGACCAGAACAAGGGAGCATCCCCTATTTTATTATTCATTTTAGTCAAACGTCTCATTTATTCAAAACCAATCAATTTGTTACATGCAAGTTTTTTCATATTTGAAAACATAAAGCATACATTTGTTCTATGCAAAAGATCTTTTTGGTAATTTTTAAAGTCCTTTTCAAACAGGTACAAGTAAGACTAATTAAGCGTAACGACCCCAAACAAAGGTATAAACTAGTGCCCTATTCGCTTCACTTATCTGCAGCACTGGGGGTGCATTTAATTGACCAACGTTGTTGTATTGATTTTTCTAACAAAAAAAATTATTTAATTACCGTAATCTATTGCAGTCAAATAAAGTGTAAGAAAGTCAAATTGGTCTAGAATTGTTTTTGAACCTTTGCGTTAAATAGGCATAATAAAAAATGGTATAATATTTATATATGGCGCGTGTAGAGTAGATACAGGTAGATTTTATTGCTTGAAATAACGGAGAACTTAAAATGCTTAAAACGATCCATTTACATATATTTACCGAATACAGGGTGTTTTGTTGCTTTCGTAAATAGGCAAAAAATAGTGTTTCCTTTACTAATGTATTATTTTTATACTTTGACAATATCATCTTCTTAAGAAAAAAATATGCAAATCTGGAGAACTCAGTTGTTTTAATTGTATATACCTATTTTCATTGTATTCTATTGAAAAATATGTAAATAATACACTGTTTTTTTTTTCACTAATTTACTATTTCAGGATAACAGGTTTAACAATACTTGAGTGTCCTTAATCTTTTAAGTGCGATTTGTGTACTAAAACATTTAGTAGTGTTGCGCTAAAAATGGTATAAGCAGTGGAAGATTGCTTATAGAAAAAACATGCGCAATGGGGATGGCTTATAAAAAAACATGGAAGCCGATCTGAATTTTCATACTTAGGCAAATTAATCGCGTTTATTTATTTCGTCACTTACATTGTTATTACCAGCCATTTTTAAATTATAGAGTATACGTAGACGATTCACCAATTCTTTTGGTTTATTCCAATATTCACTCGTTTGTGACAAATATTGTCCGTTTTTTCTATTAAAGTTCTCCATTTGATCTTCTTGTTGCGATATCTTAGACTCTCGTTCGCTGTGTACTCTTTGTATGTGCCTTATTAAGGATTAAGGGTGATGCTACGTTGCATTATGATACATTATTCAAGTCGAAGTTAAACAATCAATACATGTATTAGCATTATCGGGAAAGGAATTAAGAAAAAGAGAAAAATTAAATGCTTGGTTTCACACTAAAATTTGAAAAATGATGATAAAAAATTTAAATATAAGAAATGCTCTAAATTTTCACTATTGCTACAGTATACAGGGGGTCTCTAAGGTTCGAAACAATTTATATCGATTAGGTGATATATCAGTTAAATAGGATAAACTCTGTTGAACTTAAAATTATTATATTATCATAATTTAGAGTAAAATGTTACTACGGTTTTAGATTAAATATACAAAAATATGAGGATGCACAAGGTATCTAAATCGCAATATACAGAATGTCTCTCAGGTTCGAACCAGCTTTATGTAGTTTAGATGATACATCAATTTTACCCTAAAATTTCATTATGGAATTGTGAATAGGATCACCATGAAATAAATAAAAGTTTTAGTAGAGTGTAGCCGACTGCGAATATCTATTAAATACAATCATCTCTGTTGCACTTAATATTTTTCTTCATAAATCAGAATATGTATTATAACATACCCGTACAAGTATCTTAGAGATGCTTCAGGTATTCTTCTTTATTTGTATATTCATGAATAGATAAATTTGTAATTTATATTGCACCATCTGTTATATATTATGTATACGTTTCAATGTATTTATGAGTGATATATGAATAACGATTATTATTATTATTATTATCATGGTAGAATATCTCCTATTGAAATTGAATCTTGGCATTCATATAGGGCGATCGTTAGAGATGCGTAAACTCTCATATTTTATATAAACCAGGTTTTATTATAATTTACAGTAAAATGTTACTAAGGTTCTAGATTCAATACACAAAAAATATGAAAACGTATAGGATATCTAAACCATAATATGCAAGATGTTTCCAGAGTTCAACCCAACTTTAGGTAGGTTAGACGACATAACAATTTTCCCTTAAAATATCATTAAAGTATTTTTATTGGGACTATTATGAAACGAATAAAAATCGCAGTCGAGCCTTACCAACTAAAAATGTCTATTAACACGATACTTTCTGATGAACTTAAAATATTAGATTTAAATTTGAAACATATACAAAATAGCGTAGTAGAACATTTTTTAGTGAAATTAGGTCACCTCTATCATATTGGGTAATCGACAGAGCCATGGAAAATAATTATTTCATATAACTATGTGTTATTATGATTTTAGAGCAAAATATTCCAAGGGTTCTCGATTAAGAACATAAAAGATCAAAGATATTTAAACTACAACATACAGTTCGTCTTTTTAGATGATATAACACAATAACTACCTTAAATAATTCATACTAAATCAATGTATTCACATAATGTTAATCTATTTTCTGCTAAATTATATTGTGAGATGTTGACGTCAAAAAAAAATAATAATAATAATAATAAGGTTACTTTTGATAGCACCACAATTGATCATTGATTAATTACGCAAATTACTCTCTAAAGCACAGCATAACAAAAATAAAAGTAAGTAAGTACTTAAATAATTCGATATCACAATATTTCATGTCGATAACGCAATTACTATATTACATTTGTCCATTAAGGAGATTTTTACTCGCTATACATTGAATCTAATTGATTATTTTTTGTAATAACTATTATCATCTTATAGATATAGCGGGTCACCATATATTTTCTTTTGGTTTTCATATCGTCTGTACTATAATTTTAGAGTATCATCAACAATTTCAGACAACCCAGTTGTTCTCCTTTATCGCCTTATATAATCACCACAGTGGCTTGTCTCATCCTCTCTTATATGATAATCACATATGTATGCCATCATATTTACAGCATTAGTTGTATTTTTTATCAACACTACATCAATTTATATAAAAATAAGGTCTTCATACTAGTACATGTCATTTTTTGTTCATACTAGCATCCCCAAATCCCAAATAAACTACCTATGTGCAAACAGATTAGCCCTAAGAATAATAGAATCGTTTACTTGGTGTCAAAAGTGTATCCAAATCGTCAAGTTTTCTACCTAAGAACATCTCATTCACTTCAGACATTCATATTTCAGCAAAATGCATGCTATATTATTTTGACGGTGGCATTAACAATGATCTACCTCCGTTTTGTGAATAGTGATTTGCATTAATAAGGAACCATCATTTAAACACACATCAATCACGCATTTCATGTATTTATTAACTTTCATAAAGAATCTATAGACCTAATAAGAATACTGTTTACTATATTTGAATAACTACTTAATAAAATATTACACACATATAATTTGTCCGATATCAAAATTTCTCCGTTTTTAAAAAATACTTTGAAGAAGGGTACCATTCTACATTATTTCTATATAAAATCAATTTGGCAAAACACATTTTTATGACACAAGTTTAAAGAAATCGATAGTATCGTACATAACCTAGCTTGATAATTCAACTATGTGTTTGCAAACCTGATTATTTTATCTACCAGGCATAGCATACTCTTTCCTTACGAAGGACATCGAGATTTCAACGATTCACATAAAACACATATCCAGTTTAAAACAAAAAAAATAATACATGTATACATATATATTTTTTTTCAAAGACTAAGCATTAAATTTATTTAACCACATGTCTGTTGAGTTGATACATAGTAATCAGCACTAGAGAAAAGATTAAATCAATTCAATTTATAGGCAAATATCTATACCACTACAAATTTACATAATATTTTACATCAACAAACATTGCTTGAACCTAGATGAAATATGATAAAATACGAAAAAATGCACGAATTAAGTAATTATGTTTTCTGAAACGACTAATATATATTATAAGGTATACAAATATCCTTCATCAATATCCATCTAATACGTCGATAATTCCTACTTACCTAAAAATATTTATATACGATCTAAATGAATGAATGAAGAGAAAAATGCATATGATGAATTTTCTTAAAACCTTTAGGTGTAACAACCGCTAGCACCACCAAATTCGAATATTACTAAAAAATAAAAAAACTCAGAGCTGCTTAGTTTGAAAACGATTAAATACGATACACTGAGTTACATTTAACGTAAAATGGTTACTTGGTTACCTAATAGAAAATATTAATGCGAACTATAAACATTTCTAAAATAGAAGCATTTGTTTTCGTGTGTTAACATGTTAATGTTTTAATGAAAGGCGATTATTGCTAATACAAGACAACTTTTTTTAAGTGATTAAGACTATTTAGGGATAACGATAACGATTTAGTACCAAGTTAAGCATGATACAAATTCAACACAGCGTAGACTTATATCTGGTAATATATCTCAAGAGTAGCAACAATACCTACCTACCGAATGCTAGTAAACCAAACAATCATTTAATATTTTGGGCTTTTAATTTATGCCAAATCTGGGTGGTTTGTTCAGGAAGCATGCAAATTCAACGAAATTTCTTTTCCCAGCATAGTAAATAGGTACATTATTTTTCTAAAACTGACAATATTTTTAAAAATTAAATAATAATTAATGGAAATAATAATAATAATAAACATCTTTTATTGAGAACAAACTAAATTACTCACAAAATGTGGCGAAGTTTAGATAACTTTATCTAGTCTTACATTAATAATACAGTTCGCTTTAGAAAACACCAAAATCAGTATGTATGTATATCTATATAGGCTCGTTACCTAGCAATACCTTAAATTTTTACGTATACGCGTTAAATTTCTACCCTTTGTTGGTTTAAGTCTTCAATATAAAAATAAGTTAATTAGGAATTGTGAGACGACATGTATATTGTGGGAATATGTCACGGTTGTCTGCTTCGAAAGCATGTAGTGGACGAGGATATATCTTTATGAGGATACGCGGCCACGAGCTACAAATGATGTATAACACATATGTAACTGTACATAAAAGGAGAAAATTCAATGATCATCAACTTCAAATCTAAAAAAGTTACGAATTCAAATAAATTCTTTAAAGCATAAAGATCAAAAAATAAATTTTGTTTCTCTTTACAAGTTCTCTATACGAAATATGGTCGCATAACATGTTTATCAACCACTACTATGTTTTTATATTAAAATGTATAATAACAAAATATCGTAGCAGTTACATAGTTTCTAAGGTGTTTGCATATATGCATGTAGCAGTCTTTATTTTAAACTCCCTAAACATATTCCCGCGTACCAAAGGAATTAGTGAGAGAAATAATACCAATTCTATAGCATTGTTCAAGCAGGATGACATGAATTTGCACATTTTCTCTGATCATGTCTCGTCAGACGTACCTTTTAAGAATATCAAGAATATCATGTGTAGAATGTTGGAAAGAAAGATGTGGATTTCTTGTGATTGACAAGGATAGAGAAGTAAATGGGGGGAGATATAGAAAAGTCTTGGGAGTTTCAAATATCCATAAACAATTGTAATTAGGACTTCAATCGATCTGCAGACAGCATCTGGAATACATCGGTGAAATTAAGCAGAAAGACAATATGGATAGAGATGTGGGTGCTGAAATAATTCTGAAACGTCAATTAGTTGAGACTACCAATTTCGTACGTAAGAAATTCAGTTCTCTCAAGAATAGAAATGTTGAGGATAAACTAACGTTGGATCCCATAATCACACCTTTAAAAGACTTATCATCCACTTCAAAGGTAAAATCACAAAACAATATGCTAACACAAACACTTGGGGGGTGTAAGTGCTAGTACTAGTACATTTAAAGCAACATCTGAAACTAGTGATAAAGATGGGGAGAATAATGCAAGTCAATCATATTTTATAGAACACCGCCGAGATCATCGTTAATGAGCACTCCGGGTTAAGGAAATGTCCTTAGTAGTGCAAAAGAAATGGGTGATGTGATTAAACAACATTTAGAAAATTTAAATTCTGGCGATCATAAATATGATACTGTATACGGTGTGCGTTTAGATCCCAACAGAGATAAACATCTAATGGGTAACGATGAAATACGCTTTTTGGTTCAAATATAACTTTGTGGCGTGGTAATAAGCAAGTGGGAAAGTATCCTAGTATCCTGACAACCCTAGAGTTGTATGATGTAAATATTTATGAAATATCCGTCAGTTCCGCGTGGTATTGAGATTGGCAATCACTGGCGGCGAAGAGCATGAAATATATCGATAAATATTAAATAAGACAAAAGCACCATATAACCAATATGATACAAGACTGGGTTTGCATGTAAAGAAATTGAAGAAATTCAGTAAAATTATAAAACCACTGTTATCTCCTACAGTAATGACTAAATCTTGAATCGCTTTAGGCATGTCTATTCAGAAATTATACTATAATAGTGCTGTGGATTAAGTCTATTGGAATAAACCGAATGAACTGATGGACCGTTTACGTCTGCTGTGTAGTTAAGAAATGACTGACAACAACAATGTAAGCAACGAAATAATCAGTATATTGGAGGAAGTAATAGAAGAAACAATAATCAATTAGCGAAAATGAATATGTTATTGTACACATTTCTGTTAAAATAAGTTAAGTAATTTTTAGTTATGTATTATGGGGAATTTAATAAAGAATTTAAGTCCAACGTGTGTATTATTCTAAAACTTCTTACCACAACGAAATGGGGATAAAACGAGGATAAATGGGGATAAACGGGGATAAATCAAGGATAAATAATAACAAACAAGGATAAAACGAGGATAAATTGGAATAAAACGGGGATAAATAGAGATAAACGGGGATAAAACAGGATAAATATGAATAAAACGGGGATAAATATGAATAAAACAGGGATAAATATGAATAAAACAGGATAAATATGGGTAAAACAAAGATAAATAGGAATAAAACAGGGATAAATAAGCACGAAAAGTGAGGATAAATGATTAGCATAACAGTAAACTAATAAGACAAGAATAATCTGTAGGTATGTATGTATTACTTGTCCAATAATATCTTTCAGTAGTAGAAAAAATATAATACATTACACGATGTGAAAGTTTACTTTACGTGTGAGGTGATTTTTTGAATGGTCGAGGCGAAGCCGAGACGTTTCAAAAAAACACCTCACACGTAAAGTAAACTTTCACATCGTGTAATGTATTATATTTTTTCTACTACTGAAAGATATTATTGGACAAGTAATACATACATACCTACAGATTATTCTTGTCTTATTAGTTTACTGTTATGCTAATCATTTATCCTCACTTTTCGTGCTTATTTATCCCTGTTTTATTCCTATTTATCTTTGTTTTACCCATATTTATCCTGTTTTATTCATATTTATCCCTGTTTTATTCATATTTATCCCCGATTTATTCATATTTATCCTGTTTTATCCCCGTTTATCTCTATTTATCCCCGTTTTATTCCAATTTATCCTCGTTTTATCCTTGTTTGTTATTATTTATCCTTGATTTATCCCCGTTTATCCCCATTTATCCTCGTTTTATCCCTATTTCGTTGTGGTAAGAAGTTTTAGAATAATACACACGTTGGACTTAAATTCTTTATTAAATTCCCCATAATACATAACTAAAAATTACTTAACTTATTTTAACAGAAATGTGTACAATAACATATTCATTTTCGCTAATTGATTATTGTTTCTTCTATTACTTCCTCCAATATACTGATTATTTCGTTGCTTACATTGTTGTTGTCAGTCATTTCTTAACTACACAGCAGACGTAAACGGTCCATCAGTTCATTCGGTTTATTCCAATAGACTTAATCCACAGCACTATTATAGTATAATTTCTGAATAGACATGCCTAAAGCGATTCAAGATTTAGTCATTACTGTAGGAGATAACAGTGGTTTTATAATTTTACTGAATTTCTTCAATTTCTTTACATGCAAACCCAGTCTTGTATCATATTGGTTATATGGTGCTTTTGTCTTATTTAATATTTATCGATATATTTCATGCTCTTCGCCGCCAGTGATTGCCAATCTCAATACCACGCGGAACTGACGGATATTTCATAAATATTTACATCATACAACTCTAGGGTTGTCAGGATACTAGGATACTTTCCCACTTGCTTATTACCACGCCACAAAGTTATATTTGAACCAAAAAGCGTATTTCATCGTTACCCATTAGATGTTTATCTCTGTTGGGATCTAAACGCACACCGTATACAGTATCATATTTATGATCGCCAGAATTTAAATTTTCTAAATGTTGTTTAATCACATCACCCATTTCTTTTGCACTACTAAGGACATTTCCTTAACCCGGAGTGCTCATTAACGATGATCTCGGCGGTGTTCTATAAAATATGATTGACTTGCATTATTCTCCCCATCTTTATCACTAGTTTCAGATGTTGCTTTAAATGTACTAGTACTAGCACTTACACCCCCCAAGTGTTTGTGTTAGCATATTGTTTTGTGATTTTACCTTTGAAGCGGATGATAAGTCTTTTAAAGGTGTGATTATGGGATCCAACGTTAGTTTATCCTCAACATTTCTATTCTTGAGAGAACTGAATTTCTTACGTACGAAATTGGTAGTCTCAACTAATTGACGTTTCAGAATTATTTCAGCACCCACATCTCTATCCATATTGTCTTTCTGCTTAATTTCACCGATGTATTCCAGATGCTGTCTGCAGATCGATTGAAGTCCTAATTACAATTGTTTATGGATATTTGAAACTCCCAAGACTTTTCTATATCTCCCCCCATTTACTTCTCTATCCTTGTCAATCACAAGAAATCCACATCTTTCTTTCCAACATTCTACACATGATATTCTTGATATTCTTAAAAGGTACGTCTGACGAGACATGATCAGAGAAAATGTGCAAATTCATGTCATCCTGCTTGAACAATGCTATAGAATTGGTATTATTTCTCTCACTAATTCCTTTGGTACGCGGGAATATGTTTAGGGAGTTTAAAATAAAGACTGCTACATGCATATATGCAAACACCTTAGAAACTATGTAACTGCTACGATATTTTGTTATTATACATTTTAATATAAAAACATAGTAGTGGTTGATAAACATGTTATGCGACCATATTTCGTATAGAGAACTTGTAAAGAGAAACAAAATTTATTTTTTGATCTTTATGCTTTAAAGAATTTATTTGAATTCGTAACTTTTTTAGATTTGAAGTTGATGATCATTGAATTTTCTCCTTTTATGTACAGTTACATATGTGTTATACATCATTTGTAGCTCGTGGCCGCGTATCCTCATAAAGATATATCCTCGTCCACTACATGCTTTCGAAGCAGACAACCGTGACATATTCCCACAATATACATGTCGTCTCACAATTCCTAATTAACTTATTTTTATATTGAAGACTTAAACCAACAAAGGGTAGAAATTTAACGCGTATACGTAAAAATTTAAGGTATTGCTAGGTAACGAGCCTATATAGATATACATACATACTGATTTTGGTGTTTTCTAAAGCGAACTGTATTATTAATGTAAGACTAGATAAAGTTATCTAAACTTCGCCACATTTTGTGAGTAATTTAGTTTGTTCTCAATAAAAGATGTTTATTATTATTATTATTTCCATTAATTATTATTTAATTTTTAAAAATATTGTCAGTTTTAGAAAAATAATGTACCTATTTACTATGCTGGGAAAAGAAATTTCGTTGAATTTGCATGCTTCCTGAACAAACCACCCAGATTTGGCATAAATTAAAAGCCCAAAATATTAAATGATTGTTTGGTTTACTAGCATTCGGTAGGTAGGTATTGTTGCTACTCTTGAGATATATTACCAGATATAAGTCTACGCTGTGTTGAATTTGTATCATGCTTAACTTGGTACTAAATCGTTATCGTTATCCCTAAATAGTCTTAATCACTTAAAAAAAGTTGTCTTGTATTAGCAATAATCGCCTTTCATTAAAACATTAACATGTTAACACACGAAAACAAATGCTTCTATTTTAGAAATGTTTATAGTTCGCATTAATATTTTCTATTAGGTAACCAAGTAACCATTTTACGTTAAATGTAACTCAGTGTATCGTATTTAATCGTTTTCAAACTAAGCAGCTCTGAGTTTTTTTATTTTTTAGTAATATTCGAATTTGGTGGTGCTAGCGGTTGTTACACCTAAAGGTTTTAAGAAAATTCATCATATGCATTTTTCTCTTCATTCATTCATTTAGATCGTATATAAATATTTTTAGGTAAGTAGGAATTATCGACGTATTAGATGGATATTGATGAAGGATATTTGTATACCTTATAATATATATTAGTCGTTTCAGAAAACATAATTACTTAATTCGTGCATTTTTTCGTATTTTATCATATTTCATCTAGGTTCAAGCAATGTTTGTTGATGTAAAATATTATGTAAATTTGTAGTGGTATAGATATTTGCCTATAAATTGAATTGATTTAATCTTTTCTCTAGTGCTGATTACTATGTATCAACTCAACAGACATGTGGTTAAATAAATTTAATGCTTAGTCTTTGAAAAAAAATATATATGTATACATGTATTATTTTTTTTGTTTTAAACTGGATATGTGTTTTATGTGAATCGTTGAAATCTCGATGTCCTTCGTAAGGAAAGAGTATGCTATGCCTGGTAGATAAAATAATCAGGTTTGCAAACACATAGTTGAATTATCAAGCTAGGTTATGTACGATACTATCGATTTCTTTAAACTTGTGTCATAAAAATGTGTTTTGCCAAATTGATTTTATATAGAAATAATGTAGAATGGTACCCTTCTTCAAAGTATTTTTTAAAAACGGAGAAATTTTGATATCGGACAAATTATATGTGTGTAATATTTTATTAAGTAGTTATTCAAATATAGTAAACAGTATTCTTATTAGGTCTATAGATTCTTTATGAAAGTTAATAAATACATGAAATGCGTGATTGATGTGTGTTTAAATGATGGTTCCTTATTAATGCAAATCACTATTCACAAAACGGAGGTAGATCATTGTTAATGCCACCGTCAAAATAATATAGCATGCATTTTGCTGAAATATGAATGTCTGAAGTGAATGAGATGTTCTTAGGTAGAAAACTTGACGATTTGGATACACTTTTGACACCAAGTAAACGATTCTATTATTCTTAGGGCTAATCTGTTTGCACATAGGTAGTTTATTTGGGATTTGGGGATGCTAGTATGAACAAAAAATGACATGTACTAGTATGAAGACCTTATTTTTATATAAATTGATGTAGTGTTGATAAAAAATACAACTAATGCTGTAAATATGATGGCATACATATGTGATTATCATATAAGAGAGGATGAGACAAGCCACTGTGGTGATTATATAAGGCGATAAAGGAGAACAACTGGGTTGTCTGAAATTGTTGATGATACTCTAAAATTATAGTACAGACGATATGAAAACCAAAAGAAAATATATGGTGACCCGCTATATCTATAAGATGATAATAGTTATTACAAAAAATAATCAATTAGATTCAATGTATAGCGAGTAAAAATCTCCTTAATGGACAAATGTAATATAGTAATTGCGTTATCGACATGAAATATTGTGATATCGAATTATTTAAGTACTTACTTACTTTTATTTTTGTTATGCTGTGCTTTAGAGAGTAATTTGCGTAATTAATCAATGATCAATTGTGGTGCTATCAAAAGTAACCTTATTATTATTATTATTATTTTTTTTTGACGTCAACATCTCACAATATAATTTAGCAGAAAATAGATTAACATTATGTGAATACATTGATTTAGTATGAATTATTTAAGGTAGTTATTGTGTTATATCATCTAAAAAGACGAACTGTATGTTGTAGTTTAAATATCTTTGATCTTTTATGTTCTTAATCGAGAACCCTTGGAATATTTTGCTCTAAAATCATAATAACACATAGTTATATGAAATAATTATTTTCCATGGCTCTGTCGATTACCCAATATGATAGAGGTGACCTAATTTCACTAAAAAATGTTCTACTACGCTATTTTGTATATGTTTCAAATTTAAATCTAATATTTTAAGTTCATCAGAAAGTATCGTGTTAATAGACATTTTTAGTTGGTAAGGCTCGACTGCGATTTTTATTCGTTTCATAATAGTCCCAATAAAAATACTTTAATGATATTTTAAGGGAAAATTGTTATGTCGTCTAACCTACCTAAAGTTGGGTTGAACTCTGGAAACATCTTGCATATTATGGTTTAGATATCCTATACGTTTTCATATTTTTTGTGCATTGAATCTAGAACCTTAGTAACATTTTACTGTAAATTATAATAAAACCTGTTTTATATAAAATATGAGTGTTTACGCATCTCTAACGATCGCCCTATATGAATGCCAAGATTCAATTTCAATAGGAGATATTCTACCATGATAATAATAATAATAATAATCGTTATTCATATATCACTCATAAATACATTGAAACGTATACATAATATATAACAGATGGTGCAATATAAATTACAATTTTATCTATTCATGAATATACAAATAAAGAAGAATACCTGAAGCATCTCTAAGATACTTGTACGGGTATGTTATAATACATATTCTGATTTATGAAGAAAAATATTAAGTGCAACAGAGATGATTGTATTTAATAGATATTCGCAGTCGGCTACACTCTACTAAAACTTTTATTTATTTCATGGTGATCCTATTCACAATTCCATAATGAAATTTTAGGGTAAAATTGATGTATCATCTAAACTACATAAAGCTGGTTCGAACCTGAGAGACATTCTGTATATTGCGATTTAGATACCTTGTGCATCCTCATATTTTTGTATATTTAATCTAAAACCGTAGTAACATTTTACTCTAAATTATAATAATATAATAATTTTAAGTTCAACAGAGTTTATCCTATTTAACTGATATATCACCTAATCGATATAAATTGTTTCGAACCTTAGAGACCCCCTGTATACTGTAGCAATAGTGAAAATTTAGAGCATTTCTTATATTTAAATTTTTTATCATCATTTTTCAAATTTTAGTGTGAAACCAAGCATTTAATTTTTCTCTTTTTCTTAATTCCTTTCCCGATAATGCTAATACATGTATTGATTGTTTAACTTCGACTTGAATAATGTATCATAATGCAACGTAGCATCACCCTTAATCCTTAATAAGGCACATACAAAGAGTACACAGCGAACGAGAGTCTAAGATATCGCAACAAGAAGATCAAATGGAGAACTTTAATAGAAAAAACGGACAATATTTGTCACAAACGAGTGAATATTGGAATAAACCAAAAGAATTGGTGAATCGTCTACGTATACTCTAAGTATGAAAATTCAGATCGGCTTCCATGTTTTTTTATAAGCCATCCCCATTGCGCATGTTTTTTCTATAAGCAATCTTCCACTGCTTATACCATTTTTAGTGCAACACTACTAAATGTTTTAGTACACAAATCGCACTTAAAAGATTAAGGACACTCAAGTATTGTTAAACCTGTTATCCTGAAATAGTAAATTAGTGAAAAAAAAAACAGTGTATTATTTACATATTTTTCAATAGAATACAATGAAAATAGGTATATACAATTAAAACAACTGAGTTCTCCAGATTTGCATATTTTTTTCTTAAGAAGATAATATTGTCAAAGTATAAAAATAATACATTAGTAAAGGAAACACTATTTTTATGCCTATTTACGAAAGCAACAAAACACCCTGTATTCGGTAAATATATGTAAATGGATCGTTTTAAGCATTTTAAGTTCTCCGTTATTTCAAGCAATAAAATCTACCTGTATCTACTCTACACGCGCCATATATAAATATTATACCATTTTTTATTATGCCTATTTAATGCAAAGGTTCAAAAACAATTCTAGACCAATTTGACTTTCTTACACTTTATTTGACTGCAATAGATTACGGTAATTAAATAATTTTTTTTGTTAGAAAAATCAATACAACAACGTTGGTCAATTAAATGCACCCCCAGTGCTGCAGATAAGTGAAGCGAATAGGGCACTAGTTTATACCTTTGTTTGGGGTCGTTACGCTTAATTAGTCTTACTTGTACCTGTTTGAAAAGGACTTTAAAAATTACCAAAAAGATCTTTTGCATAGAACAAATGTATGCTTTATGTTTTCAAATATGAAAAAACTTGCATGTAACAAATTGATTGGTTTTGAATAAATGAGACGTTTGACTAAAATGAATAATAAAATAGGGGATGCTCCCTTGTTCTGGTCAATTAAATCACACTTGAAAAATGTAAAGTGTTGCGTGTTTTTATGGGTGGACTGAAATAATCAATACGTATAGTTCGGGGGCTTATGGGAACAAAAAATAGAATGTCATTTGTAAATAATTAATAATTTTGCTTCTAAATCGTTGATTGGTTAACAAAGCAGTAGAACTTGTTTTGTGAATAAGTTACATTAATATTATCGAAAAAAATAAACCTAATTTAAATAAACATTGCAATTGAAAGTGTCGTTGGCCCCTGTACTATTGTGGGATCAAAACATATGTACTATTTATTGCCGCAATGTCTTTTTATATGTAAAAAGCTATTTATATTTTCTATAGTGGCTCCACGTAAAATAAAGCAATCATTAAATTTAATTGTTGGTAGTGAGAGTTCGATAGCAAGGGGTCAAAATGTGTGAATCATGCATGACACACCGGAAATGATTGTCTGGCTCCCTCAAACCTTCCCTCGCACCTCAGGTATTAGTCACCATAGGATATTTCCACCCTGACGCCATAATGCATGACGCATCGAAAAGTAGTAAGGGGATCCTGGTTAAACTAGAGGGGTTATAATTCATGCGTGACGAATAGGGTCCGACCCCTTATATATGACTCACCGGAAGTGATTGTCTGGCTCCCTCAAACCTTCCCCGCACCTCAGGTATTAGTCACCATTTCTTATTTATCCCCCTTATAATTCATGCGTGACGAATAGGGTCCGACCCCTCAGGTGTGTGACTCACCGGGAATGACGTAATAGAAAAGTGGTGGGGGGAGCCCGAGCTCCGGCTTAAACTAGAGGGGTGCATAATTCATGCGTGACGTGTTGAGACATGTATGACACATCAATGGGGTCCAGCCCTCGTGTTTCCGGTATGAATCACCGAAAATTGGTGAGGGGAGCCCTAGCACCCGGTTAAACTAAGGGGGTGCAACAACCCCTCGTTAAAACTCATGCGTGACGAATAGCCATAATTCATGTGTGACGTGTTGAAGGGTCCGACCCTCACCCTTCTTCCGGTATGACGTCACCCCTCCTTCTCCTCCGGCTAGCACCGGCTTAAATCAACTACTTATGTGCCTCACCGGATCCTAGCCCGGAGCCAGCCAGACAACCACGGCGAACATCGCCGAGGTGGGTGTGAGGCTGGGTGGGGTAGGTCCGATTCGGCTTGGAAATAAATTCGAGGGGGGGTGCTAGAAGCTCCTGTCTGCCACGGGCTGGCTTAAAAACTAGATTAAAATTTTTGATGTGTCCACATGGACCTAAAAGTAACTTAAAAATAAACACAACACTAAGAACACTAAAATCGTAGGCGAGCGCACTTCGTAATTTTGATTGTTGATACGGGGAACACAACTAAACGAAAAAACCCGTTCGAACAAATGACGACCTTGTGGTCTGATCGCCGACAAGGAAGGTAGAGTGGAAATAAAATTGTGGTTTAAAAAATTAGGATTTACATAAGTTTTCGGCCTAGAGGGGATTTAGAGAGACAAAAAAGAAATGAAAATAACAAAAAGGATAAAAGAACAAAATTGTACAAACATAAATGGGAAGAAAGAGGGATTGGAAAGATGTAAAGTTGAGGAAAGATAAGAGTAAGGGTATTGGTAAGTTATCGTAGAAGAAAGTGTGGTTAGGGGAGCTGCCGAAAGATAGGCAACGCCTGGTATGGTAGGGGGTGTCTTATATCGAAAAGTATGGCATTATGCTGTCTGATTCGGGTAATGTTGCGGGTAAGCGGGCTACCGTCCAGTTTAAACTGGTAGAATTTTTGCGAAGTTTCTTGGACGTAGTCCGCTAGTGGGGTTATGTCGTGACAACGTGCATAGAGATTTCTGAGGGAGGTGTACCTACCACAATCTGAAATGAGGCGCATAAATTTGTGTTCTAATACTCTTAACTTCCGCATTGTCGTGGCCGGGATGCTGCACCACACCGGCGCCGCGTATGTGATGGCCGGCCTGATTACCATCGTGTACATCAACTTTTTATTAGTCCTGTTGAGTCGGCTACCCCGTGCCAGGAGCGGATACAGACTCCTGGACATGGAGTAGACCTTGCGTATCGTCTCATTAATGTGTGTATTAAACGTCAATCTTTTGTCTAGGTTCACCCCCAAATACTTCATGCACCACTTAATTGGAATTTCTCTACCCCCGATCGAAAGTGGCGTTAGAATCCGGTTTTCTGTGAAGCGGCGCGTGAATAGAATCGACTCTGACTTCTCGGCGTTGATCCGAATTTTCCACTTGTTGTAATATGCCGTGGCACGGGCCATGTGCGCTTTCAGCAGCATATTAGCCGCCTGTGCGGACGACGACGACGACGACGTTTTACCACTGCGGCTGTTTTATGACTCGAAAGTAAATGGTGGAAGAAAGTAAAAACGGACCGTTTGTCTGACGCAAGCGCACCAAACCGATGTACGTCCATTGCCTATACATCCGATGTACGTCTAATCACAACGTTTTTTTAAATACGTTACTGAAGGTTGTACCTTTCCGATAGAAGCATTTTTATAAAGTCTAGTTAGCAACTGTCAATTATAATAAAATATGTTCGGTTCATCAGAAATTATTTGAATTTTAAAATGATCCTCGTAGAAAAAAAATAACTACGAAAATATTTCCCGTAATAATAAAAACTAGTGCAATTTATGTAGATTCTAACAAGGTATAATTCATACACTTTTTATTAACATTTTTTTTTATTTTCGTTTTTTACAAGTAAGGTATGTTTTTATGACAAACATAACATCTTTTGTTATAATTGACAATTGCTAACTAGACTTCATAAAAATGCCTCCATCAGAAAGGTACAACCTTCAGTAGCCTATTTAAAAAAAAAGCAAAAAATCTTACAGTTTTTTGTACCACTTTCTTACTAAACATACTAGGCGATTTCGAACAAAAATACAAAAGTTGATATAACTTTTGAACCAACATATGTAGTTATTTTGGTTGGAAATGACCTCATCTATCATCCCCCTTCGTTTTATCCATGACTTATGGGACACCCTGTATAAGAAAATAAATTATATTTCCTCTGTAAATTTTCTTTTAATAGATTATTGGCAATAAAAATGAAATATTCCAGTTTACTCTTATAACTGAGGCGAAAATTCTTTAGTTATTGCTAGTTATTCATGCTTTTCGCATTTGATTTGAAATCAAACATTTGCGTTATACTCTGATCGAGGGTAGGGAAAGTTGGAGGAAAATGATAATACAGTTTTGAAACTTCGCAAAGACGTTCATTCAGTTGTATTATTAAATATCCTAAAAGTCCTGACCTCAAACTGTTGCGCTCGAATTGCCATACTGGAAAAATGGTAGCCTAATTAAGTTTTTTGCTTATACTCCGCTTATACTCTTCGGAAATACGAAAACAAAGAGTATTATTGGAATTTGATTGACACATTTCTAAAATTAAAAAATAATCGCTCGTAGAGAAAAATAATCATATAATTGTATGGACAAGCTAATTCCAAAGAGTATTTATTATTGAAATTTGATTGACACATTTCTAAAATTAAAAAGATATCGCTCCTAGAGAAAGAAAAATCAAATAATTGTGTTAGTAAGCGAATTCCAAACTTTCAAAATGTCCATCATCTATCTGTTAGTCTGTCCATCTGTCTCTCCGTCCATCATGTTTTTGTAAGTACGATAATTTAAGACAGACTAGTCCGATTTTTTTGAAATTTAGACAGTAAGTTAATGTAAGCTAGAGGAACAACTCTAGCGTTTTTGACAGACAGATGGGCAGACGGACAGACGACGAACATTTTGAAAGTTATCTTGGTGCTAAGGCTTTCGCGGAACTGATGATGCTGGTTTCTGGGTCTTCTTCCACGAAGGGTTGGCTGAGTGCTTGATGTTTAGACTATCTTCTCGAAGTCTTCTTCTGAAGCGAAGTGAGCTCTGCTGGACTGAGCTCCTCTATTTATACAGGTTATCAGGAGACGTGTTGCGAATGCTCATGCGAATCATTGACTTTCACGTTATTGGTAATTGTAGTCCGGTGTCACGATTATAGTTATTCGGATGTATATTTATTTCAATGGCTTCTCTGTATCTTCTTGGCCAATAATTTTGGTGTTGACTAATTTCTTTGTCTTGTCGTAGTTTATAAAATGGCCGGTTTCTTCTGAGTGTTCGGCAACTGCTGATCTTGTAGAATTTTCTTTCTTTGGTAGTCCTACCGATAGAGCACCAGAAGAAACTGATACCATCAGAATCGAGGACACCACAATTTTACTGCCTATCCAAGATCCACAAAGCAGGAGTTCCGTTACGACCAATTGTAAGTGCAGTGAATTCACCAACCCATGGGCTAGCAAGATATTTAGCAGATATTATACTCAAAGCATTTATGGGACAAACAGAACACTATATCAGGAATTCACACCATTTCATACAAGAGCTGAAGAACATTACAATGAATCAAGAAAATATACTAGTCAGTTTTGACATAACATAACACTTTTCACAAATATACCAGTGAATGAGGCGATAGAATTGGCTCGGGAAGAATTGCAGAACAACGGTTTGGATACCACCTTAGCAGACCTGATGGAACTTTGTGTCAGCTCGACCTACTTCAACTTCAATGGAAGCCTATATAAACAAAAAGATGGAGCAGCAATGGGTTTACCTTTATCACCAGTACTCGCCAACTTATTTATGGAAGCATTCGAAATATACGCCTTGGACAACTACTAATTAAAACCAAAATGTTTGTTTCGATATGTGGATGACACTTTCATTATATGGCAACATGACCGTGAGGAACTGGAGAATTCCAAGGACTACCTAAACAGCTTACCTCATAAGATCAAATTCACCATGGAAATATAATCAGACAGCAAACTCCCATTTCTGGACGTCCTCGTGTTCAAGAAGGACAATGGAGGATTAGGACACAAGGTATACAGGAAACCGACGCACACCGATAGATATCTACACGCTAATTCTTACCACCACCACCATCCAGCACAAAACAGGCCGTCGTTAACACACTAGAATATAGAGCAAAGCAAATTTGCGAGACAGAACATCTGCAAGGAGAATATCGGACCTTAAAAACATCACTACAGAAAAATGAATACAAACCGAAGGACATACACAACGCAATAAAGAGACAAGATACAACCTAAACAGAAGAAAAGAAATACATGGCAACAGCTTACCTATCATACATACAAGAACTTACGGATAGAATTGGAAGAGTTTTGGAGAAAAAGAACGTCAAAGTAATATATAATGCGAAACAGAAGGTGGCACAACAATTTCCCAAATACCAAGGTCCAAAAGACCAGGAGTATATAGCATTCCATGTTCCTGCGGACAAGTTTACATCGGAGAGACCAAACGACATATAAACACCAGACTCAGAGAACACATTAGCAGTGCAAAGAAGGGAAATTCTACAAAGTCAACAGTTGCCGAACAATCAGAAGAAACCGGCCATTTGATAAAATTCGACAAGACAAAGAAATTAGCCAACACCAAGAACTATTGACCAAGAAGATACATTGAAACAAATAAACATCCGAATAACTATCATCGTGACACCGAACTACAATTATTAATAATGTGGAAGTCAATGTTCCGCATGGACAATGATCCGCAGCACGCCTCCTGATAACCTGTATAAATAGAGGAGCTCAGTCCGGCAGAGTTCACTTCGCTTCAGAAGAAGACCACGACAAGATGGTGGAAACGTCAAGCACTCAACCAAGTCTACGCGGAAGAAGACCCGGAAATCAGCAGCCAGATTTTGAAAGTTGTTGTTTTTTTTTTAATGCCTTATTTATATTAACGTCCTGGCGAAGTTTAGCTAATGCTACTCTACCACTTAACCAGGACGGCGAGATGAGTTACTGTCACCCATCCAAGTGATGGACTCGCCCGGCCGTGCTCAACTTCGCCGATCGAGTCCAGACACTGAAACCAGTACCGTACCTCACCTCAATTCTATGACTAATATTCTCCGAGCGATATTTCCAGTTTTAGAACCATGTAGATTAAATGCAATATACTCTTCCTTTTTGTACAATAATAATATATACAGAAAAAATGCATACAAAATTCTTTGTAGAGAATTTTATGAGCTTTATTCTTTTATATGAAACATATTTTGATATCGATGGTGGTTAGCGAGATATAAGCAAAAAAATTAGTCGGGACGCCATTTTTCCAAGATGGCTGCTCCAGCGCAACAGATTGGCTTCAGAACTATTAGTACGTTTAATAGCATACCGGAATGAACACCCCCAGGTTTCAAAACTTTATCAATTAGTTCCATCAAACGTTGAGTTCCTGTTTGACTGGAATATTAGTGCTTGTGCATGTCTAACAGAAAACATGGACATATTAATTATAGAGTCGATAAATTAAAAACAAACTTTATTAAAAAATCATTCGAATCAAATAAATACTTCTACAGTTCTGGAAATAATCAGATTATACATACAGTGTGACACACTTAAGATGAAATACACCCGTATTTAATTTATTTTTAGAAGTAGAAATTTGAATTTTAGTACTGGTAGAACTTTACGAGCTGGGGTTAAACCTGACATTTGAGTTGAGTACTCCAAGAAATGCAGCTCGTAAAGTTCTGCCTCTGTACCAAAATTCAAATCTCTACTTCTAAAAATAAATTAAATACAGGGAGGTGTCTTCATCTTAAGTGTGTCATAATGTATATATATATATTTATATATAGTGTGTTCCAAACGGAGGCTGCATGTATCGCTGTCTCCGCTATTGTAAAAGATATAAAATTGGTTAAATGGCGGAAGTTTTAGAGATTTTTTTTGGTCATTTTAATGGTTAGATTTGATCTAACTTTTTAGTTTTTGAAATAGTTGAGAAAAACCACAATAGTGCGTCTTTGAAAACCCCTCGTATCTCCTCCATTTAAATTATCGAGGTATTTTAACTTACACGTTGCACTGACACTTTTTTAAGATCTTTACACTAAGGGTAAGAGAAAAAAAACATTGTCTTTTGTTTTTGAGATATTGACTACAACTTTAGTTTTATATGGACGCCACATTCGATTTTTTATATATTCGGTAGTACTCTTAATTTTCTTTTCAACGATGTATTACAATATTGCAAAATCAGTGAAAAATATACATGGTGGTAACCCTAAAAAATGATTTGTAAAAAAACGACAGGCGAAAATAATATTTGGCATGTGGTTGATTATATTACCAAGGAAGAAAAAGTGATACACTTTTAGGAAAAAAATATATAGAGTGATCACCCTAAAAACTTGAAATTAATAAAATAAACGACGAAAGAAAATAATATGTTAAGTAATTGACATTACATACTTTTAGTGAAAGGGATGGTCGCTTTAAATAAAAATAGAGAGGGAAGTTTTGTATAAATTTTTTGTATATAAACTTTGGTATAAACAATAATAATATTAATAATTAATAAATTAATTAACATATAATAATTTCTTTATAAAAGAATCATCTAAAAATAGTTTTTTCTGTGTATAATATCGACTAGCGATAGTGACTAAGTTACACGTGTCGTGTTAGAAGGGCATAATTATTGGAAATGGAAATGGGTAAATTGGAAATGGAAATCGCGGTTGAGGTAAACGTAAATATAACCAATTTTAGAAACACACCCGGCATAATCGACTTTTTAATAAATAAATGTATCTTTTCGAGTCTCACGTACAAGGATAAATTATATGTAGGTAGTTAAAAACATGAAGCGTCCAGTTCCAGATTTAAGTAAATCGCTAACACAGTCCCACAATAAGAAGTGGTCTGTCCGGAGGACCACTTCAGTGTATCCTTATGTACTTGGACTCGCTGAAACCGAATCCGAAGTCAGAATTATCAGATTGGCTCGTTTTTCACTCCCAAGCCCAAAAAAACACCCTCCTAAGAAATGGTCTGTCCGCCGGACCAGACCAGTATATCCTTATGTATTTGGACCCGCTGAAACCGAATCTGAAGTCAGAATTGTAAGATTGGCTCGTTTTTCACCCCCAAGCTTAAAAGACACCCCTAGAACAAAAATAAGTGGTCTGTCCGGCGGACCATACCAGTGTATCCTTAGGTATTTTAACCCACTGAATCCGAATCCGAAGTCAGAATTGTCAGATTGGTTCGTTTTTCACCCCCAACTCCGAAAAACACCCCCTCCCCAAAAAATGGTCTGTCCGGCGGACCATACCAGTGTATCTGTTTGTATTTGGACCCGCTGAAACCGAATCCGAAGTCAGAATTGTAAAATTGGCTCGTTTTTCACCCCTAACCCTAAAAAAACACAAAAAAAGTGGTCTGTCCGGTGGACCATACCAGTGTATCCTTACCAAATACATAAGGATACACTGGTACGGTTCGCCGAGCACACCACTTTGGGGGATTGGACGTCAAACGAGCCAATCTGACAATTCTAACTTCGGATTCGATTTCAGCGGGTCCAAATATACAGGGTGTCTCTAAAAGGTGCGGAAAAAATGCTACCAAAAATTCCCGTGGCTAAAATATGACAATCTAACCCAACTAGCTTACCTCAGTCCAGCGTCAAAATAGTACATGATATTACGTGCACATCGTAAATGAGATCGATTTCAATTAATTATCGATTAATTACGGTGACAAAATGAAGAAATTTTACCGAAAAAAAAAAGTCCCAAATCCCGCCCCCTCTAATTCCTTAATTCTTGTCGGAATTCAAAAAATAAAAAAAGGAGTTTTAGCAAATTTAATTGTTTCAATTAGCTATAGTAGTGTTTTGGCGTAGGAGCAAAGATTAAAAAGTTGGCAACTGTAGAAGCTCAAAATTTGCGATTTTTTGCCGTACGTGGCCGACATTTCTGTAGGTATCTCCGAAAGGAAAAAAAAATCAAAAGTCTGGTGATAGCGAAAGATTCGCAGTGCAAAATACTCGTTTGACCTCATTTTTTATTTCGAGCTAACTCCCACCGTTTCGGAGATATCTGCAAAAAATAACAAAAAACAGCTTACATTTAGGAGCCGAAAAAATTGCAAAAACATGCAATCTTCACACGTTCATATTTTTCGAAAAACACCATTGGGACGGCCGTACGATGTCGTGACGTAAAGAGGAAGGCTTCCAGATAAACCTGCTCGTAAATTGCACGGCGAAATTCGAAAATTCGGCTCGGCACGAACGAATCAAAAGTAGCATTTTGTGACATTTCAGAATATTGAAGATGTTTTTCCAACGAATTTGAGGTAGGTTGTGTTCACTGCTAGTTGTTTCTGACAAATGAGCATGCGAAAGCAGAATCGGTGTCTCTTGACGCCGTCATCCGACTTTCACCCTCTGACGTCACGTTTCAGAAGTGGGTAAAATCCGGCAGATTTTAATCGCTTATATTTTTGGAGGAATTTTTTTTTTATTATTTTTTGTTGTCTATGGGGTTTTTAATGATGTTAGTTTACGATTTTGAGTATTTTAATTCAATTTTATTTTTTGGGCAAGTTACCTATTGAACACAATTTGAAGCGATGGCGTTGTAATGAGATAACTGTCATTAAAAACTACGTTTTAAATTGCGAGTAATACTGGAATATCGTGAAAGTGAATTAGCAAGCGCCGGTGAATTGTCGAACAATTTGTAAATTTATTTTCGTCATGTCCGTACAGTAAACCAACGAAGAAATGGCCGATATGTTATTGGTTTTTGGATATTGCCAAGGAAATTGTATAAAATCTTGCAGAGTATACAGTGAACGATTTCCGAATCGTCGCTTACCAAACCGTAAAACCTTCGCGGCAGTTGAAAGACGTATTCGTGAAATGGGTGTGTTTGCGCCTGTTTCTGCTAATTATGGTCGTGCACGTACGGTAAGAACTCCAGAGGTTGAGGAAGAGATTCTAAATCCGATTGAAGAAAATCCAAAACTCAGCAGCAGACGATTGGGCTTAGAGCTAGGGGTAAGTAAAGATACCGTTAAGAGAGAACAACTACTGCACCCATTTCATATTCAACGGGTACAAGATCTTTTACTCCATGATTTTGAATCAGGCCTAGGTTTCTGCCGGTATATCCAGAACACAGAATTCGAGATAAGAACTTTACACGAAGAATTTTATTCACAGATGAAGCCTGTTTCACGAGGAGTGACATAACTAATTTTCACAATGAACATGTCTATGCTGTTGAAAATCCTCATGCGACTAAAGTAACCCATTATCAGCATGAGTTAAGGATCAATGTGTGGGCAGGAATCATAGACACTTTCATAATTGGTCATGTCATTTTACCACCTCGACTAAATGGCGAAAATTATTTGGCACATCTGTAAAACGAATTACCAGACTTATTAGATCCCCTGCCATTGGAAGTTCGAAGAGGAATGTGGTTTATGCATGACGGTGCTACTCCACATTTTACGTTAAATGTACGTAATTATTTAAACGAACAGTATCCAAATAGATGGTTAGGTAGAGGCAATGATGCACCCGCAAATGGAGATCATTTTGAACGTTTGTTAAAAGCATTGAATTTTAATTAACTTTTTGTTGTTGATAAATCTCTTATTGACTGTTTTTATTCGAGAATAAAATTAATAACACATCTACTTGTTTTTGTAATTTTTGAAATAAAAAATTTTAATTCAGATATCTCAAAAACGGCTGCTCAAATCAACTCTTACCAGCTATACATTTTTTATGTAAAAGACGTTGGAGAATAAGAATGTTTATGTAAAAGTTAAATACAGTGTGGCTCAAAAAAGTTATTTCGTTTAAAATGTATGCAAAGTACCGCAGGTGTCGCCCTCTAAATTGTACAATGAAAATGAGGGCAGATTTTAATTTGTCTGGTCCGCCCGACAGACCACTTTTTTTGTGGGGCTATGTAGGTGTAGGTGGATAATTTTGGGTAATGTGGCCACTTTATTATTAGAAAAATTTGTGACTTATTTACTTTAAACATGTACATAAGTTAATCAAATAGAAAATTGTTTCGCTGTTAACTCATTGATTTTCAGCTGAAAAAATTATGCATCATTAAATCATTAACGGAAATTGCAGGTTGGGAAGTGTGTTTAAAGATGTAACAGGAAAATTTACCTTGATGATAATATCCCTTTTTTTTTGTAAAATTTCAAATCAGTTGGTATTGCTGAAAAAAGTTTGAAAAATTCACGACTCAACTAGAATAGAAGCCGTTTTCACTGATAAAACGTTTTTATTTTTAAAAAGCATTGTAATTTTATGTATCGATTTATAATAGAAACTAATATATTTTTTTTAAATTACCGTGTTAGACCAGGTGTCACAGGTCTCCACTGGAGAAAAAGGAGAAGGCGACTTAATTAAAAATACGGATATTAACGCTGAAAAATATGTTTGTATATCTTAGCCCTCTATAAATATTTCCGTATTTTTGGAGTGTAGACAAGATTATATGTGATATTTACATAATTATCCTATATACAATAAATACATAATTTTATTTTTCCAATACAGTTTCGACAGGTGATAAAAAGAAAGGCTAAGCGAGATTTGCTTAGTTATGACATAATATAAAGATCAAAGGTTGAGTTTTCGAACTTTTGATAGCCTTGTTTACATATGCAAATTTATTCATGGCATTCTGTTTGAAGTAAGAAATTAAACTGGATCCTTTTTTGCCATGCAGGAAGCGATAAATAATTCGACACCTCTATAAAATCCTGATAAACTCGAGGCATAGAGAATTTTTTTATTGCTATTTCACCAGGTTGTTCAATTTTAGCCAAGATTTTATTATTGCATGAACTAGAGGAGTTTGAATTTCTTCAATTGTAGTGATTAATCGCCTTAATTGCATAATATTCATGTGGATGTAGAAGTATACAACACCAAGGAAAGTTAAGTAAGAACCAGTAGTAAGCGTATGTCCACGACGTGCATTGAATGGTAGAAATTCATTTGCCATATTATAACATTCATAATACAACCCTCTTTACTTCTGAAGGCCTGAAATTATTTACAGACAAGGGACACACACCCAGCCAAGCATACTAGGATTAATTTCTTTTTCCGAAAAAATCCCACTGCCACGGCCGGTAATCGAACCCGGAACCTCAGGATGAGAGTCAAGTTTAGTTTACTATCTATCGACCACGCAGTCTACTTATACCGGATGTAACATGAACATGGTAAACGCCTAATTTTGCAGATAAATTAATACAATTTGGTATATCGTCTGTACTTGATAAACGTCATTTTTTAACACATAATTTAATTATTTTCTACTTCCGGTTTCAGCGAAAGTATTGCCAACTTTTGATTTTCAAATGAACCACCCTGTATATTATTGCATTTTTGAGTTCTAGATGATTTTCTGTATACAATTATACCACATACGTGACATTTCAAATGTTAAACTTTTTTTTAATTCAGTTTGTATTTTTTAGTTCTAGTGTACCATGACTGGTGGTCAGATTTATTCCAATCGCTCCATGTAATGCTAAAAAAATCGAAATTACGTCGAAAATACTAAATTATGCGATTTATGAGTAAACAAAAATCTACAAAATGGTTGATGACGTAAAAAAAATTGAGGTCTTTGAATCTTGTACACATACTAAATCACAATTTTTTTTCTAATGGGGTGGGGGTAGTAATGGGGGTGGCTAATGCCAAAATTTTTTTTGAGACATTAGCTTCTCTTGTATATACGAAATACAAATTTTATGGACTCTTACCTGCTTTATTTACCCATTTACCCTCATTTACCCCAATTTACACCCAACCCTTTAACGGAATAACGGAATAAAATCTAGTTGTGTACATCTAACTTTAATTTTTGTGACATTGTCAGTTATTTGTCAAAATTCATTGCAAGTGTGCAAATAGAGACAGATTTACATTAGAAAAAAAATAGTTGTCCTATTTTTTTTGCTCACGACTACTATTTTTTTAAAAATTTAATAAGATTTTTCTAATAAAAAAATATATCGCATTTTATTAACAAAAATAAATAATTTTTTACTTCCACTGGATGTGGAAGTAACTGAGTGATTGCCTTTAACTTTCTGAAATGAAAAATCAAAGATAATCACCAAATACAACTTTATTGAGAGCAATCCCTGAATTTAAAGTTTAGTTCTGCAGTAAGAAATACTGGCTGGTATCAACTTTGTGTTAAGCTTTTTCAAAGTTTTTAGTTGATAAGAAGTTTGTTATATTATATAATTTGCGTGGTGTTAAAGAATAAGACCTCCATGAAGGTTTATTAAATCTTTTCAGGAAGTAAATTGCCATAATAAAGGCTACACAAGTCCAGAACTTAAGTGATAATTCCTGAAAAGAAAAGAGTTCAAAATTAATAAAAATCCATATTAAATGGTAAAGTTGTGCATAGAGATAGAAGCTTAGTTAGTTTAATTTAATTAGAAGGGGTAAATCATTTAAAAATTTTATCCAAATCTCACAATGAGAAAAATTTGTTTAGGGAACTTTAATAATCGCCACATTGGTAATGGGAGTGGAAGTGGAGGTGGATGAAGTAAAAAAAAAAAAATTGAGGCCTTTGGTTCTTGGACACACACTAAATCACAATTTTATTTTTTTCACCCCCGTCAATAATGGGTGGGGGTGTTAATGGGGGTGGCTAATGCCAAACAATTTTTTGAGACCTTAGCTTCTCTTATACAGAATCGGAAAATTTTGCCTTTGGAATTTCATAGTTTCAACGACTTAACCGACCGCCCACAATAAAGGCGTCTATCAGTACCCTTGCAGAGGCAAAGTGTGACACGCCCCTTAATGTACATCATTGCTTGCTTCGCTCTCGCTTGCTCTTATTGCCGTATGAAATCAAACACTTTCTGATACTGTATATACTAAATACCAATTTTATGGACTCTTACTTGCTCGATTTACCTATTTACCCCCATTTCCAGAGTAATCGTGCGCACAAAAAAAGTTACAGACAGACCGACAGACAGAATTTTTTTTGCTCAAACTTAAAATCTCGACGTTTCACGACATTCTAAAGCCTATTTGGACAATACAAATTTTCAAAATTTTTTTTGTCGTTGCTATAGTTCCACTGGATGTGAAAGTAAAACTAACTGAGATGGTTATGAGAACAATGAAATATTTAGAATGTTAAACTTTTATGTTGACCTACAAGTGAGTAGCAGCAACTGCATTCTTTCTACATTCTCCATAAATAATTAACATGTCCATTCTTTCTTGAATAAAGGATCCCGCACCAAATATATGTGAAATGTTTTGTAACTTTGGAAAAAGGAACTTTCAAATGTAACCCGGGTCTGAAAACCCGCCGTTTCCGAGTTACAGGCAGTCGAAAAATGTATAAAGTAGGGATTTTCGCTTCTCACGGATTGATCGACAGTGGATAATAATAAACATCCCCATTCCGTGGAATATCGAAGGGCTCAGCTAGTGCTATTTAAAATCGAAATAAAACTTTTGCGATTCAATGAACTTAATCTATGAACAGATATATTTTTCTTTTATAAATAGAGGTAAAAACCGCTGCCCAAGGAATCACTACTTCCACATCCAGATTCTCTATCCAAGTCACTCACAACGAAAAAACTTTGTATGTGAAAATAATTGTTTATGGAACTTTAATAATATAATATTTGAAATCCTCTACCCCAAAAACCCATAAAACGATACCCCACATCGGTAGTGGGGTGGGGGTGGTGGTAGGGGGGTGTTAGTGGGGGTGGATGAAGTAGAAAAATATTTTGGGGTTTCTGGTTCCTGTACATATACTAAATCACAATTTATTTTCATCCCCTTTAATAAGGAGGTGGGGGTGGTAATGGGGGTGGCTAATGCCAAAAATTTTTTTGAGACCTTAGCTTCTCTTGTATATACTAAATACCAATTTCATGGACTCTTACTTGCTTGATTTACCCATTTACCCCAAATTTACCCCAATTTACCCCCCAACCCTTCGACGGAACAAGATGAAAATATAATCTAGTTCTAGATCTCGTTAAAGTACATATGTGTACCAAATTTCAAGTCAATATCTTAAACGGTTCCAGAGTAAACGTGCGCACAAAAAAAAGTTACAGACAGACCGACAGACAGACCGACAGACAGACCGACAGACAGACAGAAAATTTTTTTCGCTCAAACTTAAAATCTCGACGTTTCATGATATTTTAAGCCTATTTGGACAACAAAAATTTTTAAAAATTTTTTTGTCGTTACTATACTTCCACTGGACGTGGAAGTAAAAATATGCAAAACTTCGGAATAATGTCATATTGAACGAATTTCGTTCATTTTTGGCAGTATAATAGTAAATGCTTCACAGAAAAGTTTCTATATTGTGCGGGGGCTTGCTAATTTATAGGGGGTGGATTCCACCCCTCACGGGGTGGCACTTAAAAAAAATATATATTTATTGGAGCTGAAGTAGAATCAAATTTTAAGAAGAAAAGGTTCTATGCAATTTTTCACATAAATTGATAGTTTTTAAGTTATAACGACTTCAAAATTGAGATTTTAGCTTAAAAAAAAAAGGTATTTCTAAACGGCTTTCGTCAAGTATCTCTATTACTTTATCGAAAAAATGTTACAAACCAATTACAAAAAGTACAAACAGGGAATTAATTATATTTCTTGTTTATTGATGTAGGATTAATAATTTCGGAGATATTTAAGTTTACATTTGGCATCCAAGTGTTCATAAGATAATTATTTAGAGTGAGAGTTAAATATCTCAGAAACTGTGGGGATGCTAATGGGTATTGCTAAATAGTAGGTAATGCTAAAAGGACGCTAATAGGTAGAATAATAAGTTATTAATTAGGCTTTCAACTGTTTTTTTATTTTTTCTGTAGCATAAAAAACAAGTTATGACCGGAGCAATGAGTGTCTACACATTTTTTTAATAACAACATCGCCATTTTGTTACTGTAATTAGCTAGTAATTATAAAAAAGGAATTTCAAACACTGTTTCTCATTAATATATAGCATGACGTAGATGCTCAAATTTTTTGGTTTGTATACAGCACTTGCTTTAGAAAAAAAAATACAGTTTAAACTATAAAGGTATTTTCCATAAGACTTATTTTTTTTTTCCTTTTCCAAATATCTCAATAAATATTAGTTTTATTGAAAAATGTATAGAGACCAAAAATAAAGCTCATAAACTCAAAATGAATTTCGCTTGTTTATTTCTTTACGTAGATTTGATAGTTTCGGAGATATGAAAGTTAACAAATGGCGTCCGAACGTTGATAAGACGAAAAATGCAGATTAAATGTTAAATATCTCAGAAATTGTGACACCTACGTCACGCATGCTAAGAAGTGAAACTAAAGACAATTAATTGCGCTTTCAATTATTTTTTAATCGTTCCTGTAGCATAAGAAATAAAGAAGTTATGACGGAAAAATATGCGTATTTATATTTTTTTATATAAAAAGGTCGCCATTTTGTTACTCTAATTAGCCATTAATTTAAAGAAATTATCTCAAATACAGTTTTTCATTAAGATGTAGCATTACCTAGATGCTCAAATTTTGTTGCTTATTTAAAGCACTTGCTTTAGAAAAAAATGCATTTTAAACTTTAAAGGTAATTTCAAAACACTTGGATACCAAATATAAACTTAAATATCTCCGAAATTATTAATCCTACATCAATAAACAAAAAATATAATTAGTTCCCAGTTTGTACTTTCTGTAATTGGTCTGTAGTATTTTTTCGATAAAGTAATACTTTTCGAAATACTTAACGAAAGGCGTTTGGAAATACCTTTTTTTTTATGATAAAATCGCAATTTTGAAGTCGTTATAACTTAAAAACTATCAATTTATGTGAAAAATTGCATATAACCTTTTCTTCTTAAAATTTGATTCTATTTCAGTTCCAATAAATATATATTTTTTAAGTGCCACCTCCTGAGAGGGGATGGCATCCAAATTAGCAAGCCCCCGCACAATATAGAAACTTTTCTGTGAAGCATTTACTATTATACGTACTGCCAAAAATGAACGAAATTCGTTCAATATGACATTATTCCGAAGTTAAAACCTCTAGTTACTGTACTAAAATATGTTACACAATCATTATTATACAAATTAAATATTCTAATTCTATTCTACTCTATACGTGTATATTGGGATTTCTTCGTTCAAAAAAAAAACATTTCCACAGCCGAGGAGGATCGACCCTTAAGATTACATTCAAGACAAGTGTCCTTGCCTGGCTACCAATCAGCCATTTTATTCCCCAGTTTTCTGAGGTGACATCTTAAAGTCATTTGTTACAATAATCCAAGGTACAACATTTAATTGAAAATGCTAATTTAGAGCTTCAATTAAATCTCTGGTTCTCTCAAGGGTAACGTATAAAAATGAGAACACTGAATCGCGCAACCTTTCTTATTAAGTTAGGAGAGAAAGTAATAAATTTTTAAAATTCTAAATAAGACATTAGGTAAAGGAAGCAAAGCAAAAATAAAGGAAATAAATCTGCGCTCGCCACAGTGAGCTCAAATCATTTATTTTAAATGAAATTGGTTGAGAGTAAAGTGTTTTATTGCTTGCCAAGTAACGTTGTTCTAGTCTTACACCAAATTAACATTTATGTGCCAATCTAATCTAACTTAGTTGTAGTTTATATGTTTGTGTAACTTTTATTTTTGTACTTATTATGTGTTATTATACTCTTCGCAAATTAGAAAACTAAGAGTATGTTGCATGTTGCATATGATTGGTGATTGATGATTGGATTGTCATAACGTTGTCAATGCCACGAGTGAAACAGTAAGAAGATATATAAAGGGCTTTCAGTTGACCGAAGCCCCTACTGATGCTATGAATTTTGCTGTATAGAAGTATTTTTTCATCAGTAAATTATATTATTTTGACAGTTGACAGCTGCCAAATTCTGTCAGCCATTTAATACTTTAATGAGTTTTTTCTTCAAACGTCAGAAAAACATGACATTTCTTAACTCATTTCATGACATTAAAGTTTTACTTTTTAGACGGCTGTGCGTTGCCATTAACAACGGAGGTAAAACTACTTTTTCTATTTCCTTCTGTAAATTTGCTGCAGCAAATTTACATAAGGGAGTAGAAAAACTACTTTTCAACATTTTGAAAATTTTTTTCTTCAAATAGGCTTAGAATGTCATGAAACGTCGAGATTTTAATTTTGAGAAAAAAAAATTCTGTCGGTCTGTGTGTAACTTTTTTGTGCGCACGATTACTCTGGAACCGTTTAGGATATTGACTTGAAATTTGGTGCACGTGTGTATTCTAACGATATCTGGAACTAGATTATATTTTGATCTTATTCCGTTGAAGGGTTGGGGAGGTAAATTGGAGTAAATAGGTAAATCAAGCAAGTAAAAGTCCATAAAATTGGTATTCAGTATATATAAGAGAAGCTAAGGATTCAAAAAATTTTTTGGCATTAGCCAACCCCATTACCAACCAACAATTATTAAAAAAATAAAATCGTCATTTAGTGTGTTTACAAAAACCAAAAGCCTCAAATTTTTTTTTTACTTTATCCTCCTGTCGAAGGATCTGGAACTTTCACGGCTGCATAGCGGTATCTTTGTTCCAAAAAAATGTTGAAACTGCTCAGTTGAACAGAAAACTTTAAAAGACGGTGCAGAAATTACTATGAAGTACCCCCTAACGCTTTTCTACCTCTTTAGAGGGTGATTCTCAATAATGAGGCTGCACAGCGGTATCTTGACCCAATGGGGTTATTTCATGTGTGTAAAAAACTTAAAAATACCTACTAATTTGAACAGTAAAATATACGAGGATAACGTAATAGCAAATAAAATCACTTTGATATTTGTTAATTATTCATAAATCCACATAAACTATACTACTCATTTTAAAGTTTATTAACGCGTTACGTCAATGGTTGTAATTTTATTGTTGTTAGATTGCTGCCCTGTCAATACCAAATGTATTACTAATATTTTAACTTCTAGTTTTCCAGTTTGCAAATAAATAATTTGAATTTTGGAAATTGCGACGAGGCGCATATTTTCGGCCACAACTTTGTTGTTTTTTATATTCGAGCAAAAAAAAGTGCGTCGGAAAGCTCGATCAATTTTCTTTAGAATTGGTGTCTACAAATATTTTGAAAAAACTGATAATTAGCGAGATTCTTGGGAAAATGGAAGAAATTTCACGTTTTCCTAGAAAATGCATGAAAATGTTAAAAAAAACATTTTTCCCAAAAACGTTTGTTCTGAAGGGCCGAGATTAATGGCGCGCCTACGTAATACATGATATTAAGAGTCCATCGTAATTGAGATCAATTTCAGTTAATTACCGATTAATTACGGTGACAAAATGGCGAAATTTTGCAGAAAAAAAAAGTTCTCACTTTCGCCCCTTTAGCCCAGTAAATGAAGACATTTTGACTGGACAAAATTACGAGAAAGCTGTGGAGACCTTCATTGAGGTGCTTTTAATACATCCTGAGAAGTTCGAGCAATTTGAGCCATGGGGGGGGGATTAAAGGGGAAATTTTCAGTTTTTTGCCATTATCTGGAAAAGTATCACTTTTTCGACAAAAATAGTTATGAGCAAAAACATTTATTATAAAATTCTACACAAAAAAGTTAATCGTTTTTGAGTAAAAGTTACGGAAAGCTACAATGTCTGTATTTTTTTAACAGTAACAAACAGTAGGCCTAATCCACATCTGACACTCAAAACAATCCTTTGCATAAATCATTCATTCTCTCCTAGCAGATCTAATTCCGTGTCAACTTCATCGTCCTCTTCATAAAGAGCTTCGTCAATTGGCTGATAAGTTAGTTGTTGGTATCGTATCTTCAACTAAGTAATATGGGAACGTACAATAAGACACAAGTGTTCACTTTAACTGTTTACTATGATCTAATCTTTTACAAGGAGAATCTGCTTTTTTATATAAACCTTATAGTGTGAGATCCCAGAGCCGCCAGACCTACGTCATTTTAGCAAAGCTAATATTTTGACAACATATAGTATAATATCTAGTTAAGAACGTATGCGTATTTGCTAGTTTGAAAGCGGGGCCCTTTTGCAGAAAACAGGTACAAAAGGTACATAAAAATTTTACTCCGCACGTTAAAGTATGATAGCTGGATTATTTTACAAGTAACACGCTAACTACATGGTGTAAGCATCAACACTTGGGTAAGTGCTTTCCCAAGTGTTGTGTTATTTTTAATTAGTTTTAGGTCTCTGCGTAGACAGCAATTTTTAATAATATTATTAGTTTTTAAGTTTGTTTATAACAAACAGGAGAGCTAATCCCCCTCCCCCCCGTTAACCGTTAAGCCGAACCGGACCTGCCCCGTCCCACCTTACATTCACCACAGCACCACGTGCCGTGGTTGTTTGGTTGGCCCCGGGCCAGGATCCGGCAAGGCACATAGTTGTACTAAACTTAAGAATAAAATCTGTTTTGTTTGTTGTTGTTGTCAACCTCCGAATCTTGAGGTCCGAGGTTCGATCCCTGAGCATTCTCAGTTTTTTTTTCAAATATACGTACTAAGAAAAAAGTTATGGCCAAACATAATAAATATTTCCCTATCAGTTGTCTCTTTCTTGGTAATCGCCATCATAAGTTAATATTTGTTGAAAAAAAAGCTGAGAACGCTCAGGATCGAACCTCGGACCTTAAGATTCGGAGGTTGACGTTTACACCGCGTCGTAAGAGTGTCACATGGAAAATAAACCAGCTATCATAATTTAACGTACCGAGTAAAATTTTTATGTACCTTTTGTACCTGTTTTCTGCAAAAGGGCACCGCTTTCAAACTAGCAAATACGCATACGTTCTTAACTAGATATTACACTATTTGTTGTTAAAATACTAGCTTTGCTAAAATGACGTAGGTCTGGCAGCTCTGGGATCTTGGACTATTATCTTTTAACATGATACCGTCGTAAGATTTTGTAGCGTATGTATGTTATATGAATAATTATAAGAATTGAGATAACGTAAGCAGTGTCGCTACTTGGATACCAACTCCTAACTCCTTCCGTCGAAGTGTTAGCATCGTCTTCTGGCGATGAACTCCCAAGGGTGGTGTGGATAACTTTTGCGTCTTCCATCTATCTTTATTGGACAAGCATCGTGGCAATGTTTTGAAGCATCATCTGCAGCATCCGAAGTAAATTAGGGTGCTGATTGTAAGGAATAACATTACGAACAGGGTGATTAGTAGCCAGTAATTTGAGGATTCCAAGAGGCTAGCAGGTTCTGGAATGAAGTGGGTCGTTTTTGTTGCCTTGGCTAATTCTTTTAGGGCTCTGATATCGGAGAGGTCAACTTCCTTCAATGGTAATGGTTTATCCTTATTTACAGTAAGGTTCCATAGTTTGGGTACCTCGATTTTTGGCAGCAGAAACATCGGAAGTGGGACTTCACTTTTTGTTGCCGTGAAGCATTGATTTGCTATCGTGTGGGCAGGTGGAGGACAACTGGTTGGCTAATGGTCTGGATTCCATTTTGGCAATCTGGGATTTGGAGAGTATTAACTGGTATGACCAATATATGATTTTCTTCTAATGTGGTTAATATTGGCCTCGTGACTGATACATCGTGATCATAATTGGATGAGACAGCTATCATCCCGTGGTTGACTGGATGAGTTGCAGATATGTACGTCTTCTATTCTCGGACAACTATGTGCTGTGGCAATGTAAGTGTCGGTACTCATTCCAAGGTATGGAGTAGTGGGGATGATTGTAAGGTTTTGAATGGGAACCGGTGTTAATGGTAGTAGGAGTAAATCTCGGTTGTTAAGATTGGCAAACTAATTACAAAAATTATAAGCTTATCTGAAAAGTGAACGGTTGTTCCTAAATATGAATAATAATTTTGAAAGTGCTTTAAATCTAGAATGTTTTGGCTATTATAAAGTTCTCTTGCTTTGCTCAAAATATAGACTCAATAGACTCTGTTTGGGTAAAATTGAATTATGAGCTGAGTTCCATGAAGCGAACGTGAACATCTTAAAACGTTCATATTTTTTGAAAAACACCTGCAGGAGGGCCGTACAATGCAAAGAGGAAGAGTTCTAGTTGATCCGCATCGTAAATTGCACAAGGCAAGTCGAAAATTCGGTTCGGCATGAACGAATTAAAAGTAGCATTTTTTGACATTTAGCGAAAACGACCAAACAAATGTCAGTCACACATATAAAATTATTTAATGTCCTACAAGTTTGTTATTTTACAATAACCACCCTATTTTGAGATACATTAAATGAAAAATAACGCCCTAGGGCGTTATGAATATCTATAACGCCCTAGGGCATTATAAAATTATAATACAACCCAAAACAAGCAAATTATGATAGCGTTATTGACAGACAAAATGCGTTGCTATGCAACGGCGGCGTTTACAAACAATTTTGATTTTTACTCTCTTTTAAATCAAATCGTTCTGAACCTAATAGATGTCAAATTAATAAATCGTAAATGTCAAAAAAAAAATAATTCGAATTAAATAACAGACTTGCAGGGCATTAAACGTTGAAGGCACCACGGGTGTTATAGGATAATGACGCCCTCAGTCGACGTACATTCCCTCGGGCCAGAGGCCCTCGGGATTGTACACTGCCGACCTCGGTGCGTTATTATCCTTATAACACCCTTGGTACCTTAATAACTATAACGTCAATAAAAAAAAATGCCGTTACATATACTTAGTTATTACTAGTCCTAGAATGCCAGTTCAATGTAAATACAAATTATGAAATAACCCCATTTAATTGTGTAAGCATAAATTAAAGATATTTTATTTTTGTCGTCGAATTTATCTCCCAAATTGTATGCTAATGATTGATCATTCAATATAACTTAAAAAAACTAAACAGTACATTGCCTAAATCTCTCCAGATAGATATTACAGTTTAACTGAAATCTTTCCCAAAATCTTTCATTATAAACTCTTAATATTGGTTTCAAATTTTCTTTTAAAATAATATAAACTCATTCACGATTTTAATAATTTTAATAGCATTTTTATGTGCAATAATTCTCCAGGTGTATAAATAAGTAAAGTATAAAAATATATACAATTTTTAATGAGTTTTTGGCAATATACGTTAATATACATTTGAATAATTTCTAAAAACTAAAATAAACAATATATCAGTGATAAAAGTCTTTTATTCTAAAATTATATACCTAATATTTTCATTTTAATCATAACAATAATATAATTTACTCTGATTTATTTATTAGTGTGGCATAAAAACCCAATAAAATAAATGAATTACCATTTCGCTACAAAGTATATGTAGGCAATACTAAAAATATTATAATGTCTATAAGGTCTTCTATAAATAAATTTGTTATTGATTTTAAATGATTTTAAGATTTTTTTTATAATTGTTTACTTTTAGTGGTACAGGGTGCTCACAAAAATGCGTAGCATTTAAGAAGAAGAATAAAATGAACTGAACATTTTGAAAATGTTGGTTGGTAATAAATCTCAACATCTAGTGGTAATGATGAAGCATGTAAATATAGAATATAATATTTAAATAATAATAATAAACAATCAACCAATCATAAATAATTCAGTAGGCTAATGACCAAGGTCCTTCTGCCTTATATAATATTTAATTTTCATAAAAAAATTAATACAGAATTATTTTTGATTTTTTTAAACAATATCTCATTTAAATTTGAAACTGAAGGCATAATAATTTCGGTTAAGGTTCTTCTGTACACTACAGCCGTCAGTCGTTCATCAATAATGACGTAAACACGGGGACACGGGAATGCGAATAAACGAGATTATCACAGAAACAGTACCAAAATTGCTAAGTGATATCCATGTAAAATTATACATAAATACAATTATATAAAATTACATATAAACACAAGATACGTATTAAAGTGACTTAAAATGTAATAAAATATCCTGAGGTACCTAGGTTCCGGTATCAGTCTGGATTCTAGATCTGGGACATAGTGAATACTTCTACATCCAGATTTTCTATCCAAGGCTCTCACAACGAAAAAAATATTGTATGTGGAAATAATTGTTTATGGAACTTTAATAATATAATATTTGAAATCGCCTACCCAAAAAACCCATAAAACATTGGTAGTGGGGGTGGTATTGGAGGTGGATGAAGTAAAAAAAAAATTGAGGCCTTTGGTTCTTGTATACACACTAAATAACAATTTTATTTTTTTCACCTCCTTTAATAATGAGGTGGGGGTGGTAATGGGGGTGGCTATATGCCAAAAAATTTTCTGGGACCTTAGCTTCTCTTATGGACTCTTACTTGCTTAATTTACCTATTTATCCCTTATTTACCTTAACCCTTCAACGGAATAAGATCAAAATATAATCTAGTTCCAGATCTCGTTAAAATACATGCATGTACCAAATTTCAAGTCAATATCTTAAACATAGTAATCGTGCGCACAAAAAAGTTACAGACAAACCGACAGAAAGACAGACAGAATTTTTTTTTGCTCAAACTTAAAGTCTCGACGTTTCATGACATTCTAAGCCTATTTGAACAATACAAATTTTAAAAAAATTTTTGCGTTACTATACTTCCACTGAATGTGGAAGTAAAATTGGGTAGTGGGTGGACATTTGGAAGTAGATTGTAATTGAGTGTTATGTCGAAGTAAAGTAGCTGTCTGTAAAAGGAGGATAGTGATTAACGCGTACAATGAAATCTGTTAACGTTTGAATTGGACGGGGGTGTAATTAAAAGTAAGATTTACAAAGGCTTATCAAATCACCGCACAGTGGTCCCAAATTGAGTTGTTTGGTTCAAAAATGGCTAGAGAACGCAAATCTTGTCGAAAATGAACGATTTTTTTTTCTAAATTAAAGCTTGCCGAAATTCCAACAATCCTCGGATCCCGAATTTTGAAAAAAAAAAATTTCTTTATTTATTACATTAAGTTAAAGGTCAGAAAAAATGTTTTGGTGTTTTACTCATATTTACAACTTTTCTGATTTAATATGCTGAGTCCCACAAAAGTTACTTACATATGCACATTTCGTGATACATCAATCTCATAATTATAACTTGCTCGACGGCCAACTGGCCGAATTGACTGAAGCAAGCTTTCATGCACAAGCATATGCAGACGATATGTCTATCATGATAAGAGGCCAATTTGGTGTGACTACTACAGAGTTTAAAGTTCAGATTTGGTGAAACAAATTGGCTGTCTGTTCAAAAACTACTCTCAGGGCATATACTGTTCTGGTAAAATCATAACATATGCGGCTCAGGTGTGGTGACAATTAGGGCTCATATATGTCAAGGTCAAAGGCTAGAGTGTTTAAGAATAACAGTAGCAATCAGAACATCTCGAACAGCTGCATGAAGGTCATTCTTAGACTTGCGCCCTTGCATGCGGAAGTGGAACTGGAATCCAGGAAAAGAGACGTATCAAGGGCTGGGGCATACCAAGGCTCTACTTCTACGATCGAGTACTCAGACAGAGGACGCATCTTCTAAGTTTCGAAGATCTGGAATGCTTCACGGACGGATCGAAGACTCAGGAGGGAACCAGTGCTGGCGTATATGGATGTAAATCAAGAACTTATCTGTCGGTGCCACTTGAAAAGTAACGGCTAGTAATATATTTCAAGCAGAGGTACATGCCATCTTACTGTGTGTAGGCGAAAATTTCAGAAGACAAGCATATTTATATATGCAGATATAGTCAAACGCCTTTAACGACTCTCGTATCAAACCACATAACCTCCTTGCTGGTGCTGAACTGTCGAAATATTTTGACAGCTGTCCGAACACAGTGGTGTTGATGACAATGAAGGAGCAGTGGGAGAAGGAGCAAAAAGTTCTTTCCCTGGCCCGGAGCCAACCTTTGTTTTGCCATGCTATCAGCGCTACGAAACTGGGCCGTGACACAGTTCCGGGGCTCAAGCTCCCGGAATGAGACAGACTAGCTCCATATAAAAGGACCTTCAACTGACTCCACCTTGGGCTCGATAGAGAAAGAATGAAACGGATGGTATGCCTGTCAAACAAGACACTATCCTCCGAACAAACACCTATATGCAATAAGGTTGCAGGACGATCTTATTTGTCGGGTGTGTGGAGTGGAGGATGAAACCATCACTAATGTTCTATGCAATTTCGCACCACTTGGAGCGTCAAAGTATAGGTATATCGAAAGACAATTTTTACACCAAGAGGAATAATGAGATCTACCTTGGACTAGACTGCTATCCGTCGTGGAATGCACTGTTCTTTTTTAGGAAATCTTACATCTTTGTGTACACCAATGTATACCAACCGGAAAAGGAAAATGAAGTTTTGATACCACCTTAAATAAACATTTTGAAATGTATGTTAACCCAGTTTTTTGCAAATGATGGTTAATTATGCAGAACTAGCAGCAGGCACTCAAAAGGACAACAAAATGTAAACTCATTAAATAATAACGTCATCAGTAAAATCAAGAATGCATTGTAATACGCAGCCCACGCGATTTAACTGAAAACGAAAGCTCGTATTTACTTGCTAATACACAAATGACTTGCACGAGCCTTATAAAAAGGCCAAACTTTCAAATTTAACTCGACCTAAGCGAAATTGAAAATATTCTCATAAGTATATGCGTAGCGTGGGCCATAACTGCCGAGAGGATACTCGTATATCATTTGGAAAAGTCATAAAAAATATATATGATTCATCAAATATATCTGACAGCTGTCGAAACTAAGATACACGCCTACGCGGGTCTCGTGCGACCATTCAAAAACGCAGAATGACATATAGGCCCGAGAATCCAATAACTCTCATATCAATAGTTGATGGATAAACTGGGATCCTTTGAGCATTAAAGGTAACATAAAAGTGTTTATGGGAATTCGGAAGAAGGAAATAGGAAAAGCTGCTCTTATTTATAATCGATCATTTGACTGTAAAAGATAGCTTTCAATATCACCGTATCATTTTCTACATAAAATGTAAAAAATGAGATGAAAACCTAATAAAAAAAAGTACATAAATTAGACAATATATAAATTGGTCTATAATAATAATTAATATATTACTGTTAAATTATTAAATTCCTAATTAACTTTGGATGCTTAAATGGAAAAAATTCTGTTAAGCAAATCGTGATAGTAACATTTTAATTCCTGAGTTATTGGCCAATGATTACTTAAATCAGTAGTAGAAATAGTTATTTCAGAATTTAGAGGGATCCTCAACAGTTGAGGACCTAGGCATTGTAGAAGATCTTACTGCACTGACTGTGCGTTTGAAGGGCACAACAAAAATGTATATGTTGAGGGCGTAAGCCGTGCCTTCTACAATGTTTAACGATGTCTTTCCACTCTCAAAGGGTTCTTATAACTCTTAAAATATGACTTAGGATCGGAGTTCTATAATACACGAAAACCATAAAAATTCTGTACTTATTGTTAATTGCTATCCGATCTTTCTCCAATATGTCTTCCTTCGCCGATTCGATTCTTTGTTATATGTCTTAAATTCTAATCACTTTTTTCTTTCACTTTTATAAAATTAGAACAGACGTGTGAAGTTCCTTAAAAATCAGTCGATCCAACATACAGAATTCGCACGAGGTGTTAAAACTCAGTAAATAAGGCAAGAATTCAATTAATACGAATATATAATAATTATAATAATAAAACGTCTGTTTATTGCATAGGTACAAAAAAAAATACATTCAACTCTTAGCCTAATACAATGTGAGCGAAATTTAGTCAAAGGCTATTCTTACATTTAGCTCAAAATATATCGATCAAAGTTCAAATTTAACGATTTGTAAAGTTCCCAACTAATTAAATATAAAATAAATTACATCTGCATACCAAACATGGCAAGTGGAGACACATCCCGTGGAGGATGTCTAATCGCAACTACACTTAATGATGAGAGTGATGATCAATCGACTGGCAAAAAATTGCGATTGCGAGTACCTATTTGAACAATACAAACAAAAAATATTAGCTGTGCAAGTGAATGGTGCCATATGATAGCACGGTCATGCCCGCCTACAACTTCTACTCTTTATGAAAGTACATTCACCACTACTAGAATTTCTGAATATTGGCAATGTGACGTAAGAGGGTAAAAGATAATGGTACTTGTTGAAATAAGATTGTTTACTTGGTAAGTATGTTATTTTACTCTTTATTAATTATATTTAACTTATTAAGTGCACTGTGAAATCTAAACATCGTGAGACAGTGCCCGACTTGCAAAAGCATTAGAGTTACAAGCCCCCAAACATACTTTTCATAGGTAAATAGGAAACTGTTGTGTGTCAGAAACAGAGGCGTACTATTTAAAATTATGTCATTCAGTTTGTAAAATTAGTACTCCAGCTCTATTTTAAAGCAATAATTAATTATGATCGTTTTAAAATGTTAGTAGGATAGTATGGCTGCGTGAAGAGTCAATTATGTAAATATTTTTTTGAAAAAGTTCTTTTCTTTTTATTGCCGAAAATCTGATTTCTTTCACTTCAATATTAAGTTATACTCATATTAAAGATATAATATTAATACAGTTAGATGCCTCGACAATTTTATTAATGTTTAAATGCATTGTATAATTGCGTATCATCTGCGTATGCCTGTACGCTGTAAAAAACTTACTGTAGACAAAATATCGGCAGTTTATATTATGAATAATATAGGGCCAAAAATAGATTCCTGCTGGACGCCAGATCTTATCTTTATACTGGAAGAAAAATTACTGTCAATACATAGTTTTGTGCCTCTTCGTCTAAATTTGAAGTTATAAGTGAAACTCAAAATATGTCAGATCCCTAATATTTAAGGTTAGTGCACAGTAGCTTTAGAAAAATCTAGCAGCATCAATACACTAACCAGCTCATTGTATATTCTTATCATTTGTGTAACGTTTGCTAAAGCTTTAACTGTACTATAGCTTTTGTAAAGCAACATGAGTATGGTAGCAGATTATTAAATGTGAGATATAAAGAAATTTGATTGTACATAATTTTGTTTAAGGATTTTAAACATTACAGGCATGATGCTGATCATTTTTAAATCGGAAAAAGTTCTGGGATTATTATTTTTAGGTGATCGTCTATTAAGTGCAACTTGTCTCACATTTGGTATTTTTGCTCAAAGCAGTAGTTGATTATATGAGTGATAATATTGTCATTAAATAGGCTACTGTATTCGAACATAGTTGAATAGATGTTATCACCAAAACCATCAATTTGTATTGAATATACCACAAGTAAATTATAGACAACAGCAGTTTGTATTTTTAGAATATTATGTACTTCGTCAACAAGCAAATGTAAAAATAGATTTATTATTCTTATTAATAATATTATCATTATAAAAATCAATTATTTCATTACAATTATAGTAAACATTTTGTAAATAAAAAAAAAATGCAAAATATCTATTGACTTCCAACGGATGCAGCAGTTTCTTAGGTACAGGAAAATCCTTTTTTCTACTACCGTCTATGTAAATGACCTTTGCAACCCTAGCAAAATGTGCGATAACAAAAGTAAACATTCGAGTTACTTGGTTTCTAAGGCGTTGCTAGCTACGAAAGTAGAACTTTCGTGGCCAGGACAGAAAAATAAAAAAATAGTTATTTACATTACTAGATGCAAAGTTTACTTTCATGAAATTATTTAACGTTTTTAATGAATTTTATAGTTCAAGAGATTGTCTGTGAAAATTGTTTCTATGCCAATGAAACATTTACTATCTGTCATCGGAGTTTATGTTGACCATTTTAATTTCTGGTGGTTTCAGATTAAAATAAACAAATATGCAGAGATGTGCTTTCCATATTTGATAAAAGTCTGTAGAAGTCTTGTAAGTAATATAATTGTATGCACTTATTTGGTATCACAATGAAGCTTGCATCATCACGAATCAGATTTCGCCATAAAATATGCTATCAATATACCCAATGGAAAGTTAGAAGGAAAACTTCCTGGAAACTTTCCGTCGGAAAGGGCAGGCCATTTTTTTTAAGTTTTTTGATCCGTGGCATAATATAATACCGTTTCCTTTCATTTCTGATCATAAATAAAGTATAGTTACATAAGTTTTTGTAAGAATCCTAATCATCAATAGAACTTGTTCGTTTAAATTTCCGTAATTTGAGCGTAAGTTAGAGAGCCATACTTTTAGTCACCCTGACTTGTTTAATTGGATCATGATCAAAAAGTTATAGTATGGCAGCCCATTACCAAAAACTCCCATCAAAACAGCGAGCTTTATCGTAGGGAAACTCTATAGACTATGAAATTCTAAGACACTTTTTCATACGACAAAAGTTCGAAAAACGATACGGGCGGCTGGCAAACGACTTTCCGTCTGTTGAAAAAAATGTCGTAATTTTTATACCGCGGCGAGGCAGTTCTCGATTAGTTCTCGTTAAAAAAGAAGAACAAGACATGAATTAATCGAGAACTGCCATTTTTCATTGGCCTAAATTCCAATAATATCAGTCAAAATTGTATCAAATTGGAGGCTAAAATTATCAAAACAGCGAAGCTAAAACTTTTTTCTATTTATAGAGTGGGGTGTATAAAACGATAAAAAAATGCAAACTGCCGTTTTCCGTTGGCCGTAGCTGTGCGAAATCGAATATATGATATATATGAGTGAAAGTTCATCAGATGACGATGAATTAAATGTTTGAACCTATAATAACAAACTTGACAATTTTAATCATCCTACTATCATTACTGTATGTCCGGAACAGGGTGTATACTTTCTGAAAAACAGGGAAAACCTGAAAAAGTCAGGGAATTTATAAAGGACCCTGGAACAAAACCCATGAAAATGTTCATTCGGTGGAATCGGCTGAAATTTTGGTATTTTGTAGTTCAAGTCATGCTGATCAAAAGTTCTAATCACATCGAGCCAATCCTATGGACAGTTTTTTAGATATAGCTTGTCAAAGTTAGGTAATTTACGTTATTTTAGACATTCAAGAACTTTTTACTCTTAAACTGTTAACTTTAGCAAAAAATTGCAAGGGTCGAAATATTTTTGTTATAGTCCAATAAAGCTTAAGACTTTTTTCAGAATTTTTTAATCAATTTTTAGGTTAGGTAAAATATATATATATATATATATGTCATATTTCGGCATGCTTCGGTGGGATTGGCTGAAACTTTGCTAGTTTGTAGCTAAAGTCATGCTGATCAAAAATTCCTATCGCACTGAGTCTATCCTATGAGTGGTTTTCGCTCCAGGAGTGCTTGAACATCATAACAACGAGTTATTGGGTAATTTATGAGCGTGTTTATGAATGGCTTCCAGCGTGTTTGTGTACGTGCACAAAAAATGTAATGTAATGTAATGTAAAAATAAGCTTGTATTATTGTTAATATATGTGTAAAGTCACGTCCCTGTAAATCAGAAGGTTTCTGAAATATAAAATAATTATCAGTTTTTGGGTGCTATTTTCAAAGGGCCGTAACTCAAGGTATTTGCGGATATATTTTTGCATGTAGAATCTGCACCACAAGTTTATCATCGATATTTCTGGATAACCTTGTATACACTGACACATACATATACACAAACGCATGCACGCAATACACAAACGCGCTGGAAGCCATTCATAAACACATACATATAGATTACTCGTTACCTCGTTGTTAAGACCTTCAAGCACTCCTGGAGCGAAAACCACTCATAGGATCGACTCAGTGCAATAGGAATTTTTGAACAGCATGACATCAACTACAAAATAGCAAAGTTTCAGTCAATCCCACCGAAGCATGACAAAATATGACATATATATATTTTACCTAACCTAAAAATTGATAAAGAAATTCTGAAAAAAATTCTTGAGCTTTATTTGACTTGAACAAAAATATTTCATCCCTTGCAATTTTTTGCAAAAGTTAATAGTTTAAGAGTAAAAAGTTCTTGAATGTCTAAAATGACGCAAATTACCTAACTTTGACAAGCTGTATCTCAAAAATTGTCCATAGGATTGGCTCGATGTAATAAGAACTTTTCATCAACATGACTTAAACTACAAAATACCAAAATTTCAGCCGATTCCACCGAATCAACATTTTCATGGGTTTTGTTCCGGGATCCTTTATAAAAAAAGTGAAGGAAAATGTATGAAAACTACTTATATCCAAGGTTGTTCCCATCTTGCACCCCCACGCTCGCTAAAAAATTTTTTCATTTGTCCTTCCCCCACTCATCAATTTTCATTTTCGAGCCGAAAAAATTTCTGAAGTTTTTATTGAAAAGTCCTGGAAAACCTGAAAAAGTCAGGGAATTCCAAATTATGAATTGGTATACACCCTGCCGGAACTTTGAAATTCAATTCAAATTCCATTTAAACAAATTCTCTGAGAGCTTGTGCTTACAAACAGCCTTAATTTGCTTTTTTTTTTGTCGCGGCGGAAATCAATTTTCTCAAATGTGAACGGGAATAAGTTCAGTTTATATTTTTTTCATCTTCTTATTAATATTTGGAATAGCCCGAAGTGGAGAACTGCCTCGCCGCGATGACTTATCAGCCCTCAAAATTAAGCAACATGCGAATGTAACCACTCGTAACCAGGGTGTATTAAATAGGTGATGCGACGACAACCCTCACAGTGGCTTCATAAGTGTGGCTCAGTGGCTTTGTACATAATGTAATAGATGGCAGGACCAATAAGTTCTCTCATTACTTACGCATAGATAGATAATTTTACTGTGCATACGTGCATACAGTGTTGCATACAAACGAAAGGCCGGGAATGTATGCAATTCCCGGCCTTTCGTTTTTTGTTTAGTGAAACAAGAGTCCAGTGACATCTGACATTAAGTAGCTAAATTAAAACATTGAAAGAATATATGCAACACTATAAGCAGCATTGCACGTGTCGCCACAGCTAACCTTAAAAATATATTTTTCAAGAGTTTTACGAGTATTACGTAGCTATTATTAAAATTTCTGCCTGGTTCCTGTACTTTCAACCAAAATCAAGTTCAACATAATTTGTATGAAGTTTTAAATAGTTTGTCACAATAAAATAAGACACTTTTTGCAGGTTAGGAATCTAACCTATAATTAGCAGTCTATTTTTATTAATCAACAATATTGAAAAATTATTTGCGTGAATTTTTAAATATTTGCTTGGAGCCAGTATGGCTCCAACCTAAAATTGCCTATACAAACATTAAAAATGAGAATAAACGAAAAAACCTTAAAATTTGAGGTTATGTTAGTTATACGATGCACATGCCCAGGTAATTGTAGGACCTTATTGCTCGCGCCATCTACTAAAGTAAATAGAAACCATGCACTTATGAAGCCATTATTATAATAGGAAAGTGCCGTACGTCGGACCACCTATTTAATACACCCTGCTCGTAACTGAACTAGTAAAAAGTTCCGCTCGACTTTCTTGTGGTCAAGAGACATCGAAACTACTCGGTAATGAGCAGAACTGCCTCGCCGCGGTGACCAGAATTTTGACCGATGACTAATGTCATTATTTCTGTCTTTGTAACTCGTCGTATCAGTCAAAAGGGCAGTTCTCATTTTTTTCTCATCAGATATACTTCCCTCGACAAGAAGACATAAGAAACTGCCTCGCTGCGAAGACCGAGATGACGGGTTTTTCTTTACATGTTCATAGCTCGATTTGAACCCTTTAGGACAGGTAAAACGTTCCGTCACCCTGAACTTTTCTTCTCAGCTCTCCAAGACTTGATGAGAAACGCTTGAATTATCTTCGCTAAAGTAACTCGAAAATCTTGGTAGAGGGCTGCCGTATTATAAAATTAAAAAAATAAAAGTATTTTAAGACATATCTGTGAAAAAAAGTATCGAATTTTGCTCAAATAAATATATAATTTTATTGTACTAACATTTTTATCGACATCATCACCACAAAAATGACACCCAGAAAGTAAGAGAAATACAATCTGTGGACTGCAGCGCAGTCTTACGCTTAGGCCCCATAATTAATTCTAAAACATTCGCTAGACGTTCACCGCCAATATAAACAGGGATTTAAACGGTTTATGTATGCCTATAATTATACGATCCAAACCTGCAAATATTTATCTGTTTATATTAAATTATCCTCCCGACCTTACAATGTGGTGATTTATTTTAGAGAGACCTTACACTTGAAACTTACATGGTTGCTATGTAAATTTATATAGACCGATCATTAATTAATGTAATCGTAAAATTAGATGGTAATGTTTAAATTTAGCTGTAATTTGACGGTAACATCTTTAGAGAATGCGAGAGAATTATAAATATAACATAACTGGCTTGACTTGGGATGGAATTTGCACTACGTTATTAATTTATACACCGAATATCCACGTTTTAAAAGAAATTTTGACTTAAATCAAATTTATGGTAATGCGTAATAGTGGATTAAAAGAATTCGGTGGTTTTCGAAGAAAAACTCGAAGCGTAACATATTTTAAAAATCGTTAAACTTCGACAATTTGATTAAAGAACATTTTTTAGGATTTCCCAAAAAATAGAACGAATAATATATGAAAAATCTAAACAGAGAATATATCTGCTGTTTATGAAATCCTATAAAAAATATTCTTTATTGTAACTACAACCAAACAAAAAAATTTGTAAAGGTAAAATTGATAAAATGCACATTTTGCATACTTTAGTCATTAATTATTTTTTTCTGTTGGATGATGACTCTGTACTTATTTTTAAATAAAAACTAAGGTTATTTTACTGACAATTGTGTCATTTTCCTCCATTGCGTCTATATTAATTTTTTAGAGTGACCACCGTGTATAACTGTCACTAAAAGTATAGCAGGTTTCCCCCCTTGGCAGTTGTGTCAACTACATGCCAAATATTATTTTCCTCCATAGAATCGTTTCTTAAATAACAGAAAGACAACAGATCTGTCGGATTTAAAAGATCTTAATTAGTACAGTAAGTGAAGCTTTTAAATCCCAGCCCGAAAACGACGAAATGAATTTCCAAATTTTTTTCTTCAACATATTTCATAAAGTATGTACATAGGAATCTATATTGTCATTTCTCCCGCTTTTTGGTGGTTCCCACCCCTTCTTGGAGGTTAAGAGGAATCTTGACAATATATATAGATATACAAAATAATGCAAACAAACTGATCTCTAGCAGCTACATTTTTACAAATATTTCAACGATTTTTTTTTCAGAGAAAGGTAATAACTAGTACTAGAACCGGATCAAATCTTTTAAAAATCCATTAACGCAATATATTTTTTTTCAAATCACAAACTTTGGTATTGGACTATTTAAATATTTATTTTATTTTTACATACTTCGGGATAATATTTTCGAATAAAAGTTGGGCATTTCAATCTGTGATCTTTTCTTAACGTGTTACTTTAACTAGAATTCAAAAATATTAATTTTTGAAGGAGATATGGCTCAGCAAAACTATACATGCACTCAGAAAATGTAAAATAATATTTCTCAAGGCTTTCCCATCTCTACTCACGCAAGAAGGCGGACCATATATGCGTTGCGTCTTTGTCCAACTCGAAAACCTGTCTCACTCTCTTGACTCTCGATATTTTTTGTATGAATGAATTAAAGTGTTATTGGGAAGGTGTACGTAATATACAATTTTGGTGTTTTTACGGATTTGCAGCTTTACAGGGTGTATAAGGTTGAATAATTTATTTCATTTTAAATATGTGTTCAATAATATAATTTTTAACTTCGTTAATTGAAAACAGTGCTTGTCATAAAATATCCATTATTTTTTTGTTAAACTGTGCATATCTATTGTATATATAAAAGAATACCCTGACTGACTGACTGATCTATCAACGTACAAATCGCTGGGTCTAGAAACTTTGCATAGAGGTTTCTCGAATGACTAAGAAGGGATTTTTCGAAATTCGACCAAGAGGGTAAAAAGGGTGGTTGAAATTTTATACTTTTTCGGAAACGGTTAGATCTAGATGCGTGAAATATGACAGAAATATTTTTTGTTGAAATCTATTAGATACTTGTATAAAACGAAATTTAGTTTTCACTTTTTGAAGGGGTGAAAACGGGGTGGTAGATATGGTTTAAGGCGCACCCGTATTTTTGAAATCGCGTAAGTCAGAAACGTGATTATTCGAGCGATGGACTCTTTTGAGGAAATAAGAAGACACGTATACGACGGTTTTCAAAAAGAGACCCCCGAAGGGTGAACGGGGAGAGGGAGATTTTTAAGCTTTTCGGAAACGGTTAGACCTAGAAGTGTGAAATTTGGCAGAAATATTCGTTATTGGAATCTATTAGACACGAGTAAGACGAAATTTCGATTTTCACTTTTTGAAGGGGTGAAAACGGAGGTGGTAGATTGTCTAACGAGTACCCGTATTTCTGAAATCGCGTAAGTCAAAAACGTGATATTCCAGCGACGGGCTCTTCTGAGGAAATAAGGAGACACGTATTTGACGGTTTTCAAGAAGAGACCCCCCCGAATGGGTGAACAGGGAGAGGGATGTTTTTAAGCATGAGATTTGAGACATACTCGCCCATATGTGCTCTACTGTCGATTAAAATAATTATTTTTTCGTTCAACTTGCTCTAACACAAAAATAGAATAATGAATTGTACTATGGATGCGCAGTTGGTTTCCCTGAGTACCATGGATGCGCAGTGGGTTTCCACGAGTGCAATGGATGCGCAATGGGTTTTCTCGAGTACTGTGGATGCGCAGTGGGTTTCCTCGAGGGCCATGAATGCGCAATGGGTTTCCCCGAGTACTATGGATGGCAGTGGGTTTCCTCGAGTGCAATGGATGCGCAGTGGGTTTCCCCGAGTACTATGGATGCGCAGTGGGTTTCCTCGAGTGCAATGGATGCGTAGTGGGTTTCCTCGAGTACAGTGGATGCGCAGTTGGTTTTCCTGAGTACGATGGATGCGCAGTGGGTTTCCTCGAGTGCAATGCATGCGCAATGGTTTTCGCCGAGTACTATGGATGCGCAGTGGGTTTCCTTGAGTGCAATGAATGCGCAGTAGGTTTCTCCGGACATAATAGATGCGCAGGGAGTTCTCTCGAGTGTACGTCCTGAGTACTATTGGAGTACTCATGTAGTACTTCTTTATAGACATAAGTTAGTGTGTCAATGTTCTTAATTCCACCCGGACGAAGTCTTTCACGCGAACGATGTCGCGGGCATCAGATAGTTAATATATATTTGTGAATATGGACAAGCGAATTGTTGCTAGAAAGGAGGTTTATAAATGTAGAGCAAAAAAGAGGAAGCATTGTAAAAAATAAAATACTATTAGGATAATTAAATTCGTACTTGAAAAATGTTTCGGTACTCATTTTTACTTCCTTCGCTTACCGAGGGGAAGTATTGTAATCGTGAAAAATTTACCGCCCGAGATTTCTCCGGATTTTCACGTTTCAGAGTGCGTAGATTACGAAAATTAAAGTCATTTAATTCCGTCAGTCCGTCTTTGTGTCTATCTATCTTGGCGCTATATCTACAAAACCACTTGACGGAGAAGGATAATATTTGGTAGGTAGTTGGCACAGGTGTCAACGAAGAACTGGAAAAAATTCAGTTGGAAAATATACAGGGTGGGCTCCGTAAAAAGAATAATTAAGGAAAAAAAATGACGGAACACGGTAATATTTGACATACAGTTAACGCAACTGTGAAGGAAGAAAAATATGAAAAAAAATGCAGGGTGGTCACTAAAAAAAAATTTAAAAATGTGAGGGAGGATGATAATATTTCGCATGCAGTTAATACAGCTGTTTAGGAATAAAAATAAGAAAAATATTCAATATTAAAATATAGAATAATTTATGAACCAAAACGCCCGGCAAGATAGTGAATGAATTTTTTTTTCAAATAGGCTTAGATCATCATGAAACGTCCAGATTTTCAGTTTAAGCAAAAAAAATTGTCTGTCGGTTGTCTTGTCTATAATTTTTTTTTGAGCACGATTACTCTGGAACGGTTTGAAATTTGGTATACCTACCTGGAACTAGATTATATTTTAATCTTATTCCGTTAAAGGGTTGGGGCAAGGATTCGGGGCAAATAGGTAAAGCAAGCAAATAATAAAAATTGAGATTTAGTATATGCTCGAAATTTTTTTTGGCATCAGCCACCTCCATTATGACCCCTATCTCATTACTAAAGGAGGGTGAAAAAAATAAAATTGTGAAGTGTGTACTAGAACCAAAAGCCTCAAAATTTGTTTTTACCATCCCCACCCCTGTGCAAGAAATGAAATTGTGATTTAGTGCATGATACAAAGGCCTCAAAATTTTCTTTGGGACCACCGCATTATTAAAGTGGGTAAAAAATAAAATTGTGATTTAGTGTGTGTATAAAAACCAAAGGCCTAAAAAATTTTTTGGCATCAGCCACTCCCACCCCATTACTAAAGGCAGTGAAAAAATAAAATTGTAATTTAGTGTATATGTACAAGAACCAAAAGCCTCAAAATTTGTTTTTTTATCAGCCATCCCTCCATTACCAAAACCCACCCCCATTATTAAATTAAAAAAATTAAATTGTGATTTAATTCATGCACAAGAACCAAAGCCGAAAAAAAATGGTATCAGTCACCTCCACCACGTCATTAAAGAGGGTAAAAAAAATTGTGATATGGTGTGTGTACAAGAACCAAAGGCCTAAAAATGTTTTTTGGCATCAGCCACCTTTACTACCACCCCAACCGAAAATTTGAATGTGGAAATAGTGATACCTTAGGCAGCGGCTTTTTCTTCAGGCCAGTTAATTGTTGTTGAAGTAATTCAAATTCTATTGACTTTTATGACCTAAATAGAAAACTCATAAAATATACTATATTGATATCATAGATCTATCAAATATATATCAAATTATATTCTGCTGAAAGTAAATCTTCAAAAGCCTTTAAATACTAAAGTAATAAGTACCATAATTTTAAAATGATGATTCGTCTTTGGTAGATAATTACCGTCCAATATCAATTGCACCCATTTTCGGTAAAATTACTGAAATTATTTTAAAAATCGCTGCTTAAGGAATAACTTCACTAACAGCCAGATTTCCTATACAAGGCTCATACAAAGAGAAAATATTTACCCTATATTTGCACTCCACTATGTGAAAATAATTGTCCATAGAACTTTAATAATAATACATATTTGAAATTATTCTACTCCAAAAACTCATAAAACGATTTGCTACATCGGCAGTGGGGGTAGTAATGTGGATGGCTGATGCCAAAAAAAAAAAGTTCTGATACACACACTAAATCACAATTTTATTTTTTTACCCCATTAAATATTGACCTTGGCTACTCGTAGTACATTAAATCCTATTTTATGGACGTTTGTTTACTAGCTTTACCTCCATTTATCCTACCCCCCTTCCCTCTCCCCCTCCAAACCCTTCAACTATCTAATATCAAAATATAATCTAGTTTCAGATCTCGCTATAATACCTAGGTGTTTCAAATTTCAAGTCTTTATCATAAACCTTCAAGAGTAGTTGTTTCTTGCTCAAACTTAAAATCTCGATGTGTCATGACATTCCAAACCTATACGAACAACAAGTAAAATTAAACATTTTTAAAAACCCCCGATCAATGTATCTAATCGTACCAGTTTCATATGACCGAATCAAAATGAGGCCTAAATCATGTTCGGCTACCATAATTGTCTGCACATTTTCAATTTTACTTTAATGGCACAATTTCTAAAGAAGTTCAACATGGCGACCAAGCATCAAAATCTAATATGGCCTATAACTTTCTCGACAAAATACTCTTTCCAATAAAAAAAATGCATCAAAATCGGATCACCCATTGAAGAGTTATGAAGCCACAGACAGACAGACAGACAGACAGACAGGCAGACAGACACGTCAAACTTATAACTGGGTTAAAAAGAAACAAAATTTCAAAATTTGTGTTTTATTCAACCGTTACTTCCACTCCACTACGTGGAAGTAAAAATAAATGACCGAATCAAATTCATTTTTATATATTCTACATCCATATATAGTAACAGTAAAAAAAAAAATAAAAGTTTTGCTTATATTCAATCTCTAACTTCCACTTCTATGTAGTAACTATACGTAGTAACGGTAAAAGAATTGGAATTTTTTGTGTCCAAATAGGCTTGGAATGTCATGAATGAACCGTCGAGAAAAAAATTATGTCTGTCGTTCTGCCTGTAATTTTTTTTTGTATGCACCATTGCTATGGAACCGTTTACGACATCGACTTGAAATTTGACTCATGTATGTATTATAATGAGATCTGGAACTAAGTTTATATTTTGATCTTATTTCGTTGAAGGGTTGGGGTGAATAGGTGAAGCAAGCAAGAGAGATTGGGAATTGGTATATACGAATAATTATTTTGGTAACAGCCACCTCACTATCACAGCCATTACCACCCTGATCCCATTATTATAGGCGGTAAAAAAGTAAAATTGGAAAGAAGTTGTTTTAAATTTTTTCTTTCTTATTTAACGATTTTAGTTCTTATGTCTTGGTCATTTTTTTCTTATTTATGTGTATTTTACTTAAATATATTTTTGACCAGATAATATCTGTGATAACAACACATTTATAGTTGACTGACATACTGTAGATTTACTATATTTTTGCATATTTTTCTGACCTGCTTTATCTGTTTATTTTTTTTTTATTTAAAAAAAACTGATAATAAAATATTACTATGTTTATTTTGAGATTCACGGCCGACTTTTATATTTTTTGTCGAAAATTACTTTTAGTGTAACTTTATTTTTATACATTTACGTTGTTTTACTTCAAATAAAATAAGAAGATATGTATTGCGTCAGTAAATCTAAAAGTTTTATTTTTATAACTTAAAAACGTTCTGTGTCATTAAAACATTAAATTTGTATCATCAACACCCTGTAACTAGAAAGGAAAATATTATAATATAGCATTACTTAGTTAGATAAAAACGAGAGTAGTGCAGGTGCAGATGTGCCAAAGACGTGTGTTTGTCTGGTGTTCCATTGAATTGAAAGAACTAATGTATTCTTTCTCTCTCCTGTAACGAATCAAATCTAAATATCGGCGATAACATTTCTCCTACAATTGTTAATAGGTGGGGGTAAAGTGGCTTGTAATATTTGAAATGTCGAAGGGGAACTCTTAAGGGGATTCCTCTTAACGCAAAAAAAAAACAAAAAACACGCATAATCTGATAGAGACTCAAATTATAAGAAAGAAAGGTCTTATACACTTTTTTGCTAAAATGCATATTTTTCGAGATATTGCGAACTGAATATTGCAATTATCACCCCCTAAAATCAGTATTCCTAGACGTTCTTTTTTAAGTTACTCGAAAAATGTGGACTTTAATAAAAAAATGCAAGGGTACAAAATTAAAGCTCTTACGAAAACAAATCGAATGGTTTTTTCTTTTTTTTTCTCCGATGTTCAGTTTTTGGAAATATGGTATTTTCAAAATGGCGCCGAAACGTTCAGAAAAAATATACGACGTTAAAATACAAAATTACTCAAAAACTATAACTATGAGAAAAATTTGTCATAAACACTTCACCGACCACAGCTGGAAGAGAAGCTGTTCACAAAGAATCATATGGTTTTTAAAAATAAATAAAAAATATAATTCAATGAGATCGTTCATATTTTTTAGTGCTGTTTTCGGCTTCAAAGATCCACCGAGTGGGGAGGTTCCAGCCGCTTTCCGTAACTGCCGATTTCTTTCCTTAATTATATTTTTATGGGGTGGTCCACCCTTTATATTTTTTAACGGAACTGTAAGCCAACTTCGTTGGCAGTAGCGTCAACTATACCAAATATTATCCTTATCCGTCAAGTGATTTTGTAGATATAGCGCCAACAGACCAGATCAACAGATCGACAGACAGACAGACAGATTGACGGAATTGAACGGCTTTAATTTTCATAATCTACGTACTTTGAGACGTGAAAATCCGGAGAAATCTCGGAGGGTGATTTTTTTACGATTAGAATACTTCCCTTTGGTAGGCGAAGGAAGTACAAGAATTAACTTTAAAATGTTTGATTATTAGAAGATAAGGAACAAGATGACAACAACCAAATTTGTCAAAAGTTATGTGGGCGCAAGGTTCCTAAGTCTCTTGGAGAATTGAAATAATCACAACCGTAACCATAAATATATTTGTAATTTTTATGTTCTCTCTACAACGAGCCACTTCCATTTTTAAAAATTGCCTTGCTCCTTTTTGCCTTTTGTAATTTAATAGAAATGTGAAATGTTATTTCTAATCACTATTTATTTATATTTGTACTAATATACATTTTATAATAACATAATACAGTGCGTGTAATTGCCCATTAGGTATGTACATTCACGTAGCGCGAGAGATCTGACAACACAGCAGAGCAAACTCGCCCGTCCGCGAAGATCTCAGCTCTCAGTTATTTCATTTCAGCCAGCTGGCACACGCGATGTTGTACTTCTTACTCCCTATATTTTCAATCTCTATTATTTTCCTTCTTCTTGTTAGTTCCTTTTTAAAATTTTTAAAATTTTTTTGAAATCCTGTTATTTACTAAATTTTTTGGATGTAATCATAACATTTGGTAAAACTAACATGTTGCAAATAATAAATTAAGTAGTCTGACGTACCCAAGCAACACACAATCTAATATACGTTTATTTCTCATCTATATTAGATGTCTAGATATCATATATACGTCTAAATGTCCGTGAGATAAATGTCTATATTTAATCTAATTCATAGTTAAATGTAAATTAGACAGCTAATAGACGTCGTATCTACACTATTGGTTCTTTCGGTAAACAAATGGAGATCTAAATAAAAAACGTCTATAATGCGTATTGCCTAGATGAAAATTGGCGTAGATGGATATTAGATGTCAGAGATGTATTTTAGACCAATTATAGAGCATCTTGTGTTACCTGGGCAGCTCTTGTTGAATTTTCTAAAACGGTCTTTTTGGTTAACCGTTTTTTCAGAAAACTAATAATTTTATGCATTTTTGATGTTTTTGTGTTTGTGTTTTTTTATATCTTTTATTTTTTTTATATCACCTACACATTTATACATATTATTTCAAATTTACATGATAGTCTTTATTTTAATTACCTTTTAATTCATGTTTTAACCCCCGACCCCAAGTGAGGTTTGAGTTTGACGCGTATGTTTGTTTGTCTGTCTGTCTGTCTGTGGCTTCATATGTCTTCAACGGGTGATCCGATTTTGATGCAGTTTTTTATTTGAAAAAGTATTTTGTCGAGAAGGTTTTTGCCATATTAGATTTTGATGTTTGGTCGCCATCTTGATTACAAGCTTTTATTTAACTTGCCTTGTTCTTGTGGGTCAAATCTTGCAACTGAATTTTAAAATAGTTATCCCCAACCGATTCCCATACTGCTCCTGTGGTTATTTTGTAACTTCTCAGGGCTAGTAGTGATTGTCTACAGTCTGTGTAGATCCTGATTGTTTTGCCCGTAGTTTGCCTGCGGACAATCTCTTTTGCGGCTATGGTTATGCCCGCCAGTTCAGTTTGTACTATGCTGGCTCGCTCATCCATAGTCCATTTGTATTGGATTTGCAGGCTTCTGGAGTATATTCCACATCCTGCCCCCTCCTTCTTTCTTGATCCGTCTGTGAAAATGTTGATCACACCTTCACCGGCGGTCTCGTTTTCACTATTTGTCTGTATTGTGTAGGGTCTATTAAAGACAAATCGGGAAGAGATACCATCTGTGCATGCCTGTAGAAGAGGCGTCCCTGACAGCCTCATTTCGCAGGCGACTTCTGGTCTCTCCACAGCCTACATTTGGTTGTAAGCCAACGGACTTGAGGCGTGCCATTGTTATTAAAGCCACTTCTCCTAGATATAGATCCAGTGGTGGCAGACACAGCATTACCTCCATTGCTCTCGTTGGCGTTGTTCGCATAGCTCCTGTTATGCTTAGGCAGGAAACTCTCTGCACTTGGCTGAGCTTGGCTCTCGCTGTAGCCTGTTTACTCTTAGGCCACCAGACCACAGCTCCATAGGGGTGTATATCCACATGACCACTTTGGGTTTCATTCCCCGGGTTTTCCCCCACGGTCCTGCGACACTGCTCATAAGAAATGTGAGCCTTTTTTAGTCTTCTGTCTAAGTGAAGATTCCATGTTAGTTTGGCGTCAAAGGTTACCCCCAAGGTATTTCTTGTGGGTGCCTCCAGCACGAACAACATCTCGGTATGCTGGGTGAAAGGACACGCACAGTGCAGTGGCAACAAAAAAGCCGACAAACTGGCCAAGAAGGCAGCAGGCCAACTTATCTTTGGACCAGGCCCGGCCAGTCTGTTACCGATTACGGCGACAGTACAATTAATTAAGGAGAACAGCCACAACGAATTTAAGAAGCTGTGGGATGAAACAAGCAGCTGTCAGCTTGCTAGGGAACTACTCATGTATCCCAACAAGAAAACAGCAATGGACTACCTGGCAATGACCAGAAGGAATCTACGTTTTATAACAGGAATCCAGACTGGACACTGTCTGCTAAGGAAACATCTATACAATATGAGATTAAGCGAAACACTCTTTGCAGAGGCTGTGAACAAGAAGATGAGACGGTTCAACACGTACTCTGTGACTGTTCAGCCGTCTCATCAACGCTCTCCCAAAGTGGATTCTCTCACTTTGGGAGAGCGTTGGCCTACCTTGGCCAACGTAAGGGAGATGCCCCTAGGCAACATCATCACCTACTTCGAAAGATTAGGTTGGTTGAAGGCCTAGGTGAGTGTCTGCTTAGAGGGAGGATATACAAGGGGTCCAATGGGGCCTAAGTGCTGTGGTTTTTGACCACCCTCCTGCTAATTCCATACATCCATACATCCCCAACCGATTGAGCTGAAATTTTGCATACACATTTAGTTTGGATGACAATGCATGGTTAGCTAAGTGACGTCATTCCAAATCCAATATGGCGGACTCCCAAAGATGGCGGACCAGTTGTTTTTTATGCACCTCCATGATATGGGTATCAAATGAAAGGGTTTGCTGCGATGAATACGAAAATAAAATGACGTCACACTAAATTCAATATGGCGGACGCCCTAAGATGGCGGACAAAATTTTTTAGTTTTAACACTATAATTTGATCGTATAGTGTATTCGCTCATACGTTGCATTCTAAGAAATTATGAAGGATTCGGTTTAAACGGGTAGGAACGACGCAATGAATATACACTTCTCCAAGAAATTAACGCACCACCAAAAAATAACCAAAAGTTTGAAATTAGTTAATTTTTAACCCCCAACCCAAAAAGAGAGGTGTTATAAGTTTGACGCGTATGTTTGTATATTTGTGTGTCTGTTTGTCTGTGGCTTCATATCTCTTCAACGTATGATCCAATTTTGATGAACTTTTTTTAATTTGAAAGAGTATTTTGTCGAGAAGGTTTTAGGCCATATTAGATTTTGATGGTTGGTCGTATTCTTGAATTCGCCATGTTGAACTTCTCTAGAAATTATCCGATTGAAGTAAAATTGAAAATGTGTAGACAGTTATGGTAGCCGAATATGATTTCGGCCTCATTTTGATTCGGTCATATGAAACTGGTACGATTAGATACATTGATCGGGGGTTTTTAAAATTTTTCCATTTTTTAACCCCCGACTCAAAAAGAGGAGTGTTATAAGTTTGACTCGTGTGTTTGTATGTTTGTTTGTCTGTCTGTCTGTCTGTGGCTTTATATCTCTTCAACGTGAGAACCGATTTTGATGCAGTTTTTATTAAAATTAAATATAACACATAAATATGTTTATAATAGGTTACCGGTCTTGTAGACCGTGTGCGATTAGTAGAATACAAAATTGGACTGCGTCGGCTTAAAGGTTAAAAAGTTCGTGTGGGACTCGTGATATAATAATACGCTATGTTGTATGTATATGTTTAGTTTAAAAAGTATAAAATTAAATTAAATTACAAATTAAAAAAAAAACCGACACAAAAATATCGACTAAATAACTAATATAAAAAAAAAATAAATTAACACAACTTTAAAAATTATGAAATAATTTTGATTCCATATACGAACTCTTATTTAATCCAGCTTACATTTTCTTTATGTCCTCGAGATTTGCTTTCTTATACGCATGAATATGTCGGGGGCTGCAGTAAAGACGAACTACTAAATAGTTATATTCAAAAAAGCAGCTCCCGATATATTCATGCGTATAAGAAAGCAAATCTCGAGGACATAAAGAAAATGTAAGCTGGATTTAAATAAATCGTAAGAGTTCGTATATGGAATCAAAATTATTTCATAATTTTGAAAGTTGTGTTAATTTATTTTTTTTATATTAGTTATTTAGTCGATATTTTTGTGTCGGGTTTTTTTAAAATTTGTAATTTAATTTTTTTCAAATATGACTTGGTAATTTGTTCCTTATTTTTGTTAGTAGTCTTTCTCCGTCCCACACTACCCAGCCTCTCAATAACTTCGTCGGCGCTTCGCGGTAGATGTCTGGCTGACTCCGTACACGGGTGTTCTGGGGTCGGATGTAGTATTAATCAAGAATAAATATGTTCAATAATTATGTATATGAAAACAAAAATAAATTATACAACGTGATCTACCAGAACATGCGGAAAATTTAACAGTAGGTTTACCCCACCGAAAGGAGTAAAAAAAATGAAAATTTTTTAAAAAATGACCAAAAAAATTACCTTATTTTTTTGTACGAATGCGCCGCCAATGACTTCAACTAATCTAACGTAACGCGGCACAACCACATCACTTTATCAGACTTGGGATTGACACTACTAACAGCAAAGCTGGATAAGATATAAGTGATTTTTTGGTTTTAATCAAATCACATTACAAAAATACCGAAATAAATCGAAGACATTGATCTCATGCTGAAATGACAAGCAGATATACGAGATATTTAGTTAAACCGGTCAATGACTCGGCCGTGTAACTATTGTTCGACCGGAAGCAAAAAACGCGGCTCTCCAGGGGTCTACACACGATCCAGCGGCACGGAGCCAGCCTTGTCGGCATGCTTTGAACTCATTCGTTAAAGTGAATTGGTCCGCTGGAATTCCAATTATCTTCAAAGCGTACCAACAATGTTGGCTACCTGCCGCTGGATCGTGTGTAGACCTCTTTTTTTGATCTCGCCGGCCGGCTTCACTTTTTATGCCAATTAAGGAAATGTAAACAACTCGAATACGTTCTTTCACCAGTAAGTTCGTCGACCTCTTCAGAAGTAGGTCAGGACTTACTCAACATCAGTAGTGTATCTTCGCAAATTGACTAATAATTTAATATACTAAATTACCTCAGAATCCTCTAAAATTTTGCAGGGGCTTTCCCACATTGAAGACTAGCACACCATTTTATTTTCCGCATTTCTTGGTAGATCACGTTGTATAATTCTTAAATAATATATATTTTTCTAATTCACATGTCTGTTATTTTACTGAACTAAAATATATACTGACATAGATAAATTACTTCTTAATTCTATTAATTTTGTTGCACACAGTAATTAGTACTATACCTTAGCCGGGAAATGAGGATAGTAGTATGAGCACGTTATTAGTATGTGCGACAAGACCCTATTGGCGTTTAAATTTGGAGGGGGTGTAATTCAAAATAATTTTTGCAAGGGCAAAGGCAAATCAATGTCGCTCAGTGATATGTGCCGCTTGGCACTGTTGACAGTTCAATTAATCGCTATCCTCCTTTCCCGGCTAATCTATAGGTATTCTATTTTCTAAGTCACTAAGTATATCAATAAAGTATATTCAATTACTCATAGTAAACGCTTGGTGGAATAAAATACCAGCTAATCGTTCTAATTAAAAGTCAAATCAATCATTGATAGGGTAAGCCGAGAGTGACCTTCCCCTTTCTCATCGTGAAATTGAAAGGGAATCGTTAGTTAAAATAAATGATTGTGGTATTTAACTTGTTTTTTATTCCCCCCTTTCCCATGGTAAGGAATTTCTTTATACCTCGAAAGTAAAGATACAAATAAAGTAAAAATAGCTTTAATCTGTAAAATATCCATAAAAGACATGTTGAAATTATACTGTATGAGTATGTGATATTACAAAAATATATTAATTTTAATAAATAATAACAAATTTTTGACAATAATTATAACATACAGCGAAAAAAGGCATTTTCTCGGAATTTTCAATTTTACGGCAATTTTTTCCATTGCACTATATATTTGTTTTATTCATTGGAAGTAGAAGTAAAAACAAAAAAATGAGCCCTGTCCGAACTCTATCGGACAAGTACTTTTATGAGGAATCGCAGTTGAAAATTTCACTTTTTTTTTTTTTTTAATTGAATTAAACAACAGCAGCCAAATATTCTGCTGCAAAAAGAATAGTGCTTATGTGGAACACCAAAAGGTATACTTTCACCAAGTTTGAGCTAAATCGAATTATTTTTGTGGAAAAAAAAATAAAAAACCGAGAAGAGAGTTTTTTGCGTGTATCTCGAAAAATTTTGAGGTTAGGATAAAAATGCTCTCCACAAAAGTTGTAGATCTCTTTATTACTTACAACTTTTATATTTAACTTTTTTCGATAGGATGCGTAGTTAAGCCAGAAATCGCAAAAAACCGTTTTTCACTCTTAAAAGCCCGTCCCATTTCCCCCCAGATAATCGCAGGTGGTTCGGATTATTTTTCCATCATTAGTTCTGATATATTCTATAATATTCCACTATCATTTTGCTGTAACGAATTATGTTGTTGTTCAACTCTTATCTAGCCTGGTCTAGTAGGAAATAAGACGGTTCCAATTAACACAATAAACATAAACATACATAAACATAAACACACCACAGATAGTAGACAACCCCCAAATCCAAAGCCAAGGCTGTCCGGAAGGAAAAACGCAGACATACATCCACACTCACCGGTGTTGTCAATACCGGGGCTGGGGGTCGAACCCAGAGCGCGGTAGCGAGTCGATCAGCGTATTCGCCACTCAATACGCCTTAACCGATTGAGCTACAGTGCCGGTAAATTGTAATCTTTACATAATCTACTTTAAAGTTCAATACTTAACGCTAAAGCAGTAGCTACTAAACTCCACTTAAAAATATAATAAATGTAGCAAATAATAATAATAATAATAATAACTAACAAGGCAACTTTATACCAGATTATTAATACTGTTCCAGAACGAGACCATATTTTCGAAAATAGTAAGAATATGATTGATGGAAGATACTTGCTTCGCCGTGTAATATGGCAAAAAAAAGGATAATTTAATAACGTTTACAATGCTTATGTTAGTTACATAAGAAAACATTACAGTAATAGAGTATCTGTCGTGATCGATGGTTATTTGGAAAATGCAAACAGCATGAAGTGCCTAGAACGAAGGCGGTTATTTCAAAGAACCTGTCCTGAAATTATATTTGATGAAAACACTGTTGTTTCTGAAATTCAGCAGAAATTCCTTAGTCATTTGTTTATCAAAGAACGTTTGATTGCAGAACTAGTGAAAAAATTTAGGAAAGAAGAAATCGACGTGTTCTTTGCTGGAAGGAAAGGTTAATGCAATCAATGTGCTTAATAAAAGAGATGACTTACAAGACATTGTGCAAACTTTTAATAATGAAAAAGCTAGTCGTGAAGAAATATCAGACATAGGAGAGCGATTTTTTCTAGCTTATACAACTTTTCCTCCGCAGAAAAAGTCCAGATGTATACAGATTCATGTCTTTTAACAAACTTGTTAGTAAAGCGAACAATACTGTAATGTTATCAAAACTACCACCAACTTCTGCTACTGCTCGGCAACACTCATACAGCGTTTTTTACCAAATTCAAACCTGGAAAAACGTTACTCTAGAAACTACTGATTGGGGATAGAAGAAAGTCGGAGGTATATTAACCCCAACTATGACAACAAAAGAACGAGCTTCCAAATCTGTTTTAACACTAATTTCTTGTTCGTGCAAGTTAGGGTGCGAAAATAGATGAAAATAGATGAGCAGGCTTACGTTACTCCACAATGTGTTTCCATTGCCACAGACAAGCATGCACGAATGTCGAATCTATGAAAGACGACGAAGGTTAATTAACGCAGGTAACCTTCTAATAATTAGTAGATTAGGTATACAGGGGACACCACGTAAAAAAATGCGCCAATTACTTTACTTCTGGGGTGGCGTGGCAACAAGTACAATATACAATATTCTCGCTTCTTTAAAAATTGTGATATTTTTTATGGATGAGAGGGTGGAAGCGATACATTTATTATATTTTTAAGTGGAGTTTAATAGCTACTGCTTTGGCGTTAAGCAATGAACTTTGAAGTAGATTATAGTAAAGATTACAATTTATTCTGTTAACTGGAACCAACCCTTAATGTGTGCGCCTTATTTCCCACGGTACTATTAATTTTAGGAAAAAGATTGTAGAGACGTTTTTAATAGAGAATTTTATAAGGAACAATTTTATATAAAGGTATTTTTATCAAAAAGTGCACAGTTCCCGAGATAATCTAGAGAACCTCAAAATGGAGGTGGAAGCGACCTCTTAGGGGATGAGCACACTATTTAGAGGTGGGAACTTTTCGGTTTAGTAATTCTTATGCTATTCTTAACATTTCTACCAATTTTAAAAACTTTATGAATTTTGTCCGATATAAATCGTTATATTACTGAACTATTTAGAGCACAATATAAATTAACCAGTAGGCATGTTTCAAAATGTCTCATGTCGATCATTATTCTGCTGGAGGTACAGGACCCAAGGGTCCATCAGCTAATTATTATTGGACATGAAGCGAACTACATTTATTATATTAATATTGAGAATATACAAAGGTAGTGAAAAAATATTGTGTAAAGTGTAGCGTCAAAATTTAATAGAAAAATCTAGCAAACCTGCCATAATGCAAATAAAATACTAAGTTTTATTGAATTTTGAGAAAGATGGAAGTGTATAGTTCAAGAGATATTGATATTAGCTTAGAAGTGATTACAATCTTGGTAAATAACAAATAATTAAATGTTTTCAATTTGTTAATAGTAATAATAATAATACATAAACGCCTTTATTAAGAAAAAAATGCTATACAAACAAAGTTTAGATCCAAAGAGACTTCTGTGACTAATAAAAAGTAGGATGTTAAGTTAAATTGTGAATAATAGAAGAATACAACTATGTTAAACAAGATAGCCCATATTGACATCATCACTTACAATTTAGCGTAGTGCAATTTCTAAATGGATCAATAAAGGTCACTTAAATGTCAAAAAATTATCGAATTTATATGGGGTGACCAGAGATGTTAAATAGGCAGAAGAAGGTCCACCTCAAGATAAATTAGGCCTCGGTAAGTCAGGTCAGGTAAAGGCGTGAATAAAAGTTATAAACATCCAGGCTAGTAATAGCTAGAAATAGTTAAAAGTTGTTTTTTTTATTTAACTTAACATAAGAGAAGTGCAAAAAACTTTAAAAGTTCAGGCACCAGGTTCCTTAGTAGAACCAAGAAACAGAAAAGACAGCACAATAGCCAGAAGCTAAAAAAGCAACAAAGTAATGATAATATCGATCTAGTAAAAATACACAGTGACAAATATTGGTTAGTATGGCAAATATATACAAAATTTGGGTTAGTGTGGTAGTTCCAGTAATAAACCAGTTACTTGGTGACAAAATACTATGTGACACGGCGAAATAGTGTTATTTATTTTGACTAAAAGGCTCACAAAAAGAAGTTTATAGTTTTATACACTTAAAAAGATAAAGAATCTACAGTGAGATAACTAAATCTAAACCATTTTTAGCAGTAAGCAAAATTATTAGACTTATAAATACTTGGCACAACTAGGCACGACGACGAACTACCACTATAAAAAATGACAATTTAGTAGTTTAATTTAGCAAAAAGTCTATTACTTGACATCTCAGAATTACACAATAATCTAAAACCCTAAAAATTTAATATTTACTATTAAACAATCCCAGATAGCACAAAGATGTCTTCAAGATGTCTTAAAGACGTCTTCCTTAGACTTTCACTACGTCTTAAAGACGCCCATTTACGCCTCACAGACGTCGTACTTAGACATCCAGACGTCTTACAGGCATCTTTTCAAGGTCCATTGTTGGTCGAAAACAGTTCTAAAATTGAAAAAAAAAAATACATTTATATATCGGTATTATAAGCAATTATTACCTTTAAAAAACCCAACTAAAACTTTTTTCGCAATTATTTTAATGAAAAAAAAAAAACCGGAGTGAGTAGGGATGGAACCAGGCCAGGTAGACAACAATGGCGCGCAGCGCCGTGGTGAATGTGGGTCTGGACGGGGTAGGTCCGGTTCGGCTTAACAAGTGTTCTCGAATCAATGTTCCTGTTTAAAAATAAAAAACTTAACATTAACAATAAACAATTTAAACCACTCGGCCACTGAACGGTTATGTCATCACTTACTTAAATACTATATAGTTGGAAGTAGGCAACGGCTAGATTTTGCTTGGCAACCCGGCTGTAATTTGTTAATTTTATATGTAAATGTGGGCCAGTAACGAAGCCGGTCTGTAATTAAATGCCTCAAACATAGGTGGCGAAAATAACTTCGTTACACTCCCCTCTTACTTCGGCAAAAAAAAAGAAAAATTTTGCAGCAATTCTATTTTTCTTTTTTTTTTAAATTTTATTTTACAAATAAATAAATAACTTATAAAATGAATTACAAAATATCAGTATCAAAACAAACTAGAAACTTCCTCCTGCGAGACGGGTCGCAGTATGTACAAAACTAAACCGAAATAAAAATGACATTATGAATACAATACTTGTATCAAAAACAAAAACAAATAAAACGTATTCTATAATTTTCTGGCTATAGGGTTGACCATTCCTTGGACTGGCGTTCCCATATTCGTCAACTTTCTGCTTCTGGGGTAGAAATGTTGGACGGAGTGATTTCTAAAACAGAAAGGAATTGTTAAGGTTGATATTTTTACCTTGTGCGTGGGAGGTTCCCACTGGGTTCCAACAGAGTCTCGGACTTGTTTGAACTCTCTGGATGCAAAATTATGTTGTACCCCACGATCTTCCTTTCTACAGCTGACTGGCCTGGATGGATGGACGGCTGGATGATTCACGGCTCTTGGAGATTTCTGGACAAGCGGACAATCTCTGGACATTATACCACAACGTCCACACTTGGAACAAAACAACTGCCTCGGGTGATTGCAATTTCTTCTTGTATGTCCGACTTTTCCACATCTCCAGCATAAATTCAGATGGACGGGCATATACCTAAGTTTTCCCTGGCATTGACGACTAGCAACATTGGAACATAATGCTTCTGCATTACTAGCGGATGAGGGTCCTGACGGCGGTTGAACTTTCAAAACTGAAGTCAAAAACTTAGGACTATGGATGGACACAGACTTAAAGTTCACTAAACTTAATGTCAATTTTCATATAATACCCTTAGACAACTTTTTCCCCACAGAGTTCAAAATTGAAATTAGAATTCTGCGAATCATTAGTAATTTCCGTCGTATGTGATGTATTGTGACTTATGGGCCTGCTCTGTTAGCCACTGACAGCAGCAGATTACAAAAAATACAAAATTCTTGCTTCAGATTTACCCTTGGTATCCGCAAGTATGGTCGTATAAGTTATAAAATTTATGAAATGGAAAAATAAAATTAGATCTATGTAAATTTCATCTCCTAAACCTAACTCATAAAATTCGAATAAATAAGAAGCCTCAATATCTACATAAAAATTGGTAAGGTTCGAATCTGTACGTAGCTTTCTTACCAGAAATTCCAAACTTCTAGTAAAGCCCAAGCATAAAACTGTAGCATTTAAACGGTCGTTTAGTTACAATTCTTATAAATTATATAATAGTCTCTCTGAAGCATTTTATAATTACTCTTTACAGTACTTTACAAAACTTTTAAAAAAATTGAAAATTTGTTATCTCAAAGACAGGTATAAAATATTTGATCTGGCAATGCATATAGGGACAGGATAAGGTTTTTATTTATCTACAGTCTAAACTCAAGCTTAATATTTGTATTATGTGTATTATAATGGTGTGTATGTATATAAACATTTCTTCTCTTTCTTGTACTTGTCGTATTTTAAAACTAGGCTGAACTTGTATCCTGAAGTATATTGCACTTATGTATGTGTATCTATGTGTATATGTATTTGAGTGAAAATATATATATATATATATATATATATATATATATATATATATATATATATATAATATACAGAGTGATTTAAAAAAATTGTTAAGAAAGAAAGCTTAATTTCCTTGAATATTTTTTTACTTCACCCCGTACATAAACTGCGTTAATGTTTGCTTATGAAGGTTTTAACTAGCTTCAATTTATGTTATTACGTCATATTCGAAATTCTTTTTGGTTTTAGAGAGAGAAATTGAAAACACTATTTTCGATTCCAAACTGATTTTTTTTTAAATAACTTTGAAAAGAATGTAAATAATAATTCTATGCCTTATTTGTTAAAGACATATTATCACAAACAATATTCAATGTAACAAAACAGCAACAAGAAACAACACAAATAAATATTTTTAAAAACAAACTTATATTAAAATGCACTAAATAGGAAATTGCAAAATTTTTAGTTTTTTCTTTTTTAAATTTTAATAACATAAATTGAAGCTAATTAAAACCTTTATAAGAAAACATTAACACAGTTCATGTACAATTGTCCAGTACAGGGTGAGGTAAAAAAATATTGATTGATTGAATTAAGAAATTAAGTTTCCTTTCTTAACAATTCTTTCAATTTTTTTTTAAATCACTCTGTATGCATGTAGGTTTTAAAAATGTCTATAATTTGATGTGCCCAACATGGTTATCGCTTCAAAAATAAAAAAGTTACAAGTCTGGGGAGTTTTAAGTGACGCACCCTGTATATGCCTTATAGTGTGTTAAACTTTGCTTATTGTAATATTTTTTATTTCTTTGGTTAAGTTGAAAAGCGCCCATCTTGGGTGAGACTTCACCACTTCATCCATTAATTTATAAATTGTACTAAATATTGTATTTGTACCATAAAGGATGAATAAAGACGCTTTATTATTATTATTAAATAACGATTTTCGTCGGACTCAGCATTTCGTAAATATATAGCTTTACCTAGATGCTCAATTTTCTTCGTTCGGATATTAAAGCACTTGCTTTAGAAACAATAACACTTTATTATAAGGGTATTTTCGTACGTACAATTTTTTCTTGTCTTATATCAATAAGTCTCAATAAGCATTAGTTTGGATACCAAAAAGAAAGACTATAAACTGAAGATGAATTTATTTTAATTTTTCATTTCTGTGACAGTTTCGGAAGTATGGAAGTTTAAAGATGGCGCCCGAGCGTTTATAGAAGTATTTATATTAAATGCTAAATATCAAATGTTATTTCTGCAGTACAAAAAATAAATAACTTACATGGGTTCTCACATTGTTTAATTAAAAATTTATTTTGTTATAATTGACTTTTCGCCGGACTGATCTGGGTTATGATGACAAGTAAAAACATATTCGGTGAGGTTTCTTGAGAGGGAAAATGCCTGCTGTTTGCTCTTATTGCGTGGCATATGCAGTTATACTGTCATCAAGATGGCAGCCGTTACTATTTATGTATCTTCGAATAACTCAAAATCTATTTAAGCTGTAGTAGCATATTAAATGCTCAATAAAAATGTTCTGACCTCCACACAAAAACAGCGACTACAAGCATTTTCCTATATAAGATCGAATGTGCTTTTGCTTGTTGTCGCCATAACCTAGCTCTGTCCGATGTAAATTTAAAAAAAATCAATTGGCTTCCGTACTATTATCTTTAAATGTTGAAGGATAATAGGATTTTAGAGAAGTATGTTAAGAATTATAAACATTTTTATTGCATTAGAAGATTTATAACAGAACGATTTTTTAAAGAAGGATGTTCTAAATCTTGGTATATTAAAGTTTCATGCGACCGTATATTTACTCAGTGTTGTGGATGCCTTCTTTTACATTTTTCTTTAATATACTATGGCACGCCAGAATAGATTATGGAATGCTGGAGGTGTAACTTCGTCCTATTGCTCATATTTAATCAACGTAATATTTTTATTCTAGAGGATATTCTCTACTCATATTTATGGAGCTCATATACTTATATTCTGCAATATGAATATTGCATCTTTTGCAATATTCTTTTGTCTAATGTGACCAAGTAGGGTTCAGTATGAAACTATAATAGTTTGAGTGTGATAACATCAACGCTTCACAAACATGTTTACACATATTGAAATTAAATATGTTGTATGTTGTTGTTGGAATATAAAAGTTTTAAGTTAAGGTGGGCTTTTTGTATATGTTGATTACTTGTAAATTGAGCTTCAATGAGTCGTCAAATACTGCACCAAAACTTTATGCCGATTTGACTATAGAGAGAATATCTTTATTTATTTTAATTTGTATTTGACTTTTTTGGTACGTCGAGTACACCAAAGAAAGCTGCACTTTTTGATTGGGATGTGCCACTTTCTGTGGTCATAGTTGATGTCAAAAGGTAACTTTTGAGATAAGGAGCCACTTGAGAATCAGTGCAGGTCACCAAAATGGCGGCCATTAAAGATGGCCGCCATTAGCCATATTTTTTTTATCTCAGCTCCTAATGGTGCGATTTTAATTCTTTTTGTTTTTCAAAGCTCTTGTAAAGAGGACACTTCTTTGTCTCTATACATTTATCTCTACACCTTAAAGGTTCTGCGCAACTCTCAATGAAAATTTCACTTTTCTCACAAATTTCATTGATAGGTAAGTTTTAATTGTGCTCAATATCCATTTTTTCCCCACAAAAAAATGTATGTTTATGTATATGGTGTTCCTTATATGTCAATAGACACTTGTCTTCAAACAAAAGTGATTTTAATTATTTTGAAAACATTTATTACATAAGTAAAAAAAAAATTTACAAACAAAAAACTACTATATACTAAGAAATATTCATGTAAATGAACTGCCTCTATAGAACTTTTACGACTCTAGATCACTCGCAATCATCTTCTTTATCTTCCAATTCATCTCTGGAACTAAATAATTATATATTATTATTATATTAAGGAATTGGATCAACAAAGCAATATTATGATCTTGAAATTGTGAAACGAATTTAAAAATAATCAATTAAACGCATACCTTTTATCGTATTTATTGCTGCATTGTCGACCCCCAGTGCAGCTCGTGCAAAGTAACGTGCATTGAAACTTGGTTTTTGAGCAGGAGCATCGTGTACGGCATTCAGAGCAACTACACCTAACTAATTCTCTGCAGGCTGCCATAATGGGAGGAAGAGAGGACCAGACTGGCGTTCATTCATCATCAACCATGGTCCATCCCATCCTTCTGGCCCAGTAATGTTGTTCATCACTGAGCATGCACGACCCCAAATTTGTTCTGCCTGGTATGCTGAACGAAGGCAATGCTGCCTTAGTGCCTCTTTTGTTGGGGGCAGACTTTGTAGACTGCAACTTTTTGAAGCAAAGAGAAGCATGATTGACTGAGAAGTCTTCTGCGTCCAGAACTTAAAAGGTCTCGTCAGAAATAGACTGTGGTATAGAGATAGCTTGGAAGGCTTCAGCAGCTTCCGGAAATGAAATGACTTCCACACTTTCCAGGCAGTCTGTTTCCCTTTCATTGCAAATGATGATGTTACATCTGATCCAGTGAATGCATGGAATCCTCTCAATGCAACAGCTTTATGTTTACCCATACTTTCAAACATGGCATTATTGCATTATTTCTGACCCTTCCCAGTACCAAAGAGAATCCACATATCTTGAAGTCCCACAGTTTTGAGAACGTGAAAGAAAGATATTGCCAAAACAACTACATCAGTATCTACTGTGCAAATAATTATTCTTTTTGCTCCATGTTCAACACTGTCTTTGCGTGGAGAAAAATCCTGCAGTTCTTCTTGTTGTCTGCATTGTACTCCATCAATTGAAGTTTCATCCGGCCGAGATGAACGAATAACGCCATCAATCTCAGTACTGATGTGAGCCCAATAAAACTTCAAAAATGCATGTTCTTCAAGTAACTTGAAGAGTTCTGTCTTATTCTGATCGCAACAGAGGAAGTCATTCCAATGTTTTGGTAGCATATTTCTTTATGCTACTTGGCGACGAAGACCAATGAAAACAAATTTAAGAAAACGTCACAAATCATCAAATTACAAAAAGAACTTAATAGCTAAAGAATCTTGCTTTATCCTACCTGCGACGGAACATTCAAAAGCCAGTTGGTGGTTTGTAGTGAAGAAGTTCGGATTCCTTAAACAGGAAACAGGTGGAAAAATATATATTTTTTTAAATTGCGCAGAACCCTTATAGTACGGGAGGCAGCGCTGATTTTAACAAGTAATTTTATACCGAATGAAGTTCGTTTTTAACAGTTGGTTAATGTTCAATAATCAGCAAAGTGAGCGTCAGTTTCCGCACCTGCGGTGGAGCTAATGATGAGAGCATGTTAAAGTTGTTAAAAAAAATTATTCCTCGAGTATTTTCATACCGTGTTTAGATCATTTTCAACAAAAAAATAATAATCAGCTGTATAGAAGAGAGGGGATTATACGTCAGTCACGTATCTGAACCATATTGAAAATGTTCAATTTTAAAGTCATTTTATACCTTATGAACTTTATGCAGCTGAATTTTTATACTTTTTAAATAATAAAGAAAATCGTCAGCTGTATTTATTATGGGGGAAAGACCGTCAGTCAGCGTCATAAACATGCTGCGCGCTCAGTGCATCTGAGCGTTGTATAATCACTTTGACAAATGAACTGACTAGGTTTACACCCACATACATTCAACTGACGGTGATTTTTATTTTTGTTAACAATAAAAATTCAATTTAGTGGAAAAGGCCCATTGAAGGTTGAAAGTACACAAATAAGAGTACACAATTTTCTGAAGGCAGAACATTTATTTTATGCGAATGTGCTGGATACCAGGCATCATGGGCGCAGCCGGTGATGGTAAAAGTGGGGGAAAGATGATTTTAACAGGATGCGTACGAGTATCAAGTGACGTAGGCGGTACTTAGGAAAATTTGCGCAGACCACTTTTTGTTGCCACTGTGCCACACTCAGTGTGGCACAATCCCACACAAAAAAGTCATCTGCGCGGGGGTACTGACCTCTGACCTCACCTATCCCTTGTATTTTGAGCCGCTGAACACGAATCTGTTCTTAGTTTTTCCCCAGCACGTCAGGTTTTTCTTTTAACGGAAAATAAATATATAAATATTAGACTTTTTTGCTTAAAAAAAACCTGACGTATAGGGGAAAAATTAAGGTCAGTGTTCAGCGGGTGAAAATACAAGGGATATGTATGGTCAATACTCCGGCGCAGACAACTTTTCTTTTTTGTGGGCGTGTGTTATTTTCACATACAATTTTTTTTTGTTATGAGAGACTTGGATAGAAAATCTGAATGTGGAAGTAGGGATTCCTTGGGCAGCGGTTTTTTTATTTATTTTTATCCAACTAGCCATGTAATATGACCTACTATGAGACGGTTCATTAAAAAAAAACAATAATTTTTAATTTATGGTTATTGATTTTACGAGGTAAATAGTAATATTTCGCCTCTGGTACTGTATTTTTCAGTTGTATTGAATTTTAGGCTTTTCTGATTTTTGGTTTGTATTTGGCGCATTTTTCCAAAATACTTTAAAAAATCGGTGATTATTAATAAACAATAAAAGAACACAAAATCGTACATAATATTCAATTTGGCAAGTGATAGAATCAAACATAATAATTATTATAATATAGAAAAAGTGCGTGTACCAGAGGATGTAAACACTATAACACACCTATAATAATGGCTACGTTATTAATTAGCTGATGTCCTTATGTAAATATTGAAGCAAGAGTTAGGTTGTTATCTCTTATAAGCATACAAGTGGGAAATCTATTTATGGGGATGATTTTTTCCATTTCACGTTTAGTTATAATTTATTATAATTAGGTAATTCATTAGTAAAAATTAATTATTCAAATGGTACATTCATAAAATTGCACCTAGGCGTTCACAATTGTGTATTTCTCTGAACAAAATTTAAAAGTAAAAGCTGAAATAATTTCAAATTTAGGTGGTAAATGTAAACTCAAAACGTTATTGTTAGACAGAAAAATTTAATAAAATGTAACGATTTTAGAAAAGGTCACTGTTAAAAATAAGGGTTTTTTGTCCCCACATGAAAACGCATGCGACACAAAACAAAATATTGGAAAATGTTAGTTAATGCTAGGCATGTGCTTTAGAAGGTCCGGTATAGTGAGAAAATAACGTGCGCCACCCCTGTGTAGCGGCAACCCCCCGTTTGGCGGTGACACTATCACATGTCATGGGCTAGTGGAAAAAAAATTCACATTACAAAAATATATAATAGTGATTTATTTATAGTACAGTACCCAGATGTAAAAAATATGTAAAATTTCAGAATAATTTCATATGTAATGATAATTCTTCTTTATGGGTTATTATTGTGGTCCGAATACTTGCTCTTACCCTCAAGGGGTAAAGTGAAAACCACTCCTAAATTTAAATATTCAATATTTGAAAAAGTATTACTAATTTATATTTGAAACCTAGGATAGTTATGCTTTTGGGATCACTGATTATGAATCTGAAGTGAAAATTAAAAAATTCAAAATGGCGGATGGATTTTTTTTCAAAAACAAGTGTTTTAAACGGACAAAAAAAATGAGCTTCTAGGTGATGGTATATATTAATGAAAAAAACAGAATTTTTGAGAAAAAAGAATTGATTATTGAGCAATTATAACAAAGTGGCGACATTTTGAAAAAGAAATGCGAAAACGCACATTTTATCGGCCATAACTTCTTTATTCTTTGTGCTCTAGAAACAAAAAAAATCATTTTATAGATTGATTAATTATCTTTAATTGTGTTCTTTAGAATTTTTTATGGAAGTGTCATAGTTTCTAAAATATTCAACATTTTAAACTAAATACTTCATCCCAAAAACGGTCGGATGCCATAAAAATAAATATCTCCGAAACTATCAACCCTACAGATATTTAAGAAAAATAAATTAATCTCGGTTAATAAGCTTAATTTTTGATGTCCACCATATTTTCTCTAAAACTAATATTTATGGAGATATTTGCAGAAAAACAAAAATTTTACGTTTTTTCTAAAATCTCTTTGCAGTTTAAAATGCAATTTTTTTCTGAAGCAAGCAAGCAAGCACATTAACAAAACGGCGAAATGTGAAAAAGTACATTTTCCTCTGTCATAACTTCTTTGTTTTTTTATGCTATAGAAGTAGACAAAAAATCATTTGAAAAATCATCTTTCATTTTGGTTGTTAGCATTTTTGACGTAAGTGCCATAGTTTCTGAGATATTTAACATTTAAACTAAATACTTCGTCTTATTAACGTTTGGACGCCACCTTTATACTATATACTTTATACCTACATACTTTATACCGAAACCATTAACTCTACAGAAATTGGAAAAAAAAATGAAATTCATTCTCAATTTAGTAGCTTTCTTATTTGCCTCCAGCATGTTTTCGCTCAATGTGATACCTTTCGAGTTATTTGACAAAAACTTATTTAAAAAAACCTCTTTTTCAAGCTAAAATCCCAATGTTTTAGTCGTTATAACTTAAAGAATATTTTCTTCTTAAAATTTTATTATCTTTCAGCTTCGACATTTTTGATTTTTTTTAGTTGCCACCCCCTCAAAGGGTTGGTATTCACCCCCTATAAATTAGCAAGCCACAGTATATAGAAACTTTTATTTGATGCATTTACTATTAAGTTGACAAAAATGAACGAAATCCGATAAAAAAAATCTCTGTGGCCTTTCTCGATCAATCGGCTAAGATCACACTTCATGGCCACTTTTTTACACGCAATTTAAAAATTACCCTTATTTAAGGGGTGACAGAGTTTCATATTTCGAAACACCTATAAAAAAATTTATTGAAAGAAAAGAAAAAATCTAGGTGATTTTCTTCGGTCAATATACTGGGCCCATAACATGTAATAGTATCGATGCCGAGCTGTTATACAGGGGTGGCGTGCGCTATTTCCCCAATATTCTGGCCTTCTAGAGTATATTATATGCTTAACATTAACTAACATTTGGCTTCTAGTTTGATTAAACGTGATTTTTTCTTGACTTAATTAGTGTAATTATTCATTATTATTATTATAAACATGTATTTTATAGTAACTGTTTTAAATAGATATAATAAAGATGTTAAATATGAACAAAACGAAAAATAAATATTATTGAGATTTTTGAACTTTTAAATTAAGAAAATGCATTTTTGGAAGCTCGTATCTCGGATAACCAGTGAAATATTTTGTGTTAGGGGTGTTAGGTACATACGCATTGCAACAACTAAAATTGAAAATTGTCTTAAAAGTTTTTAGGAACACCGTCTATTTCTGCTTACGCACACTCAAAGAAAATGATAGGTAAATTCAACCAAAAAGTGCATATGAAATCGCGCCTATCTAGTTTCATAGTTAAATCAATCAGAAAAGAATAGTCATACAACTTTATTTGTTTTCGTAAACAAATAGTAGTTTAATAATCATATTTTCTTGTAACAAATTAAATAGTACAATGACATTTTTTTATGTTCACTAACCATTTTCAACTTGGTCTACAATTAAATAGTACGACTTTGTTTTTTGTTCACCAACTAATTTTTAGGTTGATCTACACTTTATTGTATGATGAAATTTTTTTTGGTTAGCCAAAAACTCAGTATTGAGACATCAGACCACCCAAACCAAAGATTAGAGATCGTTTATAAGATCCATCCAAATATATCGATGATCCCTGAGAGAATTTGAACATCGTAATCATGTTATTAATTTTCTATAAATTCATAAGAGTATAAGATAATGCATGATTTATTATTGTCAGTGATTTGTATGTGGCGTCATCTGGGAATAATTTCTGTAATAGACTACGTGGTAAGCAAGCAAATTTTATGGTAATTCTTTTAGAACTTCTAGAAGACGACAATAATATTAGTTTGTCTACCAAGTACAATAATACAGCGAACTAATACTGGGTTAGAATTACAATTCGATAATAGTTAAAAATAAAATATACTATTATCTAGTTTAATTTAACAGAATTCCACAAAATAATAGTCAGACGAACAAAATAATAGTCTTATTCATCTATTTTTTAAGTTAATGTTTGTTTTGTTGTACGACAACTTTTTATTAATTAAAATAACAATCACCTCTTGTTTAAAAATACCATCAATATAGTTTGGTTTAACAAAATTAACGATATTGTTAGTTAACCATTTTTTTTTGTTGAATTTACCCATACTATTTCTTTGAGTGCAATTATTGAAGAATACTTCTTTTCTAATAACTTAAATATTAAAAACAATAGAAAATAAGCTATAGTTTTCCCATTGTCCCTGGCATTACAGATTTGTTCCAGAATTTTCGGTCTAATACTTTCGGAAATAAAGAAGACGACATAGTAAAAATGATCTGTTTTAATGAATATATTGAAAACTAATAAAAAATATATAAAAATGTGTTTGGAATCCTTATATTAGATATTTCAAAAGGTATGCCACTTGCCCGCATCAGCAATCCCATATTTTAATCCAGAAAAAGGCCTTAGAAAATATTTATGAGACACTGATTCCCGAGTTGCCTACTGAAGACCAATCTCTAACTACATGTGAAATTTCATGTTTGTTATCTATAAGGGTTTCGTTTTTCGCTTTTGAGTAGAAAGTTGATATTTAATCTGCAGAATAAGGTTTATTCCAGAGATAAGCAAAACATCTGTATTTTCACCTACAAATAGTAATATCAACCAGATAAATATGCTATATCCCTAGAAGAACCTATCCGGCACCTAGACCTTCGGATAACGGTTTTATCTAACGGATACAAATAGCCACGCCTACGCGATTCCCCTGTGATTGACAGAATTGATATTTTATCTTCTAACCCAAATTTTTAAAAATTTGATTTATTTTGTATTGTGTTTTAATCAGATATAAATAATCATATTTAATAATAAAAAAAAAAAACATTTGTAAAATGATATCATAGACTACTTATATTGTAATATACATGTTTTAAATACTTTGTTCTAATAAAATAAGACAATTTTTTTAGGTTGGAAATCTAACCTATAATTAGCAGATCATTTTATTAATCATCAATATTGAAAAATTATTTTAGTAGATTTTTAAATGCTTGGCTGGAGCCAGTACTTATATGGCTACAAACTAAAACTGCGATACAAATATTAAAACCGCTGCCCAAGGAATCACTACTTCCACATCCAGATTTTTTATAAGTCACTCACAACGAAAAAATTTTGTATGTGGAAATAATTGTTTATGGAACTTTAATAATATAATATTTGAAATCCTCTACTCCAAAAACCCATAAAACGATACCCCACATCGGTAGCGGGGTGGGGGTGGTAGTGGGGGTGGATGAAGTAAAAAAACATTTTGAGGTTTCTGGTTCTTGTACTCTAAATCACAATTTTTTTTCATCCCCTTTAATAATGGGGTGGGGGTGGTAATGGGGGTGGCTAATGCCAAAATTTTTTTTGAGACCTCAGCTTCTCTTGTATATACTAAATACCAACTTTATGGACTCTTACCTGCTTGATTTACCTATTTTCCCCAAATTTACCCCAATTTACCCCCCACCCTTCGACGGAACAAGATGAAAATATAATCTAGTTCTAGATCTCGTTAAAGTACATGTGTGTACAAAAATTTCAAGTCAATATCTCAAACGGTTCCAGAGTAAACGTGCGCACAAAAAAAGTTACAGACAGAGCGACAGACAGACAGACAGGCAGACAGACAGACCGACAGACCGACAGACAGAAATTTTTTTTTCGCTCAAACTTAAAATCTCGACGTTTCGTGACATTCTAAGCCTATTTGAACAATAAAAATTTTTTAAAATTTTTTTGTCGTTACTATACTTCCACTGGATGTGGAAGTAAAATAAAGATAAACTTAAAATTTCAGGTTATGTTAGTTATATGATGCACAACTATTTCAAACCATATGATAAACAATCACGAAAATGACGCAGATGTCATAAACCAGCAACAAACCCCAGCAGGGGGATCTTTTCTTATATCTTGAAGCATAAAACTTCCTTACTTTACAGTGTCTTAAGTTGGCAACACATACTTTGGGAAATATCTAAAGTCACAGCTACTAGATAGTTAACCAAGGGTATATTTTTAACGCATGCAAGTTATCCTACATACAGTAAGCTCTGGTTATCTTATCTGTCAGATAGTTACTCGCCGGATAAAGTCTATTTATGCTTAAGTGAAAGTACCGGCCCTAAGAGACATAGTCAAATACCGGGTGTCAGCGAGATCACTTTCCGTCTGACATTTCTTTATTTTTCAACTGAACGAGATGAAACTAGACATGTGTTACATGTTACCAAAACGACATTTTTTATCTGTCTTTCAAGGTTCTACGCCTTTCGGTTTCACCGGAAGTGACCCCATTTTTTATTTTTAAATGGGACACCCTGTATACTTTTGTATTCTTTGAATCTCTTTGGGGTCACTTCCGGTGAAACCGGAAGTCGTAGAAACTTGACAGATGTATCCGTCGCGTCGTCCGAATTATTTTTTTAGCTATGTATATTTCTCACTAAAAGTATATTGGTTACAGCCTTAAATTTGTTCCAAATATTATTTTCCACCGTATCGTTTCTTCATTAATTATTTTTTAGGGAGGCCACTCTGTTTATTTTTAACTAAAAATGTTGCAGGTTTCTTCCTCGACAATTATGTTAACTATATGCCAAATATTATTGTCCTCCATCGCATTTCTTTCATTAATTTATTTTTCATTAAAAGTATATCCCATTTCTTCGTTGGCAATAGCATCAACTATACCTACCACACAAAAAAAAGGTCGTGACCTATATACCAGTATGTATCTTCGCCCGCTGAACCCGAATCCGGGGTCAGAATTGGCCCATCGGGTCAAAATTGGCCGAAAAAATAAAAAAAATGGCCGGAAATTCGCCAAAATCTGAGGTCACAAAACATTAAATGATATTGAAGAGAGTTTACCCTTATATCGGTGTGTATTTTTGAATTCAGTCAGAATTGGTCCATGGGGTCAAAATTGGCTGCCAAATAGCATCCAACATGTTGGGTGATAACCCTCATACCTCAACAGACCTAAGTATGAGGGCTTTCTGACCTTGACGAGGAATGCTACATCTCGTCGTCAGACACACTAGGGATTCATCCTCACACCCTGACGCTCCCCTGCAGGACAGCGTGACTTCGCTGGTTTCATTACCACAATAGACAGAAAGCGAATCATTCTACTTCTACACATCCCCTTTCAGGGCAGTTATCATCGCTCCCAACATCTATTGCGATAGCAGAATTTAAAGCGGTGTATGTTTTACCGAAATGAGCAGTAACTGCATGGGTGACCGTTTGGTAAAAACGTACCGGCATGAGTTTTAGGACGCCCACGGTGACCGGGAGATAAGAAGAAGATGCTGCTTATGCAGGCTGATTCCAGTTAACGAGCTGCACTTCGTACAAGGTTTTCTACAGTTTGCCTGTAGATTAAGGCCAATGCGAGTACTTCTGATGATGCACACTACATACACAAACAAAGATGAATAAAGGAAAAACCCTCGAGCAGATTTTTTTGTGGATGCTCAACAGGGACTTGCTTGTTTCGGGGGGAACATGGTTTAAAAAAATAGAGGCTGAGTGGGGCGACAAAAAAAATGCCGGGAAATTCGCTTGCACATGTTCAATCTTTTGACGTTATTGGCCAACGGATTCAGATTCAGTGGACAAAAATACATACTAACACAACAGTCGAGTCACTTGAACGTCATTCAATATTGTCTGGCCGCTGGTTTCCGGGTCTTCTTCCGCGTAGACTTGGTTGAGTGCTTGACGTTTCGACCATTTTGTCGTGGTCTTCTTCTGAAGCGAAGTGAGCTCTGCTGGACTGAGCTCCTCTATTTATACAGGTTATCAGGAGGCGTGTTGCGGATCATTGCTCATGCGGAACATTGACTTCCACGTTATTGGTAGTTGTAGTCCGTTGTCACGGTTATAGTTATTCGGATGTTTATTTATTTCAATGGCTTCTCTGTATCTTCTTGGCCAATAATTCTTGGTGTTGGCTAATTTCTTTGTTTTGTCGAATTTTATCAAATGGCCGGTTTCTTCTGAATGTTCGGCAACTGCTGATTTTGTAGAATTTCCCTTCTTTGTATTTCTAATGTGTTCTCTGAGTCTGGTGTTTATACGTCGTTTGGTCTCTCCGATGTAAACTTGTCCGCAGGAACATGGGATGCTATATACTCCTGGTGTTTCCAGTTCTTCTGGACCTTGGTATTTGGGAAAATGTTGTTCCACCTTCTGTTTTGCATTATATATTACTTTGACGTCCTTTTTCTCCAAAACTCTTCCGATTCTGTCCGTACATCCTTGTATATATGGTAGGTAAGCTGTTGCCGTGTATTTCTTTTCTTCTTTTTCTTCTTCTGTTCTGGTTGTATCTTGTCTCTTTATTGCGTTGTCTGTATCCTTCGGTTTGTATCCATTTTTCTGTATTGATGTTTTCCACTTCGCTTCAGAAGAAGACCACAACAAGATGGTCGAAACGTCAAGCACTCAACCAAGTCTACGCGGAAGAAGACCCGGAAACCAGCAGCCAGATCACCAGCTCCGCGAAAGCCTTAGCACCAAGTCATTCAATATTCTTTGCCCCAAATTTTGGGTAATTTTGAGCCATTTGTTGGCTTTGAACGGTTGGGCTAATTCTGATCCCAGATTTAGATCCAGCGGGCAAAAATACACACCGATATAAGTTTAAAGTCACTTCAATTATTTAATGTTTTTGACCCCAGATTTTGGCGAATTTCCGGCCGTTTTTTAACTTTTCCGGCCAATTTTGATCCGATGGGCCAATTCTGACCCCGGATTCGGTTTCAGCGGGTGAAAATATATACCGGTATATAAGTCACGTCAATCCCTTCAATGTTTTTTCACTCGAATTTTGGCGAATTTTCGGCGATTTCTCGATTTTTCCGGCCAATTTTGACGCGATGGGTCAATTCTGACCCCGGATTCGGGTTCAGCGGGCGAAAATACATACCCGTATATAGGTCGGTCCCCAAGTACACGACCTTTCTTTTTTTTTTGTGTGTCTGTGTTATTTTTCTCAGTCAATTGGTCTTTTAGACCACCAGACAGACAGCCCCCAGACCGACATTTATACTAATGGAATTGAAAAAGACCTTAATTTTCGTAATCTACATCGTCTGAAACGTGAAAATTAAAAAAAAAATCGATGCATGGTTTTTTCACAGTTACAATGCTTCCGTTCGGTAAACGAGGGAAATAAAAGAGGTATTTTTGTTTTAAATGTGTTTAATTTGTAGTATTGTATATACTTAACAGATTCTATAATACTATTCACAGTCTTGTAATATTATATCTAAGTATAGTTATTTCATATTATACGAGTATTATATTTTAATTTCCGTCTGCATATGAATATCCAAGTTATTTCACTTTAGCAGCATAATTTAATTTAAGTGCCGAACATATTTCCGCAACTTAATTAAAAGTATGCAGTTCTAATATCACATTAAGGGGGTAATTAGTCCGTGATGAAACTTTCATCAACCCATATTAAACCAGGTACACATTTACAAGTTTATTTTGTACCTACAGTAATAATATTCGCTTTTCGCCATTTTCCGTGTGAGTTCACTAATGAGGAATACTAGAACAATTTGACGTACATATAAATATGCAAGTATGCACAAAAATGCTTCCACAATTTGGCGTAAAATCATTTGTACATTTAGAATTATTTTTTAATAAACTACTTTAAAATATTACTCATTATAATTATAATAGCCTCGTCAATTTTTATTACAAATAAAAAGTTGTTTTAAAAAACAGTTAAAGTTATTTTTGCATTTAGAATTATATTTTAATAAAGCTACTTTAAAATATTCTCATTATAATTTTACTGGCCTCGTTAGTTTTTTAAACAAATAAAAAGGGTATAGCCGGAAAAGTTAGGGAAATGTGCCTCCGCACTTACTTAGTTAAAATGGCTTCCAGATGATGCAGTTTATAGAGTATATTGCACGGTAAAAATTTTAACTCGCTACTACCCCTACGAAGGTGGAAAAAAAATAATACGTCTTTAATTATTACATATATTTTTTTTTCGGTTTCTATGCAACCGATCGATTTGAAATTTGGCACGAGTATTGCTTGAGATAACTTACTCCAAAAATTAAGGTCATTTTATGACCATTTTAACCATCGGAAAAAAAATATAAATTTTTTTTAGAGGACAAAAAGGTGGCTTCCCTTCGTGGTACAATCACCATTCTATGATATATTATGTCTTGACACTTCGTGATTATCACACTAAATTGTCAGATTTTTTGCTGTGGTGGAACAATATGGAAAAAAATAAAATTGGGTAAAATAAAATATTTACACATGCCTTTTAGTTGTAGCAGTTAATACTTATAGACTTACAAGATATTGTTGCATATCTACAACCGACGGCGGGTGCCAGTGCGATGTTGCCAAGTCTACTTTTTCCCCAGATGTACGAAAATACGGCACAATCTGGCAATACCACTTCTGGGGGTCCCAGGGGCGAAGTATTAACTCTCTAGGACCTTGGGGAAAAGTTTAGCAACGAATGATGTTCATTGTAATTACTGTCGCATTACGACATCTAAAAAACGACGTACTGAACCAGATGAAGAAAGTGAGGGAACGATCGAAGAAGACCAGCCTTTTGTGCCTTCGACATCTTCTAGCACTATGACTTGTGACTCTGACGAAATAATGGAACTACCATTGCAAAGACTCGTTGCTACACATAAATACTATTGCATATATGGTGATGATAAAGAACTGACCGTAATACCCACTAATGTGAGACTACAGTGCTATTGAAACAAACAAATATACATCCCCGAGGCAATCGTTGCTGTAAAATACATTTGATTAAACATCGCTTTTATGAAGACGATATTACACATCTGGAACCATATGCCATACTCCTAGATTGGATTTATGCATTCTATTGAATTCCTTAACTCCAATAACAGATCTAAAAGGCTCTACAGACCACTGCGGTTTATCAGAAAAGCAATTATTAACGTTTACAGGCTTAACGGTAGATGCCATTTACGAATTAAAGACACTGTTGGAAAATTCCAGTACAAGAACTTCTTCTGTTCTTGTTTTTCTATTAAAACTGAAAACAGGTAGTAATAATGATAACCGAATGACCTCCTACATTACTAAAATGTTCGATATGGTGCCAGCGTGCAGCGAGCTAGGAAGCTGAACAAATTGACCATCCTCAGAATGGTATCATTGGTATATTATTGAGGTTGTAATTAATAACCATAACTAATAAGATAGTCTGATAAACCGCGCTGTTCTGTAGAGCCTTTTAGAGTTGTTATGTTATTGGGGTTAAAGAATTTAATAGAATGCATAAATCCGATCTAGGGATCGAGCTACAATTGGCATATGGTTCCAGATGTGCAACGTCTTCATAAAAGCGATGTTTAATCAAGCGTAGACACATTTCGCGCCCAAGGATCCATTAGGGCGACTTAAGTTTACACATAGATTGGACCACGGATAGTAGGTTAAACCACAAAGGGTATAAAAACAAAGGCATCTTAGGAATCAATATCACAAGTCAGGATAAGTATTGACAAACGACAACTAATGTTAAACAACAGTACCATACTGAGATAAAAAATTATCCATCTGCGTAGCTGGCTGATGGAACCCATCCAAGGCCAAAAATGAGGGGAAAAAATCAAATGTATTTTACAGCAACCATTGCCTCGGGGATGTATATTTGTTTGTTTCGATAGCACTGTAGTCTCACAGTAGTGGGTATTACGGTCAGTTCTTTACCATCACCACATATTCAACAGTGTTTATGTGTAGCAACGAGTCTTAGCAATGGTAGTTCCATTATTTCATCAGAGTCACTAATCGTAGTGTTAGAAGATGTCGAAGGCACAAAAAGCTGGTCTTCTTCGATCGTTCCCTCACTTTCTTCATCTGGTTCAGTACGTCGTTTTTCAGATGTCATAGTGCGACAGTAATTACAAAGAACATCATTCATTGCTAAACATTTCCCCAAGCTCCTAGAGAGTTAATACTTCGCCCCTGGGGTAATCTCCAGAAGTGATATTGCTAGATTGTGCCGAATTTCCGTACGTCTGGGGAAAAAGTAGACTTGGCAACATCGCACTGGCACCCGCGGTCGGTTGTAGATATGCAACAATACTTTGTAAGGCTATAAGTATTAACTGTTACAACTAAGAGGCACGTGTAAATATTTTATTTTACCCAATTTTATTTGTTTCCATATTGTTCCACCACAGCAAAAAATCTGACAATTTAGTATGATAATCACGAAGTGTCAAGACATAATATATCATAAAATGGTGATTGTACCACTAAGGGTAGCCACCCTTTTGTCCTCTAAAAAAATGTATAGTTTTTTTCCGATGGTTAAAATGGTCGTAAAATGACCTTATTTTTTGGAGTAAGTTATCTCCATGCAAACAATACTCGTGCCAAATTTCATCTCGATCGGTTGCATAGAAACCGAAGAAAAATATATAATAATTAAAGACATATTATTTTTTTTCCACCTTCGTAGGGGTAGTAGCGGGTTAAAATTTTTACCGTGTAATATACTCTATAAACTGCATTATCTGGAAGCCATTTTGCCTAAGTAAGTGCGGGGGCACATTTTCCTAACTTTTCCGGCTCAAAAACTTACCAACACAGCTAAACTCAATAAACAAAAAAGAAAGTAATATTTTTGTTTAATTTTCTCTTGCTGGCATTAATAGACAATATTACAATTCTTGCCTTCGTCTTTCCTCCGGTATCCTTTTCCTCGGTGATATATTATTTGTGCATGATCGTACCATCCTAGTTGAATGTATCTATGATGATAATCTGTATTTATTACAGTTTTTTATAAAATAGTCTCGTTTTTGCCCCAATCTTCTCTAGTTACAACGTCATTTTGCAGTTGCACTCTCTTAGTCTAGTTACCAGAGGTTTTAACCTCGAAAAAAAAGCACATCTGAAGTGATATTCAAAGTATATTATTAAAAATTAAAAATATTTATATTTCATTGAAAAAAAAATGTATTAAAATTTTAAAAATTTCAATTTTCACAAGTATCGCAAAAATTGATCGAACAAAAAAGTTACATTATTTTTTACAAATTTATTCAGTTAGTTAGAGAATTAGAAATTTTCCTAGAAAATGTCATATCTCCACCAAGAATGAATCTACTAAATTAACACATCTTAAAGAAGAAAGAGGCGTACGCTTTCAGATGCGTGGTTCTGTTTTTTAAAAAGATTACTCCAGTTGTTGCACAATATACTATTGCAAAAGTACCTTTAAACTAATTACAAATATTTACAGCATATTTACAACATGTTGGTATTGTTGGTGTCAAAAAAAAAAGTTCTTGAACATTTTTATTGTTCAAAATATGTAATTATTGAATAAATTTTGTTATTATTATTGTTACGTGTTTACACCCCTTAGTAAACACCCTGTACTGTGGGTTCAGAAATTATAACACCAGGGTAACACTAAACACTAATTTATTAACTTATGTACTAATTACAACAATTAAATACTTCACACTGAGCACTATGATTTAATAATCCAGTCACCTCATCAATTTCCTTACTTCCTTACTTCCTTAGTTTTCAAGAGAAATTTTGACTTTCATCGAATGTAGAAAAAAATTTCGATGATATAGGCCAAATCTGATGGCAGATTCGGATTCATTGCACAAAAATATATTGACAGGTTTTGTTTCAGGTTCACAACTTTTTTTTGTGTGTGCCGGTGTAATTATAGGAGGAATGCATAGGTTTAGTAAAATATTTCGCCGCCAGGCGGTTACCGATCGCCTTTGGGTACTCTATTCGTTGTGTTCTGTGCTTTGTAGTTTTGATGTGTTGAAATAAGTTTGTTTGTTTGAAACCTACGGAAAATGGATAGTTTAGTTGAACTAAAAGAAAAGCTTGGCATTTTTAAAGAAGTAGTAAAGAAAGATGCACAAAAAATGAGGTTATGTTGCAGTACCCAAACGCGACTCTGACGCCGCCTACATGCATTCGATCTGTGAAATGTTTTGAACACACTAGATGGGCTTTTTTGTAATTTGAGAGCAACTATCCACTTTCTTCTAAAACTGCTGCATGCTGGAAACTGGTGAAACTTTAAATTTTTATTTTTTCTATAATAGGAAGTGCATTGAGGCACACAATTGCTTGGTATTTTTAAAGAAGTAGTAAACAAAGATGCACAGAAAATGAGGTTATGTTGCAGTACCCAAACGCGACTCTGACGCCGCCTACATGCATTCGGTCTATTGTTAGAAGATGTACGAAATATTTTAAACCTGAAAGGTTTGTGTTTTATTTATTTACTTCAGCTTTATTAGAGTGTCTTCATTTTAGACTATAAAAAGTAAGTACAAACGTATAAAAACATAACACAACCTATTAAACTTTTCTGATTATGACTGAAAATTTAATTAGTTATTAATGTGGTATTCGAAACCACGTAAATTTAATACGATTTTTTTCAACTTTCAGAATGCCATAGGAAACTAAAAAAATGAGGTTTTTATACATACTCCCTTATTTTAAATATCACATTCGCTGAGAAATTTAAAAAACGAAATTAATTTGGCTCAAGAATTGAATGTTGAAGTCAGTTTGGAGAGAAAATGTGAATCACGTCAAAGTGTTGTCAAGTCTGACGATGAATCTGAAGAAATTGAATTTGAGAATGACGACAAATAATGTAGTTAATAATTTTAAAAGCATCTAGCAACTAACTGTGGGTGAAAAATAGGAAAGTAAATAATGTGCTCTTAGATAATTGTTACAGAAAGATATGACATCAGACAGAACACAGTGGACAGACTTTCAATTAATTTCAAACATTCTAAACCTGATATTTTACTTCCACATCCAGTGGAAGTATAGTAACGACAAAAAAATTTTTAAAAATTTTTATTGTTCAAATAGGCTTAGAATATCATGAAACGTCGAGATTTTAAGTTTGAACGAAAAAAAAATTTCTGTCTGTCGGTCTGTCTGTCTGTCGGTCTGTCTGTCGGTCTGTCTGTCGGTCTGTCTGTCGGTCTGTCTGTCGGTCTGTCTGTCGGTCTGTCTGTCGGTCTGTCTGTCTGTAACTTTTTTGTGCGCACGTTTACTCTGGAACCGTTTGAGATATTGACTTGGGCACACATATGTACTTTAACGAGATCTAGAACTAGATTATATTTTCATCTTGTTCCGTCGAAGGGTTGTGGGGTAAATTGGGGTAAATTTGGGGAAAATAGGTAAATCAAGCAGGTCAAGAGTCCATAAAATTGGTATTCAGTATATACAAGAGAAGCTAAGGTCCCAAAAAAAGTTTTGGCATTAGCCACCCCCATTACCACCCCCACCCCATTATTAAAGGGGATGAAAAAAAATTGTGATTTAGTGTGTGTACAAGAACCAGAAACCTCAAAATATTTTTTTACTTCATCCACCCCCACTACCACCCCCACCCCGCTACCGATGTGGGGTATCGTTTTATGGGTTTGTGGGGTAGAGGATTTCAAATATTATATTATTAAAGTTCCATAAACAATTATTTCCACATACAAATTTTTTTCGTTGTGAGTGACTTGGATAAAAAATTTGGATGTGGAAGTAGTGATTCCTTGGGCAGCGGTTTTTTCCTTTTGTCTTCTTTCTGCTAGCTGGTAGAAACGGTGACCCTTAACTATTCCCTATATAGAAATCAAGTTGCACAAAACGGTTAACGTTTTATGAAGACATATATTTATTGAATGAAAACAGAGTCCTATTACAATCTATTGTCTTTCAATTCTATTTGAATCAGAGTGTACTGTGTGGATTTTAATTTACAATTCAGTAAATTATTATATCATTATATTATAAGTGTCCCCCACCCTGATGAGCGAGGACAGAGGTGTAACTTTCGAATTTTCAAAAACCTGCATCTCTGAAGTAGGGCATTTTTAGGTAAAATGTTTCAAACAAAAGTTGTTTAGTTCAGAGAGGAGCATCTTTTGTTTGAAACATTTTTCCTAAAAATGCCCTAGTTCAGGATTGGTTGCAGGATTTTGAAAAATCGAAAGTTACACCGCCATCCCCGCTGATCAGAGTGGGGGGGCAGAAAAAAATGTTTGATACAAAAGTTATGCAATTTTTTTCGTAGAATCAGAATACTCGATCAAAAATGGACACAGCCATTAAGAATTCAAAAGTTACCCCCATCTCCCGCTTATCAAGGGTGGGGGGGGGGGTGGAAAATTGTTCTGATTCTATTATTATTATCATTATAAAACAGGATGCCCAAAGATGACAGATCCTCATCATACAGTTTCTTGCTGTTTATAATGTTCTTAAACATATTCTGAAAAGAGAAAAAACTTAATACGATTATTTCACTCATTAACGCTATAGCCAATGAGAGCCCGTTTTTTCACAACATTGCACCAATCAAACGTCATTATTAGTGGTAATTCAAGCTAGATCTGCTTTTGACAGGACCAACATGCAAAATTTATCGCTCTAATTTTTTAGGTCGCTGCAGCGGCAAATATTGCGAACATTTTTTGACATTTTGTGTCGTGACATGTTTTCGGCAAATAGGACAAATCGTGCTTTTAAATGTTATCTATAAATATCTTCTCTAGCTTATTACTAATTGTTAACGTAAATTGTAAATTGTAGTATTGTATTAATAACCTAAAAAGCCAATGCTGTGTGGAACTTATATAGGTTCGGGACAAGTTATAGGTACACAGCTTTCAATGGCTTAATACCTAACATAATTACAAAATAATTTTCAAAACTAAAATTAAATATGAATATCTATGAAGCAGACAAATCAGTTATTTCATGATAAATACCCAAATGTAGGTACCTACCTATGGTAATTCATCAATCATTACAAAGCAGCTAACACTTATTTGGAAAATCAAAAGTCTGCAGTATCACTATATACATTATAATTCGTTGTACTTAAAGTCTCTCTACTTAAACAAGTAAACCTTAACTTAACTATCAAACTTCTCAAATTAGAAACAAGGATTAAATACATAAATATATATTAATAAACACTTTAATATAATAATTCAATTCACTGTTTAGGCTAGTAACTAAGTTAAGCTAGCGTTACTAGATGGCGGTACCATACCATCTGAGCCGGCAGCCTTAGAACGTCAAAGGGATAGATTGGTAATATGCAATTTGTGTGATTTCACCGGTAATGTGATTGGTCGAAGCGTGCTTTGTTGTGATGACTAGCCTTATAAGTTACAGTACCTATGGTTTAACGTATATTGTTTTTCTGGATTGTCATAATTTAAACCTACTTTATTTTTTATTAGATGAGTCGCTTTGGAAATGCATTTTTATGTGACGTAAATGATGAAATTGAAGATAAAGGTGAGTAATCTCTAAAAAGCAACAAGGAAATATCTGAAGGCAATTAATTACTGAACATAATATTGAAGATATACTTAATGAATTATTTATTCGTGAAATGTTCTCCACAAATACCACTCGTGCTTTAAATTTTATCTAAAAATTTTTTCTCAAGCTAAGTTGCCCCTAGTTAATATAACTCGTGCAAATTGGCAGTTTATTATCAAAGATTAAATCCCTCCCGCTAAAGCGGTCGGGATTTAATCAGATAATAAACTGCCAATTTGCACTCTTTATATTACCAGGCACCACGCTTTCGAAAAAATTTTCGATAAAATTTTAAGCACTAGTGATATTACATACGAAAAATTTCACTTCAGCAAAAAATATCACCCGGGTTTCGCGGCCGGCCTAACACTGTATGTATTCCTGTAGTGGTGTGTACCAAATTAAGGCCCCCTTTATGAAATATCTAATAAAGTAAAATACATAAATAATAACTAAATTCGGTAAAGAATGACAGAAGCCGAATTATTTAAAGTCAGGGTTACTTTATATTCATATTTTAAAAACCATCAGGTGAATGTTTAAAATAATCTGGAATTAAAATGCAGAATTATCCCCTTATTAGTTATTCAACAAGTACTATCAAAGGGCCTAGGCCAGGAAAGGGTGGCTATACTGTGGCTACCCTGATTTCCGAGAGTAACTTAGTGATATATAATGAGGCATTTGCTTTTCAAATGTTGGGATAATTTTATCGGTTTGGGACGCGAAGGTGAGGTTGAAACTTGCGTAAGCTCATTAATCATTAGCTGTAAATATACGTCATCTGGTAGGAGGATTTTTTTAACACCACACTGAGGAAATTAAAGCTATCCTAATTGGCAGCCGGCTTATGAGATTTACGATCTAGGCCTATAGACGCCGCTACTCCTATAAAATAACCAGGTAGTGCAAAGTGAAAAGCTGGAAACTCTTCAATATGTATAATTCTACATTCATATTGCATTAGAATGACAAATTCATACCATCACAATATGCCTAATAGATTTCTAATGAAGGCATTTTTAAAATGTTAAATTTTCATGGAAAATACTGAAACAGCCCATAACTCTCATATTATTTATTATTATTTCCCTCTTTTAATTGAGACAGAAAAGTACAGAGTTGGCGGGTTTACGTGATCATCTATAATTTAAAAAGTAGGACCCAAATTTACTTCGTTTACTGAACAAATTCTTTTATAAACTTTGATATTACTTGTTTCTGTTAACTGATTTAATTTTTGCCTCTTGCCAGCTCTCGTAGATTTGTTGATTTTTTTTATAGTTTAATCAGAATCCCAGTTGTGAGGTTAACTGACCTCGGTGTTTCGATCATTTGTTCTATTGCTAGTTACAATTGCACCTTAGGAGAGATCAACTGATTCCAACTAAACATCTGATAGGTCTTATTATTATAGATGGAGTGATAATCAAGAAAAATCTTGTGTTGCCGGAAATCTTCAAAACCATGACTATTACCAAAAAGTAGCTGTGTTTAAATCTTATCGTTACTAATTAGACAAGTAATAAGTCTTTATCAATACCAACCGCAGAGGTGAGACAAGAACATTTTAATGCAGATTTCAGCACAGAGGTAAAGCACTGCCAACTCTAATCGGTACCGGCACGCGCCGTAAAGTACAGATGTTTTGCACTGTCGCGTCGTTTACATAACCATACTGAAAGGCAGGTATGGTAATAATATTTTACACCCCAAAGAAAACTTTCCAGACAAGAAAAGGTTAGAAAAATAAGATATTTGAACAATTAAATAGTGGGTTAATTTTGAATATGATTAGTTTTGAATACTGAAAAACAATACAGAATAGCTTCATCGCGTGCGCTGATGTCACATATTTTGAAACCTTAGGAAAAACAAACAGTTGTCTCTGAATCATCCGCCGATTGAATGTTTCCTTTAAAGTGAATTTTGCTGTGTTTGTGCCATTTAAAAGCTTATTGTTGGATTATTTAGCATCTGTAACTATTCTTAATACTTTTACATCCTCAATTTTGTTCGTCAGGATGACGGTTAGTTCGAATTTTGCAGACATGTCTCATGATGTAGAGGTTGGGTATACTGCTGCCCTTATATTTTGAGAAAAAAATGCTTTAGTATAAATATTGATGTATTTCCAAATATTACACATAGGGATAATGCGAATTACTTGGTTTTTGAGAGAAGCGCATAAACAAGGATGAATTGAAGGCATTCAAAAGTCTTGAAGCTGTTTGAAGTATTCTGTAAGACAGAATAAAAGCTTGTTGCAAGGGTAAGAATTGGACTATTGTAGATTCAGATGGTTTCTTAGTACTTACTGTGAATGTGTTGCTAGTCTAGACAAAATATGTGCACTACTTATTGACAGGAAGTATTTCCTTTTAGTTTCTTCGCAATAAACATGGATATCTATGGTCCAGGTATTAACCGCTGTAAATTTTGTGAAAAAAACGCCGTATAAATTAAGCAATGAAGACTGACGTGCTATAAACTATTTGAAATATGTAATAAGACGTACACAATTTCTTCCAGCGTCTATAATGTATCTATAGATTGGACTATACAATCAATTGTAATTTTTGTAAGAATTTTATTTTTCATATATTGTTATGTAATATGTCTTTTATAATTTTATGTAGGTCATTTGTTCATTATCATTTTATTAAATATTCCCTTTTTATTATGTTTTATTTATCACTCCTACTACTATATATTGTTAGCAGTAAATTGAAATAGTCAGTTATGTCGAACTTGTACATAGGTACATGCATGTAACTGAAAGTAAAACAAAATATCTTTACTAAATAAGATATTTATTGTCCACGGTCCATTAGTACTTCTAAGAAGAATCGACAAGAAAGATATAAGAGATATAAAGGTTTATATTGTAACAAAAAATAAATGATTGTAATATAAGGTAACATAAATACTTTACACTAATATCTATCTAAGCAATAAGTAACATTTATAGTTTATATACAACTCAAAGGGCTTTTATAGCTACAATTCAACACTTACAAATCGCATTAAAATTTTGTTTATGTGTTTACTGACCTTAGACCACTTCAAAGTTTTAATTTTATACTTTTTCAATATTCAACAGTCCAACACTGAGTTTTTAAACACCACACGATATACTTTAAAAGGGCACATTGCATCACTTGGTGACAGCGGTATAGAGCAGCGAAACAGGTAAAATTGTGTCGTTTTTCTTTATCAGCTTAGAACAAGATCAGACACAGTGGGTATTACCGACAACATCATTTTACACATAAAAACACGAAATACGACATTTTTTACTGGTCACAGATATTCTTATTAAAAAAAAGTGTAAAATTTTATTTTTTTTTTAAATCATGTTTTTTTGTACATCTATTGCCATATCTCAAAAATGATTTGAGCTATCGATGTGAACTTTTTTTTGTTATAAAACACACACTTAAGCGCTTCTTTCTATACATAGGATTGCTAATAAAAAAAATGCGAACATGCCAAAAACGTAGATGACCCTGAAAGTTTAGAGAATACGCCATCAAATTTTCACTAAGCGAGGAATTTTTTTGTTTTGAAAATTTAGCGTAACATGCTATGAAGAAAATGAAGTCAATACACTAAGAAAGTTTTTAGGAAAAAAATATTTTCATTATTAGCAATAGTTTGCTAGTTACGAATTTTTTAGTATGGAGGAATTTTCGAAGCGTACGCGTGCGGCACTTAAGAATAATAATGATTATGTATTGTGTGTAACGGAACTTTTCATTATTATTTTTTTATGTTTAGGACTGTTTTATCACGTTTTAGGATCTGAAAGGATAACTTATTTTTTCCAGTGGCGCATTAAGGACTAAGGTTGAAGGCAAAAAGGAATTAAAAATCTTAAATAGAGTATCTGGGATAAAAATGTATTGCATTGGGATCTCGGAAACGGTAAAAAATAATATTATAGAAAATGGAAAAAAAAAGTTGCGCAACTAGGGGGCTAATAAAATTCCATAAACAGAAGTTTAGGAAAAGTAATAATTTTGGAGTGTTTTGATAAAAAGTAAACAATCGAGTTTTCCTTTTTTTTGCGTTATTATTGGAGCTAAATGGAAAATACAGTTTCTTAAAGCACTTTTTTTTAACGTGGCAATCTTAATATTTGTATCGGACATTTTCTGTGTTAGAGTTCCTATCGGAAACTCCCATGCATTGAATTGTTACCCTAGATCCACACAATAATTGAGTAAACGTGTTATTTTCGCCTAATTAGGCAACAAAAAAGAAAAAAATATCCTAAATTAAGTCTCTTTTAATTTCCGCAGCCCTAATTATAGAAACCCAGTTTCCATGGCTTGTGCACAAGTTTATCTTTCTCGTCTATTACTACGCTACATAAAATCCACTCCATTTTACAATGAAACTTAGATTGCTTTTTTATTTTAAATATTTTTTTAGCAGATAATCCACGCACAATTCGCACAATGGCCATACGTTCTACAATATAATACAAGTAGTAATAAGGGAAAGAATATCGTTACACATTTTATTTCCACATCCAGTGTAAGTATAGTATCGACAAAAATATTTTTGAAAATTTTTATTGTCCAAATAGGCTGAGAATGTCATGAAACGTCGAGATTTTAAGTTTGAGCAAAAAAAAATTGTGTCTGTCGGTCTGTCTGTAACTTTTTTGTGCGCACGATTACTCCGGAACCGTTTAAGATATTGACTTGACTTGACGTACCTATGTATTTTAAAGAGATCTGGAACCAGATTTTTCCGTTAAAGGTGGTAAATAGGCAAATCATGCAAGTAAGAGTCCATAAAATTGGTATTTAGTATATATAAGAGAAGCTAAGGTCTAAAAATTTTTTTGGCATTAACCACCCCCATTACCAACTCCCACCCCATTATTTAAGGGGGCGAAAAAATAAAATTGTCATTTAGTGTGTGTACAAGAACCAAAGGCCTCAAATTTTTTGTTGACTTTATCCACCACTACTACCATAATCGACATAATTATTTCTATAAAACATCGAGATAGATTGAGAAATTACTAAAAAACAACTACTACCAAAGAAAAGCCGAATAAACGGTTTATAGAAATAATCTAAAAGGAAGTACTTAATCAGTGTTGGCGAAAAGCAATGATTATAAAAATAAAATAATAGAAAATGTTAATGACATAAAGAAAATATGTGTACTCATATCTGGTGCAACAATTGAGAACAGACAAATCGCAAAAATAGTGCACAAATGTTTGATGACAGTGTAGCAATAATTTCTATAGTGATTAAAACATGGTCAACTGACAATAATAATGGCAGTTTTCGTGTGCAATGTTTATGGTTTAAGTTTAAAATAAATGTTTCATTGGAATTGATTACTTTATTTGCGTTACGAATGATTTTATTGTTATTATTACTATTAATGCTATTATTATTATATTTTTTCCCGTATTTTCGATTGGGAAAACTAGTCTCCTTGCCTTATAAACTACCTTAAGAAAAACAATCTACTTTCGATTGACAAAGAGTTTAAGCACTGGCGTCGATATATATTAAGTAATGAAGGATGTAACAGATCAGCTTCATAAGAGTAAAACATGTTTAGCAGTCTTTTTAGAGTTGACGAAGGCTTTCGACATGATGTCTCATGGACTTAGAGGCATTGTATCTTACACACTTTTTTATTTATCATGAAAATACCTACTTTCTGTATATTGTTGCCCTAATCTGGGCACGCTAATATACTAGTTAGGTAAATACTTTAAAACACTCATTATTGGAGAACCAATCAAAACAACTACTCTTCTAGCTAATACTGACGAAGTATTGAATTACATGATAGGATTCTTAGCATTTTAAAGAAAAAAATATATTGAAAATATTTCAATCGTTTATTTACATTTAGTCATCACACTTAGAGGCATTGTGTTGAAAGTCCTTGAACCTTACTTAACAAATAGAACTCTGTGTGCTAAAATTAGAAAAATACAATAGACTAAAAAAAATTTCAGATTGGTGTGCCACAGGGTACAGTATTAGAACCAATACTTTTCAATGTATATATTAATGCTTTGACCATTATAAACATCAATGCCATTTCATTTGCGGATAATTCTAAGTTTTAATGGAAGTACCTGAGACTAAAGAGTAAAAATCGGGGGTCGATAAAGAGAAAGCATTTCCAGATACGTATACATTATCGCTAAATGTAAAGAAAACAAACTATATTGCATTTTCTATAAAATGTGCAAATCATATTGATTATAAGGACATAAAAACAGACAACCTATGTGATACAATAAGGAATAATACAAGTACTAAGTACTCAGGTATTGTAATAGACAAGAACCTAAAATGGGACTGTATTGTAAAATATATTTAACAAAAAAATTAGATGCCTCATACAAAAATTTATAACTAATATATCAAAAAGTTGAAATATCTATAAATTGTATGTTGTACATAATTAAAATACCTTTGTTTAAATTGCGTAACAATTTCTCCATCATAAGTTTTTTAATATATAACATTCATATGCAAAGTTTCTAAGGAATCTGTAAAAAATGAATAAAAATGCTCATGAAAATAATTATTCCTACGCCTATCGAGAGTATATACACAAATCAAACTTTTTTACATTTTTTCTCTTCTATTCATATCCATATCATTCTTATAATTTTTAAATATGAAAACTTGTTTCTAGATTCCACAAAGAAGCTACAAGATGTGTTGGTGGAATTCTGCGGATCTGGGCCTCCATATAAGCATAATCCTGATGGGGTAAGTCATTTTAATAAATAGTACTTATTAAATAAACATAAGTTTTCTATTTACGTTGTATTTATATTCTCTCATGTCGTCAAGAAGAAAATCTATATAAATATACCGTGTGTCCACGAATGGTGCACGGAAGAGGAAAAACTTTTTAATTCTTGATTTTACGAAAAAAGTAATCCTTGATGAAAAGTCTGCTTGGTTCCTAAGGGAAAATGTTGGCGTGTCCTAATCGAAAATTAATCTCCTTGGAGTAAGGAACAACTGTGCCAAATGGCATCCCGTGGAGTTCAGATGCCGAGAGCCTCTCCTAATATATATAATTGAAATACGAAAAAAAAAAACGTTTTGAATCACAAAGAGGTACATGAAAAATTTAACTTTCCAAAATAAAGCAATTGGTAGTTTTTTGTAGCTTCCTATGAGAAAAATGAATTCATATTTGCATTCAGAATGCAAAAAACATCCGAATACTATACCTCAACATGTTCAATTTGGAAATATTAATTTTTTTGAAAATTATACAGTGCATTTCAAAATATAGCCGCTTTCCACTGGAAAATAGGCACCGTATTCGTATTCGCTAGATATAATTTAACCAGATATCATACTCCAAACGTATGTTTTGCGCCAATATGAGTGATTGTAATTACAATTCTTTTTTTCAAAAAATGGCTACCATCTTGGTTCCTAAGGAAAACTATTGACGCATCCTAATCGAAAATGAATCTCTTTGGTGCAAGGACCAAACGTGTCAAGTGTAGTAAAAAAAGTCGTACCGCATCCACTAATTTATCTGTTTTCTTTCTTGCGCTCGTTTGTTCCAGTACTTACAAAACTTGCAAGAAAAGTGTAAAACCCCAAAAGTGCAGGGGTAGCGACCAAACATGACTACTCCCCCCGTTTTCGAAGTGGGCCAGTCGGTGATGGTCGCGCTGTTCCTACCTCTCTCGAACTAGCAAAACGCAAAAAAACACATTTTTCGTTGTCAGGCATGCAAGGACTTGTTGGCTCGGTTTCTTTTTTGAGGAAACTCAATATTTCCTGTAATATTTCGCAACCAGATATCCTAAAGACCCACTGTGGTTGAAACCACACCCTCCCTCAATACCAAAACATGCAAAAAACATCCAAACGTGCTGAAAATTGTTTTCCACGGGTTTTCAAGGGCGGGGAACACGATACTGATATTATTTAGCCTCCTACTAACTACGCTCAAATGTATAAAACCACCCCTTTTTCTCATTTTTCGTTTTCAGGCATGATTTTGTTGGATCGGGTTTTTTTTTTTGAAGAAACTCAATATGTCCTTTAAAAATTAGCAAGAAGATATTCTAACGACCCCAGGAGGGTTGAAACCACCCCCTCCCTTAATACCGAAACATGTAAAAAAAAACATCCAACGTACTGAAAATGAAAAATGGGAAAAACGGGTTGTTTTATGCATTTAGGGGTGGTTGGTTGGGGGTAGAAGGCTAAATAATATGATGATGAATGTACCCAGATGGAAGCAAGTCTCATTGAAGAGTTTAATGTCCATTCCGATTGGCCAAAACAATATCATTTAATTTGTAAACGAGAATAAATTAAAATTTAATAATAATAATAAATGACGCATGTCTAGAATAAGAATAAATATCATGTGCATAATGTGAAAATAAATGTATAATAAAAAAGTGGACTATGGACATACACGACTATATATATATGAGCATAGCACGTCCTACCAAACTCCTTTTAAGCTGCAATAAAAAAAATTATCTCCCTAGAAAACCTGATCCAATGAGCGCTTGTAATGTCACTATAAGAAAAACCGATGGTTTTGGGCAAGCAAGGGTAGTTTTTGTAGACTAAGAGAGAAACTGATGCAACTATCGTGTTCTCCACCCTTGAAAAAGGGGGGTATCTTCTTCTCTTTGAGGGACACTTCAGGATTCAGGGAGAGGGTGGTTTCAACCCCCCCCTGGGGTCGTTAAAATGTCTTGTTGCAAATTTTGACAGGGCATATTGAATTTCTTAAAAAAAACCCGATCCAACAAGTTCTCGCATACCTGAAAACGAAAAATGGAAAGAAGGGGTGGTTTTATGCATTTAGAGGTAGTTGGTCAAGGGTAGGAGGCTAAATAATATCAGTATCGTGTTATCCGCCCTTAAAAACGCGTGGAAAACAATTTTCAGTACGTTTGGATTTTTGCCTGTTTCGATATTGAGGGAGAGGGTGGTTTCAACCCCCGTAGGTCGTTAGGATGTCTGGTTGCCAAATTTTACAGGACATATTGAGTTTCCTAAAAAAATGTCACGCTTGACAACAAAAAATCGAAAAAAGGAGTGGTTTTTTGCGTTTAGGGGTAATTCGAGGGGAGTAGGGACTGCGCAACTATCACTATCATGTTGGACGTCCTCGAGAACGGGCAGGTGGTCATGTTTGGTCGCTACCCCTGCACTTTTAGGGTTTTTGCAACTTTGGCATAGACTACAGGGCCCATATATAAAACTACATTATTTGCCGAATCTTAATGTATGTTAAAATAAGGAGACCAAATATTTGATGAAAATTCCAATTTTGATCGAACAAAGGACTGATATAATAGTTTCAGCATGTTACGTCGGTAAAATCATGAGAAACCCGTATTATAAACCCCAGTGTTCTAAAACTTTCATTGGTTATAGTGTTTATATGACAATAATTAAAGGTTAGTTTACTGTCAAATGTGTAAGCACTGAATCTTCTAAACAATATAAATTCCATAAGTTGATGATTATATTAGTAAAAGTTAGAACATCGCACTTCCTTCTGATCAACTGTAATTTGTTTAAATTACATCATTCACTGATTTTATCAAGGACAGTAGTTTCTAACGCCACACAATCAGTGACATCATTTAAATTATTGTATAACTTCATATCATCTGCGTATAAGATACAATTGACACCCACTTCTACTGTAATGTCATTAATGAAAATATTGGAGAATAATGCGCCTAATACAGAACTCTGGGGTATACCTGAAGTAGATACAAATTCTGCAGACCGTTGCCACAGGATTCAATTCGTCGCGGCGGGGTTTATTTCTTGAGAAACCAAATTGTTGAAATTTTTAACATAAAATACTGTGATCAAGTCTGTCAAATGACTGGAATCTTAAACGGACCACGTTTTGAATTTGAATTTACATGAAATCGACGTTATAGTTAGAATGATGATGGTGAATGAGCTAGTTATTTGAAACTTACAAATAGATTAGGGAGTGTGGTTATTTATTTACCTTTGACGAAGTCTATAACCTCGACGGATAATGATGAACGGCGTACAACCTGGAGTTAATAGTTGGACCCATAAAATCTCAAAGGTCAAATTTTGTATTCTACTAAAGGCTATATCTGAAACTCTTTACGTCGTTCGAGAACGAAATTGTTAGAATTTATGACAAGTGAACTAAAATGACTGAAGATTTTACTTTATAGTTATGGTTGCTGCCCGGTCTAAAAGGTTATAATTCTGTTAGAGCATCATTTAGAGAGTTCTGGCCGGCTATAATGTTCGGAATAAAAGTATACGCAAAAACCATTATAGTCAGTTAAAATGCAACTCCTGATAGGCCGAGAGACGACCGCATGAAAGTCATCGAACATTCGATTAATTCATGATTAGGAAAGAATGTATACCAAAGAAACACTAAACCGATGGCAAACAGTAGGTAATTAACAAGAGAAGACAGTCGGTGGAATGCCTTTGATCTTTTAGTAATGACTCTCATGACCTTGTTGGTTTAATTTGGAGTTATCGCGCTGTTGCCGAGTATAATTGAATTTCACAGATCAGATAATACGCAGGGTTGCCATAATCTGATATGTGGCAGAATTTATTAGGTAATAGAAGCCTGTACACTACAATAACTAAAAACATACAATTTCATTAAAATACAATTTATTAGTACAATAATTATTATTAAACCAGAACTCAAGTGTGTCGAAGCCAACATCTGTGTAACTTGTTCCATATACAAAAACTGTAAAAACACTCTGGTAGTTAGGTGTTTTAGGAATAGCTGATACCGAATCCGATGTCAAAAGTTAAAAATTCAAATCACAAATATAATGTGGTTGCAATAATTGCAGTATTTCTGTATACTTACATAAAATTTGTGATACATGGCGATTTTCTGATTAAAGAGCCGACGTTAAATTCTAAAAATTCAAAACGACACATAGTTTCTTTTACTGTGTAGAATTTAACTTAAAAGGCCACTAAAAGGGGAGAAAAAAAATGAACGCCTTCAAAAAAGGTCGCTAAAAATTATTAAATAAAATTCGGTTCAATTTTAACCTCCCCACAATAAAATTGTGGGAGGTTGATTGTTTAAGGGGTCACTTGGCTCTGGGTTGGCCTTTCTTCACCTCGACCTAATAGGTCTTTTGTGAATTGTGGGAGGTTACTAAAATTAGTCCAAAATCAAAAATTGAGATAACATCAAATCTTTACGTTTTGAACCCAAAAAAGTAGTTTTTGAAAAATGTCTGTGTATGTATATGTGTGTGTGTATGTATGTTAGCAGATAGCGGCGAACCTACTAAACGGATTTGGATGAAACTTTGCATGAGGTTTCTTTAGTGCTCCAGAAGATCTAAAAAGGTTTTGGCTAAGATCGAATTACGTTTAACGCCGTTTTGGCACAATAAGTTGTTTATTTTATGATTACTTACAATTTGTAATCGAACCATTGAAAAGCAGTAAAAGTTCCGACTTCAACGATATATCACTTTTGCACCCTTTCGATTTGGTTTCCGTAAAAAAATAAATAAAAAACAAAATAACAATCTATAGAGTCACGCTTCTTGTGTAAGATATTTTATAGTCTAATCTAACGTTCGGTAGACTAGTGTGTTAAAGCGTGCAGACTACATATGTGTTTTCTCTGAATACGTCATACTAGTTGTGACATTTCGCGAAAAAAGTGCAGTTAAAGTTAGTGATAGCTGTGTAAGGCCTACACAACCCATAAGGAGCCCGTGAGGTTACGGATGGTCCTTAACGGGGCCCAAAGTAAATCTTTTGCCCAAAACTATTAAAAGTGATAGTGACATTAAAAGTCTGAGAAACTTGAATCCATTTCCGGCACAACGCCTGAAAAATTTCCGGCAATTACAATCTAAAAAACGTTAATGTAACCTAAAAACCGAACCAAGTGCAACACCAACCTAAAAATTTTCGACAACTGCCAAGAAATAAAATCCTCCAGCAAAGTTTAGAACCAGGATTTTTGACAGCTGTCAGTTTGACAGATTTAGAACTAACAAAGTTTAGCAACAAAAATTTTTACAGCCGTCAGTTTGAAAGCTGTCAAAAAGTCTTCTCCTGAAACCTTTTGGCATCTATCAGTTTGACATCTGACATTAGTGACAAGCAACCAAACAACAACCTTCCCCGACCGATTTAGTGAAAAATCGGTCGAGGCCAGAAGATAAAAATAATATTTATCAGCTCAAATTGAAAGGGTCCACTATGAACACCGGCCACAGCTGGTAGATAAGCTGTCCACATAGAATTATATGGTTTTTAAAAATAAATAAAAAAATATTTTTTAGTGCTCTTTTCGGCTTCAAAGATCCACTGGGTGGGGAGGTTCCAGCCGCTTTCCGTAGCTTTTTTTTTAAATTTTTGTATATATATTCTTTCGAATTATGAATTAATGAAATGTTCGATGACGTATGGTTTCGAACGGCTGTCTCTCGGACTATGATGACTGTAGGACAACTCCTCCCGTATATTGGATTATTTATTGTTTGATGCGCATCAAAATCAAGAAGCCTAAGGATAAGTGACGTCATTCTAAGTTATTCTTTTAGTGTCGGCAATTAGCTAATATTAAATACTTCTCCTTGGAATGGGCTTAAGCGAGATAAATGAGAAATTTGTGTGTAGGAAATTAAAGAGGTATTTGTCTTTCTAAGAACGTTTCTCTAATTCACTAAAGTCTTCAGCTTACTTAATTTCTGTCTCGTATTATTACATTTGTTGGAGGAATGAAGGTCCTTTTAAGATAGATAAATAATGTAAGATAAATTACACACGCACGAGTGTACAGTCGGAGAATAAATAATATACCGAACCAAACATATATTATATTAATAGTATTTTTTTCTACAACTATTGAATAATTCCCTAATTACCGATACGTTCTTGAACAAGTAATACTCACGGCTGTGGGAAATTATTCATTACTCAATGGGCTAGGACCAATCACAGGAGTTTATATTCATTACCCAACAGTTTTTATGGAGCCATCACACAAGACAATTTAAAGGTACGGTGAGGTGAGGTACGGTACAGGTTTCAGTGGCGAGACACAGATCGGCGGAATTAAGACACGCTGGTTGAGTCAGGCACTTGGATGGGGGACCGTATCTTATCTTACGTCCTGGCTAAGTGCTGGAGTAGCATTAGCTAAACTTCACCAGGACGTTAATTTAAATAAGGCAATTGAGAAAAAAAAAGGTATGATGAAATTACCGGTACGAAAATATAACTAATTTTATTAATAATTTGTTATATCAAACATTATGTAAAATTCTCACAATTATTATTTTCGGTAAATTTACCTTAAAGTGCAACATCCTGTTGAGTAGTCGTAGAAAAAGTATAGTATTCTACTCGTATGTAAGAGCTATTACTCATTTGGATGAATTACGATACTCGCTCGTGCCATAAACGTCATCCTCTTGTGTAATATGCATCATTACACGCGCGTTGAATAATATACTATTATTTTCTTAGACTTTTACAACCGTCAGAATATAGTTAAATGGGCAAAATTACAAAAAACTAGCATATTTCAATGCAATTACTAATATAAATCAGTTACAAAATTATGCAAAACACAAACATTAATATAAAGGAGACGTTAAAAAAAAAAAGAAAGAAAAAGAAAACAATGCAAAGACTAACAAAGCATGAGGTGTCAAAAATATAAACTTTCCAAATTGGGAAAAAGGAAAACTAGATCAAAGAACTATGTTTTACCTTATCACTTGGTATCGGTAAGGTCTGTGCCCATGTACTCATCGACAGAATAAAACGTATATTTGAATATAAGTGATTTTACTTATCTTTTAAAAAGATGAATGACATTTATTTTCTTAATGGGTGTGGGTAATTTGTAAAATATTTCTACAGACATTAACTTAAGCCTTTTTGCGATAATAGATAAGGTGGGAACTGTTATAATTATGTCGCAGATTGTGGTTAGTGTCAAGTAGAAATAAAATGTTGACGCCTTTGGTTCTTGTACAGACACTAAATCACAATTTTATTTTTTCACCCCCTGGGGGTGGTATGAGGGTGATTAATGCCAACAATTTATTTGAGATATTAGCATCTCTTATATGTACTGAATACTAATTTTATGCTCTATTTACCTATTTACCTTAATGTACCCAAACTTACCCCCCAACCTTTCAACGAGATAAGATCAAAATTGTAATGAAGCATTCATAAATTCATGTTCCATTACTAATAAAGTTTCCGGATTTACACACGACAACAATTTGCATACGGCACGCAAATCTACCCAGCTCCCGTCTAGAGCCACGGATTTGCACACGACACTAAACTATACGCAGTTCTACGTCACCAGTAAGCAACTATTCTCGGATATAAAATCCCGGCCACAAATCAACTAATTTAGAGTGTGGACAATTCTGCCAATCTGTCTTCAGCGTGCTGAGTTGGAAATATTACAGTTTTGAACATCTCCCGACGCAAGCACGACGGAACGAATGCAATCTGACCCTGGGAATCCTTCAGAGTGCTGAGCTGGGACCTCTCGAGTCATTAGTCATTCCCCGATGCCGTCTCGCCGCCAGAACCAGAGCGGATGAGCCTGACCTGGAGACCTCCTACAGCGTGTTGAGCTGGGAAACTTTTTACATCGACGATATTTGCTCGACACCCGATGTCACTTCAGTAGCAGCAACTAACGTCGCATCGCATCGTTACACTCTCTCTCTGCTCTCTCTCTCTGATCATAGACAAATGTTATCCTAAGAACCGTAAAAGATACGGACCTGTATAACCTGTACGTTATGTAACACTGCCACGTATTACCTGTTTGAAGAAGAAAATAAATTGTTTATATTTTTATTGGGCTGTCTTATTAACTAATCTGGACCCTGATTAATCTCCAAACCAGCTACCCGACAACAAACCGTTACAAAATATAATAATCTAGTTCCAGATCTCGTTAAAATACATATGTGAACCAAATTTCAAGATAATATCTTAAACGGTTCCAGAGTAATCATGCGCACAAAAAAAAGTTAAGGCATATAGGCAGAAAATTTTTTTTTGCTCAAACTTAAAATCTCGACGTTTCATGCCATTCTAAGCCTATTTGAACAATAAGAATTTTCAAAATTTATTTTTGCATTACTATACTTCCACTGGATGTGGAAGTGAAATAGATGTATAAAAATATAAAGTAGGTCTATACATTTATTTTCCTTGTGTATGTTTGGTGGATATTACTGTAATTCTTTTGCTTTCGAATAAAAACGTACGCCGCGCCGTTGAAATTGCTTCCTATTCACCCTAATCCTCAGTAATTGGAAAGTGTCAGAAACAACTACTCGATCAACTAATGAGCGGTATACTTATTTTTTCAATCCTGAAGTATTAAATACAATTTGAGTCAGATTAAATATCGATGTAACATAGCTATTTGTAGCTGTATGCTACATTAACAGCTCTCATATATCGTGAACAATTATCGTGGTTTGAATTTTATTTTAAAAGGAAGCTTATTTGCGTTCAATATAAATGGTGCCCAAACACGAATGTCCGCTCGCTGAAAACTAATTCAGGAAGGCAAACTATAAATAAAAGAGACATAATATTTAATTGGTCTGTATTAAGGACCAATTAGGCTTTTCAAATGAAAATTTCACTCCATAAAGCGTAAGAATATTTAAGATGTGATGGTGAAGGGAAAAGCGCGACTCGAGATTAAAATATATAATTTATCTAAAACTGAGAATTCAAAAATGCAATTACGGGACAATTACTATTATTAGTTTAAGTAATTATTTCAAATGACCTTGTGCTCTTGAACAAACGTGATAGTTGTAAATTGTATAATTACTTTTAATTTGATAACCCAACATGACTAAGACTAATTTGTAATGTATAAAACGGTTTTTGTCATTTTGGGTCCAATGTGGCGGTCAATTCACCTGATGTATTGAATGAAAAGTATAAAATACTATGTTTTAGTAAATGTGGAACATAGCACAAAAAATATTTTAAAACAATTTTTTAAATAATAGGCAAAAAATATAATTTTAGTATTTTTAAAATCAGTATGTAATGGATTTTTTCTTATTTTTTCTTTACAAACGGTATTCAACATTAAAGTTTGAATAAATCCGTTAGGCGCGCAAACAACGCGTAACGTCATGTAACAGGAGGCGCTACAGCGCTAGCAGTACATTTTAAATTAATTCCACTTACCAACGTTGCCCTTGTAATCGCTTGATAGTGGAGCGAAATAGACATAAAAGTATCTCCATTCTCGAGAGAAAAAAATAAAATCAGCGTAGAACCAGACCAGACCTTATAGTTTTTATAAAGTGAACAATTCTACATAAGAAATGGCTATTTACGATATGTTTTTGTGGTACAGGTATTTCTTATTTCGAAAAAAACTTGAGAAATTAATTGATTATGAAAATCGTGTTTATTAATCTTTACACCGCCATATCTTCAAATCTAATCGAGTTTTCAATGGCCTTTTTGTTTCTATCGATTATTGTTTATTGTTTTCTTTAAATAAAAATGAACTTGTTACTTCGCTAAGAATGTAGGTACTCATATTTTGACTAAGCGACGAACTTTTTTATTTTTGCAAATTTTCATACGCATGCAGCAAGCAATTGAAGCCAATATACAGAAGTTTTTGAAAAAAAAATTTTCATCTAGCACTTATAGTTTTTTATTTATGAATATTTTTGTAACGCAGTAGCATATGGCATACACCCGGCAGGCATACGGCGTAAATTATTAGATTGACCTTTGAAATAATCGTTTTCAGTCGTGTTTAAAACAATTTAAACCCTTTTAAATATGGTACACTTAAATACACACTATAATTTAATATCACAGACCGAATACAACTAAATAATTTTAGGAAATAACCCCAAACTGCTCGAATTATATCTTCAAATCATTGCACTCGCAGAGATGACGTCGCGTCCAATATTAGTGTGTTCTCACACACGCCTCTTTTCCCGGATATTAGTCGGTGATTTAAATATTTTCCAGTTAAAAATTATGAAAACATATTTGATATGTGCTAGTTTTTAGTAACACGATATTAATATATATAAATTAATTTAAAATATATGGCACAAGCAAGGGGCCTATTTACAATTCAAAATGTTATACACCTTTGCCCAGTCGCAAGTCCCAGATGTCCACCATCACTTTTCATATTTTGTACAGCATACAGAACAAAATGACACCATTCACAATATTTTGTCACAAACTTGCTCACGAGATGTAGCTAGAAACCCCTCATGTATTATTCACAGATGTCACAGATTCGCTTCGGCTTTTTTCCTCGGCTTTTTTTTCCCAGATTCGTCCAAGGGAAACAAACTCTGTTTTTTGTAAAGCTGCGTTTTGTTCCGACTTTATTTTTCTTCGGATATTTTTCCAGGATTTTATTTCCTCGGATTTTTCTTCCGTTTATCGTATAGGTACTTAAATTATATATATACAGTGTGTCCCAGGATAGATATAACAAGAGGTGTAATGGACCAAAAATTTTGGAACCTTGAAATAATATTTGGGGATTGAGTCCTGCTTGTCGTAAAACTAAAGTATACCAAAAATGACTTGATTTGGTGATCTACAGGGTGTTTTATAAGCAAAGTTGTAAAAATCACCACTAATAAAGTACCTTTATTTTTCAAAATATGAAAAAAATTCCACTAAGAAAAGTTATTTAGAATGCAATTTTATACCTCTATACCAAATTTCAGGAATATAAAATTATTTTTTTGAAACTTCCCATTTTTTCAATAAATTAGTAGGTATTTTATTTTGAACCATTCAATTAAAACTGCATAGAAATTATTTTTTGTGAATTAATATTTAAAGTTATGTAGAAGCTAAAAGTAGGCTATGAGAAAAGCAGTGGATACACATTTATCATTATTGACATATCTGTCAAACGTAGTCAATATTATCCTTAATTTCTGTTTCAAATTAACGAACCAAGCATAAAAAATTAAGTGAAAATGGTACTCACATTGCGTGAAAAAATTTATATTGTGCAATGCTACGGAATTGGCAGTGAAAACTTGCTAAGAAAGTGGTAAGCCAATTTAATTTGAAATTTACAAACACTGCTTTGTCACGTACTCAGGCTATGAGAATAATTAAAAAGTTTCTGGCTACTGGTAGTGTTCTTAACATGAAAAGAAGAATAAAAGCATATGATGAAGACAATGTTGGGGCTATTATATAGCTCATGCTTCTGTTATAGAAAATCCTAGGATGCCACTAAGAGAGAGAGATCAGCTCTTAATATTAGCAAGTCTAAACTCCAAAGAATTTACAAGGCAAAGAAAATTAAGACATATAAAGCAAATTATAAACATACGCTTGAAGAGGGAGATGACGGCCGTAGGTTGGATTTTTGTTTGACCATTGGAGAAAAAATCATAGAAGAGAGATTTTTTCATCATTTCATAATTTTCTCAGATGAATCCACATTCACAACCAATGGTGTTGTTTCATCTCAGAATTGTCGGTTTTGGGCTTCTGAAAATCCAAAATTTAGAATTCATTGTAGAAAACAATATTATAAAAAAGTGAATGTGTGGTGTGCCGTTTCTTATCACGTTGGAGTTATTGGACCTTATTTCATTGAAGGAAGGTTAAACCAGCACACTTATTGACAGCTTCTTGAAAGATTTTCTGAAGAACATTTAAATATTTTAAGAGATATGCCTTTAGTTTATTTTCAACATGATGGTTGCCCTGGCCACTCCACAGAAATGATCCCCAGACCTATCAATATTGGATTTCTTTTTATGAGGTCGCCTCAAGCAGTTGATCTACGCTAAACCACTTCCTAACGATGTAGCAGTATTGAAGCAGATAATTACAAATGCCGTAAACTCCATATCGTTAGATCATATTCGAAACAGTTTTAAGGACTTCAGGCGAAGGATCGAAATGTGTATGGATGTGGGTGGTAGCTACGTCGAATAATAAAAAAATTGTAAACATTGTTTTGTATTGGTCAATAACACAGCCACACAAAAAAAAATAAAGTGTCTTGACCCCAGAGACTGACTAGGTAGACGGAATCGTGATAAGCGACCACAAAAACTTAAAGGTCACTAGTCATAGACGCAAGTTTTCGATTTACAATCGATATATCAGCTAAGAAATGGAAAATAAGCATTTGACCGCTTGATAACCAACAAATGACCTAAGAAATCGGTTCCATAAACCGTTCAGGATGTATTTGGACGTAAAATTTTCTGCTTTTTCAGAATTCGGGGTCAAAAAAGATTGTATTATTGAATTTCATGTGTTTGACCTTCATTTGACCTTGATTCTGACATGATAGTATCAAATAAACCCCGGATTCGGATTCAGCAACCTCAAAAACATAAACATAAATTTTTTGCGGAATTTTTCATGGTCATATCTCAATTTGACCTTCAAATGACCTTAAACCTGTTGACATGGGATCAAATAAACCCCGGATTCGGATTCAGCAACCTCAAAAACATAAACATAAATTTTGTACGGAATTTTTCACGGTCATATCTCAAGTTCACCTTCAAATGACCTTAAACCTGATGACAAGGGATCAAATGGACCCCGGATTCGGATTCAGCGACCCGAAAAACATAAGTATAAATTTTTTACGGAATTTTTCACGGTCATATCTCAATTTGACCTTCAAATGACCTTAAACCTGATGACATGGGATCAAATGGACCTCGGATTCGGATTCAGCGACCCGAAAATCATAAAGTCTACCTAGTCAGTCTTATTTTTATCTTTTGTCTTATTTTTTTTGTGTGGCTGTGTAATTAAATTGTTTGTGAATCTGTTATGTTTTTGACATTTATTACTTGTTATAATTTTTAAACCTCATTATTCTTCTGTTAGTAATTGTTTCTTGTTTTACAATTAGTTCGATTAACATTATACCTTCTTACATCTCGTATATTCAATTTTTTATTTACCAATAGTCTACTTTTTGAGATGATTAACATTTGCTCCTACACAACTTTAAATATGAATTCTTAATGAACTCTTAATTCGCAAAAATGGGAAGTTTCAAAAAAATAATTTTATATTCCTGAAATTTGGTATAGAGATATAAAATTGCATTCTAAATAACTTTTCTTAGTGGAATTTTTTTCATATTTTGAAAAATAAAGGTACTTTATTAGTGGTGATTTTTACAACTTTGCTTATAAAACACCCTGTAGAACACCAAATCAAGTCATTTTTGGTATACTTTAGTTTTACAACAAGCAGGACTCAATCCCCAAATATCATTCCAAAATTCCAAAATTTTTGGTCCATTACACCTCTTGTTACATCTATCCTGGGACACACTGTATCCATATATTTTCGCAAAAACGGCGACGTTTAAAAAACCCTAAAATTTATCATTATTTAAGCGTCAAGCGATATTTTCGTCATATTTTTCAGAAACAATTTGATCGGCAAATTGCTTGTCGATTTAACTGAGCGGCTTCCGATTAACCACAAATTTTCGATTATACAAACAGTCGAAAATATAGAAAAAAGTGTTTGACGGCGGCATAAAAAGCTTACATTAGCGATGTATCATTCTCCGTTGGTAATTTCTTAGTTGGAATATTCAAGAATAGGTAAATCTTGCAATAAATTCATTCCGCTTGCGGTTGCCGGCCTCTTTGGTAATGGATAAAATGGCCAGATAAAGGATAAGCTCATCGTAAATCATCGTCATGTCAGTTGAGTCTTAAACAAGAACAAGAAAAGCTCAACCAGACTAGCACCACGTTAAGCTTCTAGTTTAAATGTTCCTACAGTGTCGAACTGAAAGTCAAACATGTTTATAATAACAATCAAACGATTATGCTACTCTCTTAGAAATAGATGAAGTAAGAATTTTAATTGAATATTTCTTTCACTTGTCAATTTAGAAAACGCGACCAATGGCATTTTTTATTTAACTTGGTTTTTAATTGACCACAAATTATGTTAAAATAGAAAATCAAAAACTTCATTCTTACATACTCTCTTTTAACATATTTTAGGCAAAAGGAGGGGGGGGGGGGCACATTTTATTATTTTTATTTTATTAAATGCAAATCTTTTGTAAAATGGTTATTAAAAGTTACAGTGGAGTCAAATTAAGGATCAAAATAGAATAAGGAATTCTCTGGCTACAGCAATTTTATTGTTTTAATTTGTTGTAGGTATAATAACAAGTGCTCTGAGCATTTTTTTGTGAAATCCGTTAATTGCTTCTTGTAGAATTTTAACAATTTATTTTTCAACACAGAAATTTTCCGCTATTTTCCCTATTATCTCAGGTCTTAGTAAACCGATCGCAAAAATAAAAATACCAAACTGTTCGCTGTAAAACTATGAATAAGACTAGGCATATGAAGAAACTTCTTGAAATTTGTAAAAAAATAAAAACCACCAGAAATTGCCTTTTTTAACAGTTTAAGAAACATGATGTAATAATCCATCAATTTTAATGAAAGTTGGTGGAGCAATGTCCTTTATTGAACTAAACCTCCGTGCCAAATATTAGCGCAAAATATTTATTCAAGCGGCTACAAATCAACAATAATTTCGAAACTTCCATCGCATTTTGTTTAAGTGCATCGACTCGTAGTAGGACAATTTTTCTTTTAAAGTGTAGGTTTTTACATGTACTTTACGGTGGCGTTTGGAAAGAGAAAAAAAAAATTAATTTAATCCAATTTTTTGGAATTTAATTGTAATTATAGATATTGCACGTATAAACAATTTCAAATAACTACGTGATTTTTTTATGAAACCAAAAACGATATGCGAATTATGAAATTATATAAAATAATCAACGTTTAAAAAAAACGTTCTACTTGTATTTGAATCCGTGATACGTTAGTTTTTGCGTTTTACGATTATAAATAAACATATTGATATTTTTTCTTGAAATTTGCGCATATTGTTTCAAAATGCTTATATTTCTCTCTCTGCTAGTTGAAAATTATCCATAACTAAATTTTTTTTAAATTACATCGCATAAAGCACTCTTGAGGACATAACACACGTTCGAAAGATTATCTCCCTATTACCTGTAACTAGGAAACTAACTTAATTAATGGTATACATCATTCCATTTTCATCATATCGAGTCTTTTTTCATATATTCTGATTCTTTTATTTAACAAAATATAATTTGTTAAGTTTTTATTCATCAAAAATTCAACAATCTTTATTTTTTATAATGTTTTCGGCTTTTGTCATATCTGATTTTCTGTTTCTTTTTAAAATGTTTGTATTTTGTGTTTATTTTCAATTTTTAATGTATTGTAACGTAAAATAATTTGTTCAGCCGTTATTTAATTAAAATGCTTTGGAAGTTTTAGTTTCAAAATATTTATTTTGTGGGACCAGACTGTATATTTGAATATAAAGAAAATTGAAGACAACATTTACATAAATGATACTTAAAATATATTCTATTTATAAAATTAACATGATTACTTTTAATTGGTATACCTATTTATTTATTTTTTATTGACTGTTAAATCAACATACATAGATCATGATCAGGTTACTGTACAAGATAATATCAATAATAATTTAAACAATAATAAATTATAATATAAATATATAAGTATACAAATTTTAATAAGACATATGGCCAAAGTCAGTTAAGTCACTAATCTAATTTACTTAATATTAACATGAAGCAAATATACATGTTTTATGCGCTATTTATGCAATATTTATTATGTGAAGAAAAACAAGTAAAAGTTGTAACAAAAGTATTGCTATTCTTTACATATTACAGTTTTCCTAAAATTACATAATGTTGTACAGAATATGTCATCATCACACAATTATTTCAGACATTATACAATATTCAATGATGAACTGGAGGAAAGAAAATGTATTAAAAAAAAATGTTTTGGCCTTTAACGTAATATAATAAAAAAGTAAATTTTTTTTTTCAAATTCGGGTTCCTAGGATTGTTGGAATTTCAGTAAGCTTTAATTTAAAAAAAAAATTGTTCATTTCCGACAAGATTTGCATTCTCTAGCCACTTTTTTCTCTTGGCCTTTAACTTAATATAATAAAAAAGGATTTTCTTTTCAAAATTCAGGCTCCGAGGATTTGTTGGAATTTAGGTAAGCTTTAATTTAAAGAAAAAATCATTCATTTCCGACAAGATTTGCGCTCTCTAGCCATTTTTGAACCAAAAAACTCAATTTGGGACCGCTGTGCGCCGCTCGCAGTATGCCAATGTTTATCAATTTTAAATATGTTGTACCCTTCCGATCGCTTTGAAAATTGGATATGTTTTAAAGGAGCATATAAACATTTATTTGAAAGAACATGATGGGTGTGCCTCGAGAACATCCCCTAAATTTTTTTTTTTAATTTTGAAAAAATTTTTTCACCACTTTTTTTCGACAGATGGACTCAATAATTTTTTTTGTTTGTACCATCAAAATCCATAACATATTTTTCATGAAAATCGGTTTATCCGTTCTTGAGAAAATTTTTTTTCCATTTTTTTTACCCCCATAACTCCCGTAAAAATGGTTTTCCAAAAATAATATTTTGGGAAATTTCATCTAACACTACTATAACTTGTGCTCAAAATTTCGACCCGATTGGTGCGAGGACAGCTAACACATGCTTATTTTGCTATGCCTTTTTATAAGACAGTGAAAAAGTGCGATATTTTCCGATTTCGCAATTCCGAATCGAATCGCGATCTCGATATTCAAATTCGGCAGGTCATTTTACATAAGAATATGGCTTCAGTCTTTGTATGTTCGACAGCTGCTTATACCACTACTATATGGAACATAAACCCAATAAAAATAACTATTTTAAGCAAAAAACTGTGATAAGAGTTGTGCCATTTTATATCATCTGTAACTGTGCCATTACATATGAAATAATACTCGGTATTACTTAGTTTCGGTTTTAATCAAAATTTATCTACGAACACTACTTTTTGCCAGACATGTATGATTCAAGACATGTAAAATTTATTATAATCTTAGAGGCATATTTCATGGTTACATATTTTCATGCTAAGAGGGTTGAGTCAAGATAATGCTCTTGTAAATCAAGAGAGAAAAGATTTATATTTTCGTGGATTTATTAAATGAAGCAAACCCCGATAATAATAAATAACATCATACGCTTAAACACCAATAACCGTGTAAATGATTAGTTTTCTTTAACAAAAATCCAATTTATTACACAACTCCAGTTAGAAAATAAGTCTACGTTCGCTATGAAAGTCACGTAAGTTGTAAGCAGCGAACCCCACTGACGCTATTGGCAATTCAGTAAAGCAATTTAAAAGAAGATTACATATTGGAGTTCATACGTTTCCTGTTACATATGAAACATATGACGTCATGGCGCTCATTAATCAATAGTGTGGTGCAATAATTTTATCATCATTAGAGAAATCTCTTTTGTTGAGTCAGAGACCAAAATTTATTAGAGAAAATATTAATCTTTCACTTTGTCGACGTAAAAAGGTTCTGCAGCGCATAAAATATAAAAACGTTTGCAAATGGATATGTTGTAACTATAAAAATATTAAAAGTTAGCAAAGAAAACTACGAAAAATTTATTGAAAATACAGGAATTAGGAAAGTACAAAAACTAAGGATTTGTAGCGGTTGATAGAAATGTCTACTATTATGCCATCAAGTCGCCTTTTCATTGATTGACGCACACGTTTATTTTCCAAAACAATGAGTGATAAAAAAGTAATGAACACCCCTCAAGGGCAAGAGCAAGTGTCCGGACCATATGGAAACTGAAGATGATACCTTTTACTACAATAATAATCCATAAAGAAAAGTTATCATTACATATGAGATTTTTTCCTAAATTTTACATATTTTTTATCTCAAAATACTGTACTAAAAGATCTATGCCCAGTGCCTTATGCACATTGGACCCAGAGTTAACAGTATTTATACACATATGGGATAAAACAGTATCAAAAGAGGATTAAAAGTTCCTATAGGTCCAACCCTCTATAATGAGTCTCCTAAGAGGTAGGCTGTGCAAACTTCGTCATTGGGATCATGCACAGTAGGCAGGTAAGACCTTTGAGGCGCTACACTCTTGAGAAACCATGCGTAATCAGTTTTGACACCTGGGGAACTCTTTGCATCCCCGTACCAAACAGCCTCTTCACCTTTTCAATCCCTGAGTAGAAATAATGCTTAAATGGAGAAAGGAGTTTTGTGATACAATGCGAACGTCTTTTTAAACAGAATACGTTGTTGATATTTCGGCTTTTATCCCACAGTTTCTGGAGCATCTAAGTTTGACATGTAAGAGGGACTTGGTTATTTTTGCCATTCAGAAATACTTACTACTGCTCTTGTAAAAATAGGTATGGCGCAGTTGGATATTGTGCGCATACAATGAGTTGATATATGCTCAGTACCTGGAGGACCATATCCACGTGCCAGTAGGAGCAGCTAACGATATTGTTATCGCACCAGACAGCTTCGACGAGAAAAAGAAACCAGGCTGAGGTCAGGGGACTTTAGTTCGAAAGACCTCACCGACTCAATTGAAACTATTTTTTCTGTCCTTTGGGTACCCTTCTCCTTTCCATTGATATATGGCTTATCACTGTTCGCTTGGGGCCCAAACTGGACATAATTCTTTAGCAATGAGCCACCTAGGCCATTGATGAAATAAAGATCTAAACAAATTCTCAAATCTTAACTTCAATCTAGAAATAGTATTTGTCAAATTTCAATTTTTTTTTACTTGACGATTTATGGCCATAGAACGATCACATAAAAACCACCCAAATACGTTATGAATAGTGGAATGTGAAGTAGTAAACAGGATGTTATACCTTGCTTTTGTTATCAATACTGGCAACTACAATTATGAGATTCGACTAAGAATACGACAGTAAAATCAGCAGTTTGCCTGTTGAGCAAAACATAAATAATAGTAGGTATTGTGGCACTTCAGACCACTCCCACCACTTCAACTTTAAACGTCGTCTCACAGTTAGTTAATCAGAGAACAGAATCTTGAGACTGCACTACAACTCCACCTTTAAGCCACGACCCAGCGAATAAGAGAACAGCACCTTGAAGCCACTCCCATTACTCCATTCTTAAGCCACACATCACAGCCAATCAGAGAAGCCGCATTCTACCGTTATTAATCCGCGCCCCTTCGGTCTTGTGGTGTACGTATACGGTGTGTTCATTGGTGTTAAAGAAAACATGGCCACTTGTAGAAAAATCAGGTTTGCTAACGCCTAAGATTACTCCATCTTTCTTTACGCCTCAGAGACATGGACTTTTAGGGAGGTAAACAAACCATGTAATGATGCTGTCGAGATGTGAGCCTGGAGGTGTTTGTTATGAATTCATTGGATAACCCCTACCAAGAACTCGATTCTCCAGGAGGTGCATCCTTAAAAACAAATTCCCAGCGTCGTGCTCTACTAAACTCTAACACTTTCTAGCTTCATCAACTATGAAAAGATAGTATTGAACGGTTAATGGCTCAGGAAAAGCCAGACGGTCAGCGGCAATGGAGACGGGGCGGGCGGAAGGGTTTAAAATGTTACCAAGAAACTGGTGTAAAGGGGAGTTGGTGAGACTGTAGGCCTAACAGACAATCATGACAGATGGCATATTACTGTCAGATGTGCCATCATAGAGAAAGAAGTTCAGAAGAATAATTTATTCTATGCAGTTCATTGAGCATCGTGTTTATGGGTAGCGTCACTGTGGGCATCAAGCACTTCATACCAACCGGTAATAAAGATGTTTACAAATGGCGGTTTATTTGAAATTGATTAATTGAAATCTCTTCGAAAATATTCAACAGTTTCTAATGTACAGATTTAACATTGGTGAGCTGGATTTTCATCTAATGGAGTTTATGCTTACTAGGTAAAAAAAACCGCTGCCCAAGGAATCACTACTTCCACATTCAGATTTTCTATTCAAGTCTCTCATAACGAAAAAATTTGGTACGTGGAAATAATTATTTATAGAACTTTAATAATACAATATTTGAAATCGTCTACCCCAAAAACCCATAAAACGATATCCCACACGTTAGTGGGGTGGGGGTGGTGATAGGGGGGGTGGTAGTGGGGGTGGATGAAGTAAAAAAATATTTTGAGGCATTTTATTTTTGTACACACACTAAATCACAATTTTTTTTCATCCCCTTTAATAATGGGGGAATAAGATGAAAATATAATCTAGTTCCAGATCCCGTTAAAGTACATACGTGTACCAAATTTCAAGTCAATATCGGTTCCAGAGTAAACGTGCGCACAAAAAAGTTACAGACCGATAGACAGACAGAAAAAAATTTTTCGCTCAAATTTAAAATCTCGACGTTTCATAACATTATAAGCCTATTTAAACAATAAAAATTTTCAAAAATTTTTTGTCGTTACTATACTTCCACTGGATGTTGAAGTAAAATTTGTTTAAGCTGTTAATATTTTTGTTATATGTTTTTATTTATAGAATGGATCTTTCAATAACAACGGCGCAACTTCACTTACTGATTAATCCGTTTATAACTCCTCATTTCAAGGTATCTAGAGTCGAGAAACAATGGGCTTCCCCGAGGGCGACTAAGGGATTTAGGTCTTGGAAATCTATTAATTTAAATGAAAATTACAGCCAGGAAGGAAGCTGTCTTGACTTAATATTCCAATCGGGGAGAACATGAATTTGGAAACCCACAAGAACCAAACACAAGTGGCATAATTCATCATCACACTTAATACACAATGTGTTCTACAGATATGGAGATAGGAATAACAATAGAGGATGAAGTTGTATAGCAGCTGAGAGCATGAACGATGTACTTCTGATTTTTTCTATACATTATGCCTCATTGATTTTATAATGGATTACATTTTTAACTTAACCGAGTTTAAGCAAACCTGTATAAAATTATTTGTTTTTACTGAAGTTATTACCTAAATAGTTTTTATAACTAAATGTTGTTTGGAATGAATTTTTTTACAAAAAACAAATATGCGCAAATAGAAATTCATCAAACTTGATGCCAAGTTTATCTAGTTTCAATAATTTATTCCAATCCACTTTAATTGATTTTTTTATTAAGTAAATAGACACATAAGTCACACACACATAAAAAAATCAATTAGTGTTGATAAGATTTGATTTACGTACTTATTAGATTTGATGTTCTTGTTAAATGAATGGTGTGAAGTAAACTATTCAAACACTTTATTTTGTGAAATTCGTAGACAGACGTAAGAATATTTAAGTTGTGTAACAATATTAACCCTTTATAGTTAATTTAACACACATGAAAAAATCTAAACTATTTTTAAGACTACTATTATTAAATTAAGAAGTTATTGTATTCTTATATCCTCAAGAATAGACTTTTTCCAATTTTCCTCATTTTATTTTGCTTCATTCAACTAGTTATTAACTTTAGAATAATAGACACTTCGGCTAAGATTCTTAATCTAAGCTTTCATTTATTCAGTTGAAAAGGACATACCATCGCGATCTATTACATTTAACACTTAATGTAAGAATAATTTAATTTCATTCAACAACTACAGTGGCGGATCCAGAATAAATTAACAGGGGGGGCACACATTAAAAATGAGCCGTTGCAAGAGAACAAAAATTCTAAAATATTATTTAAGAAATAATGTATTGCCGTGCCGGTTAACATGTCACTGGAAAGACCATGTTAGTTTTTTGTTTCTAAGTAATTTACCAGCCTATCTAGGGCCAAAGGGCATAGTTACAGGCCTATAATTTTCCAATAGAAGGCATCCTTTTTCTTAAAAATAGGTATTACCTTTCCGGCCTTTAGGCTATTCAGAAACGTTCCTGTTTCAAAAGATAAATTATTAATACATGTTAATGGTTTAAAAATATAATGCATTACTTTTTTTTTATTATAAAACAGGGAAGATCATCTGGACCAGACGACTTTTTAACTTTAAGTTTTTTTGGTAATAAATTTAGCAACTCTTTTTCTCTTAATGGTTTTTAAAAACAATGAATGTATCTTCTGAACTCTACTGTGTGTATACGTATCGCAGTTTAATTTCGGTATTTGCTTAATAGCAGCATACGGCACCTTTATAAAAAATTCATTAAATAGTGAGGCGACTATTCGAGGCTCATCATATATAGTGCCTTCATTATTTATAACAATATTAGAAAGTCTTTTATTTCTATTTGATAATTCAGCTACGACTCGCCAGCTGGTCCTTACTGGGTTTTCAGAATTTATTATTTTATTTTGAAAATACGATTTTTTTGTATCTTTTATTAAACGATTATGATTTTTCTTTGCCATTTTATAAGCCGCAGTCATGCTGGGACATACTTTTGTTAACATAAAAAATATATAACTAGATACTCGAACTTCATCGTGTACCCATTTCTTATCTAGAGTTTGTCTTGCATTACATTTTTTTTGAGGAAAATGTAAATTAAACTAGTGTACACAAATGTTGTTAAAATTAGTAAATACATCTTGAATATCCGTAATAATATAGATATTTTCCCAAGATTCATTTTTTATCGCTGTTTCAAAACTATTTATCGCATTTCCACTATATCATTTTTCAAAGAGTAACGTATTTTTAACATCTATAGTATGGTTCTTGTAACTTATATCAAAAAGCACAGTTCTGTGATCCGACACAGCATTATCAAACACAGAACATGAATTTTTACATCTGATATTAACAAAAATATGATCTATTGCACTAAGGCTGGTGCCTGTTACTCGTGTAGGCGACTTCACAATGGTGATTAAATTTAAACATGACAAAACTTTGCATATGGTTTTAAAATATTTTAAAGCATTGTATAAGTCAATGTTAAAATCTCCACAAACAATTATATCAATATTCGGTTTAACCAAATAATTTAACACACCAGTTATCTTATCTAAAAACAGGTTTAAGTCACCAGAAGGAGATCTGTAACAGTTAATTATTATAGTAACGATCTCATTTTGTTTCCAACACACAGCGAAGGTTTCAAATTGTTTTTCAATACAGAACTCTTGTATATCAATATTTTTTACCTCTACATTATCTTTCGCCCATATGGCAACATCCCTACCCTTCAACGAGGATCTACAATGATGACTAATTAACAGATATCCACTTATATGTAATGTATCTAAACAGAGAAAATTCAGATTTACGTAATCACAGATGTCTAAATATATGCAATTTTTTTCACTATTTAAACTTTGTGCATTAAGAGGGGACAATGCCAATCACAAAGTTTCATCGGTAAAGCTGAAGTGGGATGAAGGGAAGGCAGTGTGAATATTAGAGTCGAACATCACATTGTTTGGTACCTACTCCACCTTCTTTCTTATCTCTAAAAAATGTTGAACACATGCGCCGTAAGGCCAAACCTCTGGGTTCATAACCTTATTGAAATTATCTTCAAAAATTTTTACTTTGAAGGATGAACAGTTCGGGGTGTTTTGGGTTAATGGATTCACATATCACTTATGGAAAAATGGGCTTTAACAGAGCGGTTAAATCATCAGGGGCCGTATTTTCGAGCTTGACCGAGGCGATGTCGTGCACGAAAATGTGAGATTATCGCATTGAAATGTACGTTTAGTATTTTCGAGCATTATGAACTCGGATGCGAACCTTTCGCATGCGACTAATTTCGGGCGATATGCAACGAATGGGGGTTTAATACACGATAAAGCGATTTCGTGTTCGAATGTAGTCAATGTCATCGTTTTGGTTTGTTTTATTTCGTACGACATAACCTCAATGTCTCCAATCTGGCTTTTTGCTGTGGATTGTTTATTATTTAGGGACTTTAATAGTATATTGTGTATTTAGGTGTGAAAGCAATACATTCCCGGACGACGATGCAAATTGTTGGCCGAGGCGCTAGCCGAGGCCAACAAGCATCGAAGTTCGGGAATGTGCTTTCACACCGAAGTACACATACTATTTTTTCTGAAATCACAATGAATATTATTATAACTTAAGGAATTTGTATTAATGCATAACATTCCTTCAGTACAATCTAACTGCTTACTAATAAATGCAATTTTAATGTGAGTTGGTTTGTCTACGTGTATTTATTTACTGTCTAAAATATACATAAAAAACCGTACGGGAATGTTACTTTTCCGGCCTAGGCCGGGAAAGTAACATTCCCGTAAGGTTTTGTTGATCGTTGCTTGGCAAAGGATTAGTTCGATGACTGATGGATGACAGATATGTTAAATTTTTATGTTATTAAAGTGGTTAAACTGCCATTTTCACAGGGTGTCCGAAAATACCAACTTGCTCTATCACTAGAAATAATTTCGTGTACGGATGATCGTGCACGAATATGTTCGATTATATTCGAAAATAGGACCCCATATGTTGTTTGTGTGTCAACCCTGTATACTGTAATGTTACACTATACATGTAATGTTATACTAAGTATCCTTCACATCCAGTTAATGTGATATCAACGGCAAAGAAAATAAAAACATCTATATATACATTAGTATGACACAGTATCAAAAAATATTGTCAATATAAAATTTTTCCAGCAGTCAATTTATTATTCATCACGAGGCCTTCTTTGATAAAACAAAAAATAATCAAGATAAATTATTCAGTTTATACCTTGAATGTCTCTAACAAAGAACGAATAGGTCCTGTGGCACTTGTTAAGTGACACGAATTCATATTTCGTGTTCTCTCTAACCAAACTCATCATTTATAACTGTAACGAAAGACAGGCGAGAGTGCTCAGGCAGATTATTGTTTGTAGAGAAAAATCATTTAGATGTAGACAATTCGTTACTAATGTTTTTTCATTTAGGAATAACTAGAATTAGAGGTTAACTGTTTTTTATACTCTCAGCAAACTGCTTGTTTACTTTTAAGCTGCAAGCTACAAAAATATTGCATTTATCGCAGCCTTATTGAATTCGAAATATTGAATTATAAACTTGTTACATCAAGTTCGTTATGGGCTACTCTTAAAATACCCAACTATCGATTCTGATGCAATTCCTATGACAGTTGAATTTTTTATCATAAACTAATGCTTTTATCACCGGCGAATTCACCAAATTCTCGACATAAAAATTTTGTTTTAAATAGTTGCTCACCTTACACCAGTCACAGCTTGACGAAATTATTATGCCACCGCCGAGCCATCTACTTTGAGAAAGATTTCATAGAAGTCGTCCCGTCCCATTCAAATTGGAACAAATTTCAACGTTTGACGAAAAAAACTGAAAGTTTTGAAAGTTGGTAGATATTTTCATTAATAACTATTGTTAAACATACTAAAAGTCACCAACTCTATCTCTTGCGATCGCGCCACCATATTGGAAAAATAGGCGCACCGTTTGAGTTTTTTGCTTATATCTCTCTAACCATTAGCGACATAGAATTATGTTTATATAAAAAATAAAGTTTATAAAATTCTCTACAAAAAATGTTATATGCATTTTTTTCGTATCTATTATTATACTCTTTGGGAATAGAAAGTAAAGAGTATATTGCATTTCATCGACACATTTAAAAAATTATAAATATCGCTAGTAGAGAAAAAAATATATCACATCATTGTATTGTCATAAAATTCGCAACAACTTTTAAGACGTCCGTCACGGGTCTGTCTTTTTGTCAGTTCGTTCGTCTGTCCGTCTGTCCGTCTGCCTCTCCATCCATTATGTCTTTTTAAGCTAAAAAACTTAAAAGAGAGAAGTCCGATTTTATTGTAATTTGGAAAATAAATTAGTGTTGGCTAGTGGAAGAACCGTTTTTGAAAAAATCGATCAGTAAATACAGAGGATTATGAAAAAAATGCACGTGAAAGTGTTTTAACACCTTTGACAAGATTCTATAAACACAAAGATACTGCGTGGTATACTGACCAACACTTCGATAGTCAAGATGGTCTCATCGAAAAATCATTAAAATTGCAAGTATGGCACTTAAACCTCCAATCTCATCACGTGTATTTTTTTCCGTAAAATGTTTCATAACTTTTTTATTTACAAATAGATTTTCACAAACGCTGGAGTTCTTCCTCTAGCTAACACTTTTCAGGGGGTGGTAATTGAATAAAAAAACAAAAACATTGAAGCTGAAAGAGAATCAAATTTTAAGATGAAAAGGTTCTAGCAACTTTTCATATAAATTGATAGTCTTTAAGTTATAACGACTATAAAATTGATATTTTAACTTGAAAAAGAGGTATTTCAAATGGGTTTTCGTAACATAACTCGAAAGGTATTACATTGGGCGAAAACATGCTAGAGACAAATAAAAGAGCTACTAAACTGAGGATGAATTTGTTTTTTTTTCTAATTTCTGTAGAATTAATGGTTTCGGATATAAGACGAAGTATTTAGTTTAAATGTTAAATATCTCAGAAACTATGGCACCTAGCCAAAAACGGTAAGAACCAAAATGAAAGACTATTAATTAAGATTTCAAATGATTTTTGCCTATTTCCATAGCATAAGAAACAAAGAAGTTATGACAGAAACAATGTACTTTTCATATATTTTTTTAAAATAAAAACGTCGCCATTTTGTTAATGTAAGAAGTCAGCAATTAAAAAAAATATACTCATATACTGTTTTTCGTTAATATAATGACCTACCGGCACGGTAGCTCAATCGGTTAAGGCGTATTGAGTGGCGAATATGCTGACCGACTGTCTATCGCGCTCTGGATTCGACCCCCAGCTCCGATATTGACAACACCGGTGGGTTTGGATGTATGTTTGCGTTTTTTTAAATGTGTAACCCCCTTCCGGACAGCCTTGGCATTGGATTTGGAGGTTGTCTACTATCTGTGGTGTGTTTATGTTTTATGCTCTAGATACTCAAATTTTTTAGTCCGCTTACAGCCCTTGCTTTAGAAAAAAAATGCATTTTAAACTGTAAAGGGATTTTAGAAAACATTTTTTTCTTTGCAAATATCTCAATAAATAGTAGTTATAGCGAGAAAATGGTGAATATCAAAAATGAAGCTTATAAACTGAGAATGAATTTGTTTTTCTTGTATATTTATGTAGGGTTGATAGTTTCGAAGATATTTAATTGTACATATGACATCCGACCGTTTTGGGGATAAAGTATTTAGTTGAATATCTTAGAAATTGTGACACTTTCATCAAAAATTCTAAGGAACAAAATTAAAAGTAATTAATCTATCTTTAAAATGATTTTTTCTTGTTTCTACATCACAAAAAATAAAGAAGTTATGGCCGATAAAATGCGCGTTTTCACTTTTCTTTAAAAAAAATGTTGCCATTTTCTTATTGTAACTGTTCAGTAAATATATTTTTTCCAAAATGCTGTTCTTCGTTAATATATATATAGCATCATCTAGATGGTCATTTTTTTTGTCCTTTTAAAACACTTGTTTTAGAGAAAAAAATCCATCCGCCATATTAGATTCGTAATCAGCGATCCCAAAAACATAACTATCCTACGTTTCAAAAATAAATTATTAATACTCTTTCAAATTTTGAATATTTAAATTTAGGAGTGGTTTTCATCCCTTGAGGGCAAGAACATGTATCCGAACCATATAAAAACTGAAGACGGTATCTCTTACTATAACAATAACCCGTAAAGAGAAATTATCATTACATATGAAATTATTCCGAAATTTAAGAGGTGATGAAATTGTAACTAACTGGACTATCAGATATAGAAACTGATTAAAACATGAAATATTGCCGTATAGGTTCTCCTCCCTCCCTGCATGTGTTTCGAAAAGGTAGCAATTAATCAAGATAGAGTTAATAAATGTTTAAGGGTTCACTGCTTATTCCTTTGTCCCAATTAATTATTATTTTAATAGAGTAGTTAGTTCTGAAACTGTACAGAATCATTCATATTGAATACGTTTTATATAATTGACATTCATTTCGAATTACGCACACGCTAAAGGGGGTTAAACAAAGAACAGAGAACTGTATAGACAATGCTTACGTAAATATTTTACTTCTAATTATGTAAGTATTTAAATCCTATTAAATAACTGCTGCCTAAGAAATCACTACTTCCACATCCAGATTTTCTAACCAAGTCCTCCACTAAAATTTTGGCTAAAGCCGACGTAATGATAAGACACACTTCCGTATATTATCCGCAGGGTAATCTTACAGAACGTGTGAACTGTGAGATAGGAAGATGCGGTTGGTTACATAGGGTAGTTCATAGCTGTACCGGTTTTCCCCGAATGCCCTTCATTTTGGAAGACCTTTTAAGAACCATTTTATAAAAGTATTCCCCTGATACCTCAGAGGTGATCTTTTCACATAATGAAATCATAATGTCGGCTCATGAGAAATTGCTGTCTAAGGCAGAGAAGCGTAAGCTTTGTCGAGAAAGGGAAAAAACTTGCCGAAAACCATGAAATCAAAAAGTTTTTCTTACTATTTAGGGGACCAGGTACCGTGGTATCAATTCAGGGTCCGAATTCGTATGAAGTTAAATACAATACCGACGGTACATCCCTGAGCATTCAAAATGTGTATAACCCCAAGGTCTATGTTCAACCCATTGGGTGTATGTAGATATGGCATTTGGGTACAAAATCAACTAAAATAGGTTTTACTTTATTTCATAGGGAGGGGGGGAGTTATGTAGCATATTATCCTATCCACATACGTTTGTTTGTTTAGTTTTAGTTCAGTAGTATTATTAAAATCTGTGTCTTTATTTATTAACTGATCGGTTTGAATAGTGAGTTTGTTTGCGTATGATTAGCGAGGTACGGCAATTTTATGAAGGCGGGCAGTTGTCGAGATAATAAGTACTTAGAAATATAAAAGAAGGAAATGTAGAGACATAAAAATGTAAAATAAACAGATAAGACAATGATAAAAACAGAACAAAAATTTTTATTTATGTAGTTAATCTCTTTATCGTAGTTACATTGCAGTGGAAGGTATCAAACTGGTCTTGAAGATTATTATAGTTCTCATACATTTTGTATGATGGCGAGAATTTATGAATGTTAGTTCTGGAGGTCGGCAGATAGAAGAATGAGTTTCGCCTAGAACCTGGTCTAGGTGTTCGAAAATTTAGTAAGCATAGTAAGCATTATAATCTAATATATTATGTTATTTTAAAAATAAATATTTGTTGCGATATAGTTCTGAGTCTCCAGACTCGAGCCAAAATCTGTTTAAAAGTGTACTCTGAGGAAAACCAATAGCAGGATAGACACCATCTTCCTTGCGACTTAGAGTTTTTAAGAAACGCCTCTGAATTCTGAGTTTTGTATGTGTATCTTATAATGAGGAGACCAAATAATTGACGGATATTTCAATTTGGATCGAACAAAATATTGATAGAGTAGTTTCAGAGTGTTAATGTTATAAAAATCATGAGAACATCGTATTATAAATCAGCTAGTTCTAAAGCTTTCATTGGTGGTCGTGTTTATATGGAAATTAAAGGTTATTTTAGTGTCAAATGTTACACTGCGATCACAGAATGTTGATGGACGTGCAAGCACTGAATCTTCTAAACAATAATTAAATTCGACAAATTGATGTTTATTAGTAAAAGTTAGAACATTGCACTTCCTTATATTCAACTGGTAATTTGTTTATATTATACCATTCATTAATTTTATCATGGACAGCTTCTAATGCTATACATTCATTACCAGCATTTACTTTATTAAAAAAAATTTTTTTACCGCTACTCCATTACGGGGATGTAGAAGTACAAATATACAAATAACTATCTGTAAACATTATATTTTTCACCTTATAGGTATAAAAATATATTTGTCCAATAACCTAGAATAGAACACGCAACATCCATAATTTAAGAAGTATATCACTTAAGTTTTCTTTGAAATAATTTTATTTTGAGCAAGGAAAATTCACTTTAAAATTACCTTTATAATTTTGATTGACCTTAAGTGATAATAAATCAGTAACAGAATTAAGTATGTATCTGCCTTCTTTTTAATTTCCTGCCATTAGCTTTAGATTAATATTGGTGTATGCCCAGAGAAAATAATTTATATCGAGAGCAGAATATAGCGAATTTACTAAAATGTTATTTATGGCAATAATTATAAAAGTAACGAAATTAATGTACCTTTCTACTTCCTCATAAATTACAAAGATATCAAAATAATATCTGTATGACTATCTGTTCATCACTTTATAATTCTTGGAGATATTTGGTATGGTATGAGCTCTCTTAACCTAAATTCGTATCTAAATCGGTAAAAATATAGTAATCATGATTAGGTTGAGGGGTCAATATCTCTACAATTTGAGAATCACTGTCAAACATATACATCTTTCAAAGAGTAAAATTCGTCAAAACTTGAATTAATGAGTTAATCAAAATATTTTTTGTTTTCGACTAGTATTGAGAGTGATAATAATAAAAGAGAAGTTTGCAGGAGTAAAGTACCGGCTTCGACTTGAAAATCATCATAATAATGGGACAATATGGAACAAACGACATGTTTTCCATATAACCGACTGTAGTTATTATGGTTGCGAGATAGCAATACTGCTCAATATAGAAAGTAGTCACCATATATAGATGTAACTATACTAGAAGCATAAAGCATAATGGCAGTAGATCCATTGTCGTGCAAATTTACGGGCTTCGCAAATTCCATAATTTGTTTTGGCTGTTATTTATTTATTAATATATTGTATTTAATAATAAATAGCCCTACGGGTTTTAATGATCTATGACCGATAAATCTTTTACTCGTCATGAGTAAAACCTTAAGGAAATTTCCAGAAAATGAACTAATTTAACGAATAACATCTATTTCGATTGCGTTAATCATGCATGATTTTAGAATTTGTATAGAATTTTAAGGCAGGACAAAGTGAAGGTGATTTTCAGAAACCTAAAAAGAAATATGGAAGGAAAAAAATAATATTTATTAAACGATTTCGAGAAAATGAAATGTGGCGTAAAAATTCATACACTTTTCATTGATAATGAAATCCCTACTTTAAAGAAAATTTTACAGTTCTTGAATGAAGATGAATATTTATCCAGAATGAGGCAAACCACGTTTAGAAAAGTTTTACGTGATATAAACCTAGTATAAAAAACTTAAATCCATTATATATTTATTTCACAAAGTCAAACATATTCTAGACACAAAAGATTTAAAAATAGTGTACCATTCATTAGTCAATCCGCACATAAATTACGCAATATTAGGAACAATCACCTAAAATCTGTTAAAACACTACAAAAGAGATTTTTCAAAGTAATACTAAACAAAAGCACCAATTACTAGATGAAATAAAAAATTTTGACATAAGACAAGATTATTTTTATATAGTTTGCATCCATAGCTACAAGAATAAGCTTATATTACAACTACTGGTTCATGATTATAATACAAGACTAATAGAAGAAGAATAACATACAAAATATACCAAAATACTATGCGGGCCGGCACTGTATCGTGTAAAAAGTCTTGCCACCAGCTCTTAAATATTTTTTGCCCAGCAGTCTAACAAAGTATAAGATATCAAAGCCATACATTCGTTACCTTTGGTTGACTATAGGATTAAAGAGAATAAGTATTAACCTCTTATAAGCGGCAAGACCGTAATAATCTTAAATATAGGTCTATGGTAGATCGTAGTCAACAATGGTGCAGATTCGGATATATTTAGCTGCTATTTCCTTTGATTAAAATACTGCTCATTTTTTCTTCTACTGACCACACTTGATGCCCATACTATATATAAATTCATTGTTAAAATAGTATATCCTTCAACACTCATGTACAAAGCACAGTTTATATTCAATTTATTTTCACATTAATTTATATACACACTTAATTGTGTATTTTCACATTAATTTATATACACACTTAATTTTTAGACGATTATTTAATTAAAAGTCCAAATAAAACTAGGAACATTTGAATTTGAAAGACTTCGGTAAGAATAAAGCAACAGCTGTTACGTTTTTCGAGCAACAAGCAAAACAATAACACACATGAACCCGCCACAAATAGCAGGATTGGAACAGGTAAACGAGGGGAGATCGCTCCAACATTTTTGCTGGTATTCATAACCGATTTCTTATATGCCGAAAGAATTAGAAAACGCTCATTATATATTAAAAGTTTCTACACTTCAATTTACAAAAATATACACTTTTTGTTTGTTTATTAATTTTTTACATAGAAAAGAAGTTCCTTTTCGGTAAGTAATTGACGATTTGCACGAAAGAAAGTTTGGTAAAAAGTGTCTAGATTGGTATCACTGTAATTCACTGCACATGTTGACCAACTCGCCTAATTTTCAAACTTTGCAGCAATTAAATACCTATAATATAATAATCATAACATTGTTTTCATTATCTTTAATATTAAACCTACTTCCATTGAATATAAATTATCTTTATTAGGTTGTTTCGTAGTCTACAATATTTAAAAAATGTCGAAGTATGCATTTTGTCAATCACTGCTGCCAACTTATCTAAACTGCGAGAGTTGGAAACAGTGTTTGACAAATGTTATGATTATTATATTATAGGTATTTAATTGCTGCAAAGTTTGGAAATTAGACAAGTTGGTCAACGTGTGCAGTGAATTACAGTGATACTTTTTACCAACCTTTGTTTCATGCAAATCGTCAATTGACGATTTGCATGAAAGAAAGTTTGGTAAAAAGTGTCATGGCGCACAGTATAATGGTATCACTGTAATTCACTGCACATGTTGACCAACTCGTCTAATTTCCAAACTTTGCAACAATTAAATACCTATAATATAATAATCATAACATTGTTTTCATTATCTCTCATGTTAAACCTACTTCCACTGAATATAAATCATCTTTATTAGGTTGTTTCGTAGTCTACAATATTTAAAAAATGTCAAATTATGCAATTTGTCAATCACTGCTGCCAACTCTTCTAGTAAAATGAGAGTTGGAAACAGTGTTTGACAAATTGCATAACTCGACATTTTTTAAATATTGTAGACTACGAAACAACTTAATAAAGACTATTTATATTCAATGGAAGCAGGTTTAACATTAAAGATAATGAAAACGACGTTATGACAGTGAATTACAGTGATACCATTATACTGTGCGCCATGACACTTTTTACTGAACTTTCTTTCGTGCAAATCGTCAATTGTGGGTATAATTGACATATATCAGCAAGAAATCTAACAAACGTTCGATGAATTTAATTGCAACCTCATTTTAAATATATTGGCTATTGTAAGCTGTTGCCATATGTTCATTAGGGATAAAAATATAAAGTTCGATGAGTCACTAGTCAAAATGTGATATTTTTAGCTCAATATCGAATATGTGCATCTCAAGTATAACCATTATTTTGACGGCTATAAAAATAGAAAACCTTTTATACGGAAATTAAGTTTTCCCATCATCAAGTCCCGCATTTAAGTATATTGAAAATCTATTTATTTTTCAATCAGATTTTAAATAATCAACCAGCGGGATCTTCTAAAATAAAACAAAATCTGTAATAAACACAATTTTCCATTCAATGAACTAATTAAAGATGTTATTACAATCATTAATTTTATTTTACGTTTATATTTCATTTTATTGAGTAATTTCACAAAACTGGAAAAACATATTAGTTTTTAGTTTTTACGATAAATAGAACAGATAACGTGGAGCAATCCGAGTTTATTATCTTACTATTGCTTGGGATATGATTAATTTTTCTGCGCGTCATTCGAACAGTCGCAGTTGCCTCGTTTGCTTCGTCCATGATTCATTTTGTTAAATTATTAAAAGTTGTAAGGATGATCACCAACGCTATAACAATCTTTGATGCAAGAAAGCTGATGTGACTTAAAAAAATGGTTATATCCCGTTTTAGTTTAGTTGTTAACACTTAAACTATTTTGTTTTTTATATCACTGCTTGGTCAAGAGGCAAGACCCTGAGAGTTCTGGGTTCGAATCCCCATGGCGGCATTAAAATTTAAAAAAAAATCTCTATAGTATACCTCTATATTGGATGTATGGAAACTCCCTACAGGTCGCAATCCTTAGGGGATCCAGTTGTTTTCTATTAAATCACCGCCTTCTATCAGAATGGAACCCTATCCAAATTAATGATGATCCATTGAGTAGATTAATTATTATGAATAATTATTTAACACCACCACGAGTTTTACATTCTCTCGCTATCATAGTCTATTGGATAAATAAAATAATCATTTTTTTCGCTTAATTGGCTCTCACTAACTGAAAACATACAGGATGGTCACTTTAAAAAAATACGAAATGACCAAAGAAAATAATCTTTAGAATATAATGGTCACTATTGCCTAGAAAAAATTCTGATAAACTTTTAGTTAAAAAATCTACAGGATGGTCATCCAATAGAAAAAATAATTAATAAATAAAGGATGCTAACGAGAGAGGGAAGTTTTTTGTAAATACATTTGCAAGGGTTTTCATCTTTTCTGTTTTTTTTTTTTTAAATTTTTTTTATTTTTACACATTAAAAACCATAAGATTTCCAGGAGCAAGTGCTCTGTTTCCCTCAACCCCAACCTCGTTCTTAGGAGTTTCAAGCACTTTTGGAGCAAAAACCACTCATTGGATCGGCTTGGTGCACTGACAACTTTTAATCAGCATGACTTGAATTACAAATCTGTCAGGTTTCAGCCGATTCTGCCAAAACCTCATTTCCATAATAGCCAGGGAGGTAGCGACGGTATTCGTGAAATCATTTCTATAAAGCTAGATTTTTTTTCGAAGAAAGTTTAGATAATATCTATCTATGAAGGTGCAATTCTACCAATCTATAAGTCTTGCAAAAATGAGTAAAACATTAAACAACCTGTTGCAAAAAGAGATATTGTTTTTCTGAAATGTCACAAAATGCTACTTTTGATTCGTTCATGTCGGGCCTAATTTTCGAATTTCGCCATGCAATTTACGATCAGGTTTATCTGGAAGACTTCCTCTTTACGTCGCGACATCGTACGGCCCTCTCAATAGTGTTTTTTCGAAAAATATGAACGTGTCAAGATTGCATGTTTTGCAATTTTTTCGGTTCCGAAATGCAAGCTGTTTTTTTGCTATTTTTCGCAGATATCTCCGAAACGGTGGGAGTTAGTTCGAAATAAAAAATAAGGTCAAACGAGTATTTTCCACTACGAATATTTTGCTACCATCAGAATTTTGATTTTTTTTTTCGTTTCGGAGATAACTACTGAAAGTCGGCCATGTACGGCAAAAAATCGCAAATTTTGAGCTTCTACAGTTGGCAACTTTTTAATCTTGGTTCCTACGCTAAAAGACTACTCTAACTAATTTAAATAGAATTAAATTTGAAAAATGAAGGATATAGGGAGGGGACGGGATTTGGAATTTTTTTTCCTCCATTTTGTCACCGTAATTAATCGGTAATTAACTGAAATCGATGTCATATACGATGTTCATTTAATATCATGTACTACTTTGACGCCCCGTTAATCTCGGCTCTTCGAAATAAAGGTTTCTGAGAAAAAATATTTTTTTAAGATTTATATACACTCTATAGGAAAACGTGTAATTTCCTACATTTCCTCGAATATCTCGATAATTATCGGTTTTTTCGAAAAATTTGTAGACAGCTTATGTAAAGAGAATTGATTGAGCTGTCCGACACTTCTTTTATTTTTTCTCTAACATAAAAAGTATCAATGATGAAAGTGCAAGTCTAAAGAAACTTTTAGTGTTGTAAAAATGAGTAAAAAAATTAAACAACATATTACAAAAAGTTGCATAAATGTATTATATCTACAAGATTGAAATTTTACAAACTCACAGATGACATAAAAATATACCGGAAAATAATATTCTACCGCGCCGGAAGCGTTGCCATGTCAGGTCTACCACCCACGCTAAGTGTGGAAAATACATTTTTTGCTTATACAAAGCTGAAATTTTTTTCTTGAATAGTTTATTTAATACGATATCAAAAAAATACAGTCTACCGATCGTCTCATGTTGCTAAAGACTCGGTAGACGTAATGGAATGCAAGCGCGTGACCGCGGCCGCTGCGCTCCAGGCTATTGCAGTTCGTGGAGAAGTTTTGTATTTTCCGCCGCGGAATATTAATCTACATAGCTGATTTTTGTCTACAAGCAGTTTATGCACTATTTTGATTAAAAATCACATTCTACCTCCGCTGAAAGGTGGCTAAATCTTTGGTAGACGTTGCCAAAATGGCAATACATAGTCAAATCATGACGAGATTATATTCTTAAACCACGAGGAAGCCGACACCAAAATAATCTATCATGTCTGCAATTTCGAAGAGCTTCAGCCACCATTTAACATTCTCGTACGATGCTCAGACACGATATATTGATAATAATATTCAACAATATGAAATTTGTGCATCTTGAAGTGAAGGTGCGGATGGAAGGTCACGTTGGCACTTCATTAAGGTGTATAAACGTTAGTAAATTGTACGAGAGGTTGAGATCAAATATATGTATATTCGGTCAAGTAGTACATGATATTAAGTGAACATTGTATATGAGATCGATTTCAGTTAATTACCGATTAATTACGGTGACAAAATTGAGAAATTTTACTGAAAAAAACAGTCCCAAATTCCGCCCCATCTAATTCCTTCATTTTTTGTCAGAATTCAAAAAACAGAAAATTTTAGCAAATTTAATTCTATTTAAATTAGCTAGAGCAGTTTTTTGGCGTAGGAGCCAAGATGAAAAAGTTGCCAACTATAGAAGCTCAAATTTGCGATTTTTTGTTGTACATGGGCGATATTTCAGTAGTTATCTCCGAAACGAAAAAAAAAAAAAAAAATCAAAATTCTGATGATAGTAAAAGATTCGTAAAGGAAAATACTCGTTTGGCCTTATTTTTTATTTTGAGCTAACCACAGCTTGCATTTCGGAGCCGAAAAAATTGCAAAAACATGCAATCTTGACACGTTCATATTTCTCGAAAAACACCATTGGGACGGCCGATGTCACGACGTAAAGAGGAAGTCTTCCATATAAACCTGATCATAAATTGCACGGCGAAATTCGAAAATTCGGCTCGGCACGAACAAATCAAAAGTAGCATTTTGTGACATTTCAGAAAATCGATATCTCTTTTTGCAACATGTTGTTGCAGCACTTATACAGTGTGTCCCAGGATATATGTAACAAGAGGTGTAATGGACCAAAAATTTTGGAATTTTGGAATGGTACTTGGGGATTGAGTCCTGCTTGTTGTAAAACTAAGGTATACCAAAAATGACTTGATTTGGTGTTCTACAGGGTGTTTTATAAGCAAAGTTGTAAAAATCACCACCAATAAAGGTTCAAAACTTCAAAGTTTCAAAATATGAAAAAATTCCACTAAGAAAAGTTATTTAGAATGCAATTTTATACCTCTATACCAAGTTTCAGGAATATAAAATTATTTTTTTGAAACTTCCCTTTGTTTGCGAATTAAGAGTTGAATTCATATTTAAAGTTGTGTAGGAGCAAATGTTAATCATCTCAAAAAGTAGGCTATTGGTAAATAAAAAATTGAATGTACGAGATGTAAGAAGGTATAATGTTAATCGAACTAATTGTAAAACAAGAAACAATTACTAACACAAGATTAATGAGGTTTAAAAATTATAACAAGTAATAAATGTCAAAAACATAACAGATTCACAAACAAATTAATTATTGACCAATACAAAACAATGTTTACATTTTTTTTATTATTCGACGTAGCTACCACCCACATCCACACACATTTCGATCCTTCGCCTGAAGTTCTTAAAACTGTTTCGAATATGATCTAACGGTATGGAGTTTACGGCATTTGTAATTCTCTGCTTCAATACTGCTACATCGTTAGGGAGTGGTTCAGGCGACTGCTTGAGGCGACTCCATAAAAAGAAATCCAATATTGATCGGTCTGGGGATCTCGCCGGCCACTTGATCGGTCCATTCCTGGCAATCCAATTTTCTCCAAAATTTAAATTCAACCACCGATTAACCATTCCTGTGGAGTGGCCAGGGCAACCATCATGTTGAAAATGAACTAAAGGCATATCTCTTAAAATATTTAAATGTTCTTCAGAAAATCTTTCAGGAAGCTGTAAATAAGTGTGCTGGTTTAACCTTCCCTCAATGAAATAAGGTCCAATAACTCCAACGTGATAAGAAACGGCATACCACACATTCACTTTTTTATAATATTGTCTTCTACAATGAATTCTAAAATTTGGATTTTCAGAAACCCAAAACCGACAATTCTGAGATGAAACAACACCATTGGTTGTGGATTGTGCGCGTGTGCGACAGTGCGCGCGTGCTAACAAAAACTCATTTCCTTAGTCTTTAAGTGTTTTTAAAACTGTTCTAGTTATAGTAATAAAATTGTTCGGTTTAAGTTCCTTCCCCTGGACAGGAGTCCTTACTCCACATTCCACCTGTTGTTCCAACCTGAGTCGAACCCGCTTCATCCGTCCGTACATTCGTCACGACCCTGCGCAACGTGGTTGTGCGGTCGGCTCTGAACCGGGATCCGACTCGGGTGCATATTTGTATGATAAACTTTTAATAAATCTGTTTTGAATTGAAAATTGAATTGGTTGTGGATTCATCTGAGAAAATTATGAAAAAATGATGAAAAAATCATTCCAATGGTCAAACAAAAAATCCAAACTACGGCCGTCATCTCCCTCTTCAAACGTATGTTTATATTTTGCTTTATATGCCCTAATTTTCTCTGCCTTGTAAATTCTTTGGAGTTCAGACTTGCTAATATTAATAAGAGCTGATCTCTCTCTTAGTGGCATCCTAGGATTTTCTATAACAGAGGCATGAGCTCTAATAGCCTCAACATTGTCTTCATCATATGCTTTTATTTTTCTTTTCTTGTTAAGAACACTACCAGTAGCCAGAAATTTTTAATTATTCTCATAACCTGAGTACGTGACAAAGCAGTATTTGGAAATTTCAAATTAAATTGGCTTACCACTTCTCTTAGCGAGTTTTCACCGCCAATTCCGTAGCATTGCACAATATAAATTTTTTCACGCACTGTGAGTACCATTTTCACTTAATTTTTTATGCTTGGTTCGTTAATTTGAAACAGAAATTAAGGATAATATTGACTACGTTTGACAGATATGTCAATAATAAATGATAAATGTGTATCCACTGCTTTTCTCATAGCCTACTTTTAGCTTCTACATAACTTTAAATATTAATTTACAAAAATAATTCCTATGCAGTTTTAATTGAATGGTTCAAAATAAAATACTAATTTATTGAAAAAAATGGGAAGTTTCAAAAAAATAATTTTATATTCCTGAAATTGCATTGCATTCTAAATAACTTTTCTTAGTGGAATTTTTTCATATTTTGAAAAATAAAGGTACTTTATTAGAGGTGATTTTTACATCTTTGCTTATAAAACACCCTGTAGAACACCAAATCAAGTTATTTTTGGTATACTTTAGTTTTACTCGATCCCCAAATACCATTCCAAAATTCCAAAATTTTTGGTCCATTACACCTCTCGTTACATCTATCCTGGGACACACTGTACCTAGATTGATAGAATTGCACCTTCATCATTGATACTGTCTAAGCTATCATAGGAAAAAATCTAGCTTTATACTACGGGAGTCCACCCTTTAACACAAAAACTAAAAAAGATAGAGAAAAACTACAATTTTGTTTCTATACATTATTTGGATAGGAGTTACCATTTTCCAGATTGTTACCGTTTTCGAGATAAATGCAAATTATATTATTATTATTATTATTTTCAGTTTATTTTATTTTTTGTTATTTTAATAATATACAGTTATATTATACGCATTACAATAATTGTCACAGTTATTTCCTCGGTAATTTACCGATATATGAATTTCCATATTTTCTTAATTTTGGACTCATTTATCTGGAAAATAGTAACTCCTATCAAAATATTGTACAGGAACAAAATTGTAGAAAATTTTATGCGCGTTTTTTGTGAAAAAAGTTTTTGTCCATCTTTTTTAGTTTTTGTGTTAAATGACAAAAACAACATTGGCAACGGTTTATCTTAAACTGTTCCTTAGGCTTTAATATTTATGAAAAACCCAAGGATCGGGAGGGGGGTGCACGTATAGCTAGGGAGGGCCCCCTACTATTATAGATATTAACGCGAAAAATCTGTCGCTACCTCCCTGGCTATAAGGGTTGTTCTGTGGTTCGTTGATTTGAAAACATTTATTAATGTCTCCCGACGAAGTTCGAAATATAGAAAGTGCGACGAAATTCGTGCCGCTTCAGGACCTAACCACCGAATTAGAAAGCACATTGACTTAAAAATTTATCAAATATTAAGTATCAAAAAGAGGAAATTGCGATTATGGCGTACCCTCAAAAATAATTTTTTTGGTACAAAAGGTTAAAATTGCCAAAGGCGGTTTTTCACATAATTATAAATTATTTCTAACCGGCGACTTGACCATGGAACAGAAGCGCTTTTGATTTTTCAACTACGTATTTTTGCAACGACTCCAGTTGTCAACTTCGGACTGCGATTTTTATTCGTTTAATTCTATGAATAATCCAGAAGGCGCAATATTCTAAAGTGTATAAGCAGTTTCTTTTAAAATGGGATTTAAAAATTCATTTTATACTGTAGAGTTTTTAAATTAAGGTGAAACAAGGATAAATTATACAGTATTATATTATCGAATGTAGCAACGCAAATTCACCCCAGCCATTAATATTAATCATCGTTCTCGCCGATTTCGGGCATGATATTAAACTTCAGAAAATTTTAAGTATCAAATACGGTTAATTAAATTATCTCCAATTACAAACCTATTTATATCCTAAAACCGACTCCCTAATAATCCTTTAAGTTAATTTTATTATGTAATTGATTAGCCGTTTCCAATGATGTTAATTATTCAAATAAGTAGGGAGTAGAATACTGTATGATAAAATTGATAAAGTGTGAATATAATATTATCAAACAATTTCTCAGGATAATAATTTATTTATCTAATTACAATTATCCAACAGTCGGCGACCGTTTAAATAATAGGAATGACAACTAGCTACAGTAAAAGTATAGCACACAGTTAATTATATATTCTAAAACCATTTACATTTATATTTAAAAATGTGGTGTTTTAACCAAATATACTAATATATCCACTAAAACCCCTTTAATATTTTTCCGACAGTCTGAAAAGAAGAGAAAACTGGCTTGCAGCAGCTCGAAGCACTGTTAAAGAAATATCGCTTACATCGGCCGTGCATTTCTAATTAAATGCATTGCTAGTTAGAATACAATGACATCAAACGAGTGATAAAATGTATTCGATATTTGCAACGTTTAAGTCCCGATGCGGAAATCAGCACAGAGATGATTCAAAAACTTGACAGTGCAATGAAAATCACATGCGCTAGGTGTAATAAATGTGCTGCAAAACACCAATGCACTAAATACCAGTTTTATGGACTATTACATGTTTGCTTTACCTTTACCCCCAACACTTCAACGGAATAGTATCAAAATATAATCTAGTTCCAGTTCTCATTTTAATACATACGTGTACTGACGTGAACAAAAAAAAAAAAAATAGGACAACTATTTTTTTTTCTAATGTAAATCCGTCTCTATTTGCACACTTGCAATGAATTTTGACAAATAACTGACAATGTCACAAAAATTAAAGTTAGATGTATACAACTAGATTTTAGCAAAAATACGTTATAAGACTTGTCCCATTTTTTTGCGCACGACAGTACCTACCAAATTCCAAAAAAAGTTACGGACAGATAGACCGACAGACAGACAGAATTTTTGTTTGCTCAAACTTAAAATCTCAGTGTATACATCCACTCCACTACGTGGATCTGGAAGTAATTAAGTTGGCCTGGCATTTCAGGATAGTCAGTTATGAAATTCAATAATTTTTATCTTAAAATCATGGATTGAGCTTGTCTACGAGTATCTAAAGATACCATGTCACATTCGAGTAATCACAAGTCATAGGAGTAACCAATAGGTGAGTAAGTTCCAGTTACTTTAAAAGACACAAAGGCCCCGCACAAAATCAATGGAAAAAAAATCTCGGTCGAATTGGCTGAAATTTTGCAGAGTGATAGTTTTCAGCATGCTGATCAAAAGTCTCAATGGGCCCAAAGACCTGCTATGTATAGTTTCCGAGATATTGGGCCTCAAAGTGGGTCTTTTAGGAAGGATGGCTCAGTAATTCTGAATAATTATTTGCAGGGCTAAATCTGTAAAGAAACGTGTAAGTTTTTGAGATCGCTGAATCCGTATATGGGTTTCGCAAGGCCCTGCAAGGTCACCTAGAGGTCATTTTAAGGTCAAACCAAGAATAAATAATTAGAAAAATCTGTAAAAAAGCATAGGTAGGTTTTTGGGTTCACTGAATCCGAATACGGATTTTGCTTGATCCTGCAAAATCACCCAGAGGTCATTTCAAGGTCAAACCAAGAATAAAGGATATTATCATGAATCTACAACTAACCTCAACGTTTTATCGATATAAACTCTTTAAGATTCTATATACTAGCGCGCGCACACACACACACAAACATGAAACGATCTTGAAATTATATCTGGGTGAACTTGCAGGGTCAAACGAAACCCATATTCGCATTCAGCGATCTCAAAAACTTATACATGTTTCTTTACAGATTTTTATGATCATTTATTCTTGGTTTGACCTTGAAATGACCTCTGGACAATTTTGCAGGATCAAGCAAAATCCATATTCGGATTCAAAAACCTACCTATGCTTTTTTACAGATTTTTCTAATTATTTCTTCTTTTTTTGACCTTGAAATGACATCTAGGTGACCTTGCAGTGTCTTGCGAAACCCATATTTGGATTCAGCGATCTCAAAAACTTACACGTTTCTTTACAGATTTTTCCCTGCAAATAATTATTCAGAATTACTGAGTCATCCCTCTTAAAAGAGTCATTTTGAGACCCAATATCTCGGAAACTATACATAGCAGGTCTTTGGGTCCATTGAGACTTTTGATCAGCATGCTGAAAACTATCACTCTGCAAAATTTCAGCCAATTCGACCGGGATTAATTATTCAGAATTACTGAGTCATCCCTCCTAAAAGACCCACTTTGAGGCTCAATATCTCGGAAATTATACATAGCAGGTCTTTGAGTCTATTGAGACTTTTGATCAGCATGCTGAAAACTATCACTCTGCAAAATTTCAGCCAAGTCGACCGGGATTAATTATTCAGAATTACTGAGTCATCCCTCCTAAAAGACCCACTTTGAGGCCCAATATCTCGGAAACTATACATAGCAGGTCTTTGGGTTCATTGAGACTTTTGATCAGCATGCTGAAAACTATCACTCTGCAAAATTTCGGCCAAGTCGACCGGGATTTTTTTTCCATTGATTTTCCGCTGTACATTTTCGAAGGGGTTGGAAAAAAACAGTTTTTTTTTTCATTTTAAACAAAAAACAGTCTTTTTTGTTTTAAACGGTTTAAAACAGGTTTAAAACTTTTAAAACTCTATTCAACTAAAATTAAATGGTGCCAAGTTACTATATCTGCTAATACTACTTGTGTATTAAATATGTTTTAAACATTTGTTTAAAACACGGTGCGATGTTTTAATTTTGTGTCCCTAATATTTTCTGTCCCTAATATTTCCCTCTACACCATTTTTTGAGCATTCGTTGCTTGGATTAGAGTTGGCATGTTTAAAACACGGTGCGATGTTTTAAACATGCCAACTCTAATCCAAGCAACGAATGCTCAAAAAATGGTGTAGAGGGAAATATTAGGGACAGAAAATTTGACTTCGGAACTTCGTTTGGACTAGTCTGGAGATGAACATATCAAAAGTCCCCACTCCTAGGTGGTGACCGGGGGGGGGGCACTTTAAAGGCCCCATTTTTTGGTTTTTCGCTTATATCTCGGAAACTATGCGTCGTAGCGGCTTGACCATTCTATACAAAATTGAAGCTGACAAAATTTGCTATTTACATTTATCGATATATTGTTCTGTTCCCGAGATATCTGCCCTCGAAATTCGTAAATTGCGGAGAACAATTTTTTCGCCTCACGTTAAAAAATTTAAAAATTTAATGCTCTACAACTTCTTTTCTTACGACTTTTTCATGGGAACAACATTTGAAGAGTTATCTTAACAAATAAAGCAAAAAACGTGAGGCGAAAAATTGTTTTCCGCAATTTCCAAATTTCGAGGGCGGATATCTCGAGAACAAAACAACATATCGACAAAGTAGTAATTCTTATATCAAATTTTGTCAGCTTCAATTTTGTATAGAGTGGTCAAGCCGCTACGACGCATAGTTTCCGAGATATAAGCGTAAAACCAAAAAATGGGACATTTAAAGTGCCCCCCTCCCCCCCGCTCACCACCTAGGAATGGGGACTTTTGATATGTTCATCTCCGGACTAGTCCAAACAAAGTTCCGAATCAAATTATCTGTCCCTACAATTTCCCTCTATAATCATTCGTTGCCTGGCCTACCCTGGCCTATCCCTGGTTTTCTAGCATATGCATGTGATTTTCGTATCCAGGATACCATATTAAGGAAGCATACTTCAAGTGAATAAAAAAAAAAAATGCGTAATATAGTGACATTAATACATCTCGTGAGGGAAACCTCTTTGAATTACGTATGATGAACTCCATATTCTTATTAACTTTACTAATAATTTCATGAATGTGATATTTGAAATTTTATGGAGGATCAAAAGTAACTCCTAAATCTTTAAATGAACTTAGTTGTTGCCAACAGGTGTGTTTTAAATTGTAAGTAGATATAATCGCGTTCTGTATACGAGAGAAGGGCATAATATTATATTTCTTGCTGTTAAGTGGTGTTATCTATTATTGTGCACTAAATACTTATGTCCTCAAGATCGTGTTGCGAGTTAAGACAATCGCCTATGCTGAATATTGAGCAGTAAATTTTCATATCGTCTGTATATGGTAAAGTTTTTTGTAAAATATAAAGAGCATTTGTAGCTCTACAAAGATAGTGGCACCCTTGTCGCTCTCTTTGCAGAAATTTTTAATGACAGTAAATAGTTAACAGTAGTAAAAGAAGTCGCAAATGCTCCTTATATTCTGCAAAAGGCTTTAAATGTATCGCGTTAACATAATACGTGCTGTTATTTATGTAGATATTAAATAACAGAAGTCCGAAAACTGATCCTTGTGGAACTCCCGATGGAGCGTTTATATTTATTTGTATTGTTTTCAACAAATTGGAGTCTGTTGCTGAGATACGAGTTAAACAAAATAAGTAAAACAAACCAACACCATCCAGCTTAGTTAACTTAGTAATACGCCATGGTCTAGTCGATCAAATGTCTTTGTAACATCAATAAATATTAAGTCTACTTGACCTGGCGATCGAGAGCATCTGAAAATTCAGCCAATTCGTAGTTGTAAACCTACTTTCATAAATCCGTGTTGGTGGGGACTAATAATTGTGTTTATAAAATTGAAAAATAAAGAATGCATCAGTATTTCAAAAACCTTTGCGCAATTTGAGATGTTAGAGGTAATGCCTTGTCTATTGTAATAAGAATGACTTTTCTCGGCAAATCAATTATATATATATTTTATCTTTTTATTTAACGTCGGCCTATTTCCGCTACCAGGGCCTATCACCGGCGCCAGGAGACGACCTACCTCCAACCTGGAAATTTTGCCGAACCTCTTCTCATAAGAAGAGTAGGGATCTTTTATTTGCCTAACATTTAATAGACAAGGGACGGCCTGCTTTACATCCCCTCCGAAGGATTTTATATCCACTACGTAATCCTCCTCTTGAAATTACAAAGCTTTCGCGTATACGCTGATATACATACCGCTAGAAGGTGCGACGAGATCGCTGTGTTTCCCAAGATGGATTTCACCCATCCAAGTACTAACCGCGCTGAACGTTGCTTCAGTAGAGTATTGAAATACAATCACACTCAAGACACGCTCGCCCTAATCAAAAATAAGAAAGTTTACAGGAGTGCGGTGGCCCATCCGAGGACACAATGTGTAACTAAATATTTCAGCGAATGATTGCTTGACAAAAAGTCACTGTAAAAAAAATTCCTGGAATAATAATTATCTTGGGTAGCACTGAATTGCCTAATGTAAAGTGGCTTTAAGACATTGTACTTTTAGCAAATGAACAATACTTATAACACAATATTCATATTAAAAATATAAATGTAAAGCTATTCTGTCCATTTTACGAATGAACATTCCTTATAAATTGTAATCCGTATTAAAAGCTGTACTGCTTTCTCATTTTAGTAAGTAATATGAATCTTATAACGTTGCGGCGTATTGCAGTTATTCTTTTGATGAAAGACTAATTTGATGCAGGATTATTCTAGAGAGGGCAGCTTAAATTGTTGCATAGCAACAAAGGATGAAACGAAAAAGAACTGAAAATGCGCTCACACGAGAGCTTTTCGCGTTTTGCTTTTTATATCGTTTGGCCATGAATTGATCTATTTCACGAAAGAAAGTTTGATAAAAAAAGTCATGGTGAACTAGATTGGTATCACTGGAAATAGTAAATAGGCACTGCACATGTTGACCAACTCGTCTAATTCTCAAGCTTTGTAAAAATGAAATACCTATAATGTAATAATCATATCGTTGTAAATATGCAATTTATTACTTTATTCAGGTGAGTTCTATATATTCTTGAGATGTTTGATAAACAAGAAGGTAAAAGCTGTATTTACCGTGGATTACTAACGGCTCTCTCTCCAAAACTGACGTCTCTTGCGATGCACTTTAACCTTTATTTAACACTGTATTGGATCTTTTCACTTCACGATCTCCTAATCACTTTTTTAGAATGCCTGTCTCAAACTTTCATGATCTGAACAGTTTTCTGAATTTCAGATATTCATGAGGATCCCGTTATTCAGTGCCGACCCAACACACAAAAGCCCTCGAGAGAATAGACTTAAAGTTAATTATTCAATCAGTAAGATGCAACACTTCAAATAATACCATTTATTGGTTTAATCTAAAATTATATAGGAACATGCAATAGCTTATAATATTTGTAAGAGTCGCCTCCCCAAACAGGACAAGGACGAACGCCTACTCTAGAGGACGTGTATCTCAACAACCATATAACGGAGAGCGAGTAGTAACAATCGATTTGGCATAACAGATTTACACTTCTTAGAAGTATGTGAAGGCCCTTTGGTTTTGGGACTGACGAGTATAATATAAAAATATTTTACTAGAATTTAGAGACACTTGTGGTTAGCTTAATAGTTCCAATAGTGATTTTATCATTCACAAGAACTTGTCATTAGATAAATGCGATGGTTGCTTTTACGGCAACGTACTGATGGCATGTAACCCAATAATACGCTTTGTGGCATAACTTTGTTTTCGAGATCTTCATGAATTTGACCTCATTTATGCACAATGCGGTTTTTCTTTATTATTAATTTTAAAAACCTGCTTTTGGGCGTGCTACTTCTTTCCGATGATTCTACAACCTTCCTGCCACATGTACAAATCGCCGGATGAATCCAAATTTATTTTATTTGAAAACCGGCCTCGACCATTTTCGCCTTTTTTGATTCAATAATTTCATTTAGGCCCTATACGCCTTTGTCACATTTTTGTTTTCGCCTCTTAATACTTTGCCAACCCAAAAATGTTATTACTATGATTTTTTTCAAAGTCCACAAAATATCATGTCCCCAATTTCCCCATGTGCCGTGAAACAACAAAAAAAAAAAAAAACTAAAACATGTCCAAATTCGATGTACTTTCGAATTTTCACTTTTGGTGCCCGCTCAGGTAATTTGAAACCTTTACTGAACTGATTAAGACATTTGTAAGTGACGTTTACAAATTAGCGGTCGGTAAGTAATTACTTACCGATCAGGAGGTCACGTTAATACTTAATATACTATAGTCATGCTCTGAAATTGCCTTTTTAATAAAATGTTCGTAAGTCGAATTTTTGTCTATTTTTCTACTTAGGTCGATTCTCTGATGTCCTACAACATTAATAGTGATAACCATGGTTGCCATGTTTGTAAATGATGAAAGGTGCTGTTCGTTGTCATAATTTAGTGATACCAATCTAGTCTTCGCCTTGACATTTTCTACCAAACTTTTTTTCGTGAAATAAGTCAATTGACTTTGAATTTTGCAACATATATGTTTTCCTAAGCCGCATATTTGAACTGCAGACATATAGCTAGACTGCGCACTCTTGTAAGACCAACTGCAGATCGGAATAGAGAGAGAGGAATTTGTTTTATCTTCGTTTAATTCGTGAATTGGTCGAGTGAAGCATGTGAGATAAGGATATATGGGAGAGATATTTTACGCTTTATCTTTCTTAGCTATGAAATGATTTAAACTTTGTCCTCTCTAAAATAATCCTGCATCAAATTCGACTTGTGTCAAAAGAATAACTGTTAATACCTGAAACGTTAAAGATTCATATTACCCACTAGAAATAAGGAAGCAGTACATGTTTTAATACAAAGGGAGGAAATTTTCTATCAATTTTTTTTTCATATATAATAATTGTAATTTTGACAAATTCATGGAAATATTACTTTTTCATCTTTCAGTACAGTTGGGTAAATATAAGACAAGAAGTCCCCCAGGGCTCTTACCAAGGGCTCCTACTCTTTAAATTTTTTATGAACAACGAAAAATTTTAATAAATCATTCATGTCAATGATATGCACGATAAATACAACACAAAATTTATTAAAAAAATAATTTCATTGTGGATGATGATGTAATTAAAGTGGCTTTTAAAATGTTGTCAATTCTATATTTCTCTCATAAATCTAAACATACATTCTGTTTCCAAAGCCTTCGAATCTCCTTTGTCTATTTTGTGCTAAAAATATTTAAGTCAAGACAGTCAATGGAGTTAAAGATTTAGGGTTATTATTAGTTTAAAATTATCAGTTGGAAAACATGTAATCGCATGTAAGAATATTGGTTTATTTTAAATAATAACTAATATATGTTTATGAAGGTTGTTATTGTTCATGAACGGTAAATGATTGTTTAATTCCTTAAGACAGATATTTTTTACACTTCAAGTACACTATATGTCAACACATATAATAATGTTAATTTCATCCACATTTAAATTAAATTTATATATTATTTCATATATGTTAACAATTAATTATATATTTCTCACATTAAATTTCGAAAGGCGTAAAATATGACTACCATAATGAAAAGTGTTACGACATCGAGGAAGGATAGTACATATATCACACCCAAACAATGTCTCTCCAATTTTTAACTGTCGGCAATTACCAAATATTATGTTGTTGGCACGTATTTAATGTTTCACTTTATGAAATGATAAGTAAATTTGTAGTAATTTTATAAATTGTTGTGTTAGCTATGTGACGAAAGTTAAATGGGATATGATCGGATTCAGAATTTCATAATGGTTGTTATTGAAAATTAAATATATCAGAGTGTTTTTTCATATTTATAATTTAGTTGAAAAGTGTATCTCGGCTACGGTATTCGTTACTCTACCTACAAAGTGATATTTGTCTCAGCGGGCGCTGAAGGTAAAAAAATGCCTTTGCATTTGTAACTGATCGGCCTCCTTGCCAGAAGTTAAACACGAGATGTTCATTTGTGGCTCGTTTTGTTATATTGCATAATTCTGCTGACTCCAGCAGTTTTTCATTAATTGCCGAATTCGATTCTAGCTGCTCTTTACCAGGCATATATTCTGCACGTGGAAATTACAACTAAATGAAAATTGGGTCGTGAACTTAAAGTTTTACGAAATCATTAGAAACATGTAAGTTGAAAATAGAATCTTATAATATTACAATATCGATTATTAAAATATATGCATTACATGCAATACATATATGCATTTCGAATAGAAATGACATCAAACCGGCAGTCTGACGAGAAGTTATACAAAACGACGAAGTTATAAACTTATTGATAGCGATAAAAAAAAAAAAGAGAATAACCTTAATTGAACTTGACGCTATATTTAATAACAAGTTTATTGTGACATCATTAAAACATACGCAGCGCGCGTCGATTAGGATCCAACCTCCCTAGTTTGTTCGCTCATTACTCGAAAACCATTACGCCCGTCCGAAATGTGCATAGGACTTTATTTATAGTAAATTTTATATATAATATTATCAAGGAGTATAAAATTTTCTGGGGGATCAATTATTTCGCGGGAAAAATCGAGAAACCGCGGCGGGGCACATTAGGGGTGAAGCTCGCACTTGCGCCTTGGGAACTCATTTGCTTTTGAAAAGTAGCCCCAAAGGGAAAAACATAATTTAGTTCTTCTATTCGCCGATTTTAGATCTAATATCAATGGACTATTATAGCGGGTTTATACGTGCATGGATTTAGTGGCGCCAGTAGATATTGGCACGCCAGTAAAAAAATATTGCACGTATAAACAGTTACTGGCGAGAACTGGCGAGCAAATCTTCACCTTGCATGCATTGATGCATGCTCGCCAGTAACTGTTTATACGTGCAATAATTTTTTACTGGCGTGCCAATATCTACTGGCGCCACTAAATCCATGCACGTATAAACCCGCTATTAGTACATTTTATTCAAGTTGCTTTATTACACAACCCCACAAAAAAACAAGTATATTGTACCAGAAACCAGACCTCACGTATTTTGGCGCGCTGAATACCAATCTGATGTCCAAATGAACTTCTATCGGGTTATTTTTTTATAAATCGCAAAAAAGTCTCAGCCTTGCATCTTATAGAAGATATCGACAATTTTCAAAAACAGGATGGTTAAAGGCACATGGTGTACACGCAGAGCGGGCCGTTTGTATATAAGAAAAAATAAAGTTATATATTATATCCTAACGTAATAGGACTTAAAAGTTGCGTATTGTAAAGCTGACCACGTAAAAAATAGTTAAAACATCTCAGATAGTAGTTTTAGCCCTCTACTAAGGTTCAAAATTTTCGAAATTTTGAAAAAAAAAAAATATATATGTATCTGACCGCATCAGGACTTAAAAGTTGAATATTGACGAGTTGGTGATGCAAAAAATTGTTAAAAAATTCCCTGATAGTATTTTTAACCCTCTACTCACGTTTAAAATTTTAAAATTATTCTAGGGTGTCATAGCTAAGAATAGGTAACACTCTTTCAATACCAGCTCATGTAAAAATCATTGTAATTCATTTATTAATAGAAATAGAGGAGTAGTCTTACATATAAATATATTTTTATAACCGTTTAAAATAATTCATGACAGTAAAAAAAAAGTAGATAAAACATTCTGAAAAGCGAGAAATTGGAATATACTGCTGCTGTTGACCTGAAGTTCAATTTATTTCGTATTGCACCATCTCTTGCCACTTCTCCAGCCACTGAGAGAGCAGCTTCTGTAACCATTTTCACGGAGCATTCTACTACCTGTGTGTGGCAAGGAAAACGTGAAATATCTAGTAAATCTTCCTCTATTTCTTCCTGTTCTTTTCTGAGAATTGTTTCTAAATTTTTGTTAGTCATGAAGGATAGAATAGGTGGGGGAGTTACTTGCGTTACATATCGATATAATCCGTAGCAGAAAAATTAATTTTTAGTAGTTGGAATACTCTGATGGATCCACACTTACCGCTTTTTCTGACTTTAATGATTCTCCCCACAGCAAGTTGCCTGACGTTTCCTCGGCTGTCCGAAATCATTGTTAGCCCTTTCACTGCGGCTGCCGTAAGGCTTTGCGGATTTGTACGTCTCCCGCAACTACAGATGGATCACGTTCGCGGATGTGTACGTTTCCCGCATTGGTGCGCTTTAATTGTATTCAAAATTTTACAGATTTCTAAATCAATTTTGTTTTAGAATGAATTATTTATTATAAAAATATAAAATAGAAAACAGTAAATGTATAAAAACATAAAAGTAGAGCATTTTGCCAAATTGAAGTTTAATACATATTATAAATATTCACATACAGATTCGGTTGGTTCCCGCATTTAAGTATGCCTCCATCCTCACGTAATTATCCGGTTCCCGCAGTGAAAGGGTCAGAAGCAGGTTTTCCGCATGAGCGAGAAATCCATTCCTTTCCAATACCGGATCGACTATTGATTTCGGGTCATTAGTTAGATATCGCGAATAATTTACCAACTTGAAAAAGTGAGCAGCTCCGTCTTTGCAAGAAGGTTTCCTATTTACTTCGAACCATAGGGGACGTAAACTTTCATAATATATATTACACGAATTCCTTTAAGTTTTTGTCTGGTTCCTGAGTCGAAACGTATAGTTTTAAAATCCTGTTGGCCATAGTGAGGTGAGCCATCGCGCGCTGCTCAATTTTATAGCCACATTTTGTTCATAGGTTGCCAAAGCTTTCCCAATAGGGCCAGAGTGTTCCCGGGGTCCAGAAGTGCAACCATTTAGGCTCGTAGACAAAGGCCTTAGGGGCAATTCATTCGCGGTTTTATTGTCTAAGCTACTTCACAAAATGTATTCTATACTCCCGCAAAAAATTGATAAAAGGTTCTTATGGACAGATTCCCAAATAGTCTTGTGCTGGATCAAGTCATCCCCCTCTTGATGCAAACAGGGTCGCTGAAGTACAGGAACTTACAATCAATCGCAAACTTATTGCGATGTCTAGGGTAGGTCTGGCACAATACTTACTCAATTTAACAGTGAAAATGGCGACGACATCACCTCCGGTTGCAACATTTCAAAGAGGACCGTTTTAACTGATAATTGCACACCGATATTGAGTAAACATTGAATTGGTGTAGGGCAAACCAGTAGTTCAATAAATATTGCGCAATTTATATAGCTCAATTTAAATTGCACATATATATTGATCGTCTAGGGGGGGCTTTATTAAGTCAAACTTGTTCAAAGCAGACATTTTCATGATGATATCACTCAACTAAAATTAGGAGAAACTATTTATAAAAGCTCAATTATCTCGCTAAATCCTTTTCTAGATGAGAAAAATATTTTGCTTGTTGGAGGTCGTCTCAATAACGCTGATATAAATTTTGATCAAAAACATCCAATTTTATTGCCGTCAAAAACTCATTTTACCAGAATATTAATTCAATATGAACACGTGAAGCTTTGTCATGCTGGAGCTCAAACAGTTTTGGCAAATAATCAGATTGCTCTTGGCCAGTAAACATTTTGAAAGATATAAAAAATAATAATAAATGTAATTAATGTCACAAGACAATAAAATTTATAGTTTGTCTTAAATGGTATCTCTCTTCACATTTCATACGCAAACCCCTCAAGATTACAGTCCACTCACTCTCAAAGAATCCCAAAGAACCAACCAGTGAAATTATTACTTTCAAACCAACATAAAAGCTTTTATGCTGGTTTGAAAGTGCTAATTTCACTTACTGGTTCTTGAGAATGAATGGACTGTAATCGTGAGAGGTTTGCGAATGAAATGTGTGAAAAAGGCAAACTATAAACTTTATTATTTTATGAGATTAATTACATTAATTACTATTTTTTATTTAATTTGACAGTGACACATACGTGATTTCCTGATATTTATAACATATAAATTTCATAGTGCCTCAAAATGGATTCGAGCACGGAAGAAAGGTTTTGATTATTACTTATCCTATACTAAATGCAGTTCAAAAAATCGAATCACGCCGTTGTTGCACAACCAACACAGACAATATTTTCAGAATACAAACAGTGTATTGAAGTAAAATTTATAATAGCATCAGATATGGCTTTACCTGTCCCTGCCGGTGGTGTCACATGATCCAAGTAGATCCAAGTGAAAATATGTTCTTCCATTTGTATCTTCGAATAAAAGCGTTTATCTTTCTTTTGTATGTTGAGCGTTTTTACCCTGTCTGCCATCGAAGTATATGCTCTTCAGTTCAACCGTAAGTAGTTTTTCCTGATGATTCTTCCTTGCTTTTGATAATTCTCTCCTTACTTTATTCTTATCAATTACGAGGCTGCTGTCCTCAGTCGTAATAAGTCCAACATCTTGAAGCACAGCAGAAGCGATTGCAGCTGCCGATCGATTTGATACCCCGTATCGATCACAAATTTTTGCCAAAGGTGGTAGATCTATTTCTTTTGCTGGTAATATTAGTCGATGTTGATGGTTCACGATGTGTTGAATTTACGAAAACTGATTTTAACTGCATTAAACAAGTGCCGCTTTTATTTAGAAATATGTTTTACCACTTCCAGAAATCCAAATAAAAGTGTGTAATAAGTTAAAAACATTAGCGAATTTTTATCTTTTCTTTTATTTGACTGTAAGTAGAGCGCTAAAAGTATTATCAAAGATTTTTTTTTGAATAGTTTATTCGTAATCAGCTCGTTAATAGACAACTTTTGAGTGCCATTACTATAAAAAATCGGCCAAAATATTTTGAAACATACATGGTGATCCATTTAACTGTGATCAAGAGCAAGATCTAATTCAAAAGCATATCATTTTAAGAATTTGTTTTATGCTGCTTCGATTTGCTCAGTTTGGGATAGAAGTATATTCAAGTAGTGATTGTAGGTAAGCAGTTAAATCAATTGATTTAAATCAAGCCAATCCCCTTTACTTATAAAAATGAATTTTGCAGAAAAAAATCTTTATAAATTTCATTTGCAGATTTCTGCCAAACTAATGGTTTTAGCGAAATAGTTTTCATGTTATAAAAAAATAATATCTGATGAAAATATCAATATTGAATTTCTATAACTAATTTAGGCAGTACTTGCCAAAAATTCGTTAAAGTAATCAACTCAACTTTAAGTTCTTTATTAAAATTTAAGTGAATCTGTCATCTGAATAGTTCATAAATGTCTTTATGCTGAACATAACAGCTTTGCAGTGACAACAAATTATTTCGCCAAGGGCTGATGGTTTTATCTGCTTTAAAAGAATAATTTAGCTTTTCTCCAACGACATTAATAACCAAACTTTTTCATTGTTTTCTTTTTATCTTAAGCTTCTGTTTACACTCTGTTAGGTATTTTCTTTGAGTTAATAGATAACATGTTATACGCTTTAAAATAAAGTGACTACTTTTAGTTTCCTTTGAAGAGTTGATAAATCATTTTTGTAAGCAAATTTACTGAAAGAATAAAACTCTGAACTTTTAGGCATTGTTATTAATAGATTTTTCGATCATTGATTAAATTGTAGGCAATATGAAGTTGTGTTTTTGAAATATTTTGCTTTGAATTCTTGTGGAGTCAAAAAAACAGAGGGGGTGTGTGTGCTTACTCGTGAATAATTCCTACACACTTTTTTTACATAATGTAAGGAGTTGCCACAATCATTAATCAGAGGTTTTTACAAAAATATCGTTGTCGCTACCTTGGAGAAATGACGGCCAAATTAGATTTTTCTCGATTTCCTTTCCTCTCCAAATGGTCCGCAGTTGCGCTTACTCTACAGGTTATAATTATTTGATGCAATTAATAAATACTAGCTTTATTTATATTTTTTATTAATCATCATCACTTTCATGATTTAGTACAATAGTAACACTGTCTTTTTCGAATATTTTTGACAAAATTTCTACTGGCTTAATTGTTTCAGAGAAATACCTAGCGTAAGATAAATAATATATCACGGCTGCCACATGTGAACAGCAGCCCACAGTCATATCGCCATTAAGGACAATCACAAGTATAAAGCAGTTCCAATATATCATCACTAGTGATATTCTGACATTATCAAATACCAACTCAAAATCAGCGTGCAAACTCCGTATGCATATACGGAACACCTAGTTGGTATTGCGCTACAACTATGTTTACATGACATACTGCCACGCGTTGCTTCGGATAACTCGGCTTAACTTCATCGTATTATCATTTTATTGTACGTTTAATCGATGTTGTTTTAATTTCTTGGTTTAATTAATCAAAGTTTTGTAATTAGGTAAAGTTTATCTAGTGTGCTTTTTAGTATTAATATTGTTGTGAAGAGTTTAATTAAAATAACTTTGACATTATGCTTGATATAGCGATGCACGTCACTCCTCTACTATCTATTGGAACCACTTTAGAGGCTTGATGCTGGTGTAGTTCTTACCGTGGAGAATATAATCAACATAATAAGAACGTTGAGGTTCTGAGAGTGATTTGACTGACGAAATTATTGAATATATAAACAAGCGAAATAACCTCAGCGAAGGAGTTGCAAATCGGCATTTGACTGACGAACAAGCTTTTTAAACTATTTTTGGCACAGGAAGTATGAACTTAGTTAATGTGAGTTGAAAATATTATTTACCGGCTCTTATTAATTATCTCAGACTGTTCAACATTTGGTTGAAATAATCAGTGAACAAAACAGCACTGAAATACTGTAATATATATAATGTAATATATAACTGTCAGTTTTATCGTCCTTATTATGTTTATTATGTAAGAGCTATACCAGCATCAAGCGCTATACTTGTGATTGTACTTAATGGCTATAGAAGTGGGCTGCTGTTCACATGTGGCAGCCGTAATATACTATTTATCTTATGCTAGGTATCTCTCTGGAAGAATTAAGCCAGCAAAAATGTTGTCAAAAATATTCGAAAAAGACAGTGTATCTATTGTAATAAATCATGATAGTGATGATGATTAATGATGAAGATATACCTAATAAAAATGACCATCAGCAGTAAAAGAACAAAATGATCGTTTGAATTACATAAATGATTAAAACAGGGGGACGCGCTGGCGTGTCAACTTTTTAATATAGCCCTATAGCAATTCTAGATGATAGAGGAACAATCTTTAATAGGTCGGTTCAGACATTAGCATATGCAGATATTGTCGATATAATAACCAGAACCAAAAGAAAGGCTAAGGAAACCGTCTCTGATTTAATAGCAACGGCAGAGAGGATGGGCCTGCAGATAAATCAAAACAAAACAAAATTAATGCCCACAACTTCACGCTCCAGAGCAGGAAATGTCGAGGAGAATTTTTCTACCGAAGAGAAAACTTTTGAAACAGTCAGGGAATTTGTCTACTTAGGCACACTGATTAATCCGAATAACGATACATCAGAAGAAATAAAAAGACGGATAATAAAGGCTAACAGAACTTATTACAGCCTCGCAAAGTATCTTTCCAATAAGAGCATATAACGATCAAATAAAATAAGGCTCTTTAAGACACTCATAATACCCGTTGTTACATATGGATCGGAAGCATGGACTCTGATTAAAACCGATAAACTCTCATTGCTAATTTTCGAAAGAAAATTACTGCGTAAAATTTTTGGAGCAGTCTGTGAGAACGGGGTGTGGACACGCAGATACAATTATAAGTTGTATAATATGTATAGAAATAATTTCAATGGGAAAGTTGAAGCGACTGAAATAAAACTCATCCGTCTGCGATGGGCAGAACATGTGATAAACCAGTCGCAAAACAGGACAGAATGGCGAAGGAAGCTTAAGAAGGTCATGGCCCTACAAGAGCTGTAGCACCAAGATGATGATGATGATTAATAAAAAATATAAATAAATCCAGTATTTATTATTTGAATCGAATAATTATAACCTATAGAGTGGGTGAAACCGCGGACCAACTGGACATTTATTTATTTTTTACAATGTTGCAGCAGTCTGATTTTGTAAGGTGGTGGTGTAGTTCTTACACTTTCTTACACTTTTGACTCGGTATCCAAGGGTCCCGGGTTCGAAACCCAAATGGGGTATGGTATAGTTTTTTTATTTTTACTTTATTTTACACTAATTCTTTTACCAACTAAGTTTGTACTATAAAATTAAAAATTTTTACAAAAAACTACGAAGAGTATCATATAGAATGTGTAACAATTATATAAAAAATTCAGTGAACAGGCGAAGAGTACGTTTTTAGCTTGTTATGCTAGACCCTTTGTGTCTGTAGAGAGCACACGAATTTTTACAAACTATCTAACTCGCGTTTTACAGTAAACTTAACCTCATTGAACATTTTAACCCAGTATGAGAAGTTCCAATTTTTATTTATAAGTAGTCCATCTATAAGCTGAATCGTTCTCAGTATTCGCCACATGTTCATTCTATAACTAAGCATGGAGATATATCACATATATCCTGTAGATCAAGTGTACCAATAGATTTATTTGCATTTATATGTTCTTCAATAAATACAAAATGTTCGCTCAAAGCATTTGTGTACCCTTTAAATTTTAATATAGTGCTTATCCTAAACCAAGTATGATTTTATAATACTCTTCAAATTCAGATGTTCAACGAGTAAAGTTTTAGATGATTCATTAAAACTTGAAAGCATTAACAGTAGTTTTAAAAGAGGCATGTAGGCCTTTCACTAGGTGGGTTCCTGTACTCTTATAAGGGTTTTAAGTCAGTTTTATACAGTCCTTCCAGACCATTCACGTTCAAAACTAATCTTAGAAATGCATTTAGCATATCTTACAGATTATTTTAAAACTAAAATTGTTACTTGGGATATTTTAACATTACATCAGGCTTATTAATTAAAATTGCCAACAAAATAATTCCCAGAATTTGAATTTCATGTTCTAATGGTGCGACAATAATTGAAAATGTTACGGACGATTCCAGAATTAAGGTCCAGATCAGGTTCAACTGCACACGCTATCAAACGAGGTTATCGAAAGTTACGGTTCTATTATATAAAACACGTCTTATAACGGCCTCCTATGAGCGCGCGGCAGTAAAAAAGACTTGCTAAAGTTGAATTCAGAGACAACGCTGGCACTCAAACCCTTGGGGCTGCCCCTACAGTGGCACGCGAACACACGCTCGTTACCATAGCTATGCGAGGTGACGTCAGAAGCGAAACTCCAAAGCTTATATTTCACGGAGCGGAGGCGTCGCTGACGACTATTGCTGCCTCTGTAGACCGTCCAGCAGCGGCGGGGATTCTACTTGAATTACATTTCTTATTTTATGCTTAGAGTAATCTTCTCACACGTGTAATAGTTTTAGGAACTTATTGTTAATGTTAACACTGGTCAGTTTTCTATCGTTTAATATCACTTCATCGCTTCTTTGACGTATAATGCAAGAGACATAACTTGGTTTATATATTTCACGAAAACATCCACCGCTCTGGCAGCGGAATAATTGTTTTCAGGTTAAAGTGGATTTATAATATGTTTTTGTATGTTTTCTTAATACATGTAGTTGTTATTATGCATACTCAAAGTAGAGTTGGGCATTAGTTGAATAAAGAGTGACCCCAAAAATAGGCCAAAAATCGCCGATTTTCTAGCCCTCGAATTTTGTTTCAAACTAACTGCTAAATTATTGTTAATAATGAGAACATTCTGAATACAAAATTTCAAAATGAGCATATGTTTGGTTTTTGAGATATAGTAGAGTAGCAAACCAATAAAAAAACGGCTATTTGTGAAAGAATGTTGCCGCTTGGTATACTTATTAGTAGTGCCCTAAAGAATCATTTTCGAAGGAGCGCCACCTTCAGGTATCATTTGGATCCAAAATGGCGGCTGATTTCTAATAATCTAATAAACATGATTTTTTGGTAAATCCATTGACTTTATAAAAAAATAGTCGTATACAAAGTTGTTGAGCTTTGAACAGCCGACAAAAAAGTATTTCGGATATTTCGCGATTAGAACTGAAATAAAGCCGTTATTTAATAAAATTCAAAATTTGTTCTTTTTTTTTTTCAGAATCATTTATTTATATGTTTTTAACAAAATATTAATTTAAATCACACTTTCCCTTACAAGAAGTACATAACAACGTGCAATGTAAACCTACTTTCTTACAAGCACATATATTTTGTTTACAGTTCTTTCTGCAGCTGCACCGTATCAGTTGCCTGTGGACCTCAGGTAAAGTTGACCAGTATGGTGAATAAATACCATCTTTTTTACATCAACTCGAAGATTCAGTATCTGGCAAAGTAGGATTTGTTTACAATGATTGTCCCCATACATGGCCACTTTGGTATGTGGCTCTTCGAGTATGTTGGTCTAAAGCGGCTTTAGAAGGTGGAAGGTTTGCAGTATTTCTTCCCTTCGACGTGAAAAATTCCTTTCGGGCATCGTTAACTTCAAAGCAGTCGAATGTTGAACAGTACATTAAGACAACAAATCTTTGCAACAAATTGAAAACATGGTCAGAAATAAATCTTTGCGGCTTAGACAAAAAAGAAAAAGCTTCCGTTACCTCAGGGAAAATTTGCCAGGTCTTCTAAGCAGTCGACTTTCTCTTGCCTGAGAAAAATGAGACGGTATCACATCCCGTGAATGCATGAAAACCTAACAAAGCTTCAGATGTTTGTTGACCCAAATGTATCCTATTAACACATATTATTCTAAAGTGCTTATTGGCACCAAAGTGAACATATAGAGTTTTCAATCCTTGCACATACAACCGATGAAAAAAAATCAGTAGCTAACACTCAATATCGGTGTCTACTGTTCTTATGCAAATATTTTTCCAACCTTGGCGGATGCAATCCTGTACGTGTAATATAATACGTGTATCTGCTTCTTCGTGACTGCAGAGCGATAGATGTGAATTTTGGGAATTGCGGTTTGAAATGATCCTATCGTCAATTGTGCATAGTGTTTCCACAGGATTAAGAATGGATGATGTTGTACATTCATTGGATAGAAAGTGAAACAAGTCTATTTTATTGTCTGTGTTCCGACCAGTTTTTAGGAAGTAGTACATTACCACCAACCTGTCGTCGCGTTCCTCCTCCACGAATTTCTCTAGTGTGATGTTTCAAATTATTGTTCTTGTATATGTCCCAAATGATATCAACGCGTTTTAAATTAAATTTATCAGCGTTATGTTTGATGTGCAATTGAAACACTTTGGCAGAGTATTCAGCAAAAATTAAAAAAGGCTTAGGCAGTAAAAGGTGTACCAATGCAGGCCCACACAATCATACTGAAATTCTGATGTTTCTTCTGTCTGAAGTATATTTGGCATAGCATCGGTTTCTTCTAAAATAAGAGGTACGTCATTTAGCACATTTTCTAGAATCTTAACAAGGATTGATTTATCTGATGATCTCTGGACTCCGTTTAAAGATAGAGCTGTTGGGAATGGTTGATTCTCATGTACAAAAAAATCATCCAAATCTATGTCACGATTTGAACATACTATGAAAAGTTTAGAGAATAAATCCACATCAGATTTCAGGGACTTTTTCAACATTGCGGATTTTACAACCTTTTTAGGTTTACAAAATAAGCGAATTTTATTCGCTTTTATTGGATCATATATGGATACCTCTCTGCTGCTTAAGCGTTCATCAACAAACGTATTATATAGATCTAGTCCACGTTCCCTTATACCTAAAAACAACAGAAATATATTATAATATGTCGCGGAAATAACCATGTATGAAGACCTACCTAAAATATTATTTAGACATTCGTCATCCATTGTTATTTTGTCCGATTAAAGCAACAGGCCAGGCACGTCATCGTTTGCAATAAATTTTAGCAACATCGTGTGCTATTGATAACAAGTAAACTTTATTTATTACAATTTTAAATAAATAAATAAATCACACAAAAAATAAAAGGTATCATGTTTCATTTTCGTAAATAGTGGCCTGATTCTCAAAAATTTCGCAAAATATATAAAATAGTTTTTTGTTGGCAATAAAATAAGCGAACTTTTTAATTACACTTTTTTTGTGAAGTTAATAGATTCGCCAGGAAATTACCTCAATTGATTTCTTGAAAATTGCCGCCATCTTGGATCTAAATGGTAACCGAAATACGTTCCTTACGGTAATACCGGTTAGTGTGCCAAACGGCAATGTCCTTTCACGAATAGCCATTTTGTGTCGATAATTCTATTCTTGCGGTTCTACTAATATGAGGGATTGAAGTTGTGATATGCGTGATGCTATCAAAAAATATACAGCCCCACAAAAAATGAATACTCATCAGCTATGGCAAAGCAATATTCTTAGTATTTTTCGACACAGAATTCATATTTAATATCGACGAATCCGTATATCCATTAATTAATTCAGAAGAGCCAAGAACGTCCCCTATATAATGATTAAAATAGGAAAAAATGATGCTATTGAGTTATAGAGCTGCCATGAACAGAAATATAACATGAGTCTATTGGCTGAATATATGAACGAAGGTGTTGACTAGGGCTCACACAAAGAAATCGAGGCACGCCCTTATGGAGGTGAAAACTACCCCAATACAATATCAAACTCCATAAAAGCTCCAATAACTGGTGAAAAAGCTCGAACCATCTAAGCTCTATTAATAGGAATGAACCATAAATCTGTTACGACCTAATACACGAAAAACTACCCCCCATTTTGAATTATGAACTTGAATCAGGGAAAAAATAGTGAATGTACCAGATATCGCATTTTGATTGCAGTAGGTATGAATGTGGGACGATAACTAGAATGTTTGTAACTATTTTATGACACACCTACGATGGGGGTAAGAGAACGGGACGAAAACTTATTGGTAGGTCTTCACCCCCTAGGGATCATTTGGGGGATGAAAAGGAATCAAGAAGCCCTGACATAAGAGAAAAGCACTCTGGGAAACCGCTACAGTACTTTTTTTATGTAATGCAGCGATTACGAGATTGCTCTGATATTCATCCCTTCGCACCCTTACCCCCTCATAAAATCCAATTGAGGGTTAAAAATGGACCTTTAGACTATGACGTTCGGGACAGGGATACTTACATTTATGTCAGAATTTTTTTTTCAATACAATATAATGATTGTAAAATTGCTCAGATTTCCACCCTCTAACCCCCGTGAATTTCTCTAGAGCAATGAGAAAACATCACGAAGCCATAACATTCCTAAAGAGCACTGTTGAAAACCCTTGCTACAGGATTTTCGCTAATGTGACTCAGCGATTGCGATGTCTCTGATATTCACCCCCTCGCTTTCACTCTGATATTCACCCCCTTCACTCGAAGTTTGAAAACAGACCATTAGGACATTAATTTTGTGAAGAGCGCCCCTTATAATCCTTGTGACAGAATTTACTTGTAATAATGTAATATTCTCACAGCGAGATCGCTTATATGTAGTTGGGTATTGTAAACGGTAAGTTTTCAACCAGTTTTCTCACCCCTTCATAGGTGTATAAAAAAGCTATTGTGGGAATATTGGTTATCGTTCCAGATCCAGACACACTGCAATCAGAATGCAATATCTGGTACATTCACTATCGTTTCACTGACTCAAGTTCATAATTCAAGATGAGGGGTAGTTTTGCACCCTGTGATGGGTTGTTTTCGTGAACTAGGTCGTAACAGATTTATGGTTCATTCCTATTAATAAAGCATAGTGTTCAAGCTTTTTCGTCAGTTATTGGAGCTTTTATGCAGTTTTGTATAATATTGGGGTAGTTTTCACCCTGTTAAGGGTGTGTCTCAATTACTTTTTAGTCAACACCTTCGTTGATGCATTCAGCCAATAGACTTATACTATATTTCTGTTCATGGAAGCTCTATAACTCAATAGCATCATTCTTGCCTATTTTCATCCCTATATAGGGGATGTTTTTGGCCCTTCTGAATTAATCAATGTCGATATTAAATATGAATTCTGCGTCGAAAAAACTAAGGATATCTTGATTACTCTGCCATAGCTGATTCATTTTTTGTGGGGCTGTGTACCTATTTTTTGATAGCATAACGCATATCACAACTTCAGTCCCTTATATCTCAAAAACCAAAGATATGCTTATCTTGAAATTTTTTATTCAGGATGCTCTCATCATTAACAATAATTTAGCACTTAGTTTGAAACAAAATTCGAGGGCTAGAAAATGCGCGATTTTTTGGGGTCACTCTTTTTAGTCATGATTGAAAGTGGCCGAATAAATTAGTCAATAGTTTAGTCAGTAATCATCAATCATAAATAAGTCTCAGGTTCTGGATCAGAAGTGGTATTAGTCGAATAACTTTTCAATCATGACGAATAAATGACTAAATTGATGACTAATATTCGCTTAGCAAACAGCAAGCTCAACGCTACGCTGCTCCCAACAAACACCGAAGATCGACCCATCAGCGGGCCATCACTGGGCCAGTAGTTTCATTTCTGGTCCAGCGATGGCCCGCTAAAGGGCCAGCCTTCGGTGTTTGTAGGGCTAGATTTGCAGTTACGTAACGATCGCAGAAAGTAAGTCTTATAAATATCTTATACAGAATTATGCAAGTACCGAGAGATCGAGAAAGACTGAACGTGACGTCACACGGAAAAGTCACTAAAACTATCAAAATTGATTTCTATTCTACATACATTATTAAAACTAATTTCCTATGTTGCTAGGAGTAACGGCTGGTTCTCTAGTCACTGATACCAATCTGATGTCTGTCATTTTCGTAAATGTTATTATTATTAGCTTGTGTTTGATTTATCATTTATTTCCCTTTCTGACTAATAAATCAGTGTTTTTCAACGCAATCAGTTCACTGTCACTTGTGTGGCAAGTTAATAAAGAAACTCGCATTTTGTGTAAATACTGTAATTGACTATATTTAAGGTTATTGTCGCCAACGTAAAAATGTTGAAAGTACCAGAAAATAGTACATATGTATGCAGTATGTAGGCGGCACAAAAACAATCTTTAGGGAGCGGCACGTTCAGTCTTTCTCGATCTACCTGTAGTTGATTTGGTTTTGTTTTACTTCAAATTTTGTTAGGAAAACAAAATTCGAGTCATACCTATGATAAATACTGTATCTAATTAATGAATTATAAACTTTCGAGCATGTATTGTGATTTGTAAATAAATGTTCATGTTTTCATGAAACTTTAAATGACTAAAACTATTTTAACCAGATATTCAACATAAAACTGTAAATCGCTCTTTAAAATTTTGCATGGCTTGTAACTGAAATCGAGAAAAAAGGAAGAAAACAAGCTAAAAACGTACTCTTCGCCAATTTACTGAGCTTTTTATATATAATTATTACACATTCTATAGGATACTCTTCGCAGTTTTCTTCTAAATAATGTTAGTTTTTGGATATCCTAAATTTTGTGATACCATCTTTATTGTGAAAAAAATTTGATTAAAAAAAAAATGAAAAAAAAAATCAAACCTGTGGGATTCGAACACGGGACCTTTGGATTGCAACGCAAAGCTTTAGCCGCTGCACCACCACCTATGCTAGAAAAATTGATTGTGATATATATCTTTCGACATTCATACATATTTCACTTCTATGAAATATATATGAGTAAACTTTATAAGCAAAAAAAAAAATTATTATGGAAATAATATCTCGTAAGATTTCTATTTTAGTACAAGCGACAAAAATTAAGAGATTTTTTTTTTTAATTAAATAATTAATAACTTTTTTATTTACTGATCGATTTTCTTCAAAAACAATAGGGTTCTTCCTCTAGCTAACACTAACTTACTTTCTAAATTTCAATACAATCGGACTTTTCTTTCTTAAGTTATCGTGCTTACAAGAAACGTGACGGACGGACGGACGGACGGACAGACGGACATTTTGAAAGTTGTTCAGAATTCGTTCACTAACAAAATAATACGAATTTTTTTTCTCTACGAGCGATATTTATGATTTTAGAAATGTGCCGATCAAATACAATATACTCTTCGTTTTTGCGAAGAGTATAATAACTTACTGTAAATCAATTGCAGATCTAGCAGGTAAAATTACAAGTGAAATAGATGTGTAGATTTTTTTTAGTTAAAAATACGATATTATACAGTATTTCTTAGAAAGCGTAAGCGCACGATTTTCACTTTTTTTTTTACTTTTTCTGCCCCGTTTTACGTCCAAGAGTTTGTTACTATTTTCTAAAGTCTCAGTTAGTGGTTTATATTATATAAATAATTAATATATTCAGTAAATGTATGGAGTCTATGCTAATTATTAATTTAACACGTGTAACGTACTGTCGTGCGCAAAAAAAATGAGACAAGCCTAATAACGTATTTTTGCTAAAATCTAGTTGTGTACATCTAACTTTAACTTTTGTGACATTGTCAGTTATTTGTCAAAATTCATTGCAAGTGTGCAAATAGAGATAAATTTACATTAGAGAAAAATAGTTTTTTTGCTCACGACAGTACTTATAAATCGAGAGTTTATTTAAAACGTCTTTTAAATCAAATTTTTTTACCTGTAGTGAAAATTTAGTAGTTTATAAATATAATAAAAACATAAAATCATAAAGTGGTATATTATATAAACTTTTACTTTTATTATACTAAAAATATTTTTAAACCACTGAAACATATATTTCACGCATTTTATACGTTCTAATGTTTATTGGACTATTATAATGAGCGATGTATTTTACCAAATATTAAAACTTGTAGTAAAATTTATGTTTCCAAAATAAATGTAAAAGAAATATAATATTAAATACTGCCCTCTAGGAGCTAGACCAAAATTGAAGATGTTTTATGATTTCCCACCCCAAATAACCTCAACCTACCGATTTTCAAAAGAAAATTTTAAAAACCCATTAAATTACAAAGGAAAATAAAAATAAATTTTAAAATTTGACACCATGTGTCTTCTTACCTATCAACATTTCATGGAGACATGAATAGCTAAATCTTAATATTTTGACTCCTACTATGCACAGTTAAGTTTTACCAATACTTATGGATCACCTGTATATGATGGTAAAGTATTACTCAATGACTTTAGATGGCGGTAATACAATGCAGAAGAGTAAAAGCAAAATACAAAGAATCGTGTATTTAAAATTACATTTTCGTTATCATTGGTTTACCTGATAAAATATTTAAAACCTTTCCCTGTATGCCATTTTTGTTTACAATGTGCGTATCGCGGAGGCCGAGCTTTAAAAGCGAAACGATGTATTTGTGATTAAAAAGGAAAATTACCAGATGAAATTTACTAAAAAAAATGTTGTTGGCTGTTATTTGATTCTCTGATGTACATTTATATCAGATTACACGTATTCAAAACAAAACGAAATTTTCATAAAGCTTTTTTGGTATAAAATGAAACCTTTGAAGATAAAAACGACAAATAAACCAACAAAGCAGGGGTTGTATTGTGAGTCATTTAATTGTTTACTTTCATTACTTGCTAGTTGTGCCTTTCCTGTTTTATAATCAGGGATAATACTAAAAGAGCTGATAATTTCTTGAGAATTGCTTGACGTTTATAAGGAAATCTTAAACGGATTTACGAGGAAACATATTGCCAGAACATTCGAAAAGTCGAAAAGGAGTGCATTTTTCTGTGGTGTTTTGTGGAGTGAAATTTTTTAAAATATCACTCTTTTATTAAAAATTTACTGAAAAGGAAAACAATTTTTGTTTCGGCTTTCACAGTATTTTTAGTTTTCACTGTTGAAAATAAAAGCATTATTGTATGTATTTTTCTATGAGGTGACATAAACATAGACTCAATTGCAATTAAAATAAAAGCAGACTGATGGACTTGACAAATGTTATCTATTTAGATCCAACATTTTACGATGCTGCAGGCATAGGAGTGACTAACAGTACAGTCGAATTGGTTTAATTTAATTTTTTTCGACGACAATATTCCACCTGAAATTTTATTGTTGATTCTTATGTATTATGACCTCCTGATTACGATAAAAATATTTGCGCCCAAATGTTCCTTGTGCGTCAAAAGTTAAGTGCACTTTTTGAACGCGCTTTCATGGATTTTCAACTTATCTGCTTAATATATCTTGTACTAGTAATCGGATGGATTTTAAAAATAGTGGCTTATTTGAAATAAAATTCTTAAAAAATATAGACCTGTTCGATATATATTGGTCAATCCGCCATCTTGGAAAAAAATACAAAAGATCAAAAATAGCCGAAAAAATCAAAATTGAATATGTTTTCTATAAGAAGGAGTAATTTCACCAAAGTTGGCAAAAACAAAACTCATTTTTGATTAAATATAATGCATCAATATCGAACACCGTATGTCAAATAGAACCTCGAATAGAACGGTCAAAGATGGTGGACGAAATAAATTTTTTATTTCTTCGTCAATTATCAAGGAGGCATTGTACCTCACTTTTTCTTTTCGACTGTACGTTATTTTATGTACTTCAGAGTTCATTTTTTTAAATTTTCTTTGCCCCTGTTTTTTTTCACCCAATTTTCATCGAAACAAAATGAAATATACTATAGAAAGTTTCGTATAACTTCAAAAATTTAATAGAAAATGAAACTTCATTCATTTAAAAAGGAAATTGCATGGTAATAATAATAATAATATATGAGTATATGATTAATAATCAGAAACAAGCAGTCAAGACTATAGTAGTATTATTTTTATGGGTTTGCTGATAAACAGAATAGCACTAAGAATAACGAGCGCATTCGTCGTTTAGAAAAAAATGTTTGCGTAGATATTTCAATCACAAGTAACATCATGAAATCCTCAGTTAGTCAAAAAAAATTTCTAGCTAATAGTAGAAATAAGGATAGCTTTATAAAATTATTGCGCAAAGAGTTAATAGATAATAACTTTAACGTTAAAATATGCAAAGAAGACGCTGATGCTGCAACGTTAAAACCGCTATTGATTTGAAAACCGAAGACAATCAAGTTATAATAGACGGTGAAGATTTTGACTTTTTGGTTATAATGACTCAACTAGCATGGAATCATCATAAAAAAATCTATTTTTACAAACCTAAGATTAATAAAATAATTGACAAACATTGTGATGAAAATAGAATTGTCTGCCATTACACCTACTGAAGAGATAATAGAAAAATACTGTTTAAGAATATATTCCTAAGTCCAAAAATGGTTAGGTTGTGAGAAAGATCCGTTACAATTCGAGTGGCTTAAAACGGAGAATGGCTTAATGCCTGATGTTATGAGTGAAAGTAATGCTTTTTCTAAAAAGGACAATGTTAAAAATAGGCGCAACAAATGTCGACATCAAAATTCGATTCTGTATGGTTCATAGAAACAGAAAATGCATATTCGACACCCTAATTTTCCGGGGAAAATTAGTATACTGCTTTCAAAGTATATATACACCCTCAGACAAGCAGTGGTAATGTAATACAAAAATCCAACAAAGGTGCCATTGTAGTGACGACTTATATAAGTTTATGTGTAAAATTACAAGAACAGGCATCTACAAGTACTTGAAATTACTTGTAGATGATGTACTACCCCCAACTATCCCAACTAGAGGATGTCAAGCAAAAGAGACGTGTAGCAAAGATTGGCGATTTTTTGGCACAGATGAGAAATGACTTTAGACCCATAATAGCGATTGTATATTGTATATACATATAAGCAGTGCGTACTAGAAACTCCCATTAAGCGAGAAAATTGTTAAACTACCCGTGAAGTACAAAAACTACCTACGAGTACGACGACTCCATTATGTTTGTATATAAAATAGCAACAGTAGATGACTGCAAAGATTCAAAATTGTTCGTGCATAATGTTTTATCCCAAACTACCCCATCTAGAAGGTGGCATGCAAGAGAGATGAGTAAGGCGATTTTTGGTAACGTTGAGGTATGAATGCACCTCCAAAATTGCGATTGCAAACTGTAGGAGGAATTGATAAACTACCCTGAAAGTACAAAAACCAACCCCAAACCAGCAATAGAAACGTGAGTCAAAAATCCAATGGAATGTTGCAAATATTTGTGAGCGAAATAGCGTAAATTATCAAAATCTTGTTTCTAAAAAAAAAAAAAAAAAATGAAAACCGGCCCTAATGTAAAATGCTGGGGTATGAGAAGACAAAAACTGATTCTAAGAAAGATGAAACGTTCGTTTATTATTTCTCATATAGAATATTCGTTTTGATTTAGATCGGAAAGAATTTGCATAAATACTATAAACTATAGAAAACTTCAAAAATGTGTCTTACACGGATCATTCAGCCTCTGATTGTGTTTCCCAGAATGCACCACGAGGAAGAAATCCTTCCTGCATCCCTTCTTTTTTTATTTTTTTTTTGTTTTTTCTCCGTTCTATTTTGGCACTATTCTATTTTGCAGATCACGTTAAGGAAAATGGAGATAGAAGATAATAACATTAATTATAACGAATTTAATATTGAATTACATCGACGAGATTCTTTGCTAATAAAAGTGAAAGTAAATTCTAGGCATTCAACTTCCGTAAAGTACTTTGTTTTTGTACTAATTGATAAAACTAAAGAAAATAGCGAAGCTATTGTTGGCCATACGTAATGCTAGTTTTGTGGTATTTTGGATTTGCACAACATCTAGATCAGCTACCTAAAACACCAGATCATTCAAAGATTTTCAATTTTTTAAGTGACAATGAAAATGACAGTGATGAACATGAAACCAATTTGTAATATCATACGCATGTTAATTTTCAAAAAAATTCAAAAGAGTTAATTGGATTTAATAGTCTAATAAATTAATTTAAAAGCAATGCTAAAGAATAAATAAAAAAAGTAAAAAACTAAAAAAAGATAAAAAAAACAAAAACGACAAACAAAAACAAAAAAGTAAAAAAAGAAGGGATGCAGGAAGGATCGCCTCCTCGTGGTGCATTCTGGCAAACACAATCAGTGGCTAAATTATCCGTGCAAGACACATTTTTGAAGTTTTCTATAGTTTATAGTATTCGTACAAATTCTTTCCGACCCAAATCAAAACGAATATTCTATATGAGAAATAATAAACGAACGTTCCATCTTTCTTAGAATCAGTTTTTGTCTTCTCATACCTAGCATTTTACATTAGGGCTGGTTTTCAATTTTTTTTTTTTTTTTTAGAAACAAGATTTTGATAACAATTTACGCTATTTCGCTCAAATATTTGCAACATTCCATTGGATTTTTGACTCACGTTTCTTTTGCTGGTTTGGGGTTGGGTTTTGTACTTTCAGGGTAGTTTATCAATTCTTCCTGCAGTTTGCAATCGCAATTTCGGAGGTGCATTCATACCTCAACGTTACTAAAAATCGCCTTACTCATCTCTCTTGCTTGCCACCCTCTAGATGGGGTAGTTTGGGATAAAACATTATGCACAAACAATTTTGAATCTTGTAGTCACCTATTATTGCTATTTTACATACAAACATAATGAAGGCGTCGTACTCGTATTACTTTTCTTGGATATTTATAATTCTTACGTTTCCGTTGCAAGTTTTGGGGTAGTTTTTGTACTTCACGGATAGTATAACAATTTCCTCGATTAATGGGAGTTTCTAGCGTGCATTACTTATATGTATAAACAATATACAATCGCTATTATGGGTCCAAAGTCGTTTCCCATCAGTGTCAAAAAATCGCCAATCTTTGCTACACGTCTCTTTTACTTGACACCCTCTAGTTGGGATAGTTGGGGGTAGTACATGGTCTACAAATAATTGCAAGTACTTGTAGATGCCTACTGTTGTAATTTTACACATAAATATATAAAGTCGTCACTACAATGGCACCTTTGTTGGATTTTTGTATTACATTACCACGGCTGGTCTGAGGGTGGATTTTATACTTTGAAGGTAGTACACTAATTTTCCCCGGAAAATTAGAGTGTCTAATTTGCATTTTCTGTTTTTATGAACCATACAGAATCGAATTTTGATGTCGACATTCGTTGCCCGGAGGGGTCAAAAATCACCTATTTTTAACATTGTCCTTTACTAAGTGATATTTCTTGTAAATGTAAGAAATACTGTAAAAATAATCAGTGCAGCTGTAGAAAACTGAATATATAATGTTCTATTCTGTGTCTATTGTAAAGGAAATAATTGTGCCAATACTTTTTCTACCTTTGATGAATCGGCTATCGATGAGGAACGCGGTGAAATTATGGCATATGACGGTAATGAAACTAATATAGTATATTTCATTTTGTTTCGATGAAAATTGGGTGAAAAAAAAGAGGGTCAAAGAAAATACATTTTTAAAAATTGTAAAAATGCATTTTCTTTGAAAATGAAAAAAAAATGAACTCTGTCCCCTAAAAGTACATAAAATAACGTACAATCGAAAAGAAAGAAAAGTGAGGTACAATAATGCCACCTTGATTGACGACGAAATAAAAATTTTTATTTCGTCCACCACCTTTGACCGTTCTATACGGTGTCCGGTATTGGTGCATTATATTTGATCATAAATGATTTTTATTTTTGCCAACTTTGCTGAAATTACTCCTTTTTATGGAAAAGATATTCAATTTTGATTTTTTCGCCTATTTTTGGTCTTTTGTATTTTTTTCCAAGATGGCGGATTGACCGATACATATCGGACTGGCCTATATTTTTTAATAATTTTATTTCAAATAAGCCACTATTTTTAAAATCCCCATCCGATTACTAGTACAAGAAATATTAAGCAGATAAGTTGAAAATCCACGAAAGCGTGTCAAAAAGTGCATGTAACTAACTTTTAACGCACAAGGAATTTTTGGGTGCAAATATTTTTTTCGTAACCAGGAGGTCATAATACATAAGAATCAACAATAAAATTTGAGGTGGAATGTTGTCGCCGAAGAAAATCAATTCAAATAAATCAACTGCAGTTGATTATATTTTTACAAACATACATATTAAACAAATTATACAAATTGGTATATGATGGAACACAACTACAATTACTTTTGAAGTTACGAACAATAATACTGGAAAATCTTACAAAAGTACATCATTTTTACAAAAAAATACTCCAACATTTAGTAAATACCTGAAAGATGAAGACTGGAGTAATCTTTGCGACGTAAATGAGCACGTAAATGATACATTTGGTTGCTTTATAAAAACGTTTGGGTTTTACTACAATCAGAGGTTTAAGTATGTCACAAAAAATAAGGATAATGTGAACACAAAAAGTTGAATACCTCCAATGATAAGAACATGTTCAATTAGATTAAATGAGTTATTTTATATGCAAAAAACAGGGACAGTGAAATCAAATTACTATAAAAGGTATAAAATAACGTATAGACGTGTAATTAGCTTGGCAACAGAATGTATCCTGACAAAAAGTTAGATTTTCTGAAAACAAATCAAAATGAGTCTCGAATGACTGACTCTGAAAAGTAAAAAATCGGCAGCTACAGAAAGCGGCTGGAACCTCCCCACCGGTGGATCTTTGAAACCGAAAAGAGCACTAAGAAATATGAACGATCTCATTTAATTATATTTATTAAGTTAAAATATTTTTTTCATATTAAAATAGAAAAAAAAGTCTCAGTGGGATTTGAACCTACGAACTTGAGTGTTAAATTGCACAACAACAACAATAACAAAAATTTATTCAATATTCCTGATTACAATCATGTGTCTTATCGGCTCCCAGCCCGGAGCCAGCCAGACAACCACGGCGAACATCGCCGAGGTGGGTCCGATTTGGCTTAATAGTAATTAAGTTAAATACTAATAACTCCTGCCCGCCGCAGGCAGGCTTAAAAATTAGGATAATGTTAAAAAATGTGTCCACATGGATCTAAAACTAATTAAAAACACTATAAAACCAAAAAGTGTGCACTTTTGATATTTTTTATTGTTAAATAGTCTGCACGCTTTAACGCACTAGTCTACCGAACGTTAGGTTACAGTACAAAATATATCTTACACAAGATGCGTGACTATAGACTGTTATCCTGTTTTGAAATTTTTTTCACGGAAACCAAATCGAAAGTGTGATATACCGCTGAAATCGGAATTTTTACTGCTTTTCAATGGTTCGATTACAAATTGTAAATAATCATAAAATAAACAACTTGTCGTGCCAAAACGGCACTAAACGTAATCCGATCTCAACCTAAACCTTTTCAGATCTTCTGGAGCACTATCATCCAAATCCGTTTAGTAGTTTCGCCGCTATTGTGCTAACAGTCTTACACACACAGATATTTTTCAAAAACCACTTTTTTGGGTTCCTGGGATCTTAAAACCTAAAGATTTGATGTTATCTTAATTTTCGATTTTGGACCAATTTTAGTAACTTCCCACAATTTTGTGGGAAAAAATATATCTATTGTTCACTAATAACATATTCTGCTAATTATAGGTTGAATTTCCAACCTACAAAAATAGTCGTTTAGTCTTATTTCCCAAGGAGATAGAGATTCAAACTTTGATAATGTCAATATCATCATGTACTCATTGATTTGCAAAATAAAAAAAATTAATTGTCTATTAACTACACGGCCCCACAAAAAAAAAAGTTCAGACCAGCGAACCAGACCCATGTATCCCTATGTATTTTCGGTCGCTGAATCCGAATCCAGGTCAAAAAAATTCGTGCACCCCCAAAATCTTTAGCTAGAGCCAAAAACACCCCTGGAGTGGGGTAAAAAGAATATTAAGCTACGGGAATAGTTGTTACATCCTAATCGCTCGAATTATACAAATTAAGGTTAGCAGCTTACATGCAATAGATATGAAACACACCCCAAGTGAGGGGCGAAAACTAGCCCCATTTATAAAAATCAATCCAAAACAGTAATGACTGCTGAAAAAGCTCAAAATGTCTAAGTTTTGTTAAAGTGATAAAAAACTGCATCAGGTCTGACGTAATCTTCATAAGCTGCCCCTATAGAGTTGAGAACAACCACCCTTAAGTTTAAAGGACACAAAACAAGAGAAAACGTAAAATCCAACAAGATTTCTATTTTGCGTAATACTCTAAAAAAGAATTAGAAACTTACGTACCATCAACGCCCTACACTGTCAACCCTCAGATGGTGTGAAAACTACCCCCTATGTAACATTTATCCATAAAAAGTTACAGTGACTTCTATAAAAATTCGCAACACCTGCGTTGTGTGGAAGTGAGACTATGTTCGACGCTGTGCTTGAAAACCACCCCCACGGAGTTGCGAGATGCCATCCCTATATCCGTAGGATGCTGGAAAAACAGAGAGAAACTAACCGGATTTACATTTTGATGGATGCTATGATTAGCAAAAATTGTGATGCACACGTCCTACGGATATAGGGGTAGCATCTCACAACACCATGGGGGTGATTTTCAAGCACAGCGTCGAACATAGTCTAGTTTCTTCTCAATTCCACACAACGCAGGTGTTTCGAATTTTTATTGAAGTCACTGTAACTTTTTATAGATAAATCTTACATAGGGGATAGTTTTCACACCATCTGAGGGTTGACACTGTAGGACGTTGATGGTACGTAAGTTTCTAGTTCTATTTTAGAGTACTACGCAAAATAGAAATCCTGTTGGATTTTACGTTTTCTCTTGTTTTGTGTCCTTTAAACTTAGAGGTGGTTGTTCTCAACCCTATAGGGGCAGTTTAGGAAGATTACGTCGGATCTGATGCAGTTTCTTATCACTTTAACAGAACTTAGACATTTCGAGCTTTTTCAGCAGTCTGTTTCGGATCGATTTTTTTATAAGTGGGGGCTAGTTTTCTGCCCTCACTGGGGGTGTGTTTCATATCTATTGTATGTACGCTGCTGTTTAACCTTAATTTGCATAATTCGATCAATTAGGATGTAACAACTGTTTTCGTAGTTTAATATTCTTTTTACCCCAGTTCAGGGGTGTTTTTCGGCTCTAGCTAAAGATTTTGGGGGTGAACGAATTTTTTTGACCTCGGATTCGGATTCAGCGACCGAAAATACAAGGGGATACATGGGTTTGGTTCCCTGGTCTGAACTTCTTTTTTGTGGGGCTGTGTTATCGATGATACATGAAGGAAAATCTAACTTTTGCCCTTCTGCGGGATTACAATGCGGTGGCAGAGAAAAACTGACAAGATAGAACCATTTTTATGACCCAAATTGACTTTAGCGAGTCAAAATACTTCAAAAAAGTTAGATGAGAACCTTAGGACAAAACCTTTTTTTTGTAGACCTGTGTTATTTTTTTTTAGTGCATTTTTACTAAAAGCGAGTTTAATTTTTTTACTTATTTTTCATTCTTTTGTCTTGATATATCGCAAATCTGATATCAAAATCGAATCAGCAAGCCGTCAAAAACCCTGTAGCTATTTTCATGAAAAAACATGATTTGTCCATTTTAGCAGATTGCCATTTCGTCTTTTTTTACAACAGTTATTTAATTATGATTAATAAATTACAATGCCCTTAAAACGTCTTTTATGTCCAATCTTTTTTTGCATAGTTGTATAGGAAACTATTCCATTATTTATCGTCAGTCATCTATTTTGAAAGTAATAAATGAGTAATAAAATATTGGAGAGAGGTTGAAATGCCATTACAGATATCCATAATTTCCTTTTTGCTGTTTACTTTGTATATTTATAGCCAATAAGTAGTCGTCTATTGGATTTGTGGGAGGAATGAAGTTATTAATTTGGAAGATTATATGGTCCGGATGCGGATGGTTCGTTAGCCTCTTTGGTTTACAAAAATGAATGGATGTTTTCTGTTTGTTTGCTTCGATTTTTTTAACTCTTAATAATCATAATAGTAAAATATTTATTGACAAAAAATATATAACGATACTTAAAGATTTCCTCAAAAGGAAAGGGTTTTGCTAAGTATATTTCAGCCCTCCCTTATATTTTCGATTTTTACGATGTTGTACTTATTATAGTAGGGTGACATGTTCACTTCTATCAATATTAAATGAATATTTCAAAAAATTGTTTTGTACAATTTACATTTTATTTTGAAAATATTTTGTTAAGTAAGGAAGACAATGCTCAAAGTTACTTATTAATATAACAGAATTTGCTAAGTTCCATTTGGTATCATCTGGAAAAAAATAAGGCATTAAAATTCTTCTGTCTTACATTATAAATGTTATTTATACGTTGTGATTGTTAACTTACTGCTCATTCAGTTTCTGTATGTACGTCGAATATTATACTATATTTTATTTTATCTCATCTTTATGTAATATCTTATTATTTTAACTCTGATGACCATGTGTTATATTTTATACATATTATAATAGCTTTGTCTCTGTCTGTTTTCGATTGATTGAAAATAAAGAATAAAAATAAAATTTAAAAAAATGTTTATCTTTGACACTTAGATTTTTAACACAATTTTTAAAGGGAATTTCATTACCACTTATTCTAATTTCACTGTTTAAATTAAATTGGCCCTTTCACATTGTACACTAGTGTTTATGCATATACATGTGATTTTTGGGGATTTATAGTAAGTCCACTATCTCTGAACCACTGCTCAATTACTAAAATATGATACATTGTTGGGGATTGGAAATTTCAAGTTCGGTGTCGTCGGCATAAACATGAATTTTATGCTATGATGTTTTGCCAGGTAATTCGGCAGTAAACATTGTAAAGAGCAATGGACCCAGAATACTGCCTTTGAGGAACACCCTGTTCAACTAAAAGTTCTGTTGATGTTTTTCCACCTAATTTTACTACCTGTTCACGTTGGGAAAGATAATTTTTAAACCAGTTGAGCATTTAATGATTTACTCCATAATAGTGTAACTTAGCTATTAACAAATTATGCTTAATTATTTCTAACTCTTTGCTATAATCGAAAAGAACTAGTTAATTAAGTAACTTCTGAGTTGTCAATTGCAGTTGTTATATTATTGCAAATATGAATGTTATTGAATATGTTAACATTTTTCAGTCTAATTTTCTAGACAAGCTTAAGTATGTACCCTTAGTAATAAGAGGTTTTAATTTAGAAAAATTGTTATATGAATTAAATTTCTTTTTTTTCCACGATTTAATATTATATGTATCAAAAAAATGTTTCTATATTATGCGGAGGCTTGATAATTTGTAGATCCCATTCCTTTTCAGGAAGTCGCACCTAAATAACCGTTGGAACTGAAAATGAGATAAGAAAAAGGTTCTTTGCACTTTTTCATATATAAGTGATAGCCTTTACTTTATAACAATGGTTTTCGAATAACTCGAAAAGCATCACATTTATAGAATACATTTTAGAGACAAGTCAGAAAAATCAATTTTTTCGTCCTCATTTTTTCAACCTCAAAATTGATAAGCGGGGGTGTGTTACTCGAAAAAAAAGTATATTAAGTTATGGAAGTTTAAAGATGGCGTCCGAATGTTTATAAAAATACTAAGAAACAAATTAAAAGATCACCAATTAAGCTTTCAAATGATTTTTTTGTTTAATAAAAAATAAAAGTTATGACCTAATGATTGTGCGTCTTCACATTTTTTAATTTTCCTTCAAAATAAACCTTCGATCTGTCATACTGGAGCCGCCATTTTTTTTTTAATTTTGACTTCAGATTCTTAATCAGCGACCCCAACAATATAAATCAGCAATGCGTTTTCAGTATTAAATTTTTCGATTTAGGGCTGGTTTCCGCCACTTAGGAGTAAGAACAAGTGTCAGTACCATATAGAAACTGAAGATGATACTACTACTACTAATACTACTACTACTTTCACTTTCATCATTACATCTGTATGTATTCCTGCTGCAGGATTCCCCAGAGAGTGAATAATTTAAATGAAAGGATGGTTATGGGATGGAAGTTTGGGGGGTAGATCTTATTCCGTTGAAGGGTTGATAGGTAAAGTAAGCAAATAAGAATCCATAAAATTAGGATATGATGTATGTGCAAGTCTCAAATTTCTTTTGACATCCGTCACCTAAACCCCCTTATGAAAGGGGGTGAAAAAAATAAAATTGTGATTTAGGGTGTGTACAAGAACCAAAGGCATCAAAATTTGTTTTAACATCAGTCACCACAACCACCTCATTCAAAGTCATCCCCACTCCATTATTAAAGGGGGTCAAAAAATAAAATTATGAGTGTGTATAGGTTTAATTTTTTTTTCCAATCACTCCCACTACCACTCCCATTACTACCCCCACCTTATTATTAAAGGAGGTAAAAAAATGAAATTCTGATTCAGTATGTCTACAAGAACCAAAGGCCTATTTTTTTTTTCGACAGCCACACCCACTACCGGAAATGTAGTGGACGTGGAAGTAGTGATTACTTAGGCAGCGGTTTTTACCTCTAGATACTGTACTGTGATGAGAACTAAGAAATTAGAAAAAAATAAAATGTGAAACTATTCTGGAGTTAAAATTGTTTGATAACAGATTGCGGGCATGGTTTGTTGTGACTGATATTTAATAAATATTTTAAAATTGGACGTGACAGAAATACCACACGGAACGCACAAAAATCAAAGTTGCTAACGCCCTAGTCTTTTCCATTTTTCTTTATACCGAGAGATGAACCGTTAGAGAGGTGAAGGTGGACATACGACGTGCTTTCGAGATACTACCCCACAGAGTCCCACAAGTCGACTCTCCAGCATCATTTCCTCGCGAATTTTCTCATTTTTTGGCTGCATCAACCTTAAAGACGACAAAATAGAATAGTTGATAGTTCAGGGAAAACCGCGTAGCAAGAGGCGAAGAGAACACCTTCCAAATCGTTGAATTGATCTTACCAAAGAGCTAATGACAAGCAATTTTGGTGAGACCGTGGACCTGACAGACAACCGCGATAGATGGAGTGATGTCAGATGTGTCATACAAGAAACGAATGCCATGGATCACAATATGTCTGTCAAGACGCTGAGAGTACGAATAATTCAATACTTTATGTTAATTTCTTAACTAAGATACTAGGTGTTACCTTCGATCATAACTTACAGTGGTTTAATTATATAAAACTAATTTATGAATGTTGAAGAAGAAATTGCTACGCTCCTCGTTACATAAAATGTTGCAGTCTAAAAATTCTGCATATCTTAAACAACGAAAATGGACGCTCAACAATTGTATCTAAAAATTTTACTCGGGGCACTTTAGTCAAGCCCAGAGGTTGTTATTTTACAAAATATTGCAATATTGGAAACAACGTAATTCCGTTGAGGTAGAAAAATATTAAAAATTCTATGCTTATTGTAAACTACTACCTGCTTCTCTGCAATGTCTCTGTTTTCGTCGATTTAATACCGTTATCTGATATGTCCTAAATTCTAATGACTTTATAGAATTACTTCGTTAGTTTCTGTGCTGTAGTCGAGGTCCTGAAACAGACGTAAAGAACACTATGAAACTTTAAAATCAGTTAATCCAACACAAAATTGCACGAACTTGAAGTTAATTAGTCAAGAAATAAGGCAAGGATTCAAATAATACGGATATATATTGATCAAAAGTTCAATTTGTATACGTTGTAACGATTTGTAAAATGCCTAACTAGTTACGTATAAAACAAACCAGATCGTGGCCTACGTAAATTATTCCATCATCATTTACGTAGGCCACGACTAGATCCGCATACTGAACATGGCAAGCAGGGACACATCTCGCAGCTGATGTTTAATCGTAGCTACATTTAATGGGAAGAGTTAGTATCAATCGACTGGCACAAAAAATATTCAAATAATTTTCCAGAAAATATGTTTAACAATTTTGCACCAAAAACAAATCAAAATCGTAAAAATACTACCGCTGATTTAGTATACTTACGTCTTTTTTATAAAAATGCTATAACAACAAAAGTGCATCAATTGTTCTCTCCGAATGACCTTCCCAGCATAATTTTGATTTCCCTAATTTTAAAAGCACAGCGTTTTATAAATTATATAAAAAAACTTAATTGTAATATCAACGACGTGGAAGAAATGATAAGGTATTAATGAAATTATGATTTGTCACATTTATATTATCCACATTTCCTTGCAACATATTAAAATGACGCGATTACAACTTATTGGCCGCTGGCATACAAAACACCATGTACGTAGTTAAAAATTGACATATTTGTGTAAACAACCGTTTTTTATCAAATTAGATTACTTTTCATTACATCCATTGTCAAGTATATCCCTGAAAGCTTTTAATTAACCACAAAAATGCGCATTTTAAAAGTTCAAAAGGTCGTGGTATTAAAGGGTTAATACGCTTAAAGTTTTGAAATGGCAAAGGTTGAAAATAATATCCTGCACGTAACGAAAACAAAAGCAACTATAAATCTGACGTGCTTAATTGTTGCCACTGTGAATTTACATTACATGGTAAACACAAACAACCTTTAATGTATACTCTCAGTTATTACTAGAATCAGCAGGTATAAAAGGCTTTTTAGGAATACAAAATATGTTGTCGAAATTATACAAAGCTAGATATTAATTTTAATTACTAATCCTTACATTACAACAAAAAATACAACGCTGCTACTCAAACAACAATAGCCGAAGTAATTAAATATTATTGCTGCAAAATTGTAATCAAGATAGAACTAGCAGAAATTTAAGTCGGGCGTATAGTGAGGTGGCTTATTGAAATTACCGTTACCTACCTGGCGAATAAAAGCACCAAATTTGGTATGAAGGTACCTTGGGGTACACTAATACTAGGAGCCCTCTGGAATTTCATGTACAGCACTAAAATCCAAAATGGCCGACAGATACGACAAAATATCACATGTGAGTATTTCTTTTCGAGGCACCACTATTGCAAAAACCATAAAAAGTGGGATTCTTTTGCGCTCTTCAAGAAACCAAAGCATAAAGCAATATCTCAGCAGGAGAAGAAGCTGAAAGTGCTTGAGAACAATGTTGAACTATTTAGCAAACGCTATCTATGTAGAACCGGGAATCTGATTGAATGAGTTTTTTGCGCATGAGATACAGTCATTCCCTTCTTCCATTTCAGACTTTGGTAAGCTCCATTTGCCAACCAACAAGGCTGGAATACTGCAATGTCTTGAGCAGCCAGCTTGCCATCATCGTCTACTGCATCGTCTACTGCCTGCCCACTACTAGTGTCGACACCTTCAATCAGTATGCTGATATTTCCACTTTTCCTACCATAAGCATCTGGAGAATGCCCAAAGGTTAGAAGTTGTTTGAGACATCTACATTTCATACAGTTTAAAGGAGTCTACCCGGGAAAAAAGAGGTGAGGGGATTCGAAGGAAAGTGTCTGGCACCACCAAACTGCCACGAAATTGGATGGACTTTCTCCGTGACTCAATGAACAAGAAGAAATTGTTCAACTTTTTGACTTCCAAGGTTATAGAGGTCGACTGGCCACCAGGCAAAGATGTATATATCACAACAGGGAAAGCAGTTGCATGGAAAACTGCAATCATGAAGAGTCAGACACGAGGCTTGTGGTTTATGTGCTCCATTCACTACAACAAAGGGCAAAGAGTATCCTTGTGCATACTGTAGACACAGATGTGATTGTCATCCTTGTTGGCACATTCTGCGATCTAATAGTGACTCAACCTTTGGCCGATATCTGGGTGGCCTTAGCATGGGCAAGCATTACAGTTTTACCACATCAACGCTATCTGTGCAAGTCTGTGGGAGCCACTGTGGAAGAACTACCTGTGTTTCACTCATTCTTTGGTTGCGACACAATCTCCGCCTTCAAACATAAGAGTAAGAAGTCCATTTGGCAAGAATTTCAAGACGTCACTGATACATTTCTGTATTTGGCAACTCTTCCATTCCAACTGCTGAAAGCCGACTATGAACACTTCACGAAGCTGGAACGACTGACTGTTGTTCCATATGATAAAACCACTCCTTTCAGCAGTATCAACCAGATAAGAAATGAGCATCGAGCAATGGACAAACTTTCACCGACTGAGGATGTGCTTCTTCAACATATCCGAAGAGCAGCTTATCAAGCAGGTATTTGGACGACCAACACACAAACACAGCAAGTGATTCCTTCTCCACAGAATTTTGCTTGGAATAAGGTTTCAGAGTCGGGGGTACCAATTTGAATGGCAATTCCAGAGGTTTCCCGATCATGCAGGGAATTGATTAAATGTTCCTGCAAGGGAGATTGCAAAAACTTCAAATGTGGGAAAGCCAATCTAGACTGCTCACCACTTTGCAAGGGCAAGTGTAATTTACAAGTGTAATTTATTTATAACTATTGTATCCTGAATTCCTTTGAATGAATAACTAACTATAAATATTTTTTTGTTTTTGGGAACTTTTATTAGTGGTATATTTGGACTTATATATTACTGTAATAAATGATATGGATATATTTTATTGTATTTTATTTAATATGTAGACTACCCTGAGTTAGGTGTATAGTGTACTTAGTTGGCTTAAAGCTATAATTAAAAATTAACAGATAATAGATTGTGTTAAGTGATACTTTGTCATATTTGTCGGCCATTTTGGATTTTAGTGTTATACATGAAAATTTTTAGAAATTCCTAGGCTAACATTTATTAGTATACTCTAAGGTACCTTCATATCAAATTTGGTTCTAGGTAACGGTAATCTTGGAATGCAGCTCTAAGCCACTTCACTAGTAAACGACTGTGAATACCTATTTTTTTGGAATACGGCACAATTCACATTTACTCGATATCACTGAAATTAAGTAGGTGCCCAGACAATGTCTTTTTTTTAAATTTTTATCGTTAAAATAAGTATTGGCAGTCGGCAAGGCCTAACTGCAGTCTTTCATTCTTTTCGTAATAGTGAAATAATTGTATCACCTAATCTACGTAAAGTTTGTTCGAAGCTGAGCCATGCTGTCCATTGCAGTTTCGATATCTTTCTTCTTCGTATTTGTTTGTGCTTAATCAAAAACCTAAGTAACATTATGCTCTAAATATTTAAAATATGAGTTTCCATGCCTCTGGCGATCACCCCGACAATAGGAAGTATTTCGACATGCTATTTCACATATTATGTTCCTTTGCAATGAAAATTTTTGGTCTGCCAAAAGTTCACATCGTGTTTACAACAAACGGTCTGCACACGTTACATACACGTAAACACGCACACATACATACATAGATACACGAGTAGACATTTTTATTTTGTATTTAAGTTCAGAGTCCTATGAACTGTATTTTTATACAAATACTTTTGTCTACGATGATTATTAAAAACATTTGTTCAGTTATAAATATACCTATTAGATTAAATCAAATAGCTGTAATTGTACAAAAACTTAAAAAATACTTCACCCTTACGGGACAAAATGTCACACCTACTTTTCACTCCGGCAAATTTGAAAGGCGTTATTTCATAACCCACTGCTAAAGGCCAACTTTCCCTATCCTTTTCCATGATTAATGACATTTCTGTACTGGCCCCCAATTCTTTTTCAGCACAACAATTATTGCAGTGGATAACAGCAATATATTTCGAGCTGACACGATACTTTCGGGGTTATGTTCTAGGTCAGTTTTATTGTGGTAATGAGTTATTATATAACGATAACAGAACATATTATTATCTTTTAATTAATTTGTATACATAAAATATATAAATTAGATATTCCTCTTTACATTACTTTCCTATTTAATAAACATTTTAGTAATAAAACAATAGTAATTTTTCTTCGACTGTCTTCGAAAACGACAAATAATGAACAGTAACCATGACTCGAAACTGTCTTTTTTCACACGATGTGTGCAAAAATCCAAAAAACACAGTACTGTCATGTTTTTCACAGTCCCGTCGACACCTTTTATTTGTATTTGTTGAAGTAGGCTAGCCTATTCAGGTTCATAGCAACCGACTTATTTAACAACTAAACATCAGTTTTGAAGTCTTCAAACCACGCCACTTTTAAAGAAGTTTATTAAAAATGGTTGATCTGTCTTTTTTTTGTGGCACTGTGGAACTAGTCCAACCAGCCAGAAATCTGTTTACTTATGAAATTGTTTGTTTTCTTTGCAGTCTTAGAAAAAATATTGTAAACAACACGTTTGAAAACATCTTTTCATTCGATTTGTGGAACTCGCCTAAAAAATTCGTTTTCGAAACTTGTTGTTTAAAATACTATTATGTCCCTTGTAAGTATACTCTGATTCATTGTTTTGTCAATCGTGACGCTTTATGTACCAATTACTTGTTACCACTGGCAACAGGCCGTTGTTTTTCATAAAGTCTCTAGAGAAATAAAGTAAATTTAGGAAAATTTTCTGTTTTATATAACAAGTATTAAATGTTCTAACTTTTTTGGAAGTAAATCCAGACAAGCCTTACTTGCTATACAGGCCTGTAGCTAGAAAGTGCTTTCAGGGCGGGGAAACAATTTTTCAGGACGGGCCCGTAAAAAAAGTCCGAAAAATTTTTTGATGAGCGGGGGGGAGAAATACAAAAAAATTTTAGACAATTTTTACCCAATCTCTTTCAAAATATTTAAAAGACAGTTAAAATTGCCCCCATTACGATCACCGTAGGTCGGGCGAAACCTATTCCAGTGGGCAGTGCCCGTCCTGCCCCCCCCCCCCCAGCTACAGGCCTGTTGCTATATATTCCGTACCCGGCATTATTTTTAAAAATGTTCAAAGCTATTATAATAATATGATTTAATTTATCTTGACAGTAGTTGTCATTTGAATAGAAGCCGCGTCCTAGAGTTATTTATGTACCAAGTGCCCTCTTTTGGTCGAGAATACAGTGTACAATCCGAGGCCCGTAGGGTCGAGGTTTGCAAGTATTCGAGACCAAAAAATCGCACAGTACGACTCGCGGTGTATATTATATTTTTCGTCATACCAAACAGGTGGTGACAAATGACAAATGGACTCTGCTAGTGCATAAAAATATTTCATCCCTTAAACTAGCTTTTGACAAAAATCAAAATAATTTAGACAGAATCTTGAACACGCTCGATGGTGCTGACCAAAAATCAATCCTGTTTAGAAGCGAAGTTAAAACAGAGTTTAACCTTTTAATGCAAATAGCTAGTTCGATAAAAACGAAATTTGATGAAGTCTTTTCAGACACAAAGAGATATAAACGCGGAATACTTAACGGTTTCGGAACAATATTCAAATCAATTACCGGAAACTTAGACGCCGAAGATGGCGAGTACTACACTAACTGTATAAATAAATTAAATAATGACGAACATCAATTAGAAAACTTAATCAAAAATCAAATCTCAGTTACAACTTCCGTTATCAAAAATTTCAACTCAACTATACAAAAATTACAAATTGATGAGGAAACATTTAACAAAGATATCAAAGAAATCGAGCACACAATTCAAACCATGACTCAAACGATCCAAGCTGCCGAAATAAAATTAAAATTCCTATACATTTCCGAACAACTAATGGCCAGCTATTTGTATATCGAAGACAATCTAAATGATATTTTAAATTCAATAACATTCGCCAGATTAGGAATTATTCATTCATCAATCATAACACCTGATCACTTAGTAACGGCGTTACAAGAGATTTCACAGAGTTTGCGAAGGAACAATTTACCTCTTCCAATTAAACTATCAGCAGTTGCTCAATATCTGGATATTATTGAACTAAAAGCTTTTCAACTAGATTCTAACTTAATATTTGTTTTAACAATACCTCTCATTGAACCTCAAAATTACAACACCTTTCGTCTGTACCCTATACCTATACTTGATAACAGAACTGGTCTACATCACTTTTTATCTATTTCACAAAAGTTTATCGCGAGGGACGATGATTCTTTAATGTACATACCTATACAAAATTTGAAAGAATGCAAACCACTTTATTTTGGAACCAAACTATGTTCGAACCTGTTTGCATATCCTATCGACCAAAATGCCATTTGTGAAGCTAGAATATTAAAACCATTGCCGAAACTCCCAGAAAATTGTCAAAATTCCTTCATCATTAGTCAAGGATACAACGTCCAAGAACTTGAAGACAACACATGGCTAGTAATTAATTCCGAACCACTTCACATTACCATCAACTGCCCGAAGAGAGAATCCATAACAGAGCTGATTAACAAAAATTCCATCATAAAACTACAACCAGGATGTTACGCCTATGCAGGCATTACTCGAATACAAGCCAGTGCTAAAGACTTTTCCGAAATTAAGGACAATTCACATCCAATCCAAATTCCTTTTGAATGCTGCAATCACATGCCCGACAAAATCGAAATTCCAAAATTAAAACCGCTTAAATTAAACAGTCTCGACGTAGAAGATTTAGATATTGCTAAAAACAAACTAGAGCAATATTTCAAAGACCTAGATGACCTCATAAACGAACCTTTTGTGACCAAACATGTATCTTGGTTCACATACTTCATAATCACTCTCATCATCCTATTAGTTCTACTTTACATAACTTGTAAATGCAGAAGAAGATGTGGAGCATTGCGAATCCAACCCTCAACGGATAACCCTCCTTCACCTCCTTCAGAGCGAAGCAGAGTATTTACCAAATTTCCTAGACTGATCCCTCCAAGAAAGCGACCCGGTATTAGACCTCAAGAAGAAGAGGACATCGAGTTAACATAGACTTTCATGTGGAGTTTTACCCTCGTCTATTAATTTAGACTATTGTATTTTATCCTTATTACGTTATGTAATGTTTTATTATCGCTTACCAATTTTAACTTTTACATTATTTTATTATTTTGCTTTGTATTCATTCAACATTGTTTCAATTTATTTTTGCATTATATTCATTTAACGTTTTAACAATTTTCAAAAGTTGCTGCATAACATCAACTTTTTTATTAAGGGGGAAGTTGTTATATAAAATTATACGCTTATTACCAAGACTTAGTCGTAACTAACCTTCACAGGCATATCATTATATCATTACATGATAACGACTTCTCTTATTAATTGCTTATCTTCAAGATATCATATTACACCTTTGTTTCTCATAACTTGTGCAGACTGCAGAACTGCAATTCCTTTGTTATATATTTTGCTTACTCAGGTTCTGTATGTTATAAATATGACTAAACACGCTTTGTTGAATCAGTTATTAAACTCACTTAGAATGAAACACTTCTAATTAATGAATCATTAAACTAGAAAAAAACTTGAGAAAAACTGGTGGATAACTATAATTATTTGAGTAAGATTTCATATTTTTTGCTAATAGTAAAGGTAGCGATGCTTGGAATATCCATGGTAACCGCCAATAATATAAATTTAGGACTCGGCTTCTATTCAAATGGCAACTACTGTCGAGATAAATTAAATCATATTATTTATTATAATAGCTCTAAACATTTTTGAAAATAATGTCGGATATGGATGATATAGCAAGTAAGGCTGGTCTGGATATACTTCCAAAGAAGTTAAAACATTTAATTTAATACTTGTTATATAAAAAAGAAAATTTTCCTAAATTTACTTTATTTCCCTAGGGACGTTATGAAAAATAACGACCCGTTGCCAATGGTAACAAGTATTTGGCACATAAGGCGCCACTTACGATCGACAAAACAATGGAATTAGAGTATACTTACGAGGGAGGTATGACGAAAAATTTATTTTATTGACGGTTGCCGTGGATATTCAAGCATCGCTACCTTTACTATTTGCTTATAAAATATGAAACCTGACTCAAATAATTATAGTTTTCCACTAGTTTTCTCAAGTTTTTTTCTAGTTTAATGATTCATAGGTATGACGAAATAGTAGTTTGTGCAACAAGAGTAGATATAATATCCATATCGCACAATAAGGAAGTTTGAGCACGACTCCGTAGGCAGAGTTCTCAATCTTTCGAGTGCGATATGGATAATCCACTCGAATTGTACAGTATACTTTTCCTACGACCAGCTTAAAAAAACTACAACATTTATTAAACATTGATATATTACACAAACACACACTGACAATCACTTTGACAGCTTACGACAGTTTACTCAAGTAAGTTTAACTTGAATTTAAAACGAATAGTTGCCTATGTACTTAATACACGAACTGTGATTGGATATATCCAATATCCATCCTAGATAGTATATGAAATATATCCGTTCAGTTAACTGGAATTGCCTACTTATCCATTCTACAGACTTATCCATTCTACGACGCCGTAGGCGGAGTGCTTCAAATCTTTTGAGTGCGATATGGATAATCCACTCGAGTTGTACAGTATACTTTTTCTACGACCAGCTTTAAAAAACTACAAAATTTATTAAACATTAATATATTACACAAATACACACTGACACTACACACTGACAGTTACTTTGACAGCTTACGCACTAATTTGATTTTAAAACGAATAGTTGTCTATGTACTTAATACACGAACTGTGATTGGTCGGTTTCATTTCATATCCATCCTAGAACTGATATGAAATATATCCGTTCAGTTAACTGGAATTGCCTACTTATCCATTCTACAGACTGTACAGAAAACAGCAGATTTACATAAGGGAGTAGAAAAAATATAATATGCACCGCGGATCGTGCAGTGCGATTTTTGGGTCTCGAATACTTGCAAATCTCTGCCATACGGGCGTCGGATTGCAAACTGTATTCTCGACCAAAAAAAGTGCACTTACCCTTGGTACATAAATAACTATTTATTATTGATGGTTGCCATGGATATTCCAAGCATCGCTACTTTTACTATTTGCTTAGCAAATATAAAACCTGCAATTTTTTGGTCGAGAATACAGTTTGCAAGCCGAGGCCCGTAGGGCCGAGGTTTGCAACTGCACTTACGACCCTTGGTACATAAATAACTATCATGCAACAAGTGCATAAAGTGGTACTTTCTTTCATGAACGGAAAGTTTGACGGACAAGCCGTAGGTGAGTGTGGTAGATCCATGAGTGAAAAAAAGGCACTTTATGCATGACATGAGTTTCACATAATATTTTTCTACGACAGTCCTCAATTTCCATATTTAAATAAATAAACTTCAAAATTAGCTTAAACGTCAAAGCACAAATTCATAATTTGACGTTTTTAAAGCGAAAATTGTGAGACACTTCAATTGTTTTCAATGTACTCATGGATCATACATAAGCGTAGAATAATGTTACTTTTTTCACGCATTTACTTTTTTTCACTATTACCACAGACATATGTTTTACGCACTAAAAATAAAGAAAAAAGTACAGTTTTTTAACAGTCGTAGAAAATAGTATTTTAAATAACAAGTTTCGAAAACGAATATATTCACACAGATAGTTTGGTGGAACGAGCCGAAGGCGAGATCCACAAGTCGAGTGTGAAGATGAGTGTGAAAATATGTTTTCAAACGTGATGTTTACAATATTTTTTCTACGACTGCAAGGAAAACAAACAATTTCATAAGTAAACAGATCAACCATTTTTAGTAAACTTCTTTAAAAATGATGTGGTTTGAAGACTTCAAAACTGATGTTTAGTTGTTAAATAAATCGGTTGCTATGAACCTGAATAGGCTAGTCTACTTCAAAAAATACAATAAAATTTTACTTCAATCGTACAATTTCTAGAGAAGTTCAACAAGGCGAATTCAAGATGGCGACCAAACATCAAAATCTAATATGGCCTATAACCTTCTCGACAAAATACTCTTTCAAATAAAAAAAAAACTACATCAAAATCGGATCACCTGTTGAAGAGATATGAAGCCACAGATAGAAAGACAAACATACAAACATACGCGTCAAACACATCTCTTTTGGGGTCGGGGGTTAAAAATAGTATATTGTGTATTTAGGTGTGAAAGCAATACATTCCCGGACGACGATGCAAACAAGCATCGAAGTCCGGGAATGTGCTTTTACACAGAACTACACGTACTATTTATTGTTTATAATTTATTATTTGTCATATATTCATGATTTCTTATGTTTGTTGGGTATTTTGCCACTATAAAAATATTTAAAAATTTTGATGAAATGCACCAAAAGCCTCAGACAGAGGCTGTTTTTTATACTTCTATTACAAAATGCTTAAAAATATATAAACTGAAACAGAATGTTAAATGATAAATACAAAAAATTAAAACGAAGGCAGTTGACGTTTCGAAAATACTTTTCCGTTTCCAAAACTTTAATTTTTAAGCGTGTCAAACAAGACAGTTTGTTGTTTATGTATTTCCGCTATTATTTTGTTAAATAAGGATAAATGTGTTTCTAATTATTCTATAGATTTCTGTACCAGTTGGTTGCCGATCCTCAGAGATGAAGTAAGTAAAAATAAAATAAATATAATTTAATGTCTCACGTGACTATGGAAATACATAAACAACAAACTGTCTTGTTTGACACGCTTAAAAGTTAAAGTCTTGATAACGGAAAAAGAACTATTTTCCGAAACGTCAACTGCCTTCGTTTTAATTTTTTGTATTTATCATTTAACATTCTGTTTCAGTTTTTATATTTCTAGGTGTGAGACATTTTGTAATAGAAGTATAAAAACCAACCTCTGTCTGATCCTTTTGGCGCAGAGGTTTATTTCATCAAAATTTTAAATATTTTTACAGTGGCAAAATACCCAACAAACATAAGAAAACACATACTATTTTTTCTGAAATTACAATCAATATTATTATAAATTAAGGAATTTGTATTAATTCATTCCAATCTAACTGCTTACTGCTTACTAATAAATGCAATGTGAGTTGGTTTGTCCGCGTTTATTTATTTACTGTCTAAAATATACATAAAAAACCGCACGAGAATGATACTTTCCCGGTCTAGGCTGGGAAAGTAACATTCCCGTACGGTTTTGTTGATCGTTGCTCGGCAACGGATCTTTTCCGGTCTGTTTTCTGATAGTTTCTTAGCAACGGACTAAAATACTGGAATTGTGCATTTTTCGATCTGAAATCGCGCCGAAAATGTAGACATTGCCGATCGATTTCAGAAAAATAATATCGTATATAATATCACCAGTGCTTAGTTGCCTTGTAATATGATAAATGTAATGTAATATCATTAGAGCTTAGAACTTTTTTCGGAAAATTTTTTTCAAAAGCGTAGTTGCTTGGTAATATAAATGGTGTAAATTGACATTTTATTATCTGATTAAATTTCGGCCTTGTCTTCTTTTGAATCTCCCACTATAAATCTGCTAATAAGGCTCATATTTCAACAACATATCTGCTTTATACCAGTATTATATTCCCATTTCCTCATTAGGTAGGTAGATAGGCTCATTAAATTGAATCTATCAACACTCCAGTTTCGCACATATAAGTGAGTTTCCGTATCCAGCAGGAATGTCATCACGAGGACATGTGATCATGGCACAAGTATTTTCGTTGTTACCGGTGGTAAAGCTTCTAAATTTAGATAAGATATTTACCCCATAAAATTTGTATTGCCAGATAGTTATGATTTAACTAGGATGCTTAAGCGGAAATTTAGGTTGAGCGCATATCATTACTGCGAACAAAATAACTTGCTTGATGCGGCATTTGATCATTTTTACAGAATATTGCTGTATCATTTTAATATACATTTTCGTTTACGCAAATTTTATAAAAATTGCAATAAGAAAGGGTGGGTGAATGATGATATCAAAGTATCAAGTAGGGATCTTAAAGATTTGCATAACATGGACAAAGTGTACCCTTTAGCACCTGCATATAAAAATTCGAAAAAAACACAGGAACTGTGACTAATATCATAAATCAGTATTATCAAAATAAAATAATAAATTCAGAAAATCCGTCATCAGTTGCGTGAAATTATCCGGTAAAGTGAAAATTCATAAAAACATAACACTAAAAAATGACGGAGGGTTGTGTGAGGATCCGGATCACGTAGCCTCCATATTTAGTAAATATTTTTTAAAAGCACCGTTAGATATTGTCTACCGTCAAATAATGCTCCTATTAAAGATGTACCTGATTTCCACCAATCGATCTTTTTGGAACCCTTTGTAGAAGAAGAGCTTTTGAATATGCCTTCTTACATCGGCTTATGAACTTTTGTGAAAATAATAATATTTTGGCGGAAAATCAACATGGTTTACGTTCTAATAAATCCACACATACTGCTATGTATGCTTTCTTTCTGAGGCCCATTGATCACATTGATATTTTGTGATCTCAGCAGGGCATTTGACTGTGTCGATCATGACAAATTATTAATAAAATTCTATGCCCATGGTATTCGTGGTGTGGCTTGGGATTGGATAGCCTGTTTCCTGAAAAATAGACAATTGTACGTACCTGTGACATACTCCTCCGATGGAAATGCCGGAAGTGTCAGCTCGGGATTTAAGGTGAATAATTTGGGGTCCCCCCGGGCTCAGTTTTGGGGTCTATTCTGTTTTTCCTTTATACCAACGAACTTGATACTTCGACATCTGAGTCTAACTTGATAATCTATGCAGATGACCAGTCTCTGCTGATATCAGATAGATTTGATAATTTATTGAAGCATAAATGCAACGTTTCTTTAAATCAATTTTATAACTAGTACTATTTTTATAAACAATTTTTAAATACTGATAAGATCCAACGTATAAGATTTCACACAATCGACAAAAAAGTTGCATGGATCTAGACATTAGAATTAATGACGACAGTATCTCAAATTGTAAAAATGTAAAATTCCTGGGAATAACATTAGATGAGTGTCTCACTCTGTGAGCAATTCATATCAAAACTGAATTCGGTCTCTTATTTGATAAGAAGTTTAAATGCAATTCTATTAAAAGATCAACTATTAAATTTATTTCATGCATAAGTAGGGTCTAGACTAAAGTATGGCACCGCCTTTTGGGGAAACTCCACCTTATCAGCGGATGTCTTTATTCTACAGAAACGGATTTTAAGAAACATGGCAGGGATTTCCAGTACTTGTTCTTGCAGAGATGTTTTTAGAGATTATACAGTTTTAACCCTTGTTAGTACTTTAATCTGTTATTTGTGTATATATGTTTGTTTACAGTAATAAGGCTAAATTTATCACGAATAAAAAGTTTCATGCTAGAAACATAAGACAAAAAGAAGAATTTCGTGTTCCTTATTATAAATATAATATATTGATAAATGCACCCAACTGTCTAGGTCTTAAATTGTTTAATTGCTTATCTACAGGCAAAAAATGTAAATAGTTTTAAACTAAAATAAGACTATATTTATTAAACAATTGTTTCTATAGATTAAACGAATTCTTTTTAGCATAATTGTATGCCAAAATGTGACTTTTCCTATATATGTCTGTACTGTCTGAAAGGAAAATAAAGGTATTATTATTATTATTATTATTATCACTGTATTTAGAGAAATTAAAATTGATGAGCCTAGCCGTATCTGAGTAACTCTTTACAATAAAGACATATTATAACCTCTATCGAGTATTAGGAAACATACAAAGATCTGATTTGTTAACGCCTTAGTTTTCTCCATCTTTCTTTTCGCCTCTGAGATGTGGACGTTTGATGCTTTCTAGATCTGGGTCTAGAGGCGTCTGTACACCCCATCGCACCTACAGCTAGATTTCTCTCTTAGGCTACATCAATCGTAGAGAGCACAATATATAACGGTTGATAATTCAGGAAAAACTAGATTCAGTAAGGAGCTGATAGGGAAAGAGTCCTGGCGAGGCTGTGCGCCTAACAGGCAACCCCGACAGGCGGAATGATGCTAACAAACGTGACAAACAGCAGGATGAGGCCAACTAGAGCTATACGTAGATCACATAACGTCTGCCAACACGAAGAAGAATAGGAAGAATAATTGAATATTATTATAATTGTCACAAGTCTGTATTGTACCATTCATTAAATGGTGTTGTACTATGAAATATTTTAAGTTAAACACCCGAATCATGCGAACTTTTTATCTTTCCACTCCACGCACCAACTTAAAGGACCCTGCACCAACCTTATGGAGAATAGGTTTCGGTCAATTAAGCTGAAAATTCACCATGTTGTAGATCTTGGTTTCCTGATCGAAAGTTCTCATGGGCCTAAGTCCACAAAATGGACATCTTTTGACCTAGAGAAGTTTGAAGTTTGACAGTGTCGCGATACTTGACCTTACATAATAGTTGCTAGGTCGTCTGATATATAATTTAGGTTCTACAAAAATCATCATCTCACCACAGTTTTCTGGATTATAAGATACGTAAACAAATGTAGATTTTCCAAATTCACAATGGCGGTTCCAATAGGGCGGATGAGCTCTGAAAAAGACTTAATTCCCACCAAAATGTATTCGCAAATATTTTTTTATAAATCTATATATCCGAAATTCAAAACGTGGATATAAAATAGTTAGTAAAAATCATTTAATTCCTTAATGAATAAACTTTCGATAAGAAACCTTTTCCAAATTAAATACGACTGTCTTTTATTATAAAGCGTGCTATTCTGGATTTTCTATTCTCTCTTAGATATTAGAAATCTTACGTTTCGAATTTTTTTATTTTGTTATTTCATTTACTATTGGCATTGATATTATCCGTGTTCTTCAGATATAAATTGAATTGAGAAAAAATAAAATGTCAAATTGTGAAAAAGTGAAAAGTGGAATTATGAAAAGCAAGGTTTCTTAAATTCTCTTAAGTCTTGTGTATTTTAGCATTAAATATTAATTTGAATCTCATTTCATATTTTTGCTGAAATATAATAAAATCTTGTATTTTCGTTCAAAATGTATTTTTTCTTTAACTAATACATAATGCTTTGTGCTTTGGCATTTGACTTGGATTGTTCCCTTCTGCCATAATCATGACATGGGGATATGGTTGTGAGAATCTATCGAACTGTGTAGGTATAGCGATAAGTCAATTCGTCTGTATGTTGGAATTGGCCAGATATGTAATTAATATTTCCAAAAACATGGTAGCCATTCTTATCTATCATGAATGTTTTGTCGAATGTCCATCCGCCATTTTATATGTTTCTTTCTGAATTTAGGAAATCTACATTGAAATTCGTAATCAGCGATCTCAGAAACATTAAGAGACTTATTTTTGTGAAAATTGAATGTTTTCGAACGCCATATTGGATCCGCCATTGTGAATTTGGAAAGCTTACAATTGTTTACGTATCTTGTAATCCGGAAAACTATGAGATCGTGATTTTCATAGAACCTAAATTATATATCAGACGTACTATTAGGTAAAGACAAGTAACACGAGCCGGCGCTGTCAAACTTCAAACTTCTCTAGGTCAGAAGCTGCCCATTTTGTGAACTTTCGATTACAAAGTCAAGATCTACAATATAGTGAATTTTTAGCTTAATTGACAGAAACCCATTCTCCATAAGGTTGGTGCGGGGTCCTATTAAATTTTCTCCTCTGTTTTCAATGTGTTAAAATTACAACAGAAACTGTGATAAATTTCATATTTTCTGCTACACTGTTAATTCTATAAAAATTGCTATACACAGTAAAACTTTGTATTTCTTTGGGTTCTAACTTTATTTAGTTTTAATGTAACTTTTTAACTTTTTCTCGTTTCATATTTATATTTTCTATCAGAGTTTTAAAGAAATCTTAATGTCTGCTATATCGAACAAATGATTTTCTTGAAGTTTATTTTCAAAGAATTCATTGGATCTTCAGGTATATATACACATTTTAACTCTTTGTGGTAAAAATTAGAAACAAATATTTACTTAATCATGTTTACAACATTTACAAGATACTTAATTTCGTAAAGAGCAATTTTAAGATAACACATTTATTACAATAGTGGTATTTTTACTCTGTATTTATCATTAGATTTGAATCTAAATAAAGGTTTTAAATTTGTAATTTGTTTGCAATTGCTGCACTATTTCTCTCACCACCGTTTACAAGCATATCTTATTTTTAAGTGCAGTGTTTTTCTAAACTGATAAAATATATATATCACAGATAATTTGCTGAAATAGACAATGTTATTTGCAGTAGCAACCGCCGCCAATAATTGTTTCCACTTTTGTCTAACACTGAATGCAAAATCAGTGGTCGCAATCTTTCACGTACATGTTTTATTAAAATATTTAATAACTTATATTTATCAATGATTACTGTCTAAATTTCAGTCTGCCTTTGTTCGTGACTTTTCTAGAAAAGTGAAGGATGGACTCGGACGGACGGATTTTCCTCTACAAGCGATATTTACGGTTTTAGAAAAACGCCTGTCAAATAGAATATACTCCTCGTCTTATTACTTCCACATCGTGGAAGTATAGTAATCGCAAAAAAAATATTTTTTGTTCAAACAGGCTTAGAATATCATGAAACGTCGAGATTTTAAATTTGAACAAAAAAAAATGAAAAGACTTAAAATTTGGTACACTTATGTATTATAGTGAGATCTGGAACTAGGCTATATTTTGATCTTATTCTAAAATCTGTGATTTGAGATTTTAAATTTGAACAAAAAAAAATGAAAAGACTTAAAATTTGGTACACTTATGTATTTTAGTGAGATCTGGAACTAGGCTATATTTTGATCTTATTCTAAAATCTGTGATTTAGTATCTGTACAAGATAGTACACTAACAGATTTTAACTTCGGAATAATGTCATATTATGAATTAGATTTAGTTCATTTTTGGCAATTTATTAGTAAATGCATCAAATAAAAGTTTATATATTATGTGGAGCTTGCTACTTATAGGACGTGGATGACACCTAAAAAAACACTGTAGCTGAAAGAGAATCATATTTTTAGAAGAAAAGGCACTATACAACTTTTCATGTAAATTAATAGTCTTTAAGTTATAACGACTTGAAAACAGATTTCAGCTTGAAAAGAAGGAGGTATTTCAAAACGATTTCCGTCAAATAACTCGAAATGTATTACACTGCTAGAAACAAATAAGGCAAAGAAAAAATTGAGGATGAATGTCGTTTTTCTCTAATTTCTGTAGAATTAATAGTTTCGGAGATCTGAAAGCAAAAACATATCGTTTATAAGTATTTGGTTTAAATGTCTCAGAAATTACGGCACCCCCACCCCATTATTAAACGAATAAAAAAAAATAAAATTGTGATTTAGTGTGTTCAGGAACCAAAGGCCTCAATTTTTTTTTTTTTTTTTTGGCATCAGCTACTCCCACCGAAAATTTGGAGGTGGAATTAGTGATTCCTTAGTCAGCGGTTTTTTGTTTCCTTAAGTCTGCGACATAAAACCGTCATTTATTTAAAAATTCTTGAAAATCAACTTTGTTATGTATTAGGTTATATAAAAATATTTAAGAGTAGCAATCCCACCTGTTTTCCAGTATGGCCATTCTAAGAAGATCTACTTAAAAATCGGGCTGTGATAAACCAATTGATGGGTATATTCCATTACTCTTTAACCATATTAATTTCGCAAATCGTATGTGCATTTTTTCTAGGTTATTAATATGAGTTATACAATAAGGGTTCCAGACGAGCGACGCATATTCAATTTTATTTGAATAGAAATCCCAAAGTCTTAAAGGTTTCTAAATTTATGTTATTTATGTAACATTGATATTAAATTTGGTGTCCCTCAGGGTTCAGTTTTGGGACCGGTTTTATTTCTTATTTATGTTAATGATTTGCCAAACAGTAGTCTCTCAACAAACTTCACTCTCTTTTCTGATGACACAACATTGGCTCATTCTCATAAAGATTGTAACATTTTATTATCAGAGGCTACAAACAGTCTGTCTATGGTTCATAACTGGTTTTTAAACAATAAGCTAATATTAAATAAACAATGATAAAACAGAGATTATGATTTTTTCTTTAAGACAGCACTTTGTACAGATGACCTCTCATTGCATTACGTTTTTGGGCATTATTTTGGACAGTGAGTTAACATAGGAGGAACACACGTCCTACATCTGCACGTAATATTTTCTTATTGCTCAATTTAAAAAAATATTTGTCACAGTCAACGGTTTTAATGGCATATCATGCAATAGTTCAATCTTCCCTTACTTATGCCATTTTAATATGGGGCCACTCGGCACATACCTCAATAGTTCTTTCACTGCAAAGAAAGGCTGTCGTTGCTGGGTTATCATATAGGGATGTTTGTAGGGATGCTTTTATAAGTCTTAAGATACTCACTTTACCCTGTAATTATATACTGCAGTGCCTTGTCCATGTTAAAAATAATTTAAATAGTTACATACAATAGGATTTTTCTGCGACTTTCAAAAACCAGAAATGGCACATGCCATTATTTTTCAACGTGTTACCGATTGTTGTACAAACACTTGACTGTATTCACTTTAAATATGTAATTAAACGATTCCTCTTTGAAAATGCATTCTATGATTTTGACGAATTCCTGTCAAGTGATTTTTCTCGTTTAATTCTATAAACTTACTTTATGTGTGATAATAATTATTTGTTCGTTATTCCATGTGCTATATTGTTATTTACTCTACTCTGTTATTTATTTGTTTTATTTATTATGTATTTTTTCTTATTTAAGACAACCACTTTTTGTTTTTCTTTGCTATATTTTTTGCATTTATTTGACGTGTCAAAGCATAATTTGTGTATACAGATTCAGAAAGTCCTTCGTTTGGCTTTGCGCTATTAACCGACCGCCCACAATAAAGACGACTACCAGTACTTTAGCAGAGGTAAAGAGTGGATACACCCATTAAGAGCATGTACACGATTGCATGCTTCGCTCTCTCTTGCCGCGCTCTCGCTTGCTCTTATTGCCAACCCAATACGTACACTTTCCGATACTGTATATGACCAATAAAGATCTATCTATCTATGTGGAATACAAATGAAAGTACTGTATTAAAAATTACTCCAAGATCCTGGAAAGTCTCGGGTCTTTGAAGAACCACATTATCTATACTATAATTAAATTTAATAGTTAATAGCCAGTTTGGTTGGACATAATGTTGTATTTAAAGTATTTTGTCGAACTCCTCTATACATTTCTTTAAATATATATATGGATATAAACCAGACTGCAACCAACAGCTATTCTCTGGACTAATGCCCCGCCTAGCGCCAGATTACGAATTACAACCCTGGCCACGAAATGCAATAACTATGTATTGCCACAAAACGCTAAAGTTTCCACTGCTACAAACACCAACCGAAAGACTTATTCCTACTCAAAGGAGCTCTCGTGCCAGCCACTCCACACCACTTGCAGACTGCAGTTTCGAGCTGTTGGCTCTTGTCAGTGCAAGGTAGATCTGGAATGAATGGAGTGAGACCCTCGTATCACTGGTAAGCTCTATCTAGCGGTTGATGTCCATTTCAATCAAAGTAACAGTAACATATATAGTTAATAGGTGTTTAAAATGTGTTTAAAATGTGTTTTAACCGCCTTTGATGTCACCTCAATGACCCTCTTAAGTCTAGTAGATCTAGATTTGTCTGAGTAAAGGAGAAGTATGCTTTTAGATGGCAGAATACTTACTAGTGTAATATTTTGTCGAGTTCCTTTATACATTTCCTTAAATATGTAAGGCTAAATACCAGACTGCAACCAACAGCAGTGCGGATTTAGTCCGGAGAATAGCTGTTGGTTGCAGTCTGGTTCGCTCGAAACTGCAGTCGCTGACACGAGAGCTCCTTTGAGTAGGAATAAGTCTTTCGGCTGGTGTTTGTAGCAATCGAAACTTTAACGGTTTGTGGTAATACGTAGTTATTGCACTTAACACGGCCAGGCTTATAATTCGTAATCCAGCGCTCGGCAGGGCATTAGTCCGGAGAATAGCTGTTGGTTGCAGTCTGGTTCTTATTCCTTATATATTTAAGGAAATGTGTAGAGGAGTTCGAAAAAATATTACACTAAAATATTCTGCCCTCTAAAAACGTACCTACTACTTACTTAACACCAATTTGATATTTGGATATGCTATTCTGTACAAGATTGTAATCCTCTATGGAGCTAATAGTCATAAAAAGTCGTCGAGGTAGAGTAAGCAGTCGACTTCAGTAACAAAATTTCGCTTCAAGTTTTACATTAACCATTAAACGTTAGATCATGCTGGATATTTCTTTTATGTGACGAGTTGAATTGCGTAAAGCCTATCATAGAACGCCTTGCACGGGACAGATGTTAGAGAAAGATTCGAGAAAAGTTCAATCTTCATGCTGAAGTATATTGTAAAGTAACTGAAAATTAGGATTTCTGACGCTTGTTCGCATTTTTTGGAAATTTATGTTCAGTATTCGTACAGTGATTAAAATCTAGAAAAACGTTTATTGCGGGGTAGTATTGAATTAATATATCATCTACTGCTCATTTTTATCACAAAAATATATAATAGTTTTCCGGAAATTCTTAGAAGTCTCCCAGAAAATAAGCTAAGGACTACCTTGAAAAACTATATTCTCAGTAAACCATAGTATAAAACTGAAGATGTCTTTTGTGATAAAGATAAACATTTATTATCTAGTCTAAAGTTTGTTAAAAAGTGCTTAAAACGTTATTCATGTTCTTGTGTGTAATTTATATATTTGCATCTAGAAAAAAAACTTATAATTACTATCATACCACTAAGTGATCTTTTGTAATTTGGGAATAAATAAAACATTTATCTATCTATCTATAAGAAGCATTTTTGAAGTCATATTTTTGTTCACATGATATTTTCTTCTCATTTTATTCCACTTGCATACTCAAACTAACTACATAGAAATGGTGACATATTGTTAAACTTTGCGTTTAACCTTTATATTTACACCTTCCACACCATTTACACCTCCCCTGCTTGAAGTGAAATAATTTATCATCTGTTGACAAACCCCTACAGGTATAATAACTCATGAGCAGGTATAGAGCTCCTGAGTTATAATGAATAACATACATGACAAACTGTTTATAAAAAAGTATTATGAAAAAATAATAAAGATAAGTTTTTATGAACTGCCTGGGAAATATTAAAAACAATTGCAACAAGAATAAATTGAGTACTTCTTTATAACTACGATTTCGAGTAAAAAGAAAATACAATTTTAATCGAAACAAATTAAATTCTAATATGAATCTGAAGGACTAAATATTCTCTGAGACAATACAAAGAGAAAGAAATTATTAATAAAATAAAAAAAAAACGGTGTGTAAGAAATCACTACTTCCTCATCCAGATTTCGTATTCAAGTCATTTTCTATCTCCACTACCACCCCTACCCCATTATTAAAGGCTAATGCCAAAAAATTTTTGGGGCACCAAATCACAATTTTGCTCTTTTTAATAATAGGGTAGGGGTGGTTATGAGTTTGATAATGGGGGTTGGCTGATGCCAAAACAATTTTGCGACCTTGGCGTCTCATACATACACTAAATTCCAATTTTATGGAGTATTATTTGCTTGCTTTACCTATTTACCCCCATTTATCACCCAGCACTTCAACGGAATTAGATCAAAATATAATCTAGTCGCAGATCTCATTATAATTACATATACTACGGGAGCCCACCTTAAGTGTCTTCATAAAGATTAAAGCCTAAGGAACAATTTTACACGTCCCAAAAAAAAAAAAATTGGCTGCACTTTCAAAATGGCGTCCGTTTAAAAATTTGTAAATATTGTTTTTGTCATTTAACACAAAAACTGAAAAACTTTCCGCACAAGAAACAAAGTGCATAAAATTTTCTCCAATTTTGTTCCTATACAATATTTGGATAGGATTTTCCAGATAAATGATTCAGCTCTTAAAATAAAATATAAAATTCAATATAAAACGTAATACTACGGGAGCCCACCCTAACTGTCCGTGCAATCCCCCGCGATCCTTGGGGACAATGTTTTTCATAAAGATTAAAGCCTAAGGAACAATTTAAGACATGTCCCCCCCCCAAAAAAAACTGGCTGTACTTTCAAAATGGCGTCCGTTTAAAAAAAATTGCAAATATTGTTTTGGTCATTTAATACAAAAACTAAAAATGATGGAGAAAAACTTTCTGCACAAAAAACAAAGTGCATAAAATTTTCTACAACTTTGTTCCTATACAATATTTGGATAGGAGTTACCATTTTCTAGATACTCATTGTTACAGTTGCACGTACAGCTAGGAAGGGCTCCCCGACTAATATCTATAGTCCAGTAAACGAAGGAGTTGTAGAGGACATGGAGGGGGGGGATGTTCCTCTTCAGGAATGTGTTGTTGGTAGTTAGGAGGTAAACATACTAAAAGTCCCCGCCCCTAGCCCTGCCGCTTCAGGGGGAGGAGAGGGGTGGAAAGGTCCCTTTTTTAAGGTACGTACGCACTTGTAACAGACACGACGGGGTTCACAACGAAGTTCTGTTACAAGTGCGTACGTACCTTTAAGGTACGTACCTTGAATGTAACAGAACTTTGTTGCGAACCTCGTCATGTAACCGTCTGGACGGGACCCTTCGTGTATCGTCTTATGAGGTGTTTAAATATTTTTATATTCTTTACGTGTAAAACAGACAGTCGCGTTGTAATTATGGAGTGGACGGAAGAAAATTCGATTCTTTTTTGTATAGGCCGCTGATATGTTGAAACTTTAAATCAGTCAGCAACGCCCAACCACTATACTCCATTTCTAGAACACAAACGTGTCTGCCACCATCTTTTCAGCTTTTTCTTTTTGTCGCATGATGAATATGAATATATGCCGCAGTCGCAATTTGCAGTTTATTATTGTCCATGGTTTCGATAAACGTCTGTCTTCGCCTCTTTTCCAAACACAAAGTAACTGACGGGACTGCGAACAACATGGCAAACGGAGTGTTCGCGACGCAACGGAGTTTTGTTCGGGGATAATTTTTCCGACACATGTTAACGCGTATCATGACCTAGCTTTGACCCTGTTCGCGACGAAGTTACGCATCGAGGTTCTGTTACAAGTGCGTAGGTACCTTTTTAGGTTCTTCGCTTGTAACTCGAAAACGATGCGTCGTACTTTAAAAATTATTCTATGCAAAATTAAATTTCCTACAAGAATGTCTATATTCATTTTCCTCCTATGTGTTAGTTTCCGAGATATTCGCCAGCCAAAATTGATAATTAAAAAATAAATTATTTAGGTATCTAAAATGTTTCTATCAAAACGGTTTACCGTAGTCTGCTAATAAATCATAGTCACAAAACAATGTTTTAGTATGTCCTAAAACACCTAACACGTTTCTGAAGAGGAAATCCTCCCCTCCACGTCCTCTACAATCCCCTTTTGGGCATTCATTGATTGAACTAATAGGTGTACCAAATTTCAATCTCCAGAGTAATCGTGCGTACAGAAAAGTTACAGACCGACAGACATATTTTTTTTTGCTTAAACTTAAACAAAAAATACGATATAGATATGATGTATGTGATATATTATGATGTAGGGTCTGTGGTATGATATGATATATGTATGATATAGAAACAAAAAAAGTAAGTGACATTTATCTAAAACCCATTTTAAACATACGATGCAGTAAAATTTTAAATTAAGCTTTGAACAATTTTTCTTTGATTAAAATGTCTGCTTATCCACTTAAGAAAAGGGAGATAACTTAAGTCGAGATTTTAGTGTTCTCTGTAGCGTGAAAATCAAATTAATAGATTTCCATTAATATGCTTTTTAAAGAATCATCCTGAAAAACACAAAAACATTGTGGGACGAAGCGATATAATGTTTAAAGCGGAAAGTAAAGTATATCGCGCCAAGAATGTTAATAATGATGTTTTTTGGTTATCTTTTAAGGGGAACTAATGAAGTGCAAACATTGGGAGGCGAGCTTCGGGGTTTTGTTAACACCATTCTTAAACTGATATCTCCTCTTCTTTGAAACTTTACTGAAGAGTAACTTTGAATAACTGTTATATGAGATGAGTGGTAAGTACACAGAGAAAACGAGTTCCACGACTAATTAAAGTTTTAATCTATCTAGTTGTAAAATGAATTGTCAGGGGATAATGCATATTATTTAAAATATTGTAAAAGGGTAAAATGCTTATAAATAGTTCATTTAATAGTTCAAATTTAAAAAAATGTATGTTTTTTATGTATATATGTTTTCAATTATTACTTTGAATTGGCTTAAGCGATTTCTATGAAATTTTTCTCGAACTGCAAGGCATGGCTTGGCGGTCATCCCATGAAAATTTCATCAGGCTACATCCAGTGCAGCAAAAATTGGAAACGAGGTTTTATAGTTCAAAAGAACAATGTTAACAAGTAAAATTGAACATTTTTAGAAACCCCCGATCAGTGTATCTAATCGTACCAGTTTCATATGACCGAATCAAAATGAGGCCTAAGTCATGTTCGGCTACCATAATTGTCTGCACATTTTCAATTTCTAGAGAAGTTCAACAAGGCGAATTCAAGATGGCGACCAAACATCAAAATCTAATATAGCCTATAACCTTCTCGACAAAATACTCTTTCAAATAAAAAAACTACATCACCCGTTGAAGAGATATGAAGCCACAGACAGACAGACAGACAGTCAGACGGACGGACGGACGGACGGACAGACAGACAGACGCGTCAAACTTATAACACTCTCTTGGGGTCGGGGGTTAAAAAAGGGGCTTTTTTGGCCCATCCGTGGTAAAGTGTCTAAACCATCTTTTTTTTACTAATTTTGGGGTGCTGAATACGAATCTGTCATCCGAATTGGCTTAAAACATCGGGAAGACAGTAAAAAACAACCCTTATTATACTCTTCGCAAAAACGAAGAGTATATTGTATTTGATCGGCACATTTCTAAAATCGTAAATATCGCTCGTAGAGAAAAAATTTTCATATCATTGTGTTAGTGAACGAATTCTGAACAACTTTCAAAATGTCCGTCTGTCCGTCCGTCTGTCCGTCCGTCACGTTTCTTGTAAGCACGATAACTTAAGAAAGAAAAGTCCGATTGTATTGAAATTTAGAAAATAAGTTAGTGTTAGCTAGAGGAAGAACCCTATTGTTTTTGAAGAAAATCGATCAGTAAATAAAAAAGTTATTAATTATTTAATTTAAAAAAAAAAAAATTTTGTTAATTTTTGTGGCTTGTACTAAAATGGAAATCGCGAGATATTATTTCCATAACAAATTTTTTTTTGTGTATGAAGTTTACTAATATTTCTTAGAAGTGAAATATGTATGAATGTCGACAGATATATATTACAGACAATCAATTTTCCTAGCAACAGGTGGTGGCGCAGCGGCTAAAGCTTTTCGTTGCAATCCAAGGGTCCCGTGTTCGAATCCCGCAGGTTGGATTTTTTTTTCATTTTTTTTTTTCATACAATTTTTTTCACAACAAAGTTTATATCACAAAATTTAGGATGTCCAAAAACTAACATTATTTACAAGAAAACTGCGAAGAGTATCCTATAGAATGTGTAACAATTATATATAAAAAGCTCAGTAAATTGGCGAAGAGTACGTTTTTAGCTTGTTATACTTATACATATACATATACACAGACATGTGTTTACATAAAGGGACGTCTTAAGCATTCTTGAGGCCCTGGCCCCATATGCAAATGTAGGCCCCTCTTTTATAACTTTGTTTGCAATCAAAAAATTAGCTTAAAGCGGCTTTACATTTATGCAATGCAATGAAAAGGATGACATGCAAAACTTTGCGCGAAAATTTTTGCACCTTGAAAGCACTTTACACTACTGCAATATTTTGTGAAATCTTTGGACCTACCAACCAAACAAAAAGAAAAACTTTTATGAGGTAATGTTCGCAGTAAACAAGCAAATTATTAATCCCCGATTCTGATCTGTTGGTACAAAATAATGACGTGCTTATTGTTTACTTTCGTGTTCTATTGTATTTTCTACAAGGTACTGCAAACGTGTGGAAATCTAATAGCAATCAATTGCAGTACTTGGGGCCAACAATCACTCATTTACAGTTTTCTCGAACACTGCTAATTCTAGAAAAAAAAAAGTTTCAAATTAAAAAGTTACCTCCATCTTTTATCTTCGTTACTTCTCGATACACTTGGTATCTATTTCGAAAGATAAAAAAGTTTCCCGCATGTTACATTTGAGAATGCAAATTTTCGACATAGCCTTAGAAAAAAAAATAATGCTTTCTACACTTATTAAAATTTGACCTACATATTAACACATTATGTTAACAAATATATAGTGATAACACGATAAAAATTTGAGAGTAATCCATTGTGCCGTTTTTGAGTTAAAGCGAGTTAAGCGGAAAAATATTTGTTATATATATCTAATACACACCTAAAACTAGAGAAAATCGCCGTAGTGGGGGAGCTACGTATATAAAAACTGCAAATTGTGATAAGAATAAGCCTTTTGGTATGAATTTAGGTTATAGTCAGATAATGAAAATAAGATGGGGAGGCATTGCCCAAAGTTGCTATAATCCGAAATGGCGGCTATGTCTCAAAATGGCTACCCGTATTTTGTTTTTGCTACACTTTTCTTCATACACATCATGCAAATGTGTGCGTTATATGCAGTTCTTACTAATATATTGAGGCCACAAGCTTCAAAGACATTTGCTGATTATTATTATACAAACCAATTTCTCCCTCACATTCGTAAGGATATCGCAGCTTTCGGATGTCGAAGAATTGATCTTGTTTGGGATAGATACGTTACACCAAGTGTCAAAGGTGAAACTAGAGAGAAGAGGGGAGCAGGAACTAGGAAACAAGTACTTCCACATGTACCTATACCTAAAAATTGGCACGGCTTCTTGAGAAATTCAAAGAACAAAGAAGAGCTCTTCAGTCCACTTGGAAATCTATCTGCAGATTCCATCACAAACGTGCAGGTTGTAACAACATCAGGTGAAGACGTCAAAGGAAATATCAATGCACAAACTTCCCTCATAGGTACTACTTGTACTGGCCACGAAGAAGCGGACTCAAGAATAATACTGCATAATTCAATTCCTAATGAAATTGTTGACATATTTGAGAGGTACGTAGTACTCCTTTACTGTTCAACTAGTGACAAGGTCAGTGTTAATGAAGCAAGACAAGAATTGTTCATGACCAAAAATCGTCCACTAGAAAGTCTTACACCAACAAAGGGTGCATTACTACAACAAGTATTGCGTAGTGCTTTTCAATCTGGACACATTTGGGGACAAGCAAATAAACGCACAATATGTGTACTATCACCAAACGATTGGGGATGGTGGTTGCATAATGAATCTTGGCAGTTGAAATGGTCGGAGTTATCAGAAATTTCTGATTCCTGCAACGAACTCATAAAATGTGTTTGCAAAATCTGCAAAAACAAGTGCAGCTGCAGAACTGCTGGTTTATCGTGCACATTATTGTGCAAATGCAAGAATGAATGTGAACAATAACAATGGTGTTGGTAGAAATATTCTGCAGAACTTATAAAATTAAAAGTGTACTTTTTGGTTTGTTATATTTATGAATTAACACTTTGTGTAAATAAATTTACGTTTAATACATTATTACTTAATCTATTTACTTATCCTAGACCTATCACATATAAATTGATATAAAACACTATTTTGCATCATGTGTATCAAAGAAAATGTAGCAAAAACAAAATGCGGGTAGCCATTTTGAAAAATAGCCGCCATTTTGGATTAAAACGACTTTGGGCGTTGCCTCCCCATCTTATTTTTATTGCCTAACCTTAATCTACATTCTCACCAAAGGGCATATTCTTATCACAATTTGCAGTTTTCTTATGGTTTTTGTTGTATAGCTCCGCCACTACCGTGAAAACTCGTGACGGTGTTAAATAATTATTTATAATAAGTTTAATATTTGATGGAGAGTAGACTGATAAAATATTAAGATGGAAAAAAGATTTATATATCCAAATATTAAGCACCGAAGTCCCTATCTCTTTTCCTTAACCCTTTATTCCCGCAAACGCATTATGCCCCCTCTCGCCCTTCCTATTGCTTGAATTGCGATATATTTTTTTTAATTAAACAAAAAAAAATCTCGCTTACCTGTAAAAAAAATCTCTTCTGAGCCCTTTTCTTAGTACTCAAAAACGCATAAAAAAAAATTCAAAAGGTTTTTCCCCTCCCACAAGTTTGTTTATTTGAAAAAAATGAAAAAAATATTCAGTCAAATATTAGACGTAATAACGAACAAATTCCATGGTCTTTGAAAATCGCACGACAGGGAAAAAAGTTCGAGGGGGTTGAATAATTTTCCTTTCCCTACCTCCTCCCCCTCCCCTAATTGGCCCACCGCCCCAATCCTCCGGTTTCATCAGTTCTTATCTATTTCACCTACCTCAAAAAAATCTCATCCCTCTAACTTCTTTTTTCCGTAAAAAAATTAAGGAATTACTTTTTTGTGTATTAGTGTTAGGGCAAAAAAACGAGTATTTTCAAAAAAAAATTTCACGAAAAGTTACCGTCCGATTTGAAAAAATACCAGATTATGCGCTTCCGCGAAATCTTCAATTTTTAATTTTACTTTTTTTTCGTCAGGTTAATAATAACAAAGTTATCGTAGAAAAACGTGTTTTTGCGAATTCCTCCATCACCTCGTGTGATTAAGCTGAACTAATTTGATAACATGATAAAAGAGAATGCGTGTAACCGAATTGTCAAAAAAAAAAAAATTTAAAAAAGTTGGTTTCATTTCAAAACCAGATCCGCTCCGCTAATAAGAAACACGGGTGTTTGATAAATCCTGACTGCTGTCCCAAAAGAATTGCTAAAACTTTGAAATCACCACATATTTGCCATTTGTGATTTTTTCCAGGATTAATTCCATATTCCTCTTTTAATTCCATTGAGTGTGCTATTGGGACAGAAGCATATTATATTTTTTGAGGTTATGTCAAAATTCTGATATGATGGGAGAATTCTAAACTGATATTCAGTTTCAGCGTCCCAAAATTCATATAAGTAAAGTGGTTGGTCGTTTTAAGTTTTTAAATATACCATTAAATGCATGTTTGACCATTTTTTAAGTGTTTTTTGAGATTTTTCTGAGGTTATATCAAAATACTGACACGATAAAAAAATTCTGACCTCGGATTCTGTTTCAGAGCTCCAAAATACGTATAAAAACGAGGGTCAACACGTTTAATCCGCCAATTTACTTTTTACCCGGTTTCAGGCTTGTTCTGAGCTGTTTTTTGAGCTTACGTGAAAATATTGACTTGTGACAATTCTGACTTCGGTTTCAGCACCCTAAAATACGTATAAAAACATGGGTCAACTCGTTTAATCTTTCGATTTACCTTTCACTCTGTTTCAGGCTTGTTCTAAGCTGTTTTTTTAAGCTAAAATATTGACGACATGTGACAATTCTGACCTCGGACTCGGTTTCAGCGCCCCAAAACACATATAGATATGATAATCGGTAAAAAAGTAATACTTTTTTATTTTTTGTGTGCCTGTGCTATTTTTCGTCCACGTTAGCATGCCCTATGTCCTTAGATATATTCTGTATCTACTCCTCAATATCATATTTATTAAATAATAAATAATGACACGAATTGATTGATGTTCAGGAAAAATTCAAATTAGTTTCTTTCGTTTAAAGTTTCAGTATGTTTTTATCTATCGTTCACGGGCTAGAAAAACTTTAGATCAAATTATGCAATTAAGGCGCACAAGTAGTGATTGATTAATTTTTTGTGGAGGAGTCTTCACAATTTCAAATTTGCTGTTAATATTACTTATTATTAAAGCCCGGCAACAAACACATCGATATCCGTTATTATGTTGATTGCTTTGAAAATAAAAAGCTTGTGGATTACCTTTGCTTAAATGAACTAGGTTAACAGGGATGCAATTTTAAACGTTTAGATAGAGTGGGGTTGCTTGTATGCAAAATAGGTTCCAACGCGTCTATAAATGCATCATATTATCGAACAGAACATGAATAAGATTTTACGAATTATTAAATGTGAAAAGGTCAATTGCAGCTATTGACACCGTGATACCATAATATACCCACGGGATATAATGATACCACTCATATCCGTAATATGATATTTTACAAGAATATATAGGGTATCGCAGTTTAAAAGGATGTAGTGGAAGGTAGAGCGCACCTAGCTGAATTCAAAATATTCCCAAATTTACCTTGGAATGATAATCGTTTTCGAAATATACGTTCTATGGTTCTTGACTAATGCTTTATTCCGCCATATTTTTAGAATGGCCGTACATATTTGGATACAATTTGGTACAAACATTATGTCTTTTTAGTATAATCAATAGCATAATTTATCTGGGAAATATTCCAGGACCGTACTCAATGTTTGTAATGTTTCTGTCAGTGTCGTGAACATCACCCAATGTTGAAAAAGTCAATAGATCAGTGTATAAAATAATGTTAATAATATTTCATGGCACATTTACCGTTATTCTGTATTAAATTTTCGAAATTATGGATCGATCAAATTTTAAATTCTCCAAATAATGAAGTCAACTAGCTAACGTTATTATTTGATTAATGGTACTTAAATACTATGCAGAGGAACTTGTTATCCTTTTTTACATGCAGCGTTTACAAGTTTTTAATTTAAATATTCACCCAGATCAGTATCGCAAAAATCCCAAGTAGGTGTATGTCAAAGGACTCAGCACTAATCTTAAGAAAATTGCAGGAATTAGTAGGACTTGGGGTCCTGACTTAAAGTCTTCATGGGCATATTGCTCCAAATGCCTTACTTCTAAATGTTTGAATCTTAATAATCTGTTTTTTAACCTCCCCACAATAAAATTGTGGGAGGTTACTGAAATTGGTCCAAAATTGAAAGTTGATATAACATCAAATCTTTACGTTTTGAGGTCACAGAAACCCAAAAAAGTGGTTTTTAAAAAATGTCTGTGTGTGTGTGTGTATGCGTGTATGTATGTGTGTGTGTGTATGTATGTGAGCATGATAGCGGCGAAACAGATAAACGGATTTGGATGAAACTTTGCATGAGGATTTCTTTAGTGCTTCAGAAGATCTAAAAAGGTTTTGGTTGAGATCGGACTACGTTTAGTGCCGTTTGGGCACAACAAGTTGCTTATTTTATGACTACTTACAATTTTTAATCGAACCACTGAAAAGCAGTAAAATTCCGATTTCAACGATATATTACACTTGCACCCTTCCGATTTGATTTCCGTGAAGAAAATTAAAAAGATTTCGTTATATGTGGACACATGACAGCATCCAAAAAATATTATTGGTATTTTTGTTAGGGGAAAATGTATTTTGCCATCTGTCAAAAATATTTGGGTTGCTAACTTTTGTGAATGTTAATTTATGTTATGGTACATTTATCACCTGACGTCACAGTTAACCTCAAGAATATATATTTCCTAAGATTTAAGAATATTACGTATCTATTATTAAAATTTCTGCCTGGTTCCCGTACTTTCAACTAAAATCTAGTACAGCGTAATGTTTATGAAGTTCTAAATACTTTATCCTAATAAAATAGGACTCTTTTTGTAGGTTGGAAATCTAACCTGTAATTAGCAGTCTATTTTTATCGATCATTTTCGGTCACGTGACTTTGACGCTGCTGTCTGGAGGGCATACAAAACCTCATCCAATAACAGGCAATTCAAATGAAAACAATTAGAGACGAGTTGCTATTTAATAACCTATTATTTTATATCTGTTTAGCATTAACATACTGTTATTTCTGTTCGAAAATAACAGATAGCAGTAGCCAAAATACCAAGGTACTATTTTCGGTTGACGTCACGCTGTCGTCGACGCCAAAAATTTGGATACTACAAACTGCGCACTATGATATGCGAACGCCAGTACTTCTCAGCGATCTGTTATTTTTAAACTGATATTTCAAAACAGCAGAAGCAGTGTAAACCCGTTATTAAAAAATAACAGCTTGTACCCATCTCTAGAAAATAAAATAATGAGTTGTGTACCCTCCACGCCGACAATGTGACGTCAACCGAAAATGATCAATTAACGTGAATTTTTAAATATTTGCTTGGAACCACTGTGTCTCCAAACTAAAAAAATGCGTATACAGACATTAAAAATGAGAATAAACTTGAAAATCTTAAACATGATGCAGATGCCCTATTGTATAGGTTATGCCCCTAAATATATTTTATAACCTAAAAATCAACAGTAAAGGTTACCAACCCATATTTTTAACATATGTCAAAACTTATTTTAGTTGGTTTTGTTAAAGGTAATAATTGTTTATAGCCGTGTTCAGATATTACGTCTGATTGATGGGACGTAGAGAATTTCATGACCTTTCATTTTGTATAAGAAAATTTTTCCCTACGATGCATCATTTTAGAGATATAAGTAAAAAAACCAAAGTGGGACTTTCTTTGTGCGCCCCCTCCGGTTCACCTCCTAGACGTCAGGACTTTCAGAATGTTCACTCCCTAAACACCATGAACAATTTTCTAAAGTAATCGCATAGGTCCCTGCTCACGCACTCTACACCACCCTTTAGGTCATTCGTTGACTGGACTATGAGGCCTGAACGTTATCTTTTACTCTCACTAGTAATTTTAGAACTTTAATTGATGTTTTGAAGTAATTTTGCACTCTTACAAATGTTGAACTTTTATTATTCTTTGAAAAACATTAACAGGTAAGTAAACAAATACGAAAAATATCTGTTAAAAATGCTTATAATTTCTTATTCAACCTTGCGTTGTGAGTGGCTTTGCATTTGAAGAGGGCATATGAATTCGAGTTGTCTTGGTCTTGGTCTTTTGAGATCAATTTGATTTAAATAAGATAAAAACTGAAAAAGTTACAAATGTTAAGTGAATCACTCTGTATTTGGTCATTTAAAACACTATAAAATTTCATTGGTCTTATATGGCGCTATTTATACTTGAAATAAATTGTTATAGATATTATATTTTGTGATTCACCTAGTTTTAAGTCCGTATTATTTTTAACGAATGTTAATTTGATATGGTACTGAAATAAAACATAATTTAAAAAATCTCCTTTATTCAAATTCTTTTTCTTTTTCACAATATATGTGTAACACATGGTTAAAATAATTCCTAATTTGCTTACAATATCCGGATTGGCCTGCTGTGCAACTGCACATACATTTCCATTTGTCAACATCACTTTCTAAATTCATGGGGAGCAATCAAGGGGCAAAGATTTGCTTTGTCACGACGTCTTCGACTTGACGAAGAATTACATGTGGAGCTCTAAATACCACTTCACGTTCTTTAATTGATCTACTTTTGCATCCAGCGTAAGTAAAAATATCATATAATTCAAATTCTACCTTCGGCATATTTGCAAACGGTTCACAAAAGTAAGGAAATTAATAAAATAACAGAGGTGACGTTATGACAGCTACAATGTTTTCTTTACCATTTCCGACATTTTGAAATTCACATCTGTTGACCGTGATTTCCCCTACATCATTAAAAAGTTTATAAGTAGGTAAGGAAAGCGGTAATTGTAAAGAAATAATTATTATAGGTCAATAGAAATAGATAAATAAGTAGACGACTTGGCAAAGTACAAATATGCTATGATCCAAATTTATGAGTATACTCTATCCTTATAAAATAGTAAATGTGGTAGAAACCACGCTATATTGTAATTTTTTGATTCCATCATTTTTAACACATATTTGCAACACACGTATTACCAGTGGCTATAAAATAATAGCGTCTACCGAGAAAGAACGTTAGCGAATTCCATTTTTGCGAGATTTATGTGTTGAAACACGAGCTGCAGCAGACTGTTGAGGAGTTCGGGGTAATAAAACTTGATTGGAAAGAGTTACAAAAGTTTTAACAGTATACAATTCCCCACTTGCTGAAGCGTATCAGACCGCATTTTTCTAACATTATCCACTACAGACTTAGTATAGATTTATCAAAATATTAAATTAGTTTGTCTAATGAAATTATATTTAAATGAATTGAAAATATATTACTTCAATCTTCAATATACCTATTTGTTTTAATCAAATAAGTATCTTAAAATCGGACATTTTTTAATAATCAATGTGGAGGATATTCTCAACTTTCTAGATAATATGAAATCGCGTCTGGGCACAACTAGACTGAAAATAAACTTCAAGAAGAATCTAATAATGGCGCGAGATCCGTCAATAAAAGAGAGCCCGATCAGCAGACAAGAGTACAGAATAGGCGACGACTCTCTAAGAATAATGAACAAATTGAAATATCTATTAAAACGGCATACAGAGATACACAAACGATTGTTACCTTTCATCGAGAAAAATAAACTACCGTGGAGCAAGATGATATACAGCTATCATACTGCCAACGATGACATACGGTTCAAAAATGCGGTAACGTCAAAAGCCAATAGAAGAAATCTGAGAAAAGGTGAAAAAGACATTGTCCAACTACTCGCAAAATCGAGACGAAAGCAGCGACATAAAACGTCAACATTACTAGGAGATAAGACAATTACAGAAAGGATAGAAATATACGTAATGAAGTACCGGGGACATGTCCAAAGAAGGAACCCGGCACATTTACTGAAGAGAGCGCCAATACCAAACAAGCACAAACTAAAAATAGAGACACCACGCTACACGTGAAGAACTACAATCGAGAGGATCATGAACAAACTAGGAAAGGAATGAGCATACTGGGAGAGAAAAGCGACGAAAAAAATAAAGAAACCGCAAAGATATATATTCTGTCAGAATTAGAAATAGAGGAAACAGAAGACTCAGAAGAAGCAGCAAAAACACAAAAAAGGAGCTTAAAAACTCCTTCACGACCCAATCATAATTTATCAACAGTTCAACATTGTCCTCCCTATCAGGTGCATGCCGGCCCACCGGGAGTTTCCGTGTGGGTCCTCACAAGAAGGGCCCCAGAGCCGAATTTCTGACGGACCCTTTGGGCCTTGAAAAAAAAATTGTCTGATTTTCTCCCCCTCGCTCATCTTCTTGAGGAATTTTTTTGTTCGATTATCCCCCCTCACTAATTTCCAAAGCCTCTCAGCATGCGCCTGCCTGCCCTTTCTAAATTATTTTCCTGGGGCCCAAAATTGTCCCTGCTCCTTATATCGTTACCTCTCCGGTTAATGTGGCCTAAAAAAATTAGAGGAAAATGATGCTGGAGAGTCGTTTTTAGGTACGTGTTTCTTGGAAAATGGAGCTATTAGTGTGATGGGGTCTCTAAGGATTCATAGCAAATATCTCCAGACCTATATCTCGAAAGCATCAATATGCGCCTGTCTTCTCCCGTAAAAGAGAAAGAAGGAGAAAACTATGGCTTTAGCAAGTCTTGTCCTTGTTCGTTTCGTGATATTTCTGTCATGCTGAATCTTCTTCAATTGTAAAGTTACCGATCTTGCCGTCTGTATTCTTCGCCGAATCTCAAATTTGCAGCTGCCAGTATTGTCCGCAAGGGGTCCAAGCTATGCCATCTTGCTTACTACCTCACAATCACCAATCTTTGACGCATCTGGGTAGTTATCATTTGCTTGGTTTACAATCATAATTTTCGAGTTGTAATTTACTCTTAAACCTTAATCAGAGCTTGTTGTCTGAAACCCATCCAGCAAGTGTAAGAGCTCATCCTTGCTTGCTGCAACTAACGTGGTGTTATCTGAAATCTTAAGTTAGAACTGTGCAACTTCACATTCCCCATATTTTATTGTAAGTATAAATTTATTAAACAATGTTATAACGAACGTTCACCTGAGAGGAGTTTCACAAACGTTACAAGGTGTTACAAAGGGAGACAGGGGGTTAAAAATAGCCAATTTGTTAGTAAACTGTTGCTTTAGAACAGTACTGCGCCTTGCTGTGTGGGCCGTCGCACAGTGGGGCAAATACCTCATTTTTTGGACAAGCGATAATTCCCAAGCCTGGAATTAATGAAATTTACATTTTTTTTTTAAACTCTTCGTTATAAAATTGCCTTTAATTCTATCGAGCCCGAATTTTGAAATTTTAAAATTAAAGGACTTAAATTTTGAAAGTAAATTAAAATTTTATCAAAAGATTGTTTAAAATTATAAAAAATTGTTACTTGGAAGGTTTTTTTGGTTTCTAATCTCATTTCTGATCCCCGAATTTTGCTATTCAAAAAACCAAGATAGCGGATCCAATAGGGCGGCCATAATATTTTTTTGAATGAGATGTACATACGCAAATTGATAAAAATTGTTACTTAGGGTTTTTAAGGGTTTCTGACCATGAATATGAAGTCTAAATTATGTAATATCGTAATCCAAGATGGCGGATTCAATATGGCAGATCCAATATGGCGGCCACAATATTTTTTTAAATGAAATGTACATACGCAAATTATTGAAAATTGTTAATTAGGTGTTTAAGGGTCTGCTGAACATGAATCTGAAGTCTAAATTACGTAATATCGAAATTCAAGATGGCGGATCCAATATGGTGTCCGTAAGTTAAAATAGAATGATAAATCAAGAATGAAATTGCTAAAATTTGTTACTCAGGGACTTAATTCGCTAATCTTGTTTCGGATATTTTAGTTTCGTCACTTTGGAAACCATAATATCTAATCCAATATAGCTGTTATAAATTAAAAAAAAAAAATAAGACGTACATGCAAAAATCATTTAAAATTAGTTCCTAGAGGTTTCTGATTCTGCAGTTAAAATTTCGTAATTTTGAATTCTAGGGTTGCATTTCCAGTATGTGCTAAAATGAAATAATTAATCAAAAATTAACCTTAAATGTCCAATCATAGAGTCCTCAAAAGACAAATACTATTAGCTAATATTATTAGGCAAGAACTATTCACTTTAATTCTAATATTTAGTCAAGTCATAAAATGACAGAAAGTAAAATATTGTAAGCCATGAACTTAAAATAACCTAATCCTTCTAGTCCTAAACAAACAGCTAGAAAAGTACGATAAGATATAAATCTAACATAATCTAATACGTAAAATGATGAACGAGTAGAATCTTCAACTTACGGACACCATATTGGATCCGCCATCTTGGATTTCGATATTACGTAATTTGGACTATAGATTCATGATCAGCAATCTCTAAAACCCCTAAGTAACTATTTTTAACTATTTGCGCATTTACATGTCAATTAAAAAATATTATGGCCGCCATATTGGATTCGTCATTTTGGATTACGATATTACGTAATTTAGATTTCAGATTCTCGATCAGAAACCATTAAAAGTTCTAAGTAACAATTTTTAACAGTTTGTGCATGTACATTTCATTTAAAAAAATATTATGGCCGCCATATTGGATCCGCTATGTTGGTTTTTTGAATCGCAAAATTCGGGGATCAGAAATGAGATTAGAAATCAAAAAAAAACCCCAAGTAACAATTTTTTATAATTTTAAACAATCTTTTGATAAAATTTTAATTTACTTTCAAAATTTAAGTCCTTTAATTTTGAAATTTCAAAATTCGGACTCGATAGAATTAAAGGCAATTTTATAACGAAGAGTTTAAAAAAAATAATTTTAAATTTTCTTAATTCCAGGCTTGGGAATTATCGCTTGTCCAAAAAATGAGCTATTTGCCCCACTGTGCGTCGCCCCATCCTAATGAAAACAAACTGTGCCTTGTCCTAGATTTTGAACTTCTATCCTTAAAACAATTTCTAACATATTCACCTAATAGTGTTGGTTCGAATGTGTTCTTCAAACAAGTAATAAAATTGAAAACATTTCAGTATATCTAATCGTACCAGTTTCATATGACCGAATCAAAATGAGGCCTAAATCATGTTCGGCTACCATAATTGTCTGTACATTTTCAATTTTACTTCAATCGGACAATTTCTAGAGAAGTTCAACATGGCGAATTCAAGATGGCGACCAAACATCAAAATCTAATATGGCCTATGACATTCTCGACAAAATACTCTTTAAAAAAAAACTACATCAAAATCGGATCACCCGTTGAAGAGATATGAAGCCATAGACAGACAGACAGACAGACAGACATACGCGTCAAACTTATAACACCCTTGTTTTGGGGTCAGGGGTTAAAAAATAAAGTCCAACAATTCCAAAAACTGAAATCTTAAGTTAGAACTGTGCAACTTCACATTCTCCATATTTTATTGTAAGTATAAAATTAAACAATGTTATAATTGTTGAATAAAAGTAGTATAATTAAATTTTATTGGAAAATGAGAAGAAAAAGTTTTCACCGATAAATGAAATTTTTCGCAACTGTCGTAAAGTAGTTAATATTGAATTTTTACGTTTTTAACGTTCACTTCACTTCAGTCTCTCGTACATTTTCCATAACGTCAGAAAGATTGGCACTTATTAACATCCAGCTGCACAACAAATTTAAATGTAATGAAATACCACGGTGCGATGCTGACAGCGCGACATTTAAAACGCCGTCCAAAATTCGAACTATGCGTCGTTCAAGTCTAAATTGGGAAATATTTATTGGATATATGAGTAAGGGTTTGATTCGAAGACAAACAGTAAGAGAACCCAAGTATTTCTAAGTATCACATATCCGCAATTTTCCACAAGTTTATCACTTAATCGATCGGTAACGAGAGTTTTGAGCTCGAGTATCGCGATGACGATGAGGGGATTGATTGTGACGTCACGGCGCGGCAAGGTTGTAAAATCCTCCATCATAATGGATAGCGTGGACATAATATAGGTCATTCGGTGACGTCAAACCGAATCGTAAGGCAATGGCACGAGGAGAATGATTTAAAGATATGGAGGGCCTTATAAACTTGGGTTTCCGCTTAAACCATTAAAAATAAATAGCCTGGAAGAAGAAGAGATGAAGTGTTCCTCGTTGGAAATGTAAATGAAGCAATGATATAGCACTAACTCTCACTTACAACGGCCCACCGTCAATTACAGAGCGGACCGAGCTCTAATAAACCATGATTTAATCAAATCGTTTATTTCTGGAAACGCATAACCGCTCTAAATTATTTGTTAATGGCCTGTAACTAACGATTATTGATACGTTATCAAAACTCCAAATAGCTTAGGCCGAGTCAATAAAGCCAGAACTGGTTGATGGTTCGAAAACAAAACAAGCGTTTATGTTAGAGAACTAATACATTTTTTTTTATAATATATAACCTTCATTAACATTTCTAACAAAGTACAATAATTATACAGGGAAACATTCAATGTATACATAACATTATTTATTCAAAGGTTGATTTATCATAAATTATACACTCTCTTAATACTAGACAGACTGCTACATTTTTTTATTGATACTGGCAGTGAATGTAAAACTGAAAATTCTTTGAGAATACGTGATTTATTCTAGGGGGGAATTCAACAAATTCGTTCGCTTTTAGAAACATTACAAATTGGAGGAGTGGAAGTTCTAAGAAAAAATTTTGATTGGAAAACAGTTATAAATGCAAGTTCGTTCTCTCATGGAAAACCAAAATATATTTTTTTAAAAGTATAATAGAGAGGGGCAGTTTGCAAACGAACGTTCATCTGAGAGGAGTTTCACAAACGTTACAAGGTGTTATAAAGGGAGACAGGGGGTTAAAAATAGCCAATTTGTTAGTAAACTGTTGCTTTAGAACAGTACTGCGCCTTGCTGCGTGGGCCGTCGCCCCATCCTAATGAAAACAAACTGTGCCTTGTCCTAGATTTTGAACTTCTATCCTTAAAACAATTTCTAACATATTCACCTAATAGTGTTTGTTTGAATGTGTTCTTCAAACAAGTAAAATTGAAAATATTTCAGTATATCTAATCGTACCAGTTTCATATGACCGAATCAAAATGAGGCCTAAATCATGTTCGGCTACCATAATTGTCTGCACATTTTCAATTTTACTTCAATCGGACAATTTCTAGAGAAGTTCAACATGGCGAATTCAAGATGGTGACCAAACATCAAAATATAATATGGCCTATGACCTTCTCGACAAAATACTCTTTCAAAAAAAAAAACTGCATCAAAATCGGATCACCCGTTGAAGAGATATGAAGCCATAGACAGACAGACAGACAGTCAGACAGACAGACAGACATACGCGTCAAACTTATAACACCCTTCTTTTGGGGTCGGGGGTTAAAAAATAAAGTCCAACAATTCCAAAAACTGACACTCCACACCATGTGATCAGTTTTAAATCATGCACTGGTTTCCGATGAAGTTGCTGAGATTCTACGACCAGTTTCGAACATTTTATGTGTTGACGCAACCACTTCGTCTAATGTCTAATGAAAGTGATCTTCATTAGACATTAATAAGCAGTTTAGCGCATTTGCATGCAAGAATTCTCTGTAGAATGTCATCTGAACCGCTTTATCACCATCCTATAGCTTTTGCATGATCTGAATTTTGAAAGATCTGAGAGTCCTTTTAGAAATTTGCAGGGCTGATGATTTTTTTTGCATACCGCATTGTACTTTGGTGATAACACGAACTATTTCAATAATTTCAGGTATTCGAACGGTTCGAACATCAACTTTAATGGTATTCTTCCACGCCTTTCGACACTGAATTCTCACCAAAAAACTCATTGGGTTTGGAGATTGACCCACTTCTAATAATATAAACGCTTTTACTGTATAAACACGTTGGCTAATTGAAAAGAACGGAGGAAGGGGAAGAGAAAAAGGAGAAAGTTTTTAATGTATGTTTTTTATGTTCAATCATTACTCTGGATTGGCTCAAGCGGTTTCGGCTTCGCTCTTTCTCAAACTGCAAGGTATGGCTCTCCGGTGACCTCACAATAATTTCATAACTGGCCGACGCGACGGTGAAATTTTATTTCATAATTTTTAGCGACCTCTTTTGAAGGCGAATATTTGTTTTTCAATTATTTCTTCCTTAGCATATTGGAAAATCCGTATAATTACATCTCAAATTTTGAATACTATAATCTTTTTTCGAAGGTGTCCCTAATTATACTACAATACAGTGATCATCCAAATATTAGAATAAACATCTTAAATACAATTCTGGGAAAGTGGGATAATAATACAGTAAAATTAGTAGTTGACCCGGAACAAGTTGATTTCTTAGGGATTGTATTCTATAGCTATTCAGGACTCTCTGACTAAAAATCCCAAAAAATCCGCCGTGCAGAAATGAAGAAAAATGCGCGCCATGTTGAAACTAGGCACTTTTTTCCTTTAATCGGTAATAGCCCACACGGATGACACTTTAAGAAAAAAAGTAAAGAGGCGAAATATTGAGAGAAAGAACTTTTAATGTGACCCATTTATATATGAAAACATAAAGGGAACCCCATAAAAAGGGGTGGTTTTTGGCCGTTTCAGGGGGTTGCGGCGCACAGTGTGGAATTTCCGTAATCTAGGCGGTCAAAATACCATTTTGGCAAGTGTATAATATTTTAATAAACATCTTAATTTCTGAAAGTAAAATGATCAAACTTCATAAGCATATATACATTTTTTTATCAGCAACATTCAAAACATCCAAACAAGTGTCGTAAACTGTCGTGTTTCCTTGTTCACGCTATACCAAGTAGGGATAAACTGAATTGACACGCTTCAAGTTTTTAGTTAAGTACAAGTGTTCCTGCGGTTTACATATGTTTTAGTGACAATATTATTTTAATGGTATTTGAAGGTAAGTGGCCACATAATTTTTTTTTTGAAAAATTATTCTATGAGACTAAAAAAGAAGATAAAAGTTTGAGCTTGAGATAACATGGAAAAATTATATTTTATAAATAAATAACTAAACTTTTAAGTCATACCTCCGCAGACTATCTTCAACTTCTTATATTCAAAAAAAAAGGTTAGTTTGTGTACTTCTAATATCAGAAAGAAAAAGTTGCGCGAGTTTGCCCTTTCACTAATTCTCTCTTAATTTCAGAATGAGTGTCGAAATTTCTCGGAGGTCAATTTTTGAAATATGGGTCTCCAATCTCAGGCAAAGCAAGTCAGATGCCATAATGTCTTATATTTTACAACAGTTACTCATTCACAAATAGCGTTCTGATCAGCATTCGTAAGTCAGTAGACCTTGCTTGCAGTAAGATAGAGCAAAGATGGGCTAGTCGGGTAGACATCAAGAGCGATTTTTAAAACATAATGGTTCTTGGCTTGATGGTAGTTTGTTTCTGCCTGATATTGCTTCCTTGGCCTTTTTTTATTAATGTGCCCTGCTTTGCTGGGGCACCAGAGAGTTCTTTAACTATCGACGCTGAATCCCTATTACCTACTGCTTTATGCAATTTTATTACACTTACAAGCGATAGTTCTTCGTGAGAAGCAGAATTAACGAGATGAAGAATTTTACGTTTCTTACTTTTGTAGCTGGACTCGTCAAATCTTGTTGGGGCCTACCGCATGAAGTAGAGGTTATAGCTTGGTAAACAATGTCAGATAACAACCATCAAGCCAATAACCATTACGTTTTAAAAATCGCTCCTTGATGTCTATCCGACTTAGCCCATCTTTGCCCTATTATGCTGCAAACAAGGTTTACTGACTTGCGAATGCTGCTCAGAATACTATTTGGGAATTAGTGGTTACCTAACTTTTGTAAAATATAAGACATTATGGCATCTGACTTGCTTTGCCTGGGATTGGATATTTCAAAAATTGACCCCCGAGAAATTTTGACACTCATTCTGAAATTAAGAAAAAACTAGTGAGAGCGCAAGCTCGCGCAACTTTTTCTTTCTGATATTAGAAGTACACAAACTTTTTTTGAATATAAGAAGTTGCGGAGGTATGAGTTAAAAGTTTAGTTATTTATTTATAAAATATAATTTTTCCATGTTATCTCAAGCTCAAACTTTTATCTTCTTTTTAGTCTTATAGAATAAATTTTCAAAAAAAAAATTATATGGCCCCTTACCTTCAAATACCATTAAAATAATATTGTCACCAAAACATATGTAAACCGTAGGAAGACTTGTACTTAACTAAAAAGTTGAAGCGTGTCAATTCAGTTTATCCCTACTTGGTATAGCGTGAACAAGGAAACACGACAGTTTACGACACTTGTTTGGATGTTTTGAATGTTGCTGATAAAAAAATATATATATATGCTTATGAAGTTTGATCATTTTACTTTCAGAAATTAAGATGTTTATTAAAATATCATACACTTGCCAAAATGGTATTTTGTCCGCCTAGATTACGAAAATTCCTCACTGTGCGGCGGTCAAAAACTTCTCCCACCACTCAGTGCTCAGCACCCTCGAAGGTAATCTCGTCTTTACACGAAATATTTACAAAAAACTCGTCAAATAATGCTTCATTACATAGACTAATAGGTTAATTGGAGTAAATAATTTTTAGATTAGTGGTTGGCTGTTTGGTTAGTGCCAAAAAAAAAACAATTATGAATATTACTGACTGCATGTTCAAACGGCAAGTACACTTGGCTCTCACTCTGGAGACCATGGTCTGATTTCCGGTCATGGTAAAAGGACTTTTTCAAATATAAAGAAAAAAAATTAACCCTAGTTTACTCAGATACAAGATGTTTGTCCCTTATCTCGAAATGTGTAGCTCCCCGCACAATGTCGCCTCAGGGATAGCATAACATAAACATAAACACACCACGTATAGTAAAGAGGGGGGTTATATTACCAGTTTTTTCAATTCAATTCAATAACAATTTATTAAGAATCATTCTTACAAGAAGCGCCTAATCGGGTGCTGGTCCAGAACCTGCCGTGCAACCGCGGCGCGTAGCGTTGTGGTGAATGCGCGGCTGAGTGAAGCAGGTCGATTTGGCTGAAACGACAGGTATTTGTGGGTTAGCACTCCTGTTTAAAAAGATAAAAACCGCTGCCCAAGGAATCACTACTTCCACATCCAGATTCTCTATCCAAGTCACTCACAACGAAAAAACTTTGTATGTGAAAATAATTGTTTATGGAACTTTAATAATATAATATTTGAAATCCTCTACCCCAAAAACCCATAAAACGATACCCCACATCGGTAGTTGGGTGGGGGTGGTGATAGGGGGTGGTAGTGGGGGGGGGGTGGATGAAGTAAAAAAATATTTTGAGGTTTCTGGTTCCTGTACATGCCCTAAATCACATTTTTTTTTTCATCCCCTTTAATAAGGAGGTGGGGGTGGTAATGGGGGTGGCAAATGCCAAAAATTTTTTTGAGACCTCAGCTTCTCTTGTATATGTTAAATACCAATTTCATGGACTCTTACCTGCTTGACTTACCCATTTACCCCAAATTTACCCCAATTTACCCCCCAACCCTTCGACGGAACAAGATGAAAATATAATCTAGTTCTAGATCTCGTTAAAGTACATATGTGTACCAAATTTCAAGTCAATATCTCAAACGGTTCCAGAGTAAACGTGCGCACAAAAAAAAGTTACAGACAGACAGACCGACAGACAGAAATTTTTTTTTCGCTCAAACTTAAAATCTCGACGTTTCATGACATTTTAAGCCTATTTGGGCAATAAAAATTTTTAAAAATTTTTTTGTCGTTACTATACTTCCACTGGACGTGGAAGTAAAACTTAAAGCTAACAATTTAGTTGTCTATAGGACATGAGAACTTTTAGAAACTTAAAATTACACTTTGGTTTTTATTTGCACGGAACACTGTACACTGTATTTATAAATTCTGATTGCTGATACGGGGAAACTCAACGAAAAAACCTGTTCGAGCTAATGACGTCCTTCATCCCGGTGGTCGTACCGCCTACGGGAAGGTGGGGTGAAAGGAAAGTTGTAATTTAGAGAGTTTGGATTTTTCAAGAAGTTATTGGCCGAGGAGGGGTTTTGAAAAAAGGAGACAAAAAAGGACAAAAGAACAAACATTAACAAAAATAACAAAAAGAGAGATGAGTAGTGGGGATTGGAGGTAAAAGGTGATTAAAAGTAAAATGTGGTGAAAGAAAATTGTGGTATAGGAAAGTGTGGCTAGGGAAGTTGCCGAAAGATAGGCAACGCCTGGTATGGTAATAGGTGTTTCAGGTTGAAAAGTATGGCATTATGCTGTCTGATTCGTGTTATATCGCGGGTTAGTGGACTATCACCCAGTTTGAATTGGTAGAATTTTTGTGATATTTCTTGGACGAAGTCCGCTAGAGAGGTTTTGTCATGACAACGTGCGTAGAGATCTCTGAGGGAGGTGTATGATAAATTTGTGTTCTAAGACTCTAAGTTTCCACATTGTCGAGGCCGGGATGGTGCACCATTATATACAGTAATTTCTTATTCGCCCTGTCCAGGAGTGGATACAGACTCCTGGACATGGAGTACACCTTGCGTGTAGTTTCGTTTATGTGTATGTTAAAGGTCAGTAGTTTGTCCAAGGTATATTAGATTATATTACCTATAATATAATATGGTATGTGATTACTGAGGAAAAAACAACGCGTTTCATATTCAGTAATCATATTCGAAACTAGGTAACCTTATCCGAAAAAAATATCTGACGCATTTTGTGGTGTACGATTGCATTTAATAACTACATTAAATTTCCGGTCATGTAATTAAAGAGATCATCTGCTTCTACGACTGCGTCACTGAAAGGAATGATGAACAAAGTAGCGCTAATTGCCCTGAAGTTTTATAGTATTAGCAGAGATGTTACTTAATTGAAGGAAAGGTGATTTAAGAAAAATTTGATAAAAATGTAAAGATCAAGATTTCTAATGAGCCTTTCCTACGTAATTGAACTTGATGTTTATTATGTCATAAATCATATATTAACACCTAACAAATATTGTATATATACACGTCATATCGTATAATATTTTAATTTTAAATGGATATTTTAAAAATAAAAATATTGTCTACTTTACCCCATATTTCAAACAAGTAAACGCGCTCAAATTACGTCATGGACGGACCCTCCAACCAAAATTAAACAATTTCCGGCTTCATACGAACATTAACCGAACCTGTTGACATTTTTGAATTTTACGTCTCGTCTGGAAACCTGCCGATGAGACTATTTCCATGTTGCCCAATGTATACGAATGTTTAACGTTAGAGGAAATGTTTTAATTATTTTACTAAATAATATCTACTCTTTATCTCCGCTTTTGAAAATAATGAGTTTCCATTGAATAATACCGCCTACTATAATAAAAATGATAATAATTAACAGAAGAAACACACTTTATATGTCGGCTCCCAACAAATAACTGACACTTGGTAACACTGATGGAAATAATAATTAAAAAATAGTTCTCTTATTTACGTTGTGATCGTACGTATCTAGTATTTTGACTTTATAACTTTGTTTCTTATTAATTATTTAAAAGTGTGTGTGTCTGTGTGTGTGTGTACTGTGTAGATATTAAAATGGAGAAAGGTTTTGAGAAGGCAGCAAGTGATAATCTTCCTATTATTGACAGTGAAGTGGTGAATGACATATGTCTCAGACATGAATTTTTTGTCAGCAGAAGTGAAAAATGTAAAAACTAAGCGATAAGTTATTAATTAGCACCTAAACTTTCATTTAACTTAAAGGGACCACTGAAATAGAGTCTTGTTTATTCAATGTAATAAAAGAAGTATTAATAGATGAAAATGATCAAAAAGTGTTATCCTGTGAATGTCCTGTCATGACTGCCAATTCGGTAAAGCTAGAAAGAGACAAACACTTATATGTACAGTCTGCTCATATGTAGCCTCTACTCAAGATTTGTAGAGTATAAGCACAGAATAAGGAACTACCAGAAGCGGCACTCTTAGCACCGCCTTTGATGTTTTTTTGTGACCTTCGCCATTTTGTTGTTGGTAATGTTTATAAACAAACTTTACACAGGCGTTATTCGAATGAGAATTCTATTTATAGTGGGTATTAAAACTATTAAAGTAAACTGGATATACGAACAATAGTATTCTTAATATAAAGTCACAAAATGTATTAAAATCAATACAATATCTCGCCTGAGAAAATCTGTAATTTCTTACTGGGAGGTCGTTCTGGAGAAATATTTTTTTTCTGTTTAAATTACCAAATTGAGGAAAAATAGTAGGTAGTGCTGTTAGTAACAATCTATTTTGATACGTATTTGTCGTGTGCACAACTTAAAATTGTTATAAAGTTCGGCTGAACTTTTACTTGCCAAATTCCCACGATCGCATGCCTCCAACCACAATACGGATCTTAAAAGAAGAAAGGTTCACAATTACTTGGAAATATCTTATAATTTACATCAATAATAAAATACCTTTGGGAAGGAATCCTTAGGAAACCTAAATAAACTATTCTCTTCTTTTCCTGTCGTATTACTTGTACATTCCTTAACAGCGCAAACGGTTCCACCTCGTTTACTCATATCGCTATTAAAACTTACTATTAACCCAGCACAATAACACTAAAACCTTTTAAGAATTCATTTCGGTATTATGTCACAGACTGTCATTTACGGCACTTTATTGTTTTAACCTAAAACAATAAATGAACTGACGGATGTACCAACAACAAAATGGCGGCAATGGAATTTTGGCGGGAAGCTCAAGTGTCGTTTCTGGTAGTTCTATTTTCTGTGGTATAAGGTTCTCTCGTATTCAGCTTTTAGGCGAGAAGTGAGTACGGGGATGAATAGTCAGACTATCCTTGTTCTTCGAACGCGCAGTAGCGGTGCAGTTATCTCTTTCTAAAAGGACGGTCCGTACTGGCCCGAAATATGGCCAGAAGTATACTATGACTTGTAGTGTTATATTCTACAACTTATACTGATTACCACCATGTAAAATGGTGACTCAAATACGAGGTAATTACCCCCTACCTCAGGCGGGTCATTGCGAGCTTGTTCCAGTTACGATTTCTTTGCTTAATTATTAACATTACACAAATTCTTACAATATCTTGCATCAGGATCTGCATCTGGTGTGATTTCACACCAGCTGCTCATTGGCTAATGACATTTTTTGGTGGGGATCGTGAGTTACGAGGCCACCTTAGACTCTACCAATCTTGACCTCTACTAAGGGTGCTAGAGTTACTGATTGGTCCGTCCGCCGAATGCGTCATTAGTGGAGAAATAATGCCGCCAATTTTAAATTCGTAAAACAATAATTTTTTGTAGAAAAGAAGCAAATTTCGCAAAAAAGAAAAAATACGGGTGTTTTTCTAAAGAGAACTTCTCATATATTCAATAAAGAAAAACATGGGAAAGGCCTATTGTTAGAATTTCTTTGTTTAAGTGTTATGAATTTTCACTTAAATTTTTAAAGGAAAAGTAATGACGTCCATTTATTTCATTTGAGTAATTTATAAAAATGTTCAGAAAATACTGGTTCACAAAACGAGAAATTTTTCACTTGGCCGCTAGACCACTTTGAAGTTGTATAAATTATTCTAGTCTAATAAAAATGTTTTTGGTTTGAAACCAATTTTCTGTTCTTTTCGACGTATAAATATTGATTTTAACTGTCTACCATTGATTTTGTAAAGGCGTAGCGATGCCAGTGACGTAAAATTGACTTAATTACCTTAATCTTCCTAGGAAAAAAACAGTATCTCATGCAAAAGTTATTAAAGTGTAAATTATTTGACAACATTTATGATCTGCCTCAGAAAAAAATAAACATATATAAAGAGGTAATACGAAGTTGTTTTTGTAGTAGCCGTAATTTATTTATTAAAGTTCTTAATTGAGATATAAATTATTTTTATGCTCTGTGACGCACGCTGGCCAAACCTCGCGGAACAGTGCACAAACACACAGTCTAATTCGGCATTCAGTGCATTTAACACCTCATTAAATAGTAAAGGAATACAAGGGAGCGACCGGATGGAGCTGAAACAAAACAGGATGTAAATTATTTAGTGTTTTATGAAAGAATTACCTTGTGCACGTAGGTAAATTTTGTTTTCAGTAATTGCGTTGCATATTTCAAAAAGGGTATTTACACGCAATAGGCAGCGCATATGGCGCATTATACAGAGTGCAACTAAAATGCACCAAGAATGGTAATAATGAGACATTTTACCACTGAACATATTAAAAATAGATTTTAAGGTTCTAGCTGACTTAGTTATCAGTTATGGAATAATAATCTGGGGTGAGACTATAATGCACACATGTTCCCCTCATATACAAGGTGTAATCAGTTTCATGTCATTCAAAAAACTGGTAATGGGGATCGACTAGACAAACAAAAAACCTCCATGACTTTTTCCTCTAGGGGAACTGAAAAAAAAACTGACCTAGGTCAACAATTTGAATATTAGGGTAGGAAACATTTGGGAACCACTGTCTTTCTACGTCAATGGCCGTGTACTTCCCGATTATACAACATTTAAATTGTCATAAAAAAGTGCAAAGATTACCGACCGACTCGTTCTCGCCGGCTCGCGGCGGCCCGCGGTTTCAAAGCAAAGAAGGGCGGTACCTTTGATGACCGCCTCAACCGAACCAATTATAAAAATATAAATAATTCGTTATCTCTTTTTGCAGAACTGCAAGCAAATGATGGGCGTAGAGGTTTAAACACAGCATTTCTTTACATGTGTGTTTTTTTAATTTAGAACAAAATATTGGAGCTTTTATTGTTGTTTATAATCTATCAGATTTAAATGAGATTTATCAACATTTGTAACCTAAATGAGTGTTCTGGGTTAAAAGCTTAAAAAATGAGAAATTATTGCTTGACATTGGGAAATAAAGAGTTAGATGTCTGAGATACGATAACAGAAAACAATTATGTATATTTTAAGTTGGGAAAAAAATCTGGTTTATTTAACGAATTGCCAATCAGGTATCGGAAACTAAAATATTCGATAAATCTAGAACTTACCAATAAATTATTGTTATAAAGCTGTTCCGCAGCAGCTGCATTTCCACGATATTCTCCATACATCAGAGCATATCCGCGAGCTCTGGATAAGTGTAATTTCCCATAGCGTTCAAAATCTGCGTTTTAAAATACCATACTAAACTATCAACTAACGTTGTCAATAAAGAAAATAAAAATAAAAACTTGGTCCAAAATCCAAAAAGCAACACAAAAAGAACAAACAAATAGTGTCTGTATGTAATCAAGAACTTAACGACTTGAACGGTAAGTCAATAAAATAAATCTTAACTATAACTGTAAATACGTGGCCCAAAATTCAAAAAGAACAAAAGCGACATACAAAAACAACGAACGGTGTGTACTTAACGAAGTGCCCACAGAAACTAAAATATTGCACAAGGGAGAGTATAGTTTTCTTCAGATCTACTAAGCACTCAGAAGACGCCGACGTCTTTCATCTTTACCGCACCACTAAAGATCTTACCTTACCTACTTTTAAAAAGCCATAAAAAGTGTGATGATTATCAACTTGTGTCCTCGCCGACGCGCGGTCTCTAACAAAGGAGCGTGATACTTTGAAAGAGCCCTATTAGCGTATTTGATGGTTAGAGGCGCCGACATACGCGAAGATAAAAGCCTATCCCAACATTCCAGCAGTTCTCAAACAATATTACTGAATCGAAATTTTTGTTTATTTATTTATTTTTTTCTAAAACTATGGGCTTTAGACCCCATGTTATTATAAGGTTTTTTGTTCGTTTAGTCGTTCTCCACCAGCAGTTTTTTAATGACATGAAACTGATTACACCCTGTATAGCCCCGTCGTTGAAGGTATTTACCTCCAAAAACTTGCAAAATGAGTAATTTCTTTTAATGAGTTCGTTAAAGTGTATAGAACCATATCCTGAAAAGTTTACATTCGCTCGTATGCAGAACATAAAAAGAATGACAAGAAAATTTTTTCATCCATTTTTTCAAAATTTTGAAATTAAGTCAAGGTAGGAAAAAATAAAAAATACAGGTGAATAGATCACGTGCTTATGAACAAAAAGTAGTCTAACAAAATTTATCGCTAAAACCACCGGATTCCCGGAAAAAAATAGTCAAGTAACGTTATCACTCGGAGCGAGATCCATGCATGCGCGCGCTCGAATACGCATGACTGTGACACCGACGCACTGAATTATATGTCACTAAATCAGAATTTGTTCAATCCATATGAGTGTTGGTTCATTTAAAAGATGGAAATTGTAGCTTTCCGATGCTTTTTGTTTTAAACAATACAAGCAAAGGATGGATGGGAAAAATATACATATATTATCACGCCCGAACTCAATCGTCGCAATAAAAAATATAGAAAAAAATAAAAGCCCCTCAAAAAAATTCTTTCTTCATTGAGAACTGTTAAAATGTGTGTATACTTCATAATTATTATGGTTTATTAAGTTGTAGTAACGTGGATTCACAAAAAAAGTACATCTTAAATCATTTTAATTTCCTTGCTTGATGATTTTTTGATAAATATATGTATTGGAGGCTGTAACTTGCCGAGAGAAAATAAAATATCACTATTTCGGAAAAAATGGATACTTTCCGAATGTTCAAACACAAATTCGTTTACTTGTATGCATTTTTTAGAAAATACGATCAATCATGATCAGAAATAGCAATTTTCACGATCTTATCCTTATAACTCTCTATAGTTTTGAATATAAATTCTGGAACTTTTCCAATACATTAACAAATGTATAAGGAATTCATTGGATATAGTTGAAATTTAATACAGTAAAGTCAAGTAAAAATTCATGCGAGTGACGGCGCGGCAGATCTACTTCGAGCCAGCGGCTATGTATGCGTTCATTATTATATATTTTCTCTCTATACTCACTATTTATCCTCCTATTCACTAAGAAAAATGTGTAATTGGAAAGAAAAAAAAGCTTTATTTTACTCGTTAGAACTACTTAGAATTTTTAGAAGTTCCACAGTATGCATTTAACCGTATGCTTGGCCGCGCAGAGTAACAAAGTTACTCAAAACAATTTTTTTCCAGGAATACCGTGGCTTTAGCGATACATTTTATTGAGACATTTTTTGTTCAGAACCACGTGATCTATCCACCTGTATTTTTTATTTTTTCCCACTCTGACTTAATTTCAAAATTTTGAAAAAATAGATGAAAAAAATTTTTTTTCACTTCTCATTTATGTTCTGCATCCGGGTGGAATGTAAACTTTTCAGGATATTATTCTGTACACCTTCATGAACTCATTGAAAAAAAAATATTCATTTTGCAAGTTTTTGGAGAAAATTTTCTCTGTCGTCTGGGATAGTATGGTAACTCAAAAATACACAATGAAAGTAATACTGACAAAGATATGCATGTAAGTATCCTATACGTCTTCTTTTTCCTGTAAGTAAAGTGTTTAATATTCGTTTCCTGTGTATATATTGGCGTTGACCACGTACATGTTCAGAAGATTATCACTAAGGCAATATATTTCTTGCACCTACAGCATTTGACATAATATCTCTAGATGTAAAAACTTGAAATGTTTGCACATCATAAAGGACCCCACACATTTCTTATGGAAAGTGGCCCTTGGTGAAAATGGCTGAAATTAAAATATGTTGTTCCTCTTGATCCGTAAATCAAAAGTTCTCATGGGCAGAAAGTCTGAAAATTGACAGTTTTCGAGATACAAGGGGGTGAAAAGATGATTTTACAGAATTTTATGGTTTCTTATAGGAAGTGGCCCTTGGTGAAAATGGCTGAAATTAAAAATTTGTTTATCAAAAGAATTCAGAGATCTTTAAGCAAAGCCATCGCCATTAGGTAAATAAGAAAAATTTGTATCGAGAGAAAAAAACAATTTTTAGAGAGAGCGTCGTTAATAATCTACGGTAGTGCAGCCATTTCTTAGCTATCAAATATCTCTTACATCTTCTTGAACCCGCCTGGGAGTGAAAAATCACACACGAACAAGGGAGAACGCGACTGGTGCCCAGACGCTGGGTGATAGGTTCTTCTACATTATTGCCGTTTTCAATAATAATGAGGCGTTCCTGCTAAACTAATCGGGGTTATTCTTTCTCAAAAGCGAGTTATATTATCCCTTTAATTTTGACTTATGCTAAATATTAAATGAAATACAATAAATAAGTTGATGTTTTGCATATTCTCATATACAGATTCCAAAAAATAAACATAATAATAAACCTTGTTATTCCAATAATAAATAATATAAAAGGTAAATAACCATGTAAAATATTCAATAAAATAAAATTGCCAATTTTATACACACCGTCAGCAAATATAATGGAATATTTTCATTGATTTCAAACGTTTATTTTTAATTTCCGTTTTAAGACTGAAAATAAATAAATTACTAATTAAAATACTTGGAATATGTTGAAGACACAGTATTTCTTGAAACTCACAGATTTCATGTGAAAACTGATTTTCTAACAGATGGTGGAACTACGCTACAAAATAATATTGCATTGTAAATAATTTAATGATAAATTATATAAAACGACAGCTAGATTGTATCCCAGATATATGAAGGAATACTTCGGAAGTGTATATAACAGTTTAGGTTAAATAACACCGAAAGTACCTGTACCTTTTTCCTGGGATGCCTCCACTTGAAGCTATTCGTTCTTAAAGATTAAATTTTGAGGAAGATCTGCAATTTGCTCGTAACTTCCAAACTACTATATCAATAGTAACAAAATTTAACGGTACACATAGTAAATAGCTGTGATTGAAAAATATTATGCCTTTCGTATTTTGCTTAGGAAGCAGAATGCTCATGGTGCTTTTGGTCACCCTAAACTTCTACGTTAGATACATTTCTAAAGAAAAGATACTCTTGTTTAACACCGATAAAACGACCAGTTTTCGAGAATTTATTCTCCCAGTCACTATTTTCTTCATTTTTTAATCCTCAAAAAATCTTACAATATGGATACTATACTATATTGATTTTTTTGGACATAAGTATTTAGACACTTTTTGAAAGCCAAGTTAAAGTTTATTTTATTCCGAATGATCATATGTAGAACAAAAATTATGTATGTAAATTACTTCGAAAATAATGATGAAACTTTAGGGATCTGCACTGCTATGATCATTCACATAATTCAACAACATGGTATTTTGAGAATTTCAATTAAATACTTCAGGGGCCCATGAAAAACTAATTCTTTAAGAGAAATTACAAGGTCGCGGTTATCATGACTACTCGGCGTTTTTATCTTGGTTACGAAATGCAACGATTTGCCTGTAAAAAAAGTATGCACGAAAAAGTCTGCATAAGAAATCTCGTACTAGTCTAGAATACCGCACGATTGTCCAAATTTGGTTGAGAAAGCGTTTCATTACATCACAGTTCTCTTTTGTTCTCCCACAGGATGAGACGAATTTATCTAAATTTTTTTTAAAGCGTTTGCAGTTTGACTTTCGAGAACACCAAGGTTGTGATTTTTGTAGGTCTTGAGGATAAAAGAATGGTTGTCTCTATTAATTATACCATAGAAATATTCAGCGAGCCTCTTACAAAGCGGTAAACATGGGAATGGTTTTGCATATTGTAAACAGCTTAGCTACGAATATGGTCGTTTACTCGACACAGATGTGTTCAAGTTAAGAAAGTGAAATATATAAAAATATGGATGATATGTGGCACTTTCAAAAATGGGAAGTGCATTTCCATTAATAGGACATGCAGCAGACTGTCAATGAAATAGCAAAGTCTACTTGCTTGGCACGTATTCACGGAATGTGACGAGACATCGTACATTACTAAAATTGCGAAACGGGGCGAACGTAGATGCATCTTCACTGTGTATGTATCCTCGATACTCATCTCTCGATGAAGTCTATATCCCCATCTAAAAATTTGCCTTGTGCAAAGAAATGTTTTTATATATTGACACCTTAAGTAGGGTTTTTTAGCTATTTTCCCTACAGAAGTTTAAAATATAACTCTCTTACCTTAATATTAACACAGCAACTAAAAGTGAAACCAACTTAGATATAAAATTCCATAAAATACGGCTAAACTATACAGAGACCGTCTTCAAATTAATAAAAACAAATTCAGAAAATCATCTGCCATAACGCCAGATCGTCGCGTCACTTTACGTGCTTAGTCGCGTACTTGTCACGCAATGTATTATATTTATCGATTGTAAACTGAATAAGATGATAAAAATATGAATTTTTAACCGCAGTTAAATAAAATAAAAGATACAGTAATTTGGTATCCTCGATACTCCAGTGAAGCATCGGACAGCGCGGTTAGTACTTGGATGGGTGACCCATCTTGGGAAACACAGCGATCTCGTTCCACCTTCTAGCGGCTTGTATACGCGGAAGCTATGTAATTTCAAGACGAGAATTACGTAATGGATATACCATCCTTCGGAGAGGATGTAAAGCAAGCGGTCCCTTATTTATTAAATGTTAGGCAAGTAAAAGATCCCTACTCTTCTTACGAGAAGAGGTTGGGTCTCCTGGCATCGGTGATAGGCCCTGGTAGCGGAAATAGGCCGACGTTAAATAAATAGATAAAAAAAAAATTGCGAAACCAACAAACTTAAAAGTATTTGTGAAGCGATTTAGGAGCTGTATTATTGACGGAGGAAGCCATCTCTGCAACGGAGAGGCTTTCCACGAAACTATAGAGACTGACAAACCACTCGAAACTCTCCCATGTGGGTAAAATTGTCATAACTGTAAGACTTTTTAAATATTTTTAGGTTAATTATTCCGTAGAAAAAACTGATTCCGTAGAACATGCGCTTTTTGGTCAAGCATCTGTCAAGAGGTAACGCAGCACGGCTTCACATACAGCAGAGTTTCTGGCATTCAGCAGAAAATGTGCAGTAAACGTGGGAAACGCATTTATTTGTGACTCTGTGCTGGCACTCCTTGAAAATTGTAGCTGATAACTGGATGCGTTAACCCTTCGCGCAAGTACCTAAAACTAATTTGTACTAGTAGCACAGTAATTCTAGGAATCTGGTTGCAATGAAGGTGAGTTCGACAGTCGACAAAGGAATGGAGTTGGGGAGACATAATCGTGAGGAGTTCAGAAAATTAGTACAATTTTCAAAAAAAAAAACAGCTGCCGTTGATACTCGCGTGTAATACTAATGCCTATTAAACGGTGTGGGGCACCTCAGTCATCAATCTGAGAACCACAGCACTACTGAAATTTCTGTACGCTTCAGACCTGGATATTATAAACAGAGGCAGTGCTCCTACGTTTGTAATCCAAGGAAGACAAGAAGTAATTGATCTAACTCTTATGTTATTATAATGGAGTACATAACACTTTTATTCTGCTGGAGGGTTACGTCGGAACCCTGTAGATCGGACTATCGACACATAAAATACGTCCTGGAGGGGAACCGATTAGAGCCTGTTACGTACAGGAATTCCAAATCCACTGACTTAATGTCTTACATAGGGTGCAAGAAAATCTGAAGGATGTGTCCTAGATATCAAGAAAAAAGCGAGAAATGAAGACAGCAGTTATTCAGTTGCAGTCATTAACTCCGCGTTTGAAAATAGTTGCCCCTTGCAAGCAGCAAGTAAATAAAGTTGCCACATGATGGAGAAATAATTTGGTTGCGTAAAGAAACACAAATCTTATATAATAGAAATAAATGAGAAATAAAGAGGGATTTGTAAAGTGTACGACGTTATTGTACTTGGTCTTGCAAACAAAAAAGTCAATAGCCGTAATCCCCAAAATTGAGCTATTTCTGAGATATTAGTTTGCGATGCCGCTTAAGTGCATAAATTATACTGGCCTACAAATGGAAAAAAGTCATGCTCCGCGAACTAAACCATTGTATTCCCATTTATTTTGGCTCGCTGAAATTGAATATGACCTCAGTTGTGGCCTTACTTATCATGAATTTTTCAAGTATTTCAAAAAAGTGCTTTTTTCTTAGATGGTTACACTGTATGTCTCAAGATGTTAAATACAGAGGCACACACACAAACCAGACCAAACCAGTGTATCCTTATGTATTTGGATTCGCTGAAACCGAATCCGAAATCAGAATAGCCAGACCCCTAAAAAAGGGGTCTGGCCTGCGAATCGGACCAGTATATCTTGATGTATTTGGACCCGCTGAAACCGAATTCGAAGTCAGAATTGTCAGATTCGCTCGTTTTTCACCCCTGACCCCAAAAAACACCCCCAAAACAAATAAAAGTGGTCTGGCCGGCCGACCAGATTGGTGTATCCTCATGTATTTCTATCCGCTGAAACCGAATCCGAAGTCAGAATTGTCAGATTGGGTGGTTTTTCATCCCCAACCTCCAAAAATAGTCTGTCCGGAGGACCATATCAGTAGCAGTGTATATAGCAAGGATACTGAAACACTTAGTTTAACGAAAATTATTAATATTTATATCTTAGTTTGACATAAACAAAAGTAATTCACGCCAAAGTAAGTGCGGCGGCTCGCGGCTAGCCGATCTGGTGCGGGGCGGGGAACCGTGGGTCCTATTTTAGCTGAACCAGAGGAAGACTCAACAATTTCGCAGAACTTGACCAAAACAGATTATCTCACTATATAAAGAAAGTTAATAAGAAAGATGTTAATTGTGGCGCCATCCACAGCGTGAGTGATATTACCTAACTTTCTCTATTATATTAAAACCAGCTCCTGTGGAACAGCCTGGAATATAATCGGACAGCACAAATAAATATAATAAAAAAATTGAAGTTAAGATACAAATCTACTTTTTATTAAATCTTTTAAGTGATGAAAATTTAACATAAAAGTTTAATGCAATTATCAATAAATGACATGAAAGTATAACGAAATTATCTTAATGATACAGCACAAAAGTTTATAACCATGTTATGGTCAAATATTCGGAGCACTATAAAAATTACTAGAAAAATATACACTTTCTCACCACCTGATGATGGGTGTTGTAGAGACGAACCCTAGGTGAGGTCTCGTAGTCTCTGCTAGGATACCACGCTCCGCACTCTTTGCTGCGACCCGATGGTAAGATGTCTCGATACTGCTACGCCTAAATATTTGCCTGAAGTTCTATTATATTTTCCACGAAGGTAAGTTGAAATATGACAAGATTCTTCTATTATCAGCTACTGATATAATGACGGTTGATTATGAGACGACCAGTCTCCACAGTTAAACTTGAGTAGTTATTACGTAATGACGTAATTATGTAGTATTATAATGGTTGATTTAGAGATGACCAGTCTCCTACTGCTTGAGCAATAATTAATAGATGTGGTTGATTACGAGATTACCAATCTCTTACTGTATGATGCGTGATTGATCATAAACTTTAAGTAACTCTAAGTAACTTTATAGGGAACTTTACTACTTTAAATAGGATACTTCTTAAGTCTTTAGGAACTTATTGTAAAATTTAGTAACTTTTTGAGAATACTATTTGAATGCTTTATTATAGAAACTTTTTTGAGAACGGTAGAACTTCTGGCAAAGTTAAAAAAAAGGAGAAACAATTCGTTAGCACGTGGTAGTAAAAAATAAGGTTATGATTTAAAAAAATTAAATAAATTCAACAAATTGAAAAATATATCTGAAGGCTGCAATATATTGTGAATTAAAATTATTTAAGAAAATAAATTACCTTTAAAATGTATGGATTACACTAGATGAATAATAATAATTTTAAAATTAACACTTGGCATCTGCCAATTTGATTATCAAACGAAGTTAACTGTTATTTACCGTTGCAGAACAATCAATGATTAAGTGAATGGACTCTAAAATGAAAACTATTATCCCCTCTAAGAGATCTGCGCGGTAGTCGAAAAGTTTACAAATTGGCAACCTAACATTCTACAATGAGTATAATATGTTGGAAACCCTATTAATCACTACTTGAATTTATTCATTAATACAAATGCGATTAGATATAATTAACGTCGAGAGTTTCGAGTGTGGTATGGTAGCAAAAGGCTATAACATAAAATAAATACATATAGTCCAGTCAAATTAGACATCATAAAAAATTTTGCGTACTGCGGACTTTTTTTATGGAAGTTGTTTAAGAGGGCATAATAAGCAAGCATAGAAAACTACACCCTGCTACACCATGTGCGTCCCCTATTTTTAGGGGTTGAAACTTTGAAATTTTACTTATGTGTCCATATCTATTTCCCTATTGCCCGTAGGGCTCTTTATCAAGTTACACTTTTTGAAGATTCATCCCTCCTCTACATAATACATATATTTCAAATTTGCAGTAGGACAAACGGTTTTGGCTGTACGAGGCCGGAAAGGTCGCGCTGTCCGAATTTGGGGGTCTTCTGTACAGGACAAACGGCTATTATTTCCAATCTACAATACTACACATACTAATGCCCTTGAGGAGGGATGATGATTTGTGAAAAAACTTTCATCGAATACCGCGCGGTTTTCATGATACGGGATGTTGAAATTTTGAAAACCCCTTTTTAAAAAAAAAGTGAACCTACTTTTTTTCGCCCATTTTTTTTTCATGCATGTACGACCCTAATATAAAAAAAAAACTGTGAGAAAGGAGACTGGAGAACACATGACATAAATCCTTATTACACAATAAGTGTTGATCCTATTTAAATACAAAAACACATTTTCTATGCCCAATGAATTGGACTTTTAGGATAAACAAAAACACTTGCCAGAATTATACTGGTTTTGGTTTTTTTAATGCAACAATACCAAAATAGCCATTTTTGGCAAATTTTGCTGTCTAGCTCCTAAACCAACGAATGTATTAAAATGAAACCAACGTAAATTTTCTTATATTAGGGTCGTACATGCATGAAAAAAAAATGGGCGAAAAAAAGTAGGTTCACTTTAAAAAAAAAAAAAAAAATTTCAACATCCCGTATCGTGAAAACCGCGCGGTATTCAATGAAAGTTTTTTCACAAATCATCATCTCTCCTTAAGGGCATTGGTATGTGTAGTATTGTAGATTGGAAATAATAGCCGTTTGTCCTGTACAGAAGACCCCCCAAATTAGGACAGCGCGACCTTTCCGGCCTCGTACAGCCAAAACCGTTTGTCCTACGGCAAATGTGTAATATATATATTATGTAGAGGAGGGATGAATCTTCAAAAAGTGTAACTTGGTAAAGAGCCCTACGGGCAATAGGGAAAAAGATATGGACACATAAGTAAAATTTCAAAGTTTCAACCCCTAAAAATGGGGGACGCACATGGTGTAGCAGGGTGTAGTTTTCTGTGCTTGCTTATTATGCCCCCTTAAACAACTTCCACACAAAAAAGTCCGCAGTACGCAAATTTTTTTATTATGTCTAATTCGACTGGAGTAATATTTAACAGATAAATATAATGACAAAATACTTAGAATTAACCTATAAAGATGGTAAAATATTGTACAGTAAGCTTAAGAAATTGAAAGGATTTAGTGTGTTTTAATTAAAAGTGCATATTGTCTCAAATGGTATGTTACAATACACTGGCCTGGTCCACTTTTTTGTTTTGGGGGTGTTCTTTGGGGTTAGTAGTGACAAACGAGCGAATCTAGCAATTCTGACTTCGGATTCGGTTTCAGGGGGTCAAATACCCAAAAGTACCTAGATTAGACTTTACCAAAGATACATAGACAAGGAAAGTGGGTTCATTCCATTGTGTCTTGCCTAGCTATGGGAATGTCCTGGAGACCGGTGAAAGTGGCTTTCATACCAAAGACAAGTCGTACTATATATGGCCAGATTAGGACATTTAGACCGATAGACATCCTTTCTTTTGAACTGTAGTACTCTAGGATATTGAAGGAAACTAAATACTCCATTTTATATACGTTTGGACGTCATATAGCTTCCCAACTAAAGCTATGAATCCTACAGAAATGAAATAAAGTCAAATTCATCCTTACTTTATAAGCTGTCTTTAGCAGGTTTTCGCTGAATGTGACACAGAAACTAAAATGGTAATTTTCTAGCAGATAAAACTTAAAAACTACTAATTTCTATAAAAAAATTGTAAGTAACTTTTTTCTCAAAATATTTCTTTCAGATCCAATGATTATTGCTTTGGGTGCCACTCCCTTTTTAGGAGGTACCGCTCATCTCCAGCGATCTCTCGCAGCGTTCAGAGTATTGTATTCCCGATCAAGAAAACCTTTAAACAGTGGTATCGGAAAGAAACACCACCAAAAATAACCAAAAAAATTATTATCTAGGATGGAGACATTTTCCGGAATATTCTGACGTGTAGGGGGAAAACCAACGTCGGATTCATGAGATCAGCGACCCAAAAAATGTTGGAAATGATTATGTTTCGTCTCGGATTTTTTTGTGTGTGGCTATGTAATCCTTGTCATGTTCGAGCAATATACAAAGGTCGGCTTCAATATGCTTATTGGAGATCATCGAATTGGATACAAGTACAGTTCCTAACTAGTATTTAAAAAAAACATTCAAATTGGTTGAGATTTGAAATTTTTTTTATCAAAAATCTGAATTTCTGCCCACTGTATGTATGGCAGCTCGAGCGCAACAGATTGAGTTCAGGACTTTTAGTATGTTTAATGATAAACTCGAATGAAAATCTTTGCCAAAGGACCCCGCAGAATCCTTATGGGAAATGGCTTTCGGTCAAACTCTTTGAAACCCTGGATTCTGGTAGTTCTTAATGCGTAGAACAAAAGTTCTCCAGGGCACTAAGTCCTAAAAACTCATTTGTTTTGAGATATAGCCCTCTGAAGTTGGACTTTACGTGCATTCTACAGCATAGTTAAATCCTTATCGTTTAGGTCAAACTCTTTGAAACTCTTAATACTGGTAGATCTTGATGTGTAGAACGAAAGTTGAGTTTTACGTGCATTATACAACATAGTTAAATCCTTATGAGAAGTGGCTTTCGGTCAAACCTTTTGAAGTTGGACTTTACGTGCATTCTGCAGCATAGTTAAATCCTTATGGGAATGCACGTAAAATCCAACTTCAGAAGGCTATATCTCAAAACCATGAGTGTTTAGGACTTAGTGCCCTTGAGAACTTTTGTTCTACACATCAAGAACTACCAGAATCCAGAATTTTAAAGAGTTTGACCGAAAGCCATTTCCCATAAGGATTCTGCGGGGTTCTTTCAAAACTATCAGTTATTTCCGTCAAACATCGAAATTTTTTCCTATTTGACTGAAGGTTCACAAAAAAGTTTAAACGGAAAAATCTTCAACAAACTTTAAAACAAACTTAACAGTCTTGATTTATTATCAATATAATATTAAACGTGTTTAGTATATTTATATAAAAACAAAAAAATTAAAAAGTTCATGGAACATAAGCTTTTTTTTGCATATTTTACATTATTTTTAATGGGCTATTCGAACATGACGCTAGTATTTGCGATTTTATCAATTCTTTACGTTTCTCTTAAATGTCGGGCGTTAATTGTGATATTCGACAGCATCATTTCTTTGTCTTACGGTTTTCGTCATTTTTGTGTGTTTTTATTAACCCATTTGCCCCGCGGCTTAGCGAGTTTTATAATTACAATTTAAAGACAATTTTGTTAGTATGTTATGGCGACAACAGTATAATTATCTTACATCAAAGAGTAGTGACAAAGAGAAGAAATTGCTCGGGGTTAGTGTCAAACTAACATTTTTTTCTGCTTAATAGTGTCTCTCTTTGTAGTGTTGTTGATGTGTTTTTGCTTTTTTCCCACAAGCAAATTTCTAAGCAGTTATGTCGGGTGCATAGTTTTCATCGCGCATATATTTTAAATATAATTTCTCGATTTATAAAAGCTTTAAATAAAAACGCTCTGTGTATACTTTGTGAACTTTCCAATTTCCGCTAATGTGTCCATGAAACTGAGGTCAATCTGGTGTGTATTATTTTCTTCTTTCTTAACGCCCCGCGCCAGATGCACGGTTGGATCATCTTTTCCATCTCTTCTTCTATTTTCGTTACGATTGACGTCATATCGTTTGCTTTTTATACGTCATTTTATACACAAAACATAATATTTGCTCGAGGATTATGCCGGTTTATTTGGGTCACAGTTAAATACAAAAGAAACACGCCAATTTTTATTGTTTGTTTTTATGTTGCCTCGGCTGCCGAAATAACATATTTGTTTAATATTCATTGTTTTTTTGTAGGCTGATGCGGTTAAAATAGACTGAAGCAATGAATCATTATGTACATAATGCATGCAGAATTAAAACAGAATTGAAACTGGCATTAGAAATGTAAATAAATAGATTAGGTAAATTTATGTCTATACATTAAATCCACTTTGTTACATCACACATATGATGTCTGCCGTCTATAGTTTGTCTATTAACGCGGAAAAAGTATTTAAAGCAATAACAAATTAGGTAGTCAATGACAATTTGGCGGTTTATACTTTTCACTCTTAATATTGAGAAATCGATTCCAAAAGGTGCAGAAAAGTGTTTTCTCGGAATGTAAAGGGGTGAAAAAGGCGTTTCGCTTTAAAAGTCTCGGAAAATATTGTTTAAAAAAATGTCTTTTTTTGCTGAAAGCCGAGTCAGATAGCTTCAGTTTGGTTTTTCATTTTTTATTTTTATTTACGATGAAAATTGTCCGAGATACGGAGAGTTGAAGATGGGATACTTCTTACACCCTCATTAAAAACTATAATTTTTGGTGAGTTGAGAGTGTGGCGAATGTCCATGTGTGAGCGTGCCTGTCTGTACGTGTTTTATAAAATATTAATAATGTATGATATAATTGATATATCAGAAAAACAGGACATATTTGCAAAGATGGGTAAAGGAAACTTTTCATTTGAAAGTTTCCAAAATTCCGGGAAAGTTTCCTTTGGAAACTTCCGGAATACTCAAATATTTTATTCGAAACTTTCCTTTTTATCAAAACTTCGTTCCAGAAACTTTCATATAGAAAGTTTCTTTTTCCTATCTCTCATTTTTATAAAAATTTCGTTTCGGAAATCTCCTGGGAACTTTCATTGGAAAGTTTCCTGTACCCATCTATGCATATTTGTATGTAACTTTATCAAAATGATTTTTGAAATATTTTATTTAAAAATTCAATATAGTTGAAAAAATATAAATAATTTTATTCTTCACGATTAGCGTCGGTAGGATATAACACTGATATGTCCTTCTCCATTTTCATATTGCTCATCATTGCTTACATTAGAATCATCTCAGTTATCAGCTTCAGTCAAAATGAGTGTTTGATCTTCTTCGCTGTGTAAGCACTCGGCCGATTTTACATACAGACAAACAATCTACCAGCTTACAATATTTTAAAGTAGTACATCCCGTGCAAGCGTATGATATTAAAGGGCATGGTGGTGTAACTGCCCCCAAGCATCTGGCGTTTATATTTGTGCAGTAAGAAGCAATCTCAGAAAGTAGCAACTTCACAAAATATTAGCCCGAGAGGGGGCCTGGTTTGGGGTGAGTAAGGGAGGGTTGGTTTTAGCAAAACTAATTTTTCTTCTAAGAAACAGCGCATTCAATCGCTTTGTAAAAATATGTTAAAGATCTTCTGAGAAAGTACTAAACAAAAAAGTTCCGAAAACAGATACAATAAAAAAAACATATACATTATTTTCAGATTTTTTTTAGGGTAACGGCGCCAGCCGGAACTTTTTCTGTAGCATATCTGCGGACTCACTTATGGTATATATTTTTCCCCAGTTTTATTCGTAGATTACGCAATACTTTTAAAAAATGCCGAAGTGCACAGTGCCGTATGCATATTTTGTGGACAATTAACCCCTTGCAAGTAAAGAAGGTCACACTGCAAAGTAAATATGGACATCTGAGTAGTGTGTCCCAGATTGTAACAAGAGGTGTAATGGACCAAAATTTTTGGAATTCTGCAATGGTATGTGGAGATTGAGTCCTGCTTGTTGTAAAACTAAAGTATACCAAAAATGACTTGATTTGATGTTCTACAGGGTGTTTTATAAGCAAAGTTGTAAAAATCACCACTAATAAAGTACCTTTATTTTTCAAAATATGGAAAAAATTCACTAAGAAAAGTTTTTAAAATGCAATTTTATACCTCTATACCAAGTCTCAGGAATATAAAATTCTTTTTTTGAAACTTCCCATTTTTTCAATAAATTAGTATTTTATTTTGAACCATTCAATTAAAACTGCATAGAAATTATTATTTGTGAATTAATATTTAAAGTTATGTATAAGCTAAAAGTAGGCTAAGAGAAAAGCAGTGGATACACATTTATCATTTATTATTGACATATCTGTCAAACGTAGTCAATATTATCCTTAATTTCTGTTTCAAATTAACGAACCAAGCATAAAAAATTAAGTGAAAATGGTACTCACAGTGCGTGAAAAAATTTATATTGTGCAATGCTACGGAATTGGCGGTGAAAACCCGCGAAGAGAAGTGGTAGGTAAACCAATTTAATTTAAAATTTCCAAACACTGCTTTGTCACGTGCTCAGGCTATGAGAATAATTAAAAAGTTTCTGGCTACTGGTAGTGTTCTTAATATGAAAAGAAAAATAAAAGCATATAATGAAGGCAATGTTGGGGCTCTTATTAATATTAGCAAGTCTGAACTCCAAAGAATTTACAAGGCAAAAAAAATTAGGGCATATAATGCAAATTATAAACATACGCTTGAAGAGGGAGATGACGGCCGTAGGTTGGATTTTTGTTTGACCATTGGAGAAAAAATCATAGAAGAGAGATTTTTTCATCATTTCATAATTTTCTCAGATGAATCCACATTCACAACCAATGGTGTTGTTTCATCTCAGAATTGTCGGTTTTGGGCTTCTGAAAATCCAAATTTTAGAATTCATTGTAGAAGACAATATTATAAAAAAGTGAATGTGTGGTGTGCCGTTTCTTATCACGTTGGAGTTATTGGACCTTATTTCATTGAGGGAAGGTTAAACCAGCACACTTATTTACAGCTTCTTGAAAGATTTTCTGAAGAACATTTAAATATTTTAAGAGATATGCCTTTAGTTCATTTTCAACATGATGGTTGCCCTGGCCACTCCACAGAAATGGTTAATCGGTGGTTGAATTTAAATTTTGGAGAAAATTGGATTGCCAGGAATGGACCGATCAAGTGGCCGGTGAGATCCCCAGACCTATTAATATTGGATTTCTTTTTATGGGGTCGCCTCAAGCAGTTGGTTTACGCTGAAGCACTTCCTAACGATGTAGCAGTATTGAAGCATAGAATTACAAATGCCGTAAACTCCATACCGTTAGATCATATTCGAAACAGTTTTAAGGACTTCAGTCGAAGGATCGAAATGTGTGTGGATGTGGGTGGTAGCTACGTCTAATAATAAAAAAATTGTGAACATTATTTTGTATTGGTCAATAATTAATTTGTTTGTGAATCTGTTATGTTTCTGACATTTATTACTTGTTGTAATTTTTAAACCTCATTAATCTTCTGTTAGTAATCGTTTCTTGTTTTACAATTAGTTCGATTAACATTATACCTTCTTACATCTCGTATATTTAATTTTTTATTTACCAATAGCCTACTTTTTGAGATGATTAACATTTGCTCCTACACAACTTTAAATATGAATTCAACTCTTAATTCGCAAAAAATGGGAAGTTTCAAAAAAATAATTTTATATTCCTGAAATTTGGTATAGAGGTATAATTGCATTCTAAATAACTTTTCTTAGTGGAATTTGTTCATATTTTGAAAAATAAATGTACTTTATTAGTGGTGATTTTTACAACTTTGCCTATAAAACACCCTGTAGAACACCAGATCAAGTCATTTTTGGTATACTTTAGTTTTACAACAAGAGGGACTCAATCCCCAAATACCATTCCAAAATTCCAAAATTTTTGGTCCATTACACCTCTAGTTACATCTATCCTGGGACACACTGTATACTAGTGATTAGTAATTATGGAGATGGTGAACATCGTAAGAGGAGCCAATATAAAGCTGCAATAGAGTTGAACTCTCTTGCGCCGCAAACATCAGTTTATAGCCTTAATGTTAAATATCATTAACGGTAAAAACTAAAGTCAGCGGTACTATCGAGTACCTTGTCAATATTTACATATTACCGTCGGTAGGTGTAGGAGCTTGGTCTTAACAGCCACGTGTTGTTAACAGTTTGCAGCACTAGATCGTAGCATTACTAACCTGAGATATATATGGATGTTAATCTTCCTCACTGTCATCTGCAATCACTGCACTCATCCTGTCCTTCTGGAACAATAGGGAGAGAACTTCTGCCGGTTTAGGTATGCTTGATAGATATCGTCCGGACGAAAGATAATACACCAGTAGCTACATGGGAACAACATCCGACAGTTCGGGTGTCATTGGCACATTCACAGAAATTGCCAAAACTGCCTTTTTGTAGACATTTCCAGCAAAGATCTACTGGACTTTCCTGAAATGACGGAAAAAGATATAACTGTTTTATACTGAATCATATCAATATAAACAAGCGATTTCACCGAAGTCATAAATGAAGACGAAACACTTAATCTTCAATACGTTAAGGGCCAGTCCAATGTACTCAAAATGCAAGTTCGTTTACGCCATATCAAAACGAAGGTTTACCAATGTTTCATCGACTATATTCCCCCACAGTATCAGCGTTAGAAGACATTTTTGTGAATGTGCCAATGGGAATCGAACTAGAAAAATAGATTTTCCATTTTTTCACCTAGGACTATTATTGCAATAAAAAGATTCATATTCCTGGTAAAACAATGCGTAATTTTGTTAAAAAATGTTTCATTTGGTTAAAAAAATGGTGGAACTACAGTATTTTGCCATTTCTCGCTCACAAATTGACAGTCGGATTAGCATCCGACCAATTGCGATACTTATGTTGATTTACAGTTGAGTTTAAGAAAAACATACACTCGTCAGAACAATTGATATAAAAAAAATTCCTATCAACAGCTATTCGTGCAGTCATAACTTCGCAAAACTTTTGTCGCCGGTCAAAATCGTCGTCATTCAATCCATGTAGGTACTAAATGAATTTTGTAAGGATGAAATTTATAATGTTTCAGGATTCGGTGATTAGTCGTTCTACTGATGTAATTTATTCGTATTCAAAGTTGCGGATTGCAGCAACTTGTCCAAATACTGCGACCTCAGCAACTTCATTCCTTACCGAAACTTCACGTTCAGGGTCTCGTTTCTGGTTAGCCGCTAATCCAGTTTCTCGGAACTTTTCCACTAACTCCAAACCGTATTTTCTATACACATGCTTCACATATGGTATATTGCTCATTGAATAACTATTCCGCACTCATTGTTAAAAAGGTAGAAAAAGGATGCTTATTCCAACTCCTCAAGCAGTTGTGTAAACCATTGTTGAGAACTAAACTGAATTCCGAACTAGTAGACACTGTGATTTTGATTTAACTGAAGACAAGATTATTGCTTTTATCAAAAATAATTTTGCTATAACAGCTTCAAAAAACTGCAAAAAATTATATTTCATAGAACAATTGTTTTTGTTTTGATTACATTCTGCGAACAATCTATAAGAAATGCTATAAAAAAAATATTTGAACTTTTATATCTCAATAAAAGGAACTTGGCAACTTGAATTTTGAATATGAAGTAAATTGGAATCTTTTTAAAGCCACAGTTTTTACTAAAGAAAGTATAGTTTTTTGGCCTCGTTTTTAAGTAGTACTTATCAGTCTTCGATCCAGAGACATTTCCTGTTAAAACATATCATGGTATAAATAGAGCTCCTATCTGCTGGTATAATAAAAATCTCAAAATTACGAGGGATACATTATCAAACATTAAAGTTGTTTGTGATGTAACCATGACTATTTAGTATACAGAAATTTATTAAATGATTATAAAGTTATTAATTATTATTATTATTATTATATTTATAATTTTAATGGCAATGACGACAATGAGTTTGCTGAGTTTGAGTGTTTTTCAAAAAATCAATTTGAACTACCCGAAAACACAAAAGTTTTCAATGGTCCACGCTGTATATAGCCCGATTTAATTTCCGCTATTTAAATATCTACAAATTGTAATTCAAAATTTCAAAAATATTTTACTGTGTATCTATTAATACTAAATTGAAAGGCAATGATTCTAAGTGACGCGTTACGAGCAAATTTATGTAAATCGCATAAATCGAGACAACAGCAATCCAGCTAGTTTACATACAAAGAGACTTACTTCTTCCACAAAATCAAGTAACATTATCCAAACTTTATCCGTAAATTACTTGAAAGTTTCCTAAACAAGTTTGTAGCGAAACTTTTTTACTTTTTATGAAATACGTTTTCAGCAAAATTACCACGGAATACCATCGTTTTGATAAATAAAAAGTCTGGTGTAAAACAGCACATAGTACGGGAGCCAGCAACACTCTTTTTTGAAAGATTTGCTAAAATTAATTTCTTAATTTTTGTCTTTTATTTAGGCTGCGTTTTCACAAAATCGACTCCTGCAGGTGCAGTAGTAGAACAACGCCTAACAAGACTTTTTTGCTCCTGTCAAAGCCATATTTTGTCGAATGGCCGGCGGCCATTCAATTTCAAGTAATAAGCTACAGGCAAAAAAAACTTAGCTTTAAACATTTCTGTCAATTAACTTTCTTTTATTACATATTTATGTTTAAAAAATATTTAACAAATAGATATCAAACGATTCAAGTAAATAATGCACATTCAAATAAAGCGAAAATAATACAAGGCTCAGTGCTTGGCCCCCTCCTATTTTCCATATTCAAGCGAACACTCTAGTGACATACTGTTTGCAGACGATACGACTGTTTCGGTTCAAAACAAGAAGAATATTGAACAACTTTCTGCAATGGCGTGTGAGTCAAAGGTAGAACAGTGGTTCAAGTCAAATAATCTTACATTAAATAGAGAAAAAACAGTGCATATGATCTTCTCTTTGTGTAATAAGATGTGGCACAATGTTTCCGGAGTCAACAAAATTCTTGGAAGTTTATCTAGATGACAAATTGACCTGGCAAGTACATGCAGAAAGCTTGTCAAAAAAGCTAGCAAAAAATACATTTATCTTGAGAAATCTGGTAAATGAAGTAGGTGAAGAAGCTTTGAAAAATGCATATTTTACACAATGCCACTCTTTGCTTTCCTATGCTGTTATAGTTTTGCTCTACAAAGACGATCAATACGTATAGTATAGTTAAATTATAAAGAAGACTGTAGATAACAGTTTCGTAGACTACGACCTCAATATATATTTATGAGTTGCTTTTGCATGCTAGAGAAAACTTATATCCTCAAAGTAAAGTAAACAGAGAATGTGACTACCATTATAGTACAAGACACAAAAATATGTTAACATCACCGTATGTCAGATTAACTGAAAGTCAAAGAGGAATTCAATTTTTAGCACCCAAATTTCATAACAAACTGCCAATGCGTATAATAAGACTACCAGATCTGGCATTCAAGAAAAAGAATAAGGGCCATCTTGTTCGAAAAAACTTTTTATTCATATGATGAATTTTATCACATAATTTTAATAGGATATAAGAAATTGTTGCGTTTGTTAAATTCCTGATGTTTGTTTTTATACCTTATACCGTCGTCTATCTCACGAAGTGTCCTATCTCAGTTTTCGTGATTTAGCGCTAGAACTGTTTTAAGTTTTGGTGGTTTTTAAAATGAATAATAAACATATAAAACTTGCCTTTTCGTTGTTTTTTTTTTGCTAATGTTGTGTACTAGAATATGTAGTAACCGGCATGAGGTCTATATTAAGAGTGCGTATTTCCAAATTTTCAGAAAAAATTTGGAAGCGAAATACGACGTTACGTGAGAGATAAAAAATGAAACTTTCTAAATACAATGAGTTACGTCAACTTATGTGATTAGCATTTTATTGTTGAAAATAAAGATACATTCGTAAATATACAACACAATTAACATTTCATTCGCGAAAAAACAAAAATTGTGAGTTTTGAACGAAATAATAGCATTTTAATATCTATCGTCTATCATTGTATTTAAAAAAATAAAAAAATATGATACAAAATTATTAAAAACTCTACAATAAAATAATTTTGTATTATTCATCTACCCATCGTGACGTGGCAGATTTTTATAAAATTGTGCACGTGTTAAGTTCGAATTACAGGTGTGGCACCGTTACAAAGCGCCAAGAAATCGTTATACTTGTCCTTGGAAATCTTGGTTCAGAATTTAAAATTGACAGTTGCATGTCTTTTAAGTTATCTAACTTTAGTTTCAGTGTTATAGAATTGTATTCACTATGAATATAACTCGATTTAAAAAATATTTGCGTTGGCTTATCTTTGACTGCTATAATGTTCGAGAGCTAGAATGGATAAAATGAAACTCACGATATGACCTAAGTCAACATACGTCAGTTCGTGAGAAATTAATTGTAACTAAATTGAGATACACCAACGTTTACATGTACCCATTCTTGCATAGTATACGCGCTTGACTGAGAGTTTGTGAGATGCAAGAACATGTCAAATGAAATATATTTGCTAACCTACCTCAAATTTCGATTTTTTTTGAGATAGAACACTTCGTGAGATAGACGATGATATGTTAGCGAGATATGTATATGTATATATTTGTGAATTTAAATATTGACTTGTGCAAATACCATTTTTGTATATAGCACCAATAAATTGATTGATTGATTGATGTTAATGACAGGAGCATACTGGTCTACAATGAAGATGACAGGAAATCATTTTACATTTTACATAATGTCAATAAGGAACACAAAAAATCTCAGATTTAAACACATATAGCATTGACACTTTTTATTTTAACATAATTGAAATGCTGCTGCTAAGCGTCGTTCTGTTAATGAAGTAGCAATAGTTTACTTTTGGATAAGTTACATTTATATGTTATAGAAAAAAAAAAAGATGAACCGAAACGAATATAGCAGCTAAAAGTATCACTGGCTCCCGTACTAACAGTTCTTTTTATAAGAATTAAGCAATTGGCTAAGGAAATAAATATCTCGAAAATGACTAAAAGTAAAATGAGAAACTAAAATTTGTAGGCAATTGTCTCACTTTAGGACACCATCGCCACATTTCTAATAGCATCTTCGTGCTACTACTGCACCGTAATCGTACTACCACTGCTATGGCTACGACTATGGTTGATTGCATTGTTACCGCTTCGATACACAAAGTCGGAAGGCTTCAATTTTTTAACTATTAGGTGGATTGTGGTAGAGAATAATCTAGGCGATGATAATATTTATCTGCTGCGATGGGTATTGCATCAACAGAGAGATTTGCAGGCTGCAGGATAGTTCATAAGTCTGGGTCTGTGTTGGTGACGTGGTCATAGCTACCTCATAAGCAGGCCAACCTAGGGTTAGTATTCAGCAAACCTAAATACACAAGAATACAGTGATGTTATTTCTGTAACAGAAATGTTTTTTGGTGTATGCTTGTAAGATGGATATCATGCCTTTACAATCGTACTCCGTACTTTTAAATATCTATAATATTTGGACACTTCAAGCGCAATTTGTGAAAAATCTTTTACAGATAGGCAAGGGTCAGCCTATATAATATTACTATATTCGCTATATACTACTACAATTTACAGTTGCCTTAACTTTGGGCAACATGCTCGAGAAAAAATATATAATAAAAGTTAAAGTGGTATTTGCAATAGATATTTCATGAAATAAAACATGATATACATTAAGGGCTATAAGCCGATAGTTATACTACTAATAATAACATTTGATTGGTGCAGTCAAAAACATTTCATAGGTTACCAAGACAATAAGTGAAAACATCGAGTAAAATATTGATCGATCGTAGTCGGCAATATCTATACTTTATCATTACACTTTACATTTATAACGTGGACATTGTTTATGTCACCTCTCTCTATAACAGATAAACTAGAAAAATCAGGTCTGAACGGGCCAAGAACACATTTTGATGTTGACATTTATTACTAATTTCTAACGCTTTTTTTAACATCAGATTTTTAACCCTTTATTTTAAATTTAACTTCCACCATCTTTAAATTTTATAATCTACATATCGGTGTTCCCGTTTGCAAATTATACCCTCATTATAACGTAATTACTTTTTGGGAGCCCTGACAGAATTATGTTGGAATTAATAAAATTAGAGAGAGTATTGCTTTAAGTAAACACATCAATTTATATAAATGGGTTAATTGTAAAACCCATTTATAGCTGGGGATTCTCTCCCTTAATAACGTTCTCGACTCAATTGAGTTATCTGAATTAAGAGCTTTTAGTATTTTTCCTAGTTCATCTTGCCTTTGGGAAACATTACGATAATAATGGATAGTGTAACATATATTTTAGGTAATAAAATGGTGGCCTAGCCAGAAAGGTTTTATTAAAAATATTTTATCATGCGCGCGTAAAAGTACGGTTTGTTAGATAGAACAGTATTCGGCATATAACTCACATTCACTTGAGTGCTACATACGTGCACTCTAACTTATTAGTCATAAGGTTTATATTCATAACATAGCTTTGCGAATAAAGGGGGTCATGAATGTTGTTGAGCAGCCGAGGGTTATTTCCGAAGTAATTTTTCACACTGAATCCGAATCTGGCCTCAGAATTGGCCCATCACGTCAGTATTTTGAAATATTTGAGGTTAAGTACTTAAAAAATGACTTTTTTAGCAACTTTTGAGGTTATGTATAGAACTCCAAAAATTTTTCAGCTTATTTTTAATAAATACATCATTTAGTACCATTTTTCATCTTTAAAAGGAGCTTTCAAATGGTCATTTGCGATGTTTTCTCGCAATGTTATAGCCATTTTAAGATGACATGAATTTGAAGCCATGATCCCAACAACCCAACAATCTTAACCAAACGACTCTAAACGAATCAAGATTTAACACAACAAAAGGGAAAACATACCGAGCTCTTAACCAGATGACTTCAAACGAATCAAATTTAACACAACAGAAGGGAAAACACAATAATCTTAACCAATGACTCAAAGGACAAATTGTCATATTTTCGATTACGAAATATATATTTTTGGGGCAACAACCAACGCATCCCCAAATTATATCGAGACCAAACCTTCAAGAAAACTATCCTTATACAATACCAAACTACCTAGCTTTCAACCCAAAGGGAACCGAAGAAAACTGTATCCAGAACTCTTAAACCACAAGATTCTAACATTAGAATACTTAAAACGTCTTTAACACTAAGCATCAAACATGAAAAAACCCAAACCTTAAACCATAAACCCGAAATCATAAATCATATTTGCTGAAAATTTTTTAAAATCCTATACATAACCTCAAAAGTAGACAAAAAAAGCAATTTTTCAAGCGCTTAACCTCAAATATTTCAAAATCATGACGTGGTGGGCCAATTCTGAGGCCAGATTCGGATTCAGCGCGAAAAATTACTTTGGTAATGACCCCCATTTGCTCAACAACAAAACCTCGAGGGTCGTGGGCTTGGATAATGAAAGTAAGCGACTGATTTCATCTAATAGAGAGTCTAGATAACACTATATTACTTCTTGGCCAAAGAGATTGGTGATAGAACACAGTCTGACGACCTTGCCAATTTTACATTTCTTTTATTTAGTGCTGTCAATTTCCCAGAAAGCAAAATTGTCCTTTCATATAGTCGAAGAATCGCGAAGACCAGATGTTTTGGTTCTCTGGTAGTGTCCTTTAGCAAAAACTGTTTAGTCAGAGTTTAGATTGCAGAATATGCAGCTTTTTAGTATGATTAATGTCAGCAATTTACAGTTATCGCTCTGTCATTCCGTTTTTATGTAGCCGTACGAGGTTCTTAAGTCTTTGGACGATATTCCCATATTTTTGGCATATTCTGTAGAGGTTTCTTACTTTATCTTCACAAACTTGCTGCCATTCACTATCATGGCTCATCATGATTACTTTTGAATAGCCTTTCGCGGAATTAGCGCTAAACCGTAATAATATAATCCCTGTCAGTTCTTAGCTGGAGTTCTTAATTGATCATGTTTTGAGTTGTAATTTCGGAAAAGGTCCTAATATTATTAGAATAAGCATGTAACTCCAGTTCTTTTCAGATATCTTTTAGACAACAATTCTTACATATTCGACAGAGTCGCAATTCTTCGCGTCAGTGCGTTATACTTTCCGACTCCAAAGCAGAGCTGAATGCACGAACGAAGGTGTTGACTAGGGCTTACACAAAGTAATTGAGACACACCCTTAAGAGGGTGAAAACTACCCCAATTTTATACAAAAGTGCATAAAAACTCCAATAACTGGCGAAAAAGCTTGAATTCTCTAAGCTTCATTAATAGGAATGAATTACTTTGTGCAAGCCCTTCGTTCATGCATTCAGCCAATAGAATTTTACTATATTCCTGTTCATTGAAGCTCTATAACTCAATAGCATCATGTTTCCCTATTTTCATCCCTATATAGGGGATGCTTTTGGCCCTTCTGAATTAATCAATGGAGATACGGATTTGTCGATATTAGATATGAATTCTGCGTCGAAAAATACTGAAAATATCTTGATTGCTCTGCCATAGCTGATGAGTATTCATTTTTTGTGGGGCTGTGTATTTTTTGATAGAATCACGCATATCACAACTTCAATCTCTCATATCTCAAAAACTAAACATATGCTCATCTTGAGATTTTGTATTATTAACAATAATTTAGCACTTAGTTTGAAACAAAATTCGAGGGTTAGAAAATGGGCGATTTTTGTGGTCACTCTTTATTGCAAATATAAAAGGTAGTGGTGGAGCAATTGACAAATCAGGGTGTGGACAAATAAAACTTGTGCTTGGATTACGTTTACAAAAATCGAACAGAATGAAAATGTACAGAGACTGACAGATGTATAATAGACTAAAAATGTAAATAGATACGGTAACATACAAAGATACATAATTATTGGCAGAAGGCCACAATACACAAAAACTACTATAAATATTGCAAAAAGATAAATAACTAAATTATTATTTGTTTAGTTGGCCAACATAGTTCTTACCAATATTTTACAAATAAACAAATTTTTGATAGTTTATATCAAACAAATCTTTAAACGTAAATAAAGGTAATAACATAATAAATAATATACATAATAGCATTTTAGGCTACAAGATACATACAAAAACGAAAGATACTATGCACAGAAAATGATTTACAACTATTAAATAAGAAATTTTATATACGAAACGAAAACAACGAAATGCCGCACAGAACACTGAAGTTCGAACCAAATTGACGTTTTTGGTCACGATGTAAAGGAAAGTTAATGGATTTTCGTTAAGGGTTGCTACCAGTTGGTTGTTAAACACAAGATAGAGATATAATAGTATATTACGTAATGAGAATTGTAAGAAGCATATTACGCACGAATGGAAAAGTTACTTCCATGAGTGCGTAATTGCTTTACAACTCGAATTATGTACTATACTTTACCTACGATCATATTTATTTATTTATTTATTTAGTAAAATCTGGACTTAGTTTACTAGTCAACAATGTCATTCAACAAATATTATGTCAATTTTGACAGCGTTTGATAATTACGTAGGCGTATTTGTTTTTTTAAACCCCGCGTCAGCGATATAAACCACCTATAATTGGGTGTCCTGTGCGTTTTGTTTACCGTGCGATTTGTTTACAGTGCGTTTTGTTTACAATACGTAAAATTCAACTTACATGGATGGCAGGTAGTGTGTTTTTTACTATTTACAGTGGTGATCGTAGGTAAAGGTACTTACAGAACATCTGCAAAAGGAACGGAGGCACTGATCTGAGTTACAAGCTCAAATTATATATTGGTACCAGCTGTAGACTCTATAACTGCATAAATATACCAGTATAGGTATATTGAGCACTGACATTAAACGTAACTTTCTTATTACTGCGCTTCAAGCAGCTAGCATTACTTATTAAATGCTGCTTTAATTCAGGACATCTATACTGAACAAATTTTAATGGGAACTTCTCAACAACGCGGTACAATTCACCGAAGAAGTTAAATCTCAAAACTAACTAAACATTTAAATGGCTCAAATTCCAGCCATAATATTGACAATGTGGCTAGCCTGACGGCTGCCCCTTTAGGACATTATACGATTTTTATACGCGCGCTTAGAGCCTTATTTTCCGGGGGTCGGTATCCATAGCAACTAGACACCATGTCATATTCGCACTTGCTGATTGGCGGAACAGTTTCCATGCGGCCGTATTAACCGCGTATTTTTTTAAAATTTCTGGAAGGCTAACTCATGATTTACCACGCGAATCTAGAATGTTTAGATTGCTGAGTTGTAAACAACAAAGAGGTAAGACTGGACCGGCTTTAAATCTTTTTGATAAAACCAAAAAATTGGATAATTTTTGTAATATAGATACAAAATAATGTAATTTAAAGGATTTTAATAGAAATTTACGAATACTTAAAAAGTTGACCGTTACAATGCAGACTTCTTTCTAACAAATATCAAACCGTTTGAACGGTGCAGTATATACAACAGATCCCGCGTCAGCCAGAAACTAATGACATGACCCTATCAGAACGCGTTAATCCAAATCAAATAGGGCAAGATATTTCTACGGTCACTGTTATAATTAGGATTTTACCCGGGCTTGCATTAAGTGGTGATTGGATTTATTGAATGCTTTGGAATCGTCTAATAAAATTAAAGCAGTGATCATACTTTTACCTCTAACCCTGGAATGTCAAGTATATTTCATATATTTGCTATATTCAATTTTATCGTATCTCCTGAAGTAGTATACCCAATCATATGCCATTTTATTTTTTCCATATATGATTTTAATAATTTCAACGCAACTTCTCTTATTCCATATAATTTCAACTTTCTGCACGCAGAATTTCATGGTCCACACCGCCAAGTGCTTTAGGTCTAAACACATGACTACTGGTTTTATTACCATTCGTCGGTCCTGTTATTTTTATTAAAGCTTGATAACATGACCAAAAAAAAAATGTAGGCAGTGTAGCAAAAACTCAGCAATTTAATGAATGAAACGTTTGCTTAAACAAAAGCATTGTTCGTGGTGAAAAACCGCCGTCCAACAGAACAATACATAGAATACGGCATCTAACATATCGCCATATTCAGTGACCTACGGTTTTAATAGTCATACGCACCTTGTAAATCATCAAGTATATTTTCATTCAATTGCTCCTTTCATTTTAATATAATATATTTACAAAAATGTAATTTCTTTCTTTACGTCAGCGCTTAATGAAATTCAATTCAAGTTTCCTGAGTTAATTGCTGCCTTGGGTAAATAACATTGTCTTGAATCTGTTTACATCATTACTTTTTTTACGGGTACACAAAAACATTGCTTTTCAAATATTTATCTTTATGGAAAAGAAATTGCGCAAAAAATATTAATTTTGTTAAAAACGTTTTTCATTATCCTTTGTAAGAGAGCATGGAAGTTTCAGAACGAATTATCTCTTCTTTTTAATAAATCTTTTCAGCAGATTGTCACAATACACTGTGCATGCACTAAAATACGTCGTGAAACAACAATAATATTATTCATAACAAAATATCATATACAGTAGGTGCTAAAAAATGGCACATTTGTAAAAAAATATATCGGACTGTGTAGTGTGTATTCCGCAATGTCCAACTATTCCATTGAATGAAATATGAAATTATGTCAAGTTATAATAACAAAACATAAAAATAATAATTTGCGAGATTTGAGAGATAGCGCCGATATTAAAAAAATTCCTTCAAAGAACAATTAAGCAAAACAACGAAATAAAATTTGACATCGCTCAAATAAAAGCTGACTCTTCTACCCAGTGTAAAAACTAGAAGCTGTTGATAAAAAAGTTAATGTTCTAAAATAAGAAAATCAACAATTAAAAAAGATACTGACAACTGAGAAAAAATTAAAAACAAATAAATATTTCTGTGTTTGGGGTAAGGAAGAAGTTACAGACGTATTGCCATATATAACGAATCCAATTCAGTAAATATTCCAGGTACTTCCTTGTCAACAGGATATTAGCAATACAGTGTGTCCCCGCATGGAGTTGACAAGAGGAAAAACATCTCTATTATTGATTTTACGACGAAAAGTCATTCTTTATAAAAAATTCTTCTTGTCGAAAAAATGAATTTACCATATAAAAATCTTAGATCAGATGTACCGGGTGTTAATAAATTAAGAAAACATCAAAATGCCTCAAGAGAGAAGTAGCTTCATTTATTATTTTGGACAAAATGTTTATAAAACAAAGTTGTTTATAGTCCAAAATAAAGCCTAAATACAAATTATGAAGTCTGTATTTTTACTTTTATGATTTTATTGTGTTTATCTTTTTACGTTGAATTTATTAATGTGAATAAGAATTCAAATCAAGAAACAGAGTGTGCTGTCGATAATATTGAACTGACAAACGTCATTGTGACATTATGTAGAATAGTAATATTCTTACATCTGCATTTATTAGTGTTCTGTTGATCATTTAAAAAATGTTTACCAAACAAGAAAGAATTTATTTGATCAAACGTTATGGGATTGGAGACGTCTCTTATCGATATTCAATTAACCTTTTCCAACAAAAGTTCCCTAACACAGCGGTATCGCGCCAATCATTGCGCAAACTTGTAAAAAAATTCAATGAAACTGGATTTGTATTGGATGTCAAAAAAAACCAAGAAAAAGTACAATGAAGACGATGCGGCAACATTTTTGGCAATAAATTTAGTAATAGAAAACCGGAAATTATATTTACGGAAACGCTCACAGACTGGAAGTAAGTAAAAGTCATTTACAGAGAATTTATATAGAAAACAAAGTTCGACCGTTTAAGCCAAGGTTCAGACATATACTTGAAAATGGAGATGAAGGGAAGCGATTGGATTTTTGTTTATAGGTCGGTGAAAATTACGTTCTCACAGAATGTTTTTTTTTTTTTTTACTGACGAAGTAACATTTTGCACCAATGGCCACGTTTCATCACAAAACAGTCGTTATTGGGCTTTTGAAAATCCAAACAATGTCATTCACAAACGAAGTCAACGTTATAAAAAAGTGAATGTATGGTGTGGGATTTTTTATGATCGAATCGTTGGTCCATATTTATTAGAAGAACATTTAAATCAGCATGTTTATTTGGACCTTTTGGAAAACTTTGTATTGCCATTTATAAACACTCTGCAACCGAAAGTAAGCCGTAAAATTTTTTGGCAGCAAGACGGTTGCCCAGCTCATTCCTTAGTTTTGGTACGGCAGTGGTTGACAGATTACTTCGGAGCCAGATGGATGGGAAGATATGCTCCAATTAATTTTTCTGCAAGATCACCAGACCTTACACCGATGGATTTTTTTCTGTGGGGTGTTTTAAAACAGAAAGTCTATGCAGATGACCTGCCGCATGATCGAGAAACACTAAAAGCACGAATACAAGACGCGGCGAATGAAGTGAATGTACCCTCAACCATTCGTAAGGTCTATGGTGAATTATTAAAAGGATGGAGAAATGTGTTGAGGTTGGAGGAAGCTATGTAGAATAAATTGTTTTTCCACAATCGTTCAAGTTAATGTTATTATGTTATGTTAATGTTTGAAAAAAAAAATGTAAGTTGACATAAATGTAAAAGTCAAAATACAGACTTCATAATTTGTATTTAGGCTTTATTTTGGATTATAAACAACTTTGTTTTATAAACATTTTGTCCAAAATAATAAATGAAGGTACTTCTTTCTGAGGCATTTTGATGTTTTCTTAATTTCTAAAAGACCTTTAAAATGAGCGGTACATCTGATCTAAGATTTTTATACGGTAAATTCATTTTCTCGCCAAGCAGAATTGTTTATAAAGAATGACTTTTCGTCGTAAAATCAATAATAGAGATGTTTTTCCTCTTGTCATCTCCATCCGGGGACACACTGTATATAGGTAAAAAAATCTCTGGAAAAATCAAGGCACGTACTGTTAGAACTAACGTCCGACCTGAAACAACAAATGTTTCAAAATTTTTGTGAATTAAAAGGGACAGAAACTTTTCTGATCACCTAATTCCTCAAGATAAGGAAAAACAAAAAATTTTGTATCGAGAATTAAAAGCGGTGAAACACAAATAGTATATTGCTAAAATTATTAAAAATAAGCTTGTTGGTAATGTCGAGTTTTGCTCTTGGGAAGATATGAAATCAAAAAATACTTAAACTTATGTGTTTGACGGTTTGACGGTTTTTCGTTCAGAATTTTTTCGGGTAAAACCGATTGACGTGAAATTTGGACAGTAATTCGGGAATGGCTCAAGGAACAAAAATTACATAGTGCCAATGTGTGCTTTTGCCCTGGGGGTGGAAATTATTACATTCAAAATAACTCCAGAAATCGATAGTGGAATAAGTTCTAAGCGAAAAATATTCATCTAAAAAATGCATGTTTTAGAACGATTTTTCACGAATACCTCGAAACTTACATTTTTTCAAGAAAATTATTAGAAGTAAAAATGAAGGTTACAAAATAACAAATTGATTTTTTTTTTTATTTCTGTAGATGCAATAAGAACCGAGTTATGGCTTGTTGAAGGTGACTTTTTGTTCACCGAAAACTGAATTCGAACCTTTCAACGTTAAATAACGGAAAAACGGAAAATTTTTGGAGGAAAAATTATAAGACATTTTTAAAAGTACTTGAAAAGACCTTTAAAATAATCTTTGGTAAAAGTCGTTAGCATAAAAACTAACGAAGTTATGATGAAAATAAATGGTTGTCTCGTGTGAACCCAATGGATTCACCGCAATAATTGAAATTGAACGTAATTCATTTACAATTTACTTTATTTAAGTACTGACAATATATTCTAGATGTTTGATTGATTTGGGATGCCTAGATTCGAAAAAAGTTTGAATTTCTTTAAAAATTTTTATTTTTCACAATAATTCACAAACTAAAGAAGATACGTAAAAAATGCTGTAAATACAAAAATTTAGGTTTTTCTTACTGAAAATTTTGGTTTTTTTTTTATTTCTCTAGGATAAAAATTAATTGAGATATCACCGTTATAGCATTTGAGTGCGAGGACCACCTTCCCCGAGCCCTTTATACTCAAAAATCTCAAATACGAAGGGTTCAAGGAAGTTCAACTTTACATGCCTTATAGCCCATAAAATTCCTTGCAAAATATTTTTTGGGGAGATAGGATAGCTTAAAAATTAAGGAAGTTATCGTTGAGAAACCAATCGCATTTTTTCGGCGAAAATTTCGGAGCATGTAAATTGTTTTATTTTCGACAATTTTGGAGCATTTATAAATATATGTAAACACATATGCCTATATCTATATATGTATAAATATATCCTCATACATGACACACATACATACAATTTTAGAAGCCGGTAGGTACTGCACATATTACTATACGGAGCTGCTAAAGAGATACAGCTAAAAAAATTGAGCCGTGTCGAAGCCTTATCAGCTTTTCTCCAGCAGATGCGCTATGAGTCCTTTATTAAGGCTACCACTAAAAACAGTGCTGTGAAATTATCATCCCTTGTTTCGACAGTTGATACTTTGAATGAGTACATTAAGAGGGATTAATTACAAACCCAGATGTGGCCTGGGAACAAAAATATTCGTCCAACTGATTGGGGATGGATTAATGAAGGATCTTTACTACCAATCAAAATGCTGAATATTATGCCTGCACCGGAAGAACTCCTCAAAATGATATTTTGTAATTGCAAAAAAGGATGCGGCGCAGCTTGTAGCTGCCGAAAAGTTGGACTTTTTGTAACGCAATATGCGAACATGCTCCGGTGACAACTCTCAAAATTGTCCTCCAATTACAGACAAGAGGAGGAGATCGATATTGATGATAGTTTTTCTGATGATCCATAGATTTTCAATAATAAAACATGCTGTTATAATGTACATACTTACAATTTTTATTTTTCCCCTTTAAACTCATTTAATAATTTCAATTTTCAATTTTAAGTAAACATGGCAGTTAATTTTATCCCGAGGGCGGCTTGTAAGGGATGAAACATGGCAATAAATTATAAATTATATTATAAACAGTGACGGGATTTTAATTCATTATAAATACACCATTAAAACATTTCAAGCTGTTAAAAACTAATTATTTTTTAAATTACGTCATAAGGGGTGGTTTTAAACTGTTGGAACGTTGTAATACATCATAAACTATATTCCAGAACATGAAATAATATTTATTCTACATATTTAAACATGATTCAGCTTGCTGCGAATTTTTGAAAAAGAACCAATTTAGCCTAGCCTAAATTCGATGACGAATGGTTACCGTCTGCCAGTCGGTAATCGAAGAGACCATATAAGTACAAATTTTTTTTCTCCCTGGAACTTTTTGGTATGGTTTGGGGGGATAGGGAGGGGGGGGGGGATTTATTTTTTAATCGAATGATTATCGATATCTGTCCGCACAGGTAGTTAGTATATGTACTTCATATACCCCAATTACGTTGGCAGACGAAACTTCCGGTCGGCGCGCGCGTTAACCGGAAATAGAAACTAAATTTTTTTTTTCTATTTGAGGTTAACGCGCGCGCCGATCGGAAGTTTCGTCGCTCGCCCATCAAATACGTTTATGACAAATAAAAATAAAGTAACAGCATTCGCGCGCCTACGTAATGCTTTGACTCCAAAAATCCAGCTCGATTACCATTATCTTTACAATTTTTTTTTAATTGCATTATTTTTTAAAATTTGTGATGTAGAAATTACTCTACTATAATTACTATACTTATACCTTTAATTTTAACTCTCTTTTAGCACTTTTAAAGGTCTGCCTGAATGTTCGTGTAGGAATTTAAGTCTGACGTTTTGAATATACAATCTGCTATATGTAATTTAAATTGCAAATTAAGAGCTATGAGATGAAGTGCAGGGTGGAGTAAAAAGTGCAGATATCATTGAAAAAAACTGAAATCAGTATCGATATTATTGAAAGAGAATACTTCAGCAGAAGTTTAGGCATGGCCACAGAATGGCCAATAATATAGCCAAAATGACTTTTTAATTTCTGACCGATTATATAAAACTACTTAGCTAATAATTATTGATAATGTAATATTTCTCAGTAAATACTACAAAATCAATTTCTTAAAAAAAAAGTGTTGAACCTACTCTTCTACTTTTAATGCGTTTTCCTTAATATTTCTTTCTGAGAAGTTATTAAAATTCGCATAGAAATACATAGTCAATAGAGTGAAAGAACAATATTAAAATGCTGGAACGGTATAAATAACTCATAATTTAGTAACTTGTGCTAAAAATAAAAATATTAAGCTTTACAGTGTATTCTAAAATTACTATCAAAACTGTGTAAATTTCTGGGCTATTTGCTATAGTTAATTAATCAGCCAATCAATCAATCTGCGATCAGTCAGTTGCCATTAACTTGAAAAATCACTTATTTATTGACAAAACAAATTTTACATTTAATAAGAAATTCTAAATTTGTAGTTTATCGAAAAAAGTTAGGTAAAAAAGTGTTTTAAGATCATAAATATCAGGAAAACTGTTCTTATTACTATCTAGTTTTTCTATACATACATACATAAAATAATTACGTCCCTGAACTTAGAATAGAAATAGCTCGCTAATTATTATTTATTTGTTTATTTATCTATATATTTATTTATTTACCTATAATTATCTAACGAGATTATATCCCAGTTAAGATAAGGAAGAACAATATAAAGTTAAACACTAGATATAACTTTTAAAAAGTATAATGTAATGTTGATCCCAGATTTAACAGACACTCAAAAAATGTCGGCGTCTTTAACCCATCAAACACGCCGCATCGCAAAGCCAAAGATGCCAACATTTTTTGAGTGCCTGTTAAATCTGCAGTTTACTGTAATACAATAGTAATACAGATAAATAAGTAGGTATATATGAAATTGACATATCAGAAAAAGACAAACGTTTCTAAAAAACAAGTAAGGTGAATAACAAAATAAATCAGAAAAAATTAATAGAATTACAATAAAAAATAAGTGTTTCTATATGTACGATTGCTATAATTAGATATAACTAGGACCAACATTTATTAAGTTCATTCTAAATATTTTCAGTACATGTAAAATTTTTGCTAGTGCAGTCAAAATATCAGCTTTTAATTTCGATCTCAGTTCAAAAGATGAATACATCATTATTAGATTTATAATAATTAATAATGCAAATGCAAATTCTTTCGTCGTAAAAGTTCTATAAAATGATTTCATTGAACAGAATATTTTAAATTAAAAAATAACATTATTGCGACACTTATAGTGTACATAATGTGCATGGTTCCTTTCTTTTAATAAAAGGATATATGTTTATACTTATCTGTGATAAGATTTATGTAAAAGCTTAAATAATTACTAGTATTTTCTGGTAACATATTTAATTATTCTATTAGATTTATTTATATTTTCGGCAGGGTAGCTCAATCGGTTAAGGCGTATTGAGTGGCGAATACGCTGATCGACTCGCTACCGCGCTCTGGGTTCAACCCCCCAGCCCCGGTATTGACAACACCGGTGGGTGTGGATGTATGTCGTTTTTCCGAATGTGTAACCCCCTTCCAGACAGCCTTGGCTTTGGATTTGGGAGTTGTCTACTATCTGTGGTGTGTTTATGTTTATGTTTATTCACTGTATGACCTAGGCGCTCAAATTGCTTGCTTAAGAAAAAAATTGCATTTTAAACTGTCAAGGTATTTTAGAAAATGTACTTTTTTACATTTTTTTAATAAAAACGTTGTCATTTTGGCAATGTAAGCAGTCAGTAATAACAAACATATATTCCCATATACTGTTTTTCGTTAATATATAGTATGACCTAGACGCTCGAATTGCTTGCTTTAGAAAAAAATTGCATTTAAAAGTGTAAAGGTATTTTTGAAAAAACATAACATTCTTGTTTCTCTGCAAATATCTCAATAAATATCAGTTTTAGAGCAAATATGTGGACATGTGGTCGAGTAAAAAGGATTTTATGTCCCATTTTACCACCCTTCGTTATTGTGCAAAAAATTAATTTTCTGAAAATTAGAAAAGTCAATATTTTAAAAATGTTTCTTTACATTTTTTAATAAAATTATTATATCATGTATGAAAGCGGTCAAAATATATAAAGCCATTAGAGTGAAAAACATTTTTTTTATTTTGCGTATATCTCAAAAACTAGTGCGCGTAACGCCTTTTACAGGAAAACACCTCACTTTCCATTGGGGTCGCTATCCCATACTTACTCCCCCCCCCCAAGGTCAACTTTAAATTCTTTCTTAATTAGTTACTTTTTGACACTATCAGACTTTAGAAATATACTTGTTATTATCGTGAAACCAGTACAGTAAGGGTTATGAATTATGTTAATGGTGACTAAAGTGAATATTTCAAATCTGAGTTCACTGTTCGGTTTCTAGTGCTCTCCGTGTATAGAAAAATGATAAAAGAATGAATAAGTACCGCAAAATCCAATAAATTTAGTAGTTGACACTTATACCAAAGTGCCACTTGTTAAACAAACTTTTTATTCTACGAGAATATTGCTTTTGGCTTTATTCTAAGCATTTATGGTTTCTGTGCCATCTGCTCTTTAGTTTCGAAAGTCATTTGAATCTGCGGTTTGTTAGAGCCAATAGTCGAAGTTAGCTAGAAGTTGGCTTTGTGCAAACATGACAAAACATTATATTCGATTTATCGCAGAGTTGGCCGCGTGTTCTTGAAAACCATCTAGGACGCAGATTTTCGCTAATTTTGCCTGTTAACTTTAGATTATAACTCATAATATTTTTTCATTTAAAAAATCTGTTTCTGTGTGGATATATTGTATTTTATAGTTATTTCTAAACATCGAGTCTTGTGCTACTTTGAATGTAGGAATCAAAGAAGAATGGATATTTCCCATGTGGATTTTAGTTTATTTGTATTATATATGAATTGTTTTTAATATTATTATGTTTTATATTTTATACACGTTATTATCTTATATCGGGTGTAATAGGATCATGGTACACCCCCCTCCCCTTTTCTCCTTTATAGTCCAGTGTTTGACGGTTTTTCGCTCAGAATTCTTTCGGATAAAACCGATTGTCGTGAAATTTCGACAGTAATTAGGGAATGGCTCAAGGAACAAAATGTATATAGTGCCGATGTGTGCTTTTACCCTGGGGGTGGATACCACCCCTTCTCGGGGGTGGAAATCATTACATTCAAAATAACCGCAGAAACCGATAGAGAAATAAATTTTAAGCAAAAAATGTTGTATGAAGTTTTTTCGATGAGTCAACACTTTTTGAGTTATTCGTGATTGAAAATATTGATTTTACATCTAAAAAATGCATGTTTTAGAACAATTTTTCACGAATAACTCGAAATTGGGAAATCCTATATAAATAATAAGCGACACTTTTTGACGTACAAGTGATTTTTTTTTTTTTCATTGCATTCCATTTAAGAGTGCCATGACGGTTCCGATTTATTCTAAATGGCCCGTGTAATGCCAGAAAAATCGAAATCCCGTCAAAAATACTAAATTACGTGATTTATGAGCAAATAAACTTCATCAAAATCTTTTTGGGGCAAAACTAAATTTTTTCAAATGGAACCATATTGGTACCGTGGTACCATTTATTAGTACTATTAATAAGGAATTAATTCATTTCATATGTCGTAATAAAATGTGCGATAAATACAAACAAAATTACAGCTAAAAGAAAAGAAGAAAATACAATTCTGTTCTAATTAAATGTTAAGAAATAAATAATTAAGGTGGCTTTGAAATAGGGTTTGGGAAGTCTCGACATTTTCAAAGTCCCGGGACACGAGACATCGTAAGATCAAAGTCCCGGGACGTCCCGGGACTTCGAGACTTTTCAAAATAAAATTAGAATCGAGTTCATTTTTGGCGAGATGTATCAATAAAATCGCCATTTTAGTAAAAATCAACATTTATTGAACATAAAATCTAATTCTAACATTTCTAACGTTAGTTAAAGTCTAAACAATTCGTATGTTTAATTCTCATACACAGATTCATTTTCTGGAAATAAAATCTTATAATGGGCTCATTTAATGAATTTCATTTAGTAGTTGTTGCTTCTTGTGGGTAAAGTATTACTTAAAACAAGCTAAAAACGTACTCTTCGCCAATTTACTGAGCTTTTTATATATAATTGTTACACATTCAACTTTGCAGTTTTCTTGTAAATAATGTTAGTTTTTGGACATCCTAAATTTTGTGATACCATCTTTGTTGTGAAAAAAATTATATGAAAAAAAAAATGAAAAAAAAATATCCAACCTGTGTGGGGGATTCGAACACGGGGCCTTTGGATTGCCAAATTGCCAAATTGTGTATTTTTTATTCTATTTAACTAAGGTTAACATTTCATTTGTATCTCATTTATCTCATTTTACAATCATAGATATAGCATTGCGTCACAGATCGCATGTTAGACACGAAAAGGGACACAACGGCCGGGTGTTTTGGCAAGTGAGATTTCCAGAATATGTTTCTATAAATATGAATGGTCCTTAGGTAGGTTGACCATATTAAAGAGAAACATATCAGGGGATTTCACATCTCAATAATGTATTTAATTTAAATGAAGGGGGAGGGTAATAATAAATATGCAGGGAAAATGTTCTTAAAAACCCTGCTGCAGGTGTCAGAATATAAAAACGGGCATTTACTCTAAAGAGAAAATTCTTAGATGGTATAGATTTCTGCGAGGGGTCAAGAGGGGTAGAAGGAAAGGGAAGTAAGAAAGGTGGTTTTGAGGGGGAGGGTTTTTCAGGGAAGTGTATGTTTTATGGGTGGAATTATGGTCACTCTGTCAGAAGGATATCGTAGAGTGGAAGGCGTCCGTAAATGTATTTATGTGTGTGTTGTATGTTATGTTGTCGTCTAATATTCGCAATATTTTCTGTTGTGAGTTAGTAAGTTTGTAAGTAAAGAATTTTTGTGCAGTTTCGTCAATGTGTTCACGCATTATTTGCATCCCCGTAAGCCTATGCAGCTACGCGATGGTGATATAGCGAGGTGAATTGGTTAATAGACGCAGCAATTTGTTTTGGGTTCTTTGCAATCTAAGGCACTGTGCGTCGGAAATTAAATTCCACGACGCACAGGCATAGGTTAAAATGGATCTGAAAATTGCCTTGTAAAGGCAAATTTTATTTTCTATCGTTAATTTGCTGCGTCTGTTCACCAGCGGATATAGTTTGCTCAGTGCTGCATAAGCTTTATTTATAACTTTGGTTATATGGGGTGCAAAAGAAAGTCGAGTGTCAAGTGTCAGTCCTAATAAATTAACTGTTTTCTTTTCAGAGATATCGTTATTGTCAAGTTTTAGTTTTGTAATAGTATGTTTGTGAATTTTCTGTAGAAGGTTATGATTTCCGATTTGGAATGGTTAATCATAACCTTCCACAGCTTGTGATAGTCTAGTAGCATTAAAGTATGGTATCGTATTTTTTGTGTAGCAGTTTGTGCGTAAAAGCTGTTGGCGTAGATAGTTGTATCGTCGGCGTATAGAAGGAGATTTGTGGAAGGATGAGTAGGAATATCAGATATGTAGAGGTTGAATAGTACAGGCGAGAGGACGGACCCTTGAGGTACCCCCGCAGAAATTCTACATGACATTGAATGAGTATTATTTACCCCGACCATTACTCGTCGGTCCCAAAGGTAGTTTTTAATGAGTGCAAACAAATACCCGGGCAGTCCACAAACATATTGTAGCTTGTAGACTAGCCCGTTATGCCACACAGTATCGAAGGCGCGTTCAATATCTAATAGCAACATGACAGTACACTGCTTCTTGTTGTACGAGTCAATTATATCCTGCACCACTTTTACTAGAGAAAGTGTTGTACTGTGCCCCTCCCTGAAACCAAACTGCTGCACCGGCAGTAGGCAGTGTTTCACGAGTTTTTTGTGTAGAAGCCGCAGCACAACTCTCTCAGCCACTTTCGGTAGCTGCGAGGATCATGCGGCGGCTTATTTGGCTTCAGGATGGGGATCACAATTCCCAGTTTCCATGATGCAGGAAAACATTGCAACTTAATCACCAAATTTAGGATGTACCTTTCGAATGCAACGCAAAGCTTTAGCCGCTGCGCCACCACATATAGCTACGACAATTGATTGTCTGTGATATACCTATATCTTTCGACAATCATACATATTTCAACTCGTACTTCTATGGAATACATATTAGTAAAATTCATAAACAAAAAAAATATATTATGGAAATAATATTTCGCAAGATTTCCATTTTAGTACAAGCGACAAAAATTAAGAGAATATTTTTTTTCTAAATTAAATAATTAATAACTTTTTTATTTACAGATAGATTTTCTTCAAATAGGGTTCTTCTTCTAGCTAACACTAACTTACTTTCTAAATTTCAATACAATCGAACTTTTCTTTCTTAAGTTATCGTGCTTACAAGAAACGTGACGGACGGACGGACAGACGGACATTTTGAAAGTTGTTCAGAATTCGTTCACTAACACAATGATATGAAAATTTTTTTCTCTACGAGCGATATTTACGATTTAAGAAATGTACCGATCAAATACAATATACTCTTCGTTTTTGCGAAGAGTATAATTAGACGATATTGAAAATTTCAGATGAATCCGATATGATGTTTTCGAAATATACGACTTTTAAAGAGCACGGTGCGACCAACATCGTGACGTCAGAGGATAGTAATATAAATCGGTGAAAATAGTTGATAAACTGAAATTCTTCACAAACATGCATAAGTTTCCAAACACACAGCTTAAGTTGACGATTTGTAATATTGTGAAACTATAATAACGTGCTGCAGCTAGCCGCTTCGGCTAGCGGGTTCCTATCAAGTGACGTCACAGACGAAACTCGACCGCGGGTGCGGTCCATTTTTATGATTGTTTCAGACGATTTATAGGTCTCACAAAATTCTAGTTTTTTGCACACGGTCTTAAAATGATAAGATCTTTCAGATAATCAAATTTTAAAAAAGTGCTAAATGAGCCCATTATAAAACATAAAACAGACTTAGTAAAAGTAATCATACTAATCATCAATATTCATCATTTAGTCTCTAGCCATTAGTCAATAGGTACCGTGAGCTGGGTTTATACCGTCGTGAGACAGGTTAGTTTTACCCTACTGATGATTCGTCGTTGCGATAGTAATTCTGCTCAGTACGAGAGGAACTGCAGGTTCGGACATTTGGTTCACGCACTCGCTCGAGAGGGCGGGCGGTGGTGGGAAGCTACCATTCGTGGGATTATACCTGAACGCCTCTAAGGCCGTATCCTTTCTAGTAGAAGGTGGCAACGATATCTCTTGGAGTTCCGAGAGTGGAAAGGCTCAAAACAATGTGATTTTACTAGGCGGTCGCAATTCGCCGCTATCGTCGCACTTGCCCTATCAATTAGTCTTTTTTCCTAATTTAATAAAATATTCTTTTAAAAAAATTTGTGCATTAATAACTTTGTCCGACAATCCGTTTCTGATTTTTGTAATAATGCCTCCGGAAAGGGAACACTCTCTTGTTTTCAATAGATGTCGGTTTTATTGTGTATAGTAAGTTACGTACGTACGAGTATCAAGTAATTACTCGTTAATCTAACAGATGGCGCTCTCAGTGACAGAGTGTGGGAAGCCTGAACTAATGAAGCTTATTATGATCTTTTGTTAATAAAATCATTACAACCGTGTCTCGAGTCTCGACCTGAAAGTCCCGGGATACGAGACAATTAAATTTGGGGAAAGTCCCGGGACTCCGAGACACGAGACGTCCTGGGACCCAAACCCTACTTTAAAAACAATGAAATATTTAGCTTGTCAAACATTTGTTGGTTTACCGGTGTTTTTATTGTGTCTTTAAAAATTGTTTAAAATTCTTGTTAATTGTGTTCAAAATGTCGCAAATTTATACAAGAGATGAAAAAGTGGACATGTTAATTATCTACGGGGAATGTAGAAAAAATGCCGTAGCGGCTAGACACATTTATGCCGAACGATATCCTGATAGACAATGTTCAGCGAGAAATTATTTTAAACGTCTTGAAAATCAATTCCGAAGAAAGCCCAACAATGATCCCGAAGAAAATTTCATTCTTGTCGAAGGAACGGAAATTAATGTTTTGGATCGAATAGAAGTTGATCAGACTATTCCTTTAAGATAAATTAGGTTTGAATTGGACATCAGTCACCAAACAGTAATTTTGCACAAATATCACTATAAATCTTTTTTCTACGATTGTGCTGAAAGTCAAATTTTCTAACTTCAAAATGACTGCAGAAAATATCACTTTGCCGCACGCCGTGCTGCAAAGAATTTGCCACACGCCTTGATTATATCTTCACACAACGGAGTAATATAGTGTGTTTACCTTAAAGAATTTTATATTACTTATTGGTAATAACCATTAAATTCTATAAATGTACATTAATTACACATGAATTGCAATTACAAAGTCAAATTTTCTTGCGGAAAATGTTACTTTAAATAAAATCTGACAGGCAGCAAATTTAAAATTTTGGAAAGACTTTAAAAAAGGGAAATAACTTCACAACCGTAGAAAAAATAATATGTAACACACATGTGGCAAGCTTCATTGCAAAACTCGTATGCACACTTGTATTACAATCTACTATTAAATACCAATTACACCAGCACTTGTATGAAAATGATTACGAACGTAGGATGGAATATTGCAATTGGATTTTGAAGAATAACGTGCAGCCAAACAATGGTATTTTTGGGAATGATTTTATTTTCGGACCGGGGTTTACAAATTTGGGATTTAAATCGACAAAATACAAAATATTGGTCACAAGAAAATCAACATTTATTACGGGAGGGTAACTTTCAAGTGCGGTTCGGTTTCAATGTTTGGCTTGGAATAATCGATAGTAGAATCATTGGTCCAATAATATTTGAAGGACCTCTGACTGGTGCCAGATACTTGAGATTTCTGCAAAATGAGATTGAGGACTTTTAGATGAGTTACCTTTGCATTTAGGACAGGGAATGTATTTCCAACAAGATGGTGCTCCTCCCCATAATTCAAGGATAGTAATTGATTACCTTCAACCATTGAGTTACAAGGACGGGAGAAGCAGTCACGCGATCAAAAACGGCATCACTTGGCCGCCATGTTACTACTTTTCCGTCAAATAGTGACAGTTTGTTCTCCGTGGAATTTATTGTGATTTTTATTGATAATTTTTTAAATTTTGGACAATAAACATTAAAAGGACTATGGTGTCGTGTGCCAAAAGAAATTGCTCTTCTAGAGATGGTGTTGACAAGAAAAAATTAATGGGAATAACATTTCATAGGTAGTATAAACAACAGAGCCGCATTAGGAAAAAACAGCTAATTAAATATGATAAAATTGTATTATTTAGAGGTCAATACAGTGTGTCCCAGGATAGATGTAACAAGAGGTGTAATGGACCGAAAATTTTGGAATTTCGGAATGTATTTGGGGATTGAGTCCTGATTGTTGTAAAACTAAAGTATACCAAAAATGACTTGATTTGGTGTTCTACAGGGTGTTTTATAAGCAAAGTTGTAAAAATCACCACTAATAAAGTACCTTTATTTTTCAAAATATGAAAAAATTTCACTAAGAAAAGTTATTTAGAATGCAATTTTATACCTCTATACCAAATTTCAGGAATATAAAATTATTTTTCTGAAACTTCCCATTTTTTCAATAAATTATTAGTATTTTATTTTGAACCATTCAATTTAAACTGCATATAGTATAGGAAATAGCGTGCAAATTCGACGACGAGTGGTTACCGTCTGCCAGTCGGTAATCGAAGAAACCATATAAATACAAAATTTTTTTCTCTCTGCAACTTTTTGGTATGGTGGGGGGATAGGGAGGGGGGGCATTTATTGTTAAATCGAATGATTATCGATATCTGACCGCATAGGTAGTTAGTATATGTACTTCACATACCCCAATTACGCTGGCAGACGAAACTTCGGAACGGCGCGCGCGCTAAGCGGAAAAATAAACTAAATTTTTTTTTTCTTTTTCCGGTTAGCGCGCGCGCCATTCGGAAGTTTCGTCTGCCAGCGTAATTGGGGTATGTGCAGTACATATACTAACTACCTATGCGGTCAGATATCGATAATCATTCGATTTAAAAATAAATGCCCCCCCCCCTCCCTATCCCCCCACCATACTAAAAAGTTGCAGAGAGAAAAAAAATTTGTATTTATATGGTCTCTTCGATTACCGACTGGCAGACGGTAACCACTCGTCGTCGAATTTGCACGCTATTTCCTAGACTAATAGAAATTATTTTTTGTGAATTAATATTTAAAGTTATATAGAAGCTAAAAGTAGGCTATGAGAAAAGCAGTGGATACACATTTATCATTTATTATTGACATATCTGTCAAACGTAGTCAATATTATCCTTAATTTCTGTTTCAAATTAACGAACCAAGCATAAAAAATTAAGTGAAAATAGTACTCACAATGCGTGAAAAAATTTATATTGTGCAATGCTACGGAATTGGCGGTGAAAACTCATATAGGGCATATAAAGCAAATTATAAACATACGCTTGAAGAGGGAGATGACGGCCGTAGGTTGGATTTTAGTTTGACCATTGGAGAAAAAATCATGGAAGAGAGATTTTTTTCATCATTTCATAATTTTCTCAGATGAATCCACATTCACAACCAATGGTGTTGTTTCATCTCAGAATTGTCGGTTTTGGGCTTCTGAAAATCCAAATTTTAGAATTCATTGTAGAAGACAATATTATAAAAAAGTGAATGTGTGATGTGCTGTTTCTTATCACGTTGGAGTTATTGGATCTTATTTCATTGAGGGAAGGTTAAACCAGCACACGTATTTACAGCTTCTTGAAAGATTTTCTGAAGAACATTTCGATATTTTAAGTTTAGTTCATTTTCAACATAATAGTTGCCCTGGCCACTCCACAGAAATGGTTAATCGGTGGTTGAATTTAAATTTTGGAGAAAATTGGATTGCCAGGAATGGACCGATGGGGTCGCCTCAAGCAGTTGGTTTACGCTGAACCACTTCCTAACGATGTAGAAGTATTGAAGCAGAGAATTACAAATGCCGTAAACTCCATACCGTTAGATCATATTCGAAACAGTTTCAAGGACTTCAGGCGAAGGATCGAAATGTGTGTGGATGTGGGTGGTAGCTACGTCCAATAATAAAAAAATTGTAGACATTGTTTTGTATTGGTCAATAATTAATTTGTTTGTGAATCTGTTATGTTTTTGACATTTATTACTTGTTATAATTTTTTGAACCTCATTAATCTTCTGTTAGTAATTGTTTCTTGTTTTACAATTAGTTCGATTAACATTATACCTTCTTACATCTCGTATATTCAATTTTTTATTTACCAATAGCCTACTTTTTGAGATGATTAACATTTGCTCCTACACAACTTTAAATATGAATTCAACTCTTAATTCGCAAAAAATGGGAAGTTTCAAAAAAATAATTTTATATTCCTGAAATTTGGTATAGAGGTATAAAATTGCATTCTAAATAACTTTTCTTAGTGGAACTTTTCATATTTTGAAAAATAAAGGTACTCTATTAGTGGTGATTTTTACAACTTTGCTTATAAAACACCTTGTAGAACACCAAATCAAGTCATTTTTTGTATACTTTAGTTTTACAATAAGCAGGACTCAATCCCCAAATACCATTCCAAAATCCCAAAATTTTTGGTCCATTACACCTCTTGTTACATCTATCCTGGGACACACTGTATATTAATTTGTTTATTTTGTATTTTATTTGAATATGTTTATTCTAATTCTTTTTGCTAAAAATCTTGAATTTATTGAATTCAACATTTGTTTGCGTTATTCGGATAGGCCGTCTCGTCGGGGTACAAAGTTCTTATAATTTTAAATAGTCCGGGTCTGACAAAACCACCATCTTGTTCCAACGTTTAGGTTTAGGCCTACCGGTGCCGTTTCTGTATAGGAAATTTTTACAGCATGGCATCTCCTTATATTCTAACTCAATGCCTTCAACGGAGATTCGAAAAAAACCTAATTTCGACGAATGGTCCTGTGAGGTGGCCCCCAAGGTCACCTGATTTCTTTGTTTGAGGTCATTTGAAAAATATGGTCTACGCAACCGCTGTTACAATCCGTGAAGACCTGGAGTAAGACGCGCAATTAATAGCATAACGGCCCAGCAATTGGCGAACGTTCTTCGAGAAACAGCTATGCGAGTTCAGAAGTGCATTAACGTTAATGGACAGTATTTTGAAAAATTGTAATGTTTTGTGTTCATTTTTTATATTCCAAGGCTACCTTATGCATAACAAGATAATTAGAACAAAATCGTATTTTCTTATTTTCTTTTAGCTGTAATTTTGTTTGTATTTATCGCACATTTTAATACGACATATGAATAAATTCCTTATTAATAACAGTACTAATAAATGGTACCACGGTACCAATATGCTTCCATTTGAAAAAATTGAGTTTTGCTCCAAAAACCATTTCGATGAACTTTATTTGCTCATAAATCACGTAATTCAGTATTTTTGACGGGATTTCGATTTTTCTAGCATTACGCGGGTCATTTAGAAAAAATCGGAACCGTCATGGTACACTTAAATGGAAAACTAAAAATTATATTATAAAAAATATTGACGTTTAAAATATCACTTATTTGGTTTCGTTGGATTCAGAAAATTATGCAATAATATACAGGGTGTTCTATTTAAAAATCGAAAGTTAGTGTCACTTTCGGCGAAACCGGAAGTGAAAAAAAAATCACTTCTTTGTCAAAAAATGCCGCTTATTATGTATATAGGATATCCCAAATTTCAATCATCTTCAAAACTAAAGAAGAAAAGGGGGGTGTACCATGATCCTGTTACACCCAGTATATGTTTGTAAAATTACAAATATTATTATTATATTATTGCCAATGAGGTACTGAAACTCAGATAGCTGAAGATATTCAAGAAAATGTCACCCTTCAGTCAGATATTTTTTTTTGAGTCCATTTCATCGGGTTGGAGCAGATTTGTCATTATGCCTTGCTCACCACGAATGATTTCTTATTTACAAAATAGTGCATTACACTAATTTTGCAGTATTGCAAACACAATAAAAAATGTGCGTCAATTTGACCGGTCGATTTTATTGCATGTCTCACTGTACCGCACGTGATCTTCGACTGTGACGTTGTGGCTCTTCTATTGGTTAAAATGCTGGCAACTCTGGAGAGATCACATCCCATCACCGCATGGTGATGTGATGATGTGTGATGTGATGATGATGTGATTACAGACTAGTCTTTTTGCATGCCCTGGGAAGGGAACGTGATATGAGCTATCTCCTCTCACGACAAATGCTTACTTTCACTGAAATTACAGAATAGTCGTCCTCTGATGTATTATTTGTCCACGGTTCCCATGATCATAATTTTATTACTATTAGGTTATTCAGACCCTCAAATTTTGTTCAGTCAAATTAGAGTATTTCGAAAACATTATTAGGCCAGTTTAAACTGTAGAAATCGTTGATTTATTCATTTGGAACTGAGGAAAATTCTCCTCGTTTTGCGAGGTTTCTATTTGTTTTTATTAAAAAAGCGGATTTCATGTCAATATTTTATACAGATCTACAATTAAATGGGTTATTACTGAAGGATTAAAAATAATTACATTCTCTTTACATGTGCTCCAAAGCACATCTTTCATAGGATCAGTGAATTGAAACCACTAAAACTGGATTACACTTTCGCATTTGCCTGAAGTACTATCGATTATAATTTGCTTCGTTTTGTTCGATTCATAATATTTAAAATGTAAAAGCGGGAAATAGAAGTGAATATGATTGTTACTACGGGTGGTACAACCAAATTTAAATCAAAGTTGATGCCATTCGGAATTTTTTTTTACACATTCTTGTATGTATATAGAACCAGTTTCCACGATATTTAAAATCATTATCGGACAAATTTTTTTTACACAAAAAAAAAGTGGTCTGGCCTGCGGACCAGACCAGTAGTCTATGTAATGAAGCATTATAAGACGACTTTTTTGTAAATATTTCGTGCAAAGACGAGATTACCCCCCACCCCCCCAATTTTCGAGTTTGCTGAACACGATGAAAGTAGTGGGAGAAGTTTTTGACCGCCGCAACCCCCTTTATGTTTTCATACCGTGCGTGTAATTTCCCATTAGGCATGTACATTCACGTAGCGCGAGAGATTTGACAACACCGTCAGCCGTAAATTCGTCCGTCGATGGAGCATTCCAGCTCTGTTATTTCATTTCAGCCAGCTGGCACGCGCGATGTTGTAATTCATCTCCCCATGCCTAGCCCGCGACTACACACACGGTATATAAACGGGTCTTGGGAGTGATTTATCGACGGGCTATACTTAAAATAACATGGAAGGGAGTTATAGACTAAGTGGAATTCAGACGGCAGGCCCAGGGAGTTGATTAAACCCTCCCGAGGGGTGGAAAATCATTTTTTTTTCAAATAATTCGGTTTAAACGTGTATCCTCCCATTTTCGGGATCGCTGATCACGGAAAAAATATTCATCCTCATCTCTCTAACGGGCAGAAACCACCTCTCACTCACCGTTTGAGGAATGAGGAGGGGTTGGAGCTAAGAATCAATATTTTTTCCCGTGATCAGCGACCCCGAAAATGGGGGGATACGCGTTCGAACCGAATTATTTGAAAAAAAAAAAATTTTCCACGCCTCGGGAGAGTTTAATCAATCCTCTAGGCCTGCTGTCTGATTCCACTTACCCTATAACCCCCTTCCATGTTATTTCAAGTATAACTCGTCGATAAATCACTCCCTGTTTATACCGGGTGATTCAGTTTGATATTCGCGCCCCTGTATCTTTTTTATTTCAACAGAAAACTACAATAAACCATATTTATTTGTAAATCATTTGTCAAGCTCTATCGAATGATGTCCTTAAATCATCTCTTTGATCACATATGCCACAATAACGATAGTCAACTTTTTTTTTCAAATGGTATGCTATACATTTGTTTACCGATTGTTGTAAAGCTTCTCTTTCTGCATTCAACCATGTGAAAAAAGTATACACTTCCATAAGGAAAATTTCGAGAAAATTAATAAACTACGAAAAAACTTAATTTCAAGGTTTTGTTTCTGATTCAACATAGTTAGCCATGGAAATAATTGAATTTTGACATTGTTAGTAATGTCAAATTGAAAAAACAGTTATTTGTGACTGTGTTATTCGTTTTTGTTTTATGTTATACTTCTAAATAGATTTACACAATGGTATCTTACACAAATGAAGAAAAATTGGACATGGTATTAATTTATGGAGAGCGCGGAAAAACAATAAAGCAACCAAACGTTTATATCAAGATCCCTTTCGAAATAGGCCGGTACCATCAGACAAAATGTTTGCAAAATTGGCAAGAAATATGAGGGAAAGTGGAAGTTTTGAGAAAAAAAGAAACGTTGTTAAACCCAGAACCGCACGAGATGAGGAACATACAGTTGCAGTTTTAGCCCGTGTTTTCGTAGACCCGCATATTTCTATTCGTTACTTAGCGACAGAAACTGATATTTCATATTCTTCAGTTCAAAAAATTCTGAGAGACAATAAACTGCGACCATATAAAATACATTTACATCAGGACTTGCTTCCTAGAGATTACGAGAGACGTCTAAATTTTGTAGCGTGGCTGGCAGTTGCTAAAGAAATGACTCTATTAGGTCGCATCATGTGGTCAGATGAATACCGTTTCCATAATAATGGAATAGTCAATAGACATAACTGCCATTATTGGTCGCAGGATAATCCTCACTGGCTTCGGGAAACTAATTTCCAAAATATCTGGGGAATTAATGTATGATGTGGAATTCTCAACGGACAAATTACTTATAGGACCAAAGTTTTACGAAGGCACGCTTACTGGAGAAAGATATCTACAGTTTTTAAGAGAAAACTTGTTAAATTTTATAGAAGACGTTCCATTACATATTAGGCATAACATGATATTACCAAAAGATGGGGCACCGCTACATAATGCTATAATTGTAACGAATTACTTAAATTCAGCTTATCCAGGTAGATGGATCGGAAATCGTAGTGAGGGAGTTAAGTGGCCTGTCAGATCACCGGATCTCACACCGTTAGATTTTTTCCTTTGGCCATATCTAAAAGAAAGGGTCTTCTTTACACCTCTAAATGATGTCGAAGATCTTAAAAATAGAATACGAATTGATGAGATTAAATGTTGAAATTTTTCAACATGTATGTATCCAAGGCGTGATAAACACAGGACAATTATGTTTAGAAGCGAACGGAGGGCTCTTCGAACATATGAAGCAATAAATAATGTTTTTATTTTCTTAATTGTTAGTTAGTTTTCAAGTATTGGTAGTTTTTTATTGGTAATTGTTATTTATTATTAGTAAACTTTTTCTTTTAGATAGAACCAAAGGAAGAAATATAACGGTGTTTAAAACGTTTCTTTTTTCTCAAAACTTCACTTTCGCCCATAAAACAAAAACGAATAACACAGTCACAAATAACAGTATTTTCAATTTGACATTACTAACAATGTCAGAATTCAATTGTTTCCATGGCTAACTACGTTGAATCAGAAACAAAACCCTTAAATGAAGTTTTTTCGTATTTTATTAATTTTCTCGAAATTTTCTTTATGGAAGTGTATACTTTTTTCACATGGTTGAATGCAGAAAGAGAAGCTCTACAACAATCGGCAAAAAAATGTATAGCATACCATTTGAAAAAAAAGATGTGATCAAAGAGATGATTTAAGGACGTCATTCGATAGAGCTTGACAAACGATTTACAAATAAATATGGTTTATTGTAGTTTTCTGTTGAAATAAAAAAGATACAGGGGCGCGAATACCAAACCGGTATATGAAAACATAAAGGGATTCATAAAAGGAGGTTGCGGCGGTCAAAAACTTCTCCCATCACTTGCTTCGTGTTCAGCTCCCTCGAAAACGGGGGGGGGGAGGTAATCTCGTCTTTGCATGAAATATTTACACTATTTCTGCCTTTATTACATATACTACAGTGTATCCTTATGTATTTGGACCCTCTGAAACCGAAACCGAAGTCAAAATTGTCAGATTGGCTCGTTTTTCACTCCTAACCCCAAAAAGTGGTCTGTCCGGCAGACCATACCAGTGTATGTGTTTGGACCTGCTGAATTCGAATTCGAAGTTAGGATTGACAGATTGGCTCGTTAGCAAGCCAAATATTTCAGGGTTGGAAAAAAAATAGTTTTTTTTTTCATTTTAAACAAGAAAACAGTTTTTTTTGTTTAAAACAAGTTTTTTTTTTAAGTTTTAAATGGTATGTTTAAAACAGGTTTAGGGGCGAGCGTAGAGGCAACTTCAATGTAAATGTCAGTCGATATTCCGTTGAAGCAACGTCGAGCGCGGTTAGTACTTGGATGGGGTACCCATCTTGGGAAATACAGCGTTCTCGTCCCACCTTCTAGAGGCTTGTATATCAGTGTATACTCGGAAGTTACGTAATTTCAGACGAGGATTACGTAGTGGATATACCATACTTCGGAGGGGATGTAAAGCAGGCGGTCCCTTGTCTATTAAATGTTAGGCAAGTAAAAGATCCCTACTCTTCTTAAGGGAAGAGGTTCGGCAAAATTTCCAGGTTGGGGGTAGCTCGTTTCCTGGCGTCGGTGATAGGCCCTGGTAGTGGAAATAGGCCGACGTTAAATAGTTAAAAAAAAAAACAAGTTTAAAACGTTTAAAACTATATTCAACTAAATTAAATGATACCAGGCACATTGTGTCTGCTACTACTACTTGATATCAGATGGCGCTCTAAAACGGATTTTACAGCACTCTACAAATAAAATGCTCAGTTTGGTACACATGACCACTATATCGAAATTATTTATTGGAATGGACCATCATCGGCACTTTTCCTGCTTTTCCACAAATTCCAAAATAATACATTTTTATTTAAAACATCGCACTGTGTTTTAAACCGTGTTTTAAACAGTTGTTTAAAACATCGCCTTGTTTATTAAATATGTTTTAAACATTTGTTTAAAACACAGTGCGATGTTTTAAACATGTTTTAAACACTTGGTTTAAAACATTTTGTTTTAAACATGTTTTAAACATGCCAACCCTGAAATATTTTATAAAGGATTACTTTTTTCAACAATAGATTCATTTTTATACATCATGTTACACACTAAAAAAAAAGCAGAATTTTATTATTAGTAAAAAGCCAAAAGCCACTCTTATGAAATTATGATACATCTAATGTTACTCAAGGTAATTTTGATCAAATAAAAAAACAGCAAATTTTCAGCCATGTTTTGCATATGGCGGCGAAAGCTCAGAGCGGATTCATGGGGACTCGACTGATTATTGTTTCTGGGCCACTTTTGTATGTCCGCCAAAATTCAGCTTTATACCATTTACTAGTAGAAATGGTCCAGTAATGCATGATTTTCAAGGCGAGTGCCTAAAATGATATCAACTTGGTAGACTTTGCATTTTCTAAAATATGGTGGATGCGCCAAGAGTAAATACGACGGTATTGTATATATCTAGTTTAATCGTATTTCACTAAACAATGTCCATACGATGTTTATATATCTATATATTATGATATTGGTTGCTTTTGCTAAATATAACGAAAAAACGTTTTTAACTCGATAATATTACTAGCTAGGATAATAATATAGCCTTGAAACTGTCAGATCTAAATTTTATTTTACCTGTCGTTGAGATAACAAACACGCTTTCAATTTCTGCTTAAAATTTTGCAGTGAGTAATTATAGTATGCTGGAGAGAGATTATTATACAATTTACAGGAATTATAAGTAATGAACGTTTAAATGCTACAGTTTTATGTTTAGGCTTTACTAGGAGTTTGAAATTCAGGGTGGAAAAGTAGCGAACAAATTATTTTAACATTTTTTTATAAGTACTGTTCTTTTTTTATAAGAATTTTATGAGTTGAATTTAAAAGATGTAATGGGGTTTAATTTCTTCCATTTCATTCAGGAATTGTATAGCTTATACGCTCATACTTACGTATGAGAGCAAATCTGAAGGCAAGCCTGAAACAATAATTTTTAATGTTCTATTTGTTGCTGTCAGTAGCTAACAGCGTATATCAAAATAATATCAAAAAACTGTTTCAGGGTGGAAAATATTGTTTAATAATAGAATATGACGTACATGTGGAATTTCAAGAATTTAAAATATATTTCGTTTCTCATTAGTCTCTTCAGTTAAAAGAAAAGTAAAAATCATTGAGAAAATTGACATCGGCAAATGGGAACTTCGCCATATTATGCTACTATTGTGCATACATATCTTGATGGAAGTTTTCCCAATAGGAAAAGAGCCAAGAAACGGCTAGACGACCCTATATTCTCTTATTACTTGTGGAGCGTAAAGCTCACAAAAATAAACATGTCAATTTGTAATTCATGCATAAAATGCAACAAATGAAATTTAAACTACTGTTGGAAGCATTTGGCTTACACTGCGTCATTTGTAGATGGAAAGTTTAGTCAGAATATGTTTAAGTTCACTGTTCAGGTTATACAGCACTAAATAGAACATTGTTGAGTTACAATGTCATGTCATCAATTGTAGTATAAAAACACAAATTTTACCCAAGAATTTAATTAGTGATGTTTTTTTTGTGATAATTATAGACTTTTATAATTTTATCTTTATATTTTTGCAATAACCGTGTTCCTGTTAGTAGTTCAATTGCCACTTTATTAAATTGCGAAATGAAAATGTACAAATAATACTTTTTAAAATTGAATTTTTACTGTGTCACCAAAGGACACGGGGGTTTTCAAACACCAATAGAATTTGTTGAAACTTTAGTATGTTGTTGGGACTGTCAAAAGAGAGCATTTTGTTCAATTGAACCGACCTAGCTATACAGGGTGATATAGAAAATTCAGTTCAAAGTATGAATTATCATTTGTGAGATCTCATATTCTAAATTCAATTAGCGTCATACTTTTCCGGCAAAACATGCCTATATTATTTTTTGTTAAAAAAATGTGTATATATTTTTAGACAGTGGCGTTTTCTTTGGGGGGGGGGAGGGGGTAGATCACTTTTCCAGTGGTCCACCGACAATGATAAAAGTTAATGGAAATTCCGAACTACCTGTATGATGATTATATGTTATTGTCTTAAAAGTAAGCATTTTAAAATAATAAATATGCGGACTAACCTAGTAAGGTAAATGTACCAATTATCGTCATGTTAAGCAAAAGTTTAACTTTTGACTTTAATAATTCTGTAATGAAAACTCACTTAATATAGCTATTTAATGTTCTGATACTTGAGTTATTTTTAAATGAGAGTAATAAGATATTTTTAACAGGAAAAGAACGTTGTTTTATATTTTTAGTGCAATAGGGAATAAAAACCGATTGTCCTAATAATCGTCACTTGACGCTCTATATATCGTCAATATACATGTTCCAAATATCGTCACAGTCTTAGTTGATATCAGAAATTTTATTTAAAATATTTTTTAAATTGTTTTAAAACTAAAACATTTAAAATTTATAACAAATTAGAATAGTTATAAAATGAACAAAAAATAAATCAAATTATACCTATAAACGAATGGAATGTGTACGTAAAAATTTTTTTAAACAGAAATACATATTCTCTTTCATTGACATATCGAGCACTTCGTACACATATTATTTCCTATTAATAGCCTTCTTTCCAGTATCACTTTCTTCATATTCTCCAATAATTTCCTATAGACGACATTGTCAATTCATTCCACTTTATGTAATTTTCTTAACACTGTATTTTCTACATATTAAATTTATTAATAGTCCAAGCAATCCATATTTTCATATTTGACAGCAGAATGCTCAATTTTAATATGACAGTATGACTGTATGCTTAACTCTCACCCTAAATTCCGAGGTCCCGGGTTCGAATTTCAATCGCGGTACTAAGATTTTTTATGGAAAATAAATTTGTCCTAATATACTAGGATACTCCGTGGCTGTCTCTTGTCTCGAAGTGTGCAGCCCCCTCTCGCACAAGGTCACTTTAGGGTTTCACTGATAAAGAGGATTGTTATTTATATTGTAATTATTAATATTAACTTTATTATTTATTTTTAATTCATCTTCTTCACTTGTTTTTGATCCTATTTTTCTCATTTTTAAGTAAAATGACAAGAAACTTGCTTAATTTTCCGTTCAATATTTTCATTAAGTAGTGTTTTTTTCCATCTGTCATATTATCGTCATAGAGAGCCCATAATATCGTCACCCTTTGAAATGTTTTTTTTGTAGCCAAACTATTCAGAAAAGTGGGTGACGATAATTAGGTACAAAATTTTCGGTACCTTTGTATAGCTGTTAAAAAATAAAACAGCTTCGTAATGACAATAACAATATTTTTTTTATTGAACTGAAAATTTCATGTAAAACCCTTGGGTAATCTCTCTTGTGGCTTTCCCTAATATCGTCACCTATTTTTTTGCTGTTAAAATTATAAAAAAATAATATAATATAGTTAAATAACAAAAATAACATCCTTTATAAATTAGAAAATATATTCCCAAAAACTAAGAATTGAAAAATAAGCTCAACAATAAAAAATATAGGTAACCTGTACCTGTTGTAGAACTCTCCAAAATCGTCCTAAGTTGAAGACATAATCAAAATTCGACTTAGGCAAAAATTTCATTTAAAGACATTTTCGGGAGTCTGCAGAGGCGCAGATCAGTCCACAAGGACCGTTTTGGGTTCTATAAGGCGTTGGAAATGACCAGGCGAAAATTCGAAGAAACACCGAATTTTCACTTAGGAAAAATGTTTTTGGTTCAGAATATCAGAGTAGAAGTATATAATGACAAAGATTTATGAATAGTATACTTTTTGAAAGGTACCATAAATTGGACTTTGAAAAATAATATTTTTGGAAGGGCGTCAAAATTTGGCCCAGGAATCGATTTATCGAAAGTACGCCAAAGTTTCACTTGCAGATTAACTTTTCAAAAGTACGTTGAAATTTGGCTTGAAGATCGATTTTTCAAAAGTACGCCAAAATTTCACCCGCAGATTAACTTTTCAAAAGTACCTTGAAATTTGGCTTGAAAATCAATTTTTCAAAAGTACGCCAAAATTTCACCCGCGGATTAACTTTTCAAAAGTACCTTGAAATTTGGCTTGAAAATCGATTTTTCAAAAGTACGCCAAAATTTCACCCGCAGATTAGTTTTTCAAAAGTACCTTGAAATTTGGCTCGAAAATCGATTTTTCAAAAGTACGCTAAAATTGGTCTTAAACTGGATTTTTCAAAAGTACCACGAAGTCAGTTTAAAAAGTACCACGAAAATATACTTTAAATTATTTTTTTATTTTTTATTCCTCAACCAAAGACATTGACCTTTGAGGCACGATCATTGAAAGCACAATTCTAAAGTATGAGCATAAAATTTTAACGATGCACTGCATCCAAAAGGCAAAATAGAAGATTTTGTCAAAGCCGGCGTAGTGCCGATAAGCAAAAATTGATAAAAATCAATGCACATGTACAAAGCCGGTTTCTCGCATGGAAAGAGTTTGGATTGACCCAGCGGCTCGCAATTTGGTCGAGCGCGTTGAGTAGTCCAGACAAAGCGATGGTAGAAAAGCCAATAACGGGGCTTTTCAAATGACAAAGTTATAGAGGAAAACGCCTTGTGCATAAAAATCCAAAAATTCAATTTTGCCTAATAGTCGCTCGAAGGTGAGACGCTGTCAAATCGATATTATTAATCGACTGTGATAAGGGTTAGTAAGTCGTGGACTGATCGAACGCCACTCAACTTATGCAGTAATAAGTCCTCTGAATGTGTTTGAGTACGTGAATTTCCACGATACAAGAACTTTAAAGCTAGGTAGTCTCTAGCGAAACTAAATTCATTTAGTAAAACTTTTTTAAGTTAATTTCAGTCAGCCTTAATTATTCATTTACCCAGAGTCTGAAATGATTCTAAAAGCTCGCATTTTGATTCTGAGAAGGTACGTATGAATCTTTTCTACCTAATCGATCGTTAGCGCGAGCGCTCTCGCTTGTATGGTCTGAAAGTCACTACCTTGATTGGGGAAGGCACGATTCTTTCTTGAGAATTTTGTATAACCAATTCTGTTAAATAAACGGATTCTTTGAACTAATGTTTCTTAATTGATCTTGAGGCCTGTTGACGGTCTATAATCCCTGGAACTTTCGTATAGAAAACCGGATGTGTCGAGTTAATTCGCATTAACGTTCGACCTTCTGGTTGTTTTACGGAGGTTCGATAGGGATTTTTTTATGCGTTTTTTGAGAAATATATTCCGTTATTAATGGACCAAAACGCGATTTTCGCGTACCAAAACTAATCCCTCCGCAGAGAAATTCTTCGGTTGGGATTTTTTTATGCAAAAATTCAGGAAATTAAGAGGTGCCTAAACCCCTAACGAGGGAATTCGGATCCAGAGAGAGCGTAGTTTCCGATCTGTGGTAGTGCAGCCTTGGTCCCGCTTTTCGGCTACCGAAGTCATCTTATCTCGAACCCGCCTGGGAGGTAGAAGAACGGGGTAATACGCGACTGGCGCCCCCTGAGAAATAAATTGGTGTCGCGTCATTTTGACGCCCGGTAGTGCGTTCTTCTACATGGCGCCCAACGTGGGGCGTTGTTAGTCAGCAGGGCTTTCTGGAAAGGATATGGATGAATCAACGCCTTTCCAGTTTTACGACGAGCCGACATCTGTGATGGACAACGTCTCTAGAGGGTTAGAGAGGCCGTGCGCGGAGGATGTACTGGGTAGTTCGGGGGTTGGCCCGAGTACCACTGAAGGAGTCATACAGCCCTCCTCAGAACAAGTGTTTGCCCAAATGGCAGCAGGTCTTGCCAAAGCTTTAAGCGAAGCCACACACGAGCATAAGTATCGGTCGAAGCATCCAAATGCGGAATTTCATGGCTTCGAACACGAAGACCCTGAAACCTTCATTCATCATATGGAGGAATTTTTCGTCCGAGTACGAATTACGCAGGATAACGACCGTCTGTATAAAATATCAGAACAGCTCAAAGACGATGCTAGGAAATGGTTCGAACAATACCGAACCCTGATTACCACGTATCCTCTATTCCTCGAGCGGTTCAGAAGCCGTTACGATTCAGGTGAAGTACTCACCGAAGCAGTAGCTAATTTATATGGCAAGAAACAAGATGCCGAGGAAAATACGTCAGTATTTATTTCCAGGAAGGTATGCCTCTTCAACAGGATCGATCCGTTTAAGCCGGAGGCGATGAAGGCGGCTACCATCTTCAATCAGTTGAGACCTGATATGAAAATGCTCCTAAAGAGTGCCGTCATACTAGATACAAATACACTAGTGACGATGACCGAACAAATGGCCAAAATCATGGATGAGAATAAAGAATTCGAGATTCTGCAAAATGCAAAAAAAAGCAAAGACCGAGAAGCGTCCACCTCTACCGCTTCAGCTCAAGGGAATCAGCAAACGAGCAGTAACTGGAGAACGGAACCCTCCGCATTAGCGAAGCCGTCCTCCAGTTCCTTTGGTGCATCTAGGACACCATTCAATGGATCTCAAAGAAGAGATAATCCGCCAGCACCAAGGGTGCATTTTGCAAATAATATTTCCTCGCTGCCCAGAGGGGATATACCGAGAAGGGGTACTAGAGACGTAAGGAACTCCCGAGTCCCGTATCGCCCTTGCAGATATTGCCCAACGGAGCAGTGGCATTTTCATGCAGAATGCCCAAACAATCCCTATCGTAATATGAATACGGGAAACCAAGCGGGGGTCAGAGGCGATGGCCCAGGCCGAACTGTACCAGCCCCGCCTACCAGGCCCCAGCAGGCTCGAAGCGACCCTCGAGGAAGCTCCGAAGCAAGAAGTTTAAATTAAAAAACTTCGATGACCTTCCTGACCTTAATTACCTGTTTAAGGATCAAGAAGTCAACCTATCTCCCCACCGATTCACTCCATTAGAATCTATCAATCAAACCAACGACGCTTTCCCTCTGCCTCGCATTAAGATTATAATTAATAATCGAGCGGTTAACGCTTTATTGGATACAGGTTCGACAAGGAATATTATCCAACCGAAATTTTTGAACGACATTGATCAACTTACAGCTCCCCAAACTTTTGTTATGGCTTGTGGCGATGGTTTAGTAGAATCCCTCGGGACTACGACCATAAACGTTAATGTACTAGATGTACCCTTTCAGACCACGTTTCAGGTCATTCAAAATTTAAACGAAGAGCTCATTCTGGGAGCCCCCTTTTTATATGCTCACAATGTCGTATTCGATTATCAACGTAAATGTGTCTACGTCGGCACCGAAGAGCGAATAACCGTCTTCTGGAATCAAGCGGCACATCAAGCAAGGAAGCAATGCCGGCTTCCCGAAGAACTGATCATCGAAAACGATAATTTAAAACCTCTATTCGAGGAATTTGCTGAATTGTTCACCGCGGTGCCTACCCAAGCTACCACGGTGACAACAAAACATAAAATAAAAATTAAAGATGACCGCCCGTTCAATATCAAACCCTACCCCATGTCTCCTTCTAAGAAAAAAGTTATGTACGATCAAATTGAAGAGATGCTGAAAGCCGGCGTCATAGAACCGAGTACCGCTCAGTACAGTTCGCCTCCCATTATAATTGAAAGGCCCGGCAAGAAGCCTCGCTTCTGCATTGATTATCGTCACTTAAATGAAGTAACGGAAGACGAAGCATCCGTCTTACCAAAGATATACGAGAGTATAAAGGATCTAGGAAACGCCAACATATTTACGGTGTTGGACCTCAAGAGCGGATATTGGCAAATCCCTCTTGAGGAGTCGTCAAAAAACTATTCTACGTTTACAACATTAGATGGAGCATCTTACCGATTTAACGTGATGCCTTTCGGATTGAAGACCGCTCCATGTACATTCCAAAAATTTATGGCAAGAGACGTATTGACCGGCTACTTGCATCATTTCTGCAAAGTATATCTCGATGATATTATCATCTACAGTGAAAATATAGAACAGCATGTAAACCATCTGAGAGCCGTCTTTGAACGCCTGCGTTTGCATAATTTAAAGGTGTCACCGGAAAAATGTGTGGTAGCCACGTCAAGCATAACCTATCTCGGGCATCAAATAAATGCCAACACCACTCAACCATTAGAAAAACACATATTACAGATACAAAATTATCCGGCCCCTACGACGAGGCGCCAGCTTCAGAGTTTCCTTGGTCTGTGTAATTGGGTACGTGAATATATCCCTAATGTTGCAATAATTACAAAGCCCTTGACCCGACTACTCTCGAAAGACTGGCGCTTCAAGTGGAATCCGGAAGCCCAAGAAGCTTTTATTTTACTAAAAGAAGTATTGAATAAACCTCTAGGACTGCACCGGCCAGATTTCAATAAAATGTTCATACTGCAGACGGACGCATCCTTAATAGGATTATCTGCAGTATTATATCAATTGGGGGATAATGACCAGAAGCACATCGTCTCTTATGCTAGTAATACGTTATCTCCGACGGAGAGAAAATACCATATTAATGAATTGGAATGTTTGAGCGTCGTTAATTATATAAGGAAATACAAAATATATTTGGCAGACCGTCCATTTATAGTCAAAACCGACAATCGAGCTTTACTATGGTTAAATAAGCATAAGGACGAGAAAACGAAATTTACACGTTGGTCATTATTACTTCAGGAATACAGCTTCACCATAGAACATTGTCCCGGCAAGGAAAATATATTGGCTGACTATCTTAGCAGGAATCCTCAAGGCCCAAACGTCGAAGCAGACGACGAAGAGGAGAGAATGTACCCACCAAAATTCTCGTACAAGGAACGAATATCAGTGATTACCACATTGGAATTAAACGATCAGGTCAGAGAAGCGCAAACGCACTCCAGAGATATCCAAGACCAAATCGAACGATGGAATACTCTAGTGCGACAAGCAGATAAAACCGAGGCAGAGGTGAAATTCATCAATACAAGACAAGTGATAGGCGGCACACTTTGGACGAGAGGCGAAAATGTTATAGAAAAATTATACGTACCAAAACGTATGGTCATGAGAGTAATATCTCATTTTCACGACCGACCGGAAGTAGGTCACCCCGGCCGCGATGAAACTGTTAGAATCATCTCGGGCCGCTATTATTTTAATAATTTGTCGAGACTAGTTAACAAATATTTAAATGAGTGCATTATTTGTAATTCCGTAAAAAGCAGACAATCACAACCGAAGGCTCCTCTCAGAAGCCATGCTCCATCGCATCCGTTCGAAGTTCTAAGCGTCGATGTAATCGGACCGCTTCAGCGAACCAAAGATGCAGATAACCGATATATATTAATGGTAGAGGATGTATTTAGTAAGTGGGTCGAAGCCAAGGCGTTCACCCAAGTCAGTGGAAAAACAATAGCACAATTTATCGAAGAGGAACTAGTGGCGAGATATGGCGTTCCGAGGGTCATCATTTCCGACCAGGGAGGCCACTTCAATTCCGGCTTTTACGATACGTTCTGTACACGTAACAATATTGAAAGATTCTTCACAGCAGCTTACCACCAACAGGCCAATCCAATAGAAAGGAGGGTGCAAGAAGCCAAGAAGATCTTAAAAACCTTATTATATGGTTCACCCAACGACGAGTGGGATCGACATGTTAGTCAGATGGCATATATCTTGAGAACAAGAAAAAACGCCGCTACGGGGCATACGCCCAGTTTCGTAGTGCTCGGCTATGAATTACCGCAGATTGGTGATTGGAATATGTTCGCTTATAGACAAGAACGTCGTAATCAAGCGGACGTTCCCCGCCTTGAAAGAGTCAAAGAGATTCGTAAAAATCAAACAAATTACCAATGGCGTTACGCGCCCAAAGTGGCGGTAACGCCGGTCGTATATAAAGTGGGAGATATGGTAATGACTAAAAGGATCAGGAAGGATCATACCTTCACACCGTCGTGGAGTGGGCCACACAAGGTTTTAAAGAGATTGTCCAATGAAGTTTACCTCATTCACAAGGGGGTAACTTCGACGAGATTACATGTCGATGCCATCAGGCCGGCACCTAAGGGAGACCCCGATGTTGAATTGGAATTGTCTGAAGAATCAGAAGATAGTCCGGATGAAATTCATCTTAGTGACGACGCTTCCTCATCAGACAATGAGATCGCGCCCAGGTCAGAGCGACGTAGCGATACCACACTAGTTCAAATCAATGTTCCCGCAAGTGCTCAAGATGAGCCGGATGTAATAAGTCGAGATCCCGAAGATGCTCGAGATGAGCCAGATATAGAAGAGTCACCTCTAGATATTTCTGAGGTCGACCACGGCTAATAGCCGTTTTCGCTTTTTTTTTATATTTTTTCTCAAAATTCTAAGTAGCGATTTTGACCTATATGCGGTCGAATCGAAAATTTAAAGTCTACTCCATGAGCAGACATGGAAAGACGGCGAACCCGACGCAAGAGCGCGATCCGGTAAGCCTAGCTTCTCAAGAGCGAGAGCCGCCAAGTTCGAGTAATGGACGTAGGCATAAGTACGAATCAGTACGAGTTTCGGAAGCTGTTTTTCTTATGCAAGAAGACAACTTCTATTTTAATCATTTTAAGTCAACAAAATTAACGTATACCCCAAATGGAAACTACGAGTTTCAGAAGCCGTTCTTCGCTCAAGAAGACGCTTCGATTTTTTTTTTATACTTTTTTCACAAGTCGTGATGACCGCACGAGTATCGTAAGCCGATTTAATCTACCTTACGAAGTAGAAACTACGAGTTTCAGAAGCCGTTCTTCGCTCAAGAAGACGCTTCGATTTTTTTTTTTTTTTTTTATATTTTTTTTTACAAGTCGTGATGACCGCACGAGTATCGTAAGCCGATTTAATCTACCTTACGAAGTAGAAACTACGAGACGAGTTTCAGAAGCCGTTCTTCGCTCAAGAAGACGCTTCAATTTTTTTTTTTTTTTTTATACTTTTTTTCACAAAGTAGTGATGACCGCACGAGTATCGTAAGCCGATTCAATCTACCTTACGAAGAACCAATTTCTAACCATTATAAGTTAACAAAATTCATGTTAGAAAAATATTTCGTTAAAAACAACACATTGTGTTTGTTAGTCGACGCGTTCCAGTCGACGACTTGCTAAAAAGTCAATCTAGTTGCAGAACTGCATTTTCCATGTGCAAAAATGGAAAGATGACCCAGCCTGTCGCAAGGGCGCGGCATGGTGAAGTCTGGAACTCAAAGGCGAGGACCGTCCAAGCTGCGGCATGGAGATATAGACAGCCTCTTCTAGAAAGGACCGAAGTTAAGCAAGAGCGAGACCAGGGCAAAAAAGCGAGTGCAACGAGTTAGTGAGAGTGGACGCTAATCAAAATTGTGCTACGCTTCGCTTCGCTTCGCACCTCGACGCGGGTGTAATTAAGTTGATAAAAATGTTGTATCAACTTGTATTGTTTAAAAAATGTATTTATTTTTAAGTTAGATAGGCGAATCAGCCGTCTGCCCCAATTAAGGCCGTTATTTTTAAAACATCTGTACCATAGGTCAGACCGTCAAATGAAGGCATACAGACATACAAGTGAATATGGAAATTAAAGGCAATCGATGAGTAGAAAAGATTCAACCAAAGGAGGGGAGTGTTGTAGAACTCTCCAAAATCGTCCTAAGTTGAAGACATAATCAAAATTCGACTTAGGCAAAAATTTCATTTAAAGACATTTTCGGGAGTCTGCAGAGGCGCAGATCAGTCCACAAGGACCGTTTTGGGTTCTATAAGGCGTTGGAAATGACCAGGCGAAAATTCGAAGAAACACCGAATTTTCACTTAGGAAAAATGTTTTTGGTTCAGAATATCAGAGTAGAAGTATATAATGACAAAGATTTATGAATAGTATACTTTTTGAAAGGTACCATAAATTGGACTTTGAAAAATAATATTTTTGGAAGGGCGTCAAAATTTGGCCCAGGAATCGATTTATCGAAAGTACGCCAAAGTTTCACTTGCAGATTAACTTTTCAAAAGTACGTTGAAATTTGGCTTGAAGATCGATTTTTCAAAAGTACGCCAAAATTTCACCCGCAGATTAACTTTTCAAAAGTACCTTGAAATTTGGCTTGAAAATCAATTTTTCAAAAGTACGCCAAAATTTCACCCGCGGATTAACTTTTCAAAAGTACCTTGAAATTTGGCTTGAAAATCGATTTTTCAAAAGTACGCCAAAATTTCACCCGCAGATTAGTTTTTCAAAAGTACCTTGAAATTTGGCTCGAAAATCGATTTTTCAAAAGTACGCTAAAATTGGTCTTAAACTGGATTTTTCAAAAGTACCACGAAGTCAGTTTAAAAAGTACCACGAAAATATACTTTAAATTATTTTTTTATTTTTTATTCCTCAACCAAAGACATTGACCTTTGAGGCACGATCATTGAAAGCACAATTCTAAAGTATGAGCATAAAATTTTAACGATGCACTGCATCCAAAAGGCAAAATAGAAGATTTTGTCAAAGCCGGCGTAGTGCCGATAAGCAAAAATTGATAAAAATCAATGCACATGTACAAAGCCGGTTTCTCGCATGGAAAGAGTTTGGATTGACCCAGCGGCTCGCAATTTGGTCGAGCGCGTTGAGTAGTCCAGACAAAGCGATGGTAGAAAAGCCAATAACGGGGCTTTTCAAATGACAAAGTTATAGAGGAAAACGCCTTGTGCATAAAAATCCAAAAATTCAATTTTGCCTAATAGTCGCTCGAAGGTGAGACGCTGTCAAATCGATATTATTAATCGACTGTGATAAGGGTTAGTAAGTCGTGGACTGATCGAACGCCACTCAACTTATGCAGTAATAAGTCCTCTGAATGTGTTTGAGTACGTGAATTTCCACGATACAAGAACTTTAAAGCTAGGTAGTCTCTAGCGAAACTAAATTCATTTAGTAAAACTTTTTTAAGTTAATTTCAGTCAGCCTTAATTATTCATTTACCCAGAGTCTGAAATGATTCTAAAAGCTCGCATTTTGATTCTGAGAAGGTACGTATGAATCTTTTCTACCTAATCGATCGTTAGCGCGAGCGCTCTCGCTTGTATGGTCTGAAAGTCACTACCTTGATTGGGGAAGGCACGATTCTTTCTTGAGAATTTTGTATAACCAATTCTGTTAAATAAACGGATTCTTTGAACTAATGTTTCTTAATTGATCTTGAGGCCTGTTGACGGTCTATAATCCCTGGAACTTTCGTATAGAAAACCGGATGTGTCGAGTTAATTCGCATTAACGTTCGACCTTCTGGTTGTTTTACGGAGGTTCGATAGGGATTTTTTTATGCGTTTTTTGAGAAATATATTCCGTTATTAATGGACCAAAACGCGATTTTCGCGTACCAAAACTAATCCCTCCGCAGAGAAATTCTTCGGTTGGGATTTTTTTATGCAAAAATTCAGGAAATTAAGAGGTGCCTAAACCCCTAACGAGGGAATTCGGATCCAGAGAGAGCGTAGTTTCCGATCTGTGGTAGTGCAGCCTTGGTCCCGCTTTTCGGCTACCGAAGTCATCTTATCTCGAACCCGCCTGGGAGGTAGAAGAACGGGGTAATACGCGACTGGCGCCCCCTGAGAAATAAATTGGTGTCGCGTCATTTTGACGCCCGGTAGTGCGTTCTTCTACATACCCTCCTCTTACCTTAGAATTTAAAGGGGCTATCGGTAAAGAGTCTAACACCCCACTCAAATACTGTTTCTAATAAAAAATCTAAGATGGGATGGGTTAAAAGAGTTGTTTAAAAACATTTCCAAATGATTACAAAAATATCTTTAATTTCCGTTGTACATTAACGAATTCCTAATTTCTTATTTTCCACAAAAACATGTAAGAACTGACGATAATTGTGTTAGTGATGATAATTGGGTCTTTTACCTTATTTATAACAAGAACATTAACTATCAATTAGTTAGTTTCCGTGCCGGTTGTCCTCTAAAACGTTTCATTTTGACAAAACTATGGTCCAAAACAACAACTTTGGAACAAAATAATAATTATTTCGGGATTATTTGAGGCCCTTCAGCCCTGTTTGCAGCATCTAATACATAAGTTAATAAACCATATGATGGGTATTTCACTGCTTGGTGTCTCGCAGTACCATATTACACTAGCAACAGACACCAAGAGTTCTTGCACCCATTTACAGGTACAAAATGTACCAGTGATGGGATCAAGCTAGATATCATCAATTGGAGGAATCAAATATGATATAAAAAGACTATTGAATTTGGAAAATAAATTCGTTATTTGCTTCTCTTTCCGCGGTGTCTTGAATGTATGCTGGAGCTCGTTTTACTTGGTATGTGCCAAATATTTTGGAAACTACATACTCTAAAGGTAAAATAGGAAACACTACATCAACATTGTTCATATTAATGTATATTATATTTTTTACTCCTTAAAATGTAAGTAACATTTTAAATATTTAAACCTAGTAGGCTTTTCTCCAAACACAATTGTCTTGACAGTAAAGTGTAAGTAAGTAGGTAATGTCTACTTGTCAGTTTATTAAAAATATTTTTTAACAAAATATTACTTTGTTATAGTGTTTTAATGGCCAAATATTAAAAAGGTATAACAGTTATTTTTTTATTACCATAAAACGCCTGTTGCAAATAGTATTTTTAGGAGAAAATGGTTAGATGTTATACTTGTAACGTAAACGGCGCGAGAATAAGAATACCTTTACAGAATGTAGAAAATGATGTCAATGAACGCCGAAGAGAACTATCAATCCTTTTTAGAGGGACGTTTCTTTTGGTAGATGGGGATTTAAACGAAAATTCTCGATTGTGCTTAAATTTCAACCTACGCATTGGAAGGTGCATTGAAAATGATAATAATCCATTAGCAGTTTCTACGGAGGTACTATTTCACAGGAGGGGCTGTTTTATTTGCAAAGACGCGACGGCGACAATAATGTTGCAATCCAAAGCTTGTCCAAGTCCATTCATGCCTGAGTGGAATTTTATGTTAAAACTAAGGTTTTTTTGCCTTCAGCAGTAATATGCTGCCTAATGCATTTAACAGACGCTGGATTCATTCCTTTACAGCATGTGGAGAATCACATTTCGATACCAATGAAAATTGTTATGGCAGGTGAGGAGTTAAGTCAGTGGTTCACTACATTTAGGGAGTATGTAACACACAATTCTCCCAATTTAAATAAAAGCGAAGAAAATTTTAGCGAAAATGACTTTCAAAGTTTAACATCTTTAACAAAAGAACAATTTAGAGAGTTTTTCAATTACTGTCTACCTGTGGAAGTATATCATAAACTCAGAAGGTTAAGAAAAAAACAATTAATCTCCTTTTTAGTAAAGCTAAGGCAAGGTGTATCAGACGGATTTATAAAATCAATAATCAATTTTTCATCTACACAAAACGCAAGCCTTGCAATAACAATCGCAAGAAATTCATTAATGAATCATTTTGTACCACAAAATATAGGATTTACTTGCCCTGATGTTCAGAATCGAGACCAATTTATTCAGAATGTAAATAGATTTTCTAATAAACTTTAAAATCCAGTTCCCGAGCAACCTTGTGCCATTTTGACTGTACATATCAAAAGGCTCCGAAAAGTTCATATTTTAGAATCCAGAGGCAATCATATTCTAGTCACAAGAAGTACATATTATTTAAGGCCGGCCTGATGGTAGCACCAGATGGGTACATTATAGATGTACATGGTCCCTATTTTTCGGATGTAGGAAATAATGATGCTGATGATGTTATAAGGAACGAAATGGAACAAGATGGCCAAAATATACGACAATGGGTTCAAGATGGTGATGTATTTGTAGTAGATCGCGGTTATAGAGATGCTGTTGATTTTTTGGAAAACTTACACTTAAATGTCGAAATGCCACCTTACTTTTAAGAAACCGAAGGCAATTTAATACTGAAGAGGCAAATCTTTCCAGAAAATTAACCAAGACTCGTTGGATAGTGGAGTCGCGAAATGGCCATTTAAAATCAATTTTCAAGTTTTTTTAGAGACTTAATACCAGTGCAGCATTGTTTTCATTTGGCCAATAGCTTGTGCTCTTATAAATGCATTTAGAGGCTTAATTCAACTGGATGATAATGAAGAGCTTGCTGAAAGAGTGTTGGCTATAGCACGTAACCCTGAAAATCTATTGCAGAGAAGAATCGAAATAGGAAACTAACTTACGTCGTGGTGGTGGTTCTTGGATTAATATGGACAATGTTGATGTAGCGTTTCCTATTTTACCTTTAAGAGTATATAGTTTCCAAACATTTGGCACATACCAAGTAAAACTAGCTCCAGCATACATTCAAGACACTGCGGAAAGAGAAGCAACTAACGAATTTATTTTCCAACTTCAGCAGTTTGAACCTGGATTGTTGAGAGCAAAAATATTTTCTAGATTTACTCAAGATGCAAAACATAGTCTTTTTATATCATATTTGCTTCCTCCGATTGATGATGTCCAGCTTGATCCTATCACTGGTACTTTTGTACCTGTAAAGTGGGTGCAAGAACTCTTGGTGTCTGTGCTCATGTTGCTAGTGTAATATGGTACTTAGGTTATGCGAGACACCAGCAAGCAGTGAAATACCCATCATACGGTTTATTAGATGCTGTAAATAGGGCTGAAGGGTCTCAAATAATACCGTAATAATTATTATTTTGTTCTAAAGTTGTTTTGGACCATAGTTTTGTCAAAATGAAACATTTTAGAGGACAACCGGCACGAAACCTAACTAACTGATAGTTAATGTTCTTGTTGTAAATACTAGGTTAGTCTGCATATTGTTATGTGCTGCAACCAGAATGTGGGCAACACAGAATTCAATTAGTTCGGATGTCTGAATGTAGAGATTTGCACCTACTAGAGAAAGAACCTACTAGAAGCTCTAGAGTGATGGCATCTATTCTGGAACTATCTAGAGAATGGTGACGTTATACAGAAAATTCGGGATCCCTCATCTTTAGGTATATAAGGCATGGAGTAAACCAGAATGGACAGTTAAGTTCTTGATAGCAAGTCAGTAAGATCAGAAGAGTAAAGTGATCAAGTGCCTAAAATAGTGAATTATTATAGTAGATTAATAAAGTAAATTATTGGTTGTAATTAGTAAGTTAATAAATTAGTGTTTAGTGTTACCCTGGTGTTATAATTTCCGGATCCACGATACAGGGTGTTTACAAAAAGGGTGGTGTAAGCACGTCACAATATTTATTACGTTAAAATGCTTACTTTTAAGACAATAACATATTATCATACATATAGTTCGGAATTTCCATTAATTTTTATCATTGTCGGTGGACCACTGAAAAAGTGATCTACAACTCCCCCCCCCCCCCCAAAAAGAAAATAGGTTAGTCTGCGGAAAAGTATGATGCTAGTATATGAGATCTCATAATTGATAATTCATACTTCAAACCGAATTTTCTATATCACCCTGTATAGCTAGGAGGTCGGTCCAATTGAACAAAATGCTCTCTTTTGGCAGCCCCAACAATATACTAAAATTTCAAGAAATTCTATCGGTGTTTGAAAACCCCTTAGAGGTGTAAGATGTCCTTTACTATAATACCGGTATATAACAATTAAATCAAAAACTTTAATACTTTCTATGTATTACTTTATTTGAGGCTAAATATCAGCATCGTGTTTCCCGTCCTTGAAAACGTGCAGAAAACAATTTTCAGTACGTTTGGACATTTTTTGCATGTTTAGGTATTGAAGTAGGAGGTAGTTTCAACCCCCGTGGGTCGTTAGGATGTCTGATTGCGAAATTTTACAGGACATATTGAGTTTCCTCAAAGAAAACCGATCCAACAAGTCCTTGCCTGACAAAGAAAAATGGGGGTGGTTCTTTTTGCATTTAGGGGTAGTTCGAGGGGATTGCTCGACTATCACCATCGTGTTGGTGGCCTGTCGGCTTTTGAAACCCCCTTAAAATCGCACGCTACTGATATGTATCACATAACTAAGTTCAAAGAATCACCTAATCGACCTTTTCCTACCACCAAAGTTTGAAGTTAATCAAGCATCAATTAACGGGTATACAGGGGGTGTTGCGATCTTAAGTGGGTCACACTGTATATTTTTTTTCTTATTTTGTTATAAAATCAATTCAGTCTAGTACAATGCATTATTCTGAACAAAAAATGAAGAATAGATTTTTTTGATTTGGGAATCCGTTTTACAAATAAAAATTAGTTTTGGTTGAAAAAATTGTATTTTTGACAGCCACTATCTCAAACACCTTTGTACCCACTACGATGCAATCTTGTACAAATATGCTGATTAAGAATACCTTAGTATTTTTTTTCTAAAAAAATCCCTAATACTTTTTTTTTGAAAAATCGGCTTTTGAACCCCCCTTAAAATCGCACGCTACTGACATATATCACATATTACCAAGTTCAAAGAATCACCTTATCGATCTTTTCTTACCACCAAAATATGAAGTTAATCAAGCATCAATTAACGGGTATACAGGGGTGTTGCAGTCTTAGTGGGTCACACTGTATGTAATGCATCTCGGAGAGACCTGCTATTTTGATGTTCAGGTCTTCCAGTTCTTTTTCTGCCAGACAGTTTTCCCGGCTGTAGTAAGAGTCCTTTTCAGGTAGCAAGTCGGATTTCTTTCCGAGCTTTCGTTGTGAAGAATAATAATTTTGATAAAACACATATAATTTTTTTAAAACACGTTCTTATCAAAAATGCATTAAAAAATTATTCTCTCAGCTATTGCAGTATTTTCAGGCTGTGCGTTTCTTAAATTCTAGCTAGTTGATGATCTAACAGTAAGCCATTATTAATTTGTTTCGAAAAATTTGTTTCAGAAAAATAAGGTTCTATTTATTTAATAATATTTAGGATTCTTGTAACATTTAATTTTAAAATCACATGTTATTGTTTTCAAACTATATTTTTGTTCTTGAAAATAGCAACACCTCAAATAAAATTTTCCTTAGTTTCATTATATCATGGCATTTACAGTCTATTAAATATAGTTTTATTACGAACCATTACATTTTCATTTTGGATACGTTAAGCATTTTTGGATTATGATTTATCTATGAAAGAGCAATAAACCAATTTTTATTGTCACCCTCACAAACAACGACTATAGTGATTTCTAAAAATACAAACTTCATTATTATTGTTTCTATTTTTGACTTAATATCCACAATGAATAATAAAGAAAATATTGCTCAGCGGCTGAAAACAAATTCAGTCAACGATATAAATGTTCATTTAATAGTTCTTATTAATTACAGTGAACGAAATAACTTGTTACTAATATCAAAATTGACCTTTTATACATATGTACAAAAATATTGATATCAGTATTTAACAAAACATATGTTAATTCTGCGATTGGTTGTATTGTAAAAAATAAACCAAACATTTTTTTAAGAATTGGTTTAAATATTGGTATCCTTGGGGACTTGTTTTTCATAAAGATTAAAGCTAAGGAACAATTTAAGATATGTCCTAAAAAAAAACTGGCTGTACTTTCAAAATGGCGGCGATATGTTAAAAAAAAACTGTTGCTAATGTTGTTTTCGTCATTTAACACAAAAACTAAAAAAGATGGACAAAACTTTATTCACAAGAAACAACAAACAAATTTTCTACAAGGTTGTTTCTATACAATATTTATATATATACAATATTATATATATTTTACAAATAAATGAGTCCAAACTTAAGAAAACATGGAAATCACTTAGAGGAAATAACTGTGACAATTATTGTAAGGGGTATAATTTATATTATTAACATAACAAAAAATAAAATAAACTAAAAAAAATTAATAACAATAATAATAATATTATAATTTGCAGACATTTATCTCGAAAACGGTAAAAATGGGTTATGACCAGATTAGGGTTAAAAGTGTTGATAGTGACATCTTTTGGATTCTGCTGGCTCATTCCAATAATATTAAATGTAAATTACTCTTTGATACCGGATTTGGCAATAAAAGAAGGCTTATTAACATATCCGCATTAGCAGAAGAGTATGGACCTCAAAAATGTTCGATATTACTGGGCCTTCATTCATTTACTAATTGCCATTAGACAGAAATGTGGTGACAAAGATTTGTCTTTATCAATTGACACTAAAGTTGTATTTTTTTTTGATTCGATCATCAAAAACTTGCCTTATCGAGCATATTAAAAGGAGTGTTTACCAAATGCGTATTTGACGATTATCCGACGAAGTTATTCACAATATTCCAAAGCCTTGGACTGATTATGGATGACATGAAAATGGAGAAACTCTTTGGTATTCAGCAGATAAAATACTGCCTCAATCGCTTTTTTAGTTTTTGTGTTAAATGACAAAAACAATATTTGCAATTTTTTTTTAAACAGACGCCATTTTGAAAGTACAGTCAGTTTTTTTTTTTAGGACATGTCTTAAATTGTTCCTTAGGTTTTAATCTTTATGAAAAACATTGTCCTCAACGATCGGGTGGTGCACGGACAGCTAGGGTGGGCTCCCGTAGTATTACGTTTTATATTTAATTTTATATTTTATTTTAGGAGCTGAATCATTTATCTGGAAAATGGTAATTCCTATTCAAATATTGTATAGGAACAAAATTGTAGAAAATTTTATGCACTTTGTTTTTTGTGCAGAAAGTTTTTCTCCATCTTTTTTAGTTTTTGTGTTAAATGACAAAAACAATATTTGCAATTTTTTTTTAAACGGACGCCATTTTGAAAGTACAGCCAGTTTTTTTTTTAGGACATATCTTAAATTGTTCCTTAGGCTTTAATCTTTATGAAAAACATTGTCCCCAAGGATCGGGGGGGGGCGAGGGGGTGCACGGACAGTTAGGGTGGGCTCCCGTAGTGTAGGTTATAAAAAATATATTTGAGTAATATATTTCTGCTTCTATAATGTAAAAGTATATAGGCCAAGCAGTGGGTACAAAAAAGGGGTTCTATTCGCAAAAGGTCGGAAAGAAATGAAATTTGGTGGGATGGTAGACATAGGTCCCCTGATAGTACACCTAAGTTTGCGCCGCTCGAGGGGTGAGGGGATGAAAACTCTGCGTCGCGACGCTTTTCGGGAAATAGCGCCGTTGTGGTAAGTGCTATTGAAAAAAAGTTTAGATGAAATATGTAGAGAACAAAATTGTGCACAATTTTGGTCTGAGTATTTGTCGTCTACGACCAATTGTTTCCGCTCTACGGCGCGCCAAAGTTGGGGGTTGATTTGCAATTTTCAACAAAATCAGAATTTCATCGCGGATTAAGACGAAGATCGCTATCAAACAATTCAATAATATATTTTTTTTTTTGAAAGAGTAATGTTTTCTGAGTCTGCAGATGCCCGATTTGGTACATTTGGTCGTATATAATAAAAGATATGATTTTTTGAAGCGCGCCCCTACATACTCCGATATGGGCATTTTTTAATTATCAAATTGTGCACAACTTTGTTCCCTACATATTTCATTTGAACTTTTTTTTGATAGCACTTACCAAAACGGCGCTATTTCCCGAAAATCGTCGCGACGCACCCCCACCCCTCGAGCGGCAATCCCTCGAGGTCGCAAACTCAGGGGACCTATGTCTACCATCCCACCAAATTTCATTTCTTTCCGACCTTTTGCGAATAGAAACCCCCATTGTTTGGACTAATAGTGGGTTTGACAATATTTTTGAAAATAAATAAATTCCGACACTTACCCATATGAAGTGTACAAGGAAAAATGGATCATTTTTGTCGAAACATTGGGTTAAAGCGCCATCTTGTAGTTAACTACCCAAGTTTTCAGCTGCTAAGGCCGGCTTTTGAAAGAAACGATCACAGTCGCTGTAATGAAATTAAATAAAAATGCTATGTAGCCTAGAAATAATCCAAACAGTCTCATACAAAAATGAGTCCACTATATTAAAATATAAAATGTAATTAAACGTTTATTACCTATTTTACATTTTAAATATAACATTTAATTGAAATTATTATTTTTTGTTATTATCATATCTAAGCAACATAATTTCTTAAATGTAGGTGAATACGCTACATATACTTCCCCATGCAAAATAAAAATCAACCTAATATCTGTATTTGTTATTCTCCAAGCTTTTATGAGTGCATATTTACAAGTGTTTCTATACTTGTTATAAAATTCAGTTTTGTTTTTTACCTCACTAAGAACAAAATAAATGTTAGAAACGGCTTAATTTTGATTATAATTTCGCGTACTTACAACTGTTAGAATAAAGCCTTACTATGTTGCTTTGTAACATTCCAGAACGATCAGAAACCTGAAGGAATTGTGATCGTTTTTGTATACTTATATGTGAAGTTATGTAGCATTTTTCGCTCAATCTTTATGTTAGAAAACTTTGCACGTAATATACTCTGCGGATAAATAAGTTCGTGATAATAAAATATTTGAATTTATAATACTTTGCAACTGTAATCATAAAATATAAGTCTGTAAACTGTGTTCTCTTTATTCTGTTAAAAGTAGTTCTAAAGAATATGATCCTTTTTCCCCTCTGCTCTTCATATGTAGTATTTAATTACAATATTTTATTATTGTGAAGTTGGCAGATCTGCTTATCTACCAAATTTTACTCTCTCAAGGTGTTGCCGACTGCAAATTCTTAATAAACACGATAACTTCTGTTAGACTTAAAATGTTTATTTCAAATTTAGAACAAGTAAAATAGCATGGTATAATACTCCCATTATTCCCGATTGAAACTGGGCTTCGCCTCAGCTGCAAATCCTCGGTTCAACACAAAAAAAAGAGTGCGTTCTACTCCTAGTAATATAATATACTATTATTTCACTCTGTTTTCTTTATTTTACACTTGTCAATGATGACATTGTTTTGATTCATTGAAATTGTCAAATTAATGTCATTTTAGGATATGGCGTTACAAAATAGTATTTTATATAACAAGTGGCTAAAATGATGTTTTTTTACAAGTGGGGCGTTTATAGTACGAGCCGAAGGAGAGTGCTATAAACCACACGAGTAAAAGACAACACATTTTAGTCTCGAGTTATATAAAAAAATTTTTGTATCGCCATTCGAAATTAGAAAACAATATAATCTTGTAAAAAGAGACTAAATTCTATTGTTGTTTCCGTAGAAACCAATAAGTTTTATTTCACACTGTGAAATAAAATTTCTTTATCCAACACTTTCATATAAAGTGATCTTTATTGATGAGATTTTGAAGGTATAAAGTGGCCCATAGTAGTGAGATAAAGTAGTGAGCTAAAGTATACTTTAGATCACTAGTGAGGTAAAATGATTTAGTCACTAAAGAGTAATTTTAATATAAAAAAAAGTCCAAGCAATTTATTTATTATCTTTATTATACGGAAAATTAACAAAACAAAGAATCCATGCACTAAGACTTATTTATTTATATTTATGTTAACATTTATTGTCATCATATTTGATTTTTCACAAAGAAAACTGCTCTCCTGTACACAATTTTTCTCTATACTAGTAACGATGTCTTTATCGCCTGACTCGTTGCGCTGCTCTCCCTGTATTTTTTTAGCAATAACAATCTTGTTTGAGACTGAATCTTCCAAGTAACCCTCCGCTACGGTGGATGATTTGAGGGTGGTTTTGTCACCCAGCATTGGCCAAAAGAGTTGCCGAGGAACGGCGCATGCTATGGCCAGTATACAAATCTGCATCTGGCAAATGCAAATAATCAGCTACAATTCTTGGAATTTTTGAGAGCTTATTTAATCCAACGCATTGGACAGTGCACTTTCCCCTTTGAAATTTTACGAAACATCTTTTGTGAGACACATTTTGCGGTCTTAAAGACACATATTTCCTAATTAAATCAAGTGGGTTTACCGAAAATCCTTCATTTAACTTCTTGATTTATTCGTCTTGGTATCTGGTATGGATATATATAGATATTGTTCTTTATTCAGGTCAGTTCACCGCAACGGCAGGCACCCAAACTCCCAATATCAATGCAACCTAAAAAACCCAAACAATTAAATACATAAAAGCAAGAACATCATAATAAACACTTACCTTTGACATAAGATGCTCATCGTCAGGGGCATCCATTATTGTTCGATATGTGCTCTTTCCAAAATTTTGGCCTTTTTGGATTTGAAATTTTTTGATCGGCTTTCTAATTATGCCACAAGTTTTCCATATCTTGTTATATCAAAGTTCCTGTATACTTTTAAAGTCGCCTTTATCACAGAATATTTAGTCCACATCGAAGAAGGTGCAATTTTTTTAGTCAAATTTAGAAAGTAAGCGATAAGCACTTCTCAGCACTAACTCCTCTTTTTTTCATCCAATTTTCAAATTGTGGATATTCTTTAAAATAGGTTACTTTGGACTTTTCTGGACTTAAATTGGCTGTAGCTTCTTTGGCTTCTTGCAAAATATCGGTCGGAATTTCCATATTATATCTTTCACAATTTTCCATTTTGATGCTAATTACACAATGTTTATTAAACAAACCTCTGGTTACAAACAAAATGGATAACAACCATAGCTTTCTCGGCACCTCCATTCAGAATCTACTTAGCAATAAGCTACTTGTATTTAATATTTTTAGAGAAACACTTGACACTGACAACTGACAAAAAATCCATGACATGACATTTTAATAATTTTATTGTTTGTCACTGAAAAAGCATTTATATGAAAGTGTTGGATAAAATGTTGTATTAGACACGTGAGTTATTACATATAAGTCATTTAAGAAAATTAGCCCACTCGCCTTGGGGCTCGCGGGCTAAACTTTTCTTGCGTGACTTATATGTAACATAACTCACTAGCCTAATAAATAACTATTATTTCACACTTTTTTCTTTATTTTACACTTGTCAATAATGAAATTGTTTTGATTCATTGAAACTGTCAAATAAATGTCATTTTAGGATATGGCGTTACAAAAACATTATATTATTGCCAATAAGGTACTACTAGAAGAAACTTTCAAATTGCTTAAGATGCTCAAGAAGAACGTCAACTTCTTCACATGACCAATCCAAATAATTTGTAGATAGCTCACTAATAAGCTGAGGTTTTTTCTTCATGCACTCTGTTAAATAATTTTTTTGAGACCCAATAATCAACGGGTTGGAGCAGATTTTTGATGTCATTATGCCTTGCCTGACACGAATTATTTCATTCTTACAAAATAACACATCATACACAATTTTAAAGCATTGCATGCACATCATAGAAAACGTACTTCACTATGACATTTTGATGAATTTATTGCATTTACCATTTAGTCGAGTCAACGGGGTTTCACCTTGTTCTGATTTTTCCATAATACGCTTGTGAGGGTTATTACAGGGAATATTAATAAGTCGAGTATATTTTGACCAGCAGACGCTTAAACAACTGCCGGGGGTTGGAACCACCTCCTCCCTGAATGACAAAACATTCCGAAAATACTGTGAAAGCGCTGAAGAACGGTTTCCTCCAGTTTTCGAGGACAAATAACACGATAATTGCAATGCTTTCCCCCACTCTTCTGGAACTACCCCTGAATGAAAAAAACAACCCTTTTTCTGATTGGATTTTTTTTGTGTGTGTGCTTCAGCGACATTTTCCTAGAACTCCCCGTTCCCTTGAAAACTAGCAGGAGAAGAGTATTCTCTTCCAACCGTGTGATGTGAACGATCACTTTTGCTGGAGAATACCGTTTAAATGCTTTTTAAAAGAACCCCGCCCACTTTTCTCATGAAAACACTGTTCCCCGATTTCGAGAATTAGGACCCTCAAGTATTGCAGTTTACTCCTTGGACATCACAGATAACTAGTTCCAGTTTATGTATCTATAAAATATTTATAAATCTGACAATAAAAACCATCTTTATTAGACTTGTCCGCATTTTAGATGCCAAGTAATGCTGGTCATTACGTGTACTCGTAAATGTTCAAGAGCATCTGTCGTGTAACTACACTTAATAAATGTTTGTTATTTACATAAACTTAAAAGAGCAGTTTAGGGAATTTTAATTTAATATATTTCTGAAATATTGTAGCACAATTTGTCTACAGTAAGAATAATAGATTACACAATATTTTCCATGCACTATTTTATTTATGACTTTATGAGTATGATTGCGTGTCGCCAAAAGTAGCAAAATTTAATTTTTTTATCGCATATGCTTATCACCTATCCATTTTAATGTGCCACACCCTCTTGTTCCCTGTCGGTACAGGTGTATTGTATACATTTATGAAAATTATCACACGCTCGGTATTCACCGGTGGAAATTTTTTATGGCCTTTGCTGCCCACTGCTTTCTATTTTTATTACATTTTAACACTTCATTTATGCACCCCTAAATTGCCCGGCTTTTTATAGGGAACAGGATATGATGAGATAATTTTCATAACAGATAACATAAAAGTTTTATTGTGAAATAATTTTCATTTTCCTACATTATTTGCTTTTTGGCAATATTTCAGGAAGCTCATGTAGAAGGGAATAACATGCCTTAAGCCATTCAGTCAAACTGGCTGGAACTTCTTCATTCGATTTTATTTCCTTAAATATTACATATAGTATACAGGAACTAATATGATCTTATAACGTCTCAAAGCTGCAGCAGTATTACCGAAACATTATCCCAATCCAAATTACGTCTGTTAATTAATTCAAACTGGGCGATAGTCCGCTAACTCACAACATAACCCGAATCAGACAGCATAATGCAATACTTTTTAATTTTTATTAGTGGTTTATCGTCTGTGCTTTAATGCTGGTAACGGAAAAGACTTTTTTAAATAGTCGACGTTTCGTCAAAATTTATTGACATCCTCAGAAGTATTTAGGTCAGTTTTCCTTTGTTACATTAGATTTTAAAACAGAACAGAACACATTGATATTAATAAATACAACAACTCCTCAACGTAAGAGTAACTAGTTTATACTACAGTATAAAGGAAAACTCACCTAAATAGTCCTGAGGATGTCAATAAATTTTGACGAAACGTCGACCATTTAAAAGTCTTTTCCTAACACCTTTTGGTCTATACTCGTTAACCGTTACCAGCATACTTTTTAATATTAGACACCCTCTGCCAGAACAGGCATTGAGTTACCCATTGTCCGGCAACCTCTACCTTAGCCACGCTTTCCTATACGACAACTTCTTATTTCCCCACCTTTAATCTTTACTTAAACCTATAACCTAACCTTTCTGTTCTCTTCATATGTTCTATTTTGTTCTTTTTTATCCTTTTTGTTCTTCTTGCTCTTTTTTATTCCAAACTGCACTTATACCAATAAATTCTTCAAAAACCTCAAATATCTCGAACACCTTTTTATTTTCCACGTTACTTTCTTGGTGGCAGGAAGATCACCTGGGTGGAATTGCTTCGAACGGGTTTTTTCGTCGAGTTTTGTTTTCCCGTGCCAGCAACCAAAATTTTTTAAGTACGTGTGTGCAACGATTAATTGTAAGAAGTTCTATTTTAATTATCTTTAAGTATCTCTGTGTATTATTTTTCAAAAAAAATTGTAAATGTTAAGTTCTTAGTTTTTAAGACAGGAGCAATGACCTTATATTATATATTTTATCACTGCTAAAGCTGAACCGGACCTGCCCCGCCCAGCCCTACCAGAGAGTATAAAGTCACAGGAGGGAGCTTATATACGCGACCTTGGGGACCGCGATGGAGTACCAAGATGGCCGCCGGCGGATATGACGTTCTTCCAGTGGCATCGCAAAAGTAATAAAGTAATAATGATATTACATATACATATCTACTTTCTCAGAAAAACAAATTTCAAAGAATCGCCTACCATATTCCCTGAATTTAGATTTCAATACCACAGTGTAAAAAAATACTTCAAATCTGAAACTATCATTGTTAAATAGGAATTAAATACCCGTTACTTTCTTTTACGGCATCTCCGCCACTGCTATCAAAACAATAACACAATAACACTTCTTTTAAAAAATTACAATGCGACGAGTTTACATAATTATAAGATTGACCCACGTTCTTAAATAAAGTAATACGTTAGTTTGTAGTACACATATTAAACTTACACGTGAAAAGTTATCCGATAACCTACAATACAGTACACCACATTCCAAAATAATTAGTCATCGACGGTGTACCTGATGACGACTTCCGTCTCTGAGATTTCAGTACTAAACATTCTCTCCTGTGACTTTATACTCTCTGAGCCCTACATTCACGTAGCGCGTCCGTATGGCCAGACTCTGGGGAGGCACATATTTGTAAATTCTTTGAATATAAATAAAGTTATGTTGGATTGGATTGGATGTATTTCAATACATAGAATTAAACAACATTCGTCGTGGTTAGTACTTTGATGAGTGACCGCCCGAGGAAACACAAAGATCTCGTCTCACCTTCTAGCCCAGATGTCAGAGGAAAGTTTATAGTGAAATCTCCAAAAACTTGCAAAACGAATAATTTTTTTTTTTAATCAGTTCGTGAAAGTGTATATAATAATATCCTGAAAAGTTTACATTCCGCTCGGATGCAGAACATAAAAAAAGTGAAAAATTTTTTTTTCATCCGTTTTTTCAAAACTTTGAAATTAAGTCAGGGTAGAAAAAAAATTAAAAATACAAGTGGATAGACCACGTGTTTCTGAACAAAAATGTCCTAATAAAATTTATCGCTAAAGCCACGGTATTCCTGCAAAAAAATAGTGAAGTAACTTTGTCACTCTACACGGCCAAGCGCACGGTTAAATGCATACTATGGAACCTCTAAAAATTCTTAGCAGTTCTAACTAGTAAAATAAAGTTTTTTTCTCTATCTGATTATACATTTTTAACATTTTTCTTAGTGAATAGGAGGATAAATAATAAGTATGGAGGGAAAATATATAATTATGAACGCATACACAGACACCACACAAAGCCGCTGGATCGAAGCAGATCTGCCGCGCCGTCACTCGCATGAATTTTTACCTGCCTTTACTGAATTGTATTTATTACAGGTACACCTATCCACATTTCAACTATATTCAATGGATTCCTTATGCATGTGTTAATGTATTGGAAAAGTTCCAGAATTTATATTCAAAACTGTAGAGAGTTATAAGGATAAGATCGTGAAAATCGCTATTTCTGATCATGATGGGATTGACAGAATTCGAAAAAATGCATACAAGTAAACGAATTTGTGTTTGAACATTCGAAAATTATAAATTTTTCCCGAAATAGTGATATTTTGTTTTTTCCAGTGGGTCAAGTTCTCGGCAAGTTACAGCCTCCAATATATATATTTTTCAAAAAATCATCAAGCAAGGAAATTAAAATGATTTGAGATGTACTTTTTTTGAATCCACGTTACTACAACTTAATAAACCATAATAATCACGAAGTGCACATACTTTTTAACAGTTCTCAATGAAGAAATAATTTTTTTGGGCTCTTAATTTTTTCTATATTTTTTATTGCGACGATTGAGTTCGGGCGTGATAATATATATTGTGACTTTTACTTTTTAACTAGGGTAAACTGAACCACTTATAAAATTATTTTAATTCATTAGTCACATTATGCTTTACTTAGACCTGGCTAGCTCAAAGTAAATTAAGTATACCACAGTAATTCTGAAAGAAAAATAAATAAAACTACTCAATAATAATTACTACATATATTACTTATAAAGATTTTTGGTAGAGCATTGAACAAACTTTCTCAGTAAGTGGGAGAAATAAACAAATGTCGTTTCATCTTAAATTCAACTCACAAAATTGTAACCCCACATACTTAAGGACTACAGAAATATATTTTATAAACAAATAATAAAGGAAGGGAAATACTACGTAATCATCCTTAACTGAAAGATGTTATAAATTTAAAACAGATAAGACTATATAAAACTGAGTGTCGGCCGACTCGAAATTATAGTTTAGATAAAAGTTACATGAATTTAATCTTTAAAAACAAAACAGGGTACAGAATTTACATTAATAGTACCCATAAACTGTAAAGGTCTAAATGACCAACGTAAACAAGGAACACATAACAAAATATTTTGAGCATAAAAGAGACTGCAAATACACTGTTCATAATTGGAATTATGTAAATAATACCGTAACGTGGTTACAATCAGAGGATTATTATTCATATTATAGGTTGGTATCATACGTGGAAAACGTTAAATTACCGGGACACTGCACTTAAATTATGAAGCACTATTATAGATGGCTTCTCTCAGATTTATGCAGAAAATCAAGTCGGCCAATGATAACAAAAAAAGTACTTACAGACATTATCCTGTCCTCATACTGGCCATTGAATTAAAACTTATCACAACTTACAATTATTCTTTAAGACAGTTATGAACACTGTCGTGACTTAAAAACTTCCAAATGAAACATTCCATATTATGTCGTTTTACTTTATCAATGGGCTCATTTAGCACTTTTTTTTAAATTTCATTATCGGAAAGATCTTATCATTTTAAAACCCTGTACAAAAAAACTAGAATTTTGTGAAACCTATAAATCGTCTAAAAAGAAACATAAAAATGGACGGCACCTGCGGTCGAGATCGGCCGTGACGTCACTTGATAGGAACCCGCTAACCGAAGCGGCTAGCTGCAGCGCGTTATTATAGTTTCAATATTACAAATCGTTAACTCAAGCAGTGTGTTTTGAAACTTATGCGTGTTTGTGAGGAATTTCAGTTTATCAACTATTTTCACCGCTTTTTATTACTATTCTCTGACGTCACGATGTTGGTCGCACCGTGCTCTTTAAAAGTCGTATATTTCGAAAACCACATATCGGATTCATTTGAAATTTTCAATATCGTCTAATTTTAAGTAATACTTTATCCACAAGAAGTAACAACTACTAAATGAAATTCGTTAAATGGGCCCATTAAACAACTTCTTAGTGTGACCGGCAAAATGCTGACTACCAGCTGACTCTTCCAGGCTTAACTGCGCCAAATTCTATCCTCGAATTCAAAGAGCACAAAAACTAATAAACTTAACAATAAACAGTTAAGTGGCCTACCGAAGTCGACCACCTAACTTTCCAGGCTTACTGCCTGCCCCCGAATTCATCATGGTTACGCTCTACTTGAATATTTATGTCTTTCCCCCGTAATGGTAACAAAGCCTAGTAGCCTAGTGTAGCCATTTCGCGTGACTAATCAAATTAACTTATTTTTCACACCGCCTAATATGGGCATGTCCTCTTCCACAGCAGAATTTATTTGTCTTGCTTAGAGGTAAACAAGTTCTGGTATGATCACAAGGACGGTTTCAGACGTAAGACTAAACTGGCGTTGAAAAGTATATTCTTCGGTACAACACACCAATTTAATAAGGTTTTCTAGAGACCTTGCAAAATTGACACGTTACAATATAAGTATATTTTTCCCATCCATCCTTTGCTTGTCTTGTTTAAAACAAAAAAGCATCGGAAAGCTATAATTTCCATATTTTAAATGAAATAATACTCATACAGGTTGAATAAATTCTGATTTAATGACATGTAATTCAGTACGTCGGTGTCATGCGTATTCAAGCGCGCGCATGCATTGATCTCGCTCCGAGTTATAACGTTACTTCACTATTTTTTTTCCGGGAATACCGTGGCTTTAGCATTAATTTTGTTAGGACATTTTTCGTTCATAAACACGTGATTTATCCATCTGTATCTTTTATTTTTTCCTACATTGACTTAATTTTAAAATTTTGAAAAAATTGATGAAGAAATTTTTTTTTCACTTTCTTTATGTTCTGCATCCGAGCAAAATGTAAACTTTTCAGGATATTATTCTATACACTTTCACGAACTCATTAAAAAAAATAAATTATTCAGTTTGCAAGTTTTTGGAGGTAAATACCTTCAACGACTGGGCTATTCTATCAGCTTGTATATCAGCGTATATACAGAAATTATGCAATTTAAGACGAGGATTGCATAGTGAATATACCATCATTCGGAGGGGATGTAAAGCAGTTGGTGCCTTGTCTAATAAATGTTAGTCAATTTAATAAATCCCCACTCTTCAAAATTTCCAGGTTGGGAAGTAGCTCAGTGGCGTTGGTGATAGGCCTTGGTAGTGGAAATAGGCCGATGTTAAATAATTGCATTAAAAAAATTAGATAACGTGTAATCACCATGTTTAAATATTAACAATTAAAATGAAATATTGCAAAAAAATGTAGATGCATATTGCTGCTTCATATATTAAAAAATTAACTCAAGCATGAAAGACCGAAAAAATTTCAAATATTGTTTCTTAAAATTTCTTTATAAACAAACACAACGGTATGCAACCAGAGTCACGTCTAACTTAACTCTAAGAATAGAGAGAGGGTAAAGATACGACACGATTTACATACTACAAGTAAGCGAACAGAACTAATATTTCTCCGTTACAAGAAGCTTGGTACTTCGTAATTGTCTGCTAAATTTTTGAATAGTGATGTGTCTTCATTAAGTTTTTCTTTTAACGACTTCAACATCAAAAGGGTTGATAGTCCCTCTTCATGAATATAAAGCAGGCCTAATTGCTTTCCACCAGTTTAATCCGTAAGTAATTTATGAAGAAATAATTTTTTTTGTAACTTAGATTTGGCAACGGCCATTTTGCAGCAAGTCACGCTTACACTTCATTTCTTTCCAGGGTTTTCAATTTAGATGCAAGTCTTCTCAATTTAGATGCACATTGTAGATATGCATTCTAGATACGTTTTTTTAATGTCACATTGAAGTTTGAGTTAGAAACTTTATTTTTTTTTATCATCTAATGGGGTTGTCTTTCTTCTCCTTTACGTAATTAGAAGATGGAATGTATATATTAGTCTAGGACAACTTTTTTCGGAGACCGAGAGGGTAATATGGTAGGATAGATGTAAATAGTCCTTATGGAATTTCTAGAAGCGTCGAATATGGTACTGGGAACTCCTTGACTTAATATTGGGCTCATCTAGAACTCAGCGATTGCATCACACTTTAATCCACTGAGAATTCCAGATAAGTGTCACAAATAAAATTTTTATCTAATGTCTTTTTTTATATCTCATATTTTTATGCATTAATACTTTTAGCGTTCTTTAAAGAATCAAATTGCAAATGTTTTATTTAAATTGTGACGCGTTTTTCTTCCTTCCAATTGCCTTGTGCACTCGACAAGTGGAAGCGTCACTTTAGCGCTTGAGCTTTTTTTTAACAGATTTATTTCAGAATAGCTCGGGCGCCACCTTTACAATTTTTTACGTGGGGCAAAGGTCCCACACTAGCCTCTTAACACAGCCTGTTGCAGTAGGGCTGGGATAGCTGCAGTGAAGAAACGGTAATTCCAGAGGTCGATAAGGAAGTTCAGACTATCACAGACACACAGCAGTAAAACTCAGAGTTAAAAACAATAACAGTGTTTATTAAATAAAAACCTACTATCTACAAATCTATCAAAATACTTAGTTAAGGTTAATAGTCAGTTTTATAATATTACCAAAGTACCAGTTTGATAAGCTAGGCTACCCAGGTGTGAATACGATTTTAACGGCGAAATTAGAGGACGGTTAGCGGGGTATGAGGCAAGCAAATAGTGATGCGTTAAAGCAAACTAGTGAGAACGGGCAAACGGTGACAGATATCAAGCAAGAAAGCACAATCACAAACTACCAAATTATGAATATCTCATGCAAATATTGCGAGCTTAATAGTTACAGACTAATAGTTACAGACTTGGGTCGTAGTGTAGATTAAACAGAATAAATCAAACAGTAGAATAATAACAGTGAATAATAAAAGACCAAACTTTTATAAGTACGACTACTAACACGCTTCACACAATTTGTCTGATTCATCAAAGTGCCTGGACAATGGTGCAAAGACGCGTTTTCATAGTCTTAGGACGGACAGAAATGATTAACCACTTTACGACTAACTGAACACGCTTCACACAATTTGTCTGATTCATCAAAGTGCCTGGACAATTGTGCAAAGGCGTATTGTTCTAGTCTTAGGACGGACAGAAATGATTAAACACTTTATGACTAACTGAACACGCTTCACACAATTTGTCTGATTCATCAAAGTGCCTGGACAATTGTGCAAAGACGTATCTTTATAGTCTTATAACAGACGCAGAAATTATTAAACAGTTTATAGCTAACAGGGCACGCTTCATACCATTTGTCTGATTCATCTAAGTGCCTGGACAATGGTACAAAGACGCGTCTTTATAGTTTTGAAATAATTCAACAGATTTCGGACACAGAATAACAATGCAAAAATATAATTAATAAATGTCTTAGTACATCTTTTTCACATTCACCAAACTCTATATAAAGAGTCTACCAAATGATCAAAAGTTCGCACCTGCGACAGTAAAACATTTAGAACAATTTACACCGACTACCAAGTCTGTTAACTTAAATTATAAATAATTTAACTTACTCCTGATCACTTTGCTAGCCTGCCTCGGACGACGATGTTAAACGGAGCACTACTCAAGACGGAATGAATTTCTCCAGCCCGGTTCTCTAGTATTATTTGGGCGAGAGCGCTTGGTTGGAGAGGGGGTAAGCGCAGAGTGAATGCGTGGTGAGTTCACGGGAAATAACTAAGTCATTAAAATATCGCGTGATTTGAATTTACAACTAAAATCACAAGTCCGAAAATAAATAAATGATAGAAAATATTTTCGTATCTGTCTTTTCAAACGGTTAAGTTATAAATATTTTATTCCTAGGTTCCAGTAAAATTTTCTAAGTTCGAAAATAATTAAATGATAGAAATATTTCCGTGTTTGCCTGTCAAACGACTAAGTTAGAAATATTTTATTTTATTATAAGTTCGAAAATAATTAAATGATGAATAAAAATCACAAGTTCATTTATAATTAAATGACAGAAAATATTTCATACCTGAGGTGCCTGCTTGACGTCGCGTGCTAACGATCAGTACGGTGCGTGGAGAACTGAATGATTTTCACCTCGCGTTACAGTGTATAGCCAGCCCGTGGGCATGGAGGGAGTAGGCCTGCGCGCGGTGAATACCTATTCGCTTGTAGCAGCTTACACATTCTGAATGCATTTTATATTACGGATTTTTATTAGCAATTTTAAATATAAACTGATAACATTATTCTGATGCTGAAGGCAGTAAAATAAACAATTGGAATCAGGAACTTATAACATACAGAATTTACTAGAAAACAAACTAGTATTTCTAGGTGACTGATATGAAAGACAAAATGTTTAAAACTAAATATATAGACATGACATGGTTCTAATACAGGGTGTGCAAAGAAGCAATTTTAACGGACAGAATTGCATAGCAAATTTTGCTTCGTTACAAAATTACCTCAATTTTCGACTTTACCTTTAATATGTTTCAACGAATAATTAGTACATTTCAATTATTATTTAGGTGTAGATTATCTGCGTAACGTCTAATTGAAACAAATATATGAAACGATCTGTAAAGACTTTGTGATCACAATTTCTACGAAACGTTTATTTATATTTAAATAATTAATTATGACTTTTAAAACACTATATTGTCAGTTCATGTTTAAGACAGTATTTTAAATAATATCTACCTAACATATTATCGTCCATTCGTTTCCCTATTGTACATAAAATTGTTTAATTTTAAGGCTACAGTTTAGTCATTTTCTAACAAAAACACATCCAGTTTGATTGGTTTATAATAAAATCAATTTTATAATCACTTAGTCCACTTATTTCAGGTAATTTGATACAAACTATAGAAACTATTTAGATAATACCTACTGAATTAATTAATTAACTTTTTTGTAAATAAAAAATTGAACATCTTTTAGAAATATTTGCAAGTATTAATCTAATTTTGATTTTTGCTAAATTTGGATCATTAATTTACAGTTTTTTATAGTCAACAATTTATACTTTCTTTATAATTTGATTAGTTTATCTTTCTTTTAATCAAACTTCACTCTTGGTGTAAATTACGAATATAGAAAGATTGGCGCCCCGCCCTTCTCTAGGAAAATTATCATTATACCAGTCAAATCAACATCTCTTTAAGATAAATTATAAAAACATCTGTCATATATTAATTACAATCTACCAAACACGTAAAACCATTTGTAAAGTGTTTTCTGACACATGACTCGTCTACCGAGTCTCTGAGCTGCTGGTGTAGTAACTTGTTTCCTCTAAATAATATAAAGTGCAGTCTGAATCTCAAACACATAGCAAAAATTAATAATTTATTGAACAGCGAAGAAGCAATGTTATAAAAACAGCAACAAAGTGTAATAAGTTACCACCAATTAAGATAAATATCACTTGATTATAATAAAGTTGACTGTTTCGAGAAATGTCAAACTAACATTTCAAAGCATTTCTTGTAATTTCTTAATAAAGTGTCGCAAATGCACGTTGATTTGTAAACATAAATTACTTGAAAACGGTGCGTTTTACCGAAATGCAATAAGAATACCTGATCTGAAAATTATTCTTTTATAAGAATTTGTAGAAATATGTAAAAAATAAAAAAGTTAAGGATAAAATCGAGGATAAAATACTTTTTATAAATTATTTTTCCAATTCGTCCTCTTTCAATTTAATTCACGTGTACTAATTACAAACAATCTTGATGCTATTGACTAAAATATCGTAATAAGAGAATCATCTTTCGCATGTAATATGAATGAATAATCATAAAGCATTTCCAAAGCAAATGTTTATGAAATAATAGACCATAAAATTTACAAAAATAAATTTGTACAGATTTAATTATATGTTTATGATAGAAAAAAGTTGAAAATCCCAAAGCAGCAATTATTTTTATAACATGCCGTCTTTAGCTTAATGGTAATAACATTAAAGTTTCAATTGTTTATTTTTACTTAAGAGCCTCTTTAAAATACATTCCAGAGAATAAGAAGTTTCATTAATTAAATTTTGATTAACTTCTGAGATAATAAAGCGAGGACAAGCTGACAGTTGGAAGTCTTCATTGTTTATTTGTCTCCAAGATCATCAAATTAATATGTATAACTGTGGTCTTAAAAGCCTACTTGGGGAGAATAAGACTCAAGCAAAACATGATAAACATGGTAATGAATTGTTTCCATATGAATTCTGAGTAAATTCTTATCTGCTTATGTGCGAAAAAAATGTTTTTCTTACAAAATATGTAGCTCCAATTATTTGCATTGATACATTATTAGTTACATGTGCACTACAATAGATTATCATACAGCGTGTGTAAAAAGTATTTCTTTCTTGAACCCGCTACTTTTTCAAAAAACCATCACAGCAATCATTTTCTGGTTCGCGTCCAAAAGATAAGTATTCGAATACAAATCTACAAATCCGGATGACAAATGCTTTTATTTTAAAGTATTCGAATACCGCCTTCGTATTCTTAAACAATTCAAAAAAAGCAAAATTCCAGCACACTGGGATTATTACAAATCTTTAGAAATTTAGTTACTAGCAGCATCAAAGAGAAAAAAAGCGTACTTGGATTACCAGATTTGAAATTGCAGCAAGTCGAAGGATATTTATGAACTGAAAATAATAAATGAAACAAAAAATAATACTCTTCCAGATAGCTTACAAGATGTAAATAAAATAAATCAATACTATTTAAATTCATACATTGGTAATAATTTTTTAATTGATACATAGACCTTAATAACTATTACACAAATAACAAAAAAAAAACTTTCCTCAATTCTTTACTTTCAAAGAGGTTCACCTCTTTGAACGTAAATTGACTTCAATTAATGGTCACATAAGGCTGCATGACAGTTAACAATAACTAAAAAACCCTGCCTAAGGAATCACTGCTTCCATATCCAGATTTCCTATCCAGGTCTCTTAATATCCATGTCCTCCACTACTACCTCATTATTAAAGGGAGTGGTAGTGAGGGTGATTGATGACAAAAAAAAATATGGAGGCCTTTGGTTCTTATGGCTCTTATACACACTAAATCACAATTTTATTTTTTTACTCTCTTTAAAAATGAGGTGGGGATATAGTGCAGGCAAATCCAGTTTTGAATATTAACTATCTGGGGACAGCTATTTGATTATCGAAATGGATAGCTTTATTCATGTAGAATGAGGATATAAAAGTCCCGAAAAATCCCAATGTGAGCTAAAGCCACCATTTAGAAAAAATGGCCGCCAGAATCGTTTCTTTTAGAAAGACATATCTCAGTAACCATTGCTCCGATTTTAGATTTCTTTTTTTTGTTCTCTTCCCCTTTTTATGCACAATCGAAAGTGTTATTACATCTTTGTTCACAAAATAGAAGATAACTGAAGAAAATAAGACTTGAGTTCTTGGAAATACACAAGGTGTCCAATTAGTGCTTCCTCGGAAGATTGTGCAAAAACGGGTAACTTTATAAAAAAACTTTTTTAACAAAACTTTCAACGTTTCATCTCTACCACAACGTGAAATTACTTTCAATTATACAAGGTGCCACAAAAAGGAGTTACACAAGAATGTATAATTTTTTTAACGGAATACCTTCTAATTTTTTGGCGCCAGTTAAGCCTCTAAGGGTCCTGAATTACACCCTATGCCAATCGGATGCAGCGTTTGGGAGTAAAATAGGGATTTAGAGGTCAGTGAATCTAGTGTTTCCCTATGTCTTCGTAAAAATAAGTTTCACCCCTATCGAGCTCAGGGATGTGGATTTAAATCATAGATTAAATTTTTGCCAGTGGGCTCAAAACCAAATTGGAGAAAATTAAGAATTGTTCAAATTTCCGTTGTTCACGGATGAATCAACGTTTCATCGCAACAGATTTGTGAATAGGCACAATTTCCATTATTATGCTAGAGAAACCGTCATGTGGCACAGAAAAATCAGAACCAGAGTTTAAATGTAAGGGGAGGAATTGTACATGATTACGTTATTCACCCTCGGTTTTTTGAGGGAAATGTGAATGGAACAGTCTTCTTAGATTTTACGCAAAATACGTTTCCACAAATAATCGAGCATATTCCTGATTACATTACAAATAATATGTGGTTACAACTTGAGGGTGCACCACCACATTTCAGTAGAAATGTTCGTAATCAGTTTCTTGAAAGGTGGATAGGAAGAGAAGGTCCAATATTTTAATAAACTGTTAAATAATATCTAATTTATTATTTCATTAAATTATGTTAGGTCTCATTACATGGCTGCCTAAGTCACCCGACCTGACAGTGGGTTTTTTCTTTGGGGATTTGTGAAGTCAGACGTTTATAAAGTAGAACCAACGACTCGAGAAGATATGATGGAAAGGATTCGTCGGTGTTTCAATCGTATAAATGTTGATATCTTACACTGTGTAAGGCGCTCATTTATCAAGAGACCTCAGTGTTACCTGAATCAAAATGGTGGACATTTTGAGCTGTTGTTAGGTTAGTTTCAATATCGTGAAAAAAAAAAAATCAAGAACCGTTCATAAAAGAATGTGTACGATATCAAAATGTGAGAAATTGTAAGTGTTCTCATCCTTTTAAAAAAATTATAGGCATTCCATTTAAAAAAGTTGAAAAAAACGTAAAACAAAATATAGGTTTTAATGCTAAAATAAAGAGCACCTTAATTTACGCAAAAATTATTTGATATAATCATATCTCAAAAAACGTTTGAAATAGAAATAAAGAGATATAAAAATGTGAGGAATTGTATGTTTTATTCTTTCATGTAAATAAAAGTATAACTAGGCATTCCATTAAAAAAAAATGAGAAAAATAATTAAATATCAAGAAATGTACGCAAATATTTTGGAAACACGATATACTAAAGATTTATTTCAAAAATGTTTTTCAGTAAATACATCATTATCAAACAACATCCCGCATTTTTAGAAATAACGATTAATAAATCGCGGAGATATGCCAGTCAAAAATGTTTGTAAACTGCCCAAAAAAAAACAGAAAAAAATAACTTGGCAAAATATTTTAGGGTGTAATACAGGGCCCTTGGAGGCTTAACTGGCATTAAGGAAATACAGGCTGTTCTATTTAAAAAAATTATACTTTCTTGTGACTTATTTTTGTGACACCTTGTATAATTGAAAATAATTTTAAGTTGTAGTAGGGAATAAATATTGAAAGTTTTGTTAAAAAAGTTTTTTTATAAAGTTTGTCTTTTTGCATAATCTTCCGAGAGAACACTGACTGGACTCCCTTTATACCTTAATGTACATTATTAAAAATGATTACAATTTTATATATAAATAACTATTACTCCGTTAATATTTGAGTTAGTAACATCGATCAAAAAACAAGTGAAAGCTAATTGTGTGCTCTAGAACTTTTATTAAAATTATTTTTTCAAAAATTGACTAGAAATTTCAGTACAAACTTCTCGAGTTTACAAAAGTTTAAATTTCCGTAATATTTAAAGTATTTTTTAATTTCCTAAGTTTATCGTTTAATTTATCGTAAAATATGTAATCATACTTTCTGTAAAATGTGAAGTGAGGAATGGAACAAAAAAAAGAAATCTAAAATCGGAGCAACGGTTACTAAGATATATGATTTTAAAGAAAATGTCTCTGGTGGCCATTTTTTCTAAATGGCGGCTTTAGCTCACGTCGGGATTTTTTGCGACTTTATGTACTTATCCTACAATAATAGAGCTTTCCATTGCGATAAACAAATAACTGTCCCCAAATAGTTCACGCCAAACCCATTTTACACTGAGATTTGCCTGGTCTAATAGTAAGAGTTATCAATATTTTTTGAGTTCTAGAATTTAATGTTAGGCATACGTGTCATCCTTCAATCGCCCTCGGAACAGTAGTTAAACTTAACAACCTATTTACTGCCACTGGAAATTGATGTACACAAAGGAAGTAAGAAATCCTGATCGTCAGATTTACCCCAACGGCGATGATGAGATTGTGGCTTATGTAAACAGGAATTCTCGAGAAAGTTTGCGTTAAATTTAAATTTAAGTAAAAACTAAAGCAAACATTATACTCCACGTCGGTTTATTGGACTTTTTATATAACGGAACTTTAGAGTGATTTCTATTTTTAGGTTATAAGAGAAGTACAAAGTACATACAAAATATGTATAATAAAATCTTATTTACGTAAAATTTTGTTAGAAATATTTATGCAAAAAAGTTTATAGCACAGTAAAAAGTACAGGTAAAGCAGAGGTAAAAAATATGTAAAATTTCGGAATAATTTCATGTGTAATGATAATTTCTCTTTTTAGGTAAAAAATATGTAAAATTTCGGAATAATTTCACGTGTAATGATAATTTCTCTTTTTGGGTTATTATTGTAGAACAAGGTATCATCTTCAGTTTCAGTTTCTATATAATCCGGATACTTGCTCTTACCTTAGGGGAAAAACCACCCCTAGTTTTAAATATTCAATATCTGAAAAAGTATTACTAATTCATTTCTGAAACGTAGAATAGTTATGTTTTTGGGATCGCTGATTATGAATTTGTGGTCAAAATTAATAAATTTAAAAGGTGGCTCTAATATGCCGGATGGAAGCTTTTTTCTTGAACACAAATGTTGTAAATGGACAAAAAAAATTGAGCATCTAGGTGATGCTATATATGAACGAAAGGCAGCATTTAAAAAACAATAATAATTACTGAACAACTACAATAACAAAATGGCGACATTTTATTAAAAGAAATGTGAAAACGCACATTCTATCGGCTGTAACTTTTTAATTTTTTGTGATATAGAAACAAACAAAAAATCATCTTAAATATTGATTAATTTTCTTCTTCAGAATTTTTTATGGAAGTTTCACAGTTTCTAAGATATTCAACATTTAAACAAAATACTTCATTAAAAACAGTCGGATACCATTTATAAATTTAAATATTCAACCCTACACAAATATATACAAAAAAAAATTCATTCTCAGTTTATAAGCTTCATCTTTGATGTCCACCATTTTTTCGCTAAAACTAATATTTATTGAGATATTTGCAAAGAAACAAAAATAATACGTTTTTTCTAAAATCCCTTTACGGTTTAAAATGTCATTTTGTTTCCCAAAGCAAGCATCTAGGTCATACTATATATTAAAGAAAAACAGTATATGTGAAAATATTTTTTTTTAATTACTGACTACTTACATAAACACAATGGCGACGTTTTTATTTAAAAAATGTGAAAAAGTACATTGTTTCTGTCAGAACTTTTTTGTTTTTTATACTATAGAAATAGCCAAAAAACCATTTGAAAGCCTAATTAATAGATTTTCGTTGATTGTTAGTATTTTTGATGTAAGCGCCGTTGTTTCTAAGATATTTAACATCCAAACTAAATACTTCGTCTCATAGATGTTCGGACGTCACCTTTATACTTTCAGATCTTCGGAACCATTAATTCTACAGAAATTAGAAAAAAAACAAAAGTGCTTCTCAATTTAGCAGCTGTCTTATTTGTCTCTAGCATGTTTTCGGTCAATGTAACACTTTTTGAGTTATTTGACGATAGTCTATTTGTAATACTTCTTCTTCAAGCTAAATTCCCATTTTTCTAGTCGTTATAACTTTGCATGAAAAGTTGCATAGAACTTTTTCTTCTCAAAAGATTGTCTTTCAGCTCCAATATTTTTGTTTTTTTTTTTTTTTAGGTGTCATCCCCTGAAAAGGGGCGGCATCCACCCCAATAAATTAGCAAGCCCCGCCTAATATAGAAACTTTTCTTTGATGCGTTTACCATTAAGTTGCCAAAAATGAGCGACATCTAATTCATGATATTATTACTGTACTAATAAGCTAAAACCGATTTTTTTTTTCACTTATTTTAAGGCCGAATTTTGATCATTCTTTTTTAAAATGTGTCTCTTTTAATATTATTCAAAATCAGAAACATCCCAAGTGGCGCAAATAATTATTTATATTGTTTAAACAATAATAACAATATTTACAAAAAAATATATTTTAAACAATTTTTTCGCGATATTTATAAAACATTGATTGTTTTTATTGAAAATTTAAGTTAAAAAATGTTTCTCACAGTCGGGGTTGATAATATTTATATTGTTTAAATAATAACAACTTTTACAGGAAAAATGTTTTTTTCCCGATATTTAGTCAGGAATCAGGAGCCACTAAATCGATCATAGAGTGTGCACTCGAAGATATAGTTTTTAAAAAATACATACATTATCCGAAATGACCTTGCGGATCTGAATCCAGAGGGCGCCATTATGCCCGCGATTGCAAAAAAGCGTAAAAAAATTTTTTCCGAAAATTTTTGTGTCACTAATTATTGATTAATTTTATATTCCCACCGCATTTACAGACTTAATTTTTAACATTTCTTAATGATTTTCAAACCAACGGAAAGCTTATTCTTTCTAGATTCCGATGCTACTAAATACTTCTCATAATTGTTGTTAACAAATGCTACAGAAATTGTTTAAACAAAGAGAGCCCAAAGAGTGCACAGTAAATTTCAGCATCGAGACATTTTTAAAACTATTATCGATAGATGCATACTTCTATGACATGAAATCTGCAAAACATAATGGAGCAGTTTTTAGAGAAAGAATTATCTACATTGCGTTATTGTTGTAAAAGATACGATTATTTTTGTACAGCACGCGTTGTGATCCGGCTCGTCTTTTGGTAGATATACAGTGTACATGTATGTCTCGCATTGCCTCGCTCTCTTTAGGCTTGTTGACTACCTGCTGAGGTGTAGTGTAATAACAAAAATCTTATGAGTAGCGTATACAGTAACTGTGTTGTGTGTTGTTTATAAATTCATGTAAAATATATTTAAAATAATTTTTGTATTAGTTTAATAGCCTGTATATTTCCATTATTATTGCAGAGTATCCGATGAAATTACAAAAATAATAGCGCAATTGCATTTTTCTCATCATAATCATAATGAATCCGACACTAGAATATTTGCGATCATCCTATATTATCAAATCTGGAGTATGGTAGAATAATAATAGAAGCTACAAGCTTTTGTTTTATACCTCTATTTTGTGTCTAGAATAATGGTGTCGTAGATTTGATGTATTTATTTATATCGATTCATCATGCTGTGCGAGAATTAACTATAGAGAAGACAAAGTGCTCAAATGAATTTGGGTAATTTATTTTTGTGCATTTATGCTTTGACTGACTGTGATACAGTCAGTTTTCTATTTAAAAAAAGAAAAACTAACTCTGTAAAAAAATGTTTAAGACATACAGAAGATAAAGAACTACAAAGATTACTTCATTACCATCAAAGTGGCTTCAATGATTTCATTACTTTTCAAAATCTGGCCCGGTATTTTTTTAAAAACCGCTGCCCAAGGAATTCACTACTTCCACATCCAGATTTTCCATCCATGTCTCTCAGAACGAATAATTTTTTTATGTGGAAATAATTGTTTATGGAACTTTAATAATATAATTTTTGAAATCGTCTACCCCCCAAAAACCCATAAAACGATATCCCTCATCGGTAGTGGGGTGGAAGTGGTGATAGAGGGGTGGTACTGGGGGTGGATGAAGTAAAAAAATATTCTGAGGTTTTTGATTCTTGTACACACACTAAATCACAATTGTTTAATTCCCTTTAATAATGGGGTGGGGGTGGTAATGGGGGTGGTAATGGGGGTGGCTAATGCCAAAAAAACTTTTGAGACCTTATAGCTTCTCTTGTAAATACTAAATACCAATTTTATGAATTCTTTCCTGCTTGATTTATCTATTTACTCCAGTTTACTCCCCATCCCTTCAACGGAATAAGATGAAAATATAATCTAGTTCCAGATCACCTTAAAATACATACGCGTACGTACCAAATTTCAAGTCAATAACTTAAAACGGTTCCAGACTAATCGTGCGCACAAAAAACGTTACAGATGGACAGATCGACAAACAGAATTTTTTTTCACTCAAGCTTAAAATCTCGACGTTTTATGACATTCTAAGCCTATTTGAACAATAAAACTTTTCAAACTTTTTCTTGTCGTTACTATACTTCCACTGGATGTGGAAGTAAATGTTATATGGTCGACGATAAGTCTGATATAAGGAATTTATCGCCTACCGAAGATTCTTTTTATAAACATATGTTGAGAGCTGCGTATCAAATTATTCTGTGGAAGAGTGCAATTGAGATAAACCCGGAAATTCCCGATCCAATTGATTTTGGTTGGGATTTGAAAAATAACGTACTTATTCCTAAATTAATAACTATAAATGTTCGTCCCAATATAACTTCTCAAAATGTATTTTGTAAATGTAAATTTAAAAAATGTATCGGAAACTGCAGTCGTAGCAAAGCTGGGTTGGAATGCATAATAGATTGCTACTGAGAGGGTAAACGTATTAGCTGTTAATTTAGTTTAAGTATAATGTATGTATGTATATTATTATTTTTGTATTTCTATTTCTCAAGCATAAAAAGTAAATTTAAGTTCATTTAATTAGTTATATGCTTTTCTGTCTCTAATCAATATTTTAAGTTAAAATATAATAATTTTGGTTCTCAAGTAAACTAATCTTTAAATACCTTCTTTTTTTTCATAATGACAAATGATAATATTTACGTATAAGTAATACGCATCGTAATTTTTTTGCAATGACAATATATTGTCAGCAAGTTACCGATCGGCCACAGCGCGCGAACGTGTCAGCCAAAACGATAGCGGAAATAACGGAGCGCTGTACAAAAATAGTCATATCTTTTACAACAATAAAACAATGCAGATAATTCTTCCACCAAAAACTGCTCCATTCTATTCCGCAAATTTCATATCATAGAAGTATGCATCTATCTATAATAGTTTTTAAAATGTCTCGATACTGAAATTTACCGTGCACTCTTCGGGCATGCTTTGTTTAAACAATTTCTGTAGCATTTGTTAACAATAATTTCGAAAATTATTTGGCAGTACCAGAATCTAGAAGGAATAAGCTTTCCATTAGTTTGAAAATCATTAAGAAATATTAAAAAATAACCCTGTAAATGAGATGGGAACATAAAATTAATCAATTTTCAGTGACACAAAAATTTTCGGAAAAAATTTTTTTATGCTTTTTTGCAATCGCGGACAGAATGGCGCCCTCTGGATTTAGATGCGCAAAGTCATTCCAGATAATGTACATATTTTTTCAAAAGTATATCTTTGAGTGCACACCCTGGCATTTTAGGAGGGTCTTTTGAGAAGATTGATTCCCGACTAATTCATGAAAAAGTTAATTTAGTGTTTGAAGGTTTTTCGCTCAGAATTCTTTCGGATAAAACCGGTTGACGTGAAATTTGGACAGAAATTAGGGAATGGTTCAAGGAACAAAAGCTATATAATGCCGATGTGTGCTTGTACCCTGGGGGTGGAAACTATTATGTTCAAAGTAATCGTTAGAGAGGAATGAATTCTAAGCAATAAATGTTCTATGAAATTTTTTCGATGACTCAATACTTTTTGAGTTATTCTTGATTGAAAATATTTTTCATTTAAAAAATGCATGTTTTAGAACGATTTTTCACTAATAACTCGAAAACTTATTATAAGCAAAAGTGAAGCCTATAAATTAACAAATCGATTGTTTTTTTTTTTCATTTCTGTAGATGCAATACGAACCGAGTAATGGCTCGTTGAAAGTGACTTTTTGTTCGCCGGAAATTGAATTCGATCCTTTCAACGTTAAATAACAGAAAAACGGAAAATTTTTGGAGGGAAACATATAAGGCATTTTTAAAAATACTTGAAAAGATCTTTAAAATGAACTTCGGTAAAAGTCGTTGGCATAAAAACTAACGGAGTTATGATGAAAATAAAATGGTTGTCTCTTTTTTTTTTCGGAGAAAAAATCAGCAATGAATCCAATGGCTTCACCGCAAGAATTGAAATTGAACGTAATCCATTTACATTTTCTTTATTTAAGTACTAATAATATGTTCTAGAAGTTTGACGGGTTTAGGATGCCTATATTTGAAAAAAAGTTTGATTCAAATTTGAAATTTTTGAAATTCTTAAAAATTTTTCATTTTTTCACAATAATTCAAAGACTAAAGAAGATACGTAAAAATACTAGGGTACGAAAATGTAGGTTTTTTTTACTCAAAATTTTGTTTTTTTTTTATTTCTCTGGGATAAAAATTAATTGAGATATCACCGTTGTAATTTTGCATTTGAGTGCGACGACCGCCTTCCTCCTTTAAACTCAGAAATCTCAAAAACGAAAGATTCAAAGAAGTTCAACTTTACATGTCTTGTAGCCACTAAAGTTCCCTGTAAAATGATTTCTGGATCGATTGAATAGCTTAAAAATTAAAGAAGTTATCATTAAATCACAGCGCATCTGCTCGAGAAACGCTGATAAGGCTTAATTTTTTTAACTGTATCTCTTTAGCAGCTCCGTGCAGTAATATTGTATAGTACCTATCAGCTTCTAAAATTTGTATTATTAGTGAAAAATCGTTTTAAAATATACATTTTTTAGATGAAAAATCAACATTTTCAATCAGGAATAACTCAAAAAGTATTGACTCATCGAACAAACTTCATAGAACATTGATTGCTTAGAAAGCATTCCTTTATCGATTTCTGCAGTTATTTTGAACGCAATAATTTCCACCCCCGAGAAAGGGTGGCATCCACCCTCAGGGTAAAAGCACACATCGGCACTATATAACTTTTGTTCCTTGAGCCATTCCAAGCGCGGATCTAGAAATTTCAATAATTTTTTTCTCGTCTGTGGCGCATGGGACCCATACGAAATATGGGAAATAACATCTCGAGAAGCACTTCTCTAACGACCCCTAAAAAATTTTGAAAAAGCAGTTCGCGAAAAATTTTTTCAAAATTCGATTACCCCCCCCCCCCCAGGTCTAGGGACTCCTGTTTAAAATTATTTTTTTTGTCATATGCATTTTACTTTTCATAAAAATACAGCAACACATTCTGAAGTTTATGAAAATACTTTCATTACTAACTGAGATACAACGAATTGAAATTTTGTGATTTACAATTTAACAAATCACAAAATTTCAATTCGTTGTATCTCAGTTAGTAATGAAAATATTTTCATAAACTTCAGAATGTGTTGCTGTATTTTTATGAAAAGTAAAATGCATATGACAAAAAAAATAATTTTAAACAGGAGTCCCTAGACCTGGGGGGGGGGTAATCGAATTTTGAAAAAATTTTTCGCAAACTGCTTTTTCAAAATTTTTTAGGGGTCGTTAGAGAAGTGCTTCTCGAGATGTTATTTCCCATATTTCGTATGGGTCCCATGCGCCACAAACGAGAAAAAAATTATTGAAATTTCTAGATCCGCGCTTGAGCCATTCCCTAATTACTGTCCAAATTTCACGTCAATCGGTTTTATCCGAAAGAATTCTGAGCGAAAAACCCTCAAACACAGGTCCTAATTAACTTTTTTATGAATACTTATCGGGAAAAAAAACTTAAAAAAATAGATTTTTTCGTGTAAAAGTTGTTATTATTGTTTAAACAATATAAATAATTATCCACTCCGACTGAGAGAAACATTGTTTGACTTAAATTTTCAATAAAAATAACTCTTTATAACATTTCGCGAAAAAAAAATTTTAAAATATATTTTTTTTGTAAATATTGTTATTATTATTTAAACAATATAAATATTTATTTGCGCCACTTGGGATGTTTCTGATTTTGCATAGTATTAAAAAAGACACATTTTAAAAAAAAGAATGATCAAAATCGGAGCGGAGCTGTTGCTGAGAATTAAGAGGTTTTGACGATTTTTAGGCTTCATTGACTCGACTTTTAGAAAATATTACAATATATAAAACATTCATAAATCCGGACATTTTTTTACTTGACCGTTTGCAACTTTTTGTGCTAGGTATATCTCCGAAATTAGGCATAAGATCGAGTTAAGCTTTTGATCAGAAAGTCAAATTCTATAGCATATTAAAAATTCAGCCAATTTGACCAAAGCTTAAGTTACATAAAAAAACATCGAGTCCTATAACGTTCAAAAAATTATAAAATGCAGAAGGAGTATTGCAATTATTTAACAACACAAAAAGTTAACTATTTATAGTCACTAAAAGTTTACAGCTATTTAATAAAAAGAAATTTGTCAATTATTTTCCATTAGTCATGTAGTTAAAAAATAGATTATATTTCTAAACAAACAATAGCTAATTATAAACACAACAGAACTAATTATAAGCACATGTGTTGCTCATAAAGTTTACTTATTAGAAGACATTGCCTTTGAAAGCGAGTAAAATTAGTATATAAAAATATCACGTTATGTGCCATAAGATCGAGTAAAAAAGTTATGAAACTCATAAAATAATAATATAGTAAACATAAACTGCTAATGGTAAGAGAATATTACCAATTTGGGGTTACCTCAAACGAGTTTTTTTCAAAATATTATTTATAGTACAGTCGAATTGATTTAATTCGTTTTTTTTTTCAGCGACAACATTCCACTAGAAATTTTATTGTTGATTCTTATGTATTCTGCGCCCAAAAGCTTCTGGTGCGTCAATAGTTATATATAAAGTTGGCAAAAATAAAACTCATTTATGAAAAAATATAATGCACCAAGCCTGAACGTTATAAGTCAAATAGCACGATCAAATATGACGGATGAAATAAAATTTTTAATTCTTCGTCAAGTATCAAGGCGGCATTGTGCGTCACTTTTTTTTCGATTGTAAGTTCTTTTAGGTACTTTAAGGGGATAAAGTCCAGTTTTTTTTATTTTCAAAAAAATTCATTTTTTATAATTTTCAAAAACGCATTTTCACCTAATTTTCATCGAAACAAAATAAAATATACTATAGAAAGTCTCGTATAACTTCAAAAATTTAATACAAAATGAAATTTACTTAATTTGAAAAGGAAATTTATTAAGCATACACATGGTAATAATAATAATAATATATGAAAAAAATGGAGGCTCAAAGAAAATGCATTTTTGAAAATAAAAAAAAATTGAACTTTATTCCCTTAAAATACCTAAAGAACCTACAGTCGAAAAAAAAAACGTGACGTACAATGCCTCCTTGATACTTGACGAAAATTTAAAAAAATTGTTTCGTCTGCCATCTTCTATTTGACTTACAACGTCCGGGTTTAGTGCAGTATATTTGACCATGGATGAGTTTTATTTTTGCCAACTTTGGTGAAATTTCTCCGTCGTATCGAGAACATATATTCAATTTTGATTTTCTCGGCCATTTTTGGTGTTTTCTATTTTTTCCAAGATGGCGGATTGACCCGGATTGTACATACCGGACAAATCTATATTTTTTAAGAATTTCATTTGAAATACGTCAGAATTCTTAAAATTTCCATTAAATTACTAGAACAAGATATATTAAGCAGATAAGTAGAAAATCCGTGAAAGCCCGTCAAAAAGTCCATATAACTTTTGTCGCACCAGTAGTTTTTGGGCGCAAATATTTTTTTCGTAATAATACATAAAAATCAACAATAAAATTTCTAGTGGAATGTTGTCGCTAAAGAGAATTGAATTATATCAATTCGATTGTACTATATGGCAATGAATCCGGGATTATCTTAATGGTTATCCAATTGATCCACAATGTTATTTCAGAAAACACAACCGGTTAAAGTGGGAGAATTTATGGACGGAATTTGTTGCAAAATACAGCAATCACTACACGCTAATTCAGCCAAATCTACCCTCCAATACTTCCATTGACAACACAACTCTTAAATACTACATCAACAATAATTAGACTAAAATGAAATCATACGCGTTTCCCATATCATCTCCATCGTATTGGAATCGCTTCTACTCCTTATTGCCCTTGTTATAACATATCAATCGGCGACCTTAATCATATATTTTTGTAATTGCAAAAATAACTACCTGGCTACCACAAAACTGATATCTACTCTACTCAAAGAACAAGTTCAGTTACCTAACTACCCTATTAAGTAAAAATCCGTAAGGTATTAATAATTTTTTTGAAAGATGCAAATATTAATTTATAAATTTATATGCGTGTTAATAATAATGAGTATTTTGCTTAATATGTATATTATATAGGTAGTACCTACTGTTATCTTCCCCTCATGTTAAAATCCCCTTCGTTCCGAAGTCTATTTTATTTGTATATTATTAACAAGTCACCCTGATCGACCCCTGGGCGTGAAATGTGTCCCTGTTACTCCTTGTAGATATTATTGTCACCTTATAGATTAATTAAGAAACTGAGAAAAAATAATGAAAGTCATGCTAAAGTTAAATTAAAACTATAACGTTAAATGAATCTCCTTATAGCAACATAATTTTGTGGAGAAGGAGTACTCTGCTTGACGCCAAATACCTCACCTCAGCCTCAACCTCAACCTTAATGATTCAAATGAATTTGAATTTTCAGTTAGTTACTAAAAAGGATTGTTGATCCACGTTAGGAACATTGTATATCAGAAAATTCTATTTCTTGAATATTTTGAACAATTTTGCAAATATATTGACTTCAGGAAGTGTTTTTGCATATTGCATTATTTTTTTCTCTTGACTGGTATGAGTAGATATCAGTGCGTCTTTATCAAATTGCGCCTGGTAGGTACAGTCAATAACACAAGTTTAAAGAAACTATAGTTTCTGATGATTCCAACATGATTGACGAAACGCTCTTCGATTATATTAATCGAGTGTTTTCGCGTTTCTCGAATCCTCGAAACTACTTTAGCATTATTGGCACAGGAAAGACTTTAACCCTTCCTTCGGGACCAATATTAAAGAGAAAATAGAGATTATTTTTGAACAACGTTTCATTTATTTTTAGTTTTAACTACCTACCTACTATCTATCTACCATTAACTATCTAATACGATCTAACTGTCTAATATCTTTAATGAATTTGTTCTTTATTGTTATTACCAACAGTCCATCAGTATGTACAATTAACTTGAAAGGTCGAGGATAATTAGGTTATGAGTTTGTGCAGATCTAATCTAATCTATTTTCAACAGTTTACTCTAAAATGTAAGCCACATAAATATGCAAATATATCGCATTTAATCCATTTTATATCCTTTATTTTTAATGGTCTGTAAGTTATTTGCCCATATCATTAAAACTTCTAACTTAACATAAAATACAAATACTTATTGCCATATTATTTAGAGATGAGAAGTTTCAAGCTCACTGTAAAACCACAAAGCCAATACACAACACAGTTTATTATGCACGAACCCATTTCTTGTCTATAAACTTCGCTTAGGATAGTTACTATCAGCAAATAGAAGAGTTGAGCAAAAAATCTAATGATTTAAAATGAACTTTAAAAATCCTGTAACTGGCAGTTGTCCTAATTGACATTTCAAGGGATTTTGATACTAAGTTTTATCTTACATTATTTAAAAGAAGGCGATAACTTCGTATTTGAACACTTTTAGTGCCATGATGGTCATCAGTGACCGATTAGGTATGTTCACTGTGTCGTGACGAATACCTGTGACCAATTGACACTTAAATATTTTGAAGTCTTTCCAGAGAAAATGTCCGCTGTTATACAGCTGTGATCTATGTGGAAAGTTTCTTCGGCGGATTTATATGCTGTAGGAATATAAGATTGCGATACTTTCCTACAGAAAATTGTGAGGTCGCTTAAATAGTGATGTGCTTCACGGTAGGTATTCTGTAAGAATAAACCGCAAGGGGTAAATTAGATTTGTCATTGTAGGCCAGTCTGAATAGATTGAAAAAGGATCATTTTGCGAAATGTCGTTTACCGTTTCTTAAAGTGTAGTTTGGGATGTAAAGAAACATATGCCAACTATCCGCACGATTGACAGGTGGGGCAACACACTTTAAAATTAAAAAATCGTCAATTTTTTGCTTCATTTGAAATATACCTCGTATATGAAGCAGTTTTTGAAAATATATCAAGAGATAGAAAAGTTGAGAAAATCGATTTTGAACATTTTATTATTCTTGATATTTTCCCAAAAAATTCTTCGTTTAAGAGCTACAGACGAAAGAACAATGCTACTTTTCTATTTTTTTATTTTTTTTTTAAGTGATTATAATAAATATTAATACGAAATATATCATCGGTATAATGTAAATTATGTTTAAATGTCCAATTTACAGTTTAAATAAAATATATTTACATAACTTTTTATAATTACATGTTAAACAGAAAAAAATAATAATAAAACTTTTCAGGTATTGAGGTATTAAAATGATGGGAAAATAAATAAACACATATATATTTTCACAAACAGACCATTTATTTTATGCATAGCACAGCGTCAATGCGGTTCCTGTTCCATTTAAACATGATTTACATTAGAGAATATTATTTAGGTAATATGCAAATCACAACTTACACACTTTTTTATTTATTATGAAAATACCTACTTTCTGTATATTGTTGCCTTAATCTGGGCACGCTAATATACTAGTTAGGTAAATACTTTAAAACACTTATTATTGGAGAACCAATCAAAACAACTACTCTCCTAGCTAATACTGACGTATTGAATTACAATTACAATTGAATTACATGATATGATTCTTAGCATTGTAAAGAAAAAAAATGTAAAGAAGAAAGAATTGTAAAGAAAAAAATATTGAAAATATTTAAATTATTTATTTACATTTAGTCATTCACACTTTTTTATTTAATATGAAATTATCTACTTTCTGAGTGTTTTAAAGTGTTTTCCTAAGTAGTATATTAGCGTGACCGGGTCAAGGTACCAATATACAGAAAGTAGATAATTTCATATTAAATAAAAAAGTGTGAATGACTAAATGTAAATAAATAATTTAAATATTTTCAATATTTTTTTCTTTAAAATGCTAAGAATCCTATCATGTAATTCAATACTTCGTCAGTATTAGCTAGGAGAGTAGTTGTTTTGATTGGTTCTCCAATAATAAGTGTTTTAAAGTATTTATCTAACTAGTATATTAGCGTGCCCAGATTAGGGCAACAATATACAGAAAGTAGGTATTTTCATAATAAATAAAAAAGTGTGTAAGTTGTGATTTGCATATTACCTAAATAATATTCTCTAATCATGATAAAAGCAAATAAATAAAAAATAATTAATGATTTACATTATACCGATGATATATTTCGTATTAATATTTATTATAATCACTTAAAAAAAAATCAAAAAATAGAAAAGTAGCATTTTTCTTTCGTCTGTAACTCTTAAACGAAGAATTTTCTGGGAAAATGTCAAGAATAATAAAATGTTCAAAATCAATTTTCTCAACCTTCCTATCTCTTGTTGAATTTTTAAAAAATGCTTCACATACGAGGTACATTGCAAATAAACCAAAAAAATGGCAAAAAATGGACGAACAAAAAAGCTATTCCGACTGGCCTATTGTATGAACAAGCCACAATATATTCAGATACAGAACCTATTTCTTCCTCACTTGCATTCTCACGTAAAAATACTTGAATATGTTCTTCTAAATGTAAGATTTTTTTCATAATAACGTTCATGAACTTTTTTTTGCCAACATGGAAGAACGCAGATGTATTACAGCCTCTGAAAGCCTGGATAAAACCAAGTAAATGCTGATATTGTGGATATTGACAGCTTAAGACACACAGCATCTCGCAAACTCATTTTAGGTAGAAAATCAGTAATGTGACTTAGAAATAGAAACTTCGGTAACACAAACTGTTTAAAGTCGAAAAAATCTCAATAACTGAAAGAAAAATGGTCGAAAGTTATGTGTTATTTATTTATTTATTTATTTTCTTTTGCAACAACAAATTAATTTTACAATTTAAAAAATCGGCAGCTACTGCAATAGGCTGGAACCTCCCCACACGATGGATCTTTGTAAGCTGTGCTTGGATATTACATCAGAAATTAGAGCACTGAGCAAACAGATACATTACATGTGACTTTGGAGCCATTTATTTCATGAACAAAAATCGAACGAACTGAAGTGAACTACAAGCAGTCTGTTAAAACATAACCTCTCATGTTTGTTTATGTTAATCAATTACCGGATATTATAAGGGTATTAATAGATAACGTTTCGAAGATTTTGTAGAACATTGGATAGCGATAAAAAAATAACACAAAATTTAGCCCAAATGACTCTCTAACCTCAAGTCAATAACATTATGGACCTCTTATTGAAGTGTGACTTTTATTTCGGGTCTACATAGCAGATTATATTTTTGTCCACCAAAAATCCGAAAATCGACCACTGTGTGAGGTGACGTCACGTGCAGATGCCCTATAATAGTCACACTGCCTACCCTTCGCCCCACTTTAGCTTTACCGATGAAACTTTGTGATTGGAGTTGTCTCCTCTTAAGAACTGTTAAAAAACCGCTGCCCAAGGAATCACTACTTCCACATCCAGATTCTCTATCCAAGTCACTCACAACGAAAAAACTTTGTATGTGAAAATAATTGCTTATGGAACTTTAATAATATAATATTTGAAATCCTCTACCCCAAAAACCCATAAAACGATACCCCACATCCGTAGTGGGGTGGGGGGTGGTGATAGGGGGGTGATAGTGGGGGGTGGGTGAAGTAAAAAAATATTTTGAGGTTTCTGGTTCCTGTACATACACTAAATCACAATTTTTTTTCATCCCCTTTAATAAGGGGGTGGGGGTGGTAATGGGGGTGGCTAATGCCAAAAATTTTTTTGAGACCTTAGCTTCTCTTGTATATACTAAATACCAATTTTATGGACTCTTACCTGCTTGATTGACCTATTTACTCCAAATTTACCCCAATGTACCCCCCAACCCTTCGACGGAACAAGATGAAAATATAATCTAGTTCTAGATCTCGTTAAAGTACATACGTGTACCAAATTTCAAGTCAATATCTTAAACGGTTCCAGAGTAAACATGTGCACAAAAAAAAGTTACAGACAGACAGACCGACAGACAGACAGAAATTTTTTTTTCTCTCAAACTTAAAATCTCGACGTTTCATGACATTTTAAGTCTATTTGGACACTAAAAATTTTTAAAAATTTTTTTGTCGTTACTATACTTCCACTGGACGTGGAAGTAATTATGTACACTTCATGATAGTAACTCATGATAAATTCTGGAACTTTTCCAATACATTAATAAATGTATAAGGAATCCATTGGATGTAGTTGGAATGTGGATACGTGTACCTGTAATAAATACAATACAGTAAATGCAGGTAAAAATTCATGCGAGTTACGGCGCGGCAGATCTGCTTCGATCCTGCGGCTATCTGTGGTGTCTGTGTATGCGTTCATAATTATATATTTTCCCTCCATACTCACTATTTATTCTCCTATTCCTTGAGAAAAATGTTAAAAATGTGTAATCAGAAAGAAAAAAAAGCTTTATTTTACTCGTTAGAACAGCTAAGAATTTTTAGAGGTTGCATAGTATCTTGGCCGCGCAGATTGACAAAGTTACTTCACTATTTTTTTCAGCCGTGGCTTTAGCAATAAATTTTATTAGGACATTTTTTGTTCAGAAACACGTAGTCTATCCACCTGTATTTTTTATATTTTCCTTTTAATTTGAAAAATTTTGAAGAAATTGATGAAAAAAAAATTTTTTTTTCAATTTTTTCAGGATATTCTATAAACTTTCACGAAAAAGGAAGAGGTTCTCAGTTCAACCCGTATGTATGTTTTTTTATTTGTTCAATGATTACTCTGGCGTAGCTTAAGCGATTTCTGCTGCAAACTGTAGGCTATGGTCCAGCAGTACTCCCATACTAAATTTATCAAGCTACATCTAGTGTAAGGTAAATAAAAATTGGAAACAATTTTTTATATTACGAGCATATTCTAAGATTTGGCGAAGTCGCCGGTGACATTAATTAAAAACTTTGTTCTCGTTTATAATAATAATTCTTCATTAACATAGGGCATTATTATAACTTCCTATCATATCATATACCATTTCGCAAAGAAAGAGAGCCTTGCATGGAGGCGAATCAACCGAAGAATGTTTTCTACGACAATGAGTATGAACTAAGACTTTTATTGAGAAACGCGCACGTTGAACAATTTGCTTTTAAAAACAAATTATACAGCATGCTTTCGCTCATGTCGTTGTTTTCAATGCAGTTACTGAAGACGATTTCATTGCATGGCGGTTTTTAATTAAGATAAGATAATGCGAGCAAATTTTTTGTAGATTTACGTGAAACCTGGTGCAATGGCAGAAGCCGAAAGGTAAACGACTATTTGATACTATGTACTGTGTATATTATTATAAGGAACTAAAGTGAGGTATGATGTGTTATTTGTGTATCCTCCAGGCAGGGACCCTGAGATATGTAAAGCTACTAAAAAGGTTGAAACAAATTTAAAAAAAAATAGAACAAAAAAATAAAATTTTACTCAGTTTTACAAACACATGTCCACTTATTAGTGGAAAGTAGCAAGGAACTGTACCTTATTACCAAATATCAATTTGAAGTCGGTGCAAAAGGTATTTTTGAAATGAGTAATTTTTTTTTTTAATTAAAAAAATTGGCCACGTTTTTCTGATTTTTCATCGCTTGATAGTTTTAATAGCATCCACGGGTAATTAAAATGTTCCCATAATAAAATATTTATAACTAAATAGTAGAATGGACTGTTCACTTTGCCTCAACCTGTATACATAGAAATGTGGACGACGTTGTTTGCCAACATGAAATGACGAAAAGTCTACGTATTGAATATTAACCTCAACGCCTTCCGGGTCAACGAAATTTACTGAATTCTGTGTACTTGGTATACAAATATTCCAAACCACACTTTGTTGCTCAGAGTTGCTTTGTTTGCAGTACAGAGAATTATTAAATTCTAGATCAAAATGAACTCAGAACAATATCCATGAATTCTGGCTGAATAATATCTAGCGCTTGGTTAAATGAAATTCCTCTTTCTCTTTTAACATATAAACGATCCAAATAAAATATAAACGATTTTTTGAGATGTCTTGTTAATTTTGAACACTAAACTATATTTGTATTCTCTATTATAATTTGAAAGTTCTAGATCTAAAATTGAAAACCTTAAAGAGGATATTGTTTAGGGTATTCTTGCATTTTACAATTGTCCGGAGAATGCCGTCAATTAGTATGAAGCAAATGATTTTGTTGTACCTACGTTTATTTTACAAAACATTATTATATCATTTAAAAATGTTTGCTTTCTTTGTCAGTCGGCTAAAGCGTATTGTGTGGCGTTTATGTGTTATATTTAGACTTATATAAATTAATTTTCATTAAGTTCTATTTCTATTGAAAATTGCCATAGATCTTCGTCAATTGGTATGTACGTACGTATGGAAACACATAGGATCCATTTGATTTTTTAACATGCTTTTATTAGGTCTACCTGTAACTAACTATCTATCTATGTAATATGATCTAAGGACCTGAATTTCACCACTTCTAATTATTGTATCATGAAATTTGGCAATTGTGTGTAATATACTAGGTGTACTCAATAGTATACTCAGTAGTACACTCAATAGTATACTTGACAGCACATTGATAATTTTTGAGAAAAATAGAAATAACGTAAGCAAGGCTTTAATTGCTATATTAAAAAAATAATTCAAAATTCAATGGACATAGATAAAATAAAATCTTTTTCTGGAAGGTCCTTTTTTCAATTAAATGCATAACAACCAGTAATATGACTTAACTCTTGAGACTTTTCAAATTTTATATTTTTGTGTTTGAATTAAATTTTTATAAACTTTATATTGACATTTTATTCCTTCATTTATCGCTCTCGCAGAACGATTCATAATACTCGAGGACTTCTTTATGTTATTTCTTTTCATACTATTGTAAGACGTAATACAATATAAGTTTGCTATGACGTTAAAATGGAAAAAGAACTCTGTAGCATTCAAGAGCACAATGGACCACTAAAAAACAAGTTAAGTTTTTCAATTTCGTTGAAAAATCCTCTCAGTGTGAAGTGTCCTGAAAACAATTTGCATATAAAGGTAAACACCACAGGTGAGGCCTAGCAGGCATCTAGTTTTCCTAGATTTCGTGGTTCGGTTGCGTGAAAGACGGTAAATATTCAATTTTTTTAATATATTTCTAATAGCAACAGAAAAATGAAAAACAATGTTCCTCTTCTTCTTTTTCACAACGCCTTGACAAGGATTTTATGATTCATGCATTATTCTAGTTGGTCAATCTTTACTGTGTGGCACGTTCTTTAACACAGCCCCCAGGTGATATTTGCCAAGACAGATAATGCTGAAATAATGATTGGAAAATATACAGCATTATTTTATTGGTGTGTGATATTAACATCATCCATCAATTAGTTGTTATCACATACATCTGTCATTCTGTATTTAAAATAGTGGCACGAGGATTGAGATTCTACGATCATCGAGTAAGAATATGCAGGTCCGTATTTAAGAAAATTTACCTGAGTGCAATGCGGTTGTTGCACTAAGTCAATATCTTAGTACAATATGTGTTAAACAATAACATTTCTTTTTAAAAAAACCATTCGAAACATGTAAAAGTTGAAAATAAAATCTTAAAATATTACGATTTCAGTTAACAAAATATACTGGTTTCAAATGCCAATGACATCATAACGGCAGTCAATAGAGAAGTTAATCATAAAACCATGAAGAATAGAAAGAAGTACTAGTCGCCCATCTTAAGTTGGCACTTAGCCGCGCAGAGAAATATCATCACTGTTGGACAAACAAACTTTTTTAAGCTAGCTAGCTAGCTTAAGAAGCTTGTTTGTCTCTGTCGAACAGTGACGATATTTCTTCTTTCTCTGCGCGGCTAAGTGCCAGCTTAGGATGGTTGATTAGTAGTAAGCACGCTGTATTTCAATTAGTCCGTAAAAACTGAGGTGGGTCTTTCTTTTACTTTTACGTACTTATTCCTTCTCTCTCTACTCCATTAGGCAACAACCGAAAATGCTGAACAAAACATGTACAAAGTGATTTTATTTTTCTGCATCTTCCAATACAAAGAGTTAAAATTGATATAAAAATCCAACATGCAATATACTTTTCGGTTTCGTATTTGCAAAGATTATAACTATCGTACGAACTTAAAAAAGATAAAAATTTTATATATCTATAGCAAAATTTAATTGTTTTAATAAATTATAATTGTATAAACAATTTATAAAACATTCAAACATTAACACGAACTAGTAGGCTATTGTCTATGTACAAAAAAAGAGGGTTGAAGGGAACTAAAACGTTAAAGGGTTTTTATTGTTCATTATGTTCAATTGACCCCAAGATATGAAAAAACTGCGGAGTGCTACCATTTAAAGTGGTGCGTTTTTGAGATCGAAGTAAAAAGGTCCACTTTTCATATTTTTTTTGCTCGAAAACTATGAATTTTTTCTATAAACACGTCAATAGAAAAGTGTGTAGAGAATGGCACCTTCAGAAGTCAAAATTTTTTTTTTTTACAAAAATACGTCCAAAAAACAAAACAAAAAAAAAGCGAAAAAATGTAATTTTTTATTATTTTTTATTTTAGCCTGTAACTATTTTTCGGGTACATTTAGGCATAGACATTGCTGCATAACAAAAAAAGCTGGCGTTTTACCCGTTAAAATGAGATTTTGTAAACAGTTTTACGATTAATAGTGACCGAGATATAGCGTTTCAAAGTTTGCAACTTTTAACTTGTTTTGCTAATTTTTACTATTTTTTTTCAAATTTCGTCCTGTAACTTTTTTCTGAGTGAATTTAGGTGTAGACATTATTATATTAAAGTGAAAGCTGACTTTACGCCCGTTGAAATGGTGGCTGGTAAAAGTCTCTACGACAAATAGAAACCTAGATACAGCGTTTCGAAGAGTGTTACTTTTATTAACTTTCTTCCAATTTTTACGTTCTTTTTTAAATTTCGGCCTATAACTTATTTGTCAAATGCTTTAAGTACAGATATTGCTACACTGAATGACCTCGCAGCATTCTTGTTTAAATGGTCTGCAATAGAAATTTAACCCATCTTAAAGTATTGTTTTTTCTCCTTATTATCCTTATCCATTTTTCGTATTTCCGGCCTCAGAAAATCAGCTTACTGGCACATTTCAATTACTCAAAGCCATTATCAAAACCTGATAAATTTTTGGCAAATGAAAATAATAAAAAAAAATTATTTCATATTTAATTAAAAAATTTGAAGAAAATAATATTGAGACTGGGCAAGCTGAAGAGGATGCAGATGTACTAATTGTAAAAACTGCAGAAGATAAGGCATCCCAATCAGAAAATGTTGTTATAGTTGGTCAAGATGTCGATCTTCTTATTATCTTATCATTATTACCAGAAGAAAATGAAAATATATATATTTTTAAACCTAGTATAGGAAATGTAACTGCCAAATTATATAACCATAATAGTTTCAAATTTAATCATCTACAAAAATACCTTGGCTTCGTCCATGCATTCAGTGGCTGTGATACAACCTCTTCCTTTTTTGGATTCTTGAATTTCATTAATGAGAATATTTTGCTTTTGGAAAAGTATTGTAAGTCCAGCAGCCATCGGTTCTGCTTCTGAATGTATTGTAACATTACTATACGGTATGAAAATTGATGGCCAAAGCACCTGTCGCTATAAATTATTTCAGAAGTACTCAACAGGTGTGAAATTCTCATTGTCCCGATTGCCTCCAACAACTGATGCTGCTAAACATCATGGTTTAAGAACTTACTTGCAAATGCAACATTGGAAAGGAAATATTGTAAATTCTCTCATCTGGGGTTGGAAAAGTTCAGAAAATGGACTAGTACCAATTTTGACAAATAAACCTCCCGCACCACAAGTTTTGCTGGAAATAATAGCCTGTAAATGCACCAAAGGATGCAGAGGAAACTGTGGTTGCAGGAAATTGGGAATGAATTGCTCCATTTTTTGCAAAGAATGTATGGGAATGAACTGTGAAATCGCTGATGTACCTCAAATAACGGATGACGATGTTTACATAGATGCCGTTGAAGAAATGGACTTTGATTTTGAAAATATGTTAAATCCAGCATTTGAATAATTTCATAATGTAAGTTATTAATCTAAGTTATTTGAACAAAAAAAAAAAACACGTGATATAATAAAGTTCAGAAGTGGAAAAATGTAAAAAGTTATTTTTTAAGTACAATAATCTACTATATCTAGACTGTATCTTGGTTACTATTGATCACATAAACTTCTATTGCAGACCATTTAAACAAGAATGCTGCGAGTACATTCCATAGCAATATCTGTATTTGACAAATAAGTTACAGGCCGAAATTTAAAAAAGAACGTAAAAATTGGAAGAAAGTTAATAAAAGTAACACTCTTCGAAACGCTGATCTAGGTTTCTATTTGTCGTAGAGACTTTTACCAGCCACCATTTCAACGGGCGTAAAGTCAGCTTTCACTTTAATATAATAATGTCTACACCTAAATTCACTCAGAAAAAAGTTACAGGACGAAATTTGAAAAAAAAATAGTAAAAATTAGCAAAAAAAGTTAAAGTTGCAATCTTTGAAACGCTATATCTCGGTCACTATTAATCGTAAAACTGTTTACAAAATCTCATTTTAACGGATAAAACGCCAGCTTTTTTTGTTATGCAGCAATGTCTATGCCTAAATGTACCCGAAAAATAGTTACAGGCTAAAATAAAAAAAAAATGGCATTTTTTCGTTTTTTTTTTGTTTTGTTTTTTGGCCGTATTTTTGTAAAAAAAGAAGTTTTTGACTTCTGAAGTTGCCATTTCGAATGAAAATTTAATTCTCTACACACTTTTCTATTGACGCGTTTATAGAAAAAATTCATAGTTTTCGAAAAAAAAAAATCTGAAAAGTGGACCTTTTTACTTCGATTTCAAAAACGCACCACTTTAAATGGTAGCACTCTGCGGTTTTTTCATATCTTGGGGTCAATTGAACATAATAAACAATAAAAACCCTTTAACGTTTTAGTTCCTTTCTACAGTACAGGGACAATAGACTATAGTAAGAATTGGAATACTTAATTAATAGAAATATGCACAAAAATCGCAAATAAAGGTGGAATTCTGAACAAATTTGAGACAAAAAAAATTGACTTCTTTGCGCCATCCTAATGCACATAAAATAGTTTCTTTCGTCCCAAAATTAAGATCCTTATGAACTAATTTCGAAATATGAATATTGCTTAAATTCTCATGCTCATTTTTATCCAGTGGCGGTGATTTTAGAACACCCTGTGTATTACGCGGTTTCATAAACACGTTATATATTTTATAATATGCCTGATTTAACTTCAAGGAATAGCTAGACCATAAAGATCTCCGGTTCGGTTCGAAATAAACTATTTTCAAATAGAGGTAAGTAAAAATATGAAGAATTAGAACTAGGTCCACGAGTAGTATTAAAGGAAAATTCTACCAGTGAATAAAACAGGATATTTCTAAAATGCACCCTCGCCAGTTTCAACGCATGACTCGACAATATTAAATCTGCTTTATATTCAGAGAGTAAATAAAATATAACGATGGCGTCGCATAAAATATGTGTTAGAGCGTTAACAATACACTCTGAGTATTCTGGCCTTTAACGTCGAGCAAATGCGTTACTTACACAGATTTACGTGTTATACGGTGTTCCTTTGAGAACAGGGTAACAATGCAGTGTTTTCCTTAGGTAAATATACTAAAATATTAGTTAGTAGAAAGGCAACAAAGTCCAACTTGATTGAGTCTATAAAATAAATGTTTATAGTTTATAAAATTAATGTATAGCTGTTAGTATAGTAGTATAGTATAGTGCAGGAATTAGAGGTTTTAATTTACAAAGATTATAATATATTATCAATTAAATATTTCTTTTTTTTTTATAATTTAATAGTAAATGCATCAAACAAATGTTAGAGACTAATAAAACGTTTATAAACTGAGGATAATTTTAATTTTTTTTGTAGGATTAATAGTTTCAAAGGTATGGAAGTTTAAAGATGGCGTCCAAAGTTTCATAAGTTTAAATGTTAAATGTCTGAGAAACTGTGACTTTCATAAAAAATGCTGACAGTTAAAATAGAAGATTATTAATCAAGTTTTCAAAAGATTTTTGTTGTTTCTTTGGCATAAAAAAGAACTTTTGCCCATTTACAGCAGCACTGATCGTAAAGGTATTTTCGAAAAAAAACGTTTTCTCTTGAGCCCCACGTTGGGCGCCAAATAATATGATTCCGTATCTTATCCCTACTTTTTACTTTCTCTGTTTTCTACCAATTTAATATCTTCAATAAATATTAGTTTTAGCAAAAACATGATAGAGGCCTTTTGACTTTATTTTTTAAAGCTTATAAAATAAGGATGAATTTGGTTCCTCATTTACGTAAGATCAGTAGTTTCGGACATGAGGAAGTTTGAAGATGGCGTCCGAATATTTATAAGATAAAGTAGTATTTAAAACAACAGTTTTTTTTCTAGCCAGCGGCTCTCACTGGACCGATTATGATTTTTTTTTAAATAAAGCTCACTAATTTTTGTTTTCTTAAATTGTTATTTTCATACATAAAAATGAAATAGAAATTGAAATAAATAAATGACCTCAGCGTTCGAACTGTAACGTGCCGATGGCTCCTACAACATCACATCGCGCATGTAGAGGCCGCAGTTGACCGAAGAGATCCAAGTAAATCAGTCAGAGTTTTCACCATGGAATGATATGTTATTTCCATTTTAGGTGACGGCAATTGTTTATTTGTTAATTTGTTTATTTTTTAATATTATGAAGATGTTTTGTTGTTTCCATCCGTCTCCATAAACAGCCCATTAATAATTTAACTGAATATGAAAATTTGTTATCGTTATATGGTGCTCGCCGAGCGACAAAGTAAACGCTTAGTTACCATGGAAACCATAATAAAGAAACGTCTGAATTCCAAAAACATTTGGATTTTGTTATACATAGATATAAATCATGAGATGACAGTATTTAAATAAATAATTAATAGGTACTAAAGCAATTTTTTATTTTATTTTGCAGTAAATACCATTTTAATAAACATTTTTACAAAAACATGTGTAGCGCAAATTGATGCTCATGTTTTGAAATCCGAACTGTTAAATTTGAGGTTATCAATAGTTATTAATTTTTACCAAACATTTTTATAAAAACACCGGTTGTAGAAAAAAATCCTGTGTGTAATTCGAGCGCAAAGAGACATTGCCGCTCTCGCGAGATAGCCGCGCTCCGTTACGTGTCGCGCGTCAAACTTCTCGCTCAGAACGACAATATATCACTTTGCGCTCTTAATACACAAATAGCTATTGTAGCTAATTATAATCGTGAAAAATTCACTTTCCGAAATGTTGATGGATAAAAATAATATTTGACATAGAAAAAAATAAACAGATTGGATACTTAAAAAAAAATAAAACGACAGGAAAATAATATCTGAAATGTAGTTGGCGAGGATACAAATCTAATAAAATTTTGGTAAAAAAAATATACAAAGTAAAAATTTCAAATATCTCGAGAAATAGGCACTCTAGAGCAATATACAGGGTGATTATTTTAAGGCGGCCATTAAAATATATCCCACTTGCAGATGAGACAGACATTTGAAATTTGGTACCCTATTGTAGTCGACCATTGCGAGTCCGAAAATAATAATTTCAAAATGGTGGCAGTTCCGTAAATACCGGAAGTCGATACCAACTTTCTTATTTTAAATGGAACACCCTATATATTTTCGACTTTTCGAAATGATCATAAAATTCTGAGTCAAAACATGTAGCACACCCTATACCTAAACCGAGCAGTTTCGAAGATATTTGACATTTTATAAGAAATTTGACAGCTGCAACGGTTTGCAAGAACCATTATAACTTTCTTCATGTAGGAGATCCTTATTTGCTCTTTGGCACGTAAAAAGTACATAAGATGAGCTACTCTCTACAATAAAAATAAATTCCATAATAGTATACCAAGTATTTTATTTCTCACGTTACATTTTGTCAAATTCAAACCTCAAAAACTTTTTATTTCAAATGGAACACCCTGTATTTTTTTACATTAAATTTTGTTAAATTAAATTCCCTTTTTTCTAGTATAAGCATTGTAGGGGTTAAAGTTACAACTTTTTGAAATATTGGCGATTTTCTTAAATGTCCAAGAATTTTTAGTAAAAATTGCCGTTAACTTACCCATGATTAGGAACAATCATTAATGTCAGTCATTCTCTTATGCTAAAAAATGGGAGCACATTTAAATTGCACCCACAAAGACTTTTAGATTTGTTTATTATTTATGGAGAATGTGATAAAGAAATACCAAGAACAAGTAACACATTTTCTACTCGATACCCACAAGAACAGAAACCATCCACTATACACTATAAAACGCATATTGCAAATGGCACGTGCCAAATTTTATTATGGCAATCGATGTAGAATTAAATTTGAGGTGGACTTATATCAGCATGTCCTATACCTAACACATGTATTTATTTAATTACTCGCAGGTTTTTGTTGAAAATTATAATTTATCCAAAAAAAACATAGTAGCTTATGAGACAATTGAAACAATAGAAACAAAATAACAAATAAACTTAGATAAGTGTATAATACAACATACTGTGGAGATATCTACCTACCTAATTCAATTTGCTGATCTTTTGGAAATACTTGATCTAGCGTAAAATGACTACTAACTATGTATAATACAGAAGATGTTTGATATGTGCACCGTTTTGGTTCAAACACTCAATAATCCGATGCTGGACGGCTGTGGTAGCATTTTTGATTTCATTTCCACCAATCTCCTTCATGGCTTGTGTTATTTTTAATCTCTCCTTAGTCGCAGGTGCAGTTTGATAAATCAGATCCTTAACTTGCCCCCATAAATAAAAATCTAATGGCGTCAGATCCGGTGATCTTGGGGGCCAAAGAAATGGACCTCTATTGGCCCACCATCTGTCTTGAAACAATTCTCTCAGTCTTAAGTCTACAGCGTTTGTTGAATGTGCTGGTGCTGTATCTATTTGATACCATGAATGGACGGCAATAATAAACAAATCTAAAAGTCTTCGTGGGTGTAATTTAAATGTGCTAGTATTTTTTAACATAAGATAATGACTAACATTAACGATTGCTTCTAATCATGGGTAAGTTGATGGCAATTTTTACTAAAAATTCTTGGACATTTAAGAAAATCGCCAATATTTCAAAAAGTTGTAACTTTAACCCATATATGCTTATACCGGAAAAAAGGGAACATAACATAATTTTATGTAAAAAAATACAGGGTGTTCCATTTGAAATAAAAAAGTTGTTGAGGTTTGAATTTGACAAAATGTAACGTGAAAAATAAAATACTTGGTATACAATTATGGAATTTATTTTTATTGTAGAGAGTAGCTCATCTTATGTACTTTCTACGTGCCAAAGAGCAAATAAGGATCTCCTACACGAAGAAAGTTATAACGGTTCTAGCAAATTTTTTATAAAATTTCAAATATGTCCGAAACTGCTCGGTTTAGGTATAGGGTGTGCTACATGTTTTGACTCAGAATTTTATGATGATTTCGAAAAGTCGAAAATATATAGGGTGTTCCATTTAAAATAAGGAAGTTGGTATCGACTACCGGTATTTCCGGAAGTGCCGCCATTTTAAAATTATCATTTTCGGACTCGAAATGGCCGACTATGGTAGGGTACCAAATCTCAAATGTCTACCTCATCTGCAAGTGGGAAATATTCTAATGGCCGCCTTAAAAGCACCCTGTATTAAGAGTACCTTTTTGCGTAAAAAAATATTGAAAAATAATAGAAAACCAAGAAAACAAATATTTGATCAGTGGCTTACAAATTAAGAGGGGGGACTCTTTCACCCCCCCTACCGTGGACCCCTGGCAATAGTGAGGAACTAGTTCTTTCGCTGACATTATGCGCCTTGAACCACTAACACTATCTACTAAATATGGCAAAGAAATATTAAGTAATTTTAAAATAATATGTGAAAATTATTTTTTAATTTTTAACTTCAACACCCTGTATCTCAGTAAGGAGGCACATTTTATCTAAGTGTTTTGGTTAAATCTCCATATTTTGGGCTAAGGATTCTTCAGTTAGCGTATAACCAGTTATTAATGAAACACCCTATATAGATTGATATGGCTTTTCTTTACCAGAAATAGTTCTTACATAAAATTCACCAAAAAAATGGGCACCCGCCCTTTTCTTCCAAATAATGACATTATTTTTAAGTTTTCCACATACTACGCAGTTTATTCGTATTTTTGTTTAAACCAGTCTTAGGAAAATTTCGCACTAAAATAAAATATCTGCTATAATGTTTAATATTTCCCAAATCCATGTAATCGTTTGTAAAAGTGCGGATTTGCAAGACACATTTCCATAATTAGATAAGAAAAGTCTTCGCTTCTGTCAAAATCATTTGATAATAATAATAAGAAATGGTTTATTGCTGTAGGCAGAAATATACATACAGAAAGATAACAAAGTAAATGCCAATATGGTAAATGGCAGAGTTCACACTTATTCGGTCGTATTAATTATATTTTGTCGGAATAATAATTTCCTTTTTAAACATTTAGGAAATTGTTGTTTGTTAAATTGTTCTGATTTAAAGAAATCGGTTACATACCTTCTGTAAATTTGTGTCTGATTTAAGATGTGCTTTAACATTCTTTAGACTTCAAAAGCTCAATTACTTCCACATCAAGTGGAAGTATAGTAACGACAAAACTTTTTTTATTGTTCAGATAAGCTTAGAATGTCATGAAACGTCGAGACTTTAAGTTTGTCTATCGGCACGCACGATTACTCTGGAACCGTTTAAGATATCGGCTGGAAATTTGATACACGTATATAGTTTAACGAGATCTGGAACTAGATTATATTTTCATCTTATCCCGTTGAAGGGTTGGGGGGTAAATTGGGGTAAATGGGAATAAATAGGTAAATCAAGCAGGTAAGAATCCATAAAATTGCTATTTAGATTTAGTATATGCAAGAGAAGCTAATGTCTCAAAAAAATTTTGGCATTAGCCACCCCCATTACTACCCCCACCCCATTATAACAGGGGGCGAGAAAAAATTGTGATTAGGTGTGTGTACAAGAACCAAAGGTCTCAAAATATTTTTTTTACTTCGTCCATCCCCACTACCACCCCCTATCACTACTGATGTGGGATATCGTTTTATGGGTTTTTGGGATAGACGATTTCAAATATTATATTATTAAAGTTCCATAAACAATTATTTCCACATACAAAATTTATTCGTTGTGAGAGATTTGGGTAGCAAATCTGGATGTGGAAGTAGTGATACTTTGGGCAGCTGTTTTTACTCACAGTGAAAGGTTAAAAATGCAAAAAAATTGACACACTTAATTTTGGTCTCGTACTTTGCCATCAAGACCTATAATAATTATTATTTATATTATCTCAGTTTGACTGTACTTTTGTCATTAAACATTATGCCATTATTACTATTATTTCAGAAAATACTTCCAAATATATTTAGTAGTCTATTTATTATGTTTTTCATGTTCCATATTACTGTTTCTGTTATGCGACATAATAAAAATAGTACGCTCTGTATAGATCTGAACATTTATTCATGACTACACAGTTGAATACACATCAATATCCCTTACTCGTTCGAGCTGTTTTTCACTGTTGCGAATATTGACAGTTGATTTATTTTCAGTGAAAACAATACATAATCAAATTCATTTCTGGTTCGAGTGTAAACTTTTCCATTAAACTTTTATGACGGATATACCTACATACAATGAGTAGCAATTACCCGTATAGATGGTTGTTTTGTATGGTAGTTTCACATTTTCGGGAGAAAAATGAGTTGCAGGTTATAATTTTGTTGAAAATTGCGTAATATTAAAACAAGTTAAAGCCGTTCAGTGGAAACTTTTTTCCAAAACTTCAATAGTTAGGGACAAGAAACGTTATTCTATGGCAAAAATTGTATAAAAACTTTTTTGTAGGAAATGGCATTCTAAACAAGTTTACTTATGTTCGTTTAGCCTTTAAAACGCGTAATTTTGGAGATATTTACGTCCAAAGGAAAAAAAAAACACGAAAAAACCCATATATATATGTATATGTCTCAAAAAGCATGTCTTTTTTTTCTGCGCATACATTGTTCTAAAAGCTGAATACTTACCTTTTATGCAGATAAACCGCTGTTCAAAACTTTTCTCAATTTTTTTTGCTAATTTGAGTGGGCCAATACCTAAACTGTTTTTGAATGAAATATTTTTCATTTCTCAAACAAAACGATTTAAAATCCCTTAGACATATATGGGCCATTTATTTTTTACGATCTTAGATCTTAGTACGTTATTTAGATCACTGTAAACATAAACTATAAATGGACTTTAATTTGCCTAATTGCCTAATTCTTTTTTAATGGAACAGCCATGGCTTCAATTAAAACGGGGCGAGAAAATCCGGTTCTTAAAATAATAAATCAATTTAAACATCTTTAATTTAAAAATTGCATTAGGCTCGCACGGAATGGTTAACATAAATTACAATTTAATTATATTAAAACTTTTATAGCAATTTTCATAGTCATTTAAAACCTGCCCTAAAGTTCAAGTTCGTAATCCTATAGCTGAATGCAATTTGGCACCGGTCCAACTCGAATGTGATATAATACTTTGCTGTCGGGGTGTGCATTGCCGATATTTTTAAAGGAAGCAATATTCGTTTCATTCTCTACTCAAATATTTCTATGCATCAAATTGCGCTTTTTAAATTTCAAATTTAAAATATTGAGTTCATCTGTAAAGAACTCTATCTAATAAAGTAACTACAAATAGGGATCGGTGAAATCAAACTAAGCATCAAAGAAGGTTGAATAAGGAATTGTCTTGCTGCAGCGGTTTTCGATTTAATTCATTTTAGGTTTGACAAGTGCAGTGAGAAGTTTTGGATTAAATTTGTCTATTGCTTCATATAAAATTTAAACAAATTATGTTTCAAAAATAAAATACCAAATTGTTCCCAATAAAATAATTTTAATTAAACTTTGTGATAATTTGTTAAATCACAAAGAAATAGAAGCCATCAAGAATTCCTCAATTTGACAAATTAAGAAATATGTTGTAATAATGCAAAGATCTTAACGAGAATAGGTGAAACCATGCCTTTTATTAAAACGAACCTCTTGTCAAATTTTAGTTGACAATATTTATAATAACATTTATTAACGACTAAAAGTCAATAGAGATTTCGAACTTTCAACCGTTTATTGTTTAAGTGGATCGACTTATAGAAGGAAATTTTTATCAAAATTTAGGCTTTAACATGTATTTTAAAACGGTGTTAAGAAAAACATTTGTTCATTTAAACCGTTTTTTTATTTGTTTGCAATTTTCGAAATTGTAGTTACAAAACAAATTCAAACAACCTAAAAACGTACTCTTCGCCTGTTCACTGAACTTTTTATATAATTGTTACACCCCATACAGCACACCAAATAACGATTACGAAGTGTTCGCATTGTGACGATGTATCTAGATGCAGACACAAGGTTACACAATTCTACGATGTAAATGTGCTACGTTTACACATTGTAGGCAAATACGTATGCACAAAGGTTAAACGTCCGCCTCACAATGTAGCCACAGTATACCATTTACATACACACAAATAATTTGATCCACAGTGTGTTATCGGATGCACAGTGATTGACTTCCTAATGTGTCAGACGAATGACGTCTTATGCTAGACGTTAATTTTTTCAGGTTATATTTGGTAATCCCCCCACAGGTTTATAGCAATGGGAACATATAAAACTACATACTAGTTAGTAAGTCTACTTGATAAAAATAAAGTAATTAATGCATATACGTTTTGTCCTATGAATTTATTTGTTAGCCATCCGTATATTTTATTTACATTAACTATCTAATATTGTTTTTGTTTACCATCACTCCAATTTCTTCTCACAAGGGTTGCCTGTAAATTATAATGTTTATTAAGTTATTAAATTCATTTTTACTTACCTTTGCCAATTGCGGTGGGTAGGGATCGAACCTACACGTTTCTGTTGTCCGTATTACAGTACTGACGCTTCTACCAACTGAGCTATCGTGGTGATTGTTATTTCGGATGCTAAAAGCAGTATTTATGATGTGTATGAAGTCTTTATTATGTGTGAAATTGAATTTCTAGCCTTATTTAAAATATATGAAAATCTTTCAAGTTCTCTTTTTTTTTCTATTTTTTACGTGTTCCCAAACCTGAATTTTTCGAGTTACTAGTATTTTTATTTATTTATAATTATTAAGAACTTATTTAATTTAATTAAACTGTCACCAGTGTCACCTGAGTTAAGAATTAAAGTTTTAAGTTGAAGTACTTATACAAACCTGGGAAACGTGTTGGAGAAAAAACGGTCAGGTATAATATATCATTTACAACATAAATAGAATATTTAATGGTCTAAAACAGACCTAAAATTGAAAAGAAGTATATTCGTACATCGGTTTTATAAGCAATTATTACCTTGAAAAAAACAACTGAAAGTTTTTTCGCAACTATTTTAACAAAAAAAAAAAAAAGACAGAGTGAGCACGGATCGAACCGCGTACCTCTTGCCTCGCCGCCTAATGTTTAACTCACTCAACCACTGACTTCTGTTTGAATACCTGCTTAAAGACTTTATAGTAGAACACGCAACGACTAGATTTTGCTTTTTAATGCATTTTAATCTAATTTTATTATTAAAAGAACTCGATATCTTTAAAACTGCCGAATCTTTACAAACTCTTTCGAATATAAATTGTTTTGGATATTGTTAAAAAACAAAAATGCCTGCTGTATGTGTGGCTATGACCACTCTTATAGAGGGAAGAGGACACATAAGATACACATGGGTGGTATGCTCACGCTGACGCTTTGCGCGCGCACACTGTTCCATGCTCGAATAGTCGAATGTAGACACGACAAGACACAACTAAAAAGTGTATATATAGTTATTTGTATCATGTATATATATCGCACTTTTATGTGGTGTATGCAGTAGGCACAAGTATTATATAAAGCATCACACATACACATGACTTAAACCTTGTAGGCATCTTCTACGGACGTCAAATTGCAACATTCTAATGATCCTTCTTTACGTTATATAAAAATGTTTAGAATCTTGAGTGCATACAGTATACAATTATTAAACGTTGTATCACATAAATCTGTCAATATAAACATAAGTGTATCTCATGTGTGTACGTCAGTACTAGTTTAACAATTAGATCTACCTTAACATATTTTGTTTCTCATGTATATATCTTGTAGAGACGTAATTACAATTGGACGTGCTGTTTGGGACATTCTATAGGATACTCTTCGCAGTTTTCTGTAAATAATGTTAGTTTAGACATTTTTTATTTTAAAGTATGAACTTAGTTGGTAAAAGACTCAGTGTAAAATAAAGTAAAAATAAAAAGAGAACTATACCATACCCCATTTGGGTTTCGAACCGGGGAGTCAAAAGTGTAAGAGCTACACCACCACCTAACACGTAAAAAAATGTAAATTTTTACATTACAAGATGAGCTAAAATCATATTTCCACGGTTGTATAATACATTGTGAAATGTATATTTGTAAGATATATAAATATTTAACTATTAAAATGGAATATCATTTCACCAGATTCCTATTCAGTTACAAAAATATAAAAATCAAAAAATTTTTTACAAATTTAAATCATTAACATTTTTATTTACTGATCGATTTTTTTATTGATTGATTGATTGATTTACCAGCGTGCGGTAGGCATTGCTGCCACTCCCAGGTATACAGCTGGGCCTGCTACGTCCACGCTGGGTTGGACTAAGGTCATGCTTGTTGCCAGCAGCGAGAGCCACATGGCGCATGGTAAAGGAATGTGGAATGGGAGGTGTAGGTATTTGTGAGATGTGTTACCGCATTGTGTCGTGAGGGAGCGTTTAAGCTCCCTTTTTTGTGTGTTTGGTTCTGGACTTCTGCCTATTCTGACTCTTCTTGTGAAATATGTTGTCGTGTTGTGTCGTAATATGGAGTGTTTTTGCTCCTCTTTTTGCGTTTTTGCTTCTTCGAATCTTCTTTTTTCTGAGTCTTCTGATTCCTAGTTTCCGATTGTGGTAGAGTATATATCCTTGCGATTTGTTAGTGGTGTTCATTTGTTGATCCTGATCCTTTCAATTGTCGTTCTCCACTGTAGCATGGTCTCCCTATTTTTAGTTTGTTGCTGAGCGGTGCTAGCGCTTTCTTCAGTAAATGTGTTGGGTCCCTTCCTTGGGTATGTCCCCAATACTTCATTGCATATATTTCTATTATGTTGATGTTTTGTGTCGCTGTTTTCGTCTTGTTGTTTTAGTTGGACGATGCCCTTTCTGCTCTTCTCAAAAACTTCTTCTGTTGGCTTTTGTTGTTGCCGCGTTTTTGACTCCATATATCATCGTTGTCCGCATGACGGCTATGTACATAAATTTGGTAAGGTCCCATGATAGTTTATTTTTCTCAATGAACGGTATGTTACCCTTGTGCCGTTTTGATTCTCTCCTTTACTGTTTCTCTTCGCTCTAGCTGGTTCGTCCGGTCTGTTCCTAGGTACTTCAATCTGTTCGGTATTCTTAGGGAATATTCATCTATTTTGTGTTCCTCTCCGCTGGTCCAACTCTTCTTCTTCTTCTGCATCGATTAGAAGATTATCGACGCATATGTGTGCCCTCCTAGAGAACACCACTCTTTTGAAAGAAACCCTCACCAGGTACACCTCCGCCGAAGTGATGTGCAAACTCAGCCCCGACGCAGTATATCAACAACACCTCATTGATTATTTCGAGTTTAATTTTAATTATTATCACTACCGTGATTTCTAGCATTTATTCCTTGGATGGTGGCTTATTGATGGGTCTTCTTGTATTAATTTGATTCATTCATTTTTTTTTGCTTTCTCTTCTTCCTCCAGTTTATCTCCACTGTTGCCGTGGTATACCTCTTCTCGTGTATGTGTTATCATTTTTTCTGTATGCCCCCCCTGCCGCCGCTTTACTGCCCCTGACTCGTTCCCCCGTTTCTTTGATTTTGTGGTCCTATGTTCTGTATTCGATTCATCATTCTTGTGTATAGATACCATTTCCTGAGAAAAACTATGCATTTTTATTGAACTGCAAGAAATTCAGCCCCCGGCGTATTAAGCCAGTAGTACGCCACTGATCAGATTGTCCATTTATTACCCAAGTCAATGCTTGTTTATCTAAGAAACTCTGTTTTTCTTAAGGAATAACCATTATTGCCTTGCTATAGATTTACGGCGTCAGCGGTCGATGGTTTCATAATCACTTCTCATATTTTCGAAGAAAGTCGTTTGAATCAGCCCCTCACCAGTTTATTACAGCATTTATGATGCAGAATGCAACACCACAAAAACACACTCTTTTTAATACAAATACAAATTATGTACGTAATTAAGCACTGATTGCACCTCCCAAGATATGTATTATTCCTCAAACCTGTCGCTTACTTGACAGAAAAATATGCAACACCACAAAATCACACTCTTTTTAATACAAACACAAATTATGTACGAAATTAATCACTAATCGCACGTCCCAGGTATGTATTATTCCCCAAACCTATCACTCACTTTTGACACCTTAAAAATTTCGATAAAAACCATACAACACCACAACACATTCTTTTTGATACAAATATAAATTATGTACGAAATTATCTATTTATTCACTTGACGCATCAAAAGTTATATTTTTTACACTTTGTATTTAGCTAGGGCTTGGACCTAAAAAGCATTGCAATGGTTCTATGCGGCAGACACTTGTTAATCATTAAGACATAAATAAACTTGGATAAATAAACTTGGGTGGTACTTTAAAAATGAGAAGATACTTAATTTTTATTTACTGATCGATTTTGTTCAAAAACAATAGCTCTACCTCTAGCCAACACTAACTTACTGTCCAAATTTCAGTACAATCGGATTTTTCTTTCTTGAGTTATCGTACTTACAAGAAACGTGACGAACGGACGGACGGACAGACGGACATTTTGAAAGTTGTTCAGAATTCGTTCACTAACACAATGATATGAAATCTATTATATATGTTTACGACGAAATTTCGATTTTCGCTTTTTGAAGGGGTCAAAACGGGGGTAGTAGATGGTTTAAAAACATACGGTGCAAACGGCAAAGTATATCATTTTGACATTGAAAATGATGTCTATAATTATTAAGGCATTTTGACACGTCAGAAGATAAAATATTATTATCATGTTTCATATATGGTGTTATCATTTACAATGTCTCCAATGAATGAATGGTTGCAAGGATTGAGAAATCTGTGAATTTTTACTTTTTTTAACGAAATGGCCAAAGAAAATCTAAGTATTAATGGAGAAGTTGTACAACATACTGTTGTCCCAATTGTAGGTGACGGAGCCTGTTTATTCCGTTCCCTTTCATTCTTAATGTACGGCTCACAAGAATGTTAGTAAACAAATAGTCAGCTTTGTGTTTAGACAATTGGAACGAATTTTTAATTATGTCCCATAACAGTGAGGGCGACAATTACTCCATATGAGCTGAGGTATCCGTATCTCTGAAATCGTGTAAGTCAGAGTGACGGGATCTTCTGAGGAAATAAGGAGACACATATAAATTTGAAGTTTCCAGACCTAGCGGTTTGAGCTGTGCGTTGATAAGTGAGTCAGTCAGTCAGGGTATTCTTTTATATAGACAGACTAGCTGATGCCCGCGACTTCGTCCGCATGGAACTTCGTTCGGGTGGAACTTCGTCTGCGTGGAATTAAGAACATTGAGATACTAACCCACTGCACATTCATTGCATTTAAGGAAGCCGTCTTCCCATCGAAAAAAAATAATTATTTTAATCGACAATAGACAACATGGGTGGGTATGTGTCAAATTTCATGCTTAAAAACATCCCTCTCCCTGCTCACCCGTTCGGGAGGGGGTCTCTTTTTGAAAGCCGTCGAATACGTGTCTCTTTATTTTCTCAGAAGATTCCGTCACTCTGACACACGATTTCAGAGATACGGATACCACGTCTGTGTTCTCTCACTAATCCTTTTTAACATCTATAGTGAACATCTGATGTGACGTTTGCTGGAAAACTGGCAGGGTGGAGTAGCGATGGGTGGAAGATTCCTAACTTGAGATTTGTGCATGACACCACCTTAGTTGGACCAAGCGAGGATGGGCTCATATACACCTGCTGGACCCAGCTACAGGAAATATGCTCTGATTATGGTTTAAGTGCAAATCATAACAAAACGAAAATTATGATTGTAGACAGAACAAAGATAGCCACCCAGGATGGGCGACTATGAGGTAATAAATAAGATGGTATACATTGGATCCCTCTAACTAGAGAAATGCTATGGATTACAAAATGTCGGTCAAGATTTTATGAATAAGAAAAAGAAGTACTTTAAGGAAATTCTTGGCCATATCTTGGCTAATTTTTAACATGAAGGGATATGGCAGGTCTCAATAGCGTCACAATAATTGCTTCGAGGAGAAAACCAACCGGTTTACAAAAACTTCAGATCACCCTTAATTCTGAAACATATGCTAGAAAAATGCAGGAAATATTCTGACCTTTTCACCTGCAGTCATCTAACAACTTCTATCAGGAAACCCTACTATAAATCGGAAACTAATCGAATTATACAAAAAGACGAAAATCTGCAACCTATTTTGACATGAGTACAATCTTCTACCTGGTCGTAATAAAATTGGAGAATTGTGGCTAATGACCGAAGCAGTCGATGCCGCAAAATAAAAATAATAAAAATAATAATAATAATAATAATAAAAAGATAATTGAATAAATTTTCAACTTATATAGTTTCGTTTTGTAATATACAGGGTGTCCAAAAAGTCTGGAAACGGTCAAATATCTCGAGAAATACACATTGGATCCAAAAAGGAAAAAACACGTTCTTAATAATTTTAAAAGAGCTATCCAATGATACCAAACGCGAACCCCCACCCTCACCCCCACCCTTTAGAGTGGGACGGGGGGCAACTTTAAAATCTTCAATGAGTACCCCCATTTTTTATTGCAGAATCGGATTCTACGGCAAAAATTACGCCAAGTTTGTCTGAAAGATTTTTTTCGATTCGTGACAGATGGCGCTGTAATCGCAAAAATATTTCTTTTCGTAATTTCTAAAAAATTCTACGGAAGAATGAAAAATAATAAAGTACGAGTTCATTTTCTTGAAAAAGCCATTCAATGGTGTTAAATTTAATAATTTAAATTTAAGGTTGCCCACCACTTCCCCTTTGGTGGTGGTGGAAGGGGAAGGGGGGTATTACATTTAACACCATTGAATGGTTTTTTCAAGAAAATGAACTCGTACTTTATTATTTTTCATTCTTCTGTAGAATTTTTTAGAAATTACGAAAAGAAATATTTTTGCGATTACAGCGCCATCTGTCACGAATCGAAAAAAATGTTTCAGACAAACTTGACGTAGAATCCCATTCTGCAAAAAAAATAGGATCAAAAAACTAAAAAACACGTCCTTAATATTTTTGAAAAGACTATCTAATGATACCAAACGCGACCCCCCTTTAAAATCTTAAATGGGTACCAAGATTTTGAAGTTGCCCCCCGCCCCACTCCAAGGGGTGGGGGTGGGGGGTCGCGTTTGGTATCATTAGATAGTCTTTTCAAAATTATTAAGGACGTGTTTTTTATTTTTTTGATCCAATGTGTATTTCTCGAGATATTTGATCGTCTCCAGACTTTTTGGACACCCGGTATATGATTTTAAATAAAAAGGCTACTATAATTCATTAGGGATCATGAATAAATGTACTATTTCAATTTGCTCCAGTCGGTTAAATAACAGCAGGAATATTTACGCCTGTCGAAAGTTTTGCATTGTTATCTATCAATTTATTTTCTCAGTTAATCCCATTCGAATCTCTATTCTCACGGGAAGCTCGGTGGTATAACTTTCCTAACAAGAAGAAAATTGCATGGATGTTATCGTTCGTAGAATACCTGAATAAATAATCTGTTACAGATGTGGAGGATGGAAATCTGGGATTTACAAGTACTCTCACGTTTCCGCTCTAAATGCTCACATTCAAAGATTATGAAAGAATAAATAATGTTTGTCATATTAAGAGATATTGTTGTACATGGTGTTATAGAACCTCCCAGAATCGACCTAAGTCGAAAACAAAATGAAATTTCGACTTAGGTAACAAATTCATTTAAAGATATTTTTGAGCATAACATACAAGTTTGAAAGGCGTCAGAGCTGAAAACTAGCACAAAAGGACTTGTATACGTTCGATACGACGTAAGGCACAACCAGGTAAAAATTCGAATTTTCACTTAGGAAAATATGGTCTGGCCTGCGAACCAGGCCAATGTATCCTTATGTATTTGGACCCGCTGAAAGCGAATCCGAAGTCAGAATTGTCAGATTGCTTCGTTTTTCACCCCTAACCCCAAGAAAAATACTAAGTTTACTAGAGATGAAGAAGTTTCAAAAACGTCCTCGTTAGAATTTTAATTTTTTTCTTGAATGTACAAATTCCCATGTTTGCTTGACTATCACTTTCACATATAATTTACGAGAACAGTGTGTTTGGAGTGATAATAGAGGAATCGATGCGGATTTTAATCTCGGAACCCGGCGAACAAGGATGAATTCGTTTGAGACTTTTTGCAACGTCTTTTTTATACTAAAAATTACAAAGTTTACCAGTTTACCATGTACGCTTATTAACAATTAATTGTTTAAACAAATAAATATTGCAAAGTGAAAAACCAAGATAATTTATTACCAGAAAAGTCAATAATTTGTATTTTTTCACTAAATAAATTTTAAAAAAATAGAAAAACCGAGTATTTGTACCAAAAATGTATCTTCGATCTGTAATTTCAAGTGTCAAAACATAAACGCAAATTTTCTGTCGAGCGGCGCGCCACTAGGAATCGAATAGTAAATTTTTTGAAACCTCCGATTAAAGAACTTATATCTAGATACATAATGGCATGAATTTTATGATCCCGAAAGACTCCCAATCTAAGGCACTTCTTCCCATAAGTTGCTGATTGGCCCATCGGCGTATTCGCGGCCGCTCGTACTCGGTCGGCTTCAGTTCGATTATCATAATCTCAGTTTGACAGTATCCGTAATTAATGTTAATAAGTGTTTTTCGTGTTTTTCGATCAAAATGAGGTGAAGAAGTCTTTTTATTTTAAGTTGTGATTTGCCTAATACCTAAATAATATTCTCTGTTCATATTTAAACAGTTTAGTGACAATTTAGTGCAACATGCAACAGTGCTGTGCCATTTGCAGAAATCGATCGTTCCATAAGTAGGTCATAGTCGTAACATGATAAGGTTCAGTTTATAGTTTTAATAATAATATTATAAATAATATCCTTCCAATGCATATTTCCCTTGAATAAAACATCTTGACCTATTGTATTTTTTCAATCTGCGTTAATATTCCTAGAAGTTAACCAATAATTATCACATAAAAGAGGTACAATATTTTACATTTTCCCTTCTACACATACCCGCCACTGTTGCTTATGGGATGTGATGTTCATCTATCCATTTTAATGGACATATAATGTGACTATGTTAGGAGCAAATAAGGTATATGAAGAAAAGGTAGCCATTATGTATCTAGATATAAGTTCTTTAATCGGAGTTTGAAACTGACTAGCTCATTCGCTAGTAAATGCTTCAAAGAATAATTGGTTACATTACTAGATGCGAAAGTTTAGTTTTAGGTGTGATTTTTGAATGGTCGAGGCGAAACCGAGACCTTTCAAAAAACACCGAACACCTAAAAGTGGTCTGCCATGCGGACTAGGTATGGGTAACTCATGAGCGAGTTAACTCAAAGAGCCGGCTCAGTACCGCGAGTCAAGTGAATCAGATCTCGATTTCCGAATTACATGACTCTTGGCTCTTTTCATGAGCGCCGGCCCATTTACAGCCGTCGAGTCACCACGACTCGAACGTGGGTGACAGATAGAATAGAAACGAGTTGTTCGGTTCTTCAGATAATTCGCTTCACTTGAATCAGCTGATTAGGTTTGTGAATAGGCATTGCGTTTGATGTGTGCGTAGTAGCACATTGGCGTGCGAACCGACTTTCACTGTTTAGTAGAGAAATTATTCCAAATCTCGCTATTTTTTCTGGATGGTGGCATCTTAAAATGTCTGTTGGAATATAGTTAATATAATAAGTAAGTTGCTTACAAATGTAGGCATCTATAATAATTAAAATGCGCGTATTTGTCTCTACAAAAGTGTGTAAAAAATTATCTCCCCGAATCTCCACAGTGGCAAGAGTCAACTAACGTGAACCGACCTGAGTCCTGACTTGGTTTGTGCCAGCAAATGACATCTTCACCCCACCCGCTCATATAACTTTTCAACGCGCGCATGACATGCGAACCGTGTGGGTTATTAAGTGAATTGTGAGTTATGTAGCTCTTTTGAGTCAACTCACTGAGCCGGCTCGTTTATAGGAGCCAGATGCGAAGAGGCGGATCGGTAAAAAGAGTTACTTTGCCCATCTCTAATGCGGACCATTACCGGTTTATTCTAAAACCGAATCCGAAGTCAGAATTGTCAGATTCGCTCGTTTTTTACTCCCAACATCAACAAACACCCCCAAAACAAAACAAAAATGTTCTGGTCTACGGACCAGATCCTTATGTATTTGGACCCGCTGAAACCAAATCAGAAGTCAGAATTGTCAAATTGGTTTGTTTTTCACCCCTAACCCCAAAACAAAACAAGAAGTGGTCTGTCCGGCGGACCAGACCAGTGTACCAATTTTTGGGGGGTTCGGGGTAAAAAACGAGCTAATCTGACAATTCTGACTTCGGATTCGGTTTCAGCAGGTCCAAATACATAAGGATGCACTAATCTGGTCCGTAGATCAGGCCACTTTTTGTTTTGTTCTTTGAAAAACGAGCGAGTCTGACAATTCCGGCTTCGGATTTAGGGCCGGTTTTATAGGTACAGATTAAACCAATATGGGGCGAGCGTAGAGGCGACTTCAATGTGAATATCAGTCGATATTCCGTTGAAGCAACGTCGAGTGCGGTTAGTACTTAGATGGGGCTTGTATATCGGTGTATACGCGAAAGTTACGTAATTTCAGACGAGGATTACGTAGTGGATATACCATCCTTCGGAGGGGATGTAAAGCAGGCGGTCCCTTGTCTATTAAATGTTAGGCAAGTAAAAGATCCCTACTCTTCTTAAGGGAAGAGGTTCGGCAAAATTTCCAGGTTGGGGGTAGCTCGTCTCCTGGCGTCGGTGATAGGCCCTGGTAGCGGAAATAGGCCGACGTTAAATAGTTAAAAAAAAAGATTAAACCAAAGTTTAACTAGAAGTTTAAACTGAAATTTTACTGGAGGTTTAAATTTTAGATTTTAGTGGGTAGCGTAGTGACAAATTGGCGATTGATGTCATTTTCATTACTGTTACTTTGACTTTTGGCGGTGAGTGACAAAAGGTCTTTAAATTTCAACGACAGTGAAATCAAACTATTGATTGAATTAGTTAAAATGCGTAAATATGTAATCGAATGCAAGAGAAGTGATTCGGTTACTTGGAAGGATAAAGCAAATGCCTGGATTGCACTTGGGAAAGATTTTAATAAACGTGGACTAATATGTTCTAATACACATTCTTTAGATATTCGAAATCGATCTATAAATTCTTTGTTATTCCATATCTGTAAATGATCAGGTCTCTCTCGGAATCTTCGTGCACGGCGAGGTGCTTCTATTATATCTATAAATAACACCATCATCGCTTGATAAAATGTCTTCAAAAATATCGAAAATGTCCATTTTCTATAACCCTTTCTTTACAGAATATATAATAGATAATTATTAGGTTAAGTTGAAATTGGAAGTTTGCATTGAGTGCAACATCCTTCAAAATATTGCTAATTAATCAACGTAAGCGTGCATAAACCTAAGTTTGGCGTTTAAACTTAAGATTGGCAGTTACTGGCAGATATAAAACGTACTTTTTGACAAAACTTAGATTTAAGTTAAACGGAACCTATAAAACCGGCCCTTAGTTTTAGGGATACACTGGTATGGTCCGCAGGCTTGCCCATTTTCTTTTGTGTGGCTGTGAAATCATTTTCAGATTACAACTTCATTCTCGGGGATATGGGATTAAGTGGGTTATGGTGTTAAGTGGGTTATGGGGTTAAAGAGCTTGGGTTTTCAGATTACAGCTTCATTCTTAGGGTTATATGCGTTTAGTAGTTTAAATTATTAGTTTTTTTAGATTATGGCAAAGTGGTGCTTTTTTAGAAAACGTCAAAAATCGATAACCCAGCCAATTTTTGATAAAAATTTACGAAACTTGGTAGAGTTAAGTATTTGGATATGCTGAATTCAGTTTTGCTGCAGAATTTCTTTTCATATGACGGCTTCAAAATTTGGGTCAGAAGACGCAAAAAAGATGAAAAATTCAATCCCAGCCACAAAAAAAGTCCTGATCCTGGAACTCGACCCGAGTACTCGACGCTGAATTCGAATCCGACCTCAGAAAAGCACAAACCCCCTCAAAATTTTAAGGTAGAGCGGGAAAAACACTTTAGAATAGGGTAAAATCGCCCCTAATATATGGTGATAATAAGTACATGCAAAAAGTACTCCTAATGTACAATTTTAGGGTTTTTGAGGTTGCTGATTTTAAATTTCAACAAGCCAAAAGCCAAAAATTGATTCTTAGTTTGAAAATCGAGTAAAATGGGAGTTGAAAGAGGTGTAAAAATGAAAATTTAACAAAATGTTTGATTTTCATTCTAAAAGTTTATTTCTAGGGATTTTTGAGGTTGGTGATTTCAAATTTCAACATGCCAGAAACCAAAAATTTATTCTTAGAATGAAAATTGAGTAAAATGAGGGTGTAAAAATGAAAATTTGTCAAAATAGATAATTTTCATTCTAAACTTATGTTTCTAGGAGTTTTTGAAGTTGATGATTTCAAATTTCAACATGCCAGAAGCCAAAAATGTATTCTTAAGGTGAAAATCGAGTAAAATGGTTGAAGGGGGTGAAAAATGAAAATTTTACAAAATACTTAATTTTCATTCCAAAAGTATATTTCTAGGGTTTTTGAGGTTGCCGATTTCAAATTTCAGCATGCCAAAAGCCTAGAATTTATTCTTAGGTTGAAAATAAAGTAAATTAGTGGTTGAAAGGAGTGTAGAAATAAAAAGTAATTTAGATTCTGAAATTATATTTTTAGTTCAAGTTCGAATCCGATCTCAGAAAAGCCCATGTGCCCTCAAAATTTTGAGCTTTTAGCAAATAAACAACCTTAAAATAGAGTAAATCATGCCTGATTTGTGGTAACAATAAATACGTGCAAAAAGTAGTTAACAAGCGTAAAAGTATTGTATTTAAATATAGATTTTTGGTATATCGCAAAGGATTTTCTACTCTGAGGTGGTTAAGCAACCCCCAAAATAGAAGGAAGCCACCCTAAAACGAGGCAAAACTAACTCACATTTCAGGATTTATAAATTGATCTGAATGAATGGTAAAGAATATCAAAACAAGGGAGAGGGTTACGTTTTATATTTAGCAGTCATCTCCCTAAATAATGGCGAAACAACTACTCTTAGATTAGGCTAAAAAATACCCCTGTTCTTCCAAAGAATATACACCATCATACCATCATAGAGTATATAAATGCTAAAAAATAACATAAAAAATGAAGATTTGAAAGTTTGGAATTATGTAGAACTAGCGTGACTTAAAGTTCACCTTTTATCAAAGTACATATGAGTGTAAAAACTACCCTTATATAAAAATAAAATACATGATTACCATTAAAATATGGAAAATGTGGAAGTTTTTGATTTATAAATTTTTGAATAGAAACTAAAGTGACTTTAACCCTTCTCATGAACTTTATTTTTATATTGGGGTGGTTTTCCTCTATCTAGGGGTTGCTTAACTACCTCAAAGTAGAAAATCCTTTGCCATATACCAAAAATCTATATCTAAATACAATACGTTTGCGCTTGTTAACTACTTTTTGCATGTATATATTGTTACCACAAATCAGGGATGATTTACTCTATTTTAGGGTTGCTTATTCGCTAAAGGCTCAAATTTTGAGGGCATATGGGCTTTTCTGAGATCGAATTCGAATTTGAACTCAACAAGTTCAAAACCTCTAAAAATAAAATTTCAGAATCTAAATTAGGTATTTTTTCAAATTTGTATTCTACATCCCTTTCTACCATTAATTTACTCTATTTTTAACCTAATAATAAATTCTAGGCTTTTGGCAAGCTGAAATTGGATATCAACAACCTCTCAAAAACCCCTAGAAATATTTTGCAATGAAAATTACGTATTTTGCCAAATTTTCATTTTTCACTCCTTTCAACCCCCATTTTACTCAATTTTTACCCTAAGAATAAATTTTTGCCTTCCAGCATGTTGAAATTTGAAATCATCAACCTCCAAAATGCCTAGAAATATAAGTTTAGAATAAAAATTACGTATTTTGTGAAATTTTCATTTTTATACCGCTTTCACCTCTATTTTACTCGATTTTCACCTTAAGAATCAATTTTTGGCTTTTGGCATGTTAAAATTTGAAATCAGCAACTTGAAAAACCCCAGGATTGTACATTAGGAGTACTTTTTGCAAGTACTTATTGTCACCATATATGAGAGACGATTTTACCCTATTCTAAGGGTTTTTTTTCGCTTTAGTTGTATTTGGGCTTTTTGAAGGTCGAATTCGAATTCAGCGTCGAGTACTCGGGTCGAGTTCCAGGATCAGGACTTTTTTTGTGGCTGGGATTATATTTTTTATCTTTTTTGCTTCTTCTAACCCAAATTTTGAAGCCGCCATATTGAAAAAAAAATTCTGCAGCAAAACTGAATTTAGCATATCCAAATACTTAACTCTACCAAGTTTCGTAAATTTTTATCGAAAATTGGCCAGGTTACCGATTTTTGACGGCTTCTTTCTAAAAAGCACCACTCTGCGTGGTGAGGTTAAATAAACCTCGGATTCGGATTCAGCGACTCCAAAAACATGCTCATTTCATATATTTATTTCACATTTTTGTAATATTGTTTCAGTTGTAAAAGTAAATAAAATTTTTTATTCGATAAGTACAATTGTTAACTGACTAGTTAATTCATAAAAAAGCAGTTTCTATCGAATTGTTTCCCTCAGATTGTTTTATATTTAAACAGTTCAGATTCTTTCAGCATGATTAGGACTTTCGATGAAGTTGCCAGGAGGAAGGAGAGAGAAATCAGTCGAATAATTCGACTGAAAGTTTCCTTTGTGTAGCTTTGGGTCCTACAAACTACTCCCTGGTGGATTTCTTGTGCCTGGAAGTCATTGAGCACGTTCCAGCGACTCTTATGTAATGTAACTCATATTAAGTGATTTAAAATTTGTATAGTCCGCATCGTGCCTTTTTGTCTATTAAATGTATAAGGGTAATAAATTGTTCTATATTTGACAACGCGATTTCTTCAAGAATGAATGCGTGTTTATGTGCATGTAGAAAAACAATATAACATTTCTCAACATGTTAAAAATTCAAATGTCTTCTACTACTTCTAAGGTTAATTTCATAGGAAAAAATTGTAAATTTTTTAATCCACATGCTCTTTAGTTTTTGCTTTAGCGGCTGTTCTTCCATGGGTCAAAATTAATTGTCTAATAATTATGAAAGTTTTCTTATATTTTTTAAAGTAAATTATTTTTTGATCGCATCTATAACTATTGTAAAAAAATATATTTTACAAACAGCGGAAAAGGCAATTTAAGGGAAATCAAAATCAGGATAATAGATCTATGAAAATATTTATTTCAAATCTTTGTATTCATTTGATAACCTACTTTTGGTTATACTAGAAATTAAGTAAATCTAAAATCCAGAGGCCTCGAATATGGACATTAGTCACCCCCATTTTTAAAAAAGGATATAAACTCTGCAGCAACAATTACACAGGCCGACAAAATTTTAAACCAGAAACCAGACTATCCTTTTCCGAAGGTTCTTGGCGTGCTGAATCCGAATCCGACATTAGAATTGCTCCATTACGTCAGGTTTTCGAAAGGTTCTAACCTAAATATGGCAAAAACCGTTTTATTGCTATATTTGAGGTTATGTTATTTTATGAGGTAATTTTTCTTCGAAGAACTCGTTACGGCATTTGAAAGTACTACTCTTCCCTTTCAAAATCCATTTTGAATTTATCCAATATCAGTTTTCCTCTCCAAGAAATCGTTAGTTGACGTTTATAAGTTTGACATATTAGTGGGTATTAGGAAATGGGCTCATTTAGCATTTTTTTTTAAATTTCGAAAGTACACCTTGCAGTTATAATACAGTACCCAGAGGTAAAAATATGCAAAACTTCGGAATAATTTCATATTGAACGGATTTCGTTCATTTTTGGCAGTATAATACTGCCCTGTTAAGCATAGAAGTCGTAACTGACAAAATCGTCATTTTGAGATATTACCTAGTTTAGATAATTTGATATGCCATCGAACTTGATATTTTTAGTAATAATTAAATTTAATATATTATGATATGTTGTACATCAGAATCTAATACTTTGAGTCTTAACAAGGAAATAGATATACTTATCATCAAGTTATAGATGTCATAAGCTGAAAATATTGAAAAATGTAGATACGACTTCTATGCTTAACAGGGCAGAATAGTAAATGCTTCACAGAAAAGTTTCTATATTATGCGGGGGTTTGCTAATTTATAGGGGGTGGATGCCACCCCCCTCTCAGGGGGTGGCACTTAAAAAAATATATATATATTTATTGGAGCTGAAGTAGAATCAATTTTTAAGAAGAAAAGGTTCTATGCAATTTTTCACATAAATTGATAGTTTTTAAGTTATAACGACTTCAAAATTGCGATTTTAGTTTAAAAAAAAGGTATTTCCAAACGGCTTTCGTCAAGTATCTCGAAAAGTATTACATTATCGAAAAAATGTTATGGACCAATTACAGAAAGTAGAAACTGGGAATTATATTTTTTGTTTATTGCTGTAGGATTAATAATTTCGGAGATATTTAAGTTTACATTTGGCATCCAAGTGTACATGAGATAATTATTTAGAGTGAGAGTTAAATATCTCAGAAACTGTGACACCTACGTCAAGGATGCTAATAGGTTATTAGCATAAAAAACAAAGAAATTATGACCGAAGCAATGTGCGTCTACACATTCTTTTAATAACAACGTCGCCATTTTGTTACTGTAATTAGCCAGTAATTAAAAAAAAGGGGAATTTCAAACACTGTTTCTCATTAATATATAGCATGACGTAGATGCTCAAATTTTTTGGTTTGTATACAGCACTTGCTTTAGAAAAAATGCAGTTTAAACTATAAAGGTATCTTCGATAAAACGTAATTTTTTTTTCCTTTTCCAAATATCTCAATAAATATTAGTTTTATTGAAAAATGGGTAGATACCAAAAATAAAGTTCATAAACTAATAATGAATTTCGCTTCGTTATTTATTTACCTAGATTTAATAGTTTTGGAGATACGAAAGTTTACAAATGGCGTCCGAACGTTTATAAGACGAAAAATGCAGTTAAATATCTCAGAAATTGTGACACCTACGCCACGCATGCTGAGAAATGAAATTAAAGACAGTTAATTGCGCTTTCAAGTCATTTTTCACTCGTTCCTGTAGCATAAGAAATAAAGAAGTTGTGGCGGAAAAATGTGCGTATTTATATGTTTTTATATAAAAAGGTCGCCATTTTGTTACTCTAATTAGCCAGTAATTTAAAAAAATTATCTCAAATACAGTTTTTCATTAAGATGTAACATTATCTAGATGCTCAATTTTTTTGCTCATTTAAAACACTTGCTTTAAAAAAAATGCATTTTAAACTTTAAAGGTAATTTCAAAACACTTGGATACCAAATATAAACTTAAATGTCTCCGAAATTATTAATCCTACATCAATAAACAAAAAATGTAATTAATTCTCAGTTTGTACTGTCTGTAATTGGTCTGTAACATTTTTTGGATAAAGAAATACTTTTCGAGATACTTGACGAAAGCCGTTTGGAAATACCTTTTTTTTTTTTTAGCTAAAATCGCAATTTTGAAGTCGTTATAACTTAAAAACTATCAATTTATGTGAAAAATTGCATAGAACCTTATTTTCTTAAAATTCTATTCTATTTCAGCTTCTATAAAAACATATATTTTTTAAGTGCTACCCCCTGAGAGGGGGTGGTATCCACCCCCTATAAATTAGCAAGCCCCCGCACAATATAGAAACTTTTCTGTGAAGCATTTACTATTGTACTGCCAAAAATGAACGAAATCCGTTCAATATGACATTATTCCGAAGTTAAAACCTCTAGTTACTGTACTATTAGTAAATGTGCAAAATATTAGATTCTTTTTTCAACTCCTTCTCCCTCAAAATAAATAATGAAAATAAAGCGCGCGAAAACTCAGTGTGACGTCACACCACTCCTGGCGGTCGACTGCTCACCTGTTCCCACATAGTTTCATACGGCACGCACGACGGACGTGCTAATTTCGTTCATATTTTTTAAGTGTTCTGTATTTTGTTATTAACATGGATAAAAGGGATTATATAAATATTGTATAGTTCCAGACTGCAAAAGTACATCAGGGTCTATTCTCAATAAAATATTTATTTCATTACCAAGTGATAAAAGTATTAGGAATTTGTGACAGCAAGTTATGCACAGGGAGAAGTTTGTTAGTAATAACCGGACGAAGTATTGTTGTGAGGATCATTTTAACGTAAGTTTAGTATAATAAGCTATTATTAAAAATTGTACAATAATAAGCTTGAACAGGATATAGAAATTTATATGTATTAAAATACCTTGTGCACATAATCACCAACGATATCGCCGTAATTTTGTTTGGTTGACCTAAAAGTCAGATAAATTCGGTAGATTTTATTAAAGTATATATGTATCTAGTTAACTTACCTGTGTAATTTGATTGCAGCACTTGTGTAATCTTTGTTATCATTAAAATATTTCATAACCATAAAAATGTTTACACACGGCAAAATGTTAGAATCAGCCTTAACCTATCCATTTTCTAAAGAACACATATTTTTATGTATAAAAAATAACAGAATCAAATAAGTTACATAACGTAAAATAACACCACACCCGCACAGTGTACAATGAACGCTCTTAAACTGAATATAACCGCATAACTCATAGAACCAGTGGAGTGGTGTAACATCACAGACGCTCGCTTCGCGCCTTCCGCCGTTTCAAATTCGAAATCAAATATTAGGCTGGCGGCCAAATTTTTTCACTATTTATAAATACTTACGGAAAATGAAAAAATAAATTATAAATTAAATATCACTAAATAAGGCCATTTCAGTAACATCAGGTGAAGACTTCAGAAGACAAAAGAATCAAATTACAAACACCTAAATTTCCACCTTATAGTAAAAAAACTCACAAATATCAGAATATATTCATCATCATTTTTCTTTACTTATTTTCATTGAATTTTTCAAACATTCACAGATTGAGTAATAATACTAATGTTGAATGTTCTTGAAGGGGAAGAGTAGTACTTTCAGATGCCAAAACGAGTTTTGTGAAGAAAAATTATCTCGTGATGTAACATAACCTAAAATATAACAAAAAACCGTTTTTTTTTTCCATTTATAGGTAAGCATCTCTCGAAAACCTGACGTGATGGAGCAATTGAGGTCGGATTCGGATTCAGCGAAAAGTAAAGTCTGATTGCTAGTTGAGATGGTCGTTTAAATTTTGTGGGCCTGTGTTACCGACCGATAAGTTTGGCATTGTCAGTAAAATTATGGAATCAATAATTAGAAAATAAATGCTTAATTTCCTGCAAACTAATGGCGTTATACCTTCTAACAGCATAGTTTTGCTCACCCACACCTTTTACATTGCGTTAATTACCGAACAACCGGCCATCATTTTTTTGTAAATCGCGAAAATAACCTAAAAAACGTGGGTAACGGAGCTAAACGGATACCTGATTCGTATTCAGCATATCAAAATACATGGGGTTTTCCCAATGGGGTCCCAGAAACAGACCTTTGTGTGTCTGTGTGTGTGTGCGTGCGTGCGTGCGTGCGTGCGTGCGTGCGTGCGTGCGTGCGTGTGTGTGTGTAACTGCATTGAGTAGCCATAATTAGAATACCTGACACGATAGCTACAATTTTTCTGCCCAGGTATTCAACGTCTGAACAAAGATCCTTGTCACGTTAGCATAATGTTTTAAACTTTATTACCGTATAAATTAAATAAATAAAAATAATAATAAAATGTCTAAGCAAAAAGTATTTTATTACTCAATCGATGTAGAACCTTACATAGTCCAAGAATTTATACTTTATTAGCGCACGCAGTTTATTATAGATAGGTACATGATTCGTTTCATCTATTACATTGAAAAAGTTTAGATTAAAAAAGTTTAAATGAAACAAATTTTTAACTGACTTCAAAAAAGATCCTTAATTTCGCCTGTACGTGTGTGTCTTTGTATTTTTGTCCGTGAATAATTCGAGAATGGCTAAACTGATTCTTATTAACCTTTCAAAAAAACGATTTATAATTCTCCCACTTAGGGTGATAGTTATACCTGGACTGGTACGGTTAACATGATAATCAATTATTCGCCATATTCTCGAGTAATGGTTTATTTGGCACGCATTTTTTTTCCACTATGTTAGAAGTTAAATAATTGGCCACTAAAAAGTGTGAATAATTTTTTCTGTAATACATTGAAGCCGGCCGGTTGGATCTCATTACCTAATATCCATATTGAGATTGAGGTAAACATGAACAAATAACACAGACACACACACACACACAAAAGTTCAGACCCAGAAACTAGACCTACTAATTTTGTATTTTAACCTCCTGAATTCGATGCTGTTATCAGAATTTAATTTTATAGTTGGGTTTTTTTTATCTTTGAAGCCTTCATGGCAAAAACAGGTAAGGTTATTACGATGCAGGGTTTCGGAAGCCCAGTATCGGCGGCTGGTCAGGGTGGGCAAGCGGGCCCGCAGGCGTCGTCATCATGCGACCATCCATGACTTGGCTACTGTTGAGTATAATGCTACAAGTTTATTAATTTTAAAGATTTCTAGAATTGATGCTGAATCTACGACAGCTCAACATCCATGCAATGGAATGAAAGATTGTTTCTGTTTCGTCTGCGGCCATTTTGAGTTTACTAAATCCCGGAGGTCTTTTACTAGTAATCTAAAAAGTATACAGGGTGTAACGCAACTTACCCGAAACATTTTAACCATAAATGCACCTTTAAATAAGAAGTCGACTTCTTAAAAAAAAATTTAATAAGTGTAAGTCCAACACAGAAAAAGATACACATTGTTAAAGTTACAAATTGATATAAATGGTAATTTATTGAACTCTACTTAATTGAAAGACTGTGGTATTTAAAAAAAATAAATAAAAAAAATTAAATTAAAAATTTTAATTTTAAATAGTAGGTTATTTTAACATTTCCATTAATTTGTAACTTTAACAATGTGTATCTTTTTCTGTGTTGGACTTTTATGATTTTTTTTTTAAGAAGTCGACTTCTTATTTAAAGGTGCATGTATGGTTAAAAATTTTTGGGTAAGTTCATCGTTGGAACAATACTAAAAACAGTAAATATTTAAAGATTGTGAGACCAGGTCTGATCCAAGCACTTTAGAAAGCTATTATTTTTGTATGACCGATACCGGTAAGAAAATATCAGAATCGGAAAAAGAAACAAAAAATATATATATCTGAATATTATTTAAATTAATTTCGAGTTTGGGGGTGAGCGTAAAGGCGACTTCAATGTGAATGTCATAACACCACTAGCGGATTACATCCAACAAATCTCTCAAAAATTCTATACTTTTAAACTGGGTGATAGTCCGCTATCAAACAACATTATCCAGATCAAAGAACATAATGTCCCCTTTAGAAGAAAACACACCTTGCCATACCAGGCGTTGCCTATTTTTAGGCAACCTATATTCTCTTTTTAATCCTTCATTAACGATAACATTCATTCCTTAGTTTCTGTTCTCTTTTCGTTTCTTTGCCATTGTTCTAAATTATTCTTCCTAATTATAATCTTTATTTTATCTTAACCTCCAGATTTGTTAACATTTTAAACTATGCATTAAACGGCTTGCATCCGCTTCGTTCAGTAAACCCAGCGGGTTTTTTGGTTTGGTTCTTTTTTCCGTATTAGCATATCATAATTTAAAACGGTGCTCTTTACTTTCAGTTAATATTAAGTTTTACTATCCATTTTTTTTTTTTTGGAAATTTATCTGTTAATACTTTTTTTAATTTGCCCTATGGTGAAAGGAGTTCAGGTCAAAGTTTTATTTTTTGAAGTTGACCAGAGTCCGCTCCGTCCTGTCATTCAACTGTCACGGAGCTGCGCCCCGTAAATGTCTGATAGTATTCGGACACAGGTGTTTGGGATATGCTGTAACATATAATAATAATAAAGTTTGATTGTATTGTATTGTATTGTATCGTGAATGTCAGTCGATATTCCGTTGAAGCAACGTCGAGCGCAGTTAGTACTTGGATGGGTGACCCATCTTGGGAAATACAGCGTTCTCGTCCCACCTTCTAGCGGCTTGTATATCAGTGTATACACGGAAGCTACGTAATTTCAGACGAGGATTACGTAGTGGATATACCATCCTTCGGAGAAGATGTAAAGCAGGCGGTCCCTTGTCTATTAAATGTTAGGCAAGTAAAAGATCCCTACTCTTCTTAAGGGAAGAAGTTCGGTAAAATTTCCAGGTTGGGGGTAGCTCGTCTCTTGGCGTTGGTGATAGGCCCTAGTAGTGGAAATAGGCCGACGTTAAATAAATAGATAAAAAAAAAATCGAGTTTATCTGACATCCATTGGTCGTTTTTTGCGATAAAAATGCCATTTCAAAGATAAAATCTAAGATAGAAAAACCCAACGATAAAATTAAATTCTAATGGCGGCATCGAATTCAGGTCAAAATACATAAAGATTGGTAAGTAGGTCTAGTTTTTGGGTCTGAACTTTTTTTTTGTGGCCGTCAATTAAACCAAACGTATTTTTAACTTTAACTATATGGTCCAATTTTTCTTATGGACGGAATTATGGTTTTTGACGTTCTATTTGGTAAATTCGCATTAAATAAAAAGTATTAACTATTTTACAAAAACGGTTTGATAATATCAAACATTATGTCCTAGCATTGTCAGGATGTGACACTAATACCATATTTGTAAAAGGAAAACGCAAAATATAGAACTTCTAGAGCAAGAACCAAAGTTGAAATATATTAACAAATTTAATGAGGAAAACTGAAAAGCTGGCAAAACTTTATTTTTATTTTTATTTTTATATGGATGCAAGTACACGAAAAATCTCTCAATGGGTATCTATTCAAATAATGTAAAGATTCTATACAAAAAAAAACCTCCAATCTGGAATCGGTATCTCTACATTTGATAAAAGTGCACTTCGGAAAGCTGTACAGAACTGCCATGGGGTTCAATGTTTGAATTCAACTGCTATTGTAGATATTAATGACACTGAAGAGTCTGCTGTTGAAGATACAGATGAAACTGATCAAAATTTCATAAAGAATGAAAATGAAACTGATGATGAAAATTTGCTGTAATAATATAAATATACCTTTCTAATATATTAAGAACTGCCTTACTTAATAATTAATAATAAATTAAACTCGTTTCAGTTTTTCTTTCTAAAAATTCGATTATTTATTATATATTGTAATAAAAAGTTTCTTATTGGTGTTTATAATCTATTTTTATTATTCACTGGCATTTATTGTTTCTTCTTGGAAAGAATATAAAAAATTAAAATTTTATAACAATGTAATATAACCGCGTGGAAGTTATTATAAAAACACATATTTTAAACTATCAATACAAAATTATATATAGTGCTGTATTTCAGTCAATTTTGATCACACAGCAACTAACAAAACAAATTGAAGGAAATTCTATTCTACAGTGTCCCAGGATAGATGTAACAAGAGGTGTAATGGACTAAAAATTTTGGAATGGTATTTGGGGATTGAGTTCTGCTTGTTGTAAAACTAAAGTATACCAAAAATGACTTGATTTGGTGTTCTACAGGGTGTTTTATAAGCAAAGTTGTAAAAATCACCACTAATAAAGTACCTTTATTTTTCAAAATATGAAAAAATTCCACTAAGAAAAGTTATTTAGAATGCAATTTTATACCTATATACCAAATTTCAGGAATATAAAATTATTTTTTTGAAACTTCCCATTTTTTGCGAATTAAGAGTTGAATTCATATTTAAAGTTGTGTTGATCATCTCAAAAAGTAGGCTACTGGTAAATAACAAATTGAATATACGAGATGTAAGAAGGTATAATGTTAATCGAACTAATTGTAAAACAAGAAACAATTATTAACAGAAGATTAATGAGGTTTAAAAATTATAACAAGTAATAAATGTCAAAAACATAACAGATTCACAAACAAATTAATTATTGACCAATACAAAACAATGTTTACAATTTTTTTATTATTCGACGTAGCTACCATCCACATCCACACACATTTCGATCCTTCGTCTGAAGTCCTTTAAACTGCTTCGAATATGATCTAACGATATGGAGTTAACGGCATTTGTAATTCTCTGTTTCTATACTGCTACATCGTTAGGAAGTGGTTCTGCGTAAACTAACTGCTTGAGAAATCCAATATTGATCTGTGGATCTCGCCGGCCACTTGATCGGTCCATTCCTGGCAATCCAATTTTCTCCAAAATTTAAATTCAACCACCGATTAACCATTTCTGTGGAGTGGCCAGGGCAACCATCATGTTGAAAATTAACTAAAGACATATCTCTTATAATATTTAAATGTTCTTCAGAAAATATTTCAAGAAGCTGTAAATAAGTGTGCTGGTTTAACCTCCCTCAATGAAATAAGGTACAATAACTCCAACGTGATAAGAAACGGCACACCACACATTCACTTTTTTATAATATTGTCTTCTACAATGAATTCTAAAATTTGGATTTTCAGAAGCCCAAAACTGACAATTCTGAGATCAAACAACACCACTGGTTGTGAATGTGGATTCATCTGAGAAAATTATGAAATTATGAAAAAATCTCTCTTCCATGATTTTTTCTCCAATGGTCAAACAAAAATCCAACCTACGGCCGTCATCTCCCTCTTCAAGCGTATGTTTATAATTTGCTTTATATGCCCTAATTTTCTTTGCCTTCTAAATTCTTTGGAGTTCAGACTTACTAATATTAATAAGAGCTGATCTCTCTCTTAGTGGCATCCTAGGATTTTCTATAACAGAGGCATGAGCTATAATAGCTCCAACATTGTCTTCATCATATGCTTTTATTTTTCTTTTCATGTTAAGAACACTACCAGTAGCCAGAAACTTTTTAATTATTCTCATAGCCTGAGTACGTGACAAATCAGCGTTTGGAAATTTCAAATTAAATTGGCTTACCACTTCTCTTAGCGAGTCTTCACCTCCAATTCCGTAGCATTGCACAATATAAATTTTTTCACGCACTGTGAGTACTTTTTTATGCTTGGTTCGTTAATTTGAAACAGAAATTAAGAATAATATTGACTACGTTTGACAGATATGTAAAATGATAAATGTGTATCCACTGCTTTTCTCATAGCCTACTTTTAGCTTCTACATAACTTTAAATATTAATTCACAAAAAATAATTTCTATGCAGTTTTAATTGAATGGTTGAAAATAAAATACTAATTTACTGAAAAATGGGAATTTTCAAAAAAATAATTTTATATTCCTGAAATTTGGTATAGAGGTATAAAATTGCATTCTAAATAACTTTTCTTAGTGGAATTTTTTCATATTTTGAAAAATAAAGGTACTTTATTAGTGATGATTTTTACCACTTTGCTTATAAAACAACCTGTAGAACACCAAATCAAGTCATTTTTGTTATACTTTAGTTTTAAAACAAGCAAGACTCAATCCCCAAATACCATTCCAAAATTCCAAAATTTTTGGTCCATTACACCTCTTGTTACATCTATCCTGGGACACACTGAAGATAAAAATATTAATCGATGTTTTTTTATTTAATGCGTATTTTCCGAGTAAAACGCCAAAAACCATAATTCCGTCCATAATACAAAAATGTTCAATTGCAAAATAAAAACCAAACAAATTAAGAGTTTGTTTACTTTAAAAAACGTCTCTTGATATTTTTTTAAGAGACGAAAAACCGTAATTTTGTCAATTTTTTAAGTATTTTCCGCCTAACGTACAACTTAGGACTCAAAGATAAGTACTTTCGATTCAGTTTTTTTCTTATTTACGTATTTCACCATACTGTTATTGTACTACACTGTATCATTTTCAATGCGATTATTTTACTAAAAACATAAATCTTATTTTATTCAATATCAGTAGATATAATTCTACCCTCTTTATTCTCATAGTATCAGATTTTCAATAAAAATGTTGAGTCCGATCATTTCTAATTACGCGAATGTTACATATAATCGTATGTTTTTACCGGCTAGTTTATTGCGTCTAACATTTCACAGGAAACGAAATACTTTTTATTCCACACACAGCCCGGTTTGAAGATGGAAAGCCAATTCAAAAGACACGATGTAGGTTTAGATTGGATGAAGTCTCTATAGAGATTAGGGCTGTCAATACTTTACGTCAGAGAATGGATGTGCCTTTATGGGCTAACGGACCCCACCAGGCCACTGATTTCTATTTTCTTTGTAATCAAGTATTTCACACAAGCAATTAATTAGCCGATGATCCCTGACCTCTGGGAAACCACTGAGTGTGTAAGACCGATTCAACTTTTAAGAAAATCAAGAGAGAGACGGTAATGTATATATTATGTACTCGAAGGAACATTGCGTTGTTTATATTCTGTGGGCAGTTCATCTAGGGCGCAATCTTTAAGTTGGTTGTCGCTGCTTTCAAAAAATTTGCTGAATAAGAGTGGGCGTGGCTGCCATAGGGGCACACTAATAGTACCTGGGGAACGTAAATTCGAATTTGGTATGAGGTTATTTCATAATGTGTATTTACATTAAATTAGCATTCTAGGACTAGTAATAACTATGTATATGTAACGTAAATTTTTTTTTATGCGCGTTAAATAATTTTAAATTCAATTTATAATTTGAAACGGTAGTTCCCGCTAAAAGCCGTGATGTCAGTGGTTACGTATGCGCAGTATTATAGTTCATGTAGTAAATTTGTATGGCAACCATGAGATACAAACTTCACCCTTATATTGACATGTGTGACTGACATTTTTTTTCCGTTTTCGCTAAATGTCAAAAAATGCCACTTTTGACTCGTTCGTGCCGAGCTGAATTTTTTATTTGCCCTGTGCAATTTACGATGCGGATCAACTAGAACTCTTCTTCTTTGCGTCGCGATATCATACGGTCCTCCCGCAGGTGTTTTTCGAAAAATATGAACGTTTTAAGATTGTATGTTTTTGAGCTATTTTCGGTTCCGAAATGCATGCTTTTTACTATTTTTCGCCGATACCTCTGAAACGGTAAGAGCTAAGACGGTAAGAGCAAAATAAAAATACCGTGAAATGAGACCGTTTCCCTACAAATCTTTTGGTTCCATCAGAATTTTGATTTTTTTTTTTTTTCGTTTCGGAGATATTTACTGAAATGAGTACGGGAAAAATCTCACATTCTATATTCAAAAAGTTGGTAACTTCTTAACTCATAGGCCAAAAAACTACTCTAACGAATTTAAATAGAATTAAATTTTAGATTAGAATTAGATTTTTTTGTCTTGCGAAAAAAACGAGGGAAATAAAATGAGGGGAAGTGAGGACTTTTTTCTTCCGTAAAACTTCGCCATTTTCTCACCGTAATTAATCGGTAATTAACTGAAATTGATCTTAAATATGATGTTATATATATATATCATGTATTACCTAGACGCTCCATTAATCTTGGCCCTTCGAAACAAACGTTTCTGGGAAAAATGATTTTTTTAAGATTTGCATACATTTTCTAGGAAAACGTGAAATTTCTTCTATTTTCCCAAAAATCTCGATAATTATCACAGTTTTTCAAAATATTTGTAGATACCAATTCTAAAGAAAATTAACTGAGCTTTCCGACGCTTCTTTTATTTTTTCCATAACATCAAAAATGACAAAGTTATGACCGAAAACATGCGCCTCATCACATTTTCTAAAATTCATGTTTGCAAACTGGAAAACTACAAGTTAAAACATTAGTATTTATACATTTGGTAATGACAGGTCAGCAATATAACAACAATAAAATTACCTCTAACCATTGACGTCATGCGTTAATAAAATTTAAAATAAGTAGTATAGTTTTTGTAGATAGATTATTTTTAAGTTTTTTACACACATGAAATAACCCCTTTAAACAAATCATAGGTACAGAGTGAACCTTCGATTTTCTAACTTACGAGTATATTCGAATATTGTCTAAATGTTAGTTGTGACATTCCATTAATTTTTCTGTTTTCCTTTCTCTAGTATTTTATAGTATTTTATTGGAAAAATGACTGGCTTTTACGTCAAAGGAACAGTTAGATTGTGTTTTTTGACAAATGATGTGAATAAGAGTAAGAATAAGAATATACAAATAATGTATTTTTCTGAAATCGATCGGCAATGTCTACATTTTCGGCGCGATTTCAGATCGAAAAATGCACAATTCCAGTATTTGAGTCTGTTGCTAAGAAACTATCAGAAAACAGACCGGAAAAGATCCGTTGCCAAGCAACGATCAAAAAAACCGTACGGGAATGTTACTTTCCCGGCCTAGGCCGGGAAAGTAACATTCCCGTACGGTTTTTTATGTATATTTTAGACAGTAAAAAAATACACGCAGGGAAACCAACTCACAATAAAATTGCATTTATTAGTAAGCAGTTAGATTGTAATGAAGAAATGTTACGCATTAATACAAATTCCTTAATTTATAATAATATTGATTGTGATTTCAGAAAAGTAGTAGGGTAAAGTCACCAGTGAACGAACATGCACCAGTGAATGAACAATTTCACATATATTACAAAATATTAAGGAATTGAACTACTGGGCGATAATAATCCTTAATACACCTCAATTTTAGACCATTTTCCCTTGCTGTGATACCATTGGCTAATTTTAGTCATGTGATCCGTTAATTCCATGATGGCCTAAAGTTGACATGGTCGCGAACTGTAGTGGTGAGTGGCGTAGCTAGTAAGGCCCTACTGTAGAACCACATGTTTACTAGAATGTTTCTAATTTTACCAGAACATGGTGAGTGACCAATTATTTACTACCCTAGTATACAAAGGTGTAAGAATTATGTTTAGATATTCAAAACCGCATAAAGGTTATGTTTTTATTTAAATATCGCTGTGTTCATTCACTGGTTCGCACTTTCACTAAAAACCAATGAATGAACATTGTGTTCATTCACTGGATTTAGACACAATACCGTGTATTTCAATGATCTATATATACCAAAATCTTCGGAATTTCAAGCTGAATGTAAAAATATAAGCTAAACCTGCATTTTAACGGTCTATCCAGTAAATGAACGGGGTGTTTTGGTAGTGTTCATGTAGTGTTCATTCACTGATCTAGCTATGGTGCACCATATCCCAATTAATGAACACACACAGTTTTATGTCTTATTATTACTACGTACCTAGCAGATCATTTTTATTTCTTCTAGACGTCTACGTAAACTGATAAAAGGTCGTATGTCCGATTTAGATACTGAGAAAAGGCATAGAATTAGCAATTGAGGAGATTACAAGTGGCCAAACTAGCCAAAATGCAGACTCAAAAAAATACAATATTCCGAACAACAAACTAAGGAATAACGTTCCCTTAGAACATAAAATGGGACTACCAACAATCCTGGCTCAAGAAGAGGAAACAAAACTGGAAAATCCAAACTTGGCTTTCCCATGCTCCACAATGAAGTCCAACTGGCAGTACAAAAAGCTTTCAAATATCTAAGCCGCGAGAACCCATGTAACGATGACAAACCTGGAAAAAAGTGGTTCAAAGAGACTACTACCCCAAAGCCAGCTAATTTCAAAGGTTTTTTTATAGTTAAGGATATAAACAAATATTTCAATATCTAGTTCATTTATTGGATCTTCCGTGTTCATTCAATAGAACTTTGTGTTCATTTACTGGGGTTTCCTGTATTTTGTATTTTTATAAGTAATAAAAAAAATTTCAAATTTTTCCATGATAATTCTGTTGTTTTTAATAGAATCAATAATAAATATTTCGTATTTTAAAATTTTCCCTAGGTTTTATAGATTAAAAATACATTGACAATGTAGTCCATAACATCACAACTTCCTTAAATGTTCATTCACTGGTGACTTTACCCTATGTGTATTTCGGTGTGAAAGCACATTCCCGGACTTCGATGCATCGTCGTCCGGAAATGTATTGCTTTCACACCTAAATACACAATATACTATTTTCTGACGTTTTGAAAGCCGAATCTGTTTTCTTTCTTAAAACTTTTTTACAAAATCTCCTATATGTTGTGTATATTGAATACACAGCTTTACGAATATTTTTATACAATATTCAATATCCATAGGTAGGACTTACTACTTACAGATAACTGTTGATATAGTTGACAGTTTTGTTAAAATTGTTTGCGAGTCCCAATTTATTCTATATCCGTTCTCCCAAGCGTGTTCGCAAATCTTCGATTTCTAAATTTCATTATTCCTAATGTAATTCTTGTGTCCATCTAATCTTACATTAAATGGTTTGGATGACTCACCCATAATGTTTGTTACATTCACACGGAATACTGTAAATGCATTTTTTGAATTTTGCTCAAGGTTTAGAGGTTTTGTTTTTGTCAAAATAGTTTTCAAAATTCCCAAAGTGTTGGTCGTTCGAAATACCGTCCTAATCCCAAAAATGATATTGGGTAATAAGGTAGAGTTCCTTGCTATTTTCTACTGATAGGTAGACAGGTATTTGTAAAACGGTGTGAAATTTTATTTTACTTTTTAGAGATATTTTTTGAAAAAATGTTTCCCAACTTCTATGTACGGCTGTATAAATGTGCCGATTAAATTCTAGACACTAGTGACTAGACTAAAAGTAGCTAAAGAGAAAAGTGACAACAACGTAGGTTAAATCTGTTTCTTTTCAGTATATTATTTGTCCATTTCTCTTTTCTTCTACCTTACATTGGCATCGACTCAATATTTTGAAATGCCACTACTGTATACTCTTCATTTTCGTATTTGCAAAGAGTGTAATAAATAAAGTAACAAATGTCTATGAACACCTATCTATCTCTGGCTAATTTTCAATGAACACAATATTCCTATTCATTTTTGTTTAAATTACGTTTACATATTCATTATTTGTTTATTATGTTCATAAATACATTACACAGCCCCATAAAAAAAAAGGTCGTGATCTGGATGACTGGCCATGGTATTCCTATATATTTTTTCGATGCTGAATCCGAATCCGAGGTCAAAAAAATTCGTATACCCCAAAAATATCCCTTAAATTGGAGTAAAGTCATTAGGACTCAAAATCAAAAAACCGCACTACACCACCGGTGAAAATGCTGAGACGTCGTCATAGCCACAATAGAAGAATAAAAATGTTTATGTACTTACAGTAACTGCCGGAAATCGACGTATACATTATATGATTGGTTACAGAAACAAATTCATAGATCGGAATCAAGCTCTAACTATGCCAAAATGCAAACTTATATCATTTTTAGTTAAACTCAACACTGTCAACATGATATACTTTATTGTTAAAATGCACCTACGGCAGCAATAACCACACTGTCAAATTCTACATGTCGTTACTCCACCTTTCTACTAGACAAATGCTTATGCTGGAATCTAATTGCACTAACTAATTTTATAACTACATATATATATATATATATATATATATATATATATATATATATATATATATATATATATATATATATATATATTCTGTATGTAGATAACGAGGTTATTATTTTAAGAGAGTCAAATTCACTTTCATTTTTATAAACTATAAAACTTCGAGGATTCGCCTCCGATTCTACACATTTTTTTTACTTCCCGCGCGAACGCTATGCACGGTCGCTATGCGTGGGGATACATTATTTCCTCGAATGTTCTAATGCAACAGGGGCGGACTAAAAATATTTTATGATAGAAAATAAATAAAAGGTAATAAATTTAGTAAATTTAAGGAATATTTTCTGGAGGTCAAAAATGAACCGTTACAATATGGTTATTTTTTATTATACCCCACTCCGACCCATCTCACCTTACATACTTCTATGTGGGCTCATTTTTTCATTATATGATGTAGTTCAAAGGACACTTCGATTCCTCTCTATTTTAATTTCCCTGAATTTGCAGGTCAATGTATAAAAAGTTTTTTTGAGATCATTGCACTTTTTTACTCTACTTTAATCACGCATAGTTCAGCAGATGGTAATGTTTTTCGCTACAAAATAAAGAAAAAAGTATTATACACTTTTTACGAAATATTCCATTATTTTCGTATTTTAACACAAACATATTAAGAAAATGATCTGCTTTGCCATTTTTAATTCTTTTCCACCTCGAACTGGTTTCTGAAAATTTAGGTACCCTTTTTTCACGTTAAAACATGCCTGAAAATGCAGATAACCCCCATTTACCAAGCATTTCCTATTTAATTCGATTTTAAGCCTCCCAGGACTAGCCTATAATAACCACGATTTTATTTATTATATATTATACTATATATTATGTACTAAAATTGAGAAAAATAATTGCATTATCAAAACTAATAATAATTTAATTAAGATTTCTCTTTGTTTCAGGACATAGATTACGAGGGATTCCACAAATTTCTGGATACATTTTTGGAAGTGAGGACGCCAGAGGAGTTATGCAGGCATCTTTTCCTGTCTTTTGTCAGGAAAGGGGTGAAAGTTGAAGGTAAAGCCTTCAAGGAAATGACAGTGCTTAGTTCAACAACAGCTTGTGCTCCAATAACATCCCATAACAAAGGTTGCTTTAATTTAATATCACCTCACAATGTATAACACTACACAGACACGCTAACATGCCAATAATTCTAACCGTACCCTTTGATCTTTGAGTGTACTAGACGCGCTTAACTTAACAATAATTTTATATTAATATCACTTCGTTTGTTCACATCAGAGGCGGGCCATGAGAAAATGTATGCTCTGATCCACATGTTCAGATCTACAACGTACCCCTAAAGTGTGTGTGAAGAATAATGCATGATAGTGGTAATAGTCTGGGAGCTAGGTGAATTTTTTTGGCAACTCATCTCGTTACAAGTAGTTTCTATGAGTTGATTAATTATATGGAACATAAATCACGATAAAGTAGACTGCTGGCATAGTTATGTCATCCCGTCAGTTTGGCCATAGTTCAAGGAAATTATATCATTATTACAAGGCTCACTTTTTGTGTGCGGACAAATGGTATGGTTATAGTAAATAAAATAACAACGCCAGAACGTATGCGACGCGGCGTGCAACTAGAAAGGTCAATGTTTTAAAAAAATAGAGTTTGAATTATCGTTACAAGCTTTTTTTAAGTTGAGAATATTTATTCAAATATATTTTGAACACAGAAAACTATTCCCTAATGATATTAGTCAGAAAGAAAAATATTTACAAATTTTCAAGAAATTTAGATTGTTATCGTATATTTGGTCTCACAACTCTAAAATCATCGTTATTAGCTTTGTCTCTTTTTTTAGAACGTAAATATAAACTACCTTAATAGACTACGAGCCAGCGATGCATTTACTTAAGTTATATTAGCAGTCATAAGAATGCGTAGGCATACCTTTCTCAATAGTCTGGGAGGTAGCGTTGCAAATCATACAATCATTTCTGGTCGTTTAATTCTTATCACAAATCAATGATTATAAGTATTTTATTTATTAACAATGGAAAGTACTGTCGTTTAAGTCGTTTAATTCTTACCACAAATCAATGATTATAAGTATTTTATTCATTAACAATGGAAAGTACCGATGTGTCAGATTCATAATCGATTTCTTCACAACTGTCATTAGAAGTATCAGAGACCATTTCTTCTTTCTCTTCTTCTTCTTCCTCACTTTCTTATCTTTCAACATCCTGAATTCTCCCAATTTCATCGTCTTGTTCAGTGTTTTCTGGAAACAAAATCAAATTTGATCATCATAATTACTTTCTCTTATTGGTTTATGCATAAGTTTTTAATTCAAAATTATAGAAATTAATAAATACCTGTAGTGTTGACAACACCTGTCACACTGGTGATACTCGGTGGAAGTTGATCACCGCCGAATCATTTGAAATCGCATTTATTATCTTTTTCTTCCCATCCATAGTCAACTGGTGAAAATTTAATCGGAGATAAATGAGCATGGCTCAGAGGTGAGCTATATAAGCTGTACGCAGAACTTGTTGATGTAACTCCGACTTACATGATGGAAATGTCGCTCCCTCAATCGTACTTTTGAAAGTGAAAACATCTGTTTTTACGTTCATTTTATATACTTTCGTAAATGTAGCAACTTGGATGCGCGAACTCTTCCCGCCAATGCGAGTTACACGTTACACTTCAGGTTGTTCAGTGGCTAGACAAATTCTTCGACTTAAATGGATCCTAAAGAGCCCTAACGGTCATAGGTAATAGCGCAGGTAATTTACGTAGAAATGGGGAGATAATTAGTGTCACAATTTGTCAAGATCTGTGCAAATTTAACCTACAGGAAAATACAATAGAAAAATATATTTTTAAAATTGTTTATTTTGCAGCATTAATGTATACTACCATTGTAACTGAAACCATAAATTTTAGTTTAAATTGATTTCAAGTCACTTGAAATTTCTAGAAATGATCATTTAAACAATATATTAAATGAAATTATACGTCAGCTATTGATATAAAGGGGGAAAGATCGTCAGTTACATCATACATTGGATTGCACCATACTCAGATTAAATGCTCGCTCAGCTCTTATAATTCCTCAGCTGATGGTCTTACCCCCATTGAAGGAATAGCTGACGATTGTTTTTAACATTTTAATAATATAAAGAGTTAGCTGTATAAGTTTCATTGAACCTGAAATAATTTTTGAGTTTTCTTTTTCGACATAATAGACATTTTCTTACAATCAGGTCCATCACGATTCTGACAGCTGACGCTTGTTTCGATTGCTAGCCATATCTAGACTATCGACTACACACAAAATCAAGCGACCTGAAACCACCATCAAAAATGCCATGAATAATAAAGTCAAGGATAACGCACACCATGCTGTCAACATTTCCGTGAAACTAGAAGAAAGGAACAGGCGTTATAGATGGCGCAGCGCTCACGAGCACACTGGAGCGCGAGCTGCTCATTGGCTAATGACATTTTTGCTAGTGTTACTAGCGCCATCTTCTTTCTTCACATTTTGCGGATCGGTTTTTATCGGAATTCCCGTTAGCGTCCGTAATCCTTGTTTTTATAATTAATGAAAAATGCAACGCCGGACTCTCTCTCCCGGACTATAACACACTAGACACGGAATGGAAGGTCTGGCACCCCGACACAGCTGGTTGTACTAACCACTTCAAATTCAAATTTTTTTCCATTCCCAACCTAAAAATCACTAAGTGACGCAGGTTCACAAATTTAAACCTTTTCGTTTCAAAAACCTTGTCCCCGACCGGTTTGGTTGAAACCGGTCGAGGCCTCAAATTTTTCCCAAATTTTTATAAAAGACTATTAAAATATAAGAGAGTGTAACGGAACAATGCCAATATGAAGTGTCAATAGTCGTAGAATGTTTTTATTATTTTCATAACTACTTGTGTTATTTTTGTAGATTTTTTTTAATTCTCTATTTTCAACAATAATTGCAACTTCCAATTTTTGAGTTAAAATTTTTACTAATATTTTCATAGTTTAAATCATTTGTGTTGGAGAATTCAACATGTTTCACGCTATTTCGAAGTATTCAACCTACCCATTTTACAAACACTATCTCGACTTCAGTTGTATACAACTTGCGTAAGCGCGTATTTGCATCTGTTGTTCGACTTGATAATTGTTTCTTTTCAGTTATTGGTTATTTTATATTGTTAAGAACGTGATAAATACATATTGTTATAATTAGCATTTACTAAAAAAATTTTGAGTTTTGTTTTAAAGATCTTACGAAGGCGTAGAAGGGCCACAAAAATTTTTTTTTCTTAAGTCAGAATTCTGGCTTTTATCTTAGAATTCTGACTTTTATCTCAGAATTCTGACTTAGAACTCAGAATTATGACTTCTATCGCAGAATTCTGACTTATCTCAAAATTCTGACTTGAAACTCAGAATTCTGACTTGAAACTCAGAATTCTGACTTTTATCTCAGAATTCTGACTTAAAACTCAGAATTCTGACTTTTATCTCAAAATTCTGACTTTTGTCTCAGAATTCTGATTTAAAACACACTTGATAACAGCACTGATAAAAATGGATTCTGTAGGGGGCTGGAACCGTTCAGTTTATCAACCATAACTTTTAGGCAACCCAAAGAATATAATTGCATCAAACGAATAGAAATGTTTCGATACCACAAAGCTATCGATATTTACATTGCTACCGGCAACGAAAGAAACTTATTGATATCAATATTTCCCAGCATCGATCCCACCAATTGTTTTTTCTATCAGATGACCACCCTGTATATTTTTCTTATTAAAATTATATCAGAGTTTTACCTGACAATGGTAGTAACTACATATCATAAATATCATTTTCCACTGTTCTTATTACTTCCACATCCAGTGGAAGTATAGTAACGACAAAAAAATTTTTAAAAATTTTTATTGTTCAAATAGGCTTAAAATGTCATGAAACGTCAAGATTTTAAGTTTGAGCGAAAAAAAATTTTCTGTCTGTCGGTCTGTCTAACATTTTTTGTGCGCACGTTTACTCTGGAGCCGTTTAAGATATTGACTTGAAATTTGGTACACGAATGTACTTTAACGAGATCTGGAACTAGATTATATTTTCATATTGTTCCAACGAAGGGTTAGGGGGTAAATTGGGGTAAATTTGGGGTAAATGTGTAAATCAAGCGGGTAAGAGTCGATAAAATTGGTATTTAGTATATAATGCCAAAAAAATTTTTGGCATTAGCCACCCCCATTACCACCCTCACCCCCTTATTAAAGGGGATGAAAGAAAATTGTGATTTAATGTATGTACAAGAACCAGAAACCTCAAAATATTCTTTTACTTCATCCACCCCCACTACCACCCCCCTATCACCACCTCCACCCCACTACCGATGTGGGGTATCGTTTTATGGGTTTTTGGGGTACAGGATTTCAAATATTATATTATTAAAGTTCTATAAACAATTATTTCCACATACAAAGTTTTTTCGTTGTGAGTGACTTGGATAGAGAATCTGGATGTGGAAGTAGTGATTCCTTAGGCAGCGGTTTTTTTTAAAGTGACCACCCTATTATGTTTCAACACAAGTAGTCAGATTTTCCCTTGATAATTATGTCATTTGCAGTCTAAATATTATGGAGGACAATAATATTTTACATGAAGTTAACGCAACTATCAAGGAGAGAAATGAAAATATACAGGGTGTCATCATAAAAAATAATGAAAACATGTGACGGTAGGTAATAATATTTCACACAACCGTCAAAGAAAAAAGATGAATAAAATATACAGGGTGAAGTGGTGAAAAAATGTGATGGAGGACAATAATACTTTGCATGGAGAAAACAGCAGAACTGTCAAAAAAATATTTAAAGAAGGGTGGTCAATCTAAAAGAGATATGAAAAAATCTGAAGGAGGACGATAACACATCGCATATGTAGTTAACACAACTGTCAAGGAGGAAAAAATATGAAAAATATTCAGGGTGGTCATTCTAAAAGATAATTAAGAAACTATTGTGGAAATAATATTTAGAGTGCAGTTGACATAATTATCAAGGGAAAACATGACTACTTGTGTTGAAATATATAGGGTGGTCACTTTAAAAAATAAGAACAGCGGAAAATGATATTATGATATGAAATTGCTACTATTGTCGGGTAAATCTTTGATATAATTTTAATAAGAAAAATATACAGGGTGGTCATCTGATAAAAAAAACAATTGATGGGATCAATACTTTTTCTCCGATACGATACTGGGCAATATGGATATCGATAAGTTTCTTTCGTTGCCGGTAGCAATGCAAATATCGATAGCTTTGTGGTATCAAAACATTCCTATTGGTTTGATGCAATTGTATTCTTTGGGTTGCCTAAAAGTTGTGGTTGATGGACTGCAGGTTCCAGCCCCCTCCAGAATCCATTTTTATCAGTGCTGTTATCAAGTGTGTTTTAAGTCAAAATTCTGAGATAAAAGTCAGAATTCTGAGTTTTAAGTTAGAATTATGAGATAAGTCAGAATTTTGAGATAAAAGTCAGAATTCTGACTTAAGAAAAAAATTTTTTTCGTGTGGCCCTTCTACGCCTTCGTAAGATCTTAATATTTGGAGATGATTTAATTTAATTTAAAATGTTGAAACACTTAACAGCCATTATATATAAAACTGTTTTGAAACATTGCTGTTCGAAAGGATTTGATTTGAGGCTGCTCCTTATGCCGCGTTGCATACCCGTGACTTGTTCGATTGTTTAAGAACATAGCCTTGTTTCTATAAACATATGTACAGATCTCCACTATATAAATACTCACTAAACTTAAGATCTTAAAACTTTTAAAAGTATTTCTGCAAGTTTCCAAGCATTTTAGTCAAGCAATTATGCGCACTACATGTTTTCGTAGAATGAAAACTCGTTAGTTTCGAGATATTTCCCCTTTTAACTATATCATATTTTAAGCTCAAATGAAAGTTAGCATAATAAAGAGTAAGTAGGACATACTACAATGATTGGACATAAATTTTAGCCCGAAGCAAGTGCTTCTTAATTTCCCACACAGCGTCTGTATATGCTGATTCCATTGTAGATACTTATCTACAGTAATGTCCAACATTTTAATGGATTCTGTAGGAAATATTTGAAAATTGTCAGAGAAATGCAATTGTCTGGATTTCTCTTTAAGCTAAACAGTATTGAAGTGATCTTACTTTTTTTTTTAAATATACTTTGTTTTTGTCGATCCACTTAGTTTTTGCATTATAAAATTTTTCAGCAGTAAGTTTTAATTAACTAAATTATCTTGTACTATAAGAATATTAGTGTCATCAGCATAACAAATTATCAAAACATCAGCTATTTTATTCAGGTACAGAATTAAATCGTTGGCAAAGAGTATGAAAAGGGGAGGCCCAAGTATAGACCCCTGTGGAACACCCTCGATTTACCTATTTACCTCCATTTGCCCCAATTTACCCCCCAACCCTTCACCGGAATAAGGTGAAAATATAATCTAGTTTCAGATCTCGTCAAAATACATATAAGTACCAAATTTCAAGTCAATATCTTGAACGGTTCCAGAGTAACTGTGCGCAAAAAAAGTTACAATCCGACAGACAGACAGAATTTCTTTTCGCTCAAACTTAAAACTTCGACGTTTAATGACACTCTAAGCCTATTTGAAGAATACAAATTTTCAATTTTTTTTTCTGCGTTTTCAGAAGTCATAAAAATTTTCGGGCATATCATGACTCCACTAAATTGCAAAATTATTTTAACTTAAACAACTGTCAAAGATAAATAAATATTTGCCTCTTGTGATTTTCCAAACAGCCGCAGTCAACATCAACATAAACATTTTCTTTCTTGTAACTTTTATCTAAAATGAATGACTGCCATTTTATATGAGTGGGGTTGCCGTGTCGTTTTGGGAATCCATTACTTTCTTAATAACTACTTGCACGATTGAAGTTTCACTAATTAACTATAGCCCAGACGACAGAGAAAATTTTATAGTGAAATCTCCAAAAACTTGCAAAATGAATAATTTTTTGTTTAATGAGTTTGTGAAAGTGTAATAATATCCTGAAAAGTTTACATTCCGCTCGGATGCAGAACATAAAAATAAAAGTGAAAAAAAAATTTAATCCATTTTTTCAAAATTTTGAAATTAATCCAGGGTAGGAAAAATAAAAAACCGCTGCCCAAGGAATCACTACTTCCACATCCAGATTTTCTATCCAAGTCACTCACAACGAAAAAATTTTGTATGTGGAAATAATTGTTTATGGAACTTTAATAATATAATATTTGAAATTCTCTGGAAAAACCCATAAAACGATACCCCACATCGGTAGCGGGGTGGGGGTGGTGATAGGGGGTGGTAGTGGAGGTGGATGAAGTAAAAAAACATTTTGAGGTGGTTTCTGGTTCTTGTACACACACTAAATCACATTTTTTTTTCATTCCATTTAATAATGGGGTGGGGGTGGTAATGGGAGTGGCTAATGCCAAAATTTTTTTTGAGACTTAGCTTCTCTTATATATAATAAATATCAATTGTATGGACTCTTACCTGCTTGATTTACCTATTTACCCCAAATTTACCCCAATTTACCCCCAACCCTTCGACGGAATAAGATGAAAATATAATCTAGTTCTAGATCTCGTTAAAGAACATATGTGTACCAAATTTCAAGTCAATATCTCAAACGGTTCCAGAGCAAACGTGCTTACAAAAAAAGTTACAGACAGACAGTATTTTTTTTCGCTCAAACTTAAAATCTCGACGTTTCATGACATTCTAAGCCTATTTGAACAATAAAATTTTTAAAAAAATTTTTGTCGTTACTATACCTCCACTTGATGTGGAAGTAAATACAAGTGGATAGACCACGTGTTTCTGAACAACTTCTAAAAATTCTTAGCAGTTCTAACGAGTAATATAAAGCTTTTTTCTCTTTTTGATTACACATTTTTAACATTTTTTCTCAGTGATTAGGAGGATAAATAGCGAGTATGGAGAGAAAATATACAATTATGAACGCATACACAGACACCACACATAGCCGCTGGATCGAAGCAGATCTGCCGCTCCGTCACTCGCATGAACTTTTACCTGCCTTTACTGTATTGTATTTATTACAGGTACCTACACCTTTTCACATTTTAACTATATCCAATGGATTCCTTATACATTTGTTAATGTATTGGAAAAGTTCCAGAATTTATATTCAAAATTATAGAGAGTTGTTATAAGGATAAGATCGTGAAAATCGCTATTTCTGATCATGATGGGATTGATCATATTTTGGAAAAAATGCATACAAGTAAACGAATCTGTGTTTGAATATTCGAAAAATATACATTTTTTCCGAAATAGTGAAATTTTATTTTTTCTAATGAGTCAAATTCTTGGCAAGTTACAGCCTCCAATACATATATTTATCAAAAAAATCATGAAGCAAGCAAATTAAAATGATTTGAGATGTACTTTTTTTTGAAGCCGCATTACTACAACTCAAGAAACCATAATAAGTGTACATACTTTTTAACAGTTCTCAATGAAGAAAAAATTTTTTTGAAGGGTTTTTATTTTTTTCTATATTTTTTTATTGCGACGATTGAGTTCGGGCGTGATAATATATATAAGTATATTTTTCGCACCCATCCTTATTGTTTAACCCTTTGCAGCTTAGTGGTATTCCTCACATACCACAAATTTAAAATTCATTCTTGATGTTGCTTTCCGGTATATTGTACGTACCACCGATCTAATGCTTACTTTGACATACACCCTCTACTGTACAGCAGAAAAAGTTCGGGTGGCTAGCCATCGCAGTGTACAATAAATTAGTTTCCAACCTCTTCTGGCCAACTAACGTTCGTAAATTTTAGTGTCCAATTTGAAGCTAATAAAACCGAAAATAATGGAAAGTAAGTAACTGAATATGATTATAGTAATGTATTAGCATGCGAATATTCCATAATTTTAAAAGCATACACAAAAATGTTTTTTTTGATAGTTATTTATTTGTGGTATTTCAGACATACCACAAAGCACCTACATCATGAACTTTGTGCATCAAATTTTTTTACTCTTTGCCAATACGAAAATGACATGGCATTTATTTGATTGGCACATTTCTAAAACCGTAAATATCGAGAATACATTTTCATAGCATTGTGCTAGTGATCGAATTGTGAGTAACTTCCAAAATATTTGTTCAGACGTCTGTCCGTACGTCCGTAACGGTTTTTTTTATAAACACAATAACTAAACAAAGAAAGTGCAATCGTTTTGAAATTTTGATGATAAGTTAATGTTAGTTGAAGGAAGAACTCTGTTGTTCTTGAAAAGAATCGATCAATAAATGTAAAAGTTATGACATATTTTATGTACCTGAAGAGTGCTACAACCTTTGATAATATTCTACAAAAAAAAATTCTGCATGATATCCTGACAAACGACTCGCTAATCAAGCTGGCACCATCGGGTGATGACAAACATGTAGCAATCATACAAAAAAATGTATTTTCCAAAGTTGCGAAGAGTATCAAACAGAATGTTCAAAGGTCATATAAAAACTTCAATAAACTGGCAAAGACTACAATGTTTATATCTAGTTTTATTCTATAGAAAGAAACGTTTGGAGTTTTAATGACTTACAAAACTTAAATGAAGGCGAGATGGATGCATTATTTGCAGAAATCTGATGGAAAATCTGTTGATGAATTCGATGACGAAGAGGATGAGGAAAATGCTGCTACTCCCATAGATATGGAGGGCTATATAGAGGAAATTATCGACGATGTGCTCTATGTAGTAACCGAGATCATAAAGTAAGATCTAAATGGGCTTGTGATACTGTGGCGTAGCATTATGCATGTCCGACTGTTTTCAGAATTTTCATAAAAAAAATTAATGTTGCTTGTACTGTAGCTTAGTAGTATATATCTGATATACCACCATTTTTTGAAAAAACAGGTGAAATAAAAATTTTGAAAAAAATACACATTATTTCTTTATTTATTTTCTATTAGTGTACTTAAAATCATACATGAGAAACGACTATTTCTAAATGCTGCCCGCAAAGGGTTAAAACAAAAAAGCATCGGAAAGCTACAATTTCATTCTTTTAAATGAACCAACACTCATATATAGATTGAACAAATTCTGATTTAGTGATATGTAATGCAGTGCGTCGATGACACAGTCATGCGTATTCAAGCGCGCACACGCATGGATCTCGCACCGAGTTGTAACGTTACTTGACTATTTTTTTCCGAGACTACCGTGGCTTTAGCGGTAAATTTTCTTAGGACATTTTTTGTTCACAAACACGTGACCTACCAATCTATATTTTTTACTTTTTCCTACCTTGACTTAATTTCAAAATTAAAAAAATGGATTTAATAAATTTTGTTTCCACTTTTTTTTTATGTTTTGCATCCGAGCGAAATGTAAACTTATTCTATACACTTTCACGAACTCGTTAAAAAAAATTATTCATTTTGAAAGCTTTTGGAGGTAAATACCTTCAACGACTGAGCTAATAAAACACAAGCATGTTATCGGTAACAAAACTCTCAAAATAGATGTGGCGACAGCAGTTTTTGCCATAATCCTGTTTTTCAGCGAGGCTTAAATTCGAAATTTGACCTAAGCTCGCGCTTAACTTTTCAGCACTGTTTTTCAGTGACGGCTGACGCATAATCCAGCTTAATTCATTTCAGCTATATCCTATTAAAATACAGTTTATTGTTGGCCGGTTTAAATTTAAAACTTTTGTTCGTCCATGAATTTCAATAATTTACATTTAATTAAATTAATATATTTCGAATGATTAAACTGAGTACATACAGATGTTGGTGGTAAAATATGTATAGTGAAATTAATCCTTTTTTCTTGAAATTGTCATAAAATTGTTCGCGTTTCAAGAAATATGTGAATAAATTTTGGAATAAATTCGTTCGTTGCTTCATAAAAAAGAAATAAATTATATTGCAAAATTGGCTTTTTTCGCCATTTTCTGTAAATGTCTCTAGATGTACTTCTCGTACAGTAATAAAAAATACGAAATTTTTCATAATAATATATTAAAGAATACTGCGTACATATAAAAAGACTGTCAATTTGTTTACGTAAAATAAAATAAAAATCATCACATGCCCCTTTAATAACAATTGAAGGTAATCAATCAATAGGTATTTTCTTGCAAAAATAGCGTTTTAAATTTTGGTCTTTTGTTCAGTACAAAAGAGGTAAATCTAGAATTCCTGGAAGTGTCACTTATAACGACAGAACCATTGACTCACCCCAAGAGATACTAGACAGTTTTGCAAACTTCTTTTCGAGTGTATACTCTGATTCTGACTCTACTCATACAGACGATTCCATCTTACACATATCAGAAGCAATAAATTACTAAAAATAATATCTTGCAAGAAATTAAAAAGCTAAAGAACAAAATGGCCGCTGGTATAGATGACGTTCCTAGCTTTGTGGTTAGGGACTGTGCTGCTGTGTTTGTAACTCCACTGTATACCATTTTTATCTTGATCCTTACTGCGTCCAAGTTTCCTGATATCTGGAAAATTACTAAAATATGTCCCATACTTAAAACTGGCGTTCCATCTTCCATAATTAATTACAGAGCCGTCGCCATTTTGTGCAATTTCACCAAAGTTATGGAAATAATTTTGTATACCAATATTTACAGTACAGTCAAACCATTCATATCACAGGCTCAGCATGGCCTCATGGCGCAAAGATCAACAGTAGCTAATCTTGCCTGTATTACCCAGTTCATATCCGAAAACTTGGACGCGGGGGGACAAGTAGATGTTATATACACAGATATCCAAAAAGCATTTGATCAGATAGATCACTATTACTATCCAAGCTAAAAGCCTTATCAGATAACTTGATCTTGCTTTTTCCTACTTGTTTTCTAGGGAACAATTCGTAGAACACGGTGGTCATAGGTCTCGAAATTACTTAGCTACATCAGGTGTTCCACAGGGCTCAAACCTGGGACCGTTGATGTTTTTAATTTTTATAAATGATATAACGTCAACAATCAATTGCCACCAGCTACATTTTGCAGATGATCTCAAAATCTATGCAAGTGTAAACAATGATAACGACTGTGCTAATTTACAAACTGAAATCAATAACTTTTCTGTTTCTGTTTCCTTAAGATGAAATATTGCTAAATGCAAGATAATGACATTTACTTGTAGGCAAAACTCCATAAAATTTGATTATCATATTAACAATTTTCCCCTTTAAGGATCTCGGTGTTATATTTGACTGACAGCTAAATTTCTCTAACCATATTAATCAAATGACCAAATCAGCTTCTAACTTACTCGGGTTTTTTGTTAGAAATTGGAGCTGTTTCTCAAATGTTGAAAGCTTAAAATTATTGTATTTTACATACATTCGATCGAAACTACAATATGCGGCACTCATATGATTTCCTATGTACCAAAACTCCATTTTACTAATTGAATCTATGCAAAGGAAATTTCTTATGTTTTTGTTTTTTAAATTAAATGGTTTTTATCCTTCGCGACGCACTGACAATGCACTTTTATTAAATATGTTTCATATACTCTCACTAAGCAAAAGAAGGAACTGCATTGCCCTTTCTTTTGTGTACAATATTGCAAATAATATTATTGACTGTCCGTCCCTTGTTAATCAGCTTTGTTTTCTGGTTCCTCACATGAACTCACGTGAAAATTACTGTTTTTGTTGCCCTTTCGGTCGAACTAACCTCATGCGCAAGTCACCAATTTTTAATTCCTGTAATATATTTAATTCTATATCTGGCGTCTGTGACATTAATCATGATAGCTTAGATAGGATAATACACTTATATCTTACAAGAAATCCGTAAAAATGGATCATATAATAATAATAATGTAATAATATATTCCATCATACTATGTTTTTCCTTTTTTTTTTTACACTTTTGTATTTCTTTTATTTTTATATTTGTAGTTTTGTAATTCGTATTATTATTTCTCTTTTAATTCATGTACACTATGTATCCTGTAAGTGGGTATTTATACCTGTTGGAAATAAATGTTAATTTATTTCACGTCAAGGTGCTCTCCATGACGAATTTACTTAATACACAACACACACGAGGCAACGGTAAGAAGGTGATTATGAACAGAGGGTAGGAACAGAGGAACTCATCTAAACCTATATTTTGACACGTCAGCTTATAAATTCCCAGAATATATATTTAAATTTTGCATTCGTGGTTACTTTATACAGAATCAGAAAGTGTTGGTATGGCAATAAGAGCAAGCGAGAGCGGCAAGCGAGAGAGAAGCAAGCAATCATGTATATGATTCTCTTGATGGGCGTGTCACTCTTTCCTCTGCTAGAGTATTGGTAGACGCCTTTATTGTGGGCGGTCGGTTAAATCGTTAACACTAGTGCAATACCTAAATCAACACTTTCCGAATGTGTATAATAGTGAGGTAGATAACGTGTCACCATTCTCCATTTTTTGGCTAGGAAATTAACAGCGATGGAATTAAAATTACATTGAAATAACCAGTGGTTGATGTCCCCAATATTTCCGTTACAGTCACAGAATGGATTATCGACAATTTTAATTTAATAAAATAATGATCGAAAGGCAACGAATAAATGTTACGAACATCTGTCTGTTGTACGGAAACTCGAGAAAGGGTGGTTTGGAAGGTAGGCGACTATATATGCGACCGTATTGATAATTTTGTATTTGCCTTACGTGGATCCATTTTTCTTCCCATTTTTTTCGCATATTCATTATGGCATTGGAAATTAGGTCATACTATTAGGTCAATTATTCCGGAGTGTCCCTTCATCCAAATAAAGACAACTTCCCTGTTCAATGCTCTCAGTTTTGTAACTTTTTCTCCAAAATATCCGTTATTATTTTATATGTCATAATGTGTTTTCTTGGATTTGAAATTGCAGTTAGAACAGATTGAGAGTCTGACATGATCCAAATTGTTACAAAGGAGTTATGATTTTCGATTGCCCACTATAGCGATGTAATGCTATTAAATAAGATTCGAAAATATTTTGTATTCAAATTTTAAAATTATAATTTTTTGTTAAATTTGTTATTGTATTATGTTTTGTTTCCTGGATCCTTGGTTACTTGAGCCTGGGGTTGGTGACTTATATTTACCCAGCAAGTGAACTGATCGCCACACTACTCCCCCGCTAATAAAAAGATCAGTCAGTCATTAAATTTGTCAATAGCAAAACGAACTTTCTTAATCGAAGGTGGAGTGACATCACATTTGTCAGATAATAAATATGCTGGTTTAATCCTGTCAATGTTTACCGTGACGGCTTTAGTTCCTTTAACAAAAGTAACCAATTTATCTGTACAGGACAACACTTTAAAAGGTCCATCGAACAGCGGAGTAAAATATTTTTTAAAACGTTCTTTCCGAACGAAAACAAAATTACAATTCGAGATGTTTGGGCTGACAAATGATTTGTAATTAACGTGGTGAACAGGTGGAATGAACGTTAAATTATTAAATGAAGTACGTAATTTAGTAATAAAATAAGGAATATCCGGACAAGTATATAATTTAATAAAAAATTCACCAGGTATTCGTAAAGTTTGACCAAAAACGAGTTCTGCGGAGGAACATTGCAAATCGTCTTTAGGGATGGTTCTGAGAGCTAATAGTATGATAGGAAGTTCATCTACCCAATGTGGTGTAGAAGACTTAGCTCTCAGAGCAGTTTTAAGAGATTTATTAAACCTTTCAATCATTCCATTCGAGGAAGGATGATATGGTGTCGTACGAATTCTATGAAATCCCAGAAATTTTGAAAATTCTTTGAACAGTTTTGATTCAAATTGAACGCCTTGGTCGGTTGTCACTGTGACAGGGACACCGAATCGACAAACATAATTCTGAAATAACGTACGCGCTACAGTTTCCGCAGTAATATCCTGAAGTGGATAAGCTTCGGGCCATCTAGTAAAACGCTCGATCACAGTAAGAATATAAGAACAACCTTTAGAAGGAGGTAATGGTCCTATTAAATCTATATGTATGTGGTCGAATCGTCCTTTAGGTATATCAAAGTCAGTAATCGGGCTCCTCGTATGTCTTGTCACTTTATTAGTTTGACAGCTAATACAAGTTTTTGCCCAGAGATTACAATCTGAAGTCATTTTAGGCCAAAAATAATTGGTAGAAACTAATGTTCTAGTCGCTTTGATACCAGGGTGAGACAAACCGTGAAAAATATCAAAAATTGTCCGTCTATAAACGATAGGAACATAAGGACGAAGTTTAGGGCGAGAAACGTCACACCAAATAAACTTGTCTGAATATGGAATTTTAATTTTCTTTAAATGAAAAGTTCTCTTCGTGTTCGATGAAGTATCTGATAATAAAAATTTAAGGTCAGAATCATCTTTTTGAGCTTCGCTCAATAAATTTAAGTCAAAGTTAATATCAACTAGGTTAGACTTTTGGGCTGAAATTGGGGAAATGCATTGTTGTAAAGAAGACGTATCATGCTCACGTGATAAAGTGTCTGCAACAATGTTATTTTTCCCTTTGATATGTCGGATTTCACAGGCAAACTGAGCAATGAATTCTAAATGTCTAATTTGCCTGGGAGATCTTTCAGTTTTAGTGAATAATGCTTTGACCAAAGGTTTATGGTCAGTAAAGCAAATAAATGTGCGACCTTTAAGTAAAAATCTGAAATGTTTAATCGCTGTAAATAAAGAAAGAAGTTCCTTGTCAAAGGAACTGTATTTTGTTTGTGCCAAAGTAAGCTTCCGTGAGAAGAAGGCTAATGGGGCAAGTACACCTTCGTCATCGCGCTGTTCAAGAACTGCCCCCATAGAGACATTAGAACAATCAACAGTCAGCGATAAAAACGAGCTATCATCACAACGTGGATGTGCTAAAAAGGTTGCGCCAGCTATAGCAGCTTTGGCTTTGGAAAAACTGTCAAGACAGTCGGTAGGCCAATCATTTATTATTTTAACTTTATCATGCAGTAATCTAGTACAAAGTGCATGTAAAGGAATTAAGATTTCAGCGAAAGAAGGTATGAAACGATGATAAAAGTTAACCATACCTATGAAACGCTGAAGTTGTTTGACTGTAGTGGGTAAGGGAAAATTATTTATGACATCAATACGTTCAGAAGAAGGTAAAATACCGGCTGAAGAAATATTCTGTCCTAAAAATGTCAAATGACTGACACCTAATATGCATTTTGACGGTTTAATATTTATGCCGTACAATTCTAATCTCTGAAAAACAAGTTTCAAGTACTCTAAATGTTCCGAACTACATTTACTTGCAATCAGGATGTCATCTAAATAGACGAAAATAAAGGGTAAACCTACTAAAACTTCGTTCATGAAACGTTGGAAAGTTTGGCCGGCGTTACGTAAGCCGAAAGGCATACGACCAAATTCAAACAAACCGAAAGGAGTAGTAATCGCTGTTTTAAAAACGTCACTTTTTGCGACACGTATTTGGTGATAAGCACGTACCAAATCTATTTTTGAAAAAATAACACAATTATACAACTGCGAGTTAAAATCATGGAGGTGGGGCAACGGGTATCTGTCAGGAACAGTAATTGAATTTAGACGACGATAGTCTCCACAAGGTCTCCAGTCGGAGCTTTTTTTTTTCAACCATGTGTAATGGTGAGGATACGGAAGAAGAAGAAGGTACACAAATACCTAATTCTACCATATTATTGAATTCGTCTTGAGCTATCTTGAATTTAACGCTATCCAACCTACGTGGGCGTGAGAAAGGTAAACGACCTTCAGTAACAATATGATGCTCAACGGAATGTTTAACTGGCAAATTGTAATTTGGAGAGCTAATTAAAGTAGGAAATTGTAAAAGTAATGCAGTGAATTCATTTGATGTGCTAAATAACTTAGGAGAATATGACGGACCATTGTTTGAAAATAAATATGTTGACAAACTAGTCATATTGTCGATTAAACATTTATGTTGTAAATCAACAACTAAACCAAAATGAGCTAAAAAGTCTGCTCCGATAATGGCGATATTTATATCTGCTATATTAAAAACGAAAGGAAATAACCTACGTAAGTTTAAATCAATTTTCAAAAATTTCTTCCCGAAGGTATCTATAACTGAACCATTAGCCGCTGTTAGTACAACATCGGGGTTTCTCCTAGTATTCGTTAATAGATTCCGAGGTATAATTGATAAATCAGCGCCCGTGTCAATGAGGAATTCTATTTTATTAGTATTATCAAATATAAAGAGACGAGGTTTACTATCCGAAATTTTAACGTCAGTTGTCAAAATATTATTGACATTTAGTAATTTTTGATTGTCGGTTTCGACATCTTTGGTGAAAGTGCACCAATCTCCTTGACATTCAAATGCTTTACGACCATAAAGTTGATGGTAATAGCAAACTTTGGCATTAGAAGGATTATATCTAACGCTGGTACCACTTCGACTGTTAGAACGGGGCCTCGAGCCTCTGCGATTTCTCGAGTGGAGTCGACTTCTACAACTATCGCAATAAGTTCCAGAAACTGTAGGAGTAGTGGAAGGAATTGAAGAAACTTTAGATTCAATAGCAAGTAATTGAGATGTAAAGATTTCCTGTTTGTGTAAGATTTGATTTAATGTGTGACTGACATGATTCCCTTTAGTAACGAAGAAATAATGATAAATGGCAAAACAATTCACTTACTAGATAAATAAAGTTTACTGCTTCGCCGTCTAGGATTGATTTAAATTAATGCAGTTTTGCTTCTTCGCCGTCTAGGATTGATTAGGAGAATGTTGGGAATATATACTTCCAAGTCTACGAATTTGAATTTGTCTTCTAATCAACAGCGGTTAGTAGCGCGAGCAGTTTCCTTTGGCCCCATAGTCTTGTCGCAACTGACACAGCTGTCTAGGAAATCCATGGGAGATAATTTTCGGCAAAACTATGTAAAAATGCTGTCAAGAGAAATCACGTCAGGGTCACCAATATAGCGATGTAATGCTATTAAATAATATTTTGTATTCAAATTTTAAAATTATAATTTTTTGTTAAATTTGTTATTGTATTATGTTTTGTTTCCTGGATCCTTGGTTACTTGAGCCTGGGGTTGGTGACTTATATTTACCCAGCAAGTGAACTGATCGCCACACCCACTTTAGACCTTTATCAATAGCTAGGGATTCCGCCGAAATTATTGAACAATGTTCATTTAGCTGGTATCCAAAAGATATTCCACTGCTTTTAATAAAGAAGCTCCATTCAACGCCATTTCCAGATTTGGATCCGTCAGTGAATAATTGATGAGTATTAGGGTATTTGGATGTTATTTCTAGAACTATTTGGTTATCATTTGTAGCATTATCGTATTTGGGAAAGATAACTTTGGCTTAAAAGAATGACAAGGTCCCCTCTTCACTTATGGAGCTATGACTTGGGATGGTTGTGAATACTTCGGCCGAGATAGGGTTTTTTTATTTTGCCAGTACGGTATTGTCAAAGTAAAGGGGTGGATTATTTCGTAAACTATTGATAGTACATTAAACTAGCAATCATGTAGAGCATTAAATTCTCTACACTGTATGTGTTGTGGACTAATATCTTACGGATTACAGCCCGTAAATAGTTATAAAAAAATAGTTTTTTTTTAAATCTCCCAAACTACCCATCGTACACTCAAAAATGTTATTATCAATTTTGTAGAGCACTAAATTCTCTACAATCTAGTGTTCTACAAGTTTGCAATTACATACTTTTATACTCGATCAATAGTTTTGAAAAAAATATTTTTTATAACTATTGCAAAAAAATCTTCTCGATATTGTAGGTACTGGATAATAATCCTAATTTCTGAATAGTTTGGTGCGGCATAATGTATCATAGAATAATCGGTCCTTATTTTATGGATCGAAATTTAAATCAAAATATTTATTTGGTAATTTTAAATAATTTTGTTTTGGACGAACTGAACAATGAAAATTTAGAATTCAGAAGAAACATAATTTTTCAGCAAGATGGACGCCCACCACATTCTAAAATTCTAGTTAGACAATGGCTAGACAGTCACTTCCACGACAGGTGGATTGGCTGCTATGGACCAACAGCATGGCCAGCCCGTTCGCCAGATCTAACCCCGTTGGACTATTTTCTATAAGGGTATTTTGGGCAAAAAGTATACGCAAACGATCTAACCCCGTTGGACTATTTTCTATAAGGGTATTTTGGGCAAAAAGTATACGCAAACGATTTCGAAGACGATGTAGATTTATTAAAGCAAAAAATTATGGATGCTGTTGCAACCATAGATGATGTGATCTCATCTATCTATGAAGAATTTGATTAATTGATTGATTGATACCAGTGTGCGGTAGGCATTGCTGCCACTCCCAGGTATACAGCTGGGCCTGCTACGTCCACGCTGGGTTGGACTAAGGTCATGCTTGTTGCCAGCAGCGAGTGCCACATGGCGCATGGTAAAGGAATATGGGATGGGACGTGTAGGTATTTGTGAGATGCGTTACCGCATTATGTCGTGAGGGAGCGTTTAAGCTCCCTTTTTTGTGCTTTTGGTTCTGGGTATCTGCCTCTTCTGAATCTTTGTGTGAAATATGTGTTGTGTCTTATTGTGGAGTGTTTATTACTGTTTATGCTCCTCTTTTTTTATTTCTGCTTCTTCGAATCTTCTTTTTCTGAGTCTTCTGATTCCTCGATTTCCGATGCTGGGTTGGATTTGAGTCATGCTTGTTGTCAGCAGCGAGAGCCACATGACGGATGGTTTTTTCATTTTTCCCCTCGCTTTCTTTCCCAGTTTGTTTATGATCCTCTCGATTGTTGTTTTCCACGTGTAACATGGTCTCCCTATTTTTAGTTTGGTGCTGTTCAGTGTTAGCGTTTTCTTCAGTAGGTTTTCTGCTGTCCTTTTTGTTTTAACCTTCTTGATCCTTTCCCTTATCTCTCTGCTTACCAGAATATGGTCTATTTGTGTGATTGAGCTTCCATTAGTCCAAGTGTTAATGCATGTTTGACTTTTACTCCATGTATTTCTTATTGTTAAGTCAAACATGTGTGCTAGGTTTTTCAGCGCGTTTCCGTTTTCGTTAGACCATGTGTGGAGTATATGTGCATTAAAGTCTCCAGGTACACGATTTCACTGCACTATGTATATGTATATGCTATGATTTACTGCGTTAGAGGGAAGCACTGTGGAAAGTTTTGGTTTCTGTACCTAATTAAACACTAACTAATATTTCTTATCAAGCTGATAATATTCCGAGGTATAAATTATTTTACACATTCACTTATACAATCTTAAATATAACTTCTATACGTTGACACTTTGTATTTAACTTTTTCAAGGGTATCCATTGGTGACAGAACACTATAAGTCATCACCCTGCCTACCAGAATATGATCTATTTATTGAGTTGAGTTTCCGCTGCTCTAGGTATCAAGATTGCTCTTTTCTGTGCGTATTTTCTTGGAAACCATTTTCCTGAGAGAAACCTGTATCACGCATACATACATTGAGGTGCCATAAGAATTCAGTCTGGATGCTACACACCCGACAGTGCCCCATTGATTATTTCTGATCTAATCTAAATTAAACTCTTTTGAATATTTTTAGCAATTATGAGAACCTCACCTGAAAGGTATACTTTAAGAGTAGTGCGCCACTGAACATTACGTATTCAATTTTGATTAAATTTGTTTGAATATTTTTAGTAATTATGAGAAAACACACTTGAAGGTTCATACAGGAAATCTGTATAATCACACTTTAATAGCGATGCATTACTAATTATTTCGGGTTATTATTATCACCATTATTATATCGTGCGTAATTCTCTTGATTGGCTGAAAGAAATTCGGTTTTGGCTATTAATTATTATTTGTATTTTTGTAATAGTTTGGTTTGTATATTTTTGCTGAAAGAAAAATATTTAGTGCCCTTATTTTAATTTATTGTCTAGGAACTATCAAGCAGTTAAAGCATATAGGTATAAATTTAAGTAAAGTGGTATAGTCGAGTGTAGACTTATCTTTAGCCTTAGTGTTGATTGATTTATGGTTTCCTAGAGGCTCTCGGGTTATTCTCCACTTTTTATGCACTGAGATATTCTAATCACCCACATTAATTAAATATTAGCTATATAACTTAACTGTTGTAATGTTATTTTACATATCACTTTGCGTATTATTTTCACTTATCGCATCAGCGTAATTTCGTCCTATTGTGCCGGCTTTTAATCGGGATTTAAGCCAGATTACTGGCACCGAACTTAAACGCATCCGATGTCTTTGAAATCACTCCGTTAGTCTTATCTACCTATGAAGAATTTAGAAAAATATTAGTAACTAGTAGGAGGCCAAATGTGGAATAGTTTTCAACTTAGTTTAATAGTTTTTTTTTTTGAAAATTGTTATTTTTTTATTTTGCAACTATACTCCGTATTTAAGTTTTTCTTCATAATTGAAAAAACTTAAATAAAACTTTCAATAAAAATGTAAAAAAAGGTAATTTGCTTAAAGTAAATTTCATATTTTCTAATTTTTTAAATATGTATCCTGTATACATTATTTTAAGTTTGACAACTATCTATGACTTCCTAAGACAAGCAACACTTTTGCTTTTTGCACTGTATTTATCAACATGGGTAAAAACTTCAATTCGACGTAAATTCGATACTAAAAAAAGAATTTTATACTTATTTTTTGTAATTGCCTCTATAAGTTGTAGAGGTGTAGAGACAATGAGGTCCACCTTCCGATTCCTCTGCGCATTCAAACTTCAGGGGCCAAGCTAGTAGTAGTACTTCAAAAAGTAACAATGCGCGTCCAAAATATTCATTAATAGAAATTCCTATTACCAATAAAAAAAATTATATTAATAGTTTTAGCCAAAAGTATGTTATACCTGTTGAATATGACTTTACCAGTATAGGTAATTATGTTTCCCGGACTTCATACTATACATGAAAGAACTGTTCAAAATCATTCATTTCGTATTAAATTTTTGAAGTTGTACGAGACTTTCTCATTTTGTTTCGATGAAAATTGGGTGAAGAAAAGGAGGGTCAAAGAAAATGCATTTTTGAAAATTGTAATAAATGCACTTTTTTTTAATAAAATTGAACTTTATTCCCTACAATCAAAAAAAAAGTGACGCACAATACCTCCGTAATACTTGAAGAATTAAAAAAATGTTATGTCGTCCGCCATCTTTGACCGTTCGGGTTTGGTGCATTATATTTGAACATAGATGCGTTTTATTTTTGCCAACTTTGGTGAAATTACTCCTTATCGAAAAGATATTCAATTTTGATTTTTTCGGCTATTTTTGGTGTTTTCTATATTTTCCAAGATGGCGAATTGACCTATACATATCGAACAGGTCTATAGTTTTTTTAACTTTATTTCAAATAAACCAGTATTTTCAAAATTCCCATTCGATTACTAGTACAAGAAATATTAATAACAACAAATATTAAGCAGATAAGTGCCACAGCAGTGGCGCGGTGCTTAAGGTGTTAAGCTTGCGACCACGGGGCTCCAGGTTCGAATCCTGGCTAGGGTATGGATGTGTAGTGGCGTTTTTCATGTGTTGCCGAGATGGTAGCAGTGAACTAGATTGCTGTTGTGTGAGAGACAACACAATCTAGTCGCTCTCCTCTCCTGAGTTCGAGTCTCAGCGGCGGCAGATGGCAATGTCGCAGGGAATGGGTGTTGTGATATTGTCTATGTGTGTGTGTCTGTCCTGATTGAGTGGCAGAATAGCCTACGGCTAAACTCCGTCAGGACATTAAAATAAATAAGTCGAAAAAAAAAAAAATTCTCGAAAGCGCGTCAAAAAGTGCATATAACTTTTGACGTACCGGAAATTTTTGGGCGCAAATATTTTTCATAATATCAGGAGGTTATAATACAAAAGAATCAGCAATACAATTTCACGTAGAATGTTGTTGCCGAAAATAACCAATTCAACTGTACTGCTATATTTATAATTTTCAAAATTTTTCAAATGTAACTATATTTCTAAAACTTGAAATTAGTAAGAAATTTCAAAATATATAATAATATAAAGAGTTTCTATTTAATAAGATAAAAGTTCTAATGTTCTAAAATTATGAACGAAAATGTAATAACAGGAGTTTTAAAAATTTACATAGACAAAAAACAAATGAGAAAAAATCATGTAGCTCCAAAACAGCTGTCTTTTTACAAAATTGGGTGGTCCTTAAGTAATGGTCCATAGAGCAACAGTGGGTTTCTGACATTAAAATATTACGATTTAACTAAACTTACCTTAGTACAAAAATTGATATTAACAGAGATACAGGGTGTTAAAGTCAATATTATATTTCTAAATTTCTCATACAACTTTTGAAGTTTTTCAAGTATTGTTGTGAAAATTGGTGAATGGCGGTTTTTTGAGATGAGAAATTCAAATCTGCTCCCATTTTTTGTGTAGATCCTAGAGGGCGCCCCATAAGCGTTGTTTAATGTGTACGTGTACTCTTAAATTTTTTACCCGCACTGTTACCCCCTCTTTTATTAAAAAATCCTAAACCTATCTCATTTTAGCGAAAAAAAAGTATACTTAGAAATTGACCGTTTTCGAGAAAATCGCATTTTAACATTCACCCTCATGAATCATTATAAGAAATATATAACGTAGTAGGCGCCGATACCAACAATACTTTTGACATTTAAAAATTGTAATGTTGACACTATTAGGTAGAATTAAAGCACGAATTATCAGGTTAATTAATTTTATTTGAAAAACAATGAAGACAAAATTTAATTAAACAAAATTATGATTTAAACAAGGGTTCAACGAATAAAAAACAGAATGGCAAAGGAAACTCAACAAAAGATATTATTATTTCAGAGTAAATGTTCAATATGTCCACCATTTTCCTCGATACACTTATCCATACGGTTCATAAAAGATCATATTAAATAATACTATTGAATCAAAAAAGGCTGCTGCTGCATTGATTTCTTGCCAAAGTTGTGCGTGGGTATTTATAGGATTTTTGTAAACAAGATCTTTCATTGCGCCCCATATACAGAAATCCAATGGGTTAAAATCTGGACTACGTGCTGGCCAAGGAAACGGACTACCACGACCAATCCAGCGCTCATGAAAAATGGTGTTAAATAAATTCGTACTCGATTGGAAAAATGTGGTGGAGCACCATCCTGCATAAACAACATATTTTGTCTCAAATTCAGTGGTAGTGCATCCAACATATCAATAAAGTCATTTTGTAAAAAAATGTAAATAATTGTTACCATTTAAATTTCTTGGCAATTCATGTGGTCCTAGAAAACGGCCCCCAATGGTCCCACACCAAACATTGATTTTGAACTCATGTTGAAAATGTCGTTCTCGCTTTATATGAGGATTTTCAACTTCCCAAAAATGGTTATTTCTTAAATTGAAGATACCTCGGCGGTTAAATGCAGCTTCATCTGTAAATAATATTCTGTTGACGAATGAGTAGTCAATATTTTGTCTACTCCGAATATCACTTGCAAACTGATATCTCAGTGGAAGATCGGCAGGCAATAAATTTTGAACTGGCGTAAAATGGAATGGATGGTATTTTTCTGCATGCAATATTTTTAGAATGGAAGTTTTACTGATTCCTGTAGCTGCACATAATCGTCTTGTACTAACTTGTGGATCATCTGCAATGCGAACTAATATTTCTTCTTCTTGGTCAGGCGTAATAATTTTCGGTCGACCTAAATTATCACGTTTAGGACGAAATGCACCACTTTCGCCTAAATTTCTGAACAGATTTTGAAATAGTCTACGATCAGGTTGTAATCTGTTTGCAAATTTTCGCAAATATTCACGTTGCGCAGCACGTCCATTGTAATTCAGTTGACAATAAATATTAACCATATCTCTCATATCTGAGTTTGAATAATTATTATGTCTCGGCATGTTCTGATTTTCGTTAATTAACTGATATTAAGAAAAATAGATAAATAAAATTGCAAAAAATGAATGTCACGACAATTTTTAAATGTCAAAAGTATTGTTGGTATCGGCGCCTACTACGTTAAATATTTCTTATAATGATTCATGAGGGTGAATGTTAAAATGCGATTTTCTCGAAAACGGTCAATTTCTAAGACTAATGACAAGTATACTTTTTTTTTGCTAAAATGAGATAGGTTTAGGATTTTTTAATAAAAAAAGTGATAACGTTACTGGTAAAAAAGTTAATAGTTCATTTACATCTTAAACAATGCTTATGTGGCGCCCTTTAGGATCTACACAATAAATGGGAACAGATTTTAATTTTTCATATCAAAAAACCACCATTCACCAATTTTCACAACAATACTTGAAAAACTTCAAAAGTTATATGAGAAAATTAAAAATATAATATTGACTTTAACACCCTGTATCTCTGTTAATATCAAATTTTGTACTAAGGTAAGTTTAGTTAAATCGTAATATTTTAATTTCAGAAACCCACCGTTGCTCTATGGACCATCACTTACGGACCACCCTGTATATAATATTTTAATTTTCTAGCCATCTAAAAATAATTTAGCACCTAAGCACTTCTGTACACTGCGTACCAATTATACGCCATTTACAAATTTCAAATATCTTCATTATTTTTCGGGATAATGGCTCGGGAACTTTTAACTCAAACACCCTGTATATATATTTCTAAATATTATTTAAACTGAACATTAACGATAATTTCCAAGAGTTTAGATAAGTAAGGTAAGATATTTATAGGACAAAGGTGTTGCTGTACGAATTTTAGATATGAACAAAATATAATATTTTGAGGCCCCTGTATACCGGAAGTCTATAGAAAATGGCAACATGCCACAAACCAGCAGTAAACAACTCTACGACCCATGATAATCTAGATGGCAACTTAAATGGTTGGGCGTTCAGCGAAGTCGAAGATATCAGCATCCGAGGGATATCCGACTGAATTGATCGTAGCCGGATGCTAGCGTCGATAACCTCTCATAACTTTAGTCTTTACCCTTTTCGTGTACAACTATTCAAACCCTGCGACCAGGAGATAATATTCAACGCACAGAAAGTTTTGCCACTACTCATTGAAAAACTAACAAATCTCGAAGGAAATTTTTATTCGCTAATGAGACTGAGTTCAATACACGCGCGGATGCACATGTTTGTTCATTCGATAATGATTTGATAATCCTTGCGATTTGATGTAAACAACTTGAGAATTTTAATTATATAAGATGAAGTGGCGTCTCAAACCAATCAGTCGGAGTTTGGAATGAACTTACATTTTTTAATCAACACATACTGAACTCGATACGTAACCACACTATTGGGTTGGGCACTTCGAGTCGCCTTTTTGGAGCACAAAAAGTATATTGTGAACAATATATGGACATGCCAACACATTGTCTACAGGCGATACAATTTCAGGAGCCAATATGGAGGTTGGATGCGCCCTCTACACGATCCAATTTGGCAGTGTGTTTGTTATAGAACATCCCAGAATTGACCTAAGTCGAAAACTGAATAAAATCATTTAAAGACATTTTTGAGCATAACATAAAAATTTGAAAGCCGAAAACTAGCATAAAAGGACTTGCAAGACGTAAAGCACAACCAGTTAAATATGACGTATATTTTCCGGTGAGGCCGGAAAGTGGTCACTTTTGACACCTTAGCAACGTTTTGGTTACTCGGGCGCCACCTTTACAATTTTTTTACGTGGGGCAAAGGTCCCACACTAGCCTCTTAGCACAGCCTGTTGCAGTAGGGCTAGGATAACTACAGTGGAGAAAATAGTAACTTCCAGTGGGTCAATTGGGGAAATTAGACTTTCACACACACACTCAGTAAAACGCATAATTCGGTAAACAATATCTATTTATTCCGTATAAGCTACAATATCAACTCTAAATTAGTCTAAATCTACTAATATATACCAGACAGTACCCAGGCTATGATATGACTATCGTGCAGTTACGGTGCGGTTACAGCGATGTTACTTATGGCAGACGGGAGGGAAGCAGCGGTATGACGTGAATTCGAGGTAATAGCGGTGATGGATGGTTAACGGCGCGAAAATGACAAGGTGACAGGTTACAATGCAGGTATCGACAATGCAGGTATCGAAAGCTGTTAGGTTATGTACAGTCGTTAGATACCAGGAAGGAGCAAGCAAACAACAACTAATGTAACAATAAGAAAAATGGCGACTCAAGGTGTCAGACTTGGCTAACACCAGGAAACCTAAAGCTGAAAAGAGATGTACGATTAGTTAAAATAAGGCGGCGTTCTGCAGCTCCTAACCTGAAAACAGTTAAACAAAGAATAATAATATGGCCACGTCCCGATTTCTCCGCATTAGCAAATACTACAAAGACTTCGGGAACGCTTTCTCCGTGCCCACAGGGTAAGCGCACTAGCACATATTACGAATACCCTGAGCACAGTGAGCACACCGGAGCTAGCCACGGGAACACGACTGTTGGCACCTGGATGTGAGCTCGTAACCTGGACCTGAAATTGGGTGGGCGTCTTGCTTTCTCCGCATTAGCAAATACTACGGAGACTCCAAAACGCTCTCTCTATGGACACAGTTTGCGTGGACTAGCAGATATTACACGCACCCTGGGCACATAAGAGTTACCAGACAGTAATTAAAATTAAAAGGATATCCTGATTTCTCCGCATTAGCAAATACCACGAAGACTCCAGGAACTTCTACTTTATGGCCTCAGGATACCCGCACTAGCAAATAATACGGATACTTTGAGGGCACAACCAGTAAAATAAACACAAAGACAAATAAAAGTTCACAATATCAGCCAAGCCGCTACCTATTATAATTATTACTATTATTCTTACTTATACCCTCTAGTTGCTCCTGGCGCGTCTGGTTGAATACGGGGCTGTACACCGACTGACTTCTGGACTGGCACGTATATCTGCTTCTAAAGCTCGTGAGGAACTTAACGGTCGGTACTGTCACAGTAGAGAAAAGACCAGTAGTTTCACTCGCAGCGGTCCCTTGATATTTGTTGTACTCGATTTTATTTTTTTTAATTCACTGCGCATCTACTGTTTGTATTCCACACGCATTTCGTCGATAGTGGGGACTGTTCAGAAACGTAAACGTAAACAAAAATAAACATCCGCCCCACCCTATATCATCACTGCCGTCCACTGTCGTCGTGCCGTCCACTGCGCATCGAATAGTTTAAGCCCACGCGCATCGCATGCGCACTGAAAATCTTATACAACTGTTCCGGCTGAGTCGGACTACTGGTCTTTTCTCTACTGTGGTACTGTTCTCAACAGCTAGTTGACTCGTATCCCTTCTCTTGCCCGGTAGTGGGAGAAGTGAATGCGCTTAGGCAATGAGTGACGTAGACGGGTTTGGCGACTGGCCACTTGCTCGGACATCTCTGTTCGCTGCTACTACTTCGCTTCGACCAGGTCCTGCGCACTCCTATTATATTTCAAAACCATCGTGTTCAGTTGGAACTTACGTCGCTCTGTCGCTACTTATACTTGAATCACACGACGGCTGCGCAAATCTGTATCTTGCCCGACTGTCACTACTGTCAGTTGTCGCGCCATTTTTGTTTACATGTCTTTCTTTGTGCTCTGGACATTAAGCTAGTAATTATTAAATCCATAGAGCAGGAGCGCAGAAGGTCTTCTATGGCAGGAGTCCATTTGCTTATTTGTAAATAATGTGAGTTTCCAATGAAATTGGCTAGAAACGACGCTGTTCTTTTGAATATTAAAAACTGTAATGGGTTTTGAGTGTTGTGTTCACGTCGTGTTGCGACTTCGAAAAATTCCAACATGCATAGGTATTATTGATTTGCAAAGAACGTGACTCCCAAGAAATTGACTAAACACGAAAGACTGATGGGTTGTACACTTCTGTGCAATGAAATCCCGTATACCTCCCTCGCCTTATTAAATCATTCTTTATTTATTTGTCAGTGTCATATTTTCGCAATGCCAAAATTAACTGAACATGAAAAAATTTTAATTTTCTCTAAAATTGAAGAGATATGGTCTATCAGAGCAATTGTTAACCATTATCAATTGAATAAAAGTAGTTATGAGTGTGAAGAAAAGTGAGAAGAGGAAGGAGAAGCACTCCTTGGCTATTTGAGGAAAAATCCGTTTCAAACAGCAGGAGACGCTGTGTTCATGACACATTTTCTGGTGTCGAGGTCAGCAGCTAGCCGAAGGATAGGAAAATCGAAAATAAAAAACTGTACAAGTGCCAAGAAGATCATATTAACAGAAGAACAGAAGCATTATAGAGTGAGATCCCAGAGCCGCCAGACCTACGTCATTTTAGCAAAGCTAATATTTTGACAACAAATAGTGTAATATCTAGTTAAGAACGTATGCATATTTGCTTGTTTGAAAGTGGGGCCCTTTTGCAGAAAACAGGTACAAAAAGTACATAAGAATTTTACTCAGTACGTTAAATTATGATAGCTGGATTATTTTACAAGTGACACGCTAACTACATGGTGTAAGCGTCAGCCTCTAAATCCGAAGGTCCGAGGTTCGATCCCTGAGCGTTCTCAGTTTTTTTTTTTTCAAATATACGTACTAATAAAAAAAGTTATGGCCAAAAATAATAAATATTTCCCTTTCGGTTGTCTCTTTCTTGGTAATCGCTACCTTAAGTTAATATTTGTTGAAAAAAAAAGCTGAGAACGCTCAGGATCGAACCTCGGACCTTCGGATTTGGAGGCAATCAATATCAATCAATAAACAATTTATTAACAGTTTTATACATTTATGTGCCTCACCGGATCCTAGCCCGGAGCCAGCCAGACAACCACGGCGAACATCGCCGAGGTGGGTGTGAGGCTGGGCGGAGTAGGTCCGGTTCGGCTTGGAAGTAAATTCGAGGGGGGGGGGTAGAATCTCCTGTCTGCCACGTGCAGACTTAAAAGCTAGATTTTTGTGTGTCCACATGGACCTAAAAGTAGCTTAAAAATAAATATAACACTGAGAACACTAAAATCGTAGGCGAGCGCACTTCGTAATTTTGATTGTTGATACGGGTTTGGAGGCTGACGCTTACACCATGTAGTTAGCGTGTCACTTGTAAAATAATCCAGCTATCATAATTTAACGTACTGAGTACAATTCTTATGTACCTTCTGTACCTGTTTTCTGCAAAAGGGCCCCGCTTTCAAACTAGCAAATACGCATACGTTCTTAACTAGATATTACACTATTTGTTGTCAAAATGACGTAGGTCTGGCAGCTCTGGGATCTTGGACTATTATGTTTTGACCTTAAAGTTTTTCCTGTATAGATATACTGAGAATAATTGCAATTCCATATTATAGGAAAAGTTTGTATCTAGCTGCCTTTAAAAGTTTTCGTAAACTAAACAAAATACATCCTCTTATGAATATAATCGGATAAACGTCTATTTAACTGCATGGGAATCCCACGTCAGTTAATCAATGAACACAAAGATGATTCGTTCAGTTAACGTAATGAAATTTAAAAGTTTCTCTGACAAAAGCCCTTGATTTGAAGCAGTTCCAGAGTTTATTTGCTTACACATACAAAGAACTTATAAATAATATTAACTATTTTGTTTCATTTATATAGTCATGCAAATAAAATATTTTAGAAGGGTCAATAGGAAAAAGCCAAAATGATTGAATATTATAAGAACTGTCTTATCTGAATAAATAAAGAACGCTTTTGTAACTTGAATTTTGAATATCTTGAACACGAATCAATAGAATTCCAAATATTTTGTTGTGTGGTATTCAGGGGAGGAAGATCTTTCAAATGAGATACACTTGCCCTATAATTTAATTTAAAATTTTATGGGTTGAAGATACGGCGCGAAAGGATGAAGCGATTTGCAGATGAGATATTTCAAAAGATGTCCCCTCGTAAATGAAGTCAACTTGTCTGACTATTTTTAAAAAATTCGTTTGAACTACCCGAAAACCGGCTGTTTTTAATGTCCTACTATGTTCACCAGAAACCTCAATTTTGCTTCAAAGACAAGATAGAGGCATAAATATTTGATGGCCTGTTTCATTTTCATTATTCGTGAGATTTACTTTTGCAATTTCAGAGAATGAGAAGTGGAGTTAGCCAGGAGTCAGCTCTGCTTCGAAACTGTTTACATTATTCGCGTACAAGTGGCTCCATGGGATCGCAAGACATTTTAGAGGTAATTTTAAAGGAAAATTGCTCAGATTATGATGTAATGTTCGTGTACTCAATTTAATGGGCCATTTTAATTAAGGAAGCACGGAAGCGTGCCTGATGGGTAAAGTTCAACGCTTATTTCTTGATATACAAATTAATTTTTATTACAAAATTTTATTAGTTTACAAGACTACAAGTAGTTTTAATAATGGTTATGCGTTGGCTCTATTTTAAATATTCTATTAATATTATTATAGTTAGATATGGGACATCCCTTGTCAACCGGAATACTCACCAGAGAGAAAATATTTTGGGACTCAAAATTTTCATTAATAATATCAGTTTAGACAGCAATGTGGCGATTTCGAAAATTAAATCGCTTAAAAATTCATCAATTACACAGCGAATTTATTCACGAAAAATCTGAAACTGGTCACAAAATTTGCTCTTGACTTTACCATGCCAAATACCGTATTTAATAATATGATGACTAAAATGATAATAGTACTGTAACTAAAAATTTTAATTTAGAATATGGATTAGATTTCGTTTTTTTTTGTAGTTTAATAGTAAATGCATTCAATATTATGCGGGGGCTTGCCATTCTATACTTCCACATCGTGGAAGCATAATAACGGTATAGTAATATTTGACATTTTTTTTTTCAGATAGGCTTAGAATGACCTTGAAACGTCGAGATTTTAAGTTAGCAAAGTAAGCAAAAAAATTCTGTCTTTCTGTAACTTTTTTTGAGCGCACGATTACTTCAGAACGGTTTGTAATATTGACTTGAAATTTGGTACGCATATGTATTATAACGAGATCTGGAATTAGAATATATTTTTTAATCTCATTCCGTCAAGGGAGGTAAATGGAGGCAAATAGGTAAAGCAAGCAAGTATGAGTCCATAAAATTGGGATTTAGTGTATGCAAGAGAAACCAAGGTATCAAATTTTTTATGGCATTTTTATTGCAATTTTAACTTGAGAAAACAGGTATTTCAAGACGATTTTCGTTGAATAGTATGATACTTGAAAAGTATGATACTTAAAAAATGTTAAAGATCAAAAAGAAAGAAATGCATTTTATCCTTCTTATAATTAATAAATAAATAGTTTCGGAGATATGGAAGTTTAAAAATTGCGAGCGAACGTTTAATTGATTATATAACGAACTTTTCCTCGCCAGTTAGGTAAAATTTAACTTTCCATAACTACTTACGAAAAGTTGAATGTTTTGGCACTTACGTCAGTTTTGAAAAGTGTCATTTTATGTGTCAAAATTAGAAAAATGCATTCTTGACGTTACGAAACACATTTTTCGTAACTGTCAATTTAATTACAGTTATGTTACTAGTTATGTAATGAATTTTTACGTAACTGATTATTGAACCATTTGTTGACATCAATTTTCAAATTTCTTAAACACTTCTTCATTCCTGCTTTTTGATTTACCAGGTATTATTGGATTTACTGCTAAATTAGCCGATTGTTCTATATTAGATGGAATATACATATCTGAATGAACCATTTTCGACTTAATTTGCTTAAAAAAATTCAGCAGATTGACAAGTAAAGTTTGTTTATCTAACCCCGTCATGAAAAGTCAAATTTTAAATGCATTTTTGACGTTACGAAACGTTACATTTTTCATAACTGTCATTTTCATTACGTAACTAGTTATGTTAAAAAGTTTTTACGTAACTGATTATTGAACCAATTTGTTGACACCAATTTTCTAATTTCCTATATACTTCTTCATACCTGCTTTTTGATTTATCAGGTGTTATTGAATTTACTGCTAAAGCCGATTGTTTTAAGTATATCAGATGGAATATCCATATCTGAATCAATCAATTTCAACTTAATTTGAATTTCAAAAAATTCAGCAGATTGACAAGTAAAGTTTGTTTATACAAACGTCAATCCGTACTAACGCTCAGGTAAAGCGATAAACAGAGAATTTATTTTTACGGCTGCAAGCGGTAGCTATGATGGGAACCATATAATAGTATTTAAAATAAATTGTCATTTCTTTTCTAATTTAGAGCGGGATTAGATAAAATTTTGTACTTAACATGTTATGAAAACAGTAATTTTACTTGACTCATGTAATAGTCTAGGTGCCCGCGTACATAAATGCAATTTCTACATATACTCGCCTAGTCTATCACTTTTTTCCTCTGCGAAAATTTTCATAAACGCGGCGGCGTTCATCCTCGGCATGAAAAAGACGATTTTCACGCGTCGGACTGGAAAATCGGCAAATACATTTTGTCGGACAATTTGAAAATTGGATTCTACATATATATTCTATATATTTCTACAAACTGTCCGACAAAAATTTTGGAACGTTAATGGTGTCTACTACCCTAAACATAACATTTTTTCAAGATTGCTTAATAAAAATATCTAAAATCCAATTTTCGAATTGTCGGACAAAATATATTTGCCGATTTTTTAGTCCGACGTGTGGAAATCGACTTTTTCATGCCGAGGAGGAACGCCTCGTTTACGAAAATTCTCGCAGAGGAAAAAAGTGATAGACTAGGCGCAATTATGCCGTACAAGAAGTTATACGAGGATACGTATAAATTGCATTTACGTACGCGGGCACCTAGACTCGCTTGCTCGTTTTGGCAAATATTACATTCGTCATGTAAAATTACTCTTTTCATAACTGGCTACGTAAATAACTATTATTACTACGGGAGCCCACCCTGAGTGTCCGTGCACCATCCCCCCCCCCCCGATCCTTGGGGACAATGTTTTTAATAAAGATTAAAGCTAAGGAACGATTGCAAATATGGTTTTTGTCATTTAACACAAAAATTAAAAAAGATGGAGAAAAACTTTCTGCACAAAAAACAAAGTGCATAAAATTTTCTATAATGTTGTTCCTATACAATATTTGGAGAGGAGTTACCATTTTCCAGATATCATTGTTACTGTTTTCGAGATAAATGTCTGCAAATTACAATATTATTATTATTATTAATTTTTCTCAGTTTATTTTATTTTTTGTTATGTTAATAATATAAAATTATATTATACGCCTTACAATAATTGTCACAGTTATTTCCTCTAAGTAATTTACCGATATATAAATTTCCATGTTTTCTTAATTTTGGATTCATTTATCTGGAAAATGGTAACTCCTATCAAAATATTGTATAGAAACAAAATTGTAGAAAATTTTATGGACGTTGTTGTTTGTCCATATTTTTTAGTTTTTGTGTTAAATGACAAAAACAACATTGGCAACAGTTTTTTTTAACATATGGCTGCCATTTTCAAAGTACAGCCAGTATTTTTTTTTAGGACATGTCTTAAATTGTTCCTTAATCTTTATGAAAAACATCGTATCCAAGGATCGGGCGGGGTACAGCTAGGGAGGGCTCCCCGACTATATATATAAATGTCAATCGATAGTAACGCTTAGGTAAAGCGATAAACTCAGAATTTATCTGTACGGCTACAAGCGTAGCTATGTTTAGAACCGCAAAATAGTATTCAAAACAAATTGCTATTTCTTTTCTATTTTAAAGCGGGATTAGATAAAATTCTGTACTTAACACGTTATGAAAAGTAATTTTATTTGACTCATGTAATTAGCAAAACTCGTTCGCTTTGTTCGCTCGTTTTGGCAAATATTACATTCGTGAAATAAAATTATTTTTTTCATAACCGGTTAGGTAAATAATTAATGCAATGTTCGTTGAATAAGATTTTTTCAACTGTTCAATTATTCTGAAGTGTACTTGATTTATTTAATAATTCTCTTGATGGTTTTAAAAATCAAGGCAAACGTGCTATACTGAAGTAATTGTCATTATTATTGTTGCTATTAGCTTTACCATTACTTCGCTTGCCTTTTCTCTTAATGTTCACTAATTTGTAAGATTCATTATTAAAATTATTACTACCTTGTAATAGTATATTATTCAACGAGAATGTAATGATGGCTATTACTCGCGAGGATGACGTTTACGGCACGAGCAGAAGGCGAGTGTTGTAATTTACCCGAGTGAGTAATAGCGTGAGTAAACTACTATGCTTTTTCTACGACTGCTCTCATCGCTTGAATCATTTTTTCACAACAAACTTGTGCAAATTAATAAGAAAAACCTGATAGTAATTTTAAAATTTAAAGAAACCTAGATGTCCATGACATATATTGATATTTCTACGACAGATTGAATTAAGTCATGGCGATACACGAAATTTTTGAACTTTAAATCGTGATTGTGATTGCTCCACAACTGTTGAACAATGAACTCTTGTTATTGAGTAATGAATTATTACCCACGGCTATGAGTAATGAACTTCATTACTTGTTCAAAAACGTATCTATAATAAATGAATTATTCAACAGTAGTAGAAAAAATAGAAAAATGTATTTATACGTAAGTAATAAATAACTAACCACGTGACGTGTCCGAAACCATACCACGCCTCCTGATGACGCATGTAAATGGAGGAATAACTGTTTATACGATGAAAGAAGCTAAATTTAGCTTCTAGATTTATTAACTTGGTTTACCTGCTATACACGTGTGAATTCGGCATAACACAATGTAACAACATCAACTCTGAACCGGTATGCTGGAGAAAGCCGTAAAATCCACACACAAATAAGACGATTTACGCCTCGTGGACATAAGTCGTTTATTGTAGTCACAGGCGGATCCGACGACTGCTCCAGGGACACGTCTATAGGGATTGATTTAGGCTAAGAAATTTCCGGGGAATCTAAATTGGCTTAGATGTTTGATAAGGGTCTAATGGGAGATGACCACTACATAATCTATGTGACTGACATTCGCACAGTAGAAAGAATAATTGTTTAGGATATGTTGAACGAATGTGTCAATATGTTACCTTGTCATTTGGGATGGATTTAACCAAATATTAGAAAATTGACCGTATGTTTACATATCACTGTGTCAATATTGTTTTAGGATAAAACAAGTTTTCATTAAAATGTTTGTAGTACAGTTAAATCAGAAATTTATTTGAACCAAATTCGCAGCTGATTTTTTTCCTCACAAAAATATGTCTTTAAGAAATTAATGATATTTGTTAGAAAGGAAGAAATAGGCAAATTTTACTGCTAAAGGTATAAAGATTTAAGTGTTGCCAAGCTATGTAACGAATGGAATATTAGACAAAAGTAACAAAGAGTTTGTTTGCATCTGACCTTAACAAATCTACAGTTCTGACTGCAACTTCGAGGAAATTTGAAAGTTTTTGCAACTGGTCAGTCAAGACTACCATTTGGTTTTTTATTCTATATAAATATGAGGTTTTGCGACGATATCCACTGGAATTATGGACCTTCTAATGTAGGATGGTTAAAAAAACTAAGAAATAGGCAAATTTTCCTGCTTAAATATAGAAAGTCCCACGTAACAAATGTGTAATTACTATTTTTTTTTAATATATTTATTTAACGTCGGCCTATTTCCGCTACCAGGGCCTAACACCGACGCCAGGACCTCTATTCTGTAATTATGGGGGAGGGTGAGCATTCATCGTGCGAAGCGAGAGCTCCCATCACACGCATCTCACCCGACCGTCCTAGAATGCATTCCGTGCAGTGAATAGGTGGTGAACGTCAAGTGATTAAGTGAGAATAGTCGAATTTACAACCAATTAGGTTGACGCAAAAGCATCAGCTGTTCAGTGTACAGTTGTTATTTTATTGTGGTTATTCTTTTTAAAGTTTAGTGTTGCCACCTATGAGTGAAAAGTTATCACTTTATGCTCTGTGGTGATTCCTGAACATCGTATGGGGGGCTTGTATGAAAGGAGTTACCACTTCGATTATATCACGAGCAAGTTCTTTGCTGACCCTGATTCTCCTTATAAGTGCTTGGTCGGTTAATGATGCAAAAGGGTTAATCCTATGAAAAACTTGCCGTTCCCCTTCCAAATCCTCCTCGGCATCACGAAGATCTCGTAATACCTAGAATTTATTTATTGACCAAAAACTTCGTAAGGATATACCCTCGTTATTGGTAATATATATTTAAAAAATATTACTATAATAAACTAAAAGTAATTGTAATATTTGCTAAGAATTATATTATATATCATTCGCGATGAGCAAATCCGCAATGACCATTCTGTTTAACAGATTTGACAACAATAATGTTTGGCCGACGCAAACTGTCATAAAAGTAAGGTTAGGATCACCGTTCTCCCGAAGAACTGACGGATTCCCTCACGATTTACCAGTAAATGTGAGTTCACGCATTTTTCGCACGTGGTGATCACTTCCGTAGTCACAGAATAGACTTTTATTCATTTTCAAGTGAACTCCGCCCACTTCTCACGGGAATGCGCTTTCACGCTTTAACAGAATAGAGGTCCAAGAGACGAGCTACCCCCAAACTGGAAATTTTGCCGAACCTCTTCACGTAAGAAGAGTAGGGATCTTTTACTTGCCTAACATTTAATAGACAAGGGACCGCCTGCTTTACATCCCCTCCGAAGGATGGTATATCCACTACGTAATCCTCATCTGAAATTACATAGCTTCCGCGTATACACTGATATACAAGCCGCTAGAAGGTGGGACGAGATCGCTGTGTTTCCCAAGATGAGTGGGTCACCCATCCAAGTACTAACCGCGCTGCACATTGCTTCACTTAGAGTATCGATGATACATACACAAACCAAATCAAATCAAATCAAATATATTTATTAACGTTTAAAGACATGAATGCGCCTCAGCTGGGTCCAGTCTAGAGCCGATCACCCCACCGCGGCGTGCAACGTTGCGGTAGGTAGGTGATCGGGTGGAGGGGTTTAGCTTCGGCTGTAACAACAGATGAAATTGGGGCGTTAGGGCTCCTGTTTAACATATATAAAAAACTTAAACCTAACAATTTCGTTGAACAATAATCCGGGAAGATATTAAAATACTTAGAAATAGCTAGAACTACGAAGAAACAATTGCATTTTTAACACACGCGCACTGTTGCACGCGCGCACTAAATTTGTGGAAGAAAACCTTGTTGTCCATACGGGAAAAACTTAGTGAAAAAACCCGTTCGAGAGTCGGATTTATCCAGTGGTCTACCTGCCTCTGGAAGGATAAGGTGAGGGGAGATTATGATTTTAAAAGTTGGGATTTACTAGCAGTTATTGGTCTAAAGGGAATTTGGAAGAAGAACAAAAAGGGACAAAAGAACAAAAATTGACAAAAATAATAAAAATGAAACTAATGAGGGAATAGAGGGGGTACAAGTAAAAGGTGGTGAAAATAAAAGGTGGTGAAAGGAAATTGTGGTATAGGAAAGATGTGGCTAGGGAGGTTGTCGAAAGATAGGCAACGCCTGGTATGGTAATAGGTGTTTCAGGTTGAAAAGTATGGCATTATGCTGTCTGATTCGTGTGATGTCTCGGGTTAGCGGACTTTCGCCCAGTTTGAATTGGTAGAATTTTTGGGAAGTTTCCCGGACGAAGTCCGCTAGTGGGGTTATGTCGTGGCAACGTGCATAAAGATCTCTGAGGGAGGTGTACCTACCGGAGTCTGAAATGAGGCGTATAAATTTATGTTCTAAAACTACAAGTTTCCGCATTGTCATGGCCGGGATGCTGCACCACACTGGCGCCGCGTATGTGATGGCTGATCTGATCACCATCGTATGTTACATACTCAGTGAAGACGCATCTACGCTCGCCCCACTGTGTAATTAATAACTCAACTGATTTTGGTAAAAAGTATATATAAAGATTTTATTTTAATATGTAAACGTTGACAATGATAATTACAAGTATTTATGATGTTTTCTTAAATTTTTCATTTTTACGGAAAAATTACTTAACTATAGTGACACCGACTCAAAGAACAGATAATTTGTTATCTTCAATACTTCCTAACAAAGTAACTGTCCATATAATAGACTCATCCTGACCAAAATTCACTAGAACAATAATTCTACTGTTTAAGCATCTCCAACATCTCACTCATGCAATATCTCAAAACGTACCCGAGTCAAAAGTTTAGTCATCACATCCGCAATTTGATTTTTACTGTCGACATACTTTAAGTCTAAAATTCCTTTATGGCATTTTTCACGATCAAAGTGGTGCCGCACTTCAATGTGTTTCGATTGTCTGTGGAATTTAGAATTTTTGGCTAGTATTGCAGTTATTTATCAAAAGTTTTGGCCTACTGCCTGCTGATATGGAACATTACTGCTCACAAATGAATCATTAATATCCTTCGCATGATATTTTTATAGCATTTGATTCTGCCGTTCTTAATTTTTCTAAAATCTTTTTTACTTAATTACGTTGATAAAAAAAATATTGACTTATCTTCTAAATGCAGTATCTGCATCCCAAAAAAACAATCCAGTGATCCAGTTGTTATCTTGAACTCTCTTTTCAGATAGAGCATAAAATCAACAAATAGTTTATTCCAGGAACGCAAAGCTTCTTTCAATCCATACAAACTCTTACACAGTTATCTATATAAGAAAGCATCATATGTATTGTATCGAATCTGGCAACAAGCTGAAAGTCTCATCATAATCGATTCCTGGTCTTTGCAAATAACTATTCGTCTTGCTTTGAAACGATCGAAACTTCCATCTGCTTTTGTTTTTACTAGCAAAATCCAGCGATTCTGAGTTTCTTACCTTTTGGTAAATGTATTAAATTCCTAATGTTATGCCATTGCTGAACTGTAAAGGTACCTTCAGCGAACACGTAGTCGTTCAGATATCTAGTTTTTCTGGTTTATCATTTAGACGCCATATTTCCTTCATCTTAACTGTGCAATTTTTTTAGCATATTTTCTCAATTAAATAAAACGTCAAGACTCAATACAACTTTATTTTTTCTTGGAATCCATACTCGGTAACCGTCTTTTTCACCACACTAACCATCGAAACTCCCCCGGTGCTTTTCCTGTCCCATTTTTTCCTGCTGCTTTGATGTATGTACAAAGCACCAGAAATACGTAGATGATCAATATTAACAGTTTCTGTCCTCTTCTTTAATCAACATGGGTCTTGTTCAGTTGAGTACTGTATTGATCGCCTCTGTCCAAAGTTTAATTGACAGATTTTTAATAAATCATGGAATACGCACTTTCAACCAATATACGATTTGATATGCGAATCCAGAGGAAGGCTGAGACTCGAACTCAGGAGAGATAACAGCAAATGACTGCATTATCGTTCTCAACTATTTAAACATTTTGAAATCATTTGATACTTTGGCAAATGTGCCATATCGTTGTTATGGCCACACAGGTGAGTTAAGCGGGGTTTTCGTAAGTACAACTCGTTATTACTATGATAGTACAATCTTCTTATCTTCTTCTCCTCCTCCCTCGGTATCCTCAAATATAGTAAAATTAGAGTTACCAGTGTTTGGATTCAGGCTATGCGCAGTAAAAGCCACGCATACGTCAATATGGAAGGAAGAAATATTTTTGAATTTATTTCTAATAAACAAATATTGAATTAAAGTTGTTTTTCCCTCTTAAGTGTTGCCTGGATTCGCCCCTGACTGTATTTTTGTCACTGGTAGGCACACATTTAAATTGGAAAATATTTTTACTAAGCTGATGTTATCAGCGAAAATACAAATATTTTAGAGACAATTCTTAATTAATAAGAATACGAAATACCTTTTTTTAGTCTGATATATACATATATCATCATAATCGCTGTCAGACTTGTTTACCCGTAAATTCGTTATTGTTCACAATCCAGAAATAAACTTTAAACATAGCGTAATATTTATGGGTTATTGATTTTTTAGCATATCTGCGAATCAAAGATTCTCACTTGGTATCTTAGAACTAAACTTATTAATATCATCGAATGTACAGAAATAGCCAACGTAATGAATAAACATTTTACAAGAATATGAGAAATACTATTTTTTTTGAGGTCATAATGTAATTAGCGTATGTGTGCATTAAAGTAATAAATATTATAAAGACTAATGAGTGTTGTAAGAAGCATATTACGCACGAATGGAAAAGTTACGCACGATGCCGCGTAGCGGCGAGTGCGTATTTCCATGAGTGCGTAATTGCTTTACAACTCGAATTATGTACTATACTTTACCTACGATCATATTTATTTATTTACTTATTTAGTAAAATCTGGATTTAGTTTACTTGTCAACAATATTATTCAACAAATATTATGTCAGTTTTGACAACGTTGGAAATTACGTAGGCGCATTTGTTTTTTTAAACCCCGCGTCAGCGATATAAGCCACCTATAATTGCGTGTCCCGTGCGTTTTGTTTACCGTGCAATTTGTTTACAGTGCGATTTGTTTACAATATGTAAAGTTCAACTTACATAGATGGCAGGTAGTGTGTTTTTTACTATTTACAGTAGTGATCGTAGGTAAAATTTAATAACTATTGCAAATAATAAAAAAAATGAATAATTCAGTTTTGTATATATAAAAGTTAAGCTGATATCTTCAACAAAATTACAATTGTCGATTTGAAAATCAATTTCTTCATCGATGTCTGTATCAACGACCTCTTCAGATATGTCTGTTTGCGTTTTGGCAGTTAACTCCTGTGCATTCTTTGCAAAAAATTGAGCATTTAATACCCAACTTCCTGCAACCACAGTTTCCGCGGCAGCCTTTCAAACATCCACAAGCTATTCGCTCGAGCAAAGTGTGTGGTGCAGTAGGCTGTGTTGTGGGAATCGGCATCATCTATTTTTTGTTTCCTTCCAACTCCATTGCAAGGGATTTCATATCTTTCCTTGCAACTGCTGCATTTGTAAATATGCTCACTGCCCGTGTAATGTTGTGGCGTCGGCTGTTGGAGGTAATTGCATTGTACTCAATAAAAATAAAAAATTTTCACTGATAATTGTAAAGAAAAGGGTATATCAAAAGCGGTAAAAAACGATAAAAAATAGCCAACTTTGAACGGCAATATCTTAGTCAATTTTCATCATAGAACCAGCCGATTTTAAAGGTTGGAATCTCTACTTTCTTTTCTCTGAAATAATTCCTATATCTATCTCTGCTCAGAAAAAAGTTATAAGCGATTTTTCGCATTTTTCGCATTTTTTGCAGATTTGTTTATTTAGTATAAAAAATAGTTTTTCGAGGTTGCAAAAATCTATTTCGATGGAAAATGCAATTTTCTACAAAAAGATACTAAAAAAGGTACTCTGGTAATGTTTTTTTAGTTTCGCTTAGTTTTTGAGTTATATTTAAAAAACCAAAAACCACCCCTTTCACCCTATTCTCAAAATTTAATAGCATTTTGTAATTTTATCATATTTAGTTGACCAACAAACGGATGAAACAATAAAAACCCTTTTATGCAATTGTTCCTTACTTACTCTTTTTTTATACATAGTCATAACCTAGCCGGCATCGCTTTACCACACACCCTATATAACTTATAGAAAATGGCAATGGTCATATCTTTGATGTACAATAAAAATAACATTTCATTGAGTCAGATATTCAATATACTAATTTAATACATTACCCACCAACCCATCAACATTACATTCCCTCAAGTTATTGAATAATTCTCAAATTCCGCCTTCCTTAACATTCCCTGATTCCTTTCATTTCCTTTTCCGCAAACGTCTCAGGCGAGTGCTTGTTGGCGTCGTAACGCCGAACATTCAGTGATGCCATTCTCTACTTAACAAAATTGCGGATAGGCAAAAACGGATTAGCCATAAGTGGATTTTCTTACCGCTATTAAGTTTGGGTTGGAGATAGAAGCAATTGGATCACCAAAATTATAGCCTATATATTAATAAATCCAATAGTCGGTTTTTAGACACATTTATAAGAATTAAAGTCACGTTTTGGTTCAGTAAAAAAATTGAAACGACATTTTTTGCTAAACTATAAATATTAAATATACACCTATTCCTCTCTATACTCCATATATCACTAACTACTGATAGTAGTTTAAGAGCATATCTAAAGAATGACACATTATTGCAAAATACATTGAACAGTGTACGTTATTTCAAAATACGCAATACAAACCAATTTAACTGCAATAAGCCTCAGTAGAAAAATTTATGCCGGTTGGCCAATAACAACAAGTAAAAATTTTCCGGAAATACCGAGCAAATTCTGTCACGATGACTTATTCAATATCCCCATGAATACATGAGCGTTATAAACAGGCCAAAATTGGGATATGGATGTTACTCAGTACACCTTGCTAATCAATTTAATTCCATCAATTGTAACACCGAAGGTAACCCAGATCATTTCATGTTTAACTACAGAAAGTATATAAACGACTGCAACAGTCTATATTCAAATTTAATCAGATGCGGAGTTACGACTCCATTCAGTTTACTACATGTTTCATGTCTATATACCTAATTAAATTTAAAAAAAAACTTTTATATCTTTTAAAACCAAATTGTACTAAAAAGTAGAAAATAATTTTTAACTTTGTAAATAGAAAATCAATTTGGGCGCTCATAAAATATTACTTCACCTATGAGGGCCCAATCGTTTTCTATTTACAAAGTTAAAAACTATTTTCTACTTTTTAGTGCAATTTGGTTTTAAAAGAAATAAAACTATGTTTTTAAAAAGTTTTTTAAAATTTAATTATTTTAAACTTTTTAGTCATTGTCACGTAGCTCGTCGTATTCTACTCGTCAAACCCTTTCATTTGATACCCATGTCAAGGAGGTTGTGAAGAAAAAAGTAATCCGCCATCTTAGGGCGTCCTCCATATTGGGTTAGAATGACGTCACGTAGCTTATTGTATTTTACTCGCCAAACCCGTACCACGAGGTTGTGAAGAAAAAGGTAAGCTGCCATCATGTGGAGTCCGACAAATTGAATTTATAACGCTATTAGAGATATACTATATTGTATTGTCATCAGAATCAAAGCTGTGTGCAAAATTTCAGCTCGATTGGATAATGGGAAGTGGGTGAAATTTCAATCACTAAAGGACCCTGCACTTTTTAAAGGTATTTTGGTGATCAATAGATTTTTCTGATTTTTTTATATGTTAATTCTTGAGGTATGTTTACCAACCCTGCAAAAGCACAATCATATGGGGTTCATAGTTTAGACAGGAGAGGGCGTTGAAGTTGTTTTTGTAAGTTTTATATTTGCTTTCATTCCGGTAGAACCGTTGAAGTAAAATTCACCGGGAACAATACGTGTATAAGTACATGTCATTTATATCATAAAACGATTATTGTGTCATATCCGTTTTGACCGGAAATTACGTAAATTTCAGATTTCGCACCAGAATCGGGGGTAAGACGCACCAGATCGGGGATAAGTATCTGGATACATACCTATGTCTGAATTAATAAAAGCCGTAATGACATATTTTTGCCACATCTATACAGCGTGATTCTTTTGTAGCATATAAAGGATGATGCAGTTACATCCATTCGTAAACCAAGTAAATTCGCAAATCGGCTTTATAACCTCGACTCCGAAATCGCGCGAGTTATACTTTACGAAGATTGTACGTATTTAAAAGTGTTCAAAAGCTCTAATTTTCGTGTTGCTAGACAGTCATACTCAATGCATAGAAAGTATACCTTACTTAAAGCAGGTCTCTCAGTTGCACTAAATGGTTTCACTTTGGACGTCTATGGACCTTACTTTGCCGACATGCACAACAATGACGCAAACATTCTAATAAATGTGAAATGAAAACAGAGCGCAGATACAACATTGGATTCGAAATGGAGATATCTTGATAACAGAGGCTTCTGCCTTTCTGCAAGATTTGGGTTTACTTCATGAAATGCCAGAATTTCTCCCGCGGAATCAAAGACAATTCACTACAGCAGAAGCAAACCACAATAGGTTAATAACTAAATCAAGATGGATAGTAGAAAGCAAGAATGGACATATAAAATCGATCTTCAAGTTTTTTCAAAACATGATACATATTCAGCATTGTGAATACCTGGGGGAACTGATAAAAGTTGCATGCGCAATTATAAATAAATTCAGAGAGCCGATTCATATGCAAGATGCTATCGGAGAGGTCGCTGATGCCATGTTGAAATTGGCTCAAACAGAAAATCAACTTTTGCGAAGAACTGAAAGGGGCGAACTGAGCTTTAGGCGAAGTGGTGGGCCGTGGATGGACATAGAAGCATGCGACCTAAATTTTCCTCACCTGTCGCTCGATTATCTTAGAGACAAAGCCTTCGGAACCTACCACTTGTTTTTGGCGCCTGGATACATACAAGATGTTCGAAACCGACAAGGGCTAGAAGAAAATGAATTCAGTTTTCACACCTGATACAAGCCAGATTATATTCTCGTTTTACCCAAGCCGATAAACACAATTTATTTATTGAATTTAATAGAATGGAAAGGGATGGAATAGAAAATAATCCTCCAGAAGAACCAATAACTGCGGTGTTCTGCAGCTGTAAATCGGGCGCTAGGACACTGGGGTTATGGGCACATGTGTCCACGGTCCTTTGGTACCTAGGGTACGCCAGGCAAACGCAGAATGTGCAATATCCCCAACAAACTTTGCTAAGAAAAATTAATGATGCCGTCGACAGAGCTTTACCCGAACATGTGGATACAGAGTATGATGCTTGACTATCTGCCTTTTTTTAACCTGATAGCATGCCCAGTATTTATTAAGCAAAGTATTTGATGTGTACGCAAGTATTCAAAGATGGGTAAACTCCCGGAGTTTTGATTACTCCGAAAGTTTCCAGGAAGCTTTCCTGGAAACTTTCCATTGGGAATATTCAGAGTCTATTTTATGGTAAAATCTGATTCGTGATGATCTAAGCTTCATTTTGATACCAAATAAGTGCATATAAATATATTATTTACATTACTTTTACAGACTTTTACCAAATAACTGATATTGTATGACACCCGCTATATGTGCCCTGTGCTATATGAAGAATATGGAGCAATTGGGTGATTACCCAGTAATTTGTTTTGTTTGAATTATTAAATAATTAAATATAAATAAAATAATTTATAGAATGTGATAAATATGTGGATTATAAAAATAAAAATTTATGCAAATGTCATATGTAAGTCGTAACTCCTATTTTGTGCAGAAACGGAAATGTAGAAGGCAAGACAGAAAAACTATTAAATATCTTATAATTTGTAAAAAAATAAAAGTACATTTCTTTTTAATCATTTTCGTTTTTAATGTAACAGAAAAAAATGCTAGATATTATTCATCGAAAAGCGATAGTGTGGGTAAATAAATAAACGTAACAACTCATTCTTGATCATAGCTAATAGCACGAAATTAGAGAAATTCTGTGCCAATAGTAATAATCCGAGCGGTGACCATATGAAACCCTATGTCATCAAACATCCGATTAATTTTTGATAATTTCGAAAGAATATCAACAAATTAAAACTGGATTTCTGGCGTTTGAGGTTATGTTAGATCATCGTGGCGGCAATTTCAAATTTATGAGAACAACTGTAAATATTCGTGAAAAATTTGGAAACTTTCCCGCAGTTTTGGAAACTTTCCTGGAATTTTGGAAACTTTCGAAGTATTCAAATATTTTAAAAGAAACTTTCATTTTTATCAAAACTCCGTTCCGGAAACTTCCGAAAATTTCCTGGAAACTTTCCAATGGAAAGTTTCCTTGACCCATCTCTGCAAGTATTGTTTTAATTCTGATATGTACATACTATTACCATATTTGCTATAGTTTTATTGTTAATGTGTACTATCTCTCCTAAAAAATGATTGCGTTATTGTGTCTATTCTCTTTCTCAATTTATTTGGTTTACGAATGGATGTAACTGCATCATCCTGTATATGCTAAAAATGAATTATGCTGTATAGATGTAGCAAAAATATGTCATTACATATTTTATTAATTCAGACATAGGTATGTATCCAGATACTTATACGCCGTACCCCCGATTCTGGTACAAAATCTTCAATTTACGTAATTTCCGATACAAACGGATGTGACACAATAATCGTTTTATGATATAAATGACGTACTTATACACGTATCGTTCCCGGTGAATTTTACTTCAACGGTTTTACCGGAATGGAAGCAAATATAAAACTTACAAAGACAACTTCAACGCCCTCTCCTGTCTAAACTATGAACCCCATATGATTGTGCTTTTGCAGGGTTGGTAAACATACCTCAAGAATTAACATATTAAAAAATCAGAAAAATCTATTGATCGCCAAAATACCTTTAAAAAGTGAAGGGTCCTTTGACTCATATAAACTTGCGTGCATAGAAATCGGCCCACTGTAAACTTTTGATTTTAACTATATTTTTTTAGAAACTATTAGCACAATGGAACAACACATAAGCTGGAGAGTCAAAAATTGGTGGAGATGTTTATCAACTCATTCTCTGAACGTCTGTAGTCGATCATAGCAATCCGGGTTGCAGCGGGGCAGGGACTGCCATTTTTGTTATATGGCTCAAATAATTTTTGAATGTGACGCTTTTCCATGACAAAAAAAGTTTCAGTTTTGTGGGCTCTACATAACGGCAGTATGGGATTTTACTTTTAATGGGGTTTTTATGGGGTAACATGTTTTTAAATAATCAATCCCTCTTCTTTCTAGTGGATTTCGATTCTACGCCAAAAAAAATCAATCTTTTGCTCTTTGCAATTTTTACTCAGAGGCCAATTTGCGTCAGAAATTTCAATAATTCTTTACGGCGAAAGTATATACTCTAGAGAAAATTGTAAAAGAGAAAAGTTGTTTCTTTTTTTATGTAGAATATTCGTGTATTTTTTCAGATTTTTCTCGCAAAAAAATTTTTTTTACAATTTTGGCAAAAAAAATTTTTCAAAACAAAAATCTGAAATAATGCATGTATATTCTACATAAAAAAGAAACAACTTTTCTCTTTTATAATTTTCTCTAGAGAGCATATTTTCGCCGTAAAAAATTATTGAAAGTTGAAAAATTTCTGGCGCAAATTGGCCTTGGAGTAAAAAATTGCAAAGAACAAAAGATTAATATTTTTTGGCGTAGAATCGAAATCCACTATAAAAAAGGGGGTTTGATTATATAAAAAAACATGTTACATCATAAAAACCCCAATAAACCCCATAGTGCCATTATGTAGAGCCCACAAAACTTAAAAACTTTTGTCTGAAACTTTTTTTGATTGGACGTCATGGAAAAGCGTCACATTCAAAAATTATTTGAGCCATATAACAAAAATGGTTGCCCCTGCGCCTCTGCAACCCGGATTGCTATGACCGACTACAGACGTTCAGAGAATGACTTGATAAGCATCCCCAACAATTTTTGACTCTCCAGCTTATGTGTTCCATTTTTGTAGGTGGGCTCTCGTGCTACATTCATCAGATCAAAAAAAAATATACGCTGCATGAAAGACAATTTAATATGCTTTAATATGAGTTTAAATTTATCAAGAGTGCTTACTGTTTATATGCATAGCAACCGGTAAACAAGTCAAACGTATTTTTGTGGTGGTTATAACGATAATAACAAACTTGTGAAAGATTGCAATTATTGCCTTTGCAATTGAAATTTGCACATTATTCGTTTTTCATAATTTAAATAATTTTCAAGTGCGTTAGTTTAATGCATACAACACCGCAAAAAGCCGCCCAAGTAATTGCTTTAATCGAAAATAGACAGCCAGAGAGCTGTTGCTCGACAACTGGATATGACACGCAGCGGTTCGAATAGTGCAAAGACTGTTAACAGTCCTTGCGAAATTAACAGTCCTTGCGAAGAGTGTGCCAACATTATGAGGAGACTGGATCCTCCATAGACGACCTGGAACAGGCAGAAAGCGATTTACAACGACTCGTGATGACCGCTTTATTGTATCAACAACATTAAGAAATCCTCACCTTAATGTGGTTCAAGTGAAACAACAGCTCCGTGAAGTACGAGGAGTGGCTATTAGTCAGTAGACAGTAAAACGAAGACTGTAGGAAAGTAACCTGACCTGCGATTGGTCCAAAACTTACCCCAGCTCATCCTCAAGCACACCTACGTTTTGCACGAGATCATCTGAATTAGACATTGAAATAGTGGGGGTCTGTTCTGTTCTCAGATGAGACCAAGATATGCCTCTATGGTAGAGACCGAAGAAAAAATGTGTACCTGGAACAGACAGAGAGCGATTTGCAGAATGCTGCATTGAAGAGCGGATTGCTTATGGAGGTAGTTCCTGCATGATCTGGGGAGCCCGAACCGACCCTGCTTTCATCCGCAGGGGCGACCGTGGTCACGGGAGAGGAGGTTTAACGGATGCTAGGTACATCGAGGAGATTTTAACAGTTCATGTGTTTCCTTACGTCGACTACATTGGAGACGAATTTATTTTTATGCATGACAATGCGAGGCCGCACACCTCAAGAATCGTGCAAGGTTACATTACAGAAGTCGGTTTTCGGGTTATGAAGTGGCCAGCATACAGTCCCGACCTAAATCCGATGGAACATGTACTAAAATGATATTTTGATTATTGATCTTCTAAGAAAAAAATAAAAACTGCGGGGATGCTGAAATATTGTAGGGAAAATTGTAGCATCGAGGTATTTTTTCTATGTGTAGAAATATTATATCAGTTATGTAAGCAGTATTGTAGTAGAAACATCAAATTTAATTTTAGTGAAAATTTTTTTACAATCGGATCAGTCTGGCGGAAGATATAAATTATTTAGTATCGGGAGCGATACCCTGCGCTTTGATCGCACATGCATAAAGTGTTGTAAACTGTGATAGAACGCGCCCTTCGCATCATTCGACATCGCAAGGCATTATTTGAATACGATTGAAATAGCAAATAGAAACGTGTGTATACAAAAATGCTCGTTTGCAAATTTAATATAAGGAAAGAATTGTCACACTGGGACAAGTTTGTCTGTGTACAAAGATAAAATTAGTTTTGAATCAAGAATATTTCGTCTCATATATAAGCGCCAATTAACAAACTCTTCATATAAACATATATTTTAGTGGCAAGTTCTAAAAAATTGTTATAAATAAAATGATTTATTAAAACCCATTACTTTCTTGACACAATTATTAAAAAAGAAACGATGTACTATTTCATAATGAATAATGAATAAAGTATTGTAAAAAATTTGATTTGCTGAATACCTAAACAATATTTTTTTTTGATGATTAACAAAAATGTAAAGTAAATTAATCAATAATTTAAATACAATTATTTATTCTGTATGGGGAATATATTTATTTGCGTATATACCAAACAGTTAAAAGTTAATTCAACTCATTTTTTAATGTCGTACAGAAAGAAGCTATCTATGTAAATAGATTAAAAATATTTTATTCTATAAATACTTTAGTCAGATTTACAATTTCCCATGCATATGCAGCTTATTATGCAATCAACTCCTAGTTTTTTACAACAACACCTAATACTGCAGCTATTATTTTTACACCTGCAGGTTGTCACATCCATTTGTTCCGGTTTCGGGTGTTTTGTGATCATGATGGGAATGAAAATGTTGTGCTCTTTTTTCCAACCATATTCATGAATATTCAGTAATCCAGGGGACGGATTACTAGCATTTTTCCATAAAAATATTGTATAGGCACTTCGTTTTGCATGCTGAATGAAGGTATTCTCAGTAGGTGGCAACGTCCTCAAATTCATTTTGAACTTTTTAAATAAATGTGCTCGTAAATGATCTAAACTATCTTCAAAATTGAGACGACCATACCATACAAGCATTTGAAAAAGTAAGAAACTGCTGCCGTAAATTGAAAAACATCCGCTTTCTGAGGGTATTGCGCTAGCTAAAGGAACCATTTCATTGGCGTTAATGTTTCGCAAGAGAGTCTTAAGTACTGTTTTTTTGCCCTTCTACTACAATACTGCTCACATAACTGATATAATATTTCTACACATAGAAAAAATACCTCGATGCTACAATTTTCCCTACAATATTTCAGCATCCCCGCAGTTTTTATTTTTTTCTTAGAAGATCAATAATCAAAATATCATTTTAGTACAGCTATCGTAATCGCCATACATTATTTAATCTCCGTCTAAAATTTGATCCTTGTAGATTTTATAGTTTCTGAGATAACACGAGATATATCTGAAAAATGTTAAATATCGTGTATCGCCGAAAAGGGGTGAAAAATTAATATAGGGGATGAACGCAAGCTTGTATCGCAAATCGCTCTCCGGAAATGGATTCGGCAGAAAATTTCACATAAGATAGACCTAATTTTAAAAGTATGTCCAACAGATGCATAGGACTGAAAGTAAATGGTCTCTGGATCTCTGTCTATAATAGTCTAAGAGATAGCTACATATATGGTGCCTGGGATATAACCTGTTGGTATTGCTGTTATGTTTTAGCAAATATTTTTCTGAGTATACATTGAAAATAAATGTTGGCACTCACAGAGACTATTGTTTGGTACAAAAACTACAAGTCTGAGAAGGTGCCAACATTTTTTTAAAGCACCAGTTTTAGCCCGTTTTAGGACAAAAGTCCAATTTTTGGCCAAAAAATCTGGAAAATGGTCAAGCAGAAAATGTTGGCATATGGTTTTCCAGCAATGAGCATTGACAACGAAAATTTTCCGCCTGGTCAGAAAGGGTTATACTACGGTCCAATTTTGGCCATAATTGATGTCGCCAGTGCTGTCAATTGCACGGAGAAAAAATGTTGGCATATATCGAATGTTGATCGCCAAGATACCCTCTTCAACTAACACCAAACCCTAAAGTATCATTCTCTGTTCCACAATCGAATATTTTCGGGGGCGACTAGCGCCAAAATGGCCAGAGGGGGAGGTCTGACTCACATAAGATAAAATACTTAAATATTTACTAAAACATAACAGCAATTCCAACAGGTTATATCCCATGCCCCATATATGTAGCTATCTCCTAGACTATCAGGTCTGAGATCTGTGACGTCACGTACACCAGACCCATAAAACTATTGAATAAAATGGACGCCCTTCTGAGTAAAATTGAGATAAAAAAGGTAAAATAGGTCCTGTTGTGCAACCTTACGTTTTTCTCCCTCTTTACCGAGGCCTTATCAACACGAAAATAAAAAAAAACGCCTTGATAAGCCCCTAGGTAAGAAACGTGTCCCTGTCAACTGTTATATCCTTTAGTCGGCAACAAAACACGGCATTCTACCTGAAAATCAGTTAGGTTTTAGACCAGGACACAGTACAACTAGTTCATTATTAAAAGTTACAAATGATTTAATTAGATAAAGGTGAAAACTCGATTTTAGTAATGCTAGATGGCTCTACGGCGTTCGATACCAAATATAGATTAATGTTATCAAATTCTATGGATTTGCTGAGAATGCACTTAACCTCATGCGGTCATATTTCCCTTCTAGGATGCAGAAAGTTATTGTAATTGGCTCTGCCCAGACTGGGATTTGGTGTGCCACAAGGATCAATTTTAGGACAGCTACTTTTTATTTTATATACCTCTGGTATTGCTAAACGGTTGAAATCTTGTCGATCTCATTTTTACGCCGATGATATCCAGATTTACCACACCTTTAAACCTGATTTGATCTTTCACGCAGAAGAAGAAATTAATCATGATATCGAACGTCTAGTGCAGCTTTCTATCAAACATTGCTTAAATATTAACGCACAAAATCGACAGTTATACTATTTGGTAACAATAAAGAATTTATATATGACAACGTTAATAGCTTCCTAGAAAACCTAATAGTAGATTATGCAAGTACCATTTAATGATGGCCATTAAGACACGAGCATGAGAATTATGACATGAACTGTAGGGAAATGTCATAATGAATGCGAGTGTCTTAATAACCATTAAATATGAGTTGTATATACTATTTTTTCTTCGACCAGTCATAATAAAATAGAAAATTAACACTTTATTTCTGAAATTTATTAATTATAGATTACAATTTAGGAAGAAGATTAAAGTTCTAAAATCATTGGGTCAGGTTCTTGTTTTCCATATATTTTGGCATATTCTGTGAAAGATTCTTACTTCATATTCATTAACTACTTTTAGTGGAGAAAACGTAGTCAAAAAAGAGGCATCGTTTCGGAATAATTTGTAACTGCATAAAAATTCATAAAAACTTTTTAAATGTGTTCTAAATAGGTTTAAGTTCAAAGTCTACCGGGTGGTATTGTACGCTATTTGTCTATTTGTTTATTAATAACAAAAAACTGCAAAATGAGTTGTTAAATGAAATATCTCGAAAATTAATCGAGGAGAAATTATGAAAATAGGTTTTTGGGCATGCTGATTACGAATTTGATGACAGATTTTCAACATTCAAAATGGCGGATACAAAATGGCCGACCGAAACGTATTAAGAGTGCGAAATTCTCCATAAAATGAGCATTAATGGGTTTTTACGGGTTCTCGGGTATGCTGATGACGAATCTGATGTCAGATTCATAAAAATTGTGTAGATAAGTGTAAAATGTTTAATATAAATAAATACAATGTACTATAAAAATACTTTTATTATAAACTACAATGAAAGGAAGTATTTTAACTATAATATATAATACATATGATTTTTCAATCAAGAATGTAATAAAAAAAAGACTTTATTTATGAACATACAGTGATCGTCCGATAACTGATTTTTAACAAAACGTTGAACGAAAAGGGCAGATAAAACTTTTTAGCATCTTCTGATTGTACTTGCTTCAGTTCGTCGCTTTCTTCGTGTAAGTCGTCGATGTCTTGGCAGGGAGAACAATTTGTAGAACTGTTGCCACAACATGCGGAGCATACCATAGTGCAAAAAAGACCAGATTTTCTACTTCACATGCTGATCCGTAACCTTTCTTACAGCTACAGAATATCATGTTAAGTATGTCGTCTGATGCAGGTCGTTGACTCATTGGTATAGGTACTAAATTATCATTGACTTTCTTCCAACCCTAGCTCTTTGCATGTAAATGCTTACCCATCTACGTTTGCATCTGCAAATACACTCTTTTACAGTGCTGCTCCAAGGCATCTTCTGTGGATGGTAATGAAGACAGCTTCAGACTGTTTATTTTTCCGGAAGTACCTTTCACGAAGTAGTGATACCGAAATGAATTTAAGTCAGCTACATTTTAAATAAAGAACACCACCACGTGCACGTTAATTTTACGAGGCGATAAAATGCGGGGCAAAGTACAGCCAAGCAAACATAGCGAAGGGGCCACTTTCACGAATCTAGTTAATAGCTAGATGGTGAACTTGCTAGTAGTAGTCAGGAATACGTTATCCGTTAAGTACACATTGATGAATTAAAAAAATAAATAAATTTCGGTTCGAATTTGGTAGTTGTTATTATATCTTGTATTTTCTCAAATTTTTCAATAATTTACGAAATTTTTTTAAAAATATTGATTTAATCAAATACTTTAATTTCACACTATTGTTTATCAACTTAAACACGCCATAGTAGTCACCATTTATGCATGTGTAATATTTAGTAGAATTATTGTGGTAAACTTAATTTTTTATTTAAAACCTTCGCATCGTATTTTTACCGATTTTCCGCCTTTTTTACTGTTTAATTGTTATTACGTTAAAAAAAAATTAAACCGAGAAATATTTTTCAAGATTAGTACCTTAGCTAACTCCTCGATGCATTCAAATAAAAATAAATTTTCTTTTTTAAGTTATTACACTTTTAATAGTGTTAAATTTTCGAATTTTTTTCTTCTAAAACGTATAGTTCGACTTATTCTTAAAAAATTAATATAAAAACGCATATAAAATAAATCATTGGGACTTTTAGTACACATCTTTACCTTCAAATTGATAACTTATAAAGTGCCGATATCACGATATTAAGCTTTGATATTGACGATTGAAATTTGGTGTCAACAGCGGAAAACGTCTTTTTTCGGAAAAGTACTAAGTTTAAAGGTCTGAATTTAATAAAATAGGTTTTTTTAATTTTTTTGGCAGAATACATACTTTAGATAATCCCTTTAAATGTGCTATCCAAGTATTTTTTTTTAATAAATTATTCATTTTACAATGATTTTTACTAAATAAACGTTAATTCATGCAATGGTCCGCTTTCAAGCTACATATGTAATAATTAAAGTACTTAAAAAAATTATTTAAAAACATGTCATACTTCGAGGAAATGATACTTTTTCATCTCCAATTGGTTTCATATCATTTGCTTTTTGCAATCAAAAGTTATAGCCACTTACGTATAGCGCGCGCGCTACCGCAAGCCTATTCCAGCGTCAGCGGGCAGTCGGTGCAGCGTCACTTGGGACCTTAGTTAAATTTCTACGCGCTCCAATTTAATGCGCAAAATACATGTCATATATGTTTCTTTCGTAAAATTTCCCGTTCTTTCGAATGGCGCTATCAGTTTATTCGTACAAATAAAATTTAAAAAGTTATTCGCAAAAAACCGTATTTTTGCACTTAAATTGTTAAATAAAAATAGGACGCGTACACTTTTTTGCGGTAGACTTTTTACTACGTCATTCTAGCATTCTTGAAGAATATTGTTCACCAAAGTCTACCTGGTTACAAATTTTTCCGAAGTGAAAATCTTCGTTTACTCCACGATTTAAGCGCCTCAGCTGTGATATCACAGAAAAGGGAACTACCAGAAACGACACTTAGGCTTCCCGCCAAAATTCCATTGCCGCCATTTTGTTGTCAGTTCATTTATTGTTTTAGGTTAAAACAATAAAGTGCGCAAAATGACAGTCTGTGACATAATACTGAAATAAATTCTGAACAGATTTTAGTGTTATTGTGCTGTGTTAATAGTAATTTTTATTAGCGATATGAGTAAACGAGGTGGAACCATTTGCGCTGTTAAGGAATGTACAAGTAGTACGACAGGAAAAGACAATAGTTTATTTAGGTTTCCTAAGGATCCCCAAAGGTTTTTTATTATTGATGTAAATTATAAGATATTTCCAAGTAACTGTGAACCTTTCTTCTTTTAAGGTCCGTATTGTGGTTGGAAGCATGCGATCGTGGGGATTTGGCAAGTAAAGTTATAACAATTTTAAGTTGTGCGCACGACAAATATATGTATCAAAATAGATTGCTACCAACAGCACTACCTGCTATTACAGATTTTCTCAGGCGAGATATTGTATTGATTTCAAAACATTTTGTTACTTTATATTAAGAATACAATTATTCGTAGAGACAATTTTATCCAGTTTACTTTAACAGTTTATCCAGTTTACTTTAACAGTTTTAATGCCCATTATAAATAGAATTCTTCAAATAACGTAATTGTATTCAGCCTGTGTAAAGTTTGTTTATATATATGCTGTTTAAATTTCCCGCCAAAATTACCAACAACAAAATGGCGAAGGTCACAAAGGCGGTGCTGAGAGTGCCGCTTCTGGTAGTTCCTTATTCTGTGGTGATATTGTCGGTCCTAGTTGCTTTCAGTCTGAAATTTTTATATTGACGTTGATAATGACTTTCTATTTTCTTCTAAGTAACAGTTTATAGAAAAGTAATAAAAAAATAAAATTCTACGTTCGGTGTTGAAAAAAGAATAGTTTTAATAAATTGGATGGATATAAGCCACTGACTCCGGAAAATTCATAATTTTAAAACTTGTCGTCAGAATAGATGTCTAAAATTCCACACGTGTGATCTTATTGATAGAATTTGTCCAGTAAGTTATTTAAGAGGAATGTATTGACTACCACATGGTAAAATAACTATACCTTGGCCGGGAAAGGAGGTTAGGAATAAATACACGTACGTTTAAATTTGGAATGGTACACCCATACCTAAATCAAAATAATTTTTACAAAAGCAACGTCACTCAATCACATGTGCCGCTTGACATTATTGACAGTTCAATTCACCTCCTCCTCCTCCTTTCTCGGCTAAAGTTTCTATTTGATAACATGATTTTCCCATTTCAAGCTGAATTGATGTGATTGCGTACGAGCTAACCAGCAAGCTTTTCATAGTAATAACATCAACAACATACACGACATAACACGTTTTCATAAAATCAGTTGTTAATACTATTATTTACCAAATTTATTTATCTGTTTCAGGATCTACTCCAAATGTGAATTCAGTCGGAGAAGCGATGGAGAAGAGTCACACAGGTGAAAAACCAGCAACATACGGAGAAATGCTTGTGGAAAAAATTCATGGCTTAGGGGAGAAACTACTGGGACACCATAGATCAGATAGTGATTGCTCTACACGAGGAAAGACGGGTATGAGAGAATTTGCAATTCAGTTCTTAAAATCGTAGGAATAAATTCTCGAGAAATATTTTTCATGCGATCCTACAAGTCAAGCGAATTGCCATTATTGAACATCATAGGAATAGAACGACAAATAGTTTTTTATACATATCCGAGCAGCCTTGAAAATGGAACATGTACTATAGTCTGTTTTCAAACCAGGAGGAGCCTTTCAAATTTACCGCGCTAAGGGCCTAGGTATATCAGTGCGCGGTTATGTACTTTATCCTACAGCTAAATTGACTAGAAGTTTAGAATGTGAAGTTGCAATATTGAAATGTTTAATAGAAGCACATTCTAAACTTCTAGTTAATTTAGCTGTAGGATAAAGTGCTTAACCACGCACTGATAAACCGGTCCTATTTTTAAAAAATCACAAATAAAATTTATAAACACAACTAAATACACAGAGGCGTAACTAGACGTCATGGGGCCCCAGGGCAAAAAATTGTTGCCCCCTATTATATTATTTTCTTAATACCTAATCTTAATCCGAAAAATTTTTTTGATGTTTTTTTCGTCAGAAAATTTTTTTTGATCAGCGGGGGGGGAGAAATCCGAAAAAAAAATTTTTTTCGTCCCAATTTTTTTTTGATGGGGGGGGGAGAAATTCTCATGGGCCGGCTGGGGCCCCTTGATCTCCCGGGGCACTGCCCCGGTTTGCCCTGCCATAGTTACGCCTCTATAAATACAAAATATAAAATAAAATAATAAAAATTATGAAATTTTAAAACGAAAGTTGGTGGTTTACAGAATCTGGGGGGGTAATTACCATGTTACCCCCCCACCCCCCCATAAATCCGCGCTTGGGTAAAAGTGGCTAATTACTTGGTGCCTTTATATCGTGTAAATGGTATGGATGGTGTATCAAATACACACAGGGCCGGCCCGACCAATCTCGGAGCCCTAGGCGAACGGGAAATCCCCGCTTGTTGTGTGTGTTGCTATAACGCACAGCTGACCGCTCCGCGTGGTCGGCGTCGCTGTCAGCCCATCCCGAACCCTCGCCATGCCGCCCCCCCAAATTCGAGCACCCTAGGCCGTCGCCTTGTTTGCCTATATGGACAGGCTGGCCCTGAATACACAGAGGTCATGCATACAAATATACTGTAATGATGTATTATTGGTTGCTCAAAACACCAAAAAGGTTCTAGTGTAGAAATTAATTCATTTTGCCATTTTTTTACATTGGACACTCAATTACTCGAAAACTAAGTCTCAATAAAAAATATATTTTGTGTAAAATGAAGGCCTATGCTTTCTGACTACGACAACGGTACTTTTTAAAATATTTTTAGTGAAATAATAACTGAGTTATGAATTTAAAACTAACGCGGTTACAAAATATAGAAAAATATTACATATTTTTTTGTCATTATAATTAATTTATGCAGCCATTATATACAAAATTGTGCATTATTTGAAATAATTGAAAACTATGGCTCGAAAAAAAGTTCAAATACAAACAATACGAAAATTTGTCATATTTTCGATGGGATGTTTATAGTACAAGCACTGGGTAAACCATCTAATGCCAAAACATTTGGTGAATATTCAAAAATATTCTCATCTATTGTTTTTAGAAATGAATTCAATGCTGACAGAATTGATGTAGTTCTAGACAACTACCAAGAGCATTCCATTAAAAACATGACCAGAATAAAAAGAAGTTCTAGTTCGTCTATTGATAAAGTAATTAATTCAGATGTACTTCTGCCTCAACAATGGAATTTATTCACTAATTCAACTTCTAACAAGCGACAATTAACAAAATTTTTATCATTACAACTAAATGAATTATCTAACACACAAATAATTCAATTTGTAACAGGTGGCGGATTTGTTGATGTTATGGAATACCGAAGCAATTTTAAGTTAGTGGATGATTTGTTAATATGAAATCACGAAGAAGCTGATATTAAATACTCAGCAAAAAAAGCTGGGTACAATAAATGTATCATTGATTCCAAAAATACCGATGTTTTGATACTTCTTGCCCACTTCAGGGAGCACCTAACACCCGAAAGGGTAAAAGCTGGGAAGAAAGGACATGAACGATTTATACCAGTGCACGATTTGGTAATAGATCAGGCGTTATTAAATAACTTACCAGCGTTTCACGCAATCACAGGGTGTGACACTACTAGTCAATTTTCTGGTATGGGTAAAAAAAGCTGCTGAAAAGTATACCTTACATATTACAAATTGCTTGGTTGTATTAATTTTGAGTTAATTTTGACGATATTTTGTTTAGAGAAGTTCACACCTTTGTTCTAAAATTATATACAAGCAACGAAGATATATCGTCGGTGAATAATTCACGTGGTATCCTAGCAGCTTCGCAAACGCTGGATAAATTACCACCTACTAAGGATAGCTTAAAACAGCATTGTTTACGGACTCATTACCATACCATTATTTGGCTCAATGCTCTTAGTCCCATCATAAACCCCCTTAATGCGCTCGAATATGGTTGGCAATTTGTCAGTGGTAAACTGCTACCGCCATTTCAAACTGATCTCACCATCTTAAGCAGCTGTGGATGTAAAAAAGGTACCTATAGTTAAAGATATCATTTCTTCAGAGAGAAATAAATAATGTTTATTTTCAGATTGCAGATATAATATAAATGGTGCAGCTGTAAAAAAAATAAAATTCCGTGCATAGGATCTTGCAATTGCATGGGCCAAAAATCCTGTTCAAATATCTCCTCCAAAAAAAATATAATTGATGAAAATATGTTTATAGAAGAAGAAAGTGGTGAAGAATTTAGACTAACATGAATTTTTTTTTTAAATTCGAGTACTATTTTCTATAAATTTAGACGTTACTCCAAAAATCGTTTAATTATTATAATAATGTTAATTACTGTTGTGAAATAACTGATACATACACATCACATCACAGACAGATCGTAGGCACCGCTTCACCGCGGGGAGTAATGCGGGCGATCGAGGTTTGCAGTTCTAAGCGCTTGGAGATTTTGTAACCGCGTTAGTTTTAAATTCATAACTCAGTTATTATTTCACTAAAAATATTTTAAATATTACCGTCGTAGTCAGAAAGCATAGGCCTTCATTTTATAAACAATATATTTTTTTATTTTTATTTTTATTTGAGACTTAGCTTTCGAGTAATTGAGTGTCTAATGTAAAAAAATGGCACTTAAAGTTTGCGTTTTCCATAAGGCGCAATGCTTTTTTGAATATAGTTTTTTTTTTAACGCCGTACAGCTACAGAGAATATTATGCAATTTTTACCAAAGAAATATATGTACTTCGGCTGTGATGCACTACATAAATTGAAAAAATTGAATAACGCCCTTTTGCACGGGACAATCTTTGGACAACTTTTTTTGGGAGTTTGCCTATATATATGCTATCGATTTATCGATAGCAGCTTTTAGTATTTGAAGCCCTACAGGATGAACATTTTGAGTCTCCGAGCTCTCTACTATTATCCATTAATATTTTATTTACGAAATAAGAGCATTTATTTTTAAAAAACGTACTTTATTTAAAAATTTACACTCTTGTAAGTCACATAAGTATAGCAGAAAGCCTTTCCTTTTCACACTTATCTGGAAGCTCGCGTTTGCCTTTGTATAAATGGTCAATTGGTACCCTGTTTTTAAAGAAATTAAATAATGTTCACAAGGGAGTACAGTATTGTACTTTATATTTTGACTAGTTAGTTTCTCAGTGGGGGCGTGGAGAAGTAAATTAATTATATTCTTGTGTTTACATTGCCTTCAAAAAAATTATATACTAGAAGAACAATTACATGAGATGACTAAAAGGTCGCCAAATGATTTTCTCTGCTCAACATAAATGCCCTAGAGCCAAAGGTACGAGGAAATAATAACAAAAACCATTAAACATTTACTACAAATTTAATAAATACTAAGAAACCCAATATACACGAACAAAGATGTGTGTTACATGCAATAAAATTCAGTTTAGTACCTTACTGGTTAATAAAATATGTGTAATTATTATTACGAGTGCTCTCAAAAGAATTCGCTCTCAAAAGAATTCGCTCTTGCAAGAGGTACAATAAATTTCTAGAGTCTTAAATAGTTATAGTATAGGGACACCAAATAATATGCTAGATGGATTTATGTACCATATTACAATTTGTTAATACCAAACCAGATTACAGTTAATATTGATCACTCAAAAAACTATGTTATTTCTACTATACGCCGAGTAAATACAACGAAATGGCGTATAAATCATTAAATACTACGACATAGCAAGCACATAAAACAACGAATAAAAAAAAATCTTTCCACTAGGTGGTATTTAGTACTTATCTACACGACTCTCGTATATGAATAAATTGGGAAATTCGTCGGTACATTCGTCGGTACTACAGAATACACTCGTACGGGCTGCCTCGGTTTCCCAACGAAACATGATTTTCTACTCTATAGAAAAATATGGAGCCCTCCGCGTTGAAACTTATGCGACAGTTTGATTATAAATTACATAGATCGAGATCCAATACTTCTTAAATCTATAATCGAGTACTTCCAAACTCTTACATAACATCAACGTCAGCACGTCACAACAATAACAGCAAAAAGGGTACAAAAGAAAAAAGACGCCTAAAAATCATATCAAACGCCTGACATTAGTTCATTGATCATTAATTAAGTTCTGAAAGGTAATGAAAATAAACGCTTACCTCCAACCGCCGAAACTCTAACGATTTGGAGGCGTTCAAATCACGTGTCTCAGATGGCTATCCAAATTTTGACCAAGACGGCGCTCGGCGTCGTAAAAAGATATCATATATCCATATATCCAACAATGGACGACGTCTTGTTAAGCTAAACCTATGCAACTATCCGTATAAATACGCAAATTATTAACAATAATTTCGCCCAACAAGCACGTGTCGGCTGGCCATCTTTGCACACTACCAACCTTTCTCCTTCTCCTCTACTCCTGTATTACCCTATATTACCTTAACGGTTTCTGCACGTACTTACTTCCAGACCTTATTTATACTAACTATTTAATTCTCCGCCTAGTGAAATTAACCTATGACCTTCACCTATGTCTCGATAGTCTTAAAAATCGTAGAATCTAAATGCATTAACACTGAACACTTGATAAAACTTTACGAAACCGTAACATAATTCTATTAGATTTATTACTAAGTCTTTGCATAACTTAAACACTTTTATAAACTGCCGATCGTTAAGTTCAAACGGATTATATTTCTTGTCATACCTTCGTCTATATTGATCTGTATCTTCTTGAAATTCTAAGTTTTCAATTGAGGCTACCAGCGCGAAAACGGCCTAACCCTAAAAACGGCTTAACACACAGAATGGTGGGTTAGACCGATTACGCGCATGACATGTTGCCCTAATTATTTAAGGTAAAGTGAAACGAGTGGCACCATCTTTTTAATAGTGGGCAAAGGTCGCTTAGGCCGTTTCACATTATAAATGTATATACTAGGAAGCAAGTTGAGCCGATAAACTCAAACGTCACAAAATGTGGCTTAGGCCGTTTTCGCGCTGGTAGCCTCAATTGCAACAATCATATTTGCTTCGTTTAAGTTAACCATTTTTATAAAACTTTGCTAGTGTCATTAAACAGCATGCGAGATATAATGTCGTGTGGTCTTTTCCCAATCGTTGAACATTCTAGTGAAAATTGTAGAATGCGACATTCGAGAATGCATATTTTTAGAGCCGTGCACATTTTGGTAGACATTTTCTTATGCGACTTTTACTAATAAAGATTCGAGTATAGACCTCCAGAATCTGCTACTAAAATTTTGTCATAAATTTTAGAAACACCCTATATATTGTGAGTCTCCTTAATAATTATTGATGAAATCTGGGCAATTGTAAGATATTATTAGACTTAAAGCACAGTTCGGATAAATATATTCGGTTTAATTTCGAACGGATTTAATCTAAATTCAATATATGGATCGAATCAAGAAAGGGCGAACATTAAATCATAATGTAATAAATTAATGAGTAGCCGACTATACGTCCGAGAACGTCAAACGTGAACGGATTTCAAGAGAAACGTTCCGAGTTTTTAGTCGTAACACTTATGTTCAAAATACGAGGGTCGTGGGCTTGGAATGGAGAATGCAATCGACCTATTTCATCTGATATACAACACTAAGTCACCTCTCGGCCAACTCAGATATGCGTCTTTCACCCCCTACAATAACTAAATTGAACTCATAGAAATTAATGAATTAATTGTAACTTTAATAATTTTCCAAATGTTAATTATCCTACAAAATACAACATTTAAGAATCCTTTAAAGATATCGTTAATTTACCTTTTTTTAGAATTCTCACCAGTGCCTTCACAATCAAATAACGTGAAATGTCGTTTAGTGGAGTAAAACTAAAATTTTGTAAGAAATTGCTTTACTATAGCTTTTAAATATTTTCATTTTATTCTATTGTTGTATAATACAGCGGTGAGAGCATAAATCATGGGGTTTAGTCCGAATAAGTGCGGGAGTTTTGAAACTTTGGAAATTTTTTGATTTAAATGCCCTGAATGAAAGAAGAAACAATGCAAATTGTGATCTCAGCCTCCGGTGCCGCCATATTGAAAAAATGGCACACAAAAACAGTTTCTTTTAAGGGTGCCTCATACGGCAAAAAATGTTCTTATGAATATAAAAGAGCATTAAATATTCTACAAAATATGTACTGTCCATTCTTTCGTTGAACTGAATAGTTTCGGTGCAGCAGCCAATCGAAGTCAAGCATTCTTGACAAAATTATGATTTTTGTAATTTGTCGATTTAGTGCGACTTTTATGAAGGAGTATTTTTGTGTTGAGACAAAATTTGTTTTCATACCTGAAAATCCTCAAATATAGTTGATTTTACTTGTCTGCTACGCGTAGCTCAATGTTCAATACTCGTTTCCACACCACCTTGAGGTAGAGTATAAGGCACGTTTTTTTTACGTGCTTATACCCCATAGGCCTAATTCACGACTAGCCTGCTTCTTGAGGCGTTTTAGGTGCTTGATGTCGAAGGTCCAAATTCGTTATGGTCTTCAACAATACTTTCTTCAGAAATTGCTTCAATTCAACTTTTTCAAGATAGTAATGCTGAACCGGACGCTATCGCTGATGCTTAAGAACAATTTATTATGGCACTGTATGCAGCCAATCATGGAGACAATATCTCTCTGGACACTTATGCTACCAATATTTGGTAAGATTGCTCACAACCAGTAAGTTTAACATCGCGTCTCTACCACCTACAGCTGCAGCGGCACGACAACATTCATTCATGACATATTGTCAAGTCCAGGAGAGGCAGGGGGTTTGTAAAAATATTGAAGAATGGAGCTGGAAACAGAGCAAAGCTGGTCTTACACCAGTAATAACGCTGAAAAAAAAGTTAAAAAGTTAAAAGTTAAATTTCTTTCTTGTAAATGCAAGAAAGGGACGACAATGCACCAGCAACAGTCGACGAGCTTCGTGATGACGAGGAAGTCGACTCTCCAGTCGAAACATTTTTCGCAAGCATGGAGAACAATCAATACGTAGAATCAGTGGAAAGCGCAACGGAAGCAATTTCCGAACAAAGTATTGTTGAAGACTACAACTAAACTTCCACATCAAGCACCTAAAACGCCTCAAGAAGCAGGCTAGTCGTGTGACTATTTCTGGAAATTATATCTCAGAGTCGTTTGGTAACTTACTTTTATACCAGGTTCGTTTTGAAAATCGCCATATAAATGGCCAGACTAAAAAAAGGAATCTCTCCCTCCAATAATTTGGTGACTAATAATTATATATGCGTGCCAGTGCTTCAGCTATACTTAAGTAAACGGTTAAGTAATAATAAAAAGTGTAGGCGCCATGTAATTTAATCTGGCTGTATCATATACCACTATCTATAATGTATTCTCTTGAAATTACGAAACTACGAAAATACAATAAAGTAAATAATACCTGAATGATTAATTATTGTAGGAGTAACCCTGTAAAAAAACTAGGTGGGTCAAGGAGCATGCATGCCACACCAAATAATAGCCGCGAGTAAAATCTAATACTTAATTTAATAGAAAAGTTGACTTACAAAACAAATCGAGAAAATGTATCATTAATTTGTGCGAGCAGTGTATATGAAAACTAATATCAAAATGCACAATAATTCAAAATAACTAATGTTATGTATAATACGTATGAATTATACCCAAACATGATCACTTACGGTTAACAAATTAGTTAACTATAATGACAGTAATATAAGTGATATATTACATATGATTTTGCAGCGCATCAGATGCACTTTTGCGAGCTATAGCTATACGTAAAAACTAATCTGTGCTAATAAAATAAAGCGAATACGAACTGCATATTTTCAAGGCAGCACTTCTATATAAACAAACACAATTTGATAATATATGGAAATTCTGGAACTCAGCACATTAAATTTCAGGTGACATTAAATGCAATTTATCTCGATTATTCTTAAATATTTAAGATAACAAATACCAAAACCAAGAAAACGTAAAATTAGAATAACTTGTAAGGCTCATCTGTTTGGTGGGACTCCTTGAACTGCCGAATTAGATTTCCATTCGAGGCCTGAATCTCCTCCTTGGAAAATATATTTTCTTCTACTGAATTTCCAACTATATCTGACTACATACACCCAACAGGATACAATCTAGTCCAGTGGCGCAGCCAGAAAATTCATTTGGGGGGGGGGGGGGCAATAGAACCGGCCTCCCCAGAGGATGAGTAGTGGATTCCTCTACTAGATAATATTGGCATTAATTACAAAATATTTATTTCAAGTGATAATTTGGATACTGCTTTGTACTGATAGAGATTATATAAGCTTCTTTATTTTTTGGCTCATGGAAGATGGCTTGGGGGGGGGGGCGGGCCCCATGGCTCCCCCCACTGGCTGCGCCCATCATCTAGTCCTAGTTACACCAAGCAGACGTATTTTCCGTGTAGTAAAATTTAATCTAATTTAAAATATAACCGGTAATGAAAGCCGGTACGAAAACCCTACAAATAATACGAGAAAATTAGAGATGATGGTAAATAACATACCTGGATACTTTACCTTTTAGACAAGAGGGTTTAATTTCCAAACAGTTGAAAGGACTAGATAACTTAACCCAGAGCTATGGTGACAATAAATCTCGAAAGCAGAAATTTTCAATCTCCCAACAAATAAATATCTTCTCCAATCCAGAGACACCAATACACCAATTGAAAATTATTAACTTTTAGGTTCGTATTATAAATCCCCTCGCGGATGTTTATAAATATAAATAAATTGTCACCATATATTTTATACCAAACAAAAAGTTATCAGTCCCAAAAAAATTTTTATTTTTCTATTTTTCTATCATTATACCCGGATAAGTTGTCTATCGCCTAGCTAAGCAAAATGAAAAAAAAAAATTCAAATGGCGAAAAAAAATGGCGAAATTTTGCTGTTTTCCGTCAATTTTTGTAATTACTAAACTCATTTTTTTTTACTAGTGAAATATTTTGTCGAACTCCTCTATACGTTTCCTTAAATATATAGGGAATAAAAACCAGACCGCAACCAACAGCTATTCTCCGGACTAATGCCCCGCCGAGCGCTGAATTACGAATTACAAGCCTGGCCGCGTTAAGTGCAATAACTGTGTATTGCCACAAAACGCTAAAGTTTCGATTTTAATAGACACCAGCCGAAAGACTTATTCCTACTTAAAGGAGCTCTCGTGCCAGCCACCCCATACCACTTGCAGACTGCAGTTTCGAGCTATTGGCTCTCATCAGTGCAAGGTAGGTCTGAGATGGCTGGAACGAGGCATTTGTTCACTCTTGGTACATGACGAGATTTATAAAACCACGACATGCAGCAAAAATGGCAGGCTCCATCTAGCGGCTAATGTCCATTACAATCGAAACAGCAGTAGCCCTGACATGAGCATAGTTAGTAGGTATTCTTTTAGAGGGCAGAATATTTACTAGTGAAATATTTTGTCGAACTCCTCTATACGTTTCCTTAAATATATAAGGAATAAATAACTAAACTCACTACTATCGAAACGCGATAAACGATCTAAATTTTTCAGCTGTTTTTTCAAAACCAACAGTTATTCTACAAACAAAATCAATTCTCTAAAATGAAAACATAATACCAATTATTCTCAAAAAAAAAACTAAAAACTGTAATAAAAATTTAAATGGAAAAAATTAAATAATATGCTTCCCCCTTTCGTGATGTTCGATAACATAGACATAATATTTTGAAAGGCGCCAGATATTTTTACTAGTTAAGTCTTCCAAAATATTAGGCCTATTTTCTAAGCCAAAGTCCCTGATTTGGAATATAACGCAGACTGATGTGTATAATCCGCTCAGAAGACGTGCTACAATAGAAATTTTTCTCCTTGTGATAATTCAATATTAGAGCGTTAGCAATTAATACGTGCTTGAACTTGTGAACTAGACTAATACCCATGTTCGCACCTCCACCATTTTTACTATGCCGATTTATGTTTTCCTCAAGTTGTTTCTGACAAGTGACATATTTTTTTTAATTTCAGGTACCGTTCATCCGATGTTAACGATAACACACACTTCGTACTCCTGTCATGAAGTTCTTGGCAAAAAGAGTACAGACTCTTCACCGTCCCACAGTCAGATATCAAGAAACTCCTCGAAAAAATCGAACAACTCTCTTCTGGTGAATAACGGTAAACTTGAAGGTTATTACTATTACATTCTATATGCAAGGTGTGTCAAAATGGAATTTACATTTTAAATTTACTTTTTAAACAGCAACACGAGACAGGCTTATCCTCTTTGGGCAGGGGATAGATGCAAATTAATTCGTTAGTAGCTAAGGAACCGCGCGTTAACCATGAACAATTCTCGATACACGCTTCGTAACTTTTTTGTGACAGAATTTCTACAATTTCCTGGTTAGAATGCAAACATAGCCATCGTCAGAAATATGTTTCCGGATAGTCATTTTCAGGTTTGGTGACCTTTCCTCGCCTCTGAGAAGACCAGAACTTACCCTATTAGACTTTTTCTTATCAAGATATCTAGTGAGCGTAGTTTACATCAACTTTTAAACTACTTTCAACACAAGACGTATAGAAAAAAATAAGATTTCTGTAACACTGCAAGTACCGGTACGTAGTGCATATTAACTGAACTCCACTGGAAAAAGGCTACCATACTACCAACGAGATGTAAGACATCTGGATAATATAATTAAAAAAAAAAAATAAGATCCGTATAGGTAGGCTAATGTTTTGTCACGAAATTATATTTTAATAATTACGCACAAGTATTTTATGATTTTTCAAACTGTGAATTTCATTCTTAGACACCCGTTATAAGAATACATTCTGTTTAAGACTTCGAACAGCAGAATAGCAATACACATTTATCTTAAAACTCATATTAATTTATTAAGGTAGTACTGTCGATACTGCAGGAGTCAAAAGTATACACTGTCTCGTTTGACTTGCGCAGTATTTAGACTAGGCAACGTCGCGATGGAGTGAGAGAGAATTGACAATGATTTATCAAAATCGTCGTTTCAACTGCCTTCGAAATCACTAAACGTCAAAAAATGCCACTTTCGATTCGTTCGTGCCGAGCCGAATTTTCCAATTACGATGTGCGATTTACGATCAGGTTTAACTGGAAGTCTTCCTCTTTACGTCGCGACATCGTACGACCGTCCCGCTGGTGCCTTTCCAAAAATATGAACGTGTCAAAATCGCATGTTTTTACAATTTTTCCGGTTCCGAAATGCGAGCTATTGTTCTTTGCTATTTTTCTTTTGCAAATGTTTGCTATTTTTCGCAGATATCTCCTCTAGCTCGAAATTAAAAATAAGGTTAAACGAGTATTTTCCACTACAAATCTTTTGCTACCATCAGCATTTGGGCGGAATTGGGAACTTTTTCCGATAAAATTACGCCATTTTGTCGCCGTAATTAATCGGTAATTAATTGAAATTGATCTCATATACGATGTCCACTTAAAATCATGTATCAACTAGACGCTCCATTAATCTTTCTGGTAAAGATGATTTTTTTTTGATGAAATGGTTGAAGATGCAAATAAAACAGATAATTAAACATTTTAGGGAAAGTTGAGAACGGTGTTGTTAAAGTTACCAAATACAAAAAATATTACAGAGAATTTTTAATTTTTTAGAAAATAAAGAAAAAAAACAAGAAATCGTTATTATAAGATTAATTACTAACAAAATGAAATATTTTTATCTGTAACATTATTAGTCATTTATATTTTATTAGATTTAATAAATGTGGCTGTGCTAATAAAACATCGTTCATGTTATTTTTAATAAAGTACTTTTATGAAACCTACATTCTCATACTCCATGCATTTTTAAATTTCGCGAGCATTGTAACTTCTTTTACGACGTTGCCACGTCTAATAAACTAGGATATAAAAAGTAGATTTTTAACATTTATTCGCTAATTACTACTATCACATGCTCTGAAGCTGTACTTTTAAGAGTCGAAAATGTTTTGTATATTATTTTCTCTCGTTTTTCCTTTTTAATTGAAATCTGAACGGTACTTTTTGTAAAATATGATGAAACCTGTGATTTTTCATAAGGATCAATGTTTATTCGCTAATAATTACTATTATTAAAGCTTTACTTTTAAGTGTCTAAAATGTTTTGTATATTATTTTCTCGTTTTCTTCTTTTTAATTGAAATCTGAACGGTACTTTTTGTAAAATATGATAAAACCTGTGATTTCTCAATGTTAAAAGTATAAAATTTCAAATGTCAATATTTTTTTATTGGTTCCCTGTAGCTCTTCAAAAATTTAATTGGATCATTATCTTACCATAGTCTACTAATATGCCGAATTTTATTAAATTCTGAACATTAATTCTAAGACCGACAGTACTACCTTAAAGCATATCTTGATAAAACTACAATTTAATATAATTTTTCATTTAAAATTCGAAAGATTTATCTCATAAACAAGGGCAAATTAGATTGCAACTCATGTTGTTTATTTTCACGTATTTAAAAATAGACTAAATGTTAATAGAAAAAAAAAAACGCAACTGTGATAGAATTATCTGCAGTTCTCTCCCAATTATTAATAAAACTTAACTTACTTTTCCTTAGAGCTGAGGAAAATATTTAACTTATTTTTTCTCTCTTTATTTTTATATTTAAGTTCTTTTTCCATAAAATATAACGTATATAAGGCATTTTACAAGTAACGCCCATTCTCTCGGGGATCTTTACCGAGGTATTATTGATTAAGCAAGCATTTATAAGGAATTTGTTACGAAATGAAAACAACATTTTTAAAAGCATTTCTAATTTGGCTACTTTTACGTTCAATATGAATCATTTCTTTATGTTTGTCAATTAGTTCAGCGCGAATCTGCCTTTTGATATATTTCCAAAAAAATAATTCCGGGGGAGGGGAGGGTTGAGATCGCGTATTTAAGAAGCCAATTGAATTAAATTTATTTTTACTTGTTAACTGGATGGGAATGGGAGGGATGTTACTTTTAAAACGCTCGGTATAAAGGATACTGATCAAATAAGTAGAAGGTAGGGATTGCATTACCGGTTAACCGGTTAACCGGTTAACCGGTAAACAGGACTAAAAACACACGACGATAATTACCGGTTATTTTAATTTTTTACCGGTTATTTCTGTAAATTCTTAATATGTCACGTATTCAACGTTTCTATTTATGTCAGTGACTAGTATTCACTAAATATAGAGTGACTGTCCCAACACTGAGCACTTTTGGCAATAAATAAATAATATTATAAAAAGTAAAACCCAAACACCAAGCCCTAAGGAATACAAGTAAGAGAGACATTGACAATATCTTGCGACAGGAAATTGAATATTTCACTGCCTCAAATATCCGTGGAAAACATTTAGAAGAATGTTATTACCAATTCTTATTAACTTATCGACCTACCAATATCGATAGAGGAAGGGCATTTTCAGTTGGTGGTATTCTATGCACAAATATCAGACGACTAACAGATACAGCTTTGAAAAACTAGCCCTTTTAACGGGCTATTTTAAAAAATGTTGTATTTTTAGATTTGGTATTCAGTAAATGCCCTATTTGACTTTATATTTGTAATTTTTGTTATTTACAGAATAATTGTTCATTTAAATTTATTTCATTTATATTTTTTCCTTTTGATAAAAAAACCTTTGGTTTGTTCATTATAATAATAATAATAGTAATAATAATACATTTATTTTACTCAAAGTAAATATGGCACAAATTGAAATGTAGAGTTCTTCTTCCATTTGCCCAAATACAAATAACCTAAATGTAAGATTATAAAAAGGTTATAAAAAAATATTAATACATATAAATCTAAAATTTCAAGAAAAAAATAATTATTATTTTATTTGTTAATATTCAGTAATGAATTGTAATAATCTAACAAATGTTATATTTTATAATAATAACAACAATAATAACAACAGCAGCACTCAGACATGCGAGCAGGCAAGGGGAACGGGCAGACCCCGCGAAGCGAAGCAAAAGGTTAAAAGTAAATAAAATTATATCGGAAAAAGAAAAAGAAATATACGCCCATCCACAACGCAGCATCAAGTCTCCTGCTTTTGATCAGCCAAAATGTAATTTTTGACAACTTTAATAAAAAAAATTTTTGATTTATATTGTTTATATTCATTTGGAAGTTCATTCCAAAGATGAGATGCAAAATACGTACATGATCTTTGAAAAATCGCAGTTTCATGCTGAGGCACCAAAAAATTTTGTATGTATCTTGTATTATGCAAGTGATCTCGTGAAATTAACTTATTTTTTAAGTACTGAGGTTCGTCATTATGAATTATTCGCCAAATAAGTGTGAGCATGTGTAAACGTCTGCGGTTTTCCATGTTTAATATGCTATGTTTATTTAGATGTGGTGATATATGTTGTCTATATGGGATACTGTAAATATAACGCATACATGAATTTTGAAGTTTTTGAATTTTCTTTTTTGCTGTCGCCGATAATAACTTTCCATATACAACATCACCATTATCAACTAAATATAATACGAGTGAATCACAAAATCTTGATTTACACACTCTAGATATGTCTTTCGCAAAACTGTATAATTTTTTCAATCGACTGTAAGCGAATTTCAATTTGGAAAAAATATGTTTCTCAAAGCCTAATTATATTAATTATACGTATATAAAAATGTTTTTTGTTAAATTTAGATAATTTTGTACATGGAAAAAGACAATTGTCATTTTTGCCACCCTAATCATTAATTCTAAAAATTACCGGTAAATACCGGTTAACCGGTTATTTACAGTTTTATTTACCGATTTACCGGTTATTAAAACTTCCGGTAAATTGCAATCCCTAGTAGAAGGTAATTTCTGCTCTGTTATTCAATAAAAACCGCTGCCCAAGGAATCACTACTTCCACAACCAGATTCTCTATCGAAGTCACTCACAACGAAAAAAGTTTGCATGTGGAAATAATTGTTTATGGAACTTTAATACTATAAAAACCCATAAAACGATACCCCACATCGGTAGTGGGGTGGGGGTGGTGATAGGGGGGTGGTAGTGGGGGTGGATGAAGTAAAAAAATATTTTGAGGTTTCTGGTTCTTGTACATACAGTAAATCACAATTTTTTTTCACCCCCTTTAATAAGGGGGTGGGGGTGGTAATGGGGGTGGCTAATGCCAAAATTTTTTTTGAGATCCTAGCTTCTCTTGTATATACTAAATACCAATTTTATCGACTCTTACCTGCTTGATTTACCAATTTACCCCAAATTTACCCCAATTTACCCCCCAACCCTTCGTCGGAACAACATGAAAATATAATCTAGTTCAAGATCTCGTTAAAGTACATACGTGTACCAAATTTCAAGTCAATATCTTAAACGGTTCCAGAGTAAACGTGCGCACAAAAAAAAGTTACAGACAGGCAGACGGACAGACCGACAGACAGAAATTTTTTTTTCGCTCAAACTTATAATCTCGACGTTTCATGACATTTTAAGCCTATTTGAATAATAAAAATTTTTAAAAATTTTTTTGTCGTTACTATACTTCCGCTGGATGTGGAAGTAAAAGTATTGTTTTAAAGAGTTTCCAAAGCTGTTATAAGTGCAGATTGCTATTTGATTAAATCAAATAGGTATAATAAGGTCTCCTGAGTGAAAAAATGCCTGCTGTCGCGTTCTTATTGGGTGGAGTACGCAGTTAAGACATGATTAAACGTGTTCAGAAATTCAATTGCATAAGTGATAACAAGCTAAAAACGTACTCTTCGTCTGTTCACTGAACTTTTTATATAATTGTTACACATTCTATAGCATACTCTTCGCAGTTTTTTGTAAATAATGTTAGTTTTAGACATTTTTAATTTTATAGTACGAACTTAGTTGGTAAAAGACTCAGTGTAAAATAAAGTAAAAATAAAAAAAAAACATACCAAACCCCATTTGGGTTTCGAACCCGGGACCTTTGGATTCCGAGTCAATTTCAATTAAAAGCGTAAGAACTACACACCATCACCTTACACGTAAAAAAATGTAAATTTTCACATTATAAGACACGAGCTAAAATCATATTTTCACGGTTGTATATTACATTATGAAATGTATATTTGTAAAATATATAAATATTTAGATATTAAAATGAAATATCATTCCACCAGGTTTCTATTCAATTACAAAAACATAAAAATCAAAAAAAAAATTTTCAAATTTAAATCATTAGCAGGGTTCGTAAATATCATGATATTTATATAAATATCAAAATATCGGATATATATTGATATATATCCGATATATATCAAAATTGTGATATTTATTTACTTTCTATTTATTTTTTTAATATAGTAAATACACAGAGTATGTAGAAGCATATATTTTTATATAAAATAACAAAAAATGAACACAATAATGTATATTCAGTATTCACATAAAAATTTAAAAAATAAAAATTCCTATTCTAATTATTCATGAAACAAAACAGCAAAAAATTAACAATGTATCTTATTCATATAATAAAAATTAAAAATTCATATTATAATTATTATTCATGAAACTAAATTTGGTATCTTGATAATGGGACATTATCAACATCAGCATCTGATGCCTCGGCATCTGGACCTGACGAGGGTTGAATTTCTTCCGGCCATATCCATTTTAAATTAGTTCGTTTTTTAAAGGGGTTCTGATTCAGATACTTGAAAATAAATACTAATTTTCCCGCTTTTTCGTTACCAAGACGATTTCTTAACTTGGATTGGACAAGTCCGAATGTGGAAAAATATCTTTCCAATCCTGCGGTTGCCCCTATGGCTGTAAGTAATTGCTCGTATAGACTTACGAAATTTTTCTTATCTGGCCATTCTGAATCCTGAATAGTTAAGCTTTTCCACCATATCAAAGGAGCGGTGTTCTTGAAATGGGCACCAAACACAAATTTGGGAAATGGTTTCGACTTTGTTGTTAGGGCAATAACGAATGGAACAAATTCTGGGTTAATTTCGTTCAGAAATGCATAAGCTTGCTCTTTCTGTAAATTACTTAGCCTTTCACCTAAAAATCTATGGTCTAGCATATTTGCCAAATAATGAGGGCCTCCCAAAGCCATGTCCCTTCTTTTATAAAAATTTCTTTTTATAGTTAGGGACTTGTCTTCCAAATCTGCTTCTAATGTTTTCCATACCTCAACTGCCACCGAGATAGTTGTGTTGTCTCTCTGTGTTCGGTCTAAAGCTATGGCAATTGGGTGTAAACAATCTATCAAATAGCTTGCATTTGTGACAATGTTCATATCATTGACAATTTTGGAAATATCAGCATCGATGGTCTGCCTATGGTCTTGACACAATTGGACGAGTATTCCCCTATTGTCCAAAAATGATTGAACGGCATCATTCATCGTATTCCATCTAATTTCAAGAGGCATTATGAGTTTTTTGCCTTGTTTTTCTTTATATAATGCTGCAGGCAAATGTTTGTTCCTAAAGTACTTGATAACTTTTAAAATATTCGCCGTGACAGCCGGAACATCAATGTCATGTGCCAATAAGTTTAATAGATGGGCGGAGCACCCATATTGAATTATCGTCAGAGTATTGTCATTGGTTAGCTCTTTTCTCATTTTCTCTACATTAGCTGCGTTGTCTGTAACAAAACTTCGAATTTTCACACCAAACTTTTCCTCTGTGCTTTCAATAACTTTCAAAGCCACCTCTTTTAAATAAGTGGCTGTATGAGCATTACCAGAAGTATCTTCAGTATGTGCCAAAACGGTTAGTCCAGACTCACTTACAAGGCTGCAGCAAACTAGAGGTTCATTATGGACATTACTCCACCCATCCAAACACATTGAAACTGTTTCTCCTTCTAGTTTTTCTTTGCATTCTTTTGTCACTTCCTCATAGACATGGTCCAAAATGGGTCCCGCTAACTGCCGTGACGATGGAGATTTATACCCTGGTCTCATCTTTTCAACCATCAACTTGAATTCAGGATTATCAGCATGAGTAAATGCAGTATTGGTAGCATAGAAATATCTTCCTATCTGTCTATCTATGAGAGTGGCATATTGAGGAGATGTCGATATTACTTCCGTATCTCTTTTTATATTTAAAGGAGTTTTTTGTTTTTTTGCTGGTGGAGGTTGGCAAGTTACATCTTCACTAACTAAAAATAAATGTGCCTATTATTTTACTATTTATTACAATCGATTCCAAAACATTTAAAATTCATATTTAGATTTCAGTAATTAATTAATAAATGTAAATGCTTACCTTGTTCGCTCGTTGATGCTTGTGAATTATTTGCATTTTGCTTTAGATCCGCATCCCCTCCAGCTTCATCACAATCACAAATGAGCAAATGTTTTTTCATGCGGGAAGGAATTCCCTGCATCTCTATCTTACATTTCTTGCATTTACCCCATTTCCCAGTATTATTGGGTTTATTTATGCATTCAAATTTTAGCCACACTGCACTTTTCGTTTTGGGCATTTTGCAGATTTTTAATAAACTGTCTAGTAATATTTCCACATTTCGTTTTCACCAACTTAAATACCAACATAAAAGAAGCGCCAAATTTAAAAATAAATTCTACAATGTTTTATTTTTCTGTTACAAAACAATGAAATAAAACTAATAAAAGATGATCTTCTTTTATGAAGTCTGCTATTTAACATAGTGATATATATCAGGATACATATCAACGAATAAATATCACGATATATATCAATGATATGTATCCGATATATATCAACTGATATATATCGGCGAACCCTGATCATTAGTAACATTTTTATTTACCGATCGATTTTGTTCAAAATAGGGTTCTTCCTCTAGCTAACACTAACTTACTGTCCAAATTTCAATACAATCGGATTTTTCTTTCTCGAGTTATCGTGCTTACAAGAAACGTGACGGACGGACGGACGGACGGACAGACGGACGGACGGACAGACGGACGGACGGACAGACGGACGGACGGACATTTTGAAAGTTGTTCAGAATTCGTTCACTACTCTTCGTTATCGTATCTGCGAAGAGTATAATAAGAATACAGCACATTCTTATCTCAATCTGTTTAAAAGATATAGGGTATTAAAATAGGAAAAAATATAGTTGAAGCAATCGTATTTGTGAGCGACATTGAGAGGCAAGGAGTGCAGAACGCAGAGGCGGATTTAACTATATTGTAAATAGATATAAAATAATACTAATTTATACTATTACACTTACAATATCCCCCAAAGCACTGTTATGAATTGGTAAAAAAACTTACAAACACATTACCAAATAAAGTTTAAAGTAATTATAGAATTATATCTTCACCCCGACAGTATAAGCTCGACTGCGGTGTCTCTAACTGCGGTCCTGGATGAAACAACACACTCATAAGTTTACGCCCACACGCCACGTCAGATAGCCTAGCCCACATCGAATAGGGAACTTGCCCAAAAAATAAAATTGAATTAAAATACTCAAAATCGTAAACTAACATCATTAAAAAACACACAGACAACAAAAAAATTAAAAAAAAAATTCCTCCAGAAATATAAGCGATTAAAATCTGCCGGATTTTACCCACTTCTGAAACGTGACGTCAGAGGGTAAAAGTCGGATGACGGCGTCAAGCGACACCGATTCTGCTTTCGCATGCTCATTTGTCAGAAACAACTAGCAGTGAACACAATCTAACCTAAAATTCGTTGGAAAAACATCTTCAATATTCTGAAATGTCACAAAATGTCACTTTTGATTCGTTCGTGCCGAGCCGAATTTTCGAATTTCGCTGTGCAATTTACGATCAGGTTTATCTGGAAGACTTCCTCTTTACGTCGCGATATCGTACGGCCGTCCCAATGGTGTTTTTCGAAAAATATGAACGTGTCAAGATTGCATGTTTTTGCAATTTTTTCGGCTTCGAAATAAGCTGTTTTTTGTTATTTTTCGCAGATGTCTCCGAAACGGTGGGAGTTAGCTCGAAATAAAAAATAAGGTCAAACGAGTATTTTCCATTACGAATTTTTTGCTATCACCAGACTTTTGATTTTTTTTTCGTTTCGGAGATAACTACAGAAATGTCGGCCACGTACGGCAAAAATTCGCGAATTTTGAGCTTCTACAGTTGGCAACTTTTTAATCTTGGCTCCTATGCCAAAACAGGTGGTCCGACGTACGGCACTTTCCTTTTATAATAATGGCTTCATAAGTGCATGGTTACTATTTACTTTAGTAGATGGCGCGAGCAATAAGGTCCTACAATTATCTGGGCATGTGCATCATATAACTAACATAACCTCAAATTTTAAGGTTTTTTCGTTTATTCTCATTTTTAATGTTTGAATAGGCATTTTTAGCTTGGAGCCATACTGGCTCCAAGCAAATATTTAAAAATTCACGCAAATAATTTTTCAATATTGTTGATTAATAAAAATAGACTGCTAATTATAGGTTAGATTCCCAACCTGCAAAAAGTGTCTTATTTTATTGTGACAAACTATTTAAAACTTCATACACATTGCGTTGAAGTGCAGGAACCAAGTAGAAATTTTAATATCTACGTGATACTTGTAAATCTTAAGAAATATATATTTTTGAGGTTAGCTGTGGCGACACGTGCAATGCTGCATGTAGAGTTGCATATATTTTTTCAATGTTTTAATTTAGCTACTTATTGTCAGATGTCACTGGACTCTTGTTTCACTAAACAAAAACAAAAGGCCGGGAATGTATGCAACACTGTACGCACGTATGCACAGAACCTGCAAAATTATCTATCTGTGCGTAAGTAATGAGAGAATTTATTGGTTCTGCCATCTATTACATCATGTACAAAGTAAGCACTTATGAAGCCGTTGTGAGGGTTGCCGTCGCACCACCTATTTAATACACCCTGGCCAAAACACTACTCTAGCTAATTTAAATATATTTAAATTTGCTAAAACCTTTTTTTTAATTTTTTGAATTCCGACAAAAATTAAGGAATTAGAGGGGGCGGGATTTGGGACTTTTTTCTTTTTCGATAAAATTTCTCCATTTTGTCACCGTAATTAATCGGTAATTAACTGAAATCGATCTCATTTACGATGTTCACTTAATATCATGTACTGTTTCGACGCTCCGTTAATCTCGGCCCTTCGAAACAAAGGGTTCTGAGAAAAATTATTTTTTTAAGATTTACATACACTCTGTAGGGAAACGTGTAATTTCCTACATTTCCTCGAATATCTCGATAATTATCGGTTTTTTCGAAAAATTTGTAGACAGCTTATGTAAAGAGAATTAATTGAGCTTTCCGACACTTTTTTTTATTTTTTTCTCTAACATAAAAAACAAAAGACTTATGACCGAATATGCGGACGTCTCAAAGCCAATCGCCGCCCAGTCTATTAATTAGGGTGAATGGCTAAAGTAACGCCATCTGTTGAATACCACACGAGACTAGTTTTCACCCGGTGACGTCACAGTGCTTTTCGTGAGAAGTGGCGAGGATTTCAACTTTAATTATTTATTACAAAGTAAATACTGCGATTTAAGAGCTGATATTCGGGGTGGCGTGTTTTTATACATAAATACACACTTTAATGAAATAAAAAAAAATGGGCAAGTTCCCCATTGCCGGTATCTTCTTTCTCATTTAATGTAAAAGTGGAGTAAAGACGGGAGTTGAGTTGCCGCCTTTTTTATTCCCCTTGCCTCTAACACACTTCTCACTAATACGTTTACTTCAACTATACCTACATTGGTTAAATTATTCCTCTTGTATCTAGTATACTAGTACAGTAAGTAAAGCTTTTAAATCCCAGCCCGAAAACGATGAAATGAATTTCCAAATTTTTTTCTTCAACAGCTTCATAAAGTATACACATAAGAATCTATATTGTCATTTTTCCTGCTTTGCCCTTCTTAGGGTTGTCGCAAAAAAATACATATAATCTGATAGAGAATCAAATTATAAGAAACAAAGGTCTTGTACACTTTTTTGTTAAAATGCATATTTTTCGAAATATTTCGAACTGAAAATTGCAATTTTCGCCCCCTAAAATCAGTATTCCTAGACGTTTTTTTTTTAAATTACTCGAAAAATGTGGACTTTAATAAAAAAATGCAAGGGTACAAAATTAAAGCTTTTACGAAAACGAATCGAATGGTTTCTTCTTTTTTTCTCTCCGATGTTTAGTTTTGGAAATATGGTATTTTCGAAATGGCGCCTAAACGTTCAGAAAAAATATACGACGTTAAAACCTAAAATTACTCAAAATCTACAACTATGAGAAAAAAAAATATTCTTGTAAGAATTAAACGTATTAAAGTTTTCTTTCGATTGAGATGTATCTGTATCTTTTATAATGAAAACTAAAAAAGTTTACAAACAAAAAACCGCTGCCCAAGGAATCACTACTTCCACATCCAGATTCTATAGTCACTCACAACGAAAAAACTTTGTATGTGAAAATAATTGTTTATGGAACTTTAATAATATAATATTTGAAATCTTCTACCCCAAAAACCCATAAAACGATACCCCACATTGGTAGTGGGGTGGGGGTGGTGATAAGGGGGTGGTAGTGGGGGGTGGACGAAGTAAAAAAATATTTTGAGGTTTTTGGTTCCTGTACATACACTGAATCACAATTTCTTTTCATCCCCTTTAATAAGGGGGTGGGGGTGGTATTGGGGGTGGCTAATGCCAATTTTTTTTTGAGACCTTAGCTTCTCTTGTATATACTAATTACCAATTTCGTGGACTCTTACCTGCTTGATTTACCCATTCACCCCAAATTTACCCCAATTTACACCCCAACCCTTCGACGGAACAAGATGAAAATATAATCTAGTTCTAGATCTCGTTAAAGTACATATGTGTACCAAATTTCAAGTCAATATCTTAAACGGTTCCAGAGTAAACGTGCGCACAAAAAAAAGTTACAGACAGACAGACAGACCGACAGACAGAAATTTTTTTTTCGCTCAAACTTGAAATCTCGACGTTTCATGACATTTTAAGCCTATTTGGACAATAAAAATTTTTAAAAATTTTTTTGTCGTTACTATACTTCCACTGGACGTGGAAGTAAAAGTAGCGCATTTAAAAATTCATGCGTCATTTTTTGTTAGTCTTATTGCTCTAATTTCTTAATAATTGAAATTTTTTTACAATCCTAGATATTGTTAATGCATATTATTACGAAGATGCTCAATTTTTTTAAAATTTATAAGATGATTATTTTTCATTCTGTACCCATTTTGAATAAAGAAAATTTTCATAATTTTTTGAAAAAAATCGTGTTTTTGGAAATTGCTCAGAAAATATATATATATATATATATATTTTTTTTTTATAAAAAATGGTAAGAGTACAAAAATTAAGCTTATAAAAGAACGAATAGTTCATTTTTTTTTACCATGCCTTTATTATTAGGTCCACCTGTAACTAACTATCTATCTATGTAATAACATCTAAGGAAATGAATTTCACCCACTTCTAATTGTTGCATCATCATGAAATCTGGCAATTGTGTGTAGCTCTGATGACAATACAATATAGTATACTCAATATTATAATATGTCCGAAATGGCCGCCGCCCCAAGATGGCGGATTATCATTTTCTTTACAACTCCCTTCATATGGGTATCAAAAGATAAGTAGATAAGTAGAAAACAAATATTTGATCAAAACTTAAAAATTCAAAATGGCGGCGTCAACATGGCGGATAGGTTTTATCAATTATCGTCGGATTCGACTGAAAATCGGCATCTGTGGGTTATTGAGGTTGCAGATTACAATTATCTGGTCCAATATTATAATATGTTCAAAGCGGCCGCCCCAAAATTCTCTCCTTAAATATTAGCCCATGTGAAAGTTGCAAAACCCCCAAAAGTGCAAAATATGTCTACTCCCCCGTTTTCCAGGACGGCCAACACGATGGTGATACTCGCGCGGTCCCTACCTCTATCAAAAAAACGCAAAAAACCACCCCTTTTCTTCCATTTTTCGTGGCTAGGCATGCGAGGACTTGTTGGATCGGCTTCTTTTTGAGGAAACTCAATATGTCCTGTAAAATTTCGCATCCAGACATCCTAACGACCCCCGGGGGTTGAAGCCACCCCCTCCCTCAATACCGAAATATGCAAAAAACATCCAAACGTGCCGAAAATATTTTTTTACACGTTTTCAGGGGCGGGGAACACGATGCTGATATTATTTAGCTTCCCACCCCCAACCAACTACCGCTAAATGCATAAAACCACCCCTTTTCTTCCATTTTTCGTTGTTAGATATGCGAGGACTTGTTGGATCGGTTTTTTTTTGAGGAAACTCAATATGTCCTGTAATATTTCGCAACCAGACACCCGACCCCCTGGGGGTTGAAACCACCCCCTCCCTCAATACCGGAATATGCAAAAAACATCCAAACGTGCCGAAAATTGTTTTCTACACGTTTTCAACCCTAAAAGGGGTAGTTGGTTAGGGATGGGAAGCTAAATAATATCAGCATCGTGTTCCCTGCCCTTAAAAACATGTAAAAAATAATTTTCGGCACGTTTGGATGGTTTTTATTGCATGTTCCAGGGAGGGGTGGTTTCAACTCCCGGAGGTCGTTAGGATGTCTGATTGTGAAATTTTACAGGACATATCGAGTTTCCTCAAAAAAAAAGCGATCCAACAAGTCCTCGCATGTCTAACAACAAAAAAATGGAAGAAAATGGGAGGTTTTTTGCGAGAGGGACCGCGCGAGTATCACCATCGTGTTGGCCGTCCTCGAGAACGGGGAGAGTAGACATATTTTGTCGCTACCCTTGCACTTTCGGGGTTTTAGACTTTTGTTGCAAGTTTCGTATGAACTGTATAAGACTAAAAATTAAAAAAATTAATTAATACTTTAAAAAACGAAAAAAATGCTTTTATAAATACTGCACTAAAAAACAAGAAATAATCATCGAACGAACCTGTTCTCTCTGTCTACCCCGTAATGGCCTTAGTGTAAGCTGTGTTTGTAATTAAGTTTGTAATTAAGTATAATATTTGTATAATTTGTATAATAATTGAGTATAAAATTTATAATAATCTGTATTTTTAATAAAATTAGACATATTGCTATACTCTTTTGTGACTATTTTTAATTCACCATTTTTTTTTTTTTTATAAATTTAGACCTCATAATCATGTTCAGCGACCTAAAAGACATAAGTATATGGATTTTCGTGAATTCATTTGTAACAGAAGAATTATTAATTTTGCAGTATTTAGGTGGTTTCAACTTTTAATAAGTTCGTTTTTACTATGTTTTGACCTCATAATCATATTCAGCGACCTCAAAAACATAAGTTTATGGATTTTCGTGATTTTATTCGTAAAATTAGAAGATATTAATTTTTCAGTATTTAAAGATGGTTTCAGCTCTTAATATTTTCGTCTCATAAGTTTTGACCTCACAGTCATATTCAGCGACCTCAAAAACATAATAATATGGATTTTCATTAATTTATTCATAAAATTAGAAGAGTTATTCACTTTTCAGTTAAAAATAAAAAGCAGGTAATGCAACAACATAGATTTTGATGTACGTATTTTATAAAGCATATTGCAAAAAAAATTAAGGAAATTCCTTTCATCGTTTTCGGGCCGCGAATTTTACCATTTTTACTCCTTCGCTTACTGTACTAGACCTCGGTTTGCATGCATGTATTTGACTTTGAAATTTTCTTTGCTATCGAATATAAAAATTTTCATTTTATACAACCGTTATTTTTTTTCAGAAGTAAGGCATATTGTGAGAAAAGCAAGTATGTTAGACGTATATCAAGTGAAAGTATCGTTAAAAGACATCGTTTGTTACCTGTCACTTTTGGAAGCAGGAAGACCAGAAGATAAATTGGAATGTAAGTAAGAAATATACTGTTTATTCTATTAATGTGTTTTTTTCTATCAGCAACATTCGAGGCTTGTAAGTAAATTAAGCCAAACTCATTGCAAATAACCCACTTCGTAAATTTTTTATTCAGCAGTGTCAAAACTATTAGCGATTACAATTTAAGCAGCTCATTCTTCTTTCGATAAAAAATTGTTACCATCTTAGTCTATAATAGTACGGCAACCCGTTACCAAAAACCCCTGTCAAAACAGCGAGCTTTATAGTCTAGTAACATTAACCTTTTACCCGGACATTTAAAACAACAAAGGTCTGATTGTCCCACGATGCTTGTTACCTTCCCCTCTGTACGCCCTGAAAAATCCAAGAGGTTACAGCGTCGGGTTTGGGGTGGGAGGGAAGGGTCGGAATGTGTTTTTTTTCTCTTTTCTCCTTTTCTCAAATATCTCAAAAAGTATGTGGTTTAGAGCAATGATGTCTCTATACAAAATCAAAGTACATTAAATTTCCTACAAAAAAAGGTCCATTTCATTTTTTGTAATTTCTGAGAAAATGGGATAAAAGATCAATTTTTGCGAAAATCGTGGGTAAAATTTTTTAAAATCGCCATGTTCAAAAAATGACTTGTTAAATTAAGTTGCTCTCAATTATCTCATTTCTTATTAGCTGTACCTACCCTAAAATTAGGTATTACCAATATTGTATAAAATGAAATAGCTACATACCCTCGTTTTGAAAGTTACTTTGTCATATCACAAACAGTATGTGTCAGTATACCAATATTACGAGCAATACAATTGATTCTGTTAACTCGTCATCGGTAGAAATTAATATGGGCGTACCACAAGGGTCGGTATTAGATCCCATATTATTCTTATTATATATTAATGATCTGGATGATTTGAGTACTTCAGCAGATTTTACTTTCTACACAGATGACACATCTATTATACTATCAGGTAAAAATGTTGATATTTTAGAGATGTGATATTTTATTGGTTTAGTGAAAATTCTCTTTATTTTAAGGATGAGAAAACACAGGCATTAGTGTTTCACAATAGACAAAAGAAATGTGATTATCCAAATATTCAACTCGATTATAAGTCAGTATCAACAAGCTAAAAATTACATTTCGATATGCAGCAGAGGGTCGTAGGATGACTCAGTACATTTTGAAATCTTTTATTTTTCTTTTTTTCTTTTTGCATTGACTAAAATAAAGGCTAACTACATTTCGAAATACAGAAAGGGCATCGGTTATATTGTTATTTAGTAAATGAAAATCGGTCAAATATTTATAGAGATAGAATTTTCCCCTGTATGATCTTCATTTTTTTTGGGCACCTATAGATAATTTCGTGTATTACCAAAATAGAGACTTTTTCGAGAAGGCACGATATCAAAATCTGTTTCATAGTAAAGCCTGTTTTGTTTTGCATTCGTATGTTTCTTTTACAATGGGTGCAATGCAGGGAATTGAAAACAATGCTTCCATACACCTCAATTCTTTATCAAATTTTAATTTCATCGTACAGGAAAAGATTATAAGTAAATTCTTAAAATAATACCATTACTTAACCAAATAATGAATGAAATGAATTATGATATTTTAAGTATAACATTACATTATTATTTTTGCACCTATATCACACGGAGAATTTATCAATTTCTAACATTTTTTTAAATAATTTTATGGACAATTATATATTATTTATATTTTTATTACTTAATTTTCCAAAATTTCACTCAAGAATATAGCAATAGAAAATTAATAAATGCAGAAACATCAGCGGAGTGATTTCAGACTTACGATTTTATTTTCGGGCGGACTGCCAGTCTGATATACCGGACGTGGTCATGCATCTTTGTAAATAACTCGTTTATCTTTAATTTTTCGAAAAAACTCTATTTCAGATTTTTTGTCCAAAAAAGTACGTGCCTTATACCGGTTATAGAGATTGATCGACGGAATACTTAATTTTCGATTTTTATTACGAAAGTGTTCGGTATTTGTAGAATTTATCAAAAAAATCAAGTTTTCCAGGATTTGTAGATTCGCTTTTGTTTTGTCAAATTCTTCACAAATGTCACCTAATAGACTTAATCGAGCCTTACAATCGTCATTTTTGAAAATCAAAATCGGACTTTCGGTTCGGGAGTTATTAATTTCTTTGGAAAATCATACTCGGCCTTGGAAAAAATACTTGCGGTCAACTGATTCGCGCCGCGAGCAACAAGCTTCATTTGTGGCCGTGTACCTTTGATCCCACCAAGTCTCACCGAATCGATCAATATCCTGGACAGTCATCGTGCTTCCTAATCCGATTTCGAGAAAACCAGTTTTTTGCAAAAAAAATTCAATTTCTATTTATTTTTTGACATAGTATCTGGTATACTTATCTGTAGATCATTGCCAGCGGCACCATTTCTTTTTTGAAATATCTCGATCCGACTGCCCGTTACCGAGTTATTCAATTTTTCCCCAAAAACTTGAAACGTCTATATCGGGTACTTCCGGTTTCCGAACGGAGCCTAGCTTTCAGCGTTAAGGTTTTCTAAAGGCCTCCTATCAACCACCCAAGTTTCATCGAAATCCGAAAACGGATTAGGGTGGCTGAGCGTGACAAACAGACAGACCGACACGGACGGAATTTTCTAAATGCACTCTCGAGTCGATAGATATGACTTTCATTTCGATCCGACGTTTTTTTCGGGTTTCGATGGTCCTCTGGAAAAATGCAAAACCTATACTACATTATTTTTTCAAAATGTAGTAACAAGGACGTCAAATGTAAAATTTTTGGGTATATATATTGACAGTTGCTTAAACTGGAAAAGCCATTGTGAATTACTGATAGCTAAATTACATTCAGTAGTTTATCGGTTCACAAGTAAAATTGAAAATTTCTAAAAACCCCTGATCAATGCATATAATCGTACCAGTTTCATATGACCGAATCAAAATGAGGCCTAAATCATGTTCGGCTACCATAATTGTCTGCACATTTTCAATTTTACTTCAATCGGACAATTTCTAGAGAAGTTCAACATTGCGAATTCAAGATGGCGACTAAACATCAAAATCTAATATGGCCTATAACCTTCTCGACAAAATACTATTTCAAATAAAAAACTGCATCAAAATCGGATCGCCCGTTGAAGAGATATGAAGCCACAGACAGACAGACAGACAAACAAACATACAAACGACAAAGATATGGTGTTTGTTTTTAGGAGGTAAAAGCGACCTCCTAGGGGATGAAGCACACTATTTAGGGGTGGGAAATTTTCGGTTTATTAATTCTTATGCTATCCTTAACATTTCTAATAATTTTCAAAACTTTATGAATTTTGTCCGATTTATTACAATATTAACTGTTATATTACTGAACTATTAATACATTTCTGAATATTAAATAGTCAGATGGGCCCTTGGTTACATCACAAACTTTAATGTTTGGTATTTGATAACGTAACTTTTCAGGTTTTTATCAAACTGGGTGTTTTATTTATATTTTGATATTTTTTAGACAGATTTTAAACAATTTTGATATGAAGAGAAAAGAGATTCTCATAAAAATTCCCAAATTGTATTCAACCACAGCTTTCATCGTAATGTTAATACATCAGATAAAAAAAAATGAATGAAGGAATGAATGAAGCTGTTCTTTATTATGTGTTATTAAAAATTGTAATATTATTATAATATGATATATTGTCCTATTGTATATACATCGAGGAAATTATATTCAAGCTAATTTCTGCTTTTTATAAATATTTGTAATATCTCCGTTGTTTGTTAAATGTATAAAAATAGACACTGATCATGTTTTAACGCTATTATTTACCAATTGTAGTTATGTTTCGGCTGTACGACACAAACGGAGATGGAGTTTTGGACACTAATGAAATGGACTGCATTGTAAACCAAATGATGACTGTGGCAGAATATTTAGGATGGGACGTCTCAGAATTAAAACCGGTAATTTTTATATATTTTTATCATATTTAAACTAATATACGATTCAAATATATTAAGCCTATTACTTCAGTAAAATTAAATTAAATTTGGACCAAACCCGGAACAAATTTGTAACAAGCTAATTTCTACGGGATTGTATTCTATGGCTATCCAGGAGTCTCTGAATGAAAATCCCAAAAAATCCGCCGTGCAGAAATAAAGAAAAAATGCGCCGCCGTCTTGAAATTAGTCACTTTTTTCCTTTAAGAGCTAAGCTTCAATATGGTATAAATCGATTAAATATTAACAAAGTTATGATTGTCAAAATGACAGATTCTTTTCAAAAAAGGGTATTTTTTGTATTTTAACACCGTAAGAATGTAACAATAGTCAACAAAAACTTTTGTTGGTAATGCTAATTAAACATGGTTTATTTAAATATGGAATAAAACATATACCGGTTAGTTTATTTGATATTTCTTTTTGAAAAACAACAAAATCAACTCTTTTTCTTATTTTGACAAAAAACTTACATCAAGTCCAACTTTGCCTGAAAGTGCTAAACAATTTCTAATAGACGGGGGGTTAAAAAAGTTGTGTGGCAACGCCCGGCTCAATGTAAAGATATTGTTCATCAGTGTGTTTGTTTCATTTGTTCGTTATCATTATGGTTTAAATTGCATTACTATTTTCGATGGCTATTCTAATGAAAGCACTTCCGTTATATTTACAGAATATCAAAGAAGAACTAAAAATGCATTTCAGAAAGAAATTAATATTGACCAACAAAAAAGTAGTAGATATATCTCAAAACGAATTTTTAGCATCAGTGTCAAATAAAGATCAGTTAATTAAACTTCTAATATCAAATTTCAGTCAAAATAATATCACAGTCAAATGTGCGGATGCAGATGCTGATTATTTAATTGTAAAAGCTGCTATTGATTGTTCAGCTGATATGTGTAACCCTGTTATAGTTGTTGATCAAGATACAGACTTAATAACGTTACTTATTGAGCATTGCAAAACAAAAACTCGTTGAGTGAAGAGAGGACTCTTTACTCAACGAATAAATGTATACATGATGAGACCCGGTGATTGAGGTAAATCTGATAAAATAACGAATATCTGCAAGTTACGTTCAGAACTAGGGGAAAATGTAGTAAAAAATACTCTATTTGCACATGCCATATTTGGATGCGATACCACCTCTGCATTCTATAAAAATGACAAAAAACAGTATTTTCAGTTTTAGAAAATAATACTGAAGTCCGGGAGGCAGCGTTGCATTTTTGATGGTGATTTTACGCTGCTTGATATTGTGTGTAATCGATAGTCTAGATATGGCTAGTAATGAAAACAAGCGTCAGCTGTCAGGATCGTGGTGAACCTGGTCGTGAGAGAACGTTTATGTCGAAAATAAAAAAATGAAAAATGATTTCAAGTCGTTTGAAAATTTGTACAAGCAACAAATGTTTACATGATAATAATAATTTAAAAAAAAGTCAGCTGCGTAGATAATGGGGGATTATACGTCAGCCGCTTATATAAACCTGTCTAAAAAACTATTAATGTAAAATCATTTCAGGTTCAATGAAACTTATACAGCTAACTTTTTATATTATTAAAATGATAAAAACAATCGTTGTTCTTTCATTGGGGGTAGGACCGTCAGCTGAGGGATTATAAGTGCTGAGCGAGCTTTTAATCTGAGTATGGTGCATTTCAATGTATGATCTAACGGACGATCTTTCCACATTTATATCAATAGCTGACGTACATTTTCATTTAATATATTGTTTAAATAATCAGTTCTAGAAATTTCAAGTGACTTGAAATCAATTTAAACTAAAATTTATGGTTTCAATTACAATGGTAATATACACGAACGCTGGAAAATAAACAATCGTATTTTCCTGTAGGTTAAATTTGCACAGACCTTGACAAATTGTGACAGTAATTATCTGCACATTTCTACGTAAATTTCCTGCGCCCTTACCTATGACCGTTAGGGCTCTTTGGGATCTATTTAAGTAGAAGAATTCGGGGGATCCATTTGTCTAGCCACTGAACAACCTGAAGCAGTGTTGCGAGCAGGTCTCGTTTTTTCGTACTAGATGTCGTTGTAAATTCGTAATAGATTTCAACTTTTCGTAATCACATACCTAGAGGAGAGTAGGAGAACGCCACGGGCGAAATTTTTTTTGAAGGTCATCGTGAGTTTTTAGAGCATCTTCATATAATGTATACTTATGTACTTATTACATCGAAATGAATAAATTGAATATATTTTAATGTTTCTATAGTGGCTCGACCTGCCATTAAATGGCGAAAATTTTTATTATAAAGTCAAATAGAGGCTTTCTTCTTCTTCCTGTATAAAATTACCGTTAACAAGTCATGACTTTTAAGAGTCTTTAGCGATTTCGTTTCACTGTCAACACCGACTACCAGTTGTGCTGGTAGCATTCATCGGTATAAATGTATAACGACATAAAAAAAAGTAATAGATGTTCGTTGCGGCGTAATAGCGTAATAGGGAGTGTTTAATAGTAATAGATCTATTACAAAAGTAATAGTGCTCGCAACACTGACCTGAAGTGTAACTCGCATTGGCGGGAAGAGTTCGCGCATCCAAGTTGGCGCACGTGAAATGGCCATTTTTTTAAGCGTTTATAAACTTGCCCAGTTTTATTTTCAGTCGCAGTTGCCAAGCCGTGCGAAAAGGACATGTAGATAAATATGCACTTTTTTCAGCTTATCATGTTTATATAAAATAAATTTGATTATTGCTATATTTAAAAACGTATATCTTCTTCCTTCATTTCATATTTATTTCTAATCAAAGACAGGAATTTAAGATCTTTGAAAGAGGAAGCCGTTACTTTCTTGAAGCTTGTTTTAAGTCAGAACAAGGATCTCCTTCCTCGTGGAGACTACAGAGAACGTGCTGAAGTCTTACTAATACTATTGGGCAGAATTCACTGGCAGAAGCCTGGAGTTTTTCATAAAGCAAGATGGATGTCAACAATAATCTATGCAGCAAAAATGTGCGCATTTAGCGAGCAGATGGGTTATGAGCTAGAAAAGGTTGATAAAACACGACAAATCTGTCTTTTCAATGCTCCGGCTTACATTAAATCATAAAGCCCCATGAATGATTACAGCTACGGCACTGCTTGAACAGTTACAAAACTATTCATCCTATAAAGTAGTTTAGGCCGCACTAACAAGTAACAAATAAGATATCTGACAATAAAAAGAAAAAAGCCTAAAGAACCCCAACTATATTCATTTAATTAGAGAAAATATATTTTTCAAAAAGAATTGCTTTTCTTAATTTCGGCGTTTTTTTTTATAGAAATTTAAAACTGTCGCCCCCAGGGATAAACTTTCCCCTAAACTTACAGGCTTCAAACCTCATATCCTTTCATTAGGAACCAAAAGGAATCATTATGTATGCTATGAAAACTAGATTAAAACGATAATTTTTAGTTTAAATTGATTTCAAGTCACTTGAAATTTCTAGAAATGATTATTTAAACATTATATTAAATGAAAATGTACGTCAGCCATTGCTATAAAGGGGGAAAGATTGTCAGTTAGATCATATATTGGATTGCACCATACTCAGATTAAAAGCCCGCTCAGCACTTATAATCCCTTAGCTGACGATCTTGCCCCCACTGAAAGAATAGCTGACGACTATTTTTATCATTTTAATAATATAAAGAGTTAGCTATATAAGTTTCATTGAACCTGAAATGACTTCACATCAATTGTTTTTTATACAGGATTATATAAGCGGCTGACGTATAATCCCCTATTATCTACGCAGCTGACTTTTTTTTAAATTATTATTATCATGTAAACATTTGTTGTACAATTTTTCAAACGACCTGAAATCATTTTTGATTTTTTTTTTTCGACATAAATGTTCTCTCACGACCAGGTCCACCACGATCCTGACAGCTGACGCTTGTTTCGATTACTAGCCATATCTAGACTACCGATTACACACAAAATCAAGCGGCGTAAAATCACCATCAAAAATGCAACGCTGTCTCCCGGGCTATAAGTAACAGTCTATTAATTTTTCAAAAGTTTTGCTGAAGCAAATTAGCTTGCAGTAATTGGGGAAGAATTTATTTTAAGATGGTATGGCAGTAAAAAACCTAATAGTTTAAATGATTACAGGTTCATTAATAATAATCAGATTTTTGCTAGGCAAAATATTTTCCAGCACTTCGATCTAACAGTTCTTCCGCCAACATCCGATGCCACTAAATATCATATTTATAGAGTGTATTGGTAAATTCAAGTCTGGTTAGGCGACAATCTTAATTCAGAGAACTGGGGTTGGAAAGACAAGCGGTTATCTAGAACCAATAAAAACAGTTAAAAAGTGTGCCGCTGATATCATTTTAAATATTTTATTCTGTGATTGCAAGACAAATCGCAAAGAGTCTTGAAAATATAAAAAATATAACCTCAAGTGCAGTACCAGCTGTATAAATTGCATTGGACGGGACTGAGACAATGCATCAGAGGTGTTACTTTCTGAGAATGAGGCTAGTTTTTAGTTAAAGGTCGTATTTGAGAGTTTTTTATGCTTATTTAATTTATTCATGCTTTTTAAAGTACTTTTACTACTATAGTAAAGAGTTTATAGTTTATTTTTTCACTATTTATGAGTTCTGTTATTGTGTTTGTTGTTACGTTCTTTTGATTTTAGAATAGATTTTATTTTACGAATGTACTACTTTAATTACTTAGTATTACCAGTATTAATAGTTGTTGCTTTTTGTTGCATTTTATGGTATTAAAATACAAGTATTCTTTTTTTATACAAATCTGTCAATTTTTTCTTTATTTCTGCACGGCGGATTTTTCGGATTTTCAGTCAGAGACTCCTGGATAGCCATAGAATACAATCCTGAAGAAATCAGCTTGTTACAAATTTGTTCCGGGTCAACTTTTAATTTTACAGTACTAGTATATATGAAACTTAAACCTTTGATTTGACACTGAAGTAGTTTTCACAGATACCAAAACGTTGAACACTATTCGCGTTTGCCAAATAAGTTGACATCATGTGTGGCTGATTAAAATTAGACGCAATCTAAAAAAAAATTAATTGATTCTTCCCATAATCTCAAATATTTTCAGATATTAAAAGACATGATGATAGAAATTGACTATGATGCCGATGGTACTGTGTCTCTGGAAGAATGGAAGCGAGGTGGATTGACAACAATACCGTTACTCGTTCTCTTAGGACTCGACGCTAATGTAAAAGAAGATGGCAATCACTTATGGAGACTAAAACATTTCAGTAGGCCGGCGTACTGCAACCTTTGTTTAAATATGTTAGTAGGGCTGGGAAAGAAAGGATTGTGTTGTACCTGTAAGTAAAATTGTAAAATAATAACTATCTTCTTGCTATTAACTCTGGCCATAAACCCAGCAGGTGATTCTGACGATAATAAACAAAACATTGACTACATTCTAATTAGTCTCATTAGTTTAGTCAATGTCAATGATCACCTGCCTAATATTCTGGTGTTTTTGTTTATTATTATTATATTACTTATATTTAAAATTTAGTTTCCCAAAGAAAACCTATATGAAATAGTCCGAGAATGTCTTAAAATAAAGAGGAAACGTCGATTTTTTGTTAAATTGATTTCCTCTTAATATTGATCACGCCACAACCATTTTACTAGTGAAATATATAAATAAATAGTCCAGTCAACGAAAGAGTTGTAGAGGACATGTAGGAGGGGAGAACTTTCCTCTTCAAGATTGTGCTGGGGGTAGTTAGAGATAAACATACTAAAAGTCCCCACCCCTAGCCCCGCCGCTTCAGGGGAGAAGGTTCCTTTTTTCGATTCTTCGCTTATAACTTGGAAACGATGCGTCGTACGGAAAAAGGTAATCTATGCAAAATTAAACATAATTAAATTTCCTACGGGAATGTTTATATTCGTTTTCTTCCTATGTGTTATAGTTTACGAGATATTCGCCAGCCAAAATAGATAATTAATAAATAAATTAATTAGGTACCTTGAATATCTCTATCAGAGCGGTTTACCGTTGTCTGCTAATAAATCACAGTCAAAAAACAATCTTTATTTTACAACACTCGACATATTTACTAACGTAATACGTAATTTTTTTAGTTGGTACAGCACCTTTTCCTCGCTTATTATTAAAGATAGAGTTTTGAAATTTTGCAGGCATACATAGTGACATTTTTTGCATCTCATGCACTTTTTTTAAATTTTTCTGCTGTTTCCCGTCTAACCGGAAGTGACGTCAACTTTCGATTTTCAAATGAAACGCTATAGTTTTTCTTTTGGATTCCAAAACTAGATTTTTTTCTGAGTTAGAATATGTGAAAAAAGGATTAGGTTAGAGAGGAAAGTTTTTGAGATAATGCGATTTTAATGTTTCAGGTGTTAAGAAGCACTAAAAATCGAGTTACCTATGGAATGCTTTTGTGGCAGATTAAAATTGCCGTCAAAACGCGTAGCAGGCGCATGTCAAGTCAATAGAAGTTTGCGTTGTCGTCTTTGAATTTAGCATTTGAAAGTTTTCTGGCGTCAGTTCACAAAAAATTAGTAAAAAAAATGGAAAATGATTATACAAACAAAGTTTTCTTTAACATCCTTATCATTCTTAACCAAAATGGTCAAAGATATTTACCAACTTGTCGTAGTTTCAATGCAGAATATCCAGAGAAAAGAATACTTGATCGTCGATTTTTTTAAAAAATAATTACAAATTTAAGAACTTCAGGACAATTTAAAGTGAAACGATACAAAACTTGCTATGTGACGAGGCAAGAGGATAATGAATTAAATATTCTATTGGCCGTTACGGAAAATTCAGGTATTTCAATTCGTCAACTAGAAGTGCAATTTGACATATCATATTCCTCCATCCAGAAAATATTGAAACGATACGGGCAGCATCCTTACAAATACATCAAAAGTTACTTCCTGGGGATTTTCCCAGACGAACTGCGTTCCGCGCATAGTTCATGATAAAAAATTAAGATCTGGGATTTCGGCGCAAAGCAATTTGGAGTGACGAGGCCAATTTTACCAATAACGGCATTTTCAATCGACATAACGTACACTACTGGTCCACGGTTAACTTACACTTAACTAAATCCAGCAACTTTCAGATAGTTTGGAAGTTCAATATTTGGGTTGGGCTTATTAACAACCAACTGATTGAACCTGTTGTTTATAATTAAAATCTCAATGCACGTTCTATTTCCAGAACATATTGCCTTTCTTGGGAGAAAATTATCTAAATAATTTACCTTTGGCAGCACTTAGAGAAATTTATTTTATACAAGACAGAGCCCCACCTCACAACGGTGGACGGTCTTCTAAGGGCCAGTTGTACGAAATAAGTTGAGCCAAGTTCAGCTTGATCCGAGATCAAAAGCCAACGTTACGATTGTTACAATAATTGTAACCATGGCTTTTGATCTTAGTTCAAGCTGAACTTGGCTCAACTTAGTTCGTACAACTGGCCCTAACAGTTATTTTTGAGGACAGGTGGATCGGAACCTCCGGGCCTATTAGATGGACAGCGAGGTCCCCGGATCTCAATCCATCGGATTTTTTTATGAATTCGAAGGCGAAAGAAGAGCAACTTTGGAAGCACGTGTTCGTAAAATCTGCCAAGAAATGAACCCCCAGTTTATTGAAAACAAACAGAAAGTGTCAAGAGAAGAGTTGAAAAGTGTTTAGATCAAAATGGTGGCTTATTTGAAAATTATTTGTGATAATTTCCTTGTCATTGCAGCTTCATGTGTAAATTTTTGTCCCTGTTTGAAATAAAAATGTTTATTGTTTTGTTTGTTTTTTTATTGTTGAAATGCTAAATTCAAAGCCGACAACGCAAACTTCTATTGACTTGACATACGCCTACTACGCGTTTTGACGGCAATTTTAATCTGCCACAAAATCATTCCATAGGTAACTCGATTTTTAGTGCTTCTCAACACCTGAAACCTTAAAATCGCATTAACTCAAAAACTTTCCTCTCTAACCTAGTACTTTTTTTACATATTCTAACTCAAAAAAAAAAATCTAGTTTTGAAATCCAAAAGAAAAACTATAGTGTTTCATTTGAAAATCGAAAGTTGACGTCACTTCCGGTTAGACGGAAAACATCAGAAAAATTTTAAAAAGTGCATTAGATGCAAAATATGTCACTAAGTATGCCTGCAAAATTTCAAAACTCTATCTTTAATAATAAGCGAGGAAAAGGTGCTGTACCAGCTAAAAAAATCACCCGGTATTTTGTCGAAATCTATACATTTCCTTAAATATACAGTGTGACTCACTTAAAATGAAGACACCCTTTTAAACTTTTTTATTTTGTTTCCGATTTGAATCAAATTTTACTGAAGTATAGAACAACTTAGGATCTACTTATGACCAGAAAGACATTCGCCTGCTACAAAGGCAAAGCCATCTGCGGTACCAAAATATGCTGAAATGTGTATTGTAAAATAAAGATTGTTTTGTGACTGATTTATTAATAGACTACGGTAAACCGCTTTGATAAAAATATCCAAGGCACCTAATTAATTTGTATTAATTATCTATTTTGGCTGGCGAATATCTCGTAAACTATGACACATAGGAAGAAAATAAATATAGACATTCTTGTGGGAAATTTAATTATGTTTAATTTTGCATGGATTACATTTTCACGTACGACGCATCGTTTCCGAGTTATAAGCGAAGAATTAAAAAAAGGAACCTTTCCACCCCCCTCCCCCCCCTGAAACGGCGGGACTAGGGTCGGGAACTTTTAGTATGTTTACCTCCTAACTATCCCCAACACATTAACTGAAGAGGAAAATTCTCCCCTCCTCCATGTCCTCTACAATCCCCTTTTGGGCATTCATTGATTGGACTAAAAAGTCACCAAACGATTTCAAGAGTTTTCGTTTAGAACGTCGAGATATACAGACACATTTTTAATGCTGTTAGGTGAAATAAACAGTGAGACAAATATATCTAAATTACGTTGATAAATTTACGTAAAGTAACCATTGCGATAAAATTCTATATAAATTTGTGTTCTTTTTTATTTCAAAAACTTTTGCCTGTTCACCAAGCTCTGAGAGTAATTGTCACTGTCACCGTTGTCAAATGCAAACCAAATGTCAAATGCAACCAATAAGGAGGCGTTGCGACATGGTCACGTGATAATACACATATATTTGTATGTGCATAACAAATTTCTTAGATAAACAAATCGACGTGCAAGTATGGTGTCTCCGTAAAAAGGTCGGCCAGGTCGTAAATTTGTCATTCCACGACCAGGTCATAAATTAGTAGTAATATAAATTCTTTACCTCCTTTCATTCAGGAGAAAATAAACTGTCCGCCACAATTCTATCAGCAGACAGTAAATGAATCTAATATATCGCGCCAAAACTGAATATGATTCAGGGCTTCAGTGAAAAACACGTGATACAAATTTCTTTCAGGAAAATATTGCCTTCTCAGAAGACACGAACACAATGGATCTACTACAGAATGTAGAGGTGGAAAGTAACAAACAGCAAAAAATATCCGGAACACTCCTACTACAGCATGAAAAATTCCAGCACTCAGCGAGGAAATAGAAAGACTACTGACAGGAGAAAAACTAAACTGATCTTAAAAATAAAAATTGTGGCAAGAAATGTTGATACGTGGTGATAATTACCCCATAAACCACTGCGTAGGAAAGACTAAAATGGAAAAGAGAAAAGTAGGTATTTTTTAGAGTATCTAATTCCAGGATGCTTTTAATGTTCTAAGGAGGAAAATCCTGCGTGAGAGCCTTCCATTTAATTGATCAATATGGTTTACCCAACTAAGGTTATCATCTAGATATATACCTAGGAGTTTAACCTACTCGCCTCTGAGTGCTCTCGTGATTAAGCGTTAGTTGGTTAAAGATGAATCAGTCTCATGCATGAAGTTCTATGTTGGAGCTTAGTTGAAGCAGATTGGTAATGCTGAGCCAAAACACGAGAGTGGTATCATCAGCGAAGAGAATTGATTTGCTAGGCAACATAAATTGAAAAAATAATTTATATACATTAAAAATAACAGTGGCCCCTGGATAGAGCCCTAGGGTACACCGCGGTTAATTTTTAGGAAACCTGACATCATTTTCTATGGCAACGCACTACTGACTGTTGAGCAAATTGGATTTAAATACAATTGCATCTTTTCCATTAGTTCACACAGAGTAATTGCTGTGTGATAGCTCTCGGCTATGTCACTCGCAATCTTTACAACCGCTTGTGTGGTTGAGCGTGCAGAGTGGAAACTACATCGGTAGGGACTAAGGAGTGATTTGTGTTTAACTTACCAAGCTTTTTGTCAGAATAATCTCATATATTTTGCCAAAAATGGAGAGGATGTAATGTAACGTAATATTATAGCGAAGATGTAGTACAGAAGAAAATACGAAGAGAGATTCTTGTAATCTGAATCTATAAAATACTGTTTTCACGAGCCGCGTAGCGGCTAATAACAGGCCCACAGAAAAAATTCGTGAGCGAGAATTAAGACCCACTTTTCCCTATATTTTTTGGGGCGCTGAACACGAATCTGAAGTTGTTTGTGGACGAATTTTCGAGCTAGACTTAAAAATTGGACGAAAATCGTAAAAAGTCGGGATTTGTGATATTTCCAGGTTCGAAATGAATAGAAAGAATTTGGGAGACATGGAAATATCATTTTTGGGAGAAAATACAGTATTTTCCAATATATTTCATTAGTTGATAAAACCTCAGGTACGGTGAGTACACTTTGGACCACACTATTATACAAAATTTCCGAGGATATTACTCCCAGTGGTGGTTTACATATTCATGTAGATTGATTTGGGATTGTACTTGTATTCGCGGTGCTGAGCAGAACTGTACACGGGGGAAGAACAATGAGAAGAGGCAGGAATTATATCTTGTATGGAACACTCAGCCTGTGAGATTGGTTCCTTGTCAGAATCGACTTGTGATGAAACCTTTTGTCGCTTCCTTCGGATTGTAACAGGTGCAAGGCATCTGTTACAATATTCTTTTACTTCCACATCCAGTGGAGTATTATTGCACAATACAAATAAATATGCCGCTGTACCCATAGCACATTCGACAGTGTTGGAAAAAAAATTTACCAATCTAGAGATGATATTAAAAAAAAATAAAATATGAAGAACATAAGTGGTAAATTTGTGGTGATCTTAAAATTATTCCATGATTTTAGACCAACAGTCAGTATTTACAAAATATCCTTGCTTCCTTTGTGAATGGGATAGTAGAGATCGAAACAATCACTACAAAAAAAGGATCTGATCCACGCGATCGTGCCTCTTGCCGGTTGATAAGAATATAATAGAGCAACCACTGGTTGCACCGTCGAAAATCCTCCTTCCACCCTCGCGTATAAAATTAGGCTTAATGAAGCAGTTTGTAAAAGCGCTTGATAAACAGGGTGACTGCTCTGAATATTTGATTCGAAAGATTTTGAAGGATATGTATCATATCATATCATATATATTTCACTAATTAAAATACAAAACATATATAAATATGGCACGTCAATTAAAAAATATAAAAAATAATATATAAAATATAGGCATAAACCTATAAGTGAACAACATTATCAAAAGTAAAAAAACATCAACACATTATGTTATGTTTTTGTATCCTATACAATACAAAACAAAATAATAAAAAAGAACAGAAAAATACGTAACGAAATACAAAATAAAAATAAGTGGCCGTGCAACATTATTGTTGCATGTTCAAACAAGAGCAAGAAACTGAAGGAGCAAGGAAATGCGTACCACGTCAAATGGATGCCACTAAAGCAATGTTTTCGGGGTTTGTCAAAAACGCCACGAACTCGTCAGTAGAGTAAAAACCGTGGATTAAAAATAATTATTTCAATATGCCCTTAAAATGGTTATAGGTCAAAAATTTTAATGGATCTGGAAGAAAATTATATAGCCTGAGGTGCGGCGAATTTTTAGACGATCTTGTCAGTCGATGCCTAGTTGGCCTTAGTAAATCGGCTTGTCTAGTGCTGTAATTATGAAAATTTGAATTCCTTTCAAAAGAATTTAAGTTTTTGTGTATATCCAGTAAATTAAGATAAATATATAAAGAAGGTACCGGTATAATGCCCAGTGAAATAAATAGTGGCCTACAGTGGTCTCTATACCCTGCATTGATAATGATTCTAATTGCTTTCTTTTGTAGACGAAATATTTTTATAGTATGACAAGAATTACCCCATAAAGTGATGCCATAACTAATGTGTGAATGAAACAGTAAAAAATAGCTCACTTTCAAGATTTCCAAAACCAAATGCCTTCTTAGCTGACGGAGCAAAAATATTGTGCTGGCAAGTTTGTGGCTTAGCTGATTAATATGACTAAACCAGTTTAGTTTATCGTCCAGTGTGACATCTAGGAGTTTCACACTGTCACCCTTTGTCACTGTGTTACTCGTGGAAAAGAGACAAGCTTCTGAGTTTTTTCCTCATTCATTTTCATTTTATTAGTGATGAACCAGGTTTTGGCTTGATCAGAAATTAAAGAAGTCTGGTGATGTAAAACTAGCTGATTAATATGACTAAACCAGTTTAGTTTATCGTCCAGTGTGACATCTAGGAGTTTCACACTGTCGCCCTTTGTCACTGTGTTACTCGTGGAAAAGACAAGCTTCTGAGTTTTTTCCTCATTCATTTTCATTTTATTAGTGATGGACCAGGTTTTGGCTTGATCAGAAATTAAAGAAGTCTGGTGATGTAAAACTTGAAAGTTACTATGGGAAGGTAGCAATGTGGTGTCATCAGCACAAGCAATACACCTATGGGGCAACATAAAATGAAATATATTGACATATATAATAAAGAGGAGTGGCCCCCAATATAGAGCCCCGAGACACTCCGTGCTTAACTGGATTAAGATCCGAATTTATATTATATTGTAGTCCAACAGTTCCTAGGGAATCGTAGAAGTGATGACTACGAAACATTGTAGCTGAGATGATCAAGAATTACCAAAAATTAGGATGTTTAATGAATTTCAAATTACATTTCCTTGACTCGCAACTGAGTTATTTCCCTGACAATCTGGGTGACTTCAGTGAAGAGAAACGGTATCAAGAAAGATGGGATGTCAATATGATGCCAAACTTTTGTATGTCATTAAAGAGAAAAACAGTCCAAGAGGCACATAAACGAAAAAAAATCCATTACATAGATCATTCGATGATAAAAGACACAGGAAACGAGCAAAAAATAACTGATCTCCAAATTTAGAGGAATGCGTTTTGATAAATGAATTAAGTTACTACACTGAAAATAGAGAGATAAATTCAGACCGATAAATGTTGAAACGCTTAAATAAAAAGGTGATTGTAACAGGGTGCAAAGTCGTCCGAAGATAAGCGTCAGAAGGTTTCATCATAACTCGATGCCGGTGAGGGTCCAATCTCACAGGTTGAGTGTTCCATACAAACCCGAGATATAATTCCCGCCTCTTCTTGTTGTTCTTTCCGCGTGTGCAATTCCGTTCAGCACCGCGAGCACAAGTACAATCCCGAATCAGTCTACATGAATATGTTATAAACCACTGTTGGGAGCAATATCTCGGCAATTTTGTATAATAGTGCGGTCCAAAGTGAACTCACCGTACATGAGGCTCTATCAAGTAATGCAATTCATTGGAAAATACTGTATTTTCTCCCAAAAATGATATTTCCATGTCTCCCAAATTTCTTCTATTCATTTCGAACCTGGAAATATCACAAATCAAGATTTTTCATGATTTTCGTCCAATTTTGACCTCTAGCTCGAAAATTCGTCCACAAACATGCTACTCCGACTTCAGATTCGTATTCAGCGCCTCGAAAAACATAAAAAAGGGAGTCTTAATTCCCGCTCGCTAATTTTTTTTTGTGGGCCTGTGTAATTTTTCAGATATCAAATGACAGCACACTAAAACGATTCTATGACCATTAATAACAAAATTATAAAAGACAAACTCTTTAGTATTCATCTCTTTTAAATTTCAATTCTGCCATCGTCCCGCTATTTAATATGTCCACCAAAAATAGTTAAGTGAATATCAAGGTTTTCAATAATTAACGTACGTTATAAAATGTTGGAACGGCAAATACACATTTTAAAACAAATTATTTTATAAAGATTTAATTTTAGCTCAATATTATGACGGCGCTTTAAATTAAATTCTCACTAGGTGCTATTTCAAATTGTGTGCTTTATTACAACTGATTGCTTTACACCCATTAATTATAATTAATTACTTTATACCCATTAACTTTTAGTCGTAAAGTTAAAATGTATAAAAGTGTAACTGTGGTAGATTTTCAATAATTGAATTTAAGAATTTAATTAACAAATTAATTACCATTATTTAAAATACTTTGAATATTAAGCAGTACGAATGAACATGGAGAGACTATCAAAAAGTTTCTTTGAGCAGAATATGTTTTGTATGTCTTCATGGTTTTTAAAAGAAAGATATCGAAAAAATGCAGAACTATCACTCTACGACATCGACATGTGTTGTTTTCAGAATTGTATTAATTACCTAATACTGATATAAAATTGTGGAGTGAACCTAAATGAAAAGAGCAAATTATTATGAAATCAATTGGAACTGGACTTGGCTCAAAACTTTTTTAATATTATTTTGTAATTATAAATGAAGTTTTTTGCCACTTTTTTTTTTAGAATTCTAAAAAACTCGTTTTTACAATTAATTATTTTTTATTTATTTGTTTTCATCATGATTAGAGAATATTATTTAGGTATTAAGCAAATCACAACTTACACACTTTAATTTTTATAAAATTACCTACTTTCTGTATATTGTTGCCCTAATCTGGGCATGCTAATATACTAGCTAGGCAAATACTTCAAAACACTCATTATTGGAGAACGAATCAAAACAACTACTCTTCTAGCTAATACTGATGAAGTAATGAATTAGATGGTAGGATTCTTAGCATCTTAAAGCAAAAAAATATATTAAAAATACTTAAATCATTTATTTAGATTCAGTCATTCACACTTTTTTATTTAATATGAGATTATCTACTTTCTGTATATTTGTACTGTTGTGAGCAAAAAAAATAGGGCAACTATTTTTTTCTAATGTAATTCTGTCTCTATTTGCACACTTGCAATGAATTTTGACAAATAACTGACATTGTCACAAAAATTAAAGTTAGATGTATACAACTAGATTTTAGCAAAAATACGTTATAAGACTTGTCCCATTTTTTTGCGCACGACAGTACCTCAATCTGGTCACGCTAATATACTACTTAGGAAAACACTTTAAAATACTCTGACGAAGTATTGAATTATATTTGCTTAATACCTAAATAATCTCTAAATTCGTTTTGTTATGAAAAATTATTTTGCAAATGCTATAGAGAACACTAGAACTCCCATTTTTATTTAAATCGAATAGACGAAGAGCTGGCGGCCGCGGAGGTACTGCGATATTACTTCCGGCTGGAATTTTGAGAAGTGGTTGGGGGGACCATCAGGAAGTGTTGCAAGGATTTTGCTCAAAACCCCTGCAAAAGACACGTCAGACGACTCAAAAATGAAAAAAATTTTGCTCAAAAAATGATCATACCTCCGGCTGCCTAGGTCGCTGCCAAAAGGGTGTCAGACGCCCTCAAAGTTGTCATTTTTTTCTTCAACAATGTTTTTTCCGTACCTCTGTCTGACGTTTTAACATATTCCAACAGAGACTATTCTAAGCACAAATTAAAATCGTCAAACGAAAATGCCGCTGCGAAGCCCCCCTACAACCGTCAGACGGAGGCAAGGAAAAAAAATTTTTGAAAAAAAAATGACAACTTTGGCAGTGACCTAGGCGTCTGACGATTTACATACGTTATCTGTGACCTTCAAACAGGTAATGTGCAAATTTTGATCATTTTTTGAGCAAAAATTTTTTCATTTTTGAGTCGTCTGACGTGTCCTTTGCAGGGGTTTTGAGCAAAATCCTTGCAGATGGCACTTCCTGATGGTCCCACAACCACTTCTCAAAATTCCAGCCGGAGGTAATATCGTAGTACCTCCGCGGCCGCCAGCTTTTAGTCTAGAATGTGATGAGCAGGGCTCGGGAATTTTATCTCGGCGCCAGAGACGGCTCTCTTATAGACATATTATTTTTCAAACACCTGTTGAAACATTCATAAAAATGACGAAATGGTGAAATATTCATCATTGCAAGCTACAATGTATTTTTGGTAATAAATTTAACTTAAAAACGGTAATGGTTCTTACAAAAACATATCTAACAAATAAAAAAACAAGTTTGAATCAAACACATACTTTCTTGTTCTGTTTAATATGCGTAGCGTGTATATTATGTTTGTTTTCATAATAATTAAATATAAAAACCCAATAAGCTGCTGGCAACATAAAACTTTTTTTTTTCCAATAAAATTAACCATTTTTATACAATATAAATCATACATAACAAGCCAAGTTAAGGATTCATGACATAAAACTGCCATGTACCGTGCGCATCACAAATGTACACAACGTGATAAAGTGAATTTTACTTAATTTTAAAATGTTAATACGTAACCTACTTTTATCGGAAATCTACTACCTTTTTAAACGTACTGACAATTACCTAAAGACGCAGTTGAGTCTTTTCCAATTGCAATGCTGAAGGCATTCGATCCTGACCAAGTGTCAACATTAGATTCCAGTGTACGGTGGTACTTTTATATGTTTTTTCTTAATGCAATTTTATTACCTCATTTAATTAGGCGACGACGCCGAAATTGTGAAACATTGCTTTGATAAAATCCCTTTTACTAAACCTACACTGTGGCAATTCTGCGCATTTACGTCAATATTTAATAAAGGGAAACTGTAGACCATCCGAGATTGCGCAACCCGTAGTACAAATATAGCCATATATATATCTACAAACCTAGCATGAAATTATACAGAGTCGACGGCATACAAAAATGTCTCGTGCTTCTCAGGCTGCAGTATGCTTGTGGATTCGCAATTTTCCAGAACTGCAATTTGATGGAACAGATCTTTATTGTAGTAGTTGCAACAAAACAATTTCTTGGACAAATTTTAATAGACATATTTCCTCATATGAGTGCTAATGGCTCTATTGATAATGACAGTGAGTGTTTATAATAAACTGACCATATTAACTTTGGACATTACGGAATTCCCTAAAAAAGTACAAGGAAAGATATATTGTGTCAGAGTTGCATAAAAATCTTTCCGCGCTAACCTAGAGCCAACCCTGATTTTGACGTCACAGAGATAAAATTCCCGAGCTCTGGTGATAAGCGCTCGTGTGAGTTTGACTAGTGTTGCGGTTTATCGCGCTTGAAAGTGCGCCCAGTATTTTTTAAATTACTGGGATGATAATCTTGAATGAAAAAAAGGTAGTGTTTTCAAGAAAAATGTTATACCCAATCAAATCAAACCATTTATTTGACTACATTATAAATACAATTAGTACAGTAAACGAAGACCGAAAAATCCCCCAATTCGGAAATAAATAGTGCTCAACGGATTATTATTTTAAGTTGTAGGGTTGACCCTTAGGAGTAACATACCAAAAGTCCCCAGCCGTGGGCCACGTGCGTTAGGCGGGAGGGGGGTGGAAAGGGGGTCGGTTTGTAAGTTTTTCGTTATTATCTCGAAAACTAAGCATCCTAGCTAAAAGGTCATTCTATACAAAATGAAAGTAAATTAAATTGTCTACAAAAAAGATCCTTTTCATTTTTTCGCTAGGGGCGTACGCTAGGGGTGTACGTGAGTTTGGAATTGCGAATAGCTGGAAAAACTGTGTATTGTGGGAGATAATGCTTAACAAGTAGAACATTTTATAATATTACGAGTATTTACAAGGCCATATTAAGTAATTGGTCGAGTTCATCATCAAGATCATCATCATTGTCGTCGCCATTGATGCTGGTACACGAAGCGTAGCAACTGCTGCACACAAGCAAGCAGGATATGCCTGCTTTGCGGCATTTGCAACGGCTCGGCATATATTGATACAAACCTGCAAATGAACTCTAAGGGAGTATTGGCGAGCAGCCGCTCTGGTGGGTGGAAGTGCCGCAAAATCGGGCTTTGGCTTTGTCGGGGCTTTAAAAAAGGCCTGATGTCTTACCTGGTTCAGGTTTGCTCCTTGTGGTGGCTGGTACAATGCCAAAAAAAAGCTGCTCTCCTGCATCAGCTACTATGTCCTGTGTTGCTGAGGGATCACAGAAGACTTTGTAGAACTCTGTGACCTGCTCCTCGGTCTTCACAAATACTTTCACCACACCTCCCTTGCTCTTGTTGTGAATAGCGGAACGAATGGAGCCATTTGCGAAGACCATTCTGTTGTTCCATTCGTTCAGCGTTTGTGATACTACCTCCGCTATTTACAACAAGAGCAAGGGAGGTGTGGTGAAAGTATTTTTGAAGGCCGAGGAGCAGGTCACAGAAAGCTACAAAGTCTTCTGTGCTCAGCAACACAGGACATGGTAGCTGATGCAGTAGAGCAGCTTTTTTTGGCATTGTACCAAGCCCCACAAGGAGCAAACCTGAACCGGGTACGACATCAGGCCTTTGTTAAAGCCTCGACAAAGTCAAAGCCTGATTTTACGGCACTTCCACACACCTGGACGCCTATTCTCCAGTCGAGAGGATGGTAATTTCGGGAGAAAGGAAAGAGAAAGAAATAGGAAACATAATGAAATAAAAAGAGAAAAAATACACCGATTCACTACTCCTAAGCTGGAGAATAGGACCCCACCGGGGGTGCTCGCCAACACTCCCTTAGAGTTCATTTGCAGGTTTGTATCAATATATGGTTGTTTACATTAACTTATGTTTTGTATTGTGCTTAAACAAGATTGTGTCACATTTTTTTAAACTACAAAGGACGAATTATTGTTTGCAAATTCAGCAATGGCTAATGGAGATCAGCAGCAGGAGCCAACTGCTTGGGGATGGATGAGGGGGTCGGAGGGCATACTTACCTCCGTCACAAGCACGGACCCAGTTGCGTCAGAATCCGTCCTACATAACATATTTTGTGGGTGCACAACTGGTTGCGGGGGCCGTTGCGGGTGCCGCAAAGCAGGCATAACCTGCTCGCTTGTGTGCAGCAGTTGCCGCGTTTTGTGTACCAACGGCCCTCCAATCGTCAGCATCAACGGCACCGACGATGATGATGATCTTGACGATGAACTCGACCAATTACTTAATATGGCCTTGTAAATACTTGTAATATTATAAAATTTTCTACTTGTAAAGTATTACCTCCCACAATACACAGTTTTTCACACCCTTAACTATTGCCCCTAGCTAAAAAATGAATACGATCTTTTTTGTAGACAATTTAATTTACTTTCATTTTGTATAGAATGACCTTTTCGCTAGGATGCTTAGTTTTCGAGATAATAACGAAAAACCTACAAACCGACCCCCCCCCCCCCCCCCCCGCCTAACGCACGAGGCCCACGACTGGGGACTTTTGGTATGTTACTCCTAAGGATCAACCCTACAACTTAAAATAATAATCCGTTGAGCACTATTTATTTCCGAATTAATGTCTTCGTTTCCTGGCCTAAATTATTTGTAGCAAGTCAACAAGAAAATACCTTGAGGTACAAAGACAAAATACAAATTTAATTATCAAAGGAATAAATTTGTAATTTCGATTTTCATAGAACTGTACTTTTTAACAACAAATAGCCATAACTTGATCAGTTTTTATTGTAGAGGGTTGTACTAAAAGCCAAACTGTAGGAATAGTCCAATCAATGAATTCCCAAAAGGGGATTGTAGAAAACATTGAGGGGCAGTGGCGGATTTATACTTCTGCTGCCTAGGGGCAATCGGAAACTTGACCGCCCTCCTACCACCTTCCGCCTCTTCGCTTCTTGCCTCAGCAATAAAAAATGATATTCCCTCTACACCTCAACTCTTACACTTTCTCCCCATAGGTTTGTCAATAGCACAAAGAACAAAATCATTAGTACTAGCAACAGTGTTTTTGGATAAACTAAAAACCAGATCGACATATAATATTGTTTACCTACGATCACTACTGAAAATAGTAAAACAAACACACTACCTGCCATCTATGTAAGTTGAATTTTACATATTGTAAACAAAACGCACTGTAAACAAATCGCACAGTAAATAAAATGCACGGGACACGCAATTATACGTGGCTTATATCGCTAACGTGGGGTTTAAAAAAACAAATGCGCCTACGTAATTTTCAAACGCTGTCAAAACTGACATAATATTTGTTGAATAATATTGTTGATTAGTAAACTAAATCCAAATTTTACTAAATAAATAAATAAATATGATCGTAGGTAAAGTATAGTACATAATTCGAGTTGTAAAGCAATTCCGCACTCATGGAAATAAGCACTCGCCGCTACGCGGCATCGTGCGTAACTTTTCCATTCGTGCGTAATATGCTTCTTACAACACTCATTACGTAATATACTATTATTTTATTATGAGAACGAGAACAAAATAAAATTTGAAATAGACTTTGGTAGCGTTTAAAATGTTATTCATTTAGACATAGGCCAAATACGCCCAGGCCAGATAGGCAATCAGCAAAACAACTCCTGCTAATTTAGTGCTATTACAGATATTGAGAAAATTCTATGTACAGGGTGGTCGCGTGAACGTTAGAACCTCATTTAGCTTCGTTATTTTTGGAGTACTTAAAAAAGTACAAAAATAAAAGTTATAGAAAATCACATGTATTTTCCAAAAATTATTTCAGAATGGCAATTGAAAGTCGCATTTCGGAGGTATGAACTTTACGTTGGTTTTTTAAATGGAACACTCCATATATGTTTACACCATTTGAAAGGCCATAAAAAAGCTTTTTAATTATATATAATACATGGTATTTATCTTAAAAAAATGTTGTCTAATTTACTATAAATTTATAATTTATCAAATTAGCCATGGAAAACAAAGGTATGTAAAATAAAATAAACAATATGTTAGTTCGGTGAAAATACCTGTTGGTATCTAATTTTACTTTATTTTAAATAAAATGGAGAATTTCAATAACTGACTGGACTACGATGCCTTAATGTTAGATCGGACTACGATGATTTAATGTAAAAAAAATATAAAACTGAATATCTACTATAGTTTTTAAGAAAAATACTATGTGTCATACATCATTGAAAAGGTTTTTCTATGGCTTTTCAAATGGTGTAAAAATATAATGAAGTATTCCATTTAAAAAAAACCAAGGTAAAGCTCTATATATCCGAAATTCGACTTTTAATTGTTTTTCTGAAATGATTTTTGGAAAATACATGTGATTTCTCATAACTATTATTTTTGAACTTTTTTACGTAACTCCAAAAATAATGAAATTAAATGAGGTTCTAACGTTCGTGCGACCACCCTGTACAGTTGAATATAATAAGGAACTCTAGTCTAGTTAAAATAAAAAACACGTTCTCAAATAAATTACAAAAGTTCTGATAGTACATGCTAATAATAATAATATTTTATTTTTATGTGCCTTTGGTATTTTTCAGAAAATTTGCCGCCCTGGGCTATAACCCCTATAGCCCTCCCCTAAATCCACCACTGTTGAGAGGGGAGAATTTTCCTCTTTAGGAATATGTTGGGGATAGTTAGGAGGTAAACATACTAAAAGTCCCCGCCCCTAGCCCTGCCGCTTCAGGGGGATGGGGAGGAGGTCCCTTTTTTCGATTCTGCGCTTATAACTCGAAAACGATGCGTCGTACCGAAAAAAATATTCTATTAGAACAGGCAACGAATGATTATAGAGGGAAATTTTAGGGACAGAAAATTTGACTTCGGAACTTTGTTTGGACTAGTCTGGAGATGAACATATCAAAAGTCCCCACTCCTAGGTAGTGAGCGGGGGGGAGGGGGGCATTTTAAAGGTCCCATTTCTTGTGTTTTCGCTTATATCTCGGAAACTATGCATCGTATGGAAAAAGGTTAATCTATGCAAAATTAAACATAATTAAATTTCCTACAAGAATGTTTATATTCATTTTCTTTCTATGTGTTATAGTTTACGAGATATTCGCCAGCCAAAATAAATAATAAAAAAAAAAGTATTAGGTACCTTGAATATTTCTATCAAAGCAGTTTACCGTGGTCTGCTAATAAATCACAGTCACAAAACAATCTTTATTTTACAACACTCGACGTATTTACTAACGTAATCCTTATCGAAATCTATACATTTCATTACATATACAGTGTGACTCACTTAAAATGAAGAATAACTTTTTTATTTTGTTTCCGATTTGAATCAAATTTTACTCAAGTATAGAACAAATTAGGTTCTACTTAGGACCAGAAAAACATTCGCCTGCTACAAAGGCAAAGCCACCTGTGGTACCAAAATATGCTGAAAAATATTAAAAATCATATTAATAGATCTTGACGAATTTCACGTATCCACCACAAATTGCGGAAACTTTGCCAGATGAGCTTATGTATGAAAAATCACCCATCTATAGCCAAATTAAATTTTGGTGTATTTACGGTTGTGGCGCTGATCTGATGCATTTTTACCACAGAAGGCTATGCCTTTGTAGCAGGCGAATGTTTTTTTGGTTATAAGTAGATCCTAATTTGTTCTATACTTGAGTAAAATTTGATTCAAATCGGAAACAAAATAAAAAAGTTATAAGGGCGTCTTCATTTTAAGTGAGTCACACTGTATATTTAAGGAAATGCATAGATTTCGACAAAATATTACGTTGGTAAATACGTCGGGTGTTGTAAAATAAAGATTGTTTTGTGACTGTGATTTATTAGCAGACCACGGTAAACCGCTTGTTTATAATTTTAAAAATTAAACAAACAACATTTTTTACAAAAAAGATTTTTATTTATAAATGTGACAAAATTTTAACTTTTCTGTTTACTTTTTTTGTCGGTTTTAGTAGTTTCTAAGTCCCGATTTGGGTATTTAATGGAATAAAAAATCTTCATTCGTATAAACAACTTTTTAATATATACTTTGGGGAATTCTAAACATGGATGAATAAAATCTGTGTTGTTCATTATGTTAAATAACATATTAGAAACTGCTTGTCCAGTACAAATTTCCTCAAGTTGAGAATTAAATATATGATCTAATTTGTATATAAAATTGACAAATTCCTCTGAAAGTGATAGCAGGTTTCCATAAATATTTTTTTCGGTGTTAAAAGCTTTGAAATAAACTAATAAAGTTATTTATATTTAGTGTCTCGCAGTTTCCCAAAAGATTTACAAATATTGCAAGAGTGAATTTCAAGGTTTTTTTTCAAAAGATATCCGCAAACATAAGTGAAAGCATTTTGCGTGGGTAGATTTTCTTTCGTATAGCGGTAATCAGGAAGAACAAGGGCTTTAGGAGGTTTCTTTTCTTCCTCTTCATTAATCATGTCAGTTATGTTGGTAGATTCTATAGTCATTAATAATTCATCTAAATCATCCTTGCAATTCATGTGATCCGAATAAAAATAGTTTTGGCACAACAATTTACGGAATGCTCTTTGAAATTGTATTGGGGTCGGGTTTAATCAAACGAGTAGTTTTAAAATTTTAAATTTTGCCTTTCCAAGAAAAATGGATTTTACAGATATTATGGTTCTCTAGGGTTATACCGGACACCGCAAAATCATTCCCCGAAGGCACAAAAACATTTTTTTTCTCTGTGGTGTATTTTTTATGAAAGTTTTTGTTTATCGATTTTTACTTCTATTTGTACATTAGTCCAATAAAGATATCATTTTTCAAAAAAATAATTCCCGGCAAGCTGATTTTTTCAGGGTCGATGGAGGTCTCCCGAGTATCCGACCAAAAAGTCACAGTCCACACCTCTTGCAGAGCGTTGCAATAAGGGTGGTTTCTTATTTTTTTGTTTTTTTTTGAAAATTTCTTTTTCCAGCTTGTACATAGTAATGTTCTCTGCAACTTTGCCTAATAAAATTTTTTTGTAACTTTGATTTTTGACGGTCCAGCGCCCATTATATGGGAAAACATTCACCATATTTATTTACTATGGTTCAGGAAACATACAAACAAAAGGCTAAATAGCTGGTTTTTGCAGGGTTGATTGAGAACTATCTCCTGAATTTCCAACCAATTTTTTTTTTTTTTTTTTGTTGAAGACAAAGAGGTTATATCGGACACATTTAAAAAATAATAAAAAAACATATTGCTCACCTTAATATACTTTTTTACATTACATTAAAATAAGTTCCCTAAATATACCTCTATCAACGTGCTTAATCAGATTTAAATTACGCAGATTCGTTCTTGAAATATTCAAAAAAATCTTTAGCAATCACGAGATATATCCCCGATCGACGGTAACTTTCAAAGCAAGGAACACACTACTAGGGCTCTGTTCTCTAAACCAGAGAATTAGACCAATAATGGTTGGGTCGTCTTTGACGCAACGTAAACATGTGGAACTGGTAACTACACAACTTATTTGGCACATGCCACGGTACAAGCGGGAAGCCTTGCTGTCGCTTCTCTGTGGTATAAGTTCTCTGGCATCGTTCCCTACTTATAAGCGAAGAATCGAAAAAAAAGGAACATTTCCACCCCCACCCCCCACCCCCGGAAGCGGTAGGGTAGGTTCGGGGACTTTTAGTATGTTTACCTCCTGACTAACAACATATTCCTGAAGAGGAAAAATTCACCCCCCCTCCATGTCCTCTACAACTCATTCGTTGACTTGACTAGAAATTAAATTATTTTTTAACATGTAATGAACATTTTCCTAGTTTTTTAGTAAATCACAAAAAAACGAGCGTTAAAATTTGACATTTGGAAAGGGATAAAAAAAAACTCTGGACTTTAAGGCCCGGTACTTTCATCTTCTGTTAATTTTATTATATGCATAAATCCCTTGAAAACAATTATTGACACAATTGTATCCAAGGAAACTATCTGGGGAATAAATTTAACGGGAGGTGCCTTAATAAATCATATCTCGGTCAACTTTTGAACAAATTATACGAGACTAGTCTCAAAATCAAGGTGATTTCATAATCTTCAAGTTGTACATTTTAATACTTATCGATAAAATTTGTGGTTTTCAAAATATATGCAAAAAACTGTCTTTTAACAATTCCTCGAGCCTAAAATTTTAGCTGGTGGCCAATTGCGATCGGCTTTTTTTGTATGTTTTATTTATATGTTGTTTATGATACCCTAAACAAGTTTTCTGCAGTAAAATTCCAGGTTGCATCGAGTTTATAGTCAAAATCTAAGTGTACTCCACAAAGAGGAGATATGATAAAAAGAAAGCCAACAATTAGTCAACACGATATATATTTTTAAATAAGATAACCAACTTTATCATTATCAAAGTTAGAATAAGAAATTTTACGGCGAAAGGAATTTGCATTTGCATTTAATTATTATTATTATTTTAGTTTGCAAATTCACAGTTCACGAAAGATGTGTTGCCAGAGCACCTGCTAGTTGTATAGCAACTTACGTGAAAAGCAAGAAATCCTGTCAGACGTTACAACATCATTGGGTGGAAGGAAATTGTCATGGAAGATGTGCAAGATGTAGAAAACCAGTGAAAGCTGGAATCACAGGATTACATTGCCGATGGTGTCAAATTACCGTGAGTTCCTTTTAAATAAATAGATAAGCACATTTATTATTAAACAATAACGATAAAGATTAAAGGTTTGTAAGATTCTTGTTTATCCGCATCTTGATGGCAAGTTAATTGAAATTAGTTATGTTAGATATAAAAGATAATTTCCGTTATATTGACTGTGTAATTATTGTTCAAACGTTGAACTGCTGTAATTTTTAAACAATTGTATAGAAGTAAATGATTGAAATAGGAGTTTTAGAAAATTCCTTAATCTACAATAGTGTTAATAACCAATTACACAGGCACACAAAAAAAGATCAATTTTCTGAGGTTTCACATATACTTCCATGTATTTTTGACAGCTGAACACGATACCGATGTCAGTTTTACAAAATTAGGTCAGGATTTTTTGTTAACCACGAAAACGGGTTAAAACAGGCCAGAATAGGGATTAAAATATAAATTAGATTTTAAATAAGTAGACCATGTATTCGATGTATTTTTGACCGCTGAACACGATCCCGATGTCAGTTTTGCTCCATTAGGTCAGGATTTTTTGTTAATCACGAAAAACAGATTAAAACAGGTCAGAATGGGGTTTAAAATACAAATTAATAATTTTAAATAAGTGGACCATGTATTCTATGGTATTTTTTGCCGCTGAACACGATACCGATGTCAGTGTTAACCAATCAGATCATGATTTCTTATTTATCCTGATTTATTCTCTTCTGTGGTACCGTACTCTTTTGTCTTCAAATGATCTGCATACTAGTTTTCTTTTTCGTTTTATTCCTTTCGTTTTCACATCTCTTTTTTTTTTAATAATAGGAATTTTATTGTTGTCCATAAATTTTACAATTGAAATATTTATCTTAAGTATTAAATACTATTTACAAATTACTCAATGATATAATTTACGGCACCTAAGCTCACAAGGAGCTTGTCTTGTGCCTACCTATACCTAAACTGATAAAAAGGTTTATAAAAGAAGTACCTAAAATAATAGAATTAACAGAGTGCAGAGGACATACCCAATAAAACTATTTTCTCAAAATTTGTTTAAATTGATCTATATTTTCTTGTACATATATCTTAGTTTTTATTTTATATTTTTTTAAATATTTTATTTCTTTTATTGCTACAGGTAAATCATTATGCATTTTAATTCCAATGTAATCTATAAACTTTGTAAATGCCGTGTTTGTTGGCTTTGGTGCTGTACTGTCTTTGTTTGTTATCGAACGGGTTATGTGGCCATGATTCGATTTATTCTTTGTCTTGGGATTTTTTTGTACATAGTTCAGAATATCTAGAATATATAAACTATCAATATCTAACATTTTGGTATTTTCAAATAATAATTTTGTTGAGTAATATCTAAGTTTGTTTAAAATAATTTTTAATATGTATCTTTGAATTACCTTAAGGTTATTTAATGTATTGTCATACGCTCCTCCCCAAATTATTAAGCCGTACTTAATTATAGACTCGACTAAGGCTTTATAAATATTTAACAGAGATTGTAAGTCCATATATTGTCTCAGCTGATAAAATTTGTATACCAATCTTCTAATTTTTCCTGTTAATATCTCCACGTGTATGTCCCATTTCAAAAACTGATCAATGTATAAGCCTAAATATTTAACATTTTCGGATGATTCTATGTACTCTTGACAACTGTCACAAACAATGAGGTTTTTACATTCATGATATTTTAATTTATTTATTCGAGATTTTCCCGCTGCATTTAGAGAGAATGTTAAAAATTTTGTTTTTGTTTTATTAAGAGTTAATAATTATTTTTTAGCCAAATTGTTACATGGTGAAGTCCTTTTTCCGCTTTAATTTTAACTTCTTCCCAGCTGACCTCAGAGAATAATAAGACAGTGTCATCGGCATAAGAAATGATTTCCCCTGAAATGTCCAAATTTAGCATATCATTTATGTAGATTTGAAAAAGTATAGGACCTATGACGGTTCCTTGAGGTATTCCATAGGTAACTGTTTTTTCTTGGCTTATTTCTGAATCTATGCTGACAACCTGCTTCCGATTTGTTAAGTAATTTCTGAGTAAACCACCACATGTGCCTCTGAAACCATAAGTATCTAATTTTTTTAGTAGCTTTTCATGAGAAATCGTATCAAAAGCTTTCGCTAGATCTAAAAATATTGCCAAAGGCTTTTGATTGTTATTTAGCTTTTGATACAAATAACTTGTCACATTATACAGTGCATCAACAGTTGACACTCCTTCTCTGAATCCAAACTGGGAATTAGAAATTATATTATATTTATTAAGATGTTCTAATAACCTTTTTTTTATACATTTTTCTATAATTTTTGAGATGTTGCTAATGAGAGATATGGGACGGTAGTTTGAAATAATATTTATGTTTCCTTGTTTAAATAGTGGTTTTATAATAGTTCTTTTCAACAGTAGTCTGCCGTCATATTAACAACCTATCGACCTTGATATCTACGTTCCATTTTCTTTAGGTCTTGGTGAAAACGTTCACCATGCTCTTCACTATGGTCAGCCAAATTTTCTGGAAACTGGTCTATATAAGAATGCAGGAAATGTAGTTTCAAATTCATTAGACAACCTAATTTTCTGAATTTTTCTACCATGTTGGATATTATTTTTTTGTAGTCTTCGCTCTTATTGTTTCCTAAAAATTTATCAACAACTTCTTTAAAGCTCTGCCAATCGTATCTGAAATTGTAGTGATGAATTTCTTATCTCTTAACATTTTCCTCATTTGTGGATCATTTTAAAAATGCCTTATATTATTATCATATTTTTGCATCCAAATGGCAACCTTAATTTGTTAAACAAATTATATAAATAATTGAAAATTAACATTTTTCAATGAAAATTTTGTTGCTTTTTTACTCAAATATTATTTCTTAGACTAAATTCTCAAAAAAAATCACTTTTGATTAAATACCTTCGAAAAAAATAATTGTTTATGTAAAATGTTTGTAATTATTTAAACAATATATATATATATTTGAGCCCGCCAGCCGAAATGTTTCTGATTTCAAATAATCGGTAAAATCGGTTTTGTTCTTGTGGAATTCGAATTGTGCATAAAAAAATTATTGAAGGAATTTTTCACTGGTAAACTACCACCCCCCCCCCCCCCCCCCCCCTCTTTTTCTGCTATACAGACTGTATACAGGGTGATTCTTTTAAGACGGCCATTAGAATATTTCCCACTTGCAGATGAGACAGACATTTGAAATTTGGTACCCTACCATAGTCGACCATTGCAAGTGCGAAAATAATAATTTCAAAATGGCGGCACTTCCGAAAATACCGGAAGTCGATACCAACTTGCTTATTTTAAATGGAACACCCTATATATTTTCGACTTTTCGAAATGATGAAATGATCAGGAAATTCTGAGTCAAGACATGTAGCACACCCTATACCTAAACCGAGCAGTTTCGGAGATATTTGACATTTTGTAAGAAATTTGACAGGTGCAACGGTTTGCAAGAATCGTTATAACTTTCTTCGTGTAGGAAATCCTTATTTGCTCTTTGGTACGTAGGAAGAACACAACATAAGCTACTCTCTAGAAAAAAAAACAGATTCCAAAATAGTATACCAAGTGTTTTATTTTTCACGTTACATTTTGTCAAATTCAAACCTCAAAAACTTTTTTATTTCAAATGGAACACCCTGTATTTTTTTACATCAAATTATGTTAAATTAAATTCCCTTCTTTCTAGTATAAGCATTGTAGGGGTTAAAGTTACAACTTTTCGAAATATTTGCGATTTTCTTAAATGTCCAAAAATTTTTAGTAAAAATTGCCATCAACTTACCCCATGATTAGAAACAATCATTAATGTCAGTCATTCTCTTTTGTTAAAAAATGCCAGCACGTTTAAATTACACCCACGAAGACTTTTAGATTTGTTTATTATTTATGGAGAATTTGATAAAGTAATACCAAGAACATGAACACATTTGCTACTCGATACCCACAAGAACAGAAACCATCCACCATACACTGTAAAACGCATATTGGATAATTTTAGAATATTTAGCTCTGTCAAATGGCACGTGCCAAATTTTATTATGGCAATCGATGTAGAATTAAATTTGAGGTGGACTTATATCAGCATGTCCTATATCTAACACGTACTTTTTTAATTATTCGCAAGTTTTTGTTGAAAATTATAATTTATCCAAAAAAACGTAGGAGCTTATGAAACAATTGAAACAATAAAGTGGGTATCGAGTAGCAAATGTGTTACATGTTCTTGGTATTTTTACTTATCACATTCTCCATAAATAATAAACAAATCTAAAAGTCTTCGTGGATGTAATTTAAACGTGCTGGCATTTTTTAACAAAAGAGAATGACTGACATTAATGATTGTTTCTAATCATGGCAATTTTTACTAAAAATAAGGATCTCATACACGAAGAAAGTTATAACGGTTCTTGCAAACCGTTGCACCTGTCAAATTTTTTATAAAATGTCATATATCTCCGAAACTGCTCGGTTTAGGGATAGGGTGTGCGACATGTTTTGACTCAGAATTTTATGATCATTTCGAAAAGTCGAAAATATATAGGGTGTTCCATTTAAAATAAGCAAGTTGGTATCGACTTCCGGTATTTCCGGAAGTGCCGCCATTTTGACATTATTATTTTCGGATTCGCAATGGTCGACTATGGTAAGGTACCAAATTTCAAATAGCTATCTCATCTGCAAGTGGGAAATATTCTAATGGCCGCCTTAAAAGAATCACCCTGTATAGTGTATTTTTTGTTATTCATCAAAATATGGCCAAAAATTCGTAATTTGCTTCATGATACGAAGCTATGTCTACATAACCGACTGGACTAGCTAAAGGTTGCAATACATACAAATATCTCAAAGCTCTTTTATGGAACACATATTGCAGGAAGTTGGACCGAGTCGATATAAAGTGGCGAACGTTCATATAACGTCTAACGATAAATGCTTATAAGGATTCATTTTCTAGGGACAAAAATCTCTTTGGTAGGTCAGAACATAATAATCATACTTTTTCGCTTTGGACTTGATGAAGCGTGACATGGTATTTTAAGAGCAAAAGTTTTTTTTATATAAAATGTCCATATAGACAATAAGTGGAGATACGATACGTTAATTTACGACATCTTCTCATAAGGTACTAAGCCTATAACCAGATGTAAAACCTCGGCATCACGTCATTCAAATCAAATCAAAATAGACTTTATTGTACTGAAGGAAACTATTTCTTATTGAATAAGTATATAAACAAAAAAAAACACACATCCAGGTCGAATTGAGAATCTGCTTCCCTTTAAATGTTTTCGGTTAAAAATTGAAAAAGACAAAGAAATAGAAAATGGAAATTGGAAACTATAATAAAAAACAATTTAAAAAATGGAAATGAATAAAATTATATTGCATTACATTACATTACATTACATTAAAATTGGTTGTCATAACATTTTTCTAAATTATAATAAGGTTTAACAACGAATAGACTTAACCGCCTTCCTGAAATTATTATTTTAATGTCTAATAATATTAGGTAGATGATTCTACTACTTATAGTCGAATAAAACTAAGTTTTTTTCAAATATTGTGGGGGGGGGGGGATTTTTTTTTGGAAATGCAATAAGTATATTACAAGGACTGTACAGTGAAGTTTTGTCTAATTTTTGGCGGTGAGCGTTTTTTGCGTAAATTGAGTTTTAATTTTGAAGAACGTGTTTTTGTATCGTTTTGTTTTGGGTTCTTTTAATCGGATTAGGCCACACTTAAAAAATCAAAATGTTTGTAAACAGATGATGAACAGAACCACATTGGTTTATATCCTGTCAGCCATTTTGTTTTTTTTTGCAAAAAAATAAAAACCACGAAAATTTCTAATTTTACATAAAGCGAATTTACTAAAAAAATAATTAATCTTTTTTAATGAAACTTGGTGAAATTATAGGTATTTACATCTAGTAAACTATTATGGAAAATTACAAATAAAATTGTTTTCCCTAAAGATCGGAATTGTTGAATAATCCTTGAAGCTTTATAAAAACTGCCATTTGGTCACTAAAACGTTTTCTCCTTTAAATTGTAGCTTTCTGAACGTGCTTTACAACAGTCAGTGATAAAAATAAATTTTGTATATTATTTCAAATAAAAAAAATAATTTTATGTTCAAGATTTGAACCGCGGATTTATTACTTTTTATCGGTGTTCTTTGAGGTCGGGGATGAAAAAATGAACCAGTCTGATAATTCTGACTTCGGATTCGAATTCAGCGGGTGGAAATATATAAGGATGCACTGGACTGGCCCGGTTGACAAACCACTTTTGATGTACTTATACACTCCAGAATGAAATACCGTACAACATGATTCAGTTTTAATGAATAGTGCATACTTTTGCAGCTGTGTCGTCTAATTCCGAGTCTAATTCACTCAAGATTACTCTGACTGCATAGCTTTCAGAAGCTAGTGTATTAGGTACTGAAGTTAATAACATGTTCTTCAAACTTTAGATTGCTAGTTGATATTTAATCCGAGGAATTTTGAGCATGACTTATTTTCAAGTACTTGGTTACCCTTAGGGATGTCTATAAGATTACATAAGATCTCTATAAGCTTAAATCGGTTTACATCATGTTAGTATAAATTAGAAGGAATAAACGGAAACAACATTGAACGTCAGTTGCACAGCCGTGTCACTGTCTGGCCAATTCGAAGATAATCAGCATAGCCATTTTAAATATATTTTCCAGTGGGAGTCGGTAGTAGACTACAAGCCCATCATAATTTTTAAGGGGTAGGACCCAGCATAAATTATATTCAGTACGATGCTGGAATATGAAACCATAGCCACAGAATAAGGAACTACCAGAAGCGGCACTCTCAGCACCGCCTTTGATGGTTTTTTGTGACCTTCGCCATTTTGTTGTTGGTAATTTTGGCGGGAAATTTAAACAGAATGTTTATAAACAAACTTTACACAGGCTGAATACAATTACGTTATTCAAAGAATTCTATTTATAATGGGTATTAAAACTATTAAAGTAAACTAGATAAAATTGTCTCTACGAACAATTGTATTCTTAATATAAAGTCACAAAATGTGTTAAAATCAATACAATATCTCGCCTGAGAAAATCTAATTTCTTACTGGGATGTTGTTTTGGGGATTTTTTTTTCTGTTTAAACTACCAAATTGAGGAAAAATAGTACGTAGTTCTGTTGGTAGCAATCTATTTTGATACATATTTGTCGTGCGCACAACTTAAAATTGTTATAAAGTTCGGCTGAACTTTTACTTGCCAAATCCCCACGATTGCATGCTTCCAGCCACAATACGGACCTTAAAAGAAGAGAGGTTCACAATTACTTGTAAATATCTTATAATTTACATCAATAATAAAATACCTTTGGGAATCCTTAGGAAACCTAAATAAACTAATGTCTTTTCCTATCGTACTACTTGTACATTTCTTAACAGCGCAAACGGTTCCACCTCGTTTATCGCTATTAAAAATTACTATTAACCCAGCACAATAACACTAAAACCTTTTAAGAATTTATTTCGGTATTATGTCACAGACTGTCATTTAGGGCACTTTATTGTTTTAACCTAAAACAATAAATGAACTGACGGATGTACCAACAACAAAATGGCGGCAATGGAATTTTGGCGGGAAGCCCAAGTGTCGTTTCTGGTAGTTCTCTTTTCTGTCCCATAACTTTGGGGACTATGCCCTCACTTTTGGGTGGTATAGGTGATATATGCGCCCTTCAGACAAAATATTCTTGTACGGCATTCCTCATGTTGATAATTCACAAAAAAAATAATCACCTAGAACCTATTGCCGTACAAAAATAATGGAACCGGAAGCCAAAAGAATTTTTGATTTTCCGAAAATTTTTCCAGGCATATAAGGTAATTTAATTCTGTACGGCGCGGGGTTTGTACAATTAGATTTGTATGCTTTCATAGATTCGTTAATCAGCAATGCCGTACATATTTGGTGGCTTCGGGTTGAGAAAATCCCAGGCGCCAGGGCCATGGAAAAAAATACGGGCCCGGGGAAGAAAAATTTTTTGAAAATTTATGAGCGGTGGGGAGAAATCCGTAAAAAAAATTTTGATGAGCGGGAAAGAGAAATCCGAGAAAAAAAATTGTTTTTGATGAGCAGCGGGCAGAAATCCAAAAATTTTTTTAAAATATGCTAAGAAAAAATTGTAATATAAAAACCGCCCCCCCCCCCCAAACAAGCCCGGGCGCCGCACCCCCTTCTCTCGACGGGCCTGCCGGACGCAACTTCCTACCTCTAACTAGTATAGTGGTGGGTGATTTGAACCAACATCAAATACAATGATCTTAATGCTTTTTCATGAAATTAAGACATTTTTTGCCATGCCGATACCGTACATTTTTCATGGGACACATGACTGCGTCAGGAAAATTTATTTCCCTCTAAAAAGAGCAATTTTATGGTGAAAAATTTGTTTTTCTACGATTGTGCTGAAAGTCAATTTTTCTAACTTCAAAATGACTGCAGAAAATATCACTTTGCCACACGCCTTGATTACATCTTCACACACCGGAATAAAGTAGTATGTTTACCTTAAAGAATTTTATATTACTTACTGGTAATAACAATTAAATTCTATAAATGTACATTCATTACACATGAATCGCAATTACAAAGTCAAATTTTCTAACTTCAGAATGACTGCGGAAAATGTCACTTTAAATAAAATCTGACAGGCAGAAAATTTTAAATTTTGGAAAGACTTTAAAAAAGGGAAATAACTTTACAACCGTAGAAAAAATAGTATGTAACACACATGTGGCAAGCTTCATTGCAAAACTCGTATGATAGGAACACTCGCTACGCTCGTGTTCCTACTTTCATACATCGTTTTGCAATGAAGCCCTTGCCACACTTGTATTACAATCTACTATTTTCTACGATTGTACTGAAAGTCAAATTTTCTAACTTCAAAATGACTGTAGAAAATATAGAATTTGCCACACGCCTTGATTATATCTTCACACACCGGAATAAAATAGTGTGTTTACCTTAAAGAATTTAATATTACTTACTGGTAATAACAATTAAATTCTATAAATGTACATTAATTACACATGAATTGCAATTACAAAGTCAAATTTTCTAACTTCAGAACTCCGATTAAAGAACTTATATCTAGATACATAAGCTATTTTTTCACTATATACCTTGTTTGCTCCTAACATAGTCACATTATATGTCCATTAAAATGGATAGATGAACATCGTATCCCATAGGCAACAGTGGCGTTGTGAGTGTAGAAAATGTGTAGAATGGTAAATATTTTCATTAAAATGAATTATTGCAATTCCTGTATTACCGGTTCTTTATACAACGTGATGTAGGCATACGATATTACAGTAAGATAATACAGTAAATATGTATTGAAAGGATATTAAAATTTAATCGGTATTCACTTTATAACTGTAAACTGAACTTCATCATTTTACGACTATGGAACGATCGATTTTCTTCTTTTCTAAACTACTTTCTGTAAACAGCACAACACTTTGCACTAAATATATTGTCACTAAACTGTGTAAATATGAATAGAGAATATTATTTAGGTATTAAGCATATCACAACTTAAAATAAAAAGACTTCTTCACCACATTTTGATCGAAAAACACTTATTAACATTAATGGTGGATACTGTCAAAAGTGTCAAAGTGAGATTATGATAATCGAACTGAATCGATCGTGCCCGAATCGGTCGCAAATAGATCGACTAGCCAATCAAGAACTTATGGGAAGAAGTGCCTATCTCAGCAACATATAAATCAGTACAATTATGTATCTAGATATAAGTTCTTTAATCGGAGCTTCAGAATGACTGCGGAAAATATCACTTTAAATAAAATCTGACAGGCAGCAAATTTAAAATTTTGGGAAGACTAAAAAAGGGAAATAACTTCACAACCGTAGAAAAAATAATATGTAACACGTGGCAAGCTTCATTGCAAAACTGGTATGATAGAAACACTGGCTGCGCTCGAGTTCCAACTTTCATACATCATTTTACAATAAATCCCTTGCCACACTTGTATTACAATTTACTATTACGGCATCAGCATAATTTGTTGATACTTAAAACAATAATCAATAAAAACTAAATTCTGTACAAAAAGAATGGTTCCAGATCGCTGGAAAAGTATTTTGTCACCTCTAAGATTTTCTACTTCATAAAGGTGATTTAATAATGTACGGTAATTCAATTTTTACGTTTTAATGGATCTATTATTTAGTAATGTACGGCGTTGCTGAATAATGAATCTATAAAAGCATACAAATCTAATTGTACAAACGCCGTACAGTATTAAATTACCTATATGCCTGGACAAATTTTTGGAAAATCAAACATTCTTTTGGCTTCCGGTCCCAATATTTTTGTACGGCAGTGGGTTCTAGGTGATTATTTTTTTATGAACTATTAACATGAGGAATGCCATACAAGAATATTTTGTCTGAAGAGCGCATTTTCGGAAGGAAAATAATTTACCTGTGTACTCACCTGTACCGCCCAAAAGTGACGGCATAGTCCCCAAAGTTATGGTTTGATATACCAGCATCATACTGAATATAATTCAAGCTGGGTCACTTGATCCTTTAAAAACTACAATGGGCTTGTAGTCTATAGTAGATTGTCTTCTAATTCAATACGTCTATTATTCTAGCTGGCCTATCTTTGCTGTGTGGCACATCTAACAGCATCGCGTCATCTGTCGCGGTTTCCTGTTAGGCACACATCATCTTCAAAGCTTTTCACTATTTAGATTGCCTATTACTACATATATTTTTTTATATTATGTAACCCATGTGGATTATGAATATTCACGTTAATTTATTTAAAAATAGTGGATAATGTACTTATTGTTCCTAATATTGTTACATTATTTATTTAAACACTAACCTCTTTTTAGTTACATAACAAATGTGTGTCACAAGTTAAAGCTGAATGCGGTTTAGGTGAGCATGCCGTCCATATTTTACCACCAGTGTCTATTTGTCCCATTGTCCTTGATCGGCAGAGATCTCTACAGAAACGTGGATCCAAATATGGACATGATAATGTAAGTAAAAATATGTTCGAAATAATTATATTGAGTACCTGTTGTTTAAATGATTTATACTATTATTTAAATCTTATAGCTGATATTTTTTTTGTGAAATAATTCTTTATAATAAATTTTAGACAGAAATAAATTTTAGTACAATATTTACCACAAAAAAAATAGTAGTGTCACAATTTATATACAGAGTGTAATTACCTAGTTTTATATTATTTTAAAAACTGGTAGTGAAGAGTGCCAGAGTTTTTGAGAAACAAATAAAAATAAATTTTAATAAAATTGTTTGAGAACCTCTAGCTGAATAATACCTATCATATTGACTAGGTCAGTAATGGCTGGAGAACTAAACCAAGTTCAAGGTCTTGCAACCTGCATATTCCTTTTCTTAATAGTCATTGCATCAATAATAAGAAATAAGCAAATTTAAAAAAAAAAACACCAGGTAAATTTCATCCGATTTATTTGAATACTATTTGCATCTTTGTATGGGAGTGTATTACTTATAAAAAAGCCGTGAAGATTACCGACTTTTGCTCTTGCTGCCGCTAGCTCAACTTTTGGTGCAAATTAGGGAAATGTAAACTAGCATGTATTCCTTTACAACTATCATACCCACAGAAAACAGATGTTCTCAAGCTTTTCGTGGGCAACCTTTTTCAACCAGGTCAGTTTTTTCGAAGGGTCCTCAGAGAAAATAGTTATATAGGTTTTTTGTTTGTCTGATCGGTCCCATTACCAGTTTTTTAATGACATGAATTTAATAATTACACCCCGCACGTGAGTCAAATCAGCTAGTATGTAGTTGTATTTATTGGTAGCTTTAACTTTAAAATTATTAAATTTAATATGCAAGCAAAGTCAGCTAAATCTTACTTTTAGGTTAAGAAGTACAAATAATTTCAAGTAACATACCCAATAATGGATAAATGTATCATTCTCGGTATCATTTGAAGTGATTTTCTATATATGGGAACCACTCTATCAGTTATGAATGCATTTAAGCGTTTATATATATATTTTTTTACTATTTATTAATGCATCATTTCAAATCAATTTTTACATGTAAAAGCACACTATTGTTGATTCTCTAACGTGACTATTTTTCTCATGATATTATGACTTGACGTACTTTTAGGGTTCCATATCAACTTCAAATAAACAGCCAGCGATGTCTTTCCAAATAACCACGTCTCCAAACTCAGTTCCTTTGTTAGTTTTTATTAATCCAAAATCTGGAGGTAGACAAGGATCCCGAATACTCAGGAAATTTCAGTACATTCTTAATCCTCGACAAGTACATATCTTAGGAACAGGGACCGGACCCATGCCCGGTCTAAGTATGTTCAAGGATGTGCCAAATTTTAAGGTGGTTTGTTGCGGAGGTGACGGAACAGTTGGATGGGTTTTGGAAACAATGGGTATGTCTTCATTAATTTTAAGACCTGAATTTTATTATGTTAAAATGCAGTGGCATAATATAAAATTAACAAAACGAATTAAAATATTGCAGTTCTTGTATCGCTTTTTGTCGATAAATTATTTACAACTAAAATGAAAAGAGAAATAAAACTGGTTATAAATATTATTGTTTTTGTAGAATCGTAACAACGATTGTAACATCCATGTACATTTTGTTTCCATAAAATATTTCATAACTTCTGTATTTACTGATCAATTTTTTTCGAAAACAATAGGTCTAGCTAACACTACCATACTGTCCAAATTTCAATACAATTGGTCTTTTCCAACTTAAGTTATCGTGATTGTAAGAAACGTGACGGAAGATGGATAAATAGAGACGGACATTTTGAAATATATTCATAATTGGTTTACTAACAAAATTATATATTTTTATCCCTATGAGCAATATTTACGGTTGTAGAGAAATGCAACTACAATATAAAAATGCTAGTTTATCAGTTTTCTAAACCAAATCTGCAAAACTTTTACGAAAACATTGCCGTCAATTTCTACAGTGAATATTCGCAATATTTCAAAAAAAAGTTCTGAAATTATTATAATCTTAGTATATTCGAATTTTAACAAATCTTTCATGTCATCAAATGTGCCTATACTTTTACAAATGTAGAGCATCCACAAATTCCTATAGATGCAGATGTAGCTGTCACACTTCCTGAATTTGATGTGGTGCCAACATCATAGAACGCGAATTATTGTCTATAGTTTCTACAGTCGAGCAGTCCATACGTATTTATTAGGAAAAAACAATAATGAATTATACATCACTTACATCGTTATTATCTATAAGAGTCCTGCATAGTAAGATTTTATTACGATTGAAACTAGGAAATTGACTAATTCTATAAAATCTATGAAAATAGAGAGAATAAAGTTTCGGTTACTACACTCTTTGTAAATACGAAAACAAATAGTAATATTTTGTTAGTGAACAAATTCTAAACAACTTGTAAATATCCATCTATCCATCTATTCGACCGTCCATCGTCTTTCTAGGAAGCACGATAACTTAAAAAAAGAAAAGTCCGATTGTATTGAAATTTGGACAATAAATTAGTGTTACCTTGAGCAGGAAATCGTTCTTTTTCAACTAAATCGATTAGTAAATAAAGATATTAATTATTTAAATCTAAAAAAAATCTTAATTCTTATGTTTTTTATTCGAATAAAAATCTGAATGTTATTTCCAAACATTACATATTTATATATTTAACTAATTTACATGCTATAAAAATTTTATATCCAACCATCGAAATATGATCTAACATTATATTATAGTCATTAGCGCCTGTAAAAATAACGAACGGTTACACTAGACTCGGTATTTTGACATAAATCAATTTTTGAAAATTAAGGTCACATTTTTAAATTCCTTAACAATTTTCTAATAAAATATATTCTTGTTTGACATCGACAGAGCGATCCGTTTTTGAGAAAAAATATTTTACTGAAAAGGGACAAAGACTGACATTTCGTCAACACATAACTACATACTACAACTACAATACACACATAACTACAATAACTACATAACTAAAATAAATGTTCGATGTGAGCACCCTGTACAAGAATACATTCTTGTAAGCGAGATAAGTTGGATCGCTGAACCTGAAATAGCATTCCAGGGTTGTTCAGAATGGCTTCACATTGGGTAGTGATTCTTTGTAACATCTCTTCCCTTGTTTGTACCGGTGTTTTATACAAAATTTTTGAGATGACCCCAAAAGAAAAAATCTAATGGGTTTAGATCAGGAGAACGAGGAGGCCACGGTACTAGACCTCCTCGCCAATCTATCGGTGAAGAACTATTTGATCTAAATATTCCCTGACTATGATGCTGAAATGAGGAAGAGCTCCATCATGCATGTACGTCATATTTCTTATAGTTGCTAATGGCACATCTTCCAATAAACCATCTAGATTTGTAGAAACCTTAAGTAATTTTCCCCATTAACCGAGTTTCCAAAACAAATATCCCTATTAAATAATTTCCAATTATTCCTGCCCAGACATTAATTTGGAATTGTCGTTGGTGATGAGTTTGAATAATTGCATGAGGATTTTCATTATTCCAACTATGTAGATTGTGAGAATGTATTACACCATCCCTGCGAAATCCTGCTTCATCCGTGAACAAAACACTACCAATAAACTTGCGGTCTTCCTGTTGCTTTTGCAGGAACCAATTAGCATATTGAACTCTAGCAGGGTAGTCGTCCGGGGACATTGCATGAACTTTCTGGATGTCGAAAACATGGAGAAGCTGTTCTTTCAAAATTCCGTGAACCACTACTTCGAAGTGTTAAATTGCGCCGAGAGCTTCCTAACGCTTATTGATGAGTCTTCGGCAACAGCATCTAATACAGCTTCTTCTAGTACAACTGTATGAACAGTTCCAAGATCACCTTCACCTCCTCGTTTGGGTTCCATGCTCCCTTTTTTTAAATAGTTATTAATTCTTTAATTTTCATTATTTTGGTAACTCTGTTAGGAAAGTGTTCCCCATAAAGCTGTCTGGCTTCCGAACCAATACCGGCGGCAAGTCCGTACATAAGTTGCATGTCGGCATATTCACCAGATGAAAAATTTGCCATGTCAATGAACTACTATCACAGAACTACTTACAACTTACTTATTACTTGCTACTCAAATTTGACGTTTAAATTTATTCAATTGTTTTCTCACAGGTATCATGCGGTGGTTTATATTACTAATATTCCTTAGTCCCTTATCAGTAAAATCATTTTTTTTCAAAAAACGGATCGCTTTATCGATGTCAAACAAGAATATATTTTTTTAGAAAATTGCTTAAGGAATTTAAAAATGTGACCTTAATTTTCAAAAATTAATTTATGTCAACATTTAGGAGTAAAAAGCATTGGCTTCCTAGACAAGATACGAAGGGCGCCATATTTCTGGAATAAAGTTACTTATTTAATATGTACACAGTCCAAATTTTATTAAAATCGATAGAACGGTTTGGAAGTAATAGGCAAAAAACCTTCTTGTATATGTAACCTATAAAGGGTAATATCTCCGTAGGGGGGCGTCCCAAGAAAAAAAAATATAGGTACTTTTAGTGTTGTTTTGACCCAAACTATACATATTGCCCATAGTGCTGGGACACCCTGTATATACATTTCCAAATTCTAGTTACCTTTATCAATAAGATCCTAAAAGGAAGAATAACAAAATGTTGGGCACACATTTTCATTATAGCAATTATAATTCTGTAAACACTACAATAAATACACACAAAGTGTTATATATTTTTTAGATAAGGTCGAATTGGAATGTCAACCAGCGGTCGCAGTAATACCATTGGGCACTGGAAACGATTTGGCAAGGTGTTTGCGATGGGGAGGGGGCTATGAAGGAGAATCGATTCATAAAATGTTACATAAAATTGCCAGGGCTTCCACAGTTATGTTAGATAGATGGTTGATAGAACTATCAGACACTGAGCTTCCAGACCCCGATCAAAAAATTGCAGATACTCGAATCCCGTATAATATCATCAACAATTATTTTTCAATAGGTGTCGTAAGTATTTTGTTAAAAATATCAAATAGGGAAAAATTAAAACTGTATAGCAGGATGTAGTTTAACACTTTCGCTGAGGAAAGCGCACATGTGCGTCCAGGATCGCCCCCATTACTTGCGGACGACGCGCTTGTGCGTCCACATCGTTCATTGTTTAGCATAATACGATAATATGCACAAAATTTTTAAAAAATGATTGGATGCTCAAGTATGTCCTCCGCATATTGGTAGGATTTTAGCAAAATGTGCGGAGGACGCACATACGCGTTTACAAAAAAACAACAAAAAAAAACATCAATACTACATTAGAACCATTAAAAAAAGAATATAACTCATTACCAACATAATTATGTATTCAGCAGATGGCTAAATGGCTTTCTTTTAGGCCCGCAGTGAAAGTGTTAATCTCGTTATGGTGACCAAGATGGATAATAAGATGATAATTAACTTTTTGGGTTTATTTCTAATGTCAAATCCATCTCATTTGTGGTTAAAAATTAATATTCCATGACGTAATAAATAATAAATCTCTTTAATGTGGTCTATATTTTAGGATGCTGCAATTTGCGTAAAATTCCATTTGGAGCGAGAAAAAAATCCAGAAAAATTCAACAGTCGCATGAAAAATAAATTATGGTATTTCGAATATGCCACCTCCGAACAGTTCTCAGCTTCCTGTAAAAATCTCCATGAACATATTGAAATAACTGTATGCAATTCTGTGACATGGTTGTTGATTAACATATTAAATAAATGTTTTTTTTTAGTGTGATGATGTTAGTTTGGACCTAGCAAATGGGCTTCCTTTGCAAGGCGTAGCACTGCTCAATATTCCGTATACGCATGGGGGCTCAAACCTTTGGGGTGAACACTTATCAGGTTCAAGAAGACGAACCAAAAAGAAAAAAAGACAAAAAGAAATGAGTACCAGTAGTTTTAATTCTGTAGATCTAAGTGTAGCCTTACAAGGTAATAAATAGTTTTAAGTTAAATCAAAAAATAACTAATTTATTGTTCCTATCGCGATTAAAGAATATCAACTGCGATAATAGTGTACGTATTCAAAATTATTTGCACAAACAAATTATTTTGTGTTTAATTAATTTTAACTTTTTAATATATTTTCAAGTAGATAATTGCATGATATTCATTTTCTTCATTAACTTTAAACAGCTTAATGAAATAAGCTAACAGAGATGGAATGATGATGAGGGTGTTTGTACTATTTATAAATTAATATTAAAAATATGAGGAAGATTTCCTTTACACTATTCATTTGTTCGGCATTTCTCTTATACATTTATTGATGAAAATGAGACAATTGATATACCTATACATATTATTTATTTTCCATCCTGCTCGTAGTATATGTGTTTAAGGGTGGATACCTATTCACCGTACTATTCACCAGTAATTATTTTCCAAATAGTTTAAACACCGTACTTCATTTTTTCTTTCTTTTCTTTTTGAAGGTCAGTTTTTGTATCGAATTAGCATCCAGCAACATGCCTGAGTTTCATGCAAATGTTGTATTATACTCCTAAAAATAATATTACCTTCATTCGTTATATTAGAAATAATAATGGCGTATTTTCCTTTTTTTTCTTATTGGATAATATCATAGAATATATACAAACAAGCCTTCCAATAAGATTTCCGCGGAAATAATTATCAATTTTTTGAGAAAACAGAAGTTAAAGAGAAGAAGTTAGAATAAGTGGAGCAACAGGTGTTTTAAATTGGTGACGTAGGTAATTTGCCGATGACGTAGGTAGTTTGTATGGATTTTTTGATAGAATGATTTTATACAAAACAGTGTGGCGTTGCCAAGATGAAATTTCTTCTCTAGTTCTAATAAAGATAATTTAAGAAAACTGGAGAATAAAGCTTATTTATTTATTAAATCAATTTTAATATATTTATCCACGAAATTTAATTTTCTCATGTAAAAAATAATAATAGGTGTGAATGATTAGATATTTTAAATAATTTTTAATGCCGATTAGATTTTTAGAAACATATTTAGCAAAATATGACAACTATGTCAACGGCTAGTCAATGACAGATGTGTTCTAACGTCATGTTGATTTGAAGCATTTCAGTTTCTTTCATCGAGGTATTTGCTGTAATTTACAAATAGTAGATAATGTCATTTAAAAGGTATTTTATAAAAAGTTGTGGAAACACAAATATAAGTGCTTAAGAAAAAAAAATTGTAACTGTTCTAATATTTTTCAAAAATCCAAATTTTGTTATAGAAAGAATCTATCAAGTCATAATCAACTTGGGCAAATTGGACGAATCTCCTTTCACAAAATTCAACTCCATCTTAATAGTTTATTGATAAAGTAAATATCAAACGCCACATAAACAAACAACAAATAAATCTAACCAATATATCTTTTTCACTTGTATTGTGATAAGAAGTGACAGTTGGCGGCACGCAAGAAATGTTGCCACATAATTCTCGCCGTGAGTTTTGTTTACATTTTTAAGATAACTTCTACATAATAACAAATATAAATACCTTTTAATTCCTTCTAAATACATGTATATAATATTTATTGATATTCAAGATATTGAGAAAAATATAAGTGTTATAGTAAAATAATGTGAAGTAAATACACAATTTGGCATTCATATAAGATAGTTACAGGCTAAGCGAAAGTTGTCTATGATTGGTTAAATTATTTCCCGCCAAATAAAATCATTTGAAAACTTTGTCTAGACGGGCGTATTCTTATTTCTTATTTTTATTTAAGAAATTATTGTTTTGGTTTAAATTGATTATGCAGTAATTGTTAAAATAATAACATTACTCGATATATATCACCAAAACTAAATTTAAAAAAAAATGGAAAATACCTCATTGAAGGGACTGTATTTTAATTTCAAGATAATAAGTATTGTTTAACTGGGGTTGTATTATTTTCAGATATTGGTGACGGGCTTATAGAAGTGATAGGTTTAGAAAATTGCCTGCATATGGGACAAGTTCGAACAGGTCTCAGAGCCAGTGGAAGGAGATTGGCACAGTGTTCTTCCGTCATAATAAAAACGAAGAAAACCTTTCCAATGCAGATCGATGGAGAACCTTGGATGCAGCCCCCTACTACGGTAAGTACTTATATAAATTATAATGTATTAAATCTGATAGAAACCATACTGGCCCTTGTGGCTGCATCTGTGTTTTCTTTTAATCGAGAACCTCCGAAATTCCGAAATGAGGATAATACTATCATCAAACAATTTTATAATTTTTTGCTCCATAGTAACTTTCAGTTCGATGAGTATATATTAATATCTTACAGAATATTCAAGAATTTTCAATAAAAAGTGGCAATTTCAAAAAATTTCTTCTTTCAAAATTATAAGGCCATGACACCAAGATAGAAAAAATATTTTAAGATAGATGTGTTTTGAACCAATCCTGTTACGTCTTTACCAATCCTTCTAAAGTTTCTATTGATACTATTCTTTAAGAACTTAACTGACTTTGATAAAACTCAGTTCTTTGAGTCAAAATTAACATTTTCACTAAAAATATTTTAGAATTTTTATAGAACAGTGGTTTGGAAGGTGATACCTATTGAATATCCAGCTAGATCACCTAACTTAAACCCCACGGAATTCTTTCACGAAGCCACTTGAAATCTATAGTTTTCAGCGCTGTCTGGAAATAAATTGTTAATTAATTTTGAACATATGAAGTTGCAAAAAATTATTACTCAAAAAGAAATATAAATAAATGTGTTTCTTCTTAATTTTCGTTATGTATCTAATTGTGCAGCACTAAATTCCTCATAATGTCAGATTGTTAACGATTTGATACACTTAAAATACTGTTCATGACATTTTGGAGGGAGTTGGCGTGGTGGTGAAAACACACTACTAAAAAAATGTGTTCTTGATTTCAATATTGATGTGCATCACAGTAAAATATTGCCTATTAACTGGACAGTAAACTCCACGAATGGTGGTTAGCAAATTTAGAGTGTTGCAAAATCGGAATAGTACTGGGCTTAGAATATTAATTACACCGGCACACACACACAAAAAAGTCGAGTTCTAGAAGGCAGACCTATGTTTTCCATGTATTTTGACCCGCTGAACACGAATCCGATGTTCGTTTTGCCTGATTGGCTCTTGCATTTTTGCTCAAAAAACACCTTAAAATGCCAGAAAAATCTAGAAAAAGTAAATAAAAAGCTTAAATGAGCTGATCACTTTATCTGTACGTAATTTGGGGCGCTAAAACTGAACATAAGGTCAGAATTAGCCGATCAGTTAGGAATTTTGACATAAGCTCAAAGAACCCTTAAAAAATGCCAGAAAAATCTCAAACAAGTAAATAAAAAGCTTACATGAACTGACCACTATATCTATACGTAATTTGGGGCACTGAAACCGGATCCAAGGCCCGAATTTATGTGCTACGATCGAATATCTTGTAAAATCCATATTTAAGATGAAGACGTACCCAAAAATGACTGAATCATAGCCCGAAATTGGCTTTGCTTTACATAATATCTGAACATATAATTTCCGACGTATTTTCACACAATACCGTAGTCAGAATTATAGCGCAATCTGCAAACTTCATAGAGAAATATCACGTCAGCCATATTCTCATCAACCCTAGTAGGCGGAGATGGGTAACTTTTAAATTTTCAAGTATCTAAAGGAAAATATTACTGAACACTGAAAAATTTTTCGGACAAAGTTTGTTCTGTTGAGAGAGGAATATCGTTTGGACTTAACATTTACCTACACCCTCCCTTGATGATTTTTTACTTTTTCTTTATTAGAGCTGTTTAGAATTGTATAGTGTTCTTTATTCTTTTTGATTGTCATATGCCATTTGTTTCTTTTTCTATTTATGCGAGCAGGACACCTCCACGTGGTGACGGCGGGCAACGACTTATTTCGGCCAAGTTCCTAGGTAAAAAAAATTCCGTCATGGCAAAAGTAGAGAAAGAGTTTACGATGCAGGGGAGGGAAACTCCAGTATCGGCGGCCAGTCAGGTTGGGAAAGCAGAACCGCGGGCGTCGTCATCATGCAACCGCCGCTCTAGTAAAGTGGGAAACTTGGCTTCCTATGAGTATATGGCTACAAAAAATTTGCACAACTGTGTAAATAATACGAATTCCTTCTGTTTTGTTTGTAGTAAATTCTAGGTTCCGAACAATCGAAAAAAAAATCAGCGATAAAATAAAAAATGTTTATCTAAAATGTTATTGTATGGAAGTGGTGGATAAAGGATTTCCATGGGTTCCTTGCATTATAGGTAGCTCTTATTATAAGATGTTGGACAAATGGAAAGAATGTTAAAAAGTAAAATATAAAAATCCAACAATATGGAAGGAACCTGGAATCCGTGAAGAGTGTTATTTTAACCTCCCCACAATAAAATTGTGAGAAGTTTACTAAAATTGGTCCAAAATCGAAAATTGAGACAACATCAAATCTTTACGTTTTGAGGTCCCAGGAACTCAAAAAAGTCGCAAAAATAAAAAAAGAAACAAATGGCATATGGCAATCAAACAGAATAAAAAAACTATACAATTCTAAACAGCTCTAAGAAAAAAAGTAAAAAATCATCAAGGGAGAGTGTAGGTAAATGTTAAGTCCAAACGATATTCCTCTCTCAACAGAGCAAACTTTGTCCGAAAAATTTTTCCTAAAAATGTTACTGTTCAGTAAGATTTTCCTTTAGATACTTGAAAATTTAAAAGTTACCCATCTCCGCTTATAATCCAGTCAAAAAACCTCAATAAATGACCCAACCTCCTGAAAAATCCGAAAGTTTTGAAACTTCGCACACTTATTTAGAGGTACCTAAGAATGAATATACCGAAAGTCCTCATGAATATGAGGCGAGCTCTAGCGGCAATTAGCGAAAATAGGGCACTTTCTTTGGTTTTTTGTTAATATCTCGAGAACCTTTTGTACCTCCATAGCGTGATTTTCACAAAACGCTCTCTTTTAGCGCCTATAACTCGGGAACCATTGGGAATACGAGAAAAATGTATATAATCATTTTTGTAGCAAATTTGATAAGCCTTAATTATGTATATAATCAACTTTTGCCTCCGACCAACGGTTCTCGAGATATTAACGAAAAACCAAAGAAAGTGCCCCATTTTCGCTAATTGCCGCTAGAGCTCGCCTCATATTCATAAGGACTTTCGGTATATTCATTCTTAGGTACCTTTAAATAAGTATGCGAAGTTTCAAAACTTTCGGATTTTTCAGGAGGTTAAACATTCTTTTGACTGGGCTATTACTAGGGTTGATGACAATATATGCTGAAATGATATTTCTCTATAAAGTTTGCAGATTACGCTTTAATCCTAACTACGGTATTGTGTTCAGCTCATGAAAATACGTCGGACATTATATGTTCAGATATTATGTAGAGCAAAGTCAATTTCGGGCTATGATTCAGTCGTTTTATCCTAAATATAGATTACGAGATATTCGACCGTCGCGCATAAATTCTGACCTTGGATTCGGTTTCAGTGCCCCAAATTACATATAGATATAGTGATCAGTTCATGTAAGCTTTTTATTTACTTGTTTGGGATTTTTCGGGCATTTTTTAGGGTTTTTTTGAGGTTATGTCAAAATTCCTAACTGATCGGCTAATTCTGACCTCATATTCAGTTTCAGCGCCCCAAATTACGTACAGATAAAGTGATCAGCTCATTTAAACTTTTTATTTACTTGTTTGGGATTTTTAGGGCATTTTAAGGTGTTTTTGAGGTTAGCAAAAATTCAAGAATCAATCGGGCAAACGGACATCGGATTCGTGTTCAATGCATGGGAATACATAGGCCTGTCTTCTACCCTCGACTTTTTTTTGTGTGTGCCAGTGTTATCATTGGCATGCAGTTTCCTTGCTGCTTCGCCAAAACACGTGGTGTTTACTGTATATTAGGAAAATAAACATCCACCGAATAAAAAGAAAATAGCTCATCTATTTGATGACTGACTTGTTTCGTTTCAGATACGTATCACTCATAAAAACCAAGTGCCAATGCTGATGGCACCACCTCCCGAGAAAGGAAAAGGCTTCTTCAGATTTTTTCGTAGGTAGAAATTTACAAGTTAGTTATCTCAAAGTGATATTAAATTTAATTATTCCTTGAAACTCTAGTCTTTTGCAAAGTTTATTTAAAAATGACAATAACCTTATTTATTCTGTATTTAAGTAAAAGTTTACATGTCAGTTTTATTTTGTTAGGTAATTATTGTTCTTGCAATGTAAAATTATTGAAAGTATGTGAGTATTTTCGATTGTAAAGGGGTATTTATTATTATATGTGTAAGTGTTGAAAATCGATGTAATATTTGTTTTTCTTTTTTTGTAAGTTTTGCATTGTACACTAGTATAATGCTAGCTGCTATACAATAAATTTAAATACCCTCTTTAAAGGGTGAAAATAGTAAATGTAATATCTAGAAAATCATAGGGACCATATCGCTTCACTTGAATCCCGCCAAAAAGTACCTACGCCGTTATTAATATGTAATTGAACTGTAGTTACCGTCCAGTTGAAAAAATACAGGATGCACGCTGTGTTGTGCCTATTTTCGATTAATTTTATGGAAACATTACTTTTTCATTGTGATATCTTATTATTATTAAGACAACGTCGTATATAAGCTTTTTTTTCCTTAGAATATCATATTGATCCTTAAAATAACATATTCCTTAGAATATCATATTGAAATTAAAGTTAAAAAATGAATTCATGGTTTTTCAGCAGGCTAAAGAAATTAATAAAATTCCACATAATGTCCAAAATGATAAATTCCTAAGACTCAGGTATTCATTAGTAAACAGGAACATTATAGTGGCTTTTCGCAGTGGTTCATCAAATGACATGTCTTCTTTAAATTATCAACAATTACTTTGGTGATCATATACTGGATTTAATATTTGTACTGTTTAAAATTACAAAATCGTTACATATTCGAAGTATTTGATGTAAAATATACACATTGGTGTTACTATTTCGTGTAAATATAATCTAGATATTTGACAGGATAGTTCAGGATAGTAGAAGGTGCACAATGGAAATAAATATATTACCTGTATAAAGAGGACGTAACCGAATGTTCGAGTAGAGCGATACATAATTTGTTTTTGATCTGAAACGAGTATAAACATCTTTAAATTATTCCTTATGACCCTATGGGAAAATATGCATTCAAACGTAATAATAAATTATAGAAGCCCACTGGCTTCATTAAGGATCACTTGTCTCATTAGAAATGATAAAAAAGTTTACATTTCCTTAGAAGATTTACGTGTTTTTCTTAAATTACTGCTATTAGCTGACTTCACTATGAAAAATACGAGAGAAGTTATGAAAAACAAATTCTAATTTCAAATTTATTTCAGTCACCTACGTATATTTTGATAAAAAAACACAAACTTATTTATAAACGATAATCGTATTTTAAGGTCAGAGTTAAAGATGCGCAAAGAAAATCCAAAATAAAAGACAATTAACAGGAAAAATAGGCTCAGATTTCATCTGGCCCTCTAGTGAACCTAGAAATTTAGATCTACTGTTTCATAAAAAATCTTATCTTTAAAATATTTACGTTCATTACATGACCTCTATATAGAGTATTTGATATAGAATAAAACACACTTTCTCAAAAATATGTGTGCTATTAAAGAAAAAACCAAACCAATCAAGTTCAGAATAAAATTCAAAAATTTATAAGTATAAAATAATACATTGTGTATCTAGCAGTAAAAGCAATACATTTCCGGACGACGATGTAAATTGGCTAACGCCTCGGCCAAGAAGCATTTAAAGTCCGGGAATGTGTTTTTACTAGAAGGTACACAGGTACACATACTATTTTTTCTGAAATCGCAATCAATATTATTATAAATATATAAAAATAAAAAATATATACATATTAAAATATAAATAAAAAACAGTCCGGGAAAGTTAACTTTCCCGGCCTTGATCAATTTCAGAAAAAAATATTTTTCTTCAAGCGTATTAAAATGTTTAAATTATGTCACCAAAAACAGAAGTAGAAGTAGGACATTGTTTTACTATTAACAAAATGTTAGTACCGAACGCCACCGTAGTGGACATTGTTTTACTAGTAACATAATGTTAGTTCCGAAAGCGCCGCCGTAGTGGGTATTGTTTTACTAGTAACATAATGTTAATACCGAAAGCCACCGGTGGCGCGCTATCCACTAGCCACTTGTCATATTGTGTCAACATGTAAGACTGTAGTTTGAATATTTGTACATTTGTGATAAATAAATGAATTTTTGCATTTTAATACACTTGAAGAAAAAATAGTATATATTACACGGAGTAGAACGCCTTTTTTTGTGTTGAGCCCAGGATTTGCGGCTGAGGCGAAGCCGAAGCCGCAAACTGGGCGTTCTACTCCTAGTAATATAATATACTATTTTCTGGAATCGATAAAAAATGTCCACTTTTTCGGCGCAATTTCAGGTCCCAAAATACGGTATTCTAGCATTTTAATCCGTTGTCAAGCAACTATCAAAAAACTGTCCGGGAAAGTTACTTTCCCGGATTGTACTTTTCTATGTTAGTTTCCCGGCTACAGCTACTTTGTTTATAACAATTAAGAAACGTAACTAGCGCCATTTTCAAGATAAAGAGCTGAAGTTTTTGTGTGAAAAAATTGAAAACGATTGCACTTCAACAGGGTCATTGGTGAAGCTTCCAATATGTAGCTCGAACGAAGACGGCTCGAGGCGAGAGAGGGGGAACCTTCAAATCTGCGCGCTCAATAGTAGAAATAACTGATATCGCAAGCTATATCTCTGGAACCTGTTGACGAATTTTGATGTTTGTTTTTTTAATTCGTGGTGCCTCATCGCGTACATTACGAATATGCAATTTGTTTACCAAGTAATTTGTTTAAACATTTTTTCAAACATTTTTTTAATTTTTTTTTTGTAATTGTTATCGGGAAACATAGAAATTACTTAATACACTTCAACAAACAAAATGTTATTATAAACAATTAATTTTTGTCATCAATTTTATATAAAAAATACGCTATCCTTTATAAATTGCATTTATTTTACCATATTAGTTTTATTTAAATATTCTTACAATTATTTACAATTGTATTTTTTACTATTCGACAATATTGAAATCATTACTGATAAATATATACAATGAAAAATCACTTACAAACATACAAAAAATTGACAATCTGTATTATACTTATAGTGGAGTCAAATTAGGATTTTAATGTAAATTGTCTGGTCAGGGCGGTTTTTTTGTTTTAACGTGTTCAGTGGGTCAACTATAGTTCACAGTTCAGTTTTGCAGTTTCTGCGAGGTCGGCGTATTGTTTATTTAAACAATTTAATTTTTTAGACGGGGTTTTTCATCGGTTCTCTTTGAATATCTCGAAATCTATAAGTCCTATGGAAAAGAACAAAGAGAAGGAAAATGTTCGTTATGAGTTGTGGAACAAAAGTACATAAACAATAATTCTTTCCAATTGGATTGTTGACGAATTTTCAAAAATGGTGAAATATGGTAGTGGAGGCGTTAATTTAGTTATATATTTAATTTGAAAGAAAAATTCTAAGCGCAACATATTTAAAAAAAATATTAAATTTCGACTATTTGAATGTATCACGAAAACGGAAGTGACATCATAACAGCAATTAGATGTGAAGTTATATGCAGAACAGAAGAAGATGAACAAGTTGGCATTGTTGGCAATAAAGAAAATAACCTCAACATTGAATTTGACATTTAATTAGAAGTTTTTAGCGTTTGGTATTTATTTTCCTTCAAAATGGCCGAGGCAGGATTTAAAAAAGCCAATTCTGATGTTTTACCTTCTATAGATATATTTATGGTCAGCGAATTTTTAAAAACAGATGATCGTTTTAGCATTGCAAAGGTTAGAGGTGCAAAAGTCGCGAGGTACGTTACAGCTATAGTTTTGATTATAAATATTAGAAAAACAGTTAGTTAACCATTCATTTTTACGTTCACCATTCGTTACTGGAACACTGAAGAAAAGTTGTTTCGGTGAATTGGTGGTATTATTTACACAGTACGGCACAAAACACCACTTAAACTTAGATTTATTCCTAACTTTATGCCGCTAAAATAAACCGAAATGTAACCTAGAAACGTCAATTGAATTTGACATTAGATTTGTTCACAGTCTGAACTACTGCACCAGTGTAGATAATAGTTGGAGAGCGAGTAAGATTATACATAACTTGAAGACCACTGGTGCATATAGTGTGAGGTTTTTGAACAAACTTATTGAATATAGTGTCAAATTCAATTGACGTTATTCTCTTTTTTTCTCTGTCGTTATCAATAGTTTATAACCTCGTATCCTTTTTTCATTGTTTAATAACTAACTTCTCTGCAGACTGCCGTTATGTTGTCACCTCTGTTTTAAATGCATGTATTTGTCAAATTGATATTGTATTATAAGACTTTATTTTCAACTTACATGCGTCCAATGATTTTTCATGTAGAAATGTTATTGTTAAACACAGATTCGATTAAAATTTTAACTTAGTGCAACAACCCAATTGTTACTATTATTTAAAAAAAAATTAAACATTGCACAATTATGCGTCTTTAAACGAATTGCTGTTCTTTCAAAAATAAAGAATAATTTTCAATGAAATTTTAGAAAAATATAGCTCTTACAAAGTACAATCATCGCTTAAAATTTCAAATCTAAATGATTATTAAAACGGCTCAAATATACAATTATTGCTAAAACTTTACACCCTTGCGAAATCCTGCCATCAAGACCAAGAAATCTGTACGATGGCTCGAATTGTAGCATTCTATAACTATTTTAGAATCACGGAGAAAATAGTAGATTGTAATACAAGTGTGGCAAGGGCTTCATTGCAAAACGATGTATGAAAATAGGAACACGAGCGCAGCGAGTGTTCCTATCATACGAGTTTTGCAATGAAGCTTTCCACACGTGTGTTACATACTATTTTTTCTACGGTTGTGAAGTTATTTCCCTTTTCAAAGTCTTCCCAAAATTTTAAATTTGCTGCCTGTCAGATTTTATTTAAAGTGACATTTTCCGCTGTCATTCTGAAGTAAGAAAATTTAACTTTGCAATTGCAATTCATGTGTAATTAATGTACATTTATAGAATTTAATTGTTATTACCAGTAAGTAATATAAAATTCTTTAAGGTAAACACACTATTTTATTCCGGTGTGTGAAGATGTAATCAAGGCGTGTGGCAAATTCTTTGCCGCACGGCGTGCGGCAAAGTGATATTTTCTGCACTCATTTTGAAGTTAGAAAATTTGACTTTCAGCACAATCGTAGAAAAACATTTTTTTTTTCAAAATGTAAACCCGTTTTATTGCATTTGTTTATATTGTTTTCTAAATTTTAGTTATAAACAAATTCAAGTAACTCTCTGGTTTTTTTATGAAATCAAAAACGGTAAACGAGTAATGAAAGTAGATTAAAAAACACAACTTTTGAAAAAAAAATTAATGCTCTAGTTGCATTTGGACTGAGACACGTTAGTTTTCACGTTTACGCCAATTATAAATAAACAAATCGATATTTCTTCTTGAAATTTGGGCTGGTTATTCCCAAATTCTTATTATTTTGTTTCTGCTATTTGAAGAAAATCCAAAGCTACAATTGTTAAAATAACATCGAATAATGCAGCTCTGAGAGCATAATGCATACATTTTCAATTTTTTTATAACTTTTTTAATTTTCGTCACGAAAATGGTAAACCAACCTAACTTGAACAACTACCCTTATGTTCATGTATACAGCTTTGAATACAATAAAAAAAATATATTTCGCAAAGGATTAGAACTCCCTGAATAAAACAACAATAAAAAGTGCTGTCGCCTTACCCACTCGGACATTAGCCACTTGAGTCTGGTTTCTAAGAACATATTATAACTTGTAGGTTCCCCTCTCTCGCCTCGAGCCGTCTTCGTTCGAGCTACATATTTGAAGCTTCGCCAATGACCCTGTTGAAGCGCAATCGTTTTCAATTTTTCACACAAAAACTTTAGCTGTTTATCTTTAAAATGGCGCTAGTTACGTTTCTTAATTATTATAAACAAAGTAGCTGTGAATTTAAAAAAAAAACGGCTAACTATGGCCCATATTGACCTGGGACATTTTTTTTTAATTCGTGGAAAAAGGCATTTTTCTACGAGCAATAGCAACGAAGTTATTCTATTTGTTTATAAGTTAAAAATTATAGGATTTTTGGAATGAGATTTTGCAATAATGAAAACTTTTTTTTTAGATCTAATAATTTATTTCGATAAAACAACTCTTCCCCTTTCATGAGATACTTAGAACCATTGTATTTTCATTGTTGTGCATATAATGTTATTGCAAAAAAACATCTCTGGGATATGCAATTACAATTTTGCAAAAACTATTCAATGAATCGATTTGAAATTTTTACCATATATTAAGTACTACAAGACCCAATTTTTTACGTAATAACAAAGTCATAGGTTGATTTTTGCAATATTTATTGTTAATTGAATATTATGCGAATATAGACCGTTCTTTGCAATTTTCTAAGCAACAAATAATCATATCGACATTTTCAAAAAGCCATTTTCAAGGTTCTTCAATTCCCTACAAGATAGTTTCTCCGAATTGTTGATAAAATACTTTATTTTTACTGGTAGGCAAAAATGTGCAAAAATCAGTGACGTAGCCAGGATTTTTATTCGGGGGGGGTCCGAAAGTTTTTTTGTAAGTATATTATGTAGGTATTGTTATGTAGCTTTCGCACAATTCTTATGTAAATTGGCGTACAGTCAAATTGCTTGAATTTTTAATATGTTGTAGATTTCGACTTTCTGATCAAAAACTCTCATGGGCCCAACTCGATCCTATGTCTAATTTCCGAGATACTACTGCTCAAGAAATGTACAAGAATGACCTTTTGTACAATTTAAATAATTTCGAATTCATGATTTTTTTCATATATTTTATATTGTGGTGCGTGATTCGTTCTAATAGCCCTTTATAATATTTTGCACTAAAAGCATTTGTTGTTTTACTTAATAAAAATAGCGTAGAAAAAATTAAAGTTTGAAAAATGTTGGCGAAGGCGCCGGGAAATCTGTAAAAAAATAACAAGTGAAAATAATATTTGGGCATATTGGCTAAAACATTTTTTACATAAAGTAAGTAAGTAAGTAAGTATGTGTCTTCCTGATCAAAAAACTTTAATTGAAAAACTTTCAGAAATTGCTTCTTTGACCTCCAACAACAAACACCCCATCAATAAATTAAAAGTTCGACAAGATATACAGAATTTTACAAGAATTTACTTATAGTTGTATCTCGAATACTAGACGAGACTGGACTATATAGATCGAGATGATTTTTGATCGGAAATAAGTCACATACATATACAACATATTAAAAATTCAGCCAATTTGACTGTTGTAGGTACGCCAATTTGCATAAGAATTGTGCGGGGTCCTTTAGTTGAACTATTCAACAACGTATATTGGATTTCGCTTGGCTAGTAATAAAAATAAATCGAATTTACTCATGATTCCACAAGGTTTTATACATTTGACTGAATTAAGGCTCCGCCCTGTCAATATTGCGGCAATAAATTGCAAGAAATTACGATTTGCGACGGGACTGGTTGCATGGAATGAAGATTTGTAATCGGCCAAAAAAAATTTTTGACTAAAACCGAAAATAAAATCAATATAATAATTTTATATAATTATCATGTCTATCAATTATACAAATGTCAATAAATTTCGGGGGGGGGGGTCCGGACCCCCAGGACCCCCCTGGCTACGTCACTGGCAAAAATATACAATTTCTGGCCTTTCATTGTTAATAACTAAAAAACCACGCCAAATCCACTGCAGGAAAAATATAAGTTTTGTTCCTATAAGCTTATATTACCTGAAAAACTTGTCAGCTGTCTGGATGGTTGAGTGTCCCTAACAGGGTATTTTTTCGCTTATTTCCCTGGAGTAATATTGATAGACTATTTTATGGTGAAATCTGATTCGTGATGATGCAAGCTTCATTGTGATTCCAAATAAGTGCATACAATTATATTATTTACATGACTTTACAGACTTTTATCAAATGTGGAAAGTTTCCTCGACCCAGCTCTGGGAAGTATAATAGAAAGAAAAGCGCTTAATGATTTCTACTCTGAGACCTATGTATTTGTGCACTACTAATTTCGTTAAAATCAAATTGGAATTAAACATTTTAGAAATAAAATCGTTTTTAAAGTGCTTTCCCGTAATATAAAAACATGATTACTGAGGTTATATTGACTATTATTTTTTATTTAGATAATAATTTATGTAAGCAAACTAACTATGGATTCATATGTCTTCTTATTCACGTCTTGCCAGACGTTTTGCTTCATGAAAATTATTCTACGTCTCAGCCAAGGGTTATCAAACAGAAAAAATAGTCACTATTGGTTAGATGAAAATCCAAATCATATACGAACAATTCAAAGACAGGAATAAATGTATAGTCTGGCATAATGGGGCGCCATTTAACAGGTCCATATTTTTATAAAGGACAAAGATATTTAGAATTTTTACAAAACTAGCTTCCTATACTTCACTTAAAAACGTACCTCTTCAGATTAGAAGACATTTGAGGCTTCAGCTAGACGAAGTTCCACTTTCTCCTAGGTCTCCAGACTTAACACCCATAAAATTTTTGACTATAAATATAAATTACCTTTGTGACCCTAGCAACACGCGCGATAACGAAAGTAAACATTCGAGTTAGTAGAACGAAAGTAAAACTTTCGTAGCCAGGACAGAAAAATAAAACACCTTGCTTTGGATTTCTTGGGATAAGGCGAAGCACAAGGAATATTGGCTGGTTCTTGTATCCCATTTTCATCGCCACCAAACATATTTGTTTATTTTAGTTTGAAACCACCAGAAATTTAAATGTTTAACATAAACCTCGATGACAGATAGTAAATGTTTCGTTGGCATGGAAATAATTTTCAGTCTTCTAAACTATAAAATTTATTACAAACGTCAAGAGAAAGTAGAAAATAGTTATTTACATTACTACATGCGAAAGTTTACTTTTAGGTGTGAGGTCACTTTTGAATGGTCGAGGCGAAGCCGAGACCTTTCAAAAAACACCGAACACCTAAAAGGGCTTTCGCATCGTATAATGTATTATATTTTGTCTACTATCGAAAGATATTATTAGTAGAGTAAAATCTGGAAGTAAAGTCGCTTAGTTTTCGAGAGAAAAAAAAACCGGCGTAGAACCAAACCAGACTTAGTGGGAATCTTTAGTAAGATAATCGTGTACACGAAAGCATTTTTTACGACATTTTTTGGTGGTCGAAACTTTTTTTATTTCGGAAAAACTCAAAAAAATAGATTTTTAATGTAATATGTTTTTTAACGTCTCCACCGCTATATCTCTGAAAATATTTGTGCTATCAAGCTATTTTTTTTTTAGATTAAAGTAAACACAATAGCGCTTCGAAAAACGTCCCACGTGAACCCGATTTATTTTAGGCAATCGAGAAAAAAATTTATTTATGAAAATTTGTATATACACGCTGCGTACAAATTGAAGCCAATAGTTGAAAAAAGTTTTTAGGATAAAAATTTTTCATGTCTCGTTCATAGTATTGAGTCAGCGATTTTTTTTTAACGGGCCAAAGTCATATTCTTGTCGGTCGGGGTGTATGTAGTAGTTTAACTTATATCAATAGGTACAAAACCAGTAAGGATCAAAAGCATCTAGGGGATCAATATTGTTGTTTAATATTTCATATATTGTACAGCAGTATTGATCATATGTTGTTAATATTAAGAAATTGTACAATAAATATTAAATAGTCTCCTTTTAATAATAAAAAGACAGGTAGGTAGATATAAATTTCTAATCTATAAATATCAATCAGTGTTACTAACTACCCACCTAATTAGTAAGTTTATTAGACATCTTTAAACGAATGAAAGTAAAAACGTACGTATAAAATGAGTTTTATTGTTGAAATAAATTTTCTATTTGGATAGATAAATATGTAGTATGTAGTTTATGTAGGCCCTACATTAATAGCATTCTAATTCGTTCATATCTGCCTCGAAATCTTTAATAATGTTGTTACAGGAACGACATTTGCATTCGTTGCAACATTTTAGGCCTTCCTTAAAACAAGCACATTTTCGATTGTCACAATTTTTATTCGAACAATGAATACTTAACGATTTTCGACAACCGCCACTTCTACGCAACTAACCTGACCAACCCTGCATGCGAGGTGTATTAATTGCGTCCCAATGTCGCATTTAGCGCTGATAAAAAAATCGCTGTTGCCCAAACGGTACACTTTAGGAAAAAATATATTGTTTCAAAAACTTTTGTGATTATTAGGCTTTATTTTCTTCGCTGCATGTATGTAAATATTTTCAAAAATAAAAAAGTTTATCGATTGGTAAAGATTCCAATACATAAAATATATATTTTTAGTTTATCTGATTTTTAGAGAAATGAAAGTGCGAATTGTGCCCAAACCGTTTATATTGGTAAAAGCGCTACAGTGTGTGTTTTAATTTGACACAAAACAAATTTCGGTACCCTTAATAGTTTTAAAGATATAGCGGTGGAAACAAAAAAAAAACAATTTTCTTTAAAAATACATTTTTTTCACTTTTTATTGATTTAAAAAGTTCGAGACCACAAAAAAATGTAAAATATGATTTCATATGCCCGGTGACATACTCAAATGAACCGAAAACTTACGAAATCGCTGCTCTATATGGGATTTAATAATTTAAAAGTAATTGAACACCTAAGTGGATAAAGGTGTTGTCACACTTTTAAAGTTTTGAGTAAATTAAACAAAACGGTTTTGAGTTGGAACTTATTTATTTTGTATTCGATTCAAATGAATAATACCTCTTAAAATAGATAATTTTGGGTTATGTTCTTTTGTTTACACTAATATTAAAGAAAAATATCAAGCTCTTATGAAACTAGATTTTTCTGTCCAAAACTGTGTACATCCACTAAAATTACTGGTTGTATGTATGACATGACGCCTTTATAATTAAAAAGTTTCTGTAAAATATTATAAATTTAGAATTCACCGTTTATTGGGTGTTAAATCTATATCAGAGGTGTTCAAAAATTGCAGAAAGTAAATTTTTTAAAAAATGCGACATAACGCCTTTATCCACTTAGGTCTTCAATTATTTCATGAAATTATTTTTTAATAAATTTTATAGTTTAGGAGGCTGTCTGTGAAAATTGTTTCCATACCAACGAAACATTTAATATCAGTCATCGAGGTTTATGTTAAACATTTTAATTTCTAAGGCGATGAAAATAGGATCAAAAAGCAGTCAATATGGCTTGTGCCAAAAATCCAAAGCAAGGTATAGGTATGCAACATTATGAAGCGTTAAAATTTGTTTTTTTTTTATTTTTCTGTCCTGGCCACGAAAGTTCTACTTTCGTAGCTAGCAACGCTTTAGCAATCAGGAGGTAACTCGAATGTTTACTTTCCTTATCGCGCGTGTTGCTAGCGATGCAAAGGTCATTTTTCTGAAATCGATCGGCAATGTCTACATTTTCGGCGCGAAAAATCCACAATTCCAGTATTTTAGTCCGTTGCTAAGAAACTATCAGAAAATAGACCGGAAAAGATCCGTTGCCAAGCAACGATCAACAAAACCGTAGGGGAATGTTACTTTCCCGACCTAGGCCGGGAAAGTAACATTCTCGTACGGTTTTTTATGTATATTTTAGACAGTAAACGCAGACAAACCAACTCACATTAAAATTGCATTTACTAGTAACCAGTTAGATTGTAATGAAGAAATATTATGCATTAATACAAATTCCTTAATTTCTAATAATATTGATTGTGATTTCAGAAAAAATAGTATCTGTACTTCGGTGTGAAAGCACATTCCCGGACTTCGATGTTGCTGGTCTCGGCTAGCGCCTCGGCCAACAATTTGCATCGTCGTCCGGGAATGTATTGCTTTCACACCCAAATACACAATGTACTATTATATAGACGGTAATATACAATACATTATACGATGAGAAAGCCATTTTAAGTGTTCGATGTTTTTTGAAAGGTCTCACCTTCGCCTCGATAATTCAAAAATCACGTCACACCTAAAAGTAAACTTTCGCATCTGGCAATGTATTTATTTCAAACAGAATAATTACTACACAGCCGGCACAATATCCTTTATATGCACGTGTGGCATTTTGTGCACACATTTTTTTAACTGGACATAATATAGGAGAAATTGAAATATAAGAAAGTAAATAAGTAAACATTACTAATTATTTATTATAACTATTTAATATAAATAAGCATTTAAATATTTATACGCTTTAAGCGTTTGTGTATAAACTATGTTTATATTAATTGTATTTAATATTATTAAATATTACGTTGTATTTTATTTATTAAAAGATATGTACCGAAGTATAGTTATTAGGATAGACTTATCGATATTGTACCATGAAATTCTGGTTCAAGAAATGAGTTCTGTTTAAGTGTTTTAATTTACATTACAATTTAATTTGGGAATTATATTGCTACATAAAGAACAAGTACGGTAGTTGTATGAGAAATATGTAATCATTTTAACAACTGAGTAGGAAAGTGGAATCTTTATTTCCAACCATGAAGAGGTATTTACAATTAGCAACATCGAACGCTGCACTCGAGGCGTATCTGATCTGACGATGTAAACTTGGTTAGTGAAACCGAGTTTACATCATCAGATGAGTAACTGCATAATAACTATAATTTCCAAACGGCAAAACATTATAATTTATTTCCCCTATTTTTTCTAATATCAATGGACCAATTGTCGTTTATGTCATTCTATGAAAATAATCGGGTATTAAAACAAATATGAATATAATTAAGAAACGAATATTTGTTATGTGTATAGTAGACTATATCTACAGTGGATGTAATTCATGGTTGTCAGATGGTAATAGTAGGTATTTAGTTGGTTCAGATTACCCCCACCACCTTACCTTGAAGCCACGCCTCCTTCATCCGGTGAGAAATTCAATATCTCCGTTCAGCTATACTAGTTTTTATATTGATCTGTTGTGTAATTGATAAATTTTTTACAGGTCTGTACTATAATAAAAGTATAGATTTTCTACAGGTCTGCATTTTTACTGGTTTAGTTTTACAGAAGTTTTGAATTTCCCGCCATGGGAAGGGGGCATGTCTTAAAGGTGGAATGTGCTACTGACAATTTAGTATCATCTTGTGTTGATAAGACTGAGTTGCTGCGCAAATAAGAAAGATGTCTACAGGTTAAAAATTTTCACGATTTATTACTTTTAATAAGCTTCAACTTCTGATAAAAATGTTCTACTGATATCTGATGCCCATCATGAAATAAAATTTCAAAACTTTTTGGGAATGTCTACTTTAGAAAGTTCTGTAGAATGTTAGGTTACTAATGAGAAAGATAAGAAATCAAGTTCATTTTTGTTATTCAGTCAATGTCAAGTTATTTGTCCTGTGAGTAAACAAAGAATGAGAGTTCTGTCGTCCTCACTACCAAATATCTGTCATCCACTTCACCCCTCCTCCACCTTCCTCCCTTCATTTCTTCCCTACTTTTGTAGATAATAATATTACTTACAGAAAACTTCTCACAATATTTTACCGACAATGCAGTAGATTTTTTCGATTTTGTTTAAGTTGAAATTTTTATTTTATGTAATGCTCGATGAACTTTGCAATCTTATTTAATTTCTTTGTTATACTAATATCATAACGCCGAATTTTGTTGAAAAAATGAAGAAAAAATAACATACTAAGGCCGTAAAGCCCTGCCCCTTACTAGATTTAAAACGGTTAGATATAGAAAGAATCAAAGCTGTTCCTAAACACTGTGCTTGATGCTCTCTAAGTATTCTAAACACTTTTGTGCTGGGGGCACTGAGCTTAAGTGCATTTTGATAATCGGTGCTTGGTGCTTCCGAGTACTTCATGAAAGAGTTTAGTGCTTAGTAATCTCGTAAAGAGCTTGCGAGCACTCGAAATCGCAGACTTCAGACCTTGCAAGCATTCCAAAAAGCTCCCATCACTTTATGGCTCAGGAGTACTTTAAAAGTCGCGTGGGAAGGCATCATTTTTACACGAAAGTATACTAGACTTGGGAACAAAAACGCTGTTAAATATTTGAACTCGTACCCAATTTAGAAAAAATATATTAGAAAGAGGCCATTTTGAAAAAATAATTAGATCAAATTTAATTTGTATCACATCTCATGTAATAATTCTTAGGAAAATGTTTTAAAATAAATTGTTTTCATTCATAACTTTTTTCAAAATAGTCCCAATTTTTTTGCTAAATTGGGTGTGAGTCCAAATATACAACAATGGTTTCTTCTTTCCTTGAGAACGATTGGGATTATCAAACTCATTCATCATATTATCATTATTATCATTAGAGACATCAAGCACAAGCAAACCACTTTGGCGTAAAAATTATATACCTTTATCATATTTCATATTATTTAATCAGAAGTGCCAAAATGTTTCATTTAAAAAAATCGCGAGAATCACTCACCAACAGGTGGCGCTCTAAATGTTACATTATAAGAGCGAACAACAAAGTTTTGACATATAATAGGCATTTGTGATGTTAGAAAAACAGTTTAATACAGTGAAAATTGTATTTGGTAGTGTTTATTTATAGCTTCCTAAAGTATTAAAAAAACGGACACGTATGAAAAAAATGCCTAATATAATTTTATCAAGTTAATTCTCTGAGATTTGATTTGATAGTGTCAGCAACAAAGTTAACCTTCCATTAAATGTCAATAGTAGTCGGATTTGTTGTTCATTCTTAGAATGTTACACTGTCAGAATGTAGATGTCGTCCACTCCGAGATTTTCGCGAATAACTAAATAATTCCTTATCAGGTGTATACGTGTATAGCTCATGTGGTGTCCTCTACCTTAAAGCATAATTTGATACACTGTTTCTTTTCTTAAAAAATAATACCCCACCAAATTTGGTGAAAATTGGAATAGAATAGAGACTACTAAGTTATTTACACATAATTAAAAAAAAATCTACTATGACACCCTGATCTACAATACCATTGCACTAATGATCAGTTTAATTCTCAAAATTTGGGCAATAAGTCTGTCATTGGTCTATGGCTTATTAGTAACAGTCTACGTTGTATAATTTTGGCCAAGAATAAGTTTTCTTAAAATATAGTCAGCCCGAAAAATTCTATTCTATTTGTAGAGAAAGTTTTCACCATTTTTATTTTCAAACTTTATTACACCCTTGTAACTATAGATTGAACGGATTTTATTTGGGTAATCGCTTTGGAATGACTAAAAATTAAAAAAAATCTTTCAATGAGCAGCTTATTGTTAATGGCATTTTCGCTAAAATAAAAAAAATAAAAATAAATGCATTCGGCAAATTGTGACATTCTTTTCCTACATTGTCATCATGGGTCGTTTTTGTTGGCCTTTATCCTTTTTTATAAATAACACTTAATCAATAGAAAAATAGATACTCCATTATTTAAATTTTTAAAAAGTAAATTGTAAATTTATAGCACTTTTTCAGAGTGCATAGTAGTCGCCACATTTTTTAGTGCTTAATGCTCGCAAGCACTTTTTGTCAGTACTCGGTACAGCTCTGAGAGGAATCAGGGATGCTTCTGAGAAAATCAAAAAAACTGCTTTTTCAGCCATCATTTAAGTAAATCAAAATTATAAATGCCATCTGCTGATATGTTAATAAAACGTTCAAAAACTTCCTTATCCCCTATAGGTTATGCTCATGGCTACGCTCGTACATTCCCCCTTTTCTCATCGTCTCTCGCACTATCCCACCATCTCTCCTACTTTCCCATTATCGCCGCCTCCACAGTCTCACATTCTCACCACATTTTTCCACTCTCTAACCATCTTTTCCCACCTTCTCCAAACTTTTTCCACCTTTTCACCACTTGCTCCCACATCCCCACCATTTTCCTACATTCCTATTATCTTCCCTCCCTCCACTTCCACTTTCCCTTCCCCCTTCCACGCCCCCTACCCCACAACTTCGTACCATTTTCCCCTACTTCTTCACCACCTCCGACATAATGTAACTTATTCTCCAAATTGGAAAAATGTTATTGTTTCTGTACAGGGTGTTCAATAATTGAGTATCTTCCTTTGAGGGGATGATAGAACACAAAAATTAAGTCAAATTTTGTCGAAATAAAAAAATATTTCACATTAGATCTTATTCGCCATTTGTCGCTAAAAAAATACTATTTTCGTTATTAAGAACTAAAGACAAACTGGTGCGTTACTGCCATGCCAAAATGGTGGTCATGTTTGTCACGAAAAATTCATACATTATCATGAAATATCTCAACATCCCAAACAGTTTTAGAAAAGCTTTTCCAAGAAAATTTCACTTTCTTCGGATGTGTAACAAAAAGGTAGGTAGTCACGTTAGTTACTTTTTGAAGACCTTCTAAAAGATTTTAGTGTGCAAAAAATGCACTAAAACTAATATTGAAATGACTAAATAACTAAACATATTTTAAGAAATTCTTTATGTAGCATGTAATTTTATATCAAAAACGAACTGCCACTGAAAAAGGGAATGTGGAAAGTTTTAATTGCTGTTGAGCTTTAATTGTAATATAAATCATGTATATTGTAGAAATATTATAGAATTTTTGTCTATGCCTTGTAAATGTATGGCTTTAATCGTACAAAATGTAGATTTTTATATTTCTTGCTACGTCTTCAGGCTAACTGAGCGTTACATTACATATTTTTTTTGATTTGTGACCGACGTTTTAATGTAATCTGAAACGTGCCTGATGATGTAGGTCGACTATAAGTAAATCTGTTGTTGCAATTTCACCTATTACTAACTGGGCAGATAAGTATTAGAAAATTTATTTTATAAAAAGTACTTCCTCGATTGCTTGACGTCCATTTAAAAATAGTGATAAAGATTACATAGTAATCTCTAAATATATTTCCATATCACTCATTTAAAATCGTAAAATTAAAAAAAAACAATATAACAATGAAGCATTGCCTATATACCAGTCATTTTAGATAGTTTAACTAATTCAGCAAAGTTTCCAATTGATTTTTTTACACAACGATAATGGACGAATGAAACATTCAGGATAGGTGTCTGAAGATCAGAAAATCGCTAAACATTATTGACTAAAAATGTGCAAACAATATCACTTGTATTGTTTGATTATATCTTTTTGAAATACCAATACTTCTTAAAATTCTTTAAAAAAGTTTAGAGACCAAATTTTTTAAATCTATTGTTAAGAAAAAAGGGTAATGTGTCTACCTGATATACACAATGTTAAAGATATGTAGAGATAGATCTAGAAAATTAAAAATTAAATTGTGTCACAGGGGCTAATATTCGGACCGGTAGTATTTTTTAATAAACCAGTCCTTTATGAAAAATATGTTTGATTGATGAAAAACGTTCTTTTACTTCAACGACGACTTTTTTTAATGATCAACAACGCTAAACAACTGATTTTGTTCGTGGATGAAACCTGATACCGTGCGTGTAGCGGAGCGCTAGGCATAGGGAGTAAAATTACAACATCGCGCGTGCCAGCTGGCTGAAATGAAATAACAGACTGGAATGCTCCGCTCGACGAAGGAATTTACGGCAGCAGTGTTGTCATATCTCTAGCGCTACGTGAGTGTACATGCCTAATGGGAAATTACACGCACGGTATAATGATTAATAGCTATGGTAACACCTCATGTACTTATTTTAGTAGGACAGTACATTCTTCTGTAATGATGTACACTTCTGTGCAATAAAATCCCGTACACTTGAAAAATCAAGTAATCCAGTTTTTACTAATATTAAGTGATGCGAATCAGTCTTTTTGGGACTTAGATTTTTTATTATCATATAGGTTATAAAAAAGTGACATTGATTGTGAAATGTCATAAGTAAGGTATTTGGAAAAATGTTAATGATTTCGATTTACCTACAACAAACGTAAAAATTGACGGAAAAATTGTGCCCGAGATAAGGCCAGATTCTGAAAGCTCAAAACATTAAGGCTGTTCTGCACGTGCTTGCCTGTGATAATTTTATTACTTCCACATCGAGTGGAAATATATAAATCTACTATTACCCATGATACGCCATGCTACACCAGGGCCATACACGCTTATCCATGCCCAAACATTAACAGAAAATCGCCCGGACCTGTTCCGCAGAGACACGTAGCGTTCGTGAAACCTGGTATTTGCAGGACGGTACAGCCGAATATGTCCGTCATTACAAGACTGAAAAACTTTTTCATTGTTCCAAAACTCCAACGGGCGATAGACATGATTTAAACAAAACAGAATGCGGGCTTACTTATGTTCTGTTAATATGGTCTTCTTGGCACTTCACAGTTTTTTAATTCCGATTTTCCTATCCTTCGGCTAGCTGTTGACCCCGATGCTGGAAAATTTGTCATGGACACAGCGTCTACTGCTGTTTGAAACGCATTTTCCCTCAAATAGCCAAGGAGCGCTTCATCTTGAGCGAGATTTGAACTTCTCGGTCTCGGTTTTCACAAACGGTACTTTTATTTAAGTGATAATGGTTAGCAACTGCTCTGATAGACCATCCCCCTTCAATTTTAGAGAGAATTAGAATTTTTTCATGTTCAGTTAGTTTCGGCATTTCGAAAATATGACACTGACACTGACAAATAAATAAAGAATGATTCAATTTAGCGAAACATGGGATGTACGGGATTTTATTTCACAGAAGTGTACATACAAATGTACGTATTTTTGATACAAGTGTGTCTACTGAGCGATTGTTCTCAGTTATTAGTATATTAGGGCCCACATTTATAACAGCGATATAAAAAAGCTCGCAAAAAAACGTAAAGGGTACCGTTCATGCATCAATTATTTCAGTCTATTTACATAAAAGGCCATAAAAGTGTTCGGCTTCTTTATTACCATCACCAAAAAATGCTGGAAAAAAAGCGTAAAGGAGACCGACGTGGGAGTGGCCTACATTTTTGTTCGGAAATATGTGACCATTTTTTTTGTGATGATAATAAAGAAGCCGAACACTTGTATGGCCTTTTATGTAAATATACTGAAGTTGATACACGATCGGTACCCTTTGCGTTTTTTTGCGAGATTTTTTTATATCGCTGAATTATTTGTGGAACACGCTATAACTACTGGAATTTTCAAAAAAAAAACTTCATTCAAACGTTAAAAGCAGTGGCGTTTGAGATGGAGGGGGGCAGAGGACAACACTCAATCCTACGAGAAAATGTTCGACACAAAGTTGAAGATGACAAAATTTCCTACATTTTTTGTGTATATACTTTTATATAGTAAGTCTAATATGTGTAAGTCTAATATCTAACGAGATACAACGGTAGGAAAATGAAATTTAACGACTTTTTTTCCATTAAGGAGTATTGTAACGTGCATTGTAAAGGAATCCGACGACGAGTTAAAGGATTACGAGCTTGCCTCATTTCCTTTGTAACGTTTCACATAGAAGAAGGAATGCGAAAAGGCACGAAATCATGGTCGTATATTGTTTTCGAACAACTTCCAGAAGGCATGGAACTCGGAGATAACCAAATCAATGTTGTATATGGAGGATATCTTTTACACAAAGTTGCATGAGGCGTCCTAATGATTTTTTTGGGTCCATCTGCGAGAAATCGTTCAATATGTACGAGATCACTACGATTCACACGCAATCGGTGTTTCGACGGATATCTGTTAAATGAAACAAGGCTGGTTCAAGTTTCCAATGTAAGATTTTTAGCAAATAAAAACAATAAAATCCGTCTTATTTCGTTGCTGAAAACTAAATCCGGACTGCTTTTACGGTTAAGCAGGCTGAAGAGGATGCTGATGTGTTGATTGTCAATACAGCGATTTCTTTGTGCTCAAAAGGCCCCAGCAGAGCACAAGCCATTACCACTTTGATTCTTACATATGTCAAAGATTTTACGTTTTCACACTACATATTTAAAAATCTTTGCCGTATTCTCTTGCGCTCAGTGTAAAACAACCAACCAAAAGCACAAAAAATGGTGATTTTGACGTATTTTTGGATCTTTATCAATGGTAAAAAATCGAAATACGTAAAATGTATATTGTTTGTCGTATCTTCAAATGTTGAAGTTTGAAAAAATAATTTTTTTTTTTTATTTTGCCTCGAATTTAAAAATAGTGTTGTTGTTGGGGCCAAATAAGGGGCTTATGGACACTCCTCCTTTGATGCTGTTTTTGTCCTTGGCGAAGACGTCGACCTGCTTATTTTGCTAGGAGCATTAGCACCATCGCAAAGTAACAGCTATCTTCGTTTTTTAAATGTTCACATACGTTTTACACATAACATTGTATTATTCATTTGAGATTACATTTCTTATAACAATTACAAATATCGTTAATGTATATTAAAAAGAGTATAGAAGCAAGTACCGACCCTTGAGGTATTCCATGTTTTATAGCCAATTCTTCTGAATAACTGTCATTAAATATAATAATTTGTTTTCTATTTTCGAGGTATGAAGTGAACTACTGTAATACTATCTCGTCAATTTCATATTTTTACTTCCACATCCAGTGGAAGTATAGTAACGACAAAAAAATTTTTGAAAATTCTTATTTTCCAAATAGGTTTAGAATGTGAAACGTCGAGATTTTAAATTTGAGCGAAAAAAAAATTCTGTCTGTCTGTCTGTCGGTCTGTAACTTTTTTGTGCGCACGTTTACTCTGGAACCGTTTAAGATATTGACTTGAAATTTGGTACACGTATGTACTTTGGCGTCTGGAACTAGATTATATTTTCATCTTATTCCGTTGAAGGGTGGGGGGTAAATTGGGGGTAAATAGGTAAATCAAGCAGGTAAGAGTCCATAAAATTGGTATTTGGTATATATAAAAGAAGTTAAGGCCTTAAAAAAATGTTGGCATTAGCCACCCCCATTACTACCCCCAACCCATTGTTAAAGGGGGTGAAAAAAATAAAATTGTAATTTAGCATGTATACAAGAACCAAAGGCTTCAAAAACTTTTTTCTACTTAATCCACCCCCAGCCCCACCCCTCTACACCCACCCCCACTACCGAAGTGGCATATCGTTTTATAGGTTTTTGGGATACGCGATTTCAAATATCATGTTATTAAAGTTACGTCGAGTAGTATGGATGCGCAGTAGGTTACCTCTGGTAGTATGGATGCGCAGTAGGTTTCCCCGAGTATTATGGATGTGCAGTGGCTTTCTTCGAGTACCATCGATGCGCAGTAGGTTACCTCTAGTAGTATGGATGCACAGTGGGTTTCCTCGAGTCAAATGGATGCGCAGTGGGTTACTTCAAGTAGTATGGATGCGCAGTAGGTTCCCCCGAGTATTATGGATGCACAGTAAGTTACCTCAAGTGGTATGGATGCGCAGTGGGGTTCCTCGAGTAAAATGGATGCGCAGTGGGTTTCTTCAAGAAGTATGAATGCGTAGTGGCTTTCCTCTAATAAATCGGATGCGCAATGGGTTACCTCAAGTAGTATGAATGCATAGTAGGTTTCCCCGAAGAAAATGCTTGAAGTAGAGGTTTTACTTCTATCGTGTAGTCCACGGCACAATCTTTGTCATGCCATTTTCTGCGTATTACTTCCACATCCAGTTGAAGTATACCAACGCAAGAAAAATGTTTGAAAATTTTCATTGTTCAAATAGGCTTAGAATGTTATTAAACGTCAATATTTTAAGTTTGAACAAAAACAATTTGTCGCGTCGCGCGTCGATCTGTCTGTTGGTCTTGTAACTTTTTGGTACCCACGATTATTCTGGAACCGTTTAAGATATTGACTTAATGAAATCTGGTACCCGTATGTATTTTAACGAGATCTGGAACTAGATTATGTTTTGATCTTATTCCGTTGAAGAGTTGAGAGGTAAATTGGGGTAAATGGAGGTAAATAGGTAAATCAAGCAATTAAGAGTGCATGAAATTGGTATTTAGTACATATAAGAGGAGCAAGAGGAGCTAAGGTCTCAAAAAAATTTTTGGCATTAGCCACCCTTATTACCACCCCCACCCCATTATAAAAGGGGGTGAAAAAAATATTGTGATTTAGTGTGTGTACAAGAACCAGTCATCAAGAATTTTTTTCACTTCATGCACCCTCACCACCACCCTACTGCTGATGAGGATATCATTTTATGGGTTTTTGGGGTACACGATTTCAAATATTATACTATTAAAGTTCCATAAACAATTATTGCCACGTAGTGGAGTATAAATATAGTGTTTTCGTTGTAAGAGACTTGGATAGGAAGTCTGGATGTGGAAGTAGTGATTTCTTAGGCAGCGGTTTTTAATTTCAAAACATGTAGATCTTTATCATAATAATATAAATAATATAAAATAGGTCATATTGTAAAACTACATTATACAATAAAAAATATTTTTTTCATAAATCCATCTCTTTAAACATTAGACTGGAAATGTAGGACATTTTGTCCTCTTCAACTTTGTCCAAATATTTTTCTCGTAGGATCGAGCGTTGCCGAATTATTTTGAAAATATCAATTTTTTGCACCTTTAATTAAAGATGGCGGCTCGCATCCCCCCCCCCCCCCCCGCAAGGTCGAAAATAACATATATCAAAATCATTACTACTCCACCTTTTGCAGAGGAAAATCTCCCACTGATTGGACTAATAACCAAATAAAATTTTTTGCTAACCCTGTAGAGCAGCAAGGATCTGTTAACCGAAAAAGAGGGTTCTTGGTGAATCAGACTTTTTCATCAAGAAGATGAAATTTAAACACTTTACACAATCCATTTTGTTGAGGACCAAGGACAAAAAAATAAATAAATTGCAAGTAAATGACATGGCAATTGTCTCTCAATCGAAAACTGTCAATGACCATACAAGATTTTTTTACGGTATTAAAATATCTGTTAGACATAATATGGTAAATTGAACGAGTATTAAACGAAATAAGTGACGAAATTTCAGGTAGAATTTCTTGTTCCCAATAGGGTTGGAAGCTTTGATGTGACACTGTTTATGAAGCAGTTCCCACAAACACCAAAAGTTGCACAGTACACCCGAATCCTATACTTAACCACGTTTCGTCAATCATGTTGACATCATCTGAAGTTTATTAAAACTTAATTTTAGCCATCTCAAATGATGCCACACTCGAATATAATATTCGAGTGTGGTCCTCAAGTGCTTTGGTGCTTGTGGAAATTATTTCGTTGGTATTAGGTGCTTGATCTATAATATGTAATAGCAATGAAAAATTTCAATTATTCTGTGATATAAATGAGTGGTTTGGGATATATACATATTGAATACTGATTTATAAAGACTTTGAATTTTGCTTTTTTTAGTCGAATGGTAGAAGTTTATGTTATAACAAATTACTTTTTAAACTGTTTTATTTTTTATACCAATGTGTTTAATACAAAATAGAATATGGTAGGTACTTATTTTATTTGTTATATAAGTTCTAGGCATAGGTTTGTTATCATATTTACTAATAAATTTTATGTTCAAAAAAAGTGTCAATTATTTTGTCTCTAGGTCGGCCAGGAGATCTGTCATGTTGCCTTGTTTAAATATTCAAGTTATTTATTATGTTAACATTTTCCAAAAATATGAATATTTTAGAGCGGTAGTTATAATGATATTTCAAACCCCATAAGCTTGATTTTCATTAGAATCAACGGAAATTTCATGTCGATTTAGGCCACGACCAAGAAACAGAAAATCCAAGTAATAAAGAACAAATTGTGCATCTATCGCATTTATTATAATGGTAATTTTGAGAATAAACTCGTATAATCTGAGTTAGGAGGAGTGAATCATGGAATTCAGAAATATTTATAAAATCACATTTACTGCCGTTCATTTTACTCCCACAGTCCGCTTAGTTTAACATTTAATAATAATAATTTATCCAAGATACATCTTACAAAATTCCAGATACTCATCTGTTTATAAGAGTGAGATATTTTAAAAAAAACATATAAGTATTAATTTTAACATTTTTCTATCCCTATATCCCGTAAAAGTTGCCATGGTCTAGCTAAGCAAAATGAAAAAAAAAACATTCAAATAAAAAAATATCTCCGGTCGCGCATCGCACTCAAAGTTTTGAAAAATGGAGAAATTTTGCTGTTTTTCGTCGATACAATTGACGATTTGCACGAAAGAAAGTTTGGTAAAAAGTGTCTAGATTGGTATCACTGTAATTCACTGTACATGTTGACCAACTCGTTTAATTTACAACCTTTGCAACAATTAAATACCTATAATATAATAATCATAACATTGTTTTCATTATATTTAATGTTAAACTTACTTCCATTGAATATAAATCATATTTGTTAGGTTGTTTCGTAGTCTACAATATTTAAAAAATGTCGAATTATCCAATTTGTCAAACACTGTTTCCAACTCTCAGTTTAGATGAGTTGGCAGCAGTGATTGACAAAATGCATAATTCGACATTTTTTAAATATTGTAGACTACGAAACAACCTAATAAAGATGATTTATATTCAATGGAAGTAGGTTTAACATTAAAGATAATGAAAACAATGTTATGATTATTATATTATAAGCATTTAATTGTTGCAAAGTTTGGAAATTAGACGAGTTGGTCAACATGTGCAGTGAATTACAGTGATACCAATCTAGACACTTTTTACCAAACTTTCTTTCGTGCAAATCGTCAATTACTAAACTCATTACTATCGAAACGCTATAAGTCCTAATGTGAAGTTTTTGGGCATGAGGAATTCGAACTGTAAACATATTTATCATTTCTAATTTTGGTATTCAAAAGAGTGTTCTTTAAGATCAGATTTTAGGGAAATTTTTGGCGTAATAGTTCTTGACAGATCTTAATGAAACCATCTCTTGCGTCAGCACCACACACTTTTTTAGACGCGTCTGTCACAAGTTTAACACACCGTTCTACAGCCTGGGTGTGGCCAGTGGCGGCTGGTGAAATTTCAATTTTTTCTCGTCTTTGACGCATGCGACCCATACGAAATATGGGAAATAACATCTAGAGAAGCACTTCTCTAAGTACCCCTCAAAAATTTTGAAAAAGCAGTTTGCAAAAATTTTTTTTAAAATTCGGTTGCCCTAACTGGCACTAGGAACTCCTCTTTAATTTATTTATTTTTTTGTCATATACATTTGACTTTTCATAAAAATACAACAATTAGTTTTGGAGTTTATGAAAATATTTGTATTATTAACTGAGATCCAACGAATTGAAATGTAATTTGTTAAATTGTAAATTACAAAATTTCAGTTCATTGTCTTTCAATTAATAATGAAGATATTTTCATAAACTCCAAAACTAATTGTTGTATTTTTATGAAAATTTTTCTGATAGTTCTAACAACCAATTAAATTTTGTTATTTCTTGTCATGTGACACAAATCATCCAATCATTTTAACATTACACTGAAAATTTTTAGCACAATTAGCAATCCTATTAAATTCGTCCATTTCTAATCACGTGTGCTGAAACAACCAATCAGAACAGAATTACACTGAAAAGATCCCTAAGGGATCTTTTCACTTATGTCATCCAGTTTGACAGTAATGACAGTTCAATAATTTAAAGTTTATTTTTTGACAATGTCGATTTAGAACTGCAAATAATGATTTAATGAATATAATAATGGAGGAGAACACACCAAATAATACATAATACATAATCTACATTTAATTTTACAAATTGATCTTTTAATAATTATGTTTTTAACAAATAGTTTTGAACAAATAAATAAAATAGATTGCAAAAAATTTTCTATGCGAATACCCCTCCAACGTTGATAAATAGCTCATAATTTTATCACAACTTCTTCAAGCACGTTGCTTTTAGGTTATATCCCTCCGCCTACGGCGCACAGTGGGAAAAATATGCCTTTTTTGGACAAAAATCTGCCGACAGCAGAGATTTCAATCAAATTAAATTAAAAAATGGCAAGTACTCTTAAGACATTGTACTTTAGAGTAGTGCTGCGGCAAAGTGGCTTTGGATAAACCTAACCTAAAAATCGCCGATATTACTTCCACATCCAGTGGATGTGTAGAAACGACAAAAATTTTTTAAAAAATTTTATTGTTCAAATAGGCTTAGGATGTCATGAAACGTCGAAATTTTAGGTTTGAGCAAAAGAAATGTCTGTCGGTCTGTCTCTAACTTTTTTGTGCGCACGATTACTCTGGAACCGTTTAAGATATCGACTTGAAATTTGGTACACATATGTATTTTAACGAGATCTGGAACTAGGTTATCATCTTATTCCGTTGAATGGTTGTGGGGTAAATTGGGATAAATGGGGGTAAATAGGTAAATCAAGCAGGTAAGAGTCCATAAAATTGGTATTTAGTATATACAAGAGAAGCTAATGTCTCAAAAATATTTTAGCATTAGCCACCACCCAATACTACTCCCACCCCATTATAAAAGGGGGTGAAAAAATGTATTTCATTGTAGATGACCATTCGAAAGCTTATTTTAAAGAGGAAGATTAAATGATGTATTTATTAGAAATAAATTGAAAATTTTTTTGAATACATAACTTCGAAATTTGCCAAAAATGTCATTTTTTTTTTTTGCTCAGACCTAAAATCTCGACGTTTCATGACATTCTAAACCTATTTGAACAATCAAAATTGTTTTAAATTTTTTGTCGTTTCTATACTTCCACTGGATGTGAAAGTAATATCTGCGATTTTTAGGTTAAGTTAATCCAAAGCCACTTTGCCGCAGCACTACTCTAAAGTATAATGTCTTAAGAGTATTTGCCATTTTTTTTTATTCAATTTGATTGGAATCTCTACTGTCGGCAGATTTTTGTCCAAAAAAGGGCATATTTTTCCCACTGTGCGACGTCGGGATATTACCAAGCAAGTGCTTTCGGAAACTGTGATAAAATTATTTCGTATTATCAACGTCCTTGGGATATTATAGCTGATAACACCATCCAAGGAAATTTTCAATCACTATGACAATAAAATTATTTAACTTTGACAACTTCATAATAACTGCCAAATCAATTTCAAAATGTCACGTTTTGGCAATGCCAATTCTCAATCTATAAACGCACTAATAAAAGAAAAATGTTTTGTTGTGTTGCGAATTTTTTATTTTATTTTTTCAAAAAATTTTCTGACCGAATATCCCTCTGACATTGACAAATACCTCATAATTTTATGACAACCTCAAGCACGTTGCTTGGTAATAGCCCGACGCCGAAGTGCTTCTCTAGATTAGTGGCTTCTGTGAGTCGGACAAAATAAATAATTTATAGCCGAACGGGACTATGCCCCCCCCCCGTTTTCGAGGATGTTGAACACGATGGTGGTAGTTTAAACTCTTTCCGAGTTAACCCCACCCCCCAAACGGCCAAAACCACCCCCCAAATGGGTTAACGCGGATACGGCGTCTCATACCGACTAAACCGGCGTCACCCCCGTTTTCAAGGATGCTGAACACGAAGGCGGTGGTTTAAACTCTATCCGAGTTGACCCCATCCCCCAAACGGCCAAAAACCACCCCCCAAATGGGTTAACGTGGATACGGCGTCTCATACCGACTAAACTAGCGTCACCCCCCGTTTTCAAGTATGCTGAATACGAAAGCGGTGGCTTAAACTCTATCCGAGTTGATCCCACCCCCCCAAACAGCCAAGAACCACCCCCGAAAGGGGTTAACGCGGATACGCCGTCTCATACCGACAAAACCTGCATCACCCCCCGTTTTCGAGGATGCTGAACTCGATGGCGGTGGTTTAAACTCTTTCCAAACGGCCAAAAACCACCCCAGAAAGGGATTAACGCGGATATGCCGTCTCATACCGACAAAACCCGCGTATCCGCGTTTCACCCCTTTCGGGGGTTGTTTTTGCCCGTTTATGGGGTGGGGTTAACTCGAAAAAATTTTAAACCACCGCTATCGTGTTCAGCATCCTCGAAAACGGGAGGTGACGCAGGTTTTGTCGGTATGAGACGCAGTATCTGCTTTAACCCATTTGGGGGTGGTTTTTGGACGTTTGGGGGGTGGGGTTAACTCGGAAAGAGTTTAAACCACCGCCATCGTGATCAGCATTCTTGAAAACGGGGGGTGACGCAGGTTTTGTCGGTATGAGACGGCGTATCCGCGGTTCACACCTATCGGGGATGGTTTTTTTGCCGTTTGGGGGGTGGGGTTAACTCGGAAAGAGTTTAAACCGCCACCATCGTGTTCGGCATCCTCGAAAACGGGGGGAGACATAGTCTCCTTAAGCTATAAATTAGTTACACTTTTCGAGATTTTTTCCGACTCACAGAAGCCACTAGATGTCATTTCCCATATTTCGTATTGGTCACATGCGCTAAAGACGAGAAAAAAATATTGAAATTTCAACAGCCGCCACTGGGTGTGACAAGGGAAGCTTTGGAGATCCGGCTGCAACGGCGTGCCAGTCTGTATTAGATTCCCATTCTTCAAGTTGAGAAAAGTGCCGAGCAAGGATCAATTATACCTACCTGATATTTCTGCTGTCATAAAGTCGGGTACAATTTTAGAATATTTAGCAGCTCGTGATCCTGGTGGTCCGCTTACACATTCAAGATGGTTACTGAGAGCAAACAGAGTTCTCAGACTATACGTTAGGCAGTTTAGAGTTACATTTTATTTTGAAATGTTACATGCTTCTCCGGTTCAAAATTAAAACCATCAAACATTTCACAGATGGTCCAAAGATAGTTTTTGATGCCATCAGAACATCACGGTACCTAACTCAAAATTTACTGCCTCAACCCAGTAATTGAGCGAAACGCTTTCTTTGCTCACCCCGAAAGTGTGTTCCTTGCAATGATTGTGGATGAAAGAAGACATATCAGAGAACTGGGGCAGTGAGAGCTCGATCACTTTCCAAGAGAAAGAATAGTCGAAACTTCACCGTGACAAAACTCAACTTCGAAGCAACATACTATGTTAAGGTGGCCATATTTATGTGCTAAATTCTGCGTATACTGACATGATTTTAAAGCTATCTTTTTTAAAAAGTATAAGTCATATTTATAAAAGTTGCACATCAACGGAAACTAGAATCTTTAACTTAGGTAAGGGGTGTTTTTATATTGTTAAAAAGTGATATTTTCATAGATAAAAAACATGTCCCTTAGAAACGATGTCAGCTCCTCACTTCAATAATTATTTTATACTAGTTAAAATAAAAAATAAGGAAAATCAATACAGGCCTTACCTAAGTTAAACATTCATCCATGTTATGAAAAAAAGAAAAGTCGCATTAAACACTTCATAGACCAGAAAGATAGAGTTAAATTTTGCTATGCACTTTATACATGTTTACTAAATATACTGACATTTTATTTAGCAGAGACACAGTAAAGAGGGGAATTTTATACGATTTCAGACGCTATAGGCTATTGTCTTAGTTCGGTTACTGTCTCATAGATGACGCAACAAAAAGAAGTGACTTGATCTAAATTTCATGTTTTTATATAAGGTGGACTAAAAAATGTTCAAACGGATCTAATAAATCGATAAAATCGTTAATAATAAATATTCCCGACAGGTATTTTTTAAAACATCTAAAAAATAAATGATGAATATAAAGTAAAATTTCATATTTATTTTTGATTTTAAAAATTTCTTAAGTTTTAAACGTTTATAGCTGTTCTGCATTTACACATGTGAAATTTGAAAAAGTATAGGCCCCATAAGAAACTTCCTACATTTAATAATACCTACAATAAATGAAAAATTGTGTAAAGTTTATGTATGCTTTTCGTGCAATAATGTAAATTTCTGGGTTGTTTTGAATGAATTACGATAAAAACACATTATATAAACATTAACAAAAAACGGTGGTCTGTTTACCTACATTGAATGCAACGGCAGTTATTGGGCTAAAAATTTGTTTGGTAAACGTTTGAGAAGCAAAGAAATCTGATGAGTCAAAAACTTGTGTGGTACAGTCGTGGATCCCATTTCTTTACTCACTTACCTTACCCTAGGAACTGTATTGTAATCGCGAAACAAGCATTCCCCTATCTCTGACATTTATTCGATTTTTTTATGTTCCAGATTATATCGACTATAAGAATTAATGTCTTTCAATTCTGTCAATCTGTTGGCGCGCGCTATATTTATAAAAACTATTTTATGGAGAAACATAATATTTTGTTATAATATTGACAAGAAACGAAATACCTAATACTTTTAGTGAATAATATCCCAAAAACATAATGAAAAAAATAATAATAATAATTCTTGGAATGTAGAAGAAAGAGAGCCTGTTATACATTTAACGAGAAAAAGTATACAAGGTGGTAAAAGAAAAGAATAATCTGGAGAATAATTAATAAGTAAAAAATGCCAACTATAGAGTGAAGTTTTATGTTAAACACTTACAAATTTTTGTTTTTATGTTAGATTTAGGAGATTAAAGATTATTAATCAGATATATAAAAGAATTTCTTCTTAGTATAACTTTTAGGTGCAAACGTTTGACCTACGAGTCTGACATGCATGTAGAATCGTTTACATTGACTTACACTCCTTACAGACAACCGTATGTAATGGTGGAGTCAAATTAAGATTTTAATGTGAATTGTCTGGTCAGGGCAGTTCTTCTGTTTTAGCGTGTTCAGGGGGTCAACTTAAGTTCACAGATCAGTTTTGCAGTTTCTGCGATGTCAACGTATTGTTTATTTAAACAATTCAATTTTTAAGACCGTGTTTTCCATCGGTTTTCTTTGAATATCTAGAAATCTGTAAGTCCTATGGAAAATAATACTGTACCATTAAAGTACATAAATTATAATTCATTCAAATTGTCATTATTATTTTAAAAAAATTGAACATTGCAAAATTTTGCGTTTTCAAACAAATTACTGTTCTTTAAAAAATAATGGATAATATTCAATGAAATTTTGAAATAATATAGCTCTTATAAAGTACAATTACACTTAAAATTTTAAATTCAAATGATTACTAAAACGGCTCAAATATACAATTGTTGCTAAAACTTTGCATCCTTGTGAAATCCATCAAGACCAAGAAATGTGTACGATGGCTCAATTTTTTTTTTTTCAAAATTTAAACCCGTTTTATTGCAGTTGTAATTTTAGTTATAAACAAATTCAAGTAACTCTGATCTTTTTATGAAATCATAAACGGTAAACGAGTAATGAACGTAGATTAAAAAAAACAACTTAAAAAAAATTAATGCTCTAATTACATTTAAAGCTGATATACGTTAGTTTTTACGTTTAGGTCACTTATAAATAAACAAATTGATATTTTTTATTGAAATTTGGGCTTGTTATTTTCCAATGCTTATTATTTTGTTTCTACAATTGGTAGAATAACAACGAATAATGCGGCTTTGAGAACATAATGCAAATTTTCAATTTTTTTATAACTTTTTTAAATTTTTGTCATGAAAACGGTAAACCAACCTAACTTGAACAGCTACCCTTATGTTCATGTATACAGCTTTGTAAAATTTTTATTATTACTGATAGAGTAAAAAAAATATTTCGCGTGTAGGATTTGAATCCCGAGACGTTCTCATCCTGAATAAAAAGTGCTCGTCGCGTCGCCTTACCCACTTGGCTATACCTAGCAACAAAAGTCCGCTTTGTAAAATCTATATATAACATTCGAACCTTTTTGGTGATTTTTCGGATCTCTAACAAAATTGCTAAAGACCTCACTTTCGGGCCTCTATACAGTATCTTTTAACAGTTATAGCTTTGGATTATTTTCAAGTAGCAGAAACGAAATAATAGACATTGGAGACTTACCAGTCCAAAGAGCAATGTTAAAAAAAGGCTCATCCGTGATAAAGTGTGGATGACATCCTTTTTTATTAATTTTGAGGTGGTGAAACGAATCCGTCACCCGTTTTGCCAAAAGATCTCCGAAACACATTCAAAACCCAGCACCCCAAAATTAGTAAAAAAAAATACACTCTTTACCACGAACGAGCCAAAACAGTAATCACTCCTGAGTATTTCTTACCCCCTCCTTAGAGAGGTAAGAAATACTCAGGAGTGATCTGAATTGGCCAAGTCACCTTAATATGATAAAAAAACATCCAACTGTGTATTAGGATTTTTTTTTGTAATTAAAACCGATCAATATCCCCAAGAAGGTGAGACCCCACCCCTTTTAGGGGTGAGGAGACATAGGAGTGTACTCAGAAGTAATCAGATTATTATATTCTGATAGCAACCACTCAATGAGGTGTTCTGGTTTTTTAAAAAATATGTAGATAACTATATAGTAGTCATTGTAGATTACAACCTTCTTAGGGGCGGTTAAAGAATGGCGAGGAGGGTTGAAAAGGTGAATTTGATTTTTTTACTTCTTTTTCTACTTAGTTATCGAAATTAAGTATTTTAAGAAAATTTCCTGCAAAATTCCAATGTCACCCCCCAAATAAGGGTGGTTTTTTAATGCGTTCCGGGAATTTTTCGCCAAAACGAGTAACGGATTCGTTTTCAATACCCCAAAATTAGTAAGAAAAGATGAATTCCACACTTTACCACGAATGGGCCAAAAAAGACATTTTTTTAACATTGCTCTTTGAATAAGAAATATCGATTTGTTTATTTATAAGTGACCTAAGCGTAAAAACTAAGATATCTCATCTTCAAATGCAAGTAGAGCATTAATTTTTTTTTAAAAGTTGGCTTTTTTAATACACATTAATTACTCCTTTACCGTTTTTTATTTCATGAAAAAACCAGAGTTTTGTTTATAGCTACATTTTCGAAAATTATAAACAGCTGCAATAAAAAGGGTTTAAATTTTGAAAAAAAAATCTCTCTCCGTGATCTTAAAGTACTTATAAAAAGCTACAATTTGAGCCATCGTACACATATCTTGGTTTCGATGGCAGGATTTCACAAAGGTGCAAAGTTTTAACAACATTTGTATATTTGAGTCGTTTTAATAATCATTTTGATTTAAAACTTTAAGTGGTGATTGTACTCTAAGAGCTATATTTCTCCAGAATTTCATTGAATATTATCCATTATTTTTGAAAGAACATTGATTTGTTTAGAAACGCATAATTTTGCAATACTCATTTTTTTTTAAACAATAATAACAATTGGAATGAATTACAGTTTATGTACTTTTATTGTACAGCTCATAACGAACATTTTCCTTCTTTTTGTTGTTTTCCATGTTTTCCATATACGCACATACACACTAAATGACAATATTTTTTCATCCCCTTATATAATGGGGTGGGGGTAACAGGTGTGACTAATGGCAAAAATTTCTTTGAGACCTTAGCTCCTCTTATATTTACTAAATACTAATTTCATGGACTCTTATTTGCTTCATTTATTTATTTACCCCAATTCACCCAAATTTACAACTCAACTCTTCAACGGAATAAAATCGAAATATAGTCTAGTTCCAAACCTCGTTAGAATACATACGTGAGCCAAATTTTAAGTCAATATCTTAAACGGTTCCAGAGTAATCGTGAGTACCAAAAAATTATAAGACTAACAGACACACCGACGCGACAGACTCTTTTTTTTTGCTCAAACTTAAAATATTGACGTTTCATGACATTCTAAGCCTATTTGAACAATAAAAATTTTCAACAAACTTTTTTGCGTTAGTATACTTCCACTGGATGTGGAAGTAATACACAGAAAATAGCATGACAAAGATATAAAAATCATTGTGTGCCGTGGACTAAACGATAGAAGTAAAGTTTCTACTTCAAGCATTTTCTTCGAGGAAACCTACTACGCATCCATACTACTCGAGGTAACCCACTGTGCATCCAATTTACTCGAAGAAAGCCACTGCGCATCCATAATTCTCAAGGAAACCTACTGGGCATCCATTGTACTAGAGGAAAGCCACTGCGCAACCATACTACTTGAGGTAACCTACTGCGCATCTATAGTATTCGAGAAAAGTCACTGCGCATCCAAAATACTCGAGGAAACCCACTGCGCATCCATACTACTCGTGGTAACCTACTGCGCATCAATGGTATTCGAGAAAAGTCACTGCGCATCCAAAATACTCGAGGAAACCCACTGCGCATCCATACTACTCGTGGTAACCTACTGCACATCAATGGTACTCGAGGAAAGCCACTGTGCATCCATAATACTCGGGTGGTGGTAGAGGGATGGTAGTGGCGGTGGATGAAGTAAAAAAATTTTTTGATGTCTTAGGTTCTTGTGCTTGGTTCACCTATTTACCCCCATTTACCCCAATTCAACCCCGAACCCTTCAACGAAATAAGATCAAAATATAATCTAGGCCCAGGTCTCGTTAAAATACATACATGTATGTACCAAATTTCAAGTCAATATCTTAAACGGTTCCAAAGTAAACGTGCGCACAAAAAAGTTACAGACAGACCGACCGACAGACAGAAACTTTTTTTCAAACTTAAAATCTCATCGTTTCGTGACATTCAAGCCTATTTGGACAATAAAAATTTTCAAATTTTTTTTGCATTACTATAATTCCAGTGGATGTGGAAGTAAAAAGGCAACGTAAATAAATTTTAAATATAAAAAGTCCACACTACACACTATAAATACTTAATAAATAATATAATACATCAATGCAAGAACTTATTTTTCACAAAAATGATACACTAAATAAGGTTGTAAGTAACGCATTCCATAAATAATGGTTTAGTAGAAATATTCCCCAAGGCAGCGGTTCCGATAAGACAAGGGGAAAGGGGATTGGCATGCGAATATGACCTGCGGTCGAAGCAGGTAGACACTGTTGTTTACATAATTTCGATTTTGAACACTTGTTACAAAGGATGACTCAAGTGTGTAATATGTTTACAACTGATTAATTTAATTATAGAGTTCCTTGTTGGATTTCACGAATATGCGCCTGTAATAAAAGGTTTATCCATTGCTCACTAGGTACCACCATGTATCGGATGGATAAATGCTATTCTTCTCTATGACAGTTGTCGAGGTGGTTCTCTTTTGCGAACATGGGCCCTTAACATGATTTGGTGGGATAGTTGCAATATCTCTCCTCCACTATTAAGGAACATCACGGATGAGGACATCAAAAATCTAGTAGAGACTGACACACCGCTGCAACCGGACTTCCGAAGCTTACCTTGTCACACCCAGGCCACAGAAGACCTATACCAGAAGCGTCACTGTCGGAGGCACGTTCGATGTTTAGGTGCGTTTGCACGCATCCGGTATTTTAGTCGAGTGGAGAAACGGTCCAGTAATTTAGTAATTGCTTTCCACTAAATTACTTGACTAAAACACGCTGTCCGCATTGGTCGAGTGCTAAATTACTAAGCGACTCGACTAAATTACTGGGTGCGTGCAAACGGTAAATTGGGGTGACCTTCGGCCATCTTGTCGGTGGTATTAATGTCAACCTATAAATCTGCACTTTTCTAAATTCACCGCTGGACGCATTGGTAGATAAAATTCGAAGCTGATTGGCTTTGGTTTTCAAAATAGCCAATCATATAATGTTATTGCTTACCGGTGCGCTCCACCGGTGAATTTAGAAACCTGCGGATTTATAGGTTGACAATAATACCACCGACATATGCGTATAAAATTCAATATTGGCGGGAAGGGAAGAGAGTCGTTTCTGGTATAGGTCTTCTGTGCCCAGGCTGTAGAACGGTGTGCCAAACTTGTGGCCGAAACATCTCAAAAAGTGTGTGGCGCTGAGACAGCTTCATTAGGACGACCCTACTATCAATATCTGTTATGCCAGACTGGTATAGTGCACTCTTTTGAATAACAGAATTAGAAATGATAAATATATTCACAATTTGATTACTAAATATGAAAAAGTAAGATTATAGACTGGCGGTACATGACCAGTCAGGTGCAACGTTTTTAAAATGCATGCCAATCATACATATGAATGAAATTACCATGAAAATGCCAGAAACGCAAATTTTAGGCAGTCGTCGCGTGCAGAAGGGTGTGCAAATCGTCTTTTTTGAGTAAAACAAAACTTATTTTAGTCATTGGCGTGCATTTTTATGAAGAAAAAAAGGGTCGATTTTCCGAAAAGTCATTAGGCATTTTTTTTTTTACAGAAAAACTAATGCATTATTACCTATTGATCAGCATGCATTAGAACCCCTATAGCCAAAATTAACATTTTTCCAGTATTAAATAATTAATAGCTTAATAACGAATTGTTTTCCGAAAAAAGTCATTCCTCATTTTCTATTTAATATCACTATTTCTACCGCCCACTGTTGATGCTTTTAAATTCGGTAATCCTTAATATTCGAATAATTTACAGGGCCGTTGGCTCAAAATTATTGGCAATTTCTCTGTGAAAATTCTTGGCCACAAAATTTAAAAGTGTCGATAACACTGGGTGGTAGAAAAAGAATTTAAATAGAAAATGAAGAGTTACTTTTTTCAAAAAATAATTCGTTTTCCAAGTTATTAATTATTTAATATTCGAAAAATGTAATTTTAAGGAGGCCGTAATTCCAAAACCATAATCAAAAAAATGTCGTTAAACTTGGATATAGTGGTTCTAAAGCATGCTGATTAATAGTATTGCATTAGTTTTTCGGTAAAAAATGCCTAATATGACTTCTCGAAAGATCGGCCTTTTTTTCTTAATAAAAATGCACGGCAATGACTAAAATAAGTTTTGTTTCACTCATAAAAGATATAGTAAAGGTCGTTCATACCGATCCAGATTTGGTTAAAATTGGATGACTAATAACTGAGCTACGAAGGTGCTACCGTGAAAAGTGGGACATACTGTGTGTACAATATTCTAGAGCCTCAAAATTTCATTTTATATCAATGAAAAATTTATTAATATTAAGATAGAAGGATAAGGAAATTTTTTTGATAGTATAGGCTGAGGTGTTTCTTTTTAATTGGGCTTTGATTTTGTTTCCTTTATTTTTATAATATTTCTATACAGAGCAGCGAAACAAAGGTAAAATTGTGTCGTTATTTTTATCAGCTTAGAACAAGATCAGACACAGTGGGTATTATCATTTTACACATAAATACGACATTTTTTAGTGGTCACAGATATTCTTATTTAAAGAAAAGTGCAAAATTTAATTTTTTTTAAATCATGTTTTTTTGTACATCTATTGCCATATCTCAAAAATGAATTGAGCTATTGATGTGAACTTTTTTTTGTTATAAAACACACGCTTCTTTCTATACATAGGATTGCTAATAAAAAAAATGTGAACATGCCAAAAACGTAGATGACCCTGAAAGTTTAGAGAATACGCCATTAAATTTTCACTAAGCGAGGAACTTTTTGTTTTTGAAAATTTTGTGTAAAACATGCTATGAAGAAAATAAAGTCAATAGACTAAAAAAGTTTTTAGAAAAAAAATATTTTCATTATTAGCAATAGTTTGCTAGTTACGAATTTTTTAGTATGGAGGAATTGTCGAAGCGCGGCACTTAAGAATAATAATGATTATGTATTGTGTGTAACGGAACTTTTCATTATTATTTTTTTATGTTTAGGACTGTTTTATCACGTTTTAGGATCTGAAAGGATAACTTATTTTTTCCAGTGGCGCATTAACTACTAAGGTTAAAGGCAAAAAGGAATTAAAAATCTTAGAGTATCTGGGATAAAAATGTATTGCATTGGGATCTCGGAAACAGTAAAAAATAATATTATAGTAAATGGAAAAAAAAAGTTGCGCAACTAGGGGGCTAATAAAATTCCATAAACAGAAGTTTAGGAAAAGTAATAATTTTTGGAGTGTTTTGATAAAAAGTAAACTATCGAGTTTTCCTTTTTTTGCGTTATTACTGGAGCTAAATAGAAAAGACAGTTTCTTAAAGCACTTTTTTTTTAACATGGCAATCTTAATAATTGTATCCGACATTTCCTGTGTCAGAGTCCCTATCCGAAACTCCCATGCATTGCATTTTTACCCTAGATCCACACAATAATTAAGTAAACGTGTTATTTTCGCCTAAATTAGGTAACAAAAAAGAAAAAATATCCTAAATTAAGTCTCTTTTAATTTCCGCAGCCCTAATTATAGAAACCCCGTTTCCATGGCTTGTGCACAAGTTTATCGTTCTCCTCTATTACTACGCCACATAAAATCCACTCCATTTTACAATGAAACTTAGATTGCTTTTTTATCTTAAACATTTTTTTTAGCAGATAATCCACGCACAATTCGCACAATAGCCATACGTTCTACAATATAATACAAGTGGTAATAAGGGAAAGAATATCGTTACACATTTTACTTCCACATCCAGTGTAAGTATAGTATCGACAAAAATATTTTTGGAAATTTTAATTGTCCAAATAGGCTTAGAATGTCATGAAACGTCGAGATTTTAAGTTTGAGCAAAAAAAAATTCTGTCTGTCGGTTTGTCTGTAGCTTTTTTTTTGTGCGCACGTACTCCGGAACCGTTTAAGATATTGACTTGAAATTTGGTACACGTACCTATGTATTTTAACGAGATCTGGAACTAGATAATTCCGTTAAAGGGTTAGGGGGTAAATGGGGGTAAATAGGCAAATCAAGCAAGTAAGAGTCCATAAAATTAGTATTTAGTATATATAAGAGAAGCTAAGGTCTCAAAATTTTTTTGGCATTAACCACCTCCATTACCAACTCCCACCCCATTATTCAAGGGGGCGAAAAAAATAAAATTGTTATTTAGTATGTGTACAAGAACCAAAGGCCTCAATTTTTTTTTTTACATTATCCACCATTACTACCACCACCCTCAGCCCCACTACCGATGTGGCATATCGTTTTATAGGTTTTTGGGGTAGACGACTTCAAATATTTTATTATTAAAGTTCCATAAACAATTATTTCCACATTCAATTTTTTTTCGTTGTGAGAGACTTGGATGGAAGATCTGGATATGGAAGTAGTGATTCCTTGGGCAGCGGTTTTGTAATTTGACCTTCGACGAAAACGAATAACGTTGATCGTACACCGCCCTGGCCCTGAGACTAGTTAGTTTTAGTGGACGCGGGCATATTAATACTCAATTTCTGCAATTCGCGCGCTTCAAAAAATCACTGTACCTAAACTATCAGACACAATAAGAATTATGCTATCAAAAACTTTTTTGGTCTTTTGGCTTTATTTTCTTCGCAGCATGTTATACAAAATTTCCTAAAACAAAAAAGTTTGTAGCTTAGTGAAAATTTGACTGCGTATTTTCTGAACTTTCAAGGTTATCTAAGTTTTTAACATGCTTAAAAATGTTTTAATTAACAATACTATGGGCAGATAGAAGCGCTTAAGTGTGTGTTTTATAACAAAAAGTTCATGTGGATATCTCCATTCGTTTTTGAGATATGGCATTAGATGTTCAAAAAAACATGATTAAAAAAAAACAAAATTTCACACCTTTTTAAACATAACAATGTCCGTGACCACTAAAAACTGTCCTATTTCATGATTTCTAATGAATATCGACCTACTTAACGAAATGGTATGTCTCAGTTTGTTCTAATATTAAAAAAAAACTCGAGAAGGAAGCGACTTTTCCCCTGTTTTTTACTCCACTAATAAGAATTCCAAAGATCTTATCGTTTTTTATTCTTATGTTACTTTTATTTAATTTCAGTGTTATTAAAGTCTACATAAAAAAACATAATAAAAATGGAGATACTAGCATATTAGAGTGTTCGTTTACCCACCCAGTTATTATTTTCATCTCAGGTCTCATTAAAGAAATTAGGAGACCGGGGCCACGATATACATAAAACGTAGGTCTCCTAAAATCTTAGTCCCGGTCCCGGTAGTAATTTGTTCTAGTAAATAGCCAATATCAGATCATGCTGTTGCGGTGAAAAAACTGGACAAATAGTTCTGCTATTCGTAACAAAATCCGTAATTCCTCAATGGTTACATCTCTTTTTCTAGCCTGTAGAAAAAGTTGCCCATTGATTCCTAATATCATTGCAAAGAGAAGGTAACCTAACAATTAGTGATTATTAGGTACCTGCAAAAGGCAACAGCTATTGAAATAAAAGTACCTATTATATTTTGAAGAGAAACTATATTTAGAATAATCATACTTTGATTTGCCTAATTATGACAGACTACCTATAAACAAATGACACACCAGAGGCAAAGGGATAATTAATAATAAAACTGCAAGGTACCTTAGTGAGTTGCGTTTCCTTTCCTCCTTCCCGCAAGTGTTGTCAGATAACGAACCATCAACCATCACCAATAAAAACACAAATAAACAATAAAAATCACATAATACGAAATTTGTCAACCTAAAATTAAATTAACCGTCAAAGTTGTACAAGACACCGCACCAATGATGCCAATGTACACTACGCGGAAGTATTCGGAACTAATTAAAGCGTTATTCAGTTTTTCGCATGGCCTAGTGGCCTACGCTTTTTCAGTAATCAAAGCTGTTTTGTTGTTTATGACGTTAAATTAACCAAACACCAAACCGGCTTTTTTTTCTATTGATGCAATTATCTAAAATCGTTTAAACATAATTTATAATATGAACCTTTATCAATAGTTAGGTACCTATACAAAATTGGATGAATTTTGAAACTTGTAAATTTACTTTTCTTCTCAATTGGGTTGTTGACGAATTTTCAAAAATGGTGAAATATGGTAGTGGAGGACTTAATTTAGTTATATATTTAATTTGGAAGAAAAATTCTTAGCCAAACATATTTTAAAAAATTGTTAAACTTCGACTATTTGAATGTGCCGCGAAAACGGTAGTGACATCATAACGGCAGTTACATGTGAACTTATAAGCAGAACAGATGAAGACGAATAAGTTGACATTGCTGACAAGAAAGAAAATAACCTCATATGTCAAAAGTAAATTTGACGTTTAGCTAGCAGTGATTGATGTTTGCAGTTATTGTTAATATTTTTTTACAATACGACTAAGGCAGTATATCTGTAAAAGCTAATTCTGACATTCTACTTGCGGTAGATATATTTATGGTCAGCGAATTTTAAAAAGAGACGATCGTTTTGACAATGCATTGGTTGGAAGTGCAAAAGCTGCAAGGTACTTACGTTACAGCTGCTATAGACAGTACAAACTATTGTAATTTCTGCAAGAACTTCCTTTATCTTATCTTATTAATATTACATAATATGTCTAATATGTGATTTATTATTTAATTTAGATGAATTTGTTAACTATACCTACTTTGTATTTTATTAAATATTTCCTTTTCATTGTTTTATTTCCTATTAACTATATACATGCATATATCTAACTGAAAACAAGTTTATTTAAAAAAGAAATTATCTATTATCCATTGATACTCACTTCTAAGAAGAGTCAGAATGAGATTTACGAAGATATCAAGAAAGGTCTGTATTATAACAAAAAATAATAAATAGGTAAGTACTTTATGCTAGTATCTATCTAAGCAATAAACAATGATATGTATTTATAACACACATAATTCAAAGGGCATTTATAACTACAATCCAACGCATTCGTAGCCATTTCCGACTGATTGTCTTCACCGACTTTAGACGACTTTCACAGTTTGTTTCATATAGTTTTTCAACGGCGAGTTTTTAAATTTCCTTTCTTAATTTATTGATCATCCTAGTATTACGGGGCGTCTAGGGAGCTTCATAAATAATCAATAGCTAACAAAAACAACTGCACTTTATTAAGAATACAGTAAGTAATACACCCTGTTTTATCCACCAGTTGGCGGGTAATTTAAATTTGTAACAGCTAGAACGCCACACAAGTCTGGGCCGTTTTTCCTACAACATAAACCCATATTAAAAATCAAATTCCTACATTAAGATACAACTTACCACAAATAAAACGCTTAGAATACATTGTAATTTGTTACTTTACTTGACATTGAAATGGTCTCCACAATAAGAAGACTTGGTCCTTCTCTGGTGGCTTTGAACCATTCATTATTACGTTCAGCGTTTATTATTGGAACACAACAGTTTTTCTGGTGAATTGGTGGTATTATTTATACAGTACGGCAGAAAACACTATCTGTACTTATATTTATCCATAACTAGATCCTGTTAAACTATACCGAATTGTAACCTATGAACGTCAGTTGAATTTGACGTTAAATATAATGTCAGATTAAACTGTCGTGATAGTCTTTTTTCTCCGTCGCTATCAGCGAGTTTCTAAATTAGTACGCGTTTCTCGTCGTTTTATAACTAACTTCTCTACAGACTGCCGTTATTATGTCATCTCCGTTTTAAATGCATGTATTTTTGTAATTAATATTATAATATTATAAGACTTTTTTTTCAACTTCTACATGTTTCTAATGATTTTTTATGAATAATTGTTATTGTTTAACATAGATTCTCCTCAAATTTTAACTTAGTGCAACAACCCAATTGTACTACTCAAACACGTTTTTAAATAGGTGGAATTTAGATAGGTAGCAAGTCTCTTTGGTTGGAATTAACTTTGTAATTAAGTAAGTAAACTTTCATTTTTTAAAATTAGATAAACAAGGTAAAATTTAAATACATAAAAAACAATATTATATATACTTCTCGCTCAATTCTGAGCAGCTACCTATTAAATTAAATATCTACTAGAGCAGGCAAAGTAATAATAATAATTGCTAGATATGCACCTACCTTTGATAATCCACTGCATTTAGTGAAAAATGAGCCGCATTTTCAGACCAATTCATACAAAAACAAATGTTGGTTTTCCAGGTAGGTTCTGGTGTCCTTAATAAGGTCTCAAAAGTCCCCGAATTGGGAGTGTAAGAGGTTAAGGATAAAATTTGGCAACGCTGTAAAGGGCTAAAATCGTGCTCGGAAACGAATTTTTCGAGATATCTCGGTTTTCATTGCCTCTACGACAAAAATACATCAGGCCAAAAAGAAAGCTATGGAAATTGTCTATAAAAAAGATAGAAGATGTTTTTTTTCGTATACGCAATAGTTTTCTTGAAAAATTTCAGTAAGTCATACCTAAAATCAAAAAATTTATTCGTGGTAGTTTTTATTGCACGGAGGGTTAAAACATAAAAAAAATCCTGGTACAGTCGTAAGTTTTACGTGGATACGTCTATGCATAATAGACTGGCGGTACATGACCAGTCAGGTGCAACGTTTTTAAAATGCATGCCAATCATATATATGAATGAAATTACCATGAATATGCCAGAAATGCAAATTTTAGGCAGTCGTCGCGTGCACAAGGGGGTGCAAATCGGTTTTTTTTGTGTCTTTTTTTTGGGTTTTATTTTTTTATTTTTTTTAATGGATGCCAATAGTGCCAAACGAAAAGCCGTGAAAAAGAATCCAGCGGAAATTCATTGGCATGCAGTTTCCGCGCCCAAAACAACTGTTAAAGTGCACATTAAATCGTAAAATTTTTTGGTGTTCTTGATTTTGGATGATTTTGATTTTGGATTTTTTTTCAAGGTTTTTCGTTTGGCATTATTGGCATCCATTAAAAAAAATAAAAAAATAAAACCCAAAAAAAAGACACAAAAAAAACCGATTTGCACCCCCTTGTGCACGCGACGACTGCCTAAAATTTGCATTTCTGGCATATTCATGGTAATTTCATTCATATATATGATTGGCATGCATTTTAAAAACGTTGCACCTGACTGGTCATGTACCGCCAGTCTATAAAAGGATATTTGGGCAATCATTTTGGCTCGAACTCTATTATTGTTTTTGATGGTTATGAAAATATTAGCAACAGTGTGAAGACTATGGAGCAGCTTCGCCGGTCCTCAAAAACTTCATCTGTTGACATTTACTTTGATGAGCAGATGGTTGCAACTCTAAGCCAAGAGAAGCTCCTTTCCAATAATAAAAATAAAACCAGATTGATTTCGATGTTGACAGAAAAGTTTGAGGCAAATAATTATATTGTTAGACATGCTGAAGATAATGCTGATATTTTGATAGTCGAAACAGCGCTTGAGAAATCATGTAAAAATAGTACGGTTGTGGTTGGGGAAGATGTGGATCTTCTTATAAATTTAACTGCTCGTATACCTATTAATAAACCAGACAGAGGGAAAGTCCAACGAAAAATTTATTCTTCACGAAGCTTTGATCACCATAAAGATATTCGAGATCACATATTCTTTCTGCACGCATTCTCTGGGTGTGACACTACATCTGCTCTGTTTAATAAAGGCAAGATTGCAGTTTTGAAAGTGATGAAAAAACGGCAGGACTTGAAACTTGTAGCTGAAGTTTTCAGCAAGACTGCTGAAAACTGGTACTTCTCCTGACATAGTTACTTCGAATGGGATAAAATGTTTCCTCGCAATCTATAACGCTCCAGTTAAAGAAATTCCCATCGATAACTATCGGTAATCTTGCTTTATTAAAGCTGTGACCAAAAGCAAACCAGTGAAATTGAATTCATTACCATCCACCCATGACGCTGCTCAACAGCATCTATTTCGTGTTTATTTTCAAGTACAGAAATGGTTGGGTAATGTATTGAATCCGAAAGAGTGGGGATGGATGTTGAAAGATACCATATTGTGGCCAAAAACAACATCCCAACTTCCTGCGCCTGATTGCCTTCTGAAGATGATTTTCTGCAACTGTACGAAAGGTTGTGGACCATTGTGTGGCTGTCGGAGGTTGGGACTTAATTGCTCTCCAGTTTGCGGCAACTGCCATGGAAAATCTTGCTTGAATGCTGAACCGATTGAAAACTCGTCAGAAATAGAAGCCGTCACTGAAGCAGTGACTGAAAGTTCTCAGATTGACTCGGATTTCCTCGAACGAATCGATGAATTTATAGAAGGAGAAAACGGACAAGAAGGAAATTATTAAGCAAAGAACTCGTAACTGGAACCAGCTCCCAATGACCCGCTTGATGCAGGGGGTAATTATCCTCGCATTTTGAATCACCGCTTTGCATGGTGGTAATCAGGATAAATTGAAGAATGTAAGAGTAAAAACACAGAGAAAGCAGGTTACCCAGCGCCGAAAACCGGCGCATATTTCTCATTTCAAGCGTTCACAATGAACGCCGGTTATTTTCCATCTGAAAAGCAACTTTTGTTCGACCAAGATGTCTAGTTCATCTTTTGATTATTATATATACCACAATCTTATTTGTAATTAATACAAATATATTAATAAAAATAATTTCACCTTCGGTTCCCATTTCATCAGAAATTTCCTTCCATAAATTTTGAATCACATTTCTTTTGCTGTGGGACTTAAGTCGCTTGTACCGCAACGCGTTTATTTTGAAAATAGCGGCTTTTAATAAATCAGTATCCATAATCACAGAATTTTTCATTTGCAAGAGCAAGTGCGGACGCTACAACAAGCGACCAATAACTAAAATTTCATTCCGTTAAATCCACGGTGCCGATCAGCGCTTGTAACAAGTTCCAACCGGCTTTGTCTGTGTGCGGGAACGTTTAAAAGCGTACTTAATTATTGGCGCTTATAGGCGCTGACTACCAGTAAGCAGGCAGCCTACTTTCTTTGTGTTTTTACCCTAACACTATAAGATCATAGAATACTTCAAACATTTCGGGGAAATACGGACCGTCCTTCTAGAGTGAGATAACTGTGCCGTTACTGCGCGTTAGAAGAACAAGGATAGTCTGACTTTTCATCGCCGCACTCATGTCTCGCCAATAAGCAGAATATGAAGGAACCTTATATTCTACAAATCTTGATGACCCCCTTCCTAGGGGTAGCGACAGATTTTTCGCGTTAATATCTATAAAGCTATTTTTTTTTCCATGATAGCTCAGTCAGTATCAATGATGAAAGTGCAATTCTACCAATCTATAAGTGTTGCAAAAATGAGTAAAAAATTAAACGTCATGTTGCAAAAAAGAGATATCGATTTTCTGAAATGTCACAAATTACTACTTTTGGTTCGTTCGTGCCGAGCCGAATCCGTACAATTTACGATCAGGTTTATCTTGAAGACTTCCTCTTTATGTCACGACATCGTACGGCCGTCCCAATGGTGTTTTTCGAAAAATATGAACGTGTCAAGATTGCATGTTTTTGCAATTTTTTCGGCTCCGAAATGCAAGTTGTTTTTTGCTATTTTTCGCAGATATCTCCGAAACGGAGGGAGTTAGCTCGAAATAAAAAATAAGGTCAAACGAGTATTTTCCACTGCGAACCTTTTTCTACCATCAGAATGTTGATTTTTTTTTTTCGTTTCGGAGATAACTACTGAAATGTCGGCCATGTACGGCAAAAAATCGCAAATTTTGAGCTTCTATAGTTGGCAACTTTCTAATCTTGGCTCCTACGCCAAAAGACTACTCTATAGATTTTTTTTTTTTTTGAATTCCGACAAAAATGAAGGAATTAGAGGGGGCGGGATTTGGGATTTTTTTTCCGGTAAAATTGGTCCATTTTGTCACCGTAATTAATCGGTAATATCATGTACTACTTTGACGCTCCGTTAATCTCGGCCCTTTCGAAACAAAGGTTTCTGAGAAAAATTATTTTTTTAAGATTTACATACTAGGAAAACATCTAATTTCCTACATTTTCTCGAATATCTCAATAATTATCGTTTTTTTCGAAAAATTTGTAGACAGCTTATGTAAAGAGAATTGACTAAGCTTTCTGACACTTTTTTATTTTTTCTCTAACATAAAAAACAAAAGACTTATGACCGAATATACATCTATTTGATCTCAACCTCTCATACAATTTACTAACGGTTATACACCTTAATGAAGTACCAACGCCAACTTCCATCCACACCTTCACTTCAGGATGCACAAATTTCATATTGTTAAACATTATTATCAATATATCGTGTCTGAGCATCGCACGAGAACGTTAAATTGTGGCTGAAGCTCTTTGAAATTGCAGACATGATAGATTATTTTGGTGTCGGCTTCCACGGTTAGTAAACTATACGGTTGCATCATCCAGCAACTTTTAGAGTCTATGCAACCTTATAGTTCGCTCCTTCGTCTAAAATTTAGACGAAGGGGCGCACGGAGGGGGTAACCGAAAATGACGTAGTCTCTAGACCCAGCCAGGGCCGGCACTAGACATTTTGCTACTCACTCAATTAATAAACACTGATATAAATGAATAGTATACACTGGGACGACAGCAAACTAGTTTATTACACCGGACAGTGACAGTGCGACGTGCGACAAACAATATAAAAATAAACACACTGTCGTTGTAGTATTCCAGACAAATTGAAAACACGATACGCGGCAACTAGTGCCGGGTCTGGATCTACCTAGACTTTGACTTTGATCTGAATAATTAAACAAATAAAGCGTGCAAGAGAGACAGATATCCTATTCCCATGCAAACGATAGAGACAAAGATATCGGTGGCTACATGACGTAAGCGCTAGACCCAAGTTCCCCCCCCCGCGCGCTCCTTCGTCTAGAAGCTACTGGATGAGGTAACCGTTATAGTTTAATGACCGTGGTCGGCTTCCTCGTGGTTTGAGCACGATTGATTATGTACAATTGTTCTTACAGCATTTCCGTTGACAACTTGATATCTGTAACATTCATAGTACCTACTTAGTTCACGTAAACCAAAAATCGTGCCATCTCATTTCGCTCCTAGTTTGTCAAAAGATATGCAATCAAGTCTTCATTGAAAGTGATATTTTTCAATTGAACTGAAAAGTCGAAAGGGCGTGTCGATGGACCGGTCCCTCTCAAATCGTGCTCGTGATCTTTGATCGAAGGAGAGGAATAAGTATCAAAAACGATTATCACAAACTGTGCATCATTTCTCAAAAACATATGCAACAATTTTTTTGACATGTCTGCATTAATCATTGGTGCTGCTACACAAGCGTCTGCAGCTCGATCACTAGCAATATTAAAAAGTAAATAAAAGTAAATAAAAGTGATTATTAATATATTAATATTTATAAGAAAACTGTCTGTTTTTTAATATTAATGAAGAATATAATTGTCATAATTTGACTATGTATTGCCATTTTGGCAACGTCTACCAAAGATTTAGCCACCTTTCAGCGGAGGTAGAATGTGAACATCGTATATGAGATCGACTTCAGCTAATTACCGATTAATTACGGTGACAAGATACCGAAAAAAAAAAAGTTCTAAATCCCGCCCCCTATAATTCCTTCATTTTTGTCGGAATTCAAAAAATGGAAAAAATGGTTTTAGCAAATTTAATGCTATTTAAATTAGCTAGAGTAGTCTTTTGGCGTAGAAGCTAAAATTAAAAAGTTGCCAACTGTAGAAGCTCAAAATTTGCGATTTTTTGTCGTACATGGCCGATATTACTTACAGTAACGAAAAAAAAAAATCAAAGTTCTGATGGTAGCAAAAGATTCTTAGTGGAAACTACTCGTTTGACCTTATTTTTCATTTCGAGCTAACTCCCACCGTTTCGGAGATATCTGCGAAAAATAGTAAAAACACCATTGGGACGGCCGTACGATGTCGCGACGTAAAGAGGAAGTCTTCCAGATAAACCTGATCGTAAATTGCATGGCGAAATTCGAAAATTCGGCTCGGTGCGAACGAATCAACAGTAGCATTTTGTGACATTTCAAAAAATCGATCTCTTTTTGCAACATGTTGTTTAATTTTTTACTCATTTTGGCAAGACTTATTATAGATTGGTAGAACTGCACCTTCATCATAGATAGTATCTAAACTTTCTTGGGAAAAAATCTAGCTTTATAAAAATGGTTTTACGAAAACTGTCGCTACCTTCCTAGCTACTAGCTCAACTAGTGATTTTTCTCTGAATTTTCTGCGATTTTTCTGACCACTTTACCAAATAAATGTAGTATTTTTACGAGGTTATCATAAATGAATGCTGGCCATACACAAAACAATGTACCCACAACTACGAGGACTGAGATTTCCTTCGTGATCGTGCGTCGGTCTGTACCACCTCTACCTCGCTGCTTCTGGAGCTCAATTATTGAATCACCGGTATAGATTTTTTTTTTACTACGTTTCGTATTCTTTGCTCCTGTGCGTGTGTGGTATTGTCGACAGCGCTTAGTTTGACTTATTGCCAATAAGCTAAACTAAGCGCTGTCAACAATACTGACGCCTTATTGGCTAATTGGCTATCTAAGCATAAACATATTCATAACGTCTTGAAATTGCATTATATCCCGTCATTTTTTCATGGATTTCAAAAGTATTTCGAAGTCATGGTTAATTGTGATTTTGGAGCCAATGACTTCCCCTGACTCAAATGCTAGATCCGCCTAGGTATCACACAATTTTTTATTGAGCAAATTTAACGTTCGTCAAACGCGTGCGCGTTACTGCCATTGCATACTACTTGCAACTTTTCGACACTACTACCTTCTACTATTTACGACTTAATGAGTAGATTTAAATTTATGTATTCAGTTTTTTAACATGACCTACGCTTGATTCTTTCAAATATATTTTCATTAGATAGGATTGCACAAATAAACATATCTGTATTAATCTTGGATCAAACCAATAAATGGTATTAGCTGAACTGTTGCATTTTACTAATTGGATGACTAACTTTAAGTCTTTCCCTCGATGGTTGTTGGTGTTAAGTCGACATTGAATATTGGGTGTCGCCTGACCGCGCAAGTCTGAAAATTAAAAGCACCGATCGGATCGCAAAAGCTCGAGAGTGGTTTTCTATAAAAGTGATTAAGAGATCTCTGAGCCACAAGATCCATTATAGTGTTAAAATTATAAGCTAAAGTGCATCGAAAGAGAAGCCAAATTTGGAGAGGAGATAGTTAACAATCTACGGTAAGTAGTCTAGGGTGCCCCTTATCATTATATAACCAAAAATTTTTTCTCACATTTTGGGGAGTGCCGGGCATAATTTTATTCCAATGGATCTGGACGTAATTACCATGAGATGTCCCTGCACCTGGTGAAATTTGAATGTCATCTAATAAAATATTATTTGTTGGTGATGTCATTTTTAAAACAAAGAAATAATAAATCGATGACTAATTGATTGAATGATTAATTGATTGTATATATTATGCTTTTTGCTATGTTTTTGAATGAGATTTTTTAAAGACGTCAACGTTGAATGATTTCCTTTAATAACGAAGGAATAATGATCAATGGCAAAACAATTCACCTACCAAATTTTAGCTCAATCGAACACTGTTAACTCGTCGCGCTTAGCGTCTAACCTAATGAGAATCTAAACGCAAGTGTAATCGCAATGCTTTTCTATCGCAGAATCCACAGAACCTTCTAATTAGCTATGATCTTGTAGTATACCGAAGGAATAAAAGAAGCATACAAAATTATCAATGAAAGCCGACAAATGACATCACCTGGGTAGCTAGGAGTGACTGGAGAAAACGATTACAGAATTTCCTTAGTTGAAATTAAACAAGTAATTAATAAATGACATCGATTATGTATGCATTCATGTGACTACGTATTTCTTAAAATAATTATTCCCACTTATATTCAGCAAAATTTAGACAAACAATAATTACTGTGAAAAATAATTTAAAGAAATATTTGCCCCACTTACCCTCAATGCGCATTTTGGGATTTAATAGAAAAAAGGTACAAGCATTTGGTTTTGAGACCATTGCTTCAAATACGGCTTGTACGCTGTTAGAACAAAAACTTGAAAGAAATATATTTTTTTTTTGGTTGCGGTCACCATGTTTTCGAAATTATTTTGGCAGCAGTTTTTTAAAAAGCAAATTTACTATTTCAGGACCAGATATTCCATTATTTAAAAGATTTAAAAATTATTGGTCTAGAATCAACGTTCAAAATTTCATTCCAGCTGTGGTAAATCCTGAAATCAAACAAATTTTTAGCGATCATACTGAAACTATTCTAGAAAGTATAAATGATGCAATTTCTAAAAAGTGAACTATTGAATCTCGGAATAATATTCCTAGGAGGCGTTCCTCTACGTAGAATAAAATATAGAAAGCTGGGTGCTTACCACATGGCCAAGTGGATGGCTAAAGCCATATATTCCTTAAAAATCATTTTATTTCGAACAGAATTCGATTTAACAAAAGGCGAGGAAAAATCACTTTGCAAAACAACATGCTTCATTGTAAAATGCTACGTAAAATACTGGATTTGTGCGTCAAAAGCAATATCTGCTCCACTAATGGATATTAAATTCTTGTGAGAATTAGATCAGTATAAAGAAATTGATAAAAGTATCGCCGAAGTAGCTATTGGGAAATTTGTGAACCATTTGTATTATTTGACTGATGAATGTGTCGTGTCACCCTCGCACTATTTGACGACTCGGTTACAGAAAATACAAAATTAAAGATGGCACAAAAAATTTTAGAAGCAGTAAATGTGGAAGATGAAAATGAAATTGAAGATGAAACAGAAAATAATCTTAAGAAATTGCCAATGAGGAAAGAAGACATTTCCGAATTCTTAAAACTCTCTGATGAAGAGATTTTAATAAAAGTACTTAGTAATAAGTCAATAAATTTATTTCACAGATTTAAAATAGACAATTTTTTACACTTGCATCCATCCGAATAGAAAAATTCTAATGAGTATAAACAAGGACAGCTAGTCATTGGAGAATTAAAATTAGTAAATGACTCCGACGAATGGGGGATGAAATTAATTCAAGATACAAAATCCGAGGATCAAAAACAATTTCTATTGTAGGTGGATCATTCTTTCATTGATATTTTCAAACTTTCTTTAAGATTCGTTTTCTTAATATATTTGTCCCTTTGGTTTTCTTCTTAGACTGTCTAAGACTACCAACCGAGTATTGCAGAAAACTTCCGAAATGTAGAACTTTAGATTATGGACTAGTTTTAAAACTTTGTATTCTCAAATCAAGAAATAAATAAATTAATAACTTAACATGTATATATGACTTCCAAAAAGTTAACCATTTTAAAATACGATGTAGGGCTAAAAATAAAATAAAATCGATAAAAAATTAATTTTTGATTTTTGAAAATTTTAGGCCACGAGCGCGGCGACGTGTTACTTATTCCATCAAGCTAAAAATTGGTGGGGATTTTTTTTAAACATAATGGAACAAAATTCCCCCCGGCACTCCCTAAAAATTAAAACTTCAGAAATAAGGAGCACCCTAGAAGTACAGATTTTACATTTCTCGCCTATCAACCGTCCCATAAATACATAGAACCCGTCTGGGAATGGAGACAACCACACACAGTCAAAGGAGGACGCGACTGGCACCTTAAATAAATAAATTGGTGTCGCGTCCATCATATGCTGTGTGCTAGGATCTTTTACATTTACACCCCTTAGTAAACGCCCTGTAGGTTATGAAATTATAACATCAGAGTAACACTAAACACTAATTTATTAACTTACTTACTAGTTACAACAAATAATTACTTTATCACTTTGTTTACTTCTTCTTGATCTATTCTGGACTCACTATCTGAACTAAACTGTACTGCCCTGTATGGCCACTCGCCATCTAAGTAAGTGGTTCTGGAACATTCTACAATGATCTAGTATAGATGTTAGCAGCTTCTAGATGCCGACGTTGATGCCGCGCTATCTCTGGGACAATTGCCGAACTACTAACTATGTGTAGTTTTCTGTTATTCACACACGAGATTTAGATAGAGTTCTTATAGATGTCTATAAAGGTATAAAGCTGTAACAATATTTTTATTCGATTTTTAGCATGTATTTTTCGTATTATTGGTTTCGGTATTTTTTAAATTCCTTTATAGCTGGGGACAATGTTTTTCATAAAGATTAAAGCCTAAGGAACAATTTTAGACATGTCCCCAAAAAAAAAAAATTGGCTGTACTTTCAAAATGGCGGCCATATGTTAAAAAAAAATGTTGCCAATGTTGTTTTTGTCATTTAACATGAAAACTAAAAAAGATGGACAGAAACTTTTTTTCACAAAAAACAACGTGCATAAAATTTTCCATTGTTCCTATATAATATTTTGATAGGAGTTGCCATTTTCCAGATAAATGTCCAGTCCAAAATTAAGAAAACATGGAAATTCATATATCGGTAAATCATTTAGAAGAAATAACTTTGACAATAATTATTGTAAGGCGTATAATATAACTTTATATTATTAACATAACAAAAAATAAAATAAACTGAAAAGAAATAATAATTGTAGGAGCATAATTAATAAAACACTAATTACACCCAAACATACTTTAATTAATTGGTGTAACGAACACAAGAAAAACAGAGGTAAAATTGGGAAAGAATATTTAGCACGTATTACATTGTCCCGCGCGTCTAGTCACTTCTTCTTCTGCTGTACTGCCCTTGACGGCCAATTGGCAACGTTCACACTGGGCAAGCGTTAAGCCTACTTCACAAAGAGAAATTAAATAAGGGATCGCTACATAATAATAATAATATTATAATTTGCAAAACGGTAACATGCAATGGGTTATAAACAGATTAGGGTTAAAAGTGTTGATAGTCTTCTGAATTCTGCTGGCTCATTTCAATAAAATTAAAAGTAAATTACTTTTTCATATCGGATTTGGCAATAAAAGAAAGCTTATTAATATATCCGCATTAGCAGAAGAGTACGGACCTCAAAAATGTTCGGCATTACTGGGCCTTCATTCATTTAAGGCGCAGTTACACGGCGCGTGATTAGGCGAGCCTGGCTCGGCGAGTAACGTAACACGCGCCGTGTGACATAGGCAACTTGGCATGGCTTGCAACTCGGGAAATGTTGCTCGCGTCGGCTCGCGTCTTCCATCTAGTTGTCGGTAACTGCGCCTGAAGATCAGTCGTCAGTCGATCCATGCAGTTTTGACGAGCCTACAATCCACAACCCCACATGAAATCCGCATTGATCACGCGCCGTATTGGCACATCTGGCTCGCTATCCGTTACACGGCGCGTGGTTTGCCGAACCACGCACCAGGTTCGTGGATCGGCGAACCACGCGCCGTGTAACTGCGCCTTTATACTGGATGCGACTCAGTCAGCGCGCAGCGCCTTTAAGGGAGAAGGAAAGATAAAACCCCTAAAAATGTTACTTTCTCTCAAATATACGAAATATATCCGATCATTTCAAGATTTGGAGAGCAACTGGAATATTGATGATAAATTAGTCCCATTAGAGGAGTTTACATGTGCCATATGTGGATCAAGGAAATGCGCTAGTGTGGACGAGCTTCCCCAAGTAGCACAGAATTCTTTAAGATATCTTAAGTTCTATTTACTGCCCACGAGGATATCTTGTACTTATGTACTCTAGAAGTCCTTCCGAAATCAAAATGAGAAATCTTTATATCTGCTCAACTTTTATGCACTGGGGAAATGTAAACTGGGCATTATATAGGAATTTCAACTTTTGTTAACCCACAGACATCTACTAGAAGTTCTAAAAGGGAATCACCATACAGCTCAATTTTCTAAGTATTATAGAAATCAAATAAAGTATTAAAAGGGAAATAGTATTATTATCCTTGACAGAATACTTGTAGACATCTTCTAGAAGAAGGGAATTACCATACAGATCAATTTTCTATGTATTACAGAGATCAAATAAAGTATTAAAATGGAAATATTATTATTATCGCTAATAGAACACCTATAGAAATCGCAAGAAGAAATTCTTTTAATGCATAAAATTTGTTTGCTTACCACGTAGTTTGTTACAGAAATTATTCCTAGATGACGCCACGTACAAACCACTGACGATAACCAGTCATGCATTATCTTATACTCATGAATTTATAGAACATTAATAACATTACTGCAATGTTCAAATTCTCTCAGGGATCAACGATTTATTTGAATGAATCTTACTTATAACGATCTCTAATCTTTGGTTTGGTTTGTGCCTGATGTCTCACACTGAGATTTTGATGAACCAACATTTCACCAGCTGCCGCTGGCAATTCTATAAGAAGTGTGTGTTTGGTACATCTAATAGAAATCCTATAAAGAGGTTTTCAGTACCGTTTATATTATAAGCGATAAAATACCCGAAAGATTACTACAGGAATTAAATCTGTTTGCAGGATCGATGCGGTACATCTAACAGAAATCCTATAAAGATGTCCTCGGGACCATTTATATTGGCAAGCGATAAGATATCCTAAAGATTACTATGGGAATTCTGTAGGTATGCAAAAGGCTGCTCACAGGATTCTATACTAATAGCTTTTTTCGATTACCATGGGAAGTACTATTTAATACTAATATGCTGACATTTGCCCATCTTAGGGAACTCTTACAGACCTCTAGAAGATATTTCCTAATTCCTAAATTTTTATCCTCGGGATATCTTGAGGAATTAATTGTGCTACTTGGGTCGCATAATTTCCATTAGACAGAAATGTGGTGACAAACATTTGTCTTTATCAATTGACACTAAAGTTGATTTTTCTTCGATTTCACCATCAATAGCTTGCCTTATCGAGCATATTAAAAGCAGTGTTTACCAAACGCGTATTTGGCGATTAGCCGACGAAGGTATTCACAATATTCCGAAACCTTGGAATGATTATGGATGGCAAGAAAATGGAGAACTTCTTTGGTGTTCAGCAGATAAAATACTGCCTCAATCGCTTACTGAAATTCTTCAGATGATTCCAATCATAATAGTCGAAAGTGAGGATAATAACGATATCCTAAATGAAGCAATACAGGAAGAAGACTTGAAAGAAATATTGGATGTATCGGGAGACAGCGATAGTGAATCTGATAGCGAATGAGGCGTTACTTACGTTTTATATTGAATTTTGTATTTTATTTTAAGAGCTGAATCATTTATCTCGAAAATGGTAACTCCTATCCCAATATTGTATAGGAACAAAATTGTAGAAAGTTTTATGCACTTTATTTTTTGTGCAGAAAGTTTTTCTCCATCTTCTTCAGTTTTTGTGATAAATGACGAAAATAATATTTGCAAAATTTTTTTTATAAACGGACAGCCTATTTTTTTTTTGGGGTACATGACAAAAATTGTTCCTTAGGCTTTAATCTTTATGAAAAACATTGTCTCCAAGGAAGGGGGTGGGGGGAAGGGGGGCACGTACAGTTAGGGTGGGCTCCCGTAGTATTAAGGGAACCTAGATAATGTTAGGCTGTATCAAAATTGCTTACGCTTGAGACTTAAATTATCAGGGATTTAAACAATGTGTTTGTACATTCCCAGAAGGTTTTATACCACCATAAGTCAAATTTTTGAAATTGAATACAAACATGCCGAAAACCGCGATTTTAACCACTAAAACACGCAATAACTATTGACGTTTTCTTCCATACTTATTTCTTTCTGTATGGCAGAGAGTCTGCCTTGTATATACCGCAATTATGCTTGAGGTTAATTTTCATTTTTTCTTATTGCAGATATTGAAAAATTAAATTTTAAAAATAGGCCTTACTGATTCTGACTCCAGGACCCAGACTAGGACCACTCTGTTGGTCTTTAATACGACCACAAGTTTATCATAGTGCAAGAAAATTAAATACGGACGAAAAAATGTACCAGCTCTTAGTATATAAACATTGACATCATTTAACGCGAAAACCGTTACCCGCTTTGAAAATTACATGTTTGATTCTGGGTTACAGCCATTTTCATCCTCTGCAATAATATGGCAATTTCCGCATTTTCTCCAGCCCCTAAACCAGCTTTCACGCTGAATGCTGTAACAAAATACACCAGCATTTATTAACACTTTCAGTAGACGGCCTTGCTTTCCTTTTTTTCTACTGTAATTTTTCTTGGTAGTTGTTTAACATCTGCTTTAAGTATTCTGTGGTACTTTTGTATATTTTTTTGCCACATGCCACTATGCAATAGTTGTTAGAAGTCATCTAAACCAACGTTTTCCAGGCAGGTGGATTGTGAGTGGAGGACTAATAGCCTGGCCTTCAAGATCACTTGGTTGACTTTTTTATTTGGCGGAAGTAAAGGGAACGAAAGTAACACATCAAATAACACCTGTCACTTCGACCAATTAGAATAATGTTTTAGATTAAAATTAAAAAGTGGCATTTTCGCATTTTTTTGCCTTGTTGATTACCAGTAAAGTAGAGTGATTTTTAAGATAGGTCCCAGGTAGCAAAGGCACGTGAAAATGACGTGAAAAAATGGTCAGGAGTGACGAGAAATGAAGTGTTAGATGACGTAAATGAAACGTGAAAATGACTTCCTAATGTCTCAGATGAATGACGTCTTATGCTAGACGTTAATTTGACGTCTTTTTCAGGTTATATTTGGTAATCCCCCCACAGATTTTTAGTAATAGGAACATATAAAACTACATACTAGTTAGTAGTCTACTTGATAAAAATGAAGTAATTAATGCATAAATAAGTATTGTCCTGTGGTATTTGTTTGTTAACCATCCGTATATTTTATTTACATTAACATATCTAATATTGATTACCATCACTCCAATTTCTTCTCACAAGGGTTGCCTGCAAATTATAATGTTTATTAAGTTATTAAATTCATTTTTACTTACCTTTACCAATTGCGGTCGGTAGGGATCGAACCTACATGTCTCCGTTGTCCGTATTACAGTACTGACTCTTCTACCAACTGAGCTATCTTGGTGACATTTCGGATGCTAAAAGCAGTATTTATGGTGATGTGTATGAAGTCTTTATTATGTGAAATTGAATTTCTAGCCTTATTTATAATATATGAAAATCTTTCAGGTTCTCTTTTTTTCTATTTTTTTACGTGTTCCCAAACCTGAATTTTTCGAGATACTAGTATTTTTATTTATTTATAATTATTAAGAAGAACTTATTTAATTTAATTAAACTGTCACCAGTGTCACCTGAGAAGTACGAGTAGTTGTTGAACAACGTAATTATTACATTAATTCAGTGGCGGTTCGTTAAAAAAAAATGTTTTCCCCAGATCTCGAAATTGAAGAGCAGAGGGAGAAATCCGAAAAAAAAATTGTCCTCATCTCAAATTTGATGAGCGGTGAGGGGGAAGTCAGGAGTCAACTATTTTAAGAATTTAAGTTTTAAGTTGAGGTACTTATACAAACCTGGGAAACGTGTTGGAGAAAAAACGGTAAAGGTATAACATAAAACATAAATAGAATATTTAATGGTCTAAAACAGACCTAAAATTGAAAAAAAGTACATTAGTACATCGGTTTTATAAGCAATTATTGCCTTAAAAAAAAAACAACTAAAATATTTTTCGCAATTATTTTAACAAAAAAAAAAAAAAAACGGAATGAGCAGGGGTCGGAACCGTCGACCTCATGACTTGCAAGCCAAATCAAAATCAAATTAAAGATATTTATTAAAGTTTAAAGACATGAATGCGCCTCAGCTGGGTCCAGTCTAGAGCCGATCACCCCACCGCGGCGTGCAACGTCGCGGTAGGTACACCCACCCGGGTGTAACAACTGTAACAATAGATGAAATTGGGGCGTTAGGGCTCCTGTTTAACATATATAAAAAACTTAAACCTAACAATTTCGTTGAACAATAATCCGGGAAGATATTAAAATACTTAGAAATAGCTAGAACTACGAAGAAACAATTGCATTTTTAACACACGCATACTGTCGCACGCGCGCACTAAATTTATGAAGAAAATCTTGTTGTCCATACGGGAAAAACTTAGTGAAAAAAACCCGTTCGAGAGTCACGGATTTATCCAGTGGTCTACCTGCCTCTGAAAGGATGGAAAGGGTGAGGGGAGATTATGATTTTAAAAGTTGGGATTTACTAGCAAGCCGACGCCTTAACTCATTCGACCACTAACCTTTCTAAGGTACTTCCTTAAAGACTTTATAGTGGAACACGCAACGGGTAGATTTTGCTTTTTAATGCATTTTAATCTAATTTTATTATTAAAAGAACTCGATATCTGCACAAATAAACTGCCGAATCTTTGCAAACTCTTTCGAATATAAATTATTTTGGTTATTGTTAAAAAACATTATCCTCGAATAAAAACGCCAATACTTATCCCTCACACGATACGGTTTATTTTCTTTTAAACTTTACACTCTGCTTACGATAACAAAATGCCATTAGCGAGTTTTAAAGTTTGTAATCCGATAAAATATAAATAAATTTAACACCGAAAAAAGACGACAATATGACGTGATGTGTAGCACGTCATTTTAATGTCATTTATAAGACGTCATTATGTCGTCAATTTTTAGTGCACTGACGTTTTTTTGACCAGAATCACCAGATTTTAACGTCATTATAACGTATTCTTGCTACCTGGGGTATTGTTTTTTTTATCTTTTTATTTTTCGCTATAGTGTTGTAAAGTTAAGGAACTATTTCTGTTTTAAAAAAAGATTTTTTTTGCCTAAATATAGTTTCAGTTCTAATAAAAAATATATTTTTAGGATGATAGGCCCACTATTGAAATACGTTCATAAAAAACCTAGACAACCTAAAAATACACGAAAACCTAAATAACTCCTAAACCAACAAATTTCGCTTAACATACATCGGGGTCAAATCGACGCGTATTGAGGTCTTCTATCAACCTGCGCTGCACCGGCTGGCCCGTCCTCAATGAAGCACCCTGTATAGTTATAATCGCCAATATACTTAATTCATATTAACTCAATTTCACTTAGGTTTACACCTAACAGAAAAGATATTATTTTAAATTACCAATTATCATACAATATTAAATCATCCTTGGAAGCTAGTTCAAAAAAAGACTGATGTATCTTCGAACCAACCACTGCAACATGCTGTGGACACTGCGCATGCGTCGGCATGCTTTAAAAGTAGGTTTGTAGTTTTGTAATTATAAATCGACCAAATAAACAAAAATAAACTAAATTAATACTATGGCCCGGCTTAAACATCGATAAAATCAACTGACATAACTTTGTGATGTTATAAAATATTTAGCCTATACAAGGATCCAACGCGAAAACAGAAACAGAGAGAGCGCGAGCGAGAAAAGAGACTAACTAGATCAATATAAGACGTCGCGGACTGCGAGGGACATTGCAGTTTTGTTCAATATCTACCACAATAATTATCGTTAAAAAACGTGCAAAATGAATACGAAACATAAACCTAATATAATTCTCAATATAATACCACCAACCCTAACATGAGACTTATAAATCAGTAGTGGAATATTTAACAATTAAATTGATCCATGTTAGATTAGGCACCCGAAATAAATGTGATTGTGTTATTATCTTAATTTTAGACATTTCCAAGATGTATAAAATCATATTGGCTTCCTTAGGTAATATAAATTTAAATTATTATGCTAAATATTTTTTGTTTTCTTTGAAGTAAAAAACATTGAAAAAAATCAGTTTTGCTCTTGATCTCCAATTATTTGATTTATAAAGCTAAAATAGATTTAGAAGTGTCTTAAAATAAATTATATAAATAGGAATATAATTTTGATTTTAATAGTTTTATAGTTTCGCGAATTTTTAATCAAAGTATTAACTTTATTGCAGTTTATTTTGTATCTTTTGGAAGTTCTCAGTGGGAGTGTGCTCGTGAGTAAAAAATAACAACTTTTTCTGTAATTTTGCTTGAAGTAATTATTACTAATACTTATTTAGATTTTTTATAGAAAACTAGTTAAAATTTTTCATGAAAATAACAAATGCTTATATTATCAAAATTAAAAATACATATTAATAATTTCTCACTATAATTTGTGTAATATTTAACCACATTTTTCTTTAATTGTACATATAGCAATAGTGGCAACTGCAAAGGAGTTGCAGCTCACCTAATTTTCTTTTCATTCAAATTATTTCATAAAATCTAATTTTTATAATCATTTGCAATACTTCCTTTTAGTAGTGATCATCCAATGTACATTTGTAAAATCGTTTGCACTATGAAATTTTTTTATGTTTAGCACAACTTTATGCATGCTTGTAAAAATTAATATTGCCATATACACTATTTCTATTATTTGTAGAAATTCTACCTACTATTTTGGTTTATTTTTGAATGTCTTAAATACTATACATATTATGTTCAAATGCGTTGTTACGTTCAAACAGTAAGGCAACTAATATATTTATAAATAATTAGGAACCACTATATTCAAAATTGTAGGAAAACGTGAACGATATGTAGAGGATATTCGCAATAACTTTCAGGGATTGTGAGGAAGAAGCCAATCAATTTAACAAAATCTGTAATTATGTGCAAATCCGGTTACTTCACAGGAATAAGTCTTTAATACAACACTGCAGGTAAATTGAACTTCAATAAGGCATTATCAAGGGTAGACATTTTTTTTGTAAATATATACAAATACTTACCGATGAAGTAACCGAGGATGAAACATATTATTTGAAAAAGGTCATTATGAACGAAATTACTTTTTTTGCGTTTAGCTCGGAAAATACGCATTAAATTAAAAAATCCCTGCCTAAGGAATCACTACTCACATATTCAGATTTTCAATTCAAGTCTCTTACAACGAACAAAATGCCGATACTATATTTTTGCACTCCACTATGTGAAAATCATTTTTCAAAAAATAGCAATATAGACATAATATTTAAAATTGTCTACCCCAAAAACCCATAAAAGGATATGCCAAACGGTGGGGGCAAAAGTTGGCAAAAAAATGTTCAGGTCTTTGGTTCTTGTACACACATTAAATCACAATTTTATTTTTTGCTCTTTTAACAATATGGTGGGGGTGGTAATGTGGGTGGTAGAAGAGGTGGCTAATGCCAAGAAATATTTTCATAACAAAGAGGGAAAGAACCCTAAAAAAACGAAATTATTTTTAGTGGTTTTGGTTCCGACACTAGCGTAAAATGAAATAAGGATTCAGTTATGGTTCCGGTCCAGAAAAAAATAATTGTTCCGGTCCGGTTCTCGAAAAATGGCAACCCGGTCCAGGTCCCTGAAGTTTACTGCAATATTAACAGCTTTTAAAGCTTTTGCAGTCCCTAAAAATAAGTTTTTGTGCAGCCGTACGTGAAATGAGTATTTCACGTTCTCAAAACAGGCCAAGAAATTCAATTTCACGATCGTTACCCTTAGTAACGGCCAAAATACTAAGTCACTTTCATAATAATTGACGTTTAAGTCACTTCAAAATTGACGTTTCTAAAATATGACAAGCAAAAATTGTTATATTTTAACTCGCTGTAACATTTTTCGTATATCAGTTTGGATTTTTCTGGTATTACATCGGCAAGCGCCGAATTTATAATACTTTTTAACTCTGGGGGAGTACAAGAAATTGAAATCTCATTATAGCTCTCAGACATTTTTACGATTATTCGAGAATTGTCAAGTATATATTCAAAATATACCGTTTCCATAGAAACGCTCTGACGTTAAGGCCACCGCGTATATTTAGCAAAATATAACATAAACGGTGGTGTTATTTTCACCATCTATACTAACTATAATTTACGGTTGCAAAAAAAAATAGTGTTTATACCATGGCCGCGAAATTTCTTAGCGTGTTATGAAAGTGTCACTTACAGCCCATAAGCAAAAAAAGCACAAAATTTACTTTTTTGGCCTAGGGCAAAAAAGTAAAATAATAAGGAAGTTAAATAATAATGAAATTCTGGCACCAACGAAGCACACGCATTTTTGGCTGCCTCCTGAATGTTGATACTTTCATCATAATCCCCCATGCAAAAACGCATGTAAATAACTTGAATGGCGGAAATTATTATGAAGTTATCAATTTGACAACTTATTGACAGTAACCATAGCAGAAAGCAAACACACTCCAATCTAAGCCAACTAATAAATAATTTCGACAAATCTTGAAATATAATAATTTTGAATGAATTTTCCTAAAAATTATAATATTGCTAGTAGTACGAAAAACGTCGTATGCACCTCGGCTTTTATTGTGTATTTACAGGTCCCGAACATTGCAAACTCATTAAGCTGACGAAAAATAAGGAGTTTAGTTGCAAAGTAAGAAAAATCCCTTACAACTTTCAAAATATTCGTCTGTCCGTCCGTCCGTCCGTCCGTCCGTCCGTCCGTCACGTTTCTTATAAGCATGATGACTTAAGAGAGAACTTAAATTTAGGTAGTAAATTAGCATTAGCTAGAGGAAGAACCTATTGTTTTTGAAAAAAATCGATCAGTAAATATGAAAGTTATGAAATATTTTTAGAAAAATATATATACAGTGTGTTTCAATTGAAATGGTAACACCCCAATAACTTTTTATTTTTTTTCCGATTTGAATCACATTTTATTTAGATATAGAAGAAATTAGGATCTACTTATGACCAGAAAAACATTCGCCTCCTACAAATGTAAAGCCACCTGCGGTACCAAAATATGCGGAGAAAATCAAGAAATCATATTAGGCATTTTTTTATCGGAAAATTTTGTTAATGAAACTTGTTCAGAATTGTCCAAAAACCATATGTCCAAAATTTAATCAAAATAAAAAAATTGCAAAATAAAAATTTAAAAATTGTTTAAAATAATTGTTATGTATGTTACCATTGTAAAGACTCGCCCTGTATATAAGTCTGTCTGTGATATAAAAAGTTTGTACATTTTTGTATACCAGATAGCTGCCTACCGGCGCGGCGGTACGCAAGTAGTCAGTTCTCGGATAATACCCATGTACAGTTGTATTTGTTTATGTGAATAATAAATGTTAGTGTAAAAGTTATTAAGGTTCTTATTTATTCATCCACAAAGACAGAACAAAACAATAATTATTTAAAAAAACACTCTAAATGGCTTGAGAACTACCTGGCAGCTTCAAACAAAATTGTAATAGTACAGTTTTCTAAACAAAAAAACCCATTAATATTTTCGGACTTTGACATTATTTTAATCAAAATTTTTATTTTGATTAAATTTTGGACTTAAGGTTTTTGGATAATTCTTAACAAGTTTCATTAACAAAATTTTCCTATAAAAAATGCCTAATATGATTTTTTTATTTTCTCCGCATATTTTGGTACCGCAGGTGGCTTTGCATTTATAGGAGGCGAATGACTTTCTGGTCATAAGTAGATCCTAATTTGTTCTATACTTAAGTAAGTAACTATAAGTATAGCAATTAGAAAAAATTAAATTATTTTCAAAAAATTGCGAAGAGTATACTCTGGAATGTTCAACAGTTATATAAAAAAATCTAACAATCCGACGGAGTACAATGCTTAACATCTAGTTCTGGAATTACTTTCTTTTTAGCCGACTTCATAAAATTTAAAAATGGAGTAGGTTCACAATTCGACCCGTGTTTTTTATATTTGTACAATCATTATTTTTAGATTAGATTAAGTGATTTCTTCTCAAACCTTAAGGTTTGACTTGGCAGTGGTCCCATATTAATTTCATCTAGATACGTCTAGTATAAGGGGAGCAAAAATTGGAAACGAGATTTTTTTAATCCAGAAAATTCGAGAATATGGCGAAGGCGCAAGTAATAATTTAATGTTAAAATTTAATTTTGTGATAAAATTCAAATTTCATCGACATTGTATTAAAATTGGTAGTTAAGTATTTTAGAACTAGCTGATAACGAATCTGATATCAAAAGTTCAAAATTTCAAAATGACGAAAACAATATAGTAGCCATAAATATTTTTGCATAAAATTTGAAACATAGTCGGATTCTCTAATAATGAGCCAAATGTTAAGGATAAGATTTTGTAGAGTTAGAGGGAAATATGCGTTTATTTCGATTTATTATAAATATTTGCAAAACCAAACATAGTATAATCTTTAAAAGTGTTTTAGATACTTGCTGTTGTTCTAACGAATACAACTATATATATTTTTTGTTGTAAATTTCTGTTGTACTTGAATATTGCAGTTTGTCAATGAAAATAGTTCACTATTAGCTCATGGCATTTAATTATATACAAAATTTATGATAAAAACTGCGCAATGGTTGTATTTCTTAGAGCAATGGGAAGTACCTGAAACTATTTTAAATATTTATGATTTTTTAAATATTTATAATAAACACTGCAAACTCCTGTCCTTAAAGCTTAAAAAGTCACATCGGCGGGTATTTTACTGTGTGGAAGCTAAATAAAGAGACCACTAAAAAGTGTGAAAAAACATTTTTGAAAAAAAAATTGAACCATGTCTTATTAAATAAAATTTTACCGACGCACAGTGGAGAATCTCAAAAAACTGGCCAAAATTCGTAACATTCAATACGTACACTAAAATTAAAATCTGCAAGTTTTTGGACTCGCTGGTTACGAATTCGACGTTAGAATTTGCAAAAACAAGATGGTGGATTCAATATAGCGAACTTAAACCTTCCAAAATTATCCAAAACTTCCTCCTAACTTCGTTGACTCAAATCCGATTTTTATCATTTTTTTTTTAATTTCGGGAAAGGTTTATAGAAAAACTTCCTCCTAACTTCGTTGACTCAAAACGATTTTTATCATTTCTTTTTAATTTCGGGAAAGGTTTATAGAGAAATAGAAAAGTTCCCCATAGGTGAGAAGGTGTGCTTTTTATTACTTCCACAGCCAGTGGAAAGCATTTTCCAATCCCAGTGACACAAGAACCAGCTCCACAAAACATCCTAACATTTTTTGCAACTGCAAAACTGGTTGCGAGTCAGCTTGTCGGTATAGGTAAAGTGGCCTTTATTGCTTGGCGGTTTGCGGTGAATTCACGACCGGCAGTGTCTATGGAAGAAGTAAAGAAAGAAAAAATTAAAAACCAATTTTTTTTTTCTTGCTATCTTGAGTTAATTTAATGAATCGATTAAAATATAATTTCTTTAATACTCATTTAACTTTTCTATCATTTGTTTCCACCATTTTTTAGGCATCGTTTTCAATTTTTGATAAATTTTAACTGAAAATTTGAAATCAATGACCCAAAAATCCGAATAAAAAAAATTGACCCTTTTTGGCCATTTTAGATCCGATATTTTTTATGTTAGTTAAGTTTTAATATCAAATTCATAACCAGCGATCCCAAAAACCCCCAGACATCTAATTAAAAAAAATCAGACTTTCGACGCTATTTTATAGACGCCATTTTGTTTTTAGATCCATTTTGAAACCAGATTCGTAATCTGCGACCCCAAGAACCATATGTTATCAAATTTCAGGCAATTGTTTAAATAAATAAAAGTTATACCTTTTTCATTAAGTGTATTTAAAAAACAATTATGTGTTAATAACAATTGAAAAAATAAAAAAACACACCTTCTCCACCATCTTGTTTTTCCAAATTCTAACGTCGAATTCATAATCAGCGAGTCCAAAAACTTACAGATGTTAATTTTAATGTACGTACTGAAGGAAATTCCCTATCGATTGATGTATATTGTTTACAATCAATGAACATCTAAAGAAAAAAGAATAATTAAATGATACTGCAGGGAAATTAGCCAAAAAAATGAGGAAACCTGGACAAAATTAGTAAAAACCTGAATTTTTGCAGATATGTTCTTTGGAGTGTCCCAAACCCAAATCCACAAAATTCACAAAAATCTCAACACGGCTACCCAAGATATTGAAGGTCAAAGTTGTTTGCAAATATCTATGCATCGGATGCCCGTGAGGTCAATATGAAAGTTGTAGAGAATTAAATTATCTACAAGTTGTCTTTTTCATTTTTTACCAAACCGCCCCCCCCTTTTTCGAGATATTCTATGTCAAAATTTCAAAAACAAGTTTTTTAGCGAATATCTCGCGCCAAAAAAATCTGACAGCAATAAAGTTAACATGAAAGTTGTAGAGAATTCAATTATCTACAGGATTAGTATTTTGTATTTTTTCCCAAAACCTCGCCCTTTTCGAGATATTCAAGGTCGAAGTTTAAAAAATGATTTTTTGCATGTAGACTTCGTCGCGGTCCAATGCATACTGCATAGGGAGCAAAATATCTACGCGCAATTTCTACAACTTTCGTGTTAACATCATTGCTGTGCGATATTTTTGGCGCGAGATATTCGCGAAAAAACATTTTTTTTTAAACTTTGGCCTTGAATATCTCGAAATAGGGGGGGGGCGCGGTTTGGTAAAAAATAAAAAAGACGACTTGTCCATAATTTAATTCTCTACAACTTTCACATCGACCTCATGGGCATTCGATGCATAGGACGCGACATATTTGCAAAAAACTTTGACCTTGGGAGCCATGTTGGGATTTTTGTGATTTTTGTGTTTGGGTTTAGGACACATCAAAGAACGTCTGCGCAAAAAAATCAGATTTTTACTAATTTTGTCCAGGTCAAATGCTAATTTCTCTGGATTAAGTGGCAAATTTTTTTAAAAATTTCAAAAATTAAAATATGAAAATAACTAATAAAATCAAGATTTCGAACTAAAAGTAAGTAAGTGAGGTACAAATAAGTTTTTTTCCTTGCCATCGCAAGCCTTTAGACTTGCAGCAACATTTGACCTGTTCCTCACACGTTTTACTCTTTTACTCTCTTGAGGAATTGATATCCACTTTGGTGTCGTTCGATCCTCAGTTGATTTTATTCAACCGAAATCGCTTGGGTCTGATTCACTAATCAATGGTTTGCGAGCAAAAATAGGGCTATTTTGCAGTCTTGCAAAAGAGGGATTGCGGGATTGTTGCTTCGGTAAAAAGTTATCTCTTGAGCTGAATTATACCATCTAATTCTTCCTCATAAATTTTAACAAAACATTCTTTCAATTGTTTAAATATTAGCGAACCTAATTCGAGTACTGAAAATGGTGCGTCCAAGATCTCACATATTAAGACGGTAACTCGTGTTCTTTTCAACGCAGATAATTCCGGATTTTTGGATCTCTCTCTTAACGATGATGTTAAATCGCATGCAATAAGATTAGTACACAAAGGCAAGGTAAGCTAGGTGTAGCTCTTCAGGCATGGCAAATAACTCCAATGTTTATTATTTCCATATCGTGGAAGTATGGTGAGGATAAAAGAAACTGAATTCTTGTTTGTTCAAATAAGCTTAGAATATCATGAAACGTCGAGATTTTAAGTTTAGGTGAACAACATTTTCTGTCTGGCGTTCTGTCGGTCTACCGTTTAATCCACTGCATTTAGGATTTTTCTTCAGACCAATTCATACAAAAGCAAATGTTGGTTTTCCAGGTAGGTTTGGGTGTCCTTAATAAGGTCTCAAAAGTCCCCGAAGTGGAAGTGTAAGGATAAAATTTGGCAACGCAAGGGCTAAAATCGTGCTCGGAAACGGATTTTTCGAGATATCTCGGTTTTCATTGCCCCTACGACAAAAATACATTAGGCCAAAAAGAAATCTATGGAAATTCTCTATAAAAAAGATGGAGGGTCTTCTTTTCGTATACGCAATAGTTTTCTTGAAAATCTTGCATTGAATTTGAACTTAAGGGATATTATGGATATTGTAAATAGTCTATTCCACACCACCCTTGAGGTTTAATACTAGGCGCGTTTTTTTTACGTAGTTTCCCCGGTAGGCCTAATCCACGACTGCCATACTTATTAAAATGTGGTCAAATTAATAATTTCTTTCTTGTCCGTTTTCTCCTTCTATAAATTCATCGATTCGTTCGAGGAAATCCGAGTCAATCTGAGAACTTTCAGTCTCTGCTTTAGTGACGGCTTCTATTTCTGACGAGTTTTCAATCGGTTCAGCATTCAAGCAAGATTTTCCATGGCAGTTGCCGCAAACTGGTGAGCAATTAAGTCCCAACCTCCAACAGCCACACAATGGTCCACAACCTTTCGTACAGTTGCAGAAAATCATCTTCAGAAGGCAATCAGGCGCAGGAAGTTGGAATATTGTTTTTGGCCACAATATGGTATCTTTCAACATCCATCCCCACTCTTTAGGATTCAATACATTACCCAACCATTTCTGTACTTGAAAATAAACACGAAATAGATGCTGTTGAGCTGCGTCATGAGTGGGTGGTAATGAATTCAATTTCACTGGTTTGCTTTTGCTCACAGCTTTAATAAAGCAAGAATACCGATAGTTATCGATGGAAACTTCTTTAACTGGAACGTTATAGATTGCGAGGAAAAATATTGTCCCATTCGAAGTAACTATGTCAGGAGAAGTACCAGTCTTGCTGAAAACTTCAGCTACAAGTTTCAAGTCCTGCCGTTTTTTCATCACTTTCAAAGCTGCACTCTTGCCTTTATTAAACAGAGCAGATGTAGTGATCAAAGCTTCGTGAAGAATAAATTTTTCGTTGGACCATTCCTCTGCCTGGTTTAAGGAGAAAAATTTCTTTATTAATAGGTGTACGAGCAGTTAAAATTATAAGAAGATCTACATCTTCCCCAACCACAACCGTAGTATTTTTACATGATTCCTCAAGCGCTGTTTCGACCATCAAAATGTCAGCATCATCTTCAGCATGTCTAACAATATAATTATTTGCCTCAAACTTTTCTGTCAACATCGAAATCAATCTGGTTTTATTTTTATTATTAGAACGGAGCTTCTCCTGGATTACAGTTGCAACCATCTGCTCATCAAAGTAAATGTCAACAGATGAAGCTTTTGAGGACCGGCGAAGCCACAAATAAATTTTTTGATTTTAGGTATGACTGGAATTTTTCAAGAAAACTATTGCGTATACGAAAAAAAGATCCTCTATCTTTTTTATTGAGAATTGCCATACCTTTCTCTTTGGCCTGATGTATTTTTGTCGTAGAGGCAATGAAAACTGTGACATCTCGAAAAATTCGTTTCCGAGCACGATTTTAGCCCTTTACAGCGTTGCCAAATTTTACCCTTACACTCCCACGTCGGGGACTTTTGAGACCTTATTAAGGACACTAGAACCTACCTGGAAATAGTATATTATATTACTAGGAGTAGAACGCACTATTTTTTTGTGTTGAGCCCAGGATTTGCGGCTGAGGCGAAGCCGAAGCCACAAACTGGGCGAAACACAAAAAAAGGCGTTCTACTCCGTGTAATATATACTATTTTTTCTTCAAGCGTATTAAAATGCAAAAATTCATTTATTTATCATAAATGTACAAATATTCAAACTACAGTCTTACATGTTGACACAATATGACAAGTGGCTAGTGGATAGCGCGCCACCGGTGGCTTTCGGTATTAACATTATGTTACTAGTAAAACAATACCCACTGCGGTGGCGCTTTCGGAACTAACATTATGTTACTAGTAAAACAATGTCCACTACGGTGGCGTTCGGTACTAACATTTTGTTACTAGTAAAACAATGTCCTACTTCTACTTCTGTTTTTGGTGACATAATTTAAACATTTTAATACGCTTGAAGAAAAACCAACATTTGCTTTTGTATGAATTGGTCTGAAGATGCGGCTCAATTTTCACTAAATGCAGTGGATTAGTTCTGTATGTAACTTTTTTGTGCGCATGATTATCTGGAACGGTTTATGATTTAACTTGAAATTCGGTACACTTATGTATTATAGCGAGATCTGGAACTAGATTATATTTTGGTCTTATTCCGTTGAATGGGAGGAAATAAGTAAAACAAGTAAGTAAAAATCCATAAAATTGTGATTCAGTGTATGTACGAGGTCTCAAAATCTTTCACCCCCATTACCACACCCGTGCACATACAAGAAACAAAGTGAGTAATTTTCACATAGTGGAGTGTAAATATACTCTTTTTTTTTTCGTTGCAAGAGAGGAAAACTGCATGTGGAAGTAGTAACTCCTTATGCAGCGGGGTTTTTTAATTGTATTTCCCCTCGTATTTCCCTATTCACATACGTATTTTACACGTGTATTTAACGGTCTAGATCAAGTTGTTGAAAATACAAAAAATAGTATATAACAATGATAATATCGGAATTCACCGTTTTCAGTTGAATTGCCTTTAATAGTAGGACTACCTCGAGCTTGGATGATGGCTGCACATCGTGGCATACTGTAAATGACATTATTTATTATTCTGATGTTATTTCATTCTCATACGAAGATATTTCCGAATTCTGCCATATTTTCAGCTAGAATAGAGCAATTTCTTATACGCTTTATTAAATTGTTCTAAATGTGTTCAATAAGGTTGCCATCAGGTGATGTGGCTTGCCAAACCATTCGATATATTCGATGTATAAAAAATATTATGAATCACTTGAGGTTTGTGAGACCTTGCTTTATCGTCTACGTGGGTAAACTCTACTCCAAAAGTATTTGCGAGAGATCTCATACTGTTGCAAAATTTCCAGGTATCATTCAACATTAACGAACGTGCAACGTTGGCTCTTACTCTCACTATAAATATCGCCTCACCAGTAATATAATCATCGTTGAAAGACGATGTTTTTCCAAAAATCGTTCCACCCTTCTTTTCCACACACTAATTCTTTTGTCATTCGGAAATAAGCATACTCTAAATTCACATGTAAAAACACAGAGCCGCCAATCTTGCAATCCCCAATTAATGTGTTCCTTGGCCAAAATCAGTTGATTTCTTTTATTTGCTATTGAAATTTTGGGGCGTCGGAAACGCTTTTTTCAATTTAACTCGGTATAAATGCCTTAGTATAGAGCTTCTAGAAATATTAATATTTCTTCTTAACAATGAATTTTTCAATATCGTGCAATTTTGGAAGGGGACACGACTTACAGTAGTAACAATCTATTTGTTCTAAGGGTCGTTATTGGTATCCTCCCATTACCATGAATAAAACATAGAATTATGCTCTACTGATTAGTGATTACTGAGTGGCTTGCATTAAATATGCTTGCTACTTCCCTTTACGCTGCACGACAATCCATCATACCAACAGACCGATTTAATTCTTCAGTGCTCAAGTTACGCAAGGGCATTTTGTGCAATGATACCTAAGAAACTTACTTAAAAATGTCAATAATAACATTATTTAGAAGTGTAATTTTTACATGACCACCGAATATTAGTATTATTGAATAAATGGTATATTTTAGTATCCAAAAGACAAAAAATGCTATAAATCCAGGACGAGTCCTGTTAACTTACAAAGTGATACATATTGACAGGTCGTTTCTGGCAGACCCCACACATAAAGACAAACTTGGCAAAAAAACATGTTGAAATTAAATCCCTGTATAAAAAAAACAGTATTTCTAAATAATTGATTAAAAATTATCTTATATAACAAGAATCAAGAAAGAAATAAAAATGATGATGGAAATGTTCGGGGTAAATTAAAAATAGAATAAATTTGAAAATCCCCAAAATTTCTGGCTATTAATTTCATTTGAGCGGAAGTGAGTTGCTAGCCTAGTAAATGAAGACATTTGACTGTACAAAATTAAGAGAAAGCTGTTTTTTGTGGAGACCTTCATTGAGGTGCCTTTAGTACATCCAAGTTCGAGCAATTTGAGCCACGGGTTTTTTTTGAGTGGGGGGGTTAAAGGAGAAATGTTCAGTTTTTTGCCATTATCTCGAAAAATACCACTTTTTCGACAATAATAGTCATAAGCAAAAATATTTTATTATAAAATTCTACACGTAGGATCAATCGTTTTTAGGCGAAAGTTACGGAAAGATACAATATCTGATTTTTTTTAACATTAACAAACAGTAGGCCTAATCCACATCTGACACTCAAAACAACCCTTTGCATAAATCATTCGTTCTCTTCTAGCAGATCTAATTCTGTGTCAACTTCATCGTTCTTTTCATAAAGAGCTTCATCAATTGGCTGATCAGTTGATGGTATCGTATCTTCAACTATATCTTCATCTATAGCTCCGTTGTTACTATCTATTTCTTCAGTCGCGGCGTTCAAACAAGATTGCCCACGGCAATGCCCGCATACTGCAGAACAGCGGAGACCTAGTTTTCTGCAGCTAGAACTAGCGTTACAGTATTTAGTACAGTTTCAGAATATAGTATTGATCAACTGATCGAGAGCCGGTGACAAGAGGTTTTGAATAGGTTCCAATCTATTGTTGATGATCTTCCATCCTCAGTCTTCAGGATTTAACTCATTCTACTGGGACTAGAACCGACGCGCCTCTGGTGGTTGTAAGAAAAAGCAAACGGCGCGCGGCGGTTGGCGGGAACGTTGAATAATTTTGATGGTAAAATTTAAAATATATAATATTCTAATATTATATATTTTAAATTAGACGATTAGAGTAGACGAAGGAAGAGCTGGAGTACACGTTGGAAAATTTTATCATTTTGGTTTGGCATAAATATGTTTTTAAATGTAAAAATGTGCCGATCGCGATGGTAATATCCAAATTTTTCAAAAATAGGCCCTTATGAAATATTTTCGGAAAGCTGAAAAATTGCACTTTATGTATAATATTAATTATTTCTTTTCCTTGCAATTTTCTGAAAAAAAAATGGTAAGAATAAAAGTTGTTTGATATCATGTTTTCCATACGGAGAAAATATGAAAATCAAAGTTTTACACTTTTCAGAAAATTTATATTGGAAAATCGCTCTGGATGGAGGGTATTTTAAAAGGGAAGTACACGCTGTAGAAAAATTTGGACATCACCATCGTGATCACTCTGCATCTTTTTACAGATAAAAACATATTTCTCACCAGCTCTCCCTTCGTCTACTGTACTTTATTTTGTTATGGGGATTTTGAAAGCAGGACTGTGCCACATTTGATAATAATTATATGTATTAAATTAGGTTTAGCACAGTTTCTGAAGCTCTGGTATTTACTGTACATGCAAATAGTTTACATAATAAAAATATTCAATTAATGCTTAATACTTACTCTATTTTAAATGATGGGATTATTTTGATACTAATGACAGCTTACGTACAATACATACCTACTTTTGTATCCATATTTCTTTTGTACCCTTAATAAAGTCCATCCGTTAAGAGACAAATAAATTAAAAAAAAAAGTTGGTTTCTCTTTATTTTAAGAACAAATACAGTGTTTACATTTCTTTTATTGCTTTTTTTTTATTACCGTGCAATATTTAAATTACTGAATGAAATTTAGTTGCAAAAAGTATATCTCACAATTAGACACACAACAGTTTATGTACGTACGTACTGTATATCTTTTATAAGAAATATTTTTGCTCCTCACTATTTTTGTCGAAAAAGTGATACTTTTCGAGGTAATGGCAAAAAACTTAAAACCGATTTTTTCCATATCTGACAACCTACTTGCGCCAAGAAAAATTAAAAATTTACCTGAAGTAGAGTAGCACTATAGACAAGCAAGAAATGTTCGTGGCAGCGGGGGCTGGAAGTTAAAAAATCGGGAAAAATCAAAAAAATAACCAGAATCAAAAAACATATCTGGTCATGCATTCAAAATCATTTTAATGGATTAATTTCATTTTTAAATACAGAGAAATAAGTATGCAAGAAAGTGTCTCGGAAGCAATTAATAGTTATTCGTGTGTTTTGATGGTTAAAATCACGACTTTCCGACATATGTGTATTCAACTTCAATAATTTTAGCTTGCGGAGTACAAAATCTTCTGGTAATGTATAAACACATTGTTTATAGTACAGTACTTCGGACTAAATCTATATCGGATTCTTAAACTGTAGGGTTATCACTTCAAATATTAAAAAGGAATAGATGTGGCCCCTAAGAGGGTGAAAGCAGCCCCTGAATTTCAAAATATAATACTGACTCAAGTATTAAAACTTAGTTATTGAAAAAATTTATGTATATGTCTTTGAGGTCGCTGATTACGAATCTGAAGTCAGAATTTTAAAATTTGCGGTTGCACACCTATAATGCCTATAAAATAGTGGTACAATGGAAAAATTAACTATATTTTGTTTGTTTTGAGCAAGTAGAACTTTCCATTGCAAGTTGTTATCTTTTAGGACATAAAACTGATTGCTCTTACCTCTGAGAGGGTGAAAACCACCCCAAAATTTAAAAAATCAGTAATTAACGAAGTATTGAGAATAAATTAATTTGGCTTACATTATTTATGTTTTTGGAGTCGCTGATCATGAATGTGAAGTCAGAAATTAAAAATTTTATGTTGGACCATATAAAAGGGGTAAAATGGATGAATTAATTATTCTTTGCTTATTTTGAGAAATTAGGACTTTCTTAGCAAATTGCTACATTTCGAAACATAAAACTCATCCCCTAATACGAAAAATAATTGCTCTTACCTCCAAGAGGGTGAAAACCACCACTAAATTTAAAAAATAAGTATAAAGGAAGTACTGGGAATTTATTAATGAAACTAACATTATTTATGATTTTGGAGCTGCTGATTACGAATTTTGATCGGGTTTTTGTGTTAAGGTGTAGCAAATTAATAAAACAATAATTAATATTTTTCAATTTTATTAACTACATACAGTGTGTCCCAGGATAGATGTAAAAAGAGGTGTAATGGACCAAAAATTTTGGAATTTTCGAATTGTATTTGGGGATTGAGTCCTGCTTGTTGTAAAACTAAAGTATACCAAAAATGACTTGATTTGGTGTTCTACAGGGTGTTTTATAAGCAAAGTTGTAAAAATCACCACTAATAAAGTACCTTTATTTTTCAAAATATGAAAAAATTCCATTAAGAAAAGAATGCAATTTTATACATCTGTACCAAATTTCAGGAATATTAAATTATTTTTTTGAAACTTCCCATTTTTTGCGAATTAAGAGTTGAATTCATATTTAAAGTTGTGTAGGAGCAAATGTTAATCATCTCAAAAAGTAGGCTATTGGTAAATAAAAAATTGAATATACGAGATGTAAGAAGGTATAATGTTAATCGAACTAATTGTAAAACAAGAAACAATTACTAACAGAAGATTAATGGTTTTAAAAATTATAACAAGTAATAAATGTCAAAAACATAACAGATTCACAAACAAATTAATTATTGATCAATACAAAATGATGTTTACAATTTTTTTATTACTCGACGTAGCTACCACCCACATCCACACACATTTCGATCCTTCGCCTGAAGTCCTTAAAACTGTTTCGAATATGATCTAACGGTATGAAGTTTACGGCATTTGTAATTCTCTGCTTCAATACTGCTACATCGTTAGGAAGTGGTTCAGCGTAAACCAACTGCTTGAGGCGACCCCATAAAAAGAAATCCAATATTGATAGGTCTGGAGATCTCGCCGGCCACTTGATCGGTCCATTCCTGGGAATCCAATTTTCTCCAAAATTTAAATTCAACCACCGATTAACCATTTCTGTGGAGTGGCCATGGCAACCATCATGTTGAAAATGAACTAAAGGCATATCTCTTAAAATATTTAAATGTTCTTCAGAAAATCTTTCAAGAAGCTGTAAATAAGTATGCTGGTTTAACCTTCCCTCAATGAAATAAGGTCCAATAACTCCAATGTGATAAGAAACGGCACACCACATATTCACTTTTTTATAATATTGTCTTCTACAATGAATTCTAAAATTTGGATTTTCAGAAGCCCAAAACCGACAATTCTGAGATGAAACAACACCATTGGTTGTGAATGTGGATTCATCTGAGAAAATTATGAAATGATGAAAAAATCTCTCTTCCATGATTTTTTCTCCAATGGTCAAACAAATATCCAACCTACGGCCGTCATCTCCCTCTTCAAGCGCATGTTTATAATTTGCTTTATATTCCCTAATTTTCTTTGCCTTGTAAATTCTTTGGAGTTCAGACTTGCCAATATTAATAAGAGCTGATCTCTCTCTTAGTGGCATCCTAGGATTTTCTATAACAGAAGCATGAGCTATAATGGCCCCAACATTGTCTTCATCATATGCTTTTATTTTTCTTTTCATGTTAAGAACACTATCAGTAGCCAGAAACTTTTTAATTATTCTCATAGCCTGAGTACGTGACAAAGCAGTGTTTGGAAATTTCAAATTAAATTGGCTTACCACTTCTCTTAGCGAGTTTTCACCGCCAATTCCGTAGCATTGCACAATATAACTTTGTTCACGCACTGTGAGTACCATTTTTTACTTAATTTTTTATGCTTGGTTCGTTAATTTGAAACAGAAATTAAGGATAATATTGACTACGTTTGACAGATATGTCAATAATAAATGTGTATCCACTGCTTTTCTCATAGCTTCGACATAACTTTAAATATTAATTCTCAAAAAATAATTTCTATGCAGTTTTAATTGAATGGTTCAAAATAAAACACTAATTTATTGAAAAAATGGGAAGTTTCAAAAAAATAATTTTATATTCCTGAAATTTGGTATAGATAAATTGCATTCTAAATAACTTTACTTAATGGAATTTTTTCATATTTTGAAAAATAAAGGTACTTTATTGGTGGTGATTTTTACAACTTTGCTTATAAAACACCCTGTAGAACACCAAATCAAGTCATTTTTGGTATACTTTAGTTTTACAACAAGCAGGACTCAATCCCCAAATACCATTCCAAAATTCCAAAATGTTTGGTCCATTACACCTCTTGTTACATCTATCCTGGGACACACTGTATAGAGATTTAATCTAAATTTAACATGATTATTCACCTTCATCAATTTGTGACCCATTCTCATTTTTAAAATTATGATTATTCCTTTATAATTGAAGATATTGTGAGATTTTACCGCCAAACAAGCAATATCGTAATTTGCTAAAACGAGGCGCGGTCCTTATTTCGGGCATATCTTCTTTGCAATTAACGCCAAAAATCATCAAAAAAAAAAGTATTTTGAAAGACCTTTTTAAGGTCAGATAGGTCAAAACAGTGCAGAGGTTGTAAGTTTTTCTATATTCATCTTAAATGCGCGTCCTAAGATATAAAAGCAGCTTTTTCCTTTGTTTATTGTCATAATTGTTTGTTTCTAGTAACGTTCATTTAAGAGCTAAGATCCTTCCCTGCTAAGTTATTTAACCTTAAAGCCAAAAAATTCATTTTTTCAAAAATTTTTACATTAAATGTAAGATCTTTTAGATCATGTATCCATCACGGCCAAGAAAAATTGAGTGTATGCATAATAGTTAGGACTAACAAAAAACACTATTTGGGATTTTTTTTTCAATTTGGAATTTACTGGAACCAAAAAACGAGCACTTTTTGTGTGAAAAATCAAAATTTTGCCATAATTTTCCTTGTATCATTTTTTATTTTGCAGATATCAAAATTTGCCAAAAGAAAATTTTAAGTTACTGTAAGCTTTAATTTGGTTCAAGGTACATGTTAAAAGGTTTTTTAAAGAGCGTGATCTTTTCAGGGCTAAGTTCAAATGCACTCAACGTTAACTATATCTCGACAACGATGAGCCTAAATAAAGGATTTGACTGAAACTTTTAGAAAATGTTCTTCCCGGCATCCCGAACGAAAGGCTCCATGGGCACAACAAAATTCTATGATTAATTTTCGAGTAATGGGACGTTGAAGTCCCAGATTTTACGGGATCCTAGGAGTGCAAGTAGCATAGGGTAGGTATAATACTGCTGATAATTGAGTTATTATTAATTCCAAACGCAATGAAAGTTATATCTCTTGATATTGCAAGACGACTTTTCCCTGAAAACCAAGCTTGAAAAAGTCGGAAGATCTTGGAAAACCCCGGAAAATTCATGCTAAATACACGATTTTAAATACATTACGTTGAAACGCATACAAGTGTCTAAGACTCAATGTACCACAAGATTTTTCACTTATAACTCAGATTTAGCGATGTGGAAAACCTTGGAAAATCGCTAAATCTGAGTTACAAATGAAAAATCTTGTGGTACATTGAGTCTTAGATACTTGTACGCGTTTAAACGTAATGTATTTAAAATCGTGGATTTCGCATGAATTTTCCGGGGTTTTCCAACATTTTCCGACTTTTTCAAGCTTGGTTTTCAGTGAAAAGTCTTGCAATATCCAGAGATATAACTTTCATTGCGTTTGGAATTAATAATAACTCAATTATTAGCAGTATTATACCTACCCTATGCTACTTGCACTCCTAGGATCCCGTAAAATCTGGGACTTCAACGTCCCATTACTCGAAAACTAATCATAGAATTTTGTTGTGCCCATGGAGACTTTTGTTCGGGATGCCGAGAAGAACATTTTCTAAAAGTTTCAGTCAAATCGACGCGACGGGTAGTCGTTTTTCATTGCTTTTGTGCGGGGTCCTTTTTATTTCATAGATTATTTTTGTTATTTCATAAGCTAACTTTTTTGTTATGACAAACTTTTTCGAAAATGTGACCCTCTTTGAGTAATTTGCTTAAATATTTGAAAAACTAGTGTTTCTTGCTTAAAAATCAACGTTTTTAACCTCCTGTAACTCGGCGGACATTAAAGCAAGAATAACGTTATAGGGTTTTTTTTGGGATAGAATTCGACAATCTACACGTTCCAATAGTCACTTTTTATTTCGAAACCTTTGAGTTGGGGTGAAACTCACCTCCTTTTTAATGTACCATATTTGAACCATTTATTAATGATATACATTATGTTTGGCTTCGAGGATATTTCAAGAACAAAAACTATACATTTACAGTTACCTCTATCGTTACATCATAAAGAGGATTTTTGTACCCTCCGTGTTGCATTGCTTTAGCCTAAACTAAGTGTCTTTCACGAAGTATTGTTTCTCCCACACAATGTTTGCTTGTCCAAAGCTTTTCATGTTAAAAATTATGCTTAAAATACAGATACAGTTTTAAAAATATTTTATAACATTAAAACAAGCTTTTTAAATATGTTTTTCATAATATCTTGGTTTTAGTTTTTATCAGGTACGGAAATAGAAGTATAAAATTGGGTAGGCCCAATCCGAAACGGGCCCCGAGAGGAGGAGCCCAAAATTTCTCTGATGAGCGGTGGAGACACTGCGGCGTCACTAAATTTTAAAATGCACCACTACCTAATTAGTACAGTAACTAGAGGTTTTAACTTCGGAATAATGTCATATTGAACGGATTTCGTTCATTTTTGGCACTATAATAGTAAATGCTTCACAGAAAAGTTTCTATATTGTGCGGGGCTTGCTAATTTATAGGGGGTGGATGCCACTCCCTCTCAGGGGGTGGCACTTAAAAAATATATATATTTATCGGAGCTGAAATAGAACCAAATTTTAAGAAGAAAAGGTTCTATACAATTTTTCTCATAAATTTATAGTTTTTAAGTTATAACTTGCGATTTTAGCTTAAAAAAAAGGTATTTCCAAACGGCTTTCGTCAAGTATCTCGAAAAGTATTACTTTATCGAAAAAATTTTAGAGACCAATTACAGAAAGTTCAAACTGGGAATTAATTATATTTTTTTTATTGGTACCCTATTTTGCTTATTTAAAGTACGCCTCAGAGTGTTTAAATCCAAGTTTTAAAAACGCGCGTTTTAAAGTTACCATGGCAACATCAAAGGTAAGCAAGTACAACCACTGAACTCTACTATATAAATGGAAGGCCAATATAGGTATATGCGCGTGAACAAAATGCGGCAATTACGGCACAGATTAAGTGGTAACGAATTCAAAAACTATAAGCCATGCGTCGACGCAGTAGAGAAATTAATGTCTGTGCTTGAACCAAACGGCTGTCTACGGGAGTTACGCGCCGACGCCAGACTGACGCAATTCTGTGTTTTATTTCTTTTCCATAGATTCTGTAGCGTAAGTCTTGGATTAGATGCAATTTCCAGAGTTGGTGTCACCATTTTATTCTTTGTTTATTCTGTTGTTTGTGTAAAGTTGTTACAAATTGATTATTTTGTGTAATATTTTGTGACTGTTATAAACAAAGTTAATTAAGACAATATGGTGCAATCTTGTATGGTACTGTGTTGCAAGAATCGGGGCAAAGTCCCGGGTTTTAAACAGTTGCAATAACAATAAGACGTATTTTGTAGTGCGATTGCGCTCCTCCTGTAGGTCGCCATACTTGCGCGATGTTCAATTTGGCGTAAAAATTGGTATGGATATTGACCTTCCATTTATATAGTAGAGTTCAGTGAGTACAACTCGTTCATCTGTATCTGTTACCTTTTGCTCTTCCATCCATTTGATAAACTTGTCGTATTCTTTTTTTATAAGCGTCTTTCGATTTTTGCGGTATTAACCGCGATTTTGCTTTTCTATTTAAGTAATCAATGTTAGAACCCATTTTAAAGCAATATACAATCAGTGACAACTGTAGTGACAATAATTAATCCTATGTGACAGATTGCAAATTAATTTTTGTTTTCTCATTTTCATGACACTGACAGGTATCTTGATGTCACAACACGAATTCAACCATTTTACATTCTTAATTCTTATTTCCATTTTTTGTAGTAATAATACCAGTATTTATGATTTCAAAGTGTACCAATAAAAAAAAATAGCGTAAAGTAGTCGTGGATAACTGGTCTTTAAAACACTTGCTAAATCGCGCGTGTTTTAAAGACCTTAATATCCACTTATACTTTAATATACTATTTTTGTTTATTTACCTTTAAAGTTTAAAATGCATCTTTTCCTAAAGCAAGTGCTTTAAATGTGCAAAAAAATTGAGCATCTAGGTAATGCTACATTTTAACGAAAAACTGTATTTGAGATAATTTTTTTAAATTACTGGCTAATTAGAGTAACAAAATGGCGCCCATTTTATATAAAATAATATAGATACGCAGATTTTTCCGTCATAACTTCTTTATTTCTTATGCTACAGGAACGAGTAAAAAATAATTTGAGAGCGCAATTAATTGTCTTTAATTTCATTTCTTAGCATGTGTGACATAGGTGTCACAATTTCTGGGATATTTAACATTTAAACTGCATTTTTCGTCTCACAAACATTCGGACACCATTTGTAAACTTTCATATCTCCGAAACTATTAAATCTATGTAAATAAATAAACAAGCGAAATTCATTATCAGTTTATGAGCTTTATTTTTCAATAAAACTAATATTTATTGAAATATTTGGAAAAGGAAAAAAAATTAAGTTTTATCGAAAATACCTTCATAGTTTAAACTGTATTTTTTTCTAAAGCAAGTGCTGTATACAAACCAAAAAATTTGAACATCTACGTCATGCTCTATATTAATGAGAAACAGTGTTTGAAATTCCTTTTTTTTAATTACTGGCTAATTACAGTAACAAAATGGAGACATTGTTATTAAAAAAATGTGTAGACGCACATTGCTTCGGTCATAACTTCTTTGTTTTTTATGTTACAGAAACAAATAAAAAAAACAGTTGGAAGCTTAATTAATAATCTATTATTCTACTTATTAGTATCCTTGACGTAGGTGTCACAGTTTCTGAGATATTTAACTCTCACTCTAAATAATTATCTTATGAACACTTAGATGCCAAATGTAAACTTAAATATCTCCGAAATTATTAATCCTACATCAATAAACAAAAAATATAATTAATTCCCAGTTTGTACTTTCTGTAATTGGTCTGTAACATTTTTTCGATAAAGTAATACTTTTCGAGATACTTGACGAAAGCCGTTTGGAAATACTTTCTTTTTAAGCTAAAATCGCAATTTTGAAGTCGTTTTACCCAAATCTCTTTCAAAATATTGAAAAAAGAGTTAAAATTGCCCACATTACGATCACCGTAGGTCGGGTGAAACTTATTCCAGGACGGGCGTCGCCCGTCCTGCCCCCCCCCCCCCCCCCCTAGCTACAGGCCTGTACTGTACTAAATGTAAATGGTTATTATGGGTACAGGCAGGGAACTAGCTGTGTAGTATTGAGTGGACCGAAGCTTGGGATACATTTTTTTAGGTGGGCCGGGGGTTAGGGGTTCAAACAACTTTACAGAGTCTTACCTATTTAAGTACTCCAGAAAATTTAAAGCAATAAAATTTTTAATTCGTCAGAGGTCAAGGCACATGGGCCCCTGGAGCTCCGGCATGTGCTTATATGGGTATTTTTATACTAACTACAAAGAAATAATAAATAATTTAATAAGCTAAATATGACGGAGTAAACGCCTAGAATTAACATTACTTTTGTTTCGGTCAACTGAAACGTGTCGTAGCAAAATACAGAGCCGCCTTAAAATATTTTATACGTTAAAAGTACTAAATTCAACTACTTCAGCTTTGTCTGGATACATTACACATTTTCGTTCTAATTTGCCTTGGACAAATGTGGTTAAATTGAACACAAATTATTGAAGATAAAAATAAAATCACTGACGTTTTAGTATTACTTACAATATGAACTGTCACGTTGAGATAAATCAAAAAACGTGTGGAAAATTATCATAAATTTAAAAAATACCTAAATTTAATACAAGATAATAATAAAATTAACATTATATATATGCTTTATTTTTCAGTGATAATATTGCTAGCTATAACAACAGTTTGTAAAGCTGAATGCCAAAGTAAGTTTGTTATGTATGCATTTCTTTAATGTTCTATGTGTTAATAATAATTGTTTCTAACAAATAAATATAGACTGCTTTAACATCTTTACTATTTTTATCTAGTTTTATAGTTACAGCTGAATGTAGCTCTCCAGAAGACATTCTTTATTCTTGTACATACTTCACACACTCTTTAGAATGTGGTGAAAATTTTATGTAAATGGAAACTGATCCTGAACCAAGAATTGAGTTAGAGCCTCAAGACGGTACCTTAGAGATTACTTGAAAAGTGCGTTCCCGGCCAAGCTTTTTGCGTCATATTTCTTCCGTTATGAGATTCTAAAATAACACTGCCGGCGATACCGAATACTTTTGAATTCCATGAAGCTATTAATAAGGACATGAACCAAAGAAGCTTCCTTTCTATTTCAATTTCAATTTACTATTTCGTCAACTAAGATGGTATCATGGAAAACTGTAACCGTCAGTGGAATCTCGCAAACAGCTAGGAAAAAGTAGAAAGCTTGGTTAAGAACACCTTTTAAAGATGATTTCCTAATCAAACTTTTTGCGCTTTACTCTCTGATCATATAATCATAATAACTTTTTGTCCAATGTGACTGATACTCAAGTTTTCAGAAATACCAAAGACACTGAGTACTCGCCGCATGTTCCACTCATCAAGAAGGCATCTTCTCGAGATAATTAAAACTATCAGTTTTTACTAAATTAATTTTACCCATCTCCACATGATGCTAATTTGGTTGGTAAAATGCGTTTCGAGTATGGTATCCAGAATGTTGGTGCTCCTGGAAACGAATTTGTGTCCGAAGAACTAAGATGGACTATTACGCATATCAGATTGCATCTTAAACATGACCAATCAATTTTGACAAGTAAAAGGTTTGATTAGGATCTTACATTAAAAATGTTAGTTGTGTCATCGAATACGACGGAAAAATTTCATGTGCTAATTTTGATACAGAAGAATAAAAGTTTGTATAAAAATTATTCCGATTTCACTTTCGAAAAGCTTTTCAGATGTTGCTCATTTGATATTCCTAGAAATACCTTCTAAATAAAAGTAAAGTCAATCTTTCACGATTTGTTCTGAATGTTCTACTAGCCATCCTAACTTATATTAAAAGATTCTACTAATGCGAATAGAACCGTCTGCAAAGTATGATCACGTGTGGCTTTTTAAATTTTACTCGATAAACATTGACGCTACATAATTTTTTTATTCGCGTTCACTTTCATGACGAATGTTTGCGGTCACAGGGCAAGTAAGAATTCTTGATGCTATGATTATTGGGGAGATACGTTTGGTTTTGTATGAGTTCCAGCTTTGGACGGGTATGCGCATGCCGTCACATGATGAACATTTTCAAATTGAATGGGCAGCAGCAACTAAAACCAGCGAATAATGAGTATTGCTGTTGTTTTTTTTTTTATGGCTGCGGCGCTAAGACTCTGCCGTACTGAAACTTAAGCTTATTGTACCTCATAGTCTCGTTGATTCATTAGTCCTGTTCCTTCTCAAAAGGCGAGTCTACGTTTCAGCCACCAAGGCTGGGCATTCACATAGTATGTGGTGAAGTGTTTCCTCATCCTCACTACACATCCTGTACTCATTGCAAACATTATACCTCACCCCTATACTGGTTAAATGTTCATTTAGTGTGCAATGTCCTGTTAGCATGGCAACTGCACATCTCAGCTGTTTCTGCTCTGCTTTAGCAATTCGCTGGTCTTTGGCATGGGTGGTTCATCAGTCTCATCCCTGACGCCCCAGTCCAAAACAAGTTGCGTTTCTGACTTAACAATTCCTTTACCAATCAATCCTTTTGCGGTATTTTATGATATCTCGCAGGTATCGTATATCGTATCTCTATTGCTTACAGAGCTTTGAGAGCTTGGCTGTCAGTGAAGCTGTCAGTGAAGCTACGGATGCATTGTCTTCGACCCTACCTGAGGGCTCTTTTGCACAGAGGCCCAGGTGGGATTTGCTCATTGGCCGCCCGGTTAGATCCGCCACTGGTTATGTACATTTTTAGGAAAAACTCACTTGAAATACCCGTTCTATGACAACTTTTGTGTAAATTATTACCTCTCTATGCTCGATAAGAGGAGAGCTGTCCCTGTCTGTCGCTCTGAACTGTATCATTGATCTCCTTGATATACCTGCCTAAAGAGTATCTATTCACAAACAACATAACCGTCGTGTAACGGGGGCGAGAATAAGAACTGAAAATAATTGGGTAATTCAAACAACAGGCGTTTATTTCATATAAGATTAATTAATTTAGATTTTTGGATAGAATCTCTATGAATTTTAAGAGAAAAAGGTATGCCCATGACGTTATAGTAGTATTTATACCACTTTAATTACGTTAATTATGATTACACTGCATTTATCAAATATGTTATTTAAGGAAAATGGACAAATATTTAACAACCGATAACTTTTATTTGATAATTTGGTAATTTTAACTTTGACGAAGTATCTATTTTAGATAAAGAACTTAATCATATGAAAAAAGTTTATTAGTGAAATGGTTTGCATACAGTTACATAAAGCAGTTTTGTAATGAACAAATAAACAGATTCGAAAAAGCATCGTTATTAATTGTGTAATAAGAACTTTCATTAATTTTTAGAGAAAAATATACGAATGTTTTGCTTATTTAAAAACTAGATCGCGATAACGCTCCATTATATCTTAAATTACTCATTATTTCCCACACAACGAAAATGTTAAATAAGTACTAAAATAATAAATAAATCGAAATTATATGTCGATAACTAACCACGGTTGCTGTTGTGATGCTCGGGTTCGGATGTTCGTGATGCATTTTTAATGGGATAGTAGTGATAGTACAGAACATGTGAGGAAGGAAATAGTTTTCGACACAATACAACAATTAAACTTCGATATTATAGGAACTGAAACAATATTGTAATTCACTTCAAAACTTTAAACAACCAGTTTTAAACAATATGCGGGAGCTACTAGTATTTGAGGCGAGAGCGAGAATCTAACTCTATCTATATCCATGGCGCACACAAACTGACTTTTTGTCTCTCTTTTTATACAAATTTCTAATGAGACTATGTTCTTAACTTTTCAGTTATCTTCATATTTTACGCTAAATAAGGATGCCTATTTGTTGTTTGCTTTCTGTCTGGAAACTATACTACTTCTGTATTTATTTTGATTCAATTATATACATTGAAGTTCATAGGTTTATATTGGCATTTTGGCAATTCTGTATGTTTTTGGAAATTCATTTTCATCATTTTTATAAAATTAAATGTATTTTCGTCAAAAGCTATCTTTTCAGTCCTGAAGATTTAAAAATAAATGGAAACGCTGACAAACAAACAATCAGATATTTTTCTTCTAGTTAAATTTACCTATTTTACGTTAGAAAGTTTGTTAAGAAGGGTCATGGCAAAAACTAGAATGGTATCGCTAAAAGCAGTAAAAAGTCATTGACATGTTGACCAGCTAGTCTAATTCCCAAACTTTGTTAAAATTGTTAAAATGAAATACCCATAATATGTATAACAATCATATCATTGTCTTCAGTATCTTTATGTTAGGCTTATTTTAGTAAAATTAAGCTAAGTTTTAGGCTGGACAATTTTTTTTAAATCTACGTTTTCTAATTAGCCTGTCAGGTAAACTTACATTGTTCTTGGTTATATCCTCAATTAATGCTTTCTCTTTCTCTCCCTTTATTCTGTATTATCTGAAAAATGTTACGTTTTATAAAATAAGTTATTATTAAAAATGTGAGTGGAAATAAAAATCTCTTACCGAATAAGATTCAAAAAATCGCCCCTGTATAATCCTTACACATTAAGACAATTACTGTGTTCATTAGGATGGCTAGTAGAATACCTCTACCGGAATTAAATCAGTTTACCCAATTTTCTTCTTTGCTGTTTTAACCAACTAATCATCACACGAAAAGTTTTGGTGAATTCGATGGCACCCTGTATAAAATTCTGTAAATATATATTCAACTTAGACGAATGACTATTTAATTTTAATTATCTATAAAATTTTCGCTGCATACATTGTTTAGTAACAGTTTTAATACTACTAGCATGTATGAAACAAATAGTTTAATTATGTTAAAGTATTTTCTTCCTAAAATGAAACATATTTTATTGATATTGCAGCACGGCAAATCTATTGCTACGAATGCGATAGTTGGTCTGATCTGAGGTGCAAGGATCCCTTCAATTACACAGCCCTGCCAAGGGACCAACCCCCGCTGATGACCTGCAATGGCTGTTGTGTGAAAATGGTGCGCAATGCTAAGACTAGTAAGTATGAAAATAATCCAAAAAAGTTAATAAGCATCTATTTAGTGGAATAAACGTAGTCAAAAAAGAGGCATTGTTTCGGAATAATTTGTAACTGCATAAAAATTCATAAAAACTTTTTAAATGTGTTCTAAATAAGTTTAAGTTCAAAGTCTACCGGGTTGGAATTGTACGCTAAATCTCTATTTGTTTATTAATAACAAAAAACTGCAAAATTACTTGTTAAATGAAATATCTCGAAAATTAATCGAGGAGAAATCATGAAATTCAGATACTAGGTGTTTTTGGGCATGCTGATTACGAATTTGATGTCAGATTTGCAAAATTCAAAATGGCGGATACAAAATGACCGGACGAAACATATTAAGAATGCGAAATTCACCATAAAAATGAGCATTATTGGGTTTTTACGGGTTTTCGGGTATGCTGATGACGAATCTGATGTCAAATTCATAAAAATTGTGTAGATAAATGTAAAATGTTTAATAAAAATAAATACAATGTACTATAAAAATACTTTTATTATAAACTACAATGAAAGGAAGTATTTTAACTATAATATATGATACGGTTTTTCAATCAAGAATGTAATAAAAAAAAAGAATTTATGAACATACAGTGATTGCCCGATAATTGATTTTTAAATACAAACACGTTGAACGAAAAGGGCAGATAAAACTTTTTAGTATTCTGAATCTTCTGATTGTCCTTGCTCCAGTTCGTCGTTTTCTTCGTGTAAGTCGTCGATGTCTTGGCAGGGAAACAATTTGTACAACTGTTGCCACTACATGCGGAGCATGCCATAGTGCAAAAAATACCAGATTTTCTACACCCACATGCTGATCCGCAACCTTTCTTGCAGCTACAGAATATCATGTTAAGTATGTCGTCTGATGCAGGTCGTTGACTCATTGGTATAGGTACTAAATTACCATTGACTTTCTTCCAACCCCAGCTCTCTGCATGTAAATGCTTACCCATCCACGTTTGCATCTGCAAATACACTCTTTTACAGTGCTGCTCCAAGGCATCTTCTGTGGGTGGTAATGAAGACAAGCTGTTTATTTTTCCGGAAGTACCTTTCACGAAGCCGATATCACGAGCTTTGATATTAACGATTGAAATTTGGTGTCAACAGCGGAAAACGTCTTTTTTCGGAAAAGTTTAAAAAGTTTAAGTTTAAAGGCCTGAATTTCCTAAAATAAGTTTTTCTAATTTTTTTGGCTGAATACGTATTTTAGATAATCCATTTAAATGTGCTATCCAAGTATTTTTTTTTAAATAAATTATTCGTTTTTTCATATTTTTACTAAATAATCGTTAATTCATGCAATGGTCCGCTTTCAAGCTACATATGTAATAATTAAAGTACTTAAAAAATTATTTAAAAACATGTAATACTTCGAGGAAATGATACTTTTTCATCTCCAATTGGCTTCATATCATTTGCTTTTTGTAATCAAAAGTTATAGCCACTTACGTACAGCGCTTGCGCTACCGCAAGCCGCAAGCCTATTCCAGCGTCAGCGGGCGGTCGGCGCAGAGTCACTTGGGACCTTAGTTAACAAATTTCTACTCGCTCCAATTTAATGTGCAAAATACATGTCATATATGTTTCTTTCGTAAAATTTCCCGTTCTTTCGAACAGTTTTTTCGTACAAATAAAATTTAAAAAGTTATTCGCAAAAAACCGTATTATTGCACTTAAATTGTTAAATAAAAATAGGACGCGTACAATTTTTTGCGGTAGACTTTTCACTACGTTATTTTAGCATACTTGAAGAATATTGTTCACCAAAGTTTACCTGGTTACAAATTTTTCCGAAGTGAAAATCTTCGGTTACTCCACTAATTATATATTTATATTATTTCCTAATGAATGTCTGATATATACAGGATGTCCCATAAGTAATGGTACATAGAGCAATGGCAGATTCCTTACGTAAAAATATTACGATTTAACCAAACTTACTCTAGTCCAAAAGTTGATATTAACAGAGATACAGGGTGTCAAAGTTAAATTTTTGTTTTGTTTTTTTTTTTAATATTTTCTTTAACAATTGAAATATTTTAACAAAATTTGGTGATTGGGGATTTTTTTAGGCGAGGAATTCAAATCTATTCATACTTTTCAACCCCTCTTTTTCTTTTTTATTTTTTTGTTAGGTTAAATAATTAATAACTAATAGACTCCAACAATTAAAAACATCGCAATGTCATAATCCCATACAGTATAGTTGACATAGGGTCTCCACGAAGCGAAATAATTTTAGTGGCTTTTGTTTAACAATTATCCGACTTGAAATATAAACGCAAACTCTAAAAAAATTTGTTAATTGACAATAGGCTTATTTTATGAAAAATAGGTGAAACAATTTTTTTTTAACGGGATATTGTTCCTTTAAGTGTCTAAATAATACCATAATTTTTAAAAAATTTTAAATTAATATTTAATAACATAAGAAAATATTTTTACTTATTACGGCCGGTTTCAGAGCATCGTAACGGCTTAGTGTTCACCTCGCGGAGCTCTATTTTCAACATTAAATTAAAATTATTAATAATAGAGATAGAGTTTCAGGAGTCGGGACTTTTTATTGGAAATTTTTTCCTCTTTAAGAATCTTTCTTTAAAATTTCTTAAATACTAATAGTTTTCGAGTTATTTACAAAAACAAAACTCGTTATTTTTTCAATCTTCATTTGTTTATAACTTTTGCAATTGTTTATGGGTGGGTTTGAAAATTTTGAACATTTTTCAAGATGTCATTTCGAATCCAATGAGCCCTCACTCATATTTTTACGAGCTTTACCAAGAATTAACACGGCTTTGAACTTGTGAACTAGTCTAATTAGGGTGGGCCGAGAAACACGAACATTTTAATTTGCAGATGGGCTAGTTTCTTATTTATTACTATGTATCTAAAACTAATTCGGGTAAATTTTTAGCCTAATCGGTTAATATCTAGTCGGACCCCCACGACCTTGAAAATGAAAGAAAAGGCCAATTTTTCCATTTTTAACATTTTTCAAATTGACATTTGAAATTTATTTATGGTTCTTTATTAATGCCTAAACGCGCGTGTACCAAAAGCTTTCCGAATGAAATATTTTTCCGTTCCAGGGAAATTAGAAATTTGTCACTAAAACGTATAATTTGACGAAAATAAGTTTTTCCCTGGAACTGAAAAATCTTTTATTCGGACAACTTTTGCTACACGTGTTTAGACATTAATAGTCATAAAAAAAATTCCAATAGGCCAGGCAACGAATGATTATAGAGGAAATTTTAGGGATAGAAAATTTGATTTCGGAACTTTGTTTGGACTAGTCTGGAATAAGTTTCGTCCGACCTACGGTGATCGTAATGGGGGCAATTTCAACTGTCTTTTCAATATTTTGAAAGAGATTGGGTAAAAAAATTTTTTTTAGGATTTCTCCAAATTTTTTTTCGGTAAAAAGTTTTTTTGGATTTCTCCCACCCCGTTCATGAAAAAAATTTTCGGACCAAAAAAATTTTTTTTGGATTTTTCCTCCCCGCTCATCAAAAAATTTTTTTTGCGGGCCCCCCCTGAAAAATTGTTTGCCCGCGCTGAAAGCACTTTCTAGCTACAGGCCTGTAGCAACACCAAAAGTATGCAGTGTCCTTAGACAACCAAACTGTTCGACCATTGTATTATTTTGAAATGTGGTGGATAATTAGAGATATTAACAAAATTCCGAACAGTAGGAATTTAATATTTTTGTATTCAAAATTTTTACAAAAGCACACAGCCCTGGTGCTCATCATATCCCGCTAGATGTTCGGAATTTGCTTCCTACCGTTACGTACTTACAAGTAATAGGTAACTAACTCTCTTTGTCAGTAAGTAATGGGCTCATTTAGCATTATTTTTTTATTACATTTTCTGAAAGATCTATTAATTCTAGAGCGAAATGCAAAAAAAAGAATTTTCTAGGGTGTCTATAATAGGCTTCAAGATTAATCAAGAACATATCAACACGTGGCGCTTTCATGTTATAGCTGTGTGACGTCAATGTCTCTATCGCATCGGGAGACAGACGTAGCTGACCCGCTTGCCTAGTAGTCTAAGATCCGGCATAAGAAATTAATACCCTCATCTGTTATTCAGATAAGAAATAGTTTATACAAAAGATAACATGTAGGTTAATAGAAAAATGCCAAAAATGTCAATTTTGATTCGTTCGTGTCGAGCCGAATTTTCGAATTTCGGCGTGTGATTTACGATGCGGATCAACTAAAAGTCTTCCTCTTTTCGTATCGACATGGTACGGGCGTCGCGGTATCGTATTTTTGATAATATGAGTATATTTAGATGTCGGGTTTTCGACGAAAATTTCTAGGTACTGTACTATAATACTAACACTGACATTCGATTGCGGTGGGCAAGGTTATTAGGTAAGCGAGGTAGGACTGTGGAGACATTTACGTCAGCGATTCGACCGCCTCAGCTTATGAAGAATTAGATTTTAAAGCAGTACATTTCTGGAACTACATATCGGATTGAGCTCAAATTTTCAGTGAAATAATTATTTGATGATTACTTCGCACAATTGTAATAAAAAGTGCAATATTAAATTTGACTAAATGACCCAGTATAAACAAAGTAAGAGTTTTTGTTCATTTCAATGTGAACAGTCACTCTTCAATCTCACTTTGTTTAACGTTGCCATTGATACGTTAAAAAATGTATTTCCAGTTGACATTACAAGTTTGATTTTATGGATATTTGATGGGCACTAAAGTGTCTCTTTTACTGCATAGTCCATAAAAGTAGTATTTTATTGAAATGACACTTTGGTGCCCCTTAAATATCGATATCAAATTTTGCTTTTATATAGCAACCGCATAGCAACATGATAGATATCATGCGATAGCCATAATGTTAAAGATATAGACAATAGTAATAAAATTAATGATAATTCTAAACAATCAGAATGAAAAATGTATGTTGACTACAGCAGAAATGCAGATCTACTGCCTTATCGAGATTCTTATCCTTAACATGAAATGACAGCCGCGATTGCTACATTTTTACTGTACTAAAAGAATAACTATTTTTTTTGTCTACTCAACATTTTTTAACCATTTATTACTGAAGACGTTATAATTTATTGCACAAATTAAAAATTCAAGAGGAAAACTGTTTATTAATTCATATTAACATTATTTTAGAAATTTTTATTTTTAGAATTTTCTTCCACATACATTTCCACTTCTAAAAATGAAATTGGGTGCCTTCATCCCATTTTCTTCATTAACTATTTTTTTTTAGATTACCCTGTATTTTTATAAAATATTATTTTGGGTATTCAGCAGATAACTTTCAAAGAAATCATTCGTTCCTTTCATATATTATTGATCTAAATCTGATCAAGCTAGAATATCAACGAGTAGTTCTCTTACAAACAAACTTGTCAATTTCTTTATACATTTACTATGTCTAACATTCAATATGAAAAACAAGAAAATAACCATTCTTTCTATATATTGAAGATCTAAGTCTGATCATTCCAATATATTGTCAGAAATCCACCCTTAAGAGGAAATCTTTCAAGCATCTCTAGCCCTACCTAGAGGATACTCCATTCAATACGATAAACAAGAAAATAACCATTCTTTCTATATATTGAAGATCTAAGTCTGATATGCCAATATATTATCAGAAATCCACCCTTGCATATCAGACTTAGATCTTCAATATATAGAAAGAATGGTTATTTTCTTGTTTATCGTATTGAATGGAGTATCCTCTAGGTAGGGCTAGAGATGCTTGAAAGATTTCCTCTTAAGGGTGGATTTCTGACAATATATTGGAATGATCAGACTTAGATCTTCAATATATAGAAAGAATGGTTATTTTCTTGTTTTTCATATTGAATGTTAGACATAGTAAATGTATAAAGAAATTGACAAGTTTGTTTGTAAGAGAACTACTCGTTGATATTCTAGCTTGATCAGATTTAGATCAATAATATATGAAAGGAACGAATGATTTCTTTGAAAGTTATCTGCTGAATACCCAAAATAATATTTTATAACAATGATGTAAGCAGAAATACAAGATATTTATTTTTTAAAATACCCTGTATTTTGTTTTCTAAAAGTATATCAGGTCCTTAGCAATAGTACCACCTATCTGCAAAATATGATTTTTCTCCTTTAAATAGTGTATTAGATATAGCAGACAGACAAACAGACTGAAGAAATGAAAAAAACCTTAATTTTACTTCCACATCCAGTGGAAGTATAGTAACGACAAAAAAATTTTTAAAAATTTTTATTGTTCAAACAGGCTTAGAATGTCATGAAACGTCGAGATTTCAAGTTTGAGCGAAAAAAAAAATTCTGTCTGTCGGTCTGTAACTTTTTTTGTGCGCACGTTTACTCTGGAACCGTTTGAGATATTGACTTGGAATTTGGTACACATATGTACTTTAACGAGATCTAGAACTAGATTATATTTTCATCTTGTTCCGTCGAAGGGTTGGGGGGTAAATTGAGGTAAATTTTGAGTAAATAGGTAAATCAAGCAGGTAAGAGTTCATAAAATTGATATTTAGAATAGACAAGAGAAGCTAAGGTCTCAAAAAAAATTTTAGCATTAGCCACCCCCATTACCACCCCCACCCCACTATTAAAGGGGATGAAAAAAAAATGTGATTTAGTGTGTGTACAACAACCAGAAACCTCAAAATCTTTTTTTGCTTTATCCACCCCCCCACTCCCACCCCCTGTTACCAGCCCCGCCCCACTACCGATGTGGGGTATCGTTTTATGGGTTTTTGGGGTAGAGGATTTCAAATATTATATTATTAAAGTTACATAAACGCTTATTTCCAGATACAAAATTTTTTCGTTGTGTGACTTGGATAGAAAATCCGGATGTGGAAGTAGTGATACCTTGGGCAGCGGTTTTTGTAATAATAATATTAAACGTGAAAATCTGAAGAAATCTCGGAGAGTGATATTTTCAATATTATAGTACTTATTCCCTTCGGCAAACGAGGGAATTAAATTCATCCTCATTCTCATTCCTCATTTTGAACATAAGGTTTTTGGGTAATTCTGAACAAGTTTCATTAACGAAATTTTCCGATAAAAAATGCCTAATATGATTTTTTGATTTTTTCCACATATTTTGGTACCGCAGATAGGTGGCTTTGCATTTATAGAAGGCGAAAGTTTTTTTGGTCATAATTAGATCCTAATCCTAATACTTGAATAAAATTTGATTCAAATCGAAAAGAAATAAAAAAGTTATAAGGGCGTCTTCATAAACTTTTCATATAAATTTTGTTATTTTCGAATTAAACACTTAAACATTAAAAATAATATTACATTAGAATTATAAAGAAAATTTTTCCGTCTTGTAGTCGAACATTTAATAAAACATAAAAGTGCATGGAAAATTCAAATATTCGCAACGAATGTAAATATACAAATTAGTGTTTAAAATCAAGGGAAATGTTGTTTTTTGATAATCTGAATATATATGCTAAATTTAGTAGATATCAGAATTCCGCTTAAGTAATAAAAGTATATTAATTTACCAAAACCGCAATTATAAAATAATTCGTTATTTAAAATAATTTTTGTCGGACTAGCATACCAATTTTTTTGTAGGACACTATTTTATTTGAGCAGATAATACACTAACCTATCATGTGTTATCTTTGTCCTACAGTTACTAATGATGAAAGTGGAACTGACAATTTCCGAGCCTAGGATTGGAAAAACATACCATTCAATTTGTAGGACAATGTGGCCATTTAAGTTTAAAAACATTTATTAAGCAATAGTAAAAAAATCAGCTGGTTACTAATCATTTTTGTGACCTCGTTATTTGGGCATATTGGGAGTGGGGGACGCTTCGGTCAAACCATCGATTTTGTAGAACAAACGTTTTCTCGTGTTTTTTATCAAATTATCTCAAGATTTAACTAATAAACTGACTGTTACTAATAAAATTTGAACAATCACCCAATCGACATATATACACCCAAGCGCAGTTATTAGCTATCACTACCGAGAATTTTCGCAAAGAGAAAAGTTGGGCGTCTCATTAAAACGAAGCTACTCACGAAAATTCGGCCTGTTACTAATCTTTAAAAAAAATAGGGCGCAGTACTGTGGACTATAAATATATATTGTGTTATATAGACTGACCTTTGTCTATACCTGTAACTATTTCAGTTTTCCTTTATATTTATACTTTATAAATTGTTAGCTAAACTCTTAGCATTTAATAGGCATGTACATTAATATTAGTTAAAACCATACATTAGAGCCCCTAGTACCAAAATCGGATTTTTTTTTATTAATAAATATTTCAATTTTGTCAATTATTCCTAATAGAAATCACCTCAACGCAGCGAGGCTAAAAACGTTCCCAAGGTAGAGGATAGTAAAATGACGTCATCTCCTTGCAAGCATGCCGCCCTGTGTGTGTAATACGTGTTTTATCGAAAGACTAATATAATATTACTGATCAGCATGCTTTAGAATAGTTAAGTCAAGTTTTCATAAAAGCGAAATTTTAGAAGCAATTCATATTACTTTTTGGCAAATGGTCTTTTTCCCCTATTTCGACCCCGCTGAATTCGAATCTGCCGGTTGCCAAACCGAAATCCCGACCGGAAGTGAGATATTCAAGATGGCGGCCAATATGGTGCCGAAACCGGAAACCGGAGCTGTAAATCCCCCCTTTGACACAGGAATGCGTCCAAAACAAGTAATTATATGTTTTTGAGTATGGCGGTCAAGGTGGCGGCTATTACGACGCCAGCACCATCATCCCCATTTTTGACGTAAAAACGAGTGTGACGCGTCTCTATACGTGTTTTTGAGCATAAGGATTCCAAAAATTACCTCTAAAACAACATTTGAACTATACTTTTAATTCAATTAGGAAAAAAAAGCTACATTTTTGGGGAAACAAAAGCTTACATAAACAAAAACATACAAAAATTACTGTGTCTCTCCAGAATTGAGACAGGTACGTTTGCAGGGAGTAAAGAGTTTTAAGCAAGGGACATTTGCCTTCCTACAACTGCAGTTCTTCGAATTACAAAGTTCTTTACAGTGGCAAATGACAACTTCTGGACACGTCTTAGGAATGGGGTCCAGTGTCATGAATCGTGGGACAACTTGACCGCCGTCAACGGCCCAGCCGCAGTCTTCAAGTGATGGCAGCGATGGCGTGGGAAGATGAGCATTCTCCCATACTCATACCTGTCAAATTACAAATAGATTAAATAACGTTTTCAGTCTTTTATGTACCTGTTATAATTCAGAACTCACTTGGTAGTGGCACCTTCTGATGTGAAGCCGAAGGGCATCTGTTGTAGGAGGGAGTGCTTCTGGCTTTTTCACAGCTCCAAATAAAATACTGCGGGCATCATCTGCACACGCAACGTTAGGATCAACCTACATTAAACAAAATTATTGTTAGAATAATTTTTTTTCATGAGATACCGTTAACTCAACTTAAAAACGTATGTCTATGTACCTTATACAATTTGACGACGAAATCCTGTACGATCTTGAGAACATTCTCACCAAGTGGCCAGCATCCAAGTCCGTTCAGAAGCTGGCAGTTTTTGTCACAAAAAACCTTCCAGGCACCTATCTTCGTTATGGATGCAAGTTTGGACATCGAGTCATAACCAGTAATTGCATGGAAAGCCAGCAAATGGGTGATTTGCTCAGGTGAAAGCTTCTTGCAAATGTCATGCACTGGAATGTATTTGATGTCCCGCGCAGTGCTACTCATAACCCACAGATGCGAGCACTTCATTTTGGCAAAGTGGTGCGCAAGAAGAAGCACTGCATCAGTGTCTCTGGTCATTACAACAACATTGTCAGCTGTACTGTCAACGGCATGAAGAGCCATGCGAGTATCAGTTTCTTCGCGTGATGCTCTCAGGGAATCAACATTGCGAGTTGGATCGGTAGACTGAGCATTTGACTCCTCTGTGAAGCCTCCTGAGAGCACCACTTCAAAATCACCAAAGTCGTGCTCTAGGATTTTATCAGACAAAAACCTGCACAAGTCAGCTTTGTTTTCTGAAAGGAATAAAAAGCTACTCCAGTTCTTTGGCAACGGCAATCAGTGATGTTCCTGGAGCAAAACTCTTGGATCTTTTCTTCCTTGTTCCAGCTTTCACAGATTGAGACACATACCTGTCAAACACAACGTGAACCTCACTGTACTTATATCCATGACTTAATATTCTTTTAATAAAGCAGTCAGCGTAGTCACCAAATGTCTCAGCTTAATGAGGACGGCCCAGATACAACACAAATGCTATTCCATCGATAATGAGGATTGAGTTAGATTTTTGGTTTACAGGTAGATGTTTTGGGCAATCTATTCCCTTGACAATTTCTTTCACTAGAGAAGATTTTTCTGCTGTTCTCAGCTAACCGTTTACTAATGTTAACGATATAGGAACCTTTGAAAGCTGATGCTTTAGAATTTTTTTAAGATCAATATTTCTTCCCCCATCATATGCTGCGATCAATACACGCAAGAAGTGTCTGTCCGTGTTCATAACTTGCTTTCTATTAGATTCTTGAGAAATGTTCTCCTTGTAAAGATCACTTAAAGTAAGTGCCTTGTTCTTATGTAATGTTGCATGGTAGCTAACTGCAAACTTGCCAGTTTCTTGACATTTGACAAGCCTTTGTCTAACAAAGTCTTGAACCAATTCTACTCCGCAATGTTTTGCTGTAAGAAGAGCTTCAGAAATTTTTGGTGTGGTGATATCCTTAGTGGCTACATTGCTTACTACTGTACAAGATCCATTCACAAGATTGCCTCCTCATCTTTAAAATTTTTGAGTAGAAAACCTAACCAATGTTTTTGTTCAAAGGGGGGGGGGGGGCTTTACAGCACCGATTTCAGGTTTCGGCGCCCTATTGGCCGCCATCTTGAATATCTCACTTCCGGTCGGAATTTCGGTTTGGCAACCGGCAGATTCGGATTAAGCGGGGTCGTAATAGGGGAAAAAGACCATTTGCCAAAAAGTAACATGAAATGCTTCTAAAATTATTACAGAGAGCTTTTATCGAGATACTAAACTAGAACCTCTGTTTGCAAAATTTAAAGACATTTTGATTTATGATTTTCGAATTACGGCGCCCTAAATTTATATCTTTGAAATATTAAATAATTAATAAGTTTTAAACGAATTGTATTTCGAAAAATAGTTATTCTTCATTTTCAATTTAAAATCAATTTTTCTACAACCCAGTGGCATCTGTACTTTCAAATTTCTTTGGCCAAGAATTTTTATTGAAAAATTACCAAAAATAATATCAAATAATTTGTAACTTGGAAACGAATTTTTTTACGAAAAAAAGTAACTCCTCACTTTCTATTTAAAATCACTTTTCCTATTACCCACTACCATCCATGCTTTCAAATTCGGCAATCCTTAATGCACGAATAATTTACAGGGCAGCTGGTTTAAAATGTTTGGTAATTTTTCAATGAAAATTCTTAGTCTATGAAATTTGAAAGTATGGATGACGCAATTTTGTAGAAAATGGTGCGGGAGCTAAGTGGCTTTTTCGGACACTCATCGTTACAAGCATTTTCTATGCGCTGATTAATTCTATCGAACTTAAATAACGACAAAATAGACTTCTGGCATATGTCAGCCCGTCGAGTTGACCATGGTTCAAGATATAAAAATCAGTGAAATTATATCATCGTTACAAAGCCAATTTTTGTTTGTTTGTACACATTTTATGTTTAGAATGAATAAAATAAGATCGCCAGAAAGTGTGGGCCATCAGGGGCGCAACCAGAAAGGTCAAAGAGGTAAAGAAACGGAGTTATATCCTTTACCTCATCATCGTTACAAACTTTTTTAAGGTTGAGCATGTTTATTTTAATGTTTTGAACACAGAAAAAAAATTCCCAGAAAGAAACTCCCGTCAGTAAGGCTAGCCAGAAAGAAAATATTTAGGATTTTTTAAGAAAATTGGATTTTTTTTCGCATATTTCATATCAGAAGTCTAAACTCATCGTTACAAGTTCTGGCTCCTTTTTAAAACGTAAATATAAGCTCCTTCAACAATAGAATAGCCTCCCCGTAAAGTTCTTAGTGTCAACAAAAGTACCACAGGCTCTTAAATACAGGAATTTAACACTTTCGGCTAACTTGACTCCGTACCGTGCCTCTGTATTGTATCATTATTACCTTTTTGGCTGCGCCTACTGATGGCCCACACTTTCTGGCGATCTTATTTTATTCACTCAAAACATAAAATGTGTACACACAAACAAAATGAGCCTTGTAACGATGACATGATTTCACTAATTTTTAAACAGTGTTCGTGACGCTCCTGACAGGAGGTGCCCCGCCAGAAGTCGATTTTATGAATCGTTATCATCCATTAAACCATAAAAATATCTCAAAGTTCATAAAACGATGAGCTGCCGAAAAAGCCACCTAGCTCCCGCTCTAAAAAGTGAGTTTAAAAAGAAAATGAAGAATGACTTTTTTTCGAAATAGAATTCGTTTAATATTTGAAAAATATAATTATAGGGGGCCGTAATTCGAAAATCATGAATTAAAATATCTTCAAAATTTGGATGTAGGAGTTCTAAAGCATGCGGATCAATAATATTATTAGTTTTTAGATAAAGAACAACAGGTCCGCATTACACACACAGGCCGGCTTACCCGCAAGGAGGTGACGTCAAATTACTAGCCTATACCTTGGGAACGTTTCTTAGCCTCGCTACGTTGAGGTGATTTTTATTACGAATAACAGGCAAAATAAAGATACATATATTTTTTATTGTTAAATTAGTTTATATTATCGATAAGTCTATCATTTCCAATTGAAATTGAAATTTTGTGGACATGCCTATTAGACAAAACATTCTTTAAGCAATACATACATGTAAATATTGTAATATATATATATATAGCTCATGTAGAGCTAAGTTAGCCACAGAATTCATTGGCTTAAAAACGTATAATTACAAAATAATTATCACTGCGGAATAGAAATGCCTATCAAGCAGGTAAAACAATTATTATTACATGTGTTGACAAAAATGAAAAACTACGCACTCGCTGTGGAAAGAAAGAAATGTATTTATGGTAGTAATTGATCACAAAGTAATAACACATTATTAATTCGGAAAATCAAAACTGTGGACTGTGCATTAGAATAAATCATAACACTTATTCCAACTAATTATCAGAGTATAAATATCCTCTGCTTAACTAAAGAACCGTAATTTTTATTAAATTGAAAATAAGAATTAAATATCTAAATATACATATATGTCAATAAACTAAACACTTTATATAATAATTCTTGTATGTCCCTGTCTGGCATGTGATTCTATGTATCGTTTAGCGTTACTGTTACTAGATGGCGATACCAAAACCGTATTTCCCTTTCATCTGTTATTATACTCTTTGGAAATACGAAAGTAAAGAGTATAATTTCATCGACACAGTTCAAAAATTGTAAATATCGCTCGTAGAGAAAAAATGATATCACTGTGTTAATCATAGAATTCGCAACAACTGTCAAAGTGTCTGCCATGGGGCCGTTTTTCTGTCAGTCTGTTCGTCGGCCCGTCTGTCTGTCTGCCTCCCCATCCGTGACGTCTCTTTTATGCTAAATAACTTAAGTGTTAGATGGAGGAAGAACCCAATCGTTTTTGAAAAAAATCGATCAGTAAATAAAAAGGTTACAATAGTATACAATAATATTTATACATCCATAAAGTACGATATATGGACATCCTACTTTTTTATATAGATATATTATTCAGGGCACTCTAAGAAAAAGTACAACTTTGACATGTAAATAATTTACTTGATGAAAATGAAGTAATTAATGCATAAATATTGTACTATGAATTTGTTTATCATCCGTATATTTTATTTACATATTTAATATTGTTTACCATAGCTCCAATTTATTCTCACGAGGGTTGCCTGCAAATTATAATGTTTATTAAGTTATTAAATTCATTTTTACTTACCTTTACCAATTGTGGTCGGTAGGGATAGAACCTGCATGTCTCCGTTGTCCGTATTACAGTACTGACTCTCTTACCAATTGAGCTATCTTAGTAACCTTTATTTTGATGCTAATAGCAGTATTTATGGTGATGTGTATGAAGTCTTTATTATGTGAAATTGAATTTCTAGCCTTATTTAAAATATATGAAAATCTTTCAGGTTCTCTTTTTTTTTCTATTTTTTCATGTGTTCCCAAACCTGAATTTTTCGAGTTACTAGTATATTTATTTATTTATAATTATTAAAAAGAACTTATTTAATTTAATTAAACTGTCACCAGTGTCACCTGAGAAGTACGAGTAGTTGTTGAACAATGTAATATTACATTAATTCAGTGGCGGTTCGTTAAAAAAATAATGTTTTCCCCAGATCTCGAAACTGAAGAGCAGAGAGGGAGAAATCCGAAATTTGATGAGCGGTGATGGGGAAGTCAGGAGTCAATTATTTTAAGAATTAAAGTTTTAAGTTGAGGTACTTATACAAACCTGGGAAACGTGTTGGAGAAAGAACGGTAAAGGTATAACATCGTCATCTACAACATAAATAGAATATTTAATGGTCTAAAACAAACCTAAAATTGAGAAAAAGTATATTTGTACATCTGTTTTATAAGCAATTATCATCTTAAAAAAAAAGCAGCTAAAAAAAACGGGATGAGTGGGGATCGAATTGCCGACCTCCTGATTTATAACTCCGGCGGAGACTAGTTGTCACCCGGGTACCTTAGGTAGAAAAAATGGGTAGGTAAATTGTCTCCGGGTCATAAGTAAGTTGTCTCCGAAATGCAACAGGTACCTTGATGAAATTTTATTGTGGATTCCAATAATAATAATTATTCTTCTAAGTAAGTAAATTTTAGGTATCTATTAAGGTTACTATTTATACTAACATATTTTTGAAAACGTCTTAGTTTTATAATCTGCTTTGATGATTGTATTTGGGCTCTCTATTTTATTCAGTTGTTGTGCGAAAATGAATTTACAAGTGGTTTCAAGTGAAAAGGGAAAAGTGCTTTTGGTTATAAATGGACATACGTTTTCATTTCAAAAGACACTAGCTGAAGGTGTGAAACGATGGATATGTACATCAAGAAAAACTGTGCAAAGCATATGTTAAAAAACACGGACAAGAAAATGTAATTTTAAAATCAGTGTTGAACCATAACCATGAGAAATTGTCCAATCCCTTGTCTCTAACCACACAAGATATTAATTTAGTAAGAAAAAATATGTATAATGCACGAAGAGCGATGATGCCAGCCCTGCCAAAAAACGTCGAAGAAGTACGCATATATTTAGAACAATGGCTTGTTAAAACCAACAAAAACGAAGATTTTTTAATGAGAAACGATAGAAGTAATAATATCGTTATGTTTTCTTGCAAAAGTAACATTGAGTTCTTAATTAATGCCGAAGAACTGTACATGGACGGTACATTTAAGTACTGCCCCAAATATTTTTTGCAAATATTCACAATATTTGGTGTAAAAAATGGTTATGTTCCCCTTGTATTTTTTCTGCTACCAAACAAACAATATACAACATACAAGACAGCCTTAATGTATTTAAGAGAAGAAACATATACAGTATGTAATACCAATTTTTCTCCATACAGAATTACAGTGGACTTTGAAATTGCAATTCACAAATCAATACGTGCAGTGCAGTTTTAAGTGTTTTAAGTGTTAATTCGAGGATGTCGTTTTCATCTGGGGCAATCATAGTATAGAAAAATACAAGAAGTTGGATTAGCTGCTGAATATAACGAAGGAGCGATATTTACAATTTTTGAAATGTGTCGATGAAATGCAATATACTCTTTGCTTTCGAATTTCCAAAATGTATAATAACAGATGCGAAAAAAATGCATATGACAGTTTTGTAGAGAATTTTATAAGCTTCATTTTTTTATGTAAACATAATTTCGATATCGCTAATGGTTAGATAGATTTAAGCAAAAAACTGAATCAGAGCGCCATCTTTCCAAGATGGAAGCTCGACCGCAACAGTTTGAGCTGGGGATTTTTAATATGTTTAATAGTAAACCTTAATGAGCATCTTGTCAATTTTAAAACTTCATCAATTTTTCCCTCTAATTTTCCCTATTTGACTGGAGTAATAGGTGTACCAAATTCCAAGTCAATATCATAAACCATTCCAGAGTAATCGTGCGCACCAAAAAAGTTACAGGCAGACCGACTGACAGACATTTTAAAATCTCGACGTCTCGTGATATTCTAAAGCAATTTGAACAAAAAATTTCATTTTTCATTTCATTATTCTTTTACCATTACAACTTTGATGTACAACTATTGAAGGAAAATTTGGCAAATATTTATGTAAATAACCACTCATGTGCTGAAATTCTCATTAATGACTTTGTTACTGCACTGAATACAAAAACCTAAAACGGTAAAATTAAATAGTAAGGTGCTACAGAATAAATGGTACAATGAAAACATACAAAATATTTCTAAAGAGAGAGATGTCTGCTATAAAAGGGCAAAAATAACGAAGTTAGAAGAGGACTGGAACAAATTTAAGAAGAAAAGAAATGAAGTTACTAAAATGATAACGACTGCAAAGAAAGAATATTATGAAAAACAAACAGATGATCTTAAGAAAGATCCTAAAGAAATGTGGAAAACTTTGAGAACAATTTTAAAACCGCCTCCAAAAACTAATGCAGAAAGTATATACTTTGAAAATGTGGAAAAAGAAAATGAAAAAGAAAAAATACCAGAAAAATTTAATGAGTATTTTATAAACAGTATAACTGATATAGTAGATAGTATTGATAAACCACTAGAAATAAATGACATACCTAAAGATTTCAATAATAACATGAAATGGGAATTGTTTCAAGAAATAGATTATATTCATTTAAAACAAATCGTTTACAATTTACCAAATAAAGCAGGAACAGATGAAGGTATAAGTGTTCAAGTTATAAGAAATGCATTTGAAATAATTGGAGAAGTATTACTAAGCGTTATAAATTACTCACTTCGTACAGGTAAATTTCTAACACATTGGAAAACTTCCACCATTCTACCAATCCCAAAAGTACATGGTACGAAGAATACCCACGAATTTAGACCACTTAATATTCTACCCATTTGTGAGAAAATTCTATAAATTGTTGTAAAAGAACAACTTGATAACCATCTTGAAAAATACAACATAATGGTACAGGAACAATCAGGATTTCGAAAAAATCATTCTTGTGAGACGTCTTTACAAAATATAATAACGAATTGGAAGGAATGTATAGATATAGGATGTGCAGTTGGTGTCATCTTCATCGATTTCAAACGGGCATTTGAAACAATAAATCGTGTAAAATTAGTGGAAAAACTAAAAATGTATGGTCTGAATGGAACCGTTATAAAGTGGTTTCAAAGTTACTTGATGGAACGTTTTCAAAAAACTAAGTATGGGTCTGAAGTATCTGGGAAGAAAGAAACGAAATATGGAGTACCACAAGGATCCGTACTGGATCCAACGCTATTTAGTGTATATATTAATGACAAAAAAGATGCAACAAAAAACTGCTCCATAAATTTGCCAATGATACGTTGTTATTTGAAAGTGGAAAAGATATTAAAGTTATTGAAGATAAGTTAAATGAGGACCTACAGTTGATGGACAAGTGGATGTCATTTAATAGCTTGAAATCAAATTCCAATAAATCCAAGTGTATGTTAATAAATAATGTTTGTAGTAATATAAACCAAAATTTAAATATTGATATGAGTGGAGATACTAAGATGTAATAGTGGATAATAAACTAAATTTTAAAGCACATGTACAATATATTTGTAAAAAAGTTGCAAAGAAAATCAATTTTTTACCTAGAATTAGTAATGATATATCAATGTTAGGCAGGATAACTGTATATAAGAGTATTATTTCTCCTCATTTTGAATATTGTGGTTCAATTCTATATTTCTTAAATCAAACGGATATACAAGTTTTACAAAAACTTCAGAATCGAGCGATGCGTGTTATTTTAAAATGTAATAGATATACCCCTATACGAAACATGATAGAAACATTGCAGTTTGTGTCAGTAAAACAACGAATATGTTACAATACATTAATTTTTATTTTTAAAATAAGAGAGGGACTGTTGCCTGAATACTTACAAGACCGTATCACTTATATATCTGAAAGACATAATCACAACACTAGACAAGAAAATGATTTTTATATACACTTTAGGCAAAAAAGTTTCGCACAAAATTATTTCTTTTTTAAAGGATTAATAATGTTCAATGCTCTCCCTAACGAGGTAAAACAAATAAAGAATTTAACTACATTTAAAAGAGAAATCAATAGATATGTTAAGACTGGTTATTAAGTATCATTAATTTAATTGACGATTTGCACGAAAGAAAGTTTGGTAAAAAGTTTCATGGCGGACAGTATATTGGTATCACTGTAATTAACTGCACATGTTGACCAACTTGTCTAATCTTTAAACTTTGCAACAATTAAATATCTATAATATAATAATCATAACATTGTTTTCATTATCTTTAATGTTAAACCTACTTCCACTGAATATAAATCATCTTTATTAGGTTGTTTCGTAGTCTACAATATTTAAAAAATGTCAAATTATGCAATTTGTCAATCACTGCTGCCAACTCTTCTAGTAAACTGAGAGTTGGAAACAGTGTTTGACAAATTGAATAATTCGACATTTTTTAATATTGTAGACTACGAAACAACCTAATAAAGACTATTTATATTCAGTGGAAGCAGGTTTAACATTAAAGATAATGAAAACGATTTTATGATTATTATATTATAGGTATTTAATTGTTGCAAAGTTTGGAAATTAGACGAGTTGGTCAACATGTGCAGTGAACAGTGCTGCCAATGGCAGGGATTTTTCCCAAAAACCGGGAATTTTAGAGTAATATGGGAAATTCTGCGGGAAAAGATTTTCTGTGGGAAATTTAGGGATTTTTAACATTGTCCTGATTGTCCAAGTTTATTACTATAGCGGACACTGTAAACACGGCTTGTCCTCGTCTGAGGGCCGGTTTTTCAATGCGAGGTTAAGCACTTTATCATACAGATAAACTAACTAGAAGTTTAGATTGTGCTTCTGTTCTAAACATTTTAATATCGCAACTTTACATTCTAAACTTCTAGTTAGTTTATCTGTATGATAAAGTGCTTAACCTCGCATTGAATAACCGTCCCCTGTTAAGGCCATCACACACACACACGTCAGCATAATGCCAGGGATTACAACCAATCATGGACGATATAAATAAACATAGTATTCTTTATACCTACTTTGCTATTGCATTATGCTGAGGTGTATGTGCCTTTACATAGTAATATTTGGGCTGAAAACAAAATTATTTATTTTACCTAAACATTTATTTTTATTGAATGTTTAATACCGTTTATTTTAATATTGTTAATTTTTTTAAATCTTGTATATTGTTTTTAGCGCCAAAGTATATAAATAAAATTTGGTTAAATACATCAAAATAAGCCTATACTCTATTTTAATTTCGTTTTTTCATTACATACTAAAATTTTATATACAACTGTATTAGATGTTGATTTAATACAAAATCGACATTTTAGCCGGGAAAAAGCGGGAATTTTTAAAGTTTGCTGCGGGAAATTTCAGTTATTAGAATTGGCAGCACTGGCAGTGAATTACAGTGATACCATTATACTGTGCGCCATGACACTTTTTACTGAACTTTCTTTCGTGCAAATCGTCAATTGTACCTGAAAGTAGTGATAATCTGTTGGTATTTTTTTGTTGTTTCATTTATATTGTACAAAATGTTACATTGTCATTGTATTTTTTTTATAAATAGCAGTTGCTAAATAAATACTTTACTTACAATACTTCCACTCCACCACGTGGATTTGGAAGTAAAACATACACATGAACTTGTAGTAAGCAGTTACATAAACCAAAACTATTATAAATTAACCAATTTGTACCCTAATAGCCTCAGGATAAAAACGCTTTTTTCAATTTAAACAAACGACACGGTTAATGTATTTAAGTAAGGACGATGTAATTTTTATTAATTAAAAAAACTACGCCTTCCTGTTTTTAGCTTCATTTAACAATGCACTGTATATAAGAGAATTGTTAGACAACATATTTATTCAGTTTTATCATTTCCATTATAATAGCCCAATTATAATAGTCCAGTAGAATTAGTAAAGAAGAGACTGAAATTTATTGTAATTCGTTTCAGGATGCCACGTGGATTAAACGATAGTTTTATTGATTACGAACATGACCCCGAATTTGGTCCACTTTTTGACCGCCGGAACATTGTTTATTTAACGATTTATTATTGAAAAATTCCAAAAAATCGACTTTTTTAAAGATAGCTCAAAGACCTTTGATGATAGGTTTTTCAATTCGTAGATACTGTTATAACTTTCAAAAACGGTTAATTTGAGATATGTTTCGTTTAAAACGCTTGAAAATTTGTTTAAATAATTGCAAAAAACCGCGAAAATGTTAGCAATTTGCAAATATTTTTCATTCTTTAACAAAAGCACTTTAATGCTTGAAATTTTGGCAAAGTATGTCTTTTATTACCCCAAACTTATCCCTAAAATTTCATTAAACAATTTTAATTAGTTTAAGAGATATTCAATTTGTTTATTAAAAACATAAATAATGTAAAATGCAAATTCACCCAGTTCCCGTTATCGTAGAGGGTCGACCCGGACATCATTCTTTTTGTTGAGACTTAAACTTTATGTTTTCATTAATGGTAAATCAAATTTGCATTATTTTCGACTTCAAAATGGCGTTTGAAAAGTGTCACATTTTGAGGTTAGGTTTTTTGCTAATAACTTTTAAACAAATGAAGATTTTGCAATATCGTTCTCATGTCTTTGTTTCTGAGGTTCCTTCACATATTTTCAAAAAAAAAAATGACTAGCCTTACTAGAAGCCGAGATGATTTTTTTTTTAAATAAATTCGTAAAAAATTTTTTAACAAAAATAATTATTTATAACAAATTATTGTTTAATTAGGAAAAAATCGACATAACAGATATTATTTACATTATTTATGTTTTTAATAAACAAATTGAATATCTCTTAAACTAATTAAAATTTTTTGATGAAATTTTAGGGGTAACTTTGGGGTAATAAAGGACATATTTTGTCAAATGTTTCAAGCACTAAAGTGCTTTTGTTAAAGAATGAAAAATATTTGCAAATTGCGAAAGTTTTCGCGGTTTTTTGCAATTACTTAAACAAATTTTCAAGCGTTTTAAAAAAAATTGAAAAACCTATCGTCAAACGTCTTTGAGTTATCTTTAAAAAAAGTCGATTTTTTGGAATTTTTCAACAATAAATCGTTAAATAAACAATGTTCCGGCGGTCAAAAAGTGGACCAAATTCAGGGTCATGTTCGTAATCAATAAAACTATCGTTTAATCCACGTGGCATCCTGAAACGAATTACAATATGTATATTTGCTAATTCCACTGGCCTAAAAGGCATTTAGATAAAAAAAAAGGTGAAAATAACGAATTTAAAAGTTCACCCATTAAAAAAGTGTGCAAATCAATTAAAAAAAAAACAAAAAAATCAATATTTTGTCAAATAATATTTTGAAGCTGTAATGATAAGGCAAACAATTTAAGTGATAAACTTACGAAAAAATTAGTACAGGGATTTTTGAGGTCACTTATTACGACTCTGATTTTATGATTTTATAATTTCAAAATTAGAAATGGCGATACAAAATGACTGTCCTGAACTTGAAAATTATGTAAACATCGTAAAAAAATACATAAAAATGTTGTACTTAATAAGGTCGCTGCAAACAAATTTCACATTATAAATTTAAAAAATTCAAGATGGCGGATTCAAAATGCAAAATGGTTGAACTAAAGGACCCCGCACACATTATAGGGGAAAAACGGCTTCCGTCAAATTGGCCGAATTTTTTATATGACATTGAATCATCATCCCTATAAAAAAATTTTACTGGACCACAAAGAGTTGACAAAATCGGGATTTTTCGATTTCGCGTATGTCACTGGAGATCGGCGTATTTTGTCGCTACTATTCACATCGGCGCAGGCAATGTGGTGTTTTTTATATATACATATTTAAGTTTATGTAAAATATAGGGTTGTGCTCCGCTCTCTGCCTTGCCCAGGATCAACGACGGGGACGGCGGATTTCTGATTCCATGTGTAGTTTGTCAGTGTTGTGAATAAAAGTAATATTTACAAAAAAAATAAATAATAATGAATGGAGATTATTATTATTATTATTAGTAATAATAATTGTCACATTATATTTAAAAAAGGATCTCATGAGGTTTTGTGTAGAATACAGCAAGGGGTATCAGATGATTCCTTGAAAATAATATTTGCTCGTTGATCCTGGGCAAGGCAGAGAGCTATATTTTACATAAACTTAAATATGTGTATACAAAAAACACCACATTGCCTGCGCCGATGTGAATGGTAGTGACAAAATACGCCGATCTCCCGTGACATACGCGAAATCGAAAAATCCCGATTTTGTCAACTCTTTGTGGTCCAGTTTAAAAACGAGAGCTATTTGGACGCCAATATTACTAAAAATGTTTATAGGGATGATGATTCAACGTCATATCAAAAATTCGGCCAATTTGATGGAAGCCGTTTTTCCCCTATAATGTGTGCGGGGTCCATAAAGAAGGCGTACAAATTTACGTTAAAATATATTACTTTGTGGTTTTTGAGATCGGTGATTATGCATTTCAATACAAAAAATTAATGTTCCAACATTAATTACATTGATTCGCCATCGAGTATTCGGTATTACTACCGTCATCGTTTTTATCAATCTCTTTATGAGGGCAATTTAGGCAGATCTGGCCGTTGGAATTAGAACAAGGTGGCCAGCGATATAATACGGTTTTTCTGCAGCAGCAGGCTCATCCACAACACTTTTTTACATCCACAAAAAATCATCTTCATTAAATTTTCCAGAGCAGACTTCTAGTTCATCATATTTGGTGTCAAGTTACCTTGGATTTTCGGGCCCCAGAGTATAGTTCCGGTGACATATAATAATTCATCCACAGCTGAACCTGAAAGTACACTCTCTTCAAATGTTCCATGGCTGCATCCTCTGTAGGAGAAAACGAGGTTTTCCCCACAGTTTAAGAAAGTATTCGTACACTGAAAAAGGTACTTGTGTAATTTTACGTGCTTCCTCATGTAGTTCTGTGACCAGCGGTAATGACTAGAATTTCACATGGATGTAAAATGTGATGTAAAATTATACCACTGTTGTAAAAATACATGCGCAATGTGATGTGATTTTACGTATACTCTTATAATTTTTCGGCGTAATTGCGGCCATAAGTTTCAACGTGATTTTACGCGAATTCTTGACAATTCTTGTAAATTTACAGGGTGCAAGTGATTTTCAGTGAACATGAATGGCTCAAATTTATTGTTTTTAAGTATAATTTAGACACCCGTTTTTGTATTTAACCGTTTCAGAGGTGATTAAATACATAAAACCCGTTTTCACATTTTTTAACATTTCAAAACTACCTAAATACTGCTGCCCAAGGAATCACTACTTCCATATCCAGATTTTATATCCAAGTCTCTCGGAACGAAAAAAATTTGTATGTGGAAATAACTGTTATGGAACTTTAATAATATAATATTTGAAATCGTCTACCCCAAAAACCCATAAAACGATATCCCACATCGGTAGTGGGGTGGGGGTGGATGAAGTAAAAGAAACATTTTAAGGTTTTTGGTTCTTGTACACACACTAAATCACAATTTTTTTTCATCCCCTTTAATAATGCCAAAAAAATTTTTAAGACTAGCTTTTGTATATACTAAATTCCAATTTTTTTGTATTGTTACCTGCTTGATTTACCTATTTACCTCCCATTTACCCCAATTCACTTCCTAACTCTTCGACGGAATAAGATGAAGATATAATCTAGTTCCAGATACCGTTAAAGTACGTAAGTGAACCAAATTTCAAGTCAATATCTTAAACGGTTCCAGGGTAATCGTGCGCACAGACCTACAGACAGACAGAAATTTTTTTTTCGCTACAACTTAAAATGTCGACATTTCATGACATTCTAAGCCTATTTTACCAATAAAAAACTTTCAAAATTTGTTTGTCGTTACTATAAGTACTTCCACTGGATCTGGAAGTAATCATACCTGAATTCAATAAATTTGACACATGGAATACACATACACATATATACAACATGCAATTGTAGATAAATGTAAATACATGCTTTCCCAGATGTAGCACAAACAGAAAAAAATTTAATTTATGTAATAAAATCCACGTTAGGATTGTTAGGAGAATATTGTTTTTACTGTATAAAACTATATACCTACCAAAATAATACACTAAACTAAACTTAACTAAACATACATCACAGTAAATACCTTAAAATAAAACCTTATTCCCAGGCACTATGGTATAAAATATAAACACACAATATTATTTTATATAACAAGTGGCTAAAATGGTGTTTTTTTTTACAAGTGGGGCGTTTATAGTACGAGCCAAAGACGAGTGCTATAAACCACACGAGTAAAAAAAAACACATTTTAGTCTCGAGTTAGTTATTTTTTGTATCGCCATTCGAAATTAGAAAACAATATAATTTTGTAAAAATAGACTAAATACTATTGCTGTTTCCATAGAAACCAAGTTTTATATCACACTGTGAAATAAAATTTCTTTATCTACTCCTCCGATTAAAGAACTTATATCTAGATACATAATGGCATTGATTTATTTGTCGCTGAAAGACTCACAATCTAAGGCACTTCTTCCCATAAGTTGCTGATTGGCCCATCGGCGTATTCGCGGCCGATCGTGCACGATCGGCTTCAGTTCGATTATCATAATCTCAGTTGACAGTTCGGCCATTAATGTCAATAAATGTTTTTCGTGTTCTCCGACCAAAAATTGGTGAAAAAGTAATTTTATTTTAAGTTGTGATTTGCTTAATACCTAAATAATATTCTCTATTCATATTTACACAGTTTAGTGACAATATATTTTGTGCAAATAAATAGTGAAGTGCTCTGCCGTTTGCAGAAAGCAGTTTAGAAAAGAAGAAAATCAATCGTTCCATAGTCGTAACATGATGAAGTTCAGTTTACAGTTATAAAGTAAATAGCAATTAAATTTTAATATCCTTTCAATACATATTTATCTTACTGTTTTATCTTACTGTAATATCGTGTGCCTACATCACGTTATATAAAGAGCCGGTAATGCAGGAATTGCAATAATTCATTTTAATGAAAATATTTACCATTCTACACATTTTCTACACACACAACGCCACTGTTGCCTATGGGATGTGATGTTCATCTATCCATTTTAATGGACATATAATGTGACTATGTTATGAGCAAACAAGGTATATAGTGAAAAGATAGCCTGTTATGCATCTAGATATAAGTTCTTTAATCGGAGATCTACTCTTATTAGGTTATATACTAATTAATGAACTGCTTTTGATCAATTAATAGTATCCATAAACAAACAGCATGAGTTATAATGCTGAGTTATTATAACTCACTAGGTACAAATAGTACAAAACCAATCACCTTTAACTTCATGCGTAGCCTGTCCAATCGACGTAACGCGCAATACACGAAGGTGGCGCCAGGGAGGTAGTGACAGATTATTCGCGTTAATATCTATACAGATTTTCTGAAATGTCACAAAATGCTACTTTTGATTCGTTCGTGACGAGGCGAATTTTCGAATTTCGCCGTGTAATTTACGATCAAGTTTATCTGGAAGACTTCCTCTTTTCGTCGCGACATCGTACGGCCGTCCCAATGGTGTTTTTAGAAAAATATGAACGTGTCAAGATTGCATGTTTTTGCAATTTTTTCGACTCCGAAATGTAAGCTGTTTTTTTGTTATTTTTCGCAGATATCTCCGAAACGGTGGGAGTTAGCTCGAAATAAAAAACAAGCTCAAACGAGTATTTTCCATTACGAATCTTTCGCTACTATCAGAATTTTGATTTTTTTTTTTTTCGTTTCGGAGATTACTGAAATGGCCATGTTGGCCATGTACCGCAAAAAATCGCAAATTTTGAGCTTCTACACTTGGCAACTTTTTCATATTGGTTCCTACGCCAAAAGACTACTCTACTTAACTTAAATAGAATTAAATTTGCTAAAACTCTTTTTTTATTTTTTGAATTCCGACAAAAATGAAGGAATTAGAGGGGGCGGGATTTGGGACTTTTTCTTTTTTTTCGGTAAAATTTCTCACCCTGAATTTTTTTTTTTTTTTGTAAAAGTTCAGCTATTAAAAGATTGATAAGTCTAGCGCACACGATTTTCAACTCTGACTTTCTTTCTCGAGGTTCATGAAAACAATAAATAAATTGAAAATTGTTTTTATGCAAAATCCGGCACAACAACAGCTAGTTCGGAATCTAAATGCACTGGACTATTACTTCAATAAATAATACTAATACTTATTGATATTTTCACGAATCAAGACATTCTAAAATTTTGAAAACTTCTAATAATATTATAGCATGCCTTTTATTGTTACTGTTGTAATATTCATCACTTGGGTAATTCACGATCCCACAGAAACAGTGAAAATAATTTTCCATGCTTATATATTCTGAATGTAACAGGAACTGTTCAACTAATATTTATGTTAATAATCCGCTTGCTGTATAGAACAGTACCTAGAGGTAAAGAATATGTAAAATTTAGGAATAATCTCACATGTAATGATATTCTTTTATATATAATTATTGTAGTAAAAGGTATCATCTTCAGTTTCTATACCGGGTGTTGACGGAATCATTAGACAAGTCATAGTTTCCAGAGTTTTCAAAATATAAATCTTAAATTTGGCAAAAACTGCCCATTTTTATAATTTGACACTTTTCAATCACTACCGGTTTAACCGGAAAAAACTCCAAATTTGAAATTTTTAATGGAATACCCTGTATATTTTTATATTTTTGGATTCCGAAGATGATTTTAAGTATGACTGCGTAGTTTTAAAAAATTTTTGAGACTACGCTTATCAAGTAATAGTCTAGGTGCCCGCCTATACAGTATCGACAGGTCCTGGATTAGGTATTGCATAGTTTCAACGACTTAACCGACCGCCCAAAGTAAAGGCGTCTACCAGTGCTCTAGAAGAGGGGCAAATAGTGACACGCGCATCAACAAAATTGCTATTAAAAATTTCAGTACCATTTATTCAAAGGAAGGATGTAGTTGGCTCTGTCCAGCATATGTAATATTATTACGTGCTTTAATAACTGAAATTATTTAACCCGTTTTACTTTCAAAACGAGTCAAATAACTCTTTACATTTCCCGCAGACAGAGCTGCCCATGCACATGTGGTGGGGAAAGCAGGTGGCACGAGTAGGATGTGTTATACGATAAAAAAGAATAGCCTAGTTGCTTCGCTCTCGCTTGCTCTTATTGCCGTACCTAATCAAACGCTTGCCTATACTGTATAAATTGCAATTTATACATATCCTTTTCTAACTTCTTGTATGGCTTAATTACGCCTAGTCTACCACCTTTTTCCTCTCCGAAAATTTTCGTAAACGCGGTTTTTCACCTCCAGTTTTTCCGAAAGACGTGCGTTTCCCGTTGTATGAAAAATTTATAGATACTGTACTTTTACAAAATGTAGTCGCAAGAAAAATTGATGAAGCGCGTGAGAAAAAAAATTGTCCGACAAAAATTTTGGAACGTTACAGGTGTCTACCACTCAATCTAAATATGCCGAAGTAACGACTTTAAAAAATTTTGTGATAACCAGCTGATTTTTTCAAGATTGCTTAATAAAAATATGTATGATCCAATTTTCGAATTGTCCGACAAAATATATTCTCCGATTGTCCAGTCCGACGTGTGAAAATCGTCGGTTTCATGACGACCAAAAATTTATTAATAACTGTCGGACAAAAAAAATATATGTGCCTAAGACCAGTACCTAATAGAGCGGGAACTAGGTGGCTTTTTCGGCAGCTCATCGTTTTATGAACTTTGAGATATTTTTATGGTTTAATGGATGATAACGATTCATAAAATCAACTTCTGGCGGGGCACCTCCTGTCAGGAGCGTCACGAACACTGTTTAAAAATCATTTGAAAGCTTAATTAATACTCTTTTATTTTTTATGTAAGTGCCATAGTTTCTGAAATATTTAACTTCCGATTAAAGAACTAATATCTAGATACATAATTGTACTGATTTGTATGTTGCTGAGATAATTACAATTTAAGGCACTTCTTCCCATAAGTTCTTGATTGGCTAGTCGATCTATTCGCGGCCGATTCGCGTACGATCGGAAAGTTCGATTATCATAATCTCAGTTTGACAATTTTGACAGTGTCCGCCATTAATGTTAATAAGTGTTTTTCGTGTTTTTCGATCAAAATGTGGTGAAGAAGTCTTTTTATTTTAAGTTGTGATTTGCTTAATACCTAAATAATATTCTCTATTCATATTTACACAGTTTAGTGACAATATATTTAGTGCAAAATGGTTAAGTGCTGTGCCGTTTGCAGAAAGCAGTTTAGAAAAGAAGAAAATCTATCGTTCCATAGTCGTTACAGTTATACAGTAAATAGCAATTAAATTTTAATATCCTTTCAATACATATTTATCTTACTGTATTATCTTACTGTTACCTATATCGTATGCCTACGTCACATTGTATAAAGAGCCGGTAATGCAGGAATTGCAATAATTCATTTTAATGAAATTATTTACCATTCTACACATTTTCTACACACACAATGCCACTGTTGCCCATGGGATGTGATGTTCATCTATTCTTTTTAATGGACGTATAATGTGACTATGTTAGGAGCAAACAAGGTATATAGTGAAAAGATAGCCTGTTATGTATCCAGATATAAGTTCTTTAATCGGAGTATTTAACATTTACACTAAATACTTCTTCTAATAAACGTACGGATGCCATCTATATAATTTCAGATCTACGAAACAATTAATTCTACAGAAATCGGGAAGAAATTCATCCTCAGTTTAGTAGCTTTCCAATTTGTCCTCTAACATTTTTTCGTTAAATGTAATACTTTTAGAATTACTTGACGAAAACCATTTTTAATACCCAAGCTATAATCGCAATTTTCTGTTAAATTGTCAAGAAAAAACTAAATCTGAATCATATTACATTATTCCGAAGTTAAAACCTCTAGTTACTGTACTAATATATTAGACCAAGAGCTATCAACGATTTATTTACTTCATAAGCAAAATACGGATTGACCCTAGGAATATGTAGATGTCTCGCAATACAATAATCGGTTTTGTCTGATGGCCGCACATCTTGCGTTATCACAGAACGGGGGGTGAAAAAACATAAAATTTTGCATTTAATTACGTCATGAGGAAAATGGGTAAAATCAACTCTGCTGTAAAGCTCTTATATCCAGAGACACATATAAACCAAATCTGACTGAAAAGTCCCTTGCTTTCATTAAACCAGACTGATCTTAATGTGACGAAAAATTTGCATTTATTTTCCTCATGAGGAAAAATAGATAAAACCTTCATATTTCGTTAGCTTTAGGTTAACCAAACATGAATATATCAAATCGGACTGATAAAGCTCTTGTGTCCATCAGACACATTTTTTTTAAATATATTTTTTTACCTCATCAGCAAAATGAATGAAACCTTCATATTCCTTTAGCTTTAGGTTACCCAAACATGAATATATCAAATCTGACCGATAAAGCTCTTGTTTAAGGTCCATCAGACACAATTTTAAAAAAATGTATTTTTTTATCTCATCAGCAAAGCGAATGAACCCCGCATATTTCTTTAGGTTTAGGTTAGCCAAACATGAATACATCAAATCTGACTGATAAAGCTCTTGTTTAGGGTCCATCAGATACAATTTGAAAAAAATATTTTTTTACCTCATCAGCAAAATGAACGAACCATTCATATTTCGTTAGTTTTAGATTAGTCAAACATAAATATAGCAAATCTGACTGACAAAGCTCATGTTTAAATTCTATTAGACAATTTGAATAAAATTGTCATTTTACGTTATTTGTACGAATGCACAAAATCAGTTTTGAATTTGAATTTATTTACATAATGTGAGAAAGGGAAAAAAATTATTGCATTGTAAAACAAAATCTTTATTAAATAATACAGTTAAGAATATATTTGTAGGTACAAGCAAGTATTAAATATTGATGTAGGCATTATTAAATAATAGTTATAAACAACTTTATTATCTATCAGATTGATCATTGCAGCCTTCGCAGTAATCAATGGCATGTAAATAGTTAATTTCATCTTCCTTAAGATTTTCCTCACGCCTCAAATTATTCTCGATAATTTCTAGCGATTCGGGAAATTCAGGACCATCGAACCAGTGTGATGTATATTTACCCTCTTCGAGTATTCACCACTGAATCTAATGGTGATCCCAAAAGGTTAGTCTCTAAAGGATTAGTGGCATTACACCACAGCTTGCAGACGTAGTTGGTTCGTTCTACTTTTTGATATATAACTGCTTTGCAAGGTGGAAAGCTTTGTCCATCTGCATATTTTATGATTTTTTTTTCTCGCGGTTTATACGTTAGTAAAAACTTTGCTATTCGTACAGAGCTAGTATGGTCTTCGTTTCTATAACCATATATTTGACGCGTGAACTTCTCTATATATGCAGAGGTCTCTTCCGAAATTAGTTCCTCACCTAATGAGGCAAAGACTTTTTGAAAGTCTACATTTTTTTTTTCTAAAATTTTAAAGGGTCGTGATTTGCCTTTTCGAAAGAAAGCAGCCGTATAGTTGCAGCCTGTGTAGGCATGAAAGCCTGGTAAAGCTTTTGAAAGGGAGAAACATAATTTATCATAAATTTTCTTGACGTTCACGTATCGTAAATTATTTTGTGACTTTACGCACGTTATTACATTCACCCATGTCAACTGACGTGAAACAACATTTATCTTGGCAGATTGCATAAAATTTTTGACATCCTACAATTGTAACGTACTGAGCCGCTTCCCATTCTTTCATTAAAAAGTCAACAAATGATTGTTTGAAATAATTATTTAAAGGGCATCATTAAAATTTGACGGTTTCTTCATGTCTGGTCCTTGAATCGAATAATGTATTAGTCAGTCAGATTGTCCAGCACGAATATCCCTAGTGCAGTCTTTTAAAGTGTGTAGGACAAGCATTTACTTGTTAAGCCTCCCTACCATTTAATGCAATTCAATTAGTATGGGACAAATTTTATAAAATTAATTAAAATATACTTAATTTGATGGAATTTTGCCTCATACTAATTGAAATACATTAAATGGTAAGGAGGTTTACAAAACTACTACTAGCTCTGTACGACTAGCAAAGTTTTTACCAACGTATAAACCACGAGAAAAGAAATTCATAAAATATGCAGATGGACAAAGCTTTTCACCTTGCAGAGCAGTTATATATCAAAAAGTAAAACGAACCAACTACGTCTGCAAGCTGTGGTGTAATGCCACTAATCCTTTAGAGACTAACCTTTTTGGATCATCAATGGATTCAGGATGGATACTCGAACAGGGTAAATATACACCACACTGGTTCGATGGTCCTGAATTTCGCGAATCGCTAGAAATGATCGAGAATAATTTGGGGCGTGATGAAAATCTTGAGGAAGATGAAATTAACGATTTACAAGCCATTGATTACTGCGAACGCTGCAACGATGATTCTGATAGAGAATAAAGTTGTTTATAACTATTATTTAATGAAGCCTTCATCTATATTTAATACTTGCTTATACCTACAAATTTGGAATTGCAATACCGGTTAACCGGTTATCAGGACAAAAAACACATGACGATAATTACCGGTTGTTTTAATTTTTTACCGGTTATTTCGGTAAATTCTGAACTTACGATATGTCACGTATTCAACGTTTCTATTTATGTCAGTGACTAGTATTCACTAAATACACAGTGACTGTCCCAACACTGAGCACTTTTAACAATAAATAAATAATATCATAAAAAGCAAAATCCAAACACCAAGCCCTAAGAAATACAAGAGAGACATTGACAATATCTTGGGACAGGAAATTGAATATTTCACTGCCGCAAATATCCGTGGAATACATTTAGAAGTATGTTATTACCACTTCTTATTAACTTATCGACCCACCAATATCGATTGAGGAAGGGCATCTTCAGCTGGTGATATTCTATGCACAAATATCAGATGACTAACAGATATAGATTTGAAAAACTAACACTTAACGGGCTATTTTTAAAAAATATTGTATTCTTAGATTAGGTATTCATTAAATGCCCCATTTAAGTTTATGTTTATAATTTTTGTTATTTAAGTTGATATTTTTATTATTTACCTCTGAGAAATTCTCTCATTAAGTTATACAGCAGTTTGACAAAAAGAACTTTATTCAGGATACTACCCACACACAGTAGGATTTAACAGATAAAAAATACTTTAGTTGAAAAACGTTAAAGACAAAATAATACAATTCTCGATCTGAACTTTATAAACAACAGGGTCAACTGACATTACTACATTAACTGTCATTTTTGGTAACTTGACGGACGGACGAGCAAAAGTCACTAAGTAAACAGTGGCGTACGCAGAGTTCACAACTTATTATTCACAACAAAAACTAACACTTTTAACGGGCTATTTTTAAAAAATATTGTATTCTTAGATTAGGTATTCAGTAAATGCCCCATTTAAGTTTATGTTTATAATTTTTGTTATTTAAGTTGATATTTTTATTATTTACCGAATAATTATGTATTTAAATTTATTTCATTTATATTTTTTCCTTTTGATAAAAAACCTTTTGTTTGTTCATTATATTAAATATACGTATATAAAAATGTTTTTTGTTAAAGGACCCCGCACACCGTATAGGGGATTTCTGCCTCCCGTCAAATTTAATCTAACCCACGTAAAAATGTTCTTTTGAACCCCCTTAACAAATGTTCAAATGCAGCCAGGTCCGAGAAGGTCTTCGTTTTGAAATATGGAGCCCTAAATATCGTTCCAAATACACGTTTTAAAATTGAAAAAAATTCAATTAAAGTTGGCTTTGATTTTATGGAAATTCAGAACTGCATAATTGATTCTTAAAGAACACCATATTTCTTACTCGTGTTAATGACCCACTCGTTCTTAGATAGAAGGAAATTCTTTTTCACCGCAAACCGACCTCAAACTGTGAATTCAGCGCGACTTTCTCACTAAGAGTGTCCAGGATGATAATTAGCTGATGAAAATAACGAAAACCCCTATTGTATGTGTTAATTCCAGTTTCTCAAAAAGTATTTATGATCGTGTTTTATTGGGATGTTATAATATAAGCTCGAGATGATACACAGCTCGTTTTTTGTATCCTTAAATAATTTTTGGTAACGCCATATCCTAAAATGACATTTATTTGACAGTTTCAATGAATCAAAACAATGCCATTATTGACAAGTGAAAAATAAATAAAAAAGTGTGAAATAAAACTTAATATTTCGTTGTTTTACCATTGGAGACAGCAATAGAATTTAGTCATTACGACAAGCAATAGAATTTAGTCATTACGACAAGGTAACGTTGGGCGCTTCACGCGATTTCGTGATTTGGAACGATCTTTAGGGCTCCATATCTTAAAATAAAGACCTTTTCGGACCTGGCTGCATTTGAACATTTGTTCAGGGGGTCCAAAAGAATATTTTTACGTGGGTTAGATTAAATTTGACAGGAGGCAGAAACCCCCTATATGGTGTGCGGGGTCCTTTAGATAATTTTGTACTTGGAAAAAGACAATTGCCATTTTCGCCACCTTAATCATTCATTTTAAAAATTACCGGTAAATACCGGTTAACTGGTTATTTACATTTTTATTTACCGATTTACCGGTTATTAAAACTTCCGGTAAATTGCAATCCTTACTACAAATATATTCATACTATATTATTTAATAAAGATTTTAGTTTTGTAATGCAATAATTTTTTTCCGTTTCTCACATTATGTAAATAAATTGCTGATGCAGGCACGGATCCAGGGGGGGGGCAATGGGTGCAATTGCCCCCCCCCCCCACCATTGGGCCTCCCTTGTGCTGTGCGAAAATCTGAAATGTCCGGTTCGGCGGCGCTGCTTTGTCGAAATCACCCAGCATATGTTTTTTACACCATTCCCAAGTAGCAAAGTAATTTTATAAAGGTTGTATAAACTACTATAAAATAAATTATTTATTTTGCTACTTGGGTTTTTTATCAGGTACTTTTCAATATTTGTCAATTTGTGCAAGTGCCCCCCCCCCAGGGAGCTCCTGGATCCGCCCATGTGCTGATGGTGTGGTAAAAAAATACTTTTTTTTCAAATTGTGTCTAATGGACCCTAAACAAGAGCCTTATCAGTCAGATTTGATGTATTCATGTTTGGCTAACCTAAACCTAAAGATATATGAGAGGTTCATTCATTTTGCTGATGAGGTAAAAAAATACATTTAAAAAAAAATTGTGTCTGATGGACCTTAAACAAGAGCTTTATCAGTGATATATGATATATTCATGTTTGGCTAACCTAGAGCTAACTAAATATGAAGGTTTCATCCATTTTCCTCATGAGGAAGATAAATGCAAATATTTCATCACATTCAGGTCAGTCTGGTTTAATGAAAGCAAGGGATTTTCAGTCAGATTTGGTATATATGTGTCTCTGGGTATAAGAGCTTTACAACAGAGTTGATTTTACCCATTTTCCTCATAATGTAATTAAATGCAAAATTTTATGTTTTTTCACCCGCCGTTCTGTGATAACGCAAGATGCGTGGCCATCAGACAAAACCGATTATTGAATTGCGAGACAACCTCTACATATTTCTAGGCTCAAACCGTATTTTGCTTATGAGATAAATAAATCGTTGGTAGCTCTTGGTCTATATTAGAACATTATTCTAACCACCTGAATACTTGTGTCGCCGAATGGAATTAATGTATTTTGATGTTTATCTTAGAAATGGAAAAAATACGGAGAAATTATTTTCAAGACGTGCTCAAGGTTGTGCTTTCCCAAAAATAGAATGGTAAATTAAATTGAACTTTGACGTTATTGATTATCGTCGGTCAGCGTTGCCAATTTGTTAATTTCATATCAGTAGACTCAATTCGATTTTTCGAAATAATTTTCATAACATGAAGTACTGTGTATCATTCTAAAATGCATTCCGAATTTAATTACAGACGAGTATGGAAGCAAGTAACGACTTAATTCATAATTTCCCTCACGGTGATATCCCTCGTTTTAGCTCTAAAACTACATTACACTAAAGCGAGGTAAATCGTGAGAAAATCACCCTTTTCGATATTTCAAAATTCTATGTTGCCGTCGGTCTGTGCATCTGTAACTGTTTATCTGTATCTGCTGGTGAAAAATCTGGAAAACGATTGCACTACGTAGGGAAATGTTATTGACTCTACTTGGACGACTGAGAAAGAAACTTAATTTTATTGAAAAATATAGGTACAGGGTGAACGACCAAAAAAAAAAAATGGAAAAAATTTTAATCGAATTTTCATATTCAAATAATATAGATGTAAACAAACAATATGGAGGTACACTTGTCACTGTCACGCGAGTTGATTGTCAGCCGCAGCAGCAAGAGTTGATCGCGGTCAATTTAGAATCTCATTGAATCAGCGAAACAGTGATTTTTGAATTTGTATTTGTGATTGGCCGGATGCAGTGAATTATGAATCGATAATTCACTACAGTGAAATATAGGTACGATTTTTCACCAAAAAGATGCTAATAATTGTCATATAATTAAATATGTGTAGAAAATAGTATATTAAAGTATAAGTGGATATTAAGGTCTTTAAAACACGCGCGATTTTTCGAGCACGAGGACGCAGCCGGAGTGCTCGACATAGAGCAAGTGTTTTAAAGACCAGTTATCCACGAATACTTTACGCTATTTTTTTTTATTGGTACACTTTGAAATCATAAATACTGGTATTATTACTACAAAAAATGGAAATAAGAATTAAGAATGTAAAATGGTTGAATTCGTGTTGTGACATCAGGATACCTGTCAGTGTCATGAAAATGAGAAAACAAAAATTAATTTGCAATCTGTCACATATGATTAATTATTGTCACTACAGTTGTCACTGATTGTATATTGCTTTAAAATGAGTTCTAACATTGATTACTTAAATAGAAAAGCAGAATCGCGGTTAATACTGCAAAAATCGGAAGACGCTTATAAAAAAGAATACGACAAGTTCATCAAAGGGATGGAAGAGCAAAAGGTAACAGATACAGATAAACGAGTTGTACTTGCTTACCTTTGATGTTGCCATGGTAACTTTAAAACACGCGCGTTTTTAAAACTTGGATTTAAACACTCTGAGGCGTACTTTAAATAAGCAAAATAGGGTACCAATAAAAAAAATATATATAAATACCGTGTCTTGTTGAGATATTACTTGGTTTTCAAGTATGCCATGGAAACAAAAGACGATTGTAATTAAGTAGGTGACATTCTGTCAAAGTGAAAAGGAGTTGCGCTAATTCTTAAATAAAATTGATTCGAAAATGGAAAATTACCCAAACGAAGTTGTTTTAAACTTGTTTGTAATCCATGGCATGTGTCAAACCATTATTCAGCGAACTATCTGTGAGTTTAATTTGAAATATCCAAACTTACCAAGGATGACACGGGGAAAGTTTTCACGTTTGAGAAATAATTTTCTAAATTTCGGGAAAGTAGCTCGACACGTTACGAAATTGAAACCAGTAACTGGCAATGAAGATAATCAAGTTACTATTCTGGGATATTTTCAAGGTAATCTTCAAGCCTCAATACGAAAAGCGTCATTAGAATTGGGTTTTTCATATACTGCAATACAAACAATTTTACACCGCCATAACCTACATCCTTTTTCATTCATAAGACTGCAAAAATCACACCCAGGTGATTTTCCCCGTAGGGTAACTTTTGCGAGGATTTATTACTCAAAATACAAGAGCACGCCGGATTCTTAGAAAACATAATTTGGACTGATGAGGCAAAGTTTTGTCAGCAATGAGTTTACAGTGGGCGAAATCGACATTTTTGGGCTTCTAAAAATCCACAAATGGTACAAATACAATTTAGAATAATCGTGTTTTGTTTGGTAATGAACCAAGAGGTACGCTATTTTATGTACGATGGAAATTTGAATGGTGAAAAATACTTGGAAATTCTTCAAAACACAGTAGAAACATTTCTCGAAAATTTGCCTTTGGCTAGAGCTGCACATTTATGGTACCAGATGGATGGGGCACCACCGCACAATACAATGTGGATACCAAATTGACATTCTTGTTCAATGACCGTCGGTGGGGAAATCGAGGACCATTTCTGTGGCCTACAAGATCTCCAGATCTTACCCCCTTAGACTTCTACATTTGGACAAAAGATTTGGTTTATTCTTCAGCAGTTCGCAACATAGACCAGTTAAGATTTAAAATAATACAGACTTTTAATAGTCCGACCCCAACAAAATCAGAAGTGCTAGACAATCTGTTGAAAGTAGAATAATAGAATGTTTGAACAAAAATGGTGGGCATATTGACCATTTACATTAGAATTCTGTCAGCATTGTTCTTGTTCATTAATAATGATTTGTTTTTGTTGTGTGTAATAATAATAATATAATAATAATAATAATTAAATAGGAATCCATATTTTTCATTAAATTGTTACCATTGACTTTTGTTTCCATGGCATACTTGAAAAATAAAAGGAATCTCTTGACAAGATTATTTTTATTTTTATTGAATAACTCGATAGAAGATGAATTTAGGTATAGGGAATGCTTAAGTAACTCACCGTAAAATTCAATTTTCTTTCGAATGGTGTCAAGCAAAATAGTAGGTGCCATTTGAAAAAATTGACTTTTTGACAATATTTGATTGCGACATTTGAAAATCGCGTGCACCCTGATGGTACATACGGGACTAGCGATGGGACGTTGGGAGTTAGCCTGGGCTGATAGTTAACTGCTTCACAAATTTGGTTCCATAATTTTCAACGGTTTACGAGATACAAATTTGTTCGTGAACTACTATAGCAACAATTTTTTTCAAAAAAATTGACATGTCAAAAACTATGAGAGCTAAGTTAACATAACATATGTCAAAAACTGTGAGAGCTAAGTTAACATAACTTAGGTTCTCTAAAGTCAGAACAGGAAGGCTAATCTAACCATGTAAAAAAAATTGTAGGTATCTATTTAAAATAAGAATGTTGGTACCTACTTTTGGCTCTCTCTATATATCTGGAGGACAGAAAATATTTTATGTAGAACGAGCATAATTGATTATGGTTGCTTACCAAATTTTAAGTTTCTAATCCAACTGCAAGTTGAAAAACTTCTAACGCACGGCCTACGCGATTCACCCTGTATACTAAATACCAATTTTATGGACTCTTGCTTGATTTATAAATAAACATTTACCTATTTTCCCCCATTTACCCCAGTTTACCTCCCAACCCTTCAACGGAATAAGGTCAAAATATAATCTAGTTCCATATCTCGTTAAAATACATACGTGTACCAAATTTCAAGTCAATATCTTAAACGGTTCCAGAGTAATCGTGCGCACAAAAAAGTTACAGACGACAGACATACCAGACCGACAGACAGAACTACAGACGAAATTTTTTTTTTCTCTAAAATTTAAAATATCGACGTTTCATGACATTCTAAGTCTACTTCAACCATAAAAATTGCACTGGATGTGGATGTGGAAGTAAAATAATTATGGCAGTAATGTTTTTGTAGTGTTAGATAGCTATAATGGATAATGCACTATATCTGCATAGAGATATCGTCGATCATTGAAGAATGCTTCAATCGTTTTGATATTCGAAGAAAACATGCCTCTGAAAATTCGTCAAGAAAATTTTCTTGCGAATAGCAAAAATAAGAACAGACTTATTAAAATGCTAAGAAAACACGTTGCTGATAATATTTTTAGTGTCAAGCAGAAGGTGATGCCGACACGTTAAGTGTACAAACAGCAATTAATATAGAATCGGAAAATGTAGTGGTTGTTGCCGAGGATATCGATGTTTTAGTTCTATTAACAGCTTTAACTCCTACCAACAGAGAAATATATTTTCTAAAACCGGCAAGAGGTCAGACATCGCAACAAGTTTATTCAAATAAAAGTTTTGAAAAACTCCTACCTATCAGTAAAGAACACGTATTATTACTTCCACATCCAGTGGAAGTATAGTAACGACAAAAAATTTTTTAAATATTTTTATTGTTCAAATAGATTAGAATGTCATGAAACGTCGAGATTTTAAGTCTGAGCGAAAAAAAATTGTGTCTGTCTGTCTGTCTGTCTGTTTTTTGTGCGCACGTTTACTCTGGAACCGTTTAAGATATTGACTTGAAATTTGGTACACATATGTACGTTTACGAGATCTGGAACTAGATTATATTTTCATCTTGTTCCGTTGAAGGGTTGGGGGGTAAATTGGGGTAAATTTGGGGTAAATAGGTAAATCAAGCAGGTAAGAGTCCAAAAAATTGGTATTTAGTATATACAAGAGACGCTAAGGTCTCAAAAAAATGTTTGTAATTAGCCACCCCCATTACTATCCCCATCCCATTATTAAAGGGGATGAAAAAAAAATTGATTTAGTGTGTGTACAAGAACCAGAAACCTCAAAATATTTTTTGTCATTTAGGTACAAGTTCATTAGTATGACATTTTGACAGAAATAAGATGTCACCAAAGCACTCTTTTCAATGAACACAATTTGTTCTTTTCAAATTGAGTTTGTTTTCAAAGACTTCTTCAAATCTTTGCGACAGTTTTCTCGAAAACTGTTGAAATTATCAAGTTCTACCAAGTGTACCTTTTTTACGCAGAAATGACTCCTACATGAGATTTTCTAGTCAAACGTGCCACAACGTTTCGTAAAAAAAGAGAAAAAATATTCATCATCAGGTATAGCTAGCTCATGATGCGCCCTCCATGTGATAGCGTCATGTAATACATACATTGTTGTTTCTTAGCTTAAAAACAGGTTCTTACCAAATTGGGAGAAGATCGGTCAAGAGGTAGTTGAGATATTGCAAAAAAAAGAAGAAAAAAATTACAATTTTAACTCCATAACAATTTACTAAAGCATGTTTGGTCCAAAGAATCTACGCTTGAACTATGGCCTATTATTAATGGTCCACTCTGTATATATTTTGTGACGTTATACTGGCAATTCTGTATCAACAATTTTTAATTTTGATTTTTTGAACATAGATTCATAGTAAGCAGTCCCGAAAATCATAAGAATCCTATTTTTTGCCGATCACATTTGAATTGTAAAAATATTTACATTTTAACATTAATTTTTTTCATAGTACCTACTTATCCCTTTCTTCGGAACATTTTTGGATATTTTTGTGAGAAGTATGTCTCTTTTGTGTTTCTGTGATTAATTAAGAAAAAAAATTAAAAATAACATGAAGATTCATTCGAAAATTGAGAATTACTTATTTAAATAATTTAAGTAAAGTTTATTGTAATCCATAAGTATTACAGAATAAACGAAATAGTAAGTGTATACAAAAAAGTAATCTGGAACAAGCTAAACTGTAACCAGTTTCTGTTGTGTTCCAGTATATACATACATACAATATAGTCCAGTCAACATAACTTGAGTGCTACTGAATGGATTTTGATGAAACCTTGTGCAATATGTTTGTAATGACGTTAATAAAAAAGGTGAAAAAAATATTAGAGTAGGAAATGATCGGAAGGGGTAGAAAACACCCCTTTTATCAAGGATTCCGTAACTTGTAGAATTAGGTCAAAAATGGAAAAAATATATTTACCTTTTTTGGCCCAAAATAAGATGTTTTTACTCTTGTGATTTTTTTCGAAAAATGCTTATTTTTCGAGATATGGTAATTCGAATATTCCTAAACATGGGGAAGGGGAAATGTAAAAGTTCAAAAAAAATCTGAAAAAATTCAGGTGAATGTATCATCGATATGCAAGACTTTTTTTTATTTGCAACTTTTCTGTAAAGTGTGTTTTCACAGAGTTTTTCCGGAAAAACATAAAAAACTACCCCCATCTTTGACATTGTAGCGTTTTAAAAATATATAATTTAAAAATTTGAAAAAAATCAGACTTATGCATTGATGCCTTCTAAACATTTTTTGTCTCTTCGAATTTTTTTGTAACTTGCTAATTTTCCGAGATAAAGGCAGTTTTTCACGATAAATAATGTACTACATTTCTTGCATATTAAGAAATACATGAAAATTCGAAAAATGAGCGAGATTTTTATATATTATAAAAAAATGTGAAACCTATATAGTTATGTACAACGTGATCTACCAGGACATGCGGAAAATTTAACAGTAGGTTGTCGCCACCGAAAGGAGTAAAAAAAATGAAATTTTTTTAAAAAATGATCAAAAAAATTACCTTATTTTTTTGTAGGAATGCGCCGCCAATGACTTCAAGTAATCTAACGTAACGCGGTACAACCATATCACTTTATCAGACTTGGGATTGACACTACTGACAGCGAAGCTGGATTATAAGATAGAAGTGACTTTTTGGTTTTAATCAAATCACACTACAAAAATACTGAAATAAATCGAAATAAATCGAAGACATTGATATCATGCTGAAATGACAAGCAGATATACGAGATATTTAGTTAAACCGGTCAATGACACGGCAGTGTAACTATTGTTCGACCGGAAGCAAAAAACGCGGCTCTCTAGGGGTCTACACATGATTCAGCGGCACGGAGCCAGCCTTGTCGGCATGCTTTGAACTCATTCGTAAAAGTGAATTGGTCCGCTGGAATTCCAATTATTTTCAATGCGTACCAACAATGTTGACTACCTGCCGCTGGATCGTGTGTAGACCTCTTTTTTTATCTCTCCGGCCGGCTTCACTTTTTATGCCAATTAAGGAAATGTAAACAACTCGAATAGTAAGTTCGTCGACCTCTTCAGAATTAGGTCAGGACTTACACAACAACAGTAGTGTATCTTCGCAAATTGACTAATAATTTAATATACTAAATTACCTCAGAATCCTCTAAAATTTTGCAGGGGCTTTCCCACATTGAAGACTAGCACACCATTTTATTTTCCGCATTTCTTGGTAGATCACGTTGTATAGTTATACCATTTTTAAAGGTTCAATACAATTTTTAAATTGAAAATGTGGAAAAGTTTTCCAGAAAAACTTTTTGTGATTTTTTGCCTGTAACTCGGAAAATTAGCAAGTTACAAAAAAATTCCAAGAGGCAAAAAATGTTTAGAAGGCCTCAATGCGTACGTCTGAATTTCATATTTTTAAATTACATATTTTTAAAACGCTACAATGTCAAAGATAGGGGTAGTTTTCCATGTTTTTCCAGAAGAACTCGGTGAGAACGCACTTTACAGAAAAGTTCCAAATAAAAAAAAATTGCATTTCAATGATGGGGACGGTAGCTCAGTGGTTTAGCGCGTCTAGCTTGCATACTGGCGTACCTAGCGAAGCAGGTTCAATCCCTGCTCATCGCGAAATAATTTTAATATAAAATTATCCCCAAGAAGTGGTTCGGACTCCACTATAAGCTGTAGGGCCTCGTTTCTCTTTACCTAACACAAAATCATTCTGGATTTTCAAGGAGTTACTTCGGTGACTTGAGAAGCGGTTAAGAAAACATTTTAAGAAAACATTTTTAATGATACATTCACCTAAATTTTTTCAGATTTTTTTTCAACTTTTAAATTTCCCCTCCCCCATTTTTAGGAATTTTCGAGTGGTCATATCTCGAAAAATAAGCATTTTTCGAAAAAATTCACAAGAATAATAACATCTTATTTTGGGCCAAAAAAGGTAAATATATCATTTTCTTTTCATTTTTGACCTAATTCTACAAGTTAAAAACCCGATCATTTCTTACTCTAATCTTTTTTTCAGCTTTTTTATTAACGTCATTACAAATACATTGCACAAGGTTTCATCAAAATCTATTCAGTAGCACTCAAGTTAGAGATTTTGGTCATTTTAGCGCTCCGTTGACTGGACTAATCTAAAATGTGTGAACAGAAAGCAATATTATATTAGCAATATTTTTTAATGTAAAAGATTGAAGTTCCTACGATTAGAAACTCAGTGAAAGAAGTTTTATGAAAATCCATTCACTATAGACGGGCTCCGAGGTAAATACCTAACTGCACTCGACTAAAATAGTGCCTGTTAGAAAATTATTTATATTTTAAGCAAATATTTTTTTGCATTTTCACACAAAACAAAATCCTCAGACAATTTAAGAATAATTCGGTGAAAGCAATCTCACAGTAAATTATGATGTATTCTAGTAACATTTCGGAGAAATAGATTCGACAATGCCCGCTGCAGCTTTTACCCGTTTTTTCTACACGTTTAGGAAACTTTCAGTTAATTCTCTTTTCTAATATTTTATGGCTGGATGCAATCTGAATAGCTTGACTGTATAGACGGAGAGCTGGCGGTCGCGGAGGTACTACGATATTACCTCCGGCTGGAATTTTGAGAAGTGGTTGGGGGGACCATCAGGAAGTGCCATCTGCAAGGATTTTGCTCAAGACCCCTGCAAAGGATACGTCAGACGACTCAAAAATGAAAAAAAAATTGCTCAAAAAATGATCATACTGAAAATTTGCACATTACCTGTTTGAAGGTCACAGATAACGTATGTAAATCGTCAGACGCCTAGGTCGCTGCCAAAGGGGCGTCAGATGCCCTCAAAGTTGTCATTTTTTTTTTTAAAAACTTTTTTCCTTACCTCCGTCTGACGTTTTAACAAATTGCAACAGAGACCATTCTAAGCACAAATTAAAATCGTCAGACGAAAATGCCGCTGCGAAGTCCCCCTACAACGTTCACAAAGTTCCAGCCCGCCTGAGAGGTATACTTTTTTTTCGAAAATTTATTTTCGTTACCTCCGTCTGACGTTTTTACATATTATCCTAGAGACAATTTTAAATACATATGTAAATCGTCAGACGAAAATACCGCTGCAAAATCCCCCTAAATTACTGAATATTGTTTCAACATCTTTTAAATTTAATGAAATACTGGTTGAGTCACTATACGTTATAAAAGAAAGTCAATTCAAGGGAAAAGTTTCTAGCACATATAGATAGATAGATAGATAGAAATATTTTATTTCCCACAATATGTATCTTACAAACTACAATGATTGTTATGGTGTACACATACATGTATTGTTAGAACTAGATACATACTTCTGGCTCTTTCCGAGCCTTAGAGAAAATATCGCCTAGTTTGACTGTGGTTTATAGAATAATTGTCTATCTCAGATAATATACTACATTATAGATAACATACTACAATAAGGTAAGAATAGTAATAGCAACAATAATAAATGGTACGTATTTAAGCTAGTAGGCTGAGACCTGCAAATTTTAAATGATATTCAATGAAATTCAATGATATTTAATAAAATCTAAGCAAATGATATGATGTAGGTATATAGTGCCATTCATATTTATTTGTTGTGGCTACTCGGATTCCGAAAATACAAATGACCTGTTGTTTTAGTTGAGATCATCCTCAAAAAATTCGTTTAAGTTATAGAAAACATTGGTTTTTAGAATATGTTTCAATTCCTTTTTAAATAGATTTAAGGACGGTTTTTGCTGAACTCCTTCTGGAAGATGATTAAATATTTTTACACCTGCATATACGGGTCCTCTTCTGTTTACATCCAAATTGTATGAGGGAGTTCGGTATATGTTTCTGTATCGTGTATCATAATTGTGGATATCAGATGGTGTGGAAAGCCTTTTTTGTTCTTTATAAATTATTATACTGATTTTATACATAAAAAGTAAAGGATGTTCCATGCAAATAAAATACGACGTATGGAATTCTGTGGGACCATGATGGAAAAGGCGAACGAAAATGAAACTTTCATTTAAAATATTTCATTTACTGACGAAAGGTCATTTTCGCCGCATGGTCGTCACAATTCATCCGTTATTGGTCCCGGGAAAATAAATATTTAAGTATGCCACACCGAACTCAGTACCCACAGAAAGTCAATGTGTGGGCTGGAATTTTAGGTAATTCAATAGTTGGCCCCTCTTTTATCGATGGCAACCTTACAGCACAAAAATATTTGAATTTGTTACGTGAACAAATTATTCCGGCCGTTCGAACTTTGGGCATTGACCTCGAAGAGATTTGGTACCAGCAGCTCATAACGCGATAGTGATATGTAGATTCCTAGACACTACATTTTACGATCGCGTTATAAGTGGAACAAGCACATATCTATTTGAAATTGTCTCTGGGATAATATGTAAAAACGTCAGACGGAGGTAACGAAAATAAATTTTCGAAAAATAAGTATACCTCTCAGGCGGGTTGGAACTTTGTGAACGTTGTAGGGGTACTTCGCAGCGGCATTTTCGTCTGACGATTTTAATATGTGCTTAGAATGGTTTCTGTTGCAATACGTTAAAACGTCAGACGGAGGAAGGAAAAAAAAATTTGAAAAAAAAATGACAACTTTGAGGGCGTCCTTTCGCAGCGACCTAGGCGTCTGAAGATTTACATACGTTATCTGTGACCTTCAAACAGGTAATGTGCAAATTTTCAGCGGGAGGTATGATCATTTTTTGACCAAAAATTTTTTCATTTTTGAGTCGTCTGACGTGTCCTTTGCAAAATCCTTGCAGATGGCACTTCCTGATGGTCCCCCCAACCACTTCTCAAAATTCCAGACGGAGGTAATATCGTAGTACCTCCGCGGCCGCCAGCTCTTAGTCTAGTACTGTTTCTTACAATTCGATATTTTGGCGAATGCGCCAGGGAAATAAGTAATACTTAACGATAAAAAAGTATCTGAAATCCAGATAAAATCACTTCATTCTAATTTCCCTATAAACAGTGATCGGCGCGGCGTATGAAAACGAGAGCATCACAAATGTCGTTTTGTCTAGTTTCGATCAACAATGAACAATCTAATATTTAACTGCAAAGTTTTAAATTAAAGGGAGATAAAAGTTTTGCTTTTTACAATTAATTCTTTTTTTTTTTTTTCGGCCGACCATAAAGTACACCCTTTCTGGAGAATTATCAGCCAAAAATTAACATTTTCTCGGGTTAGACCGGAAAGTGACATTAGAGATCGGCAATAGTTTATTGTAGTACAAGTTTGGCAAGGGCTTCATTGCAAAACGATGTATCATACGAATCTTGCACTGAAGCTTGCTACATGTGTGTTACATATTATTTTTTCTACGGTTGTGAAGTTATTTCCCTTAAAGTCTTTCCAAAATTTTAAACTTACTGCCTGTCAGATTTTATTTAAAATGATAAAGATCAAGTACTGCTCAAACGATTGTCATGACCAACAAACAAATTTGTTGGTCCAGATGTAAATATTTCTAGTATTTCTAACAATGTAAATGTTCCAGTTCTTCCAAGCAATAACTTAAGTAATTGCAATCCATGTGTAATTAATGTACATTTATAGAATTTAATTGTTAAAACCAGTTAAATAATATAAAATTCTTTAAGGTAAACACACTCATTTATACCGGTGTGTGAAGATGTGATCGAGGCGTGTGGCAAATTCTTTGCCGCACGACGCATAGTGGCACAAATCGTGATTTTCTCGTTCAAAATTATCTAGAGCACTTATTTCGCAACCCATTGGGATAATTTTTTTTTAAATACTCGTTATTTAATTTCCAAAAAACGTAAGAGAGCCGATTTCGGCATAAACTTTAACAAAAATATTTCATTTTTCATAAGTTTTTAACATTTTATAACGGCCATTGATTCCGCCATCTTGCAGGTTGGTTTATGACAATTTAGATATCAAATTCGTAATCAGCGACCTCAGAAACCCCCGAGTAACAAGATTTATGTAAATTGGATAAGAAAAGTTTATTTGCAAGTTTTATTAAGATTTAAATTAAAAATGACCATTCTGGCTAAGCTCAATAATATTGGTTAGCATAATTAAAAAATCGGCTGTCTCATGTTTTTTGGAAATTAAATAACGAGTATTTTAAAAAAAAAAAAAAATATATATATATATATATATATATATATATATATATATATATATATATATATATATATATATATATATATATCCCAATCGGTTGCGAAATAAGTGCTTTAGATAATTTTGAACGAAAAAAATCACGATTCGTCCACTGTGCGGCCAAGTGACATTTTCCGCAGTCATTTTGATGTTATTTGACTTTCAACACAATCGTAGAATAGTATATTATATTACTAGGAGTAGAACGCACTCTTTTTTTGGGATTTGCGGCTGAGGCGAAGCCGAAGCCGCAAACACTCCGTGTAATATATACTATATTTTCTTCAAGCGTATTAAAATGCAAAAATTCATTTATTTATCATAAATGTACAAATATTCAAACTACAGTCTTACATGTTGACACAATATGACAAGTGGCTAGTGGATAGCGCGCCACCGGTGGCTTTCGGTATTAACATTATGTTACTAGTAAAACAATACCCACCGCGGCGCTTTCGGAACTAACATTATGTTACTAGTAAAACAATGTCCACTACGGTGGCGTTCGGTACTAACATTTTGTTACTAGTAAAACAATGTCCCACTTCTAGTTCTATTTTTGGTGACATAATTTATACATTTTAATACGCTTGAAGAAAAAAAATCTTTCCCGATCCCTGTTGTTCTCATTGCTATGGAAACGAATTTGTGTTAATTGTTGAGATAAGTGTCAAATAGATAAACACACTTGACTTTTACAAGTTTTCAAAAGTCAATTCCAAGTTATAGAAAATATGGATTCAGATTCAGAAGCGTTACAAACAGAAATTGAAGTTTTATAATAGTGTCGGTCGTAAAAATATTTTATTTATTTAGTTATTATTGTTTGTCCTTGTATTTAGAAAATTTATTAAAAAAATAATACAAAATTGATTTTTGATGAGTGTCGGCCGAAAAAAGATATTGTATGTTACGCAACAGAAAAACAGTGTTTTGCAGGTCTCTTTAAGCTTCCCGGACTCACCTGCGGCTCGCTCTGGAATCTGCTTTGGTCGACCTTTCGGGTCTTGTAACGTACACTTCTGTGCAATAAAATCTCGTACACCTATTTTTCGTTATATTAAATCATTCTTTATTTATTTGTCAGTGTCAGTGTCATATTTTCACAATGCCAAAATTAACTAAACATGAAAAAATTTTAATTCTGTCTAAAATTGAAGAAGGATGGTCCATCAGAGCAGTTGCTAACCATTACCAATTGAATAAAAGTACTGTTATGAGTGTGAAGAAAAGTGGGAGGAGGAAGGTAGCATAAAGAGAAAAGAGAGAAGTTCAAATCTCGTTCAAGATGAAGCACTCCTTGGCTATTTGAGGAAAAATCCGTTTCAAACAGCAAGAGACGGTGTGTTCATGACAAAGGGTCTCGCCGGTTAAGTATATGGAATTGGGCCCAGCGGCTTATTGAGCTATTCATTCACATGAATGTTTCTTATGATTAGGAATGCTCAATAAAATATATAATAAACGTCTATAGGCGTCTGAAAACAAGGAGTACGCCACCTGGTGGTCTATAGTCAAACTAATTATGGGCTTTTCTGTCATTGTCTCTTTAGTGTACGATGATATCAACAATAAGTAAATGATAAACTGAGATGCTAAGTTATTAAAAATATGATAGCGTTTAAAGGGGCTACAATTTGCTGGAGCCAACCTAATCGGTATCCTTTGTAAATTGCAGGGACAACTCGTGAAAGTTGAGTTGGCACGACAATGTTCAAAGCATACCCTCTCTGATGTAGACACCTATAACCAGGCATTGAGAGGGAAAAAGCTGTTGCAAATAACCGTGGCCCGGGTAGCAATAATAATGTCCTAGACAATCACACATTGTAAGTGAAATTTTTGAAATAAGTAAATATATGTAATTCCAGTATATTTAAAAGTAATATATACTATTGCACCATGCACTATTATGTTTTAACCCCTGAATATTTCTATTTCATATTTTACAAAATACAGTTTCATTTATTTTGCGTAAAGAATTAATAAATGTGTTTTTAGTTATATTCAATGCACCACTAATTTCATGGGTATTTGAATCTGAGACACTTGTTTGTAAACATAGAGCATACACATTTATTTATTAAGTTTTGTGTTGAATATGGGTTGTATCACACAAAATATTATGTCCTGCGTTTAAATCATATTCCCCTTCATACACACACTTAGAATTTTTACATTTTTAGTGCTTTACAAATGTTCCATACATTGCAATATGCTTAACCTAAATGTCACTCATGTTTCCTGAAAAAAAAAGTGATTTAAACTACAACTGTACATAAATTTAAAGAAATATTTAAGTTTATTAATATTTAACTAGCCAGACACCGGTTATGTCGAAGAAACTGTACTTTTCAAGGGAGAAACTAGATAACCTAAAAAAAATATGAATGTTGCTGAATAATGCATTAACGTCTTGCAAATCACTTACAACAAAATCTTGTAAACCTTTAGATCATATATTATTAATGTTATTATTTTTAACGCCAAAAATAACAATAAACAGAAAAAAATCAAAATAAGTATTCTCCACATAAACAGACAAAAAGCCTATAATTAGTTCACGAGTTCTCCACTTCGGCGCTGGCATCTTAAATTCAGACGCCTATCCCCTATATTAGCAGAGCAAAATTAATTTTTTTCAAAACTATTGAAGTAATTGAAATTAATAGGAGATGTTGATATAAAATGGCTTTATATTTTATATTTTTTTTTACATTCCTATTACGTCATTTAGTATATAAAAAAAAAATATTTTTGAGGGTGCTGTTTTTATATCAACCCCTCGAGTGACACCTACCAAAAAAATTTATATTATTTAACACTAACACAATTATCGTGTGTAAAAATTACTTCAAGGTTAAATTGGGGGAAGATGCTTAAAAATATAAATCTAGGTAATGAACACAGGCACACACAAAAAAAATTAAGTGCGAAGCCACTTAATTCCTACTCATTTGGAAGCCAATAATCAAAAAAATATACTACTACTTTTAGCTTGGCTCTCAATTATTTTTTTTTGCTTGAGAAGTATTGATTTCATTAGACAATATGGTTAGGCCATTTTAATTAATCTACAGAAATATCTCCTCAGGAAAGGAGATTAGCGAAAAATGTTTCGGACAAAAGTTGTTCCATTCAGAGGGGGACATCTTTTGGACAGAATTTTCCACTACCTACCCGTGATGAGCGGGGGTGGGGGTAACTTTTGAATTTTTAATGGCACTCTTCATTTTTGATTGCGTATTCTGATTCTACGAAAAAAATTGCATAACTTTTGTACCAAACATTTTTTTCTCCCCCCCACTCTGATCAGCGGGTACGGCGGTGTAACTTTCGATTTTTCAAAATCCTGCAGGCGAACATCTCTGAACTAGGGCATTTTTAGAAAAAATGTTTCAAACAAAAGAAGAACTGAACTAAACAACTTTTGTTTGAAACCTTTTTTCCTAAAAATGCCCTAGTTCAGGTTTAGTCCAGTCAATGAATGGTTTCTAGAGGGAAATGCTGAGATCACAATTTTTGACTAGAGGGCTGTGTTTGGACCCTTTAGGAGGTAAACATACCAAAAGTCCCCGAACGTAGGAGGTGGGGGGGGGGGGATGCAGGGGTCACGAAAAAGGTCCTGGTTTTTGGTTTTTCGCTCATATCTCGAAAACGGTTAGCCCTAATCAAAAAGTGGCTATATGGAAAATTAAAGCTGACAAAATTTTCTACAATAATGTTTCTGTTAAATTTTTTCGTATCTGTTATGGTTCAGTAATGAATTGTATATCTTTTGACTGTATTCTAACTTTATTATACATTTATTATAAATTGAAAAAAAAATTAATAATCGTAGAAAAAAATGTGTACAGATATCCGTTTCACAACAGACTGAACTGAAATATCGAATAAAAAATGTCTTTGCGTCTGTAAGTGTGTGTGTGTGCGTATATACCGCTTCTTGTAAACACGATAACTTCTGTTAGACTTAAAATATTTGATTTCAATTTGTAACATATGTAAAACAGCATATTACAATAATCCCTATTGAAATTGGGCCATATCTGTAATACATGGTGATAACCAGAGGCCTACAATTCTCACTTCATAATAATGTTAATAAAAATACAATGTTCCATATTTTAGGATAACACTGATATATCATCTAATTTAAATAAAGTTGGTTTGCCTAACATACACCGGGTTTGTTGCGGTTTAGAAATCTTATACATCTTCTTATTTTTGTATGCTTAGTAATATTTTGCTCTCAAATTAAAATAAAACGTGTTTTACGTATGAGAGTTTGTAGGCTTCTGGTTATCACCATGTATTACAGATATGGCCCAATTTCAATAGGGATTATGGTAATATGCTGTTTTACATATGTTCCAAATTGAAATCAAATATTTTAAGTCTAACAGAAGTTATCGTTTTTACAAGACGGAGATACCGTGCGTGTAATTTCCCATTAGGCATGTACATTCACGTAGCGCGATAGATATGACAACACAGCTGCCGTAAATTCCTCCGTCGAGCGGAGCATCCCAGCCTGTTATTTCATTTCAGCCAGCTGGCACGCGCGATGTTGTAATTTTACTCCTTATGCCTAGCGCTCGGCTACACGCACGGTATATACGCACACACACACTTACAGACGCAAAGACATTTTTTATTCGATATTTCAGTTCAGTCTGCTGTGAAACGGATATCTGTACAAGAATTTTTTTTTCTACGATGATTATTAAAATTTATTTCCAATTTATAATAAAATTTAGAATACAGTCAAAAAAAATGTTTGGTACAAAAGTTATGTAATTTTTTTCGTAGAATCAGAATAGGTACGTGTTCAAGAGTGGAGAGTGCCATTAAAAATTCAAAAGTTACCTCCACCCCAAGCTCATCGGGGGTGGGAGGTGGAAAATTATTCTACCCAAAAGATTCCTCTAAACGGAACAACTTTTGTCTGAAACATTTTTCGCCAGTGTCCCTTCCTGAAGACTGTGGATTAATTAAAATGGCCTAACCATATTGTCTAATAAAATCAATACTTCTGAAGCAAAAAAAAATAATTGAGAGCCAAGCTGAAAGTAGTAGTATATTTTTTTGATTATTAGCTTCCAAATGAGTAGGAATTAAGTTCGCACTTAAATTTTTTTTGTACGCCTGTGTTCATTATCTAGATTTATATTTTTAAGCATCTTCCTCCAATTTGACCTTGAAGTAATTTTTACACATGATAATTATGTTAGTGTTAAATAACATAGATTTTCTTGGTAGGTGTCACTCGAGGGGTTGATATAAAAACAGCACCCTCAAAAATTAAATTATTTTTTTATATACTAAATGACGTAATAGGAAAAAAAATGCAAAATATAAAGCTATTTTATATCAACGTCTCCTATTAATTTCAATTAATTATCTTCAATAGTTTTGAAAAAAATTAATTTTAAAGTTGAGGGTTGTTGCCCCCATAACTCTGGTAATGTAGAGGATAGAAGTTTATTATATATTTTATTGAGCATTCCTAGCCATAAGCAACATTCACGTGAATGAATAGCCCAATAAGCCGCTGGACCCAATTTCATATACTTAACCGGCGAGACCCTTTTCCAGCATCGAGGTCAACAGCTAGCCGAAGGATAGGAAAATCGGAAATAAAAAACTATGCAAGTACCAAGAAGACCATATTAACAGAAGAACAGAAGCAAGCCCGCATTAAGTTTTGTTTGAATTGTGTCTATCGCCCGCTGAAGTTTTGGAACAATATTGTGTTTACCGATGAAAAAGTTTTTCAGTCTTGTAATGACGGACATATGTACAAAATATTAGGTTACATTATTTACACAATAAATACAATCGCAGTTATGTGCATTCGTATCTGTGAATTTTTCAGTCAATTATTACATCTGTTATAAATCGAAATCATTCCCATCGAATGGTGTAAAAAAGTAAAAAAAGAAAAATATGTACGTTTTTCTTCTGGATTAACATTATTCAAATACATTACTTATGACGTTTCACAATCAATGTCAGTTTTTTATAACCTATATGATAATTAAAAAAATCTAAATTCCAAAAAGACTGTTTTACACCACTTAATATTAGTGATAACTGGATTACTTGATTTTTCAAGTTTACGGAATTTCATTGCACAGAAGTGTACATTACTATTTTATTTATTTGCTTTCATCACGATTAGAGAATATTATTTTTCTAATTTTTTTATATAAAATGACACTTTTCAAAACTGTCGTAAGTGTCAAAACATCCAGTTTTTTATAAGCAGTTATGAAAAGTTCAATATTACCTAACTGGTCAGGAAAAGTTCGTTATATCATCAATTAAGAAAAATAAACAACTCTCAAAAAGAAAAAGAAACAATGATCATTCAGCACAAAATTGAATAGTGAGCCTATAAAGTGGAAGCTTTTAAATTCTAATTTCCTTCAAAAAATGTTGACAAAAGTTTTTCATTAACACCTTATGCTGTCAAACTAGAATTTCAAATAATATTATAACTTGGCTAAATAACGTTTGTCAATTTTGACATTAAAATTATAATCAGCAAAGGTAACTATGAAAAAGACTACTTAATTTTTAAGATCTTTAAATAGACCTGTTTCATTAATGTTTAAAGAGTTTTTAGACGTTTAAGATTAGAAAAAATCTTGTATGTAACACGTTCCGAAAGACTATTTTGTGTAACTCGGTACACAAAATAAAGTCTTTTGTAACTGGTTACATAAATAGCTATTAGGTATCATACAAATCACAACTTACACACTTGTATTTAATATAAAACTACCTACTTTCTGTATATTGGTGCCTTAATCTGGTCACGCTAATGTACTAGTTAGCTAAACGCTTTAAAACAGAAAACCAATCAAAACAACTACTATTCTAGCTAGTACTGACGAAGTATTGAATTGCATGATAGGACTTCTAGCTTTTTAAAGAAAAAAAATATATCGAAAATGTTTAAATAATTCATTTAAATTCAGTCGTTCACACTTTTTTATTTAATATGAAATTATCTACTTTCTGTATATTGGTACCTTAATCTGGTCGCGCTAATATAGTACTTAGGTAAACAATTTATAATACATTTTCAATATAATTTTTTGCTTTAAAATGTATCATCAATGTATTATCATGCAATGCAATACTTCGTCAGTATTAGCTAGCAGTTTTGGTTGGTTCTCCAATAATGAGTGTTTTAAAGCGTTTACCTATCTAGCATCTTAGCGTGATCAGATTAAAGCACCAATATACAGAAAGTAGGTAATTTCGTATTAAATACAAAAGTACGTAAGTTCTGATTTGCATAATATTTTCTAATCATAAAAGTTTTGTGTTTAGCATCGCCAAAAGATGAAATATATTGGAAATCTATCCAAACTTCGCCAAAAAATCATGCATGCGATTTAGAAGCCCCACGAATATTCCAGAATTTTCGACAACGGTATAACTCAATGACGTTTGCAAGGGCGGTCCTAGACTGTTATTCTTAGGGGGGTAATTTGTCCGTAACAGATTCCAAATTTTTTATAACAATGTGTATATGGACTGTTTGCAGGGAGCGCCGCAGGCGAAATTTTGGTCTTTCGAGGTCATCGTGATTTTTAGATTACCCAAAATTCGTATGACGTATACTTATTACATTGACGTGAATGAATGAAAATAAAGACAAACCATGATCGCATGCTTGGTAGATTACACAGGCCCACAAAAAAAAAGTTGTCTGCGCCGGGGTACTGTCTATCCCTTGTATTTTGAGCCGCTGAACACGAATCTGACCTTAGTTTTTCCCCTATACGTCAGGTTTTTTTTTAACAGCAAATAAATATATAAATATTACGATTCAACAACTTTTTTTTGCTGTTAAGAAAAAAACGGGGCGTGTTGGGGAAAAACTAAGGTCAGATTCGTATTCAGCGGCTCAAAATACAAGGGATAGGTGTGGTCAGTACCCCCGCGCAGACTACTTTTTTTGGTTGCCACTGTGCCACACTCAGTGTGGCACAATCTCACACAAAAAAAGTCATCTGCGCGGGGGTACCGACCACACCTATCCCTTGTATTTTGAGCCGCTGAACACGAATCTGATCTTAGTTTTTCCCCAGCACGTCAGGTTTTTCTTTTAACAGCAAATAAATATATAAATATTACTTTTTTGCTTAAAAAAAAAACCTGACGTAGAGGGGAAAAATTAAGGTCAGATTCGTGTTCAGCGGGTCAAAATACAAAGGATAGGTATGGTCAATACCCCGGCGCAGACAACTTTTCTTTTTTGTGGGCCTCTGTTATTGACCTTGATATTTGTCACAGGCTATTTTACAAATGTAAAAAATATAAGTATATAAATCATCACATCACATCATATCCATAGGAATATTTCAAAGTAATAGGATACATTTGCAAAGCAGAAGAAAAGAAACACAATAATTTATTATTTAGTTTATTTTATGGTTTATGGTTTTAGTTATTTAGTTTAAGTTCGTATTTTTTGTTCGTTTTTGTTGTATAGAGTTGATAAAGTAATAAAAAACTTAATATTTTCTTCCTTTTGTCCCTTTGAGGAAGAATTATTGGAGAACATATAATAGGGCCATATTTCTTTGATGGTACATTGACTGGAGCCATTTATCTTCATTTTATGGAAAACTATCTGCCACAATTATTGGTGAATCTTCCTAAAAGATTCGAAATAGAATGTGATTTCAGCAAGATGGCTCTCCACCACATTATTTAAATGTAGTTAGAGACCACTTAAATAATACCTACCCACTTCAATAGATTAGAAGAAATGGACCTACTAAATGGTCTGCTAGATCCCCAGATTTTACAAAAATAGATTTCTTTTTATGGTGATACGTGAAGGATAAATACACACCAACAACAGTAAAAAATATGAAGGAAAGGATAATAATTGCTCTTAGATCTATCACATCGGCAATTTTAGGAACAGTAGAAACCTCATTTCAAAGGTGCATAGAGATGTGTGTCGATCAAAATGGGCAACATGTAGAAGCACTTATTATAATTTTTTCTAATGAATTATTTGAGAAACCTCTATTTTTAAGTTTATTCTTGAATTTTGTACTTATTGCTCAATAAAACGAAAATGATTGCAATTAGCTATAAGGAAGTACTTACAAAAAATGTTCGTTTTTCATTTCTTCATCACATCGTCGAAAAATATGCAGGGCGTTCCATTTGAAAAAAATGAGAAAATTCAATTTAAAAAGTTTTTAATTGAAAAATAATTTTTGGCCTGTATATTTTTAGGAAGTAAAAATGATTCAAAAACATTAATCAGATGTCTCGTAACTAACATCCACATAAGTTTTTCTTAAAATCCATAATTGTGACTTTTTTCAATATGCATCTGCAGATGGCATTATTTCAACAAAAAAATTCATTACATCCAAGTGGTTGGGAGATAGTCAATAATAATATAGGAATGAATAGAGTCTAGAAAGAGGCTGCATAAAATATACTGATATACATAGCGTTCTATTAAAAAAAAAGGCACCTGATCCTGTAATTTCATCTTGGCTTGCCCTGCATATTCGAAAAAGTTCGGGTTATAGACTTCTTTATCTAGTTTACTTGTATTTTTTTATTTTATTTTTAGCTATCGTAGACTCGAGATATCGAAGTCCGACGCACTATGTATATTATTTACAAAAAAAGTCATTGTCTATACAGTAAGTAAAGCGACATCGAGTATCGCATTACTGAATATATATTTTTATAAAAACTATCACGTCCCAAATGGTGAGGGAGCTAAGTGGCTTTTTCGGGCACTCATCGTTACAAGCATTTTCTATGCGCTGATTAATTCTATCGAACTTAAATAACGACAAAATAGACTTCTGGCATGTCAACCCATCGAGTTGGCCATGGTTCAAGATATAAAAATCAGTGAAATTATATCATCGTTACAAAGCCAATTTTTTTGTGTGTACACATTTTATGTTTACAATGAATAAAATAAGATCGCCAGAAAGTGTGGGACGCAACCAGAAAGGTCAAAGAGGTAAAAAAACGGAGTTATATAACATGATTGTTACAAACTTTTTTAAGGTTGAGCATGTTTATTTAAATGTTTTGAACACAGAAAAAAATTCCCAGAAAGAAACTCCCGTCAGTAAGGCTAGCCAGAAAGAAAATGTTTAGGATTTTTGAAGAAAATTGGATTTTTTTCCGCATATTTCATCTCAGAACTCTAAACTCATCGTTACAAGTTCCCGCTCCTTTTTAAAATGTAAATATAAGCTCCTTCAACAATAGAATAGCCTCCCCGTAAAGTTCTTAGTGTCAACAAAAATACCATAGGCTCTTAAATATACAGGAATTTAACACTTTCGTCTAACTTGACTCCGTACCGTGCCTCAGATGTATTGTATCATTATTACCTTTCTGGCTGCACCTCCTGATGACCCACACTTTCTGGCGATCTTATTTTATTCATTTTAAATATAAAAGGTGTACACACAAAAAAAATGAGCCTTGTAACGATGACATGATTTTACTGATTTTTAAACAGTGTTCGTGACGCTTCTGACAGGAGGTGCCCCGCCATTAGTCGATTTTATGAATCGTTATCATCCATTAAACCATAAAAATATCTCAAAGCTCATAAAACGATGAGCTGCCGAAAAAGCCACCTAGCTCCGGCTTTAAAAGTTTCTTGAGTCCCAAAGTTTCTCGATACATTTTCCGAACACCTTGTATACACATCATCAAAAATTCCAAACGCGAACATTACCCTAAAAATGCCTTAACTATATCATCTATTATATCAAATTTCTTATTAATTGTATCATGAAGTAAACGCTTAGTAAAAATAGAATATAGTAGTATAATTGACTAATAAGAAGGTAAGTAGTCATCGGCAATCGTTAAATATATATTTTGATCCTTAAAATACATTTATTTTATACATCTTTTCAATATAACATAGAGAACACACCGTATAATGTCACATACTATTGTATATCATATTGCTAAAAATACATGGTTTAACATGTTTGTACACTCCTACGAAAGTTTCTTTTTTATTACTATTTTTATTATTATTATTATTTTTATTATTATTAGTTTAATTATCCTTCAATGGCCTTATATAGTTATTACCTATTAGTATGTTCCCTTTTTTTGTGATTTTTTTTTAGCCTCCTTTATACTTCTATACCAATATATTTTCTCATTTTTTTTCTTTTTATTATTTTTTAAATTTTTTTACTGGTTTGATTAAAATTGTATTTACGCAAAATTGCATATGAGGTAGACATATTGGTATTTTTCCAGTCGATATTAGGTCATAATTAGCTCAAGAAGTTAAATTCGTATTTTATCAAGAGGAGTTATAGATAATTTTAAGGAGAATGTTTACTGGGTTCTGCGTCTTGTGAGATTTCTGTCACATCAAATTTTGCTCAACTACTAACTCAATATATCCAGAAATTAGACGCATAGAGTCGTATGCTGGAGGAAAATATGTTTCAGCCGTTTTTTACTAGTGGTATACTGAATGATGGTTTGATTCAAGAATATAGTGGGTTATATACAGTGTGTCCCCCGATTGAGTTCGCTATAGGTGAAATGGACAAAAAATTTTCGATTTTTTTTTTCATATTTGGAAGTTCACCTCTGCTTATTTAAAAAGAAATTTTGGGTGTACTTTTGTTTTTTTAAAATCATGTAGGCCATGACAGTTAAGCAAAAATGAATTTCATGTTAGGTAAAATACCTTTTCTGTAAAATATAGAGGAAAATGTCATTAAGGAAAGTTATTCAGATTAAAAAGTTATAGTCCTATACAAAATTTCAAGAACATACGCCGCTTAGGATTTCTTGCAGCAGCAAATTGTTCCGAAATTTCGACGTATATTGGAGGATCAAAATCTAAAGGGATCTGGTTTCAACAAGATAGTTCTACAGCATTATAGTTCAGGAATACCGAATAACATGTTGAATTTATTGAGTGGCAGTAGAACCATCTTATAGCTACTAAATCTCCCGATTTGACCTCACATCGTTGTTTTTTATGGGAATACCTTAAATCTACAAGGTAGCGGTAACAATTTTGAGCAATTGCTATTGAAAACGAGCGCTTATGTTTGCGCACACACTTGTAATATGTACATACAGAGCCATTTATCTTAACATGCGAAAAATCATTCTGTAGTTTGTCCCCAACGAAAAGAAGTTAAAAAAATGAAAAATGAAAAAAATATGATCAAAAAAATTACCAAATTTTTTTTGTAGAAATGCTATGACTTTAACTAATATGACATAACGAGGTGCAACCATATCACTTCTCCTCCCACTTTTCCAGACTTGGGACTAACAACAAAGCTGACAAGGCTAGAAGTGACTTTTTGGTTTTAATCACACTACAAAAATAGCAAAAATTCAATAATATTTGTAGAACACAGCACAGCACAAAACTTGAAAGTAATGAAAAATCAGAGAAAATGTTCAAAACAAATGGAAGTGAATACTGGTGTGCCACAAGGTTCCGTCCTTGGGCCACTACTATTTCTAATATATTTCAATGATCTGGTATCTGTTAAAATTAAAGGAAATTTTTTTGCTGACGACACCACGATACTCTGGCATGACAAATACATTGATGAACTCCATGAGATTGTAAGCACTGATTTAGAAATGATTAAAGAGTGGTGCGATGCTAATTTGTTATCCTTTAATGTGCCTAAAACTAACATTATTACATTTAAGTGCAACCTAAATGAGGTATACTTGGAAGACCAAATTGTTAAAAATCAAACTGAAAATAGATTTCTGGGCTTGCATGTTGATAACAAATTAAAATTCGAAAACCATGTCTCAATATTAAGTAAAAGAATAGCTACGAATTGTTATGCAATTAGAGTGGTGTCAAATGAATTAAAATTAGACTCAGCCAGAAATGCATATTTTGCACTTATAGATTCTCATTTGCGTTATGGCATTTGTTTCTGGGGTTGTTGCTCACAATATTTATTTAATAAAATATTTGTATTGCAAAAAAGGGCTATAAAATATATGAGTAAGGCCAATGTAAAAGACCGGTGTAAACCGCTGTTTTTGAAATATGGAATTATGACACGCATGTATTTTTATTTTTGAGACTGCATGCCTCATGCATAAAAAATTTAGACATGAAATAAACGCTAACCCAGCACTACACACGTCGTACTCATAACATCCTTCTCCCCATTCCATCATCAGCTCAGACAAAGAATTCTATCTTATATAACAGCAAAAAAAATATTCAATCATCTTCCTATAAATTTGAGAATTATAAACGAAATTAAATTTAGAAAAGAGGTAAAGAAATTGTTACTTAGTAAAGCTTACTATTCAGTCGATGAATACTTTCAGGACACATTTGATTGACTTTATTTGATTTTACTGTTTGTTTCTTTAGACTAAGTCCCTGTTTTATACAAAAATAAACGTTTGTTTTGTGTCATTGTGTTTGTATTTTATACTAGGATGTTTTTATACATAGATTAAGGACTGGCTTTGTCAATAAAAATCTTTTGTATTTTTTAGACGATAAAGCATATTTGATTTGATTTGATTTGTTCGAATGTTTCGCCATTATATTTAATGCACTGTTCTAAGTGCCGAATGGCACGAATACAAATTTAAAATTTAACAGTTCGCTCTAAATGGAAGTCGAAAAGACACTGACCCTTGTGCCAGTGAACGGACCCGATCGTTGTCGAAGTCTTGTAAAATTGTGTCAAGCGCAACAGACTAATGTGTCTCTCTCTCTGACTCATAACAAATAGATTGACTTATTCCCATGAGTTAAAAGTTAGGTACCTAATTAAAAACAGAGGTTCTTCCCAAATGATGTAATAAGTAATAAGATAAAAAGAGACAGATACCGTCACGATTCCGGGTTGCCTAAATTCGGATTTGCATCACTTTTATTGCCTCTAGGCACAACAATTTATTTTACTTGCCATTTTCAAGAACAAATGTAAAGAAATTTTCTTGTATTCAGCAAATGTGTAATATATATAATAATTTGGATACTTCTTTAGATATTTTCACCTGCAGTGCTGTAAACATAAAAAAATTGTCTCTAGCTTAAATATATTTTTGTTCTTTCTTGTTGACTTGCGGACTATTAGACTCAATTTAGAGTGTACATCTGACATTCACTTTGTTTTATATATGACAAATGCATTGTATTAGTTTAATTTAGTTTAGTTTATTAGTTTAATTCAGCTATATAAATAATATGTATATATCTTTTTGTTCATAATTTAGATAAGTATTGAATTATTTTCTATTTTCCTATTCTGTAATTGGGTTTCACCTGTTGAATAGTGTACCAAATAAATAAATAAATACAAACACATTGCACAAGGCTTCATCAAAATCCATTCATTAGCACTCAAATTAGAGATTTTGGTCCATTGACTGGACTAGTCAGAGATGGTCATTAGTCGACTAAACTTTTATTCATGATTGAAATTGATTGATTAAATTTGTCATGACTAATTTAATCATTAATCATCAGTCATAAATTAATCTTAGTCGCTGAATCAGAAGCAGTATTAGTCGACTAAATTTTTAGTCATGACTAATTATCTCAGAGCAACAAAAAATGAAAAAGAAAACGCGGATTTTTGTATTTTTCTAATTGACTATTAAAGGAAAGTAAAAAAAATCCATGTAAATCTTAAATCACTTACGGTTTAGCTATAGGTGGCATACTTTTTCTAAAAAACTATATCATAATTTTGTAAATATAATATTAAAAGACAGAGTGTAAAATTCTCTTTCCAAATATCTAATATCTAAATTTTTTCATTCATCTTTAAAAACCTTTTTGACAATATTAAAGAGCTGCAAATACTAATTTATGGATTATTTTGACCCATTAGAATTTCACCACTAAAAAAACATAAACACACACACACATAGTAGACAATCCTGAACCCTAAATTTAAAGCCAAGGCTGCCCACAACGAGGTTACACATTTGTAAAAATGCAGACATACATCTATTCCTATTGAAATTGTCAGTGCCGGGAGGCACTGACAAGAGATCTGAATAGATGTGAATTAGACTATAATGTCGAAAAATTATTCATATGTTGAAAACTGTTAGATATTAGATATTAGATATTATTAGTGTCTTACTATACTATACTTACTACATATTTACAAAATTATGATTTTATTTTTTAGAAAAGGAACGTCAGTTTCTGCTAAACCGGAAGTGATATTTAAACTTTACAGTCATTTTTTTATTTTTCTTTAATAGTCAATTAAGAAAATACAAAAATTCGACATTTTGTTTGCAGACTATAACTTTTCTCTTGGATGCTCAATTGTTTCTTTCTTAGCGGTAACAGATTCTTCGGAAAAACTACATTAGAATGCGATTTGAACCATAAATTTATCTTAAAAACTACGGAGAAGATCGAGCGTAACTCATTAACTGGGACACCTTGTATGCTGTTATCAGTCGCCAATTTTACATACTTACATTTACAATCAGGCTCCAATCCTTCCAACTGTTCAAACGCTTCCAAAAGTTCATATCTTCTATACTTCGTGACCGTAGGATTGCTCAAGACCCACCTTAAGTAGAACCATGCGCTAGTATCTGCTGGATCTGTAAAGACTGCACTTTGAATTAGACTCAGTTCATGACCTACGCTTTCTTTATCCAAATTTCTTAGGGTACTTCTGTAGTGCCATGAAGAATAATTTGAAAAATTTGCATTAAGCCTTTCCGTTGAGAATTGTAATTCATCCGACTGGTCCGTTCTGTAGTATTGAGTTCACTGCCCTATGCACTGACCATAGACAAAAATATAAATAAAAAAAAATATAATAAATTATACCTCGGATCGCTCTAAAATTTTGCAGGGGCTTTCCCACAGAAGACTAGTACACCATTTTATTTTCCGCATGTTAAGGTAAATTACCCTGTATCTGGAACACCGGCTCTCTTTCATTTCGTTCTATCCATGAAACGCAATCCGCCCCATGATTACAGTTTAAATTTTCTGCAACATGGCAAATGGGCCCAGCTTAACTGCCTCTTGTCACCGCTGCTTTGTATTAAGTCACTGTGCAAGACATGTCTCTAACATAAATTCTTTTTTAGCATACGAAGTAGTGAGAAGAACCTGCACATCCCAGCTCCAAATCAACCTATTCATGGTGGACCATGTGTGCATGATGGAAAGTAGCGGAACAGGCCACATGTGCTTTTGTGAGGAGGACATGTGTAACAGGGCACAAAACACTCTGAAAACCACCCAGTTAACAACCCTACTAACTGTAGTTTCTGTACTTGTACGCCTGTGCATGAATAGGTAGACAATAGACAAACGACTATACAGAATGCAAACCCTAACGAACACCCAAGAGACATTGCTTCAAATTTATACATAAGTAAGACTATATCTTCTGTAGGCACTAAATGCAATAAAATTTAACATTTAGAAGATCCCGGCATGTGAATTAAGAAGTCAATTGTTTTGAAGCAATGTTTATATTTGTTGTAGTGAGTAGAAGTAGTAACAGTTAAAAGAGTTAACGATTTATTGCAAAGATTCTCATAATATTTATCGAATGCTCATCCATTATTAAGCCAGTGAGAACTACACAGCACTCTGATAGGCCCCTATCAAGTGGCATAGTTAACATATTATACGTGTACATTGTAAGGATAAAATATCACCTGTAATTAATTTGTACATAATTCTAGATATTTTGCCAAAAATTAAAGGTAATGGAAAGAGATAGGTATCTTATATTTATGTACCTACGTTTTTTACTTGTCTTCCTTAGCTATACACCAAAAATTAAGTATTACTTAAAATTAGAACGCAGCTTTAAGACAAATAGAGTAAAAATTGGGTAAAAACTCACTAATGATGAAGAAGTATTTTTGTCTACACAATAACCAACATATTTAAACAACAAAGAGTTATAATGTACAGGGTGAATCGAAAATTAGCATATGTATAAGAAGTGAATATGATTTCACTTAGTTTACCTTTAAGTTGGTAAAATTCATATTTGGGAATCGAAAATCTACGATTTAACACATTATTTTTTTTACTCCGGTACTGCAATAACAAAAATGAACTGGGCATCAGAAAATGTTATTTAACGATTAATAGCTAAATCATTTTAACTCTTTCTATACCTTTCTCGCAAATAATGAAGTACGACAACTAGAAACACAAAAATACAGAAATAGATTTTAATTGTAAATTGACTTAAATTGTTTAATTTTTGAGAGATTATGACAGTTTCATTAAGGGGAGTATTTATGGTAACCACATCAAAATTGATTACAAAACTGATTATTGCATAATTACTGAGAAAGCTGCATTCCCAAGTAGCAAAGTGTCGTCATCATGGCGTCGTTTTAAGGTGATCTACCGTCAGTAGACGTCATTCGACCAGTTAATGACGTGACATTGTCATATTGACGCAATAAAAATGCTGTCGTCTAGACGTCATTTTTGGGTGTAGCTGTGGTAGGGTAACGAAGTGATGTAAGTCACGTAATAAATTAATTAAGAAGTGGACATAAATATCATACTTTGGCATTGCAAACAAAAAATGTCGAACCTTGCAATGCAAGTAAAGAGGTTGGCAGTTCGATCCATACACATTTACTTTTTTTTCGCTAAAAACTTTATTAACAATTGTGGAAAAATATTATAGTGAAAGGTTTGCATCTCTTATCGCAAAACCAAAATACACTTCTCAAATTACTAGGATGCCCAAAGAATGATTACCAACATGTCATACTGACGACATGTGTATGACATCAGTTGTCTGTGACTTACGACCGTCATTTTCACGTCTTAAGTACATCATGATAGACGTCAGCTTGCTGTCATTACTGACGACACCTTGCTACTTGGGTTTGAGTATAGCATGAATTTTATACATGGGCTATGTTGAGCAATTGCGTATATTTTATACAATGGTGTTACAAAAACACTTTTAATAACGTTTAGATCAAAGAAACAGCAAACCAATATGCATTTGTCATTTATATCTTTAATGAACGTCCTATTATAGACAAAGATCTACTGACCTTTTTATGTTGCATAACTAAACCACTTGCAAATCCTGTTAAGTGATCAGAGTAAAGTATAGAATCGCTTCTCTAGGTGTAGTTGAAGTAATCGTATTAGTGAGAAGTGTGGTGAGAGGCAAGGGGAATAAAAAAGGCGGCAACTCATCTCCCCTCTTTACTCCACTTTTACATTAAATGAGAGAGAAGATACCGGCCAAGTGTAATATTACAAATTATTATTATTTTATATCTATTTAGAATATAGTTTAATCCGGCTCTGCGTTCTGCACCCCTTGCATCTCAAAGTTGCTCACAAATGCGGTTGCTTTAACTATACAGAAATTTTGGGTAAGGCTAGTCAGAAAAACAAAACATTATTGTTTGTGATAGGTCTGTCCATAAAATTTTAATTTCAATTTAAAATGATAGATTTACTGAACAATAAAAAAAAGTTAATCTGTTCTTTCTTAGTTAATCGTAACAGAAATTGCCCGAATGTAGCGAGGCTAGAAAACGTTCCCAAGTTAGAGACTAATAGCCGATTTTATGTCAGATCCTTACTGATTCGCTTCCTATTGTAAGTTATATGGGCCCGTTATACATGGGGATTTTTAAACGATAAGCAAGTACCACAACATTCTAAAAAATAAAGATACTGTGAATATAGTGTTGTCAATATATCAAACGGTGTACGTCATCACTGGTGATATTCTGACTTCATAAAGTACCAATTCAATGTTACATCATCGTGCAAATTTTGTTTACATATATTGGTATTGCGGCACATAACCCATAAAACTATGTTTACATAGTAGATTGCCATACGTGGTTTCGAAAAACATGGCAAAGCTTATATCGTGTTGTCTTGTGTTCAGGGTCGGATTAGGATTAGTGCGCCCCTAGGCTAATCATGTATTTGCGCTCTCTTATTTATAATGGAAAAAAAAAAGAAGTTTCAAAATTTCAAAATTGATGAGGGTGGTAGGAGAAGAGAGAAGAAAATTGATTAGTGGAGGGGAGAGGGGAACAAATTTTTTTTAATAAGCAGATAGCACAAAGAGCTCGCGACGCCCCACATGCCCTAGCGCATTGTCGCCTCTAGGCTATAGCATAGTAGTTAGGATAATCCGGCCCTGCTATTGGTGAAAGTTTATTTGCTTTTGTTTTAGAATTACATGAAGTTTAGTTAGTGTATTTTCCAGTATTAGTATTATTGTGAATAATTAATTAAAGATATTATATAATAACTTTGACACTAAACACAGTAAAACTGTGATGTCAGTTTAAGAGTGACGTGCACTGCTTGACATATTGGGACCGCTACACAAACATTTTTTTCTAACAGCGCAGTAGGTACATACAATAGATCTCGCACCAGCCAAGCCAAAAAACTAGTGACGTAGTAAGTGCATTTTGGTTGCGATCGAACCAGTGTTGTAAAACAACACTTTCTATGAAGTCACAAAACAACCGTAAGGAAAACGCTTAGTTTAAGAGAGAAATAAGTTTTCTGAAATGTGGCCATTAAGAGAAATCATCGGTTATTGTATTTTACAATACCAACTCAAGGAGATTAGTAGCTTTGGTTGGCATATTACACTTAAAATGATCATCTTGTAACTAAAATTCACAAAACAGCGTCAATTTTCCAAGAATCTGACTTTTAAATTCCCACGTTTCATTAGAAATCAACATTTCATCGTATCTTTCAGCAAAAATCAATTGTTTCTTACAAATTAGACATTAAATATAAATAAATCACTTTGTTTGATTTGGCCGATATAGTTCTCAAAAACTTATATTAATTATAAAAATGTCATGAAACATGTTTACTACTTCCTTAATACATCAGCGAAATAATATAAGCAGATGCTCCTAAATATAATTAGGTACCGATCTTTATCATTGCAAAATGCATATCACCTAATTGTCATACTTTATTACCCATTTCATATCAATGTACTGTGTATTTTTGAAAAGAAACTTATTTAAATTTATAGCTTTTTGGACATTAAATTTTGGTGTTTCTTTCCAAAAATATATAAAACATATATTTCTAATTGTTACTGTAAAAACATTAATGCTCAATTTTTTCAAGATATACGTTCCAGTCTAGTTAATATCATTGTATACTTCTAAGCGAGCAACTGCTCTTAATACAAACAGTTTATTTTCAATAATAAGTTAGAAATAACATTAGGATTAGACAGCATGCTTGCACGATTTGCACATATGTTATAAAAAAAACTTGCAAATTGTAGCACGACAAAAGGTTAACTCCAAATAAATGTAATAGAACTGATAGATATTTAAAAGGGCACAATTTGAATTCAAACAGTTTCAAACTGATTCTGATAGTTATGTAACAATCCATACTAACTTAGTGACTTAAATCTTTGATACATCCACTTTTGCGTAAAAGCAAATCCTTTTAACCATGCAAAAGACCAATTGAAAATAAGTAGATGCCCGAGAAATCATTTTGTATAATTGTATATTTCAAATTTTTGTGAGGTAGTCGGTAGCACCACCCATTTATTGTTGACTATGGTTAATGATAAATGGGTGGCGCCGAAAAGCGCTTTCTTTTGGGATCTTACATAAAAGAAAATAAGAAAAAACGAAATAGCGGTCTTATGCAAAATTTTATGCTCTATCGAATGGCGTCAAGATCATTTCTTTATCTTCAATGTCAAATACATTTGAGATAGAGAAATGATCTTGACGCCATTCGATAGAGCATAAAATTTTGCATAAGACCGTTATTTCATCTTTTCTTATTTTCTTTTATGTAAGATTCCAAGATATCAAGATTCTCATTTTTTATATTAAAAGAATCATTATCAGTACGACATTGTAATTATTTGCATAAATAAAAGATAATTATCATTTTCAACCGTTCGTATATTTTCTACTCGATCTTGAAATATAAACATCAAACGTCTGAAAAACTCTATGAATCTACTTGAATCTATAGTATGTGATTTCCAAGATTTAATGACTCCTTATTTCAACAGCTGCAGTGAAAAAAAATCAGCAAATGTTTGGAGTTTTCCTTAATTTTTTTTTTACTTCCACTCTATCACACCAGCATATCTATTGGAATTGGAAAAAATTGCACACTTCTCGAAGGAAGTTTATGATTGAATTAATTTTGAAACACTTGCGAATTTTCTATATCAAAAATTTAGCATGTAAAAAACACGTGATTCAAATTTTTTCGCCACTTTTTAACTGCAAACAAACTTGCAAGATGTTTTAAAATGACAGTCATGTTCCCAAAAAAGCAGCATATTTCTCTTCCTTTATTTTTTCAAAACAATACCGCCCATGGTGTTTTCCAAGCCAATAGTAATGTTTGGAATGAATTGAGTTATTAATGCTTTCTTCAGTTTCTTTGTCTGTTAGCCTAGTACAAAACATAAGTTTCTTACGAATTTTTATTTAGTTTTTATCACCACACAATTATTTGCATGAATAAAGTAAAAAATGCTTTTTTTAAAAATAAACACACACCTCACTCCACCCCTCCACCTCACAAAAGTAATTTAAGGCCTTTCTCGTTATTTACGTTATGTATGCTACTGAGATTTTCCAATTATACGACATAGTACCCGATAATTTGCCTTTTTTATCGCGTTATATGCCGTGAACGGAAAATGTCAGATTTTTGTTGTTATTTTAAAGAAAAATATGTAAATAGACTTAAAATGTTATAAATACATCATTGTTAAAATAGTTTTAATTATATCAAAATGTAAAATAAATATTTACAATTTCCAGTGTTTATTTTTACCACCAAAATTCGGGTCCAAAATATGAGGTTAAGTATGGCGTCTTAGAAAGTCAGTAATGTACTCGCGACGTAAAACTGTGTTAAAAAATAGGATAATTATGAACTTTAACAAAATTACTGATCAAATAGGTCGCCTGACTGATTAGAAATGATATAAACATTGGATTACTTTTAAAAAACTGATAAACTTTTTTTTGTGAAGTTCAAAGTACAGTGTTGAAGCCTAACCTACAATAATCATCTAAGGTTTTCTAATCAATCTAAGATAAGTTTTTAATGATTTTAGTTATAGATAATACCACTTTTATCAATGCATAACTCACGGACATTACTTAAGAATATTTACTTAGGTAAGTAATCACCAAACATTTCCATAAAAGTGCAGTCAATAAAAGTACCACATCATGTCTTGTGACGGTTGTGTAATTTGTTTATAATTTATTGACCAATGCGCTGTTGCTCTTTTTATACCTGTTTTCTACTTAATCAAAATAAATAACTTCAAAAACTGTTTCTAAATATTTTGTACTCACTTTAGTAAAGAATTAACAAATTACTATATTAATATTATCTATTATCCATTCGCAAAAAACATTTGTTTAACGTAAACGTATTATGACAAAGTTGGCAACGTTGAAATATTGTACGCTGTCTACAGTTCAGGGTTCCCAACATAAGCAGATATCTTGTAACCAGTCGCACTTCCTTTATTCGATAATAATATTAAACGTTAATTCTTGACATATTTATAACAGGTTTTACTTTATGGTGTCTATGATGATTTACTAATTAAATTGTGCATCACGATTTCAAACATGATGACAGCATTGAGCCACAGAATAAGGAACTACCAGAAGCGACACTCTCAACACCGCCTTTGATGTTTCTTGATCATGTTTTTTTTTATAGTAAACCACAGATTTAACAGGCACTCAAAAAATGACGGCATCTTTGGCTTTGCAATGCTTCGTGTTTAATGGGTCAAAGGCGCCGACATTTTTTGAGTGCCTGTTAAATCTGCAGTCACTATCTTTTCGTAGGTATTTCCGTCAGTTCATTTAAGGGTCAGTTGTATAGGATATGTTTAAACTGTAGTTTAAACCCAAATTTAAACAAAAGTTTAAACTAGATTAGTTGCAGTATGCTCCTTGTATACCTTATAGTTAATTTAAGTGAACTTTATTAAAATATGAATACCTCCGGTTTTACGCAAACTTCGCTAAAATATCAATACTTTCTTTTATTATTACTGACAGATGACAGCCAAATATTGTATGCTAATTAGGTTATATTATGACATTTATTTTGTAGCATGCTGTGTTTTGTTGGTTAGAATATAGAAAAAATATATAAAACAATAATACCACCACAGTATTGAGGTTATAAAAACATCATACCACACATATTTGTCAATTTGCGCATGTATTTAACCGCAGTTTGGAGTTTAACCGGTACTCCATCCACCAGTTGATAGTTATAAACTCTAGATGGCCGTTACAGTCACGTATACAATGAACATTAAAGGCTTAACCTAAGTTTAACTGTAGCTTGTAGTTTAAACTAAACCTATACAACTGGCCCTTACTGTTTTAACCTAATTCTGTAACGTAATACTCAACAATTCAACTATATTTTCTGCTTGACAATTCCTGAACAACACAAACGGTTCCACTTCATTTATTCGTCATGTCGCTAATAAAAATGTACCTCACAATGATCCTAACATATGTTGAATTGTTGAATATTATGTCAAAGAATGTTAAGTTTAAATAATAAGTGAACTGACGGAAATACCTACAAAAAGATGGCATCAATGGCATTTGGGTGAGAAGCTTAAGTATCGCTTCCCGTGGTTCTCTTTCCTGTGGTTAAACACTGATCAGTTGCTTTCCTTTTCTCAGCTTTTCTCGGTGTTAACTGACCTATATAATACTGCGTTCCACTGGATGTTCTGATTTCTGATACTTCTTCTCCTGAAGTGAACCACGCTGAGCTATAATGAATTTTAGAATATAGAGTTAAATTCGAAAATTTTTATTTGAAAAAATACATTTATTACCTAGATTGTGCAGGTGACTATTAAAATCTAGTTTATTTGTTTTGAATTGATTTTGTAACACTGTAACTGAGACGTTAATGTGAAGAAAATATATTTCAAAAATACGATTAGTTCACAAAATTAAATACATGAAATCTGAAAGTTCATAAAGTAATAAATTCTCTTATTATTATTAATGAATCATCAATTTTTTTTCAATGTTATTCATTTCGTTAATAACTCATGTAGAAAAAAATCGAAATACTTCTACTAATGGATGCAGTAATATATTTTTTGGTGCCAATATTTAGAAAAAATTATACATCAGGTTTAATCATTTAACAGTTTTTTTCACAATTTTACTCCAGATTTTATTCCCCATTTCGATATTAACAGTGGTTTTAGTAATTTCCATTATAAGCAAGAATTATGAGTTATTATCTTACCTCTGCCTGATTTAAACTTATATGTATATGGTGACAATTAAACAAAGAATCTCAGTATAACATTTACAATTGCACTTTTCTCACTTCGAAACTGTTTCTAAACTGTCTGGTTCTTATTCTATTTTTAGGAATAAATAATTTTTTTGGTATCTCTATTCAAAACTTTTCTAGTGAAGCTAACTCGATCAAATTCGATAAAATTTTAATTGTTTCAAAATTATCAAGGTATGAATTCGAGAGAAAGAAACATAAAAAGTTCAATGATAAAGAATTTGAGATCTTTCTTAGAAAGCGAGGAACGAATTTTGAAAAGCTAATACACTTCCATGACTTACACAAACGTTTCGAAGAAAATGTTGTCAGTACCTTAAAAAATATGGGTGTAGATGTGGATGTGGTAAATAGGTAAGAACATAAATTAAACAAATATTTTATTTATAATGCGAAATAAATATAAATGATGTTAACAGATTTAATTGTACTGATGATATGATTGAAAAGGCTGATGTTATTGTACCGATAGGAGGTGATGGAACATTTTTATTAGCATCTAGTAAGGTAATGAATAACAAAAAACCAGTGATAGGATTCAACTCGGACCCAAATAGGTCAGAGGGTCACTTGTGCCTTCCTAAAAAGTATTCTACGAACATCAGGGCGGCAATTGAAAGATTGCAAATGGTAAATAATTCTCTTCAGTATATATTACCAATTATAAATATATAACTTTTTAAGGGAAAATTTCAATGGCTAATGAGAAGTCGGATTAGAATTACTCTTGTAGTAAGTGAAGAAGACAGTTTAATTCCAAATTACTTACACGCAATTGAAGGAGACAGGCCAGATTCCATACCTCAAATAAAAAGTGGCGCCAAAGTTTTACCTGTTCTGGCTCTGAATGAGGTAAACTAACAGTTATACAGTACCAGAAATCCAACTAGGCGGATAGGAAAATCCTATATACTTATGTATGTATGTGTAATTGGGGTCTGGGTGGCGCCAACTCAAGCCTATTGGAGTGGAGTGACCCAACAAATTTTATAAAGATACCTGTGACCTCTGCTTCAGAGGACATAAAATTTAAGTGTTGCTCTAGCTACTCAAAGTAGTATTAACCTGCTAAAGTGAATAGTTATCGAACACAGGAGAAAGTACAAATAATAAATGATATTACAGTGGGCATTCAATGTATGATACGATGGTATATAGGATTTTCTTACGTCTGTTTTAATTACCTGTACATATAAATTATAATGAATGAATAGGAGTACACTTTGCTAGACTGCATACATTTTCTGCAAATTCTTTTTACCTTATTTTGATGATCTTGTATTTATGTTTCGCAAGTTATTTTTAATTAGCTATTTCAGACTGACATATTTTGTTTAATTTAATTTAATTTTGTAGAATCACCAAATAATTTGAATATGCTATGGGCCCAGTTTATGGTTCTTAGCTCGTACAGTTAAGTTGTTTGCAAGACGAATCAGTTTCGTTGTTTATTACAACAAAATGATTATTCACGAGCATTTTCGTCAATATAAGATGAACGTGGTGACTCCATGGCCCAGCATATAGTAAAAGATGAAGCACTTGTAAGTCAGATAAAAGATATTGGTGATTCAGTTAGTAACTTGGCAATTATGACAAACAGTTTATTACTCTACCTTAAAGAAGTTTAGGTCGGCATGGCTCTCAATGGCAGAGGATAAACAGACGATCTCTAATTTGACTGCTTGTTTACTCGATGAAGAGGCAAGCTTGTCTGTAAGTGAAGAATGAGGCATGCCCTGGCTTCGGTAGCCACTCCAAACTATCTTCAAACAAGTCAGAACCTCAGAAGTAAGCCATACGTGCCTAAAGCAAGAATTACTTGCCAGTAGAAAGATCACTTCGCCAATGAGTCAGAGATAATAATAATAATAATAATAATAATAATAAAAATGTTTATGTTACAAAAATGTTACATAAAAGGTGGGAGTTCGGCTAAGCCATTCTTCCACTCCCCCACAGAAAATACATACACAGTATACAAACATATAAATAGGGGCGAGCGTAGAGGCGACTTCAATGTGAATGTCAGTGGATCTTCCGTTGAAGCAACGTCGAGCTCGGTTAGTACTTGGATGGGTGACCCATCTTGGGAAATACAGCGTTCTCGTCCCACCTTCTAGCGGCTTGTATATCAGTGTGTACGCGGAAGCTACGTAATTTCAGACGAGGATTACGTAGTGGATATACCTTCCTTCGGAGGGGATGTAAAGCAGGTGGTCCCTTGTCTATTAAATGTTAGGCAAGTAAAAGATCCCTACTCTTCTTAAGGGAGGAGGTTCGGCAAAATTTCCAGGTTGGGGGTAGCTCGTTTCCTGGCGTCGGTGATAGGCCCTGGTAGCGGAAATAGGCCGACGTTAAATAAATAGATAAAAAAAAAACATATAAATAAATAAAAATGATGAACTATTATCTATAGATGGGTTGTATCAACCAAGCCGAAACCAAAATCAGCCCAATCCCTAACCAAACCGATTCCAGTCCATATCCCGTCGATACAAGTCATTCTAAATAAGTGTTATAAACATGTTACTGAGTGCTATTTAATAATCTATTCTTAATGGACATAGTAAATGAATGGCTAGATAAACCCAACAAATTTAAAATTTCATTTAACAGGGAGGAGCCATATATGTAAACGAACCCTCAAATTTACTTGTGGAATATTGTGGAACACAAAAAGAGTTGATTCTTATGTTGACATTGTGGATATTAGATTTTTTCTATAGGAAAACATATAGGTACTCAGGTTGTTGGTATGTTATGACCTTGAAAAGGAATGTGTAATAAAGGTAACGTGCCCTGTTGGCAACATTAAGTTCCTTTAGTCTATTTAAATAAGGAGTAACATGATTTCGAAATGGGATACAACAGACAAATCTCATGCATAAATTTTGTATTTTTTGTAATTTGATTTTATTATAATTTGTTAGAGAGTGATAAAATACAGTGCACCAGTAATATGTGTGGGGATAGATAAGAGATTTTACTAATTTTAGTTTTGTTTGCTCGCTTAACAGATGTTTTAGATGATACAATGATTTGAGCTTAAAGTAAGACGTACTGATAATATATGATTGACATGATGATTAAAACTTAGACTTTGATCAAAAAAACAAGCCAAGATTTGTAGGTGATTCGACCCAATTAATTTCAATATTATTGATAGTTAACTTCTCTTGACAAATGACATCTCTTTGGCGTTCATTCCCAATATATAATGCATTTGTTTTGATGGGATTAATCTTTAGGCCATTATTAGAGCACCACACTGTAATTGAATGTAATTCCATATTAATAAAGTTGATGGATTCCTCTACTTGTGATATGGAACAAGCTTTATATAATTGGACGTCGTCGGCATATAAGTGTATGTTACAGTATTTTATACAGTTAGGTAGGTCAAAGATATACATAGAAAATAGTATAGGCCCGAGAATGCTGCCCTGCGGTACTCCCTTACTAGTAGTACCTAATTGCGATGTATTGTTATATCCTAGTACAACCTTTTGGGTGCGGTTTTTTAAATATCTACAAAACCATTTTAGTGCAACACTGTCAAAGCCCATATATTTTAATTTTGCCACTAATAAATCAGAGTTTACTAAGTCAATTGCCTTACTTTGGTCTAAAAGGATTAATATTGATGGAGTTGATTTATCTAAATCCAATGATATGTCATTTAATACCTTTAGAAGAGCAGTGGAAGTGCTATGCTTTTCTCTAAATCCTGATTGGATGACAGGTAAAATGTCATAGGCATGTAAAAAAGATTTCAAGTTAGTGGATACGATTTTTTCTAATATTTTGCCAAATGATGGTAGTATTGAAATAGGACGCAGGTCATTTAGGGTTAAAGGAACGGATATTTTAGGGATAGGTAGAACATTAGCAGATTTTCACACATCTGGAAAGATGCCATGTTCCAAAGATTCATTGTATATATTCTGCAGTACATCAATGCAATGAGGAATTATTAAGTTAATCATTTTTAAATTAATGTTATCGCTCCTTGTGGCTTCAGATTTAATATTTTTTATGGCTGAGTAAATATCGTTATGACTTATTTCTGTAAAAGTAAATTTAATATCCTAATTCAAATAGTTATTGTTAAAATAAGTCAGGGTGTCAGTATCTACCTTAGACTGCCCTGCAACATTTAAAAAATAATCGTTTAATTGATTAGGACCTGAAAGTTCTACAGGTAAACTATTCTAAGTATTCTAAGTTAAAATTTTTATAATTTCTATACTGTATGATTTTAGGTTCGTCTTTTTTTAATTCAAATTTAAGTTTACAGGAAACGAACATATGATCTGTGTTATTATGCATGTCTATTGTATCACAGGATTCGAAATCTAAATTGTCACTAATACATATAACAGACGGGTAAACTCCGGAAGTTTTGATTATTTCGAAAGTTTCAGGAAGTTTTCCTGGAAATTTTCCATTTGGAATATTGATAGTTTATTTTTTGGTGAAATCTGATTCGTGATGACGCAAGCTTCATTTTGATACCAAATATATGTGCATATAATTATATTATTTATGTGGCTTTTACTAAATAACTAATACAGTGTGTGTAGTGGCGGGCTAGGCATAGGGAGTAAGAATTACATCCCGTGTGCCAGCTGGCTGAAATGAAATAACTGAGAGCTGGGATACTTCGTCGACGGGCGAGTTTGCTCTGCTGTGTTGTCATATCTCTCGCACTACGTGAATGTACATGCCTAATCGGCAATTACACGCACTGTGTATGATAACTCCTATATGTCTAGAGTGCTGTATGAAAAATGTGCAGTGGCGTAACTAGACTGTGCCCCCCACCCTCACGATGTGGCGCCCTTGCTGCAGGGTTCATAGCGAGTATAAGCCTAAAAATATGAGGGAATTTGGAGTGTATTGGAAAATCTGGGGATTTTAGTAATTTTTATAAAAAGTCGGAACGCAAAAATTTTTAATTTCAGAACCTCCCCATCATTTCTTTTTTATTTTGCGCCCCCGCCCATAATTTTTTTTTTTTTCATTTTTCGTCCTCCGCTCACCAAAAAAATTTTTGGCTATTTTGTGCGCGTGCCCCGCTCATAAAAAAAATTATACTGTTAAAGATGTTGATGAATATTCGATTATGGACTAGCTACTGAAAGTTTTTTTATACTTTCAGAATTATAAATGATGACTCAGGTGTTGCCTTGGTGTCAATACCAAAATTGAAGTTAAAGGTGTAGGTGACATTAAAATTAGAAGTCATTGTTCTTTTGTTCTCCGCCTATGGAAAAATCTCCTTTCTGAAGGAAAAATTACCAAGATTGGTATGAAGATTGTAAATTCTGTCAAAATTTAATGATAATGAATATGGGGAATATCAATCAAATAATTTTTACAGAATGTTAAATGAGACTATAATACCAGATGAGGCTAATTCTAGTTCAGAGTGTAATCTTAAAATGTGGCATGAGCATCTTGGGAAACTTAAACATCAATTCATTAAAAAAAATTGCGTCAAATGGATTAGCTGATGGGGTTGGTTTTAGTGATACTGAAAAGTTTTTTTGTACTGGTTGTGTGTATGGATAGCAGCCATCATAATATAGGAACAGATGAATTTATTCATAGGAATCTTGGTGTGATGCCAGTGGGATCCATCGGAAGTAATTCTTAAAGATGACTACTCTGGATATTGTGTAGTCTTCTTTATGAAACATAAAAGCCGCACACTCCAATGTTTCAAAGATTTTCACCAAATGGTGAAGACAAAATATAATCATACTGTTCAGATTTTACATACAGATAATGGAACCGAATATATATACAATGATTTTAAGGCATTTCTGTCCTCAAAAGGTGTTACATTGAAAAGAACAGCCCCAAGCAGAATGGACTATGCCAGTAGATACCAATGATAACTTCAACACTGAATACTGGAACTATGAAGATTATAAAGTATTATAAGTATTTAAAAGATACCCAGATTTATGGTATCCCGTAGTAGCGAACAAATGACGCTCCCCCACTTCATGGATTCTGGGATTCCGATTATGCAGGCGACCTTGACACTAGGCGCTCAACTTCGGGCTACATATTCTACCTTACTGGGAGACTTGTCACATGGAATATCAAAAACAGAAAACAGTTGTCTCTCTCTACAACAGAGACAGAATATATGGCGGCTTCATCATTGGCGAAAGAAGCAAGGTGGCTTCGAACTTTGGTCAACAATATACTTAACAGTCCAATAAAAGCCGTCAATATTCTTGTTGATAATCAAAGCACTATAAGGCTTATTAAAAATCTGGAGTTCCACAAGCGCTCTAAGCATAACGACATTAGATTCCACCACATTAGGGAATAGGCCCGTTCAGCATTTTTTTTTTTATTATTTTAGAAATCGAAAGTAGAACACTTTTTAAGGCAATTTCCAAATTTTTAGGTTTTTATTCGGACGATTAAGCCCTTAAATAAATTACCAAAGTTGGACTGCGCAAAAACGGGGGGGAGCTTCGCATGACATCACTTTGTAGATGCTGATCAGACGACAGTCGAGATTTAATAATGAAAAATGTTGGAGGTGAAATAAAATACAATTTTAAGAAGAAAAGATTCTATGCAACTTTTCATAAAAATTGATAATCTTTAAGTTATGACTTGAAAATTAGGATTTTAGCTTAAGAAAAGGTATTTCAAAACAATATTTGTCAAATAACTCGAAAAGTATTACATTGAGCGAAAACATGCTAGAGACAAATAAGAAAGCTACTAAATTGAGGATGAATTTTATTTTTTACTAATTTCTGTAGAGTTAATGGTTTCGGAGATTTGGAAGTATAAAAGGTGGCGTCCGAACGTCTATAAGACGAAGTGTTTAGTTTAAATGTTAAATATCTCAGAAACTATGGCACTTACGTCAAAAGTGGTAAGAACAAATATGAAAGCTATTAATTAGGCTTTCAAATGTTTTTTTTTCTATTTCTGTAGCATAAAAAACAAAGAAGTTATGACAGACGAGTCGGCGAAGCGCTTTGTACTGAAACCCAATTTTTAACATTGAATATCTAAAGGTTGGATATACTTATGAAGCTGAAATTTTAACAGCTAATCTAGATGATCGAATTCTATTGAATGCCATAAAGAAATAAAGAAAAAAAAAATTATCGGTAACAAGCCCATTGTATGAGAACAAGGACCTTACAATCTCATACATTCACACATCGCAGCAAGAGGCAGGCATCATGACGAAAGCCTTACCACGAGACACCTTTTTAAATCTTCGATCTAAGAGTGTTGCTCAACTTAACAGATATTTGAGTTATTATTTTTTTAAATGTATTTAGTTCATGTTCAAAGTTTTTTTTTAATAGCCGCAACAGGTGGGAGTGTTGATCTTGTTTTGCTAGTTATTTTTAGCTGGCTATTTCTGACTGACATTTTTTTAATTGTTGTTGACAAAGTAATTTAATTTTGTAGTTGTTACATAAAAAGTTTTACAAATTTGAGCTATTTATTTTTAACTGAAATGGGCTCATTTAGCATTATTTTTTTATTACATTTTCTGAAAGATCTATTAATTCTAAAGCGAAATACAGAGAAAAAGAATTTTCTAGGGTCTCTATAGGCTTCAAAATTAATCAAGAACATATCAACACGTGGCGCTTTCAAGATTATAGCTGTGCGACGTCAATGTCTCTATCGCATCAGGAGACGTAGACGTAGCTGACCTGCTTGCCTAGTAGTCTAAGATCCGGCATAAGAAATTAATACCCTCATCTGTTATTCAGATAAGAAATAGTTTATATATAAGATAACATGTAGGTTAATAGAAAAATGCCAAAAATGTCAATTTTGATTTGTTGGTGTCGAGCCGAATTTTCGAATTTCGGCGTGCGATTTACGATGTGGATCAACTGCAAGTCTTCCTCTTTCCGTATCGACATGGTACGGGCGTCGCGGTATCGTATTTTTGATAATATGAGTATATTTAAATGTCAGGTTTTCGACGAAAATTTCTAGGTACTGTACTATAATACTAACACTGACATTGGGTTGCGGTGGGCAAGGTTATTGGGTAAGCGAGATAGGACTGTGGAGACATTTACATCAGCGATTCGACCGCCTCAGCTTATGAAGAATTAGATTTTAAAGCAGTATATTTCTGGAACTACATATCGGATCGAGCTCAAATTTTCAGTGTAATAATTATTTGATGATTACTTCGCACAATTGTAATAAAAAGTGCAATATTAAATTTGACTAAATGACCCAGAATTTTAATATCTTGTCAGGATACTTAAATATAGCAACTGATTTAGACACAAGATATTAGTATTCTTTATACAAAAGTATAATCATTAAAGGTACATATTTAACACATACAGGGTGTTTTTGAAATAGATCCATATATTCAGATATGTGAATATTCACATCTTCCTGATATACACAAAAATATTCATTTATCAAAATGCCCAAAACGGCAGTGACAATAGTGTAGTGTTTACAGCTGTTGAAATACGTACTGGTCATTACGTGTACATAGTAGTGTAACACTCAGTAGGGGATAAGGGGCAAATTCAAAACCCCACCTCTATGACCCTTTTGCAACAAACACTAAGTAAGAACAATGAAGTAAAAATATGAAAATAATTAATGAAAGTGTGCTGCCACCCTGTATGTCTACAGAGAAAACATTGATATTGCGCCCCACCTTCAAAACAAAGTTACCATTGTAATAAAATTTAGAATATCAAGCCGAACTTACTCTGTCCGATAGACAATGTTAAAAGTCGTTTTAACAACACATATAACTTATAGATAAGTAAGGGAAACTGACAACTTAGTGAAACAATTAAAAATAACATTCAATTAAAACAACTTTGTTCAACCTCACCCATTTTCCTAGCATTTCCGGTAAAATCCACTACAACTTTAAATTTTCACTTCTCGTTCAACCGACGGATTCTTTACGTCTTCTTTAATTTATTAGCATATTATTTAAACAACTTGTACACTTTTAAATTTGGAATAATTAAGAACAAAATTAGTTTTCCTAGTGTGGTACTTTCGATTTTCACTTTTACTCTCGAAACAAAAATACTGCCAAAACAAAAGGTAACGGGGTGCAGAGCTAAGCCCAGTAGATTGTATTTTAAGTTTTTAATAATGACGGATTTTACAAACATTGTAATCGATATGATTTTTTTTAAATTCAAGGACACAAACAAGCGCTTCCAATGATCTTTTTGTTTCTATCGATTATTGTTTATTATTTTCTTTAAATAACAATGAACTTATTACTTCGCTAAGAATGTACTCATATTTTGACTGAGTGACAAGCTTTTTTATTTTTGCAAATTTTCATGTACATGCAACGAAGCCATTGAAGCCAAGATACAGAAGTTTTTGAAAAAAAAAAAAAAAATTTCATAGTTTTTATTTATGAATATTTTTGTGACGAGTAAATTATCCGATTGACCTTTGAAATAACCTTTTTTTAGTCATATTTAAAACAATTGAAACCCTTTTAAATATGATGCACTTAAATACGCACTATAATTTAATATCACAACTAAATAATTTTAGGAAATAACCGCATGACGACACATTCAATATAAAAGTGTGTTCTCAGACACGCCCCTCCTCCTAGATATTTGTCGGTGATTTAAATATTCTCCAGTTATAAATTATTGAAACAGATTTGATAATTGCTAATGTTTAGTAACACTATATCAATATACAGCTCTCCCTCCCGTATGGGTGGGGTACTGATTTTAGGGGCCCGGGCTTCCGAGGGGCATGCCAGAGATGTTTACAAAAAAAATTTTGTTCACATTTCTCCCGCCGCTCATCAATTACTAGGCGCAGGGGCCGCCATTGAATTTGGTACCGGGGCCCATGATTTGATGTGGGGGGCCTGTTAATATATATAAATTAATTTAAAATATATTGCACATGCATGGGGCCTATTAGGATGCGGTATTCATATCGTTTCACATATTATTCACGTCTATTCTGCCCTGCTAAGCAAGAAGCTCGTAACTGACATTTTGTTGCTTTTGAGATAATCGCATTTTTCGATTATTTACATTGCCATCCACATTTTCAATGGGAAATTCTTAATTTTTTGAGTGAGAGCTTTTTTTATTGTTTAAGTTTCTATATGAAATATTAAACGTTTTTCAAAAAAATGCAGATACGACATTTTTTAAGAAAAAAAATTGAGAAAATACAATAAATAAAAGTCGTAAGTGAATAAAAAAGTAGATTTCTGAAAAATATTACAACAAAAATTGCTCTGATTAAGTTAAAAGAATGTTATTTATTAAAGAGTCAGTCGTTAAGGAGTTCATTAATTAAGATAAAATACACTTTTTTCAGGACCACACTGAATCGTCACATGTAAACAATTCCACATAACTGTACATTTTTATTTTCTATTGCCAAGCTAATTTGTCGTATCTACCGTATAGATACGACATTTATGCATGGTAATATCAGATAGGACAATTTGGCATAGTAAAATCAGTATACTTTGCAGATATGACAAATTTTAAATTAAATTTGTATCGTTTATTATGAAGATATGACCTTGAAAATATACCAGAAGTTGCTTGGGTGGCTGTAGATGCGATAAATGTCAATAACTCAATTTTCATGAAAATGTCAGTTACGACCTTCTTGCTTAGCATGGCAGTATTATTGTTTGACACAGTAGTTTTTGAATTCGTTGTAAAAACAACTCTGGTCCAGTCAGCAGCTATAGCTATAACCAAGTACGCATACTTAAAAATAAGTTTCCTTTTTCAGAATATGTCATAACTAGTTCTATTAGTAGTTTATTCCACTTAAAACTATGTTTTGTAATGTAAATGCATAAATGAATTAACATGCCGATAAATGTTTTAATTTTCAGGTATTTATGGGTGAAAAATTGTCTGCTAGGGTGTCACATCTCCAACTGAGGTTAAATGGCTCCATAGAAACAACAAATTTGAAGTGCTCTGGCATATGTGTATCGACTGGTACGGGTTCCACCTCATGGCATTTGAGTATCAACAGATTACCAGTACAGAGTGTTGCGGAACTGCTAAGATTAATCGATATTGATGCGACTGAAGGAAAGGATGGCCTAGCTGCAATTCTATCTGATATTTACAACAAAAACTTAATATTTCCACCAGGTAAACACATCTGAAGTGTACTGAAAACTCAATTACGATAGAACATCAACTTATTTTATTACTACTAATATAGTGCCCAAAGGTAGATTTACACTTAAACCTCTTCTTAGTACAAATAGCATAAATTTTTGTATCTAGATAGTATTTTGTATGTGGACGAAAATAAAAAAACAGTAATATAACCGGAAATTAAAAAAAAAAAATAGTACCCCATTTTGGATTGAATAGAAATTAATATTCTGAATATTTTTGTGGTATGTATTATCTACTGTACTCACTCACGTTACGTTTATTAAACATGCTGTTGTGTCTAGTAGAAATTGATTTTGTTTTCGATATTTCCATATTCCTTACTACCATTTATAATAAAGTTTTCATGACATTTCTAGTTTATTAAAAAAATGTAATTAAAAAAAAATCATGATATTTTTCCACCCTGGTATCTTCCCTATTGTATAGCTTTTTTGCTAAATAAATCTATTATTTTTTATTAAATTTTTCAAAAGTTCTTCACTATTATAGCAAGTACTTTAAAAATAAAATTTTTGTAACCTTTAACTAAAATTATTGTCGTTACATTGTATATTAGTTTGTATGTTATTATGAAAGGTGACAAATGTCTATATATTTATATTTGTTTTAGAATATCTATATACTTACTTATTTATATTCGTTTTAGATGATAAACGAATGGGCTACACGATTCGAGACTTAATATCAGCTGGAGTATGGCCACAACCAAAAGGAATCAAATCAAGGGGTTTTGCAACAAAGTTTGAGATTAAATCAAACTGTTTCGATGCTTGTCTAGTCATTGATGGTGGTGTAGCATTTAATTTCAATGATGGAACCATTGCGCTACTTGAAATTGTACCAGAGGATGCACTAAGAACAGTTATTTTAAAAGACTAAACTATAAATATTATGGGAGTTTGGTTAGTTTTTCTGTCCGTGACATTTAATGATAAAGATCGCTGGAGATTACCTGTACCTAGTAACATATTTGTTTAGACATGGGAGAAGTCTTCACTTAGATTAAGAGAAAAAGAGATAAGCTAAGTAAATTGATAACATACTCAAGAACATGCTTGTATTATTCTGAATTAATTGATTTTCTTAAACTGGCTGCTACAAATAAGACTTCTAGTAGCACAAATTATTAAATTTTATAACGAATATATAAGTATATATGGATAAAGTGTAATTTAAGTAATAACCGATAAGTACATAAATAAAGAATTTTAAAACATTCAAAATCATTATTTCTAAGCAAACATGTAGCCAGGGCCCAATTTAGGCTTCCTGAGCTGATCAAGGGTGGACCTCAGTCTTTAGCTCGGGGGAGGGGAGTAACATGATCAGCTCAACCTCCGATTAAATAACTGATATAAGTTCTTTAATCGGAGGACATAACTAAATAAATACATTAAAAAATATAAAATGGAATACAAAAGCACTAAGACTAAAATGGAATCAAATTCATCTATGCACTTGTGGTTTAAGGCTTACCATAAAATTTAAATAATAATAATAATAAATGGCCTTTATTTTACTTGGCGGGGTTTAGCAAAGCTATTCTTCCACTCAACTAAGATTAATACAAACTATACAATGAAATAATAATACAAAGGATGGTAAATACTTAGAATATAAAAAAATAATATGATAGACAAATAATACAGCGATGAGAGCATCAAACATGGGGTTTAGTCCGAATAAGTGCGGAAGTTTTGCAACTTTGGGAATTTGTAAATTTCGATGCCCCGAATGAAATAAGAAAAAATGCAAAATGTGATCTAAGCTGCCAGCGCCGCCATATTGAAAAAATGGCGCACAAAAACAGTTTCTTTGAAATATCTCGCTTTGGGTGCCTCATACGGCAAAAAATGTTCTTATGAATGTAAAACACATGTAGGTTAATATCCAAAACAAACAACACAGTATCGGCGATGCATCAATACTGTTCTCTTAACACGTTCGCTGCTGATGGGATTTTGTTAAGTATCGCCAGGTGCTGAGTAGGTTCTTGACAATAGAATATACATAGGATCAGATCGCCATATGGCGACACCAGCATTGCGCAATATACTACTGCGTCGCCATATGGCGACATCAGCAGTGAACGTGTTAATGGTCTAAATATAAATGTTCAAAAAACCAACGCATTAACCTTTTCAACTAAGCCTCTCAATTTTAGTCCTCTAATAAAAATTGAGAATAAATCTATTGTTCAATGCAACACTGTCAAATACCTTGGACTCCAGATTGATTCTTGTCTCTCTTGGAATAATCAAATTGATGTACTCATAGGAAAATTATCTACTCAATGTTTTATATTATGGCAAATGCGAGTACACGTCAGTTTAAATATATTAAAAATGTATTACTATGCATATGTACAGTCCTGTCTTGGTTACTGCATAATTTGTTGGGGGAACTATTCCAGAATAGGAGAAGTTCTTATGATGCAGAAAAAAATAATTCGTACTATTACATTTAAATCTCCACGTGAGTCTTGTAGAAATATATTTAAAGAACTGGACATATTAACTGTTACTTCATTATATATTTTCAATTGTGTATCTTATGTAAAATCTCATATCAACAACTATGTTCCAAGAGATAATAATCCAAATCATCAGCTCAGGGCAAACTATAACCTCATGCTTCCACAACATAGATTAACCATAGTAGAAAAAGGACCTAATATTATGCCTATCAAATTGTACAATAAACTCCCCATAGAAATAAAGGTGATAAGCAGTATTAAATCTTTTAAACAAAAAGTAAGATCTATTTTAATTGATAATAGTTTTTATTCTATAAATGAGTATATGAGCTCTGCCTTTTAATCCTTTTAATCTTTTAATCCTTTTAATCTTTTAATCTTATAACCATTTACTTTTAAGTACCTATACATTTTAATTGTTCAAGAATTTTTAAACTGTTATGTAAATTTTATTTCCTTTTCTCTTTTTTTAACATACCGTATTAATGATATATTAACGTTTAATCGTGTGACAATATTTCTATACTTTTTTGTAAAGTCTGTGAAAATAAATACTATTATTATTATTATTATTATTATTATAAAAGAGCATTAAATTTTCTACAAAATATGTCCTATATACTTTTTCGTTAAACTGAATAGTTTTGGTGGAGCAGCCGATCGAAGTAAAGCATTCTTGACAAAATTATGATATTTTGCAATTTCTCCATTTAGTGCGACTTTTATAAAGGAGTATTTTTGTGTTGAGACAAAATTTTAGGTGCTTGATGTCATAGGTCTAGGTTCATTGTAGTTTTCAACAATACTTTCGGAAATTGCTTCCGTTGCGCTGTCCACTGATTTTACGTATTGATTGTTCTCTATGCTTGCGAGAAATGTTTCAATTGGACAGTCGACTTCCTCGTCGTCATGAAGCTCGTCGACTGTTGCTGATGCGTTGTCGCAGCTTTCTCCGTTACAAAATTTGCAAATTACAAAACATTTTTGCCTCGTCAATCAACTATATTATTTGAGGATTTTCAGGTATGAAAACAAATTTTTTCTCAACACAAAAATACTCCTTCATAAAAGTTGCACTAAATAGAGAAATTGAAAAATATCATAATTTTGTCAAGAATGCTTGACTTCGATCGGCTGCTGCACCGAAACTATTCAGTTTAACGAAAAAATATATAGGACATATTTTGTAGAAAATTTAAAGCTCTCGCAAGCATGAAGAACAATCAATACGTAAAATCAGTGGACAGCGCAACGGAAGTAATTTCCGAAGAAAGTATCGACTGTACTAAAAGTGAGACTTGAATAATATAATTAAGTATTTTAAGCACATATGTGCAACATGAAATATACGATCACTGTTTATCGAGGAGTAACTCGTTGATTTTATGTTTGAATGAGGGCGGAGACAGAAGTTTGATACACTCTGGAGATGAGTTGTACATGGTTATTGCATGATACAAGGAGCATTCGTAAAAACGAGAGTGATGTGGTATGGTCAGCTGGTTTAAGTATCTTAGGTTTCTAGGATGAATGATGAATCTGGTCTCTAGGAGTCAGTTTATCTACTAAATATGTCGGGGTTTGTTTTATTAACAATTAATGGGTAATACAGACCTTATGATGCTCTTGTCGATGATACATTTTTAACTATTTAATATTTTTAATATAGGTGGATACATGTTCCCAACGACGCAGAGTCTGATGCAGGAGTTTTGAACTTTTGAATAGGCATGTCCACAAAAAAAATAATATACAATAATATTAGTTAAGACCATACATTAGAGCCCCTAGTACCAAATTCAGAAATTTTTTTATTTATAAATATTTTTATTTTGCAGTTATTCATAATAGAAATCATCTTAACGCAGCGATACTAAGAAACGTTCCTAAGGTAGACATGACGTCACCTCCTTGCCGGCACATCAGCCTGTGTGTGTTTTGCGGGTCTGTTATTTTTTATTGAAAGACTAATGTAATACTATTGATCAACATGCTTTAGAACCCCCATATCCAAAATTTAAAGACATTTTGATTTATTGTTTTCGAATTACAGCCCCCTAAAGTTATATTTTTCAAATATTAAATAAATAATTAATAACTACACAGCCACAAAAAAAAAATTGTTTCTGATCTGAGGGTCTGACTATGTTTATCATATGTTTTTGGGGTCGCCGAATCTGAATCCGAGGTTTATTTAACCCCATCACATCACGATTTTGCCATAACCTCAAAAAAACCCATAATTTAAGCATATAATCCTAAGAACGAAGTTGTAATCTGAAAACCCAAGCTCTTAAACCCCATAACCCACTTAACCTCATAACCCAGTTAATCCCATACATAACCCTGAGAATGAAGTTGTAATCTGAAATTGATTTCACAGCCACACAAAAAAAAGTGGTCTGGCCTGCGGACCAGACCAGTGTATCCTTATGTATTTTTACCCGCTGAAACCGAATCCGAAGTCAGAATTGTCAAATTGGTTCGTTTTTCACCCCTAAACCCCAAGAAAACACTCCCCCAAAAAGTGGTCTAACCTGCGGACCATACCAGTTTATACTTATGTATTTGGACCCTCTGAAACCGAATCCTAAGTCGGAATTGTCAGAATCGCTCGTTTTTCAACCCCAAAAAACACCCCCAAACCAAAAAAATAGTTATCCGGCCTATGGACCGGATCAGTGTATCCTTACATATTTGGTCCCGCTGAAACCGAATCTGAAGTCAGAATTGTCAGATTGGCTCGTTTTTCACCCCCAACCCCAAAACAAAAAAAGTGGTCTGTCCGACGTACCAGACCAGTGTATCCTTATGTATTTGGACCCTCTGAAACCGAATCCGAAGTCAGAATTGTCAGATTCGCTCGTTTTTCACCCTTACCCCAAAAAAACACCCCTAAAACAAAAAAAAATGTAGTCTGACCTACGGACTAGATCAGTATATCCTTATTTATTTGGACCCGCTGAACCCGAATCCGAAGTCAGAATTGTCAGATTGGCTCGTTTTTCATCTCTAACCCCCCAAGAAATGATCTGTCCGGCGGACCATACCAGTGTTTCCGTATGTATTTCGTAAGGATACACTGGTCTGGTCCGCCGAGCAGACCATTTTTTTGTTTGTTTTTGGAGTTGTTTTTTTGGGGTTAGGGGTGAAAAACGAGCGAATCTGACAATTTTGACTTCGGATTCGGTTTCAGAGGATCCAAATACATGAGCATAAACTGGTATGGTCCGCAGGCCAGACCACTCTTTGGGGGGGTGTTTCTTGAGGTTAGAGGTGAAGAATTAACTAACCTGACAATTCTGTCTTCGGATTCGATTTCAGCAGGTCCAAATACATAAGGATACACTGCACAGTGAGCCAGAAAACGAAAAAGCTGGCCAGAAACCGAAAAAGCTGGCCAAAAGTCCAAAATTCGAAAGAGGTTTAATGTATTCAAAGTAATATTTTTGTAGTCAGAAATGTTTAGTTCATTACGTACCGCAAATTCCAATCGTATTGTTGCCCATTTTTGCCTGATACACCCTAAGAAACACTACGTTCTGTTAGCGTACAGTTGTGAATAGTTGCTTGCCACATTCGAACGTACTATTCGATATTCCTGTAATTTGTGTAATTTCCACGAAAATATAGTGAAATTTTAGCAAGATAATCTATAAAGTAAGTATTTTATTTTGTATACATTTATTGCTTGTGAAATGTGATACATTCGGTCATAAAATTGTGTTAAACGGGGTTCTATAAAGATAAAGAAATAAAAATTAATGGGTACCTTTTGAGTTACAAAAAAAGCACAAGGTGTTCCAAGCATGATTCTCTTACTGGTCGATTTCTTATAGTTTTTTCAAATTATAGTGCAAAATTTAGAACCCGATTCAACGCGGTTTGGAAGTAATGAGTAATAATTTGGTCAAGTACGAGGTCTTAAATTGAAAATATACGTACGACGCGACGTCGAGGCTCTCGCTCGTAACTGCTTCGAATTACTATTTTAATTTTTTCCACGGAAATTTCTACAAATAAACTAGAAAAATTAATTGAAAGCAAGGGCGTAGCCACAGTGGGGCAGGGTGCGGCGCTTGCCTCCCCCTAGCTAGCACCGAATGCGACTTTATTTACAATTATTTGTATGATATTAATAAAACGTAGTTTGCTTTAAATGAAAAAATATTTCACTATTTGACTGTGTTGCCTTGCCCCACCCTGGATTGAAAGTGAAAATTAAAAATCTATTTCATTAAAAAATCAAGTTACTCGCATTATGACTTCCACATCCAGTGGAAATATAGTAACGCAAAAAAAATTTTTTATCATTTTTATTGTTCAAATAGGCTTAGAATGTCATGAAACGTAGAGATTTTAAGTTCGAGCAAACAACAAATTTCAGTCTGTCGTTCTGTCTGTAACTTTTTTTTGTGCGCACGATTACTCTGGAACCGTGAAACGTATAATTAAATGTCGAAGGTGAAATTTCGTAATTATTAATTTGTAAAAAAATATAACATTCATTAGGTTTTGTCATAGAATATATAGAAAACATTTTTTTCTTTATCAAGAAAAAAGTTTATGATTCGTTCACACTCGTTCAATGGGTTTTTTTTAAGTGGTTCTTGAACATTCTTGTAAAAAATATGTAAAAATTGGCTGCCTCTAGGTATCACTTTTGTTTTTGTGATCATTTTTCTGACACTGTGCAAAATACAGCGACGCGTTAACTTTGGTTTATAGTGTTGTTTTAGCATAAAAATTCCATTTAAACGTAAAAATTTATAATATTTATGTGTTATAAACAATTTTCGAAAAAATTAAAGCATTTTGTTATGTCAAAAATAATTATTGAAAAATTATTTACTTTTTGGTTGGAATTTATAAAATACCTAAAAGTATGTAAAATTAAATTTAAATTAATTAATTAATTTAATTTTTTAAATTTGAATTGAAATTTGTAATCAGCGACCTCAAATACCAATTTTCAATTGAAATCATTAACTTTTCTCAAATGTTTGTCGCCATATTGGAGCCGCCATTTTGCATTTGAAAAAACTATTACCAAATTCGTAATCAGCGGCCTCGAAAACCCCCGAATACTAATTTCCAATTGAAGTGACTCACTTTTCTCAAACCTTTGTCGCCCTATTGGAGCCGCCATTTTGTTCTTGGAGAAACTATTATCAAATTCGTAATCAGCGACCTCGAAAACCCCCGAATACCAATTTCCAATTGAAATAATAACTAACTTTCCTTAAATGTTTGTCGCCATTTTGTTCTTGAAAAAACTATTACCAAATTCGTAATCAGCGACCTCAAAAACCCCTGAGTGAAAATTTTCAAAACCATTACTCGATTATTCGACTTTTTTTTGTGTGGCTGTGAAATCAATTTCAAATTACAACTTCATTCTTAGGGTCATGAATACTATAGACAAGGATAACGCACGCGTGCTTTCAACATTTCCGTGAAACTGGAAGAAAGAAACAGATGGCGCAGCGCTCACGAGTGCACTGGAGCGCGGTAAAATATGAATTTTATACGCACCGCTTTATTTGATTATCGTTACTCGTGACTATTATATAAAGAGTCTTTGTGATGAAAGATGATTTTATTGTTGGCAGCGCTATTCATTATTTAAAATAATAAATCATTTCGATATAATTCTAGTTGTTTTATTTAAATAACGAACACAAAAATTTAAATAAATTGAAATTATGTAAATATTTAGCAACTATTTTATTGCCTCGTTTTTTAAAATATTTGTAATCATTACATTTCAAAATGTACATACAGGAAAGGGGGTAACATTCAGCCACCCGCAGTAACTCATCTGCTGTTTGAATTTGCCGGCCGAAAAAATTACAATATACTTTTCAACCATCATTGTCAGTAAAAATAGTAAAAATGTCAGTGTGTCAAATATTCTTTAATCTTTGCGGTGTATTGTGTTGTAGCCGTCGCCGCATGTACTTCTTTTTCCGACTAAAAAAATTAAGTGCAATATTTATGAATTTACGGTAAGTCTTTGATAGTTTTTATTTTGTGATTAACAAGCACGAAGGAAAACAAACCGCTGTGTCATTATAGCTGTCAAATGGCGACTGATTGAACTTTTCACAATATTAAGTTTTGGACATTATATCATACAAAATGGCAAGTTTTTCTTGTATTATTAATTGTGGAAGTGTGGCAATCTGAGACAACATCAGTTTTTATAAAACAACGTCGATTTACAACCAGAAGAGATTAGGGTTAAAATATCCCAAGCAATTTAAAGAAATTATTTTACAAGGGCATTCCAAGGGTTTTATTGGTGGTCAGTTGTTGCCTGTTAATGTAAGAATGTGGATTTTGTTGTAGGAACAACGGCCGTAATACAAAAACATGCGACGATCCATTCAGTTTGGTGTTTTAATATGAGATACAACTTAAAACCCATCAGATGTGAAGTTTAAGGTGGTGATAATAGTAACTGCTGTTAAGGCAAGCAATAAACAATTTGTGGTAAAAAAAAACACCATATTGATTTGCCAGTATTTGTAATAAGTATTTCTTGTGTTTATACTTTAGTTGAGCGAAGATGGAGCTAGTGCCGAGGAATAAAGAAGTGTAATAGTAGATATTGTTTTAAAGGAGGTACACACCAGAGGAAAATGTGCAAGCTATGTTAAGATATCTGATGAAGTGCATAAATTAAAAAAATTCAAAGTACAGCTGTCACTGAGTGATCTGGCAACAGAATTTCTTGTTTTAGTGTATTGTGTTGTGTTTAAAAACTCAATGTTGGATTGTTTAATATTCAAAAGCTATGAAATTGGTCGAAATACTTCAGTGAGAGTTCGGACGAGCCATGAAAATGTTGAATTGTAGCTATAAAAATGCCCTTTGAATTATGTATGTATTATTTTCATGTATTTTTTGTTACAATATAGATCTTTCTTTGTATTTCTCAAGTTTCTTATTGATTCTTCCTGAGTACTAATGAAACCTTGCATAATAAATAATTGGATATTTAGTAAGTATATTTTATTTTATTTTCAGTTAGATGCATGTATATAGAAGATCAACATAATCGACTACCTCAATTTACTGCTAACAATAATAGAATTGATAAATAAAATGTAAAATAAAAAGTTAATATATTTAATAAAATACAATACAATTAACCTACTTACATGAAAAAAATAAAGTACGTGCTAGATATATAACAATAAGACACGATAAGAAAAAGTCCTTGCACAAATTAAATGGTTTGTATAGTTCAGTCTATAGGTATATCATAGGCGAGGGGTCAACCATTGGAAGAAATTCTGTACACCTTTTTACATATTTTAAGTACCTAGTTCACAGTACATCAGTCCTTCATTGTTTAATTTATATGGTATTTTTCACAAAATTCATAACAGTTAACCTTTCGACTGTAGCCACTGCTTACTGCTAAAAAATTGAAGAGATAGACTGGGTAATCAACGAATCTTGTCTAGACTAGTAACACAGTCATAATGAATACTGAAGGATCATCTGGATCAGCAATCGTCCAAGTAATCAATGCCATGGCTTTTGTTGAAGATTCTAAGCTAAGAGTTCATAACCTGAAAAAAGAATTTGCGTGTTAGTAATTATTCATTAAGCAACATTTAATTAGGTAAGCATATATTGAAAAAAAAAGGGTTGATTATTGCTAACTAATTCTTACCTTTGCAAAAAGCTTTTATCCTGTGAATTCCTTGGAGAGTACTTCTTTCACCCAACCACAAAGAGCTTCAATATTTTTGAATGCCTTGAACTCACCTTTTTGTCTATCTATATCTCACAAAAACCAAGCAATTCACAATATCCTAATGTGAAATATTATGAAATACATCAATATTTGTACTAAAGTCATCATTTCTCAAAATATAAAGGATTTAATTCGATGACACCAACTTTTTCCATGTACATAACCTTTACATTGAGACAATTGACAATATTCGCGAACTTAGCTGGAACTTGGTGCACTCGTGTTCGTAGCGCCCTCTTCTTTCTTCATATTTTGCGGATCGGTTTTCATCGGAATTCCCGTTAGCGTCCGTAATCCTTGTTAGTGATGGGCGATATCGTGATTTTTCAATCACAACGTAAATCGTTACTGTGATTTTCTTATATCAGTGAATTTAAAGCGTGATGTGATCACGACTTTCATATAACGACGTACGAGAGAAATTGTTAATTGTTCCCTATCCCTAAATAAGCGCCGACAGACGGTGAATGGTGAATTAGCTACTTTTGGTAATCTGTGCTGCCGCAGATATGCATAATATGCATAATATATTATGATTTGTTTATCCAAATAACCTATCTGATGTATGAATTGGTAATAAAGCAAAAGCATACTAGGTTTTGAATGGAACTTGATAATAGGATATTTTTGTAAAGTTGTACTGTCGTGCACAAAAAAAAATGGGACAGGTCTTATAACGCATTTTTGCTAAAATCTAGTTGTGTACATCTAACTTTGATTTTTGTGCAAATAGAGACAGATTTACATTAGAAAAATAGTTGTCCTATTTTTTTTTGCTCACGACATAGTACAAACATTAACATTTCGGAAGCATCAATAAATTTCTTGTTTATATTTATGTTTATTTTATAAGAATTTTTGTTAATTTAAAATGGTATATTTATTTTTTAATGTTATTTTTGTTGTTGTTTTATAATATACCTATAAGGATGTTTTTTAAAAATGTTTTCATTTGCTTATTGTCGAATATTCCATATTTTTATTCATATTTCATGCCGAAACGTAAATGCTCAATATTTTCAATAAAATTGCTAGTATATTTAATCATATAAAATATTTTTACGCATGGTTTTAGTAGTTATACTTCTGGTGTTAAAACAAAAATGTTCCGTCACGACCGCCCTGCCTCGAATCGCCACATCGCATCGCCAGTCAATAAAAGAAAGATATTTATATAAATATCTAAATAATGTGAAATAACGCTAATAAGGCACAGGATCGCTTGCTTTACGTGTTAATACATACGACCGCAAACAATAATCGACTCAAAGTAAATATCGTGAAATATCGTCTTGGTTAGACCACGGCAAGGGAACGAAATACGGAAAGTCGTGATCACGTCACGCTTTTCTGCCAACTTTACTAACAGTCGTTACCTGTGATTTCTTAATATCAGTGATTAAATCACAGTTCGTGATATATCGCCCATCACTAATCCTTGTCTTTATAATTCATGCTTAGGGTTATGAGGTTATGGGGTTTATGAGCTTGGGTTTTCAGATTACCACTTCATTCTTAGAGTTATATGCGTTTAATACAGAGAGTATAAAGTCACAGGAGGGAGTGATTAGTACTGAAATCTGAGACGGAAGTCGTCATCAGGTACACCATCGATGACTAATTATTTTGGAATGTGGTGTACTGTATTGTAGGTTATTGGATAACTTTTCACGTGTAAGTTTAATGTGTACTATATAAACTAAACGTATTACTTTATTTAAGAACGTGGGTCAATCTTATAATTATGTAAACTCATCGCATTGTAATTTTTTAAAAGAAGTATTATTGTGTTATTGTTTTGATAGTAGTGGTGGAGATGCCGCAAAAGATAGTAACGGTTATTTAATTCCTATTTAACAATGATAGTTTTAGATTTGAAGTATTTTTTTACACTGCGGTATTGAAATCTAAATTCAGGGAATATGTTTTTCTGAGAAAGTAGATATGTATATGTAATATCATTATTACTTTATTACTTTTGCGATGCCACTGGAAGAACGTCATATCCGCCGGCGGCCATCTTGGTACACCATCGCGGTCCCCAAGGTCACGTATATAAGCTCCCTCCTGTGACTTTATACTCTCTGGTTTAATAGCTGAAATTATGAGTTTTTTGAGGTTATGGCAAAATCCTGATGCTTCGACCATATAAATACTAGACGCCGCATACTGTCTATGTTATAGAGGAAATGTTTGAAGCCTAAATAAAATGTGGGAGGAGCGTGGGGTGAGGGAGGTTCTTACAGTGACAGTGCCGTACCTTTTAGGAGGGGTTTAATTTTAAATAAATTTTACGTGCGGAATGGAGAATGGACTACTTTTCGCATTTATTTCAGTCAGAAATGGTATATTTTTCCCAAATTGTAATTAAATACGGCCTTTATCCACAATGAAGTGCGCGGTAAAAAGTAGATAACTTTTTTCTCATACTGCGACTATTAATTGTTGACAATATTAACATATTTGAAAATAAGATTCACAAAGCAAAATTTATTCAAAACTTGATATAAAACAATGCAGGCTCTCATCACTGACATATTGTACATACTTATTTGTAGTATAATTATGAATTATTACATTTTTTGCTCGAAATAAGCGAATATTCATTTTTCTTTACCATTTCTATACTTATACTTTCACTTCACTATGTAGTAGTAATATATGTTTTTACCATACTTGAAATCTCAAAAATATCGTTTTGTAGAAGCATTATTGGAAATTAAATCTTGTCACAATCATAATAATATAAAAGCGTCCTATACTTTAGGAAATATTAAAATTTAGGGGACCTTTCTATTTTTTTACATGACCTTCAATTTTAAGCAATTATATAAATATGTATACATTGTTATATTTATGAAATTTATAAAATTAAAGATTCTTTAGTTTTTAATAAAATTACAATTTTTTTGTTAGTAGTCTTAAATTCGCTCAGACCACTGTTCAAACAAAATAAATAAATAAAGAAAATTATGAAATTATAGTACAGAAGATTGACAAGGAGATTAACAGGAAAGAAACTATTTCGGCTCTCAAACCTTATTCGTATCTGACCAGTTTTTAAATTCACTTTTCATGAATAAAACAACCACTTTCGTTTAGAAAACTTTATTAAGTTAAGTTAAATTTAAATTACAATTATTGGTTTTTAAATAAAATTGTTTTCGTTAATACATTTCGAATTCTGCATGTGACTGAATCATGTAATTTAACAGTCTCATGATGAATTCTAATATCTATATAATGCTTTAATATTAATTTTACTATACCCATTGCATGATCGTTGAGTGGATCATTATCATACAAATGATTACCAAAAGAATCAAAAACTGTGTTGGGCAGATTTCTGAGCGCAGAATTAATTAAGTACTGCTTAACGTCTCTGTATTTTTGAGAAAAAAGTTGTTTTCTTATCATTTTTATGCATATTTCTGCTACTTTGCAGATGTTTATCACAAATACCGAGGCCTTGACGAGGTTTCCGTATTGTTTTCTTTTTTGCAATAGAGATAAGGATTCCCTACTCTCCAACAGTTCCAAACACTTTACACAAGTCACACATTTCTTTAAACATCTAACAACAAATCCCCCTATATATGCAACGACATCTTCTGTATATGATGTAAGATGCCATGCAGTTGAAGTTATATAATCGTGATCGTTTAATTCTCTAACAATTGTGAGATATTCTGAGGAATTCATTAAGTCTTCTCCCAAGTCATTTCTTGTCATAGTTGTGCTGCTAGAGCAATGTAAAATGGAAGTGTCATCCAAGGCAACTGCATTAGCCGTTTCCGCTCCCTTAACCTCACAATGCACTAATAATTTTTTATATATAGACTCAAATTGTCGGGCAGTTGGATTATTTCCTGATCCACACCTACTGCGTACTGCACTAAAGTAAATTTCTAGATGGTCCTGTGACATTTTGTACGTCAGAAGATATTTTAATAATGCGTTATCTTTTTTTACATATTCATTATACATACTTTTTAGGCTTTCAATACAAATCAGAAAACCTAAAAAGCCTGTTTTTCTTCCACTCGCTAATACTGGTTCTCCTTTCAATGTTAGGTCATATATATAATTTTTGCAGAAATCTAACTGTTTTAATATATCTTTCTCCGTTTCTGAGGAAAAGGGCTTTTTATATGTATATTTTACGAATCTGTTTCTAGAATTAAAAATATCAAATAAATCATTGAAGGTTTGACAAAATATTGCAGTTGCCTCAGCTCCTTGAAATGCAGCTAACTTTAGGTCCCTGCAAAGATAGAGCAGTGCATCAGAAACACTTTTGCTGAATGTCTGTGCTGCTATTTTGACCTTCATTTTTTCACGAACCCATAGCAAGTGTCTCTTCTTCAGTTTTGTTGCAGCATGCAGACCTTCGCAATATTGTAAATTTACAAGTTCTTCGATATAAAGCCAATCAATTTTTTCTGAGTTTGATTTCATTAAAACTCGCTGGCTTCCTAAACAATTACGGATCAATTTTAACATATGGCTTGGATCCAAATAAATATAAATTTTTTGTTGATTAATGGGATGCTCAAAATAGGTTTTGAGCGAATATGGATCATCAAAGTTCGCACCAAGTTGTTTAGCCATATTGAAATTTGAAACAGTTCCGTCAAATGTTAGGGACGTCACTATTATTTCAGTCTCCATTAAAAATTCCAAGCATTTCTTGACTAGATTAGACCTTTCAATTCCAGAAAGACCATTTACTAGAAAATACCCAACTGACATTTTCCAGTTATCGTTTAAAGCTACTACCATAAATATTATAGCTTGTGTAGCTTTCGGCAATTCATCAGAATCGAAACTTGCTCCAATATCCACATATCCTGTAAATTTCGATCCTGTCCATTCAATTTTGCTCATAATATGTATTTCATCCACAACGAGATTGCACAAAACTTTTTGATTTTTGGATTCAGCAGCAGCCACTTTCATTTTCAAGGCATTAATAGCTTCACCGGTAAAACCAGGAGACCCATCGACACATCGATACCACTTTCCAATAGTATTTGGATGAGGAAGCGATTTATTGAATTTTTGTCTAACAAAATTATACGCTTTTGGAGAGTAAAAATGAAGCGTTAAAGCAAAACATCTTAAGTTTTCATCATATTTCTGACGAGTGGGTCCTTTTAAAATTCTTTTCATAATGTCAGCCGCAGCACCAGGTAATGTTGCCTACAAAGAATAATTATTAATGAACACTTAGTAGGTAATAGATTTTAGTAAAACATTTCAATTTTAATTGTGAATAAGTCAATTGTCCTGAAACTAAACAATAGCATAACATCAAAAAATGGAATATCGCAAAATCTAGTAACTTATTAACATGTGCGAACCGTCTTATCTTGGAATACGTTGACCGATTTCCTTTTTTTTTAAATTTGAAAAGCTGATAAGCTGCCCATGTAAAAATATTTGAAATTTTTACCTTTTCAAAACCTACTTAAGATTCGCTAAATTATGTCACAAAGATACAGAAAGAAACGGTTTTACTTATGCATCATTTATTGTTTTAGAACAGTAGTAAAATTAAAAATGTCGTGCTATTCTGAAAAGAAAATTTTAAAAATTTATTACCAACATCTCTCTAGCCATTTACTTTCAGTGCATCTTATACTGTGATATATTTTATAACTGTATAAGTTCATTACATGAATATATTATTATTATTATCAATTTACCCTAATTTCTAATATTTACCGAAAGGAGAGAAACACCCTACCTTCAGTGCCGTTTCAGCATTTTCACTAATGAAATTATTTTTCTTCAGGTAGTTTAATAAAGTATTCATACAAACAATTCGTGATTTCAATCTTCTCTTTGTTTGTTGTAGTTGTCGTATTTTCGTATTCTGTTGACGGACTGTTTGTTTTGCAATTTTCCAATTTCTTCGAGCCTTTAAAGGATCATCCATATCAGAACTGGCACAGTCGCCGAAGTAACGTGGATTGGATAATTTTAATCTGTAAATGCAAGGCTGAGTTAGGTAGATATATCTATTATTAATATAGTGGGACCCATTTAAAAAGGAAACACCTTTATAACTTTTTTATTTTTTGTCCAACTTGAACCAAATTTTACCAAAACATAGAACAAATTAGTATCTACTTATGGTCAAAAAAACATTCGCCTCCTAGAAATGCAAAGCCACCTGCAGTACCAAAATAAATGGAAAAAATAAATCATATTAGGCATTTTTTTTATCGGAAAACTTTATTAATGAAAGTTGTTCAGAATTGTCCAAAAACCTGGGGTCCAAAATTTCGGCAATATTAAAAAATATTGAATTTTGTTTTTGAAGTCCAAGATTTCGACAAAACTTAAAAAAAAAATACAAATTACTTGACAACTACCTGACAGCCTGCGTTTAATTTCAAACAAAATTGTCACAGCACAATTTTCTAAAAAAAAAAAAAAAAACAATTAGGTAAGTAAAATGAAATTTTCAGAGTCAGACATTGCTTTAAACAAAATTTCAATGTTTATTTAATATTGCTGAATTTTTGGACTCTAGGTTTTTGGAAAATTCTGAACAACTTTCATTAATAAAGTTTTTAGATAAAAAATGCCTAATATGATTTCATTTTTTCCATTTATTTTGATACCGCAGGTGGTTTCGCATTTGTAAGAGGTGAATGTTTTTTGGCCATAAGTAGATCCTAATTTGTTCTATGTTTTGTTAAGATTTGGTTCAAGTTGGACAAAAAATAAAAAAGTTATAAAGGTGTTTCCATTTTAAATGGTTACACTGTATGGAAAGCTTGTTTGTCATATTTTTATAAGAAACTGATTTGACGAGCAACTTGGTTCTATTTTAACAATCCAGTAAATCATATCTATTTTTAATATGTCTTAATGATATTATATTATCTAAGAATGTTGGCCATACAGTGGTATCTACAATTTGTCGCTGCCAATTTATGCAACTATGCCAAAATCAATAGTCTGTGTTGTGCAGCTTTAACTTAATTTAAATCAGATTTAATGTATTTAATACGTATACATATCTACTTCTCAATTACTGGGATTTTAGTAATATAGTGCCTTTACTTTCATCAAGATTATAACTTACTTCTTTTTTGGCGGTTCGACAATTTGACTTTCTTCAGAAGTTGATTCCTTTGCTGTCTCTGTACCAGAATTTGAAACATGTTTTGGGGATGCCGTAAGTGTTGATGAACTGGAACCATCAACTGGATCATCCAACATTCTGAAATTAACACAAAATGTTGTTCACAATTTTCAGTTTACAAAAATAAAGGTTTCATCCCTTTCAGTTTTGATCATACACCTTTCTGTATTAAATTCTTTTATTTTTGGAAAGAAACTATTAGGTTACGGACATGCCAAAGATGCTCCGCCGCTAGAGGTGCAGGTGGCGGTCTCAGTCGATACATTGATGCCATCAATTTGTCAAAGAAACCTGTACATTTAAATGTGACCGCGCACACCGAGGATGCTAGCAGCAGTTCACAGTATGTGCAGTCACATTTAAATGTACAGGTTTCTTTGATAAATTGATGGCATCGATGCATCGACTGAGACCTGCACCTCTAGCAGCGTAGCATCTTCAACATGTCTGCACCCTTAGAATATCATATAATCTTTCGGTGCATAAATATCAAAAATCGAGACGTTGCTTGATATGCTGATATGACTTTCTTCTACTATAGTTTTTTGAACCTTCAGTTATCATCGAATTATCTATAGTAAATGAAAATGACAAAACTTGTTTATTATTTTGTTTACGATAATTTTTTATTACTGTTATTTTCTATTATATAAAACTCACACAAAATGCAAGTATAAACCAACACTTGATTGTTTTAAATCAAAATTAATTGGGCTTTTTCAGATAATATCAGAAAGCTAGAATCAGAAACTTCACACTAATAACTGATATAGTTCAGGTGCTGCATTATAGATAGCACTTACACATGTAATTTTGTAATAATAGTATGCATGACAGCAAACCTATAAAAGTACTTACTTCTGCTCAGAAGGTTGTGAGATATAGATTGATTGAAGTGTTGCTACCGGCTCATCTTCAACTTGATACTGAACATTTTCCTCTATAGCTGTATTTTCTTTATCACTATCCTCATTAGATTTCCATGAATAATCAAAACTACAAAATCAGAAAATAAGTCGATAAGCTAAACAAAAACTTTGTCTTATTTTGTACCTTAGTGATTTTGACGTACTAGCTAACGATGGCACAGCATTAGATTTGAGGTACTTAATGCCACTTGGTTTAATATCAAAGTCACTAACTGAGAAGTGATCTGAGCATATATTCGTATATTTGGACACTACATTCCTCTCGGATAGAGACAAAATATTCATCCAGAGTTTTCTCATCTGAATATCTTTGGGAAACCTAAAATATAACATTAAATTAGAAAGTAAAAAATAAGAGTCATAATGCACAAATATGCCAATGAAAATAAATCAAATCAAGCCACTGGTAAAAGAAATTCAGTTCCCAGGAATATTTTTACAAGAATTTTTAGTAACGTGGTATATTTTCTACAAGATAGGCATATCTGGTGAATATTTGCCAGATTGTTTCCATTTCTTCCCCACTACATTTAATCAAGTTATGTTAATAACATATTTAACAGACCTCCTCGTGAATTTTCCCAAAAAAATGTACGAAAAAATTAAAAATAATAATATAGTTAGTACATGCACATTATATTGTACTCCCGTACTCGGCGCCTGTGGTTATTGAGGTTAGGATTGTACTTACTTATGGAAAGAACGGTTTGATCCTCTCTCAAAATATTTCCCGCAATAAATGCAAGACCGAACCATTTTTAATTCACTATAACCAGATAATAAATCACAAATTATAAAAAAAAATCACAAATAAACGGTAATACACACTTCGCTAGATCCACAGTCTACGGAAAATGTCGACAAATGTCATTTGTAAAAACAATAAACATTATCGGTCAGCCAATAGAAAACCGTGGGTACCCCCCTCACCTCCCGAACATCTTAGCTTCCACCGCAGATTTAATGCTGAGTCTAGTATTTAAATGGTCGAAGTCCTGATGTGATGGGGTTAAATTGACGATTTGCACGAATGAAAGTTTGGTAAAAAGTGTCTAGATTGGTATCACTGTAATTCATTGCACATGTTGACCAACTCATCTAATTTCCAAACTTTGCAACAATTAAATACCTATAATATAATAATCATAACATTGTTTTCATTATCTTTAATGTTAAACCTACTTCCATTGAATATAAATCATCTTTATTAGGTTGTTTCGAAGCCTATAATGTTTAAAAAATGTCGAATTATGCACTTTGTCAATCACTGCTGCCAACTCTTCTAAACTGAGAGTTGGAACAGTGTTGCATAATTCGACATTTGTTAAATATTGTAGACTACGAAACAACCTAATAAAGATAATTTATATTCAGTGGAAGTAGGTTTAACATTAAAGATAATGAAAACAATGTTATGATTATTATATTATAGGTATTTAATTGTTGCAAAGTTTGGAAATTAGGCGAGTTGGTCAACATGTGCAGTGAATTACAGTGATACCAATCTCGACACTTTTTACCAAACTTTCTTTCGTGCAAATCGTCAATTGACGATTTGCACGAAAGAAAGTTTGGTAAAAAGTATCTAGATTGGTACCACTGTAATTCACTGCACATGTTGACCAACTCGTCTAATTTCCAAACTTTGCAACAATTAAATACCTATAATATAATAATCATAACATTGTTTTCATTATCTTTAATGTTAAACCTATTTCCATTGAATATAAATCATCTTTATTAGGTTATTTCGTAGTCTACAATATTTAAAAAATATCGAATTATGCAATTTGTCAAAACACTGTTTCCAACTCTCAGTTTAGAAGAGTTGGCAGCAGTGATTGACAAATTCCATAATTCGACATTTTTTAAATATTGTAGACTACGAAACAACCTAATAAAGGTGATTTATATTCAATGGAAGTAGGTTTAACATTAAAGATAATGAAAACAATGTTATAACTATTATATTGTAGGTATTTAATTGTTGCAAAGTTTGGAAATTTGACGAGTTGGTCAACATGTGCAGTGAATTACAGTGATACCAGTCTAGACACTTTTTACCAAACTTTCTTTCGTGCAAATCGTCAATTCTGATTCGGATTAGAGCTTCCAGTCCCGGGAGTCCCGGACCCGGGATTTTACTATAAATTTTTTGGTCCCGGGACCATTGCAGTCAATTTTATTACGCACAGGGTGGCCAAAAGTCTAGGCATGGCCCTGATACTGACTTTTGTTTCGTTACTTTTAATGAAAAGGAACTTTTCTAAGACAGTCCCCTCAATTTTTAATAATATACTACATGACTTCCCCTCCTCCCTAAAAGAAGCAATGAAATAAATCAAGTGGATATTAAAATAGAATAAAATTTATTTAAGTTCAAACAAAAGGGCACATCAAACCAAAAAATCACTTACCTACTAATAATCATCACAAAATTTCCAATATAAAAATTTTAAATTATTACAGGGACCATTAAAATTATATTTATAAGACACCAGATTAATAATCTTAGGGCCGGTACTTTTATCTCCCGTTAAATTTATTCCTTAGATATATTTGTAACAATTGTTTTCATGGGATCTATCTATCGAATAGATTGAAAAATACTGGCCCTGTGTTCTTTCTTAATATCAATGTCTTTTAAATCTTACAGAAACTAACAAAAAAAATAAGAATAAAGCAATAAATGACAATAAAGCGAAATAATATTCAAATATCACTACTTTTATGATATAAGCCACCAACAATATAAATAACACATGTATTAGTTTCAAAAATAATTCGTAATTACTAACATTTGTATATTTTTTTGGTAGTATATTATCTTGAAAACCATTGTTCACCTTATCTAAATCATTTTCCCTAATATCACATTTTGTAACAACTGTTGCTATATTTTTACCTTTTGATTTTTCTTCCTTATTTTCTTTTTTTGTACTTTGTTTGCTTTCTGGTATATTACCTGGAGACATATAAAGATACATTTCTCTGAATTCCATATAGGACTGAAAATTCTGACCTGTATAGTCATAATAGTAGCATTGTTTTGAGTCTTTGCCGAAAGTATTTCTGGTAACATTGTTATTATTATTTAAATGATTTACGTTGATATTTGAGTTTTCAACTTGTACAATATCACATTTTTCTTCCTTATGATAGTTCTTGGTCCCATCAATTACAGTTTGATGAACAGGAATAGGTTTCTTCTTTTCACTGGTACCTTCTGTAACTTCGACAGATTCGTCCAAAGACATATCAGAAGAACTATTCATGAAGTGTTGAAAATTTTGGCCAACAAATTGACAATCAGATTTTAAATCACTGTTTAAATTTTTCAAACAGTGCAAATCTTTATTTTCTCTATCTCTATTTTCTTTTAATTTTCGTTGCTTCTTAGTTATAACTTTACCGTCAGCATTATTTTCTAGTCCTGGATTTGTCTTCTTTTTCTTGTCAGTTATTACTTGTTGTTTGGATATCTCATTAGAAGAATTAGTTAAGAAAGGTCTATGTATATTATGTCTCTCGGAATCTTGAAAACTATTGTTCACCTTATCTAAGTCATTTTCCGTAGTATCACATTTTGTAACAATTGTTGCTACATTTTTACCTTTTGTACTTTGTTTGCTTTCTGGTATATTACCTAGAGACATATAAAGATACATTTCTCTGAATTCCATACAGGACTGAAAATTCTGACCTGTATAGTCATAATAGTAGCATTGTTTTGAGTCTTTGCCGAAAGTATTTCTGGTAACATTGTTATTATTATTTAAATGATTTACGTTGATATTTGAGTTTTCAACTTGTACAATATCACATTTTTCTTCCTTATGATAGTTCTTGGTCCCATCAATTACAGTTTGATGAACAGGAATAGGTTTCTTCTTTTCACTGGTACCTTCTGTAACTTCGACAGATTCGTCCAAAGACATATCAGAAGAACTATTCAAGAAGTGTTGAAAATTTTGGCCAACAAATTGACAATCAGATTTTAAATCACTGTTTAAATTTTTCAAACAGTGCAAATCTTTATTTTCTCTATCTCTATTTTCTTTCAATTTTCGTTGCTTTTTAGTTATAACTTTGTTGTCAGCATTACTTTCTATTCCTGAATTTGTCTTCTTTTTCTTGTTCTTTTTCTTGTTAGTTATTACTTGTTTGGATATCTCATCAGAAGAGTTAGTTAAGAAAGGTCTATGTATATTATGTCTCTCGCTATCTTGAAAATTATTGTTCACCTTATCTAAATCATTTTCCGTAGTATCACATTTTGTAAAAATTGTTGCTACATTTTTACCTTTTGTACTTTGTTTGCTTTCTGGTATATTACCTGGAGACATATAAAGATATATTTCTCTGAATTCCATATAGGACTGAAAATTCTGACCTGTGTAGTCATAATAGTAGCATTGTTTTAAATCTTCGTCGAAAGTGTTTCTGGTAACATTGTTATCATTATTTAAATGATTTACATTGATATTTGAGTTTTCAACTTGTACAATGTCATATTTTTCTCCCTTATGATAGTTCTTGGTTCCATTGATTACAATTTGATGAACAGGAGTAGGTTTCTTCTTTTTACTGGTACCTTCTGTAACTTCGACATATTCGTCCAAAGACATATCAGAAGAACTATTCATGAAGCGTTGGAAATTTTGACCAACAAATTCATAATCAGATTGTAAATCACTGTTTAAGTTTTTCAAACAGTGCAAATCTTTATTTTCTCCATCTCTATTTTCTTTCAATTTTCGTTGCTTCTTAGTTATAACTTTGCCGTCAGCATTATTTTCTAGTCCTGAATTTGTCTTCTTTTTCTTGTCAGTTATTACTTGTTGTTTAGATATCTCATCACAATAGTTAATTAAGGAAGGTCCATGTATATTATATCTCTCGCTAAGTACATTTTGCATAAAATCATGAAATCCATCACCAAGAATACCTTGAGGACATGTTAAGGGGTTAATGTTATATTTCCTATCACTATCAGGTACCTTATTTTTCTTGACATTATGACTATTGCTAACTTTTGCTACAACTGGAGTGGTTTTCATATTTGGTTTCGCATCAGACACTTGAACCATTTCCTTAGAGTTCTTTTTATTACTAACTACTATGTTTGTTTTTACTTCACCTTGAACATTTTCTAAATTATTTGTACATATTTCTTTCATTTTCGTTTTCTTTCTTGAACGATTTTTCTTCTTCATACCTATTCCAAAATCATTTGTTTGTACAGTATTATTTTCAATACTATTAGACTGTTGGATTTTCTTATGATTATTTAAAGATTTATTTTGTTTACACCATTCTTCATACATATCTTTCTCTCTTCTTAGACGAAGTTTTGTTTCCTTTCTAATCGTTTCTGCATCCAATTCTGCATTCGGCTTCTTTAATTTCTCCAAGTTTGTTTGTATTTTATTTAAGTCTTTGGCTTCAAGGTGGACGATGTTACGGAACCTCTTCTCTCCGCCAGAGCTACAGGAAGAACTAGGTTGGTTGGCAATAACTTTACCAGATGACTTCAAGATTGTCTTTCCCTTATCAAGAGTAATGTTAATAGTAGAATTTTTATTCGAACTTTTGTTTTCTAAAGAACAGAGAGGGATATTTGACCCCTTTTTGTTTTTCTTAGCCTTGCCATTTTCTATGGTAGTGCTACATTTATTTTTTGCAGCAATTATGTTTGTATCAGTCATTTGCAACTGACAAGTTCCAACAGGGCTTTTATCATTTATATTTAAATAATTTTCGTCCCTAATAATGGCCTTTGACTTCTTTTTCCTCTTTTTTTTAACTTCTGCTTTCTCACCATTCTCTTGCATCTGCATATTTACGTACTGATTTAATTTCTCCAAGTTTGTTTGTATTTTATTTAATTCTTTGGCGTTAAGGTGAAGGAGGTTACGGATCTTGTTCTCTTTGCGTGAGCTACAGGAAGTACTAGCTTGGTTGGGAATAGCTCCACTAGATGACTTCAAGATTGTCTTTTTCTTACCAAGAGAAACGCTAATAGTAGGATTTTTTTTCGGATTTTCCTTTTCTAAAGTACAGAGAGAGATCTTTGACCCCTTTTTGCTTTTCTTAACTTCGTTATTTGGTATGGAAGTGCCACATTTATTTTTTGCAGCGGTTATGTTTGTATCAGTCATTTGCGAGTGACAAGTTGCAACAAGATTTGTGGCATTTATGTTTAAATAATTTTCGTCCCTAATAATGGACTTCTTCTTCCTCTTCTTTTTGACTTTTGCGGTCTCACTTTTCTCTTGCACCTGCATATTTGCATTATTATATTCCGTGTGTTCCTCAATTGCACGTACAGCACGTATTTCTACTATCTTGTCCTTAATTGATTCATAATCAAGAGGAGGAGGTTTCAATAAATAGTAGATTGCATCCAATTCTTCTGGACCTGAATCGCTGTCTGATGAAGTAGCAATGATACCATGCATTCTATACGCCAACTTTTCATACTCCTGAAAAATTTATTTATGAATTACTATTGCAATATATGTATCGAAATATTTGAATAAAAATTAATACCTTTCTCATAACTACTAATAAAAAAAATTAAGATATTTAAAATATTTTGGAAATTTTTAAATTTGCATTGTAATTAGAGTAGTATTATTATAAGAAGATGACAGGGGTGGAGCCAACATGCGCGAATATTTTTAGCAGTGGCATAGCGTCACCTGGGATATAAGGATGTGTAATTGCAATAAAAGTTTCACGGTCAAGGCGCTGTGTAATGGAGTAGATTAAAACTTGCCAACTGTTATGCAGGTAACCTTTGTTCAGGAGAAGTGTAAGAGTAGTAATTTGTATTAAACTTTGCCTAATAAAGTTGTTTAATTATTATTATTACCGCCGCCGCTCTACTGCAGGCCACCGCCGCCACTGTGTCGATATTGAATGTCACGTAATTCGTTTTCATTGGCTTAGAATGCTAGAATGAAGGAGTGCACAAACTCGTTTCTGCGCATATTTTTTGCTGTCATCTTCTCATAGTAATACTACTCTAAAAGTTTCAAATATGTTGACAACTTGTTAAATTCTAAAGTCTTAGAATTGTATCTGGAATGAACAGGCGTAGAAAAATAAATAAAATAGGCATTATTTTTAACTTAAAAGAAAAAAATGTTCCTTTCAAGTTAAACTAAATATAATAAATACTCAAAGAATGGAGAAATATATACAGGGTGTTTCACGAGGAAACGGACATGCTTCCCAAGTAACACACATGGTACCAAATCCTTTCGGTTTTGCTACGAAGCCTTAGTTCCTGGGGTACACCCTGGTACTAAAATTGCTACTTTATTGGGTAAGGCTACTTTGTATGGTTCTTTTAAAGTAACTGTTACCACACCGATACCATTTATCGGAACTGTAAACACCCAAAGTCAAAGTAACATTTGGGTAGTTACTGGAACTAGGCAGTATCATTTTATGGTTACTTTATAGTGGTAAAAATTATACAGGGTGAGTCATGAGGAACTGTACATACTTTTACCGTAAGTAGGGGTTCCTAAGACAAATACCAAGTGATCATTAAAAAATGTTTGTTCCCTTTCATTACTACCATACAGAGTGATTTATGTATTTTATCCAAAAATTGTTTTGGTCATAACATTTTAACGGTTAATCCGATTTGCCTCATTTTTTACAACAATGTACACTGTTGCCTAGCAACCATCATACGTATCCAAAATTTAAAAAATCCAGGGACGGTTTCAAAAAAATTTGTTGGATTGCTTCGTATACGATAGTTCACCCTGTATATGATTTATCTAAAACTTGATATGAAATTTGTATAGGACACAAATAGGTAGTAAAACCTAAGTATTTGAAATTTTTGTCACAGTCTCAACAAATTTTTTATTAACGATCAATTTTCAAGTCAAATGAAAAGTTTGGCAAAATGGAATATTTTAATGTATACTAAAATTTCTTAATACAAAAATTTAGCTTAAAAAAATGATATCTACATATCTCGTACCTAGGTTTAATAAGTGCCATAATTTTAATCAATTTCCAGGCCCGGTCTTAAAAATGTGGCTGATGTGGTTCATCTAAAAAGTTGCTTCTGTATGTGATTTCTCCAATTAGTCAAATTGCTTCCAAAAAGGACAGAAATAAGTAGTCAAATTTGTGTAACTTTCCCCTATTTAAAGTGTCCAACCTATGTGATTTTATGATCAATTTTAACGAAAACTGTACATTTTTCGAAATATCTTTAAAAGCCATCATATTCAAATGCAAGCATTGAATTCAAAATAAATACAACATACGGATCTACGTCCTTTAGTGTTTGTTATTACTTAGATACTTCAATTTTATTTAATTTTCAGACATTATGCATCCATCATTGTTGAATTTATAGAGATCATAGAGGTCTGTGACAATTTCACAGGATTATTAACTGCTGTAACATTATTAGAAATGACCCCCTAACAATTAGGAAGTCTATCAGACATTTAACTATCCAACAAGATAAATGTATTGAGGCAGATGGATTTCACTTTGAAAATCTTTTACAATTATGATATTTATCTTTTTTTTTTGTTGAATTTCTTCTGCAATGTTTAAAATGTTTTGATATTTTCGTTATTCCTTTTCTTTTCTTATAATTCTTAAATACATACGTATTGTAAATAAACATGTAAGACCTGGCCTGGAAATTGATTAAATTGATGGTACTTATTAAACCTAGGCATGAGGTATGTAGATATTATTTTTTTTTAGCTAAATTTTTGTATTAACAAATATTAGTATACATTAAAATATTCCATTTTGCCAAACTTTTCATTTGACTTGAAAATTGATCGTTAATAAAAAATTTGTTGAGAGTGTGACAAAAATTTCAAATACTCAGGTTCTACTACCTATTTGTGTCCTATACAAGTTTTAGATAAATCATATACAGGGTGAACTATCGTATACGAAGCAATCCAACAATTTTTTTTGAAACCGTCTCTGGATTTTTTAAATTTTGGATATGTATGATGGTTGTTAGGCAACAGTGTACATTGTTGTAAAAAATGAGGCAAATCGGATTAACCGTTAAAATGTTATGACCAAAACAATTTTTGGATAAAATTCATAAATCACTCTGTATGATAGTAAAGAAAGGGAACAAATACTTTTTAATGGTCACTTGGTATTCGTCTTAGGTGCCTCTACTTACGGTAGAAGTATGTAGAATTCCTCATGACTCACCCTGTATAGTACAAGTGAATCAGTTACTGCCACCCACTAGTGCCACTAAGATGCCTAAATAAAGTAACTGGGTGCATAGAGAGGCAATCTAGGTTCCAGAATAGTTCCAGTGACCATCACTTGGAACTTTAAAGTATCGTGGCAACATGGGTAGCGAAATAGTTCCTGTTGGTACTTTACAAAATAGAATCTGATACTATAGCCACATCAGGATAGTTGCTATTGGGTCACCAAAGTCACAGATCTTTTAGAGGTAAAATGGTGGAGGGCCTAACTTTATAGTACCTTTGTTAAAATCGGCCATTATTAGTTGTTAAAATTTTTAGAAAAAAAATTGATTTTAATCAAAAATAGACAATGATTATGTTAATATCTTGTCATAAACTTTTACCAAAAATGATTTTGTAAGTATTCCAAATGTTTCCCTAATAAATATTTAAATTTTTTAATCTTGCCTTTTTAAATTATTTTGTCAAAAAATTACAAAAAAGGTTATTTTGAGGGTGCGTTGAAATTTGATCATTTAATATGTCAACTTATATCAAAAAAGTAACTTGCGTTTGAAAAAATGGCTAAAGCTTAAACACGCGCTTAAAGTACACATCTTTTTGGTATATTATTTCACTGCGCCATTATTATAAAAGGAAAAAACAAAGATAAACACTCTTTTAAAAAGTGATAGTGGCAGTTACTAGGCAGCCACGTAGCGGTTACTAGGCCGCCGAGTCGCGGAGTAGTACCCGTTACTACCTCGATCCTTTATAGTAACTAAACATAGTCACATCTATAGAGGCCGGGACTACCCGCAACATTACCTGGCGACTAAAAATTTTTCCCCATTTTAGTGGCGGCTAAGTAGCTGCCACGTAGCAGGGACGTGGCAGCCTGTCGTAGCGGTCCACTTTATCGTGGCTTTTATAATCACCGATACGTTTCCGCGACTTTATGTGTTACTTGGGTTTAATGGCAGATAGAGGAGACCGAGGGTAATCATAATCACCCATAGAAAAATATAGTTGTGCCCTCATTGCTGAAAAACAGGGTGTTTTATGTATTTTTGCCAAAATTTCTTTTGGAAAGGAACGGAATAATAAGTTCATATTTGGCACATATAATACACTAGTGATCCTGAATAAGTGCTTCTATCACAAACAAAAAAAATCCAGGTCGGGACTCGAAAAAAAAATGTTTCTGCTGTTCTTCAAGGAAATAATACCCTGTATATGTTTTTTTTTTAATTTCTAGGTTGTTTTTGTTGACCTTGTTGACCTATAAATAACACACAAATTCAATAAAACTATAGCTTCAATTTATAAGAAAACATTAACACAGTTCATGTACAAGGTGAGGGAAAAAAATATTCAAGGAAATTAATTTTTTTTTCGCAATAATTTTTTCAAAAATTTTTTTTTTAAATCACTGTATGCATATTTAAAGGCCTTAAAAATATCTACAATTTGATGTGCCAAACATGGTCGTAACTTAAAAAATAAGGAAGTTACGAGTCTGGGGAGTTTTAAGTGGAGGACCCTGTATACCTTTCCATATTTTACAAATATTAAAAGCGGCAATCAGTCTCCTTTTGACTAGACATAATAATTAGAGGGCGACATAGAATTTAGCAAAATGATGGCTGGGTCACAATTTCATTTGATTAATCAGTATTCTGCTTAAATGCCATTAGCGACAGGCGAGAGATATTGTACAGAAGACCAATAGTCTCAAGCATTTGATTTACTTACATTTATATAATATGCTTTCATTTTAAAAAACTACATAATGAAGCGTTCGGATAAGGTCGGACACGTAATTGCAATAGAAAGGAAATGCTGTTAGGCGAGGGGGCAGCTCCTCCACTCTACTCCAAATGTACAAAGGCTCTGTTCCTATGTAGCATGAAAACACAAAAGCACGGTACGTTTTTCTAAAGAACATGTATTTAAAGAAAACATTTCACTGTAATATATAATTATATATATTATTTCGTCGCAATATATTGAAATTTCATTTTTTCGAAAAGCAAGTGCGATCGAAGCATAATATTATATTTTCATTACGAACTTTTATTTGGCATATCTAAAATTGGAGTTGCTTAAATGTCAGAAATATTTGTGATTTTGTGAAGCTTTTAAAAAATTATGGATAAAAAATTAACAGAAACATTTTATTTTAAGACATAAAGGACCCCGGAATAAAATCCATGAAAATGGATTAAACTATAAACTTTAGCAAAAAACTGCAAGGGTCGAAATATTTTTGTTCAAGTTCAATAAAGCTCAAGAATTGTTTTCAGAACTTTTTTTCAATTTTTAGGTTAGGTAAAATATATACAGTGTGTCTCACTTTTCACCACTACACCTCAATATCTCGGCCATTTGTTGATCGATTTAGATCAAATTTGATATACTTCTTTTGCTTCAGATTGTGATTTAAAAGTTATTTAAATTTTTTTTTTCGAAATTAAATACGCCTACTATGATCAAAAGAAATTGGCAAAAATTGGGAATTTATATTAGCGATTGAGATAGGGTTTTTGTTTTTACAGAATCTTGTTCGGCATGACCTAAAACCCCTGTATACCAAATTTCGTTAAAAAATATTAATTCCTTTAAAAAAAAATCATATCTAAGATTTCAATAATAATCACCCTACTATTCGAGTTATTTATTGTCGGATATTTACATAATTTGGCAGTGGTGTAATAAAGACGCTAATTAAGCATTAGGACACATTTTTTATCCAAAACACTATTATGAAATGAATATTTGAAAAATTGTAGCTATTTTTTAAAATACTTAGAACTCAGCATACCAATATCTTTGTTAACATGGAGTGCTTTGGAATAGATTTGACAATTGCATCGAATGTCAAATTAAACTTAAACATGGCTGCACAACAATTAATTATTGCTGATAAAATTGAAATAATAAGAATTGTCAAATCCATTCCAAAGCACTCCATGTTAACAAAGATATTGGTATACCGAGTTCTAAGTATTTTAAAAAATAGCCACCATTTTTCAAATATTCATTTCATAATAGTGTTTTGGATAAAAAATGTGTCCTAATGCTTAATTAGCGTCATTATTACACCACTACCAAGTTATGTAAATATCCGACAATAAATAACTCCAATAGTAGGGTGATTATTATTGAAATCTTAGATATGATTTTTTTGTAGAGGAATGAATATTTTTTAACGAAATTTGGTATACAGGGGTTTTATGTCACACCGAACAAGATTCTGTAAAAACAAAAACCCTATCTCTATCGCTAATATAAATTCCTAATTTTTGCCAATTTTTTTTTGATCATAGTAGGCGTATTTAGTTTCGAAAAAAAAATTTTTAAATAACTTTTTAATCACAATCTGAAGCAAAAGAAGTATACCAAATTTGATCTAAATCGATCAACAAATGGCTGAGATATTTGGGTGTAGTGATGAAAAGTGAGACACACTGTATATGCCACATTTTGGCATGCTTCGGTGGGATTGGCTGAAACTTTGCTATTTTGTAGTTAAAGTCATGCTGATCAAAAATTCCTATTGCACTGAGTCGATCCTATGAGTGGTTTTCGCTCCAGAAGTGCTTGAAGGTCCTAATAACGAGGTAAAGGGTAATCTATATGTACGTGTTTATGAATGGCTTCCAGTGTGTTTGTGTACATGCACAAAAAATGTAATGTAATGTTAAAATAAGCTTTTATTATTGTCAATATGTTTATAATGTCACGTCCGTGTAAATCAAAAGGTTTCTCAAATATAAAATAATAATCAGTTTTTGGCAGCTCAAGGTATTTGCGGACATATTTTTGTATGTAGAATCTACACCAAAAGTTTGTCATCGATATTTCCAGAAAAACTTGTAAATACTGACACATACATACACACAAACGCATGCACGCAGTAAACAAACATGCTGGAAGCCATTCATAAACACGTACATATAGATTACCCGTTACCTCGTTGTTAGGGCCTTCAAGCACTCTTGGAGCGAAAACCACTCATAGGATCAACTCAGTGCAATAGGAATTTTTAATCAGCATGACTTTAACTACAAAATAGTAAAGTTTCAGCCAATCCCACCGAAGCATGCCAAAATATGACATATATATATTTTACCTAACCTAAAAATTGATAAAAAAATTCTGAAAAAAATTCTTGAGCTTTATTGGACTTGAACAAAAATATTTCGACCCTTGCCATTTTTTGCCAAAGTTAATAGTTTAAGAGTAAAATGTTCTTGAATGTCTAAAATGACGCAAATTATCTAACTTTGACAAGTTGTATCTAAAACTGTCCATAGGATTGACTCGATGTTATAAGAACTTTTGATCAGTATGACTTGAACTACAAAATACCAAAATTTCAGCCGATTCCACCGAATCAAGATTTTCATGGGTTTTGTTCCGGCGTCCTTTCCGAATAGGATTTTTTATTTAAAAAAAAATATATTTCGATTATTACCTCGAGTTTACTGTGGTATTTTACAAATTTTGTATTGTGTTAATATTAAATGATTACAAATAAACAACTTTAAGTACCTAGATTATACAAAATGAATAAGTCCTTTGCTCTCAATAAACTTTAATACGTATACATTTTTTTTAAATTTGAATTTTCCATGACAGGGGAAATACCTAAATCCATTTATTACTTCTGCAATTATAAAACTTGTAATAAAAAATATTTCTTCTTTACCTCAAGAGCTAGTGAAACTTTTAGCAAAATTTGATTTGGAGGCGACATGTTATTTCTGTCGAAAAACTTATAAATGTTTTTATAGAAATGTGTAAAATATTGCTTACCTCCATTATCAAGAAATTATTAAATTGTTTTCCTACAAAATTTCTAAAATAAACCAACTCTATATACAAATACTTATTTCACTTAGATTAATATATAGCAAAACTGAATAAAACATTTTCGAAATTAACCAAGTAAACAAACAGAATACAAAAACAAATCAAAGCAAATGCAAAGCAAATCAGGTCTTGTAAAAGTCAAACTGAAATTAAACAGTGTTGCCAGCGTGACTGAGTAACTGAAGTTACGTCACAGCCACGTGCTCAGATTTCATGGCCATTGCTGAGAGCTCTTACGGAAATATAATTGATCCTATTAGGCAATCCAACAACCTGTCAAATTATTTTGTTGTGGGCAAACGCGGAGTTTATTTCAATTAACTAGCGGAAACGTAGCCAAGGCAACCGAAAAACAAACTCTTTAACGATTGAAAACAAACGTTTACCGGATGTTTGCCCACAACGCCATGTTAAAAGTCACGTGGTTTGGATTAGGGATGTTCGATTCTTTCAAAAATATCGATCTTCTAGATCGATTCAGATCGATTTGCGTAATATCGATTCAGAAAAAAATCGAAACAAAAAAATCGATTTTCTAGAAAATCGATTTTATGCAAATCGATCTCGTAATTTTAATATTGTTACCAAAAACATTTTTTTTTGCCAGTTGCTCTCAAAAATGCAGAACACTTTATTTCGTATAGTTCAGGAGTAGAAGTTTTCTTTCTATCACGTTTGCTTGTTTATTATGAACATGAATCTATTACACTTTATTACCTCATTTCAGACAGAGACATGGAAAATTATTTCGTTTATTAACTGAAGTTCGGAACTTGATAGCATAGTAAATAATAATAAGAACAGATGGCCTTAAAATAAATTGATTTGTATGTTTGTATGGTGCTTTTAAACTTGAATACAGCTATCGCCAGATGGCAATGGCAATAGTGCTATTTTACATCTATTACATTATCGTTAGAACCTTTAATAACATTTTTACTGTGGTACAAAAGTACAAACATGTATATCTAAAGAGTAACTTCTCAATCAATAGAATACAATACATGGGAACGGGGATTCATCATATATCATAATAAAACTGAATATGCCTGTATACCTTTGTACTAAAACTGCCCAAACGCCCCAAGACTGAAACTGTAATCTGTAATACTAATGAGGTGTTTCTTTGTAGTTACCAAATGTTCAATAGATGGCGGCATGGGACAAAGCTTATCATCCGCGATTTCCGATTTCAATCTAAATACACCAGATTTCGCAATAAGCCTTTAATTTGACTACATATAATACATCGTTTAAAAAAAGTCGATCTTTTTTATTCGATCTTGAAATAAAAGAATCGATATACCGATTAATCGTTGATCAAAAGATCGATTCAAAATATCGAGAATCGTACGTAAAAAGATCGATCTTCCAAAAGATCGATCTAGATCGAACATCCCTAGTTTGGATTGCTTAATTACGTATTTCACTTTTCACACGTTGGTTGAATTTTAGCGCATTAGATTCAGTTATTTATTACAACATCCATAAGAACTCCAAATACCCTAGTTGACTTCGTCCGTTCATCTAAAGTAAACATAATTCGAGGAACATTCAGAAAATAAATAAATTATTATTGGTACTACCCACGGTCATTAAACTATAACGGTTACCTCATCCAGTAGCTTCTTGACGAAGGAGCGCGCGGGGGGGGAACTTGGGTCTAGCGCCTTCGTCATGTAGCCACCGATCACGGTCATTAAACCATACGGTTTTCTCAATCAGCAGCTTGTGGGCGAGAGAGACGCGGGGGGCGGGAAATAGAATGAAAGAGACAGACATATCTGATTTTCGTGCAAAAAACAGAGACAAAGATGCTTGTAGTGTCTACAGGTGACGTAGCTGTAGACCCTACCGGAATCTCTGTCTCTGTCTATTGCACGGAAATCAGATATGTCTGTCTCTTTCATTCGATTTCCCGCCCCCCGCGTCTCTCTCGTCCTAAAGCTGCTGATTGATGCAACCGTATCGTTTATTGACCGTGGCCACCGATATCTTTGTCTCTATCTTTTGTATGGGAATATGATATCTGTCTCTCTTGCACGCTTTATTTGTTTAATTATTCAGATCAAGGTCAAAGTTTAGGTAGATCCAGAGCCGGCACTAGTTGCCGCGTGTCGTGTTTTCAATATTTGTCTGACATACTACAACGACGGTGTGTATTTTTATATTGTTTGTCGCACGTCGCACGTCGCACTGTCACTGTCCGGTGTAATAAACTAGTTTGCTGTCGTCCCAGTGTATACTATTCGTTTATATCAGTGTTTATTAATTGAGTGAGTAGCAAAATGTCTAGTGCCGGCCTTGGCTGGGTCTAGAGGCTACGTCATTTTCAGTTACCCCCCCCCCCCCCTCCTCCCCGCGTGCGTAAACTATACGGTTGCGTCATCTAGCAGCTTTTAGACGAAGGAGCGCGCGGGGGGTAACCGAAAATGACGTAGCCTCTAGACCCAGCCAGGGCCGGCACTAGACATTTCCAGTTACGAGTTCTTTGCTTAATTAACATTACACAAATTCTTACAATATTTTGAATAAGGGCCTGCATCTGGTGTGATTTCACACCAGCTGTTCATTGGCTAATGCCATTTTTTGGTGGGGATTGTGAGTTATTAGGCCATCTTAGAGTCTGCCAATGGACCCGTTTAGTAGTGACGTCAAATATTATGCAACCAACAATACAAGTGGGGTAACGAAATTTACAGTTAATATTTTCGCTCTTATGCACCTTGCTATTAAGGATGACAAAAATTGCTGTTAACAATTTTGTGTTATTACTCAATTATATGGCATATCTAAGACAATTCAATTCATAGGCCATATTCTTAAAATACGTTAGATTCGTTCTACATATAATTTACTCAATTAAATTAATATGTGTTTTAACCAAATAAAATTAGAGGCCCTGATCAACAGCCATATTTTTAACCCTTAAATGTATCGTACATAAGGCTCAAAATCTTTAGCAACACACACTTGTATTGTTGGTTGCCTAGAATCTGACGTCACACTAAACGGGTCCATCTTGGGATTAGATCACATTTGCGTACATGATCACTTCAGTTTCGCCAATAGTACAAACTGGAACTAACTAACATGCAATTATAAAAAAACTAAAACTAACAGCATTCTATTGTTGGTAGTATTGTTGTTTTGGAATATTTGAGAAATGAGAATTTGATAGACAAGATCGTTTTTCATTATGTCTAATTATGACAGTTACATGTCTGTCGCCGTTGAGTTTGTTTCGGAAGTGATTTTGTTTAAAATGAATCATAATAAATTTTTTAGTGTATAATACCTTACAAACATTTAATAATTTTTGTGAAAATAAAATTAACAAGATGGCAAAGAGGTTAACAGAAGAAATGGTTATCGCAAGAACCAAAATTTCGGATCTCTCGAAAATAAAAAGATTAAATTGTTGGTAAGTTGTTTTAGATAGTTTAATCTGCGATTAATTTTTCTTTACAATCTAATAGTTTCATCAAGAAACCGCTTTTAATATTTCATATATTATTGTGTTATCAAATAGGTACAAAAAAGAGTAGGTACCTATTAGGTTTAAAAAAATAATTATTTAAAAGAATCAATAAAAGAAGGAAAATACTTACTGAAATATAGTTTGTATTTTTATTTAATGTAAAAATCATAATATAAATGTCTTGTTATATCGTGTGTCTTGTAGTTATACTTATTTGTAATCATTTATCTTTTTTTTTACAGGGGCAGTGAACTTGTTGATGTTTCGCTTTTAAGAAAAATGCCCTGTGTCGAGGTTTTGTCATTAAGGTAACCTAAAATAATTTATTTTTTTCTGACAATTGAACTCGCTACGGTGAAAAGATTAATTCTAGAGTATAATCATGGATGTTGAATAATGTATCTGTTGTCTCTAAATAATTCAGAAAGTCTCCTTAGGCACATTATAATTAATTTTTGAGTTGCTATCATTATCATTTTAAATTGGATGTCCGAATGTCTTAACTGAAGCCTTGATGACCTGCTTTTGATTCCTTGCCTTCATGGAATTTTTATTGTTTCTGTAAGTTATTGTGCATATTTTAAGATTTATACTAAAATTACTTAAATTATTCTTATACTTATAAGAAACAGTCATCACTAATATCACTTTTCATCCAAATTATATAAATTTGGAATCATGTCAATTCAGGTAATTTAATTAAATGGCAAATAAAAAAACAAATTTGTATGAGCTTATATAGTTAATGACAATAATAAAGTACACACTTGTTAAGCATGTAAAAAATGTCGACGTCTTTGGCGGTGCGGCGTGTTTGATGGTCAAGACGCTGACATTTTTTGAGTGCTTAGTAGACCTGAAGACAACTATACATACCTAGTACCAAATACTTCTTGTGTCAAATAAACTTGCAATTTATACCTATACCTAAATAGAAAATACGTTACTTAATATTTTAGATTAGCATCTTACGGTAGGTAGATTTTTATATTTCCGAGACCTTTAATTTGGCCAAAAAACTCTGACAAGAAAAATTGATTTATACCTAGCTTCTAAAGCCGATATAAGTTGCTTACTGATTTACAGTATACATAACAGAACAGTTTTTTTTTCAATATTTTATTTGATATGGTCTTTGATAAAATTGACACGTTGAGCCCCAGGTGGGTATAATTTGACCCTCACTCCAAATGTCCCCCTGGACTGCGAGGTACATGTGCCACCCACGCGAAAGCCGTAAGTATTAAAGCGATAAATCCACATTTACGCATGCTAAATGCTTAGCAACTGTACAATCCGGTCCCGGAGGACAGGCAGATATTAGCGGGTTGTGAAAATATTTACATATAAGTTTACATTTTCGATGTCAAAAATTGGTGATTAAGAAATTCTTTTATTTTGACATTTGATTTACAAAAACAGTGTAGATGAACATATTACTGTAAGTAATGAATAAAACAATTTTTTTGTGGTTTATGGGACATAAGAAACAAGTTACACAATAATATATCTTGCAAATAAAACACATGTAGGTACTTGGTTTTTGGGCATTTGTTTTGGTCGGTTTTTGTACTGTTAATGTCCTTCATATGTTTACAACATTGGATATAGCACTGGATGTAAGACAGGAGTGAATTTGTGAGGCACTCGTGTATACCGCACCGGTCCAAGACTCATCCAGCCTGCGAAGTACTTACTTACGTGTACCTCAAATTCAAATGTCAATAAAATATAGAAAAACAAGATATTTAAAAAAAAATGGCGCCAAATGTATCTCACCGAATCTATTTAACGGTATTTGTAAGAAAAAATGCCAGTCCGGGGGGACCCTAATATCGTTTATACACCAGGGCTCAACGTGTAAATGCAATAAGAACGTTTCAATATGCTATGAAAATGAAAAACAGGAGTAATTTTTCATTGTCGATAATACTTTTTGATATTGTCTCTAAACTAATTAAGAAGTATTTGTTTTTACACTGAACCATAAATATAATTGAAAAGTACATTATTATGATGAATTTGTTCATTAAAAATGAGCTGATGAATGATTTTGTTAAATCAACGTACATCTGTACATTAGTTGATAAATTAATTTATTAATCTATAAATGGAACGTTGTATCAAAGAAACTGTGTTCGTTGATTTGATATACATTCGTTAATGATTCAATGATGTTAGTAGATTGTAGATTGTTTAAGAGGTCACTTGGCCCTAAATTACCTCGACCTAAAAGACCTTTTGATGTTAGTACAGTTGATTGGATATGTCTATAGGACAACATTTTTAATATTGTGTAAATTGGCTTTTAAAATAGTCAATTAAATGTCAAAATAGTTTTGATTTGTGTCACTGTCATTATTAAAATATTCAAATATCTGTCGCGTTAAATTTGTCATTAAGAGCTCGCATTATGGGTTACTGGAGGATGGATAGACAATACGCGCTACAGCTATTCATCTAAATGTAAATAAAAATACAATTTTAAAAATAAAGGAAAGGTGGGAACAAGATGGAACTATTGAAAAATTAGGGACTGGCGAAAAATATCAAATGAGCAAGAAGATGCTGCTTTAATAACGTTTTTGAGGGAAAACCTCTTTGAAATACCAAGAACTGCAATAATAGAGTCAAACTTTCCAGGATCGCGTTCCACAGTGTTTCGACGAATTAAAGAGATGGATTTGACAAATATCGTAGCTGCAAAGAAGGTATTACTTAGCATTGAAAAAAAACAGGCGAGAGTAATATTTGCACTAAATAATATATACTGAGATATTTTAGAAACTATTATGTTACCATAAGTTCGTCAATTATTCCCAAATGATAACTGTCCAATCTATGCTGCAATAATTGTTCGAAACTGGTTCCAAACAAATAATATTGAAACTATAAACCTCTCCTTCTAAGAACCCTGACTTAAATCCCATTGAAAATATTTGGGGAATAATGGTGAAAAAATGTATGACAGGAATTTTAGACCACAAACTAGAAACGTGGGCAGGCCTGTAGCTAGGGGGGAGGGGGGGCAGGACGGGCGGCGCCTGTCCTGGAATAAGTTTTGCCCGACCTACGGTGATCGTAATGGGGGCAATTTTAACTGTCTTTTTAATATTTTGAAAGAGATTGGGTAAAAATTTTCTTATTTTTTTCGGATTAAAAAGGTTTTTTTGGATTTCTCCCCCCCAGCTCATTTTTCGCCCTGAAAGCACTTTCTAGCTACAGGCCTGAACGTGGGAGAACCTTAATGATGGTGCTAATTTGCTAGTAGATTTATACAATTCTATGCCTCATCAGTTTAATGAAGTCATCCAAAGTCATGGCTCTATGAAAAATATTAAGGTGGCAACATTTCAGTTTAATTGTTAATTAAAATGTTAATGATATTCAATACACAACGCGATGTTTTGAACAAATATATTATTGTGGAGTTTGTGGAAAAGCAGGAAAAGTGCCGATGATGGCCCATTCCGATAAATAATTCCGATATAAACAGTAAACACACTCACAAAAAAATAGCCTCTGTAGCCTTACCCATATGTCAGTGATCACATGCACTAAACTGAGCATTTAATTCATAGAGTTCTGTAAAACCCGTTTAAGAGTGCCACCTGGCATCTAGTAGTAGCAGGGACAGTAACTTGGCACCATTTAATCTTAAAATAGAGAATTTAAAATAGAATAGAACTTTACAATAGAGTGAATAGAGTTTTAATCGTTTTAAACATACCATTTAAGTAAAACAGGGATTTCCAAGAGGGGGCCGCGGACGATGTCTTGAGGGTCCGCGAAATGTCACTGAAATGTTCAATTGTTTTGTATTTTACTTGACTTGCAGTGGTAGATTCTACATAATCTTCATTTTAAGAAGAATTTAAGCTTTTAAGGGGTCCTTGTCAGTATAGCGACCAATGAGGGGGTCCTTGAAAAAATCTTGTTGGGAATCCCTGATTTAAAACATTCAAAAAAACCGTTAAAAAATAAAAAAACAACGTTTTTTTCCAACCCTGAACATTTTAATAAAATAAGTTAGAATAAATATGTCACAAAATTAAATTTTTGGCCGTACGTTAAGTAACTATAAATAATAATTTAAATTATTATATTTAGAAAAATATTCTTACTTCTTCCCTATAAAGATAGAAGGTATGTGCACAAGCAGAATATACGCTGTGATTGTCATAATGAACAGTTTATTACTCATTGATTTTATACATTAATATCACGAAAATATTTTATAGAACTTGTTTTCGTAAAAGTTGAGAAATGTTTTTTTGTATTCAGTGAACAGTTTCATGGTATTAATAAATAATTCCTTGTTTTAATAAACATTTTGCATTGACTAACGTAAAAGTATTTATTAATACAATAAATGCCGCTGCGTTGAATCAACGAAGGCAGTTAATGAACAATTATACATTGTATAATAAATAAATTCATGTGCAACTTTTGTCAATAATCAGATCAGCGTTCATTAATATTACGAAAGATTTTTTTTCAGTGTGGGAATTTTTTCATTGTTGCAAGTAGTAAAGGCCCCCGAAGTTTGTCTCCCTATTTTGTATATACCCTGCATAGTAAAATAAACTAAATGTATTTTGGCGATATTTATCCATTATTTAATTTTTTTTTGTTTATAAATTCGATATATGATAACATTGGTAAAGTATTTTTGGAATTTCAATAAATGTGTAGGTATTTATTCACCGGAACATACTTAACTTTATATCTTTCGTTTTCAAGTGAAAACTCATTAATTTATTAATTATGTATTATGTTTAATGTTATTTATTAACAGTACGTAGTGATTATTGCACCATATGAGAATTGGGTTGGAGGGAAAGTTAATAAATGTATATGTACCCAGTATTTTTGAAAGTAGTTTTAATTGTTTTATATAAATATTTAATAAATGTATGGAATAAATAAAAATTAGTAAACTTGAAGTAGTATACATATCATTGATTACAATCCATATTAAATGTAAAAAAAACTTTTTAAAAACAAGATTTTATTTTATTTAGGTGCACTAAAACGAAAAAAATAAAATTAATTGTTTAAAAGCTTGTCATATTTTTTTTCCTATTCAGACGACAAGCTTTTAAGACAATTAATTTAATTTTTTTCGTTTTAGCACACCTAAATAATAATAAAAGCTTGTTTTTAAAAAGTTTTTTTTTACATTTAATTTTATTTTTAAATTTTTAGTTACGTCTTAATTATTTTATTTTATATTCATACTTAAAATAATACCGGATCCTTCGCTGCACGCGTCTTTACTTAAAACCGGATCTTTCGCCAATTCTTAGAATACAACGTCTGAGAGAATACACTATGCGATCAAATAATACTAAAAATTATAGTGTTAAAATACACTTTTTGGTACCATATTACTGTATTGTCACCAGAACTACACGTGTATGCAAAATTTCAATTGGACGTCATTAAGTGGTTCAAAATTGACTTGCAAGATTTTAACTAAATATCCAAACATACAAAGCAAGTTAATAAAAACTCGTAAACAAGAAATTGGGATGAAAATCTCTCACGCCTACACTCCATGCATCGTTGGTCATCAGTGTGCTTGCTGCCTGTTGTATTATGCACAGTACACCATGAAGTTGACACGCAACTGCAGAAAATGTTGACCAATGATGAAGAAAAGACAATAACATCAATCAATTTAACAAAAACAGCTTATTACTAATCAGCATTTCAGTATCATTTCAGTGCATCTTTTAGTAGGTGGAACCACCGTCTCTATAGACTGCAATAGACCTTTTCATCATACAGAGTTTTTTGTGGGCGTGCGTCGAGTTCCGCCATGTTTGTTCGGGTTTGGGTAGTTTTCGCATGTCAATATTGGTTTTGACATAAATATTACGTTTTTTTGGTTTTCTGTTTTATTTTGGGGTAGAGACATGATATTGAAATGAGCGCGCCCCTCTGTGCATTTTCCCTTACTCTGTACCTCTCACCCAGCTATGGTTAGGGGTGGAAGGCTAAATAATATCAGTATTGAGTTCACCGCCCTTGAAAACATGTAGAAAATAATTTTCAGCACGTTTGGATGTTTTTTGCATTTTTCGGTATTGAGGGAGGGGGTCTTTTCAACCCTTGGAGACTCATACCTGATCTAAATCCCCAATTTAGCTCTAAAGAATGATTGATTTTCAAACTGATCTGCTTAACGAATCACAAATAACACCATCAACTCATGTCTGGTTGCGAAATTTTACAGGACATATTGAGTTTCCTCAAAAAAAATCCGATCAAATGAGCCCTCTCATGCTTGACAACGGAAAATGGGAAAACGGGGTGATTTTTTGCGTTTAGGGGTAGTTCGAGGGAGGGTAGGGGCGACTATCACTATCGTGTTGGCCGCCATGTTTGGTCGCTACCCTTGCGCTTTTTTTGGAAACTTTGGGGATGGACTATACAGAGTGGACCAATAATAATAGGCCATAGTTCCAGAGTAGATTCTTTGGACCAAAATATGAGGATATAACCAAACATGCTTTAGTAAATTGTTGTTGTGGAAAAAGATACAGGGTGTCAAAATTGTAATTTTTTTTTCTTTTTTTTTCATGGACTAGCGTGATGTGATACATAAATAATTATTGTTTCTTAGCTTAAAAAATATTTTCTTACCAAATAGGAGGAGATGGGTAGAGGTGGTTGAGATATTGCAAAAGAAAGAAAAAAAAATTACAATTTTGACACCCTGTATCTTTATCCACAGCAACAATTTACTAAAGCATGTTTGGTAATATCCTCATATTTTGGTCCAAAGAATCTACCCTTGAACTATGGCCTATTATTAATGGTCCACCCTGTATACAGGGTATATATGGATGGAACATCGGAAAACGCCAAGATACAGTTTAGTTCAAATTGTTTTTCTATGACTGCCTTCGAAAACGACAAATGAAGCATGCCATATGCAAAAGGTCGTAAGTGCCAAATGGCAAATTTTACAGGAGGAACAAAAATGTAATTTAAACTGCAGCAACTTGCTTAACCTTGCTGTGTTTCTCTGTTGTAATACCTTGTGAGGCGCCTGATAGTTTCAGAGTAAAATTGTATAAATTCGAAATATTTTATGGCTGTATTACACCTCCAAATATCAAAACGTCATAAGTGCCAATCTACTTGCACTTTATTAAACTGTTACATCTTGATAAAATAATAATGGTAGTATGAAATTTTTTATAAAGCCTTTATTATTAAATATGGAGCAAGTTAAGAATATAAAGAATTGAGTTATATTATTTTAACTTATCATAAAGAAATATAATAAACTGTGCTTATTATTCATGAGACAAGGCCTCCTGATGATTGATTATGGTTTTATGAAAGTTCTGGTTTTCAGGCGAGATGTATGGGATCATGTCTTTAATTTGCTTGATTTTCCCCTTATTCCAAGGTTTCATATCCTCCTCGGTTGGTTCGAAGATCAAGGTCTCAAAATACTGCTGATTAAATCCCGGTTTGAAGACATTAACCACTCTCAGAGTAACTTGTCTTCACTTCAACTTGACATAGGTTCTTTTTATCTATTTTTATCATTGCAGCTTGCGATATGCCCAGATGTTTAGTCGAGAGAGCAGTTTTTGCAACTTGCATCCATTTAAAAAATTTCTTGACATGAGTGATTACAAAAGGCTTATGTTTACGTGCAGTTGCCATAATACGTATTAGATCCATAGGAACTTCAAATTTTAAACCTTTTTTGGCCTTTTCAATGCAGCCAAAGTCTCTGTCACCAGAAAGAAACGTATGGCCACATTGTGGAAAAGCATGTATTATTTCGTCAACATACCCTTTTGATACAAGAGTAATATACATAGCCAAAAGCCCCTGATTTTTGTTTTGGCACCGCAGTTGTCCGACCAGAAAATTAACTTCTTCTTCTCACTTTTCAACTCAGTTGTAATAAAGGTATATAAACAGCTGCCAATTTCGTTGCATCCTCGTTTACCTGCTGTTTCTTCCCACATGTACATAAAACCTTTTCCCTCATCTTCCAAATGGACACTAAGATTAATGCATCTGTACTGTCTGCTGTAATACATCTCAGTGTGGGTAAGGGTAGGAAGATATTGTTTTTGTAAGTCGTAAGAAATAACACGTGTCAGAATTAAGTTTTTGGCTATCCTTAATATTCTGAGCCATTATCGTTATAGCTGCTTTTGCTTTACGGTGATGAATGTCACGTTTGAGTTCTTCCATTCGCTTTTCTTCAGGATTTTTAGCTGTAGATATTGCAATTTTATACGCATCACAAGTACTACATGTACTAACTCTTGGTGGTGCAAAAGACAGGCAAAATTCCTTTTTAAAAATCTCATTAAACCATTGACGTGAAACAGGTGGTTTCTCTTGCATAGCAGGTTCATGTTTCTCAAGAAAAGCAGTATATAACTTTGTTACATTTAAATAACTTGAAAGATACCTTTTGTTAGGGTGTTTTTCTCGGCCATAGTGACTCTCCCTGTTAGGTATTGATGCAATAAATTCAATGATTTTTTGTTTCCAAGCTTGGTTTCTCTGTAGCCTTTTTCCACCTCGTTTATCGCTAACAGATATATTTCCTGATACGACCTTTTTGCAAAGAACATTCACCCTTTTTTGCGTTATTCCAAATGTTTCACAAAAAGTAGCTTTACAAACTTGTACTTCAGACTCACCAGGAATGGGTAAAAAATATTTGAAAGAACGTTGCCGTCTACTGCTGTTTGGATCATCATACGTGCCGTGTCGCCTTCTAGTAATCAAAGCAGTTTTAATAAAACCACGGAGAAAATACTGTTGTTCATTGTAATCTTTCATACTATAAAAATCACGGAACATCTTTTGCCTAGCTGCCACAGTCATTGCCTTACAAGCAAATGAGCACTTACATTTTGCCTACAAAAAAATTAATACCGTGTAAGCTAATGATAAAGGTATATATTTTCTGAAAACTCACCTCACCCGGAGCCACTTTGCCAGGCACAAACTTTTTCTTTTTTAAGGTTATGTATGGATTTCCGGACTTTTTATTTAATTGCGTATCTACTCTCACATTTCCAGGCCTTTTTCTTTTCTTTGCCCTAATATCTTGTGATATTTCCATTATCGACTTCTTAAACTACCTAATTCATAACCAAACACCAAAAGTTTATAACACTAATCTTTGATGAAAGCAATGTGGTACTCAGAACCTTTTGATCATTGGTTTCCTATTACTGCGCTAGTGGCAGCACTATCGACCGTACATAAATTCTGCAAGTAGAGCACTTACACCCTATTCCGCATATAAAACGTATCTCCCAAAAATTGGCACTTACGACCTTTTGCATATGGCACGCTTCAAATAACACAGTAACCATGACTCGAAACTGTCTTTTTTCATGTGATGTGTGCAAGAATCCAAAAAAACAATAGGTACTGTCAAGCTTTTCACAGTTCTGTCGAAAACAGAATTGACACTTTTTATTTGAAGTAGGCTAGTCTATTCAGGTTCATAGCAACCAACCTGTTTAACTGCTCCAATTTTGTATTAAATTTTTTTTTAGTATTTTAAATAATAAATAATATCTGTCGTAGAAAATATATTGTAAACAACACGTTCGAAAATATCTTTTCGCACTCATCAAACAGTTTCACTCCTGCGAAATGATTCGTTTATGAAACTTGTTTAAAATACTATTGCATAAAACTCGTGTATCATAAAAACCCACTATCGGTAAATTTTCAGAAGTACCTTTCACAAAATTAGGTTCCATTATAACAAAATATTAAACAATTGCCCCAAAACATGATAAACGAAAACATGAAAATTCTTTAAAATTGAATTCTCATTGTATAAGTCATTGTCATTATTTACCGCCTTATTATTTTCAAAGCCAATTTGTTCTTGCATGTGATGATTAGGACTTTTTTTAATATGATACTCCATTTTTTTAAAATTCAGTTTTGGTGATATATGTATAAAGTAATGTTATTATTTTAGCAATTACTGCATAATCAATTTAAACCAAAACAATAATTTTATAAATAAAAATGAGAAATAAGAATACGCCCGTCTAGACACAGATTTCAAATGATTTTATTTGGCGGGAAATAACACAGCGCCACAAAAAAAAAAGTGGTCTGTTCGGCAGACCAGACCAGTGTATCCGTATGTATTTGGATCCGCTGAAGCTGAATCCGAAGTCAGAATTGTCAGATTGGCTCGTTTTCACCCCCAACCCCAAAAAACACCCCCCCAAAAAAATGGTCTGTCCGGCGGACCAGACCAGTATATTCTTATGTATTTGGACCTGCTGAAACCGAATCCGAAGTCAGAATTGTCAGATTGGCTCGTCAATTCTAACTTCGAATCCGGATTCAGCGGGTCAAAATACATAAGGATATACTGCTATAGTCCGCCGGACAGACCACTTTGTTTTTATTCTGGGGTTGGGGGGTGAAAAACGAGCCAATCTCGCAATTCTGACTTCGAATTCGGTTTCAGCGGGTTCAAATACGTACGGATACACTGGTCAGGTCCGCTGAACAGACAATTTTCGCTTACACTGTAACTATCTTATATGAATGCCAAATTGTGTATTTTCTTTACATTATGTTACCTATAACACTTCTATTTTGCTCAATATCTTGAAAATCATTAAATATTATATACATTTAGAAGGAATTAAAAGGTATTAAAGTACACTTATTATTAGTAAGTGTATTTTAATTAACAGTACTGTAACTAGTATGTGGCTGACTAATCGTAACAACAAAATATAAACGAACCTGAAGGGATGGGATCAGAAATATTGGAAGCTTGCCACCAAGTTCTTCGCATATCCATATTTTTCGGAACAGTTACAAACATTTTTCCGACGCACTTATACTTGTATTTCCACAATTTTTTATAAAACATCTTTTCCACATTATCTATTATTTGTAAATAACAACAAAAATACCGCGATAATAGAAATTGAAATGCTTCAAATCAACACGACCGGACCCGTTAAAACACATCTTTTGTTATTTGACTATCCGTTGACATTGTTGCCATATATTGCTAAATATGTTTTTAAAAATCTAATGAGCATTAAAAATTATTTAAAATTCACGCCCATTATTATTTTTTACATCAGAGAATTAAATTTCGTGGATAAATAATATATTAAAATTGATTTAATAAATAAACTTTATACTCCCGTTTTCTTCAAATATCATTACTAGAACTAGAGAAGGAATTTCAACTTGGCAAAAAAATAGGAAAATACCCCATTGTCAATTTGTGTAAGTCTTACTTATTTCAATTTCTGATTGTAATAATAATTATTGCCGCGCAAAGGTTAAGTTATCGATTAATAATAATAAAGGTTACATAAGTGCTGAAATGAGTGGTGTCAAATTACAGAGGTAGGTTAACTAGATACATATCTACTTTAATAAAATCTACCGAATTTATCTGACTTTTGGTTATGTGCAAATAAAAGGTATTTTATACATATAAATTTCCATATCCTCTTTAAGCTTATTATTACTACTATTAACCTATTACACTAGACTTACGTTAAAATGATCCTCAAAACAAACTTCGCCCCTTTATTACTAACAAATTTCTCCCTATGCGTAACTTGCTGCCACAAATTTCTTTTTATCACTTAATAATTAAATAAATATTTTATTGGGAGTAGTAATCCCTTGAGGTAAAGCTTTTACCCCAAAAGTTCTGCGACTGGACCGCAAGACATGTTTTACCGTTTTCAAGGGCAAGGAATACGATGGTGACAATATTTTCCTCCAACCACTACGCACTGGAAAATCGGAAAAAGGTTTAGGGGTAGTGGTTGGAGGGTCGGAAAATATTGTCACCATCGTGTTCCCCGTCCTCGAAAACGGGGGACGATGTCTTGCTGCCCAGTCGCAGAACTTTTGGGATTTTTGCTATAAACTATAAAATATTTTTCTGAAATCGATCGGTAATGTCTATATTTTCGGCGCGATTTCAGATCGAAAAATGCACAATTCCAGTATTTTAGTCCGTTGCTAAGAAACTGTCAGAAAACAGACCGGAAAAGATCCGTTGCCAAGCAACGATCAACAAAACCGTACGGGAATGTTACTTTCCCGGCCTAGGCCGGGAAAATAACATTCCCGTACGGTTTTTTATGTATATTTTAGACAGTAAATAAATACACGCAGACAAACCAACTCACATTAAAATTGCATTTATTAGTAAGCAGTTAGATTGTAATGAAGAAATGTTGTGCATTAATACAAATTCCTTAATTTATAATAATATTGATTGTGATTTCAGAAAAAATAGTATGTGTACTTCGGTGTGAAAGCACATTCCCGTATACCCCATACCCCATACCCCATACCCCCATACTAATACACAATATACTATTGTGTATTTAGGTGTGAAAGTAATACATTCCCGGACGACGAAGCATCGAAGTCCGGGAATGTGCTTTCACACCGAAGTACACATACTATTTTTTCTGAAATCACAATCAATATTATTATAAATTAAGGAATTTGTATTAATGCACAACATTTCTTCATTACAATCTAACTGCTTACTAATAAATGCAATTTTAATGTGAGTTGGTTTGTCTGCGTGTATTTATTTACTGTCTAAAATATACATAAGAAACCGTACTGGAATGTTATTTTCCCGGCCTAGGCCGGGAAAGTAACATTCCCGTACGATTTTGTTGATCGTTGCTTGGCAACGGATCTTTTCCGGTCTGTTTTCTGATAGTTTCTTAGAAACGGACTAAAACACTGGAATTGTGTATTTTTCGATCTGAAATCGCGCCGAAAATGTAGACGTTGCCGATCGATTTCAGAAAATATACTATTATATAACCTCTTTTTTTTATCCATGTTAAGTTTTCGCGCGCTCTATTTTCATTATTTATTTTGAAGGAGGAGTTGAAAAAAATCTAATATTTTGCACATTTACTAACTACAAGGTGTACTTTCGAAATATGAATTTTAAAAAAATGCTAAATGAGCCCATTAAACATTCCTTTGTCAGTTATTTGAGTGCCTGACTCTTTTAAATACACAATCCCGTGCAACAGTGGATTTTCATTGTCAATTTCAGAATTTTAATTTTCTTCGTGAAATAGATATTTTTTCACGAAATTTGGTGCAAACCCATTTGGGCAGTGGTGCACTCGGATTTGAAATAAAAAATCTTGAATAAGATTTCAGCATTTTCCACTCACAAAAACAAAAGCAGTAGGACCTTTTATATTTTATAAAATTTATTGGATCACAAAAATGCACTTTTCATAGATCTACGTTTAAAAAAAAACGATCTAAACCAGTCCTAAAATAAATTTTTTATGGGGGTGGTTCCAACCAAAATGGGGCACACTGTATATTACGCATAAGAGGTACCATAGAAAATAGAAGTTCTCGAACCATACTATATTAGTTCTCAAGGCTGAAGAATATAAACCGGGAGGTAGAACAGATCCCCGAGAACGATTAGTTAACGTCTGCCAATTTGAGGGTCAATTATTATAGGTATTTGACGAATTAAAAGCGTATAAAGAAAGTTTCTTCGATTGCAGCGACATTGCAAATTAATTGTTTATTTGTAATTGAAAACTAACGTTTTGAACGATCAGTTAGCGTCTGCAAAGTGGTTTTTGTGAAACTTTGAACCAAAACAATCCAGCGGAAGCTAATCTGCAGACTATTTCTGAGTGCCGGAGGGTCAAAAAAAATTAACTTAACTTGCAAGAAAAATGGACATTTGAGAACAACACTCAAAGAAATAGTATGGGTAAATTCAACAAAAAAAATGGTTAACTAACAATATCGTTAATTTTGTTAAACCAAACTATATTGATGGTATTTTTAAACAAGAAGTGATTGTTATTTTAATTAATAAAAAGTTGTCATACAACAAAACAAACATTAACTTAAAAAATAGATGAATAAGACTATTATTTTGTTCGTCTGACTATTATTTTGTTGAATTCTGTCAAATTAAACTAGATAATAGCATATTTTATTTTTAACTATTGTCGAATTGTAATTCTAACCCAGTATTAGTTCGCTGTATTATTGTACTTGGTAGACAAACCAATATTATTGTCGTCTTCTAGAAGTTCTAAAAGAATTATCATAAAATTTGCTTGCTTACCACGTAGTCTATTACAGAAATTATTCCCAGATGACGCCACATACAAATCACTGACAATAATCAATCATGCATTATCTTATACTCTTATGAATTTATAGAAAATTAATAACATGATTGCAATGTTCAAATTTTCTCAGGGATCATCGTTATATTTGGATGGATCTTATAAACGATCTCTAATCTTTGGTTTGGGTGGTCTGATATCTCAATACTGAGATTTTGGCTAACCAAAAAAAACTTCATCATACAATAAAGTGTAGATCAACCTAAAAATTAGTTGGTGAACAAAAAACAAAGTCGTTGTACTATTTAATTGTAGACCAAATTGAAAATGGTTAATGAACATAAAAAAATGTCATTGTACTATTTAATTTGTTACAAGAAGATATGATTATTAAAGTACTATTTGTTTACGAAAACAAATAAAGTTGTATGACTGTTCTTTTCTGCTTGATTTAACTATGAAACTAGATAGGCGCGATTTCATATGCTCTTTTTGGTTGAATGTACCTATCATTTTCTTTGAGTGAATGAGTTCGTGTCTGCCGTTTAACTGAATTATCATCAATGATATGGAAATTGCCAAAAACTACTTTGCACATGATTTCGCGGTGATTTTTAGAAATTGTATTACTTTGTACATACTATGTAATGATAAGTTCTGAGTTGAAACAGAATTTGTTATGAAGTTTATGCGACCAAGTGTTGATATAAGCATTGGCAGACATTTTGGACTTTTGGCAGAACATTAAAAAAAAATAATTCGAAAGTTGAAAAATGTTGAGAACGTTTTGAACGATTAGTTAGCGTCTGCCATTAGTTTTCATGAAATTTATGATAAAAAATAATGATTTGACAATTTGCAGACAATTTCAGCATGCACAAGATTATATACAACAATAAAAACATTACAAACGAATTCAAATATTGTCGAACAATTAGTTAGCGCCTGCCATTCGTTTTTTCATGAAATATATGATAAAAAAAATAACGATTCGACAATTATTGGCAGACGATTTTTAGAATGTACAAAACTATACTGGGTGTCAACGGAATTATTAGACAAGCCATAGTTTCCAGAGTTTTCAATATATAAGTGTTAAATTTGGCACATACCAATAACGGCAAATTTTTTAGAATTTGACACTGCTATCACTCTCGGATTCCTCGGAAATGATCCCAACTTTGAAATTTTAAATGGATATTTTTATATATATTTTTACATTTTTGGATTCCGGAGACGATTTTAAGTATGACTGTAGTTTTAAAAAATTTTTGAGACTACTTGATTTTGTTGGGGCTATTTTTATTTTTGCATCTAGAGTACAGTAAAAAAAAAAAAAAAATAAAAGAAAACTGTAAACGTAAAATCCATCCACGACAAATCCATTGATATCTTCAATGGCAAATCGATTTGATATTAACCCAAATACACAAGTTCTTTAGTGGATAATCATGAAAATATCGAGAAAATACGCTTATCAAGTAAGTATGCCGTGGAAATTGAATAAAACTAGATTCAAAACATTCATTTTGTCAATAAAAACGTGATTCTATCGTTCAACAACATTTGAATTTTTTTAATGTTATTATTGTTGTATATAGACTTGTATATGCTTAAATCGTCTGCCTTATTACTGTTTATCATAAATTTAATGAAAAAAGTAATAGCAGACGCTAACTAATTGTTCAACAACATTTAAATTGTGTGCAATGTTATTATTGTATATAATCTTGTACATGCTGAAATTGTCTGCCAATTGTCAAATTATTATTTTTTATTATAAATTTCATGAAAAAAACTAATGGCAGACGCTAACTAATCGTTCAAAACGTTTTCAAAATTTTTACAAGTTATTTTGAGTTTGCCAATTATTTAAACATTTTCAAAACGTCTGCAAATTTTTGTTTAGTTATATTGACATATTATACACATATTTAAATTGCAGACACTTATTAATCGTTCAGTAGTATGTGCAAAGTAATACAGTTTCTAAAAATCACCGCGAATGCATGTGCATGTCGTAATTGTCTGCAAAGTAGTTTTTGGCAATTTCCATAACATTACTGATAATTCAGTTAAATGGCAGAAGCGAACTCATTGTTCTCAAATGTCCATTTTTCTTGCAAGTTAAGTTAATTTTTTTTGGCCCTCCTGCACGCGGAAATCATCTGCAGATTAGCTTCCGCTAGATTGTTTTTGTTCAAAGTTTCTAAAAAACCACTTTGCAGACGCTACCTGATCGTTCAAAACGTTAGTTTTCAATTACAAATAGACAATTAATTTGCAATGTCGCTGCAATCGAAGAAACTTTCTTTATACGCTTATAATTCATCAAATACCTATAATAATTGACCCTTAAATTGGCAGACGCTAACTAATCGTTCTCAGGAATCTGTCACTACCTACCGACTAAGACAAACTGTAGCCTGGGCATCTAGTAAAAGAATCTGTGTTTTCATTTATTTACTAACAGTAAAGTAGCTAGCTAACTGCTTCAAATCGTGGTAACGGAGACACAGTATAATTCCGTTAAAAATTAACAATAATAACTTGATCTAATCATGCACGCGTGGATGATCTTAAATTGCATCCTGAGAAGTAATATTCTTGTAATTTTATGTACTTGAGTAGATGATTCTATATATTTTATTCGTAATGATTTACTTAAATTGTCAGTAAACAGTTATTTTTGTCTTTTTCTGGAGCATTAATGTGTGTCACAGATTTACATACAAACCAAGTTGATGGATAGGATTCCTCATGAGCACATAGTCGACCTGAAGCCCGCTTCAGAAATGATTAATTACATAATTACCGGTAACACTTTTTGTTTTATGTTAAGTATGTTTAGAAATGATGAAATTTTCGAGTTGGTGTAATTTTTAACAATTGACCGTGGAAAAAAATTTGTTTAAACAGAAGTTTTATGGAATTTTATAATCTACAATGTTGATAATAACTAATTACTACGTAGGAATAATGGTGACGGATATAATTGCAAAAATCTGTAGTGAAGCACAAATTTCAACCTTTCTGGCGGCTGTAAATCGTATTAACGATTGAGAAAAACTGTTTAAATAAGAGTTGTAGTTTTTTTTATTCGTGTTTTATAGAATGTGGAGAAGACTCAAATTTAGATTCCGAGCTTTATTTTAATAGGTAAGTTATATACGGCAAAACTTTGTGCCAAAGGTGCCGCCTAAACAATATTTTTAGATATCCAGAAAAGAGACAGCCAGGCAAAAATATTCAAAGGGCTAGAACAAAATTTAAAAGAGTTTGGATCATTTGTAAAACCTGGAGTAAAAATATATAATAAAGCAGGTAGAGAAGCTGTAGAAAATATTGTTTTAGAAACTGTAAGAGAAAATCCTAATATATCGTCTCGCGAAATACAGGAATATTTAGAAGTCCCAAGAACATCTGCGTTGCGTTGCTTAAAAAAAAAATTCAAATCCTACAAAATTAGGATTAGTCACCATCTATACCCAAAAGACTTTCAAAGGCGTCTCGATTTTTGCCAGTGGTTTTTGCACCAGTGCAATGAAGTGCCAGGATTTGAAGGAACCACTATATGGACAGACGAGGCCCATATAAGCAGTGCCGGAAATTTTAATAGGCATAATGGCCCGTGCATTGGGCTCATGAAAATCAGCACGTAACCGCTACAGTTAATCGTCAAGGACGATTGGATTTGGTGTATGGTGTGGTTTTATTGGATACCAAATAATAGGTCCTCATTTTTTTCACGGTAATTTGAATACCGAAAATTTTATTAACATTCTACGACAAGAAGTAAAGCCCTTTGTAGACAATATGCCTGTAAGACAATTTCAAAGATTAATTTACCAACACGATGCCCCCCCCAGGTCATACGTCAAATGAAACACGAAATTATTTAAATGCTCAATTTGGGTAGGATTGGATAGGTATATATCCCTTAGGACTAGTTATCAATGTCTAATTAGCTAAGAAAATTGATAACTAACAATTAATTTAGCCAACTGGACATTAAATTCAACAAAAAAAAATGGTTAACTAACAATATCGTTAATTTTGTTAAACCAAACTATATTGATGGTATTTTTAAACAAGAGGTGATTGTTATTTTAATTAATATAAAGTTGTCGTACAACAAAACAAACAACTTAAAAAATAGATGAATAAGACTATTGTTTTGTTCGTCTGACTATTATTTTGTTGAATTCTGTCAAATTAAACTAGATTACCATAAAATTTGCTTGCTTACCACGTAGTCTATTACAGAAATTATTCCCAGATGACGCCACATACAAATCACTGACAATAATCAATCATGCATTATCTTATACTCTTATGAATTTATAGAAAATTAATAACATGATTGCAATGTTCAAATTCTCTCAGGGATCATCGATATATTTGGATGGATCGTATAAACGACCTCTAATCTTTGGTTTGGGTGGTCTGATGTCTCAATACTGAGATTTTGGCTAACCAAAAAAAACTTCATCAATAAATTGTAGATCAACCTAAAAATTAGTTGGTGAACAAAAAACAAAGTCGTTGTACTATTTAATTGTAGACCAAATTGAAAATGGTTAGTGAACATAAAAAAATGTCATTGTACTATTTAATTTGTTACAAGAAGATATGATTATTAAACTACTATTTGTTTACGAAAACAAATAAAGTTGTATGACTATTCTTTTCTGATTGATTTAACTATGAAACTAGATAGGCGCGATTTCATATGCTCTTTTTGGTTGAATTTACCTATCATTTTTTTTGAGTGTGGAAGAAAAAATACGACAAGCTTTTAAGATAATTAATTTTATTTTTTTCGTTTTAGTACGCCTAAATATCTAATAATAAAAGATTGTTCTTAAAAAGTTTTTTTTACATTTACTTTAATTCACTATTAGAATACTGGGGAAGTAAAAATAATTATTAGAGGTAAATATAATTAATTTTGTTACAAGTTCCAGCACCCTATATCTTGATAACGAAGCATTTTAATATGAACTTTTCTCTTATTTTCACGAGAGGAATACTAGAAAAGATGCTGTTTATTTTTTAATCGCCTTGTATAAGTCGATGCATGGGTTTTGTTTGGACCAGCTGTCGCGTTATGCTAATGATAATGACCGTTCAAACTGTCAAATTAGGGAGAATTTCTTCTAAAACACCTTACACGTTTATGAAATAATAGCATTGAACGTTGGATAATAAGTATAAAACTTTCACGGTAAATGAGAAAAATGTTGGTTACTAATAAAAATATTTATTAATTTATAATAAATCCAAGTGTTGATGGATACCAGACCTGTCATTGACATTTTATTTTATTGTTATTGTTATTACCTAATAAAACTCATTTTAAAAGCTGTAGTAAAATATCTTGTTATGGAAACAACCAATAACTCCGCGCTTCATTTACGTTTACTTTCACCGTTATTGATTCACAAATTTCAAAATATATAGAAACTATCAATAATTTGGCTATCGGAATAATTTACAGTTGAAGTAATTATTCAAAATCGATTTTGCCATTAGAATTGCGTTTCATGTAAAATCGAGTGAAAAATTTGACAACATATTCAACTATTCTGTATACTGATTACTCACTATAAAACTTAAAACCGCTGCCTAAGAAATCACTACTTCCACATCAGATTTCCTATCCAAGTCCCTTACAGCGGAAAAAACTGTTTCCACCCCCATTTTAACATAGTACAATCTTTAAAACTGTTTTAAATACTTGCTATTGTTATAACGAATACAACTATATTTTTTTTTATTGTAAATTTCTGTTTTACTTGAATATCGTAATTTCTCAATGAAAAAATTTCCTAATTTCATTATTAAAGTATGCCATTTAACAATATACAAAATTTATGATAAAAACTGCACATGGTTGTATTCCTTAGAGCAATGGGAAGTATCTGAAACTATTTTAAAGATTATACCATTTGATATTTTTTAAATATTTATAATAAATCGAAAATAAACGCATATTTCCTTCTCACTCTGCAAAATCCTAACCTTAACGCAAAAGCAGTAGCTACTAAACTCCACATAAAATTATACCCCTAAAAAATATCGCAATTTTTTAAGAAACCAGAATATTGTATATTGTACTTGTTGCCACGCCACCACAGAGGTAAAGTAATTGGCTCGGTTTTTCTACGTGGTGTCCCCTGTATATCTAATCCACTAATTATCAGAAGGTTACCTGCGTTAATTAATCTTCGTCGTCTTCCACAGATTCGACATGCATGCATGTTTGTCCGTGGCAATAGTAACATATTGTGGAGCAACGTAAGCCTTCTTCTCTGCAACTGCACCTGTTTTCGCACCCTGATTTGCGTGAACAAGAAATTAATTTCAAAACAGATTATTCGGGAGCTGGTTCTTTAGTCGTCATAGTTGGGATTAACATACCGCCGACTTTTATCCATTTTTTTTTATTACATTTTCTGAAAGATCTATTAATTCTAGAGCGAAATGCCAAAAAAAAAAGAATTCTCTAGGGTCTCTATAGGCTTCAAAATTAATCAAGAACATATCAACACGTGGCGCTTTCATGTTATAGCTGTGTGACGTTAATGTCTCTATTGCATCTAGGGTTTGGGTCCCGGGACGTCTCGTGTCTCGAAGTCCCGGGACTTTTCCCAAATTTAATTGTCTCGTGTCCCAGGACTTTTAGGTCGAGACTCGAGACACGCTTGTAATAATTTATTAACAAAAGATCATGATATGCTTCATTAGTTCAGGCTTCCCGCATTCTGTCACTGAGCGCGATCTGTTAGTTTAACGAGTAATTATTTAATACTCATACGTACGTAACTTACTATACACAATAAAACCGACATCTATTGAAAACAAGAGAGTGTTCTCTTTTCGGAGGCATTATTACAAAAATCAGAAACGGATTGTCGGACAAAGTTGTTAATACACTAATTTTTTTAAAAGAATATTTTATTAAATTAGGAAAAAAGACTAATTGATAAGGCTAGTGCGACGATCGCGGCGAACCGCGACCGCCTAGTAAAATCACATTGTTTTGAGCCTTTCGACTCTCAGAACTCCAAGAGATATCGTTGCCACCTTCGACAAGAAAGGATGCGGCCTTAGAGGCGTTCGGGCATAATCCCACGGATCGTAGCTTCGCACCACCGTTCGCCCGCTCGAGCGAGTGCGTGAATCAAATGTCCGAACCTGCGGTTCCTCTCGTACCGAGCAGAATTACTACCGCAACGATGAGTCATCAGTAGGGTAAAACTAACCTGTCTTACGACGATTATAAACCTAGCTTACGTTCCCTATTGACTAATGGCTAGAGACTAAATGATGAAAATTGATGATTAATATGAGTACTTTACTAATTCTGTTTTATGTTTTATAATTATAAGATTTTATTTCCAAAAAATGAATCCGTGTATGAGAATTTAACACGAATTGTTTAGACTTAACTAACGTTATAAATGTTAGAATTTGATTATATGTTCAATAAATGTTGATCTTTACTAAAATGGCGATTTTATTGATACATCTCGACAAAAATGAACTCGATTCTAATTTCATTTTGAAAAGTCTCGAAGTCCCGGGATGTCCCGGGACTTTGATCTTGCGTGTCTCGTGTCCCGGGACTTTGAAAATGTCGAGACATCCCAAACACTAATTGCATCGAGAGACGTAGACGTAGCTGACCCGCTTGCCTAGTAGTCTAAGATCCGGCATAAGAAATTAATACCCTCATCTGTTATTCAGGTAAGAAATAGTTTATATAATGAAAATTGCCAAAAATGTCAATTTTGATTCGTTCGTGTCGAACCAAATTTTCGAATTTCGGCGTGCGATTTACGATGCGGATCAACTACAAGTCTTCCTCTTTCCGTATCGACATGGTACGGGCGTCGCGGTATCGTATTTTTGATAATACCGTGCGTGTATATAATTTCCCATTAGGCATGTACATTCACGTAGCGCGAGAGATTTGACAACACCGGCAGCCGTAAATTCGTCCGTTGGTGGAGCATTCCAGCTCTGTTATTTCATTGCAGCCAGCTGGCACGCGCGATGTTGTAATTCTTCTCCCCATGCCTAGCCCGCGACTACACACACGGGTATGAGTGCGTGTAATTTCACATTAGGCATGTACATTCACGTAGCGCGAGAGATCTGACAACACCGGCAGCCGTAAATTCGTCCGTCGGTGGACATCCCAGCTGTTATTTCATTTCAGCCAGCTGGCACCCGCGACACAGAAGACTAAACAATCAGAATGGAATCTTTCAGGGAGGGGGAAGGTTCGCGCATTTCTAAGCGCGCATCGAATCCCCATATGTTCCTGGAATAGAATACAGCGATGCCACATTTGGTAGATTGAGAACAACAAATAATCTGGTCTCAATACAGAGTTGCCAGATGTACAAAGAAATCTGATTTCTACAATAATGGACCACAATAGTCGTGACGTCATGCATGAGGCGGTTAATTTGAATTGCATTCCATGCAGTCTTTGAAGCATGCCTTCTGTACATGTGTTTTAAGGGTCAAAATAAATTACTTAAAAATGTATCTAAGGATTGGTACGTTATTTTTTATATTTAGCTATTGAAACCTAACTACTGATATAAAAATAGAGCTGGATTATAGGTTTTTTACATGTGGTAATCAATTTTCTCTACCGAAAATTATAAAAAAAATATTTTCTGGATGGCTATTTCTGCGCATGCGTTCTACAAGTGTCTGGAAAATTATTCGGAACGTAGTTCTTTGATTATTTCTTTGTATTCTAACCTCAAAGCCTGTTTTATTTATTTTCATTTGAAATTGAATTGCTTTCCATTATTTTATACTATTATCATAGATTTTCAACCTATTACTTCGTGTTTAAATATTTGTAAGTAAGTATTTTCACTTAGAAACACAAATAAATAAAGAAATTACATAATGTATCATTTATTCACAACTTATTTCTATTAAATCTATAAATGATTAAAATAGTTTAAAATTGAACTGTCTAATAAATACGACATATTCCATAAACATGCTTCATCTGTTAGGGTACGAACATGCCAAAAATGCTACCCAGCTAGAAGTTCATGCCGCAGTTTCAGAAGATGTATCGAAGCCATCAACGTGTAAAACAAACCTATACATTTAAATGTGACCGCACATACCGTGGATGCTAGCAGAGTGAACTGCTCTTGGCACAAATTGATAGCTTCGATGCATCGACTGAAACTGCGGCCTGAACTTCTATATCTGCGTAGTATCTTCGGCATGTTCGTATCCTTACAGAAATATTATAGTGTGCAAAGAGAGCCGGAGCGGCTATATATGATGTCATAACCATAATCCCCTTGGACAAGTACATTCTGCATCTGTTATATTTTTATCGTTATTCAAAAATATCTGAAAACAATTAATTACGTTAAAAGTCAAATATGATAACGTTTAAAAAAAAATGCACACACCTCTACTTTATAGATTCTATCTCTCATGCTAGCATGAACTTGTCCCTTAACAATCGGTACTTCGGGATCATAAATCATTCCTTTCACATGGCTCGCTTCAACAGAACTTTCTGCCTTGACCATGAGTTTTCCTTTATCTTTAAAAAATTGAGCAATCGCAGAAAAATGCAATACGTGTTTTTGAACCATTTTTCAATGCTAAAAATAGGTAAGTATACATATATATTTAAAAATTACTTTGTTATAATTTCAATCACAAACGTAGGTACTTACGATGCCGTTGAAATATATTATTATTGACTCCAGTACAAATTTGGAATGCAAACGCTTTAAATACTGTAAAATCCTTGAAAATTATAAAAGAAATAATCCACTATACATAACCTCAAATTTCATCTAGTCCAGGTCACTGAACTCTACTATATAAATGGAAGGCCAATATAGGTATATGCGCGTGAACAAAATGCGGCAATTACGGCACAGATTAAGTGGTAACGAATTCAAAAACTATAAGCCATGCGTCGACGCAGTAGAGAAATTAATGTCTGTGCTTGAACCAAACGGCTGTCTACGGGAGTTAAGCTCCGATGCCAGGCTGACGCAATTCTGTGTTTTATTTCTTTTCCATAGATTCTGTAGCGTAAGTCTTGGATTAGATGCAATTTCCAGAGTCGGTGTCACCATTTTATTCTGTTGTTTGTGTAAAGTTGTTATAAATTGACTATTTTGTGTAATATTTTGTGACTGTTATAAACAAAGTTAATTAAGACAATATGGTGCAATCTTGTATGGTACTGTGTTGCAAGAATCGGGGCAAAGTCCCGGGTTTTAAACAGTTGCAGTAACAATAAGACCGGCTCTGACGTACTTTGTAGTGCGATTGCGCTCCTCCTTAGGGTCGCCATACTTGCGCGAGGTTCAATTTGGCGTAAAAATTGGTATGGATATTGACCTTCCATTTATATAGTAGAGTTCAGTGGTCCAGGTAAACAAATAAAAAGATGCAGATAGGTTCGACATACGTATACACGCGTGCGCAATAAAAAATTAATTTCTGAAAAAATTTCAAGAGGACTTTAAAAATACAGTTTTATTACAAAAAGGCGCAGCTTTTAAAGTTAAAACATTTTTATGATAATTCAATAGTTAAATATTCACAGATTTTCTGAAATTTCAAATTCAATTTTGACCAGTGTCTTATGTACAGTGGTAATAAGGTCGATGTTAGAAATAGGATGGAATAATTAGAGTGGGAGTGAAACGTCACACTATTTCGGTCCATTTAATAGTTACATACTTTGTAATTTTGAAAATAGATTAAAAAAATAAACAAAATGACAAGTTCAGCATTATGTCAAACCAAGACAACTTTTAGACAATTCAGAAAGAGTGATTTTGCAAATTTGATTAAAGTTGAAGATTTGTGCAAAATTAAATTATAAACTCCTAATTGCGACCCTGACTACAACATTACAAAATACGCCCCTGATATCTATTCCAACAATATACGCGATTCTGGAGTTAAATTGTACAAAGGATATGCCGCCAGTTTCCATTCTGATTGTTTAGTCTTCTGTGCCCGCGATGTTGTAATTCTACTCCCCATGCCTAGCCCGCGACCACACACACGGTATTTAGATGTCGGGTTTTCGATTGCGGTGGGCAAGGTTATTAGGTAAGCGAAGTAGGACTGTGGAGACATTTACGTCAGCGATTCGACCGCCTCAGCTTATGAAGAATCAGATTTTAAAGCAGTATATTTCTGGAACTACATATCGGATCGAGTTTGATGATTACTTCTCACAATTGTAATAAAAAGTGCAATATTAAATTTGACTAAATGACCGCATTAGTAGCTTCTAGCGTAACGTTTTTCCATGTTTGAATTTGGTAAAAAACGCAATATGAGTGTTGCCGAGGAGCAGCAGAAGTTGGTGGTAATTTTGATAACAGGGTCATTCCATATCAAATCAACCAAGCAAAAAAAAATTACCATTCAGATTTTAACGAATTTTGGTACACATGTTTAACCCCTCCAAGGTATTAAAAATCCAGAATTTAAAATTTTTCTGACGAGTAGTTTTTTTTCTATAGGACTCGAAAGAATAAAAAATTAACACATTTTATTACAACAAGGGTATTTTTAATAATTATTATCTCAGGATGCTGAAGAAGAAATTTTTTGTGTAAGCACTCGTTTTGTAGCTTATGGACCAAAGTTTATTTCTATTTAAAAAAATTGACATAATTTCTTTGTCTCAAGGTCACTCTCAAGATCATAAATACTCAAATGGTATTATCTAAAAAAGTAATTTTTTTTTTCAACCCAAAAAATTAAGTAATATTAACTGAACTTTCCTGTACCTCTGTGCCAATATTGAAAGTGGGGCGACGACAAATAAATAAGTAAATAAATAATAAAAGTGTTGGTACATGCGCTGCATAAAATATCGCCTAACCGCGTCGCTCAGACCTGGCTCGCGACTAGCCTAGATCCGTCGTTTGCCGCGGATAATGCATAATTAGGTGTATATTTATCAGGTTTTGAATATTTTAAATCAAATTAAATTATATTACTTAATATTATCAATAGAGCAATGGATAAAAACCGACAAAACATGTTAAATATGTGTTTTCGCGAGTCTGATTATTATAACGTAAAAGCAGAATGGCATTTTTTGCTACCAGTCATGGCAAAAATGTATGTGATGGACTAGGTGGAACTGTAAAACGACTTGCGGCGAAAGCAAGTCTATAACGACCTTACTCTGATCAAATTTTAACACCTCGACACCTATACAACTTTGTGACTGAGAGCATAAAAAATTTTAATATTATTTATTGTACAGATGATGACCATCAGCAGAATACTTTATACTTTATCTCTTGAAAGCAGATTTGACAAAGTGAAACCTGTTCATGTAATTCAACAATACCATTGTTTCATTACCTAAGAAAGATATGGTTTTGAGAGGAAAACTCTATGTAAACAGCAGTAAGAGTACTGAATTTAACCTTGGAGATGGTTTACGTAATATTGAATTTGAGGAAATTTCTGGCTTTGTCACTGCCATGTATGATGATTTCTGGTGGCTAGGATGTGTACTCAAGGCCGTACCCAGGGGGGGGGGGTAGCGGGGTTCGAACCCCCCAGAAAATATATACTTTTCATATCCAAAAGCTAACCTTTGGTGGAAATTGTTAAAAGAAAAGTGTATATTTACATTTACAAACATTTTTTGTTAGTCGAACCCCCCCGAAACAAAATCCTGGGTACGCCCCTGGCTGCGCCCATGGGTACCACCAATAAATGTTTTTTTTTGCGTACAACATATTTCATTCTATATTACCCATTTGGTATTTAATTATGCTTATTATCGCAATCATGTTATCATGTATGACAAAAGTGGTTGTGGCAGGGAAACGTGGGGATGGGGGTGGTTACACAAACCTATTTCCAAGACTAATAATAACAACTCTTTTGATTATGTAAATTCAAAATTATAAATTGTAAAAAAAAATACTAAACTTTGCGATTAGTGTCTTGAAACTACACATTGTCCTAAAATAATATTTTTTGTACAATGTTCCCGTTGTTGCCCCACTTTGAAATTGTATGCAATGGTAGATATGACCACCAGGGACAAATACAATTTTTTAAATAATTTTCAAAAATATACTTTTTGAGAAAAATTACTTTTATATTTGTGACCTTGACCTCGACCTTTAAATTTCAGGTTACAACATTTTTTAACTTCAAATAGAAAAATGTTGCTTAAACATCATAAATTGACGTTTGTCCCACCCTTATATCTCTCTTACCGTTTAAAAATCCCCATTTTTCAAAATTACTGACTTTCTTTCAATTTTCAAAGACTTATTACTCAAGAACCAATAATCAAAAAAAATTAAAAAATTGAAATTTTCATGTTGTTGGCAGGTACAACATTTTCACCAAAAATTATCAAAATCGGAGAAGTCAAGTTTCAAAATTTTATTTTTATTGGTTGATTTGGCATGGAATGACCCAACATTACAATATTGTTCACTTTACCAACAAGCTTGTTAAAAGATATAAATCTGTATACATCTAGAGTTTTTTCTGCGGAGGTAGAGTTAGAACAAATCGCTCTCCTACGTCTACAATTTCTTCATGTCTAGCTTCTTCATTATTAAAAGTTTGCACGATGTCTTGTAAGTCATCTCTTTTATTAAGCACGTTGATTGCATTAACTTTTCCTGTGGAAAAAAACGCTGAGGTTGTGTCGCAACCGCTAATAGCGTGTGCAAATAATATTTTTTATTTACAGTTTTTTAAAAAGTTGAAGATTGTAAATCTCTTGAACTGTAAATCCTTTTGCTGGTATTACCTTGTTTTCTTTTAAAAATGTAATGTCTTTGTCGGAGGGAGAAAGGGTAATAAAAAGGACTAGCAGGTTAATATCTTGCCCTACGACAATAGCTGTGCCGCACTTATAACATTTTCGATAGTAGTTTTTACCATTAATAAATCGGTGTCATCCGCAGCAACGAACACCTCGATTTCTTCATTACTAAATTTTTTCACTAGTTCTACAATCAAACGTTCTTTGTTAAACAAATTACTAAGGAACTTCTGCTGAGTCTCAGAAACAACAGTGTTTCCATGAAATAATATAATTTCAGGACAGGTTTTTTGCTGTACCCGCCTTTGTTGTTTTAGGCTCTTCGTGCTATTTGCATTTTCCAAATGACCATCGAACACGACAGTTACTCTATTACTATAATGTTTTCTTAGGTAACTAACGTAAGCGTTGTAAACGTTATTAAATTCTCCTTTTTTTGGCCATATTACGTGGCGAAGCAACTATCCTCCATCAATCACATACCTCCTCACTAATTTAGAGAATGTGGTTTCGTTCTGGAACAGTATTAATAATCTGCTATAAAGTTGCCTTGTTAGTTTTTCTCATTAGGCCTTTGTCATCGAAAAGGGAAAGAAGCCAGAAAACTAAAGCACGTTTTTAACTCCAGACTCGAATGAATTGTGCAAATAATTCTTTAAAAATTGCGATATTTTTAGGAGTGAGAGGGTGGAAGCGCTACATTTATTATAATTTTAAGTGGAATTTAATAACTACTGCTAAGCATTGAACTTTAAAGTAGATTATAGTAAAGATTACAATTTATTGTGTTAACTGGAACCAACCCCTACGTGTGCTCCTTATTTCCCACGGTACTATTAATTTTAAGAAAAAAGTGTAGATTCGTTTTTGATAGAGAATTTTATAAAGAATAATTTTGTATATAAATATTTTTATCAAAAAGTGCACCGTTCCCGAGATAATCTAGAAAACCTCAAAATGGGGAAACGACCTTCTAGGGGACGAAGCACACTATTTAGGGGTGGGAACTTTTCGGTTTACTAATTTTTATGCTATCCTTAACATTTACACCAATTTTCAAAACTTTCTTAATTTTGTCCGATATATTACAATATTAACTGTTATTTTACTGAACTAAGACTCAACTCAGTTTAGTTGATTTAAAAAAGAATAGAAAATATCCTTTTGAAACACTTTTTACAATATTTTTCGCGTAGAATGCAATGTTAGAGGGAAAATGTGATTATTGTTCCTTTTTTTTTTTTAAATACTACGAAATAGCAATAAGAAATTATTTTTGCTACCAAATATCATTATTTATTAATCTGAATTCATGGCCGCAGTGAAAAGTTCGATTTTGTGCTGAGTTTGCGGTGGACTTCGTATTAATTACTACATTAATTGTTTAGCAATTCACAATAATTAATTTTAATTGTTCTTCTTTCTTCGAGCATACACCATAACTTTTAAATGAAACGGATTTTAGAATAACCCGCGATTTATATGGTCTGGTCAGTGAACATCATGTAATGGTGCGTAGGGGATGGTCTGAAAATGCTAATTAATTATAGGCAAAGTTGGCAAATAAGCTTTTTACGTAATTAGAATGCCTGGAATTAAGTAAAGTGAGATCAATAGTAGTCCGTTTTTTATGGGTTTTATTCCAAAAATAAGTCGTTAACTATGTAAATTTTTAATACACAAGTAGTATTTTGTTCAAAAGTATTCTTTTTGAGGACCGAGTATTTACTAAAATATTTTTGTGAAGACAAGGGCGTAGATAAGGGAGGTAAAGGGTAATAACCCCCATTCGGGCTACAACATCAAAATATTTTTTTGCCATTTCGTCCCCCTCCGATTATTAATTTTAAGACGGGGTCAAACATTTCTTTTGTGATTTTGCACCCCCGCTCATCAATTTTGAGATGATGACAAAAAAATCTTTTTGTGCGTGTCCACCTCAGGCTAACTACTTCAATTGCAATGGACAGAGTCCGAACGGTACCAAGTCATGGGTGATTGGCGTAACTAGACGTTATGGGGCCCCAGGACAAAAAATTGTTGCCCCCCCCCATTCTATATTTTCTTAATACCTAATCTTAGTACTCGACCTCACCCAGGCGCCGGCTGGGACCCTTGGTCTCCCGGGCCCCGGAGCACTGCCCCGGTTTGCCCTGCCATAGTTACGCCTCTGATGGGTTACCTCGTTGCCAGTCACTGCATGCCTATCTTGTTCTGACGAGAGCCAACAGCTCAAAACTGCAGTCTGCAAGTGGCGTGGAGTGGGTAGCACGAGAGCTCCTTTAATTAGGAATAAGTCTTTCGGCTGGTGTTTGTTGCAATCGAAACAATAGCGTTTTATTATAATAATTATTATTTTTTTGTTTTTATATGGGTATCTCCTGTAGTTATTGAAATCTGTGGTTGGAATTTACACCAGCTATTAGCTGACACCCCGCCACATTAAATAAAGTTTTTTTATTATGATTATCATTAATTTGAAATGTTTGAGTTGTTGTTTGTTAAAAATTACATTATTTTTAATTGCATCTGTTTTGCACGACTTGTTTTTGGCAGCAGTGTCTCTCAACGTTTGATAAGTAACACAATTCTACACGCAAAAAAAAAGTTTTGAATCAAGATTATAATATTTATATATACACACAATCCAACGGCAGGGACCCGACATTGTCGGTAGGCTTTGAAAATAATTGGAATTCCAGCGGACCAGTTCTCTTTTACGAATGAGTTCAAAGCATGCCGACAAGGCTGACTCCCTGCCGCTGGATCGTGTGTAGACACCTTTAAATTCTTCATATTATGAAACAAATACTTTTTGTGGCAAGAAATAAAAAGCTAGTAAATAAATTTATTTATTACAACCTTATCATTTCTTGAAACAAAACCATATTGTTTCATATGAAGAATTTAATTATTTGTGTATATATAAATATTATGTTCTTGATTCAAAACATTTCTTTTTGCGTGTATTACCCCAAAATACTTCCTATATGCGATCAAATTTTTTGAGCACCTGTTGTTGCTAAAGGGTCTACTCACGACCTAACTAGCTGGAGTCAACATTGTCGGTACGTTTTGAAGATTGCTGGAATTCCAGCAGACCAGCTCACTTTTACGAGTTGGCATGGCAATTTTCAAAGTGTACTGAGAAGGTTGGTTGGTTAGTTGGTTGGTTGGTCGGTTGGATCGTTTGTAGACCTCTTAAAACATTTGATTTTATCACGAATAAAACAAGAATAAAGCAATAACATTGGAATAACTGAAATTAATTTATTATAATCGCATGACTGCACTATTCCATAGCAACTTAAAACCTCGACTAAACGTTTTGTAATTTTGTTTTTTCACTAGTTTTTAATGTTTAATACTTCCAGTGAACTAATTTCGTAATATTTTATTGACATGATTATAACTAAACTATTTAAACCTCATTTATCTTGAAATAATGTAATTGCAATTATACTCAAACCAACAAGAATAAAATTGCGAGTGAAAACCAAGTTGCTTACGGAATGTAAGGGAAAGGACTTGTGGTACGGTTTCCTGTAACATAATGGTTCACACAAGCTCACAACAACGGAAAACGATCAGATTTTTTTTTTTTGTTCGATGCACAATTTAAACTATAACGCGGCTAGGGGTCAATTAATATCTGACAGTTGAATTAATTACTTCCACGTCTTGGAAGTAGAGTAATGGTATTAAAAAAATGTTGATTTTTTTTTTGTTCAAATAGGCTTAAAATGTCATTGGGCAAAAAAAGTGTTTTTCTACTCCCTTATGTAAATTTGCTGTTCTCTGTACAGTCTGTAGAATGGATAAGTAGGCAATTCCAGTTAACTGAACCAGGCCCCCCACATCAAATAATGGGCCCCGGTACTAAATTCACTGGCGGCCCCCGCGCCTAATAATTCATGAGCGGGGGGAGAAATGTGAAAAAAATTTGTTAGTAATTGATGAGCAGGGGAGAAATTTGAAAAAAAAAATTTTTTTCTCAAGATCTCTGGCGGGCCATTTTAGAGGTCCTATTTTTTGGTTTTTCAGTTAGATCTCGGAAACTATGCGTCGTAGCGACTTGACCCCTCTATACAAAATTTGCTATAAGAATCACTACTTATATTTGTCGATATGTTCTATTCTCGAGATATCCGCCCTCGAAGTTCGGAAGTTGCGGAAAACAGAACAACATATCGACAAATGTAAGTAGTGATTCTGTCAGCTTCAATTTTGTGTAGAGTGGTCAAGCCGCTACGACGCATAGTTTCCGAGATATAAGCGAAAAACCAAAAAATGGGACCTTTAAAGCGCCCCCTCCCCCCCGCTCACCACCTAGGACTGGGGACTTTTGATATGTTCATCTCCAGACTAGTCCAAACAAAGTTCCGAAGTCAAAAATAAAATTCAACATTTTAAGCGTTACACACAAACAAATAGTATGGGTAAATTCAACAAAAAAAAATGGTTAACTAACAATATCGTTAATTTTGTTAAACTAAACTATATTGATGGTATTTTTAAACAAGATTGTTATTTTAATTAATAAAAAGTTGTCGTACAACAAAACAAACATTAACTTAGAAAATAGATGAATAAGACTATTATTTTTTTCGTCTGACTATTATTTTGTTGAATTCTGTCAAATTAAACTAGATAATAGTATAGTTTATTTTTAACTATTATCGAATTGTAATTCTAACCCAGTATTAGTTCACTGTATTATTGTACTTGGTAGACAAACCAATATTATTGTCGTCTTCTAGAAGTTCTAAAAGAATTACCATAAAATTTGCTTGTTTACCACGTAGTCTATTACAGAAATTATTCCCAGATGACGCCACATACAAATCACTGACAATACTCTTATGAATTTATAGAAAATTAATAACATGATTGCAATGTTCAAATTCTCTCAGGGATCATCGATATATTTGGATGGATCTTATAAACGATCTCTAATCTTTGGTTTGGGTGGTCTGATGTCTCAATACTGAGATTTTGGCTAACCAAAAAAAACTTCATCATACAATAAAATGTAGATCAACCTAAAAATTAGTTGGTGAACAAATAACAAAGTCGTTGTACTATTTAATTGTAGACCAAATTGAAAATGGTTAGTGGACATAAAAAAATGTCATTGTACTATTTAATTTGTTACAAGAAGATATGATTATTAAACTACTATTTGTTTACGAAAACAAATAAAGTTGTATGACTATTCTTTTCTGATTGAGTTAACTATGAAACTAGATAGGCGCGATTTTATATGCTCTTTTTGGTTGAATTTACCTATCATTTTCTTTGAGTGTACCACCGGCAAAGTATTGAGTGGTGTTGAAAATGTCCCGCTCTGTGCTGTACAATAGATTGGCAATACGCGGATCCGGTGATCCTTTCAAACCACCCTTCCTACCTGGTGAGACAAAAACCGAACTAATACGTATACAGACTTGGATTGAAAACCATTCACTGCATGAGGACGATAAAAATGGGTGTGACAGTGCATCCATTTGGTGTGTACAATTCCTACAAAACATGTGTACAATTCATGTGTGAAAAATATATATACGTGTCTATTTAACATATTTTTGTCATTTATCATAGTGTACACTAAGTACGTATATGACTACTAATATTTTGGCACGTGCAATGGAGTTGGAATAAAGAAAAAGTGAAAAATACCAAAGTTGAGTTTTCTCGCGAAACCTCGGATTTCGGACAATATACTAAAATGGCTGCAACTTTTGAACGGTTTGATTAAAAAAATCAAAATAATATATATTCTTGAAGGAAATTTAATGCTCTACGACTTATTTTCTCACAACATTTGAAGAGTTATCTTAACAAATAGAGCAAAAAACGTGAGGCGAAAAAATTTGTTTCCGTAATTTCCGAATTTTGAGGACGAATATCTCGAGAACAGAACAACATATTGAAAATGTAAGTAGTGATTCTTGTGGCAAATTTTATCAGCTTCAATTTTGTATAGAATGGTCAAGCCGCTACGACGCATAGTTTCCGAGATATAAGCGAAAAAACAAAAAGTGCACCCCTCCCCCCCGCTCACCACCTAGGAGTGGGGACTTTTGATATGTTCATCTCCAAACAAAGTTCCGAAGTCAAATTTTCTAACATTTCCCTCTACACCCTTTTTTGAGCATTCGTTGCCTGGATTAATTATTAAAATTTCTGCCTGGTTCCTGTACTTTCAACCAAATTCTAGTTCAACGTAAAGTTTATGAAGTTTTAAATAGTAAGTAAAAGTAAAATAAGACACATTTTGCAGGTTAGGAATCTAACCTATAATTACCAGTCTATTTTTATTAATCGACAATATTGAAAAATTATTAATATTTGCTTGGAGCCAGTATGCTTTTCTAAGTTGGTTTTTGGCGTAGTTCCAAAAAACAAGACGCATTGTGACCTGTTATTTGGTGAGAAATTTTTATAAATAATTTTTTTCCGGTATTGACATCATGGATTTTCCATCATATACTACATTACTACTATATTAAAACTCTGAATAATTAAGACAGTCTTGAGCTACTAGCATAAAGTGACCATTCACCCCCCATTTCCCCTTTTGATGAAGCTATCCCTTAATGTAAGTGTCCCCAAAATGTCCCCCATTCCCGTGGTTTTACTAGCAGAACAAAATTCACCCCCCCCACATCAATTGAGACCTGTAGAAATTTTTTTTCACATTTCTCCCCCCCTCGCCGCTCATCAATTATTAAACCTGGAATTTTTTTGTCCATTATGTCCCCCATTAGCAAAATTCAAATATGGTCACTTTATAGTTTATAGTAGCAGTGCTTCTAATAAGTTTGTTCGAGGTTAGAATGTTTCAGTAAATTGCGATGCTCTCTTGGTACTTAAAATTTTAAAAAAACATTTGTTGACAATCAAACATTATTTTATACCGGAAGATAGTATGGATCTTCTTTCTTTCATCGATACAAAATCGTATATATTTCCTAGATCTTTTATAAATGTAGGACGAGCTAATCAAGGGCGGTTCTGGATTGTTATTCTGGGAGGGATAATTTTTAATAAGTCGTATTTTTTGTTCGTTTTTGTTGTATAGAGTTAATAAAGTTATAAAAAACTTGATGTTTTCTTCCTTTTTTGTCCTTTCTGGGGGGGGGACACCCTGTCAATTATTTCATTATTCGATCACAACTTAAATTAGCTATCCAACGATATATTATCATATGTCATATTTATCTCTAGAGAAAGTGGTTCATTTTCGAAAAATTTAATATATTTGTGAGGTCATGGAAAACTATTAACAACACTTCTTATAATATAAAATAATTTTGCCAAAAATAGGAAAAACTAAACTACAATAAATGTTCGAATTGTCTTCCATTGACATCTATGCATTTTTATCGCATTTCTAATATTTATGAGAAGACCATAGTAAAAAAAATAAAATCGAAATAATCTTAAATGTCAAAAACTAATTTGTGAGTTAATTGTGAGTAAGCATTTTTAAAAATGGTTTAATTTAGTAATGGTGAAAAATATGATATGATTAAGTGTTTTATATAATGCGGAGAAGATTCAAATTTAGCTTCCGAGCTTTATTTTAATAGGTAAGTTATAGACAGCAAAACTTGGTGCCAAAAGTGCCGCCTAAACAATATTTTTAGATATTCAGAAAAGAGACAGCCAAATATAAAAATATTCAAAAGGCTACAACAAGATTTAAAAGAGTTTGGATCACTTTTACACCTCGAGCAAAAATATATAATAAAGCAGGTAGAGTAGCTGTAGAAAATATTGTTTTAGAAACTGTAAGAGAAAATTCTAATATATCGTCTCGCAAAATACAGGAAAAAATTTAGGAATCCCAAAAACAACTGCGTTGCGTTGCTTAAAAAAAATAAATACAAACTTAGAATTAGTCACCATCTTTACCCAAACGACTTTCAAAGGCGTCTCGATTTTTGCTAACGGTTTTTGCTCCAATGCAATCAGGGTCGGAAAAATAACAGTCTTTTTTTTATTTTAAACAAAAAAACTTTTTTTTTTGTTTTAAACAGTTTATTTTTTTAAACAGTATTTTTCAATGTTTTAAATCGTATGTTTACGACAGGTTTATAACGTTTAAAACGCTATTCAACTGAAATTAAATGGTGCCAAGTTACTGTGTCTGCTACTACTACTTGATGCCAGGTGGAGCTCTTAAACGGACTTTACAGCACTCTACAAATAAAATGCTCATTTTAGGGACTCATATGAGTGAGACTACAGAGGCTGTTTTTGTGAGTGTGTTTACTGTTTATATCGGAATGGACCATCATCGGCAATTTTACTGCTTTTCCACAAACTCCAAACTCCATTTGTTTAAAACATCGCACTGCGTTTTAAACTGTTTTAAACAGTAATTTAAAACATTTTGTTTTAAAGATGCCAACCCTGACATCCAGTGGAAGTACAGTAACGCAGAAAACATTTTTAAAAATTTGTATTGTTCAAACAGGCTTAGAATGTCATGAACTATCGAGATTTTAAATTTGAGAAAAAAAAATGTATGCCTGTAACTTTGTTTTGTGCGCACGATTACTCTGGAACCGTTTAAGATACTGACTTGAACACGTATGTATTTTAATGAGATCTGGAACTAGATTATATTTTGATCTTATTCGTTGAAAGGTTGAAGGGTAGGGGTAAATGGGGGTAAATAGAATCCACAAAATTGGTATTTAGTATATTTTTCATTTATTTAAACTCGCACAATTTCGGACACGCCGCGCCACATAGCTTCTTTCTTTTTTTTACATTTGCATTAATAATAAAGTCATAAGTTTTTTAAGTAAGTACCTTTTGACAAATTCCATCTTTCAAATTACGAATATTATCTCGGATATTTTGTGTTGGCTACGTATCAGACTCATCATTATTCGCTCTTTAGTAACATCTCAAGTTGGCCTTTCCTTATCTGAAGCAACACAATATATTGACCAAATTCTATTTTTGCTCATAATTTGCATAGGTATCTTACAAATCGATAAAAGGTTTTCAAGGTAAACAACCTCCCAAGTACATATAAATAAACAGATAATTTGGTTCTTTCACGAAGAACAAAGAATTCTCATAATTCGAGACAGCTGATAAATGAGATTACATATTGAAATTAATTTTATGATAATTGATAATATAAAAACAATAGTATTGTAGTTAAGAGTCTTATAATTAATAATACTCTTTCCCACATGTAAGTTAGTGATTCTTAGTATACAGCAATTCAGATGTGGGTATGCGTTTCGACTTCACTCCATACAGTAGAAATGGACCCGAATAAGTAAAGCATTCGGTTTCAAAGCTTCTCTAGTAGAATGTATGTGTTCTTTCGGCAACTTCCATCTTATTTCGCCTATATCAGTTGTTATCATGGTGTTAGGAATGTAAACTGACAATTTTTCCATTTATTTTCCAATTCTTCAGCTTCTCCTAGTTTCTGGAACGAACAGCTTTTTAAAAATCTTCCAACGGGGAGTTTTAATTTTGAGAAAGGACCGCGCACATTTCTTATGTAAATTGGGGTACAGTCAAATTGGCTGAATTTTTAATATGTTGTAGATTTCGTCTTTCTGATCAAAAGCTCTCAGTCAATCCTATATCTAGTTTCCGAGATACAACTATAAATTCTTGTAAAAATCTGTATCTTGTCGAACTTTTAATTTATTGATGAGGTATTAGAGGTCAAAGGAGCAATTTCCGAAAGTTTTTCAATTAAAGTTTCTTGATCAGGAAGACACATATTTTATGTAAAAAATGTTTTAACCAATTTGACCGAGTATTTTTTTCACTTGTAATCAGTTTCATGTGATTAAAAAAAACTGGTGGTGGGGAACGACTAAACGAATAAAAAAACCTTTTATAACGTGGGGTCTAAAGCCCATAGTTTAAAAAAAAAATAAACAAAAATTTTCAATAATATTGTTTGAGAACTGCTGGAATGTTGGGGATTTTATCTTCGCGAGTGTCGGCGCCTCTAACCATCAAATACGCTAATACGGCTCTATCAAAGTGTCGCGCTCCTTTGTTAGAGACCGCGCGTCGGCGAGAACACAAGTTGATAACCATCACACTTTTTTATGGCTTCTTAAAAGTAGGTAAGGTAAGGTGTTTAGCGGTGCGGTAAAGGTGAAAGTCGTCGGCGTTTTCTGAGTGCTTAGTAGATCTGAAGAAAACTATACTCTCCCTTGTGCAATATTTTAGTTTCTGTGGGCACTTCGTTAAGTACACACGACCAAACCGTTCGTTGTGTTTGTATGTTGCTTTTGTTCTTTTTGAATTTTGGGCCACGTATTTACAGTTAAGATTTATTTTATTGACTTACCGTTTAAGTCGTTAAGTTCTTGATTACGTACAGACACTACTTGTTCGTTCTTTTTGTGTTGCTTTTTAGATTTTGGACCAAGTTTTTATTTTTATTTTCTTTATTGACAGCGTTAGTTGATAGTTTAGTGTGGTATTTTAAAACGCAGATTTTGAACGCTATGGGAGATTACACTTACCCAGAGCTCGCGGATATGCACTTGATGTATGGAGAATGTCGTGGAAATGCAGCTGCTGCGGAACAGCTTTAGAACAATAATTTATTGGTAAGTTCTAGATTGATCTAATATTTTAGTTTTCGATACCTGATTGGCAATTCGTTAAATAAATCAGATTTTTTCTTAACCTAAAATACACATAATTGTTTTCTGTTATAGTATCTCAGACGTCTAACTCTTTATTTCCCAATGTCATGCAATAATTACTCATTTTTTAAGCTTTTAACCCAGAACACTCATTTAGGTTACAAATGTTAATAAATCACATTTAAATCTGATAAATTATAAACAACAATAAAAGCTGCAATATTTTGTTCTCAATTAAAAAAACACACATGTAAAGAAATGCTGTGTTTAAACCTCTACGCCCATCATTTGCTTACAGTTCTACAAAAAGAGATAACGAATTATTTACATTTTTATAATTGGTTCGGTTGAGGCGGTCATCAAAGGTGCCGCCCTTCTTTGCTTTGAAACTGCGGGTCGGCGAGAACGAGTCGGTCGGTAATCTTTGCACTTTTTTATGACAATTTAAAAGTTGTATAATTGGGAAGTACACGTCCATTGACCCAGAAAGGCAGTGGTTCTCAAATGTTTCCTATCATAATATTCAAAGTGTTGACCTATGTCAGTTTTTTTTCAAAGTGCCTCCTAGAGGAAAAAGTCATAAAGGTTTTTTGTTTGTCTAGTCAGTCCCCATTACCAGTTTTTTTTTAATGACATGAAACTGATTACACCCTGAACATATAGATTTCCCGGCGCCTTCGCCAACATTTTTCAATCTTCAATTTTTTCTACGCTATTTTTATTAAAACACCATTTGTTTTTAATGCTAAATATTATAAAGGGCTATTAGAACATATCACAATATAAAATGTATGAAAAAAAAAATCATGAATTCGAAATTTTTTTAATTGTACAAGAGGTCGTTCTTGTACATTTCTTGAGCTGTATCTCGGAAACTAGACATCTCGCTAGACATAGGATCGAGTTGGGCCCATGAGAGCTTTTGATCAGAAAGTCGAAATCTACAATATATTAAAAATTCAGCCAATTTGACTGAACCCCAATTTACATAAGAAATGTGCGGGGTCCTTTCCTGTTGTGTCTACGGCAGTAAGGTAGTCTAGGAAATAACGCAAAAATCAATGGACAAGTTGGTAAAATTTATCTGAAATGAAAAGTTATCTACTAACGTTTCCACTCGCAAATATTACGAAACTACGGCCGAATATTTAGCAGTCGTGGATATCTTCTAATAGTCGACATCAGTGGCGCAGCCAGAAAATTCATCTGGGGGGGGGGGGGGGGGCAATAGAACCGGCCTCCCCAGAGGATGAGTAGTAGATTCCTCTACTAGATAATATTGGCATTAATTACAAAATATTTATTTCAAGGGATAATTTGGATACTGCTTTGTACTGATAGAGATTATGCTTCTTTATTTTTTGGCTCATGGAAGACGGCTTGGAGGGGGGGCATGGCTGCACCCATGGTCGACATTAGTACAAGTCATTGGGGTTTAAACAAAAAATCAACAGATTCATGGTAATCCAACCTAGATCGGCTTTTGACAGTACCAACATGCAAAAATTATCGCTCTAATTTTTTGTGTCGCTGCAGCGACAAATATTACGATAATTTTTTGACGTTTTGTTTCGTGAAATGTTTTCGGCAAATAGGACAACTCGAGCTTTTAACTTTTATCTGTATAAAAATCTTCTCTAGCTTATTACTAATTGTAAACGTAAATTGTAGTATTGTATTATATACGTAGTAATATAATAATATAATAATTATCTACTTTCTGATAATTTCATATTAAATAAAAAAAAGTGTGAATGACTAAATGTAAATAAATGATTTAAGTATTTTCAATATTTTTTTCCTTTAAAATGCTAAGAATCCTATCATGTAATTCAATACTTCGTCAGTATTAGCTAGGAGAGTAGTTGTTTTGATTGGTTCTCCAATAATAAGTGTTTTAAAGTATTTACTTAACTAGTATATTAGCGTGCCCAGATTAGGACAACAATATACAAAAAGTAGGTATTTTCATAATAAATAAAAAAGTGTGTAAGTTGTGATTTCCATAATACCTAAATAATATTCTCTAATCATGATAAAAGCAAATAAATAAAAAATAATTAATTGTAAAAAATAAAACATGCTATTATAATGTAAATAAAATTTTTATTTTTCCTCTTTAAACTCATTCAATAATTTCAGTTTTTAATTTCGAGTAAATATGATAGTTAATTTTATCACGAGGGCGGTTTGTAATGGATGAAACGTTGCAATAAATCATAAATTGTATTGTAAACAGGGACGGGATTTTAATTCATTATAGATGTACTATTAAAACATTTCAAGCTCTTGAAAACTAATTTTAAAACATTTCGTCATGAGGTTGTAACACATCATAAATTATATTCTAGAGCATGAAATAATGTTTATTCTACATATTTAAATTTCAATCTATGTAACGATTAAATCTGTTTTTAAATTTTTTCACATCAGGAACATATAACTTTTGAAGAGGTAATACCCTATTTTTACCGTCAAACACTGGACTATCAATGACTTATAATACCTAACGTAATTACAAAACAATTTTCACAACTAAAATTAAATACAAATGCCTACGAAGCAAACAAATCAATTATTTCATGTTAAATACACAAATGTACTTACGTATGGTAATTCATCACAAAACGCTGGACTAAGTAGTACTATATGTTATAATTTGTTGTACTTAAAGTTCACTCTACTTAAACAAGCAAAGAAAAATTCAAAGTTTACTACTTTACTAAGTTAAGCTAGCGTTACTAGATGGCGGTACGATTTCATGTCGGTAACCTTAGAACGTAAAAGCGAAAGATCGGTAAAATGCAATATTGTCTGGCTTTACTCGTAGTGTGATTGGTCGAAGCATGCTTGATGCCTCTTTGTTGGGAATACCAGTCTATAAGTTACAATACCTATGGTTTAACGTATGTTGATTGTCATTGATGGCACATTTATATCTGCTTTATTTTTTATTAGATAAGTCGTTTTGGAAATGCATTTTTATGTGACGTAAATGATGAAATTGAAAATAAAGGTCAGTAAACTCTAAAAAGTGACAAGAAAACGTCTGAAGGCAGTTAATTACAAAACAATATTAAAGATATACTTAATGAATTATTTATTCGTGAAATATTCTCCCCAAATACCACTCTTGCTTTTAAATTTTATCTATAAATTTTTTCTCAAGCTAAGTTGCCAAAAGTTAATATAACTCGTGCAAAATGGCAGTTTATTATCCAAGATTAAATCCCTCCCGCTAAAATGGTCGGGGTTTAATCAGATAATAAACTGCCAATTTGCACTCTTTATATTACCAGGCAACAACTCTTTCAAAAAAATTTTCGATAAAATTTTAAGCACTAGAGATATTACATACGATAATTTGACTGCAAATCTCAAGTTACAAGCCTTGGTTCCGCCTATAACTACTTCACCCTGCCAGTTTTCCAGCACACATCGCATTAACAGCCGGTTTTACAATCGCAAGTTAACTTTCGTGTTAGTTGACTCTTACTTGCAGGTTAACTACAACTTTACCGACACTTGCGTTTTTCAATATAAAGTTAAGTCATGATTTGTAAACGAGAGGTTGTGAATAAAATTTATAATGTTGGTAGTAGAAAAATGGGTAATATACATAAAAAGTATGAATTTTTGTCAAAGTCACACGTCACACGTCACTTACTGTCAAATATAAATATCAGAAGCAATTTATGAGTTAGTGGTTTATTATTAAGTATGTAGTATTTAATGTTTAATTTCTTTTTTGTAAATAACATTTATACAATTTATTCTGTATTCTACTACAAAATATAGAAACGTTTATTTTAATAATAAAAATGTGTTTTATTTTAAGTATTACATACTGGATAATAGAAGGTACCTACACAAATTCTTCTGCCGATGAGGATATACTCGTAAAAACAGAAAAATATATAAATATTATAGATAATAAAAAATGTATTCTTCAAAAAAGTTAGGTCTATACCGGATTACCTTGGGTCTTCTTGGCTCCTCATCACTACTATATGCATTTACTTCATATGTACTGGTATCCATTTTTAAACGAAATATCAAAACATTATTTTGTACCAGTTATTTTATAGATTATAAATTGCTAGTAAACTGCCAACTTCTAGTTTACTCACACCTCATCTGCTAGTAAAGTTAACTACTAGATAACTATGACCTTGAAAATGACCAGCTATTGTAAAATCCAATTTCTATAATAACCTGAAAGTTAACTCTGACTGGCAGTTAACCAGCGATTGTAAAACCGGGTGTAAGTGTTTACTATAGATGCCAAAGAGGATTGGTAACAAAACACAGCCCCGAGTTTTCTTCATACAGTCGATGAATAATAAAGTCCCAGACCAGAAAAATTCCGCACGATTGCGCTTGTGGAACTAAGGCCGGCCCTGCATATTATTATTGTTATTATAATCTCTTCTTATTTTATTATTATGGTTTCAGGGCGATTTTTTTTATTATTGTAATATTGTTGTGTCAATGTATATGCAACTCTTAAGGAAAATAAAAATTTCACTGACATTCCTTTGGTTACAGATCTTGCTGGTTACCTAATTAGGCAAGTGGGTTTCTTGAAGCGCAGCGGTTCTAGACAAAAAAAATTGTTTAAATATCCCAATATCGTAATAGTGAGAGTGATCTAAAAGTAAACCTTGTGGGCATGTAATTTACATTTATAAGTAATTGAATTGGTAAACAAACAATCAATATAATGCTACCAAAAAGGAAGAGTATGCTAGTGTAAAACAAAGATGAATGTAGTTAGTATTGTACATTTATTTCATGTGAATTTTTTACTCATCATTTGTAACTTCTTGCTTTATACTAGAATTGTTAAATAAAACACCGGAACACCGTAAGGTACTCAAGCAGTTTAACAAAGGCAAGTCGGTATAATATAACCGGATAGGAGTTGTTAATAATATTAATAATAATTGGCCTGTTTAAGTTTTTTTTTACAAAATCCGATTCACAACGCCCTAAACCTCAAATCTATGTTGACATATCATAATCATTTCTGGGAAGAGTAAAAATATTTAACTGTGTGAATTTATTGTACATTTATGCAACAGGAAATGATCACAATCCTTACATAAATAGTACAGTGAGAATCAGCTTCTAATTATAGGAAAAAATTTCCTCCATCCTTTATTATACTCTTCGCAAAAACGAAGAGTATATTGTATTTGATCGGTACATTTCTAAAACAGTAAATATCGCTTGTAGAGAAAAAATTTTCATATCATTATGTTAGTGAACGAATTCTGAACAACTTTTAAAATGTCCGTCTGTCCGTCCGTCCGTCACGTTTCTTGTAAGCACGATAACTTAAGAAAGAAAAGTCCGATTGTATTGAAATTTGGAAAGTAAGTTAGCGTTAGCTATTGTTTTTGAAAAAATCAATCAGTAAATAAAAAAGTTATTAATCATTTAAATCAAAACAAATTTTTTTCTTGATTTTTGTCACTTGTACTTAAATTTAAAATCTTGCGAAATATTATTCTCTATAAATTTTTTTTGTTTATACATTTTACTAATATTATATTTCATAATAATATATCTAATCCGTTAAAATATAATGTTCTAATGATATACATATACTACAGATATTTAACTTTCATAGTAATGTGTGATGGCTAAAGTTTTGCCTTACAATCCAAAGGTCTTGTGTTCGATTCCCTGACAGGGTGGTTTTTTTTTTTTCACGACAAAGTTGGTACTGTCGTGCGCAAAAAAAAAATGGGACAAGTCATTTTTGCTAAAATCTAGTTGTGTACATCTAACTTTAATTTTTGTGACATTGTCAGTTATTTGTCAAAATTCATTGCAAGTATGCAAATAGAGACAGATTTACATTAGAAAAAAATAGTCGTCCTATTTTTTTTTGCTCATGACAGTACTCATCACAAAATTGTCCAAAAACTAACATTATTTACACGAAAAATGCGAAGAGTATCCTATAGAATGTGTAACAATTATATAAAAAACTCAGTAAATCGGCGAAGAGTATAATGCTTCCACCAATTAATATTTCTATTATACAAAGTAAATTGCAATTGAAGCAATTAAATATTTAATGTCCTACAAGTCTGTTATTTTACAATAACCACCCTATTTTGAGATACATTAAATGAAAAATAACGCCCTAGGGCGTTATGGATATCTATAACGCCCTAGGGCATTATAAAATTATAACACAACCCAAAACAAGTAAATTATAATAGCGTTATTGACAAACAAAATGCGTTGCTATGCAACGGCGGCGTTTTCAAACAATTTTTATTTTTACTCTCTTTTAAATCAAATCGTTCTGAAAATAATAGATGTCAAATTAATAAATCGTAAATGTCAAAAAAAAATTCGAATTAAATAAGACTTGTAGGACATTAAACTTTGAAGGCACCACGGGTGTTATAGGATAATGACGCCCTCGGTCGACGTACATTCCCTCGGGCCAGAGGCCCTCGGGAAGTACACTGCCGACCTCGGTGCGTTATTATCCTTATAACACCCTTGATACCTTAATAACTATAACGCCCCTCAAAAATTGCTATATTGTTTAATTAACAAATTATTCAAAAAAATTTTGCAGTATATTTTGTATTTAATATTTACTTCTGTTATAATACGATTTAATACTTTTAAAAAGTACGTTTATGTAAAAAACATGTGTTATATATTTATATTTTTTTTATATTGCTGAAACAATTATTTTCAAGTATATCTATTGCTACTAGTTTTTATTTCTTTTTCGTATACTTGGTACCTATTCCAAAAGATAAAAAAGTTTCTCGCTTGCTAAACTTAACCCTGCAAATTCTCACGCTTTATCAGCATAGCTTTAGAAAAGAATTCATACTTGCTATGTTAACACTAAAATTTGACCTTCATATTTTGTTAACAAATATGGAATGATAGTATAGTAAAAATTTGAGACCAGTTCATTATTTTGTTTTTGAGTTAGAGCAGGTTAAAAGCGGCAGGGAGCCAGCCTTGTCGGCATGCTTTGAACTCATTCGTAAAAGTGAACTGGTCCGCTGGTATTCCAATTATCTTCAAAGCGTACCGATAATGTAGCTTTTTTCCGTGCGACAGAATCGAAAAAAGGGACCTTTCCGCCTCCCTCCCCCCTGAAGCGGCAGGGCTAGAGGCGGGGACTTTTAGTATGTTTACCTCCTAACTACCCCCAACACATTCCTTAAGAGGAAAATTCTCCCCCTCTCCATGTCCTCTACAATTCCCTTTTGGGCATTCATTGATTGGACAACAATAAAATTTCTAGTGGAGTGTTGTCGCCGAAAAGATTGTATAATCTTAAGATTCGTTTTGCGTGATATAAACAGATCGACATACTTAGAGTGCGTTTGCACGCATCCAGTAACTTAGTCGAGTCGTTTAGTAATTTAGTACTCGACCAATGCGGACAGCACTTTCCACTAAATCACTCGACCAAAACGCGCTGTCCGCATTGATCGAGTACTGGTCGAGTACTAAATTACTAAACGACTCTACTACATTACTGGATGCGTGCAAGCACATTTCTTAAGGATAGCATTTTGCAGAGTGAGAGAGAAATATGCGTTTATTTTCGGTTTATTATAAATATTTAAAAAATCATAAATGGTATAATCTTTAAAATAGTTTCAGATATTTCCCATTGCTCTAAGGAATACAACCTTATACAGTTTTTATCATAAATTTTGTATATAGTTAAATGCTGTACTTTAATAATGAAATTAGGAACTATTTTCATTGACAAACTACGATATTCAAGTACTACAGAAATTTACAATAAAAGAAAAAGTTGTATTCGTTAGAATAATAGCAGTTATTTAAAATAGTTTTAAAGATTATATCTACAATGTTTGGTTTTTTAATTATTTATAATAAACCGAAAATAAACGCATATTTCCTTCTCACTCTACAAAATCCTACCTTTAAGTGAATTTATCCACAAAAATATCTTAAATAGGTATATATTTGAACAATAACTTAATATTAATAAACCATATATCTGCGTATTTACATTCATCAGTATTCAATTCACTACGTTGCGTTAGTGCTATAAGGTGTTTATAAGAAAACATATACGTAGGTAGAACAGGTATTGCTGTTATAATTTATAATCTGCTCACATGTTTACGCTTCTGTATTCTATATATTGTTATATTAATTTGCTCAAATGTTTCCTCAAAGACGAGTTTTGCTACTTTGTTATAAATGAGACCCCCTTTGCTTTCAACGCGGATCCAGATATCATGTAATCCGTCACGCATATATATTCATATTAACTCGTGCCACATATTTTTGCATTATACACAAAACAGGCACCTAATTAATTTAGATTTTAACAGTCTTGAGAAAATTTCTAGATTACGGTAATCCTCCGTTTGTTTATCATCAGTATCATTCATTATATTTAGGCATGACGAAACAGCCAAAGAGGAAAGTAGTGCGTGGGACCCACCGTAGACAGACCTACCGCGTGTCCTTGGCGAGGTGTTTTGAGGTTTAAAGCGCTATATTATAGCATGCCTTCTAGGGCATTCCCTCATGCCCACCTGTGACTCACATAGTAATTGATCAATGATCATCTACATATACGTGGCCGCTGTTTATCACGCAAACAACGTTACCTGCTAGAGCTCGACGATAAAGTGAATGCATTTGTAAGTAGCAGTTGAAAATAATAGGCCGGTAAAATTACCTTTTTCTTTCCAAGAAAACTAGCTCGGATGTGAAGTTTTATTACTAAAATGAGACACGAATGGGGTACGAGATACTATTCAATACCCAAAAGTAGTTGGGACAACTCCTCCAAATTAAGTGTGAAAGGGTCAAGAAAACGTTCCGAATATCTCGAAAGCTATTAATTCAAGCGACAAAATATCAAGAGAGCAACTTAACCTAAATGAAATGTGCTATTTATCACTCATTCATTATCGAAAACTATTACATCACTTGATTTTATATGTCAAGAGCCTTTGTTACCATGAATTATACAATTTTGTTAGACAAGTTAGACTGTTATGGTATACGAGGCATATGTAACAAACTACTTCAGTCATATCTTAGTGATAACATTTTTTTCAGATAAAGTTCATGTATTACATGGAGTGCCTCGAGGATCTATCTTGGGCCTCTATTGTTTATTCTGTGTACAAATGATTTAAAAGATCATATCGACATAGAAACTTTATATCAATATGCTGATGATAATTCCTGTATGACAGCTGAAGAATCCCTAGTGGCTTGCGCAAATAAACTTACTATAATATCTTCAAGTATGACTAAGTATTATGGCTCGAATGGCTTGAACCTAAATGGAAGTAAAACTACCCTTGTTATGTTTTGTCCAACTACTGACCTTGATTATTCGTCGTACATCCAATTAAATGGTTCTTCAATTAAACAAACGGACAATGTGGAATTTCTTGGCATAATAGATAGTAGGTTAAACTGGGAATCTTATACTAATACATTAATATCAAGATTAAATTCGTCCTGTTATCTAATACGTTTTTATGAGAAATCAGCTTTCAGTAGACAGTCTAAGAATATTTTATTTTTCATGTGTGAAAAGTATTTTAGAATATGCGATAATATTCTGGGATTCTTCCTTATATTGACAGAAAGTATTTATTGGCCAAGAACGCGTAATTAGATGCATGATATATTATGTCTCTTACAGAGATTCTTGTAGACCTTTCTTTAAAGAATTGAAAATACTTACCATCCCTTCCCTGTATATATACAAATTAGTTTTGTTCGTTAAACAAAATCCAACTGAGTTTAGAAGAAATAACGATATATATCGAGTAGTGACAAGGCATGGGCCTGATCTCAGAATACCAATTCATCACCACAGTTTTTATGAAAAAGGTCCATATTATAACGCCATTAAAGGTATGGTCCGTTTTAGGTGAATAGTCGAGGCGTATAAACGTGGCGCTTAATCGCTCACGTCCAATCGCTTAAAAACGCACCTAGTGGTCAGTTTCGGTAATCGACTAATCGCCAGTCATTTTTTATCCGTTCGGCAAAAATGACTGCTACTTGACTTGTGCTTTTGCAGCACAGTTGTTTATGGGAAAAGCAGAAGATGATGATATTTTGCTATTATCATTAATGAATAAAGAGCGAAGAAAGGTTCATAACATGCCTGACAACCGATTTGGCCCGGAGATGCGTCGTCTTGTGGCGACTTGTGTCGACTGGTCGCTTAAAACAGACCATCTCTATGATAGACGTCTCTCTATGATACGCGTATTAAACACGATTAAACGCCACGTTTAGACGCCTCGACTATTCGCCTAAAACAGACCATACCTTAAGGCTTACAATGCCCTGCCAAGCGAATTAAAATCCACAGATAATACTAATATATTTAAAAAACAACTTAACCTGTATTTGAAAATGCATTTTATTCTTTTAGTGATTTTTTAAAATACATAAAATAATTGTATTATTTGTTAATTATATTATAGACAATAGTTTAACGTATCTACTCTTTTACATGTTTAGTTTTAGTCAAATTTCAATTGTTTTTTTTTTCCTTTTACTGCTCTCCCTTTTTATATATTACTTCCACATCCAGTGGAAGTATAGTAACGACAAAAAAAAAATTGAAAATTTTTATTGTTCAAATAGGCTTAGAATGTCATGAAACGTCGAGATTTTAAGTTTGAGCGAAAAAAAAATCTGTCTGCCTGTCAATCTGTCGGCCTGTAACTTTTTTGTGCGCACGATTACTCTGAAACCGTTGAAGATATTGACTTGAAATTTGTAACACATATGTACTTTAACGGGATCTGGAACTAGATTATATTTTCATCTTATTCCGTCGAAGGGTTGGGGGGTAAATAGGTAAATCAAGCAGGTAAGGGTCCATAAAATTGGCATTTAGTATTATACAAGGGAAGCTAAGGTCTCAAAAAATTTTGGCATTACCATCCCCACCCCATTATTTAAGGGGATGAAAAAAAATTGTGATTTTGTGTGTGTACAAGAACCAAAAACCTCAAAATATTTTTTTACTTCATCCACCCTCACTACCACTCTCTATCACCCCACTACCGATGTGGAATATCGTTTTTGGAGTTTTTGACGATTTCAAATATTATATTATTAAAGTTTCACAAGCAATTATTTCCACATACAAAATTTTTTCGTTGTGAGAGACTTGGATAGAAAATCTGGATGTGGAAGTAGTGATTCCTTGGGCGGCGGTTTTTTGCAATGTTTTTTTTTTGTTTGTCTCTCTACGACCGAAATTGTTAATTGCCAAGAATTTTAAGCGTTCTTGAGTTACAGTCATGAAATAATTTTGGAGCACCTTTCCCACCGCTAGCAGAGCCATCACGACCCGGAAAATTTAAAGTTTTATGTGGGATGTCAAAATGAACCTAAATTTTCAACTCTCCCAGTTATTTCATCTAGCTTTCCTTACATGACTGGCCTAAGAATATTAGAATGCAAATGTACTATTTCCCAAAGGTGTAAGCGTGAAAATTAAAAAAAATGCGATTTTTTTGTCAAATGTAATGATAAAACGTCCGAATCTGATCACGCGTCTTTATAACTTGCATTTTTTATTAGAAAATTGTCTTTAAAATATTTGACATCATGCGAGAATATGACACCCTGGATGCTGAAAGTTATTTGACTTCCACATTCAGTGGAAGTATAGTAACGCAAAAAAAAAAATTAAAATTTTTATTTCAAAATTTCAAATAGGTTTAGAATGTCATGAAACGACGAGATTTTAAGTTTAAGAAAAAAAAATTCTAACTTTTTTTGTGCGCACGATTACTCTGGAACCGTTTAAGATATTGACTTGAAATTTATTACACGTACTTATGTATTTTAATGAGGTCTGGAGGATTATATTTTGATTTTATTCCGTTGAAGGGTTTGGGGTAAATGGGGGTAAATAGGTAAATGAAGCAAGAGTTCATAAAGTTGGTATTTATGGTATTTAGTATATATAAAAATTGCTAAGGTCTCAAATAATTTTTTATCATTAACCTCCCCCATTACCACCCTCACCCCATTATTAAAAGGGGTGAAAAAAAAATTGTGATTTAGTGTGTGAACAGGAACCAAAGACCTTAACATTTTTTTTTTTTTTTGACTACATCCACCCCCCACTACCAAATTTGAATTTGTTATGTGGATATTTTGCACCAATATCAGCAGTTCTTGTTCAAAATTTTTACTCCTCTCACCTCTAATTTGAAAATGTTGTCCCAAATATTTTTACTCGAATTTTTTTGATGTTGAAGAGTACCCCATTTTTTTGCTCATTCCAGTAATACAATTTTATACCTGAGCTATCCCTTAGTCTAATTTGACTCGGCTATAAAATAAGATGTTAATAAATAAAACCAGACAATATGCACAAGGAAAACGTATGATAATTTGCTAAAATTAAACAATCAATAAAGGAAATGTACCTACTCTTTTTTATTTCAATGACGTTGATCGTGTCATGAATTTTTTAAATAATAATATAATCTTTTTTATATACACGCTAAGAAAAACTGGAAATCAACTAGAATTTGATTTATTATATTAACAAACGTATTTTACAGAAATTACGAATAATAATAAAAATCATCATCACATTTGTTAATGTAGGATTTAGCGATTGCACTTTCCACTTGTGCCCGAGAAATATCTTATGATGATAGTATAAGTATATAGATAGAAGATGAACATAAACTTTTAGTATATGTATAATAAAAAAATATACCATATTATGTGTTTGTTATTTCTTTAATGATGTAATGATATAATTAAGTAAATATAAAAATCAACGTCGAAGTTGATTGATTGATTTATCAGCGCGCGGTAGTCATTGCTGCCACTCCCAAGATATACCGCCGGGCCGGCTACGTCATTTGAGACGGGATACACTGTATATTATTTTTTTTTTAATTAATTTAAGCCATCATGTTTGAGAGACATAATGAATTGAATTAATTAAACAAAATTTAATCCGAGCATTTATTTCTTATTTGAAAAAACTTTTACAAAAAAAAATCGAAAACAATAGCAATATCGAGCTTCTAAATATATGAAAAATAGTTAATAAACAGTAATCAGTAAAATTTGGTGACAAGAGATTATGTTGTATCGACCTCAACATTAATAAAAACCGCTGCCCAAGGAATCACTACTTCCACATCCAGATTTTCTATCCAAGTCACTCACAACGAAAAAATTTTGTATGTGGAAATAATTGTTTATGGAACTTTATAATATTTGAAATCCTTTACCCCAAAAACCCATAAAACGATACCCCCACATCGGTAGTGGGGTGGGGGTGGTGATAGGGGGTAGTAGTGGGGGTGGATGAAGTAAAAAAATATTTTGAGGTTTCTGGTTTCTGGTTCTTGTACACACACTAAATCACATTTTTTTTTCGTCCCCTTTAATAATGGGGTGAGGGTGGTAATGGGGGTGGCTAATGCCAAATTTTTTTTTGAGACCTTAGCTTCTCTTGTATATACTAAATACCAATTTTATGGACTCTTTTGCTTGATTTACCTATTTACCCCAATTTACCTCCCAACCCTTCGACGGAACAAGATGAAAATATAATCTAGTTACAGATCTCGTTAAAGTACATATGTGTACCAAATTTCAAGTCAATATCTTAAACGGTTCCAGAGTAAACGTGCGCACAAAAAAGTTACAGACAGACAGACAGAAAATTTTTTTCGCTCAAACTTAAAATCTCATCGTTCTAAACCTATTTGAACAATAAAAATTAAAAACAAAAAATTTGTTGTTACTATACTTCCACTCAGAGCTGGGTAATTCCTTTTGAAAAAGTAATTAGCAATTACAGTTCCTTTTTTTCGTGTAATTGTAATTGTATTTAAGTAATTGTATTAAATGAATATAATTCCTTTTTTAAAGACGTACTTTGTAATTGTAATTAATTCCTTTTTGGAAAAAGTAATTTGTAATTGTAATTAATTCGTTTTTTAAAAAGTAATTTGTAATTGTAGGCACGGATTTAGAAAATTCTTGAGGAGGGGGCGCACATTTAAACTAAATATATAGCATTTTGAACTTTTTATTAAAAAAACCTAAATCTACAAACCTTGGCCTTATAAATTACCGGATCAGGGGGGGGGGGCTGCGTCCCCCCTATAAGTCCGCGCCTGGTAATTGTAATTATTTTCCAATTACAAGTAATTACCCAGCTCTGCTTCCACTTGATGTGGAAGTAATATAGCAATTATATCAAGAAAAATCAGTACACAACACTCGTACTATTAATATTTTAATATTTTTTGTTTTAGCATCAACAAAATACACAGCTTGGCAGATTTTCAAGCTTGTAAAAGATTAGAAGAACTATACATAAGGCAAAATGATATTCGAGATCTCAACGAAGTAATGTATCTCCAGAGCTTGGTAAATTTAAAAAATCTGTGGTTAGGAGAAAATCCTTGTGCTAGCATAGACGGGTAAGTACGACCTTTTTTCAAATATGATTTGTTTCAATATTTTTTGCATGCTCAGGTAATTTAACACCTTTACTGAATTGATTAAGACCGTTTGTAAATGACGTTTACAAATTAGCGTTCGGTAAGTAATTACTTACCGATCAGGAGGCGGTAAGTAACTAATAAATATATAAATTTAAAAATCAAGTTTTATTAAAGACCAAATTAAAATTACAATTTGAACAATTATTAAAATTTATTGGAGCGATAGAATTCGGGTTTAAAACAACGGTCTCTTCTGAATCATAACTTACAAAAATCGTTGTGGTAAAAATCTTACCTTCGAGAAATTTCTGACATCAGATGTCACTTGACAATAAATATTCGGTCTCATAGTAACCAAAGCGAAAATTTTTTCATGTACGACTTATTTGTTTTATATATTTTTAAAATGTTAAATTTTTTAATTTTATTTAAATTTATTCAATATTTGAGCGTGCAAAAAAAGTCATAAGCAACGGCGTTCATTAAGGGTTTTACTGGTTTCGGATGTTTTGGAACATATCCTCAACCAGTAAAGAACACTTACTGACCTTAATATTTAATATACTATTTTGTGTACCATCTCTCCTAGAGATGTTTTTCGCCAGTCAGTGGAATTTAAATGAAAGATTTGACACACCTTAAATTCTTGGTTCTGCCTCTGCATGTTTAAATTCCACACTGAAAATATCGTATAAACAGATAATACAGTACTTTCGTAAAGTAGTGGATAAATTGAAAAAAAAAATGTAGAAGTTTTCACAAAGCTATGACGTCATTTTTTTTAACGGTCACCCTCATTTTTTGTTGGGAAATTTGAAAGAGCGCCTTTTTTACATGCAGTACGGTAAATATCGATATAGGTTGCATGAGGAAAACAGCTGGCTAAGGAATCACTACTTCCACATACAAATTTCCTATCGAAGTCTTTTATAATGAAATAAAAAATTGATACTCTATTTACATTAAAAAAAAAGTGGACTTTTGGTTCTTCTTCACATACTAAATCAAAATTTTATTTTTTACCCCCTAGTCGAGTCAATGAAGCCTAAAAATCGTCAAAACCTCTTAACTCAGCAACAGCTCCGATTTTGATCATTCTTTTTTAAAATGTGTCATTTTTAATACTATTCAAAATCAGAAACATCCCAGGTGGCACAAATAATTGTGTTGTTTAAACAATATTTACAAAAAAATATATTTAAAAAAAATTTTTTCGCGATATTTATAAAGCATTAAGTTGTTTTCATTGAAAATTTAAGTTAAAAAATGTTTCTCATAGTCGGGGTTGATTATTATTTATATTGTTTAAACAATAATAACAACTATTACAGGAAAAATCTATTTTTATGTTTTTTTTTCCCGATATTCATGAAAAAGTTAATTTTGCCAGTGTTTGAAAGTTTTTTGCTCAGAATTCTTTCGGAAAAAACCGATTGACGTGAAATTTGAACAGTAATTAGGGAATGGCTCAAGGAACAGAAGTTATACCGTGTGTGTAGTCGCGGGCTAGGCATGGGGAGTAAGAATTACAACATCGCGTGTACCAGCTGTCTGAAATGAAATAATAGAGCTGGGATGCTCCATCGACGGACGAATTTACGGCTGCCGGTGTTGTCATATTTCTCGCGCTACGTGAATGTACATGCCTAATGGGAAATTACACGCACGGTTTAGTGTGTATATCGATGTGTGCTTTTACCCTGGGGCCTTCTCGGGGGTGGAAATTATTATGTTCAAAGTAACTGCAGAAATCGATAGAGGAATGAATTCTAAGCAATAAATGTTCTATGAATTTTTTTCTATGAAATTTTTTCTATGAGTCAATACTTTTTGAGTTATTCTTGACTGAAAATGTTGATTTTTCATCTAAAAAATGCATGTTTCAGAACGATTTTTCACTAATAACTCAAAAACTACGTTTTACCAAAAAAATTATTATAAGCAAAAATGAAGCCTATAAAATAACAAATCGATTGGTTATTTCTGTAGATGCAATACGAACCGAGTTATGGCTCGCTGAAGGTGACTTTTTGTTCGCCGAAAACTGAATTCAATCCTTTCAATGTTAAATAACGGAAAAACGGAAAATTTTTTGAGGAAAACATATAAGACATTTGAAAAGTACTTGAAAAAACCTTTGGTAAAAATTATTAGCATAAGAACTAACGGGGCTATGATGAAAATAAAATGGTTGTCTCTTTTTTTCGGAGAAAAAAATCAGCAATGAAACCAATGGCTTCACCGCAAGAATTGAAATTGAACGTAATTCAGTTACAAATTACTTTATTTAAGTACTAACAGTATGTGCTAGAAGTTTGACCGGTTTAGGAAGTCTATATTTGAAAAAAAGTTTGATTCAAATTAGAAATGATTTTTGAAATTTCCTAAAAAATCTTCATTTTTTCACAATAATTCAAAGACTAAAGAAGATACGTAAAAAATACTGCTTATTATACTGTGTATTATACTTGCGTATAATTTTTTTAGGAAAACGTAGTTTTCGAGTTATTAGTAAAAAATCGTTCTAAAACATGCATTTTTAGATGAAAAATCAACATTTTCAATCAAGAATAACTCAAAAAGTATTGACTCGTTGAAAAAATTTCATAGAATATTTATTGCTTAGAATTCATTCCTCTTCCGATTTCTGCAGTTACTTTGAACATAATAATTTCCACCCACCTCCAGGATAAAAGCACACATTGACACTATATAACTTTTGTTCCTTGAGCCATTCCTTAATTACTGTCCAAATTTCACGTCAATCGGTTTTATCCGAAAAAATTCTGAGCGAAAAACCTTCAAACACTGGACTAGATTAACTTTTTCATGAATATCGGGAAAAAAAACATAAAAAAATAGATTTTTCCTGTAACAGTTGTTATTATTGTTTAAACAATATAAATAATTATCAACCCCGACTGTGAGAAACATTTTTTAACTTAAATTTTCAATAAAAACAACTCAATGTTTTATAAATATCGCGAAAATAAATTTTTTAAATAGATTTTTTGTAAATATTGTTGTGTAAACGATATGAATAATTATGTTGCTGAGAATTAAGAAGTGAAAACCTTCTTGACTCGACCACACCTTTGATAATGAATTCTTCCATCAACTATCCCACACCATGCATTCAATTTTTGAGGGTTCTAGTGATACTCCATCAGTAGCAGCCAGAAAATTCATCTGGGGGGGGGGGGGTGATAGAACCGGATTCCCCAGAGGATGAGTAGTAGATTCCTCTACTAGATAATATTGGCATTGATTACAAAATATTTATTTCAAGGGATAATTTGGATAGTGCTTTGTACTGATAGAGATTATGCTTCTTTATTTTTTGGCTCATGGAAGACGGCTTGGGGGGCCCGGGTCCCATGGCTCCCCCCCTGACTGCGCCCATGTACTCCATCACCCTGTGGGAATTCTCTACAGTACAATAACGACATGGCCATTTAAAACAATGGTTAGCTTCACCCGAAAAAAATAATATTTTTACAAAGTTATTATCATTATGGTATAGTTTTTGCAGTTATTCTCAGAATTGACTTGACATATCAAGCCCGTTCATGAATGAGGCATACCTTATAACCTCTTGAGTATTTTGTATACAGTGGCATGGGCGCCGCCAGGGGGGAGCCATGCCCCCCCCCCCAAGCCGTCTTCCATGAACCAAAAAATAAAGAAGCAGTACAAAGCAGTATCTAAATTATCCCTTGAAATAAATATTTTGTAATTAATGCCAATATTATCTAATAGAGGAATCTACATACACATCCGTTTTCAACCATTTTCTGAAAAATTTTCCTCATCCTCTGGGGAGGCCGGTTCTATTGCCCCTCCCCCAGATGAATTTTTTGGCTGCGCCATTGTACAGTGGACACTGTCATGAAGGTTGAATGTTTTTCATGTATTATTGCAGTTTATTAAGTTTATTCAAGTTTTGTTCCTATAAGAAGGAATTTATTCCTTTTATTTTATTACACAGTTTTTATTTTCACTTTCATTAAAAGTTTTGTAGTAGTACAAACATTCAGGGCCGCCGACAGGGGGGGGGGGGGGGCAGGGGGGATAAATCCCGGGATCCCACAGGGGGGCCGGCGCTCCGGCTATATTACGTCATTTAGACTAGGCATACAGTTGTGCACATTTGGCGATTCTTAAAAAAATAAAATTATATAAATATTTCAACTTTAATGAATTTTAATCCCCCCCCTCGCTCATCAATTATTAAGCGCGGGGGGGCATTGGCTTCGAGGGGCTCGCCAGAGATTTTGACAAAAATTTTTTTCAAATTTCTCTCCCCCGCTCATCAGTTATTTAGCGGGGGAGCGTTGGCTTCCGAGGGACCCGCGATTTTGGTACCGAGATCCATGATTTGAGATGCGGGGTTTGGGAGGGGCCCTCAATAATAAGCAGCCCCGGGGCCCGGTAAAGCTGTCGGCGGCCCTGCAAACATTTTATTGATACTGATAGGATCGAGGCTCTTCGGGGGCTTCAAATTTAGCCATACCTATGGCGGCACAAAATTCAAATCCGCCCCTGATGTCACAGCTTTATGAAAACTTGCCAAACAAATTTTAAAAATATTATAATAAGGTGGCATTCAATATGAACCTTTTAACATGATCAAGCGATTTTCCCAAAAAAAAAAAGTTACATTTTATCGACTTTATCCACTACTTTACGAAAGTACTGTAAATACATTGGAGTTGAATAGTGTAAATTACCAATCTTTCATAATATATTTATAAAGAGTATTCCAATTAACCTGCAAACTTGCACTTGTTAAAAAATTAATGCACAAACATAAACATTACCTTACTACCTAATATTGATTTTATAAAGCAAGAATAATGTGTATTTTTATATTGACTTGGTTCATAAACACAAAAATGTAAGCACTACACTAACAAGGTTTCACGTAGGTGTTACTTATTGATATTTTGTTTATATTTAATAAATTAAACAAATAAGGATAATAATCAAAACAGTAGTTTTTATAGAACGTGACAAACTACTGTTTAAGAATTTGTAATATTGGTAATAAAATACCATTGAAATTTTAACTTCTGATATGTCTTCCTGTTCTATTTGTATAAAAAAGTCACTTTTTATGCAAAAGTCGTATATTTTAATTTTATAATTTTATTTACATAAATATACAGGGTGTTCCTTAATGACGTGTTAATATTTCAAGGTGTGATTCCTTAGGTAATTTTATTTTTTGTTAGAAGGTGTTGATTTTTTTCTAATAGTTATTTCTTAATATCTCAGAAAGTACTTTAGATATTATTTTCAATTTTAGTATGTACCAATAGGATATAAAACCACATATTTTAGTTAAAACAGTTATTTTATCGCTCCACCAGTGGCGTCCCTGCAAACATTTCCTCTGATATTTTGCTCCAAAAAAGTGGTACGCCATTGGCATTTTTCCATGTGCATAGGGTTGCTAGGCCTAAAATTCGAAAAGCCGGACTTTACTTATGAATTTGGCCGGACATTTGGTGCAAAAAGCCGAACAGCATTCGTTCGCCATGAAAAAATAATTAAAACACAAAATCAGTCTTAATATTTTTATTAAATTTGATTAATTTAAAAATAAACATTTGTTACATATGAACAGAAAAAGTCATCGCAAAACAATAAAATGTGTCTATAGAAGAGCGACTAAAAACGAAAAAAAAAAAAAACGAAAAAAATCACGTTTTAGACCCTTAGGCAGAAGCCAAACAAAAGCCGGACAGGCCGGAGATGTTAATTTTTAGCAAGCGAAACCATGATATTGAGAAATAAGTATCATGGGGCGAAACCGTAAAAAGCCAAACATGTCTGACTAAAGCCGGACGCCTGGCAACCCTACATGTGGATATTTTTTCTGATTAGCCTGGTCAGTTCTACATGAAAACGGTTTCTTGCGTTTTTCTCGTCAGACGCACAGTTCTTGATTAAAGCAATTAAATTCAAATTGAAACTAATTATTATTAACATTGATAGTTAATGATAAATTTTATTTATAAAAATTGTTGGAAATGGCCACCTTCTTAATAGGCATGTTTTCACCCGTCTTCGCATCGAATTGCGCACTCATTCATATATTCCCGGCTTATTCCGTATTGTTTCAATTAGTGTATTTGATGCTGATCGAATATTGAACCTTTTGGGTCAAGAATTATATAGTTTTCTATCAATAATACCTTTTAATAATCTTGAATTGAATTCTTCTCTTAAATGAATATGAATTTTAATTTTAACCTAAATATAAAATATTCTACCTGACTAGAATGATGCTTGGAAGTCAACACTAGGTCCATTCCTTTGCACAAGAAGTGTGACACTAATTTTGAGTTTCAAAATTAACCAGTCATCAAAAATAAGATGTTTCTAAATTCACCGGTGTGATCAGCTGTTTGAACCGGTAAGGTACCATATCCACCAGGTTTTTGAGTTGGAATTTCGGTGAATATGTCAAGAAATAAAAACAATACACTGAGTCTCACCGAAGCATTTCAAAATATTTAATCAACCGCATGCAACCGAATATTTACCGGGGAAAAATGTTTCTAACCGGACCTCCACCGATGAATTTACTGGTGAATATTGAAAAGTGCGGTATATCAATATTTGATCGAAATGTCGACTATTACTTAACTAGACTTTTACATTTGTATCAAATTTCAAATTACAAGAATAAGACTACTCTTGGAGACAGTTTAGGATTGCATATTAAAGTAAACGACGCCCATCAACTTCAATGCAAGTTACATAGTCCATAACGGTGAATTATCTTCTCAATTTCTAAAGTATAACAATTTTAACAATACGAAGGACCACCTATTTTGAGCTAAACAGGAAAGCATGTGTGACCTACCTTGTAATCCCTTACTTTACATGAAAGTGTGGCGGACGCCGAGGCTTCTCTGTCGCCGGCAAATTGTCCACAGATTGAGGAGCTCTAGAGCTGTGTTCTCGCTAGTTGGTTGGATATGTCTCCCACACCATAGGATTTAGTTATAGGGAACTAAATCTGGATTGATTGGCATAAACTTGCCGAATTAGCAGTACATTGACTACATGACTACACACAAAGAGTTCTCAATGCAAACTGAGTAGAGATTGACAAAATCTCTCTGAAGGTCGCTGGTTTTGGCGGCAAGGCATTCCATTGGTCGATACAAACACTGTCGCTCAAATAAAGTGGCGCATTATTTAAATTTCTATTTCGCGAACACGAAACATACCGCCCACCAAAAACAACGTTAGCATGGCTAGGGTTTTTTTTTTAAACTAACAACTAAAACTAAGTCTAAAAATCTAATTAACTAAACAAGATAAAAAAGCTATTGCGAAGGCAACGGGCATAATTTTATGCAAGGGCGTTGTAAGATTCCCTGTGTAGTCTTGACCGTGGCTACTCTACATGTCCCATCATTTCCGGGGTGGAGTTGCACGATTCTACCTAATTTCCACGCAAGCGGAGTCGTAGATTCACTTCGGATTAGGACAAGAGTCCCAATATCTAAATTTTCAAATCGGCGAGATTTGTACCATTTACTTCTCTGGTATAACTGATGCAAGTATTCATTGCTCCACGTTTTCCAAAAGCTTTGTTGCAGCTGTTGAACAAGCTGCCAACGTGACAGACGCGCTAAATTTATATGTGATAAATCAGGGTCGGGGGGTGCCGTGAGAGGCTCAAGGGTGAGAAAATGACCAGGGGTCAAAGAACCAAGATCGTTCGGGTCAGAACTCAGGGCACATAAAGGTCGCGAGTTGAGCAAGGCTTCGACCTGAGTGACCAAAGTATATAGTTCTTCAAAGGTTAGAATTTGCAAACCTATCACTCGATAGAGGTGTGTCTTCACAGACTTGATACCGCTTTCCCAAATTCCGCCAAAATGGGGCGCGGACGGGGGGTTGAAATGCCACGCCTACCACGACGAGCAACGAAACGGCGCAGGGCCGCCAGAAACGCTTCAGTTGTTAAGTCTGAAACAATTTCTAGGTGAACTGCTTTCACCGACAAACACACGAACAAACAAAGATAAGCCTTTGAGGTTTTTGCACCTCTGGAGGAGGCACAATGTGAAATGGACCACCAAAATCGACACCTACCTGTGAAAAGGGTTTGTCCTGTGACACACGCACACTAGGAAGATCACCCATGGGGCAAAGCAACGAAGGAGGTTTTACACGAAAACAACGGTAACACTTACCAAGACAACGACGAATAAGACGACGACCACCAAGAATCCAAAAATTTTGTTGTAATAAATACAGCGTCGTATTCAAGCCAGAATGCAAGTTCTGGTAGTGAATCTGAAAGATCAAAAGTTCTGACAGAACGTGAGTGCTAGGAAGCAATGCAGGGTGCTTACTTTCAAAGGGTAGATTGGCATGAGTGATTCTACCTCCAACACGCAAAATCCCTTTCTCATCCAAAAAGGGGGACAATTTCAAAAAGGTTTTGGGAAGCTCCTTCTTTTTACGAAGAGCCGAAATCTCCTTCGCAAAAGACTGCTTCTGTACAAGTTTCACAATGTACAAGAGAGCTTGATGAAGCTCGAACGAGGACAAGACACCAGAAAGTTTTTCTGGATTTTGGCAATTGTTGTAAAATCTAAGGCAGTAAGCAACAATACCTTGTATTTTACGAAGAGATGAGAAACGAACAAACAAAGAATCAATAACACAAGGTTCAATTTGAGCAACCAAAACAGTTTTCTTCTGTTCAACATCCACACGGGGATCAACAATTTCTACACTTTCAACAGGCCATTCCGCAGGAGGAAGTTTTAGCCAGGAGGGACCCGCCCACCATGAGGGGAAAGACACAAATTCCTCTGGGAGAAGACCGCGAGAGGCACAATCCGCAGGATTTTCACAAGAACGAATGTGGTGCCAACAAGTAGGAGCTAGCCTGTCTTGGATGACACTCACTCTATTTGACACGAAAGTTTTCCACCGATGTGGAGAAGATCTAATCCAGTTCAAAACTATGGTGGAATCGGACCAAGCAAAAACATTTTCAATTTCAAGAACAGGTTTCAAAGTTACTCTAATCCAAGCGACTAGAGAGGACAATAAAACTGCGGCACACAATTCAAGACGAGGAATCGACAAAGTATGCAAAGGAGCAACTTTGGACTTTGCACAAAGAAAAGAAACGCTAACATTACCACTAGGGTAAACACAACGCAAATAGGCTACACAACCATAACCAAGCTCAGAAGCATCACAAAAGGCATGGAGTTGACAAACTACGGAGGTAAGATCCGCAACAACTAAACGAGGAATTCGCAGCGAAGCAATACAAGGCAACTGATCCTTATACTGCTGCCATCTGGAAACGACATCACATGGAGGGGAATCATCCCAACCAATGCCTAGAGTCCATAGAACCTGAATGAGGCGTTTTGCAAAGAATGTGACAGGGCACAAAAAACCAAGAGGATCGTATATCCGGGCAATTTCGGATAAAATCGAACGTTTCGAACAAATAGAATCGCGGGAATTCACAGCAAAAACAAAAGAATCCAATGAAGGCTGCCATTGAAGACCAAGTACCTTCATACAACTATCCTTTTCAAGATCAAAAGACAAATTTTGATTTACACAATGACTCTCAGGGAGATTTTCCAAAACAGATGGATGGTTGCTAGACCATTTTCGAAGTTCAAAACAACCAGAACTAAACAATTCTTTGACCTGTCTCTGGAGTTCCAGGGTGCCTTCCAATGAATTAGCACCACAGACTAAGTCATCGACGTACAAGTCGTTCTCAATGGGAGGCCAAAGGAAACTGGGAGCGTCCTTCCTCGGCTAACTGCAGCAAGGTGCGGATAGCAAGAAAAGGAGCTGAGGAGACACCATAAGTTACAGTGTTGAGACAATAAGTTTGGACAGGGTCCGAAGATGAGAACCTCCAACGAATCTGCTGAAAGCGTTGATGTCCTGACGCAATTAAAATTTGACGATACATTTGCCTCACATCACAAGTGAAGACAAATGAATGTGCACGAAAACGAAGGAGAATGCTAGCGATGTCACGCTGAAGCTTGGGGCCGATTAGTAGGAAATCGTTGAGAGAAACCCCATTTGCATCTTTGGCAGACGCATCAAAGACTACACGAATTTTGGGTTTACTATTTTCAACCTTGAACACACAATGGTGAGGAATAACGTAGGAGTTCGAATCCTCATAAGGCACTTGACATAAGGTCATATGATCTGAAGCTAAATAATCTTTCATGAAGTTCACATACTCCACTCGAAGCAAAGGGTTAGAGTCGAACTTGCGTTCGAGAGACAATAATCGACGATCAGCAAAAACGCGAGAACCCTTGAAAGTGGGCTCTGCAGACCTAAATGGAAGCGATACACCAAAGCGACCATCAGGTAATCTAAAATGTGTTTGTTTGAAGTGATTTTCTGCTTGTTGCTCTTCCAACGAAACAGAAATCTTTTCCGGAACTTCTTCAACTTTCCAAAAACTCTTTAAAGTGTCGTCTAAACAAGGCGTAACGACAGAAGCGAAGAAAGCCTGCACGGGCGGAGGCAGTTTCGAATAAGAAGCAGGACCAACCAAAATCACACCAAATATGGTATGGATACCTACTAACGAACTAAAATCACTTTTCTCAATGTCGGGAAGTACAATTGAGGAATAAATGTCAGCACCTAACAATAAATCAACGGGACCAGGTTGGTGCCACGAAGGATCTGCTAACTTGAAAGGTTTAAAACTAGCTAAATTCGAAGGGGAGAGAGTAGCCGAAGGCATCTCAGAACAAATAGTAGGGAGAACAATCACATCCAAGGGGAGGGATGGCTGCAAGGAGCCAGTAGGTCTAATCAAACAATGAGAAACACCAAGGGAAGATTTTGTAGACATCTGCCCTAACCCTGCAATAGGGATGGAAGAACGAGCACGAGGTAGCTGTAGCTTACGAGCACAAGATTCAGTCATAAAGCTAGCCATTGATCCGGGATCAACAAGACCTCTCACAACATGAGGCTGTCCCTTCACATCTAAAATTTCTACCAACACAGTAGACAATAACACAGTTTGACCCTTTTGAAAAGGCAACACACTAGTACCAACATGTACACTAGGACTGTCAGTTGTTGTCGAGGAAGCACCTGACGTTTCTATACGATTACCACCAGTAATCTCACTAAAATGTAAAGACGTGTGATGTCTTTTCTGACATTTTGAACAAGAAGATTTCGAAGGACAAGTTCCCACACCATGGGAATCCTTTAAACAATTGAAACACAAACGAATACGTTTTACAGCCGCATGACGCTCTCTAGCGGTCAAGGGCAAAAACTGAGGACAACGATAGATCAAACGATCCTGTTTGCACAAAGAACAATTTTCCGGAGAATTCCCCGCAGAATTCTGGGAACTACTACTACTAGACAAAGAAGAATCAGTTTGCACAAGTAAAGACTTGGCACGAAAATCAACATCCGCTCTGGGGTGTTGCGAAACACGATGTTTGCTACTTGTCGTAGCTGTACTAGACACTTTTGATTTAGATGTGCCCGATACTTTTGACGAAGCTAATGTTTGTAAAGCGACACACTGTTTTAAAACAAAATCTGTTAAATTTTCAAATGTGGGAATTTCCGCAGCATCACCCTGTAATTCAAAACGTCTGCGTGTAGCAGGGGGTAACTTATCTGCCAACAAATCTACTAAAATAAAATCCCAGGCTGCAACGTCAAAACCTAACCTTTTCAAGATGGCTATGTTTTCTGAAAATGTATCCACAAGACCACGAATGTCCTTTAAATTTTCAGACGTTAAGGGAGGATAATTTTTCAAAATATGCCAATGGCTGTTGGCTAACAAGCGTTTGTTCGAATAGCGTGTCAACAAAGCTTTATATGCTATTTCATAATGATCAGGGTCTAACGGAATTGACTGTACTAATGTGAGAGGTTCACCCTCTAAAGAAAGCAATAAATACTGAAATTTGTCGATGTCCGATAACTTTTTTTTGTTATGAACTAAACTATCATAAAGGCTTTTAAATGATTGCCATTCATGAGTTTCACCACTAAACTTTCTCAACTGTAATTTTGGTAAATTAACACTAGGGCTAGAATCGGTTTCTACACTAACCGTAGGCAATAAAGTAGGAACATCTAGTACCGGAGGAAATAAAGATTCATAAACAACGCGAGACTCAAAATAGTTTTCCTCTAAGTCTTTTCGAATTGTGTCTTGAGTTTCAAACTCAGAGTCTTTGGACGCCAATAACACTTTTAAATGTAACTCTTTAAACTTCTCATACAAAGATTCTAAACAACTATATTTAATTCTAAACAAAACTCGCATATTTTCGTCCAATTTGGCTTGTTTTGCTAACTCACAAATTTCCGTAATTTGCGAAATTACGACTTTTCTAGATACAATCGCTTCTTTTAAAGCAGCCATGGTCAAGCTTAATTAAAAAACACAGTAAAATAAATCAACACAACAAACAATAAATAAACGTTTTTAAAGGTTACAAATACAAAAATGACAGTTGTTAGAATTAACAGACTGACAGAACACTAAATCCCTAGATAAAAACGTTAAATTTAAAATTTCTAGAAAAGGACAAAACTACAATTTACCCGATGACGTAATCCTGTTGGAATGCAACGGTTTAACGATGACGCAATGCAACGGTTTTAACAAGAAAATGCTTATTTACACGCACTTAAAAATCACAATAGCACGAATTCAACACTAAAGTTTGTTTACAAATTTTAAAGCCAAGCCAACGCTGTCTTTAATGAACTGTAATAACACGTAAAAAACATCCAAAGGACTGTTCTAATCCGGCTCGAAGGACCAAATGAATTATCTTCTCAATTTCTAAAGTATAACAATTTTAACAATACGAAGGACCACCTATTTTGAGCTAAACAGGAAAGCATGTGTGACCTACCTTGTAATCCCTTACTTTACATGAAAGTGTGGCGGACGCCGAGGCTTCTCTGTCGCCGGCAAATTGTCCACAGATTGAGGAGCTCTAGAGCTGTGTTCTCGCTAGTTGGTTGGATATGTCTCCCACACCATAGGATTTAGTTATAGGGAACTAAATCTGGATTGATTGGCATAAACTTGCCGAATTAGCAGTACATTGACTACATGACTACACACAAAGAGTTCTCAATGCAAACTGAGTAGAGATTGACAAAATCTCTCTGAAGGTCGCTGGTTTTGGCGGCAAGGCATTCCATTGGTCGATACAAACACTGTCGCTCAAATAAAGTGGCGCATTATTTAAATTTCTATTTCGCGAACACGAAACAAACGGCTTTCTGAAAAAAATAAAGAAGTTGTATTTAAATTTATCCTATTACCTTCCATTAAGAGGAGGCAACGCCAATCACAAAGCTGAAGTGGGGTGAAGAGTAGGCAGTGTGGCTATTATAGGTGACGTGCACTCTGGAGGTACAACAACTTATTTTTGACACTTTTGACGTTGTTTCCATGGAAACAAATGGTATTTTGTATTCTGTTAAATTAAACTAGATAATAGTATATTTTATTTTTAACTATTATCGAATTGTAATTCTAACCCAGTATTAGTTCGCTGTATTATTGTACTTGGTAGACAAACCAATATTATTGTCGTCTTCTAGAAGTTCTAAAAGAATTACCATAAAATTTGCTTGCTTACCACGTAGTCTATTACAGAAATTATTCCCAGATGACGCCACATACAAATCACTGACAATAATCAATCATGCATTATCTTATACTCTTATGAATTTATAGAAAATTAATAACATGATTGCAATGCTCAAATTCTCTCAGGGATCATCGATATATTTGGATGGATCTTATAAACGATCTCTAATCTTTGGTTTGGGTGGTCTGATGTCTCAATACTGAGATTTTGGCTAACCAAAAAAAAACTTCATCATACAATAAAGTGTAGATCAACCTAAAAATTAGTTGGTGAACAAAAAACAAAGTCGTTGTACTATTTAATTGTAGACCAAATTGAAAATGGTTAGTGAAGATAAAAAAATGTCATTGTACTATTTAATTTGTTACAAGAAGATATGATTATTAAACTACTATTTGTTTCCGAAAACAAATAAAGTTGTATGACTATTCTTTTCTGATTGATTTAACTATGAAACTAGATAAGCGCGATTTCATATGCTCTTTTTGGTTGAATTTACCTATCATTTTCTTTGAGTGTGGTTTCCGTATTTTCAACTAAAATCTAGTTCAGTGTAATGTTTATGAAGTTCTAAATACTTTGTCCTAATAGGACTCTTTTTGTAGGTTGGAAATCTATCCTGTAATTAGCAGTCTATTTTTATTAATCAACAATATTGAAAAATTATTTACGTTAATTTTTAAATATTTGCTTGGAGCCAGTACGGCTTCAAGCTAAAAATGCGTATACAAACATTAAAAATGAGAATAAGGTTATGTTGGTTACATTAAAAAGCACTGTACTAAAAATCTTGACTGGGAAAAAGTAGTTTTTAGCCAAATGGCTGGTGTTATTAAACTGAAAAAAAGATATTCTTGTAAGTAAATGAATACTACACTTCTATTGAAGAACTTTTTTTAGCTAAAACTTGTTTATTAGGAAGATCTCTTTTCACATTGGCTAATAAACAAGTTTTAGCTAAAAATGTTCTTCAATAGAAGTGTAGTATTCATTTACTTACAAGAATATCTTTTGATCAGTTTAATAACATGAGCCAGTTCGCTAAAAAATGCTTTTTGTTGGAAATTTTTTTATACAATGCTGTTTTAGTGGATGGAGTCACTTCGATATAATTAAAATGATTGCAAAAATAATTACATTTATAACCGATGCGCACTCATTTCGTGTATTTGAAGCTTGGTCTTGATGTGTTCTTGACCTTTCAGGCATGATTGTAAGTAAGAACGAACCCCAAAACTAGACAACCAACACAACAGCTCTCTGTACTTTATTGGTTCATTTCCGCCCACTCCCCTCTGATTTGATCGCATTGCTCCCTCTTAAGTACACTCATAATACGACTACGTCATATGACTTGACTATGAATTGATTCTCTCGAGAAATTGACGTCAATTTCTCACGAATTGGTGATATTACAAGCTTTTATTTAAGTACAACTGTATTCTTGAAAAAAATCATAGGAAGTATTTCTCATGAATGGAAAAAATTCTCCGGGGTTTTTGACGGAAAATTCGAAAGTTCTCTTATCTTATAAATTTTACTTTTAGGTTATGTGTAGTTTGTGACGTTAATTGTGATTCTGGGAGATGAGCATTTTTGACTCGGAACCCAAAGGTCCCGGGTTCGAAACCCACGTAGGTTTAGGATGTATTTTTTTTACTTTATATTGAGTGTTTCACCAACTAAGTACGACTACGTATGATGAAATTAAATAAAAATTTCTAAAACTGACAGTGTCCTATAGAATGTGTAACAATTATATAAAAAGTCCAATAAATCGGCAAAGAGTATAATGCTTCCTCTAGTTTTATTAATATTATTAATATTTTAATTCATTAATATTATTAATAATTCTCTAGTTAGAAAACTTTCTCACAAGTAAAATATTGCCCAGTGGCTCAGCTGATAGGGACACTCTTGTAACTTTTAACTTTTGAATGGGCGAATAGGTTTTTTTCAAATTTGGTTTAGTGATATGGGATGAAATTTCCAATTATATGATGTAGAGAACCAAAATGGCCGACTTCAGGTTTCGATGTAATTTACATGAAAATCAAATTTTTGAACGGGACAATCTGCATATTTTCGCATATTTGGATCCTGCTGCCCAAAATACATATGAGCTAACCTTCAGATATTATTTTGATTTTCAAAAAAAAAAAAATTCAAAAAACATCAAAACATGTTTTTCTTTTAATTATAAATTTAGTATAGCGAGAAGGTAGACATTATGCATATCATTTTCTTCGTAATTTAAAGTTCTAAATATCATGTTGTCGCATGGGGGTTCCATTTTTAAAAAAATTGTTTTCGTTGCAAAACCAATATCGTTGAACTTAATGAAGAATAAATCGTGTTTAATGTTAATATCTGAAGAGATAATATTTCAAAGGTGCTTGCAGACCGATTTTTAATAATTTCAGCAAAAGCATGGCCTTCTATTATTAAAACTAAAAATTAAAAAATTTATATTTTTTGAAAATCAAAATAATTTTAGGATCAGGTCATATGTATTTTGGCCATCAAGATCAAAATATGCAAAAATATACAGGTTGTCCCATTTAAAAATTTGATTTTCATGTCAATTACATCGAAACCGGAAGTCAGCCATTTTGGCTCTTTGCATCATATAATTGAAAATTTCATCCCATATCACTACACCAAATTTGAAAAAAATCCATTAGCCCATTCAAAAGTTACAAGAGTGTTCCTATCGGCTGAGCCACCCGATATATGAAGCGAGAGAGTTATTCAGGCTTACTTTACCGCATCGACGTTCACAAACTTCATCGTAAGTAAAATGTTAACTTGTTTTACTTTTTTTTATTTTCTAAAAAATAAAAAGAAAAATAGGGAACAAAAGAATCTAATTGTTCTATAAGAACTCTGTATTTTTAGACTTCAAAGACCACTAGCGGCCGAACTATTGAATTTTGACCGAACGGCCTTTTCCTGTACTTTTGTGTGGGCTCCTTTTCACAGCACAGGGTGATTTTGAGACATGTGTGTATATATACTTTGTGCCTAAAATATAGTCGGGAATCAGCACCCGAAATTTGTAACATCGATTCATTGACGCCCTGTATATTATAGTTGCGTCTGAGTCTTATACCTTGAACACTCTGAAGCCTATAGCTTATCTAATGATTCCATTGACAACCCAGTATACATCTCTCCGTCACTCAATAATTTGATCTAAGTTGCCCATAAACTCAAATTTTCCCAATTATGGTTATGTTCTTCTATTTCAAGGTATCGATTGGCAGTTATAAAAGCTCTACCACAGCTAGCTAAACTAGATAATATTCAAATAACACAGGAGGAGCTGCGAGAAGCTCAACGAAAAGGTAAAACTCTCTACCACCCAGATAACGAACAGGAAGAGAGCGAAGACGAATATGTTTCTAATTCTCCATCTCAGCCATACACCAGATATCAGGAATATTCAGAGCCCGAATACAGTCCTGTTCAAAGAAGTCCTCCACGCCAAGAGGTACATGTATATGTAAGTGTATACAGATAACGGCAGGCAAGTACGTACATCAGGCTGGGTTTACATGCGAAATAAATGGGCAACTGGCCACAGGTAGAGCCTCCACCATTTAAATTCCTTTGTATCATTGCACATTTTGTCTGCTTCGCGTGTACGTACTTGGCTGCCGTTATTTGTATATACATTTCGCAAATAGCTTACCAAAAAGTGTAAATAATTTTTATTAATATAGTTTTCATAACTAACTGGTGTTTTTAGACGTTGATATAGTTGAAGAAATCTTCAACAATTATTTGGGAGGGGGCAATTTTTTTGTGGGAATAAAATCTGTATGTTATCAGGAAATGACAGTAAAGTTTTGTCTGATCTGGGAGGTGAGCGTTTTTTTTTTAATATATCGGGGTTCTGTTCATCAGATCAGGCAACAGAAAACATCAAAATGTGTTGATATACCAGCACACGGTAGGCATTGTTGCCACTCCCGGGGTATACCTCCGGGCTGGTTACGTCTACACTGTTACACTGAGTTGGATTTGAGTCATGCTTATTGTCAGCAGCGAGAGCCACATGACACATGGTACAGAAGTGTGGGATGGGCAGTGTAGGTGTTTGTGAGATGCGTTGCCGCATTGTGTCATAATATGGAGTATTTATGCTCTCTTTTTGTGTTTTTGCTCCTGAAATTCTTCACAATCTTCTGTTTCCTCCGTTTTTTATTCTGGCAGAGCATTTATCATGGCGGCTTTTTTTTGTGTATTCATTTTTATTCTTTTGTTTTTCTTTCTCAGTATGCTTAGTTCAGGGTTCATAGTGACCTGGAAAACTGATTTATTCTTGTCTTGTCAGGTAGATGAGGTCACTGCACTATACCTCTTTGAGGCACTTGTCCCTTGTCAATATAAGTCGACCACTTGTTTATGAAATGGAAGCTTTTAAGTAATTTTATATCTGAACCAGTATACTTAAATATCATTCCCACAAAGAAAATCAAAATATATGTAAATTAATTATGAATAAAACTGCATAGGTCCAAATCCGATCTGCCATTTTTTTTTTTTTTTTTTTCAAAATAATTGAAGCCACGAAAATTTCTAATATTACATAATAGTACGGGAGCCATGGGCTAAAATTTCTCGTCATCATGACATGGACAAATCCATAAAAACTGTTTAGTCTAAGGGAAAATAGGAAACTTTGTTATGTAAAGCAAAGCTCTGGTGCGTTGCGGATGTGGTAGAAAAACATTTTCCGTCGGTAAAAAAAAATCACGTAATTTTTTTATAGCACCTTTTTAATGGAATCCCATTCAAATAATATAAAAACAAACACCAATCCAAAAAGAACGGAAATTTTTAGCCTTGTAGAAACCTGATAAATGTAGTATTAGTTGTAAAAAAAATGGCTTGACCGAGTAACAGCAACATGACTAAAACCTTGTTTAGATGGTTGACCAGGATTTATACATCCTAAAAAAGTCTTAAACGGACATTTTCCGTGTTGCAGGGTTGTAGAAAATGAAATGAAGTCGTCTCTTACTCTGCGTGTTTCGGCCATCATGCGCTATAGAGGTATGAAGATAACTGACCTCGGGAGAAAGATAAAAAAGATCCAAACGACGTCCGGCATCTTCGAGATCCGTAAAGGGCATAGCAGGATAAGCATGTGTTAGGTGCCCCCGATCCGGTCGAAATTTTTAGCACAAGTTGACAGTAGTGTTAGATGAAATTTCCCAAAATATTATTTTTGGAAAACCATTTTTGCGGGAGTTATGGAGGTAAAAAGAAAAATGGAAAAAAAAATTTTTCTCGAGAACGGATAAACCGATTTTTATGAAAAAAATATACGTTATGGCTTCTGATGGTGCAAATATGGGAAAAAATTATTGAGTCCATTTGTTGAAAAAAAGTGGTGAAAAATTTTTTTCAAAATAAAAAAAAAAATTTTTGGGGGATGTTCTAGAGGCACACCCACCATTTTCTTCCAAATAAATACTTATATGCCCCTTTAAAACACATCCAATTTTCAAAGCGATCGCAAGGGTACAACATACTCAAAATTGATAATCATTGGCAGACTGCGGGCGGCGCGTAGTCTATGTAATGAAGCATTATAAGTAGGGATGGGACGGATGTGCTTTTGGCCGGATAACCGGATACAGTATATCCGGCCAGTTCAAAATCCGGTCCGGCCGGATATCTTGCCTTTTCAAACAGTCGCTTTATCTACGAGCAGGCCGCGATATTTACAATTAAATTCAAGTCGCCGTATTGTTCTGTCCTGGCAATCTTGCACATTGCTGCAATTAATTATAATTACACGAAATGCGCATGGTACACCAGAACAGAACTAATAATAATTAATAGTTAATATTTATATGTGTGTGCTTGGTTCTATCCAGTTATGGTGTTTTTGTATTTATTAAATGTTTTTATTTTCTAAGGAACTTCATTCTCAGAATTACCATTTTGTGTAATTACACATCAAATTAAAAAGTGATTTCTCGAGATCGTCAGTAGTTGCTGTTTTTGTCATTAGCAATACAATGAAGAAAAATAGCTATACTACCACCACTATTGTATTCGCGAAGAATTTAAGACTTATTTTTTTATATTTGTTATTTATTTTGATTGTTAGTCCAGTCACTGTAGAGAACATTTAGGAGGGGAGAATTTTTCTCCCCGCCCCTAGCCCTGCCGCTTTAGGAGGAAAGGGGGGGGTGGAAAGGTTCCTTTTTTCAATTCTTCGCTTATAATTCGGAAACGATGCGTCGTACGGAAAAAGGTAATCTATGCAAAATTAAATGTAATTAAATTTCCCACAAGAATGTTTATATTCATTTTCTTCCTATGTGTTATAGTTTACGAGATATTCGCCAGCGAAAATCGATAATTAGCAAAAAAAAATCAATTATGTACCTTGAATATTTTTATCAAAACTGTTTACCGTGGTCTGCTAATAAATCACAGTCACAAAACAATTTTTATTTTACAACACTGGACATATTTACTAACGTAATATTTTGTCGAAATCTATACATTTCCTTAAATATACAGTGTGACTCACTTAAAATGAAGATACCCTTATAACTTTTTCATTTTGTTTCCGATTTGAATCAAATGTTACTCAAGTATAGAACAAATTAGGATCTACTTATGACCAGAAAATCATTCCCCTGCTATAAAGGCAAAGCCACCTGCGGTACCAAAATATGAGGAAAAAGATTAAAAATCATATTGATGGGTCTTGACGAATTTCACGTAGCCACCACAAATTGCGGAAACTGAGGATCCCCTTTGCCAGATGAGCTTATGTATGAAAAATCCCCCGTCAATAACCAAATCAAATTTTGATGTATGTACGTTTGTGGCGCCGATTGGATGCATTTTTTAGAATTTCTAACATTCAAAATGTTTTATTGTTTTCAGCATATTTTGGTACCGCAGGTAGCTTTGCCTTTGTAGCAGCAGAATGTTTTTCTGGTCATTTATTTATTTATTTATTTATTTATTTATTTGGTAATAAATACTCAACAGGCACAGCCCCATTACAGAGTATTGTGAAACGTACAATAAAAAATATAAATATAACAAATTTAAGTAAAAATGTAGAACGTTAATATCACAAGTTACACAAATTATACATACATATATTATTAACATAAAAATACACATAGTTGCCTACATATCACAGGCGTTACATCACATCTTCTAATATATTTTTTAACCTACTTCGAGTGCAATGAAAAATATCAACAGTATCTTGTATGCTATTATATAGTGAACACATCCGATATAAAGGTGAATTAATTTGACTGTTCGTGTGAGGTGTTTCTAGGTAAAATGTTCTAGAATTTCTAGTGGAATGAGTCGGCACATTCAGATGAACTAGTGAGAGATAGGAAGGATCATTTATGCCGTTATTTAAAATTTTATGTAAATACAATACAGAACTTATTCTCCTGCGTTTCTCTAGTGTACTGAGATCGTATTGTAGTAAAAGGTCTTCTTTTGGTACGGTATTATCATATTCTCCATTTTCTTTGTAGTTAAGATATCTTAAAAATTTGTTTTGAATTTTTTCTATGTTATTTATTTGATATCTATAATATGGACTCCATATTATGCAACAATACTCTAAAATACTTCGTACAAAGCTTATGTATAATTGCTTAATGCATTTAAGATTGCTGAACTGTCGCGAGTTACGTACAAGAAATCCATACATTTTACTAGCCTTATTTGTCATAATCATAATGTGTCTATTAAAAGTAATTTGACTATCATATGTTACACCTAAGTCTCTCATTTCACTCACCCTGGCCAGTGCTGCTTCCTGAATTTTATAGGAGTAATCAATAATGTTAAGTTTTCTTGTAAATGTCATAATACTACATTTATCAATATTAAATAAGAGCTTATTTTCAGTCGACCAAGTACATATATTGTTTAGGTCATTTTGTAGTTTCAGACAATCTGCTCTTTCATCGATTCTAAGAAATATTTTTAGGTCATCTGCGAATAATAATATTTTTGATGATTCAATCGAGTTTGTTATGCTATTAATAAATGTTAGGAACAGCAGTGGCCCAAGATTAGATCCTTGAGGAACACCAGATGTAGCTATAAATGGTTCTGAAACATATCCCTTCATATATACTCGTTGCTTGCGACTCTGTAAATAACTTGACACAAATTTAATTAGGTTTTCATGGAAACCAAATTCATTACATAGCTTACTAATTAGCATTTTATGAGAGACAGTATCAAATGCTTTTTGAAAGTCAGTATATACTACATCAACCTGACCTCTATCCTCTAATGTGTCCGATATAAATTGTGTAACATTACTTAGGTTACTGGCAGTGGATCTATATCGCATAAAGCCATGTTGATATACTGATATTTGATTTTGGACTGCATTATATATATATTTAAAAATTATAGATTCAAAAAGTTTTGCGGGTGCTGGTAGTACTGCGATAGGCCTGTAGTTTTCTATGTTATTCTTGTCTCCTTTTTTAAATATAGGACATATTTTGACCTCTTTCCAGACATTAGGAAATGTTTTAGTTCTTAGACTTAAGTTAAACAATATATTTAATGGCTGCACAAAAAAATCAACACATCCTTTGATTATATATGATGGAATTTTATCTGGGCCTACAGCTTTGTTTACTTTCAAATATTTTGCTGCTTCATATATGTCGTCATTTGTAATTGTATTTAATATTACTTCATTAGCATGGGGTGCTTGCTTTATGTGTGAGATATCAGTATTATCGTCTACAGTGTAAACACTACTAAAATGACTAGCAAAAGCATCAACTATAGCAGGCCCTGTTCTATATTCATTGCCTTTCAAATTCATCACGTTTGGAATAGCTATGGATTCTTTTTTATTGTTAATGAACTGCCAGAATAATCTAGAGTCTTCGCCTATGTCTTGTTGTATTTTGTTTATGTATGTTTGATAAGCCAAATCTATGTCTCTTTTCAGTGTATTTCTTAAATTAACATACTCGTTTTTTAAATGTGTTAGTCCAGTTTTTTTATATTTTTTCCGAAGGTTTTCTTTTTTCTTTAAAGTTCTAATAATTTGTCTGTCAAACCATACAGGGTATTTTTTACTTGGCTTGGTTTTAGGCAAACAAGTGTCAAAAATACTGTATATTTTTGAGTAGAAAAAGTCAACAGCATGGTTAATATCAGCAAACTGCTCGAGCTCAGTCCAATCTGTATTCATAAACAAGTCATACATAAGTGCATAGTTTCCTTTTCTAAAATTATAATTGCTTACCTTATTTGCATTTAGGTCTTTGAATTTATCAACATTTACTGACAGGTGAATTTGTAAAGTAGGATGATGCTTATCTTCCTCAACCAGTCCAACTAACGCCCGACTCACTTCACAATTGACGTTTGTTATTACAAGATCTAATAGGCGGTTCATATGATTTAAAATACGATTATACTGCACACAGTCAAAGAAATTCAGAAAATTTAACAGTTCATTAACATGAGGTTCATTAATATTGTTGTTAGTGTAATATTCATTTAATTTAGAAATATTGAAATCACCTATTATGAGATAATTACTGTTGTACAGATGTGGTAAGTTTTCTAAGAAGTTAAACAAGTTTTCGAGTGATAACAAAGAGCAATTTGGGGCAACATTCACTACAAATATGTATAGTGAAATACTTTCGCTTATAGTAATCTTTACACAAAGGATATCTATATCGGAATCGTTAAGATTTAAAGTAACTTCATGACATTGATAACAATTCTTTATGGCTAACAGAACTCCTCCTCCATTACATTTTCCTGCTGATTCAAAATCTCTATCCCTCCGAAAAACCATGAATTCACTGGGAAAAAGTTCACTGTTATACACACTGGGTTTTAGCCAACTTTCTGTTATTACAAGGATGTCGTATTCTTCGGATGTGAGAGAAATTGCATTATAAAAACTTGTAGTCTTGGTGTTTAAACCTCTGACGTTTTGATAAACAATGCACAATTTTTTATCACTGTTACTTTGTAAGTTTGGATGATGCACCTCAATCGAATTCAATTCCAGTCTGAGGTTGGATGTGTCTACTAATGTACTAAAAAAGAATCCTGTTGAGAATCGCTACTGGTATGTGTTGAACGGGAGTTATCTAAAAATCGCCTTCCCATCTTGAAGTCAAACCTGTCAAATATCACCTTTTTAGGCCAAAAGCTTGGTTCATAAATTGTAGCTTGCAGTTGCGGGTCAACCCCCACCATAAAAGACTGATTATCTTTTCCAGCATTAATTGTAGGTAATTTCTTTATGTAAACATCATTGGTATTAGACCGCTTTTCGATATATTGCTTTATATTTTCCTCAGATATGGAATCTGGCACCTTGGATACAAATAACCATATTTTTTTGTTAGGTTTATCATTGCGACCATGAAGGTTATCATCTCCATCACCACTTCCTACATTGGGTTGTCTTCGTCGTCTTCTTCTTATTTCACGAAAACCTTCGTTTCTAGAGGGCTCTGTATTAGTATTTTCCTTTGAAAACAGTGGAGGAGCTGAACCAGCAGTGCTTGCTGATTCTGTGTTTCCTACCATTTTGGTGTTATTCATGATTGTTAAAGCAACATTCTCCCCAGCAGCTGATGAAGAAGGTGTTACTGCTTTCGTATTTATTTTTACTTTCCTTGAGGACGCAGACCTGGTAAGTGCAGCCTTGTAGGGGAAGGCGTTGATGTTCAATGACTCGACTGGGCCAGCTGGCAGTGAACTTTTCAGACTTTCAGTTTGTGTTAAAAGTCTAACCATGTCAATATTACTTTCACAAATAGCTTTTATTTCATTTCTTAATAACGTACTTTCCTCCTGGTGTTTGTCTTGATGTACTGACATATTTCTTTTTATTTCATTGATTACCTGCATAAAAGATGCTTGTGTTTCCTTCAGCGTAGCTTCAAAAACTTCAAGCACTTTGGAGATATCTGGTGATGGAATATTTTCCATCATTTCATTTAATTTAGAGTTAACTTCCATCAATTGTTTATTGAGTTCAAGCATAAAAGTAGATTCTAATTTGTTCTATACTTGAATAAAATGTTATTCAAATCGGAAGCAAAATAAAAAAGTTGTAAAGGTATCTTCATTTTAAGTGTGTCGCACTGTATATTCAAGGAAATGTATAGATTTCGACAAAATATTACGTTAGTAACGTTGAGTGTTGTAAAATAAAGATTGTTTTGTGACTGTGATTTATTAGCAGACCACGGTAAACCGCTGTGATAAAAATATTCAAGGTACGTAATTGATTTTTTTTATTAATCATCGATTTTCAGTGTCGAGTATCTCGTAAACTATAACACATAGGAAGAAAGTGAATATAAACATTCTTGTGGAAAATTTAATTACGTTTAATTTTGCATAGATTACCTTTTCCCATACGACGTATCGTTTCCAAGTCATAAGCGAAGAATCGAAAAAAGGAACCTTTTCACCTGCATCCCCCCCCCTGAAGCGGCGGGGCTAGGGGTGGAGAATTTTAGTTTTTTACCTCCTAACTACCCCCAACACATCTCTGAAGAGGAAAATTTACACCTCCTAAATGTTCTCTACAACCCTCTTTTGGGCATTCATTGATTTGACTATGTAGTGTCTAGTTCATTGTTAATTTTATAAATATTTTGATATATAACTGACAATTAATGAATAACATTTAAGTTTCATGCATTTTAGACAGTTTTTATTTGGCCGGATGTTGACCGGATATTTTTTCATATCCGGCCGGAGCCGAATATCCGGTTTGGAAGCCGGATTGGCCGGATGCAGTAGCCGGACCGGATATCCGTCCCATCCCTAATTATAAGACGACTTCTTTGTAAATATTTCATGCAAAGACGTGATTACCTTCCCCCCCTCGTTTTCGAGGGTGCTGAACACGATACAGGTGGTGGGAGAAGTCTTTGACCGCCGCAACCTCCTGAAATGGCCATCCCTCTTATGGATCCCTTTATGTTTTCATATATAAACGGATTTGGGGGGTGATTTATCGACGGGTTATACTTGAAATAATATGGAAGGGGGTTATAGAGTAAGTGGAGTCCAGACAGCAGGCCTAGGGGGTTGATTAAACCCTCCCGAGGGGTGTAGTTTTTTTTTCAAATGATTCGGTTCAAATGCGTATGAGGTATACGCATTTTGGGGGTCGCTGGTCACGGGAAAAATATTCATTTTTAGCTCCAACCCCCTCAAACGGGCAGAAATCACTCCTAACTCACCGTTTGAGAGATAAAGAGAGGTTGGAGCTAAAAATGAATATTTTTCCCATGATCAGCGACCCCAAAAACGGGGGAAACGCGTTTGAACCCGAATTATTTGATAAAAAATGATTTTCCACTCCTCGGAAGGGTTTAATTAACCCCCTGGCCTGCTGTCTGGACTCAACTTACTCTATAACCATCTTCCATGTTATTTCAAGTATAAACCGTTGATAAATCACTCCCCAGACTCGTATAGAAAACACAAAGGGATCCATAAGAGGGGTGGCCGTTTTAGGATGTTGCGGCGGTCAAAAACTTCTCCCTCCACTTGCATTGTGTTCAACACCCTCGAAAACGGACGGAGGAAGGTATTCTCGTCTTTGCAAGAAATATTTACACTATTTCTGGCTTTATTACATAGACTAACGGTTCATTACTACATCTTACTACCACGGTCACTGGCGGCCATTACAACCCTAGCATTTAAATCAGTATCAAACTTCAAGAAGTGTGGCGCAAAAATTCTCTGACGTCAACTGTGGGGTCAAACAAAATCTAGTTTGAAAATCTGAAGATTTTGCAATGATGACATCTGCAGTCAGCCTACGAAAGAACTAGTTTTCAAAGTCCACTACGAGGAGGTTACAGTGCCTTTCACTAGTGAAGGTGCCTGTTTATTGTGAGTCCCCTTGCCTCTCACGAGTCGGGGTGTTTATTTATCGTGAGTCTCCTTGCCTCTAACTAGTCTGGGCGCTTGTTTATTTTAAGTTCCCTTGCCTCTCATTAGTCAAGGTGCTTGCTTATTATGAGTCCCCTTGTCTCTCACAATTCGGGCTGACTTTTTTGCGTGAGTCCTCTTGCCTCTAACGAATCAGGTTACTCTATATTGATGAGACTTCTCTTAGTCTTCATTCTTCGAGAACATCCCATAAAAGAAGATTATTTTGAAAAAATGTTTCAAAAAAGTTGCAGGGGGTTGTGGCGGTCAAAAACTTCTCCCACCACTTGCATCGTGTTCAGCACCCTCGAAAATGAGGGGGAGAAGGTTAATTTCGTCTTTGCACGAAATATTTACAAAAAAGTCGTCTTATAATGCTTCATTACATAGACTACGCGCCGCCCGCAGTCTGCCAATGATTATCAATTTTGAGTATGTTGTACCCTTCCGATCGCTATGAATATTGGATATGTTTTAAAGAGGCATATAAGCATTTATTTGGAAGAAAATGGTGGGTGTGCCTCTAGAACATCCCCTAAAAAAAAATTTTTTTTAATTTTGAAAAAATTTTTCACCACTTTTTTTTGACAAATGGACTCAATAATTTTTTCCCACATTTGCACCATCAAAAGCCATAACATATATTTTTTTCATGAAAATCGGTTTATCCGTTCTCGAGAAAAAATTTTTTTTCCATTTTTCTTTTTACCCCCATAACTCCCGTAAAAATGGTTTTCCAAAAATAATATTTTGGAAAATTTCATCTAACACTACTATCAACTCGTGCTAAAAATTTCGACCCGATTGGTGCGGGGGCACCTAACACATGCTTATCCTGCTATGCCCTTTGTCTTCTTTCTTTCTCACTCCCGTGGTCTAGCTGCACGTGTGTCTTCCGCCTTCTTTATACCTCTATGTCTATGCCTCCACCTTTACAGCTATACTAGAATTCATTCTATCTCCTGCGGAGGGCTGTAAATATTCATATTTAGTGCTTCACATCCTATTTCAATTTTATCTTTTATTTGCTTTCCCCCCTATCGACCCTTTCCCCCCGTACAGTTTGGCTCTTCAATTCCTCACCCCTGGTAGTTAAATTTGCCTCTGTATTTTTCCTCCCTATTTACCCTTCTGCGTATGAGTGTGATTATGTGTGTGTATATGAGTCTATTCACGCACCCGAGTTACCTACATTTGCAAGATTCTGACAAATTACAGAACGAACATGAAAACACGAAACACCCATATTGCGACTTTCTAATGCGACATAAAATGGATTTTCTGGGAACATCAATGCAGAAAACGTCCGTTCCAATTTTTTTTACATATGTCTAAATCCTACCAATGATTTAATCAAGAAAAGGACGGGTTGCAATACCTCACTGGAATCGCAAAAAATTACATTTTACAAATTCATTCACTCCCACGAGCAACGTTCACTTCGTCCGTTTCCATTTTTTCAAGATTGTTATGAGCGGAAATTCTCAAATTACACTGAAAAAGGATGGGTTGCGATGACAAAATTTTCTACTTTCAAATTTATTGGGAAATTTTCCAATTTTCTCTTCTTTAGCCACTTGCACAAGGCGGAAAATGTCCGTTCAAATTTTTATAGAGTTCCAGACACCATACTTCAACACAAAAACCAGGAAACGGACGTGTCGCGATAACAATTTTAGCCCATTTTTTTTTACATGTTCATTATTGTTTTTCGATCATTTAGCAACATTGAAGACTTCCGCCATAAAGGACTTTTTTCTTTATTTGAGTATAAACTGTTCGAAAAAGTTTGAAATTCTCATGTTGTGATGAGGCTGAAAATCCTGGTCTATGGCTTCCGTACTATAAGTAATCCGAAATTTCCATAAAAATAATCAATCTTTTTTAATAAAACTCAATGAAAATATCCAGCCATTACTTTTATCAAATACTCTTGTCATGTTGGCAGTCGCTGTTTTGACTAACAAGTGCGTGTATACCTGCATAATTTTAATTCAGGCCTGTCGAGAGAGGCGGACGTGGGGGGGGGGGGGGATTTCCCCTGGGTCCGGTTTTGAAATGCTTCACTCAATTTTCAAAAAAATTTTCTACCGGGCCCTTATTTTCTCTACATGGCCCTGTGTATATTAACAATTAAAATTTATTTTATTTATTCAACAAAGTTCTCACACATTAAACAATAAGCAAATTTCAACACAAAAGATACGATGTCTCAGCTTCTAATTAATGTAGAAGTGTGTTTTTTAAATTGTTCGTTTTTTGATGTACTTTTAACAGATGAAAGGGGGAGGGTCAATAAGGCCGGTTATCGGCCCCCCTCAAATTTGGCAAAAAGAACAAAGAAAATGTATTTTAACAGTCTAAGGTCAATTTAGAGTCAATTCGACCACAAACGGAACCAACCCCACCCTCCTCTTAGGGTCATTTCAAGGTCAAATTATGAAAAAGCCATGAAATAAACTCGCCTTTTCAGAATGAGTAGGCTTATTTTGGGACTTCGATTTAATACATATATAGGTTTCTGGGTCGCTGATTCCGGATCCGAGGTCAGTTTGTCTACAGTGTGTCCCAGGATAGATGTAACAAGAGGTGTAATGGACCAAAAATTTTGGAATTTTAGAATGGTATTTGGGGATTGAGTACTGCTTGTTGTAAAACTAAAGTATACCAAAAATGACTTGATTTGGTGTTCTACAGGGTGTTTATAAGCAAAGTTGTAAAAATCACCACTAATAAAGTACCTTTATTTTTCAAAATATGAAAAAATTCCACTAAGAAAAGTTATTTAGAATGCAATTTTATACCTCTATACCTTTCAGGAATATAAAATTATTTTTTTGAAACTTCCCATTTTTTGCGAATTAAGAGTTGAATTCATATTTAAAGTTGTGTAGGAGCAAATGTTAATCATCTGCTTTTCTCATAGCCTACTTTTAGCTTCTACATAACTTTAAATATTAATTCGCAAAAAGTAATTTCTATGCAGTTTTAATAGAATGGTTCAAAATAAAATACTTTATTGAAAAAATGGGAAGTTTCAAAAAAATAATTTTATATTCCCTTTTAAAGAGGTATAAAATTGCATTTTAAATAACTTTTCTTAGTGGAATTTTTTCATATTTTGAAAAATAAAGGTACTTTATTAGTGGTGATTTTTACAACTTTGCTTATAAACACCCTGTAGGACACCAAATCAAGTCATTTTCGGTATACTTTAGTTTTACAACAAGCAGTATTCAATCCCCAAATACCATTCCAAAATTCTAAAATTTTTGGTCCATTACACCTCTTGTTACATCTATCCTGGGACACACTGTAGACAAACTGACCTCGGATCCGGCATCAGCGACCAAAAAACCTATATATATATTAAATCGAAGTCCCAGAATAAGCCTACTCATTTCGAAAAGGCGAGTTTATTTCACGGCTTTTTCATAATTTGACCTTGAAATGACCCTAAGAGGGGGGGGTGGGGTTGGTTCCGTTTGTGGTCGAATCGACTCTAAATTGACCCTAGACTGTTAAAAAACATTTTCTTTTTTCTTTTTGCCAAATTTGAGGGGGCCGAAAACCGGCCTTATTGACCCTCCCCCTTTCTTGGCTGGATGCATTTTTTTTTTTTTTTTTCGATAAAAAAACAATACATTTTACAAAAATGCATGAAATAATAATAATAATAAAAGCTTTTTATTGATATATACATAACACATACATACATATCAGAAGGCCATCGACCGAGGTCCTTCAGCCTTAACTTTAAATAATATCACAAAATAATTTTTATCACCACTTAGTGTGACCAAATGGCAGTTTTTTATGAGAAAAGAAAATCGAAAATCCCATTTTTAAGGAAAATAATAAATACTTTTATTTGTAATTTTCCATAATAGTTTATGTTCACAAGACCTATAATTTCACCAAATTCAATCAATAAAAAACATATTTTTTAGTAACTTCGGTTTATGGAAGGAATATTAGAAATTCTCGTGGTTTTATTTTTTTCTGCAAAAAAGCAACATGGCAGACCGGATTTGGATCTACGCAGTTTTATCCATAATTTATTTACAAACATTTTGATCTTTATTTGACCTGATCCGATAAGTGAATCAAGAGATATTGAAAAAAAAACGGAACAAAAACGTTTTTCAAATTTAAATTTAATTTCTAAAAAACGCTCACGTTCCAGATCGGACAAAACTTTATTGTAACTTCCTGATAACATTGCATCCTCCCCCTCCCCCCCCCCCCCCTTCAAACAATTGTTAAAATAAATCGCATTTTTGATGTTTAGTTTTATTCGACCATTTGTTCACGTGCATGAAATATGTTTGTTATTTTTCGTAAATTGATTCAATTTGGAAATAATTTTTTTAACTTTATTGCTACTTATGTGTTTTTCATATATTTCATTTATTTTACTAATTAACAAAATTAACCGTATTAATCTCATCAATTCATGTAGACAACGACAGAATATGACTTGGAAGAGAGTGAAGATATATACCCCAGAGAAGATATCTCAGAGGAAAGTAGAGAATATTCCCCACCAAGGCAGGTAGGCAAAATTGCTTATTCACAAACATATTTGTTCATATCCTAGAATAATTCATTTTATAGCTATACGAGGTATTCCAAATTAATATCGATATAGTGTAATGGGAGATATGAGTGCATATTAGTATTTGCAATTTTTGAAATCGTAATATCTCGCGAAAAATCATTCATAGGAAAACATCCCCAATGTTATCTATTTTTGGGATATAGGATTTGTGATTTTTAACAAAAACTTCAGTTCACCTGATTTTTGGAACACGCAGGTTAAGTTAAAAGTAAAATAGCAAATTAAAAATAAAACAAATTCCTGGAATAGTAATAAAAGATACAGACAGACCTAAATTAAAAATTTCAGTATTATGTTCCTTATTCACAGAATTTTTTAATTTCAGAATAATCAGTTATTTTATATTCACTTTCTGTCTAGGTTAGCCCACCAAGAAAAACTGAGGTTATAAGAAGGAGTTACACCCCAGAGCCAGAATTTATTGAGAGAAGGAGGAACAGTTACGAAAGGGATTCTCCAAAACAAGTAAATTATTATGATGTAAGTTTTGTTTGTTTCATCTTTTCAACTTCTTCCTATCCATAATTTGTGTATATAAAAAAATGTATTATTGGGCAAAAGTAACGTCTAAGAGATCTTATTTAAAAATCAGTTAATTGATAAAGGTTTAATATTTGTGTTTCAGTAGTTAAGTAAGGCCGAAATGAGACCAAACCCGTCAGTAGAGTAGCAATCAGAGTTCTGTGTGACGTCATCATTCCGGAAGCCCCGCGGGGGGGCGCAGGTGCTAGATGATAGATCCTATTATCTAGGTTGTAGTGTGAGGTGGGATCTTCTTAGATGATAGGTCCTAGGACCTAATGGGAGGGGGGAGATCCAATCCCCGAGCTTAGATAATAGATTATAGCTAAAGATAAGAGATTATATCTAAGAGGGCGTGGCTAAGAGTATATAGGATGTATCTAGTAATAAAAGAAGTATATAGGATGTATCTAGTAATAAAAGAAGTATACAGGGTGTATTTAGTAATAAAAATAAGTATATCAGGTGTACTAGTGATATGGTGTATCTAGTAATAAAAATAAGATGGCTGCCGTTTATTGTTTATAGTTATTGACGAATAGTATTGCATGTTTACGTTAGAGGGCGTTAGAGGTTAAGAAAAATGGCTACAGACGTCCATCATTGAGTTTAAATAGACAAGTCTTATATATGAAATAAATATTCATCTACTTCAATACGTAAATTTTATATTTGAATGTTAAAACTGTGACCAAATGCAGAGACGTTATCGGATTCCAGGAAATTGTTAATGTAAATAAATGCGACTGTCTACGGCTATATGTATATTTAAAACGTGATTAATTGTCTTTAGATAACAGCATCCGACGGTTATAATACAATGACTAATAAGTCACGTGATCTATTATAAGGAGCGTCTCGGGGTTTGGAGAGAAATAATGTAAACAATGAAATCATCATATTTTTTCCCATATTTTTCTGCTTACACGATACGAAAAGTGGGGGTGGAATACAGCATAAAAGTAAAGACCTGAGATCGCTGCATTCATTCACAATCTTAAAGTCGATATATACAAGCAGCAGCAGCAGCAATGTCTTTCACAAAAATTAATGTTGAAGCTCATGTCACGCCGTTCATGAAAATCTATGAGCTGGAAGTCGATAGAAAATATAAAGTGCTAGATATATATAAAGCACTTTCACCGTATGGTATCCAGGTCCAAGTAATCCTCGAAAATTGTAAAGTGAGTCTACCAGCCAGATACTCACGCATTATTTCTGATGATGATATGGTAACGCTACAACAAACCATTATACTAAAAGAAGTGTACTTGGTATATAGAGGGCTAGCAGGCACGACTACTAACATTGAATTCATCGAGTCCTAAAGATGGATCCCGAAACATATAAGAAGAGGTTACAGCAATTTATGAACAATTTAAAATTACTCGGAGAAGACGTTAAGTACGTTGAAGTTTTACGTACATTTCAACATGTCAGTATCCAGCCGAAGAAGTCCAAGAACAGTTCAGTTCAGCGAGGACGTTAAAATTCATCACATTTACCATTGGAGCTATGCCCATAGAACTGCTAGATGTGGTAACTGGATGCAAGACGCCCGCGATCGAGATCGTTTTCAAATTAAAATATTACGATACGCTCAAATAATTAATCCAGTACTTGAACATAAATATTCTGTTATTATATCACAAAACATGTAACCTCTTTCTTATATGTATTAATAAATTAATTTAAAAAATGGTTGACTATTATTACCCATTTCCTAATTAAATGAAGAATTCAGATTTTTTTTTTTCAAGTTTATTGTAACGAAAATGTTCATGCTACATTTTATGTCTTTTTTAATGTCGAATTTAAATATGCAATCAAAAAAATTAAATCTTAAAAAATAAAGCCAGCCCAGGCAAAAAATGAAAAAATTCATATTTTTCAAGTTTATTGTAACGAAAATGTTCATGCTACATTTTATGTGTTTTTTAATGCTGAATTCAAATATGCAATCAAAAAAATTAAATCTTAAAAAATAAAGCCACCCCAGACGAAAAATAAAAAAATAATTTAATTTTTATAATATATTTTATTTATCTGAACGCATAATACAGTAATAAAGCTTATATATGTACATGGAATACATAACCTATAAAAATAATAGCAATAATAATAATAATAATAATAATAATTAATATAAGTGCATAAAAATTAAACAATGCTACTTTTTTCAATCCAACTGTTATGGGAACTGTCAAATCCAAGCCATTTAACGAAAACCTTATTTCCTTTCTTCCTTAAAACTTTTTCAACGAGATACATGTCTGAATGTTTAACCTTCTGCAGTTCTTCAGTATAGAAGCATCCTTCTATTGGCTGTTTCCGTGCATCGGTCAGTAAGTATGTTATGGGGCTGGTATAATTAATTTTTGAAATAGTAAATATTTCATTAGACCAATTAGGAGTATAACCTTTATCGAACACGCCTCTGTACTTGCTTATTCTCACATGATCGTTAATTTTAAATTTAGGTAATTGTGAGTATGTAATTGTAGGATAATTGTAAACGGATTTCAAGAGTATTTTTTCATTCTTTTTATTTACATCTACAGGTTCATGCCGATGGTACGATGCCTAGTATTATTATATTTCTTAATAATATCAGCAAGTAAATTATACCACCGAAAAGAACCATTTATACTAAATTCTTTATACATCATAGATTTTATAGTCCTATTTACGCGCTCGACTACTGAACATTTTTTAGTGCTATACGAAGAATAATGATTAATTTTATATTTTTTCATTAATTTTTGAAAATTAATATTATAAAATTCGGTTCCATTATCAGTCTGTAAATTGACGGGGATTCGTTTATCTGCGACTAATATTTTTTCCATAGCTCGAGTAACATTTACGCCGGATTTAGATTTAACTGGTTCAGCCCATACGTACTTTGAAAAAACATCAATTACAATGAGAATATATTTATAATTTTTATTGTAATTAGCATATGGAATCATTTCGACTAAGTCAGCCTGAAGCAATTCATTTAAACCTCTAACTACGACTTTTCGTCTCTTAAAGTTAATTCTAGCCGGCTTATGTATTTCATTAACAATATCTCTTTTTATAGCAGACATGTTTACAGTTCAACAATAATTTACGTACTGTTAAATTAATCCAGCGGTTCGATTATTTTACTTTCTAATAGTTCCTCTAAAATTCTATTTATTTCATTCGTATGACTTGAATTGCCTGCCTCCTGTGAAGCTATCAAAAGCCTAAGACGATCGACGAGTTCATTAGGATCGTCCCAATATACGTAATCAATAGCATTATCGGTGACTTGCATCATTAATTCGCCGCCTTTTACTTTACCAGGAGCACGTTGTCGAGGTTCGCGAGCGTAAAGCATCGGTTTAATAATATGCAGGTACTTCCAGCTCTTACTACCGGACTTTTGCTTTTCAGAATCATAATTTCTCTTATGTGCGCTAGTCCTTTTTACAATATCAATGTACTGTTTCTTATCATCATAGTTATAGTGATGCGAACGTTTTTTAAATAGTAATTCATAAAGACCGCGAGTGCCCTGATACTCTTTATTATTTATTATTAAATTGTCACCGTCAAACTGAATGGCAGAATTTCCAATATAATATTTATCTTCTTCGGGATTATATCGTACACCATATCGAAAATCATGTGTATTTTCAGTATCATGCATCATCTCAGATATATACGTTTTAGGCAGATCGCTAAATTTCTCAAGATACTTCTCATCTGACTGGTCGCCTTCTTCAGAGTCGACAATCGACGGCGACGGTGTAATATTAATATTTTTTTCATCCTCTGAGGGTTCAGACTTTTTCTTAATGTTTAAATTCTCGTCCGTCTCAAGCTTGATATGTTTAGCTATCGAATGTAAAGGTGCGGTTATTGGGGCAAAAGACTTTTCGATTTGCAGATCGTGCATTTTGAGTGCCTCTAATTTGCGCTTTACGGCTTTCCGAGCTTCGATAATTTTATTAGTAATGTCCATGTCGACAGGTGCGTCAGATAACATGTGTAATTATCAACTGATTGAGATAGTAAAATCACAGGTATATATACTCGTCAAACCCCTTTCTGTATCGGCCATGTTTGATATCGCTATCTTTATCTATCACTAGGAATCCGTATTTATCTTTCCAGCATAACGAGCACATATGTTTGAAATCCTCAAAGCTCATATCGGTATTAACGTGATCGGAATATACATGTCTAAGATTCATGTCATCCTGCTTGAATAATATCAGTAAATTTGCATTGTCTCTTATCAGATGTTTCGGAATGCGAGTATAGGTCTGACAGAGATAGAAGCTGTCTATCTGTTTATGCCGCCCCATGCTAAAGTAGTCACGCATCACACTTTGATTGTCGCAAGCTACGTCATCAAATATAAAAATGGAATTAATTTTAGCTTGCGCAGGCGTCATTATTACATCGCTATCCTTGAATTCATGATATCCCACGATCGAGCCGAGTACTTTTCTAAGATATTCATATTTAGGCTGGTAGAGAGATTTCGAGTAGACGTAAACATTCTTGAAACGCAAGCCGTGTGGATGAGTCAGCAGGCTTATCACGATGTTTGTTTTCCCACAATTTGAAGGTCCGCATATGATACACCTGATGCTGTCGGGTAACAGAGGACCATGTCTACTATCTTTTTTCACATGACTATCGAAATCGAGATTATCGATTTTCAGACTGTTACCTGTCTTGATGAAACGCATGATTGACACTGAGGTATTTCCACCAGGAGTTTAAGTATAAATAGCTTTCGGTCACCTGTAACACCTCAGTCTACTATTACATGTGATAGAGGTAACATGGCTGTAAACGCTCTCATAAATAAATTACCTTTCGAAGCCCATATCCCTGGCTATCGTTTCTGCGGCCCGGGTACTAAATTAGAAAAAAGACTGGCGCGAGGAGATCGCGGAATTAATGGTCTAGATGAGGCGTGTCGTGACCACGACATACAATATTCTAAAGTCAATGATGTGAAAGGACGGCATATTGCCGATAAAGAATTGGCAAAACGTGCTCTGAAGCGTGTATTTGCTAGGGATTCGTCCATCGGAGAAAGAGCGGCAGTAGCCGGTGTAGCAGGCATCATGAGTGCTAAAGTTAAATTAGGCTTGGGATGTAAAAAAGAAAATGTGGCGGTACGATGACGTTTAAAAAAATATCCAATAAAATTCGTAAACTAGTACGTGGAGCTCCCTCTGTCGGGGATGCTATTAAAAAGGCCTCTCGTGCAGTACAGCGTATTAAAAAAGATAAAAAAATATCACCGATGGCTGCTCGCGTTATTCCTATACCGAAGACGGGTGGCGTTCTACCGCTAATACCAATATTTGCCGGACTTAGTGCTCTGGGAGCGCTAGCCGGCGGATCTGCAGGTATAGCGAAAGCTGTAAGAGATTCTCAGGCGGCAGCCTCCCAGCTTAAAGAATCTAAACGTCACAATCAGGCTATGGAGAGTATCGCCCTAGGTAAGGGACTCTATCTTCGTCCCTATCGAACGGGACTTGGACTATACATGAATAAAAACACCAACAGCAAGTGACTAGTAAAATTACCAAATCGGGCGCTCACCGACGTGGATCTGAAAAAATATGTTAAGATGTTAAATATACCTAATTTTCGAGGAATATTTATGCGAGACCGACTACCTAAACGCGTACATAAAATTGAGACGGGCATTGTGAACTTGGATAGTGATAGCGGTAATGGTACTCATTGGACTGCATACTTTAAGAACGGTTCGAAAGCCGTTTATTATGATAGTTTTGGTAATTTACAGCCTCCTCTCGAATTAATAAAATATTTAAATTGTTCTATTGAATACAATCACAAGCAGTATCAGTCTTATGACACAGTAAATTGTGGACATCTGTGTTTACAATTTCTATATAATGCGTCATGCTTTTAAGTCACGTTCATTCTCAGAGCTAACCTTGAAGCCGCAACATGTCTTGTACGTTTACATTATCCGGCAAATCATCTAATTTAACCGCGCACTTTTCCCCACCCATAGACCTTGAAGACGGCGCTGAATATTCGCTTGCTTTAATAAATTTCGAGGCGTATAACTCCATACCGAACATAGACGCTACAAATAATCATATATATTATGATACAGACGATAAGTTTATAAAAATTCCGGAGGGCTCGTATGAAATAGAAGATATAAATAATTACGTAAGAAAGCATTTTATTCTGAATCATGGTAACGATAGTCATATTTCTATAGTATCCAATAAAAATACGTTAAAAGTGGAAATAAAATCCAATAAGATGATAAATTTTGAAAAGGCCGGCGGTATTGGCAGTTTGTTAGGATTTACATCTCGTCGTCTAAAACCGCTCGAGAAACATATATCTGATTTCCCGGCAAAAATTCAAAAAGTAAACGCTATATGCGTGGAGTGTAATCTCATCACGGGCAGTTACATGAATGATAGATCTGTACACATTATTCATGAATTTTTTCCTAGCGTGCCTCCCGGCTATAAAATAATAGAGTGTCCCGCTAATGCAATTTACCTGCCGATTAATAAGAGGCATATAGATAGCATATCAATTAAGATAGTCGATCAAGACGGTGATCTTGTTAATTTCCGTGGCGAGGTCATCACGGTAAGACTGCACTTGAAGAAGAATGGGTCTTAGTTTCCGAAATAGTTTAAAAGGAACACCTGCTCGCGCTCGAAACAGTTCACCTGCAACCTTCAAGGTGTTAACATCTAAAAATAGACGTTTTCTTTACTCTCTCGGTTACAAAGTGCTAATATGAATCCGAATATTTTAAACGTGTTTGAGAAGCCTACGTTTGAAACCGCGATAACTAATTTTGAAAATCATAGTCATGGGCCATATTCAATCAGAAATTTAAATAATAACGACGAAATTCGTATACCCATTCAGCAGCAGGATGTGTATACTGCGCCGTATGCTAGTTCGCTGTATATGCGGGGCCGGTTACTTAAAGAGGATGGTACGGTTTCGAACACAGCGGTCTTTGATAAAATGGGGTTATTGTATCTGTTTGACGAGATACGATACGAAGTGAGCGGTAAAATTGTGGACAGCAGTAGAAATCCAGGCCTCGCGACTGTTATGAAGGGATATGCATCATTCACTCCGAATGACGCGAATCACTTAGAAAATGCTGGGTGGACTGATGTGGATGATAATTTTGCAGACGAGAACGGTTACTTTGACGCATGTATACCTTTAAAAATATGTCTGGGGTTCGCAGAGACCTTTGAAAGAATTATTTTAAATGTCCGTCAAGAGCTGGTACTCGTTCGCAGTAGTATTGATACAAACGCAATCATAAATCTTGTAGCCGATGAAAATATTAAAGTAGAATTGGAAATCGTTCAATGGCGTGTACCACACGTGACTGTATCTGACGTTGAGCGATTAAAATTAATGAAATATCTAGAGAGGAATATCGATTTGCCTGTACCGTTTAGAAGCTGGGAATTACATGAATACCCCATGCTGATGGAATCGCAGACGCATACTTGGAATATTAAAACTTCGTCTCAGTTAGAGACACCGCGATATATTATTTTCGGCCTTCAAACGGGTCGTAAAAATGCAGTCGCTAAACGTATGAGTGAATTTGATCACTGCGAGTTGACTAATTTTAAACTTTTTTTAAATTCGGAATCATATCCCTATGATAACTTGAATATTAATTTTGAGAAGAATTTCTGTGCTACTCTGTATGAAATGTTCTGTCAATTTCAGAAATCTTATTATGAGAAAGAAAATGAACCTCTGCTTACTAAATATAAATTTAAAACTAAAGCTCCTCTGGTAGTTATCGACTGTTCGTGTCAGAATGAGGTTGTAAAGTCGAGTGCAGTGGACATTAGGCTGGAATTTAGCACTAATAAAAATATTCCGAAAGACACTGCTGCATATTGTCTTATAATTCATGATAGATTGATTTATTACAATCCTTTAACCAGTATAGTTCGTCCATACTAATATGTATATAATAGACGTGCAGGGCTTCCAGCATAAAAAGGAGTTAGCTTTTACATGTAAAGAAATTTCAATTTTTAATATTACCGATGTCTCGTGTGTACATCAGATAATTAAACCGACTGTTAGTTACGGGCTTCTTACACACAATATTCAGAAGCAAATTAATTGGATAACTGATCATGTGCACGGTCTCCGATGGTCCACGCCTTATGATAATCTCCGGTACGGCGACCTGCAGGACTTCATCGACAGCCACGTACTTGGAAGAGAAGCAAAAGTTTATGTCAAGGGACTGGAAAAGAAGCGATGGCTTCAGCATTATCTGTCTAATAATAATAATATTATAGACTTATATAATTGTAATAATATGAATAGTTTAATGTTAAATAATTTAGAATATCATTGTCATAAACATATTAATAATCATTTACGCTGCTCTAGGCAGAATGTCTACTCGATATATCAGTGGTATATTGTAAATAAAGATAAGGATTTTGAATAAACAAATTTATGCTAACCATACTGGCTTTTATTTCTGTATACATGTGTGCGTGTATGAATGACGAGTGGGGTGGGGGGCAGAGAGGGAGAGAGAGAAGTGGGGGGAGAGCTCTTGCCTCGAGTCAGAGCGCGGTGATCAGTTAGACGTTGCAAAGATGCACAATCAAACGGGGCTCAGAGAGCTGATAGCGGGCAATATTTGCCAATGTTCGATGTGCCAAGTCCCACCGGAGGGCTGGAGGTACCTGGGGCTGCCTCAGCCCCAGGACCCCGTAACGCCACCACCACCACCACCACAGGAGATGCCCCGGCTGATGCTCTTAGCCGACATCATGAAAGGTATTTAAAATATTTTTTCTGTTTCGTATAACTCAATACTTATAGATATTTTTTTAAATTGTTACAGACTCCATTGAACTCAGAATTTCTTCGGAGATTTGGAGAGGTCGATCTGTCAGCCGGCGAGACCAATAAATTTCTTTTTTAAATTAACATACGATCTGCCCTCCCGCCGGATAGCCAGACCAGTGTTTTTATTATTTTATTAATTCTACACAATTTTAATTATAATTTTTTTATATTAATAAAAAATGTTATTAATAATCTTTTTTTTATTTCAATGAGTTGATAGCATCTCATACTTATTAAGTGTCTGAACAGCTCGAACAGCTCCAACAGGTGTAACAGGTACCGTACCTGTTACACCTGTTGGAGCTGTTGGAGCTGTTCGAGCTGTTGGAACTGACCATATATAATACACGTATATGTATATGTATATGGGCTGCTTGAACAGCTCCAACAGCTCCAACAGGTGTAACAGGTACCGTACCTGTTACACCTGTTCGAGCTGTTGGAGCTGTTCGAGCTGTTGAAACTGACCATATATAATACATGTATATGTATATGTATATGGGCTGTTTGAACAGCTCGAACAGCTCCAACAGCTCCAACAGGTGTAACAGGTACCGTACCTGTTACACCTGTTGGAGCTGTTGGAGCTGTTCGAGCTGTTGAAACTGACCCTATATATTACATGTATATGTATATGTATATGGGCTGCTTGAACAGCTCCAACAGGTGTAACAGGTACCGTACCTGTTACACCTGTTCGAGCTGTTGGAGCTGTTCAAGCTGTTGAAACTAACCATATATAATACACGTATATGTATATGTATATGGGCTGCTTGAACAGCTCCAACAGCTCCAACAGGTGTAACAGGTACGGTACCTGTTACACCTGTTGGAGCTGTTCGAGCTGTTGGAGCTGTTCAAGCTGTCTCACCTGCCTCTCTCATGATCATCATGTCAGGATAGGTATTAGGAAATAAAAACACCCATTTTATAAATAATTTAATTTATTAAATGTAAAATATTTATATTACAATACTTTAATACTAATTACAAAAAATGTAGACGAACTATGTCAAGCGTCTTAACATAATCTTCTAAGGTAGTCGATGGCCAGTGCCCGCTGTCTGGACCAGAGCTCCAACCAGTCGGCTGCCCAGAGCGACCTTTGGATATATTATCCTCCAGCCATTTTATTAGCTGCTTATGCTCTTCATTGAAATTAATATCTAATTTGAAATGTATATTATTCCTACCAATTACTCGAAACAAAATTTCAAGAAATTCGTATTGTGTAAAGTAAGCTGCCTCGCAAAATGCTTTATTAATCGACCAATCAATACTTTTATAATTATCAGAAATATTTTTAGCCGGGTACGATTTCGAATAAAAATCAATTGACATATAATCATCATTACACGTTAATAATTCTAAAAAAATTCTAAAATAACTATTATTCGCGGCGGGATAATGTCTGTTAATTACTTCTCGTAATCGATACACGGTAAGGTGAGTAATACATTCTCTTTGGAAAATATATTCCAACTGTTGAATAAAAATATCGTTTTGAAGTTTTTTCGTAAATATTTTTTTCATTAAATCGAAATTAGAACTATCTCTTAAAGCCATCCAGTATAAAGCTTTGTCCGGTATAACAATCTTTTCTAAAATTTTATGAACTAATTGATAATTACCCCGATTCAATGCATTTTGAATGTACCTCTCATATATGTCGCGAGTGATAAGTACAAGCTTGTACTGCAATTCTTTTTCTAACCCGTCCATCGCGATCAAAGTCTCTAAAGTAAATGAATCCGAACGGCTACTGCCAAGCGCTTCACTGCGTCGATGACGTCATCTGACGAGCCGAGACTTGTTGGAAATTATATCCCCAAGGTTTCGTATCGGTATTTATATAATTTATAATTCTTTTATCATCATACGGACTGAGTGCCACCTTATTCTGTTTGATGGTATATATTTCATGTTTCTTTGATCGAATTAATCGCTGCTCTTTGGTCAAAATTTCTTTATTAAATAGACAATTCGTAAAGTCTTCAAATGTAATTTTTCTGATTACCGAACGCGAGAGACCCTTGATTTTTTTATTTACCGACACACCCTCCACTTTATAACTATACATTTTTGCACGGAGTCCTACGAATTCTGTCATTACGCGCCCTTGACATTCGTCTTTCATTACGCCTAGTACCTTCTTATTTGCATGAGGTATTCCGTAGACATTGTCTACAGGATAATCCGATGTGTCGAACTGATGGATGTCTTTTTTAATGTACTTGTATATATCAACGTCGCTAAATTCGTAAATTAAACTGTCTGTGTCCGTGTAAAGTAGTTTGGCTTGCTCACCGAATTCTTTTTTAATATAATCATAATGAAAATCGTAAAGAATAATTTTTGAAAGATCTAAAATGGCGAACCCCACATATATTGGCTTATCGAATTTAATTTTTAGTCGATTCATTTCAATAATAATCATATCCTCGCCGAAGACAGTCGAACTGTGAAAGTTCGGTTTCGCGAGCAGAGACTTGGCGCCCCATCTCCCCTCCCATTTAGTTACCAATTTAACATCTTTGTGCTTGCGGACATTCTCCATTGTCTTTCCGAACACCGCATTGATCATTAGCTTATAGAAATTTTTCTGAAACTCGTTACTTGCCTGTTTTCGTAAATCCGTATTTAAATCAATGTATTTCTTTAGCCATCGCGACTGTTTAAATTTTAAAATTCTATGTACCGTCTTGAGTTTTAATCCGCGTTCTAAACATTTTTTTAAAGTCCTATAATGCATTACATATCGCGTTTTATCTAACAGAGTGGTCATTAATTTTGAATGTTTTGAACCGGGCGGCACCATATGTTCTGGACACATCGGGAGATCCTTATGTAGCTCATGTAATTCAAGTGGATACTCGATATCTACTTCCAAAATATAACCGATGTCTGACTCGTCCGATAAATTTGGAATATCTAAGGCATAAAATTGTTCGACGGGCACCCACTCGAAAGCACCTGTAGGTAGCGGAACAGACATCCCGGCTCCATACATGTTATTGATGTCAAAGTACATGATGTGAGTCTCTCTTTCGTCGGGATTAAACGCATCCCCCATGTACTTGTTGTTAGCTTTCGAATATCTGTTAGATACCTGCGCTACACCGCCTCTCACGCCTTTTTCGATCATCAGTATCATATCAATGTCTGTGAGAAGCTCTAAATTTTCTTTAGTTATTTTTAACATCGCGTCGAATGCCAGCCCCGGAGCAGTATAATAATTTAAAGCGTCAAGTCCGTACGTCTGTATGCATGTCTCGCGGAAATTTTCAAATATATCAGCTAGCAGTAATACATCTGTTTTTAAATATATATCGGAATATTCCCCTAATGTCTTAATATCGAATTTATTCCAGATATTCATAGCGTGGTTATAATCGTCCTCTGTTATGTTTTCGTCTGTCAGTTTACTGTAAAATTCTTCTTTAGCCGGTAGAGATGTCTCGTCTAATTTTTCCCAAGAATTTAAATAATCATAAGGAAAAACACCTTTCCGCGTTAATAATTGAAATTGTTCATCATTATTACAGTACGATTTAGTGATTCGTTTCTGGTCATCGTCGAGATAGGAAGCTAGTTTTTCGATTTTGTCTGCCATAAACCTAAACGAATCAATAAATCTTAGTTTAATTTTCGTATCTTTAACTCGTTTAGTGAAAGAAATGTATTTTTCCTTATTAATCGGTAATAATGAAATTTGTCCGTCAAATGCCGTTGCTAGCTGTTTGATTATCAGGTGGCCATCGTAACCCGATAAACAATGAAATATAACCGGAATCACGTGACTATCTTGATAATTAATGTTACATCTCATATGCGCCGGTCCCCTATAGTACCCAGTTAAATGATTGTGATCGGCTACTTTAATGTCCGTCTCTTTGAAGGACCCCTCTAATTTTTGCTCTGCCCAACAAAAACAGCCCTGACGATGTGAGCATAATATTAATTAAGAATTGTTATGAGAATTTATCAACTCCTTTGTTAAATATGATAAACTTGTCACTTTTGGAAGGTAAAGTACCGATGGATATTAAGGTTACTACCATTATACCTGTTCCAAAGATTCCAAATTCAATAAAAGCTAGTGATCTGCGACCAATTAACCTGATAAATGCAATGGGGAAAATTCTTGAAAAAGTAGTCTGTGAACAACTAGTAGCTTTCTTGGAAAAAAATAAAGTATTAACAAGCTTCCAATCTGGTTTTCGTAGCAAACACAGTTGTGAAACAGCCGTACAATGTGTGTTGCATGAATGGAAATTAAGTCTGGAAAAAAATCAAGTTACCCTTGCAGTATTTCTAGACTTGCAACGTGCGTTTGAGACGATAGATAGGGCAAGGCTGTTAATGAAATTAGAAAATATAGGTATTGATGGTATTGCATTACTATGGTTGACTGACTATTTGGATAATAGATGGCAGAAATTAAAATTAAATAATATAACATCTTCTAAAATAAGTAATAATACTGGAATACCGCAAGGCAGCGTATTGGGGCCACTATTATTTTTGGTGTATATAAATGACATAGTGGAGGTTATAGATAATTGTAAAATACATTTATTTGCTGATGACACCCTAATCTATGTTAGTAGTGTAAATAGTAGTGATTGTTTCACAATAATAAATAACACACTGGAAAACGTTAACAGGTACTGCTGTATTAATCTACTCAAGGTTAATTCACAAAAAACTAAGTGGATGCTTATTGGAACAGGAGCAAATTTAATAAATAGACGCGTAATTCATATTGGTACAGATGAAATCGAGAGAGTTACAAAAATTAAATATCTGGGAGTAATTATTGACAACCAATTATCATTTAAAGATCACACTAAATATATATGTAAGACGATAGGATTCAAAATAAATTTCTTAAGCAGATGCAGTGGTTATTTGAGCTACTGGACCAGACTTACAATATATAATACATGCATATTGCCCCATTTTAATTACTGTTCTTCAATTCTATACCTTTTAAATAAAAATGAAATGGGTAGACTTCAAAAGCTTCAAAACAGAAGTATGAGAATAATTTTAGGTTGCTGTAGACTGACACCTATCAGATTTATGTTAAATACACTAGGATGGCTTTCTGTAAAAAATTATGTAACATTTTTCACTATGGTGTTTATATATAAAATTAAAAATGACTTAACTCCCGAATATCTGCAGGATAAGTTAGTTTGTAATACAGATATTCATAGTTATAATACTAGAAACAATCTAAACTTTCACTTGCAAACATACAGGAAAAAATCCACCCAAAATAGTTTATTCTATAAGGGATTAAGTGAATATAATAATCTGCCACTAAGTATTAGTAACAGTCCCACATTAAATATATTCAAAAGTAGACTTAAAACGTATTTGTTGGATGAGTAGCTGCTTGTATAGTTTGTCAAACCTCCCAATTAAAAACTGAATTAACTGCCTTAATCTTGATGGGATATCGGTTGCTGTACTACTATTGTTATTCTAGATGCTCATTGTGTAATTTTATAGTGTGACGTATAAAATTTATCTGTCTGATGATTTGTTTTATATATATATTGTTTTATATCTATATGATGTTTCTGTGTATTCATGATGTATTAGTCTTTTTGGCTAAATAAAGGATTTATATATATAGATATGACAGACCTGCGCGAGATCGAATTCATTTTTTTGTGTCTCGTTTAACGATTCCATAGGTTTTATGTCGGACATGATTACATTAACTCGGTCTGAAATTTTTTCAAGTTCTTTAACAAACCAGTACTGACAGTCGGCGCCTCGGTACATTTTAAATTGAGATAGACTGTCATCATAGGAACATTTTAAGTAATACGTGACGCTAAAAGCCGTATGTTTCTGGTAATTTTGCGTATTTTGATTCGTGTTAGCATCACAGTCCTCTAAGATACATTCGAAATCGGCATAAATAGCGAACGGTACCCTTTCTTTATATCGGTAATTTTTAAATTTTAAAAACTTTTCATCCTCGTCGGGTAATTCAATTTTGCATGTATTAGTTTTCGAATTACAATCATTTGAATGTCGGTCTAGAAGTTCTTGAGTAGAGAAATGATTAAGACATCGGTTGCAGATAAATTTTTCATGTCCGTGTGAAGATAATTGTTTAGATAATAATCGGGACATATTCTTTATCCAAGCAAAATGATATTGCGTAGCATCAGTAAAATTATCGGCAGAATTCGTAGGAATCATTAATAAATTTACGACTCGTTCATAACTGTATTTACTTAAACATACCGGTAAAACTTCCCTTTTAACTACGGTGTATACGTTTATCGAAATATCATTTAAGCGTTCGAATTTTTTAATATTTCTTAATTCCATCGGAAATTCGATGCCGTCATATTTTAAAACTTCCTTAAAATGAGGATATGAAACAATTCTATCAACATGATTTTTAGCGGGGTATAATGCCGAAACTACTGACCATAAGAAGCAATATTCATCATTATTTTTAACGTTAACAACACACATTTTATTTTTTATAAAGCTTGGCATTTCAGCATATGTTGATAATCCCACTGTTATAGGACAATATTTATTAACATTTACTCTTAGCCCGATAATTTCCGATAAGGCCCAGCCTGAATCTTTTCCTTGAAAGTCTTCTAGATGTTTCAATAACCGTTCGGATACATTTTCTCTATACCATTCCTTTAAATCCGTATTTAAGTCTATCACTGTGTTCCTTGTAGCAAATGTTTTTAATTCCACTGTGCCATTAGTAGGCTGTACGAAGTTACATTCAAAAATAACATTTACTTTAATTAGCCCATCTTTTAAACATTTTTTAATTTGAATAGAGAAGCTCCTAAACGCTTTTTTAAAAAATAATACCGGTTCTTTAATTTGTACGTTAGTTATTATACCGGACTTAACACGATTTTTAAAACAAGATTCTACCTCTTGATATACTAAATATTTTCGTGCTGCCGGCTTTAAGGAACCGCCTAATATTTTATTGTTTAATTTTAATTTTTTCAATTGCTCTCGGTAGTATTTTAAAAGCGCTAAATTATTTTCCAATTTAAATATATTTTCACCTTTATTATCGATATGAATTTTGATTTTAATTGCCTTGGCTACTAGTTTAATATTGCTATTAATTATCGAAATATGTTGGTTGATTTCATCATCGGTCTTTAAGAGCAGCAATGATTTTTTAGTTAAATTAATTATATCAGTACTGAGTTTAGATACGGTCTCGGTAGACGACATACTGTTCCAATTAGACAACCGTTCACCGCGAGAGATAAACAGCTAATGATCGAGGTGGGGAGATGACGCTGCTTTTATACTCGGCGGTCGAGGGTCACGTGACTTTGCAGTGAACGATTTCTAAAAGGCCCCCGAATTTTCATAATCTGTTCGTCTTTTACATATAAAACAATGTTAAATTGCTATATCGCTGCGGGGTGGCTACATATTCCCATAAGAAACCATGTATTGTAAGACACAAAATTCTTCGCATGCATCTTTACCGTATACCTATCTTATGTTAGTAGGCTATCAGAAATGATTTCATTTGTTTACATTAACAATTTCTCGGAATCCGATAACGGCTCTGCATTATATTCTTATTACATTGAAATCTAAACGTAGAGAAGCGAACGAATATTTATCTTATATAAAACTCAGGCTAACAAGTCTAGACTTGTCTGAAAAGCGTTTATATTGGGTCTCGATATTTCCTTTGATCTAGCCGCTGTAGTTATCTAAAGGTAATTAATCACGTTTTAAATATACATATAGCCGTAGACAGCCGCATTTATTTACATTAACAATTTCCTGGAATCCGATAACGTCTCTGCATTTGACCGCAGTTTTACATTCAAATCTTAACATATAGAAGTAAATGAATATTTATCTCATAATTATAAGACTTGTCTATTTAATCTCAATGATGGACGTCAGTAGCCATTTTCTTAACGCTCACTAACGTAAACATACAATACTATTAGTCAATAAACAGCAGCCATCTTATTTTAGACACACCCTGTATACTCTTAGCCACGTCCTTTTAGATATAATCTCTTATCTAAGCTCAGGGATTGGATCTCCCATCTCCCCCCTCCCATTAGGTCCTAGGACCTATCATCTAAGAAGATCCCACCTCACACTACAACCTAGATAATAGGATCTATCATCTAGCACCTGCGCGCCCCCGCGGGGCTTCCGGAATGATGACGTCACACAGAACTCTGATTGCTACTCTACTGACGGGTTTGGTCTCATTTCGGCCTTACTTAACTACTTGTTTCCATTATGATTTATATTTCGATTTGCTAGTTTTGCTGTAAACAGAGATGGGTCGAGGAAACTTTCCACATTTGATAAAAGTCTGTAAAAGTCATGTAAATAATATAATTGTATGCACTTATTAGGTATCACAATGAAGCTTGTATCATTACGAATCAGATTTCACCATAAAATAGGCTATCAATATACCCAATGGAAAGTTAGAAGGAAAGCTTCCTGGAAACGTTCCGTTTTGAAAACTCCGAAAGTTTCCAGGAAGTTTTCCTTCTAACTTTCCATTGGGTATATTGCTAGCCTATTTTATGGTGAAATCTGATTCGTGATGGTGCAAGCTACATTTTGATATCAAATAAGTGTGCATACAATTATATTATTTACACGACTTTTACAGATTTGTATCAAATATGAAAAGTTTTCTCGACCGTCGACCCATCTCTGGTTATTACACATTGGAAGACAATGGCATACTCAATGTCATTATATTAAAATGATGATTAGTAATAAGCCATCTTTGGAAAAATAGCCAAAAATTGCCTAAGAATATTTTTAGCTAGTTTGCTTATTAGAAAGACCTCTCTTCATTTGACGCACTGCTTTCCATTCCTCTGATCTAGTCGCCTTACTTACTTTTGAGTATTTTTTATAAAATAGCCTCTGTATCTTTATGTGATTAATACAATCGTTTTCACTCTTAATTTGATTCATATTAAATATTTGCGCATACTAATATAATCACCTGATTAACAGAAATCACCCACGACTAACAACTCATTCGAGGAAACACAATCATGTGAAACCACAACATTTAAAGAAACCAAAATCGTTAATAGTCAATCAGCTAGTTGCATTAAGGTAGGTAATTTAGTATTAATCAACCATTATTTCATACTAACGAGCTATTTTTGTGTGTCAATCTAATTCATTCTATGTAAGCATTGCTGCATTAAATATACAGAGATTAAACACTTTGTATTGCTGGTAATAGCGTATATGAATTAAAAAAAACATAATCTGATAAAATAAACATCAATATTAATTATTTGTTGTATTGTATTAGAGTTACAATAGAAATTTCTGAATCAAGGTCAGGCTATCCAATCATTTAATTCTCTTGTTTTTTTTTAATATAATCATAGATAAAAGTATATAGGGTATAGATTGGCGATTCTCTCTCCGTTGACCAATATCTATTTGGGTTCGTACTATGAGCACCTGTGGCGATACTAGCGTTACATTTACACGTTCGGGGCTTGGGAGGTAAGATTTAAATTCATCGAAATATGGGTAAAGGCAGTAAACGATCACATGATCCAATACTCCTTCACGTGATCCAATATTCCTCGTTGAAATATCTCTTATCTTTAATTAAATAATAATTAAGTGTTTTGACCCATTGTTAACCAATTGTGTCAGAATGCAATTGGTAGAAACTGATGGTGATAACGATACTAATTAGAGAGAAAAAATATTTTTGAACAAAAATTTGTCACAAAATATGACCGACTATTTGTACAGAGTGGACCAAATTAGATGGGATTTGGGGTTTTCTCTAAAACTATGGCAGATAGATAAAAACCAATATAGGTGTCCTGAGCTCAATTTTCGAGAAACAGTGGTACAAACCACGATTATATATCTTTTTTGATTACCGAGCTACAGAGCATTTTTGGAAAAGTGGCTCAATTTCCAAGTGTCGAATCGAAAATCGAGTAACACATTCTTAAGGCACTTTTTTGAGTAGAATCCATTGCTGATAAGAAGTAAATTATGCATGCCTCGGTTTTCAAGATATAGAATAACTTGTGTTTTTTTAACACCCTGTAAATTATTTCATTATTCGATCACAACTTAAATTAGCTATCCAAAGATAATACCATATGTCATATTTATCTCTAGAAAAAGTGGTTAATTTTCAAAAAATTTAATATATTTGCGAGGAGGCCATGGAAAACTATTAACAACAACACATCTTATAATATAAAATAATTTTGCCAAAAATAGGAAAAACGAAACTACAATAAATGTTCCAATTGTTTTCGATTAACATCCATTCATTTTTGACACCTTCTCCTTTCAGCATTTGTTGCACTTCCAATCATGACAGGAGTTGTCCAAAACGCAGCTAATATTTTGTTTTCCAATTTTTCTATATTATTAGAAAGTTCTCTATATATAATATTTTTTAAATAACCCCAACCCCAAAGCCAAAAGTCGGCAGGGATTATATCGGGAGATCTAGCTGGCCACAAAATAGATCCATTATTTCCTAAAAATTAAATAATATCTAAACTACTTAGTTGTTTATTAAGGTCCAGTTAGCTAAATTAATTGTTAGTTATCAATTTAGTTAACTCCCCAAATTAAGCATTTAAATAATTTCGTGTTTTATTTGACGTATGACCTGGTGCACCATTGTGTTGGTAAATTAATCTTTCAAATTGTCTATCAGGCATATTTTCTACAAAGGACTCTATTTCCTGTCGTAGAATGTTAATAAAATTTTCGGTATTCAAATTACCGTTAAAAAAATGAGGACCTATTATTTGGTATTCGATAAAACCACACCATACACCAAATCCAAATCGTCCTTGACGATTAACTGTAGTGGTTACGTGCGGATTTTCATGAGCCTAATGGTGGTTATTATGCCGATAAAAAATTCCGGCACTGCTTATATGGGCCTCATCTGTCCATATACTTGTTCCTTCAAATCCTGGCACTTCGTTGTATTTACACAAAAACCACTGATAGAAATCGAGACTCCTTTGAAAGTCGTTTGGGTATAGATGTGACTAATCCTAATTTTGTAGGGTTTGAATTTGTTTTTTTTAAGCAATGCAACTCAGTTGTTTTTGGGATTCCTAAATTTTCCTGTATTTCGCGAGACGATACATTAGGAGTTTCTCTTACAGTTTCTAAAACAATATTTTCTACAGCTTCTCTGCTTTATTATATATTTTTGCTCGAGGTTTTACAAATGATCCAAACTCTTTTAAATTTTGTTGTAACCCTTTGAATATTTTTATGTCTGGCTGTCTCTTTTCTAGATATCTAAAAATATTGTTTAAGCGGCACTTTTGGCACAAAGTTTTGCTGTCTATAAGTTATCTATTAAAATAAAGCTCGGAAGCTAAATTTGAATCTTCTCTGCATTCTATAAAACACTTAATCATATCATATTTTCCACCATTACTAAATTGAACCATTTTTGACAATGCTCACTCTCAATTAACTCACAAATTAGTTTTTGACATTTACGATGATTTCGATTTTCTTTTTTTTACCATGGCCTTCTCAGTAAATATTAGAAATGCGATAAATATGCATAGATGTCAATGGAAGACAATTCGAACGTTTATTGTAGTTTAGTTTTCCTATTTTTGGCAAAATTATAAATGTTGTTTGTTGTTAATAGTTTTCGAAAATTAACCACTTTTTCTAGAGATAAATATGACATTATGATACACCCTATACTTTGTGTAAATAAAATAAGGAATATGTTTTAAAATGTAAGCTTGACATTTTATTCTAAAGTAGTCTGTATACATAAAATATGCTATTGATGGCTGACAATTAGACACATAACAAACACAACCTAAAAGTAGACTTTAATAACATCACAACAGGTAAATACTTAAAAACAGCGTACTTATACATAGCGAACCAGTCATCGGCACATTGACAGTTTGAAGTTTAACACGTGATAGCACAGATTAGTCGTAACACTATAAAGGAGGAGGGTCGATTTGGGCGGTTTTTGCCCAAAATTATTTTTGGATGAAAAAATCAGAAAACATATAGTGAAAAAGGCTCATTATATAATTGATATCTTTATTTTAAATAATGTTCAGTTTGTTAAGTTTATAGTATTCCGCATGAGTGTAATAAACATTATGTGGATGAGTCATTCAGACCATTTAGTGTTAGATTGGGTGAGCACAGGTACATTAGGAAGGATTTAGAAATCGAAGATTTGTGAACACGCTTGGGAGAACGGATATAGAATAAACTGGGACTCGACAAAAATTTTAACAAAAGTGGCAGATAGCAAAAAAAGAAAAATTAAAGAATCAGCTATAATATTATTGAACCATAAATGGGTGTCGAATTGTTCCTTAAATGTTTGCACAACCTGGCTGCCGATGTTAAAAGAAGAACTTAACAAACTCAACATTGTTTAAAATAATAATAGTAAGTATCTATGGATACTGAATATAACAAATATATTCTTAAAGCTGTGTATTTAATATACACAGCACACAAACATTATAATACGCTTTGAGAAAGGAAACAGATTCGTTTTCCGAAACGTCAGCAAAATACGTCATTTTTATATTTTTGTTCTTGTTCATTATTTGTAAAAAAAAACCTTCTAACTGCTCCTTTGACGTAAAAGTCACAGGCGTAGAGGTTATTTTCCAGTAAAATACTGGATAATTATATTATTTTGGAGATTTCACGGACATTGTCTAGAAAAAAATATATGTGGCGGAGCATTCCAATAAGAAACAGAAAAATTTTAAAAAAGCCACAACCAACATTTAGACAATACACCTAATAACTGCATTACTTATATTTTTCCTTTTGTAATCTAAAATATATTAGTATTGAAATTATTTGGTACACTCTAGATTTGCCTAATATTTTTCTTATTGTTTGAGAACAGGTTAGGTCATGATCTAAACATACGTGGCCTGCCTATTCCCTTGAATCCCCTCAAGAAGCGTGACCTAAGAGAAAGCTAGCTTTGCAGGGATATTTCTGATGTCATGTGCATAAATAGGTTGAACTGATTGTCTAGTTATAAGTGGTTATTTTAATCCACCTTTACCCCCAATACCACCAAACTTAAAGTACAGCGGAATGGGTGTGACATAAAAAGCTGTGTCAAAATGACACGTGCGCAGTTTGTATAGACAGTCCGTGTATGTTTAGATCATCGGTTACCCAAGGAGCAAAATGAACCAGAGCACAGTATATGGGGAGTATGTATTGAGTTGACACATGTAATACAATTTGAATCAGGATGGAGTAAAGTAAAGTAAGTTTGTGGACCATGTTTTGACACAGGAACAAAATATTGTGTCAAAATAGACACTCCCAAATTGAGCACGCAATGTTTCGATGTTGAACCTATTCTGTTTGGACACAGTGTATTAGAATGTGTCTAAAAGTCCACTCAAATTAAAGAAAAAAAAACGCTGTTTTGGGAAAGAATTTTAAACAGCAGTTTCTCTGCATAGAATGGTACATTATGTATCCAGTAGTAAAAGCAATACATTCCCGGACGATGATGTAAATTGTAACAAACATTGACGTTCGGGAATGTGCTTTTACTACGAAGTACACATCTATTGTTTTCTGAAATTGAAATCAATATTATTATAAATACATAAAAATAAAAAATTTATACATATTAAAAAACAGTCCGGTAAAGTTACTTTCCCAGCTTAGGCCGGGAAAGTAACTTTTATATATAAAAAACAGTCCAGGAAAGTAACTTTCGTTTCATGATTTCATTTTGACACATTATACAAATCGACCATATTTTCTTAAGATAAATGGGCACCCATATTGAAAGAGATGAAAAATAATAATTTCAAAATTTAACAATTTTGATACACAAATATTCTTAAAATACATAAATTTTTGCCTTTTGCGATGTTATAAACACATTAATAGTAACAATTCATTTATTCTAAGAGACCATTTCCTTGAAAATTACAATGAAATGGGATCATTTCATGTTTACAAAAAAAACTTTAAAATACCCACTAATTTGAACAGTAAAATACACTAGGATAACGTAATACCAATTAAAATCACTCTGATATTTGTTAATTATTCATAAATCCACACAGACCATACTACTCATTTTATATTTCATTAACGCGTGACGTCAATGGTTAGAGGTAATTTTATTGTTGTTAGATTGCTGCCCTGTCAATAATAATGTAATACTAATGTTTTGACTTATATTTTTTTCCAGTTTGCAAATAAATATTGTATGAATTTTAGGAAGTGCGAAGAGGCGCATATTTTCGGCCACAACTTTGTTGTCTTTTATGTTAGAGAAAAAATAAAAAAAGCGTCGGAAAGCTCAATCAATTTTCTTTAGAATTGGTGTCTACAAATATTTTGAGAAAACTGATAATTAGCGAGATTCTTGGGAAAATGGAAGAAATTTCACGTGTTCCTAGAAAATGCATGTGAATCTTAAAAAATCATTTTTCCAGAAACGTTTGCTTTGAAGGGCCGAGATTAATGGAGCGCCTAAGTAATTGAGGTTAATTTCAGTTAGTTACCGATTAATTACAGTGACAAAATGGCGAAATTTTACAAAAAAAAAAAGTTCTCACTTCCGCCCCTTCTATTTCCCTCATTTTTGACGCAAGGCAAAAAAATAAGCAAATTTAACTCTATTTAAATTCATTAGAGTAGTTTTTTTGTCGTAGGAGCCAAGGTTAAGGAGTTACCAACTTTTTAAACAAGAAATGTGCGATTTTTGCCGGACATCGCCACATATTTCAGTAAATATCTCCAAAACTAAAAAAAAACAAAATTTTGATGGAACCAAAAGATTCGTAATGAAATGAACTCGTTTTACAGTATTTTTTATTTTGGGCTAGCTCTTACCGTTTCAGAGATATCGGCGAAAAATAGTTAAAGAAAAGCATGAATTTCGGAACCGAAAATAGCTCAAAAACATGCAAACTTAAAATGTTCATATTTTTCGAAAAACACCTGCGGGAGGGCCGTACGAAGCCGCGACGCAATAAGGAAGAGTTTTAGTTGATCCCCATCGTAAATTGCACAAGGCAAATCGAAAATTCGGCTCGGCACGAACGAATCAAAAGTGGCATCTTTTGACATTTAGCGAAAACGGCAAAACAGAATGTCAGTCACACATGTCAATATGGTAATGGTGAAGTTTGTATTTCATGGCTGCCATACAAATTTACTGCTTGAACTACACTGCGCATGCGTAACCATTGACGTCACAGCTTTTAGCGGGAACAACTATTTTCAAATTATAAATTGAATTTAACATTATTTGACGTCCATAAAAACAATTGCCGGTTACATATACTTAGTTATTATTAGTCCTAGAATGCAAATTCAATGTAAATACAAATAATGAAATAACCCCATTATTTACTAATTATGGTCAATAATTATAATTAAATATTTAAAACAAATTTCATTACTTTTGCAGCGGGTTTATTTTCTGGGTATCTTATCAGTCTTGAAGGAGGAAAATATTTTGCTTTATATTTTTGGATCATACACTTTACTTATTTATACATGAAAACATATTATTTGTATCTCAAAATAACTTATATTATATAATAAAATTGGACTAATAACCATGATATTATGAAATTTAATATACACTCGGTACAGCTTTTGACTTGCTGTGCGCATAGTGTCACGCACTAGTCACTTTCAAATCGAGCCCGCGACTGCAGCAGCCGCGTGTCTAATGTCTACCTAAAAATACATCGAAAACCGTAATATATAAGATTTAGAAAGCTGTTTGCAGGCAGATATTTTACGTTTTAATATCATAGAATTCTAAGACTGCATTTGTCAGCATTTTCATTTTGCATAAGGCCATTGTGGGTTTAAATGTTGATGAAAACACCTCCAAAATTATTCGTGCATGCGCGTATGATCTTTTGCACCACCGTTGGTTTTTCAACGGGTTATAAGTTATTTATTTTGTTTTTATTTAATATCAATAATAGCAGTAAATAATATACTACTTTAATTAGTATAATTATGAAACAGTGCATTTATCTAATGTTATTCAGGAAAATAGACAAACAATCAAGAATGAAAAATATTTATTCTATTATTGATTAATATTTTTGTTCGGGATTATTGCCGAATTCTTTAATGTTGCTATTACGAAAATATATTTTGAATCTGCAAAATTGCGTTCTCGCAGTATGACATAATTCAATAGCGTGGGACATATCAATGTGTTTTCTCATGTAATTATTACAAATATTTAATGACTCTCCATTGATTTGCTCTAAAATCTCATTCATTTTTTGACCCTTCAAGAAAATCTGAATTAGATTTCATTAAACAACACTCTAACGTACATAGTTCTTACACCGCATTCTCTGCGCTGTATCATCCGCGAGGGCGTTCCGTATAGTTAATTGCCACTTTCTCGAAAACTGTTAATCCTATAAAAAATAGCTTCAAATAAAAAAGCTAGCTCCGTCCTTTATCTTCATATGTCCTAAATATACTTGGTATCTATTTTGAAAGGTAAAAAAGTTTCTCGTTTATTATATTCGCACCTGTAAATTTTCATAGTTTATCGACATAGCCTTAGGAAAAAATCATATTTTCTACATATATTAAAATTTTACCTTCGTATTAACACATTTTGTTAACAGATAAGGAATCATAACAGGGTAAAAATTTGATATTAATTTGTTATCCCGTTTTTTAGTCAGAGCGAGTTAAAAGAAAAAATAATTGTATCTATTAATTATTTTACTATTTTGTCACATTTTTGGCTCTATCTTTTGTCTCGACCCACCAAAAGAGTTGTAATTTCTTATTTCATCGAAGGATAAGCTTCTAAATACTTTGGTTAAAGTAATTTTAGTTTTCATCTAAAATAAAAAATTTGTCACTGAACTAGTTGACTTTTACGTGACATAACAGCGGAGACTGCAGTAAGGGAGGAATGCGTGTGAGCATATCTCTCTTTTATAATATCATGACCAATAACTGTCTATTATTTATTTGACAACATGCATACTGTATCGACTTTTAGTCTGTTTGTAACTATTTCGGGCTCCACAAAGTGTTTCTTGGTAAAATTTGCTTCACTTATGTAACTGTACATGTGAATAGTATACTGGAAACAATTAGAAACATTTTAGCAAATCCTGATGCGCATATTCGAACAAGTTAGAACACATTTTCATCACCATTTTGCGGACTTGTCCTATACAGTGTGGACTCTGTATCGATACCATGCCTTTAAAATGTGTCGTACCCAAATATGTTTCCATGCGGTGTCGGCACATAACCTAGAATGTATTTTTGTCTGCTCCTTGGGTAGGTTGTAGAACTAGTATCTGATTTTAATTTGTTCCGGAAATATTTACAAAAAAAAATGCAGTTTTAAACAAATGAGCCTTATTACAGCCTAGAGTAAAGAAAGTAACGATGGCAGAGCTTTCTAGAGATGTTATTGCAATGGAAGAAGGGATATTCCTTAAGGTATTTGTCCTACTACAGTAATGCCTAAAAATTAAGTCTAGAATTAATAGAAAAATAACTACAATGATTTTTTTCAAATAAGATATCGATATAAAGAATTAAGGAATAGTCCAATCTATGAATGCCCAAAAGATTGTAGAGGACATGGAGGGGGGGAGAATTTTCCTCTTCAGGAAAGTATTCGGGGCAGTTAGGAGGTAAACATACTAAAAGTCCTCGCCCCTAGCCCTGCCACTTCAGGGGGGGGGGGGGGGTCCCTTTTTTCGATTCTTCGCTTATAACTCTGTAAACTGTAACACAGGAAGAAAATGAATATAGACATTCTTGTAGGAAATTTAATTATGTTTAATTTTGCATAGAATAATTTTTCCCTTACGACGCCTCGATTCCGAGTTATAAGCAAAGCATCGAAAAAAGGGACCTTTCCACCTCCCTCCCCCCCCTGAAGCAGCAGGGCTAGGGGAGGGGACTTTTAGTATGTTTACCTCCTAATTACCCTCAACACATTCGTGAAGAGGAAAGTTCTCCCCCCTTCCATGTCCTCTACCGCTCCTTCGTTGACTGGACTAGAAGTGCTGTTAACAAAATTATATAATTAGACTAATATTCATAATGATCCTGGAACCTCTTGTAAATTCATAATTGAAAAGAGAAAATCTTATATTCATTTTATTAATCAGATTCTAAATGCTTTGGACATAGGTCAAATTGTTTGTGGACTTTTTCTCAACCTGACATTTGATACTTTTAATCATGATCATCTTCTTCATAAACTGGATAGTGTTGGTGTCAGATAGTTTATTAGTTATCTCACAGATAGGCATAAAAAAAACGAATTGCTATAAATACACGAATCAGATAACAAAATGTCAAATGTAGGTGTACCCCAGGGTAGTGTTTTTGGGCTACTTCTTATAATATTCATGTTAATGATGGTGTCCAAACGAAGTTTCTAAGTTGAATTATTTGACAGATGATGTCAAATGTGAAGTGTGCTGCTTACATATTTGTTTGTAAATAGAGCTTTTACTTACATTAACATGTACATACATATTTAAGTGCAACATTGTCCTGTCTTTCATGTGAATATTAACATCGCAGGAAAAGTTTAATTCGAACGAATTTGAAAATTCGTTTCTCTGCTCATATACGGAAAATATTTGTGTGCGATCTACCGTGTGCGAATTCTTTCAGAATCACAGCCCAGCTTTCAAATCTTTCATGGGATTATTAAAGATTCGACTGTAGTTCAGCCCCATTGTTAAGAATCCAACTTTAAGGGCATTATCCATCTTTTTTTATGCACTAACTTACATAAACTGACACTGTCATAAATAACAACTATACATCGAGCATAAAGTATCGACAGTGAAGTAATGCAAGTTGGGGATTTTCAAAGTGGGGCGGCACGTGCTTTAGGATGCACATGATAGTGTGCACGGAGGTCGGGCGGGCATGCCTCTAGCCTCCTGGTAGCTCCAACTCACTATTTTTCACTGTTAATGATTTACGTTCAGTTCAATGTATATATCTTGTATTGAGGAATAGGGTTTGTGTAAGAATAGATCATGTTATCTAAACTTTGCCCTATGTGAGCCACATCTTTCTCAATTACTATTATTACTATTATTAAATACATTAATTCCTATACTTTGCAATCAGTAATGTAAATAGTGTAACAATTTGTTTATTACATTTTGTAGGAATACACAAATGGTGAAAGATATACACAACAACCAATTGCTGCTAGTGAGATGTCAGTATCACACGGTCCTGAAAAAAGGGACAGATATACTTGCCCAGCAGCTACTCACAGACCCCCCTTTGCGAGAAGACCTGTAACAAGGGTAAGTAATATTCAACTAGGCCTCTATGAATGCTGGGCCGGATACAGTTAGAATGGTTTTTTAATAACTGATACGGATACATCAAATGTATTCGAATACTTTTTTCAGATACTTTTCTTTCGATTTTGAAAAAAACATCTTGTGAAATTCAATTTTCTTTAAGAAGCTGTCTCTTTTTTTAAAATAAATATATGTAGTAACCATCCGAGAAAATTAATATTTCCTAAAAATGTGTTTGGGTATTTTTATTTGTTTTTTGTAACAAAAACAGAGCCCACAATAACGAATTAATTTTAAGTACAAAAAAAACCTCTAGAAAAGTTAATAAATTTATTCCACATTTGAACAAAAACTAATACGTGATAGTCACTTTTTATAAAAAGTTTTGCTTATACTGAAAAGTACTTAATTACTTTAACTTTACTTGGAATGTCGATATAATGCACAGAGTGGTTAAAAAATAAGAAAACTTGGTAGTAGGTAAAATATCAGTAACTGAAATTGAAGTAAAAATCTAAAGTCTTGTAGAAAAAATTGTTCCTAATGTCGACGAAAGGTCAGATATGAGATTTGATTTAAATTATCTAGTTTTTAACTAACATTAAAGCAATTTTGCAAAGGTAACTAAACAAAGTGGATATTACTTTATTTAACAAAATAATCACAAAACATTAACTTTTTTATATTGTTCTTGTTACCAAAAAAATTACTTTTAATTTAATGGTGCACAGAAAAAAATTGAGATGAAGCTGTCAAATTTTATATCTGAACTTCTACAGTGTGTGTAGTTGCCCATTAGGTATGTATATTCACGTAGCGCGAGAGATATCACAACACAGCAGAGAGCAAACTCGCCCGTCAGCGAAGCATCCCAGCTCTCAGTTATTTCATTTCAGCCAGCTGGCACACGCGATGTTGTAATTCTTACTGCCTATACCTAGCCCACCACTACACACAGTGTATCTCGTGTTATAGTTATTACTATATTTTTAAAGGGCAAAACCAAAATTTATTATCAGAATTACATTAAAAGATATTTTCCTTCTAAGAGAAAAAAATATAATCAAATAACAACTGTGTCCTGTTGTTAACATTGTGACTGACGAAATTATTTTCGTCGGTGATTCGCCAGATGCCTTTATGTTCTCTCAGCATTTACTTTTAACAGTGGGTGTTTGGAGCTCTGAGGTGTGTTCACCAGACCTTGCGTTATGTCCACAGAATGCCAACTTAACTATCCGTGATCAGTCAAGATATATTAGAATATATTTTTTTATGGTATTCGAATATTTCTATTGTATTTGAATACTTTTGTTGTATTCGGATTTTTTTATCTGTATTTAAATACTTGCCTAATGTATTTGAATACCGGATACAAATTTAAGGAAGTATTCGAATACAGCTTTCGGATTCAGAAAAAGTATATTTGAATACATCTGTATTCAAATACTACCCTACCTACTTACTACTCTTTATGAATACTGTTGATCTTTTCTGATCATGGTTGAGTTGACATAGGACTGTTAACTACACAGGATAGCTTATCTTCAAACATTTATTCCCCCAAGATCATACGCGATTAGCCAGGTTGTGATGTCGACAACGGTCCTGGTCTGCTAACGGCTCGCACCAGCGGTCCTTTTTAAAATAGATACTACATTTTGTGGGATGCTGTTTTATATTATTATTATTTTTTTTTAGCTAAATAGATCTCCATATTTTATGAACAGTAAACTAAAAATTCCTAGAGTAGAAAGAAACCAAAACACAAATATGGCATCGATGGGTAACGTTACGCTAATGGAGATGAGCTATTCTGTGTAGTTACAGTTCTTGCTTTACACCTGCCAATAATGACAGAAGAGTGAGAGATATTTTACGTTATGCAAAAACTGTTCTAAATCACCACACGTCGGTACTTGTGAAAGCTAATATTATACAATCATTTTTAGAACTCAAACATACTTTCGGCAGTACTGTGCCTTGTAAAAGAACTGGATTATCCTAGCTTAGAAGTAGTAGAAATGGCAGTGAGGTGCAGGATGGACGAGCTAGACGAATGACATAAGGATACATCTACGAAAGATGTTTATTCAGCACAAGAGATTAACGAGTAGCTTTAACAATTTACAGTCTGAAATTTACTTACCCATATTATTATATTACGACGGCATTAATCTATTAAGTTTTTAATTTATTCTTACCAATATTTTCCATGTGTTTACCTCTTAGGACGACTGTTGATTTTGTACCTTAATAATTTTTTTCTAGAGTCTATACATTTGTTATATATATTAGATTATTCATGTTGAGAAATTCTAGATTAGTTAGACAGTAGACCTAAGGATGGTGATATATGAAGATCTAGGTATAAATTTTACTTAAAATCGCTCTTTATTTTGATTTGTGTGAATATCGATGCTCATCAAATTTTGTGCATAATGTAAATATTATACTGCCACAGTATGTAGTGAAATAGTTTTTACACATTGCTAACATTGACTAAATATATTTAACATTTAATGGAAGCCAATCTACGAAACTTAATATCATAAGTAAAAAAATATGTGAATGGTGCAATAATGGTTTAATTCAAATACTGACTGTATCAATCTCCATTTGGCATATCAACTTCTGCTAAGTTGGTATGAAAATTATTAGGGATATGTGTTACATTTTAATGAAAGATTATTTTATGATAAAACTCACGAATCAACAAGAGTTTATAAAATAAGATTGTTTGGAGGGGGGCAATTTTTGGTGTATGTTGTCAGAAAGTTACATTAAAGTTTTTCCAATCTGGGAAATGAGCGTTTTAGCCCAGTCGATGAAGGTATTTACCCACAAAAATATGCAAAATGAATAATTTTTTTTTAATAAGTTCGTGAAAGTGTATATAATAATATCCTGAAAAGTTTACATTTCGTTCGGATGCAGAACATAAAAAAAAGTGAGAAAGCTAGGAAAAAATAAAAAATACAGATTGATAGATCACGTATTTATGAACAAAATTTATCACTAAAGGCAACAGTTTTCCCGGAAAAAAATAGTCAAGTGTAACGTTATAACTCGGAGTGAGATACATGCGTGCGCGCGCTTGAATGCGCATGACTATGACATCGACGCACTGAATTACATGTCACTAAATCAGAATTTGTTCAGTCTATATGAGTGTTGGTTGATTTAAAAGATGGAAATTGTAGCTTTCTGATGTTTCAAAGGATGGATGGGAAAAATGTACTCAATCATGGCAATAAAAAATATAGAAAAAAAATAAAAGCCCTTCAAAAAAATTCTTTCTTCATTGAGAATTGTTAAAAAGTATGTACACTTCATGATTGTTATGGTTTATTAAGTTGTAGTAACGTGGATTCAAAAAAAAGTACATCTCAAATCATTTTAATTTCCTTGCTTGATGATTTTCTTGATAAATGTATATATTGGAGGCTGTAACTTGCCGAGAAATTGACCATTGGAAAAAATAAAATATCACTATTTCGGAAAAAATGTATACTTTTCAAATGCTCTAACAAAAAATCGTTTACTTGTATGCATTTCTTCGAAAATATGATTAATCAGATCATGATAAGAAATTGCGATTTTCACGATCTTATCCTTACAACTATGAAAATATCTTTGATTGTTTTGAATATAAATTGTGGAACTTTTCCAATACATTAACAAATGTATAAGGAATGCATCGGATATATAGTGCAATAAAAATAAGTCTAAAAGTATGCGAACCTTGAAAAAATTAGTACGAACAAGAAATGAGATGTTGCAGTTATCATCTTATTGAATATACTAAAAGTCCCCTAAAATCTAATAGATTAGGCACGTTTTCAAAAAAGAACAATACAAGAAGCATTTCATGTAACAATTGGGAAAACAACGTTTTTAGGATATTTCGAACCCGCTGAATGCGAATCTGCCTGTTGCCAAAGTGAAATTTGGACCGGAAGTCCGGTATCCAGGATGGCGACCAAAACTCTGTTGCCCTGTATCTCCCTTATCCGTTGGCTTAAAATAATGATCTAAACGTCCGCTTGGGGGTTTTCTCGGATTCCAAACACATTGCAATGCTCAAAATTTACTTACCTTAAATTTGGAGTGCATGGGTTCCAAGATGGCCGCGCAGAGTGACATTATTTTTTTCCAGGAATACTGTGGCTAGCGATAAATTTTATTAAGACATTTTCTGTTCAGTAACACATGGTCCATCCACCTGTATTTTCCTAGCCTGACTTGGATGGATAAAAAAAAATTTTTTCATTTTTTTTTTGCTTTGCATCTGAGCAGAATGTAAACTTTTCAGGATATTACTCTACACACTTTCACGAACTCATGTTATTTTGTTTTATTTTTTATTTTTTTCAAAAACCAAGAAAAACTCTACTTTTACATAAACCAAAAATTAAGCGAATTATTTGCAACTTTCTTTATCCTTTCGCCCTTGGTGTCGAATAGCCTTAAACATATCCTCTGGATCTGGGAAACTCCTCCGTGAGATACAGCTTAACAGCAAATAGTATGTTAACATAGCTTGTTCACATTTTCTTTTGGAAAATTCTATGTTTAAGATATGGCAGCATACAATACATTTATTTGCTCCGAAAACTCACTTCATATTATAGGCACGTCGAAAGGCATTAAGCTGCCTTTGCAGTTTAATCATCTGGCGATGTAAAAAGAACAAGAATTACAACAAAGCGAAGCCCAACCTATCCCAATGTGGCAAAACAATAATAGGGTAATGATTGTGTTTAGGGAATGAAACTGTTGACGTTTGTGAGCAGCGGCTCCCTAAACGACAATGCTGAAAAGGTGCTGATGGTCAACTGTTAGGTGCTTTAGCCAGCGGCAAAATTTGAGCTAAGTTTAATCAGCGGTCAAACTTAACCTCATTTTATTTCATTAAGGTCAATTTCATCTTGCAAAAAATATTCCAAAATAAATGAATCAATTTATAATTGCATGCACAAAAATAGTAATTTATACAAGTGCATAAAGTGGTACTTTTTTTTTGACACATGAGCCGTAGGTGAGTGCGGCAATCCTGTTGGTGAAAACAAGGCACTTTATGCATGAGTTTCATACAATATTTTTTCTACTACAATTCTCAATTTTCATATTTAGACAAATACATTTCAAACGTCAAAACAAATTCATAATTTGACGTTTCTAAAGCAAAGATCGTGAGACAGCTTCAATTGTTTGCGATGCACTCATGGATACGGCTATACATAAGAGTGAAATAATTTTACTTTTTTTCACTATTAACATAAACATATGTTTTACACGTTAAAAATAATGAAGAGAGTACAGTTTTTTTTAACAGTCATAGAAAAATTAATTTGTTTAAACGTTTTAACATTATGACATCTACCACATAACAAAACTTTTCTTGACATAACCTCAATTGTAGTGATATTTAGCAACTTGCTTTACACCGTTTGGCAAACTTACAACAATTAACTAGAATAAAAAAATAATCAGGTTGAGTGATTATTCTCAGCGGTTGCATTCCCTATACGTACTCATTCTCACTCTAAAATTTGATTATGTTGAAGTTCTTACTTTTAATTTTAACGAATATCAATTCTCTAATCCCAATAATTTCTGAGATAGTTATTTGAAGAATTTCCGCTATTAGCTAAATTTTTAATTAAGTACTAATTGAAGACTGAAATTCGATTGGTTTTTATCCAGGTGAGCAGGAGTGGGGGGAGGAGGGCTGATGCTTTTGAGGAGAAATCCCAAATTTATTTCTAATTGCCAATATTCGTTCATTTTATTATATTAATACTTGGACTGAACGTTAAATGAGGAAAAAGCCATGACGCAATATTTTTTAAAAATAGTGAATCCCAGGTAGATACTGGGATATCTGATAAATAAATATCTATCGATAAAGATGTTATCGTTAGAAAAAATGGGCAGCGATTGGAAGCAGCTGGACCCCCCCCCCCCACCGAACGTTTGGGAAAATTCGTTAATTCAATTAATAACCGGACTCGTTACCGCCAAGCTATGCGATGCAGGCCTCCGATCACGGATTCTAGAACTTATACTTATCAACCCACCGTCGCAGGACTCGGCCAATTCTTTTTTGACAGAGAATGAATGGAAAAGAGTGTGATAAATCATTGAAATCAGAATAACATCTATTTTTGAATGATACAATAGAAAGTGGATATTATGTTGAAAAATGATAGCCCATACTATACACCAAAAGGGCACTAAATGTCATCCGATCTACACCAAAACCTTTTCAGCTTATGTACAATACCAATATTGCTCTTGATCCAAATTTCATAAATCTCGGTTTGCTGGTGGGATTTACAGTGGTCTTTGACCAATCAAGTGGTGTTAGTTGATTAATACATCATATTAATAATTAAATTTATGGGCTTCTGCAGGTCTGAAAAAAAAATCTTTGTCCCTTGTTTTTTCATTAAGTATTCAAAAATGAAACATCCAAATTTGTGGTAATAACCTATTGTGGCAAATTTGCAAGACCTAGCTTTTGTCTTGGCCCCCCCAGTCTGACAAAATACTACTACTTTCTTTACTTTGAAGAAGTACTGTAATCACAGTTTTTTTTTCTTCATCATTTTCTGTATTGACCCCATACAGTTGTGTGATTGGTTATATACATCTGAAATCCACTGCCTGGCTTTAAGAAGCTAGCAACTTTGGCATGCGGCCTATCCGGTGGTCAGTTCACTCATCCAAACACTAACCATATCCGGCGTTGCTTGACTTCCGTGATCTAGGTTTGGTTTAAAACCTGCCTTGCGTACTTTTTTTTAGGTATATGTGAATATACCGCCTAAGCCACCGTCAATCATAGATTTAGTCATAAGGCTTATATTCAAAATATGAGTCGTGGGTTTGGAATGATGAAAGCAAGCTATCTATTTCATCTGATAGGGAATCTAATATACAATACCGAGTCACTTGATCAACTTAAACACTGGTCATTCATCCTCTGCATTCCTTCAAAGGATGAAATAGTAAATCACTCCATAACCCTTTGAGATATTGGATTCATTCGAACATAGAAATTATCATAATTTAGAGAATAAAAAGTTTCGTTAATTGTAAATGCAGCATTAATATTTTTTTGATATCCTAATTTAATTATGGAGATTGATATGTAAAATATTTGGAAATGTGTATATATATAAGGACCAATTTGTAAGGCAGCTCGAAACTTAAACTTTAAATTTTTTTTTTGGCTGTTTTCAAATTGTGCCACAATGTGATATTGATAATGGGCCTTTCCCGCATGACTGAATTTTACTATTTCACCACGACCAAACCATATAATAAACTGTAATATAATTTTACCAAATATTTACTTTACAAAATCAGTTTTATTTCACTTAATTTGAAACACGAGTTCTAAGGCGCGAGCTTGCAACGTCAGTCTGATTAAGGTGTATGTCTTTTTATGTGAACATCGTTTTTCCGATATCAACTGTCTACTTTGAATAGTACATTTTTTTCATTACAACGTACTCTTCGTTAACCTGATAAATAAAAGCAAAAATTCTGTCAACCTTTCACTGTCTGAGTCTAAAATCCATATATCATGTTTATATTCTCTATTTTTGATCGTTTTGGTTCACATATGGTATAATATCAGTGTCATCTGGAAACGCTGTACTCAAATGCTCAAATCATATTCGATAACCTCACTTTCTATTGTTTATGTTTGATACGATATTTACGTTATTTTATTTTATAATTAGAAAATGCCGCTTACAAGGGTTTGTTTTGTATCAGTGTATCCAAACACTAGTGAAAATACTACCAAGTTATTTTTGCGTGTCCCAACAAATTTGGAAATTGTGGTGGAAAGTTGCAAAAGTTCCTGGTGTTGTTTATACTGCTCCTGGATTTTTCTGTTGTGAAGATCATTTTAACGTATGTGTATATTGTTACTAACTTCCTTTTAGTGGGCTTGATTTTATACTTTATTTGTCTCTTTAGATTGAAATCACAACATTTATGTTTACTCAATGTCAATCGGGATTATAAACGGACGTTCTCAATTAAACGTTAGCACTTTACGAGATTCTATTGGTGGTTCCTCATAAATGTACTTCAGGCACCAATAGAATGGCAAGATATGGAAAACAGAACGCAAGTGAGATTGTTTGGGAATGCACCTTTATAGCTAATTCTCGCAGCGGTTTAAGATCATATTTGATTGGTGTGGTTATGATAACGTCACATTGCCGCCTGAATGCTATCGTTTAAATCTGCTGTTGATTTAGGTAATATTTGAATATTTTCTGTAGTATTTTATGCGTTCAGAAAAAAAATTAAAATTCATTTTTAGTAATATTTTGATAGGATCTTTTCAATAACACAATAAAAAAAAATAGCGGGAAAGGCCCATTAATTATAAACTGTATTTTTTTTTTTTAATTGGTATTGCAGGTAAGTCCCTTAAATATGTAATTTTGAAATATGATTCATTTAAATATGTCAGTTTAACTTACGTTTTAAGTTTTAACAGTAAACCATGAGGTGCTAGTTTTTCAATGTTCGGCTAAAAGAGTAGTGGCTGACAGTTAAGGCTAACCGATAGTCAAAGTTCCATTTATGACAAACCTGTCTCTATCAAATATTGGAATAACTAACCAAGTTACACAAGAACATTTGTTGTAATTTGAGATAGAATTAGAATTGTGCATGACGTGCAATTTGTGACATTAAAAATACTCCAGTGGCATAACATCATAAGACAATTAACAACTGGCACTGCATGATTCCTTTGAAGAAATCTGGTTATTTTCTGAAAACAATTAACAGAACTCTCTAACCGATTTTTTCTGTCATAAAATCAATAAACCAGAAACTACTAAACTAAAACTTTCCTCCTTTAATAAATCAGATAAATAAAATGCAAAATTTTGAATTCCCAATAAAACTTATAGGTTGGCATGTTGGCTTCGCCTCTGTCATCTCATAATAATAATACTCTAACTGAAACATTCGCGTGCCAGCTACTGTAACTGGGTATTTAGCTGATAGGTGACACTATGAACTGAAATGGCTAACCCTTAGCTGTTGATGAAATCAGCTTTAATGAACATTGAAAAACCAGCTCTTAGATAAATTAGATAGTTTTCTTGATGGTTTTAAAATTTGACAAAACTCAAACCGATAAAACTGATATTGTTTGTATCAAGTTAGAACTAAACTTTTTTGCCTAAATATTTTGAAAAACTTAAAAGCCGCTAAAATTGATATAAATAAACCAGCAATCAGTGATTGCTACTCATTGACCACAGCACCAAGATATGCACCCCAGTGATTTTAATTCCTAATTGGCAAAGATTTAAGCACAATGAAGTGGTCAAAAAAATGTTTAAAAAGATTTATGATTTTGGGACCCTCTCTAGGTGTACTTTAACACATTTCATGGTTGTGTTTAAGGGTATTATATCATTTAAGGTATGGAATGATAAAGTGCAATTGTTTACGAATTGTTAAAAGCTTGCCAAAATATGTATATTATATCAGCGTGAATTTTAATCTATACATTTATATATAAATAATTCCCTCCTTTTTAGACTGTGTTTATAAAGTCTATTATTGTTTTATATTTACACTGTTAATCTAGTCTTTAGTTTTAACATATTTTATCTGCTCTTTTTATGACTTGCCTTACGAAAATTATTACTGAAGTGCAATGTTTTTATTAAATTAATTGATAATTTTCCTGTGTTGTTTTATTTATTTAATGTCAGCCTATTTCCAATATCCATGGCTAACCATTGACACCAGGAGTTAGGTTCATCAGAGTTGGTAAAATGGCTAAGCAGGAAACATTGCCGAAACATCTCCCTTTTACTGTGTGATAGGTAATGTAATGGTTATTTTTTCCTGTAGTCATAAAGTCCGATAAAAATCCCTTAAATTACATTATTTTATATTTTTCGTGCATAAATTTTGTTATCCTTTAAAAAATTAACTTACCGCCTCTACTGTCGAATTCTTGAAGTTATTTTCTACTGTAGCCTTCTAGAATTTATATTTGCATAGTACACACAATCTAACGAAAAATTTAATATCGTCCTTAGGTCGGACATTTGGTATTCGTATTTTAACTGCCAAATATCGCTCCTTACACGAGGTATTCATCAACCGGGCCAGCGATTGGTTCATTGCTACGTTGAGCCAGTTTGTTGCTCCTTATAAATATAGACCAAAATATCGACCATGACACTTCCACGGCCGTTCTCGCTCGAGAGTCAATATCTTTGATCTTTTCACCTGAATGTGAGGAACAAAAGTAAATGTTCCAGTGTTAGAATGGTTTAGTCTTTCTAAACCCTTATTATATTAAATTTGTTAAGTCTTTTGTCTCGTGAATCTAACCATATTTTGTTAATAAGAATTAGACAAGTGGTTATGTTTGCTTTACGAGAAGTATAATAAAAAATATTCTATTGTATGTGAAAATTGTACGTAAAAACGTTTTAATGCTGTTCTGAATCTACATACACTTTGGTGTTCAACTATAGAGGTGTACCGCATTCCTGTGAAAGTGTTTCCTGTTCGTCACGTACTTCGTAAGTAGAAAAAAATTTATTTTCTGCCCAACGATTCAACAATTAATTCTTTAGTGCAGTGTTTCGTACATTTTCTTTCCTTTTACCTTCTTCATTTTCGCGTAAACAGAGAGACTTGTTCCGCGAGTGACACATTTTAATCTTTTGATACTAATCTGTTTACTTTTAAAGAAAATTTATAGAAAATAGCTGGTGTATATACACTATATTTTGTATGTTTTTAGTTAAGCTTTATTAGACTATCTTTGGATTCCTGATTAGATAAATATTTTATTATTCATTCGAAAACAGTTTGTTTTGAATTTTCTTTTAGTAAGCGAATGAATAATGATTTATTTATACTGTTTTTCCTTTGAATACTTACGGAATTGGCCAATATCCCTTATATTGCTTTTAATATTTTATTATCTTTTAAATACGTATATAATTCATTTTTGTACAATTATGTCTGTCTCTCTGTGCATCTATATCTTTGTTTGATTATTTGTTTGTAAATTTTCTTATTCGTTAGCACAAATTTATTCGCCCATACCCAGTTTTGTTCTCATTTGCTCTACCAAATTGTTAATAAATTAGTTTATTGTTAATTTCGTATTTTTAATTATTTCTTATTCATTTTAAATAACCCTTATAGAGACAGGGCGTTATAATTTGGCTTTAACGCGGGGCTTTTTTTAAATAGCTTATCTTTTTTTGTCTATATTAAGTGTAACAAAAAGGGCAAGTTATAGTAAGTGCTCACATCCTTTGAAAAATGATTACACAAGCCGATCTGCTCATCAACCTTTTCATATCCATATTTGATTCTGAACCAACGGGATGGAAGTACATTTCATGGGTACATTTAACCGATTTTAAGTATTAATAAAATCAAATATAAAACAAAAACAGCTAATGGGAGTTTCTTTACCCATTAAAGACTAATAACCAGTGCATTTTTTAAGCCAAAATCACTGGGCGACAATGCCCAAAATATTTTGAATCTAACCTGATTTTACTGTTAACAATGTTAGTAATTTTATCTAATAAAAGGAAAATGATTTTCAATTATATTTTTAATAAAAAATGCATTCACTAAACATTAAAATTTTTGTGTTGCATATTAGTGGCAAAAAACTTTTTTATAAATTCCCTATATCTATATAGTCAACCCTTTTTAAAATTCAGACCTTGTAGGTATACTTTCACTATTTTATTTTATATTTATTATTGATTTGGTGTTTGATTTCGCGAAAGGCGGTATCAGTACCGATTTCTGTTTCGAAGAAAAATATGCAATAAATTGACCAAAATCATTATCGCCTAGTACATCAAAATTTCAATCACAAGGCAACTAATTTTTCCAAGTGGGCGACATTTGTGTGGCCCACTTCATTAGTTAAAAAATGCACAGTTAATAACATACATGTACATTTTCATTAAGCTGCTGTTGACGGCCAAGTGCCGTACTAGTACGATATCTGATCCTATGAATGTGCCCTTATGTCTTATGCAAAATAATAATTTTATATTTCTCCTGCTCTCGGCTAGCACAATCAGAAGTATTCCCTGGCTCGTCACGAAAGGGTTAACTAAAAATTATGTCCAATATACTTACTTGATAATAATATTTCTAGTATTTAATATGGTGAAGAACAAACGCCAAAACACTAGAATAATAATGATTGAGCGTTTTGGTGTAAGATTCCATATTCGTTTCACTAACTTCAGGTAGGTACACTTCTGTGCAATAAAATCCCGTACACCTATTTTTCGCTATATTAAATCATTATTTATTTGTCAGTGTCAGTGTCATATTTTCGCAATGCCAAAATTAACTGAACATGAAACAATTTTAATTCTCTCTAAAATTGAAAAGGAATGGTCTATCAGAGCAGTTGCTAACTAGTATCAATTGAATCAAAGTACTGTTATGAGTGTGAAGAAAAGGTAGAAGGAGGAAGGTAGCGTAAAGAGAAAATATGGTTCAGGCCCATCGAGAAGTTAAAATCTCGTTCAAGATGAAGCACTCCTTGGCTATTTGAGGGAAAATCCGTATCAAACAGCAGGAGACGCTGGGTTCATGACAAATTTTCCAGCATCGAGGTCAACAGCTAGCCTAAGGATAGGAAAATCGGAATTAAAAAATTGTATAAGTGTCAAGACCATATTCTTAGAAAAACAGAAGCAAGCCCGCATTCTGTTTTGTTTAAATTATGTCTATCGCCCGTTGGAGTTTTGGAACAATGTTGTGTTTACCGATGAAAAAGTTTTTCAGTCTTGTAATGACGGGCACTTTTATTTTTCAACAAGACAACTGCCCTACTCATATTGCCAGGATAATTACTCAATGGTTTGGGAACAATAATATTGAACTATTACTGTGGCCTTCATACAGTCCCGATATAAACCCAATTAAGAACGTCTAGGGTTTGCTAGTAAAAAAAAATGTATGAACGAAACTTCAGACCAAGAAATAAAAAAGGAATGTGGTCGGCCATTGAAAATTGCTGGGAGGAGCTAAGAGAAAAACAAAACTATTGTCACAGACTAATTGCTTCTATGCCAATAAGATTTAATTACGTCTTGGAAGGAAACAGAGCCATGACAAAATATTAGGTTACATTATTTACACAATAAATACAACAGCAGTAATGTGCAGTGGTATCTGTGAATTTTTCAACGTCAATTTTTACATTTGTTATAAATCGAAATCATTCCCATCGAATAGTGCAAAAAAAGTAAAAAAAACAAAAATACGTATGTTTTTCTTCTGTATTAACATTATTCAAATACCTTACTTTTGACGTTTCACAACCAATGTCAGCTTTTTATAACCAATGGGCATGTTCTTTATTTCAACAGTTGAGGCCATCAGGTGGCACCAGACATGTTGCTATCTCTTTATCACTTGTGTTGTAAGAAAGAGAAGCATACTGTGGTGGAACTCAACTGTTGAAATAAAGAATACGCCCTATATGATAATAAGAAATCTAAATTCCAAAAAGACTGATTTACACCACTAAATATTAGTAAAAATTGGATTACTTTATTTTTAAAGTGTATAGGATTTCATTGCACAGAAGTGTATCATTGAAATGGAATGCAATGCAATGTCATTTTTCTCCAATAATGTAGTAGTTAAATGTCTATAATATAGATGCTAATTATATTTGTTACCAATTTTGAGGAATAAAATACCACACTATATTATAAACAAAGATTTATTTAACATTTACAGAATTATTAGTGGCTTCTCTTCCTTTTGGAGGACATAGAAACTTGATCAGGTAAGGGTAATTTTAAACAAACAACATTTTTATTTTTGGTTAAACTAAAACCAAGAACTCTAGAAATCTCCAGACATTTCTTACTGCCAAGCCTCAGGTCTTTACCAACCACTTCAATATCAACTTCATAATCCGACGCTAATGCTGCTAGTACTAATATATAACACAATGCTTTATCTTTCATATACATCGGCCTTGTCCTAAAAATATATATATATATATATTCATTTGAGCAGTCAAATTGTTCTGGTTGATAAAATGGTATATAAAACTTTATAGGAGTGAATTTTGCATCCAAAAAATCAATACAAAATTCGATTTCAAATGAAGACAATAAAACAATGCAACTTTAGACCGTTATATTGGGGCGGCCATTTTGAATTTTCCAATTTTACTTCCACATCCAGTGGAAGTATAGTAACGACTAAAAAATTTTTATTGTTCCAATAGACTTAGAATGTCACGAAACGTTGAGATTTTAAATTTGAGCGAAAAAAAAAATTCTGTCTGTCGGTCTGTCTGTAACTTTTTTGTGCGCACGTTTACTCTGGAACCGTTTAAGATATTGACTTGAAATTTGGTACACATATGTAGTTTAACGAGATCTAGAACTAGATTATATTTTCATCTTGTTCCGTTGAAGGGTTGGGGGGTAAATTGGGGTAAATTTGGGGTAAATAAGTATATCAAGCAGGTAAGAGTCCATAAAATTGGAATTTAGTATATACAAGAGAAGCTAAGGTCTCAAAAAAAATTTTGGCATTGGCCACCCCCATTACCACCCCCACCTCTTTAGTAAAGGGGATGGAAAAAAATTGTGTGTACAAGAACTAGAAACCTAAAAATATTTTTTTTACTTCATCAACCATTACCACCCCCTATAGGTGAGGTGCACGTGACGTCACCCTGGAGGTAAAATACTAGCACATTGTTGATAAGAACACAAAAAGAAGGCCTATTATTATCATTTATTGATTATATTTGACCCACAATATAAACTGTTCACTAGTTTTAAAATAGAAATGTTTTATACAGTTTGAACTTTAACAGTTAACCTTAAAATACCACCTGTTTCCATGGAAACAATGTCAAAAGTGGTTTTACCTCCAGGGTAGTGTACCTCACCTATAACCACCCCCATCCCCGCTACCGATGTGGGGTATCGTTTTATGCGTTTTTGGGGTAGAGGATTTCAATATTATATTATTAAAGTTCCATAAAGAATTAATTTCCACATACAACATTTTTTCGTTGTGAGTGACTTGGATAAAAAATGTGGATGTGGAAGTAGTGATTCCTTGGACAGCGGTTTTATTAATTCTCTTGAGGGTCTGAGATTAGTCCCTCTACTCGCAAAGTTTCAAGTTCTTAGTATGTTTAGAAGTGGCAAAACAAATCATGCGGACAAATAATAGATATAGCCGTTATATTGCCTTTTAACTATTTTTGTACCTATATTGACTGGGTACTTTCTGATGAGCTAAAAACTTGGAATTTGGCAAGTAGGTAGTTTCCAGACCCACAAAAAATTCAAAAATTTAGTAAGTTCAAAATGGCGGCTTCAATATGGCTGCCAATCTATATGTACATAGAAGACAATACCCACATTAAAATGAAAACGCTGCCAAAATGGTAAGAGTTATGAAAAAGCTATAGGAGGAGTAGTAGAGAATTAAATTTCACATTAGAAAGTGAGTGGTAAGCATATATGTATCTGTTACTGTTTTGGCAATATATGTGTTTAAATCCGATGAATCTGCACGATGCCACACTTTGTACGCATCCTTTGCACATATTATAAAAGATAGACATACTCTCACTGACTTTTTTATAGAAAATTTAATTCAATCTTATCTACAATTTTTTTCATATCTGTTATTAGCAGAGATGGGTCAAGGAAACTTTCCATTGGAAAGTTTCCAGGAAAATTTCGGAAGTTTCCGGAACGGAGTTTTGATAAAAATGAAAGTTTCCTTTAAAATATTTGAATATTCCGAAAGTTTCCAAAATTCCGGGGAAGTTTCCAAAACTCCGGGAAAGTTTCCAAATTTTTCACGAATATTTAGTTATTATTTACACATATTTACTCATAAATTTGAAATTGCCGCCACGATGATCTAACATAACCTCAAACGCCAGAAATCCAGTTTTAATTTGTTGATATTTTTTCGAAATTATCAAAAATTAATCGGATGTTTGATGACGTAGGGTTTCATATGGTCGCCGCTCGGATTATTAATATTGGCATTGGCACAGAATTTCTCTAATTTCGTGCAATTGGCTATGATCAAGGATGAGTTGACAGACATATGATAAGTTACGTTTATTTGTATACCCGCGCTATCGCTTCCCGATGAATAATGTCTAGCATTTTTTTCTGTTACATTAAAAACGAAAATGATTAAAAAGAAATATACTTTTATTTTTTTACAAATTATAAGATATTATTTAATTTAATACATTTAGTGTTATTTTAATTAAATAATATGCGATTTAGATGTTATTTCTGTCTTGCCTTCTATATTTCCTTTTCTGCACAAAATAGGAGTTACGACTTACATATGATATTATTTACATACATTTTTAATTTTATAATCCACATATTTATCACATTCTATAAATTATTTTATTTATATTTAATTATTTAATAATTCAAACAAAACAAATTACTGGGTAACCACCCAATTGCTCCATATTCTTCATATAGCACAGGGCACATATAGCGGGTGTCATATAATATCAGTTATTTGGTAAAAGTCTGTAAAAGTAATGTAAATAATATATTTATATGCACTTATTTGGTATCAAAATGAAGCTTAGATCATTACGAATCAGATTTCACCATAAAATAGATTCTGAATATTCCCAATGGAAAGTTTCCAGGAAAGCTTCCTGGAAACTTTCGGAGTAATCAAAACTCCGGGAGTTTACCCATCTCTGGTTATTAGTACAGTTAAGCGAAGCAGTAAAAATGGTAAAATTCCCGGTCCGAAAACGATTAAAGGAATTTCCTTAATTTTTTTTGCAATGTACTTTATAAAATACGTACATCAAAATCTGTATTGTCACATTACCTGCTTTTTATTTTTAAGAGTGGAAACCGCCCCTAAAAACTGAAAAATTAATAACTCTTCCAATTTTACGAATAAATTAACGAAAATCCATATACTTATGTTTTTGAGGTCGCTGAATATGACTGAGGTCAAAACCTATGAGACGAAAATATTAAGGCTTAAAATACCATTAAATACTGAAAAACTAATGTCTCCTAATTTTACGAATAAAATCATGAAAATCCATATACTTATGTTTTTGGGGTCGCTGAATATGATTATGAGGTCAAAACATAGGAAAGACGAAAATATTAAGGGTTGAAACCACCCTTAAATACCTACTGAAAAATTAATAACTCTTCTAATGTTACAAATAAATTCACGAAAATCCATATACTTATGTTTTTTATGTCGTTGAATATGACTATGAGGTCTAAATTTATAAAAATAATGGTGGATTAAAAATGGTCACAAAAGAGTGTAGCATATGTCTAATTTTATTAAAAATACAGATTGTTATAAAAAAATCAAATGAATACAATTAAGTAAACTAATTAAATAACATTTTTAATCTGCACTCTAAACATGCTAAAGTGCAATGCAACCCATTTTTTCTAGGTATTCTTCGAAAAATAGACGGCTATTGCTTGTTTCTCTACCTACTATAGACATTTAAAATGCGTGTACAAACTGAAAAGTTTCAACATTATTTCAAACCGTCATATCTCTGGAACAGTTTGTCGTAGAAAAAAAGTAACAACTCAAACTCTTCGTTTTTTGATAAGCTTCATTTCATTCTTATGTCATGTTTTTATCAATCTTATAGTTTTTGAAATATTTCAATTTTAAATACATAATTTTTTTGCGTATGCGTCATCTTTAAACCTTTATATCTCTGGAACTGTTTGTCATAGGAAAATTTAAAAAAAAAACTATTCGTTTTTTATAAACTTAATTTTTGTACTTTTACAACTTTTTATAAAAAAAATATTTTCTGAGCAATTTCCAAAAAACCCGATTTTTTCCAAAAAATTATGAAAATTTTCATTATTGAAAAATGAAAAATAATTACTTTGAAAATTCTAAAAAATTTGGGCATGTTAGTAATATTAACAATATTAATAATATAACAATATCTAGGATTTTTAAAAAATTTGAATAAGAAATTAGAGCAATATTAAAAAAAAAATTACGCCTAAATTTTTAAATGCGCTGCTTTTTTGTTTGTAACTTTTTTAGTTTTCATTATAAAAGGTCGTAATACGTTTCAGTCGAAAGAAAATTTTAATACCTTTAATTTTTACAAGCATACAAAATTTTCTCATAGTTGTAGATTTTGAGTAATTTTAGATTTTAACGTCGCATATTTTTTGGGAACGTTTCGGCGCCATTTTGAAAATGCCATATTTTCAAAACTAAACATCGGAGAAAAAAAAGAAAAACCATTTGATTTGTTTTCATAAGTTTTAATTTTGTACCCTTGCATTTTTTTTTATTAAAGTCTACATTTTCGAGTACTTTAAAAATAATGTCTAGGAATACTGATTTTAGAGGGTGAAAACTGCAATTTTCAGTTCGAAATATCTCGAAAAATATAAATTTTAGCAAAAAAGTATATAGGACTTTTCTCTCTTATAATTTGATTCTCTATCAGATAATGTGTATTTTTTATTTTTTTTGCGACAACCCCCAAGAAGGGGGTAAAATAACAAGACCTATAGATTCTTATGTACATACTTTATGAAGCATGTTGAAGAAAAATATTTGGAAATTCATTACATCGTTTTCGTTCTGGGATTTAAAAGCTTCACTTCTGTACTATATGCCAAATTTCAGGTTCCTAGCTCGTCGGGAAGTACCCATACAGTTCGTCAGACAGATGCAAAAGAAAATGGGATGTCTTATGCTAAAATCTAGTTGTGTACATCTAATTTTAATTTTTGTGACATTGTCAGTTATTTGTCAAAATTAATTGCAAGTGTGTGAAAACTAATATGCCTCATATAAGCGATTTAGTTAACACTCAATTTATAAACTTCGACGTTCCCGTTCCCGTTCGACGTTCACAAAAATGGCCCATTTATAAACTTTGACGTTCGTCGTTTGTACGTTTGCATTTTTTACGTAAAATGTCAAACTGAAAGATTGTATTTGTGATACATTTTTTGCATAAATTAACTTTATTTTTGAATTATGTGTTTAATTTAAACTGAATATTCTGCTGACGTTAAGTATCTGATGTTTTATGATTATGAACTTGATAATGATAATTTGTAAAAAATCCTTACAAAGATGTGATTTAAAACAAATAAAAGCATATCTAAAGAGTAGAACGACTATGGTCGCTCGATTTTGGAATCGCTGTGGCTCTTCTATGAAAAGAATAAAATTAGAACAATTGCAGGATATCTAATTGCTCTATCTTGCTCTCTTGGCTTGGAATAGTTTGCATAAAACGGCATTTTATTAAAATATTCCCATTGAGTTTCAGGGGCTTCTATTGTTTGGATACTTCCCGATGAATTGGGAACTTTGGCATGGAGGTGGGGCGACTACATTATTGATAAGCCGATAATTCCAAAACTTGCAAAATTCGAAATGGCAACTTTAATATGCCGGCCAATGTTTGTATAGAAGGTAATACCCACATTAAAATGAAGACTTTGCCAAAATGGTAAAAGCTGCAAAAAACTATAAGAACAAAGTTGTGGAGAGTAAAATTTCACATAAAAAAGTGAGTAGCGACATATATGTATATTTTATTGTTTTGGCAATATATTCGTTTAAACGCGATAAATCAGCACGACGCCGCACTTTGCACACTTCCTGTTTATACTATAAAAGTTGAAAACTGAATTTTTTGTAGAAAATTTAATTCCCTACAATAACTTTCTTCTCTACAATGTCCTTATGTCTCTTACCATATTGGTAGCGTCTTCATTTTAATGTGGGTATAGCCTTCCATACATATAGATTGGCCGCCTTATTGGAGCCGCCATTTTGAGTTTAGCAAAAAAGTTCCTATTCGAAGTCTCATAGTGAATATCTTCAAACAGGTTACTTTAATGAGAAAAATGGAATGAATTTTTTTAAATTTTTTTTATCTATTTTTTTTATTTACTTTGTTTATTTATTGAAAATATCATACATGTATGATCTCTGCAGAGATTAGATATTCGCTGTGAAACTTCGAATAGGATTGATTTTTACCTGTGCACTCCAAACTATTAGTACTATTACCTCTCTGTTCGGATGCTGTTAGCGTGAAATAGGTAAGGATAAGCTACAAGATTAATAGGACATTTTTTATGCAGAATTTAACGACATTTTTTTTATTTTCTATACTTTTTTCTCTTCCGATGAAAAGTTTACAACATAATAGTGAAAAACCAGCTTTAAGTCCCCATTGGGGGTGGTTTTTTGCAAAAAAAGAGACATTCAACCCCTACATTGGCGGGGAACTTTTCCGGTAGATATGCGATACAGAAAAGTAGATTTTTCTAGAGTACGCATCTCAAAAATATTATTACTTTATAAATTATTTCTCCTATTCAGTGTTTTTTAATCTAATTTGCATGTACTATGTAGATATAATCAGATTTACTCTAAAGCACTTAGGACAATATAGTTGACATGGAATTGAATGAAACTTTAACACTCATTCACGTGACAAAACGCTTCAATTTCATTGGAGATCCCGCAACGGTAACGTTAAAAACATGAAATTTGTTCATCTTCGGACGGACGGCAACTTTTAATCCTATGGGAAACATCAACGCCGACTTAGGGTATAAATAACAATCAGTATTTTGTATGTTTCATCTTTGAACGGCGACGGAAACGCCCAACGGGAACGGAAAATGTTGGGCATCTCAAACTGACGGCAACTTTTGAAACAGTGAGAAACGATGTCAACGTCAATATTAATGACTTTCATTGATCAATTGCATTATGTAACTAACATAACCTCAAATTTCAAGTTTTTGAAGTTTATTCTCATCTTTAATATTTGTATCCGCAATTTTAGCTTGGGGCCATACTGGCTCCAAACGAATATTTAAAAATACAGGCAAATTTTTTTTCAAAGCTGTTGATTAATAAAAATAGACAACTAATTATAGGTTAGATTTCCAACCTACAAAAAGTGTCTTATTTTATTGGAACAAACTATTTAAAACTTTATAAACATTACATTGAACTAGATTTTATTTTAAAGTACGGGAATCAGGCAGAAATTTTAATAACAGCTACGAAATATTTGTAAATTTTAAGAAATATATATTTTTCAGGTTAGGTGTGACGTCACGTGCACGTCCTCAATTGTTTTTTATGTTTCATCGTCGAACGGGAACGGTAACGTCAAGTTTATAAATTGAGTGTTTAGCTGGAGTTATTGCTAAAGCAGAAGATGGATGGTCAATGAGACAAATTGCACTGTGTTATGATATTAACATAAACTAGGTGTGTAACATTTTAAAAAAGTGGAGAATAAATGGTATGATTAGTAGAAATCCTGGATCAGGGTGACGAAGGATATCAACTCAACAAGATTTGCAATTGGTAAATACGTTAGTATCCAAAAGCTAAATGTGAGACCACGGAATGTTCAAGAATTACTGGAAATAATAAATAATGCATGGGAAAATATTATTACTGATGATTATTGAAAATTTGACTTTGGAACTTCGGTGAGCGGGGCACTTTAAAGGTCCCATTTTTTTGTTTTTCACTTATATCTCGGAAACTATGCGTCGTAGCAGCTTGACCAATCTATACAAAATTTGCTACAAGAATCACTATTTACATTTGTAGATGTTGTTCTGCTCTCGAGATATCCGCTCTAGAAATTCGGAAATTGCGGAAAACAATTTTTTCGCCTCACGTTTTTTGCTCTATTTGTTAAGATAACTCTTCAAATGTTGTTCCCACGAAAAAGTCGTGAGAAAAGAAGTTGTAGAGCATTAAATTTTTAAATTTTTTAACGTGAGGCGAAAAAATTGTTTTCCGCAAATTTCCGAATTTCGAGGGCAGATATCTCGAGAACAGAATAATATATTAATAAATGTAAGTAGTGAGTCTTGTAGCAAATTTTGTCCGCTTCATTGGATAGAGTACGACGCATAGTTTCCGAGATATAAGCGAAAAACCAAAAAATGGGACCTTTAAAGTGCCCCCTTCCCCCCGCTCACCACCTAGGAGTGGGGACTTTTGATATGTTCATCTCCAGACTAGTCCAAATAAAGTTCCGAAGTCAAATTTTCTGTCCCTAATATTTCCTTTTTTCATTTGCTTTTCCGAAATATATATGTATATATTTCGAAAAGTACGCTTTTTTAAGGCTAAATGAACATTAGTAAACTTGTTCAGAATGAGATTTCCTACAAAAAAAAAAGGTTGTATATATTTGAGAGATATACAGGGTGTTTCAGCTGGAACCTTGAAACACGATTCATACGATTAATGAATAAATTGTGAATAATTTTGACTATGTAAAAAATTTTGTAAATACCAGCCGTTTTGGGGCTACATGTATTTTTTTCTTCATTTTTTTGTCTCTGTAAATTTTGAAAACTTCTGTAACTTTTCTGTTTATCGGGCACATAGAAACGAATCCCCCATATTCCTCATATGTAGCCAACGGACACGGTATATATTGAAAATTTTTCAAAAATGATTTAGTTAAAGAGGCAGTCAAAAGATAAAAATAAATGTAATTTACACACCTAAAGTATGTTTTATTTAACAAGATATAATTATAAAAAACCATAAAACCCATCTGTAAAAAAGGAAATTCAAACTAAATAATTGATATTTCACCCCATTTTATTAAAATAAAATATTGATGTGATTATCTACATAGGCAACTACCAAAAGAAAATCATATTGCACAAACGTGCTGTATTTCGGTCACTCAGTTTTCATTGCATGGCAAGAAAAAAAAAACAATCAAGGAAACTTTATTTACTTTAATAATGTTTTTTGATTTAATGCGTATTTTTCAAGTAAAACGCAAAAACCATAATCATGCCCATAATAAAGATATCTTGATATTTTTTATATAGTGAGTATTTTTTAAGAAGAAAAATCGTAAATCTACCCATAATGACTTTTTAGGTAAGTTCCACCCAATGTGCAACTAGAAACTTATTAATTTCTTCAAAGGTAAATATTATAGATATTTTCAAAAAAATTGGACTACTTTTGCTATCTCTTATCGAAATACGATTTACCTAGATTAGCTATATTTGGTAACCCGATAGATTAATGTTTGAATTTGAATTTAAAAAACCGTATTTTGTACAACAATTTCGAGTTGGCTTGGGTAGTTTTAGAACAAGCAAAAATTACTACAAAGAAGCACATTTTGATTATTTCCCCTAGGCATTCAACATAAATCTACACACTTCAAGATGGAAAATCATATAAGGTAAAACAAATTATTTAAAACTTACCATTTGCCTCTGACACCAGTATTAGTCGTAAAAGTATCCATTATATGTTTATTCACTTCGGTAGATGTATCACATATTATACAATTCTTTGGCAGGTTTTTTGTGGGGATTATCATAAATTTGACTAAATAATTTATGTATAAAAATATTGCAATTTTATGTTCATCTGGAGACGAGGTCAGTAATCGGGATATACCCATAGAGGCCAATGGTACCAAGCTAAAATATTTATATTACATCAGTAAATAACGAGTTACGTAAGAACAACGGCTTTCTCATTTAACATTCCTAAGCCCATATTACATATAGTGCGGAAAGTTTTAACCGGAATCAATTCTGTGGGCATGTCATCGAGAGGAATACCATGCATTTTTTTGATTTTCTAAATATTCCAAGGAGTTAAGTGATAAAAAAATAGAAACTGACATTCTAAGTTAAACTTTGTTGAATGTATTAGACATGCGCATATCTTTCTTGGCAAAAAGCCAACTGATGAGAAAATCCATCCCTTGCATTTTATATTTCCAGTGGGATTTGTTACATATACCTTAGTCTTGAGATATCCCCATAAAAAAAAAATCGAGCACAGTGAGGCCAGGATATCTTGCCGGCCACTCAAGTGAACCTTCGTCTAAATACTGACGAAAGGTTGGTGGAGCTCTTCTTGTTGATACCAAGGCCTTTCATAGGGTAAGTTTGGAATTAGTGAGATATTTGGTTATGGTTAATAAAATTCATCATTTGCTAGCGAATGCTGTCTGAGTCATCCTCAGTTAATCAGTTAACACGTTCACTGCGGACGCCCGCCCGCCCGATACGCTCTACGTAGAGGCTGACCTGATTTTGGACGATCTAGAAGTAGAAAGGAAAAAAAAAACAAAGGAAAAACAAAAAAAAAAGAAAGAAACTCGTTCCAACACACAAAATAGTCGTAAAATATGATCTATTAATAGGCTAACCTAATACGAAACGCCCGACACATACGCTGACAAAATACAGCTAAACATCTTTACTACTCAGTGACGCGTTTTCGCGCCGGCCGCCTCTCGTTAAACTTCGAAGCGACGCGGATCCGCGGCGTCCGCAGTGAACATATTAATTCCTGATGAATCTGCATCTTGTAAGGATGCACCTTTGCATTTTTAAGTATTTTTAGAATGGTAATATGACTTATACTGTTTTCACGAGGCAGTTTTCTAGCTGAAGTCACTGGATTCTCATGAATAGTTAGCAACGCATATAAGACGATATCATTTGCATCTCCAACCATTGTTGCCGTTGTCTAGGCACATCTATCACATGACCCAACTCCCGGTAACCTGCGTCAATTTTACTAACTGTCCTATTTCACGTTTGATAAAAAGTGTCATGACGAAAACTAGATTAGCATCACTAAAAATCACTGGACATGTTGACTAACTCGTCTAATTCCCAAACTTTGTAAAAATGAAATACCCATAATATAATAATCATATCACTGTTTTCAGTATCTTTAATGTCAAACTTACTATCGTCATGGATATATGAAGAAATAATATATAGGTGAATATGCTACACTTGACATTAAAGATATTGAAAACAAAGACTACTTTTAATATAGTATACATAATACTATATTAAAAGTATTTCATTTTTACAAAGTTTGGGAATTAGACGAGTTGGTCAACGTGCAGTGACTTTTTACTACTTTTAGTGATACCAATTTAGTTTTCGCCATGACACTTTTTACCAAACTTTCTAACGTTAAATAGGTCAATTGTACCTTGACTAATACGTAGTAAATCTTGATGCTTTTGTTTAAATAATTGAGAAACTACAGGGTAGCGTCAAAGCTGGTGTGGAAATGTCAAGAAGAATTAAGAGCCCTAGCGAACCACAATAAGGTGGGTGCTAAGATACTCAAGAATCGAGGGCAACGAGAGCTGATGAGCTAGCAGGAAAGGGATCGTCAGCTAGATATATTGGCCCAGAACCGGCCCTGGGAGTGCCGGAAACCACAATACGGGGCCAAATGAAGAAATGGGTAAAAAATCAGCATAAAGAATACTGGGACAAAACGACTGGGCAACAACATGGAAAAACCTTCATCAAGGGACCATCTCGAAAGAAGATTGAAGAACTGCTGCTACTAAACAGGAATCAGCTCAGCATAATCACTGGTCTCCTAACAGGGCATTGTGCCCTGAAAGGACATCTACACAGAATGGGAATGTTCAACGGGGACCTAAGATGCAGACAATGTAATAGGGCAACGGAGACACCCTTCCACATCCTGTGCGACTGAGGCACTGGATATTTTGGTACCACAGGTGGCTTTGCCTTTGTAGCAGGCGAATATTTTTCTGGTCATAAGTAGATCCTAATTTGTTCTATACTTGAGTAAAATTTGATTCAAATCGGAAACAAAATAAAAAAGTTATAAGGGCGTCTTCATTTTAAGTGAGTCACACTGTATATGTAATGAAATGTATAGATTTCGACAAAATATTACGTTAATAAATATGTCGAGTGTTGTAAAATAAAGATTGCTTTGTGACTGTGATTTATTAGCAGACCACGGTAAACCACTTTGATAGAAATATTCAAGGTACCTAATACTTTTTTTTTTTAATTATCTATCTTGGCTGGCGAATATCTCGTAAACTATAACACATAGGAAGAAAATGAATACAGATATTCCTGTAGGAAATTTAATTATGTTTAATTTTGCATAGATTACCTTTTTCCATACGACGCATAGTTTCCGAGATATAAACGAAAAACCAAAAAATGGGACCTTTACCACCTAGGAGTGGGGACTTTTGATATGTTCGTCTCCAGACTAGTTCAAACAAAGTTCCGAAGTCAAATTTTCTGTCCCTAAAATTTCCCTCTATAATCATTCGTTGCTTGGTCTATATTTAGAAAATAGAAAACGCAATATATTTGAAAAAAAAAATAGGGTGAATGAAGATTTATTTTTTTTTTTTTTTTAATTTTATTTTAGTTGCCTTATTTATATTAATGCCCTGGTGAAGTTTAGCTAATGCTACTCCACCATTTAACCAGGACGGCCAGATGAGATATGGTCACCCATTCAAGTGCCGGACTCTACCGACGTGCATTAACTTTGCCGATCGATGTCTCACCACTGAAATCAGTTCCGGTTCCTCACCTAAACTAAGAACATCACCGAAAAATATGAATAATAGAAATGTAACCAGTAAAAAAGTGAGACTCGCATGTTTTAGGATGTTTTATAGAAATATTATAGATCCAAAGATGGAAAACGAAATGGGCTCAAGGACCTCGTTCAATTGCCTTTTGAAGTGTTCTATCTCATTTCAATTAAAATTCTTTTATTATTATTATTTACTGTATATCCAAGTTATAGAATTTATTCCAGTTAAACTTTTCACACTGTATAAATTGACATTATTATGAGGCAAATTTTCTAATAGTATGTCGAGTAATTCTCATTCATAAGAAGCACAGAGAACTCCAAATCAATATCAATTGTCATTTTTTTTTTTAATTCTTGAAAACGTATAACCGATTAATTTTTTTTTTAATTTTTCAGTGATATTCACCATGATTTTAGGGAAATTAGTAAATTAGATCAACCAGAACAGCTGTTTATAGCTTTCCGAGTTGTCCATATACAGGGTGCAATCTGTTTCATGTCATTAAAAAAAAACTGGTGGGGGGAACGACTAAACGAACAAAAAAACCTTATATAACATGGGGTCTAAAGCAAAGGCGGACCTAGAAATTTTAATATTTTTTTTCTCGTCTGTGGCGCATGTGACCCATACGAAATATGGGAAATAACATCTAGAAAAGCACTCCCCTAACGACCCCTAAAAAATTTTGAAAAAGCAGTTTGCGAAAAAAAATTTCAAAATTCGATTACTCCCCCTGGTCTAGGGACTCCCGTTTAAAATTATTCTTTTTTATCATATACATTTTACTTATAAAAATGCAACAATAGGTTTTGGAATTTATGAAAATATTTTCATTATTAACTGAATTACAATGAACTGAAATTTTGTAATTTACAATTTAACAAATTACAAAGTTTCAATTCGTTGTATCTCAGTTAATAATGAAAATATTTTCATAAACTCCAAAACCTATTGTTGCGTTTTTATGATAAGTAAAATGTATATGACAAAAAAGAATAATTTTAAACGGGAGTCCCTAGACCACGGGGGTAACCGAATTTTGAAAAAGTTTTAGAAAAAAAAAATAAACAAAAATTTCGAAAATTTTTAATAATATTGTTTGAGAACTGCTGGAATAATGAGGTTGGTTTAGATCGTCGCGTGTCTGCCTATGATACTCGATATTTGTACGGATAGCTATAAAATGTCGGCGGTCTTTAGTGATGCAGTAAAGATGAAAGACGTCGAAGTTTTCTGAGTGTTTAGTAGATCTGAAGAAACCTATACTCTGACTCTCCCTTGTGCAATATTTCAGTTACTGTGGGTATTTCGTTATGTACACACGTCCAACCCGTTCATTGTTTTTGTTATTTTTGAATTTCGGCTCACTGCATTTATAGTTAAGATTTATTTTATTGACTTACCATTCAAGTCGTTAAGTTCTTGATTACGTACAGACACAACTTACTTGTTCGTTCCTTTTTGTGTTTCTTTTTGGATTTTGGACCAAGTTTTTCTTTTATTTTTCTTTATTGACAACATTAGTTGATAGTTTAGTGTTTAGTGTTGAACGGAGTGCGTATGTCCTTAGTTCGACATGCCGAACTGTGTATTGATGCAGATGCAGAGATTTCGAATAATTTATGTAGGTAAGCTTTTAACCCAGAACACTCATTTATGTTACAAATGTTAATAAACCACATTTAAATTTTCTAAATTATAAACAATAATCCAATATTTTGTTCCAAATTAAAAAACACAGATGTAAAGAAATGCTGTTTAAACCTCTATGACCATTATTTGCTTGCAGTTGTGCTGAAAAAGATAACGAATTATTTACCTCTTTATAATTGCCTGAGTTCGGTTGAGGCGGTCCATTAAACCGGCACGGTAGCTCAATCGGTTAAGGCGTATTGAGTGGCGAATACGCTGATCAACTCGCTACCGCGCTCTGGGTTCGACCCCCAGCCCCGGTATTGACAACGGTGGGTGTGGATGTATGTCTGCGTTTTTCCGAAAGTGTAACCCCCTTCCGGACAGCCTTGGCTTTGGATTTGGGGGTTGTCTACTATCTGTGGTGTGTTGTTGTTGTTAATTAAAGGCCTTTGCTTTGACACCGCGGACCGCCGCGTGTGCCGGCGAGGACTTTGCAGTTTAAAAGTTGTATAATTGGAAACTACAAGTCCATTGACCAAGAAAAGCAGTAGTTCTCAAATGTTTTCTACCTTAATATTCAAATTGTTGACCTAGGTCAGTTTTTTTCAAAGTGCCCCCAGAGGGAAAAGTCATAAAGGTTTTTTGTTTGTCTAGTCGGTCCCCATTACCAGTTCTTTTTAATGACATGAAACTGATTACACCCTGTATTAAACTCAATAGGCGACGATAAAACAATGAGTATATATTGAGACCTTTCAAAAGCATTTGATATCTGACAAATACTTTGATTTCGGTGTACTCTGATGATTTGATTTTATTATCTATAATTATTATCCATCTGTTCTGCCATTTATCTCAGCACTAAAAATAATATTATTCAAAACGTATCTTTTAAACCAAGAATAAGATAGGCTCCTTATAAGATCATTTTAAATCAAATTCGTTTATATTCACATCTGGGGTTCTGCAAGGGTCTAACATTGGACCCTTGTTATTAATATTTTGTCGATGCCAGACTGTGCTAAATTAATGTTTGCTGATGATTTAAGAATATATTCTTCATTTGTGCCTCAGATGATTGTCACTACTCGCAAATTAAACGTAAAGTCAATCGTTGGTGTAACTTGAACAAATGTTTCAAAATACTAGAAATAGTATAACCAATTGCTGTAAACAACTTCCGTCCATGCACGAAATGATTTTTTTCAATCGTCGCTTTGTGTATTAACACTTTAAAAACATTTTATCCTGTAGTCTTATCAGCTCACATTTTTATGGTTAGCTCTTGCTCTACATTATTGTTTGTTGTCAACGTGATGGGGAGAACTGCTGGAAAATTTTAAAAGGAAACATACCAGAATGCGCATACATATCAGAATGTGCATCATCATCAACTGAAGACGATACCTTTTACTACAATAATAACAGAAATTTTACGTATTTTTTACCACTGTACTGTACTATGAGGTAAATGGGTGCAAGAAAGAAAACAGAGAAATTAAAAAAAAAAGAAAGATGAATATACTCCCACTACAAGCACAGTTAGAAGCGAAAGGTACCGATGCCCTGCGTTGATATACGACAATATGACAAAAATAAGATTTCGCAAATTGTGCAGCATGCTTGAAGCAGTATATCTGTCATTCTTTTCCTAATTTCACTGTTTTTAACCCCCGACCTCAATAAGTTTGACGCGTATATTTGTATGTTTGTTTGTCTGTCTGTTTGTGGCTTCATATCTTTTTAACGATCCGATTTTGATGCAGTTTTTTTTTATTTGAAAAAGTATTTTGTCGAGAAGGTTATAGGCCATATTAGATTTTGATGTTTGGTCGCCATCTTGAATTCGCCATGTTAAACTTCTCTAGAAATTGTCCGATTGAAGTAAAATTGAAAATGTACAGACAATTATGGTAGCCAAACATGATTTAGGCCTCATTTTGATTCGGCCATATGAAACTGGTACGATTGATCGGGTTTTTAAAAATCAATTTTACTTGTGTTTCTTGCACTCATTTATCTCAGGATATATAAATCTATTTTCGCTGAATCTATTATTTACATATAAGTTCATAGCTCAGATTTGTCAAGGAGATTTATGAATGTGATTGCTCGGTGTGTCGCGTCTTATATATATTACATCATTAGTCTTTGTTTAACTATTGATTTTTTCATCCTAGTGATAACTAAGAATAAATGAAAACAGTGATTTGAAATTAAAAATAAATATAACCAAGTCCTTCCTACCTAGATTCTTTTACATTACCAGCTTCGATTATATTTTTAGCTTCACTAGATAATGAATCTAAAACGAACATTGGTACTAAGTCTTCCAAATTATAAACTTGTTCTCTTGTTGATGCGTCTCTATTAATTTTTGGCCTGTAAAGGCTATTATTTTCATCAGGTACAAAATTCGTATCAGCTTCGGTTATTTTAACATCTAAAAAAATGTAACAAATCAATGAGGATTTTATAAATAATCATAATTGTACAAACTAGTTAATAAAATTAATCAATTCATCAAAAAAAAAAAAAAAAATCAACTATTCACAACGCTGGATTTAAGTGATAGGGGCCTGCAGCAGTCTTTTGCTTGGGAACCTACTAAAATTTTAAAATATATATATTAAGTTTTAGTTTATTTTCACATAAATAATTGTTTATATTTTAGAAACGGTTTTATTTTACTTATTTTATGAAAATGCTATTAATTTTCATACTAATTTGAAGGTTTTTTTTTTCCATTATTTTAACATTTCAATTTATATTAACGTCCGTCCTGACAGAGTGTACCATCTCGGCAACACATGAAAAATACCACTAAACATCCAAATCTGAGCCAGGATTCAAACCCAGGACCCCATGGTCGCAAGCCTAATACCGCAAGCACTGCGCCAAAAAAAAATGTTTTGAAAAGAAATATGATGGTTTCAACGATTGCCCACAGGTGATGAGCAAAAACACCCTGGACAAATGTTATAGCCGATCCAGGATAAGTGCACAAAGTGCAATGTTTATTTGTGTTGTAACAAAACTAAAAGTTGCTTTTTAATTTTCATAAAAAAAAATAAACTTTCAGTTCATAAAAATACGGTCTTGTATTATTATACTCTTCGCAGAAACGAAGAATATATTGTATTTGATAGGCACATTTCTAAAATCGTAAATATCGCTCCTAGAGAAAAAATTATATCATTGTGTTAGTGAACGAATTCTGAACAACTTTCAAAATGTCCGTCTGTCCGTCCGTCCGTCACGTTTCTTGTAAGCACGATAACTTAAGAAAGATAAGTCCGACTGTATTGAAATTTGGAAAGTAAATTAGTGTTAGCTAGAGGAATAACCCTATTGTTTTTGAAGAAAATCGATCAATAAATAAAAGTTATTAATTATTTCATTTAAAAAAAAATATTCTCTTAATTTTTGTCGCTTGTACTTAACAATCAATTTTCGTAGCAATATGTGATGGTGCAGTGGCTGAAATTTTACCTTGCAATCCAAAGATTGTGTGTTCGAATCCCACACAGGTTGGATATTTATTTTTCATTTTTTTTTTCATATAATTTTTTTCACAACAAAGATGGTATCACAAAATTTAAGATGTCCAAAACTAACATTATTTACAAGAAAACTGCGAAGAGTATCCTATACAATGTGTAACAATTATATAAAAAGCTCAGTAAATTGGCGAAGAGTACCTACGTTTTTAGCTTGTTTTTATTTAAAAAGAATAATATTATTTCACATTTGTTACTCTCAGTCTTGACTCCCGAGATGTACAATTGTGCATATCCTGAAAATCCTATCAAAATATCCTGAATTTTTTTTTTTTAGTATTTTTAACATTAATTTGGAGTCATTTTGTCGACAAAATATGACTATTATAAAATAATTTTAATTTTTCGCAAGGCTAAGGGATATTGCATTGGTTAAGATTAGCTATTTATTTATTTACTTTTTGAAGTTTTTACTTTGAAACTTCGTTCTTATCAAAGAAAATCATAATAAGGAGCGATTAAGCGCTTACGACTTGTGTCACCGTTTCATCTTACAGTTTTCAGCACATTTTTTTTTAAGTGCCTTATTTTATCTCAATATCCTGGCAGGATCTAACTACAGCTACTCTACTACTCAACCAGGATGGTGAGATGAGATACGGTCACCCACCTAAGTGTTGGACTCAATCGGTGTGCCCGATCGACATCTCGCCACTGAAACCGGTCCGTAGTTCACCTCACCTGATACATTGTTTGTTCTTAACAGTGGTGGCTGGTGAAATTTCAATATTTTTTTTTCTCGTCGGTGGCGCATGGGAATACGCATATAAAATATGGGAAATAACATCTAGAGAAGCACTTCTCTAATGACCTCTAAAAAATTTCGAAAAAGCAGTTTGTGAAAAAAAGTTTTAAAATTCGGTAGCCTCCCCTGGTCTAGGGACTCCCGTTTCTTATTTTTTTTTTTTGTCATATACATTTGACTTTTCATAAAAATACAATACGTTTTGAAGTTTATGAAAATATTTTCATTATTAATTGAAATACAATGAATCTGGTGTTGACCACTCACATATATATTCATCCTGTTGTTAAACCAGATAAAGATATTTTTATTCGATAAAGATGCTATATATATTTGTCGTTATCGGCCATGTATTTATAGCACCTATGCCGAGTCTATATATTCTAAACTTTACCAACAAAACCTTTATTGCTACTATGCAGCAGACCTTGTTATACTCTTCGCAAAAACGAAGAGTATATTGCATTTGATCGGCACATTTCTAATCAGTAAATATCGCTCGTAGAGAAAAAAATTTTATATCGTTATGTTAGTGAACGAATTCTGAACAACTTTCAAAATGTCCGTCTGTCCGTCCGTCCGTCACATTTCTTGTAAGCACGATAACTCAAGAAAGAAAAATCCGATTGTATTGAAATTTGGAGAGTAACTTAGTGTTAGCTAGAGGAAGAACCCTATTGTTTTTTAACAAAATAGATTGGTAAATAAAAAAGTTATTAGTAATTTAAAATTTAGAAAAATATTTTTTACATTTTTTTATGGTTTGTAATAAATAGAAACCTTGCGAAATGTTATTTCCTATCACTATTTTTTTTTAAATACATTTTACTAATGTGCGTTTCCTAATAATCACAATAAATTTTCTAATGGTATATATTACACTCATTAACAATTTTAGTAATAAGAAATGGTGGTGTAGCGGCAAGAGTTTCGTCTCGCAATCCAAGGGTCCGGGTTCGATCCCTCACGTCGTGATTTTTTTTTTCATATATTTTTTTTTTCACAACAAAGTTAGTATCACAAAATTTAGAATATCCAAAAATTAACATTATTTACAAGAAAAATGCGAAGGGTATCCTATAGAATGTGTAACAATTATATAAAAAGCTCAGTAAATCGGCGAAGAGTATAATGCTTCCACTAGTTAACGTTATATATTTAGCTTCATTGAGTCTAGTAGTAGTAGTACTCGCAATATTGGCTTTGATTTATCAATAAATCATTAGCTCAGCGCGGTGTGGAAGTTAACGTGTTGTATTTGGTAATCAGTATGACACCTCAGTGGCCAAATAATTATATAAGTTATTATTATTATTATTATTTAAAATTTATACTAAACTATGGATTTAATATGACTACCTCTCCTACCTCTACCTCCTTTACCGCATATGTGCTAGATAATCTATACCGCATAATTTTTATTTTACCTTTATTGGACATTAGTTACATTTAAATTTAAACTATACCGCATATCTATCTCAACTGTACGTGATATCTTTATTCTAACTGTACCTTAACAACCGAAACCTTATTTCTCTTCTCTTCTCGTCTCTTTAACAGAATTGAGCCCCATATTATTTTAAAACGCCGGACGAATTATAAACGAAAAACGATGGCAACAAAACCACAGAGTACAGTAACTACACCAAGGCGGAAACAAGCCTTCCCGCCAAAACCAAATTTGTATACACATCGTCATTTTTTTAACTGTATATCAATCAACCTCACTTTTGCGTTGACACTGTTGACGTTTATCGTTTTAAGTTTGGATTTGTGAGTTTTATTTGCACTCATTTTGTAAGGTTGAAAACATTAGCCGAGAATTGAAATTTTCATAAATAAATCCTAGTGCCCAACTCAACTGAAAATAGGTGCCGATTATAAACAATTGAAATGGTAATATTTTTCAATCCAACTCGAAATACACTGTTTTCTCAGTGTATCCTTAGAAATAAAGAAAAAATAGAAATAAATTAACAATACATTTCTCTGTGTAGATGCAATTCGGTATTTTCACAAATTTTAAAATCTCATTGACCGTGAAGGTAATAATTATAACTAAAAATATTTGAATTTCCACAACCAGCTGAGTAATATCCAACAAAAGTGTTTTTAAATTTAAATTAAGATTTTACCGCCCAAAACACTAAGCCATATTGTTGACGTCATCGGTCATATTGATGGCAAACACCTAAGCTCAAAAATCTCTCTTTTAAAAATATCCGAGTAATATGTCACTGTTATGAAAATGTCCGCTTGACTCTCGTACTTTCAACTAAAATCTTGTTCAATGTAATGTTCATAAAGTTTTAAATATCTTCTCCCAATAAAATAAGGCGATTTTTGTAGGTTGGAAATCCAACCTATAATTAACAGCCCATTTTTAGTAATCAACAATATTGAGACATCATTTGCGCTAATTTTTAAATGTTTGCTTGGAGCCATACTGGTTTCACATGAGAAGTGCGGATACAATCATTAAAAATGACAATAAACTGAAAAAACCTAAATTGTTGGATATATTAATGCAGCCGATGATGTCACAGCCCATTTTGTATAATCAATTATTCAGTTTCGTTATTTATTTGTTAAAATTTTAAATTGATAGATGAAAGAATGGTGTTTAAATATTGGTAAGTGCTTTAATGTATGGAGTACTTCATTTTAATAATATCCAAAAAGCAAATTTGCATACAGTGAAAACACCCAATTGGTACACAAGGTCACAGAGATCAGCCATCACTCAAAGGTGCCGCCAAAACTTTCGCCTCTGTGTAGTTACTGTACTCTGTGGCAAAACTTAAAGAATCCGTTATGTCCAACAGATGATCCTGTAGACAGTTGATGGCAGTAAGAACCTTCTTTGAAACTATAGTATATGGGTTCTCTTGTTCTCTAATTATAAATGAAATTACACAACATACACAACATTACACAGCAGTGTGTCCCAGGATGGAGTTGACAAGACGAAAAAGATCTCTATCATTGATTTTACGACGAAAAGTCATTCTTTATAAAAAATTCTGCTTGTCGAAAAAATGAATTTACCATATACAAATCTTAGATCAGATGTATAGGGTGTTAATAAATTAAGAAAACATCAAAATGCCTCAAGAGAGAAGTACCTTTATTTATTATATTGGACAAAATGTTTATAAAAACAAAGTTGTTTATAATCCAAAATAAAGCCTAAATACAAATTATGAAGTCTAAATTTTTTTTCAAACATTAACATAACATAATAACATTAACTTCAACGATTGTGGAAAAACAATTTATTCTACATAGCCTCCTCCTCCTTTTTCTGTGGGGTGTTTTAAAATATAAAGTTTATGCAGATGACCTGCCGCATGATCGAGAAACACTAAAATCAAGAATACAAGACGCGGTGAATGAAGTGAATGTACCCTCAACCATTCGTAAGGTCTATGGTGAATTTATTAAAAGGATGTGTTGAGGTTGGAGGAGGCTATGTAGAATAAATCACAATCGCTGAAGTTAATGTTATTATGTTATGTTAATGTTTGAAAAAAATGTAAGTTCACATAAATGTAAAAGTCAAAATTTAGACTTTATAATTTGTATTTAGGCTTTATTTGGGATTATAAACTAGAGGTGCAACGGATATCCGGTTACTATCCGGTATCCGGCCACTTTATTACTATTCGGCTGGACGCCGGATAGTGACCTGATATCCGGCCAAAACCGGATAGTTAAAAAATAATAAAAAGTGGTATAAAAAATGAAACAGTTTTAAGAAACCAAACATAGCATAGTCTTTAAAACTATTTTAGATACTTGCTATTGTTCTAACGCAATCAAATATATATTACTTTCACATTTTTTTTATTGTAAATTTTTGTTGCATTTGAATATTGCAGTTTGTCAATGAAAATGATTTCTAATACCATTATTATATTTTAAAGATTATACCACTTTTTAAATATTTATAATAATCAGAAAATAAACGCATATTTCCCTCTCACTCTGCAAAATTCTATCCTTAACGCTACTATTTCCTTGTACCCGCTTCGTCAAAACAATTCCAAAAAGTGTTGTGAATATCAGCATATCTCTTACGTTGTTTACTGGAAGGAGAAGAACCACTTTCACTATCACTGCTATAATATGAATTTATCACAACTATTTTTTAAGCCTATAGCAGAGTAATTTGACGGGATTTTTCACTGATTTTTATCGAAAAAACTTGTTTTAAATTTGGGGTCTCGAAGAGTTGCCAGTAAGTATTTTTTTTGTCATCGAGGTTCTCAAAATGTGTGTTTTTAATCCAACTTTCAATGTAAGCCGGATATCCGGTATACGATACAAGAAGTACGCCGGATATTCGGTATTCGGTATCCGGCCAAAACACTATCCGTTGCATCTCTATTATAAACAACTTTATTTTATAAACATATTGTCCAAAATAATAAATAAAGGTATTTTTCTCTTGAGGCATTTTGATGTTCTCTTAATTTATTAACACCCTGTACATCTGATCTAAGATTTTTATATGGTAAATTCATTTTTTCGACAAGCAGAATTTTTGATAAAGAATGACTTTTCATCGTAAAATCAATAAGAGAGATGTTTTTCCTCTTGTCAACTCCATCCTGGGACACACTGTATAAGACATAATCATTACAATATGATTTTTACATACTTTTGTGCAGAGACTAGCTGTTATGCTCTTATTTCTATTAGTATGTGTAATATCTGACCTTTATGACGACAAAATTATCGAAGGTTTTGTTTCAGCATTATGTCGCATATATATGAAATATACATGAACAATTTACATCATAAATACAGAAGTTTGCTATTGCACTCGATTCTGAATCGTATAGGTAACTATTTTATACATTAGCGGCAGCTAAAACTATTGGGTCGATCCCTATAATAATGTAACGTGTTTCCACCTTTAGGAAACTACCCCTTGCAAATTCCGTGGGTTCCAAAAATTATAACAAGAGATGTCCACTAACACACTTTATTAAATATTTACTGGATACTTCACAATACTATTATTAATTTAAATACACTTTACTGACTAAAATCACAATGTTTATTACTTTGTTTATCTTTGAACTCTTAACCTCACTTTCTATACTTTCTGAACTTTCTGAACTACTCGCCGAAAATGCGATCGGTCTTTTATACCTAAAAATGACAGATCTCGATTGTTCTGTGATGACGCCACCATTCTCTCGATAATTCCAGATGTCACTTTGGAATCTTCTGGTAGGTTCTTTTTCGAGTAGGTGCAAATACACTACATTCATTCAGACATTCGATCTGTTGAAGTCTGCCTACTTTTTAGTAGCATAACCTCAAATTTTAAGGGGTGCAACATACCACACTGCCCCCTCCTTAAGCCTGAACGTCCCGGTCAGGCAATTCAGCCTCTTTCACATACTTCGCCAGTCTATCCAAGTGTACGATCTTCATCTTGGACTTTTTGTTTCGTTGGATACGATAGACGACATCATTAATTCGGGTAATAACAGTATAAGGTCCTTCCCAAGGAGGTTGAAGTTTCGGTGACTTCCCTATCTTCCGCTGTGGGTTGTACAGCCAAACCAGATCTCCTGCCTTGAACCCTTCTGAACTACCCTTACGGTCGTATCGAGCCCTCATTCGGTCACTGGCTATGGTGATTTGATCTCTAACCAGCTCATGAACATTTCTTAGCCGTTCACTCATTTCATCCACATAGCTGTTCACAGGAAGGTGTTCTCCGCCTGGTGTTCCGAAAATCAAATCACACGGCAGTCTGATCTCGTGTCCAAATACTACACGGGCTGGTGTTTGTTTCGTAGACTCGTGGATAGCAGCTCTGTATGCCATGAGGAAAAACGGTATGTGGAGATCCCAATCGCGTTGATTCTTATGAACCACTTTAGAAAGATGTTCTTTCATAGTCTTGTTATGTCGTTCCACCATTCCATCTGATTGCGGGTGAAGGGCTGTTGTCCGTGTTTTGTGTATCCCCAATAACTTGCAGATTTGCTGAAACAACCCTGACTCAAAGTTCCTCCCTTGATCTGAGTGCAGCTCCAGGGGTACACCAAACCGACATATCAAATTATCTACCAAGACTTTGGCGACAGTGACTGCTTCTTGGTTTGGAATTGCATAGGCCTCTGGCCACTTACTAAAATAGTCCATGGCAACCAGTATGTACTTGTTCCCATCCTTGGTTACTGGGAATGGGCCGGCTATATCGATCGCGATCCTCTCGAAAGGAGCTCCGACGTTATATTGCTTCATTGCACCCCCACTTCTAGTCTGTGGTCCCTTACTGGCTGCACAAATTTTGCAATTGCGACACCAAGCTTCCACATCTTGACGACTATTCACCCAATAAAATCGTTCTCGTACTTTATTCAGGGTCTTATTAACGCCGAAGTGCCCACCGGATGCTCCATTATGCACTTCCTGAAGTACTTTCGGTACTCGACACCTGGGAATCACTAGACGCATAACAACTTCCCTGCCATCCGGGCTTTCCCAAGCTCTCTTTAGCAGCCCGTTCATGACTTTAAGTGAATCCCATTGGGCCCACAAAGCCTTCAATCCAACTGCCTTATCCGAAACATCCTTCCACGCTGGTCGAATTCCTTTCTCCTTTGCTCTCAATATAGCCCCAATTTCTGTGTCATTTAGTTGTTCTTGTCTCAGGGCTTCGGTTGTCCAATCGTCCATATTTTAATAGTGTTGACAGCCACCGTACCCTGCAATTTCTCAACGTGGCGGCAGTGCTTGCAATCTTCCTTGCATGGTCTTCTAGATAAAGCGTCTGCATTCTTATGAGATCTTCCAGGTCGATGTTCTATTCTGAAATCATACTGTTGCAGCCGTTCTATCCAACGAGCCAGTTGACCTTCAGGGGTTTTCAACTGCAACAGCCATTTTAATGCAGCATGGTCGGTCCGGATCTTGAAATGTCGTCCATAAAGATATTTATGAAAATGGTCCACTGATTTAACGATGGCCAGTAACTCTTTCCGAGTTACACAATAATTTCTTTCCGGTTTGGACAGCACCTTGCTGAAGTACTCGATCACTCTTTCCTGCCCATTCTGGATTTGGGACAGTACACAACCGACCGAAGAATTGCTGGCATCCGTGTCTAAAATAAAAAGTCCTTCCCGTTGTGGGTATGCTAGCACAGGACCAGTACATAAAGCTGCCTTCAATTTTCTCCATGCCGTTTCACATTCCGGTGTCCATTGGTACTGCACTTTCTCTTCTGTCAGCCGGTGTAATGGCTTCGCAATCTCTGCAAACCCTTCCACAAAGCGCCTATAATAAGTGCAGAGGCCAAGGAAGCTCCTTACTTCATGAACATTACATGGTCTTGGCCAATCTCGTACAGCAGAAATTTTGTCGGGGTCTGTTTGTATTCCATCCGAAGAGACCACGTGACCAAGAAATTTGACTTCTTTCTGGAATAGCAGGCACTTCTTCGGGTTCAACTTCAGATGGGCATTCCTAACTCGCCCAAATACTTCTTGAAGATTTTTCAAATGTTCTGTAAAGTCCTGACCCATAACAAGCACGTCGTCAAGGTAAACCAGGCACATCCTCCAGGTTAGCCCTCGCAGCACGAATTCCATCAGTCTTTCAAAGGTAGCTGGCGCATTGCAAAGTCCAAAAGGCATCACGGTAAATTGATAAAGACCACTGCCTGCTGAAAACGCTGTCTTCTCCTTATCATCAGGATGAAGCCCCACTTGCCAGTATCCACTCCTAAGGTCTAACGTAGAAAACCATCGTGAGCCTGCCAACGTGCTTAACGTGTCGTCGATTCGTGGTAATGGGTAACTGTCTTTCTTCGTGACATCGTTTAATTTTCGATAATCGACATAAAATCTTAATGTTCCATCCTTCTTGGCAACCAAAACTACTGGCGATGACCAGGGACTCGTCGACTCCTCAATGACTCCATCTTGTAGCATCTTGTCTATCATTGCCGAGGCATCTTCTTGTTTTGCTAATGGAAGCCTCCTAGGTGGTTGTCGAATAGCGGGTGAGTTGCCAGTATTTATCCGATGCTGGACTATGTCTGTTTTTGTAAGGGCCTCTGTATTCTTGGCAAATACTGAACTTTCCTTTTCTAGGAACTTGATTGCCTCCCTTCGTTCATCCTCAGATAAATGCTCCAACTGGGTACTCAGCAAGGTCAAAACTTCCTGGTCTATTTTCGTAGACGAACTTCTCTCTGTTTGTTCCTCGCACCTCGCTACCCATGTGACCGGTTCATAGGAGCCAATCGGTTTGCCTTCCTTAATTGTCACCGAGTGGGAATTTAAATTAACAACTCTAATTGGGATTTTGTCTTTAGTCCGGGTTAAAGTTCTCGCCACAATAATATTGGATAGGGACTTAATCGATTCGTCATCTTCAACTAGGCCAACACGGTACCCTCCAGGATTTCCTTCTAAGGCAGCATCGATCATTTGTTCTGAATGAGCAGGAATCTTGATCGTCTGTGTTGTTAACAATCTCGCTTTATGGAATTGGTCGTCTGCGGTTGCCAGAATACATTCCTCATTTCCAATTTTTAAGACTCGCTCCCCTACGTCAACAATGAATCCCTGCTCTCCCATGATGTCTAGACCCAAAATGAAATCATCCATAATGTCAGCCACAATGACCTTGTAATTGAACCTCAACCGTCCAACCTGCAGTTCCAAGTTGACCTCTCCATGGACCGCAGCCCTGTCCCCCGTGGCTGTCCGAATGATTACTCCATTTTGCTTCTTGTTAATCTGCAAGCCTGATATAAACCCTGGCCGCACTATTGATGACGTAGCACCGGTGTCAATCGTAAACACGCATTTTCTTCCATTCACATATCCTTGCAACAACAGACTACTTGGAATTCTTTGGAGTTGGGAAATCTTTATTTCTCTGGGGGCACCGCATTCCCTAGCCAGCACAGCCCCCTTAATGCTGGCTATCCTTAGTTTTCCTGCTTCTCTTCAACATTCACAGCATTTACTCGACTCTCCGAGTTCTGCTGTCGACAGTCTCGTTTCATATGTCCCACCTTGCCGCAGTTGAAACATTTAATACCTCCGCTCGGCTTCCCTTTATTTTGTTGTTTTTCCTGCTTTCCGAGGCCATCCAATTTATCGCATAATTTGGTGAATATTTTCTGCATCTCAGTCAGCAAGGGGTTCTGGTTCATTTCTGGTTGCGATTCTTCGACCTTGGAGTATCTCTCGACCTTGGAGTATCTCTGTAGGCGGCTTCTACTTCAAGTGCACGTACCAAAGCTTCGCTACTACTTTGGTGTCTTGTTAGCCTCAGAACTCGCCTGACCTCTTCGTCCCTTATGCCATCTAAAAAGGCCCCTACGGCTAATTGTTCCTGAAATTCTCTAGGTGCACTCGGATACGCCAGGTGTGCCAGTCTCTCTATCGCAGCTTCGAATTCCTGTAAACTCTCTCCAGCCTTTTGTGTTCGTGATTTTAGCTGGGCTTGGTATACTTGGGCGAGATGTTGGTCGCCATATCTCAAGTCCAATGCAGCTTCCAAGACTTTGAAGTCCCTTTGTTTATCCACTGGGATAGTCTGAAGCAACTCTGAGGCCTGGCCCCTTAACGCCAGAACTAATGCCATGGCCTTTTCCTCGTTATCCCAGTTGTTCGCACATGCTGCTGCCTCAAACTGCCTCTTGTACGTCGTCCAGGAACTTTGGCCGTCAAAAGAAGGAAGTTTTAGTCGCTGACCTGATGATACCACCTGCTGGCTTCCTCTATCTCTCAACTGTCGTTTAAGCCGGTCTATTTCTCCCTTGACTTCTTCTTCGAACTCACTCATCTTTTCTTCAAACTGATTTACTTTTCCTTTTACTTGACCGACTTCGGTCTTGACTTCACCTACTTTATCTTCGACCTTATCTACTTTTTCTTCTACCTTGCTTATCTCTTCTTTGACTTCACTTTTGACAGAAATGATTGCGTCCTGTTGTATTTTTATTTGATCGCTCAGGATTTTCCTTAATTCCTCCTGGCGTCTTTCTTCCAAGTCTTCCATTATTTTTCTCAATTCGGCTTTTTCTTCTTGGCGTCTTGTTTCTTCATCCTCTTTTTCTTTCTGACGTCTTCTTTCTTCATCCTCTTTTTCTTTCTGACGTCTTGTTTCCTGATCTTCCATAATTTTCTTTAAATCGTCCCTTTCTTCTTGACGCCGTTTTTCTTCCTCCTGGCGTTTTCTTTCTTGCTCTTCTTTATCTACTTGACGTCGCTTTTCTTGTTCTTCTTTCTCCTCTTGACGTTTTTTCTCCTGTTCTTCTTTGTCTTCCTGCCGTTGCTGCGCCATCATTTTTTGGAATTGTTCGAATAAGTCCTGTATTTGTTTATCGGATGCCATACTTCTTGTTGTTACGGGCATACGATGAAATTAAAATAAAATAAATTTAACTGTCACGTCAATATCGGTAATGGAACTTTCTAGACAAATCTCGAAATAGCACGAAAAAGTCTTATCCAGAGTCTTTTGTCACTATCCAGTTCAGAGAATTTAATAATCTCCACTAATGTCCAAATAGAAAAGTTCTAGAAATTTTCACGCACTAAATGAGTCTTTTTCAGTGTCTCTATCACTTCTCAGTTCAAAGGATTTAATTATCACACTAATGTCCTAATAAAATGTTCTACAATGTCTCAAAAATGCACTTAAACACTATTTTCCTGTTCGAAAACAACCCTCGAACAATGTCCAGTAAATTAGTCCTGTGTTAGCACTAACCCTCGAGAATCCTTCTCGAACACTCCAGCACAACTTCAGAGCTCCTCTTGTCATAAAATTCCGCTTCTGACACCAATTGTAACGTGTTTCCACCTTTAGGAAACTACCCCTTGCAAATTCCGTGGGTTCCAAAAATTATAACAAGAGATGTCCACTAACACACTTTATTAAATATTTACTGGATACTTCACAATACTATTATTAATTTAAATACACTTTACTGACTAAAATCACAATGTTTATTACTTTGTTTATCTTTGAACTCTTAACCTCACTTTCTATACTTTCTGAACTTTCTGAACTACTCGCCGAAAATGCGATCGGTCTTTTATACCTAAAAATGACAGATCTCGATTGTTCTGTGATGACGCCACCATTCTCTCGATAATTCCAGATGTCACTTTGGAATCTTCTGGTAGGTTCTTTTTCGAGTAGGTGCAAATACACTACATTCATTCAGACATTCGATCTGTTGAAGTCTGCCTACTTTTTAGTAGCATAACCTCAAATTTTAAGGGGTGCAACATACCACAATAAGATAGAGTGAAATATAAATAGCAAAATAATGTACATGAAAGAAAGGGATATATTACCATTGATGCCAAGCACTTTCAACATGTTAAGAGTTCCGCCCTCTATCCCCTCTTATTGTACCTCCTACGCCTTGAGACGTTGATGATAAAAACAGAAGTTCCCTAAAAATTGTTTAGTACATTTCAAGATAAGGTGGGGTGTACTACTCTTGTCAAGAATGATGTACGCGTATTGGAGTTTGCTGGAGAGTACCTAGTTATTTGATGCATTTTTTAATGCTCAAATAGAATAGAATAGAATAGAATAGATCTTTATTCGGTTGTAAACAATAAAATTGTTGTAACCATGTCAAACAATGTAGTGATAAAACAAGATAACACATATCTGTCAAAAAAAAAAACATAAAGTAATAACATGTACCTGGTCATATATACATACATATATACATAAATAAAAGACATTAAATAATAACAAACTAAAATGTAGAATTTACTAGATTGAATGCACCCATAGTGAGACATAACCATACTATTTTATTTTTGCACATTTTTAGCCATGTGGCGTGAAAATTAAACTAATATTCCGTACATAAAAAACATAAATCTGATAATAAATAATATGAAAATCCTTTAAATAAACCCAGATCAGTTATTTTAAGTGGGGATGTCTACCTAGGCGAATCCACTGCAGTGATGGGATAAAGTGGAGTAAATAAGAAAATGAGAAATCAGATGAAATCCGACTATTGATTAATACGGCTTTATCTGTAATTGGTTTCTTGCTAAAATAACTTAATTAAGAGTGATTTATAGAAACATCATGATTTGTTAAATTTATTTAGATTTATACTGCATATTTTAACATGGTGTAAAATAATTTACGTTACCCCAATCTCCTCCAATGTCAAATATCTACATACTTTGCTGGCCACAGGTCAAAAGCTACTCCCACAGTCTACACGTGTGCGCCTCCCGCTCGGCTGTGTAAATTGAATAGGCAGATTAATATGGGCTTGCCATTTTTTTTATTTATAATTCATCCATGTCGTCAAAACATATTCTTTGTCTAATTATGAAGAAATGACAGAAACAGAATGAGTTGACGCAAATGTATCATAAAGAAAATTCAGTTATTTAGACGACTAAAAGTAGCTAAAGTGACAACAGCGTAGGTTAAGTCTTTTTCTTTTCAGCATATTATTTATCCATTTCTCTTCTCTTCTACCTTACATTGGCATCGACTCAATATTTTACAATGCCACTACTGTATACTGTTTTTAAAATAACATTTTGTAAGGTGGAAAATAGCCCAGTGGAAACGTACTCGACTGCCACTCTAAAGGTCGACGGTTCCCTGCTGCCGGATAAGAGTTAAGTTGTGTTTATTAAATATTGTGAATAGTGTGTTATATGTGTATTTATATAATGCCATTCCTTCCGCGCATACGTGACAGATGTAAAATAGGAAAAAAAAGTGAAATATTGAACAATACCATAATTTTGGCCTATACTTAATCTATACAGTTACATTACAGATTTGATATAGATATTGTACTTATGCTGTATCTGTAGGATAAAGAAGTTCTATACTGAGATTTGTACTGTAGATATTATTTCTCTACCAACTCTCTGACGATATGGTATGGATTACCTGTATCGAATCAAGATATGCATATAGTTGCCGTAAAGGGTCTTTCCTGTTTGGTTATACGGGTATTTTATCGATCTAATGCTATTAGAACAAAGCATAAATGGTAATATTATATGTGTGTAAAAGCATGATTGTAAAATAATTTTTAAATACAATTTTTATAATTTCTTTATCCGATATTCTCTCTTATTATTTTCAGAGTTATGTGACAGATATAAATATTACTGTTGCTTGTATCTACTTAACTTAAATATATATAATTACCTGAAATAGTTTTTTCTAATTGCTCCTTTACAGTGTTGATATTCATTTTCAAACGTTCTTGCTGTTCTGTATGTCTCTTGGATTTCTTGGAACCAAACTGTTTTCTTAACTCTGACGCTGAAGTTTCAGTTTTACTGGTAGATGTATTTAATAGGCTGTTTTTCTTATCTAACAGAGGGGACACAGTACAGCAGTCAACTTGTATCAAACGAACCTATAAATCAGAATATGATTAGTTTTCTGATTGTTTTTTAAACAAAGTGGCTCCGCTTACAGTAACATAATAATTTTTTGAAGTGTTCAGATCATGACATATCAGATTGTTTTCATCTTAATAGTTGATTTTAAAAAAAATAACTAAGCATACTTAGTTTCCTGACAAGTAAATAGTTTTTGATAAGAATATATTTTTCATATATACCTATCCACAGCAGTCAACAATATGTTTTTGTTGTCTATTAAATTAAACACTATAATACTCTTAGTTAAGTATACTTACCTTACCACGCTTTTTGTCATGAACCATTAGGAAATTATTATACAAATCATTTTCATCATTTTTAACTGTGCCTGTATATAACAAATTACCACTGGTAATACTAAGAACTGTCTCCTTTTCTCTACTTCTATACAAGGCAGAGTCCAAATTTCTTTCTTCGCCTGGTTTAATTTTACCATTTTGGAAATCAACTTAAAAATAACAATTAAAACATTTCCATTGTTTCTGCATACGTAAACTCACCAAGAACTGGTCGAAAACCAGGTTTGTTTACAATTACTTCATTTACAACAGACATATTTTTAATAAAATAATCTACACAAGAAAATACAAATTACCTTGTTAGACAATTTGAAAATTTTGTTAGGTTAGAATATTCTGTTGGCATTCAGTGTTGCCATCATAAGCCATAACCAAAGATTAGCGGTCTGCTTCAGAATACAATCTCTCATTGGCGAGAAAAGTTCGCGAATCTGCATCGCGCACTGTCAATCTAGGAAATTGTGCCAGGACCGGATCACAGATTTTTTCTGTGACCGGATCGTCTGCGACTGCGACAGGACAGATGGCGTGTGGCGTGATGCCGCCTCGTGATTCGTGATACAATTTGTCAAGATTGGTACAAATCTTGACAATCTTGTGAATAAGAAAAGATCTGATGACAAGGATGGATGGGACAGGAGGGCAAACGGGCAAATGCCCGTCGGGCCGGTGGCTCTGGGGCCGGGCAGGGCAGGGCCGGTCCGAGGTAAATAGGCATTTGTTCCGGCGGATAAAAAATCCGACAGCCAAAAAAAATTAAACGGCAGCTCTTTTTCCTCCTTAGTCCTTACTTAGAACGGCTGCTATCTTTAAAAACTCGGCCATCAACAAATGCCAAATTTTACTTATGTGTCCATATCTTTTTCCCTATAGGCGTCTGAAAATAAGGAGTACGCCACCTGGTGGTCTATAGTCAAACTAATTATGGGCCGTTCTGTCATTGTCTCTTTAGTGTACGATGATATTAACAATAAGTAAAATGATGAACTGAGATGCTAAGTTATTAAAAATATGATAACGTTTAAAGGGGCTACATAAGATACAATTTGCTGGAGCCAACCTTATAATAATAACCTGGACAATCACACATTGTAACTGAAATTTTTGAAATAAGTAAATATATGTAATTTCAGTATATTTATAAAAGTAATATATACTATTGCACCATGCACTAGTTTGTTTTACCCCTGAATATTTCTATTTCATATTTTACAAAATACTGTTTCATTTATTTTACTTAAAGAATTAATAAATGTCTTTTCAGTTATATTCAATATACCACTAATTTCAAGGGTATTTAAATCTGAGACACTTGTTTGTGAACATAGAGCATACACATTTATTAAGTTTTGTGTTGAATATGGGTTGTACCACACAAAATAATATGTCCTGCATTTAAAACATATTCCCCTTCATACACACACTTAGAATTTTTACATTTTTAGTGCTTCCCAAATGTTCCATACATTGCAATATGCTTAACCTAAATGTCACTCATATGTTTCCTGAAAGGAAAGTGATTTAAACTACAACTGTGCATAAATTTAAAGAAATATTTTAGTTTATTAATATATAACTAGCCAGACACCGTTTATGTCGAAGAAACTGTACTTTTCAAGGGAAAAACTAGATAACCTAAAAAAATATGAATTTTGCTGAATAATGCCATTAACATATTGCAAATCACTTACAACAAAATCTTGCAAACCTTTAGGTCATATATTATTAATGTTATTATTTTTAACGCCAAAAATAACAATAAGCAGAAAAAAATCAATATGATTATTTCCCACATAAACAAACAAAAAGCCTATAATTAATTCACGAGTTCTCCACTTTGGCGCTGGCATCTTAAATTCAGACGCCTATTACCCGTAGGGCTCTTTACCAAGTTACACTTTTTGAACATTCATCCCTCCTCTACATAATATACATATTACACATTTGCCGTAGAACAAAAGGTTTTGGCTGTACGAGGCCGGAAAGGTCGCGCTGTCCGAATTTGGGGGTCTTCTGTACAGGACAAACGGCTATTATTTCCAATCTACAATACTACACATACTAATGCCCTTAAGGAGGAATGATGATTTGTGAAAAAACTTTCATCGAATGTTTCCATGATACGGGATGTTGAAATTTTGAAAACCCCTTTTTAAAAAAAAAGTGAACCTACTTTTTTCGTACGACCCTAATATAAGAAAATTTACGTTGGTTTCATTTTAATATATTCATTGGTTTAGGAGCTAGGCAGCAAAATATGTCAAAAATTGCATTAAAAAAAACCAAAACCAGTATAATTCTGGTAAACATTTTTGTTTATCCTAAAAGTCCAATTCATTGCGCATAGAAAATGTGTTTTTGTATTTAAATAGGATTAACACTTATTGTGTAATAACGATTTATGTCATGTGTTCTCCAGTCTCCTTTTTCACAATTTTTTTTGCGGCCTTATGGTTCATAGTAGGGCAGAAAGCAATATACACGTGGACAGGGCACATAATAGGGTGTTAAAATGGGTCTTTTGTTAAAATGCTTACTACGAAAAAATACAACTATGTGTCGCTTTTTGCTTCTTCTGTTTATGAGAGACATTGCTAATGAAAAAATCAGAGATGGGTCAAGGAAACTTTCCATTGGAAAGTTTCCAGGAAAATTTCGGAAGTTTCCGGAACGGAGTTTTGATAAAAATGAAAGTTTCCTTTAAAATATTTGAATATTCCGAAAGTTTCCAAAATTCCGGGGAAGTTTCCAAAACTCCGGGAAAGTTTCCAAATTTTTCACAAATATTTACAGTTATTATTTACACATATTTACTCATAAATTTGAAATTGCCGCCATGATGATCTAACATAACCTCAAACGCCAGAAGTCCTGTTTTAATTTGTTGATATTTTTTCAAAATTTTCAAAAATTAATCGGATGTTTTCTGACGTAGGGTTTCATATGGTCACCGCTCGGATTATTACTATTGGCATTGGCACAGAATTTCTCTAATTTCATGCTATTGGCTATGATAGGGTGACCAGATTTTTGTTAAGTGAATGCTGGACACTTTTTCCAAGGGCGGATCCAGAAAAGTTATTGGGGGGGGGCACTCAAGGGCGGATCTGGGCCTTGAGCTCGGGCTGAAAATAACAAAAATTTTTTGATGAGCGGGGGGAGAAATCCGAAAAAAATTTTTTTTCGTCCCAAAATTTTTTGATAAGCAAGTAAGTATCCGAAAAAAAAATTTTTCCAAACAAAATGTAATGCTGTAATTTCACTATAACCTGAATGCTGAACTTATACTGGACACTTGTAAGCTTTCCAGCGAAATTCCGAACATATGGTCAGAATGCTGGACTTTCGCTGGACACTTGTAAATGCTGGACAGTACTCCAAAATGCTGGACTTTCCAGCGAAATTCCGGACGTATGGTCACTATCGCTTCCCGATGAATAATATCTAGCATTTTTTCTGTTACATTAAAACCAAAAATGATTAAAAAGAAATATACTTTTATTTTTTTACAAATTATAAGATATTATTTAATTTAATAGTGTAGTGTTATTTTAATTAAATTATGATGAATGTTATGTTGTGTTATAGTGGATGGCTTAATTTATTTTGATATTATTTTCTTGTTATTATTTTTTTAAGTGTTAAAATTTAAAATTAAATAAACATTTATTTATTATTTTATTTATTTGTTTTACACTTTTAATTCAATATAACTACAATTTGCGATTTAGATGTTATTTCTGTCTTGCCTTCTATATATTTTCATTTCTGCACAAAATAGGAATTACAACTTATATATGACATTATTTACATAAATTTTTAATTTTATAATCCACATATTTATCACATTCTATAAATTATTTTATTTATAATTAATTATTTAATAATTCAAACAAAACAAATTACTGGGTAACCACCCAATTGCTCCATATATATTCTTCATATAGCACAGGCTCAGATAAACAATTGTTTATCTGAGAGCACAGGGCACATATAGTGATGTCATATAATATCAGTTATTTGGTAAAAGTCTGTAAAAGTAATGTAAATAATATATTTATATGCACTTATTTGGTATCAAAATGAAGCTTAGATTATTACGAATCAGATTTCACCATAAAATAGACTCTGAATATTCCCTATGGAAAGTTTCCAGGAAAGTTTCCTGGAAACTTTCGGAGTAATCAAAACTCCGGGAGTTTACCCATCTCTGGAAAAAATGAAGGGACTCGGACGGACCCTATTTAAGGGTTCACGCTTGTCTCAAATCATCATTGCAACTTATTTTGTCTCTAAACAAAATCCACAGTAATTCTACCTTCCTCGAGAAACAGCTATGTCCATTTCGATTTAAAAAAAACAAAGTCCTAATCAAGAAAACACCAAAATGTAGAATTAATTTATTTCAGATCACAATTCAGAATACCTTGGACATCATGGATTAGGACTCCTGGTGAAACCATGTAAAAAAAGCGGTAATGATTCTACCTCACCAGAAAAGGTGGTGCGGAAATGAATCAATTTGTAAAAATTACATAAAGACAAGTGTGAAGTCCAGTCCGTCCGAGTCCCTTCATTTTTTCATTAGCAATGTCCCTCATAAACAGAAGAAGCAAGAAGCGACACATAGTTGTATTTTTTCGCAGTCAGTGGTGAGTATTTACTAGTCAGTCGATGAAAAGTGTGATCTGAAGTAATTTTTTGCAAACAGGTGCGTTTTACTCGAAAACAGTATGTCCTATCGCATTTTAACAAGAGACCCATTTTAACACCCTATTATATGCCCTGTCCACGTGTATATTGCTTTCTGCCCTACTATGAACCATAAGGCCGCAAAAAAAAATTGTGAAAAAGGAGACTGGAGAACACAACAAATCGTTATTACACAATAAGTGTTAATCCTATTTAAATACAAAAACACATTTTCTATGCGCAATGAATTGGACTATTAGGATAAACAAAAACATTTACCAGAATTATGGTTTTTTTAATGCAACAATAACCAAAATAGCCATTTTTGGCATATTTTGCTGTCTAGCTCCTAAACCAATGAATGTATTAAAATGAAACCAACATAAATTTTCTTATACTAGGGTCGTACATACATGAAAAAAAAAATAAACGAACAAAAGTAGGTTCACTTTTTAAAAAAAAAAAAGGGGTTTTCAAAATTTCAACATCCCGTATCATGGAAACCGCACGGTATTCGATGAAAGTTTTTTCACAAATCATCATCCCTCCTTAAGGGCATTAGTATGTGTAGTATTGTAGATTGGAAATAATAGCCGTTTGTTCTATACAGAAGACCCCCATATTCGGACAACGCGACCTTTCCGGCCTCGTACAGCCAAAACTTTTTGTCCTATGGCAAATGTGTAATATGTATATTATGTAGAGGAGGGATGAATCTTCAAAAAGTGTAACTTGGTAAAGAGCCCTACGGGCAATAGGGAAAAAGATATGGACACAAGTAAAATTTCAAAGTTGCAACCCCTAGAAATAGGGGACGCACATGGTGTAGTTTTCTGTGCTTGCTTATTATGCCCTCTTAAACAACTTCCACAAAAAAAAGTCCACAGGACGCAAAATTTTTTATTATGTCTAATTGACTGGAGTATTAGAGATGTTTATCTAGACAATATTAGTCATAATTATTATTGATTATTATATATTGTTATACTGTTAAAATGTTTAAATTTTTTATTTCGTTCTTTGTTTTTCAATGTCAATAAATTTTAATAAAGAGTATGGATGTTTAGTGGTGTTTATAAAAATGTTACCAAGACGGTAGCAGTCTGCTTTAAACCGTGGTTGAGTCAGACTATGTGTTTGTACTTCGAACCTTTAAATAATTTTTGCAATTTCATGAAAAAAGGGAAAATTCGTTGAACGAAACCTATTTTTCGAAGAAAATGTTTTTGCTACGCATTTTAGAGCGCTTGACCTTGAAAAATACAAAATTTTCGTTTCCCTAAAATTACCAGGGCCGGTTGGACTGACCCTATCCACCCCTGTCTGATGATGCCAAATCTTTTTAGAACATTTATGATTTAATGAATTAAATTTTAAAGTTATTTTATTTTACCAAAGCATAAAGAAGAACACTACTAGGTGCAATGAATTTAAATATTTCGTTTTACCGTTCGTAATAGTATTATCGCATTAGTTGCAATATTAAATTTTTGTTATTATCCCATTACAGTTACTATTACTGAGGTATGAAGTATGCATTAGTTCGAAAAAAAATATATTTTAGGGACCTATTTGTTAAAAATCACTATATTTGAACGATACAACTAGAAATAAATATGTAAAAATTGTAAATACCTACTAAATAATTTAGTCCTCAAGAACCTGTGAACGGATTCTCACTCTACTTTATATCGATTTTCTAGTTAGGGTGAGTACTTTTATTACAACAATTGGGAGTACCTGATTAATCGATTTTATTTTTCAAATAGATCATTTTCGGTTGCCGTCACGCTGTCAGCGTGAGGACCACCCAACTAATTATGAGATGGGTACAAGCTGTTATTTTTTAATAAAATGATAGGTTGTTAAATAGCAACTCATCTCTAATTAATTGTTTTCATTTTCATTGCCTGTTATTGGAAAACCGAAAATGACATTAGACATTCACACAAGATTAACTCATTATGTCTACTAATCCAGACTTTAGACTAGATACAACCTACAAAAAAACCTTTCCTACACAGCCAAACCAGTAAGTGAAAATTTATACTACGATGAGGTTCAGAGACATATTTTGGTGAAATGGTCATGGACAAGATGGGATGCTAGCAGAGTAGACAGATGAGTAAATATAAGCAATTTACGATATTCAACTTATTAATTAATTAATCAATAATTTAACAAGGTGTTACTGTGCAGAAAAATTGCATATATTTTCGTACAAAAATTAATCACCAGTTAGGACATCATTGTTGTTAACTTGCATCTATAGTTATGTTGTATTGTGTATATAAAAAAATAGGCTAAATAAATTGTCATAAATAATGAATTTGTTTAATAAATTATAAGTATTGCCTCCCCAAGGAATCACTACTTCCACATCCAGATTCTCTATCCAAGTCACTCACAACGAAAAAACTTTGTATGTGAAAATAATTGTTTATGGAACTTTAATAATATAATATTTGAAATCCTCTACCCCAAAAACCCATAAAACGATACCCCACATCGGTAGTGGGGTGGGGGGTGGTGATGGGGGGGTGGTAGTGGGGGGTGGATGAAGTAAAAAAATATTTTGAGGTTTCTGGTTCCTGTACATACACTAAATAACAATTTTTTTCATCTCCTTTAATATGGGGGTGGAGGTGGTAATGGGGGTGGTTAATGCCAAAAATTTTTTTGAGACCTTAGCTTCTCTTGTATATACTAAATACCAATTTTATGGACTCTTACCTGCTTGATTGACCTATTTACCCCAATTTACCCCCCAACCCTTCGACGGAACAGGATGAAAATATAATCTAGTTCTAGATCTCGTTAAAGTACATATGTGTGCCAAATTTCAAGTCAATATCTTAAACGGTTCCAGAGTAAACGTGCGCACAAAAAAAGTTACAGACAGACAGACCGACAGACAGACAGAAATTTTTTTTCGCTCAAACTTAAAATCTCGACGTTTCATAACATTTTAAGCCTATTTGGACAATAAAAATTTTTAAAAATTTTTTTGTCGTTACTATACTTCCACTGGACATGGAAGTAAAAATAAGTCTTAAATTGTTCAATAGGCCTACATATCGATAATATGAATTTATAATATACCTATTAAATAACATTGAAAACAAAAGATCAAAAAATCAAAACACAACATAAATGTTTCACTTGAAATAGTAACACCACAACTTTTTTATTTTTTTTTCCGATTTGAATCAAATTTTACTTAAGTATAGAACAAATTAGGATCTACTTATAACCAGAAAAATATTCGCCTCCTATAAATGCAAAGCCACCTTCGGTACCAAAATATGTGGAGAAAATAAAAAAATCAATTAGACATTTTTTTACCGGAAAATTTTGTTAATGAAACTTGTTCAGAATTGTCCAAAAATCTTATGCCCAAAATTTAATCAAAATTAAAAAATTGAAAAATTAAAATTTTTAAAATTTTAAAAGTAATAATTTAAAAAAAAACTAAATTGCTTGACAACTACCTGGTTGAATTTCAAACAAAATTATCATAGTCCAGTTTTCTAAACACAAAAAAACTATTAAAATGATATTTTCGGACTTATTTTCGGACATTATTTTAATCAAAATTTATATATTTTTTTATTTTGATTAAATTTTGAACTTAAGATTTTTGTACAATTCTGAACAAGTTTCATTAACAAAATTTTCCGATAAAAATGTACCTAATACCTACAATTTTTCGATTTTCTCCGCATATATTGGTACCACAGGTGGCTTTGCATTTGTATGAGGCGAATGTTTTTCTGGTTATAAGTAGATCCTAATTTGTTCCATACTTCAGTACCTAAAATTTGATTGAAATCGGAAAAAAAAATAAAAAAAGTTATTGGGGAAACACACTGTATAATAAATAATATTAAAATTTAAAATCAAATTCTTTGGTCCTAATAGACTACTAGGTAAGTATGGTATAAATACTAAATAGTAATAAAATAATGAAAACTAAAACACAACTTTCGTGATGCCGGTTGCTGGTTACTGGTTCTGATAATGAAGTTCCTTATAAATACAAAAACACTATAACTGTGGATAGAACCAAGTACACACATATAAATATTTATTATTAATTATTATTAGTTCTGTTCTGGTGTACCATGCGCATTTCGTGTAATTACAATTACTTGCAGCAATGAGCAAGATTGGCAGGACAGGACAATACGGGTGCGACTTGAATTTAATTGTAAATATCGCGGCCTGCTCGTAGATAAAGCGACTGCTTGAAAAGGCAAGATATCCGACCGGACCGGATTTTGAACTGGCCGGATATACTGTATCCGGTTATCCGGCCAAAAGCACATCCGTCCCATCCCTACAATTTACTAAAGCATGTTTGGTTAAATGCTCATATTTTGGTCCAAAGAATATAAACTTGAACTATGGCCTATTATTAATGGTCCACCCTGTATATTCTACAGCACGATATTGAAAAAGTCTTTTAATGGACGCTGTGGAATGCTGTTCCCATGATCCAAATACTGATATGAAAAAATCCAAAGATGAATGTTACAGAAGACAAGAAGTTAATAGGCCCAGTAGTCAGGTTCAGAGTCATTATATAAGAAAAAAAATATCATTCAGTAATTTTTTAAAAACAGCTTTATTTATCAACAAATTTCTAATAAAAAATGACCATTTACAGCAGATAGATATTTTTAACACTAATAATATTATAATTTAATTTTCTTGGCTTCTATGTGTTCATTATTCCTTTTTGTCCTCTTACTTTTTACTTTATTACTAATATGTGTTTGGACCTCCTCTTGAAGTTGAGTGAAAAATGCTTTTGATGACTTAACACTCTTGGAACCAAAAGATTCATCCATCTTAAAAGATAATAAAATATTAGTATTTAAAACATTCGCTTGATATCTTATCAATTAGAGTAGTATTATTATGAGAAAATACTCTCGGGGCGGAGTCAACATGCGCGAATATTTTTACCAAAGGCATAGCATCATCTGGGGTAACAGGGAAGATGCATGAAACTTAGAAAGGGTTGAAAAAGTGATTTGTTCTTAATTTTCATTACGCAGAAAACAATTGTAACAAAAGAAATTCAAAATAAAATTTATTTTCCGTAAAATTAATATTTAGATTATGCCGTAATTTGTAAACAAAACCACGTGACTGCAAACGGTTTCTTATTGGCGTGAAGTCAATGACGACATCCGTTAGTCGGATTATTTGTCCAAAGTAGACGCAGTGTCCTAACCTCTTGCTGACATCTGTCTATGATCTAATTTGGGAGAATCTTGAATGTAAAATTACCATATTTGTAGTGATACTCTTAGTTTTACATTTAGGCACAATGCAATATTTGTAACTCATAACTTATAATAACGTTGTTCACTAGCTCATTAACCAAATAATAACACAATAACACCACAAACAAGAACTTGGTAAACTGACTGTAAACAATAAACAGTAAACTGACATTTGACAAACCCATCGAAATTGCCTTAGATATACGAAACTACAGAAGCATGTTTATACGGAAAAAGAAACTTTCGTTCACTATTCCGTTCTTGTCTGACAAAACGTCTGATTGGCTTAACCGTCTGTACACAGACCGAGAAAAAGGATGGAATAGTGCACGCAAGTTTCTCTCTCTATGTCACTTTCTTTAGTCGAGTGCACCTTCCAGTTTGTTATTAATTTCGATGGACAAATCATAACGGAAAACATCACAGTTAATGGCGCAAAGTAACTGCCGTTTTGAAATATCCAAATTCCTCACCGATGAAATTATTTATTTTCTCGCTGCATTAACATTAAAAAAATCGTAAATTTTACATTTTTATAACTTCTTTTTTGATGCTGTATCGATTTTCATTATAAAAAAAAATCATGCAACTTCTCTATTGCAATAAAATGTTTGCAGTCAAGGAGCTGTGTAATACATAAACTTACCTTCTCCACATTTCTATCTTTTGTTACTTGCTTCAACAGTTTATTTGCCTTTTCTTTACTGTATTTGTTACCTAAGCCAGGATTCAATTTATTAACAAGATTTTCACGTTTCTGTTTTTCTTTCAGATGTGCACGTTGTTTAAGTTTCTTTTTTCTTCTTTCCCTATTTTTATCCGTATTTGTTCTTTCAGTTTTACCTGCAACATAATACATAACAGTAAGATATTAATTATTAGATGACCATTTTTATAGACTATGGAAATATCTACATAGACATGAAATTTCACAGGGGCCCATGTTTTTAATTACGAAACATTTTCTTATTAATTTTTATAGTATTCACTAGAAAAGCTACAAGCAATTTTAGTATTTCAAATACTTCTGGCAATTAACAACCCAATGGGGTATTTTCCATTTTTTTTTAAATTCAGTTTTGGTGATATATAGATAGATAGATAGATAGATAGAAAGATAGATAGATAAGATTTATTTGTTCCAACATACCACCCTATTAGGGTATAGAACGTGTCAACATTTAGTTATTTACAAAATATATAATATTAGTCATAAAGATTAAAAATTAGAATTAACATATAACACAGTACACAGTAATAAAAAAGTTATAGCGATACTAAAAAACTAGAACACTACTACATAAACATATATATACATAAGATATACACTCACATATACAATATATCACAATGATTATTGAAGAATTCTTGAATAGTATAGAATGCTTTATTTGTTTTAATTGTTTTTTTTAGTTGGTTTATGGGAAGATTTCTTACTGATAAGTTAATTTTGTTCCAGATTCTCATAATATTCTGAACATTTCTATTTATAAAAGTATACTTGGTTTGTTCAGGTACAAGGTTTTTTTTATTTCTTGTATTATAACTGTGGCTAGTCTCATTGTTAAAAAGATTTCTATTTTGATGAATAAAAAGAACTGCTTCATAAATGTACATACTAACTTTAGTTAAAATGTTATTTTCCCTAAATATACTTTTACAACTTTCTGTTTGTTTCATATTAAAAATGTTTCTCAAACAACGTTTTTGTAAAACCAAAATTCTCTGAACTTCCACCGAGTTTCCCCAAAAGATAATTCCGTACTTCATTTTTGAATGTACATAAGCATGATAAGCAGTCAGTGCTGCATTCAATCCGATACTTTTATTTATTGTTTTTAAAGCATAACAGTATCGCCCTATATTTTCGGTCAACTTTTCAATATGAACTTTTCAATCCAGCCTCTGATCTACATGTACACCGAGAAATAGCACGCCATCTGTCGACTTGAGGTTTGTATTATTTATATTGATTGTTAAGGGGTCGTTTAATAGAGTATTAAAATTAATTATCTGTGTTTTGTTGACGTTAAGGACTAGATTATTTGCCCCAAACCACTTATTGAGTTTGGTGATTGATTCACTAACTTTTTCTTGATAGACCTGTTCACTGTTTTCGCTAAATATTAAGGATGTGTCATCAGCATATAGAATCATGTCCTGATTTACAAAGCTTGGCAAGCCATTGATATATAAAATGTAAAGCAGTGGTCCTAAAAAAGACCCTTGAGGGACTCCTTTTTTTATATTAATCAGTTTTGACTTAACTATTTGCCCATTTTCATCATAGTCGACCACACATTGCTTTCTATTTGTCAAGTATGATTCTATTAGCCTTAATAAAATTCCTCTAATTCCATAGCGTTCAAGCTTTTAAATCAAAATTCCATGGTCCACACTGTCAAAGGCTATATCAAGTAATGTTATTATTTTAGCAATTACTGCATAATCGATTTAAACTAAAACAATAATTTCTTAAATAAAAATAAGAATACGCCCGTCTAGACGCAGATTTCAAATGATTTTATTTGGCGGGAAATAATTTAACCAATAACAGACAACTTTCGCTTAGACTGTAACTATCTTATATGAATGCCAAATTGTGTATTTTCTTTACATTATTTTACCTATAACACTTCTATTTTGCTCAATATCTTGAAAATCAATAAATATTATATACATATATTTAGAAGGAATTAAAAGGTATTTATGTTTATTATTTTAGAAGTTATTTTGAAAATGTAACAAAAATTTGCGGCTCTCTTCCAACTTTCAACTTTGCTTGCTTGCTGCCAGTTGTCAATTCTTGTCATAATACAAGTGAAAGAAACATAGGTTAGATTTATTTGTTGTTTGTTTATGCGGCGTTTGATTTCGTTATTTTATATTTTATCAATAAACTATTAAGACGGAGTTGAATTTTGTGAAAGGAGATTCATCCAATCTGCCCAAAGTTGATTACGACATGATAGATTCTTTCTATAAACAAAATTTGAATTTTTTTGTCAGCAAACATGAAAAATGTGAAAACGCAAAGGTAAAAACGTCAATTTAAATATGTAAGTACACTTATTATTAGTAAGTGTATTTTAATTAACAGTACTGTAACTAGTATGTGGCTGACTAATCGTAACAACAAAATATAAACGAACCTGAAAGGATGGTAAAGTTCTCTGAAAATCACTATTTCCATGCCACGACGTTGCCGCAACGTAATCGGAATGTCCCCGGATAAATTCCGGGATTGGGGCCGGAATGCTGCGAAGAGATGTAATCAAAGTATGACTCACAAAAGATTATTAAATCAATGTCAGGTTTAGTAAAGTTTTCTATCAAGCAAGATTCCAGTATAATCTGATGAGTTTCAAAAGTATAAAATTGTTGAATTCACTTACCCATAATGTCTCCTTTAACTTTGTTTTTAACTTCTTCCGGAGCCAGCAGAGCAGCATCACTCGCAGCAACTGGTGCCACTTCTTCCATACTGATCGCAGGCAAATTGTTGATGATTTTAAGTTCGGGAATAGCCAGTTTAGGAGTGAAATGAAAGTTGGACAGAGCATCAAGTTTATTAAACAAATTTTTCATTAAAGTTTTTACTTCTTTATGAAGGTCTGGTTCTACCTCTTCCTTGTCAACGTTTTCTGGGTCTAAAGATGCTTGCTTTTCAAGAAATTCTTTTTCGTAAATTTGAGCCAGAGACTGTTTACTTTTTTCCTGATCTAACACTAATTTCTTTTTGTATTCGATGGGCGTTTCTACTGGCTTCATTTTTCTTACTACGCTATCAAATACACGATCTTTTATTCTTTGTTTTATTATATCTTCTAGCTGTAGAGTCGTCTGCTCGGTAATAACAGGAGCTGAAATAAAATAAGTTATATATTACTAATCCTGAGTCTCCTCCTTAAATTAGTGACATTATTATAGTTACCAACTAACATCAAAGTAACAGTAACTGAGATGGGAACCTCGAATGAGTAGCCATTATGTAATCGCACTAATCGCCACTAAATTGACGACTTTGGTGCATAAACAACTTCATTTGACAAAACTATAGTCGTTAGTCATTACTTTGTAGTTATTACTTTTTAGTTATGTGACTTCTGTATGTAGCTTTTCCGGTATATGAGGATATCGTAGCGTACCAGTGGGATGACCTTCGAGGTTTTAGAATTTGAAAGTAGCAAGGGATGGTAACAGCAACTTACTCATGTTACCGAAATATAACTTCAAAGTTGCAATCACTTTTAAATAGCTTTGATAGTTGTCGTGATGTTCTGAGAACCTCCACTATCTGTCTAAAGTTAGGAAACTTGTAAGTAATATTTATTAGTGTTAATGAATTTAGTTCTACCTGCAGAACTGAACTTCATTATGCATGACTACTACAAAGTGGGTGTCATTATTTTAAAGTCACCATGAAATAAATTTCACCATCTAGTTTCTTATATTGACCATAGATAAGAAATGTATATGCTGGCATAACAAATCTAACTCATATATATTTGTTTTACCTTCACCTGCTTTTTTTAGGGCTCAACCGATGGATCGGCATCGGCGCCGATGGTACGAAATTTCACCAATCGGCATCGGCCATCTGCAAACTATACGGCCGATGGATTTTCTTACGGGTTGCATATTTAAAGTCTCTGTTGGGAATAAAATGTTTATTGTTTAGATTTAGAATGAATCAAGTGTGCGTTAAGGGGGCTATAGATGATCCAACCAACCCACCGACACTCTCAGTACACTTTGAAGATTGCCATGCGAACTCATAAAAGTGAGCTGGTCTGCTGGAGCCAACATTGTCGGTACGCTCTGAAGACGCTGGAATTCCAGCAGACCAGTTCAGTTTTGCACTTGGCAATTTTCAAAGTGTACCAAGAAGGTTGGTTGGTTGGTTGGTTGATTTGAATACTCAATTTTTTGTTATTTTAGAAAGCTGTTTTGTTTTTTTTATAATGTATAGTTACCTTTGTTTCTGTTTTTGTGCAATAGATATTAATTCTTATTTTTGAACATGTTGATTGATGTCTATTATCTAAGTTCAAAATTCAAACAACGGCCGATGCTCAAGTAAAAACATCGGCATCTTCATCTGCATCAGCAAAATTCTGCCATCGGTCGAGCCTTAGTTTTTTCTAGATTTTATAAAAAATTACATACAACAAATCAAAACACTGTATGCAACAGGTGATCGACATGGAAATGTGAAGTTAGTTAGATTCCGAACAGAAGTTAAAATTAGGGACACGTTCAGTTTAGATATTGGGCGTACAGTGAGAAGCACACCAAGGCATTCAGAATTCATGTTGCAAAAAAAATGTAACTATGAAATGGTAGTACTTTGCACAGGCAATTTGTCATAGTCACACCTTTGCTGCAACTTTAAAGCGACTCTACAGTTCCATTCGGCGCACTGTAATAAATACAACTTCAAAGTTACATATTTGTAGTTCTTACCACTATCTTCAAACAGCATTACTTTGAAATCACATTTTTTACTGAAAACGACTTCAAAATAACTTTTCCTGAAATGCGAAATTTTGATGACAAAACTTACCACGCCATTATTACAAAACATGAACTACAACTCACAAATGACTAAAAAATTATATTTATTGCCATTTCTGCATCAAATATAATAAATGGATAAAAATTAATTTCAAATTCCAAAGAACAATAAAAAACAGCTGTCAGCATCTAGAGTGTTATAATCAGGCATGACGTTAAATATTTTAATTAAAAATACAAACATTTTATTTTCCTTCGCTTGTCTTCCGACATGATTACATTCTAGTTTCCTATTATTTAAAATTAATCTTACCTGGTTTTGTTGTTAAGTCAAATTCAACAATTTCTTCTAAAAGCGAATTTGGAGGACGGTCACCTGCAGTAATTTCACCTTTCAATTGCCATGGCTTTTCGCTAATAGCAGTTTCTTCTATTGCTTCTATTTTTTTCTTCAACCTTTCTTGTCGTAATTCTAACGATGATTTGACTTCAACCTCATTATTAGACGTATCTTCTTCTTCGTCACTCATACCTTCTAAGAATTTATTCCGTTTCTCTTTTTTATCATCCTTGGCAACAAAGAAATCTTTAAATTTTGCAGTTTTCTCTTTATCATCATCAGCATCAGAATCATTCTCAAATAAATCTATACTGTGGTCTTCCTCAGAGTCAGACTCTTCAACATTAATTCCTATCTTTGGATCCTGCATTTTTTTCTCCTCTGTATTAAGAAAATTTTCCATTTCTTCTAATTTGAAAAACTGATCGTCAACTACAGATTTATTTTTAGCTTTCGGTACTTCATGATCCCTATTTTCTTGATCTGAATCTTGATCACCATTTTCTTGATCTGATTCTTGATCACTATTTTCTTGATCGTTTAAGTCCAATTCTTCACTTTCGTTTTCCAAATCAGAGTTATTTTCTTGTTCATTACTTTCGTCTTCAGCATTTAAACTTATCTCTTTTTCTCCTCCGTTATCTTCGCTGCTAAGCATATGTTTTAAATTAACAAATAACAGATCATCCTTGCCCACAATTAATTTGCTAACATTTGTTATAGACCTAGTTAATAAAGTATCATTTTGTAATTCAATTTGTTGCCATATCTGTTCCAAATCAAATTTTTTTATTATTAATTCAGGTAATGCATCCGACTTAATTTTTTTCTCCTCAGATTTCGTAAAATCATAGGTACGCTTGAGATTTGCTTTGATTTTATTTGATACAACATTATCGGCACTAAAAATAAATCAAAATATTAATTTATGCAGTAATAACTACCTGTTTTTAATTTTACTTCAAGAAATAATCCGGTTCCTTGGTGAAAGCTTGAAAATTCTCCAAAATTGTATAAAAGTATTTGTTTCTTTCCATTATTTTTAATCTTTATATCTATTATAGCTTAACTATTTATGTCATTTGTAAATAACAGTCTTTAGAGGTTAGGTTACTCAAACACGTTCTCCAAATGTCAAAAAAACCGTGAGGAGTGAAGTTAGTTAATCTGTCTAATTTTGTTAGGATTTTTCAATTCAATTACCGATTACTGGCAGATATCAAGTACATTCTTGCGACATACCGGGTAAGTTGTGGTATATATTATTACCTTACCGCTTCATTTTCGCGAAAAGTGGTTTAAACGAGCCGCTGCAGAGAGGAATGATCGCGATAATGCGTGCGTAGTAGTCATTTGAAGAACTACAAAATTCATATCTAATTTCTTACTTTTAGCATTTTAGGACAAGGAATAAATACATTAAAAAAAAAATACATAAAAATAATAATTTAACAAGTGCAGACTGACGTTTAATATTAACATATGTTGCTTTTCAGCAATAAAAAAAAAGAACATAACACAACCTTAACCTAACCTAACCTAATCTGCACATTCAGATATGAAAATCATTTAGGACAAGCAAAAAATATCTCGAACACAAAAAAAAAACAAAAAAAGTCGCAGCCCATAAGATTTGAACCCCGAATATTAGTAAAGAGGTAACTAGCAAGCAAATAAAATTTATTAACATTCATATATCCATATGCGCCTCCCCGAAACCTGTCCACACACTGAGCTATGTATTGCCTAGGGTATTTAATACACCGTGGTATTGCCTGACTAAAAACTCAAAATGTGTAAAACATAAGATAACATAATCTGTGACATAACAAAAGTGATTGAATTTGCGCATGCGCGCGCTGGACACGTGACTGTTTTAGTTCTTCAAATAACTACTACGCGCGCATTATCGCGATTATTCCTCTCAACACCGGCTCGTGATAAATTGTAGTGTTGCGCGGCATCTATGGCACGGCAGAGCAACCAGAGTAAACCACGAACTCAAGCCTATAGGTCGTGTGCGCGTGACGTCACAGAGCTGAGACCTTAGGAAAACAAACCGCTGTCATTGCTGTCAAATGACAACTGACTGAACACAAGAATTGAAAGTTTTCATAATATTAGAGTTTTTATGGACATTACATCACAAAATGGCAAGTTTTTGTTGTATTATTAGTTGTGGCAGTGACGCAATCCGAGACATCAGTTTTTATAAAATAACGTCGATTTACAGCCAGAAGAGGTTAGGATTAAAAGATTCCAAGCAATTAAAAGGAATTATTTTACTGGGGTATTCCAAGCATTTTATTAATGGTAAGTTGTTACTTTTTAATTTAAGAATTTGATTTTTAGTGTGGATTTATGTTATAGGAAAGACGGCCGTAATTCAAGACCACGATGATCCATCCAGTTTGGTGTTCTCTGTTAATATGGGATACAACTTAAAACCCAAATGTGAAACTAAAAGTGCTTGTGATAATAATAACTACTGCTAAAGGAAACAATAAACAATTCTTGGCAAAAAAAATAATACTTTATATTGATTTGTCAGCATTTTTAATATGCATTTCTTGTGTTTAAGTTTTAGTTGAGCGAGGCTAGAGCTGATGCAGAAGGAGAACGAAGTGCAATAACAGAAATTGTTTTAAATCAGGTACATCTCAAGAAGAAAATACACAGGCTACATTAAGATATCTGATGAAGTGCATAAATCAAGGAAATTCAAAGTATCTGGAAACTAAACGTCCTTTTGAAGTATATTGTGTGGTGTTTAAAAACCCAGTGTTGGATGAAACTAGGACTGAAAGTGAGATCACTTCGTCTTTCAGTCATTGAACACACAAATAAAGTCCGAATGACGCTTTATCTTGCTTTAAGTGTCAAATTGTAGCTATAAATGTTCTTTGAATTATGTAATTACAAATGTTACTTACTACTTAGATATTAGTGTAAGTGTGTAATATAATCATTTATTTTTCATTGCAATATAGATCTTTCTTTACATCTCCTGTAAGTTTCTTGTTGATTCTCCTTATGAGTACTAATGGAATGTTGGATAATAAAGTTTGATATTTAGTAAGTATATTTTGTTTTACTTTCAGTTAGATGCAAAGATGCATGTATATATAAGTTCAACATAATCGACTATTTCAATTTACTGCTAACAATAATACGAATGATAAATAAAGCAATAAAAAGTGAATATACGTATTTAATAAAATACAAGGGATATTTAACTATATTGGCCTACCTACATGAAATAATGAAATACATGTTAGACATATTATATAACATTAGCAAGACACGATAAGAAAAAGTTCTTGTACAAATTACAATGGTTTGTATGGTTCAATCTATAGGTATATCATATCATAGGCAAGGTCAACCACTGGAAGAAATTGTGTACACTTCTTTACATATTTCAAGTAGTTCATCGTACTTCAGCCCTTCATTGTTTAATTTATGTGGTATTTTTCATAAGATTCATAACAAGTTAACCCTTCGACCCTAGCCACCGTTTACTGCTAAAAAATTGAAATGAAAAACTGGGTAGTGAACGAATTTTGTCTAGAGTAGTAACACAGTCACAATGAGTACTGAAGGATCATCTGGATCAGTAATAGTCCAAGGTGTCGATGACTTTTGATCAAGATACACCGCTAACAGCTCATAACCTGAAAATGAATTTGTATGTTAGCAATTATTCATTAAGCAATATTTAATTAGGTAAGCAAATATTGAAAAAATTCTTACCTTTGCAAAAGGCTTTTATCCTGTAAATTTCTTGAAGAGTACTGCTTTCACCCAACCACAAATAGTTTCAAGATTTTTGAATGCCTTGAACTCATCCTTTTGTCTATGCATTTCTCACAAAAACCAAGTAATTCACAATATCCCTTTGTGAAATATAATGAAATACACTAATATTTGTACTGAAGTCATCATTTCTCAAAATATAAGCGATTTAATTCGATGACACCAACTTTTTCCATACATTTCCTCTACATTATGAGACGATTTCGTAAAATATAAACTTATCTCCATATTAACGAAAAAAATTTCCTAGACACAATAATTAAGGATAGTTGTGGATGTTAAATAATCCAAACTTAAGTTTTAAAATATCACAAAAACGGCAAAATATACTTTAAAACAACACGTTTAATCGGCATGTCACTTAATGACAGCTGTTTGTTTTCCTAAGGTCTCAGAATCTGTGACGTCAGCGCACGCGACCTATTCAAATTATATTTCCATCATCAGATAATTTAAATTGCATTTCCATTATCAGATAATTTATATTACATTCTCATTATCGGATAATATAAACTGACAATTTTGATTATCAGATAATTGAAATTGGCAAAAGTTAATTTTACTTCCACGTCCAGTGGAAGTATAGTAACGACAAAAAAATTTTTAAAAATTTTTATTGTCCAAATAGGCTTAAAATGTCATGAAACGTCGAGATTTTAAGTTTGAGCGAAAATAAAATTTCTGTCTGTCTGTCGGCCTGTCTGTCGGTCTGTCTGTAACTTTTTTTTGTGCGCACGTTTACTCTGGAACCGTTTAAGATATTGACTAGAACTAGATTATATTTTCATCTTGTTCCGTCGAAGGGTTGGGGGGTAAATTGGGGTAAATTTGGGGTAAATGGGTAAATCAAGCAGGTAAGAGTTCATGAAATTGATATTTAGCATATACAAGAGAAGGTAAGGTCTCAAAAAAATTTTTGGCATTAGCCACCCCCATTACCACCCCCACCTCCTTATTAAAGGGGATGAAAAAAAATTGTGATTTAGTATATGTACAGGAACCAGAAACTTCAAAATATTTTTTTTACTTCATCCAGCCCCCACTACCACCACCCCCACCCCACTACCGATGTGGGGTATCGTTTTATGGGTTTTTGGGGTAGCGGATTTCAAATATTATATTATTAAAGTTCCATAAACAATTATTTTCACATACAAAGTTTTTTCGTTGTGAGTGACTTGGATAGAGAATCTGGATGTGGAAGTACCCACTAAACACACTCTGCCACATCCACATTATAGCCACTCACATTTTAGTGGTTTTTGTAAATGGCAAAGCATCACATCACCGTGATGACACTCTTTGGACCGTTTTAGAACGTTCACATTATAACCACTCCCATGTCAGTGGAGATTGGGATGTCCACAATCACCACATCATTTTAATGATACATTTTAAAACGTGGATGTAACTCAGATGTAATAACTGAGCCACCACTCACTTTGGTATCACCATCTCTTACAAAATAGCGACCACCGCCGGCAGCGCCACTAGTCTAGTACTACTACTGTCATCTCCAGTTTACACTTGTCTGTGTTCTATTAACGACGTTGACGTCAATAAACTTTAGTTTTAATGTTTTTGGTTTTTGTTTGGTAAATATCAACACATTTTTACGAAAAGGTAAGTACCTACTTGTATTAGCTACATTGTTACTATGAAATGTATTCTTATTTTATACCTTGCCTGTAATTTTCATGTTTGGTGACATATCGAATGACATCATTAAAATTCAAGGGAAAAAAGCTAATTTATCATTTAACATAATATATTTTGGTTAACACTGGTTATTTATTTTTCAATTACAGAATACTTTCGAATTCATAATTTAGTTTTTGTACCACATTAGGTATACCAATAGGTACAGTGTTGTCTCCATATCATCTATGCGGCATGCCCCATTTGATATTCGACGAGATTTATTAGGTACCTTGTGTGTGCTATCAATTAATTGGTAAAATATAGGTACACTTTTATATTTAAATTTCATTATATTTATAAAAACAGTATAAAAGAGAGATAAATAAAATATAAATATATAGAGAGCATATTTAGGTTATTTTTGATTTAAATACCTACTGATAATTGTTTTCTTACCAATTGACGACAAAATGCAGTCATATTGTATGTTATTTGCATTTTATTTTGCTCTAGTATATTAGGTGTTTTCTTTCTACCAACAATCTTAGCTAAGCTAAGTAGTTTTAATGTCACACGCAAACTGTGGTACATACACGAATATTTCACTCATCAGGCGTGACTGAAAAACTACTTAGCTTAGCTAAGATTGTTGGTAGGAAGAAAACACCTATTATTTTAGTATCCTAATCCGAGGATTGTCTAATTATATCTATAGTATAAATACCCTAGTCAAATTAGAACAAATTTCGACGTTTGACGAAAAAAACTGATAAAGTGTTTAAATTTGGCAAATATGTTCATTTAAGCTTACCTACTATTAAACATACTAAAAGTCCCCAGCCCAAACTGTTGCGCTTGAGCCACCATCTTGGAGAAATGGCGGTCCGATTCAGTTTACTGCTTATATCTTTCTAACCATTAGCGATATCGAAATTATGTTTATATACAAAATAAAGCTTATAAAATTCTGTATAAAAAGTGTTATATGCATTTTATCGACACGTTTCAACAATTGTGAATATCACTCGTATATAATAAAAATATATCATTGTATTGTCATAAAATACGGGACAACTTTCAAAATGTCTTTTCTGTCAGTCCGTCTGCCTCTCCGTCTGTCATGTCTCTTGTAAGCTAAATAACTTAAAAAAGAAAAGTCTGGTTTTATTGAAATTTGGACAATAAATTAGTGTTAGCTATAAGAAGCCCCAGCAATTTAAAAAAAAATCGATCAGTAAGTACGTTATGATTGTAGGTTTAAGTGACATACTTGCAATTTTAATGATCTCCCGATGATACCATCTTGATTGTCGAAACGTTGGTCAGTATACTGTGCAGTATCTCTGTATTTTTAGCATCTTATCAACGGTGTTACAACACTCTTCACATGCCTTTTTTTCATAAAATGTTTTATAACCTTTATATTTACTAATCGATTTTTTTCAAAATCAATAGAGTTCTTCCTTTAGTTAACACTAACTTACTGTTCAAATTTCAATAAAATTGGACTCTTCTCTTTTAAATTATCAGACTCACAAAAAGTGTCGTGGGCGAGCGTAGAGACGACTTCAATGTGAATATCAGTCGATATTCCATTGAAGCAACGTCGAGCGCGGTTAGTACTTGGATGGGGTCCCATCTTGGGAAATACAGTGTTCTCGTCCCACCTTCTAGCGGCTTGTATATCAGTGTATACGCAGAAGTTACGTAATTTCAGACGAGGATTACGTAGTGGATATACCATCCTTCGGAGGGGATGTAAAGCAGGCGGTCCCTTGTCTATTAAATGTTAGGCAAGTAAAAGATCCCTACTCTTCTTAAGGGAAGAGGTTTGGCAAAATTTCCAGGTTGGGGGGTAGTTCGTCTCCTGGCGTAGGTGATAGGCCCTGGTAGCGGGCCGACGTTAAATAGTTAAAAAAAAAGTGTCGTACAGAAAGACAGATGGACAAACCGACAGACTGACAAACAGATATTCGACGAATATTTTAAAGTTATTGGGAATTCTAGAATTAACATAATAATATGAATTTTTTTTTTACGAGTGTTTTCCGGTTTAGAAATGTGTTGATCAAATGTAATTTCCTATTTTAGAAGATGATAATAATAGATACGGAAAAATATTATATTACATTTTTTTATAGAGAATTTTATAAGCTTTACTTTTTATTGGAGACTTAATTTCGATATCTCTAATGGTTAGCGATATATAAGAAAAAAAAAAACTTAATCTGAGCACCATTTTTTCAAGATGGCCGTGCGAGCGTAAGAGATAGAGTTGACGACTTTAAGTATGTTTAAACAGTGGGCCTTAATGAACATCTCTGCCAAGTTTCAAAACTTTAGGTATCAGTTTTTTTCCTCTAGTCCTCCCTATTTAACTGGAATAATTTAGGTACTTATACATTTTTTTCTATTTTAGAATGTTATAATAGACAATTAAAACTATCTTCGTTCGTGGGGCTTCTGGCAGTGGCAGTATAATGAGAGAAAAGATGGTAAGTTTATATAAGTTCTAAAATCTTAGACATTTTGCATTTGAATTTTTTCTGTAACTATAATAAGGCTCTATAAAAAAAATATATTCTTTATTGTTTCATATTGAAATACTCGTTTCGGTAATGAGAAACTTCACCTTCAGTTTTTTTTTTGCTTAATTTTTAATTTAGTGTATACTTAGTGTCATATTTTAAGTCTCATCGAAACTTTATTATTTTGTTAGAGATAGAATTCAAATGGTGTCCACGAATCAAGAGTGATACAAAGTTCAAATAATTTTAGAACCGTATTTTGCATGCCCTGTTAGAATCAAATTCTGAATTCGTATCTTTATTGCTAATTCATGTTTTACAAAATAGTAGTTTATTTTCAATCGTCATCCTTTTTTTTTTATATTTTCAATAGTATCAATGAAGTTGTTCTAAAGATATAAGCTATTAAAATTAAATTTAATTACTTCCACAACCAGTGGAAGTATGGTAACGACAAAAAAATTTTTGAAAATTTTTATTATACAGATAGGCTTAGAATGTCATGAAACGTTGAGATTTTAAATTTGAGCGAAAAAAAAATTTCTGTCTGTCGGTCTGTAACTTTTTTGTGCCCACGTTTACTCTGGAATCGTTTAAGATATTGACTTGAAATTTGGTACACGTATGTACTTTAACGGGATCTGGAACTAGATTATATTTTCATCTTATTCCGTTGAAGGGTTGGGGGGTAAAATGTGGTAACTAGGGGGTAGATTGGGGGTAAATCGGTAAATCAAGCAGGTAAGAGTCCATAAAATTGGTATTTAGTGATACAAGAGAACCTAAGGTTTAAAAAAAATTTTTGGCATTAGCCACCCCCATTACCACCTCTACGCCATTATTAAAGGAGATGAAAATAAAATTGTGATTTAGTGTGTGTACAAGAACCAAAAGTCTCAAAATATTTTTTCTACTTCATCCACCTCCACTACTACCCCCCTATCACCACCCCCACCCCACTACCGTGTGGGATATCGTTTTATGGGTTTTTGGGGTAGACGATTTCAAATATTATATTATTAAAGTTCTATAAACAATTATTTCCACATACAAAATTTTTTCATTATGAGAAACTTGGATAGAAAATCTGGATGTGGAAGTAGTGATTCCTTGGGCAGCGGTTTTTTACTTTAATAACAAAACTAGTGTGTGGTTGAACTTGAAATTACCACTACCAACACTCAACTTTTAACATTATTTTTACTGACATAAATGATACCAAATCTTATTAAACATTTTTAAACTGTGATAATTAATTTTTTATAAATTTTTAGATGTGGTATGAAAAATAGTTCCAACCACAGCAGACTTTGACTATGAGATAATTGTGACACTTAATCCGTTATAGGGATCAAAGAAGATCAAGAAAGAAATAGCTAGGTGAATTTATATTATAAAGCATACCTGTAATCGTATCTTGAATATATATAGTTTCGGAAATGTTTGTTTCATTGATCACATCAAATTTATTTAATACTTTTTATATTTTTAAATCTAATTTCTATTATTTGACTTAGAGACATTTTCTGGGACCCCACTTTAGTGAGTAATGTATGTGCTATAAAACGATTAAAATACCTAGGGATATGTGCAAGATTTATAAGCAAATATCAAACCATTATGTATGAACTGCCTTTTTATATATTTTCCGAAATCTCAAGAAAAATTTAAGGAAAAGGTAAGTAAAGCGAATGTGAAATATACTTTTTTGTGTAAAATTTCAGCAATATCAGGCTACTTTGATGAAATGTTTTGTTTGAAGTAAGCCATTAAAATAAAAATGAATTGTAAATAAATTATGTTGCTTTATAATGTATATTATAACAACTTGAATGTTACCGCTGAGTTAATTTTAAAATAAATGAAAAGAATCTATTTTGCAACAAATAAATCTTCTTTTATATTACGAAAAAAATAACTCAATGAAATAACGATGAAAGATTTATATTTATACCCGGCTCCAATATAAAATGATTAATTTTGAATAAAGTATGTTTCCTCATATTGAATTTTTTATTGTTTTTAATCGAAAAAAATTATTTCATCAAAGTCGGCTGACGTTTTATACTTAGTGTGTGATTTTACATTCTGAACAACTTTTCTCTTTATTTTTTTTCATTTAGAAAAATAAAGGTGTACTTATTTCTTAAATATTTGTTTACAAATCACCCTGTATATCTAAAATTATATTCTCATATACAGCTAATTATATATGTAACTATATTATGCTACGAGAATAACTTTAGGTATGCAGGAGGATTTTGAAACAAATATTTAAGAAATAATAAGTTCACCTTTATTTTTCAAAATGAAAAAAAAAAAAATGAGAAAAGTTTTTCAGAATGTAAAATCACACGCAAGGTATAAAATGTCAGCCGACTTTAATGAAATAATTTTTTTCGATAAAAAAACAATAAAAAATTCAATGAGGAAACATAATTTATTCAAAAATTCATCATTTTTTGGAGCCGGATATAAAATATTAATCTTTAATCAGTGATTTTTAAGTTTCAATTGAGCTATTTTTTCGTAATATAAAAGTAGATATATTTGTTGCAATATAGATTCTTTTTATTTATTTTAAAAGTAAGTGGGCGGTAACATTCAAGTTGTTATAATATATATTTTTTGTACACAATATGATCATATCTATATCACAAATGAGTGGTACTGATGTGGCTGAAAAGTGGAAAATAAGTAAGTCACTTTTGACGACGTGGCTGAGTGCGGCCGTTTAGCGTCACTGTGACGGCATTTCCACGTGGTTGCAAACAAGAATGACGACGTCACTGTTGCAAAAATCACATCATTATGATGTTAAAATGATGTGGTTTGGTTTGCTGGGTAGTGATTCCTTGGGCAGCGGTTTTCCCACTAGTAAAGTGCGTTTTCTCTAGAAGATACAAAATGGGCACGTTTAGCGAATGCAACCGCTGAGAGTAATCACACAACCTAATTACACTTTTTGATTGTCTACTCAATTGTTGTGAGTTCGCTAAACGGTGTAAAGCAAGTTTATAATAAATATCACTGCAAGTGACTAAACTCAGCGTGAATTTTTGTTGCTGGTATAAAACACCTAACAGTTGGCGATTAGCACATTTTCAGCATTGTCGTTTAGGGAACTGCTGCTCGCAACCATTGCGTTCCCTAAACATACCCATTGTTATTACGAAAAGTTGTTCAGAAAGTAAAAAGAAAGGAAATTAACTTTTTTTTACAAATTACCAAGGTATACTTTACTTTTTTAAACTAAAAATTATGGTACAAATTAGTTTCTAGCCAAGCAGGGCTGAATTTCAGAAGATGAAATTTCAACTCAAATATTTTAAAATTGTATTTCTTCGCCTATTCCTGCATCGATCCGAGGACACACTGTATCAAAAATACACAAGTCGAAAAGAGTAAACATTAATAACATCTTTTCCAACTGTTTAATACTTTTATGGTCAGTAAATAGACTTATTATCAGGGTCGCGTCGCCCATAAGGGCAAGTCATGTGGCGCACGACGGAGCCAGGTAACTAAAGGCACCGCAAGTTTTAAAATTTAAAATTAAAAAGTATATATAAACGTTTAGTGACGATATAGCATAAACCAGGGTCGGATTATCCAATAGACAAACTATAGGCAATTGCCTAGGAGACCCATCACGTGAGGGGGCTCTCCAGCAGTTCAAAGCTAACTAATTTTATCTTCCGTATGAAACAATATCTTACCTTGAAATTTTTTTAGCGAATTCTGTATTATCCAAAGTTGATAAAGTCAATTTATTATAAACACTCACTCGAGGAGAACTGGAGGTATAGGGGGATATACTTAACACTAGACTAACACACAAAGTATTTTTCACTGTCGGTTACAAGAATAAAAGTATGTTACTAATATCTGTTCTAAATGTTCTGCAGTTAAACTTCGGCGCCTTTCGTTGAAAATTCATTTATGTTGTGAGAAGGACACCGCTCGACGTCGACAAATGAAACTGGGGCATACTCAAAATATCTAATCTTTCGCAAAGTCACACCACATTCATGCCCGGTGTAGCAAAGTCTATCCAACAAACACTAAAGGTCGGCCCATCATAGGGCCATCATTAGGCCGGAAATCAAACTTCTGGCCCCGTGATGGCCCGCTGGAAGGCTGACCTTTAGTGTTTTTAGGGATTTCTTTGCCATTTAAAAGGTCTATTACACCTGTCATCGTAACAAATTCGGGATTTTTTTAAAACAGTTTGAAATTTTGTTTGTACCCTCGCAGCAATTTCTCCTTGTAATTGAAAAACATATTGTCAAAGATCAAACACAACGTTTATTTTGCATCAGCTGTAAAGTAAATTCTGATGTTAGCAAACACGTTGACTGATATTGAATGTCCTGTACGGCTAGAGAAATTCGAGAAAAATGAAAGCAATAGCAACTGCGTCACTTGGATTTAACCGCTGCATTACTGATTTCATATTTTCAAAATGATAGTAATGTACGATGCTGGCTTTAGCCAAGTTCCCCTTCATGTTATAATGGGCTCTGGAGGTAATGAAGTATACGGTAGAATTTCGCGCGTGAAATAACCGTACACAACTTGGTGCTTTAAGAAAAACTTTCTTTACCCTAGATATCAAATTATCAACATTAATTGTTTCAGCAAATTCTTCCAACACTCCATCGGTAAAAAATAAAAAAAACTTATCCTTATTTTCTGCATATTTGTCACCCCAAAATTCTTGCCTCCGTTATAGTGCGAGAATTTGTAGCTCCTAAAAGTTTAGAGGCGATCAAATGTTCCCTCATTGAACAATTTTCCTCTAATGCACCCACTAAAATATTCGCTACCTTAAACCCGCAAGCATTGATTGTTTCGTCAACGCTAAACCAGATGTACTTCCCAATAAGCTCTGAGTAAATTTTCTGTCTAATGTTCGCACTCCTTAAATAAATATTTTTTTCTTAGTGTTGATCCTGAAGGCACCTTCACATTTCTATATTTGCCACTAATACATTTTTCCAAAAATTCCAGTAAATCTAGGTTAAAATTACGTTGCATGTTATTGTAAGTAAAATCACCTAAGCTCCGTTTATGGTTTTCTGGGGAAACGTGTATTAATATTTGTGTTGCAAGACCACAAAATTGCTTTGTCACATCTAGTGCAATACAATTGTTTATCAAATTGTAAATCGTCAATATCACAAATCCAAAAATTTACTGTACCTAGTAGTAAATGAGCATTTTTAGTAGGTACTTACATCCAAATGAATCCTCGTTATGTGAGATATTATTTGATATGATCGTGTTGTGTTTTTGGCCTTCAGTAAGGTAAATTGTCAGAATTCTGTAATTTAAAAGAATCTATTATGCATTACTTTTTTTATTTAATATAGTGCATTGCCCCACAAAACTAAGTTACACGTTAACATTGTAAAGTTAAATAAAATTCACTTAATATGTTGCACGACTTTCTCTTTTTGTACTTTGGGAATGTTTCAGTACGTGTTTACAATATATTATATCTGTAAAAGCCATCCCTGGAATCCGATGGGTAATTCCGACTCCTGGTACTGCCAGACGTTGGCGCGCGACGTATGCTAAAAATAAATGTCTAGTCGAAGCAGGAAAGAAAATAGTGTTTGGCAACATTTTGTCAAACATTAAACTGCCATGCAATGTGTAAAAAATGCAAGGGCGTAAATATATTTTTTTGTAGGGGGAGTAATATGTGAGAATTTCTTTTTCCAGGTTTAATAATTGATAGGCGGGGGGGAGGGGGGTTGAAATTATAAAAAAATCATCTCAAAAGTGATGAGCCGGAAAGGCAAAATCAAAAAAATTTTGACTTCATCTCAAAATTAGTAAACAAAGGGGAGCAAAATGGCAAAAAATATTTTTATGCTCTAGCCCTATCTATGTCCTTGTAATAATAAGGAAGTTCCGGGGTTTTTAGACAGGCTTAAAAACCACTGGGAAACCTGTAAAAGTCAGTCAAGTGAAGGTGGCTCCCACTTCACCGATTTTGATGATTCTTTTTTTTTTAAATAAAGCTCTATTCACATATGCGTCATCACTAACTTTTATTTTCTTAAATTATTATTTTCATATATAAAACGAAATAGAAGTTGAAACAAATAAATTAACCTCAGTGCTCGAACTATAACGTACTGATGGCCTCTTCTACATCAAACTGCGCGTGTAGAGGCCGTAGTTGATTTTTTGCTCATATCTCGAAAACGGTTAGCCCTAATCAAAAAGTGACTATATGCAAAATTAAAGCTGTCTAAATTTTCTACAATAATGTTCCTATTAATTTTTTTCGCATCTGTTATGGTTCAGTAATGGATTGTGTATCTTTTAACTGTATTCTAACTTTATTATAAATTGAAAAAAAATTTTAATAATCATCGTAGAAAAAAAATGTTTGTACAGATATCTGTTTCACAGCAGACTGAACTGAAATATCGAATAAAAAATGTCTTTTGTCTGTAAGTGTGTGTATGAGTGTATATGTATGTGTGTGTGTATATACCGTTTCTTGTAGACATGATAACTTCTGGTAGACTTAAAATATTTAATTACAATCTCTTACACAAAATAGGTTTTTTAGTGAGAGTTTGTAGGTCTTTGGTTATCACCATATATTACAGATATGGCCCAATTTCGATAGGGATTATTGTGCTATGCTGTTCCAAACTGTAATTAAATATTTTAAGTCTAACAGAAGTTATCGTGTTTACAAGAAAAATTTTTTTTCAATTTATAATAAATTTATAATTTAGTTAAAAGATATACAATCCATTACTGAACCATAACAAATACGAAAAAAATTAATAGAAACATTATTGTAGAAAATTTAGTCAGGTTTAATTTTGCATATAGCCACTTTTTGATTAGGGCTAACCGGGAACTTTTTCGTGCCCCCCTGCACCTCCTACGTTCGGGGACTTTTACCTCCTGGATAGTCTAAACACACCCCTCAAGTCAAAAATTGGGATCTCGGCATTTTCCTCTAGAAACCATTCTTGGCAGGACTATATGATTAAGGTGTTCTTATAAACAGCCCATTAACAATTTAACTTAATATGAAAATTTAGTGCATATGTTGGTCCTGTTGAATTGCACTGCGTTGCATTAGTCAATTATTGTCCAATTTTGACTAGGGTTCGGATTATTTGTAGCTAATTATATCGTAAAATAAAAATCACTTTCCGAAATGTCTTCATATAGATAAAAACAATATTTGAAGGTAGTTTACGCTATTGCCAAAAAAGAGACCGGACTTAATAAAAAATATACAGATACTTAAAAAAAATAAGACTGGAAAATAATATCTGGAATGTGGTTGATAAGGACGAAAATCTGATACAATTTGGGTAATATACAAAGTGATCGCTGAGAGGAATAAGATATTTGAGGAGGGTCATTACAACATGAGTCTTATCCACTTTTAGTCATATTCTAGTTAGCGACGTGAATTAATTCTTTACATTGTCATATCTGCATATGTTTTGCGATACCAAATCGATTTTCGTCTTATGTAAGATATGTCTAAAAATTAAGTGTTTTTCCATAATGCGCTTATTCATCAACTATAGCCACTGTAGACAGAAAAATCGCATTAGGTCGCAAAAAATTGCACTATTCTGATTTTTTGGGAAGTTGTTAGGATAGATACCAATAGTGTAAAACCACAGCAGTTGCAGTTTCGAAAGACTTGTGGTAACTGCGTGGTGCTCGAAAAACCTTGAAATTTTCGGACTTTTTTCAGTTTTTGGCTTATACCTTCTGAAAGGTGCATCCTACGGAAAAAGTCGTCCTGTACACTTTTAAAGTAGACAAAATTTGCTACAATTTGAGTGCAACCGCAGCTCAATAGATCCAATAGGTCCCGAGATACACTACTTCAAAAATTGTCCATTTTTCAAAAAAGTTCGACATTGTAGTTTTAGCCATCTTCCGAGCAGGATATCGGCTAAACCACTCATCTTACGAGGAAAGTCATGGGAAATGAAGCTGTAGAGCAGTTATTTTGCTTTATTTTAAGCACAAGCGAAATCCTGTAGGGCCAATAATTCCTTTGTTATCTGAAAAGAACGAAAAATTAAGGAAATCGGATTTTTCACGAAATGGAGCATGACGAATTGCAGAACTTTTGTAAAGGATAAGAAAGACATAACTCAGTGGAAAATGGTTTATATCATGCAAAATGAAGTTGAGTACAATTAATAATAAGGTATAAATTTATCAAAAAACCGCTGCCCAAGGAATTACTACTTCCATATCCAGATTTTTTATCCAAGTCACTCACAACGAAAAAATTTTGTATGTGGAAATAATTGTTTATGGAATTTTAATAATATAATATTTGAAATCCTCTACCCCAAAAACCCATAAAACGATACCCCACATCGGTAGCGGAGTGGGGGTGGTGATAGGGGGTGGTAGTGGGGGTGGATGAAGTAAAAAAACATTTTGAGGTTTCTGGTTTTTGTACACACACTAAATTGCAATTTTTGGGGTGGTAATAGGGGTGGTTAATGCCAAAATTTTTTTTGACACCTTAGCTTCTCTTATATATACTACACACCAATTTTATGGACTCTTATTACCTGCTTGATTTACCTATTTTCCCCAAATTTACCCCAATTTACCCCCCAACCCTTCGACGGAACAAGATGAAAATATAATCTAGTTCTAGGTCTCGTTAAAGTACATATGTGTACCAAATTTCAAATCAATATCTCAAACGGTTCCAGAGTAAACGTGCGCACAAAAAAAGTTACAGACAGACCGACAGACAGAATTTTTTTTTTCGCTCAAACTTAAAATCTCGATGTTTCGTGACATTCTAAGCCTATTTGAACAATAAAAATTTTTAAAATTTTTTTTGTCGTTACTATACGTTACTAAGTAATTATATCAAAATTGTATAAAAATTATTTTGATAGTTTGGGGGACCTGGGATGTGAAATGATGAACGTGAAGTGATGGCGGGACCTCAGCTGACTCCTGCGATATAAACAGACAACACAATGTAAATAAGTATTTATGAAATGCGTAATCAATTTTATAATAAATTACAACGAAGGACTTACCTTTACGCACTTAGCGAGACAGTCGTGTTCTTTTGGAAGGCCCAGGTTCGTCAGACGACTCTTCTTGGAGCTCCGGAGACTCCTCTGTTGTCAGATTATATCTACTACTAGATACTAGTGATAAAGGGTCGTCAACGTCGTCTTCTTCATCCGACTCATCCATGGCTAAGGGAGGAGTATTTAGGCAGGTCTTCCCCTGACAAACTTTACAGAGAGCAGAGCATTTCAGCCCTGCTCTCTGGCAGAAGCAGCTTCCTCCTCTGCACCTCAGAGGCGGCGTCAGGGGAGGCTGAGCCTCCCTTTGGAAGAAGCAGCATATCTTCCAATCTTCCAAATTAATATCTTTTACTTGTAGAAATTTCTCTAATTGTCTTTCAAAATATCAAGCCTCCTCTGCAGACAATATCACGAGCCGCCACTGCTGCACCCTTTCTTGCAGCTGCATGTCAGGAGTTTCAGCAGGGTTAGCGGCGCTGGTTCCTTGGTTGAGGTCACTGGTGTCAGCTCATGCTGGCTCCTTGTCCATCCCCAGTTGGTGGGCTCTTTCTCTACTCCCAACCACTTCTGCACCTGGTGTTAGGTTCTGTAGGAAGGTTGAGCAGCAGCCTCTTCGGTTGGGGGCAGACGAGCAAGGTGGACTTTGGCGTTGGCAGCAGATCGGACAAATATCCTGTAAGGGCCTAGGTTATTTCACAACTACGACTGATATAAATATGTAGCTGTGATACAATAAATAAATCAAATTTATATATATAATGTCATTTTTATAACATTCTATAGGTAAATGTGCAATATTAATAACAATTTACATTGGGGTGTTTTAAATGACTGGCCTACTGTGCTATTTCAAAGTGAATCTGATCCAAGTGGACCAATCGTAAGAACGTATTTTGATCATGTGATTACAGCATATGCAGGGAGTGGAAATTAATTGGTTTCAAATCTAAAAACTTCGTTAAACTTATTTCGGATTGCATTGGAAAAGCAATCAAGAATGTGTTTTTTTTTTGTAAATTCATGGAGAACTTTAAAGCTATGAATGATTCGAATTAATGTAATTCTCTGGCAGAAGAAAACGAAGATTTTCATGAGTATGTTTTAGAGAGTCCAAAGATCTTTTCATCATTTTCGTCTAGTGAACAAGGTAAGATGCATTTTGAAATGATCCTCCTCAATTAATGAATAGATGTCAAATAGAGGGGCGATTTTTGCAAACAATTTTACAAATTCTTACGGAAGAGAAGTATTATTGTAGGTAATCATGAAAAAAATCGCTATTCCAGGATTTCCACATTTCCGATTTATTATGAAAATTTAGGTATTTCAATTCAGTCATTCAGTCCATCTATCGGTCGGTGTCTTTCTTTTGGCTCTATCTCTAGAAAAATATTCGGCTGAGAAAATAAAAGGCTTAGTGCATTGGAAAAAATCTGGCATAATTTGATCGAACTGAACACAAAAATATTTGACACAATTGCTAAGGAAGAAATCTATTTTAGTTTTAGTGAAAAAGATATACGGAGTGGTCACTAAAAGAATAGAATAATTAACTGGGCTAAACACGTCAGCATTTGACAGAGGATGTATAGGAAAAATGGGATCATCATTAAACAGGGCCGCGCCTGATACAATCCTTTCACGAGGGTGAGGGTTGAGCACCTGCTAGGCGCTTCTCCAAGTGGCGGATATGAGAATAGCCAGACTCCGCGAGGAGTAGAGTTAACGAGGTCATACTGCCCAGTCCACCCCGGTTAAAACCACGTCATGGACCAGCTCACACACCGTAAACCGCTTGGAGTGGCTATGACCCCCTGACCCAGGTCAGAGGTACGTCTCTCCGGGGGGCATGGGGGTCTTGGCTTCACTGCACTGACCACGTGGATGAAGTACCACCATAAAAACTTTCCCCAATCCCAAGGTATTGTGGGCGCCGATGGGATGCATGGTCGGGGGGAGCAAAACCACTAGCGACAAACCTCGGGGCACAGGCCTACTCCGTTGTATAAATGCCCTCCACGTATGTAAGGGGCTCCGTGCGTGGCGACCATCCTTTCCCCTTACTCGTGGAGAGGGAGGGGTTCCTCAGCATGTTCTATGCAGACCCTCCCATCACAAAGCCTACGAGCATAGTGAGCATAGTGCGGGAGGTGAAAGAGCTGGAGGAGGGGGTGTCTGTAACTTCGGTAAACACCAAGGACCTTCCAAAGCTCCCAAGCATCTCGTCTGGTTTCCCGGGCCAGGGGAGGGTAACCCTCAGGAAGGATAGGGAAAAATAGGCCCATTCCAGCTGAAGGTGCAGACAAACCTGCATCATAGCAAGGAGTCCACAGCGGTCCTTACTAAAATGGACCAATGGACCATCAAGGATTACCGCGTAGCGAAGCGGTTGCTGACAAGGAGCATAGCCTGAGAGAGCAACCTTCAAAAGTTTGAAGGAATAGGAAAAAAAGGTCCATTCCAGATAAAACTGCATCACAACGAGATTACAGCAGTCCTCACTAAAGTGATGCGAAGTGAAGCAACGTCACTAACGGTGTGGACTTGATGGGGTTATGGGCCATCAATGGACACCGCATGGCGAGGCTGTTGCCGAACAGAGCACCGAAGTAGAGCGACGTCGAGCGCGACGAGCACTTGACTGGGGTGGTGTCCAGCGAGGAACGCCGCGTAGCGAAGCCGTTGTTGACAAAGCATATTATACGACTGCAGGGTCTGGACTGCAGGATATAATATCAACGGGGAAAGACAATGGACCTGGCAACTACCACTCTGCCCATCTTCTCAGACCTGCTGCCAATGGCACAGGAAAAAAGGGTAGAGTAAGTTCTAATATCTACGGGCAAACACAACCAGTCCCGGAGACCATCATAATTCGCCCATTTTCAGACCTGTATCACCTTGTCAGTGATACAGGAGTATTAAAATGGACAAACTAAGATAGGGAGATCACAATGAGCCCAGGAGGCTGCAGTGCCCTCGGAGTATTCTTTACCGACGAGCTCTAGGAGGAGGGGTTTTAGTCAGCTAAAGGTTGACACTCAGACCCATTCCAAGTTGAGATGGGCAGCCCGTGTGGGTTTCCCTTCTCGAAAGAAAAAAAAACGGCCGCGAATTTCTCGAAAATGTGAGTACTGGTAGTAAGTGTGCCTCCAAAGAATAATTTCTAGGATACATTTTTAAACATTCCCATTCCTCCAAATTTCAACTGGCTAAGCTAGTAATAAATAATAATATTAAATATATCTAGCCTTCCGAAAACCTAGAAAATTTTTAATTCAATGTCTTTAATCTCCGGACGTCTTTTGTTACTAATCCTAGTTTCTAAGTACAAATAAAGAAATATGCCCTACCGTATGATTTGAGGTGCTTGACAATGAAGCGTATTCACCTGTTTTGAAGAAAATTAGTGCTAATTCCAGCATTATCGTATATTCATATACTTATTATGTGAAAAGAACCAAAATTTATTTTTTACATTATTTCAAAAATAATTGCTTCTTTGTGTAATTAGACAATACACAATAAACAAAAATGTCAAAATCTTTAATTTCCAAATAGCAGTTGCAGCCCCACCTTTGTTTTACTTGAAAAAAAAAATTATTTTGTGTTTTGAAATTAATGTTTCATTACCATCTAAATGAAACTGTCCCAAAGGATTGTCTAAAATGTATTTTAAAAAAGTTGACAATTTTTATATTCAAAAAAATTATATTGAAGTTCAAATATCTCGAGAACCAGTGATTTTTCGAAAATTGTTCATATCAAAAAAGTTGCTCAGAATATAATTCTCCATCTCATGCAACTCATTTCATCATTCCTAGGATCGAAAAATTTCTTTGCATCGCAACGCCATCTATACCTCAATGTGTAAAATAATTTTTACTCAAAACTGAAGTCATTTATATATTCTAGTAGATACCTTTTACAGAATTCAAATATCGCTTTTGGTTACCGAGAAAATGGCGCCAGGAGTTTTAAGTGGGACACCCTGTATATGTATTATTTCCTTAATTGCAGATTTCAAACACGAACATAACCTTCATTCTGTCATTCCTCCATAATAAAAAAATACACATAGGATCGTGTAATATAGAAGCATTTATAATAAATACAGTAAATCACAAATAAAAATGAGAGTAATAAATTAGATTTTATTTTTCATAGTACATTAATTTACCTTTGGTATATGTGTGTATACGTATATAGCTATGGCATGGCACATAAATAATAAATATGCTTAATATAACATCACTTAAAAAAATTCGTAGCTCATCCCTTATCGCTAACATAGATGTAGTCAAATTTATAAAAAATATTTTAACATATTGGTATATCTTTTAAGCCTAACAAATGAAAAAAAAATATACATCAACCTCATGGCAAGTCTTTTATAGAGCATACAAACATAAATTAATTTAAAGAAATACTGGCACTAATCAAAAGTTGTGTTATCTGCATATATCATATACATTAATGTAAAGGAGGGTCATCGTCATCTAGGTCTTGCCCTATCATAAATTCATCATAATTTTCGTTCCTTCGACTTACTTTGTTTCTAACCCATTTTAAAATTTGGTATCTTTTATTCATATATACACCGCATATCACAAATATTATTAAAAACAATGGAATTAAAATGCCTGCTACAATCGAGCCACTACCTTGATTATCAACAAGACTTGAGTAATTAGGGGTAGATTGTGATGAAGTCTTGATAGTTTGTGTACAATATGTATTATTGTTTTTTCTATCATATCCAGGTAAACATTGGCAAGTTTTTAAGAGTCCATCACACAGTTCTGTATCTGAACAAACTGAATTAGAAATATCAGTTGGGTCACATTGTGTGTCACCTAAAATATTTGTAAATAGCAAAAAAACGTTTTTATTACTAGTATATTAATTAATAACTTACCAAACACCGCAACAAATAGTAGAATAAAGCAGAAAATCCCTGTATATATTCTCAAGCTAAACATTTTCAGCATTACATTTCTTAGTATATATTAAAAACAATACAAAATACACCATTTAATACAATACATTGGTTATGCACTTGGAGAATAATGACTTCATTATGATGATAACTTATCAAATAAAAATATCACTATTTATTCTATTTTGATAATGATAAAGAGTAACAATATTTTATAAATTATATAGAGTCACTCTTCTACAGGCTAGTTTTAAATTACACCGTGTTAAATTAAATAATGTGTTTCGGCACAGAAATTACTATTTGATGTACTTATTCAATTTATTTTTAATGAATTAATTTAAACTACTCATAATCATGATACCAAACTGTCGCAATAATATTTACTATCGACCAACGAACAACAAAAACAAAAACAGAAACCTAAAATATCTACCGAAAGATCTAACCACATATTTATCTGTGTCAACCACAGATCATAGATTAAAGAATATTATCTAAGATACCACAGATTAGGAATGGCTACCCAATACTGGAACTGATCCTTTGGAACAGGTGTTGCGGCCGGGATCAGTGGATCAGTGGAACTGATAAGAACAAGTACGCGTGTACGCGTATGAATCATCGATGTTTGAGTATTTCCGGTATCGATGTCAGAACATCGAAAATCATCAACTAAACATCGACGTACCTGAAACATCGGTTAACTTCGCCCCAAGATTTTTAGAGTATAAGGTTGCCTCGTAACTCACGATCCCCACCAAAAAATGTCATTAGCCAATGAGCAGCTGGTGTGAAATCACACCAGATACAGAGCACAGCAGAGAAAGAGAGACAGCAGGGAAACTTGAATGGCGGGAACGGTTTGCGCAGATCGTCGCGCACGAACCATTTTGGGTTAAAACCTTGGAAAACAGTGCGGGCGACGTAGGTACAATTTGGGTACAATTTATTTAGTTCATAGACGTACTTAGTGTTATTGTGTTATTTATTGTTTAACATTTCTCTATTATTTTCAAGTATGGGCTCTGTTTGTGCTGCAATATATTGCCAGAACAAACGTTATTTGTGCAAAAAGTCTTTTTTAGATTCCCTACTGATCATAATAATAGGTAGGTAAAATTAACTGAAACTTTTTAGTAACAGATACTTGTATAGAGAATTAAATTTTCTACAAAAAAGAATGTGAGTGCATATGTATGTATCTTTTTAATACTTATGTGCACAGGAAGCGTACAGTGTGGCTTAATGCGGATTGAACGAATTTAAATGCATATATTGCCAAAGCAATAAAATATGGGTACTCTTTACCTGTAAGTAAGGAATTATCGCAGGTAGAAAAATTTCGATGCGTTTTGTTTTATTTACATAAAATTGCTTAATTATAAATTATTACATAAATTTCATTCTATTCTGTTCTATGTATTTAGTTTAGTGGTGATGGTGGTGGTTTTAGTAGTGATGGATAAAAGCTGTTATTTTTTAATAACAGATTTAAACTGCTACTGCTATTTTGAAATAACAGTTTAAAGTAAATGTTTAAAAATAACAGATCGTTGAGAAGTACTGACATTGGTATACCGCAGCGCGCAGTTTGCAACTGTTATTTCATAAACGTTATATTATACATTATGCTGCTGCCGCTGGCCGACGGGCATAAAAAATTCTTTGATTTTTATGTTTTATAGAGGTATTAATTGATTTTTTCTTACGTTCATATACATATAAATAAAATATAAATAATTTTATTTATATAAATCATTTTTTAACCCTCAACTTTTAATTATTATTATTTTATGTTAAATTAATAAAGAAATACCAGCATAGAAACACGCCAAACACAGCGTATGCAATGACAATATTGGAGATGCAGGTAAACGAAAATATACATATGGAGAAGAAAATATAAAAGCTCTGAACATATTATGATTTAAAAAACAGCTAAAAGTCAGTACATAAAGCGGATGGCTCGAGATTTCTACAAAAATATTCAACTCAACTCTGGTATTCCTTCATTTTTAAACTTGGTATGCGGGCAATCGAATATATACACACGGAGAAAAAAATCGAAAAGATTTGAATATGCAATATTTTTCCTGTTTATGACTAAGTACAGTTTCGTAGTTTCTAGTCTACATTTTCAAGCACACAGACTGTTTAATTTGAATTGGATAATACGGTCCTGTCGGAAACATTTAAATTGTTTGGAATCCAACTCTGACTTTTAACCCGAAATGACGACTTCAAGGTGAATGATTTTAGTCAAAGGAACTCACGAGAGTTTCTTTGCTGTCTCTCTATCTATGCTGTGTACAGAGCCTTATTCAAAATATTGTAAGGATTTGTGTAATGTTAATAACTAAGCAAAAAACTCGTAACTCGAACTAGCTCGCAATGATCCGCTTGAGGTGACCCGCTGAGTCACCGTTTTGCATGGTGGTAATCAGGATAAGTTTATAACACTACAGATTACAGATCATAGAATACTTCCTGCCATATTTCGGGCCAGTACGGACCATCCTTCTAGAAAGAGATAACTGCACCGCTACTGCGCGTTGGAAGAACAAGGATAGTCTTTTTCATAATCGCACTCACGTCACGCCGAAAATATTGACATCGCCCAGCACTATTTTGCGGGAATTTAAAATCTGTTCATTGGCAACACTGATTCTGTGGTTCTGGTTCCGGAAATTGTGGGAATTAAATATTAAATTGTAGAAATGTACGCATTAAAATTTAATTTGCTGCAAAATAAAGATAATATTAAAAATATTGTGTTGGAAACCAACCCAGGGAATTGGGAGGAATATCGCAGTAAATTAAGTGTATTTAAAAGTAGCATTAACGAATATTTAACAGAGCTAGTGGAACTTGAGAAAATTGCAGGTTAGAAATAGAAATTGTTAATTCATATAGTTTTCATATACCTTCCCTCATTTTTGCTGTAGATACTGAAATAGAGATGGATAATGATTCAGAAAGTTCAGAAGATGAAAAAGGTTCTAAGAGAGTTTTAATCCCAAAAAACATCACTCAGAAAAATAAAATTCCCAAAATATAACATACAATATCTTACAGGGGTTAATGACTACGTCAGAGGTGTGATTCAGGTTCTGATAGTCAGGATATATAATATATGCATCCAGCTTTCAGATTCCTACAGCCAGGAAATATATAAAGGTCTCAGCAATCGAGGCACTTAGATAGTAGGTAGTGGGAATCATAAAAAATTTCCCACGTGACCATAAGTTTATTTTTTTTGTATATTTTTATAAAATCAAATAAAAATAAAACTAGTAAATATATTTTTTTCTTCTATTGGCTTTATATAACTCATCAGCCTTCAGCCATGCAAGTATATACAGGTTGTCCCAAAAATGAACAATCAAGTAGTGATAGGTGAAGCCATTTCCAATCAAAATAACCGTATATATGGTTAAACAATTGTTTATGGTTCAAAAGTTATTTCAATTTTTTATTTTTCCCTGAAATCGAGTGGAAAGTATTGTCAGTGGATGATTGTGAGCTGGGGCTACCAAGGAAGTACTGACACGCCATGCACACTGCCATATGCATCGTAAAGCCCATGCTGCTCCACTCCCAAGATCCCCAATTCATATTACTTCACTGTCAATACTTCACACTTGGTCTGTAGCGCGTCCACTGAAAAATTAATTAAAAAAATTTACAATGGCCCCCCACTTAGCACGGTAACACCTTTGTAGCTCAGATGTTATTCATCAATTTCAACCAAATTTGGATTGGTATTACAGACCTTTACTATATCTTTTTCGAGTAAAGCAAAACTTATTTCAGCCATTGGAGTGCATTTATATTAAGAAAAAAAGTGTGTAAGAATTGTGTCAAACACTTAGACTACGAAAGATTCCTAGTTTATCTAAGGGTGCATGTAGAAATTTTATTTTTACGTACGCCTTTTACATTATACTATAGTTACCTTCAAATCATTTTAAATTTCTTTTTTACATATTAAGTTTATTTTAATTCGATTTGCATTCTAGAAACAGGAGATAAAATGGTTGTTATTAATTTCTAAAAGTCCAACTCGGCTTCGCTCCTTGCCATGACCCAAACATACACGTACAGTCTTTTGACTACCCAGTAGCCTTGCACTTTGGATGCTTAATTTGACTTCATGAACGAGTGCCCGGTAACGACTGCAATTTTTGTTTTAAAAGTAAATGTTTGACTTATTGGCATTCTAGTTGTGATAATGAGATATGGGCCTTTTTCGAAGAAGAAACTTATCGCAGTATATATTTTTGCATATATTGGATGTGTATATTTCTGCCCTGCTAAGACAAGATGTCGTAACTGTAAAAAATTAATTTTTGAGATTTTAATTGCATTTGCACCGTATTAGTGATCCTCACCACTACACAAAATGTAGAAGTCGTATCTAAAGCAAATCTAGTGAATATACATAACAAATATGTGTTTAATCTACAAAATTGATCTATTCACTAAGCTCAAAAGTCATATCCGAACATTACCAGATTTATTTGTCGTAACTTAACATATATACAATGTTTTGTTATATGGTTACACTGATAAAAGGGACACATATTTATTTGCCAAAAATGAAAATCATGAATTATGAAATGTAGATGGCATAACATAATTCAGAAAATAGTTGATTTCTCTAAAATTACATTTTCTCAGATATGACTTCTTGCCATAGCAGCATCAGCGTTACCACATTTGGTAGATTTTTATTTATTTTTAGTAGAATTTTAAGGATTTTTGTAAAGTTTGGTAGGTAAAATTTGCTGGCAGATTTCTGATAATTATTATCAGAAATCTACCAGCAAATTTTACCTACCAAACTTTAAAAAAATCCTTAAAATTCTACTAAAAAGAAATAAAAATCTACCAAATGTGGTAACGCTGCATAGCAGGGCAGATTTTGTCTCTATAAATTTGTAGTAGCCCACCCTTCTCACACATTGTCTCTTGTGGGACACAAGGGGCTGTATTACATATGTGGAGTTTAATTTAATAATAATCGTTCGTGTGATGCTGTGACCTACCTATCAACCTCATGGTGTAACAATGGATTATTTTAATTTTCAGATGCTATTTAACACCTTATTGGCCGTTGACGCTGAAAATAAATAAACCTCCTATGCTCCAATAGTTTTTTTATTTTATTCTTTTTGATTTTGGGATGTAAACTACCTAATTATAATAAAAATAAGAACTTAAAAGGCATGACGTCGTACGGCCTTGGCTAAGAATTTGTTGCTCAATGCGCACTATGTCAAAAGACGTCAATTGGCGTCATACGCACTGACAGGGTCAAAAGGACGTCAAATGACGTCATGAACAACAATCAACATGTTAAAGCTATTCTAATGTTCGGGAATATTGTTGTATATGTTCTCCAGAGCGTTTGTTCTTACACTATAATCGACTGTAAAATGTTTATTCTTAATTAGGTGCTGCTAAGCAGAGTCCCAATGAATGTGCTCTACTTTTAGACACTCAACCAAACATAGTTTCGGACAGTTTGATCCTATGAGAATTCGAACTAATGGAATATCGATATGATACCAAATGTTTTGACATTTAGGTAGCCATATTACTTTTAAATGTTATGGAATATTGGATTGGATAATTTGTGCTCAACTGATTGGTTATTTGAGGCGCCTTATTTTTCAATCTTAAATATATGAAAATGTCAGCTTCAGTGTTTTTCGTAAACGCGTAAGTATTTAAACTAGGTTATTATTAGATTTCTCCTTTTATTAATTTTCACAATTTTATTCTTCAGGGATTCAAGTGAGGATAAGTCAGATTCACAATGTGTGGACGATCAGTCACAAACTCAAAGCGAAGCCCAGCAGGCTTTAAACCAATTTTGGCCAAAAGTTTTAGACGAAGTTAGGGCAATACGTAATGTATACATAAATTCGAAAACAAATCTTCGTTGTGTTAAATTATTTTGCGTTGTAGATGGATTTAAAACAACAAGTACTTCCGTTAGCTAGGATTAAAAAGATTATGAAACTAGATGAAGATGTTAAAATGATAAGCGCAGAAGCACCTTTATTATTTGCAAAAGCGGCAGAAATTTTTATACATGAATTGACTTTAAGAGCGTGGATACACACGGAAGATAATAAAAGGAGAACGTTACAGGTAAGGAAAATTTTTTATAAAAAATCTGATATACAACAATAATAATAAACATTTTGTAGCGGAACGATATAGCTATGGCCATTACGAAATATGATCAATTTGACTTTTTAATTGACATCGTACCTAGAGATGACTTGAAGCCTAATAAAGTAAGAGAAGAAGGGGCTCCTAGATCGGGATCTAATCCAGATCAGGTAATAAAAACAGAAAATGATAATAATTTGCATTTGTATTATTTTCAAAATTAATTGGTAATAGGTATATTTGAAGATGATTTTTTTCAGATGGGAGCATCCTGTCAGATAATGCCTTTTCAGTTCCTGTTATGACTATTACTCTCTAGCTAGATATCAAGTAATTTTTTTTATATTTTTTTATTGACTTTTGTAAGTCAATTCGATACAATAATAACTTTTATCCTCGGTCCGAAAATGACCACTTTACGTCCTTGGTGCGGAAAAACTATTAACAAGACAAAACATTATTAGCTTTACCTTCCTTTCCACACTTAGCGCCGAAGCTCGCGTTTACCCATGTATAAACAATCTAACCAATTCTATTAGGTTTATTACTAAATCTTTACTTAACGTAAACACTTTTATTAACTGCCGATCGCTAAGTTCAAACATATTATATTTCTTAAACTTCATCCATATTGCTCTGCATTTTCTTGAAATGCTAAGTTTTCAATTGCTCCAAGCATACTTGCTTCGTTCAAGTTAGCCATTTTTAGAAATCTTTGCTATTGCCATTAATTCGCATGTAAGTATAACGTCTTGTGGACTTTACCCACTCGTTGAATATTCTACTGAAAATTGTAGAATGCGACATTCAAGAATGCATATTTTTAGGGTCGTGAAAATTTCGGTAGACATATTCCTAAAATAGTATGCGACTTTTGCTAATAACTCATATGTACAGACAATTTTCCATGTTACATGAAGTTTCAAATTAAGTTATGTAACTAACTACTCTTCGCAAATACAAAAACGAAGAGTATATTGCATTTGATCGGCACATTTCTAAAACAGTAAATATCGCTCACAGACAAAAAATTTTCATATCATTGTGTTAGTGAATCAATTCTGAACAATTTTCAAAATGTCCGTCTGTTTATCTGTCCATCTGTCAAGTTTCTTTTAAGCACGATATCTTGAGAAAGGAAAGTCTGATTGTATTGAAATTTTGACACAGCAAGTTAGTGTTAGCTAGACGAAGAACCCTATTATTTTTGTAGAAAATCAATCGGTAAATAAGAAAGTTGTTAATCATTTAAAAAAATATATATGTTTTCTTAACTTTTGTCGCTTGTACATAAATAGAAATCTTACGAAATGTTATTTCCTATCATTATTTTTTTTTCTTTGTTTATACATTTTACTAATATATTTCAGAATAATATATCTAATCATTGAAATATTATATGATTATCAAATGATATATATTACAGACACTCAAATATTGTAGTACGCAAGGACTACTCCATGTCCAGGAGTCTGTACCCGCTCCTGGCCAGGAGTAACAGACTTAACAGTACAAATAAGAAACTGTTGTACCCGATGGTGATCAGGCCGGCCATCACATACGCGGCGCCAGTGTGGTGCAGCATCTCGGTCACGACAATGTGAAAACTCAAAGTTCTTGAACATAAATTTATGCGCCTCATTTCTGAATCCGGCACTTCCCTCAGAGACTTATACACATGTTGTCACGACATAACCCCACTGGCAGACTGCATCCAAGAAACCTCCCAAAAATTTTACACCTTCATACTTGGCAATAAATAAATAGTCCACTAACCAGCAATATAACCCAAATCAGAATGCATAATGCCCCATTCCAGATCAAACACCCCCTACCATACCAGCCGTTGTCTATCTTGCAGCAACGTCTTCTCTAGACATACTTTCCTATACCACAACCTGCTATTTCCCCACCTTTGTTCTTTCCTCAACTTTAACTTTTCAATCCTTTTTATTCTCTTTCTTTATGCTCTATTTGTGTTACTTTTTTTTACTCTCTTTGTTCTTTTTGTCATCAAAAATTCAATTTTGGCCAATAAACCTTTAAAACCCTATCCTTTTTCCACCACATTTTCCTAGCGTCAGGGAGACCACCAGGTCGGCAGTTCTCGTACATGTTTTTTCATTCAGCTTTTCACCCGAGTCAACAGCCCAAATTTATTCAGTGCTACTGTTGCAGAACCTTCCAGAATCGACCAAAATAAAAATTCATCTTAGGCAAAAATTTTACTTGAGAACATTTTCAAGAGTCTGAGGGACTTCAGAGCCACAAACTAGACCAAAAGGACCGTTATGAGTTGGTATGCTAAAGTTGTACTTCGAACATTATTTTTTAAAAATGCGCCGAAAATGTGCCTGGAAACTATTCAAAATATTTTCAACTTTAATTCCTCCGCCGAAGACATTGACCATGGAGATACAGTCGTTATATAACCTATTTTAAAGACTGACTATAAAATTTAATAGATGCAATGCATAAAAAAGGCAAAACCGATGAACTTGACAAAGGCGTCAGTGCCCCTATAAGCAAAAATTGACACAAAATCAATGAAAATGCACAGGGCAGGTTTCTCGCATAAAGAAAGTCAGGATCCACCCAGCGACTCCCAATTTGGTCGAGTGCGTTGGGTAGTCAATGCAAAGCGATGGTAGGAAAGCCAATAGCAGGGCTTTCCAAATACAAAAGTTATAGAGAAAAACGCCTTGTGCATAAAAACGCCAAAATTCAATTTTGCCCAAAAGTCGTTTGGAGGTGGGCCGCTGCCATTTTTCCAATATTGAACACATACATAGACATAGCACAGTGGGCCAGAATCCGAAAAAGCTGGCCAAAAGTCCCAAATTCGAAAGAGGTTTAATTGTATTCAAAGCAATATTTTTGTAGTCAGAAATGTTCAGTTCATTACGTAACGCAAATTCCAACCGTATTGTTGCCCATTTTTACCTGATACACCCTAAGAAACAACGTTCTGTTAGCGTACAATTGTGAATAGTTGCTTGCCACATTCGAACGTATTATTCGATATTCCTGTAATTTGTGTAATTTCAACAAAAACATAGTAAAATTTTAGGAAGGTAATCTATAAAGTAAGTATTTTACTTTGCATACATTTATTGTTTGTGAAATGTGATACATTCGGTCATAAAATTGTGTTAAACGGGGTTCTACAAAGATAAAGAAATAAAAATTAACGGGTACCTTTTGTTTGAGCTATAAACAAAGCACAACATGTTCCAAGCATGATTCTTTTACTGGTCGATTTCTTATAGTTTTTTAAAATTATAGTACAAAATTTAGAACCCGGTTCATCCCGGTTTGGAAGTAATGAGTAATAATTTGGTCAAGTACGAGGTCTTAAATTGAAAATATACGTACGACACGACGACGGGCCCTCGCTCGGTAACTGCTTCGAATTACTATTTTAATTTTAAAATGTAAAAAAATGTAAAAAAAATTGGCTGCCTCTAGGAGCCACTATTGTGTTTGTGATCGTTTTTCTGACACGGTGCAAAATACAGCGACTAGTTAACTTTGGTTTATAGTGTTGTTTTAGCATAAAAATTCCATTTAAACGTAACAATTTAAAATTTTTATGTGTTATAAACAATTTTTGAAAAAATTAAAGCATTTTGTTTGTCAAAAATAATTATTGAAAAATTATTTATTTTTTGGTTGGAATTTATAAAATGCCTAAGAGTATGTAAAATTGAATTTAACTTAATTAGCTAATTTAATTTTTTAAATTTGAATTGAAATTCGTAATCAGCGACCTCGAAAACCCCCGGAATACCAATTTTCAATTAAAATGATTGACTTTTCTCAAATGTTTGTCGCCATATTGGAGCCGCCATTTTGCTTTTGAAAAAACTATTACCACATTCGTATTCAGCGGCCTCGAAAACCCCCCGAATACCAATTTCCAATTAAAATGCCTTACTTTTCTCAAACGTTTGTCGCCATATTGGAGCCGCCATTTTGTTCTTGGAGAAACTATTATCAAATTCGTAATCAGCGACCTCAAAAACCCCCAAGTGAAAATTTTCAAAACTATTACTCCATTTTTCGACTTTTGGCCAGCTTTTTCGGATTCTGGCCCACTGTGCATAGGGGCAAGTAAGTCGTGGACTGATCGATCGCTATCAAACTTATGTAGTAAGTAAGTCATGAATGTTGTTTTAGTAAGTGAAATTTCATGTCACGAGAACTTTAAAGCTAAGTAGTCTCTAGCGAAACTAAATTTTTTTTAGTAAAACATTTTTATGTTATTTTCAGTCAGCCGTAATTACCACATTACAAAAGTCGTATAAATTTTAAAAAAGGCTTATATTTGATTCTGGGAGGGTTGCATGAATCTTTTCTACCAAATCGATTGTTAGCGTACGCTCTCACTTGTATGGTTAAAAAGTCATTAGCCTTAGTTGAGGAGGCATGATGCTTTCATTTATCATTTTACTAAAAAATCACTGTATTATTTGGTACTTATTCTTTGAAATAATTGCATTTTATTGATGTAAGGACTTGTTGCTAGTCTTAATCCCTGTAGTTTTCATTTGGAAGACCTAAACAACTGAGTAATCGGAATCTCACGATTCCTAAAGTCTGATACTCATTGTTCTGGTCGCCTTATAGAAGCTTGATAGGGATTTTTTTTGCGATTTTTACAGAAATCTTTAAGTGCCGAAACCATGATTAGTAGGTAAATACCACTGAACTCTACTATATAAATGGAAGGTCAATATCTATACCAATTTTTACGTGAAATTGAACCTCGCGCAAGTATGGCGACCTTAAAGCGGAACGCAATCGCACTAAAAATACGCCAGAGCCGGTCTTATTGTTACTGCAACTGTTTAAAACACGGGATTTTGCAACGATTCTTGCAACACAGTACCATACAAGATTGCACCATGTTGTCTCAATTAACTGTTTATAACAGTCACAAAATATATTTCACAAAATAATCAATTTATAACAACTTTACATAAATGACAGAAATAAACAAAGAATAAAATGAGTGACACCGACTCTGGAAATTACATCTAATCCAAGACTTACGCTACGGAATCTATGAGGAACGAATAAAGCACAGAATCGCGTCAGCGCATAACTTCCGTAGACAGCCATTTGGTTCATGCTCAGACATCAATTTCTCTACTGCGTCGACGCGTGGCTTTATATTTTGAGTTTTATTCTGTGGCGTAATTGCCGTATTTTGTTCACGCGCATATACCTATATTGGCCTTCCATTTATAATAGTAGAGTTCAGTGGTAAATACCAGGGTGTATTAAATAGGTGGTGCGACGACAACCCTCACAGTGGCTTCAGTGCTTACTTTGTACATAATGTAATAGATGGCAGGACCAATAAGTTCTCTCATTACTTACGCATAGATAATTTTACAGGTTCTGTGCATACGTACATGCAGTGTTGCATACATTCCCGGCCTTTTGTTTTTGTTTAGTGAAACAAGAGTCCAGTGACATCTGACATTAAGTAGCTAAATTAAAACATTGAAAGAATATATGCAACACTACATGCAGCATTGCACGTGTCACCACAGCTAACCTCAAAAATATATATTTCTTAAGATTTACAAGTATTACGTAGCTATTTTTAAAATTTCTACCTGGTTCCTGTACTTTCAACCAAAATCAAGTTCAACGCAATGTGTATGAAGTTTTAAATAGTTTGTCACAATAAAATAAGACATTTTTTTGCAGGTTAAGGATCTAACCTATAATTAGCAGTCTATTTTTATTAATCAACAATATTGAAAAATTATTTGCATGGATTTTTAAATATTTGCTTGGAGCCACTATAATCCTTAAAATAGTTTCAAATACTCCCCATTGCTCTAAGGAATACAACCATATTACAGTTTTTATCATAAACTTTATATATAGTTAAATGCCATACTTTAATAATGAAATTAGGAACTATTTTCATTGACAAACTACGATATTCAAGTACAACAAAAATTTACAATAAAAAAAATATATAGTTGTATTCGTTAGAACAATAGCAATTATTTAAAACAATTTTAAAGATTATAGTATATTTTGTTATTTAATTATTTATAATAAACCGAAAATAAACGTATATTTCCCTCTCACTCTGCAAAAGCCTGTCCTTAACAGTTAACACTTGTCTATGTCTGCTATCAACCAACTTTCTGGGAATTAAGACGTGAATGACTGAAGACTGAATGATGCAATGTGTTTAATAACTACATAGTATAGTAGATGTCTTGATTCTTGACGAGTATCTGCCTGTCTCCCTGGTGTATTTGGTTATATTTGTTGTATTTACTTAAATACTTTTGAGATTCAAATACTTCTGAAAGTATTTAAATACTGTCAGAAAAGGATTTAAATACTTTTTTAGAAGTATTTAAATACTTCTCAGTTATTTAAGTAGTTGAAGTATTTATAAATACTTTAGGATCATTTTCACAAATACTAAGTAGTAAATATTTCAGATAAAGTATTTGCAAGTATAAAAACAAATTCTTGTTGCAAGAAGTATTTATATACTTGGTATTTAAATACTTTCTAGTATTTAAATATTTATGAGGTATTTGTAAGTACATATTTGCCCAGCTCTGGATCTGAGGTAGTGCAGCCTTGATCCATTGCTCATCTATCGAAGTGCATCTTATCTCGAACCTGATTGGGAGTGGAAGAACGGGGCAGAACGCGACTGGCGCTCCTTAATAAATAAATTGGTGTCGCGTCAATTTAACGCCCAATAGTGTGTTCTTCTACACTACAACCAGCGACTAGCTCTAAGTTTTATATGTATTAGTTTCAGACCCAAGTGAGCAGCAGTTTAAATATATTATTAATTTTAAACTCACGCTAGGTGGGTAGAAATTTTAATTATCTATTTTGTTATCGTCGCCAAGCCGAACCGAACTTACCACGCCCAGCCCTACATTCACCGCAGCGCTACACGTCGTGGTTGTCAAGCAAAAGAAATTATTTGCTTTGCTTGTTTGCAATCCAAGGGTCGTGTTGGAATCCCAGACAGTTTGAATGTTTTTTTTATATATTTTTTTATACTAATGAGTGTTTCACCAATAAAGTTGGTATCACAAAATTTAGAATGTACAAAAACCAACATTATTTACATGAAAACTGCGAATAGTATTGTATAGAATGTGTAACAATTTTATAAAATGTTCAGTAAATCGTCGAAGAGTATGCTTTTAACTTGTTTTATGCTCTTTTCTGTTACAGGTACATTATTATTTTCAATTGGCTCAACAGCATCATGCAAATTTGCAGCAGAATAATACCTCTCCCACAACCACTACCACTACAAGTGTGGCGCAACCACAAGGTGCAATTCAAATTGTTCAACCTCAACAAGTCCAGACAGTTCAAGTTAATGCAATAGAACAGGTATATTCAAGGTGTTACGCTGATAGTCACAAATTTCAGATTTGTTACTCAAAATTAAGCCTAAAATCATATAAAGTCTATTTGGAAATGAAGTAGAGTAATAAAACCCCATAATCAGGAGCCGCCATGGGCGTGCTACTAAGTTTTTTAGAATTCATGGAGATTATATACTATATGGAAATATTACGGTATTTATTATGTACATTGTATTCGAAAAAAATTCAACTGGCCAATCGTATACTTCCTAGTACAGATGTACACGTTTTTCTAAAAATTGACTGCATTTATTACACCAGTGAATATTTTTATTCTAAGAACCAGAAACAACCACAATTGTTTATTTCAATTTTTATGTTATACACTATATATAAAAATTAGACGTCAATTTTATTTTATTTTTCTACTCAAATAAATGTATTTTTGTTTGTGTTTTGTTGAAATGAAGTAGGGGGCGTATACTCTCAGCATAATGTCAAGTTTCTCCCCCCAGCTGCATGAACACATCAGTCTAGTGTCGAGTCGTAGAGTTGAACTTGTGTAGACGTGCTACGAGTAACTGTGAGACAAGGCAAGCGCATCAAATTATGTTTCCGTTAAACAGGGGCGGCTTAAGGGTCGGGCAACCCGGGCGACTGCCCGGGACGCCAGCTCAGAGGGGCGCCACTGAGGGCAAAAATTGTTTTTTTTTTGTACCCTTTTTATTAGTTTAAGATAATATCAAATAATATCAGTATCTGTCAGTTAAAATGGTAATAATATAAAACAGTAGAATAACATTAAAACCGCCTAAATAATTCAAAAATGTAACACAAACATTTTTGTTTAGCTATGAGATAACTCACTACTCATACCTCAAGCTTCCTGCCCTATTATTGACTGACACGGAATCGATCATTAAAGATTTTGCATAAACAAAGGCCGGCAATATGCACTTTCAATCAGAAAGAATTCAGAATACTCAGAAAATTGTTATACCAACATTAGCTGGTTGTATTTCATATCTTACATAATTTACTGTTTATAAATAAATAAAATAAATAAATGGCAATTTGTTTTGTATGAAATATTAAAACAATAAAGAGGAACTTTCCTCTAAGTAAACTTGTGTCGTTGGTCCTCTCATTATAATAGCGTTCAGATGGTGTAGACAAAAAAATTTGTATTACAAATTAATTACACAAGACTACAAAAAAAAGGTCTTGTCCTAAGTTTCCCATCTAACTCTTCTGAAGTATTTTGAGGCGCTGAAGTCTATTTTGGATTTTTCTACCGTGTCAGTTTTCCTAAAAAGGGCAAAAAAAGGTCTCGTCCTAAGATTTTCATCTAACTTTTCTAAGTATTGTATTGACACGCTGAAGCCAATTTTGGACAAAATTTTTCTTTCTGTCGGATCAGATTTCCCATTCCACCACCCCCTTTTATCCCCTAATTTGTTTTTGTGCAAAATTGGTTTCAACACGTCAAAATACTTCAGAAATGTTAGAGACAACGCCTTTTTTGCTATTTTTTTAGGGGATAAAAGGGGAGGTATAGGGGAACTGACATGATAGACAAAATTTTTGTGTCCTAAATTGCCTTTAGCGTCTTAAAACAATTCAGAGAAGTTAAATCAGAACCTTACGACATGACCTTTTTCGCCCCCTCTTTTTAGGGGATAAAAGGGGTGGTAGAGAAAAACTGACATGAAAGAAAAAAAAATTTTCTTAAAGAAATGGCTTCAGTGCGGCGAAATACTTCAGAAAAGTTGAATCAGAACCTTAGGACAAACAAGGCCTTTTTCGGCCTTTTTTTTGGAGATAAAAGAGGGTGGTACAGGCAAACTGACACGATAGGACAAGACCTTTTTCTTTTTGTAGACCTGTGTTATTATTATAAAATGTAGTAAATGCACATTGGTGTGGAAACATAAATTACTTGAGAGTGTTTTATCAAAATACAATAAGAAATTCTTTTTTTATGCCTAATGATCTGAAAATTATTTTTTTATAAGAAGCAGAAGAGAGGGTTTGACTGATACTATATAAACTGAGGTCCAGAGATATAGCCCGTATCTGAATTTAAAATATGAATTTTATATTTTAAGGCAGTCAGAAGATGTTGCAGAAGAACTGATATTTATTGTTCCCCTTTATTCATTGAGGCTTTATTTTTGGATGAACTATCAGCCACATAAATATCGAGAGACAATTTTGTGTTAACTTAAAAATTAGTGATCGGGGGTCCGAAGGAATATCCTTGGACTTAAAAGATATGCGCTATCTCAAAATGAGAAGACAATCGTTTTCAACGTATATAATGCGCTGAAACACCAAAATCCTGCCAACACTATTGATGACATCGTTGAAATGTGTGCCAAGATGACAGGGATTGGAAAGTCGACCATATACAAACTTTTAAAACAAACAGAAAATGAACAAGACACTGCGAATCCCCTAAAAGCAAGTACAGGGACGCCAAAAATCGTCATAGATGAATAGTTCAAAAATGTTATTCGCAGAAAAGTGCACTCATTTTATTTTAAGAAAGAAATTCCAATGTTGGACAAGATTATACGTGGACTTTCAAATGACAATGATTTACCAAAAATCAACAGAAACAAACTCTGGCAAGTACATGACCTGAATTTTTGCTGGGAAAAGCAGAACAGAAAATCTGTCCTTATTGACAACGATGAAATTATTTGTTGGCGAAGAGACTTCTACCAACAATTCGAAACTTCCCTGAAGAAGAGAAGAATATTTATTATCTGGATGAAACTTGGATAAACGCAGGATATACTGTAACAAAAGTGTGGCAAGATAAAAATGTGAAAAGTTCTTGACAAGCATTTTTGGATGGACTAACAACAGGGTTTAAAGCACCTTCAGGAAAAGGGTGATGATTAATAATCACGCATATTGGCAGTGCTAATGGTTTTGTAGATGGAGGTTTACTGGTATTCGAATCGAAAAATACATGTGCCTATCACGAAGATATGAACGCAGCTGCATTCGAGGAATATTTTTTTCAAATGTTGGATCTTATTCCTCCGGGATCTGTAATTGTATTGGATAATGCAAGTTACCACTCCAGACAGCTTGAGCGAACTCCTACGACTGTCTGGCAGAAAGCCGATATAACTGAATGGTTATCATGAAAAAAAATTGCTTTCCAAACAACTATGGTGAAAAAAGAACTTTTGGTGATTGTCAATGCTAATGAAGGACCCAAAAAGTACGTTGTAGATAAAATGGCAAAGAATCGTCAAATAACTGTATTGTGGTTACCACCCTATCACTGCGAACTTAACCCTATTGAATTGGTATGGGCGCAGGTGAAAGGTGAAGTAGCCCGGAATAATACTACCTTTAAATTAAATGACATCAAGGTTTTGTTAATTAATTCCTTGGAACGAGTGACTGCAGAGAAATGGCAAAGTTGTATAAATCACATACTAAGAGAAGAAGCTAAAATGTGGGAACTCGACGATCTTATTGACATAACTATAGAACCTATCATTATTAATATAGGATCCGAAGATAGTTCGTCAGAATCTTCAGAGAAAGAACTTTAATTTTACTGAACTGATATTATACATTTATACAACACTACATCGTATTTTTTTATAGTTTACAATGAACTAAATCATATATTTCCATAAAAATAAATAATTTAATAATTTTATTACACTACGTAAAAACCCATAAACCCAGCTATGAAATTCCATACAGATTAAATTCATCACATCAAACAGATTTCAACTGGTAATGAGAGAGCTCGGCAGATAGTTCGAAACACATTAGACAAGGACAGATCACGAGGGTTTAACTCAAGCAGAGGTATAAATTTCCTTAGTACGGGTGGCAAACTATAATAAAAATAGTAATAGAGAACTTGCTTATAACTAACTGCAATTTATAGAAATTACTTATAAACACAACATTTATTGAGGATTTACATTTTTAATGAGCTTTTATTACTCTACTTCATTTCCAAATGGACTATAGAACAAAGTGTTCTGAAAGTCTTCATTAATCAGATAGAGAATATTATAATTTGTAGCCCGGGAATAAATATTCATTATTGGTCTTTTAACAAATTTCAAACCAGTCATCTTGTATTTTGAACATATGAGTGCTTCCAGTATATCATATTTTTATTCCGGTTACATGAGTTCAAAGTAACTTTATTCATTTTGATAAGAACAGGTAAATTAAATTATTTGCAATAATATTAATATTGGACAATACGCTTATTAAACTTCACCCAATTATACCTCAAAATGAAAACACCGTACAAGCTTAACCGAAATATTCAAAGCAACGTGTGATATTCTACCATGTAAACAAGGTTTTTACGCAATACCAACTTAGGTGATCCGCATATGTATACGGAATTTGTAAGTTATTATAATTTTAAGTTGGTATTTTATGATGTCAGAATATCACTAGCGATGACATGCACCATTTTATATATTGGATTGGAATTACTTTACTTCTGTTTGCTAGGAAATGTATAGTTGTCTACAAATTTTTAGTGCAAATAAAAAAGGTCATAAAAACCGATCATAAAAATATTAAAGTCAGCGCTATTACATGCTGACCAGAGTACTACAGAGCTGTACTTCAAAATTTTGCATATTAGAATGAATAAAATAATACTAGATTTTAAAAATCGTGTTTTCGGAAGAAAATGACGTTTGTAGTAAATTAAAAAATCTTACTCTGTTTTGCGTCAAGATAGGAATATCCTATGCATTGGTGGACGCATTGCCGGTCTTTCGTGATATTGACAGGTAAATTCAAAATACAGCTCTGTTTATCTGTTACCATGATATTAACCCTGACAATAAACTCCGCGCCGTTCTAGTCAGGGGTGATTCGTATAACTATATCACAAGAGTTAGAGGAATCTTAATCAAAAGAGGCGTCTTTCCGTTTATTTCTTATCTTAATCATGCCAGAACATACTTTAACTAAGGGTAATGAAAATTGTTATTTCCTTATTTTGGAACAAAGCTTTTCTTCATAATTAAAAAACTTTGTTAAATAAAATTTTCAATGAAAATGTAAAAAAAGGTAGTTTGCTTAAAGTCGATTTCATGTTTTCTAATTTTTAGAATACCCTGTATAATTTATCTTAGGTTTGACAACTGTTTATGACTTCCTATGATAAGCAAAACTTTTTATAAGGAATGATTTTTTTTTCGGCAAATCAAAAATGATAAAGTTTACAACAGTGCGGTACCCCATCTGAGGACATTTTTGAAAATTTTTATTTCCTTATTTTGCAACTAAACTTCGTATTTAAGCTTTCCCTCATAATTGAAAAAACTTTGTTAAATAAAATTTTCAATAAAAATGTAAGCAAAAGGTAATTTACTTAAAGTCAATTTCAAATTTTCTAATTTTTAGAATACCCTATATAATTTGTTTTAAGTGTAACAACTGTTTATGACTTTCCAAGACAAGCAAAACGTTTTATAAAGAATGACTTTTTCTCGGCAAATCAGAAATAATAGAGTTTACAAGAGTGCGGTATCCCATTCGGGGACACACTGTATATAAATGAATATATCTAGTATCAGGTATATTGATAACCCACTGTACTTGTTCAATAGATATGATTTTCTGACATGTAAGTATGTTAGGGATCCACGGTCTGAAATGAAGCAATCATGAACATAGTTTATCTATGTATTAATGTCTTTGAGAATAGTAATAAAGATATAAAATTGTACAACTAATTACAATAAAAGAAGATAAATACATGTTTATTTCAGACTACGCCCGGTTCATCTTCACCAACAAATTCGTCAGCAACACAAACTCCTGTTATTCTCCAGCAAGGCCAAACCCTCACACAGGGACAACCTGGGAATGTGCAGATTATCCAGCAAATCGTTACTCCCAGTGGAGAACTTCAACAGATACCTGTAAGTTGTTAGATACGAACCGCAGAGGAAACATGTATTTGTATCTCCAAAGTTAATGAAGCACTGCATCCCAATTTATATAAAATTACTTTTAGCCGGTTTTCAATGCTTGGTAAAAATGTTTCACTGTTGATTATATTATTTGGTAGCCATGAGATGCCGAACATGATATGTATTGTCAGTGGCGGATCCAGAATAAATTGATAGGGTAGGTATTTTCCAAGGTTAAACACTCTAAAATGAAAACTCAAAAATTTGACTTACAAAAACAGTTTACTCGAAAAATTGGTTTCGTTCAAAAATGTCTCTACAATTTTTTTCCTAATTATTAGTACCGTGGGAAATAAGGCGCACACATAAGGGTTGATTCCAGTTAACACAATAGATTGTGATCTTTACAATAATTTACTTTAAAATTCAATGCTTAATGCTAAAGCAGTAGAAACTAAACTCCACTTAAAATTATAATAAATGTAGCGCTTCCACCCTCTTACCCCTATAAAATAATGCAATTTTTGAATAAGCGAGAATATTGTATATTGTACTTGTTGCCATGCCACCCCAGAGGTAAGGTAATTTCCCCTTTTTTTTAACGTGATGTCCCCTACAGCATTGTAAGTCTGCTCTTCTGCAACAGCACCTGTGTTCGCACTCTAATTTGCATGAACAAGAAATAGTGTTAAAACAAATTCGGGAGCTGGTTCTTTTGTTGTCATAGTTGGGGTTAATATACTTTTTTCCGTCCCCAATCAGTAGCTTCTAGTGTAATGTTTGAATTTGGTAAAAAACGCGATATGAGTGTTGCCAAGCAGCAGTAGAAGTTGGTGGTAGTTCTGATTGTTCGCTTACCAACAAATTTGTTAAAAGTCATGAATCTGTATACATCTAGACTTTTTCTGTGGAGGTAAAGTTGTATAAAGCTAGAACAAATCGCTCTCCTACGTCTACAATTTCTTCATGTCTAGCTTTTTCATTATTAAAAGTTTGCACGATGTCTTGTAAGTCATCTCTTTTATTAAGCACATTGATTGCATTAACTTTTCCTTTGGAAAAAAAATGCTAAGGTTGTGTTGTAACTGCTAATGGCATGTGCAAATAATACTGTTTCTTTACAATTTTTTAAAAAAGTTGAGGATTGTAAATCTCGTGAACTGTAAATCTTTTTGCTGTTTTTCTTTTAAAAATTTCATGTCTTTGTCGGAGGGAGAAAGAGCAATAAGGACTAGCAAGTCAATATCTTGCCCTATGACAACAGCTGTGTCGCACTTATAACATTTTTCGAGAGCAACGAACGCAGCAACGCAACAACAGTGTTTTCATCAAATATAATTTCAGGACAGGCTCTTTGCAGTACCCGCCTTTGTCGTTCTAGGCTCTTCGTGCTGTTTGCATTATCCAAATAACCATCGAACACGACAGTTACTCTATTACTGTAGTGTTTTCTTATATAACTAACGTAAGCGTTGTAACATTATTGGAAATAGTCATATGGATATTCAGCGAATTATATGACCTGCTCTGATTACATTTGCGCCTCACTTATCAAAGTATTATTAATTTAAGGAATAAAATTGTAGTCGTTTTTGATAGAGAATTTTATAAGGAATAATTTTGTATATATGTATTTTTATCAAAAAGTGCACCGTTCCCGAGATAATCTAGAAAACCTCAAAATGGGGGTGACCATCTAAAATGTAATGTCAAAGAATTACAGCTTTGTTTAGTTTCCTGTCCACCAACTGATATTAAAAAAATTCTCGGGTTGCATAAAATTGTAAGGCAAGTATCAACTGGTTTATTGGAGATGCTGAATGGAATCTCATTATTTTCTGAAAAAAAATTAAGTATATGTTTGAAGTTCTATAATTTTTGTGCATTAGAAAGTTAACCTATTTTGTCAATTATGACTGAAATTCCAGGATTTTATTCAAATCCTTTGGATTCCCTGACTTTCCAAAGGTTTTCAGGACAACTTTTTGAATTCCCCAGGTTTTCCATGTTGGTGGTAACCCTGTTTAAGCTCAGAGTTTACAACAGTTTAGCGCGGCCGACTCTAGTAACAGGCCGCGAACAAGGAAAACTGGCAACAATGCATGTGGTCCTTAGTTTCACTAAATTGCCATAGCTGTTTACGGTTGCTTTTGGTCGGCTCTTGTTTTAATTGCTGGAAATTCATATTTTTATTTTGTAACAATAGTGTAAGTGTCTTGCTAATTGAAGTGCATTTAGTTTAGATCGTGTGATATCAATTATAGGACGTTACGATAGTTTTAATCGAGTTTATACTCTGTTAAACAATACGTGAACCAACCTAACCTAAAATGCCCAGACATTGTGTCGTACCAGGCTCTAAGACAAATAATTATACTTCCACAACGAAAACAGATGGTCCAAAGACCACATTTAGTTTAGTTTCCCTAAGGACGATGAATTAAGAGAAAAATGGCTTACAGCTATTCCCCGAAAAGATTGGATACCATCAAAACACGCTGTTGTATGCGAAATACATTTTGATCCCGCTGAGATTATTAAATTTGATAATTATCTTTTACCAGATGGAACATTTAAAATGATTCCTTATAAACCAAAATTAAAAGAAAATACTGTCCCATCAATGTTTCCAAATTTGCCTAAATACTTAATCTACAAAGAAATCAGTCCGTCTACAACATCCAGAAAGTAGGCGCGAAAATCAAATTCATCAACATGAAATTTTAATCCAAAACTTTGAGAAGTCGGATATTATTGAAAATTATGAGGAATTTATTAACGTTTTATCAAAAAAAAAATAATAAAAATAGCTGGAATGTAAAAATTTGTACGTCTAAAGTTGTATTTTATACGTTAAATTCTGATGCTGATATTGTTAGTATTGAAAATCAAATTTCAATTAATACTGACCTAATATAGACGAAGCAGTTAAAATTTATATATCTGGATATGCATCTCATCCACTAGCTAAAAAAATTACCTAGTTTAAAGTCAGATAATTTTTATTTAGATTTTTTAAACACGTGTATATGCGGGAACAATATTGACTATATTTTACGAATTATTTGTTAAATATTTGCAAATTTACTTCTAAATAATTATGTAAAAACGTAGAATAATCGGGCACTTGAGCAAAGTAGACTAAAATCTTGGTTACGAACTACTGAAAAAGATGTCAATAAAATGAAAAAACGAAAATCAGACACTTTCAAAACAGCAAAGTAGAAACCTATATGTATCAATTCAATTCCATATTTGTATTTTATTCATATCATAAGTAAATATTTGTTTGTTTTTCAATTTACTTACAGCCTGTTACAGTCCTGTTATTTTTAATTTACTCATTCCCGAATCATCCTAAATTCCCATTTTCCCTTTATCCTTCCCATCCCGGCAAAATTACATTTCCTAATTTAATATTATGGTATATCTGTATTATTTTATTACTCCCTTTATAATATAAAAATATGATATTTCGTATTATTAAAAAGGATTATTTAACTCTACTCGTTGGTTTTGCTGAACAATTAACCATCATTTTTTTTCTGTGCAAAATTAGGCATAATTCTGTACAAAATATCCTGACCGAGCAGAGATTTAAACTTCGATTGAAGCCTCAATTGATTAAACACATGAATGATTTATAATCTGTATCCTAGCTAAAGAAACTATCAGATAGAATCATGAATCAAAACGCATTATAAATAAATAAAATACAAATAAAACACGGCCGCCTATTAAATTTAGCTGCTGTAATGCAAACCAACCATCGCACATCGGACTACATCTTTACTTGTGTGCGGTGTTGCCACCTATTACTTCGTGGCCTGTTAACTAGAGTCGGCCGTGAGTTTAGAATACAACAGACATCAAAAATAAAAAGCAAAATTTTGCCTTTCCTCTTCTAACATAAAAGGACCAAGCCAAATCTTTATGGAAACTTTGTGAAAAGGTAGTTTAAGGGTGTTGATCAAAAGGGCCAAATCCTCTAAAATCTTGTCTGTGACCTCTACGGGAGAGGGAAGGTCAACAGATACGTCCATTAGGTTTGATCGTATCTTTAAGCACATAAATCTAACTACAAGTATGTATGTACACTTGTGTAGGTGTATATTTTTTTATGACAGAAGTCAAATGTTGCTGCCGGCATCAATGTGCACCACAGGGAGGTTACGCGAACCAACTTTGCACATCAATTGGGCCGATTTTTCGTATAAAACGTATGAAGTTAACTATATACTATATAACTCTTGTTCTTCAGTATTCATGTAGCTATTTTACTCCTATACACTGTCATATATATATGTCAAAGGATTTCATCTTCATTCTGAATAACAAGAATATAGTTAGCTTTATACAGCATTTTATACGAAAAATCAACCCTTTTAAGGGCTAAAGGATGTGCAAAGTCCGTTCGTGGTGCATATCGGGTAATGCTAATGCTGATGGCAACATTTGACATGTCAAGAAAAAATACACACATACATACATACTTATAGTTAGATTTATGTGCTTAAAGATATAAGCGAAGCTAATGAACGTATCTGTTGACCTTCCCTGTCCCATGGCGGTCGCAAACTAGTTTTTAGAGGGTTTGGCCCATGAGAACTTTTGAAATTACCCTTTCATAAAGTTTCAGCCAAATTCGCCGAAACCCAATTTCCATAAGGATTTAGTGTAGGTTGGCATAACTGAACCAGCACAAAGCGCTTGCATACAATTTAGAGGTCGGCTATATTATTTAACCAATACATTCTAGTGACTATAACCGGAATATTGGCAGAAACTGTGACCTGAAGAAACGGTTTGACTGATGACTAAACTCGATCTTAATTGTTGGCTAAATCAGCCTAACCAAGCATTGAAAAACCGGTTTTTAGACTATCAACTAATTATGTTTTTTTAGATTCAGCTCACACCCCAACAACTTCAGATGATAAAAATGCAATTACAAGGAAACTCATCGCAACCTGTGATTATCCAAACTGGACCTATTGCAGCTGGTGCGCAACCACAATTAATTCAGGTAGCCCAACAAAACACAGGGGCTCAACAAGTGTTTTTAACGCAAAGTAATGGCAATAATGAAAACGATTAAATATATATTATACGACGCAATACGGAAATAATTATTAAAAATCAATTTAAGACTTTGTAACACATCGTACCAATTTTATTGTTTTATTATTATGATAATTATTTAATATGATAGGATTGTAATTATGTAATTGTGAAATAAATACCACAAAACAATTATGAATAATTTATTATAGAAAATCAACACTTAAAATATCTATTGTACAATATTTAGGGCATTAAGTATAATATACAACATTTTCAAATATAATACAAAAAATATAAATAGTTTTTTTTTTATAAGTTCATACACAAATATTGTTCCCTTAACGATCTTAGGCAATAAATATAGTAATACGTTAGGTACAAATTTGTATATCGCAGAATAATAATATATCACTTCTAAAATTTATTTCTTAAGCCTTGTGGATTTTCCAGATCTGTTTTAAGACTGCGAAATTATATAAATGTAAAGTTTACATGCAAAAGTGTACATATTTTATTTTAAAAACGAATACTCTTTATTAATACTGAAAAAAACTGTCAGCAAAATAACAGTCTCTCAGAACCACAGCAGTTTTTAATAAATAAGAACAAGTAATGGTGTTATCACAATAAATCAGATGGATATAGGATATTTCAGCTGAAATGAACAATTTCGACAGCCGACATGTTCTTCAGAGTATACTTATAAACACATTGTCCCTAAATTGTACACACGGATCTCGTATATACCAAAACAAATAACTGACGTTTTACAACAAATGTCAATGTTTTTCCACTGACATTTAGAGTTTATTTAAAAGTTAATCAGTTTTGTAGAGTTCTGGTATATTTTGTTGTTTATAAGTTTGCGTGTACGTGAACAGAAAATGAAACAACTTAATACTGCATAGGTATAGTTCAGATCCATCACCAATGTTATTGATTAAAAATAATTCAGTGAAAAGAAACTTGGCTGAAATAAACTTTAGTATATCACGTTTCGCTGCATATACACCAGCAGCAGGTTTCTCGACAAGAACAATATGAATCTTCGTTACGAGTCATTGAGTAAAAATAAAAAATTGTAAGATAGTTTTTGGACCAAACACGAGACATTTATCATCCATCGTCTTATAGTCCTACACTGTTTTATTTGTAAAAATTTCAATCTTAAGTCTATAATTTTCACTTTCCGCATTCTTGTTTTTAAATGAGCAGTGCTAGATTTAAAAATTGATAATTAAAACATTTGAATTTCCACAACCAGTCGAGTAGTATATAAAAAAAACATTTTTTAATTTGAATAAAAATTTTACCCCCAAAAACACTACGTCACAGCAATGGGCGCTGATGATGTCATCGGTCGCATTGATAGTAAACAACTAACCTTAAAAATACATAAGTACTATGTTGTTATTACTAAAATTTCCGCTTGGTTTCTATACTTTCAACTAAAATCTTGTTCAATGTAATGTAATGTTATGGAGTTTTTTGTCCTATGGGGTGTGGGAGATAGCATCTGGAGAGGCACTCCTCTGGCGACCCCGGAGAAGTTTTGGGGAGGCGGTTTGCGGGGGGGTTTTTTCGGATTTCGGGTGTCCCCCCGAGCCGGGGGACTCCCGTTTGAAGTTGTTCTTTTTTGTCATATGCATTTTGCTTTTCATCGGAATCCAGCAGTGGGTTTTGGAGTTTATGGGGGTGTTTTCGTTATTAACTGAGATGCAATTGACTCAAATTTTACGATTTACGATTTAACAATTTGCAGGGTTTCAGTTCGTTGTATCTCGGTTGGTGGTGAAAGTGTTTTCATGGGCTCCGGGGCCTATTGTTGCGTTTTTGTGAGAGGTGGGATGTGTGTGGCGGGGGGGGAATGGCTTTGAACGGGGGTCCCTTGGCTCGGGGGGGGGGGCGCTCGAGTTTTGAAAAAGTTTTTCGCAGGCTGCTTTTTCGAAATTTTTCGGCAGTCGTTGGAGGGGAGCTTCTCTAGATGTTGTTTCCCATATTTCGTGTGGGTCCCGTGCGCCGCGGACGAGGGGGAAATTGAAGAGATTTCTAGATCCGCCCTTGCTGAACAGCAGCAAACTTAAAATTGGGAGACCATGTTACACGTGGAAAACAACAAACTGGGAAAGGACCAAACATACTGAGAAAGAAAAGCGAGGGGAAAGAATGAATTTCACAAAGAAATCGGAGCGATATATACTCTACCAGAATCAGAAACGGAGGAATCAGAAGCCTCAGAAGAAGAAGAAGAAGAAGACTTGTAGAAACAGAAGTACAAAAATAGGAGCACAGATAGTAGCGACACAACGCGGCAACATATCTCACAAGAAGACCCAGAATAGGCAGAAGCCCAGAACCAAAAATACAAAAAAAGGGGGCTTAAACGCTCCCTCACGACATAATGCGGTAACGCATCTCACAAATACCTACACCTCCCATCCCACATTCCTTTACCATGCGCCATGTGGCTCTCGCTGCTGGCAACAAGCATGACCTTAGTCCAACCCAGCTTGGACGTAGCAGGCCCAGCTGTATAACTTGGGAGTGGCAGCAATGCCTACCGCACGCTGGTAAATCAATCAATCAATCAATCTCATAAAATAAGGCGCTTTTTGTAGGTTAGAAATCTAACCTATAATTAGCAGCCCAGTTTTATTATTCAACAATATTGACCATTTGCGTGAATTTTCAAATGTGTGGATACAAACATTAAAACTGAGAATAAACTTAAAAAACTTGAATGACGCCACCGTTAATCACAGAGCAATTACGTAAATTTTGTTTAAATGTTAGGAAGTGCTTTAATGTATCGAATACTTCATTTGAATAATATCAAAAAAGCAAATTTGCATATAGTGAAAACAATTATAGAAGGGCATTGGCAAAATATTTGCGATTTTGTGGAAATACATCCAGACTTTACTAAAGGATGATTAACTGGGTACTGATAGTTTTATTAAAATATCAAGGGCTTAAAATGAACACATGATATTGTATGGTGAACTACTAACATATTGTTTGGTTGGTATCCCACTGCTGTATCTATCAACCCTTGTTAAAATTTTTCGTTTATATATGTTTAGAGACTTTCTACTTTTGCAGTAAACTTTATATTCGATAACCGAGTGCCTCAAGATTTTTAATGCATTGAACACACCTTTTGAAATTTATACTAGAGAGCATTTTTCAACAATCAAGTTGCAAACCGTGGCCAAAATGTATGAAAAACAAACTCAGTGCGAAGCCCATATTTGTGTCATTGGAAAAACAGAATGTAAGGCAACTTTTTTGAAGGTAGATTATAACTTTAAATTAACATATTTCACATTATATAATATGGATTCAACTCGGTAACTCAACACCATCGTTAATAAAGTCATAATCAGTGTAAAATTGCACTCTAGAATAGAAAATCAACGAAAAGGCGACGGCATTATATATATTACACAAATCTAGTCAATCCATAGTTACCCTGATCTACAATAAGTACATGTGCTCCTTTAAATATTATACAAAAGCAAACAAGTATTAGGCATCTACCTCAAACAACAATAAAATTTAAAGCATCAACGATAATAGTATTTTCTATATACATTTATAAGGCTGTAAGACACAGAATACTAATATTGGCACACTTGGCAGTCTTAGTTTAAGGACAAACTTACACGAGTGCCAAATACTTCATTAAAATTAAAAAAAGTAAAATATTGTCACAATTATCCTGTGTTGGAAATATACCTTCCGACTAACCTTAAAAAAAATTATCAAAAGAAAGAGAATATAGTTACAAAGGTTTCTGATTGTTCTACACAGAGATAAAAGTAGTATTTAACATTGACCAACTTTTTAACATATTATTTAATGAATTATTAAACAAATGACATTTGATTTTAATCCAGTCCACAGAGAAAAAATAAGGGCAAAAGCTGGAATTAAATAATTCTTATGTGAAAATTTGAACACACTTATGTTTTTGGTAGTAAAAAAGTATACAAAAAAGTTCTCAAAGCTACTGTGGCTGCAACATGAAACAAAATGGTGTCTAACTTGCAAAAACTGTTTTTTTGAAAATAACTCTTAAAACACAAAACATAAAAAATCGTAGAGAGCACAAAATTTTACACAAAAGTCCTTACCAAAAATTTTCAACACAACCTCTTTTGTGTAAAATAAAAATCAATGTTATGAGGTCACGAGCCAATGCGTAAACGTCAAAATTAGTCTTTTTTCATGTGTTTCAGCACGAAAATTTTAATAACTTGAAATGATCAGATTGTAATAAAAAGAAACATTTTAAGAGGGAAGAGTGCAGCTTTACATGGCAGGTTAAGATAAGTTTCTGTGCCTTTGCGACCTTTTTGCGAGTGGTTCCTTCGAGTGATATATCTTTGCGTAAGATACTACCACAAAAAGTTTCGACCTTAAAAACTTCATATCTGAGAATTTTTTTTTCGAAAATCCGAAATTTTTTTTTCTTAATCAAGTGAACCAATTAGTTTGTATTTCACATATATTGTAAATCTACTCAAGACAATTTATTAATGATATTTTCATGAAATCTTCTCACGAAGTAAACAAAAATTGATGCTTTTGAATTTTTAGAAAAATTTAAATACATACTTACACGTTAGCCACCACCACCATTTTTTTTTACTAATTATACACCGTAAAATAAGCTATAACATATATTTTTCACAAAACTCTATCGAAGGGTAACGTAGTCAAATTGGCAAAGACAATGTTACGTGCCTACACCTTCCCTTAGTAAACACCCTGTATCGTGAGTTCAGAAATTGTAACACCAGCTATAACATATTATAGATTATTATATGGTGTAAAATTAGTAAAAAAAATGGTGGTGGTCGCTAACGTGTAAGTACGTATTTAAATTTCTTAAAAAATTTAAAAGCATCAATTTTTGTTTCCTACGTGAGAAGATTTACTGAAAATATCATTAATAAATTGTCTTGAGTAGGTTTACAATATACGTGAAATACAAACAAATTGGTTCACTTGATTAAGATTAATTTTGTTTCGGATTTTGGAAAAAAAAATTCCCAGATATTATGAAGTTTTTGAGGTCAAAACTTTTTGTGGTAGTATCTTATGCAAAGATACATAACTGGAAGGAACCACACGCAAAAAGGTTGCAAAGGCACGGACACTTATCTTAACCTGCGAATTTTGTGCCTTCTTATCTCATGTCTCGAATGCAACACAAAATTTTACTATATACAATGGAAAGAACGAATATTTGTTTTTGGTACGCCATAGAAAAAAATGTAAGTATTAATACGGTAAATTGAAAATTTAGTTTCCAGACTTGCACCTACACCTTATTTTCACATTTTTCAGACCCGGGTAATTTGAAATGGTATTTGCTAAATGGATATTCTTTTACAAACTGCATCTCTTTCTTTTGACTTGTCACATAAATATAGGAAATTACTATTAACTATTCGTTAAACATAAATTTAAACTAGTTATCACAATTCAAATACTGAGTACAAAAAGGCATTTAGTATTATGAAAAGTAACTTGCCTCAGTATAATACTTTCATCACAAACGTTGTTTCTATTAAAATATAGATAGGCGATTTAAAAACCTGTTTTATACATTTCTTTCATTAAAACAAATGCTAGATATCCATAACAACATACAAATACTTGCTAAATATACGTATAGAGAGGAAGAAAAAATAAAATTTGTAAAATTTAGCCATTGATTTAACTTGTCACAAAGGAATAAAATTTTCTTCTAACATTATCCATTCTCACGTAAAATATATTTGATTATTTCATTCATTAACATGCTAGGCAATGACGCTTCATTATTTGCATCAATCAAGTCATTTATCAGTGATAAAACGGCTTTTGACAGCACCGATGAAACACGCATCCATTGACTTATGACATGTTTTATTCATAAAATATTCTGAACAAATACCACTCGCACTTTTAAACTTTTATCTATAAATTTTTTCTCGAGTTACGTTGCCTAAAGTAATATAACTCGTGTAAATTGTTGTATTGTTTATTTTGGAAGATTAAATCTCACACTAAAGCGCTACGCTATGGCTCAACAAACTAATAAACTGTCATTTTACACTCTAGATTACTAGGCAATCACACTCTCAAAAAAAATTAACCGATAAAATTCTAAGCATTATATACTACAAAATTTAACAATGCAATTTATTATTAATATTATTATATAGTTGTAAAAGTTACAGTACAGAAAACATTAAAAACTGCAATGCTGCTGATACTTTTAAATAATCAAATATTGCATATCAGTAATTATACAGCATAGTCATAAAGTTTGAAAGAATAAAATACCTACTAATTTACCAATCACTGTATGCCCAAACATTTATTCCTAGTTATAAAAATCTATTAAACATGAACTAATTCTAGTCAAACCTTACAAAAAACCTATCACGTGTTTTTATATACCAATTAAAAAATCTAAATAAACAAAAAAAATCATAGCCCAAAGATCTTAGGAAAACCCTAATATAGGTTGATATATTTTCCTTGATGCTCTGAGGGTTTTTCTTTTTTTTAATACACCTGGTGCAATTGATAAGTAGCCTACTCATACCACATTTGTAGGGTGTATTCTGCAGCCTAAGGATTTTAGATTTCTACACAAGTATGACATATATCCTTTGTGTGAGAATAGTCTAGCAATATGTATAGTGTCATATAAAAATTTCGAGTTGTTTTTCATTTTTAATAAACAATCAATACTTCACTAGGCAAGTTTTTTTAAAGCCTTTATCAAAGCTTTTATTACCAAAAAGATCATTATAGAATATCAACACTATAGGTAACTTTAATGACTTCCCCGTGTAAGAAATGTTAATTGTTTAGAAAATGGTTGCCCCTCTGTAATCAATTTGTGCTTGTTATGACAATAAGTGTCATTTCTTCATTCAGTAACATTAATATTCTAAGGATTCAGTTAGTGGAGTAAAATTAATGGTTCAAATCACCAAAAAAGAATTGTCTTGCATAGCAATTCTCTTGCTGCAACTTAAAGATTACAACAAATAAACATAAACACACCACATATAGCCAAATCCAAAGCCAAGGCTGTCCGGAAGGGGGTTATACATTTAAAAAAACGCAGACAGACATCCATACCCACTGGTATTGTCAGCGCCGGGGTTGGGGCTCGAACCCAGAGCATGATAGACAGTCGGTCAGCATATTCGCCACTCAATACGCCTTAACCGACTGAGCTACCGTGCAGGGATCAAAAAACTTTAGACAAAATCCTGGAGTTCCAGTTTTCAATATTGAGTTTTTTCTTAAATATATCTGGTTGTATAGCTTGTATCGCATTAGAAAAAGAAAAAAACACGTTGTTCATTATGAAATTAAGAATAAAACTAGACCTTTTTTTGAAAATTTGTTAAGTTACAAAAAATTAAAACAACCAAAAAGAGCAATTTTTAAATAAATGATGATAACTTAATAATTCATATATTTTAATGAAACTTTAGGAAAATATGATTCTAGAGGAATTAAATCATGAAGTTGAAATGTTTACAACAAAACAAAAAACCGCTGCCTAAGGAATCACTACTTCCACATCCAGTTTTGTATCAAAGTCTCTTGCAACGTAAACAATGTTGATACTATATTTGCAGTCCACTATGTGGAAACCTCAGCAAAACAAATTGTTATCGTGTCCTCTAGCATACGGTGGTGAGATCTTCTTCAAGATCAACGAAACTGTAAAAGCTTATTTTTAAGCTGTTTTAATTTTCGTTGTATTGTGTGCGAGAATATGAAAAATTCAAAGTATAGATGAATAAATGTAGTAGCCTTCATATATACGAGCTTAGGGAGCAAGGTGCCAACATTATAGGAACTAAGCAGAAGCTTACTGAAAGGTGCAGCATTATTATCCAACTTTACATTCCTGCATTTCCATTTTGGTGCCAAATTTATGTTTTTAAAAAGTGATATTTTTGCAAATAAATTTCGGTAAAAAATATCGGCAGCTACTGGAACCTCCCCACCCAGTACATCTTTAAAGCCGAAAAGAGCACTAAATTGTGTGCCATAACGGCACTAAACATAATTTGATCTCAACTTGTTTTTTAATTTATTTTTTACACACACACACACACACACAGACATTTTCCAAAAACCACTTTTTTGGGTTCCTGGGACCTCAAAACGTAAAGATTTGATGTTATCTCAATCTCAATTTTTGACCAATTTTAGGAACCTCCCACAATTTTTTGGGGAGGTTAAAATGTCTTCTGGAACTCGGATTTATTTCAAAACATTTTGCTATATTGTAACAAATTCCAGCAAAAAAATTGTTAATGTAAGACAATTTCCCACAAATTTTAGTTTTACTCCACTACTATACCCACTAATAGTTAAGGAGAAGCGTTATTTTATTAACCTTAAAAATAATAATGACAATTGCCTTTCTATCACGCGATTAATGGTAAATACCGTTGATCTTCCTTGTGGCAATATGTTCATTGGAAAAGAACACATCGATAAGAAGACATATTACATTGTGTCGAATACTGATTACCCACTAGTGTCAAAAAAAAAAATTAAGTACTTCTAGCTTGTCTAAAACCTGAAACGCATGCTTAAAATATTTACAAATGGCTTTAAAAATTATCAGCGGAACAGGTTTTTTCTTAAGCTGTTCTAATCTACCTAACTTTCAATAAATTCTGATTTGAAAACTTCTATCTGCAACTGCATTTCTATGAATAATATATATTGTATACCCTATTTCACCCGTTTCGTGTATAGTCTAAAATAAATTAAGTTAAAAATTTGTCTTTTCAAAACATTTAACGTTTTGAAAAGTTAAGACATTGTTGAGGATTTAGTCTTTGCGTTTTTTACTTTGGACCACTCAACACTACATATTCAGGTCATTACATTAAAATATTAACAAAACACATGCTTATTCTTAAACGTAGGCCCTGGATCAGGATCTTGTTCTCACGTTATAAGATTTGCTGAAACCTGGTTTGTCCACATCTAAACAGTCAGAATCTAAACTGGGAATTTTAGATCGATTTACTAGGGAAGGATGACAATACTTATAATAAATAAGTAAAAATGCTATAGCTAACACAAATGCAACTACTTGACCTCCGGCTGCTCCGTAGTACAAGAAAGGATTATCCACAGAATTGTTTGTGACACACCTGGAACAAAAAAAATAAAAGTCAAAACAAACTGCACCAAAGCAAGGGTATTCTGAATTATAACTAGTGTGGAATAATTCTACTTCACCCCATATTTCAAACAAGTAAACGCGCTCAAATTATGTCATGGGCGGACTCTCCAATCAAAATTAAACAATTTCCGGCTTCATACGAACATTAACCGAACCTGTTGACATTTCTGAATTTTACATCTTGTCTGAAAACCTGCCGATGAGACTATTTCCATGTTGCCTAATGTATATGAATGTTTAACGTTAGAGGAAATTCTTTAATTATTTCACTAAAGAATGTCTACTTTTTATCTCCGCTTTTGAAAATAATGAATTTCCATTGAATAATATAGACTAAGAGCCAGCAACGGATTTGCACATGTTATTTCAACAGTCATAAGAATCGGTATATGCATACCCTTCTTAACACACTAAACACGAAACGGAAGTTCTGGCACCCCCGAAACGGCCGGGTTTAGTAACAAATTCAATTTTTTTTTCCATTTCCAACCTAAAAATTACTAAAAGTGACGCAGGCTGTCAAATTTAAACCTTTTCGTTCACACGAGCCATTCATGCGTAAAATTATTAAAAAAACCGCTGCCCAAGGAATCACTACTTCCACATCCAAATTTTTTATCACTCACAACGAAAAAATTTTGTATGTGGAAATAATTGTTTATGGAACATTAATAATATAATATTTGAAATCCTCTACCCCAAAAACCCATAAAATGATACCCCACATCGGTAGCGGGGTGGGGGTGGTGATAGGGGGTGGTAGTGGGGGTGGATGAAGTAAAAAAACATTTCGAGGTTTCTGGTTCTTGTACACACTCTAAATCACAATTTTTTTTCATCCCCTTTAATAATGGGGTGGGGGTGGTAATGGGGGTGGCTAATGCCAAAATTTTTTTTGAGACCTCAGCTTCACTTGTATATACTAAAGACCAATTTTATGGACTCTTACCTGCTTGATTTACCTATTTTCCCCAAATTTACCCCAATTTACCCCCCAACCCTTCGACGGAACAAGATGAAAATATAATCTAGTTCTAGATCTCGTTAAAGTACATATGTGTACCAAATTTCAAGTCAATATCTCAAACGGTTCCAGAGTAATCGTGCGCACAAAAAAAGTTACAGACAGACCGACAGACAGAAATTTTTTTTTTCGCTCAAACTTAAAATCTCGACGTTTCGTGACATTCTAAGTCTATTTGAACAATAAAAATTTTTAAAAATATTTTTTTTGTCGTTACTATACTTCCACTGGATGTGGAAGTAATATATTTACATAGTAATTCATGAAAAAACAAGCTAAAAACGTACTCTTCGCCAATTTACTGAGCTATTTATATATAATTGTTACACATTCTATAGGATACTCTTCGCAGTTTTCTTGTAAATAATGTTAGTTTTTGGACATCCTAAATTTTGTGATATAAACTTTGTTGTGAAAAAAAATTGTATGAAAAAAAAATGAAAAAAAAATCCAACCTGCGGGATTCGAACACGGGACCCTTGGATTGCAACGAAAAGCTTTAGCCGCTGCGCCACCACCTGTTGCTAGGAAAATTGATTGTCTGTAATATATATCTGTCGACATTCATACATATTTCACTTCTAAGAAATATTAGTAAACTTCATACACAAAAAAAAATTTGTTATGGAAATAATATCTCGCGATTTCCATTTTAGTACAAGCCACAAAAATTAACAAAAATTTTTTTTTTTAAATTAAATAATTCATAACTTTTTTATTTACTGATCGATTTTCTTCAAAAACAATAGGGTTCTTCCTCTAGCTAACACTAACTTATTTTCTAAATTTCAATACAATCGGACTTTTCTTTCTTAAGTTATCGTGCTTACAAGAAACGTGACGGACGGACAGACGGACAGACGGACAGACGGACAGACGGACATTTTGAAAGTTGTTCAGAATTCGTTCACTAACACAATGATATGAAAATTTTTTCTCTACGAGCGATATTTACGATTTTAGAAATGTGCCGATCAAATACAATATACTCTTCGTTTTTGCGAAGAGTATAATAAGTTTAAAACAATACACAAGAAAAATGCAATTATAACAATACGTAATTATCACGTCTTTAACAATATACAATAACCAATAACTGAAATTAAACAATTCTCAAGTCGAATACCAAATCAGAATACGATATTATGCAATTTGCATACAACTGAAGTTGTGACGTCAAAATTAGTAAAATATTAAACCTAAAAATTGGAAACTGCAATTGTTAAAATTGCTTTAGAGGATTTTAAAAAATCTACAAAAAAAAACGCAAGTAGTTATGAAAATAGTAAAAAATAATCTACGACTATTGACACTCCATATTGGTATTGTTCCATTACACTCTATTGTATTTTAATAGTCTTTTATAAAAATTTGGGAAAAATTTGAGACCTCGACCGGTTTCAACCAAACCGGTCGGGGAAAAGGTCTTTGAAACGAAAAGGTTTAAATTTGACAGCCTGCGTCACTTTTAGTAATTTTTAGGTTGGAAATGGAAAAAAAAAATTAATTTGAATTTGTTACTAAACCCGGCCGTTTCGGGGTGCCAGAGCTTCCATTTCGTGCTTAGTGTGTTAAGAAGGGTATGCATACTGATTCTTATGACTGTTGAAATAACATGTGTAAATCCGTTCCTGGCTCTCCCTCTAATACTATAATAAAAATGATATTAATCATAGATTAAAGAATATTATATGTTATAGATAGGCAACTCTCAAGGATTTTTTGAACAGCAAAACTTACGTCGAGAGTGGCGCTGTATTCCCGCCTTTTTTATAAAAAGTACATTTTTGCGACATACCGGGTTAAATAAGAGTGGTATGTAGTGGTTAAACCCCCACCATATTATTATACATTTGCAAACCGGTGTCGCGAAAATATAGATAGTTACTTTAAATAATTTCTTACAAATTCAAAAATATGTCAGTTTACGGGCTTGACAGTAAACAAGGACAGCGATACATACCGCTTCTAACCTATGTCGAGAGCTGAGTAAGCTGCGGTTAGTGTTTTGACATATCAAGAGTCACGTGAAACCGTACTCCCCTATTAAACCACTTCTCGCGAAAATAAAACGGTAAGCTAATAATACATACCACAACTTACCCGGTATGCCGCAAAAATGTACTTATAGGCGGGATTGTCATGGCGGGAATTTTAAATGATTTTCAAACAAATTGCTTAGGCCATCATTAGACTACAAAAGTTCTTTAACAAAGATTTTTTATAAAAGATATTTTATGAGATGAAATATCTATCAAATTACTCATAAAATATCTTTTATAAAAGATCTTTGTCAAAGAACTTTTATAGTCTAACAGTGGCCTTAAAATTAAATAAGTCATTTCAAAACTAGAAATTGATCATTTATTAATTTAACGGAAAATCATTACAATAAATACAATAATATTTAAAAATACATTTAAAAAGTAACTAATGTAAGTAAAATTATTACAAAAGTATTAAGATGTTGAAACTGCCTTGAAATAAGTAAAATGTTAAAGTAACTAATGTACCAAAATACCTGTAATACAATTAAATAATAGCGGGTTTATACGTGCATGGATTTAGTGGCGCCAGTAGATATTGGCACGCCAGTAAAAAAATATTGCGCGTACAAACAGTTACTGGCGAGCATGCATCAATGCATGCAAGGTAAAAGTTTGCTTGCCAGTAACTGTTTATATGTGTAATATTTTTTTACTAGCGTGCCAATATCTACTGGCGCCACTAAACCCATGCACGTATAAACCCGCTATAATATACATTTTCACGTCCTTTACTAACATTAAGTGGTGTGAATCAGTCTTTTTGGAATTTAGATTTTTCATTATCATATAGGTTACAAAAAACTGACATTGATTGTGAAACGTCATAAGTTATATATTTGAATAATGTTAATCCAGAAGAAAAACATACGTATTTTTGTTTTTTTTACTTTTTTACACCATTCGATGGGAATGATTTCGATTTATAACAAATGTAAAAACTGACGTTGAAAAATTCACAGCAACTGCACATAGCTGCGATTGTATTTATTATGTAAATAATGTAACCTAATATTTTGTACATGTCCTTCATTACAAGACTGAAAAACTTTTTCATCGGTAAACACAACATTGGTCCAAAACTCCAACGGGCGATAGACACAATTTAAACAAAACATAATGCGGGCTTGCTTGTTCTCTTGTTAATATGGTCTTCTTGGCACTTGTACAGTTTTTTATTTTCGATTTTCCTATCCTTCGGCTAGCTGCTAACCTCGACACTAGAAAATGTGTCATGAACACAGCGTCTCCTGCTGTTTAAAACGGATTTTGCCTCAAATAGCCAAGGAGTGCTTCATCTTGAACGAGATTTGAACTTCTCGATAGGCCTGAACTGTCTTTTCTCTTTACGCTACCTTCCTCTTCCCACTTTTCTTCACACTTATAACAGTACTTTTATTCAATTGATAATGGTTAGCAACTGCTCTGATAGACCATCTCTCTTTAATTTTAAAGAGAATTAAAATTTCTTCATGTTCAGTTAATTTTGGCATTGCGAAAATATGACACTGACAAATAAATAATGATTTAATAAGGCGAAAAATAGGTGTACGGGATTTCATTGCACAGAAGTGTACAACTCGTCAGTCTTTCGTTTTTAGTCAATTTCTTGGGAGTCACGTTCTTTGCAGATCAATAATACCTATGCATGTTGGAATTTTTCGAAGTCACAACACGACGTGAACACATACAACACTTATAACCCATTACAGTTTTTAATATTTAACAGAACAGCGTCGTGTCTAATCAGTTTCATTGGAAACTCACATTATTTACAAATAAGCAAATGGACTCCTGCTCTATGCATTTAATAATTATTAGTTTAATGTCCAAAACACAAAGCACAGACATGTAAACAATAATGGCGCGACAAAGGCATATTTTTGCGATCTCGCGTCTTACCCCAATGCTTTAAGCGCCTTGAAGCGCTACGTCATCATATATTTCTCTGCAAAAATGAATGTCTTTTTAGCTTTTTTTAACAGTTTAGTTCTAACCATCTCTAACGTTCTTATGTCATATTCGTACTATTTTCCGCTTACACATTTTCTAGCGCCTTAGTGAGACCGCGCGATACCGCTTTAAGCGTGACGTCACAGCTTATTCGCTCGGATGGCTTCGCTTATCGCGGTTTGTAGCGTCTTATGCGCAAAAACATGCCTCAGATTTGCGCAGCCGCCGTGATTCAAGTACAAGTAGCGACAGATCGACGGAAGTTCAAACTAAACACGCTGTTTTGAAATATAGTGGGAGTGCGCAGGGCCTGATATTAATTAACAGAAGAAACACACTTTATATGTCGGCTCTCAACAAATAACTGACACTTGGCAACACTGATGGAAATAATTAAAAGATAGGTTATGTTCTCTTATTTACATTGGGATCGTTTGTATCTAGTATTTTAACTTTATAACTTTGTTTCTTATTAATTATTTAAAAGTGTGTGTGTATGTGTGTACTGTGTAGACATTAAAATGGAGAAAGCTTTTGAGAAGGCAGCAAGTGATAATCTTTCTATTATTGACAGTGTTTTTAGTTCTACAAAAGGAGATAATGCAGTGGGATATGTTCAACTTAAAAGTGAAGGAAAAATATGTTATATAAAAGGAAAAATTACTTCAGAACATAAAATCCGCAATAAAGCATACACAGTAGAAGTATTAATAGATGAAAATGATGAAAAAGTGTTATCCTGTGAATGTCCTGTCATGTCTGTCACTTTGGTAAAGTTAGAAAGAGACAAACATTTGTATGTACAATCTACTCATATGTAGCCTCTACTAAGGATGCTAGAGTATACTGATTGGTCCATCCGCCGAATGCGTCATTAGTGGAGAAATAATGTCGCCAATTTTAAATTCATATAACATAATAATTTTTTGTGTAGAAAAGAAGATTCAATAAAAAAAAAAACGTGGGAAAGGCCCATTCCAATGCTGGTTGTAACACGTGAAAGTGTGTCTCACTTTTCACGGTAACATCTATGTAGCTCAGTTATTGGTCATCCAATTTCAACCAAATTTGGATCTTTATCAAAGATCTTTAATATTTATTTTTTGAGAAAGACAAAACTTATTTGTCAGTGGGTGCATTTTTATTAAGAAAAAAAGGGTCGATTTTTCGAGAAATCATATTAGGCATTTTTTTGTTGAAGAACTAATGCAATATTATTGATCAGCAATGCTGTAGAACCACTATATCCAGAATTTAACATTTTGATTTTTGGTTTTCGAATTACGATCCACTTAAAATTACTTATTTTAAACATTAAATAATCAATAAATTGGTAACGAAATTTTTTTCGAAATAAAGTCATTCTTCATTTTCTCTGTATATGAATAAAAGTTGGTAAAAAATTCTGAAAAAAATCCTATATTATTATAGCGCTTAAATAAACAATTTTTGACTCTTGCGACTTTCCTTTTGAGTTAATAGTTCAAAAATGAAAAACTCTTGAATCTCTAAAATTATGGAAATTATCTAGATTTGACAAGCAATATCTGAAACACCGTTCATTATTTAAGGTTGTGTCCATCGGACGTCAAATCCAAATATATCAAATTTTCAGCCAATTCCACAGTAACTCAATTTCTATAAGAATTGTGTCAAAAATCTTTACAAAGACTAAGCGACAACTAAAACTAATTGCAGGTACATGGTTAGGTAATTATGAAAAGAAGGAAATCATGAAACTTATTTAAATTAGGATTTTAATGTGAATTGTCTGGTCAGGGCAGTTTTTCTGTTTTAACGTGTTCTGGGGGTCAACATAAGTTCACAGCTTAGTTTTGCAGTTTCTGCGAGGTCGGCATATTATTTATTTAAACAATTTAATTTTTTAGTCCGTGTTTTCCATCGGTTTTCTTTGAATATCTCGATATCTATAAGCTCTATGGAAAACAATAAAGAAGGAAAACGTTTTAAGCTGTACAATAAAAATACATAAACTATAATTTATTATTTAAAAAAAATTGAACATTGCGAAATTATGCGTTTTTAAACAAATCACTGTTCTTTAAAAAATAATGGATAATATTCAATGAAATTTTGGAAAAATATAGCTCTTATAAAGTACAGTCACCACTTAAAATTTCAAATCAAAATGATTATTAAAACGGCTCAAATATACAATTGTTGCTAAAACTTTGCACCTTTGTGAAATCCTGCCATCAAGACTGAGAAAGGTGTACGGTGGCTTCAATTGTAGCATTCTATAAGTACTTTAAAATCACTGAGAAAAACATTTTTTTTTTTTTTTCAAAATTTAAACCCGTTTTATTGCAGTTGTTTATAGTTGTCGAAATTATAGTTTAAACAAATTCAAGTAACTATCTGGTTTTTTATGAAATCAAAAACGGTAAATGAGTAATGAAAGTACATTAAAAAATCCAACTTTTGAAAAAAAAAATTAATGCTCTACTTGCATTTGGAGCTGAGATACGTTAGTTTTTACGTTTAGGTCACTTATAAATAAACAAATCGATATTTCTTCTTGAAATTTGGGCTAGTTATTTTCCAATGTTTATTATTTTGTTTCTGCCACTTGAAGATAATCCAAATCTGTTCAATAACATCGAATAAAGCGGCTTTGAGAACATAATGCATATTTTCAATTTTCTAATAACTCCTTTAATTTATGTAACGAAAATGGTAAACCAACCTAACTTGAACAACTACCCTTTCCCTTATGTTCATGTATACAACATTGTAAAACTTTTAATATCACTGATACAATAAAAAAAATTTTCGCGAGCTGGATTTGAACTCGAGACATCCGCATTCTGAATAAAAAGTGCTAGTCGCCTTACCCACTGGGCTATCTAGCGACTAAAGTCCGGTTTGTAAGAACATAATATAACATTTAGACATATTTAGTAGGGATGCACCGGGTAGTTTTTATAAATGTCAGGTACCGGGTTTAATCTGAAATTTACACACCGGTACCGGGTATCATTAGGCCGGGTACCGGGTATTTACCGGGTAACGTATATTCACCAAGGAATTGTATCATGCGAAAAGTGACATAACCTAACTTTATTAGTCAAATCGGCAGTTGACAGGTTTGATGCACATCGCCGGTGATTGGTGATAACTAGTTTTAATTAATTTCTGACATTGCAAATAATATAAATAATATACAATGAGTGTTTAGTACCCGGTACCTGGCCGGGTACTGTTTTGTTATCCAGCAAAACCGGGTTTCCCTAAAAAAGGGCCGGGTACCCGGTGCATTTAGTGATTTTCGGATCTCTAACAAAATCACTAAAGACCCTACTTTCGAGCCTCTATACAGTATCTTTTAACAATTGTAGCTCTGGATTATTTTCAAGTAGCAGAGACAGAATAAACATTGGAGCGAATTACCAGTCAAAATTTCAATAAGAAATATCGATTTGTTTATTTATAAATGATCTAAACGTAAAAACTAACGTTATCTCAGCTCCAAATGCAAGTAGAGCATTAAATTTTTTTTTAAAATTGGTTTTTTTAATCTACTTTAATTACTCCTCTACCGTTTTTTAATTCATAAAAAACAGAGAGTTATTTGAATTTGTTCATAACTACAATTTCGAAAATTATAAACAACTGCAATAAAAAGGGTTTAAATTTTGAAAAAATATTCTCTCTTCGTGATCTTAAAGTACTTATAAAAGCTACAATTTTAGCCATCGTACACATTTCTTGATTTTGATGGCAGAATTTCACAAGGGTGCAAAGTTTTAGCAACAATTATATATTTGGGCCGTTTTAATAATCATTTTGATTTGAAATTTTAAGTGTTGATTGTACTTTATAAGAGCTATATTTCTCCAAAATTTCATATCCATTATTTTTGAAAGAACAGTGATTTGTTTAGAAATGCATAATTTTAGAATATTCAATTTTTTTTAAATAATAATAACTGGAATGAATTATAGTTTATGTACTTTTATTGTATAGCTCATAATGAACATTTTCCTTTTTTTGTTGTTTTGCAGAAACTGCAAAACTGAACTGTGAACTTAAGTTGATACCCTGAACAAGTTAAAATAAAAAAACTGCCCTGACCAGACGATTCACACTGCGAGTCTTTTAGTCCTAATTTGACTCCACTATAGGAGACGAATATCATTATCAGTGTTATTTGTCAACTCATTTCATTCCTTCTGGAAAACCATAATAAAACTAATGGCATGCACTTCCTGGAATTTAACAACTATGGAGAAGTATGTAAATTATGTCTTTTATGGATAAAGCTGACCTTCATTTTACTTTCACATCCAGTGGAAGTATAGTAACGCAAAAAAAATTTGAAAATTTTTATTGGAACGTCATGAAACATCGAGATTTTAAAGGAGGAGGAGGGTCTCTAAGGCCGGTTTTCGGCCTATTTTATTTCATGAGGAAAAAATTTGAAAAACATTTTTTTAGTATCTACTAACAATATTTAATCGATTCCACCCCAAACTAAACTTTCCCCCATCCTCCCTTTTTACCCCCTATCACCCCCTCCCACCACTTCCGAAACAACGAAAATACACGTACAAAATCAAAAATATCCTTATTCAGCAAAAATCATGTTAAAATGTTTCAATGGCCTCCAAAAAAATCAACTGAATGCTGATTATTTAATAGTTTAGGGAGGTATAAACAGGGGAAAGTTTCGTTTGGGGTGGAATCGATTAAATATGTTAGTAGATACTAAAAAAATGTTTTTCAATTTTTTTCCTCAAGAAATAGAATAGGCCGAAAACCGGCCTTAGAGACCCTCCTCCTTTGAGCAAAAAAAAAATTTCTGTCTATCTGTCTGTAACTTTTTTGTGCGCACTATTACTCTGGAACCGTTTAAGATATTGACTTGAAATTTAGTATACCTACTTATGTATTTTAACGAGATCTGGAACTAGATTATACTTTGATGGTATTTCATTGAAGGGAGGGGGGGGGGGGGGGTAAATTGGGGTAAATACGTGTATCAAGCAAGCACGAGTCCATAAAATCGGTATTTAGTCTAATATATAAGAGAAGCTAAGGTCGCAAATAATTTTTTACCATTAACCACCCTCACTACCACCCTAACTACCACTCCCACCCCACTATTAAAGGGGGTAAAAAAAATAAAATTGTGACTTAGTGTGTGTACAAGAACCAAAGGCCTCAAATTTTTTTGTCTCATATCTAATTACGAAAAATACATCAAATTATTATTATCAAACTTGAATTAACTTTATTGTCTTTTAAAGTGAAATAAAGTCTGTTAAAAAAGTGGTGCTACACATCATGATTCAGCTCCTTAGAAGGAGGTTTTCGGCACCTTTTCCCATAATCCAATCGTAATAAAATTTTATCTTTGTCGGTGTTGCTAGAACCTATTAAATTAATTTGAGTTTTGTTAAGAGCTTTATTACCACACTGTTTTAATCATTAATACCTATTATAGATGATTGTTTTTCGATCAAACAGAAGAAATCTACCAAATTATTATTTTTTTTACCTCCAAATAAGAACCACCTGATGTAATTATCATCTGTACATTTCCGATGCGATTTTGTTTTGTTGTGTGCTTGATATCAATATAAATTTTTGTAATTGTAAAAATAAATCAAGCATAGACTTGTAAATAATGAAGATAACGAGAATTAACGAGTTCGAAAAAACTTGTACAACTTTTTTAGAGTTGAAACAGAACGTAAGGTCCAATCATTGTTGTGAATGACTGAATTTCAATAAATGATTAAAGTATTTTCAATATATTTTTTTTGCTTTAAAATGCTAGGAATTCTATAATGTAATTCAATACTTCGACAGTATTAGATAGAAGAGTAGTTGTTTTGATTCGTTCTTCAATAATGAGTATTTTAAAGTGATTACCTAAGTATTATATTAGGGTGACCAGATCAACACGTTGGCTGCAGCAATGTTAAAAAAAAGAAAGTCCCACTGGGCAGGATGGGAACAACTTTGGATACAAGTAGTTTTAATAAATTTTCCCAGACTTTTTTTATACATTTATAAATTCCCTGACTTCTCCCCGACCAAAATCCAATTCTCTGACTTTCCCAAGTTTCCCCTGTTTTCCAGAAAGTATACACCTTGTTTGATTATGGTCCGAGACTCCTACGTGGGTACATGCGGCCATTACTATCAATTCGCTGAGACACCACGCTGGGTACATGCGGCAGTCAACGTGTTAAGGTACCAATATACAGAAAGTAGGTAATTTCATATTAAATAAAAAAAGTGTGTAAGTGCGATTTGCTTAATTCCTAAAGACTACATTCTAATCATGATGAAAGCAAATAAATGAAAAATAATTAATTATAAAAATTTCTGACAAGTATAAGACATCAAAGGACTTACCAGACTACTAAGGCTCCTGTATTTTCCATAAAACAAACTAAATAGTATGCTAAGTAAACATAGCGGGTAGGGCCATCTCTTGGAGATATAAAAGCCAATACATAAGCCAAACCTAAGGCAGTAGATAATAACAATTCTTCACATCTACTATTACAGGCAGCAGTTTGGTGTTGACCTAAAGCTAACCATATCGACATTATGCCCCAATGTAAGGCACAGACACAACCCATCCACGTTGGAAATATAGAAGCTAGCAAGCTGAGCGCTAAGATTCTCGACACTGAAAAAATTAAAACAGGATGTTTAAAATTAAGTACCATGCTCTCAATATTCTTAATACAAAATAATCAAATAGGAGAATTACAACTTGATTTATAAAAACTCGGCAAACAGAATTATTAGAATTAAGCTACGCATAAATATGAAATTTACTGGGTAAATTATTTCCTTAGAAACAATGGTATTTTCAATAAGTGGAATTTGAGAGTCTTTTGAATATATATATAATAATTATAAGGGAAAAACCTTAAATTTAACAAATGCACTTAAACTATGTGTATGTATATTATAAACTTATTTTTATATCACTAAATTATTCAATTAATCAATTGTGGAAGCCGTTACTTTGCAATCGTTTATCATAATGATATGAGAAAAACACTTTACTTTGTTTTCTATCACTAGTTTATTGTATATTAGTATAGTTTATTGTTTATTGTATACACGTTACTGCAGTTTCGGCACATTAACGTTAGAAAGAAGCCACAATGGGCCTTTCCAGCATGACTGAATTTTACTACTTCACCACGACCAAACCATATAATAAACTGTAATATAATTTTATGTTAATTTAGTTTCTTGCAATTTTGTATGTTCTACCAAATATTTACTTTACAAAATCAGTTTTATTTCACTTAATTTGAAACACGAGTTCTAAGGCGCGAGCTTGCAACGTCAGTCTGATTAGACCAATAAAATGTCGCATTTTTAAAGGGAGTTGTCTATTGCCAGGTGTATGTCTTTTTATGTGAACATCGTATTTCCGATATCAACTGTCTACTTTGAATAGTACATTTTTTTTTCATTACAACGTACTCTTCGTTAACCTGATGCTAAATAAAAGCAAAAATTCTGTCAACCTTTCACTGTCTGAGTCTAAAATCCATATATGTTTATATTCTCTATTTTTGATCGTTTTGGTTCACATATGGTATAATATCAGTATCATCTGGCAACGCTGTACTGAAATGCTCAAATCATATTCGATAACCTCACTTTCTATTGTTTCTGTTTGATACGATATTTACGCAATTTTATTTTATAATTAGAAAATGCCGCTTACAAGGGTTTGTTTTGTACCAGTGTGTCCAATCACTAGTGAAAATACTATCAAGTTATTTTTGCGCGTCCCAACAAATTTGAAAATTCGAAAATTGTGGTGGAAAGTTGAAAAAGTTCCTGGTGTTGTTTATACTGCTCCTGGATTTTTCTGTTGTGAAGATCATTTTAACGTATGTGTATATTGTTACTAACTTCCTTTTAGTGGGCTTGATTTTATACTTTATTTGTCTCTTTAGATTGAAATCACATTTACGTTTACGTTTACGCAATGTCAATCGGGATTATAAACGGACGTTCTCAATTAAACGTTAGCACTTTACTTTACGAGATTCTATTGGTGGTTCCTCATAAATGTATTTCAGGCACCAATAGAATTGCAAGATATGGAAAACAGAACGCAAGTGAGATTGTTTGGGAACTGGGTTTGAGAATGCACCTTTATAGCTAATTCTGGCAGCGGTTTAAGATCATATTTGATTGGTGTGGTTATGATGACGTTACATTGCCGCCCGAATGCTATCGTTTAAATCTGCTGTTGATTTAGGTAATATTTGAATATTTTCTGTAGTATTTTATGCGTTCAGAAAAAAAATTAAAATTCATTTTTAGTAATATTTTGATAGGATCTTTCCAATAACACAATAAAAAAAAATAGCGGGAAAGGCCCATTTTCCTAATATAAACGATCTAAAGATTTTACATGTCCAAGAAAAAGATTTTAAATTAGATTTACTGGAATCAATAGAAATCTTCAAATCTAACAAAATTTCCGAATATAATCTCTTAAATGACCAGTTGAACCTATATCGGTCCACTCTCTTTGATGTATTCAATTATAATCCCTTGTAAACTTATTTACATAACTTTAATCTTAATATTTATTGTTATAATGGTAAGATAGAGTCAACCTGTTAGTACCTGGTTATTTATTTATATGCGCAGCCCTTTGTTAATTCATTCATTTGTAATCAACGTTTGAAAAGGGCACGTTAATGTGCCGAAACTGCAGTAACATGTATGTTATAATAAACTAGTGATAGAAAACAAAGTAAAGTGTTTTTCTCATATCAAAATTATTCAATTATTGAATGACCATAAAAAACAGCTCTACATAATTAAACAAATAAATTGCACCTATAAGCTATATGTGAATTGAAATATAATTTATTATTATATTCCAACCCCAAATCCTTAATTATATCTACTCAACTTAGCATTTCGTTGTTTATTCTAGAATTCAATAATTGATTTAATTATGTTTAGTATTTATTGACATTATGTTACATTTAGATTTATTAAGAAATCATTTACATAATTACTTCCACGTCCAGTGGAAGTATAGTAACGACAAAAAAATTTTTAAAAATTTTTATTGCTCAAATAGGCTTAAAATGTCATGAAACGTCGAGATTTTAAGTTTGAGCGAAAAAAAATTTCTGTCTGTCGGTCTGTCTGTCTGTAACTTTTTTTTGTGCGCACGTTTACTCTGGAACCGTTTGAGATATTGACTTGAAATTTGGTACACATATGTACTTTAACGAGATCTAGAACTAGATTATATTTTCATCTTGTTCCGTCGAAGGGTTGGGGGGTAATTTGGGGTAAATGGGTAAATCAAGCAGGTAAGAGTCAATAAAATTGGTATTTAGTATATACAAGAAAAGCTGAGGTCTCAAAAAAATTTTTGGCATTAGCCACCCCCATTACCACCCCCACCTCCTTATTAAAGGGGATGAAAAAAAAAATGTGATTTAGTGCATGTACAGGAACCAGAAACCTCAAAATATTTTTTTACTTCATCCACCCCCCACTACCACCCCCCTATCACCACCCCCACCCCACTACCGATGTGGGGTATCGTTTTATGGGTTTTTGGGGTAGAGGATTTCAAATATTATATTATTAAAGTTCCATAAACAATTATTTTTACATACAAAGTTTTTTCGTTGTGAGTGACTTGGATAGAGAATCTGGATGTGGAAGTAGTGATTCCTTGGGCAGCGGTTTTTTCTATTGTGTTGTAGAATTTCAAATCATGCAAACAGCAGACAACTAAAATATCTAACAGCGAGCATATCATTTATAAATATGACAAACAACATCGGGTCAAGGCCTTGGGTAGCCCTGAGGGAGCATTAAATTTATATGACACCGAACCATTGTAGTTTACATAAAAAGTTTTCTGCTGAGAATGAAGCAAACAAATTTAACATTATGTGTGTGAATATAAAGTCATGTAACTTTTTCAACATGATGTGACACGATAGAGTATCTATTCCCAATAATTTCTGAGATATAGTTATTTGAGAGTTCCTGCTACTAGGGAAATTTGTAGTGACTTCCTAACCTAAGACTGAAATTTGATTGGTTTTCCTTCAGGTGGGTAGAAGCACAGAATAAAGATGTCTGTTGCCTTTGATGTTTCATTGACCAATTTGAGTGACATCTGTCATCTTTTTGTTGATATTTCCGTTAGTTCATTTATTGTTTTAACCAAACATTCTGTAATACAATCCAACAATTTAACTATATGTCTACCTCATATTAGGACTATTGTACTGTGTAAGACATCATAGGGGAAAATGTGTGTTTTGTTAACGAGTCATTTGTATTAGCGATATGATGGGTAAACAAGTAGCAAGTAATAGTGAACCTTCTTTCTTTTAAGATTCGAATCATGGTTGACAGCAGGCAATCGTGAGGATTTGGCAAGAAAAAGTTCAGCCGAACTTTATAATCATTTTAAGTTGTGTGCACTTCACTTTGAGATTCTAAGTTAGCAGAGCTTATTTGCAAATGATTTAACAATAATACACATCATGCAAATCTAATCGTTTTTGAGATCTTTTAATTTCTTTTAAGGTTCACAATTACTTGGAAATGCTTATAATTTACAGCATTAATAAAATGCCTTTGGAGATCCTTAGCAAACCTAAATAAATAAAGTAATGTATTTTCAAGTCGATCTGTTTGAACATCCCCGAATAGCACAAACGGTTCCACCTCGTAAAGAGGACTTAGCAACACATTCATAATATGTTACTCACTGTAAGCTCACTTCAAACATGATGCTTTAGTGTCTGCTTACTCTGCTTTACGACTAATGATTGGTCATACTCCTTTAACGTACGGAATGCGATATCTTACATATCAATAGAGCTTAGTTGACCAATCAAATTGGGTCAGTTGGTTAATATGCTATATTAAGGATTTTAATTTTTTAAAGGTGTGCTCGAGAAAAATGAAACAATACGTGTCATCTGTTTTTTTCATTAAATATCCAAATATGATATCACCCTAATTTGTGAGAATAACCTATTGCGTCAGTAAGTAATTACTGTTTCCATTAAATTTGTCTACGGAAAATACTTATGATGAAAAACTCAAATCTATTAAATGAAATTATAATAGGTCTAGTATTTTATCTTCTCTTAAACTCGTTTGGTAGATAAATTCCATTAATACAATCGTTTCTAAGGAAAGTGTCTGTCTAATAAATTGAACTGAATACAAAAATAGATCAATGTTACTAGAATTTTAACTCTTAATCTATGTATGGACAATAGAGGAAAGAGGATCACAATCAATATGAGAAATGCAAATCCTGAATATATAACTACTAAACATGCAAATATTCACCAAAATTTGAGTTTGTTAAGATTATGGAACTGAGAAAATTATTAACCTTCCCAAATTTTATCACAATGCAGGATGTTTAGGAATCTCTGGTGTTACATTAACAATAATATAATAATAAACCTTTATTCAGATATATAAAATAGTGTAAACTGCGTCCATATTACATTTTCAATTTTCTCTGACGATGGTTAACAAACCAAAACGTAAGAAAATATAATAACTCTTATTTAAACTGGCCTAAAAATCCCAGGATATACATCAAGTTAAGTTGTTCTTTTAGTAATACACTTTGATGCAAAATTTGAGTTTAAATTGAGATTTATTTAAATTATTTATTACTATATATTAGTGTAAGAAAAAAAGTTCGAAACAAATTAATTTTTAAAATGGTTAAAACAGAATAGGAGAAAAATAGATTAGGAGGATTAATGACGTTACTATTATAGTCTAGAGAACATGATGTAACATGAAGCTTCTTAAATGAGTTTAATATATTGGGATGGTTAACAATATCTACCAATTTAAAGTTATTTTAGTGATTACTCACACATTTTAATATTAATGGTGACCTTATAGTTCACAACTTATGAGTTTCATATGTTCAATTATTTTTAAGTATCAGTATGTAAGCATGGAATTTGCTATTAATTTATGTCACAACTTTATTAAGCAAAATTTAGTACAAATTACTATTCTTACATTTTTTCCGAACAAAGGTTACTCTAAACAGTTGACAAGTTTTAATCTGCTCCATTACACAGCTCCTTGGCCGCCAAAACTTTTATTGCAATTACTTACACATCCCTATACCCCAGATGACGCTATGCCAATGATAAAAATCTTCTCATAATAATACTACTTTAACCCATGCTGATTTTAAATAAAAATCATTTTCTCTTTAAATACAATATGTAATAATAAATCTATGTTTTTTTCACAAAGTCACAACACCCTATGGAAATTACCAGCAGCAAATTAAATAGTAATTTACCTTACAAGACCTGCAAAACACTGTTTTTCGGTTGTGTAGCGTACAATTTTTTTTTTCAGCCGACCGTCATACAAAATCAATTTTGTATTCTTTTTTTTAATAAATTTTCTAACAAATACAATGACAAACAATAATAACTAATTAAATAATTTTTTTTTTCATCCGACCAGAAAATACCCCCCCAGAAAATAACGTTTTTCTGGGCTAGACCGGAAAGTGACATTAGAGATCGGCAAAGTCTTTTCCGATCCCTGCTATTCTCGTTTCTATGGAAACGAATTTGTGTTAATTGTTGAGATAAGTATCAAATAGATACCGTGCGTGTAGCGGAACGCTAGGCATAGGGAGTAAAATTACAACATCGCGCGTGCCAGCTGGCTGAAATGAAATAACAGAGCTGGGATACTCCTCTTGACGGAGGAATTTACGGCAGCTGTGTTGTCATATCTATCGCGCTACGTGAATGTACATGCCTAATGGGAAATTACACGCACGGTATGTACACTTGACTTTTAAAAGTTGTCAAAAGTCAATTCACAAGTTATGGAAAATATGGATTCAAATTTTGAAGTGTCGGCCGAAAAAAAAATTTTGTACGTTACACGACCGAAAAACAGTGTTTTGCAGGTCGACCCAAGCAGATTCCAGGGCGAACCGCAGGTGAGTCCTGGAAGCTTGACCTTTCCGGTCTTGTAATGTAAATTACTATTACGGTCAACACTATTATACAACTTCAATTTCTGCTTGTAACGCTTCGAAATCTGAATCCATATTTTCCATAACTTGTAAATTGACTTTTGAAAACTCATAAAAGTTAAATGTATTTATCTATTTGCCACGTATTTCAACAATGAACACAATTTCGTTTTCACAGCAACGAGAATAACAGGGATCGGAAAATCTTTTGCCGATCTCTAATGTCACTTTCCGGTCTAGCCTGGGAAAACGTTAATTTCTGGAGGATAATTTCTCCAGAAAGGATGTATTTTCTGGTCGGTCGAAAAAAAATAGTTTAGGCCCAATTGCGGCATCATTTTTTCTTAACATATTCGTTTTTGGTACACTCTTTTATCTTTGCCATTAAAACAGTTATACAGAGTGGGAAAACTATCCAAAATTTTATTTTTTGAATGCCATTTTTTTGCTACTTAACTGATTTGAATAAACAAGGAAGATAGAGGAAGAAGGGAAGAAGGTGGGACAGTGAGGTAAAGGTGGGGGGGATTCACGTGAGCGTAACTGCGGGCATAAGCTAGTTTACATATAGATATATCCTATTTGATGTAATAAATGAAAAAACATACTAACACTAATTTTTTTAATATAAAATGTGTTTGTTGAAAATGAAGGATGAGCATTGTATAAGAAAAAATACTTACAAGCACTCATAAGTTGCCAGCAAAAGGCCACTAGTAACCCTGACCATTTAATTTTGTTTTTGTCATCCCTTGCATACCGCACTGAACGATGGTAGGAAGTTAAAGACCATGCTATTGACATTAATGCTACTAATACTGTCCATGCTTGTATAACGAACACATCTGAAATAAAAAAGTTAAACTATAATAATACAATGTCAATTATACATAAACGGATCCATTTATAATTAAATTCAATGATCAGAAAAAACAAATTTAACACTTATTTACTACTAAGTCATATAATAATATATTTAGTAAAAAAAAAACTAGTGCATTTAGAAAAAATCTGTAGAAAAAACTGTTTTTGCAGGAAATATGATTAGAAAGGTTTCTTACGTACAGAGACGCACAAACCGAATTTGATTTGTACGATTTAAAAACCTCATTCACATGATTATATTTTGGTCTTACAGTTTTCGGACAAGTCTGAACAACTTTCATTAATAAAATATTCGGATAAAAAAATGCCTAATATGATTTATTGGTTTTTTCAGCTTATTTTGGCAACGCAGGTGGTTTTGAATTTATAGGAGGTGAATGGTTTTTTGTCCCTAAATGGATACTAATTTGTTCTATACTTCAGTAAAATTTGGTACAATCAGAAATAAAATAAATAAGTTATAAGAGGGTTTTCATCTAAAGCGTGTAATGCTGTATAATGGGGTTTTTGCCGTAGATAAAGCAAAAAAAGAAGAATTCATTAACTACAACAGAGGATTGAAATACATAGAGTGAGAAGGTGCACTAAAAGCATTTAGCATCGTTTTAGTACATAGGACATGTGCTGTTAATATTGTTGAATTATTAACTTCATGTTGTTTTTGAGCGAGTTTAAAATATTGTTAATTTTTTGCTTAATATGGTTCCCCATATCAATAAACTATACCGTAATTACGCACCTTTTCAATTTAGTATATAGTATATATAGGTAGTTGAAAAGTAGTTGACGTGGATGAAATACAACTACCTACCATAAAGTGGTTGGCAGTTTAATTACCCTTTTAAGTAGCTTGTCCAGCTCATCTGTTCTCAATTGGGTTAGCCGGATAATTACGTAATTTTAATTAATCATATATAAATTCTACAAAGTTTCAAGAAATTACAATTCATTTGGGAGTTCCGAATGCTAATGTTGCAATTTTTTTTTCGTAGAACATTTCACCGTCTTTAAAAAAAATTACTATACCGGGTGACCACGAAATGACGCTCACTCTTATATCTTCTTGATCTTCCAAGAATGAATTTCAAATTTGGGCATGTCAAAAAATGACTAAATATTCATTAATTCGACTGATTTATCATTTTCTGTCGCTTCTTCCGGTTTCAATGGAAATGATGAACTTTTTAATTTTTACATTTCTGGATTCAGGTCAATTTGCATACAACTATGGCATATTGAAATAGAAATATTAATGACTGACATGTTTTGTTTTGCTTCAATAAATACCTAATAAAAAATACAATTATGACATTATATCATAAGATTTTTGTGTTGTCGGCTCCTAAACATTTTGGAAATCGTTTTTCCAGAATAACTCATTTTTTTTAATGGCACCATATTGGATCATTACTTTATTTCAATAAAACATTTTATTACCTATAACTTGGTACCAAGCACTCCACTATTTATTCATATTATAAGTAATACATAAAAATACATAATATTGATATCCAACAAGCTAGCTATCAAGTAGGTGTCTTTGAAATGTAACAAAAGAAACGAATGAATCTGACAGCTCAAATGATATTTAGTTCTATGCGAATCCGATATTATTTTGGTGTGTATTAAAAAATCATGGTTTATTCACAAAATGACAAAAGTTGATATGCTGCTGAAATTTAGTCCTGAAGTTCTGAAAACATTTCGGGTCCTGGGACTTGAAAACCCTAGACTGTGCCTGACACAGAGACTAAAGGATATGTAAGAGTAGCATTATTTTCCAATTTCACTTATTATACTCTTCGCAAAAACGAAGAGTACATATATTGTATTTGATCGGTACATTTCTAAAATCGTAAATATCGCTCGCAGACAAAAAATTTTCATATCATTGTGTTAGTGAACGAATTCCGAACAACTTTCAAAATGTCCGTCCGTCCGTCCGTCACGTTTCTTGTAAGCACGATAACTTAAGAAAGAAAAATCCGATTGTATTGAAATTTAGAAAGTAAGTTAGTGTTAGCTAGAGGAAGAACCCTATTGTTTTTGAAGAAAATCGATCCGTAAATAAAAAAGTTATTAATTATTTAATTTAAAAAAAATATTCTTTTAATTTTTGTCGCTTGTACTAAAATCGAAATCTTGCGAGATATTATTTCCATAATATATTTCTTTTTGTTTATGAATTTTACTAATAGATATTTCATAAAGTGAAATGTGTATGAATGTCGAAAGATATATATCACAGACAATCAATTTTTCAGCAATAGGTGGTGGCGCAGCGGCTAAAGCTTTGCGTTGCAATCTAAAGGTCCCGTGTTCGAATCCCACACAGGTCGGACATTTTTTTTCATTTTTTTTTTCATATAATTTTTTTCACAACAATATCAACAACAACAATATCAACAACAACAATATCAACAACAACAATATCACAAAATTTAGGATGCCCAAAAACTAACATTATGTACAAGAAAACTGCGAAGAATATGCTATAGAATGTGTAACAATTATATATAAAAAGCTCAGTAAATTGGCGAAGAGTACGTTTTTAGCTTGTTTTTATTTTGTGGGGATACTTCAACATATTAGAGTAGGAATTAATGAATTGCACAGAAAACCATAAACAATGTGATTAGGACCTTTACTACAGACTAGGTAGTTGGCAACAAGTGACTGGGCATTTTGAATATTTACTGTGCTAACAACGAAACTTATTTTTATTTATTAATTTATTTGAAGAAGAAATGTTTTTATTGCAGCTATTAAACGTATTGGTTAAACATCATAAAAGTGTGATTATCTCATGACTAAAGATAAGGATAACAAACTTATGGATTTGCTGGAAATATCATGAGTTCTTATTCGAAAAAAATAAATAAATAAAGAAGGTGGTAAAATTTGAGTAAAGTTTTAGAATTGAGTAACTTGCATGTACTTTCACATTATTTTTGATTTATATAAAAATATGTAAAATGTTTTTTGTTCAGACTGAAAACACGAATTGACCTAAAAAAAAAAAAGGTCATGATGATCAGATCAATTACAGATACCCGCAGATAGCACAAGATATTCTAAGAATGATTTGTAAATGTCCTCTGAGAAATGTATATATTCGGACATTATTCTATTATTCTAAGAATATATACAATTTAACATGTTGATTTTGGAATATTTCATAAGAATAATAAAAGAACATTATTTTTGAACAATAGTCTAATATCCTTAGAAGATATATGATCAAATACCAATTATATAATAATGTCCCTACAGCAAAGGCAATTAACTGTTATAAGTCACGTTTATCCAGAATTAATCGCGTATTTATTGGTATTTGACTCATTTCGAAGCCTTGCAATGGCAGTTTGCAATGGATTTTGGTGGATAAATTTGGTTATAAGTCGCCAACTTAGTCCTACTACTGGTCTATGAGTATTCACATGATAATTCGTATTGGCAATCTAACATATAAATTCTCTGGTGTGATAGTGTGATACCTTGAGACAGAATCTTATATGCACTAATGATAACCAACAGTTCGAAAGTTCTAAGCAATTATCGTATCTCTTGTTGTAGTTTTGTTCCATTCTGGTATCGTTCTCGTATATTAAGCAATGATGAGTCAAGAAGATAATCATATAATTGGTAAATGTCATTTCAGTTTAAAATTGGTTTTTATTCATCGATTTATTATTACATTTTATGTAATGCAACATCAAAAATCCGATAAAATAGGAATTAATCCGTATGTAAGAATAATATCAGCTTATACCCATAATATTCTTGAAATGGAATATTAATCTAGGAATATTCTATTGAGGGGAAAACAGTATGATAATATTTTTAAAATATTCCTAGAGTAACTTGATTATTCCTGTAATATGCGTTTTGGATAATCGTAGAATATCTATAGACTGTGCCATTTGCATAAAGAAGAATATTCACGTAATATCTGAAATGTCTAAAAATTATTTTAAGAATAATCAAATCTTCCAAACATATAATCTACGATTATTCTAGGAATTGTGCTATGTGGGATACACAACTGACTGTGTGTTTGACATATAATCAACATGGCCGACTTATGCCCCTGGTCCAAAGTACCCACCTCACAATTTCGACATTTTTAAATGATGCCTAACAATGTCCAAAACTTGAATTTAAGGTATCTCAGGACACGATTTTCAAGTTAGAGGAAGGACTAACGAGTTGAAACGTTTGACAGAGTATTGTTAATTGCCAAGTTACCTAATTAATTTATTTCATAAGTACTTCCGAGCTCCAAGATTATTATCTGTTCTAAATATACATTTTTTAAAAATATCTCAATGCTTTGTAAATTCAATATGTGTTTTGTCTCAAATTTCTTTGAAGTAAATTAGGTATTAATAATTATGGCAGTAATCTTTAAATATTTATTCTACTAATTGATGAGATCAATTACTTTCTTTGGTATATTTTTTGGTTCTCCTAATGGACTAATGTACTGGGATATCTATTGATCTTGTCGATTTTAAAGCAAATTTCGTAGAAAATTTATCAATGCTGATAACGAGACAGATAAGGCCTGCTTATTTTTTCAAAGCCTGACATAATGTGTTATCAAAGGAGTACGTAATATTGATGTAAGCTTAAATTCACTGAACAGATCAATATGAAGTGACAAAAACTTGTTATCAGAAAAGATTATTTAGATATAGAGATTGATATATATTAATCACTTTTGGGTTGTAGACTGGCAGTACATGACCAGTCAGGTGCAACGTTTTTAAAATGCATGCCAATCATATATATGAATGAAATTACCATGAATATACCAGAAACGCAAATTCTAGGCAGTCGTCGAGTGCAGAAGGGTGTGCAATTTTTTTTGTTTTTTTTTTCGTGTTTTTTTTTTTTAATTTTAAAATGGATGCGAATAGTGCCAAACGAAAAGCCGTGAAAAAGAATCCAGCGAAAATTCATTGGCATGCAGTTTCCGCGCGCAAAACAACTTTTGATGCACACATTAAATCGTAAAATTTTTTGGTGTTCTTGATTTTGGATGATTTTGATTTTGGATTTTTTTTTTTAAGGCTTTTCGTTTGGCACTATTGGCATTCATTTAAAAAAAAAAAAACAAAAAAAATCGATTTGCACACCCTTCTGCACGCGACGACTGCCTAAAATTTGCGTTTCTGGCATATTCATGTTAATTTCATTCATATATATGACTGGCATGCATTTTAAAAACGTTGCACCTGACTGGTCATGTACCGCCAGTCTATTGTAAAACAATAATTATCTGAGAAAAAATCAAATCACACATGATTTTTCTATTATTATTCATTTGATAGATAAGTATATTGAAAAAAAACTTACCATATATGTTAAACGATAAACAATACCTGATTCGACTCTTAAAATCATGAATATCATCTACGTTCATAATAGAATAATTTTTGATTTTTGAAGTTTTGTTAAAAAATATCTCAAAACAAGCTTCATGCAACTGAACGAAGCAAGAAAAAATTTGGCGTTTGGCGCGGTGTTGCCAGATGCGGCCGGGCGGGGGGACTGTGAACCGACCCTCCTCGAGAGAGCTGGCAACAGCGCATCTCCATCGTTGGCAACGATCTCCCCACTCTTATATGTGATCGCCTCTGGCCTTTGTGGATAGAAGTACTCTTATAGTATAGTTGCACTACTGTGCAACTATAGGGTAGGGGGTTGCGCTAAGGGTTTCTCAGCCCTGTAATCAGCAAATATGTACGGCATTGCTAAACAAGCTAAAAACGTAATCTTCGCCTGTTCACTGAACTTTTTATATAATTGTTACACATTCTATAGGATACTCTTCGCAGTTTTTTGTAAATAATGTTAGTTTTAGACATTTTTAATTTTATAGTACGAACTTAGTTGGTAAAAGACTCAGTGTAAAATAAAGTAAAAATAAAAAAAACATACCAAACCTCACTTGGGTTTCAAACCCGGGACCCTTGGATTCCGAGTCAATTTCAATTAAAAGCGTAAGAACTACACCACCACCTTACACGTAGAAAAATGTAAATTTTTACATTATAAGACACAAGCTAAAATCATATTTTCACGGATGTATATTACATTATGAAATGTATATTTGTAAAATATATAAATATTTAGATATTAAAATGAAATATCATTCCACCAGATTTCTATTCAATTACAAAAACATAAAAATAAAAAATAAAATTTTTCAAATTTAAATCATTAATAACATTTTTATTTACCGATCGATTTTGTTCAAAAACAATAAGGTGCTTCCTCTAGCTAACACTAACTTACTGTCCAAATTTCAATACAATGGGATTTTTCTTTCTTAGTTATCGTGCTTACAAGAAACGTGACGGACAGACATTGAAAGGTTGTTCAGAATTCGTTCACTAACACAATGATATAAAAATTTTTTGTCTTCGAGCGATATTTACGGTTTTAGAAATGTGCCGATCAATTACAATATAATATACTCTTCGTTATCGTATTTGAGAAGAGTATAATAATTACATACAAAAATGATGGTAATGAATTAATGAATGAATAAAATATCCGTACCTGAAAAATTTTTATCAGTGTAGTTAAAATCGTCTCCAGAATTAAAAAATATAAAAATATACAGGGTGTTTTCCGTTTAAAATTTTAAAGGTGGGTTCATTTTCAGGGAAACCTGAAGTGGTGGAAAAGTGTGAAATAATGAAAAATTGTACACTTTTGGTACGACTTGTCTAATGATTCCGTTGACACCTGGTATTTGAAAATTGATGATGCTAAGTTAATTTTAAATCGTTGAATAAAATGTTTTTATATCATGGCAATTTTCTATTTAAATAAACTAGAGTACTTATATTAATACTACTACGAAGTTGAGATAAGAACGGAATAATTGACAAAAAAGTATTATTAAAGGTACCAGATTTAGTTATTCATATCAAAAGTGAACAGCATATGGTATTTTTCATTAACTTATTTTGAATCATATTAAGTTTTTTTTTACACTGAGGTTGGTTCCTTGTGAAACATTATTCAATATTTGAAACATAAAAAGAAGAAGTGAGAAGAAGAAGTGATTTCTGTTTTATTATTATTGTTTATTTCTTCTTAATTATTTTTATTGACCGAAATTGTTTTACAATCAAAGTTTTTTAAGCCTATTATTAACTTTATCGTTAAGTCTATAATTGATACATTAATAGACCTTATTTGCTTCCTGTGAGGTCCTAGCATAAAAAATAATGTAACAAGATTAAAAAAGAAATCTTGATAAGTTAATAAAAAGTAAATAAAGGAAGAATATGTCCTTTATTTGCCTTTTATTAACTTATCTATCAACATTTCTTTTATATTTCTTTACTGGCATTATTTTTGGCTATTTCCTTAATTACATGTCCTTTTTAAAAACTTTCGGAAATGTTACCGGGTGTATGTAGCTATGGAATAGTGGCATTTTTATCTTGGTTGATTGATTCGAATTTTTATGAATGACCTCGTGAATGACTGTGTCTGTGCAAGTAGGTTTGTGATAGATATCAAATTCAGGAGTAAATTAGTTGAATTGTAATGATTATGATGCTACACATTGGTCAAACTTGCCGTAATATATATAAAAATGACCTGTGCGACATATGAAACTCATTTGTGAACAATGAGTTTTCGAAAAATCGACAATTTTTCTCTTCATAAAAAATGTATGCCAATAAGTGAAACAAGTTTTGTTTTAATAAAAAGATATATAGTAAAGGTTTTTGATACCGGTCCAAATTTGGTTGAAATTGGATGATCGACTAACAACACAACTGAGCTACAAAGGTGTTACCGTGAAAAGTGAGACACACTGTATAAGTAAAGAACACAAATTTACTATAATTTAGTATTCTTTGTACCTACTCTTGACAAAAGTATAAAAAAACAAAACGTGTGTAGAGTTTTTGATAAAATATTTTTGGATTAAAGAACTGTTCCATTACTTTACACGTAGAAACATACGTACTCAATTTAATATAAGCTTGAAACTAATAGCAATATATCTATGCAGTACTTACTTATACTCAAAGCAATCTTCCCATGATGCGAAATATGTATTAACAATATCACTAGCTGGATGACGGCTTGGGGAGCTGAGTGCAAAAAACAATGAAACAACCTCAAAAGAGCGCTATTTGTGTCTTCGTCTAACATTCTACGGTACAATGTAGCTTGTTTGGTTTGATTTTCTGTGGTGCCAGCAATTTTACTCTTAATTCCATAGATCATAGTGTCAATGTATCGTAAAAGCGGTGCTAATTGTAGAAGAAGAAATATAATCCTCACTATCCATTGTGCAACTGATGTGCGGCCTACTGAAGGGTCGTCGTGGTCTACTATGTACCTGAAACAAAACAAAAATATGTATGTATATTACTGTGCATTATTCTAGAAATTTTCTTTAGAACCAAATTATCAGATGTTGGTTTCTTGGATACACAAATATAAAAATTTAGGTCTGTGCACGGGTATCGTACTGGATGATGGCAAGCTAATCTAGGATTTTATAAATGGAACACAAAATATTTATTAATATATTTGTGTTTGACACTTAATTCTCTAACCAGGCGTATATTATATTTGGACTTGCAGTGTAGCTTTGCCACGTTATTCTACTTTTCCGAAAAAAAAAAAAAAAGAACAAAAAAACATACATTTGCAGCGGTCAAGAATAAAATCTACAAAAAACACAGTTTCACAAAGACAGTGATTTCGCTTCCTTGAAAAACTAATGCAATATTATTGATCAGCATGCTCTAGAACCTAGAATCCCTATATACAAAATTTAATAATATTTTGATTTGATTTTCGAACTTCGGATCCCTTAAAATTGCATTTTTTAAACATTAAATAATCATTAACTTATAAACTAATTGTTTTTTGAAAAAAAGTCATTCTCCATTTTCTCTTTAAATTCATTTCTTTTTGCCACTCCATGTCATCGATACTTCCAATTCGGTAATCCCTAATGCCAAAATAATTTATAGAGCTGACGATTCAAAACTTTCGGTAATTACTTCCACAGACATTTTTACTGTTTAAATAAGCTTAGAATGTCATGAAACGGAGAGATTTTAAGTTTAAGCAAAAAAATTCTATCTGTCTGTCGGTCTTAACTTTTTTTGTGCGCACGATTACTTTGGAATCGTTTAAGATATTGTCTTGAAATTTAGTACACGTATATTTTAAGGAGATCTGGAACTAGATTATATTTTGATCTTATTTCGTTGAAGGGTTGGGGAGTAAATTGGGGTTAATGGGGGTAAATAGGTAAATCAAGCAAGTAAGAGTCCATAAACCTGATATTTAGTATATATAAGAGAAGCTTAGGTCTCACAAAATCACAAAATCTTTTGGCATTATTCACCCCCTCACCGTTATTAAAGGGGGTGAATAAAATTGTGATTTAGTGGGAGTACAAAAACCAAAAGCCTCAAAAATCCGCTCCTTACAAAGGAGGAGGGCGGTTTTCGACCCAATTTTTTTTGGACAATAACTAAAAAACATTTTTTTTATTATTCACTATCAATATCGTATCAATTTCCACCCCACGCAGAACTTTCCCCCACCAACCTCCCATTTTTGTACCCCCTTTTTTTAAACTATTAAATAACCAGCTTTCAGTAACAGACCTGCTAATATGTTTTTGCATTAAAAAATGTAAAATACCCTTAGGCAGTCATATTCCTTTTCAAAAAAACGTACCTTGCCCGCCCCTTGCACATTAGCTCCCCCGCCCATCCTCTGCCCCAATAACATAAGATACATAGAGAGAGAAAAACAGGTAAATACATACATATATTATCATAAATACATGAATACAGTTACGCTAAACTAGTAACGGTGGCAATGGCAACAATAGCAACAAGCAACGGCAAAACTATTGTCTGAATACACGTGATATATATGGTGTCAAAAAAGCGAAAGAATAATATGTTTAAAGCTATTCATTGGCTTGTTCCATATATTCACGAGTGATATAGAATGCTCCACTTATCAGTAGGTTTTTTTAATTTATCTTTGAACACAGGGATACTTTTTGATTTCCTAATATCTGCTGACAAGTTATTGTAGAATGGGGTGCAATTATAAGTGGGTGATTTTTTTATAGGTTGATGTGTGGTGTGGGATACGTAATAAATCAACATGTCTAGTATCATGGTCATGTGTGGATGAAATAGGTGTTTATTTTGTTTAACAAAAAGAACACATTTAAAAATGTAGATACAGGTGAGAATTTTGTGGTCTACAAACACTTGTCGGCAGCTTTCCCTGCTATCCAGATTAAAAATTAGATTAATTAACAGTTTTTGGAAAATTAACACTCTCTGGATTTCTCGAGAGCAACCCCCAACTGATTATGTTTAGATACATATGGGAGTTCGCCATCGCATAGTAAATGTTTAGCAACCCTGACATCGAGACAGTCTTTCATTTGTCTGATGGCATAATATGCCTTACTTAATTTTGCACAGACACTTTCGACATGAGCGTCCCAGGTAAGTCTGTTGTCTATATAAGTGCCTAAGAATTTTACCTTCTCACTGAAGTTAATATGTGGAGCTAGATATGCGCTATTTAGCATGCCTTTCTTTATAAAGTAATTAATGGCTGTACTTTTAGAGACATTTAGTATAAGCCGATTGCGTTGGCACCAGGTGCTAATTTCATTCATGATATTACTCACTGTGGATACCATTTCTTGTGGAGTATCAACTACTACAGTGATAGTGGTGTCATCCGCAAACATTGTGACTAGTCCATTGGTGATATGATCAGGTAAGTCATTTATATACATTAGAAAGAGTAGTGGGCCCAGAACAGGGCCTTGAGGAACTCCTAATTTGACATCGTGCTCTTTGGACACCTGGATCCATTAACATATATGTTAATAATGTTTTTTAGTTATTACTGTTCAAAAATAAATTAGGCTGAAGACCGGTCTTATGGGCCCTCCTCTTTTTCGAAGAAAATGTTTTTGCAATTTGAATTTCTAACTTTTTATTTTGGGACCTTGAAAAATATCAATATTTGCATGTGGCGTATATTTTACAATACTAAAGGTCGATTTTATCAGATCCCCCTTCTTGTTAATTTTTTCTAGATTTATCGCTGATTATACGTCTTAGTATGAGCTTTTAAGAAATGATTAAAACTCGGTTTAAAATAAAACAGACGTAATTCTATGACAATTTGCAATATTACAGGCTAGAAACAAGATAAAAATTATACTTAACAATAAATCATAAAAATGTAAATTTCTTATCACTGTTTTAGATGGTTTCCATTTTCAAGGAAATGACTCATTAGATAATTTGGTTTTATTTCCTATGATTACCGTAATTTCATAATGTAACGTAATACGCAAAATAATTTTAAAGAATGATAATTTTGTGGTTTTAATTACTTTATTTACATTCAAAAATCGCACACGAAAAAAGCCGACGAAAATTAAAATGTAAATGCAATCCATAATAATTGTGCATTATGGCGATTATTCATAATTTTGCCCAGGGTGAAAAAAATCATGAGTTTTCTTAACTTAACTAACTTTTTTAGGTGATTTAAATCAGATTTTATTGAATTAAATTTTTTTAATAAACTATATATGTCATGAAAACTTCATTATAAATGGTAATAAGGAATATAGAAATATCGAAAACAAAATAAATTTCTACTAGACAGAACAGCATGTATAATAAACATAACGTGAGTGAGTATAGTTGATAATACATACCACAAAAATATTCAGAATATTAATTTCTATTCAATTGATTCATTAAAAAAGCCATCTTCGCTGCCTTGTCCACCTCCAATTTATTTCTCAAATCGTTGTGGACGAAGCTAAATGTCAAAAATATCCTTTATACCGAGGCTGAAGATGCAACAGCGGTGGTTAATTGCATAGCCTCTTCTTTTTTATTAATTATTCAGGATTGTGGACTTCGAAATGACAAATCCACCATGTAGAATCATTTTGCAGTCCTTCTACTGCGGGTTTGGACATTAACGAGCCAACAAACGGCTGAGATTTGGAAAGAAAGTTCAAAACGAGTTGAAAAATTCCCAACGGAAAATTTTCTTCTGCACAACATAGTGCTTTACGTTTTTCTTCTGGATTTAATATTATTTGTCCCACTTGCTGCTGACTGTCGGGGACGGGACTATTATCCATATATTTTGAACTGATCATAAATGTTAATAAATGGTATGGGGTAACAGTTGTTTCGCAACGTTCTGTGATTTTAAGTTGCAATTTTTCATGGGTTACAATATTCTCGAGCTTTTTCATAATTTTTTTTCTAGTAGCCCTACAAACACAAAAGGTCGGCCCTCCAGTGGGCCATCACAGGGCCAGAAGTTTCATTTCTGGCCCAGTGATGGCCCGCTGATGGGCCGATCTTTTGTGTTTGTTGGGAGAATACTGCATTTGATAATGTGCAATTTTTCCTTTGCAGCCTATCCAAACAAATGGCCACAGGTTTTAGTCTTTCTATAAGCGATTCTCAATTTCTTTTCGAATTGAGATCAGTCACTCGCCTTCTAATATAGACATCAATGTTATCTCGTTCATTTTCATCCTCGCATATGGCTATTAAAATATTCCAATTTTTTTATATATGATTCCAAGGAGTCACAAATAGAATTCCAGCGAACCTCTGTTGGTAATATCAAGGCAGAGCCATTTCCACAAGAAAACTCAACTCTTGCATGATGATTATTTCTAAAATATTTTATGACTGGGATAACTTGACTGGTAATATTTTCCATGTTGAGAGCCAATAATTGACCCTGATGTGCACCACAGCAGTAAGTACCTATATCCATTACCAAATCTTTCGAAATCATTGTTCGACATTTTTTTTCATATTAGCAGCGTTGTCGGTAACGATGCTCCTTATCTTGCAACTGAATATCTATGTCGATACTATACTAAGTCAAGTAGCGATTAATAGAATGCTCAATATTAGTGCCTTCTGAGGATTCTGATGCAGGCAGACAAACCGTTGCGTGGATACTTAAAAAAGAGTCTACAGACGACCTAACTGTTGGAACCAACTTAGGCGGTATGCTTTGAAGTTTGTCAGACCAACCAATAGGTACCGACAAACTTCAAAGCAAGTTTGCCCCAACAAGATAGGTCGTCTTTATTTATTTTCCACTGATTACACTTTAACGCACACGTTTTTTATGATTTGTGGAGAGTATAAACCTTTTCTTATTTATGATTTTTTTAATTCAAATCAATTTTGGAAATGATTTAAACCACTATTTAAATCATTTTAATTATAAATCATATCTACCCAGTTAAAGGGCGTGAATAAAATTGTGAGTTAGTGGGTGTACAAGAATCAAAGGCCTCAAAAATCCGCCCCCTACAAAGGAGGAGGGTCCATAAGGCCGGTTTTCGACTCAATTTATTTTTGGACAATAATAACTAAAAAACATTTTTTTTAATTTTTCACGAATCAATTCCACCCCAAGCAGAACTTTCTCCCACCAACCTCCCCTTTTTGTACCTCTTTGAACTATTAAATACCAGCATTTAGTAACAAATCTGCTAAGATATTTTTACACTTAAAAAATGTAAAATATCTTTAGGCAGTCATATTCCTTTTCAAAAAATGTGCGTTGTCTTTGTCTTAGTATGAGCTTTTAAGAAATGATTAAAACTCGGTTTAAAATAAAACAGACGTAATTCTGTCACATTTTGCAATATTAGAGGCTACAAATAAGATAAAAATTGTAACAATACCCAAGTCATAAAAATGCAAATTTCTTATCAGTATTTTAGACGCTTTCCATTTTCAAGGAAATGACTGATTAGATAATTTGGTTTTATTTCCTATGATTACCGTAATTTAATAATGTGAAGTAAAATAATTTTAAAGAATGATAATTTTGTGCGGTCTTAATTACTTTATTTACATTCAAAAAACGCACACGAAAAACCGCTGACGAAAATAAAAATGTAAATGCAATCCATAATAATTGTGATTATGGTGATTATTCATATTTTGCCCATGCATATGCGAAGACTTCTTTACTATACTTAAACCTCTTTATTTATTCATATTTCTTTTTGTAAAATAGTATATTATATTACTAGGAGTAGAACGCACTCTTTTTTTGTGTTGAGCCCAGGATTTGCAAACTGGGTGAAACACAAAAAAAGGCGTTCTACTCCGTGTAATATATACTATTTTTTCTTCAAGCGTATTAAAATGCAAAAAATCATTTATTTATCATAAATGTACAAATATTCAAACTACAGTCTTACATGTTGACACAATATGACAAGTGGCTAGTGGATAGAGTGTGCCACCGGTGGCTTTCGGTATTAACATTATGTTACTAGTAAAACAATACCCACTACGGCGGCGCTTTCGGAACTAACATTATGTTACTAGTAAAACAATGTCCACTACGGTGGCGTTCGGTACTAACATTTTGTTACTAGTAAAACAATGTCCTACTTCTACTTCTGTTTTTGGTGACATAATTTAAACATTTTAATACGCTTGAAGAAAAAATATGTTTCTCTTATGTATCAACTATGTATTAATAGATGTACTTACAGTATATTAATATTTATTCATATTTTGGTGTCCAAGTTGTTGCAAATGCATACGGGTGTTTCTCTACTAACGGGAAATCTGCCCATACAAGTTTGTCCAAGGACTTTTTTTTAATTAATAGGGGTTAACACTACTTTAATATAAAGGTACAGTCCAACTCTTCCTCTATTATGAAGGGCCAGTCAAATTATCCAGCAGTATTCATTTTATTTACGATTTACTAAAATATGATTCCAGGGTACTGAGACCCTTGCCCATTGAATTGACTATGTGGAACAAAATTAAAGAAATTATAGTAGATTATTATATTTAAAGTTTTCTATTATTCTCTAGAGTAACATAAATTAACAAAACGCTTTTTAAACAAAAATTACAATTCTCAAAAAAAAAAAAAAATTCTAAATCAAAAAGAAAATGAAAATCAACTTCTACACTTAAAATCTAATATCTGGTTCTTAAGAATTTAAGAATATCTTCAGAATATCAATTTTTACGTTGATTTTTATATTAATTATTCTAAAAACCGCTGCCCAAGGAATCACTACTTCCACATCCAAATTTTTTATCCAAGTCACTCACAACGAAAAAAATTTGTATGTGGAAATAATTGTTTATGGAACTTTAATAATATAATACTTGAAATCCTCTACCCCAAAAACCCATAAAACGATACCCCACATCGGTAGCGGGGTGGGGGTGGTGATGGGGGTGGTAGTGGGGGTGGATGAAGTAAAAAAATATTTTGAGGTTTCTGGTTCTTGTACACACACTAAATCACAATTTTTTTTCATCCCCTATAATAATGGGGTGGGGGTGGTAATGGGGGTGGATAATGCCAAAACTTTTTTTGGGACCTTAGCTTCTCTTGTATATACTAAATACCAATTTTATGGACTCTTACCTGCTTGATTTACCTATTTTCCCCAATTTACTCCCCAACCCTTCGACGGAACAAGATGAAAATATAATCTAGTTCTAGATCTCGTTAAAGTACATATGTGTGCCAAATTTCCAGTCAATATCTCAAACGGTTCCAGAGTAAACGTGCGCACAAAAAAAGTTACAGACAGACAGACAGAATTTTTTTTTCGTTCAAACTTAAAATCTCGACGTTTCGTGATATTCTAAGCCTATTTGAACAATAAAAATTTTTAAAAATTTTTTTGTCGTTACTATACTTCCACTGGATGTGGAAGTAAAACTAGGTAATTATTAATTTATTATTAATTTTTGGCAGAGGGCTGACGACAGGGTGCTAACAAATTCATTAAGAATCGATCGTTATTAAAAAAGTTACAATAATTACGCAATCCACTAGTGGCAAGAGTAGTATATTTTTATTTATAAAATGTATAATAACTGAACAATAATTCAAATCGAGAAAATTAAACCCAAAAAAGCTTACCAGAGAACTGATTTATTGAGTGGTCCCTCCGATTAAAGAACTTATATCAGTTCTTTAATCGGAGAGTGGTCCAGACACGTCTGCTTAGCACCAAAGACCGATTCAATATTAAACAAAATAGCGCCAAAACGTCATGTTTCATTTGTACAAACTTCATGTTGGATGCGTTCCGTTTAGGATAACTACGTGGTTAATCCAGACGTAGATTCGCTTCCAATAGATTTTTAAATGTGGCTGGGGACTGACGTCAAAAAGTGTAGGACAACGTTTTAGCAGTATTTTGAGATGATAATCTTCAAAAAGATCATATAACAATGTACATTGCCAACAACCATTATCATAAAATAGTTTGAGTAATAATAATAATAATAATGAATAAAAAAATATATAATATTTACAACAGTTGGTATCTTTGATTTCAGGTTTGGGACACACCAGGGTACTGACAATTTAACTCTATTTCCATAAAATTTGAAAATTTCGGCAATTTGTATTTATACCTTAGAATATAGGGTCGACATAACTAACCATTTACTTTAATTTTAATGAAAAAAATATTAGTATTTTGTATCTTTTGACATTTAATTTCCTCCGGACACAAATTTTCCCATTAGTAGAGAAACACCTTTACAAAGAAGCAGACAAATTAACTAAAAAAAGTTTTGCTGTTCACGTACAGAGATGCAATAAAATCATTTAAAAAAATATTTAATATAAAAGATCAAAGATACTTTACTTTTTGTCAAATAATTTCTTAAATCAAAAATACGTTTGGCTATAAAAAAAAGTATTTAAATATAAATCTCGAGGGGCGTGCCACTCCCAAAATAACGTACAATAATTATAATTACTTTTTCGATCCCAGTAATAATAAGTAATTAGGGTAATAAAAGGTAATAATAAGTAATTAGGATAATAAAAAGTAATAATAAGTAATTATATCAAGTAATAAATAATAATAAAGAATTAATATGTAATTATAGTAATTTTAAGTAATAAATCATAATAAAAAGTAATTTCTGGTAAAATGTAATTACAATAATATTATCAAAAATATTATTAATAAATTGAATACAAGTATAGAAAGAAAATTACAAGCGTGCCACATGTATATTAAGCGATTTAGTAGTAGGGAAGTATTTTTAAGGTTTTATTTTAAATAAAGAAGTATCTATATAGTGAAACTTTTATGTATTTAATTATTTAATTAATTTAAGTATTTAATTATTTGTATTTTGTCTCGTATTTTGTATAATGTATACATGTATAGATATTTTGTATAATGTATACATTATACAAAATACAAATAATTAAACACTTAAATTAATTAAATAATTAAATACATAAAAGTTTCACTATATAGATACTTCTTTATTTAAAATAAAACCTTTAAAAATACTTCCCTACTACTAAGTCTCTTAATATACTACATGTGGCACATAGTATAATAAACTAGTATTATTTTTTATAGAAATCTCTCTTGATCTCTTCATATTTTTTAATTAGGTATGTTAGTTTTGTCCGTTCATCTTAAATTAAACGGTCCATTTCCAGATAATAAAATGAAATTGGTCCATAGAAAATATAATTTTGTCTCAAAAATTTTCGGTAACCCTGTTATCCGAATTATCCTCAGAGTTATCATTTGAAAGAATTCTTCCAATGTACCACCCGTTATTGTAAAAGACACCATAGTACTTTTCATTCTGTAAATGAACTTTAAAGTTTAAATATTTTCGGTAACACTTGAAAAATTCCTTAGGATTTCCTCGGATTTCCTTCCGGGTGTACACCATATTTCCTTCGCGATTTATCTCTCGGTTTTGTAGCAGTTTAATTACTTAAAAAGTCGCCTCTTTTGGTATATTCTTACTATATTAAATATCTTAGATGACAAGACTATTAAAAATAATTGGTATGTTACCTACATGACTCGATATCACAGTAAATATTTTAATTTAATTTTCATGAGTAGTACCTAACATGTGCCGGCATAAATAAAAAACCGCTGCCCAAGGAATCATTACTTCCACATCCAGATTTTCCATCCAAGTCTCTCACAACGAAAAAATTTTGTATGTGGAAATAATTGATTAAGGAACTTTAATAATATAATATTTGAATTCGTCTACCCCAAAAACCTATAAAACGATATCCCACATCGGTAATGAGGTGGGGGTGGTGATGGGGGGTGGAAGTGGGGGTGGATGAGGTAAAAACATATTTTGAGGTTTTTGTTCTTGTACACACACTAAATCGCAATTTTTTTCACCCCCTTTAATAATGGGGTGGTAATGGGGGTTGGCTAATGCCAAAAATTTTTCTGAGACCTTATATCTTCTCTTATATATACTAAATACCAATTTTATGAACTGTTACTTGCTTGATTTATCTATTTACCCCCATTTACCCGAATGTACTCCCCTCCCCAACCCTTCAACGGAATAAGATAAAAATATAATCTAGTTCCAGATCACGTTAAAATACATACGTGTACCAAATTTCAAGTCAATATCTTAAACGGTTCCAGAGTAATCGTGCGCACAAAAATGTTTACAGACAGACCGACAGACAGAAAATTTTTTTTGCCCAAACTTAAAATCTCCACGTAAATGATTTGAGAAAGTTTTAAACATTTTTTGTCCCTATTTTAAAATTCACGAGCGCGGGGGGAGGGGGGGGGGGGCAAATCTCAACTCAACACAAACCCTCTGTCCTCTTAGTGTGTGCTAGGAATTAAAATTGTTATTGTTTATCCAGAAAAGATTTAATTATTTTTGAAAGTATTTAAATTTTATTTTTATTAAAGCAAATCAAAGATACTTTCTAAAAAGATTTAAATCACAAAATTTTTTTAAATTTTGAGTTATGTTTCAGCGTTTCAGCTCTGTTCACGTAAAAGAACAAGAAGCCTTAATTAAAAGACTCTTTCTAAGAAGTGCAGTCGTTATTACGCCATTTTTGACATCCAATTTCGTAAATTATAGGAATTTCCCAGAGAAATTTCCAATATGCGCGTTGATCGGCCTTTTATAGGGAAGTGATACATACATAGGTTTACCTATAATTTTCAATCACGGGAATACTTATTGTTTTTTCAATGTAAACCTGATATTTGTTATAGCTTCTTTGTTACACAATTACCACTATTATTTTAAGTTACTTTTAATAAACAAGATTTGAAAAAAATAATTTTTTCGTTAAAGTTATTATTTACTACTAGGTAATTTAATATAAATAAATATAATAAATAAACATATTTTTGCAACCAGTATTTCCCGGATCTTAAGTATTTAGTAGGTAGAAGTAGCTGGTATTCCACGAATATTTGCATGAAAAAAATATTATTGGAACTCCGCTATTTTTAATCCAAACATACACGGGATTCACGGGAAAAAAATGTTTTGCATCAAGAATATATTATTTCATGTAGGTACACACAAACAAATAAATTCTTCATAAAAAACAATTGCGTTTGTAGCAAGAAAAAACACTTGCTATAAACAAATTCATAAATTACAAACTTATTATTTCTTGAAACAAAAGTAGTTGTTTTTTATGTAGAATTTACTTGTTTGTGTAGGCATACTTATATGAAATAATATACACTTATTCCGATTTTTTATTCAACACATTTTTCCGTGTATCTACAATCGTGTAACAAAAAAAAAATAGTTTAATTTATTTGCGAAAATGCAAGGAATGATGAGCAACCCTTAATTTTTTATGTTATTATATACCTACTTAATAAGTAATATAACTTTTGTTATTACAATTATCATAGCATTCTTGATTTCCAATTTCGTAAATTATTGGAATTTCCAACATGCAAGTTGACCGGTCTTTATACGCAGTGGCGTAGCGTCACGGGGAACAGAGGGCATTCACCCCCTCCACCCATTTAGATTTGGTGTCCGATCCTTTCCAATTATTACGAAATATTATTGGAAGTACCTTGGCAGTTTGTAGGCCTCTGGTTATCACCATGTATTACAGATATAGCCCAATTTCAATAGGGATTACTATACTATGCTGTTTTATATAGGTATGTTTCAATTTGCAATTAAATATTTTAAGTCTAACAGAAGTTATCGTGTTTACAAGAAAAGGTATACACACACATACATACATACATATACACACACACACATTACAGACTCAAAGAAATTTTTTATTTGATATTTGAGTTCAGTCTGCTATCTGTACAACAAATTTTTTTTCCACGATGATTATTAAAAAAATTTTCAATTTATAATAAATTTATAATAGTTGGAATACAGTTAAAAGATATACAATTCATTACTGATTCAAATTCAAATTCAAATTCTTTATTTGCCTTTTTAGTCCAATCAATGAATGCCCAAAAGGGGATTGTAGAGAACATTTAGGAGGGGAGAATTTTCCTCTTCAGGGATGTGTTGGGTGTAGTTAGGAGGTGAAAATACTAAAAGTCCCCGCCCCTAGCCCCGTCGCTTCACGGGGGGGAGGATGTGGAAATGTTCCTTTTTTCGATTCCTCGCTTATAACTCGGAAACGATGCGTCGTATGGAAAAAGGTAATCTATGCAAAATTAAACGTAATTAAATTTTCCACGAGAATGTTTGTATTCAGTTTCTTCCTATGTGTTATAGTTGACGAGATACTCGCCAGCGAAAATGATTATGATGATTAATAAAAAAAAGTCAATTATGTACCTTGAATATTTCTATCAGAGCTTTTTACCGTGGTCTGCTGATAAATCACAGTCACAAAACAATCTTTATTTTACAACACTTGACGTATTTACTAACGAATATTTTGTCGAAATCCATACATTTCCTTAAATATACAGTGTTACTCACTTAAAATGAAGATACCCTTATAACTTTTTCATTTTGTTTCCAATTTGAATCAAATTTTACTCAAGTATAGAACAAAAGATCTACTTATGACCAGAAGAACATTCGGCTGCTACAAAGGCAAAGCCACCTGCGGTACCAAAATATGCTGAAAAAAATAAAACATTTTGAATGTTAGAAATTCTAAAAAAATGCATCCGATCGGCGCCACAAACGTACATACACCAAAATTTGATTTGGTTATTGATGGGATATTTCTCATACATAAGCTCATCTGGCAAAGGGGATCCTCGGTTTCCGCAATTTGTGGTTTGTGAAATTTGTCAAGACCCTCAATATGATTTTTAATCTTTTTCCTCACATTTTGGTACCGCAGGTGGCTTTGTCTTTACAGCAGGTGAATGATTTTCTGGTCATAAGTAGATCTTTTGTTCTATACTTGAGTAAAATTTGATTCAAATTGGAAACAAAATGAAAAAGTTATAAGGGTATCTTCATTTTAAGTGAGTCACACTGTATATTTAAGGAAATGTATAGATTTCGACAAAATATTACGTTAGTAAATACGTCCAGTGTTGTAAAATAAAGATTATTTTGTGACTGTGATTTATTAACCGACCATGGTAAACCTCTTTGATAGAAATATTCAAGGTACATAAATGATTCTTTTTATTAATTATCCATATTCGCTGGCGAATATCTCGTAAATTATAACACATAGAAAGAAAATGAATATAAACATTCTTGTGGGAAATTTAATTATGTTTAATTTTGAATAGATTACCTTTTTCCGAGTGAAAAAGACTGAAGTAGGCTGTTTTTACTACTTGCATTGGTACGACATGTACAAGATTTCTTATTAAGTTTTTTGACCATAAAATCTATTTGGTGCTCCCAGGTAAGGAGAGGATCTAAGTACACTCCAAGAAATTTCGTACAATCCGGGTTTTTTACACTCTCTAAATTACGGTATGAAAATACCATGTTTGTTGTTTTTTCATTATTTAGTAGCAGTTTATTTGCTGTGAACCAGTTTTGAAAATCTACTGCTTTATTGGCCATATCATGCAGCAAAAACTTTAAGTTATTATCTTTAGTGATTATTGTGGTGTCATCGGCATATAATATAGTACTACAATTTACATTTGCGTAAATTAAGTCATTAATATAAATGATGAACAACACCGGTCCCAATACAGATCCCTGTGGTGCACCGTGACTGATTGGTAAGAGGTCGGAAATTCCTTTATTAAAAAATGTACTCTGTCTTCTATTTATCCCACTTTATTTTATGTATGGATTTGTTGTTTTTCCCCTCAAATTGCTTTGAAACCATAGGACATTTAAATGGCATACGAGAAGACCCATAAATTTCTCCCATTTATTATTTATTACAATTGAAAATAATTGATTAAATTTTCTTCTCGCATTTGCCTATAGATACTTGTTCTTTTACAGATTTTTTCTTTTTGGGGCACATTTATGACTACAGCACAGTGATCTGGCAAATTGGGATCAAGGACTTCTGTTGAATAATCACGAAAATTTACAAATATATTATCTATACAGTTATTATTACGGGTTTTATCGTGAATGGCAGGAAAAAAACCGAAAGAAGCAAAAACATCAGAAACGCTAAAAACTTCCTTTTCTTTCTTGTTAAAATGAACATTAAAATCACCTAGTATAATCACATTTTTACCCTTATTTATTTTCATTAATAGTTTTGCAACACAGTCAGTAAAGATATTTAAATTACCATTTGGAGATCTGATACTATTATCAAATTTTGACAAGGAATTTCTATTGCTGCCAACTCACAATCTAGTTCAATGGACATATTTGTAATATCAGATTGTACAAAAAATTCAGTATTTAATTTTGTCAGGGTACACACCTCTTAGCCTTATTTTCCTACAGAAGTAGCTAGCTAACTTATAATTTTCTATACAGAGAAAATCTATTGTTGTATCATAAAGAAAGGTTCAGGTACGACAAAAATTAATAGAAACATTAATGTAGAAAATTTAGTCAGCTTTAATTTTGCATATAGCCATTTTTTGATTATGGTTAATGGTTTTCGAGATATGAGCGAAAAACAAAAAAACCGGGACCTTCTTCGCGCCCCCCTGCACCCCCCGCACTCCCCATATTCGGGGACTTTTGGTATGTTTACCTCCTAAATAGTCCAAACACAGCACTCAAGTCAAAAATTTTGATCTAGGCATTTCCCTCTAGAAACCATTCATTGACATGACTATGTGGAAAACTTTGACTTTTAAATGTTCAATTCTAGGAAAATGAGACTATGAAGGAATTTATAGAGAATTTAGTTCTGAACAAAAAAATGTCTACCCGTTTTTGTTGCGCCATCAATTATTAATGGTTCGCGAGATATTTGCGTTTGAACTTTTCGCAAACGTCAACCACCGCCGAACCTGCCAACTTGGTAAAATACTCAGGAAGCACACTTTAGAAAACAAAAAAATTGACTTATGCTCTTTTTGCACACGGTCAATAAACGGTACGGTTACCTCAATCAGCAGCTTTAGGACGAGAGAGACGCGGCGGGCGGGAAATCGAACGAAAGAGACAGACATATCTGATTTCCGTGTAAAAGACAGAGACAAAGATTCCGGTAGGGTCTAGAGCCTACGTCACCTGTAGACACTACAGGCATCTTTGTCTCTGTCTTTTGCACGGAAATCAGATATGTCTGTCTCTTTCATTCGATGTCCCGCCCCCCGCGTCTCTCTCGTCCTAAAACTGCTGACTGAGGTAACCGTACCGTTTATTGACCGTGCTTTTTGCATTACGAATTCACTTTTTTTATCTATTGATTGGGCTACTTGTAAAGTAAGAAATATTATATAAGTAATGAAGGAAAAAAATTGTGTAAATATTTCGTGCAAAGACGAGATTACCTTCTCCCACCGTTTTCGAGGGTGCTGAATTCGATGGAATTGGTGGAAGAAGTTTTTGACTGCCTCAACCTCCTGAAACGGCCAAAACCACCCCTTTTATGGGGTTCCCTTTATGTTTTCATATATAAACAAGTCTGGGGAATGATTTATCGACGAGTATATATTTAAAATAACATGGAAGGGGGTTATACAGTGAGTGGAATCCAGACAGCAGGCCTAGGGGGGGTGGAAAATAATTTTTTTTCAAATTATTCGGTTCAAACGCGTATCCCCCGTTTTCGGGGTCGCTGATCACGGGGCTAGACCACTTTTTTTATGTGGCTGTGTCATTAAACAAAAAAAGTCAAATATTTTTAAAAAAAAATTTCTGCTATGAGTGATTTTAAATATCGTGGAAATTGGTTCTATATACATCTAAGAATGTGTTAAAAAAAAATTCCGAGTGGCAACAACTTTGACTTAAATTTGGTTGTAGGCCACCGTTTATATGTTATACAAACATATTTTAAAAACCTGAAACATTTATTTGTCTCTTACATGATATTCAAAAAATATTATTAATGTTGAAAAAACGTTACCTATAAATCTATTTTCTTGCTGCTGTGGGTAATAATAATTAATTAATTTTGTTTTTGATAAATGATGTATCGTTGTGTTGTATTTTGTATTTTGTTGTATTTTTCAGTTTTTTAAATTATTTTTTGTATTCACAATAACGGTCTTTGTTTTAAAAACAGTCGCCAAAAATTGTTGCCCCCTCCACTCCTCGGACTACGCTACGGCACTGGGTAGAGGTATGTAATAATATACCTATAATTTTCATTACAGAATTACAAAACTATTTAGGTACTTATTATAATTATACCTAATAAGTAACTATAAGTAACTTTTAATAAACAGGCGAAATATCAAATCATACATAGATAGGTTCCTAGAACATTTTTTAAAGTTATTTTTTTTAATACTAGATAAGTACCCTAATTTATAGCTATCCAATAAACATATTTTTGCCGCCAGTATTTTCCCGGAAGTATTTATATTGGGTGGTAGGTGGCATTCCGCGAAAATTTGCATGAAAAAAATATTAGGTTGGAATATTACAGCATACAGCATCAACACATTGAACTAGGTACCTACCTGTTATTTATTTATTTTAGCGATTATGGGTACATTTTTAGTGTATCGTATATCTATTTTCCTAGGTAGGTACTTTAACATTTTCACTTAATCTTAGTCTAAAAATAGCTTACACCTCGATAAAAAACAACTTACCATCGTAAACTAACCGTCGTCATAAACAATGCTGGTAGTACGACGAAAGTCAATGTTAATGCGAAATACAGTCCATGTCCACTAACTGAATAGAAATATAATAAAATGCAGGCTAGAACTAAATCTAGGACATAGGTTATAATCGATAAAGCAATACAAACAGCATAAAACATTCCGAAACGTCCACTGTCCGAAAATTTGTCAGGAGAATCATTTTGTTGTTTCAAATTTTCTATTCGTGCAAGAGATGGATCTCTTGAAAATCGCACCACCGTGCAATCCTCAGCCATTTCATAATACATCAAACAAATCACAACACCGTACAGAAAACATAGCAATAAGATTGTCTGCGAAAGTGCACTTTAAATTGAATAACAATAAAATTTTACACACACTAGATTTAACCAATTGCACAATTAGTCACTATTTACTATTTCATCGAACGGTGGGATTTCCTAATAATGATAAATTATAATCGCTTGACGTACTTATTTTCCGTTTCAATTAAAAAAAGTTGTAACCTCAAAACTTCACCACCACCATCTGACGCAAACTACTAACTCGTACACGTCTCCTCGTCTGTCGTCTCCGACACTCCGACATAAACACACAAATTCACAAACACAAGTCGCCACTAGCCAGTGGCGGTAGTGAAAATAATTTTGACAAGTGGCACCAAGGCGCATGCACACAGTGGTTGGTTGATGTAAAATTAGCATAAGTAACCTTTTTAATTTCAATGCTATTTTTATGACATAACATAAAAATTAAATCGATTAGATAATATGATCCTTCAGTTTATTACATTATCTAATATATAAGTTTATACAATTGAATTTAGGTAATAAATTATGAAAATTGATTGTGCAGTCCGATTTACAGGGACTAGGTTGCTTCGTTATGACTTATAACGACCAATAGAGACGGCATGCGGGAATACGTCATCTGTATGCTAATATCTCCGATTAAAGAACTTATATCAGTTCTTTAATCGGAGGCTAATATTGAATTAGCAAAGGTTTGTTTGCGGCTGCAAATACAGATCGCGGTATTATTTTAAATTGTTCTTAGAAATAAAGTGTCTCTGCTGCATTTAAAATCGGAAAAATATTTAGATACCTAAATATTCTATAGAACTTAAATCAGAATTTTTGACTGGCCTGTTCATTATGGATATTTCTTGGAGGGATTAATGCATTATCAGTGTGAATTTGAAGTCCAAGCAGTAAATATTTGGATCTGTGGAGCTTTACACATAATTATATGACTTAAGTCATATAAGTATTACATATTCAAATATCCATCTCTACCGGGTGTAACAGGATTATGGTACACCCCCCCTTTTCTCCTTTAGTTTTGAAGATAATTGATTGAAATTTGGGATATCCTATATACATAATAAGCACACTTTTTGACATATGTGATTTTTTTTTCACTTCCGGTTTCGCCGAAAGTTACACTAATTTTCGATTTTTAAATGGAATACCCTGTATATTATTGCATTTTTGAATTCTGCATAATTTTCTGAATCTAATAACGATACCAAATAAGTGACATTTCAAACGTCAATATTTTTTATAATATCATTTTTAGTTTTCTATTTAAGTGTGCCATGACGGTTCCGATTTATTCTAAATGACCCGTGTAAGAAAAATCGAAATCCCGTCAAAAATACTAAATTACGTGATTTATGAACAAATAAAGTTCATCAAAATGGTTTTTGGGCAAAACTCAATTTTTTCAAATGGACCATATCGGTATACTGTGGTACCATTTATTAGTACTATTAATAAGTTTATTCATATGTCATATTAAAATATGTGCGATAAATACAAACAAAATTACAGCTAAAAGAAAATAAGAAAATACAATTTTGTTCTAATTAAATGTTAAGAAGTAACTAAAGTGTGGCTCTGAGAACAAAATAAAATATTTAGCTTATCAAACATTTGTTTATTTATCGGTGTTTTTATTATGTCTTTAAAAATTGTTTAAAATTCTTGTTAATTGTGTTCAAAATGAGGCAAATTTATACAAGAGATGAAAAAGTGGACATGTTAATTATTTATGGGGAATGTAGAAAAAATGCCGTAGCTGCTAGACACCTTTATGCCTAATGATATCCTGATAGACAATGTCCAGCGAGAAATTATTTTAAAGCCCCCCCCTTAAGCAATGCATATAGGGTCTAAAATCACACAAACTATAATGCCCTATCTAAATGCTTACCTTACTTGGTATCTAAATTATTTGGGCCAAATAAAACATCCATATGTATGTATTAGAGTGGGCCGAAAAAACACTTTTTTTTTTTAAATCGGTATACCTCAAAAAAGTTGCCTATCGCCTAGCTAAGCAAAATGAAAAAAAAAAATTCAAATAAAAAAATATCTTCCGTTCGCGCATGGCGCTCAAAGTTTTAAAAAATGTCGAAATTTTGCTTTTTTTGATTAATTTTTTATAATTGCTAAACTTAATACTATAACTAAGCGCTATAGGTCCTAATGTGAAGTTTAGGGTATAGGGAATACGAAAAAAAATTAAAACCCTAGAGGCATGTAACATTTTAAAATAAAATATATCAAATGACGAATTTCATCATTAGGTTTTTATAAACTCACGTACACTGTATGTGTTAAAATGCTACATGCCTCTATGGTTCAAAATCAAAACCAGCAAACATTTCACAGATGGTCCAAAGATACTTTTTGAAGCTATCAGAACATCACGGTACCTAAATGAAAATTTATTGCAAGTTATCAACCCAGTGATTGAGCGAAACGCTTTATTCGCTCATCCCGAAAATTTGATTCTTGCCATGACAGTGGATGAAACAAGACCTATCAGGTCTGGGACTACGCAGACTACTGAAAGCTCGATCACTTTCCAAGGGAAAGACCATTCGAAATTTCACCACGCCAAAACTAAATTTTGAAGCAACAGACTATGTCGATATGATTTGGTGCTTCTCCTCCACTACTAAGAAAAATTACGGATGAGGACATCATAAAAATGATAAAGACAGACACATCGCCGCAACCAGATTTCCAAAGTTTCCCTTGTCATACCCAAGCGGTTGAACGCTGTGTCAAACTTGTGACTGAAGTATCTCAAAAAGTGTGTGGCGCTGACGCAAGAGACGGATTAATACGAACTACCCTCTTGTCACGAAGTATTATGCCCGAATTTTCCCAAAAATCAAACTTTAAAGTGATTGATTAATGATTATTGAATAAAGAAGTTGAAAATAAAAATATGTTTATCATTTATATAGACTGAACATAAAATTGATAAGCTACGAAATATAGCCGTTTTTAGAGAAAATCCAGTTTTTTGAGCATTTTGCACTAAATATTTTCGATTTAAGGGTTTTAATTTTTTTTCGTATTCCCTATACCCTAAACTTCACATTAGGATCTATAGCACTTAGTTAGTATTAAGTTTAGCAATTATAAAAAATTAATAAAAAAAAGCGAAATTTCGACATTTTTTAAAACTTTGAGCGCCATGCGCGAACGGAAGATATTTTTTTATTTGAATTTTTTCATTTTGCTTAGCTAGGCGATAGGCAACTTTTTTGAGGTATAGCGATATAAAAAAAAAGTGTTTTTTCGGCCCACTCTAGTATGTATGCATACATTGTATTCAAATAAATAAGTTTACTATAGATTATTATTATTTCAGCCCCTCCCCCCCCCAGAACGAAAGCCTGGTTTTATTATAAAATACATTATGAGTAGGTTGATTTTTTTTCTAAAACAAAAATAATAGTTAATTTCGAAATCTCAACTTTGAAAAAATATCGGTAAAAAAACATTTCCTTTTGTAGGTCAAAGTAATTTTTGCGGCCAGGACTTTGAAAAAAGAAAAAACGAATGATAAAAAAAAATTTTCTTTTGACATAGTCACCAAAAAAAGTCAGCAGCCAGACCCCAATTCAAGCGTCGAAGTTACAGGCTTATTAAATTTGTAAACAGCAAATAAACAGAATTAAATTCGTAAACTAAATAAAAACTTTATCTCTTTTAACCACACCTTTTTTAATCCCACAGATAACTAAGATACAATTTTATTTAGTTTATTTACTGTTCACAAATTTAATAGGCCTATAACTTTGAAAAAAACAAAAAATCAACCTACCACACACTTTTGTGTTTTTTATTCATATAATTAAGTTTACTTTACTCTTCTAAAATTTGAACATAGCAGGATACCTCGTTACGCCATGCCCACTACTACCATGATCTTCTCTGACTCTGGTCTGGAGGGCCCCGACAACACGATATGATTTTCTCTGACCCTGACCCTCACCACAGCATTTCAGCCTAGGGGCTCCCACAAACCTAAATCCAGCCCTCTGTAAGGCAGCTAAAATTCTTTAAACCCTTCAAAAAACTTCAGGGCATTTAGTAAAATATTTAAATTGTGACGTCTACGTGAAAGCAGTGCAAAACCTTTCCTCAACTCATGACTTTTGGAGAATGCAGCACCTAACCTATCGACTTATTTGCAAAAATGACCTACCTACTTAGTAGGTAGATCTATATAGATAGATCTATAAAATTGTCTACATCCAGTTTTAAAGTATTTCACGTTGTTTTCTAGATATCAACGGCGAAAGCTTAAAACAATAATTTTCAATAGTTCCTTACAATGATCGCAAAATAAAGGTTTTTTTTCTTAAAGGTTACAGTGCTAAGAATCCACTGTACTAAGCTTGAACTTATATATTATACCCCATAGTCACGTTAACCCATTAGTCCCGTTCCTCCCAAGAAGATAAGTGTATAGCTGATGGGAGCCCTGCTTATCTCTTCCGGAGTCACAAGCGGTTCACTGAAGTGTGAGTTTCCTCATCTTCATCACATATCCTGTATTCAGGATTGTCCCTCACCTCTGTGTTGTTAGATGTTTGATTAGTATGCAGCATTCAGTTAAGATGACTACTGTGCATCTCAGTTGTTTTTCTGGTCAGCTTTAATATTCATTTTCTTATTTGAAGTAACACAGAATCAGGGCCGGTGGAAGGGGTGAAACAGCGAAGCAGATGTTTCTGGTGGCATTTTTTAAGGGCGGCATGATTATTACCTTTTTATAAATATCAGAAATTCAAAATTGCACAAAAATCTCAAAAAAACATTTTTTGACCCCGAATGGGTGTTTTATTGTGGAGCGTTACACATTCTAATCCGTACTCCGTACTTATTCGTTTACTCGTACTAAACATGTCAACGCCGCGCTGGCCGTCTGCCACTTTTGTCTCAAGAACAAGGAATAATTTCAATTTCGAGCAAAATACGACTGCTACAGCGCACAACGTGGTGACTTAAAAGATGAAATGTGACAATTGGTAAATTTTGACTTTTTTAAAGTTAATTCATTTAAACAATAATGAGCGCACAAATCCATTACATATGCTTAATTATTTAGAAATCAACGAATTGAGCGAAAACTCCCCTTACATCGTAGTGTCTTTAAGAATTCCTGTGTCTGGCCAATGGAGAACGCTCATTTTCAAAATTAAAAATTATAAAAAATTATTTACGATCAGCCATGGCGCAGGAACGGTTAACAGACTTAGCCATTCTTGCTATCGAGAAAGACATAACAAATAATTTGGTTTACGACGATATTAATGAAAAATGTAAAAAAGTTGATACGTAATATATGTAAAGATCCCGTTTTGACATTATTTAGTTTCTTTTTTGTTTTTATTGAATATTTTTTATTTTTGGTTTTATTGGAATATCTATCTGTTTTATTTTTTATAGAATGTTTCTTATAATTCCTGTTTGTATTTTTTGCTAAAATATTTTTTAATTTATTTTTGTCTATTGGAATGTTTCTTTTATTTTTTATAAGTTTTTAAATTTGTCCTAACAGTAGTAACTTGTAAATGTTTTTTCTAAGAACGGCAAGCAAATATTTGCTTCAGGTGACAAATACCCTGGCGCCGGCACTGCACAGAATAAAATCTTTGAAATCATTAATGGTTTAAAAAATAAGTATTCCAGTAGTGATGATAATATAAGTAATAATATTATGTTAAAAAAAATCTGCTGATACATATAGTTGAACCTTTGACTCGTGTAGTAAATCAGTTTTTGAGGAATGGCATTTTTCCGTCAACACTAAAGACAGCCGTTTTGAAACCTCTATACAAAAAAGGTAATGAACTAACAACAAACAAAAAAAAAAAAATAAACTCATATCAAGAAAACAAAATCAACAAAATTAATATCACAAGACAGGAACATATATAGAAAACTGAAAGAACTTGTTGACCAAAGATAAAATTAATTACAAAATAGTTACAAATGTAAACATATACAAAAAAACCTTAAAATCTAATTACATATACTATAAAAATGTTTCATATGCACTCTAAGAACTAATTAGTATTTTTTTTAACTTTGCCGATAGAACACGCTATTTCGTCACTTATTTTACTTTTATCTAGTAGGTGTAATATATCATTTTCAACATACATTAGTAACAAAGTGTATTGTATTTGCAGAAAGCCAACTTCCTTCAGGTTTCTTTAATTTGGAAAAAACTCTTTCGCATGTGACTTGCGTGCAGGATAAAGTTAGGACATATTTATACACAACATAAAGGGTATTAAATAAACCTGACAGAGTATAAATTCACTAGAACCTGAAAAGCACAAGAGAAGCACTGGGTGCAATTATATCCATTTTGGTGAATATTATTTTTCACCCAATCAAAAAATTCATCTCTTCATTGTCAGTCACAGAATCCACTGTTCTTCGCTACATTTCCCCGAACTTTTTCCTGCATTCAGCTGTCAAAGCATCGTATTGATCAGCAAATTGTTTTAATCCTACCAATATCTCTATTAACATCAGTCAGTTCATTAAGCTTAATAAACGTGTTTCCAGAAACTCTGTAATATCACAAAAATTGGAAATATCCTTAAATTTTTCTGGATTTAATCACGCACAATCCTTCTGAAGGTCTTCATTAGGTGCAAATCTCTCTTCAATGCTGGTTAAAGTACTATCAAGTATACTAAAGAAGGTATTTATTTTAAAATTTTGCTCTGGTGTAAAATTACCGGATTCTGAAGCGATTTGACTAGGCATTTTTTTTTCTTACACTTACACTTACACTTTGTTTTTTTAAATCATTTTCAAAATATATTAAAAGACCATTGCTAAAAACTTCATTAAATTCAATAGCTAGTTTTTTACTTTTAATTCGGAATGGGCCCCTTGGCGTGATGAGCTCCTCACGATTGCGAGTCAGGGGGCCTGGCCAGTCCGACTATAATCAATAAGTCAATCTAAAATAAATTTTTTGAAGCTTTTTGGGGAAGCGCATTAAAAACTTTTTGTCCAATGTAATGATAATTTCTTTGTCCTATAGAACGTTGTGCTTTTAGTAAAATCAGGTGTTCGTTAACTCTAAATCGTGTGCAATTGTCATGTGTACCAATATTAACTAGTAAATTGTATTTTGCTAAGCAAGTAATGGCAGATTTATAAAATATCTTTTTTATACTTAATATTCGATACTGTTGATACATTAATTCAGAAGGATGGCGTGAATACAGTTTAAATATTATTTTAAAGATTCTTTTTTGTGCTACCGTCTAGTGGTCTAATTGTCGTAGAATAAGGTATTGTTTGGATGTCTTCACAGCTGCCTTATTCCCTCCTCTCCAGCCAGGTATGTATACCCTGAAGGTTTTTCTGAAGTTGTGGTTTGTGCTAATTCTATCTGATTGCCGTTTGTTTTCGGCTTGGATGCCGCTAGCAGTGCTTCACTCTCCATGACTAAGTTTAATGGGGGTAGGCAGAGTAGTGCTTCCATGGGTGCAGTAGGCATTGTTGACATTGTGCCCATTATCCTTAGACAAATTAGTCTTTGCACCTTTTTTAGTATAAACTTAAAGCCTCCCATTTTCCAGTTTTGTACCAACAGATCAGGTGGCATAGGTTGTTATTGATACCATAGTACATCCAGTACATATCATTTTTTGCTGTAGGCTCTAGTTCTTACCATTTTTCTGCAGATCCATAAGGATGGCATAGCTTTGGTAGTCATATTGTCCTATAATGTGTTTTAAAGTTTAATTTAGGATCTAGTATCAGTCCCAAATTTTAAATTTATTGCACACCAGTTGTTCTTTTCCCTGGAGATATAATTTTCCGGGGTTGAGTTTCCTTTTTTTTTGTGGTTGCACAAACACTATGAAAGTTTCAACCTGTAACAAATTAGTTCTTTTTACTGGCAGGAATTTTTCTAATTTTGCCGGTCAAATTTTTATATTGTTATGTATTATAATAGACATCATGGTTGGCATTTGCAGAAACTTTGTGATCTGACACCCCGTCAGGTTACAGCCCAGACGACACAGAACATTTTATAGTGAAACCTATAAAAACTTGCAAAATGAATAAATTTTTTTAATGAGTTCGTGAAAGTGTGTAGAATAATATCCTGAAGAGTTTACATTCCGCTCGGATGCAGAACATAAAAAAAAAGTGAAAAAACATTTTTTTTCTCATCTATTTTTTCAAAATTTTCAAATTGTCAGGGTGGGAAAAATAAAAATACAGGTGAATAGACCACGTATTTATGAACAAAAAATGGCCTAATAAAATTTATCGCTAAAAAAATAGTGAAGTAACTTTGTCACACTGTGCAGCCAAGCTCACGTTTAAATGCATACTATTACTTCAGTAAAATAGAATTAAATTTGGACCAAACCCGGAACAAATTTGTAACAAGCTAATTTCTTCGGGATTGTATTCTATGGCTATCCAGGAGTCTCTGACTGAAAATCCCAAAAAATCCGCCATACAGAAATGAAGAAAAAATACGCCGCCATGTTGAAATTAGGCACTTTTTCCTTTAATTGGTAATAGCTCACACGGATGACACTTTATGAAAAAAAAATAAAGAGGCAAAATTTTGAGAGAAGGAGTTTAAGCTTCAGTATGGCATAAATCGCTTAAATATTAACAAAGGTATGGTTGTCAAAATGATGAGATTCTTATAAAAAAAGGGTATTTTTTTGTATTTTAAAACCGTAAAAATGTAACAATACTAAACAATAACTTTTGTTGGTAATACTAATTAAACTTGGTTAAACTTGGTTATCTCAAAACGAATTTTTAGCATTAGCTTCAAATAAAGATCAGTTAATTAAACTTCTAACATCAAATTTTTCCCAAAACAATATCACAGTCAAATGTATGGATTTAGATGCTGATTATTTAATTGTAAAAACTGCTATTGATTGCTCAGCTGATATGTGTATAATTGTGGGTCAAGATACAGACTTAATAATGTTACTCATTGAACATTGCAAAACAAAAAATATGTACATGATATATGTGATCTGGTGATGGAGGTAAATCTGATTAAATACAGACAAGAAATAGCCGAAGCAAAAAAAGAGGCAAACTCAAATTATATCTCAAATCAAATAATATAATAAAATCTTCTTGGGAGGTGATAAACTCTAATAGAAACAAAGTAAGTGGCTTGAGGGAAACAGTCTGACCTAGACCCAAATGAGCTGAACATCCATTTCGCTAACGTAGTTGATAATATGATATTAACCTTACCAGAAAGTAAATTAACACCAGCAGAATATCTCGAAAAACTAGATCTAAACCGTAATAACCTTAATTTTGCTTTTAGAGAAGTAACTTTTATAGAAGTAAGGGATGCAATAACAAATCTCAAAAACAAAACAAGCAAAGACATATATGACATTAATATCATCTTAATAAAATCCTTAAAAGACGTACTTACTAGTCCAATTACAAAATTAATAAATCTAAGCATAAAAGAAGGGGTATATCCATCATGTTTAAAACTGTCAAAAGTGATACCTATTCTGAAAAAAGGACAAGTAAAATGATGTTGAAAACTATCGACAAATTACATTAATTCCCATAGTGTCTAAAATTTATGAATATCTGCTGAAAGTGCAATTATATGACTACTTTGAAAAAAACAAATTCCTTACTGAGTCCCAGTATGGATTTAGGACTAATAAATCAACTACTCTTGCCATATTAGATCTGCTTGAGTACATATCGGAGGGCCTCGATGGGAAGCAATATGTGGTAACCACATTCTGTGATCTTTCGAAGGCCTTCGATAGTGTATCTCATAGAATATTGATACAAAAATTGGCCTACTATGGGTTAAACAAAAACAGCCTAAATATTGTAGAAAGCTACCTATCGGAGAGAAAACAAATCACCTATTTCAATGGTAATACATCGGATTGGGTCAATATGAAACATGGCGTGCCCCAGGGCTCCATCCTGGGCCCACTCCTATTTTTGATATATATCAACGATATAAATACAGTTGTCGAGGATATAAAACTAGTACTATATGCAGATGATACAACATATTCGAACTCGGAAAATGATTATGACATATTAACAGCAAAAGTGCAAGAAAACATATCCAATTACAACGACTGGTTCACTGCAAATATATTATCGTTAAACAATACAAAAACAATAAATATGTGTTTCAGCCTAAAACATCATAACGATAAATATAACGACAAAATAAACAATCCAGATGAGGTGAAATTTTTGGGTGTATACTTAGACCCCTCACTAACATTTGAGAATCATATTAGTCACACGGCAAACAAGTTATCAAAAAACATTTTTATCCTAAAAAATTTAAAAAACATAGTATCACAAAAAATATGTTTACAGGCATACCACGGTTTGTTTCAGTCAGTGTGTTATTATGGTATCTTGAGCTGGGGGCATTCTTGTCATGCAGAGAGACTCTTTGCACTGCAAAGACGTGCTGTAAGGGTTATTGCTGGGCTCGGATACAAGGAAGATGTTAGACATAAATTTGTAGAATTAAATATCCTAACAATACCTTGTCGGTATATTTATGAATGTCTTTTATTTGCTTATCACAACAAAGATGAATACCCAAAAAATAATTATTATCACGAACATGATACTAGATTAAATAATAATATACACCTACAATACCTTAGGTTAAAAAGAACAAAAATAGCATCAAACTATTACAGCCCCTTATTTTTTAATAAACTTCCACAACATATAAAAACATTATCATTAAATAAATATAAATTAACCATCAAAAAGATGTTGTTAGAAAAAAGTGTTTATAATCTTCAAGAATTTTTAGATAGTAATAACTTATTTTAAACTGTTCTATTGTGTATGTACTATAAGTTGCTTTTATATTATTATATTTTAATATACATATATAAATATATTTTTAAATTATCCGGCTGAGCTCTTGAAGCATAGCATTGTTTGTTGACTTGTGCAATAATCTATTATTAATAGCATTAATAAATGATTTGATTTGATTTGAAATAAAGAATATCTGGTAAGTTACGTTCAGAACTAAGTGAGAATGTAGTAAAAAATATTCTATTTACATATACCTTCTCCGGATGCGATATCACCTCTGCATTTTATAAAAAGGGCAAAAAAACAGTATTTTCAATTTTAGAAAGTAATATTGACCTAAGTACCAGCCTATTAATTTTCAAAAGTAAATTTGCTGAAGCAAATTAGCTTGCGGTAACTTGGGAAGAATTTATTTTAAGATGGTATAGCAGTAAGAAAACTAATAGTTTAAATGATTACAGGTTCGTTAAGCAAAATATTTTTCAACGCTCCGATCTAACAACAGTTCTTCCGGCAACATCCAATGCCACTAAATATCATATTTATAGAGTATATTGGCAAATTCAAGTCTGGTTAGGCAACAATGTTAATCCAGAGAACTGGATATTAAAATACAAAAAGTAAACTATTTTTATATAAATCTGTCCTTTTGACAACCGTAACTTTGCTAATATTTAAACTATTGCAAAAAACTTTAGACCACATTAAAACTTAGCTCTTTCTCTCAATATTTTGTCTCTTTACTTTTTTTCTTAAAGTGTCATCCATATGGGCTATTATCGATTAAAGGCAAAAAGTGCCTAATTTCAACATGGTGTCGCATTTTTTCTTCATTTCTGCACGGCGAATTTTTTGGGATTTTCAGTCAGAGAGTCCTGAATAGCCATAGAATACAATCCCTAAGAAATCAGCTTGTTACAAATTTGTTCAGTGTTAACTATTAATTTTACTGTATTATATGGGACCTCTAAAAATTCTTAGCTGTTCTAACGAGCAAAATAAAGCTTTTTTTTCTTTCTGATAACATATTTTTAACATTTTTCTTAGTGAATAGGAGGATAAATAGTGAGTATGGAGGGAATATGTATTATTATGAATGCATACACAGACACCACACATAGTCGCATATTACAGGTACACCTATCCACATTTCAGCTATATCTACATTTGTTAATGTATTGGAAAAGTTCCAGAATTTATACTCAAAACTGTAGAGAGTTATAAGGGTAAGATCGTGAACATCGCCATTTCGGATCATGATGGGATTTATCATATTTTCGAAAAAATGCATACAAGTAAACGAATCTGTGTTTGAACATTCGAGAAGTATACATATTTTCCGAAATAGTGATATTTTATTTGTTCCACTGGGCCAATTTCTCGACAAGTTACAACCTCTAATATATATATTTATCAAAAAAAATCATCAAGCAAGGAAATTAAAATAAAGAGATATACTTTCTTTTTGAATCCACATTACTACAACTTAATAAACCATAATAATAATCATGAAGTGTACACACTTTTTAACAGTTCTCAATGAAGAAAGAATTTTTTTGAACAGCCTTTATTTTTTTCTATATTTTTTATTGCGACGATTGAGTTTGGGCATGATAATAAATATATATGTATATTTTTCCCATCCATCCTTTGCTTGTATTATTTAAAACAAAAAAGCATCGGAAAGCTACAATTTCCATCGTTTAAATGAACCAACATCGATGACCAACATTCATATAGATTCAACAAATTCTGATTTAGTGGTATGTAATTCAGTGCTTCGGTGTCACAGTCATGCGTATACAAGCGCGCGCGCGCACGGATTTCGCTCCGAGTTATAAAGTTACTTGACTATTTTTTTTTTTTCGGGAATACCGTGGCTTTAGCGATAAATTTTGTTAAGACATTTTTTGTTCATAAATACGTGATCTATCCATCTGTATTTATTATTTTTTCCTAGCTGACTTAATTTCACAATTTTCAAAAAATGGACGAAAAAATTTTTTTTCACTTTTTTTTTATGTTCTGCATCCGAGTGAAATGTAAACTTTTCAGGATTCTATATGCTTTCACGAACTTGTTAAAAAAAAAAAAATATTCATTTTGCAAGTTTTTGAAATACCTTCATTGACTGGGCTATTAAATAAAGATGTGTTTATATTCTTGAGCATAATTGACAGAATTTAAAGTTGGCTTAGACACAAATAAAATATAGTGTCATTTTAATGACATATAATTACCATAAACTTATGTCTCTATTAAAAATGAGTTCTAGTATTTACGTAACCCGTAGATTTATGGGAGAGTTGCATCACAATAGATCTAAATATTGGTTAGAAAGAATAGGAACCCGTGAAATGGTTGGTTTTGGTATGAATGGACAGCCAATGTATGTTGATAGACCAGATTATCCTTTCCCTGCCCTTAGATATAAGGAAACTACTCCTGAAATTCAGGCAGTATACGAAAAACAAAAAGGTGACTGGAAATTACTCTCGTTAGCAGAGAAAAAGATGTTGTATAGATCAAATTTCGGTCAAACGTTTGCAGAATTTCAGTCTCCTTTAGGCGAGTGGATGGCGGTTGTCGGATATGGTCTGATATGTTGCTGCGCTGGAGTTTGGCTGTTCATTTTTTTGAAACTATGTGTATATAGCGATTTCCCGGATACCTTTAAACGTTCAGCTTGTAGGGCTCAAATGAGGAGACAGATAGATATGCAGGTCAATCCGATTCAAGGGTTGGCTTCGGAATGGGATTACGAAAAGAATGATTGGAAAGTTAAAAAATGGAATACTCCACCCAATCCTTTTATTAGATGTCCAGGTGACACGAATTTCTAGATCATTAAAAGGTTTAGTACATTTTTCAGCACGTTTTGATTTGAAAATTGTGTACACACTTATACTTATTACCATATTACATATTTTAAGGTAGGTAGATATGTTCCAAAATAAATTTATATTTTCCATGGAAAACTTTATTTTCATTGACTAACTTACATCATAATTTTTAACTAAAATAGGTTAGTTGGAGGTTGGAAATATTCATATTTTTGCACAGATTGAAAGCATTACTCACCCTTTGCCATTTAAAACTACTCGAAAATAAACGTAAACACACCACATATAGTAGACAATCCCCAAATCGAAAGCCAAGGTTGTCCAGAAAGGGGTTACAAATTAGGAAAAACTCAAGATACATCCATACCCACCGACATTGTCAGTGCCGAGACTGGGGATCAAACCCAGTACATGATAGACATATTCACCAAAATACGCTTTAGCCGATTAAGCTACCATGCCAGTTGAACTAAATATATTGTAGTATTTGATGTGTTCCTCTGATTTCACCTGAATACCATTCTATTTAAATACTTTTACTTAGGTAGCCATCAGTTTTATTTGTGAAGATTGTATTTGTTACATTTTATACTAGCTTATGCTTACACTCACGTGAATCCTCCACAATTTCACACCATCTCTCCTACACACTTCCGATATAAGTAGCCTATTTTCTCAATTGGAAAGATGTCTATAGCTACACATGTGCAAAATTTTATTTTGAGACTTTTTGAGTTATAGTGAAACAAACATAGGTATATTCAGATAAGGCTTCCAATCAAAGCAAAATAATTGCAGTGGCAGTGAAATATATTACAATGCTACCATTTTAGTTTGCAAAATAGTGCATCTTTTTGAAGAAGTGGGGTCCGTGGGGGACAAAATAATTTGCAAATATTGTTTTTGTCATTTAACCCAAAAACTAAAAAGATGGAGAAAAACTTTCTGCACAAAAAACAAAGTGCATACAATTTTCTACAATTTTGTTCCTATACAATATTTGGATAGGAGTTACCATTTTCCATATAAATGATTCAGCCCTTAAAATAAAATATAAAATTCAATATAAAACGTAATACTACGGGAGCCACCCAAACTGTCCATGCACCCCCCGATCCTTGGGGACAATTTTTTCATAAAGATTAAAGCCTAAGGAACAATTTAAGCCAGGCCCCCCCCCAAAAAATGACTGTACTTTCAAAATGGCGTCCGTTTAAAAAAAAATTGCAAATATTGTTTTTGTCATTTAACACAAAAACTAAATAAAAAAGATGGAGAAAAACTTTCTGAACAGGAAACAAAGTGCATAAAATTTTCTACAATTTTGTTCCTATACAATATTTGGATTGGAGTTACCATTTTCCAGATACCATTGTTACCATTTTCGAAATAATGTTAATAATATAAAGTTATATTAAACGCCTTACAATAATTGTCAGTTATTTCCTCTAAGTGATTTACCGATATATGAATTTCCATGTTTTCTTAGTTTCGGACTCATTTATCTGGAAAAGGGTAACTCCTATCAAAATATTGTATAGGAACAACATTTTAGAAAATTTCATGCACGTTGTTTTTTATGAAAAAAGTTTTTGTCCATCTTTTTTAGTTTTTGTGTTAAATGACAAAAACAACATTGGCAACAGTTTTTTTTACCATTTGGCCGCCATTTTGAAAGCACAGCCAGTTTTTTTTACATGTCTTAAATTGTTCCTTAGGCTTTAATCTTTATGAAAAACATTGTCTCCAAGAATGGGGGTGGTGCACGTACAGCAAAGGAGGGCTCCCCGACTACTTGTTATGATAAAAAATTTTAATCCCAGTGAAGATGTAATTTTTGTTATCATTGCTGCTGGGAATATTTCGCTTTGGTTTGAGGTATCATTTATATTTTATTACAAAATTAAAGTGCAACAAAACTGTTCCCCTTATTGTTATTCACAACATATTTAGAGCAGGCAAATCCAGTTTTGAGTATGAACTATCTGGGGACAGCTATTTCTTTATCAAAATGGATAGCTTTATTCATGTAGAATGAGGATATAAAAGTCCCGAAAAATTCCAATGTGAGCTAGATCCACCATTTAGAAAAAATGGCCGTCAGAACCGTTTCTTTTAGAAGGACAATCTCAGTAACCATTGCTTCGATTTTAGATTCCTATTTTTTGTTCTCTTGCCCTTTTTATGTACAATCGAAAGTGTTATTACATCTTTGGGCATAAAATAGAAGATAACTGAAGAAAATAAGACTTGAATTCTTGGAAATATACAAGGTGTCCAGTTAGTGCTTCCTCGGAAGATTGTGCAAAAACGGGTAACTTTATAAAAAAACTTTTTTAACAAAACTTTCAATGTTTCATCTCTATTATAACGTGAAATTATACAAGGTGTCACAAAAGGATATACAAGTTGTCACAAATAGGAGTTACACAAGAATGTATATATTTTTTAATGGAATACCCTCTAATTTTTTGGCGCCGGTTAAGCCTTTAAGGGTCCTGAATTACACCCTAAAATTTTTTGCCAATCGGATGCAGCGTTGCCAAGTTATAGTTTTTTTCCTGTTTTTTTTGGCAAATTACAAACATTTTTTTGACTACCATATCTCCGCGATTTATTAATTGTTTTTTCTAAAAATGTAGGGTGTTATTCGATAATGATGCATTTACTGAAAAACATTTTTGAGATAAATTATTATTATACCGGGTGTCCAAAAGATTTGTTTACATTGTTATTTAATTATTATTTTTCTCAAATTTTTTAAATGGAATGCCTATATTTTTTTACATGGATGAATAAAGCATAAAATTCCCCACATTCGAATATTATACACTTAATTTTTATTTCAAACCGTTTTTGAGATATGATTATTTCAAATAAGTTTTGCGTAAATTGAGGTGGTTTTTATTTTAGCGTTAAAATCTAGTATGGCTTTGGTCTTTTGTTTTGCGTTTGTTTTTCACTCTATGACATTTGTCTAATGTGTTCATTCAACTTATCGTGATTAAGTTGAATTAATATTGTTAATATTTAAAAATACGAATTATAAATATTGTCAATAAGATTTAATATCTATGGTAAATGTTATGTTATTGGTGAATGTGATGGAAATTGTTTATTGGCATCAAGAATGTATGGTCAAAAATATCCCTATAGAAGATGTCCTGATGGTCTCTAGAAAATTTGAAAGAATGTTTTGAACATACTGGAAATTTTGCATATGAAAAGAAGGCGAAATGTATTGTAATGAAGAAAATGAGATGGCTATAACTTTAGCGGTTATCGAAAATCCTACGGCAAGTGTTCGGGAGTTAAGTAGGGATTTAGAGGTCAGTGAATCTAGTGTTTCCCTATGTCTTCGTAAAAATAAGTTTCATCCCTATCGAGCTCAGCTGCATCAAGAGCTTTGGGATGAGGATTTAAATCGTAGATTAAATTTTTGCCAGTGGGCTCAAAACCAAATTGGAGAAAATGAAGAATTTTTTAAATTTGTATTATTCACGGATGAATCAACGTTTCATCGCAACGGATTTGTGAATAGGCACAATTTCCATTATTATGCCAAAGAAAACCCTCATGTTGCACAGAAAAATCAGAACCAGAGTTTAAATGTAAGGGGAGGAATTTTTTTTATCTATTTTTTTTTTTTATCGCCTTATTTACTTTAATGTCCTGGCGGACACAACCGCAGTCTAGTCCACTGCTACCATCTCGGCAACACTTGAAAAACGCCACTACACATCCATACCCTAGCCAGGATTCGAACCCGGGACCCCGTGGTCGCAAGCCTAACACCTTAAGCACTGCGCCACCGAGCCGTTAACTAGATATTACACTATTCGTTGTCAAAATATTAGCTTTGCTAAAATGACGTAGATCTGGCGGCTCTGGGATCTTGGACTATTAGTAATCAGTTTCCTGAAAGGTGGATAGGAAGAAGAGGTCCAATATTTTAATAAACTGTTAAATAATATCTAATTTATTATTTTATTAAATTATGTTAGGTCTCATTACATGGCCGTCTAAGTCACCCGACCTGACTTCAGTGGGTTTTTTTCTTTGGGGATTTGTGGAATCAGACGTTTGTAAAGTAGAACCAAGGACTCGAGAAGATATGAAGGAAAGGATTCGTCGGTGTTTCAATAGTATAAATGTTGATATGTTACACTGTGTAAGGCGCTCATTTATCAAGAGATCTCAGTGTTACCTGAATCAATATGGTGGACATTTTGAGCAGTTGTTAGGTTAGTTTTAATATCGTGAAAAAAAATTATTGCTCAAGAACCGTTCATAAAAGAAAGTGTACGATATCAAAATGTGAGAAATTGTAAGCGTTACTCATCCATTTAAAAAAATTACAGGGATTCCATTTAAAAAAATTGAAAAAAATGTAAAACAAAATATAGATTTTAATGCTAAAATAAAGAGCACCTTAATTTACACAAAAATTATTTGATATAATCATATCTCAAAAAATGTTTGAAATAGAAATAAAGAGATATTAAAATGTGAGGAATTGTATGTTTTATTCATTCATGTAAAAAAAGTATACCTAGGCATTCCATTTAAAAAAAATGTGAAAAATAATAATTAAATATCAAGAAATGTACGCAAATATTTTGGACACCCGATATACTAAAGATTTATTTCAAAAATGTTTTTCAGTAAATACATCATTATCAAACAACATCCCACATTTTTAGAAATAACGATTAATAAATCGCGGAGATATGCCAGTCAAAAATGATTGTAAACTGCCCCAAAAAAAAAAAAAAAAAGAAAAAAATAACTTGGCAAAATATTTTAGGGTGCAATACAGGGCCCTTGGAGGCTTAACTGGTGTTAAGGAAATACAGGCTGTTCTATTTAAAAAAATTATACTTTCTTGTGTGACTCGTTTTTGTGACACCTTGTATAATTGAAAATAATCTTAAGTTATAGTAGAGACGAAACATTGAACGTTTTGTTAAGAAAGTTTTTTCATATTTTCCGTTCTAGTAATAGTCCAAGATCCCAGAGCCGCCAGACCTACGTCACTTTAGCAAAGCGAATATTTTGACAACAAATAGTGTAATATCTAGTTAAGAACATATGCGTATTTGCTAGCTTGAAAGCGAGGCCTTTTTGCACAAAACAGGTACAAAAGGTACATCAAAATTTTACTCGCCTACGTTAAAGTATGACAGCTGGTTTATTCGTCAAGTGATCCGCTAATGATCGACATGGTGTAAGCGTCAACCTCCGAATCTCGAGGTCCAAGGTTTGATCCCTGAGCGTTCTCAGCTTTTTTTTTTTTCAACAAATATTAACTTAAGGTGGCAATTACCAAGAAAGAGACAACCGATAGGGAAATATTTATTATTTTTGGGCATAACTTTTTTCTTAGTACGTATATTTAAAAAAGACAGACTACCTAAGTAGAACCGTAACAAGACAATTGCTAAGAATTTTCACTCAATAATTCCAGTCGTTTCCAAAATAATAAGACTTAAAACTAAAAAATAGAAAGATTAGCATAATCTGGGGTACTTGGAAACACTGAAAGGGGGTAGTTTTAGCCTGTTGAAGTCCGGCATTATCTGGGACGATAGAACCTAAGTCCCAGGTGTCCATGACGGATTTCCCCCCTCACCAAAAAAAAAAAAAGGTATATCCTGAGTTATCGGTCTTTATAATAAAATTACTCTTTTCTTACGTTTCGGTTTATTCAACCATCATCAGAGAACTACAATTAAGTGAAGACAAATATTTTTTTAAATGCTGTTTTTTATTCACGTGTAATTTAAATCCATGTGTATAAAAATAGCATTTAAAAAATATTTGTGTTCACTTAATTTTGTAGTTCCGTGACGATGGTTGAATAAGCCGAAATGTAAGAAAAGAGTAATTTTATTGCAAAGAGCGATAACTGCATCAAGTTAATTTTATATCCTAACCAAAAGTTCTTTTTTTTGACTCAGAAAATGTAGAGTAACTTATTGTCAAAGATCCCAGAGCCCCCAGACCTACGTCATTTTAGCAAAGCTAATATTTTGACAATAAATAGAGTAATATGTAGTTAAGAACGTATGTGTATTTGCTAGCTTGAAAGTAGGGCCCTTTCACAGGTAACAGGTCCAAAAGGTACATAAAAACCTTACCAACCTACGTTAAAGTATGACAGCTGGTTTTTATATATGTTTTACAGAATACTGTTAAAAACCAACATTCATTATTGCCAGACACTTTCCGTGGGCCCTAACTTCCGCCAGACGCCATCAAGTTCAAAAAAAAAACGAGGAAACCTACGTTATAGTAGCAAGCCTAAATTTTATAGATAGATAGATAGCTTTATTGGTGCTATAAATTACATTTTACACAGGTCAATACATACAATACAATAAACAGAAACATTAGAAATAAAATTACAATATAAAACAACTAAAGTGTAACACATATACCATTAAAAAGTCGAGTCAGAGAAAAAAGAAACAATTTAAAAAATTTTAAAAACTTGTAGAGGACTTGGATACATGGTTACAGTTCAGAAATCAGTACATGATTTTAAAGTGATTACGTGAGGGGCACACATAACAACTAAATATTTTTGATATTGGACAAAATCTCATCAATTTTGTAAAAGGCATTTCCAATGAGATAGTTTTTTAACACAGTTTTAATTTGGTTTGGAGTCAGGTTCCTTACTTGGATCGGTAGACAATTGTAGGCTTTTGGACCATAATAGTTTAAACCATTTCTTGATCTGTTAACTCTATGAAAATCTAAGCAAATATTATTACGATGTCTAGTATCATGATTATGAATATTTTCAAAGTTGATTGTATTACTTAAATTATTTTTTGTATGCATTATGCATTCATAAATACTAGGTAATGTTAGGATGCCCAGTTCTTTAAAAGCCTCTCTGCAATCCTCGCTATATTTTAAGTGATTTATGATACGTATTGCCCTTGTTTGTAAACCAAATATTCGTCTTGATGAGGACGCATGCCCCCATACTGTTATTCCATAGCTCAGGCGACTATGAATTAATGCGAAATAGACTGATCTCATTACTTCGCCAGACACTAAATTATTGATATTTCTTAACATGTAAGTACATTTAGAAATATTCTGGCCAAGTGATTAGTGTGATCATCCCAAGTTAACTTATCATCCAAAAAGATGCCAAGGAAACAGACTGATTTGTTCTTAATTACATATTACTATTTATTTTTAGCTTTGCTAAAATGAGGTAGGTTTGGGGGCTTTGGGATCTTGGACAATAAGTTACTGTACATTTTTTGAGTCAAAAAAAGAACTTTTGGTTAGGATATAAAATTAACTTGATGCAAGTACATCCTGAGTTATCGATCTTTATAATAAAATTACTCTTCTCTTACATTTCGGCTTATTCAACCATCGTCACAGAACTACACAATTAACTGAACACAAATATTTTTTTAAATGCTATTTTTTATACATGGACTTAAATTACAGGTGAATAAAAAATAGCATTTAAAAAAATATTTGTCTTCACTTAATTGTAGTTCTCTGACGATGGTTGAATAAACCGAAACGTAAGAAAAGAGTAAGGGTATATCTTTTTTTTGTGAGGGGGGAAATCCGTCATGGACACCTGGGACTTGGTTCTATCGTCCCAGGTAGTGCCGGACTTCAACAGGCTAAAACTCCCCCCTTTCAGTGTTTCCAAGTGTATACTTTTTATAAATTTTTTAATGTTACCTAATTTGCCTGTAACACATTTCAAATAGTCGTTTTGATATATTTCAAATATTCAAATTCAAAATTTTCTTTTATAAAAAATTTTTAAAAACCAGTTTAACTTTCATTTGTTTCTTAAGACAATTAAAATAAAATATAATTGCACGTTTACACACTTAAACCCACCATTGTCTCTTTAGATACATGGTCGCTATTAATTTTGAGCAATCCTGTATGTCTCTAGTTGTCCAAAGACAACAGCTTGTGGTTAGTATGTAAATAAGTCCACCTGACGTTTATAGAAACCATTAAAAAAAAAGTAATTCGATAAATTTCGCTTTTGGGCTCCGCTGCCGGACTATTTGTAGGAACGTCTTACAAACTAATGATTGATTATTATATTGTCATCGTCATTGTGCCGAATTTCATGTCTCTAGGTAGAGTAATATTACTATGAGAAGATGACAGCAAAAAATATGTGCAGAAATGAGTTTGTGCATTCTATCATTCTAAGCAAATGAGAACGAAGTATGTGACATTCAATGTCGATACCAGTAGCGGCAGTGGCCTGCGGTAGAGCGGCGGCGGCCGTAATAATAAAACAACTTTATTAGGCAAAGTTTAGTACAAATTACTATTCTTACACTTCTCCTGAACAAAGGTTACTCATAACAGTTAGGCAAGTTTTAATCTACTCCATTACACAGCTTCTTGACCACGAAACTTTTATTGCAATTACATATACCGTATACCCCAGATGACGCCATCCCACTAGTAAAAATATTTTCGCATGTTGGCTTCGCCAGGTCATCTCATAATTATTCTACTTTATGCGGGAAGTGGTTGAAAAATCTATTACGAGATTTGACCTAAACAACCATACAAAGTGAATTAAATGAAAGCATGTAAAAATAAAAGTTGATGTTGGAAATTAAAATGTCACATTTTATTTCCTTATTTAATTTTTATAATCGACAAATAAATTAAATTGGACTTTGTATGTAATTTTAAACAGTTCCAGTCATAATATTTTTTATATTTACGTCGAAGGATCTGAAAAAAAAAATGAATAAAAATTAGTAGTAGTATAGATTGCATCATATGTGGTGTTAATTCAAAGTAAACATGCAATTGGTGAACAAACTTACTTTGAACAGATTGATTCTCCAGGTATATAAAAGGGATTGCATACTATATCGGCATATTCGGAATGTATTTTTCTAAACATCTAAAAGATAAAAAAGATATTGTGTATCGAAAATGGAAAATGTATTTCTAATCTGAATGTATAATGTACAGGGTGACAATGAGACATTGTCTTTTAACTTTGATATATGAAATTTTCTTTAGTCAATCCACTAATAAAAAGACAATATTTGACATATAAGGTATTTTTCATTTCCGGTTTAACCAGAAGTAATAGTGTTATGGCTACAGACATCTATGAGAGAGACCCTTATAAACTATACAGGGTTAGTTAGTTCGGCAACTGTTCCAGAGATGGCGCGTGTGGTGTCAGCATCTAGAAAACTCTAGAAAACTACTGCCATCTACTGGAAGGTTGTAGAATGTGTTCTAGAACTACTACTATGAATATAAATAGAGAGTTAGTGGCTGCACAGGAGAGTACAGTTCAGATAGTAGAAAGTACAGTTCAGTTCGGACTGTGAGTTCAGAAGATAAAAGTTAGTAAGCAAAGTGATCAATTGACTGAATTATTATTATAGTACTCATAGTGTAATATTAGTGAAGTAATTATTTGGTGTAATTAGTACGTAAGTTAATAAATTAGTGTTTAGTGTTACTCTGGTGTTATAATTTCTGGATCCACAATACAGAGTGTTTACAAAACAAGTAACAATAGCATGTCAGATTATAATCATTACACCCTGTAAACCTTTACGGATTTGGATAGACCATTAAATTATGAGTTCGGTAGTATGACATACTTGGATGTTTGGCTGTTGTTTTCCTTTATTATCTGCAATATATTATTAACTGGAGAAATCGTGGTTTAAAAATTTTAAATATTCATTCCAAATGATACTCCATTACTTCTTTATTGAGCATTATGTATTACGCATTATGTCCAAATTTATTAAGTGTAAGGACTGTAAATTAGTTATTTTTCTCTATTGTAATGAACTTATTTTTTTAAGGGTTTTCTAATTTAAAGAGATGAATACATCTTTTAAAATAATGTAATATTTTGTTACAACGCAGCTTCACAGATATATTTGTTTTATTAAAATAACATTTGCCTAGTAAGTGAAAAACAAGTGTCGCCATGAAAACTGTTGTCAACAATATCTAATGTCAAATTATGTCTCTTTAACAGATAAACGAATAAAAGGAGGGTGAACCATATCTCCCGATATATATTTTAATATATATTTCCGCGGGAAAAGGGATAAACCGTGACATTTAGAAAAAAATTTACTCTAGTCATGAGAAATATTTTAACAGACTCCTCGTGAATCGCTTATTTATATGTATGTATATAATGTAAAAATACTTACCGATCTTATTTCATTGTCACGAAGAGCCATATTAGTAGAATCTACTATAATTATAAACTTTATTTTGGTGTTGGTTACATACCCATATCTGGTATTTTCATTAAGGCACATATATTAATAAACCAATTTTTTTAAATTGTTCGTTATACCCTATACCTATATATCAATGAATTAATGATACAAACTTCAAGTGCTGATTCCTGACAATATTTTTAGGCATAAGGTCTATATCGTCGCCCAGAAGTCAAAACCTTGTACCTCAAAAAACGTAAATAAGCGGGAGACGTAAATAAACATGTGGAGATAAGAGGTTTCAAAACTTACACTGAGATACAAGCTTTTGAATTTTAACGTGGGCATGCGTAATATTCACTATATAAGAGTTATCGCAATCGGTGCGGAACAACATAGTTTATTTCGCAATACTTGCAACTCAAAATCAACAAATTTTGAGATACGAGGTTTTGACTTCTCGGCGACGATATGAACATGCATCTCAAAATCATCCTTTGGGGTGACTAAAATTTACTTTATTTATTATCTCCGGAATGTTCTATCATAATGGGCTTGTTATCGATAATTTTTTTGTGTTATTTATTTATGGCATTCAAAAGAATTCGATCATTTAGATAAATCGAGTTTCAGTACAAAGCGCTTCGCCGACTTGTGACGTCATTCTGCATAAACACTACTCATTTTAATCCAGCAAGAAGATAAAAAAGATATAATTTAACAATCAAACGCCGTTTCCATAGATAAACACAATAATAACACCCGCCACACTTTTATTAAATCTCGACTGTCGCCTGATCAGCATCTGTAGTGACGTCACGCGAAGCTCCGCCCCGTTTTCGCGCGGTCCAACTTTGGTAATTTATTTAAAGGCTTGAACGTCCTAATAAAAACCTAGAAGAATTTGGAAATTGCCTTAAAAAGTGTTCTACTTTTGATTTCTAAAATAAAAAAAATGCTGAATGGGCCTATACAACAAAATTTGGTATTCGGATGTATGTAAATGAGAGTCAACTTTTTTTAATTTTCATTCTCTGCTATTCTGATGACATACTTTCATTGTATTCTTACACCGTAATAACTAGTGTTGGGACTATCCGGATGAAAATTGCAGAACTATCAGATTATTGATATACTCGGAACATTCGATTATTAGAAAATCATCCGAATAATATCATTTGAATTATTTTTACTGTTCAGCTAGCTACTAATGCTCCGTAAAGACAGATGGCATGACATTCCAATACAGAGTTCAGAGTGAGCTGAGATTACCGATCATTTACCACTTGTCAATTTTCAAAATCGTTGCTCGTTCGACTCACAATAATACACATGCAAGGGCAAACAAAATATCCTATATATGGATACTTAAAAATTAATATTAAAATTATTAAATTATATTATTATTATTTAGTTCTTGCGTGTTTTCGATGACTAGCGGTGTGTTTTTTTATTTGTTACAAGCATACTAATTTTTGTCACTTGCACTTGAGGAATGGAAAACACTGAGTGCCGTTTTCTATTGTTTTAAAGATGATAACAGGAATTTAATGCAATGTCAGATATTTGAAAGGAGATATGATCAAGCAAGCTTTAACGCCATTTCGTTTTTTGGCATATTTTCTGGCTATCCTAATAAAAACAAATACCCACTGCCAAAAGAAGAAAAAAAGGCTGCTTTAGATATAGCTTCCCAACATTTTTTTGGCACAGGGTTATTCTCGTTTAAAATTAAGTTGGAAGCGAAATCCGATCCGTTCCAAGAAATAATGTTTTCAGTAGAAATATTACAAAAGTTAACGTAGTGCAGTGGTAGAAATCTCAAAACGATTTTCCACAAATTAATAAAGTTCTGGATATGATAATTCCCTTTCAATGTGCCATTGCTTCTTCTGAAGATGTGGAAAGAATGTTTTAATCATATAGACTTGTTCATTCAGATATTAGGAATAGATTATTGGGCAATAAAAAAGCATCTAAATTAGGACTTCTCTTTAAACGTTATAATGCTTAATATGTCTTGTTTTCTACTGTTTTGAAAATATATATTTTTACTTGTTTGTTAAGTTAATGCTTTAAACCTCTAAATTTTTATTTTTGCAAATAAATTTATTACTAATAAAGTTTATATGTTTTCTTTATAACATTTAAACTTAAAAGGAAAAAAAATCATGATTTTTTTAAAATATAAGTCACTTGATTTCAATCGTTATTCTAAATAACCCAGTGAAATTAGACTTTTCTAATCTAACAAAATATATCCTTCATTTTTTTTTTAAATCGATTTATTTTGGTGTTTTAAGGGAAATATTAAAAATCGACGAGATCGCTACGGCATAAAAAATTATTCAAGGTCAAAGTTCACAAAAAACGGTTTTTGCGAATATTGCACTTTCTATGGCTCGGAGGCCAATTGAGGTTATTATGAATATGAAAGGTAATGAAATTCCGCACAAAAATGATCTCTTCCATTTTTTATGTACAACGAACGGTTTAGGCATTGTACGTAAAAATGAATAAAATATTTTTCGTTCAAAATTTGTGTACAATGTTTAAGCACATTATACTTTTATTGTACAGTACAGTAATTTTGAATGGATTTTTTTTCTTGTATATATTATATTAACCAAGGTTATTATGAAAATGAAAGATAATCAAATTTTGAATGAAAAATATTTTATTCATTTTTTACGTACAATGCCTAAATTTCATTATCTTTCATTTTCATAATAACCTCAATTGGCCTCAGAGCCATAGAAAGCGCGATATTCGCAAAGAACAGTTTTTTTGTGAACTTAGACTTTGAATAATCTTTTATGCTGTAGTGATCTCGTTGTCGATTTTTAATATTTTCTTTAAAACACCAAAATAAATCGATTAAAAAAAAAAATGAAGGATATATTTTGTTAGATCAGAAGCCATATTTTTGTCTAAAATGAGTATAATCAAATGATTTAAATCAGCTCAACACTGTCACCAACAAATAAATATAGTAAAAAATTTAAAAAAAGGATACATCTTGTGAGTTTCCAAAGAGTACAACATTCCCAGATATAATTCTCTCAAATCTGTTCCACTTTTTGTTCCAGTATTTAACTTTTCCTCCACTATGTCAAGTGATGATAAAACTTTATACTGAAAATTTAATTCTTCATCTGGATTTAGGGAAGTAAAAAATTTCGGAGAGTTCTGAAAAAAAAATGTAAATACAGGTATAGGGTTGTTCATTATATTATGACCCCCAGTCTGTGTTTTAAAAAATAGTGAAATCATGGGTTAGCGATCATCCTTATGATGATGTGGGGCTGTTACGTAAACTGACCGTCATTAGACTACAATAATCGTTTAAGTCCGCTGGCACAAAATGAATGTCGTCGAAAAAACAGCAAATGTTAATATTATGGATGCCGTAGCGTATATGAAGGAGAGTGGGCCAATCAAGGGTGGATCTGGACCTTGAGCTTGGGGGGGGGTAACACAGCCGCGTACTGAAAATACAAAAATATTTTTCCTCGAAAATTAAAATTGATGAGCGGGGAGGAAGGAAATCACAAAAAATTAATTTCTAATTTCTTAATTTCTAGTATAGAAAACAAATTATAAACAACTAAATGGAATATATATTCAAAAATACAATATAAAATAATAAATATTATGAAATTTTAAAACGAAATTTGATGGTTTACAGAATCTACCTCGTTACCTGTAACATATTCGCATTACGAGAAGAGTACGAATCTCAAAAATGTTCGGCATTACTGGACCTTCATTCATTTGCTGGATGCGACTCAGTCAGCCCCTTTAAGGGAAAGGGAAAGATAAAACCCCTAAAAATGTTACTTTCTACCAAATATACCAAATATATCCGAATATTTCAAGATTTTGGGAGCAGCTGGAATATTGATGATAAATTAGTCGCATCATTAGAGGAAAGAAATGCGCTAGCATGGACGAGCTTCGCCAGAGATTTGTCTTTATCAATTGACACTAAAGTTGATTTTTCTTCGATTCCACCATCAAGAGCTTGTCTTATCGAGCATATTAAAAGGAGTGTTTACCGAACTTGTATTTGGCGATTAGCTGACGAAGGTATTCACAATATTCCAAAGCCTTGGAATGATTATGGATGGCAAGAAAATGGAGTTCAGCAGATAAAATACTGCCTCAATCGCTTAGTGAAATTCTTCAGGAGATGATTCCAAATCAAATTATAATAGACGAAAGTGAGGATGATAACGATATCATAAATGAAGCAGTAGAGGAAGAAGACTTGGAAGGAATATTTGATATATGAGGAGACAGCGATAGTGAATTTGAAAAGCGAATGTTATATTGAATTGTATATTTTATTTTAAGAGCTGAATCATTTATCTGGAAAATGGCAACTCCTATCCAAATATTGTATAGGAACAATATTGTAGAACATTTTATGCACTTTGTTTTTTGTGCAGAAAGTTTTTCTCCATCTTTTTTAGTTTCTGTGTTAAATGACACAAACAACATTTGCACCAGTTTTTTTAGGACATGTTTAGAATTGTTCCTTAGACTTTAATCTTTATGAAAAATATTGTCCCCAAGGATCAGGGGATTAGGGGGGGGGAGGCTGCACGTCCCGTAGTGTTAGTTTTTTTAATTTGTAAATACTCATAGAAAAAAACTAGTGGAAGCATTATACTCTTCGCCGATTTACTGAGCTTTTTATATAATTGTTACACATTCTATAGGATACTCTTCGCATTTTTCTTGTAAATAATCCTAATAGCACACAATGTCCGCCGGACGTCCGTTTTATGTCCATTTAATGTACTGACGTCCGTCTACTGGGCGTTTATAATCGGATTTACTTAAAATTGTACGGAATGGATGTCCTCTGGATGTCCATTTTATGTACTGGAAGTATGTACATTTTATGTCCATATGGGACAGGAGATGGACGTCCTTTTCGTGTCCGTTGATTTAAATATTAAATTTTGGAAATAAATGATAATATCTCCATACCGCTTTCTCTCCAACACGTTTCCGAAATATGTATACATACCAGCGAATAGCACACTGAACGTCCAACATATGTGCCACAACGGATGTCCTTCGGCAAGTACACACATTTTAGGTCCCTATAGGGACAGCAGCAGGACGTCTATTTAATACATTAACAAAAAAATGTTAACAAAACTGGTTTTTCAATTTTACAATGTTTTTGTTTACATTTGAACGATATTTCTGTAAAATTTGTAGTTTATTTTTTATAGTAATTTATCATTAGCAATTTAATTTTAATATTTCTTGTAAATTATTAATGATATTATTTGATACTAAACATTTATTAAACAGTCAAATACTTTCTACATTTGAAATAAATAGTTATTTTAGTCAACTGTACAGTCTTTAAGTAGATACTAATAAGCTAGGATAGTGGCCGAGTGAGAGAACATCGAGTTACAAAGGACGAGGTCGACGGTTCGATCCCTGCTCATGCCGGTTTTTTTTTAAATTAATTGGAATGTACAAATATTGTCCAAAGTTGTGACTTTTGCACGTCCCTCGGCTGCCCGTCGGATGCACTTTGGACCAAAAACGAACGTCCATCGGATGTTCTGTATGTCCGTCAAGGACGTCCTTCAGATGTCCACAGGACAATGTTGTGCTATTAGGGAATGTTAGTTTTTGGACATTCAAAAATATATGAAAAAAAAAAAAAATCACCATGTGAGCGATCAAACACAAGACCTTTGTTAAAAATGTACCATTTGCAGGTTTACTAAACTTTTACTCTTCGCAGTTTTTTGTAAATAATGTTAGTTTTAGACATTTTTAATTTTATGGTACGAACTTAGTTGGTGAAAGACTCAGTATGTAAAATAAAGTAAAAATTAAAAAACTATACCATACCCCATGTGGGTTTCGAACACAGGGCCCTTGGATTCCGAGTCAAAAGCGTAAGAACTACACCACCACCTAACACGTAAACAAATGTAAATTTTTACAAAAACATAAAAATAAAAAATAAATAAAATTCTCAAATTTAAATCATTAATAACATTTTCATTTACTGATCGATTTTGCTCAAAAATAATAGGGTTCTTCCCTTAGCCAACACTAACTTAGTGTCCAAATTTGAGTACAATCAGATTTTTCTTTCTCGAGTTATCGTGCTTACAAGAAGCGTGACGGACGGACGGACAGACGGAAGGACAGACAGACGGACGGACACACGGACATTTTGAAAGTTGTTCAGAATTCGTTCACTAACTACATACGGAGCTTGTTTATATGCAGATGACACCTCATTCTTAACAAAAAAGCTAGAGATCGCAACTGAAATAAATGAAACGATATTAAAAAATGCAAACATCTGGTTCACTAGCAACAAACTGCTATTAAATGAAGAGAAGACCAAGGTAATAACGATATCTACGAAGAACAATTCTGAAGTAGACAATGTAAAATTTCTTGGAATGAATATGGATAGTAAATTGAACTGGAACGTGCACCTGGAAGAGTTAAGCAAAAAATTATCCAAGGCAATTTACACAATAAGAACAATAAAGAAAGTATCGACTCACCTTTCAGCAAAAACAGCATACTACACAAATTTCCACAGTGTTGCAGCATATGGAGTTCTATTCTGGGGCACTGCCACAGAAGCTCATCGAATATTAATTTTACAAAAGAAGGCGGTTAGAATACTATGCCGATTGGGCTTTAGGGACAGCTGCAAAGAAGCCTTCAAAGAACAAGCGATACTAACGATACCATCTTTATACATATTGAACTGTGTAAAATATGTACATTACAATAAACAGAAATATCTCTTAAATTTGGAGCATCACAAATATAATACAAGAAAAAAAAAATGATCTTAAAATTCCGCATCATTGAATCAACAAAACACAACAAGGTATAGACTACTGGGGAGCCAAACTCTACAATAAAATCCCTAGCAAATTAAAAACAAAAAGTGATAGAGCCTTCATAAATGGGGTAAAAAAGCTTCTTCTTAGAGCTTACTATTCGCTATATGAATTCCTCGATGACGACGTGCATGTGATATAAACTGTGATATTATGTATACTGTACTCAATATTTCCCAAATTTAGACTGATGTATGTGATAATAGGACTTTATTTTACACTTACAACTCTTTTAAACTTTCTTATATATATAATTGCAAATGTGGGTTTCAGAGACCATTGTAAACCTTTATTCAAAAAGTATGGCATTATGCCAGTGCCTACTCTTTATATATATTACTCCCTGTTAGAAATCCATAAAAATGTATCAACTTTTAACAAAAACTCTGATATACATAAACACCAAACTAGATCCTCCAACTTACTTAGAGCTCCTAAACATAGGCTACATAGATCGGAGAATAATTTCTTGAATCTAAAACTATATAATAAGCTATCTCTCAAACTAAAAATACTCAACAACCAACAATTCAAATGTCATGTAAAAGCTTTAATAATAAAACATTGTTATTATTCTATCCAGGAATATATGGACACCCCTAGCATTGAAATGTAAAATGTATAAATTTTCCTGTGCTATGTACATTAATAATAATTAATGTCTAACTAACAATTTTTTTTTTTTACCTCGCACAATATAGTGAATTATCATTTCTTTCTCCTTGTTCTTGCAATATGCCTACCCACATAAGCTCACTTATTGTGATATACATGTCTAAATGTAAATGGAAATGTTTTTAATATGTCTATCCTTTGTCTTTTCTTTTTATTGACTTGCTACAAACACATATGCTGTAAAGTAGTAAATAAAGATATTCTATTCTATTCTATTCTATATAATTATATAAATGTTATATTTGTTTTGTATGTTCCTGTACTGTATGAATTGTTTTGACGCTTCAGTGTAACGAATGTGAATATACATTGAATAAATCTTATCTATCTATATATCTATTTATCTATCTAACACAATGATATGAACATTTTTTGTCTTCGAGCGATATTTACGGTTTTAGAAATGTGCCGATCAAATGCAATATACTCTTCGTTTTCGTATTTGCAAAGAGTATAATAAGAAGTCGATTTCGTCAAAAAAAAAAAAAAACAATAAAAATCCAACAGAAAACGAAATAAGTTACAATATTATTGAAAAAGATAAAACTGGTTAAACTTACAATATTGTCCGATTTACAGCCGATGTCTTGATCACAGATGAAGCTACTTTTACGCGTAATGGAATAAACCATCTTCATAGTATGAGAGTATGGGCCATCGAGAATCTTCATGCAATAATTGGTGATCATTTCCAGCATCGTTTCTCTTTAAACACTTGGTCAAGAATTATTGATGAATGGCTAATTGGACCGTTCATATTGTTAAATTGGATGGACAGTCTTTGGCATTTGCATTTCTCCGTAATGATCTTCCTGTTCTTCTTGAATATGTATCCGATTGCGAATGTGGTTTTTACACGATAGTGTGCCACCACATTAACGTGTAATAGTTTGGGATTTTTTCAACCAAGTACAAAGTATACGTTGGATCGAATTGGGTAGACTAGAGCAGCTTGGCCTCCGCGGTCCCCAAATCTAAATCCTCTAGACGTCGGGATATTTAAAAAATGAAGTATACCATATACCAAATAAGTAGGAAATATCAATGAATTACATGAACGCATCACAAGGGCTGCCAATAATCTGTGTCTTGAAGAACAACAGGAAGAAGGAACATTTGAGCTAGTGCTATGAAATTGAATGTGACAGGCTCAGGTGTACTTGTAAGTCAATGGACAAAACTTTGAACAGCTTTCGTAGAAGTAAATGATATGTCAATCATTTTTATCATTTTCAATAATAAAGTAACTTTAACAATTTTTATCTCGTTTTCTATTGGACTTTTATTATAATTTTTTTGACGAAATCGACTTCTTATTATAAAATATTGTATGTATTATTATAAAATATGGTTAAAATTTTTCGGACAAGTTGTGAAACACCCTGTATACATGTGCATTTTACGTAGTGTTTGGTTGGAAAACTTTTTAATTTATGTTTTCAGTGTTTATTTTGTTGACCTCAGACTGTAAAGTAGTAGATATTTTTACTAGATATTTTTTAAATGTGTCTATTTTTGCGTCATTTTGTGTGCTACGTTTCGATTGGTGGATTGGCTCCCGCCTTATCAAGCATTCCTTCCTGTTTATCCTTCTCAAGGATTCTGTATCCTTCTAGCAGGCGCGTGCTGGTCCACCGAGATACCGGGAGTTTTCCGGTGGGCCCTCGATAAAGGGGCCCTCCATGAATTCTCCCCCCCCGCTGATCAATTTTCATTTCAGAGGCAAAATTTATTCCGATTTCCGCCTGGGGCCCTTTCTAAATTATTTTTCCTGGGCCCAAAATGATCCCAGCACGCGCCTGCCTTCTAGGGGTTATTTTGGCAGTCCCACACCATCCTCTATACCGTGCGTGTAATTTTCCATTAGGCATGTACATTCACGTAGCGCGAGAAATATGACAACACCGGCAGCCGTAAATTCGTTCATCGGTGAAGCATTCCAGCTCTGTTGTTTCATTTCAGCCAGCTGGCACATGCGATGTTGTAATTCTACTCCCCATGCCTAGCCCGCGACTACACACACGGTATATATAGCCGCTATAGCGGTTACGACAAATTGAGATAAACCCATAGATAAGGGCAAACCACGACATAGAGCATGTGCATCATATAACTAACATAACCTCAAATTTTAAGTTTATTCTCATTTTTAATGTTTGTATACGCATTTTTAGCATAGAGCCATACTGGCTCCAAGCAAATATTTAAAAATTCTCGCAAATATTCTTTCAATATTGTTGATTAATAAAAATAGATTGCTAATTATAGGTTAGATTTCTAACCTGCAAGATGCGTTTTATTTTATTGTGTATTTATTATATTGTGTATTTAAAACTTCATAAACATTACGTTGAGTTAGATTTTGGTTGAAACTACATGAACCAGGCAGAAATTTTAATAATATCTACGTAATACGTGTCAATCTTAAGAAATACATATTTTTGAGGTTAGCTGTGACGTCACGTGCAGTTGCCCCATAGCTAGAACCGATTTATTGTTTATATTAGTTTTAGGCTCAGATTAAGAAAAAAATATATAGCTTAATTATTCTGGATGACTGTGTGTAATATAGATAACTTGTTTATTGTTTCCCTTCGAATCACGTTTATACAACATACACGTAGATTAAGGTAGAGGAATTTATTATTTAATTATTCGGATTTTAGAATTGACATTTCAATATAGTTTCATATTTTTATTCAATAACGTATTTTGTAATAATTCTCATTTATAATCAATATTCTCTTTGTCACAATAGTCAAAACCATCAGTCGAATATTTTTATTACTTACAATTTAAATTTCTAGCGCATATTTGTCCGTCTACGCCTCTGATTGTAAAAAAACGCGACACTTGTTCCGTAGGCCTAAGGGTGAGTTCACATAACTGCGAAATTGCGGATTTATTTCTGCAGAATTATTGTGATTGGTGGAAATTATTCAAAATGAATAATTTCCACCAATCACATTAATACCGCAGAAATAAATCCGCAATTTCGCAGTTATGTGAACTCACCCTAAAGCATAGAGTGTGCGTTCGAATTCGCTGTTATTTTCGGTCCTATTTGTGGCCAGTTGAAAGCGGTTCCTTTGTATTTCTTTCCTGTGATCAACATATATCTAAACTGTTTCTAAACTAAATAGATATATGAGGTCCTTTCCTTTGCATAAGTGTGACACTAATTTTGAGTGGCATCAATGCGGATATCATTAGTTAAAGAGAGACAATTTTACATCGGTGCAGCTCAGTGCTACACTTTTAGTGCAAAGGCACAGATTAAGGATAATGCAAAGGAATAGGGTGAGTTCACATAACTGGGAAATTGGGGATTTATTTCTGCAGAATTAATGTGATTGGTGGAAATTATTCATTTTGAATAATTTCCACCAATCACATTAATTCCGCAGAAATAAATCAACAATTTCGCAATTATGTGAACTCACCCATAGACCTATGGTGATCAATTAATACTGGCTCGAATATCGATACAAAATATCGATGTCAATTATGGACTCAAGAGTATCGATACGTATCCAGCGTTGCCACATTTGATAGATTTCTACCTTTTTAGTGGAATTTTAAGGATTTTTTGTAAAGTTTGGTAGGCAAAATTTGCTGGTAGATTTCCGATAAATATTTGGTATATTCTTATGGTTAAGGGTTTTGCTTAGCATTAACATTTTGTTTGTTAAAAATGTTATTAATGATTAAGTTTTTAATATCAAAATCGGTTCTTTTTTTTTTCTGTGTTAGTTTTAAGATACATACATAGGCAATATTTATGTTTTGTAATATATGTTAAGTTTTGACTTTAATAAATCAATTTCCTGACTTTATCCCGGATTCCCGAAGTGTACTTTTCTCTTCCTGTCGTTTTTTGTTTTCCCTTAATTTCTTATATTTTTATCTATTTAAAATCAAATCAGACTATATAATTCCTTTAAAAAAAATCAATAACAACTTCTTAAAAATTGCTTTAGTAGATTTTGAGTAGGTTCAAACAAAAAAATTAGTAGATTCTCACGAAAAATGTGGCAACGCTGTAGCTGTACGTATCGAACATCTCCGTGACAGATGAAAACTGTCAAGCCCAAGTATAATTGCATAAATCAGATAAAAAAGTAATAATTTCAGTGCTTTCACGTTATTCTTAACTGTAACGTTATATGTGTCCCAAAAGTTCTTTTGTGCGTTGTTAGCGTAAAAAAAAGTAAAGGATTTGATTGAAACTTACATTTTTTCCGATTATTGCCACGCAAACTGCCATGTTTATTGTTTACATTTACTGAGATGTGCATTAGCGTTCATGTAAATTTTAGTGGCGCGAAGTTTAAAACATGGAGCCAAGATCTTTACGTAGTGAGGAAAAAGCCTATGTTCGTTTCATAAATAAAACAGATAAAATGGTACAATTAATTTGGCTTAATTTTAATGGAGAATATGTTAGATACCAAATACTTCAAAAGGACAACTATGTAGATGTAAATACATATAAAACCCATCCTTGGATTGCACTCGATATAAAAACGAGAGACAGATTACATATAGAGAAAAATTATGTTTATAATCCAAGAACCAGCAAGGAATATTTACAAGAACGATTTCCCAACAAGGAAATTCCAGAAAATTTTGAAACGAGAATAAGGGCTTACATTACATTGCCAGTGTACAGTTTAAAATATAGAACCTTAATTGAAATAAGAAATTTTTTCGAAAATAGTAGAGATGTGGAGCAATTGGATCTACCGAAACAACTGGTTGACGACTTAAAAAGAACTATTGAACATAGAAATGCTCAATTAGAGCAAGATATGCAAATTTATGGGTGATTAAATATTCGGTGGCATAGTAATTATGACTGAACGCAAATAACCAAATATTTTATATTTGCAACATCTGATTTTTACATATTATTTTTAAATCGGAACTGCTATAGATATAAGTTTCAAATTCTATAAAGAGTATTTTTTACATTATAACATTTATACGATCTTAAGCGAATTCGTGTAAGCAAAAATAACATGATACATGGGTCTTCTCACATAGTGACGAATCTCAAACAAATCTAAATTTGAGGTAAGTCAACTATGATAAGAAAAATTCTTAGCGCAACATATTTAAAAAAATTCAACTTCAACTATTTGAATGTGCTGCGAAAACGGCAGTGAAATCATAGATGTGAACTTATATGCAGAACAGAACATGAGCAAATTGACAACAAAAGAAAATAACTTCGCGTCTAAAGATAATTTGACATTTAGCTAGCAGAATTTATTGTTATTATTATAATGATCTTTGTTGCTGGCACACTTTGTCTGGTTAATTGGTGGTATTATTTACTCAGTACAAAACATCACCTAAATTTAGATTTATTCATAACTAGATGTGGTCAAAATTTACCGAATTATAAACTATAACGTCAATTGAATTGAGCTTTTGAATATAATGCCAAATTCAGTTGACATTATTCTCTTTTTCCACTATCGCTGTTTTTTGTCGTTTTATAACTAAGTTCTCTGCAGACTGCCGTTTTGATGTCATCGGCACGTATGCACTTATTTTAATAATTATTGTAGTGTTATTAAAATTTTATTTCAAACTTTTACATATTGTTTCTAATGACTTTTTAAGAAGAAATGTTATTGTTTAACACAGATTCTACTAAAATTTTAATGTAATGCAACAACCTAATTGTAGGAATTATCACTGTTCGATATTATCCTGATTTTAAGTGTAGCACACTTCAATTTTTGAGTAGCTTATTTTAAAAAACCCATTATTGTAATAACTTATTAGTACAGTAACTAGAGGTTTTAACTTCGGAATAATGTCATATTGAACGGATTTGGCAGAATTATAGTAAGTGCTTCACAGAAAAGTTTCTATATTGTACGGGGGCTTGCTAATTTATAGGAGGTGGATGCCACCACTTTTCGGGGGGTGGCACTTAAAAAATATGTATATTTATTGGGGCTGAAAAAGGATCAAATTTTAAGAAGAAAAGGTTCCATGCAATTTTTCATATAAATTGATAGTTTTTGTTATAACGACTTCAAAATTGCGATTTTAGCTTAAAAAAAAAGTATTTCCAAACGGCTTTCGTCAAGTATCTCGAAGAGTATTAGATACTGTATCGAAAAAATGTTACAGACCAATTACAGAAAGTACAAAATGGCGTTTTTTTTTTTTTTAACTATTTAACGTCGGCCTATTTCCACTACCAGGGCCTATCACCGACGCCAGGAGACGAGCTATCCCCATCCTGGAAATTTTGCCGAACCTGTTCCCTTAAGAAGAGTAGGGATCTTTTACTTGCCTAACATTTAGTAGACAAGGGACCGCCTACTTTACATCCCCTCCGGAGGATGGTATATCCACTACCAAATCCTCATCTGAAATTACGTAACTTCCGCGTATACACTGATTTACAAGCCGCTAGAAGGTGGGACGAGAACTCAAACTGGGAATTAATTATATTTTTTGTTTATTGATGTAGGATTAATAATTAGGTGTTTTCACTGTATGCAAATTTGCTTTTTTAATATTATTAAAATGAAGTACTCCATACATTAAAGCACTTACTAATATTTAAACACCATTCTTTCATCTATCAATTTAAAATTTCAACAAATAAATAAAACAATAACTGAACGGGTATTATACAAAACGGGCTGTGACATCATCGGTTGCATTAACATAACCTCAACTTTTAGGTTTTTTTTATGTTTATTGTCATTATTAATGATTATATCCACACTTCTCATTTGAAACCAGTATGGCTCCAAGCAAACATTTAAAAATCGATGCATATGATGTCTCAATATTGTTGATTACTAAAAATGGGCTGCTAATTATAGGTTAGATTTCCAACCTACAAAAATCGACTTATTTTATTGGGATATATTTAAAACTTTATGAACATTACATTGAACAAGATTTTAGTTGAAAATACGAGAACCAAGCGGAAATGTTCATAATAGTGGCATATTACTCGGAAATTTTTAAAAGATATGTATTTTTGACCGATGACGTCAACAATATAGCTTAGTGTTTTGGGCGGTAAAATTTTAATTCAAATTTCTTCTTGGATATTATTCAATTGGTTGTGGAAATTCAAACGTTTTTAGTTATAACTAAGTATTACCTTCACAGTCAATGAGATTTTAAAATTTGTGAAAACACCGAATTTCGCAGATATTTAAGTTTATATTTTGCATCCAAGTGGTTCGAAATTACCTTTAAAGTTTAAAATGCATTTCTTTTTAAAGCAGGTGCTTTAAATGAGCAAAAAAATTTGAGCATCTAGGTAATGCTACAAAATGGCGACCTTTTTATATAAAAAAATATAAATACGCATATTTTTCCGCCATAACTTCTTTATTTCTTATGCTACAGACACGAGTAAAAAATAATTTGAAAGAGCAATTAATTGTCTTTAATTTCATTTCTTAGCATGCGTGACATAGGTGCCACAATTTCTGAGATATTTAACATTTAAACTGCATTTTTCGTCTTATAAACGTTCGGACGCCATTTGTAAACTTTCATATCTCCGAAACTATTAAATCTATGTAAATAAATAATAAATCAAAATTTATTGTCAGTTTATTTTTATTTTTGGTCTCTACCCATTTTTTCAATAAAATTAATATTTATTGAGATATTTGGAAAAGGAAAAAAATCCGTTTTATCGAAAATACCTTTATAGTTTAAACTATAATTTTTTCTAAAGCAAGTGCTGTATACAAACGAAAAAATTTGAGCATCTACGTCATGCTATATATTAATGAGAAACAGTGTTTGAAATTCCTTTTTTTTTATTTACTGGCTAATTACAGTAACAAAATGGCGACTTTGTTATTAAAAAAATGTGAAAACGCACATTGCTTCTGCCATAACTTCTTTGTTTTTTATGCTACAGAAACAAATTAAAAAACAGTTGAAAGCCTAATTAATAACCTATTATTCTACCTATTAGCATCCTTGACGTAGGTGTCACAGTTTCTTAGATCTAAATAATTATCTTATGAACACTTGGATGCCAAATGTAAACTTAAATACCTCCGAAATTATTGATCCTACTTCAATAAATAAGAAAAATAATTAATTCCCAGTTTGTACTTTCTGTAATTGGTCTGTATCATTTTTTCGATAAAGCAATACTTTTCGAGATACTTGACGAAAGCCGTTTGTTAAAGCTAAAATCGCAATTCTAAAGTCATTATAACTTAAAAACTATCAATTTATGTGAAAAATTGCATAGAACCTTTTCTTCTTAAAATTTGATTCTTTTTCAGCTCCAATAAATATACATATTTTTTAAGTGCCACCCACTGAGAAGGGCAAAACTTCGGAATAATGTCATATTGAACGGATTTCATTCAATATGACATTTTTCCGAAGTTTTGCATATTTTTTACCTCTAGATACTGTACTATATTTTAAGTATAAAATATTGCAAGTGGGACTACAAAGTGCATTTATCTCTATATCACTAAACATGTTTTAGTAATTCTGCCTACAATTTTATTGATTTGAATATGTTTACTAAAGCAATATTTATAGCTATATTTAATTTTTTATTTTCTGTATTTTTACATTTATAATATATATTTACGTTTGTTAAATTTCTGAATGTATATCGATAAGAAATATTTATTTTATGCTGATCATTATAAAATAAACATATATTATATGAAATAAGGTGTTTAATTTATAACTTATATTCCATTAAATAAAAAACAAACGAATTTCAATAATTTAATTACAAAATTTATTTTTTTGTAAATTTGTACAATACACTTTTAATAACTTAGAATATAGTTTCGAAGAATGTATTTGAGTTTTAAAGATGTTATAGTGAATATTTTGCAATAACAATTTTATATTTCAAAATTCGTAGATCAAACATTTTCTCGAAATGTAATTTAGTAGCAAACATCTGTACAATTAGAATCACTGGTTAATTTACTAAACCTAAAGCATAAATATCAGATATAAAACATACATGGTGACAAATATTTTGTGTTCAATATTTCGAACACGAGGGTCTTATTAAAAGTGAGAATTGATACGCAAAATAGCCATTGCCTATTTTTTTCCAAAATAACTACATTTTCAGAGTATTTGAACATACTAAGTTCCGTTAAATAATTGTTAATTTAAATATTTAGGGTGTTTTATTAATTTGAATTATATTACCCTATAACTAAAAAATTGGCAAAGATTTTATCTTAAAATGTATGACTAAAATTGATTTTTAATACAGAACAGAAATGTATTCTTATTATTATTAATTCAACCCTTGCAGTCTTCAAGAAACCAAGTAATGAAATATTGATCACAGTATACATAAAGTATGTGTTATAAATCTGAACATACAGATGTATGATGATTCAATTTACATGATGTACTGAAATAAGGAACCTAAGTGTGAAATATAGGCCAGTCGGGAGTTCAGGATGCGTAAATACCATTTTAAATCCTACAAAAGATTTTACTGTTGATTGAAACCAGTTCAATATATGCCTCTTTTAGACATACTAATTTTTCTCTCTTCTCTCTTTAATTTCATATACATGAGATCTAATATCTTCTAATATTATTGCTCCAGCCGCCTTTACAATTCGCAATCGTTCTTCTTCCACGTATTTTTCGTGATTCTCGTACCAATTCGCTGTTAAAATCCTTAAAACCTATATCCCGAAAACTTATGATAGGATCGTTATTATGCTTGTTAGAAATTATATCAGCGTCATATTTGATTTCTAGTTTATTGCTGACAGTTCTGTATGGAGAAATGTAACCATTGTATTCACGAAGTATGTCTCAAGGAAAACTGACATAGATAAAACGGTCGATATACAGTGATGCTTGATTTCCCCCGCATATAACTCCAAGAATATTAATACTATTTAAAAATGATTTCGATTCATTTCAATTTGATAACCATCCTTTTTTTGGTAGGACCATTCAGAACTGAGATATTGGCAAAAAAATGATTTTTAAGCGACATTCCCCCAAAATTGGGGGTTCGGGGGGGCGGGCAAGGGGGAAAATTAGTATGTCTAAAAGAAGCATATAATGAACTGGTTCCAACAATAAAATCTTTTGTATGATTTAAAACGATGTTAATTTACCTGACGACTGGCCTAATACGCAAATACGAAATGAATTTCTTCATCCCCAGTATACAGGAATGTTGAAATCTTTTTAGAATATAACTCATTGCAGAAATATAAGAAATATTTAAAACATTCAAAGGATATTGCCAATTAGCAGTGGTGACGAGTAGGGCAATGTCTTTTCCTTTATATGAAATAAAATAGTATAAGGTAGCTTCATTTTAAAATAACATTATCAGTCTATAAACTATTCTTAATTCAGTTATGTTACTTTTATATCTCTGTTATTCCTAATACAATTATTCATATTTGTAAGGAGAGGAAGACAGAATCATAATTGGTGAACTGTGTTTTAACCAGGGTGTATTAAATAGGTGGTCCGACTAAGGCACTTTCCTATGATAATAATGGCTTCATAAGTGCATGCTTCCTATTTAATTTAGTAGATGGCGCGAGCTTTAGCGTCCTACAAAAACCTGTATATAGGTACATGAATTTGCTTTGATGCATATAGGGTTGCATATATTCACAACTGAACAGCAATTTCAGTTATGTAAAGAAACAAATATTGACCAGTTTCAAATTTATATAGGTATGGTAAGAAAATAAAACTTATGTAAAATATACAAATTTATTTGTAACAACAGTACTGGGCATAATGGGTTGCAATATTATAAGAACAAGATTTACATAATATGTTTACAAATAGTTCCTTTCTCCAAAATTACTCAGCATTCTCTATGCCTCCAACATAAGTTGACTTTAATTGCACATCAGAATGAACACTTTGATAATAATATTTGTACTTGGTCCACCTAAGCAAGCGTTGTAGATTCAATTTTCAGAAAAATATGCTGCAAATTCTTCTACAGTGATCGGTTCACTGATTGATGTTAACCTAATATCCTTATGCAAAAAATAACCTCTATTGTAGGACCAAACATGAGACCAAACCCAATCTGAAAATAGAAATTATACAAATAATTACCTACTTGAAAAACTAAATTATCATTTGGAAACAAATACTATCTAAAAAGCACTTACCGTCTTAAAACATGTAATTAATTTTTCGTGCTGTTCTGCCTTATGTAAACACTAAGCTTCTACTTTCAATACATTTATGAATACCCCAATTCTTATTTGGTAATTTGACGTCACATTCTTCAGACAAAATTTTTTCTAGTAAGTGTAAATACAAACTCTCAGAAATAAGGATAAATTATACTATCGTGAACATCACTCATATTTAATAACTTCTTAATTTTCTTAGCGACATTTTTTGAAGAACAAGCATCTAATTTGCTTAGAAGTGCACCTTTCTTCAATCTTTTTCTTTAAAACTGCCACTAAAAGCTTAAAATATATTTAAAAAGACGTTTTTATACCTATAGGTTATGTTACAAATATCTATGTAAATTTAAAACTTACAGTGTATATAACAACTCCATTTTCAGACTGTGAAGTAAAACCACTTTTTATACTGCTGGAGCAAAAATGTTTTTCACAAATATGTGGCTTTTTATTTCAAGTAGGTACTTTGTAAACTTCACATTTCTATCTCTTCAGTATTTTTTGGCACTAAGTGATAATTTTTGGTCTTTACAGTCATAAGCATAAGTACACAAATAGGCACTCCATATTTTCTAACCATGTCTTATGAAAATATAGCTGACTTTTTTATATTTAGCGCTAGCGTATTGAATGTATTTCTTCGAGGAATTTGATGTCAAATGTCAGTGATATTTTGTTTGACTACAAGATTTTTCACTAAAAACGAAAGGCCGGGAATGTATGCAACACTGTATGCACGTGTGTACAGAACCTGCAAAATTATCTTTATATGCGTAAATAACGACAGACGCTATTGCTCCTGCCATCTATTACATTATGTACAAAGTAAGCACTTATGAAGCCACTCAACGGGTCCTTGTCGCACCACCTATTTAATACACCCTGGTTTTAACCCAGTATCACAGTTTATTAAAAGTAAAGAAAATATAATTTGCAATTTCAAATTATTACTGGCTAAATTGAGCAAACTTCAAATGAATTAAAAATAAAATGGCACGTTATTGTAAATAGTATGTTCATCCCTTATTCCATCCATAATTTAAAGAAAAACCTCCTCTACTCTCACACGTGTGTCAGAGGCCATTTCGTCAGTATTTTATGATGTTTATCATATTTCCTATATCTCTGCAATGACCTATAATATACATTAGCAATTAAAATAGGTTTTTAGTGCTATAAAATGCTGTTGTAAAAAATACAAACATCAGTTATTTAGCAATACTTTCTTCTTGGTTCCAGAATACAACATGTAAACTTAGACAAATTGATAATAATAATTTTATAGACTGCTACACTCTATTCGAATAAAAATGCAGTAAATACGATCATATTATATAAATATATTTTATGTACACCAACAGAATATACTATATTACACAATAAATATTAAATTTAAACAAATAGCTAAGTTATGGAACATTATAAATTACAAAAAAATGCATATTTTTTGTGCAGGGCCAATGAGATTAAATAGACTCCCTTAATTTTTTACAGAATGTGAAAGATAAAAAATCGATTTAATCTAGTTTTTTACATAAATGTTTTGTAGATATTTATGTAAACAGGATTTAACAAAAAGTAGATTTTTTTAAAACGGCATACGGATGGCTCCACCAGCTAGCCGGTTTATATATACAATTTTGAACATCGTTTAAAATAAAGCTATCAACGATTCTGTGTAAGCAGTAAGTATTTATGGATACTGAATACAACAAATATATTCTTAAAGCTGTGTATTTATTATAATATGTTTTGAGAAAGGAAACAGATTCGGTTTTCAAAACACCAGCAAAATACATTATTTTTATATTTTTATTCTTTTTCATTATTTGTCAACAAATGTCTTCTAACTACTCCTTTGAAGTAAAAGTCATAGGCATAGAGGTTATTTTCCAGTAATATACTAGATAATTGTATTATTTTGTAGATTTCACGGACATTGAAGAAAATACATGTGGCAGAGCATCCCAATAAGAAGCACAGAAAAATTAAGAAAATGCCATAACCAACATTTAGAAAATAGGGCATGTGCACGTGACGTCACAGCTAACCTCAAAAGTATATATTTCTTAAGATTTATGAGTATTTCGTAGCTGTTATTAAAATTTCAGCTAGGTTTCCATACTTTCAACTAAAATTTAATTCAGCGTAATGTTTATGAAGTTCTAAATACTCTCTCCTAATAAAATAGGACTCTTTTTGTAGGTTGGAAATCTAACCTGTAATTAGCCATCTATTTTTAATAACCAACATTATTGAAAAATTATTTGAGTGACTTTTTAAATATTTGCTTGCAGCCAGTGTTGCTCCAAGCTGAAATGAGCATACAAACATTAAAAATGAGAATAAACCCTAAAAACTTAAAATTTGAGGTTATGTTAGTTATATGATGCACATGTCCTATATGATCATGTCTAGGAAATTATGGAGGAATAGTGGAGGCTTTAATTTAGTTATATGTTTAATTTGAAAAAAAATTCTAAGTGCAACATATTTTAAAAAATTATTAAAGTTCGACTATTCGAATGTACCACGAAAACGGAAGTGACATCGTAACGACGTTATTCTCTTTTCTTCTCTGTAGCTATCAACAGTTTATAACTTCGTATCCTTTTTTCGTCATTTAATAACTAACTTCTTTGCAGACTGCCGTTATGTTGTTATCTCCTTTTAAATGGATGTATTTTTAAAATTGATATTGTAATATTATAAGACTTTATTGTCAACTTTTACATGTTTCCAATGATTTTTTTGTGAGGAAATGTTATTGTTAAACACAGATTCTATTAAAGTTTAAGTTTTAACTTAGTGTAACAACCCAAGTGTTGCACGCAAGATTTGTAAGTAAATAAATACACTATAGTTTTTTGTCTCCTGGTTTACTCTGTGTTGTTTTTTCTAGTTTTGCTTCCCCACAAACGCAAAGCCCACAATTAGAGAAAAACAAATAAATATATGTATTTCGTTAAAAAGTGAATCAAAGAATTTCTCAGATTATTTTAAAAATACATTTTGTGCTAATAACTCTAAAATTGCTGAATAGAATGTCACCGATATATATTTTTTAATTCAGAATAACTAGTTGTAGTAAATACACGGTGTCGTTAAAAAAAAACACCTTTTTTTGTTTACTCTCAGCATATATAAAAATCTAGCATATTTTAGAAAACATCTGTGAAACATACGTAAAATCCATTTGTTTACTTTTTTAAGTTCTGTAAAAATTTCCGAAGTTAGATTCAATTTAATCCCAGTAACCTTGTACCTATTAATATATTTAGCTACACATATGCAAAATATTTTGCCAATTGTTAAAAACAGATATTGCACACATTTTGCCCCTTATCATTATATTTTAAATGCATATCATACGAGGTGTTACCCAGGAATTTCGGGAATTTGTGTACAAAAACAATTACTTATGCTAAGCCCTAATTTCTGCTAGATAGTGCAAACAGTCTGTTGTCAATCAGTATACAATGTGGCGGTCAACTTCATTCGCAAGTACTGGAAGTTTTTGTAAAATCGTGTTTGAGGTGGTTCTACAAATTTCTTTCCAAACTGAAATGGATGTTAAGCAAAGAATTTGCATTTAATTTTGCTCTGAACTCGGCAAACTGGCAGCAGAAAAAGTAACACCAACTAGGTCCACTCCAAAAAAAAAAAAAAAACGTGTGAGGTTATCTTGGCAGATCCACTACAACGTTTAAAGCACCCGATGTAAGCCCTCAGACAAATGGAGCATCTCCATGACACTGCGTTCACCCACACGTTACTCATTTTAGCTCCTTGCATTTAAAAAAATGTATAAAAGCCCCGGGGGAACATTCTGAACCAAAATTAAGGGTTGATGTGGAATATTTTTTTTATGCACAGATTTCTGGAAATTTGAAGTGCGGTTAACAGTGATTACGCAATTTAAACCTAGCTTTTGGTTTAGCTTTCTTTTATATACTAATGTGCTTTCGATTTATCTACTCGTTTAACTGTATTTTTACAAATAACTGGCCCTGAAAATTAGAATTTGGTTATTAAAGTTGACGCAGAAATCAGTTGTTAACTGTGTGATGGAAGAGTGGAGTGGAATTTATTTGCACCCTGAAACAAAGTGAGATCTTAGAGTCAGATAAAATGAAATTAAGTAATGAATGATTTTAGTGACATGACAGATGAAAAAGGTCGAAAGCAAATCAAGCAAGGAAATGAATGAGAATACATGAAGAACTAGTAGCGAAAGAATATTAATATTTTTTAAGTACATATTCACTGATCAAGAGTAGTGTAAAACTATTTATCGACAATAATACAATTTATTTCCAACCCGCAGTAAAATATCTTGGAATCATAATAGAAAATAAGCTTGATTTTTAACAAACAAAACTAATTAAGAAGAACTGCATTACAAAAAGCAGACATTTACTCAACCTAACATAATAAGAAAGTTATCAACAAACTGCTATCCATATTTATAATACAATTTGCCGACCGATATTAGAATATAACCTTAATACAAGAAAACCACAGTTAGTAAAATTTAGAGACGGCAGAAACATCAACATTGCGATCGTTACTAAACCAGAACGAGATGGATACAGATCAATATAGAGAACTTTTATCATATCAATATCAATGCTGACCAACTTTGTACAATATTGCTAGCTCACTTCACGCACGATGCTTCAGAGCCTGCTTGCTCTGCTTCATGGCTCGTGACTGGCAACAGACCTTTGACAACTTTAAAAGACCAATTACATGTGCCGGACATCGTGGCATATCCAGAGAGAGGCGCCGGGGCACGTAGTTCTCTCTGAGCAATGAATAATTGGGAAAGAAAGTGTTTCAGTAAAAGCATGACATTTTTACAAGTTTGGCAACATCAAATTCAAATCTACAGTTCCAATCAACGATATTTTACTACGAAATGTTATTGTCTTTGATTTTGAACAATGCAATAAGACAGAAGTTTCAACATTAGGAAAATCGAAGAAATCATGTATGATAATAAGTTGCATAATGCACCACTGCTAAATTTACACAAGGGAAATTCAATCAATATAACATGATTTTCTACTGATAAATTCAGATTTACTGTTACAAATAAATTTATGAAGTATTAGATAAAGAAACCTAAAGAAATTTCTTAATAATTGATTATACATAATATTATTTACAAGATGTTTTTGACATACATCAGTATATTCAGATCTATGATGATTCTCATTTTCCTGGTATACACGAAAATATCTATTCTAACCCTGAACTTGCTGAGCATCATTCTATGCTGTGCAAAATCCAACAGGTAAACAGTAGCAGCAAATAGTGTCAATAGTGTAGTATTTACTGCTGCCAAAAATGTGTACTAGTCGTTACATGTACTTGGTAATAATGAATTATTGTTTTTATATTCCCATTTCCCGGGATTGATTTTTCGAATTCAGTAATTTCAGTACTTTTTGAAATTAAAAATTTATTAATCAGGGATATTTTTGTCTTCAAAATCCAGTCCAGAAAAAATATATTATTTTGAATATCCACCGATGTTTTAAATATATTTTTAAAATAAAATTTCGCACTTTTTAGATTAAATTAAAATGTGTTATAACCGGTTACTACGTGGAAAATCTATAAGTCGATAACATTCATTTATTAATAGAAATAATACATAAATATTGTCCAGTCTCTTCTCCCACCTTTAACAAAATTACATAAATAAAAAGAATTAAAATTTACTCGTGGATATTTAACATAATGTTATTGTGCAATTCTAGCTATTATTTACGAATATTTTTTGCAACATATAACATTACCAGCACAATCAGTTGAATTTTTAAAACATGAAATCTTGCATAAAAAGTATTTTCACCATTACCAAGGGACCATATTTACATATACTTTAAAGGGCAAGAAAACAGGATCAGTTTCATTAAATGCAATTTAATATTTATAGCCATTTTATGGACTATGGATGTGAAAAATTCAATCAATGTACAGCCAACATCCGATTCACTGGAACCATAAAATTGCCATGCAAATTCATTTAAGTAAATATTTTCATTAAAAATCTAGCTTCTTAATATCATACTTTTATCACTTTTATAAATTAAATGTTGATTAAATATTGTAAAAAATTATCAAGATATGTTCCATAAAATTAAAATGGCATAATCATATTTAACAGTTTAAAATCGTTCTAAAACCTTTTGGATTTTTCTTCTGCCAGTTCCAGGTATCTCTACACATAGCGTCGATGTCTCTTGTAGCAGTCCAGTTTAATTCGTTCCTGGCAGAGGTGGCATCCGCGTAACATTCAGCTATGTCACCTTCTCTCCTACCAACTATTTCGTACTCGATTTTTTTCCCTGAGGCTTCCGAAAAAGCTTTGATCATTTCTAATACTGAATAGCCACGTCCTGTGCCCAAATTATAGGCTTTCCAGGATGTATAGTTAGGTTCAAGCATTCTTTGTAATGCTTTTAAATGCCCTATAGCGAGATCAGTTATGTGAATGTAGTCCCTCACTCCGGTGCCATCCGGAGTGGGATAGTCTGCTCCAAAAACGGACAGTTTCTCTCTTCTGCCTACTGCAACCTGCAAAATATAATATATTTTTACTAGTAACATTGAAGTAAACAAAAATTGAGTTAAATAGTCATAACCAACTTCATACAATAAGGGAAGTGTAAGAGTAGCCTTAGCTAAACTTCACTGAGCACCCCCCAACATCTCACATACTATAAATACAATTTCTGTATTTCACTTTGTAAAAATAAATACGATTCATTATTTTTTTTTTTCTGTAAAAGCCAGACACCCTATAACTCTGTGACTTTGACACTCACGGAGGGGAACTGGTAGTACCGGCAGCCACTCCCCACGCCCATCGGGTGAATGACTAGTGGGTCTGAGAATCGTGTACCCTGAGCAGACGTAATGAACCGAGGATGATGGCCTTCTGCATTCTGCCGGCTAAGACCTGCCGAATTTCGGCATGCCGGTATGATCTTAAGTTCTGAAAGCAGTGTGTCTCGTTCCACCAATAATCAGTACCACTATCTTGAAAGTATGGTCTGAATAGAGTCTGCGGAATTCGAAGAGCAAATTTCGATGTTTTGTTCATTTTTCCTCCTTCTTCAAGACAATGTTGTTCTCTGCGGGAGCCACGAACTCCACGACAAACATTGTCTTGCGTTGGTGGTCGAGGAGGACTACGTCAGGCTTGTTGTCTTGTATTTGCCTGACGGTGGGAAACGAGTAGTTCCAATAATTTAGACACTTCTCATTTCACACAATGGACTCAATATCTCCCAGAGCATAAGGCAGCATTGGTGTCTCGTCTATCCCATACGAGTATGAAGCTGCAGAAAGATATTGTCTTCTGCAGCTTTAATTTGGGCTTTTCGTCGAGCAGGTTCCAACTCGGTGACAGAGTCGTGATTTACCCGCTCGACTTCGAAGGAGAGACCAAGTTTATCGGTGCTCTCTGTGCTGCCTTAAACAAAAACGGTCCTACCACTGCATTTTCATGGTCCCAGACCATGCAGAGGAGGGGATCCGAACTCCTGATAATCTTACAGGCTCCATCCAGAACAATCCTGTTATGGAGACACTCCAAGCTCAAGAGTCCACGGCCTCCCCGATGTCAAGGGAGGTATAGCCGTGGAAAGGACGATTTAGGATGCAAACTCCTATTGAGATGCATCTTCTTATGGGTTCCTACGTTGAGATGATGCAACTCCTCTCGACTCAATTTCACTACTCCAAAGAAGTAGAGAAGAATCGGAACGACAAGCATGCTGGTAGCAGACACCTTATTCTTCCACGACAGTTCTGAAGACCAGATCTGTCAGAGTTAGTGCTGATACTTGCCATGGAGAGCGCCTTTTACTACACTCACTTCTTGGGTGGAGGTGGAGCGCTGCTCAACACCCAAGTAAGAGTACGACTCTTTGGCATCTAGATGATGTAAGATGCTTCCATTTATGAGCTGTACGTCCTCTCCGTAGTCCCCGCATCGTCGTCTCTTGAGATGGACCAGTGCACATTTGCCCAACCCAAACTCCATACCGACAGCCTGCGTGTTCTCCTGTACCACCCTGAGGGACTGGTGTAAGTCCCTCTCTTCGGAGGCATAAAGTTTAAGATCATCCATATAAAACAGATGGGTGACCTTATGCCTCCTGTCGCCGGGGGTACCGCAGTTGTAGCCACGGGTTTTCCAGAGTGAAACGGATAATGGCAGTAGTGAGATGCAAAACTGAAATACTCCCCTTCTGAACATACCGGCTCCGTCTGAACTCTATCGTTACCCGATGTTGAATGTAAAGCTAGCCCTCCAGAGCAGCATCAGTTCTTCAATACATTTCCCTATGGGACCGGGCACCGCAAAACATTGGAGCAAGTGTAAAATAAGCTCATGAGATGTGTGTCAAATGCCTTGCGGTAGTCGATCCAGGCCATTATTATTATTATTATTATTTATAATAGTTAATACAGCTAATTTCTATCCCTTATTCTTATTCAATAGAAAATGTTATAAATTTGTCTTTATAAACTCTCATCAAATTGTCATGAGTAGTTTTTGCCGTCAACCAGCATACCGAAATAAATAAACGTGTCCATCGTACTACCATTCATATTTTAAGACCTACTTATAAGAGAGCAGTTTACATTTGCATACATTGAAAATATCAACATTGAAGAGCCCTATAAGATTATTCATGCCTGACAAAGAATTTCTAACTGGCGAGTTGAAATTAAAAATTTTAAATAGATTCTACACCCGACTGGGTATATTGTATTTTTATACGTTTTGAACAAATAAAGATTATCTATCTCTACGCCTATGATGAACATCAAATATAGTAAGCGTCAGATTTATGGTGAAAAAACAGTCAAAAAATCGCATTAAAATAATGAGCGCAAAAATTATTTTTTCAAGGAGAAGCAAGCTTAAAAAAAAACTTTTAGAAAACAATGGTTTTCTTTCAAAACTAAATTTCACTAAAAAGTAGAAAATAATTTCAACTTTGTAAACAGAAAACCATTGGGCGCTCATAAAATATTACTTCATCTAATCAGTTTGATTTACGTTTACATTTTATGAGCGCCTAATAGTTTTTTATTTACAAAGTTGAAATTATTTTCTACTTTTTAGTGCAATCTGGTTTTAAAAGAAAACCATTATTTTAAAGTTTTTTTAAAATTTATTTATTTTTAGTTTTTTAGTCTTGGTCATGTAGCTTATTATATTCTACTCGTCAAATCCCTTCATTTGATACCCATGTCACGGGGGTTGTGAAGAAAAAGGTAATCCACCACCTTAGAGCGCACGCCATATTGGATTTAGAATGACGTCACATAGCTTATCGTATTCTACTCGTCAAACCCTTTCATTTGATGCTCATGTCAAGGGGGTTGTGAAGAAAAAGGTAAGCCGCCATACTGGATTTAGAATGATATTAGATATACTATATTGTATTGTCCTCATAAGCAAAGCAAAATTTCAGTTCAATTGGATAACGGGAAGTGGGTTAAAAACTAAATCACTAAATTTGACTCATACATTCCAATATAAGAAAACCATTGAAAAAGCTTTTGTATGGCCGTCTTACCTCGGGCAGATTAAATAAAACTTCTATAAGCCTTTGCATTAAATATGTGTATTTTACGTAATTATTTTGGTTACATTTTATAATTGTACTCACATTAAAAATGCCAAATAGCTATTCATTTACATTTAATTTTCAGAGGTACCAGGATCGGAGAAAGAAGTAAATAAAATAATACAAAAAATGTGACATTATTTTAAGTACAGTACTTAAAATGTACGTACGTTTAAAATAATTATCGATATCTGAAGTTTATTTTAAAGTAATTCTTTCAGGTATACCCTGAGGCCATTTTTATATCTGTGACGATGCTAGACATTAAAGTTGACTGCAGATTATTTCACTCATTAACGCGCTAGGCAATGAGAGCCCGTTTTTTCACAACATTGCACCAATCAAACGTCCATCAAATGTACTTACATATGAGAATCTATCAAAAAGTAACTCGTTGAATCAAAGCTGTGCACTAAACATTATAATTTGTTGTATTTAAAATTCTCTCTGTTAACAAAGCAAACCTCAACTTAATTTTTAAATTCCTTAAGTTAGAAATAAGGATTAAATACGTAAATATGTGTCAATGAACATTTATTACGCTGTCTGGAATATAACTCTAGTAGCATATAACTCTAGTAGAATATAACTCTGGAATATAACTTTAGTAGAGCTCCATTTCAATTTCTAATCTCATCCGATGAGTACATATGGACGGGACATCGGCAATAGTGTAGTGCTCTCTCCATCGTTCCTCGTCATATTACAGCTCAGAATGAGAGGTGTTAATTCAGTCTATATATTACAATATCTAAGGTTTCAACTTGTCTTATTTACTAGTTGCCATAGAAACCGTCACTAGATATAGCGAATTCTGCGTAGTTTCTACTGCGTTCGTTTCAAATTTACTGTTTTGACAGTCGGTTTGGAAATATTTCTTTATATCAAATTACTGATAAAATTGAAAATAAAGGTCAGTAAACTCTAAAAAGTGACAAGAAAATGTCTGAAAGCAATTAATTAGAAAACATAATATTGAAGATGTACTTAATGAATTATTTATTCGTGAAATATTCTCCCCAAATACCACACGTGTAAATTGGCAGTTTATTATCAAAGATTAAATCCCTCCCGCTAAAGCGCTCAGGATTTAATCAGATAATAAACTGTCAATTTACACTCTTTATATTACCAGGCAACAACACTTTCGAAAAAATTTTTGATAAAATTTTAAGCACTAGTGATATTACATACGATAATATATCAGGTTATATTAAAATCAATGAGTGCATATTGTATAGACGGAATTGTAATAATGTAGTGATTTTCTAACAATAGGCATTTTGTCTCAAAGCTTTAGTAAGGTGCTCAAGAATTAAGTATTGTCCAGTTTTGTAGACATCCAGCATTAAATCCACATAAGAACGTAATTTTATTCAATTTATTTTATCTTCCATTGTTAACCTTATCTTAGGAGAACAAAATGTTTAAATGAGAAATATACATCTAGGTACTTACAGTTACGAATATAAAATTCATGATTCATAAAAATTAAATATTCATATACCATTAAATTTTAAGTTACATTCTTTTAGATATGAAGGTAATGTTTTTGATAAGATAATTATTTAAATAAAGCAAATAACACGAATAACAAAAAATATAACAAACTTGTTACTTTTATTTGTTCTATTTCAAATAAAAAATATGTATTTGATAAAGTTATATAATATTGAACAATAACGAACACAAAAAAACAGCTTTGCAACATCTAATAAAAGTTAAATACCTAGCTTGTTAAATGAACTATTTTTACTTCCACATCCACATAGTAAAGTGGAAGTATAGTAACAGATAAGAAAATTTGAATTCTTTTTTTTTTCAAATAGGCTTATATGTCATGAAAAATAAAATTGTGATGTATGCAAGTGTCAAAGGCCCAACATTTTTTTTGGCATCAACCACTCCCACGCTCTTTAATAATGAGGCGGGGGACTTGGATAGAAAATCTGCATGTGCAAGTAGTGATTCCTTAGGCAGCAGTTTTTTAAATACCAAGTTAATAAAATGCGCAAATCTAATAACCAACAATGTGGATATTTTATACAGTCACATATTTATTAACGTTGTTCAATTTTCTCATTCTAAGCACAATGCTCATCTTCAAACATATTGCTGCAATTTTGAAATGATGAAACTTTTTTTTGAAACATTTTTCTCTAAAATGCTTTATTTAAATTAAATTCCCCACCCGGTATACGATTTTTTACGAATTTTGGGCATAACATCTATTAATATTTTAAATTTCTAACATCCACACCACATACACCACATATATTTTTAGATTAATTTACCTACCTACCTGAGAAATATATGGCATTAAGTTATTTGGAATTCCAGAAGGATCTTCTCCAATCAATCCGGACTCATGAGCACCAACAGGATTAAAATACCTCAATAAAATTACTCTCCATTCCTGAAACAATTTGTCAAATGCATTAAATCTGCATAATAGTCATCTAAGCAGAAAACTAGTCAAAACACAGGGGTTATTTTCTTCAAACTGAATAGAACATAGAACGATACTGACGAATAGTTATAGTACATAGTGAAAGTATTCTAGTTAAATATTTTCTACTCAGAAGCAGAGCTGCCAAGTAGTTAACTACAATTGTAGTTTAACTACAATTTAACTACTAATAGAGCGAGAGCTAGGTGGATTTTTAGCAAGTCATCATTTTATGAACTTTGGTTTATGGTTTAATGGATGTTAACGATTCATAAAATCGACTTCAGGTGGGGCACCTCCTGTCAGGTATGTCACGAACACTGTCTAAAAATCTGTGAAATTATGTCATCTTTACACAGCTTATTTCTTTTGTGTGTACACATTTTATGTTTAAAATGAATAAAATAAGATCGCCAGAAAGTGCGGGCCATCAGGTGGCGCAGTCAAAAAGGTCAAAGTTGTAAAAAAACGGAGTTATATCACATGATCGTTACAAGCTTTTTTTTAGGCTGAGCATATGTATTTAAATGTTTTGAACACAGAAAAAATTCCTAGAAAAGAACTCCTGTCAGTAAAGCTAGCCAGAAAGAAAATGTAAAAAATATCAAATTTTCTTCGAAAATTCTAAACATTTCCTTTCTGGCTAGCTTTACTGACAGGAGTTTCTTTCTGGAATTTTTTTTTGTGTTCAAAACATTTAAATAAATATGCTCAACCTAAAAAAAAAAAACTTGTAACGATCACGCGATATAACTGCGTGTTTTTACAACTTTGACCTTTCTGGCTGCGCCTTCTGACGGCCTACGCTTTCTGGCGATCTCATTTTATTAATTTTTAACATTAAAAATTAGCCTTGTAACGATGACATAATTTCACTGATTTTTATATCATGAACCATGGCCAACTCGACGGGCTGACATATGCCAGAAGTATATTTTGTCGTTATTTAAGTTCAATAGAATTGTTATATTTTGCATAGAAAAAAGTTGTAGCGATGAGTTTCTGGAAAAGCCACGTAGCTCCCGCACCATAACTACAAGTGCTTATAGGTAGTTGTAAATACACCAGTTTTGTTTTGAGTATCCACTGCTCAAATTACTGTTTAACAGTAGTTAAAATCCTACATTAAAACAGCTTTAACTGCAAACTGTGCATACATTAATTCCAAAATTAGTTATGGTATCACTTTTGAGGCAATTCTAGTCCTGTAGAAAGAATTACAAGTGCTTATAGGTAGTTGTAAATACACCAGTTTTGTTTTGAATATCCACTGCTCAAATTACTGTTTAAAAGTAGTTAAACTCCTACATTAAAACAGCTTTAACTGCAAATCATGCATATGTTAATTCCAAAATTAGTTATGGGATTATTTTTTGGGGCAATTCTAGTCATGTAGAAAGAACTTTGATATTACAGAAAAAGTGCCTGAGAAATATATTTAATTCAAAACAAAGGGATAGTTGTAAGAACATCTTTATTGAGAAAAAAACACTTAGTGTAATTAGTTTACATATTTTCGAGGCTACAATCTTTATAAAAAATAACTATCAACTGTTCAACAGACATGATCAAGAGCATAATTACCATACAAGGAACAAAAATAATTTTACTTTAGACCCTACCAAATACACTTTCATACAAAAAATGTTTAGTTTAACATTCTATAAAGAAAATATAGAACAAACTTCTACTTTCTTTCAGGAATTTATCGGTTAATAAAATAAAATATAAATAAAAATCTTTCTTCTCGATAAAGCATACTACAAAGTAAAGGAATTTTTTGATGACTCAATATCTGTGATATTAATAGTACCACTGACTAGTCTTTATATAAATTGTAAATGAAAAATGTGTACTTTTAAATTCAAATTTTTATACTCATATACTGTAATCGGCAATCGCCAATTATGAAGAAACCACAGGGTGCAGATAAATCCCACCGGTTCTTTCCAAAACTGTACGTGATTGGTATAATAAATTTATTTTTTATGATAGTCATGAAATATTAAATTAAGTAGGAACACAATATGGGTATGCATTATGCTCGATTTTCTTGGTAGTTTTTGAGATACATTTATGATTCAAATGACATTCTGATACAGTTTTCTGAGGAATCTGATGTTGCTAAGAAGATTCAAAAGGACGGATTTTTGTCTTTTCTTAACTGATTATTAACCCTTTCACTGAGGGAACCATCTGGAGCCGCAACAGAAATTAGCAATTGACATGCGGGAACAGTGTATAAACCCAAGGATTTCCGAAAGAGTTAACTGAGGGGCCCGTACGTGTACGTTTGGTAGTAGATATCTATATCTATATCTAATGCCATACACAGCACCTAATATTAAAAAAACAGGTACCAAGGTGATTAAAAATGTACAAAATGATTTTTTAATATTAGTTGAGCCAAACTTTTAAAATAGACGTGAACGCTAGAAATCCATTGCTAATAAAGGTACGTATTCATTCAACCACAAAATATTTTGTTTTTATTTTGGTTGACAAAACAAAGGAATCGACAGATGCCGTTCTTGGCCATACTTGTGGATGTAAAGTTGGAAAACGAGTTGTAGGATGCTGTTCCCATGTTATGGTACTATTTTGGTTCTTTGGATTTGCACGACACAGCAGATTCCTACTGTACCAGACCATTCAGAAGTTTTTGACTACGTAAGTGACGATGATTATCCCAGTGAAGACGAAGAGAACTCTGCATAATACAACTTAAATACTATAAGATAATTCAGAAAAAAGCAGACTCGCTATAAAAATTAAAAAAAAATAAATAAAAAAATTACAACGCTAAAAAAACTTAAGTTTCAAAAAACAAAAAAATTAATAAAAAACAATAGCAAAAAAAAATGTGGAATGTAAAAAGGATCGCCTCCTCGTGGTGCATTCTGGAGAACACAATAAGTGACCAAGTATCCATTTACATATTACTGTACACTTTTCTCCAACAAGCGATGCTTACCCAGAAGTACCTTTACATGGAATAATATAACAGAGAATAAACTAATATCATTGTCAACCCCTTAAAGTGATTAACCATCTTCAATATCTATCTATTAAATGCAGACATAAGAACCAAGGATCTAAGAAACCTTTCATTTTATTTTAATTTAATCCGTAAATATTCTGTACTAGATGATGTTCTAACATCTCTAAATAACGGCAGTTTTTCTTTATTAGGTAATCAGTATAAGTGCTGATAAAATATTTTAATATGATTCTATATATTTCATAAAATGAAAATCTTTTTTTTTTGTAACATTAGTTATTCCTAAATTGAAGTTGACGTTGATTCATTTTAGTCACCTTGTTTTTTATTTTTTAGTATTTGTAGCGGTGAATACGATTCTATCACCTGAATAATGTAGTTTGATTGTTTTCGAGGTTGCTAAATATCTCGCTATTTGTTCTTTATTAAAAAAACGTGCTGACTAAAACCATAAAGATCTATTGTAATATTACGTGCTGTAAATATTTTTCATATTGATATAGAGGTAGTTTTTCGTAATAAGGATACTCACGTGAATAGAATTTCAACGAAACGCTAACGAAAGCGCTTTTTTGTAATAATACTTGCTGCGAATATTATTTGCGGCCCCGTTAGGCCTGCGGCCTACCGGGAACTTTCCGGTTTCCCGGTGGGCCAATCCGGCACTGATCTGATTTATTGTGGCACTCTTAATTATATTTCACCCAGTAAGTTTAGGTTTTTAATAAATTTGATAACCTTATTGGGTGAGAAGCCGTTCAGTCCTCATTGAAAGGTCATAAATTATTTTTTTTAGTTGTTTACTAAATACTATAAAAAGTGTTTTCTACTGTGATAGTAGAATATAAATTGAGAAATATAAATATTGTACATCATGCTCAGGTTCATCGACCCTATCTCTATCAAAATAAATGGCTTCTTTTTTTAAGTAACTATTCACGATATAAACATTTAGTTTCAAAGAAAATTCCGTATAATATTCAGATTTATGTCATTGCACTTTTTTAAAATTAATTTAATTTATAATAATTTTTTTGTGCTTGTGTTTACCATCAGTATCTTATGTATATTATATTTATATTATTTTTAATTTTTTTACTATTCTTAACAAAAACTGGAAATACATCTTACAAAACATTAAATTAACAGTAAAAAACTGCTGCCCAAGGAATCACTATTTCCACATCCAGATTTTTTATACAAGTCTCTCACAGCAAAAAAAAATTTGTATGTGGAAATAATTGTTTATGGAACTTTAATAATATAATATTTGAAATCAGCTACCCCAGAAACCAACAAAATGATATGCCACATCGGTAGTGGGGGTGGGATGGTAAAAGATGAAGTTAAAAAAAAATTTGAGGCCTTTGGTTCTCGTAAACACACTAAATCACAATTTTGTTTTTTTCACCCTCTATAATAGTGGGGTGGAGGTGCTAATGGGGGCGGCCAAAGCCAAAAAAATTTCTGAGACCTTATTACCTCTTATTATTACATTTTACAACCAACATAAGAATTTATTCATTTCAATAAATTTCCCCTTATACCAATGCGTGACAGCTTAATTGAGAGCATGTCATTATTTACTGTGCAAAATGCATTAATATTTCAAACATTTTTGAAAAACATAATATAACAATAGCACATAAACCATACAGCACGACAAAAAATTTTTCAGAAAACTGAAACCTAAATTACAACCAAAAGATCAGACAAACACCATATACAAAATAGATTGCACTAACTGTAATAGCACATATATTGGCCAAACAAAACAATAACTACATAAAAAAATATATACACATAAATATAATATAAAAACACATAACCAAAATTCGACAGCACTGGCAAAACACGCCTTAGAAAATTATCATAGCTTTAACTTTAACAATATTAAAATTTTAGAAAAAGAACCAAACCTTCACCGAAGAACAATACACGAAATGTTACAAACTAAAAGGCATATTAACACAATAAACTACCGCACTGAGAATTTAAGCCAAACATATTTCAGTCTATTAAACTAAATATAATAGGACAATATTATTATATAACTTAAATATTTTTACATCTTCACCAAGTTTATTAAATGTAGTATTGTAAACCATAAAAATTCACACCACCTATTAACAAAAACTTCAAATCTAACACACATCAATTAAGTCTTACCTACAATAACATAAACAAAACACTATGTTCAACGCAAACAGGCAATACTTAATTTCAGTTTTTAGTTGCTTTTAAACACTCTATCTGTCTTCGTCTAATTTCTTGAATACATGATTTAAAACCTCGTAAGATGCAGTTTCAATAGATCTTCCTGTCCTGAAACCATGCTGATATGGTGCAAGTACATTATTCGCCTCAACATTATTTTAACAGACACAATTTTCCATTAATTTGGATAGTAAGGGTATCTGATGGTAATATTCAATATCATTTAAATTACCTTTTTTATGAATGGGTATAACACAAGCATTTTTTAAAATAGAAGGAAACACACCTTTAGCAAGGGATAAGTTGATTAAGTATAATAAAGGATCAATTATTGCATTAATTATATATTTAAGTACCTGGGTAGGCAATAGCTCAGTTTCAGTAAATGGCGGAACAAATATTGAGTATAATTTGAGACTGTAGAAAGCAGCGACATATTCTGACCTAAGTAAAAATCGTTTTATAGCGTGCCACAGATGCAAAATGCATTGTAAAGGAGTTGGCCACATTTTTTCCAGTTATCACATTATCATTTATATTTAGGGTTAATTCATTATTATCAGTATCACTTCTACGTCTACCTAGAGTGTTACTGATGATTTTCCAGGTTACATTTGACAACCTTTATCCACATTATTTGTTTTACTATATTGTATGCTTTTATAGAGATATTAACATTTAAACACCACAATACGGATTTAATAAAATGACCTAATGCTGTGTTTAATTCAATCTAGGACAGAGGTAAGAATATTTATTTTCTAAGCATTTCTCACAGTGGCTTCATACTTAAGTGCTTACTTTGTACATAATGTAATATATGGCAGGACCAATAAGATCTCTCATTACTTACGCATAAAAAGATAATTTTATAGCTTCTGTGCATACAGTGTTGCATACATTCCCGGCCTTTTGTTTTTGTTTAGTGAAACAAGAGTCCAGTGACATCTGACATTAAGTAGCTGAATTAAAATATTAAAAGAATATATGCAACACTACATGTAGCATTGCACGTATCGTCACAGCTAACCTCAAAAATATAAATTTCAAGATTTACAAGTATTACGTAGCTATTATTAAAATTTCTGCCTGGTTCCTGTACTTTCAACCAAAATTAAGTTCAACGTAATGTTTATGAAGTTTTACATAGTTTGTCACAATAAAATAAGACACTTTTTACAGGTTAGGAATCTAACCTATAATTAGCAGTCTATTTTTATTAATCAACAATATTGAAAAATTATTTTCGTGAATTTTTAAATACTTGCTTGGAGCTGGTATGGCTTCAAGCTCGAAAAATAAAAAAGAAATTAAATTACTGACTTGTGTATTGATGAACAAAATCATGGACATAATGTACAAATTTCATTGAATCAATGTCCAACAGTTATTATATTAACGAATAAGTTCATCGATATAATGTACTAGCATCATTGGTCAATTAACACATTATCGTTCATACAGCGTACTGTTTATAGATTCATTTATCAACTAATGTACATTTGTATGTTATATTAACAAAATCATTCATTAGCTCAATTTTAATTAACAAACTCATCACATCAATGTACTTTTTAATACATTTATCGATATTTTTGGTTCAGTGGATTTACCACAACAAAAAACTACTAGTACCTAACAGGAATAGCTACTCAAAATAAGTCTCTGTTAACGTTTATCAATGTAGCACATTAGCAGCAAAATTAGCATCCGCTTTATTGATGAAATCAATATAATTATATATGAATTTGTAATCGTAAGAGTAATTTATTCAGACATTGACCTTTATAAATGTCAAAATTTGGGAATTCAAACAGAGTTAAGTGCTTTATTAAGAATATCCAGGATACAATGAAATATTTCTCATCATCATTTTTCTTGGTGTTAAAATAATGATAATTAAATAACCACAAAATACATCACATAAAAATTAAATGTTTACTCATATTAATCCATAATACCTTCTATGGAATCAGTGATGTAATACAGAATCTGAATAGCTATTTCTTAATCTCTTCTGAATAGACCAAGTAAATAAATGAGATATTGAGACTAACTTTCAACAAAATAGCAAAATTAAAATGGTAAAATTAATCAACATTTTCCTTTTACCTAAAAATTTTAGAACTAAACTAAATTAAAATAAAAAATATGTAAAATATGTTAAATTAATACTAATTGCCCCCATCTAGAAGAAAATAATGCTTCAAAATGTAGGATTGTTTTACTAAAATTAGACCATAATAAAATTGCTTGTTTTGTGAATTTTCTTCCTTGAGTACCCATAACTGGTTTATTTCCATGATGAAAATAGAAAAGTATATTAAATATTAACTAATTTTAAAATATTTATGCATTGTTGTGCTATAAGACACAATGTGTATTATGAGATTACATTTATAAAAGATTTATAATATATTTAAAACGTATTATAAATAAAAAACTGATAACTTCATACAAGTGAATGTTATGTTAACATACATAGTTAACTGCAGATTTAAAATTTAATAATGTAAATAAGGAAGATGGCAAATTCCATAAAATTTTATGACCTCTAATTATGCTCTATATGACATACAAGCACTTCCCGTTCCTCTGTAAAATTCCTAATTAAAAGAAATATCTGATGAGAAGTGTCTAAATATTCCAAATTTATATTGATACGATATAATTGCTAAAGTTCGGTTTAAAATAAATAAGATTTCCTTTTCCAATAAAAATGGTGATTCAGTTAAGTGGGACATTTTACTTCAAAACAGAAGATGGAGATACCTCAAATAATATCGGGGGTTGACCAATATGATTTTTTTTGCTAATACTGATATGATATAACTGTATACATAATAATAATAATAATAATACATTATTTATCACATGTGCTGTTACAATATAAGAACAGATGCGAAAGTCAACGAAAATGTAAAATTACAAATAGCTACACAAGTAATGATAAAAAAAAACAAACAAATATAAAAGATATACGACATAAACATAAAACATTTAAACAAACTTAACGAGTTTGTTTAAATGTTTTATGTTGTAAACACATTTTTCAATTTTCAAGGTATTGTTTTAATAGTAGGTATTTTAAAACAGTTAAAATTCCTAGTGTTTCATATACATATACTACTGGTATAGAGATGAAAGCCATTTCATTATTTATAAATAAAGAGGTTGAGTAGTTGATCAGATCACTTTATCAATGATAAACAATAGCCAATGAGAAATTTTATTAAAATTAAAAAAATATGCTGGGCAATGTTCAAATGTATGGTTTTTGGTTTTGGACAAAATAACTTTTCAAAACATGAGCTGCTTTGATATTTTTTCTGCTGTTACAGTTTCTGAAGTTATGGACAAAGGATACAATTTTCCATTATATATTGTAATCTCAACAATGATTTGTAAATATTTAATCAATTTAACACATGTATAGTAATTTCAAAGAATAAAAGATTTATATATTTTTATTTAAACATGCACATATATTTATTTGTTTCACACTTTAAAACAGATTAGATTACAGAATGTACTCAGACATGTAGGTACATGACAATAGATTAATTATATTAATTACAATATTGCGAATTCTGTGGCGCATGAGATTAGATTGTTTTTACATTTCTTTCATCTTGAGAAGCGAATATAGCTCATAGTTGGTCAAAAACATGAGTGATCTGTTTTACAAATTTTACGAGTTTTGATTGCATTCAAATTTTACTATACTTCACACAAACATGTCCTATTGGAAAATATGAAATTTTATACAGTAATTTAAACAAGGTTAAGACTTCTTAGGGTTCTCATAAATTATCAATGTAAACAGAGGTACCTATTTAGTAGGGATCTTGACAAAAACCTTATATCAAAAATTCAGCAAAACAAAAATTTGAACATATCCCTATATAATTTTATCTAAAATTTTACTTACTGTATAGAAAAATACTTACTGGGTCTGATGCACAAACATCTTTTAAAATCTCTTCAACAAAATATTTTGTTCTTCCATAAGGATTTGTACATCCTTGACCTGTAGGATGCCCTTCAGTAATAGGTAAAAACTGTGGAGAACCATAAACTGTAGCTGAGGAGGAAAATACTAAATTTTTTACACCATTGTTACTCATGACCTAAAATTAGTAAGATTGTTATAGCTGTATTAACATCTATTAAACTGACCTCAAAAAGTATACTAGACCCACCAACATTACACTGATAATAAGATAGAGGGATTTGTACAGATTCTCCAACAGCTTTTAAAGCTGCAAAATGAATGACAGAATCAATTTTGTGCTAAAATTTAATATATGGTTAGTAACAATTAGATATATTATTATCAAATCAAACATACAGTTTTAAAAACTCTATCCAAGGCTTCTTTATCTCTAATGTCTATATTGTAGAATATAATGGATTTCTGTGTTATTCTTTCAACCCTCTTTAGTGACTCTGGCTTGCCCTCATCCTCAGCGTAACAGTTAACAAGGTTATCTATAACTATCACGGTATAGTTATTATTCAATAATTCTACTATTGTATGTGATCCTACATAACCGCCACCCCCAGTTACCAAAATTGTGCTATTACACTTCATTTTTTCAATTTCAACCGTCACCCACCACCTACAAGCAAAAAATTAATAAATTAATTGGATTTTTTAACATAAAGGGAACACTTAATAGGTTAAAAAAAACTTACCTTCTGTACTTACTTCGTTAAATATCCCAGCGGAATGATGACATAATAAAAGACTACGAACACATAACTTGATTTATATACTAAATTGAGCATTGTTATCAGTAATTTTTATAAACAATTTGCTGATAAATATGCAAAAGATCTCATTTGTATACGTCGACGTCAACTACACTACATCAAACGTCAACTTGCGTCAAGGTCAAACTACAAATCTTGTGACCATTTCAGAATATTTGAAGATTTCAATATCTTTACCGGGTTATAACTTATTCACTAACAGATAATTCTCCGTGGAGAGTTAGCACAGTCAATTTGCTATTTGACCCGTGAATAATTCCTATCCTACAAAGGATTTATAGTCTGTACAATGTAGAGAGGGTTTCCACAATCATTAATTAATGTTTTCCACAAAAATATCGTTGCCGCTACGACTGCCATGCTGAAAAAACGACGGTCAAAATGGGTTTTTTTCTGTTAGTTCCTTTCCTGTTAGATCTACCTAAAATTAGGCATTACCATTATTGTAGAGAAAATGAAAAAAGCTACAACTTCTATTTTAACTATTTTTTTCTATTGTTAATCTTTTTTACTATTTACAGTCATCAGTCATCAGAATGGTGAATATTTGTGGTTCGCTGATTATTCCAATTATATCTGCCACCATTACTCGTATGTAACAATAGAGCATTTACCATAACTATAACTCAATGTATCATTAAAATTCGACAAAGGTGCTTAGCATACTTGTTAGTTAATATGGGTGCTAGCGTCAATGTTAGGTATTGCTATCCTTATTTTACATTGTTTTGTGTGGTGAATTTATCAAACATCAGGACCGAGAGAATGGTCATTTCGGAGAAAAGAAAGAGAAAGTAGGAAACATAATGAAATAAAAGAAATCCAAAAAAAAATTTACCCAATCTCTTTCAAAATATTAAAAAGACAGTTAAAATTGCCTCCATTACGATCACCGTAGGTCGGGCGAAACTTATTCCAGGACGGGCGACGCCCGTCCTGCCCCCCCCTAGCTACAGGCCTGATAGGACCCCTGGAGAATAGGACCCTTGGAGATTAGGGGTTAAGGTGTTTGGTCTTTGTCAGATGAACATGAATTTGTGTTTGTGAGGTTACGGTTGATACCATAGACGTATACACAGACTAAAACAATAGTCTGTGACGTATATTCCTAGATTGAACAGAACCAACGACACAAATCGTCTTGTCGTCATTTTGCTGGTGAGCTCAGTCTAGGAATGTTATAGGTCGTCTACGGTTGATACCCAACATTGACTGCAACGCCGTCTACATACACTGTGTGTAGTGGCGGGCTAGGTACAAGATCCCTAAAGTTATAGGGATCTTAGGCTAGGTATAGGGAGTAAGAATTACAACATCGCGTGTGCCAGCTGGCTGAAATTAAATAACTGAGAGCTAAGATCTTCGCGGACGGGCGAGTTTACTGTTAGCTGGGTTGTCATATCTCTCGCGCTACGTGAATGTACATACCTAATGGGCAATTACACGTCCTGTATAAAATGCTCTATTAGTTATTATCAATATTGTAGATTTTAAAATGTTCAGACATTTGTTTACATAATTTCCTTCCACGATCAGTCAAACGATTGACCGTAGAAGAAAAAATTACATCTCTAAATCTGAAAAAGTTTCTTGAATTTTGGAAAAATGTCTGCTCCATTAATCCATCAACACCACAATTTTTCTCTATTCAAAATGTATGCTTCACTTTCCGGCATCATTATACATCTGCACCAGTGCAAATATATCTCTCCTAAACTTATGTATAGCCTCACTCTATCTCCTTGTATTATCTGATGCACCGGTGCAGATATGCAGCTTATTTAATCATGTTATTTTTAAAATCTTCACTCTCTAGTGGATAAAAATGGCTGACGCCATATTGGTTGGCTTCTCAGAGTATGACATTTTTCTATACTTTAAGGTTTGCTTTGGTTCTAAAGGTTTGTTTTGGTTTCAAATTTTCATAAATCTAGAGCCGTTACTTTCGGTCCCAATTAAACTTTAACCACAGACATTTGTTTTAGTCTGTGCTTAACCGTCGGCCAAATCATTGAAAGTACAATTGTTTCCATGGTAACTGAATTGGTTTGACCTACCGTTAACGTTTAATCGGGATCGAAAGTAACGGCCCCCTAGACTCATTTCATAATTTTCATGAATTCCTCTAGGTAACTGGTAGCCGCGATAGCTGGTTAACTGGTAGCCAAAGAAGTTCCTCCCCAAATTTTGGTTCCTCCCTGCCATAGACTTATATTGCTAGACTGAGCTCACCAACAACTCCTAATGACTACAAGATGATTTCAATTGTTGGTTCTGTCTCTCTCTAGCGAGTTACTTTTTTTCGCTGTGTGTCTGTCTCGCCGTCGTAGCCGGGTCGTGTCAGGGCAAGGGAAAAGCGAGTAAGAGAACTAATAACATCGGTTGTAAGATAGAGACAGAACGTGGACAGAACCAACAAGTTGCTGCTGTCACTCTTCCCCGGCACACTGATTAGTTTAGCAATAGTAGTCTTTTATTTGCATGAGGATCAGATCACTTCTGAGTTTGGTAACATAATTCAACAGTTTGTCATATTTTATTTACAACTGATCTAAATTCAGAATTAATCAGGTCAGATCTCCCCTTCCCGATGCTGCTCCACCCCGCACTGGATATTCACTTCTGAACTTTTGGTTAGTTAAGAGAAATACCCACGGTCAATAAACGATACGGTTATATCAATCAGCAGCTTTTGGAAGAGATAGGCGCGGGGGGCGGTAAATCGAATGAAAGAGACAGACATATCTGATTTCCGTGCAGAAGACAGAGACAGAGATTCCAGTAGGGTCTACAGGCTACGTCACCTGTAGACACTACAAGCATCTTTGCCTCTGTCTTTTGCACGGAAATCAGATGTCTGTCTCTTTCATTCTATTTCCCGCCCCCGCATCTCTCTCGCCACAAGCTGCTGATTGAGACAACCGTATGGTTTAATGACCGTTAGAAATACCGACGTTTTTGACAGTTTTTTCGTAAAAATTCTAACCCAAAAATATCGATGAATGAAATGCTACGTTTGTCATTTTTAGAAATAGCAAAAATTTACTTTTTAAGTTGTCAAAAGTCAAAACAAAACTGTTTTATTTTATTGTCTTTAAGTCAGATCAATTTTCACCAGGTCAGATGTGATCCAAGTGAACCAATCCTCATTCAAATAAAAGACTACTTATATAAGTGTATGCTCTGTTTCTATGCTCCCTGCTCGATACCAAATGAATTTGACATTTTACATTTTGACGTTTTTTTTGACATATGGTTGCTGCAAAAATAAAAATTATATGTTTGAGGGATCTATTATTATTACGCCAGACTATTAATTTTCACAAAATAGATAAACGACATAAAAAAGTAGGTAAGTAGGATGATTCTGTTTCGAATTAGTTTTTAAGTTACCCTAATTTTTGAACAGAAATATGCCTAGAAGAGGTCGTGTGAAGAAAGAAGGGCCGGAATCGGGGGAAGATTCAGATGAATACAGAAAAAGAAGAGACAGAAATAATCTGGTATGTACGTATAGATACTAAATCCTATAAAAGTAAAAACTGAGCACAGTAGTAAAGTTTATGTTCTAAGTAAGAGTTTCAAATTATAATTGAGAGTGCTAAACCATGAAGCTAATAAACTGTTTACTATTGTTTATTACAGGCTGTAAAACGCAGCAGAGTAAAATCAAAACAAAAGACCCAAGAAACGGTAAACAGAGTCACCGAATTGCGAAATGAAAACACTGTATTGGAGGAAAAAGTTAAAACTCTCACGAAAGAGCTTGGGTTTTTAAAGGAGTTGTTTCTTGCACATGCATCTAATAATGTTGATTCATCAAAATTTGAGGGTGTTAATTTGCAAAAACTTCTGGAAGACAATTCTTCAGCCAGCACAAGTAACGATAATAATCCCACATAACTTGTTAAAAGGTATGGGTTGTAAGTTGTGGAGTTTTGTAATAGTCCAACTTGCTGAGTTTTTTATACAGCAGAGTTATAGACAATTCAGTACAGTTCGGACAAAGTTTGAGAGCATAAAAGTTCATATATTATAAACTTTAGCATCAAATCTTTAAAATATTTACATATTTGCATTTACTTCTATCGAGTATATATAAATATGTAAGGAAAATAACCTAGATATTGAGGTTCTGTATATTCAATAGTATTTGATTATTATTAAGTAAACATGAAAAAGATTTTCTTCTGATAGAAAAAATTTACTTTTAAATATTTGATAATCAGTTTAAAATGTACCTTTACACTTTATAATTTCCTTTCTTATCTATCTGAAATGAAAAGAATGGTCTACTTTGAAAACAATAATCTACATTTAAGTGCAAGGTGTTTGTTAATATAGAATGAAATTGAGTTTCTAAATAATAATATCCAGGGAGGTAGCGACAGTTTTCCTGAAATCATTTGTATAAAGCTAGATTTTTTCCCATGATAGTATCAATGATGAAGGTGCAATTCTGCCAATCTATAAGTCCTGCAAAAATGAGTAAAAAATTAAATAACATGTTGCAAATAGAGGCTACATTCGACATCTGACTAATGTGGTCCGCCCATTGTGGTCGAACCGAACTTGCGGTCGAACGCGTCAGAATTTGAAGTATTTTTCCAATCTCTATAAAAGTTAACCCTAACCTCAAAAACCGGTATTTTGACTTTTTTAACAGTGATTTATCATGAAATTTCATATTCACTTAATCGGACTTTAAATTTTACTCCGGTATGATGTGTAATTTCCACAAATGTATATTGTTCCTTATTTATCACAGACTTATTTACTGTCGCCATTTTAAGACGGATATTCAAACGGGTCGAACGATTCTGACCACACAAGTCAGGTTTTAAAATGTGACTACATCGACCACTCAGCTGATCAAGTCGGAACATACAGTCCGAACGCTTTTGACAGGTCTGACCGTGGTAAACCTGCCTATCGAATGTAGCCTTAGATATAGATTTTCTGAAATGTCACAAAATGTCACTTTTGATTCGTTCGTGCCGGGCCGAATTTTCGAAATGTCGGCCATGTACGGCAAAAAATCGCAAATTTTGAGCTTCTACAGTTGGCAACTTTTTAATCTTGGCTCCTACGCCAAAAGACTACTCGGGGGATATGAGACTTTTTTTTTTTTCGGTAAAATTTCTCCATTTTGTCACCGTAATTAATCGGTAATTAACTGAAATTGATCTCATATACGATATAATATCATGTACTACTTTGACGCTCCGTTAATCTCGGCCCTTCGAAATGGTTTCTGAGAAAAATTATTTTTTTAAGATTTACAGACACTATAGGAAAACGTGTAATTTCCTACATTTCCTGGAATATCTCAATAATTATCGTTTTTTTTTTTTTTTTTTCGAAAAATTTGTAGACAGCTTATGTAGCCTTTTGGCATAGCAGCCATGGCCGACATTTCAGCAGTTATCTCCGAAACGAAAAAAAAAAAAAATGGAAAGCAAAATATTCGTAGTGGAAAATACTCGTTTGACCTTATTTTTTATTTCGAGCTAACTCCAACTGTTTTGGAGATATCTGGGAAAAGTAGCAAAAAACAGCTTGCATTTCGGCGCAGAAAAAATTGCAAAAGCATGCAATCTTGACACGTTCATATTTTTCGAAAAACACCATTGGGATGAACGTACGATATCACGAGGAAGTCTTCCAGATAAACCTGATCGTAAATTGCATGATGAAATTCGAAAATTCGGCTCGGCACGAACAAATCGAAAGTGACATTTTGTGACATTTCAGAAAATCAATATCTCTTTTTCTAACATGTTATTTCATTTTTTACTCATTTTTGCAGATCTTATAGATTGGCAGAATTGCACCTTCATCATTGATACTGTCTAAACTATCATGGGAAAAAATCTAACTTTATATGTATTAACGCGAAAAATCTGTCTCTACCTCGTTGGCTATAACATCATAGCATACAAAACTTCACCCCAAACTTAAACAAGCATGTCACAAATTGTTAGTTTGCTTTATAGTTATGGTAGCGTTACAGACCCTTTGGTATATTTGAAAAACAATGACCTTGAACTTCAAAAAATAAAAACGATAAGCCTTCTTCCAAATATCTTGCACCCAACCTAAACTTTTGTGGTCGCTACATATTGAAAATATAAATATGTATCTACTCCTTCACTAGTGCCAATGTGTTGTTTGTTTACTCAAAAACATAATTATCAGTGATAATAAAGTGATATGCAGTATTTAAGTATTTACTTTGACACTTGGTAGTATAAAAATTAATATAATGCATCATGATTTTAATTGTTTTGATGTAAATAAGCATTGCACTACTTCATATCATGTATATGAACAAAGCTATAGTTTTTTTAATAAATAAATGTGTACATATATATTTTTGTCAATATGACATTTATGGCAGAGGTGGATGAAAATGTATTTGATTAACGGAACCGAATCATCAAAAAGGATTTGATCACGAATACCAGGTTCAGATACTTTTATTTAAAAAAAAAAATCCTTTTTTCGGATCACAAATTCGAATCTTTCACAATGACCCAAAATTTATACCATGGACATTTCCAAATAATACTATATTTATCTAGTTCTATCCAACAAATTTTATTTAGAAAATTTTATCTATTTGGGCGTGAATTTAACACCATTTGCCATGGGGTATATGGCTTTTGTACAATGGCATTCCCCATCCAATTTTAGATACCGAGCTAATGATAGCCTTAAAGTGAGCATGTCCATTACTGATACTAATGCATTTTTTAATAGAAAAATTTGTAATGGCATAAAATAATTTTTTCATTGACATGTCATTTGGCAATTCAGATAGATAAGAAATAGACTAGTGATCGAGAAGTATTCATTTTTCTTAAGTTCTCACTGTTCTCGAGAATTTTTTTGTGAGTATTTGAATATTCAGTTCTCGTATTGACAGATACAATATGATAATCTAATATTATGTAAACGCCCAGTCCGATTTCTCAGGATGATGATGCTTCTTTTAATATAGAAATGTTATAATCGGGGATGGATGCAGAAAATAAACATTTTTATCAAATAAAAGGACCCCGCGCCAAATGCATGGGTAATTTGTTGTCGACGGAATCGTTGCAAATTCAAGGCATAGAATCCTTAGGTCATTCTCAATGAAAACTATTATGGATAAAGTTCCAAAACATCTTTATTTCAAAAATACAGCAGGTCAAAGCTCTGAAATTCAAAATTTTAAAAACGCGATTTTACATATTTTTTATCGAAACGGACATGTATTGATTTATATGAAGCAGATACATGAATAATATATTGTGTACTTATGTAAATAAATATATAATTACTTTTGCCTTTATATATATACCAGTAGGATACAATAGGCGCAAAAGTTATTAGTATGCAAAAGCTTACTTTTACTTTTATTATTTAGTTTGCAAGAATAAAATACTTACTGATATTCAGTGCAATACAGGAAAAAACATTATTATAATACTCTTATAAAAATTAATACAATACAACTGCTTACTAAACAAATTTTTTGATTTCAATGTTGATACTTAATTATGATAAAAAGTATATATTTTTAGGTTATAACAATGCAATTTTAATTTATAAATATGGTTTTTTACAGGACTTCTGGTACTATGTAATTCTTACATAAATTCATAAACTGCAGAATAATTGACTATTTTTAAAGATTTATTTTATACTACTAAATAAATACATGTAAAAATTAATAACCTATTTTAGTAGTGCTCGGTGCCCAGATATACGCATAAAAATAAATTCTGTGGGGGTTTCGTTGTCACAAGCTGAATTTGATATAAAATTAATGATGATATACTGATGTTTCAAAATCTCAAAGCCGTCAAAAAATGTCCTACTTAAAAGGTCATTATAATCAAAAAACGAGTTATGCTTAGTGACTTAGGTGTTTTGATATTTCCACTTTTGAGTAATAGCAAATCCTTTTAACCATGAATAGAACTAGTCAAAATAAGTAGATTTTCGAAAAGACCCACCTCGAGAAATCATGCCTGCTCCCCCTGCCCCCCCTCAAAGGGGCTACCTGTATCTGCCTATATATTTTTTTTTCTCAAAAACGGTAGGAGCTAGAGGAATGATCTTGGCGCCATTCGATAGAGTATAAAATTTTGCATAAGACCCTCCATTTGCTTTTTGCTATTTTCTTTTTTTTAAGGCCCCACAGCAAAACAAAAGGTGAGGAGCCTTCCAACAACGGCACATGATTGGCTATACCTCGGCTTTATATAAACAAATAACATATACAAATAATATACCAATCGATAGAAAAAATAATGGTCTTTATTTTTTATATCTTGTAGAATTTTGATTTATTGGGCCGTTTTAGAGGTATAGCCAAACATGTGTCGTTGTTGGAAGGCTCCTCACCCCTTTTTTTGCTGTGGGGCCTTAAAAAAAAGAAAATAGCAAAAAGCAAATGGAGGGTCTTATGCAAAATTTTATACTCTATCGAATGGCGCCAAGATCATTCCTATAGCGCCTACCGTTTTTGAGGAAAAAAAAAATATATATATATAGGCAGATAGAGGTTGCCCCTTTGAGGGGGGGCATGGTGAGCAGGCATGATTTCTCGAGGTGGGTCTTTTCGAAAATCTACTTATTTTGACTAGTTCTATTCATGGTTAAAAGGATTTGCTATTACTCAAAAGCGGAAATATCAAAGCACCTAAGTCACTAAGCTATGACTCGTTTTTTGATTATAATGACCTTTTGAGTAGGACATTTTTTGACGGCTTTGAGATTTTGGAACATCAGTATATCATCATTAATTTTATATCAAATTCAGCTTGTGACAATGAAACCCCCACGGAAGTCACAATAAGCGTACTAATGCACTCTACTATTTAGAGAAATAGATATATAAATTAAATAATATTATTATGCGTTATTTTTAATTACTGTAGCAACGTGATGTGAATTTGTCCTGTCTTTTTTAAATATTATGCAATAAAAATGCCAGTTTTACTTTAAAAGCCGAAATCACATTTTTTAAGCTAAAGAACTTTTGTGGCCTAGAATCATTAAAATAGAAGGAATAAGGTATACGTATTTTCTGAGGCCCAACAAAAATACACTTTTTTCTATTATGCAATCTTTTTTAAGTAATAAGTAGTAATTTTTATAAGTATATTATCAGGAAAACGAATCATACGATCTCGTTTGTATTTTGTTTGTTTTGCTGATTTCCATTGGAATAAAAATAGGATTCTTATTTGCATAAGAATCTTTATTTATATGAATATCAGAATAATGTATTTTCTTGTTACACTGTACATCAGTATTATATTCTTAAAGCAAATTAAATGTTAAAAGTATTTACCGTTTCGATAAAAAATACGTAAAATCGCGTTTTTAAAATTTTGACTTTTGGAGCTTCGACCTGCTACATTTTTAAAATAAAGACATTTTGGAACTTTATCCGTAACAGTTTTCATTGAGAATAACCTAAGGGATTCTATGCCTTGAATTCGCAACGATTCCGTCGACAATAAATTACCTATGCATTTGGTGCGGGGTCCTTTATAATTATAACTTAAAAAATGACAAAAATGGGTACAGATTTCACCTCCTTTTCTCGGTCCTAGGTATTCATCCGATTCTTAAAAGCATGGTTTTCGATCTTAAAAGAATCTAATTCTGCCCATCACTAAAATAGGCTTTATTTCTTAATGCGACAATTAAATTGTAATTACATATAGCAATTAATTTATAGAACACTATCTGTCAACATAATTTTGTGTCGAATAGTGAGTGATTTCAGGTAATGTTTCAATTTAAACTATATAGTGGATAAGTGAAGTATATTATGTTATTTTAAATGTTTCTTAAGCTTCAGGAAGTTTTTTTTTTAGATTATAATTCTGAATGTGATAATTTTTTAGTTTTATTGTTATATTTAAAAGATTTATATTGAATATATATATATAGGGTGTTTTTGGTAACTTCCACAAGCCGTTTTATCTAAATGTATTAGAATACCATTTTTGTCTATTATAGACGAGAAATCGGCATATCTAATAAAATTTTCAAGAGATAGGAGCGACAAATAACCTCTCTTCTTAAAAAGTATTTGAAAACTGAAATTAAATGTTTCATAAATGCTATACCTACATTAAAGAAATAAATTACTAAACTTTCTTTAGAGATTATATAGCTTGTTATTTAATAACAGTTATTTTTCATGCTGTCTTTGGTTTAAAGATGCCCTGTGTATTTATACATGTATTAATTTGGTAGGTTAAGATTTGAATATCATTAATGCTTGCACTATAAATTTTAAATTTTGGCAATAATTGAGAAGCGATATTCTGTGGGTTGTCAAATGATAGTGGGTGTCGGCTTTTTCAAAGAGTTTTGAATTTATAGTTTCGGTTCAAAGGCACGTTCCACTCATGCTAGGTTAAATCAAAGGCAAACTATTGGAGCAAATAGTCATCAGAAATCACTAGAAAAAATGTCACCGATCACACTAGTTTGAGAACTTAGCTTCCATCATATAGACCAGTTGTATCATAGCACGTGTGGTGTTTTTGGCCAATTCTGGGAGTAATTACAAATTATTTTAAGAGTGTATTTTTTAGTTAATAATATACACACGTTTTAATGCATTGAAAAAAAATTTAACTTTTAATATATTGATATTTACATTTTTAAAACAAAACAATTTATAATGATATCTAATTATAACGATACTTGCAATTTTAGAAACTTATTTGCTAATTGGTGAGTGATGATAGCTGAGTGGATCGAGGTATTATGTCAGGGCTGATCTTATCGCTATGGGTTCTACACAAACGGTAGAAAAATCGAAATATTTTTCTGGTGTAATGTGGATATTTGTAAATGTAAAGTGTAGAATAGTGTAAGTTTAGTAGGTAAAAAGGGTCTGTAAAAGGCTTTATTGTTTGTAAGCCGGTTGTTAGGTATAAATGTTAATAAAAGTATGGTATACTTTTAAAGAGTCATTTAAAAATGGTAAAATTGAAGTATTGTGGGGTTTTAAATGTCCGGTGTATGAGAGGTGCTGTTGTTGCCACTATTTTAAATTTGAAGTGCATAAATAATTTTAGGAAATATAAAAGTTTATGTTATGAATTGTACAAACTATTTTAATGTGGTAGTACTTGTGAGATATAACAGGAATTTCAATTGTTAATTTTAATTAATCATGTATTGTAATTTGTTATTATAAAATATATTTTTATACATCTTTCACGTGTTTAATTTTCATGGAATAAACATATCATCAAATTTGAATTTGTTAGTTTTGTTTTTAAAATTGCAGTGCTGGTGCCATATAGGAAACTAGATCTACATGCTGTTAGTTCTACCTTAAAAAAACTGCTGCCTAAGGAATCGCTACTTTCACATCCAGATATATTATCAGTCTCTTACAAGCAAAAAAAATGATACTATATTGCACTCCACTATGTGTGAAAATAACCCATAAAATGATATGCCCATCAGTAGTGGGGTGGCTGTTGTAAAAAAAAAACTGAGGCCTTTGATTTCAATTCTCAAATCACAATTTTATTTTTATAACCCCTTTAATAATGGGGTGAGGGTGGCCAATTCCAAAAAATTTTTTGAGACTAGCTTCTTGTGCATACGCTAAATCCCAATTTTATGGACTTTTACTTCCTTGCTTTACCTATCTATCCCCATTTACCCCCCCAACCCTTCAACGGAATAAGATCAAAATATAATCTAGTTCCAGATCTCCTTACAATACATACGTGTACCAAATTTCAAGTCAGTCGATATCCTAAACCACTCCAGAGTAATCGTGCACACAAAAAAAGTTATAGACCAGCAAAAAGGTTTTTTATCAAACTTGAAATTTTAACATTTCATGACATTTTAGGCTTAACTGAACAAAACAAAAATTTTTTTTTTAGTTACTATAAGTAGTTAGCTATTATCAATATTGGAAGGAATAAAAAAGTTTTATTTAAACTGTTTTTCTCTCTTGTTAATACTTGTTCTGTCCTGTGAGTTTGATAATTTAAAAAGAAAACGTCTGATCGCATTGAAATTTGAACAGTTGATTAATATTCTGCCATCCTAAGTAAAAACGTCCTATCTGCAAAAATTAAGAGTTAAATTTTCACAAAAATCTATCGCGGCCATTTTTTCAAGAGTCTTGATCGGATGGGGTCACTGATACAGTAAAAGTAACCTTTAAGTAGGTTCCACATAAAATGTCTTGGTTTAATTATTCAGAAACTGAGCGATTTTTTTTATTATACCTACTATTTACTATTTGAGGTAATTTCACACATTACCAAAGTCAAAATTTTCAATCTTAAAAAAATGCAATGCGTTCATTGTTTATTAGTTTAAAAATTTTTTTTATTTTTGTTTGTTTTATTTTGAGGAAAAAAATACCTAAAGGAAAAACGTAAGTTTTTCATACTGTTTATAACACGAAATAATGTTATCACAGTTTCTGAAACCACGTTGCATGGTAATATCTCGACACCGTAGGCGGAGGGATATTACCTAAAAGCAATATGCTTGAGGAAGTTGTGATAACATTATGAGCTATTTATCAACATTCGAGGGGCATTCGCATAGAAAATTTTTTGTTTACTTAATTCATAATTTCTGGTGCCGCAAAAGTCCATAAATATATTCCAGATGTACTTTTTACTTTTAATTTTATTATATGGCGTGTTTTCCTCTATTATTATATCTATCAACTCGTTATTTGCAGTGCCAATCGTAATTGTGACAGTGTCAAAAACTAAATTATTGAATTGTCAAACTGGATGATGGAAGTGATAATTGTCTTAGGGAGATTATCACGTATAATACACATTTTGAGCATTAATAATACCGAAATAATTTTGTCATAGAGACTGCTGTAGGCTATTACCTTTAAGCAACACGCTTGAAGCATTCTCTGCGACAAAATTTTGAGTGTTTCATCAATATTCGAGGTGTATTTGGTAAGATGATTTATTACTCTCCATTCAATTAATATTTTCTGATCGAACAATTCTAAAAACATTTTCCTCATATACTTTTTAGTTTTAATGGTGTTTTTGGGTGTATTTTCTAATACAATTTGACATTTGTTGAATTCAATCTGACATTTGAACATACCATTTGTGTCTTGGCAGATAACACCACACGTATGCGTGTTATCGCTGTAATATTTTACTGATTGGATGAATTTTGACACGACTTGAAATGCAAAATTTTGGTTGGTTAATACATTTAGTAAGAAAATTATTATTCTAATTTTCTATCAGGTAGTACTAAGCATATATTTAAATAATTTGTGGAACATTTCTGCAGCCCCTTATAAAAAGTAATATCACTACATCAAATATGGACAGTCTTTGTTTGAATGAAAACTAATTTTGGCTTTTCGCTAACTTGCCCTGAGAACTTAAAGGGAAAATGACATGAAGTTCTAGAACCTTTAGTGATATCAGCTACTCGCATCTGTATAAAGGAAGGTAAAGAAGCAACTACAACATTACGTTTCTCAAAATAAACATTTATTCTTTGTTAAATTGTCCACAAAAATATCACTGTATTCTTCAATTTGCTTTTTTCAAACGATTCGAGATACCACCACGAAAATAAATGATGTGCCACAGGAAAGTAAAATCAATGAAGAAAACTAAAATAACAAAAATAAAGTATATTTGATTCCCAAAAATGCTGATGAAAGAATAATTTTATTTGAAGACTGTCCCATTTTTTACTTTTCATTAGTCTCAAAAAAAAAAGAAAATATAGAAATGTTTACAAAGAAATTCTTCCTAATATTTACAAAGAAAATGTTTGTTCTAAGCGAAGTCATTTGAACAAATGCACATCATTTATTTACCGTATGTCCTTTACATATCGTTATTATGACATACATAAAGTCAAACTTTCAAATTTAAATTGTTTTTAATATATTGTAATATCTGATGTAAATAGTCCCTATTATCACTTTCCTCAACGCAGTCTAATTCCAAAGATACATTGGATTCTTCTATTCTAATCGCTACCATAAATTTAAAGAATACCGTTGCTGCAGCACTGCTGTCCTCTGTTGAAATTTTTAATTTCTTCATAAAAGTTCCGTCAAAAGATTCATTGTGTATTCGTTTACCTGCTGCTTTTACCTCATTATCGTCATTATCAGAGGTCCTTAAATACTCAGAATGTTCTTTCACGCTTTCATTACTTTCTGAAGAACAATTCATTTCACAATTGCTACCCTCCTCTACATTTTTCTTCTTATTTTCTCTTCTTTTTCTTCTCTGGTTACTCCAAGTATTAGAAAAAGCAGTAACAAAATAACGATGAACGTTTTTATTCCTTGTGACATCTTCTATGACCATTTGTAGTTCGCTGAACATTTTCAATAATCTATTGCTTACAAAATTCACAGAAATATCATTATTATTGGCTAAGGGTAATGTAAATATAAGAGGATGTTTGGCTTTAGTAGTTTTAAATATTTGTTTGATGGTATTCGGGACTTTCCTTAGATCAAAGTTTTCACAAAATGTCCAGGCCAATCCCCATCTAGTAGTGTTTCCTTGACAAAAATAAGTTTCTTTGAAACTGGCTATGTTTACTTCTCTTAATAACTTTTTTAATGGTGGTAAACTACACTTATGTCCGATCATCGAAGAATATATTTTGATATTCTGATTCAGATTTTTACTTTCAGTTATTAATTTTGTTATGAATTCAACTTCACCTCCTTTTGACACAACTTCATGAACGCTAGCACTGAAGGCGTTTTTTGGATGTGGTCTGCTCGATTTTCTTGATTTAAAAAATGGATGCAACTCCTGTGTACTTGAGAAAAATGGAGGATTACACATACAAAAGTCATAAGTTCCTTCGATTACACCTTCTAATAAATTCTCACCATTCACTTCGACTACCTTTATTAAATCTTGCAAACAATTCTTTTCAACATTATTTTTGGCACAGATCAAACTTTCTGTATCTTTTTCAGTAGCAATCATTGACCATTTATTTTTCTTAGCAGCCAATAATGGATAAACACAAGATGCCCCTGTACCAATATCAATACCTTTAATATTATCAGATTGTCCAGTAAGACTCAGCAAATCTTCTATCCACAAAATGTAATTTAGACGTAAGGGAATTGTTGGTATAAGTTTGTTTAGAGGCATTTCTACTTCTAGCCCAAAATCTTTTTTAAGTAGAGTACAAGATAAAGCCCGGAGAGATTTAAGGTCCTTAAAGTCCAGTGTAATTTTTCCTGTGATATCCTGTTTTACGAATGGTGTGAACTCTGGAAACTCGAGAGCTAATTTTTTAAAGTTCGGAGGGGATTTGTATATGTTTCTTGGATGCATATATTTGTTCACAGCCATTGTTTATAGCTCTTATAAACCTAATGTTAATTACAACCACTAACACATTTATCTTAAAGAACTAATACATAATTAAACATTTCATTCGTTTCAAAGTCGCAGATTCTCTGTTTTAGGTTAGTTTCAGTGTTGCCAATCCGAATAATTAAAATTTTGAAATTTTAGCTTGAACTTGGTTCTAGGGTATTCTGCAGTATTCTGTAAAAGCAATTTCTCGAGATGATCCGTACATACCAGTTAATCCTCACTGGTAGATACCTACATGCTATACCACCATCAGTCAGTAGACACTTTAGTTGTGTGAAAAACGTAGACGTAGGCGCTATTTAATATTATATTGTTATACAATATATATTAGATAAATATATAAATAAATTATAGAAAATAGCATTTAAAAAAAATTCTATTCAATTACAAATCTAAAAAAATCAGAAAACAACTTTTTTAATTTTAAATGATTAATAACTTTTTCTTTACTGATCGATTTTGTTAAAAAACAAATTATGTTTGTTTTAAGCATTTTTAATGTTATAACGCCAATTTAGTTGTTAAAGTAATCGTCCGAATCTAAGGTTTGTCCAATGTCCCAGGTAGCAAAGGCACGTGAAAATGACGTGAAAAAATGGTCGGGGGTGACGAGAAATGACGAGTTAGATGACGTAAATGAAACGTGAAAATGACTTCCTAATGTCTCAGACGAATGACGTCTTTTTCAGGTTATATTTGGTAATCCCCCCAAAGTTTTTCAGTAATAGGAACATATATATAAAACTACATACTAGTTAGTAATCTACTTGATAAAAATAAAATAATTAATGCATAAATAAGTTTTGTCCTAATGAATTTGTTTGTTAGCCATCCGTAATTTTATTTACATTAACATATCTAATATTGTTTACCATCACTCCAACTTTTTCTTACAAGGGTTGCCTGCAAATTATAATGTTTATTAAGTTATTAAATTCATTTTTACTTACCTTTACCAATTGCGGTCCGTAGGATTCGAACCTACATGTCTCCCGTTGTCCGTATTACAGTACTGACGCTTCAACCAACTGAGCTAGCTTGGCGACCGCTATTTCGGATGCTAAAAGCAGTATTTATGGTGGTGTATACAATACAATACAATCAAACTTTATTATTATTATAACACTTAACTCACTGAACCATTGAACATCTTTGTTTAAATATGTTTAAAAGCTGCGTATACCTAGTTAGAAATAGTAAAACAAAATTATTATTACTATGTGGCAAAAATTGAAATAGTCACTAAATACTTCTATTTATTTTTATTTTATAATAATAATAAGTACATGAATATACATAAAAAAATGTATGTGTGTATGTATATGTATGTATGTATATATATATGTATATATTAAAATATAAGAATGTCTAAACAATGAAAAGAAAATTTTTAGAAATAAATTATAATTTTGTATAATGGGTATGGGAAGTAGTCATATTAAATTTAATCCACAGTTGAGTATAAGATAAAAAAAAAATGATAATAATAATAACTTACAAAATTAACCGGCCTGAGGTGTCATAATGATTACCAAGTACAACACATCAACTTCCACGTGGCGCTGAGCTAATGATTTATTAATAAATCAATGCCAATATTGCGAATACTACTACTACTACTTATTTTATAATGATTTATTTCACGTAATTTTAATGACGTCAAAATAATGACCTAAAAGAAACGTGTATTTGACGTCTTCATGATGACGTCAGAAGTACGTATTAAATATCACGTCTCTGGTACGTCATTTATTAATGACGTCAAAATAATGACCTAAAAGAAACGTGTATTTGACGTCTTCATGATGACGTCAGAAGTACGTTATAAATATCACGTCTCTGGTACGTCATTTATTGGGACAATGACGTCGGCGACGAAAAATCACCTTTAAAAGACGTCATAATGACGTCACCTTGCTACCTGGGTTATTATGTGAAATTGAATTTCTTGCCTTATTTAAAATATATGAAAATTTTTCAAGTTCTCGCTTCGAGTTACTAGTATTTTTATTTATTTGTAATTATTAAGAACTTATTTAATTTAATTAAACTGTCACCAGTGCCACCTGAGAAGTACGAGTAGTTGTTGAACATGTAATTATTACATTAATTAGTATTAGTGGCGGTTCGTTAAAAAAAATATATTTTCCCCAGATCTCGAAATTGAAGAGCAGAAAAAAAAAATGTCCTTATCTCAAATTTGATGAGCGGTGGAGGGGAAGTCAGGAGTCAACTATTTTAAGAATTAAAGTTTTAAGTTGAGGTACTTATACAAACCTGGGAAGCGTGTTGGAGAAAAAACGGTAAAGGTGTAATATCGTCATCTACAACATAAATAGAATATTTAATGGTCTAAAACAGACCTAAAATTGAAAAAAACCAATAAGCAATTACCTTAAAAAAAAACAACTAAAATTTTTTTCGCAATAAAAAAAAACGGAATGAGCAGGGGCCGAACCGCCGACCTCATGACTTGAAAGACGATGCCTTAAGCACTCGGCCATCAACCTTTCTGAAGATACTTACCTAAAGACTTTATAGTTGGAACACGCAATAACGGATAGATTTTGCTTTTTAATGCATTTTAATCTAATTTTATTATTAAAAGAATAGATAGAAATATAATTTAAACAAATAAACTGCCAAATCTTTGCAAACTCTTTCGAATATAAATTATTTTGGATAATGTTAAAAAACATTATATCCTGGAATAAAAACGCCAATATACTTATCCGTCACGACACGGTTTATTTTTTTTTAAACTTTACACTCTGCTTACGATAACAAAATGCCATTAGCGAGTTTTAAAGTTTGTAATCCGACGAAATATAAATAAATTTAACACCGAAAAAAGATGACAATATGACGTGATGTGTAGCACGTCATTTTAATGTCATTTATAAGACGTCATTTTGTCGTCGATTTTTAGTGCCCTGAGGTCTTTTTGACCAGAATCACCAGATTTTGACGTCATTATAACGTACCCTTGCTACCTGGGGTGTTACTATAGTAATAGCGCAATTTATTTATAAACTGCCGTTTCGGCAGTTTAATATTTGATAAAAGGTACATTGACAAAATATTAAGATGGAAAAAAGATTTATATTGCCGAATATCAAGGTTCGAAGTCCTTATCCCTTTTCCTTAACCCTTTATTCCCGCAAAGCATTATACCCCCTCTCTCCCTTTCTATTGTTTGGATTGCGATAATTTTTTCTTTTTAAATAAAGTTAGAGACAACAGCGAACATATTACATTTTGGTTTTTTAAAATCGCACGACAGGGAAAAAAGTTCGGGTGGGGGGGTGGAGTTGAATAATTTTCCTTTCCCTACCTCCCCCCCTCCCCTAATTGGCCCACCACCCTCATCCTCCGGCTCCATCAATTCTTATCTATTTCACCTACCTCAAAAAATCTCAGCCCCCTAACTCCTTTCTTTCGTGAAAAAATTAAGGAATTACTTTTTTGTATATTAGTGTTACGGCAAAAAAACGCGTATTAAAAAACAAATCACGAAAAGTTAGCATTCGATTTAGAAAAAAAAAAAAAACAGATTATGCACTTCCGTAGGTCTTCAATTTTTAATTTAACTTTTTTTTCGTCAAGTCCATAATAACAGTTATCGTGAAGAAACTTGTTTATACGAATTTTAAATGCGAATTCCTGCTCCAACTCGTGTGATTAAGCTTAACTAAGTTGATAACATGATAAAAACTTTTAATTATTTCATTTAATTTAACGTGAAATAATTTGTCTAATTTTTTTTTGAAATTGCAGTGAATTTTTAGTTTATTTTTTGTTTTATTGGAATGTTCTTTCTTTTAAATGTCTTGTTTTTTTTTGCGTAGATTCCTTCCCAGCAAACAAAGAATGCATCCGTAATGTTATGCAATGTTAAATGGAAGTAACATTTGTATTGCAATATGATATTTATATTACAACAACGTAACTGAGAAATGTTAAATTTCGAAATATTAAACAAATATTTAAGTAATATTGGTTACATTAAATAACATTTAATAGTATGACAAATTACTTTCTAGCAACGTTGAAGTTATATTAAAGTAATAATATCTTGTTTAGTGGGGTATAGTTTACTTCAACTTAACGTAAACTAATTTGTTTAGCTTTTGTTTATAAAAAAATGCAATACATTTTTTGTTGCTATAGTTTTTGTCGCCTTTTTTTAATCACCTGCTTTGTGCATAGATTTCGAATGTTCACTTTAATTAAAAGCAAACTAATTTGTTTTGCTTTTGTTCATAAAAAATGCAATAAATATTTTTTAAATTTGTGTAGGTTGCACACTGTTTTAAAAATCTTCAAAGGGGCTCTATTTAATAAAATTTTAAGGAGGCTGTTGTCAGACGTCGAAAGTTGAAACATTAATAGGAGACCTAAAAGCTTGCAAGTCGGAATCTTTAATAAAGTCATTTAACAGTTAATTTTATCTAGTGATATACTCACTAAAAAGAAAACCAACCTAACTAGAACTAACCTTAAGTCCAAGCACAAAATTTTTGTAAAATTTTTAATATCACTGATACAATAATAAAAAATTTCTACCATCTAGATTTAAATCCGAAACATTCGTATTCTGAGCTAGTCATCAAATCAAAAATCGAATCAAATAAAAAATCAAATCAAATCAAAAATAAATTTATTTTAAATTATATATAACATATTGTCCTCCCGAGCACTTGTTCCGAGCCACCCAGACATCCCCGATACGAATCGTCGCGTCGCGTCGTGCCAATTGAAAGGCTGGACGGAGCACAAACAACCCACACCTATAGACGTTCTACTGCCGTACATTCAAATGGGATCAAAACTGAAGCGCCTCTGGTGGTTGGAAGCGCAAGCGGAGCTATATTGGCGGCCGGCGGGAAGTTTTAAATAATCTTAAATCTCATTTAAATGCTTTTAAAAACAGTACTATGCCACATTTGATAATTAAATATCAAAATATGACTAGCACAGTTTCAAAGACACTGAAATTATGCTGCAGAAACAAAATATTTTGGGTAATAAAATTAATGATTCAAGAGGTTTGAATAACATATTAATTAAAACTGAATAGTGGAAGCCCTTCTTTGAAATAATTAATTAATCATGATGATCTAATAAATCACTTTTTACATTATTTTTTATCACTAATTTATTGTAACTAAACGTTACTGCAGTTTCAACACTAAGCGTGTCATTTTCAAATATTTCACATTTCACAAGAGATCCTCGTTTCAAAATGGAACGCTTAATGTTGAAACTGCAGTAAAGTTTACTTACAATACATTAGCGATAAAAAACAAAGTAAAAAGTGTTTTATTAGATCACCATTGTAAAGCACCTTCCGCATAAATAATACCGGCTTTCAAAATGTCGATGACAAACAGTGGATTGTTGATTACTCTTAACCACTTTTTAAAATCTATTGAGGTCTTTAGATGGATGAGGGAACCGATGCTTATGAATCATACTGTCCTCACAATTAATAACACAACATTTTATATCCCATTTCCAAACAATAAACAACTTTGACCATAACTTTGACGTTTGTGACACCACGTCGCTGCCAACTATTTTTTTTGCTACCAACACTATTGATAAAATTACTCTAGAGCGCGACATCTCTGGGTTGGAAGCGCAACTACACTTACATCACGTGACCGTACAAAGTGATTCCATTTGCTTCCATATAAGTTGAAAGTCTATAGGTATGGGTGGTTTGTGGGACGGAGCAAGGCCAGATCGGATTAAATAGGAAATTAAATTATAAACACAATATTCTTTCGCAGGATAGGCGAGCTAAAAAGTATATAAGATAAAACATGTGAAAAAAATAAAATAATTGGTACATACAATGCAAAAGACGCTAGTATAAATAAAATATCGCAGTTATATATGGTTGATTCATGCGGGAAAATTACTAACCAAAAAACCTGTTCCAAACAATGCAGCAAAAGCGAGCGGTTATGCCAGACAACACACTTTAGGGTTTAAAATATTTGTGTTCCTGAAACTTTTGATACCCAAAGAAACATTGTGACTTTTTCAAAATAAGTCAAACCATTAGCGATTACGTTAAAAATCAGAAACTCATCACATATGTGTTACATCTTATATTACAATTTTACACACTGTTTAGTTTAAATAAACGTTTTGCGGTAAAATTTTCCAACAAGTCTTAGTTCAATAAAAAGCACATATTTCACTCACTGTCTTTAGAATGTATGCAATATTAAATTACAATTCTTAAATTATACAAAAAGGGCCATTATTAATAATTATGAATGTTGTTTCATAAGTCTAGTTTTATTCTAAATTTTATTGCAAGCGATTTGGGTATTTATTTTTTGTGATGTGATTACTAGTACCGAAAATAGAAAGACTTTAATGCTGGAACATTAATTATTTAAATTTCATATGAAGCAACGATAAGATGTAATCCGAAACTTCTCATTGCATGTTATTACATAGAAAATAAACTAAAACAGTACAATTCCTGCAGCAGAAGAATCCTTTGATTACCTTTTTTTTTTATCCTTAATTTGACTCCAAACAATAACTCATAACAGAAATTAATTAGTTTTTTTCTATAGATTATTTTTGTGCCCAATTAACCATAGATGCATTTATTTTATTTATCTTTGTGTCTTTGCAAATTATATTTTCTATAATTAGTTTGACTTCACATTAAGTATTAATTCTTAAAAACTATATTAAAAATAAGATATTTTTAATGGATTATAAAATTATCTTAGCAATTTTTGTCTCTTACGTGAATTTTCATAACAATTATTATCGTCACTCCGTGTAGAATGTGTATCATCACTCGCACCACTATCAGACAGATAATCTTTCTCACTTTTATACCCACAATTGCTTTTTTTAGCCGTTTTAATAAATATTTTGATCTAAAATTTTAAATGGTGAATGTACTCTATAACAACCACATTCTTCTTAAATTTCATTGAAAATCCATTATTTTAGAAACAACAATCATTGGTTTAAAAACGTCTAATTTTCCTATATTTATTTTTTTTTAATAATAATAACATTTGGAATAAATTATAGTTTATGTACTTTTGTTGTATAACGTTTTCTTTTGCTGGTTTCCATAGGACCTATAGATTTCGAAATATTTAAAGAAAACTAATGGAAAACACGGTAAGTATATAAATTAAATTGTTATTGTTCTCCTTTTTTTATAAACAAAAGCTAAACAAACAACATTTGAAAGAAAGAACATTCCAATAAAACAAAAATAAAGAAATTAAAAATTCACTGCTATTCCAAAAAAAAAATTAAACAAATTATTTCACGTTAAATTAAATGAAATAATCAAAATTAACGGTTAATTAAAAAATATATATCTCGGTAAGGTGGAAATCGAGAGAGATATTGCGTTAGTTGTCTTAGTTACCTAGTTTGCGAAATACGATGAGTGGAAGAGGGAACTATTACCTGTCAATCGCGAATTATGATATGATTTCAAGGACGTTTTATTAGATGCAATTTTGAAAAATGTAGTTCTAGATTATTTTTAACTAGCTGGGACAAAAATATAAGCACTGGGGAATAATCAGCCCGAATTTTAAGATGAAATATCAATTTGTTTATTTATAAGTGATCGAAATGCAAAAACCAACGTATCTCAGCTCCAAATGCAAGCAGAGCATTAATTTTTTTTTGAAAGATGGCTTATTTTTTACCAATTTTGATTTCATAAAAAAACCATAGTTATTTGAATTTGTTTATTATTAAAATTTCGAAAATTATAAACAAATGCAATAAAAACGATTTAAATTTTGAAAAAGAAAATTTTTCCTTCGTGATCTTAAAGTACTTATAAAAAGCTACAATTTGAGCCATCGTACACATTTCTCGGATTTGATGGCAGGATTTCACAAGGGTGCAAAGTTTTAGCAACAATTGTATATTTGACCCGTTTTAATAGTCATTTAGATTTGAAATTTTAAGCGGTGATTGTACTTTATAAGAGCTATATTTTTAGAAAATTTCATTAAAAAATATTCTTTATTTTTGAAATAACAGCAATTCGTTTAAAAACGCATAATTTTGCAATGTTCAATTTTTTTTAAATAATAATACCAATTGGAAAGAATTATAGTTTATGTACTTTTGTTCCACACTCATAACAAACATTTTCCTTCTCTTTGTTGTTTTCCATAGGACTTATAGATTTCGAGATATTCAAAGATAACCGATGAAAAACACGGTCTAAGAAATTAAATTGTTTAAATAAACAATACGCCGACCTCGCAGAAACTGCAAAACTGAAGTGTGAACTATAGTAGACCCAGTGAACACGTTAAAACAAAAAAACCGCCCTGACCAGACAATTCACATTGCGAATTTATCAGTCCTAATTTGGCTCCACTAACCGAATTTGAATTTCTTATCACAAAAATTGTAACGAAATTAAATTATCACCGGCGACTTCGCCAAATTATCGACTGAAAAGGAATAATCTGATTTCCGATTTTTGCTGACCTTGTACCACACGTAGCTGGATGAACTTAATATGTGGCCACCGCCGAGCCATACCTAACAATTTGAGAATAGAAATCGCTTAAGCCAATTCAGAGCAATGTTTGTACACATGTAGAAAAAGAAAAAACATGCATACGGGTCGAATTCAGAACTTCTTCCTTTTCTAAATTTAGAGAAGTCGATTAAAAATATAAGAAATATTTGTTTCTTTTACCACTGTTTACTGTTTACTAGTCACTGTCATAAAAAAATACAAAGAATATAGTGACAAGAGGTGCCGCTCGCTGCCTTTATACTGCAGGAAATGTTCCTTATATTTTGTAAAAGATTTTTTCTACGACTGCCTTCGAAAACGACAAATAACGCTCAATAATTATGATATGAAACTGCCTTTTTTCAATCCATGTGTTCAAAATTCCAAGAAACTCATAGTACAGTAAGCGAAGCAGCAAAAATGGTACAATTTCCGGCCCGAAAACAATGAAAGGAATTTCCTTCATTTTTACTTTCACATCCAGTGGAAGCATAGTAACTACAAAAAAAATTTTAAAAATTTTTATTGTTCAAATGGGCTTAGAATGTCATGAAACGTCGAGATTCTAAGTTTGAGCGAAAAAAAACTTCTGTCTGTCTGTCTGTCTATAACTTTTTTGTGCGCACGTTTACTCTGGAACCGTTTGAGATATTGACTTGAAATTTGGTACACGTATGTACTTTAATGAGATCTAGAACCAGATTATATTTTCATCTTGTTCCATCCCCATTATTAAAGGGGATGAAAACAAATTGTTATTTAGTGTGTGTACAAGAACCAGAAATCTCAAAATATTTTTTTACTTCATCCACCCCCACGCCACTACCGATGTGGGGTATCGTTTTCTGGATTTTTGGTAGAGGATTTCAAATATTATATTATTAAAGTTCCATAAACAATTATTTCCACATACAAAGTTTTTTCGTTGTGAGTGACAGATAGAAAATCTGGATGTGGAAGTAGTGATTCCTTGAGCAGCGGTTTTTTGCAATATGTTTATCAAATTCGTACATCAAAATCAATATTGTCGCATTACCTGTTTTTTATTTTTAAGGGTGAAACCACCCCTAAAAACTGAAAAATTAATAACTCTTGTAATTTTACGAATAAATTAACGAAAATCCATATACTTATGTTTTTGAGGTCGCTGAATATGACATGACTGTGAGACGAAAATATAAGGGTTAAATACTGAAAAATTAATGTTTTCTAATTTTACGAATAAAATCACGAAAATCCATATACTCTAATTATTAACATGAAAAAAACGGTATTTTTGTATTTTACAAATCTCATATCTAATAATGGTCCTAAAATAAAATATGTTGAGACCAGCACGAAAACAACATTCTTAGGCTCAGTGATAGATGCAACATTAAATTTTAGGCTTCAAATAGTTACTTTGTGCACTAAGTTAGCAAAAACAACATTTGCAGTTTTAAATTTAACAAAAGAATTGAATAATAATGCGTTAATGACATGTTACTACTTTTTAACATATTCAGCCATTAGTTACAATATTAGTATATGGGGTCAATCAGCTGAAGCGAATAGAGTTTTTGTAATGCAGAAGAGAATTATTCGTGTTCTATTTGGTTTGAACTACAGAGAATCATACTGAGATACATTTAAAACAAAAAAAATTATGACTGTTAGATGCATTTACATATTTAAAATTTCCTGTTTCATGCACAAAAACTTAAATAAATTTAAAACAAATAGTGACATACACACCAGAAGTGCGGGAAAAATACACATCAATATTTTCAACCTTAGCAAATATAAAAAATCACCCCCCACTGTGCTGGTAGTTATATATATAATAAACTTCCTATAGAAATAAGGTCACAAAATTCTTTTAGACTGTTCAGAAGCAAACTAAAAATGTTTTTGAATCAACGTTGTTTTTCTAACATGACCGAGTTTTTTGATCGGTAATGGGAAGTAGCTTCACCTTTATATGTACATATATTTGTTAGTTTGTTTTTTATGTTTTCTTTTTTATTATGTATTTTTGTAGTCTTGTTTGTTTTATACAATACAAGAAATAATGTCTAATTAATCAAATTAATACAATTAAGTAAACCAGTTAATAACATTTTCAATCTGCACCCTAAATGGCCTAAAACATGCTAAAGTGCAATGCAACTCCCTTTTTCTGCGTATTCTTAGAAAAAATAGACGGCTATTGCTCGTTTCTCTACTACTACCATATTAGTACGTCGGATGGCAGGTTCTAGCGTTCACTAACCCAATACCGAAGTATAACCAAACAAAACCTATTTCATTTTATTCAGCAGGTCTTTTTACATAGGAAATCACTTTTGACGACACTCTCCATTGGTCGAGACTGAAGTTACAAGAAAAAAACAAAAAAAAATGAAAATAACAAAATTCAAATTCAACCACGAATAACTTTCAAACAAAAAAAGATAGAATTATATATTTTTTTTAGGTTTATAGTATAAACGATTCTCTTTAATTTGATGTATAATTTATTACAAAAATAATAACTTTAACATTAGAAAATTGACGTTAATTTAGATGTTACACAAATTGTCAATTTTTTTAAAAGCTCTAACTCGTAACACGCTTATGTATTGAGCTATTCGAATGTTTTTTTCAACAAAAACTGCCAAATTTCATAGACTTCATTTTGTCTCAATTAATGCTGGGTCTAGCTCTGTAAATAAAAGAGGTACAGCCTTTTAAACACAACGAAGCGCACTTCGGCGACGGAGTCGCAAGGCTTCCAATCTCGTTCCCGGTACATCCCGCGTTCGCCATAAACCGCGCAAGGCTATAATCAGCGGCCGTAACAAAAGCTTTACAATAATCTTCCTTTATTGTAAGATGATAAAATTAATAAATCAAATTGAATAATATGATATTAATTGGATATTAAATGGAAAATAATAGGTATCAGACAGAGATAACTGATTTTCAGATATATCATTGTTAAACTCATGCCAGCTAGTAAAGTTTCTACTTTGCTTCGTAAATTTTAATATTTTCCATAAAGTGTCAGAGGTAACCACATAATCAAAACAGTTATTTGGCATGCTTTCACTAACTCGTAGAGGATTTGAACGATTAGTTGGATTTTTGTACATCTATATTTTTGTTTTCATGTAAACTGGAAGGGTTAAAATCAGTTAAAATTTATTGGATAGATATTCTTGTGTAAATAGGCCGATCTTTTTTTAAATAATACCATTGCAAGCAGTAATGGGAGTGGGATTTTTACCATCTAGCCTGTCTTAGTTTTGATCAAAATTGTCGATGTCGATGAATGTAATTGTTTTCTTCAGAACTTACTGGAGGAACTCCAGGTGGAATAAAAATGTCGTAGTTTTTACTAATACGTGACTAGCTAAAGATGTTAAATATCCGTATTTCATCGTAGGAATAACCATAGCCAAAAGAATAAAGCATATCAGTGAGTTTTTTCTTCTGACGGCACGATACACATGTAATTATATGTAAAGGATTAAAAAAGTGGTCTATGCTGGTTGTTTTTTTTTCATAATTATTAATATAAATTGCATTAATATAGAAATAACGTTTAAATCAAATTTGTCTGTGCCGACATATTTAGTATCCACGACATAAATGTTTATAATAAATCTGAAGCTTCTTGTTTACATTGATGATTATTCTGAATAGTAGTCGTGTTTTTTACAGTTTTAAAATGTCCACCTATAGCTTCATTTAAGATACTGGCAGCACTTGTGTCTGACAACAAAAAATCGTTAGTCTTTTTAGCTTTATTATTACTTGAATGAACTGTTGTATTTCCTTTGTGTTCCCAAAATACTTTGTTTAAATGCTTTCTAGTCTCTTTCTTATATTTCCGCTGCTATAATAATCTAATTCTTCTTCCGTGATTTCTTCAAATATATCATTAAGGAGTGTTTTTAGAAATGTTAAAGTTAAGGATTCTTTTTTGCAAAACAGCAAGTTCAACCTCCCTAAATAAAATGTTTAACGCTACCTTAAATTCATTTTTTCTTTCAGTGGTTTAGTTTGTACACATTTAATTTTTTTTTGCTAATATATTTTGCATAACAAATTTTATGATAATTTCCGTCATCCCCAAATAAATCTGAATAAAAGTAAAACCTGCCTTTTATTTCTATATCACAATGCGTCATTGCAGCTTTAATATATATTTTTTTCTAGTTTCCGCACCCGTTCCTGTACAAATTGCTTCTTAACAATGTTTTTAATTTATTCTTATTTTTTCTGGATTTTCCACAGATCAGACAATGCTATATTATTTTAATCTGATTTTTATCTTCATTATAACCACATGAAGGCTCACTTACATTTTTAATCACTTTACAAATATCAGAGGCAATATGTCTTGTCTCTATTAATATCATTCTTATTACAAAAAGATGTCCGACAAGATAATGAAATCAGTACCAAAGAGTGTGCAAATAAGTGCCACCACTTTATTTTATAAGAATTTTTTCTTTCATTTGCACAATGTATAATAGACCTGATGCCAGTAACAGTTGTTGGTTTTTTACCATTAGATTTTCTAACATGCAGTTTTTTTCATTGATAGTGTATCAACAATATACATAAACTGTAATAGCCTAAATGTAAATAAAATAATATATACTTATATTAATACTTATCCAGACAATAATGAGGTCAGCAGTCGATACGTTTCTTGATGGGCCGAGAGCGTAGCGGGGGCGAGAGAGGAAGCCTCGTGTCTTCGTCGTCGTAGTGAGCTTCGTTGTGTTTCAAGGGCTGTAGCGCTTTTAGTTAAAAAATTAGATCTGGCATGAATCGAGACAAAATGAAGCCTATTAAATTTGTCAGTTTTTGGTGAAAGAAAAAATTGAATAGCTCGTTATATAAGCGAGTTATGGCGAGTTAAGAATTTGAAAAATGTTCCTGATTTGTGTATTCTTTTGAATTTTGCCAGTTTTTTTATGTTAATTTTTTAATTATTGCAATAAATTATATTTCAAATTAAACAGCAATGTTTACTTGTCAAAACCAGACAAACATTTTATTTTTATCTGTTTTAGTTCTAAAGTTATATTTGATTAAATATTAAATTTCTAAATTTCTTTTTTTTTTAGTTTTTTTCTTATATCTTCGGTCTCGACCAATGGAGAGTGTCGTCAATTTTGATTTCCTATGTAAAATAACATGCTTTAATAAGTAGTGAAGGTCCCATCTGGTTATACTTCAGTATTGGGTAGGTCAAGAAAGAGAAGGCTATATATAGACATTTAAAATGCAGGTACAAACTGAAAAGTTTCAACATTATTTCAAACTGTCATATCTCTGGAACAGTTTGTTGTAGGAGAAAAAAACCCAAACTCTTCGTTTTTTGATAAGCTTCATTTCATTCTTATATCACGTTTTTTTGATATCTTACAGTTTTTGAGATATTTCAATTTTGAACACATAATTTTCTTGCGTATGCGCTCAAGCGACAACTTTAAACATTTATATCTCTGGAACAGTTTGTCGAAGGAAAATTATAAAAAAAAGACTATTCGCTTTTTTTATAAGCTTTATTTTTGTACTCTTACAATTTTTTATTTATAAAAAATATTTTCTGAGCAATTTCCAAAAACCTGATTTCTTAAAAAAAATTATGAAAATTTTCATTATTGAAAATGGGTACAGAATGAAAAATAATTATTTTAAAAATTCTAAAAAATTTGAGCATGTTAGTTAACAATATGCATTAACAATATCTAGAATTATTTTTAAAAATTTTGAATTAATAAGAAATTAGAGCAATAAAACTAAAAAAATGGCGCCTAAATTTTTAAATGCGCTACTTTTTTGTTTGTAACTTTTTTAGTTTTCATTAAAAAAAGGTCGTAATACGTCTCAATCAAAAGAACATTTTAATACCTTTAATATTTACAAGAATAAAAACTTTTCTCATAGTTGTAGATTTTGAGTAATTTTAGATTTTAACGTCGTATATTTTTTTCTGAACCTTTCAGCGCCATTTTGAAAATGCAATATTTTCAAAACTAAACATCAGAGAAAAAAAGACCATTAGATTTGTTTCCGTAAAAGCTTTAATTTTGTACCTATGCATTTTTTAATTAAAGTCCACATTTTTCGAGTAATTAAAAAAAAACGTCTTGGAATATTGATCTTAGTAGGGGGTGAAAATTGCAATTTTCAGTTCGCAATATCTCGAAAAATATTAATTTTAGCAAAGAAGTGTATAAGACCTTTCTTATAATTTGATTCTATGTCAGATAATATGTATTTTTTGTTTTTTTTTGCGACAACCCCTAAGAAGGGATGGGAACCACCCTTAACCAAAAAGCAGGAAAAATGACAATGAAAAATGACAATATGGTCATGACAATTCTTATGAACATACTTTATGAAGCATGTTGAAGAAAAAAAATTTTCATCGTTTTCGGGCTGGAATTTAAAAGCTTCACTTATAGACCAGGAGCCCATCGACCACTAATTGGGTGTCATAGGTTTACTTCCAAAATGTGTGAATTGTTGTTAATTTGGGGCTGTAAAGCACAAAAATGACCATGCCAGCCCTTTATTTTGGGACAGAGGTGTACGGCAGGCCCCCAAATGTGTAAGAAATATGACTTGTAAACGTAAAGAAAAAGTCACGAATAAGTCATAGTTTACGCATGGGGGTTGGAGAGATTTCTTAATTTACCCCCAAAAATCATGAATCCAGACTCCCATTCATTTTGGGCGGTACAAGGAAGCGCTACGCCCACCCAAATTTGAAAAAAAGTCAGATAAAAAAAATGATAAGTTTATGAATAGCAATCGGGAACCTGGTAAGTATGAACCTCCTGAGTGCGAAAAGACATTCGCCATCTTTAAAAAGTGGTGCGAACGTCTTGCCTTTCAATTGACGGCGTATCGGCTGTTCCTACCACATGTACTCATTTACCTTTGTGATTCGATGAGTATCACAAATTTACGACTGGCAATCATAAACTTGGTAAGTATGAACCCCCTGAGTGCGAAAATATATTCGCCATCTTTGAAAAATGGTGCGATGGTCTTGCCTTTCACGATAATTGACGACGTATCGGCTCTTTCTACCGCATGTACTAGTTACCCTTGTAATTCGATGAGTATCACAAATTTCCGTTTGGCAATCAGAGACTTGGTAATTATGAACGTCCTGAGAGCGAAAAATACATTCACCATCTTTAAAAAGTGGCGCGAAGGTCTTGTCTTTCACGATAATTTATGGAGTATTATCGGAGCTTCCTACCGCATATATTGGTTACCCGTGTGATTCGATGAATATTATAAATTTACGACTGGCAATCAGATACTTGGTAAGAGTGAATCTCCTCATTTCGAAAATACGTGCGCCATCTTTGACAAGTGCTAGAAGGGCCAGCTACAGGGGGTTGAAACGTCTAAGCGCCTGGTTCCACTATAATTATTTATTTTTATTCTAATAAAGTTTGTTTTTTCTGATTAGTTTCTCTTCTAGTTTTAATTATTCTCTCTTTAATTACCCTCTCGTACATGTGACACACACACACACACACACACACACACACACACACACACACACACACACACACACAAACGCGCACGTGCGCACACAATTTCTGATTGAATTACACGGATAACCAGTACAAGCGGTAGGAAGCTACGGTACGGCGTCAATTATCGTGAAAGGCAAGACCTTTGCACCACTTGTCAAAGATGGCGCACGTATTTTCGCAATCAAAAGGTTCATAATTACCAAGTTTCTGATTGTCAGTCGTAAACTTATGATACTCATCGAATTACAAGGGTAACTAGTACATGCGGTAGAAAGAGTCGATACGCCGTCAATTATCGTGAAAGGCAACACCTTTGCACCACTTTTCAAAGATGGCGGATATATTTTCGCACTCACGAAGTTCATACTTACAAAGTTTATGATTGCCAGTCTTAAATTTGTGATACTCATCGAATCACAAGGGTAACTAGTACATGCGGTAGGAACAGCCGATACGCCGTCAATTATCGTGAACGGCAAGACGTTCGCACCACTTTTCAAAGATGGCGAATGTCTTTTCGCATTCAGGAGGTTCATACTTACCAGGTTCCTGATTACCATTCATAAACCTATCATTTTTTTAATCTGACTTTTTTTTCAAATTTGGGCGAGTGTAGTGCTTCCTTGTACCGCCCAAAATGAATGGGAGTCTGGGTTCATGATTTTTTGCATAAACCTATGACTTATTTGTGACTTTTTTTTTACTTTTACAAGTCATATGTCTTTCACATTTGGGGGCCTGCCGTCAGAGCTGTGCCGAGTAACAAAAAAAAGAACTTGCAAAAATTCGAGTACGAGTACCAGATTCATTTTACTTATGAGTACAATATTCGTAAGTATTTTATTAATAAGAAAGTATAAGTACGAGTAATACCCGCATAAATTCGAGTAACGAGTACGAGTACCCATAACCATTAAAATAAGTTAATATTTTCTCTTCATAGTCTTTAGATAGAACTTTTTAACTATATAGATAAGAACAGATAAAAACACACTCAGTCAAGTTTAAAATAAAATAAAACCTTTTATTTAATAAAACAAATTTAACGAAATAACCATTAGGCATTATGGTTCACGGAAAATAAAAACATTATTATTTATAACATAGGCATAGGACATCTCAGTTTTTATTAGCAGAACTTCATAGAAGACCTCATTTTGAAATAAAAGTCTCTTCAAACGTTGCTCCTTATTATCATTTTTGTAAATAATCGCTCATAAAAAAAATTGTGATATTGCTGCGAATGACTTAGTATTTCGTAGCAAATAATTCAATACTGAAAATCATCACCTATCTATCCTATTATCTCTGGTGGCGAAAATAGAGAATATGATTTTTTTTTAAGATTTATCTTAATAATAAAAAATGATCGTCGAATTGAAATTTTCCACACATTTTCAAAAAATATGAAATGGCATTCAATGTTATCCCGAAAGTAAATAAAATAAAATAAAATAATAAATAAGACAATGTAAAATCATGATTTGGCTTCTAATCAGTATTGTCGCTTTTTCTTGAAAACGATGCGTCCTATCGATTTCTGGCAAAATAAAATTGAATGCTGTTTAATATATTTTGAAAACATTTGCAAAATTTCAATTCGGCGATAATTTTTTCTTAAGTTTCATGAATAGTAAATATCTCTCCATCTTCCTATCTTCTCAATTGGTAATAATAGGCAACCAATGGTTTTCAGTATTGAATTATTTGCTTTCAAAGAAGTCATTCGCAGAAATATTACGAATTTTTTTGCAAGAAAATTTTAAAAAATAATAACAATAAAAATGTATTTACAAATACAATGCCCTGTGTCACAGAAACGAAGCATCTTAGGATCAATGATTTTGGACACTTTTATTCTCAAAATTAGATCTTTTACCGACTAATGAAGTCATGCTAATAAAAAGTGAGACACCCTGTATAAATATATATAATATACACTGCTGAGCTGACGACAGATGACAATTGACTAGTTAGTTCCTGAGGTAAACTAATGACTACACACTAAAGTAAGACTGAGACTACTGTACCAGAGAAATAGAGGGGGTTGAGTACTCGTGAAAAGTAACAATTTTTGACGAATACTTTGTACGAGTAATTTTTAATGTGCTGCAAATACGAGTATTAAGTCCTCTAAACCAAAAAGTACTTACGAATAATTAAAGTATTTTTAGTACTCAAGTACAAAATACGAGTAAAGTATCCGTGTACTCGCCCACCTCTGCCTGCCGTACGCCCCTGTCTCAAAAAAAGGGCTGGCATGGTCATGTCTCTGCTCTACTGCCCCAAATTAACAAAAATTCACACATTTTGGGAGTAAACCTATGATTGGGTGTCATAGGTTTACTCTCAAAATGTGTGAATTTTTGTTAATTTGGGGCAGTAGAGCATAGTGGTCGGCGCGCTCCTGGTCCATTACTGTACTAACAGTAGGACTGTCATATTTTTCACACACTCCCGTCGAAAACAGAACTGACACCCTTTATTTGAATTTTTTGAAGTAGACTAGCCTATTCAGGTTCATAGCAACCGACTTATTTAACAAAACTAAACATCAGTTTAGTTTTCAGTCTTCAAATTACATCACTTTTAAACAAGTTTATTAAATGGTTGATCTGTTTACTTATGAAATTGTTTATTTTCCTTGCAGTCGCAGAAAAAATATTGCAAACAATACGTTTGAAAACATATTTTCATACTCATTCGACTTGACCAAATTGTCTCACTCGTGTGATAATATATTGTTTTCGTATTTATGTGTTAAAATTTTGTTCTTAAGATAAAAGTTTCTTCACATTTATGGATAAAAGTGGCAGTAGAGGGAGTATCATATATTTATTTAACAACTTCATTTAGTCATTAAACTATTAAATGCCTTTAATTAAGTGTAATTTTGAATTTAAGTCCAAGGTAAAAATAACCCAATAAATTAAATTACCATGATAAAATAAGAAAGTAAGTATAAGTCATTTATTTAAATAAACAATAAATAATGATAATAGGAACAAAGATTCCAATGTTATAATTTTTCTCACTTTAATGAATAATTATATAACGTTCGTATACAAATTATTAAATTTGAGATATTTACAAAACTTAACGATTTACACACATTTTTGACACGTGTGGTACAGTCATCCGGGGTCATTTCGGACGATTTTTGCAGTTTTCTGTTGTTACAAATCGGAAAAAATTAATAGATTCATCCGTTCTTTCTGAAGAGCATGGAGTTATAAAATTTTCAAAAATTTTTCAATTTCGTAACTCTTTTTTGGTTAAAGAGTGTCCGAATTTGCCTATATGAGTGGGTGAAATTGAACAATGTATATACAACCCTACAACTTTTATACGAAACTTTTTTTTAATTTCCAATAATAACAAAATTAGGGGGGGTTCAATATATAGGGTCCGCCACTTAAAAGTCCCCGGGCTTGTTACTTTTTTATTTTTGAAGCATGGCATATCAAATTGTAGGCATTTTTAAAGCCTTTAAACATGCATACAGAGTGATTTAAAAAAAAAATTTTGAAAAAATTGTTAAGAAAACTTAATTTCTTTGAATATTTTTTTACCTCACCTTGTACATGAAATGTGTTAATGTTTTCTTGTAAATGTTTTAATTAGCTTCAATTTATGTTATTAAAAAAAAATTAAATAATAATTTTGCAATTTCCCATTATTTAATACTTACATTTTAATAAAGTTTGTTTTTAAAAATATATATTTCTTTTGTTTTTTGTTGCTGTTTTGTTACGTTGAGGATTGTTTGTGATATGTCTTTTACAAACAAAGCATAAAATTATTATTTACATTTTTTCATTTATTTAAAAAAAAAATCAGTTTGGAATTGGAAGGAATGTTTTTAATTTCTTTTTCTAAAACCAAAAAGAATTTCGAATATGACGTAATAACATAAATTGAACCTAATTAAAACCTTTATAAGAAATCATTAACGCAGTTCATGTACAGGATGAGGTAAAAAAATATTCAAGGAAATTTTCTTTCTTAACAATTTTTTCAAAATTTTTCTGTATACATGTTTAAATGCCTTAAAAATATCTACAATTTGATGTGCCCAACATGGTCGTCGCTTAAAAAATAAGAAAGTTACAAGCCCGGGAACTTTTAATTGGCGGAACCTGTATAATGAATAACCCTGTATATTTATACCAATTAATAAAAAATACCTGCTTACATATGGTCGGATGAACGTCGCTAAATGACGTCAATATAACGTCACAAAATGTCTGTGATGCATGACATAATCACGCCCGTTTTAACTACGTGGTAACGCATGAATTCACCCAATATTAAAAATAACGTTGAAAGTGTGTCAAACGTCAAACTACTAACCGAATGTCAAAAAATTGTAAAAATATAACGATACACAGACGTCATTTATTCATCACATGACGTTGTCTACTAACTACTATCACCAAAAAAGGACGTTAATATGATGGCAGTTTACTATTTATTATTTCACACTTTGTTAATATAAACTAGTGGAAGCATTATACTCTTCGTCGATTTCCTGAGCTTTTTATATAATTGTTACACATTCTATAGGATACTCTTCGCAGTTTTCTTGTAAATAATGTTAGTTTTTGGACATTCTAAATTTTGTGATACCTACCAATTTTGTTGTGAAAAAAAAATATATGAAGAAAAAAATGAAAAAAGAAACCAGGGATTCGAACACACGACCTTTGGATTGCAAGGCTCAAGCTGAAGCTCAACAGATATTTATTAAAATTAAATATTCACAAATATGCACCTAGCCAGGACCTGGTCCGGAGCTAGCCAGACAACCACGGCGCAGTGGTGAATGTGTGGCTAGGCGGGCCAGATCTGGTTCGGTTTTAACGACGATAAAAATGCAAGTGGTTAATGCTCCTGTCTTAGAAACTAAAAACTTAACATTAACAATTTATTAGAATAGGTCATATAAAAATGTTTAAAGATAATTCAAAATAATGCTTAAAATTGGTCGTTGCACACACGCACTTATACAATTTTGATTGCTGGCACGGGGAAACAAAACTCAACGAAAAAACCATTACTACAAAAATTGTCTGTAATCATTCTGTAATCTGTATCATTCGAGAATTATATTTCAACTGATTAGATATATTATTATGAAATATGTATGTTAGTAAAGTGTATAAACAAAAAAAATATATAGAGAATAACATTTTGCAAGATTTCTATTTAAGTACAAGTGACAAAAATTAAGAAATCTTTTTTTTTTAATTTAGATGAATAATAATAACTTTTCTATGTACTGATGGATTTTTTTCAAAAACAATAGGGTTCTTCCTCTAGCTAACGCCAACTTACTTTCCAAATTTCAGTACAATCGGACTTTTCTTTCTTAAGTTATCGTGCTTACAAGAAACGTGACGGACAGACAGACGGACATTTTGAAAGTTGTTCACAATTCGTTCACTAACATAATGATATGAAATTTTTTTCTCTACGGAACATATTTACTGTTTTAGAAATGTGCCGATCAAATGCAATAAACTCTTCGTTTTTTACGAAGAGTATAATAATTGTTTTAAGTCAAGACAACTCATCTCTTACCGCAAGCTGTCACTGGTAACTTGTATAAGCAAATAAAAGTACGTATTTCCCAGAAAACAGTTGTGACTCGTAGGTACGGTTTAATAACATTTTGTAATATTTGCTGCCAAGTAATTGATTTTTGTTTTTAATTTGATTCTATTTACGTATTTGCTTAATATTTAACAATAGAAAGCTCATATGTACTCACACTCACATTTTATATTTTTATGTCAAACAGTAAGTAAATCACTATAGTTTATTTTAGTGAAATTATATTATATAATGCATATTGGAAAGGCATACCTACTTGAAATCAATAATACTTTGATACTGAGAGCACGATATACGTTTCTAGTCACAAAAACAAAAAACTCAAAAAAAAACTGAACCGCCTTAAAAAAAATTTGCTAAAAATTATGAAATAAAATTAACTGAATCTTATTAGGTACCTGATATTGATACTGAAGTCGGTTAAAAATACGTCTGCATTCGTTGTTTGTTCATTTTTGTACCCTCCTCAATTTTAGGTAATATGATTCAATTAACTGGGCGACGCAACCATGAAATATTATTTCATAATTTTTAGCGAAATTTTTTGAAGGCGCATAGTGGGACCAAATCTCAAAAAGCTGGCCAAAATTCGTAACTTTCAGTACGTACACTACAAAATTACCAGGTAAGTTTTTGGGCTCGCTGTCTACGAATTCGACGTTAGAATTTCCAAAAACAAGATGGTGGATTCAATATGGCGGAGTGAAACTTTAAAAAATTATTCAAAAAATCTTAAATTAAAAATGGTTCTATATGCGCTTCATCCCTTTAGTTAAAAATCTGATATTATAATTTTTAAATATAAAATGACTACTTCAATATGGCGGACTGAATATTGTTTTTTAAATTGTTTTACAGTCCACAATATTGAAATAGCCATTTTATATTTAAAAATTATAATATCAGATTCTTAAGTAAAGGAGATGAAGCGCACTGAACCATTTTTATTTCAGATTTTTTTGATAATTTTTAAGGTTTTAGTCCGCCATATTGAATCTACCATCTTGTTTTTGCAAATTCTAACTAGTGGAGTTAATAGAAATTTTCACTTTGGAAAAATTTCGGGAAGCGGTAATTTTTGAGAATACATCTCTGAACATGCCAGGAACAACATACCAAAACTTACCAACAATAGTCCTTGAGCGTTATTTGTTATTAAACAAATTAGTTGCAAAATACCAGTTTTTGTTAATATCTTAAAATAATTTTTTCTTTCAAAAACTAATTACGCCATTCGAAAGTTCGCAGAATTTAACATCAAAAATGTATATGAAGTTTTTTTATACGATCAGAAATGTAGGCTCCAGATTTTTTTGTTTAACGCACGAAAATGGAATGCGGTGACACTAAGTACGGCGCGCAAAGCGCGCATGGCCTCATTAAATCTGTTGTAACTTTTGAACTAATTAATGAAATTGATCTCACAAAAGCTTAAATGAAAGAAGAAACATGTAGCTATTGGATTAGTATATTTTCAAATATAAAAATGAATGTATGTAGGAATACATATATGAAGTCGGAACATAAAGAGATTTGCGATGAAATTGGTAAAATTTTTAAGATAAAAACCTGGGTCTTTCAACTTTTACTTTTGAAGTAATGTATAAAAAGATCCAATGTGTGAAAAAAATCTCAAAAATTTATTTTTGAAGATGTATACTTCCAAAATTTCAAAATTTTGAGAAAGTGATAGAATTTGATGTATATAATTAATTTTAGCCACCTATTACTCTGGTTTACATTGCGTTACTAGATCTCTATAGGTGTGATTTTTAAAGCTTGAAATGTGTACTTTAAGGTGCTTCAAGGGGATTTATCTTAAAAATTAAATTTACCCTCTTTTTTTTACAAAAATTAAAAATTTGCTCGAAAATTCGTGAAAATATAGGTAAAATAAATGTTAATAACTTTTATAAAAAAATTATTTTGCCTACCTATCTAGCATACGTTTATAGTGGGACTTCAAAATAAGTAAATCTGATATAAAAATTTTTTTTGGAATATATATATAAACCTATACTTTTCACGAAATATTAAAAAAATCAATTTTTTTCGGTAAATCGACTGAATGTTGATTGTTTCTAAAATTTTTATCCTGTTTAAAATATGGAAAACATATTAAAAATATGCTCGTGGTACAGGGCTATTTGTGCCGGATCTGATTGCACAAACCGTCAGATATTTTTGGAACAAGAGCAGGAACAAGAAGAGCAGGTCGAACTTCCATTAACTGAAGAAATCGATATTTAAAAATGAATTTGTATCGTTCAGTATAATTTGAATATTTATTACGTTTAACAAAAATCTTTTATTTTACGTAAATCATTTTTGCTTTTTATATCCGGATATATTATTTTTTTGAGACCTCACCGATGCCATATTGAATATATTAATCCGAGCGAAATTTGTTTGAAATTCATTTTTAATGAAATTTCTACCAAAAAGTCGGCCATATTGGATCAGCAAGTTGCCGAACAGAGTGAGCATTGAGTGAAGAGTCTCTTCACTCAATGGAGTGAGTTCATTGAACAATTCAACTAGAGTGAAATTACTTAGAGAAGATAACATACTAAAACTACTAAGTTTACTATTTTCGTTTATTAATAATATTGGACAGTCGCAATTAAAATAATTTTCATTTCATCTGTTTTATTCATAGAAAAGGTTGAATATTCACTATAAATATATAATAAATACCGAACACGACCTAGACAATCGGCACGCGCTAGCGATATCGGTTTGTGCGGATGTTATCTTCTCTAAGTAATTTCACTCTACTTCTCTACTTCTACGCATCTGGACGTCAAAACCAATCATAGAAATAATTTTAATTCTTTCACGTTCGGTTAATTTTATGATTTTTAGAAAAATAATTAATTCTTAACACTACAAAGACACTGTTAATGCATATTACACGTGAATGTGATAGTCAAGCAAACATCGCAATTTGTACATTCAAGAAAAAAATAAAAATAAATTTCTAACAGAGCTGGGCAGTACTCGAGTAAATTGTACTCGTAATTGTACTGAGTACCCAAAGTACTCAGTAACAAGTACTCCCGAGTACTTTTATTTTGATGGTACTCTGTACTCGAAATTTTCAAGTACTTTACATTATTAGGTACTCGAGTACTTTTGGCGGCCACAACTGACGTGTAATGAGTACGAGTACTTTTTTCTTAGAATTTTAAATTTTTGGTTGTGTTCATTTTTGTTATTTTAGATTCTTAATAAATGTAATTGTTTTTGTTGATGTCGAACTACTTTCATTTACTTATTACTGATTGATAATGGTGCATGTATAGTACAGTAACTAGAGGTTTTAACTTCGGAATAATGTCATATATGAAACGGATTTCGTTCATTTTTGGCAACATAATAGTAAATGTATCAAAGACAAGTTTCTATATTATGCGGCAGCTTGCTAATTTATAGGGGCTTTAGGCTATAACGACATGATTATTGCTTGAAAAAAGAGGTATTTCAAATAGGTTTTCATCAAATAATTCAAAAGGTATTATACTGAGCGAAAAATGTTAGAGACAAATAAGAAAGCTACTAAATTGAGGATGAATTATATGCAAATAGTTTCGGAGATTTGGAAGTATAAATGTGGCGTCCGAACGTTCATAAGACGAAGTATTTAGTTTAAATGTTAAATATCTGAGAAACTATGGCACTTACGTCGCAAGCGCTAACAACCAAAATTAAAGAATATTAATTAGGTTTTCAAATGATTTTTTGTTTATTTCTATAGCATAGAAAACAAAGAAATTATGACAGAAACAGCATACTTTTTCATTTTTTTTTTTAATAAAAACGTCGCCATTGTGTTAATGTAAGTAGTCAGTAATTAAAAAAAATATCCCCATATACTGTTTTTCGTTAATAACATGACCTAGATGCTCAAAATTTTTTCGTCAGCTTGCAACGCTTGCTTTAGAAAAAAATGCATTTTAAACTGTAAAGGAATTTTAGAAAAAACGTAACATTCTTGTTTCTCTGTAAATATCTCAATAAATATACGTTTTAGAGAAAATATAGTGGATATCAAAAATGAAGCTTATAAGCTGAGAATGAATTTGTTTTTTTATATACTTGTGTAGGGTTGATAGTTTCGAAGATATTTAATGTTATAGATGACATTCGACCGTTTTTAGGATGAACAATTTAGTTTCAAATGTTGAATATCTCAGAAACTGTGACACTTCCATCAAAAATTGTAAGGAACAAAATTAAAAATAATTAATCAACCTTTAAAATTATTTTTTCTGTTTCTACATCACAAAAAATAAAGAAGTTATGAACGATTCAATGTGCGTTTTCACATTTTTTTTAAATGTCGCCATTTTGTCGTTGTAACTGCTCAGTAATTAATTTTTGTTCAGAAATGCTGTTTTTTTTTCATATATAGCATCACTTAGATGTTAGATGCTCAATTTCTTTTGCCTGTTTAAAACACTTGTTTTAGAAAAAAATTCCACCCGTAAATCTAGAGCTGTCATTTTGAATTTTTTAATTTTGACTTCAGATTCGTAATCACCGACCTCAAAAACATAACCATCCTACGTTTCAAAAATAAATTACAATACTTTTTCAAATATTAAATATTTAAATTTCACCCCTTGAGAGTAAGAGCAAGTATCTGGTCCATATAGAAACTGAAGAACAGAGGTTATTCTAAGAATTTTTTTCCACTGCACATAAAGAAAATAATCACTGTAGGTATTACATTGACACAATATATTTTATTAATATTAATGTATGATATTGTAAAAGTTCCCTGCAAGAGGCAAATGTCGGTAACGCATAACGCCGGTGTCTAGTGCGCCACTGCCTCTCGCGCTCTGTACTGTTATGTTTTTTGTTTGTATTGTTTGTATTAAATAAAAAAATAACTACACAGATTTTAATTTCCCACTGCATAAATTACTTTTCCTTCTGCACATTTTGTGTCCAACTGCACGTTAGAATAACCCCTGCTGAAGAAGATATCTTTTACTACAATAATAACCCATAAAGACAAATTATCATTACATATGAAATTATTCCGACATTTTGCATATTTTTTACTTTTAGATACTGTACTATAAGTGGTATTCTAATTTTGTGTCTATTACCTATTTCAATTTGGTGTCTTTCGAAGTACTTGTACTCGTTACTCATTTTGAGAAGAGTACTCTCCAAATTTTGCAAAAGTACTAATTTTTTAGAGTACTTCAAAAACAAGTACTCATACTCAAGTTTTCACGAGTACTTTTTATAGGTACTTGTTGTGAAGTACTCATGAGTACCTTAATGCGGTACTCTGCCCAGCTCTGATTTCTAACCAGGACAATTTCAGCTTTTTCTCACCGGAAGTATTACCTTCAGTCGGCTTGCCCACTATCAGGCTGCTTTCATTATTATTAATATAGAAAAATTCGAATTGCACTTTCAAACTGTTCTTGGATATTATTATTATTATTTTTAAATTGCCGGCCAAAATATTTTGCCAGAAAATTTAAGGCCAAAATAAAAATATATAATGAAACTGTAGAAGTACGCCAGTCAAATAGTACACTAGAAATCGCTAAAATCGCAAAGTAACGGCTAGTTCTGATTTTTTAATATGTTGTTAGAACCACTACCAGTAATGTATGTCCAAATTTGCAGCTTCAAAAAACCTGTGCTAACTTCGTAGCACTCGAAAAACCGCGAAATTTTCGCACTTGTTTCGGTTTTTCCACTATATCTCCTAAACTATGCGTTTTTTCATAAAACATGTTATTTGCGTTTTTAAAGTAGATTAAATTTGCTACAATTTGAGACCAGAACCAGCTCTTTAGGTCCAATAGTTACCAATATACAGCCTTCCAGAAATACCCTCAACTCATCACCACAGCTGAAGTGTTCCTCCAACCTACTTCAACCCATCAAGCCATCGCAGATGCCGGAGCGAAGTGCCTAGTAGCTCTGTATGGAGGAGACTACAATGAGGATACCCTCTAGAGCCTGCGCTATAATTTTTTTTTGAAAACAGCCGCCTCCGCTTGCCTTGTTAACCTCGCCCGTTTGCCTCCAACGGAAGATCATGCAACATTCCACGCCTACCGAACTAACCACGAAGTTCAGAAGTGGTTGGGGGTGGAAAAAGATGCCACTCAATGGGGATGGAAGAAGGCAGATCAGGGGCTCATTCCAACAATAATGATGAGCGAAGTGGCACTCCCCTACTTTATGAAATTATTATCATGCGGGTGCAAGAATGGCTGTAGCGGAGGCGACTATACCTTCCTAAAAGCAGGCCTCAGTGCTCGGCACTTTGCAAATTTTGCTCCGGCGTCTCTTGCCAAAACGTCGCCGTAATTCAGATTGCTGAAGGAGGAGAAGGAGTAGAAGACGACAACGACGACGACGTCGACGATCCACTACCCATTTTTCAAGCTGAATCGGACGATTTCGAACCATCCACGAAGTGGGCAAAATGAACCATTCCAACCCAACAATATCTCTTGTAAATATGCATATACATATATATCGATAAATAAAAATGTTGAATTAATTACATTGTCAATATTTATTTCTTGTGGATGTGCATGGGTTTCACTTTTATGAAAAAAATTGCCAATTTTTGGAGAGCTGTATCTTGGTAACTATTGGACCTAAAGAGCTGGTTCTGGTCTTAAATTGTAGCAAATTTACGTAAATAACATGTTTTATGAAAAAACGCATAGTTTTAGGAGACATAGTGAAAGAACCGAAACAAGTACGAAAATTTCGCGGTTTTTCGAGTGCTACGAAGTTAGCACAGGTCTGTCGAAGCTGCAAACTTGGATATACATTACTGGTAGTGGTCCTAACAACATATTAAAAAATCAGAACTAGCCGTTAGTTTGCGATTTTAATGTATTATATTACTGACCTAAAGGAAATAGAATCGTTTTGATTTTTAGACTACTAATTAATATCACTCTGATGTCAAATTCTGCACCGTATTTTTAACTGATGGACCGATGAATATACTAATGTACAGGTACTATTAAAACATTAATGTCTTATGTGAATGACAACAGATTATTTTTTGTGAAAGAAATTATGTCATGTCAATAACTTTCTCCAGAAAAGTTGATAACTATATTATTTCATAATGTATTAATATTAGTATTATTAGTAGTATTAGTACCTACCTGTAATAATATTTATCAATCATTAATATTTTAGATGTATTAATTAGCGATTGTATTTGAGACAAATATAAAAAGCTGAAATATTCTAAATTAAATTTATTAATAAGTGTTGTGGATAATGTTTTACTTTTCATCGTCATTTAAAACGTACTAGTACACATCTCTGTTGAATAGCCTATGTAAAACTTAAGTGGTGTTAATTTTTCATACCTGAATTCAATATTTATCTTAAAAGATTTTCCGTGTGCCGTCTGTGTAATTTCTACCAGAAATAACGCATTTTTACGCTTCCTTTAAATACTTTCGATTTCTCTAGCATGTGCAGCTAATTTGAGGACAAAGCAGGACTCATGCCAGTGAATAAGTACTTTGGTAAATTAATTTACCGTTCCTCTATGACTACGGTGGTCAATAATTTGTCCCAGATTTCTAATTTATTCTTGTTATATAAATTTGTTCCCTTATTACATGTAAATGTATATCATTTGTTATTTAGCATCGATACTTTTACACCAATATCAGACAAGGGAGGACGTAAGCTAACGATTTTGTTCATGCGAAAATATTATTTTAATTGCCTCTAGGTACAAGATGTTACAAAAAAAGTGTGAAAAACTTAAGGGATGAATTTCTTAATAAAAAAAAATAGTTTTTAGGTTTTCCTACTCAAAAATGAAAAACGGAACCCTTATAGAATGACTTGACTATCCGTCCATCCGTCTGTGTCACAGTGGTGTATCTCTAAAAATATTTGGATTTGGTGTTCCGCATCAGGCAGCTTGGAAGTCCAAAAACATTTTCTGACGCACTTCTGTGGGTCAAAATGTGGGACTTGGTAGTACTTAGTGGTTAAATAAATGCAAAACTTACAAATAATGTCACATGCAATGATTTTTTTTGTGAAGGAGTGAAAACCACCCCCAAACTGAAATATTTAATATTTGAAAAAGTATTGCTCATTTATTTTTGAGACGTTATATACAGGGTGACAATGAGATATGGCTCACTCTCTTTTGTTCTTTTGTCCCTTAGCTTAAAGAAATGAATTTTTGAATTTTGAACACTTGATTTTAGCCTACTAGGCAAATGTTATATTATTATAAGGCAAGTATACCCAGCAAACACTAATAAGTCTAAAATACGTTTTATATGCTGCGTCAAAGACGGTAAATTTAAACGTTTATTATCGCGAAAAATGTTCTCCCAATTCAACTTTTATAAATCCTATATACTGTAAGTAGGAAATAATTAAATTATGACATTTAATAAACGTTTCATAAATACATTTAATAAGCTGTATGTAAGTAGAGAATTAGTTAAATAATGACATTTAATAATTGCTTTATGAATGCCTTTAATAAATGTTTCACGGATACTTTTTTTCTAACATTTTATATGACGTTTTATAAACTACCTATTAAGCGCGCAGTCTCGGCTACCACAAATTATGCGAACCATGATCCCCTACAACTCAACAATCTTAACTAAACGATTCCAAACGAATCGTAATATGAGTATAAAATTGCATTATTTGCATTCCCACTCAGATTGGTTTCCAAAAAATCTAGACGATGTTAGCAAGGAGCAAGGGGAGCTCTTCCATCAGGACAGGAGCGGCCCTCGCAAATTTTTCAGGTGGTGCGAGATCTCATTGTGGCGCCCCCCCCCATATGCAATCGCTTATTCGTGATATAGAGACCGAAGATAACATACATTTTTTACATAAAAAAATTTTTTTTTTACTCCGAAAACGGAGGGGGGGGGGTAAAATCCGAAAGAATTTTTTGAAGAGCGAGGGGAGAAATCCCAAAAATAAAACAGGCATACGTCAAATTTACATCGTAAATTAATTAAAAACTGAAACAAATGAATATAGATCTTTTCACGGAAATGGAAGTTGTAAAGTTAAGTAATATTAAGGTGCTTGGGTTTTATTTTTTACGCAGACGAACTATCACAAGGGCGGATCTGGACCTTGAGCTTGGGGGGGGGGTAACACTGAACCCAATTTTTTTTTTGAAGAGCGGGGGGGAGAAATCCAAAAAAACATTTTTCGCTCTAAAATTTTTTTGAAGAGCGGGGGAGGGGAAAATCCAGAAAAACATTTTTCGCTTTAAAATTTTTTTTAAAGAGCGGGGAGGAGAAATCCGAAAAAAATTTTTTTCGTCCCAAAATTTTTTTGAAGAGCGAGGGGAGAGAAAAAAAATTTTTTCATCCTAAACAATTTAAAATGAAAATTTCTTGGAGGGGGTAATTACCCTATTAAAAAATTTTTTCTTCTCAAAATTAACAAAAATCATACCATTTTAAAACAAAAGTTGATAATTTACATAATCCTGGGGGGGGGGTAATTACCCCGTTACCCCCCCCCATAAATCCGCGCCTGAACTATCATTGCATTTTCGGCGCCCGGTGCGGCCGCACCGCTCGCACCGCCCTAGGGCCGCCCCTGCATCAGGACATCAGAGATGGAAAAAAGATATCAAGGAAAAGGGTCTACTTCGATGCTAGCTGACTAGCTAGTCTCTTTAACGTGACAATCCTAATGCTCATCATAAAAGGCATTCTGATACAAGGTCTTTGGAAAAGAAGAAAAAGAGATTTCATAAAATTAAATAAAATAAATTAAATTAAAGATTTCGGGTTCAAGTTTTGAAATTTTTGAATTTTGAAAGTATGGTTTGTGGTTTAGGGTTTCCTGTATTTTCATGTTTAGGGCTTAGTGTTAAAGACTTTTTAAGTGTTCTGATGTTAGAATCATGACGTTTAAGAGTTCTGTATACATTTTTCTTCAGTTACCTCTGGGGTGAAAGCTAGGTAGTTTGGTATTATATAAGGATAGTTTTCACCCTCCTAAGGGTTTGGTCTTGATACTATTTGGGGATGCGTTGGTTGTTACCCCAAAGATACATATTTTGTAATCGAAAATATAACAGTTTGTTCTTTGACTCATTGGTTAAGATTGTTGTGTTTTACCTTCTGTTGTGTTAAATTTGATTCGTTTAGAGTCGTTTGGTTAAGATTGTTGCGTTGTAAGGGATCGCGGTTTTAAATTCATCTTCACCTTAAAATGGCTATAACTTTGCGAGGAAACATCATAGATGGCCATTTGAAAGCTCTCATTTTAAAGATAAAGGATGGTACCTACTAAATAATGAATTTATTAAAAATAAGCTGAAAAACTTTTGAGTTCTATACATAACCTCAAGAGTTGCCAAAAAAGTCATTTTTTAAGTACTTACTTCAAATATTTCAAAATCCTGACGTAATGGGCCAATTCTGAGGCCAGATTCAAATTCAGCGCGAAAAATTATTTCGGAAATAACCCTCAGCTGCCCAACAACATTCATGACCCCCTTTTTCGCAGACCTGTGTTATCATTGTAAAAGTAACTAAATAATAAGTCTAAGGTAATGAGTCCTAATACCAAAAGTAACTAATCGTTACAAGTACTCAAAAGTAACTAGAGTTTACATCACTAGAGGTCAGCGGTCTAGACCTAACCTCGCACTGGGGAACCGCTTTATTGGTGACAGCACGACTATGCCACGTAGCGTGGTTAGATTTGCTCATTCTTGGGACCATCTATATTTCATGTTAGAGGTGGGTATAGTACTCGTATGATTCGTATCATTGGTACGAATCCTTGCAGTGGTACGAATGGTACGAGTCCCACAAAAATAAAAGATTCGTACATTTCGTATCGCCGATACGATTGATACGTTTCGTATCACCGATACGATTGGTACTAATATGGAATTTCGGTACCGGTATTGCGATGCGATACTGGGCCAGCTGTATAAGGTTAAACTTCAAACGTGGATGGGGACTGCGCGTTTAAACTGGAGATTTCAGATTTTAAAATACTCATAATCTCATAATTGAAAAAAATCTCTGTTTTTATACGTAATATGATACAAATATGTATATAATATGGTTAAATAAACGCTTTCTATCTATCTTTTTACTGATGTCTAATGACGACGACGAAATTATTAATGAAATAGAAGTCCCAAAAGTTTACACTGTATGGTTAATATAACATTATAATAGTCTAGCCCTAACTAACACCACATGTAATATTCTATAATCTATGCTGAACACTGTGGAGTGGAAGTGTGGGCACGAATAGTATGAATGGTAAGAATCAGTACATGATACTGTTTCGTATCATGGAATCAGTGGTACGAAACATACGAATAGTACGAATGGTACGAATCAGTACATGATATTGTTTAGTATCATGAAATCAGTGATACGAAGTGGTACGAATCGTACGAATCTCTCGATACGAATATTTTCTTGATACGGATTCATTTGGTACGAATCCTTAAAAAGAGTCGAATCGCTCAACTCTATTTCATGTGCCTCTCTAAAGTATTTGACATGATAAAAGTGATTTAAAGTAGATCAGCAACTTAAAACTAATCTAAGTGGTGCCATCTTCCTGTATGAGACTGTACTTTTATAAATCAATAACAACTTTGATTTACCTCTTCATTTAAATTTGAAATTAACCTATTAAAAAATTTTGTAAAAGAATTTTTTTAATTTTATAGATTACTTGAATTATACCTATACCGTTTTTCTGTTAAGTAAACTTAATTTTTTTAATTAAAGGTATTGTATACATTTTTTAACACTGTATATTACATTTTATAATTTATTTCACTGGTTTTGATATAATAATCCAACCTGTCTTCAATGCCGTTGTTTATTAGTTTTTTTTAGTTTCCAATATACAGAATCCGTAAATGTAGTTTAATGTATCCTGAGATAAATGAGTGCAAGAAAGAAAACAGACAAATTAGGAAAAGAAAGAGGAATGTAGTGCTGCCAGCATGTTCCACACTTCGTGAAATCTTATTTTTATCACCTTGTCGTGTATCAAACGCAGGGCATCGGTACCTATCGCTTCTAATCGCCTGTGCATTGTAGTGAAAGTAGATACGTCTTCCATTTCCTTTGTGGCCTCTCTTCATTAAAAATAAGGATCTCACCTCGCTGATTTCAAGGTCGCAAACTGGGTGAGTTATTTAGCACCCCAAATCCAACCAAATACGACAAGAAAGATTGATCAGATTTCTAATATTATTAAAAATATTTAATCGATTACTAACTAGGTACTTTCTATGTCAGATAATATACTAATGTCCTAACAATTATATGTCATTCATAACAACACGACTATTTACATTTTCTCTGATTTTAAATGTGATACAAAAGGAGACCGTTAAATCAGTGATTTTGATAAAATATATGTGCCTATTATCCTATTAATCCAAAATATAATTGAGTAATAGTTAATCATCAATAAAATATTGAAGCGTTACGAGATATAAATGATCCTGATTGTGAATATAGATACACATGATAATTAATGTTGGTCGATTACCAAATGCTAACCGCAAGCACAGAATGATATTATTCTCGTGCCGCAATGTTGATTTCGGAAGTTTCATGTTCAACAATATTGTATTTACATAACTTTTTTGCGAAGAGTATACAGAGAATATCATTGTGTTAGTCATCGAACGTTGAAAAACTTTCAAAATGTCCGCCCGTCCGTCACGTTTCTTGAAGCAACATAACTTAAGAAGGAAAAATTCGACCGCATTTAAATTTGAACAGTAAGTTAGTACTAGCTAGAAGAAGTAAAATATATTATTTTTTAATAATCCTCGACCATGTCATATAAATAAAACCGCATCGATATGGGTTGCCTAACTAGCAATTTGGTATTTTATAAAAGCTGCAGAAATGTTTCCTACACAAATTTTATAAAACAACATTTTAGTCTCAGAAACACTTTAAAAACGTTATTATGACAGCTATAAATGTAAAATTGGCACAATCTTATAAAATAGTTTAGTCATTCTTGATATTTCGTAAAAGCTATTGCTACTATTACAAAATAATTGTATGAGCAATTCCGCAGGCTCTAAGAAAATTCGGTACCGCCACTATAAAACAGTTTTATTGAAACTTCATTTAATTGTGTTAAAGCACATACTTCACTGTTATTGTTGCTATAAGACACCAATAAAATAAAACAATTTCTTAAATGTATTCAAAAAGTCGCATATATATATATACTTACAAATATACAGGGTGTCCGGAAACAAAGTAGAAAAAAATTAACTGTAGATTCTTTAGCCCAAATTAATTGAGGTTCTTCATATAACATTTTTCAAAATACCCCTTCGTTGTCAAGTTACAGCCCCTTTAAAGGGGGTAGGTACGTTAAAAACAGTTAAAATTTTTTTACTCAAAAAAAAAAAATTCTAAAAAACAAAATATTTGGCATATCTATTGCACTTATTAAAAGACATCTTGTGAATTTTTTTCATTCCCTTGAGTGCTTCACCAAGGAGTGGAATAATATATTTTTATAAATATTTTTAAAATCCATTCATTTTACATCTCAGAATAAAATATTTTTTGATTCCCTCGTTCATTCTAAAACTTTTTCTTTTCTTTAAAAAATGCCGTGTTACCAACCGTTTTCGTGATAAAAAATAAAATTTACGTTCATGCAATTGAGTTCATTTCAATCATTATTGAACGACAATGTTTTTTAAAACTTTTATTAGGCTGATGGAATCAAGGGGATGAAAAAAATTCACAAGATGCCTTTCAATAAGTGTAATAGATATGCCAAATATTTTGTTTTTTGGAATTTTATTTTTTGAGTAAAAAATGAAAACGGTTTTTAACGTACCCCCTTTAAAGGGACTGTAATTTGACAACGAAGGGGTATTTTGAAAAATGTTATATGAAGAACCCCAATTAATTTGGGCTGAGGAATCTACATTTAATTTTTTTCTACTTTGTTTCCGGACACCCTGTATAATATGCTGATCTCTATGTTTTCAGTGATTTTATTGGATAATGGATAAGAACTTACTCAATGATTTTAGAGACAGCTTGCAATTTTTGATGCGAAGGAAATTTTACTGTAAATTATGCTCTGTTTTTGATGAATTTTAAGTGCCCCTCATGTTTACTGAAGGTTTCTAATAATTTCTGGAATTTTATAAAAATCGATTTCACATTTTAAAATTTTTTATATTGAAATTTAACGCCAGTTTGTTTTAACCATTATAATTTTGTAATTAGCACGTATTAACTGCCATAAAAATTAATCAAAATGCGATTTTTAAACTTTTTATGTCTTGTCATATTTACGACCTTGAACGCTGGTCTCATGAAATGGCTTCCTTCTTTAAAATACTTATGTGTTAAATACAAGCATTTTAAGATAAATAAACTATAGACGATTCTTACAAAACATCTATAAAATAATGTGTCTTAGAGGTGACGGTCTTGTGACAGGGCCGTATCTTAAATGAAAAAATATAATTTTTTTTTCACAAATGTCTTATTTTGCATTTTTGTTATAACTTAAAAATAACGAAAAAAATAACTGTAAAAATAACCGGAATAAACATTTTGATTAAAACCGTAATTCATTGTAATTATTATCGTTAAATTGCATATTAAGTTTTCATTTTAACACCCTTGCTCATTTTATGAAAATTTTCGCTATTAATCTCCCTAGTACTTGAAAAATTTCAGGTAATTAATTAAAGCATGTGGGGGATTCGGTAAGAAAATTTCACTCCTAAATTAAATGAAAAAATAAATAACATAAGAATGACAGCTAGATTAGGTTAGGTTAGGTTATGTTAGTTAGTAAGCTGTGCACTACATAGAAAGGTTGGGTTGGTCCTTTGAATATAGAGGTAAGGAAGGAGGACAGTTCAAATAAGAAGCGACGGAAATGCATGTATAATTTTGATTAATGGTTGATCAATATGGCAGATAACCTGGGGATCGGTAACGTTTTTTGTAGTATTGGGATTACTTTTTCTTCATGCAGAACTTTTTATAAAGGATAGAATTTTTTGATAACTCACTAACAAAAAACGTTTCCCATGTGGTGCACACTTTCTGTCAGGCAGGCAAATATATTTGCTGTTAGACATTACAGAGAAAAAATGAAATTTAAAATTTGAAAAATTATATGCATAAATACGATTCTGTCCATTTAGTTAGAGCCCACTTCATCTCAGAAAACAGCTGTTTGTTGTTTTTAATGCATATGCGCGTTGCGGGCCAATATGCTGCTAGGTAACTATTACGCGATTCTTATACAATAAATTACTTACTTTCGCGATATTTTGGCCACTTTTTTTTATTATAAATATGTTAGAATTGTGTTGTAAATGCAGCCACTGAGACAGTATGGACGCAGTTTGCATAATTAACCTAAAAATTAGGTTTTTAAAGTTTTTTCCATTGTCCTAAATGTGACATTTTTCATTTCTACTTTAGCACGTACGATCTACGCCAGTCTACTTAGTGTTAGACATAAGTTCTAATGCAATATAAACACACAGCTGACACAGGAAATCAATTGTTTCAAATATATTTTATTGCGTAATTAGCAGCAGCATTTTTATGTTCATGTAAACAATTTTATTTTGTAACTACTTTATTGCCGTTGCCATATTGCAGTAGACTGCAACACTACATACTAATTATCTAGCAGACTCTGGAACAACAATTTACTTTCAATGGCAAAACTGTCCCAAGTAGTGCTTTAATATAATTGTTTTATAAGATAATAGGAAACAACTATAATAAAATAATTTTAATATATATTTATAACGGTGCTGAAAATACTGCCGAACGTTACTAAAAAAACACTATAAAATTATTTAGTTTTATAGCTTAGACACGGAAACGTTTCTAAAATAATTTCTTAGCTGCTTTATAAGATGTTTTATAATTTTGCTTTAAAAACGTTTTAATGATAAATTTATAAGACAGTTCAGTTGCAGACAACTAAATAGTGTTTTCTGCAATTCTAATATAATCAATTAGCATTTTAGAAGCATTAGTAAAATAACAGTAAAACAAAATAATCATATAACATTTAAATTATAAAACAAAGGGCATAGCAGGATAAGCATGTGTTAGGTGCCCCCACACCAATCCGGTCGAAATTTTTAGCACAAGTTGACAGTAGTGTTAGATGAAATTTCCTAAAATATTATTTTTGGAAAACCATTTTTACGGGAGTTATGGGGGTAAAAAGAAAAATGGAAAAAAAAAATTTTTCTCGAGAACGGATAAACCGATTTTCATGAAAAAAATATATGTTATGGCTTCTGATGGTGCAAATGCGGGAAAAAATTATTGAGTCCATTTGTCGAAAAAAAGTGGTGAAAAAATTTTTTCAAAATAAAAAAAAAATTTTTTTAGGGGATGTTCCATTTTCTTTCGAATAAATGCTTATATGCCCCTTTAAAACATATCCAATTTTCAAAGCGATCGGAAGGGTACAACATACTCAAAATTGATAATCATTGGCAGACTGCGGGCGGCGCGTAGTCTATGTAATGAAGCATTATAAGACGACTTCTTTGTAAATATTTCATGCAAAGACGAGATTACCTTCCCCCCCTCGTTTTTGAGGGTGCTGAACACGATGCAGGTGGTGGGAGAAGTTTTTGACCGCCGCAACCTCCTGAAATGGCCATCCCTCTAATGGATCCCTTTATGTTTTCATATATAAACGGGTTTGGAGAGTGATTTATCGAGTTATTCTTGAAATAATATGGAAGGGGGTTATAGAGTAAGTGGAGTCCAGACAGCAGGCCTAGGGGGTTGATTGATTAAACCCTCCCGAGGGTGTAGTTTTTTTTTTCAAATGATTCGGTTCAAATGCGTATACTCCATTTTCGGGGTCGCGGGTCACGGGAAAAATATTCATTTTTAGCTCTAACCCCCTCAAACGGGCAGAAATCATCCCTCACTCACCGTTTGAAAGATGAAGAGGGGTTGGAGCTAAAAATGAATATTTTTCCCATGATCAGTGACCCCAAAAACGGGGGAAACGCGTTTGAACCCGAATTATTTGATAAAAAATGATTTTCCACTCCTCGGAAGGGTTTGATTAACCCCCTGGCCTGCTGTCTGAACTCAACTTACTCTATAACCATCTTCCATGTTATTTCAAGTATAACTCGTTGATAAATCACTCCCCAGATTCTCATAGAAAACAAAGGGATCCATAAGAGGCCGTTTTAGGAGGTTGCGGCGGTCAAAAACTTCTCCCTCCACTTGCATCGTGTTCAACACCCTCGAAAACGGACGGAAGAAGGTATTCTCGTCTTTGCAAGAAAAATTTACACTATTTCTGCCTTTATTACATAGACTAGCGGTTCATTACTACATCTTACTACCACGGTCACTGGCGGCCATTACAACCCTAGCATTTAAATCAGTATCAAATTTCAAGAAGTGTGGCACAAAAATTCTCTGACGTCAACTGTGGGGTCAAACAAAATCTAGTTTGAAAATCTGAAGATTTTGCAATGATGACATCTGCAGTCAGCCTACGAAAGAACTAGTTTTCAAAGTCCACTACGAGGAGGTTACAGTGCCTTTCACTAGTGAAGGTGCCTGTTTATTGTGAGTCCCCTTGCCCCTCACAAGTCGGGGTGTTTATTTATCGTGAGTCTCCTTGCCTCTAACTAGTCGGGGCGCTTGTTTATTTTAAGTTCCCTTGCCTCTCATTAGTCGAGGTGCTTGGTTATTATGAGTCCCCTTGCCTCACACAATTCGGGCTGAATTTTTTTCGTGAGTCCTCTTGCCTCTCACGAATCAGGTTACTCTATATTGATGAGACTTCTCTTAGTCTTCATTCTTCGAGAACATCCCATAAAAAAAAATTATTTTGAAAAAAATTTTCAAAAAAGTTGTAGGGGGTTGCGGCGGTCAAAAACTTCTCCCACCACTTGCATCGTGTTCAGCACCCTCGAAAACGAGGGGGAGAAGGTAATCTCGTCTTTGCACGAAATATTTACAAAAAAGTCGTCTTATAATGGCTTCATTACATAGACTACGCGCCGCCCGCAGTCTGCCAATGATTATCAATTTTGAGTATGTTGTACCCTTCCGATCGCTTTGAAAATTGGATATGTTTTAAAGGGGCATATAAGCATTTATTTGGAAAATGGTGGGTGTGCCTCTAGAGCATCTCCTAAAAATTTTTTTTTTTTATTTTGAAAAAAATTTTTCACCACTTTTTTCGACAAATGCATTTGCACCATCAAAAGCCATAACGCATATTTTTTTCATGAAAATCGGTTTATCTGTTCTCGAGAAAAAAATTTTTTTTCCATTTTTCTTTTTACCCCCATAACTCCCGTAAAAATGGTTTTCCAAAAATAATATTTTGGGAAATTTCATCTAACACTACTATCAACTTGTGCTAAAAATTTTGACCCGATTGGTGCAGGGGCACCTAACACATGCTTGTCCTGCTATGCCCTTTGCTGGTTGGGTGAAACATTAAAGCTACGTAAAAATAACAACTCTAGTATTGATAAACTGCATGATCTCTGAATATCTACCGGGATAAAACTTCGCCAAAAACCTTCTTGACAAACTAGTCTTTCAAATAAATCGAAAACAATTGTTTTAAATTTGCAATTTTTATAATTTGTTCGCCTTTGCAAATATACTGGTGACAATAATTGATGATGTGCCGCTCCCTTAAGGTCTACCGAGATGAAACCTTGCTAGAAACCTTCTCGACATAATCTTTCAAATAAAGAAAACCGCATAAAAATCTGATCACCTAATGAAGAGATATGAAGCCACATATAGACACATAGACAGCAGCGTAGCCTATGATGTGGCGCCCCTGCTGTAGATAAAAATAAGTTAAAAATAAAGGCTCTGCATAGTATACTGACGACGAGCGTTTCGCAAACCAGTAGCTGGAAGATGACTTAAAACAAAGTTATAGCAATTATACCGAAAGAATTAAGTTACTTTCAAAATGCGAAGAGGATCCTATCCTATAAAATGTCCAAAAATTGCATAAAAACTTTTTTGTGACACCATATCCTAAAACGACATTTATTTGACAGTTTCAATTAATCCAAACAATGTCATTATTGACAAGTATAAAATAAAGAAAAAAGAGTGAAATAAAGAAGTTGTATTTCACAGTGTGAAATAAAACTTATTGGTTTCTATGGAAACAGCAATAAAATTTAGTCTATTTTTGCAAAAATTATATTGTTTTCTAATTTCGAATGGCGATACAAAAAATTTTGTATATAGCTCGCGACTAAAATGTGTGTTTTTTTACTCGTGTGGTTTATAGCACTCGCCTTCGGCTCGTACTATAAACGCCCCACTTGTAAAAAAACACCATTTTAGCCACTTGTTATATAAGGTACTATTTTCTACGACTATTCATTCAATAATGCATTAATTATCGACACGTTTTTTAACAAGTAATAGGGTCCATTGCTCATGGCTTTGGGTAATAGTTCATTATTCAATGGGCTAGAACCAATCACAAGAGTTCATATTCATTACTCAACAGTTTATGCGGAGCAATCACAAAAGATGGAACGATGGAAGCATTATACTGGACATTTTATATAATTTTTTTTTTTGATACGTGTCGACTGCGGTGGTCATTAGCCGTTTTCAAAGTTACCTTAATGTTATTTTAGTTCCACAGTTTATCTTTCGATCTCATATTTTGTAGTTCAATTTTTTTGCACAGCCCACTAGAATTGAGGTAGAGTACCAGTTTCTTTATTGCTTTACTGTTAAGAGCTAAAATCTTTCTTAGATCGTTTTCTATTCCAGAGTTTCTCTGTGCTGGGCAAATAGGGGACATATAATAAGGATATATTTTACCGTTATCCTTCTCTCACAACTTGGACATCTAGGATGTCTTTCTCCTCTTAACAAATGTGACGAAGTTATGTAAGTGTGCTCGATTTTTAAGCGGGTGATCATAGTTTGTTCCCTTCTCGTGAGTTTTACAGGACATTAAGACGTATTTAGTTGTGGGTAGATATACTTTTAGAGGGCAGAATATTTACTAGTGAAATATTTTATTTCATACTGTCCGGTAAATGACTATTTCCCGGACTCATTTGCGGTCGGTAAATCGAACATTACGGTATCTGATACCGTAATGTATTACCTGCGAACATTACAGTATCTGATACTGTAATGTGTTACCTAGCAACACATTATATTATTTGTTTCCATTGACAAAACAATCCATATTCTTTTTGATATCTATTTGATGATTTTTTCTGGATTAATTTTTCTGTTGCTTCCAGAGATTTATTTAAAATCTCCTCCGAAATCTCCATAATATCCTACAAAACAATGCAAAAATTATGGTTTTATTTATTTGACTGTGATAAGCTAAAGACAATCATAATTAGCTACGGAAAACAATGGCTATAACATCGTTAAGGTGATACGATTGTTAGATTACGAACTAATATTTTTTAAATTTCAATAATTATAACTTTTTATTCATTTTAAAAAGGATTAGAAAGACAGTATGAAATAAAATATTATACGATACACGCCCGGTAGGTGTCATTACAGTACTCGTTTATATTCCAGACTCAGCTCCTGCGTCGCCTCGTCCGTAAAACAACTCGTACTGTAATATGTCACCTACCGGACTTATAACGTAAATTACTATTGTCGAACTCCTCTATACGTTTCCTTAAATATATAAGGAATAAAAAACCAGACTGTAACCAGCAGCTATTCTCCGGACTAATGCCCCCCGAGCGCTGGCTGTATGCTGTTTCACTTCGATTCCACTTGGTTTGACATTTTTGATGGAGTATTCTTTTTACTTCACTAATTATGTCCTGGTATCTTACTGCGATATTCTCACATACTGGATATTTTGACTTGCAGCTAGATATGCAGCTTCATCTGCTTTTTCATTCCCGGCTATAATACCTATGTGGCTGGGCGTAAATATAAATGTGACTTCTTTACCTGTTAAGTTTAAACGGTGTAATAAAATAGTTTTTATGGCTGGATCTGTATTAAATACGTTTTTGATAGCCTGTAATGTGCTCAATGCGTCACTACAAATAAGAAAAGACTCTTTTACTGATATTTCACAATAGTGAAGAGCTTCCAGTACAGCCTGTATTTCTGCGGTATATACACTTGCTAGTTGTGTGGTAATGTTCCTGTAATTGTTTCACTTGAAGTTACGATTCCAGATCCAACTCCGTTATCTGTTTTAGATCCATCTGTGAATATTGCCTCCGCGTTGGGGTATAGGTTGAATGTGTCGTAGAATAAATTTTTCATATAACCTGGGTTTGTTTCATCTTTTTTTAGGTGACACGCAGGTGATGTAAGGAAGGATTTCGGAAGGATTTCAGAAAAGCCTTTAGGGTATAGTTTTGGGATGTTAATATTCTGTTCCATGCGGACAGCTAGAGGCTTTATTATTGTGGGTCCAGACTCATAGAGATGTAAGTTATCATGTTCAAAGGGAATTTTATAGCTTAAATGCTGTGGTTGTACTTTAATAGATATCATATACCTAGTTATTCCTTAGCCGTTCTCTTCTAAGTGGAAGAATGCCTTCTTCCATTTCTAGTGCCGTTATTGAACTTCTAAACGCTCATGTGGCTAGTCAAAGACCAGTGTTCTGTATAGCAGTTTAAGTCGTGAAGGACGTGCTGAAGAGTACACTATGGAACCATAATCCATTTTGGACAAGACGGGTGTTTTGTACAGTAAGTAGTAGTACATGTAGTACATGTTTTTCAGCTCCCCATCTGACACTAGATAGACAATAATAGTACATCCAGCCACCACGTGACTGACCTGCTCTTCTGCTAGGATGCACATCCTACACTTGCTGTCAACTGGCTGTTGTTTCAAGATCATTATCTGGTGATATCTGGCATTTAGTGCTTGGTCCTGCGCTGCTACTATTAAACTTTATGTTTCTCCCTACAAGCCTGAGCTGTTCAGTCACGCCTCTATGTCTACTGCTAGTTGGTCGAGGTCGTGGAAGAATTTTCCATGGATCCGCTTTGCGCAGAGTACTTCTATTTTCCTCTTTTCGATGCTGGTTTTAATTTTCTTCTTGGCTTCCTCGTTGGTGGTTTCGGATCCCAGATATTCTTCCTGGATTTTTCGCGTTTCTTTCTGGATGGAATACAACTTCTTGTCTTCACCATGCTCTTTAACTAGCCGTGTGAATTTGTTCTTCCCCTGTCGAATATACGCGCTCAGTCCCATGATAGATGAATCATAAGCAGATTCTAGGTCTACTAATCCACAGCCGCCGTCCTACCCTTTAACTTATGACCTGTTGACATCTGCTTTTGGACGATGAATTCCGCCCATTGTTAGGAATTTCCTCGTCTTCGTGTCCATTTTCGCGATGTCATTTCGAAGCCAATCGACAATACCAAAACTGTAGGTAACTACTAGAACAGCAATCGTGCTTATTGCTGCGATTTTGTTCTTGGCGTTTAGCTCGGTCTTAAGAGCTTGCCTAATACGACGGTAGTACTCCCTCACAATTCTACTCTTCATCTCGTTGTCGATTCCGGCGCATTCCTCAACACCAAGATACTTATATGTTACTTCGTATTGCAGATTGATCACTCAGAATGATGTTCTGACTCTGCACATGTTTACTTCGCAGAAGGACCACTGTGGTTATTATTATTTTTATTATTACTATTAATCCGACCTATGTTTATTATAAACTAGCCTTAAATTTCGTAATTTGGCGAATGTAATTTGCCAGTCATAATAGTAAGCTAACGAAAAACTTTGTTTAAATTTGTGTCCACCTTACACTCCACACGTTGTTGACACTACGATGGGACCACCACCACCACTATCACCACCACCAAACAATAGCCTATAGTTTATGAAAATTTTTATAGAAATATTTTAAGTCAATAAACATAAATAATCATATGAATGGACTTGAGAACTTCCTTCTTTTTTAAATTTCTTGAAGTTTGTTTAAAAATACCACTTTTTATACTTTTTAAGTGGGCCCCAACTGGGAATGGTTCTTGATCTACTTTTTATTATTTATCAGTTTAAATCATTTATTTACGTTCAAGAACAAGGGTAAAATTAGATTCCTTGCTGCAGATACAGCCCGGTTTTTCTCGGGATGAAATTCGACACACTAAAAAATAACAAAATACTGTTTGATGGAAAAGCTCCTTACAATACACGACAAAAATAAACTATTAACTTTTTCTTCATAGAATATATTTTAAGTAAATATATTAATTTTTATGACGCAGAAGTATTTGCCTGTGACAATAATTATAATATTCACATTGGCTTCTTTGGAGAGATTAAAAATACTGATAAATTATCATGACAAAATGAAGTGTAATAAAAAACCAACAGAGAAGATAATAGTATAAAAGGCAGTTTTGCAGTAATTAAAAGTTATTTCAAAATAATAATTCTTTGTTTTTAATGATAAATTCTTCAGTTTCAATTTTAAATACAGGAGAAATTTATTGAATACTTAATGTTCTTTATGGTGCGGGAGCTACGTGGCTTTTTCGGAAACTCATCGTTGCAAGTATTTTCTATGCGTTTATTAATTCTACAGAACTTAAATAACGACAAAATAGACTTCTAGCATATGTCAGTCCGTCGAGTTGGGCATGGTTCAAGATATAAAAATCAGTGAAATTATTCCATCGTTACAAGGCTCAGTTTTTTTTGTGTGTACGCATTTTATGTTTAAAATGAATAAAATAAGATCGCCAGAAAGTGTGGGCCGTCAGGAGGCGCAGCCAGAAAGGTCGAAGTTGTAAAAAAACGGAGTTATATCAAGTGATCGTTACAAGCTTTTTTTAGGCTGAGCATGTTTATTTAAATGTTTTGAACCCAGAAAGAAACTCCTGTCAGTAAGGCTCTTCTTCTTCATTCATCTAATGGAGTGCTAATAGGGAACTTGCCCAAAAAATAAAATTGACTTAAAATACTCAAAATCGTAAACTAACATCATTAAAAACCTCATAGACAACAAAAAAATTTTAAAAAATCTCCTCCAGAAATATAAGCAATTAAAATCTGCCGGATTTTACCGACTCCTGCAACGTGACGTCAGATGGAGAAAGTCGGATGACGAGGTCAAGCGACATCGATTCTGCTTTGGCTTTGATAATTCCGCATGCGCATGCACATTTGTCAATAACAACTAGCAGTGAACACAACCTAACCTAAAATTTAAATGCATAGGTTGGAAATACATCTTTAATATAATATTCTGAAATGTCACAAAATGCTACTTTTGATTCGTTCGTGCCGAGCCGAATTTCGCCGTGCAATTTACGATCAGGTATATTTGGAAGACTTCCTCTTTACTTCGCGACATCGTACGGCCGTGTTTTTTGAAAAATATGAACGCGTCAAGATTGTATGTTTTTGCAATTTTTTCGGCTCCGAAATGTAAGCTGTTTTTTGCTATTTTTCGCAGATATCTTCGAAACGGAGGGAGTTATCTCGAAATAAAAAACGAGTATTTCCCATTACGAATCTTTTGCTACCATCAGAATTTTGAATTTTTTGTTTCGTTTCGGAAATAACTACTGAAATGTACAGCAAAGAATCGCAAATTTTGAGCTTCTACAGTTGGTAACTTTTTAATCTTGACTCCTACGCCAAAATACTACTCTAGCTAATTTAAATAAAATTAAATTTGCTAAAACTGCTTTTTTTTTATTTTTTGAATTCCGACAAAAATGAAGGAATTAGAGGAGGGAGGATTTGGGACTTCTTTTTTTCGGTAAAATTTCTTCATTTTGTCACCGTAATTAATCGGTAATTAACTGAAATCGATCTCATATACGATGTTCACTTAATATCATGTATTACTTTGACGCTTCGTTAATCTCGGCCCTTCGAAACAAAGGTTTCTGAGAAAATTATTTTTTTAAGATTTACATACGCTCTATAGAAAAACGTGTAATTTCCTACATTTCCTTGAATACCTCGATAATCATCGTTTTTTTCGAAAAATTTGTAGAGAGAGACTTGATTGAGCTTTCCGACACTTTTTCTGTTTTTTCCCTAACATAAAAAAACAAAAGACTTATGATCGAATTTGCGGACGTCTCAAAGTCAACTGCCGCACAGTCTATTAAATTAGGGTGAAGACGTACCGCTCCACGGTCAATAAACGATACGGTTACATCAATCAGCAGCTTTAGGACGAGAGACGCGAGGGGCGGGAAATCGAATGAAAGAGACAGACATATCTGATTTCCGTGCAGAAGACAGAGACAGAGATTCCGGTAGGGTCTACAGCCTACGTCACCTGTAGACACTACAAGCATCTTTGTCTCTGTCTATTGCACGGAAATTAGATATGTCTGTCTCTTTCATTCTATTTCCCGCCCCCCGCGTCTCTCTCGCTATCAAGCTGCTGATTGAGACAACCGTATGGTTTAATGACCGTGGTACCGCTCCACTAAAGTACACCATCTGTGGGACTCCACGCGAGACTAATTTTCTCCATCTGACGTCACAGTGCTTTTCGTGAGGAGTGGCGAGGATTTCAACTTTAATTATTTATTGCAAAGTAAGTACTGCGATTTCAGAGCTGATATTCGGTGTGGCGTGTTTTTATACATAAACACACACTTTAATGAAATTTAAAAAAAAATGCAAGTTCCCCATTATATCTAGTAATTTGTGAACTGCTAATTCTGTATTTTTATTTTTCCTGAAACCAAACTGGTGGGGTGCCAATTTAAAATTCCCACTCTAAGGCATTTTTCGAATATCTTTGTTAAATTGGGCATCAACGATATAGGTCTATAATTTTCAACTTCCATGTGATTCCAGCTTTATATACTGGTACTACTGCACATTCCTTAATTACTGTAGGTACATGAGCTGACACGAATATGTTTTTTATTATATACATCAACAAAGGGAGTATTGTTAAATGGTTTAATTTTGTTACTTTTGTTGTTATACTATATACTCCAGATGACCATGAGTTTTAGTGAAGTATCTGCTTTTCTCTAACATATATTTTTTTAATTACTGTTTCCTAAATACTTTACAAATTCCCAGATCTTTATGTAATTATTTTGCATTTTTAAAATTTTCTTTGAATAATAGTCAATTTAAGTATTATATTTCATTACTATTTTCAGTAGTTTAACACTTCTTCACTTTTTTCTGGCTAATATTACATGAAAATGGTTTTCTTAACAATTAGCTGTAGACTGCGTAGGACAAACCATTCTGGATGATAAATCAATTTAAACAAAATACTTCGCCCTCGTTTATTAATGCGCGTTATGAATTTTCGAAACAGGCTCCATCATGCGTTTAGAAAATGGTAGGATACACATCGCTGGAGTACCTATTTTGCCCTGACTATCTTCTATGATGTTTCAGAGATAACCAGAAAATTTCATTATTTAGACGCCATCTTCAGAAGGGCGTAACTCTCTTAAGAAGCATTTCCGGAAACGTATTATTTTTGTATGTAGAATTAATTCCCAAATCGATGAGAATTATTTTCCTAACACCCTGTACATGTGTATGTTAGTAAAACTCTAGTAATTCAAATTAATATTAAGTGCTTAAGAAATGAAATGAAACCGAAATTAATTTTAGTCAACTTTGAAGTATTGCAGCTAGAAAAATATTTGCTATTTTAGGTCCGGAAAGTAAGTTTATGCTTTTATGAAATATCGTGGTATAAATATAAGCGTAAGTATGTCAGTCTGCTTTTCAAAACAAAATTAAAATCGTTAATTGTTACCAATAGATAATTATCGTGGTTACAAAACTGTTCCTAATAGTAGTGACCATTCCATTAGAAAAAAGCAATCTTTCTTCGGGCTACAATTTATTTAAAATTTAAGTGCCTTACTGCAGATTCGTGAGTTGACAATTTTTATAAGGATAATAAATGTAGACGACACAGAGGTAAGTGCGTTAAGGTCAAGAAGTAATTGCCTCTAGTCGTCTTCACTTTCTCTAAAGAACAATATGTTACCTCTCAACATTATTCTGTCAACGGTATAACATTCACTTTTTTATTAATTTGTTGATTTATTCGCTTATTTCGTTTAGTAAGTTTTTACAATGTCACGTAATTCGTTTTCATTGGTTTAGAATGATGGAGTGCACAAACTCGTTTCTGCGCATATTTTTTGCTGTCATCTTCTCATAGTAATACTACTCTAATTCATTTTATTATCTATATCTTAGCCGGGGAAGGAGGATAGTAAACATGCACATGATCAGTTCGTGCAATAGATCTCATTGGAAAAGGGAAAAACTTTTGCGAACAAGATCCTGATTGACCAAGAATGTATTTCCATGAGCAGTAATATTTTGTCGAGTAAGATCTATATTGGCAAAGATTGGAGATACCGCTGATTTCTTCTAAAGCTATTCTGTTGTAACTGCAACTTCTGCTTTATAAATGTGTTCAACCAGTTCCTTTTTAATGTTAAGAGTCAGGTGCGTATCTAGAATTTTTTAAATTATTATACTAAAATATCCCCCTTCGGGACCCCATTTGCTCTGGTGCCCTCCGCTAGAAGTATATTAAACGTTTCTGTAACTCCGCCCCTGAAAAAGATTTTTTTTAATTTTAGCAGTAATAAATTTATAATAAGTTGCTGATAATAAACCGGCGTTAAAAAATAATTTTTTTGGTCTAAATTTATTTTTAGTGGTAATTTATTAAATCCACATAAATTTTCCGGCGATCTAAAAATAATTTTGTTGTTCATATACAGCGTATCCCATAAAAAGTTTATTTTAGATCCGATTTAGATCGGTTTTTTTAAATATAGATCTTCTAAAAGTGCATTCTTGTGGTAGATTAAATTTTATAAAATGGGTTTGTACTAAATTCCGTGAAAATAATTCCTATTTTTGAAATCTTCTCGGCATAAATAAAAAATCTGAAATTGCCAATGAAAATATGGTGTTGCACGGGATTTTGTATTGAAAAGAATGCCTTGACTCGAACAACTGACAAATGAACGTTAAATTGTCAATTTGTGTAGTATTGTTTATTTAAACTTCTGCTGATAATAATAATTATGGCTCGCAAAAATTGAGTATCATTAAATCATTAATTTTTCTAATGGTGTTGACATTAACAGGTGGACGATTTGGAATATCATATATTAAATTTTCGAGCTGATTCTCTTATCAATAACAATTTTAATAATAGCTCAACCTTTGCTCGACAATAATTAGTATCACACAGGCCCCCCGCATCAAATCATGGGCCCCGGTACCCAATTCACTGGCGCCCCCCCGTGCTTAATAATTGATGATCGGAGGGGGGGGGGGGAATCCCCATTGCCTATCTCTGGCGGGAGCTCGATACGGGAACCTCGGCAGCCCGGGCCCCTAAACTCAGTACCCAATAGACCCCCCCCCCCGTACGGGAGGGATGGTATCACAAGCAGAAATTTAAATAAGTAAAACCTACACAAATTGATAGTTAAACGTTCATTTGTGAATTGTTAGAGTCAAGGCAGTGGATTTTTAGTGGCAATTTCGTAATTTTTATTTCTCGAAAAAAATCCCAAAATGTAGATATTTTTTCACGAAATATCACGGCACAAACCATTTGAGGAATTGCCGAATCCTCTGGTGTACTCAGATTGGAAATAAATAAAAATTGTTAATAAGATTTCATCATTTTGCATCTCCAAGAGAAAAGCAGTAGGTCAACTTTTCATGTTTTATAAAATTTAATCTACCACAAACATGCACTTTTCAAAGATCTATATTATTTAAAAAATTCCATTTAAATCGTATCTAAAATAATTTTTTTTTGGGGTGGTGCCATGCGAAGCCATAGACAACACGAAAGTTACGTCTTTGACATTACTTAATATGTCTAAAGATTTTGACACTTTAGGTATTAATTGGTTAATTGAAAAATTAAGTTACTATGGCATATCTGGGAGTACTTTCTCTTGGTGTCAAAATTATCTCAATGATAGACAACAATTTACTAGTGTTAATACAGGAAACTCAATACTTACATCACAAAATAGATCAGTTGCATCCGGTGTTCCGCAAGGATCTATCCTTGGACCACTTCTTTTTAATATATTTATTGCAGATATCTCTAGACTTCCGCTATATTCAAAACTGTACATGTACGCTGGTGACATTCAGTTAATACATGGTTTTCCTCTTTCGGATTTTTAAATGGTACAATTTTGCATCAATATGATTTACGTCTCATATACGAATGGAAAATCCAAAATACTCTTGTCCTAAATGCTAACAAAAGTCAAAATATTGTTTTTGGAACTTCTCACCAGTTACTCAACCTTGGAGAACTAAACACTCAAATAAATAATGAGGTCCTTACATCAACTAAGAGCGTGAAAAATCTTTGTGTTAATTTTGACTATTTATTGAGCTTTTCTGATCATGTTAATAACATTTGTAAAGAAGCGTTTTATAACTTAAAACAGTTAAATGCCTTTCAAAGATATTTGAATACAAATACTAAAATATTGCTTTCTGAAACTGTGGTTCTATCCCGTTTGAATTACGCAGATATTGTATACGGTCCCTGCCTTTCACAAGAAGACAAATATCGCTTACAAAAAATTGAAAACTGTTGTGTTCGATATTTTACAACTGTACCCCAATATGGTCACATTACTCCACTCTGTTAAATATGTGTGAAAAGAGACTTATACACATTGAAGGATTCGTTCTAAATATTTTCAAAACGGGAGAACTTAATTATTTATTCAATAAAATACAAAGACATACAGAAATTCTTAACAGAGATCTGTGACATGTTTACAATAAAGTTTGTATTCCCTCTCATAAAAATTAATCTTTTCGACGTTCCTCTCCTCCATAGGAGTATATATTATTAACAACCTGTCAATTCAATATCACAATGTGGTAACGGCAAAACGTAGACTAAAGATTAGAAAATTTTAATGTACAAATGTTTTAAATTACGATTAAGTATTTATTTATATCCACTTGATCTTACTATTACATGTCCTTACTTAAATGTACTTATACAGGTAACGGCAGGTAAGTACGTACATCGGGCCTGGATTACATGCGAGATAAACGGGCAACCCCACCATTTAATTTCCTTTGTCTCGTTGCGCATTCAATTTGATTCGCACCCGTAAACATGAAATGTCTAGTTGCCCATAAATTCGTACGTATATATACTTGGCTGCAGTTATCTGTATGTATGTGCTTATGATTATATATTTTATATGAATTTTATACGTATGATGTATGTACTCGAGAAGTGTTAAAAAGCAACATTGTTGATTCACTTCCTTTTGAAAAAGTATGTAGTTGTACTGCTCATTTTTTTAATAAACGGATTGTAAACTTGTAAATGTAAAATGTAAATGGGACACACTGTATTATATAGATTGATGGCATTTTGTCACCGAAGAAAATTAGTTTAATTTTTTAATATAAAATATATAACTAATTAGAACCCAAACGTATAGATATCGATTGTCTAAATATGCAAGTACACCATACACCGATTTCCAATTAGGGGTATAACGTACAGCATTCAAAAATTCCTACTATGCATCTTATCTGCGAGGTGCATCTCTATTAGTAAAAAGTTTAGCAAATAAATTACAATCACAAACAATGGCATTTGTTGTTGCTCTTATAAAATTGTGCAGTTTAATAGTATGTTGCAATCCGTCTACAATAATACGATAATAATCTAGAAATACTCGTATTATTAATACCATATTATATTTTTTGGGTGTACACTGCTCAACACGTATCAGTCAGTACCTAAAGCATCAATGGAATTTTAATGAAAAGTAGCACCCTTTATTAAATTTACATTAGAAGTAGAAAGTAGAAATGAGTTACCATTTTTAGATGTTTTCATTAAAAGAGTAAACAAGCTAAAAACGTAGTCTTCGCCAATTTACTGAGCTTTTTATATAATTGTTACACATTCTATAGGATACTCTTCGCAGTTTTCTTGTAAATAATGTTAGTTTTTGGACATCCTAAATTTTGTGATACCAACTTTGTTGTGAAAAAAATTGTATGAAAAAAAAAATGAAAAAAAATATCCAACCTGTGGGATTCGAACACGGGACGTTTGGATTGCAACGCAAAGCAATCAATCAATCAATCAATCAATCAAAAACTAGTTTATTTAAAATTAAAATAATACAGCATTTGACCCTCCCCAGGTACTCGCTTCGAGCCAGTCAGACATCCACGGCGCCAGTCGTCGTGGAGATTGAAAAACTGGACGAAGTGAGGCCAGGTAGAGCTAAGAGGAACTGAAAAATAATATAATATCTCCTGGTCACGGGTGCAACATAAATATTAATTAAAGTTAAACATGTAAAAAGATAACTTAAAATAATTGAAATGAAAAGGCAAAAGGTGCGTGTATAAATAAATATCAGAGATAAATATGATGACCACGCGGGAAAATTATCGGCCAAAAACTCGCTTCAAGTAATTGCAAGAGCGAGCGGCTATGCTAGACCGCACAATTTATGATTTAAAACATTTAATGTTTCAGAAGATTTTGATATGTACAAAAAATATAATTAGGAAGGGAAAAATTTAGGAAACGAAAAAGGTAACAAACAGAAACGAAGAAGGTAAAAAGAGTTATATATCGGAAGTTGTGTGTGATAGATTTTATAGTATAGATAAATAGGTTGCCGAAAAATGCGCAACGCCTGATATGGTAATTTGTGTTTTATGCGAAAAGGTGCATTATGCTCTCTAATTTGAGTAATGTTGTTTGTAAGCGGACTATCACCAAGTTTAAATTGGTAGAATTTTTGTGATGTAACTTTGATGTAGTCCGCCAGTGGCATTATGTCGTGACAACGTGCATAAAGGTCTCTTAAAGAGGTATATCGTGAGGAATTTGAAACGAGGCGTATAAATTTATGTTCCAGGACTGTTAGTTTCTTTATTGTCGTGACCGACTTGCTGCACCACACCGGTGCCGCGTATGTAAGGGCCGGCCTCACAATAACAGTATAAATTAATTTTTTATTCTGTCTGCTGAGTCTGCTATTCCTTGCCAAGAGCAGGTACAGACTCCTGGACATGAAATAGACGGTCCGTATAGTTTCGTTTATATGTCGGTTAAACGTCAGTCGTTTGTCTAAGCGTACACCCAAGTACTTCACGCACTCCCTTTCTGGAATTTGGTTTCCCCTTATCAAAATTGGCGTTAAGATTTTATTTTCTGTAAATCTGCGCGTTGACCTCAATCTTCCACCTATCATAATACTCCGTGGCACGAGCCATATGAGCTTTGAGAAGCATGTTAGCCGCTTATGCGTTGTGACTATGCGCGTACATGGCCGTGTCATCGGCGTACTTGGCAAGTTTAGTATTCGGGAAAGTAGGAAAGTCGGATACGTACATATTGTACAGTTTAGGGCCAAGAACCGACCCCTGAGGAACTCCCGCACGAATATCCCTTTGTGTAGACAATTTGTTATTCACTCGCAACTGTAGCGTTCTGCCAGACAGGTACGAATGTATAAGTTTAGTGATATGTCGCGGAAACTGATAAGTAATCATTTTAGAAAGTGGTCCCGGTATCCAGACGGTATCGAATGCTTGTTCAATATCTAAAAGTATCATAGTCGTATTCTTACCGAGATTGTATTGTACCTTCACGTCATTTACGATTCTGACAACTTGTTGCACTGTGCTCCTTCTCCTCCTGAAGCCGAACTGATGCTCATCGTCAATGTGAAGTCCATTCTGAGCAGTGGTTAATCTGTCCAGAATGACCTTCTCCACTAACTTGGAAATCGCCGACAGTAACGAGATTGGTCGATAACTGCCTGCGATTTTTGCGTTCTTGTTCGGTTTGAGGATGGGAACAACCACAGCATGCTTCCATTGGCTAGGCCAGTGCTGTAGCCGCAGAATAGCATTAATGATGTACATGAGCTGCACAATACCTTTCCTCGGCAGATATTTGAGTAGCTTATATTCGATACCGTCCTTCCCCGGCGCTTTGTTATTGGGGTCTTTATTAGCTTCGCCAGTTCTGAGGGTTTGACTTTTAAAAATTCTTGTCTAGTTAATTGGATGTCATGGCCAATAACATTGTTAACGTCATTTTCGATGCGGTCATGATCCAAATTGTTTGGTACGTTTACGTTATGAATTTCCGTCACATTCATACATATTTCACTTCTATGAAATATTAGTAAACTTCATAAACAAAAAAAAAATATTATGGAAATAATATCTCGCAAGATTTCCATTTTAGTACAAGCCACAAAAATTAAGAGAATTTTTTTTTTTTAAATTAAATAATTAATAACTTTTTTATTTACTGACCGATTTTCTTCAAAAACAATAGGGTTCTTCCTCTAGCTAACACTAACTTACTTTCTAAATTTCAATACAATCGGACTTCTCTTTCTTAAGTTATCGTGCTTACAAGAAACGTGACGGACGGACAGACGGACGGACAGACGGACATTTTGAAAGTTGTTCAGAATTCGTTCACTAACACAATGATATGAAAATTTTTTCTCTACGAGCGATATTTACGATTTTAGAAATGTGCCGATCAAATACAATATACTCTTCGTTCTTGCGAAGAGTATAATAATCAGGTACGACAAAAACCTGAACAACGGTACACAACGTTAATTCCTTATGTATATGGATTATCTGAAAAGCTACGCCGTGTAGGCAATAGATTTGATAGGCGATATTTCAAACGGGCAATCCAACTATTTTTTCTAATTGTTTAAATAAATTGGGAGGCATTGGCAAACACTATTCCTATCGAGATGAATCGAATGGCATCAAATAATTGTTTTTTCTAGTACCGGGAAATTAATGCAAGTGACTTTATCAACAATTCAGAATAAAATTCTACTGCTACTATAGTTCTATAGTTCAGGTCTGAGTTAATTTTTCTTATTGTTTTTTGAAGACATGATTTTGTCTCTTTCAAGGTTCTACAAAGCAGCAACTTATCTCTGTTCGCTATTACCATTTTTATAGTACCTATTTCATGTTGATATACAGTCATAATCGTATTTAAATGTAAGTCTTAATAGACCTACAATAAAATATGGTCGTTGTTTTCCTGTTAACACAACAACAACGGTGCCTTTTTTGTATTTTTCTATTAAAGGTAATTCGTACCTATTTACTGATTAACCTGCATTTAAAATTTAAATTAAAACATATAAAAACCGTGTATAAATATTCCATGTATGGCAAATTTCTTTATTATGGCCACACAAGAATAGCAGTTGTTGGTGTTCGCTACATTATTGTAACAATCTTAAATTAAAAAATCACAGCCGGTAACATCGATCTATAAAAGAGTGCCGATAATAATTAAAAGTAAATAAAATGTTAAAACTAATGTCGATATGGTAAAGGTGAAGTTATTTCCGTGAAACAAGGTTAATGAACAAATTGACGTTAATTAATTGTTAGCTTCTTAATATTGCAATAAGCTTTTCACTAAGCATTCGAAGGTTATTCTTCATAGGGTACTGGATGGTATTTACATCTCTACCCCTTAAATACTATTAGTGCACATCTGGAAACAATAGTATGAATTTACTTCCTTGACATTGACCTGAAACTCGGTATACAAGTTATTACAACAAAATTTAGAATCTAAAATACTTTTGGAAATCAAAATTATAATATAGGTATTTGTTAAGCTTCACCCTAACCTAAAAAAAAATCATTTTCAAAATTAATGAGTGACAGATATGACTGCAATAAGAAAAAAACAAACAAAATAAACAAGACAAAATTACGACAATTTTATTGGCATCTGCAACCCATTAGTAAACGGGCCTATGTAATTTTCTGGGCTTAGAATGATAAATGAAGCGACTTATGTATTCTGATAGAATTTATTTTTTTTTTGAGATTTTAAATTAATTTTATAATTAAAAATATAATAATTTAAAGAATTGGGTGTCCAATATACAACACTAAGTTACTTCTTCGCCACACCAAATACGCGTCTATCATCCCCTGCACCCCTTCGAAGGGAGAAATATACAAAGGGCAATGTTAAAAATAGCTGATTTTTGGCCCCATCGTGGAACGCCTAAGAGAAACTGGTTGTAAAAGGCTCAAAATTAATGAAAATACGTCTGCATGATTAAAAAAAACTCGGAATGTAAAAAGGATCGCCTCCTCGTGATACATTCTGGAAAACACAATAAGTGCCAATTGAATTCCTTTGCAAATATCCATTTACATATTTACTATACCCTTTTCTCCAACAAATGAAGTTCTATAGCTTGCCCAGAAGTACATTTACATGGAATAATATAACAGAGAATAAACTAATATCATTTTCAACCCCTTACACTGATTAGCCATCTATAATATCTATCTATTAAATGCAGACATAAGAATCAATAAAAACGTTTCATTTTATTTTAATTTGCTCTGTAAATATTCTGTACTAATATCTCTAAATAACGGCAGTTTTTCTTTATAGAGATACTAGTAAGTAATCAGTATAAGTGTTTATTCATAAAATGAAAATTTTTATTTTCCTAATATTACATTATCTAAAGTGCTTGTCATCCCTAAACTGGAGTTGATTTTGATTTATTTTAGTCACGTTGTTTCCTATTTTTTAATATTTGAAGCGGTGAGTACGATTCTACCACCTGAATAGGGTAGGTTGGTTGTTTTCGAGGTTGATAAATAACTCTTTATTTGTTCTTTATTAAAAAAACGTGTTGACTAATACCATACAAATCTATTGTAATACCTATTACGTGCTGTAAATATTTTTCATATTAATATAGAGGTAATTTTTCGTAATAAGGAAACTCACATCAAGACAAAGTGGATATCTGCCCCTTTCACTAGTAAAAAAATAATTTGGTGCTTTACTAAGTGCCATGGCCTTTTTTTAGTATTCGAGACTGTTAATAGAATTGCACCCCCGAAATAGGGTCGCTTTTGTGTAATAATACTTACTGCGAATAACATCCCTAACAAATTAATAAGATTAGTCAAAGCTACAATGTCCAAAGTCGTCTGCAAAGTTAAAATACAGTCTTTTATCGGAAAACTTTGAAAGCGATGTGGGACTGAGACAAGGAGATGCGCTGGCGTGTCTTCTATTTAACATAGCGCTGGAAAAAGCCGTAAGAGACGCTGGACTAGAAAACAGAGGAACCATCTTTAATAAATCCTCACAAATCATGAGATACGCAGATGATCTGGACCTAGTGGCACGCACACCCCACAAAGCAAAAGAGATGTGTGCAACGTTCTCAAGTGCTGCTGAAAACTTGGGCCTCCGAATCAACGAAGATAAAACTAAATTTATGGCATCAACACCTAACAACAGAGCCAGAAACATGGGACAAAACTTCTACGTCGACAACTTTAATTTCGAAGTCGTTCAACAGTTTACATACCTGGGTTCGCTGGTTACCCACGACAACTCTACCTCTGAAGAAATCAAAAGAAGGATTGTCTTGGCGAACAAATGTTCTATTGTAGCGTGTTTCCCCCCCTAGGAAACCACCCTCGCAAATTCCGTGGGTTCCAAAAATTATAACAAGAGATTGTCCACTAACACACTTTATTTAATAACTCACTGGATACTTCAAAATACTGTTATCAACTTAAATGTACTTTACTCACTACAAATAACAATGTTTATCACTTTGTTTTCACTGTGGAGTCTTAACCTCACTTGTCCATATGTCAATTCAAAAACTACTACACTTTCTGAACTACCCGCCGAGAATGACGTCTTTTATACCTAAAAATGACAGATCTCGATTTTTCTGTGATGACATTCTCTAAATAATTCCAGATGTCACTTTAGAACTAACTTCTGGTAGGTTCTTTCTCGAGTAGGTGCAAATACATCTGACTTAATTGAATTCATTCTAGGGGTGGCAACACATCACACTGTGGTCTAAGTAAAAAAATGAGGAGCCTAAACTTAAGCCAAAAAACAAAACTCACCATCCTACCAGTCCCAACATATAAATCCGAAACATGGACAATTGCTAAGGCAGATGAAAACCTACTGCTAACTTTTAAGCGTAAAATCCTAAGGAGAATACTAGGCGCTATCTGTGAAAATGGTATGTGGAGAAGACGATACAACTTTGAACTTTACAACAAATACAAACATATCTCAGAGGGAAGAGACGTCGTATCGTTTATAAGGATAGGTAGACTGAGATGGGCAGGACACGTGGCAAGAGCGAACGACAATCGTATCCCAAGACAAATATTTATGCCGCAACCGGGCGGAAGTAGACGTAGAGGCAGGCCAAAGTTGAGATGGAAGGATGGCGTGGATGAAGATGCCAGAAAAACCGGAGCTGCAAACTGGCAACAGCTAGCAAGAGATAGAGACGACTGGCGGAATAGACTTAGGAAAGTCGAGGCTCAACTAGGGCCGTAGAACCAATAATGATGATGACTTGCTGCGAATATTATTTCATACCCTTATAGGGGGATGATGAGGTCAGCATCAGTTGAAGGTCTGGCTCAACTAGTATTCAAAAATAATTTTGTACATTTTTAGTCACCTTGGTACCTTTTTTTTTAATATTAATATTAGATGCTGTGTGCCCTGAATATGGTGTGAATAGGGATCGTTTTTACCCTTTTGTTACCTCCATTGACTCGATACGTAACAGTTATCATAAAATAAATATAATTTTCACATTCAGTATAAGCTATTATTAAAAGCAATTTTAGGGGCTGTTTTTATGTTTTTAGAAATATAATTTTCCCCAGCCTTTTGATATCACGAAGACGTATTTTTATTAATTTTGAGCCTTGTCCAAGCATTTTCTCTGGGTCTTATGCGATGTGGGCCAAAAATCAGCTATATTTAACATTGTCCTTTTGTAATTTGGTAATTCTTTTAGCTAGCGAGTTCGTTTGTACATCAAAATATTTATAATGTAAAGAGAAATAAAAATGTTTATTATAACTTATGTCGAACATTGAATATTTATCGGGATATTTTCTTATTAAATTGTTGTAAATAACTTAAAATCTAAAAATGTTTGCAATAACTTACCTTAGACAAAAATTATTCTCAGTTAGGTATGATCAATGTCTACTTGCGATGATGTAAAGCTGGGTAAAAAACACAGCCCCAAAAAAAAAAAAAAGTTCAAAGCAGCCAACCAGACCCATGTATTCCCATGTATTTTCGGTCACTGAATCCGAATCCGGGGTCAAAAAAAATCGTACACCCCCAAAACCATTAGCTAGTCACAAAATACTCCTGAAATGGGGTAAAAAGAATATTAAGCTACGAGAATAGTTGTTACATCTTAATCAAACGAATTATACAAATTAAGGTTAAACAGCAGCGTACATACAATAGATCTGAAACACACCCCCAGAGAGGGGCGAAAACTAGCTCCCATATATAAAAATATCGATCCAAAACAACAATGACTGCTGAAAAAGCTCGAAATGTCTAAGTTTTGTTAAAGTGTTAAGAAACTACACCAGGTCCGACGTAATCTTCATAAACTGCCCCTATAGGGTTGAGAACAACCACCCTCAAGTTCAAAGGACACGAAAAAAACAAGAAAAAACGTAAAATGCAACAGGATTTCTATTTTCATGGATGCTATGATTGGCTGAAATTGCGTAGTACTCTAAAATAGAACCAGAAACTTACATACCATCAACATCTTACACTGTCAACCCTCAGAGGGTGTGAAAACTACCCCCTATGTAAGATTTAACTATAAAAGGTTACAGTGAGTTCTATAAAAATTCGAAACACTTGCGTTGTGTGGAAGAGAGAAGAAACTAGACTATGTTCGACGATGTGCTTGAGAACCCCCCGGGGTTGCGAGATACTACCCCTATATCTGTAGGATGCTGGAAAAACAGAGAGAAACTAACCGGATTTACATTTTTATGGATGCTATGACTGGCAAAAATCGTGTTGCACACTTAGAGTTTGAAACTCATGTCCTATAAATGTTATTAAGTAACACCCCCAGAAAGGATGTAAACCACCGTAATTCAAGATGTAACGAAAAAGCTATACTGTTGCTTATTCGTTTAATTTCTATAGTTTTTTTTTATTGGGGTGGCGTCTCTCAACCCCGTAGGGGTGGTTTTCAAGCACAGCGTCGAACATATCTAGTTTCTTCTTTCTTTCACACAACACAGGTGTTTCGAATTTTTATAGAAGTCACTGTAACTTTTTATAGTCAAACTTTACATAGGTAGTTTTCACACCCTCTGAGGGTTGACACTGTAGAATGTTGATGGTATGTAAGCTTCTAGTTCTATTTTAGGGTACTACGCAATTTCAGCCAATCATCGCATCCATGAAAATAGAAATCCTGTTGCATTTTACGTTTTTTCTTGTTTTTCTCGTGTCCTTTAAACTTGGGAGTAGTTGTTCTCAACTCTATAGGGGCAGTTTATGAAGCTTACGTCGGACCTGACGCAGTTTCTTATCACTTTAATAAAACTTAGACATTTTGAGCTTTTTCAGCAGTCATTGCTGTTTTGGATCGATTTTTTTATATATGGGGGCTAGTTTTCGTCCCTCCCTGGGGGTGTGTTTCATATCTATTGTATCTACGTGCTGTTTAACCTTAATATGTATAATTCGATTGATTAAGATGTAACAACTATTCTCGTAGCTTAATATTCTTTTTACCCCATTTCAGGGGTGTTTTTTGGCTCTAGCTAACGATTATTTTTGACCCCGGATTCGGATTCAGCGACCGAAAATACATAGGAATACATGGGTCTGGTTCGCTGCTTTGAACTTTTTTTTTGTGGGTCTGTGTAATTAATAGGTACATAGGAAAAACACATTATTTCAGAGATGCTAGTGAAACGGTAACACCTCAGATTATAGTGGGCGGGTTTATGGGAGATCACACCAAGTCCACTGTAACTCTGTATGCTGTTTGAATTCCCTCCTTTACAGTTTCTCCCCTTTTCAGTTGGTAAGTCAGATATTTTCAGGTATTTCAATAAATTTGTTTGTGATTCTTATAAAGTAGTAGCCAATTTTGTATTCTTCTCCGCAGACCGGACTCTCTTTTGTTGACCAGTTTTACACCGTCATTAGACACTTCTTGAAGTCCAGATGCGGTTTCATGTTTTCTAGAAAGCTAAGAATATTCTACTCTTCCTCTATGACGGTTAGGAGACAGTGGCGAGTGGGGACATGATAAGTTGATGAAGCAAGGCTCTTTTGATACTCAGATAGATATGGTACCTATTTAGGCTTGTTAAGAAATTCTCTGCTTGGTCAGTTGAATAAATTTGTACCATTACTTTTCTAAACCGAGGGAAAAATTCAAACCAAAACCAACCAATTTTAACAAAATATTTAAAAAAAATATTTAAATAATAAAGTGCAACAAGTTATAAATATCTATACAATCCGGGATGCAAACCCACAACGCAGTAGGGCTCCTGGGGACGCTGCAAAAGGGCAGCGCCTTGAGCCCCTTTTTTTTATTAAATTCTTTAATGTTCCATAATGCTCCTTCGTCAGCTTGTTTATAAATATACACATGCATTTAAATGGTACTGAACCAACATAATAATTTGATTTAAAAATGATACATTATTAAAAATATTACTATGCAAGTTAATTATTAATTGTTTCAATTTTTACGATACTATATTAGTAAAGTAAATGGGAATTGGATTTAACACTATCACATCCGTTCCTTTTTGATTTACTGTATCACACTATAAAGACGTCGGGGGATAGTTTTGGTTTATGTACCTAATTAACCACCAACAATACTTCTTATACATATAATCACTCTATTGTTTATGACCAAGATCGTTCAATAAATGTTTATACGATAAACCTAATGGTATTTTTTTATTCACCTGTTATTTTTGTTTATAGAATTTAAAACTAAAAATGCTCACCTCAACATCTCCAATCATATTTCTCTCAAATCTAATCATTCACGTTGTCTTGTCACAGAGCCCGTGTCTTAAGATATGCTGAAACGACAAAAGCATGGGAAAGTTAGGAATAACAAAGCTCACGGCGCGTTTCAGAGACGTATTATGTAGGAACGATATCATTTATTCTGTAAGATTTAATATATTTTACGTTACTTTCTATCTATGTAAACTATCGAAAGAAAGGAATTACGTGAAGGAGCTTAAGATGAGATAAACAGTAAACACACAGAGCTGTCCCAACAAAAAATTAAAAGAGTAGAAAATTAGTATTTCTTAATTAATAGTATGTCCATATAACATTTTATAATTTTATTTCTACTGGAAAATATTCACTTTTTTTTACTATGGGAATGAACTATGGATTGCAATTTTAATTCGTACTACCTCTAAGCTAACATTAGGTACTAATATTAGTCCCTTGAGGTAAACCAGAAAATTGCAAAAAGCCCAGAAGTTCTGTGACTGGACCTCAAGACATCTTCCCCCGTTTTCGAGGGCGGGGATCACGATCAATATTTTCCGACCTACTCTCCAACCGAAAAAAACACTTTTCCGATTTTCTGCTGCTAGGCTTGCAAGGGTTTGTCGGATCGGTTTTTTTTTGGTGAATTTGAATAGAATAAGGGAATATTGACCATAGGTGACCTAAACCCACTCCCGGGGGTTGACCCACCCCCAATAACGAAATGCCATGAAAACAACGAAAATCAGCTGGAAAGGGATATACCCCGATTTTAGAGGGCGAGAAATACGATGTAACAATATTTCCCGACCTAACTCTTCACCCACTACTCCTAAGCCTGAAAAACCACCCCCTTTTCCCATTTTCTGGTATTAGGCCTGCGAGGGCTCGTCGGATCGGGTTTTTTTGTCAATTCGAATAAAATAGAAAAATATTGACCACAGGTGACCTAACCCATCCCCCGAGGGTTGAAACTCCAATGACGAAATGCCACAAAAACAACGAAAATCAGCTGGAAAGCGGTTTACTCCCGTTTTCGAGGGCGGGGAATACGATGGTGACAATATTTCTGGACCTACCCTTCACTCACTATCCCTAAACCTGAAAAACCTCCTCCTTTTCCGATTTTTCAGTGCTAGGTTTGCAAGGGCTTATCGGATCGGTTTTTTTTTATCAATTCGAATAAAATAAGTGAATATTGACCACAGGTGACCTAACCCACCCTAACGAAATGTCACGAAAACAACGAAAATAAGCTCTTACATTTTATCAAAAAACCGCTGTCCAAGAAATCACTACTTCCACATCCAGATTTTCTCTCCAAGTTTCTGGCAACAAAAAAATTTTGGTACTATATTTGCACCCCACTGTGAATAATAATTGTTTATGGAACTTCAATAATCTAATATTTGAAATCGTGGACCCCAAAAACCCATAAAACGATATGTCACATCGGTAGTGGGGTGGTAGTAGCGATGGGAAGTAAAAAAATTATTGAAGCCATTGGTTCTTGTACACACACACTAAATCACAATTTTATTTTTTGCGCCCTTTAACAATGGGGTGGGTTGGAAAGGGGGGGTGGCTAATGCCAATTTTTGAGACCTGAGCTTCTCTTATATATACTAAATACCAATACCAATTTCATTGGCTCTAACTAGTTTGATTTACCTACTTACCATCAATAATCCAAATTTACCCCCCAACTCTTCAACCGAAGAAGATCAAAATATAATCTAGTTACAGATCTCATTAAAATACATACATGTACTACATTTCAACTCAATATCTTAAACGGTTCCAGAGTTATCGTGTGCATAAAAACGTTACAGACAGAACGACAGACAGATTTTTTTCAAACTTAAAATCTGGACGCTTCATGACATTCTAAGCCTATTTGAATGATAAAAATTGACTTATCATCCTATCCGACAAGCCGCCGCAAGTCTAGCACCGGAAAATCGTAAAAAGGGTTTCAGGTTCAGAGGTAGTGGGTGAAGGTATGTAGGGAAATATTGTCACCATCGTCTTCTCCGCCCTCGAAAATTGGGGTATACCGTTTTCAAGCTGATTTTCGTTGTTTTCGTAACATTTCGTTATTGGGGTAGTTTCAACCCCCTCTGTGGTGGGTTTTAACCTGTTGTCAATATTTACCTATTTTGTAAATGTAAATGGTTAAACGGTTAAACATGAAACAGAGACGAACACTTCATTGCGGTACTTTGTATAATAAAGTCATCGTTTCAAATAACCCAAGTTACTTATATAGGAAGATTACATTACGCACAGATGTACACAATTTAAATTTAAGATATGAAGGAATATTATCCCCACCTATGCATAAAACAGCCCTCTATGAACGTTCGTTTACGTTTTGTATTTATAAATTCGTCTAAAGTCATGCAGTATACTCTCTTTTGCTAAAGTTTTTAAAAAGAGTCTTTTCGTTTAGCTAAAGTGTTCATTTTGCCATATATTTTTTTTTTTATAAATCTATCACATTTTCTATCGTCTTTTTAATGGAATTTATTTATGTGTTTTTATTTTTGTATGTGTATATGTAGGTATATAATTATAAATAAAAGTATGTAATGTACATATATATGTGTATATACTAATTTTTGTCAAATTCATACATATCTGCACCATGCGGGTTGAGTGTAAGAACAGCTGACATTGGCAATCCGTCAATTTCAGCTGAACTCCGCCCATTCATTTTTTGTCAATTATATTTATATTTGGATTCATAACATGTAATTTTCGTATTTGAATAAAGTGTATTATTATTATTATTATTATTTTATTCGAATTGGCAAAAGAAATTCCGATCCGACAAGCCATCGCAAGCAAGTCAGAAAATGTTGGCACGATCGTATTCCCCGCCTTCGAAACGGGGGTATACCCCTTTCCAGCTCATTTTCGTTGTTTTCGTGGCATTTCGTTATTCGAGGTGGGTGGTAGTTTCAACCCCTGGGAGTGGATTAGGTCATCTGTGGTCAATATATACTTATTTTATTCAAATTGACCAAAAAAGTACCCGATTCGACAAGCCCTTGTAAGCTTAGCAACGGAAAATCGGATTCGGTTTAGGGGTAGTGGTTGGAGGGTAGATCGGAAAATACTGTCACAATCGTGTTCCCCGCCCTTGAAAACGGGAGGTAGATGTCTTGCGGTCTAATCACAGAACTTTTGGGGTAAAAACTTTACCTCGAGGGAGTTTATTAACAAAATGAAAACAGAAATAGTCTAAAATTTTTATTACCGACAATGCTGACGAAACCAGTAGTGGCGCAAAAAACAGCAATTCCTTTTGGACATTATCTTTAAATTGGGATCTGATTTTCGTTGTCAGCTGCGGATAACTTTCCGATTACATATCAGGTAATCTAGGTGTCGTTATCAGAAAATCGTGTATATGCCAGCTGAAAGTACGTAGTCCTTTAGCAGCCATTTTCAAAAAGTGTTATGTCTATTATTTTAATTGCATTTAATTTATTATCAAAAGAAGAAGAAATTCTTTGCATTTTGAACAGATTTTGTTTTAAAGGAGGATGTTCTCGATTTGATCGACCATTAAAGACCTGACGAAAGTTTTTTACTCCATCCTGTAGTTACTTGACATTATAAATCAAGTGATGCTGAGACAAATTTTAGACATCTGCACAAAACATGTTCTAGACAATCTTATATCTAAAGCTGCAATCCGATTTCATATTTTAAATAATTATTATTATTATCGTACATGCTTATATTTATCTTTTCCGAGACATATTAACAAAACATAATACCACTATTTTAATGTTTTTAATAAATAAATGCGTTTCACATAGCATTGCGGTTATTTAACATATCTTGCTAAGATATTCAACAGTCTTCATACATATTAAGTAGTGATTAACAAATGTATGAAAAAAAAATGCGGTTACAGCAAACCTCTAGAATTTGAAATTACCTCAACAAATTAAGAGTTGCATATAATATGTATATTGGAAAATTGGAATAAGTGCAAAATAAGGTCAAAACAATGATCTGGAGTTAAAACATCTTTGAGTCAAAACATAATAATAATAAATATTTATGACAAATTAGATAATGATATATGTCGAGTTTATAATAAACTAAACTTAATAACTATCACTTCAGTATCATAGACTAATCTTTGATGTCAAGTCTTATAATCTAGTAAAGGATATTACTGATCTAAACAGCCTCTTTAAACAGAATGTTGACAATAATACAAAATAATTTATTTTTGTGGACCTCTCACCTGGGTCAATTTGTTATTTAATTCTCTTCTCTAACGAGTAACAAAAACATACAAGCAATAGTATGTCCCAAATTATTGCCATTGATATATCTTTTGACAATATTTTCTATACTATAAAATACATTTTTATCAGAATATTTAATATAATTTAGTTCAAGTTCAATAACAATATTTTCTCTTATTTTCTATTATTTAGTTTGGTTTACTCGTTATTACATTCTAATGTACTTCACCCATTAGTTTGGTATATACCTGGAAAAACTGGAAGTCTGCCAATATTTTCTAAATTATTTTGGGTAGCAAATTGATATTGGAAGACTTATCATAAGACAAAATGCCATTTTATTGACAGAAATTCATCTTTGGTGCACACTCGGTTTAACCGGAAGTGATCCCAATATTATACTGGGTGTGTGCTATATTCCCGTTCAGCGCGACAGCACTCAGTTTTGCTATTAAAAATAATTTTTAATGGGTTAATTCTGCAAGGAATAGAATTTAATTATCTTTTGGAAAAGGGAATATTCCACCTTTAAAATGGGGCTAGCGTAGAGGCATCCTAACTATACACCCGCATAACACAGTTTGTACTTAGTATGTACTTGTACATACTAAGTACAAACTGTGTTATGTGAGCATGTATCGAAATATATGTAAAGTTAAGTAAAGTTCATAGCAGTAAGGTGATCCGTCTAGGGAAACACGGCGATCTCGTCCCACCTTTTAAATAATAATAATTTATAATATTACACTTACAATATCCCCCAAAGCACTGCTATGAATTGGTAACAAAACTTACTGAAATTATTTTCAGAAACACATTACCAAATAAAGAAATATAAAGTAATTATCGAATTATAAGCTCGACTGCGATGTCCTAACTGCGGTCCTTGGTTAAAAAACGCACTCACAAGTTTACGCCCACAAACCCACGTCAGATAGCTGACATCGAATGACCGCTATCTTCTCTCTCACTTCATGTAAAAGTGGAGTAAAGACGGGAGATGAGTTGACGCCTTTTTTATTCCCCTTGCCTCTCACCACATTTCTCACTAATACGATTATTTCACACTGATATCATAATTTTTTTCCCTACGAGCGATATTTTTGAAAAGTGTTGATGAAAATCAATATACTCTTTGCTCTCGCATTTCCAAACAGATACAAATAAAATGCATATAATATTTTTTATAGATAACTTTATGGGCTTCATTTTTTATATCGCTAATGGATAGAGAGATATAAGCAAAAAACTGAATCAGGGCGCCATTTTTTCAATATGGCGGCTCCAGCGCAATAAATGAGTTCAGGACTTTTAGTATGTTTAATAGTAACCTTAAAGAACATCTTTGCCAATTTTCAAACGTCGAAATTTTTTCTAACTTGACTGGAGTAATAGCCCTTGGTAGCGAAAATAGGCCGACGTTAAATAAATTTTAAAAAAATCCATAAAAAATGGGTTTTTTTTAACTATTATTAAGGTCTAACGTTACTATTGAAAATAAAAATGCATCTCCCTTAGTTGGTCTGTACCTACGTAGGTACTTATGTACGGAAATACTCTACAGGACACAGTCCTTAACCGGTCCACTCCATTTTCTTTAATCGCTTCGCCATTGAATTTCATAATGATTTGTCGAGAAGTTTAATCATCACAGCCCCACAAAAAAAAGTGGTGTGCCCGGTGGACCAGACTAGTGTATTCGTATGTATTTGGACCCGCTGAAACCGAATCCAAAATTGTCTGATTGGCTCGTTTTTCACCCCCAACTCCAAAAAACTTCCCCCCAAAAAAATGGACTGTCCGGCGGACCAGACCAGTGTATTTTTATGTATTTGGACCTACTGAAACCGAATACGAAGTCAGAATTGTCAGATTGACTCGTTTTTCACCCGCAACCCCAAAAGACACTCCCAAAACAAAAACAAAGTGGTCTGTCCGGCGGACTATACCAGTGTATCTTTATGTATTTTGATCTGTTGAATCCGAATCTGACGTCAGAATTGTCAGATTGGCTCGTTTTTCACTCCTACCCCAAAAAACAACCCCAAAACAAAAAGAAAATGGTCTGTCCGGCGGACTATACCAGTGAATATTAAGGAAATTTAACCTGCTGAATCCGAATTCGAAGTCAGAATTGTCAGATTTGCTTGTATTTCACACTTAACCCGAAAAAAACACCCCCAAACAAAAAAGTGGTCTGTCTGGCGGACCATACTAGTGTATCCTTATATATTTGGACTTGCTGAAACCGAATCCGAAGTTAGAATTGTCAGATTGGCTCGTTTTCGCCCCTAACGCTCCCCCCCCCCCCACAAAATGATCTGCCCGGCGGACCATACCAGTTTATCCTTATGTATTTGGGAAGGATACACTGATATGGTCCGCCTGACAGACCACTTTTTTTTTGTTTTGGGGGTGCCTTTTGGGGTCGGGTGAAAAACGAGCCAATCTTATAATTCTGACTTCGAATTCGGTTTCAGCGGATTTAAATACATAAGGATACACTGGTATGGTCCCCCGGACGCATGATCATTTTTGGGGGGGGGGATGTTTTTCGGGGTATAGGGATGAAAAACGAGCCAATCTGTCAATTCTAACTTCAAATCCGGATTCAGCAGGTCAATATACATAAGCATACACTTGTATATTCCGCCGGACAGACCACTTTCTTTTTGTTTTGTGGGTGTTTTTTGGAGTTAAAGGTGAAACGAGCCAATCTGACAATTCTCACTTCGGATTCAGTTTCAGCAGGTCCAAATACATGAGGATATACTGGTCTGGTCCGCCGGACAGACCATTTTTTGGGTTTTTTTTTCTGAGGTTGGGGGTGAAAAACGAGCCAATCTGACAATTTTGACTTCGGATTCGGTTTCAGCGGGTCCAAATACATATGAATACACTGGTCTGGTCCGTCGGACAGACCACTTTTTTTTTGAGTTATTATAGATAATTACTTAACCATTGCAAATAACAAATTACTTATGAGAAGTTCAACTTGTTCAATAACTGTCAGTTTGGTTTTAGAAGTAAATTGTCGACTACCCATGCTATTAACTCTTTGACAGACTCAATCAACAGAGGCTTTGAACAAAACGAAATATTATACGCCCAATTTTTGGATCTAAGCAAAGCATTTGACTGTGTATCCCATGATATATTATTGAAAAAACTTCAATTTTATAAATTCTCTGCTGACAGTCAAAAGCTACTCGCATCGTACCTTGAAAAAAGATTGTCAGTATGTGACTTACCAAAATACGAACTCTGGTTTCATAAATATTAAATTTGGAGTACCTCAAGGCTCCGTATTGGGTCCAACTCTTTTTCTCATTTTCATAAATGACTTACCCAACAATACTGTTTCGGCAAAATCTGTTTTATTTGCTGATGACACCACTTTATTAAACACAAACCAGGATATCAATGCATTGCTGTCCAATGTGCGCGAAACTCGGTCAACTATTCAGGACTGGTGTCTATCAAATAAATTAATGTTAAACGAGAAAAAGACACAAACAATGATTTTCAGTTTAAGACAGTACTTAATAGATGACATAAATATAGTATCCATGGATTGTATTAAATTCTTAGGAGTTCACGTGGACAACAAGTTAACTTGGGAAAAACATGCCAATTTTCTGTGTGATAAGATGGCTAAAAATGTATTTCTTTTAAGACACCTAGTGAACTGCGTGTCCCAGGCAACATTATTAGCAGCATACCATGGACTAATCCACTCTGCAATCAGCTATGCAATTTTGGCCTGGGGTCACTCTTCCCATTCTGCTGCTGTTTTTGCTATGCAAAGAAAAGCAGTTAGAATAATTGCCGGGTTAGGATACAGAGATGATTGCAGAGATTCTTTTAAAAAACTAAATATTCTGATTAGTACATATATATTGCAGTGTCTCCTTTACATCAAAGAAAATGAAACAATGTATATACCACGTGATCAGATCCACTCATACTCTACCCGTAATAAAGATCATTTGAATCATGACTTTTTACGACTCTCTAAAACTCGCGATGGAATAAGGTATCACGCAATAAAGTTTTTCAATGCTTTACCCCATCCCATCAAGGAACTGGACTGTAGACGTTTCAAATCTGTGATAAAAAAAATGTTAATAGACCATGCCTATTATAATTTTAAAGAATTCTTAGATGCTGACTTTTCCACTATGTCTGATAAATAAAGTTTTTAATTTATTTGTTTTTACGGTGTTATTTTTACCTTCAAACACCATTTGTTTTTTTTTCTCTTCTCTTACTTTATACACTACATTATGTAGAAAATTGTATCACTTTTTTGACATGTGTAAATACTCTGTATAATGCACCAATAAAGATATTATTATTGTCACAAATTTTCACGGATCATTTCTCATTCTCAGCGTCTGTTAGTAATTATTAAAGATAAAGGATGAAGATAACTTCCCTACTTGAAACTTTTTCTGGGATTAACAGTTTTCGAGAAAAATGCATTTGAAAATACGAACACCCTCGGGAATGACACGATGTAGAAAACGGTGTGCCTTTTCGTTTATTCTCAGTATGGAGACTATTGAAATTGGTTTTTATCAGGCTTGTAGTTTAATTGTCGTAGGAAATTGTTTAACAAAACTCACAATAAACGCACTAGCGCTGACTTAAGTCAGTCTATAAAACTAGTTTTCCTTCGAATATATTTCAAGCAATTGAATTATTATAATAATAGAATTAACATAAATCAGTAAAGCCTATTGATGTTGCATGCCATCTAGTGGAAGTAAGGAGTCAGAAAGTATGCAAAATTGTGGTAAAGTTATTAAATCTATCCCCCCCCCTCGTTTTCGAGGGTGCTGAACACGAATAACAGGGTGGAAAAAGTTTTTAATCATGCTATAGATATTAGGTTTTGGACAATAATATATCTATAATAATTATTTAGAATTCATTTTGTTAAATAATGTATATATTCGAAGATAAATAAAGTTTTAGATTAACATTTTGTATAATACATATTATTTTTAATTTCAAAAATTGTTGTTCTTTTTTGTTTCTTGATTCCCCTTGGTTACTTGGAGTCCTTGAATCTTATATTTACTAGTAAGTGAACTGATCGCCACACATGCGCTCCCCTTGAAGCGGCCAGAAACCACCCCATCTTGCTTATTTCTCATATAACAGCTTGGCATCGACTATTTCTCCGTTTTTGAGGATGCTGATCAAGGACAATGGTAAGAGTGTATTTGACAACCTCCGGGGGTTGGTCTCACCCCCCCCCCCCCAAGGGTTTTTTTCTTCTAATTTGTAGATTGAGTGGGAGAGTCACATTTGTCCATTTTAATCCTCATCAAAAATGAACCTATCCTCGCAAGGATTTGAAATTCATGTTCCTTAAAGCGGGATATAAGGAAGAGAATACCTTTGTCAAACATTTATGTTTTTAATAAATTATAATAATAATAATAATACGTTTTATTGACCCTAAAATTGCTACAAGGCACGTTATGAGGTGTTAGCGAACTGAAAGCAATCCGCTAACTTGGGCGGTGGTAAAAAATAGTTTATGTTTATTAAAAAAAAATCATAATGAGAGCAAGAGAAATGTGGACTGTTTCGCGGTAAAGAAAAAGAGACTTAAATGGATCCTACCTTTAATCCTCCCCGAATCCAGTAATCAGCTTCCGGAGGGAATCCAGCAATCGATGCAATCCAGGATCAAAATGACTCTTGTTCACTTCCAATAAAGTGGAACACAAAGCGGGAGGTTAATAATTATTATTTTAGCCGTAAAAGACACTTGTCTGCGGTGACACGAGGTTGATCAGCGAATGAATGTTTAGGTATCACAAAAAAATCTCTTTTTGTTAGCGCGGAAAGCTACAGGGTGAGCCAAAATGAACGACAGCGGAGTGTATTTTATTTTTACTTAAAGTTAACGGTAAATAGTTAGAGTTATAGTTATAGTAAATAATTAACAGTTAAAAATTAAATAATAAAAAAGGCTAAATAGTGACTGAGGACGGAACATGAAGGCTTAGATTATAATACATATATCACACAATGGGAGATTATATAAATGATATGAAGTAATTAGTAACTGAACATAGAAAAAAAATAGAAGATATAAGTAATATAAAAAAATGGAAAGATTATTTTATTCAACTTTGTTCAATCACAGAATAATTTAATTTAACCATTTTATGCTGGTAAACCAGAGATAAATTTTTTCACATATTTTTTTTACATACAGGACACGATTTTTAGTACAATATAATATTTATTACAAGACATTAATATAACCTAGGGCGCTTACAAAGAGAATTACATGGTTCATATTCTTCGAAATGAACATCACATTCAATCCTATGCCTACGATGTACCTACAGAGAAATGGATGGACTCCGGATACCTCGAGGACACAAGATTTACCCAGAAAACAGTAAAGGCGGCGAAAACAAATAAAATAATAGTACGAGTCCCTAATATCAGCCAAATCACTACCTATTGTTATTATTATTATTATCATGAAAGGGGTGGTTTCCGACAGTTTAAGGGTGAAGGAAGGGTCGAACCAGCGTATAACCATTTTTTTCTTGATCAACGTCCTCGAAAACAGGGAGTAAACGTCTTTAACAAAAAAAAGAAGCAATTTTTCACCCCCTGACAGGTTAGATTTCACCCCCAAGGGAGGTTGGGGACTACTACTTGACATCACCTTTCATCATCTGTTATATCCACATAAAATAATAAAGAATCCCTGCAAAAATAATCGATGCCAAGCTGTTATATGAGAAATAAGCACCCGTGTTCAGTACCCTTAAAAACAGGTGTCATAACTTTAGCACAATTTTTCACTTTTTAGGGAAAAAACCCGACCCTTTACTTCCACTAATCCTCAATAATTAGTAATTGTCACAAACAATTTCTTAACAATTTTTTTTATAATTCAATAATCAAATTGAAATAGAAAACAAAAAAGAATATTTTTAGTCATTTATTTTTTGCATTCACTCATTTCATTTTATTTTAACCGATTAATGAACTAATATTCAAGTTATTTTTTGTATAAATCAGGAACATTGGGTAAAGCAATTTGCAGGTTGTGCATTTTTGGACTTGTATAAGATTTTTACGTTTTGTGTTATTTCAAATAATAAATAATAATATTGGTGGCGAACTTTCATTGTATCAAGTTAAATGCAAGGCTTTTGAACATGAGTACTTATGTTATATAAAATATTGTCTATAGAAGAAAGAAATTTGCGAAATCAAATCTCCATTGTAATCGTACATACAGTAAGTATCTACGAACATTTTAGACTATCTTTTGATTGTCGGTTTGAGATAACTGAAATTTAAATTAAGATAAAATATGTATTTGTAATCGTGAGACACCAAATCTGTCCTTTTTTTTTATTACATGTACACAATACAAAAAGGTTTGAACTTGACTTAATTCGAAAGCTGTAGAAGCCTCTCTAATACTAATATACAGTTTTAGATATACCTCATTCGATATAATTAGATTAGCGTCGTCGAAATAATTGTTATTTCTCACAGCTAAAATATTTAAAATTCAGTGCTCACTTAATTTATTAATTCATTGTTTTTTTATTACACAACTGAACTTTCTGCTATTAGATGAGAAGAAAATTAAGTAATCTCGACACATTTCGTTTTCAATTTGGGTAGATTTCATATTTAATAAGTTGTGATAGATTATTGTATAATTACCAAAAAATAGGTCAATAATGCATATGAATGCCTGACTTATTATAATTACTTTAATTTATTATTATCCAGTCACATCTCAATCGTGAATTTTAATTGCAATGTTTAATAATTATTAGGTAATATATGTTTTGGATACAATTATAGTGAGGCGGCTTGTTGAAATTACCGTTACCTGGAGGATAAAAGCACCAAATTTGGTATGAAGGTATCTTAGGATATACTAATAATTCATTTCTAAAAATTTTCATGTACAGCACTAAAATCCAAAAAGGCAGACAAATACCACAAAATATCACATGACGAGTCTTTCTTTTCGAGGTGCCACTACTACAAAAACCATAAAAAGTGGTATTTTCTTGCACTCTTCAAGAGACCGAAGCATAAAGCAACATCTCAGCGGAGGAAAGAGCTGAAAGTGCGTCAGAACAATGTTGAACCATTTAGCCAATTATATACATATATGCAGAACTGGGAATCTGATTGGATGAGTTTTTTGCGCACGAGATACAGTCATTCCCTTCTTCCACTTCAGATTTTGGTAAGCTTCATTTGCCAACCAACAAGGTTGGAATACTGCAATGTCTTGAGCAGCCAGGTTAATCAGAGCCCCCTTCAACCTATGACTCAAAATTTCTGGAAGGTGCCGTCATCGTCCACTGCCTGCCCACTACTAGTGTCGACACCTTCAATCAGTATGCTGATAAAATATTTCTACTTTTACTTTCATAAGCAGCTGGAGAATGATGTTGTTTGGGACATCTACATTTCAGACAGTTTAAAGGAGTCTACCGAGAAAAAGAGGTGAGGCGATGTGAAGGAAAGTATCTGGCAACACCAAACACCGTGAAATTGGATGAACTTTCTCCGTAACTCAATGAACAAGAAGAAATTGTTCAACTTTTTGACTTCCAAGGTTGTAGAGTTCAACTGGCCACCAGGCAAAGACGTATATGTCACAACAAGGAAAGCAGGTGTACAAATCGGTTGTAACACACCCATGGAAAACTGCAATCATGAAGAGGCAGACAGGAGGCTTGTGGTTTATGTACTCCATTCACTACAGTAAGGGGCAAATTAGTATCCTTGTGTGTATTGTAGACACAGATGTGATTGTCATCCTTGCTTACTTACCTACTTGCTAATAGTGACTCAACCTTCGGCCATATCCGACTGGACTTGGCATGGGCAAGCATTACAGGTTTTATCACAAACGCCTTCTGTGCAAGCCTGTGGGAGCCAAAATCACGAGCACTACCTGTATTTCACTCATTCTCTGGTTGCGACACAACTTCCGCCTTCAAAGGTAAGAGTAAGAAGTCCATTTGGGAAGCATGGAGAGCATTTCAAGACGTCACTGATGCATTTGTGTATTTGGCCAGTCATTCACTCCAACTGCTGAAAGTCGACTCTGAACACTTCAAGAAGCTAAAACCACTGACTGTTGTTCTATATGATAAAATCACTCATACGCAATATCCACCAGAAAAATCGAGCAATGGACAAGCTGGACTGCTCATCACTTTGTAAGTGCAAGTGTAATTTGCAAGTCTAATTTATTTATAACTGTTGCATACTGAATTCCATCGAATGAATAACTATAAATAGGTGTAATTCAAAATTAACAATCTAATAGATTGTGTTAAATGATATTTTATCGTATTAGTAGGCCATTTTGGATTTTAATGCTGTACATGAAAATTTTTAGAAATTCCAGAGGGCTCCTAGGCCATCACTTAATAGTTTACCTCAAGGTACCTTTATACCAAATTTGGTGCTTTTATCCGCCAGGTAACGGTAATCTTGAAATACAGCTCTAAGCCAGCTCACTATTAGTAGTACGTACCTGTTTAACATATTAATTATACAGACATACAAAAAAGTGTCATGTACTAAAGACCAGTCCACCATATCTTTATGTATTTTGATGCGTTGTATCCGATTCTGGCGTTAGAACTGCTCCATAACGTCACAGTTAAAAAAATAGCGGTTTTTTTGGTCCCTACTATGTATGTTTTTTATGAAGGGTGATTCCTAAGGAGAGAATCGTACTTTACCAAAAGATAGAGAACATTGAGGTGATCTTAAATCCCCATAAAGTAATGGCTAAAGCGGTCCCGTTTTCGAAATACAGGGTGTTTTCTTTTCGCCATATATCTGTAATGCGTAAACGCAATCCAGTGAAATCTTGTATTTCGGTTACAGTAATCATTCACCAAGATTTGTAGAGTATGAGGTTCCCTAATATACAGCTTTTAGGCGAGACGTGAGTGCGGAGATGAACAGCCAGACTATCCTTGTTCTTCGAACGCGCAGTAGCGGCGCAGTTATCGCACTCTAGAACTGTACTGGCCCGAAATATAGTCTGAAGTATACTGTGATCTGTAGTCAGGGACGTCTTAAGGCATGGCCAAACTGGGTCATGGCCGGGGGTCTCGGCTTCAGAAGGGCCTCGTCGTACATTCCAATTTAAACATATTAGTGATACTATGCAAGCTAATTTTTTGATTGCCAACAAAATTATAAAAGGGGGGGCCTACATTTGCATATGGGGCCAGGACCTCAAGAATGCTTAAGGCGTCCCTGTCTGTAGTGTTACATTCTACAACTTATTCTGATTACCACCATGCAAAACGGTTAGTAAGCAACCTTATACTCTCCAAATCTTGATCATTCACCATCAAATGCCTGTGATCTTTATAAAATATCAGGGCCGGATCCAGAATAAAAATATTTTTAAATTATTCCTAGAAAATAACATTGTTTATAAAATTTTTGATATTTAATTTATACTTAGAAAGATACAAAATCTCATAAAAAAAATATTGTGGCACAATTTCATTGTTTAAATAAAAAAATTAAATTGTTGAAGACTCAATTTTTTTTAAATGAGAAATTGAGAGAAAAAAGCCATTCCAGGTATTAGTAACATATTTTTTTGTCTCTATTTGCACTACCTCATATTAACCCAGTCAATGAATACAATGATCCTGCAAAAGGTCGGGAAGTTTTGAAACTTGTTACATACTTAGATCTTGAGCACCTGATTTTGCGAACACGACGTGGCACCGCTCGCGACGCCATCTTGAAAAAATGGCGCATGAAATTAGAAAATTAGCCGTATCTTCCTTACCGTACGTTTTATTGGAAAAGCACCTCTATTCAAAATTATTCCCTACAAAATTGTCTACAATTTAGCCCTATACTATTTTTTTGTATGATTAATATTTACAGAGATATAGCATCTTCAATTGGAAAAAAGAGTTTTGCCTTAAAATATAAAGCAATTTGTTTCACCAACTATTGGCAACGGTTGCCCGACCTTAGGGAGACAATGTTTTATCACCTATAGCGACGCTATAGATGGAAAAAAATGTAAGTTGTGATATTTTTCTCGTTTCCACACCACATATGAGGTAGAGAAATCGGCGCGTTTTTTTTATGTGGTATCCCCAGTAGGCCTAATCCACAGATCTGACTATCTAAATCAAAGACCCGACGGACCGGCGCAATCATCATCCGACATCTCCGCATCTTCTATGACATCCTCAGCAACACTATTTATATTCTGAAGCACTGAAGCACGTCAAGTTCGTCGTCATGGTCATCATCCAGACATATGTCGGCTACATTGCTGCATGCATTTCCATTGCAAACAGCACACATTCTGGAGCATTTCAACCTTTTTGACATTTGCAAGAAATGCAATTCAGAAGGTTAGCTGGAGCAGGTTCTTTCTGTGTAGTTATGGCAATCAGGACATCTCTGGATTTTTTCCACCCCCAATCGAGTGGATTTTTCTGCACACCAAGCCACTGTTGAACTTGATGGTACGTTCTATATGAATGCTGTCGGGCGGCCTCGGTTGTTGGTGGTAGAGAAGCAAGATGGAAGGTACGTTTTGCAGCACACTTGGCAAAAAGGTTATACCGAAGTGAGTTGAGGGTGGAATTGGTTTCGAAATTTTTCGCGTATAATTCAATTAAAAAATTTTCGCCAGCCTCAGCAATGCTGGCGGGTTCAGCATCACGATTTTTGAAAATACCAATGTCACTGAGAGACCGAGAGTTTCCGATTGTTTTAAAAAATTTCACTTTTCCCTGATCTGAGAAGCTATATCTCTGTAAATATTAATCATACAAAAAATAGTAGACAGCTGAATTGTAGACAATTTTATAGGGAATAATTTTGAATAGAGGTATTTTTCCAATAAAAGGTACGGTAAGGAAGATATGGCTAATTTTCTAATTTCATGTGCCATTTTTTCAAGATGGCGTCGCGAGCGGCGCCACGCCGTGTTCGCAAAATCAGGTGCTCATTGAGGACCTCAAGATCTAGGTATGTGCCAAGTTTCAAAACTTCCCGACCTTTTGCAAACAAACCCTGTTTTTATGTGGTTATATCACATATACCTAGTAAAATAATAAAAATATTTTGTAACGAATGTGTCATTAATAAACTTAACAAAATAACAAATAATAAAAATTCACAATTTAACTACAATATAAAAAATCAGTCAACTTTACCAAATCTAATTACATTTTTTGAATCACAGTTTATTTTCAAAGTGACCACCTCCAAATTCACTACATTTTCTTGATCGATACGTGATTTGCTTTATACTTTTTCGAACAATTTCTAAATTGCAAAAGTGCGCAATTCTTGCAATCAGCTGCTGGTGTTTATTTCTTCTTTGTATATTTTAGTTTTTAAATAGCCCTACAAAAAATAGTCAAGGGCTGTGAGATCTGGTAATCTCGGAGGCCATGCAACGGAACCACCTCGACCATTCCACCTATGGGATATTGTTCATTCAGATAGTTTCTGACTCCTGCGGCCCGCGGCGTAGTCCCATCATGATGAAACCACATTCCTCTTGTGTTTACATTATTTAATAAATTTGGTAGGACGTTTTGAAAAAAATTGAAATAATTCTCACCATATAAGCGACCTTCAAAAATATGAGGACCTAGGAGATTATTATTGAACATCCCACACCACACATTTACAGAAAATCAGCGGCAAAAAGCTAACGGCAATACTTCATCACCTGACATCAATCGTTGTACAATTTTTATATGATAAGGATGCATTTGTTCGCCTTTAATAGTCCTCCAAACTCAGATTTGAGGAATATTTAATTGTCGAGCAATTCTTCTTGTGTTAATTTTTAGTCAACGATCAAAATCAAATCTTTTTCTTGCCGGGTCTGCCTAACAGGCAGGGCCGTAGCGAACAAACTTCTTTGGGGGGTTATTTTTCCAAATTTGCCAACTTCATAAACTGAAAAGCCAACTCTGCAAATAATTAAATAATAATTCCTCCAAAAAAAAATTGAATAGAAATTGCCAACTTACACTTCTATGTAATAAAATCGTACACCTATTTTTCGCAGTGTCATATTTTCGAAATGCTGAAATTAACTGAACATGAAAAACTTCTAATTCTCTCTAAAATTGAAGAGGGATGGTCTATCAGAGCAGTTGCTAACCATTATCACTTGTATCTTCAAAGTACCGTTATGAATGTGAAGAAAAGATGGGAGGAGGAAGGTATCATAAAGAGAAGAGACGGTTCAGGCCGACCGAGAAGTTCAAATCTCGCTCAAGATGAAGCGCTCCTTGGCTATTTGAGGGAAAATCTGTTTCAAACAGCAGTAGACGCTGTGTCCATGACAAATTTTCCAGAATCGAGGTCAACAGCTAGCCGAAGGATAGGAAAATCGGAATTAAAAACTGTGTAAGTGCCAAGAAGACCATATTAACAGAAGAACATAAGCAACCCCTCATTCTGTTTTGTTTAAATCATGTCTATCGCCCGTTGGAGTTCTGGAACAATGTTGTGTTTACCGATGAAAAAGTTCTTCAGTCTACCGTCCTGCAGATACCAGGTTTCATGAACGCTACGTGCCTCCGCGACGTTTCATGACATTCTAAAGTTATTTGAATAATAAAAATTTTCAATTTTTTTTTTGTCGTTAATATATTTCCACTGAATATGGAAGTAAAATTATCACAGGCAGACACGTGCAGAGCAGCCATGCAGAAAACCTCTTTTTAATGTTTTGAGCTTTCAGAATCTGGCCTTATCTCGGACACAATTTTTCAACGTCAATTTTTCATTTGTTATAAATCGAAATCATTAAATCATTACCATTTTTCCAAATACCTTACTTATGTCATTTCACAATCGCTGTCACTTTTTTATAACCTATATGATAATAAAAAATCTAAATTCCAAAAAGACTGATTCACATCACATAATATTAGTAAAAACTGGATTACCTGATTTTTCAAGTGTACGGGATTTTATTGCACAGAAGTGTCTCAAATTTCCAACTTTTACCCAAAATAAAAATTGATGAGCGGGGCGAGAAATTCTAAAAAAAAATGTTTTCAATACAAATTGCCAACTTACGTCTCAAATTTCCAACTATCACCCAAACTAAAAATTGATGAGCGGGGGAAAAAATTCTAAAAAAAAAACATCAATAGAAATTGCCAACTTACATCTCAAATTTCCAACTTTTGCCAAGTCTGGCAAAGTACCCCCTCATACCCCCCTTTCGCTACGGCCCTGCTGACAGGACGTTCTATTTTCTTGATTGAGGGAACGGTTCCAGTTTCAGAAAATTGTCTAAACACAATATAAAATGTTTTATAATCTGGTACACGTTGATTCGCAAATCGACGTCTTTATTTCCTTTCAGCAGTTTTTGCATTGCCATTGCAATATCCATAGGCGAAAATTATATTTGCGTATTCTCTACTCGTGTATAAAAACGGCAAGATTTAGAATTATTACAAGACAATATTGTAACCAGTAAAAGCAACAATGGTGACGACACTTGTTAATTACAGAAGATTTTGATAAGTACCTTAGACACAGGCACACAAAAAAATATTTTTTCCAAAGATGAGAGATGAGAAACAGCTATCCTCATGTTTTTTGAGTCACTGATTCCAAATATTACGTCAAAAATATATGTTTCACTGCTTAGTTCTTCGCAAATTGATATTTCATCCCTAAATTCAGGGTTAAATGGCTGTTAAATCTATTAGAACGACACGCGTTGAAATGATACTTCTGAATCGTTTAAAACGGCTTTAGTCACATACTCCCAACGTTCTATCGTACCACGGAAATGATGGTGGTGTATTTTCCACCCCCCAAAGAACTCCCTCGTTCTAATTTTTCCATAATATGCTTGTGAGGGAGTTTCCTCCAGTTTTCGAGGGCGAGTAACATGATAATTGCAACACTTTCACCCACTCTTCTGGAACTACCCCTAAATGAAAAAAATGAACAAATAACAAATTCAAACGTATTTTTAAACGACTCCAACATCAATATTAGATAATAGAAGTTTTCTGTTCTATTTTTTAAATATTATTATACCGTATCTTAGGAAACATTTTTTTTCTGAAATCGATCGGGAATGTCTACATTTTCGGCGCGATTTCAGATCGAAAAATGCACAATTTCAGTGTTTTAGTCCGTTGCTAAGAAACTATCACAAACCAGACCGGAAAAGATCCGTTGCCAAGCAACAATCTACAAAACTGTACGGGAATGTTACTTTCCCGGCCTAGGCCTAGTAACATTCCCGTACGGTTTTTTATGGATATTTTAGACAGTAAATAAATACACGCAGATAAACTAAATCACATTAAGATTGCATTTATTAGTTAGAGTTAGAGTTAGAGTTAGATTGTGATGAAGAAATGTTATGCATTAATACAAATTCCTTAATTTATAATAATATTGATTGTGATTTCAGAAAAAATAGTATGTGTACTTCGGTGTGAAAGCACATTCCCGGACTTCGATGCTTGTTGGCCTCGGCTAGCGCCTCGGCCAACAATTTGCATCGTCGTCCGGAAATGCATTGCTTTCACACCTAAATACACAATGTACTATTTTCTGAAATCGATCGGCAATGTCTACATTTTCGGCGCGATTTCAGATCGAAAAATGCACAATTTCAGTATTTTAGTCCGTTGCTAAGAAACTATCAGAAAACAGACCGGAAAAGTTCCGTTGCCAAGCAACGATCAACATTCCCGTACGGTTTTTTATGTATATTTTAGACAGTAAATGAATACACGCAGACAAACCAACTTACATTAAAATTGCATTTATTAGTAAGCAGTTAGAATGTAATGAAGAAATGTTATGCATTAATACAAATTTCCTAATTTATAATAATATTGATTGTGATTTCAGAAAAAATAGTAAGTGTACTTCGGTGTGAAAGCACATTCCCGGACTTCGATGCTTGTTGGCCTCGGCTAGTGCCTCGGCCAATAATTTGCATCGTCGTTCGGGAATGTATTGCTTTCACACCTAAATACACAATATACTATATAGTATTTAGCAAACAGATGAAAGGGAATCATTTTTAACTTATCGAAAATGAATATCTATTAGCTAAAACGGTATCTTGGATCTGTATCTTGTATTGTTTTGTAGGTAGATTGCTATATTAATACAGAAATTATGGACAGATTGTGCAGATTAGAAATAGTCAGTCTGAAATCAAGTAAGTGTAATTTATTCCAATTAGAGGGAAGTTTATTTAATGTTATAAAAACATTTCACATTGACATTTAGATAACTTTATACTTAAAAACAATGTAAAAAATCAATTCACATAGCCTCGATAAAACTTAATTGATTTGTTTTGCCAATTGCCGCTGTTTTATGTTCAAACCGAGTATTTTCACTAACTGTTATTTATTGAACATAAGACGGTTGTTAAGCAAAAATGACTTGAAAATGCCTTGTTAACAATTAGGAAGAAGTTTGTCCATTTAGGACTTATTTTGCAGTAAAATTTAATTATTTACCTTGTCCTTCTGGTAAAATATATGTTTTAGAAACAAAAATAGAAAATACAATAAGTCTTCCCACAACAATAGAAACTGTACTGCCATCATTTCATTCTGAAAATAAAATAGCATAAATATTCAAATATTTACATAATTGTGTTTATATTCTATAACTTGATATTAACACACTGTTTCCAATATGCCCATAGTTCCTTAATAATGCATTTTGGCTCTTTTTAACCGCCTTCAAAAATTTTTAAAAAGGGGAGGTTCTCAATTCGACCCGGACGTTTTTTTTTTGTTCAATCATTACTCTGGCTTAACGTTTCTCAAACTGCAAGGTATGGCTAATATCATCACTGCAGGGCAAGCAAAAATTGGAAACAAAATTTTTTTAGTTGAATATAAATAAATAAGACAATTAAAAAAAAATTAATTGTAAAAATATAAATAAGACGATTAAAATGAAATTATAAAAGAAAATTGGCAAAGACGCCACTGTGTAAAAGTTATATAAAAATGTCACTAAAAAAAACATAAAATTAAACCGCCATTAAAAAAGTCGCTTAAAACTATGAAATCAAATTTCACCTTGAACCTTATTACCTAATATCGACATTGAGATCGTAGTGGAGGACCGTTACAGTTTTATTTGGGAATCTCTCAGTAAAGCACCGATTTTAATGTTATTTTACTTCCACGGCCAGTGGAAGTATAGTAACGACAAAAAAATTTTTTAAAATTTTTATTGTCCAAATAGGCTTAAAATGTCATGAAACGTCGAGATTTTAAGTTTGAGCGAAAAAAAATTTTCTGTCTGTCTGTAACTTTTTTTTGTGCGCACGTTTACTCTGGAACCGTTTAAGATATTGACTTGAAACTTGGTACACATATGTACTTTAACGAGATCTAGAACTAGATTATATTTTCATCTTGTTCCGTCGAAGGGTTGGGGGGTAAATTGGGGTAAATTTGGGGTAAATAGGTCAATCAAGCAGGTAAGAGTCCATAAAATTGGTATTTAGTATATACAAGAGAAGCTAAGGTCTAAAAAAAATTTTAGGCATTAGCCACCCCCATTACCACCCCCACCCCCTTATTAAAGGGGATGAACAAAAATTGTGATTTAGTGTATGTACAGGAACCAGAAATCCCAAAATATTTTTTACTTCATCCACCCCCACTATCACCCCTCCTATCACCAACCCCCTCCACACTACCTATGTGGGGTATCGTTTTATGGGTTTTTGGGGTAGAGGATTTCAAATATTATATTATTAAAGTTCCATAAACAATTATTTTCACATACAAAGTTTTTTCGTTGTGAGTGACTTGGATAGAGAATCTGGATGTGGAAGTAGTGATTCCTTGGGCAGCGGTTTTTTTTTTAATGTTGGAAATTCAAAATACTAAAACCCCTACAATTCAAAAATTACCGCTCTTTTTATTTAATAATTTTTCATAATTTTTTTTATTGCAATTTTTTTAATAATATTTTTTTATAACTCTGAAGCTATAATTGATACAAAAAAACTGTAATAAACCTTTTTGTAGCTTATAAAAAGAGCTTTAATTTGAGCTCACGCTGGTCGATGTATCTGAAAAATTGACTGAGTTATGGTTGTTTAAAATTTATGCAAATTTCGGCACTTTCTGGACGCTTGCAAGTCTCGCTCATTATTCGCTAATATATTAAAAACTATAACAAGTCATATTTTCTGATGAACTTTTTCTGTTAATACCTAGAGATGGATTAGTCAACAGAGGAACGGGAATGCATTGGTTTAATGATGATTAATGATCTTAATTCCACTAAATATATTGAGATACTTGAAAATGTTATGTTGTCGTTAGTAAGGGAATCATATCTAGATGATAATTTTTATCTTCCAACAGGACGATTGCTCCATACATATTGCTCGTAATTCAAATCACTGGCTCCGGGATAATGATATGGGGGAGCTGCCGTGGTCTTCTAAAAGTCCCGACATTAATCCAATTGAAAATGTTTGGGGAATTATATAAAGCATATAAAGAAATTAAATTATCCTCCTCAAAATGCGGAGCAACTACCTGCCATATTGAAGATGAATGGGAAAGTTTATGCAATATTCAAATTGCAGAAAATTAAATTTTAACAATGCCTAGGAGGATACAAGCAATTTTAGATGGGGATGGAGCAATGACTAAAAATTAATTGCCATTGTTTATGTTGTAATTTGTTTATTTGCGTTTTAAATTTTTATTCAAAATGTTATATACAGTGTGTCCCGCTTTTCATAAATCCACCCTAATATCTCAGTTATTAATAATGCGATTTTCGTCAAATTTGGGTGGTAATTATATGTTGGAAAAACGAATTATTTGGCACAGTAAATATTTTTATTTTTCATTGGCGTGCGGTTTTAGGGGGTAAAAAATGTCGAATTTTCGGCAAAAGGATATTGGGGCTTATCTTAGACAAATTTTCCTATCATTTTTGGATTTAGCATGTCCAAAAACTCCTTAATCCATATTTTCCATGATCTCAAAAACGGATTATGGCAGAAACGAAAAATTAATTAATTTCTTAACATATCAGTTATTAATAATGCGATTTTCTTCAAACTAGAGTGGTAATTATACGTTAGAAAAATGAATTATTTGGCATAGTAAAAATTTAATTCTTCATTGGCGTGCGGTTTTAGGGGGTAAAATAGGGTAGGTTTTTTGGCAAAAAGGATATTAGAGCTTATTTTAGACAAATTTTTCTATCATATTTGGATTCAGCATGTCCAAAAACTCCTTAATCCATATTCTTCATGATCTCAAAAACGGATTATGGCAGAAACGAAATATTAATTAATTTCTTAAAAAACACTTTTTAATTTTTTGCTACTTATAACAAACCTAAAAACGATTTTTTTTTATAAATTCTGGTCTCTTCAACATAACCACCTTTCAATGATACCACACCGTTTGTCGTAAATGTTGCCTCGTCACTAAACATTATGTTCTTTAAAAAAATCTGCACCCATAGGCATTAATCAAAAGTGCTTTGAAAAACAAGTTTTTATTTGATATTTGGCGATTCATAAGAATTGTCAAAAGTTAAATAGTGTTATTTAATTTATCAATCTTACTGATAATGGCAGAAAATCGGAGAGTAGTTCTTACAATTGAAGAAAAAGTTGAAATTATCCGCTTAATTGGTGATAATGAAAGATCTACGCGTCAGGTTGCTCGAATATTTAATCAACGTCATCGTGATCGAGCACCAATTTGGCATAAAACCGTTGGTGACATCAACAAACTGTTTGGAAGAACCGGAGCCATTTTAAAGCAAGGCGAAGAAGGTACAATTTAAATTTACGACAATATCCATTTTAACAGAATTTCGGAACAATCCAAATGGTAGTATAAGGGCAGTTGCGAGAACACTAAATTTAACCAAAAATAAAATATGGAGGTGTTGGAAACGCAGTAGGATTAGGGCATTTAAACCAAAATTTTTGCATACTCTCTTAGAAGACGATTTTGAACGGCGGTTTGAATTTTGCCTATGGTTGCAAGGTCTTAACGACAGATTTTTTTTTAAAGAACATACTGTTTAGTGACGAGGCAACATTTACGACAAACGGTGTGGTATCTAGACAAAATTGTAGACATTGGGCAGTCGAAAATCCCAACTTTGTAATTAACTGTAAAAACCATTACAGTAAAAAATTTAACGTGTGGTGAGGCATATTAAATGAACAAATTGTTGGCCCCTTTTTCCTGGATAACCTCAACTCAGAAAATGTTCTAAATTTTTTACAAAATGATTTAGATGTTTTTTTTTTGGAAATACCTTTAGCACAGGGAGAAAATGTATTCTTTCAGTTAGATGGTGCCCCGGCGCACAATTCTCTGATAGTTAGAAATTTTTTAAATGCAAATTTCCATATATGAAGTGGATAGGTAGAAATAGCCCTTTAGAACCGTGGCCCCCTAGATCGCCTGATATTACCCCTTGTGACTTATTTCTATGGGGGTACTTGAAAAATAAAGTGTATGCTACTCGGCCGCGTAACAGACAAGAGCTTTGCCGTAGGATTAGGCAAGCGTGTCAAGAAATTACTCCCCAAACTTTAAGAAAAGTGATTGAACGGTTAAGAAGGGTTGTTGAAAAGTGTATTTTATTGGAAGGTGGTTATGTTGAAGAGACCAAAATTTAAAAAAAAGTTGTTTTTAGGTTTATTATAGCAATTAAATAAAGTTATAAAAAATTGAAAAAGTGTTTTTTAAGAAATTAATTAATATTTCGTTTCTGCCATAATCCGTTTTTGAGATCATGGAGAATATAGATTAAGGTTTTTGGACATGCTGAATCCAAATATGATAGAAAAATTTGTCTAAAATAATATCTTTTTGCCAAAAAACCTACCCTATTTTACCCCCTAAAACCGCACGCCAATGAAAAATGAAAATTTTTACTATGCCAAATGATTCATTTTTCCTACATATAATTAACACCCAAATTTGAAGAAGATCGCATTATTAATAATTGAGATATTAAGGTGGATTTATGAAAAGCGGGACACACTGTATAAAAAATAATTATATTAAAAATAAGACTGTTTATTTATATAGTTATTAAACCAATATTACTGATAAATTTAGTAATATCATCTAATGCCCGTTTGATATCATTGAACTTTTGTCGGTTCTACTTTTAATCCATTTCCAGAAATTTTTAAAAATTTGTGTCCTCAAAAAATCAAAAATTTTCAATCTTCACTAATTAACCTCCCCACAATAAAATTGTGGGAGGTTACTACAATTAGTCCAAATTTTTTTTTTTTAATTTCGCTTCTTTTCTAATAAATATTGAAGCCACAGAAATCTTAGAACCACTTTATTTTGGTATATGTATTTAAAAAGAATCAGGTTCTTCGCATTTTAGTTTTTTTTTTCGAGTTTCCAAATTTCCAAAATTTTTCAAATTTTTCTACATAAGTTTTCTGGACAATAGCGGCAATTTTTTAATTATAAGGGTTTTAGTACAGAGGAAACTGTAAAAAAAATCAGCCAAATCCGTGCTTTACTGATCTATTCTCACGAATTCAAACGTATTTTTAACCGACTTCAATATCGATATTAGGGATTTCTGAAAAAGTCCATTGTTTGACAGGCATATTTTTATATAATTTATAAGTTTAAAATAATACTTACTCTACTATAGCAAATATTCACATTTTATTTTGCTTATCTCTTTCATGGTTCAATGAATCTTTTTATGTCATAAATACAGTATTTTTGAAAATTTTTTTGATTTCCATGATCTTTTTCTTTGCACCGAAGAGTCATCGATATCTATAAAAGAATACCCTGACTGTCTGAAATTTTGCATAGAGGTCCCTCGAATGACGTAGACAACGTAGGCAACCACTAAGAAAAAAATTCGAAATTCGACCCCTACGAGGGTGAAAAAGAGGGTTGAAATTTTAGGCTTCTTCGGAAACGGTTATATCTAGATGTGTGAAATTCGGCAGAAATGTTTTTTGTTGAAATGTATTAAATACGGGTAAGACGAAATTTCGATTTTCATTTTTTGATGAGGTGAAGACGGGATGGTATATGGTTTAAAGCGCACCTATTTTTGAAATCGCGTAAGTCAGAAACGTGATTATTCGAGCGATGGATTCTTCTGAGAAAATAAGAATATGCATATTAGAAATAGAAATAGAAATTTATTGGACCAAGTTATATAATACAATACTTTTGGCAAGTCAAGGAAAAAATGACTCTAACAGAGTCTTTGAATGCATTGAGATGCATGCAGTCACATATTAAAAATTAAAAAAAAAGATAACTAACACAAAAATACTTATATAAAAACAAGAATATTTATATAAAAACATGATAAAAAACATACAATATCTTATGTAATAGTGATGACGGTAAGCGTTTTCATTAAGTAATGCATTATATATTACTGTAAACTACATGTCAAAGGGGGTTTGAATATATTCCTCAACTGAATAAAAACAGTGAGTAAGGAAATGCTTTTTCATTATCACTTTAAATTTATTAGGGTTATTCAAATTTTTTAAGTGATTAGGTAGGCGATTAAACAATTTAATATCCAAAGAATATTTAGTTGACTTCGAAAGTCGATAGCGTGGTGTTCGGAGATCACCTCCAGATCTAGTGTGATAGTTGTGAACTTCAGAATTTGTTGCAAACTGATTTTTATTTTTATAAATTTCTAATAACGAGAGATATATATATATATATATAAACACGGCAAAGGCATTATATTCAGGATTTTAAAAATTGGCTTGCAGTGGCCCCGAAACTGAACTGAACCCCGAAACTGAACTGAACCCCGAAACTGAACCTTGAGGTCCTCCATGATTAAAATCAGAAAAATTATTTTTTATACATACAGTTTGTTTTCTGTTTTCTAAATATGACCTAAAAAATGTTTGGGCTAAACCTCTAATTCCATAACAGTACAACTTCCTTAACAAGATACCGTGAGAAACACAGTCAAACGCCCTTGAGAGATCACATAGTGTGATTGATACAAATTTTCCACTCTCAAGACCATTGACTATGTCGCTAACAACTTTGAAAACTGCTTGGGATGTGCTACACTTACTTCTGAAGCCAAACTGACAACAGTTTAGGACATTATTAGATTCAAAAAAAAGCATCAGCCGTGTTTTCAATATTATTTCAAAAATCTTAGAGATAATGGGGATGATGGATATGGGGCAGTAGTTCTCTATTATCGAAATATCACCCTTTTTAAAGATTGATATCACTTTTGTAATTTTGAAGGCATCAGGATAATTACCTTCACATATACAAGTATTAAGTAAGCACGATAGAGGACGAACAATGACATCTAAAGTATCTTTGATGATTTTGCTATTCATGCCATAAATATCTGTACAGCATGAGCTTTTCAATTTTTCTGTAGCCTCAATGACTTCACTCTCTGTAATTGGTTTCATAAAAAAAGTTATGCTCGGAGTTTTCACACCATTCATATAGTCAATTGCACTCTTCTGAAATGTATTGTTGGGTAGTGTATTAATTATATTTTCAGCTACAGTAGAAAAAAAAATCATTAAAATCAGTAGCTTCAATGCCATGGTCAGCTGTATTGAATTTCTTTTCATTTCTTTCGAAATTTACCAAGCGCCAACTATCGCAAACCTTGTTGTCAGACCGTGCAATAAATTCGTTATAGTGATTTTTCTTAGCAGAAGAAATTTTAAGTTTATATTCTTTTTTAAGTGTCTTAAGAGATGAAATAAGACGTGGGTCTTTTGAGGAGTGACAATGTGTCCCTCATCTTTCTTAGATCGTCATTAAACCATTTCACTGGAAATTATTATTATTCGCCATATGGGCTCTCAACGGGAAGTGCTTTATTATTAAGTCCGCATAAGTTTGTGTCAGAAAATTGCCAAGCAAATTAGAATTAGTTAATGGGCTCTCGAAAAAAGACCATTCAATTTCGGTAAGCAATTTTCTTAGTTGCGTGATGCCATATTCTGTTATTTTACGTTTCCATACCTTACAGGTAGATTTTACTTCATTTTTAAGAAACATTATTTGTGCCCGATGATCGGCTATGAAGGCCTCTGCTACAACTGATTCATAACCATCATGCCCTATATTGGTTAAAATATTATCTATACAAGTCGAAGACTGTGGAGTAACTCTTGTAAAGTCAGAGATTGTTATCTCTAAACCAAAAGACGTAATCAAGCCTACTAATTCATTTAAAATCGACGAAGTCTTGCGGAAATTAATATTATAGTCACCAATCATGATTATATTCTTGAACTTGTTAGAGCAGTGTATCAGCAATTTTTTCGACGGTTTTTAAAAAGAGACCCCGAAGGGATGAACGGGAAGGGGGAGGTTTTTAAGTTTTTCGGAAACGGTTAGACCTAGAAGCATGCATTTTGGCAGAAATACTCTCTATTGGAATCTATTAGACACGAGTAAGAAGAAATTGCGATTTTCACTTTTTGAAGGGATGAAAACGGGGGTGGTAGATGGTTTAAAGGGTACCCGTATCTCCGAAATTGGTTGAGTCAGAAACGTGATATTCCAGCGATGGGCTCTTCTGAGGAAATAAGGAGACACGTATTCGACGGTTTTCAAAAAGAGACCCCCCCCCCCCGAACGGATGAACAGGGAGAGAGATGTTTTTAAGTATGAAATTTGACACATACCCTCCCATATGCTTTATTGTTGATTAAAATAATTATTTTTTCATTTAACTCGCTCTAACACAAAAATAGAATAATGAATTGTTATCAAATTACGATTCGCAGTGGGTTTTTTCGAGTACTATGGATGTGCAGTGGGTTTCTCCGAATACAATGGATGCGCAGTGGGTTTCCTCAAGTACCATGGTTGCGCAGTGGGTTCCCACGAGTGTATTTCCCGAGTACTAAGGAGTACTCAGTGAGTATGTAGTACTTCTTTATAGACATAAGTTATTATGTCAATGTTCTTAAAACCATGCGGACGAAGTCTTCCACGCAAACGAGTCGCGGGCATCAGCTGGTTAATATATATTGTGCTTATCGTTCTCTTGCTGTGCCCAACCGACTGCACAAAAAGGAAACGAGATACTCAGTTTGGTCTGTAAGTAAATTTTTTGATAGTTTGTCCATTGGTCCTCCTATGATTTAGAAAAGGCTGAATTATTTGGACTCAATATCGAACTAAATCTTTTTGTTTAATTTTCTACATCTTTATAGCTGGACTACTATAACTAAAATATGTTCTTTTAATTGTCATAAACATTTGTTTAAATAACATATTGCAAATTTACACGTTTTCTATTTTATTTTTCATAAAATTTAGCTCATTTTATAAACAAATTGGTCTTTATATATTTTTTGTACGAAGTTCTCACAATTTTTGCACGTCGTCACATTGATGAGTGTGAAAATATACGGAAAACATACCTAAAAAACACTTTGGTTAGAAAAAAAGAGTTAAAGAATAATTTCTTCATAAAATTTACATTTACAATGGAAAAAAATTAAATTCAAATTATCCGTGTAATTCAATATTGGGGGTAGATGGCAAATAGTGTGAATCAAGTATTGGTTCGATTATTGCAGTATAAACTGCATTGTGAGACCACATTTCTCCAACAATCAGCAGAGGCGCGAAAGTGATACGTGGAATATCATTAAAATAAGATACATAATCATCATATTCGCTATTAGCAGTAGTACTAGTCTAAATTGACTTTGATCATATGATTGATATATTTTGACAAAACGGGTAGACAAATGAAATTAAACTAATTTATACATATACTCATGTTACTCATAGATTCATTCATCACATATATTTTGTTAACCAATCCAATTTAACGTTACATCATGTTAAATTGGATTTTAATCGGTTTCAATTGATTAACTGATTATAAAACACCATATGGAGTATGTTGAGTTCTATTCTATGTTCTTGTTCTTGGTGCAATCGAACAACTCTTGTTTTATTTGATGTATGATACCCACGTCAATTATCAAAGACAATAACACAAATATTTATATGCCTTCTTTTTGACAGTACTTTCCCCTTTATGCAATATTGCATCGTTTCAATTATTTAATAATAGAATATCCTTGAGGATGAGCGGTTTACATGCATTCTTGACATTAAATTCTTCGACTTTTAAAAGGCCTCATTATTTTTAGAATGCAATCTCAAAATTAAATTGCATAGTCACTAATTCATATCAACAACAGACAACCCATTAACATCTTTAATCCTAATGAAAGTTTTTTTTAAGAATGTTTTGGTAACACTGAATATGCAACATAAATATTAATATTCTTGTATTAGTCACATAGTAAATGTTCTTTTAATCTTAATATTTGTTTAAGTAATTCTCACAGATTGTGTGTGTGCTGTATTTCTTTGAGGAAGTCAGTGAGATAATTTTTATGCAATAATAATTTTGGGACTTATGATAAACAAATACATAAATAATAAAAATATAAAATAACATTTTTTCATCCTTTTGGTAAGGCAAATACAAAACGTATTTTTTTTATATTTTCACTGATAAAATTTCGCAATGCGTATTTTATTACAGGAGACTCACGAGAGTAAATTGTAATAAATATTGCGAAATTAGTTCAATTTAATATATATATACAATTATTATGTAAATACGTATTATTTTCTTTTATATTTGAATATATTTCCATTATATTTCATGTATACTATATGCATAAGCGCCAAGAAAAATAACTTCCTGATGTCTAACAAAGGATAAGTAACGTAAAATGTAATTTCGTAGTTTATTGTTCTACTGTTTGAATGGACATAATTTTCATTGAATTTAGTAATGCGCATAAGTTATAAAATTGAAATATCAAATATCTTTCAGTTGTACAATTGTATATACAGTGAATAATAAAACTATTAAAAAAGCATGGACTTTTTTACCATAGCAGTAGCTTTGATTCTTCAATACATACTCAGAAATGTCGGTAAAACTAAATAAAGCAAAACTGCCAACAGTGCCACTGAATTCTGACAAGCACATCGTTCAGGAGACAACTTCTCCAACTCAATTCATGTTTAACTGTGTATGTATCACAAACGGTTGGCCTTAAACATATTTCAGATCACCAGTTATTCATAGGCACCTTTTTATTGAAGTTAACTCATTACACGACGGAGATCCAAATCCTCTAAATGAGAACACCACACGAGCAGCAATGGAAACACAAAGCGAGATAGAAGAAATCTGGAACAATCTTGGATAACTGCTGAAACTTTAACGAAAGTACAAGCCAGAGAATCCCGAAGACCCAGTGTGGTACCGATAGAATATAACACACTGACACGTAGAATTCAGACCTTCTGTAGAAGAGACAATAATTCTTATCCACAAGACGTATAGAACTGGAATCGCATGCTGACCACAACAATAGCAAAGACCGTTTCTAAATAGTAATGTGATTACTCGCTTTAAACTCAAACGTGATCAATTAAGAACTCTACCGGTACGCTCAGCACTGCCAGAGATCAGATTACTGAGGTTTGGGGCCAATACTGCGAATTTTTTTCGAAAGTGGCCATTCTGAGGCACAAAACTGGCGCTGAATCTACGAATGCGAACCTTCAGTACTGCAATCAAAAGTGGAGGAATGCTACACAAAAATTGAAAACTGCAGAAGTAGCTAGGGTCGATAATATCGCCGATGAGACGCTTAAGGTGGTGGGAATTTACCTCAATGACTGGAGAACCCCAATCTTGGTACCATAGTATAGCAAGGGAAATCTAGATGTCTGTGGACTATAAATTACTAGCATTAATATCGCACGTCAGTAAAATACTGCTGTATATTCTTCAACCCCGACACTATTTAAAATTTACTTAGAATGTGCATTCATGGGCTGGAAAAGAAAAGGTCATAATATTGGCATACCGACAGATGACATATCAACACCCTACACCTTATCATTTGCAGATGATCAAGTTGTTATTGCGCAGGATATCGATGATATGGAATATATGACACGTAAACTTATGAAAAATGGGGCTTAGAAGTTAACACACAGAAAACGGAATACATGTGTATTGGAGGGCAACAACAAGATCTACTTCTGTCAGGCGGACAAAAGATCAAACACTGCAATGAATATAAATACCTGGACATGAAAATATCAAACGATAGGACACTTGATGAAGCTATCTCGGAAAGAAATACTCAAGGAAGACGAGCAATTTTAATTTTGAACAGCATTTTATGGAATAAACATAACAAAAGAAAATAAAAGAAGAATATATAATTCAACAGTAAAAAGTCTAGTAAACTACAGTTATGAAATATGGTCAATAAAAAAATAAACAGAAAGAACGTTAAGAGCAACAGATATGGACTTCTGGAGAAGATCAGCTGGAAAATCAAAAAGAGAAAGGGTCACAAATGAGAGAATAAGAAATATAATGGGAACAGCACATGATATTGTAGATGATATAAGAACCAACCAACTCGTAAGGCATGTTCAGCGAATGTCACATGACAGAATACCAAAGAAAATTTGAATTTGGAACCCACAAGGAAGAAGAAGACGCGGAAGACCAAGAAAAAGTTGGAGAGAGGATATTGACAATGAAGTTTGGGAGAGAGGTTTGGACGAGGACATATAGAGACAGAGACGGGTGGAGATTAGGAATCGAAAGACGGCGCAGAACGTTATAATAAGATACAATATATGCATATTCATTAATCCAGACTCCGGCATTATCTGTCATGGCAAATACCTATTGAACAATAATGTAGTCATTTTATGCCAATATATCAGTTTAAAAAAATCTTAAAAGCAAAAGATTTGGTATATATGTACAATGTGTCCGCGGATGGGGTACTGCACTCTTGTAAACTTTGTTATTACCTATTATTTTTGATTTGCTGAGAAAAAGTCATTTTTTATAAAAAGTTTTGTTTTTCTTGGGAAGTCGTAAACAGTTGTCAAACTTAAGATAAATTATACAGGGTGTTCTAAAAATTAGAAAATATGAAATAGACTTTAAGCTAATTATCTTCTTTTTTACATTTCTATTGAAAATTTTATTTAACAAAGTTTTTTTAATCATGAAGAAAATCTTAAAGACAGAGTTTAGTTGCAAAATAAGGAAATAACAATTTTCAAATAAAAATAACATTTTATTGAACTAAGTTGAAAACTATTCCACAGTAGATCTTCTACTGGTACACATTCTTTTAAATTCTTCATGTCTTTATTATTCGCCGACTGTATGAAGACAGCTCTGCTTTGGTGTGAGTCGACAACACTCCGACAAATGCAAAGTTGGCAAAGTCGTCAGACAGGGCTGTGTTCTGTCTTCAATACCTATAGTGAAACGTAATGCGACTTTCGGTGAAGGGCTTGCAGCGTGGTGTGGTTGTAGGTGAAACTAATATTTCTAACTGGAGATTTACAAATGCCTGATACTGTTGGACATGCCAGACAGCACAAAGGGGCCAACTTAAATATTCCACCACAAAGCATTTCTCAAGGCATTGAGAAGAAGAAGACGACAGGTGCCCAAATATAATTCAATAGTATGTTGAGGATTCATGTTTACTAAATGTATTAATAATGGCTACGAAATTGATTAATACAATCACGGTCAACTAGATAATAACAGAATAAATTGATGTCTAACTTATTTCTGTGGTGTACCTTCTACGTAGTCATAAGGAAATCACACTAGGGTGTAAATTACACAAAAAACGCCCATGCATTCTTAACCTAAACATGTAGCAATAAAAAACAAATCAATTCTTAAATCATCAATATTTTTGGTGTCATAACAACTCTAAAACATATTTACCCAATCTACAAAAAGTAGATTATAATGGATCTATTATAATATACGACTGAAGAATGAATATAAATTTATTACATGACTATATAATAGTTCATATTTAAAAATTAGTTTTGTATCGCGAATAAACAAATTAAATCTTTAAGCGACGTAAAAGTTTAGTGGATCTGCGTCATGTAATACGTAAAAGTTTTTATATAAACATAATATTTTCAATAATTCTTGAAGTATAGAACTAATCCAAGTACAAAACACAACCAAGAAAATTTTGATTGAAGTTTTTATTTACATGAACAATGAACATGGAATTATCCAAGACAGTCTTTTAGCTTGATGTATAGGTACAACTACTTAAAAGAAATACAATATGTTTAAAGAAAAAAGTTATTGAGGATTTAGTTAACTTGTTCTACATGCTTCTAAATTTTGAATAGTCACAGTGGTCAAAATGATGCTAAAATACCCTTTTCTTCTTTTAATGAATCACTTAACTAGTACTAGGCAAATTAATATTTTTTTAATTAATTAAATTTTACCTTGATGCAAAATAATTTTCAGTAAATTTTTTACACAGGAAAGCCCAACTAAAACATCGAGACTTCAAGAACTTTGAGGCCGTTTATTTTTACATTACAAAACAACGAACAACAACATAGATATAAATGAATGGCGTCTCAGAACTACTGGTATTGAGACAAATTTATTTGTTTATAATTGATAAGAAAACCATTAAAATAATATACATTCCTACATATACTCCTGTACTAAATACCTTAAAACATCAACTCAAATTTGTGGGGCATACATTAACTTAATTAATGTATGTAGTAACATCAGAAAAATATTAACATCTCGGTTTTAGGTTCATATTTAGTAATTGAAATAGTTTGAGATATTTTTTTTTACAAATAATTATAGAAATGTTTTTTCATATCTTTCATTTTAAGATTACCTGATAAAATATTTCTGTGCTCTATCTAATGCCAAAGTAGGAAATGATTTTGATATATAGATTGACCCATTTAAAAGCGGAACACCTCTCTAAAATTTTTATTTACTGTGCGATTTGAATCAAATTTTACTCAAAAATAGAACAAATTATGACCAGAAAAACATTCGCCTTCTACAAATGCAAAGCCACCTGCGATACCAAAATATGCGGAAAAAAATAAAAAAATCACATTGGGCATTTTATTATCGGAAAATTTTGTTAATGAAACGTGTTCAGAATTATCCAAAACCGTAAGTCCAAAATTTAATCAAAATTAAAGAATTGAAAAATTGAAATTTTAAACATTTTAAAAATAATTATTTAAAAAAAACTGCAAATTACTTGACAACTAAGTACCTACTATTTTAATCAAAATTTCAATATTTTTTATTTTGATTAAATTTTGCACTTATATTAAAATGCCTAATATGATTTTCTGATTTTCTCCGGAAATTTTGGTACCGCAGGTGGCTTTGTTGTAGGAGGTGAATGTTTTTCTGGTCATAATTAGATCCTAATTTGTTCTATACGCATCTGAATTTAAGATGTCAGCGCCAAAGCGGAGAACCCGTGAACTGATTAATGGACCATTCTTTGTTTATATGGCGAATTGCATACCTTGTTTCTGTTTATTGTTATTTTTGGCATTAAAAACAATAACTTTAATAATATACGGCCTAATGGTTTTCAAGATGTTATTCAGCAAAATTCATATTTTTTAGGTTACCTAGTTTTTCCCTTGAAAAGTACAGTTTCTTCGACATAAAGGGTGTCTGGCTAGTTAAATAGTAGTATACCTATATATATTTTTTAAACAATTGTAGTTTAAATAACTTTTTTTTCGGAAAACATGATCGACATTTAAGTTAAGCATATTGCAATGTATGGAATACTTGGGAAGCTCTAAAAATGTAAAAATTAGTGTGTGTATGAAGGGCAATATGTTTTAAATGCACGACATATTATTTTGTGTGGTACAACCCATTCAACACAAAACTTAATAAATGTGTATGCTCTATGTTTACAAACAAGATTCTCAGATTCAATTACCTATGTGAAACTAACGGTATATTGAATATAACTGAGAGGATATTTATTAAAAATTTAAGTAAAATAAATGAAACATCATTTTGTAAAATATGAAATAGAAATATTCAGGAGTAAAACATAATGGTACAATAGTATATGTTTGTTTTAAATATACTGGAATTACATATATTTATTTATTTCAAAAATTTCACTTATAATGTGTGATTTTCCAGGCCATTATTATTGCCACTCGTGGCCACGGTTATTTGCACCAGCTTTTTCTCTCTCAATGCCTGGTTAAAGGTGTCTACACCAAAGTGGATATGCTTTGAACATTGCCGTGCCAACTCAACTTTCACGAGTTGTCCCTGCAATCTACAAAGGATACCGACTAGGTTAGCTCCAGCAAATTGTATCGTGTGTAGCCCCCTTAAACACTATCATATTTTTAATAACTTAATATCACAGTTTATAATTTTACTTATTGTTGATATCGTCGTACACTAAAGAGACCATGACCGAATGGCCCAGTAATTAGTTTGACTAAAAAACACCAGGTGGCGTACTCCTTATTTTCAGACGCCTTGAGTAAAATTTGATTTAAATCACACAATAAATAAAAATTTTAAAGAGGTGTTAAAAAATGCTGCAGAATGTGCAACAACGTTTTGAGCAAAATCTTTACTATGGAAGCTGGTGGTCAAAATTTCGAATATTTAGTGAACTTACATTTATTTATTTATTTATTTCTCTAACAGGCGGCAAGTCTTATTACAAGAGAAAGACCTTAAATTTAACAAATTGATTTATAACTATTAAACATGTGTATATATATGTATATTATAAACATAAATGGCTAAACATAGACACTAAAAACACATAAACACTAAATTGTAATTACTTATTAAATAACCATAAAAATAACTATACAGGATTAACCAATTATACATATAAATATGCTGATCAAATCATATGGGACTTTTAAAAAAATCGATTGAGGAAGCCGTTACTTGGTGATAGTTAATCATATCATATAAGAAAGAACACTTTACTTTGTTTTCTATCACTAATTTATTGTAACGTACACGTTACTGCAGTTTCGGCACATTAACGTGCCATTTTCAAACGTTGATTCAAATGAATTGATTTGAATTTCAATCAACGTTTGAAAATGGCACGTTAATGTGCCGACACTGCAGTAACGTGTATGTTACAATAAATTAGTAATAGAAAACAAAGTAAAGTGTTCTTTCTTATATCATTATATGGGACTTATTAGATCGAGGAAAGACAATATCTGAATTTTAAAACTTCGTTATCGGACAGAAAAATTAATATTTACAGTTGACATAGTATCGTTTGAATATTTCATAAAATTATTTATTGGGTATTTTTGCTGAGAGTTGGCCAAGGTATATAAAAGAGGGTGTTGAGTAAGGTGGCCCATCTTTTTCGAAATCGAAATTTTTCATTTCTCACCCCTGCAAATGGTTCCATTTGAAGAAAAAACAGTCCCCTCAAAATATTATTGAGGCAAATTGAAGGCAAGAATGCATTATTATGCAATAATAAAAGTAAATGGAATTATTTACATTCTTTGGTTGATGCATTGTTTTTTTTTTTAATCAGCAACATTTATCTTTAGAATGACTAATCAAGTCATATAAATATCAAAGACATTATCTGTTGTGACTATGACATGTGTCATACTACTGTAAATTCGTAGTCTAAGAAAACTAGACTAGAAGTTTTTGAAATAAAACTCTCGTTTTATCTTTGTGTATTTTATTATGAAACGTTTTTTTCATACATAGTACCAAATATTATCCTAAATCTACAAGACATATAGTAATAAAAACAATATTTTTTGCACTAGGCCAAAGCATGCGACAGGGTTTCTTTTTTTACATTTGGAAACTGTGATTTATAATCATTTACAACTTGGAGTAAAAACTGTTTTTGGTCTTCATTTTTTGTTAAAATGTCATTATAGTCAGTAATAAGTTTGATTCCTCTCTCAGCGGCATCATTTACAACTTTAATTTTGTTTACAATATTGAAACATCGGGTATAACTTTCATTTTCCCTCCATGTTGTTGGATCATTTTCCAAAAATTCCATAGAAAAATCTAATTTTTGAAAAAACTGTTTAGTGTTCTCGCATATGAAGTCCTGAATTTCCTTGTTTTCAACGTCAGTAATGTTACTAATCATAAGTCGTTTAATACCCTCTTGATTTGGTGCTTTCCTATTCAAAGCTTTAACCATTTCTCTTTTAGTGGTAACTGAAATATCGTCATCAAAGAAAGATAGGCCAACATTTACTGAATTAAGGTACCACAAATGGTTCACTATTTTCCTACTTGCGGCTTGAGATATTTCTTTGTCAATATTTTGATAATTAATGAGTTCTTTACAAAAGTCTAAGTCATGAAGCGGTGCTTTACTAGCAAATGACGCTGTAAACCAGGCCTTTACATAAACCTTTACAATAAAGAGACATAATCTTCAATACCTATTTTTACCTATTTTTTCTTTTTTAGTTAGTTGGAACTGATCTTGGAAAAAAAATATTTTCAGACAGTAAATGGCTTTGGCCATCCAACGTGCATGATGAAATGCCCCTGGTTGATAGAATGTCGTGTGAGTGGGCTCTTCTTCAACAAAAAGTTTAGAAAGCATTAAAAATTCTTTATAATCATCACGAGGCTGTTGCAAAGTTAAAGCTGCATTTAGAAACTTTACAATTTCGGCTTTAACTGGTTGTAAAATGTGTTTAATTTTTGATACCTGAAATCCAGTTTTTAGTTTATTTTGATCTATTTTAGGCCAAAATTCCCTAAAACGTTTAAATAGTGGCACATTTGGACCAGATGAGGAAGGTATTTTTGTGTCAAACACACTTCTTAAAACCACTTCAAAAATATGATGTCTACAAGGAAAATATAGAATATCTCTTTCTAATTTTTGTTGCAATAGTGTGGCTGCCCCATTTATATAACCCATATTTGATGCTGTTGTTATCACAACACAAAGCTATTACCTTTTCGTCCAAATTCCATTCACAAAGCACATCATAAACTGCTTCAGTCTGTTCTCTTCCAGTTGAATTGGGCAAAGCTGGTACTCCAAGTAGTTGTTCAATATCTCCACTAGTAACTAAGATAGCAAGTCTATCGATATTTCCCATTCCAGTGAGAGAAGGTAAAAGTTTTCCATCCCAATGGATGACTGGGGCCGGCAATTCAGAATTACCGAAGGCAGTTTTTAATATTTCAGCTCTTTCTTCGCGGATGCGTTGTCTAGAGCGTTGAAGTGTGGTTCTGCTGATGGACAAAGATGTGGTGTCATGTCCTAGTGCTTCTGCTACTGCCGTCAAAATATGGACTCCATACCTGTCGCTTATTTTGCAAGCATCAAATGCAGCGGCTATTTTTGGTGTGATGATGTGGCGGGCCAGGCTGGTCTTGTAACAACTCTTCTTGGGCTTCGATTATTCATCTTCATTTTCATCTTCATTTTCGTTGGAGTCGGCTGAATTACTACTTGATGATGGACAGGTGACTAGCTTTTTCTTGTTGACTTCGTTGCATTCGTTCGGATAATTTCTGTAATTTCTCCTCAGCTGATTTTTCTTGAGAAGCAAGTTGGTAATCAATACCATGCATAAATCCAGGATATCCCTTTTTTCTTTGGTTAATTAAAAACTGCTTATCTTCATCTATTTTCATCAACTCCAATGCATTTGCATGAGAAATGTCAAAGAGATCGTCCAATTTTTCAACGAAATTTTTTTCTTTACTCCCGCACTGGCCCTTTTAGCCGATTTTTGTAAGTTCCTCCACTCTGCATACAGTTTATCTAGTTGTTTAACACAATGAAAATCCTGACGTGTCGGAATGCGAGCTTTATCCCAAAAAACTGACACCTCTTTTAGTGTTAATTTAGCACTTTCATGTACACTTAGCTTTACTTCACGAATGTTATAAAAGAACACTTGTAATACGTCTATTAGACGGCAATTTATTGCCAATGATTTGTGACGAATAGTGTCCAACTAAGTAAATGAAAGTATCCTTTCGTAAGGATCTAACATCAGCCATCGTTAAATATTTTTTCAAAAAGGAACGTATGCTAGAACTTATAATGTCGCCACTGTAAAACACAATTGCAAACTGACATAAAAACCTACCGTAGGTGCATTATATTTCCAAACTTCCAAAACAAATAATTTCTAGGAAATAATTACACCAATAAAACATTATGAGAAAAGAGGTAGATATTTGTATTTTAAGTAAAATTTAAGTGTATTACCGTAATAAAATCTTATCTACAAATTTCTACCTGAATGCGGCACGGGTTACCGTAATAAAATCTTATCTACAAATTTCTACCTGTATGCGGCACGGGTTACCGTTCACCGAATTATCTGAAATTTTGACATAAATTATTCCTAGTATAATAGTATATTTTCGTGGGGTGAGACTTAAAAAATACGCAAAAAAAAATTCACCCCCTATAGAGATGGGCCACCCTAGACTATTGAGTCTGGTAGATCTTTCAGGCACTCCTAAATTAAATAAGGAGAAAATTTTGGCATCCGATATATGTACAGTTATTCCAAATTTTAAATACAAACATGATTAAATAGTAAATTCTGCGATGGTCTAGACTTAGTATATTAAATTCTTTCCTAAGATGAATTGTTCTTTTTTCTTCCTTATGGGCTGCGGTGCCAGAGGCCCCGCCGTACTGAAGCTTAAGCTTATTGTACCCCATAGTCTCGTTATCCCATTAATCACGTTCCTCTCCAAAAGGAGAGTATACGGTCAATGGGAGCTCTGTCTATTTCTTCCGGGGTCATGGTTGGTCTTCCGAAGTATGAAAGCCTCCCAGCCACCAAGGCTGGGCATTCACATAGTATGTGGTGAGGAGTTTCCTCATCCTCACCACACATCTTGCCATCCTGCATTCTGGATTATCCTTAACACCTATGTTGGTTAGGTGTCTATTCAATGTGCAGTGTCCTGTTAAGATTCCCACTGCACATCTCAGCTGTTTTCTGCTCAGCTTTAGCAATTCGTTAGTCTTTGTCTTGGATGGCCCACCAGTGATGAACATACGTGACTGTCTCATCCCCGGTGCCCCGGTCCAATACAAGTTATGTTTCTGACTTAATAGTTCCTTTACCATTCCTCTTGCGATATTGTATGACATCCCGCAGGATGGCTCGGGTCACATCAAGGATATTTTTGCGCCTTCTCCTTCTTTGGCCAGCTTATCTGCTTTTTAGTTGCCTTCATTGCCCTGGCGTCCTCGTGTCCACTCTAGTTGTATGCTGTTGTGTTCCTCCAATTTCGCCAGGGATTCAAGGCAGTTCTTTACCGTTTTGGAACGTATCTCTACTGCATTCAGAGCTTTGAGAGTTGCTTGACTGTCAGTGATGACGTGGATTCTTTTATTAGTATATGACCTCCGTGTCATTTCTTGTGCACAGATTTCTATAGCTGTGACTTCTGCTTGGAACACCGTTGCGGTGCTGCCCAGGTTCAGACTAATATCTGTCCCTGGTTCGTCCCCCGCAACACCTGCTCCAGTACTTCTTGGCATTTTTGATCCGTCAGTATATACCGTATGGTATCATTTGAATGTCGTCGCCGTTGCCTCGTTCCTTCCTCTTCCCTATCGGGTATGTATACCATGAAGATCTTTGTGCAGTTGTGGCTTGTGCTAATTCTATCTGATTGCATATCCAGCAGCCGATTTGTTCGAATTTGTTGGAATATTTCGGTATGGTATCCTATTCTTGTAATGGTCCTACGTCCGTTTGTTTTCAGCCTGTACGCCGCTAACAGTACCTCACTCTCCACAACTAAATGTAGTAGAGGTAGGCAAAGTAGTGCTTCCATGGCTGCGGTGGGCGTTGTTGACATTGCTCCCGTTATACCTAGGCACGCCAGTCTTTGTGCTTTTCGTAGTTTTCTCATTGCCTCCCCTTTGCCACCAGATCAGAGAAGCATATGCTATTATTGGTACTACAACCCTTTGGTATAGCCAGTGCACCATTCTTGGTTGTAGTCCCCAGTTTTACTTACCATTCTTCTGCCCGCGTAGCTTTGGTAGTCACTCCGTCTAAATGTGCATTGAAGTTTAATTTGGTGTCCAGAATCAGTCCCAAATATTTGATTTCGTTGCTCACCTGCAATTCATTTACCCGGAGATATAATCTTCCCAGGTTGAGTTTCCTCTTTCTTGTGAAGGCGATCACAGTGGTCTTCCCTGGACTCACATGTATTGCTCTTACAGTTTCATAACTGAGGTATATGTGATACTTTTCATAATACATATATCTTAAAAATTTATTCTGAATTTTTTCAATAACAGTTTTGTGAGTAGTTTCATGTGGTTGCTGCAAATTCTAGTCTTGGTCTCACGTACGTAAAATATAATATTATTATGACATCTACATTGGTAAAATGTTTAGGTTTTATAAGAAAGCCTAATATATGAAGAGATTGACGTTTTATATTTTCTATATGCGAATTAAAATTATTTATTATTTATTATATTCCAGTCCCAAATCATTAATTTTATCTAGTCAGTGTAGCATTTCGTTGCTTATTTTGTAATTAAATATTATTAGATTCTGTTTTGTAGTTATTGACATTTTGCTACATTTAGAGTTGTTAAGAAATAATTAATTATTTAAGCTTTATTTATATATACTGTCTAGGTCCTTCTGCAAATTCAAACAATCTCCATCTTTTTATTGGCATGTAGAATTCCATATCATCAGCAAATATGAGACATTTTATAAGATCAGACATATCTTTTACAAATATGACAAACAACAGTGGGCCGAGGTTCGATCCCCGAGGCACCTCAAACGAAGTATTAAATTTATTTTTCAGCTAACTATTTTATTTGACGTAACTAGTTGAAGTAGTAGTGGAAGTAGTTGAGGATGTGAGGCAAAAAAATGAAGCATTGTGTGTGAATCCGAAGTTATGCAATTTTTCCAATATGATGTCGTGACACACCTTGTCAAAAGCTTTTTAAAATCTGTATATATGACAACAGTTTGTGATATTTTAACAAGGTTGGTGACAACATCATTTGAACATTTAGTAGATTTCTGATGATAGATTTTTTTTGGAACAAATCCATGTTAACTTTGAATTATAAATAATTGTATGTAGGATTTGTTCAAATAATTTAGCAATTGCAGGTATAATTGAGATAGGGCAATAATTTTTAATATCAGATTTATCCCCTGATTTATGTATGGGTGTTACAAGCACAGACTTCCACAGTTCCGGAAACGTCTCAGTTCTTAGTGCTAGATTATATATAAACTAGTGGAAGCATTATACTCTTCGCCGATTTACTAAGCTTTTTATATAATTGTTACACATTCTATAGGATACTCTTCGCAGTTTTCTTGTAAATAATGTTAGTTTTTGGACATTCTAAATTTTGTGATACCAACTTTGTTGTAAATACAAATACAAATACAAATACAAATAATTTATTGATGTCAATACCCAGTGGGTTTACACAAGTCAATACAGATATTGTAAATTACATCACATGATATGCATTATATAAAGACAAACAATAGTAAAAACACTGAAAAGTAATTTAATATAAAATATCAGACAAAAACTCGTCAAATGAGTAGTATGCTCCATTCAGCAGAATCTCTTTTATTCTAAAATTAAATTTTTTTTCCGGTAACTGCTTGATGTCTGGCGGTAACTTATTAAAAAATTTCGGACCATAATAATTTATTGCATTCTGGCTTTTAACCAATCTGGTGTAGTTTAAACAAACTTGATCTCTGTGTCTGGTATCATGTTCGTGTATATCACTGTGCGAAACATATTTGTCTAGATTTTGTTTAACATACATAAGCGCGGTAAGAATATAATAACTAGGAACTGTTAGAATATTCATCCCTATAAATTTCTGCTTTACATCTTGCCTAAATGTCAATCGTGTTATTATCCTCATAACACGTCTTTGCAGTGAAAATATTCTGTATAAATGAGAGGAGTGTCCCCAGGTAAGAATAGCATAAGAGAATACACTTTGAAATAAAGAGAAATAAACTGTTTTTACAACATTTTCAGGCAATTCTGTCATTAAATTTCTTATAAGATATACAACTTTAGAAAGTTTAACACATAGGTAATCAACGTGTTGATCCCAACGTAGATGGGGATCCATGATTACTCCTAAAGATTTTACATTTTCGGGATTGTCGAAATGATCTAAGCACCGGGTTGAAAAAAACATAGTTTGTGTCTTTGAATTATTAAGATATAATTTATTTGATCTGAACCAGTCAGAAGCTTTCAACTGTGAGAGCTGCATATCCTGCAATAAATTGTTTGGATTGCTATTTATATTAATCATGGTGGTGTCATCAGCGAACAATACGAGTGAAGTGTCATTTATATGATTAGGTAGATCGTTGACATATATTATAAATAATAGGGGCCCAAGTACGGAACCTTGAGGAACTCCGAATTTTACTTTTCCTGATGACGATGATATTCCATTATATATAGTTATTTGATCTCTGCCTGTTAGATATGATTTTATGAAATTTACGGCAGAAGTGTTTAGCCCATATTTTTTAAGTTTATTAACCAGGATATCGTGCTGCACACAGTCGAATGCTTTAGACAAATCGCAGAAGATACTTCCAGCAAAGTTTTTATTTTCAAATGCCACTATTATGCTTTCCACCATTTTGTTAAGTGCATCAGTAGTAGATTTTCCAGAGCGAAAACCAAATTGACAATTTGACAGAATATTATTTGATTCAAAAAAAGTAACGAGTTGTCGAAACAGGACTTTCTCTATTATTTTTCCCAGCGTAGGTATGATTGAAATGGGTCGATAATTGTTCATGTCATTTACATCGCCTTTCTTAAAAAGTGGAATTACTTTTGAAATTTTTAGACACTGCGGAAAAGTTCCACTATTTATACATAAATTTACCAACTTTGTAAGAGGAATAATAATAACATCCTGTACATATTTTATAATGTTAATATTTACGTCATATATGTCTTTACTGGGATTATTTTTGATGTTTTTTAAAAGATCGCGCATTTCAATAAAAGAAATCTCTGAAAAAATAAAATCATTTTTATTTGCCATACTTGTGACTAGGCTGATAGGATCAACAGTACTTGATATGTTTTTTGTAGTCTCGAAAGCGATATTTATAAAAAAATTATTAAAGTCATTTGCATTTAAATTACAGTCATTAATGGTACACTTTTTATTTACACGTTTAGAATTGACTATATCCCAAGATGCTTTTGCCATGTTTGTACTACGAAAAATGAAAGACTCGTTGGCATTTTTTTTGTAATATTCAATTTTCCTCCTATAAAACTGTCTATATTGATTCACTCTATCACATATGCCTGTTAGATTTGGATATTGTTTTTTTAAATAGTAAAGAAAATTTAGATGTTCGCGCATACCTCGAAGCTCGTCATTATACCATTCTATCTTTGTTTTAAAAAAAAATATGTAAAAAAAAATATATAAATAAAAATGAAAAAAAAAACACCCTGTCAAGAATTCGAACACAAGACTTTTGAATTGCCAGACAAAACAAAACAAAACAAAACAAAACAAAACAGATTTTATTCTTAAGTTTAGTACAACTATGTGCCTTGCCGGATCCTGGTCCGGACTCAACCAAACAACCACGGCACGTAGTGCTGTGGTGAATGTAAGGTGGACGGGGCAGGTTCGGTTCGGCTTAACGGTTAACGGGGGGGGGGGGGGGATTAGCTCTCCTGTTTGTTATAAATAAACTTAGAAACTAATAATAATATTAATTTCCTACAAGCCTGTTATTTTACAATAACCACCCTATTTTGAGATACATTAAATGAAAAATAACGCCCTAGGGCATTATAAAATTATAACACAACCCAAAACAAGCAAATTATGATAGAGTTATTGACAAACAAAATGCATTGCTATGCAATGGCGGCGTTTACAAACAATTTTGATTTTTACTCTCTTTTAAATCAAATCGTTCTGAACATAATAGATGTCAAATTAATAAATCATAAATGTCAAAAAAAAATTCGAATTAAACAACAGACTTGTAGGACATAAAACGTTGAAGGCACCACGGGTGTTATAGGATAATGACGCCCTCGGTCGACGTACATTCTCTCGGGCCAGAGGCCCTCGGGAAGTACACTGCCGACCTCGGTGCGTTATTATCCTTATAACGCCCTTGGTACCTTAATAACTATAAAAATTGCTGTCTATGCAGATACCTAAAACTAATTAAAAATAACACAACACTTGGCAAAGCACTTACAAAATTTGGGTTGTTGACTCGGATAAAAAGCTAAACGAAAACTGTCGCCCTGGTGGTCTCCCTGCCTCCAGGAAAATATGATAATGTAAAAGAATATCGTTTAAAATGTTATAATTTTCAGGAATTTTCTCGGCTTAAAAAGAATTTATTAACAAAATGACAAAAAGAACAAATAAGAAAAACAACAGAAGCATAAAAACGAATAAATAGAAAAGGAAAGAGAGGATTAAAGATAAAGTTTAGGAAAGATGATAGGATAGGGTTTTATAAAGGTTATGATAGGTGAAGTTTTGGCTAAGGGAGTTGCTGGAAAATAGGCAACGCCTGGTATGGTAGACGGTGTCTCAGACTGAATAATATTGCATTATGCTGTCTGATTTGGGTTAGCGGGTTAGCGGACTATCGTCCAGTTTGGTGGTGTAAAATTTTTGGGAGACTTCCTGGACGTAGTCCGCTAGTGGGGTTATGTCGTGACAACGTGCATAGAGATCTCTGAGGAAGGTGTACCTAAGTCCTAAGTCTGAAATGAGGCGCATAAATTTGTGTTTAGAACTTTAAGTTTGCGCATTGTCGTGGCCGGACAAAACTTTAGCCATTGGACCACCACATATCACTACAAAGATTGTATGTGTGTAGTATATATCTTTCGAGTATTATATTTCAACGAATTAGATAATAATATATTATTATGAAATATATGTATTAGTAAAATTATAGAGAATAAAATTTCACAAGATTTCTCTTTAAGTACAAATGATAAAAATTAAGAAAATATATATATATATTTTTAATTTAAATGATTAATAACTTTTTTATTTACTGATTGATTTTTTTCAAAAACAATAGGGTTCTTGCTCTGGCTAACGCTAATTTACTTTCCAAATTTCAATACAATCGGACTTTTCTTTCTTAAGTTATCGTGCTTACAAGAAACGTGACGGACGGACAGATGGACGGACATACGGACATTTTGAAAGTTGTTCAGAATTCGTTCACTAACATAATGATACGAAAATTTTTTCTCTACTTGCGATATTTACTGATTTAGAAATGTGTCGATCAAATGTAATATACTCTTCGTTTTTGTGAAGAGTATAATGAGGCACTCTGTAACGACTTCAACAAATTCTTTAATTTTCGAACGCAGGCAAGTAGTTTAAATACACCAATGAAAATGTTTAAATAATAAATGTTAGGCATAAAACCAAAGGTCCCGGATTTGTATTCTGGCTTTATATAGTCGTTCATTGGTGTATTGAATGTGTGCTTGCCGAGATGGTAGTAGTGGGCTAGACCATCGTTGATTGAAACAACCAGTCTAATCTCTGTTATCTCTCCCTAGTTCGAACCCTTGTTGCGGCAGTTCGCAAGGTCGCAGGGAATGGTTATTATGTTGTCGTTTGTGTGAAATAACTATGTTTAAACTGCTCCAGGACATTAATATAACTAAAAAGTAAGAAATAAATAGTAAATTGTCATTTCGTATTATTTATTTTCTTACGTGTAAATATATCTTTTTGCAATTGTGCTAAAAACTCACGCAAAAATATGACATTTTAGGTACTCATTCATAAATTCCAATAGAAATTTTTTTATTACAGCTTTATTATATAATTATTTCTATTATAGTTTGTGCTACATATTTTGTACATGCATCAACCTCTTAAATATTTTTTATTACATCTTGAATGTCGGCCAAAATTCAAATGGGAGGGCTTGCACTTTCACTGATGATTTATTCTTTTAATAATAATCTCTATGCAGACTCGTCTACGATTTACTTGGAATCAATGGGAATTGTTACGGTTTATTGGTCCCCACTAATTTGTACCAAAATCCGCGTTGCTGTAAAAGGTTAAAAGCATGAACTGATTATTGCAAGGTTACTTAATGAAATAACAGAGGTGCAAAAGATTTTATATTAACGTTATATAGGCTGTGTAGTTTAAAGCTTCAGTAAACTCCAGTTGAAACTAGTTAAACTCTGGTTTAATTTGTACCTATAAAACTGGCCCTGAGTTTGTATTTTTAAAATACACTTTTCAAAGGTAAGTATTTTTATAGATATTTCCAAAAAAAAAAAAAACGGGACTGCCCTTGCTATTCCTTGTTGAGGAGAATATTCATTTATTTTACCTGTGAAAAATGAGTATATTGTAATTTTATATTAATTATAAGAATTTATAAATTTCAGATCCTTTTATCATTAAAGTAGAAAGTAGCATTTCATTACAGTATTGAACCTGAGATCAAGTGGATTTGATAAGTAAGCACTTCTAATGTTTATGTCTTGTTTACATCTGTCAGTCACATTACATTATATGAAATGATTGCTGTGTCCGTTAATAAATGGTGTGGCTAGCCAGCCGGAACCGGTAGCTATGTTGTCTCAAGGATCCACTTGTGTTATAGTAAGCTTTGACCTTCGGTAAAAGTTTGTTAACTTTCGGCAATGACGCCGTAAGGCCGTGAAACCGATTTCAAAAAAGAAAATCCTCAATTTTACCTGTAGATATGTTTGTTTATTTGTATGCCCGTAATTGGATCAATTTCATCCTTTTGCATATCATTCAGAATGTACTAGCGTGTAGGTTTTAGGTATAATGATTTTTCCTAGGTTTGCTTGAGTCATATTCTTACAAAGAGATCAAGAAATTTCTCTCTTTATCGGTTTGTTTATATGTTTGACCTCGCACAATTTTATAAGGGCTGAACCCACTCTGACATACCATTTTATACAGAGTGTAAATAAAAAACGCATACATCTTTTTCCTGTAGGGGCACTCATCTCAAAAATATCAACAGTTACCTACGAAAAGTTTGAGAACCTCTGCCTGTCAATGGACGTGTAGTTGTAGAAGAACATATACGAGTTGTTTACATTTCCCTAATTGGCACAAAAAGTTAAGCTAAAGTGTGTCGGTCAAAGTATGCGTGTTCTGCGCTAGGACAAAATAATTAGGACAGCCAGGGTGTTCTTTTACACTGTTTATTTGCAAGTATCGATGCAACAGCGTTAAAAAAAAGATGTGAGTCGCAAAAAACATTGACCCAGGTTTAGTCCCACAGTCAATACGGTCCCAGTCAATATTATAGGTAGTATGTGGCCAGAAGTTCTCAACCAATTCTATTAAAATGTATTTTATTTTCTCTCCAAAACTACTGGGTCCCATGTTGAACATTAGTGGCTTCTAGAAATCTTGGGTCGATCCCTATAATAAGTTGGAGTGAAATATAAATAGCAAAATAATGTACGTGAAAGAAAGCGATATATTAACATTGATGCTAAGCACTTCAGCATGTTAAGAGTTCTGCCGACGACTAAAAGTAGCTAAAGAGAAAAGTGGCAACAACGTAGGTTAATCTGTTTCATTTCAGAATATCATTTAACCATTTCTCTTCTCTTCTACCTTACACTGGCATCGACTCAATATTTTAAAATACCAGTACTGTATAAGGGTTTTTGTTAGTCTGGTTGTCGTTGACTATCAGTTTCTTTAATGGCATGAAAATAATTACAATCTGCTAAGCACTATTTCAGTGGAAAAGTGGACAATTCGTTTGTCAGAACATTTTAATTTCAGTAGAACTAGACGGTTGAAATTTTGTATACTTAGATATTACATTTAAAGTAAAGAAAACGTTCAAAATTCAATTAATCTTGCTCTGTGTCCTCCTGTAGTAGAAGTAAACGAAAGTCTAGGCGTACAGATTGAGTGAAGGGAAAGAATTCAAAATCTTAAAACTTTTCTTTAGGTGACGAGGCATGAAGATATAAATTGTGCCATAATCCATGAGTTAGACAGTTGGAATTTGCTATAATGACAGATGTAAAGAAAATTCAAAATTGAAATCCTTCTTGTAAATAATAATCATTGAATGATGATTCTCTCATTTTGTATGAAGATGTGTAGATCAGATATAGAGATACAGTGTATAGATTTTTTCATAAGATTTTTCTTCATTATGTAGATGCTAAATAAGGGTCAACCAGTTGAAGCAAAGTTTTTTTTTTTTTTTAACTATTTAACGTCGGCCTATTTCCGCTACCAGGGCCTATCACCGACGCCAGGAGACGAGCTACCCCCAACCTGGAAATTTTGCCGAACCTCTTCCCTTAAGAAGAGTAGGGATCTTTTACTTGCCTAACATTTAATAGACAAGGGACCGCCTGCTTTACATCCCCTCCGAAGGATGGTATATCCACTACGTAATCCTCGTCTGAAATTACGTAACTTCCGAGTATACTTGAAGCAAAGTTGAAATAAAATTTAAAGATTTTCTCCAAGAGATAAAAAAAAAGAATCACTACTTCCACATCCAGATTTTCTATCCAACTCTTCATAACGAAAAAATTTTGTATGTGGAAATAATTGTTTATGGAACTGTAATAATATAATATTTGAAGTCGCCTACCCCAAAACCCATAGAACGATATCCCACGTCGGTAGTGGGGTGAGGGTGGTGATAGGGGGGTGGTAGTGGGGTGGATGAAGTAAACAAATATTTTGAGGTTTTTGGTTCTTGTACGCATGCTAAATCACAATTTTTTCAGCCTCTAATAATGGGGTCGGGGTGGTAATGGGGGTGACATGTCAAAAAATTTTGTGAGATCTTAGCTTCTCTTGTATATACTAACTGCCAATTTTATGGACTCTTACCTGCTTGATTTACCTATTTACCCCCATTTATCCAATTTACATCCAACCTTTCGACGGAATACCTCGACGCGATAAGATGAAAATATAACCTGATTCCAGATCTCGTTAAAGTAGTGTACCAAAGGACCCCGGAACAAAACCCATGAAAATGTTCATTCGGTGGAATCGGCTGAAATTTTGGTATTTTGTAGTTCAAGTCATGCTGATCAAAAGTTCTTATCACATCGAGCCAATGCTATGGACAGTTTTTGAGATATAGCTTGTCAAAGTTAGGTAATTTGCGTTATTTTAAACATTCAAGAACTTTTTACTCTTAAACTATTAACTTTAGCAAAAAATTGCAAGGGTCGAAATATTTTTGTTATAGTCCAATAAAGCTTAAGACTTTTTTTCAGAATTTTTTAATCAATTTTTAGGTTAGGTAAAATATATATATGTCATATTTCGGCATGCTTCGGTGGGATTGGCTGAAACTTTGATAGTTTGTAGCTAAAGTAATGTAAAAATGTAATGTAATGTAATGTAATGTAATGTAATGTAATGTAATGTAATGTAAAAATAAGCTCGTATTATTGTTAAAGTCACGTCTCTGTAAATCAGATGGTTTCTGAAATATAAAATAATAATTATCAGTTTTTGGGTGCTATTTTGAAAGGGCCGTAGTTCAAGGTATTTGCGGATATATTTTTGCATGCAGAATCTGCACCAGAAGTTTGTCATCGATATTTCTGGATAATCCTGTATACACTGACATATACATAAACACATATACACATATACACAAACGCATGCACGCAGTACACAAACGCGCTGGAAGCCATTCATAAACACATACATATAGATTACCCGTTACCTCGTTGTTAAGATCTTCAGGCACTCCTGGAGCGAAAACCACTCATAGGATCGACTCAGTGCAATAGGAATTTTTGAACAGCATGACATCAACCACAAAATAGCAAAGTTTTAGCCAATCCCACCGAAGCTTGCCAAAATATGACATATATATATATTTTACCTAACCTAAAAATTGATAAAAAAATTCTGAAAAAAATTCTTGAGCTTTATTGGACTTAAACAAAAATATTTCAACCCCTGCAATTTTTTGCTAAAGTTAATAGTTTAAGAGTAAAAAGTTCTTGAATGTCTAAAATGGCGCAAATTACCTAACTTTGACAAGCTGTATCTCAAGAATTGTCCATAGGATTGGCTCGATGTAATAGGAACTTTTGATCAGCATGACTTAAACTACAAAATTTCAGCCGATTCCACCGAATCAACATTTTCATGGGTTTTGTTCCGGGGTCCTTTCAAGTCAATATCTTATACGGTTCCAGAGTAATCGTGCACACAAGAAAGTTACAGATAGACCGACAGATAGAAATTTTTTTCGCTCAAACTTAAAATTTCGACGTTTCATGACATTCTAAGCCTATTTGAACAATAAGAATTTTCAAATTTTTTTTGTAGTTATTATACTTCCACTGGATGTGGACAAAGACTTATCTCTAACGTGGAAGCTGCAGTAATAAGTAGTACGATATTACTCAATATCAATTTGAAGACAGTGGAAAAAATGAATAAATATTGACGAATTTTGAAACTACTCAGTTTTATTCGACTTATTCACGTACGTAAGTTAAAATTTGTGAATATTATATTATATATTATATTAATAAAACCTAATAGTTCTACATGCAACTTGTAAAAACAAATATTATTTAAACATTTTCCGAGCAGAAATATTTGTAGTGTTCTAAAAACATCTGAAACCTCGGAGATTTCAATGAGATATCAGACGACGAACTTCTATGTCTACTAGGACTAACACACTGTGTCTCTCTAGATATATTTAAAAGGCATTGATTAACGTTAAATGTATTTAGTTCCATGAAGATTTAGAAGATCATTTTACAGTATATAAATTTATTTTCAAAATTAAATCAAACATATTTTGAACTGCTTTCAATAATTTCTCATTTTTCAAATAACACCTTATTGGATGTTATTATAGGCATTTTATAAGGTTAAACATTTGCATATTTTTTTTCTAAATGTAAAAAATATAAATATAACTGAATATTTTTATAGCATGCTATTGAATATTTTCTTTTATTTAAAGAGAAAATAGGGTCTTTTCTGTACAAAGATTCACTTCAAATGCTACACTAATATGCAGTAAAACAGAAATATAAAAGTATAAATGCGTTCATATTGATTATATCACATTTAAATAAATATTTATTAAACGAAATTGAGATATGATATGCTGTCCTTGAGAGAAGGTGCAATAGTAACACAAATACTGTCCCTCAATTACAAGGATTTTGCATATGACTATGAATAAAAATATTAAAACGAATAATTGACATTTGTTGCAGCTGAAATGAAATATGCCGGTCGTATGACGTGTGAATTCATGGAGAGAAATACTTACTTCCACATCGTGGAAGTACAACAACGGTAAAAAAAATATATTTTTCTTCAAACTTCAGAAAAACATGACATTCCTTAACTCATTTCAAGACATTAAAGTTTGCCTTTTTAGAAGACTGTGCGTTGCCATTAACAACGGAGGTAAAAGTGCTGTTTTTTCGGCCGACCAGAAAGTACACAAGGGTGTACGGATAATTTTTCCAGTAAGAACTTGAAAAATTATCCGCCAGAAATTAACGTTTTCCCGGGATAGACCGGAAAGCGAAAGCTTTTCCGATCCCTGTTATTCTCGTTGCAATTCTTTCCTTTTTTTTGTGGCACTGTGGTGGAACTAGTCCAATCAGCCAGAAACAAAATATTGATGGTAAGACCAATACTTTGATACAGATTTGGAATTGTTATTTAACCTGTATATAGTTACTAGCTCTATGAATATTATAGACCATATAGACACCACATGGGTGTAGTTTAATGGATTTCATCAGATGTGGAAAAATATATTTAAACTCATCTATGATCTTTAGAGGTACTTGAGACAATAGGTCCGTTCAATTTTTTTTTATTTTAGAAACTGAAAGAAGAACACTTTTTAAGGCAATTCCCAAATTTTCCGATTTTTATTCGAACGTTTAAGCCCTTAAATAAATTACCAAAGTTGGACCGCGCGAAAACGGGGCGTAGCTTCGCGTGACGTCACTTTGTAGATGCTGATCAGGCGACAGTCGAGATTTAATAATTAAAAACATTGGAGGTGAAATAAAATAATATTTTAAGAAGAAAACGTTCTATGCAACATTTCATAAAAATTGATAGTCTTTAAGTTATAACGATTTGGAAATTGAGATTTTAGCGTAAAAAAAGGTATTTCAAAACAATATTCGTCAAATAACTCGAAAAGTAGTACATTGAGCGAAAACATGCTAGAGACAAGAAAGCTACTGAATTGAGGATGAATTTTGCTTCTTTCTGTAGAGTTAATGGTTTCGGAGATCAGGTGGCATCTGAATAAGACGAAGTGTTTAGTTTTAATGTAAAATATCTCAGAAACTATGGCACTTACGTCAAAAGCGGTAAGAACGAAAATGAAAGACTATTAATTAGGCTTTCAAATGGTTTATTTTTCTATTTCCATAGCATAAAAAACAAAGAAGTTATGACAGAAATAAGGTACATTTTCAATTTTTGTTTATGCAAAATGACGTCACGAGTCACAGTTCTACTGAGAAAAGTAATTATATATTTTAATGTTTCTACTTTGCCTAGACACAAGACATGTAGTAAGTTGAATGGAGCCATGACTCCGCTTATGATTAAAGTATATAGTGTGTTGCATTCATTCATATAATGTTGGCAGTTAAATATTAAATGATCTAAGTTACCCTCGGTGTTACAATATTCACATAAACTTGATGGAATTAAATTGAGTCTGGCAAGGTGTGCTGGATAACATCCATGTCCAAATTTTAATCTATTTATAATGCTTATGTACTTCCAGGGAATATTAAAGTCGTCGTGCCAAAACTTTATCTGTATTTCCGGATGAATAAATGATTATCTTGTGCTAGATGTAAAGCAAAACTGTCGCCAGAGGTGTGCCCATTTTTTTTTCATATTTGTCTTAAAAACATTAAAGCAATCATTCAAACATATATCATCGGTTATTTCGGTTCCATAGTAGATACTATTTTTTGCTAATGTATCAACCAGTTCATTATATTGTAAACCATTGTGCCCTTTAGTCCATACAAACGTGATAAACCCACCATTTGCTTTCCATTTGGCCAACAGTAATTTAATTTTTGTAATAAATGGGTCTAAAATAGTGCTTGGGCTATAACTATTTTTGATGACTGTTAGAAAGGAGAGTGAGTGGGAGAGAATGACGGAAAATGGTATATTTTTAGACATAATATATTTAATGCCCTGTAGTATAGCAAAGGCTTCTGCAGAAAAAATAGACATATCCGGAGGGAGTTTATACAAGGCTTTGTTATTTTCTTGTGGGCTGTAATATGCACATCCTGTGCCTAAATAAGACTTAGAAGCATCCGTGTATAGAGTAATCTGATAAGATATATTTTCTAAAGTTTGTAGTAGAATGCAACGGCTTAGAGTTTGATTTTCACTATAATTTGGAATTATAATCAAGCTATTATCAGATAGGTCACAGTACTCATGTTCAGGGCTAGGAGGATATGAGTTGGACTGGCGGTCAAAAGATTTGCTAGTTTCACGAAAGGCGGAGGAGAACCTTTTTTTTTACCCAACATTTGTTGCACAGATCAAAATTACTTAACTTACTTATTTTTTCAACTAGTTTAGGATCTAGTAGGTGTGATTTTGTAATAAACTTTTCTGATAGAAACTCTCGACGCAGTTGTAAAGGAGGTTCTAATGCTTCAGCATGTAGAGGTTCAATGGGGGTTGAATTCATAGCACCTAAGCAAATTTTTAGGCACTTGTTTTGGACAGTGTCTAAACGCTTTAGAAGTTGTTTACTAGCCGAACCAAAAAGGATTTTAAAGCGTTACAAGCAGAAATTGAAGTTGTTTAACAGTGTCGGTCATAAAAATATTCTATTTAATTAGTTATTATTGTTTGTCGTCGTATTTGTTAGAAAATTTATTAAAAAAATAATACCAAATTGATTTTGTATAACAATGTCGGCCGAAAAAAAATAGTGTACATTACACAACCGAAAAACAGTGTTTTGCAGTTCTCCCCAAGTTTCCAGGACTCACCTGCGGCTCGTCCTGGAGTTTGTTTGGGTCGACCTGCAAAACACCTCTTTCCGGTCTTGTAGCGTAAATTACTATTTTCTGACGCTGTGAAGTAAGCAGTGTAGCACCATCTAGCACTTTTAGTATGTTGTTTGGTTCACCAAATACAACATTTCCATCAACTTATAAATTTACAATATTTTTTCTGAATTTTAGTAAAATTTCGTCTAAAATGCCTGGGCTATTTTTTTATTGGCAATGAAAATTTGTGTGTGTGTGTGTGTGTGTGTGTTTGGTGTGATGGCACTGGTTTGAACCAACTAGCCAGTCTCTATGAAAATTTTTGAAAATAAAATAAAACCTATTTTCGAATAGCAAGCAGCATGTTTAAAGTGATCTATTTCACCTAATATAAAACCGCACACATTTCCATCAACTTACAGATTTACAATATTTTTTTCTGAATTTTAGTAAAAGTTCGTCTAAAATGCCTGGGCTATGTTTTCACTGGCGATGAAAATTTGTGTGTGTGTTTGATCTGATGGCACTGGTTTGAACCATGAAAATTTTTGAAAATAAAATAAAACCTATTTTCGAATAGCAGCATATTTAAAGTGTTCCATTTCACTTAATAAATTCGTCTGACAAAATTATTTTATATTTTCGAGATTTTCAAAAATCAGAAATATTGTTTTGATATAGCAGGTATATTTGTAATTTTCGATATATTACTATTAGAGAGAAAACACTCTTTTAATTTTCTTTATAACAAAAGTTTTAAAAAACATTTTTCTTTGTATTATCTTTTGTTTACAATCATATTATTTAATAATATTAAACATTTTTAAATTTTAGAGCTAGAATTACTCTCTCTCTATCCAATTGTCCAAACAATTCATCACCTCGAGTGATAAAAGAAAGTTGCTAAATTCAATTGGGGGATCATAGAAGCATCACAGTGCGTTCGTATATAAAAGGGATATGATGAGAGATGCATTTAGTTAGTTTATAGTGTTTAGGATTAATTTTTACACAGGTAAGGATCTACGGAGTGTGGTGACTTGTGATAAAATTTATTTGTTGTGACTTATTCTGATAATTTTGTTTCAACTAGGAACTATATAAAACGCGTGTGGCTTTAAAGAAATTGTTCTTCAATGTAAGTATTACCTTACAATTTTTATATTTTCTTATACAGGGTGTCATAAAAATATGTGTGGGTTGAGTTTCCTATTTTTACGGACATTACTTCAAATTGATCGTTTCTTCTGTTTCTTAAATTAAGTTTTAGTTCAAATAGTTAATTCTCTTTAAATTAAATAGACTTTTGTATTTACACTAAGATAGAAATGCCTCAAAAAAAATATGTAATTAAAATTAAATAGAAAGATCATATCGAGTAAAGAGGAAACTATGTTACCCTTCGGGCTTTTAGTGACGATATCTTAATAACACAAAAGCATGTTTAATGACACTAAATAATAATTTTAACTTTTAGTGTTTTCTAGATACGAACGGTTACTTAACGATATTTTTTAATTAAAAAATGTTTGATAGAACCTTAAAATAACAAGATAAAAATTTTAATAATAAAAAATCTATATTTATATGATTGACTTATTCTATTTTCCGGTGTATTCTTTTTACTTACTCTGATAATAATCCTAGCGAGAGTTAAATATAAAATATTAGGAAAAGCACTTTCGTCCGTTAAGAAGCTGCTTATATTTACAAAAATATTGAGAGGTTCCTATAAAGATGCGAAATGCTTTCTACACTGAAAAAAGTGCCTGTAAAATTACAGCTTCATTACATTAGACTTCATGGAATTTTACAGTTAGAATCATGTAATAAGAAATCGTTACAGATAAATACATGTAAAAATACATGCCACGTGGAAATATACATAACTTGCGAGTTTATTCCTGTCCTAATGTGATTTTACGTCAAATGTCTTGTTAAATCACAATTTAATTATCCACACTGAGTGCAGATTTACTAGTCCGCGTGTAAATTTAGTAGCTCTCGTGTAAATTTATAGGCAACAGTGGTGTAATTTTACATCCAGTCTGTGAAATTCTAATTATCACTGGTCACATGAAGATGCATGTAAAATTACATGAGTTCTTTTTTCAGTGTAGGGGAGCTGTGGCTCTGTAAGGATTACACCTAAATAGTGATTTTTTTATTGATTATCTCGGAAACACTTTGGGACAACTTTATAAAGTTTGGTTCATGATTTTAACTTTTCAGGTCCTATTATTTTACAGTAACTAGTAGTATTTTATACAAGAGTAAAGAGCTGTCTTTTTTAGTAGTGGGTAGTTTCTAGCATAATAGTATGGGAGCCAGTGCAACTTTTAGTTGCTGTTTGTTTAAACTTGTTTTATCTCTCCTTCGTTCATATTAATGTAACTTATCCACAATATAAACTCCTGCAACTTCACTATTGGGCCAACGCTTGGCAGCAGCATTTTAATTATTTAAAAAAAAAGTGTCAATGCTATTCGTGTTTAAAGCTGAGATTTTTTTGGGTTCTTTATTGACATCACATTATGATGGAAAATTATATACTGCCACCTTTATTGTAGACCGGCGGCGTGTTCCTCTCATTAACATAAATATGTAGTTAAAATAAAATCAATTAACAGAAATGTTAAAAGCTGTATTTTTTTTAAGATTTTTAAGACCGCTGGTCCACCTGCAGGAGTCGATTTTGTGAAAACCGCCTAAATATACCACAAAAATAAGAAATTAGTTTTAGGCAAAAAAGAGTGTCGCTGGATCTCGTACTATAAGATGTAGGCGAGAGCTATTTATACAGCACAAGAGTACAAAACTACCGTCTAGTTTCCTTGCCGATGAGATACATTATTCTTAATGGAATTCTCTGCCACATGTATTTTCTTCTAAAAACAATACCCGTTAAATCTACAAAATAATGCAATTATCCAGTATTTGACTAAACCTCTACACCTGCGTCTTTTGCGTCAAGGGGATAGTTAGACTGCAGTTTTGTTGAAAAATGACGAAAAAATGTAAGAATAACGTATTTTTCTGACGTTTCGGAAACCAAATAACATGTTTCCTTTCTCAGAGCGATATTGCGAAACATTTTACTTTCTGTGTATATTAAATCCAGCTTTAAGAAAATGCCACAACCAACATTTGGACAATATTTGTGTACAATCACCATTAGAAATAAAAAAAAAACATAATATAATTAATGGCTAAAATTAACGCCACCCAGAATTTACCATGATCTTAAAATTAATTTTTTTTCTAAACCGTTTGTAGAATTTTAATTTTTGTTTTCTTTTTTCGGTTAACTGCAAAAATTCAAAAACACTGTGAATCACCAGCAGCAAAATTAGAATCCTGTTTAGACCAAATTGTAACCTCATTTTTTCTTAACATCTTAGTTTTTTGTGTACTTTTCATTTTTGCTATTAAGGGAGATGCCGAGTGGAAGAAAGAATCCAAAATATTTATTTCTTAGAAGTAATTTTTTGCTACTTAACCGATTCCAACAAACTTGGATTCATTAGGTAGGCAATTCAGTAGGCTTAAAAACCTATTAATGACATGTCAAAATGACAGATATGAAAAACAAAGTGGACGACACATTTAAAAATTGTGATTTTTCTATCTTCGTTCTTTATGGATTTTTTCCAAAATGAGCTATCTAATGACATAATCTATGAGAATGATCCTTTCTCTTTATTTTTTTAAGATCTGATTGAGTTAAATCAGTTCACTGGTTACGAAGGTATGGCCAATTAAGAAAATGATAGTAAATTTAAAAGCGTACGGTGAAAATTATTAAGTAGGTAACTATGGAAACAAGTACTACAAAATAATGTCAATAGTGTGTGTTTGTTTGGGAATGGTAAGGTGGCAAAAAATGACACCCAAAAGAGAGCTCTTTTTTCACTAGGTAGAACTCCCTTAATAGCAAACATAAAAAAGCGTTCCATAAATGAAAATTAAGTTAAGAAAAAATTAGGCGAATTTGGCTCTAAATTAGATTTTAATTTTGCTGCTGGCGGTTCCCACAGTAGATTTGGAATTAAAAAAAAATAACATAAAATCTGCATGGTTGCATTTACATTTAGAAAGAAATGGTAAATTTTCGGTGACGCGCTAATTTTGGTCATCAGAGTATTTAAAAAAATATGGGAAATCATTGACATTATGATAAATATTTTATTTGATTAATGAAATTGAATTGGAAAAATGTATCTAGTTGTAAGTTTAGCTAGTTTACAAGAAAACAGTTATGAAATTAAACTTTTATTTCAAGGGAAGTAAAATTTCTTTATATCACGCTTATTACCAATAGTGACATGCGTTTGAATCTTATAAATTGTCAAATAATTGCAATTTTTGATGACGTTCATGAAAAAAATTTATTTTATTCATAGTCAGAAAAACGGCCAGTAGGTAATTTTTGTTTCTACATATTTTTTCCTCGTTCACATTTTCAATAGTTTAGGATATGATTTCTTAGCTAAATTGAATAAAAATAGTCCTCTTGATAATTATACTGTTTTCGAGTAAAAAAGATGTAAACTAAATATTGCAGTTTTCTTTAGCAATGCGCGTTATGAATATTCGATGTAGAGACTTATCATGGATTAATTAAAACACAAGTATTTTGACATGATTATCTGCATGGTGTTTTCGAGAAAATCGTTAAAATCTAATATTTAGGTGAAATTCTCAGAGGACCGTAGCTCCTTTAATAAGTATTTCCGGGTACATGTTTATAGGAACTTTTCTTACTATTTTAGCATTTAAAATTATCTTCTCAACGATCATTATTTCCCTGAAACTCTCTAAAACAATTGACGTTTACAATTTTCAAAAATTCAGCATTCATGGTAGAAAATATTTGTAAAAAATACATTATAATTATGAGCTTTGAATGCATCATAGAAAGCAATATTTCGAAATATGGTATGTAAAATTGTTAAAGGTGTCTTTAAATATTTCAGGCAAACGCAATGAGTTTCATATTGGTGTTTATTTTTTAGGTATTGTATTTTTTTGCTATTTCAAAATTGTTGATCTTCAATTCTTTTAGAATTGACTTCCTTGCAATATGTACCTATAAGATTATGACATTTTTATACGAAGGATACTGAGTGATGTATGTTTATTGGAATTTTACATATAGCTTTTGTGAAAGATTTTGGTTAACTTCAAACAAATGATTTTCCAGAACCATAATTATTTTAACTACCAATTTAATTTTTTAATGATGAGAAATGTCGTCCTATGTAAGCTAGAAAATGGTTTCTTTCACATGTAACACTTTGTTATTCTTCAGATTTCATTGATATACATATCGGTTTTGGAGATATTTAATAAAATACAAACTTTTGCAAAACTCGTATACAATTTTAAAGTACTCGTTTTTATAACTTAAAATAAAGAGTAAACATTCTAACTGTTTCCTGAAAAAATTTAATGTCTTTGGCAGGAAATAACAATCGAAAAGTATATGGTTATCTGTTTCAAATTCAAATTTTGTAACAAGACATAAAACGTGCCAGAATTCGTGTGTTCAGAATAACTAAATAAATTTAAACACCACTTAAATCAAGGTTAATGATTTATTGTTATTTGTTGTGATGGTTTTTAAATAATTTTAAAGTGATTGTTTAATCTGATTTATAGTTTATTCTCGATTTGATTTTTTCTACGAAAAATTTGAATCTCATGATTATTTGTTTTTCTTTTTTGTGCTATGCGTATAACACTAGTTCATTAGTCAAGTTATTATTATTTTTTTTAATTTTTTTTAATTTGTTTTTATTTTTTTGTTACATACAATTTACCAACAATGAAGGAGTAAATACTATTGAAGATTGAAGTTATTAGAAAATGACATAATAATAAAAAAACTTGATGAAATTCACTCAACAAACTAATATTAATAAATAATAACTTATTATGGAAAATAAATTTAAACATGAATCAATGATCTACTCTGATTCATTAAAACACCATACTATTACAAAGCTGCAAACCTACAAATTGCCACCAACTTCGCTTTTCGCTCTCAAAGCGAGAACAAATTAATGTTCAATGTCTACCACCTACACAGCGCTCTCTATGCCGTTTAATCAGCGAGGGCATTTCGTAATTTTACACGCGATAATCGCAAAATCTTAGAAAAAAGTTTCAAATAAAAAAGGTGCCTCCATCATTTTTATTACTTCTGAATATACTTGCTATTTACTTCGAAAGGTAAAGAAGTATTCGCCTGTTATACCTACCCTTGCCAATTCTCACATTTAATCAACATAACCTTAGAAAAAAATTCATATTTTCTACACTACTTATTAAAATTCGATCTTCATACGAGCATGGGTTCGAGCCCCATTGACAATGTCGGTGGGTATTGATCAGTGGCGGCTGGTGAAATTTCAATATTTTTTTTTCTCGTCTATTGCACATGGGACCCTTACGAAATTTGGGAAATAACATCTAGAGAAGCACTTCTCTAATGACCCCTAAAAAATTTTGAAAAAGCAGTTTGCGAAAAAATTTTTGAAAATTCGTTAGCCTCCCCTGGGTCTAGGGACTCCTGTTTATTTTTATTTTTTTTGTCATATGCATTTGACTTTTCAGAAAAATACAACAATAGATTTTGAAGTTTGTGAAAATATTTTCATTACTAACTGAAATACAATGAACTGAAATTTTGTAATTTACAATTTAACAAATTACACGAAAGGTGAAATATTTATCGTTGCCAACTATATTTGGTAATAAATTTAACCTAAAAATAGTAATGGTTCTTACAAAAACATGTGATGCATATCTAGCAAATTAAAAAACAATTTTGAATCAAACACATACTTCCCTGTTCTGTTTCATATGTGTGGCGTGTTTATTATGTTTATTTTCACAGTAATTAAATATAAAAACCCAATAAGCTGCTGGCAAGATAAAACATTTTTTTCCCAATAAAATAAACCATTATAGAATATTAAATCATGCATAACAAACAAAGTTGAGGATTAATGGCATAAAACTACCATGTACCTTGTGCATCACAAATGTACACAACGTGATAAAGTGAATTTAATTTCATTTTAAAAAGTTATTAATACGTCATACTTTTATCGGAAATCTACTACATTTGTGAAACGTACTGACAATTACTTAAAGACGTAGTTGATTCTTTTACAATTGCTGTTTTTTCCAAAGAAAATTGAGTTTTAGGATGAGTTATTTAAGCGTTCCCTACCTAACTTCACCCCCTATCGAGTTATTCAATAAAAATCTCGATAAATATCAAGAAACACCTTATCTTGCAGAGATATTGCTTGGTTTTTCAAATACGCTATGGAAACAAAAGACAATTCTAACAATGTATTTAAAAATATGTATGCATATCTGTAACAGATAAGTTAATATAACTCAGAATTGGAAGCACAATCGAATTATATAAGAAAAATTGTAAATTTCCATTTAACGTAAGAAAGTTGGTACCGACTTTTAGCACACCCTGTAGAGCTGGAGCACTGAAAATATTTTAAGTAGAAGGGTATGATCGATTATGGCTGTATACCAAGTTTCAAGTTTGTAATCCAACTGCAAGTTGAAAAACTTCTAACGAACGGCCTACGTGAATCACTCTGTACATACGTATACGAAGTGTAAATACATATTTAAACATAATATTACCGATAAATATATGAATATATGCATATAATTCGCAAATTCGGAGTTTTTTTTATTGAAAAATAACGTTTTTGTCGATATCTTGAGAAAAGCAGCAGCTGGGATTTTCTGCAAAGTTGCATTTGACTATTCTTGATGTACTTAAAAAGATATCACGATTATTTTGAGTCACCATTTTGATGAGACTTGTTGAGGAGAGGTGTGATGCTCAATGAATTATAGATTTTTATCTGAATTCATTGATATTCATTTCAAATCTATGCTATTTTTTTCCTATTTTATTAAATTTATTTAAAAATAAAAAATCACTTTTATCACTTATATCTATTAAGAAATAAAAGAGAGAACCAAAAGGCTATTATTCACAAAAAGGTAGTTATTCACATTTCATTATTAGATATATGATTTTTCTAAAGGCAAAAATGTCTTGTCAGCAAATGTCTTGAATCCAAATATGCAAAAATATATGGGGTGTTCCATTTAAAAATCTAAAGTTGCGATCATTTAAGGGTAAACCGGCAATGGTCTCATGCCGTTTTTATGTCCAAAAATCCATTTTTACAGGTAGTTTATGCACCCCAAATTTCAAATGGCTAAGTTGTGGCACCTGGTATATAATAACTTTCTTATTTTAGATTTTTTTTTAAGAATAGGGTTCTTCCTCTAGTTAACGCTTACCATCAAAATTTCAATAAAACCGGATTTTTCTTTTTTGAGTTCAGAAAAATAAAGAGGAACGTAACTTCGAATTCACCTGGGTCTTCGGTAACCAAGTGGAGATACGATTTGTAAGCGACCATTAATTAGCTGAAGTATAAAAAATATTTCATTGTATTGTTACAAAAATATTCTATTTACATATTTTATTAAAAGAACGAAAATTTCCACCCTTGGAAAATAGATTGTTCATGATTGTATTCTCCTATTGTCCGATATTCCTATTTTGTTACCGTCCTCCCCTGACATAACCCTTCCCTTGTCACCGAACCCTAGTAAAAAACTAAATTATTCTCTTCAAAATACGCATGATCAATGTTACTATGGTAAAAACCAAGAAAAGGGTCGTTTCTGCCCGTTTGAGGGCAGATTGAATCGACTATTTTTTCGAGTTCTGCGAATTGAAAAATCCCCATTTTACTTACTCCCGTAAGTATTAAAACCAAAAGAGAAAAAAGGTAAATTTCCCACCCCTTGGAACGGTTGTAACAAACCCCAGGAGCTTCTACCGCCCTTCGCCCTGCCTCAGACCTTCCCTTGTCAATAAATCATAAAAATTTCAATGATTTCCTTTCGAAACCCGCATAATCATCCTACCATTGAAAATGGTTTCTGGCCCTTTAAAGGAGTGGGTGTGGTTAAAAACTTCTCACACTATTTTTTTCGTTTCGTCGCTGCAGCAAACAGTCGACCTCTCTTTGGCTTCCTGACCTCCACTATTTACGTTCAAACAAATTAAATTTATTATATATTTCGTAACATATTTAGAGGAGAGATATAAGTAGGATCATATAATATAATAAATTTGCAAAAATTAGAGGTCAATTTAAAAAATCATATTTTTATTGCATCCTCTATGTCGTAATCTATAGTAAAGAATTATAGCAGATTACGATTGTATGAATATATTTCCATAATTATAGTGTCTACGGTACTCGAATCGGTAAAAATGAATGAAACAAGAATTTTCAGTTTGATGAATAGCTGTTATAACTTTATTGGAAATACAAAATAATATATGCTTGCTGCAGTCGATAAATTATATTATATTGCCATAATATGTATTTATCAAAAACTTTCTTCTTGTTATAATAACTGAGATTGAAGTTTAATATATTTAATAATCCAAGTATTGTGAGTGCTAACATTTCTTCTACCTTTTTGATGACTAAGTAATAACACACATAAGCTTAGTTTACACATTACACATACCATATTAATATACTTTCACACTTTGAGAACTCCTTGGCTAGTGTTTGTTATTCTTTCGAGGTGAATATTGAAATAGAATTTACTCGTACAATTTTTTTATTCGACCCAATTTATTCCGCAAGAGACTGAAATAAAACACTGAAACATAAAATTACCAAATGCAGTAGTAGGTGATTATTTTATGACTAGAGGCGAACATTGACCTAGGCAAGATCTTCACGATTACCAAGCACTTATTTTTTTTTGATCTAACTACATGGTAACGATTTAATGATTCTGTAATATGTAGTGAAAGCCCAGAGGAATTGCATTGAACAGAATGTTTTTTGTTTATTTAGGACATCTTGTGATATATGTAATAATGTTCTATTTTTAACCCATTTAAAAAATAAATTAAAAACGAGGAGGTCCTCAATTCGACTCTTATGTGGATATGTTTGTTTGTCTTTAATTATTACTCTTTTGCAAACTGTAGGTTATGCCTACGTCTAGTGGAAATTATATTTCACGACCTCCTCCTCAATAAATACGTAACACAGGTAGTCTCCGTCTCTTGAGTGATTGAGCCACAATGTTTAAAGGAAGGTTTTTCCTTCTATCCCCTTCCGCGCCGTATTGGTCGAGCCTTCGGTTATCACTTTATTTTCTTGTGTCGTACGAGTCACGCGTTTATCAAGTTAATGTTATTTGTGTAATCTGTGAAGTGGTGAATATCAAGTACAATAATAGAAATTGAAAGTTAGAAAGCTTTGGGCTCTTACAGTTTTATTCCTAACCTCAAAAAGTTAAATACGTTTGTTCCCACCCTCATCTTCAGAAGTAGGACTATAAAACTGTTCAAAAGCTAATATACAAAAGTTATTATTTCATTTTCGTCATCCTTCCTCGTAAGTAATACTCTAATTCCATTGTTTTGTCCAGCGTAAGTGACGCTTTATGTACCAAATACTTGTTGCCATTGGCAACATGTCGTTATTTTTCATAACGTACCTGGAGAAATAAATTATATTTGGGAGAATTTTCTCTTTTATATAACATGTGTCTTCGTGTCGCTTTTGAGACATTTTTTAAGTAATCCAGACAAATCCTATCCTAATTGCTATATCTTCTATATCCGACAATATTTTCAAAAGTGTTCAGAGCTGTCATAATAATAAGATTTAATTTACCTTGACAGTAGTTGTCATTTGAACAGAAGCCGCGTCCTAAAATTATTTTATTGACGGTTGCCATAGGTATTCCAAGCATCACTACCTTTACTATTTGCTTAGCAAATATGAAATCTTACTCAAATAATTATAGTTTTCCACTAGTTTTTCTCAAGTTTTCTTTTCAAACCTCGCCCTTACGGGCCTCGGCTTGGAAACTATATTCTTGGGCAAAAAAAGTGCACTTATGACCCTTTGGTACGTAAATAACTATATGGTAATGATAAAAAAAGTAAAAAGCATGAAAAAAAACATTATTTTAACCTTATGTATAGCCGGATCCATGAGCCCATTGAAAACAATTGAAATTGTCTTAAAAACGTCAAATTGTGAATTTGTGTTTTGACGTTTAAGCTAATTTTGAAATTTATTTGTCTCAATATGGAAATTGAGGACTGTCTTAGAAAAAACATTGTATGAAACTCATGCAAAAAGTGGCTCTTTTCCACTCATGACATTGCCGCATTGCGTCAAATTTCCTATTAGTGAAAAAAAGTACCATTTTATGTACTTGTTGCATAAATTACTATTTGCAAACTATAGGGTATTATTGCTTGACGGTGGTCACATTGTTGTTTCTCATTAAGCTACGATCAGTGCATAGTGGGCGGAACTCACTAAAACAAAATTCATTAAAAGGTTGATTTCAATATAAAAGAAAATAACGAAATCAAACGAATTTTTCAACCGACTTGATTGTCGATAATAGATATTAAGGTTCAATTGATCGGACAACGCACAGTGGGGCAGAAATTCGAAAACGTGGCAATAATTCTAATTTCCTAAAAAAATCATTTATACGGGTTTTTCAGGGTGTGCATTTTAAATTTGACGTTGAAATGTAAAAATATAGACCTGTCCGATATGTAAGAGTCAATCTGCCATCTTGGAAAAAGAAAAAGCACAAGAGATTGCGGAAAAAATCGAAATAGAATATCTTTTCGGTAAGAAGGAGTAATTTCACCAAAATTGGCAAAAATAAAACTCTTCTATGGTCAAATATAATACACTAAACCCCGTCAAATAGAACAGTCAAAGATGGCGGACGAATTAAAATTCTTAAATTCTTCATCAAATATCAGGGAGGCGTTGTGCGCCACTTTTTGTTTTTGTTTATTTTAGGTTTTTTTTAGGTACATAAAGGAGAGGAAGTTCATTTTTGATTAAAAAAAGTGCATTTTTACAATTTTCAAAAATGCGTTTTCCTTGACCATCCTTTTTGTCACCTAAAAACAAAATGAAATATACTATAGAAAGTCTCGTATAACTTCAAAAATATAATACAAAATGAAACTCCATTAATTTGATAACAAAATTTATTAAGCATACGCATGGTAATAATAATAATATTTGAAAAAAAGGAAGGCCAAAGAAAATGCATTTTTAAAAATTGTAGAAAATGCACTTTTATTGAAAATTAAAAAAATTTGAACTTTATCCCCTTAAAGTACCTAAAATAATCTACAATCGGAAAAAAAGTGACGCACAGAGCCTCCTTGGTAGTTAACGAGAATTAAAAAAATGTATTTCGTCCGCCATATTTGAGCGTTCTATTTGACTTAGAGTGTCTTAGCTTGGTGCATTATATTTGACCATAGAGTCTTGTTTTTGACAACTTTAGTGAAATGACTCCTTCTTATCGAAAAAATATTCAATTTTGATTTTTTCGGACATTTTTGGTGTTTTATATTTTTTTAAGATGGCGGATTGACAAATACCTACATATCGGATAGGTCTATAATTTTTTAAAAAATGTTATTTCAAATAAGTCAGTATCTTTAAAATTCCCATTCGATTACTAGTACAAGATATATTAAGCAGATAGTCTGCGAAAGTGCGTCAAAAAGTGCATATAACTTTTGACGCATTAGGAAGTTTTGGGCGCAAATATTTTTTTCGTAATCAGGAGATCATAATACATAAGAATCCACAATAAAATTTCTAATGGAATGTTGTCGCTGAAATAAATTGAATTAAATCAATTCGACTGTTAGGCCAGGCTAGATAAGTGCCAGAATTAAAAAATAATAATAATAATTCGTTACAGCAAACAGATATTTTAGAACATATCACAACTAAAGAAGGAAAAATAATCCGAACCACCTGCGGGGTGGGTTTTTAGTTTTTTTTTTAAATTGAATTAAACAACAACCGTTAAATATTTTGCTTCAAAAAAAAAATAATGCTTATGTGGGACACCAAAAGGTATACTTTCACCAAGTTTGAGCTAAATCGAATTATTTTTGTGGAAGAAAGAAATAAAAAACCGAAAAGGGGTTTTTTTGCGTGTATCTCGAAAAATTTTGAGGTTAGGATAAAAATTCTCTCCACACAAGTTGTAGATTTTTTATTACCTACAACTTTTATAATCCACTTTTTTCGATAGGATGCGTAATTAACCCAGAAATCGCAAAAAACCGTTTTTCACCCCTAAAAACCCACCCCATTTCACCCCAGATAATCGCAGGTGGTTCGGATTATTTTTTCTTCTTTAGTTGTGATATGTTCTAAAATATTCTGCTATCAGTTTGCTGTAACGAATTATTTTGTTGTTCAACCCTTATCTGGCCTGGCCTATATGTTTCAAAAATATTGAAATACATGTTCAGGAATTCAATTTAAATTTTAAGTACACATGAGTGCCAGTTCAACTTTAATTTTTAAACTGGAATAGTTCATCTACAATAATACATCAAATTCACAAAACGGATGGTTACAAAATATATTGTAGTTTATTGATATATTTGCATAGGCTTGTTTTTGAAATTATAATTACTATATAACTTAAACAATTAGTAAAATAACGTCATATATTGAGTACATACCTGACTGGATCCATAGTTAATTAAGTCAAAAACTACAGATATAAATGAGTTTTTCCGCTTAAAAGTCCTATCAAAATTTAGCGCATCGAGCATACGCAAATACAACTTATCAATAACAATTTCATTGAGGTGGTAGTAGGCGAGGTGACCTTGAATGAAGTTAGATAGTGGCGCAAATGACACACTGATGCAGTGCGTGTAATTTCGGATTGGGCATGTACTTCCACGTAGCGCGAGAGATATGACAACCCAACAATAGCAAACTCGCCAGTTGGGCGGCATAGATTGAAGAGTCGGTGCTAGACCACTCAAACATCCCAGTTCTCAGTTATTTCATTTCAGCCAGCTGGCACACGCGGTGTTGTAATTCTTACTCCCTATGCCCAGCCCGCCACTACACACACTGTATGTTCTCTTGCCTTATGTCAATAACATATAGTCCTTTAGCTCGTTTCATTTTAAAATTAAATGCCACGTTTTCGAATTCCTGCCCCACTGTACGACGCGTGACGGTGAAATTTTGTTTCATAATTTTTAGTGACATTTTTTCCAAGAATCAATTTTTCAATGTTATAGAAAAATCAGTTATCTCCATTTAGAATTTTGATTTCAATAAACACAATAAACTAGATACCGTTTCTCGTGTTAGCCCAAAATTAAAAATATTTTTATGCAGGGTGTAATTAGTTTCATGTCATTAAAAAAAAAACTGATAATGGGGACTGATTACACAAACAAAAAACCTATACGACTTTTTCCTCTAGGGGCACTAGGGAAAAAACTGACCTAGGTCAAAAATTTAAATGTTAAGGTAGGAGACATTTGAGAACCACTGCTTTTCTGGGTCAATGCACATATAGTTCCGAATCATCCAAGCAGTGTTGCCAACCCTACCGATTTTTCGGTAGATCTACCGAATTGTACTAAAACCTACTGATCTACCGAATAATTTTGATTTCTACCGAAATTTAAGAAATGTAGCAGCTGAAATCGTTTTCGGATTTCTCCCCCACCCCCCCCCCCCCCTCCGTTCATCAATTTTCAAAATCTACCGATATTTCCTGAATCTGATTTTTCGTTGTAATTCTACCGAATTCTATAAGAGACGTGCGACAACACTGCATTCAAGTTTCTTACTTACTTTTAAAGAGTCATAAAAAAGTATAAGGATTACCGACTTGTGTCCTCGCCGCCACGTGGTCTCAAACAAAGAAGCGCGGCACTTTGACTGGACCGCATTAGCGTGTTTGATGGTCAAAGGCGTCGACATACTCTACGATAATAAATCCTACCCCAACATTCCAGTAGTTCTCAAACAATATTACTAAAAATTTTCGAAATTTTTATTTTTTTCTCCAAAACTATGGGCTTTAGACCACATATTATATAAGGTTTTTTTGTTTGTCTAGTCGTTCCCCACCACCAGTTTTTCTTAATGACATGAAACTAATTACACCCTGTATATTTTCAAAATTATAACCATTTATATAATGCCGTATGGTTACGTAAATATAAATAGTGTTTACGTTTGCCACCAATGTGATACCTATGCGAAAATATTACGTAATGAGTGATATAAGAAGCATATTACGAATTATGTACTATACTTTACCTACGATCATATTTATTTAGTTATTTAGTAAAATCTGGATTTAGTTTTCTAGTCAACAATATTATTCAACAAATATTATGTCAGTTTTGACAGCGTTTGAAAATTAAGTAGGCGCATTTGTTTTTTTTAAACCCCGCGTCAGTGATATAAGCCACCTATGGAACTGAAATGCTATGCATAAAAAATCTGTCTATCGAATGCCATATCGAAATATGTGCGATATTAAGCCAAATAAACGATATTCAACTATCAATTCTTACAGTATATCGTCCACCAAATGGTAACATAAATTTATTCATGGATAATTTGACACAAGCCCTTAACATCGCAAAACTAAATACATTGTCCTCTGTGGGGATCTAAACATCGATCTAAACAAAACTCATTTAAATACTAAACTATTATTAGACATATTAAATTCATTTGAGGTAAATCTATTAAATCTAGGCAATACCAGAATTTTTACAAACAAAAATGGTCATACGAGCTCTTCCTGTATTGACTATATGGCTACAACTGTGTCCAATGCTTTTCTTGTTTGCGAAATCGTAGATCCAAATATTACCGATCACTTTGCACATATTTTAATGTTGAAACAGTTAAGAAACGAACAAGTTAATGAAAAAAAGAAGACCATATGTAAAAGAACATTGAATATGAATAATTTGGTGTTTTAACATATCCTGCCCCTATAAAAGCAGAGTAACCACACAAAGTCAGTACCGAAACTGGATCACAAAAGACATCATAAAGAAAGGAGAAAATTTAAAAAATATGTTTTGGTTAATGTCCAACTCCGACAGTCCTGAACTAAAAAATATTTACAACGTTAAAAAAAATGAATATAAATTTAACATCAAGCAAGCAAAAGCAAATTTTTACAACAACAAAATTAATTCCGCCTCTAATACAACAAAAGAGACCTGGAGTATTATTAATTCCAAATTAGGTAGAACTTCAAATAAGAAAAACATATCTATAGCTCATAATTCAAAAAAGGTGAACAATGCTAGTGAAATTGCTGAAATATTTGCCAACCACTTCTCTCGTGCAAGTACAGAAAGCCTGTCAAATCACTTTGGACAAAATTTGTTTTTGCCGTGTACGAAAATGTATAAAGATACCATTCAATTTCAGTTTAATTCATTCCCTATAACTGTACACGAAGTCTTAGATACAGTGAATCAAATAAAAAAATAAAAAAACATCTGGAATTGATGAATTGTCTATATTAACGATTTTAAATATAATCGATATATTTGTTCAACCGTCCGTCTATCTGATGAATCAGTCACTATTCCAGGGACACTTTCCGGAGATTTTTAAAACCGCTCTAATTGTACCACTGCATAAAAAAGGTGATGTTGAGGACATCGACAACTATAGGCAAATTTCATTACTCTGCACTTTACCTAAACTGTCAGAAAGAATTATTTCCAATCGCTTGATGGCTTATCTTGAAGCTAGTAACATACTGTGCATGTCTCAGCACGGATTCAGGACAAATAGATCTACTGAAACAGCCACATGTCAAATGCTGAACTATGTATACGAAAATTTAGACAATGGCAAAATAGTTGTGTCACTATTTTTTGATATTTCAAATGCATTTGACACAGTAGATACACAATTACTGATTTCTAAATTATCAAATATCGGACTACCAGTAAATATTCTGCACTGCATCAAGTCATATATGGAGGGGCGAAATATGATCATTGATGTTAATGGGGCCAGATCTGTGGCACACGATGTAAAACTTGGTGTTCCTCAAGGTTCTGTTCTGGGTCTCTTCTTATTTTTAATGTATGCAAATGATTTACCTGATCATATTACCAATGGATTGATCACAATGTTTGCGGATGATACCACCATCACAGTAGCAGCCAATACTCTGCAAGAATTAGACTTTGCAGTTGCTAACATAATGAGTGAATTTAGCACCTGACCTGGTGTGAACGCAATAGACTAATACTGAATGAATCTAAAAGCACAGCCATCAATTATTTCATTAGGAAAGGTATACCAAACGATTTTTTATTGCAAGATATTAACTTTAGTGCAAATGTAAAATTTCTAGGCACTCATATAGACAACAGACTTACCTGGGATGCCCTAATTGAAAGTGTCTGTGCAAAGTTAAGTAAGGCATACTACGCCATAAGGCAAATGAAAGATTGTCTTAATAGTTCAGGATTACTAAACATTTATTATGCTCTGGCATACTCTCACATATCATTAAACATAATAAGTCGTGGCTGTGCTCGCGAAATACAAAGAGTGTTCATTTTGCAAAAAAGATTAATCAGGTTAATTTTCAGCATGGGATACAGGGAAAGCTGTAGACAAGTGTTTATAAACCAAAAAATTCTGACTGCTCTATGTATTTTTATTCTTAAATGTCTGATATTTGTTAAAAAGAACGAACACCTTTCCATATCTAGCTCATCCATGCATAACCATAATACTATGCATGGTCACCTACTAAGAATCCTCCCGCACAAGACGTCAACTTACAAAAACTCACCTGCCTATAACTGCATTATTCTGTATAACAAATTGCCGGCAGACATGAGGAATATGTTTAAAAACAAAGTAAACACCATGTTAATAAATGGAGGTTTTTACAGCACACGTGAGTTTCTAGATCAATATGTAACCAAATCAGGATGAGAATAATATATAATTGTTTGATAATAATGTATATATGTTTGTCCTTTGTCTTTATATATATATTTATTGTTTTACATCATGTACATACTTTTTCTTTCTTTTCTTTTTTATCTCTTCTATTTTTGTATTGACGGGCCATATATACCTCGTGATCTTTTTTGGTCAATAAATATTATTATTATTATTATTATAATTGCGTGTCCCGTGCGTTTTGTTTACCGTGCGATTTGTTTACAGTGCGTTTTGTTTACAATATGTAAAATTCAACTTACATAGATGGCAGGTAGTGTGTTTTTTACTATTTACAGTAGTGATCGTAGGTAAATATATTTAATTAGCACATGTAGACAAATAAGAGAAACGGAAATTAAAATAAAATTCAAATGAAAGTTTCTGCTTTACGGTGCCATCATTTTACCGCGGTGTGGTATCTATCTGTACACACAATACCTGTGAATAATTATAAATGCGGGGAGGAGAATTACAAATTAAACCATTTTTATCACTTGATCTAATTGAGTGGTTTTTTTCAGGGACGAAACTTATTTTAACATTTTAGCTGTTGTTTCTGATATATTTTTATTTTATTGAAATAATATTTGTTTATTAGGCGAAGAAAACAGAATTATCATTCAGTAGAAATAAGCCCAAAAATGAAACGAATAAGGAAAAAATTGCCCCACTTTTGTAACTTGGCATAACTATTCATTAGCCATCAAAGAACGCATAAAATAGTTTACCACCCAAGGGGTGGTGAGAAGTTGAGACAACATTTTTAACAGTTATAAAAAATGTTTCGATTAAGAGTTGTAACTATGGAAATTATGCGTATTTAGTTTTTATCAATCTATCTACGATAAGATTTCTCCAAGATACAAATTTTAAGTCCCAATAGAGTACAGATGCATTTTTAGATGTTTTGACTAGTTTTCACGTGGCGTTCTAAAACTTTCTGAATTCTATTTTTTTTTCCGATTGCCTTCGAAAACGACAAATAACGCACAGTAACCATGGCTCGAAACTCTCTTTTTTCACACGATGTGTGCATAAATCCAAAAAACACAGTACCGTTATATTTTTCACACAGTCCTGTCGAAAACAGAACTGACACCTTTTATTTGTATGAAGTACACTGTAAAAAATGAAGGCAAATTTACCGTCGTTGTGTGTAAAATTTTAATGTAACTTTACCCGCAAAGTGAGCGTAAAATTCCATTTACCAGGGAGGATTACCCAAAATATAAGGTAAGATTTTTCAGTAATAAATTGTTAAAAATGTCGAAAAATTAAAATTTTAATGTCTATTCAATTTCTAACTTAAAAATCTGTGAAATACTACCATACTACTACCATAAAAATGTCGAAAAATGAAAATTTTGCAAAACTTTGAACAGTTGTATCTCGGATACTATTTGATCTATAGAGTTCGCTCTGGTACCAATTTGTAGCAAATTTAATTTACTTTTAAAAAATACTAAAATGTTTTTACCGAAAAAGTATGCCGTCGACAAAAACCGAAAAAAGACCCAAAAATCTCGCGGATGTGGAAGTAATTATAAGATGTTTGATTATAAACTACTGAAATTGTTTTATCTAATAAAATAACCAAGCCGCTGTATTACAAGTTCTTTTTGCGGAGCAACATAATTGAATAATTGAAAAATAATCGAAGAATCGGAAAGCCGAGAAAAAAATAAGTTGAATTAAAAAAAACGTCCATCTAGCCACTCCTGAAGCCGAGAAAAAGAGAAATAAAGCTGCCGCCACGGTAAAACTGTCCAAGTAGGCCACTAGCAGTGAAGGGGGAGGGGGATCTGGCGTTTAGCGTGAGCGCGAGGGCCAAAGATGCAATTTTCTCGATTTTATTTCCATGACCCATTTATATATATTTAGACATGTCACTTCTTGGAAATGATAACACACACTCTAAGGTATATTCAGTTAAATTTTCAAGTAAAAATATTTTCAAATTTCACCGTAATCGCAAAAAACGTGAATTCATCATATCTCGGCTCCAAAGCATCGCAGCACAATTTTTTTTTATAACAATTAAAATGCCGTTAGTTGCAATAAATTTTATGCAAAATCCACTGAGATATTTACATTTGTTTAAGTTGCAAAATTGATTTTTTGCGTAAAAAAGTCGCAAATTAAAATATTCTTTTTGATTATATAAATGTACATCAAATACAATGTATTTACCGAAACAGAACTGTAAAATATTAATTTGATCTTTTAATATAACAATATGAATTTGAATTTTTTTTTTATAAATTAATTGCAAAAAAAATTATTCATATTGTGCAACGGAAGAAAGTGCATTTTATTAAGGGTAAAAATATATACTATTTCTCATAATATCGTTAACATACAGATTTTATATTTGTTTCTACAGTACTTCAAAGTTCGAGGATCGAAAAATTCAGTTTTTTCAGTTTTTTGCCATAAAATGTTATTAACAATCAAAAATTCGTTCTTTGCATATACCTAACTAGGGGAGCTCATGACGAAGAAATTGACGGGCCGAACGTTTTTCTACGACCTTTAGAAGCGACGATATAAGCAAGAAAGTAAGTTGCAAAATTCATTTTGTTTAAAAAAGTTAAATAACAATTAAAGCAGTCATTTTGAGTGGTCAACACTATTTTTTTCGGATTCCTGAGGAAATTCTGTAGATAGACTAATTTTTGGCTAGTCCCAAAACTTTCGGATAAATCGTTATTTTTGAAGCTAAAATCACCGGATTAATTGTTTCAGAAAAACTAGAAATAATTTGAAGCTGAAAATTTAGGGAAAGAGATTTTCAGGAGTGGTCGATTTAATGAAAGTAACGTCACGTATGTGGTTATATGTACCAGAAGTTAACATCAACTTCCTTATTTTAAACGACATGCCTTATTTTTTATGCCAGATTCAAATTCTATTCATTATTTTAAGGTAACTAAACCAATAGTTTTTGAGATATTTCGATTTTAATGAAATCTGATGCGAAAACTAACCCATAGTTGGAAATTAATAACCTTCTCTATGGTAAATTTTGATAACCAATTTTTCTTTCATATTTTTTAAAACCAAAGAAGGTCTGTGATCGTATACTTTTGCTTAATATATCCAATTGGATTGGTTAATTTAACATTCTCCATATAAAAGTAATTTAAAGTTGTAAAATTTAAGGTTGAAAAAATAATTACAATAATTTTAACTCTACTTTTAAACAATACCCAAGATAATACAAACAATTGTGTGTCTTTCACACATGATAAGGTATTTTATTAATTACGAGTGAAATATAATTGTAAGCAAGTCGCACAAATTACAGGCGTTAGTTGAATAGCTGTTGGGATAATAGTTACTTGGTAGTATATGAAAACGAAAGTGCGCATTAAAACCATTAAATATATTATGCATACTTCAGAATTTCACATTGGGTTATTGTCTTTCCTATACGTTTTTCTTAACTAAGTGTACATTTTAAAATCTGAATGGAGAATCTTCTCAACCATGCTGTGACGTACTTGAAATTTTCCTTTATTATTTTCCACAATTTTGAGGTAGATAATATATTTTTGTATTGGTTAATATTTTTAAAACTTTGAAAAATCTGCATACGTAAGTTTCACTGAAAATTCCGAATATAATCATTTGACCTTATTAATTTATTTTGAATTTTTGATACTTGAATTTTAATTTGGGCAAATGAAGGCAAATTTGAAATGAAGCGTATACAATTGAAAAATCAATACAAACTTTCAAAACCTAATATCTAATTATTATTTCACAAATAAAACATGAGACATTTTCAGAAATTATTTTTCAGATTTTAGCTTTTAGAAATCTCGTTCTTTTAAATTGTAATTTTCAAAGTCCTAGATGTATCGAACTTAAAATATTATAGTCAATGAAGTAAAAATATAGTAAAATGCAATTCTAACTTATTTTTTCGTCTTCTACAATTTTAGCTGAAGTGATTTTAAAATACACAATTAAAAATATGAATTTTGGGCGAGTCAACAAGTATAGAATAGAAAATGACATACTATACACCCTTCTTTTTCTTTTTTCTTTTGCGGTTTTTTGTTATATATAAATTTAATCTCTTTTGAAAGTGATATCCAAGAAATCTAGAAAATAATAAAATTATTTTATAGGTTTCTGGACATTGTTTTCAGAATAGGATACGTATAACAATATGACAAAAAATTCGAAACAGAAAAAAATTACATAACAAATAAATAAATAGACTATCGTTTAGGCAGTAGCCCTCTTGTTTCCCTAACTAAACTTTTCTATCTGCTTCCCTAACCAAACTTTTCTATCTGCCGGTCTGTCTGTCTGTCTGTCTGTCTGTAACCCTTTTCTATATTCTCACGATTATTTTGGAACGGTTTATGATATTGACTTAAAACTTCGTACATTTATGTACTATAATGAATTCTGGAACTAAATTAAATAAGTAAAGCAAGCAAGTAAAAGTTTATAAAATTGGGATTTAGTGTACGTACGGGAATTTAAGATCTTGAGATTTTTTAGAATCCGCCACCCGCACTATCACCATTATTGTCATCCCCTTTATTAAAAAAAATAAAATTATGTTGTGTGTGTTAATTCCGTCAATTCTGATCCCTGAACGCACCCGTAATATTCTTATGTATTTTTTAACGCTGAATCCGAACCTGATAATGAAAAAAGCCGTACACCCCATAAATAACACCCAAATGGGGTAAAACCACATCACGATAGAGTGAATGGATGCAAATACATTGTGGAAAACGTGAATAACATACAATTTCTATATTCAGCGGTCCACTTCTCCAAAAGTAAACGTAAACCACCCCCATAATGGAGTAGAATATAGATTCTACTCCATTACGTGATCTACCATGACATGCGGAAAATTTAACAGTAGGTTGTCCCCACCGAAAGGCGTTAAAAAATGAAAAATAAAAAAAAATGACCAAAAAAATTACCTTATTTTTTTTGTAAAAATGTGCCGCTAATGACTTTAACCAATCTGACGTAACGCAGTACAACCATATCACTTTATCATACTTGGGATTGACACTATTGATAGCAAAGCTGGAGAGGTAGAAGTGACTTTTTGGTTTTAATCAAATCACACTACAAAAATAGCGAAATAAATCGAAATAAACCGAAAAGACATTGACCCTATGCTAGTGAACTCTGCAACAACAAGTAGATTAATAACCCAGTCAATAACACGCCGGTGTCCTGATTGTTCGACCGAAAGCAAAAACGTGGCACTTTGACCGCACTCGCCCTCTTCACTTTTTATACCAATTAAAGAAATATAAACATCTCAAATATGTTCCTTCACAAGTAAGTTCGTCCCCCTATTACTGATCTAGTCAATAACAGTAGTGTATCTTCGTAAATTTTAACCATCTTTAATATACTAAATTACCTCGGGGCACTCTAAAATTTTGCAGGGGCTTTCCCACATTGAAAACTAGTACACCATTTTATTGTCCGCATATCATGGTAAATTACGTTGTATAGAAATAAAGTACATAAATGCTAATAAATAGTGTAGAGTACGGTACGTGAATCTGGAGTGATTTCCAACGCCACTCTCAGTCATGATTCGAAATCGCCCCCCATAATGTGGAGGAAACTGCCCATATATCAAAATAAAGTACACAAAAGCCCATAAATCGTGGAAAATGATGAAGTTTTTATAGTTTGGAGTAAAGTGGATAAATCTCACAAATACCCTAGGATGGAGTGGAAAAACCGATACGCCCATAAATGCACAGCACAGGGTACAAAAATGGCATTAAATTGAAAAAGGTTGTATTTTTTGTATTTTTGGACACAGAATACCTTTCTCAATCTCTTTTCTTGAAATACCTCTTTGTCCTGTTTTCAAATGATTTTCTCACTGGTTGTCTGTGGTATTCTTCGGTTGTGTTCCTTTTTATGGACCAACAGTAGTCTGCCAACAGATCAAGATGCAGCAAACGTAATTTTAAAATCGAGGGAAAAAGTAGATTTAGCAGTGACAAACAGTAAATAAAAAAAAGCAACAAATCAAGATGGAACAGAAGTACTGCGGATGGAAGAGCATCCATCAGTATACATAATTAAATGAAAAAGTGGAAATATGAACTTTTGGAGAATAAAAAACAACGTGTAACATCAAAATCATGTATGACAATGTCATCTATAGAAGTAATGAAATTTAAATGACTCAGGCTGGGCTACGAGGAACTTCCATGAGAAGGAATCCCGGAGTTACACCTGTAAACGGGCCGTTCAATACCACACGAGAGACCGGTAGAATTCTGAACTACCAAAAATACATCTGCAACATGAAGATCAGGTATTCTCAAATGTAGGGTCGCCAAGCCTGTGACACTGCAGGTTTATATTCCGGACTTCAGCATACTAAAAATGTATTTCTTCCACAATGAATTGGCACTCGACTTTCGTTTATATAGGATCATGAGTAACAGGGCTAGCTTACAGTCACTCCAGATTCAGACACTTTACTCCAAATTATAAAAACTTCAACATTTTTTTACGATTTTTTAGCATTTATGTACTTTGTTTTTATATAGGAGTAGTTTCTACCCCATTATGGGAGTGGTTTTCGTTTAGTATTTGGGAAATTGACCACTGAATACAGAATTTGTACGTTATTTACGTTTTCCACAATATATTTGTATCCATTCAGTCTATCCTGATGCATATGGTAGTTTTACACCATTTTGGAGGTTATTTTTGGCTGTAGCGCAAATATTTGTGGTTTACGGCTTTTTTATTATCAGATTTTGATTCGGCGTCGAAAAATATAGAACTCCTTTTTTTGTGGGACTGTGTAATTAACGAGAAAAATGCGACGGAGCACAGTAACGTTTGGCATGTAGTTAACACGATTTTCAATGAGGAAACCTGCTATACTTTTAGTGAAAATACGCAGGCTGGACACTTAAAAAAATAATTAACGAAAAAAATGTGACGGAGGACGATAATATTTCGCACTTAGTTAACACAACCGTCAAAGAAGAGACCTGATATACTTCAATAAAGAATATACAGGGTGGTCACCGAAAAATAATGAATTAAGAATCTGTGGTGGAAATAATGTGTGGAATGTAGTTGACCCCATTACCGAGGAGGAACATGTTATATTTTTATAAAAAATGTACAGCGGGGTCACTCAAGAAATAATTAATTAAGAAACATTGAAAATATTATTTGTTTTGTAGTTGACATAATTACTGACGAAGAAACCTTAATAATTTTACAAATAACAGGGTGGTCACTTAAAGAAAATTAATAAATAAACTACGAAAGAAAATACTATTTAGAATGTAGTTATCACTACTGCCAGGAAGAAGATCTCAGTTATTTTTTTGTAAAAAAATATACAAGGTGGTCATCCAACAGAAAAAAATTAATAAATAAGACGATCCAAACAGAGATGGAACTTCTGTGTAAATATCCTCACAGATTTTTTTAAGTGTCCTAGTAGATTAACGTCCTGGAGTCGCTTAGTTATAGACTGTTACACTACTCTACTAGGATACGCGTATACACAGACAACAACATAATAACTATTCCCTGCGCCATCGTCATCTGCCGCAGCCGAAACTCGAGCTCAGCGACTAGTCATGTTATCTCACTCAATCTTGGTTTGGTCCACTGTTACCGGTAACCCATTAATGACATCACTAAATATCCATACCCTAGACAGGATTCGAACTCGGGACCCGTTGATCTTATGTCTAACATGTAAGCGTTAATCCACTGAGTTAGTTTTTAATGCATTATTCTCTTTTTCCAATAATTTTCAAAAAATAACTGACCATTTTTTTCATTGTTACTGTCAGTAATCTTTATTTCATATAAGGACTGTTTCGTTGTCTATCTAATGATACATGGAATTCATATTAACATACAAGAGAAAGTGTGCGAAAACAAGCTTCATTAATAAAATATGTTAAAAGTTAATACTCAGAAGATTGTACGATAATTACGCAAGGTGCAGTACTTAACTCTAATGCTATAATATTTGCTCATTATTTTTCTGTATTCTGCAAATATATGCTCTTGCTATAATTCGTGGTTTACTTCATTTAATTAACTAGGAGATGCTCTCCTTAGGGAAATCTTACAGTGAGGACTTGTTTGTGGATATACAACATTTATAAAAAGTTCCCATTAAAATCAAGTAGTGTAAGATCGGGTTATCTAGGTGGTTGACGAACTAGAATTATTTCCACATCTTTCAGTTTTTGATTTTTATCTTGATTTCATTTAATCAAATGGGTATATTATAACCTGACCAGTTTTACTAATCATCATAGAAGAAAAAAGTGTGTACAGAAATCCGTTTCATAACACATTGAATTCAAATATCAAGTAAAAAAGTCTGTAAGTCTGTAAGTCTGTATATATATGTGTATGTATGTATACAGTGTGTCCCAGGATAGATGTAACAAGAGGTGTAATGGACCAGAAATTTTGGAATTTTGGAATGGTATTTGGGGATTGAGTCCTGCTTGTTGTAAAACTAAAGTATACCAAAAATTACTTGATTTGGTGTTCTACAGGGCGTTTTATAAGCAAAGTTGTAAGAATCACCACTAATAAAGTACCTTTATTTTTCAAAATATGAAAAAATTCCACTAAGAAAAGTTATTTAGAATGCAATTTTATACCTCTATACCAAATTTCAGGAATATAAAATTATTTTTTTTAAACTTCCCATTTTTTGCGAATTAAGAGTTGAATTCATATTTAAAGTTGTATAGGAGCAAATGTAAATCATCTCAAAAAGTAGGCTATTGGTAAATAAAAAATTGAATATACGAGATGTAAGAAGATATAACGTTGATCGAACTAATTGTAAAACAAGAAACAATTACTAACAGACGATTAATGAGATTTAAAAATTGTAACAAGTAATAAATGTCAAAAATATAACATATTCACAAACAAATTAATTATTGACCAATACAAAACAATGTTTACACTTTTTTTTTTATTCGACGTAGCTACCACCTACATCCACACACATTTCGATCCTTCGCCTGAAGTCCTTAAAACTGTTTCGAATATGATCTAACGGTATGGAGTTTACGGCATTTCTAATTCTCTTTTTCAATACTGCTACATCGTTAGGAAGCGGATCAGCGTAAACCAAATGCTTGAGGCGACCCCATAAAAAGAAATCCAATATTGATAGGTCTGGGGATCTCGCCGGCCACTTGATCGGTCCATTCCCGGCAATCCAATTTTTTAAAGGCATATCTCTTAAAATATTTAAATGTTCTTCAGAAAATCTTTCAAGAAGCTGTAAATAAGTGTGCTGGTTTAACCTTCCCTCAATGAAATAAGGTCCAATAACTCCAACGTGATAAGAAACGGCACACCACACATTCACTTTTTTATAATATTGTCTTCTACAATGAATTCTAAAATTTGGATTTTCAGAAGCCCAAAACCGACAATTCTGAGATGAAACAACACCATTGGTTGTGAATGTGGATTCATCTGAGAAAATTATGAAATGATGAAAAAATCTCTCTTCCATGATTTTTTCTCCAATGGTCAAACAAAAATCCAACCTACGGCCGTCATCTCCCTCTTCAAGCGTATGTTTATAACTTGTTTTATATGCCCTAATTTTCTTTGCCTTGTAAATTCTTTGGAGTTCAGACTTGCTAATATTAATAAGAGCTGATCTCTCTCTTAGTGGCATCCTAGGATTTTCTATAACAGAGGAATGAGCTATAATAGCCCCAATATTGTCTTCATCATATGCTTTTATTTTTCTTTTCATGTTAAGAACACTACCAGTAGCCAGAAACTGTTTAATTATTCTCATAGCCTGAGTACGTGACAAAGTAGTGTTTGGAAATTTCAAATTAAATTGGCTTACCTAGCGAGTTTTCACCACCAATTCCGTAGCATTGCACAATATAAATTTTTTCACGCACCGTGAGTACCATTTTCACTTAATTACTTCCACATCCAGTGGTATAAGTATAATAACGACAAAAAAATTTTTAAAAATTTTTATTGTTCAAATAGGCTTAGAATGTCACGAAACGTCGAGATTTTAAGTTTGAGCGAAAAAAAAAATTCTGCCTGTCGGTCTGTCTGTAACTTTTCTTGTGCGCACGTTTACTCTGGAACTGTTTAAGATATTGACTTAAAATTTGGTACACATATGTACTTTAACGAGATCTAGAACTAGATTATATTTTGATCTTGTTCCGTCGAAGGGTTGGGGGGTAAATTGGGTTAAATTTGGGGAAAATAGGTAAATCAAGCAGCTCAGAGTCCATAAAATTGGTATTTAGTATATACAAGAGAAACTAAAATCTCAAAAAAAAAATTGGCATTAGCCACCCCCCATTACCACCTCCACCCCATTATTAAGGGGATGAAAAAAAATGTGATTTATTGTGTGTACAAGAACCAGACACCTCAACATGTTTTTTTACTTCATCCACCCTCACTACCACCCCCTATCACCACCCCCGCTACCGATGTGGGATTTTTGGGGTAGAGGTTTTCAAATATTATATTATTAAAGTTCCATAAACAATTATTTCCACATACAAAATTTTTTCGTTGTGAGTGACTTGGATAAAAAATGTGGATGTGGAAGTAGTGATTCCTTGGCAGCGGTTTTCTTTATGCTTGGTTCGTCAATTTGAAACAGAAATTAAGGATAATATTGACTACGTTTGACAAATATGTCAATAATAAATGATAAATGTATCCACTGCTTTTCTCATAGCCTACTTTTAGCTTCTACATAACTTTAAATATTAATTCACAAAAAATAATTTCTATGCAGTTTTAATTGAATGGTTCAAAATAAAATACTAACTTATTGAAAAAATGGGAAGTTTCAAAAAAATAATTTTATATTCCTGAAATTTGGTATAGAGGTATAAAATTGCATTCTAAATAACTTTTTTTAGTGGAATTTTTTCATATTAAAAATAAAGGTACTTTATTAGCGGTGATTTTTACAACTTTGCTTATAAAACACCCTGTAGAACATCAAATCAAGTCATTTTTGGTATACTTTAGTTTTACGACAAGCAGGACTCAATCCCCAAATACCATTCCAAAATTCCAAAATTTTTGGTCCATTACACCTCTTGTTACATCTATCCTGGGACACACTGTATATGTGTGGACAGTTTCTTGTAAACACGATAACTTCTGTTAGACACAAGATTTCTGTTGCAAATTTTGAGCATATGTAAAGTAACATGTTAGAATTCCTTATTGAAATTAGGTAATATCCGTCAAACAGGGCAGTTGTCAGAGGCGTGTAAATTCTCACCATTTATACAGGGTGATCTTCCATGACATGCGGAAAATTTATTTGTAGATTGTCCCCACCGAAAGGAGTTTAAAAAATGAAGTACACCATTTTATTTTCCGCATGTCATGGTAAATCACCCTGTATAAACTATAGTTATTATAACTTTGGAGCAAAATGTTATTAAGGCTTTTGATTCAACACACAAATATATGACGATGCACAAGATATCTAAGCCCCAATATACAACGTTTTTCTCCGAACCGAACCCAATTTATGTAGATTGGATGATATTTCAATTTTACTTTAAAATATTATTAATGTGTCTTTAATACGACTATTTCGAAACCAATATAAATTGTATTCGGACATTGCCAATTGCGAATATCTATTAAGTACGATAACTTCGGTTGGAATTTTTATTTCAGATTTGGAACAAATAGTATGAAACTGCGTGATAATCATACAGGGTGATCGTCAGAGGCGTGTAAACTATCGTGTTTTATATATTGCGCTTTATTATAATTTTAGAGCAAAATATTACAAATGTTTCTGATTAAGAATATAAAAATACAAAGTTATACTCTACATGTAAAATGTAATATATCTTACTACTCTAGAGAGTGTCTCGTAAGAGGACATAATAAGCATGTGTTACTAGAGTCATTATAAGGAATTTATATAATTATTACTAATTCTTTAAATTACATTTACCTGCGAACATAGACTGAGATAACTTTAGAAGCAGATATTTTTCTTTGATTATTTAACATTAAAAAAATTGTAAAATCACTTTTAAAACAAAAATGTATATTCATTCAAAACGGTCAGAGTTCTTTTTCAGGTTAACACAAGCTTAAACATATAATATTAGACGTTTGATATTTTATCATTTGTTAGGAGATGAGAATAAATTATATAATTATAGCCAGACAGAGATTGTTCTATTTATAAAATGCAACATCATCGTCTCAGAAATATAGCCTACTGAAATCTTGATACCTTTGTTTTTATCTATAGTGCCATAGTAATTAGATGTGTCTTATTTGACATTATAAAGTGGAACAATTATACAACGAAACAAAATTGCCTCATATTAGATTGGTAGATGACATAAATACTATATCAATTTTAAATAAAAACATGATCTATCTTATTACTTTAGAGGATGTCTCGTAAGAGGACATAAAGCTCCAATGTAGGCCAAAATATAGGGATTTAACGAAATTTTGGAAATATGTCCCTCCAAATTATCCACTGAAATCCACAGTATTTTCAAAATTATTTAACTTACAATATTCCAATTACTTCCACATCCAGTGGAAAGTGAAAGGTATAGTAATGCAGAAAAAACATTTTGAAAATTTTTATTGTTGAAATAGGCTTACAATGTCATGAAACGTCGAGATTTTAAGTTCGAGCAAGAAAAAAAATCTGTCTATCGGTCTGTCATTCTGTTGGTGTGTGTGTAATTTTTTTTGTGCGCACGATTACTCTGGAACCGTGTAAGATATTAACTTGAAATTTGGTACACGTTTGTATTTTAATGAGATCTGGAACTTATATTTTGATCTTATTCCATTGAAGGGTTGGGGGTTAATTTGGGGTAAAAGGGGGGTAAATAGGTAAATCAAGCAAGTAAGAGTCCATAAAATTGGTATTTTGCATATATAAGAGAATCTAGGTCTCAAAAATGTTTTTTGGCATTAGCCAGCTCTGTTGCCGTTATTGAAAGAAAAGCTTTTATCGAATTATTGAAGGGGGTCAAAAAAATAAAATTGTGATTTAGTGTGTGTACAAGAACCAAAAACCTCAAATTTTTTTTTTACTTCATCCACCACCCCCTACTCCCCACCCTCCGCTTCCACTACTGATGTGGCTTTCGTTTTATGGGTATTTGAGGTAGACGAATTCAAATATTATATTATCATAGTTCCATAAACCAATTTTTCTCATTGTGAGACTTGGATGGAAAAACTGGATGTGAAAGTAGTGATTTCTTGGGCAGCGGTTTTTTTTATAAAATTTCGACACGTTATAAACCTTGATGACAAACCGAAGTACTACAAGGTGTTTACTTACTCCCTTAGAATTTTACGGAACTTGTTGACAACAAATTGGAAAAGTTTTATATTAGGTTACGCATTTGGTTTTGAAACTTTTTCAATTCTGACAATTTTTATAAATATTGATAGTTGTTGAGAAAGACGCAATAACTTATAAACTTGCCGTTACCCTTCTAGCATTCAAAACATTGATTGTTATTTATATCATACGTTGACGTTATTGTTTCCCACTGGATCAATAGCTGTCGTTCATTCTAGATGAATAACTTTCATGTTTTTAACGGTACCTTTGTAAGATCGCTACTAAAAACTGAATGTCTTATCACGTGATTGATTTTCATTCATTCTCAATCAAGTAAATTGTAAATTTTCGTTCAAAATGAACACATGGAATCTCAAAATTGAGATAAATATATGAAAGATATGTTTTACCGGAAATATAGCTTTGCATTATAATTACATATGTGTACTTGTTTATTTCATATCGAATAAGTTTCTAACTATTACTCTTTGTGCACATTATACATACAAAATCTCTAGTTATACCATACATGTCACGTAAGGGACACATCCCCCAGACGATGATTAATCTCAACTGCATACAGGATGTTAATGAATCTATGTTACAAACTTCGGGTGCCGATTCCTGTCGATATTCCTGTATTATTGGAGATGGGGACACCTAAACACTTGGTATTTATTATCCGCCGATTATATGAAGAAAACTCTGCTTTGGTGAAAGTAGACAGCACTAACTCCGATAAATGTAAAGTCGGCAAAAGCATCAGACGGGGCTGTGTTCTGTCACAAATTAATTTTAACATCTATAGTGAACACAGTGACAGATGCTGAAGGACTGTCATGGTGGAGTAGCTAATGACGGAACTAAGATTACTTAAGATTTGCAGATGATTCCACATTAGTTGCAGCAAGCGATGATGAGCTCATACACCTGTTGGACAGGCTTCAGACAACAAGCTCTGAATATGGCCTCAATGTAAACTACAACAAACTGAAAATTATGATTGTAGATCGAGCAAATGATAACCACCCAGGCGACTGTGGGGTAACAAAAAAGATGGTACCTATACCTTGTATTGAATATCTTGGCGCCCTTGTGGACAATACTGGCGACTGCGAATATGAGATTTGGTGAATAATACAGATGGTAAGATCGGCAACTTGCCAGTTGACCAAAAGCGTGACAATATTACAAGGCGCACAAAGATGGGACTTGCTAACGTTCTAGTTTCCTCCATCTTTCTTTACGCCTCTGAGATATGGACTATTAGGGAAGCAGACAGACGGTGTATTGGTTCTTTCGTTTCTTACCAATTTCCAGGACAGCCCATCGCACTAATCGATTCTCTAAGAAATACCTCCCCAAAACCGACTCTCCAGCACCGCATTCTCTCGAATCCTCTCATTTTTTCACCACATCAACCAGAGCTCAATCGCTTTTCAAAGCGTTGGACTGATGTCACTAAGGAGGAGTTTCAATAAGGCTGTGAGCGATAGATGGCGTGATGCCACCAGGCGTGCTATACATCAAGTGCAGGCTAACTAGAATAATTTTCATGAATCACAAAACGTCTAGCAAGACGTTGTGAATAAGAAGAAGAAGAAGAAGAATTATTGACTATAGGAAAATGTATACGCATATTATAGGTTTCTTAGAAGAGACTGGAATTAAACTGTAGGCTATCTTTGTTACCGTATGTTTTTCCTTATGTTATTTACCCTTCCAACCGTAGTCCTCTCTGTAGTGTCTATTTTAAAATGTCCTGGCAGACCCCAGGACGAGAGGCATGTAACTCTGTTATATCCATTTTCGTCATCTTCTATATACTACGGAAGTCTACCCTACCTATACGTGCCCCCCCGATCCTTGAAGATTAAAGCCTAATGAACAATTTTAGACATGTCCCCCAAAAAAAACTCACTGTACTTTCAAAATGGCGTCCATGTTTATATAATAAGTTTTTGCAAATATTGTTTTTGTCATTTAACACAAAAACTAAAAAACGATATTTCGATAGAGTTACCATTTTCCAGATAAATGTTTCAGCCCTTAAAATAAAACATATAAATTCAATATAAAACGTAACATCGAATATTTCTTCCAAGTCTTCTTCCTCTATTGCTTCATTCATATGATATCGTTATCATCCTCACTTTCGTCTATTATAATTTGATTTGGAATCATCTCCTGAAGAACTTCAGTAAGCGATTGAGGTAGTATTTTATCTGCTGAACACCAAAGAGATTCTCCATTTTCTTGCTATTCATAATCATTCCCAGGCTTTGGAATATTGTGAATACCTTCTTCGGCTAATCGTCAAATACACGTTTGGTAAACACTCCTGTTAATGTGCTCGATAAGACAAGCTCTTGATGGTGAAATTGAAGAAAAATCAATTTTAGTGTCAATCGATAAAGACAAATCTTTATCACCACGCCAGCGCATTTCTTTGATTCATATATGGCACTTGTAAACGCCTTCAATGATGCGACTAATTTATCATCGATATTCCAGCTGCTCCCCAAATCTTGAAATGTTCGGATATATTTGATATATTTGGGAGAAAGTAACAATTTTAGGTTTTTCCCTTAAAGGCGCTGACTGAGTCGCATCCAGTAAATGAAGGAAGGCCCAGTAATGCCGAACATTTTTGATGTTCGTACTCTTCTGCTAATGCGGATATGTTAAAAACTTTCCGCACAAAAAATATTTTGAACAGAATTGCCTACAATTTTGCTTTAATGCAATGTTTTATAGGAGTTACCGTTTTCGAGATAAATGTTTGCAAATTATAACATTATTATTATTATTATTAATTTTTTTCAGTTTATTTTATTTTTTGTTATGTCAATAATATAAACTTATATTATACGCCTTACAACAATTATTGTCACAGTTATATCCTCTAAATGATTTACCGATATATGAATTTCCATGTTTTCTTAATTTTGGGCTCATTTATCTGGAAAATGGTAACTCCTATCAAAATACTGTACAGGAACAAAATTGTAGAAAATTTTATGCACGTTGTTTTTTGTGAAAAAAGTTTTTGTCCATCTTATGACAAAAATAACATTGGCGACATTTTTTTTTTAACATATGGCCGCCATTTTGAAAGTACAGTCAGTTTCTTTTTTGGAGACATCTAAAATTGTTCCTTAGGCTTTAATCTTTATGAAAAACATTGTCCCCTAGGATGGGGGGGGGACGTACAGCTAGGGTGGGCTCCCCGACTAATATATATTCTCATCTCTCTCGAGTTAGGTTAGACATAGATATAGGATATTTTCTCACACTTATCCACAGTAGTCAAGCATGTATGAGCAATAAATTAATTTAAAATTTTAACTGACTTAAAAATTGCGGCTGACAGTATGGTCCTTGACCGAACGCCATAAAAAAGAGAAGAAGAATAATATTCACACTTCTTATATACTTCTTGTTCAATATGAGCACATTAAAAAGAAAGAGAAAATATACATATTTTAGATTTAAGTTAATACATCTAAATTAGAATTCATATCCTGCAATTTTCATTTGTAACAGAATTTTTAAATCTTAGTGTTTCGCCCTGTACGTACGATAACAGTCCGTTTAATATCTTCAGCAAAGTGTTTAATTTCTTTAAAGTCCACATTTATAACTCACTTATTTTTTTAATCATTTGGTTCTATTGTATTTGGTGATTTAACGCTAGAGAAAATTGTATTGTTTACAAGAATATGAAACGCTTTTTATTTCGTCCATTGTCTCTAAGTGGCGCATTCGCCAATTTCTTGAATTTATCGGAATCTTTTTTAACTGTTTTAAGAAGTCGAACTGTTCTTATATAATTGGTTATTACTCATGACTGTTAAACAGCACAAACAAAGAGGAAGGGTAAGAGAAGATATTTCAAATACCGCTTTTGATCTTGGCGTCGCTAATTGGTTTATCTTGAACAGGTGTCCCTTGAACTGGATTTGGCACGCACGAAATTTGTTATCGACCAGAGCCCGGATCATAGCGATAAATCTCATCAAACACAGGGTGGGCTCTAGGCGATGTGTCACCGCGTAAACATTTTTACGGACATATGACACATTATCTTACCTTATACACTCTCACGAAGAAGGTTTCAAGTATTGGTTGATGTAATATTAATACATATATGCATTTTTAATTACCAACCAAGTCTATTATTAATATCTGTTCTAAATGTTTCGGAATTAAAGTTTGGCACCTTTCATTAAAAATCCATTTATGCTGTGAGAAATATCGTTCAACGTCGACCGATATAACTGGCGCGTATTTATTATATTAGGACATTCCACATTTATATCTTGTGTAGGAAATAAGTTTACCTCTTCACCGATTAAGAAATCCAATATACCTGGGGCCATCCATATTAGTATGGCGTCGGTTCACACCACCCCTGCCACCCCATGTCTCCGGTCAACAACACTTCATTCCCAGTCAATCAGAGGCCAGCACCCTCCCGTGAACGTTTATGAGCATACAGACCTGTAATTTCACTGATACTGCTTTTTACAGGTCTGTAGTTTTATCGAATCAGCTTTTAACATGTCTATACTTTTAAATTAAAAGTATAGACATGTTAAAAGCTGTAGCATTAAAAGTTTTAATGCTACAACTTTTACAGGTCTGTTTGTTCATGAACGTTTATAGAAATGCAGCCCCCCCCGTATGGGGAGTTATTGGATACTGAGTTTAGAGACCCGGGTTTCCGAGGGGCCCATAGCGGGGGCTCGCCAGAGATCTTGAGATCTTTTTTTCAAGTTTCTATGTAAAAATGTATGTTGACACAGTTTTTTTTAACAATAAAATACTTTTCGTCAAATAAAAAGACATAAATTAGGAAATTGTTCGACATAAAAAACTCTCATATTAAGTTTTATCATTTCCTATTAAAAGCGATTATCAATAAATTTTACTGCCAGAATAAAACTTTCATAGTTATAATTTCTCTAATAATATATTTTTTTACTTAGACACATTAGTAATTTGAATAGAATAGAATAGAATAGTTTATTTGTTTCGTTTTTAACAACCCTCAGTGGGTATAGAACATGTCATTAAGTTTACAAAACAAAGTAACTTATTGTCTATAAGGAGTACATAATATAAAAACATAAAAACATATAAAACATGTAAAGTGTATATAGTACAAGAAAAAACAAAAACATATAAAATATCCACTCTTAGTGTTGACCATATACGTAAACACGATATAACAACTATACAATAGACTGTTTTACAGTCATTATATCATTTCGCTAATAAAATATTCGTTCATATTATAAAATGGATTGTCCAATAGATATTCTTTCACGTTTTTCAACAAATTCCTCCCGTCAAACTTCTTTTTTGTAAGAGTATTTTATTCCAAATTTTAATTAGGTTGTTATGCATATTTTTTTGAATGAAGCTTGTCAGGTAAAAGGTTCTCTTTTGTTTTTGTGTTATAATTATGTGCCCTTTGGTTATCTATAAATTAGCCCTCTGGACTACAAATTTTATTGCCTCGTACACATATAAGGCAGTTGTTGTGAGTAAGCGATTTGCTTTGAAAATTGGTCGGCAACTTTCTGTTTCTTCCGTCCTAAAAATAGTTCTTACGCATCTCTTTTGTAAAATCAGTACTCTCCGTGCGTCAACTGAGTTTCCCCAAAATAAAATCCCGTATCGAATCTTAGATACGATATATGCATGGTACAAGTTTAGAGCTGCTATGATACCTACACTATCATTCAAAATTTTTAAGGCATAGCAATACTTTGATATGTCTAATACGAGAGTATCAATGTGTGCTTTATAGTCAAGTTTTTGATCTATTTTGATTCCCAAAAATGAAACTGTATTTACAGTTTCTATCGGCGAACCATTTACATTAAGTTCCATTCTGTGGTTGCCTCTAACACCAAAATTTAAGATTTGTGTCTTATCTGCATTCATTAATAAATTATTTTCTGAAAACCAAGTTTGGAGCATTTCCATAGTATTTGTAATTTCCATACTGGCGGCTTTCCTGCTGTTTTCACTGAGAATGACGGAGGTATCATCGGCATATAAAATGATATCATGTTGAACAATTGCTGGTATTTCGTTAGTATATAAGATATACAACAGAGGACCAAGGATTGAACCTTGTGGCACACCTTTCTTAATGTATATAGTTCTAGATTTAATTAAATTACCGTCATTATCTCTTTCCACCACAGACTGCCTTCTATTGGACAAATACGATTTGATGAGATTTTTTGCCACTCCTCTGATACCATACTTTTCCAGCTTCTCGACCATAATGTCGTGATCCACACTGTCAAATGCCTTCGAAAGGTCTAAACAAACAGCTAACGTATGTTTATTCCCATTCATTGAGTCTAGCACTTTTACTAAAGCCTGATAAATAGCTTTTGTTGTTGATCGATCTCTACGAAAACCATATTGACAATCCGTGATCTCCCCGTTACCATCGAGAAAGCTTATTAATCTTTCATATGTAATCTTTTCAAATATCTTGCTGATATTTGACAAGAGAGAGACAGGTCTGTAATTTTTAAGTTCATCTTTTTTACCTTTGTTCTTATAAATTGCTCTTACATGCGCCATTTTCAAACTGTCCGGGTATACACCCGTTAGGAAGCAGAGGTTTATTATATGTGCTATGGGAACCGAAATAAGATCTGCCACTTTTCTTAGGAGTGAAATTGGAATTTCATCCTCCCCAACAGAGCTCTTATTTTTTAAGTTTTTGATACACTCGTATACCTCACTCATTGCTTTCCGTAATCTTTGTGAGATCTACCTCAGAAGAATTATTCGTGTCTTGACATGCATTGGCAAAAAAGTTGTTTACTTTGTCTAACAATTCATTATGATTTTTAAGTTCATCGTAATTATCTAATATGCTGTTTTTTGAATTATCCGTCCCTGTAACTTTCTTTATTAAAGACCAAGTTGCTTTCGCTTTGTTTTTAGAGGTTAAAATATATTCAGTATTATTTAGCTTTTTTGCTCAATTAATAACTTTCTTTAGGATGTAAGAATATTTTTTGAAGTAATCCTCACTTACCTCTCCCGATATCTTTAGTCTGTAAAGCATTCGTTTTCGTACGCATCATGTTTTTATGCCTCTCGTCATCCATGGTTTTGATATACTTTGGTGATTTTGAGTCTTTTTTGGTCTAATAATTATATCCATTACCTCCTTAATTTTCTTAATAAAAATATTGTACGATAAATCTACCTGGTCTATTTCTAGGACTCTTTCCCACTACTCTGACTGTAGTTCAATATAATATTGGTCAAGTTTTATTTTTGAGAAAATTATTTTTTTGGTCAGTCCTTCTTTTGGTTTTCGGCTTTGTTATTTATGATAATTATACCAATTGTTAATAGTCTTTAATATGTATTATTTAACAATAATAAACTTAATTATACTTTTTGGTCGAACACCGAGTATCGTGAGTTGTCCGTTGTCGACAATGAAAAATGACGAATTCATTGCAACTACTCATTCACTATCGTCGGGTGAAATTAAGTTATAAGCATCACATCACAGGATAAAACGTACCACATTCTAAGCAGTAATTGTAAAATACATGTTAACTCGCAATAAGAAAATTTTACTGTGTAGTCTCTGCATAGTTATGATGACCAGTAGCTCATGTACTTTAATTCGATACTTTCGCTATATAATTCATCGTTACCTGTTGTCTATGGATATGTTTACAAATCTATATCCGAGTGAACTGAATCTTATAACGGTGGTATTAGGTTCTTGCAGTGATTGAAATTTTTATTCTCACAGAATACCCGTGAACAGATTTCTGAGGAGAATGCCCTAAAGTCTTGACTAGTATTTAATTCTCTACGTATCACAGTGGGTTATTCTGGAAAAAAATTTTCGATGCTGATACAGTTTTTTAATGGCGTCACGAAATGCAACTAGCCTGTTTTAATAGATAGAAAGATTCTGAAGTGCCATCTAATAGATTCGTTTTTAAAACATATTGTTTAATAATAGCCGCACGGTGTTGAGAATATCAAACACTTAAAATTACTAGATGGTTTAATAACAGTTCCTCATATGGCAGATGCAATGGTCAACTAGAGAACAGCGGAGCACAACGTACACTTCTGTGCAATAAAATCCCGTACACTTGAAAAATCAAGCAATCCAGTTTTTATTAATATTGAGTGGGGTGAATCAGTCTTTTTGGAATTTAGATTTCTTATTATCATATAGGTTATAAAAAAGTGACATTGATTGTGAAATGTCATAAGTAAGGTATTTGGAAAAATGTTAATGATTTATAGTCCAATCAATGAATGCCCAAAAGGGGATTGTAGAGAACATTTAGGAGGTGAGAATTTTCCTCTTCAGGGATGTGTTGAGTGTAGTTAGGAGGTAAAAATACTAAAAGTCCCCGCCCCTAGCACCGCCGCTTCATAGGGGGTCTGGAAAGGTTCCTTTTTTCGATTCTTCGCTTATAACTCGGAAACGATGCGTCGTATGGAAAAAGATAATCTATGCAAAATCAAACGTGATTAAATTTTCCACAAGAATGTTTATATTCACTTTCTTCCTATGTGTTATAGTTTACGAGATACTCGGCAGCGAAAATCGATGATTAATAAAAAAAATCAATTATGTACCTTGAATATTTCTATCCAAACGGGTTACCGTGGTCTGCTAGTACATCACAGTCATAAAACCAGTGGCGGCTGGTGAAATTTCAATATTTTTTTTCTCGTCTGTGGCGCATGGGACCCATACGAAACTTGGGAAATAACATCTAGAGAAGCACTTCTCTAATGACCCCTAAAAAATTTTGAAAAAGCAGTTTGCGAAAAAATTTTTGAAAATTCGCTAGCCTCCCCTGGGTCTAGGGACCCCTGTTTACTTTTATTTTTTTTTGTCATATGCATTTGACTTTTCATAAAAATGCATCGACAGATTTTGGAGTTTGTGAAAATATTTTCATTACTAACTGAGATACAACGAATTGAAATATTGTAATTTGTTAAATTGTAAATTACAAAATTTCAGTTCATTGTATTTCAGTTAGTAATGAAAATATTTTCACAAACTCTAAAATCTGTCGATGCATTTTTATGAAAAGTCAAATGCATATGACAAAAAAAAATAAAAGTAAACAGGGGTCCCTAGACCCAGGGGAGGCTAGCAAATTTTCAAAAATTTTTTCGCAAACTGCTTTTTCAAAATTTTTTAGGGGTCATTAGAGAAGTGCTTCTCTAGATGTTATTTCCCAAATTTCGTATGGGTCCCATGCGCCACAGACGAGAAAAAAAATATTGAAATTTCACCAGCCGCCGCTGCATAAAACAATCTTTATTTTCTAACACTCGACGTATTTACTAACGTAATATTTTGTCGAAATCTATACATTTCCTTAAATATACAGTGTGACTCACTTAAAATGAAGATACCCTTATAACTTTTTTATTTTGTTTCCGATTTGAATCAAATTTTACTCAAATATAGAACAAATTAGAATCTACTTATGACCAGAAAGACATTTGGCTGCTACAAAGGCTGCTGCTTGCGGTACTTATTACCATTCTCATTTCCGGGCTTAGGTTATAGTTATTAATTTTTTGGAGTTTCTCTGTTTCTGCTATTATCATTCAATCAAAAGGAACGTATAGTATCGTTCATACCATTAAATTACTTCCACATCCAGTAAAAGTACAGTAACGACAAAAAAATTTAAAAAATTTTTTATTGTTCAAATAGGCTTAGAATGTCATGAAACGTCGAGATTTTAAGTTTGAGCAAAAAAATGTTCTGTCTGTCGGTCTGTCTAACTTTTTTGTGCGCACGATTACTGTGGAACCGTTTAAGATACTGACTTTTCTTGGTACACGTATGTATTTTAACGAGATCTGAAACTAAATTATATTTTCATCTTATTCCCAGGCCCGCGCCTAACGGGCGTGCGATGCGTGCACCGCACGCGGGCTCATGCTTCTGGGAGCGCAAAATTACTGCACAATAAAAATGACTGAACGCCCCACAATATAGTGCAAGGGGCGCCGAATGAAGACTTGCACACGGGCGCGGGCCTGCTTATTCCGTTGAAGAGTTGGGGGGGGGGGGGGGGTAAATGGGGTAAATTGGGGTTAGTGGGGGTAAATGGGTAAATCAAGCAGGTAGGAGTAAATAAAATTGGTATTTAGTATATACAAGAGAAGCTAATGTCTCAAAAAAAATTTTGCCATTAGCCACCTCATTATAAAAGGGGGTGAAAAAAAATTGTTATTTAGTGTGTGTGTGTACAAGAACCAAAGGCCTCAAAATCTTTTTTTACTTCATTTATCCCCATTACCACCCCCTATCACTACCCCCATCCCACTATCGATGTGGGATATCGTTTTATGGGTAGACGATTTCAAATATTATATTATTAAAGTTCCATAAACAATTATTTCCACATACAACATTTCTTCGTTGTGAGAAACTTGAGTAGCAAATCTGGATGTGGAAGTAGTGATTCCTTGGGTAGCGGTTTTTTAATGTGTATTAATGTACGAGGACTAGAGTAAAGAATGTATATAAATGTATAATGAAGTCGTATATTCTAAAATACTCAAAATATTTAAAAAAATGCCACAAATTCAGGACGAGTCCTGTTCACTTACAGGGTAATATATACTAACAAATCGCTTCTGGCAGACCACACACACACATAAAGATAAATTGCGCTGAAAAAAATGTTGGGATTAAAGAAATTGTATAAAAGTAATGAAAAAAAGATCATGGAAATATACGAGGCAGTTCAAAAATAAAATAAGTTTCAAAATCACCATAATTTCTGGTGATCCACTTCAAATGTGTGGGAGTTACTATTTCTGCCCTCCTAAGCCAAAAAGACGTATCTCAAGGTTTCACTGTTTTGAGATATAAGGCATGTTTTGAATTTTCGAAATCGCGTCAATATTTTCAAATATTTACTAATATTCTTTTTTGTAGTTGTACTAATGTAGAGGTTAATAGTGGTGTAGTTATGAATTTATATTAATTAGGTTACTATTTTTTTTTTACAATGAAATACGTCTAATTGGCTAAATCGCTTAGGTTTTCTCATATTTTTTTTAGATGCGTCAAACTTTGTTAGCACTTTAAAAATACTTAACGATTGAAATACGTTTATTTCGCTATGGAAATATATAGAAAATAGCTCCAGCTATCCTAAGATATAAAAATATGCATTTCGGCCAAAACTTGAGATACGTCTTTTTGGCTTAGGACGGCAGATTTGCTCACTTACGTTGTATTAATTTTTCGCATGTTGCATACTATTTTTGTGATTTATTAATTATTATGCATCTCTGTATAAATTGACGAAACCTTCTCTGCTCTTATAACAGTCTTTATGGCAAGTTTACCTTTTCTATGTTCTATTCTATTTCTATCGAATTCAATCACCAATCACAATCTCTAGTAACATTGTAATCAATACTTTTGGTCTCTCGTCCATACTTTTTAGACTTTAGCAATCTGAGTATATAATCCCAGTTGGTAATAATACCATTCTGAAGATTGCGAGAGAATTTGTTCATTGAATCATTAATTAGAGAAGAGCAATCTTTTACAGTTTTACGATGATAAATTAAACAAGTACGAGAGCAGCGTTATTCTCTGTTGCACAATTAGATGTTCTTCATAAACAATTTGACCTACTCTCCGTTATTTTACTCCTTGAATATATCGTAAATATTAATTTTAACTGTAGAGTCTTTATTTAAAGGTCGTGGTTAGAGTAATTATGGTGTTCCTAATGTAATAAAATGATTTGTCATAATAAAGCTTTTTTTAAATTAAACTATTTAACAATAATTTAATGCCATCCATATAAGCAATGAAACGGACATAAACAATTAAATACAAATATATGAAATAATTACGATATTTTGTTCATCACTTCGTCTAAAAAATAGGATTTCAGCAACCTTAACATTTTAGATCCTAGGAATTTGAGAGAATAGGAACTCGATATGTATGTTGTTCATCCACGCGCATCAAAAGTGCCGACGTTAATTAATTTCGATATAAAAATGGACAATTAGTGCCTTTAATGACTTGCGTAAACAAATATTTTACCCCGTACACACAGTATAGTTGGGAATCACGAGCCACAAATTCGATCATAGGGTGTGCACTTGCAGATATAGTTTTGATAAATTACGTACGTTATCTGGAATGGACCTAAATGCTTAAAAAATTGTTTTTCGAATAATTTTTGAATGATTAAAAATTTCATAATTTTATGCTTAGGTACACCGCATTTTGAGGCTTAGTTTCAACATGGTTTTTAAACCAATAGAAAGCTTAATTTTTCTAAATTCAGATCCTACCATTTAGTTTCGAAATTGTTGTTAACAAATGCTATAGCATTTGTTTAAACAATGCGTATCCGAAAAGTGCAGTGGAAATGTCATCATCGAGGCATTTTTAAAACTATTGCAGATAGATGCATAGGTACTTCTATAAAATTTGTAGAATAGAATGAAGAAGGTTTTGATGAAAAAATTATTTGTATTCGATTAAATTCAATTCAAAAAAGATTTATTTCTAATTGGCAGATACATTTATGCGCTTGGTCAGAGTCCGGCTTAGAGCCGACCGCACAACCACGGCGCGCAGCGTTGTGGTGTATGTGCGGTCGGGTGAAGCGGGTCTGATTTAGCTAGAACGACACGGTATTGGGTTGTGTTAGAACTCCTGCTTAATTAAGAATAAAAGCTTAAATCTAACAATTTCTTTTTATATAACTAAAGGGTTTTAAAATACTTGAGGGCTACACTTGTTAGTTTTTGTTTTACGCGAGCACATCGCGCATTGTTTAAAAAAGTCTGGCTACTGGTACGGGGAAAACTCAACGAAAAAACCCGTTCAAACTAGGAACGTCCTTCGTCTCGTGGTCAGACTGCCTCCGGAAAGGTAGGGTGGAAGAAAAGTTGTGATTTAAAAAGTTTGGATTTTCAAGAGGTTATTGGTCGAGAGGGGATTTTGAAAAGGAACAAAAAAAGACAAAAGAACAAAAATTAACAAAAAGGAGATGAATAGAGGAAATGGAAAGGGGTTTGAGAGTAAAAGATGGTGAAAAGTAAAACGTGGTGAAAGGGAAATTGTGGTATAGGAAAGTGAGGCTAGGGAAGTTGCCGAAAGATAGGCAACGCCTGGTATGGTAGGGGGTGTCTTATATTGAAAAGTATGGCATTAGGCTGTCTGATTCGTGTTATATCGCGGGTTAGCGGACTATCGCCCAGCTTGAATTGATAGAATTTCTCTGACATTTCCTGGACGAAGTCCGCTAGTGGGGTTATGTCGTGGCAACGTGCGTAGAGATCCGTGACTTGCACTGTGATTGCAAAATGTTTATAAAATTTTCTAATGATTATTACTCATACATAAATGTCAGTTAAGTTATTTGTCACTTTAAAGTCTTGTACTTTAATAGAATTGGCTGAGGCGTTTGACACTTGTAATGCTACAGAGCGTTGGTTTTTGAAAAATGTTGTTTAAAGTTTTTATACAGGGTGGATTATTAATAATAGGCCACAGTTGAAGTACCCTTCAACTGTGGCCTATTATTAATAATCCACCCTTCTTTGGATTACAATATGAGGATATAACCAAACATGCTTTAGTAAATTGTTGCTGTGGAAAAAAATACAGGGTGTCAAAATTGTAATTTTCTTTTCTTTTTTTTTGCAATATCTCCAGTACCTCTTGATTGATCTCCTCCCAGTTTGGTAAGGAAACATTTTTTAAGATAGGAAACAGTAATTTATGTATCACATCACGCTGGCCCGTGGAGGGCGCCTCATGAGTTATACCTGATGATGAATATTTTTTCTCTTTTTTTTTACGAAACGTAGTGACACTTTTGACTAGAAAATATCATGCAGGAGTCATTTTTACGTAAAAAAAGGTACACTTGGCAGAACTTGATAATTCAAACCGTTTCCGAGATAACTGCAGCATAGATCTCAAGAATTCTTTGAAAATAAACTCAATTTGAAAAGGACAAATTGTATTTATTGAAAAGTGTGTTTTGGTGACTTCTTAGTTCTGTCATTTATGTACACATTTCATTAGTTTGATATTTTGACAAGTTTTAGAATAAAAATTTCGAATTAAAGATTTTCTAAAAGTTTTCTCCGAATTTTCTGAAATTTTTTCAAAATGGTCGCTAACAAGTATTTTCAAAGGCCAAAAAAAATTGAACAGCTAGGTGATGCCATATATTAATAAAAAAGAGAATTTTTGAAAAAAAAATGTAATTGCTTGACAATAACACAATAGCAACTGTTTGTTAAAAAAATGTGATACAGAAATAAACAGAAAATCATTTAAAAGACTGATTAATTCTGTTTCCTAAAAATTTTGATGCAAGTTTTATAGTTTCTAAGATATTCGATATTTAAACTAAATATTTTATGCTATAAAATCTTTCGGATGCCATCTTGCCATCCATAAACTTAAACATCTCCGAAACTATTTATCCTACGTAAATATTAAAGTAAAACAAATTCATTTTCAGTTCATAAGCTCTGTTTTTGATATCTATCATTTTATCGGTTAGTAATATTTATTGAGAGATTTGCTGAGAAAAAAATGCTTTTTTTCGAAAATCTGTTCATAGTTCAAAATGCAATTGCTGTAAACGGACGAAAAATGTTGAGCGTCTATGTTATATGTTAACGAAAACTAGTATATGAGAATACATTTTTTTAATTACTGACTACTTACATTAACAAAATGGCGCCGTTTTCATTAAAAAAAAAACATGGAGGAGTCACATTGTTTCTGTCATAATTTCTCTGTTTTTTATGCTATGAAAGTCGACAAAAAATTATTTGGAAGCCTAGTTAATAGTCCTTTATTTTGATTGTCAGCTTTTTTGACGTAAGTGCCATAATTTCTGAGATGTTCATTTTACAAACGTTCAGACTCATATTTATACTTCCATAACTCCGCAACCATTAATTTTAAAGAAATTAGAAAAATATGAAATTCATCTCCGACTTAGTAGCTTTCTTATTTGTCCCTAGCATGTTTTCGCTGAATGTAATACCTTTCGAGTTATTTGACAAAAATCTTGTTCAAATACCTCCTTTTTAAAGCTAATGTCCTAGTTTTCAAGGCGTTATAATTTAAAGAATATCAATTTAAAAGAAAAGTTGCATAGAACCTTTTCATCTCAAAATTTGATTCTCTTTCAGTTCCAATATATTTTTTTTTTAGAAGCCACCTTCTGAAAATGCATCCACCCCCTATAAATTAGTTCCAGCTGGAATGTTTCTGATTTTGAACGATTAAACATAACAAACATAAAAAAAACATCAAAATCAGCTCTGTTTTTGATGGTATAGAAGTAAAAACCTTAATTAATATCAATATTTACTATTCATGTATAGAGTTTACGTACTCACGAGCTCAAATCTGAGCTTCTGAGCGTGAACAAGAAAATAGGCTGCTTCATGATTCTTAAATTGCATTTCTTGGATTCTCATATTAATTACTTCCCAGAAAATCTTGGAGTTTTCAGTGAAGATCAGAAAGATTCCACCATAACTTCAAGGATTTAGAGCGCCGCTGATACCAAAGCAAGTGGAATAAACATATGATGGCTGATCACTACCGAATGCGCGAGATATACCCAAGAGAGGACGAAAATGTGAAAAACCTCCATTGCACACATCTTTCGAGAATAAGAGAACTCGATATCACAAAAAAAGGGAGTGAATTGTATACGGTATTCACGCGCAGAAGCTCAGATTTGAGCTGATGAGTACTGGATATGAAAAGTAAACATTCCCTGGTGGTGCATTGCCAAATGTCTGCTTGCCCCGCCCGGAACATTACGTTAAAAGATTCCTCGGGCTACAAGGTTATGGAGTTTGGGATTATAAAGTTACAGGATTTAGAGGTTATGGGGTTAATGTCTGCACACTCCGAGTTATGTTTTTGAAGTCAGATGTGTCAAATTCCTATTTTTCGTTATAGAAGCTGGCACGCCCCGATTTATAGGATTGTAGGTATGAGGTTACAATGATATGAGGTTATGGCATTATGAGGTTATGAAGTAAACATTAGTGTGTGAAAGGCGATAACGGGCTTTTTACGAGTGTTTTTTGAAATCAACGATAAAAAATCAGCTAATCTGACAATTCTGGCTTCGTCAAAATACATAAGGATACACTAACCTCTTTTTAAGTTAACTTAGTATTACCACCACAATTCGCTTCCAATGAGTTAATAACGTCTCTATAATCAGGATATCTTCGATTTCTCTTACCAAATTTTTTAACTCTTCCAATAATATTAAAGTTTTAATCAAACTGCACTGTAATGTGTGACATGGAACTTCTCAAGTTATACTTAACACACGTTTGAGTAATAATTTCCAATTTCTACTTTTCTAGTCGCTCTATGGTCCCTAGTTCAAAAGGTACATCGAAGAAAACACTTTTAACTCCCTTTTCACTCCTTTTGAGTCCAATTTCACTATACATCCATCTTATCTCATGACTAGGTAGAAAAGGAAACCGTACAAAAGAACGAGTTTCCAGATTGAGGAATTTGGGGAGCTACGGTAAGGAGTGAATGGGTTCTGAATTTTATGTATATAAGTTTTGTGCCACTATTATACTATAAAAGTGTGTTTTTGAAAACGAAATGTAAAGGATATCGACCTAAAAAGTTCAAGATTTTTAACTAAGTAGAATATTGCTAAGTATTTGTAAGAAACTGACGATAGTACAGCTTTAAAGAAGAAAGTTGCGATTATTAGTGGATTTCTACAGTTGCATGCAGAAGAGAAGAGTTGACAATAGAACATGTAACAGATGAAGAACAAATATTCAAATTGGAATACCAATCACAAAGACAAAAATTTTTAGAGAATTTTTTGTAGTACCAGGAGATATAGAAGGCATTCATATGGTAGAAGTTATCAGAAACTACGCCAGGCTACGTCCTTTGCATACTGATCATAGTCGTTTTTTTGTTTTATAAGAATGGAAAATGTACTCAGCAACATGTAGGAATTAACACTTTAGGGTAGAGATGCAACGGATAGTGTTTTGGCCGGATACCGAATACCGGATATCCGGCGTACTTTTTGTACCGGATACCAGATATCCGGCCAACAATCCGGCTTACATTGAAAGTTGGATCGAAAACACGTTTTGGCAACCTCGACGATAAAAAATACTTACTGGCAACTCTTCTAGACCTCAGATTTAAAACAAGTTTTTGAATAAAAATTAGGCTGAAAAATCCCGTCAAATTATTTTGCTGGTTTAAAAGGCTTAAAAAAAATTGTTGTTATGATTCATATTCAAGCAGTGATAGTGAAAGTGGTTCTTCTCCTTCCAATAAACAAAGTAAGAGAAACCCACAAGATAATGTTACTGCTGATATTCACAACACTTTTTGGGACTGTTTTGAGGAAGTGGCGAAAAAAATAGTATAGCGTTAATGAAAACGTTTAGGAGAAAATTTCAATGGCCAAGGAGATTGATTATTATTTGAAAGGAGCACGGATTCAAAGAAATAAGTGACCTTAACGGGCGGTATACTAACTTTAATAAGTATACACTTTTGTCAAAGCTTGTAAAAATATATCTTTCAGCTCCTTGCAGCAGTGTATAGAGTGAGAGGCTCTCTTCAGAAGCTGGCAACGTATACGAAAAGAAACGCAGTGCCGTTTAGTACCTCTAATTGCTGAAAAACTCTTCTTTATTCACCATTATTTACCACTGGCAAATTTTAAGTATTAATTTAGTAACTAATCTATAGATATTGTCAGTTTGTAATATTAATTATAATGCAGGATAAGTGAAAAATAATAAAATACTTTCATTTTTTATGCCATTTTTATTCTTTTAACTATCCGGTTTTGGTCGGATATCAGTTCACTATCCAGTGCCCAAGTAATAAAGTGGCCAGATATGTCGGATACCGGATAGTAACCGGATATCCGTTGCACTACTTTAGGGTATACTGGAGAATATTGTTTTGCTCCTTAAATTATCCAATCCTGAATAATACATTGGCCATTGCTTCAGGAGGTCACTTGCGTCACTTTTAGTTAATACTAGAGTTTAACTGTGAAAAGTCACGGAAGGTGGAGGTTAAATACAGTCGCTGAAGGATTCATGGAGAATTGTGAAGAAAGCAAGCATATATTCTCGATGCAGCGATTCATAACCAAGAAGTGAACATAAATTCAACTTGTTCAAACTTATCGTCGTCTGGCATCAATTTTATTAGTTGTAGTGAATGCCGTGTTAATATTTATAATAAGTCATGTTTTATATATTGCCTTGAAAAGTATATGAAAAAATGGTTTTCTGAAGTCTATGGTTTTACTATCTTATTACCTGATTAGTTCGGTAATAAATTTATTAACGCACTAATGCAACTAATAGTTTCAATAATTGGCGTTGTTAATGCAACAGTATACTTGCTATTAACATTTCTGTACTAATACCCAGTAAAATTAAAAGAAAAGAAAAAAAAAGGTAAAATACCACAAACCAATAATTATAGACAATGAAGTGAATATCAATTATAAAGAAATAATTTTCATTAAAACATCCATCATCCATGTAACACGATATACGACACAAGATTACTCTAATAGACATAAAATGTTGCTACCACCATAAATGGTGCAAATGCGAGCTGCGAATAGCAATTTATTACTGTGTTCTAGATATCTCACCACAAGTGGGATGGCGCTTAGGTGAAACAGCAAAAAGGAAAGAGAACCGAAATAATCGTATTATGTAAAACATTAAAGAGTGTAAATTAACACTAAAAGTCATGACATAGTTACTTTCTCTGTTATTGTCTATAGTTATTTAATTGTATCTCATTCCAGTTTCCCAAGTCATCAGCATTGCAACACTTAATTTTTATTTAGACTAACTAGTAAGATAGCTATATTTAAATTCAGCAATTGTTAGGGTACTATTAAATTAACATTAATAGAGTTAGTTGTGAGCTAGTCTAGGATAATAAACAGCTTCTTCCTTAGTAACTGCTTAGCCATGTTTTCACGGCGTATAATAACATAATGAACAATAACTTAATAAATATAATATATCGTTAATTAAGTAGCAAATAATGGATTAACTTATGTCTCTACGCAAATTAACATAAGTTAATTGTTAATACTGTACGAGCACAATTAACATCAGAGTTTCAACTAAATGAGACGATCAAAACATTATATTATTATTTCCTCCTTAATTTTGAATATGTTCTAATTAAAACATGAATTCTTGAGCAATGTTTAGGTACTGGAATATCGTAATCTGTATAATTAAGAAAAAACAATCTATTGTTAAAATGAATATTTTAATTGCACATTTTAATTATTTATACATCATCTTTTAATGTAGTGTAGAAGTTGTAGTCAGGCCATTGTGAATACGTATTTGATGAACATTTTGCTCAAATATGGAACAAATTAAGTACTTTCATATGGTGCCTCTGAAATACACAGCTACCTATATCTTTTTATCTTTGAGTGCTTAATCAAAAAACCTTAATATTTGGCTCTGATGAAATCGGTTGTAATATTATAAAAAATCTTTTTCATATATTAGGATATTCATTTCTAAATATGATTAATTTAAGCTTGGAAAAGGGTGTCATGTCTGACTGTTATAAACAATTTTCGGGAGATTTATATCGGCGCCAGAGACGGCTCTCATATAGACATAATATTATACCGCAAACACCTATCGAAACATTCAGAAACACGACAAAATGGTGAAATATTCATCACTGCCAGCTACAATGTGTTTTTGGTGATAAATTTAACCTAAAAACGGTAATGATTCTTACGAAAACTTGTAAAATAAGAAAACAATTTTGAGTCAAGCACATACCTTCCTGTTCTGTTTAATATGTGTGGCGTGTTTATTATGTTTATTTTCATAGTAATTAAATATGAAAAGCCAATACTACTTCCACATCCAGATGTTCTATCCAAGTCTCTCACAACGAACAAAAAAATTGATATTATATTTCACTCTACTATGTGGAAATAATTGTTTATAGAACTTTAATAATATAATATTTAATATCGCCTACCCCAAAAACTCATAAAACGATATGCCACATCCGTAGTGAGGGTGGGGATGGTAGGGGGTGGATGAAGTAAAAATTTTTTGAAGCCTTTGTTCTTGTACACACAATTTAATTTTTTTCACCCTCTTTAATACTGAGAATATTTTTTAAGCGTTGTTGGGCACATCAAATTGTAGATATTTTTAAGGCATTTAAACATGTGTACAGTGATTTAAAATTTTTTTTTTGAAAAAATTGTTAAGAGAGAAAACTGAATTTCCTTGAATATTTTTTTACCTTACCCTGCACATGGACTGCGTTAATGTTTCTTTATAAAGGTTTTAATTAGCTTCAAATTATGTTATTACGTCATGTTCGAAATTCTTTTTGGTTTTAGAGAAAGAAATGAAAAACACTTTTCCCGATTCAAAACTGATTTTTTAAAAATAACTTTGAAAAGAATATAAATAATATTTTTATGCTTTAATTGTCAAAGACATATCACAAACAATATTCAACGTAACAAAACAGCAACAAGAAACAAAAGAAATAAATATTTTTAAAAACGAACTTATGTTAAAATGTACTAAATCAGTCCAATATTATAAAAATTTCCATCACAAAAAATGTTATCTGAGATTTTCCTTCAGTAACAGTTTGTGGAGGGGTTATATATCACAAAACCACAAAAATCCGTTCTGGGGGTGCCGCAACCCACCCCAAAAAATTGCCCCTTCGATGAAAAAAGCCTTATTTTACTGATAACTCGTTAACCGTTGAAGATAAAAAAAACTTGCTCATCATAAGAAAGCTTGACTGATTTCCTAAAAAAAAAGTCCTATTGTAATTTTGTTGTATATGCCATGGTTTTCGAGAAAATCGATATTGAAGAAAATTCCAAAATTTATATTTTTAATGCGCGCGAATTATCGTTTATTTGAAATTTTTGGGCGCGGCCTATAGAAAAAATTGAATTGCTCGAAAACCATACAAGCTAGGAAGAAAAATCAAAATGGGTTTTAAAGGGGATATAAAATACTTTCTTGAGTTGTCATTTTTGATGGCTATTGATATTTATTAGTATATGAAAATAACAATATAATATAGTTATCTCTTGATTTTTTAACTATTGACAGGCCCATAAAAAATAACTGACTTTAATATAAGTTATAAATGCATTATCTTTTAGTTCAAGGTAGTACTTCAATGCAGAAAAAGTTAGGAATGAAAATATTCACATTTACAAATTTACCAGCTTATCTAGAATTGACATATAAAGCAGGCTTTATTGTAATATCGATCATTACCTAACTAAAATAGGCTCTTATCTAATGATTGTAGCTCAGAGATTAGCGCCTCTAACTTGCACTCTGAGCGTACTTAGCGAAGTGGGTTCGAGCCCTACACAGTGAGAAAATTTTCACTATAAATGTAGGGCCCCGTCTCCTTACTCAGACAAATGTAAATCTCCTACACTTAAAAAGGAATGACCCTTTTAACTTGATATGACAGGAGGTTAAAACTCATTTTTTAAACAGAACTTTATCTAAATTTATTACCGCATTAGTGTAATGGTAATGGTAAAATGGTAAATGGTAGATGGTAAAGCAACAGTCTTCATAAAACTATTTATTTCTCTAGTTTTCAAGATATATATAAAACTCTACTTATTATAAATATTAACAACGCATTCATTGCAATTAGTTTTGATACCAAAAATTGATACCAGACCGCAATAAGTTTGAACAAGATGAATTTATGCTCACTTCTTGGTTCTGAATCGCTACATTCATATTTTCACCGAGAATATCTAAAGCAATTATCTTCTTGTTTTCTTTGCAACTCTCGATGTGCCCTATAGTAATTGTATTTGACTTTCATCCACCGTGCCTCTTCATGGTTAAAATATCAACTCCAGTATCGGCTAAAAGTGATGCAGACGACCTCCTGACGCAATGGCCAGTGTATTGTTCAGAATTGAATAATTCAAGGAACAAAGCAATACTCCTCGGTATGCCCCAAAGGTGTTAGTTCCTACAAGTTGACGAGCATATTTACCATTACAAAAAGAAGTGACTGCGATCAGTGTGGATATCTACCATATTAATACATATTAATACTTCCTATACCTGATACCACAAAAAATTCTCGATCAATTTTTGTCTTCTTGAATGGTATTGCTATTCGAAAACACTGACCCTCTCTTACATATTCTACTAGACAGTTTTGTCAACTTTCCTCTATTGCGTGCACCTGCAAGTCCAATAATGAGCCCCGCCTATCGATCCTTCTGGCTTGAAAAGTTTTCAACAAAGGTGTTAAAAATGTTACCACAGGACAAGCGTTCATAGCGACGTCGCTTCTCGATCCTTTGATATCGGCTCTTCCTATAATTTCTTCATTAAAGCTATGTTGTCGTCAACTTCTTGCAAATATTTAGCATTGTTCTGCTTAGTTAATCTTGGTCTTTTTAAGTCGACGTCCTTCACATTGTTTTTTCAAAAACGCAGTTAAATGTGTAAATTTGCTGATACTCACATTTCTTCTCATGGATATAACCTCCGATTTAACACTCCGCAACATCGAATAATACGCCCAGAGAGAAGAAAGTTTCTGAGTCTTCGATAAATGCTTAAAATAAGCTAACAAAACCTTCTGTTAGTAGCACTATTTACCTTTTTTCTGCACATCATTTCTCGCACTGGCCATACGTCAATTCATATTTAATAGTCTAGGAGATAGCTACATATATGGGGCCTGGGATATAACCTGTTGGCTTTGCTGTTATGTTTTAGCAAATATTTTTCTGAGCATTTTATCTTATGTAAGTCAGGCCTCCCTCCCTGATCGTTTTGGCACTAGGCGCCCCCGAAAATATTCAATTGTGGAACGGAGTATAACACTTTGGGGCTTGGTGTTAGTTGAAGAGGGTATCCTGGCGATCAACATTCGATATATGGCCAACATTTTTTCTCCGTGCAATTGGCAGCATTGGCGACATCAATTACACAGCCCCACAAAAAAAATAAAAGTTCAAAGCAGCGAACCAGACCCATGTATCCCCATGTATTTTCGGTCGCTGAATCCGAATCCGGGGTCAAAAAAAATCGTACACTCCCAAAATCACTAGCTAGAGCTAAAAAACACCCCTGAAGTGGGATAAAAAGAAGATTAAGCTACCAGAATAGTTGTTACTTCTTAATCAATCGAATTATACAAATTAAAGTTAAACAGCAGCGTACATACAATAGATCTGAAACACACCCCCAGAGAGGGGCGAAAACTAGAACCCATATATAAAAAAATCGATCCAAAACAACAATGACTGCTGAAAAAGATCGAAATGTCTAAGTTTTTTTAAAGTGTTAAGACACTACACCAGGTCCGACGTAATCTTCATAAACTGCCCCTATAGGGTTGGGAACAATCACCTTTAAGTTCAAAGGACATGAGAAAAACAACAAAAAACGTAAAATCCAATAGGATTTCTATTTTCATGGATGCTACGATTGGCTGAAATTGCGTAGTACTCTAAAATAGAACCAGAAACTTACGTACCATCAACATCCTATACTGTCAACCCTCAGAGGGTGTGAAAATTACCTCCTATGTAAGATTTAACTATAAAAAGTTACAGTGACTTCTATAAAAATTCGAAACACCTGCGTTGTGTGGAAGAGAGAAGAAACTAGACTATGTTCGACGATGTGCTTGGAAACCACCCCCACGGGGTTGCGAGATACTACCTCTATATCTGTAGGATGCTGGAAAAACAAAGAGAAACTAACCGGATTTACATTTTTATGGATGCTATGATTGGCAAAAATAGCGTTGCACAACTCAGAGTTTGAAACTCATGTCCTATAAATGTTATTAAGTAACACACCCAGAAAGGATGTAAACTACCGTAATTCAAGATGTAACGGAAAATCTATACTGTTGATTATTCGTTTCATTTTCATAGTTTTTTTTATAGAGGTGGCATCTCTCAACCCCGTGGGGGTGGTTTTCAAGCACAGCGTCGAACATAGTCTAGTTTCTTCTCTCTTCCACAGAACTCAGATGTTTCGAATTTTTACAGAAGTCACTTAACTTTTTATAGTCAAACCTTACATAGGGGGTAGTTTTCACACCCTCTGAGGGTTGACACTGTAGAATGTTGATGGTACGTAAGTTTCTAATTCTATTTTAGAGTACTACGCAATTTCAGCCAATCATAGCATCCATGAAAATAGAAATCCTGTTGCATTTTACGTTTTTTCTCGTTTTTCTCGTTTTTCTCGTTTTTCTCGTGTCCTTTAAACTTGGGGGTGGTTGTTCTCAATTTTATAGGAGCAGTTTATGAAGATTACGTCGGACCTGATGCAGTTTCTTATCACTTTAACAAAACTTAGACATTTTGAGCTTTTTCAGCAGTCATTGCTGTTTTGGATCGATTTTTTTATATATGGGGGCTAGTTTTCGCCCCTCCCTGGGGGTGTGTTTCATATCTACTGTAGGTACGTTGCTGTTTAACCTTGATTTGTATAATTCGATTGATTAAAATATAATAACTATTCTCGCAGCTTAATATTCTTTTTACCCTATTTCAGAGGTGTTTTTTGGCTCTAGCTAATGATTTTGGGGGTGTACGATTTTTTTTGACCCCGGATTCGGATTCAGCGACCGAAAATACATAGGAATACATGGGTGTGGTTCGCTGCTTTGAACTTTTCTTTTGTGGGGCTGTGTTCTAGCTAAAATTGGAACGTAGTATAACCCTTTCTGACCAGGCGGAAAATTTTCGTTGTCAATACTCATTGCTGGAAAATCATATGCCAACATTTTCTGCTTGATCATTTTCCAGATTTTTTTACCAAAAATTGGACTTTTGGCCTAAAACGGGCCAAAACTGGTGCTTCTCAAAAAAAAATCTTCTCAGACATGTAGTTTTTGTACCAACGAATAGTCTCTGTGAGTGCCAACATTTTTTTCTCAATGTAACCCCCCAACCACCCCCAAAACTTCCAAACATTCAAATAGTTTGTTAGGTTAAAAAGGATAATTTCTCGGTCCTTACTCGCTAATTTTTGTATCCTTTTTGGCATAATAATCGGTATTATTATTTTGGCATAATAATCGGTATATTTGGCACCTACAGATATCTAATAACGCGATTTAAACCAGAGAAATAGGTGGTTAAAGTTAGTTATATATATCAAATTTTATAATTTTCTCAAAATTTTGAAATTTTGGAAAATAAATTTTTGAGATTTTTCACTCATCGGATCTTTTTATACATTACTTCAAGAGTAAAATGTGAAAGACCCAAGTTTTTATCTTCAAATTTTTAGAAACGGTGGAGCTTTTACCTATTTCATTGTAAATCTCTTTATGTTCCGACTTCATATATATACTACTTCTACATATATTCATCTTTATATTTGAAAATATAGTAATCCAATAGCTACATGTTTCTTCTTTCATTTAAGCTTTTGTGAGGTCAATATCATTAATTAGTTCAAAAGTTACGGCAAATTTAGTGTAGCGCACCCGAGGCCGCGCGCGCTTTTCGCGCCGAACTTACGTGTCTCTGCGTTCCATTTTCCGTGTGTTAAAAAAAAAATCTGAAGCCTACGTTTTTAATCGTACAAACTTCATATACATTTTTGATGTGAAATTTTCCGTACTTTCGAATGGAGCAAAATAGCGCTTTTTGAAAGAAAATAGTATATTATATTACTAGGAGTAGAACGCACTCTTTTTTTGTGTTGAGCCCAGGATTTGCGGCTGAGGCGAAGCCGAAGCCGCAAACCGGGCGAAACACAAAAAAAGGCGTTCTACTCCGTGTAATATATACTATTTTTTCTTCAAGAGTATTAAAATGCAAAAATTCATTTATTTATCATAAATGTACAAATATTCAAACTACAGTCTTACATGTTGACACAATATGACAAGTGGCTAGTGGATAGCGCGCCACCGGTGGCTTTCGGTATTAACATTATGTTACTAGTAAAACAATACCCACTGCGGTGGCGCTTTGGGAACTAACATTATGTTACTAGTAAAACAATGTCCACTACGGTGGCGTTCGGTACTAACATTTTGTTACTAGTAAAACAATGTCCTACTTCTACTTCTGTTTTTGGTGACATAATTTAAACATTTTAATACGCTTGAAGAAAAAAAATATTTTAAGATATATTTGACAAAGACTGGTATTTTGCAACTAATTTGTTTAATAACAAATTACGCTCATGGACTATTGTTGGTAACTTTTGGTATGTTGTTCCTGACATGTTCAGAGATGTATTCTCAAAAGTTACCTCTTCCCGGAATTTTTCCGAAGTGAAAATCTCTCCACTACTACCAATTAAATCTATCAAGCCAAGCTATAAATACTTTCATTGGAATATAATTCAAAGACCCTCAATAATTAGATATAAATCGACTAATTGACATTTTAGAAAAAAAAAAAAATTCAGAGATGGATAAAGTTTCCGGAAAGAAGTTTTGATAAAAATAAAGTTTCCAATACAATGTTTGAATACTCCAAAAGTTTCCAATCGAAAACTTTCCAAGAATTTTGAACATTTTCAGAATATTCAAATATTTTATTGGAACCTTTGTTTTTATCAAAACTTCGTTCCGGAAACTTTCATGTGGAAAGTTTCCTTTACCCATCTCTGAAAAAATTTGAAAAACATTACATTTATTTTTGGGAAACTGAAAAGCTGGCAAATTTCTAAAGTTATGTAGTGGTTTTCTTGTAGTTTTTAGAAGAAAAATAATAAAAAGAACGCCCCTGTATGTCTTATGTCCAATAAAACGAGCACTTCAAAGAAAAATACATTTTTAAAATTCGTAATTTATTTTTCGTCTTATAAGCTTGTGGGAAACCAAATGTTTCTGTTTTTGTGCAAGAAGGCTAATCGGTTATTTTATCACTCACCTGTTTCGATTAGGTTTTACTTGTTAAATTGAAATATTAACCTATGAATATATCAATAAACATTAAACCATTTCTCAACAAATAAGTACATACGTATAACAACGCTATTTCATTAATTCATAAATACTGCAACATAAATAAACTTGCCTTATAGGTTTATAAGTGTTATTTCAATTGAGCATTTATGTTATTACATTAAAGTTTACCACCATTATGTCTATTGTCCTCAATGTTATTGAGAAATAAAATAATTATATGTAAATGTAGAATTCTGCATGCGTATAATACACACAATATACATACCCTACATATTTATATCCAATTTGAATAAAATAATACCTTAGTTTCCATATTTGTTTTTTAATTGGTCCTGCCAAATTGTTCGCGTTACCCACCAGAATAGATCTTTTCAAATGTTATGCCCGTTTATAATTTGTGTTGGCAGCGGCCAATGAGAGTGAAAATTTGACCTTAAGAAAGTTGAAAAGATGTATGTGACTTTGTTTATACATGTTAACCATAAACCACATCAATATAGCACACACTAGCAATTATAAAATATATTTTAAGTGACAAAGTTGGATAATCAGCATTCGTAGGTATTGCTATGTGCCATGTTCAGTTTTTTTGTATAGTTATAATAGATTTACGTTATAGTACAGGGAAAGATTAAAAAAATGACTGTAACTCGAAAAAAATTTGTGCAGACTTTAAACTTTGGTTATAAGTTTAAAATAGGCCAAAGTTCACGAAACAAAAAAGTTTAGAAGTTTTACGGATCCGGATCCGTGGGAACCTATAGGGGATAAAAAGGGATACTTTTAATTAAAAAAATCAATTTTTCTCCATTTTCTCGGGAAATATGGAATTTGCAAAAAAATAGTTCAAGTAAAAGTTGTTTCTGGCAAAATTATTTTTAATTTGGTGTTTTAAAATTAATTTTATAGCAATAATTAACCGAAATACGGCCATTTTTCGATGGGGGATGTCGGACGGATTTTTTTTATAAAACAAGTGTTCTAAGGGGACAAAATAAATTGAGCATCTAGGTGATGCTACACTCAAAGAAAATGATAGGTAAATTCAACCAAAAAGAGCATATGAAATCGCGCCTATCTAGATTCATAGTTAAATCAATCAGAAAAGAATAGTCATACAACTTTATTTATTTTCGTAAACAAATAGTAGTTTAATAATCATATCTTCTTGTAACAAATTAAATAGTACAATGACATTTTTTTATGTTCACTAACCATTTTCAATTTGGTCTACAATTAAATAGAGGTGGGTAGTACTCGTATGATTCGTATCATTGGTACGAATCCTTGCAGTGGTACGAATGCTACGAATCCCACAAAAATAAAAGATTCGTACATTTCGTATCGCCGATACGATTGATACATTTCGTATCACCGATACGATTGGTACGAATATGGAATTTCGGTACCGGTATTGCGATGCGATACTGGGCCAGCTGTATAAGGTTAAACTTCAAATGGGGACCGCGCGTTTAAACTGGAGATTTCAGATTTTAAAATACTCATAATCTCATAATTGAAAAAATTCCCTGTTTTTATATGTAATATGATGGATATATTCGAAATATTTGATTATTATCAATGTACATACTGCAAGTTAGCATTCATTTTATACGCAACATATTGATTACACAATCTGTGATATATTACCATTTTATTACTTTTTTGTTATTGTTTTTTGTTTAGTTGACTTGCTACAAATGTACAAATATGTATATAATATGGTTAAATAAACGCTATCTATCTATCTTTTTACTGATGTCTAATGACGACGACGAAATTATTAATGTAATAAAAGGTGCTCGAAGTCCTAAAAGTTTAAACTGTACGGTTAATATAACATTATAATACTCTGGCCCTAACTAACACCACATATATTCTATAATCTATGCTGAACACTGTGGAGTGGAAGTGTGGGTACGGGTACGAATAGTACGAATTGTACGAATGGTACGAATCAGTACATGATACTGTTTCGTATCATGGAATCAGTGGTACGAAACATACGAATAGTACGAATGGTATGAATCAGTACATGATACTATTTAGTATCATGGAATCAGTGATACGAATCGTACGAATCTCTCGATACGAATCTTTTCTTGATACGGATTCATTTGGTACGAATCCTTAAAAAGAGTCGAATCGCCTAACTCTACAATTAAATAGTACAACGACTTTGTTTTTTGTTCACCAACTAATTTTTAGGTTGATCTACAGTTTATTGTATGATGAAGTTTTTTTTGGTTAGCCAAAATCTCAGTATTGAGACATCAGACCACCCAAACCAAAGATTAGAGATCATTTATAAGATCCATCCAAATATATCGATGATCCCTGAGAGAATTTGAACATTGCAATCATGTTATTAATTTTCTATAAATTCATAAGAGTATAAGATAATGCATGATTGATTATTGTCAGTGATTTGTATGTGGCGTCATCTGGGAACAATTTCTGTAATAGACTACGTGGTAAGCAAGCGAATTTTATGGTGATTCTTTTAGAACTTCTAGAAGACGACAATAATATTGGTTTGTCTACCAAGTACAATAATACAGCGAACTAATACTGGGTTAGAATTACAATTCGATAATAGTTAAAAATAAAATATACTATTATCTAGTTTAATTTGACAGAATTCAACAAAATAATAGTCAGACGAACAAAATAATAGTCTTATTCATCTATTTTTTAAGTTAATGTTTGTTTTGTTGTACGACAACTTTTTATTAATTAAAATAACAATCACCTCTTGTTTAAAAATACCATCAATATAGTTTGGTTTAACAAAATTAACGATATTGTTAGTTAACCTTTTTTTTTTTTTTTGTTGAATTTACCCATACTATTTCTTTGAGTGTATACAATAACGAAAAACAGCATTTTTGAAAGAAAAATTAATTACTGAGCAATTACAACAACAAAATGCAGACATTTTGTTAACAAAAATGTGAAAAAGCACATCGAATCGGCCATAACGTTTTTATTTTTTGTGATATAGAAACAAACAAAAAATCATTTTAAAGACTGATTGATCACCTTTAATTTTGTTTCTTAGAACTTTTGACAGAAGTGTCACAATTTCGAAGTTATTCAACATTTTAAACTTAACACTTTATCCTAAAAACGGTCGGATGCCATCTATAAAATTAAATATCTCCGAAACAATCAACCCTAAACAAATACATAAACAAAATAAATTTATTCTCAGTTTATAAGCTTCATTCTTGATGTCCACCATATTTTCTCTTAAACTAATATTTATTGAGATATTTGCAGAGAAACAAGAATGTTACGTGTTTTCTAAAATCTCTTTACAATTTAAAATGCAATTTTTTTTAAGCAAGCGCTGTAAACCGATGAAAAAATTTGAGCATCTAGATCACACTATATATTAACGAAAAGCAGTACATAGGAATATATTTTTTTAATTACTGACTAGGTACTTACATTAACAAAATTGCGACGTTTTTATTAAAAAAAGAAATGTGAAAAAGTACTTGGTTTCTGTCATAACTTCTTTGTTTTTTATACTATAAAAATAGGAAAAAAATAATTTGAAATTCTAATTAATAGTTTTTCATTTTAGTTATTAGCGTTTTTGGCCTAAGTGCGATAATTTATGAGATATTTAAAATTTAAAATAAATACTTCATCTTATAAACGTTCGGACCTCATCTTTAGACTTCCAGATCTCCGAAACTATTAACTCTACAAAAATTAGAAAAAAACTTCATCCTTAATTCAGTAGCTTTCTTATTTGTCTCTAGCATAGCTTTGCTCAATGTAATACCTTTCGAGTTATTTGACGAAAACGTATTTTAAATACCACTTTTTCAAGCTACAATCCCACATTTCCTAGTAGTTATAACTTAAATCTATCAATTTATATGAAAATTTGCATAGAACCTTCTTCTTTTTAAAATTTAATTTTCTCTCAACTCCAATGTTTGTGTTTTTTTTTATTTAGCCCCTATAAACTAGCAAGCCCTCGCATAATACAGACAATTCTTTTTTTATGCATTTACTATTAAGCTGCTAAAAATGAACGAGATCTAATTCATATGACATTATTCCGAAGATAAAACCTCTAGTATTTCAGTTAATTATTGCTATAAAATTAAATTTAACACAAAATTAAAGATAAGTCAGAAACAAGTTTTATCTGAACAATTTTTTTGTAAATGCCATATTTCCTGAGAAAATAGAGAAAAATCGATTTTTTAATTAAAAACGCCCCCCCCCCCCCGTAGATTCCCGCGGGTCGGTAAATCTCCTAAACTTGTTTGTTTCGTGAATTTTGGCCTATTTTGAACCTATAACCAAAGTTTTAGCTCTGCACAATTTTTTTTCGAGTTAAAGTTTTCCTGTACTATTAATCTTATAGAAATATTATAAAGCGATTTCAAGTACGTATTTAATCTACTCAAAAAAGGACATTATTCGAACATACTCGTAAACTCCAAACATTGATATTGGTCAGAAATATGGAACTACCAATAAATTCCAATATATTCGAAGTCCATAGAAGACAATTCTAAGCAGCAGTTTTAATGTTATAAGCATGAAAATTTTCAAACTCAAAGACACTCAAGTGCTCAAATTCAAAATAGCCAAAAATAGGTCTAAATTCATAATTACTGTCTTCCAATCTACTGAATGGGTTCATTAATATACATACACAGCGTGTGCTGTTTAATACTGCAACATCCCGTTATTTAGGAAGGCGTTGGTCGATTTTAATTTTGCTCAATGAGTTTTATTTCACTGGCATTCTTGGCATCCACTTTAAATTAAAAAAAAAAAAACAAAAAAAAATCGATTTGCACAGCCTTCTCCACGCGACGACTGCCTAAAATTTGCGTTTCTGGCATATTCTCGGTAATTTCATTCATATATATGATTGGAATGCATTTTAAAAACGTTGCACCTGACTGGTCATGTACCGCCAGTCTATATACAAATAGCTTTTCGACTATTAGATTTCTCATTAATATTAGGTGACTTAATCTTAAACATACTTAATCATCTTAAACAATACTAATTACCGTAATACAAACTAAGAAGTAGATTTTACATTTTTTTTTTTACAATGACAACAATAAAAAGTGTGTGTCTGGGGCAGCGAAAACAAACACATTAACAACATTCTCGACAGTAATCACCTATTTCATCATCATAATCGTGAATCTCAACTTATTTTCGCATTTTAGACAATTGTAAACATATATGGGTGATGAACACGTTAAATGTTAAAAACTAATTAAAACAAATTTTAGGCGAAATTTAAGAAAAGTTCTGGGACGTAATCGCCAAATTCGCCAATTTCTACAAAAGTGATAACTTTTGCTACAAGGAGTGTCAAGCTCACTGCAGTAAATCAATATTTTAGTAGAGTTAAACGATAACATTTCTTCTTAAAAAAAACTTAGAAACGTAAAAAAGTTGAAAATAATAAATGATATTACAATATCAATTAAAAAAATACATGCATTTCAAACGCAGATGACATCATAATAGCAGCCAGCGCCCGCTCTAGGGGCGGACAACTCCGGGGGGCAAATCAGAGAGGCGGCATTTTGGCTGTGAATGTGACAAAAAATTTAAAAGTTAAATACCCAGTTAATTGAAATGTATACTTGCCGATTTTTCTTTGGCTAAAATTATCATGCAATTTACATTTCGTGTTTGCTATCTTACCCAAAAGCTAAAAAAAATATTGACAGCCCTTTATTCTGAAGAAACTATCCATAACAAAGCAGCATATTTAATTAAAAATAAAAAAGGGTATCTAAGTGAAAATCGCACAGAGCAACAAGGCGCTGTATGAACTTGTTTGAAACAGGAATATGAAGAAATAGCATGCATTAATATGTTTGCTACATCTAGCTGTAAATAAAATCTTAGTTGGTGTTACTTTCAGTGGGTATCTTTTTTAGTTTGTATACAGTTTTCTTTCTTTGTGCAATAGTACATTTGAAGTAATAGCATTAAAAATGCATCTGACTAACAATTTGTAGCTAACAAGTACATTTTAATTTATACTGTTTTGTACTACTTTACCATGTGGAAATATAGTGATAGTAAATAAATTATTAAATTTTTTTTGGGCTCAGATAGGTTTAGAATATTATGATATGTCGAGATTTTAAGTTTAAGCAAAAATTTATGATATTGACTTGAAATTTGGTACACCTATATTATGACGAAATCTGGAACTACATTATATTCTGATCTTATTCCGTTGAAGGGCTGGGGGTGTGAGGGGGTTGAAGGAAATAAAATTGTGATTTAGTCTATGGACAAGAACCAAAGGCCTCCATTTTGTTTGACAACAGCCTTCCTTTCTACCACCTCCACTACCCTGTGGCATACCGTTTTATCGGTTTTTGGGGTAGATCATTTAAAATGTTACATTATTGAAGTCTATAAACAATTATTTCGACATAGTGGAGTGCAAATATGGTATCGACATTTTTATTGTTTTAAGAGACTTAGATAGCAAATCTGGATGTGGAAGTTGTGATTCCTTAGACAGCGGTTTTTTATTTTGAAAGAAACAATCTTTCTAAATATACGTTTTTATTATAATTTAAAATCATTTGATTTTTATTTAAAATAAAAGTTAACCTTTTTAGAAAAGTGTAATAAGGGGCGGCAATTTGCTTTTTTGTCCGGGGTAACGTAAACGCTAGAGCGACTGCTGCGACACACAGTGCTCAGAAATTCAGATTTTGGGTCAAAAATTTGCTTACAAATCAAATCTCAACCGATTTGAATGATTTTTTTTAAATACTTGTTGCAAAGTGTACTTTATCATGGTACTGCTTAAAATTTGATATCCAATTCGATGATCTCCAATAAGCATGTTGAAGCAGCCCTTTGTATATTATTCGAACATGCAAGGATTACACACGTCAGGATTTTCCAGAAATCCTGACGTGTAGGGACAAAACTGACGTCGGATTCGTGATCACAGCGCCCCAAAAAACGTCGAAAATGATATGTTTCATCTGGGATTCAGAATTTTTTTTTTGTGCGTGGCTGTACCTGTACCTTGTCATGTTCGAACAATATACAAAGGTAGGCTTCAATATACTTATCATAGATCATCGAATTGGATATAAAATTTTAAGCAGTACCCACGAAACAGTACAGTTCGTAACGAGTATTAAAACAAGAATTAATTTAAATGGGTTGAGATTTGACTTGTAGGCAGATTTTTTATCAATAATCTGAATTTCTGCTCACTGTGTGGCAGTCTGTAGAACAATTAATCATAAAATCGTGAATAACAGAAAAAAATTAATAAGCACTCTACTCTATTTATGCTTGTAAAAATGGAAGCAGCCTTTGTTTCACTTTTAGGAACATAGTTAAATACAGCGTGCTTACTAATTCTATTCTCCATGCATTAAACATTGCTAGTGTTTGAACTTCACGTCCAATATAAGGTTTTAGAAATTCTGTTATATATAGATTACACAGCCCCACAAAAAAAAGTGGTCCGTCTGGCGGACCAGACCAATGTGTCCGTATGTATTTGGACCCGCTGAAACCGAATCCCAAGTCAGAAATATCAGATTGGCTCGTTTTTCACCCCCAACCCCAAAAAACACCCCCAAAACAAAAACAAAGTGGTCTGTTCGGCGGACTATACCAGTATATCCTAATATATTTGGAATTGCTGAATCCGGATTCGAAGTTAGAATTGAAGAATTGGCTCGTTTTTCACCCTTAACCCCGAAATACACGCCCCCCCAAAAAAATGGCTTGTCCGACGGACTAGACCAGTGTATTCTTATGTATTTGGACCTGCTGAAACCGAATCTGATGACAGAATTGTCAGACTGGCTCGTTTTTCACCTCCAACTCCAAAAAACATCTCCAAAACAAAAACAAAGTGGTCTGTCCGGCCAGTGTGACAATTCTGACATCGGATATGGTTTCAGCAGATCCAAATACATACGAATACACAAGTCTGGTCCGTCGGACAAATCATTTTTTTGGGGGGTGTATTTCGGGGTTAGGGGTGAAAAACAAGCCAATCCGCATTCAGCGGGTCAAAATACATATGTATACACTGGTATAGTCCGCCGGACAGACCACTTTGTTTTTGTTTTGGGGTTATTTTTGGGGGTTGGGGGTGAAAAACGAGCCAATCTGACAATTCTGACTTCGGGTCCAAATACATACGGATACACTGGTCTGGTCCGTCGGACAGACCACTTTTTTTTGTGGGGCTGTGTTATTGGAACGGATGTTCTTGATCTGTCCAGATTACTCTACTCGTAGTCTCTTCAAATATATAACATATAACATATAGTCTGGGGTCCAACAGTACAAAATCGCTCTAAATTCCAAGTAACCTGTTCCGACATGACGTACATTTTTCAACTTCAGATTTGCAAAAAGGGTTATATAGGACACCAGAAATGACTTGTCGGATTCTTATCAGCTCTTGCATAACTTCTTAAATGATAAGAAAAGAGACGAAACGATAATTCCTAAAAAAATGTTTTTTAATACATAACACGTCCTGTAAAAAAACTATGAGTGCTATCCATCTAATTTTTTTATAGTATACACTAAAGACATAAGCGCTTGGATGAGGCTCGATGGCACTGTTTAAATATGTTTAGTTTTTTGGGAAAAAAATATGAAATCTGTAACTATAAAATATTGTAGTAAGAATTTCAACATACGAGCAAGTACTTCAATTTCAATTTTTTTGTGTATAAATTATGCTAACAAACATACCCAATATATTGAAAATGTTTTTAAGACAAGAACTAAGTTGATATTGCATATAGTATTCGAGTTGTGAATTTTTAAAATGGGTGCATGATGCGGCGCTTGTAATAAAAGCAACAGCTCTCCTAAAATTCATAAAGCGCTCGAAAACAGTGGAATTAGCTGGTATGTTTATGTTTACTAGGCGTATGTAGAGTGAAATTATTTAGAAGATAACATCCTCACAAACCGATGTCGCTAGTGAGTGCCGATTTTCTAGGTCGTGTTCGGTATTTATTATATATTTATAGTGAATATTCAACCGTTTCTATGAATAAAACAGATGAAATGAAATTTATTTTAATTGCGACTGTCCAATATTATTAATAAGCGAGAATAGTAAACTTAGTAGTTTTAGTATGTTATCTTCTCTAAGTAATTTCACTCTACTTATGTATATAGTGTGAAGTTATTTGTCTTAACATTTTAACATTATAAAAACTATTTGTGTTTGATTGTTTAAATCGATTGATTATTGTTTGCGGTTCATATTTATTATTTACTAGCTATGCCCGCGGTTACGTTCGCATGGAATTTTGAAATTGACTAAAAAGCTTCTTTATAAACGACGTTTGAGGTAGAATCACCATTCTGGAATATTTCAGAAAACTCACAAATTTTCTGGAATATTCCAGAGTACTCTCGAATTTTCTGGAATATTACAGAAGTTTAATCTTAAAAGTTTATGCCGTGCAAATACACTTATTGTAGAGATCAAGCTGTATTTCCTGTTCTACTAGACCGATATTCATAAAACTTGGCTTAGTCTAGGCCGATTTCGATGAAATAAGAACTAAATGTTACTCCAAACTTAGATGAACCTCATTGGTTTAGTAGTTTTTGCGTGATGCGCGTTCAAACAGACAAGCAGACAAACAGAGAGAAATTCCAAAATCTGTCTTAATGTATTCTATTACTCATCTTGCATCCCTCACATCAGTTTTTTGCAAATATTTTCAATGTACATACACGTCAACTTTACAAATGTATTATATGTATACGTTTGAAAATTATTAAAAGGTAAAGTAATTTAATAAAAGTGATTTACGCTCCCTCATACGGACGGAAGACGCTTTTCAACAACATGTTGCAAATATTACTTTTTTTAAACAGTGTTGTGAACCGTCATTCAAATTACCTCTTGCACAAAATTTTGGATGCAGAATTGGAAATCAGGAGCTGGTACCGCTAATGTATACAAAAAAAAGTTTAACTTGAACTTAAATTAAAAAGTGCAACTGTAAAATAAAATGCGACACAAAATGTTCTTGTGAGTGGTATTCAGTTGCGTGCTCGTGTGCTGCTTTTCTTGAAAATTGTTTTAAGGGAAAAAGCAATATGCATCATTTTATAATGATAGTGATTCTGACTAAAATATTAGAATAGTTATACGCAAAAATTACATAATATACAACATTAATGTTTTATTTAAAATATCTCCCTTTTCTGCTTTCTATTAAATATGCTAAATACCTAAAAACATATTTCTCACTAATGTTTTATTTCTTAAACAATATAAAAACGAGTAGAAGTTGTACTCGGGCATGGCCAATTGCGAATACCTATTTGATTAATATTTTGCTCGAACACACAATTCATTTTGAATCGATTATTATTTTTTTAAATGAGTGGCCGCAATCGGCAACGCCCGACTACTACTTTCATTCGTTTTGTTGTATTATTAACATAAAGTAATTCAAATTTGCAATTATATTGAACAATATAGTGCTTTTTACTGTTACACTGTACCAATTATCGTGTAGACTATTTTTATTTTAATGCTGCATAATTACGCGCCTCATAAAAAAATCATAAACAAAAAACTGTATACGTTATCGACAGGATCTTTTTTAAAAAAACTTTTTCAATATATGGACTATATTTGGTAAGCAATTGTATATAAGAATTTCATAAATTTTTAGAACGTAAATATCAACCTTTTGATTTTAATAATTTTTTTCCAAAAAAAATATTCTTTTCAAAAATACCAATAGCTTAGTTAGAATCAAGTATATCTTCCGAGAATACATACCAAAAATCAGATCGGTAGATTACATAGTTTTTGTTTTAACGGAGAATAACCATTGTAAAACATAATTTTGTAATTATCAATCCGCCATCTTTTTTGCGATTTATGAAGTTGCGCAAGAGCAAAAATGAATCCGACAAGTGTTTTCTAGTGCCCCAGGTAATGCTCTCTTCATTACTTATATCAAAATTTGTACGTCATGTCGGAACAGGTCATCTTGATTTTGGAGTGCTTGGACCCCGGACTAATATAAAAAATAGCGAAAATAGCGAATTGTTTAGTAGACAGAAGCGAAAAAGCGAAACGAAATGTATGTATCGAAGCCTTGAGGCGAAAATCTCTTGGCGATTTATTTCTGTTCCTCGCGCTGGAAGACTGACTTACTAGCGCTCTCTATATACTTCATGAGAAATCTACAACACAATGACATCTATTTATTACTGCTAACCAAAAAAATGAATAAATCATATACATATTATAATATAAACAATAAAAAACTATATTAAGGACGAAACAGCTAGTTAAACGTCGACTTAACTTTTGACAGATTAAGTTATTTTGTTTTCATGCTACTAGCTCTGTAAATGTCATATATTGACGTCCGTCAGTGTTATGAAAGTGTCACTTACAGCCCATAGGCATAAAAGCACAAAAGGAGGAGGGTCCATACGGCCGGTTTTCGGCCTAATTTATTTTTGAGCAAAAAAACCTGAAAAACATGTTTTTATTATTTACTATCAATATCGAATCGATTCCACCCTAAACGAAACTTTCCCCCACCCTCCTTTTTTACCCCCCGTCACCCCCCCTCTTCCGAAACAACGAAAATACACGAACAAAATAAAAAATATCCTTATTCAGCAATAGTCATGTTCAAATGTTTCAATGACCTGCAAAAAAATCAACTGAATGCTAGTTATTTAATAGTTTAGGGGGATATAAAAACGGGAGGTGAGTGCGGGAAAGTTTCGTTTGGGGTGGAATCGATTTGGTATTGATAGTAAATAATAAAAACATGTTTCAGTTTTTTTTGTTCAAAAACAAATTAGGCCGAAACCCGGCCTATGCCCTAGGACAAAAAAGTAAATTAATAAGGAAGTTAAGTAATAATGATATTCTGGCACCAACGAAGCACACGCATTTTTTGCTGCCTGATTGTGGACACTTTCATCATAATCCATATTTTTATTGCAAAAATTCAGGTAAACAGCTTGAATGGTGGAAATTATTATGAAGTTGTGGTTCAAGAGCTAGCAACGGATTTCATTACATCATAGAGGATAGGGCCAGAACATTCTTAATCTGCCCCTTGTAGCGTAACAATAAGATAATCGGAAGTCTGGCAACCATCCGGGGGTGGCTTTTGCGCCCCTGAATTTTTAAAGGGTGAATCAAAATTAATAAAATTACATTATTATAATCAGTCTGGCACTTTGGGATATCAAAGTTGAAAATATTTCAAATTAATAAAAAAATCGCCAGACCGGCGGGTGGGTGGAAAGTGGGTGCAAGAGAGGGCTGAAGTGGCGCACAAAACTGCACTATTTACAGTAAAATAATCAGGTTGGGTTTGATTGATTATTCTAAAATACATCCCCACAAAGTAATCATCCCGATGCCAGACTGAAATTCCGGTGGAGACACCCCGCCAGACCCACAAAACCTCCCTCGTGAGTATGAGTGAGACCATCTTATGCGGGCAGGATATGCTAGGGTACGATGAATCATTTAACTCTTCATGATAAAATTTTCGTTTATTGATTGTGAGAAATTCCAACGATAAATCACATGGAGAAGTGTGAAGACAGGCTAGTGTATCAAGGCATGAATATTACAATAAAAATGAAAATTTTTAATACGCTGACAAAATTCAAAGGTGACAAATTAAAAATATGGTTAGTTCTACTATATAAATAGCTGCTCGTACGATTATTTATTTAGTCATACTATATGTATTATCGTGTTAGCTATAAAATATAGTTGTCCCCTTAAGGAAATATCTTATTTAGTTGAGTCAACCATAAATTTTTCTCAGTGTACATTGAATCGATGAATATAATTTTTAAAATCTCAGTTAGATCCGTATTCTGGCTCATCTTCATCCCAATCCTCTTCGTCTTCTTCACTTTTTGCAACTTCTTCTGTAAAAACAGATGCAAATAATTATAACCACGCTTGGGATGCTAGAGGGTCCCGGATTCAACTCCTGGACCCACTGAATTTTTATTTTACCGATTTATGTATTTTCTTACTAATTCAGGTTTGATTTGACGGCAGAAATAATATTTTCCTTCCTTTTTCTTGTAATATAATAATTTCATTTTTTCATGAGATGTGTTCAGGTTAGTTATTGATTTTTATTTTGCCATTTAATGATTAATAATTATCATCGCCGCAGGCAGTATGAGCGTCGCAGACAAAAAAGGGGTGCGCCTTTTTGTACAAAATAACTATTATAACTGACATTTTTGACGGAGCTGTCGCAAGCTTTTAACCTCTCGTAACGTGACAAGGCCAATATTCTTGGCTAAAGATGTCGGTCTCGGATGGCTGGGGCCGGGCAGGACTATTGCCCTTTACCCCAATGCATCGCTGTAGACCGGGGACCAGCCTCGTGCAGGGCGGGCGAACTTACTTTACGTCGGCCCCACTCACAAATGTGAGCGGTGCAGACGATTTCGGTCCACCTCCCTGGGTCCTGGCTCGTTGGACCTTGCTGGCTAAGGCCTCTTCTGGCGTTCTTCTGTCTTCGTCTTCTGCTCTTCGCCAGCTTGTTTGCCCCCCGGGGGGTAGTCATCGGTCAGTTGGGTGTTTTGGGTTTTGTGGCGGGAGTGACTGCCGGTACACAAGATGCCAAGAGGCATCCTGTCATCCGGATCCGGATCAATTATGGTTCATGTATGCCCTTGTATTAGGGAGTCCGCATAAGACGGTCTCACTCGCACTCACGGAGGAAGTTTTGTGGGTCTGGCGGGGTGTTTCCATCGGAATTTCAGTATGGCATTGGGATGATTACTTTGTGAGGATGTATTTTAGAATAATCAATCAAACCCAACCTAATTATTTTACTGTAAATAGTGCAGTTTTGTGCGCCACTTCAACCCTCTCCTGCACCCACTTTCCGCTCACCCACCGGTCTGGCGATTTTTTTATTCACTTGAAATATTTTCAACTTTGATATCCCAAAGTGCCAGACTGATTATAATAATGTAATTTTATTAATTTTGATTAACTACTTTAAAATCGAGGGGCGCATAAGCCACCCCCCCGGACAGTTGCCAAAGTTCCGATTATCTTATTGTTACGCTACAAGGGACAGATTATGAAAGTTCTAGCCTGATTAAAAATGAAATAACGAAACCGTTGCTAGCTCCTGGACTATTATCAATTTGACAACATATTGACTGTAACCATAGCAGAAAGCAGACACACTCCAATTAGAGTTTAAGCCAACTAATAAATGAATTCGACAAATCTTGAAATATAATAATTTTGAATTAATTTTCCTAAAAATTGTAATATTGCTAGTAGTACGAAAAACGTCGCATGTATCTCGGCTTGTATCGTGTATTTACAGGTCTCGAACACTCGCAAACATCAGCCCTACGGGCTTCGTTTTGCACTGTGTTCTCGACCTGTAAAATACACTTACAAGCCTTGGTACATAAATAACTATTGTTGTCAACTTGTCCGTCCTGTACAGTACATAAGTCTAGACCTAAGTACCCTTATGACATCATCGTTGCCGTTTTCCCGGTACATTCAAAGTCGAACTTTGATATTTTTTAAAATATGCTGCGTTTTAAGTTTTTCTTCCAAATTAAGTATATAACGAAATTAACTTCTCCACTACTATATTTCATCATTTCTGAAAATTCATAAATAACCTGTGTTGGTGTTAGGAAATCAAACTTCCTTCTCGACCTGAAAAGTATCACTTACAGTTCATTGTATGTAATATGCTATTAAACATTTTTGACTTACGTGAGATTCACAGTTTATCTTGACAGCTAAATTGGTTTGCTCTGTCAATAAGATTTTAATAAATAATAAAATTTAGAATTTCAACATCTTCTTTTACGAAAGCTAGTTGACCAAAATAAATTTGCATCTGCTATTAAGGTTAAGCATACCTATCTCTAAATACACAACATAAAATTCTGCAATTAGATATATTGATTTATGCTGCCAGTTATAATTAATTACCAAAATATGATTTTTAATTTTACATCTGTTGTTTGATTGAAATCGAAAGTCACCAATTAATCGTTGGAGAGATATATTATTATATCGAAACCGTGCATCTCTTTTGTTTCTCGTTTAGACAATTTGAGACTTATATGGATGAAGTAACTTTTAAAAATTTCATATTGATATTTTTCAGGAAGTATCTAAGAAGATCTCTAACAATGGATATTTTAGACACAATTTCTCCTCATAGCTAAATAATTATATGACAAACATGCTTGTCAGTCAGACTGGTCATTAACAGGTTCGTTTTGGAACATATACTATTATTTTATTTATTTATTTTTTAAAATTACTGTCTTTTAAAATAATGTCATTAAATATTACGTCATAAAATTTCACATAGTCACTCGGTAAATTGGGACTTATAGTGCAGTTGAATTGACTTTTTTTCGCCGACAACATTTCACCCAAAATTTTATTGTTGATTCTTATGTATTATGACCTTCTGATTACGAAAAAAATTTATGTGCCCAAAATTTCTTGTGCGTCAAAAGTTATATTAAGTTATCTGCTTAATATATCTTGTGCTTTTAAAAATACTGGATTATTTGAAATAAAATTCTTAATAAATCTAGACATGTCCGATATGTATTGGTCAATCAGCCATCTTGGAAAAAAATAGAAAACACCAAAATTAGTCGCCGAAAAAATCAAAATTGAATATCTTTTCTATAAGAAGGAGTAGTTTCACCAAAGTTGGCAAAAATAAAACTCATTTATGGTTGTTAGTCAAATATAATGCACCAATCCCGGACACCGCATGTCAAATGGAACGGTCAAAAATGGCAGACTAAATAAATTTTTTAATTCTTCGTCAATTATCATGGAGGCATTGTACGTCACTTTTTTTGTTTTTCGATTGTACGTCATTTTATGTACTTTCAGGGGATAGAGTTTATATTTTCTTAATTTTCAAAAAAGTGCGTTTTTTTTTATTTTCAAAAAAGTGCATTTTCACAATTTTCAAAAATGTATTTTCTTTGACCTTCCTTTTTTTCACCTCATCGAAACAAAATGAAATATACTATAGAAAGTCTCGTATAACTTCAAAAATTTCATACAAAATGAAACTTCATTAATTTGAAAAGTAATCCGGCGATTTTAGCCACAAAAATAACAATCTCTCAGAAAGTTTTGGGACTAGCCAAAAATTAGTCTACCCCCTACAGAATTTCCTCAGAAATCCGAAAAAAAAATAGTATTGACTACTGAAAACGGCGGCTTTAATTGTTATTTAACTTTTTGTAAACAAAATGAATTTTTCAACTTAGTTTTTTGCTTATATCTTCGCTTCTAAAGGCTCTAGAGAAACGTTAGACCCTTCAATTACTGTAGAAACAAATATAAAATCTGTATGTTAACGATATTATGAGAAATAGTACATATTTTTACCACAGAAAAGGGAACTACCATTGCCGCCATTTTGTTGTTGGTACATCCGTCAGTTCATTTATTGTTTTAGGTTAAAACAATAAAGTGCGCAAAATGACAGTCTGTGACATAATACCGAAATAAATTCTGAAAAGGGTTTAGTGTTATTGTGCTGTGTTAATAGTAATTTTTATTAACGATGTGAGTAAACGAGGTGGAACCATTTGCGTTGTTGTTGTTAAGGAATGTACAAGTAGTACGACAGGAAAAGACATTAGTTTATTTAGGTTTCCTAAGGATCCCCAAAGGTATTTTATTATTGATGTAAATTATAAGATATTTCCAAGTAACTGTGAATCTTTCTTCTTTTAAGGTCCGTATTGTGGTTGGAAGCATGAAGCATGCGATCGTGGGGATTTGGCAAGAAAAAGTTCAGCCGAACTTTATAACAATTTTAAGTTGTGCGCACGACAAATATATGTATCAAAATAGATTGCTACCAACAGCACTACCTGCTATTATAGATTTTCTCAGGCGAGATATTGTATTGATTTCAATACATTTTGTGACTTTATATTAAGAATACAATTATTCGTAGAGAATTTTATCCAGTTTACTTTAACAGTTTTAATGCCAATTATAAATAGAATTCTTCAAATAACGTAATTGTATTCAGCCTGTTTAAAGTTTGTTTATAAACATGCTGTTTAAATTTCCCGCCAAAATTACCAACAACAAAATGGCGAAGGTCAATTTTTTATTCTGTGCTTTTACCCACTTGCACTTTGTCCCGTTGCAAAATGTTAATTATTTTTTTTTGCAATTAATTTATAAAAAAAATTCAAACTGTTACGTTGACGTACATTTACATACCTAATCAAAAAGAATATTGCAAAAAAAATTTAATTTGAGACATTTTTACGAAAAAAAACAATTTTGCGACTTAAACAAATGTAATTATTGCAACCAACGGCATTTCAATTGTCATAAAAAAACACGAATAATAAAAAAAAATTGTGCTCCGATGCTTTGAAGCCGAGATATGAAGAATTCACGCTATATTTAAATCGGCCATGGAAAAAATCGAGGAAATTGCATCTTTGGCGCTCGCGCTGACGCTATACGTCAGATCCCCCTCCCAGATGACGATGATGACAATGATTGTCTGTACGCGGAAGTGCGAGACAAAACAGACAGCGAGTCCGACACAGGAAATCAACCTATAAAAAATGAGGACAGAAAAATAAACTTTATTTTGTATATTCAATAAATTAATTTTTGATTGATTGATTTACCAGCGTGCGGTAGGCATTGCTGCCACTCCCAGATTATACAGCTGGGCCTGCTACGTCCACGCTGGGTTGGACTAAGGTCGTGCTTGTTGCCAGCAGCAAGAGCCACATGGCGCATGGTAAAGGAATGTGGGATGGGAGGTGTAGGTATTTGTGAGATGCGTTACCGCATTGTGTCGTGAGGGAGCGTTTAAGCTCCCTTTTTTTTTTGTATTTTTGGTTCTGGACTTCTGCCTATTCTGGGTCTTTTTGTGAGATATGTTGCCGCGTTGTGTCGCTGCTGTTTGTGCTCCTATTTTTGTACTTCTGCTTCTACAAGCCTTCTTCTTCTTCTGAGACTTCTGATTCCTCCCGTTTCTGATTCTGGTAGAGTATATATCGCTCCGATTTCTTTGTGGAAATTCATTTTTCCCCTCGCTTTTCTTTCCCGGTATGTTTGGTCCTTTCCCAGTTTGTTCATGATCCTCTCGATTGTTGTTTTCCACGTGTAACATGGTCTCCCTATTTTTAGTTTGCTGTTTGATTGATTGATTTACCAGTGTGCGGTAGGCACTTCTGCCACTCCCAAGGATTATATAGCTGGGCCTGCTACGTCCACGCTGGGTTGGACTAGGATCATGCTTGTTGCCAGCAGCGAGTGCCACATGACGCACGGTAAAGGAATGTGGGATGGGAGGTGTAGGTATTTGTGAGATGCGTTACCGCGTTGTATCGTGAAGAAGCGTTTAAGCTCCCTTTTTGGTGTTTTTGGTTCGCCTTCTTTTTCTGAGTCTTCTGATTCCTCGGTTTCCAATGCTGGGTTGGATTTGGGTCGTGCTTGTTGTCAGCAGCGAGAGCCACATGACGCATGGTACAGGAGTGTGGGGTGGGTAACGTAGTTGTTTTTGAAATGCGTTGCCGCATTGTGTTCGTGATGTTTATGCTCCTCTTTTTTGTGTTTCTGCTTCTACAGATTGTCTTCTTCTTCTTCGGAGTCTTCTGATTCTTTCGTTTCTGCTTCTGGTAGAGTATATGTCTGTAGGTATATGTGAAATGCGTGGCCGCATTGTGTCATACTGTGGAATGTTTGTGCTCCTTTTTGTATTTCTGCTTCTACAAATCTTCTTCTTCTTCTAAGTCTTCTGATTCCTGGGTTTCTGGATCTGGTAGAGTACATATCACTGCGATTTCTTTGTGGAATTCATTTTATTTTTCTCCTTTGCTTTTCTTTCCCAATATGTTTGGTAGTTTGTTCATGATCCTCTCGGTTGTTGTTTTCCAAGTGTAACCTGGTCTTTCTGTTTTTAGTGTAGAATTTAATGTAGAATTTGTCACTTACACACGAGCTCAATTTGACTTGATAATTTACCTAGGAAAATATTATGAAATTAGATTTTCAACAACCACAGCGCAAAGAACATGCAATATCATAAAACACACTCCTATTAAACCAGACACCAACAAAAGTCAAAGATCAGCAGTCCCTAACTATGATGCTTCTCTTCCTTTCCATTCTCTTCTCTTTTTGACTTGTTCTATTGCATTACACCAAAAACTGTACCTAGATCTGGATTATGTACGAAACCAATCACTACTCACAAAATCGTTAATCGCACGTCCCGAGGTATGTATTACCCTTCAAACACCCATCACCCACATGACAGCTCAAAATTTGTTATCTCTATTATTTCCGTGCTTCCTGTTCACAGTCTCAATTGACGTGTTGTCGTCTTCTTGTTGGTTGTTGAGGTGAAAAGTTATGATTTCGCCCTCCTCTTGGTGTATTATTATTGTCCTCTTCAAGTTTGCTGTTGCTGTTATCGTCTCCTGCCCACCCCAGAAACCGTCTCTTCTCAGGTCTCCGATGAACGCCTCTGTCTTTTCCTTGTTGATGCTGTATTGATTTTAACGGGGTTCCGGTTCGGTGATGGATGCTAGCATGAACAGGGTGGAATAGTCTATGTTATTTTGTATATAGTCTGGTATTTGTTTTCGTTTATTTTTTGCTTTCTCTTCTTCCTCCAGTTTATCTCCACTGTTGCTGTGGTATGCCTCTTCTCGTGTATGTGTTATTATTTCTTCTGTATTTCACCCCCCGCTTTAACGCCCCTGACTCGTTCCCCCGTTTCTGTGTCTACCATATGATTTTTCCTTCCTACGTTCTATCTTCGACCAATCATTCTTGTGTATAGATACCATTTCCTAGGAAAATCTGTGCATTTCCATTGAACTGCAAGAGGTTCAGCGCCCCAAATACAAAATGAAAACGGTAAAATATTAATTTGATCTTGAAATATAAGAGTTTGAATTTTGTTTTATAAATTAATTGCAAAAAAAAATAATTAATATTTCGCAGCCTGACAAAGTGCCATTGTATTGAGGGTAAAAATATGTATTATTTCTCATATCGTTAGCATACAGATTTTATATTTGTTTTTAGAGAACTTCAAAGTTCGAGGATCGAAAAATTAAATTTTTTCAGTTTTTTGCCATAAGATGTTATTAACAATCAAAGATTCGTTCTTTGCGTATACCTACCTTACAGGGGAGCTCATGACGAAGAAACTGACGGGTCGAACGTTTTCTACGACCTTTAAAAGCGAAGATATAAGCAAAAAACTAAGTTGCAAAATTCACTTTGTTTACAAAAAGTTATAAAACAATTAAAGCCGCCGTTTTCAGTGGTCAACACTAATTTTTTCGGATTTCTGAGGAAATTCTGTAGGGGGGAGACTAATTTTTGGCTAGTCCCAAAACTTTCCGAAACATTTACCTAATATCACCGGACTAAAGGAAATATCTTAACATACGCATGGTAATAATTTTGACGATGTATGGCGCTCCACCCAATGATGAAGTGTCAATAGATACATTCAGATATTATTGTTTTGCTAAATCAACGCGGCTTAATAAGCCGGAGGCGGAGAAAATATCTACTCTTACACCAACATCAACAACATTTACATCGGGTGTACTACGGGTGCAAAAATGGCTAGGTAACGAATTCAATCCTGAAGATTGGGAATGGATAATGAGCAATGACATTTTGGAGCAGATGTCAACTCTGCTATTACCTGCTCCAGTCATTCTGTTGAATACAATTTTCCGCAAATTGCTCTAAAAGCTGTGGATCAAACTATGGAAACAGGAAAATTGGTTTGCATTGCCCAGCAATGTGTGGTCTTGTCTCAATACAGCAATCGATACAACAGAAGAAAGCAATATCAACAACTATGAAGATATATATCTTGCCAATTTCTTAGCGGAAGTAATGCAAATTGAAGAGATTGACGCAGAAATGACGAACATTAAGCCAACCGAGGATATTGGAGAAGAAGTAACTTAATTTATTTATTTCTAATAAAAGAACATCGTAGATTAGGCATATTGGGATACCACCTTTTAAAAAAAAGTGCGCTTAGTACTCTACCTCCGTTTTTTTTTATAGATAATTCCCTAAGCTATAAATTTTATAACAGCTATTTTTGTCGTAGTATACATGACGAGAAGCGGTTAAGAAAACAAAAGAAAAAGAAAAGAAAGATATTCGCGCAGAACTTTTATCTTTTGCATTTGATCCTATGTAAAATTGTTAGCAGGGGTCACATCAATGGGGACCTTTGACGAATTGTTCAAAATGATAAAATGAAGGTCCATACAAATATTTTAGTACAGTAACTAGAGGTTTTAACTTCGGAATAATGTCATATTGAACGGATTTCGTTCATTTTTGGTAGTATAATAGTAAATGCTTCACAGAAAAGTTTCTATATTGTGCAGGGGCTTGCTAATTTATAGGGGGTGGCACTTAAAAAATATATATATTTATTGGAGCTGAAATAGAATCAAATTTTAAGAAGAAAAGGTTTTATGCAATTTTTCACATAAATTGATAGTTTTTAAGTTATAACGACTTCAAAATTGCGATTTTAGCTTAAAAAAAAGGTATTTCCAAACGGCTTTCGTCAAGTATCTAAAAAAGTATTACTTTATCGAAAAAATGTCACAGACCCATTACAGAAAGTATAAACTGGGAATTAATTATATTTTTTGTTTATTGATGTAGGATTAATAATTTCGGAGATATTTAAATTTATATTTGGTATCTATAGGTTTCGAAATTACCTTTAATGTTTAAGATGCATTTTTTTCTAAAGCAAGTGCTTTAAATGAGCAAAAAAATTTGAGCATCTTGGCAATGCTACATCTTAATGAAAAACTGTATTTGAGATAATTTTTTTAAATTACTGGCTAATTAGAGTAACAAAATGGCGACTTTTTTACATAAAAAAATATAAATACGTATATTTTTCCGTCATAACTTCTTTATTTCTTATGTTACAGGAACGAGTAAAAATAATTTGAAAGCGCAATTAATTGTCTTTAAGTTCATTTCTTAGCATGCATGACGTAGGTGTCACAATTTCTGAAATATTTAACATTTAAACTGCATTTTTCGTCTTATAAACGTTCGGACGCCATTTGTAAACTTTCATATCTCCGAAACTAAGAAATCTACGTAAATAAATAAACAAGCGAAATTCATTATCAGTTTATGAGCTTTATTTTTGGTCTCTACCCATTTTTCAATAAAACTAATATTTATTGAGATATTTAGAAAAAGAAAAAAAATTACGATTTATCAAAAATACCTTTATAGTTTAAACTGTATTTTTTTCTAAAGCAAGTGATGTATACAAACCAAAAAATGTGAGCATCTACGCCATGCTATATATTAATGAGAAACAGTGTTTGAAATTCCTGTTTTTTAATTACTGGCTAATTACAGTAACAAAATGGCGACGTTGTTATGTGTAGACGTACATTGCTTCGGTCATAACTTCTTTGTTTTTTATGCTACAGAAACAAATAAAAAAACAGTTGAAAGCTTAATTAATAACCTATCATTCTACCTATTAACATCCTTGTCGTAAGTGTCACAGTTTCTGAGATATTTAACTGTCACTCTAACTAATTATCTTATAAACACTTGGATGCCAAATGTAAACTTAAATATCTCCGAAATTATTAATCCTACATCAATAAACAAAAAATATAATTAATTCCCAGTTTGTACTTTCTGTAATTGGTCTGTAACATTTTATCGATAAAGTAATACTTTTCGAGATACCTGACGAAAGCTGTTTGGAAATATCTTTTTTCTGAAATCTATCGGCAATGTCAACATTTTCGGCGTGATTTCAGATCGAAAAATGCACAATTCCAGTGTTTTAGTCCGTTGCTAAGAAACTATTAGAAAACGGACCACCGGAAAAGATCCGTTGCCAAGCAACGATCAACAAAACCGTATGGGAATGTTACTTTTTCTGAAATCGATCGGCAATGTCTACATTTTCGGCGCGATTTTAGATCGAAAAATGCACAATTCCAGTATTTTAGTCCGTTGCTAAGAAACTATCAGAAAACAGACCGGAAAAGATCCGTTGCCAAGCAGCGATCAACAAAACCGTACGGGAAAGTTACTTTCCCGGCCTAGGCCGGGAAAGTAACATTCCCGTACTGTTTTTTATGTATATTTTAGAAGTAAATAAATACACGCAGACAAACCAACTCACATTAAAATTGCATTTATTAGTAAGCAGTTAGATTGTAATGAAGAAATGTTATGCATTAATACAAATTCCTTAATTTATAATAATATTGATTGTGATTTCAGAAAAAATAGTATGTGTACTTCGGTGTGAAAGCACATTTCCGGACTTCGATGCTTGTTGGCCTCGGCTAGCGCCTCGGCCAACAATTTGCATCGTCGTCCGGGAATGTATTACTTTCACACCTAAATACACAATATACTATTCCCGGCCTAGACCGGGAAATTAACATTCCCGTATGTTTTTTATGTATATTTTAGACAGTAAATAAATACACGTAGACAAACGAACTCACCTTAAAATTGCATTTATTAGTAAGCAGTAAGATTGTAATGAATAAATGTTATGCATTAATACAAATTCTTTAATTTCTAATAATATTGATTGTGATTTCAGAAAAAATAGTATGTGTACTTCGGTGTGAAAGCACATTCCCGGACTTCGATGCTTGTTGCTTGAACAATTTGCATCGTCGTCCGCGAATGTATTGCTTTCACACCTAAATAAACAATATACTATTTTTTAAGCTAAAATCGCAATTTTGAAGTCGTTATAACTTAAAAACTATCAATTTATGTGAAAAATTGCATAGAACCTTTTCTTCTTAAAATTTGATTCTACTTCAGTTCCAATAAATATATATTTTTTAAGTGCCACCCCCTGAGAGGGGGTGGCATCCACCCCCTATAAATTTGCAAGCCCCCGCACAATATAGAAACTTTTCTGTGAAGCATTTACTATTATACTGCCAGAAATGAACGAAATCCGTTCAATATTACATTATTCCGAAGTTTTGCACATTTTTTACCTCTACTGTACTATTTAGCCTGCTGGGAATTTTTCCGCAGATTTGCCATATCTTCGTCTAATTTTTCTGGAGAATTAATCAATCTGCTATTAGTAGCTACTATATTCAATTTATTAAACATAGCGAGAGGATTACTTTTCTGACGATTAGTATTTTATTACCATTTTTATTATTCGAACGTTATTCCAGCTTTATTCCCAATTAATTCCCAAGTATTGGCCTAGTAGTGGAACCATTGAAGATAAATATCACATTCAAATGATTAAGAAATATGCAAAGTAGTTCCAAAAATATTCTTACAGTAAAAGGACCAAGCGAATATTGCGAAACCCCACTGTTAACCCGAGGTATATGAGAATTTCGGGAAAGGATATGTTGTAATAAAAGATGCTGTTAAAACGTTCACATTACAAAATAAACTTAAATATATACCTAAATAATTATGAAGATATTTGTAATGTCAGATTACGATCTCTTTCAATTTAAAATAATGTGTGAATATGACGGTTGCACTAGTAAATTTTAATTGAGTTCGTCTATAGTTAATTTATTTCTATATTCAACGTTATTGTATCCTATTATTTTCTGGCGTATCAATTTTAGTGAAGAGTTAAGTAAATGCAGGATAAAAGACGAAAATTACACAATATGACACGCTTGGAATGAAATTAAATTTGAAGGCATTAAATAATCCTCGCTGTTCTCAGATATACAAGGTGATTCGTTGCAAGAAAAACATTCGCCTGATTATTGTTAGTGACTCTCAATGAAAACAATATTCGGATAGACACGTGTCCTAAACTGAATCCTATGGACAATTACTGTACCCTGCAGATTGTAGATTGTTCAAGGGGTCGCTCGGCTCTTTCAGCACTACTTCACATCGACCTGAAAAGATCTTTTGTGAATTACCCTACAATTAGTTGTTGCCCAGGACTCCCAAGCTTTTTATAAAGCTTGTGATTTTCCTGGGGGTTAATTTCCCTATGTCTTCAGGCGTTAGTTCCATCTTCTCTAGTTACTTTAGCCTAGTGCGGACTAGCATCTTGCATTCGCAAGGAATATGTTCCGCAGTTTCTATTGCAGAATCGCAGTATCTGCACACATCGTTGTCTGCCTTGCCCATGTTCTTAAAATGGTATCTTAAGGGGCAATGACCTGTTAAAAGGCCTGTCATCAGTCTCAAGTGGGACTTTTCGAGTTCGAGAAGCCTTGTGGCATTCTTTGACGAATAAGTGACGAACTTTTTCGTTGTCTTTGGTGGCCCGGAGTATTCCTCCAGTTGGACTTTTTCTGTTCCTTTTCCCATGACAAAAGTTGTTAATTTGTTAATAACATATCATGAATTATAAATAACGGGAGTATACACATTGAGTAATAGTATCCATAAACAAACAGCGTGAGTTATAATGCGTGAGTTATTATAACTCACTAGGTACAGAGCCAATCACCTTTATCTTCATGCCTAGCCAGTCCAATCGACGTAACGCGCAACACACGAAGGTGGAGCCAGGGAGGTAGTGACAGATTATTCGCGTTAATATCTATAAAGATTTTCTGAAATGTCACAAAATGCTACTTTTGATTCGTTCGTGCCGAGCCGAATTTTCGAATTTCGCCATGCAATTTACGATCAGGTTTATCTGGAAGACTTCCTCTTTACGTCGCGACATCGTACGGTCGTCCCAATGATGTTTTTCGAAAAATATGAACGTGTCAAGATTGCATGTTATTGCAATTTTTTCTACTCCGAAATGTAAGCTGTTTTTTGTTATTTTTCGCAGATATCTCCGAAACGGTGAGAGTTAGCTTGAAATAAAAAACAAGGTCAAACGAGTATTTTCCATTACGAATCTTTTGCTACTATCAGAATTTTGATTTTTTTCATTTTGGAGATTACTGAAATGTTGGCCATATACGACAAAAATCGCAAATTTTGAGCTTCTACAGTTTGCAACTTTTTATCTTGGCTCCTACGCCAAAAGACTATTCTAGTTAACTTAAATAGAATTAAATTTGCTAAAACTCCTTTTTTTATTTTTTGAATTCCGACAAAAATGAAGAAATTAGAGGGGGCGGGATTTTGGACTTTTTTTTTTTTGGTAAAATTTCTTCATTCTGTCACCGTAATTAATCGGTAATTAACTGAAATCGATCTCATATACGATGTTCACTTAATATCATGTACTACTTTGACGTCCCGTTAATCTTGGCCCTTCGAAACAAAGGTTTCTGAGAAAAATTATTTTTTTAAGATTTACATACACTCTAAAGGAAAACGTGTAATTTCTTACATTTCCTCGAATATCTCGATAATTATCGTTTTTTTCGAAAAATTTGTAGACAGCTTATGTAAAGAGAATTGATTGAGCTTTCCGGCGCTATTTTAATTTTTTCTCTAACATAAAAAACAAAGACAAATATAAAAATTAAATTTTACAGTTAATTTTATTAATAAACAAACTGAGTAATTTAAATAAAATTTTCTCAATTTAATATTTATTGTTATAATCGTAGATAAAGTATAGTATTCAACTTGCGGTAATGGTAATAACTCACTTGATGAATTACAGCACTCGCCTACGGCTCGTGCTGCAAACCTTCATCTGCGTGAGTTATTACCTACATTACCGCTCGTTGAATAATATACTATTATTCACAAACATACAGAAATAATCAAATCGTCTTACATGTCAAAAGTTGGAAAGTATGATATTTCTACTTCATTCGACAATTGAACTGAAATGTGACATTTCAGGTTGGAAAGTGACATTTGCAGGTTGGAAAGTAGCCACTTTCTTACCAGTTTTCGGGTGGGAAAGTGGGCATTTGCCAACCTGTTCTTTATTTTTTTACTTTTTTCTGGCAATAAATTTTCTGTTGCTCGCTCGGCAACTTCCCTGAGTTTAGGAGGAGTACATCCCATTTCACTATCGGTATTATTATCCTGCATTTTCTATAAATAGAGGCAAGGGACAAACACAAACGACTTTGACATTTGTCGTCCGACATAAGAATTTTTTGTTCATTGCCTGCTTAATAAAAACACAAAATTGCTATTTAAAAATTTAGTAAACGATTTTTTTGGCTTTCTGTTCTTTACGAGAGATGATTGTGAATAAAATAGTATACATACCTTGGTGGAAAATTTCATTGCTGTCTCGAGAATTAGTTGACCGAGGCGCGCAGCGGCGAGGTCAACTAAATTATCTCCCGACCACAATGAAACACTTTTCAACTCGGTATGTAATATACTATTGCACTATTGGTTGAACAAAATATACAACTTGGAGATTTCAAATTAATAAATTGTGGAAAACTAACTTCAGTTAATGTATTACCGAATAACAGCTTCTTTGAATTAAGTTTAGATATTGTGCAAAATGATCTACAAAATTGACGAAGAAAATATACAACTTATGGATATCACATTTAGAATCTACCTATTTCAGACTTCCAAGTAAATTGTAGAAACTAACCCAAGCAGCATTCAAAGTGATGGGAACTAGCATCTGAGGTATCGGAACTTTAATACAGTAGGAATGACATAACTGTTACTAAATTTGCGGCTTTAAGGTAATATTCACTTTGTGGTATGCATGTGTAGTAACAATTATGTAGATTCTACCGAATTCAGGCATTGTATAGCTATGACACTTTCAAGTAACTGCCGCAGAATCTGCAACGTCGCAGATACTACTCTCCATTACTTTGAAGCATCCTCAACTGCAAAGTGAAAATTGGTAGTAATGCCGACCGCACAGCGTTACCAAAGGACCACTTCAAAGTAACGATAACTTCAAGTGTTCAATTTTAAGTCCCTGATACGTTGTTGGGAAATTTTCTGGAACTTCAATGTTGTCTAACTTATTAGTGACATCTTGAGTAAAAAAGAGATTATTTCTACGAACATAGGGGCTTTGAAGTTATTTTTACTACTCCCCATTAATTGAAAATGACTACAAAGTTATATATACCTTAAAAACCTACTATAAAGTGATATCAACTTTTAAGACAATTTATATTATTATTGGAATTGAATAAAATGGCGGCATCTGAAATGCTCAGTAAAAGCAAAATAAAGTTTATCGGCACTCATGTTTTATAGAAAACTGAAGAAACAGTTAAACAGTAGGAGAAATAGTGATTCTTCAGAATATGATGCAAACATGAAAGATTATTTCACCAGAGCAAAACCATCATCTTTGGTAACAAGTGCAAAAGTGTTCCCATCAACACAAGGAGAAAAGTAATCGAAAACTATAACAGTTGTAGTGATTAATGATACTGTGTACTACTCGAAAATTACAACTTGTCTTTAACACACAGATCGACCCATAGTTCAGTTAGTGATCCACTGAGCATATTAAATGAATTTGCCGATTAAAAACTCCAAATTTAATAAATATTGTGTCGATGGGAACGGACAATGTCGGTATAACGGCATAAGACACTGTTTATCTACAATAAATTGAATTGAATGAAATTAAATGTAAACTGATCACTAAAATATGAAAACTCTTATGTATTTTTTGCATTATTACACACCTTACGTTAATAAATACATTTATCCAACACTTTCATACAAAGTGATCTTTATGGATGAGATTTTGAAGGTATAAAGTGACCTATAAGTCACTAGTGAGATAAAGTAGTAAGCTAAAGTGAGGTAAAGTGATTTAGTCACTAAAGAGTAATTTTAATATAAAATAAAGTCCAAGGAATTTATTTGTCTCCATTATATGGAAAATTAACAAAACAAAGAACCCATGCACATGCACTAACACTTTATTTATATTTATGTTAACATTTATTGTCATCATATTCGATTTTTCACAAAGAAAACTGCTCTTCTGTATACAATTTTTCTCTATACTAGTAACGACGTCTGTATCGCCTGACTCGTGCTGCTCTCCCTGAATTTTTTTAGCAATAACAATTTTGTTGAGACTGAATCTTCCAAATAACCCTCCGCCACGGTCGATTATTTCCACACACTGTGACGTTTAAAGGTGGTAATGTCACCCCCAGCATTGGCCAAAAGAGTTGATGAGAAACGGCGCATGCTATGGCCAGTATACAAATCTGCATCTGACAATTGCAAATAATCAGCTACAATTTTTGGAATTTTTGAGAGCTTATTTAATCCAACGCATCGGGCAGTGCACTTTCCCTTTTGAAAATTTACGAAAAATCTTTTGTGAGTCACATTTTGCGGTCTTAAAGACACATATTTCCTAATCGAATCAAGTGGGTTTACCGAAAATACTTCATTTAAAACTGTGAAACTTCTTGATTTATTTGTCTTGGTATCTGGTATGGAAATATTTAGATATTATTCTTTATCTCTTATATCTTCGACGCGCGCTTAAGAAGGTCAGTTCACCGCAACGGCAGGCACCGCAAACTCCCAATATCAATGCAACCTAAAAAACCCAAACCCAAACAAAACCCAAACATTTAAATAGGTACATAAAAGCAAGGACATCATAATAAACACCTACCTCTGACATAAGATGCTCACCGTCAGGGGCATCCATCAAATATTGTTCGATATGTGCTCTTTCCAAATAATATCTTTCTAATAATATCAGATAATAAAAAGTACTTGTAAAAGTATAATAATTGTTATTTTTAATCCACATATTATTCCCATCACACACAGTGACAGGTGGTGACACTTTAACAGTTATTACCGCGTTGCCAATTCAAAAAAAAATTACCTATATCAAATCTGCCAATTCTACCAACATAAAAATAAGTTGGTAGCAATAGTTACTAAGATCTTATAGCGTCATTGGTCCCATTTGCTACATCTAGGTAAATATAACTACACAGTGAAATTGTTGTAGTTCCCGTCACCACTTTTTTAAAGTAGTAACAACTATAACGTTTGGTGGCATCTGCTACTTTATAGTAAATGTAACTTGTAGGGAAATAATTTTGGTTTTTGCAACCTCTAAGTTACTGCAATTAAAATCGCCATTTTTCTGTTGTTGAATGAAGACGCCATATTGACACATATAAAAATATAATTCAATAAAAAAATTCTTTTTATTATGGTCATTTACAAATATGTTTTATAAATAGATTATTACTTTATAATATATAAAATTTAAAAAAAAAAGTTTTCCATAAAAAATTTTGCAGTTTTGCTTGTACACATAATTTTTGCAAAAAAAATTTTTTCCGAAAAACCATTTTCTCGAGGGGGCGTCTTTTTTATCGAAGCATCATGATAATATTTTACAGAAAACAAGTGGTGGTTTTAATATCCACACCCAGAGTAAATGCAAAACATCATGATTTATAATATATGCTTATGCATGTTGTACATAATCACCTTAACTTGGACCTTGGACATATCATGTGCTCAAACTCAATAAGTCATTAATTTGCTATTCGAATAAAAGAGAGCCAAATATATAGTTTGCGCTCTCATTTCGGTCAGCTGAGCTGTTCCAAAAGTTACTCATTTCTACTACTTGGTTACATCCCGTTTACGTAATAACCTAGTCCTCGACACGGTAACGGTAGAAGTACCGGAATAGTAACTTGCTACGTAATTATTATTCCCTATTTTGGTGAATGCTTAATAGAAGGATGGTTTCCATTACGTAACAATCCTTAGTTCCGGAAACCTTTAAAGTTCCACTAATGGTAACTACTACGTAGAAACTACTAAAATTGCTGCTTGGGAACTTATCTTCTCGGACATTTGCCCCACAAGCGAAGTAAGAATACTGTTTTTTTGTGTGATCGTAATCCAAATTTGCAAAGAATACAATTTATGGGATGTGTACTATTTTGTACAAAAATTTTAAATAATGTTAATATATAAATTGTAAAAGTTCATTATTCCAAAAAGATATATTTTAATTCTTTTTTCCGTTTTGAATAAAACTTTACTCAAGTATAGAATAAATTAGGATCTACTTAAGACCAGAAAAAACATTCGCCTCCTACAAATGCAAAGCCACCTGCGGTACCAAAATATGCGGAAAAAATAAAAAATCATATTTGGCATTTTTTATTTTAACATTTTATTAAGAATTGTCAAAAACCTTAAGTCCAACATTTTATCTATATAAAACTTTGTATCGATTTACCAAACACAATGTGTAATGTAGAATCATTTATATAGAAAAATGCAATTTTCAATAGTGGGTCATCCCCACTGCACTGATTTACGAAATAAAGCAAAATTACAATTTAAAAAAACTTCTGTAAATATATCTACTTAACTTCTCGTAACTAGCCAGTTACAAACTATTTACAAATCCAACGAGAAAACCCTGTCCTAATTAGTGCTAAAACCAATACGCAAATCACGAAAAGCATCTAAACATGAAAAAGCCTTACTTTTAAATGTTGCAAATCTAAAGAATCGCATCTAAATCACGAAGTCATAAAAGACTAATTTCACTTTAAGTGCAACAATGCAGATTACCTGTACAGATATAAACATTCTGAGAAATATAATGAACAAATAGATGTAAGAGTTTTATTTAACAAATTTAATATATTCATATTCTTGAATAAATAAAAACTTTCAATCGTCAATGAGTTGTAATTCAAATGTGTATTTGAATAATAAAAAATGATTATGTATCGGTGTACAAATATGTCCAAATTCACTTTCATCCATCGTAACTGTACTATCTTTAAATGAAAGCTAATTTTATATGTTTACATATACAAGGTGACTCAGTTTATATTCATCAAGTACATCACATCACATGAAACTATCTTATGATGTTACTGGTATGGAATATTTTCAAGATTTTTCAGTCCTAATTCCAAAATAACTGCGAATATATTTAAAATTTATAATTTTAAAATGTATTGAAGTTTACGTAATGTTGTAGAACGAACAATTATTTAACAGTATTTGCCAATTAAATGTTTTGGGTTTTTTACTCTGGAGAGATTTTAACGACACATTAGGCGACGAACCTCTTTGTCACTTTATGTAATAGATGAAGTGTATGTGTATTGTGTATAATGTTCCATACCCATACCATAAATTACATTTGTAATTCATTGGCTTTGATTATGGTTATTGCTAATTGTATAGTGAAACAACAGTGAACGTTTTTTATAAATACCGTAAAATATTCGGAAATAATTAACAGTTATATTTTTACTATTACGTGTTTCTTACATGTTTAAATAGTATGACATAAATCATATAATCGATAAAAAAGGTCGCACAAGTTGTGACTGCTTTGCCAACTATTTTAAATGAATAATTAATTATTATATGTTTAATCTCTTATTTAATGTTGGTCTATTTCCGCTCCAAAAACCAATCACTGACGTCAGATGGAAACTCATCAGTGCTTGTGTGGTTAACATTTTCTTCGAAAAAAATAATATGGAAATTTTACAAACAGCAAATTGTTCCTCGGTTTATTGAAGGAAAGAATTTTTAATGGGCCAGAAATCAGAAAGATGTTAAGAGACGAAATTTTGCCACAAAAATGAACAAAGCTGAAAAAGCTACGTGGCTCAGTTCCAAAAATGTAGTGGAGAATTTTCTAGGAAATAATAAAGGTCCAAATCGCAAGAAAATAGTAGAGGAAATGATTAAAAATTTTGAACAATTGGTCTGACTAATGAATTTAACGCTGCATTTCTTAGATTCACATGTAGACTACTTTCTAGAAAATCTTTGGGATTATAGCGAAGAACAGGGAGAAGATTCCATCAGGATATCAAGAAAATGGAGAGTCGATATCAAAGAAGGTGGGATATAAATATGATGACTGATTTCTGCTGGGCGTTGAAAGTTTGAAAGGGGAAGAAGAGTAAAACGCAGAAGACTGCCTCTCCGCCGATCTTTTGAATGTAAAAGCCAGCGATGCCATAAAAAGAAAGATTAAAAATTTTCCGCTACAGCTAAATTTTTAAATAAATGTTCGAGATTCCATCAGTCAGATTCATTAGATTTTTTAACTATACTCTTGGATTATCAGCTGCTCGAGGAACTCATCGCGAGTACAGAGTACAGTGGTCAAATTAAAAAAAAAATTTTTAGAATTTTTGTAGTTGATATCTGCTATATAGAATCTGCGATTGAATGGAAATTAGCTCCCTCAATATGCATGAAAACTATTTTGATTTGTTTGTTTCGCAAATCCTGAATTTGGTGTATAAAAATTTCATTTTTGAGGGATTTCGAGGATTTTTTTGAGAATAGGGATCAATACCCTACCTATGAAACACATGCCGGCCATGCATTGAAAGACACTTCCTCAACAAATAAAATACAAAACTGTTTTGATTTCCTTGCTTCGCAAATTTAAGGTACGGTATACGAAAATTTCATATTTAAGTGATTTCGCGCATTTTTTTGAGGTTATGCACGAGTTAAAACATACATAATCAATTCTGCAGTTCAATATGAATTCAGTTGATAAAAAAAAATATATTGTCAGATATTTTCCTTTGATTTTTTTTTAAACATACCTTGAATTACGCAATAGTTAGTGCCTGTTTTTAATCATTTTTAGCTATTATTTGAGGTTATGGACCGATAAAAATAAATTATATTTAAACAAAAGTAACACCACTTCAGTACTGTTTAGCTTAAAGAAAAATCCAGACAAATTGCATTTCTCTGACAATTTTCAAATATTTCCTACAGAATCCATTAAAATGTTGGGCATTACTGTAGATATGCATCTACAATGGAATCAGCATATACAGACGCTGTGTGGAAAATTAAGAAGCACTTGTTTCGGGCTAAAATGTATGTCCAATTATTGTAGTGTTGACATCCTACTTACTCTTTATTATGCTAACTTTCATTCGAGCTTAAAATATGGTATAGTTAATTGGGGAAATAGCTTACAAGTAAGCAGAGTTTTCATTCTACAAAAATATGCAGTACGTATAATTGCGGGCATAAAATGTTTGGAAACATGCAGAAATGCTTTTAAAAATCTTAGAATCTTGACTTTAGTGAGTATTTATATATTGGAGATCTGTACATATGTTTATAAAAACAAGTCTATGTTCTTAAACAATCGAACAGGCCATGGGTACGAAACAGGGCATAAGCAGCAGCTTCAAACCAATTCCTTTCGGACAACAATGTTTCAAAAAAGTTTTATATATAATGGCTGTAAGTGTTTCAACATTTTAACAGATGAAATTAAATCATCTCCAAATGTTCAGATTTTTAAAACGAAACTCAAAAATTTTCTAGTAAATAAAGTTTGCTATACCCTAGACGAATTTTTTGTTTAATGCTGATATTTCGTCATTTTACATTTACATGCTTTATAACACTTATTTGTTTTTAATCTTCTTCGTTGATAATAATTGTTGTGTTCTTTTTTATTGTTTATTACTACTCTTATATTTACATGTATACATTAATTTTTAAGAGCTGACGTATTCTACATTTTGTTGTAACAGTTACATTTTAAATGTGGAAATAAAAAAATATTATTATTATCTTAAATATATGAGCCAATCGGCCAATTCTGACATTGGATTCGGATTCAGTGCTCGAAAATACATGGGAATATACTAACGTAGTACCCAGGCCAATTTTTTTTTTGTGTGTGGCTGTGTATTCAATAGTTGTACTTTAGTACGTATAAATTTTTGTTTAAAATAAAAATATAATTAGTAATTTATGTAAACACGAAAGTTGAGTACGTTTCAACCATTACACAGGCTTTACAGCTACCCGAATTTTTAAAAATTAAAAAACATTTTTAAATCCCAAAATTCAGCTCAGTAACTGGAATAAAAAATCAGATGCAGAAGACGGTCATCTTAGGTTAACCTCAACAAATTAGGCTCATGATTCCGGAATCTACAGCTACTAACTGTAAGGAATGTAGGTAATACATAGCTGTAGTTAAGTTTGCGGTGTGGCTTGTTACAAACAGAACGAAAACTTTTTCAGACAAATATTTCAGTGTGCGGACGTTCAAAAAATAACGTGGCACTATTTTTATTTCATAAAACAATACTTATATATGACCTAATATTATTATAAAACGTGTCCACGGATTTTGTAATTTTTTGAGATGCGCCCGTTCACATCAAGAATGACTTTTTCTCGAAAATCAGCACAAAAATACAACATTGAAAAAAGATGGGGTTATGATGCTTAAAATACTTCAGAATCATTTAAAAAACATAAAAATATAATAATTAGCTATTGTGGACTTAAATTTCGTCCGTCGTAAAAATATTTAAAACTAGGAAATAAACAAATGTCCAGAATCAGGAGCATAATGATATGACGACGATTTCCTGAAATTATTACCATGCAACTAATTTTATCATAGGACACACTGATAATTCAATAAACTTGGCTCGGGACATTACGTACAATGTAAAAGCATTTTAATGTCAAGGAGTTCATTAACCACGCTATTTTATATTATAATAATGTGCTTCACCGGTCATCTTGCACTTATTCAATTTTCTCAAGTATAGTATAATTATGTTTGTGGCAGATGAAAGTATATAAGAATATGTAAAAACCACATCTTGACATACATGAATGACAAAAGAACCAAAGTGATCTTTTAAAGTAAGTCTTACACTGAACCAAAAATGTCCGTAAATATATTTAAAAAGTACATTAAAATGATGAATTTATTTATTAAAATTGAACCAGTTAATGATTTTATTGAATCAACGTACATCTGTACATTAGTTGATAAATGATTTTATTATTCTATCAACGAAAATATGTTAATTGAATGCTACTACATTATATCAATGAACTTGTTCGTTACTTTATAACGATATGAGATATAGTAATCCTGAGCCTGGGTGCAGGGCCGGTCTTTGGGGGGGGCGCCACTGAGCCCCGCACGAGGGCGCCGTACCCCAGGGGGCATCATGAGCTTAATATACTTTTTGTTTCTAGTAAAATTTATGAGGATAAAATATTTTGTTTTGGATTTTACGAGATGGGGATGAAAACATATTTTTTTTTTATTTAACCCCCCGCTTTCTGACTTGACCAGAAAAAGGGGCGCTCTTTAAAATATCGCACGAGGGCGCTTGAGGAACTTAGGCCGGCCTTGCCTGGGTGTTCTTCTGTAGGGAAGCTGATGTACCCAAATTTTTCTTTGTAGGACGGTTAGAGGTGGTTATAACAACTAATTTTCAATAGGGTGATGAACCTTTATGTGGTGCGTTTACCTACAATGACGTCAGCAACTATGAAGGCTGGCCTTTCCTACACAAGCTGTCCGTTACAAACTTCTCGTGCATTTTCTACATGCAAAACTATGAAAAAAGTTTATATAAATATATGTCCGCAAATGCTTCTAGCATTAATAGCATAAAGGGTTGGCTACACATACATGTAATTTTCACTACCTTAAAGTAACACACACATTTTTGTTTGCCGTCGATGCTAGGTTTGTAGGTACATAGATTTGTACTACGGCTTGCAAAACTGCGATCTCGGATAGTCTACCTTTCCCTTTATTAAATGTTGACGTAAATGCGCAGAATTGCCACCAGTGCAGGTATAGTAAAGGGGACTTTGTCAAAGCAATGTTTTACAATTTAAAGGAGATAATAAAACCATATTGGTAAAAAACATAAAAGTATCGTTGTATACTGGAATCTAATGTTGACACTTGGTCAGGATCGAATGCCTTCAACACTGCAATTGTAAAAAAATCAACTACGTCTTTAGGTAATTGTCAGTACGTTTCACAAATGTAGTAGATTTTCGATAAAAGTAGGTTACGTATTGACACTTTAAAATGAAATAAAATTCACTTTATCACTTTGTGTACATTTGTGATGCATACGGTACACGGCAGTTTTATGCTATTAATCCTTAACTTTGTTATGCATGATTTAATATTATACCAAAATGGTTTATTTTATTAAGAAAAACAAGTTTTATGTTGCTAGCAGCTTATCGGGTTTTCATATTTAATTATTTTGAAAATAAACATAATAAACACGCCACACATATTAAGGGATCTACAGACGATCCAACTTGCTGGAGCCAATCAGCTGAAATTCCAACAATTTTCAAAGCATACCGATAAGGTTGGCTCCAGCAAGTTGTATTGTCTGTAGACTCTTTTAAACAGGACAGGAAAGTATGTCTTTGATTCAAAAGTATTTTATTATTTGCCAGATATGTATTACATGTTTTTGTAAGAACCATTACCGTTTTTAGGTTAAATTTATTACCAAAAATACATCGTAGCTGGCAATGATGAATATTTCACCATTTCGTCGTTTTCCTGAATGTTTCAGTTTTAAAGTCATAAGAGACTAAATTAGTACACTTTGCAATACCTTTATTGTACAGCACATCTCAGCTGACCATTTTCTTTTGCCCACTGAAGGAGGTCAGAAAAATGCGGAAAAAATTCAGTGAGCTTACATTTACAAATCCTATGGATTAAAAGCAAATAAAAAATATAAGCAGCTACTGAACTCGATGTGCCAAAAAGGCACTAAACGTCGTTCAATATGCACCAAAATCTTTTCAGCTCATATACGCTACCAAATCACTTGTGGAAAATTTCACCAAAATTATTTCTCTAGTTTCGGCGCTATCCATACATTTTTTTAAAACCCACCCTTTCGTGTTCTTACGTCCATTTCTATGGATGGAAAGGTTAAAACAAGGGACAAGCCTATTATCGGAGAGAGCTATATAAAATTATTATTGTTAATATAAATTTCATTTATCCGTTATCCCTGAAGTTGCATACATTTCCTACTTTATGAAAATATTTCGTTTATCTTCCATTTATAAGAGAGAACAAACATAATAATGTTAAGAATTGCAGGTCAATAATCAATCTGCAATTTCACGAAATTATTTCAGATTTCTCTGCATATGTCATTATCCAGTCACGTACAAGGTCAAATTCTAACTAACCAATATCGATTCGTATCCGGTAGATTCACTAAAACTAATCCTGTCTCGGTCATACAGTTTGTTTCTTAAAAATCGTATGCTAATAAAGAGATTGGCATCTCCACAAATTTTTTCATTTTTTATCGCCTAAATCACGATATGCTCACACTTTTTCTTTGTAAAACTAATACTTCATAATTCATTAATGAAATTTTAATATCATTGAACAGTATACTAGGTATCGCGCCTACCAAAATGTTTTCGAATTTTATTCACAATAATCAAAAAACATTTATAATTCCAATTTCAAACACAATAATACAAAACAAATTAAACAATCTGTTGCGTTTATATTTATTACGTCTTACCAGAAAAAGTTATTTATTCTCTTACTTTTATGGTACCGGCACGATGCCCCACATCGTAAAGTACCAATAATGGTAAAATATAATTTTGTAGTTATAAGAAATCAGTTGAATCACAATTACAGGCATGTTGCAGTATAGATTTCCTTTTTAATAATAATGACAATGCAAGATAGCAAATTTTGGGATGATGATTAGGGAAAATTATATTAGAAATTCTAAAAATTTAATAAGGGAAGAGAAAAAAACATGTTTTTATTGAACTTGAAAAAGTATGGTGTAGGTTAAAACATCTACATATCAATAGTGTCAGTGATGCGAAATAGTGTTATACTTTAATATTAGTAGAATTCAATTCGATTTCTGTCTTTCAGTCCGCGACTAAAATATACGTAAAACTTAAATCAGAATGTCATGGCCTATATACATCATTTTGTAACGTTAGATTGACGATATTTAGCAACGTTGATCTAACTATCAGAGGTATTACCGAAGCAGCGGTAACAGAAGCATGCGTAGCATTGAAACATGCGGCAAAGGAAATGGGACTGGTAATTAATATAAACAAAACAAAATACATGCTAGCTGCAGCACAACCAGCAAGGGAAAGACAGTGGCCTCTAAACTTCGAAAACGAGGAGATAGAATCTGTGAGGGAGTTCGTATATCTCGGATCGCTAGTCAATAGCCAAAGTGATACATCAGAAGTAAAACGCAGGGTCCTTATGGCCAACCGATGTTATTTCGGACTAGCCTCGCAGCTCAGCTCACAGAACATATTTTGAAGCACGAAGGTTAAACTTTCACTCATAAGACCAGTGTTAACATACGGCTCGGAAACATGGGCCCTTACTAAGAGAGATGAGGAAATTCTGGGCTGTTCTGAAAGGAAAATATTGAGAAGAATCTATGGAGCTGTAAATGAAAACGGGGGTGGAGAAGAAGATATAATTTCGAGCTGTATAGACTGTACAAGGACCCCGACATCGTAAAAACAGTAAAACTGGGGCGGCTGAGATGGGTGGGTCATATTATGAGGATGGAAGAGAGTGAACCGGACAAAAAAACACTGCTCGGCAAGCCAGTAGGCCAACGCAGAAGAGGAAGACCCCGAATCAGGTTTATGGACAATGTAGATACGGACCTAAAAAATATAGGAATAAGAGCGTGAAGAAGGCGTGCGTTGAACAGGGACGGCTGGAAGGAAGTTCTAGAGGGGGCTAAGGCTTACAACGGGCTGTAATGCCAGGGAAGAAGAAGATCTAACTATATGTGGAGTTTAGATTAGATAATTGGGTCGAGTAAACTTTAACTTGTCGGGTCCAAGGGTCACCTCATCTTATAAACTAAGAGGATCAGACATACGCGACTAGTTTCTCTCTGAGTCATTGCAATGGCTCTGTGCGCATACCAAATCGTACGTTGTATTACCAACTCATATACAAGTTAGATTTTACTCGACTAATAGATGGGTTTTTGTACTATTTTGGTCCAGTTACAAAATACTGACCATTTACAAGTTCCATCAACCGATGTTTTATTAGTTTTCAGAAGTCTGCAGTTCAAATTTCTTAGTATTTCGTCATGACAATATCATGCCTAAGCATAGGTTTTCCACGCATGGGTGCTTGCCTTTTTATTAGTATTTGTAAATTTATTAAAATACTAGCTGATGCCCGCGACTTCGTTCGCGTGGAATTAAGAACATTGACAAACTTATGCCTATAAAGAAGTACTACATACTCACTGAGTAGTCCTATAGTACTCAGGAAGTACACTCGAGGGAACACACTGCACACTCATAGTACTTGGGGAAACCCACTGCTCGTCGATAGTGGTCGGGTAAACCCTTTGCACATCCATTGCATTCAAGGAAACCCACTGCGCATCCATAGTAACGCGATTTACGGGTACCCTTTAGACCATCTACCATCCCAGTTGGGGGTGAACCCTTCAAAAAGTGAAAATCGAAATTTCATCGTACTCGTGTCTAATAGATTCCAATAAAGAGTATTTCTGCTTTTCATGCTTCTAGGTCTAACCGTTTCCGAAAAGTTTAAAAACCGCCCTCTCCCCGTTCACCCGTTCGGGGGTCTCTTTTTGAAAACCGTCGAATACGCGTCTCCTTATTTCTTCAAAAGAGTCGGGTGCGCTTTAAACCATCTACATCGTTTTCACCTCTTCAAAAAGCGAAAACCAAAGTTTAGTCCTGTCTAATAGATTCCAATAAAGCGTATTTCAGCCAAATTTCACGCTTCTAGGTCTAACCACGAAATTCTATTAAATAAATTAGACGCATATGGAATAAGAGGAACTGCACAGAACTGGGTTTCATCATTCCTAAATTCACGAAAACAGTATGTAGCTATAAATCATGTAAGTCAGAATGAAATACGTACTTACACTTCTGAGTCAAGACAAATAAATATGGGCGTAGTCCAGGGGTCTCTAATGGGTCCAGTCTGTTTATTTTATATATTAACGAAATTATTACACTTTCTAACGATGTCCATTTTACTTTATATGCTGACGATACCTCCGTTTTAATCTCAGACAAATGTGATATTACTTTAAAGAATAAATGCGAAGATACTCTTGTGTATTTAATAAATTGGTTCAACAGCATTTCATTATATTTCAATAAGGACAAAACCCAGTTAAGCAGGTTTCATTCATACCAAAATAAGACATCTAACATCAGTTTATCTGTCAATAACACAGACACATTTTATATTCAAGCGAAAGAAAACAATAACCTTAAATTTCTAGGGCTGCATATTGAACCATGCCTAAATTGGAAGGCACAATGTAAGTTTCTATCTTCAAAATTATCCTCCATTTATTTTTTATTTACAAATTTAAAATCTGTTTTCATAGAACATCAACTAATTACATTAGATTACGCTCAGGTAGAAAGTGGCCTGAGATATGGTATCTGCTTTTGGGGGGACCCTATCACATGACATATTTGTGGCTCAAAAACGAATATTGCGGTGTATCGCTGGCGTATCGAGCACTCACACATGCAAGATATTTTTAAAAACTATAAAATATTGACATTATATGGTTTATATATTTTCGAAATTTGTTTATTTGTCTTCAACAATAAAAATAAGTTTTTGACTAATAGTACTTATCATCAGGTAAATACTCGCCAAAAAAATGATTTACATATACCATTCTCTAGAGTAAATATCACCTTTTACTCCCAGCCGTATAGGTGCAAAAATATTTAATTGGCTCCCAAATACTATAAAATCTATAGAAAAGGAAAATATATTTAAAAAAACAAAAGACATTTTTGCTTGATAAATGCCTATACAATACTGCAGAGTATTTTAAATGATTGAACACCTCACCAGCATTTTATTTGATGTAATGTAATGTATTTGTGACATATATATGTACATATATATATAGCGCCTCCATGTTTGTTATGTTTTACACTTAAGTCTAAAATTGTGACGTTTCTTATACAAATGTTTGTCTTCGAGAATAAAGAATTTTTGAATTTTTCGAATTTTTGAATTTTGAATTTTGTTTCCGAAAAAGTTAAAAACCTCACCCTCCCCGTTCACCCTTTCGAAGGTCTCTTTTTGAAAGCCGTCGAATACGTGTCTTCTTATTTCCTCAGAAGAGTCCATCACTCAAATAATCACGTTTCTGACTTACGCGATTTCAAAAATACGGGTGAGCTTTAAATCATCTACCACCCCTTCAAAAAGTGAAAATCAAAATTTCGTCTTATCTAATATTATAAGTATAATATTATAAGTCTAATATTATACGTATTTATCTAATAGATTTCAACAAAAAATATTTCTGCCAAACTTCACGCATCTAGATTTAACCCTTTCCGAAAAAGCCTGAAATATCAACCCCCCCCTTTTCGCCCTATTAAGGGTCGAATTTCGAAAAATACCTTCTTAGTGGTTACCTACGTCATTTGAGGAACCTCTATGCAAAATTTGAAGTTTCTTATATAGATCAGTCAGTGAGTCAGTCATGCAGGGTATTCTTTTATACATAAAGATAAGATAAAGAGTGACTGCTTATTGTTAATGATTTAAATGTGGTGCCATCTATAGAAATTACTCCTATAACAAGCTACATGTTATACATAAAATCATCCAACACTAAAAATTATGTTACATGTACATCAAATTGACGCAACCAATCAAGGTCAAAATTCGGTCAAGAATATAACGTTACATCGACATTATTATTTGTCGTATGACGTCGTCGACCAACAATCACCTAAGATGACGGCAGCTCTTATCTGAAATAGGTCTCCATAAAAGTAAAAAAATCAAAAAAAATTTTTTTTTTTCAGTTTCACTGTTGCTGAAAATTAATTATTTTTCCTATTATTTTGCTTTACGCGACTATTTTCTTCTTCCTATCACATTTATTTAAAAGATTTATTTTATAGACAATTAGCATTTATTACTATTTTTATGAATTAACCACCATCAGAACTCTAGTATTCTTTTACGCCTTTACTAATACTACCAAAGACAAGTCGCAAATATGCCACTGAGATTAAACACAGTCGTATATCTCTTTCTATCTTTGCAGTCGGCCACGCTCAACTTCTGGATGGTACCGTAGTACCAACATAGTTCCATCTGGAAAAATTAAGTTCCATCCATCTCTCCTGAGTTCGAGTCTCAGCTGCAGCAAATGGCAATGTCCCAGGAAATAGTTGTTGTGTAGGTGTCTGTTGTGCGTATATCCTGGTTCAGTAGTAAAGTAGCTGTAGCTAAACTGCGCCAGAATGTTAAAATAAATAAACAGGACTGAAGTAATTCTAAATAAATAATATTTTTCTATACCTGCTACAAAGAGATGCATTTTCGTTCGTCATTAAATGCATTTTAATCATCGTAAGTTGATGTCAACATAGTTAGTGATAGACGCCGAATATGTAGAAATGGTCCAATTCCAAATTCCAAGGCATATTTTTGTTTGCTTTTGGTTCAAATACATATATAAAAAAAATTTCATAGAATTTAGAAAAGAGAAAATGAAATAACTTATCACCTATTTATGGTAACAATATTGCTAAAAAGGTATACGCCTTGTGACAAAAATATAGCAAACTATATACTTATTACAATTAATTTGATTCATATATCACATATACTGTCCTTTCTATTGAGATTTTTTGCCACTTTATTTCACCACACAATTGAAGAGGAACCACAGTTTAATGTATCTTTGTGGTTTCTTCACATATACCCATTACGTACATTCAGTGTTGTAATGAGTGGTAGTAACTGCGAAATAATAAAGATTATTTACGGTTTTTACTTAAGATAGGATACATCCAATACCCGAGTGGTCATATACCATTAGCAAATACTAGTAGAAACCACTGAGAACTGTATCTGTTTAATAGCGTATTTCCACACAATAATAATTAATAGTCGTACTTTCATTGCAAAATAATATTTCGGCAAAACTGATATAAATCAGTTGCCTATACATTACCTTTATGAATCTTTTTAATATTAAGATTGCTAAAACATAATTTCCCATAACAAGTTTAAATTACGTCTAAAACAGCAATTTGACAATACATTTCCAATGATGTTTATGTAACAAAACATATAATAGGTAGGTACCTACCTACATCACGGCGAAAATATGCAAAATGGTTGGCGATTTATTCACACGACTTAATTTTATATAAATTTCCGTTTCGCAATACTCAGAAAATCTATACTTGCCGTTCGAAACAATACATGTATGATCAAATTTGAATTAAATCTCAAAAGTTATAATATGATTATTTGATCAAATATATTATTTAAGGATAGGATTTTGCAGAGTGAGAGGGAAATATGCGTGCGGTCCTTTGTTCTTGTACACACATTAAATCACAATTTTATTTTTTTAGCCACTTTAATAATGGGGTGGGGGAGATAGTGGTGGTAACTGATGCCAAAAGAAAATAAGAGCTTGGCTTCTTGTACATACACTATATCCCAATTTTATGGACTCTTAATAGCTTGCTTTACCTATTTACCCCCATTTACCTCCCAACCCTTCAAGACAGACAGAATTTCTTTTTTTGGTCAAACTTAAAATCTCGACGATTCATGTAGCCCTCCGTAGCTGTAAGTAGTAGACCACAACTCCATGCTAAATTTTTAGGGGGTCATATGATACCGCTTGAAAAGGTATAATTTTTGTAGTCCTGCAGAAATAAATCACTTGCCGTACATTTTAGGCGAAACATGGGAAAGCCGCGGAAAAGTGAAAATCGTAACCCACGGGGGTTGCATTTTTTCAAACGATCCTGTACGGCTTACCTTTATTTGGACTGTATTTATATCTGTGACTCTTAAAAAGAGAATGCCACACAAAAATAATGGGACAGAAGTACAGGAATAATTTTCGTTTTCCGAAAAGTGACCTCCATGTACTAAGGTGATACGATACCGTACGGCTTTTATGAAATTCGATTTTTATATTAACAAGGATGAACTTTTTTGCTATGCCGTACAAATCAGTTGGACCATGGGGTGGCAAACGCGAGATCAACCCCCTTGGTGATTTGATCTTGTATGGCATCAAATCCAAAATATTATTCATTTGAAATCTTAAAAAAAAAATGACCCGTCTAAAAAGAATGGGTATTATCAATGCAAATAAAAAAATCACCCCCGAGAAAGGGAAAAACTCACGTTTTCTAGGGTAAGTTTATTTGATACTGTGCGGCTATTTATTTTTTGGATTAATATAGGTTAGAATTTTTATTTTATTTAGTAGCCGTACAAAAAATAATGGACAATAATAAAATTAGAAAATTGCAAAACAAGTGAATTTTTTAAAATTTACGCCAATTAAAAATCCTCTATTTTTTAATACAATGGATAGATTTTCAACTTTACATCGTTTTTCCTTTCCTTAACTATAAAAAATACAAATGTGTCCATGCCGTACATTTTTATTGTTGGGATTTTAGACACTAGATTACGTTATTCATGCAATTTACACGACTCTTAATGGTCATTAGATACCGTACGGCGTTTGCAAAATATCATTGAAAATAGCAAAAGTTGATAAACAATCACAATACCGTACATTTTAGATGGGCCACAATGAAATACCAGAACCAAATATATATTTCAGAGACGAATTTTTCTTGAAGTAAAGTAAGAAATTGGTATATATCACTTTTAAACTTTAAAATACAATGTAACGTAATTAATTATAAAAAAATGTGTACAAATCACCCAACATTTTCTTTTTTGGGTTAACTTATTTGGAAACTTTATGAAAAAATGATGTGTTTGTGTTACAGTCTTTGCAATGTAAAAAAATTAATTTAGTATGTTTCATAAGTTTATTTTTAGGCAAACGTTTTTCCCAACATTTTTAATTTTAGAACATACTACATTTGGAAAACTTAAAAAATGTGATTCATCATTCATATGATAAAAAGAATATGCATAAATTAACTACTGATCTATTAATTTTGAATTATTGGTTTCGAATAATTACAATATCAAGTATTGCTCGAATGTAATAAAGTCTTACAACAATTTTTTATTAAGAGAAGATCACTCTGGGACGGAAAATTCAATTTTCCACACTCATGTACCAACTAAAATGTACGGCATGGTAATAAAAATTATTATTATATAAAATAGTATTAAAATAATCAAGCTTTATGTGGTATCAAATTACCACCCTTAACAGACGTCTAGGAAGGGGGTTGATCTCGCGTTTGCCACCTCTTGGTCTAACTGATTTTTACGGCATAGCAAAAAAGTTCATGCTTGTTAGTATAAAAATCGAATTTCATAAAAGCCGTACGGTATCGTATCACCTTAGTACATAGATGTCACTTTCCGGAAAACGAAAATTATTCCTGTACTTCTGTCCCATTATTTTTGTACGGCATCAGGGGCGTAGCAAAAGGTGGAAATTCGAGGTGTAAGTTTGAAAATTTTTTTTAGATTGTCTCCCCCTCCGCTCATCAACTTTTACTTCCGCGAAATTTGACAAAAGTTGGGTATAAGTTGGAAATTGGGGATGTAAGTTGGCAATTTTTACTGAAAAAATTTTTATTGAAGAAATTTCTTTAGAATTTCTCTCTCCCGCTCATCAATTTTTTTTTTTTGAAGAAATTATTATTTAATTATTTATAGAGTTGGCTTCTTAAGTCTTATGAAGTTGGCAAATTTCAAAAATAACCCCCCAAAAAAATTGGCTCGCTACGCCCCTGTACGACATTCTCTTTTAAAGAGTCACAGATATAAATACAGTCCAAATAAACGTAAGCCGTACAGGATCGTTTGAAAAAATGCAACCCCCGTGGGTTACGATTTTCACTTTTCCGCGGCTTTCCCATGTCCCACCTAAAATGTATGGCATAGGGCTCAAAGTAATTTATTCCTGTAGGGCTACAAAAGTTATACCTTTTCAAGCGGTATCACATGACCCCCTAAAAATTTAGCATGGGCTTGTGGTCTATACGTGATAAGAGTTACCGTTTTCCAGATAAATGAATTCAAAATTAAGAAAATATGGAAATTCATATATCGGTAAATTATTTAAAGGAAATAATTTTGACAATTATTGTAATGCGTATAATATAACTTTATATTATTAACATAACAAAAATAAAATAAATTAAATTAATAATAATAATAATATTATAATTTGCATACATTTATCTCGAAAACGGTAATGAACAGATTAGAGTCAAAAGTGTTGATAGTGACATCTTGGATTCTGCTGGCTTATAAAATTAAATGTAAATTACTCTTTGATATCGGATTTGGCAATAAAAGAAGGCTTATTAACACATCCGCATTAGCAGAAGAGTACGTACCTCAAAAATGTTCGGCATTACTGATTCATTTACTGGATGCGACTCAGTCAGCTCCTTTAAGGGAAAAAGAAAGATAAAACTCCCAAATATACCAAATATATCCGAACCAGTGGCGGCTCGTCAGAGGAGGCAGGGGAGGCTGAGCCTCCTCTAGCAGCATGAGCCTCCTCTGGCAGCATATCCAGGGGTGGCAAGGAAATGTACAAATTGTAATCATATTGCAAGCAATCGCTTACTGAAATTCTTCAGGAGATGATTCCAAATCAAATCATAATAGATGAAAGTGAGGATGATAACGATATCATAAATGAAGCAATAAAGGAAGAAGACTTGGAAGAAATATTCGATATATCGGGGAACAGCGATAGTGAATCTGAAAGCGAACGTTTTATATTGAATTTTATTTTAAGAGCTGAGTCATTTATCTGAGAAATTGTAACTTCTATCCAAATATTGTATAGGAACAAAATTGTAGAAGATGCACTTTGCTTTTTGTGGAATTTTTTTTTTTATAATTGGACGCCATTTTGAAAGTACAGCCAATTTTTTTTTAGGATATGTCTAAAATTGTTCCTTAGGCTTTATGAAAAGCATTGTCCCCAAGGAATGGGGGGGGGGTACATGTACAGTTAGGGTGGGCTCCCGTAGTAATGACATTCTAAGCCAATCTGAAAAAAAAAAAATTTTAAATTTGTTTTGCCACTCCAGTATGTGGAGGTGGAAGTAATTAGAATTTGGAAATTGTGATAAATATGCCGTGTTAAACTGTTAATAAAACACAGTCGCAATCTGCAACTATTAAATCGTTATTATAAGAAGGTGAGTAAATAAATAATGCAGAATTGCACATTGATTTGAATAATATGCAAATGTTAGCCATATATGCCCGGTAAAATTTATAATCGACAGTAAAATACGAACTTGGCCTCAATTTTAATGCCGCTGAACCGAAAAGACAACACCGGAAGTATGGGCAAGCATTTTTAAATTCCTAGAATAAAGCTTACTTCCTTTTTAGTCGAGTCAATGAGGCCAAAAATCGTCAATACTTGGGAACCCACAAAAACAGAACCAATATCAATTAAACTTTTTTAAAACATTTGTTATACTAGACTAGGTCACAAGTTCAAAGCCGTGTTAATTCTTGATAAAGCTCATAAAAATATGACTGAGGGCTCATTGGATTCGGAATGGCGCGGCGTCTAGAAAAATGTGCAATAGTTTCAAACCCGCACATAAACAATTGCAAGTTATAAACAAATGAAGATTGAAAAAATAACGAGTTTTGTTTTTTGTAAATAACTCGAAAACTATTAATATTTAAGACATTTTAAAGAGGGATTCTTAAAGAGGAAAAAATTCCCAATAAAAAAGTCCCAACTCCCGAAACTCTATCTCTATTATTATACTCTTCGCAAAAACGAAGAGTATATTGCATTTGATCGGCACATTTCTAAAACCGCTCGTAGAGAAAAAAATTTCATATCATTGTGTTAGTGAACGAATTCTGAACAACTTTCAAAATGTCCGTCTGTCTGTCCGTCCGTCACGTTTCTTGTAAGCACGATATCTTAAAAAAGAAAAGTCCGATTGTATTGAAATTTGGAAAGTAAGTTAGCATTAGCTAGAGGAAGAACTCTATTGTTTTTGAAAAAAATCAATCAATAAATAAAAAAGTTATTAATCATTTAAATAAAAAAAAAAAATTCAAAATTTCTGTCATTTGTACTTAAATAGAAATCTTTCGAAATGTTATTCTCTATAATTTTTTTTTGTTTTTACATTTTACCAATATATATATTTCATAATAATGTATCTAATCCGTTGAAATATAATTCTTGAATGATATTCATTCAAGTTTTCTGGTAAGATGAGATAGCCCAATGGCTAAAGCATCCAAAGGTCTCGTGTTCGATCCCTTACATGATGATTTTTTTCTTCACATATTTTTTTTTCCACAACAATGTTGGTATCACAAAATTTAGAATGTCCAAAAACTAACATTATTTACAAGAAAAATGCGAATAGTATCCTATAGAATGTGCAACAATTATATAAAAAGCTCAGTAAATCGGAGAAGAGTATAATGCTTCCACTAGATAATAATTTTAATTTAATGTTAAAAATAGAGCTCCGCGGGGCGAACACTAAGCCGTTACAATGCTCTGAAACCAGCCGCAACAAGTAAAAATATTTTTTTATATTAAATATTACTTTAAAATTTTTAAAAAATTATGGTATTATTTAGATACAATCTCGTTGGAAAAAAAATTTTTCACCGATTTTTCATAAAATAAGCTAATTAACAAATTTTTTTAGAGTTTGTGTTTATATTTCAAGTCGGATAATTGTTAAACAAAAGCCACTAAAATTATTTCGTTTCGTGGAGACCTTATATCAACTATACTTTATGGGATTATGACATTGCGATGTTTTTAATTTTCTCTTTTGTTATTGTTCGAGGGATATTGAAGTATTATTTTTTCATTGCTGGACTTGATTGATTTGATTGATTGATTTACCAGCATGCTGTAGGTATTGCTGCCACACCCAGGGTTATACAGCTGGGCCTGCTATGTCCACGCTGGGTTGGATTAAGGTCATGCTTGTTGCCAGCAGCGAGAGCCACATGGCGCATGGTAAAGGAATGGGGGATGGGAGGTGTAGGTATTTGTGAGATGCGTTACCGTATTGTGTCGTGAGGGAGCGTGTAAGCTCCTTTTTTGTGTTTTTGGTTCTGAGCATCTGCGTCTTCTGAATCTTCGTGTGAAATATGTGTTGGGTCTTGATATAGAATGTTGATGCTCCTCTTTTTGTGTTTTTGCTTCTTGGAATCTTCTTTTTCTGAGTATTCTGATTCTTCGGTTTCCGATGCTGGGTTGGATTTGGGTCATGCTTGTTGTCAGCAGCGAGAACCACATGACGCATGGTTTTTTTAAAATCCATTGTTCCCCTCGCTTTCCCAGTTTGTTTATGATCCTCTCGATTGTTGTTTTCCACGTGTAACATGGTCTCCCCATTTTTAGTTTGCTGCTGTTCAGTGTTAGCGCTTTCTTCACTAGGATTTCTGCTGTCCTTTTTGCTTTAACCTTCTTGATCCTTTCCCTTAACCCTCTGCTTACCAGGATACGGCATATTTGTGTGATTGAGCTTCCATTACTCCAGGTGTCACTGCAGGTTTGACTTTTGCTTCATGCATTTCTTATTGTTAAGTCAAACATGTGTGCTAGGTTTTTCAGCGCGTTTCCATTTTCGTTAGGCCATGTGTGGAGTAAAGTTTTTCCTATCGTGCTTTTGTCCTCTTCCGTCTGATCGTCTTTTTCTATATGTGCATTGAAGTCTCCTAATAGTATAATGGACATTTTTCTTGATTTTTCATAACGTTGGTGTGTGCCGGGGTTATTATGTTTTCTTCTTCTAACTGATGGCTTAGTGCTCCATATAGACAGTCCTCTCTTCGGTTATTACCGATTTCTTTCTCCTCTTTTCCGGCTGGCATAATTTCACTGCACTATATATACTATGATTTACTGCGTTAGAGGGGAAGCACTGTGTAAAGTTTTGGTTTGGTTTGTTTGTTTGTAATTAAACACTAACTAATATTTCTTATCAATTACTGAAAATGTTCAGATATATATTATTTTACAAACACATCCACTTTAAGCTTTTATGGGTCTCCAGTGGTGACAGAGCATTATAAGGCACGTCTGGTCGCTTCGACAGCAAGATGACAAGTCCAATGCGTTGCCGCATTGGTATTTAATATTTATGCTCCTCTTTTTGTGTTTCTGCTTCTACAGATTTTCTTCTTCTCCTTCTGGGTTTTCTGATTCCTCGGTTTCTGGTTCTGGTAGAGTATATCCCTGCGATTTCTTTGTGGAGTTCATTTTTTCCCTCGCTTTTCTTTCCCAGTATGTTTGGTCCTTTCCTAGTTTGTTCATTATCCTCTTGGTTGTTGTTTTTCACGTGTAACCCGGTCTCCCCATTTTTAGTGTGAAATATAATGTAGAATTTTTCACTTAACAACGAGCGCAATTTTGACCTGAAAAGCTTCACTTGATAATTTACCTAAGACAATATAAGAAAATATAATGATCATACTTTAAGAATAATGCATTTGATTATTACGTGTGTTATGCTAATATGTACCACTCTGTAGAATTTGTCACTTAGCAACGGTTTTTGTCACCTTTTTTTTTTCATTTTTTTGCACTGAGAGTTGGCAACGAGCGTAATTTCGACCTGAAAACCCTCACTTGATAATTTACCTAAGAAAATCTTATAACCACACTTTAAGAGTAATGCATTTGATTCGGGTTCAATTTACATCAAATTCGCCTGAACGCTTTTAATAATTATGAAAAAAGATTGTTTGAAGGTTAGCATAAGAAATTATATATACTTTACGAACACTACGTTATTGATTATTTCGGGTAAAATCCAAATCAAATTCATTTGAATATTTTTACTATGATTAAAAAATAATTTACTTGAAAGTTTACAGAGGAATATCATGGCATATTTCAACAATTTATTGCTCCCATAAACTTGTCGACAAATGTCGACTCTTCAGGTTTGACGGGCCTAAACACTTCAATGGTTATAAATATACTTACAATGAGAGGTACTTATTTTTCTTTGCCTGTCTTGGGTCATTTGTTTGTTTACGTTCTTTTTGTTTCTTTATACACAGCATTTGTCACTAAATAACTCTGTATTAGTTATTTTCAAATATTAATTCTATTTCAGCTTTGTTCTTTTGTTATGATGTGTCGATTTGCATGGAATTTTTTGAGCTACAATTCACCTAAGCTTTATCAAATTTGACGGAGTTTTACCCGGTTTTATTGCGTTTTGTTGGAAGCGTTTAAGGCACACCTCCGTTCGCTTCGAAGGCACAACCGACTATCTTCTATTATTTTTTCACTGCTGGACTTATATACAAATACACTCTTTTGATCTGCTGTTTTGCCGCGTATTCTATTGGAGGTAGCACACAATGACACATTATTCAAATTTATTAAAGAATTTATTTAAATCAGTGTGCAAATCATTATTTTTAGAGATTAACGCCATGAATCGTTTGAATTTTACATTCATTCAAATCATTAACAAATTTTACCCCGTATAGTGCAACAACACCTTTCATACCATCATTAAAAAGTGGTTCTTCATCCTATTTTTCAGTCATAAAAGACTCAGAAGCTTTGCATCTTTTTCTCATCGTTAAAAATTTGTACAAATTGATGTTTACCAAACTTATAGAAGGCAGCCCTGTGGAGGCGTGAATAAACAAAAGATGTTCCTTTTTTACTTTTGGAAATTTTTTAAACTTTTTCTTTGTCGAGTAAACCCCGAGTATTTAAATAATTGAAAATTAACATTTTTCAATGAGAATGTTGTTGCTTCTTTACCCACCTATTTTTTCCTATACTAAACTCTCCAAAATCACTTTTGATTAAATATCATCGAAAAAAAAATGTTTATATCCTTTTTTTTGTAATTATTTAAACGGTATGCATATTCAGTTTCATCAAAATCGGTTCTGTTCTTGTAAGTTTCCAAGAAAAACCTTCATTGACCCGATTATTCGCAAAACTCAAAAACGAATTGTTTATGCTAATTAACATTATCAACGAACTTCTTCTGTTGACTAACACTGAAAGTGAAGTTGATAATTAATTATAATTATGCTTAGACGCCGACACCTAAAGTAATTTGATGTTAACATTATTAGCTATTACGCGTTTGCACACACTGTTTTCTCCATTAAAAAATCAATTATACCAAATTTGACGGATTCAAATTTTTCATTGTTCAATAACCATCAAGAATTGCCCCATAAGCTGCTTTCATGTAGCATATAAATAGCATACATCTATAAGAGTATTTTGGAAGAAAGTTTATTCACTATGTTTAGAGTAATAAATTTAAATTCGCTTTCTACAAATTCACGATAATGTTTGCTTTCAAGAAATTATATGGGATTGCATAAATTTACTGTCAATAAATTATAATCGTGAAAAATATTGAATCATCTTATCACATAATAATTAGAATAGACAATGCCATCAATCCTAAAATTACTTAAGAGATCTGAAGCTATTTCGACACCAAAAAAACATAAAGTGACAAATGACTTTTAATTGCGCGATGATTTTAATTGTTTAGTATTGCAAAACTTAAAATAATTCCAGTTAATTCAGTCAACGAACTACAGTTGTCGGGGGGGGAGTGCCCTGAACAACATAAAAGTCCTGACCGGTGGGATGTGGTTTAAAGGTCCCCTTTTCAGGTTTCTTTTGAATAACTCGAAAACTATGACCTCTAGCGAAAAATTGTTCTTATACAAAATTAAACTAGATGAAATTTTCTACAAATAAGTTCTCATTCATTTTTCCATGTAGGATCAATACTTTACGAGATATAGAGGTAGTCCAGTCAACGGAGCGCTAAAAAGACCAAGATTTCTAATTTGAGTGCTAATGAACGGATTTTGATGAAACCTTGTGCTGTGTTTATAATGACGTTAGTAAAAGAGTTGAAAAAAGATCAGAGTTGGAAATGACCGGAAGGGGTAGAAAACACCCCTTTTATCATGAGTTCCGTAACTTGTAGAATTAGGTCAAAAATGAAAGAGAAACAATAAATTTACCTTTTTTTGGTCCAAAATAAGATGTTTTTACTCTTGTGAATTTTTTCGAAAAATGCATATTTTTGGAGATATGGCTACTCGAAAATTCCTAAAAGTAGGGGAGGGAAAATGTAAAAGTTGAAAAAAAAAATCCGAAAAAATTTAGGTGAATATGTTATCGAAATACAAGACTTTTTTATTTGCAACTTTTCTGTAACGTGCGTTTTCACCGAGTTTTTCCGGAAAAACATGAACACATTTTTTGTATCTCGTAAAGTATTGATCCTACATGAAAAGTGAATAGGAACTTATTTGTAGAAAATTTAATCTAGTTTAATGTTTCGCTAGAGGTTGTAGTTTTCGAGTTATTTAAGAAAAACCTGTTAAGGGGACCTTTAAACTACCCCCCCCCCCCCCCCCCGCTCATCCCCCACTGGTCAGGACTTTTGGTATGTTGTTCAAGGCACTCCTCCCGACAACTATATAAAAATTTGCAACTACCCGAATTAATTCCCTTATTTTTCGTTCGTTGATTGGACTAAGTAAGCAAATCATTATGGTGAGTAAATTGCCTCCCCTCCCCCGAAACTTGTTTTTTTAACCTTTTATTTCTTAGAATGTTTGCGCCCGTTATGCTTTGCGCCTCAAAATAATTAGCTAGCGCCTTAATCGTTTTCGAGTTATTAACTATTGAAAGTAGTGGGGGGGGTGCTAAGTTAACGCTCTCTTGGTTGACAAAAAAATTCAAGAATAGTCTCAAATTATAAAGAATAGCAAGCTCCCCAGTAAAAAAGCTGGCGCCCTTTCTGTGGCTCTGCACTAGAGGTATAGATAGAGGATGAACAAATTTTCATATCTTCAAAAAATTATATTTTTATTATAGTTTGGTATACAATGACTGGCCACACGCTAGTAAGGAGTACACTACCCTAAGACAATTTCAAAATGGCCTTTATTATATCCCTAATGTCCTTCGTTTCTGATATACGGCGTGTTTTCAATTTTTTGCCAAAATTTCGATCGGCCATATTTTTTTTCACCAAATCTAACCAAATTTAGTTAAGCATGTTTCACTAATAGAGATCTTCACAGATCAGTACCGCAAACGAAAAAAATATCAGGAACGGGCACATTTTTTTTCTTTTGGCATTTGCCTAAAAATATCATCCTGTATATGAATTTTTGCAATTTTCAATACCGAAATTAAAAATACTCTAATAACGTATTTAAACCAGGTTATTAGTTTATTTGGCACACTTTTAATGGTTCGAGAATTAACAACTGAGTTTCATAATAAATCAATTTCAAAAATATTTGGGAGTCTTACGACCACAAAAACATCAGTAATTATACAGGTGGCTTTAATTTTGGTTCTAGAATTAACAGCTAAATTTCACAATAAATTCATTTCCAAAATCTTGTAAGACTTGATAAACATTTGCCACAGACAACATTTAGAGTACCTGTCAAAAACAGGGGCGCAGCCAGGGGGGGAGCCATGCCCCCCCCCCAAAGCCGTCCTCCATGAACCAAAAATAAAGACACTTAATCTTTACCAGTTCAAAGCAGTATTCAAACTATCCCTTGAAATAAATATTTTGTAACTAATGCCAATATTATCTAGTAGAGGAATCTATACGCATCCGTTTACAACAATTTTCTGAAAAGTTTTCTTCATCCTCTGGAGAGGCCGGTTCTGTTGCCCCCCCCCCCCCCCCCCGATGAATTTTCTGGCTGCATCACTGGACAAAAATATTAGTTATTGTTTGAAACGACACAGAAAGTAGAGAGTGCGTTGATATTAGTTATGTTTACGGTTTTTGTGATGGGAATTCCAGAGCTGCCGTTAGAAAATATCGTCGACGTTTTCCTATTCGAAGAATTCCCAACAAATCAACATTTTCCTCTGTTTATAACCATACAAAACAATGTGGGACATTTCTTCAGCTCTATTGCGGCGCGAACGCCGTGTTAGATAAGAGGTAAATGAAGACATTGAAATTCTAGAAACAGTGCGGCAAAATCCTTTTATTAATACGCGAAAAATGCAGCTTTAGGAATCCCTCATATAAGAGATTGGAAAACTTTAAAAAACGAAGATTTGAATCCTTTTCATTTACAAATCGTTCAAAGGCGAAGCAGGAAATGAAATTCCTCGAAGAGCGTTGTGTCGTTGGGTGTTAAATCGCAGAAGAACAATTTCTATAGTTACATTTACTGATGAGTCTCAGTTTACTTGAAGATATTAACAATAGCAGAAATTTTCACTTATGGGCAGAGGAATAACCTCATGGTATCTCATAAAAAAATTCACAATACAAATTTTCTATAAATGTTTGGTGTGGGGTATTAGATAATAATTTAATTGTCCCCCACTTCTTTGATGTACATTGAATGAGGAAATGTATTTAAATTTTTTGCGAGAGACACAATTATTACAAGACATAAATATTAGAGGACTTCATTACCAACACGATGGGACAGACCTTCACTGCTTGCGAGCGGTGGGGCAACATCTGAATGACCATTACCCCAATAGGTGGATCGATCGTAATGGTCTTCTTGGTCTGTAAGATCCCCAGACATGACTCCGGTGGACTATTTCTTATGGGGTCACTTAAAGGAAAAAGTTTATGCTATCGAAGTTGCAACCAGAGAGGAATTAAGAGCCCATACAGCACACCAAATAACGATTACGATGTGTTCGCATTGTGACGATGTATCTAGATGCAGACACATGGTTACACAATTCTACGATGTAAATGTGCTACGTTTACACATTGTAGGCACACACGTATGCACAAAGGTTAAACGTCCGCCTCACAATGTAGCCACAGTATACCATTTACATATACACAAATAATTTGATCCACAGTGTGTTATCGGATGCACAGTGATTGACTTCCTAATGTTTCAGACGAATGACGTCTTATGCTAGACCTTAATTTGACGTCTTTTTCACGTTATATTTGGTAATCCCCCCACAGGTTTTTAGCAATGGGAACATATAAAACTACATACTAGTTAGTAAGTCTACTTGATAAAAATAATAGTATATTATATTACTAGGAGTAGAACGCACTCTTTTTTTGTGTTGAGCCCAGGATTTGCGGCTGAGGCGAAGCCGAAGCCGCAAACTGGGCGAAACACAAAAAAAGGCGTTCTACTCCGTGTAACATATACTATTTTTTCTTCAAGCGTATTAAAATGCAAAAATTCATTTATTTATCATAAATGTACAAATATTCAAACTACAGTCTTACATGTTGACACAATATGACAAGTGGCTAGTGGATAGCGCGCCACCGGTGGCTTTCGGTATTAACATTATGTTACTAGTAAAACAATACCCACTGCGGTGGCGCTTTCGGAACTAACATTATGTTACTAGTAAAACAATGTCCACTACGGTGGCGTTCGGTACTAACATTTTGTTACTAGTAAAACAATGTCCTACTTCTACTTCTGTTTTTGGTGACATAATTTAAACATTTTAATACGCTTGAAGAAAAAGTAATTAATGCATAAATACGTTTTGTCCTATGAATTTATTTGTTAGCCATCCGTATATTTTATTTACATTAACTATCTAATATTGTTTACGATCACTCCAATTTCTTCTCACAAGGGTTGCCTGTAAATTATAATATTTATTAAGTTATTAAATTCATTTTTACTTACCTTTGCCAATTGCGGTGGGTAGGGGTCGAACCTACACATGTCTCTGTTGTCCGTATTACAGTACTGACGCTTCTACCAACTGAGCTATCGTGGTGACTGTTACTTCGGATGCTAAAAGCAGTATTTATGATGTGTATGAAGTCTTTATTATGTGTGAAATTGAATTTCTAGCCTTATTTAAAATATATGAAAATCTTTCAAGTTCTCTTTTTTTTTTTCTATTTTTTTACGTGTTCCCAAACCTGAATTTTTCGAGTTACTAGTATTTTTATTAATTTATAATTATTAAGAAGAACTTATTTAATTTAATTAAACTGTCAGTGTCACCTGAGTTAAGAAGTACTTATACAAACCTGGGAAACGTGTTGGAGAAAAAACGGTCAGGTATAATATATCATCTACAACATAAATAGAATATTAATGGTCTAAAACAGACCTAAAATTGAATAGAAGTATATTCGTACATCGGTTTTATAAGCAATTATTACCTTGAAAAAAACAACTAAAAGTTTTTTTGCAATTATTTTAACAAAAAAAAAAAAAGACAGAGTAGTGAGCACGGATCGAACCGCGTACCTCTTGACTCAACAACAACAACAACAAAACAAATTTATTTGACATTTCTTGTTACAAGAATGCACCTCATCGGATCCCGGCCCGGAGCCAACCAGACAACCACGGCGCGTAGCGTCGTGGAAAATGTGTGGTTGGACGAGGCGGGTCCGATTTGGTTTAACGATAATGTTTGTTGCAGCTAGGACACCTGTCCGCCTTAGGCAGACTTAAAACTAGGTTAAAATTAGGGAATGTGCTCGCACGAGCCTAAAACTAATGAATAAAAAACTTAAAACTAACACTTGCACTGCACTTACAAATTTTTGGTTGCTGATACGGGAAAACAGAATTAAACGAAAAAACCCGTTCGAGCAAATGACGTCCTTGTGGTCTGATCGCCGTCAAGGAAGGTAGGGTAGTTAAAAGGGTTGAATTTAAAAAGTTTGGATTTACAGGATGTTATCGGCCTAGAGGGAATTTAGAAAGACAAAAAGGGAACAAAAAGGTTAAAAGAACAAAATTGTACAAACATAAAGAAGGGGTTGGAAAGTTAAAGTTGAGAAAAGATAAATAATAGAGTAGGATTAGGTTTTCGTAGAAGGAAGTGTGGCTAGGGAAGCTGCCGGAAGATAGGCAACGCCTGGTACGGTAGGGGGTGTCTTATATCGAAAAGTATGGCATTATGCTGTCTGATTCGGGTAATGTTGCGGGTAAGCGGGCTACCGTCCAGTTTAAACTGGTAGAATTTTTGCGAAGTTTCTTGGACGTAGTCCGCTAGTGGGGTTATGTCGTGGCAACGTGCATAGCCTCTTGACTCGCCGCTTAATGTTTAACTCACTCAACCACTGACTTCCGTTTGAATATTTGCTCTTGTAGTAGAACACGCAACGGCTAGATTTTGCTTTTTAATGCATTTTAATGCATTTTAATCTAATTTTATTATTAAAAGAACTCGATTTCTTTAAAACTGCCGAATCTTTGCAAACTCTTTCGAATATAAACTATTTTGGATATTGTTAAAAAACAAAAATGCCTGCTATATGTGTGACTATGACCACTCTTATAGAGGAAAGAGGACACATGAGATACACATGGCCGGTATGTTCACGCTGACGCTTTGCGCGCGCACACTGCTCCATGCTCAAATAGTCGAATGTAGACACGACAAAACACAACTAAAAAGTGTATATTATAGTTATTTGTATCGTGTATATATCGCACTTTTATGTGGTGTATGCAGTAGGCACAAGTATTATATAAAGCATCACACATACATATGACTTAAATCTTGTAGGCATCTTCTACGGACGTCAAATTTCAACATTCTAATGATCCTTCTTTACGTTATATAAAAATGTTTAGAATCTTGAGTGCATACGGTATACAATTATTAAACATTATTGTATCACATAATTCTGTCAATATAAACATAAATGTATCTCATATGTTTACGTCAGTACTAGTTTAACAATTAGATCCACCTTAATATATTTTGTTTCTCATGTGTATATCTTGTAGACACGTAATTTCAATTGGACGTGCTGTTTGGGGAACGCATAGAACAGGAATGCACTGAAATTAAAAATAAGTCGCATGTGATTAGAAATGCTATAAACAATTTACAGATATGCGCAAGAAAGTGTGTTGAGGTTGGGGGGAGACATTTTGAAAATTTGTTATAGTTAGTTTTTTTATTATTATTTTTGTTTATTGTGTTTGTTATCTTAATTTTGTGGAATTGTTTTTGATAAAATCATTCTTAATTAAACTAAATATTAGGTGCGTCATTTCCTCAGTTACTTCACTTCTGTATAATTGTTACTCTTTTGTATTTGTTCTTATAAATTTGATTTCTTTTAATGTTTGTTGACATGTTTACCTTTTTTACTGCTTTGGCAAATAATGGAGTCAAATTAGGATTTTAATGTGAATTATCTGGTCAGGGCAGTTTTTCTGTTTTAACGTGTTCAGGGGGTCAACTTAAGTTCACAGTTCAGTTTTGCAGTTTCTGCGAGGTCGCAGAAACAATTTAATTTTTTAGACAGTGTTTTCCATCGGTTTTCTTTGCATATCTCGAAATCTATCTATGGAAAACAATAAAAAAAGGAAAGTGTTCGTTTTGAGTTGTACAATAAAACTACATGAACTATAATTCATTCCAAAAATTGAATATTGCAAAATTATGCGTTTTTAAACAAATCACTGTTCTTTCAAAAATAATAGATAATATTCAGTGAAATTTTATAAAAATATAGCTCTTATAAAGTACAATCACCACTTAAAATTTCAAATCAAATTGATTACTAAAACAGCTCAAATTTACAATTGTTGCTAAAACTTTGCACCCTTGTGAAATCCTGCCACCAAGACTAAGAAATGTGTACGATGGCTCAAATTGTAGAATTCTATAAGTACTTTAAAATCACGGAGAGAAAAGTGTTTTTTTCAAAATTTAAACCCGTTTTATTGCAGTTGTTTGAAGTTTTCGAAATTTTAGTTATAAACGAATTCAAGTAAATCTTTGTTTTTTTTTATGACATCAAAAATGGTAAACGAATAATGAAATTAGACTAAAAAAGCAAACTTTTGAAAACAAAAATTAGTGCTCTATTGGAATTTGGAGCTGAGATACGTTAGTGCTTACATTCGGGTCACTTAGAGTTAAACAAATCGATATTTCTGCTTGAAATTTGGACTGGTTATTCTCCAATGTTTATTATTTTGAAGATAATCCAAAGCTTCAATGGTTAATATAACATCGAATAAAGCGGAGTTGAGAACATAATTCACATTTTCAATTTTTGTAGAACTGTTTTAATTTTTGTCCCAAAAATGGTAAACCAACCCAACTACCCTTATGTTCATGTATACAGCTTTGTAAAACTTTTAATATTACTGATACAATTAAAAAATATATTTCGCGAGCAGGATTTGAACCCGAGACGTCTGCATCCTGAATAAAAAGTGCTAGTAGCAAGCAACAATCATTTATTAACGTTAAACTTACAGAGTATGTACCTTCCCGGAATCTGGCCCGGAGCCATCCACACAACCACAGCACGCAGCGCCGTGGTGATTGTAGGACTGGGCGAGGCAGGTCCGGTTTGATTTAAAGAGAAGTAACCTAAAATTAATACTCCTGTCTGCCACAGGCAGACTTAAAAACTAAATTAAAAATAACAATGTATCCACATGGACCTAAAGCTAATTAAAAGAGAACACTGTAAAAAATTATCACTCGCTAGATAAGGCACTTATTTAATTTTGGTTCTTGGCACGGGAAAATAAAACTCAGCGAAGAAACCCGTTCGAAGCAATTCCACCCTGATGGTCTTCCTGCCGCCAGGAAAATGTCGTGGAAATTAAAGGAAGAGTTCTAAATATTTTGGTTTTTGAGAATTTATTGGTTAAGATGGAATTTAGAAACAAAAAAAGGACAAAAGAACAAAAGGGATAAACAAATAAAATGTATAAAGGGAATAGGGAAGATTGGTTATAAGTTTTAATAAAGATTAAAGATGGAGAAATAAGAAGTTGTCGTATAGGATAGTATGGCTAGAGAGTCGGAAAATAGGCAACGCCTGGTATGGTAGGGAGTGTCGAATATGGAAAAGGATTGCATTATGCTGTCTGCTTCCAAGATTTGTAGACTATGAGGTTCCCTAATACACAGCTTTTAAGCGAAGAAGTCAGTGCGGAGGTGAAGAGTCAGACTATTCTTGTTCTTCGTACTGGCCCGAAATATGGTCTGACGTATACTATGATCTGTAGTGTTACATTCTACAACTTATCCTCATTACCAGCGTGTAGAACAGTGACTCAAAATGAGAAGATAATTACCACCAACCTCAAAAGCGGATCATTGTGAGCTCCGTTCCAGTTACAAGTTCTTTGCTTAATTAACATTATTCAAATTCTTACAATATTTTGAATAAGGCCCTGCAATTGGTGTGATTTCACACCAGCTGTTCATTGGCTAATGACATTTTTTGGTGGGGATGGTGAGTTATTAAGTAACCTTATACTCTACAAATCTTCGTCTGATTCAGGTTATGTTGCGGGTTAGCGAACTATTGCCTAGTTTGAATTCGTAGAATTTTTGAGAAATTTCTTGGACGTAGTCCGCTAGTGGGGTTATGTCGTGGCAACGAGCATATAAATCTCTGAGGGAGGTGCATCTGTCCGAACCAGAGATGAGGCGCATAAATTTATGTTCGAGAACTCGAATTTTTCTCGTTGTCGTGGCCGGTATGCTGTATAACAGTTTTTTATTCGTCCTGTTAAGTCCGCTACCCCTGGCCAGGAGCGGATACAGACTCCTGGACATGGAGTAGACCTCGCGTATAGTCTCGTTAACGTGAGTGTTGAACGTCAGTCTTTTGTCTAGATTAACCCCCCAAATACTTCACGCACCGTTTGATTGGAATTTGTCTACCCACGATCGAAAGTGGCGTTAAAATCCGATTTTCGGTGAATCGGCGAGTGAAGAGAATCGACTTTGACTTCTCGGCGTTGAACGCCTTGCCCACTGAGCACTGAGCTATCTAACGACTAAAGTCTGGTTTGTAAAAACATAATATAACATTTAGGCATATTTGGTGATTTTCGGATCTCTAACAAAATCGTTAAGACCCCACTTTCGGGCCTCTATACAGTATCTTTTAACAATTGTAGCTTTGGATTATTTTCAAGTAGCAGAGGCAAAATAATAGACATTGGAGAATTACAAATCCAAATTTCAATAAGAAATATCGATTTTTTTTATTTATAAGTGACCTAAATGTAAAAACTAACGTGTCTCAGCTCCAAATGCAAGTAGAGCATTAAATTTTTTTTTTAAGTTGGCTTTTTTAATCTACTTTCATTATTCCTTTACCATATTTGATTTCATAAAAAAAAACAGAGAGTTATTTTTTGTTTATAACTACGATTTCGAAAATTATAAATAACTGCAATAAAAAGGGTTTAAATTTTGAAAAAAAATTTCTCTCTCCGTGATCTTAAAGTACTTATAAAAAGTTACAGTTTGAGCGATCGTACACATTTCTTGGTTTTGATGGCAGGATTTCACAAGGGTGCAAAGTTTTAGCAACAATTAACAGATCAAACGACTTACCTGTAAGGAAATTTGATCATAATTATACGAACAGTCCTGTCCGAAATTATTACAACTTGTAGTAGTGCTAACTTCTACCAATACCGTACAACGTTTAAAGAATTTTTCTCCGCCCGTAGTTATCCTGTCCCGGCGCCGGCCCTGTTGCGTCCTACTCGACGCGCCACCTATCGTGTCCATACCACATCCTCACTGTAGTTTAAAGAATCCTGTATCTGTAGATCGTTTTTATATCTCAATAGGGGTTCGTTATACATACATATACATTTTTGGGCACTTGGGTGTAATAATTTCGGACAGGACTGTTCGTATAATTATGATCAAATTTCCTTACAGGTAAGTCGTTTGATCTGTTAATTATACTTCACAGTCCTGTCCTCATTATTACAACTTGTAGATGTTTAGAGAAAAAATAAACGATCTATAGAGCTGGAGGGTTGTTTTGAAAAAATACGTTTTATAAATGTATTTCTTATTATAGATATAAGACACGTTTTTCGTTTTACAGGAATAGATAACACTTGTTATCGCAGTTACTTAACTGTAAACTTACTTGGAAAATAAGAATACAAAAGTTTATCCTAGAAACAAGACTTGAGAAAGACTGCAAGCAGTCTTATCATTTAAGGCTGAACAAAATGATACTGATAGTAAAAATAAAAAACTTCGGCTTGAGGTAGAAGATATTAGCCGAGTCTTTTAAAATCCCCTGAGGAAATGAGTTTGTATCGACATATTGGCAGGCTTATTATAAAAAATCTAAAAAAGTGCTGAATTTACTTGACCACCCAGACCTTTTGCGGGCTGCGCTGAGATTGCAGCGTGTCTAGTAGTACAGCTTGAATATATACCAACCCTTGAATACGTATCAACACCACTTTTGAAAAAGTACCTTTTTGACCTAGCTGCTTATTGATTGCACTGCTGCTGGGTTATGGAGGCTTCTTATAGGTAAGAATTAATGTGTCATTATCAGTAGTTCTGAGATCTTTTGTCTTTTCTATGTAGGCAGTAAGTAAACTCGCAAGGCACAAATTTGTCCTTTCATTGAAGGGTATAGTGATTAGCGGTTGGTATCTTCCTTTTCCAGTAGTCTTAACTCTATCAGGGACATATATTTCAAACCTGTCCTCGAACTTTTTTTTTTATATGTTTAAATTTTATTTTGAAAAGGTTTGTAAGCGGTGAGCTGAAATAATTGCTAGCAGTGTCACCGACTTACGACTATTTTCAGAAAACAATTTGTTTGTGGGCTGAAATTTCTCCAAATATATTGGGACAAGATTAGCATTCCAGGTTGAGTATAATTAGGTTTTTGAGATTTTATATTATAGATTCCTCTGAGGAATCTATTAATTTTTCGTTTTTATTGACGATCGGAAAACTGAGGTATAGAGCCGATTTGCAGCTGTTAATTACTTAATATGACTTACCCTTTATTTTTAATGCGTTCGAGAATTGTATAAAATGTTCCGAACTATAAGCGAATGGGTTAACTTATTGCTTGTTTTTACAAAATTCCCACCATCTTGTGTAGGAGAATTCATACTATTTAAGTGTCCCGCAGATATAGAGGCAATTATTGCATGAATTCCAGCTTCCGGGAAGTTCAGTTTTAAACAAGACTGTCAGATAAAAGACCTGTCTTCAGTGAAATATTCCTCCACATTGGCTGTGGTGTTCTGAAAGGTGACAACAAGAGTGTCTGATTTGGGTTGACTTTTTCTACCAGTTTTAAAATAAGGGAAACAAAGGTTGGCTTTCCCATTTAGGTATTACCACTGCCCCCCTAGCTTTCTCTTCAATAATAATCTTGTTGAGAACTTTGGGAACCATAGAGAATGGAGGAAAAGCACAAGAAAAAATATCTTGGCCCAAGAAATAGTAGAACAACCTGTACATATTAAATATGGATCTGGTTGCCATGAGACATATAATTTACATTTTGTATTTGGGTGAATTACAAATATATCCCGTATGCCCAATTCCTTACAAATAATATAGAAGTGAGAGGTAGAGATCTCATACTAAGTATCTACAGAGGGACTCCTTGATTCTGTATCTGCTTCTATATTGAGTTTTAAGTTTATGTAAGAAGCATATAGTCTTTTTATTCCTTTTTGTTCACAATATTGCCAGATGTTTCTTGCTTTTGTATTTAGATTTTCAATTTTTACTCCTTCTGTTTATGTGAAAAAATGGCCGTTATGCTGTCTACCCTCAGAAAGAATATGCAGTTTCACATGTTTTTTGTGAGTGCTAGATTACCCTATATGTCAATTACGCACATGCGTAAAGTGGCAGATATTTAGGGGCGGCAGATATTGACTTTGATCCTACCATTAATGACTTTGTCGCATGAAAATCATGGCGAAAACTGTTTTAATATATATATTATATTTACAATTACCTAATTATTTCTTATTTATTTGCTTTTATCATGTTTAGAAATGATTATTTAGGTATTAAGCAAGTCACAATAAGTTACACTTTTTTTTTATATTTAATATGAAATTAGCAACTTTCTTATTATTATTAGAGGCGGCAATTTTAGGTTTGCGTAAATAAAAGGGCAAATACTTCAATCCGTCACTGATGACGGAGGCCAAAAAACCATGAGTAATCTTGTCTCCACAGGAAGCACCCCAAGCTGTTGTAAAAACATTGGTATAGATAATAAGTTGATGTAAAGATCTCATAGAACTGTTGGCATTTGGTATGTGACTGACCCACCGTAGTGGGTCTTTCTTAACCTGTTGTTTGATAATCATTATTCCCTCATAATTTCCCTTCCTTTTAAGACCTAACATTTTTTACCTTTCTAATATTTTTGTATACAACCAGCTATAGGGTACACCTGGGCATATAGCTATTAATGTACTAATTACTTCAGCCAGGTTACATGTTTAAATACGTTATTAGAGTATTTTTAAATTCGGTATTGAAAATTGCAAAAATCCATATACAGGGTGATATTTGCCGGCAAATGCAAAAAAACTGAGTCCGTTCCTGATTTATTCGTTTGCGGTACTGAATTGTGAAAACTTCTATTAGAGAAACGTGTCTACTAAATTTGGCTCAATTTGGTAAAGCTAATAAAAAAATATTGGCAAAAAATAGAAAACATGGTTTATATCAGAAACGAAGGGCACTAGGGATATAATAAAGGCCTTTTTAAAATCGTCTCAGGATACTGTCCTCCTTACTAGCGTATAGTTAGTCACCCACGGAACACCCTGTAGAAGAACTAGTCACCATTTACCCCCTTTAAATTAACGCCAGCGCACTAACCCTTACTTCTAAATCGAATCTATTATGTACAGGACAACCTTCATAATTATAGCAAAAATATCAACTTTAAGTTACAATGTTAAAATTTTATATCTGAACTTTCATTAATAATAGAAATGTCTTTTTCCTGTAACATTTTTAATTCCCTCCTAAAATACCTATACTTTACTCTTGACACAATTTAACATCACCTTATGTTTTAACCACTCTGTAGCTTAATTTCGACTATGACTAACGACTTTTCAGAACAAAGAAAACTTTTTATGAACGATGACCTTTTCTCTTAAAATGCAAAATAAGAAAGATTACAAGTATAGTTAGGTCCACCCTAGGACACGCTATTTATTTATAAAATTTACATTTAAAGAAATCTGTTATGAAAATGCAACTAATGACACCATTTTGTTACAGAATGAAATTACTCTACATATTGGTCGCCACACTGGCGACTAGTTTGCTAACTGGAGAAGTTTTAGGAGAAAAAGAACTTAATGATAAGGAACCAAGAAGTGAGTTTTTCGTCCTGTAAAAGACATATGTTACTTCATTTTTTTATTATGTTATTTAGATAGTCGAATAGTCAGACAAACAAGTGCAGATCAGATGGTGCAAAATATTCTCCAATGGCTCCAAGGAGTTTATACGCAGCAGAGCAGGAGAAGTAGGTTTGCCGATTACGAAACGCTATATAACTTTGCTTCTGACAAGCTTGATGATGCATGTAAATATTTAATTTCTACTAATTAATACAAATTAACTTAGATTAAGAATATGTCTGTCAATGCTCAGTATCGTCATTAAACTAAATGAACAATTTCACATGAATATGGTGAATTTAACAAAATTTACCACTTCAAAAACAAACAAAACGTTGTTGATAAGATAGATTACGTAGATTTTATGTCATTTTTGACCAATTGGGTTTTTTAAATAAGTATTCTGTTATTTATTGTGTGAAATCCGGAGACCAATAATACCTATTTAAATTCAAATCGAGGCTTTGAGCTGATCTAACATAAATCAAGATATCGTCAATTTTAATCGATTTCTATGTTAATATTTAACCATTAACATTAAATTTGGTTACGATTGATATGAAATTTATGTGGGCAGTTGTTTAATCATGATTTACATACCTAAAATATCATTACCATACACAAAGAAGAATTTAAGACTTGGGAGATGATATTTCCACATTCATGATATTTTTCCTGTGATCGATGAGAGGATATCTTCTAGTTGTGGCACTAAAATCTACTGGGTTGGTTCTTATACCGGGTGACACAGGAGATATATAACACCCCGTAGCATGTTTATTTAAAAAGATATTGTTTTGAAATTCGGTAGACTTATATAATGCGTGATTGTCCTTTTTTTGGTATAAATAAGAATTTTTTTCCACTTCCGGTTTCACCGGAAGTGACATCAATTTCGTTATTTTAAATGGCACCCTTATATATTTTTTTCCTATCTGATTCTACTTAAATTTCTCTTTTCAACTATGTATAGCAAGATGACATTCGTTTTTTTAAATTGGCTGCTGAAAACCATTTTATTGCACTAAGTCAACTTGACTATGGTATGAAATGTGGCGGTAATTAATGCTTAATGTGCTGCGATATCAAAAGAACTCTGATACACAATTTTGTGTTTCATATTTGTTTTGTTCTAATCAGTAGCCGTAGAACTTTTATATTAAATAAAAATCTCTAGACTAAATCCCCGAAATCATAAAACTAAGATAGAAACACTAATTTTAAATTTGACTCATTTGTAAAATATTTATTCATCTTTCACTTTTACCCAATGCAATTCATTGTTGTCTGATTTTGCTTGCTTTTAAATAAAATCGTTTTCGAAGAATCTCAAAATGCTGGCCGTTATTTTCCCTGCAGCGTCGAATTCTTGTAACAGTACCTCTAAGCACATTTTCTAACTGCAATTCGGTAATCTCATTTATTACTAACTCTCATTTTTAATTCTTCCCTATTTTGCAGTGGAGTTTTATAAACCATTTCCTTGAGATGGCCCCATATGAAAAAACCAAGTGGCGTAAGATCTGGACACCTCGGGGGCCATCTAATTGGTAAAAGTGAAATATGAATAAATATTTTACAAATAGATAAAATTTAAAATTAGTGTTTCTATCTTAGTTTTTGTAGTTTCGGGGATTTAGTCTAGAGATTTTTCTTTAATATAAAAATTGTACAAAGTCTCTTCGGCTACTGATTAGAACAAAACAAATATGAAACACAAAATTGTCTACCACGGTTCGTTTGATATTGCAGCACACTAAGCATTAATTACCGCTACATTTCATACCATAGCCAACTTAATGCAATAATATGGTTTTCAGTAGCCATTTTAAAAACGAATGCCATCTTGCTATACATAGTTGAAAAGGGGAATTTAAGGAGAATCAGATAGGAAAAAAATATATACAGGGTGCTATTTAAAATAACAAAGTAGATGTCATTTCCGGTGAAACCGGAAGTGGAAAAAATTTCTTGTTTGTACTGAAAAAAGGACAATCACATATTATATAGGTCTACCAAATTTCAAAATAATATATTTTTAAATAAACATGCTACGGGGTGTTACATATCTCCTGTGTCACCCGGTATACAGGATGTCCGGAAATATAATAATGTATATGGACCATCCTAGTATCCATTGAATGTTCTTATTTCCTTATTTATTTCGAAAGTGAATAAAATTAAATTTATAGTATTTAAAAGTGAGCATTGGCCGACCTTTATAGGTTTAAACAATTAAACATTTAAGATTAATGATAAGAACTAAATAATAACCTTCCCTATCTTTACTAATTTTATAACATATATAAGTTGATACAAATCAGTAGAGTAACTGGTGTTTGTGGTGTTGGTGGTACAACGACCAAGAACCATCCTGAAACTTGACTCTTAAATAATTGCTTAGGGTATATACTAATTTTCCAGAGATATAAAAATAATTGACCAATTGTATGGGGTTGTAGCAAATAAATTCCTATTCTATTTATTTTAACTACAGCACACACATATCGAGCCGATGGTACAGCCATTCTGTCAAAAGAAAACTCCGCGCCCAAATATTAAATGTACTCAGCGTATCCATATAGTAAGTTGCAAACAGAAAATATTACACCTTGAATGAAATCTAGAGAGCGTTGATACAAATATTTATTTTTTCTACGACTCTATTGAATAATTCTTTTATCATAGATACGTTTTTAAACAAGTAATGGGGCTCACTACTGACGGCCGTAGGTAATAATTCACTACTCAATAGGCAAGAACCAATCACGAAGGGTGCATATTCATTAATCAACAGTTGTGAATCAGTCACAAAAGACGATTTACAGTTCAAAAACATCAAACTCTGCATGTCATGCAAATGTCAATCTGTCATTGCACAAGTTGATTTCTTTAAATCTTAAAAAACCGTATTAATGACAAAAATTGGAACCCTTTGAGCTACAGTGACTAGTTTTTGCACGTTATTTAATATCAATAAAGGTCATTATCTAATGTTATCCACCAAGGGTAAATTCAATCAGGAGTGCACAAAATTGGAAATTTTGTAATGTGAATTTTCTGTAATTGTCTCATCCGAATATGATTCCTTGGCTATAAATACACAAAAGAGGTTGTATTAATGCCATACGACCAACAGGTTTCGATAAATTTAAACCTAAAGAAACACATGCATTGCCTAGGATCCAAAAATAAGGATAATGATTTCTCGCTATTCTACATAATTTAACAAGAATAAAAACCGTGGGCAGTCAATTTTCTAAAATAACATCTGTATTACGTGACACAGAGAAGTACCAATAGGGTTGGCTGTCAACGTGTCAATAAAAAAGAACAAATTAGTGAAATTGCATTTATTATTCTCTTGAATAAACCAAGGAAAAATAACAAATTATTACTAAATTAAAGGACTCAACAGGTTTTAAAGATTAACCAATTAAATTCAATGTTCAAAATGGGCGCCATTTATTTCCATACAAGCTTCTAGACGACGATTCATTGAAGCAAAGACCCGTTAAAAAATTTCTGGCATGTTCCTGATAGTTTTGCACCCACTGCTACACGTTCACGTAACTCTTTAGGATTTGTCACAGGAGTTGAGTAGACAAGGCTTTTCAAATAACCCCAGACAAAATAGCCAAAAGGTTTTAGGTCGGGGGATAGGGGAGGCCAAGCTACTGGTCCGTTTCTGCAAATCCATCTATTGGGATAAGCTGCATTTAAATAACTTCGAACAACTATTCTTAAACGGGGAGGTGCACCATCGTGCATGAACCTCATACGACACATCCTCCAAGAGATTTCCTAAATTGTTTCTTAAAAAATTTAGATAATTTAACCCATCCAATCTATTAGGCAAAACAAATGGTCCTAATAATCTGTTGCAAAGTATACCTGCCCAAACGTTGATGGAAAATTTTTCTTGGTGCCTGGACTCGAAGAAAGCATGAGGCTTTTCTTCTGCCCAAATATGATTGTTGTGAAAGTTGAAAACACCATCCCGCGTAAACCCCGCTTCGTTCGTAAACAAAATTTTTTGAATAAATTCAGCATTTCTTTCATATTTTCGTCCAAGCCAATAGCAGAAGGCCTCCCTTCTTGGTAGACCTTCTGGTTTGAGCGCTTGCACCATTTGCATGTGGTGGAGATACAGTAATTGTTCATGTAACACCCTCCAAACAGACGATGCTGAACACCTTGCTGTAACGCTAGCCTTCTCGTACTCATTTGGGGATTCGCATTTAGTGCATTTAATATTGCTTCTTCTGTTTTTGGGGTCCTAACAGAACGATCTGGGCCAGAATTTTCCTTGTCTGAATAGAACTTACCCTTTTCTCGTAACGAACAATCTACACTTACAAAAAATCTTTCGCAAGGTAATCTTCTATTTGGGAAAGCTTCTTCGTACAATCTTCTTGCTTCAGCAGCATTATTCCAGGCTCGATCGTAGAATAAATATCGGCCTGTTCTTCGAAAGCGTAACTCGTATTAAATAAAAATTGTAATTCTCTTATTAAAGACTGCATAATTAGAACCTTAACTTTTATGTCATTAATTACAATTCAATATTGGAAACCAATAACGAACAATTAAGGAATCTGAAGCCAAGTAAGTTAATCAGTGGTAAGAAGTTTTTACAAATAAAAAAATATGGTGTGAATTTTTGCAGTGCAGATCGAAAGATGACTTTCTGACCATGGCACTTGCGAAAATGTGGAGAAAATGATGAATTCATTGAAAAAATTCTGTTTACGCAAGAAGAATGGAAAAATTCATTTAGGTTCAAATTTCTCGAAACCGGTTGGTCGTACGGCGTTACAACAAGATAACCTTTTTTGTGTATTTATAGCCAAGGAATTATATTCCCATGATACAATCACAGAAAATTCACATAAAAAAATTTGGGGGAGAAGTAAGTCCCCCCTTTTGCGCACCCCTGATTGAATTTACTCTTGATGGATAACATCAGATATATTAATGACCTTTATTGATATCGAATCACGTGCAAAAACTAGGCACTGTAGCTCAAAGGGTTCCTGAGATATTAAATAAAATGTTAATTTTGGGTGCCCCCTTCAAAGGCCCGCAGCGCCCTTAGGGGGGATTTCCGGACCCATATTTATATGAACTTTTTTTCATATTATTTAATGTAGAATCACCACTAGACCACATACCTGAAAAACCCCGTATAGCATCACCTAGATGCTAATTTTTTTCCTTTTAAAACTAAACACGCTTTAGAAAAAAATTAAATCCTTATTTTTTAGCCGCTATTTTGAAAAATTTTCGGGATTCGAGTTTATCTACGAAATTTATGAATTATTCAAAGCATAAAGAAAGAATTCACAATTTTCAAAATTAGAATTCAAAAATTTTATTCCGCTCGCCGAAATGTTTCTGATTTCAAGTAATATAGTATAAGAAATATTTTTTTTAAAGTTTCATCATAATTAGGAAGTTTCCATTTTTCTCATTTTCTCGTAATAAATAGTCGTAAAAATCTAAAAAATATCTGTATTTTTTTTTTAATTATCTCTATAAATAAAAAAGTTATGGTCCTTCCAAGTTTAAAATGTCGCGATCATCTGGGCTGAGCTCGATTACGTCACAATACATGATTCCGCCAACAGCGAGCGGGCGCGGGCACCTTTATACTCGCTGGCAGGCACCGGCAGTTTATAGCCAGCTTGCATTTGAGAGCCGAAAAAATTGCTAAAACATGCAATTTTGGCACGTTTATATTTTTCGAAAAACACCATTGGGACGGCCGTATGATGTCGCGACGTAAAGATGAAGTCTTCCAGATAAACCTGATCGTAAATTGCACGGCGAAATTCGAAAATTCGGCTCGGCACGAACGAATCAACTAAACTACACTAAATAAAGGGAACATACAGCGCGCCGCCGGCATGGCAAGTCAGCGCGTTGTGTATTGTGACGTCACGGTGGACTTCAGCCGAAGCGAAGTATTCAAATAAGAAATTGAATAAGTTCGTGAGTTTTTCAGATATCGAGATAATTTTTTTTTTTGTTTGACGAGTTATCTGAAAGACTACTAAATGAGGTTGAATGTACATGATATTTCTAAAATAGGAAACCTCCTAATTGGCACTGTTCCTGAGAATTCTGAAGTTTCGCCAATTTGTAGGCTTCTTTGACTCGGCTATACCTATAGGCCGGTGATTTTAGCTTCAGAAAATAACGATTTCTCGGAAAGTGTTGTGATAAGCCAAAAATTAGTCGACCCCATACAGAATTTCCTCAGGAATCCGAAAAAAATAGTGTTGACCACTCAAAATGGCGGCATTAATTGTTATTTAATTTTTTGTAAACAAAATGAATTTTGCAACTTACTTTTTTGCTTATATCTTCGCTTCTAAAGGCCGTAAAAAAACGTTCGACCCGTCAGTTTCTTCGTCATGAGCTCCCCTATAAGGTAGGTATACGGAAAGAACGAACCTTTGATTGTTAATAACATTTCATGGCAGAAAACTGAAAAAATTGAATTTTTCGATCATCGAACTTTGAAGTACTGTAGACACAAATATAAAATCTGCATGTTAACGATATTATGAGAAACAGTACATATTTTACCCTTAATGAAATGCACTTTGTCCCGTTGCAAAATATTAATTATTTTTTTTGCAATTAATTTTTAAAAAAATGAAACTGTTATACTAAAAGAGAATATTAATACCGTGCGTGTAATTGCCCATTAGGCATGTACATTCACGTAGCGCGAGAGATTTGACAACACAGCCGTAAATTCGTCCGCCGGGCGGAGCATCCCAGCTCTCAGTTATTTCATTTCAGCCAGCTGGCACACGCAATGTTGTAATTCTTACTACCTATGCCTAGCGTGCGGCTACACGCACGGTATGTTACAGTTTTGTTTCGGTAAAAACATTGTATTTGACGTACACACAAAAAGAATATTGCAAGAAAAATTTAATTTGCGAATTTTTTATGCAAAAAATCAATTTTGCAACTTAAACAAATGTAAATATCTCAGTGGATTTTGCATAAAATTTATTGCAACTGACGGCATTTCAATTGTCATAAGAAACACGAATTGAAAAAAAAAATTGTGCTACGATGCTTTGGAGCCGAGATATGAAGAATTCACGTTTTTTGTGATTACGGCGAAATTTGAAAGTATTTTTACTTAAAAATTTAACTGAATATTCTTCAGAGTGTGTGTTATCACATACAAAAAGTGCCATGTCTATATATACAAATGGGCCATGGAAAAAAAATCGAGAAAATTGCATCTTTGGCGCTCGCGCTGACGCTAGAAGCCCGAACTTGCAAACAGCCCGTGTAAACCCACTCTTATGAGTAAAATTATTTGCAAAAGACACAAATCTACAAATTTTTTGTGCATTTTTTTAATAGTATGGACGCGCTGCGCGCCGCCTTCTTTTATCAACTAGGCAGGACAAAAGTTGATAATGGCACTATACGGGGCGACGAAAAACGACGAAATGTCTTTGGACGAATTTCGATTTTTGTGTTTCAAAAAATTATCTTTAAAAAAGAAATTTGATTTTGCATCCCTCCCACCTAGACCAGTGCCAATAGTTTTTGATAAAAAAAAATTCTTAGCAGTATATGGGTGGTGGAGAAATTTAGGATTAATGGTATATAATTGGGGAAAAATCGATTGGACCGCAACAGATAACCGGAAGTGGGGTGGGGGTGTGAAAAGGTGTGTGTTTAGGGGTAAAACGTGGTTTTTCACAATTTCTGGCAAAAGTAGACCTCCTATCGAAAAAATTTTAATTTAAAAGTTGTAGATAATTGGGAGATCTACAACTTTTATTTGAACCATTTTTTTACATAACTTCAAAAATTTTGAGAAAAACGCGAAACGAAACGAAAAACCAATTTTTTGTTTTTTTATTTTTATCTTCCACAAAAATAATTTAATTTTGATGAAATTCGGTGAAAATGTACATTGTTATGCATCAAAAAAGCTGTAATTTTTTTGAGGGGTAATATTCATTTTTTGATTTTTTTGCGAATTTAATTTGAAAAAAAGGCCTAATTGTCAATCAAAATTAACAAAGTTTTGATTTTTGAAAATTTCAGGACGGTATTTTTTTCATTAAAACCTCTACTTTAAGATGGTGAAAAAAAATCACACTGTTACTAAAGAAAAACTTTGTCAAAAATGGAAAAAACCAAAAAAACACTTTTTTCAAGATCGATTTTACCGTAAATGTCACTAATTCTCCATTGTTCATTTAAATGAAGTGTTGTAAGTTGTGCAAAACGGTAATTTCAATGTTATACGTAATAAGGGAACATTAATTAACCGTTTAAGGTTCGGACTGCTGAAAACCGAAATGTTTAAACAATAATTTTACCTAAGAAATTGCTAAAAATGACCATTTTTAGGCAAAAAAAAAACTTTTTTATACTTTATGGGCACTCTCACATTAAAAATAAGTTTATTACGTATTTTACATTAAATCAATTAACAAAGTAGAAATACATAATCAAAATTTATAATAATCTCATTTTTCTGGGAAGCTGCTCTACATCATCAGACTCAACACACTGTTCGGTTTCTTCAGGAACTTCGATAAGGTCTTCGACTTTGTCAAGGTCCTCAAGTTCATCTAGATCTTTATTTTCAATATTATTTTGAACATTTGTTTTGTCACACATCTCCTCCGAATCGCTGATTTCTTCTAATGGTTGTTCTTCAAAGTTAGAACAATTTTCAGCCCAGTGACAATTCGAGAATAGAATAGAGCATTTTACTCCATGCTTTCGACAGCCGCATCTTTTACTACCACAATCAGATTCACAGCTGCAGCAGATAGATTTCAGCAAACTTTCAGGAATTAATTCTTTTTCTGTCAATTTAGGCATTATTCCGGTTAGATGGTGTTTCCATCCCCAATCCGTAGCTGTAAGTTTGTTACCAAGCCAAGTCCTGTAGCAGTGCTGTTCACCTGCTCCCTCGGTTGGTGGTAGTTTTTCTAAATTAAATAAAGTCCTTACCGTAGCGGTTTGATATATTTCAAACCTCAATTTGTTCAGTGACATATCCTTTTTCTTGCATTTATAAATAGACGCTATTAGCTTCAATCCATTTTCGGCTCTTGTTTGTTTGTCTACATTTCTCCGATAAAAAATTTCTGTGAGCTTTGATAAATTTTGGTTAGCCAGTAATGATCTTACAATTGTCACATCAGCTTCGGGATACCTATCAAATACAACGTAACTGTTTGCTGCGTAGTGGCTCTGTACGTAATCCAAATACTTATTAACGATTTCATCAATCGTATCATTTTTTTGCCAAACTACTTTGTCTAGCAGAAATCCACCATCAACAACTTGTACAGTATTACTGGAGATCGGCAATGCATCAAAGCTCGTAAATTCATCGTAAACATGCGATTTCACATTTTTTCTGAGTCCATTTTCTGTAAATATTGACAATGGACATGGAGCAAGCTCATACTCCAAATACTTTTTCATATCTTATAAAGCAAAATAATATGTGAGGAGAAACACAGAAGTTAATATAGAAAATTACGATGAATAACGGTGTAAACAACGACGTGCCAGTGATGAACACGTGAAAAGGCAAGGAGCTGGAAGAAAAGAACGAAAAAGAAATGCGCGCGCACTCGAGAGCACGTAGTAGTAAAACTGCCCAGCCGTAATTCAATTTTTCAACTTTGAATATTTTGAAATATGTATATCAATAAAATTGTTTCAATCTATGTGTGCCCATAGAGCATAAAAAAGTTTTTTTCTTGCCTAAAAATGGTCACTTTTAGCAATTTCTTAGGTAAAATTATTATTTAAACATTTCGGTTTTCAGCAGTCCGAGCCTTAAACGGTTAATTAAAGTTCCCTTATTACGTATTACATTGAAATTACCGTTTTGCACCACTTAAAACACTTCATTTAAATGAACAATGAAGAATTAGTGACATTTACGGAAAAATCGATCTTGAAAAATGTGTTTTTTTGGTTTTTTCAATTTTTGACAATGTTTTTCCACAGTAACAGTATGATTTTTTTACTCCATCTTAAAGTAGAGGTCTGAAAGAAAAAAATACCGTCCTGAAACTTTCAAAAATCAAAACTTTGTTAATCAACTTTTTTGATTGAAAATTAGGCCTTTTTTTCAACTGTGTAAAACCCGGGATTTTGCCCCGATTGTTGCAACACAGTACCATACAAGATTGCACCATATTGTCTTAATTAACTTTGTTTATAACAGTCACAAAATATTACACAAAATAATCAATTTATAACAACTTTACACAAACGACAGAATAAACAAAGAATAAAATGGTGACACCGACTCTGGAAATTGCATCTAATCCAAGACTTACGCTACAGAATCTATGGAAAAGAAATAAAACACAGAATTGCGTCAGCCTGGCGTCGGCGCGTAACTCCCGTAGACAGCCGTTTGGTTCAAGCACAGACATTAATTTCTCTACTGCGTCGACGCATGGCTTATAGTTTTTGAATTCGTTACCACATAATCTGTGCCGTAATTGCCGCATTTTGTTCACGCGCATATACCTATACTGGCCTTCCATTTATATAGTAGAGTTCAGTGGTATTACCAAATCTGTCAGTGGCAAAATACAGCGGGAGGTTTAAACATATTGGATTACGGTTGGAAAGAGAGCGTAAATGGACTACCCCCAATTACGACTTCGAGTCCCCTTATACCACCATCCATTGCACAAAGTTATTGCTTGCAAATGCATATAAAAGGTTGTACAGGTAACTGTAGCTGTAAGAAGCATGGTGTATTTTGCACTACCTTGTGTCAGAATTGCTTGGGAGTCAATTGCACCAATATCGAAAGGATTCCATTGCTCTTCGATGACGATGAAAAAACAGCTGAAGTTAATGATGATGTGGATACACCTATTAGTGTAAATTTAATAGATGAAATGCAAGAAAATGACGAAGTTATTGGAAATATTGATATAAATAATGACGATGATGACATTGATTGTCTGTACGCAGAAGTGCAAGACGAAACGGACAGCGAGTCCGACACAGGAAATCAACCTAAAAAAAAAATGAGGACAGAAAAATAAACTTTATTTTGTATATTCAATAAATTAATTTCTAAATACAAAATGTATACCTTCTTTATACTCAATACGAGTAAAAAATATTCACTCATTATCAAATAAATTGTATGTAATCTTTAAATATTTATTTTATGAAGCAACATAATTGAATGATTGAAAAATAATCGAAGAATCGGAAAGCTGAGAAAAAAATAAATTGAATTAAAAAAAAAACGTCTATCTAGCCACTCCTGAAGCCGAGAAAAAGAGAAATAAAGCTGCCGCCGCGGTGAAACTGTCGAAGTACACCACTCGCAGTGAAGGGGGGGGGGGGGGGGGGCATCTGGCGTCTAGCGTCAGCCCGAGCGCCAAAGATGCAATTTTCTCGATTTTTTTTCCATGGCCCATTTATATATATATAGACACGGCACTTTTTGTATGTGATAACACACACTCTGAGGAATATTCAGTTAAATTTTTAAGTAAAAATATTTTCAAATTTCACCGTAATCACAAAAAATGTGAATTCTTCATATCTCGGCTCCAAAGCATCGTAGCACAATCTTTCTTTTTTTTTAATTCGTGTTTTTATGACAATTGAAATGCCGTCGGTTGCAATAAATTTTATGCAAAATCCACTGAGATATTTACATTTGTTTAAGTTGCAAAATTGATTTTTTGCGTAAAAAAGTCGCAAATTAAAATTTTTTTGCAATATTCTTTTTGATTATGTAAATGTTCGTCAAATACAATGTTTTTACCGAAAGAGAACTGTAAAATATTAATATGATCTTTTAGTATAAGTTTGAATTTTTTTTTATAAATTAATTGCAAAAAAAAATTAATATTTTGCAACGGGACAAAGTGCATTTCATAGAGGGTAAAAATATGTACTATTTCTCATAATATCGTTGCATGCAGATTTTATATTTGTTTCTACAGTATTTCAAAATTCGAGGATCGAAAAATTCAATTTTTTCAGTTTTTTGCCATAAAATGTTATTAACAATAAAAGATTCGTTCTTTGCGTATACCTACCTTATAGGGGAACCCATGATGAAGAAATTGACGGGTCGAACGTTTTTCTACGACCTTTAGAAGCGAATATATAAGCAAAAAGTAAGTTGCAAAATTTTGAGTGGTCAACACTATTTTTTTCGGATTCCTGAGGAAATTCTGTAGGGGTAGACTAATTTTTGGCAAGTCCCAAAACTTTCCGAGACATTTTCCTAATATCACCGGACTACTACACATATCCTTCTTTCTAAGTTTTACACCTTTTTCGCCTCTAAATAGGTACTGTACTAAAAATTACCCCCATTACATTCTTGCTATAATTGTTACGCCATTACTGCGGCAAATTATCATTCAAAAAAATGGTAGAAATAGTAGGTTTTATATTATAAGTAATACTAGTTTTATTTATAATTCACCATAAATTATTAAAGTTGAGGTACAGAATTTCTAATTAATAAAATACAAAAGGATACTGTTAATGTAGTAATTGCAAAAATAACAGTATAAAATTACACTTGAATTATGTCGCAGGTGACAGTGACATATTATAAAACGTTTTGATCCTACGATTGTTAATGGCAGTTAGCACATGGCAATCCATGTGCTAACTGACACCGTGCGATAAATTTTAAATTGCTTGGTAATTTGCATTCATTGTTCAGCAGTGATAGTATCCCAGTCTCTAGTCCAATTAAATAAGTCGGCAAATCAAAATTTTGAGGTAAATACTTGAATTTTTGATATAACTTACTTTGATATATTAGAACACGATTAATGAAAGAAATTTTTTTCTGAACCCCCGGGAAGGGGTGAAAAAAAAATAAAATAAAGTGTTTTTTCAAAATTACTCAAAATGTGTAAAAGCTAGTAAAAAAAGTTTCAAACAAAAATTGTAAAGCATGAAATTTTATATAAAAATGATCTCTAGACTTTTTTTGGTATTACTAAAATTAACGGAGTTAGGCTGGTTAGAAATTAAGGGATGGTATGTACAACTTTAAAAAATCATAGCGTGCTGAAAAGTTAATGAATTTAAATTTTTTTTTTTTTTTTCAATTTACTCAGAAAAATATAAACATTCGTTTCAGAGAAATGGATTTTTTTAAAAATTGTTAATAAAAAAGTTATAAAAATTTTAATTTTTTTATTTTCAATTAAAACCACTTTGAACGGTGAAACGAAATTTTTTTTGTACCATTCTGTTCATTATTTAATATATTGAACATTTGCTTTTGAAATTTTTTTTTACCCATCATTTTCGAGCAGGTATTGAATTTATTTACCTGTTTAATTTTTTTCCAAACGTAAGACACTGCTCTTGTGACGTCACGATAACTGAAAAGAAATAAAGAATGCGTACGACAAAGATAAAATGGTTTCGTAGCTGCTGCGTTGCCTACAAGACACGTATACGTCACATCTATACTGCTGTCATAAGTCATAAGGAGAATAGCCCATCTGTAAATTGTCGGTTGGCTAGGAAAGTAACAAAGGCATTTGTTTTTTTCCCAACTAAGTAGTAAATATTAATTAAGAAAATCATGTAGCTGCTTTTTATCCACTTATGTTTTTGTACTTTATAATTTTTTAATAATATTTTTAACTGCAGAACTCTTGGGTGCTCATATATTATTAGAATCTCATTTATGACAAAAAATATCTAGATGCTGCTTTTCACCTTATGACGGCTATAAGGGCATCTGCGAGTGACGTCACAACTAACCTCAAAAATATGTGTTTCTTAAGATTTAAGAGTATTACGCAACTATTATTAAAATTTCTGCCTGGTTCCCGTATTTTCAACTAAAATCTAATTCAGTGTAATGTTTATGAAGTTCTAAATACTTTGTCCCAATAAAATAGGACTCTTTTTGTAGGCTGGAAATCTAACCTGTAAGTAGCAGTCTATTTCTATTAATCAACAATATTGAAAAATTATTTACGCGAATTTTTAAATATTTGCTTAGAGCCAGTACCGGCTCCAAGCTAAAAATGCGTATACAAACATTAAAAATGAGAATAAACTTGAAAAACTTAAAATTTAAGGTTATGTTGGTTACATGATGCAGATGCCCGATATCTCAATGCAGCGGTTGTGAATGTTTTGGTGAATAAATGCTCCTACAAATTGTTAACAAAATGTTTAATTGTGGTCAAGTATAATAAGAGTGTATTGCGAAATCTACATACACGTTTCGTTTCATGTACATTTTGGTTATAGGTATTAGACACGTGGAATTTTGTTTACGTGATCTAAATATTTTTAAAATTAATCTTTGAATTTTAGTGAAAGAAATTATTATTATTGTCAACACTTGCTGATTTCTACTAAATTTGGAATTATTTGTTTGACATTATTGATATAAATTAAAAATAAAGTACAAAATATATATTTTTTTGCGAGAAAATTTTGCAGACGAATTATTGGAGTATTGGAAATAATTGTTTGAAACATCGTTTTGAATTAGTCGAAATTCGCGTACTTCAACCAAGGTTGCAAAAAATGATTTTTGTATGCATTTTCGATTAAATTAATAAACTAATCCGTAATGTAGAAGTAAAAATTATTTGCAAAAATGAATATTTGCAATAGTGAAAATTACTTTTTTTTCCACATTAATAATTGAAATAATGTTTCTTCTTAATTTCAAAAAAATTGGCAATTACAAATATTTACATTACTTATTTTTTTAACTTACAAAATTTCAATTATTTTAATTTATTATTTTTTAAGACCATAAGAAATTATTATAAAAATTATTATAATTGTATACATATTTTAAAAATTGTGTACTCAGAAATATATTAATCAACACATTTTTTTTTGGATCATTAATTTCAATTTTGAATGAAAAAAAAAATGACATTAAAAAAAATTATCGATACATTTCCATTAAAATAGATCATTAATATTATTCTATTCCTAATCTAAATAAAAATAAACAGTTTAAAAAATAAAATTGGATAAATTAAATAATAAATAATTGAACCATTTTTTGGATGGATGGATGGATAATGACAATTGGAAGAAAATAATTCATTCTTAAAACAAAATGTATGATCCATTCTATATTAAATTAATCTTATGAAAAGTTAAAATAGGAATTACTAAAAACAAATTTGTTAACAATTTTTAGGAGCATTTGTTCACCAAAACATACACCACCGCTGCATTGAGATATATAGACTAGTTCACAAGTTCGAAGCCGTGTTAATGCTTAATAAAGCTCGTGAACATATGAGTGGAATCGGAATGACACCTAGAAAAATGTGCAAAAGTTTCAAACCCGCATATAAACAATTGCAAAAGTTACAAACAAATGAAGATTGAAAAAATAACGAGTTTCGTTTTTTGCAAATAACTCGAAAACTATTAATATTTAAGAAAATTTAAAGGGGGATTTTTAAAGAGGAATGAATTTCAAATAAAAAAGTCCAACTCCCGAAACTCTATGTCTATTATTAATAATTTCAATTTAATGTTGAAAATGGAGGTCTGCGCGGCGAACACTAAGCCGTTACGATGCTCTGAAACCGGCCGTAATAAGTAAAAATATTTTTTATCTTATTAAATATTAATTTAAAAAATTTAAAAAAATTATGGTAATATTTAGACACTTAAAGGAACAATATCCCGTTGGAAACAAATTGTTTCACCGATTTTTCATAAAATGAGCCTATTGTTGTTTTGAGCTTTGCTCGAAATGGCACCTTCAGAAGTCAAATTTTTTTTTACAAAAACGCCCAGAAAACAAAACAAAAAAACGAAAAATTGCAACATTTTTTATTTTTTTAAATTTTAGCCTGTAACTTTTTTCGGGTACATTTAGGCATAGACATTGCTGCATAAAAAAAGCTGGCGTTTTACCGTTAAAATGATTATTAGCGGGTAAAACGTCAGCTTTTTTTATGCAGAATATCTATGCCTAAATGTACCCGAAAAAAAGTTAAGGCTAAAACAAACAAAAAAATGCATTTTTCCGTTTTTTTTTTTGTTTTGTTTTCTGGTCGTATTTTTGTAAAAAAAAAATTGACTTCTAGAGGTACCACTTCGATTGAAAATTTAATTCTTTACAACTTTTCTATTGACGTGTTTATAGGAAAAATGCATAGTTTTCCAGTAAAACTCAAAAATGTGAAAAGTGGACCTTTTTATTTCGATCTCAAAAACGCACCCCTTTAAATGGTAGCACTCAGCGGTTTTCTCATATTTTGGGGTCAATTGAACATAAGAAACAGTAAAAATCCTTTAACGTTTTAGTTCCTTTCAACCCTCTTTTTTTGGACATAGATAATAGCCTAAAAATATTGTGATTAAAAATTAAAAAATTTTCTTTAAAATTTTTTTTAATTGTTTATAATATTTTGTTCCATTGTTTCATTATTTAAACAAATTATTAAGAAAAAAATTCATTCTTAAGCTGTATTATTTGCAATTCTCTACAAGATGGAAAAAAGAAAAAAAATTGTTAATTTATTTGTTTATTTAATAAACAATTTGTTATTAACAATCGCCGAATGTGTTATTTATATTCTTTTTAGATAGAAAAAAAAATAACAAAAACAACCGTATCCATAAACATGTTAAATTTATTTTTCTTTTTACATGTTTATGTATACGGTTGTTTTTGTTTTTTTTTCTATTTAAAAACATTCGGCGATTGTTAATAACAAATTGTTTATTAAATAAACAAATAAATTAACAACAAAAATTTTTCTGTTTTTCGTCTTGTAGAGAATTGCAAATAATAAATTTTAAGAATACATTTTTTTCTTAATAATTTGTTTAAGACATTTTTTTAATTTTTAATCACAATACTGTATTCGCGAAAATCAAACAAATGAACCCAGTAGGGATTTACCTTCGATACACACAAATTTACCAATATGTGACAGTGATTTATATATCATGTGCTGTTACTGTTACTTTACTATATAAACTTTTCCTTATACGTGAATTCCTTTGTATCGAAGGTAAATCCCTACTGGGTTCATTTGTTTGATTTTCGCGAATAATAAAATGGCAAAAAAATTTTTATAGGGCTCCATGAAGCGAAATAATTTTAGTGGCTTTTGTTTAACAATTATCCGACTTGATAAACGTAAACTAAAAAAGATTTGTTAATTAACAATAGGCTCATTTTATGAAAAATCGGTGAAACAATTTTTTTTCAACGGGATATTTTTCCGTTAAGTGTCTAAATAATACCATAATTTTAAAAAAATTTTAAATTAATATTTGATAACATAAAAAAATATTTTTACTTATTACGGCCGATTTCAGAGCATCGTAACGGCTTAGTGTTCGCCGCGCAGAGCGCTGAGAGATAAAGTTTCGGGAGTTCGGCTTTTTTATTGGAAATTCATTCCTCTTTAAGAATCGTTCTTTCAATTTTCTTAAATATTAATAGTTTTCGAGTTATTTGCAAAAGACGAAATTGTTATATTTTCAATCTTCATTTGTTTATAACTTTTGCAACTGTTTATGTGTGGGTGTGAAACTTTTACACTTTTTCTAGACGTCATTCCGAATTCAATGAGCCCTCACTAATATTTTTACGAGCTTTATCAAGCACTAACACAGCCTTGAACTTATAAACTAGTCTGCATCTGCATCATGTACCTAACATAACCTTAAATTTTAAGTTTTTCAAGTTTATTCTCATTTTTAATGTTTGTGTACGCATATTTTTAGCTTGGAGCCGGTACTGGCTCCAAGCAAATATTTAAAAATTCACGAAAATAATTCTTCAGTATTCATGATTAATAGAAATAGACTGCTAATTACAGGTTAGATTTCCAACCTACAAAAAGAGGCCTATTTTATTAGGACAAAGTGTTTAGAACTTCATAAACATTACACTGAACTAGATTTTAGTTGAAAATACGGGAACCAGGCAGAAATTTAAATAATAGCTGCGTAATATTCTTAAAACTTAAGAAACACATATTTTTGAGGTTAGCTGTGACGTCACGTGCAGATACCCTATAGATGTGACGCATACGCGTCTTGTAGACAACGCAGCAGCTACGAAACAATTTTATCTTTGTCGTATGCATTCTTTATTTCTTTTCAGTTAATATGACGTCACAAGAGCAGTGTCTTACTTTTGGAAAAAACTAAGCAAGTAAATAAATTCATACCTTCTTGAAAATGAAAGGTAAAAAAAAAATTTCAAAAGTAAATGTTCAATATATTAAATAATGAACAGAATGGTACAAAAAAAAATTTCGTTTCACCGTTCAAAGTGGTTTTAATTGAAAATAAAAAAATTAAAATTTTTATAACTTTTTTATTAACAATTTAAAAAAAAATCCATTTCTCTGAAAAGAATGTTTATATTTTTCTGAGTAAATAGAAAAAAAATTTTTTAAATTCATTAACTTTTTAGCACGCTATGATTTTTTAAAGTTGTACATATCATCCCTTAATTTCTAACCAGCCTAACTCCGTTAATTTTAGTAATACCAAAAAAAGTCTAGAGATCATTTTTATATAAAATTTCATGCTTTTCAATTTTTATTTGAAACTTTTTTTACTAGCTTTTACACATTTTGAGTAATTTTGAAAAAACACTTTATTTTATTTTTTTTCACCCCTTCCCGGGGGTTCAGAACAAAATTTCTTTCATTAATCGTGTTCTAATACATCAAAGTAAGTTATATCAAAAATTCAAGTATTTACCTCAAAATTTTGATTTGCCGACTTATTTAATTGGACTATCTAGTCATCAGGTACTTTTGTAAATCAGAATTGACATTTTTTTCGCATAAGCCGTTTATTTCTATGTCCAAAAAAAACACCAGTTTGTGAATTACAACTTAATCAGGAACGCAGGATTTAAATAGTTCTAATTCATAAACTGGTGTTTTCTCTGGACACAGAAATAAACTTATAAAGAAAAGAAAAGTCACAAATAGTCCACGTTTAAATGAAAAAGGGATTTGATTGACCTTTTGGATGTACTTTTTGTAAAAACTCAATAAAAACCTATATTTGATCAAAAAATATTTTGAAATTGTCAATTCAAATAATCGAATATAGGCTAAATAAATAATTTAAATTCACATGCATTTTCTAGGAAAACGTGAAATTTCTTCCATTTTCCCAAGAATCTCGCTAATTATCAGTTTCTTCAAAATATTTGTAGACATCAATTCTAAAGAAAGTTGATCAAGCTTTCCGACGCTTTTTTTTATTATTTCTCTAACATAAAAAACAACAAAGTTATGGTCGAAAATATGCGCCTCTTCGCATTTCCTAAAATTCATAAAATATTTATTTGCAAACTGGAAAACTAGAAGTTAAAATATTAGTATTACATTTGGTATTGACAGGGCAGCAATCTAACAATCTAACAACAATAAAATTACCTCTAACCATTGACGTCACGCGTTAATAAAATTTAAAATGAGTGGTATAGTTTGTGTGGATTTATGAATAATTAACAAATATCAGAGTGATTTTAATTGCTATTATGTTATCTTATATTTTACTGTTCAAATTAGTAGGTATTTTGGAGTTTTTTTACAAATATGAAATAACCCGATTATAACAATTTCGAGAATATTTGGGCAGCACCTGAATCTATAATGATAAAGCTTTCTATTAGTTTGAAAATAATTAAGACATGTTAAAAAATAAGCCTACAAATGCAATGGGAACATAAAATTAATCAATTGTCAGTAATACAAAAATTTTCTGAACAAAAAAATTTTACGCCTTCTTGCAGTCGCGGCCAGAATGACGCCCTCCACGTATTTTTTTAAAACTATGCACATCCTATGACCGAATTTGGCAGTCCTGATTCCCGTCTATATGTGATATAGTTACTTCCAGTAACTCCTTTCATAATTTAATGATAGATAATGTTTACATTTATTTATTGTTCTTTCAGTTCGTCAAGGTACCCTAAGAGAGTACCTTCCACCGACAAATACTCAAAAACCGAGGCCATTTGAACCAGTAAGTCCCTCAGATGGAAATGGAATCGATCACAATGGTAACTACATTACCGGGTATCCGCCAGCAGGAAGTATAACTCCACAACCGCCTTTCCCACCATACAGCAATCCTGCCCCAGGGACTGGTTATCCATCCCCAACAACAGGATATCCACAACCGCCATACACCAGGCCTCCTATATCAACAGGTTATCCCACAGGGCCAACAGGCTATCCCACAGGACCAACAGGTAATGGTGTTTCACGTTAGCCTCTGTAGCCAATTTTTTAAACTTCAAAATTAAACAAAAGGGACATTTTTTTACAATCTAACAAATTATCACAACGTTTATTTGCAGGTCTAGTTTTAATGAAAATTTTATTATGAACATTTTGATATTCTTATTTTTGTAATGCGGTTACTAGGACCGGACATAATTAGGGAAATAGCAGAAAATTTTAGTTTTACAACAATAATCTTTAAATTTTATAGAAACCAATGGACAGATTTAATTTAAGCAGGCTTCTCGCTGTAGCGAAACAATTTCATTCAAAATTTATTTTGATTCCACTAGATCTAGTGAAGTGGCTTATAGACTGGCGGTACATGACCAGTCAGGTGCAATGTTTTTAAAATGCATGCCAATCATATATATGAATGAAATTACCATGAATATGCCAGAAACGCAAATTTTAGGCAGTCGTGCAGAAGGGTGTGCAAATAGATTTTTTTTGTTTTTTTTTTGTTTTTATTTTATTTTAAAATGGATGCCAATAGTGCCAAACGAAAAGCCTTGAAAAAAAATCCGAAATCAAAATCATCCAAAATCAAGAACACCAAAAAATTTTACGATTTAATGTGCGCATCAAAGGTTGCTTTGTGCGCGGAAACTGCATGCCAATGAATTTCCGCTGGATTATTTTTCACGGCTTTTCGTTTGGCACTATTGGCATCCATTTTAAAATTAAAAAAAAACACAAAAAAAACAAAAAAAATCGATTTGCACACCCTTCTGCACGCGACGGCTGCCTAAAATTTACGTTTCTGGCATATTCATGGTAATTTCATTCATATATATGATTGGCATACATTTTAAAAACGTTGCACCTGACTGGTCATGTACCGCCAGCCTATTATTGAAATTCTCGTTACCAGGCGGACAAAAGCACCAAATTTGGTATGAAGATACCTTAGGGTATACTAATAAGAATTAACCTAGGAGCCCTCTGGAATTTCTAAAAATTTTCATGTACAGCACTAAAATCCAAAATGGTCGACAAATACGACAAAATATCACACGTAGCCCAGGAATTTTAGTTTTTGACTCGGAATTAATTATTGTAAAGCTGAAAATTTGCAGGATTGTAGTTTTGGTCCAGGATAACACGTACCAAAAAGTCCCCTACTCTCCCCGGTCGGCTTCACTGCTTTTGCGGAGCAACAAGGGCCTAAGTCGCAGAAATTGCAGAGCTGGCCCAACTAGCACCAACGTAACAGTAACTGAGGTGGGAACTTCGAATGAGTAACCACTACGAATCCGTCACTAAATGTACGACTTTGATGTGTAAATAACTTCATTTGACATATCCGTAGTCACTGCCTCGTAGTTTTTAACACTAGTGGTTACTTTAGAGTTATGTGACTTCTACGTAGCTTTTCCGGTGCATGGAGACGCCCTAGTTACCAGTGGGACAACCTTCGAAGTTGCAACCACTTTCTAATAGCTTTGATAGTGGCCACGACGTTCTAGGAACCTTTACTATCCGTTTAAAGTCGTGGATCTTGTTAGTAACATTTATTAGTGTTAATGACGTTACCGCTACCTGCTTTCACCGTGCACGGCTACTACGAAGTGCGTATTACCTCTTAAATTCACCATGAAGTAAATTTCACCATCTAGTTCCCGTTGTTAACCATATATAGGAAAGGAGGGGCGATAACGAGATAATGAAATACCTAACCTATATAGTTTATGCTTGTCTTGTGGCCTTTATCTTTTCCAAATTTGGGTTGTTTGCCATTTTAAAGTAGTAACATGCTTTTTGCGTTGAATTTCATACATTTATCTTTTCCGTTCAAGACAACTCGTTAAGTAAGGAAAACAACTACGTATTTTTCGGATTGTTTACCTGTTAATGTTTTTCAAATGATAAATGTCCTATATATGTTTCAAAATACCTATAATAATAATTTCTTGGGTTGGAATTTGTTTCACTTAACATAATTTGCTAGATGGTTTTCCAATTTTTAAAGCTATTGGCCACTTACTGCGAAGTTTTCTATCTATTTGGAAAACTGCATTGACATGACTTTTAAACTATATGCACTGTTCTGAACATTGTCTTTTACACTCACTAGCCATTTCAGAAATTTAATTAATGTTGTGAAGTAATTTTGCACTCTTACCTGTGTTGAACTTGTATTGTTTTTTGAGAAACATAAACAGGTAAACAAATACAATAGTACTGAAATAAAACATAATTAAAAAAAAATCATTTATTCAAATTTTTCTTCTTTTTCACAATATACATATAGCATATGGTTAAAATAATTCCTAGTGTGCATAATATCCGGATTGGCCTGCTGTACAACGTACAACTACACATGCATTTTCATTTATCAACATCACCTTCTAAATTCATTCTAACTTCATGGGAGCAAACAAAGGGCAAATATTTTGTTTTTTCACGGCGTCTTCGACTTAGAGAGAGAATTACATGTCTAGCTCTAAATACCACTTCACCTCCCTTGATGGGTCTACTTCTGCATGCAATTTGAGTAAAGATATCACACAATTCTAATTCTACCTTCGAAATATTTGAAAACAGTTCACAAACGTAAGAAAATTGATAAAATAACAGATGTAACGTTATGACAACTACATGTTTTAAAATGATTGAAAATATTGAAATTCACTGATACCATCTGCTGATGTGATTTTCCCCTATAGACAAAAGTCAAAATTAGGGGCGCGTTCAGTTTAAACGTCGCACGTCGGACGTATGGCAGCACACCAGGGCGCCGCATTCTGAATCATTGTTGGAAAAGATGTAACTATGAAGTGGCAGCGGGAACCTTGCTGCAACTTTAAAGTGATGCTACAGTCCCATTCGGTACTTTGTAATAAATGTAACTTTAAAGTTACATATTTTCAGTTCCTGTCACTATCCTCAAGTAACAATTACTTTTAAGTCGCATTTCTTGGTAAAAACGACTTCAAAGTGATACTTTCTGAAATACGCCATCTTGATGGCCAAGACTTATGACGCCATTATTACAAGACATGAACCATAACTTCATAAATAACTTAAAACTTTAATTTATCACTATTTCTGCACCAAATATAATAAATTAATGGATAAAAATTATTTTCAAGTTTCAAAAAACAATAAAAAATAGATTTCAACATCCAGGTTGACACATTCTCGCATGACGTTAAATATTTTAAAGACAATATTTTAATTAAAAATGCAAATTATAAAGACGCGTGCCAGATTCGGACGTTTTATCATTATGTTCGACAATAAACTTGCATTCGTTTTAATTTTGATGCTTAGCCATTGGGAAATTGTACAAGTTTTGCCTTCTAATATTATACTATTATAGTATTCTATTAAGTTTCTGAGTTAGGAATATGGATAGCAATAATCATGTAGGAATGAAACACAAGTATAATAAAATCAGTTGCAAGACAAAGCAGGCAACATTCATTTGACAGAGTGAGGCGTTGTAAAGTTCCCCCAAAGTCGCGGTTTACATTCCGCGACGTCACCGCTACATAACCACAACGCATTTGGAACGTAACGGGACTAGTTCCGGGAACGTAGCCGGAACGTTGCGGTAACCGAAAAAATATTCCCCATTTTGGTCGTACTCACGTAATGGGAACGTTCCTGTTATGCTCTTGTGACTAGTGACGGAACACTTTAAAGTACCTACAATAGTCGTTGCTACGATCCAGCAACTAATTGTGCTAGTTCGGGGCTATATAGTGCAGCAGAAATGTTGTTACTGATCCGATTTGGGACGAAATGATCATATAAGCTTCGGGGAAGCATATCCGTTCGTATTTCAGATGTTTCCATGCATATTTTGTTCATAATTTTCCGTTCTAGTGCTGTCAAAATTTCAAAAATTGAAAAAATTCCGAAATGGCGCCATTGCGGATAAATGAAGACTAGCAGGGGAAAACGTACCCGAATAAACATGTCTCTTCATACTTTGGGCTTTCCATTGTAGTCGGAGAGCAGCCAATCTGTAGGAAGCATTTTAAAAGTAGTCTATACAACTCGCGAACACCCACCTAAAAAACAGATGATATTATGTAAAATGATCTTCTGGATTTGATTTTTGAGTTCGCCCGTTAATTTGAGATTGCCAAATCGGTCAATTCACAAATTTTTTGAAAAATTTTAAAATTATGTGTTCATTTTTGTTTTTCACATAACACATCATATCTTTTTTATTTTAATTCCGATTTAGACCAATATTTTACACATTATCCCTCCAATATTCTTGGACAGGCTGACGGCAAAGAATATAGTGTAACTAATAATATAGCGCCTAAAAAAATATAATTACCCTCTATTGCCGCGGTTTTTTAAAATTTGCATTGAAAAATATCCGATCGAGGTAACTTTTTTATTTTTAAAGAGAGAGTTATAGTATAAACGAGAAAAATGTTCCATATACTTTAAACAAACTTTTTTATAAAGAGACTTTTTTGAAATTAGGCTCATGTAACGAGATGACGCTATTGAATGCGGCCGCGCAACTCGTCCGCATTAATTTAAAGCATAACTTCTGTTAACGTCGCTCATCTCGTCGCCCGTACCGCAAAGTGGCGTAACTCAGAAATTGCTAAAAATGAGTTAGGCCTGCCAAAGGAGTTAACTTTGAGTATTCTAAATTGTGGCAAATATGCATATCTGTATTCGCGATAGTTTTCGTTGAATTGATGTACGATCCACAGACCTATCTCAAATAACTTAAAAATATATTACGGCAAAGAGGCGGAACTTAAAATAAGTCTGTTTGCAACAGCTATGATAAGATTTCTTTACTACGCAAGTCCTTGCATAGGGGCGTTATTTGTAATTCACTCGAATGTAGTATTAAATAAAATAACCTTAATTCAATGTCTCAGTGTTATTTTCAATTGATCTCTCAAAATTTGAAGATATTGATTGTACGTCAAGATGACTTGGGAAATGACTTAAATTGGACACAATTGGTCGAATTTCGAGTAATCAGAGAGCAACTGACAAAACTGTATTTCAAAACAAGCCATTTGAAAGCACATTATTGCTCCATGACGTTGCAGGGGCCAGTGGCACCATTAAATTACAGTCCAATCAAGCTCTCAAAAAAAAAAAGATACAGATTTCATGGCACTTTGTAGTGGAGATAAACCTCCAATAAGTCTACCGGAATACAAGCAGTATTTCCGTTCTCTGCTGCATTGATTTTCACTAAATTCGTGTTCATATTTCTTTTTGTATAAGTATAAATTAAGTTCTCTTAATTAATATTAATTTATTTTGTGTGAATACATTCAATAAATAAAAAAAATGTTGTAAAAGAAGGTTAAATTTAAATAAATTTTGTATTTTGTAAGTATAAATAAATGTTTTAATTACAATGAAACATTTTTGTAAATCCCAAATGAAATATAACACTATGATTAATTAATTATATCTTTGTTCATTGGGGGAGTATCTCAAATGTTCTTAAAACAGGAATATACTTTCATCTCAATTTCTTTGAAAAAAAAAAATTCCTACCACCGACTTTCAGATCATGGTATGAAATCTAAGACTTATTAATGCTCTGCTACAGTTTGCAGTTGAAATTGAAATAAATAGTTGCATTAGCTTTTTCCCACAATGCAAAACATATCCAGCGAATCATTAAAATTGCTCTACTGTAAAATGTTGAAAAATGAGATAAGCCCGTTTGCGATACGGGCGACGATCTGTGGTGTTTAAGCGATCAAGTGAGTCTACGTCTACGGATTATTTAGTTTCTATTTGCAATTAAATGTTATAAAATTATGTAGATAATCTCGAAACATACACATTATTAAAAAATATATTTTCATTAATTATAACAGCAAGTGGGTACTAAAGATTACATTTTCCTTCGAATAAACAACTTATGTTACAATGCACGTTTGCTTTGCTACACTTGCAGCTTGTATAGTACAGTTATATATAATTTACATTTACAAAATGGAATTAACTCAATAAAATTGGGTTTTGGGCTTTTTGAAATCATCTTTGGAAATAAGATTTTCTCCTTTAGGTACCATCCAAAATCTAAAACATTTGGAATTCTGGGCTTAATTTGGTAGGCTGTCTTGTAAATAGCACATTGCAGAAATGTTCTTTTTACTTGTATTCTCTGTACTAGGATTTACAATTTCTGATTTTCTTTTATAAGCAGTTCAGGTATACGATCTTCTACATTGTGCATGGTAAACTGGATTTAATGATAAAAATAAATTTTTCTGTTCTAAATATTGTTTTAGAGCCACAGAAATGTCATCGGATTTTGCATTTGATCGGTACATTTCTGAAACCGTAAATATCGCTCGCAGACAAAAAATTTTCATACCATTGTGTTAGTGAACGAATTCTGAACAACTTTCAAAATGTCCGTCTGTCCGTCCGTCACGTTTCTTGTAAGCACGATAACTGGAAAGAAAATTCCGATTGTACTGAAATTTGGACAGTAAATTAGTGTTAGTTAGAGGAAGAACCCTATTTGAACAAAATCGATCGGTAAATGAAAATGTTATTACTTAATGATTTAAATTCGAAAAATTTTTTTTTAAATTTTTATGTTTTTGTAATTGAATAGAAATCTGGTGAAATGATATTTCATTTTAATATCTAAATATTTATATATTTTACAAATATACATTTCATAATGTAATATACAACCGTGAAAATATGATTTTAGCTCGTGTCTTATAATGTAAAAATTTACATTCTTTTACGTGTAAGGTGGTGGTGTAGTTCTTTTGACTCGGAATCGAAACCCAAATGGGGTTTGGTATAGTTTTTTTACCAAGTCTTTTACCAACTAAGATCGTACTATAAAATTAAAAATATCTAAAAGTAACATTATTTACAAAAAACTGCGAAAAGTATCCTATTGAATGTATAACAATTATATAAAAATCCAGTGAACAGGCGAAGAGTACGTTTTTAGCTTGTTTCCTTTGATTTCCTATCCGAGTAATTATAATTTATTATGCCAAACTACGTGTTTATAACGCACTAAATATAAGGACTGAGACAAAAAGCACTTTCAACTTAACATAAATGGACACTGGAAAATAATAATCATCCGGCACGTGTGCGTTTAGCTCTAGATGCGATTGCGGCCGATTCATAGTAGCGCGCATTCGTTCGGACGCTGAAACAATCAATGAATATTTCGATAAGGGAGCAAAGTTTCAAAAAAAACTTCTTATAAAAGATTTTATTTAGTTCATTCCGAACATTTTCTTCGATTATAGTAGGCACCTAACTTTAAAAATAAAAAAGATACCTCGATCGGACATTTTACTCTGCAAATTTTAAAGATTTTGCGTCAAAGAAAAGTTGTTATTTTTTTTTGCCAACTAATTATTTTTTAGGTAAAGTTTTTTACTTTCAACATATCAAAGAATAGTTAGAGAATATTATGGAAAAAAACTAAAAAATTCTGAAGTAAAATAAAAAATATATGACGTGTTATATGAAAAACAAAAACTAACACATAATTTTAATTTTTTTTAGAAAATTGCCAATTTGGTCATTTTGGCAATCTCAAATCAATGGGCGAATTCAAAAATCAAGTTTAGCAAGTTATTTTACATCAGATTACCTATTTTTTAGGTGGGTGTTCGCGAGTTGTATAGAGGGTGTCGAATTCAGAGGGTCTGGTCTTCCACTATTGGTATGTGTACTTTCTCTGTAGCGTCACCCGCTACGCCACTCTGAGTCTCGCCGTGTGACGGCCGCGCCCGTCATGCACCCGGTGAAACTGCCCTGGCTGCGCTGGTGAGACCTGTTGCGAATTCCTGTTTATACAGTGTGACCCATTTAAAATGGAAAAAACTTTATAACTTTTTTATTTTTTGTCCGACTTGAACCAAATTTTACCAATATTGAACAAATTAGGATCTACTTATGGCCAAAAACATTCATTTTCTACAAATGCAAAACCTCCTGCGGTACCAAAATGAATGGAAAAAATAAAGAAATCATATTAAGCATTTTTTATCGGAAAACTTTATTAATGAAAGTTGTTCAAAATTATCCAAAATTTCGACAAAACAAAAAAAAATACAAATCACTTGACAACTACCTGACAGCTTGCGTTTAATTTCAAACAAAATTGTCATAGCACATTCTAAAAAAAAACCAATTAAAATGATATTTTCTGACTCGGACATTATTTTGATTAATTGATTGACTTGATTGATTTACCAGCGTGCGGTAGGCATTTCTGCCACTCCCAAGGATTATACAGCTGGGCCTGCTACGTCCACGCTGGGTTGGACTAGGGTCGTGCTTGTTGCCAGCAGCGAGTGCCACATAGCGCATGCTAAAGGAATGTTTTTCTGAAAGAAGCCTGCACCACGCATACCTCCGTTGAAGTGCTGTGAGAATCTGAGAATTCAATTTTGACGCCATATATCAACAATGTCTCATTGATTATTTCGAGTTTAACCCAAATTAAATTCGTTTGAGTACTTTTAATAATTATAAAAAACCTCACTTGAAAATTTACGTAAGAAATTGTTCTGTCCCTACTTTAAGAGTAATGCGTTTGATTATTGCGGGTTTAATTTATATTAAATTCGTTTGAATATTTTTAATAATTATGAAAAAAAGAATTATTTGAGAGAAAGAATCGTGACCATATTTTACGATACTGTGGCCCTTTTCGGACCCGTTTTAATCGAAAGGTGGGCTCTTTACCTTTAATTTAAAAAAGAAATTAATTAAATCCCTAGTACATCTAACATAGAAGTTAACCGCGAAACAGACGACAGCGTTTTCGCTGTTAGAGCGTAATTTCTCAAGTAATATGTCAATAAAAAAAAAATCGAATAGCCTGGCCCTTTTCAGACCACTTTTAGTCGAAAGGTGGGTTCTTTAGCTTTAATTTTAAAAAAAATTAAGTTCCCAGTACATCTAACATAGAAGTTAATCGCGAAATAGACGTTCACACCGTTTTCGCTGCTAACGTATTTTTTATGTTACACTAAAATAAAATGAGATCTTTGGCCCTTTTTATTAGCGTTGGACTTATACCGGGTAGCTCAGCCGATAGGGACACTCATATCTTTTGAATGGGCGAATGGACTTTTTTCAAATTAGGTGTAGTGATATGGAATGAAATTTTCAATTATATGATGTAAATAACCAAAATGGCTGACTTCCGGTTTCGATGCAATTGACACGAAAACCAAATTTTTAAATGGGACATCCTGTATTTTTTTCCGTATTTGGATCCTGCTGGCTAAAATGCATATGATCTGACCCTCAAATATTATTTTGACTTTCAAAGAATAGATTTTTTAGTTTTTAGTTTTAATAATAGAAGGCCGCGATTTTACCAAAATTGTTAAAAATTGGTCTGTAAGCACTTTTAAAATATTATCTCTTCATATACTAATATTAAACACGAGTTATTCTTCATTAAGTTCAACGATATGGGTTTTTCAACGAAAACTATTTTTTTTAAATGAACCCCTATGGGACAACCTGTTATTTAATTAGATCTTTAAATTACGAAGAAATGATATGCATAATATGTCTACCTTCTCTTTGTACTAAATTTATAATTAAAAGAAAAAAATGTTTTGATATATATTTTTTAACATTTTAAATTTTAGTGTTGTACATGAAAATTTTTTAGAAATTCCAGAAGGCTCCTAGGCTAACATTTATTAGTATACCCTAAGGTACTTTAATACCAAATTTGGTGCTTTTATCCGCAAAGTAACGGTAATTTTGAAATACAGCTCTAACCGACCCCACTAATCCTTATATAAATATCTTTTCGTGGATCAAGTCAAACCTTTTGTACCTTATGCTTCTAAACTCCCAGTTTATGTTAGAGATATAGATACAAAATATCAGTTATTATATTATAGGTACCCAATTATTTCCAACAATCATATCAGAAGTAGGTAACTAACTACCCAATCATTAAGTTTGATTGAAGAATTATTACGGAATGTAAGTACCGAAACTTCAATAATGAAATCCTCGATTCTAGAAAGTAGAATGAGTAATTTCATTCCTCTATTAAGCCGCAACCTTAATTTAAGGCTTTCCATTTCAAGATCACAAACCTTTTCTTTGTCATTCTTCGAATAATTCAGGACACTGCACTTAATCTGGCGAAAATTATAAACACGAATTTAACTATAATCTAAAACGGGCGATGCAGAATTTTTCTTATTGATATGAAGTGCTCTCCTCTGGGCAGAACTCAATGTTTATTATGGTTTTTAATAGCTATTTTGTGTATTAAAAGTGCAAAGTGCCCCGTTGTCGCTGGAGAGCGACACACATGATTTTATCTGTAACCATTTGAAATATCTAAATAAAAGAGACAATTAATTTAAATTTTTGGTTGAAAACCACGATTTGTCGACATTTTATGAGTGTGCCATGCATGTGATCAAAATAAATAAACAATAAACAAAAGTTGTCAATTTATATGTCTGTTTTACTCCGCTACACTGTGACTGAGTGTTGGTAGCTATGGATTATTTTGGATTATTTTCAACTAACTGAAATAAAAATATAAGTATGGGGGAATATCACCACCACCAGTCCAAATTTCAAGACGAAATATCAATTTGTTTATTTATAAGTGATCGAAACGCAAAAACTGACGACCGGCTCCAAATAATGCAAGCAGAGCGTTAATTTTTTAATGTTTTTTTTTTACTTGCATAATTCGTTTACTGTTTTTGGCCTCATAAAAAATCCACTGTTATTTGAATTTGTTTATAACTATAATTTCGAAAATTATAAACAAAACAAAAAAAACAGTTTGAATTTTAAAAAATGTGTTCTTCATTTTTTTTTCTTATTCATTATAAAATAAAACAACGTAAAAACCAAAAAACAAATCGTCTTCCTGAGTTGCCGCACTTAAACTATAAGCATTTCAAATTTGGAAGTGTTTTTTGATTTTTAGCCGTTTAAATTAATATTTCTTGCTAAAAGTTGGCACGAAGGTTTAGTTCAATAAATGGCATGCATGCCTTTCATTAAGATTTATGCATTATTATATCATATTTCTCAAATTATACAAAAAGGGACATTTTAAATGGTTTTTATTTTTTTAAAGTCAACAAATTATCAAAAAATTTCTTATGGCCTATATTCGAAATTTTGAACAATTTGTTTTTTTGCAATGCATACTACTAGGACCGGAGACAATAAGGAAAACAGCAGGAAATTTTAATGTTTTAATTTTTTAAGAAGAGCAACGGTCAAAAACTTTTTATTACACTTTAGTACTAATTTTGGAATAAAGTCATATGAATTAGATTTCGCTTTTTTAACAATTTGATGCATCATGAATGAATTTGTATTTTTTATATATATATTAATAGTGTCCGAGATAATAATGGAGTCTGAAAATTTATAGGATGAAGTATATTTAGTTTAAATTATAAAATTTTAATTTATGAATATCTTAAAAACGATGACACTTTAAAATGATTCTTTGTTTCTGTATCATAAAAACCAAATATCGTCATTTTGTTACTGTAATTATCCAGTGATTAAAAAAAATTCTGTTTTGCATTATTTATAGCGTTATTCAGATTCTCATTTTTTTGTTCATTTAAAACACTTCCCAGGTAGCAAAGGCACGTGAAAATGATGTGAAAAAATGGTCAGGAGTGACGAGAAATGACGAGTTAGATGACGTAAATGAAACGTGAAAATTACTTCCTAATGTCTCAGATGAATTACGTCTTATGCTAGACGTTAATTTGACGTCTTTTTCTGGTTATATTTGGTAATCCCCCACAGGTTTTTAGTAACAGGAAGATTTAAAACTACTATACTAGTAGTCTACTTGATAAAAATGAAGTAATTAATGCATAAATAAATATTGTCCTATGAATTTGTTTGTTAGCCATCCGTATATTTTTTATTTACATTAACATATCCAATATTGTTTACCATCACTCCAATTTTTTTCTCACAAGGGTTGCCTGCAAATTAAATTGTTTATTAAATTATTAAATTCATTTTATTTTACTTACCTTTACCAATTGCCGTTGGTAAGGATCGAACCGCCGTGTGTCCACCTTCTGATTTGTAAGTCAACGCTTTAACTCATTCGGTCACTGAAATTATATATGCTACTACCTACTTAAAAGACTATATACTTGAAATCCGAAACAAAATTTTTCTCATCTCAAATTTGATGAGCGGTGGGGGGGAAGTCAGGAGTCAACTATTTTAACACGTTAAGCGCCATGTGTACCTTCAAGGATGCATAGCAAGTTTAATAGCTGGGCGGCGTGTATCCTACAATATACTCACGCAGATATTTACTTACTGACCCATAGCATCTATAAGGATGCTAAATATACATATAACAGCACGATTCATAAATATACGTGGCCCGGTGGGATAGATTAGTAATTAGTTGAAAAGTAATTAAAAAAAAAATCAAAAACATGCCAGTTATTCATTATTTAATAGATCATAAATGTTTCAGGCAAAATTACATTAAGGCCCCGAGGGAAATTTTTTTTTGGGTATACATGACGCTTAACGTGTTAAGATTTTATAGTTGAGGTACTTATACAAACCTGGGAAACGTGTTGGAGAAAAAACGGTAAAGATATAATATCGCCATCTACAATATTTAATGGTCTAAAACAGACCTAAAATTGGAAAAAGTATATTCGTATATCGGTTTTATAAGCAATTATTGCCCTTAAAAAAAACAACTAAAATTTTTTTCGCAATTATTTTAACAAAAAAAAAATCGAATGAGAAGGGATTGAACCGCCGACCTCGTGACTTGCAACAACAACAATATTTTATTCAATATTTTTAGTACATATATACGCCTCCTCGGATCCTAACCCGGAGCCAGCCAGACAACCACGGCAAACACCACCGAGGTGGATGTGAGGCTAGACGGGATAGGCGTGACTTGCAAGACAACGCCTTAATTCACTCGCCCACTAAACTTTTTAAGAGTATTTACTTAAAGACTTTATAGTTGGAACACGCAACGGCTAGATTTTGCTTTTTAATGCATTTTAATCTAATTTTATTATTAAAAAAACTCGATACCTGCACAAATAAGCTGCCGAATGTTTGCAAACTCTTTCGAATATAAATTCATTTGGATAATGTTAAAAAACATTATCCTCAAATAAAAACGCCAATATCCCTCATGACACGGTTAATTTTATTAAACTTTACACTGTGGTTACGATAACAAAATGCCATTTGCGAGTTTTAAGGTTTGTAATCCGATAAATTTAACACCGAAAAAAGACGACATTTTAATGTCATTTATAAGACGTCATTATGTCGTCGATTTTTAGTCCACTGACTTTTTCACCAGAATCACCAGATTTTGACGTCATTATAACGTACCCTTGCTACCTGGAATTGCTTTAGACAAAAACTTCATCCATCATATGCCCCCATTTTGAGATTTTTAATTTTGACCTGATTTTCGCGACTTCAAGAACACAAGAACATGCTACATTTAAAAAATAAATTAGCAACTCTTCTACCAAAATTAGTTTTCAATGTCTGGTATTTTTTTAGGTCCAGCAAGCTACCTGACACCTGGTTACCCATCACAAAGGCCAGACATATCAACACCTGGAGGTTTTACAGGATATCCAACTGCATACCCTAGTCCAAGTGGAACAACTGAACCACCTGTTCAACCACCGATTGACTCGACAGGATACCCTCCATCGGACAATGGCCGGCCAGGTTTTCCCACACAACCACCTCCAGCTCTTAGTACAGGGTATCCTACAGAAAGACCAGTAGGTTTTACCACTGAATCTTCAGACGTAACTCCTACAAGACCTCCTTCTGGAATATTCACTGGATACCCCACTCAACCGGACTTAGTAACACAAACTCCCTCAGGCACTACATCTCGCCCGGTAATCCCAACAGAATCACCTACGTCAAAAACTGATGAGGTTACTCAGGGACCATCTACACCTGTACCAGCTACATTACCACCAGTATCACCTACAGAAGCATTTACATCACCGACAACTTCTGAAGGTTCACCATCTGCCGGTATAACAACTACTCAATCGCCTGAAACAAACACCATTCCAACTGAAAAACCCGAAAAGCCCGGCGACAGCGAACCAACAGATTCTGGTACCGACGAAGACTCACAACACCCTCCACATATCCACGCTATTGACGTAGAATGTGCCAAAGACATGATGACGATTAACATTGAATTCAACAGAGAATTTAACGGAGTGATCTATTCTAAAGGATATTACAGCATGCCAGAATGTAGATACGTGAAAGAGAAGTCCGCGCAAACCAAATATTCCTTCACGGTAAATCTTAATATGTGCGGTACAGAATTTATCAACGCATTCGACACTCAAGGGCAATCGTACCTCGAAAACGTTTTGGTACTTCAAAATGAAGCAGGAATTCAAGAGATATGGGATACTGTTCGTGCTGTTCGCTGCTTATGGGAAGGCAATTTAAAAGAATCTTTAAGTGTAGCTTTAAGCGTAGGCATGTTAAGCCAAGAAATTGTAACCTTCAGTGGAGACACAGCCATGGCCAAATTGGATATTCAATTAGGAAAAGGCCCGTTCGCTCAGCCCGCAAATGGACTGGTGAAGATTGGTGAACCTATGACGTTAGTCGTGTCTGTGTCTGGTGATCCAGGTTTCGACATTCAAGTGAAAGATTGTAGAGCTACCGACTCAACTGGAGACAATATAGTGCCACTTACAGATGAGAACGGTTGCGTACTGAAACCAAAACTATTCGGTGCCTTCCAAAAAACGCGAAATACTGGTGACACAGGAGCATCCATAATCGCCTACGCTTTCTTTAATGCGTTTAAATTCCCCGACGTTATGGATTTAATGATCGAATGCAATATTGAACTGTGTAAAACTGATTGCGAAATGTGCACAGATCCGAATCAAAAAATAGATCCAGGCCGTCGTAGAAGACGTGATCTTTACTCGTTCAATGACACGTTGCATGATGGAGTCACCATGGGAAAACATTTAAGGATTATTTTACCGGAAGATCTTAATGACCAGTCCCTAATCGATTTGGTGAAGAATGATGGAGTCTGTATGTCTACGCAGAGCTTTTTATTCGCTTCTTCTCTCTTGATCTCCTTGGTAGCTGCTAGTTGTCTGTTCAGTGCCTATATGTGGTTGAAATTTCAACGCCATTATTTAACTAAACAGTAACTGTAGTATCTAACATTTAAATACTGTTAGGTACTTATAAATTAATTAGAGTAATTATATTACTGACCACTCCTGCCAATCTTACTTTTACCTTAAGTTATTTTTCAACAGTATTCCTTTTGTATTAATTTTATGTATGTACTTATTTATGTAAATAAATCTTTAGATAAGTTTCTTCTGATATTTTTACAGCCTGTCTTTAATAAATTATAGTTTAAAAAACTAAAAAACACGCTTTATGAGTAGCCCGCTAAAAAGTTAAAAATAATTATTAGTGTTACAGTAAAATTAAAAGTTGACGCGGAACAAATCTATAACAAGCTGATTTCGTTCGGAATGGATTCTACATATACATCAATCTTTTTAAAAAATCAAGTGAGTCATTTACATGACACTAGAGCAAAGAATTGTCTACTGCCTGATTCTCATAGAACTGCTATGTACCAAAGAAGTTTCCTTTACCAAGGGTGTAAACTTTATAATTCATTAGATGAAGAGGTTAGGTCTTCGGGCAGCACACATATTTTCAAACGTAAATTGAAAAAAATATTACTAGACAAAAACTGCTACACGATAAGTGAATTCTTGTAATTTAATATATTTGTTTTATGTGACCAATTACAAAATGTCTTGTATGTTCATGTGTTTTATATATTTTATTGTATTGTTTTTTCTCTGTTAACCGTTTGTTAATTTTTCTTGTGACGTTTTCTACATTGATTTTGTTATATACTTTTATTTGTATATAATTTTTTTGCAATGAAGAAATAAATACTATTATTATTATTATTATTATTATTATGGGTATCCAGGAGTCTCTGACTGAAAATCCCAAAAAATTCGCCGTGCAGAAATAAAGAAAAAATGCGCCAATATGTTGAAATTAGGCACTTTTTTCCTTCAACCGTTAATAGCCCGCACGGATGACACTAGGAAAAAAGTAAAGAGGCAAAGTTTTAATGTTATCGTTGTCATAATAACAGATTTGTATAAAAAAGATTACTTCTTGTATTTTAATACCATAAAAAGCAACAAAAGGCAACAATAATTATTACTGGTAATACTAGTTAATTAAAGTAATACATTCGTTAAATAAAATCCATTCTAAAAACAAAAGAACGTAACAACAAACACAATAACAGAACTCATAAATAGTGAAAAAATAAACTATAAACTCTTTAAAAAGCATGAATAAATTAAATAAGCATAAAAAACTCTCAAATACGAGCTTTAACTAAAAACTAGCCTCATTCTCAGAAAGTAACACCTCTGACGCATTGTCACAGTTCTGTCCAATGCAAGTTACACAGCTGGTACTGCACTAAGGTTATATTTTTTTACATTTTCAAGACTGCAATTTTTCTTGCAACCACAGAATAAAATATTTAAAATAAAATCAGGGGCACACTTTTGTACTATTTTTATTGGTTCTAGATAACCGCTGTTTTTCCAACCCCAGTTCTCTGGATTAAGATTGTCGCCTAACCAGACTTGAATTTGCCAATACACTCTATAAGTATGATGTTTAGTGGCATCGGATGTTGACGGAAGAACTGATAGATCGAAGTGCTGGAAAATATTTTGCCTAGCAAAAATCTGATTATTCCTAACAAACCTGTAATCATTTAAACTATTAGTTTTTTACTGCTATACCACCTTAAAATAAATTCTTCCCCAATTACTGCAAGATGATTTGCTTCAGCATAACTTTTTAAAATTAATAGGCTATTACTTAGTTCAGTATTATTTTCTAATACTGAAAATACTGTTTTTGCCATTTTTATAGAATGCAGAGGTGGTATTGCATCCGAATATGGCATGTGCAAATAGAGTAATTTTTACTACATTTTCACATAGTTCTGAACGTAACTTGCAGATATTCGTTATTTTATCAGATTTACCTCAATCACCGGGTCTACATCGTGTATACATTTTTTGTTTTGCAATGCTCAATAAGTAACATTATTAAGTCTGTATCTTGACCAACAACAGGGTTACACATATCAGCTGAGCAATCAGTAGCAGCTTTTACAATTAAATAATCAGCATCTGCATCCGAACATTTGACTGTGGTATTATTTTGATTGAAATTTGATGTTAGAAGTTTAATTAACTGATCTTTATTTGACGCTGATGCTAAAAATTCGTTTTGAGATATCTCTACTACTTTTTTGTAGGTCAGTATTAATGCATTTTGAAATGCATTTTTAGCTCTCTTTGATATTCTGTAAATTTAACGGAAGTGCTTTCATTAGAATAGCCATCTAAAATAATAATACAATTTAAACCATAATGATAACGTACAAATGAAACACTGATGAACAATATCTTTACATTGAGCCGGGCGTTGCCACACAACTTTTCTAAGGAGAAACCCCCCGTCTATTACAAATTATTTAGCACTTTCAGGCAAAGTTGGACTTGGTGTAAGTTTTTTTTCAAAATAAGAAAAAAAGAGGTGATTTTGTTGTTTTTCTAAACTAACCGGTATATGATTTTTTTTTAATTTTATTTTATGTTTTTGTTGACTATTGTTACATTCTTACGGTGTTAAAATACAAAAAAATACCCTTTTTTGAAAAGATGTCATTTTGACAATCATAAGTTTGTTAATATTTAACTGATTTATACCATATTGAACTTAGCTCTTTCTCAAGATTTTGCCTCTTTATTTAGTGTCATCCGTGTGGGCTCTTACCGATTTAAGGAAAAAAGTGCCTAATTTCAACATGGCGGAGCATTTTTTCTTTATTTCTGCACGGCGGATTTTTTGGGATTTTCAGCCAGATACTCCTGGATAGCCATAGAATACAATCCCGAAGAAATTAGCTTATTTCAAATTTGTTCCGGGTTTGGTTCAAATTTAATTCTATTTACAGTGTGTCCCAGGATAGATGTAACAAGAGGTGTAATGGACCAAAAATTTTGGAATTTTGGAATGGTATTTGGGGATTGAGTCCTGCTTGTTGTAAAACTAAAATATACCAAAAATGACTTGATTTGGTGTTCTACATGGAGTTTTATAAGCAAAGTTGTAAAAATCGCCACTAATAAAGTACCTTTATTTTTCAAAATATGAAAGAATTCCACTAAGAAAAGTTATTTAGAATGCAATTTCATACCTCTATACCAAATTTCAGGAATATAAAATTTTTTTTTTGAAACTTTCCATTTTTTGCGAATTAAGAGCTGAATTCATATTTAAAGTTGTGTAGGAGCAAATGTTAATCATCCACTGCTTTTCTCATAGCCTACATTTAGCTTCTACATAACTTTAAATATTAATTCACAAAAAATAATTTCTATGCAGTTTTAATTGAATGGTTCAAAATAAAATACTAATTTATTGAAAAAATGGGAAGTTTCAAAAAAATAATTTTATATTCCTAAAATTTGGTATAGAGGTATAAAATTGCATTCTAAATAACTTTTCTTAGTGGAATTTTTTCATATTTTGAAAAATAAAGGGACTTTATTAGTGGTGATTTTTACAACTTTGCTTATAAAACACCCTGTAGAACACCAAATCAAGTCATTTTTGGTATACTTTAGTTTTACAACGAGCAGGACTCAATCCCCAAATACCATTCCAAAATTCCAAAATTTTTGGTCCACTACACCCAGGGCCGGATTAAGGATCGACGCGCCCCTAGGCTAATTATGTACTTGCGCCCACTTTTTCATAATGGAAAAAAAAAATGATAAGCGAGAGGGTTGTCCCGGTTTCAAAATTGATGAGGTGGGGAGGAGGAATCTAAAAAACATTTTTTATCCAGATTCAAAACTGAGGAGCGGGGGCAAAAATTTTTTTAATCCTGATTCACAATTGACGTGGTGAGGGGTAGAACTATGAAAAAAATGATGAGCGGGGGGGAGACATCTGGAAAAATGTTTTTTTGTCCAAATTCGAAATTTACGAGCGGGGGGAGGGGAGAAATATTGCATTGTCTCCCTTAGGCTGTAGTCTATAGTTAGCTATATGGATAATCTGGCCCTGAATGTCCAGCGGCTACAATAAAGAGCAGGGGCATTACTATAGGAGCGGGAACATATAATATCTATCTCTTTCCGTTTCTATTTTCCTATAAATAATCCTGTAAAATGTTGATATAGTTGGAAAGGCACATATAAGAGAAGTAGACATTTCCTTAATTGGCACAAAAAATTGAGCTGGCACATGCCGATCAAAGCGTTTTTCGCTTTATTCGCACTTTCGGACGAACAATGAGGCCGGCGAGGAAGGTATAAAGAGGTGTACAGACGATCCAACCACCCAACCAACCAACCTTCTCGGTACACTTTGAAAATTGCCATAACAACTCGTAAAAGTGAGCTGGTCTGCTGGAATTCCAGCGTCTTCAAAGCATCTCAGCTCACTTTTATGAGTTCGCTTAGCAATATTCAGTGTACCGAGAAGGTCGGTTGGTTGGTTGGTTCGTCTGTACACCCCTATATAAAGTGCAGTGCAGGTCGGGTATTTTTTTGTAGTATCCACGGGTTTAGGTAAACATCTCTTCGCAATACAGAGGTAATAAATTCGATAACTTTATCAAAATAACAAATAAATAATTTTCTTGTATAAAAAAAGTACCTACGCGACGTAGATATAAAGAGGTCTACAGACGACCCGACAAACCAACCAGCCAACCTTCTCGTTACACTTTGAAAATTGTCATGACAACTCGTAAAAGTTAGCTGGTCTGCTGGAATTCCAACGTTTTCAAAGCGTTGACAATGTTGGCTCCAGCAATTTTACGAGTTCGCATGGCAATCTTCAAAGTGTACCGCGAAGGTCGGTTGGTTGGTTGGATCGTCTGTAGACCCCTCAAGGAAGGCCTCAGGCTATACCCGGAAGGATTACGGCAATAAAGACATCAGACATCGATAATTACTTTAAACGTATGAACATTTTCTATTTCATATTATTTACTTCTCTCTCAGATTCTGATATCTCTGAAAATTAAATATAAGTAAATGAATGACGTATTTTAGTATTTATAATTTTTAATATGGATATAATTATAATATGCAACCAAAATAGTTACATAAAATATACATAGGCTTATACAAATTTATTAATTTCGCCCTAGATAAGACGGCGGCGGGTACAAAAGCTTTTTATGCTTGTCTTTGCTTAAACAAACTATTATCCCAAGAATATTTGTGGCTGCTTTTTTCGCCAGCCCTTATGCATTATACGACTCTACAATACATTTTATTTTCAAAGGTTAATGGTAAATAGTAAATGTCATTCGTCGGCCATCGGGAGATAAAATTAGTGAGTTTTGAATTGCTGAAGCGCCCCCTCGCGCTTCGGCGCCTCTAGGCTATAGCCTATTTAGCCTTATGGATAATCCGGCCCTGACTACACCTCTTGTTACATCTATCCTGGGACACACTGTATATATCTATATAAGTGTGCCTCATGCTTTTAAATTTAATTACCTAATAATTATTTTTAGTTTTTTAGAGCGCTACTCATAAAAGCGTGTTTTTTAGTTTTTTAAAATATAATTTATATTACTGTTTCTTCGTTTTATATTTATTGTGTCGTCCTTACTTAAAAGTCTAAAACAAATTAAGACGTTCCCATGACCATCTCCTTCCTCCATCATGAGACACAATATCCAACCAAAGCCACACAGCTAAAATACTGTTACAAAAATTAAATTAATGGTAGCAATACATATTAAAACTTTAACTTTAATAAAATGGCGGATGCGCCAAGATAATGGTAGCAGAGTCCAAATGTAAAATTCTAGCTTGAAAAACTAAAAAACACGGTTTTTGGTATCATATTATTGTATTGTTTTCAGAACTGCATAAGTTTGCAATGTTTCAAATCGACAATTAGAAGTGGGTGAAAAGTGAAGTGTAAGAGTTGCTCGCAATGTTACAGATCAAGCTAACAGAAGCGTAATAATTGATTCAAAAGGTCAGGTGATATAAGAAGCCCAATAAACAATTTAAAGTCATTTGCTCTTCAGGAGGTTTAAAGAAGGTTTTGTCAGGGTTACAAAAGAGTCTATTGCTTCACTGATCTTGTGATTAAAATCTTTTAGGTGTCAAGTATATTTACTCTTATAGGCAAGTTATAAAGCTTTCTGTAAAACATAGGTAATTATAAAGCCAATTTGCTGCTAGGATTATTTGTATTTGTAATGGGTTTCTCATATGTATATAAAACTATCCATACATCTAAATGGTTTTATTATCTTCTTAAATTCCATTAAGATTTAAAAAGTCTTTAATTATTCTTTATGGTTTAACAAGTGAAAACCTTATTATACGTGCATTTTTATTAAGAAAAGAAAAGGTCGATTTTTCGAGAAGTCATATTAGGCATTTCTTTAATGATTAATGAATGCAACATTATTAATCAGCATGCCTCTATCTCCAAAGTTTAACGACATTTTGAATTATGGTTTTCAAACTACATTTTTCAGATATTAAATAATAATGAATAACTTGGAAATGAACTGTTTTACGAAAAAAGGCATTGTTCATTTTCTATTTAAATTCACTTTTTTTACCACCCAGCGTCATTTTCAAGTCTCGTAGGTCAAGAATGTTCATTGCAAAATTACCAAAAATTTTGATCCAGCCAGCCCTGTAATTTATTCGGGCATTAAGAATTGCCCATTTTTAAAGTATTGATGACAGGGGATGGTAGATTTTAAATAGAAAACGAGGAATTACTTTTTTTCTTAAAACAATTCGTTTCCAAGTTATTAATTATTATTTATTGTTTGAAAAATGTAATTTTAAGGGGACCATTTTCGAAAACCATAAATCAAAATGTCACTAAATTTTTGATACAGGGATTCTAAAGCATGCTGATTAATATATTGAAGTAGTTTTTAATTTAAAAAATGCCTAATGACCTGAGAAATATTTTGTATTTAAATAACTTTTTAGTGCAATAAGTTAGTTTATACCTAGAACTAGCAGAAATCCCCGTTCTTCACACGAGTATGTCAAAGTTTAAAGTAATAAACATCTTTGATTGTGCCAAATCGAAATTTTGAGGGTAAAAAATCCATATCATTTTTAGAGCCTCCTCTCCCTCAAAATATGTATAATCTATTAGTCGTTAAACTACAAAATTTAGGTTAACTTGCCAGAAAATCAGTGGCGGCTTCTCCCATGAGGCAAGTGAGACAGTGCCTCACCACTCAAAAGTAAATTTGCAGTAAATCTGTACCTACCTAATTCGTAAGAAAACTACAAAGATCCATATAGGGAATGGCCTGTAGGAGGATAAGCGCCACCTTTTATTGAATTGAACTAGACTTTGAACTGATTAGTATGCACTTAATTTGAGTTCCAACAGAATGATGGGAACATGATTGAAATTGGGGCCAAAGTTCAATGAGAACCTATGTACTCACGACTTTTTCAATCGATGCAGGTTGAAGATAAGTTACAATGCTAAAACCACTGATGGTTTTTGATGGATCATCATGTGGGCTTTCAAGGGATATAAAGCAATCTGTGGGGAAACATTAGTTCCGCAAAGTAATATTCTCAACGTAAGGCGGTAACTCATTCCCTCCCTCCAAAGAATCGACTGACTCGACTCGAGGTTGCAGGGCCGGCGAAACGTGATCAATCCAAGTGGGTAGTGCAGAGAAATTTTTAAAAAACATGTTAATAGTGTAGAATAATTAGTTTTCAGATGGGTAATTCCCCACCTACAGATTTTTCAGCTGGGTAGTACTACCCACCGTACCCACCATTTCCGCCGGCCCTGCGAGGTTGCTTAACCTGTGGACTAGCACTGACTAGACTGTGCTTCCTCTTGCCTCCTTAAGACATTCACTTTGTTGTTGTAATTCGTGCACTTTTCCCTCACTGACCTTTAAAGAGAGACTTTACAGGTCAATCTTTGTAGTCTCCTAAACTGTATTATTTTTTAACTGGCGAAGTAGAGAATTCCTTAACAAACCTATTTAGGTACCTATACCTAATCTAGTAGTGTAGTATCAAAAGCAACATCTCCAGCAAACTAAGTCTAGGCTGTACACTGATGAGTCAGTGAGGATAAACTACTATTAAAGTGAACAACTTACGTTGTGGGTGTCATAATTGGAGGGACAAAGGTGAATCTAAAATTATAATTTTGTTTTTGAATTTTTAAAAAGTGTCGTCTTCACACTACATTATAAAAACTCACATATTAAAATATATGGATGCATTTCAAAAACGTTCTGTATAGGTTAAGGTATAAGTACTATTATTAATAGATTTTACAAGCAGATATCCTAAATCTTTAAATCCCTAAGGGGTAATAAATGTGCAATAAATCACTTTCAATACTTTAGCATAATCGAAAAATGAGATTAAATAAATAAGATTCGTTACCTACCAGTTTGTAATCTCACGTATTTATAGATATTATATATGGATCAGATCAAAATTTATTTAGGTTATATTCTTATATTATAATTATACACTTTTCTTGAACTTTATTAAGGATTAAAATACCAATCGGCACTATATATTTTCCTACATGCTTGAAAAATAAAATAAAATATATTGAGGTATATTATTTTTTTTTTTTTTTTTTTATTAGCCTTATTTATATTAATGTCCTGGCGGAGTTCAGCCGTAGGCTGATCTTCCACTCTACCAGGACAGACACTCACACATAGACAACATCACAACACCCATTCCCTGCGACATTGCCATCTGCCGCAGCTGAGACTCGAACTCAGGAGAGGAGAGCGACTAGACCGTGTTGTCTCTCACACAACCGCAGTCTAGCACACTGCTACCATCTCGGTAACACGTGAAAAACGCCACTACACATCCATACCCTAGCCAGGATTCGAACCCGGGACTCTGTGGTCGCAAACCTAGCATCCTAAGCACTGCGGTGGTTATAATTGAAATGAATTTGTAGTAGGTTCCGATGAAACATATTAAATAGAATAAGTAATATACACACTTTGTTTTGAGTATTCGTGATATTTTTAAAGCTAATTTTATTAATAATAGTTTGTGGACATAGCTGTGAAACGGTATAATGAATAGAAATATTATGTGTTGGTAAATAATAATAATCGAGAAAACAGGAAATATGAAATAAAGTCGAACAATTTTGGTGCCCTATATAAGGTCAGAGTGATTGAAGCGGAGACATAAAGTTAAAAGAACATAGAAAATCTATTTTAATAATAGAAAATCAATGAGTTACATATTGTATTGACCAAAACAATTTTTTTTAGAAGTAATAATATTTTTAAACGATGTCAATAAAGGAAAAATTATAGATATGCTTGAAAGGACCCCCCACAAAATGATAGGATTTTGGACCACACTGAAAATGTCTGTTTTTTATATGTATCAGTTTACGACCTCCTGATCAAAAGTCTTCATGGGTGCGAGACCGAAAAATGGACAGTTTTTGCAACACGCGGGATGGAAGGTCACCAATCGCTTTTTCTGAGGCAACTAAACATGCACGAAGAATAGATGTCTGTGTAATGGATTTCGATTTTCTTTACACCGTTGACTAGCCTATTAAAAGAAAATTTCAGGCATTTTTAGTGAGGTCCAAAATCCATCATTTTGTGTGGGGTCCTTTAAGAGTTTAAGAAGGCCCTAGAAAACCATATCACAAATACTCAAATTGAATTTCAATACATAATAGACCCTGTAATAAAATTAAAATTAAGTTTCCTACAGGTAGTACTAAAGTTGTAAGTAATAAAATGTAATTAAGTTATTCTCCCATTCTAAGAAAATAGTGTTTGAAAACATAAATCTGTTATAGGCAGTCACTTTTAGATTAGTTATTGAGACTCTTTGATAATGGTCACGACACTGAAATATATATTAAGCAAATCTGACTAAATTAGTGAAAGAGAAAGCTAAAAGTGTGCATATTTATTCTATATTTATTATATATTTTGAGTAAGTACAATTTTAAATATATAATAATGAAGATACATAAAGTCTTTTGCAAAATAGCTATTTCTTTTACTACTATTTACCGTTTTCTATTTACTCTCATAAAAAATTACTACAAAGATAACGATAAGAGTGCCCCTATCTTTGTAGTCTCGCACATGCTCTTTATATTTTGTAAAAGATTTAAAATACATATTACACATGTCCAAAATTTCATACATCAAAATTTCTGAATAAGTTTCATGAATTTTGTAGAGTGAATAGCAATTTACGTTACAAGATTGGAAAGAGGTCGACAAAAGCAGATTCCAGGGCGAGCCGCAGGTGAGTCCTGGCAGTTTGGGGAGACTGCAAAACACTCTTTTTCGCCTGTGTAACATACAATTTTTTTTTTTTTTCGGCCGACACAAAATCAATTTTGTATTATTTTTTTAATAAATTTTTTAACAAATACTACAAACAATAATAACAAATTAAATAAAATATTTTTACGACCGACACTATTACACAACTTCAATTTCTGCTTGTAACGCTTCAAAATCTGAATCCATATTTTCCATAACTTATGAATTGACTTTTGAAAACTCGTAAAAGTTAAGTGTATTTATCTATTCGACACTTATCTCAACAATTAACACAAATTCGTTTCCATAGCAACGAGAATAGCAGGGATCCGAAAAGACTTCGCTGATCTCTAAAGTCACTTTCCGGTCTAGTCCGGGAAATCGTTAATTTCTGGCAGATAATTTCTCCAGAAAGGGTGTACTTCTGGTCGGCCGGTAAAAGTTTTTTTAAAAAAACCAGACGTGGTATGACCTTTAAAACAGTTTAGAGCACTTGCTTGCTTTAAGAACGAATTTGAGTATAACAAAAAATTGCAATAAAAAATATATATAATAATATTTATTAAACAGTAACAAGTCTAAAATAGTTTGAGAGATCATATTTTATTTTTAAAAATTTATAATAACACAAGAATGAACGTATCTCTCCCTCTGTCTGCAAAAACCCAACCTTAAGTCAGGGTTGGGAAAAAAACAGTTTTTTTTTGTTTTGAACAGTTTTTTTTTGTTTAAAACAGGTTTAAAATGTTTGAAACTATATTCAACTAAAATTAAATGGTGCCACGCACACTATGTCTGCTACTACTAGTTGATGTCAGATGGCACTCTTAAACGGATTTTACAGCACTCTGCAAATAAAATGCTCAGTTTAATGCATGTGACCACTATATCGGAATTATTTATCGGAAAGGACCATCATCGGCACTTTTCCTGCTTTTCCACAAACTCCAAAATAATAATACATGTATTTACAACATTGCACTGTGTTTTAAACTATGTTTTAAACAGTTGTTTAAAACATAGCATTTTGTAATAAATATGTTTTAAATATTTGTTTAAAGCGATGTTTTAAACATGTTTTAAACACTTTGTTTAAAACATTTTTATTTAAACATGCCAACCCTGCCTTAAGTCACTTTCTCATCTATAAAATGTTCTTTTTCCACATACTTACATAGTTCAAATTCATTCATTTTTTGAAAAATTGATTTTATAATTTCTTCACATTTTATTTGAAGCTATGGAAAAAGTGGATTCAGTCAAATGTCATAAAACTGTAGTATGTTGTACTTCAAACCATGCTGATTAAAAGTTTCGGTGGGTACAATCCCCAAAAGTCGAGGGTTTCCAAGATATTCAAGCATAAAGTTTGAAAAATGCAGCTGGCAGGGGTAGTGCGTTTCCACCAAGTATATAGTGTACCTACGCAGGAAAATTCAGGAGGTGATTATATGGCCAATTTCAAACATAAAAGTTCTGTCCTAAAATGCTTCGTAAACAAGCTGCAGCTCTATAAAAATAAAGAAAGTAGACTGTTCATAAAAATTACATAATAATTGTTTGAAACTGTCAAAATACATTGTAGTAGATTATTATTTTTAGATAAAAGTTATAGTCTAAGAGCCAGTGGCTGGTGCATGTCACGTATTTTAACAAACTCTATATTTTCTTCATTTACTCTCCTATACCTGCCATAAATGAAATGGGGACTCTTTAGTCTGACCGGCGGAACCCATAGAGTCACTCAGGTACCAAAGGTGTAAAAATTTGACGAAGTTCAACATTATAGTAACAAGGCTGCCGCTTTAATATTTTGAAATATTATATTACTATTATTGAAAAATAATAATGGCAGACAGCTATGATGGTTCCGAGGTCATGGCAGACATTTTTTAATGTTCCAAAAAAAATAAAAAATTTACGTTATTTTAACAAAGTTGAAATTTATAATAATATATATTGTTAATAATAATATTCTAAGCCTATATTTCGAACAGCAGACATTTTCTGCGGTTCTAACATCCTGGCAGACAATGCAACGTCACCTCTGGTGCCAGCATACGCATATGTATTGGTATCATACTCACTCCAGTTCAAGACCTTTTTCTCTTTCTTTCATTAGTAGTAGTATATAGTAATTCCGATATATGAAGCGGTGCACGTCACTCCTAAAATGTGACTTTATTTTTATTACGGTTACATGAAGTCAAAGTAGCGTAAACTATTCGTTTTGATAAGAACAGGTGGGAAGTTACAATTATTCATTAATTCATTATTTCTTATATAAAATATTTCTGGTATTAGATATTGATTTTAAATCACTAAACTTCATCTAATATAAAACTGTCACTGATTAAACCAACAAACTATTTCAAACAAAATTAAAAGACGTGGATGATGCGAGGTTCCAGCTTTTTATTAGTTGCTGCAAAGCTAAAGATATTAATGAAAAATTTACTAAAAAAGTACACTTTGATGGAAGCTCTGTACCACCTTGTAAAAGTGAACTTTGTCAACAATTTTTACGAGCGCATTACATCTCAAGCATTTGGAAAAATGCTTTTCAAAAAGATCCTACCACATTAAACCCACTGGTTCATGGTTGGAAAGAGCAAGAAAGCTCATGTTTTTAAATGGTTTGATAGAGATCAACTTCCAAGTTCTGTGAGCGATTTGGTTGAGAAACTTCCAGGTAATTTTATTTAAAATAAATCTATTTTTTATTAATTATTTCAATAATTTTTTCTTGACTCCATTCATATATTTAAATTTAATTCTTACAGAAACCAATTTGTTGGAAGATGAAAATGAAGTAATAGAACAGTCGGATGATTCTGATGATGATATCGATAATAATAGCTTTCGTTACAAATAAAATATACTTTTTTAAACAATTTTACTTAATCTATTTAAAAAATATTTTACCATGCACTAATGACCAATAAAAATAAATTTATTAATTATATGTTCTTATAATAGACCTATTTTCCCTATCATTCATCTAACAGCAGTAAATATCTATGTAAAAAAAATCCTGTCCGATCCGAAAGGGGCATATATGTATTCTAAAGATATTAAAAAAAATAAGAATTAAAAAAATACGTCACTTATGAAAATGAAAATGTTATTGTAATTTAAAATGCACGTTTTTAGTCCAAAAATTACTCCAGTTTCCCCATAATGTAGCAAAATTTGAAAATGTGACTACACCGTCATCAACAGCGATATATATATCGGCATCGTCAAACGTGTCAGGATTCCTACGTAATTTTCGTCATATAATTTGATTTAAATTAATTTTATTCGGGGCATTTTTTTTTCTTAGTTATGTAGTTTAAGTATTCTAAATTTAAATATTTTAAATTTTATGCAGACTGAATGGGTGCTGCAGTGAGTATGATACCAATACCACGACCAATACATATGCGTATGCTGGCACTGTGACGTTGCATTATCTGCCGGGATGTTAGAACTGCAGAAAATGTTTGCCGTTCAAAATATAGGCTTAGAATATTATTATTAACAATATATATATAAATTTCAATTTTGTTAAAATAACGTAAATTTTTTTTTTTTTTTTGGAGCATTAAAAATTGTCTGCCATGACCTCGGAACCGTCATAGCTGTCTGCCATTATTATTTTTCAATAATAATATAATATTTCAAAATATTAAAGAGGCAGCCTTGTTACTATAACGTTGAACTCCGTCAAATTTTTACACCTTTAGTACCTGAGTGACTCTATGGGTACCGCCGGTCAGACTAAAGAGTCCCCATTTCATTTTTGGCAGGTCTAGGAGAGTAAATGAAGAAAATATAGTTTGTTAAAATACCGTAAGTCTGACGGTCACTGGCTCTTAGACTATTAGATCTAGTTGTTGAGATATTATCTGAAAATCGCCTTTTGAGCGACATCCTTATAGAGCTGCATTTTTCAAACTTTACACTTAAATATCTTGGAAACCCTTGACTTTAGGGGGTTTGGCCCATTGAGACCTTTAATCAGCATGGTTTGAAGTACAGCATACTCCAGTTTTATGACATTTGACTGAAACCACTTTTTACATAGGTTCAGATACGGGGTCCTTTAGTTTTGGCAAATTTTTCTACATCTAATTTAAACGTGGTGTTGCAAGAGCTTTTTATAAATACATCCAAACCTTTTCTATTGCGTCAAATTTGGAGGAGTAAAAAGGCATCATAAAACTGTGCACCCATAATTTTCTTTGTTCTTGATTAAATTGTATAACGTGACTTGAATTAAATATTGTTGAAATACAATGTCCCTATCATTTAAACAAAGCTGGACCTGGTTTTTTTAGCAGTGAATGTTGTTTTTATCCTCAGTAATGTACTTTTGTATGTGTGCATTTATAGACTTACTTTAATGTTATTAATCTTAACTTTCATTATGCTGATTTAAAAAAATTAATTTAAAACTGTAAATAAAGTTTTAATATAACTGCAAAGAGATGTATTCATAATGTATGAAACGGTAGGTAATATTTTATTTTATATCGTCCTATGCCTGACAAAGTATGCTTTATATAAAATCAAGGAAGTAGTCACATTCTAATGTAACACAAATATGAATACATTGTAGACTACAAACCCATCGTAATTTTTAAGAGGTCAAGTGACGCAGCATGAATTATATTCGGTACGATGCTGGTATATGAAACCATAACTTTAGGCACTATGCCGTCACTTTTGGGTGGTACAGGTGAGTACACAGGTAAATTGAATTTTCCATTCGAAAATGCGCCCTTTAGACAAAATATTCTTGTATGATATTCCTCATGTTGATAGTTCATAAAAAAATAATCACATAGAACCTACTGCCTTACAAAAATAATGGGACGAAGAATTCTTGATTTTCCGAAAATTTTTCCAGTTAGATTTGTATGCTTTCATAGATTCATTATTCAGCAATGCCGTACATATTTGGTGGTTACAGGTTGAGACCCCGGGCGCAACCCCCTACCCTTAACTAGCGTAGTGGTGGTGATTTAAACCAACATCAAATTCAGTGATATTAATGCTTTTTCATGAAACGAAGACATGCCACATGGCTGCGTCAGGAAAAGGACCCCGCACACCATGTAGGGGGATTTCTGCCTCCAGTCAAATTTAATCTAACCCACGAAAAAATGTTCTTTTGAACCCCCTGAACAAATGTTCAAATGCAGCCAGGTCCGAAAAGGTCTTCGTTTCGAGATATGGAGCCCTAAAGATCGTTCCAAATCCAAAATCACTCAAAGTTACCTCGTCTTAATGACTAAATTCTATTGCTATTTCCATAGAAATCAATAGTAAAACAACGAAATATTAAGTTTTATTTCACACTTTTTTATTTATTTTTCACTTGTCAATAATGACATTGTTTTGATTCATTGAATTTCCTACTATCCAAGAACGAGTGTATTTTTTAAAAAATATCGGCACTTTTTGAGTACGTGGACACGAATTACTGATCGAAATTGTTTAGGTAAGATTACCACAGAAAATTCCATAATCATAGTTCAAATAAAAATCAATGGACCTGATTTAATGGGCACTTAAAATAAAAAACGTGATACACTCTGAAAGTTCAGATAAAAAAAGAACAATTCTAATCCTAGGAAGCTGGGAGAACAATAATTCATCATAAGATTTTGAGTCACAGAAGTTTTTTATTTAAAAAAAAAGTATCGCAACTTTATTCTTGAATTGAAAAAACTGCAGGGAAGCCCTTGAAGACCCACGGTGTCATTAACATGAGTAAGAAATATGGTGTTATTTAAGAATTAATTTTGCAGTTCTGAATTTCTATAAAATCAAAGCCAACTTTAATTTAATTTTTTCAATTTTAAAACATATTTGGAACGATCTTTAGGGCTCCATATCTCGAAACGAAGACCTTTTCGGACCTGGCTGCATTTGAACATTTGTTCAGGGGGTTCAAAAGAACATTTTTACGTGGGTTAGATTAAATTTGATTGGAGGCAGAAATCTCCCTATATGGTGTGCGGGGTCCTTTATTTCCCTCTGAAAAGAGCAATTTTAGGGTGAAAAATTTGTTTACGACATTAGCATAGTTTGTTGATACTTAAAACAATAATCAATGAACACTATGTTGTACAAAAAGAATGGTTCCAGATGGCTGAAAAAGTATTTTATGAAAGATAAACTGTCCGTCACATTCAATGATTAATATATAATTGCCCCATTCAAGCTAACAATAAGTCAATATGGCTGCCACATTGAATGCGCTAATATAAACGGCATCACAATTTTCAATTACTATTTGATTTAGTCGATAACATTTTGTGAATGCCATAGAGTAATTATTGACCCTAAAGGCTGGTGAAAATGTTATGGAAAATCTCATCAGCTGTGGAAAATTCTAAAAGTAAAAATGTACGGCATACATTTTTCTTTATATTTCCATCTTTAAAGAATTCAAAATAGCAATAATTTTTGAAATATTACTCATTTTATTAATACACAGCGCCTTTTGAAAATTTAATTTATTTTTTTTAATTCATATTTTCATTTGATTCCATTAATTATAACCGGCTATAATGTACAACGATAATATATAGTTACATCATGTCAAAAAATCGGTTGTACAGGAATTTATTGATTGCCAAAAAATGAGATTCAACCCCTAAACGCAGGGAATTGTTTATTTATATTTAGATACCATAATTTTTAGACAGCACAATTGTTACAAATTATTGTAGGTGTTGAATATTTACAATCGATGCCGTACATTTTGCAATGATCTTGCACCCTACAGGTCTAGGGAAGGGGTTGCGCCCGGGATTTCTCACCCTGTAACCACCAAATATGTACAGCGTTGCTGAATAATGAATCTATGAGAGCCTACAAATCCAATTCTACAAATGCCGTACAGTATTAAATTGCCTATATGCCTGGAAAAATTTTTGGAAAATCATAAATTCTTCTGGCTTCCGGTCCCATTATTTTTGTATGGCAGTAGGTTCTAGTAGATCATTTTTTAATGAACTATCAACATGAGGAATGTCGTAAAAGAATATTTTGTCTGAAGAGTGCATTATCGGATGGAAAATTCAATTTACCTGTGTACTCACCTGCACCGCCCAAAAGTGACGGCATAGTGACTAAAGTTTCATATACCAGCATCATACTGAATATAATTCATGTTAGGTCACTTGACCACAAAAATTACGATGGGCTTGTAGTCTATTACGATTTCATTAAATATGTCTAGGTAAAACGTTTTCGAATTTTATATTTTTGCTTTAAAAAAAGAATCATTAATTATCAATAATTTTATTATCAATCAACTGAATATAAAATTGACCTTTATACTTATTTAAATATATCACTTACTATTAATTGTCCAATAACCTATATTTAACAATGATGTACCCTACATAGAGCAACGTAACTCATTTTACTAGGAATGTCATGATAACCTATAGGTCCAGCTTCACAGTCGGCACAGGTTAAATATTTATTATCTCCCACTGTATTTGAGAATCCTACATTTTGGAATGTGAACATATCATTGACTGCCCAAAATAAAGAAACGTTTTCTGTTTCCGGATTTAACTCATTCAGTTTACTTTGCTTAATCAGAGGCAGTTGAAACTGAAAACCACAAAATATTAACGTTAAATTACTTTCCACAAGAAAATGTTTAACCTCAAAGGTGGTAAAAGATGCCGTAGCTGGTGTTAGAATAACTGAATTACAATATTTACATTTAACATTTCTGAGATTTTTACCCTCAGATATCTCACTTTCATAATTTTCGCTACAGTCGGGCATTTTCAGCAGCAAATTTTTAGATTTTATTTAAGCAATAAGCAATCACAAAAGGAATTAATAGACAACAAAGAAGACATCTGACAGCTGGCAACTGTCAGTTTTATTAGTTTCGTAACGTACCGTATTTCGCCCGCAACGTAAAATTACTGTAGGGCCTGTTCACATATTCAGCCATTTTTTCAGTTTATCCATAATTCCATAGACTTAAAAGTTTATGGTTTATTCCCAGATAACACCTTCAAATTGAGAAATTATTCTTTTGGTGTGCTATTGGCTGTTAAGTTTTCTGCTTATAAGGAATATGTGCACGTAAGAGTGGGTCAAAGTAACTAGGCGAACCCATGTTTGTATCATGAGGCGAACCATTAATTCTACATTCTACAGGAGATAATCACATATTCTGTAATTGGTGTCTCGCGAAGCTAATGATATTCGTGCAAACTACTTATGAAACTGAAAATATGCAAGCAGAGATGCAAGTTAAAATAGATCCATAGAGGACAGATTGTTTGATTGTTAAAACAACGGTTTCCCACACATACCTCCCGTATGGGGAGTCTATTGGATACTGAATTTAGGGGCTCGGACTTCAGAGGGGCTTGTAGCGGGGGCCCGCCATAGATATTGAAAATTTTTTTTTTAATTTCTCCTCCCGCTCATCAATTAAGCGCGGGAATGCGCCAAAAATGTTGGCTTCCGAGGAGCTCGCCAGAGATCTTGACAATTTTTTTTTCAAATTAACCCCCCTCCCCCCGATCCTCAATTATTAGGCGCGGGGATCCGAAGCAGCGAAGTTACGAAAGAGCAGTAGCGACAGTGTACATTTTTTTTATCATTCTACCAGATTTATAAATGAGGCCACAAGCATAGATAGCTATAGCTAGTTATTCATTTCAAGCGAAAATGAATTGTATGACGTACAAAATTAACGCAAACATGTCTGTGGACGTAACATTTTCCATTTAAAAGAAAAAACATAAAATTCGATAAAATATTTAAAGTAAAATTTATATTTGAAAATAGATAATTTTATACATAGGAAAAAATACATAGGTATACATTTACTGAATTCGTAAAATATAATATTAGTTTTTTTTTACCTACAAGAAAAATTATTACAAACCGGAAAAATAAAGTTACTTTCCATGTTTTGCAGAATAATATTTAACTCCATCCATTTTTGACGCCCGAGCGTGTTTAGCTAACAATGCATTAACGTCAACTTTTTCTGTGGCAAAGCACCTGAAACAGTTATAGGTAAATTTAATGTATATGATCAATATTGCATAGGTTTACAATTACTTACTTTATATAAGGCGCAATTTCGGGCACTAGCCACTTTTCTTTAGTTGCAAATAAAACTTTAAATCTTTCAATGATGTTATCTGGTAAACTACTCTCATCAAAGGCCCAAATAACATTGGGATTGGCTTTTCTATCAATAATGGCTATTCCATAAAGCATTTCCTCATCTGGTACCATTCCTTCTGGCACAGATTCTTTCCAAGCTTGCAAAAAATCATTTAAATTGAATTTGCCAGCATCATGTAGTAGGACTTGTGCAAAAAATTTGCAAACCTCATTCTCTTTATATTGATAAAGCTGTAGACCATCAATAACTTTTGAATTTTCTGCATACTTATCAAATAAACAGCAAATAACTTCCCTCGGAACCAAATCTTTTAAAGCATCTATTGTTTCCTCATAGTCTATTTCGTCCAACTCCCATGAATTTTCATCTATTAATTTAAGCATATAGGACAATACTCTGAAGTGATATTCAAAATCTAATAATCTAATTTTTCCATCGATTTCTACCACACTCAATGAGTTTAGTGCATCTCTTATTTCTTTATTAGATGCCTGTACAATGTCATTTAATTCATTAATGGTAATTAATTTTTGTTTATTAACTTCAAAATCAAGCTCTGGGCCTTTGTAAACTGAGTCTTGCAATAACTCAGTCAACCTGTTCAGATGTGGTTTGCCTATTACAGCTTCTAAATAGTCATAAAATATCCCACAAACTTCTATTTTACTAATTTTCTTTCCTTCTTCCTCTATATCTTTAATGTCGTTTGAAAAGACTACATTCTTTGCTAGTAATAAACTATTTGAAGTTTCCGCATCCGTTACGTGAAAAGTTCGAGTTTCTGAACAGATAACTACTTCATCATCATCGGCTCCTTTTATATACAGGGTATTTCCTTCACGAACTTCATTTAATAAATTCGAGTCGAGTTGCAACAATCTGTAATTGCTTTCGTGTAATTTTTCATTAGTAAAATACATTATTTGCGAAGTAGGTTTAACATCGTTTTCATTCAATTTCGCTAAATTCAAAATTTCGTTGATTTCTTTTAAACTCCGCCTAAAATTTTATGATGAATTTTGTGAACGAGCCTTGACATATTTTAACCTCAATATAAATTATGAATCTTTTGCTCGTTTATTCTATTTTTACACTAATAAAACGATAGGAAATTATATAGTTATTGCTATTACTTACTCTTTACAAGCTTCCATTTAAATATGTTTAAATTCACACTCTAGAAATAAATTTATAAACATCTAAAAATGCTGGAGCACTTCCCGCCTTAACAATTTTGGATGGTGTCTACTGTCTACCTGCGTAAGTGCGTACCTGCAGCACAGTAGAGAAAAGACCAGTAGTTTCACTCGCAGCGGTCCCTTTGATATCTGTTGTACTCGATTTTATTTTTTTTAATCCACTGCGCATCTACTGTTTGTATCCCACGCGCATTTCGTCGATAGTGGGGACTGTTCAGAAACGAAAACGTAAACAAAAATAAACATTCGCCCCACCCTATATCATCACTGCCGTCCACTGTCGTCGTGCCGTCCACTGCGCATCGAATAGTTTAAGCCCACGCGCATCGCATGCGCACTGAAAATCTTATACAACTGTTCCGGCTGAGTCGGACTACTGGTCTTTTCTCTACTGTGCCTGCAGTCCGAAGACCTTAACGCAAGCCGTTTCCGTTAATGTAATGTTTTTTATGTGGCATTTTCGGAAACATTGATACGATTAATATGATCACCAGCATTCAGCTTTTATCTTTCGTTATTCTTCTTAATAGGGTTAAATAAAAAGAATACGACATGGTAAGATGTCAGATTAATCGTTTTTCGAAATTATTATAAAATGTTTTCAAGTAACCTAATACTTAATAAAATTGCCAGTAAAATGCCAGTAATTCCATAATTCCTTAAGGCGAATTTAGATTAAGCCAGTAGACAGGCCAGTTGAACTCTCCAACAGCTGGCTGCCAGTAACTATCTCTTTGTAATGGCGAATTTAGATTGAGCCAGTAACTGTCCTGCCAGTTGGCCAGTAGCTGGCTTGTGAACTAGCCGCCAGCTACTGGAAAGACAGTTGAACTGGCCACAAGTGTTTAGACGAGAAGCGCCAGTGTGTGCAGTCCAGTAAAGAAACATGGACGAATGGAACGCGGCGTGAACTACCAATTGACACTGGAAGTGCGTTTCGTGTTTACACAGCTCCAGCTGCTGGCCTGTGCTGTGGTGAGGCAATGCCAGTGGCCAGTAAAAACAAAAATATTTGAATTCGCTGGAAGGACAGTAGCTGGCCTGCTGGCCTGTCCAGTTACTGGAATAAAGTGTTTACAAAGAGATAGTTACTGGCAGCCAGCTGCTGGAGAGTTCAACTGGCCTGTCTACTGGCTTAATCTAAATTCGCCTTAAACACTTTATTCCAGTAACTGGACAGGCCAGCAGGCCAGCTACTGTCCTTCCAGCGAATTCAAATATTTTTGTTTTTACTGGCCACTAGCATTGCCCCACCACAGCACAGGCCAGCAGCTGGAGCCGTGTAAACACGAAACGCACTTCCAGTGTCAATTGGTAGTTCACACCGCGTTCCGTTCGTCCATTTTTCTTTACTGGACTGCACACACTGGCGCTTCTCGTCTAAACACTTGTGGCCAGTTCAACTGTCTTTCCAGTAGCTGGAGGCTAGTTCACAAGCCAGCTACTGACCAACTGGCAGAACAGTTACTGGCTCAATCTAAATCAGGGTGTATTAAATAGGTGGTGCGACAAGGACCCGTTGAGTGGCTTCATAAGTGCTTACTTTGTACATAATGTAATAGATGGCAGGAGCAATAGCGTCTGTCGTTATTTACGCATATAAAGATAATTTTGCAGGTTCTGTACACACGTGCATACAGTGTTGCATACATTCCCGGCCTTTCGTTTTTAGTGAAAAATCTTGTAGTCAAACAAAATATCAGTGACATTTGACATCAAATTCCTCGAAGAAATACATTATTCAATACGCTGGCGCTAAATATAAAAAAGTCAGCTATATTTTCATAAGACATGGTTAGAAAATATGGAGTGCCTATTTGTGTACTTATGCTTATGACTGTAAAGACCAAAAATTATCACTTAGTGCCAAAAAATACTGAAGAGATAGAAATGTGAAGTTTACAAAGTACCTACTTGAAATAAAAAGCCACATATTTGTGAAAAACATTTTTGCTCCAGCAGTATAAAAAGTGGTTTTACTTCACAGTCTGAAAATGTACGTTTTAAATTTACATAGATATTTGTAACATAACCTATAGGTATAAAAACGTCTTTTTAAATATATTTTAAGCTTTTAGCGGCAGTTTTAAAGAAAAAGATTGAAGAAAGGTGCACTTCCAAGCAAATTAGATGCTCGTTCTTCAAAAAATGTCGCTAAGAAAATTAAGAAGTTATTAAATATGAGTGATGTTCACGATAGTATAATTTATCCTTATTTCTGAGAGTTTGTATTTACACTTACTAGAAAAAATTTTGTCTGAAGAATGTGACGTCAAATTACCAAATAAGAATTGGGGTATTCATAAATGTATTGAAAGTAGAAGCTTAGTGTTTACAGAAGGCAGAACAGCATGAAAAATTAATTACATGTTTTAAGACGGTAAGTGCTTTTTAGATAGTATTTGTTTGCAAATGATAATTTAGTTTTTCAAGTAGGTAATTATTTGTATAATTTCTATTTTCAGGTTGGGTTTGGTCTCATGTTTGGTCCTACAATAGAGGTTATTTTTTGCTTAAGGATATTAGGTTAACATCAATCAGTGAACCGATCACTGTAGAAGAATTTGCAGCATATTTTTCTGAAAATTGAATCTACAACGCTTGCTAAGGTGGACCAAGTACAAATATTATTATCAAAGTGTTCATTCTGATGTGCAATTAAAGTCAACTTATGTTGGAGGCATACAGAATGCTGAGTAATTTTGGAGAAAGGAACTATTTGTAAACATATTATGTAAATCTTGTTCTTATAATATTGCAACCCATTATGCCTAGTACTGTTGTTACAAATAAATTTGTATATTTTTACATGTTTTATTTTCTTACCATACCTATATAAATTTGAAACTGGTCAATATTTGTTTCTTTACATAACTGAAATTGCTGTTCAGTTCTGAATATATGCAACCCTATATGCAGCAAAGCAAATTCATGTACCTATACAGGTTTTTGTAAGACGCTAAAGCTCGCGCCATCTACTAAATTAAATAGGAAGCATGCACTTATGAAGCCATTATTATCATAGGAAAGTGCCTTAGTCGGACCACCTATTTAATACACCCTGATCTAAATTCGCCATTCGAAGTGTGAGTAATTCTAAAAAAAAAAAAAAATCCAGTAAATGGGCGGCGAAGCGTTGGCAACGCTGTATTGTCTGTACCTTCTTTGACATTCGACAGTGTTGACAGTTGGTTGACACATAAGCTGATAAATATATTTTTTTGGTGGTGTGACTTGTGAACATAATTGTTTATCGTGGTGCAATATTTGTGTAGTGAAAGTTAAATTGATCAGTTTTAATGGTAGCCTTTTAATATTCGTCTGAACCATTTTCAGCTCCTGAAATGTAGGAAAATTTTTCGTGATATTCATCATTTAAGTCATGTCAGTCCCTGTGAAACCTTGGGAAGGAAGCAATTTGCAAAATTCGGCACAATTAGTGAGAAATGCAAATACTGGTTCACTTTTACCCAATACTGCCAGTAGAAATGCCCCTCTTTTACCACCTAGACCTTCAAATTCTTCATTGATTTCGAGTAATGGTTACAACACTACAAACAACTATATGCCATATTCAGGTAAGATAAAACAAAGGGTTAAAGGTTACTAATTAAGCATATTTATATGTACGATATAAAGTGATTGTTATTCTAGATATGAATGTTTTATAAGTATTTCATTAATACTTAACGAAGCTGAGATATTTTGAAAATTTATATAACGAACTTTGTTTTTCCTCAAAAGCAATGGTATATTCACCTTTTATTCTGAGAGAAGCTCAAAAGAAGAAGTCATCTACCTACTTAAATAGTTGTGTAAATGATACAAAAAATTGCTTTGATGGGTTCTATATTATACAGGGTGTTTGGTGCATCGGTAGAATGAAACAACTCGTTTATAAGGTTGAAATAACTGACTGCGACTGACTGATACCCTCTATCGAAGTACCAGCTACCCTGTATAAAGAGAAATGTAGGCATGCTTACGGTGAATAAAATAATTTTTTATTTAAAAGGAACATATTGAACATAGAAGTGTGTGTTATTACAAACCAAAAAGTAATACATAACTTCTTTTTAGGTGTAGGATATGGAGGTTACAATTCCTATGGTTCATCATATGGAGCAAATTACGTGCCTTACCGAAGCTCTATGTATAATTCGTATGGGTCGCCTTATGGGGGATATAATAACTATGGAATGATTGGAAATGGGGTCTATCCAAACTACTCAGCTGACGACCACGAAAGAAGATTTATCCAGTACGCGGAGGAAAGCTCTAGAAATACGTTTGCCAACGTAGAAAGTATCGTTAGAGCGTTCAACAGCTTAGCCATGATGCTGGATAATACATTTTTTGCAATGACTAGCTCTTTCAGGGCAGTTTTAAGTGTAGCTGAAAACTTTGGCAGGCTTAGGACAATGTTTGGACATATATGGTACTCAGTGAATATCTTCAGGTTCTTTAATTGGGTATACAGGAGAATTATGCGACTGATGGGTTATAAGGTACCGGTTAGTATGAACTCAGCCGCCTGGAAAGAAGCATCACATGGAGTTATACCCCCTTCTAGTGGAAGCTCGTCTGGTTCTAACTGGCCTACAATAGCATTTTTGGGAATGCTTGTGTCTGCTCCTTACATTATCAGCAAATTCTTGCCTAAATATGAGGGTGAGTGTTAAATTATCTATTGCATTCGAAGAGTAATTTGTTTCTTATTGAGTGAGAGCAATAAATGTCCACTATTAAGGATTTAAGTTGATATGATAATAATTAGCAGAAGTTTGTAATTGGATATTGCTAACTACTAATAGTGCTATTAAAAATACCTCAGTGACATTTTAAAGTAGTTATTTAAGTTAGCCAGCTAAACTTTGCACCAAACCTAAACTTATCTTATCTATAAGACAGTAAGTTATTTCTTTTACACGTGTTGCAAATCGGTATCACTAGCGTGTTATGTTTTACATACATCATAAAGTTATCTTTATACTGTGTAAGTTATTTCTTTTATGCATATCATAAATTGTTCATATTTTACAAACATCGTATAATGGCTCCTTTGTGTAACTGACACTTGAACAGAGCTGGGACGAGTACAGCTAAAATGTATTTGAGTACAGAGTACTGAGTACAATTGATTTTTAGCTTCCGAGTACCCAGTACTCAAGTTCAATTTTTCGAGTACCGAGTCCTAAGTACAATAATATGGCGCAATAATGCAGCGGCCGCCCATTCAAATTGTATCGTCAACCTATCAATGGAGTAGAACAAAGCAAACTGTATATCAAAATATTAGTAATAACTTATTACATCATAAAATGCATGTTATCCAATCTATAAGTTGTTATAAGGGGTAGTTACAGCCCAAAAAGTAATTTTTTTAAAAACGTGTGTTTTTACTCACCATTTTTACTCAAATTGGATGAAACTACATCATAGAGGATATTTTTTTATGCCAAAATGTTCACAATTATTTGCTGAATTCGTCCATACATACCAACTATTTAAAAATCGCAAAACTAATCATTCACGGTAAATCAAAGGGGGAGTAACAGTGTGCGTGCCACGCAGAGCTGTGTACTTCAGTACAAAAATGTACTGTAAATATGTACTGCAGTAGTTTAGGTACTTTAAGTACTTTACTTTAAGTACTTTTAATATTTCTGTACTGGTATTGTAAATTTCCAGTACATGTTTGCAATGTACTTGTACTGGGTACTTATTTTCTAAAATTTTTTACGAAGTATTACTTGTTACTTAAAAAAGTACTGTAAAATCATAATCTACTTCAAGTACTTTACGTGAGTACTCCTAGTATTAGAAAGTACTCCCAGTATTACAAAATACTCTCAGTATTAATAAAGACTGTAAAAGTATAAACCACTCCAAGTACTTAAGAAAAAATGAGCCAGTATTTTATTTTAATAAATCGAGTAATTTTCATCAGCTCTTAGACTATTATAGATTATGCGTTATAATTTTAAGTTGTCTTAAGTTTTATATTATATATTTTTTACTTATTTCCTTTGTTGTAAATTTATATATTAGAAATAAAATGAATATTAAAAATATATATTTGTGACCTTACTGTAATTTTCATACATCATGTCGTATAATACATACGATATTATAGTAATACCATTATTACAGTTATTACCATTACCAATCAATAATAATGGAAATGGGCTCCAAACATGAATTTTTTTAATGAAAATTATACTTCCAAAAACCTATTACCGTTATTATTGATATTAATATGTTGCTGTTGTAGTCTCAGAGCTGGGCACGAAATTTCAATATGACTCGGGTTATGAAAAGTTTCCGTATCAATATGTCGTACACTAAGGGAGGACCCTGATTTGGGAATTTGCTGACAGCTCGAGCGGGGAGGGGCGCCGCCATATTGAAAAAATGGCGCACAAAAACAGTCTCTTTGAAATATCTCGCTTCGGGTGCCTCATACGGCAAAAAATGTTCTTATGGAAATAAAAGAACATTCAATTTTCTACAAAATATATTCTATAGATTTTTTCGTTAAACTGAATAGTTTTGGTGCAGCAGCCGAAATTATGATTTTTTGTAATTTCTCAGTTTAGTGCAACTTTTATGAAGAAGTATTTTTATGTTGAGACAAAATTTGTTTTCATACCCGAAAATCTTCAAATATAAGTACTTGATTTTACTTGTCTGCTACGCGTAGCTCAATGTTCAATACTCGTTTCCACGCCACCTTGAGGAAGAGTATATGGCCCGCTTTCTTTTACGTGGTTGTCCCCTATAGACCAAATCCTCGACTAGCCTGCTTCTTGAGGCGTTTTAGGTGCTTGATGTCGAAGGTCCAGGTTCGTTACAGTCTTCAACAATACTTTCTTCGGAAATTGCTTTCATTGCGCTCTTCACTGTAATTTGCAAATTTTGTAACCGACAAAGCTGCGACAATGCACCAGGAATAGTCAATGAGCTTCATGACGATGAGGAAGTCGACTCTCCAGTCGAAACATTTCTCGCAAGCATGGAGAACAATCAATACGTAAAATCAGTGAACAGCACAACGGAAGCAATTTCCGAAGAGACTACAATGAATCTGGACCTTCGACATCAGGCACCTAAAACGCCTCAAGAAGCAGGTTAGTCGTGGATTTAGCCTATAGAGCACAACCACATAAAAGAAAACGCACCATATACTCTACCTCAAGGTGGCGTGGAAACGAGTATTGAACATTGAGCTATGCGTAGCAGACAAGTAAAATCAACTACTTATATTTGAAGATTTTCAGGTATGAAAACAAATTTTGTCTCAACATAAAAATACTCCTTCATAAAAGTCACACTAAATTGAAAAATTACAAAAAATCATAATTTTGGCTGCTGCACCGAAACTATTCAGTTTAACGAAAAAATCTATAGAACATGTTTTGTAGAAAATTTAATGCTCTTTTATTTTCATAAGAGCATTTTTTGCCGTATGAGGCACCCGATATTTCAAAGAGACTGTTTTTGTTCGCCATTTTTTCAATATGGCAGAGCCCCTTCCCGCTCGAGCTGTCAGCAAATTGCCAAATCAGGGTGCTCCCTTAGTGTACGACGTATTGTTACGGAAACTTTTCATAACCCGAGTCATATCGAAATTTCATGCCCAGCTCTCCCTCCGTCTATTGTATTACTGACTATTGTTGGCAATCCTAAAATTCTAAAAATGATTTTAATAATATTTATCTGATATACTGTTTTTAAAAAAGTACTTACAAATATACACTGCAAGTAATTAAATACTGGAAGTCGTTAAGGTTAGTTTTTAAAAGTACTTGCAGTACTTAAAAGTTCTGCAAGTATTTATAAAATACTCTAAGTATTCAAAATACTGAAAATACTTGAAGAGTACTTTACTTATTACTGCTACTGCAAATGTTTAATTTTAAGTACATTACTGAATATTTCCAGTATTTCTGAAAAGTACTGGTACTTAATACTGCAAGTAAAACAAAAATTGTTTGATACTGCTTACTGGTTACTGCCAGTACTTTCATTGAGTACTGGTCACAGCTCTGGTGCCACGGTAAGTCCAAACTTCTATTGGCCATAACTTTTGATTTCACGCTTACCAAAATTCTGATACATACATAGAAAACTTTGTTATTCTCTTAGCTTTAATTTAAGTACAAATACATGGAGCTACGTATTCATTTTGTGATAATAATAGTATAAATTGTAACCCAATGTCACGAATTTCTGTGTACCAAAGCTAAGTCGGCCTTATGAATGCGTGGCCATGCGCGCTCAAAAAATCGACCTTATTGCTAATTTGCATAAGGGCATGAAACGGAAAATATGCCGTTAACTCATGTTATAAGGTTTTGAGCTGTAATAATGAACAATTAAAATTAAGTATGTGAAGTAAAATGTTTTATCTCATGATTTTTAAATATATATACACTTTTATTAATAAATTGACAGTTACAAACTAAACAAAAAGTTCTTGTTAAAAGTACAAGTTATTGTATGTATATGGAACAAAACTTAAAAGCGAGTTTACAATGTTAGAATTATTATTTCGTATATATAGTGTGTAATGAAAATTCTCGAATAGTAAAAGCATCAAACAGCAAAAGATGTACAGACAGCCATTATTGCTCTATTTTGTCCATTCAAGTTGAACATGTTTATTTATAATAATATTTTAATGTGAAATAATGTCAAACAGTCACATGACAAGGAAAGCCATCACTAAATCTTTTGCAATATACACATACATAACAAAAAAACAAAAATTGTCAACAAATATTAGGCTGCAAGCATAAGCGTCCACAAAAATATTCTTAAGGGGAGCAAATATGTATATTCACCTACGACATTAGAGTAAAATATATCCCTATCTGCTGAAAAATTTAACAGTATCGCAAATAACTAGATTTGCTCTGTGTAACCATGTCTACAGATGTAACATACAGTTTAAAATTCATCTTCGCTGCTAGATGCGTATAAAACCTCCAATTCCATATTGTTCCAAAATAAGGGACATTTGCATATATCACTACATTTTAAATCAGCCTTAAAACACTCACATTTTAAAATATCACATGCATCCTTGTCCTTATAATATAGGTAAGTTCGCGTACTTCCTTATGCCTGTTTCCAAATAGACATCACTGGTAAAATATAATTTCCATCAAAGGACCATCCCATTCCAACAGGATTTGCCCTATACGATGAGTCATGACTATTACACCAAATTTTTGCTTGTAACAAGAAACGTCTTACGTGATGTATAAGGGAATCCTCAATTGGTGGAAAATTAGCAATGGTCGAATTTTGAAGAAGATTGTACCTTAAATCATCTACATCTTTACAAGTTTTTGATTTGTATATCAACGGAACATATCTACGAGCAATTTTGACGGCATCGTTTATAAAGGCTGTCGCTTTATCAAGTTCAAACGTGCTCTTATTTTGTTTTAAAAAGGTATATGCAATTTTTTTTTCCAATCCCGTATAAAGCACTAGTCGTGTTGCATCCAGTTAAAGCATGTATGGTGGGCAGTGACAAGCAAATACCAATACCCGTACATTATTACGAATTGGTATATATTTTATATGTCGTAGGTGAATATGTATTTAGAATAGAATAAAGTTTATTTAACATAAGCTATTTTCAAAAGTAACATATATTTGTACATAGTCATTTATTATTTTGTACTCTGTCGTCTATATATAATTTAGTAAGATTTTAGTAAACAATTTTAAATTACTAAATATTTGATTTCCGTGGGCATCGCTAACAGTTGATTTTTTTAAGAATGATATTTTTGTATTCATTTTGCAGTTTTCAGCAGACCTTACCAAATAATTGTTTCGATCTTTTAACTAAGAAGGGTTTAAGGTGGGTAGGTATTAGATTTTTCTCGATTTTATATATTAAACTTGTTTCAATACTTTGTTCCATTGAAATCCAACCCAATTGGTTGGTTTTGCCAATGTTCTTACATAGATAATCAATATATTTTGAAAACGTCAACTATCGATCTAAAATAATTCCTAAATATTTAATTTAACTTACAAATTCAACTTTCGCATTATTAATGTACAGAAACAGTTGATCATTTAAATATTTTCGGCAATTAGCTTTAGTTCCAAGAACCGTACATTTAGTTTTGTCATTATAGAGTTTCAATTTTTTTTGTACATAACCATATATATAACATACAAAGCTCTTTATTCATTATATCTGTGATTTCAATTTGATTTTTTTCAGATACATATATTCCTCATCCTCAAAAAGGCTTATCTATGAACTTCTTAGGACATGATTTATATCATTCACATATATAATGAATAAAAGAGACCCTAGCACACTGCCCTGCGGTTTGTGGTACCCCATACGAACTAGTAATTTTAGTAGATGTCTTATTGTTTACTTTAGTTTTATTTTTATTTAGTTTTTTTACTTTAGTTTTATGCTCCCCCTGAAAATATTTCTGTGGACGCACATGCTTGTAGCCTAATATTGGTATGGTACCCCATACGAACTAGTAATTTTAGTAGATGTCTTATTGTTTACTTTAGTTTTATTTTTATTTAGTTTTTTCACTTTAGTTTTATGCTCCCCCTGAAAATATTTCTGTGGACGCGCATGCTTGTAGCCTAATATTTGTTGACATATACATATGTATATTGCATGAAATGAGGTTTAGTGATGGTTTTCCTTGTCATTTGACTGTTTGACATTATCGCAAATAAGTTTTATTAGAAATAAACATTTTCATTTTGAATGAACAAATTAAAGCAATGCTATTTTTGTTCATAAAATCTGTCTATACAGCTTTTGCTGTATAGTCTGATATGTACGGAATAATAATCCTAAAAATGTAAAATCGCTTTTAAGTTTTGTTTCCTACAATAACTTTTTATTTATTTTGTAACTCTCAATTTATTATTAAGTAAAAGTGTTTATATGTTTAAAAAGTCATGAGATAAACATATTACTTTACATACTTAATTTTAATTGTTCATTATTACAGCTCAAAACCCTATAACATGAGTTAACGGCATAATTTCCCTTCCATGCCCTTATGCAAATAAGGTCGATTTTTCGAGCGTGCATGGCCATGCATTCATAAGACCAACTTAGCTTTGGTGCGCAGAAATTCGTGACATTGCGATATAATTTATACTATTATTATCACAAAATGAAATACGTAGCTCCATGTATTTGTCCTTAAATTAAAGCTAAGAGAATAACGAAGTTTTTTATGTATGTATCAGAATTTTGGTAAGCGTGAAATCAAAAGTTATGGCCAATAGAAGTTTAGACTTACCGTAGCACACACACTGTTACTCCACCTTTGATTTACCGTGAATGATTAGTTTTGCGATTTTTATATAGTTGGTATATATGGACGAATTCAGCAAATAATTGTGAACATTTTGGCATAAAGAAATATCCTCTGTCATGAATTTTTATCGAATTAGAGTAAAAATGGTAAGTAAAAACACATGTTTTTAAAAAAATTACTTTCTGGGCTGTAACTACCCCTTATACCAACTTATAGATTGGATAACATGCATTTCCTGATGTGATAAGTTATGACCTACATTTTCATATATAGTTTCTTTTGTTCTACCCCATTGATAGGTTGCTCGCTAAATATGCATCTTTGGGGGCTCACGCCGCTACACTACAAGCGTTTGAGCTGAAACAAATGTTACCTTTAAACCGTTATAGCAAAAAAAAATACAAGTAACAACTGGGAAGGACTAAAATATATTAATATATAAATACAAATACCCTTCAGTCTCTTGATCTTTTGTATATTAAGATTAACGATGTTAGAAATTACAAGTGTGGTGTACTGCTTATTTAGTCATTTACTAATATTATTTATATTTGTAATAATAATAAAACAAAAACATTACCAACCAATATTAACATTTCTGGTAATTCTGGTTTAAAACGTGCTTATTTTATTGGCTTTTATCACCACCAAATTTTCAAAATATTCGTCTGTAAGGGCATGACACCGAGGACTGTTTATTGATGGTAGCGTATGAAAATAATCTCTCGACGGCGGCAGATGAAGGCAGTCAAGTGTTATATTTAACAAAAAGCTTTTTGATAATGCGGTAATCTGTCAAAATATCTATATTATTTCGCTTATCGTCCAAGTACTTATCGCACTAACTCCAGTTCAGTTTTTGACTTCGCCTGATTGGATTCCATTTCCACATTCTCTTTGGTTTCATTAAAGTCATAAAAACTGTCATCACTCTCTTCCTTTTCCTCTTGATTTCTTATTATATCTAAATTATTTCGCCCTGCTGGAGAAGTGACATTATCAGCAGCAAGAACAACCATTCGTTTAATACAGTCAATGGTCAAGGTCAAGTCACTGTCGTCTTTTACTGAATTGTACCAGCGAAGTTTAAATTTTGGGCACACCACAGCAGCTATAATGGCTTCGTTTGATTATACAATCGAATATTTTTCAATATACCCCCAAGTACTTTTCAAGGTACTCGAGTACTTTTCATTGCACACCGTCTCTGTTACAGACAGGATCAGACTGGCTGAAACTGGTTTTATATGTACTATGTACTCGTGTACTTGAATTTTGAAAGTTTGAGTACAAGTACTTATATTTAATTTTACGAGTACAAGTATCAAGTACTGACTTAAAAAAGTACTCGAGTACAGAGTACATGAAATTTACTCTAAGTACCAAAGTCAAGTACTTGTACTCGAGTACTGCCATGCTCTGCACTTGAAGGTATTCGTAATTAAGGGACAATTCTTCAAGGGCAAATAATATACAAAAAAATAAAATGCAGGCCTTCAACCGATATTTCGTACTAAGTAGGGCATCCAATCGCAGAGTATAATTTCAATTCCGAGATTTCTGCATTGATATTTTTCAGTCTCGAAATCCCTGGATTGATATAAAACATTCAAAGTGAAACTATGTACTTTTATATAGTGTACCAGAGCAGTTCCTAAGCATTATGCTTAGTTCTAGTCTAAATCTCTAAGCAGTTTTGTGCTCGGAAGCACTGTGCTTAAGAGTACTTTTTAAAATTAGTCCTTAGTGCTTCGCGCACTTCACGAAAGGACTTAGCGTTTAGTACTTGTGAGCATTCGAAAAGGCTCGCTAGCAAGGCATCATTTTTACATGAAATTTGTATTCTGGATGTGGGAAAAACACCATTGAACATTTGAACTCGCACCCAGTTTAGAAAAAAAAATATTAGGAATACTTTATTTTGAAAAAGTTGGCATAGGAAAAAAGTATATAAAATGTTTTAAAAAAATTATTTTCATTCATAACTTTTTCAAAATAGTCTAATAATTTTTTTCTAAATTTGGTGTTAGTTCAAATATTTAACGAAGGGTTCCTCGAAAATGGTTGGGTATCAAATTCATTCATAGATCATCATCATCATATTATATTACAATATAAGCACAAGCGTATCAATGAACTTGTCATTTTATGAGTTGAACTTGATATTTCGCTGTCTTTGCCGCCTGGCATCTTTATGAGCCAAGAACAATCACGGTAACTTAGCAGGTCAAGTGTCAACCAGGTCAGAGTTAAAACTTGTTCTACCTGTTGTTTGCAGAATAAATTTTCCCTTTGACATGGCTAATATGTTGAGTTACCATTCTTGTTCTTGCTCTTACCACCTGCACCTGAACAAGCAGCATATAACTGTAAAAAAAAATAAATTTGGTTTTAAACATGCTTACTAGTTTTAATAAAGAAACTAAATAAATATGACATTAGAGGATCTGTGTTAAATCTAATCTTCTTCAAAGTAACAGTACGTAACTTATATCAATGATAAGTCTGATACAAAATACATAAACCACAAAGTTCTACAGGGGTCCAAATTAGGGCCGCTATTGTTTGTCTAAATGATTTACCTCATCACAATGATTTTGCTGATGTATTTTTGTATGCAAACGACAGGATTACATGATGAATATTTAATAAAATTTAATAGGAGAGATATTATCCAAACAGTACTTTAACCCAAATATAGTCTCTAAATAAAAACAAAATGCAATTAATTAATTTCTCCAAATTCAATTTGTATTTGCAGAAGAGGAGAAAGTGTTCAATTATTAGAGTTCCAAATAGATAACTATTTAAAATAGAACTGCACTTTTCAATTAGCAAATTCTTTATCCTCTTTTTGAAAATTAATAGACTGGTGGAATTTTTTATATCAGTATTTAGACGATTATAAATTTTACAGCCGCTATAAAAGATACTTTTTAATATAATGCTGGTGATGAATTAACTGACTTAAATCTTGTTTGATAATTTTTTATATATTATATTAATAGACTAATAGGTATGTTCAGTTTCACTTGTATTGTGTTGTCTATCTTTTATCATTTGATACTATCGTATTGTTTATATTTTAACTGGTTACACTTTATTTAACCAAAGACTAATAATATAACAAAATATCTAAGACACGTCAATCGAAGAGAGAAATTCATTTCCTAAGAGAGATAGCCTGATTTAAAAGTTTCGTCGTTTTTTATGCATGCTTCAGTGGGATAGGAGCCTAGATCGCAGTGATAGATTCCAGATGGCTTTTTCGTAGATAAAATATAATATTGTGACGTGTTTCCACCCCTGCAAATTCCGTGGGTTCCAAAAATTATAACAAGAGATAACCACTAACACACTTTATTAAATATTTTACTGCATACTTCACAATACTATTATTAACTTAAATGTACTTTACTGACTAAAAATAACTTTTTTTGCCACTTTGTCTTAACCTCACTTGTCAATCAAAAACTTCTTCTTCTCGCCGAGAATAGAGGTGGGTAGTACTAGTATGATTCGTATCATTGGTACGAATCCTTGCAGCGGTACGTATGGTACGAATCCCACAAAAAAAAGATTCGTACATTTCATATCGCCGATACGATTGATACGAATATGAAATATCGGTACCGGTATTGCGATGCGATACTCTCAGGGGCCGTTGCATAAGGTTAAACTTCAAACGGTGGATGGGGGCCGTTTAAACTGGAGATTTCAGATTTTAAAATACTCATAACCTCATAATTGAAAAAATTCCCTGTTTTTATACGTAATATGATGGATATATTCGAAATATTTGATTATTACTATATGATTGTTATCAATTTACTGCAAGATAGCATTCGTTTTATACAACGTACTGATTACAAAATCTCTGTAATACATTACCCTTTTTTTTCTTTTTTTGTTATTGTTTTTTGTTTAGTTGACTTGCTACAAATGTACAAACATGTATATAATGTGATTAAATAAACGCTATCTATATTATACAGTAAATAGATAGATATTTACCTATTTACTGTCTAATGACGACGAAGAAATTATTAATGTAATAGAAGGCGCTCGAAGTCCTAAGTTTAAACTGTACGGTTAATATAACATAATACTCTGGCCCTAACTAACACCACATATAACATATACTCTATAATCTATGCTGAACACTGTGGAGTGGGAGTGTGGGTACGAATAGTACGAATGGTACGAATCAGTATATGATACTGTTTAGTATCAAGGAATCAGTGGTACGAAACATACGAATAGTACGAATGGTACGAATCAATACATGATACTGTTTAGTATCATGGAATCAGTGATACAAAGTGGTACGAAACGTACGAATCTCGATACGAATCTTTTCTTGATACGGATTCATTTGGTACGAATCCTTAAAAAGAGTCGAATCGCCCATCTCTAGCCGAGAATGCAGCCTTTTATACCTAAAAATGACAGATCCCGATTTTTCTGTGATGACGCCACCATTCTCTAGATAGTTCCAGATGTCATCACTCTAGAGCTTCTAGTAGGTGCAAACCTCCACATTTAGACATCCGAACTAAATTGAATTCTATGTTGCCTACATTCTAGGGGTTGCAACACATCACAATATTGTAAACAGCTTTAAGTAGATACTTTCTACTTGTTTCTTAATCACCATCTGTTCAAAGCATTTTGATTTTCTTCTTCATTTGTAAGTTTAAGCTTGTGTGTTTATTGATTATACAAGACAGTTTATAGATGTTTAAATTTTTGAATTTCGGCTGTCATCTTGATTTTGCAATATTGAAAAGTCGAAAAATGATCTTAGCCCAGTCGACGAAGGTATTTACCCACAAAAAGTTGCAAACTGTGTAAACTTTTTTTTAATGAGTTCGTGAAAGTGTGTAGAATAATATCCTGATAAGTTTACATTTCGCTCGGGTGCAGAGCATAAAAAAAAGTGAAAAAAATATTTTTTTTTTCATCCATTTTTTCAAAATTTTGAAATTAAATCAAGCTAGAAAAAAATAAAAAATACATACGGGTAGATATGAACAAAAAATGTCCTAACAAAATTTATCGTTAAAGCCACGGTTTTCCCGGAAAAAAATAGTCAAGTGTAATGTTATAACTCGGAGCGAGATTCATGCGTGCACGCGCTTGAATACGCATGACTGTGACACCGACGCACTGAATTACATGTCACTAAATCAGAATTTGTTCAATCTACAGTGTGTCCCAGAATAGATGTAACAAGAGGTGTAATGGACCAAAAATTTTGGAATGGTATTTGGGGATTGAGTCCTGCTTCACCACTAATAAAGTACCTTTATTTTTCAAAATATGAAAAAATTCCACTAAGAAAAGTTATTTAGAATGCAATTTTATACCTCTATACCAAATTTCAGGAATATAAAATTATTTTTTTGAAACTTTCCATTTTTTTAATAAATTAGTATTTTATTTTGAACCATTCAATTAAAACTGCATAGAAATTATTTTTTGTGAATTAATATTTAAAGTTATGTAGAAGCTAAAAGTAGGCTATGAGAAAAGCAATGGATGATTAACATTTGCTCCTACACAACTTTAAATATGAATTCAACTCTTAATTTGCAAATAATGGGAATTTTCAAAAAAATAATTTTATATTCCTGAAATTTGGTATAGAGGTATAAAATTGCATTCTATATAACTTTTCTGATAAAACACCCTGTAGAACACCAAATCAAGTCATTTTTGGTATACTTTAGTTTTACAACAAGCAGGACTCAATCCCCAAATACCATTCCAAAATTTTTGGTCCATTACACCTCTCGTTACATCTATCCTGGGACACACTGTATATGAGTGATGGTTCATTTAAAAGATGGAAATTGTAGCTTTCTGATGCCTTTTTGTTTCAAACAATACAAGCAAAGGATGGATGGGAAAAATATTCTTATATATATTATTAGATTGATCATAAGTGTAGCATTTCCAAAAGTTCACAATACTTTTGTGACTCATCTTCAGTCGTCTAACCATTGTTGTTATTTACTGCGTCACACAAACTACGTTTGGCATTATAAGTGTGCCTTTTCTACTCTCTCTCTCTCCGAGTCTCTCTTAATAAGAAACCAACTATAATTATTTTCATGTATCATAAAAACTGTATCTTTAAGATGTACATTACCGACAAAGTGAATAGCACATTGTAACATATTGTTTATTGTTTATTGTGGCCTAAGTGGGGCCTAATTACAATTACAATTAAAATTATTACAATTACAATTATAATTTATTTATTATTGTTCGTTTCTTTATTATTATTGTTATTATTATTATTTTGTATCAGCACCTAGATGTTTGAAACATCTGTATGTGCTTACATTCTGTTTATGTCATGTATTGAAAAGTTAGCAATAATAATGCTTCAGGTCTCAAGTTTATTATACGTTATTACACGTCTCAACATATCTATACCTTAATAATGATTCTATTAGAGATTTGTATACTAGTGTGATTAAATCTGATGTTTAGGAATTCTTTTAAAATATAAAATTTATGTATTAGTTTACGTATTTTGTTAGTTAGATAATTAATATGTTCACCCCATTTTAGATGTTGATCTATAATGATTCCAAGATATTTGGTATTGTCCACAGCTATAATTTCATTAGTAGGGTCATTATCTAATGCTATGCTATTGAAATTAGGCCTATTTATATTTTTTAGAGAAAAAGCTATATAATTAGTTTTTTTAATGTTGAGAGATAATTTAAAAGTGTCTAACCAATTTTTTACTAAATTACATCCTTGGTTTCATCCCAAGTGTTACCGGTAAAAATAAGTCCAGTATCGTCAGCATATGATATGACCTTACCTTCAATCTTGATGTTCAATAATGAGTTTATGTATGTAATAAAAAGAATTGGTCCAAGAATAGTCCCTTGCGGCACTCCAATTTTTATTCTTTGAGGATTACTGAGGGTATTATTTACTATTACATATTAATTACGGTCCTTTAGGTAGGACTTGAAGACATCCAACACCACTACCCGAACTCCATAATGTGACAATACATCTAGGAGTTTTTGGTGAAGGACGGTATCGAAAGCCTTCACAAGATCGATAAAAACCGCTATGCATTTTTTACTATCATTTTGGTTATTTGTAATTTCGGAAGTAAGAGTATACACTGCATCAGGTGTGCTTACGTTTTCGGTAAAACGGAATTGATTGGAAGACAAAATGTTATTGCTTTTTAAAAACTGTGTTAATCTGTCTTTAAGACATTTTTTCAAAATTTTTGCAAAGTTGCTAATCAGGCTTATTGGGCAATAATTTTTTATTTTATTTTTATTACCAGCTTTAAAAATGGGTATTAAAAATGGGTATTACAGATTGCTTAAAGTAGTTTGGTACTTGACCTGTTTTAAAGATTAAATTAATAATATGGGCCATAGGTTTAGCAATTTCAGTGTGGGTTAATTTAATAAGTTTAGTTGACACTCCATCTATACCCGGAGCACTATCATTTTTTAATGAGGAGATTTGATTTATTTTTTTCATTAGTGGCATCAGATATTACTTGATATATTTTTTAACATTATTTTTATTATTTTCTACCAGGGATTTGTAATAGTTATATTTTTGTTTCTTTATTAATGTATTTAAATTGATTTCTATATTTTGACATTTGTAGATAAAGGAGATCCTGCAAATTGGAAATCGCCAGGAGTTCGAGCAAAGGCTGCATTTACGTTTGTAGCAACGGCACCCAATGAATTGTCAATCCAGACCAATGACATTGTTACATTGGCACCAACTTACATCCAAGAGGAGATGAATTTAATGAAATCTGGATGGGCATTTGCTGTGTGCAATGGCAAATCTGGCGTAGTGCCTGTGAATTATTTGCTAATAAGCACTAATAGACCAATGAATAATTCTGCAGATGAACATATACCAGTACCAAGGGTAACCAATAATAATAATACGAAAACACATACAAAACATGTCAGTTTTGGAGAAAACCAAATTTTTGATTACAGTGTCAAAACGGCGCCCAGTCAATCTAATCATGTAAAAAAGGAAAAAAATTTGGACTCAAAAACAAATCAGCGTAATGAGTTAGAAGGAACTAAAGATTCAGAAAACGATCAGGAAACGTAAAATGTTATTTGAATCTAAAATTGGACCAATTTTATAATAACTTGGGGCTGCATATTCCGTGGTGATTCATGTAAATTAAATTGTTTTTCACCTATATGTTAAATTATTATCTGTCTTTGTCTAAACGATATAGAAGTTTGTTTTAATCCGAAACATATATACAGGGTGATTCACCTGGAGTGGCCAAAATGGAAAGTAGAAAAATTCGTCTCCTATTCACATTATTTTACTGCATGAATTATTCATTGCTATTTATTTCAAGCCAAATTTGTTTGTTATCGAGGGAAAACTAAAAGGGCATTATTTAGTTTTAATTCGCTGGGTTTTCAAGGTCATTTCAAGAACGACTTTGTTTTTTCAAATGGAAACTGATGTTTTTTTTACAGCATTATTCTACGAATTAAACCAAGCTACTTTTGTCTCGATCACTTTTTATGCAACTTTGCAAGATATTAACGAAAATAACTAGTTTTTTTCTATAAGTAATTTTTTTATTAAAGAAAAATAGAAAATAATCTATCACACTTTTAAAACAGAGGTCATTGCATTTAAAAAAATGTTTCCAACAATAGTACATTGTGAGAAAGGTAACTTTCCCAGCTTAGGCCAAGAAGGTAACTTTCTCATACTGTTTTCTGATAGTTGCCTAGCAACGGACTAAAATACTAGAGTAGCGTATTTTGTAATCTGATCGATTTCAGAAAAAAGGTGTTTGTTTTTTTTGCGTAGAATAGGGCATGTGCACATCAAGATTGGTAAAGTCAAAGGTGGCCTCGTAACTCACGATCCCCACCAAAAAATGTCATTAGCCAATGAGCAGCTGGTGTGAAATCACACCAGATGCAGAGCCTGATTCAAGATATTGTAAGAATTTGTGTAATGTTAATTAAGCAAAGAACTCGTAACTTGAACGAGCTCGCAATGACCCGCCTGAGGTAGGGAGTAATTACCTCGTATTTTGAGTCACCGTTTAGCATGGTGGTAATCAGGATAAGTTGTAGAATATAACAATACAGGTCATAGTATACTTCTGGCCATATTTCGGGCCAGTACAGACCGTCCTTCTAGAGTGAGATAACTGCGCCGATACTGCGCGTTAGAAATAGAAGGATAGTGTGAGTTTTCACCCCTGCACTCACTTCTCGCCTAAAAGCTGAATACGAGAGAACCTTATGGTCTACAAATCTTGTGTGCATGTGACGTGACAGCTAACCTCAAAAATATGTTTCTTAAGATTTATGAGTATTTCGTAGCTGTTATTAAAATTCCAGCTTGGTTTCCAAACTTTCAGTTAAAATCTAATTCAGTGTAATGTTTATGAAGTTCTAATTATTTTCTCCTAATAAAATAGGACTCTTTTTGTAGGTTGGAAATCTAACCTGTAATTAGCAGTCTATTTTTATTAATCAATAATATTGAGACATCATTTGCGTCAATTTTTAAATATTTGCTTGGAGCCAGTATTACTCCAAGCTGAAATGAGTATACAAACATTAAAAATGAGGATAAACCTGAAAAACTTAAAATTTGAGGTTATGTTAGGTATATGATGCACATACCCTATAAGGTGTCTGAAAAAAATTAATACCAAAAGTTGATAAAAATGTCTCACATAATTATTCAGCATTTATGCCTCTAGCACTTTTTCTCTAGTTTTTTACTAAAAAATTCTTGGAAGCCCAAAAATCTCTAGTTATTTTGTTTAACTTTTCTTGGAACATCGAAGTCAGATAAAAAAATGTTTCAGGTAAAAGTTGCTGGCTATTTGTCATAGTAAGATGCTGTAATAAAAAAATATAGGTTTCTATTTGAAAAAACAAGTTGTTCTTGAAATGACTTTGGCAGTGTCCACCGAATCAAAAATAAATAATGCCCTCTTATTTCCCCCTCGAAATAAAAAGTAATGAATAATTCATTCATTCAGAAAAATATGTGAATAGAAGATGAATTTTTTGAGTTCTGATGTTTTTGGCAGCTAATTGGTTTTTTCGAGCCTTGTGCTTTTTGATCAGCATCACTTGAACTAACTTTTCCCAAAGTTACAGACATTTTGACTTTTCCATTGGTTTTGAGCGAAGTCCTTTGCATGCATATTCCATTACACGTGCAAGTTCATTTTCGTTCACAACACTACGTGATTTTTATGTCACAATACTCCTGCGGAGTAAAAGTTGCCGTGTTTATGCTGCCGTAACTCAACAATTATCAGCACACTGCGCACACATTGGCGTTTAACACTGAACTGAGTAGATTAATTGCCAAGTCAAAGACCACATTCACAGGACAGTTGATTATAGTGCCTCTCAGCCTATATTCGGGAAAATTATTTCCTTCCGTAGGCTGCACATTAGGATATAAAAATACAGAATTAATAGGCTTGGATTGCATTGAAGTTGATGTTTTACAGGTGGTTTTTTGATATGGAGCTAGTCTACAATTACTATTTAACCTAGCTGAGATGAACTACCATTTATACAGATTCGGTAAATGAGGTATATGTATCCCGAGACAACTGAGTGCAAGAAATAAAACGGAGAAATTAAAAAGATGGATATACTCCCACTACAATACACACACGATTAGAAACAATCGGTACCAATGCCCTGCGTTGATACACAACAAGGTGATAAAAATAAGATTTCATGAAGTGTGGAGTGTGCTGGGAGCAGTATATCCGTTTTTCTTTTCCTAATTTCTTTCTTGCACTTGTTCACCTCAGGATATATAAAACTACATTTGCCGAATCTGTATATAAAAAATTTGTAATTCTTTGAATACGGATGCGACAAAAATTAACTAAAAACTTGGCGAATTTTTGATATTATTTGAATATGATACAATCTCAAAAATTTCGATAGTAATGACATCATCAGCAACGTTTTAAATAAAAAACGGTCCAAAAACACATTTTGTACATACATAGTAGATTTCAGTGGATGTAAAGGTGTTCCATGGAAAATTTGAGGATTTTCTATGCCCTAGTTCCAGCTATTGTGTTTATTTACGTGATCACAAGTGAAAAATGTGCTTCATCGCTCGTAACGATTTTAATTGATTTATGGTTCTTATGCTAAATAAAAATAATGTCTTTACTGCTCAATTGTAAAAGTGCGACTGACAGAAATATGTTGAACAAAAATGGCGACCAATTGAAATCTGTTAGTTATTGTTGCCATACTCTGCATATATAAAAATGTGAAAAATTTTCGTCTGCTTAATACCCATTATAATATTTTTATATTTATATATAGATATTAAACACGGAAACTTTTTAATAATTTTACCATGCATTTAATCCAAAATAAAATGGTATGAAAGTTAGACCGAGTTCTATCTATTGCAAGATAACTTACAGTTTACCGATTATTTTAAATTTTTTTTTTACAAAATGTCAGAGAAAGGGTTTTTGATGTCGCGATTGTCCAAATATCTATTCTGAATTTTAAATTTTAATACATTCATCATGAATCAGAAAAATATTAAATCAAATTTTATTGTTGAAACGTATTTTTGAGCGCTATTCAAGGTGTTACACGAATGTTTGATAGAAAATCCACAAACAATTTTTGTCTCCTTCAAACCATGGCAAATGAGTTTATAACTGAAGAATTAAACTGCCTAAATGTCAAACTATCAGTTAGAATATGTTTTTTTCCTCCAATAGATTAAACCTGTTGTTACGCCTATAAAAATGAATCACAATGGCATTATAAAAATGGTCCAAGTTTAGTAAAATTTTGTACGATAAGGATTCTTAGATGACGTACCATTATACATGTTAGCTTAAAATTACCACAAATACTCGCCGTATATATTTACTCCCATGGGCATAAAATTAAAATGATGAAGGGACTGCTTATTATATTTTATATGTATCTAATTGTTATAGCAATAGTGTTACGGTGACAGAACTGACGTTTCTTAAAGTTTTATGTGTTGTATTATTAATCTTTTAGTTGTAAGATAATTGTGATTTTTTATATATTGTTTTATATGGGAACTGAACTATTAAATCTTGTTAAGTCACATGCCTGTTTTACTTAGTGCATTGCAATTTGGTTGTTTAAATGGGTGTCTGATAATGAACTACACTACATTCCAAACACTTAGCCCTCTAAGTCTTAAAAGATAAATGCGCTGTCTAATAAACACACAATTGAATAACGAACATTGTCACTGCTGTTGATACTGTCGACAGCAGCTCCAAAATACTTTCTGCAGGTCGACCAGACAGTTTTACGACTTTGTGGGACTAAATGCAAGCACATTATCTTCTAGGCCAGGAGTACTAGGTTCATCTGTAGGTGGTATAGTACAGTACCTAGAGGTGAAAAATATGGAAAATTTTGGAATAATCTCGTATGTAATGACCCAAGTAACACACAGGATAAAATGTAAGTTTATTTTTCAACTATATCAGATGTATAGATATCATATATATACGTCTAAATGTCCGAAAGATAAATGTCTATAATTAATTTAATTCGTAATAGATGTAAATTAGACAGCTAATAGACGTCGTATATATACTCTTGGTTCTTTCGGTAAACAAATAGAGATCTAAAAAACGTCTATAACGTGTATCGTCTAGATGAAAGTTGACGTAAATGTATAGATGTGTTTTAGACCAATTATAGAGCATCTTGTGTTGCTTGTGGATAATTTTTCTTTATGGGTTACTATTGTAGTAAAAGGTATGGTCTTCAGTTTCTGTATGGTCCGGACTCTTACTCTTACCCTTAAAGGGTGAAAACCACTCCTAAATTTAGATGTTTAATATTTGAAAAAGTATTACTGATTTATTTTTGAAACGCAAGATATTTATGTTTTGAGACCGCTGATTGCGAATTTGAAATCAAAATTAAAAAATTCCAAATGGCGGCTTCAATAAAGCAAGTGTTTCAAACTGACAATAGTCGTTTGTGCAACAAGAGTGGATATGATATCCATGTCCATAGGATCGAGTTGGGGCCATCAGAAAGTCGAAAACTACAACATATTAAAAATTCAGCCAATTTGACTGTATGCCAATTTACAAAAGAAATGTGCAGGGTCCTTTAAGTAAACTATTCAACAGGGACCGTAACCGAATCGAAACTGTAACTGAAAACCGCACCGTAATTACAATTTTTTTCTAACCGTAACCGAAACAAGAGATTCTGGAAACCCGAAACCGAAAACCATATTGACACTGCTTTGAAAACCGAAACCGTAACTGAAAATGGTGTACGTTAGATAACCGTAACCGAAACCAAGCCGAAATAAATTTCATTTTCGGTCCCTGCAAGCATCAATTTAATTTTAACCGAAAACCCCACCGTAATTACGAATTTTTCCTAACCGTAACCGAAATGAGAGATTCTGGAAAACCGAATTGACACTGCTTTGAAAACCGAAAACCAAATTAACGCTACTCGAAAAACCGAAACCGTAACCGAAAATGGTGTATGTCAGTTAACCGTAACCGAACCGAAATAAAACATCGGTTTTGGTCCCTGCTATTCAAATACTTATATTTCAAGTAACTGGCGACTATGCGATTTAACTTGGATTTTGTTTGGCTAGTAATAAAAATAAAAATTGAATTTACTTATGATTCAACAAGGTTTTATACATTTGACTGGATTAAGGCTCCGCCCTGCCAATATTGCTACAATAACTTGCAAGAAATTACGATTTACAATGGGGCTGATTGGAATCAAGATTCGTAATCGGACAAAAAAATTTTTGACTAAAACCCAAAATAAAATCAGTATAATAATTTTAAATGTCATGTCTATCAATTATGTAAATGTCGATTAATTTCGAGGGGGGGTCCGGTTTCCCTTTCAAGTCATAAATTTATATGAAAAATAGAACCTTTTCTTCTCAAAATTTGATTCTCTTTCAGCTCAAAACTTTTTTTTTAGGTGCCATTCCCTGAAAAGGGGATGGCAGATATAAATTAGCACGCCCCATAAATTATAACAATATGCACATTTACTGTTAAGTTGCTGAAAATGAACGAAATATAATTCATATGACATTACTCCAAAGTTAAAACCTGCAGTTACTGTACTAATTAAATTTTTATCTTGATGAAATAAATCATTAATGCAGTGTGAAGAGTAGAGGACCTTGAAAAATTCCCAATTTGACCTACCATGGAAACCTATTAATTTACTAAAGTTTCTCTGTAAAGAACTTTTTACTATGGTCGAAATATTATATTATTTAAAAGTAAATGTCGATATTTATTGCAGGCTATCAAAGCTGCTGAGATTGACGATATTTTGAATAATTCTTGTGGATAATTATCCTAGTTTAGTGGCATAGCACAGACCTTAGATTTTAATTACCAACAAAGAAATAAATATAAGGGTGAAATAAGGTCTATTTTCAATTTTTGCCACCCTAGACCCTGAACTCTTGACAGGCCTTCTTGTGTTAGAGTACACTTGGCATTACGTTATGGTTAGAATTGTCCTCGAACATCATTTGTGCTAATTTAAATATAAAATATCTCTTATAACGCAGACATTAAATTTTTGCTATTCAAATCTAATTTTCTGAGCTGCCACATATCAAATGATTTTTCTGAATAATGCTGAATGCGGTACCGAGTTGAGGAAAAATTTTATGAGGGGTGAAGGGTAAGGGTAGGGGCAAAAATATTGTTTTTTTAAATTCCACTAACATGACAATAAAATTGTGCTGTTAATATGGTAATATTAATTTAATTTAACCCTTTCACTGCGGAAACTGGCTAATTACGCGAGGATGGAGGCATACTTAAATGCGGTAACCGACCGAATCTGTATATGAATATGTTTATATGTAGTGTTCAATTTGACACACCCAAAAAAAAAAAATGCTCTTTTATGTTTTTATATATTCACCATTTTCTATTATATGTTTTTATAATAAATAATTCATTCTCAGACAAAATTTATTTAGAAAACTGTAAAATGTGACATTTTACAGTATTTACAAGTAACATTTTGAATACAATTAAAGCGCACCAATGCAGTAAACGTACACATCCGCGAACATGATCCATCTGTAGTTGCAGGAGACGTACAAATCCGCAAAGCCTTACCACAGCCGCAGTGAAAGGGTTAAGAATGCCATGTTAGTATACATTTTTAAACTTCTTTCCTGCAAAAAGTTGTTGATCGATTATCTCTTAACCCTTTCGCTGCGCAGAGCGATTTCACGTAATTCTCGTGTAGTGCGCAATAAATTGACCGCTTGCGAGTATACGCGCTTGGAGCACGCAGATCCGATATTACGTTACTATTTGATTTGGTTTATTGTATGCATGGTCTATTATTATATATAAAATTGAAAGAAAAACAAAAACCAAGTGCTCTAGTTTCAATAATAATAATTTATTTTTAGAAAATGGTTAAAAACAGTACAAGTAAACATAAACATAAAAACAAAACAACATTCTTATCAAAAATATTAAGGTACAACAGAAACTTGTGTAAGTATATAAAAATGTATTAATAGAACATATACGCGTGTTAAATCGCTTTGAGCAGTCTGAACCAATTTAAAAACGACAGGCGAGTTAACACGCTTGGAGCACAGTGGGCCCATTTATTTTTCGCGCGTATACACGCTTTGAGCAGTGAAAGGGTTAAAGAAAAAAAAATTGCAGACTTTTTTTTCAGAATCTAAACTGGAATAGTGAAAACTACATTCTTCCATCCAAAAAAATTAACAACTCCCCCATCTTAAAAGCACTTTGAGACGAGAAAAAATACGATGCATGGGAGCATTAAAAGATCTCTGTATGGTTTAATCGAATACAGAACATTCCTTTCACTAAATCACTAAAACAATGCAAATTTGTTATTGAACACGTTTTGTATTTATTGATAACTTAAAACCTGATTAGCCTATTCTCCAAGATGCCTCTGTGTATAAAATTTTGTCAAAATTAGTTGAGCTGTTTTTTAATTATAGTGGCTTTTTTTTTGTAGGAGGGGAAACCCACACAGGCTGCTCATCCCACTGGAATGGGTCTGAGTGTCAGACTCAAACTGACTAAAACCCCTTCTCCTGGAGATCGTCTGTAAAGAATACTCCGAGGGCACTGCAGCTTCCTTGTGCTCTCCACCATCCATTTTAATATTCCTGTATCACTGACAATGTGATACAGGTCTGAAAATGAGGATGGTTTCGGGGTCTGTTTATGTTTGCCCATAGACATTATAACTCACTCTACCCATTTTTTCCTGTGCCGTTGACAGCAGGTCTGAGAGAATGGGAGGAGTGATAGTTGCCAGGTCTATTTTATCTTTTCCTGCAGTCGTATAATATATGCTTTGTCAGCAACGGCTTTGATACACAGCGTTCCTCGTTGGACACCACCCCAGTCAAGTCCTAGCGCGACGTCATTTTACTTTGGTGCTATGTTCGGCAATGGCCTTGCCACGCAGTGTTCCTTCATGGTCCATAACTCCGTCAAGTTCTCACCGCTCACGATGTTGCTTCACTTTGCACTCCTGTATCACTTTAGCGAGGACCGCTGTAGCCTCCTCACTGTGATGCAGTTTTATCAGCAATGAGCTTATTTTCCCCATTCTCCTTGTCAGCAACGGCCTTGCTACACGGTGTTCCTTGATGGTCCATCACCCCAGTCAAGACCTCGCCACTCGCGACGTTGCTTCACTTTACACACCCTTGCATCACTTTAGTAAGGACCGCTGTGGCCTCCTTACTATGATGCAGCTTTATCTGCACCTTCAGCTGGATGGGCCTGTTTTTCTCCTATCCTTCCTGAAGGTTACCCTCCCCTAGCTGGGGAACCCAGACGACAGGCTCGGGCGCTTTGGACAATCCTTGGAGTTCACCGAGGTCAAAGACACCCCCTCCTCCAGCTCTTTCACCTCCCGCACTGTGCTCGCGTGCTTTGTGGTGGGGGGTCGTGGAACACATTTAAACGAAAACAATTTTTTTTTTTTTGAAAACATACTTTCTGGCCTTTAGCATCATTATAAACAAACCCATAATTTTTATTTGATCAAAAAACTAGAGACTTACCAACGGTCACAAAGGAAAAAAGTGCATGCTATACCTTAAGGTAAGCAATAAAGCTATATCCAAATTAGACCTACTGCATCATTTATAATCTAGGTCTGCAGACTTATGGATCCAATAAAAAATTACGTCACATACATAAGGCCATTAAAAATGTGACAGGGTGGAGGAAGACATCAACTGATACATAACATTCCTATTTTCTCTTTTTTTACGAAAATTTCGATCTCTTTAAACAAAGCAATCATGATTCGTGTTGGTACTCTATGAAGTAATGCATTATAGAAATTGAAAGTAAGTAATTATTGCCATGTGCATGTATGTTAGAAATGAACAATTTTTTTGTTCATTTTACTTTTCAAATACATTTTTTTTTGGGCGTGTGAGAACTTATTTACGGAGGTTTTGAATGACTCCGTGCTTCATAGCTATAGCTCATGCCTATTATAATTCCATCTTTTATGCTACAGGACCTCTTCTGTTAATTCATCAGTTATTTAGAGAGACCATTATTGAGCAGAGTTCATTTTCACGTAGCTAAAAGAATTCTCCGATCTTCCAAATTTTGCTGAAACCAGAGGCAATATATGTAATTGTATCCACTGAAATCTTTCAGACATCCAAAGGTTTTGCCATTAACTGACAAATCAGCACCTCACCAGATGTAATTCATATTCTCTTAGAACTGCTCGGCCACACTTTACTGATGTAATTTTTACTATAAATTGATCAAGCCATATCTCTCTTACTCTATGAAGCTTCAGTTTATATATTATAAACATTGACATATTTTAGATAAAAATAAAATACAACTTTATTTTTTAAAATAATATATAAAAAAACAATTTTTTCAAATTATTTTATTAAATAACTGATCAATTTACAAATATGGTTCAGGAAATTCGAAAGTAACTTCCCTTCCTGTCAATTTCTTGTAGACGGACGCAAAAGTGTCGACCTGAAAAATATAAAAATTAAATTATCAGAACGGAATGTTTATACTTTTGAGTCAGATTGATTATAAATTCTTTAATTTATTTCCAATAAAATATTTGAATATACCCAAGTTTCCAAAGGAAACTTTCCCGGAATTTTGGAAACTTTCAAATGGAAAGTTTCCTTTACCCATCTGTGGAAATATTTAAGAGCCCTCGGAAATTTCTGCCTATCAATGGCAGAGATAGTAAATTTTATATAAACTCCATTTGAAAGCAGGTTTATTGATAGTCTTGGAAGAATTTCTAAATAAATAGGTAGGACAGTTGCCCACAGGGCCTGATCACGGCCGACTCTAGTTAACAGGCCACGAAGTAATACCGCAACACCGCACACAAGTAAAGATGTAGTCCGATGTGCGATGGTTGGTTTGCATTACAGCAGCTAAATTTAATAGGCGCCCGTGTTTTAACTGTATTTTATTTATTTATAATGCGTGTTGATTCATGATTCTATATGATACGTTTGTTTAGCTAGGATACAGATTATAAATCATTCGTGTGTTTAATCAATTGAGGCTTCAATCGAAGTTTAAATCTCTGCTCGGTCAATTAAGCATCACGATATTTTGTACAGAATTATGCCTAATTTTGCACAGAAAAAAAATGATGTTTAATTGTTCAGCAAAACCAACGACAAGAGTTAAATAATCCTTTTTCAATAATATGAAATATCATATTTTTATATTATAAAGGGAGTAATAAAATAATACAGATATCCCATAATATTAAATTAGGAAATGTAATTTTGCCGGGACGGGAAGAATAAAGGGAAAATGGGAAGGGAATTTAGGATGATTCGGGAATAAGTAAATTAAAAATAACAGGACTGTAACAGGCTGTAAGTAAATTTAAAAACATAAACAAATATTTACTTATGATATGAATAAAATACGAATATGGAATTGAATTGATATATATAGGTTTCTAATTTGCTATTTTGAAAGTGTCTAATTTTCATTTTTTCATTTTATTGACATCTTTTTCAGTAGTTCGTAACCGAGATTTTAATCTATTTTGCTCAAGTGCCCGATTACTCTGCGTCTTTACATAATTATTTAGAAGTAAATTTGCAAATATTGAACAAATAATTCGTAAAATATAGTCAATATTGTTCCCGCATATACACGTGTTTAAAAAATCTAAATAAAAATTATCTGACTTTAAACTATGTAAAGTTAGATTGATAAGAAAATCTTTTTGATTTTCAATTTGTAGGAACTCCTTTTCTAAACTATTGTTGTTAATGATATGTTCTAATATGGCGTACATGTGAAATAAAATTATGGTCATATTATTCGTGGGTACTGATAGACCACCACGTTGTAGATAATCAAAATATTGATTTCCAGTAAAATTCCCTTTATTTTCAACAATATGTGAAAGGCAAATATTACAAGAAATTTTTTTAACTAGTGCATGAGATGCATATCCAGATATATAAATTTTAACTGCTTCGTCTATATTAGGTCAGTATTAATTGAAATTTGATTTTCAATACTAACAATATCAGCATCAGAATTTAACGTATAAAATACAACTTTAGACGTAAAAATGTTTACATTCCAGCAATTATTTTTTTTTTTTTTTTTCGATAAAACGTTAATTATAGCCTCATAATTTTCAATAATATCCGACTTCTCAAAGTTCTGGATTAAAATTTCATGTTGATGAATTTGATTTTCGCGCCTACTTTCTGGATCTTGTCGACGGACTGATTTTTTTGTAGATAAGTATTTAGGCAAATTTGGAAACATTGATGGGACAGTATTTTCTTTTAATTTTGGTTTATAAGGAATCATTTTAAATGTTCCATCTGGTAAAAGATATTCATCAAATCATCAAAATGTATTTCGCATACAACAGCATGTTTTGATGGTATCCAATCTTTTCGGGGAATAGCTGTAAGCCATTTTTCTCTTAATTCATCGTCCTTAGGGAAACTAAACTAAACTAAATGTGGTCTTTGGACCGTCTGTTTTCGTTGTGGAAGTATAATTATTTGTCTTACAGCCTGGTACGACACAATGTCTGGGCATTTTAGGTTAGGTCGGTTCACGCATTGTTAAACAGAGTATAAACTCGATTAAAATTATCGTAACATCCTATAATTGATATCACACGATCTAAACTAAATGCACTTCAATTAGCAAGTCACTTACACTATTGTTACAAAATAAAAATATGAATTTTCAGTAATTAAAACAAGAGCCGACCAAAAGCAGCCGTAAACAGCTATGGCAATTTAGTGAAACTAAGGACCACATGCATTGTTGCCAATTTTCCTTGTTCGTGGCCTGTTACTAGAGTCGGCCGTGGCCCGATTAACGATTAGTTTGTCTAGGCTGCAGCCTATAACGCATCATTTTTGGGGCACAATGTTTTTATTAGAGACAAGAAACGTGCAAAGAAAGAGGCATAAACTGAAGAATATAAATTATCAAAATATAACAGAAAATCTGTTTTCCAAAGTGAAAATGAATCCTGTAATAAACATAATATTAGATGCATTTTCAAAAACAAATAACAAGACATTTTTATTTTCGTTTAATGTTTGTAAAGTACAGATTCAGCAAATGAAGTTTTATATATGGACCCTAAGATAAACAAGCGCAAGAAAGAAAACCAAGAAATTAGGAAAAGAAAGACGGATCCACTCTCACTACAATGCACAGGTGATTAGAAGCAATAGGTTCTGATGCCCTGCGTTGATACACTACAAAGTGGTAAAAATAATGTTTCACGAAGTGTGGAACGTGCTGGGAGCCAATACCTATACGGTGTTTTTTTAGGTTTACTATTTATAGTGCAAAATAAAAAAAATTTGAGGAAAACTTTTTCATGATCATAGTGGTTCCTCTTTAAAGAACCAAATACATTAATAAGTCTCAGCAGTATCATGTTTAATGTAATAAAAACAATAGTAAAAACTGGCGCTGGCACCACGATTTAAATTGCAGGTCGCTTAAAATAGTAATAATAACTACATAACAATTTTTAATACATTATTAAAAATATATAATGCATAATTTAATTAAAAAAAAAAGTTATCTTGGGACAGATATTCATAAAAAAATGTTATGATAGGTTAGAAGTTGCGAACTTTCGCCCCCACCACATCTAGGCTATGTTAAAATAAGAAACTATTCTACCCAAACATATTAAATAACGTGCCTCCAGTTACTCCCAACAAGCAGCAACCCTTGTCAGAAAAAACAAAAAAATGTGTCCCAATTAATGTTTACCAGTCCTGTTTTTTATTCATGGTGATTGGCAGTCTGGTGAACAAATTGGAACCTTCAACCCCCTAAATTAATTTATTACAATTGCATATTTGTGGCTTGAGTAGTGCTAAGGCAGAACGCCCATCTGTCAGACAAGACACAGACCTGACAAAGATTTAGAACAAATCTGTTCAGCAACTTGCATTTTATTTAAATAAGGCTGCGCATGTCTGTTGAAAATCGTGTGTGTTAAAATGAGCACACGCAAATCAGTAAAATTTTGCATTTAAATGGGTAACTTGTAACAAAGCAAGCGCATCTTCATCGTCTGACAATGACATGATTACTACTAACAAGAGTAAAATTGTTTTTTTGCGACTTTTGCATGTCGCTTTGACAGACGATCAAATGTTTCCTGCTTGTCTACTTCATGTCTGTTTCGCTTCTGTCTTGATATTGTCTGACAGATGGATGCTCTACTTAAAACACACCAGTACATACCTTATGCTCAATTGTTGTTTGTTGATTTTTGTCAAGGTGGACTTTAATGAGTTGTGATCCATCTAACCTAACTCGAATTCGTTTACCTACAATTTCTGCAGGATACACGAGATCCTCTAATATAGCGTCATAGACAGACGTTAGTGTACGGGAACGAGGACGTTTCTGTTTATTTGCAGCACGCGTCTTACGGGTTGGCTTAGGAAGAATTTTACGTTCTCCAACGAATACCACATGCTTGCCACTAAATTTCTTCTCCAGCTCACGTACTAATCTTGTCTGCACCTTTTGGAATTGCTTCAATTTCGGTATCGGTACATAAATGATTACCGACTGAAAAATATAAATTAATAGTTAATTAAAAAGGTATTAGGTGTGAAGAAACATAGTTAAAGACTTATTTCACATCCACTTTGCATATTGAAGAAAAAAGAATTAAAGGATGTAGCAGAATAAGCATGGTAAAATGGCCTCAGAAGCGTTTGGGCCTAATTCGGTGTCAGTAGATCGACAATAGGAAAAGAAATGTTTTCCTCGAGTTTTAGCCCCCCCTCATCATCACGGGTAACCCCTGTACCCTAATAAACATGACCTTTCATTTTCATTTTTTATCTCTTTGAAACCGAAAATCAAATTAACCCTGCTCTGAAAACCGAAACCGTAACTGAAAATCAAAATGGTATACATTAGGTAACCGTAACCAAAACCGAGCGAAAAAAATTTGGTTTTCGTTCCCTGCAAGCATTAATTTAATTTTAAACGAAAACCGTACTGTAATTACAAATTTTTCCTAACCGTAACCGAAAACCAGAATGTGAGATTCTGCAAAACCGAAACCGTAACCAAAAACCGAATTGATGCTGCTTTGAAAACCAAAACCGAAAACCAAATTAACGCTGCTCTGAAAACCGAAACCGTAACCGAAAATGGTGTACTTCAGTTAAATGTAACCGAACCGAAATAAATTTCGGTTTCGGTCCCTGATTAGCATCCACGTTTCCTTAATTTAAAGGTTATGTTCTATTAGGCAATCCAACGACCTGTCAAAATTATTTTTCAATATGGCGCTGAGGGCAAACATGGGGTTTATTTTAATTAACTCGCGGAAACGTAGCCAAGGCAACCGAAAAAAAACTCATTTAACGAATGAAAATAAAGGATTGCCGGATGTTTGCCCTCAGCGCCATGTTGGAAGTCACGTGGTTTGGATCGCCTAATTGTGTTTATTAACACAAGTAAAACTATCGTTATGTCAAAACAGGCTTAGGTTTCACTGAAGCAGATTCCTATGAACTGCATAGTGACATGATAAATAATTTTTACTTGAATATTGGTTTCATGAGTACTGAAATAAATTGAAAAAAACTCGAAAGAGGTTATGTTCTGAATTTTATTTGACATTTGTTTAAAGTGATCATATCTGAATCTTGATAACGAGGGGCATATGGAAAAAAATTCCCAGGTTTAATAATTGATGAGCGGGGGGATAGAATGGGGACATCCTCATCATATCGGTAATAAAAATTACTCATTAACACAACACATAGCACTTCCCCCCATGATCTCTTATCGATGCACAGCACAATAATCCTAATGTGGAAAAATATACTTGGATTGCTGGATATTATATCACAGAATGTTACGTTAAAACAATAGAGGCGGAAATACAAACAAAAAAAAATGTCAATAAAATTTGAGCAGATGAATTTGTCAGATAGCAAAGGCAGCCGAGACATTAACAATGGATCATATTTGGATAACAAACAGTTTTGAATAACTAAAGCATCACAAAATAGGTAGCTATCTAATTATTTAGCAGAATTGAAGACACAAGTGGATGAAGGGTCTGTGTGACATTTCCGAAAACGAGTTTTTTATTTGAATGAAGGTTATAAATACACGAAATTCCCCCAGGTAGGTTACATTTGATTCAAATGCTTAAATATTTGATTTATAAATTGATAAAGGATCTATGTACTGTTGAAATTGATAGGTTGTTAAAAACTTCGAGATCAATGATCTCAAAATTATTTTGTCATCCACTTGTCTTCAATTGGAAAGTGAACTTACGCGATATACAAACATGACATAAAACAAATATGTTTATACCCCAGCGGCCATTGCCATCTGACAGCGTGTTGGACAGGCTTATTACATAGCAGTTAACCTCTCGCACTTATTGCAATAATATTCTGTAAACAAACTGCAGTTTTCATATTGTTTTAAAGTTAATATTTTTGCTATGAAGCTAACTATAGAAGGATTAGGTTTAAGAAGTAAACGAACTAAAATATACACATACCTTCTTATTGTTCAATTCGATTTCCCTAGCTTTAGTAATGTGTAATTCTCTAAGCTGGGCCTTCAAATCAGAATTCATTTCCAATTCAAGTAAAGCCTGACTGACTTGTGTTTCGAAGGCATCGGGCTCCGCGCCACCTGCTTTTATTATTTTGGACGACATCTAAAAAAAAACAAATATTTAGTACAGGCACTATAAGTACACACAAGTAAACATAGGCATATAGCAAATTAAAAATAAGGAGAATTGGTATTAACATCGCTAGATACATTCAAGTCGCTAAAGAATTAATCCAAAGTTTTCTATCTTGGTGTGAAACAATTTAACCTACAACTGTTCTACAATAGTAACAAATCACAAAATATCACACAAAATAACTGATCATCGAAGAACAAATAACTCTTATATTAAACAATCAACACTTCTAAATTATCATTAACACCATATTTAATTTACGAAGTCACATATAATGAGAAACTATATAATAAACTTTCGTAAAAATTAAAACAGAACGTGTACCTTGTCAATCGCTTACGAAAAAGGAGTCAAAAGCCAAATGCGCATGCTCACTTTTACATTTATTGAATAAGGACCGCCAACATAAAATAATCTTTATTTACAAAATTATCTGGGCATGTTTTTACGTCGTTGCTACAACCAAATATCATTATATCGGTTAGATCATTAAAAAATGTAAATATTGAAAAGCTTCCAAAACAAATTGAAATCATAAAATTAATAATTTGACATAGACAATTTAATTTCTATTGTAGTTTAAAAGTATCTGAAACTCGTACATATGTCATTATGTGTATTCATTTCAGTGTACCTATACTTTATGTAAAACTGTGAGCAGAGCTGGGTAATTACTTGTAATTTAAAAATAATTACAATTACAAAGTACATGTCTTTAAAAAAGGAATTATTTTCATTTAATTACAATTTCATGAAAAATGAATTTAGCAATTACTTTTCTAATTACTTTTATGATAAAGTAAATTATAGTGACCAAACAGACAAAAAGGTAAATTTAAAAATTTTAATTAAAAGTGTTGTGTAATATTGCGTTTTAGGGCCAGTTGTACCAATTAAGTTCAACTTGATCCAATATCAAAATCTAAGAAGACAGGAACTATAGTTCCTGTCTTCTGTGCTAATAGTAAAAGAAATCCCTACACTCTTCTAAAGAAGAGATTCGGCAAAATTTTCTGGCGTTGGTGGTAGACTTTGGTAGTGGAAATAGGTATTTAGTTTATAAAATGACTGATTTTATTTTTCAAATTTAATTGAGGCTATATATTTTATTAAACTGCTAATATTCATTTTGATTCTTTCAAGCTTCTTTCAACTCTCACTTTATTGGTGACGCTTATTGCTGCCAAGTGCCAATATTGAAATAGTGAATTTTAACTGTCAACGTCAAATATATTTCGATTCGCATAAAAATTAAGACATGCGCGGCTACCGATGTCATGAAATATATAATATATCGTTATAAGATGATATGCCGTCTTAAACGCAAGAACTGCTTTCCTCATGAAGTTTTTACGAAAAATAAAGACAAACAGAAAAAGTTTCTATATTGTTCAACAATGTATGCCAGAGATACAACAAATAGGACCTGTTTGTAAATGTATGTCAATGTGGAAAAGTACTCTACAACGTTCTAACTGGAACTCAGTGATAACTTAAAAAGTTAAAAAATAAAAAGATTACAGATTGACATGTATGTATATCCGCTCAATACTTTAGAAAATAAAGTCGGTGGTAGACTATGACAAAATGTATTTTCTACACAGTTTTAGGTAATTCTAGGTAGTTATTTTTGCGTACCAAGTCTTTTAATGGGTTTAAATTTATTGCTTTCTTGCACATGTAGATCTTATACATTATTTTTTTAATATCAACCATATTTGGTTCGACCGGTCAGTTGCAAAAAACTTTATCAACTTTAAATAGATTAATCGCAGCGTCCTCTATCTGACAATGCAAAGGATTCGAAAAACGAATCGTCTCTTCTCTTGAATCGAAACGAAAATCTGTGCGGTTTCCTTAGTTCCGAAAGTCAAAATGGCTTCGTTGTGTGGACGAATTGTAGCTTCTTCAGCGAGAAAACATGTATTATGTTCAAGTTATAGATTTTCTTCAAAAGGTAATAATAAACTTTACGTGTGATTCGATTATAAACTTTGCGTGTGACTGGATATCCTTATTCCTCATGCCCAACCCCATTTTATTCAACTTTGACATTACGTAATTAATAATTATTTGTCAAAACGTCATTTAAAAACGTTATCTTTTCACTTAAAATTCACGCCTGAATGTGTTACGAGTCTTGTTTATATAAACAAATTAGAATATAGTTGTAATAGTAATAAATATGATAGGTTTTAACCTATTATACCATTTCAGCGACTATGGGTGATCCACTTGAACACGCTACAGGTTTAGAAAAACGAGAATTATTAGCTAAAGTCGCAGGGAACGATAATCCCTTTGATATGAAAGTAATTAAAAGAGGTGCTGGAACTAGAACGCAACCAAACGAGATTCCTTCCGCATTTGATGCTCGTCTAGTAGGATGTGTGTGTGAGGAAGAATCCAGTAGTATAAATTGGATGTGGTTACACAAAGGCGAACCCAAAAGATGTGAATGTGGATATTGGTTTAACCTTGTCCATAAAGCTCCAGTATAATCATATAATATTGATTTGTGCTCTAGACTAATATAGCGTTTTACTGTAATAAATTTATTCGTTCTTATAAGTATAGCCTGTATTATTTCATGTAAATATTTTTTGTGTATTAAAACGAGTTTTGTTCTCTTTGTCTTGCTCTTATTTACCAAGTGGTATAAAAATAGAACAAAAATGTCAAAAGTTAAAGAACTATGAATTAAGAATTGTAGGTACTTAAAATCTGCTTAATTTGCATAATTTCTAAGTGAGCAAGAAAATTGTGGCAAGTTAAAGAACCACTAAGCTTCATAAACTAGACATTTGAGTGTTTACATAAGAATCTTTATAAATGTTTATTAATAACTAATTTAACATGAAATTTTTTACAGAGCTGAAGTATAATTGATCATTTTAATGGAATAAACGCTATAGTTAGACCTAGTGATTTTATTAACTCATCATTAGGAATATACAGGGTGTCTAATTGAAGATGGTCCAGCCAGTGCAGGGTGACAGAGGACCTCGATGCATCGATTTGTCCCGGGTGTTATTCGAAATTTGTTAGATTAGGAGACATTTGTGTTTTCGTATATTTTTAGATAAACTGGTTTTGCCCACAAATTTCGTCATTCTGCCTTAACTATTGGTACTAGCGTCATGACTCTTTTTGTGAACCAGGGTTGGAAAAACAGTTTCTTTTTTGTTTTAAATAGTTCTAATAGTTTGTTTAAAACTCTATCAAACTAAAATTAAATGGTGCTAAGTTACTGTGTCTGCTACTACTACTTGATGCCAGATGACGCTCTTAAACGGATTTTACAGCAGTCTACAAATAAAACGTTCAGTTTAGTGCAAGTGACCACTGACCATTTGACTCAAGAATAAGACTACAGAGGCTATTTTTTTGTGAGTGTGTTTACTGTTTATATTGGAATTATTTATCAGAATGAACCATCATCGGCACTTTTCTTTTCCACAATCTCCAAAATAAAACATTTGTTTAATACATCGCAATTTGCTAAATATGATTTAAACATTTATTTAAAACTTGGTGCGATGCTTTAAACATGCCAACCCTGTTGTGAACGTAGTCCAGTGGTGTGCCTTTCATCCTGAAAAATTATTTTTTTTATTGGCACCGCAACGCAACTATTTGGACAAAAACACTAGCGAAAAATAAAAAAAGAAAAAACATTTGGTATCCATCTTAAAAACATCTTTAGTTTATTGACAATCAACCCGATAAATTTTATTCTGCTAGTTCCATGACTAGAAAGTCCCACTTTTTAAGTATCTAAAATATTGTTCGAAAGGTGAGATAAGTTGCTGTGGATGTCATTAGTACTCGCAGTGTAAGAGATCGGTTAATGTTAAAAAGAGACAAAATGGCCAATAGGTCTCTTGCATGTACCGTATATTTTAAATCTATATATATAAAAGAATACCCTGACTGACTGACTGACTGATCTATCAACGCACAGCTCAAACCGCTAGAAACTTCAAATTTTGCATAAAGGTTCCTCGAATGGCGTACGCATCCACTAAGAAGGGATTTTTCGAAATTCGACCTTCAAGAGGGGGAAAAAGGGGGTTGAAATTTTAGCCTTTTTCGGAAACAGTTAGATGCGTGAAATTTGCCAGAAACATTTTTTGTTGATATCTATTAGATATGTGTAAGACGAAATTTCGATTTTCGCTTTTTGAAGGGGTCAAAATGGGGGTTAGGTTAGGTTAGGTTAGGTTGATATGTGAGTGGGCTAGTAACAGACCCTCCACCGCGACCATCTGGTCTATTGTGGCTCACTCCTAATTATATTTCACCCAATAGGTTCAGCTTTTTGATAAAGTCGACTACCTTATTGGGTGAGAGGTTGTCCAGATCCTCTGGCAGCAGTTGCCCTTTGCCAAAAAGTGAGAATCTGGTTCTTTCTGCAGCAGGACAGGTACATAAAATGTGCGCTGCCGTTTCATCTTCCTCCAGACACAGTCGGCATTCAGCGTTGTCCGCTATTCCGAGTCTGTGTAGGTGGTGGTTAAGTCTGCAGTGCCCAGTGTATAGGCCAACTAGAGTTCTTAGGTGTAACCTATTTAACTCTAATAGTTTTTTAGTTCTTGATTTCAAAGGGTATGTGATGAACTCCTTTGAATGAACTAATCCTGGTAGTTCTTGCCAGTACTGGAGGATTTTCCCCTCAGTCCAGGCCAAGATGGTGGTTTTCGCAGTGCTTGCCGATATGCCAAGCACTGGCTCCGGTCCGATAAATTTTGATACCGCACCTTCCCTGGCTAAGGAGTCGGCTACTTCGTTGCCCTCCAAGCCAGAATGGCCCGGTATCCAGACCAGAGTTAATTTGTTGTATCTGCCCAATCGGGCTAGAGCCTTTTGGCAATTCCAGACCAATTTAGAATTGCAGCGATGTGAGCCAAGAGCTTTAAGAGCTGCTTGGCTGTCTGAAAAGATTTTTATTGATCTGTGTCTAGGATGCATCTGCTCAAGCCTCCTTGTACAAACAAAAATGGGGGTAGTAGATGATTTAAACACATACGTGCAAACGGCAAAGTATATCATTTTGACACTGAAAATGATTATAATTAAGTCATTTTCACACGTCAGATGATAAAATTATGTTTCATATATGATGTTATCATTTCCAATGTCTCCAATGGTTGCAAGGATTGGGAAATCTGTGAATTTTTACTTTTTTTAACGAAATGGCTAAAGAAAATCTAAGTATTAATGGAGAAGTCGTACAACATAACACGGAGCCTGTTTATTCCGTTCCCTTTCATTCTTAATGTACAGCTCACAAGAAGGTTAGTAAACAAATAGTCAGCTTTGTGTTAGACAATTGGAACGAATTTTTAATTATGTCCCATAACAGTGAGGACGACAATTACTCCACATGAGCTGAGGTATCCGGATCTCTGAAATCGCGTAAGTCAGAGTGACGGGATCTTCTGAGGAAATAAGGAGACACTTATTCGACGGCTTTCAAAAAGAGACCTCCACCCTTCTGAACGAGTGAACAGGGAGAGGGATGTTTTTAAACATGAAATTTGACACGTGCTCTATTGTCGATTAAAATAACTATTTTTTTCGATGGGAAGATGGCTTCCCTAAATGCAATGAATGTGCAGTGGGTTAGTATCTCAATGTTCTTAATTCCACGCAGACGAAGTTCCACCTGAATGAAGTTCCATGTGGACGAAGTCGCGGGCATCAGCTAGTTAATTTATATACAGTCTGGCCCATTTGTTTCGGAGTCACCCTGTAAAATCTTTATTTGTTGTGCGATTTGAATCAAATTTTACTCAAGTATAGAACAAGTTAAGATCTAATTATTACCAGAAAAACCTTAGCCTCCTACAAATTCAAAGCACCTGCGGTACCAATATATGTGCAAAAAATCAAATAATCATATTAGGCATTAATCGAAAAATTTTGTTAATGAAACTTATAGAGAATTATCCAAAAATCTTAAGTCCACAATTTAATCAAAATTAAAAAACATTGGAATTTCGATTAACATAATGTCCAAGTCCGAAAATATCATTTTAACGAGTTTTTTGTTTAGACTACAATAATTTTGCTTAAAATTAAACCCAAGCTGCCAGGTAGTTGTCAAGCAATTTGCAGTTTTTTTTAAATAATTATTTTTAAAATTTCAATTTTTTAATTTTGATTAAAATTAAAGGTTTTTGGACAATTCTGAACAAGTTTTATTAACAAAATTTTCCGATAAGAATATGCCTAATGATTTTTTGATTTTTTCCGCATATTCTGGTACTGCAGGTGGCTTTGCATTTGTAGGAGGTGAATGTTTTTCTGGTCATAATTAGATCCCAATTTGTTCTATACTTGAGTAAAATTTGATTCAAATCGCACCATAAATAAAGATTTTACAGGGTGACTCCAAAACAAATGGGTCACACTGTATATTAATATAGTATTACTAAACATTAGCATTTATCAAATCTGTTTTCATAATTTCCAACTGGAAAGTATTTAAATCACGCAAATTTGAGAAAACACTTATTGGATTTGAACGTCATCAACCACTATATCTCTGCGTGTGCAATGATTCGGACGTATAATTCGTGCACAGTTTTTGCGGTTATTTCCTAAAATTATTTAGTTGTATTCGCCCAGTATTCAGTCTGTGATATTAAATTATAGTGTGTATTTAAGTGTACCATATTTAAAAGGGTTTAAATTGTTTTAAACTTTACTGAAAAAGGTCAATCGGATAATTTACCCCATATACCTGCCGGATGTATGCCATATGCTACTGCGTCACAAAAACATTCATAAATAAAAAACTATAAGTCATAGATGAAAATGTTGTTTCCAAAAACTTCTCCTGTATCTTGGCTGCTTTAGATCAATCACAGTACAAGCAATAAAAGAGGAAATTCTGAGGAGTTTTAGAGGAAGCTTCCTTTAACACACAGTTAGAACCTATTACCAATTAATTATATCCATAATCCCATTGGTTTTCTGGGCAGATACGTAATTCTGACTCGTAAAAATGCCCGTTTTAAAAAGCCCTGAAATGATCAGCAAGTTGTTTTAACGATATTTTCTTAGAAGCAATTCTTATTAGAAAAGTAAATTGTTGTAAATTAATAGAATGTTTTATTATATTATTTTCACGACATAAAATGTTAAAACAGGTAACAAAATTAGTGGGAAAACCCTATTGCATCGCTGCATGTATATGAAAATTTTCAAAAATAAAAAGTTTGCCGCTTAGTCAAAATATGAGTACATTTTTAACGAAGTAATAGTCCAGTAATAAATTCATTGTTGTTTAAAGAAAATAATAAACAATTATCAATAGAAACACAAAGATCATTGGAAGCGCTTATTTGTGTATTTGAATTAAAAGAAAAAAGTTCAGACCGATAGCTCAATTAGATTTGAATAGCAGTGTAAATGTTAAAAAAACACGATTTTTGTAATCAATCAATTTCTCAAGTTTTTTCGAAATAAAATATATCTACCACAAAAAAATATCGTAAATAGCCATTTCTTATGTAGAATTGTTCACTTTATAAAAGCTATAAGGTCTGGTCTGGTTCTCCGCTGATTTTTTTTTCTCGAGAACGGAGATATTTTTATGGTCTATTTCGCTCCACTATCAAGCTATTACGAGGGCAACGCCCATGAATGGAATTAATTAAAAATGTTTAAAGATTTCCGCAACTAAGGATTGTTACGTAATGGGAACCATCCTTCTACTAAGCATTCACCAAAATGGGGAATAATAATTACGTAACAAGTTACTATTCCGGTTATGGATTCAGTGGGCAGTGCTTACAGTGTTAGCCTGCGACACGGTGTATTAAATAGATGGTCCGACGTACGGCACTTTCCTATTATAATAATGGCTTCATAAGTGCATGGTTTCTATTTATTTTAGTAGATGGCGCGAGCAATAAGGTCCTACAATTACCTGGGCATGTGCATTGTATAACTAACATAACCTCATATTTTAAGGTTTTTCGTTTAGTCTCATTTTTAATGTTTGTATAGGCATTTTTAGCTTGGAGCCATACTGGCTCCAAGCAAATATTTAAAAATTCACGCAAATAATTTTTCAATATTGCTGATTGATAAAAATAGACTGCTAATTATAGGTTAGATTCCTAACCTGCACAAAGTGTCATATTTTATTGTGACAAACTATTTAAAACTTCATACACATTACGTTGAACTTGATTTTGGTTGAAAGTACAGGAACCAGGCAGAAATTTTAATAATAGCTACGTAATATTTGTAAATCTTAAGAAATATATATTTTTGAGGTTAGCTGTGGCGACACGTGCAATGCTGCATGTAGTGTTGCATATATTTTTTCAATGTTTTAATTTAGCTACTTAATGTCAGGTGTCACTGGACTCTTGTTTCACTAAACAAAAAACAAAAGGCCGGGAATGTATGCAACACTGTATGCACGTATGCACAGAACCTGTAAAATTATCTATCTATGCGTAAGTAATGAGAGAACTTATTGGTCCTGCCATCTATTACATTATGTACAAAGTAAGCACTTATGAAGCCACTGTGAGGGTTGTCGTCGTATCACCTATTTAATACACCCTGGCCTGCGACCACGAGTCCCAGTCCCAGGTTCGAATCCTGGCTAGGATGGAAGTTTAGACGTGTTGTCGAGATGGTAGCAGTGGGCAAGAGAACTTTTGTGTATTACATCTCATATCTACTCTTCAACATGAACGGTATTATTATACATAGAATATTGATCTACTAGAACGTGCAGCCAATGGTAATCTCTTAACTGGAATTTTCTGTCTGTTAAAATGAGTTACATAAATATTTCTAACGATATAATGTTCTTATGTATAATGTTCTTTATTTATTATCAGAACAGACATTTTTTTATGCAGACATAGTTTTTCAGTTTATTGCCTCGAAAACATTTATTTTGAAATGTATTCTGAGATATTTTTTTCTATGGCAATATAATAAAAGTTTACATTAAAGAAAAATTGAATAAAAAAAATTTCTAGATCTATTTAATTTTTAAAACCCACATAAACAGATATTTATTTTTTGATAAACAACTATTTTGATAAAGATAGAGATGTTTATTTTTAGATCTGTTGAGTAATTTGCGAGCTTTAGCCTATAATTCAATCTATACCTACTTATTTCCTGGGAAAATATTCAAATTGGAACTGAAAACTCAAGAATCCTATTTTTAAAATTAATATTTGATTCTTTGCTTCAAAAGCCTACATAATATCATCAATCATATTGATATGATAATAGTAATTATATATGGACAACATAATAATTAAATAATAATTATAAAGATTACATATAGATTATACTACTGATATGGTGATATGTACAATTTGGAAGGATAAACATTGAAAAAGTTTTGGTTATTTCAATATACACATGATAAAATTGACTTTTGGTGATATGATCTAAAATAAATAACTTCTATTTTGCAACATTTAGATTATCTTTCAAATAGATAACAATAAATATTTCAGAAACGTGTTATTTAATTCTCACTCTAAAAATATTATTTGAAATTGGTATTTTATACTGTGTCAGAGCAGTATAGGGACCATTTTTTTATTACAATTTAGAATTAATATAAAATCTACCAAGAGACTAGAAATTTATTTTTATAAATGAATACATATATTTATAAGTAAATATAAAAATAACTACAATAATAAACACATATATTGTTCCCTACAAACACTAAAGGTCAGCCTTCCAGCGGGCCAGAAGTTTGATTTCCGGCCTAATGATGGCCCGCTGATGGACCGACCTAGTGTTATTTCTCTATGGAATTTAATTTTCTAGGAAAATATTCTGTTCATTATTGGTTATAGGCATTATATTATAAATGTTCCATAGCAATACATATTTCAAATCATGCATATAGGAAATAAAACTGTCAACAAAACATATATACAGTGTGTGCTGTTTATACCGCAACATCTTGTTATTTTGGAACACGTCCGATTTAATCATGAGATGAACTATTAAAATTGTTCAAAATGGCCACCATTATTTTAAATACAAAGCTCATACCTTTTTATTAAATTATTTAAACAATTAGAAACAGAGCTATTATTGTCCCTGTTTGATTCGTAAATTGTTTCTCTAATTTTAGTTTTAATTGTTTCAACATTCTGATTAAAATCATTATTCACTTTGTCCTTTAAATACCCCCACAAAAATGCATCCCAAATTAGGGCTCTTTGGTGGCTCGCCATTACCAATCCAAATGTCAAATTGACCCTTTAAATGCTCCCTAACTTCCAAAACACTGTGTGGGGTCGCTCCGTCCTGCTGCCAAATTACTTCATTAAGTTCCTTATTAGAAAAATGTTCCTCTAAAAGCTCTGCTACCTCTGGCAGAATTATTTCTAAATATGTTTCCCATGTTAGGGTAAAATTGAAGAAAATACAATTTTGTTTCTAAAAATTCCACACCAAATTTTAACCGATTTTCTACCGAATTTTTTAATTTCAACAAATTTTTTTTACCGATTTTTTTTTCTCTCACGAATGTCTATTTTTCCTATTGAAACCCCCTGCTGTAGATAACGATGATTCATCTGTCTATAATATATATTTAAGAAAATTGTGGTTTGCATTCATCTTTGGAGCATTTGCTGACAAAATTGTAATCGTTTTTGCTTCTGTACCAATAATCATTTATATGGTCTATAGTCATTCTTCTTTAAAGTTCTTTGAATTTTGGAATAACTTTTTCCAAGTTCACGTGATGCATTCCATAAACTAGTTTCAGGATTTTCTAAAACAAAGTTTTTAGGTAGTCAAACATCTCAAGAAGGCTATCGGAATACATGTGTTTAGTCATAGAGGCTTTGTTTTACAGTAAATTTAGTAGTAATATGGACGCGGGAACAGTGGCGGATCCAGGATTATGCCAAGGGGGCGGCGCACCTTAACAGGGTTTCTAATTAAGCAGATACACACGCGGACTGTGGGCTCGTGGGCTGTGGAGGCGCACCTAAAAATATTTTATTTTGTAAAGGAGTAATTCGCCCTTGTCCAATAAACAGAAAAATAGAAACAAAGATAAAGATATAGTACTTTCTATTCTCAAAATTATCCTAATGACCCTTAAATTTATATTTACTGTTAATGAATGGAACTCTTGTTATGACCACATGCTGGAATAAAATATTAACACCCAGTATATTTTTACATATTTGGATTCAAGGCAACATTCTGAGTATACCATGAGATTTTCGCGAATTTTTGAGCCGATTTTTAAGCATTTTAACACATTCGTCTATAGAGTACTTTGGAATATCAAAATTTGTTGTAGTTTTTCGTTTAATTTCATTAATAACTATTTACGAAGTCTCCAAAATTGAACAAAACACTTTTTTATCGAAAACTTTTCTTTTTCAAATGGTGGCTCATAGTATTCAATAAATTATAGATTTTTTCTGTATTTATTGATATCCATTTTGAATCTATTTGTTTTTCTAATTTATTAAATTTATTTAAAAATAAAAAATCACTTTCATATAAACAATATTTAAGGATAGGATTTTGCAGAGTGCGCGTTTATTTTCGATTTATTATAAGCTTTTAAAAACCAAACATGGTATAGGTATAATCTTAAAACTGTTTTACATACTTGCTATTCTAACGAATACAACTATATATTTTTTTTATTTTAAATTTCTGTTGTATTTGAATTTTGTAGTTTGTCACTGAAAATAGTTCCTAATTTCATTATTAGAGCATGCCATTTAATTATATACGAAATTTATGATAAACTGCATATGGTTGTATACAATTTGTGTCGCTTTTATCTCTGGCACTATAAATGTAACTTAAAACTGCAGTAATGGGCGGCCACCATCGAACGATATACCCTATATAGAAATAAAGTATATAAAAAATCTACCTCTCAAATTATCTTTTTCATCATTTAGAGTTGATGAATCGTAAGCATTATATAAGTATATAAAATTTCAAAATAGGATAATCAGTGAGAAGGAATTACCTCTCTGAAATCTTCTCTTTCTGAGAAATGGACCTGTTTAGTAGTGACGTCAAATATTAGGCAACCAACAATACAAGTGGGATAGCGAAATTTGTAGTTTTTATTTTCGTTCTTATGCACCTTGCTATTAAGGATGACAAAAATTGCCGTTAACCACTTTGTATCAAAGATCTTTAACTACATATCTTTGCTTTGTATTAATACTCTATTATGATATATTTTTTTTTATTTAACTTCGGCCTATTTTCGCTACCAGGGCCTATCACTGACGCCAGGAGACGAGCTACCCCCAACCTGGAAATTTTGCCGAATCTCTCCCTTAAGAAGAGTAGGGATCTTTTACTTGCCTAACATTTAATAGACAAGGGACCGTCTGCTTTACATCCCCTCTGAAGGATGGTATATCCACTACGTAATCCTCGTCTGAAATTACGTAGCTTCCGCGTGTGCACTGATATACAAGCCGCTAGAAGGTGGGACGAGAACGCTGTATTTCCCAAGATTTCCAAGTACTAACCGCGCTCGATGTTGCTTCAACGGAATATTGACTGATATTCACACTGAAGTCGCCTCTACGCTTGCCCCATTATATGATATATTTATGACAATTTAATTCATAGGCCATATACCTAACATACGTTAGATTAGTTCTACATATAATTTACTCAATTAAATTAATATGTTTTAAACCAAATAAAAAACCACTGCCCAAGGAATCACTACTTCCACATCCAGATTTTCTATCCAAGTCACTCACAACAAAAAAATTTTGTATGTAAAAATAATTGTTTATGGAACTTTAATAATATAATATTTAAAATCCTCTACTCCAAAAACACATAAAACGATACCCCACATCGGTGTTGGGGGGGGTGGTGGTGGATGAAGTAAAAAAATATTTTGAGGTTTCTGGTTCTTGCACACACACCAAATCATATTTTTTTTTCATCCCCTTTAATAATGGAATGGGGGTGGCTAATGCCAAAATTTTTTTTGAGAGCTTAGCTTCTCTTGTATATACTAAATACCAATTTTATGGACACTTACCCGCTTGATTTACCGATTTACCCCAATTTACCCCCAAACCCTTCGACGGAACAAGATGAAAATATAATCTAGTTCTAGATCTCGTTAAAGTACATATGTGAACCAAATTTCAAGTCCATATCTCAAACGTGCGCACAAAAAAGTTACGGACAGACAGACAGAAAATTTTTTTTTCGCTCAAACTTAAAATCTCGACGTGTCATGACATTCTAAGCCTATCTGAACAATAAAATTTTTTTTTGTCGTTACTATACTTCCACTGGATGTGGAAGTAATTAAAGGCACTGATCAACGGCCATATTTTTCGCCCTTAAATGTATAGTACATAAGACTCAAAATCTTTAGCAACACACACTTGTATTGTTGGTTGCCTAGAATCTGACGTCACACTAAACGGGTCCATTGAAATTTTATGTAATATATGATCTGAAGCTCCAAGATGGAATTGAATCGTCATTCTTGAATATTAGAAAAATCAGCTTAAACAGTAAAGGGCTGGCGGGTACCTCAAAAAAATTTCATTCTATCAAAAAACGTTATGATTATGCGTAGTCTACAAATCTTGATGATTATGTTCTTGCATTTAAAGGTTCTTGACCTTCTGTAGAAGAACGTGAAATTAGGAAGAAGAAGAAATTAAAATGACATTTAGGGTTAAAGTTAACCTTAATTTTCGTGTAGCAAAACAAATATAAAAAAAAATAAGAATGGACAATGAAAACTCTGTAATATATGGACTGGAGTTTCAGGTATAAAGTATATTTTATTAAAAATTACATTTTTCAACATTAATCTTATTGTAATTACAGGCAAGAGCGTTAGCACCACAGTTGGCGGAGACTGAAAAAATTAAATTTATTATTGGAACACAATCTTTGAAGCAAGCAAATAATCAAATACATTTAGTAGAGTTTAATGAAGAAATATCAACAATTAAGACATCGGTATATTATTTTTGTATATAATTATCACACCATATTAACGGTTTAAAACTTATTCAAGTTGGGATTCCATTTTAATTTTTAATTTATGATTTACTGTATAACTTTTCATTGGTGTATAATCCGGTAATATGTGATGTATCTTGCCTAATTTATATATTATAAAAAATTCAAATAATGCCCAAAAATCAATGTGGCAAATCATTAATAAGAACAGGAATCATACAGAAAGTGAACATGCAACAGAGTTAGCTAGTGAGGACTTTAATGCCTTTTTTGTGAATGTGGTGCAGACCATTCTCAATGATCTCCCCAGTACTGACCTGAGCAGTGATGAATTTCTTACAGACATAAATATCGAAAATATTCCTCTCTTTGAAATTAGGAAGGTTACTATAAATGAGGTGAGAGATGAAATATTTAAATTAAACAACAAAAATAGTAAGGACATATATGGACTTAACACAAAAATTTTAAAATGCATTGGTAATTTAATAGCAGTGCCATTGACCAAACTTTTTAATTTATGTATTGCAGAGGGCATATTTCCTCTAGTTCTAAAAATATCTCGAGTTATTCCCATTTATAAAAAAGGCAATGTTAATGACGTGTCAAATTTTAGGCCAATATCCTTGATACCCATATTAGCAAAGTTATTTGAAAAACTATTAAAAACAAGAATTTATGAACATTTTGAGAGTAATAATCTTTTCAATAGGCAGCAATTTGGATTTAGAAACTCATTATCAACTACAGCTGCTATTAATAAATTAATTTCACTCATAAATGAAGGGTACGAAGAAGGCAGCCACACTGCTGCGCTCTTTTGCGATCTAACCAAAGCCTTCGATTGTGTGTCGGCTAGTATATTGATTAATAAACTAAAATATTATAATTTCTCGAGGAACAGTATTCAGCTTATCGAATCTTATCTAAAAGACCGACAACAACTTGTGTCCTTCAAAGGAAAAAACTCAGATCTTAGATCCGTTACTTATGGAGTACCTCAAGGATCAGTGCTGGGTCCTTTGTTATTCTTAATCTATATTAATGATATATCTACTAGTGACCCCAGCACTGACTTCATCATGTTTGCTGATGATACTACTGTGATCAACAAAAATAAAAATGTAAACACATTAAAAATATCACTAGCAGATGCGCAATCAAAAGTCACAAATTGGTTCCATGCCAATCAATTATGTCTCAACCACTCTAAAACGAAAACAATGTACTTTTCTTTACGTGACACATCATCAATAAACAATCTCCAAAGTGTAAAATTTCTTGGAATTTATTTAGATCAAAGGCTGACTTGGTATAATCATGTAGATATTGTTTGCAATAAGATATCATCATCCATATATGTACTTCGTAATCTATCAAAAATAGTGTCCAGACCTGTTTTAGTAACAGCATTTCATGCCTTAATTCAATCAAAAATATCTTATGCAATATTGGCATGGGGTCATGCGTCCTGTGTCAGTAGAGTTTTTGCATTACAAAGAAAAGCTGTTAGAATATTAAGTGGTCTCAGCTATAGAGATTCCTGTGTAGACAGTTATATTCAAATGCGAATACTTACAGTTCCATCTATATATATTTTGCAATGTCTCACACATGTAAAGCAAAATTTAAATAATTATAATTCTCACATCGAAATACATGATTATAATACACGTAATAGAACAAATATATATATATATCGATTATCACAGGTTAACAAGATCAAAAGCGGGAATAACTTATTACGGTCCTAAGATGTTTAATCTTTTGCCTCCTACCATGAAGGAATTGTCACAAATAAAATTTAAAACTGTGATGAAAAATTATTTAATTGATAAGTGTTTTTATTCTATTGATGATTATTTTAATAACAATTTTAGTAATATATGTATTTAAACGTGTTTTTAATTTGTATTGTATAAATTTATAATGTTTTTTTAATCTGTCCTGTATTGACTTGTGTAAACCAATGGTAATAGCACCAATAAACTTACTTACTTACTTACTTACTATAACTGCAAAGACTAGATGAAACGGTATTCATTGCAAATTTATCTTTAACGTGCTTTTATTAATGGAAAATAGATAAAACCATGCTAAGATATTATCTTTGAACACTGGTGTCTACACTTATCTATTCTAATAGGCTCATTTAACAATTTTTTGTTATTACATATTCTGAAAGAGCTTGGTGAGTATAGTAAAATTAGAATTTACCGACGCCGCCTTCATGTATAAAAAAATTATTAAAGTTGGCGCGCTTAAAAACGTTCGGGATAACCATGTAGTCGAGTTCTGACGTCAGATGGCTGAACAGCCCAGTGAACACGCTGTGAATGTAATGTCTTGGTTCTTTAGTAAGATAATCGTGTACACGAAATCATTTTTTACGACATTTTTTGGTGGTCGAGAACTTTTTTATTTCGGAAAAACTCAAAAAAATAGATTTTTAATGAAATATGTTTTTTAACGTCTCCACCGCTATATCTCTGAAAATATTTGTGCTATCAAGCTATTATTTTTTTTTTAGATTAAAATAGACACAATAGCGCTTTGAACAACGTCCCAGGTGAATCTGATTTATTTTTTTTTTAAGTTGGAAAAATAATAGGAAACTCAAACTTGTTATTTTCAGTAACGTAATTTTAGACAATCGAGAAAAAAATTTGAATATACATGCTGCATACAAATTGAAGCCAATAATTGAAAAAAGTTTTTAGGATAAAAATTTTTCATGTTTCGTTCATAATATTAAGTCAGCGATTTTTTTTTAACGGGCCAAAGTCATATTCTTGCGCGCTTGGCTGTAGCAAGCCTGCCGACTGCAATGATCTGACGGTCCCGGTCGGGGTGTATGTAGTAGTTTAACTTATATCAATAGATACAAAACCAGTAGTGATCAAAAGCATCTAGGGGATCAATATTATTGTTCGATATTTCATATATTATACAGTAGTATTGATCATATGTTGTTAATGTTAAGAAATTGTACAATAAATATGAAAGTCTCCTTTTAATAATAAAGAGGCAGGTAGGTAGATATAAATACCTAATCTATAAATATCAATCAGTGTTACTAACTACCCACCTAATTAGTAAGTTTATTAGACATTTTTAAATGAATGAAAGTAAAAACGTACGCATAAAATGAGTTTTATTATTGAAATAAATTTTCTATTTGGATAGATAAATATGTAGTATGTAGTTTATGTAGGCTCTACATTAATAGTATTCTAATTCGTTCATATCTGTCTCGAAATCTTTAATAATATTGTTACAGGAACGAAATTTGCACTCGTTGCAACATTTTAGCCCATCCTTAAAACAAGCACATTTTCGATTGTCACAATTTTTATCCGAACAATGAATACTTAATGATTTTCGACAACCGCCACTTCTACGCGACTAATCTGACCAACGCTGCTTGCGAGGTGTATTAATTGCATCCCAATGTCGCATTAGCGCTGATAAAAAAAATCGCTGTTGCCACACGGTACATTTTAGGAAAAAATATATTGTTTCAAAAACTTTTGTGATTATTTGGCTTTATTTTCTTCGCTGCATGTATGTAAATATTTTCAAAAATAAAAAAGTTTATCGATTGGTGAAGATTTCAATACATAAAATATATATTTTTAGTTTATCAGATTTTTAGAGAAATGAAAGTGCGAATTGTGCCCAAACCGTTTATATTGGTAAAAGCGCAACAGTGTGTGCTTTAATTTGACACAAAACAAATTTCGGTACCTTTAATAGTTTTAAAGATATGGCGGTGGAAACAAAAAAAATTATTATTTCATATGCCCGGTAACATACTCAAAGGAACCTAACATGTTTGACCTGGTTCTACGCCAAAAAAAAAACGACACGATAGACCATGATACAAAGAATACAAGGTATGATATTGCGCATGTGGGCGGAGCCAAATCGACAGTTGTTTCGTCACGCGGTGATAATTTTCTACCCGCTTCCTTCGTAAAAGTGAGTTTGCCGACGTCTGTGGTAGTTGTTTTTTGGATTATTTTACTTATTTTAGTGTTCTTGCAATAACCTTTAGTTATAAAAATGCGTTGTGCATTGGCATCATGTAAAAGTGACAATATGTTTAAAACGTATTTGCGCGGAGATAAAGCTCATTTATAAAGAACGATGGTTACTAAGAACACTAAGAATCCCTATTTATTCAAAATTCCAATGAGTTCAGGCAAATCCATGATACAAATTCTTTGTATCATGAGGAAAATCCTATATAATTTAAAATCCCGCTATCACCGCGTGACGTCTTGCGCCAACCGGACCGAATTTGGCGAACTGAAGATCATACCTTCTATTCTTTGTATCATGCGATAGACTTACGAAATCGCTGCTCTAATATAGATACCGGCGCACGCCAAGTGACGTCACTCTACAGACTGTTGGCTGGCCGAGCGTGTTTCTATTCAAATGCGAACATCTCTGTGGCTATTGATTCAATTGAGCTGAAATTTTTTCTGAGGCTATTGGTTTGTTATACTTTAAAATGAGGAAGAAAAAGTGGGAAACTGCCATATCACTAAATGTCCCTATTGATAAATAAATCACAGATTTTTTACTATTCTCCTTCTACAGCTTCTTGCCATGTGAAACTAATGTTCAGATTAAATTCCATTTTATTATATAAATGTAATTCCAACATATCAAGCGAAGCACGTCATCAAATACCAACCCAAAATTTTATCAAATTGCTAATTCCATAAGCCAATACGGAATATTTAAGTTGGTATTATTTACAACTACGTTTATATGACATATTGCCACACGTTGTTTCTAATAACTCTGCTTAGCTTGCATTGTATTGTAATTGTACGTTTAATCGATGTTGTTTGTTAGTTTAATTATTGAAAGTGTCATAAGTAGGTAAAGTTTAGTTGATGTGTTTTTCGATATTAATATTGTTATGAATAGTATAATTAAAGATTATATGTAGGTAATAACTTGATCATCATGTACAAAGTAAAACTGTGATGTCAGTTTAAAGTACGATTTATAAACTTTTCCGCTGCAATTGTGGTTGCAGTTGGAGTTGCCGCAGCAGTATCAGTTGCAATTCACGAAAATTTGTCATTTATAAACTCTTGCTGTTGCTGTCATAGAATGTTTTTTACGCGTAAATCTCGTGACGATTTGTTTACGTTCTCCATGAACTACAATTTCATTGGCTATCCGCTGGTAATTCCGCAGCGGTTGCCGTTCAAGATAAAATTTGGTTATCTACCTGCGGAATATGAACTGCAACTGCAGCGGCAGCGGACTTTATAAATGGGAACATTGCTTTCGTATTCTTCATAAAACACTACAGGTGCGGCAACTTCAACTGCAACTGCTGCGGCTAGTTTATAAATTGAGCTTTAAAGTGATGTGTACCACTAATGGGTCGCGTGCGCCAATTTTGAGACCTTAGGAAAAACAAACAGCTGTCATTGAATCAGAATGTTTTTCTTTAAAGCGAATTTTGCTGTATGTGTGCCATTTAAAAGCTTAATGTTGGATTATTTAACATTTGCGACTATTCTTAATACTTTTATATCCTCAATTTTGTTGGTCAGGAAGACGGTTAGTTCGTATTTTGCAGAATTGTCTCATGAATGTAGAGGTTAAGTATACTGCTGCCTTTGAATTAAATCCTTATATTTTGAGAAAAAAAATGCTTTAGTATAAATATTGATGTACTTCCAAATATTACATGCGAATTACTTGGTTTTTGAGAGAAGTGCATAGACAGAAGGATGAGTTCAAAGCATTCAAAAGTTTTGAAGCTGTTTATGATTAGGTGAAAGAAGTACTGTGCGAGAAATTTACAGAATGAAAGCTTGTTGCAAAGGTAAGAATTGTTAACAGTGATCAACCATTCTTTTCATATATACTTGCCTAATTAAACGTTGCTTTATAAATAATTGCTAATTAATAAATTCATTTTTCAGGTTATGAACTCGTAGCATCGTGAACAAAAGCGATTGACTCCTTGGACTATTGCAGATTCAAACTTAGTACTTACTGTGAATGTATTGCTAGTCTAGATAAATCATGTTCACTACTTAGTGACAAGAAGTATTTCCTTTTAGATTTTTAGCAATAAGCATGGCTATGGTCAAGGAATTAGCCGCTGTAAATTTTGTGAAAAAGACACCATATAAATTAAGCAACGAAGATTGAGGTGCTATAAACTATTTGAGGTACCTATGTAATAAGACGCACACAATTTTATCCAGCAGTTAACACCTCGTCTATAATGTATCTATGGATTGGACTATATAATCCATTGTAATTTCTATAAGAATTTTATTTTTCATATATTGTAATATGTCTTATAATTTTATGTAAGTCATTTCTTCATTATTATTTTATTAAATATTCCCTTTTTATTATGTTTTATTTATCACTCCTACTACTAAATAGTCAATTACGTCGAACTTGTACTTAGGTACATGTATGTAACTGAAAGCAAAACAAAATATCTCTACTAATTAAATAATTTATTATCCAAGGTCTATTAGTACTTCTAAGAATAATCGAGAAGAAAGTTGTAGTAAGTTACAAAGGTTTATATTGTAACATAACATATATACTTTATATTAATATCTATCTAAGCAATAAAAGTAACATTGTTAGTTTATATATAACTCAAAGGGCTTTTATAGCTACAATTCATCACTTTCATAGCCCATTCAGACTTTGTTTATGTGTTCACTGGATTTAGACCACTTCAAAATTTTAATTTTATACTTCTTCAATGTTCAATAGTCCAACATTGAGTTTTTAAACACTGCACGATATACTTTAAAAGGGCATATTGCATCACTTGTTGACAGCGGGCAGGTACTTTGGAATTTCCTTTCTTAATGGACTTCATCAAATATCTTTATGAAGCCTGCAAATTTTCCTCTTTGAGTGTACCTTATTTAAAACAGTTCCTGCCGTTACACTTTTTTCTCTCTTGGTACAGCTCCACACCTTTGCTCAACTAAATTTTAAACAAGAAATGATTATTAAAAATACTGACAAACCAATATAAAATGTTAATTTTCTTTATCATGAATTGTTTATTGCTTGTTTGAGCAGCAGTAATTATTATCATAAGTAGTTTCAGTTTCACATATGGGTTTTAAATTATATCCCTTATTGAGAGAGGATGCCCAACTGGATGTATCATCATGGTCTTGTATTACGGCTGTTTCTCCTACAACATAAGCTCACGTTAAAAATCAAATCCTTACATTAATATGCAACAACATACCAATAATAAAATCCTTGGAAGACTTGTAAAATCATTTCTTTTAATTTTTTGAAATTAGTTGCAGTCTTTTAACCCCCAACTTCTGGTTGTAAATGGAGGTTATTTTATAAAAATTGGCATTGTTTCGGATTGTCACACTTCCACAATTAATAATAAACAAAAAAATTGTCATTTTGTATGTATAATATACATAGAAACAATAATATAACGAAAAGTTCAATCAGTTGCCATTTGACAGTTAAAAAATTTCAGTTTGTTTTTCCTATGGTCTCAGACTGTGACGTCACGCGCACGTGACCCATATATTGGATTGGAACCACTTTATATGGTACAAATTTTTCAAATGACGGAAAATTTGTTTTTTAACCTTCGTTTTATATTTGAAGGATTTATAAAGAATCAAGTAGGTGGCAAGTGTATGTTGGGTTGCCTATGTATAGGTGGATAGATATCACCTTTAAAGAGTTAGATATAAGAAAACCGTAAAATCAAAATATAAGTGTAAATATCAATTACAACAAAGATATGAAGCAGTAAACAGTTTTTCGAAAAAAAGGATTTGAAAAAGATAATTTTAAAAGACACGTTCCTTACAATTGCTATTTTTATTTACTCGTCGTTTTCTGTGCAGGTTTTTCATCATTCTGATGGTGAAATATGGAAAATAACAACAAGTCCAATAGATCCCTCAAAATTAGCAACATGTTATAATTCTGTTGCCAACGAAAGCAGTTGTTTAATGAAAACAGCCATTCTGAAGTTACCAGAAACCGAAAATCCAAATACAATCGAAAATTTAGAGGTCTCTACTAAACTTGAAACAGCTGTATTTGGAAATGACATTAAAACTACTGATTTCCATCCGACAGAAAGTAACAAAGCAATGTCTGTGACTGAAAATCAAATTGTCCTGTGGGACATTTCGGGCAGTGAGGGAAAGAGTATACTAAATATTCAACTGGAAGGAAAAAATAATCCTAAATTTACAACTGGAAAATGGAATCCACATCAAAATTGCAATCAGGCAGGTATATTTTTTTAAAGTAATTTGCAATTGTGATTAATAGTTTAAATTGTGAAGCTAAAAATATGCCACAAATTGTAGTAGTTGTACTTATACTAAATAGTAGAACAATCTATCAGAATTCTGAACACTGTCCTTAGTATTACGTGTGACACGAGAAAAATAATGTTTACACTGATTCCTAAGATAGATAACAATTCTTCTAATTCCATACTATTGTACCTCCTAGCTCAATCTGCGGGTCCTCAGGTAATCGGTGAAATGATGTTTTCAGAATGGACAACAAATTTATATGATTTTGAAAAGATTTTATTTAAAGTAAACCCACCTCAAAGTAACGGTTGATTCCTTGTAAGCACACTCACAGCAACTCCAATAGAACTGCCTTAATTGCCTCACCAAAAGGAACTTCCCTTTTGGTCCATTTTACGCCGACCTTCGTTTCTGTCACTCTGACAACTGCCCGCCTTCTTCTTAAAATTGCCGTATTTCGCTAATCATACGTAAACAAAGCTCACTATTCAAACCGATCAGTTAAGAAATAAGGACACAGGTCTTAACAATAGAACTTAACTAAAACTAAATAAACAAACGTATGTGGATAGGATAATATGCTACACTATTTCCGCTAATTCTCTAGTAATTCCCTACAGATTCCATATTTCTTCCCCTAATTCCTTGGCAATTCCTTTAATTCCCCACACTGATATTACACTATCTATTCTGAGGTAATAACACTTGAAATCTATATGTATGTTTATCGATATCTCCTATTTGAAGACAAATGAAAACTGCTGCCCAAGGTATCACTACTTCCACATCCAGATTTGCTACCCAAGTCTGTCAACGAAAAAATTTTGTATGCGGAAATAATTGTTTATGGAACTTTAATAATATAATATTTGAAATCGTCTACCCCAAAAACTCATAAAACGATATACCACATCGGTAGTGGGGTGGGGGTAGTGATAGAGGGGTGGTAGTGGGGATGAATGAAGTATAAAAAATATTTTGAGGCCTTTGGTTCTTGTACACACCAAATCACAATTTTTTTTTCACTCCCTTTTATAATGGGGCGAGGGTAGTAATGGGGGTGGCTAATGAGACATTAGCTTCTCTTGTATATACTAAATACCAATTTTATGGACTCTTAGCTACTTGATTTACCCAATTTTCCCCCCAAGTAACATTTTGAGTTATAATTTTTAGTCTACATGCCCAATTAGTTGTACAATGGTTGTAAAACGGTTTTTAAAATAATCTTAAAGACTGTAGATCGTATGAAGGTCGTTATGAGATGACTAATTAGATGCTAAAACTGAATAGTCTTCAAGAGGTTGTTAATAGGTCGTAAAGAGGTTGATATTGTTGTAGAACTCTCCAAAATCGTCCTAAGTTGAAGACATAATCAAAATTCGACTTAGGCAAAAATTTCATTTAAAGACATTTTTGGGAGTCTGCATAAGGACCGTTTTGGGTTCTATAAGGCGTTGGAAATGACCAGGTGAAAATTCGAAGAAACACCGAATTTTCACTTAGGAAAAATGTTTTTGGTTCAGAATATGAGAGTAAAAGTATATAATGACAAAGATTTATGAATAATATACTTTTTCAAAGGTACCATAAATTGGACTTTGAAAAATAATATTTTTGGAAGGGCGTCAAAATTTGGCCCAGGAATCGATTTATCGAAAGTACGCCAAAGTTTCACTTGCAGACTAATTTTTCAAAACTGCGTTGAAATTTGGCTTGAAGATCGATTTTTCAAAAGTACGCCAAAATTTCACCCGCAGATTAACTTTTCAAAAGTACCTTGAAATTTGGCTTGAAAATCGATTTTTCAAAAGTACGCCAAAATTTCACCCGCGGATTAACTTTTCAAAAGTACCTTGAAATTTGGCTTGAAAATCGATTTTTCAAAAGTACGCCAAAATTTCACCCGCAGATTAGTTTTTCAAAAGTACCTTGAAATTTGGCTTGAAAATCGATTTTTCAAAAGTACGCCAAAATTTCACCCGCGGATTAACTTTTCAAAAGTACCTTGAAATTTGGCTTGAAAATCGATTTTTCAAAAGTACGCCAAAATTTCACCCGCAGATTAGTTTTTCAAAAGTACCTTGAAATTTGGCTTGAAAATCGATTTTTCAAAAGTACGCCAAAATTTCACCCGCAGATTAGTTTTTCAAAAGTACCTTGAAATTTGGCTCGAAAATCGATTTTTCAAAAGTACGCTAAAATTGGTCTTAAAATGGATTTTTCAAAAGTACCACAAAGTCAGTTTAAAAAGTACCACGAAAATATAATTTAAATTATTTTTTATTTTTTATTCCTCAACCAAAGACATTGACCTTTGAGGTACGGTCATTGAAAGCCCAATTCTAAAGTATGAGCATAAAATTTTAACGATGCACTGCATCCGAAAGGCAAAATAGAAGATTTTGTCAAAGCCGGCGTAGTGCCGATAAGCAAAAATTGATAAAAATCAATGCACATGTACAAGGCCGGTTTCTCGCATAGAAAGAGTTTGGATTGACCCAGCCGCTCGCAATTTGGTCGAGCGCGTTGAGTGGTCCAGACAAAGCAATGGTAGAAAAGCCAATAACAGGGCTTTTCAAATGACAAAGTTATAGAGGAAAACGCCTTGTGCTTAAAAATCCAAAAATTCAATTTTGCCTAAAAGTCGCTCGAAGGTGAGACGCTGCCAAATCGATAATATTAATCGACTGTGATAAGGGTTAGTAAGTCGTGGACTGATCGAACGCCACTCAACTTATGCAGTAATAAGTCCTCTGAATGTGTTTGAGTACGTGAATCTCCACGATACAAGAACTTTAAAGCTAAGTAGTCTCTAGCGAAACTAAATTCATTTAGTAAAACTTTTTTAAGTTAATTTCAGTCAGCCTTAATTATTCATTTACCCAGAGTCTGAAATGATTCTAAAAGCTCGCATTTTGATTCTGAGAAGGTATATATGAATCTTTTCTACCTAATCGATCGTTAGCGTGAGCGCTCTCGCTTGTATGGTCTGAAAGTCACTACCTTGATTGGGGAAGGCACGATTCTTATCTTGAGAATTTTGTATAACCAATTCTGTTAAATAAACGGATTCTTTGAACTAATATTTCTTAATTGATCTTGAGGCCTGTTGACGGTCTATAATCCCTGGAACTTTCGTATAGAAAACCGGATGTGTCGAGTTAATTCGCATTAACGTTCGACCTTCTGGTTGCTTTACGGAGGTTTGATAGGGATTTTTTTATGCGTTTTTTGAGAAATATGTTCCGTTATTAATGGACCAAAACGTGATTTTCGCGTACCAAAACTAATCCCTCCGCAGAGAAATTCTTCGGTTGGGATTTTTTTATGCAAAAATTCAGGAAATTAAGAGGTGCCTAAACCCCTAACGAGGGAATTCGGGTCCAGAGAGAGCGTAGTTTCCGATCTGTGGTAGTGCAGCCTTGGTCCATTACTCGGCTACCGAAGTGCATCTTATCTCGAACCCGCCTGGGAGGTAGAAGAACGGGGTAATACGCGACTGGCGCCCCCTGAGAAATAAATTGGTGTCGCGTCATTTTGACGCCCGGTAGTGCGTTCTTCTACATGGCGCCCAACGTGGGGCGTTGTTAGTCAGCAGGGCTTTCTGGAAAGGATATGGATGAATCAACGCCTTTCCAGTTTTACGACGAGCCGACATCTGTGATGGACAACGTCTCTAGAGGGTTAGAGAGGCCGTGCGCGGAGGATGTACTGGGTAGGAGGATGTACTGGCAGCAGGTCTTGCCAAAGCTCTAAGCGAAGCCACGCACGAGCATAAGTATCGGTCGAAGCATCCAAATGCGGAATTTCATGGCTTCGAACACGAAGACCCTGAAACCTTCATTCATCATATGGAGGAATTTTTCGTCCGAGTACGAATTACGCAGGATAACGACCGTCTATATAAAATATCAGAACAGCTCAAAGACGATGCCAGGAAATGGTTCGAACAATACCGAACCCTAATTACCACGTATCCTCTATTCCTCGAGCGGTTCAGAAGCCGTTACGATTCAGGTGAAGTACTCACCGAAGCAGTAGCTAATTTATATGGCAAGAAACAAGATGCCGAGGAAAGTACGTCAGTATTTATTTCCAGGAAGGTATGCCTCTTCAAGAGGATCGATCCGTTTAAGCCGGAGGCGATGAAGGCGGCTACCATCTTCAATCAGTTGAGACCTGATATGAAAATGCTCCTAAAGAGTGCCGTCATACTAGATACAAATACACTAGCGACGATGGCCGAACAAATGGCCAAAATCATGGATGAGAATAAAGAATTCGAGACTCTGCAAAATGTCAAAAAAAGCAAGGACCAAGAAGCGTCCACCTCTACCGCTTCAGCTCAAGGGAATCAGCAATCGAGCAGTAACTGGAGAACTCCGCATTAGCGAAGCCGTCCTCCAGTTCCTTTGGTGCATCTAGGACACCATTCAATGGATCTCAAAGAAGAGATAATCCGCCAGCACCAAGGGTGCATTTTGCAAATAATATTTCCTCGCTGCCCAGAGGGGATATACCGAGAAGGGGTACTGGAAACGTAAGGAACTCCCGAGTCCCGTATCGCCCTTGCAGATACTGCCCAACGGAGCAGTGGCATTTTCATGCGGAATGCCCAAACAATCCCTATCGTAATATGAATACGGGAAACCAAGCGGGGGTCAGAGGCGATGGCCCAGGCCGAACTGTACCAGCCCCGCCTACCAGGCCCCAGTAGGCTCGAAGCGACCCTCGGGGAAGCTCCGAAGCAAGAAGTTTAAATTAAAAAACTTCGATGACCTTCCTGACCTTAATTACCTGTTTAAGGATCAAGAAGTCAACCTATCTCCCCACCGATTCACTCCATTAGAATCTATCAATCAAACTAGCGACGCTTTCCCTCTGCCTCGCATTAAGATTATAATTAATAATCGAGCGGTTAACGCTTTATTGGATACAGGTTCGACAAGGAATATTATCCAACCGAAATTTTTGAACGACATTGATCAACTTACAGCTCCCCAAACGTTTGTTATGGCTTGTGGCGATGGTTTAGTAGAATCCCTCGGGACTACGACCATAAATGTTAATGTACTAGATGTACCCTTTCGGACCACGTTTCAGGTCATTCAAAATTTAAACGAAGAGCTCATTTTGGGAGCCCCGTTTTTATATGCCCACAATGTCGTATTCGATTATCAACGTAAATGTGTCTACGTCGGCACTGAAGAGCGAATAACCGTCTTCTGGAATCAAGCGGCATATCAAGCAAGGAAGCAATGCCGGCTTCCCGAAGAACTGATCATCGGAAACGATAATTTAAAACCTCTATTCGAGGAATTCGCTGAATTGTTCACCGCGGTGCCTACCCAAGCTACCACGGTGACAACGAAACATAAAATAAAAGTTAAAGACGACCGCCCGTTTAATATCAAACCTTATCCTATGTCTCCTACTAAGAAAAAAGTTATGTACGATCAAATTGAAGAGATGCTGAAAGCCGGAGTTATAGAACCGAGTACCGCTCAGTACAGTTCGTCTCCCATTATAATAGAAAGGCCCGGCAAGAAGCCTCGTTTCTGCATTGATTATCGTCACTTAAATGAAGTAACGGAAGACGAAGCATCCGTCTTACCTAAGTGAAAAATGTGTGGTAGCCACGTCAAGCATAACCTATCTCGGGCATCAAATAAATGCCAACACCACTCAGCCGTTAGAAAAACACATATTACAGATACAAAATTATCCGGCCCCTACGACGAGGCGCCAGCTTCAGAGTTTCCTTGGCCTATGTAATTGGGTACGTGAATATATCCCTAATGTAGCAATAATTACTAAGCCCTTGACCCGACTACTCTCGAAAGACTGGCGCTTCAAGTGGAATCCGGAAGCCCAAGAAGCTTTTATTTTACTAAAAGAAGTATTGAATCAACCACTAGGACTACACCGGCCCGATTTTAACAAAATGTTCATTTTGCAAACCGATGCATCCCTGATAGGATTATCGGCCGTCCTTTATCAGCTAGGGGATAACGACCAGAAGCACATCATCTCTTATGCAAGCAATACGCTGTCTCCAACAGAGAGAAATTATCACATAAACGAGTTAGAATGCCTGAGCGTCGTTAACTATATAAAGAAATATAAAATTTATTTGGCAGACCATCCTTTCATCGTTAGAACTGACAACAGAGCGTTACTATGGCTGAATAAGCATAAAGATGAAAAGACCAAATTTACACGATGGTCGTTATTACTTCAAGAATATAGCTTCTCGATAGAGCATTGTCCTGGTAAAGAAAACATACTGGCGGACTATTTGAGCAGAAATCCTCAAGGCCCGAACGTCGAAGCAGACGACGAAGAGGAGAGAATGTATCCACCAAAATTCTCGTACAAGGAACGAATATCAGTGATTACCACATTGGAATTAAACGATCAGGTCAGAGAAGCGCAAACGCACTCCAGAGATATCCAAGACCAAATTGAACGATGGAATACTCTAGTGCGACAAACAGATAAAACCGAGGCAGAGGTGAAATTCGTCAATACACGACAAGTGATAGGCGGAACACTTTGGACGAGAGGCGAAAATGTCAAAGAAAAATTATACGTACCAAAACGTATGGTCATGAGAGTAATATCTCATTTTCACGACCGACCGGAAGTAGGTCACCCCGGCCGCGATGAAACTGTTAGAATCATCTCGGGCCGCTATTATTTTAATAATTTGTCGAGACTAGTTAACAAATATTTAAATGAGTGCATTATTTGTAATTCCGTAAAAAGCAGACAGTCACAACCGAAGGCTCCTCTCAGAAGCCATGCTCCATCACATCCGTTCGAAGTTCTAAGCGTCGATGTAATAGGACCGCTTCAGCGAACCAAAGATGCAGATAACCGATATATATTAATGGTAGAGGATGTATTTAGTAAGTGGGTCGAAGCCAAGGCGTTCACCCAAGTCAGTGGAAAAACAATAGCACAATTTATCGAAGAGGAACTAGTGGCGAGATATGGCGTTCCGAGGGTCATCATTTCCGACCAGGGAGGCCACTTCAATTCCGGCTTTTGCGATACGTTCTGTACACGTAACAATATTGAAAGATTCTTCACAGCAGCTTACCACCAACAGGCCAATCCAATAGAAAGGAGGGTGCAAGAAGCTAAGAAGATCTTAAAAACCTTATTATATGGTTCACCCAACGAGTGGGATCGACATGTTAGTCAGATGGCATATATCTTGAGAACAAGAAAAAACTCCGCTACGGGGCATACGCCCAGTTTCGTAGTACTCGGCTATGAATTACCGCAGATTGGTGATTGGAATATGTTCGCTTATAGACAAGAACGTCGTAATCAAGCGGACGTTCCCCGCCTTGAAAGAGTCAAGGAGATTCGTAGAAATCAAACAAATTACCAATGGCGTTACGCGCCCAAAGTGGCAGTAACGCCGGTCGTATATAAAGTGGGAGATATGGTAATGACTAAAAGGATCAGGAAGGATCATACCTTCACACCGTCGTGGAGTGGGCCACACAAGGTTTTACAGAGATTGTCCGATGAAGTTTACCTCATTCACAAGGGGGTAACTTCGACGAGATTACATGTCGATGCCATCAGGCCGGCACCTAAGGGAGATCCCGATGTTGAATTGGAATTGTCTGAAGAATCAGAAGATAGTCCGGATGAAACTCATCTTAGTGACGACGCTTCCTCATCAGACAATGAGATCGCGCCCAGGTCAGAGCGACGTAGCGATACCACACTAGTTCAAATCAATGTTCCCGCAGGTGCTCAAGATGAGCCGGATGTAATAAGTCGAGACCCCGATGATGCTCGAGATGAGCCAGACATAGAAGAGTCGCCTCTAGATATTTCCGAGGTCGACCACGGCTAATAGCCGTTTCCTCTTTTTTTTTTATATTTTTTCTCAAAATTCTAAGTAGCGATTTTGACCTATATGCGGTCGAATCGAAAATTTAAAGTCTACTCCATGAGCAGACATGGAAAGACGGCGAACCCGAAGCAAGAGCGCGATCCGGTAAGCCTAGCTTCTCAAGAGCGAGAGCCGCCAAGTTCGAGTAATGGACGTAGGCATAAGTACGAATCAGTACGAGTTTCGGAAGCTGTTTTTCTTATGCAAGAAGACAACTTCTATTTTAATCATTTTAAGTCAACAAAATTAACGTATACCCCAAATGGAAACTACGAATTTCAGAAGCCGTTTTTCGCTCAAGAAGACGCTTCAATTTTTTTTTTTTTTTTATACTTTTTTCGCAAGTCGTGATGACCGCACGAGTATCGTAAGCCGATTTAATCTACCTTACGAAGTAGAAACTACGAGACGAGTTTCAGAAGTCGTTCTTCACTCAAGAAGACGCTTCAATTTTTTTTTATACTTTTTTTCACAAAGTAGTGATGACCGCACGAGTATCGTAAGCCGATTCAATCTACCTTACGAAGAACCAATTTCTAACCATTATAAGTTAACAAAATTCATGTTAGAAAAATATTTCATTAAAAACAATACATTGTGTTTGTTAGTCGACGCGTCCCAGTCGACGACTTGCTAAAAAGTCAATCTAGTTGCAGAACTGCATTTTCCATGTGCAGAAATGGAAAGATGACCCAGCCTGTCGCAAGGGCGCGGCATGGTGAAGTCTGGAACTCAAAGGCGAGGACCGTCCAAGCTGCGGCATGGAGATATAGACAGCCTCTTCTAGAAAGATAGATAGATAGATAGATAGATAGATATATTTATTTTCAACAGATATACATATACATTATAAAAACAATATACATACATATTTGAAGAAGTACGTCAATCAAAAGAAAGTATAAAATAGAGACAGGTTGATATAAAATAGACAGTACAAATTACATACTACAATAGGTAATACAAATAACATATTAAAATAAATATTACAAATGACATACTAAGTAGAAAAAAATTCATTCAATGTATAGCAGTTTTTTTCTAACAGATATTTTTTAAGTTTTTTTTTGAAAATATAGTGGTTTGTCGATTCTCTTATTTCTTGCGGTAAGTGATTAAATAATTTGCAGCCATTATATTGAATACTTTTTTGGTATAAGGAGGTAGCATGGGTGTCAGGTTGAAGATCCAATTTATGGCGTGTGTTATGATCATGTAAGACAGCATTTTGTGAAAATATGGATCTGTTTTTAAAAACAAAGGAACAGACTTCATAAATATAAGTACCAACAACTGTTAGTATTTGAAGATGGCGAAAAGTATCTCTGCAAGAATCACGAAGGGCCGAAGTTAAGCAAGAGCGAGACCAGGGCGAAAAAGCGAGTGCAACGAATTAGTGAGAGTGGACGCTAATCAAAATTGTGCTTCGCTTCGCACCTCGACGCGGGTGTAATTAAGTTGAGAAAAATGTTGTATCAACTTGGCGTATTGTTTAAAAAATGTATTTATTTTTAAGTTAGATAGGCGAATCAGCCGTCTGCCCCAATTAAGGCCGTTATTTTTAAACATCTGTACCATAGGTCAGACCGTCAAATGAAGGCATACAGACATACAAGTGAATATGGAAATTAAAGGCAATCGATGAGTAGAAAAGATTCAACCAAAGGAGGGGAGTGTTGTAGAACTCTCCAAAATCGTCCTAAGTTGAAGACATAATCAAAATTCGACTTAGGCAAAAATTTCATTTAAAGACATTTTTGGGAGTCTGCAGAGGCGCAGATCAGTCCATAAGGACCGTTTTGGGTTCTATAAGGCGTTGGAAATGACCAGGTGAAAATTCGAAGAAACACCGAATTTTCACTTAGGAAAAATGTTTTTGGTTCAGAATATGAGAGTAAAAGTATATAATGACAAAGATTTATGAATAATATACTTTTTCAAAGGTACCATAAATTGGACTTTGAAAAATAATATTTTTGGAAGGGCGTCAAAATTTGGCCCAGGAATCGATTTATCGAAAGTACGCCAAAGTTTCACTTGCAGACTAATTTTTCAAAACTGCGTTGAAATTTGGCTTGAAGATCGATTTTTCAAAAGTATGCCAAAATTTCACCCGCAGATTAACTTTTCAAAAGTACCTTGAAATTTGGCTTGAAAATCGATTTTTCAAAAGTACGCCAAAATTTCACCCGCGGATTAACTTTTCAAAAGTACCTTGAAATTTGGCTTGAAAATCGATTTTTCAAAAGTACGCCAAAATTTCACCCGCAGATTAGTTTTTCAAAAGTACCTTGAAATTTGGCTTGAAAATCGATTTTTCAAAAGTACGCCAAAATTTCACCCGCAGATTAGTTTTTCAAAAGTACCTTGAAATTTGGCTCGAAAATCGATTTTTCAAAAGTACGCTAAAATTGGTCTTAAAATGGATTTTTCAAAAGTACCACAAAGTCAGTTTAAAAAGTACCACGAAAATATAATTTAAATTATTTTTTATTTTTTATTCCTCAACCAAAGACATTGACCTTTGAGGTACGGTCATTGAAAGCCCAATTCTAAAGTATGAGCATAAAATTTTAACGATGCACTGCATCCGAAAGGCAAAATAGAAGATTTTGTCAAAGCCGGCGTAGTGCCGATAAGCAAAAATTGATAAAAATCAATGCACATGTACAAGGCCGGTTTCTCGCATAGAAAGAGTTTGGATTGACCCAGCCGCTCGCAATTTGGTCGAGCGCGTTGAGTGGTCCAGACAAAGCAATGGTAGAAAAGCCAATAACAGGGCTTTTCAAATGACAAAGTTATAGAGGAAAACGCCTTGTGCATAAAAATCCAAAAATTCAATTTTGCCTAAAAGTCGCTCGAAGGTGAGACGCTGCCAAATCGATAATATTAATCGACTGTGATAAGGGTTAGTAAGTCGTGGACTGATCGAACGCCACTCAACTTATGCAGTAATAAGTCCTCTGAATGTGTTTGAGTACGTGAATCTCCACGATACAAGAACTTTAAAGCTAAGTAGTCTCTAGCGAAACTAAATTCATTTAGTAAAACTTTTTTAAGTTAATTTCAGTCAGCCTTAATTATTCATTTACCCAGAGTCTGAAATGATTCTAAAAGCTCGCATTTTGATTCTGAGAAGGTATATATGAATCTTTTCTACCTAATCGATCGTTAGCGTGAGCGCTCTCGCTTGTATGGTCTGAAAGTCACTACCTTGATTGGGGAAGGCACGATTCTTATCTTGAGAATTTTGTATAACCAATTCTGTTAAATAAACGGATTCTTTGAACTAATATTTCTTAATTGATCTTGAGGCCTGTTGACGGTCTATAATCCCTGGAACTTTCGTATAGAAAACCGGATGTGTCGAGTTAATTCGCATTAACGTTCGACCTTCTGGTTGCTTTACGGAGGTTTGATAGGGATTTTTTTATGCGTTTTTTGAGAAATATATTCCGTTATTAATGGACCAAAACGTGATTTTCGCGTACCAAAACTAATCCCTCCGCAGAGAAATTCTTCGGTTGGGATTTTTTTTATGCAAAAATTCAGGAAATTAAGAGGTGCCTAAACCCCTAACGAGGGAATTCGGGTCCAGAGAGAGCGTAGTTTCCGATCTGTGGTAGTGCAGCCTTGGTCCATTACTCGGCTACCGAAGTGCATCTTATCTCGAACCCGCCTGGGAGGTAGAAGAACGGGGTAATACGCGACTGGCGCCCCCTGAGAAATAAATTGGTGTCGCGTCATTTTGACGCCCGGTAGTGCGTTCTTCTACAATATCGTCTACAATACAACGCTTAACACGACTTAAGGAATATAGTTGTACAAAGGTCGTTAAAAAAATAATGTGACCTCATGATGACCTTGTAGGAAGATAGTTATACTAAAGTCATTAAAAAACGCGATAAGACTTTAATAGGAGCTTGATACGAGATAGGACCTGAAATTGAAGGGAGTCATAATGTAGATTGTATTGACTTTGAATACGACTTCCATATGACCAATAAATGAAAATATGGTGTCCAAAAATTGATAATAGTAACAGAAGTTATATCAATAGTCAATACGATCTCGATACGACCCATAGACATAAATAATACACTCCAAAAAGTGGCAGTCGTAATAGAGGTTCGTACGACCTCGATACGATTCATGAATAAAAATATTTTTTGCGCCATCAAACGTCAATGTTAGTTTGTTAGTAAAAGTATGAGAGTGAACGTCTCTTACTCTTATAAAATTTAAAGATGAATTTTACAAGAGATTGGCGTAAATATAAACAGTCAGGGACCTATAGAAGGGCAGTTAAAAGAAATATAGATAAAATATTCAGTGAAAATGTGGTTACACGAGAAATCTTTGACAGAAACTCGGTTGTTGGTCTAATTAAAAACAAACCAAATGAACCTGCCTGCCAATAAGTTGTTGTGAATGCTTTAGTTGACAGAGTGCGAAATGAGGCAGACAGTGCTGTTGTCGATTTTGTAACTAAAAATTATTCGCGAGGCACCACGTCCCGAAGTCGGTCGCAAATGTAGAACATAAAAATAAGACTGAAAGGTAGTTTAAAGCATGCAAAATGACAATATAGTCATATGAAACAACAATTGAGTCACGTGAAAGATTGAACACGCCATTGGGCAGTCGATCATTACTACTATATGGTGAATAAGACTCTATGTTCGTATGTAAAATATAAAACAACTTCAGAGTAATTTAAAAATAGTCTTATGTGTGCTTGGTAGTTTCACATACAAATTTATAACTATTAGGTCGAAAACAGTATCGGCCATAATTTCTGTTGGAATTTCAACCAAATTTGGCGTCCATCTTTGACAATCAAAAATATTAAAACTTAAAATTTAGTTTTCAGGCTTTTTAGATATAAATTTTGACTAGAAAATATGTTTTTTTTGATATTTTCTATTATTCTTTACAAATATGTATACATTCTAACCCTTTGAAACTAATATTTAAAAATCCTTTATTTTTTATGAATTCTCAAATTTTCTTTAATTTTCATTATTCTGAGGGCCAGTTGTATCTTTCGGGGTATCTTCGACACTTTTACAGTAAAAATTAATCCCCAGCAGTTTTGGCATCATAATATTGCTAAAAATCGATTTAAACATTTAACATTTTCTTAAATAACACGAATTTGTTCATACTTAGCAGTTTGATTGTTGATCTTTTATTTTCCGTATTGTTAACGAATGAATACAAGACATACGTATAGGTAAAATAATGTACAGTACATACTTACTCGTTACCTTCTTTTGTCGTGTTTGAACGAAATTCAAAAACACGCATGCGTACAAAATCAAACCATAGGTCATATTGAAATCATATCAGATTGTTATGACCTTTTAATGACTATATAACAACCTTTATGCAACAGCACCGACTTCTTTATGACATTAAGAAGTCTCTGAATTCACACGACCTAATACCCTTATAACGGTCTTATCCAATTGTCATATAAAAGTTGTATGAAAAGTCGTGACAACCCTTTCCAAACCGTCCAAATCTGGTCATAAAAGGGTTGTAACAAGGTCGTCACGTCTAAAAGTAAGTTGTATATTACATCGTAAAGACGTCGTTATGTTTTTTATAAGACTCAAAATGTTACTTGGGCCCCCTACCATTCAACGGAATAAGATGAAAATATAATCGTTCCAGATCTCGTTAAAATACATATGTTCAATAATAATAATTATTCTATTATCTTTTAGTTGACAGCTGCCACTGAAACTCACCTAAAAACGTACGATATCAGATCAGGAGATTTAGCATGGAATATAGATAGTGTTCATAGCCAGTTATTGCGAGATATGGACTATAATATGAACAAGCAGTATCATATAGCAACCTGTGGTGATGATGGATTTGTAAAAATATGGGATTTTAGGCAGACAAATCAGCCAGTTTATTCTAGAAGTGACCATTCTCATTGGTTAGTATATAATAATATAGAAATCATTTATTAATAAACAAATAATCTGACGTTGCCTGTAAAAGAAATGTTTTTAAGGATTTTGAATTTTTTTCTTTATTTTGCAAGCATCATCTATGTGTGTAGGGTTTGCAATCCCGAAACTGAAAATCCCGGGATCCCGGAAATATTTAGATACCTCAAATCCCGAGATCGTAGTAGATTGAATCCCGGGATTTTGGGATTGTAAAACAAGATGGAATAGTCTTTTAATGCTACGATATTTTAGTTAACTCCGGAATTGCGTTCAGAAGGCAATGATCGGTTTAAAATGCCACTTTGATACTGGATTCGGAATATAAACTTTGGTGATTTGGTTAAACTATTGGAACCACTTAAAGTCACAGTGATGCGAATTTATTTATCAGATATTTCTTTAAATTTCATGTTAAAGCAAATTATACAAGTTATACCTATACTTGCACAATTTCAGTGAGCAAAAATTGGATGCACTATTCCAGGTTCCCAAAAAAATGTCATTAGGGAAATATTATAGAATCTTATAAAACATTTCCAAAAAATTCCAGGGGTAACTGATGAAGAAGACTATGAAGAAGATAAAATTCTCCTCACAGCACAGAAAAGTCATTGGAAAACATTTTTAACAAAATGTTAGAAGACACAATGCAATCAATTCGAATATGCCCTGAAACCGATTTGATATCATCAAATTAAAAAAAAAAGAGCTGACACTTTTCAAATATGAAGGCAATGGATATGTACCTTCAGCTGGCATATATGACCATCTGATAACGATACCGCCAACTAATGTTGAAAAAAAAACTTTTTTAAAACTTTAAACTTTTATTATTAATTATGAATGAAAAAAATTAAATTAACTGTCTTAAAAGCTTGTCACGCGAGAAGTTCATACAAGCATTAACTTTCTTTGACAAAGATTGTAAGTATCAAGCAAGTATTTTTTTTTTCAATTCATGCGACCAGCTTTTAAGACAATTTTATTTTTTTCGTTTTAGTACACCTAAATAATAATAAGAGCTTGTTCTTAAAAAGTTTTTTTTTACATATAATTTCATTTTAAAATTTTTAATTACGGCTTAATTATTAGTTTTATATTCATTGCATCGCTTAGTCCTTACTTAAAAGTACCGAATCCTCCGGCATTTCTTTGAATGCAACGTCTGAGTGCATATACTATCCAATCAAATTATAATTAAAAAAAACTAAAAAACATACTTTTTGGTACCATATTATTGTACTGTTACCAGAACTACACGTGAATGCAAAATCTCAGCTCAATTGGACGTCGTTAAGTGGTTCGAAATTGAATTGCAAGGTTTGATTGACCTAAACATATTAACATACAAATGGCAAGTTAAATAAAATCTTGTAAATATGTTTTCCACAACTAGTACCATTTGTACGAAAATTACTTCTTACGCTACTATTTTTTCAATTCCTAATCCCGAAATCCTGGGATTCCCCGGATCGTGCAAATTTTATCCCGAAATCCCGGGATTGTATTATGACTCCGGGAATGCAAACTCTATATGTGTGTCTTTAACTCATTGGGAAATTGGTTTTCTTCCGGATAAAAATACTTTCTGCTTTAGACAGTGTGTCCCACTTTTCACGGTAACGTTTTCATAGCTCAGTTATTAGTCATCCAATTTCACATGTTAGGCATTTTTTCACTGAAAAACTAATGCAATATTATTAATCAGCATGCTTTAAAGTCCCTGTATCCAAAATTTAACGACATGTTGATTTAGGGTTTTCGAATTATGGCCTCTTTCATTTTTTAAATATTAAATAATGAATAACTTGGAAACAAATTGTTTTTCGAAAAAAAGTAATTCCTTATTTTCTATTTAAAATAATATTACACCACCCATCACATACCCATACTGTCATCGATACTTTGAAATTCGGCAGTTCTTAATACCCCAATAATTTACAGGGCTGGTGGTTCAAAATTTTTGGTAATTTTTCAATTACCTATGAAATTTGAAAGTATCGTAGAAAAAGTGAATTTAAATAGAAAATGAAGGATAACTTGTTTTGAAAAGCAATTCGTTTCTAAGTTATTAACTATTTAATATTTGAAAAATGTAATTTTGAGGGGGCTGTAATTCGAAAAGCATAAATCAAAGTGTCGTTCAATTGTGGACATAGAGGTTCCAAAGTATGCTCGTCAATAATATTGCATTAGTATTTCAGTAAAAAAATTCCTAGTATGACTTTCTTTCTTAATAAAAATGCATGCTAATGACTGAAATAAGTTTTGTATTACTCAAAAAAGATGTAATAACGACTTTTGATATCAGTTCAAATTTGGTTGAAATTGAATGACTAATAATTGAGCTACGAAGGTGTTACCGTGAAAAGTGGGAGTGTGTCCCACTTTTCACGGTAACACCTTCTTATGTTAGTTTAAAAAAATGACCTGATTTCGAACAGGGCAATAGGTTTTTCTGAGAAAAATTGTTCTATATGATGACTTTATGAACCCCTTAAAAATTCACCCAAATCCGAGTTTCACAACACTGAAATTTTTGAGCATAAAGGCAGAAAAGTAGTGTTCAAATTCAAAATGTCGTATCTCTATAAGGACTGATGCCACTCGATTTTTTTCTCAAACTGTTTGTTGAGATATCCTCATTATTTTTAGTCAACATGATTTTCTTCATCTGGATAACACGTATCCTTGAAATAGGAAATTTTGGTGAAAAACGTAGTTTTTTTATTTTTCTGTTTATCATTAAACTCGCTTTTCTCGTTAACTGCTAAAAAATCGAAATTTTGATCAAAATGAAATTTTCCAGAAAGGTGCATTATGATAGGGTATAGTTGCACGGATAAGCTACAGCAACCCTTTAAAGTGACCCGGCCGACCTTCCTGTCTATTTACTGTGCTGCTTTACACATTCTCCATGGGCGCTTTGCCGCTCTTCCTTCGTTTCAGTTTTCTCGTGATTATTATAGATGAAACACTAACTAATATATGATTCAAATATATCGAGCCCTCTTTTTTTGCTCTCTTGCTATTGAAATATTCCTAGTTTATATGCATGAGGGCTCAATATGTTTAAATTGTATATTAGTTACACTTGAAAACTTTATTGCAGCCAGTAGTGCTTTGTGCCCTCCCTCCTTTCAAAATAAAATCACACGACAGATGTCCATGACGTTCAAAGTAGTTATCTTGCCTCTTATAGTGTCATTATATTTTGCCAGCTTTGGTCGCTGTGTTTTTGTCAGTCTTTGGTCCACAAGGTAGCGTCAGGAAATATTTTTGGGGCATTGACTCCCCAGCTGTCTGTGGAACTCCAAACTCTAACTACATGTTTCTAGCGATAATAGTTCCGGGAATAAGTCACTGTAACAGATAGACAGACAGACAGACAGACATACAAACGAGTCATCCATTTATCACTTTCGAAAAATTGATTCGTTCTCTCTTTAAACACTAAACGTGAAAGGAAAAGTGAAAGGAAATTTTATTTGGCCTTGTATTTTTATAAATATAATATCATAATATAATATACCTAATACTTATATAATACAATAAAATTTGACCTTGTTAACCCATTCACGCATAATGGCTTTGATAAACTGATGGTATTATCTATCAAGAATTAAAAAAATATTTTTGTTTTTTTAGGGTATGGTGTGTACGATTTAACCACTTTCATGATCAGTTAATATTAACTGCTAGTTCCGATGCCAGAGTACTCATTTCCAGTGCTGCTAGTGTTAGCTCTGAAAATAATAATGAAACATGTATTGCTGATGAAAACGATGGCCTGGAGACTAAACAAATGTAAGATATTTGTTTATGTTATGTAGTGGATTTAGATTCAACATTTGATTTATTTTTAGATAATATTAACTATTATTTTGAATTAGCTTTTTCTCTAAAGAAAAAAATGTATATCAATCTAATAACAAAAACTGGCTGACAAAAGGTATACGTGTATCAGCTCAAAATCTAAAGAACCTATATATCCTAACCCTACAAGGAGATGAGGAAATAAAAAATTATTATAAGAAATATAAATCAGTTTACAGACAAGTTATTAACAAAGCGAAAAAAATGTATAACACTACCATGATTACCAATGCTCAAAATAAATCAAAAGCTGCTTGGGAAATTTTAAATAAAAATAAAAAAAATTGCCATGAAAACAATAACGAAATCAAACTTGATGTCAGTAATGTTACATTAAATGATAACAGAGAGGTAGCTAATCAGTTCAATAAATACTTTAACTCAAGTCCGAGTAACTTAATTCAAAATTTAGATATGGATATAAAGCAGTTTAATATTAATATCAGAAATAACAATACCTTCTTTTTTGGACCAGTATCTGAGTTAGATGTTGAAGAAGTAATTGCAGGCTTAAAAAACTCAAATGCCTCAGGTGATGACAATATTACAAACAATTTATTAAAAAAATGTAAGGATTTAATCAGTAAACCACTCGCTTTCTTAATTAATAGGTCATTAAATGAAGATATCTTCCCGAATAAACTGAAATTAGCCAAAATAATACCGACCTACAAATCTGGTAATAAGAGTAAATTGGAAAACTATAGACCCATCTCTATTTTAAGTCCTTTTGCTAAAATTTTTGAAAAAATTGTTGCGAAAAGGATAATAACCTTTTTTGATAAATATAAATTATTTAATGGAAAACAGTTTGGGTTTCGTAAAGGTGTATCTACAACAACACCCATTTTAAATTTTCTAAATCTACTCTATAAGAACTTAGATCAACACCATAAATGCGTTGGCATCTTTTTGGATCTAAGCAAAGCTTTTGATTTGGTGAACCATGAAATACTTATTAATAAGTTAGAATACCACGGTATTAGAGGTAAGACGTGTTAGAGTGGTGTAAAAGTTACTTAAATAACAGAAGGCATTATGTATATGTGAACAACTGCAAGTCTGATCATTTCGAAACCAAGACAGGTGTGCCCCAAGTTTCTATCCTTGGACCACTTCTATATATAATATATGTAAATGATTTCTGTATTAATAACTCTGTAATGTATGCTGATGATACATCTCTTTTAATCTGTCAACCTAAAGTAGAGGACGTAACTAGAAATGCTAACATACAACTGCAAGAAGCTCATGACTGGTACAAAAGTAACAAATTAGTATTGAATATAAAAAAATCTAGCTTTCTGAGATTCAATGTTTCTAATAAGAAAGTTGACAATAGTCTGCTAATAAAAACGGAGGCTGTATCATTGGAACAAAAGAATAATATAAAATTTCTGGGGTTATGGGTATCGAATGACTGCTCTTGGCATTCACATGTGAAATCTGTGTGCAACAAGGTTGCTTCAGTGTGTTACTGTATAAATCAATTACGTAAACTTGTAGAGCAGCCTGTACTCTTAATGTATTATTATGCCCACTTCCACTCCGTGATCTCATACAGTGTTATTGCCTGGGGTGGATCCCCTGAAAGCGAGAGAGTATTTAAAATGCAAAAAAGAACAATCAGACACATTGTAGGAGTGAATCCAAGAACCAGCTGCAAACCGCTCTTTATGGAGTTAGGCATTCTAACGTTACCTTGCATATATATACTACAGTTATTAACATATGCAAAAGCTGAATTTAATAGGCTGAATCAATTAAGTATGAACCATAATTATAATACAAGAAATAATCTAATATTAGAAGTTCCCCAACATAATCTATCTCTATTTGAAAAAAGCCCTGAATATCTTGCTATCAAAGTATATAACAAGTTGCCTAATGGCTATAAAAATTTAAATGATAAAGTATTTAAACAACAAATAAAAAGATTATTGACTGAAAAATGTTATTATGAACGTCATTTTTCGAATTTTCATGTATTTTTTGTACAAAAAATGTAGTACATTATTTATTGTGAAAAACTGCCTGTAACTCGGAAAATTAGCAAGTTACAAAAAAATTCCAAGAGACGAAAAATGTTTAGAAGGCCTCGATGCATACGTCTGAATTTTTGCAAATTTTTAAATTACTTATTTTTAAAGCGTTACTTACAATTTCAAAGAAAGTAGTTTTTCATGTTTTTCCGGAATAACTCGGTGAAAACGCACTTTACAGACAAGTTGCAAATAAAAAAAAGTCTTGTATTTCGATAACATATTCACTTGAATTTAAAAAAATTTTTTTTTCAACTTTTACATTTCCCCACCCCCACTTTTGGAATTTTCGAAGGGCCCTATCTCCAAAAATATGCATTTTTCCGAAAAATTCACAAAAGTACAAACATCTTATTTTCGGCCAAAAAAGGTAAATTTATCGTTTCTCTTTCATTTTTGACCTAATTCTACAAGTTACGGAACACATGTGTTTTCTACCTCTTCCCATCATTTCCTACTCTGATCTTTTTTCAACTCTTTTATTAACGTCATTACATACACATTGCACAAGGTTTCATCAAAATCCATTCATTAGCACTCAAATAGAGGTGAAACCCCCGTTTACTGGACTATATGCTAACAGCAAATAAACAAAGCAAACGACGCACATAGGGGTATTTAAACGATTTACGCGGTCATAAGTCAATTTTTCAAAATGGAATAGCGTAAAAAGCAAACGGCTAGTTGGGACAGGAGACTAGTCCGAGAATAATACCCGACCCCTTCCACTTCTCTGCCGTGCACTCCGCCTATACAGGGTAAGTCGGATTGCGATCGTCTTGGTTGGTGTATGTGTCTGTTTTCGGCGTTTGTGTGAATTCATAAATATTAACAGTGAATATTTTTAATTCTACTTTTATCTCGGAAGTGATAGTGATGGGTTTTGATATGGCAGGTAAAAATGCACTAACTATAATATAATTTCGATTATTTTTATAATTTTAAGGTTAGGTTTTAGTATTTGTTATACTTCCAAGTTAGATCCAGCTGTACTCTTTAATACAGTCGAAAGTTTGAAGTCTTTAGCAGTGACTAATCAAAAAATTAGCCGCGGAAAAGAGCGGATAAGTGCTATTAGGGTAGATTCATTAAAAAAAAATGGTATATAAAGTCTTATGCATTTTAAAAGAATGTATTTTTGTTTTAGGTTCACAAGGTCCCTCGGGAGTAAGATGTATGACTCGAAAACACTTGTTCGAACGTGAATATGAAAATATTTTGTCTGACGAATGTTAGCATTTTTTTTGTTACTTTTTTACATTAAATACGCCTGAACCAAACACTAAGAGCTTTGTTTTATTCAGTAATATTGTTTAGAACAGATAAAGACCAAGAAATATTTTTGGCCGCGTAGATCATTCAAATACCCGTATGTGCGACGCCCGTCGATTATTCCTTTATCTAACTGCGCATGCTCTCACACCTGACGTGACGATGGGCGCGAATTCAAAATTTCTTAATTTAAATAATTAATTTCACTATTAAAATTACTTTAGATTGTAAAATAAAAAAATACGGGTCAAATAAAATTTAATAAAGTACTTGAAAATACAATTTTTAAAAAATGGTCAATGACCGTATTAGGTAAAATTCAGTGTGTTTTTTAATATCAATATTGTGAATGATTTAATTATAGATTTATGTAATAACTGTGAAACCATGTAAATATAGTAAAACTAACGTCACATCTCAGGCGAGCGATATGCAACACTTAATATATTGGAACTAATATATACATAAATATACTTTAGTTTGTTAGTAAGGATAAGTATTATAGGTGCTTTATTGTTATACTCAAACTTGTTATTGGTGTAATTTTTTTTTATCAGTTGTCTGAGATTTCTTTTATCTCTCCCATTGTTGAATGTTCCAGGGCTCACATTGAAAACCTGGGAAATCCAAAAATTTTTCAAAATATTCATAAGTCAGAAAATATAATTTTAAAACCTGAAAAATATAGCTAAGTAGGTCAGTTTATTTTCTTCTAGGAAATTATACATTATGGTTCAACTTTATACAACTTTTTAACCTGAATTGAATCTCATTAGTGGATTTATTTTTGTCAACTCATAAGAGGCTAATATGGAGACTAGTCATAAGATTCATGATTTGTGGTGTCTGCTCGTGTCAACTGTCAATAAGGATTAAGTGATTTTGATACTTATTCGACACTGTTTGAATGAGGCCAGAGAACGAAGTGGTTTGAACCACTTGCATGTGCTAAATAGTTGTGTTTTACTGAATATTACGTTTTGCGTATTGCTGCCATTGCCGATGCTATAAGAGAATTAAAAAATTTGCCATTTTGAATTTTTGGAGAAAATCGTTTTTCTTTGACGTTCAATTGTTTGTTTCTTAGCGGCTTTTCCTCGAACAAAACTACATCACAATGTCATTTGAATCCTAAATTAATCTCAAAAACTATCAAGAAAATCAAGCAAACTGAGACATCTCGTACATTTTAATGTTATGCGCTTAATATAAAATGTGGAAAACCTGAAAGAAGTGAATTTTGTGGCTTATTAGGAGTTCACTGTTTGCACTTGCAATATTCAGCCCTACGATGGAATGCTTATGTTATTCATAACACCCATGTTACCGTCGTCTACCTTTCCCACCATTACAGACTTTCTCGTAAGCTTAACCTATCAGATTTATGGTATTACTATCATAAACGTTCCATCATAGGGCTGATTGTTTCTTCATTCTTTTTAGTATTACTATAGCCTTAGACTTACTTACTTCGTGACATTTATTTCTGTAGACAGGTTTTCCAATAAATTATCGGAAACGAAAAGGACCCCTGAACAAAACCGACGAAAATGGTGTTTCGGTGAAATCGGTTGAAACTTTGCTATTTTGTAGTTCGTCATTTTTGAGATACAGCTTGTCAAAGTTAGGAAATTTCCGTAATTTTAGACATTTAAGAATTTTTTACTCTCACACTATTAACTTTAGCAACAAATTGCAAGGATCGAAATATTTTTGTTCAAGTCCAATAAAGCTGAAGAATTTTTTATCAACTTTTAGGTTGATTACTTAACCTAAAAGTTGATAAAAAATTCTGAAAAAAATTCTTGAGTTTTATTGGACTTGAATAAAAATATTTCAACCCTAGCAATTTTTTGCTAAAGATAATAGTTTAAGGTACTTGTATACTGATAAGAGCGAATCTAGCGGTGGATTTAATAAATTAAAGCGCGAGAGAGATAGAGTTAAAGGATTTGGCAATACTGTATTAAATACGATTGTCATTACTGTCATATACTAATCTGCTACAATTAATCTGGCTATATTTCGCTCGTGTCGAGCCGAATTTTCCAACTTCGATATGCAATTCACGATGAGGTTTAACTGGAAGTCTTCCTCTTTACGTCACGACATCATACCGCCGTCCCGCTGGTATTTTTAAAAAAATATGAACGTGTCAAGATCGCATGTTTTTGTAATTTTTTCGTCTCCGAAATGCCAGCTGTTTTTTACTATTTCTTGCAGATATGTCCGAAATGTTAAGAGCTAGCTCGAAATAAAAAATTAGGTCAAACAAGTATTTTTCACTGCGAATCCTTTGCTACCATCAGAATTTTAACTTTTCTCTTCGTTACGGAGATATTTACTGAAATGTCGACGATCTAGGGCAAGAAAACGCAAATTTTGTGCTTCAAAAGTCGTCAACTTCTTAATCTTGACTCCTACGCCAAAAGACTATTCTAGCTAATTTAAATAGAATTAAATTTGCTAAAACTCTTTTTCTATTTTTTGGATTTCGGCAAAAATTGGAGAATTAGAGGGGGCGGAAATTGATACTTTTCTTTCTTCTGTAAAATTTCGCCATTTTGTCACCGTAATTAATCGTTAATTAAATAAAATCGATCTCATATACGATGTCCACTTAATATCATGTATTACCTCTAGATACTTTATTAATTTCGGCCCTTCAAAACAAAGATTTCTGACAAAATTGTTTTTTTAAGATTTACATGCATTTTCTAGGAAAACGTGAAATTTTCTCCATTTACTCGAATATCTTGATATTCATCGATTTTTCAGAAAAAATTGTAGGCAACAAATTTAAAGAGCATTTATACTAATTTTTAATCTTGTACTTTTTAAAAATTTAAATATTCACACCATCTTCTTAATATACAACGTTGCCAATCAATTTCAACAGCTGTTTCATTTACACAAATGTTGGTCCTAAAATTGATTAACGTTCTAATATCTTTTATACTAGACGGACGATTTTTTCAGGGTTTTAACAGAGTGTTAATAAGTAACTACTTAATGTTATATTAGTTTTTGAAGCATATTTCTCAAAAATTGTGGTAATAAGAGCGAAAATTAACTTGAGCCGATCTCTATGTCAAATAAGGCATCTTTGCCTAAAAAAAGTCAAACTTTCCGAATCAATTACTCCGAAACTAAACGGACAATTTTATTTTTGTTAAAAATTCAAGTGTAAAATCACTTTATTTATTAATATACCAAATTACATTTAAAACTGTAAAAATTCATTTTAGTATACAAGTACCTTAAGAGTAAAAAATTCTTGAATGTCTAAAATGACAGAAATTACATAACTTTGACAAGCTGTATCTCAAAAACTGTCCAAAGGATCGGTTCGATGTGATAAGAACTTTTGATCAGCATGACTTGAACTACAAAATAGGAAAGTTTCAACCAATTCCACCGAAACACCATATTCATCGGGGTCCTTCGTACGTTTCATTCTTTGTACAATTTTATTTATTTATGTTTATTTATTTTTCTTTTATTTTACATTGGCGCAATTACTAATTTCAGGTTATCAGATGGACCATTGCAATGGTGTGAACATGAGGATAGCGTTTATTGTGCAGAGTGGTCACCAGCAGAGCCATGGGTCTTTGCATCTCTTAGTTACGATGGCAGATTGCTTATTTCTCGAGTCAAAAAGTCTTTAAAGTATCAAATTATGTTATAAGTTAATGTCATATTAAATATATTTTAATACTTGTTCCATTTTTATACATATTTTTTAAGCCAATGTTGTTAGTATTGTTTTAAGATTATACCTGTAATTTATTTATATTAATGTAGTGTGCTGTACGATTTTAGTACATTAAATGTTTGAAAATCAAAATAAAATTATTTATGACAAAGGTAAAATGCGAGGGGTATTCTGCAGGGGAATTTTGGTGTACAAGTTCCAGAAGTCAGTAGGAATTACAGGGAATTAGCAGTAAGGTAAAAGACCCAATTATCGTCACTAACCCAATTATCGTCAGTTCTTACATGTTTTGGTGGAAAATAAGAAATTAGGAATTCGTTCATGTACAACGGAAATTAAAGATATTTTTTTATACATTTGGAAATGTTTTTAAACAACTCTTTTAACCCTTCGCATCTTAGATTTTTTATTAGAAACAGTGTTTCAGTGGGGTGTTAGACTCTTTACCGATAGCCCCCTTTAAATTCTAAGGTAAGAGGAGGGTACAGGCTACCTATATTTTTTATTGTTGAGCTTATTTTTCAATCCTTAGTTTCTGGGAATATATTTTCTAATTCATAAAGGATGTTATTTTTGTTATTTAACCATATGATATTATTTTTTTATAATTTTAACAGCAAAAAAATAGGTGACGATATTAGGGAAAGCCACAAGAGAGATTACCCAGATAAAAGGGTTTTTACATGAAATTTTCAGTTCAATAAAAAATATATTGATATTGTCATTATGAAGCTCTTTTATTTTTTAACAGCTATACAAAGGTATAAAATTTTCGGTACCTAATTATCGTCACCCACTTTTCTGAATAGTTTGGCTACAAAAAAAATATTTCAAAGGGTGACGATATTATGGGCTATCTATGACGATAATATGATAGCTGGAAAAAACACTACTTAATGAAAATATTGAACGAAAAATTAAGCAAGGTTCTTGTCATTTTACTTAAAAATAAGAAAAATAGCATCAAAAACAAGTGAAGAAGATAAATTAAAAATAAATAATAAAGTTAATATTAATAATTACAATATAAATAACAATCCTCTTTAACATTGAAGGCCTAAAGTGACCTTGTGCGAGACACTTCGAGACAAGAGACAGCTACTGAATATACTAGTATACTAGGACAAATTTATTTTCCATAAAAAATCTCAGTACTGCGATTGAAATTCGGAATTTAGGATGAGAGTTAAGCATGCAGTCATACTGTCATATTAAAATTGGGTATTCTGCCGTCAAATATGAAAATATGGATTGCTTGGACTATTAATAAATTTAATATGTAGAGACTACAGTGTTAAGAAAATTACATAAGGTGGAATGAATTGACAATGTCGTCTATAGGAAATTATTGGAGAATATGAAGAAAGTGATGCTGGAAAGAAGGCTATTAATAGGAAATAATATGTGTAGAAGTAATCGATATGCCAATGAAAGAGAATATGTGTTTCTGTTTAAAAAAAAATTTACGTACACAATCCATTCGTTTATAGATATAATTTGATTTATTTCTTGTTCATTTTATAACTATTCTAACTTGTTATAAATTTTAAATGCTTTAGTTTTAAAATATTTTAAATAAAATTTCTGATATCAACTAAGACTGTGACGATATTTGGGACATATATATATATATATATATATATATATATATATATATATATATATATATATATATATATATGACGATATATAGAGCGTCAAGTGACGATTATTAGGACTATCGACTTTTATTCCCTACTGCACTAAAAATATAAAACAACGTTCTTTTCCTGTTAAAAATATCTTATTACTCTCATTTAAAAATAATTCAAGCATCAGAACATTAAATAGCTATATTAATTTTGAGTTTTCATTACAGAATTATTAAAGTCGAAAGTTAAACTTTTGCTTAACATGACGATAATTGGTACATTTACCTTAATTAGTGAAAATTAGTAGGAAATTAGTTTGGAATTAGCAGGAATTATTAGGGAATTAGCGGGGAATTAGTAGGCAATAAGGTGTGGAATTAATACGCGGCGCGCACAACTTGAGACGTAACAACATGCACCGAGACGTGCGCGCTCTATAGCTCTATCATATACAGATTCGGCAAATCTAGTTTTATTTATGCACGAGTTCAACGAGTGCAAGAAAGAAAACAGAGAAATTAGAAAAAGCATGATGGATATTACCCCAGTACAATGTGCTCGCGGCTAGAAGTGATGCCGTACGTTGACACTCGACGAGGAGATACAAATAAGATTTCACGAAGTGTGGAGTGTGCTGGGGGCAGTGTATCCGTTATTCTTTTCCTAATTTCCCTGCTTTCTCTCTTGCACTTTTTTATCTCAGGATATATAAAAAACTAAATTTGCCGAGTCTGTATGTGATTTGCACGTGCACCAATTTCGCCATTGTTAGTAAAACTAAACAAAACAATGTTATAAACAGTGACTGCAGTGAGCAGAGCTTAATTAAATCAAATCATGGTAAGTTAATACACTGATTTATTTACCCATCTCACAGTTAGGCCGTGAGGAGAATCCATTCCAGCAATTCAAAAATTATAAACAATCACAACCCGATAAAATTCAATTAGGAACTATTTGTGGATTGCAAAAAATCGGAAAAAATCCTGTCACTGAAATTCTGGGGATATCTTCTCAAAAGTAAAAGAAATAGTTATACAAGAAGAATAATTCATTTGCTTCATTTGTTCATTTAACAAATGAACTTACAAGAAATAGGTCTTTTTTAAAATATCTCAAAAAATATTGCTTTTAGCGAAAAATAACACGAAAATTTTTAAAAAACTTATTACCAAAATTGTTAGATCACTTAGTAACAAAAAATTTATCATGGGATTGTAAAAACATAATTGTAAACCAACATGGTTTTTCGCGGGTAAATCTACAGGCACAACTTAGTTATATACAATCATTTTATTATTAACTCCTTGGAACATAAAGTTCAGGTTCACTCTGTCTATACTGACTTTTCTAAAGCGTTTGACAGAGTCAACCGTGATCTTCTTATCGCAAAATTAGAAAGGTTAGGTGTCAGTGGCAATGTATTGAAATGGATTAGGCAATCCAACGACCTGTCAAAATTATTTTTCAATATGGCGCTGAGGGCAAACATGGGGTTTATTTTAATTAACTCGCGGAAACGTAGCCAAGGCAACCAAAAAAAAACTCATTTAACGAATGAAAATAAAGGATTGCCGGATGTTTGCCCTCAGCGCCATGTTGGAAGTCACGTGGTTTGGATCGCCTAATTGGCAGTTTTCTGACTGATCGGTCACAGTGTATAAAATATGGAAGTTTTCTGTCATCGTCGATTACTGTAACATCAGAGGTTCTTCAAGGCTCTCATATTGGTCCCCTTTTATTTAATCTCTTTGTGAACAATATAGGTTCTGTAATAAAAAATAGTAATTTCTGAATGTTTGCAGATGACTTAAAAGTGTTCAGAGTAATTGAAAATCCTTCTGATGCTGCATTGTTGCAAAGTGATTTGGATGGTTTGTCCCGTTGGTGTGACGTTAATGTCCTGCACTTAAATGTGAATAAATGTTACAAGAATACATTTGCAAGAATAAACTCACCTTACATTTATCCTTACGAGATTAATAATGAAGTGTTGCGCGAGACTAATCATGTAAAAGATCTGTGAATTAATCTTGACAATAAGTTGTCCTATAACATTCATATACATGAAATAATATCAAAGCCATTGAAAATGTTGGGGTTCATTCAAAGATCTGGATCAGATTTTTCGTCGACAGTAAAATTATTATACTGCTCATTGGTACGTTCAATATTAGAATATTGCTCTATAATCTGATGTGCCAGTTATAATATCCACATTAACAATATTGAAGCTGTCCAAAAGAGATTTCTAAGATTCTGTGCATTTAAGATGGGATACTTGAGAGATGAATATGATTATAATGATATTCTTGCTAGGCTTAATATTAATACATTGGAACATAGAAGGTTAGAGGCTGATATGTGCTTTCTGCGGATGGAGTAAAAAAATATTTTGAGGTTTCTGGTTCCTGTACATGCACCAAATAACATTTTTTCATCCCCTTTAATAAGGAGGTGGGGGTGGCTAATGCCAAAATTTTTTTTGAGACCTCAGGCTTCTCTTGTATATACTAAATGCCAATTTCATGGACTCTTATCTGCTTGATTTAAACATTTACCCCAAATTTACCCCAATTTACCCCCCAACCCTTCGACGGAACAAGATGAAAATATAATCTAGTTCTAGATCTCGTTAAAGTACATATGTGTACCAAATTTCAAGTCAATATCTTAAACGGTTCCAGAGTAAACGTGCGCACAAAAAAAAGTTACAGACAGACAGACAGAAATTTTTTTTTCGCTCAAACTTAAAATCTCGACGTTTCATGACATTTTAAGCCTATTTGGACAATAAAAATTTTTAAATTTTTTTTTGTCGTTACTATACTTCCACTGGACGTGGAAGTAAATTATTAAATATTTCTAATCCTTTTGAAGTGGCAGGCAATTAGTTTATCTTCATTTTGTCAGCTTTTATGGCAGTTTAAATTATGGCACAATGTCTACGCAAATTGCGATTTTCACGTAGATTGATAAGAATTCTTAAAAAGATATTCATGGTTTTATTTGCTCATTTTGTCCGAAAATGGTACATTTTTAATCACTTCCAAAAGAAACACGACATTTTTTGCTGTTAAACTATTGGTTTTACAGAAAAATGTCAAAGGAGATGAAATATAGTTAATAAAATTCCCTTTATTATTTATACTCTTTGCAAATATGAAAACGAAAAGTATATTATTGCAATTTGATCGGCACCTTTTTAAAACAGAAAATACTGCTTGAAAAGAAAAAATGTTTATATCATTGTGTTAGTGATCTAATTCTGAACATCTTTCATAGTGTCCGTCCGTTTGTCTGCCCATCCGTCACGTATTATTAGGGATGGGATGGATATCCGGTCCGGCTACTGCATCTGGCCTATCCGGCTTCCAAACTGGATATTTGGCTCCGGCCGGATATGAAAAAATATCCGGTCAACATCCGGACAAAATAAAAACTGTCCAAAATGAATGAAACTTAAATGTTATTTATTAATTGTCAGGTATATATCAAAATATTTATAAAATTAACAATGAACTAGAAACTACAATTAAAATAAATAACAAATATAAAAAAATAAGTCTTAAATTCTTCAATAGCCTTACTTACCGATAGTAACAAAACATCAAAACACAACATAAATTCTTAATACATAATAAATGATATTCAAATTTAAAATCGAATTCTTTGGTCCTAATAGACTAGTAGGTAAGTATGGTATAAATACTAAATAGTAATAAAATAATGAAAACTAAAACAAAACTTTCATGATTTGAACTGTAAGTGACAAGATGGGGTTAATGTTAATATTAATAACTAATAACGATAATTAACTTCTTAATGGTAAGTTATGGTGAACAAACATTAAAGTTTCACCATTTGCGGAGTTCTACCTATTATGGTCGCTAGTAAATATATTACCTGCTTCAGAAAATAATCTTTCGCTATATACACTAGCACTTGGAGAACACAGGTTTTCATTAACTTTTGAAGCGTGGGGAGTTGTCCACCATATTGACTCCACCATAGCACTGGATCACTCTTTCTATCAATAAATATGACTCAACTTCTTTAGAATGTGAATTTGATGATAGAGAAACATTTCTTTTTGTTTTGGTTGTTTTGGGCTTTTCGATAATTTTATTGTAACAGTCCCAAATCGTAGATCTTGTTAAGTTTTGCAACTTTTGCAAGCTGATCATCTTCGTCATCACATGATATTAATAAATACAAAAACACCATAACTGTGGATAGAACCAAGTACACACATATAAATATTTATTATTAATTATTATTAGTTCTGTTCTCGTGTACCATGCACATTTCGTGTAATTACAATTACTTGCATCAATGTGCAAGATTGGCAGGACAGGACAATACGGGTGCGACTTAAATTTAATTGTAAATCTCGCGGCCTGCCGTAAATAAAGCGACTGCTTGAAAAGGCAAGATATCCGGACCGGATTTTGAAGTGGCCGGATATACTGTATCCAGTTATCCGGCCAAAAGCACATCCGTCCCATCTCTAATTAATATTATCCACTGTCGATCAATCCGTGAGAAGCAAAAATCCCTACCTTATACATTTTTCGACTGCCGAATTGACGGGTTTTCAGACCCAGGTTACATTTGTTAGTTTGATCGAGACAACGAGAACTTTTCACTTTTCTCCATGTATTTGGTGCGGGATCCTTTGTAAATCTGCGACAAATAAATACTCATCATTTCTAGTGGTACCACATTCATTAAATTAACGTATCATCTGTAGTATTATTAGAAACATTATGAATCTGCCATGAGAACACATATTTGCTGATGCATACAGCGAGACGTACAGACAGTTAATAGTTTGTAGTTGAAAAAATCTATCTACTTTTTTTTCAAGAATGAGAGTACAAATTGATGTAATAGATGACAAGCATATATCAAATAATTTTTTCGTCATACCTCCTTCATTATTATTATTATTAGAAAACGCGAGCAGCACTCAGGTCTGTCAGCCCATTGTACATTCGCGACGTGTAGGATCCGTTAGAAAAGACCAGTGCTCTCCACAAAAGTCTGTTCCAAGGAATATCCCGTAGTTCCTCTGGGTGCAAGAATTGCCTCTTGAGCTGTCTATACCTTGACGCTCCTAGTGCAGCGCAGCTACATAGGATATGAGTGATGGTTTCATCCTCCACTCCACATATCTGACAAATAGGATCATCTCTCAACCTCATTGTATGTACGTGTTTGTTATGTCCTGTTATTAGGCCCACAATCTGTCTCATTTTTTCTCTTTCGAGTCCAAGCAACCACTTTACGGTAGAGGCAGCCGAGGGCCCCTTTGGAGCCTCGACTGTCTCATTCCAGGGGCTTGAGCCCAATAGTTGTTAAACTGTGCCACAGCCCAGTCTCACAGTTCTGAGTGAATCAGACTTCTTGGCAGACCGAAGGCTGGCTCAGGGCCAGGGAAGAGAGTTTTCGCTCCTTCTCCTGCCAGACGATCTGCCTCTTCTTTGCCCTCCACACCACTTTGTCCGGGCATCCAAATGAGTTTAACCGAGTTGCGTTCACAGAGCTCGGTCAAAATATTTCGACAGTTAAGCACCAGCCTAGAGGTCACCTTGTTTGATGCAAGGGACCTCAGAGCTGCCTGGCTGTCGCTGCATATATAAATATATTTGTCTACGAAACCTCTGCCGAGATTTTCGCTTGCACACCGTAGTATGGCATACACTTCTGCTTAGAACAAGTGGCACAGATATGAGCCCTTGGTTTGCAACCGTGTATGCCTGCGCCCGTTCCCTCCTGAGTCTTGGAACCGTCTGTATACCATTCCAGACCACCAGGACTCAGGAGATGCGTTTTGTCGGGTTCCCAGACATCTCGACTGGGAAACACGATGCTATATGGAATTATGAAACAGTAGACGGGGAGACACCGGTCATCACCTGATTGAGCGATAACCTGGTCCCTTGCCGGTAGAGCCAGAGCCTTTGTGTGCCCTAGCCCTTGGCCCGTCATGTTCCACATTCCAATTTTGAACAGTCTGTTTGCTGCTTTCCTAGCTTCAAGCTCCACTTCAACGTGCAGGAGAGTGAGTCCAAGAATGGCCTCCATCGCAATCGTTGGAGTGGTCCTGATTGCACCTGTTATACCTAGACACGCTAGTCTTGGACTTTGCATAGTATCTTCTAATTCCATTGTTTTGTCGATCGTAAGTGAGCTTTATGTACCAAATTCTTGTTGCCATTGGCAACGGGTCGTTATTTTTCATAACTTCCCTAGGAAAATAAAGTAAATTTGGGAAAATTTTCTTTTTTATATAAAAAGTATTAAATGTTTTAACTTTTTTGGAAGCAAATTCAGACAAGCCTTACTTACTATATCTTCTATACCCGACATTATTTTCAAAAATGTTCAGAGCTATTATAATAATATGATTTAATTAATCTTAACAGTAGTTGTCATTTAAATAGAAGTCACATCGTAAATTTGTTTTATTGACGGTTGCCATGGATATTCCAAGCATCTTTATCTTTACTATTTGCTTAGCAAGTATGAAACTTGACTCAAACAATTGGATGACGTTAACGGATAAGGAACCAAGCGCCAAAAATATCGATTTTTAAAAACTCAACGAAATTAATGATGGTGACCTCCATGACACAGTAGGCATAATAGAATCATTTATTTACTTTTGGCGCTTGGTTCCTTATCCGTTAACGTCATCCAATTATAGTTTTTCACTAGTTTTCTAATGTTTTTTTCTAGTTTATTAATTCATAGTTATGACGAAAAATATAATATGCACCGCGGGTCGTACAGTGCGTACAGTACTCGACCAAAAAAAGTGCACTTACGACCCTTGGTACATAAATAACTATTACACCAGAAAATTTATGATACGCATTATAAGTGCGTATTTATTTTATTTAATCCTCTACATTATTCTTAATTGTTTTTACAACATTCTTAACTAAACACTTTTGAACAAGAGGTACAATATCTCTACAGGCTTTTTCAAGAATCCTTATACTATCATTTAAATCTTCCAGTGGTATATGTCCACTCTGATAAAACTGAGAAATTTGTTCATGAGTATGAAGCATGGATATTATAATAACCCCGTGAGTATCACTTTCACTATCTGAACGTATTGGTACCTCACACAAGCCTTGTTCGACAACTGTTGGATCTAATAGTTTCACATCTTGCTGCAAGCCTAATGTAACAGATGTTATTAAGTCGTACATTGGTACACCAGCATGGGAAAGAGCTACTCCGGCAGCTGTAATAGCAGCGCTTAGGGCTGAACCATCGTTATGCAGAACTAGAGCATATATATCTACTTGAAAGTTAGGAAATTCATGTCGGCAAACTGTAGACTCTAGAGACTGTTTCATAATCGCACTGTATTGTTTTTCTTCAGCATCTTGTTGATGTAATCTACGTTTTATACAACTGAATGGAGCAAACCTAAATTCGCAGGATATTTCACCCTTTAAACTGTAATCTGGTCTATTTGGAATTTCTCTAGGGTCAAAGACTGATACTATAACTTTGGTTTTGCCCATTTCTATATATGCAGATCCTTTAGCTTGGCTCACAACACCCGTTTTAAGAACTAAAAAAAGAAAAACATATAACCTGGGTTAAATTACGAACATGACATTCTCACAAATTTTTCTATGTTCTGTGGGAGCTCTTTGATCGGCTCGTTTTCCATCACTTAGCACTTCAGTGAAACGCTGTGATAATGATTTTGTGTTTAATTTGGCAAAGAGACTATAAGGTACAGTCTCATCAGGGCCATTTATTCTTTTATGATCTATAGGCATGCTAAATAGTATTAGTATTAATATTAATACTAAGAACTAAACCAGCGAACTGAACAAAAACATTAGAGATGAGTTGCTATTTAACAACCTGTTATTTTATAACAGTTATTTGTAAATAGCATTAACAGACTGTTATCTCTGTTCAAAAATAACAGGTGAGAAAATAACAGATAAGCAGCAGCGGCAGCAGCATGATGTATAAAATAACATCTCTGAAATAACATTTGCAAACTGCGCGCTGCGGTATACACATGCCAGTACTTCTCAGCGATCTGTTATTTTTAAACTGTTATTTTAAACAGTTATTTCAAAATAGCAGTAGCAGTTTAAACTGTTATTAAAAAATAACTGCTTTTACCCATCACTAAAAAACATAACATAAATTCAGGTTATCTTCTTCTTCTTCCACCTTACCTATAAAGTAGAGATGGGTCGTTATCTGTGTAACGCTATTTTGTCGCGGTATTTTTAGGTAACGTACCGTCGCGGTACTAAATGCTAAAATAACCGGTTACTCGGAGCGAAGGGTTGGTGCCTGACTGCGTCTGCACCATAGACGCTTGTAAACTTTAACCAGCGACAAGCTGGAAAGATGCAATGCCGTACCAGGTAACGAGCTTAATGTTAAGCTCTTTACTGTGGCCTGTGGCCCAAATAAACTAAGATAGGTTTATATATAGATAGCGTTGTATAGTTACTCGACTTTTGCATCTTTTGACCTGGCTGTGTATAATTTTCTATCCCTAATAAAAATCCGTAAAATTTGGTAGGTATGTTTTCAGTTTGTCAGAAAAATTAGATGTTTGTTAAATTTTTATTTAAAATATGTAAGAATTTACAGCACAAATTTTAGGACCACAGAAATGTGGTATCACTTTTCGAATTTCAAATCGTCGATATACCGGTTGCATATATAGTGTTTACCATAGACAAAATGCCAGTGTTTACTTTTACTGTTTGATAAGAAAATGTAAAAATCTAATAAACTTATATAACTATAAAATGAACAAACGTTTCCTGTGCATTAGCGAAGCGCGAATTAAGCAACTACATAGGATAGATTACGTTACATTACATATCGTACTCTGTTTCTGAGTTTGGAAAATACCACACTAACGTTACACGACAAACGCGATCTCTTCTTCGACCATATATACATATAGACCTAGCTTGTTTACATCAAAAAGGATAGGATAGAGTGGAAGGTTCCATATGGCCACAATGTATTTTTCCGTACAAGGTTTTCCTGCGCCACCTGGGCGAGTCCTAGGCAGCATGAAATCCCCCCACTACCACACATAGCGGGAAACTGAAACTCAAGGTCTTCAATCCATGCACCCTGCGCGGGTCGAGCTCGTAAAGGAACTTTCAGCCTTCAATTTTTAGCGGGAAATTTAAATTCGGAAGTACCGAGCCGGCGCCCTCTGCAGGTCAGATGCGTAACTAAATCCCCCACTGCCCACTACCGCCATTACCGGGAAATTTAAACTCTCGAGGCACCGCACTCGTGCCACTGGATTTCTTAAAAATCAAGGGAAAAAGAAGCGATAAACGTGGAAAAAAGAAGCGATAAACGTGAAAAAAATTACTTTATTTTAAGAAATAGCCACTGCACTAACAAAACAAATATTACTAGTAATAAGTGAATTTAAATAGTATAAATAATTTATAAAATATTCTACAAATGACACTGTATAATAACTTATAACTAGAAATTTGTATAACACTGATCAATAGTTATGCTACAGTGTTGTATTGAACAGAAAATAAAAATTCTAGCCGTAATGAATTCAACGTGTGCAATTGAAAAAAATTAATCATACAAAATTAATAAATAAAACGGACACAAAACTGACAGAAAAAATAACAAATATAAACATGTCAGCTCCAATAAAAAAAAATCGTAATCGTATACTAAAAATAAATTAATGGGTAAAACAAAAATCACTAATTGGTGGTAGCTCAAAATACAACCATTACAAATTATCGAAAAATATTATTTTGTGTACTAATTCAGCAGATAACTTTCAATGAAACCATTCATTCTTTCCATATACTATCGATCCAAGTCTGATCATACCAGTATATCAACAAAAAATGACTCTTACGAGACATCTTATCAACTGCTTTCATCTAACAATATCAATATCAAAAACAAGAAAATTATATTCTTTCTATATACTGATGATCAAGGTATGATCATGCAGTGGCGGCTGGTGATATTTCAATTTTTTTTTCTCGTTTGTGGCGCGTGGGACCCATACGAAATATGGGAAATAACATCTCAAGCTGAACTTGGTTTGAACTTAGTTGGTACAACTCGCCCTAAGTGCTAGCAATTTGCAAGATTTGTATGCTAAGTACATGATAAAGATCTTCGTAAGGCGGAGGGTACCAAGCTGGTAGCATATTTTCATAACAATTTCAAATCAAACTGGCATCTGGGATCTTACTCACATTTCGAGTTCCTCAGGGACCATAAAAAACCCATGCCCTTTATATTTATCGTTTCTTCTACGACAGTTTGAAAAATTGCAGGCCACAACCATTATATACTTTATAACTATAATCAAAACTATAATTTTTTACACATATAATACTCATTTGCTTTTTCTACATGTGACATTTATTATGATCACCATTACCATTGCATTGCATGATTGTAAGGTTAGGTGCGTTTTTTTGTCCACGACCGGTAGAGTTAGAATTACCAGAATGATATTTACCAATAAAACGACAAAACTGAAATTCCTAGGTGGGAGGCGACAAATTTCTTAGGATTCTTAAATAACGAATAATGGCATCGACATTCATGTGTATGGAATCAGAATGGCGAGCAAAAAACGACAAGATTTGATATTCCGGTGTCAGAATTGTAGCAAAAAAACGCACCTGTTGATTATAGACCAACAGCAAGGTCAATAGTATAGACAACAATCTCTTTCATTGATGCCGATGCCTGTAAATATGTTGTTGCTGCCTAAAACTCGACAGATGGCATGTGTACGCGAGCCTTCCGCTCTATCTTATCCTTTTTGGTTTACATATAATGATGATGGCATGAATAGCGGTGGGGAAAGGAGGGTAGAACTTAATGCAAGTTTGCCATGTCACTCCATTAGTCATGTTATTAAGGAAATATCCCAATACTTAGGATAGGATATTGCTTTTTTAAAACCACCCTAATGTAATTATTACTAATAACACATATGTGTTCTAGCCTATTATCTTCAAAATGTAATGATTTAGATAACCTTATCTATGAATTAGATATTTTTTTTACACACTTTTTTTATTTATCTGCAAATTTTACTAAGTGTTGGCAACTATGCAATACTGGACACATACTGTCATACTGTCAAAAGTGTCAAATATTAATTGTCGTCGCTATATTTAATTCTTGTTGATTTGTGCTCTTTTCTTGTATATTCGAACTGTTAATTAGAATTTTCAGTTAGTTTGAGAATTATTAGTGTTCATCATAGTAAATAAATGCATTGTATGCAAAAAATATTGGGGTAAAGGATGTGGTCGCTCATTTCACAAGTACGTAAACAGAAGTCATAGGCGTGGAAAAGGGACAGTAAATCACTTGAGGCCATTCATTAAACGTAACTTGTTTATTTTTTACAATGATTAGGTATTTCATGAAATCTATGTATTCTACTAAAACTTATTTAGACTCCATTGTTTATATTGTTTATGTATTCTATCATGAAATATATAAATTTTTTACATTTATTTTCTTCACCAATCTTCCATCCTTTCAAGGTATTGATAACCAGTGTAGGCAATGAAACAAACATGCATATTTTTTTTTATAAAAGCATAAATAGTAACATTTATTACAAATATTTCTGTAAAATAATCTATAATTTTGTAAAAGCCTAATGGTAAATTTATTAGTTCCATTTAACAGTTTAAAAAATACACAATTCTCATTATGAAATTCATTTTTCAATGAATTATACTTCACAGTCCTGTCCTCATTATTACCACTTGTAGTAGTGCTAACTTCTACCAATACCGTACAACGTTTAAAGAATTTTTCTTCGCCCGTAGTTATCCTGTCCCTGCGCCGGCCCTGTTGTGTCTTACTCGACGCGCCACCTATCGTGTTCATATCACATCCTCACTTTGTTAATTTGTACCATTCCGTAAACAACGAATTATATAACACAATGGAAAAAACTTCCAAAAAAGTCGAGAAATCGACCAGAAAATGAAAGAAAAATACGAAAATGTTAAAGGAAATTAAGAAGTTACAAAAGAAAATGGAGTTGACTTCGTCAAGCAAGTATCTCATTGAATTTTTAGGTTTTTTAGCTTCCGCAAAATGGCGAACACGGACTAGTTTAAGAGAACTTGAAAAGTGGTATGATCACATGAAGTACCTAAACTTTTCACATGGAAATAGTTCTAGTTAGTCGATTTTATTGCAATGGTAAATCATAATAATAATTATACAAAGTGGTCTGATCACGTGAAGTACTAATACTTTGTTCACCAAGGAATCCAGGGGCGATTTTTAAGGGAGAGATATGAGCAATCACTCCCTAAACTAATATAATATACTGCTGGCATAGTATGAAACAATTATAGAAATCATTATCCTTCAGAAATCCATAGATGACAAATGTGTTGCATTTTTCAGGGAAAGCCTGAAGCTGTTCGGCCATTGATAATAATTAGTGTTATCACACGAAGCACTATTTTCCCTTCTTTAAATAACGAGTTCTGCACCACAGATAATCCCTCAATTCAGGTTCTGACTCGGTTTCTAGTCTTGACTGACTCAAGAACCAGTGACTTATCAAATGAGGACGTAGTGCTTATCGAACAACATATTATCGAGCAGGTTAATGACAATATAATTTTTGGGTGAAGACCCACTAGGTAATATGCCTTAAGAACTCCTCACATTTCAGCTCGTTGGGCAGAAATAATTTAAACAGGCGCATTATTATGTGACTTACATTAAGCAATGTCAATACATATTAGGTTTGTAATGGCACCGCACAGTAATCCCAACATTAGAAAGAAACACAAAGAAGGGGGAAGGGGGATCGTAGAAACCAGAACGCTGACCCAAACATCATTATTATTAGAGGGAACAGACAAATATGCTGGTCGACTTAAATCACTTAACGAATGGCAAATACTAACAGATAATTCAATTATCCTATATATGATAATAAGGTATAAAAATAAACTTTTACATCCATCCCAAACCAAAATTGTTTGCCGAAAGTGAATCTGGGCAATGATATATCAAATTTTGAAAAAAGCATCGGTCACCTATTAAATATTGGGGCCATAGAAAGTTGTGTTCACAGAAAGGGGGAATTTCTTTCCTCGTATTCTTTTAAACAAAAACCAAGGGTGATTACAGGTTTATTCTAAATTTAAAAAACCTAAACAAGTTCGCTAATCCACCTCATTTTAAAATTGAAGATTATCGTACAGTTTAAAGCTAATCTCACAGAATTCCCTCCTCACAGCCAGTGACGTGAAAGGGTGTAAAATACTGAGGCAATACTTAATCAGTTATCCACACTTGGTTTCGCAATCAATAAGGAAAAGAGAGTATTAACACTAGAGGACATGCACATGACAATTTCTAGGCTTCGAATATAATTCGGTAGATATAACAATATCAGTGCCGAGAGAGAAATGCGTCAAAATTTTAAAATTACTGAATAATTTTTTGAAATGTTCTAGTTGTAAAATTCGAAACCTGGCTGAAGTAATTAGTACATTAATAGCTATATGCCCAGGTGTACCCTATAGCTGGTTGTATACAAAAATATTAGAAAGGTAAAAAATGTTAGGTCTTAAAAGGAAGGGAAATTACAAGGGAATAATGATTATCAAACAACAGGTTAAGAAAGACCCACTACGGTGGTCAGTCACATACCAAATGCAAACAGTTCTATGAGATCTTTACATCATCAACTTATTACCTATACCAATGTTTTTACAACAGCTTGGGGTGCTTCCTGCGGAGACAAGATTATTCATGGTTTTTTGGCCTCCGTCATCAGTGATGAACTAAAGTATTTGCCGCTTTATTTACGCAAACCTAAAATTGCCGCCTCTAATAATAATAAGAAAGTTGCTAATTTCATATTGAATATATAAAAAAAGAAGGAAAAAAAAAAAAGTGCAACTTATTGTGACTTGTTTAATACCTAAATAATCATTTCCAAACATGATAAAAGCAAATAAATAAGAAATAATTAGGTAATTGTAAATATAATATGTATTAAAACAGTTTTCGCCATGATTTTCATGCGACAAAGTCATTAATGGTAGGCTGAAAGTCAATATCTACCGCCCCTAAATATCTGCCACTTTACGCATGTGCGTAATTGGCATATAGGGTAATCTAGCACTGGCCTCCGCAAGAAGCAGCATACCATATGAACTATTTAGAATTTTTGGCTGCTGAAAATGGTCTTAAAGCATTCACAAAAAACATGTGAAACTGCGATATTCTTTCTGAGGGTAGACAGCATAACGGCCATTTTTTCACATAAACAAGGAGTAAAAATTGAAAATCTAAATACAAAAGCAAGAAACATCTGGCAATATTTTGAACAAAAAGGAATAAAAGACTATGCTTCTTACATAAACTTAAAACTCAATATAGAAGCAGATACAGAATCAAGGAGTCCCTCTGTAGATACTTAGTATGAGATCTCTACCTCTCACTTCAATATTATTTGTAAGAAATTTGGCATGCGAGATATATTTGTAATTCACCCAAATACAAAATGTAAATTATATGTCTCATGGCAACCAGATCCATACTCAATATGTACAGGTTTTACTATTTCTTGGGCCAAGATATTTTTTCTTGTGCTTTTCCTCCATTCTCCATGGTTCCCAAAGTTCTCAACAAGATTATTATTGAAGAGAAAGCTAGGGGGGCAGTGGTAATACCTAAATGGGAAAGCCAACCTTCGTTTCCCTTATTTTAAAACTGGTAGAAAAAGTCAACCCAAATCAGACACCTTTCAGAACATCACAGCCAATGTGGAGGAATATTTCACTGAAGACAGGTCTTTTATCTGACAGTCTTGTTTAAAACTGAACTTCCCGGAAGCTGGAATTCATGCAATAATTGCCTCTATATCTGCGGGACTCTTAAATAGTATGAATTCTCCTACACAAGATGGTGGGAATTTTGTAAAAACAAGCAATAAGTTAACATTTTATACAATTCTTGAACGCATTAAATATAAAGGGTAAGTCTTGTTAAGCAATTAACAGCTGCAAATCGGCTCTTATACCTCAGTTTTCCGATCGCCAATAAAAACGAAGAATTAATAGATTCCTCAAAGGAATCTATAATATAAAACCTCAAAAAGCTAATCTTGTCCCGATATATTTGGAGAAAGCCCACATACAAATTGTTTTCTGAAAATACGAGTCGTAAGTCGGTGACACACTGCTAGCAATTATTTCAGCTCACCGGTTACAAACCTTTTCAAAATAAAATTTAAACATATAAAAGAGTTCGAGGACAGGTTTGAAATATATGTCCCTGATAGAGTTAAGACTACTGGAAAAGGAAGATACCAACCGCTAATCATTATACCCTTCAATGAAAGGACAAATTTGTGCCTTGCGAGTTTACTTACTGCCCACATAGAAAAGACAAAAGATTTCAGAACTACTGATAATGACACATTAATTCTTACCTATAAGAAGCCTCCATAACCCAGCAGCAGTGCAATCAATAAGCAGCTAGGTCAAAAAGGTACTTTTTCAAAAGTGGTGTTGATACGTATTCAAGGGTTGGTATATATTCAAGCTGTACTACTAGACACGCTGCAACCTCAGCGCAGCCCGCAAAAGGTCTGGGTGGTCAAGTAAATTCAGCACTTTTTTAGATTTTTTATAATAAGCCTACCAATATGTCGATACAAACTCATTTCCTCAGGGGATTTTAAAAGACTCGGCTACCTCAAGCCGAGTAGTTATACGAAGTTTTTTATTTTTACTATCAGTATCATTTTGTTCAGCCTTAAATGATAAGACTGCTTGCAGACTTTCTCAAGTCTTGTTTCTAGGATAAACTTTTGTATTCTTATTTTCCAAGTAAGTTTACAGTTAAGTAACTGCGATAACAAGTGTTATCAATTCCTGTAAAACGAAAAACGTGTTTTATATCTACGATAGAAATACATTTATTTTTTCAAAACAACCATCCAGCTCTATAGATCGTTTATTTTTTCTCTAAACATCTACAAGTGGTAATAATGAGGACAGGACTGTGAAGTATAATTAACAGATCAAACGACTTACCTGTAAGGAAATTTGATCCTAATTATACGAACAGTCCTGTCCGAAATTATTACACCCCTCCCAAGTGCCCAAAAATGTATACGTATGTATAACGTATAACGAAACCCCCATTGAGATATAAAAACGATCTACAGATACAGGATTCTTTAAACTACAGTGAGGATGTGATATGAACACGATAGGTGGCGCGTCGAGTAAGACACAACAGGGCCGGCGCAGGGACAGGATAACTACGGGCGAAGAAAAATTCTTTAAACGTTGTACGGTATTGGTAGAAGTTAGCACTACTACAAGTGGTAATAATTTCGGACAGGACTGTTCGTATAATTAGGATCAAATTTCCTTACAGGTAAGTCGTTTGATCTGTTAATTATATATACGTTTTTATTACTTCCACATCCAGTGGACGGATAGTAACGACAAAAATTAAAAAAAAAAATTATTGTACAAATAGGCTTAGAATGTAATGAAACGTCGAGATTTTAAGTTTGAGCATAAAGAAAAATTTCTGTCTGTCTGTCGGTCTGTCTATAAGTTTTTTGTGCGCACGATTACTCTGGAACCACTTAAAATATTGACTTGAAATTTGGTAGACGTATGTATTTTAACGAGATCTGGAACTATATAAGATGAAAATATAATCATTTTCATCTTATTCCATTGAAGAGTTGGGGGTTAAATTGGGGTAAATAGGTAAATCAAGCAGGTAAGAGTCCAAAATTAGTATTTAGTGTATAGAAGAGAAGCTAATGTCTCAAAAAAATTCTTGGCATTGGCAACCCCATTACTACCCCTACCTCATTATAAAAAAGGGGGTGAAAAAAAAATTGTGTAGTGTAGTGTAGTTATTGTGTAGTGTGTGCACAAGAGCCAAAGGCCTCAAAATATATTTTTTTACTTCATCCATCCCCACTACCACCCCCACCCCATTACCGATGTGGGATATCGTTTTATGGGTTTGTGTGGTAGACGATTTCAAATATTTTGTTATTAAATTTCCAATATTAAAGTTCCATAAACAATTATATTCACGCCTTGCTCTCATGATCACAATTGTAGTTCTACTATCGTCCACTGTGTGGCGCCACGAATAACAAAGCTAAAATGTATTTGTCCCTCCCTGTATCACCCTTCTCTCATCTTCACTTGTCAGTTTTTTATTTTCGTGTACTGTAATGGTCGGCTACGAAATACACTCGCCGGAAAATGCTTGAAAATAAACGAAAATACATTTCATCACCGAAGATTCATAATCTTTTAAAGACGTATTCGTCAATGAAAAAGAAAAGGTGACGCAACGATGTAAATACATTCCTAAATATAAGTTATCACTAAACGTCCCAACAAATAGGGAAATGGAGGACGTAGCTAGTCCCTAGTCACAGTAAGTTGAAAGCAAAATTCAGAATTTAATTTCAGGTTTTGGTTGAGAATAGGAAATATTATACATAGTGGATGGATAAATTGCACTAGAAGGTCGTGAATAAAGCAGACTGGTTATATAAATTATAAACCTAGTTGACTTCGTTATAAGTCTTCTAGAAGGTCATGTATATGACAAGCAGCAGACCCCCTTGAAAAATTGGAAACCTAGTTAACTTATGTAAGTTTTCTAGAAGGTCATGTGTATGACAAGCTGCAGACCCTTATAAAAATTATAAGCCTATTGACTTGACTACGTCTCTAGAAGGTCATGGTATGACAAATTGTTGGTTGGCTAGGAAAGAGAAATTTAAAAACAGGTATGTATTTAACATTTTAGGTAGTATATATCGACATAAGAAAAGTACAGGTGCAAAAGAAATAAGCCCATCAAACTTGGACAAAGCCAACGGGCAATTCAGAAAGAAGAAGGGGGGGGGGACAAGCTCTCGCATGTAATTGCCAATCAGTAAATGATGCAGTTAGAGGTAGCCTCGACAAATTTGTCAGGGAAGTTACTGCAGAACACACCCTTAAATGGTTGGTTATTTGGGGGCAATTTATCAGAAAGATTTGAATTTAAAAACGCCTCGTATGAATTTACAGGAATTCCTTGGTCTCTGTAATACTCTCTTAGACTTTAACAAACTCTTAATAAGGGTAATAATAAAACATCTTTATTAAAAAAAAAATTAAAAAAAAATAATAATAAATATACAGAGTGAAGTTTAGACCCCAAAGGATTACTCTTACACTTAAATGGTAAGGATTACAGGATTTGGAGAAGTAGGTAAAGAATTATGTTTTATTGCATTTTAAGAGAACGATTTTAAATAAGGATGTTCTAAATCTGGTATATTGAACATTATCTCATGGAATAAGCAAAGGATAAGAGGTGTAATTTTGTCCTATTATTTACATTTAATCAATGTAATATTTATTCTGGCAGATCTTGGCTTGTCATGTTTACGGAGCCCATATATAAGTCTACAACATGAATTTCTGTAATCTGCTTCAGTTTGTTGTGTTCAAACAGAGTTCATAGGTATATGAAACTACAATAATTTAAGTGTGTTACTTAACACCACACAGAGATTTTTAGACGTATTGAAATTTAATATATGTCTGCGGAATGTAAAGGTTTTAAATTCATGTAGATTTTTTGAATTACCTTGTTTACTTGTGAATTGAATTTTAAGGGTTGTCAAATATTACACCCAAAACTTTCTGCTGATTAAATATGGAAAGAATTTCTCCATTTATTTTATTTGCATCAAACTATTACATCTCTACTTCATTTATGCCACGGAACATCAGTAGTGTATCTGTATGTTTTTTCTGTTGGTCAGTAACCCATGGGGAACGGCTTAATAACGTAAAACAATATTACATGTTATGCTTAAGTTTATCGCAAATTTAAGAAAAGTAACAATATAAGTTTCTAGAAATTTATACAATACTGAATTTATGATGTTGGAAGTTTCCCAGAGAAGCACCTTGAGATATATAATTGACTACGTGTCATTCAAAGTTATAAGAACTGGCAAATACTTACTATAGATTGTAAAGAAAATAACTAAAATATGCCCCATCGCTGAGTCTAGGTGGCTTTATGTAAAACAATTTTAACAGGCTAAAGTACTTGACTTAAAAGCCTATGGGTCATACAAAAATAATATCATAATTGCACGGTATAGGTGCACGTGTGGAATAATTTTTTTGACCAGTGATGTAAATATGGTAAATCATTTGAAAATTATAAAAGATGTAAGTATATAAACATAAAAGTACTTAACAACAACATAAGCAAACTTTTGTTGTTTTTAAGTTAAACTAAAATTTAAAATGATTTTATCATAAACATTCTCAATTAAATGATTATTTATGTCTGACTTGTACCTAATTAGCATTAGCACATTTTGTAAACAAGTTAAAGATTGCGATGTTTTATTCAGACTTCAAAGGAATAGTGAGTAAGCTTTCCCTGGTCGCAGGACTATTATGGGACAAATCTTGAGTAATAACAGCAATAATATTTATTGGTGTATATAATATACATTTTTTATATTTTACTTTGAAAATAGGATGTTAGAAAATTTAATGCCATGTCATATAAATAATTAAAATATTTACAATCATTGTAAAAAAAAATTGTTTAGCAATGCTTATGCTTATTCTTGTAAACGTAGGCGTGTCAAATATATATAAATGTATAAATTAATTACAGTTAAAATTCTAAATGTACCATGGCAATTCATCTCACAAACACCTAAGTCCTGCAAAAATTCCAAAGCATATTTTGCAAATGAATATACGGTTAATGTGTGCACTGTTTCCCCAATTTATGATGCCATATCTCAAATGGCAGTGAAAATTTACAATGCCTAGACATAAACCTTAACCCATAGGAGCTAAACTTTAATCTAAAGGGCCTTCCATATAAGACAATACACATAGGACGGCATCCAGAAGTGACATCAATGAAAAATAACACAGTGGTTGTTTAAAATTATGGTGGAGATATTGCATATAATAATAATAATAATAAATGTTTTATTGCTTCAGGCTGAAATATACAAACAATAAGATAACAATATACGAAATAATTATGCGTGAATGCAAAAGGCAGAGTTCGCACTTATTCGATGTGAACATCGAAAAAGCAGCGCTCTTATACTCAACCTTAGCCTCCTTGTATATAATATCAACTTATCCCACATACAATACTTCGTTTATTGAATTCTGCCATTCTTAACAGATTTTTCTGAAAAGGTTTCCTTCCGTAAATTGCTCGCTCTGCCTTAGTATTGATGCCTTTTTGATAATTAGAGTATAACAATAAAATTAAGAGATTTTCAAGGTGTACAAACCTTAAGCCTACTGCTTCAAGATATGGTAGTGTATTATGGTACCCCACCATAATTGTAAACTACTTAAATACATTTTTGTATACTTTCCTTGAATATTATATGAATTAATCACCCTCATCCTTGTTCTTATAACGATTCGTAAAGCACAAACAATTTCTATGATTGAGCTTAATAACGGTCATCAAATGAAAACAAGTTCTGAGATTTTATCAGCCAGTTTCACAATCGTTATTTAACTAATGGTTATGATTTGACCAATAGTTTTATTATAAAAATCTGTTACATTAACAGCCAGTTTTACAATTGTTGGTTGATTAATAGTTAGGATTTGACCAATGATTTCCCTGCCAAAAATTCCACATAGAAACTTATAAAAAAAAAGTGATGCGGTTTTATCGTTCCTATAAGTTATATTAGTATTATACAGACAGGATTTTATCTGTTTTATTAAGTTTTAAGTCGGTTATGAAACAGTAATTCCGAATGAGCTATTTGGAATTATCATGTTGCCCTTTCATGAGTACTTATATGAAATATACATCAACAAATCTACAGTTTAGTGTCTGCAAATGCACCCTTGCCCTTATATCTGTAAACATATGGAATTACAGATACAACTTTAAAGAGATTCTAAACTTTTCTATAAGTAATATCATAAGAGTTCCAGTCTGTCTTTCTCCAGTATCTATCGTATGTAACACACCATTTATCAACATGTTTTTATTGTAAATTTCAACATTGTCTTTTTATTAGTATTAATGTGGATATACATGTCAACAAATGTACAGTTTCAATTGTATATTTTACAGATGTATTTTTATTGTAAACTTCCATTTTGCTTTTTTATTAGTATTAATTTGGATATGCATGCCGACAAATGTACAGTTTGAATTGCATATTTCAAATAGAAATACTAATATTGTGGGTAAACACAAAATACTGCAAAGTCCTTATTTCCTCGGGTGTTCTTGTTCTAGCCTAGAAGCAATGAATGAGTTAGCAGTGAAAGAGACTGCTTTACTTTTAATTTAACAAACACACGTCAGTTCCTTAGGTCACATTAGATTAGATATGAATTAGCGACACGTATACAGCTCCCTCTACTGGAGCCTGGAGTTAAAGTTGCTGCTGAAATTTCTATCAGTTTCTACCAGAATGGAGCAGCAAACATTTACTTATACCACATCAATGAGAATTTATGAGAACAGTATCTAAGGTAAAACGTGCGGCTTTCCGTGGTTAAATGGCAAGTGTTTCTATAAGAAACGAGCTGCATTAGGTTAGAACAGTTTTGACTTGCAATTGAAGATTACTAATTATAATGTTTGAATAGGGATTTATGAGATCAGTTTCTATGAGTATTAATGTTTTTTTTCAGTAATATATTAAATGTGTTTTCATTTGTTTGAATGGGTAAAAAGAAAGGTCAGTTTTCAACTGCAATTACAAATACAAGTTTAATCACTTTGAATGGGGTTATATGCGATTAATTTCTAAAAGTATTTATGCTGTTTTCCGAATATAATTGTGATGAGGTTTAATCAGTAACAAATTGTTCACTACTTGTTATGATATGGTCGGAAATTCCAAGTACACATTTAGTATTCCTTCAAAAGGATTGATGAGAGGAGTTTCTACGAGTATCTATTTGTTGTTTCTCTAGTAAATTATATAAGTATTTATATTTACTTATACTATCTCAATGAGAATTTATGAGAACAGTATCTAATGTAAAACGTACGGCTTTCCGTGGTTAAATGTCAAGTGTTTCTATAAGAAACGAGCTGCATTAGGTTAGAACAGTTTTGATTTGCAATTGAAGATTACAAATTATAATGTTTGAATAGGGATTTATGAGATCAGTTTCTATGAGTATTAATGTTTTTTTTTTCAGTAATATATTAAATGTGTTTTCATATGTTTGAATGGGTAAAAAGAAAGGTCAGTTTTCAACTGAAATTACAAATACAAATTTAATCAGTTCGAATGGGGTTATATGCGATCAATTTCTAACAGTATTTATGCTGTTTTCCGAATATAATTGTGATGAGGTTTGATCAGTAACAAATTGTTCACTACATGTTACGTGTGGAAATTCCAGGTACATATTTAGTATTACTTCGAAAGGATTGATAATAGCAGTTTCTACGAGTATGTATTTGTTGTGCCAATAGTAAATTATATAAGTCTTTATCAGTATGCATTCGGATCTAATTTAAATATGAAAATTATATCAGAATAAAGCAACTAAATATTTTAAACAGTATCTATTTGTAAATCCAGACATTTACTTATACCACATCAATGAGAATTTATGAGGACAGTATCTAATGTAAAACGTGCGGCTTTCCGTGGTTAAATGGCAAGAGTTTCTATAAGAAACGAGCTGCATTAGGTTAGAACAGTTTTGATTTGCAATTAAAGATTACAAATTATAATGTTTGAATAGGGATTTATGAGATCAGTTTCTATGAGTATTAATGTTTTTTTTTTCAGTAATAAATATATTAAATGTGTTTTCATTTGTTTGAATGGGTAAAAAGAAAGGTCAGTTTTCAACTGCAGTTACAAATACAAGTTTAATCACTTCGAATGGGGTTATATGCGATCAGTTTCTAACAGTATTTATGCTGTTTTCCGAATATAATTGTGATGAGGTTTGATCAGTAACAAATTGTTCACCACATGTTACGATATGGTTGGAAATGCCAGGTACATATTTAGTATTCCTTCGAAAGGATTGATGATAGCAGTTTCTATGAGTATGTATTTGTTGTTCCAATAGAAAATTTGTCTTTATCAGTATGCATTCGGATCTATTTTAAATACAAAAATTATATCAGAATGACACAACCAAATATTTTAAACAGTATCCACTTGTAAATCCAAACATTTAAAGATATATTTTAATGAGAACCAATCAGAACAGTATCTAATGTAACGCGTGCGGCTTTCCGTGGCTAAATTTTAAAAGTATTTTTAATAAATAGCTTTAACGGATTTGAACAGTTTTAATTTGCAATTCCAGATGAATAATTTTAATTGTTAAATAGGGATCTATGAGATCAGTGTCTTTGTGTAATGTTTTTTTTCCAATAAAAACACATTTTATTGAAAAAAAAAAACGTTACACTGACCTCATAGATCCCTAACAATTAAAACTATTCATCTGGAAATGCAAATGAAAACTGTTCGAATCCGTTAAAGCTTATTTATTGCAAATAATTTTAAAATTTAGCCACGGAAAACCGCATACGTTACATTAGATACTGTTCTGATGGATCCTCATTATAATATTATCTTTGAATGTTTGGATTTACAGGTGGACACTGTTTAAAATATTTGGAGTTTCATTCTGATATGATTTTTGTATTTAAATTAGATCCGAATGCATACTGATAAAGACTTATATAATTTACTGTAGGAACAACAAATAAATACTCGTAGAAACTGCTCTCATCAATCCTTTTTAAGGAATACTAAATATGTACCTGGAATTTCCGACCATATCGTAACATGTAGTGAACAATTTGTTACGGATTAAACCTCATCACAATTATATTCGGAAAACAGCATAAATACTGTTAGAAATTGATCGCATATAACCCCATTCGTAGTGATTAAACTTGTATTTGTAATTGCAGTTGAAAACTGACCTTCCTTTTTACCCATTCAAACAAATGCAAACACATTTAATATATTACCGAAAAAAAACATTAATACTCATAGAAACTGATCTCATAAATCCCTATTTAAACATTATAATTTGTAATCTGCAATTGCAAATCAAAACTGTTCTAACTTAATGCATCTCGTTTCTTATAGAAACACTTGCCCTTTAACCACGAAAAGCCGCACGTTTTACATCAGATACTGTTCTCACAAATTCTCATTGAGATAGTATAAGTAAATGTCTGAATTTACAAATAGATACTGTTTAAAATATTTGGTAGCTTTATTCTGATATAATTTTCATATTTAAATTAGATCCGAATCTTTACTGATAAAGACTTATATAATTTACTAGAGGAACAACAAATAGATACTCGTAGAAACTGCTCTCATCAGTCCTCTTGAAGGAATACCAAATGTGTACTTGGAATTTCCGACCATATCATAACATGTAGTGAACAATTTGTTACTGATTAAACCTCATCACAATTATATCCGGAAAACAGCATAAATACTTTTAGAAATTGATCGCATATAACCCCATTCGAAGTGATTAAACTTATATTTGTAATTGTAGTTGAAAACTCTTTTTACCCATTCAAACAAATGAAAACACATTTAATATATTACTGAAAAAAAAACATTAATACTCATAGAAACTGATCTCATAAATCCCTATTCAAACATTATAATTTTGAATCTTCAATTGCAAATCAAAACTGTTCTAACCTAATGCAGCTCGTTTCTTATAGAAACTCTTGCCATTTAACCACGGAAAGGCGCACGTTTTACATTAGATACTGTTCTCATAAATTCTCATTGAGATAGTATAAGTAAATGTGTGGATTTACAAATAGATACTGTTTAAAATATTTGGTTGCTTTATTCTGATATAATTTTCATATTTAAATTAGATCCGAATCTGTACTGATAAAGACTTATATAATTTACTATAGGAACAACAAATAGATACTCGTAGAAACTGCTCTCATCAATCCTCTTGAAGGAATACTAAATGTGTACTTGGAATTTCCGACCATATCATAACAAGTAGTTAACAATTTGTTACTGATTAAACCTCATCATAACTATATTCGGAAAACAGCATAAATACTTTTAGAAATCGATCGCATATAACCCCTTCGAAGCGATTAAACTTGTATTTGTAATTGCAGTTGAAAACTGACCTTTCTTTTTACCCATTCAAACAAATGAAAACACATTTAATATATTACTGAAAAAAAACATTAATACTCATAGAAACTGATCTCATAAATCCCTATTCAAACATTATAATTTATAATCTTCAATTGCAAATCAAAACTGTTCTAACCTAATGCAGCTCGTTTCGTAAAGAAACACTTGTCTTTTAATCACGGAAAGCCGCACGAATTACATTAGATACTGTGCTCATAAATTCTCATTGATGTGGTATAAGTAAATGTTTGGATTTACAAATGGATATGGCTTGCCTCATTTTGCTGGTCAATTCGGATATAAACTGATAACAATTTCAACAGCAACTTTACCTAACTCTTATAGAAACTTATTGACCATATAGGTTCTCATAGATACTTATTAATTTTTGATAATTTTCAATACGGATTGATGAGATTTTTTTGACAGGGTTATTACTATAAAGGCAAGGATGTCTGGTAAAGTTGTGTTTACTAATAATTATAACTTTCATAGTACGGGATCCGTACCTATCTTAGACTATCAGGTTCTGGTTTTAGTCAACCAAAAAGATAGCCAGTGATTGTGAGGCTGGCTGTATGACTGATAGGATTTAAAATTTAAGGGCATTATAGTGAAATATTTAAACGCTCAACAGGGCAGTACAAATGTTCGGAATAATTGGCAAGGGTTACAACAGGCATATTGTAAAAAAAAACAAAAAATTCAAATATGCTCACATTAAACGAAATACAGAACATGTTTAGCGGAACCTTTAAATTAATATTCTTGTTTATGGAAAAGATTTTAATGCAATCTCTCGAAGATCTCAAATCGCTCTGAACATCTACAATTGTGATCATGAGAGCAAGGCGTGAATATAATTATAAGATTAAACGAACTTACCTTAAGTGAAGTTCGATCTTAATTATATGAACGCCTTGCTCGAAATGATCAAACCCTCCCCGCCCACTCAGAGTTACCTTTTGCGGTACTGAACTTAGAGTTGTTAAGATTGCTATTCAAAATAAAAAGATTTTATTTTCAAGATCGAATTGTCAAGTCCGTTATTCAAATTACCTATTCGTCTTACATGGAAATATCTACAATTTGTTATTCAATCCCAAATATTCCGTAGGTAGTATGTATTTGGCAGATCAAATAATAATACAAAAAATTATTTATTTTGGTAAAGATTAGATTGATTCGAATCTGAATTTTCAAAGACCAAACTTAGCAGCTCTAGCTACTCTAAATAAACCCTTGATCATTTGATTTGAGATCATATTAGGTCCGTTCCTTTGCACGGGAAGTGTGACACTAATTTTGAGTGACAGAGATGGCATCAATGCGGATATCATAAGTCAAAGAGAGACAATCTTACACCAGTGCAGCTAAGCGCTACACTTGTAGTGCAAAGGAATGAACCTATCTTGCTCTAAAGAAACTGACAAGTGAAGATGAGAGAAGGGTGATACAGGGAGGGACAAATACCTTTTAGCTTTGTTATTCGTGGCGCCACACAGTGGACGATAGTAGAACTACAATTGTGATCATTTCGAGCAAGGCGTTCATATAATTAAGATCGAACTTATACAAAATTTTTTCGTTACGAGAGGCTTGGGTAGTAGATCTGGATGTGGAAGCAGTGATTTCTGGGACAGTGTTTTTTTTTTTTATAAATATCCGATTTTGATATTTTTTGGTAAATTTTTAATGTGTATTGATTTTTCAATAAATTACAAAAGTTGGTCCCCTAATAACTGATACGCCCATGGAAAGGATTCTACCCTCCTTTCCCCAACCCCCCCAATGCTGCATTCAAACAGTTATCTATGTAGAACAAAGAAATGATAGGTCTATGTATATATGGTCGAAGGATCTCTTCTACACGGTAGGCGCGTTTGATAGAACGAGCCGGATCATTTTATTTCTGTCGCGTCGTTCCAAAGTAACGGTATTTTGTCGCGGTATTTCTCTGTAGCGATCGCGATTGTAACGCTACATGTGTGGAACCGCTTTTCCCATCTCTACTATAAAGATAGTTGGTCAGCTCATTATTTAATTTATAGCCGTATTTCTTTGACAAGATTTTTTGAATCATGTCAGTTATTCTCCTTTCTGATTGGTTTAAAATATTGGTATAAATTGTTCCAACCAATCAAAAACTAGAATTCACTGATCTGATCTAAAATATGATGTCAAACAAATACGGCTTATATCAGCAAGGGCGACATTTAAGTGTGTCCATAGAAAAAATATATATATTATTATAGTAGTCTTTTATTTGCATGAGGATCAGGTCACTTTTGAGTCTGGTCACATAATTCAGCAGTTTGTCATATTTTATTTACAACTGATCTAAAGTCGGAAGTAATCAGGTCAGATCCCCCTTCCCGATGCTGATCCACCCCGCACAGGATACTCACTTCTGAACTTTTGGTTAGTTAAGTGGTGGGGTAGAATCACAAACCACCCATACCTATAGACTTTCAACTTATATGGAAGCAAATGGAATCACTTTGTACGGTCACGTGATGTAAGTGTAGTTGCGCTTCCAACCCAGAGATGTCGCGCTCTAGAGTAATTTTATCAATAGTGTTGGTAGCAAAAAAAATAGTTGGCAGCGACGTGGTGTCACAAACGTCAAAGTTATGGTCAAAGTTGTTTATTGTTTGGAAATGGGATATAAAATGTTGTGTTATTAATTGTGAGGACAGTATGATTCATAAGCATCGGTTCCCTCATCCATCTAAAGACCTCAATAGATTTTAAAAAGTGGTTAAGAGTAATCAACAATCCACTGTTTGTCATCGACATTTTGAAAGCCGGTTTTATTTATGCGGAAGGTGCTTTACAATGGTGATCTAATAAAACACTTTTTACTTTGTTTTTTATCGCTAATGTATTGTAAGTAAACTTTACTGCAGTTTCAACATTAAGCGTTCCATTTTGAAACGAGGATCTCTTGTGAAATGTGAAATATTTGAAAATGACACGCTTAGTGTTGAAACTGCAGTAACGTTTAGTTACAATAAATTAGTGATAAAAATAATGTAAAAAGTGATTTATTAGATCATCATGATTAATTAATTATTTCAAAGAAGGGATTCCACTATTCAGTTTTAATTAATATATGTTATTCAAACCTCTTGAATCATTAATTTTATTACCCAAAATATTTTGTTTCTGCAGCATAATTTCAGTGTCTTTGAAACTGTGCTAGTCATATTTTGATATTTAATTATCAAATGTGGCATAGTACTGCTTTTAAAAGTATTTAAATGAGATTTAAGATTATTTAAAACTTCCCGCCGGCCGCCAATATAGCTCCGCTTGCGCTTCCAACCACCAGAGGCGCTTCAGTTTTGATCCCATTTGAATGTACGGCAGTAGAACGTCTATAGGTGTGGGTTGTTTGTGGGTAGAATTACTGACGTTTTTGACAGTTTTTTTCGTCGAAATTTCAACTTAAAAATATTGAAGAATGAAAACAGTCCTACAAATCAAGAATATTCCCGTTTACAAACATTATTTTACATAGCAACAAAATTTTATGCAATTCCTAGGTTTATCAAAGTTGTAATCTTCTTCTGGGATATAAAATGAATATAATAAATTTGTCTCAGGATCTCTTAAATTAACTGGTAATCGATTCATGTTTAAAATTAGCAAAAATTAACTTTTTAAAGTGTCAAAACTCCAAATAGAACTGTCTTATTTTATTTGCTTTAAGTCAGGTCCACTGAACTCTACTATATAAATGGAAGGTCAATATCCATACCAATTTTTACGCCAAATTGAACCTCGCGCAAGTATGGCGACCCTAAGGAGGAGCGCAATCGCACTACAAAGTACGTCAGAGCCGGTCTTATTGTTACTGCAACTGTTTAAAACCCGGGACTTTGCCCCGATTCTTGCAACACAGTACCATACAAGATTGCACCATATTGTCTTAATTAACTTTGTTTATAACAGTCACAAAATATTACACAAAATAGTCAATTTATAACAACTTTACACAAACAACAGAATAAACAAAGAATAAAATGGTGACACCGACTCTGGAAATTGCATCTAATCCAAGACTTACGCCTTACGCTACAGAATCTATGGAAAAGAAATAAAACACAGAATTGCGTCAGCCTGGCATCGGAGCTTAACTCCCGTAGACAGCCGTTTGGTTCAAGCACAGACATTAATTTCTCTACTGCGTCGACGCATGGCTTATAGTTTTTGAATTCGTTACCACTTAATCTGTGCCGTAATTGCCGCATTTTGTTCACGCGCATATACCTATATTGGCCTTCCATTTATATAGTAGAGTTCAGTGGTCAGGTCAATTTTGACCTGGTCAGATGTGACCCAAGTGAACTAATCCTTATATATATATTTTATCTATGAGTGTGTCTGAGATTATTTCTCATACCCTTTGTCCTAAGAGTAAATTCAGGTTATGTGAAGCCTGCTTGGTGTTTGGAGGACGCTTAAGGCCATCACACACACTTCAATATATGCATGGTATATAAATCTAAGGATTTCGGCCAATCACAGGCGGTATAAAGAAATATAGCGTTCTATATACCGTCTGCAATTGGCTGAAATGCTTATGTTTCTGTGCTTTATCTATTGTGTATTTCATGCTTTAACACCCATGGAGAATGTGTAGGAGTAAGTACGCCCAGTGACGTAATAAGGAGAGACTGGAAAAGTAGGCGTGGCACATGGCCAGAACATATTCGACCTTGGCCAGCAGTAGTCCGCCAACTTTAACTTAACGTTTAGTTATGGAATTTGCGAATATTTTAAAAATGTATAGAACAGCATTTACTCCGCTTTTAAATATAATTTAATTTATTACTACTTTTACAGTAATTTGACTAATAGATTTGAGCTCAACTAATAATAGAACAGCAATAAAAAACAATATTCATTCATTAGTTGTATCCCTCAAAGCGGTACTCCACTGCAACTATAGTGCCAACAAATTCATCACACTGCGAACCTCGAGCGTTTATTAGGTGTCGTTGGCAAACAATTGGAAATTGGTAAACACGGGTTTATTTTTACTAAATTCCGGAAACGTAGCCAAGCCAACACAAATGTTTAACGAATGAAAATGAATGTTTGCCCTCGACTCCATCAGACGTCATTTTGGATGTCACGTGGTTTGGTTTGCCTAGCTGTATGACCAAACAAACCGTACGTATACTGAATTGGGATTGCCCGTCTATACTGTATACGTTCAGATAGTCGCGAATTGCGAATAGCGATTTGCGAATATTGTTCTGATCGCCGAGTGATTGGTCAGTTTAAACGAAAATGTGGGCGGGTGACCAATCAGAACAATATTCGCAAATCGCCATTCGCAATTCGCGACTATCTGAACTGGGCTTTAAAGCGTGATTTGTCCGAATTTCGATTGTAGTACCTACTTCTAAATTGTACCTAATACCCTAATCAGCCAAGTGTCCCATAAACATTAGACCACATAGTAGAGGAAGAAGTAGAGTATACACCTCTCAATTCGTTACTAATTTCATTCTTTTACTAGAAGGTCTGTTGATTACCTAACAATATTTATTAAAAATTTTTTCATCGATCAACAGTAATTTTCCGTGAAATAGTATATTAATATTAGTAAAATGGCTGTAAGTTATGTTCAAAAACGCTTTATGGCAAGTGCTTTCAAAACATGGGCGTATAATTTGTCAGGTTTTAATAAATATGGTCTCTGGAGGGATGATCTTTTAGACGAGGATGCAGATGTGAAGGAAGCATTAAGAAGATTACCGAAGAATACAATAGATGAAAGGAATTATCGTATTTTAAGAGCTACACAATTATCTATCCAAAAAGAGGTACTTCCTAAAGACCAGTGGACGAAACTCAAAGATGACAAGTTGTACCTTACACCGGTAGTTAACGAAGTAATCAAAGAAAGAGAAGAACGAGAGGAATGGAACAAAAATTACTAAATACCTATTTATTATATTTAATGTAGTTCAAAATTTTTTGATGTATGTTATGTTAATATAGAAAATGTAGTCAGTTTGGTATTTTTATTAATACCTTAGGGCAAAAAACATACTGTAATCCCTTATAAAGAAATTGTCTTTAAAACATTGGTCCAGTGTAAAATCTGAAGTGCTCCAGAAATGTTTAGTTTTTAATATTTTTATCGTTCGCTGTATGACATGACAGTTATGACAGATATATGCGATACCACAGAAGACCTATATCTTCTGTGGCGATATCTTTATTTTTGTATTAATTTTTTTTTAAATTCATTCAACTTGATCGAGATATCTAATACCTATGAAATAAGCAAGCAAATATCATCCAAAGATCTTCAGGTGAAGATAAATTTTTATCACTACTTTTGATTTTATTCTGGTTTAAAACCTAGGCTGTACCATATATAATTATACAACTCACATAACAAACTTTTAGGCAATGTTGTCAGTAAAATCTAGTACAGTACAGCCTCGCTAATCCGGACACGTGGTTCCAGCAACTGCCGGATTAGCGAGGTATCCGGACTAGTGGAGGTGGATTATTTTTACATATACAATTTTTTTTTATTTGTCATAGCAACTAAAAAAACCGCTGCCTAAGGAATCACTACTTCCACATCCAGACTTTCTATCAAAGTCTCTTACAACGAAAGTACTATATTTGCACTCCACTATGTGGAAATAATTATTTATGGAACTTTAATAGTATATTTGAAATCGTGTACCCCAAGAACTCATAAAATTATATGCCACATCGGTAGTGGTGATGGAGGTGAATGAAGTGGAAAAAAATCTTGATGACTGGTTCCTGTACACACACTAAATCACAATATTTTTTTCACCCCCTTTAATAATGAGGTGGGGATGGTAGCTAATGCCAAAATTTTTTTTGAGAACTTAGCGTTTCTTATATTTACTAAATACTAATTTCATGGACTATTACTTGCTTGATTTACCCCCATTTACCCCATCAGTTTACCCCTCAACTCTAAAATATAATCTAGTTCCAGATTTCGTTAAAATACATACGTGTGCCATATTTTACCAACAGACAAACCGACGCGACAGACAATTTTATCAGGAAAGAGGTTATGATTTTAGCATAAAAAAACTTATTTGTCTTTGTCCTGACTACAGAGGTAAAATTTTTAAAGTGTCCGGTGAATAGAAGGATCCGAATTATTGGAGTGTCTTTGTCCTGACTACAGAGGTAAAATTTTTAAAGTGTCCGGTGAATAGAAGGATCCGAATTATTGGAGTGTCCGGATTACCGAGGCTCTACTGTAGTAATTTTTAGATTATTCTCCTTCTCTTTCTTGCATTCTGTTCATATTCATCACAATAACTTGCCAAAAAGAAAGAATTTTAATTGCTCCATTTTCCCCGTTTAAATACTTCCGCATATCAAGAAGGTTGATGTCCACTTTCATAGAGCAATGACAACGATATCTGGCAAGATATATCTATTGATTTCCTAATTTAAATAAGATCGTCCCTTCTCATATCGGATAACAGAATGCATTTATAGTGAATATAAAAAATATCCAACAATGAATAGCTGCCCATCCATGAAGACTGAATTTCTGGTCTCAGAACTCCTCTCCTACAGTCATATTACCACAAGATGCTCAGCAATATCTAACGAACTAATAGAGCCACTGAATAACTTTGATGTAAATACAAACGATCGAAGTATGGTACGCTTCTGTTAAAACTGGGAAATAAACCAGAAGGCTTGGTCTTGCCTCAGCATCTTTTGTGTATGAGCCACATCGGAACATTAGGTACTATATACATTTTTGTAATTGTGGGGCAGAACATGAAACACTTCCCACCATATAGCCTTTGAATATCCAGCAAAGATTCCTACTGTGGTAATAAAAAAGATCCCTTATAGCCATCTCAATTATATAAAATCTGGATATGTAAGATATTTTACTTAAACCTTTACAGTTACCCAGAGATGGGTAAAGGAAATTTTCCAATTTTTCAAATTTTTGGGAGTTTCTGGAACGAAGTTTGGATAAAAATGAAAGTTTTCAGTAAAATATTTGGATATTCAGAAAGTTGCCAAAGGAAACTTGCCGGAATTTTGGAAACTTTCAGATATTCTAATATTTCATTGAAAACTTTCATTTTTATCAAAATTTCATTCCAGGAACTTTCAAATTAAAAGTTTCCTTTACTCTGCAGTAACACATTAATAAGTACTTTTTTGTCACAATACCAAAAATTACATTCAATATTTATTATTTCAGGCAGTTACTGTGTTTGAAAATGGACATCCGTAAAATATATATATTTTTTAATGCAGTTTCTCGATTAGTAGAAAAGTTTCATAAATTACGCAAGTCCACAAACATTTTTTTTTTTTAATTTACATCGATTTAGAGTATGTGGACTGTTTTTTTTTGGTACGCTGAGTCATAACCTGACGTCCATTTTGCTCTCTTGTCATTAAAAGCCTACACATACATAAATAACAATTAAACTGTATTTTCATTGCCCTTGCTAATTGTTTTTGGATTTAAAAGATTTTGACGAGACAATATTAATGGCACTTATTTTAGTAAAAATTAAAACATTATATAAAAAGTACAACTCTAAAAACTGGTGGCTAAACATCGCTCTTTAATAATCTCGTAAAGTATTATAGAATTACCTCAAAAGCTACTCATCACAACATAGGTACCACATATTTTTTTAGTAGTTTGAAAATATATTAACATTCATATAATTTGAAAGGTGAATAGCTCAAAAAATAAAATACCTATTAAAATAACAAATTACAGCTTTATTACAAAAGATGCACTGAGTACACTCACTTTAAGAGCAGATATTGAGATTTATCTTATACTACTTACAAAAATAATTAAAAGATTTAAAAATATGCTGCCCTAAGGCACGACAGGTTATTACACAATAAATAAAAATTTCATAAAATTTTAATTCTCGTCTTCTTCAATTTTGGGTGCTAAGTAGAATCGGAGATGCCCCAACTCTGGAATTTGATATTCAACAACTAATGGCACATTGTCGGACATAGACAACTGCACTTGATTGGTCAATGGAGTTGCTTTCGTGAAGGAATTGAGATACTGGCAAGCAAAAGTCAACGTTACTGGTTCTTGCATTTCGATGGTAACAGACTCTTCTTCTTTGTCAAAATTACTGGTCTGAGCAATTTTAACATTTGCACTACCAATATCACCAGAAGTTGAGAATTTAACACCTTCTTTTGTGCAAGAGATTACAATGGATTCCCCGAACTGTGATAAATCCCGGCAAATTCTTGCAAATTCACCTGAGGGCATTTTTATTATGCAGGAAAATTCTGTTTCTGGAATGCCAAGGTGTTCTTGATCAAGGTTCATCAATTTCATTTCGTAGTCGGAGATCTTTTCTTGTTTCTTTGCTTCAAACATAAACGTTACGGTGTCAGCATCATCCTGCGCCTTTATGGTTACTGTATCGTCATTGCTCGAACACTTGAAAATTTTAGACATGCTGTAAAATAAGAATTATTGTCTTATAATGATATAACATTACAATAGTTACAATGCTTTGTTGCAAGTAAAAACTGTGAAACATAATTCACGTGAACTAACCTTCCTAAGTTCATTCCCATTGTTAAATTTCTATCACATCTATACTTATCGAACCCATCAGACTTCAAAGTCAAAGATACAAGAGATACGTGAGAATTGTCCATGGCTTGTAGTTGAATTCCAGATTCAGAGCAATCAAAGGAAGCTTCAGTTAAAAGGTCCTTAATAGCATCCAATACCTTTTTGAAGGTAGCACTACTTACTAAACGTGCCTCGAACATTTTAATCTTGTTTTAAACAAATTAAACGACAAAATATTAATATTTTAAGCACACTAACACACACCACCTACTCTTATAAGAAATGGCCGGCAAAAGAATGAGAGGGAAATTTGCGCGCCAAATAAATGTTTTTAACAGAACATTTTGTAGTACAACGGTGGCTACTCTGAAACGATAAATAGGAGATTTCGATTGGAATGGGTCATGGTCTTAGATCAAATTATATCTCACAGGCATGTTTTCACCGATTTAAAAACAATTACAATTTATTCCTGCCTTTTTAAAACATATAATTTTTTTAAACTATAAAACGCTACAACATAAAGCAAGAATATTAAAGTATATACCGATTTAAAATGATCTGAATCGAAACGACTAGATCTTTTAGAAAAATATCATAGAAAATGACCAACAGTTATTTTTTCATTGTAACCAACATGGTCAGACTGTGAGAAGTGATCAAAGCAACAAATAGGCGCATATTCAAGTTGTATATGGTATGACCGAAGCTTGCATCCAACATGGGTCTTGATATGAATATTCTATAAACCATATTCGATGGCCGAAATGGAGGAAGAAGACTTAAATAACATCTCACTTCTCGATGCAGAAGTTTCCATATACATCAAAACCTCGTTGATCAAAACACTTAAACATTCGTCGCGTTCCGAGTTAAACAACAGAAAAACACAAACGTTTAACGAATGAAAATTAATGTTTGCCCTCGAGGCCCACACACGCCATGTTGGATGTCACGTGATTTGGATTGCCTAATTGGGCCCAACGTTGGAGCCAACTAAGATTGGTAGAGTATGAAGTGGCCACGGTCAGTAAACGGTACGGTTACCTCAAATCAGCAGCTTTATGACGAGAGAGACGTGGGGGGCGGGAAATCGAATGAAAGAGACAGACATATCTGATTTCCGTGCAACGACCTTGTGACGTGCATGCTCTATTTGTAAATTTCACATGGTTGCCACACGGCATCTGTCACACTGCTTTTTGGTTGCACGATGATAACCAAGATTTGTAATCTTGGATGACAACACTGTGCACGGTCATTAAACCAGACGGTTGTCTCAATCAGCAGCTTGACGGCGAGAGAGATGCGGGGGGAGGGAAATAGAATGAAAGAGACAGACATATCTGATTTCCGTGCAAAAGACAAAGATGCTTGTAGTGTCTACAGGTGACGTAGCTGTAGACCCTACCGGAATCTCTGTCTCTGTCTTCTGCACGGAAATCAGATATGTCTGTCTCTTTCATTCGATTTCCCGCCCCCCGCGTCTCTCTCGTCCAAAGCTGCTGATTGATGTAACCGTATCGTTTATTGACCGTGAACACTGTGTACTCGTCATAAATCGCTTCTTTCGACGCTAATTTCACGTATGTTTTGAACCGACAAATTCAATAAAGTGACCACGATTCTATTCGTTATTAATTTTAAAGAAAATTTAAGTAAGTGCGTAAAACAGTGCCTCTGTTTGGTGTTAAAAGACAAGTATAGGCATGTTTAACCAAAGCGCTTTAGGTGGTTTCGGAGCCACAACAACTCCAAGTTCAGCAAATCCAATGAAAGATTTTGAGGTTGCTCAACCCCCAGACGACTCCGTCAGTTCTTTAGCATTTTCTCCCGCAACGTTGCCCCAAAATTTTTTAATAGCTGGCAGTTGGGACAACAATGTACGCTGTTGGGAAATCGAACAGAATGGAATAAGCGTTCCTAAATCCATGCAGTCATGCGGAGGACCAGTTTTAGATGTTGCATGGAGTGATGATGGAACCAAGGTGAGTTTTCCAGTCTATAGTGAACAAATGTTGACATTTCATGTTTTGTCTGCTTCTGTGGGCTTAAAAGCACTTTAAAATTATTAGATTTGACTATCGTAGGTATTTATGGCTGGATGTGATAAACAAGCAAAAATGTGGGATCTGGCAAGTAATCAAGTGGTCCAAGTCGCTATGCATGAAGCCCCTATTAAAACATGCCATTGGATTAAGGCACCAAATTACTCTTGCTTAATGACGGGATCATGGGATAAAACATTGAAATTTTGGGACACTCGCAGCCCTAACCCAATGATGAGTATTAATTTACCAGAACGTTGTTACTGTGCAGATGTTGATTTTCCTATGGCTGTAGTGGGTACTGCAGGTCGTCAAATTATTGTCTATCAGTTGGAAGGGAAACCACAGGAATATAAAAAATTGGACAGTCCATTGAAGTACCAACATCGATGTGTAGCCATTTTCAGGTAAATTTTGAATAATTAAATCGATCGTTAGTCAGTTTTATGATACAGTATACAGGGTGTCTCACAAGCCATATCCGTTATTTGAGAAGATAGAAACATGAACTAAAAAGGACTGAAAGACATCCAAGGAATCCTTCAGATTGCCCCCTTAAAACAGTTTTATTGCTTATTGCAACCATCAAGAAATAACCTCAACTTGTTTTTACAAATTCCACCTCCACAAATTTTACAGTTGCATAATAGCTGTAAATAAGGCATGTTGTAAAGTAATCGAAACATTTTTAATGTGCATCTGTTACACAAATCTAATAGGAACAAAGTTTTTTACATTACTTCCTAGTATTTGTTCAAACTGTGATCATCCGGACTCCACACAAGCTTCACTCCATCGTAATAGTTCCCTTGTGAAAGCAGCTGTAATTATAGCAGATGTGATGGTGCGAAAGGCCTCATAAATCCGATTTTTAAGGTCCTTCAAATGCATGGATTGTGTTTGGTATACAATGTTCCTTATATAACCACATACGAAAAAATCTAGTGTGGGTTGGTCAATTAATGGTACACAGGTGGTCAAGCCAGGTCGTCTCAAGGCAATGAAGCACTCGAAGCCGCTAGAAGCTACTGACAAAGGCTGCCACTGGCATTAAACCACACTTCGTCTTATGGTAGTAATCAAAATAAAGTAGGATTTTTCTTAGGGGGTGCAATCAGCAGCATTGCCAGCTTTTAGGGACAAAGGGGGCAGTCGTTGTGCCCCCCCCCTAGCTCGGGCTAGGACATTCCGGCGTGGCCGATCTGGCACAGACACTTAATGACATTTTGGTCGGAACAAAAAATAGTATAACGCAGTGGTTCCCAACAAGATTTTTTCAAGGACCCCCTCATCGGTCGCTATACTGACAACCTTAAAAGCTAAAATTCTTAAAATGAAGGTTATGTAGAATCTACCATAAATTACTTACTGAACTAATATACTTAAAAGTGACAGTTGACTACAAGGCCGGATCTGGACCTTGAGCTTAGGGGGTTTACAGAATCTTGGGGGTGACATTTCGACATCGAAATCGAAAGACATCGTCCGCGGACCACCTGTTGGGAATCCCTGGTATAACGTTATCAAAAACAGGTCTGCTAAAAAAAAAATCTGTTCCAAGGACTAAACCTATCATGCCTTAAGTATTTTTGTGTGCTGAAACCGAATTGTCAATTTAAAAAATTTGCTACCGCATAGATTTCGAGTAAATGTCAAAAATTGTCAAAAAACAGTATTTTGACGATAAAAACCAGGATTTACTCGAAATCTACGCGGTAAAAAATTTTTTAAATTGAAAATCTGGATTCAGCACACAAAAATACTTATGGCATGATAGGTTTAGTCCTTGGAACAGATTTTTTTTTTGGAGACCTGTGTAACACACCTCTGCATAGGCCTAAAAAAAAATTTCTGTTCCAAGGACTAAACCTTAAGACGTGATGTGATGCCTTAAATATTTTTTTTTTATCTTAAGTATTTAAGTATTTTTAAAAAATTTTCTACCGCGTAGATTTCGAATAAATCCCGGTTTTTATCGTCATAATACAGTTTTTTGAAAATAAAAACCGGGATTTACACGAAATCTACGCGGTAGACATTTTTTTAAATTGAAAATTGGGATTCAGCACACAAAAATACTTAAAGCATAATAGGTTTAGTCTTTGGAGCAGAAATTTCAATTTAAAAAATTTTCTACCACGTAGATTTCTAGTAAATCCCGGTTTTTATCGTCAAAATACGGTTTTTTGACAATAAAAACCGGGATTTACTCGAAATCTATGCGGTAGAAATTTTTTTAAATAGAAAACTCGGATTCAGCGCACAAGAATACTTGTTTGTCCAGTGTTTGACGCTTTTTCGCCCAGAATTCTTTCATACAAAACCGATTGATGTAAAATTTGGACAGTAATAGGGAATGACACAAGGAACAAAAGTTATATAGTGCCGATGTGTGCTTTTATCCTGGGGGTGGATGCCACCCCTTCTCGGGATGGAAATTGTTACATTCAAAATAACCGCAGAAATCGATAGGGGAATAAATTCTAAGCAAAAAATACTACATATGTAGTCAATACTTTTTGAGTTAATCGTGATTGAAAATGTTGATTTTTCATCTAAAAAATTCATGTTTTATAACGATTTTTCGCGAATAACTCGAAAACCTTCCCTACAAACACTAAAGGTCGGCAGAAGTTTGATTTCCGGCCTAATGATGGCCCGCTGATGGGCTGACCTTTAGTGTTTGTTGGATTATATTACGTTTTATAAAAAAAATTATTATAAGCAAAAACGAAGCTTATAAAATAACAAATCGATTGTTTTTTTTTTTATTAATATTGATGTAATATGAACCGAGTTATGGCTCGTTGAAGGTGACTTTTTGTTCGCCGAAAACTGAATTCGAACCTTTCAATGTTAAAAACTGAAAAACGGAAAATTTTTTGAGGAAACAACACAATTTTAAAAGTACTTGAAAAGACCATTAAAATGAGCGTAAGTAAAAGTCGTTAGCATAAAAACTAACGGAGTTATGATGAAAATAAAATGGTTGTCTCGTTTTTTGGGAGAAAGAATCAGCAATAAAATCAATGGCTTCACCGCAAGAATTGAAATTGAACGTAATCCATTTACAATTTACTTTATTTAACTAGTAACAATGTGTTCTAGAAGTTTGATCGGTTTGGGATGCCTAAATTTGAAAAAAAATTTGATTCAAATTTGAAACGATTTTTGAAATTTCTTAAAAAGTTTTCATTTTTTCACAATAATTCAAAACTAAAGAAGATATGTAAGAAATGCTAGAGTACAAAAATTAAGTTTTTTTTTATTGAAAATTTTGTTTTTTTTTTTATTTCTTTAGGATAAAAATTAATTATAAGTTCGAATTTGAGTGAGAGGACCACCTTCCCCGAGCCCTTTATACTCAAAAATATCAAACACGCATTTTTTCGGGGAAATCTTTGGAGCATGTAAATTATTTTAGTCTCGACAATTTTGGAGCATTTATAAATATATGTAAACACATATGCTTGTATCTATATATGTATAAGTATATCCTCAACACGACACTCAGGTAGAGATATTTTATAATAGTACTTCAGACCTGCAAGAAATTTTAGAAGCCAGTATGTACTGCACAATATTACTGTACGGAGCTGCGAAAGAGATACAGTTAAAAAAATTGAGCCGTGTCGAAGACTTATCAGCGTTTCTCCAGCAGATGCGCGAGTCCTTTATTAAGGCTACCACTAAAAACAGTGCTGTGAAATTATCATCCCTTGTTCCAGCAGTTATGCTCTGAATGAGCACATTAAGAGGGTTTATTTGGCTTGGGAACAAAAATATTCATCCAACTGATTGGGGATGGATTAATAATGAAAGATCTTTACTACCAATCAAAATGCTGAATATGCCTGCACCGGAAGAACTCCTCAAAATGATATTTTGTAATTACAAAAAAGGATGCGGCGCAGCTTGTGGCTGTCGAAAAGTTGGACATTTTTTGTGACGCAGCATGTGGCTCCGGTAACCACTGTCAAAATTATCCTCCAATGACAGACCAAGAGCAGAAGGTCGATAGTGTTGACAGTTCTTCTGATGATCCATAGATTTTCAATAATAAAACATGCCATTATAATGTACATAAAATTTTTATTTTAGGTAAACATGGTAGATAATTTTATCATGAGGGCGGTTTGTAAGGGATGAAACATTGCAATAAATCATAAATTGTATTATAAACAGTGAAGGGATTTTAATTCATTATAAATGCACCATTAAAACATTTCAAGCTGTTGAAAACTAATTTTTTTAAAAATTTCGTCAACTCTTTAAAACCACCCCGGTTTTAAAGAGTTGAAACGTTATAACACATCATAAATTATATTCCAGGACATGAAATAATGTTTATTCTATATATTCTATATATTTAAACATGATTTCAATCTATGTAACGCTTAAATCTGTTTTTAAATTTTTTCTCAGAAGAGGTAGTTTTCACCCCCAAAAAACAAAAAGCACACATCAGGAACATATAACTTGAAGAGGGAGAATTACAAATTTTCATTAAAATGTACGAAAGAATTCTGAGCTAATACCCTATTTTTACCGTCAAACACTGGACTATTAAGGCATAATAGGTCTAGTCCATGGAGCAGAATTTTTTTTTTTTTTGTAGAGCTGTGTAATGGAAAACATTACTTCAACATCCATGTAGTGGAGTGGAAGTATACTGGGTAGCCCAATACAAATTAAAGAAACTAAAAATCCCCTTACTAACCTAATAATAAAAATATAATTAATTTTTACTCCAATATCGATAAATACTAATAATAAGCATAGTAAACCATACCCCACCCCCCTAATTTTAAGATAATTCTGTGTAGCTGTCCTAGCATATAAAAGTTTTGTATGTAACAAACATAAAATTATAGGATTGCGTCTGAGTGTTCCTGTGCCCGCGAGTATCCCTGTGTCCGAGTGTCCTCGCAGTGTCTCATTCTCTAGCTACTTGCTGGGTGCAAAATGTTGGGATGGTTTCTTAAGAGTTGTAAAGGGCAAGACGGTTTTCACAATCTTTTTTAGTTCATTCTCTATCTTCTTAAATAACGAAATTGACACCCTGTATATGCACCATGTTTTTAATAACAAAAGTTTTTATAGAATAGAATAGAATATATATTTCGTACTAGGGACAATATACAGAATTGTATTGTACAAGTCAAGCAAAACATGAGCTTCAATAATTAAAAAAATCACATTAATAACATTAACATTAGACAATTACAAAAATAAATAATCTAAATTACATTAATAAAAACACAAAGTTACATACTTATTAATATAAATTAAACATAAGAAGGACATTACATTACTTCATTATTTGGCATCACTACAGATTAGTCATAGGAAGGTGGCGTCATTTATTTCATTTAAATTGTATGGTTCAGATTGTATTAATATTTTCCTGATTGTTTTTTTAAATAGAGTTAAGGTTTTTATTTATTTAATGTGTCTGGTCAGGCAGTTGTATCATTTCAAACATTTATAATAACAGCCCTTTTCAAGCAAAGCACTCTTGTGGATGGGATAACAAAAACTATCTTTATGCCTTGTGTCGTATTTGTGGTCTATAAGAGCTTCTTTAAAAATTTCTCTATTATTGTAAGCAAAACAGAGACTTTCATATACATAAATCCCCGTCATTTAAAATGTTAAGTGCTCTAAATAAACCTCGACATGATTCGTTTGCTCTGCTCCCTGTCATTGTTCTGACTACACGTTTCTGACTGTGTGAACCACACCAAAATAATATTCCATACGTCAATACCGAATAAAAATTACCATAATAGGCTGTTAATAGAGTACTCTCATCTACAACCTTTTTTAATTCTTTAATGGAGTTTTCCACAAAGCAACTACATATACTGATCAATATTAACACCTAGAAATTTTGTTGAATTTGCAAAGGTAACATCTACATTATTAATCTGGATTTCTGCTGGGTAAGTATTTTCATTTCTACTATGCCTGAAAAGAATGCAATTGGTTTTGTCCGTATTTAACACTAATGAATTATTTTTAAACCATTCTGAAATTTGTGACATGCTGGCATGTGTCTTTTCTTCTATCATAGCAAAAGATTTTCCGAGATAAGGACGTTTGTATCATCTGCATAATTTGTTAAAATAGTTGTTTTGTCAGTGATTACCTTTGATAAGTCATTTATGTATAGGATGAATAAAATCGGTCCAAGTACACTACCTTGTGGGACTCCCATGGTTATACATTCTGGTTCTGAGTAATAATCTACGTAGTTGTCTCTAATGTTTACTTTTTGTGTACGTCCTTTAAGGTAGGAGTCGAACCAGTTATAAGGTAATCCACGTATATCCATTTTTTCAAGTTTGCTTAAAAGTATGTTATGGTTCACACAGTCAAAGGCTTTTGAAAGATCCAGGGAGATGCCAAGCACATGGCAACCTTCATTCATTAATTTTAAAATGTTTTCAACAAAACTGAAAATTGCAGTCGTTGTTGATTTGGCCCTTTGACAGCCATGTTGATTCATGGCAATAATTTTGTGAAGATTAAGAAAGGATAATACTCTTGAACACATGGTTATTTCAGGCCTTTGGAGAAACTCGATAGTGTACTTATAGGTCGGTGATTTTCCATTTGAAGAGAATCACCTTTTTTTATAGATAGGTTTAACAACTGCCACTTTCAGTCCTGCTGGAAAGACACCTTTAGATAGTGACTCATTAATAATATATGTCAAGGGTTCAACTATTAGAAAACTTATTTTTTTCAACAATATATTGGATATATGATCATCGTCAGCAGAGAATTTGTTTTTTAAGTTATTTATAATTTTTAGTACTTCATTTTGAGTTACTTCCGACAGGTAAATTGAGTTTACATTTGCTGATATATGTGCTAAATCAGGATTTGTGGGATTACTTCCACCAAGGTGGCTGTAATGAAATACTTATTAAATGCATTACATGCTTCTAGAGGAGAAGTAATGGTTTAATTTTCTATAACAATTCCTTGGAATTTATAATTTTTGTGACTGTTGTTTTCTGCATTTATAATATTCTGTACAGTTTTTGTTTTATTATCTGATTCATTTATTTTTTGCCCGTAGTATTCTCTTTTCTCATTTATCAGCAGGTCAGTATAAAAATTTTTATATTCAATAAATACAGGTTTTGGTAACCTGTTATGTTCCTATAACTCCAATAAGAAATTTAAGGTCTCTTTAGCATCAAGTACCTATATTTTTTGTTATCCATTTTGGTCTCCTTTTTGTAGGAAGTTTTACTTTTTTTAAAGGAAATGAGGTATTGTAATGTTCTAACAGTATTGCAGTAAAGTTGTTGTATTTGCCATCAACAGAGATAGTTTCAAATACAGGTAGCCAAGATTCTTCACTGAAAATACGTCTGAATTCATAAGTAGGCTTTGTGCTGGTATTACTTTCACATCCAGTGGAAGTATAGTAACGACAAAAAAATTTTTTAAAATTATTATTGTTCAAATAGGCTTAAAATGTCAGAAAACGTCGAGATTTTAAGTTTGAGCGAAAAAAAATTTTCTGTCTGTCGGTCTGTCTGTAACTTTTTTTTGTGCGCACGTTTACTCTGGAATCGTTTAAGATATTGACTTGAAATTTGGTACACGTATGTACTTTAACGAGATCTGGAACTAGATTATATTTTCATGTTGTTCCGACGAAGGGTTGGGGGTAAATTGGGGTAAATGGGTAAATCAAGCAGGTAGGAGTCCATAAAATTGGTATTTAGTATATACAAGAGAAGTTAAGGTCTCAAAAAAATTTTTGGCATTAGCCACCCCCATTACTACCCCCACCCCCACCCCCTTATTAAAGGGGATGAATGAAAATGTGATTTAGTGTATGTACAAGAACCAGAAACCTCAAAATATTTTTTACTTCATACACTACCCACTACCACCCACTTATCACCACCCCCCACCCCACTACCGATGTGGGGTATCGTTTTATGGTTTTTTGGGGTAGAGGATTTCAAATATTATATTATTAAAGTTCCATAAACAATTATTTCCACATACACAGTTTTTTCGTTATGAGTGACTTGGATAGAGAATATGGATGTGAAAGTAGTGATTCCTTGGGCAACGGTTTTTTTACCAGTACATACTTCAAGCTTTTGACCATAGTGATCAGAAATATTGGTATTTATAATTTTTGAAGTAAAATTTTGAGACTTTTTTATGAACATATTATCAAGACAAGTTGTTGTGTTCTGAGTAACTCTAGTAGGCTCCTGTATTGTAATTTGCATATTATATGAGTTTAAGAGGTTGACTATTAAATTTAAATTTTTTATATTCTTTACCGATGGCTGCATATCAACGGGTAAGTCTCCAGCAACCAAGACTGATTTAATCACCCATTGTAGCTTTTTCTAATAGCACGTCTTATTTATTTATAAAGCAATCAATGTTGCTTGCTGGTGGTGCAACTGGTGCGTATACTACACATTTTACATCCCAAGGAACAATTTTAGTTCCTTAAATGTATACAAGAGTGCTATAAAACTATTTATAAAATGCCTTGAAGAATCTATTTTGCTGTAACAATATCCTTAATACCATCATAAAGCCACTTGTAGACTAAAAGGGCCCACCCTTATGAAGGTTGTTAAGGCCTATTTTAAATTCCATCATAAAACTCCTTAGTGAGGCATAGTGCTGCTCTTGAAAACCTTGTTCGGGCCGTTTTAAAACCTTTCTTAAAACCTATTTTAAAGCTGTCAGAAGCTTTTCTATTAGCTTCCTGCATTTCTAGAAAACACCTAGAAGGCTGCCTTAAAACTGGTTTTTAAAACCATATTAGAACTGAGAAGCTACAAGAATGTCCACAAAGGAATCCAAATAATTTTATTATTGCATTTATTTTCTTAACTGATTTAAGCAAACACACCATCAGAGTTATTGAAGATAAAATGGAATTTGAAATGTATAAAGCGTAGAGCACTATAACCTCTCTAAGGCCGATTTAAAAGGTAATAAAAAGCCATCAGGTATGACAAAAAAATTAAAACCAACGGCAGTTTATCGTTAAAACTACGTAAGAAAGGCCCAAAAAACAAGAGCCCCTCAGAAATAATAATGATTTTAATATCCATACAAAATTTGCATAGACACACGTAATCAGCAAATTTAAAAAAGTGGGCTGCTTCTCGGTTCCCACGGTAATTTTCAGTCGTTTCTTGTAATTCTACCTTAATTTACTAACGAAAAAGTGATAATTATAATTGCGAGATTGACCTTGAATATTTTTATATAACAAGAAAAACATGGCCGGCCAACTAAAAACCTAATTGTCATTTTACAGTCCTCTCCAGTGTTGCCAGGTCTAGTGAAATTTCACTAGATCTGATTTTTTTTAAATCTAGTGATCTAGTGAAAACTTTTATGAAAATGCCCATTTTTAATGATTTTTGAATCATCCAATTTATTGCCCTCTACTGCTAGGTAGACAAACATTAAATTCGAGTTGCAGTCCATTTAATACAAAACTGTTCACGTTAATATCGCTACCACGGTCAGTGAACTCTACGGTTACCTACGGTTACGGATCTTAGACGAGAGAGACGCGCGGAGCGGGGAATCGAATGAAAGAGACAGACATATCTGATTTATGTGTAAAAGAGACAGACAAAGATGCCTGTAGTGTCTACAGCTGACGTAGGCTGTAGACCCTAACAGAATCTCTTTCATTCGATTCCCCGCTCCGCGCGTCTCTCTAGTCTAAAAGCTGATAATTGAGGTAACCGTATAGTTTATTGACCGTGAATCGCTACAATCAAATAGCCTGGGCTCGTTGCCCTCTAGCGGCTCGTAGACAAACAGTACTTTCTAGTTACAAACCATTTAATACAATACAGAGTACGAAGTCTGGCAGCGAAATAATCAGATAGAGGACGCTCAAAGCTATGCTGTGCTCAGAGAGCTCAAGAAAATTACGTGTCCTACAGACACTGCAACTTTTGAAAATTAAAGATGCGAGCTTTAATTTCAAATCTAGTGAAATTTTAGTAAGATTTAGTAACTTTTTAAAGCGTCATCTGATAACTTTTAAAATTTTGATCTGGCAACACTGGTTCTCATTAAGAGCAAGTATACTTGAAGCCTCAAAGGCCTTAACTACAACATCAATAAAGCACATGACTATTTCCTAACCCTGACAAACCTTTCTTAAAACCTCCTCAAGTCCAAATGACTTTTAAATTGGTCCTTGGGATAAGTAATACCATTAATTTTAAATTCAGCAGAAGTACACTCAAAAACATAGTCCTCACTTAAACAATTTATATCATTACGGATCACAGCATTCAGATTTTTTAGCATATAATGCCTCCGTGTGAGTTTTTGCCTATTCCGCAGTGTGTTAGTCCGCAGTGTGCCTATTCCGAGGTTAGTTTAACTAATAACTAATTTTGTGATTTTCAATCTGATAGCTTCTTTTAAGGAATGTCCATTATCCTAAAATAAAACTTATCCAAATGTTTTAGGGATAAGAAGAAGACTCCAACAGGATATGCCTTGGGTTCAGTAGAAGGCAGAGTTGCTATTCAATATGTAAATCCAACAAACCCGAAAGACAACTTCACATTCAAATGTCACCGTTCCAATGGAACACCAAATGGCTACCAAGACATATATGCTGTAAACGATATTGCATTCCATCCCATCCATGGTACTTTAGCCACTGTAGGTGCCGATGGTTCATTTAGTTTTTGGGACAAAGATGCTCGTACGAAATTGAAACCTTCAGAGTTGATGGAGCAGCCAATTACCCGCTGTGCATTTAATCATAATGGACAAATCTTTGCTTACGCTGTTAGTTATGATTGGAGTAGAGGTCATGAGTTTTATAACACGCAGAAGAAAAATTATATTTTCCTAAGACCATGTTACGATGAGCTCAAACCCAGAACTTCCTCTTAATAGTTTTTATAATTATTTTATGTTGATAAGTATGAGCATATAAAAACTAAAATATCTTATTTGAAATTAATGTTGTTCACTTACATCTAAGTATTTTAGCAAATAGTCAGGAATAAGCAAAGTGAAACTACAAAATATTCTGAACTTCCATGTAGATTGATGGATACAGTAGTTTTTGATGACCTAAAGTGATGTATCAAAAATTCAAGACACTTCCCCCATCATATTCTATTAAGTAAAGAGAAAAGAACTTTTCTAAATAATTCCTTGCTAAGATTATTTTAAAATTTTTACTTTTATTAAAATTATTTAGTTTTGAAAAATATTATATTCCAAAATTTTGCCTCAATTTTTTGTGAAAGTGGGAGTTCTCACCACATTGTGGAATGTGGTTAGGGAACATATAGATTAAGCTCTTGTATGTTTGTTGTATTATATCTGGCACCAAAAACAACCATTTTCTAGATACCGACAAACTCTGAAATCTTCTTGTAGTCAAGATGTATAATTTTCAACCCAAGAATCAAATTACTACATTATATATGTATATTATAAATGCATTTTTCATTGTTAATAATAAATTTATAAAGAATATTTTGTTTTTAATTTAGGCGATAGAAACCATTGAAATAATAAATTTTACTGAGTGTTAAAGTATCGCTATTAAAAAAGAGTTTATTTAATATCTGAAGATGAAAAAATCTATTCTTTTTTGAATTTGAGTCAGTCATTAAGATTAATCTCCATCAAACTGTAAAATAATAAATTTGCAACAGCCACAAAAATCTACACATCTATATGTCGACCTATACTGGAATATGGACACACTCTATATGTCAACTGCCAAGCGACGGTACTAAACAACTTAAAAGTTGCCGAAACCTCTTCGCTACGCATTATAACTAAAATTCGGCATCCAGTCAACAACCTCCACAATCCGCCGAATAATTTACTATATGAAAAAACTAGGATAACCCCAAACCTTCAAATATTAACAACCAAATTTGCAAATCGGCCACATAATATGCAACTGTTACGACCTCTGCCATACAAGAAACAGCAACAGAAGATCAAAATTCAAACACCCAGAGATGTCTCTAATTGAAAAAAATATCTTCATTAATTCAAAACTAATTAATATAAAAATTTTTTAGATGTATTTATACTTGCATAAAAATTTGTTTGCTTTTTTTTCCATAAAATGTATTCATTTTTAAATATTCCACAAAAAATAACGTATCAACAGTAACAATGTAGGAAAAATAGGCTGAAGGACTCCGGTCGATAGCCGTTTGAATATGTATTTTTTATGTATTCAATAAAGAACTTATTATTATTATTATTATTATTTAATAAATTTACCATCAGGTATAGTAGCTTAAATAATTATGTACACTTGCTTTCAAAACTTTTGCTATTTTTCGCTGTATTAAATCAGGGTTGTAATTAACCAACTCTGACATTTGAACTTTTGATGTCAAAATGCCTCAACGGACAGAGCAAGACAAAGTTTTGATGCTTTCTAAATTAGAAGAGGGGTGATCCATAAGAAGAAGGGTTGCTACTTATTATGGACTAGATAAAAGCACTGTTCTACGAATAAAGAAGAGGTGGGAACAGGAAGGTACCGTGACTAGAAGGCCGTGTTCGGGAAGACCCAAAATTTCAAATGCAGAGCAGAACGGAGCCCTTTTGGATAATTTAACTCTTTCAATATGGCCAGACAAGCGGTTTTTGAGACCAACTTTCCAGGTTCGTGGGTGACGTGTGAAAAAATCAGAAATTATAAATTTCGCAAGTGCAAAGAAAAATATATTAACAGAAGAAAATAAGCAGTCCCGGATAATATTTTGCCTGGATTATATATACCGACCTATAAATTTTTGGAACACTAATATTTTCTGACGAAAAAGTATTTAAATCGTGTAATGATGGTCGTTTACGGGTGTATCGACCAATAAATTCGAGATTTTCCGAACGATACGTTACATCACGAAACAAGTCTGGACGATTCTCCGTCAACGTTTGGGCTTAAATAAGTATTCTTGGTCCAGGGGTAACCTGGCGCATTGATGGTCGGTTTAATGCAGTAGCTTACCTTAACATCTTGCAAAATGTTATGCTTCTTTCTGTGGAACAATTATATCCTAATGATTTAAGAAGTGAAACAAAATTTTTTTTTTGAAAATATTTCGATTTTCACAAAATTTTACAGGGAGGCATATCAAGTGATTCTGAACAACTTTTATTAACAAAATTTTTGTCTATCTCTCAGCTTACTATGATTTCTCGAAAACTGCTATTTTCTTTTTATCGCAGTAGGCCGGCGTTTTAGATCTAGACGGCATTTATGTGTTGAATAAAGTCGTCTCATGGAGTTGTATGGTTGATAAAAATTCGAAATGAATTCGGCCACAAATAAAAAAGATACAGAGGTGTCTTCACGAGAAGTGAAACACACTGTATATTAAAAAAAAAATATTAAACTCTAATATAACATGTAAAAAATTATTAATGTTATAATATTCTATACTATAAGGTTGAGGACTGTAATTAGGTCAAGTTCTCATCGTTAACCTGGTTACTATAGGTTTGGTTTATGCGAACTTCTAAGAGGTTTTATTTCATATGGTGACAACAGGTACAACTATATACATTTATTTTTACATTGTATTACCTTGTATGTTTTATTATTCGATGACGTAACATTTTGGGTGACAATATCTGGGTTTATATATAGATAGATAACCACATTATATACATGTTTGTATATTTGTAGCAAGTCATCAATAAAACAAAAAACAATGAAATTTAAAAAGAAGGTATTATATACACAGATTTTGTAAGCAGTACATTGAACAATAACATGCGTAGTCTAGGTACCCGCGTACAAAAATGCAATTTATACATATCCTCGTATAACTTCTTGTACGGCATAATTGTGCCCAGTTTATCACTTTTTTCTTCTGCGAAAATTTTCGTAAACGCGGCGTTCCTCCTCGGCATGAAAAAGACGATTTCCACACGTCGGACTGGAAAATCCGCAAATATATTTTGTCTGACAATTCGAAAATTGGATTCTACGTATTTTTATTAAGCAATCTTGAAAAAATCAGCTGATTATAAATAAATGTTTTAAAGTTATGTTATGTATGTTTAGGTAGACACCCTTTTAATTTTTGTTGGACAGTTTGTAGAAATATATATAAATTATAAATTTTTGTCCAAAAAATAAAAAGAGAATTTCTGGATAGGACCACCCTTATCACCTAGGGGTATAAAAAATAGCCTACGACCTATTCTCAGACCTACCAAATATACACCAAAAATTTCATAAAAATCGGTCAAGCCGTTTTGGAGGAGTTCGATAGCAAACACTGTGACACGAGATTTTTATATATTAGATATATGTAGAATCCAATTCTCAAATTGTCCGACAAAATATATTTGCCGATTTTCCAGTATGATGTGTAGAAATCGTCTTTTTCATGCCGAGGAACGCCGCGTTTACGAAAATTTTCGCAGAGGAAAAAAGTGATAGACTAGGCGCAATTATGCCGTACAAGAAGTAATACGAGGATATGTATAAATTTTTGTTTTTTTGTTTTTTTTTTTTTTGTTGGAGACTTAGGAGACAGTTCTCAATCAAAAACCAGCTATTCAGCCTTTTGTTTGTATGTTTCCTGAACCATAGTAAATAAATATGGTGAATGTTTTCCCATATAATAGGCGCTGGACCGTCAAAAATCAAAGTTACAAAAAAATTTTATTAGGAAAAGTTGTAGAGAATATTACTATGTACAAGCTGGAAAAGAAGAAAATTTCAAAAAAACAAAAAATAAGAAACCACTCCTATTGCAACACCCCACAAAGGGTGTGGACTGTGACTTTTTGGTCGGATACTCGACCTGAAAAAATCAGCTTGCCGGGAATTATTTGTGAGCACCCCCCATAGAGACGGTCGACTTTTACTGTACTAATGAGGTTGTCAACCTTTGTGGCATATGTAGCCCAGTAATTCTAGGTAAGAAGAAAGTAGTCTTCATGGTATTTCAAATTCTGATGAAAAATTATGGAAGACCATTTAAAAATACAGGAAAAAAAGTTAAAAAGGCAAATTGTAATAATTTTCTTTAAAAAATATCTTTATTATTTTAACATACCAATAGTGCAGGACCGGTACGGAAAAAAGTGCGCGATTTGGGAATAGGTCAGTAAAGCACGGACTTGGCTGAAAGTAGGAAAATTCGGAAAAATCGACAAAATCGAAAAAAAAATTCAAATGCGAAGAACCTAATTTTTTTTTGAATATACCAAAATAAAGTGGTTCTAAGATTTCTGTCGCTTCAAAAACTATAATATTTATTAGAAAAATAACATTTTGAGAAAAATTAGTGATAATTGAACATTTTAAAGATAAAATTCATAAAAAGTAAAAAAAAATGAATTAAGTACAAAATAATTTAACTCTTAAAATATTTGAATCTTTTTGTGCATATGATATATCTATTATATATCCTAATTCCGTTGAAGTCAATGTCGTTCCCATCCTATTTGCAGACGACACAAATTTAACCCTATATAATAGTGGTATTGAAGATCCACTAAATGAAATCCCATATCGAGCAAAGCACTGAAGAATGGTTCACCTCAAATAATCTCTGTCTGAATGAAACGAAAAGCGAGACAATGATTTTTAGTTTACGCAACCTGGATGATATAACCAACCCGGAGTCTATTCGGTTCCTTGGAGTGTGCCTTGACCCCGAACTATCCTGGAGGAACCATACCTTCCATGTCTGCAGCAAAATCTCAAAATACACTTACTTATTACGAAGTCTTGTGGAAAAAGTATCTCAACATACATTAATTACAGCATACCACAGTCTGATTCACTCCAGCATATCATATGCCATTTTAATCTGGGGCCATTCAACATCTTCCACCAACGTGTTTTCGGCACAAAGGAAAGCCATCCGATTAATCTCCGGCTTAAAACATAGAGACGACTGTAGGGAACAGTTCACTAGGCTTGGAATTATGACTGTACCAAGCATGTACATATTCCAGTGTCTATTATACGTAAAAAATAACGAACACTTATTTACCATTAGGAATCAAGTTCATTCTTACAACACAGGAATAACAAATATGTACATACTCATTTTCATCATCTAAACAGAACGCGAGTTGGTACATGCTACCAAGGAATACAATTCTACAATGCTATTCCTCTTGCAATAAGGTATCTAAGCCATATCCAATTCAAAATTAGAATAAAAAATTACCTACTCAAAAACGCTTTTTCCAGCACTAATGAGTTTTTAAACAGCAATCTCAATCAAATTTAACTTTCAACCATTTTACTTGTTTCGTTTATTCAAGCTATATCTGTATGTTTGCATATTTTATAAATTAACTGTATTTTATGTTATTTATGTTGTATCATATACTTAATAAGTTTTTATGCCTAAATTTGTTCAATGATTTTTTGTACTTATATGTTTTACACATTCTTTTAATTGGTTTTTTTATACACTTATTACTAAGTTCCTATATTATATTGTATCACGTTTATCATCATATGTTAGTATATTCTTGCTCATGTAAAATTTTTTTTGACTCGTGTAAACACCTTTGTGTATATTGCACCAATAAACATCTATCTATCTAACTATATTTTCATCAAGATCATCTTCATCTTCTTCATGAATTAATACAGTAGGTGCACAGTTGGCACACGCCTCCCTGCTGCACCCCGTGCAACTGAGCTGCAACCGTTTTTTTTTGCATTCGCAACTTTGACCGCAACCTGTTTTGCTACTTGCAAAATATTGGTTTTAATAAATTTTCAGGCTGCTAATTCATTGCGTTTGGAAAAATTTGGTAGTTTCCTGCCCCAATAAATCGACACCCAGCCATATTTGCACCTGTATGTGTACTTTCTTTTGGTGTTCTAGAGCTGTGCCAGTTGTGCTTGGCAAATTTGCAGATTTACACTACTGTTTCTACTGTTTGTAAAATCAATCGCACCCTTATAGTTGACTGCACACTTGTTAGATGTGTAAAAAATGTCGGTGTCTTTGGCGGTGCGATGCGGCGTGGTTGATACTTAAAGGCGTCGACATTTTTTGAGTGCTTCGTAGACCTGAAGACAACTATAGGAGCGCTATATAAATCTAGAATACATTTTAAACCGGCCTTTAAAATATAAAGTTTTGATTTTGTTTCGCAAAGACTTAGGTAGCGTCCTATAAATCATCACGTTTTTCAAGAATTTTAGCAAACATTTCATACAATAAGTGTGTAAATAACATATTTAAATAATACAAGAATGACAACTTTTTATTATGCCAAATTACTCGTTATTTTAATCTTTGAAAATGGTTTATTGAGTTTTCTGGCCATCTCTCACAGTTAAAGGTTAGGCTGGAAAAGCACTTTTACACCTAAAAATCATTATGAAAACCGTTTTTCAATCGTATTATAGGTTTGAAATTTTAATTTTTCAGCAAATTAAATTGCATGAAAAACTGCTATATCCTCGTCAGACCCACGTAACACAAACGTGTACAAAGCCGAAACCAGGCATGTGGCACCATCTATTGGCTTCCCCTGAGCTATAATCCGAGGCTAATTTTTTGATCGATCACTAGAGGTTACAAATATAATTCGTACACATATGTGGATGTTGGGTCTAGCTTTAAAATAGTCAGTTTTGTGTTAAATGGTCCCAAGTTACACATTTGTGTACAAAAAATAAAACAATTTTTTTATACCAGAGGTTTTATTTAAATTTAAAATACAAGTTAATAATAGTTCTAACTATGAAACTCTACAAAACAGTCCCGTTCTTTAACTACATCTAAATTATTTATAACATGAATAAATATAATTCCTTAGCTGAAAATACCTAATTCTAGTTAATGTATTGACAATAAGAGAGATTTTTAATGCTGCAGACCAGTACATTCTAATACTGTGGAAGCCTACAGTGCTCATTAACAATGCTATGCCTACAAAAGACCAACTTTCAGCTTCGTTGCTCTTAGTAATTTGCGTTTTCAGCTACTTTTTTAAAGAAATTTGCACTGGCAGAAATAATCAACTGGAAAAAACCTTTCGTGGTTTTGCGCATTTCTAGGCTGCGGGATAAACTCTGGAGACTCTCACAGTCTTCGCTTGTCGTGCCAATTTTTGTTAGGAGGCTTTTGATTATTTTGAAGTTTTTGTTTTTTATTCCTCATACATTCGTCGGTGATACATCTCTTGTATGTGAAGTATTAGGTGCTGCATCAGGGTTAATTTTGAAGGAATTGATGTTGTAAAGGAATCATTTCCATGAAATGAACTGCTGGAAAGCTTCCCTAATTTTCCTGAGTTAGTAAATTTATGAAAATTAGATCATCACCATCACTAGATTCCATGGCTAATGAGTCGCCTCCGGAGGCATAATCAACCTGATTATAATCTTCTTCATCATCTGTGGCGAAGAAGTCACTGTTGTTTTTTTGTAACTCAATCCCTATGTCCATATTTATGGACAAAATAAATTTGCACTAAGACCCAACTAACACAAATGCGTACAAATAAAATCAAATGTAGTTTTTGTAAAAATGGATGCAATTTTAGCAAAATTGTATACGTGATAGTGAAATTCGAATAGTTTACAAGCACGTTGTGATAACATTGAGAGCCATGTTGATATTTAAACATTAATATTTTACACCTACCTCGGCAAGTTCGCGATTTTGTAGAATTAGCTGTACTAGTTGATGTCATAACTGCTCCACAATCACCTCTACTAGCTATTTTGTTAATTCTGTAGTAATTTTGAAGAACCCTTGAACGCTTATGTTGACTAGAGTGCACCACTCGGCAATAGCATGCGCGATAAATTTGAAAAAAAATCAAGAAAATTTGTACACAAATGTGTACGCGGGGACCGACGAGGATATAAAAAAAAAAGGTCGTCTAGACACATACATTACATTTTTTTTCTTTGATATTTGAGTTAAGCCTGTTTTATAATGGGTTTGTATCCAAATTTTTTTTTTCATAATTATTAAAAATTTGTCTGGTTTTAGTACACGTATTTGATTAAAAAATAGGTATAATAAAACTTTTAAATATAGCACAATCATTTGTGAATTTCAAATTAGCCCTGACTGCCGGATGGGTGTGAGCATTAAAACAGCTATTCTTCTGGGTATACACACCTCAATATACGAATTCGGCAAATGTAGTTATATGTGTATTCTGAGATAAACGAGGGCAAGAAGGAAAGAAGAGAAATTAGGAAAAGAAAGACAGATATACTCCCCCTACAATGAACACTTTGTGAGATCTTCCCATTGTGCGGTTAAAAGCGATAGGTACGGTACAGATGCCCTGTATTGATACACGACAAGGAGATAAAAATGAGAATTCACGAAGTATTGAGCATGCTGGCGGGAGCATATCCACCTTTTTTTTATATAATTTCTCTGTTCTTTTTTCTTTCTTGCATTTGTTTATCTCAAGATATATAAAACTACATTTGCTAAATCTGTAAATTGCTGTTAATCACTCCATAAATATATTTATTCTCTCTCCTCCTTACTTAACTTTTATGAACTAGCCAGTTTCTCAATGGGAAGCATTAATATAATATAATCCAATATAAATAATAGCACCAATCAAGTCCTTCTGTGTAATTCAATAACTTACTTTGGTAGTGACAATAATTCAAGAGGTACAAAGACACAATTTATTCACAAAAATTCTAAGCATGCTTTATCACTACTATATTATCAACACTTAATGGTGGTCACCACCGTTATCATGACCATGTCCATGTTGGCTAGGATAGAGTGCATCATACGCCAGGGTCCCTGCCATTGTTAAAACAAAAGCGCCGAAACCATATTTAAACCCTCTAAAAAATACCAATCTCAACAATTGTCTCTCTGAGCCAAATTCTTTTTCACTGTAACGCCACACTTCGTTGCGTAACCAGGGGTCTTTTAGACCACGAGAAGCGAGAGCTTTTTCTACAGCTACTAATTCAGGAACATCTGCTACTTTGTATATTTTATAATCAGGAATGGTATAAGGATCGTGATGACCATGTCCGTGTCCACCCATCTTCCTAAAAACATAACCTCAAATTATTACGTAACAAACTACCTGGATTTTTTTAAAACTTTGTAAAAACTTTCAATAATTTACGTACCTATTCCTTTATTGTACAAATAACTAACTAATTGTAAATATATCACGTTAACTCTAATTTGATTCTATCTATGGTCGAAGATTCTATCACTGACAGTGACAGATCTCAGAACGGCAAACAGCACTACCAACAGCAGCAGGACAAATTTATAAATTCAAACTTCCCTAAATATAAATTAGCTCAGACACAGATTAAAGATTAAACAAACTGATCTGCGGTAGAGTTGGGCGATTCGACTCTTTTTAAGGATTCGTACCAAATGAATCCGTATTGAGAGATTCGTACGATTCGTACCACTTCGTATCACTGATTCCATGATACTAAACAGTACTCCGATTAAAGAACTTATATCTAGATACATAACAGGCTATCTTTTCACTATATACCTTGTTTGCTCCTAACATAGTCACATTATATGTCCATTAAAATTGATAGATGAACATCACATCCCATAGGCAACAGTGGCGTTGTGTGTGTAGAAAATGTGTAGAATGGTAAATATTTTCATTAAAATGAATTATTGCAATTCCTGCATTACCGGCTCTTTATATAACGTGATGTAGGCATACGATATTACAGTAAGATAAAACAGTAAGATAAATATGTATTGAAAGGATATTAAAATTTAATTGCTATTTACTTTTTTAACTGTAAACTGAACTTCATCATGTTACGACTATGGAACGATCGATTTTCTTCTTTTCTAAACTGCTTTCTGCAAACGGCAGAGCACTTCACTATTTATTTGCACAAAATATATTGTCACTAAACTGTGTAAATATGAATAGAGAATATTATTTAGGTATTAAGCAAATCACAACTTAAAATAAAATTACTTTTTCACCAGTTTTTGGTCGGAGAACACGAAAAACATTTATTGACATTAATGGCCGAACTGTCAACTGATATTATGATAATCGAACTGAAGCCGATCGTGTACGAGCGGCCGCGAATACGCCGATGGGCCAATCAGCAACTTATGGGAAGAAGTGCCTTAGAATGGGAGTCTTTCGGGATCATAAAATTCATGCCATTATGTATCTAGATATAAGTTCTTTAATCGGAGAAACAGTATCATGTACTGATTCGTACCATTCGTATGTTTCGTATCACTGATTCCATGATACGAAACACTATTATGTACTGATTCGTACTATTCGTACCCAAGGACTGTAGTTAACAGTCCTTGATTCGTACCCACACTTCCACTCCACAGTGTGTTCAGCATAGATTATAGAATATTATAATATGTGGTGTTAGTTGGGGCCAGAGTATTATAATGTTATATTAACCATACAGTGTAAACTTCGAGCACCATCTATTTCATTAATAATTTCGTCGTCGTCATTAGACATCAGTAAAAAGATAGAAAGATAGATAGATAGCGTTTATTTAACCATATTATATACATATTTGTCAACTAAACAAAAAACAATAACAAAAAAGTAAAAAAAGGGTAATATATCACAAATTTTGTAATCAGTACGTTGTATAAAATGAATGCTATCTTGCAGTAGGTACATATTGATAATAATCATATAGTAATAATCAAATATTTCGAAATATATCCTCATATTACATATAAAAACAAGGAATTTTTTCAATTATGAGATTATGAGTATTTTAAAATCTGAAATCTCCGGTTTAAACGCGCGGTCCCTATCCACCGTTTGAAGTTTAACCTTATACAGCTGGCCCAGTATCGCATCGCACTACTGGTACCGAAATTTCATATTCGTACCAATCGTATCGGTGATACGAAATGTACGAATCTTTTATTTTTGTGGGATTCGTACCATTCGTACCACTGCAAAGATTCGTACCAATGATACGAATCATACGAGTACTACCCAACTCTAATCTGCGGGCTCTTCTCAGAGCCAGCCATATTGTCAAAATAATAAAAAGGGACCGCGTTCCAGACTTCCAGATTCACGACTGAAACAACTAAAAATCCTGAAGTGTTCGCTGTGAGACACTTGTCGCTGAAATGCATGGATTAAAAAGTTATACGTAGACTGAAATGGTTTCCACAAACACCAAAATAGTGAAAATTATATTTGACGCGTTTCGCCAACCAAGTTGGCATCATCTAGAGATGCTAAAACTCAAACTACTTCAATGTCAATAAAACAAAAATTTCTGTTGATTATTTTCTTGTAAGAGCGGTACTTTTGTGAATCCTGAAAACTAAAGTTTTTTTTCGCACATGCAAAAATATCTTTATATAAAATTAGAATTTCTCTGTATTATTAAATTATATTAAAGAAATATTCGCAATCCACATCTGGGCAGAACGTGATAATACTCGACAATGCTCTATACGGGTTACACGTGGGGCTACTAAAAGTTTACGACAGAGTGCTGTATGTTATTTCTGAAAAAGGCGGGGAGAAAATTTTATTCCTTTTCTAAATATGCTATAATAATTTAATGAATATTTCTTTCAAAAGCAATAAAATATAGTAACAATAAGTACTGATTCCCCACATATGTTATATCATACATGTAGCAAGCTAAAAACGTACTCTTCGCCTGTTCAGTGAACTTTTTATATAATTGTTACACATTCTATAGGATACTCTTCGCAGTAAATCGTAGTTTTAGACATTTTGAATTTTATAGTATGAACTTAGTTGGTAAAAGAATCAGTGTAAAATAAAGTAAAAGTAAAAAGAAAACTATACCATACCTTATTTGGGTTTCGAACCCGGGACCCTTGGATTCCGAGTCAAAAGCGTAAGAACTACACCACCACAACTAACACGTAAAAAAATGTAAATTTTTACATTATAAAGAGACGAGCCAAAAACCTCATTTCCACGGTTGTTATGAAACATACATCTGTAAATATATATAAATATTTAGCTATTAAAATGAAATATCATTTCATCAGATTTCTATTCAATTACAGAAACATAAAAATAAAAATTTTTTTTTTTCAAATTTAAATTCGTTTAAGAATTCGTTTACTAACACAATGATATGAAAATTTTTTGTCTGCGAGCGATATTTATGGTTTTAGAAATGTGCCGATCAAATGCAATATACTCTTCGTTATCGTATTTGCGAAGAGTATAATAAGTGCCTGGATATGTAACAAATGAGTGATGCTTTGAAAATGCAGCATAACCATGATAAAGGAGTATGTTAAACAATGCTTAGGATTTTTTTTGAAAAGTCAAAATTCATTCAATACTACCAAAAAATCGTAGAAACAGAACTCTTGATTAGAACGACAGTATAGTAGTAGTGATGTTCAATATGCGTTATTCCTAGGCAAGCTAGCCTTTGAACTTAACATAGGCAAGCTCTAAATGTTGAGTGCTCCCTGGAAGCGTCACCACACAAGTCCCGCGTATGTTATGAGGGGTTTTATGCCTGTACATCCATAGGGCTACGCAGGCTTTCCTCGCTTGAGTTTCCACGATAGTCTGGAGTCTAGGGTACCTCACTGTACGGGAAAGACATAGACGCATGCCTCTAAGAGAAGGAAGCCGAAAATCACTTATTTTTTTCCTTTTAGTAAATAACATTAGCTCTGTTTTGCCAGGGTTGACAGGAACCCGTATCTGTTACACCATAACTGAACTATGTTAAGAGCTTTTTGCATGAGTCCTGCAATAGTCACTTCAAATCGGCTTCTTGTCATGATAGCCTTGCAGGTCTTATATATATGCTTCCGCACATCTATTAGCCCAGACGACAGAGAACATTTTATAGTGAAACCCACAAAATCTTGCAAACTGAATAATTTTTTTTTTTAATGAGTTTGTGAAAGTGTATAGAATAATATCCTGAAAAGTTTACATTCCGCTCGGATGCAAAACATAAAAAAAAGAGAAAAAATATTTTTTTTCATTCATTTTTTCAAAATTTTGAAATTAAGTCAAGCTAGAAAAAAATAAAAAATACAGATGGACAGATCATGTAGTTATGAACAAAAAATGTTCTAATAAAATTTAACGCTTTCTATAGACTTCTATAGACTTTCACGATTTTATTAAAAAAAAAAAAAATTATTTAGTTTGCAAATTTTTGTAGGTAAATACCCTCATCGACTGGGCTATATTGTATATTACTGTATTTAATATTATTTAAAGAAAAATTTGGTTAATCTGGAAATGTTGATATTAGGAAGGGCAGAAGGTACACATCCCGAGAAGTTATATTATGCTGTGCTGTGGAATACGGAAACTGGAATTAACTTTTTTTTCTCAAGAATGCTGCGGAAAAAAGTATATTCGCAAAAGTTGTGAAATTTTTATACGGTATGATTTATGTTACATTATTTTTGTGTACCTATTTTCTTATTCCATGTAGTTTCTAACCAAGGAAAAACCGTTATTGACACAAGTCCAAAAGAAAAAGTGCCTTATTTGGGCAAAATCTAAGCTGTTGTGGACTAAAGATTGGAGCAAAGTAATATTCAAAAGTTTGATGTGAGTGTAGGAGACAGTCGCAAACGAATCATCCGAAACGAAAATGAAGCATTTAATAGTGATTGTCTTAAAAAGATTCTAAAGTTCCCAAGGGGAATTATGGTATGGGGATGTATGCCAGCAAATGGCCTGGGAACTTTGATTTTATGTAGACGGTATAATAAATGTCCGGATATAACAAGAAATTCTACAGAATTTATTGTTATCTAGCACCACTAAACTGTACCCAAATAAAAATTACGCTTTCCAACAGGATGGTGCATCACACGGTCATTAAACCAGACGGTTGTCTCAATCAGCAGCTTGAGGGCGAGAGAGACGCGGGGGGAGGGAAATAGAATGAAAGAGACAGACATTTCTGATTTCCGTGCAAAAGACAAAGATGCTTGTAGTGTCTACAGGTGACGTAGGCTGTAGACCCTACCGGAATCTCTGTCTCTGTCTTCTGCACGGAAATCAGATATGTCTGTCTCTTTCATTCGATTTCCTGCCCCCCGCGTCTCTCTCGTCCTAAAGCTGCTGATTGATGTAACCGTATCGTTTATTGACCGTGGGTGCATCATACCACATGGCAAACTTAACAAAACAGTGGTTCGAAACAAATCAAATTAGCGTCTTGTCCCATCCGGCCACTGAACATTATCGAAACTCTGGCATAAGATGAAACCGTATTTACGGAATCATCCACAACAAACTATTTCCGAATTAAGAGCCAAACTGCAAGAAATACGGGATAACTTTACATTGGACATGTGCCAATCATTGGTGGACATCATGCATACTAGAGTACAAGCTGGCATTAAGGCTAAAGGTGATGTTATACCATATTAATAAGAGAAAAGAAAACGTTTGTCCCAATTTTTAGTTAACAGTGTGTTGTTACAGATAAATAAAAAATTTATATGGAAATCCAAAGATCCCTTTATTCCCAAAATGCTGAAAAATCATGTGCTACATAGTGGCTCATAAAGATACAAAAATCTTGAAAATATATCATCAAATAGTACTCTACGTTAACCTACCTAATCAACAAAATAGTGCTCGTCTCAACTAGGGCTCATAAATTTCCACTCTACGACGTGGACATACAATTATTATTAAAATCAATTGAATAGGATTTCTAAAATGGACAACAAGAATATTTATCATACCTATAGGTGTTTTGAAACCGTTTTTTATATCAATTAAAATTCTATAATCAAAACGAGTTTTTCTTGTGAAAACAAAAAAAAAATTCTATATTCAATTAATGCTCTCTCAAATATTCTTACTACAAAGCTAGTTATTTTTTGAGTATTTGATACATTATACACATATCTAAGTTTCCATCTGGTTTAGTTACACTTAGGTAACAACAGTACTTAGACCTACACTTTGCCTGTTTCCCACAATTCTTTTTATTGCTTCAAATACATAGAAAATAGCATAAAAATAACCTGAAGCAAGCTTAATAGTTTAATCAATAATCTTGACATCTATAAAATATACTGTATGTAACAATAAACTTTAAAACAAAAGTTAAAATCTAAGAGTACACCTCCATAAAAAAATAAAGTGAGTAACTAACTACTAAATAAATATTAAAGTGTAGTGTAGTGCAGTAGAGATAAATAAATTAAATATAATTATCAGTCCGTAGGATTCTGGACTACTATTAAAATAAACTCTTTATCCGGGGCCACCATTATTTCATGTTTCTTTGACCTAATTCGTAAAAATGTTAGATCATTAGAAGGATCCAAATCACGTACAACACTTCGTGCTTTGTCAGCTAACGAACTTATTAATCCAGCATATTGCACCGTAGTTGTGTTATCTAATGTAGTTTTAATAGGAATGCCTAGAAACAAACATGTTTAGTACTTGCCTCTTTATTATTCAGGTAATTTACCTTCAGAATTGACTACAATTGTCCCAACAACGCCTTTGTGGGACTGAATGCGTTTCATCGTCTCATCCACCTCGTTTGCCTAAAAGGATAGTATACAGGATAAGAACAAATATTTCAATAATTTTAAAATTTACCATTTTCTATTTTATGAATCACCAACCAAGATGCTGACAAAATTATTTACTTTTTGACAGATGTGTCGATATCCAAGTACAAGGCCAACTACACAATCGATGAATCGATACTCAGATTTCTGACGTTTCTTCTGTGAAATACGGTATGGGTGGTAACTATGGTAACACTTTATTCAACAAATAAGAAATAAGCCAAAAGCAAAATTAGTATATTATATATTATTCAATGAGCATATCATGATGGTAAGGAAATACCTTACATCATGGAGCATATAATGATGGCTATTATTCACGAGGGTGAAATTTAAGACACGAGCCGCAAGCGAGACCGTTAATCATCAAAGCAGTGACGGACAAAATCGGATGATTTCAATAATCTGATTCTACCGATTCGATTTATTTCAATAATCGGATGATAATTCGAATTAATTTTAACTCGGTGTTGCCCTTTGAGTATATATTCAAAGGTGTTGCCGATCATCCTAAAACAACTCGTCTCGATTCTAGCGATTTCACTACTATAATAATCATATGAATTACGAGTTCTTCAAATTAATTATAAATTTTTTTTTTTCGGATTTCTACCCCCCCCCCCCCGCTCATCAATTTCAATTTTCGAGGAAAAATATTTCTGTTATTTTCAGCACGCGGCTGTGTTACCCCCCAAGCTCAAGGTCCAGAGCCGTCCTTGAGCCCCCCCCCCCCAGTAACCTTTCTGGATCCGCTCTTGTATTCCCAACAAACACAAAAGATCGGCCCATCACTGGGCCAGAAATGAAGCTTCTGGCCCTGTGATGGCCCAATGGGGGGCCGATCTTTTGGGTTTGTGGGGTTTCGAACCAGTGTGTACAAATAGCAGCACATATAAATTATATAATATTGGTTACACAGAAAGCAGGTAAATCGGAAATATTCAAATTACGAAACAGACAAACCTACAAAACTTGTAGCTACTTTATATATTGAAATGATGAGCAATCGTCTTATTTAAAAACCTGCTTTATATCTATTAAAATTTTAACTAATACACAAATGTATTACTATTACAAAATTATTTTTTTAAATTTCAAAAACGATAAACTACTATATTGAGGACAGGACAATAACTCTGCGATAGCTTTTAAGTTCCAAAGACACCATCGCGCTTCACAAAGTTACGAGACAACCGGTTTTTTTTTTAATCGTGACCAATCATTACCAAGTTTGTCTCATCGAAATATTCGAAATTCGAAATGTCCCATAAATGTTACTAACCTCAATTAAAGGTTCAGATATTTTGTAAATTAAGATAATTTTGAAAAATGAGCAGGAATAAAGAACTTATTTCAAAAATTGGTTTACGGTCGGACGGTCGAAGAGCAAATGAATTGCGTAGAATTCGCTGCAAATTAGGTGTTTTTACTCAGCCGGATGGAAGTGCTTATTTAGAGCAAGGATTGACTAAAGTGCTAGCAGCAGTGTATGGGCCACATCAGGTATTTATTTCTTTTTAAAAATAAAAAAGTATTGATGCAACGATTTGTAGGTTCGTGGTGGTAGATCAAAAGCACAACATGATAATGCTATTGTTAATTGTCAGTTTAGTATGGCCGTCTTTTCAACAAATGAGAGAAAACGACGACCTAGAGGTGACAGGAAATCTACAGAACTATCAATGCATTTACAGCAAGCATTATTAGCTGTTATAAAAACAGAATTATATCCTTGGTCTCAGATAGATGTTTACGTTGAAGTTTTGCATGCAGATGGAGGTAGGTGGATAGCAAATTTTTACATGGCGTAGTTCTAACACGTTCGCTGCTAATGGGATTTTGTTAAGTATGCCCAGACTTTTAAATTGACAATAGAATATACATAGGACCAGATGCCATATGACGACACCAGCAATACGTAATAGGGCATGTGCACGTCACGTCACAACTAACCTCAAAAATATATATTTCTTAAGATTTACATGTATTACGTAGCTATTATTAAAATGTCTGCCTGGTTCCTGTACTTTCAACCAAAATCTAGTTCAATGTATGAAGTTTTAAATAGTTTGTCCTAATAAAATAAGACACTTTTTGCAGGTTAGAAATATAACCTATAATTAGCAGTCTATTAGGCAATCCAACGACCTGTCAAAATTATTTTTCAATATGGCGCTGAGGGCAAACATGGGGTTTATTTTAATTAACTCGCGGAAACGTAGCCAAGGCAACCGAAAAAAAACTCATTTAACGAATGAAAATAAAGGATTGCCGGATGTTTGCCCTCAGCGCCATGTTGGAAGTCACGTGGTTTGGATTGCCTAATTAGGCAATCCAACGACCTGTCAAAATTATTTTTCAATATGGCGCTGAGGGCAAACATGGGGTTTATTTTAATTAACTCGCGGAAACGTAGCCAAGGCAACCGAAAAAAAACTCATTTAACGTATGAAAATAAAGGATTGCCGGATGTTTGCCCTCAGCGCCATGTTGGAAGTCACGTGGTTTGGATTGCCTAATTAGGCAATTAGGCAATCCAACGACCTGTCAAAATTATTTTTCAATATGGCGCTGAGGGCAAATATGGGGTTTATTTTAATTAACTCGCGGAAACGTAGCCAAGGCAACCGAAAAAAAACTCATTTAACGAATGAAAATAAAGGATTGCCGGATGTTTGCCCTCAGCGCCATGTTGGAAGTTACGTGGTTTGGATTGCCTAATTAGGCAATCCAACGACCTGTCAAAATTATTTTTCAATATGGCGCTGAGGGCAAACATGGGGTTTATTTTAATTAACTCGCGGAAACGTAGCCAAGGCAACCGAAAAAAAACTCATTTAACGAATGAAAATAAAGGATTGCCGGATGTTTGCCCTCAACGCCATGTTAAAAGTCACGTGGTTTGGATTGCTTAATCCAACGACCTGTCAAAATTATTTTTCAATATGGCGCTGAGGGCAAACATGGGGTTTATTTTAATTAACTCGCGGAAACGTAGCCAAGGCAACCGAAAAAAAACTCATTTAACGAATGAAAATAAAGGATTGCCGGATGTTTGCCCTCAACGCCATGTTAAAAGTCACGTGGTTTGGATTGCATAATTAGGCAATCCAAAGACCTGTCAAAATTATTTTTCAATATGGCGTTGAGGGCAAACATGGGGTTTATTTTAATTAACTCGCGGAAACGTAGCCAAGGCAACCGAAAAACAAACTCTTTAACAAACGTTTAACGAATGAAAACAAACGTTTGCCAGATGTTTGCCCTCAACGCCATGTTAAAAGTCACGTGGTTTGGATTGCTTAATTTTTATTAGTCAACAATATTGAAAAATTATTTGCATGGATTTTTAAATATTTGCTTGGAGCCAGTATGGCTCCTAGCTAAAAATGCGTATAGAAACATTAAAAATAAGAATAAACTTAAAATTTGAGGTTATGTTAGTTATATGATGCACATACCCTATATACTACTGTATCACCGTATGGCGACATCAGCAGTGAATGTGGTAATGCCAAGAAAATACAGCTCCTGGTTTTCAATTTTTGGATTATAATATGTATAATTAAGATCACTTTCATCTATCCACGAATTGTTTGGTTTCATATCTCTTTTTAGGTATATACCCTGCATGTGTGAATGCAGCAACGCTTGCCCTTGTCGATGCTGGAATTCCCATAAAGGAATATGTCTGTGCCTGTACAGCTAGTTTAGCTAACAACGATATTCCCATGTTGGACATTTCACATCAGGAGGAAGTAATTGGCGGGCCAACTTTGACAGTTGCCGCATTGCCAATGTCCGGGAAAATTGTACTGATGGAAATGTCTCAAAGATTTCATTTAGATCATTTGCAGAAGGTATTGGACAAAGCTTTACAGGGATGTAGGGACGTAAAACAAATTTTGGATGAGGCTGTACGGCATCATGTACGTGACGTGGGGTGTTCAACTGGATGGGCTGGCACAAATTAAAACTTGTGTTTTGTTGAATTGCATTACCTAACGAAAGTTTGTTTTATTTTATTATATTTTTTAAGCTTAAGACGTCTTTTATTTATAACAATGTAATGATGAATTAAAATAGAGAATTATCTGTTAGCCCTCCTTCCTATTATCAATGAAACAAATAACATTTAGGTATTCCATTTCATGCAAAGTTCATTTTCTATTTGATGTTTTTTTCTATTTTTCATTGTTCATTATCAAATCACTACTACTACATCTGGCTTAATTAGAATTTTTTTTTTCGTACGTTTAGCACAAATATATTTACATTTTTAGAAAGTGAGATATCCAAATAAATTTTTTTTATAAATTCATTAACTTAGTTGAAGGTCATATAATTTTTTAAAGAAACTACTAGGGAACTTGAAACCAGAGAAAATGTGGGAGAAGAAAACATTCGAATTAAATATGTGACGAAAGCACTGCGATTCAATGGATCGGACAGATGATCATACTAGCATACGCGTATGATCTCCAGATTATCACATCAGAAGAGTAGGATATTCATATCTAGTAAATTTTCTTCAGGGTCCAACTATCTGTTCAATGGGGTTTGGAATTGTTTTTACACGAGCTGGTTTGAGGTTTGTTCAGATACTCGTACTCATTTCATTTTCTTTCAAATTTTCTTCCATGCACTTTAATATGCCGAAAACGATTCTGATGCTCAAATGCTTGGTTTCGTTTAAATTTTACTTAACGAAAAATTTCGTTTTTCCAAAATTTTTGGCAACTTAAAGAAAACTGAGATGAAATTAAGGAATTTGGACATAAAATTTGTTTTTAGCTCAGTGGTTAGCGCATCTAGCTTGCACTCCGAGCGTTTCCTAGCGAAGTGGGTTCGAGCGCCACAAGTGAAAAAATTTTGCATAGTAAATTATCCCCTTTACTCAGACAAATCTTGTTCTCTTAGACTTAAGAGGATCATTGAGGTGACATGGAAGGTGGTGTAAATACATTTTTTTTCTTATATGGCTGTATAATTAATTCTATTAATTTTCCGTTAATTAAACTTTTAGTCTTAAGAAAGCCAATTATCGAGCTTTGTATGATTCATGACTTCAAACTGATTGGACATTTCTAGAAAATGTTCAAGATAACATTGCTTGTGATAACTATGAAAAGGTATGCTCAATTTTTGATATTCTATTCACGTTCTCATATACAAAAACAATAAATAGTTTCCAATATAAACATAAACTTGTTAGGATAATAAATAATTAAATATCAAACCACAGAGACATATAAAAGTTAAGTCAAAAATGTAGATGTGAATTTATTTGTCAACCCTAAGCAACTTTGGTCATAAATAAACAATAAGAGGGGTAAAATTTTGTTTTGCTTATAAAAGTTTGGGTTTTGTGATTAGAAATTCAAGTGTTTTTGATGAAGTTGAATTAAGTTGAATTATTAAATCTCCTTCATACTGCATTTGTTAAATCCGGACTTGAATATGCCACATTTAGAATTCAGGCTATAATAAATATTGTAATTGTATAGAATATATAACGGCGCTACATAAAATTTGTTTCATACAAAATTGATCATGTATATCCCGCTGTTGGCTTCGAACATAGACAGTTGCTAAAAAGATTTGGTTTTTTTAGTTTACACGACCGCAGGAAACTTTGTTTTCTTTTGTTTTTGCACAAGTTAATTTTTAATCTCATCGATTGCCCTAATATCTTGAATATGTTAAATTTTCATGCCCCTTCATTTCAAACGTGTAATCATAAAACATTTCATCTTCCCACCCCACTAACAAATTTCTGATGTTCTCCCTTATTCTTTATGTGTAACACGTATAAGTTTATTGGAGCACAGCTTGATATATTTTAGTCAAGTATTTCAAATATTAAGTGTATCTTTTCGTAGTAATTTGTAATTTTATTTTTGTGTGGTTTTATGCTGTTATTATACTCTTCCCAAAAACGAAGAGTATATTGCATTATTTGAATGGCACATTTCTAAATCAGTAAATATTACTCATAGAGAAACAAATTTTCATATCATTATGTTAGTGAACGAATTCTGAATAACTTTCAAAATGTCCGTCTATCCGTCCGTCCGTCACATTTCTTGTAAGCACAATAGCTTAAGAAAGAAAAGTCCAATTGTATTGAAATTTGGAAATTTAATTAGTTAGCTATTGTTTTTGAAAAAAATCAATCGGTAAATAAAAAAGTTGTTAATCATTTAAATAAAAAAAAATTATATTTTTTTAATTTTTGTCATTTGTAAATAGAAATCTTGCAAAATTTTATTCTCTATAATTTTTTTTTGTTTATACATTTTACTAATATATATATTTCATAATGATTCGTTAAAATATAAAGCTCGAATAATACATAATACAGACATTCGATTTCTGTAGTGATGTGTCATGGTCCAATGGCTAAGGTTTTGTCTGGCAATCCAAAGGTCTTGTGTTCGAATCCTAGACAGTTTTTTTTTTTCCATTATTTTTTTTTTCACAACAAAGCTGGTATCACAAAATTTAGAAAGTCCAAAAACTAACATTATTTACAAGAAAACTGCGAAGAGTATAATGCATCCACTAGTTTTATTATGCATGTTTATAATTGGTTCTTTTCCTTTGTTGTCTGTTTGCAAATTTTATTATCACTAGGTATAAATTATTGTTTTTGGTTCGTACTGTGGGGTGGGGTAACCATATAAATAAATAAATAATAAAGTTGAAATTGGAAACCCTCAAAACGTTTTAAAAAGTCGTTTTTAATAGTGCTTATTTGCCATGTAAAATTATGTGTTCATATCGATCAATTCGGTGTTTTCACAAATTTTAAAATCTAATTGACTGTGAAGGTAATACTTAATTATAACTAAAAACATTTGAATTTCGACAACCAGTTGAGTAATATCCAAAAAAAGTATTTTTAAATTTGAATTAAAATTTTAGCCCCCAAAACACTAAGCCATTTTGTTGACGTCATCGATCATATTGATGGTAAACACCTAACCTCAAATACATATCTTTTACAAATTTCCGAGGAATATGACACTATTATAAAAATTTCCACTTGGTTCTCGTACTTTCAACTAAAATCTTGTTCAATGTAATGTTCATAAAGTTTTAAATCTCTTCTCCCAATAAAATAAGACGATTTTTGTAGGTTAGAAATCCAACCTATAATTAGCAGCCCATTTTTAGTAATCAACAATATTCATTCATTAACGTCAATTTTTAAATGTTTGCTTGGAGCCATACTGGTTTCAAATGAGAAGTGCAGGTACGATCATTAAAAATGACAATAAACTTAAAAAAACCTAAAAGTTGAGGTTATGTTGGTTATATTAATGCAACCGATGATGTCACATCCCGTTTTGTATAATACCCATTCAGTTATTCAGATTTTTTTATTTATTTGTTGAAATTTTAAACTGATAGATAGATAAAGAATGGTGTTTAAATATTGGTAAGTGCTTTAATATGTGGAGTACTTCATTTTAATAATATCAAAAAAGCAAATTTGCATACAGTGAACAGCCAATTATCAGAATTAGATGTGATAAAAAACCAAATATAAAATGATATTGGGACAGGATCTAATTCTAGTTTTCTAGACAAAAATTGTTTTAATGTGTTTGTTACCCCACTCTTAACATTATTTAATATTTTTCAGCCTACCCCAAGTAGCATTTTTAGACACAGTTTAGGAACAAATTTAGTGTGGTGGGAAACAGTTTTATAACTGTTTCGATACTTATGGGAGATACAAAGGTTTCCATACATTTCCAACATTTTTTCTGGTTTTTACCATTTTTTTACCTTTTACAGATAGCACAACAATATTATGGAACAGTTTAGCAACGGTTTCCACTTTTATAAATAATTTTTTTCCAAAACAAATGTTTGAACACATTTTCGAAACATACTGCAGCATCTGTTAATCATTTCTAAATTATAAACTTGTGTCGATACATTATTGAAATTGTATGAAACATTCCTATGTCTCCAAATGTTTCCAAACTGTTTCCATTTTGTTCCATGAATATAATGAGAACATGCAGGGTTGGAAAAAAAACAGTTTTTTTTGTTTAAAACAGGTTTTTTTTAAGTTTTAAATGGTATGTTAAAACATGTTTAAAACTATATTCAACTAAAATTAAATGGTGTCAAGCACACTATGTCTGCTACAACTAGTTGATGTTAGATAGCGCTCTTAAACGGATTTTACAGCGCTCTGCAAATAAAATGCTCAGTTTAGCGCACGTGACCACTATATCGGAATTATTTATCGGAACGGACCATCATCAGCACTTTTCTTGCTTTTCCAAAAACTCCAAAATAATACATTTATTTAAAACATCGCACTGTGTTTTAAACTATGTTTCAAACAGTTGTTTAAAACATAGTATTTTGTATTAAATATGTTTTAAACATTTGTTTGAAACACAGTGCGAACATGTCACCACAAAATAGATTATCAATATTAACTTTTTTAATAGAGTTAGGTATTATAACCTCACATTTTACTATTATTCTATCTATCTATACTCCTAGAGAAAAGAATAGAGAAGTTTAGAGATGCAAAATGGGAAAAACCAAACAATTTAAACATTCTTCCAAGTATTACAACCTGTTGAAGTATACAAGTATTGTGAAACTAAGAGTGACTTTTAAAAAAGTTGCTGTGGAATGTCAAAAGACAAATAACCAATTAACCATTAACCGGATACTGACTTTGAAGAGGAGATTGCAGAACCAAAATATGAATTAATGCAAGACCTTAAATAAAATTGATAAAAACCGCCGAAAATGCCACAATGCACGCGCAACACAGCCGGCTGCCGGCCATTGTTCACGTGTTGCCAACCTTTCCCAAACCAGACTGAAACAAAGAGAAAATTGTTTCTGTAAGAAAATGATCGTTAACATTTCCAAAAAAGTTTCGAAACAAGTTTCTTTCAGAGGTAATATGCTACAGTAATCGGAACCGAGTGGATACATTAGAGAATCAAGTTTCTTTTCATAAAGTATGATCTAAACTTTCGAAACATTTGCAGAACTGCTTCTGTAGCCATTTTGGTTTTAAGTGTTGACGTTTTGCTGTTTTAGTCTTTAAAAGAAAACGTAGGCAAATGCTTAATATCGAAGATCAGTAATTATGATAATTACGAAAAAAATATATTTTATAACCTATAAATTTTTATATTTAATAAAGAAATATATTCAAAATGTTTATATTTGTGAGGCCCATTGAAAATATCGAAGTATCTCTGCCAAATAATCGATAAAATTCTTTCCGCACATCTCTTCAGGTCAGACATGGCTAAAAATGACGACAGTTTTCACATTATAGGTATTATACCACCATGTTACTTTTGTACCTTAAATCGTTTCCATATTGAAAAGTAATAAAAAATATGCATTATTGAAACACATTCTTATTAGGTGAAAGATAATAAAATTTTCCGAAACCAACTGCACACATTTGTTCCCATTGTAAAAACGTGTGTATGGAAATGAATCAATACAAAATATAACTAGAGGAAGCATTATACTCTTCGCCGATTTACTGAGCTTTTTATATAATTGTTACACATTCTATAGGATACTCTTCGCATTTTTCTTGTAAATAATGCTAGTTTTTGGACATTCTAAATTTTGTGATACCAACTTTGTTGTGAAAAAAAAATATATGAAAAAAAAAATTACGATGTGAGGGATCGAACCCGGGACCCTTGGATTGCGAGACGAAACTCTTGCCGCTACACCACCATTTCTTATTACTAAAATTGTTAATGACTGTAATATATACCATTAGAAAATTTATTGTGATTATTAGGAAACACACATTAGTAAAATGTATTAAAAAAAAAATAGTGATAGGAAATAACATTTCGCAAGGTTTCTATTTATTACAAACCATAAAAAAATGTAAAAAATATTTTTTTAAATTTTAAATTACTAATAACTTTTTTATTTACCAATCTATTTTGTTAAAAAACAATAGGGTTCTTCCTCTAGCTAACACTAAGTTACTCTCCAAATTTCAATACAATCGGATTTTTCTTTCTTGAGTTATCGTGCTTACAAGAAACGTGACGGACGGACAGACGGACGGACAGACGGACATTTTGAAAGTTGTTCAGAATTCGTTCACTAACATAACGATATAAAAAAATTTTCTCTACGAGCGATGTTTACTGATTTAGAAATGTGCCGATCAAATACAATATACTCTTCGTTTGTGCGAAGAGTATAATAAAGTATCGATACATTTGTGAAACTGTGTATAAATCGGTGAGCTACAAATTTGAAACATGTTTCTCTTTATTTTCGAAACAAGCAAAGAAACGCCTAGTGCCACCACAATAGAAACATGTACTGTATAACCATAAGAAATTATACACGTGTCAGAAATGTATGGGAACATGTTGGAAACAGCTCCCATTTTAGACATGGTAACAGACACAATTTGTTAGAAACGTTTACCAAAATGTTGTTTAAAATGCTACTTGGGACCATATATGCCTCAGTCTTATATGAGATCATTAATCTGAGTTGCGTCGGACTGTTTATTATATGAATAAAATGTGTATTACTTTTTAAAATTTTATTTTCGATATAAACAGTATAGTATAAGAGAAAACGATATTCACTTAAAGATAATTATAAAATTATTTACAATATTATAAAGTAGCAAAGGTTCTTATAGTATAAAAATAAAAATATACAGATGTAACAAGGCCACAGGTGACGGGAAAATATAATTATAGTCCAGTAAGATTACCTATATGTGGTATATCCTGCATTTTTTAAAATTTTTCTATATTGCTCTTCGTAGATTTGTATAATTGAAAAGGATGCAACTAGTACGTAAACCGTTGTTTAAATCATAAATAATAAGTTATGGATAGCTATAACACAATTGCAGATTAATTCGGTGTTGCATCTGGATGTCTTTCTAAAATCATGGCCACACCCTAAAATGAATAAAATAATTTATTAGTTGTTGTAAACTTGGCAACTTAAGGGAGCTTTGAATTACTCTACAAAAGCTTCCAATGTTATAAAGCAAAAAGAAACAAATACAAAGGAAATTAAAAAATAACCATAATATAGAAATGATGTGACTGAAAAATCTTATCGATGGCCTTTTGGAGACTTGTTCCATTAAATATCGTTATATTATTGCTTAATAGAAATGGTACTATAATAAATCATCAATTTAATATATAAGAGCTAATTTCCTAATAAGACTTGAGATAGAAAACAGATTCGGTTTCCGAAACGTCAAAAAAATATATTATTTTTATATTTTCATTCTTATCCATATCATTTGTCAATAACACTCTCGTAACTATTCTTTTAACACAAAAGAGGAAACTTCCCAAATTTGATAAAGGCCTGTAAAATTTATGTAAATAATATAATTGTATGCACTTTTTTGGTATCAAAATGAAGCTTGCATCACGAATCAGATTTCACCATAAAATAGGCTTTCCGCCGGCACGGTAGCTCAATCGGTTAAGGCGTATTGAGTGGCGAATACGCTGATCGACTCGCTACCGCGCTCTGGGTTCGACCCCCAGCCCCGGTATTGACAACACCGGTGGGTGTGGATGTATGTCTTCGTTTTTCCGAATGTGTAACCCCCTTCCGGACAGCCTTGGCTTTGGATTTGGGGGTTGTCTACTATCTGTGGTGTGTTTATGTTTATGTTTAATATACCCAATGGAAAGTTAGAAGGAAAACGTCCATCGGAAAGTTTCCAGAAAGTTTTCCTTCTAACTTTCCATTGGGTATATTGATACCCAAGCAGCACAATTAGTTTACTTTACCAGTTTAAAGCCACAATAACCTAAGATAGTTGATAAAGGGTAATTGCAACCATTACTTTCAACTTTGAAGGCATAAGGAGTTAATTTATCAAGCAATATTTACATATTTTCTTAACAAATGCCTGATAAAGTCACATTGACTCTAGTGTAATTTACAACAAATATTTACGTTATTGTTCCTTAAAATTTAACTATAAAGTAAAAGTGCATATTGAGGTCTATGTGTAAGAAAATATTACGTAATTTTAGACTAAATTATTAACTCTGGAGTCGCTGCCTTTTGTCAGAATAGAAACAGGGAAGTGTTACCAATTTTTAATGTAAGTATAACCCGAGTTTTGTCTTGTCCATGTAGTCAGATTTAAGTTAAAAGTTTAACCTCGTGGTCACAACTAGTTCCAATTTTAGGTAAAATTTACTTTAATTTTACTTTCCCACTAACCTCTAGTATATGCGTTTGACCTAAAGATAAATATTACTTCTTAAAATGTCCTGGTAGTTATTTTTACTTCAAAATAGAATTAGGTCTCTTCTCTGGAAGGCAAAATTACGTTTTCATTGTCTAAATTACTTCAAAAGACTATAATAATTGTTTTATGTTGATGCCCCTCCCACTGTCAAAAGTTATTTCTTTACTTTAATGATGGAGTAGTGTCCTAATTTGTAGTCCTACTATTAGCAGCAATTTATTTTGATTTGGGTTTTTCTGTTCTCGTGTTTTTAAGAATAAAAATGGAGGTGTTTTGTTTTAATTATGAAAAAAGTATTCTACAGCCAGTCAACCTTTAGTCGGCACAACTGAAAAATGCATAAGCAAATAGGACATAATATAATTTTTCGAATATGCAGTGCTCTAAAGATATTTGGAATTGAATTTCAACTTTTCTATTATAGACTTGTTTGCATTCGAAGGAATGACTACATTATATCATGAAAAACAGTTGTTAGATAGTTTAGTACAATATAACTTTTTTTTCAAGATTTCAGTGCTTAGCTTGCAAATGAAAAGCAAAGTCAACTTCAGTAGTGTAACCAAACGACTTTATTTGGATTGTATTCCTGAGTGTAATTAGTGTTTCTGAATGTAATTACTTAAGGGAAGTTATAAAAATGGTTTATGGCCCACCTACGAGGTTTAAATTTATACCTATAAACGAATTTAAGTTGATAGATGGAGAAGTAGTAATATAAATATGGAATTTAAAAAAACCATGTTTTTATGTGCTGTTTTACGTTAATACATTTATTCAAATAAAAAATAAAGCATTAAACTATAACTAGCTAACCAAATTATTAATTATTTTACCTGAAATGTTTTTAAATTCGAAATTCACCGAATCCCTGATATGATCATGTTTTTCTTTCAAATGCAAATGCAAAACGTTATTGTTATTAAAGTTAAAATACAATATGCACTCTAAGCACAAATATCTTTTGGGCACTGAATATTCAATATAATTAGGTGGGATTTGTTTATTTATGCACAATTCTGTTGTGCCGATTTAACGCTGGCTGACTGGAGAATACTTTGTCGCATTCAAAACAACACACAAAACAACAAAGTGCAGCCAAATAAGTTTGAAGTTAGAAACAGAAGTGACGACACAGCACGAGATGCTCAATTTAGTTCTACAAGAACTTTAAAAACTTTACAGTTTTGAAGACTACAAAATTATTTTAACCTATATTGGTTCCATTTAACTTTAAAGTCAATAATATAAGTCTTAACACTTCGACTGAAGGAAAAACTTACGCGAGGTCTAAAATATTGGGAAACAATACTTTGAAGTCGCGCGGTACTATGTTCGCCATATTTTTCAACCAGCTGTAAGAGGCCATTTTATAATGAAATTTTGATGAGTGACAAATTGAAAAAAATCATTAATATAGAGTTAACAGATATCAAGTACAATATTATCATATTTTTTACCCTAGGAAAGTCCTGCAGGGCAATTCTATCGGCTTTTACAAATATTTTTAAGATACATTCAAGCTGAAAAAAAATTTTTTTCTTTAAAAACGTAAAATACTTGAGGCGCCTTTAATATTCCGAGGTAGAATGGATATATTTACAATGAAAATTGATTGGCAGTAAAAAAACAAAGAGGGACAGGGTGTAACCATGTATGACATAATATACTCCTACTCCGACACTATAATAGAGATGTCTGGTTTCTAGTTATGTATTTGCTGCTTATGCCTTATGACTTATGAGTAAGTCATTATTGTTGTAGATAAAACCTTATTAGCGATTTCTGTGAAAGAAAGACTGCAGTTGAAAAAGGATAACTGGTTTGGTAGATATTACGTTTTAACGACCACAATTAAACACAATGTTTATGTTTAAATTACCTTATTATGTTCTATAACTAATAGGTCATTATAACTGAGCGACCTTATTTAAGAGGTATTACTGACGTCGTGTCATTCCCCATTTACTTATATTTTACGTAAATTTTAAGTCAATTAGGTTAGGTTAAACGAGAAAACAAGGGCTACATTATGTAATTCTGACCTAATGTGCTACCTGGGTAGGCTATTTTATGGTGAAATCCAGGGGCAGACTGGCTGGGAGGCAAAGTCCTTAGCCGATCTCGGGCCCTTTAAGCTTTCCGAGCCCAGGCTCGTGTTTGGGGACCCGGATTTTTTTTTCGGGTTTCTCCTCCCCCCCCGCTTACCAATTTCCAAAAAAAAATTCCTCCTCGGGCCCGTATTTTCTCTCCACAGCCCTGCCCAGCACGCACCTGACGGGCCTCCAACCCCCGAAGTCCCACCGGGCCTTTCCCTTGCCAGTCCGCCCCTGGTGAAATCTGATTCGTGATGATGCAAGCTTCATTTTGATACCAAATAAATGCATACAATTATATTATTTGCATGACTTTTATTAAATTTGGAAAGTTTCCTCGACCCATCACTGCATAAAAGTCACAGGCGTAGAGTAGTAGTTATTTTCGAGTAATATACTGCATATTTTCTATAGATTCCGCGGACATTATTTTTAGAAGAAAATACATGCGGCAGAGAATTCCAGGAAGAAATGCTGTATAAAAGCCTAAGGGCACCGAAGGTAGTAATTGCCTAACGCAAGTAATTTTTTTATGTACAATTTCCCACAACTTTTAAATAGCACCTGACAATAGTGAAGTTTTATATTTTGTAATATTGGCAGAAAAAAAATTAAGATATCCTCACCTGCCCTCCAGCAGCACATGCGGCAATAAGCCCAAATTGTCCATCTTCTCTAACAAGTCTGTTGGATGTGTGCATTGCAAGTCTTACACCAGTAGCAGCGAAAGGATGTCCAATAGAGAGAGAACCTCCCCAGTTGTTGAATTTACTCAATTCCGGAGCACCTACTTTGCTATTTCTCTTCATATATTTCTGTGCAAACCAGTCGCTGTCCATTGCTTTAAAGTTTGCCAGAATTTGTCCCTAAAAAGAATATAATTAGGTCAAAATGTGAAGGTGAAGTCGGTAATAAAATGTTAGACAGAGCAGGATATATTTTATGCCTCGCTTGCACCCACAGACAGAGTAATAAAACGTAGATCTGCAGGTAATCAGAGTGGGCCTCGATTATAACAGAATAACAGTGTGTCTTTCTCGATTTTATTGCTTAATTCGCCTTCGCCTTTGAACCAACTTTAACTATATTATGTACCTATAGGAATATACCAAAAAACAACTAACTCTCAAATAAAAAATCATTTGATAGCTTAATTAATAGCCTTTAATTTTGGTTTGTAAAATTTTTGACGTAAATGCAAAGTTTCCGAGTTATTGAACCTTTAAACTTTCGGACACCAACTTTAAACTTTTATAACTTAGAAACTATTAATCATACAGAAATGTGAAAAAATACAAATTCATTCCTTATTTATAAGCTTTCTTTTAGGTCTAAAGCATTTTTTCACTAGATGTGATATTTTCGAGTTATTTGATATAAACCGTTTTGAAATGTCTGTTTTCTCGAGAGAAATCGCAATATTCAAGTCGTTAAAACTTAAAAACCAACAATTTATATAAAATATTGTGTAGAACCTTCTTTCTCAAAATTTTATTTTTGTTCAGTTCCAATAATTACTTTTTTGTTTAGTATAAGCTAGGAGTTGTGTATTTCTTGTTTTCAAAGGTATCTAGGACGATTTGTACGCATTGTTAATTGTCAGAGTTGTAGACCGCTTATTCCTAAATCCGTATTGACAGTTGTGAAATAAGTTGTTGAGCTTGAGATTATTTATTTGGTTTGTTTTTTAAAGCAGCAGCAAAATTTTTTACCAGTTTAGGTACAAGCAGAGTAAAGAGCTTAACAGATAGAGTAGTTGCACTTCCCCTACAATTTTGTTCTGGACCCCCCACTATACTAATGAACGCGTGGTACCCTGCGCACAAAACCAGTCCCCATTCCCCACCGCAGCCATATTGTATAAATTGTGGTTATGTGTTCAGTGATCCTTTTTGCTCCAGGCCCCGCGCACTCCCACTATATTTCAAAACAGCGTGTTTAGTTTGAACTTCCGTCGATCTGTCGCTACTTGTACTTGAATCACACGGCGGGTTATATGCGAAGCCGTGACGTATGTTATCTTTTCTAAGTAATTTCACTCTACCCAAGTAGTGGTAATCGACTCGAATACTTTAACACCTCGTTTCGATTTTCCAATTTTAAGCCTGCAGAGTTGTGAACGTTATAGTCATTATGTACTCGACCCTACCAGCGTACTATGACGCTAACTCATTTCACGATAATTCTAAACCGAATCAGCATCGATGTAGGTGTCAGGCTAATTCAACATATGGCAACCGGCTCACTGACTTATTTAATAGTTTGTTGTCCTGCTCTGTCTTTTGTTTTGTGTTAAAGTATGGGGACACATGTGTATCTATAATATTATTTATTAAAGAAATTAATTCCAAATTATAATAACAAATAAAACGAACAAAAATAATAATAAAATATTTTAAATTCTTGTATTACAAAAACAAAACATAAATAATAAACTACATAGAATAGAAATATAATAAATTACCAAAAAAATAAACAAATCAGGTGTTTAGGAAAATAATTTTATCTAAATTAGCAAAGTCCGTTTCTTGGATAAGTACTCGATTTTTGATTGTTTTCGCATACAGAGTAATAGATTTTTAAAAATGTCCGATTCTCCCCAACACTAGTTTGTGAAGAGCCAAATGTCTGTACAGTGACGTAACCTCGATTTGGTTGAATCCTTCATTTATAATTATGCAAAATAACAATTAATCGAGAAAATGATAATTATAATATATACGTTTGGACCTGTCCATTGTCCAAAATCATTAAGCACATAGGTATGTCTTTTGTATCATTAACTCGGTAAAGGACAAAAACAACAGTAATTATATTGAAACTGAAGATACCTATATTACTTCTTTGCATCTGTAGCCATATTAAAAATATTCAATGATTTGATATATATGCAAGCGCGAATTATGGGGGGCCCAACAAACACCGAAGATCGGCCCATCACTGGGCCAGAAGTTTCATTTCTGGCCCAGTGATGGCCCAATGAAGAGCCAACTTTCGGTGTTTTTACGGGGGTAATGAGGTAAAGCATCAAATTTCTTTTTAAAATTTTATATTTATTATTTAATTTTATATTTTTGAATATATTTAGTTGTGTTTATAATTTTTTTTCTATGCTAGAAAATTTTTTGTGATTTACCCCCGCTTATCAATTTTAATTTTCGAGGAAAATTATTTTTGTTATTTTCAGTATGCGGCTGTGTTACCCCCCCCAAGCTCAAGGTCCAGATCCGCCCTTGATGATATGTAAATAAACTATAATAAGTAATATGATGCCATCATCTATAACATTATTGTGTGCCTCAATCATAAATTGTTTGTTATTGAAGTATTCGTTTCGTTAAAATTTAATAACAATTAGTCCAGTTATTATGTTTCATTAAGTATCTTTTCCATTATGTATGTTTTTGCTAATAGATTATCACCTAAAAATTTTATTATTCATTTGCATATCCAAGTTTTAATGACAGTAATTTTCGGAATACCCTCGTATGTTTTTATTGAATAACCCTCGTATACAATTATTCCCCTATATGCGCGTGGTACCCTATGATATGTGCGCAGAAGAGGAAAAAAAAATAAAACTTGGACCCACGAGGTTATATATTCTTGCTGTACAGTGGGACTACTCTATCTGTTAAGCTCTTTACTCTGGTACAAGTAACATTGGTAGGTAATTATTTTGTTTATTTTAGATAAGTGAGGAATAATGATTGACTTCTTATGTATAGTTCAGTAATATAACCATTTATATCGGACAAAATTCATAAAGTTTTGAAAATTGGTAGAAATGTTAAGGATAGTATATAAATTACTAAATAATTAACTTAAATAGTGTGCTTCATCCCCTAGTAGGTCGCTTCCACTCCCATTCTGATAAAAATAACTATATACAAAATTGTTCCTTATAAAATTCTCTATCAAAAACGTCTCTACACTTTTTTTCCTAAAATTAATAGTACCGTGGGAAATAAGGGTTGGTTCCAGTTAACACAATAAATTGTAATCTTTACTTTAATCTACTTTAAAGTTCAATGCTCAACGCTAAAGCAGTAGCTATTAAATTCCACTTAAAAATATAATAAATGTAGCACTTCTACCTTCTCACCCATAAAAAATATCGCAATTTTTAAAGAAGTGAGAAAATTGTATATTGTACTTGTTGCCACGCCACCCCAAAGATAAAGTAAATGGCGCGTTTTTTTTACGTGGTGTCCCCTGTATACCTAATCCACTAATTATTAGAAGGTTACCTGCGTTAATCAATCTTCGTCGTCTTTCATAGATTCGACATTCATGCATGCTTGTCCGTGGCAATGGTAATACGTTGTGGAGCAACGTAAGTCCACTCTTCTGCAACTGCACCTGTTTTTACACCCTAACTTGCATGAACAAGACATTAGTGTTAAAACAGATTTGGGAGCTCATTCTTTTGTTCATAGTTGGGGTTAATATACCGCCAAATTTCTTCCATCCCCAATCAGTAGCTTCTAGCGTAACATTTTGCCAGATTTGAATTTGGTAAAAAACGCTATATGAGTGTTGCTGAGCAGCACCAGAAGTTGGTGGTAGTTTTGATAACTGCGGAGGAAGAATTGTAAGAACAAATCGCTCTCCTACGTCTGCAATTTCTTCATGACTAGCTTTTTCATTATTAAAAGTTTGCATGATGTCTTGTAAGTCATCTCTTTTATTAAGCACATTGATTGCATTAACCTTTCCTTTGGAAAAAAACGCTGAGATTGTGTCGCAACCGCTAATGGCGTGTGCAAATAATATTGTTTCTTTACATTTTTTCAAAAAAGTTGAGAATTGTAAATCTCGGGAACTGTAAATCCTTTTGCTGGTATTACCATGTTTTTATTTAAAAAATTTAATGTCTTTGTTGGGGGCAGAAAGAGCAATAAGAAGGACTAACAGGTCAATATCTTGCCCTTCGACAACAGCTGTGTCACACTTATAACATTTTTCGATAGCAGTTTGTACTATTAATAAATCGGCGTCATCCGCAGCAACGAACACCTTGATTTGATTCCTTCTTTCCTAAATTTTTTCACTAGTTCTGCAATCAAACATTCTTTATTAAACAAATAATTAAGGAACTTCTGCCGAGTTTCAGAAACAAGAGTGTTTTCATTAAATATAATTTCAGGACAGGTTCTTTGAAGTAACCGCCTTCGTTCTAGGCACCGTGCTGTTTGCATTCACCAAACAACCATCAATCACGACAGTTACTCTATTACCGTAATGTTTTCTTATGTAAGAAAGAGATACTGAAGCCAGTTCCAAACTAAAGCACGTTTTTAACTTCAGACTCGAATGAATTGTGCAAATAATTCTTTAAAAATTGCGATACTTTTTAGAGGTGAGAGGGTGGAAGCGCTACATTTATTATAATTTTAAGTGAGGTTTAGTAGTTACTGCGTTTGCGTTAAGCATTGAACTTTAAAGTAGACTGTAGTAAAGAATACAGTTTATTGTGTTAACTGGAACCAACCCTTATGTGTGCGCCTTATTTCCCATGATACTATTAATTTTAGGAAAAAAATTATAGACATTTTCGATAGAGAATTTTATAAGGAATAATTTATATATATATAGGTATTTTTATAAAAAAGTGCACCGTTCCTGTGATAGTCTTGAAAATCTGAAAATGAAGGTGGAAACGACCTCCTAGGGGATGAAGCACACTACTTAGGTGGGAACTTTTTGGTTTACTAATTCTTATGCTATACTTAACATTTCTACCAATTTTCAACACTTTATGAGTTTTTCCGATATTTAAATATATTAACTGTTATTTTACTGAACTAGTAAGGCAAAGTCGTTGCAAAGAAAGTTGCTCCTTCACTTCCAATGACCATATATGAATAAAATTACAGGTCTTATTTTAAACAAACATACTTATTTCGGCATGTAAAACTGCAAAACTTCCTGATTGTAAGTTGTGTGAGTGAGTAATTTACATAAAGACATAATACTTACAGCAAATGCTTCGTGAAATTCCCATACATCGATATCTTTCATAGTTAGACCCGCCTTTTCTAAAACTTGTGGAGTACCATAAGCAGGTCCCAAAAGTAACTGATCGATAGGATCTTGTGACACGAAGAGGAAGTTTCGTAGATACGCTTTTGGTTTGAGACCCAATTGCTTTGCTTTGGATTCTGTAGTAATTATACATGCAGATGCTCCATCAGTCTGCAAGAATATTTAATGATAATAATAATAGTTTTATTTAATAAAGCCATACAGGCATAAAACACGTCAAAAGAAGGAAAAGATAGTAAATATATAAAAAGCACATTAAAAAAAAAACTTAAATATAACAAAGATTAAAATAGTAACATACAAATACATTAAAATTCAAGATTGGAAAAATAATCCTTCACTGCATAATAGCATTTTCTAATTAAAATTCGTTTAAAAAAGTTTATTTTAAATATATATAAAGATCTATATTGAGAAGATCTGGCAGATGATTGTACACTTTGATGACTAAGGTAGTTACACCTTTTTTGAATCTGAGTCAGATTTGTACTGTACGGCACTAGCATGTCTCTATGGCGAGTTTCATATGAATGCGTTTGAATTGTGTTTTTATAAAAGACTGTACACTCAAGAATGTAGAGAGACGTCAAGGTAAGCATATCGTTGTTTTTAAAATATGGCTTACAAGAATCTGTCCTTTTTAGGTTGAATATGTTACGGATACACTTTTTCTGCAAAACTTGTATTCTGTTTATTTTCACCGAGTTTCCCCAAAAAATTATTCCATATTTTATAGTTGAATAGAAATAGGACTGATATATACATAAGCACGTATTTATACTGATGTTACGTTGTTGATAGTACAATGAACTTAGTTTTGGGGCTAGTTCTTCAATATGTTTCTTCCAAGTTAATACTGAGTCGAGATGCAAGCCAAGGAATTTTACTGACTTTGCATCTTTTAGTACCATTTCACTGACTTCAAATAACGACTGCATTATCTCAGTTTTCCAGATTCAAGGTGAGTAAATTTTGATCATACCAGTTCTTTAATATGTTGACAGAATCTAATATTTTGGTCTTCAGCTCCTCAGTTGTGTTTGCATATAGCAGAGTTGTTATCGGCAAATGCTATTACCGTTTCTGGGAGAATATCAGGTAAGCCATTCACGTAAATTATGAACATCAACGGCCCTAACAATGAGCTGTTGGATCAGGTTATTTTTGAGGAAAATCAATATGTCCTGTAAAATTCGCAACCAGACATCCTAAAGACCCACGGGGGTTGAAACCAGCCCCTCCCTCAATACCGAAACATGCAAAAAACATCCAAACGTACTGAAAATTGTTTTCTACACAACCAATTACCCCCAAATACCTAAAACCACCCCTTTTCCCATTTTTCGTTATCAGGCATGTGAGGACTTGTTGGATCGGGTTATTTTTGAAGAAACTCTGTCCTGTACAATTTTTCAACCAGACATTCTAACGGGCGGTTTCAACCCCCTGGGGTCATTAGAATGTCTAGTTACAGAACATATTGGGTTTCCTCAAAAATAAACCGATCCAACAAAGTCCTCGCATGCCTGAAAGCGAAGAATGGAAAAGGTTTTATGCATTTAGGGATAGTTGGTTAGGGGTAGGAGGCATAATCGTGTTCCCCGCCCTTGAAAACATGTGGAAAATAATTTTCAGCACGTTCTCCAAAAAAAACCCGATCCAACAAGTCCTCGCATGCCTGACAATGAAAAATCGCATTTAGGGGTAATTCGCGGGGGTAGGGACCACGCGACTATCACCATCGTGTTGGCCGACCTCAAAATCGGGGGGTAGTCATGTTTGGTCGCTACCCCCGCACTTTTGGGGTTTTACACTTTTTTTGCAAGTTTCGTATGGACTATTTTGACCATTTAGATCAATTTTTTGAAGCCTGTCAGTTAAATATGATTTTATAATATTGTAGGCCACACCTCTTATACCTGTCTTATACCTACCAAGTTTTTCTAATTTGGTCATTAATCTATTATGATCTAATGCATCAAATGCTTTTGACAAATCTAAAAATATACCTTCTATTTTATTTCTTTCGTTAATTGATTTTAAAATTTTATCTATTTCCTGAAAGACAGCTCGTTCTGTTGATCATTCTTTTAAATAAGCATTTTGATTTAATGAGAATACATTGTTTTAATGGAGAAATGTTATTAGTCTTTTCGCTAATAATTTTTCAAAAATTTTTGAGACGTTATATAAGACTGAAATTTTTTTATTTCGTTTTTCACTTCTTTTTTATATATAGGTTTTACAACAGATCTCTTAAGTCTTTCGGGAAATACATGGTTGTCTAACATTAAATTGGCTATGTGCATTAGAGGCGCAGCAATGTATGTTTTTAGAGTTTTTAAGTTTTATTGGTATAGCATCTCCTACAGCATTACTATTTTTTAGATTGTTTATTATTTCTATTTAAATTAGAACTAAAATGATTACTACAATGCTTATATGATACATCATCTCTCGATGATGTCGTGAACTTTCTTGACGCAATGCATGTCAAATAAAATGAGTTTGGTGTTAGTGGTAACTTTTTCTCAAGCCTTTTATGACTTACCAAATATGAGGCGTTTGCAGCAGTAATTGTACCATGAGGTTTAATGAAAGCTGGTTTCAATGAAGCCATCTTCTCAGGTGTTGAAACACGGATTCCATTATCTTTCTCGACTAATTTAGCTTGTCCAGGGACTTGAACTGGTATTAAATCAGTAAAATAACCTTTATCGTATGCCCGTTGGGCAAGTGTGTGAGAGCGGATGGCAAACTCGTCTTGTTCTTTTCTAGTTGCTCCAAATGCTGCAGCTAATCTATCTGCAGAATGACCCATGGTCTCACCAGAAGAAAATTCTGCCACCGCTGGTAGTTCAGGAATGAAATAGTCTGGACGGATCGAAGCAAGTAAACTTAGTTTTTGCTGTAATGTTTTAGCTTTATTTGCCCTCAACATTAAGCTGCGCATTTTTCTATTGTGTCTGATGGGAACATCTGACATAGTTTCTACTCCACCACAAACAATTACTTCGTAAACTCCGCTGTTAATTAAACCAATAGCTAAAAAAAGTTTTACTTCCTAAATATTTGTTATAACATACATTTAAGGAGCTCTTTAATTCAATTCTAAAAACTAAAGATTTAAAAAGTTCATATTAGATATTTTACAAAAGGTTATTTGAATTTTTCGAAGGCTCCAATGATTAAACAAAGTCGCAAGAAAATTAAAAATTATCCATCCTCATAAACCTACCTACCTGTAGTTATAGCCACATTTGAAGAAATGCAAGCCATGGTCACTGTGTGAGCGGGAATTTTATCACTGTAACCTGCCGCAAGAGATGCTTCTCTTGCAATATTTGAGGTTTTAACTTCTTGAATAACAGTGCCATATATGACATACTCGATAACGTCTTTAGGAACACCTGTCTTTTTAAGAATGCCACTGAAAAATAAGAAAATCTGTTACTATAGAATAGAATAGAATAGAATAGAATAGAATAATAATAATAATACTTTATTCATCCAAGGATCACAAAGATAGAGGATAAGTCACACAGGTAGTTATCAATATAAAATATATAAAATACATGAAAAGGTGATACAAGACATAAAACATAAATAATGTTGTTATGAAAATTACAATAATCTTATCACACATAGACAGAATCACATTTAAAAAACTTATGTTAACTCGTCACAATTTAAAAACTCTGTAACACTGTAGAAGCAGTGTTCGAGAAGCAATTTTTTTATTTTAATTTTAAATCTGTTTACAGACAGAGATTTGAAATGCCTAGGCAACTTGTTGTACATTAAAATACCTTTGTACTTTGGGCTTTTTTCATAAGCACTAATCCTATGATTTGGAATTTCCAGCAGTTCTCCATTACGGGTGTTATAGTTATGACATTCTCCAAGTTTTTTTAATGTGGCAATATTTTTGTGTGTGTATCAATAATTGTTGGATATACACACATGGAAATGAAAGGATTTTGAGGTTTTTGAACAACAGTCTACAAGATGATCTGCTGTCCACATTTACAATTATTCTGATGGCACGTTTTTGCAATAAAAATACTCTGGAGGAATCTGTTTCCGCTCCCCAGCATAATAAGCAATACGATAAGACAGAATGAATTTGAGCAAAGTAATATGATTTCAACACATTTTCATTGACATAGGCTCTGAGTTGCCTTAAGGTGAAACATAACCTGGAAATTCTATTGCAAACATTATCTATCTGGCTCTGCCATCTTAAACCACTGTCAATATTTAGTCCTAAAAAGCTATGGCTAGGTTTTTGCTGTAAGGTCTTACTTTTAAACTTTATTAACAAACTTTTATCCGACCCATTTCTCAGCTCAAAGTTGATAAACACTGTTTTGTTATTGTTTAATGCAAGTTTGTTTCCAACATACCAATCGTTTAAAAATGCAATACCAGCAGATATCCTTGCCCTAGTCTCATCCTGATTTTCCGTTGCTGCCAGAAAAGTGTTGTCGTCCGCGAACATAACCACTTTCCCAAATTCAATAGAGCTAAATCATTGGTATAGACACTGAACATCAGAGGTCCTAAGACTGACCCCTGTGGTACACCAACAGTATTCTTGAATGGCCTTGAACATTCACCATTTAATTCCACATAACTGTACCTATCTTCAAGATAGCTCCTAAACCAATTCAAGGGTCCACCCCGCACACCATAGCATTCCAATTTTGATAGAAGTATCTTATGGTCCACAAGGTCAAACGCCTTGCTCAGATCTAAGAATAGGCCTATGGCATTGTCACCTGAATTTAGATGTTCATAGAGTTCATTTAAAAAATCAACCACGGCATTAGCGGTTGACAAACCTTGTCGGAAACCGAATTGCTGCTGGGACAATATATTGGATTTTAATAAAAATCCTGACAATCTTAGTGCTACAATTTTTTCCAGGATTTTTGAAAGGCTGGACAAAGATTGGCTTAATTTTAGCCATCTTTAAGCAATTAGGAAACAAACCGGTTTCCAGCGATATATTAAATAAATATGTCAGAGGCTTACTAATCAAGTCTGCAACCTCTTTTAATAAGTTGGAAATAATTTCAACAGTCCCAGTTGAATTGGATGGCTTCAATGACTTAATTGCGTCCACTATCTCCTTTTCATTGGTTGGTGACAAGAAGAACGTTTTGTCGTTTATGTAATTTAATTTGGGTTGCGGTTTCTCATCATTATCTTTTACTAGCATCGGGATATTATGGAAAAACTGACCGAATTGATCGCTTATTATTTTCGCGTCTTTGATTGTCTCACCATTTATATTCATCTCCGTTATATCAAGTTTATCATTATTGTTTCTGGTGTTCCGTTTAATTATGTCCCACGCGGCTGTTGTCTTATTCCTGGAAGTGTTAATTAGTTTTGTGTTATATAGCCGTTTTGCGTTGGTCAGTACTTTCTTATATATTGATTTGTACAGTTTATAGTATGAAATATCATAGTCATTTCCTGAAAATGTGTTGTAATATAATACCTTTAACTGTTTAGAAGATATTGATATTCCCCTAGTTATCCACCTGTTTGTTTTTACCTTACCACTAGTTCTTATTAAGGGAAACGCCATTTCAAAGTAGTACTTAATAATTCTCATAAAGGTGTCAAATTTCTCATTAAAGTCTATTTCTTTAGAAATTTCAATCCAATTCTCATTACTTAAAAAATGTCTAAATGTAAGTGTATTTTGTTTATTCATTTGTCTAACAGATTGACTATCTTTTCTATGGGCTACATCTTCAGATGCTACTTCTGCTGTGTGGTCACTTAATGCAGAGAAAATTACCTTACTCTGAGTAAAAAATGTCTGATGAAAACATGTACCTATATTATCAATACAGGACTGAGTATTTGCTGTAATTCGAGTAGGATCAGATATATTTAAGCTAACATTGTACATGTTTAACATATTATTAAATTTTGAGGCATCAGAGTTCGTTATACACAAATTTATATTAAAGTCGCCTGTGATAATAAGATTTTTATTTTTACCTGGCTTTTGTAAGTGGGAATACCATGTAATAAAAATATAAGTAAATATATAATAAGAATACAGATATTATACAAATATAAAACATAAAAAGTAAAAATGTTTATAGAGTATTGTAAAGCGTAATAGGGGGATTTTTTGTATTTACTGAGCCTATAATTTTCGATGTGTATTTTATTTGCTCCATGAATATTATATTGGTGTATATCTATGTTAGAACAGAAGTTTTTCTGATAACTGTGCATGAAACAAAATTTTTTTATTATTTTTTTTTAATTTATTAATTATACGGCTGAGCCATTTTACATTTTACAATTCAATAATGAGAGCATAATTATTACATAAAAATAGTTTGGAAATAATAAATAAAAAAAGTGAAATAAATTTTTTTACAAATACAATAAAATTCAGCTAGACCATGTTTTAGACCTAATTTAAATTACTTATACAAGATTTAACTTGGTTTTTAAATTAATATAGTGACGAGCCAAAGAGTTCTATATCTTTATGGAATGAGTTTGCTGTTCGGAGTAATCTGCTTATGGGCTCATGTTGACCATAATTTGTTAGATGAAAAGGTATTTTAAAGAGTTCTGAATTTCTTGTTCTACGATCGTTTAAATTAAAGCTAATCAACTGAAGTATCTCTGGACAGTTTATATTACAATTAATTAATTTATGCAAGAAGCATAAATCGAGTTGCACTCTTCTCCCCTCAAGTGATAGAAGGTTGAGTTCGCGTAAGATATCACTGTAGGAATATTCGATGACCCATCATGAATGCACATTGTCTAAGGAATTTTGATTGGACATTCTCAATGGATTCTTTCTCGACGTTATATGCTGGGTTCTATATCACACTGCCATATTCTAGTAGACTTCTTACCAAAGAAAAGTAGAGCAATTTATATATTTTAATAGAAAAAAACAACCTTTCAGTGCTTGTGATGTGATTTTTGATATATGATGTTTGAATGTCATCTTGAAATCGAATATTACACCTAGATCTTTTATACAATTTACCCTGTTTAAGGTAACGTTATTGAAATGGTAGTCAAATATTACAGGATTATTGCCTCTCGTGAAAGAAATTTGATTACACTTAGCAGGGTTAAGTTTTAATAGATTAATGTCACACCATCGAACTAAATTATGGAGATCACTTTGCAAAAGAGAGGCATCATAAGAGTTGTCAACGATTCTGAATATCTTCAAATCGTCAGCAAACATTAAATAATTACTGTTAATGAGTACCTCGCTAATATCATTAACAAACAAGTTAAATAATAATGGACCGATATGCGATCCTTGAGGAACGCCGGAAGTAACTACAATAGAAGATGATACGGCTCCCGAGCATCTGACAAACTGAGTTCGGTTATATAAATAACTATGAATCCATTCAAGCATGCAACCCTCGACACCCACCCTTAGTTTGGCTATAAGTAACACGTGATCAACATGATCAAATGCCTTCGTGAAATCAGTGTAAACTGAATCTACGTGTGATGTTCAAAAGCATTGAGAATAAAATGTTCATAAAGAAGTAGATTAGTTGAGGTGCTCTTTTTACGCATAAAACCGAGCTGCTCATTGTTAATAATATGTGCAGTATCCCATGATATTTTTGTCGTAATCAAGCAATCGAGAAGCTTGAGCATCTCAGATTGGATGCAAATGGCTCGATAGTTCTTGACATCATCTCTTGGACCAGATTTGTGAATTGGTGTTAAAAAGCTATTTTTCCAGAACTCAGGGAAAATGCCGGTATGCAGTGACAAGTTATAGATTTTATGTAGTGGTATCGCTAATGTAAATACACAGGGTGTGGTCTTAATTCTCTTCGCTCTGAAAGTGTCACGGCAGGTCTGTCTGTATGAAAGACTGAAAATTATTCTGATGTTACATTTTTGCATGACAAGGACTATTGATTTCTTGTGACTGATCCTAGGTAATAATGTTACAGCTAAGTCTAGAGTAGACTATGGAGTAATAGGCTGTAAATAAACAGCGTTCATCTAGATCTTTTTCAAGATTTATTAATGTGTATGTACTCCTAGCCAGCTTCGAACATAAGCTGTTTATATGACTAGAGAAACCAAGTGTTGAGTCTAGAACAGTTCCCAGAAATTTTGCCTCATCACTAGTTTCTACACAGTTTAAAATTGGAACTGATTTAGTTATAAGGAAGTAGAGAAATAGACGAAAATTTTCTTGCTGGTATTAACTATAAGTGAATTTTTCTGGCACCGGTCTTCGAATTGATTAATTGCAGGGTTGAGCGGATTTAAATCAGTTGATTTAAATCTTGATTTAAATCAGGTAATTTTTTAAATTTTAATCAGTGATTTAAATCAAGCATTTACAAAGTTACTATTTTTCAAAGATTTTTATTATATTCTTTTGTATTTATTTTCTAAATTAAAAAAATATAAAAAAGATAACGCAGAAAAACTTTAATAATTGTAACTGAAAAATAACAGATTATTAGTACTTCCATATGCAATACTACCTTTTTATACCACAGTACAAAGCTTATGGTCATTTCTACAGCATATTTTGTGTAACTTTTTATAATATTACAATAAAGTTTGAGTAGATGCAGATAACTTCAAACTTAAGCAAGAAAATGAACATAATTTTCAAGAAGTACAAGTTAATTTTTACTTCCACTTATTTATTTTAGTAATGGGTTAAGAAATTTAAAAAAATCAAATTAATCTTGATTTTAATCAAAAAAATCATGATTTTTGATTTTTTTGAAAAAATCGTGATTTTTATCAACCCTGATTAATTGTTATATACAACAATATGTAACCAATTACATTATTTATATAGGTAATATAATTTTTGCTATGTCAAAGGATAGAGTTATTTCCTCACTTTATAAGTACGTGGTTTCTAACAGAACTTTTAAGATGTTTCTTACACGATTAGACCTGGTAAAATACCCTATGCTGTATGGTAATGGCATGTCATTTTCACAGGCATGTCATTTTTAACACTTAAAATACAAGTTTCAATTCAATAAGTCATATTACTCATTGCATTATGACCACAAATTTATAATCATTTCATTAAAATGATAGTTACACTGTTTACATATATATACATATTTTGTTATTTTTATTATATAGTGATGATATATCTATCTATTCCTTGGAAATTTGAGTTGTTCGTTGGATAGACTATCCAATGAATTCCCAGACCCACATCTTGAAAGCATTAACACAATGTCTGTTTGCCTTCCTAACAGTCAAATGTTCAACTGTTTATCTGGTTCTCTGATATCTCGGGGGGTGATTCTCACCCGGGCTCGTTTTGAGGGATCCGGGCTTGTTTGGGGGGGCCTGATTTTGAGATGTTGAAAATTTGTATTATAATTTTTTTTGTATTTTTTCTGTCCACCACTCAATTAAAATTTTTTTTTTATGGTTTCTGCCTCCGCCCACCAAGAATTTTTCCTGATTTCAATCCCCGCTCATCAAAATTTTTTTTAGAATTTCTCCCCCCCATCAATTTAAAAAAAAAAAATTCCACCGGGCTCTTATTTTTTCCACGGCCCTGGGTAAATACACGTTTCAGCTAACTACTGGGACTTATAGAATTTTTATGTTTCTAGTTCTGTAATAAGTATATGTAAAATTTCATGTTTTTAGCTATAATAGCTGTTTTCTTTCGTGCTGAACGAACTGGTTGTAATCACTAAACAGCCTATTAAATCGAGGTATTTTTGAAACCGTTGATCTCTATTGGTTGCTTACTGATTGTGTTCACTTTGTTCAGCACGAAAGAAAATAGCTAATAGTTTTGTGTGACACACAGACATACAAACGAGTCATCCAATAATTGTGTCATTTTTCACTTTTGAGTGAACCTTTTAATACAATAGATATTTTATAGACTACACAACAATTACTTAATAAAAAAAATAGGATATGTTATCATAATAAATAAAGGTAAGGGTTATATGTAAATTGTAACTTAAAATTTTCTAAAAGGTAAAAGTAAAACAGAGGCATTTCTCAAGCATGTCTTTCTAACATTTTGAAATTAACACAATGAACATATGTTTCCTCCGATTTTCTCTAATATTATATTATTCCAAAATATCTTACTAGCGAATAAAACATAACCTCAATAAATGTACTGCAACAGCTGTTGTAAAAACCTGGCATTTTCGATTATTCCATTCTTTTTGAAGTTTTAAAATTTGTTTGGATGATAAATTAATATAGTTCTAAAGCAAAACACAAATATATATGTGACTAATTCAGTTCATAAGTAATTCACATATTTAAGTCGTGCTCCATCTCGAAGGGTTACCAAAGGGAAAATTTATTACCTACTTGTTTAGGTGTTAGTGGGTACGAATTATTATAAAAATTAAGGCATAAAATGGGTCCGTTGATTAAAAAGAAATATTCACTTTTATATATTTATAATAAATCAAGTACTTATGATTATTTGAATAAAACAAGTCAAAACAAAAAATTCATAAGCACCTACTTGACTCAGTAAAAGAGAACACTTCAATCCATAAGAAAATTATAAGTACAAATTTCATATTATCCTTGATTTACAAATAGAATATTTTACCTAAGAGCCTGTTTGGCGAGTTCGTGGGGCATAAGTTTCGAGTAGTCAGTTCCAGACATCAAAAATGGGGTGCGAACTCCATCTACTATAACTATGTTTTCTCCTGTTTTAGACCCCAAGGTCTTCTTTTGAGATCCAGTGGCGAGTGCCCTAATACCATCTAAAAGTATCAAGTAATTAAATGTTTGAACTTTGTACAGGCTAAATTATGAAAATGTTTTAATATTTTAGGTACTTTTACTTACTAAATTGTTGTGCTGTTGCTCTTAGGGCGGTCGAACTTTTAATAACATTTTTTGCTATGCATAAAGCCATTTTAAAAAAATTAATTATATTAACAAAATCAGTTCAAATTTTGGTTAATAATGACCAACAAAATAAGCAATAGCAAGCAACAGACTTCAGTTCAGACTTTGACCCTGCGCCTGTGCCCGCACTGTTGTCAACTATAGTTGCATTTATATGAATTCCCTAAAATTATTTGTCCATATTAAAATTTTTTTAACCGCGTAATTTAAATGTTCGAAAATCGATCTGGTCTGTATTACCCCAAATAATTAGTTATTAACAAAAATTTAAAATTATTTTTTTTTATAATACATGACACATATTATATTCAACACTGTGCAAAGTGCAAAGTTCAGCAAAATATTATCATACTTACCTATTTATTTTAAAAGTGGAATTTGACCCATGCTATTATTAACTTCATAAAAAAAAATATTTGCTTTCAGGTCGCAAAAATATTTAATTTAAAATATGACGGAATTAAAATGTACCTATTGTATATTTCTTAATTATGTGTTCTTTTACTTCCACATCCAGTGGAAGTACCTATAGTAAAAAATTAAAAAAATTTTTTTTTTTTCAAATAGGCTTAGAATGTCATGAAATGTCGAGATTTTAAGTTTGAACGAAAAAAATGTTCTGTCTGTCTGTCTAACTTTTTTTTTGCGCACGTTTACTTTGGAACCGTTTGAGATATTGACTTGAAATTTGGTAGGTACCTATACACGTAGGTACTTTAGCGAGATCTAGAACTAGATTATAATTTTCTTGTTCCGTCGAAGGGATGGGGGGTAAATTGAGGTACATTTGGGGGGTAGATAGGTAAATCAAGCAGGTAAGAGTCCATAAAATTGGTATTCAGTATATAAGAGAAGCTAATAGGTCTCAAAAAAAATTTTGGCATTGCCACCCCCACCCCATTATTAAAGAAGATGAAAAAAAAAAGGGATTTAGTGTGTTTACAAGAATCAAAAACCTCAAAATATGACCACCCCCACCCCACTACCGATGTGGGGTATCGTTTTATGGGTTTTTGGGGTAGAGGATTTCAAATATTATATTATTAAAGTTCCATAAACAAAATATTTCCACATACAAAATTTTTTCGTTGAGTGACTTGGATAGAAAATCTGGATGTGGAAATAGTGTTTCCTTGGGCAGCGGTTTTTTACTTCCACATTCAGGTATAGTGAAGTGGCAGTAGTATAATAGGTAAAAAAAATTGAATTTTTTATGCTCAAATAGGCTTAAAATGTCAAGATTTTTAAGTTTGGGCAAAAAAGAATTTGTCTGTCAGTCTGTAACTTTTTTGTGCACACAATTCTCTGGAATGGTTTATGATATTAACCTATGTATTATCAGGGCAAGTCATGCGGCGTACGACGCAGCCACGAGTTTTGAAATTTACAACAAAAAAAAAATAAACGACCAAGGGGCCTCAACGTGCGAGGAGGTCAAAACTAACTAATTTTATCTCTCAACGGCCGACGTTTATAGTTTACCATCGATCTGTTGGAAAATAAAATGTTTGTTATTTGATTATTTTATTTTGATAGAATTATCGCACTTATTAAGTACCTCTGTTCTGTAGCAACATTTTACAGAATTATATCATAGAGGAGTTAGTATAAGCAAAAAGTCACGAAAAAGGATATAGGTTTTTCAATATATTATTTAATGTTTATATTTAATTTTGGTGCAGGGGAAAGTATAAATAATGCATTTTTTTGTAACAAAACATTTTTTATTGGTATTTTATATTTTTATGTCTTGCGCCCACGAAACCTATTTTTCGAAGACAATATATAATTTTAAGTCAAATTTCTAACTTTTAATTTGAGGTTGTTTGACCTTGAAAAATTCGAAAACCTGCGGCGCATTTTGTAATCCCGTAACCCGGTCTGTAAATAAGAGGACGCAAATACTTTATTTGCCTAAAAGCACGCCAATCCTTAAAAGCACGCCAGCCCTGGCATGAATCGGAAAATTTTGAATTTTTATATTCAATTGTTTAGCGTGATGCCAGAGATACTTTTTTCCTCAGTCTCCCGTTTTAGCTGAATTCTAGATATGGTTTGGCACGGCCCTGTGTATTATAATGAGATCTGGAACCAAATGAACTAATTGATATTAAGAAACTTCTTGTTTGAATTTTTTCTGAAGTTCTGAAATTTGTATGACTTGGCGACTGGCCTATTAGGTGTATTCAAGAAAATATATTTTTATGTAACTAAAACCAATAGTTTTTCTATGTTTTAGCTATTTTTTTTATAATTAATATTTTATTCAATGCTATTATTATTATTATTATTATTATTATATAAAACGTTTTAAAATGTCAATGTATTTAACTTCCCATAAATATGTTATTTGTTACTATCTTGATGGATAGAATAGAATAGAATATTTATTGTCACTTGGACATACAGAGTATGTGTGTGATCGTCATTTGACAAAATTAATTACATTAATTTTGTCAAATGACGATCACACACATGTATATAAAAAATATTATAAAACACCTGGCGAGACATACATAACAATTAAAATATAAAAGTTTATAAAAAATAAGACACTAATAACCTATTTTAAGATTATCACAATTTTAAAATTTAAAAATACAGAGAAAGTACAGTAAAACAATATGGTTATCACTATGCTTATCATTAAGTGTCTTTTATAACGCTCTAGGTATAGACATGTTCTCTGGATTACAGATTGAGATTCATGCCTCTTATGAATTATTTTTATTAACACATATATTTCATATGAAACAGACCGAAACATTTTTGACCGCATCTCCCATATATGCAGAACCACTGTGCATTGGTGAGAAACAAATGTCCTGGAGTTTAAATGTGTACAAGAGTTATTATATGTTTCCAAGAATAAACTCACCTTACATTTATCCTTATAAGATTAATAATAGTGTTGCAAGGGACTAATCATATAAGAGATCTGAGAATTAATTTTGATAACAGATGTGAAATTGTGTATTATAACATTATTCATATACAGTGCGACACGTACAATGTCCTTCAAACCTCTTGGTCACTTGTGCAGTCCTGTTCAGAGAATTAGGAATTTTAACCGCTCCATCTCTATACATCTTAAGCTGTGTAACCCATATAAAAGAAAATTTTAATCATTCCAATAGCAGAAATTACACTATTCATAATTTGCATAATTATAATTTGAACATACCAGCTCACACCTTATCGTTGCAAAAGGTCCTAAATTAACTTCTTTAAAATTATTTAACAAGTTACCCATCCATATTAAAAAAATAAATGTTATTCATCTTTTCAAAAGTGAAATAAAATGACTGTTACTCAAATATTCGTTTTATTCAGTTGATGAGTACTTAGGCACCGATCTTATTAATTGAACGAAAAATATTTTTTATAATAGTTTTCCTTTCCCTGTTTGGAAAGTTTATATCTTGATACCTCATGTTTTGTTAGTCTACAGTGTTTGTTTTTTACGTAATTTTGCTATTGATTTATATATATTTTGTTTTTGTATTTACATTGATATATGTGCATTTTAACTATTCCGATGCTTGTTAAGTCTATGGAAATAAAGTTTATTATTATTATTCAACTCTTTTGCGGTTGTTGTTGGCAATTCTCCTGAATTCTGGTATATTTATTTCACGGCAGGCCTGCCTTATTCTCTCACAAAGTTCTTCTCCATTTCGAGGCCTTGATTTGTAGACCTTATTCTTGATAGTATCCCAGAAATAAAAATCTAAAGGTGTGATGTCAGGGCAGCGAGAAAGCCACAGTTGATGGACTATTTCTGCCTATCCAACGTAATGTAAAATGTTGATTTAACAATTTTCAAATCAACCAAGAATTATGTATTGATGACACCATCTAGTTGGATGTATATTTCTTGTCCGCACGTTGATGGGAAAATTTTCAATAATATTCCAGAACTCATTGTTAACGAAATTAAGCAATCGTTCAGCGTTTAAGGTGTTGAATTGAATTGAGTTGTAGAAGAAAAACGGATTTATTATTATATCACCTAAAATGCCGCACCAGTAGTTGTGGATTCTCAATATTCAATATATCAGATTTTATATTTCATATATTTTTAATAAGGTCAATAATAACTGACTAACAAATCATGGATAAATAACGTGTAAATTATTTATTTGCATTCTAGCGCTAATCTATCCCACACCTTAAATTAATATTAAATAGGCGCGCTATAGACTAGCGCCAATGCTCTGCTGGATAATTTATATTTGTCTCAAGCGTTCGCCGTCAGCATGCAATTTTATCATATATAAAGAGAATAGATATCTCAACTTGGTCTATGCCTCCGATTAAAGAACTTATATCTAGATACATAATGGCATGAATTTTATGATCCCGACAGACTCCCATTCTAAGGCACTTCTTCCCATAAGTTGCTGATTGGCCCATCGGCGTATTCGCGGCCGCTCGTACACGATCGGCTTCAGTTCGATTATCATAATATCAGTTGACAGTTCGGCCATTAATGTGAATAAATGTTTTTCGTGTTCTCCGATTAAAAAGTGGTGAAAAAGTCATTTTATTTTAAGTTGTGGTTTGCTTAATACCTAAATAATATTCTGTTTTCGTATTTACATAGTTTAGTGACAATATTTGTTCAAAATGGTGAGGTGCTGTGGTGTTTGCAGAAAGCGGTTCAGAAAAGAAGAAAGTCGATCGTTTCATAAGTAAGTAGAGGTCATAGTCGTAACATGCTGGGGTTCAGTTTACAGTTGTAACAATAAAATTATAATTAATATCCTTTCAATACATATTTCCCTTGAATAAAACATCTCTACCGATTATATTTTTTAAAGCCGCGGTTAAGTTCCTAGAGGTTATGAAAATTTAACCAACAGTTATAACATAAAATAGGTACAATATTGTTCTTATTTTAGTAAATACATTCATATTTATTTTCTTCGGCAAACTTTAATGTAAATAAATTGCACAAAAACAAAAATGTGATTATCACACAAGACATTATGTGCACGCTATGTTAATTTCATTGCTATTACTTCCACATCCAGTGGAATTTTTTAAAAAAATTTTATTGTTCAAATGGGCTTACAGGGTCATGAAATGTCGAGATAGATAGAGAAGATACCTATTGTCTTGAAATTTGGTCCATGTATGTATTGTAACGAGACACGAGACAAGGTTCATAGCGATCTGGAAAACCTGAAAAAGTGAGGAAATTTGAAATTGGTCAGGGAAAAGTCAGGGAATTTGAAAATAATTTTTACAATGATTATTCCTAATATTCAGGAAAAGTTTAGCATAACGTTACTCAACTTAACATTACTTTGTAGGTTGCCAAAGGATGCCAGTGTGAGAGAGCTGTGGTGTTCTATCTTGGGAAAGGAGAATATTAAAATCACTAACAACATCTCCATATGCTCAGATCACTTTATACCAAGTGATTTTATAACAAAGCCGAGTGGTATAAAATATTTGAAGAAGGAATCATTTCCTTCTTTGGCAAGTACTTCATCAACTGGTACTAATGTGCTTCTCAGGTAAAAATAAAAATTACACATTCTTATTTGAAATCATGGAAGGATTTAGTATTTTTTATGAAGTCAAACTAGATAGCTAGATATACCATAAGTAACTTCCCGATTGGGAGAGTGCATGCTATTCATCTGCCACTTTTTCTAAATCTGACATGAATTATTTTCAAAAAATATACAAGATAATTCCTTTAAGTAATGTAAATGACCTGGAAGAAGACTATTGGTTTTTTTTCAATAATCAGAGTGAAAAGGTGTTAATTGTAATAATCTAAATCATGAAAAAATTATATATACAGGGTGGACCATTGATAATAGGCCATACTTCAAGGGTAGATTGTTTGGACCAAAATATGAAGATATAACCAAACGTGCTTTAGTATATTGTTGCTGTGGAAAAAGATGAGGGTGTCAAAATTGTAATTTATTTTTCTTTTTTCTTTTTTTGCAATAATTCAACTAACTCTTGACCGATCTTCTCCCAATTTGGTAAGGAAACATTTTTTAAGCTAAGAAACAACATTTTATGTATTTATTTTAAATTAAAACTACAGACAAATAAAAGTAATTTTTCAGTAATGTAATGTTCAATATCTATAATAAATGCATCTATACTAATATTTATAAACTTACCCCACTTACTAGTAAATTAAGAATATAGTATCCTTCTCACACTACTATGTAGTAATGGTATTTATCTAATTTTTACAATATACAAAAGTGCCACTACGTTTCGTAGAAAAAAAAAAGAGAAAAAATATTCATCATCAGGTTTAGCTCATGAGGCGCCCTCCACGGGCTAGTGTGATGTAATACATAAATGATTGTTTCTTAGTTTAAAAAATGTTTCCTTACCAAATTGGGAGAAGATCGGTCAAGAGGTAGTTGTGATATTGCAAAAAAAAGAAAAATAAATTACAATTTTGACACCCTGTATCTTTTTCCACAGCAACAATTTACTAAAGCATGTAACTCAGAATGTCTTTTACAATTGTTACAAGTATTTGTATCAAGCGATTTTTTTTTATCAATGTTTTGCCACTTAGTGAATGCAAAAAAAACAATTGGCACACATCCCGGTAAGTTGAGCTCCAGAGACAGGCATTCTAAACTGCAAGCTATGTCACTGGGCATGAAAGAAATAATCAAGCTGATTTCTTTATTATCGATTAATGACCACTTAGTTATTTTAAAAATACAATCGGAATACAACCCAGTTAGTGGAGGCCCAGAGGCGCACATAGATTCCTGTTATTGGAGGTACAGCGGCTGACATTTTAAAACTGCAAGGTGTCTACTTTTAAGCCATGATTAGTAAATGTCAACCTGATTTTTTTTAAAATAATTAATTTCATTTGTAAATCTCATATCACTTTTATTGTCGGCCATGCTCTAATGCAAATAATTAATCATGTCTCTAGTGGTTACAAACGTGTCAGGTAAATGCATGCTGGCTCCTGTACCATAAACATTTTCGCCAATAATTTATCGTGTTCACACATAAAAGTTTTGATTTTGTATAATTTTTGAGATTTTAAAACCTTGTTCTATTTTTTGCTTAGTATGTCTCAAAGTAATATGTCGTGTTTATTCTTAGCTTGGTTTATAGACCAAGTTTTTTTGTTTCTACTACTTTTGAACACTACTTGAATTTTAGGGTAAAAGACTGTTCAGAAACCGATTCTTCAACTATTTCAGTAATGTCAGTACATAGTTTGGGAAGTGCCTCTCCTTTGAAGTCTTCGTCTACATTAACAGCTTCAGAAACTGAATGTATATTAGCAGAAAGTAAAGAAGGAAGTAAAACTGGTGCTAAGAGACGGTTAGTATATATTCTAAAAAAAAAATTAATTTTAAGTAAGTACCTATATATAATTATTTAATTGTAGAAGGGTATCACAACCTCGTTATTTTGGGGACTGTCATACAGATGATATGGATTCTCCTAAAAGAGCACGGAGGAATTGGCAGATAGCGAAAAATACAATATCATCTGAAAGGAAAAAAATCAGAAATCTACAGTTATCAAAAAGAAGACTAAAAGCAAAAGTATCATGTTTTAGTTCTCTTTTGAATTATTTAAAACAGCAGTATTCCATAACAGAAAGTGCTGAAAGTATAATACAAGTAAGTTTACGTTGATTTTGATTAAATAGACAAATTTAACAGGGTAACATGTTTACAAGAAACGGTCTACACATGCATACATACAAACATTTTTTTCGACATTTCAGTTTAGGTTATAAAACATATTTCAGTATACATTTTTTTTTTTTTAATTAGTCGGCGACCCCTCCCGATCCTTGGGGACAATGTTTTTCATACAGATTAAAGCCTAATGAACAATTTAAGACATGTCGTAAAAAAAAACTGGCTGTACTTTCAAAATGGCGGCCATATGTTAAAAAAAATTGTTGCCAATGTTGTTTTTGTTATTTAACATAAAAACTAAAAAAGATGGACAAGAACTTTTTTCACAAAAAACAACGTGCATAACATTTTCTACAATTTTGTTCCTATACAATATTTTGATAGGAGTTACCATTTTCCAGATAAATGAGTCCAAAATTAAGAAAACATGGAAATTCATATATCAGTAAATCACTTAGAGGAAATAACTGTGACAGTTATTGTAAGGCGTATAATATAACTTTATATTATTAACATCACAAAAAATAAAATAAACTGAAAAAAAATTAATAACAATATTATAATTTGCAGACATTTATCTTGAAAATAGTAACAATGGTATCTGGAAAATGGTAACTCCTATCCAAATATCGTATAGGAACAAAATTGTAGAAAATTTTATGCATTTTGGTTTTTGTGCAGAAAGTTTTTCTCCAACTTCTTTGGTTTTTGTGTTTAATGACAAAGACAATATTTGCAAATTTTCTTTTTTTTAAACGACGCCATTTTGAAAGTGCAGACAATTTTTTTTTTTGGGGGGGGGGACATGTCTTAAATTGTTCCTTAGGCTTTAATCTTTATGAAAAACATTGTCTCCAAGGATCGGAGGGGGGGGTGGGGGGGTGCACGGCCACTTAGGGTGAGCTCCCGTAAGTAGTAAATTATTAAAAAATTTTGTCTGGTTATGACTAATTCGGTAAATGAAACAGGTATAATAATATGAATAAAATTAATATTAACTTAAAAATGTTATATAAAATCCATATTAATCGATTTTTTCAAATTCTAATCCAATTTTCTAATCAACTGTCGTAAAATTAACACATTTGTTAATTACTTAAGAGTTTTTAGAATATTTATGTTGGCAAAAATAACATGATGTTGAGATTGAATGTCATTATAAAAGGGTACTGAAAAATATGATTGTATCGTCAGTATATTGTCAGTAGTAATATAATAAGTGCAAAGATTATTATCGATGATATTTGTGAGTGACACCGAGCTGCAGATTCAATGAGTCCGAAGGACGAATTAATTATGCTGCTACGGACTTACAAAAGATATCATCGATTATTAATCATAACGTGTTATGTTTACTAGAAGATACTGAATGACAACACTCAAAAGAAACTAAATGGGCTCATTTAGTGATATTTAATTTACAATTTATTTTTGCATTTTCTGTAAGTATTTAACCCTTTATGTATATAGTGAAAAAAATAGGTTGCTAGCGTTAATATTAACTGTAATATTTTATTTTCAATTCGTAACATTTTTGAAATGCTCGATTGCGCGTGGATGATGTCACGGCACCCGCTCAACTGGCTTTATGGCTTTTATGAGTTATTCGGTCTGTTGTGCTGCCGTATGAAATTATGTGGGTGCAGGCTAGCGGTCAACCGTTGACTGGAGTGCGGGTGGCTTGACGTCACACTGCGTTTTCGCGAGCTCTATTTTCATTATTTATTTTGAGAGAGAAGGGTTGAAAAAAAATTCTAATATTTTGCACATTTACTAACTACAAGGTGCACTTTCGAAATATGAATTAAAAAAAATGCCAAATGAGCCCATTGGAATGAAAAGTTTGATATTGACAAGTATCAGATTTGATAAATGAAAATATCATTACAAAATTCAAAAGAAACAAAAACTATTGCGATACACGGTTTGAACATTAATTAATTCATTTTTTTTATTGTCATTTAAGCCTACCTAACGAGTAGCACTCGTTGTAGTTTTAAATATGATATGTAACTGTCAGATGCTGATAAAATCTTCTGTTTTTTATTATTGCTACGATAGCCATTGTAACCAAGTAAATTTTTAATTTCAACTGCCACATACTGCCACGTGATGTGAAGTATATTCTCATAAAAAAAATAATAATAATACGTAAACATTCGTATGTGATGCACTTTATTTTAAATTTAAATATTTTCAATCTATTTCAGGGATCGCTTCCAGAAACATCTGGTGAAATAGTGAAAAGGTTACTGAAAGGACCTTCACGGCAGAAGTATACACCTGAACTAAGAGCCTTCGCTTTGACTCTTAGTTTTTATTCAACCAAAGCATATAACTATGTCAGAGATACGTTTAATAACACATTGCCTCATACCAGCACAATTTCAAAATGGTACCAATCGTTCGACGGTAGCCCTGGTTTTACAAAAGAAGCCATCGCAGCTGTTAAAACTAAAGTCGCAGAACTTGCAAAAAAAGGACAAAAAGTTTTGTGCAATATCGTCATGGATGAAGTAGCTATAATGCAAAGGGTAGAATGGACAGGGAAAAAATTCACTGGATATATCGATATTGGTACCGATGTTGATTGTGATTCAATGCCCGAAGCTAAGGAAGCCCTAGTTTTTATGCTAGTGGCCATTAATGGCCAATGGAAAATACCCGTTGGATATTTCCTTATAGCTGGACTAAGTGGGAGTGAAAAAGCCAATTTAGTGAATAAGCTATTGACATTTGTCAATGAAACAGGTGTTATTATTACATCAATAACATTTGATGGTGTCCCAGCAAATATTACAATGGCACATATTTTAGGAGCAAATTTTAGTAATCATCTAGATTTAACTACTTTCTTTAATAATCCTCTTACTTATAAAATATTTATCTTTCTTGATATTTGCCATATGATCAAGTTGATCAGAAATTGTTTAGCAAGTAAAAAAACTCTGCAGGATGATGAAGGAAATTTAATTTCATGGTCATATTTTGAAAAACTCGTGGAGTTACAAAATAAAGAGGGATTAAAAGCTGGGTCAAAAATAAGCAAACGACATATTCAGTGGTTTAGGGAAAAAATGAAAGTTAAGTTAGCTACTCAAACGTTTAGCAATAGTGTAGCAGATGCTTTCATATTTTTGCGTGATGATATGGATTTAGATGAATTTAAAGATGTAGGGGCTACTGTAAAATTCACAAAAATAATGAATAATTTATTTGATATTTTTAATTGCCAAAGTCGATTTTCCAAAGCATTGTACAGAAAGGCAGTCTCAACAAAAACAGCTACATTTATTTTTGATTATTTAGAATCGTGTAAAAATTACATAAGTCAGTTAACTTTAAATGGACAATCAATATTAAAAAGTAAACGCAAAACTGGATTTTTAGGATTTCTGGTGTGTATTGAAAGTTTAAAATGCTTTTATAAAGAGTATATTGTGCAAACTCCTTTACTAAAATATATCCTCACTTATAAACTGTCCCAAGATCACTTAGAGATATTTTTTAGTATAATTAGGAGCAAAGGAGGATCCAATAACAATCCTACTGCAAGGCAGCTGGAACATATCTATAAAAGACTTTTAATACACTCAGAAGTCAAAGGAAGTGCACACGGAAATGTTACAGCAATAGATAATACAAGCATTTTACATTGCTCCTCACGTATTACCAAAACAATGTCTGGTGATGATTTATTAGAATCGGAAGAATATATTAATATATCTAAAGAAATTGAGGAACTGCATTTCATACATTCTTCTGCTTGGCACTTGACACCTTATTGTGCTGACGTTGTTGCATATATTGCAGGATTTGTTGTAAAATGCTTAAAAAAATGCGTAGCTTGTGTCACTTGTTTAAGCTTATTGCAATCTGAAGAATGTTTGTCGAAACTTCAAATAAGAAAGTGCTACGGAGCACTTATAAATGCTTCTTCATTTGTGGTTGAAATATGTAGAGTAGGTGAACTATGTTTGAGAGCATTTCTGTTAAGACGAAACATTTTTCATAAAAAGTATGACAACATTACTCGGCTGCTAGTACACCAAACTGTAAGAAACTTACCTGTATCAATTTATAATCATTTTGGTGATCATATTTTTGATACTGACCCATTACAATATCACCCGATAGAAATTATAAAATTAATACTTAGCAAATATTTTAGTATCAGAATCCATTATGAAACACGTAAATTAAAAGATATAAAAGGAAACAGAGTAAGAAGTATTTTAACAAAAACTGTACTTTTTAAAAATCAATGATTTTTTTGTTTTGGTACACTGAAAGAAATGATTAAAATTCACAGTGTAATTATAACATGGCTAACGAAAAAGTATATCTTAGAGAAAGATTACCCCACTTTGGAATTATAGACAAGCGCCCTGTAAATTTATATAAATCAGATATTTCCTTCACTTTAACAGATTTTTCACAAATCGGTAGATAAGCTATATAATTTTCGCCCACTAATTTCATAAAAAAGAAAAGTTCTCCTTAAAGTCATTAAGCGTTATTTATTTATAGTTGAACATATGATCTTTATGTTTCTGTACGTTTTACATTTGAAAAACAACAGTAGGTCGTAATATTAGCATTTCAAAGTAGGCATGTTTGAAGTTTTTAGTAATTTTTGACCTTTTTCCGAACTTTTAATGTATATTCCAGTTAGATGCGCTCGATGAAACAAGATACCTCATTTCAATATTGAGCATTTAAGCTTTTAAATAATGGTCAATTTATATTGTTTCATCAAGCGCTTCAGTGTATAAAAAACAAAATCGTTTCCGCGGGAGTCGTAGTAGTGTCGACGTTGCGTGCGAATTTAAACGTGTCAGCGCTCAAAGTATTGAATAAGAATATGTTTATCCACGACCATCGTATAATCATTGCATTCTACATTTAACATTTGTCAAATAATGATAGTCATTATTCCAACCTAATCTATAATGAACATAATCTAATTCTAACACATATTTAACCAACCAGAAACTAGTTGTTTTCATTCTAACGCACCTTTGATCAATCAGGAACTAGCAATTTTCATAAAGAAACGGTGAATCCATTTTTCCATCTTTTCGTGCATATTTTCGTGTTTGACGTATAACACGTCAACGTTTTATTGCAAATGAACTTCATTTTTTCACTTTTAAACGATTAAAACAGTTAAAACATGCGATAGCCGTGGATAAATTATAGTATTCAGCTCGCGTATAATGGCTATTACACACTAGGATGATTTACGACACGTCTTCGTCTCGTGCCGTAAACATCACCCTCATGAGTAATAGCTATCATTATACGCTCACTGAATAATCTACTATTCCAAAGAACAGTTTTTTATTACCCAAGACATATACTACTCGGAAAATATAATGACATACAACATGGCCGATGGGCGGAAATAAGGCCCTTATCTACCCCCGTCCTTTAACAGGTGATATTACATATAAATAAAGTACAATTTCGTAAGAGATTCAAAATTCGCTACCTCTGGCCTAAATATCCACATACATGGATCCCCCGCATGAGGGGATGACTCGTATGTACTACAAAATTATATTATTCATAATTTAGGTTTGATGGCCTGCAAATGCGTCTTGATTTGTTATTGCTGAATTGATTTATTGTTTTTTGTGTAGATTATTATTGTTTTAATAAGCTCTTCAATCTTTGCACCTGTAAAACATACTCATATTTTTTGTTCTGTATATGTAAAATAATAGATAGGTAATCTTTAGTTGATTTAAGATAAAACTCATGCATGTCAACAGATGCTTATGAAATAAATCTAAAGAAACATGACAAAAATTATTAACCAAAAATGCTGTTTGTTTGGTAAAAATCGGAATTCAACAAAAATTAAATAAACACTTTTGGCTATATAGCCAAACACTTGCATCAATATTAACTTAAATGTTTATAAAATCAAATTATTAGGTTTCTGAAGTCTTTCTGATTATAAGTATATCAAAAATAAATTGTTTATATTACTTGACTAATTCTAAAATGTCCTTGTTGGAAGATGATTGATATCCATTCTGATATTCAATACATATAATTATCACAAACACCATCTAACTATATTTTAAAAATTACGGCGTGTTCTGTCCTGTCCTTATAGGATATAAGTTTGTTTTACCTTGTCTATGCATTTGTATAGTATAAGTTTATTTTGCCTTAGTATAAATTTGTACAGTTAAGTTTATTTCACCTTACTATGGATTTGTGTAGTTAAGTTTATTTTGTACCTTGCCATGGATTCATATGCCTACAGCAGGGTGTATTAAATAGGTGATGCGACAAAACCTGCACATTGGATTTATTATAACTGCTTTGTACCTAATGTAATAGATGGCAGGAGCAATCAGTCATAACTTAACGCATAGAAAAATAATTTTACAGGTTCTATGCTTCGAGGATATAGGGGAAAGTAAAGGTGCCTTTTCTATTTTACAACAATGCGTATGGTTTGTTCTCAACACTTATAGGCGAGGGACGCGAGAGGCGTAGTAAACATAGTAAATACCCACAAAACAATAGAAAACGAAATCAAACAATACGCAAATGATACTAAACGCCATGTTAGAAAGGATACCCTACGATGATGAGATCATTATTTTGCACCAGCCAAGGGATCGGGGATTAATAATTTGCTTGTTTACAGCTGTAGCCCGAACAAACAAACAGCTGTTTGGCGAAGGTTCTATGCATAGTTGCATACAGTATTGCATACATTCCCAGCTTTTCGTTTGTGTTTAGTGAAACAAGAGTGCGGTGACATCTGACATTAACCAGAAGAAATACGTTCAATACGCTGGCGCTAAATTAAAAAAAATCAGCTATTTTTATGAAACACTATGGCAAATTTATCAATCTATACACAGGTAATTGTAGGACCCTAAGGGCCGGTTTTATAGGTACAGTTTAAATCTAAGTTTAACTAGAAGATTCTGTTGAGGTCCGAAATAAAAGTAAATAGCGTATTTAGCAAAGTGTATATTAAGCACATTCATCAAATAGGAAATTATTAATAAATTTGAATAAGATTCTGTGGTATTGATAGTTGTTATTGAAAGTTATTATCGATAGTTATCGAATGATTTTTGTAGTAAAAAAACTGCTGTGAGAAGCGTCTTTTTGAGTTTTTGTTAATTTCCTGGTTGATGAATGTGCTTAATATACACTTTGCTAAATACGCTATTTACTTTTATTTCGCACCTCAACAGAATCTTCTAGTTAAAATTAAGTTTAAACTGTACCTATAAAACCGGCCCTAAAGCTCACGCCATCTACTGAAGTAAATTGAAACCATGCACTTATAAAGCCATTAAAATCTAATATATTTAGCATAATTATTGTACTGTATTTGCAGGTTAAGTTGAAAAACGCTCACTGAGCCATACTTCGCCTTTCCATAATTTTTGTATGTGTAATTTGCAGATTACTTTTAAATTGTAATATTACAAATGAATAAAGACATATTGTTATTATTATTATTATAACCTATTTAATACACCGTGACCTACAGTAAGCAGGATCTGTAAATTAATATTAATTTATAGTTATAGAACTCAACAATTTTTGTAAGTAATTTTGTATTGCACAAAACATTAACTTTTGTATGGTGCTATTCAAATTAGAATAAGAAACCTGGAGAGTCTTGATTAAGTTTTGAATAAAATAAAATTCTGGTTAAAAATCATGTATACTCATTTTATGAACAAAAAATTATCACTTGCCCTCTGTGGTAAAATCAAACTGCACAATTTATTTGAAAAAGATTATGTAGGAGATAAGGAGATATCCCGCGTTCCCCGAAAAGTACACGTTAATATTTTATGTAGTTTATGCTTTTGACAACATTATTGATTGGCAGTTTGTTGTAAAACATTACTGGCAAAAATCGCATTCAGTATGCTGAAAATGAACAAAAAACTTCATGGTGACAAAAATTGTGCCTTTTTGGGGGCCGCAGCTGTACATGATCTTGTGAGCTTACTCTTTATGAAGAAATTTATAAGCATTCTGAAAGTTCTTAATGCATCAAACTATTTTTTTATATTGTATATGTTCAGAAAGTTGAAATACTGATGGTATTTTAAGTCTTTAATTTTATAATAAAAGAAAATTAAAGGTTTACTAAGTTGCTTTTATCAAGAATAAAAACTTATAAGTTTTTTCTTAAAAAAAAAATTGTCATTTTTTTAATCTTGAAAATATCATTTAATCCAGTTGGTTCGAACAAAGTTTTCACAATACACAATAACTTTTTCTTTACAACAATAAAAAAGAAAGTAAAACGTAGATAGGTAAGTATAAAAAAGAGGTAGAGAGTTTTCAGCAACTCCCGATGATGCCAACTGAATTGGGAGACAGTTCTTTCTACTCAGGCTATTTCTTCAACTTTTTCATAGAAACAAAAAAAGAACGTAAAAAATGTACAGGTAAGTCTGAAAACGAGGTAGACAAATGTAAAGGGGGCTTTAAAATCATTTCCCAATGATGCCAATATAATTCCTTCTGTGATTCCTTGTATGTAATAGTTGGAGGTTATTTTCTTCAAATTTTACTTATCACGAGAAGCCATAACTAGAAATTTATTACCAAAGGTAATAATAATTTAAAAACTTAGATGGCACTGAAATTTACTAAAAAAAAAAAATTCTTCGGTTCATTAACTTGTATACATAACACAAGGTCTTCCCGAAAATATTGAAAGTATCTGATACAAATTCTTATTTTTTTTTGTTTTATCATCCACTCCAATATTTCCAGTATTTTTGGGAAGACACTTAAATGTACATACGTTGTATATTTTACTTGTAATTTTGCATTGTAAAAATAAGGTAATATTACAATGGGGTTTTAAACAATATCCCAAAATTGCATCGAAATTTTTTGTACCTGACTTTCTGTACGTCTGGTGGTTGTGAATACTTGACCAACTTGGTGACTCAGAGTGAGCTAAAGGGTGTTGTGAGTGCATATTCGATCACATTGTCTAACGTGAACTGAATTCAATTTCCACCTTCTACAGTGGTAATGTATTTATTATTTTAAATATTTAACTCCCAACCAGACAATCTTGACATTGGATTTAAGGCTTGTCTAATTTGTGGTGTGTTAAATATATATGTTAAATATGCCATTCAATAGTGCAGAAACATAATAAATTATAATGACTAACATTCAAATAAGAAATATTGACAATTTAGCCTTGTAAATATGTATAATATTTACCCTCTTAGTATATGTAAACTTTCAGAAAGAATAGAGAAATGTAATTTTTATGGATGTTGAGACATTTTACTGATTTGTAACAATAGATATATTTCTAAGTTTAGGCTAATTAAATTTGAAATATATCAAACATTACCTTACTGTAATATTGCATACCTATATCACGTCGTATAAAGAGCCGGTAATGCAGGAATTGCAATAATTAATTTTAATGAAAATATTTACCCTTCTACACGTACCCGCCACTGTTGCCTATGGGAAGAATCATTTTTAATGGACATATAATGTGACTGTGTTGGGAGCAAACAAGGTATATAGTGAAAAGATAGCCTGTTATGTATCTAGATATAAGTTCTTTAATCGGAGGTCTATGCCCAGTCACTAGCCAGGAAATATATCATGACGACTCTCGAACGAAAATTACAGTAACTCATAAAATTCGTATTGAGTGAGTAACAATAGTCGAAAAATCGATACAACCAATAATACATCATCAACTGTATAGTAAGTTGTTACAATTCTTCAATTCTGAAGGCCACCATTTAACTAAACTAAAAAATATGAGCAGAGGAAAATGATGTTATGATATGTAGTTAAACTGTCAGAAAAAATAATTCATACAGGGCCGTTTCGAGAGATTTGGCTACTGGTGTGGAAAATCTAAAAAATTCCGCCTCCTACTTCAAAAGTAACACAAATTAATTTGTTGTAAGTATTTCTAACAAAAAAATGTTTCCTTCGAAAATAAAAATTGATGATCGGGGGGAAGAAAATCGAAAAAATTACGTCCCTTCGTATTTAAATCTTGCACCCCCAAAAAAATGTTTTTTCCTCGAAAATAGATATGAGATGCTGAAAATTGCTCTGACCTAGTCATATTAAAAAACGCATGGTCCGTTTATCTGGCCGCTCGCCGCCGCCCCCTAAATAGAAGAAGGTGTGCGGTCGCACAACTCGTACACCTGCTCTACACGGCCCTGAATTCATAAATAAAAGATGCTAAACAGACAGGAAAGTTTTGTGTAAATACCTTTACAAATTTTTTCTATAGTCAATTTAATTTTTGCCCAAGATTGAGTTTAGTTTATCTTAAAAATGTCAATGCTTGGTAGCATCAATACTTTTCCTCCGATAAAATACTGGGCAATACTGGTATCGATAAGTTTCTTTCGTTGCCAGTAACGATACAAATATCGATAGCTTTGTGGTACCGAAACATTCCTATTCGTTTGATGCAATTGTATCCTTTGGGTTGCCTAAAAGTTGTGGTTGAACTGAAGGTTCCAGCCCCCTCCAGAATCCATTTTTATCAGTGCTGTTATAAAGTGTCTCCATTAAAAACATAATTCTGAGTTATAAGGCAGAATTCTGAGATAAAAGTAAGAATTCTGAGATATAACTCAGAATTCTGAGTTATAATTCTAAGTTTTAACTCAGAATTCTGAGACAAAAGTCAGAATTCTGACTTAAAAATTTTATTGTTTTGTTGTGGCCCTTCTACGCCTTCGTAGTATTGCGCTAGATATGATAAAGAAATTTCGTTGTCATGCAACACAAATATTAATAGACATATTTCTCTAGAAAATCATAAATGGAGCAAAGGTGGCTTTACTTACAATGACACACAACGTAATTTTAATTTAGATTTCATGGAACTTATGATAGGATGTAACATATCGTGATCGGAACTAGACAATTTTGGGAAGAATGTATCAGTGGCAAATATAGCAATGTTAAGGTGCTTTAAGGTGTCTACACTAAGAAAAAAACATTATTTACGGAGTGCAAAAATATTAAGACAGAAAATTTCTTAGGTGGGGAATATTTTAGTGGACAAAGATTGTTTAATGAGCGGACACTTGATCGCCTCTAAAGTTTTAGAAGTTACAAATTCTCGCACTATAGCGGAGGCAGTGAGTTCAAGTCTGGAAGACTTTTAGGGTGACAAATATGCAGAAAATAAGGACAAGTTCTTATTATTTCTTACCGATGGAGTGAATTATTTGAAAGCTGGTGGAAGAATTTTGAAGGAAACATTGGAATATACTTCATGTAACATGTTTAGCACATGGGCTTCATAGGATTGCTTAAACTATTCGAAATTCTACCAAATACTCCATTACCACCTCCAGAGCCCATTATAACACGATGGGGAACTTGGCTAAAGACACCATCATGCTATTACTGTCATTTTGAAAATATGAAATCTGTAATAGAGCAGTTAAATTCAAATGACGCAGTTGCCATTTCACAGGCCCATCAGGTATTTACGGATCCAACTGTTCAAGAAAATCTGACGACTATACAAGGATGTTTCTCATGAATTCCTCTAGCCATATGGGATCTTTAATATCAGTCAACATCAGAATTTACTACAGTTGATGCAATAAACAGTGTGTTCGATCTGCGACAATATAAATCATTGACTTATATTAATACAGAAAATGTATCAAAGAACAATGTAACTAATGAAGCCGATATGGTATTAAACAATATCCCCAATGGTAGTGATGTGTGCGAACTAGTGGAAGTAATAAATCTAGATACCACACTACAAAGTAAGGATAATTCTACAACCAATCCACCACTATCAGGAGAAATAAAAATACTTGAGATTGAAGAAAAAGTCTCAAATGATAAGGATAGCACAATCTATGTAGATGATACTGTCAACACTGTATTATACAGGGATGTAACACATCCAACCACCAATAACAATCCAGATATTACATTGGACTCTAGTGCTAACAATAATGAAATACATGAGGTTACCCAACCAGAAGCATCACACTCTAACAATTTTTTATGCCCGAGACTCTCACAGACACTATTTCGGAAGAAATAATTGAAAAAGGCATATCATCAAATAATGACAAGATAAGTATACTAACAATTAATGCTCAATCAATCACAAATAAACTTAATGACTTTGAACTACTAGTTGGAAAACATAAGCCTACTTTATTATGTGTAAATGAACACTGGGCGAATGATACAAATATTCATCTCATGAAGATAAAGGGTTACAATATAGTCTCTCATTATTGCAGGAAGAAAAAAACTCATGGTGGTACCGTAATATATCTTGCTTCCTATGTAAATTTTATAACCCAGATCGTGTCGCCTAAATATAATATGGAAATGCATTTGGAATATAGTGGAATCTATATAACATTACCAAATCAATCTAAAATATGTGTAATTAATATGTATCGCCCACCCAATGGCAATTTAGACACTTTCCTTGAAAACACCGAAATGTTAATAAGTGACGTGTATAAAACTCATCGTTTAATTATTTGCGGGGACTTGAATATTGACTATTTGAATCAGTCAAACCATAATTTTAAACTTTTAAATGATCTACTAGCCTCTTTTGAATTACTTATAGCCAACAATAACAAGTGTGCAACAAGAACCTATACTAATAAAAATGGAATTACCTCAACAAGTGGACTGGATTATATAATTACCAACTTGTCAGTAGCATCTTATACATGCGATATTTTTAACCCACATATCTCTGATCACTCTGCAATTATATTCCATTACAAATATAATAATACCACCATTACATCAGAGAAACGCCCGCTTCAAACCAAATATAGAAAATCAACTCGAAGAAATATTGACAACCTGAAAATCAAACTGAATAATGCCAGTTGGGATTTTGACGATAGGGACACAGTAAGTTTAAATTTTGAGAAATTCTCAAACATTTTCCTAATGTATTATAATAAAACCTGCCCCATGACTCAGTTGAATAAGAAAGAAACAACTTATCCATGGTTTACGAACGACTTGAGAAAGGCAAGGGAGAATTTATCACATACCTACAATATGTATTGCATCTCTAAGAATCTGCAACTACAAAAATTGTATAAAAAACAAAAGAAAAACTATAGAAAACTTATAAGTAAGGCAAGAAGAAATTATATTAGTAATAAAATTAACGGTGCAACGAATAAAACCAAACAGGTATGGACAGAAGTTAATAATAAACTAGGACGTAAAGAAAAAAACACCCACATAGAAAGAATTCACTACAAGGATAATTTCACATCTAACCCCCATGACATCACCAACTGTTTTGGTAAGCATTTCTCTGAGAGTATTCACACCAAGTTACATTCTCACTTTGGCAATGATAAATCCCAGTCTTGCACAACAGGTGAAATAATTCCACATTCAATTTTCTGTGAACCAGTAACCAGTGAAGAGGTACTAAGTGTAATAAGAAACTTAAAAAATTCTTGTTCGTATGGATATGATGAAGTGCTGGTGAGTGTAATAAAAGCTGTTGGTGAATCAATAGCTGAACCCCTAACAATTTTAATAAACATGTCATTTGCAAAAGGCGAATTTCCTGACATCTTAAAATTAGGAAAAATCATATCTATATTTAAAAGTGGTGATCCAGCGGATATAGACAATTATCGTCCCATATGTATTCTAAGTGTATTTTCAAAAATAATTGAGAAACTAATGTATTATAGGCTTATCTCCTTCCTAGATAAATACAATATCCTAAGTGAATCTCAACATGGTTTCCGCCCAAACAGGTCAACGGAAACTGCTGCAGTGAGTTTCGTTAACTTTTTAAATACAGAACTAGATAAAAATAAACATGTTGCAGGAGTTTTCTTTGATCTGTCTAAAGCTTTTGACTCCATTAACATAAAATTCATTAGTGTAAAACTACAAAACTTAGGTATAAGAGGAATTACATTAGACTGGATAATTTCATATCTAAGTGGAAGGAAAATCTTCACTTCAATAAATGGTCATTATTCTGACCACTTTGATATCGACATTGGGATAGCGCAAGGCTCCATACTGGGTCCTTTGATATTTTTATTATTTGTTAATGATCTGCCACAATGTATTAGCAAGGGGCATGTTACTACTTATGCAGATGACACCTCGATTGCTATAGCAGAACCATCACTGGAACAACTGCAGAGATCAATAGGTACTATCGTGGATGAAATGGCAGGATGGTGCCAAAAAAATAGCCTTATGTTAAATTCAGAGAAAACAAAATGCATTTACTTTAACAGAAACATACAATTTCCTGCGGAGCTATGTAACATGTCTCTTGTTAAGAGCACAAAATTTCTTGGTGTCAGTGTTGACCACAAAATGTGCTGGGAAATACATATTGATGTAGTTGCAAAGAAATTGAGTAGTGCTTTTTTTGCTATCATGCAACTCAGATATGATCTGCACTCTGAAATAATGATGCAGGTTTATTATGCGCTAGCATATTCAGCTATGTCATATCATGTCATACTATGGGGAAGCGCAGTGGGCGTAAACAGAGTATTCCTAGCCCAAAAAAGAATTGTACGTCTTATCTATAATAAGAAAAGACGTGAATCTTGCCGGGACTTATTTATAAACAATGGAATTCTCACATTCTATTGCATATACATTCTCAAGTGTTCACTCTATGTCAAAAATAATCTTAACCTTTTTGCGGAAAATGGCTCAAACCATAATTACTCAACCAGGTTTCGAAATGCTCTTCAAAATGAAATGCATAGGACAGCAGCTTATGAAAGATCTGCACACTACAAGTGTATACAAATTTACAATCATCTACCAAATGAATTTAAAATCTGTCCATCTGCAAGTAAATTTAAAAATGACATTAAAAAATTCCTTGTATCTAAGTGTTATTATTCAATGCATGAATTTTTTAATGACAGGTCTTAACTATTACATATACATGTAAACATTTTATATCTAATTCTAGGTAAACCTATTGTAAAGTATATTCTTTTTAATTATTTTAATTATTTTATCTGTACTGTGTAAGTGTTCCTGACCACCAGTTTATTAACTTAAACTCGGACTCGTAATCTGACATATCCTATATATCATGTGTATTTGAAATGATCTGTAATAAGGATGAATAAATATATTATTATTATTATTATTATATTTTTCTGTTACAGGGAGAAATTGCTGCAAGGGTACAAACAAAATTCCAAACTGTTTAAAAACTAGTAGGCTTTGCTACACTGGGCATGAATGTGGTGACTTTGCGAAGTTTAGATATTTTAAGTATGCCCCAGTTACATTTGTTGACGTCGAGGGGTTCTACTTGCAACATAAATGGATTTTCAAAGGCGCCGAAGTTTAACTCCAGAATATTTAGAACAGACATTAGCCCTAGAACGCTAAGCATATCTGAATATACGTTAAAGCTAAACATTCGTAATTTTTACGACAATTTTTTTGAAATTATGAAAAAAATTTTAATTAACCAAGATTAGTAAAACAATTTTATTTATTAAAAACATTATTTATTAAACAAATTTTACAAATAGTATGATTATTTATTTAGTTTTGACTCACATATTGTACATATTTTAGCACGATGTTCTAAACAAAATGATTTACTGCACACTATGCAGGAATTAGTAGTCATCCGTCTTTTTTTCACTGGGCAGATCGAACAAATGGTCCTAGCGTGTACTGGAGGTATGGGTTGCTCCTCTTCTATGGGTTCCTCTAAAATATTTGCTATTGATTCGCGAATCGAGCGCTGCAAAGTTGGAATCGTTTTTCTTTTCTGCATCCACGGCTTGGTAAGGCTTTCTTGAAGGATCATCATATATGATTTTCTGTTCAAAGGTTTTTGGCCCTTTTTAATTCTTTGTTGGTTGTAGAGAATATACGAGTTAATAGAAGAAATATTTAGCATGCCGTAAAATATACATAGTGGCCATGTCCTTGTTTTTCTCAGTGTAGACACTCCGGAACACATTTGGTCGAACGTGTCGACGGCACCTTTTGTTTGATTGTATGTTTCAATTATTTCGGGTTTTCTCGATTTCTTCGAAATGCTTTTGCCTTCGTGCATAGTTGAAAGCAACATTATATTTTTGTTATTTTTTGATTTGTAGGAAACTAACACTTTTTCTTTATCAAAACAAAATTCTGAACTTCCGACTTTCCGTTTTTTAATTTGTAGCATTTCTAAGGGAATTTCACACTTGTTTTTTCGGATTGTTCCTAGTATGGTTGTTTTGCAAGGTTCTTTGAGTAGGTTATCTGCTAAAGGAACAGAGGTGAACCAGTTGTCCATTGTCAGATTACGAAATTTGCCTTGAAATGGCTGCAAAAGGGACTTTACGAAATATTCCGCTAAAGGTAAACCCCCTGTATTTGTTTTCTTCCCAACATATGGGGCTGCATTTATCATATATTTTGTAGCCACATCACAATACGATTTTGATGCCATACTTTGCTGGCTTATTCGGAATATACATGCGGAAAGGACATTTTCCATGGAAAGCCAGCAACTGCTTGTCAATCGTAATATAAGTGCTTGGAACGTATGAATTCTTACAGCTCTCAATCAGAATATCCCAAATCTCCCGGATAGCGGCAAAGGAATCCCGTGTTTTTCTTTCTTCTCTAGTTCTTCTTTCATCAAATCTTAAACAATCTAACAAAAATTTAAATCTCTCTCTGCTCATTGTCGCTTTGTAAATAAAGCCACATCTTCTTTCATCAAAAAGTAACAACGACGACAAGTGATTATTTTTCATAACAGCGGAAAAAATTAAAAGACCTATTAGAGCCAATAATTCATCTTTGGAAACCGGAGAAATAGTAGAAGATTTTGTTTTATATTTCTGAGCCTTTATATTTATCATGTTGTTTGTATGTTCTAATATTATATCCAAAATTTTATCTGACATGAATATTTTAAAGAACTCCAGCGGGGACATATCTTCATTTAAATTATTAGGCGTTGGAATTATATGCACCAAATTTCTCTTGGGGGTTCTCGCAGATGAGTTTGGAACAGTGCTCCATCGATGACCATTTTTTCCTTTCAAACTAACTTCCGATCTAGCAAACGATGATTCCATCTGGTTATACATGATACTTGTTTCACCTTCTTCTGCCTGAATTGCTTGACTTTCTTCATTACTGGATTCTTCCAAACAAACACTAGGTCCGGGAGTATTTTCATATCTTTTCCCAAAATCTATTTGCTCTACACGAAATTCACTCTTTGAACTTTCACCCTTGAACTTTTTTTTAGGAATGATAACCCCATCTTCGTCATCACTCTCACTACTTTCATTGTCAGAAGGAAGGTATTCACTTCCTGAATCTTCATATGGCTCGAACTCAACATTATCTTCATCTTCACTACAACTACCTTCACTGTTATTCGCATCGTCAGATTCGACATTATAATTTTCTAATATCTCTTCCAACTCATTCTGTTGAAGTGGTCTAGTATTTTTCCACTTTTTGGACCTAATATTCTAAGAAAAATATCCCTAAATCAAAAAAACGACTTCACAATATTAATTCAAAAAGGTTCACAAAGGCTAAGCACTCGTAAATTTTACGACGGTGCACTTAGTATGCAAGTGTAAACGTAGCTAAATGCATAAACGTACTAGCAGTCTATTTCGCCTAACCTGTACGAAGATTAGATGACCGCTCAACCCCCTCCATGTGAGCGTTTCCGAAATATCAGCTGGAATGTATCCGGCCGTCGTAAAATTTACGATGCTTAGCCATCTAGGGTTAGTAATATACTTTTATTCTTGTATCCACTGGCAGTAAAAAATACTAGTGTGTGTTAGTTTTGTGTTAAGTACATCACCCTATTCGAAATTCTACCAAATACTCCATTACCTCCAGAGCCCATTATAACACAATGGGGAACTTGGCTAAAGACAGCATCATACTATTACTGTCATTTTGAAAATATGAAATCTGTAATAGAGCAGTTAAATTCAAATGATGCAGTTGCCATTTCACAGGCCCATCCAGATCTCTTCGAGTGAGTGTTTTTAATAAATTGACTATCAATTTTGGATAATACGAAATATTTATGCATTGATACGTAAGCATCTAAAGCCAATCCTGGTTTACGTCATATCCGATCGTTAATTCCGACCATTGACCATTACTGAGCGCTTAGGACGCATTTTAGAAAAAACCATTATTCTAGTTCTTTGACACAGCAAACACCCTGTATATCAGAAAAATAGGTATAAAGATTAAAATATTTACTTTATTTTATTAAAAATGTATGAAACAAAAACATAAAACAGGTTTAGAAAGTTCCAATAAGTAATACACGAGATACCTATATCACCAACTTTCTCATACAAAATAGGAATGGTATTTTTCAGGGAAAATTTTCCAAAAAGGTACATTATGGTAACAAAAGTAATGGAAAAAAACTACAAAATAACTCACATTCGATATAACACATTTATAAATCAACCTATGTGTAGTTACCAAGGCACAATAAATTATATAGTCCTTTAGAGTTTGTATTTTCTTAGATAGAACTAACGTTCAATAACAGTATCATGAGGACAAGCATCCGCTAAGTTTTTCAGATCCAAATTACTTAAGTAACTAAACATTTCATCGATAAAAAGATGTGGTACCTCGTAACCAAATAAGGAATTGAAAGATTTTATACTTGAGTTTAACAAACCTTCCCTTTCTTGTCCATTTTTAAACTGATTCTCAAGCATATCAGCATACCTTGGAAACATGTTTTTATATTCACGAGATTCGAAAACATCTAGGATACCTCTATTTCTGGCACATATTGCTAATTGATGTACACCTCTTGTTAAGACGTCATAAAATGAAATGTTGGTATTACCGATCTTTTCATTTTTCATTTTTGTAATATCCATCTCTACGCTAGTATATAGACGTTTTAGGATGGCGCTCTTATTAATTGTACGTAAATATTGTTTATTTACAAATAATTTTTGTGCCATCATTTTCGCTAGGTGTCGTAAAAGAATTTCAGCAATATCTTCTGAAGAATATAATATTCCATGAAGATCATCAACTTCATCATAGAAATCATCATCGTCAACATCTGAATCATAATCATTGTATCGAGCGGCAAGTTGCCAAAAAGTTAAACCGGGCATAGCAAAGTCAAGTGCCGTACGATTATTTTGACTTGTCATATTAATATCACTACCATTCCGTAAAAGAGCTACAACAACGTCTCTGTGTCTTCCTAAACAAGCAATATGAAGCGGTGTCCTATCATATTGATCTATACAGTCTATATCGGCACCAAATTTTAAAAGAGTCTCGACAATTTTTGGATGGCCGCTTTGAGCAGCAACATGAAGTGGCGTCATATAACCTTTGGCTTTAGGATTTACCTCTGCACCATATTTTAGCAAGATTTCGACAATTTCATCATGACCTCTGTAAGCCGCAATATGAAGTGCAGTTGTTCCGTCCCTTCTCTTTGCATTTACAACGCACTGATTGTCAAAATGCATCTCGATAATTCTTTGTCGTTTTCTATTGTGACTATCAGTACGAGTTTTTCTTCTTCGAAGTTGCATAGCTGTGCCTCCAAATTTCTTGCGTGGATTAACGTCAATATCAGAACTACGTTCCAAAAGAATTTCAACAATTGCAATGCATCCTTCCCTAACAGCAGATAAGATTACATTAGGAGAATCTCTTAAATTAGCTCCCTTAGTTACAAGCAGTTTGGTAATTTTCAAATCAAGGTTTTCAACAGCATAGGATATTGGGGTCTTCTGGAATTCATCTATAGCATTTACGTCAGCCCCATAACTTATCAACAGTTTGGCCATTGTTTCTTGCTGATAAATAATTGCTCTATGTAAAAGTGTATAACCTCGCACAGAGGTCATGTTAACATTTGCACCGTTTTGCAAGAAATCTTCAACTAACTCCAAAAATCCTGACACAACAGCAGCATGCAGCAATTTACAATTATTTATATCTTTGGTGTTAACAGCAAAACCATATTCAATGAGACATTCAACAATTTTTCTATATCTTTCTTCGTAGTTATATATTGCGGTGTTAATAGAACTTTTATTACTCTTGTTACGAAGATCAGGACCAAACATTAGAATATCCTTAATCATGTCTAAGCTTCCCCCTTCAACAGCACAATGTAGTATGGTTTTACCATCCACATCTTGAGCATCAACATCAGCTCCATGTTCCAAGAGTAGTTTCGCAACTGTCCAGTGATTCTTCTTGACTGCTATGTAAAGTGGCGTTAAATTATCTTTGCCAATGGCATTAACATCAGCACCCATACTCAAAATCGACTCAACGATTTCCATGCTGCCACGTGCAGAGCCAATATGTAGTGGTGTATATCCTGTTGATGTACATATAGAATTAACATATGCTCCATGGTTTAAAAGATATTCAACGATCTGCTGGTATCCTTTTTCAACAGCTATATGGAGCAGACTTCCATGCAACATTTTAAACCTGACACACTTATCTGTGCTATTAAAATCAGCTCCATGCTCTAAGAGTAGTTTTACAATAGTACTGTGTCCCTTTTCGATAGCAAGGAAGAGTGGCGTTACAATATCCTTGGCAACAACATTGACATCTGCACCCTTATCCAAAAGCAACCTGACGACTTCTGTGTTGCCCCTTGCACAAGGCAGATGCAGTGGAGTGTACCCTGTTGATGTACACACAGAATTAACGTAAGCCCCACTTTTTAAAAGATCCTCAACAATCTGTGGATATCCTTCCTCAGTAGCAATATGGAGCGGGGTTCCACGCAACGCCTTAATGTTGACATCTGTATTATTCTTCAGAAGTAATTTTGTGACTTCTTCACTTCCTTTTTCCACAGCATAATGAAGCGGTGTATATCCTTCACGAAATTTTTGCATAGGTGTTAAGTAACTTGTGGGATCTATATGAGCACCATAGTTTAAAAGTATTTTCACAATATATGAGTAGGATTCCATAGAAGCAATGTGAAGTGGTGTTATTCCGTCTCTGTCACTAGCATTAACACAAGCTTTTCGATTTAAAAGTAATTTGATAATTTTACTTTGACTTTTTTCGACTGCGCAATAAAGTGAAGTTCGACCATATTTGTCTTTAGCATCAATTTTAGCATTTCTATCCAGAAGCATTTTAACAATTTCTATGTCACCATTTGTCGCAGCATAATGAAGTGGCGTAACAGAATATTCATCATTGCCGCTGTTAACTTTACAATCGTTTAGTAAAAGCAGTTCGGCAATGAATCCATGGTTTTCCCTAAGAGCGACAAGAAGTAAATCATATCCATCTGGCTCCTCATTTGCGTAAAAGAGGCCTAATGATTTAATTAATTTTCTTACTTGTGCTAGTCTTCCATCACGAACTGCAGAAAGTAAACTTTCTTTATCCATCTTTCACTCAATTTCTTTTTCCTTATCTTAAATACTGTTAAATAAACACTTTAATGTCCTCCTGTTTTTTCACAAAAACTTGTTTCGGGAATCATAAAATCTCTAGTAACTTGCCTCAATCTATTCTAGTGAGTTTTATCTCTGTGATTCACCTGTAAGACATAAACAAATGATGATTACATATAATAATAATAATAATAATGATAATGTTTACTTACAAAATAAACATTAAACATACTTACATAAAACAGCGCTTCAAACAAACATCACAAAACAATAAAAATTAATTACTAAAAAGAAAGTGAAAGTGACCAAATCACATCTTATTTTGATGTAGACCTTCGATAAATCTTGGACCTTCGAGTTTGTTTTAGCCTGTGCATCGATACTTCGATGTAGACTTTTAGAAGTGTCAATTGTGTCATCGCACTCGCAGTGTTGCCAACACGTCTATTATAGAATTGCATATACACAATCTATGATATACACCTCAGATAAACAAATATATTTCTTTGTTTATCTGAGATATACACTTTGAGTAATATTAAAAGCATATACATATATCAGTAGATTTATTTTTAAATGTAAATTGGGTAATTCTGCATTTTAGCGTAACATCCGAATTTTTGCGAAATTTTTTCAGGATACACTAATTTGGGGTCGTAAAACACGAATCTGAAGTCAGTTTTCGGCGCAAATGCATAGTTTTTCCAGGGGTCCTATTCTCCAGCTTAGGAGAAGTGAATCGAGGTATTTTTTCTCTTTTTATTTCATTATGTTTCTATTTCTTTCTCTTTCCTTTCTCCTGAAATGATCATTCTCTCTACTGGAGAATGGGGGGTCCAGACGAGAGAATGCTCTTTTCGGGAGAAAGGAAAAAGAAGGAATGACGGAAAAGAGATAAAACATTAGAGATGAGTTGCTATTTAACAACCTGTTATTTTATAACTGTTATTTGTAAATAGCATTAACAGACTGTTAATTCTGTTCGAAAATAACAGGTGAGAAAATAACAGATAAGCGACTGCGGCAGCAGCATGATGTACAAAATAACGTCTCTGAAATAACATTTGCAAACTGCGCGCTGCGGTATTCGCATGCCAGTACTTCTCAGCCATCTGTTATTTTTAAACAGTTATTTCAAAATAGCAGTAGCAGTTTAAACTGTTATTTAAAAATAACTGCTTTTACCCATCACTATAAAACATTCACGTTCTCTGCTCCCTGATTCGAGAATAGGGTCCCATCCATTAGTGTCCCATCAGTCGAGAGAATGCCCATTTCGGGAGACATGGGCGGATCCAGGAGCTCCCTAAGAGAGGGGCACTTGTACATTGAAAAGTACCTGATAAAAAACCCAAGTAGCAAAATAAATAATTTGTTTTATAGTAGCTTATACAACCTTTATAAAATTACTTTGCTACTTGGGAACGGTGTAAAAAAGCATATGCTGGATGACTTCGACAAAGCGGCGCCGCCGGACCGGACGTTTCAGATTTTCGCACAGCACAAGGAAGGCCCAAGGGGGGGGGGGGGGAATTGCACCCATTGTGCCCCCCTTGGATCCGCGCCTATCGGGAGAAAGGAAAATGGAGATGAAAAGAGATAAAACATTCACATCCTCTGCTCCCTGATTCGAAAATAAGGAAACTCAAGAAAACAACGAAAATCAGCTGGAAAGCAGTATACCCAATATTTCCCGACCTACCCTTCACCCACCACCACTAAATAAAAAAAAGAACTCATCCCCTTTTGCGATTTTGGTTCTTGTACACACTAAATCACAATTCGATTGTTTTTTCACCCCTGTGGACAATATTTATTTATTTTATTCAAATTGACCAAAAAAACCCGATCCGACAAGCCCTCGCAAGCGTGTAGCACCGAAAAATCGGGAAAGGGTGAGGTTTTTTCGATTTGGATTCTAGGTCGAAAGATATTGTCACCATCGTATTCCCCGCCTTCGAAAACGGGGGTATACTGCATTCCAGCTGATTTTCATTGTGGCATTTAGTTATTGGGAATGCAGGTAGATTCAACCCCCGGGGGTGGGTTAGGTCACTTGTAAATATTTAACTATTTTATTCTAACTGACCAAAAAAAGGATACGATAGGCCCTCACAAGCCTAGCACCGAAAAATTTGAAAAGGAGGTGGTATTCAGGTTTAGGGGGTAAAGGGTAGGTTGGGAAATATTATCACCATCGTATTTTTCGCCCTCGAAAACGGGAGTATACCGTTTCCAGCTGATTTTCGCTGTTTTAGTGGCATTTAGTTATTGGGGTGGGGGTAGTTTCAGCCCCTGGGGGTGAGTTAGATCACCTGTGATCAATATTTACTTATTTTATTTAATCTGACCAAGAAAAACAAGACCTAGAAAGCCCTCGCAAGCGTAGCACCGGAAAATTGGAAATGGGGGTGGTTTTGTCGATTTAGGGGTAGCGGTTGGACGCTAGGTCGCATTGTACTTTGGGAAAATATTTACCGAAATTTGCAACTCTAAAAATTTTTTACCCATTCGTTGAACATTCTGCTGAAAATTGTATAATGTGACACTATAATGCATATTACTTCCACGTCCAGTGGAAGTATAGTAACGACAAAAAAATTTTTAAAAATTTTTATTGTCCAAATAGGCTTAAAATGTCATGAAACGTCGAGATTTTAAGTTTGAGCGAAAAAAAATTTTCTGTCTGTCGGTCTGTCTGTAACTTTTTTTTGTGCGCACGTTTACTCTGGAACCGTTTAAGATATTGACTTGAAATTTGGTACACATATGTACTTTAACGAGATCTAGAACTAGATTATATTTTCATCTTGTTCCGTCGAAGGGTTGGGGGGTAAATTGGGGTAAATTTGGGGTAAATGGGTAAATCAAGCAGGTAAGAGTCCATGAAATTGGTATTTAGTATATACAAGAGAAGCTAAGGTCTCAAAAAAATTTTTGGCATTAGCCACCCCCATTACCACCCCCACCTCCTTATTAAAGGGGATGAAAAAAAAATGTGATTTAGTTTATGTACAGGAACCAGAAACCTCAAAATATTTTTTACTTCATCCACCCCCCCACCCCACTACCGATGTGGGGTATCGTTTTATGGGTTTTTGGGGTAGAGGATTTCAAATATTATATTATTAAAGTTCTATAAACAATTATTTTCACATACAAAGTTCGTTGTGAGTGACTTGGATAGAGAATCTGGATGTGGAAGTAGTGATTCCTTGGGCAGCGGTTTTTTTTAGAGTTGTGCAAATTTCGATAGATATTTTCCCAAAATCGAATGCGACTTCACTTCATTATCACTTTATTACATTATCACAGAAAAACGTTTACTTGTCGAATGTTTAAACACAATCCCGTCATGATTAGAAATACCTATAGCGATTTTCACGATTTTATCGTTCTCTACAGTTTTGAATATAAATTCTGGAACTTTTCCAATACATTAACGAATGTATAAGGAATCCATTTGTATAGGTGTAGCTGAAAGGTGGATAGGCAGGGCCAGTTTTAGGTAACCGGAGGCCCTAAATAAGGTTCTAGGTATGTTCAGAGGCCCCCCACATTAAATCATGAGTCCCGGTACTAAATTCATTGGCGACCCTCGCGCTGGGCGATGAGGGTGGGGATGTGAATAAAAATGTTTGTATAAATTTTTGCCAAGATCTCTGGCGGGGGGCCCCCATACTTTAATAGTTGATGAGCAGGGGGGAAAATGCGAAAAACATTTTTTTTTGTCAACATCTTTAGCGGGCCCCCGTACTTAATAATTAAGCGGGGGAGGGGGAGAAATGTGAAAAAAAAAAATTTGTTAACATCTCTGGTGGGTCCCTTAGAAGCCCGGGCTCCTAAACTCAATATCCAATAGCCCCCTCTATACGGGGGTCTGGGTATCTTTTTCGTTGAAGCTTTCTCTTCTAATAAAATAAATGCGCACGTGCGTATGAAATCTGAGGCCCCCCTAGCGTCAGCTTAGGGCCTCTCACGCCTTAGGTTGGCGCTTACTCAGCTTATAGGCAAAACCGGCACTGTGGATAGGTATATACCCATAATAAATACGAAATAGTAAAGGCAGGTAAAAATTCATGCAAAGGACGGCGGCTGCTTCGATCTAGCAGCTGTGTGCGGTGTCTGTCTCATTATATACTTTTCCCACAGATCAAGATCTGTGCTTTTCCTCTATATACTCACTATTTATCCTCCTGTTCACCAAGAAAAATATAAAAAATGTGTAATCATAAAGAGAATAAAAAGGCTTTATTTTACTTGTTAGAACTGCTAAGAATTTTTACAGAGGTTCCAATATGCATTTGACCTTGCGCTGGCACTCGCAGAGTAACAAAGGAATATCATGTGGCTTTAGCAATAAATTTTATTAGGGCATTTTTTGTTCAGAAACACGTGGCGTGGCGTATCCACCTGCAAGATGAAAGAAAAATTTTTTTCATTTTTTTTTTTGTTCTGCATCCGAGCGGAATGCAAACTTTTCAGGATATTATTTTATACACTTTCATGAACTCAAGATCTTTAAAAAGATAATTATTCATTTTGCAAGTTTTTGGACATTTAACTATAAAATTCTCTCTGTCGTCTAAGCCAGTCTGGGCTACGCTTTCCAGTCTGCAATACTTCTGAAATACACAATAAAGCTTGATGAAAGGCAGCGCACTTGACAGTTAATTGATCACATAGATTAAAGGATATTATATGCTAATCATTTGTCCCAATTCTCTTGCAGAGAATCGGTTCTGCTCGATTTTCCTTGCAACTTAGGTGCAAGTCTGGTGGATAATTTAGTGATTTACACAATATAATAGAATAGAATACAACTTTATTCATCACATGAAGTTTTATACAGAAATGTACAACATACTTATTGGACTAGTCTTAAAAAACAAAAATTACACATATATGAATACCTACGATTAACAGAAAGAAATTCATTCACGCAAAAAGACATCACACATTTACACAGACAATTTTACCACGATAAGAATGATGTTTAATAATTGTATAAAACAGTACACTTGACTAATACTTATGTATATGTAAAAACTCGTCTTCAGAATAAAATGCCTTACTAGCTAAATAACTATACAGGGTGTTTCATTAAGAATTGGACATAGCTAACTGGAGAATCCTTAGTCCAAAATATGAAGATTTAACCTAAAACACTTAGATAAATAAAATGTGCCTCCTTACTGAGATACAAGGTGTCAAAGTTGTAATTTCTTTTTCTTTGCAATATCTCAACTACCTCTTAACCGATCTTCTCCCTATTTGGTAAGGAAACATTTTTTAAGCTAAGAAACAATAATTTATGTATCACATCACGCTAGCCAGTGGAGGGTGCCTCATGAGCTATACCTGATGATGAATATTTTTCCTCTAAACGTAGTGGCACTTTTTACTAGAAAATCTCATGCAGGAGTCATTTTTTAGATCTCAAAAATTCTTTGAAAACAAGCCCAATTTGAATAGGAAAACATGTATTTATTGAAAAGAGTGCTCTGGTGACGTCTTAGTTCTGTCGAAATGTCAAACTAATAAAATTATACGTAAATGACGTCACCAAAGCACATTTTTCAATAAATACAACTTTTCCTTTTCAAATTGGGTTTGTTTTCAAAGAATATTTGATACCTATGCGGCAGTTTTCTCGAAAACGGTTGGAATTATCAAGTTCTATCAAGTGTACCTTTTTTACGTAGAAATTACTCCTGCATAAGATTTTTTAGTCAAAAGTGCCACTACATTTCTTAAAAAAAAGAGGAAAAATATTCATCATCAGGTATAGCTCATGAGGCACCTTCCACGGGCTAGCGTGATGTGATACATAAATTATTGTTTCTTAGCTTAAAAAATGTTTCCTTACCAAATTGGGAGAAGATCGGTCAAGAGGTAGTTGAGATATTACAAAAAAAAGAAAAAAATTACAACTTTGACACCTTGTATCTCATGCAGTAAGGAGGCACATTTTGTCTAAGTGTTCTAGGTTAATCTTCATATTTTGGACTAAGGATTCTCCAGTTAGCGTATGTCCAATTCTTAATGAAACACCCTGTATAGTATATTTTTAAAATTATTAAAACTGCTAAAATTTTTGCTATTGCCAAATAAACTCTTGAATTTGTTAAAACAAACAATACCTTGATGTAAAATCGAGTTTTGGCAAATACTTAATCTTGAGTATGGTTGGCGAAGATTCTCACAGTTTCGTGTATTGTGATCGTACAGTATATTGTTTCTTACCAATGAACATTCCTGTTTTTTTTTATATATATTGTAATAAGAAATATATAAAGAGAAAAGGGAGCATTAAAATAGACAATTCAGAGAATATTTGTTTACAGGATGTTCTGGAATGAGCCCCTACCATACGTCTAATAATTCTTTTCTGGATTATAAATATTTTATTACTATATGAGTCGATTTACCCACAAAACATTTGACTGGGCTAATCCATAATATGCTAATTTAAGAATTTCCGACGATACTGTATTGCGTAACTGTCTGATAATAAAGCAAGCGGTGCTTAACTTTTTTGATAGAGCATCGAGGTGTTGTTCCGAGGTAAATTTTTGGTCTACTATAGTGCCAAGAAATTTTATACAATTTGTTCGTGACCAATACAGACAAAAAGTTACCAGAAGTACTAGAACATTACTTCATGTCGAGTGGCCAGATTAAGAAGTTATAGACGATAAAAGTACAGTACTGAATTTCAACCTTTCCTTTTTGGAAAAGTATAGAAGTGAAAGATGTCTTGTAAGAAAGGGTATTATTGTTTATTTTGTTTGACACAGTACAATTTATTTTTACAAAATTGCCAAATTGTCAATAAATATTTCATGCACTGTCTTGCGACTGCAAGTGACTTGCTTCAAGTTACTTGCAATATTTATTGTTGACTGTAAAGCAGCTTTAAGAGTGAAATGCTTTTTTTCACACTTTCTCTTTCTTTTCACTATTACCATAAACATAACATATGTTTTAACTGTCGTAGAAAAAAACATATATGATTTGATTAAGATAATAGGGAAAAAACTATTAATATTTAATAAATTTTAAAGAAAGATTATTAAAGAGGAAGAAATTTTCAATAAAAAAGTCCTGACTCCCGAAACTCTATTATTAATAATTTTAATTTAATGTTGAAAATAGGGATCCGTGCTGTGAGCACTAAGCCGTTGCGATAATCTGAAACCAGCCGTTACAAGTAAAAATATTTTTCTATATTATTAAATATTAATTTAAAAGTTTAAAAAAAATCAGAGATGGGTCAAGGAAACTTTCCATTGGAAAGTTTCCAGGAAAATTTCTGAAGTTTCCGGAACGGAGTTTTGATAAAAATGAAAGTTTCCTTTAAAATATTTGAATATTCCGAAAGTTTCCAAAACTCCGGGAAAGTTTCCAAATTTTTCACGAATATTTACAGTTATTATTTACACATATTTACTCATAAATTTGAAATTGCCGCCACGATGATCTAACATAACCTCAAACGCCAGAAATCCAGTTTTAATTTGTTGATATTTTTTCGAAATTCTCAAAAATTAATCGGATGTTTGATGACGTAGGGTTTCATATGGTCACCGCTCGGATTATTACTATTGGCATTGGCACAGAATTTCTCTAATTTTGTGCTATTGGCTATGATCAAGGATGAGTTGACAGACATATGATAAGTTACGTTTATTTGTATACCCGCACTATCGCTTCTCGATGAATAATATCTAGCATTTTTTTCTTACATTAAAAACGAAAATGATTAAAAAGAAATATACTTTTATTTTTTTACAAATTATAATATATTATTTAATTTAATACATTTAGTGTTATTTTAATTAAATAATGTGCGATTTAGATGTTATTTCTGTCTTGCCTTCTATATTTCCGTTTCTGCACAAAATAGGAGTTACGCCTTACATATGATATTATTTATATACGTTTTTAATTTTATAATCCACATATTTATCACATTCTATAAACTATTTTATTTATATTTAATTATTTAATAATTCAAACAAAACAAATTACTGGGTAACCACCCAATTGCTCCATATTCTTCATATAGCACAGGGCACATATAGCGGGTGTCATATAATATCAGTTATTTGGTAAAAGTCTGTAAAAGTAATGTAAATAATATATTTATATGCACTTATTTGGTATCAAAATGAAGCTTAGATCATTACGAATCAGATTTCATCATAAAATAGACTCTGAATATTCCCAATGGAAAGTTTCCAGGAAAGCTTCCTGGAAACTTTCGGAGTAATCAAAACTCCGGGAGTTTACCCATCTCTGAAAAAAATATGGTATCATTTCACTTCGTGGAGACCTTATGTCAACTATACTTTATGGGATTATGACATTGCGATGTTTTTCGTTGTTATAGACTATTAGTTATTAATTATTTAAGCTAACAAAAAACTAAAAAATGAAAAAGAGAGGTTGACATTTTTTTTTATTAATCTTAATTATTACAGTTTTTATATTCAAAAATACTATAACATTACATAAACTTTAAATTTGTAGTGCTATTTATTTAAACAAATTGCATAAACAAATAGATAAATTACTTATTTTAAAAAAAAAATTTACTAGAATACTTTATACATACAAAGAAAAATGAACATCTACTCAACAAACATAGTGATGTTCAGAATTATGAAATAAGAAATAATAATGTCATGCCAAACTTTCACAGGCTGTCAAGAACTAGAGACGGTTCCGGTTATCACTGCTTAAAATTTTTCAATGTCTTGCCAGAGGCAATAAAACAACTAAATATAAACCAGTTCAAAACGAAGCTTAGAGCTTATTTAAAAAGACGCGTTTTACACCTTTGAGGAATACCTACAAAGTAACTTTGAGAATCTTATTTTTGTCTGTCGTTTTATCAAGCTTTTGTCCTTTGTCTAGTTTTATCTTTTTTATTCAAGTTTTAATCTTGTGTTGTATTAATAATTATTAATCTTACGACCTATGTACGCACCCAGTGTCTTAACATCAATAAACCATTATTATTATAGAGCTACAGTAGTTGTTAGCGTGTATATATGCAGAATTTTGGACCAATCTTGTCGCCTTGCCGATATTTAAATTGCACATCCTGGATGTATAACTCCTAAAACGTTTTGTGGTAATTTGTCTTCATGTTACGGCCACTATCACAAAACTTGAGCCTATCATATAGGAACACAGAAATAGCTGTCGAAATGATGTGCATTAATAATTGATGAGATAGATAACAAATGGTATGGGCCTCCAGTACTACCATTTTCGTACGAATGCCTGTATGGCTCTTATTATGTTTGACTGAAATGACAATAAACAGTAAATCAGTAAATGATCAGTACACTTAATTTTTCTGGATTTTTCTAAGACGAATGACGACATATTGATTTATGGAATTTGAACGAAATCATTTAGAGATAGTTCAAGAAAATCGCCAATTTTTGTTTTCTTTCATTAGTAGAATAAAACTCAACGTCAAAAATTCGATTTCAAAGATTGTTTTGGGGGATGGCAATTTTTTTGTGGAAATGCAATCCTTCCTGTATATTATCAGGAAGTTACAGTAAAGTTTTGCCAATCTGAGAGGCGAGTGCTTTTTGGAAATTAAGTTTAAATTTTGAAAAATGTGTTTTTGTCTAGTTTTATTTTATTATCTCAGGTTCTGTTCATCGGATTGTGCCAAACAAAAAATCAAGACCTTTGTAAATAAATTATGAATAAAACTGCATAGGTTTAAATCCGATTTACCATTTTGATTTTATGCAAAAAAAGTAAAAACCGTGAAAATTTTTAATTTTACATAAAGCGAAATTACTAAAATAAAGTATCTTTTATTATTAGGTGTGTTCAGGATTTGAACCCCAGATTTCGGAAAAAGAATCTTCACTTTAACCACTGGGCTATGGTAGGAAAACATTTGCGGATTCAATGAATTATGAGAGAAAGCAAAACACGAAATTTTGAAACGATCAGATCTTCGTTAATACATGAGTGGGAAGACCATACAATATCGATATCAAAAGGGCAAAAATGGTGTTTTAACCACATCGTAAACTGCATACTCCAAATCGAAAATTAGACCCAGCAGGAACTTATAAATAATGACATTTTCTGATGTTTTGCGAAACGCGTTTGATTTTGACTGAGTAAGTAACATGCATGAAAATCATCTCTGCACGTTCGTCCAGAATTTCAAACCCTTGATAATGCGAGTGTGGAAAATATTCTTGTTGTGGTAGTCATAGTTTTGACAAATGAGTGCGCGTATACCTGCGTAATTGTAGGTACATTAACGGTTAAAATTTATTTTATATATTCACTAAAGTTTTCACACATTAGAGAATAAGCAGTATAAATTTCAGCTTTTAATATGTACACGTATAGAAATCAATGCATAAAACGCAAAAGACATGATATCTCAGCTTCTACTTAATGTGGAATGGTCTAATTTTTTTTTAGTTCGTATTTTTAAGCAATTTTAACAGATGACAAAAGTATTTGGCTGAATATTTTTCAAAAAAAAAATGTAACTTTAAAATAATATATAAAATTAATTTTTGTCACCATTGTGAAGCACTTTCAAAAACCTACACCGTAAGACAAATAAAATCTAATTGTGACCAAATGGCAGTTTTTTATGAAGCTTCAAATATCTCATTTTTTAGGGAAAATAGTAAATATTTTTATTTGTAATTTTTCATAATAGTTCACACTTACAGGATCTACAATTTCACCAAGTTTTATTAAAAAAGATTAATTATTTCTTTAGTTTCTTAAATTCCACTGGAAAAATTATTTGTATTCAAGTGTGCATTGAATGCGGATTTTTGACACGAGTTCTGGCAGCTCATGTGATTGTGGAGTGCAATATGGCGCGTATGATTAATCTAGAAAGAATAAGAGAATTGACTACAATCGATGAATTTTTGAGAAGTTCTTTGAACAGTAGTGAGGACGAGATTATAGTAACCAGCACAATGAAAGAAAATGTCATCATACCAAAAATTCAGAATTTTATCTGTAACGTGGTACACGATGTGCACTCAGTGTTGTTCGCTGGAAAATGTTATTAGATACATGTTTTTAATATTGACTCATTCAGGAATGCAAAAAAAAAACAATCATTAGGAAAGATTTTTTTATTAAACATTATCACAGACAAATACCATAGAACTTATTATTTTATGGAGTCCAGTGTTATCCTGCAAAATTAAAAATAGATTAGTAACATGCAAGCAATTGATTATCTACTAATAAAAAAATAAAAATAAAATAAGTAAGAGCACATTTAATTTAATTTGAGTGTACAGTCAAGTGAAAATAATTTAATTGATTGGAAGTGTTGTCATTACCACCAATTTGGTTGATGTAGGCAAAAGTCTGTATTCCAAACAAAGTAATTTCTACAACCGCTTTTACATAATATGAAGGTTTTGTTGAAACTAATCCACTATCAAATAAAGTTAGGTTATGTGTACCACTTGCAATACTTATTTTTGCCTGCTTTGCTTTACAAGAACTGAAATTCAGTTGCTTACGGCATCAACATTGACATAATGGCTTAAACGAAGCAAAAAATGAAATGAAAATTTCTATAAAGTAATCGAAATCACCTTGCAAAAATTCATGTGTGGAATTCATTTTCCTTGGAACACAGACCTGTACCTACTTGCTTGCGGAGTCAATTGAAACTGGTAAAATAGGATTCATATATTCTATTAAACAAATAACAGTCCAGTAAAACAAACATGTAGCAACTTCCGAAAAAATAGACCCATAGGGTTTTCACATTGAATCTATTAAAAGAGGGTTACTTATTACTTACAATTTATTTTTTTCAATTTTTCAGAATGTGACACTATAGAATTAAAATGACCTCATACTTTCTGTGTAACTCGATGAATTTTAGTTATACAGAAATAAAAGAAAATAGATAATTTAATCAGTTTTCAATCAATAGTCCAATAAATAGGTAAAAAAATGAGTTCGTAATGCAAAAAGCACATAAGTACATTTTTCTTTCTTAAAGTGTTCGAGGGTGCTTCTCGAATATATTTTGCCAAGTTGGGGGGTCAGTGGTGGTTGGTGTTAGCAGCTATCTTTACGATATGTTTAAACACAAATATCTCACGTATAATTGACGCTATGACAAAAATGATAAGGATCTTTTTTTGTTTGGTACTAAATTCTCTACAAATTTCTTCACAGGCTCATTTTTGTAGAACTGAACGTTTATGAATTGCAGCATGTCAAAGTATTCAAGAAGTAGTATTTGCGAATTATTTTGTGACCTATTGATTGTATATTAAAAAGTCAAACAGAAATTTTGATGAGTACTAATTCTTCTACAATTTCTGTCATAGACACCATTTTGTAGACCTAATAATTTACGAGCTACAGTCCGTTACAAAAAAATAGTTTTTTCGAAATATCTTGTCAACTATTGATCGGATATAAAAAAAATCGGCAGCTACAGAAAGCGGCTGGAACCTCCCCACTCGGTGGATTTGAAGCCGAAAAGAGCACTAAAGAATATGAACGTTCTCATTTAATTATATTTTTTTTATTAATTTTTGAAAACCATATAATTCTTTGTGGACAGTTTATCTGCCAGCTGTGGCTGGTGAAGTGTTCATAGTGGACTGTTTCAATTTGAGCTGATGAATATTATTTTTATCTTCTAGTCTCGATCGATTTTTCACTAAATCAGTCAGGAAGGTTGTTGTTTGGTTGCGTGTCACCAATGTCAGATGTCAAGCTGACAGATGCCAAAAGGTTTCAGGAGAAGATTTTTTAACAGCTGTTAAAGTGACAGCTGTCAAAAATTGTGGTTCTAAACTTTACTAGGGGATTTTATTTTTTAACAGTTGTCGAAAATGTTTAGGTTGGTATTGAACTTGGTTTGGTTTCTAGGTTATGTTAATGTTTTTTAGGTTGTGATTGCCGGAAATTTTTCCGGCGTAGTGCCGGAAATGGATTCAAGTTTCTCAGACTTTTAATGTCACTGTCAGTTTTAATAGTTTTGGGCAAAAAACTTACTTTTAATTTTTTTCACGGAAACCAAATCGAAAGGGTGCAAGTGTGATGTTTCGTTGAAATCGGAATTTTTACTGCTTTTCAATGGTTCGATTACAAATTGTAAGTAATCGTAAAATAACCAACTTGTTGTGCCAAAACAGCACTAAACGTAATCCGATCTCAACCAAAACCTTTTGAGATCTTCTGGAGCACTGAAGAAACCCTCATGCAAAGTTTTATCCAAATCCGTTTAGTAATTTCGCCGCTATCGTGCTAACATACATACAAACACACGCGCACACACACACACACAGACATTTTTCAAAAACCACTTTTTTGGATTCTTGGGACCTCAAAACGTAAAGATTTGATGTTATCTTAATTTTCAATTTTGGACCAATTTTACTAACCTCCCACAATTTTATTGTGGGGAGGTTAATATGTTAATTGCAAACTTGTAGAGCACTACATTGTTGAGAATTTAGTGGTCTACAAAATTGATAACATATTTGAGTGTAAGATGAATAGTTTAGTGAGATATTTTGAAAAAACTATTTTTTTGTTATAACTTTGCACTGCAGCCCCTATTAATACTACGAAATGATGTCTGTCACATAAATTGTAGAAAATTTAATGTTCTACAATATTACTATTCGGCATTTTAATGTACGATCAACAGTTTACGAAATAATTCGCTAAACTACTTTTTAGAAATTTTGACATTCCATAACTCATAAACAGTTAGTTCTATGAAAATGAACCTGGTATTCATAGAATTTAGTGCAATAGAAGTGAACTGTTGAGTGATTTTGAACAACACTTACTATGTGCCAACATCGTCAGATGTTGAGAAAACATTTCCTATATATAAAAACAAAATAGTAAATACCGCATGTGCATACATAATACTTAGGAAGTACCTGCATCGTGATTTAAAGGTTTTATTTACTGTTCTAACTAATTCGTATTAATGAAAAAGTATTTTATTATAATATGACTTATCAAGAAAATGAGGTAGTATAATAATACAATAATTAATAATAAGATTCAATGATAGTTAATAATAAAAATATCCGTTGACTTGATATTGATAGATAATAGATAACTGCTGGTAGGCTCCTACTCTTACCTATATAAAAATAATAGGAAAAAGTGATTGGGCAATTTTTAGTTTCCTATCTAATTGCGTAAACATTTTGAAGTGGATCCGATGGAACGAATCCAGCTGAACGGGTCCACAAACGGAACGGTTCCAAACGGACTGAATCCACTAAAGGAACTGGACCGCCCATGTCTACTGAAAAAACGGTAGAAACGTATGCAATGGTACAAGTGTACAGTCATCACATGACAACCTCTATGAGTCGCAGAAAAACTAACAGGTAAACTACTTTCCTTATTAACATTAAGCCCTCAACCCGATGACCGTGGAATTTGGCAAAACTTGGCAGCTCCATTCAGGACATCGATCGAATCACGAAGGTTAATGGGAGCTATTCTAAAGATGATTAAAAATTAAGAAGTGTTTAGAGTATTTAACATCAATATAAGTGTATCATCGGAAGGCAGCTGGAGAGAAGCAATGCATTGGTAGGTATAACACAACCATTATCTATTATAAATGAGATAGATCATACCAATACTAGAAAAATAACACCACGTATGTCATATTTGACAGCCCTTCTGATAAACATTCTATCTTGGAGCTGATTCGCAAGAAATATACTTTTGCGATAATTTTTTCAAAATGGCGAGCAGCCCACAACGCACTTAGTAGTAAAAAATAACCCTCTTTTAAGTTGACTCCATTGAAAAACTTTTTAGTTTATTTGTTTGAAATCTGAAGTGCTTTACTGGACTGTATGGAAATGTCATGCAACATCACATGGCCAAAATAGCTGCTAGTTGACTATTCATAATTTTGAAAGGGGTTCGAAATTATTTTTGATTTTAATATTTTCTATTCGATATTTGTTTCTTTAATTTGAATGTTTAATCAATTTTACAATAAAATCTTTCATAACTCTGGTTGAATATTAGTTTAGTAATGTAACGATTTATATCGGACAAAATTCAGAAAGTTTTGAAAATTGGTGGAAATGTTAAGGATAGCATAAGGATTAGTAAACCGAAAAGTTCCCACCTCTAAACAGTGTGCTTCATCCCCTAGGAGGTCATTTCCACCCACATTTTGAGGTTTTCTAGATTATCTCGGGAACTTTTTGATAGAAATACCTATATACAAAATTATTCCTTATAAAATTCTCTATCAAAAACGTATCCACACTTTTTTCCCTAAAAGTAATAGTACCGTGGGAAATAAAGTGCACACATTACAGGTTGGTTCCAGTTAACACAATAAATTATAATCTACTTGAAAGTTCAATGCTTAACACAAAAGCAGTAGCTACTAAACTTCATTTAAAATTATAATAAATGTAGCGCTTCCACACTCTCTCCCCTAGAAAATATCGCAATTTTTAAAGAGGCGAGAATATCGTATATTATACTTGTTGCCACGCCACCACAGAGGTAAAGTAATATCTAATCCACTAATTATCAGAAAGTTACCTGCGTTAATTAATCTTCGTCGTTTTCCATAGATTCGACATTCATGCATGCTTGTCTGTGGCAATGGTAACACATTGTGGATCAACGTAAGCTTGCTCTTCTGCAACTGCACCTGTTTTCGCACTCTAATTTGCAGGAACAAGAAATTAATTTCAAAACAGATTCGGGAGCTGATTCTTTAGTTGTCATAGTTGGGGTCAATACACCGCCGACTTTTTTCCATCCCCAATCAGTAGCTTCTAGCTTAACATTTTTCCATGTTTGAATTTGGTAAAAAACGCGATATGAGTGTTGCCGAGCAGCAGCAGAAGTTGATGGAAGTTTTGATAACATTACAGTATTGTTCGCTTTACCAACAAGTTTGTTAGAAGACATAAATCTGTATACATCTAGACCTTTTTCTGCGGAGGTAGAGTTGTATAAAGCTAGAACAAATATCTCTACTACGTCTACAATTTCTTCATGAATAGCTTTTTCATTATTAAAAGTTTGCACAATGTCTTGTAAGTCATCTCTGTTACTAAGCACATTGATTGCATTAACCTTTCCTTTGGAAAAAGGTTGTGTCGCAACCGCTAACAGAGTGTGCAAATAATATTGTTTCTTTATAGTTTTTTAAAAAAGTTGAGGATTGTAAATCTCTTGAACTGTAAATCATTTTGCTGGTATTACCATTTAAAAATGTAATGTCTTTGTCGGAGGGAGGAAGAGCAATAAAAATAAAAAGGATTAGCAGGTCAATATCTTGCTCTATGACAACAGCTGTGTCGCACTTATAACATTTTCGATAGCAGTTTGTACTATTAATAAATCGGTGTCAGCAGCAACGAAGACCTCGATTCCTTCATTACTAAATGCTTTCACTAGTTCTGCACAAATGACTAAGGAACTTCTGCTGAGTTTCAGAAACAACAGTGTTTTCATCAAATATAATTTCAGAACAGGTTTTTTGCGGTACCCGCCTTTGTTTTTTAGGTTCTTCTTTTGCATTATCCAAATAACCATCGAACACGACAGTTACTCTATTACCATAATGTTTTCTTATGTAACTAACGTAAGCGTTGTAAACGTTATTAAATTCTCCCTTTTTCGGCCATATTACATGGCGAAGCAAGTATCCTCCATCAATCACATACCTACTCACTAATTTCGAAAATATGATCTCGTTCTGGAACAGTATTAATAATCTGGTATAAAGTTGCCTTTGTTAGTTTTTTTCATTAGGCCTTTGTCATCGAAAAGGGAAAGAGGTACCAAAGCCAGTTCAAAACTAAAGCACGTTTTCAACCCCAGACTCGAATGAATTGTGCAAATAATTCTTTAAAAATTGCGTTATTTTTTAGGGGCGCTACATTTATTATAATTTTAAGTTGACTCTAGTAGCTGCTTTTGCGTTAAGCATTGAACTTTAAAATAGATTATAGGAAAGATTACAATTTATTGTGTTAACTGGAACCAACCCTTGGGTGGGCCTTATTCCCCACGGTACTATTAATTTTAGGGAAAAAAGTGTAGATACGTTTTTGATAGAGAATTTTATAAGGAATAATTTTGTATATAGGTATTTTTATCAAAAAGTGCACTGTTCCCGAGATAATCTAAAAACAAAATGGGGGTGGAAATGACCTCCTAGGGGACGAAGCACACTATGTAGGGGTGGGAACTTTTCGGTTTACTAATTCTTATGCTACCCTTAACATTTCCACCAATTTTCAAAACTTTCTGAATTTTGTCCGCTATATTACAATATGAACTGTTATTTTACTGAACTATATCCATACATGCTACAATAATTATGGATCTTTTGTAATTATGGCCGAAAACCATTACCTAAGTCCTCTTAGTCCATTTTATATTCGGTATCCAAATTTTGAGTTTCCATTTGCCACGTCTATTATCAGCTGTCAACAAGTGGACTGTATGTTGATGCCACGTTGGCCGTGCTTTATCACGTAGACATTTTTCAATAATGCAACTGTTGTTATTTGATAACATTATCTCATTAAATATGCTCTTAGATAAATAAAAAATATTTTAGTATGACTCATGCAATAATAATAATAATAACAATAATAATAAAAAAATAAACGGATTATTTAAAGATTTATGTTTAACATTAAGTTTTATTATACTTTACCTGGGGTAAAACGCTCACTAAAATTTTACAAGATAAATTATTATTAAAAGGGGGAAATTAAGAGCTTTAGAAAGTTTTAAATTTTATTACAGACTTACACAGATTACATTTAACTGCAAACTATATTAAAGTTTAGACATATAAGTTTTTATAGAGCTATTCTGTAAGCGTTACTGTTATTTTAAACATTAAATGTTTCTTTTTAAGATCCTTAGAGAATAACTCACTTTACAATTACATCTACATTTAAACGTTTATAAACCACATGGATTTAGGTTAAGCAATGGTTAATATGAGCTATTAGCGATTAAATGGTTTTTAAGTTTATTCAAACTCTTTAATTGTAGAAGATTAGAATAATATAATGATTTCATTATTGCAACATTGTAATTAACAAAATATTTCTTTGTAGAAAAAGTAAAAAAAAAGAACGGAAAATTACAGTCTACGGTATTAAAAACAAATATTAATGTCCAATTTCAACGAAATATATGAGTACAACGTAGTGCAAGAAAACATTTATATTATAAATCTACGGTTACAGAACTAGTTTATTTCGAAGGACGATTGTATGGGGATGTTCTATAACGAGAACTTTCTGAATGGCGAGCGCTTGAAGAACTTGGCGGAGATTTATACGGCTTCCAACTTCGAGATGACGGTTCTGTACACAACGGTTTAAAAATTAGACAGTGATTTATTATGTTTTTATTATTAATGGTTTTATGGTTTATTTTTAAAGACACGATTTTATTATTTATAGTTAGATATTTTTAAAAATCCATTGGCATGAATTTTTTTAAAAATATGCTATTTTAATTTTTTAGACATATGCTAGTTTTAACTTGTATTACCAGTATTAGAATTCCGTTTATTTATAAACTGAGTTGTATACCGGACAAAAAAATTTGTGGAAAACTTACCGTAAGATGTGCTGCTCTCCCTGTAATATTCTGGTTCGTAATCGGGCTCATAGTGATGTGTCGAATAAGTGGGTCTTGCCGGAGTGGAGGAGTATTCGTACGATGGCGGTGGAGGAGTGTAAGGTTCATCGTCATATCCATAGCTCTCTTCCATGGCGACACGGGCGCGATCCAAAATTGACATTATTTTTGTTTTGGCTGGCATCACTCTAGGAGTTATTACCGGAGTTCGAGTTGCTGTCCTCATTATCGGAGGGGGACGTGGTAGTGCTGCTAAAAAAAAAATAATCAATGTGATCGTTGGAATCATAATTTTCGATGAGGCGAGTAAGTTAATAGTGAGAACTAATGAAAATGATAAACTAAATTAATTTAACGTGCTTATTAACTAAATTACTAAAAGGAAGATAGTAATAAATCATGGTGTCTACCAAATCCGGACGTGGAAATTCCCGACTTTTTCCCGGTTTTTCCCGGACTTTTCCCCCGATTTTCCAGGTTTTTTCCAAGTTTCAATATAACAGACTAGTACAAACAATAAAGAAAAAGTAATGAACGAGAAGCAGATTTTTCTAATTATTTCAGTCACAGCTCCAAAAGTACAAGAAAAGAGAAGCATTAATTTAAAAAATAAAAGTTTCATATCGTATGCTTTATTGCCTACAATAAAATAGATTTTAAACAGTAAATAAAAACATTTATTTAACAAATTGACCTCAGATCGGTGAAAACTTGTAAACAAAAGTATCGAATACTCAACATAAACGTAACTTTAAAAAAAAATAACAATCTTTATTCGGCTGTTTCAAAAAATCGCGATGAGGTAATAATGGTACAATCCCCGCAATTATCACTGGACTTCCTGACAGTATTAAAGCTGAAAATCTGCAATTATCTATAAAAAATATTTCATTCATAAAGTCATATATAGTGTGTTAAACTAAGTCGGCACCATATGGGAAACTTTTTTATTATTGGTTTTATGAAAAAAAGTTACTCTTGACAAAAAGTTTTGCATGGCCTAAAACCCAAAATGAAATAATCAGATATCAATTTTTTGCAGTCGTATACGAGGTTTGTCGAAAAATATAAATTTTGCTCAAGAGTAAAGTATCTTTATTTATTACAATATCGACAATCGTTATTAAGACAAGTTGATCCTAATTGAAAACTACGGCCCAGATATCCAATATTATCCATCTACCATGATAATGGTAGTGGTTAATAATTTTTGGGTACATCTGTTTTTTGATGGTAGATAGATAGTATTGGATATTTGACCGTAGTTTTCGATTAGGATCAACTTTTCTTAATAACGATTGTCGATATTGTAATAAATAAAGGTACTTTACTCTTGAGCAAAATTTACATTTTTCGACAAACCTCGTATACAACTGCAAAAAATTGATACCTATCTGATTATTTCATTTTGAGTTTTAGGCCATGCAAAACTTTTTATCAAGAATAACTTTTTTTCATAAAACCAATAATAAAAAAGTTTCCCATATGGTGCCGACTTAGTTGGACCCAATGTATATTGTATATTCTCATATAGGCATATGTGATAGGCATATGTGATAGAGTGAATCAATATAGACAGTTTTATAGGAGGAAAATTGAATATTACAAAAAAAATGCCAACGTAGTACAAACATGGCAAAAGCATCTTGGGATATAGTCAATTCTAAACGTGTAAATAAAAAGTGTACCATTAATGACTGTAATTTAAATGCAAATGACTTTAATAATTTTTTTATAAATATCGCTTTCGAGACTACAAAAAACATATCAAGTACTGTTGATCCTATCAGCCTAGTCACAAGTATGGCAAATAAAAATGATTTTATTTTTTCAGAGATTTCTTTTATTGAAATGCGCGATCTTTTAAAAAACATCAAAAATAATCCCAGTAAAGACATATATGACGTAAATATTAACATTATAAAATATGTACAGGATGTTATTATTATTCCTCTTACAAAGTTGGTAAATTTATGTATAAATAGTGGAACTTTTCCGCAGTGTCTAAAAATTTCAAAAGTAATTCCACTTTTTAAGAAAGGCGATGTAAATGACATGAACAATTATCGACCCATTTCAATCATACCTACGCTGGGAAAAATAATAGAGAAAGTCCTGTTTCGACAACTCGTTACTTTTTTTGAATCAAATAATATTCTGTCAAATTGTCAATTTGGTTTTCGCTCTGGAAAATCTACGACTGATGCACTTAACAAAATGGTGGAAAGCATAATAGTGGCATTTGAAAATAAAAACTTTGCTGGAAGTATCTTCTGCGATTTGTCGAAAGCATTCGACTGTGTGCAGCACGATATCCTGGTTAATAAACTTAAAAAATATGGGCTAAACACTTCTGCCGTAAATTTCATAAAATCATATCTAACAGGCAGAGATCAAATAACTATATATAATGGAATATCATCGTCATCAGGAAAAGTAAAATTCGGAGTTCCTCAAGGTTCCGTACTTGGGCCCCTATTATTTATAATATATGTCAACGATCTACCTAATCATATAAATGACACTTCACTCGTATTGTTCGCTGATGACACCACCATGATTAATATAAATAGCAATCCAAACAATTTATTGCAGGATATGCAGCTCTCACAGTTGAAAGCTTCTGACTGGTTCAGATCAAATAAATTATATCTTAATAATTCAAAGACACAAACTATGTTTTTTTCAACCCGGTGCTTAGATCATTTCGACAATCCCGAAAATGTAAAATCTTTAGGAGTAATCATGGATCCCCATCTACGTTGGGATCAACACGTTGATTACCTATGTGTTAAACTTTCTAAAGTTGTATATCTTATAAGAAATTTAATGACAGAATTGCCTGAAAATGTTGTAAAAACAGTTTATTTCTCTTTATTTCAAAGTGTATTCTCTTATGCTATTCTTACCTGGGGACACTCCTCTCATTTATACAGAATATTTTCACTGCAAAGACGTGTTATGAGGATAATAACACGATTGACATTTAGGCAAGATGTAAAGCAGAAATTTATAGGGATGAATATTCTAACAGTTCCTAGTTATTATATTCTTACCGCGCTTATGTATGTTAAACAAAATCTAGACAAATATGTTTCGCACAGTGATATACACGAACATGGTACCAGACACAGAGATCAAGTTTGTTTAAACTACACCAGATTGGTTAAAAGCCAGAATGCAATAAATTATTATGGTCCGAAATTTTTTAATAAGTTACCGCCAGACATCAAGCAGTTACCGGAAAAAAAATTTAATTTTAGAATAAAAGAGATTCTGCTGAATGGAGCATACTACTCATTTGACGAGTTTTTGTCTGATGTTTTATATTAAATTACTTTTCAGTGTTTTTACTATTGTTTGTATATAATGCATATCATGTGATGTAATTTACAATATCTGTATTGACTTGTGTAAACCCACTGGGTATTGACATCAATAAATTATTTGTATTTGTATTATTTGTATTTGTATTTGTATTTGTATTTGTATTGTATTTGTATTTGTATTACTGAGTAATGTAAACAAACATATGGATAAATACAGTACAGTATAAGCTACCCCTCAAATTCAAATTCAAATTCAAAATTTTATTCATCTTTTGTGCTATTGAGTACAATAGATAAGACAAGTCAAAAAAATTACAAGTGTAAAAGTATAAGACAGACATCGTAGTTAAACTAACAAATTGTTTTACAATTTCAAACATTTAATATACAATATACATATACGATAAAAGGAGAGTTTAGGAGATATATAGGCTAATTAATGGTCTGGATGAACTCGTCAATGGTATAGAAGCAATTTGAACTTAGATATTCTTTTAAAGTTCTTTTAAAAGTGGAGATCGGTAAGCATTGTAGGTCTGTGGATAACAGGTTATATAATCGGGTGCCAGAGTATAGTGGTGATTTCTCATATTTTGAATAGTAGTGTTTATTTTGACAGATATTGTTTTTCCCTCTGGTGTTGATGGTATGGATATCAGAGTGTTTAGTTAGTAAAGTCCTATTTCCATGAATGTATGTCAAAATTTTAAGTAAGTATATACTGGTGACTGTTAGAATTTTCCTGTCACGAAATGTAGGTCTACAAGAGGTATAGATGTCAAGATTGAACATCATTCTAATTACACGTTTTTGCAGCACAAAGATTCTGTTTATGTCACCGGACAGACCCCAGACAATAATATTGCAGCTGATTGCTGAAAAAAAGTGTGCATAATAAACTGACATCAATGAATCTACGTCAAGTTTGTTTTTCAGGTTTTTTATCAAGTAATATGCTTTATTTAATTTTTTGGATACAAAGTCAATATGTAGGACCCAGTTCAGTTGGCTGTCGACTACTGTTCCTAAAAATTTTGTAGAATTTACAGGGGTTATAGTATTGTTTTGAATAACTGGGTGAAAGGCTGTATGTTTGTCTATTCTGTTGTAAAATTTTATAATAATTGTTTTATTTATATTAATCATTAACTGATTTTTAGCGCACCAGTCACTAAACTGTTTTATGATGGTGATTACTTTACACTGTACTTCTTCTGTATTTTTACCTGATGTAATTATTGAGGTATCATCTGCATACATGATAGTTTTTCCTCCAGTGATGTGTTCGGGGAGATCATTAACATACATTAAAAAAATGAGCGGTCCAAGGACACTGCCTTGCGGTGTGCCTATGTTAGTGATGTGTTCTTTTGATTTCATGTTGTCATGTTTCACAATGAACCTCCTATTACTGAGATAGGACATTAATAAGGAGTTGGCATTTCCTCTAATTCCTAAGCTTTCTAATTTTTCCGATACAAATCGAATGTTCAATGTGTCGAAGGCACGAGAAAGATCGAAGAAAATTCCGATGGTACTTTCGTTACTATTAAGTTTATCATGGAGATACTGAACGAATTCTAAGGTGGCTGTTTCTGTAGAGAAATTTTTCCTAAACCCATGTTGACAGCTGGTAAGTATGTGAAATGTGTTAAGAGAATCCTTTATTTTCTCTGCAATTACCGTTTCAATTATTTTTGAGAATATGCTTAGTATAGCAATAGGACGGTAATTCTCAATATCATGAGGATCGCCAGATTTTGGTATAGGTATCAAAAGTGCTAGTTTTAATGGTTCCGGAAATTGTCCGAGTTGAATGGACTTGTTTATGATATATGCCAGTGGGCCTGAGAGTTCACAACTACATTTTTTGACAAGTTCAACCGACACCTCATCAAATCCGGTCGACTTTTTGTTAGGTAGCGAGGCAATTACTTTTTGAACATCGTGTTCTGAAACGGGTGTACAGAAGAAACTAGTTGCTACATTTTTAGTATAAGTACAGTTTTTGGGCAGCTCGCAATTAAAGTGTGGTAACAGTTTGTCCTCTATGACAGTGGAGAAGTGATCCCCAAATTTTTCAGCTATTTCAGAACTATCAGTGATAGTTATGTCATCGATATGCAGAGACGTAGCAATTTTAGCATTTTTGGTTGGATTGGTGTTTTCTTTAATAAGTTTCCAGAGTGTTCGGGATTGGTTATGGGAGTTGTTTATTTTGTCTTTGTAATAAATTTGTTTTTCTGCTCTAATACAATGCTCTAATTCTTTTTTTGAGTGTTTATATTTTTCATTTAAGTATTCACAGTTGAGTTGTTTCTTTAAATAGTTAAGATCTCTAAGATCTTGTAATTTTTTTGTTGTACCAGTACTAAGTTTTATTTTATCATTACGCTTTGTTGCTATTGTTTTCGTGATTTTTTGAAATGCCGCTGAAAAACACCAGGAAAAATGTTCGTAAAAAATATTAAAAATACTATCGATGTCGTCTGTGGTATTATAGAGATTTGTTAAGAAGAACCGATCTTCAGAAAATAATTTTAAAAACTCGGCTATGGAGAGTTCACTGATTTTTCTAAATGTTTGCGAATGCAAATATACCTATAGTTATTAGCCGACGTTTGCAATTCCCGATTACTTTTTGAAATTCCCGTCTTTTTCCCGTTTTTTTTCCCGGATGGACTAAATCCCGTCATTTTCCCGGTTTTCCCGATTTTCCTGGTTGGTAGACACCCTGATAAATGCATGTGATTATTACTAAATTTTTTTTGGGAACTATGCCGAAACCTGACAAAAAATTTCTTTAAGTTCTCCCACGACGTATGGCACTAAAAGAAAAAAAGTCAAAAGTGAGACAAACTCGGACTTGAAAAATATTTTTCACGTTCCCTACGACAACAGGCACTAAAGACAAAAAAGTCGAAAGTACTCCAAAATTTAAAAAATCGAAACTATGACGAAATTGGACAAAGTCAAAATTTTTCAACGTCCTTGGCACAATATCTGGAAATACGCCAAAGTTTCACCTGAATTTAATATCGCTTCATGACTTAACTTATATTCACAAAAGAACACTTAAGGCACTTGTATACTAAAATGAACTTTTAAATATAATTTGGTATACTAATAAATAAAGTGATTTTACGCTTGAATTTTCAATAAAAATAAATAAAATCATCCGCCTCAGATATAACACCTAGCAAAAACTTCTACTTGCTGCAGTATGCAGACGATGCAGCTCTTATTGTACAAGACAATTCGGTTATTAAATGCATGGACCAACTACAAATACTCTCCAGCAATACACAAGCATAGCTAAACAAACAACAACCAACAAATTCATCCAGCAGCTAATGCCAAATATCTTGGTTTTCAACTTGACAATAAAATAAACTTAAACCTCGGGGATGGTGGGCCTAATAACAGGACACTGTCCTCTGAACAATCACCTACATACAATGAGGTTGAGAGATGATCCAACTTGTCGGATATGTGGAGTGGAGGATGAAACCATCACTCATATCCTATGCAGTTGCACCCCATTAGGAGCCTCAAGGCATAGGCTCCTCGAGAGGCAATTCTTGCATCCAGAGGAACTACGGGATATCCCTTGGAACAGGCTGCTTTCCTTTGTGGAAAGCACTGGTCTTTTCTAAGAGATCCTACACGTCGCGAACGTACAATGGGCCGCCAAGCCTGAGTACTGCGGATTTCGACATCTGCTCGTGTTCTCTAATCAATCAATCAAACTTAAACCTGCATACCAGAATGATTAAACGAAATATTTTAGATTCTTAACCTACAAAAACAAAGGTACAAATATCTGCACTGCTTTCAAGATTTACACGACCATCTGCAGACCCATTCTGGAATGTGGTAATACATTATTTCTGAACTGTAGAAATCCTGTGTTGAAGAACATCAAAGTTGTTGAAACTTCATCTCTGCGAGCTATAACCAAAATTCGCCATCCTACTAATCCCATGTATCATTCTTCCAATACATCTCTACACAAAAACAAAAATTATGCCTATTGATGACAGACTACCCAAATTGTCAAGAAAATTTGCTAAGCAACCACATAACTAACTTACAGATTATGGAACCACTGCTTATCAGCAGAAGAGAAAGAACGTCTAGATACAGATTTCCAGAGCAATCACTACGAAATTTTGCTTAGTATGGCAGAAGACGACTAACAAACAATTTTGAGTGCCAGCCCCTCCACACCACGAGAGCTTCTTTGAGTAGGAATAAGTCTTTCGGCTGGTGTCTGTTGCAATTGAAACTTTAGCGTTTTGTAGCAATACACAGTTATTGCGCATAATGCGGCCAGGCTTGTAATTCGTAATTCAGCGCTCGGCGGGGCAGTTTAAAAAAGAGTTAAAGTTGTATTTCACCAATATTGCCTACTATTCTACTGACGAATATTTCAATAATAGAATTTAAAATTTGTTATTTGTTATATTAATTATATTTATGTTTGCTTGTGTTAAACGTACTATGTGATATACCTTCTTTACAGAATGTAATTATACGTGTAAAATTGTATTGACAATACCTATACTCTATAGAGTCGAAAAGGAAATAAAGAATATTGTATTGTATTGTATTGTATTAGTCCGGAGAATAGCTGTTGGTTGCAGTCGTTTTTTATCTCTTATATATTTAAGGAAACATATAGAGGAGTTCGACAAAAATATTTCAATAGTAAATACTCTGCCCTCTAAAAGCATACCTACTAACTGTGCCGATGTTAGGGCTACTTCTGTTTCGATTGTAATGGAGATCAGCCGCTAGATGAAGCTTGCCATTTTTGTTGCATGTCATGATTTTATAAACCTCGTCATGTACCAAGAGTGAACAAGGGCTTCGTTCCAGCCATCTGACGAGAGCCAATAGTTCGAAACTGTAGTCTGCAAGTGGTGTGGAGTGTCTGGCACAAGAGCTCCTTTAAGTAGGAATAAGTCTTTCGGCTGGTGTCTCTTGCAATCGAAACTTTAGCGTTTTGTGGCATTACATTGTTATTGCACTTAACGCGGCCAGACTTGTAATTCGTAATTCAGTGCTTGGTGGGGCATTAGTCTGGAGAATAGCTCTTGGTTGCAATCTGATTTTTATTCCTGATATATTTAAGGAAACGTATAAAGAAGTTCGACAAAAATATTTCACTAGTAAATGATCTTGGCATTCGGTTGAAAAGTTAGAATCGGGTTTATTATTTCTAATGCCTGTTTTAAGTCTTAATTGCTTTAGGGTACTTTTTCTAACAAACCTGCCTCTATATTTTAGTTGTTCTGACATTTTGCAAAAATTTAACAAGCAGTGAGGTATATGACAATCGCATTTAATACAGTGTTGCCAAATTTTTTTACTCTATCTCTCTCACGTTTCAATTTATTAAATCTACCGCTAGATTCGCTCCTATCAGTATACAAGTACCTTAACAAAGGCTTACAAAATTACATGAGTTGTAAACCAATAGGCAAAATACAAAGTACTAAATCCAGGAAAGTGCAAAAAGCGTATAACCTCCAAAACGAATTTTTAAACAAAAAAGGTCAAAATTGCCAAGACCGGTTATTACCATAAAAATAAATTAGGTCCATCCAGTAGTTTGACCATGGGATAGAAGCACTGCACGGCCATTAGAAAGGTATAATTCGATGTCGGAAGGCGCATTTTGAATTTTGGAGAAGATATTAGATATTAGCACATGAAAATTCTTATGTGGATATTTACATGGGGGTAGCTCAAAAAGTGAATCCTTGGTACTCAACCCTTATTGAGGTGCATGCCGTTAGTACATTTTTGCGATAAGGCAGGAAAGCCTCATACAACTCATATGAAGCAGTAAAAAAAAACAATTATCAAATACCTAGTTCTTGTGAATGATAAAATTACTATTTGGAACTTTTAAGCAAACTAAAATTTAAGTGCATATATTATTGCCATCAGCCCCAAATCAAATAGCCAAAACATAAAGTTTTAAGAAATTGTAAATCTTTTAGATACTATTTTTCTCCATTGCACGCAGTTGAGATAACGCCCTTTGACGAAGGCGTCTGTCCTTGCCGTGTTTTGTAGGCAGATACCAATAAATTACACAGGCCCATAAAAAAAGTGGTCTGTCCGGCAGACCAGACTAGTACATCAATACATCAATTTTACCCTGAAACAATCAAAATGTTTATATTTATGTTTAATAAGACTATTACGAAACGAATGAGAGTTGCAGCAGGCGCTGCCAAACACCTACTTGAACAATGAAACATATATTGACCATGTGCTTAATTTCATTGGCATCATGTAAAACTGATTTGAAGCGTGCTCGAGTAATCAAATAGGTTTTGAATTAAAAGCCCTCTAAACTAAAATGTGAATAGAATTCGTTACATGGGCTGATTTAATGCGTTTATTTATTACTATCCCTCTTTTACGGGTAGTGATATAAGGTCATATTAAAAAAAAAACAACAAACTTACATCTTAAAATTGAAGAGGTCGGCCTTCTAGAGCGCCCTTCTCTCTCCTCCCCTGGAGTATCAGACGAAGTCATAATTTCCATTTCCCTCATTTGTTCCTGTCTGATATTATCATTATTATCAGGTATCAAGTATTTCCTAACTTCAGCAAGAGCAAATGCAACACGGGCATGTGCCTCGGCTGGTGGTCCCAAAGCAGAAATTTCAACATGGAGATCATCTGCCAAATGACTATATTTTGGGTCTAAAGAGTTGCGGAACTCTTCTTCCTTTTGACGATCTTTCATAGAACCTCTCCCTAGAACGGCCATTTTGCACATAGTCTCTTCTTGAAGTCTTTTCATAGAATTACCCTTTGGTCCCAAAAGTTTACCAACAAAATTGAACTGAAAATTACAGGTATTATTGACCTTTCTGGAACCAATTCTAATCTTCTTAAGCTATTGATTATCATGTATAAATGGTGTCCCATTTAAAATTCCTGGGGCCATTTCCTCAACAACTAAAAGAGATGTTTGAATTCTGTAGAAGATATCCACTAGAATATATAAAAAATGACTTCATGGTCGTTTTACAAATTGAGGTATAGATGGCGTTGGGAAGCAAAGAAATAATTCGATGCCAGGAATCTTTAAAAGAGATGCTGCACGTGTTGAAACTTTAATACAAAGAATTTCCAAAAAACCACTTGTTTTTGAGATATTTGAACTTCAATATAATTTTTTAAGTAATAAAAATCGTATATTCTTCCAAATGTGTAATTTACAGTATAAAATTCAGTCTAACATACAAAATAAACATAACACAGAAATTAGACAATACACTATAAACAGAAATGTTAAAATCTTTAATTTCCCAATAGCAGTTGCGGCCACTTGTTTTACTTGAAAAAATTAACTAAACATTAATGTTTTATGTTTTGAAATAAAGGATGAGTGTCATAACATAAGAAAAACTCCCCTGAAAATCAATCAATCAATCGTGCAACACTTTGTTACTGATATATGTTATGATTGTTATTAAGTGATTAATAAAATATGCAAATGTGTATCAACGTTGAGCTCGTTGTTAAAATATGACGAAAATAACGAAAAATAACGAGAAATCGTAAATTTCTCGTTATTCTCGTCATGTTTTAACTATGAGCGTAACATTGTTACGCTTTTATATTTACCTATTCTATTTATCACTTAATAATACATAACATATATCAGAGTGTTGCACAATTGATTGATTTCCAGGGGACTTTTTCTTGCATTATAGACACTCATCCTTCGTTCCATTACTATCTAAATCAGTCTGATTTACTATGAAAAATGTCTCAAAGGACTTATCGTCCAAAATTTATTTTAGAAAACTTGTTGAAAATTTTTATACTTAAAAAAATTATATTGTATTAGTTCAAATAAGTATCTCGAAAACCAGTGATTTTTCGAGAATTGCTCACATCATAAAAGTTGCTTAGAATGCAATTCTCCATCACAAGCACCTTGTTTCAAAGTTCCTGGAATCGAACAATTTATTTGCATCGCAGCGCCATCTACCTCAATTTGTAAATTGACCGTATTAATTCAAAACTATATATTCTAGTGAATACTTTTTACGGAATTCAAATATCTATTTTAGTTATCGAGAAAATGGTTTCGGAAGTGTATATTTTTTAAAACTTTTTGCCAAACAGAAATAAGTAGACGAGCAAAAGTTTCTATATGGAATAATGGACTCATTTAGCATATTTTTTTATTACATTTTCCAAAAGATCTCTTAACTTTAGAGAGAAATGCAAAGAACCAGGACATTTTAGGATCTCTATAGGCTTTAAAATAAATCAAGAACATAAACGCTACATGACGTCATTCACCCCTAGTTACAATTTCATTCCCCTCTTTTCGGTAATATATGCTACATACTCTTATGTTAAAGTACTCCAATAGTCTCCAAATCACCATCTCTGACAGATTAGACAAATCTGATTTTGGATAGCCATAAACAGCGTAAACTCAACTTCGACACAGACTTTCGGATTGAATGATGTCAACACTTTGAGCACAATGGTTGTATGTTTAAAGCAATATATTTCTGAAACTAGTTATCGGATCGGCCTCAAAATTTCAGTGTTATAATTATTCACACTAACGTACTAAAAAGTGAAATATGAAATTAATTCTTTTAAACTTTCTTCTTTTAACGCAAATTCTTAAATTTAAATTCAAGAGATTTAAATCAAAATCAAAATTTTCCCATTTATTGTTCAAAAGTATAGAAATATAAAACTTTTACAACAGCAAGTTCAGAATAAGTTTACTATATACATGGTGATTCATTTTGGTTGTCTATTAGAAGTATTATATGGAGGAAGAAAAATAACATTGATCTGAAAATTTGGCTATAATCCTAACTGGGTAGGATCTATTCAGGGAAAATATTTTCAAAATAGTGGCATTTCCGGTTATACTCGGTGTTGATCCGGAATTAGTTGCTTTAAACAGAATGCCCTCATTTTCAGTTTTTTTTTTAGATTTCACAGAAAATTTAAAGGACATTTCGTTACAAGTTCCCTATATCTAAAATTAATATTTTCTGAGATACCAATTTTGACAAAAAAGTTCTATAACAAAAAAAACTAATGTCTCAGCAACAATAACAATTGTTAATAAGTTGGGTTTTTAAGACATCAATTAAACTGTTCAATATGTTATCCGCACTAACCTCATCTATACATTTTAAAATCCTTCTATTCACTGAATTTATAGTAGTAGTAGCACTCCGAATTTCATTTGGGTTGAAACCATAAGAACTAGCAATACTAAAAGGGCTACCTCAGGGTTCACAGCAATTTTTCAATCTTAAATTCCTTGACTTTTCCAAGTTTACAGGTATCTTGGAAGTTTTTAATAAAAAGACACGGTTTACTGTTTAACGAAATGTTGGAATGCATAATTCGTAATTTTATATTAGAGCGTTAAAAATTTTCCAAAATTCCCCTATTTCTCTAGAAATTTTTCAAATTCCTTGACTTATTCTTAGGCAACTTGAATTTAGTGATTTTTTTCAGGTTTTTCAATTGCTATGAACTCTGTGACCTAGCAATGCTTACCTTGGGGTGTTCCCTGACAGGAACTAATACTTTAACGGTGACTTTAATTGGCTTTTCCCTGTAAATGTCTACATACTTAAGTTCCTTTACTGGTGGTTTTCCCATTTGCTGAACTTTTGAAATTTCTGAAAAAAAAAAAATCATATACATATCCTTTCATGTAGCATGTATCTGAACCAATGGAAATTTGTGGTCAGCATTAAGCAGGGTATATTAAATAGGTGATGCGACGACAACCCTCACAGTGGCTTCATAAGTGCTTACTTTGTACATAATGTAATAGATGGCAGGAGCAATAAGGTCCGTCGTTACTTACGCATAGAAAGATAATTTTGCGGGTTCTGTGCATACGTGCATATAAACATAAACATAACATAAACACACATACACATATAATGTTGCATACATTCCCAGCCTTTTGCTTTTGTTTAGTGGAACAAGAGTCCAGTGATATCTGACATTAAGTAGCTAAATTAAAACATTGAAAGAATATATGCAACACTACATGCAGCATTGCACATGTCGTCACAGCTAACCTCAAAAATATATGTTTCTTAAGATTTACAAGTATTACGTAGCTATTATTAAAATTTCTACCTAGTTCCTGTACTTTCAACCAGTATGGCTCCAAGCTAAAAATGCCTATACAAACATTAAAAATGAGAATAAACGAAAAAAACAAAAATTTGAGGTTATGTTAGTTATACGATGCACATGCCCAGGTAATTGTAGGCCCTTATTGCTCGCGCCATCTACTAAAGTAAATAGAAACCATGCACTTATGAAGCCACTATTATAATAGGAAAGTGCCGTATGTCAGACCACCTATTTAATACACCGTGGCATTAAGTAAATTTCTATCTAGTATTTACTAATTATTACTATTGAAATCTAACAAGCGTCAGTTACTGGATGGCTAGAGTTCTAGTTAAAAAAAAAACATAGGCCAACTAATAATGATTAGATAAAGTGGAAATTCGTGTATACATAGGTACCAGCGCCTTCTATCGGATGCAAAAACACTCAAATCCTCACATCTTGGATTAGGAAAAAATGGGAGTAATCTTTCCTCGTTTAAGATTAAGACGCCCATATACACACCCTGACATTTGAAAATTGGTGTATAAAACCTTGTTTAAAACTTCATATAATACCATTTAGAAAATTTAAATATTGGCGGGAATATTTGACAAGCAGATATAAAGTTAACATTAATTCTTCTCTTTGAAATCCAAAAACTGCTGCCCAAAGAATCACTACTTCCACATCCAGATTTTCTATCCAAGTCTCTCACAACGAAAAAAATTAATATGTGGGAACAATTGTTTATGGAACTTTAATAATTTAATATTTGAAATCGTCTACTCCAAAAACTCATAAAACGATATGCCACATCGGTAGTGGGAGTGGAGGTGGTGGTAGAGGGTTAGTAGTGGGGGTGGATAAAGCAAAAAAAAAATGGAGGCCTTTGGTTCTTGTATACTCACTAAATCACAATTTTATTCTTTTCACCCCCTTTAATAATGGGGGGTGGCTAATGCCAAAAAATTTTTTGAGGTCTTAGCTTCTCTTATATATACTACTTAAATACCAATTTTATGGACTCTTACCTGTTTGATTTACCTATTTACCCCCATTTACCTCAACTTATCCCCCAACCCTTCAACGGAATAAGATCAAAATATAAGCTAGTTCCAGAGCTAGTTCAAGTCAATATCTTAAACGGTTTCAGAGTAATCGTGCGCACAAAAAAAGTTAGGTACAGACAGACTGATAGACAGAAATTTTTTTTTCGCTCAAACTTACAATCTCGACATTTCATGACATAAAATTGTTAAAAATTTGTATTTGCGTTACTATACTTCCACTGGATGTGGAAGTAAAAATTTGGCAATTTATAAATAAAAATCGCTTTTCTATCAAAGTCTTTCACAACGAAAAAAATTTGTATGTGGAAATAACTGTTTATGAAACTTTAACAATATAATATTTGAAATCGTCTACCCCAAAAACACATAAAACGATATGCCACATCGGTAGTGGGGGTGAATAAAGTAAAAAAAAATTTTGAGGCCTTTGGTTCTTGTACACACACTAAATGACAATTTTATTTTTTTTTTTCACCTCCTTTAATAATGGAGAGGGTTGGCAATGGGGTGGCTAATGCCAAAATTTTTAGCTTCTCTTATATATTGTGACGTGCTTACACTCTTTTTGTAAACACCCTGTATAGTGGGTTCGGAAATTATAACAGCAGGGTAACACTAAAGACTAATTTATTAACTTACTTAATTACAACAATAACTACTTGGCTAATAACACACTGTGTACTACTTGATCACTTTACTCTCTTCTGATCTTACTACTCTTGCTATCTAAACTGAACTTTACTTTATCACTGTGTTTACTCTCTGACCATTTCAACTGACAATTAGTACTGCACTAACTTATCTCCTTTTGGTTTACTCCATGCCTAATATACCTATAGATGACAGATCTCGAAGTTTCTGTGATGATGTCGCATTCTCCAGATGGTTCCAGAACAGATATGTCATCACTCTAGATCTTCTAGTATGTTCTTTCTCTGGTAGGTGTAAATCTCTATATTTAGGCAGACATCCAATCAATTAATCGAATTCTGTGTTGCCTACATTCTAGGGGTTGAAATACATTACACTGCCCCCTCCTTAAGCCTGAACGTCCCGGTCAGGCAATTCAGCCTCTTTCGCCAGTCTATCCAAATGTACGATCTTCATCTTGGACTTTTTGGTTCGTTGAATTCGATAGATGACATCATTAATTCGGGTGATGACTAAATACGGTCCTTCCCAAGGTGGTTGAAGCTTCGGGGACTTCCATTCTTTCCGCTGTGGGTTGTACGGCCAGACCCGATCTCCCACCTTGAATCCTCCTGTACTGGCATTCCGATCATAACGAGCCTTCATTCGGTTACCAGCCTTGGTCATTCTTCGGCTCTTTTGGACTTTCATTCGCATGGTCGCTTCCGGAAAGTGGTTTCCCATTGGCAGCACAATTCTTGCATTTGCGACACCAAGCCTCCACATCCTGGCGACTATTGACCCAATAGAATCGTTCTCGTACTTTACTCAATGTCTTGTTTACGCCGAAGTGTTCGCCGGACGTTTCACTATGCGCTTCCTGGAGTACTTCTGCTATACGACACCTGGGAATCACTAGACGCATGGCAACCTGCATCCCATCCGGGCTTTCCCATGCTCTCCCCAACAGCCCATCTAAGACTCTCAGTGAATCCCATTGCGACCACAAAGCCTTCACTCCTACTCCTAGGTTTGAAACATCCTTCCAGTCTGGTCGGGTTCCTTTTTCCTTTGCTCGCAATATAGGTCCAATTTCTGTATCGTCCAGTTGCTCTTGTCTTTAAACTTCCTTTGTCCAATTCTCTGGAATTTCTTTACTTCCATTTACACGTCCTGGTAATGGTAGACTACTCGAGATTCTTCGAAGCTGGCAAACCTTTATTTCTCTGGGCGCATTTTTTTCTTCAGCCAGTACCGCCCCAGTGGCCTTCACTCTCTCAGGGCTCCACTGTCGACAATCTCTCTTAATATGCCCTAATTGGCCGCACTGATAGCATCGGATACATTTGGTTTCGCTTCACCTTGTTGTTTGTCTTGTCTCCCCAGGAATCCAATTTGGCCAATACTTTACTTAGAATTTCATGCATGTCCATGTCAGGGTTCTTCTTGTCTGAATGTGTTTTTTCTACTGTCACAGCATGCACTTCTGACCGTGGGGTGTCATTATAGGCAGCCTCTACTTCAAGGGCACGGACCAGAGCTTCGCTGCTACTTTGGTGCCGCGATAATCTTAGTACTCGCCTGACTTCCTCGTCTCTTATGCCATCCAAAAAGGCCCCGACAGCTAATTGTTCTTGGAATTCCCTTGGAGCACTTGGATATGCCAGTCTCTCTATGGCAGCCTCGAATTCTTGTAAACTTTCTCCAGCCTTTTGTGTCCGTGATTTTAGCTGGGCCTGGTATACTTGGGCGAGATGTTGGTCGCCATATCTCAAGTCCAATGCAGCTTCTAAAACTTTGAAGTCTCTTTGTTTCTCCACCGGGATGGTCTTAAGCAACTCTGAGGCTTGGCCCCTTAGCGCCAGAACTAATGCCATAGCCTTTTCCTTGTTATCCCAGTTATTTGCACTTGCAGCCGCCTCAAATTGTCTCTTGTAGGTTGTCCATGAGCTTAGGCCGTCAAAGGAGGGAGGTTTTAACCGAGGGCCTGACAATGTTACTAGCTGGCTTCCTTTCTCAACCAATTGTCGCTTAAGTCGCTCTACTTCTCCTTCGACCTCATTCATCTTTCTTTTGATTTGACTGACTTCAGCCTTTATATCCTCCTTGATTTTATTAATGATTGAATTCATAGCATCATGTTGGATTTTCATTTGTTCGTTCAGGATTTTCCTCAGTTCTTCCTGGCGTCTTTCTTGTTCCTCTTTCTCCTCTTGACGTCTTCTTTCTTGATGTTCTTTTTCTTTTTGACGTCTTCTTTCTTGCTCTTCTTTTTCTTTTTGACGTCTTCTTTCTTGTTCTTCTTTTTCTTTTTGAAGTCTTCTTTCTTGTTCTTCTTTTTCTTCTTGACGACGCTTTTCTTCTTCTTGCCGTCTTCTTTCTTGTTCTTTTTCTTCTCGACGCCGCTTCTCTTCCTCTTGACGTTGTCTTTCTTGTCGTTCTTTCTCTTCTTTTTCTTCTTGATGTCTTCTCTCTTGTTCTTCTTTTTCTTTTTGACGAAGCTTCTCTTCCTTTTGTCGTCTTTTTTCTTGCTCTTCTTGACGCTTTTTTTCCTCTTGTCGTCTTCTTTCTTGCTCTTCTCTTTCTTCTTGACGCCGCTTTTCTTCCTCTTGTCGTTTTCTTTCATACTCTTCTTTTTCTTTTTGTCGTTTTCTTTCATACTCTTCTTTTTCTTCTTGACGTTGCTGGGCCATCGTCCTCATTAACTCCGCAAATAGGTCCTGTATTTGTTTCTCAGCTGCCATGCTTTTTGCAAAATAAAACTATCACGTCAATGGAACTTTCCAGAAAAATCTCAAAACAGCACGAAAGTCTTATCCAGAGTCTTTTGTCACTATCCAGTTCAGAGAATTTACTAATCTCCACTAATGTCCAAATAGAAAAGTTCTAGTAATTTTCACGCACTAGCACAAATGAGTCTATTCCAGTGTCTCTGTCACTTTCCCGAAAACGCACTTTTTCACAGTTTTGAGTCCAAAAATAGTCCTTAAACAATGTCCCGTAAGTCAATCCTCCGTGTCACCACTAATTCCCGAGAAGAACACTGTAGAAACCTTCTCGAACAGTCCAGAAATCTTCTGTTATAATTCCGCTTCTGACACCAATTGTGACGTGCTTACACCCTTTTTGTAAACACCCTGTATCGTGGGTTCGGAAATTATAACAGCAGGGTAACACTAAACACTAATTTATTAACTTACTTAATTACAACAATAACTACTTGGCTAATAACACACTGTGTACTACTTGATCACTTTACTCTCTTCTGATCTTACTACTCTTGCTATCTAAACTGAACTTTACTTTATCACTGTGTTTACTCTCTGACCATTTCAACTGACAATTAGTACTGCACTAACTTCTCTCCTTTTGGTTTACTCCATGCCTTATATACCTACAGATGACAGATCTCGAAGTTTCTGTGATGATGTCACATTCTCCAGATGGTTCCAGAACAGATATGTCATCACTCTAGATCTTCTAGTATGTTCTTTCTCTGGTAGGTGCAAATCTCTATATTTAGGCAGACATCCAATCAATTAATCGAATTCTGTGTTGCCTACATTCTAGGGGTTGAAATACATTACAATATAATACTAAATATCAATTTTATGGACTCTTGGGACCAAAAAATCGCACTGTACGATCCGCGGTGCATATTATATTTTTCGTCATACCTAAGAATCATTAAACTAGAAAAAAACTTGAGAAAAACTAGTGGAACACTATAATTATTTGAGTAAGATTTTATATTTGCTAATAGTAAATGTAGCGATGCTTGGAATATCCATGGCAACCATCAATAAAATAAATTTAGGACTCGGCTTCTATTCAAATAACAACTGTCATGATAAATTAAATCATAGTATTATAATAGCTCTGAACATTTTTGAAAATAATATCGAATATAGAAGATATAGCAAGTAAAGTTTATCTGGATTTACTTCCAAAAAAGTTAAAACATTTAATTTAATACTTGTCATATAAAAGAGAAAATTCTTCCAAATTTACTTTCCCTAGGGACGTTATGAAAAATAACTACCCGTTGCCAATGGCAACAAGTATTTGGTACACAAAGCGCCACTTACTGTCGACAAAACAATGGAATTAGAGTATACTTTCGAGGGAGGTATGACGAAAAGTAAATTTACTGTTTTGGTCTAGGGCATAAATAGTATATTACGTAATGAGTGATGTAAGAAGCAAATTACGCACGAATGGAAAAGTTGCGCACTGGCCGCGTAGCGGCGAGTGCGTATTTCCATGAGTGCGTAATAGCCTTACAACTCGAATTATGTACTATACTTTACCTACGATCATATTTATTTAGTTATTTAGTAAAATCTGGATTTAGTTTACTAGTCAACAATATTATTCAACAAATTTTATGTCAGTTTTGATAGCGTTTGAAAATTAAGTAGGCGCATTTGTTTTTTTAAACCCCGCGTCAGCGATATAAGCCACTTATAATTGCATGTCCCGTGCGTTTTGTTTACCGTGCGATTTGTTTACAGAGCGTTTTGTTTACAATACGTAAAATTCAACTTACATAGATGGCAGGTAGTGTGTTTTTTACTATTTACAGTAATGATCGTAGGTAAAGTAAATTTTGTGCTTTTTTGCCTATGGGCTGTAAGTGATACTTTTATAATACTGACAGACGTCAAAAAATGACACTTACAGAGTGAACATGACTGAAGTAAACTAACTGGGTCAATATTTGATTTAGAAATACTACTAGTTATTTCATTTGCGATATTTACAAAAAACAAATTTAGGTCATGAGAGTGAAATTCGTTAGAAGACTGTCCTCTCATTGTAAGACCACCCTCACTTTTACTATTTATTACGTTCCATATACCTTTTGATATATTTATCATTAGCGACCTTCTTAGTTTCTTTTATTTTACCTCTGTATAATTTGCGATATATTTTATATTGGTTAGTCAGATTATCATCGTTGGGATCTTGAATATGCAGAGCTCTTAACAGATTTAAAGGTAGATCATTATTGTATCCATGGGCGCAGCCAGGGGGGGAGCCATGCCCCCCCCCCCCAAGCCGTCTTCCATGAGCCAAAAAGTAAAGAAGCAGTACAAACAGTATCTAAATTATCCCTTGAAGTAAATATTTTGTAATTAATGCCAATATTATCTAATAAAGGAATCTACATACACATCCATTTTCTGAAAAATTTTCCTCATCCTCTGGGGAAGCCGGTTCTATTGGCCCCCCCCAGATGAATTTTCTGGCTGCGCCACTGATTGTACCAATCAATTTTATATTAGTTTTGCTCCACTTTTTTCCAGTCGATGCTTTACAGATTATTAAGTAACGTATTTAGACCATTTTGTGTGATAGGTCTGTGGTAAATTTTTCGAGTCTTGTTATTTTGCATCGGAAATGAAATTTCAACTAACTCCCCTTTATGGTCATATATTCCCTTGTAGTACAGTCGAATTGATTTAATTTAATTTTCTTCGACGACAACATTCCACCTGAAATTTTATATTGTCGATTCTTATGTATTATGACCTCCTGATTACGAAAAAAATATTTCCGGCCAAAAATTCCTTGTGCGTCAAAAGTTATATGCACTTTTTGACGCGCTTTCACGGATTTTCAATTCATCTGCTTAATATATTTTGTACTAGTAATCGGATGGGAATTTTAAAAATACTGGCTTATTTGAAATAAAATTCTTAAACAATATAGACCTGTCCAATATGTATTGGTCAATCCGCCATCTTGGAAAAAATAGAAAACACCAAAAATTGCCGAAAAAATCAAAATTGAATATCTTTTCTATAAGGAGTAATTTCACCAAAGTTGGCAAAAAATAAAACTCATTTATGGTCAAATATTACCAATCCCGGACGCCGTATGTCAAATAGAACGGTCAAAGATAGCGGACGAAATAAAATTTTTAATTCTTCGTCAATTATCAAGGAGGCATTGTACGTCACTTCTTTTACTTCCACATCCAGTGGAAGTATAGTAACGACAAAAAAATTTTTAAAAATGTTTATTGTTCAAATAGGCTTAGAATGTCACGAAACGTCGAGATTTTAAGTTTGAGCGAAAAAAAAAATTTCTGTCTGTCGGTCTGTCTGTCCGTCTGTAACTTTTTTTGTGCGCACGTTTACTCTGGAACCGTTTGAGATATTGACTTGAAATTTGGTACACATATGTACTTTAACGAGATCTAGAACTAGATTATATTTTCATCTTGTTCCGTCGAAGGGTTGGGGGGTAAATTGGGGTAAATTTGGGGAAAATAGGTAAATCAAGCAGGTAAGAGTCCATAAAATTGGTATTTAGTATGTACAAGAGAAGCTAAGGTCTCAAAAAAAATTTTGGCATTAGCCACCCCCCTTACCACCCCCACCCCATTATTAAAGGGGATGAAAAAAAATTGTGATTTAGTGTGTGTACAAGAACCACAAACCTCAAAATGTTTTTTTACTTCATCCACCCCCACTACCTTATCACCACCCCCACCCCGCTACCGATGTGGGGTATTTTATGGGTTTTTGGGGTAGAGGATTTCAAATATTATATTATTAAAGTTCCATAAACAATTATTTCCACATACAAAAATTTTTTCGTTGTGAGTGACTTGGAAAAGAATCTGGATGTGGAAGTAGTGATTCCTTGGGCAGCGGTTTTTTTTTCGATTGTACGTTAATTTATGTACTTTTAGGGGATGGAGTTAATTTTTTTTTAATTTCAAAAAAAACTGCATTTTTTTAATTTCAAAAAAACTGCAATTTTTTAATTTTCAAAAATACATTTTCTTTAACCCTCCTATTTTTCAATAATATTACGAAAAGATCAATCAGTTGTCATTTGACAGTTAAACAATTTCAGTTTGTTTTTCCTAAGGTCTGAGACAGTGACGTCACGTGCACGCGACCCATAGGCCTGTCCAACACGCTGTCACTTTGCTTTGTTTGTACTACAGCAGCCTCTTTTGTTGGTAAGTTGGGGTTTTTGTCATGCCTAAAGGGCACCATACACGTTCAGCAATAATGTCATTTCAGCAGATCATTACAGAAACATCATTACTAAAAATTTACCCGTCATTGCCTGTCATTATTTTTCACATCTTATCTTATTATTTAAGAAAAAAGCATATCTAGCTATAATTATTGAATTAAGTATGATTGAAAAAACGCGAAAATTCAGGTAATGAGATTATTGAACGTGTATGGTGCTCTTTAGGCCTGTCGAAAACCTTAACTTACCAACAAAAGATGGCTGCTGTAGTACAAACAAAGCAAAGTGACAGCGTGTTGGACTGGCCTATTTTCATTGAAATGAAATATAGATATCATGAAACAACTTTTCAAAATATACCATTTTAAAAAATATATTTTAACTTTGGCCAATTAAGGGCCGAGTAAAAACTATTTTTGTGTTTGCTGCGATTGTGACAACACTATTCACATTATCGATTTCGGTAAAAGCCATGTTAAAGTAGAAGTCCTTAACTTTCATTAAATGTAACATGTTTAATTCCTCCAAGCATAGCTAATAAAAATAAAATCAATGAAACATCGGGAGACACGTTGACAACTGACATTAGAGAACCTGACAAAATATCTACAATCGAAAAAAAAAAAGTGACGTACAAATGCCTCCTTAATAATAGACGAAGAATTAAAAATTTTATTTCGTCCGCAATCTTTGACCGTTCTATTTGACATACGGCGCCCGGGATTGGTGCACATTTGACCATAAATGAGTTTTACTTTAGTAAAATTACTCCTTATAGAAAATAATTCATTCAATTTTGATTTTTTCACACACAAGGAATTTTTGGGCGTAAATATTTTTTTCATAATCACATAAGAATCAACAGTAAAATTTCAGGTGGAATGTTGTCGCCGAAAAAATCAATTCAACTGCACTAATATTATATTTTGCAACTAATAGATAAACAAAATGGTAAAATAATATATGGTTTTCATACATTCACGGAAGAAATAAATTATATCCCACAAGCACTCACTCTCTAAAGCAAATTGATTGCAAAAATGTTTTCTAAACGATGGGCCAGCACTTGTAAAATGAGGCAGACGAGGCGGTTCGCCCCTTTATAAAAGGCATTACCTATTACCTCCGCCTACAATGATAAATGAACAGGTGAAAATGGCGCGGTTATCCATCAACATCAACAAAGGCGAGAGAATAACATTTCTGTGGGTGTCTCTAATGTAAAACAAAAGGTGAACAAAAACCGACGTCGAAAGCCTCGGCCATGTTATGAATGATTCAGTTTTATGTAAATGTTACCGATGCTCGAATTTTAATTTATTGAAATGGATATGGCACGGCATTGTTGGATGTTCGAATGTGTGCAAAAGCAAAAATGACACCATTCCATGAATTACTGATTGTACGAAGAAAACTTTTTTAATATTTAAGTGTTCGTTTTACTACAAAACGGCTATGAAAGAATATAAATTCTACTATTTATTAAATACGGAAAAAGCCATTAGCAAAGTAGGTAGTCTTTATTTTTCGAACTCGAATTTTCTTACTAAACTCAAAGACCAAATAATGTAATATAATATTATTACTAGTTTTTGGCCCAACAGAATGTTTCCCTTTTATGAAATTATAATTTTTTTCAAAGATCGACTCAATTTAACGAGAAAGGATGCGAAGGGCACCTAAGTGCCCGCATAACTTTTATTTATTGAAATTTAAAAAAACTTGTTAAAAACTGTGAAATGAAATTTCGCTCTCGACCAGTTAATTGAATCTAATTACCTAATATACAGCGTGTCCCACTTTTAATGCCCCCCCTCCATATCTCAGTTCTTAGTCATACGATTTAAACCAAATTTGTATTGGTATCAATAGCTATTTGTGTATTAAGAGAGCAGTGCCTCATTTTCGCTCGACAGTGTAAGTTAGTCGAACACTCGAGAGTGACAGTGACACATTGTACTCGAATTACATTCACGATCTATAATCATTTGAAAATATCTAAACAAAAGGAATAATTAAGTTGAATTTTGGCTGAAAATCAGTATTTATAAAATTTTAAAAGTATGCCTTGCATAATATGTGATCAATATAAAAAGACGAACAAAACACAATATCTGTCAATTTATTTTAGTTTTATTAACTATTATAAAGTTCGTATTTTTCTTATAAATAAATTAGATAATCAATTATTGCTCTTACATCAACTTTCATTATAGACCAAGATCCCAGAGCCGCCAGACCTACGTCATTTTAGCAAAGCTAATATTTTGACAACGAATAGTGGTAATATCTAGTTAAGAACGTATGCGTATTTGCTAGCTTGAAAGCGGGGCGCTTTTGCAGGAAACAGGTACAAAAGGTACATAAAAATTTTTTGCTCCTACGTTAAAGTATGATAGCTGATTTATTTTTCAAGTGAGAGGCTAACGACATGGTGTAAGTATCAACCTCCGAATCTTAAAGTCCGAGGTTTAATTCCTGAGCGTTCTCAGCTTTTTTTTTTCAACAAATATTAACTTAAGGTGGCGATTACCAAGAAAGAGACAACCGATAGGGAAATATTTATTATTTTTGGCCATAACTTTTTTCTTAGTACGTATATTTGAAAAAAAAAACTGAGAACACTCAGGGATCGAACCTAGGACCTTAAGATTCGGAGATTGACGCTTTCACGATGTCGTTAGCGTGTCACTTGAAAAATAAATCAGCTATCATATTTTAACGTAGGTGTGAAAATTTGTATGTACCTTTTGTACCTGTTTTCTGCAAAAGCGCCCCGCTTTCAAGCTAGCAAATACGCATACATTCTTAACTAGATATTACATTATCCGTTGTCAAAATATTAGCTTTGCTAAAATGACGTAGGTCTGGCAGCTCTGGGATCTCACACTATTATATTAACAACAGTTTTGGTGCATTATTATTTCATAAAAATACATTGTCAAATATCTGACCAAACTTGTGTAAGGACAGATGTACTCAAGTGAGCGTAAAGACCTTTATTACATCATTTTTAAGCAAAACAAAACTTATTTCAGTCACTGGCGTGCATTTAAAAAAAGAGTCATATTGGGCGTTTTTTTATTGAAAAACTAATGCAATATTATTGATCAGCATTAGGGATGGGACGGATATCCGGTCCGGCTACTGCATCCGGCCAATCCGGCTTCCAAACCGGATATCCGGCTCCGGCCGGATATGAAAAAATATCCGGTCAACATCCGGCCAAATAAAAACTGTACAAAATGCATGAAACTTAAATGATATTTATTAATTGTCAGTTATATATCAAAATATTTATAAAATTAACAATGAACTAGAAACTACAATCAAAATAAATAACAAATATAAAAAAATAAGTCTTAAATTCTTCGCGAATACAATAGTGGTGGTAGTGGTATGTATAGCTATTTTTCTCCATTGTATTGCTAATGACAAAAACAGCAACTACTAACGATCGCGAGAAATAACTTTTTAATTTGATGTGTAATTACCCAAAATGCATATGTAATTTCAAAACACAGATGCCGGTTGCTGGTTCTTCTGAGAATGAAGTTCCTTAGAAAATCATAATATTAATAAATACAAAAACACCATAACTGGGGATAGAACCAAGTACACACATATATAAATATTTATTATTAATTACACAGGTCTACAAAAAAACCTATCATGCCTTAAGTATTTTTGTGTGCTGAATCCGAATTTTCAATTAAAAAATTTTCTGCCGCGTAGATTTCGAGTAAACGTCAAAAATTCTCAAAAAACCGTATTTTGACGATAAAAACCGGGATTTACGCGTTAAATAAGTTTTTAAATTGAAAATTCGGATTCAGCACACAAAAATACTTAAGGCGTGATAGGTTTAGTCAATGGAACAGAATTTTGTTTTGTAGACCTCTGCACAGATGCGCACCTTGCATGTGCACTGGTCTACAAAAAAAAATTTCTGTTCCAAGGACTAAACTCATCATGCCTTAAATATTTTTGTGTGCTGAATCCAAATTTTCAATTAAAAAAATTTTCTTCCGTCTAGATTTTGAGTAAATCCCGGTTTTTATTGTCAAAATACGTTTTTTTTTACCGTAGAAACCAGGATTTACTCGAAATCTACGCGGTAGAAAATGTTTTTAATTGAAAATTCGGATTCAGCACACAAAAATACTTAAGGCATGATAGGTTTAGTCCTTGGAGCAGAATTTTTTTTTTGTAGACCTGTGTTATTATTAGTTCTGTTCTGGCGTACCATGAGCGTTTTGTGTAATTACAATTACTTGCAGCAATGTGCAAGATTGGCAGGACAGGACAATGCGGATGGGACTGGAATTTAATTGTAAATATCGCGGCCTGCTCGTAGATAAAGCGACTGCTTGAAAAGGCATGATATCCGGCCGGACCGGATTTTGATCTGGCCGGATGTACTGTATCCGGTTATCCGGCCAAAAGCACATCCGTCCCATCCCTAATCAGCATACTCTAGAACCTCTATATCCAAAATTTAACAATATTTTGATTTACAGTTTTCACATCACGACGCCATCAAAATTACATTTTTTAAACATTAAATATTCAATGACTTGGAAACAAATTGTTTTCAGAAAAAAAGTCATTCCTCATTTTCTCTTTAAATTCACCTTTTCTACCACTCTTTGTCATCGATAGGTACTTTCAAATTCGGTAATGCCGAGGGTAATCCTTAATGCCCGAATAATTTACAGGGCTGCTGGTTCAACACTATGGTAATTTTTCAATGAAAATACTTAGCCTCCGAAATTTGAAAGTATCGATGCTACTGGATGATAGAAATGAATTAATTTATATTAATAAAGTTAGTGCATTATGAACCTAACACTATATACTATGGGAGCCCACCCTAACTGTACGTGCACCCCCCGATCCTTTAGACATGTCCCCCCCCCAAAAAAACTGGCTGTACTTTCAAGAAAAACTTTCTGCACAAAAAACAAAGTGCTTAAAATTTTCTACAATTTTGTTCCTATACAATATTTTGATAGGAGTTGCGATTTTCCAGAAAAAATGATTCAGCTCTTAAAATAAAATATAAAATTCAATATAAAACGTAAGTATAGTTGCCTCAATCGAAATAGTGATGAACGTACCGCCTATCTAAGCGGTATTGTTGAGAGGCAAGGAGTGCAGAACGCAGAGCCGGATTTAAATATATTGTTCGCTCATTTACTTTTTATAATATTACACTTTCAATATCCCTCAAAGCACTGCTATAAATTGGTAACAAAACTTACTAGAATTATTTTCAAAAACACATTACCAAATAAAGAAATATAAAGTAATTATCGAATTAGGTAAATCTTCCCGACAGTATAAGCTCGACTGCGGTATCCGGTCTAACTGCGACCCTGAGTAAACAAGACAATCATAAGTTTGCGCCCACAGGCTACGTCAGATGAATGGCGGGTATCTGTAGTGAGAGAGAATCTCACTTAATGTAAAAGTGGAGTAAAGACGGGAGATCTACTTGCCTCCATATGGCGGCCTATTCATTCCTCGCCCTGCATAACGTCAGAACCCCGATCACTATTATGATTTTTTCAACTATAACACCTCATTCGCTTTCAGATTCACTATTGCTGTCTCCCGATACATCGAATATTTCTTCCAAGTCTTCTTCCTCTATTGCTTCATTTATGATATCGTTATCATCCTCTCTTTCATCTATTAAGATTTGATTTGGAATCATCTCCTGAAGAATTTCAGTAAGCGATTGAGGCAGCATTTTGTTTGCTGAACACCAAAGAGGTTCTCCATTTTCTTGCCATCCATAATCATTCCAAGGCTTTGGAATTTGTGAATACCTTCGTCGGCTAATCGCCAAATACGCGTCTGGTAAACACTCCTTTTAGTATGCTCGATAAGGCAAGCTCTTGGTGGTGGAATCGAAGAAACATCATCAATAGATAAAGACAAATCTTTGTAACTACGTTTCTGTCTAATGGCAATTAGGTGAAGCTCGTCCACGCTAGATTTCTTTGATCCATATATGGCACATGTAAACTCCTCTAATGATGAGACTAATTTATCATCAACGTTCGGATATATTTGGTATATTTGGGAGAAAGTAACATTTTTAGGGGTTTTGTCTTTTCTTTTCCTTTAAAGGCGCTGACTGAGTTGCATCCAGTAAATGAATGAAGGCCCAGTAATGCCGAGGTCCGTACTCTCCTGCTAATGCGGATATGCTAATAAGCCTTCTTTTATTGCCAAATCCGGTATTAAAGAGTAATTTACATTCAATTTTATTGAAATGAACCAGCGAATCCAAAATATGTAATTATCAACACTTTTAACCCTAACCTGTTCATAACCCATTGTTACCTTTTTCGAGATAAATGTCTGCAAATTATATTATTATTATTAATTTTTTCAGTTCATTTTATTTTTTGTAATGTTAATAATATAAAGTTATATTATACGCCTTACAATAATTGTCAAAGTTATTTCCTCTAAATTATTTACCGATATACGAATTTCCGTATTTTCTTAATTTTGGACTCACATTTCTGGAAAATGGTAACTCCTATCAAAATATTGTATAGGAACAAAATTGCAGAAAATTGTATGCACGTTGTTTTTTGTAAAAAGTTTTTGTCCATCTTTTTTAGTTTTTGTGTTAAGTGACAAAAACAACATTGGCAACAGTTTTTCTTAATATATGGCCGCCATTTTGAAAGTATAGCCAGTTCTTTTTTTGGGGACACGTCTAAAATTGGTCCTTAGGCTTTAATCTTTATGAAAAATATTGTCCCTAAGGATCGGGGGGGGGGGGCAGTACAGATAAGGTGGGCTCCCCGACTAATACTATTACTGTTTTTTCCTGTAAAATTCACATAAATGTAATTTACTAACGAACAAAATTTGGAAGTCCGCCGTGGCCGTACCATTTTTTAAAAGTTTTTGGAGTCGATTAAAAACTACCAGAAATAAGCATAATAGATGAGCGATTTTATTCAGCTATACGCTTAATCATCATGTCCATGACAAGAGAATAATAATTTCCTAGGTACCCACAATTTAAAATCCTGTATATTACGTTGTCTACAGAAATAATTATGCTATATAACTATTATTTAGTATATTCACATTCGTGTTGGAAACAATGCATAGGTTATCAATAATGATTATTTAACTTATTTATTATGTATCCATTGCATTAGATATGTCAACCCGCAACATCATATGTTCTATAAATTTTGTTATTAATGAGAATGGTAATTATCGTTTGCATCGTGTTCATTTAAATGCCTTATATTTATTAACAGTAACGTATCGTAACTATTAATTTACCTGGTAGCTTAATACCTACACTTTATTGTATCGATAATAACGTATTCTCATGCATATACAGGGTGTTTGGTACATCGATAGAAAGTTTTCACTGAGTAATAGTTGAGGTCGTTTGGAACCTATATGACCATATTTACTCGTATGCAAAGTCTCACCGTTTTTAAGATATCGGCATTTTTAAATATTTTTGCGAGATAGTTGAGTTGTTTAATACATGTTATTTTTTATAACACTAAATACTTCAGCTTTCTTAAATATTTTTTTTAAATATTCTTAGTATGCACTTTGTCGAAACAGTACAAAAAGAAATGCCGAAGTATTGGTATGAAAATTATGTAGGGCAATTTATGTGCTGAAATACATTAGTTCGATTTTTCTATTCTATTTTAAGCAAAATTTTCTCAAATGCGGCACTACTTCAAAAAATTCAAATAGCTTTAAACACTTCTCTATTGCATACTCTTTCCAATGGTATACCACGTTATGACAGAATTATAGTTCATTAAACTAAAAAAGAAACATATTTGTGGACAAGTACGTTTTTAATAAGGAAGGAATATTAAACAAAATCATAATAAATTCTTTCAGCCGCAAATCGCTGATATTATTTAGTAATGTTTAAAGACAAGTTTCTGTGTGTGAGATACTGAAATAAAAACAAACGTATTTACACGTACAATGAACAAGAAATTAAATAAACAAAGGGTAGATATCAGGCGACCAGACGCAAAAAATTATTTTCTGGATACCAGTGAGATATTTGAACGCTTGTGTCAAACGCTGTTTTATTTAATTGTTCATAGTATTGTCACATTTTTCTGCAATGGCATCTTTTCTAATGCCGAAATATGCCGATATTTTCTTTATGTATGGAATGGCCTACTAGTACGTCGGATGGCTGGCTCTAGCGTTCACTAACCCAATACCGAGGTATAACCAAATAAAACCTATTTCATTTTATTCAGCAGGTTTTTTTAAATAGGAAATCACGTTTGACGACACTCTCCATTGGTCGAGACTGAAGTTACAAGAAAAACACACAAAAAAATGAAAATAACAAAATTCAAATTCAACCACGAATAACTTTCAAACGAAAAAAGATAAAATTATATGTTTTTTTTAGTTTTATAGTACAAACGATTCTCTTTAATTTGATGTATAATTTATTACAAAAATAATAACTTTAACATTAGAAAATTGACGTTAAGTTAGATGGTACACAAATTGTCAATTTTTTTGAAAGCTCTAACTCGTTGTAACTCGCTTATGTATTGAGCTATTCGAATGTTTTTTTCACCAAAAACTGCCAAATTTCATAGACTTCATTTTGTCTCAATTAATGCTGGGTCTAGCTCTGTAAATAAAAGCGGTACAGCCTTTTAAACGCAACGAAGCGCACTACGGCAGCGGAGTCGTGAGGCTTCCCCTCTCGTTCTCGGTACAGCCCGCGTTCGCCATAAATCGCGCAATGCTTCCATCAGTGGCCGTAACAAAAGCTTTAGAATAATTTTCCTTTACTGTAAGATGATAAAATTAACAAATCAAATTGAATAATGTGATATTAGTTGTAATAATCCATTATATATGGTGTCGTACAACGCGGGAGGTGCGTTAATAAATGGAAAGTAATAGGTATCAGACAGAGATTAACTGATTTTCAGATACGTCATTGTTAAACTTATGCCAGCTAATAAAGTTTTTACTTTGCCTCGTATATTTTAATATTTTCCATTAAGTGTCAGAGGTAACCATATAATCAAAACAATTATTTGCCATGTTTTCACTAACTTGTAAAGGCTCTGAACGATTAGTTGGATTTTTGTACATAACTATATTTTTATTTTCATGTAAACTGGAAGGGTTAAAATCGGTTAAAATTGGATAGACGATCTAAATATGCTTGTGTAAATAGGCTGTTCTCTTTTTAAAATAATACTATTCCAAGTGGGATTTTTTCCATCTAGCACGTCTTCGTTTTGATCAAAATTATCGATGCTATGAATGTAATTGTTTTCTTCAGAACGTACTGGAAGAACTCCAGGTGGTATAAAAATGTCGTCACTAGTTTTTACTAATACGTGACTAGCTAAAGACGTTAAAAATGTCCGTATTTCATCGTAGGAATAACGTAGAAATAACCATAGCCAAAAGAATAAAGTTTTTTTCTTCTGACGGCACAATACACATATAGTAATATGTATAGGATTAAAAAATGGCCTAAGCTGATTGTTTTTTTTTTTCATATCAATTATTAATATAAATTGCATTACTATCGGAATAACGTTTAAATCAAATTTGTCTATCCTGACATATTTAGTATCCACGACATAAATGTTTATAACAAATCTGAAACTTCTTATTTACAGTTATGTTCATTGAGATTAGTAGTCGATTAGTAGTCGCGTTTTTTTTAACCCCGACCTCATAAGTTTGACGCATATGTTTGCGTGTTTGTTTGTTTGTCTGTCTGTCTGTCTGTGGCTTCATATCTCTTCAACGGGTGATCCGATTTTGATGTAGTTTTTTTTATTTGAAAGAGAATTTTGTCGAGATGGTTATAGCTCATATTAGATTTTGATGTTTGGTCGCCATCTTGAATTCGCCATGTTGAACTTCTCTAGCAATTGTTCGATTGCAGTAAAATTGAAAATGTGCAGACAATTATGGTAGCCGAACATGATTTAGGCCTCATTTTGATTCGGTCATATGAAACTGGTACGATTAGATACATTGCACATTGATCGGTGGCTTTTAAAAATTTTCAATTTTACATGTTATAGGTTTAAAATATTCAGCTGCAGCTTCACTTAAGATAGGCAATTTTATCAAGAATTGTCAATTCATTCTCATGAACCAAGTTTTCTTCCCCTGATTCAGCTGTGACTGACAACAAAAATCCTTTTAGCTTTATTATCACTTGAATGAACTGTTGTTGTATTTTCTTTGTGTTCTCAAAACACTTTGTTTGCTTAGATGTTTTTCTAATCTCTTTCTTATATTTCCGCTGCTATAATAATCTAATTTTTCTTCCGTCATTTCTTCAAATATATCATTAAGGCGTGTTTTTAGAAACGTTAAAGTTAAGAATTATTTTTTTGCAAAACAGCAAGATAAACCTCCCTAAATAAGATGTTTAACACTACTTTAAATTCATTTTTTCTTTCAGTTGTTTAGTTTGTATACATTTAATTTTTTTTTGCTAATATATTTTGAATAACAAATTTTATAATAATTTCCATCAGCCCAAATAAATCTGAATAAATGTGTAACCTGCCTTGTATTTCTGTATCACAATGCCACACTGCAGCTTTCTAGTTTCCGCACCCGTTCCTGTACAAATTGCTACTTAAAAATGTTCTTAATTTGTTGTTAATTTTTCTAGATTTTCCACAAATCAGACAATGACATTTTATTTTAAACTAATTTTTTTGTTCTTTATTATAAATAACTAAATGAAGGCTCACTTGCATTTTTTATCGCGTTACAAATATCACAGACAATACATATTGCCTCTGCTAATATTATTATTATTACAAAAAAATGTCCTACAAGAATAATGAAATCGGTATCGAAGAGTGTGCAAATAAAAATAAATAAAAAAATGTTTTTAATGAAATAGCATATTTTCTTTCATTTGCACAATTTATAATAGACTTGATGCCAGTAACAGTTGGTTTTTTATTATTAGATTTTTTCGCTGTTTTCAGCAGTTTCGCAAAACAAACATGTAGTTTTTCTCCACTGATAAAAATGAATCTACCCTATACATAAACTGTAATAGCCTAAATGTGAATAAAATAATATATACGCTTATTAATACTTATTCAGATACAATAATGAGGAGAGCAGCCGATACGTTTCTTAATGGGCCGAGAGAGTAGCGGGAGCGAGAGAGGAAGCCTCCCGTCTTCGTCGCCGTAGTGTGCTTCGTTGTGTTTAAAGGGCTGTAGCGCTTTTAGTTAAAAAATTAGATCTAGCATTAATCGAGACAAAATGAAGCCTATTAAATTTGGCAGTTTTTGTTGAAAGAAAAAATTGAATAGCTCATTATATAAGCGAGTTATTTTCAATACAAGTTCAGTGTGAATGTATGGGCAGCGGTAACTGGCAGAGCTTTCATTGGTCCGTATTATCTTTCAGACAATTTAAATGGAGACATTTATTTAGAGTTTTTGCAGAATAATTTACCATAATATCTCAGATGACATACCTCTAAATGTAAGAGACAGCTTGATATTTCAAAACGACGGATGTCCTGCACATTACCGAATTACTGCGAGGGAATTTTTAGACGAAACATTTCCTAATCGTTGGATTGGAGAAATGGGTTAATATTGTGGCCAGCGAGGTCTCCAGACTTGACGCTCGTTGATTTTCATGTCTGGGGTCGAATGAAAAACTAGCTTTTGAGATTGAAATAAACGACCGTGACCACCTTGTACGGAGAATTAATGAAGCAGGTGCCAAATTAAGGAAAGAATTGACCACTACCAACTACCCAAATACGAAAGAGCATACGAGAGAAGACACGTAAATGCGTTAGAAATGGAGGTTCTTATTTTGAAAACGAAATGAATTAATTATTAGTTTTAGTTGCATTTGGTTTAGTTAAAACTGGAAATAAAAGTAATAAAATGATCATTACTTGTTTATTTTTTTTCCTCATTAAAAATGTAATATCTGCAAATTTGTTTCCTTTTTAGTTTAATGAACTATAATTCTGTCATAACGTGGTATACCACTGGAAAGAGTATGCAATAGAGAAGTTTTTAAAACTATTGAATCTTTTGAAGTAGTGCCGTATTGGAGAAAATTTCGTTTAAAATAGAAGAGAAAAATCGAACCAATGTATTTCAGCACATAAATTGCCCTACATAATTTTCATACCAATACTTCGTCATTTCTTTTTGTACTGTTTCGACAAAGTGCATACTAAGAATATCTAAAAAAAATATTTGAGAAAGCTGAAGTATTTAGTGTTATAAAAAATAACATGTATTAGTAACAACTCAATTATTTCGCAAAAATATTTTAAAATGCCGATATCTCAAAAACGGTGAGACTTTGCATACGGGTAAATATGGTCAAATTGGTTCCAAACGACCCCAACTATTACCCAGTGAAAACTTTCTATCGATGTACCAAACACCCTGTAGAATGAACACATTCCCTCTTCTATATCGGGTGACACTCCTAACTTAGAGAAATGAAGTTTTCTTTGTAAATACAGACAGAAATGTTTTTCTCAAACTTAAAATTTCGACGTTTCATGTCCTCAGATCATTTCGTGAAGATTGTCATAGAGAAAAACACACCGTAAGTTAATTTCTCAAAAGGTACAGTGTGGTACAGAGTAGGGCTCGACCGATGGCAGAATTTTGTCGATGGGCCGATGTTTGAATTTTGAACTTAGACAATAGACATCAATCAAAAATAAAAATGTTTATTTATTGCACAAAAACAGAAACAAAGGTATACATTATAAAAAATTGAATTCCGGCGTCTTGAAAGCGTACCGACAATGTTGGCTCCAGTAGACCAGTTCACTTTACGAGTCGCCTGGCAATCTTCAAAGTGTACCGAGAAGGTCGGCTAGTTGGATGGATCGTCTATAGACCTCTTAACGCACACTTGATTCATTCTAAATCTAAACAATGAACATTTCATTCCCAACAGAGACTTTAGGTAAGCAACCCGTAAGAAAATCCATCGGCACCATCGGCCTTATATTTTGCAGATGGCCGATGCCGATGGGTGAAATTTTGTACCATAGGCGCCGATGTCGATCCATCGGTCGAGCCCTAGTACAAAGTGCCAACCACATTAGATATTGATATATGGACCAGTTGTAATATATCTGCAATACTACCTATTGGTCAACTTTCTTAAGAGGCAGTTCACAAAGATGTAAAAATCTATTATTATCGTTGGAACTTTTCACGAAAAACTTCCAAGACCAAACACACACTGCAAAACGCCTCTAACAGAATTTTTCTGATCTCTGACTAATATCAAGAGTTCGTCCACTACCCAAGAGAGAAAAGCCAAACCACTTTGCGTGGAGATTTTAGATATCTTTTACCAGAAGTCGAGCAATCTTTCACACACAACGTGAATCTGCAGTAAGGATACAAGAGAATCTTTAAAGAAACTGGAAATATATTTCAGTGATAGAAACGATTTAGAATTCTATTAGATAAAAACCGCTGCCCAAGGAATCACTACTTCCACATCCAGATTCTCTATCCAAGTCACTCACAACGAAAAAACTTTGTATGTGAAAATAATTGTTTATGGAACTTTAATAATATAATATTTGAAATCCTCTACCCCAAAACCCCATAAAACGATACCCCACATCGGTAGTGGGGTGGGGGTGGTGATAGGGGGGTGGTAGTGGGGGGGTGGATGAAGTAAAAAAATATTTTGAGGTTTCTGGTTCCTGTACATGCACTAAATCACGTTCTTTTTTTCATCCCCTTTAATAAGGAGGTGGGGGTGGTAATGGAGGTGGCTAATGCCAAAAATTTTTTTGAGACCTCAGCTTCTCTTGTATATACTAAATACCAATTTCATGGACTCTTACCTGCTTGATTTACCCATTTACCCCCCAACCCTTCGACGGTACAAGATGAAAATATAATCTAGTTCTAGATCTCGTTAAAGTACATATGTGTACCAAATTTCAAGTCAATATCTCAAACGGTTCCAGAGTAAACGTGCGCACAAAAAAAAGTTACAGACAGACCGACAGACAGAATTTTTTTTTTCGCTCAAACTTAAAATCTCGACGTTTCATGACATTTTAAGCCTATCTGGACAATAAACATTTTTAAAATTTTTTTTGTCGTTACTATACTTCCACTGGACGTGGAAGTAATAAACAACTTTTGTTTCTATCATTTTCTTATTTGGTCTCACTGTTTGCGAGTAATTAAGCATTATACGTGGAAGTAGCACATCTGTGTTTAAATTTATGATGGATGGAAGAAAACAGACACTAATCAATGTATGGGATCAGCACAAATTTTGAATACTTTTCCATACCTACAAATTTTTTTTTTCCCAGTTACAGAGATGTGCTACTTCCACGCTCAATGCTTAATTACTCGCAAACAGTGAGACCAAATAAAAAAATGATAGAAACAAAAGTTGTTTATTTTTTAGAGCAGAATATGAATCTGTAAAAAACGGAGGTCCGCATTTAGAAAACTAAAGTTGACCTTGAAGTCCTCCACCACACTTTAAAAAAATATAGCCATTAGATCCCACTTTTCAAATGATGTAATAAAGCCAGTTTATACCTTAATATTACGCTAACTAAAAGATTTCAAGCTTAATATAAACCACCATCTCACTCAACTCACCTCTGTTCAGGGGGTGAGAAAATCGTTTATTACTAGGCAACACTAAATGTTGGCGAAAAAAGTGAATACAGCCAATAGTCTAGGCCCTCATGTGAAGAGAAAGATACGCTACGCATCACACTTACCACAAAATAATAATATTAATATTTTTCAACCCCTTTCAGGGAGAGAAAAATTTATAATTTTCTATAAAACAGGATCTCTTGAGGAAAAAAATGTAGGCAGACAAAAGCCTAGGCCGCCAAATGGAGGGAAAGGTGTATGTGCATGAGTATATACCGTACATATTATATCTTTCCACTATTTTCAGCCATTATGAGGGGGTGAAAACATCACTTAGATCTATGCAATAGGAGTTATTGACCAAAAAATTAATATACAGCCAAAATATCAATGTCAATATCATGTAATTTAATGCTTCGTTACTATTAGTTAGAAGCGTAATTGTTTGGATTGATTCTCCAACGATGAACGTTTTAAAGTATTTTTCCTAAGTAGTATATTAGCGTGACCAGATTAAGGTACCAATTATACAGAAAGTAGATAATTTCAAATTACATAAAAAAGTGTGAATGACTGAATTTAAATAAATGATTTAAGTACTTTCAATATATTTTTTCGCTCTAAAACACTAGAAATCTTATCGTGTAATTCAATATTTCGCCAGTGTTAGCTAGAAGAGTAGTTGTTTTGATTGGTTCTCCAAAAATGAGTGTTTTAAAGTATTTACCTAACTAATATTTTAGTTAGGGGAACAATATACCTACAGAAAGTAGGTGATTTCATAATAATTAAAAAGTGTGTAAGATGTGATTTACTTAATACCTAAATAATAGTTTCTAATCATGATGAAAGAAAATAAATAAAAACCAATTAATTGTAATACTTTATAAAGTTCTTCAATACATATACAGTGTGTCCCAGGATAGATGTAACAAGAGGTGTAATGAACCAAAAATTTTGGAATGGTATTTGGGGATTGAGTCCTGCTTGTTGTAAAACTAAATTTACCAAAAATGACTTGATTTGGTGTTCTACAGGGTGTTTTATAAGCAAAGTTGTAAAAATCACCACTAATAAAGTACCTTTATTTTTCAAAATATGAAAGAATGCAATTTTATACCTGGGGGTGGCTACCAAAGTTCAGGAATATAAAATTATTTTTTTGAAACTTCCCATTTTTTCAATAAATTAGTATTTTATTTTGAACCGTTCAATTAAAACTGTATAGAAATTATTTTTTCTGAATTAATATTTAAAGTTATGTAGAAGCTAAAAGTAGGCTATGAGAAAAGCAGAGGAAACACATTTACCATTTATTATTGACATATCTGTCAAACGTAGTCAATATTATCCTTAATTTCTGTTTCAAATTAACGAACCAAGCATAAAAAACCGCTGCCCAAGGAATCACTACTTCCACATCCAGATTCTCTATCCAAGTCACTCACAACGAAAAAACTTTGTATGTGAAAATAATTGTTTATGGAACTTAAATAATATAATATTTGAAATCCTCTACCCCAAAAACCCATAAAACGATACCCCACATCGGTAGTGGGGTGGGGGTGGTGATAGGGGGGTGGTAGTGGGGGGTGGATGAAGTAAAAAAATATTTTGACGTTTCTGGTTCCTGTACATGCACTAAATCACATTTTTTTTTCATCCCCTTTAATAAGGAGGTGGGGGTGGTAATGGGGGTGGCTAATGCCAAAAATTTTTTTGAGACCTCAGATTCTCTTGTATATACTAAATACCAATTTCATGGACTCTTACCTGCTTGATTTACCCATTTACCCCAAATTTACCCCAATTTACCCCCCAACCCAAAAAATTTTTTTGAGACCTCAGATTCTCTTGTATATACTAAATACCAATTTCATGGACTCTTACCTGCTTGATTTACCCATTTACCCCAAATTTACCCCAATTTACCCCCCAACCCTTCGACGGAACAAGATGAAAATATAATCTAGTTCTAGATCTTGTTAAAGTACATATGTGTACCAAATTTCAAGTCAATATCTCAAACGGTTCCAGAGTAAACGTGCGCACAAAAAAAGTTACAGACAGACAGACAGACAGACAGACAGAAATTTTTTTTCGCTCAAACTTAAAATCTCGACGTTTCATGACATTTTAAGCCTATTTGGACAATAAAAATTTTTTTGTCGTTACTATACTTCCACTGGACGTGGAAGTAAAACTTAGTTACTTTACACTCTTTACAGTTAATTTAAATAATAAAACATTAGTTGTGAACTTTGTTTTACTAATTAAATAAAAAATATTCCGATGCAATATTTTTCAGAAATTATTTATAATAAAATATTAGCCATTTTTCATCCGTCGCGTCGTCGTTTCATCCGTCGCGTCCTCTTCTTCAAAGTTCAACCTACTGTGCCACCGTTGTCTATGAAAATAAAGATTATATTATTATACTCTTCGCAAAAACGAAGAGTATATTGTATTTGATCGGCACATTTCTAAATCAGTAAATATCGCTCGTAGAGAAAAAAATTTTATATCGTTATGTTAGTGAACGAATTCTGATCAACTTTCAAAATGTCCGTCCGTCCGTCACGTTTCTTGTAAGCACGATAACTCATGAAAGAAAAATCCGATTGTATTGAAATTTGGAGAGTAACTTAGTGTTAGCTGGAGGAAGAACCCTATTGTTTGGTAAATAAAAAAGTTATTAGTAATTTAAAATCTAAAAAAATATTTTTTACATTTTTTATGGTTTGTAATAAATAGAAACCTTGCGAAATGTTATTTCCTATCACTATTTCTTTTTTTAATACATTTTACTAATGTGTGTTTCCTAATAATCACAATAAATTTTCTAATGGTATATATTACACTCATTAACAATTTTAGCAATAAGAAATGGTGATGTAGCGGCAAGAGTTTCTTGTCTGGCTGGCTCCGGGCCGGACTCTGGAATGACGCATTATTGTATGTGAATATTAATAAATGCTTGTTGTTGTCTCGCAATCCAAGGGTCCCGGGTTCGATCCCTCACATCGTGATTTTTTTTTCATATTTTTTTTTCACAACAAAGTTGGTATCACAAAATTTAGAATGTCCAAAAACTAATATTATTTACAAGAAAAATGCGAAGAGTATCCTATAGAATGTGTAACAATTATATAAAAAGCTCAGTAAAGAGTATAATGCTTCCACTAGTTCTAATTTGCAAAAGGTGTAAAAACTTATTAACTGCAAATATCTTTTTACTTATATAAAAGGCATTTCTCCGAGCATTTCTCACATAAAGACAGGATAAGCATGTGTTAGTTGCCCTCGCACCAATCGGGTCGAGATTTTGTGCACAAGTTGATAGCAGTGTTAGATGAAATTTCCCAAAATATTATTTTTGGAAAACCATTTTTACGGGAGTTATGGGACGGGGGTAAAAAGAAAAATGGAATTTTTTTTCTCTCAAGAACGGAGCAACAGAATGGTCTTCGCAAAATCTCCATTCGTTCAGCGGTTTACAAGAGCAAGGGAGGTGTGATGAAAGTATTTTTGAAGGCCGAGGAGCAGGTCACAGACATCTACAAAGTCTTCTCTGATCCCTCACCAACACAGGACATGGTAGCTGATGTAGGAGAGCAGCTTCTTTTGGCATTGTACCAGGGTCCACAAGGAGCAGACCTGAACCGGGTACGATACCAGGCCTTTGTTAAAGCATCGACAAAGCCAAAGCCTGATTTTGCGGCACTTCCACCCACCAGAGGGGCTGCTCGCCAACACTTCCTTAGAGTTCATTTGCAGGTTTGTATCAATATATGCTTGTTTACATTAACTTATGTTTTGTATTGTGCTTAGACAAGATTGTGTCACATTTTTTTAAACTAAAAAGGACGAATTATTGTTTGCAGATTCAGCAATGGCTATATGAAGATCAGCAGCAGGAGCCAACTGTTTGGGGATGGATGAGGGGATCGGATGGCTTCCTTACCCCCGTCTCAAGCACGGATCCAGTTGCGCCAGAATCCGTCCTAAATAACATATTTTGCGGGTGCACAACTGGTTGGGGGGGGGGCGTTGCGGGGGGCCGCAAAGCAGGCATACCCTCCTCGCTTGTGTGCAGCAGTTGCCGCGCTTCGTGTGCCAACGGCCGTCCACTCGTCAGCATCAACGGCGACGACGACGATGATGATCTTGACGACGAACTCGACCAATTACTTAATATGGCCTTGTAAATCCTTCTATTATAAAATTTTCTGCTTGTTAAGCATTACCTCGCATTTTCAAACTCACGTACACCCTGAACTACTGCCCCTAGCGAAAAAATGGACAGGATCTTTTTTGTAGACAATTTAATTTACTTTCATTTTGTATAGGATGACCTTTTCGCTAGGAGCTTAGTTTTCGAGATAATAACGAAAAACCTACAAACCGACCCTTCCCCCCCCCGCCTAACGCATGAGGCCCACGGCTGGGGACTTTTGGTATGTTACTCCTAAGGGTCAACCCTACAACTTAAAACAATAATCCGTTGAGCACTATTTATTTCCGAATTGGGGGATTTTTCAGTCTTCGTTTCCTGTACTATTTGGTAAGTACCGGAAGTGAAATACTGAAATACCTATTCTATTAATTATACAAACTGTTATTATTAGCGACTGTTCTCTGTGTACATATTTATAATCTGGTGCAGAAGCAAAAAGTGTGTGGTTAAGCCACGAAATTATCACCTGAGTTTCAGGGGCGACTTGACACTTATTAATGACGTTTTTTTCATAGCTTCACCCTGAAATCCGTCTATATAAGCGAATCGCCCTTTTTACTTCTTTTTAGGTAACGAATTAGAGTGCTGCAAACATATCACTGAATAGGAAAAGTAAGTAGGAGGACATCAGCAAATGGCACTTTCGAAGATCACCGTTGGACAAACGACATGAGAAGCAACCGCCATACTATACAAGGTATTTACAAATCTATGGTACTAAATTAAATAGGTAATAGTAATAGTTCATTAATAAATTTATCGATTCTTCAAAAATCACCCTAATAAATGTTCAATATTTACTGAGATATTAGTTATTGTAATACATCCACGTGGTGGGTAAGTAACGGTAAAAAAAATAATTAACTTAGAATGCCATGAAACGTAGGATTTTAGGTTTGAGCAAAAAAAAATCCGTCTGTCGGTCTGTCTAACTTTTTTTTGTGCGCACGATTACTCTGGAACGGTTTATGATATTGATTCCCTGAAATTTGGTATATAACGAGATCTGGAACTAGATTATAATTTTGATCTTACTTCGTTGAAGGGTTGGGGGCAAATGGAGGTAAATAGGTAAAGAAAGCAAGAGTCCATAAAATTAGGATTTCGTGTATGTACGAAAAGTCAAGGCCTCGAAATATTTTTGGCCACCCCCACCTCATTATTAGAGGTGAAAAAAGTAATATTGCGATTTAGCGTGTGTACAAGAACTAAAGGCCTTAACACTTTTTTTTGGCATCAGCTATCTCCATTGGAAAATAATTTTTTAGTGGGGTGTTTCTCTACTAACGGGAAATCTGCCCATACAAGTTTGTCCCAGGACTTTTTTTTAATTAATAGAGGTTAACACTACTTTAATATAAGGGTACAGTCTAACTGTTCCTCTATTATGAAGGGCCAGTCAAGTTATCCAGCAGTATTTATTTTATTTACGTTTTACTAAAATATGTTTCCAAGGTACTGAGACCCTTGCCCATTGAATTGACTATGTGGAACAAAAATTAAAGAAATATAGTAGATTATTATATTTAAAGTTTTCTATTATTCTCAAGAGTAACATAAATTAACAAAACTCTTTTGAAACAAAAATTAAAATTCTCAAAAAAGAAAACAATTCTAAATCAAAAAGAAACTGAAAATCAACTTCTACACTTAAAATCTAATATCTGGTTCTTAAGAATATAAGAATATCTTCAGAATATCAATTTCTACGTCGATTTTTATATTAATTATTCTAAAAACTAGGTAATTATTAATTTATTATTATTTTTGGCAGGGGGCTGACGACAGGGTACTGACAAATTCATTAAGAATCGATCGTTATTAAAAAAGTTACAATAATTACGCAATCCACTAGTGGCAATAGTAGTATATTTTTATTTATAACATGTATAATAACTGAACAATAATTCAAATCGAGAAAATTAAACCCAAAAAAGCTTACCAGAGAACTGATTTACTGAGTGGTCCAGACACATCTGCTTAGTATCAAAGACCGATTCAATATTAAACAAAATAGCGCCAAAACGTCATGTTTCATTTGTACAAACTTCATGTTGGATGCGTTCCGTTTAGCATAAGTACGTGGTTAATCCAGACGTAGATTCGCTTCCAATAGATTTTTAAATGTGGCTGGGGACTGACGTCAAAAAGTGTAGGACAATGTTTTATGCAGTATTTTGAGATGATAATCTTCAAAAAAGATCATATAATAATGTACATTGCCAACAACCATTATCATAAAATAGTTTGAGTAATAATAATAATGAATAAAAAAAAACATAATATTTACATATTAACAGTTGGTATCTTTGATTTCAGGTTTGGGACACACCAGGGTACTGACAATTTAACTCTATTTCCTTAAAATTTGAAAATTTCGGCAATTTGTATTTATACCTTAGAATATAGGGTCGACATAACTAATCATTTACTTTAATTTTAATGAAAAAAATATTAGTATTTTGTATTTTTTGACATTTAATTTCCTCCGGACACAAATTTTCCCATTAGTAGAGAAACGCCCAGTGTAAAACATACGTTGCAACGTATCACACTAAAATTTGTTATTTTATGACATTTATTGAGGATTTCAAGAGCTAAAAAAACCGAACATGTTGCCCTTAAAAATGCTACGGAGCATAATTTCGTATTTTATTTAATAGAATCAAAATAGGGACTTTTATTTACGTAGTGAAGATGACAATGAATCGAATTTACTTCGGAATTGACATTTACCAGGTATCTAAATGATAAGGGTATTATCGACTGTGATGGTCAAGCATTCTTTAGATATTAGATAGTTATTTAGATAGTTGGTAACAGGTCTGGAACATGAATGGCATGATTAAACGACTGTGAAGAACAACTGTTAACTTAATTCGTTTAAAAATAACTGCTTGAGAATAGTGGGAGGTAATTCCACAAGATTCTATTAAAAATCTAATAATAGTATTAATATTTATATGTAGTTAATAGAATAACCGACATAGCCTGTCCTGGTGGTATTAATAAATATTTTTATTTCATTTCATTTGATGTGATTGTCTTGCTTTAAAATGATATGAATTCTAATCGAATATACTATTATAAATTATACACTTATTTAAAAAAAAAATAAAAGTGTTTTAACCGCTTTGTATGTCAGCTCAATGACCCTCTTACGTTTAGGATATCTAGATTTGTTTGAGAATGGAGACGGGGCTCTCAGTTTATGATGGAATCCGAACCACTTCTTGGGAGAAAATTTACTATGAAAATGTTTTTCGATGTGTGGGGCTCGAACCCACTTCGTAAGGTACGCTCAGAGTGCAAGCTGGACGCGCTAACCGAGTTACCGACCAATCTCTTAGCAAGGTTTTTAGTATTATTAAGGAAGCGGGGCTAGAGAAGTAGTCGAGTTGTTTTTGATTCATTGGAAGTTAAAGCAGTAGCGTAGCCGACGGGGGGGTCCGGCTTTTTGAAAACCCCATATAAGTATTAATGGTATTAAAAAAGTACAGGTCACCATTATTAACGGATCCACTTGATACTCGTTTCGTCATAACAGAACCCTATTGAATTTCATAATGATCCGTTGAGTAGTAATTATTATAAATATTTATCTAATATCGTTACGATTTTTGGTAGCATTTCTCGGCGTCTCCTAGTAATTATCTTTTCGTTTAACTCGCTCTAACGAAACAATTGGAATCTGTCTCCAATTTTTATCGTGTTATCATATTTGTTAACAAAATATGGTAATGTGAATGTAAAATTTTAATAGGCATAGATTTTTTTTTGTCGATAAAATTTAAGAATTTGCAGGAGTAAATATAACAAGCAGGAAGCTTTTCTATCTTTCGAAATAGATACTAGATAGAGAATAACTCGGAGAATAAATAAAGATAAATGATACAAATTTTTTATTGGAAACTTTTTTCTAGGATTAATACTCGGATTAATAGTTTTCGAGAAAAATGCATTTGAAAATACAGATGAATGTCGTTGAAATATAAAGATATTGAAAGCAGTCTTAATTTAATAGAAAATATTTCTTTTCTAAAATTAAATGCTGAAACACCATATCACAGCGCTATCTACAAATAAACTTTTCTAAACCATTTTTTTGCCAAAATAAACGACAAGAGCGGGAGGCACGTGCCCCCCCGATAAGTTACTAGGACCAAGCAAATGCGCAAGCGCTAAGACCATTGATATGATAGTTTATAAAAAACTCCCAGTCTTAACTTAGCCTATCTTAGTATCAATTTTTTCCCTAAAACATATATCTTGTCTTAATATTTTTGACGGGTTTATAAACACTGGTCTGTGTCCTAAGTTGGTTGTAACATAGATACATGGATTTTTCACGTCAATGGGACCAAGCAAATGCGCAAGCGCTAAGACCATATTGATATGAAACTCATCCGAAGAATGATATATTTAACCTAAAATTTTTAGGTTAATTTTTCTTAGAGGCTAATACACAGAATAGATATAAATCAGAATATAATCTCCAATTGGGGTGAAAAGTTTGTGTATCTACGTATGTTACGACCAACTTAGCACAAAGACCAGTGTTTATAAACCCGTCAAAAATATTAATATTATATGTTTCGGGAAAAAATAAGACTAAGATAGGCGAAGTTAGGACTGGGACTTTTTTTATAAACTCACCATAAGTCTTAATTTCTTCCCTAAAACATATCTTATGTGCTAACATTTTTGACGGGTTTATAAATACTGGTCTTAGTGGTCATTGTCTTAAGTTGGTATGCGAACTTTTCACGCCAATTGAAAATTGTATTCTGATTTATATCTATTCTGTGGTATTAGGAAAACCGCTGCCCAAGGAATCACTACTTCCACATCCAGATTTTCTATCCAAGTCTCTCACAACGAAAAAAATTTGTATGTCGAAATAATTGTTTATGTAACTTTAATAGTATATTTGAAATCCTCTACCCCAAAAACCCATAAAACGATACCCCACATCGGTAGTGGGGTGGGGGTGGTGATAGGGGGGGTGGATGAAGTAAAAAAAGATTTTTAAGTTTTTGGTTATTGTACACAGTGCACACACTAAATCATAATCTTTTCTCATTCCCTTTAATAATGGGGTGGGGGTGGTAAAGGGGGTGGCTAATGTCAAAAATGTTTTTGAGACCTTAGCTCCTCTTGTATATACTAAATACCAATTTTATGGACTCTTACCTACTTCTTTACCTATTTACCCCCCAACCTATCGACGGAATAAGATGAAATTATAATCTAGTTCCAGATCTCGTTAAAATACATGCTTGTACCAAATTTCAAGTCAATATCTTAAACGGTTCCAGAGTAAACCTGCGCACAAAAAAAAGTTACAGACACACAGACAGGCAGGCAGGCAGGCAGACAGGCAGACAGAGATCGACCGATCGACCCGCAGACAGACAGACAGACAGACAGAATTTTTTTCACTCAAACTTAAAATGTCGACGTTTTAAAATTTTTTTTTGTCGCTACTATATTTCCACTGGACGTGGAAGTAAAATTAACCTAAAGATTGTTAAGTTAAATATATATTTTTCGTATGAGTTTCATATCAACCTTCTTAGCGCATGCGTATTGCTTGGTCTTAGTCCGTTCTAGTCCGTGCCTAAAAGTTAAAAGTTAGTAACTTTCAAGGTCGGTTCTTAAGATAAGTTAGGACCAAGACATGATTACTTTAGAATACGGGTCACCAGTGGCGGATCTAGGGGGGGGGGGGGAGCAGGTGCACGTGCCCCAGCCACCTCCCCTCTCGTTTATTTTGGGAAAAAGAAATGGTTTAGAAAAGTTCATTTGTAGTAGTGCTGCCATATGGTGTTTCAGCATTTAACTTTAGAAAATAAATGTATTCTATTAAGAGTACTTTTACTATTTCTGTGTTTCAACGACATTCTGCAATTATTTTATATGGACGTGAAATACTCTGTATACAAACTAACCACAGGTTCAAGGAATACTTAGATGCTTGTATATTGTATAACAATTAAATTGTAAAAGTTTGTTATCAGTTGGTAAATTACCTACTTCCACATCCAGTGGAAGTTGTACCTATGTAGTAACGCAAAAAAATTGAAAATTTTTATTGTTCAAATAGGCTTAAAATGTCATGAAACGTCGAGACTTGAAATTTGGTACACGTATGTATTTTAACGAGATCTGGAACTAGATTATATTTTGATCTTGTTCCGTTGAAGGGTTGGGAGGTAAATTGGGGTAAATAGCAAGTAAGAGTCCATAAAATTGGTATTTAGTATACCGGGTGCCACAGAATGTGGCTCCCCCCTGTATTTCCTTTATTTTTTAACTTATCCATTTTAAATTTGGGGTGCGTAAACTACCTGTAACAATGGATTTTTGGACACAAAAATGGTACGAGACCATTTCCGGTTTACCCGGAAATGATCGCAACTTTCGATTTTTAAATGGAACACCCTGTATATTTTTACATATTTGGTTTTAAGACAATATACTGAGTATACAATGAGATTTTTGCGAGTTTTTGAGTCAATGTTCAGTTTTTTAAATCATTTTGAGTCATTCGCCTAGAGTGCTTTGGGCAATCAAAATTTGTTCTACGGCAGGTAAAGTCTAAGGGAAAAATATAATTTTTCGTTTAATTTCATTAATAACTATTTACGAAGCCTATAAAAATGAACAAATCACATTTTTATCGAAACCATTTTTTTTAAAGGGGAAGGTGGTGGCTTATACTGTTCAATAAATTATAGATCTTTTTCTAAATTCATTGATATCCATTTCAAATCTATGCTATTTGTTTTTCTATTTTATTGAATTTATTTAAAAATAAAAAATCACTTTCGATATAATTTTTCTTGAACTTCAACGTAGTTGTCTTTGCAAAAATCATATTTCTAATAATGAAATGTGAATAACTACCGTTTGTGAATAATAAATAGCCTTAAGTAATAAAAGTAGGTATATTAATTTACCAAAACCGCAATTATAAAATAATTCGTTACTTAAAATAATTTTTGTCGGACTAGCGATACATACCAATTTTTTTGTAGGACACTATTTTATTTGGGCAGAGAATGCACTAACCTATCATGTGTTATCATTGTCCTACAGTTGCTAAGGAAAAAAGTGTTACCGTGGAACTGACAATTTCCGAGCGTAGGACTGGAAAAACATACCATTCGATTTGTAGGACAATGTGGCTATTTCATTTTAAAAACATTTATTAAGCAATAAAAAAATCAGCTGGTTACTAATCATTTTTTTTGACCTCGTTATTTGGACATGTTGGTGGGGGACTTTTCGATCAAACCATCGATTTTGTAGGACGAACGTTTTTTCGTGTTTTTTATCAAATTATCTCAAGATTCAACTAAAAAACTAACTGTTACTAATAAAATTTGAACAATCACCCAATCGACATATATACACCCAAGCGTAGTTATTAGCTACCACTACCGAGAATTTTCGCAGAGAGAAAAGTTGGGCGTCTTATCAAAACGAAGCTACTCACGAAAATTCAGTCTGTTACTAATCATTAAAAAAAAAGGCGCTGTACTGTGGACTATAATGTTTATGTATTAAAACCAGTAAAAATATAGTTTGTGGAGGAGTATTGTATACAACTGTGGAAGCATAACAGTATATTTTTGTACTAAAAAAAATATGTAAACATTTCTACGTAATTATTTACGGTACACAAATTCAGTCTGAGGTTGGGTAGGTATTTACGACCAAAAAGTCAATAATACATAGGCAGAATAATACGACAATCAACTTTAAATAGTACCTGCGGCTGGTTTTTATATTACCTACAGAAATTTTAGGAAAACTTACCTTGGTCTATTAATCTAGCGGCATTTGGAAGTTTGTTTTGGTCGATCGATATCTTCTCCGCTAAAAGCTCTCTTACATATTCCCCGGCTTTTTGCTTTACAGAATTAGATTCCTCATTTTCGTCGTCATCAATAATTTCTGTGACTTTATCTGGGATATTCTTTCTTTTGAAGTTATCCGTGTAACTTGTATAATCACCATTGGAATCGTATTTGTTATCAGCCATTATTTTATACACTTTAACCACAGCACCACACTTCAACACAACAATGGCGACAACCCACAACTAAAAATTATAATGCAGTGCGCACGCGTTAATGCCGTCCTTTTCGGTGGCGATGGAAGAACTACATAGTTCGCGAGATAATTGATAGATGTCACAATGTATTTAATATTCAGGAAAATAAATTATATGATTTTGAACTTAAGAAAGAATTAGCGGGGCGGATCTGGTTTTGAAATGAAACCAACTTTTTTTAATTTTTTTTTTTGATAATTCGGTTACACGCGTTCTCTTTGATCATGTTATCAACTTAGTTCAGCTTAATCACACGGGGTGGCGGAGGAATTCGCATTTAAAATTAAAATTCGCAAAAACGCGTTTTTGTACGATAACTTTGTTATTATTGCCTGACGAAAAAAAAAAGTAAAATTAAAAATTGAAGATCTCGCGGAAGCGCATAATCTGGTAATTTTTTCAAATCGGACGGTAACTTTTCGTGAAATTTTTTTTTGAAAATACTCGTTTTTTTGCCCTAACACTAGTACACAAAAAAGTAATTCCTTAATTTTTTTACGAAAAAAAGAAGTTAGGGGGATGAAATTTTTTTGAGTTAGGTGAAATAGATAAGAATTGATGGAGCCGGAGGATTGGGGTGGTGGGCCAATTAGGGGAGGTGAGGAAGGTAGGGAAAGGAAAATTATTCAACCCCCTCGAACTTTTTTCCCTGTCTTGCGATTTTCAAAAACCAAAATGGAATTTGTTCGTTATTACTTCTAATATTTGACTGAATAATTTTTTTTTCAAATAAACAAACTTGTGGGAGGGGAAAAATCTTTTGCATTTTTTTTAAATGCGTTTTTGAGTATGAAGGAAAGGGCTCAGAAGAGAAATTTTTTTACAGGTAAGTGAGATTTTTTTTGTCTTTAATTAAAAAAAAAAAAATTATCGCAATCCAAGCAATAGAAAGGGAGAGAGGGGCTGGGCCGATTTTGTGACTAGGCCTCATAGGCCCGGGCCTAGGGGCGCCGCTTTGTGGGGGGCGCCATTGTCTTAGGTCTTAGTGATTAGTGCGTCTAAACATGAAAACATTTTTCGGATTAAAAAAGTTTTTCTTGGATTTCTCCCCCCCGTTCTTCAAAAATTTATTCAGACCAAAAAAGTTTTTCTTGGATTCCCTCCCCCTCTTTTCAAAATTTTTTTCGGACAAAAAAAGTTTTTGTCCCTTGCCCATAAATTAATAGCAAGCGGGAGGGGGGCGCAAAATTGACCCGAGCCTAGGGGCAATTTATATCTAAAATCGGCACTGGAGAGGGGGCATAATGCGTTTGCGGGAATAAAGGATAGGGACTTCGGAGCTTAATATTCTTATACATAAATCTTTTTTCCATCTTAATATTTTATCAGTCTATCCTCCATCAAATATTAAACTTATAAAAAATAATTATTTAACACCGTCACGAGTTTTCGCAGCGCATTTCGTTTTAGGTGTGGATTGGATATATATAACAATTATTTTTCCGTCTAACTCGCTCTAACTCAAAAACGGCACAATGGATTACTCTCAAATTTTTATCGTGTTATCACTATATATTTGTTAACATAATGTGTTAATATGTAGGTCAAATTTTAATAAGTGTAGAAAGCATTATTTTTTTTTTAAGGCTTTGTCGAAAATTCGCATTCTCAAATGTAACATGCGGGAAACTTTTTTAGCTTTCGAAATAGATACCAAGTGTGCCGAGAAGTATCGAAGATAAAAGATGGACGTAACTTTTTTATCTGAAACTTTTTTTTCTAGAATTAGCAGTTTTTGAAAAAACTGCAAATGAGTGATTGTTGGCCAGGTACTGCAATTAATTGCAGTCATGGTAATTGAAATACGAAATATTATAGACATTTATATGTATTTGAAAAGTATTTTTTATGTAAATTCTCTATACGAGACCTATCAGTATTTGTAAGTTCTTACGCTCGTTTCACACTATACGGTTTTGATCGTACGGTAAAGAACCGTACGGCTTTTTGTCGTGACATTGTTGTTTTCACATTGCACGGTTTTTTGCCGTTGTAAGCTCAACATTTTCATTTCATTTGTAATAATAAGACAATTATACGACAATTTCATGTTCTGATTTTTTGTTTTTTAATAAGTATTAAATATACTTACCAAACGCATTTTTATTTTGTCTTCCATCGAATCAAAATCTTGTTTCAGTTCTAAGCAAACTTCCAGGCTTTCTTGTGGCAATTCGATCTTTATAAACATTCAAAGTTTTGTCCCATAGTACAGTCCTACTTTGAACCAAGGCTATCAAAACTTCCGCATCAATTTCATCCATTTCCCAAAAGTTAATAATTAATAATTCAACAAAACAATGTAGCTGCCGTACGGCTCAAAACCGTTGAATGTGAAAGTACGCATTTAGTTATGTAGACCACTGAGTCAAAGGTGCCGTACGGCAACCGTCGAATCCAGTGGCAAAGGACGGCTGCTGCACGGCATGGCACCGGCGTTTTGCCGTCATCGTATAATGTGAAAGGTCCCATGCTTTTCTTCACTCCACTAAAAGAATGCGGCCGTACGGCTTTTTACCGTACGATCAAAACCGTGTAGTGTGAAAAGAGCGTATATGGTATGGTATTTGAAATACGAAGATTTTATAGGTAGAGATGTGTGCATTTGAAATGTATTTTTAATTCTCGGTACGAAACCTGTTAGTATTTTAAAAGTGTTTTGAATCTAAATTCCTTTTCAGCACTTGCACGTTTTAATAGGAAACACGAAGTTTTTATAAGCTTCTATGAGGAAGTTAGTATGTAATGAGGTTTTAATGTAAATTCCCTGAGTGAAGTCTATCAATATATTTATAAGTATTTATGGTAATTAAATTGCGAAGTTTTATAGTTTTTTATATGTACATGAAAGATATTGATGTAAATTCTCAGTACGATTTCCATAAATATTTATAAGTTTTTATGGTGTTTGAATTTGAAATACCTACGAAAATTTTATATGTAGATTCTGATGTGTCTATTTAAAATGGGTTTTAGTGTAAATTCCTCGCTTGAGGTATATTATAAGGCTTTTATGCTTTTATGGGAATAGAAAGGTTTTCTAAAATACAATGTGCATATACTTACAATGGATTTTAATGTAATTTATTTGAAATCTATTGTATTAGTAAGTTTAGTTTAGGATGTGTTGTAAGTGTATGGTAAATAGGAAGTCTGTAAATTAAATTCATTAAAATACCTTTCAATAAAAGGTTTCAAAAAGCCCTCGGATTTTTCAGTTCTTGTTTATAGAAGTTTTAAGAAGTCTGTGTTACAGATTATACAATTTCTACTTATATTGTCTTATTAATCCCCTCTTATTAAAACCTCAAAATTTGTTCTTTTAGACGCACATTAAATCTTTGGAAAAAGCTTGTAAAAATAAATGATAAAATATGTCACAAAATATCCCCGTAAAAAATAATACAAAGGTTCTGTTAGTAAAACGCTTCACTGTTTCTTTCAATGTCAGTACTGTACTTAAATCCTATAGAATATGGAAAAATTAATCTATTTAATACATCTTACTTTTTCAATTTGAGTCTTTATAAATCCCGTTAAATTATTATATAAACTGATCTGATATCTCTATGATATATAACAAGTCAACAGTCAAAAATAAGTGCCAAGATTTTCTTTTAAATTTTTTTAAAGTATTCATTAATAATATTTTGATACCTATATCTCAACTAGTCAATCCAATAAAACTTCACAAAATCAACACCTAACGTGGCCCACCAAGTCTTATAATAAAAATAAGTATCAATATTTCCTTATAAAAATGTATGAAATCCCTAGTATCATAACTGGCTTCAATTCTTCTGATCCCATATAAACTCCAAAATTTATTGAAGGTAATAAAACTTTTTGGTTTTATGCTGCTATTGAGATCACATCACAACTTTTCAAATTAAGACCGTTGTAAATTCTTATGTAAACTAAACTAATAACAATATCCTTCAAGTCGTATAAAAATAATGTACTAATTGTTTCTTATAAAACGTTATAAAACATTTAAGTACTTTGTTTTACTGATTGAACTTTTTTAGTTTGACTACTATTGAGATCCTATGAAAACTTTTCAAATTAATAGTTGTAAATCCTTATTAATATTTTTCAATGGGTGTATTTAGAAATTCTTATTAAATTCTTGTATAAAACTAAACTAATAATAACCGTTCAAGTCTTATAAAAACCATATACTAATAATTGTTTCTTATAAAATATTATAAAACTCATCCTTGGTTTTCCACATTTCTAGTTTTACTGCTATTGAGATCCCATTAAAACATTCAGATTAATAATTGTAAATCTCTGTTAATACTCTTGGATGCGTGTTCTCATATGCCTTTATTAAATTCTTATATAAACGAAACTAGTAACGACCTCTCAAATCTTATAAAAACCAAATAATACTAATTGTTTCTTATAAATTGTTATTGTTAGTTTCCCCGATTAAACATTCATATACTATTGCTACTATTGAGATTCAATAAAAACTTTTCTATATGATTCCTTTAGATACGTATTCATCCTAATATAATTTCTATATGGTAAAGTAAATGCACCATTCTAAACGCCTATAAACCATACAAGTTCTTACGATTACCCATAAAGAATGTATAATTGTGTATAAGTTTGAAATGGGATTTTTTGACAAAGATAGCTATCACCACAGACTCATTGAATAAATATACTATTATTTACCACATTTCCATGTTCTATATTCTGTATATTCTATTTGTCGTATAATTTATTGTATATCCTTTCTTAGATATTAATTCAAATGTTGACTCAAATCACTTCCTCAACTCAATATGATATCTGAAGTAGGTACTTACTGAAATAGACATATATTTAACCCAGAATCTTCATCTCTATAATATCCTGCTTAAAGATGAATATATATTAATGCTAAATTGAAAATTTATCAAATTTTCGTTAGGGATGTAATTCCCATACTTAATTTAGTTTGCTGTGAAGTTAATTACATCGAATTATGATGGAGGTAATTGCATACGGGAACATCAAACGTCAAATCTCTGAATACACCCTTCGCCCTTCGTATATCACATGCACACATACAATAATCTAAATATGTCAAATCTGCCAATCTGAGGTTCTGACCGTATTACCCATATACCTGCCGTTGTTCGAGATTTTTATTACTGATGTATTTACCTCATTAAAATATTGATTACTGGGCAAACTGTGGTCTTTACAACGTCTTCGTAGACATTTTGTGATTCATGAATGATTCTAGTTGGCCTCTCCTTGCTGCATAGTGCGTCTGACAGCATCCCCAAATTTGTCGCGGTTGCCTGTTATGCGCACAGCCTCGTCAAAGAGTGATCACAATGTTGGAGGGTTGCTTTGGGGGAAGTATTTCTTGGAGAATCGAGGTGTTGATACGATGGGCTGTGCAGGGAATTCGTTACAAATCTCTCCAGGTTCACTTCTATAATGCTCGATGCTTGCATCGTCGTTCGGGAATGTATCGCTTTCACACCTAAATACTCAATATGTACGTATCAGCAAGTCCTGGATTAGGTATGTATAGTTTCAACGACTTAACCGACCGCATAAAACAATTATTTTTCCGCTTAACTAATTTTCTTTCTAAGGCTATGTCGAAATTCCAACCGTGAAGGAGTGACACTTTTAGAGATTGAAGTGGGAATACATGAAAAAATTGAAAAACCTATTTAATGATAAAGAGATCATAAAGAACGTGGACATCTAATAGCAATTAATTGCAGTACCTGGCCAACAATCACTCATTTACAATTTTCTCAAAAACTGCTAATTTTAGAAAAAAAAGTTTCAAATAAAAAAGTTATGTTCATCTTTTATCTTCGTTACTTCTCGATACACTTGGTGTCTATTTCGAAAGATAAAAAAGTTTCCCGCATGTTACATTTGAGAATGCAAATTTTCGGCATAGCCTTAGAAAAAAAATAATGCTTTCTACACTTATTAAAATTTGACCTACGTATTAACACATTATGTTAACAAATATCTACTGATTACACGATAAAAATTTGAGAGTAATCCATTGTGCCGTTTTTGAGTTAGAGCGAGTTAAGCGAAAAAATAATTGTTTTATGCGGTCGGTTTAGTCGTTGAAACTATTAACCTAATCTTGCCGATAGTGTGTATACTATTGTCGATCTTTGATGCCCACTTTCGGGTCTAGCCGGGAAAACGTTAATTTCTGGTCGGCTGAAAAAAAAGTTTTTCCGATCCCTGTTATTCTATTTTCCGATCCGTGAAGGTAAAAAATGCTGCCAATTTATGGTATAGGTGGTTTTGCTTTCCCGTTGCTATGGAAATGAAATTGTGATAATTGTTGAGATAAGTGTCAAATGGTTAAATACAATTAACTTTTACGAGTTTTCAAAAGTCATTTCACAAGTTATTACCTATAGTTAAGTTATTACCTATTGTTAATTATTGTTTGTAGTTGTATTTTTCTAGAAAATTCATTAAGAAATAATAAAAATTGTATAATAGTGTCGGTCGTAAAAATATTTTATTTAATTAGTTATTATTGTTTGTCGCTGTATTTGTTAGAAAATATGTTAAAAAAATAATACAAAAGTGATTTTGTATGACAGCGTCGGCCGAAAAAAAATGTACGTTACGTGACCGAAAAACTGTGTTTTGTAGGTCTCCCCAAGCTTCCAGAATTCGCCTGCGGCTCGCCCTGGAATCTGCTTGGGTTGAGCTGCAAAACACCTCTTTTCGGTCTTGTATTGTAAATTACTATTACTAATGGATTATATAATTTTGCCGCTCGTGCTAGAGCTAAGGTGCCTCGGTAACAGGATATTCCCACAAACTTGGGTGAAAATGGTTGAAGTATACTTAGACGAAAACAAAAAAAAAGTTATTACGAAATCGATTGCATGTGAATGGATATGCCTAAAATCTTTTTAAATGGATTTCTATCATAATAAATGAAATTTTCTACCACTTTTCCCTGCCCGTTATATTTTTTTTTTTTAGAATTCCAATACCTAAATTGATTTTTTATGAAAAACTGCTAACCAAAGAATCACTACTTCCACATCCAGATTTCTAAACAAGTCTCTCACAACGAAAAAAATTTGTATGTGGAAATAATTGTTTATGGAACTTAAAACGACATCCCACATCCATAGTGGGGTGTTAAGGGGGTGATAGTGGGGATGGATGAAGTAGAAAAAAATATTTTGGAGTCTTTGGTTCTTGTACACACACTAAATCACATTTTTTTATCCACTTTTATAATGGGGATAGTAAAAATTTTTTTGAGACATTAGCTTCACTTGCATATACCGTCAAATTTTATGGACTTTTACCTGCTTGATTTACCTATTTACCCCCATTTACCCCAATTTACCTCCCAACCCTTCAATGGAATAAGATGAAAATATAATCTAGTGCCAGATCTCGTTAAAATACATAAGTGTACCAAATTTCAAGTCAATATCTTAAACGGTTTCACAGTAATCGTGCGCTCAAAAAAGGTTACAGATAGACAGATTTTTTTTTTGCTCAAACTTAAAATCTCGACGTTTCACATTCTAAGCCTATTTGAGCAATAAAAATTAAAAAGAGTAAGTGGAATCCAGACAGCAGGCCTAGGGGGTTGATTAAACTCTCCCGAGGGGGTGGAAAATCGTTTTCTTTCAAATGATTCGGTTCAAACGTATATCCCCGTTTTCGGGGTCGCTGATCTCGAGAAAAATATTCATTTTTAGCTCCAACTCTTCCTCATCCCTCAAATGGACAGAAACCACCCTCCCACTCACCGTTTGAGAGATGAGGAGATGAATTATTAAAGTAGTCTATGAAAATGACATGTATTCTGTTATTATATGAAACGCTGACAGATTTAATAACAACAGAATACTTGTCATTTTCATAGACTACTTTAAAAATTGTAATTTTCGTTCGTATAATAAATAGCTTAAATACGATTTTCAATGTTCAATAACTCGAAAACGGTTAAAGATAGAACTATCATATGTCATATTTTTGAAATAAAAAAAAAGAGTAATTCGAAAATTCAACAATATATAGAGAATGTAGAATATAGTAGAATAGAGTAGAATAGACTAGAATAGACTAGAATAGAATAGAACAGAACAGAATAAAGTGGAATAGAGTAGAATAGAGTAGAATAGAGTAGAATAGAGTAGAATAGAGTAGAATAGAGTAGAATAGAGCAGAATAGAGTAGAATAGATTAGAATAGAGTAGAATAGAGTAGAATAGAGTAGAATAGAGTAGAATAGAGTAGAATAGAGTAGAATAGAGTAGAATAGAGTAGAATAGAGTAGAATAGAGTAGAATAGAGTAGAATAGAGTAGAATAGAGTAGAATAGAGTAGAATAGAGTAGAATAGAGTAGAATAGAGTAGAATAGAGTAGAATAGAGTAGAATAGAGTAGAATAGAGTAGAATAGAGTAGAATAGAGTAATAGAGTGGAATAGAGTGGAATAGACTGGAATAGACTGGAATAGAATAGAATAGAATAGAATAGAATAGAATAGAATAGAATAGAATAGAATAGAATAGAATAGAATAGAATAGAATAGAATAGAATAGAATAGAATAGAATAGAATAGAATAGAATAGAATAGAATAGAATAGAATAGAATAGAATAGAATAGAATAGAATAGAATAGAATAGAATAGAATAGAATAGAATAGAATAGAATAGAATAGAATAGAATAGAATAGAATAGAATAGAATAGAATAGAACAGAACAGAACAGAACAGAATAAGTTTATTTAACAAATTGCGCTACTGCAATGTAATTGTTATATTCTTAAAAACTGAAACATTATGATAAATAAACTGAGCCACCACATTAATTTCAGTGGGTAAAAATTATACGCTTTCGGAGCAAGGAAGTTATGGTTTCTCTGGCCGATGTTTTTGACATTCTTTTATAAAAAACATCATTTTTATATCTGGTTTGGTGTTTGTGATTTACCAAGTTATTTTCTTCAGAGTTTGTTTTTACTACTAAGGAATGAAAGTATAATTGGCGGATGTCCATTATTCTGGCATCTTTGTATAATATATCTGATGGTTGAGTTATTGGTTTTTTGTATATCATCTTTAGAATTTTTTTTTGAATTTTGTCTAGTCTACTACGGTTAGTTTTTAATAACCCTCCCCACCTTATTATGCAATATCGCAATTGAGATTCAATTAAAGCAAAACAAGTTGTTCTAAGTTGATCAATATTTAGTATATCTCTACTTCTTAATTTACTAACCAATTTATTTATATGATTATCCCACTTGAAATGAGAATCTATATAAATGCCAAGATATTTCACATGAGTGTTAAATAATATCAGTATTTATTGATTTTCGTCCAGTAGTATATTAAGTTCGTTGTAATTTTGTAATGTAGACTTATAACAGGAAAAGGGAATAAATAAAGTTTTGTTAAAATTTATCATTAAAAGTTTAGGGTTTAGGGTTAAACCAGCCAATTAATTGATTAGGTATATAATTTAATGTAATTTAGCCCTTTTCGTTGGAGGCGAAGCAACAATACATTCTATTTCTCTATTTTCTTCAGCTTCATCAATATCATAACAACAATATTAAATCATATTCATTTCTTTAGTTAAAAAACCGCTGCCCAAGGAATCACTACTTCCACATCCAGATTTTTTATCTAAGTCACTCACAACGAAAAAATTTTGTATGTGGAAATAATTGTTTATGGAACATTAATAATATAATATTTGAAATCCTCTACCCCAAAATGATAGGGGGTGGTGTGGGGGTGGATGAAGTAAAAAAACATTTCGAGGTTCTTGTACACACCCTAAATCACAACTTTTTTTCATCCCCTTTAATAATGGGGTGGGGGTGGTAATGGGGGTGGCTAATGCCAAAATTTTTTTTGAGACTTCAGCTTCTCTTGTATATACTAAATACCAATTGTATGGACTCTTACCTGCTTGATTTACCTATTTACCCCAATTTACCCCCAACCCTTCGACGGAACAAGATGAAAATATAATCTAGTTCTAGATCTCGTTAAAGTACATATGTGTACCAAATTTCAAGTCAATATCTCAAACGGTTCCAGAGTAATCGTGCGCACAAAAAAAGTTACAGACAGACCGACAGACAGAAAATTTTTTTTCGCTCAAACTTAAAATCTCGACGTTTCGTGACATTCTAAGCCTATTTGAACAATAAAAATTTTTAAAAATTTTTTTGTCGTTACTATACTTCCACTGGATGTGGAAGTAAAATAGAAAAGTAGCATTGTTCTTCTTAAACGAAGAATTTTCTGGGAAAATGTCAAGAATAATAAAATGTGCAAAATCAATTTTCCCAACTTTTCTATCCCTTGATATATTATTGAACAATGATTCACTTACAAGTTATATTGCAAATAAAGCGAAAAATGGCAAAAATGAACGGTTTTTGAATTTTAAAATGTGTTGCCCCACCTGTCACGAGTGCGGATGTTTCTGGACATCCCAAACTATACTTTAAAAAATTGCAGGTAAACGACATTTCGCACAAAAAAGCTATTCCGACTGGTCTACAAATTGGACGGAATTTAGCATTTTTGATAAAATTCGTATAGGCCAGTCAACGCAGCGCTAAAATGACCAAAATCTCTCATTTGAGTGCTAATGAATTGATTTTGTTGAAACCTTGTGCAATGTGTTTGTAATGATGTTAATAAAAAGGCTGAAAAAAAAGATTAGAGTAGGAAATGATCGGAAGGGGTAGAAAACACCCATTTTTGACGGGTTTTCTAACTTGTAGAATTAGGTCAGAAATGAAAAAGAAAACAATATATTTACTTTTTTGGACCAGATGTTTTTACTCTTGTGAATTTTTTCGAAAAGTGCTTATTTTTCGAGATATGGTCACTCGAAAATTCCTAAAAGTGGGGGAGGGGAAATGTAAAAGTTGAAAAAAAAAATCTGAAAAAATGCCACTTTCCTGTAAAGTGCGTTTTCACCAAGTTTTTCCGGGAAAACCTGAAAAACTACCCCTTTTTATACTCTTCGCAAAAACGAAGAGTATATTGTATTTGATCGGCACATTTCTAAATCAGTAAATATCGCTCGTAGAGAAAAAATTTTCATATCATTATGTTAGTGAACGAATTCTGGACACCTTTCAAAATGTCCGTCTGTCCGTCCGTCCGTCAGTCCGTCCGTCACGTTTCTTGTAAGCACGATAACTTAAGAAAGAAAAGTCCGATTGTATTGAAATTTGGAAAGTAAGTTAGCGTTAGCTAGAGGAAGAACCCTATTGTTTTTGAAAAAAATCAATCAGTAAATAAAAAAGTTATTAATCATTTAAATAAAAAAAAATTTTTTTTCATAATTTATGTCATTTATATTTAGATAGAAATCTTGCGAAATGTTATTCCCTATAATTTTTTTTAATTTTTATATTTTACCAATATATATATATATATATTTCATAATAATGTATCTAATCCGTTGAAATATAATTCTTGAACGATATTCATTCAAGTTTTGTGGTAAGATGAGATAGCCCAATGGCTAAAGCATTTGCCTTCTAAATTCCATCTTGACCTATAAATTCGTAAAAATCAAAATATTTCTTACCATATATTTTTTAAAGTTCTACGGCATTTTCCTGGCGGCAGGAAGACCACCAGGGTGGAACTACTTCAAACGGATTTTTTCGTTGAGTTCTGTTTTCCCGTGCCACCAACCAAAACTAAATAAGTGCTTTGCCTAGTGAGTGATAATTTTTTACAGTTTTCTTTTAATTAGCTTTAGGTCCGTGTGGACACATTTTTAATTTTATTTTAGTTTTTAAGTCTGCCTGCGACAGACAGGAGTACTAACTAAGACATCCGTCGTTAAGCCAAACCGGACCTGCCTCGCCCAGCTCTGCAATCACCACGGCACTCAGCGCCGTGGTTGTCTAGCTGGCTCCGGGACAGGTTCCGGCAAGACGTATAAATGTATATACAAATGTTTAATAAATTGTTATTGTTGTTGTTGCCTTTCAATCCAAAGGTCTCGTGTTCGATCCCTCACATGGCGATTTTTTTTTCATATATTTTTTTTTCACAACAAAGTTGGTATCACAAAATTTAGAATGTCCAAAAACTAACATTATTTACAAGAAAAATGCGAAGAGTATCCTATAGAATGTGTAACAATTATATAAAAAGTTCAGTAAATCGGCGAAGAGTATAATGCTTCCACTAATTTTGAAATTGTAGCGCTTTAAAAATATGTAATTTAAAAATCTGAAATTTGAGGCGTTCTAAATATTTTTTGTCTCTTGGAATTTTTTTGTAACTTGCTAATTTTCCAAGTTATAGGAAGCTTTTCACAATAAATAATGTAGGTGCTATATTTTTTGAAAACTTTTTTAAAATTTTCAATTTAAAAGTTATATTGAACCTTTAAAAATGGTATAACTATATAGGTTTCATATTTTTTATAATAATGTATATAAATCACGCTCATTTTTCGAATTTTAATTATTTTTTAATGTGCAAAAATGTAGTACATTATTTATCGTGAAAAACTGCCTGTAACTTAGAAAATAGGCAAGTTACAAAAAAAATTTCAAGAGACAAAAAATATTTATAAGGCCTCAATGCATACGTCTGAATTTATTCAAATTTTTAAATTACGTATTTTTAAAGCGTTACAATTTCATGTTTTTCCGGAAAAACTCGGTGAAAACGCATTTTACAGAAAAGTTGCAAATAAAAAAAGTCTTGTATTTCGATTTCGATTTATTCATCTGAATTTTTTCAGATTTTTTTTTAACTTTTACATTTCACCTCCCCCACTTTTAGGAATTTTCGAGTGGCCATATCTCGAAAAACATGTATTTTCTGAAAAAATTCACTGGAGTAAAAACATCTTATTTTGGGCCAAAAAAGGTAAATATGGTTTTTTTTCATTTCTGACCTAATTCTGCAAGTTACGGAACCCGTGATAAAAGAGGTTCTCTACCTCTTCCGATCATTTCCTACTCTAATCGTTTTTTCAGCTTTTTTATTAACGTCATTACAAACGCATTGCACAAAGTTTCATCAAAATCCATTCATTAGCACTCAGATTAGAGGTGAAAAGCCCCGTTGATTGGACTAGTAGTCTTCAAGGTATTTGTAAAAAACGTTTTTTAATGAAATTATTCTTGCCTTAGTGATTGGTCTATTTTGCTTGCTTGCTGGTGGAAAGTGATATTCGGATTAATATAATAAGCAGGAATATGGGCAGGACATGTTTTAAGAGCCGAAGATGAAAGGGACATAGAATAATATATAAAAGTCAACCCTTACCAAAAACACTCTAGAGAACCGCGACAGCGATAGATAGATAACGTCAAACAAGACCTACAAACGTTACCAGGTGATTTGGGGGGTATTGCTATTGATTATATTCCATTGGAGATAAAAAGAAACTAAAAATTTACAAGTGTGGTAGCGCCTCTCGAACGAATGCTACAACTGTACCTACCTACTTCTTGTTTGAAACATTTTGTTTTAATAATTGTTTTAAAAATGTGAAAATAAATTTAATTTAGATAATTTAATTCTGTAAAAAAATATGACGGCAATTGTTGTGTATAAGTTATGATAGGGCAAATCCCTATGTTATAGCTATACATGAACCCTATTTCTTATCTCTTATTGTCTATAAATATTAGTGCTTGGAGTAAGCAGAGTTTTTCATCCTAAACTCTCATCAATTAACATCTTGCAAGACTGTAATTTTCATTTGAGTAATTTAAAATAACTGTTAAGAATCGATTTTGCTATTTTAATAAGAAGCCAGCCACTCGACGACGATTCTTAACTTATACAGGGGTTCGTTATCAACTTTTTGCAGAGGAAACACCCAACATTTAACGATCGGAAACATCATGTTCTGCAGGATCTCAACTGACACGTTTCGCTTAACTTATTTATTTTCTTTGATATTGAAATGTATTTTTGGTCAGCAAGAAAATATGTACATCATGAATAAAAATTATTTATAATATAAACGATATAACTGCTGGCCAATTGAAACGGACCATGCGAATTTTTAGGTTTAATTTAAATCCACATTTTTTGAGAAGGAGAACAGATATCACTATGTGGTTTTCAGGTTGTAAGAGATAATTTATTTGTGAAACAGCAAGTTTTGTCCGATGTACGTTACTATCTACAGGGCGTGAAAGCAAAGCGTGTTCTTTTTACCAAACTCCTCAAAAAGTAAAAATATAGTTCTTCGATGCGCATTTTTTAGTGACTGGTTTATGGGAAGAAACAGTTTTTCAAAATTTTTAGATCTCTCCTATTTTATAAGATATTGTTTTTTTTCTAAAAACCTGTAATTTCGCCATTTTTTGCCGTGAGGCGTTATTGTGTTTTGTAAGAGCCGATCATCATAGGTTATTATACCATATGATGGCTTCTTTAAAATAATAATAATAAGTACATTCTTTGCACTTTGGGTTCATGGTGGCCACTGGCCAGGGCAGTATGGATAATGTAAAAGACGGAACCCCAATTTTATTTGGAACGGTTAAAGATATAAGTTGAAAAGCACACATGTTGATACAAAACATGTTTTTTTCAAATTTTGTTGATGTATTTTTCACACAAAAATACAACATACGAAAAATTTTTAATGAAATAAAATGAAATCTAAATAAACAATAAAAAAATGGTTATTTATTTTTACAGGCACTATTATTGTCTACAATGTCAAATAAAGATAAAGGGAAGAACCAAACTTTACATTATTAATGGAGCGATAAAAGTAAAACGTGTATTAGCAAAAAAAATAGAATTTTATTCAAAGAACGTGTAATGATGGCTATTATAGTTGAAGCAATCGCATTTGTGAGCGACGTTGAGAGGCAAGGGGTGCAGAACGCAGAACCGGATTTAGCTATATCGTTCGCTCGTTTACTTTTTATAATATCCCCCAAAGCACTGCTGTGAATTGGTAATAAAACTTACTAAAATTATTTTCAAAAGCACATTACCAAATAAAGAAATATAAAGTAATTATCGAATTATATCTTCACCTCGACAGTATAAGCTCGATTACGGTGTCTCTAACTGCGGCCCTGGATTAAACAACACACTCAAAGGTATACTCCTATAAGCCACGTCAGATAGCCGACATCGAATCGCCGGTATCTTCTCTCTCACTTAATGTAAATGTGGAATAAAGACGCCTATTAGTTCCTTTCGAGGATGACGTTTACGGCACGAGCCGAAGGCGAGTATCGTAATTCATTCGATTGAGTAATAGCTCTTACACACCGTTAGATTACTAAACTTCTTCTACGACTACTCAATAGGTACTTTAAGGTAAATGTGCCGAAAATAAGAATTGTGATAAATGGCGAGATTTTTAGGAAAAAATGCGGAGATGCACATTGTACCGGTCATAACTTCTTTATTTTCTAAGCATGAGAAAAAATTAAAAAAGACTTTTAGCTTAATCGACAACCTTTAATTTGGTTTCTTAACATTTTTGGCACAAGTGCCATAGTTTCTGAGATATTTAACTTTTAAAGTATTTTTACTTAAAAACGTTTGACGTAATTTTTAAACTTCCATGTCTCCGAAGAAACAAAAAGTTACGAATATTTTAAAAACAGCAAGTTGTTCCTCAGTTTTTGAACTTTTCCTTGGAGATTTTCATTTTTTAGCTAGGAGTGATACTTTTCGATTTATTCGACCAAAACCGTGTTGAGGCCCCCGTTCTCGCAATCTGCAAAGAATGCGTAACACGAAATTTTTAAATGTTCAGATCTTTTTTAATATATGAGTTGAAGTGCTATACTATGTCATTATGGAAAGACGAAGAATTCCATTTGATGCACATCGTGAATCGCAGAGGCGAAATAAAAAATTCGAGCTTACATGAGCGTACGAAAGTGACATTTTTTGACCTTCGGCGAAATCGATGACCTACTTATTATAACAGACTGAATTGAGTTATGGCATAAGCGATGTTTTTGAATTTTAAATCGTCTCTTGTGATTGCTCCACAAAAACCGTTAAATAACCCAAGTAGGTAGCACAAATATGCTATTCATCTAAGATAACCAAAATGCGGCACTAAAACGTTTCAACGGCTTTTGTTTAGTTATATTTTGGTCATCTTATTTTAGTCGTAGTTTCGCTTAAAATTTAAAAACGAAATAGTAATGATGATCTCTTTTTAACTATACTGGTCATATATGAGCAAGTAATTAAATAGCAACAATGTTAAGTCCTAATATTGCCATTCTAGCTATAAAAATGGCTAGAATCTGTTGACATGGTTTTTGTTATTAATATAGTGTTTATATCCAAACTATTACTAAGAAATTAGCCTAAACATGACTATATTAGTTAGGCTTTATTCTGGCGGTTTCCTTAGCTGTTATTGCCTAATCATGACTGAAACAATAATGAAAAAATATCCTTATTAAATGACTATTTTAGAAGTAATTTTGTACACATTAAAATCTAAATTGAGGCCAAACGGCAAGATAAAAATATAACCTAAAAACAAGTATTAATAATGTTGAAAACTTTATACATACGCAACTAAGTTTTAACAGAAAAATAAGCATGAAATGTAAAAGAAAATATAGGCAGAGTTTCACATATTATTGGAAAAGGAATGTCGACTAAAAGTAAGTTCGAAGAGTAAGTACTTATATAACGGCATAACACTTTTCACGGGGTGTTTTCGTTAACGTTTGTGTCTATAAAAGCTTATGCATTAAAAGGCATAAATATTTAGATTATTAAAGAGAAAGTGTCAACCTATCTTCTGCATCAGTGTCCAAGAATACTGACATTCCATTTTCTATGGCTCTGGCCATCATTAACATTTTATTATTATTCCTTTTTATTGTACACGGTTGCTGGAAGTATTTTGTGTCTGGTTTTGATTGCGGATTAGTCAAAAATGTATATATGCTCTGGTATTTGACCAGTACAGTTGGCTATTACCTACCCAACTTGAAAGAACTTGCACTAAGGCGAATTTGCTCCTCGATGGTTTCGTCCACGCAATACATTTTCAGAAACTTTAGTAACAAGTTTTAATTTGGTTGGAGAAAGGAAATGTAAAAACGCTGGAGAAACAAAAGTTAAAATACAAAGTAACCCGTTCCACACAAAGGCACTCAAAAGAAACGTAAAAAAGAGAGGTTAGGTCTTTAATAGTTTAGCCGTATTTTGATGCGAAAACTCGCTAACCACTTCAACCAATTTTCTGGTAATAGTTTGGTCAATATGATCGGTTAAATTTGCCATTTAACGAAAAAAGTTTATTAGATCTTTTACAGTCATATTCTGGCTTATTTCTAGCATCATTAGCGAAAGCATATGCCAAATGATGACAACTTGCCGCCATGTTTTCTATCAATCACGACGGCCATTACGTTCATTTTCAATACTTTATTAATTATACCTCTAAAATAACGTTTTGATTTACTAATTCGATATTTTAATAAGTTTAATAACCTTACCATCGATTGTGTTTCTTGAAATTACAAAATGTTTATATATGTATATATTTCAAATTAGCAGTTATGATGTTAATATAATTTTAAAGATGAACAAACTATAAGTATGATGGATGTAAATTTTATCTAACAACACCTGCTTAAAGCCAAAAGATGACCATAATAGTGTTCTTGTTTTATTTTAGGCCTAAAAGTCATGATTTAGTCACGGTGAAGTAGATTTCGCTATAAAAGCCATTTCATAACTAGTAGGTAATAATGCAGCCACAAAAATGAAAAAGGGAGCCAAATAAGTTGCGCATGCGTTATGGGTTATGGCCATTTGGCTCCAGTTGCGTTTTGATGACCAAGATATGATTTCGTCACCAGTACCACAGAAGAGAAAAGACCAGTAGTCCGACTCAGCCGAAACAGTTGTATAAGATTTTCAGTGCGCATGCGATGTGCGTGGGCTTAAACTATTCGATGCGCAGTGGACGGTACTACGACAGTGGACGGCAGTGATGATATAGGGTGGGGCGGATGTTTATTTTTGTTTACGTTTACGTTTCTGAACAGTCCCCACTATCGACGAAATGCGCGTGGGATACAAACAGTAGATGCGCAGTGGATTAAAAAAAAATAAAATCGAGTACAACAAATATCAAAGGGACCGCTGCGAGTGAAACTACTGGTCTTTTCTCTACTGTGCCAGTACGTCTTCAGAACGTAATAATTCAGTTTTAACAAGCTAAAAACGTACTCTTCGCTTGTTCACTGAACTTTTTATATAATTGTTACACATTCTATAGGATACTCTTCGCAGTTTTTTGTAACTAATGTTAGTTTTAGACATTTTTAATTTTATAGTACGAACTTAGTTGGTAAAATAAAGTAAAAATTAAAAAAGAACCATACCATTTGGATTTCGAACGCGGGACCCTTGGATTCCGAGTCAAAAGCGTAAGAACTACACCACCACCTTACACGTAAAAAAATGTAAATTTTTACATTGTAAGTAGGGTTTGCAATCCCGAATCTCGTCTTAAAAATGCCGCTCTTGATACTGGATTCGGAATATAAACTTTGAGGATTTGGTTAAACTATTGGAACCACTTAAGGTCACAGTGGAGGCGCTGTGCTGGCATGATGCGAAATTATTTATCAGATATTTCTTTAAAATTTATGTTAAAGCAAATTATACATGTTGACATGACTCTTAGTGAATATTTGCACGATGCACTAAGGGTGTAAATCACTCATCACAGAAATTGTTACCCGGGCATTCTCCTATACCTACTTACACAATTTCAATTTCAATGAGCAAGAATCAGACGCACTATTCCAGGTTCCTAAAGAAATGTAATTAGGGAAATATTAGAGAATCTTATAAAATGTTTCCAAAAAATTCCAGAGGTAATTGATGAAGAAGATAAAATTCTCCTCACAGCACAGAAAAATTGTTGGAAAACATTTTTAACAAAATGTTAAAAAATGCAATGCACCTAATTCGAATACGCCCTGAAACCGATTTGATATCATATTAAAAAAAAACTGACACCTTTTGAAACTGAAGATAACAATGCCGCCAACTAATGTAGAATCTGAAACAAATTATAGGTAAAAAAACTTTTTAAAAACAGGCTTTTATTATTATTTAAGTGTACTAAAACGAAAAAAAAAATAAAATAAAATTAATTGTCTTAAAAGCTTGTCGTGCGCGAGAAGTTAATAAAGGCATTAATTTTGTTTGACAGAGATTGTAAGTGCCAAGTAAGTATTTTTCTTTCAATTTACGCGACAATTAATTCATTTAACTTTTTTCGTTTTAGTACACCTAAATAATAATAGAAGCTTGTTTTTAAAAAGTTTTTTTTTATATATAATCTTATTTTTAAATTTTTAGTTACGTCTTAATTATTACTTTTATATGCATTGCATTGCGTCGTCCTTACTTAAATGTACCGAATCCTCTGGCATTTCTTAGAATGCAACGTCCGAATGAATATACTATCCAATAAAACTGTAGATTAAAAAACTAAAAAACACACTTTTTGGTACCATACTATTGTATTGTCAACAGAACTACACGTGTATGCAAAATTTCAGCTCAATTGGAAGTCGTTGAGTGGTCCAAAGTTGACTTGCAAGATTTGACCTAAACATTAACATACAAACAAGGTAAGTTAAATGAAAGCTTGTAAATACGTTTTTCGCAACTTGTACCATTTTTGTGAAAATTAGATCCTAATTTAACACCTCCATAATTAGTGAATTGATTTTTTTACGTTACGGGTTTAGTCAACACTGTCAGTAATAAACATTCGGCAAAGGACCCCGGAACAAAACCCATGAAAATGTTGATTCGGTGGAATCGCCTGAAATTTTGGTATTTTGTAGTTCAAGTCATGCTGATCAAAAGTTCTTATCCCATCGAGCCAATCCTATGGACAGTTTTTGAGATACAGCTTGTCAAAGTTAGGTAATTTGCGTCATTTTAGACATTCAAGAACTTCTTACTCCTAAACTATTCACTTTAGCAAAAAATTGCAAGGGTCGAAATATTTTTATTCTAGTCCAATAAAGCTCAAGAATTTTTTTTAGAATTTTTTTATCAATTTTTAGGTTAGGTAAAATATATATATGTCATATTTCGGTATGCTTCGGTGGGATTGGCTGAAATTTTGTTATTTTGTAATTAAGGTCATGCTGATCAAAAATACCTATTACACTGAATTTATCCTATGAGTGGGTTTCGTTACAGGAGTGCCTTAAGGTGTTAACAACGAGGTAAAGGGTAATCTATATGTTCGTGTTTATGAATGGCTTTCAGCGTGTCTGTGTACGTGCGTGCGTGTGTGTGTGATTATTTCAAGGAACCTGCTCTTACCGGCACTATAATTCTTATGAGAGCGTTCTCATTGCCAATCAGGGTGATCCCATTTTTTTGTTTCACTTTCTATGTCTTTATTTTTACTTTTTGTTGTTTTTTAATTTTTTTTATTTTTAAATATTGAGAATATCCATAGGATTTTCAGGAACGTGCTCTGTTTCCAGCATCATACATCGTTTGAAGGAGAATCATTGATGGATATTTTATGTGATTTTCATGCCGTGCATACCCCCAAAAACCACAATACGCTTGTGTTTTCCGCGGTTCCGCATCAAATTCATTAGAACGATTTTTCTCACAAACCGTCCTACGACTAAAATGAAAGAGGACATTTTTTGTGTATTTTTAATTAGTGAATGACATTCTTGTACCAAAGTGAAAAAAAAAGTGAAAACAAGAAATTAATGCAAAATATCAACAACCCCCCTCAATATCACCCACTTCAGTAAAAAATATTTTTAAAAAATTATGTAAAAATAAGCTTGCATTATTGTTCAATATGAGTATAAAGCCGCGTCTCTGCAAATCAAAAGGTTTCTGAAATATAAAATTATAATCAATTTTTGGGTGCCATTTTCAAAGGGCCGTATCAAGGTATTTGCGAACATATTTTTGCATGCAGAATCTGCACCAGAAGTTTATCATCCATATTTTCGGAGAACCCTGTATACACTGGCATATACATACACACAAACGCATGCACGCAGTACACAAACACGCTGGAAGCCATTCATAAACATGTACATATAGATTACCCGTTACCTCGTTGTTAAGACCTTCAGGCACTCTTGGAGCGAAAACCACTCATAGGATAGATTCAGTGCAATGGGAATTTTTGATCAGCATGACTTTAACTACAAAATAGCAAAGTTTCAGCCAATGCCACCGAAGGATGCCGGAATATGACATATACATATTTTACCTAACCTAAAAATTGATAAAAAATTCTGAAAAAAATTCTTGAGCTTTATTGGACTTGAACAAAAATATTTCGACCATTGCAACTTTTTGCTAAAGTCAATAGTTTAAGAGTAAAAATTTCTTGAATGTCTAAAATGGCGCATATTACCTAACTTTGACAAGCTGTATCTCAAAAACTGTCCATAGGATTGGCTCGATGTGACAAGAACTTTTGATCAGCATGACTTGAACTACAAAATACCAAAATTTCAGCCGATTCCACCGAATGAACATTTTCATGGGTTTTGTTCCGGGGTCCTTTTTGTTCATATTTTCATGTATTCATTAATGTATCTACTACTTACACTATTACTTTTTCAACTCCTAATCCCGATCCCGAAATCCCGGAATTGTATTATGACTCCGGGATTGCAAACCCTAATTATAAAACACGAGCTAAAATCATATTTTCACGGTTCTATATTACATTATGAGACGTATATTTGTAAAATTTATAAATATTTAGATATTAAAATGAAATACCATTGCACCAGATTTCTATTCAATTACAAAAACATAAAAATCAAAATGTTTTTTTTTAATTTAAATCATTAATAACATTTTTATTTACCGATCGATTTTGTTCAAAAACAATAGGGTTCTTCCTCTAGCCAACACTAACTTACTGTTCAAATTTCAATACAATCCTATTTTTCTTTCTTGAGTTATCCTGCTTACAAGAAACGTGACGGACGGACGGACAGACGGACATTTTGAAAGTTGTTCAGAATTCGTTCACTAACACAATAATATGAAATTTTTTTGTCTGCGAGCGATATTTCCGGTTTTAGAAATGTGCCGATCAAATGCAATATACTCTTCGTTTTCGTATTTGCGAAGAGTATAATAATCGCTAATATAACCAAATAACCATCCTTTTTAGCTACTGTAACATGATGATGACCAAAATACAACTACTTGTGCTACTTGGGAATGAATATGAAGCGCCTTGTGGTTGGTCCTGGCCCATTAAGTAATGAATTATTACCTACGGCCGTGAATAATGAGCCCTGTTACTTGTTCAAAAACGTATCGACAATTAATGAATTATTCAATAGTCGTAGAAAAAAACTATTATACACTAAAATTCATTTTTTTATTTAACAGCAAAAGGAGGTGCAAATGTAAATAATACAGTATTACCTGATACTTCTTAGATATGAAGGGATCTGATATACAACAAGCGGTGTAGCTAGAAGAGAGCTAGGGGAGCACTTTTCTCCTCCTCTTCCGCCCCAATGATGTAGTTCCCCTCTAGTAGACAAAAATCCGTATTTTACTTTTATTTTCAACTTTTTTATACCGCCTTTTAAACGACTGCCCCCTACGCCCCAAAAAACTGGCTACGCCACTGTATAAAACTGAAACATTGTAGGAAACTTTTGAGCCAGATGAAGTATATTATCGTTTAAGAAATTTCGCTGACCATGAGATATTTCGTTTTTAAATAAATAAATAAATAAATAAATGAATGAATGAATGAATGAATGAATGAATGAATGAATGAATGAATGAATGAATGAATGAATGAATGAATGAATGAATGAATGAATGAATGAATGAATGAATGAATTAATGAATGAATGAATGAATGAATGAATGAATGAATGAATGAATGAATGAATGAATGAATGAATGAATGAATGAATGAATGAATGAATGAATGAATGAATGAATGAATAAAAATGCCTTTATTTAACCTGGCGGGGTGTCAGCTCACAAAGCTGCTATAAATGCCAACCAGGGCCAGTACATTATCTTACCTAACACATACTCAGTTGATAGCACAATCGACATAAAATCCATAAACATTAACATATAATTTAGTAGGTAGTTATATATTTTTGACTGTTATCAAAATGAAAATTCACAATCGGTAACGCCGGAGTGTTAATCTTTACACCAAATGTTTCTGTTTCATTTTAATGAGTTAACAGTAGTTGTACCTGCCACGTTCGTAGAATTCTACGTGAAACTTTAAATAGAGTTAGAAGTCCTACTTAAATCAACATTTACTGTTCAAAACTAACATGTAATTGTAAGGGAATTTCAATTCGCGAGATAGGATAATGTAGTTATTTGAATTCCTTAGTTGTTAACAGAGCTGTTAGGACAGAAAAGCTATGGCTTTATTAATGAAGATTAATGTCATGTCATTTGATAAAAAAAATGTGGTAATTTGAAATGACTAGTGAACGAAGTTTCTTTGAAAGTTATCTGCTGAATACCTAAATAATATTTTTCAATATTTGAAGTGATATCATTAGTGAAATTAAGCGGATATTATTGAGAAAATGTACCAATATTTATATAAGTTTATTTAATGAAATAGTTTATGTATAAACTGAAAAAAAATATATTTTTTTTTATTATAGGCGCGTTTAAAAGTTACCAACAAGGAAAGCTGCATTTGAACGATTTTCCTTAATAATACTAATAATAATAATAATATTTATTGATGTATAGAACAGAAAAAATATTTTACACAAGTCAAAGAAAAACATACATATAATAAACATATATATCATATAAAATTGTAGAAGAAATTGTGACACGTAAATAAAATACATACACAAAAAAATCATACATTAAAAAAGCGTCTATAAAAAATTTAACATGCAGATGCAGTGAAGTCTATATAATATAATAGTGAGAACACATTTGGAAAAATAGTAGATATTCGAACAAGTACTAATCTAAAAGAAGTCATCAATCTCGTAACAGTTTTTGTTTAGTAGTATTTTTTTTTAGTTTGCATTGAAAAATTTGCAGCCATTATAATAACAATTTTTTGATACAAAGCTGTTCGGTGCGATTGCGACTGTAATAATCCCTTAAACCTTGTGTTGTGGTCATGGCTGACTTGACTAGCGAGAAACTTATGCTGGTTTTTGTAAACAAATATACAGACTTCCAGAATGTATACACTTGCAACAGTTAGTATTTTTAACATTTTAAATGTAGTACGACAGCTTTCACGAAAACCTAGGCCTGCAATAATTCGTATAGCATACTTCTGCAGAATAAATACTCTATTTATATGTGCGCTGTTTCCCCAGTTTGTTATGCCTTATCTTAAATGTGAATGGAAGTTTGTATAATAGAGGGTCATCAGCACATCACGGCTAAAATACAGTGACATAAATCTTAGGCCATAACAGTTGCTGTGTAATTTATTACAATATGAATTCCCCAATCCAAGTATCTGTCAAATGTGATGCCTAATATTTTAACTGATTCACAGAATTCAATATAAGATGCCACTTCCATTAAAAATTGATACATCTAGGTATCTATGTAAAGTAAAAAGTAGCAAATTAGTTTTGTTTTTATTCAAGTTAAGCTTGTTTTCTTCAGACCAATGAACTGTAGTGAATGAATGAACTGAACAATGTAACTGTAAATACACTAATTCTGCAGTATTTTTAATAACATTTAAATCACTGTCGATGATTAAAATATTTGTGTCATCTGCATAACAGACACAATGCGTGTTTGACATGTTGTTTAAATATGATATTAGATCATTTGCAAATATATTAAAAAGGAGTGGGCCCAAAACAGATCCTTGGGGAACTCCATGCGTGATATCGCATAGAGCACTGGTTACATTACCGTTTAATTTAAGAATCTGTGTTCTATTGTTTAGGTATGAAGAAAACAGACTTAAAGTAACTCCCCTTACACCATACCTCTCTAGTTTGTTCAACAATATTTTATGATTAACAACATCAAAAGCACGAGAGAAATCAATAAATAACCCTAAGGCATATTGCTTGTTATCAAGGGCATTAACAATTAAGTCCTGGAGCTCACAGATGGCTGATTCGGTGCTCTTACTTTTACAAAAACCATGTTGGTCTTGTACAAAGATTGAACAATAGCTAATTTGAAAATATCTGGAAAAGTTCCGGCGTTAAAAGAAAAATTTATTAAAAAAGCAAGGGGCTGACATGCTAAGTTTACAATGTTTTATTAAATTATTGGAAACGCTATCATATCCACATGTGTTAGATGATTTCAACTCATTTATTAAAGACAATACATCAGATGGTAATATTGGTTTTAAAAAGAGAGATAGTTCAAAAAAAGGTACATTGGAATTTAAAAAATCAGGATCAAATCATTATGAGCTGTTATGGATGTAAAATGTTCATTAAAGTTATTGGCCACTATATCATCTGAAACTTTTGTACCATTTTCTATTATTGTGATAATATTTGACTTGTTTTTTTTTGCCTTTTATTTTATTTATTATATTCCACATCGCTTTTGTTCTGTTACTGGATTCTTGGATTTGCCTGTCATGATAATTTCTTTTAGCTATTACAAGGGCTTTACAGTATTGTTTCTGCAAGAGTATGCTAATATCTTTATAAGCTCGATCCATTTTTGCAAGGTCACTCTCTACGTTTTAATTCTCTTAATTCGTCGGTCACAAAATTATCCTTACTTTGTTTTTTTATCGGGGGTACTCTTTTTAGAGGAAAACAAATCTGAAAATAATACGTTATGGTATCACTAAAAGTTTTACAAGCCGTATTTAGACAATCTTGGGCATACATTTCTTGCCAATTTTTCCTCTAAAAAGTTACAAAACTGTATAATATTTTCTGTGCAGAAATTTCTACGGTAAACGAATTTATTTTCTTTATTTTCAGTAAAATCAGTATTATTGTATATTGACTGAGAAAGATGATCAGATAAGTGGAGGTTAATAACATTAGTTTTAAAGTTCGTAACATTAGAATTTATCAAAAAATTATCAGTGCATGTACTTATAGGGGAAGGACGGTAAAAGATACGACAAAAGTGTTTATATATTATTTAGTTACGTATACAGTTCTGCGAAAATTGAATACGAAATGAACAGCTTACGACAAATAGAACGAGAGATACAGCGGTCCAAATATAATACTGTTACATGTTCTATCCTCAGAGGCATCTATGGGAATTTCCCCTAAGTTCCATGTGTAAACAACAGAGAATTAAGTTGGTCTGTTAGTTTGGCTATCATCCCATAGATGGCGCGCGCGATGTAGGCATCTGGAAACATCTAGAGAACAGGTGACATTTGCTGGAGCATGGTAAAATGTTCCAAAACGAACTCTCAGGACTATATAAAGGAATGGAGAAGCCGTATGTGGACAGTTTAGTACAGTTCAGTTTAGTGGACAGTTGAGTTCAGATAGTGAGATCATATGTAAGCCAAGTGATCAAGTGACTGAATAATTGAAGTATACAGTACTCATTGTTATATTAGTCAAGTAATTAATAGTTATAATTAGTACGTGAGTTAATAAATTAGTGTTTAGTGTTACCCTGGTGTTAATGGTGGTTAATGGTAATGGTGTTACCCTGGCCTAATTTTCGAATCCACGGTAGAAGGTATAAGGTGTTTACAAAAGGGGTTCAAACACGTAACAATACAAAAAATGGGTAAATGTGGCTGAAAATCCATCGGAACGCCTCTCCAGAATCGTGTGACCTTGTGATGGATGCCGGCGGGAGTCTTGTACTCATGCCGGTAAGGTCAAAAATGAGCGGTGAAAACCAAGGACGACTCAAGCCAAGCCAAGGTGTCCTCCAGTATCGGCATAAATAGTTTGGTACACGGACGGTTTCAAGACGAAACAGGGAGTTGTAGCTGGGATTTACGGGATAAGATCGAGAACAAAACCCCCGATAAGTATAGGAAGACACTCCACGGTGTATTTTTTTGATGTATTCAAATCGTAGTTTCGATAACAAAAATCTTATTACTGTACTCTCTCAGATAATCTCTTTATCGTTTAACCCTTTCAGTCACGAGTTCTGATTTTTGTAGCTAAAATTTTGAAACTGAGAGGCAAGTTTAAATGATTTTTTTAAAGATTTTTGAAAGTAGTTTCATGCACTCACGGCCCTAATTTTTTGAAAAAATATTACTTTCGTTAAAACGAATATGGTGACTCAATGGAAAAATAAAAATAATTTGTCTACAATAATGGTTTATTTTGTATGAAAAACTTTGAAACAATTTCGGTCACGAATTATACATAAATTAACCTTGCATTTACTACAAACAAAATGTGTTTTTTTGAGGCAGGTACAATTTTTGCATCTTGCACCATCCTCAGTTCCGTCGAATAGAGGTAAATGGCCCACTTCATCAAATCGAATCTCTTCTATTGGTCTTCTTTCATTTTTTGGATTTTTGGTTAGTGGTGGTGTAGGGGATTCATTATTATTAGATGATGGTCATTCTAGCTTTTTCTTCATTGTTCAATAACTGTAAATCAAAATCCCCGCCCTCCTCATTTCAACTTTGCCACTTGTCTTCATCTCTATCTTCATACTTTTTACCATCATCACTCAAACCATCAATATCTGAGAAATGGTCAATTATCTTGTTCAGCCTCGGTTAGTGATTATTTTTATTGGTTTGCCAATTCTGCAAAAGAAAGTCCTTTGAGTCACCATGCTCGTTGAAATGAACATTTGTATTTTCTTAAAAAAAAAATATAATATATATAAAAAAAATTAATATTCATTATATTGTGTATAACATACATAATAATAAACACTCAAGTAACCGCTAAAAAATTATTATTACTGCAATAGTGAAAAACACAAGAAATTCACAAATACACAAACACAGGTGCAGGGTGTATTAAATAGGTGGTGCGACAAGGACCCGTTGAGTGGCTTCATAAGTGCTTACTTTGTACATAATGTAATAGATGGCAGGAGCAATAGTGTCCGTCATTATTTACGCATAGAAAGATAATTTTGCAGATTCTGTACATACGTGCATACAGTGTTGCATACATTCCCGGGCTTTCGTTTTTAGTGAAAAATCTTGTAGTCAAACAAAATATCAGTGACATTTGACATCAAATACCTGGAAGAAATACATTCAATAAGCTAGTGCTAAATATAAAAAAGTCAGCTATATTTTCATAAGACAGTTAGAAAATATGGAGTGCCTATTTGTGTACTTATGCTTATGACTATAAAGACCAAAAATTATCACTTTTCTTAGTGCCAAAAAATACTGAAGAGATAGAAATGTGATAGTTTACAAAGTACCTACTTGAAATAAAAAGCCACATATTTGTGAAAAACATTTTTGCTCCAGCAGTATAAAAAGTAATTTTACTTCACAGTCTGAAAATGGAGTTGTTATATACACTGTAAGTTTTAAATTTACATAAATATTTGTAACATAACCTATAGATATAAAAACGTCTTTTTAAATATATTTTATGCTTTTAGCGGCAGTTTTAAAGAAAAAGGTTGAAGAAAGGTGCACTTCCAAGCAAATTAGATGCTTGTTCTTCAGAAAATGTTGTCGCTAAGAAAATTAAGAAGTTATTAAATGAGTGATGTTCACGATAGTATAATTTATCCTCATTTCTGAGAGTTTGTATTTACACTTACTAGAAAAAATTTTGTCTGAAGAATGTGTCGTCAAATTACCAAATAAGAATTGAGGTATTCATAAATGTATTGAAAGTAGAAGCTTAGTGTTTACATAAGGCAGAACAGCTTGATAAATTAATTACAACATGTTTTAAGACGGTAAGTGCTTTTTAGATAGTATTTGTTTCCAAATGATAATTTAGTTTTTCAAGTAATTATTTGTATAATTTCTATTTTCAGGTTGGGTTTTGTCTCATGTTTGGTCCTACAATAGAGGTTATTTTTTGCATAAGGATATTAAGTTAACATCAATCAGTAAACCGATCACTGTAGAAGAATTGCAGCATATTTTTCTGAAAATTTAATCTACAACGCTTGCTTAGGTGGACCAAGTACAAATATTATTATCAAAGTGTTCATTCTGATGTGCAATTAAAGTCAACTTATGTTGGGAGCATAGAGAATGCTCAGTAATTTTGGAGAAAGGAACTATTTGTAAACATATGTAAATCTTGTTCTTATAATATTGCAGCCCATTACGTCCAGTACTGTTGTAAATAAATTTGTATATTTTATATAAATTTTATTTTCTTACCATACCCAAATAAATTTGAAACTGGTGAATATTTGTTCCTTTACATAACTGAAATTGCTGTTCAGTTGTGAATATATGCAACACTATATGCAGCAAAGCAAATTCATGTACCTATATACAGGTTTTTGTTGGACGCTAAAGCTCGCGCCATCTACTAAATTAAATAGGAAGCATGCACTTATGAAGCCATTATTATCATAGGAAAGTGCCTTAGTCGGACCACCTATTTAATACACCCTGCACAGGTGGCTGCTCAGACGTGGATTGAGAAAATGACTAAAACCTGAAAAGACCGCAACAAGATGGCACCACTAGTATTAAATCATAAAATAAATGTGTTTGTTGAGACTTCTAGGGGGATTCAAAAGGTTAAAATGTGTTCAGCTTAGTGCTGGGCGATGTTTGTGAAACATCGATGGACCGCCATCGATGTAGGAAGAATATCGATAAAAAACATGGATGTATAATAAACATCAACATCAAAACATCGATGGTACTGTTTGAAAATTGATGGAGGGGAAAACGCTTAAACAATTTTTTGATTGGGGGAGATCCCAGAAAACATTTTTTTGCCCGAAACATTTTTGATGGGCAACATCGCATGGCAATCATCGATGTTATCGATGTTTGAGTACTTCTGGTATCAATGTCAAAACATCGAACATCGTCAACGAAACATCGATGAACATCGCCCAGCACTAGTTCAGCTAGTATTTGTAGTCATGTCAAGGTTATGTTCGTTTAAACGAACGTTTTGACCGAAAGGGTTAACTATATTTCCTAGTAGGTATAAATTATTAAACTAAATTATTAGATATAAATTATTGTGAATCCCTTACTCTATCATTTAGTAGAGTAGCAAACCAATAAAAAACGGCTATTTGTGAAAGAATGTTGCCGCTTGATATACTTATTAGTAGTGCCCTAAAGAATCATTTTCGAAGGAGCGCCACCTTCAGGTACCATTTGGATCCAAAATGGCGGCTGATTTCTAATAATCTAATAAATATGATTTCTTGGTAAATCCATTGGCTTTATAAAAAAATAGTCTTATACAAAGTTGTTGAGCTTTGAACAGCCAACAAAAAAGTATTTCGGACATTTCGCGATTAGAATGGAAATAAAGCCGTTATTTAACAAAATTCAAAATTCGTTCTTTTTTTTACAGAATCATTTATTTGTATGTATGTTTTTAACAAAATATTAATTTAAATCACACTTTCCCTTACAAGAAGTACATAACAACGTGCAATGTAAACCTACTTTCTTACAAGCACATATATTTTGTTTACAGTTCTTTTTGCAGCCGCACCGTATCAGTTGCCTCAAGGCTGTGGACACCTCAGGTAAAGTTGACCAGTATGGTGAATAAATACCATCTTTTTTACACCAACCCCAAGATTCGCGGCTTATAAAGAAAAAGCTTCCGGGACCTCCGGGAAAATTTGCCAGGTCTTCCAAGCAGTCGACTTTCCCTTGCCTGAGAAAAATGAGACGGTATCACATCCTGTGAATGCATGAAAACCTAAACAAAGCTTAACATTTTTGTTGACCCAAATGTGCAGCTATCCCGTTAACACATATTATTCTAAAGTGCTTATTGACACCAAAGTGAACTTATAGAGTTTTCAATCCTTGCGACCGATGAAAAAAAGCAGTAGCTAACACTACAACATCGGTGGCTACTGTTCTTATGCAAATATTTTTCCAACCTTGGCGGATGCAATTCTGTACGTGTAATATAATACATGTATCTGCTTCTTCGTGACTGCAGAGCGATAGATGTGAATTTTGGGAAATGCGGTTTGAAATGATCCTATCGTCAATTGTGCAGTGTTTCCACAGAATAAAGAATGGATGATGTTGTACATTCATTGGATAGAAAGTAAAAGAGGTCTGTTTTATTGTCTGTGTTCCTAAGAAATTCCGACCAGTTTTTAGGAAGTAGTACATTACCACCAACCTGTCGTCGCGTTCCTTCTCCACGAATTTCTCTAGTGTGATGTTTCAAATTGTTCCAAATTCAGTGTAAGCCTCTTTTAAAAGTTGTATATTTACTTTAAATTTCATTTGAAAAACTGCCGATTCCTCATGGTGTCTATTGTCGATAGATACTTCTTCATCTAAGTTTGTAAATTCCATTAGCACTCTTGAGATTTCCGGAACAGAAAGCATCTATATACGTAAGGCTGATGGATTGTTGGTTAAACCTATAAATCCACCATCGCCTTTAATAATGGCTTTATGCTGCTCAGGAGCTGGATCAATTCCAATTCCAGAGAAGCGGCGAGTTGTTTTATTTACAACAAAACATCCGTTTTCAAAAGCTTTCTGAATATCTGGATTAATTTCATTTAGTTCCGTTAAATCTTTAAGATAAACTGACAGCCATCTCGAGTAATTTGGGTGGTCAAATATGAAGAACCAAGGCATGAGAACTTTAAGAGATTCCTTATAGAGAGAATAATTACCTTCTCGATGTGATCTTACAAATAAAAGCAGTAAAAGTTCTAACTCCAGACATAGCTCCCAATATTTGAACACAGGAATGGTACGCTTGTTCTTTCGCCAATTTTCAAACGATTCCTCTTGCACTTCTTCCTTGTAAGCCTCATGCATCAGTTGATATAAAGCGGCAGCATTTACTTGGTGGGCTAGCCTTGCTTTTGTTATTGAGGTAACTTTAATATAGGATTCTGCCACTCCAAATGCTGCAAATCCAGATTTGGATAATACCTCAATCCATCCACTACCGCTTAAAAATTGACCAATTACTTTAAGAAAGGCTTGCTCTATATGTAGTAATCCAAACAAGATGAAAAGTTTGTTTTCACCGTATTGTGTAGGCCAGTTCTCCTGAATAGCTTTTGTGAGGTATCATGTTTAATTTTCGTAAATAGTGGCCTTATTTTCAAAAATTTCGCAAAATACATAAAACACTTTTTTGAAAATGGCGGCCATCTTGGATCCAAATGGTAAGTGAAGATGGCGCTCCTTCGAAATACGTTTCTAACGGTAATACCGGTTAGTGTGCCAAACGGCAATATCCTTTCACGAATAGCCGTTTTGTGTCGATAATTCTATTCTTGCGGTTCTACTAATTCAGCATTTGTGAATCAAGCGTTTGAAAATGACCTTTGAGTTTGTTTAGTTATAATAAACTAGTGATAAAAACAAAGAAAAAGTGTTTCCATCTGTTTCGTTATGATTAATCAATACAAAGCAACGGCTTCCACCATTCAATTTTATTGATACCTGTGTGTCCCAAAATATTCGGGTTATTTAAATTAAAGTGTAACACATTGTATAAATACATTTTTTTAAATCACCAAATAAGTTACTTAACATCTCCGAGTACTCTTGCAGTAAGTTATTTTTATATATATATATATGGAAATTTGAACAAGTAATTGCATTTAAAATTTTAATATACTGATATATTCAAGCATTATTACCGGCTGCTAGACTATTCCAGGTTAGTTGCCATGCACAATGATTTATAACAACAATTTGACGGAACAAATCCATTGTTCATGATAATCCATCGAGTTAAAACAATTTTGACTTGAAACATTGTATAAATCATTTGAACAACACAGCAAGATAAACTAAAACGTAAGATTTATCAGTAGGATGCTGTCCATAATGGATTGTGAGAGGGTTGGAAAACGTCAGGGCTATCGTTAGAGCTAACGACCAAAGATTTAATGAGCAACACTGTCGACAGATGGCTCTCAGGTGGCTCTCCCTAAGCCCACTGTGACCTATACCTGTAACGTAAGCTGGGCTATTTTTATAAGGAAATCCGGAGATATAAAACAAAGTATTAGGAATTCTATTTAGATGAATGAAATAGTTAAAAATGGAGGTGGTATATTTCTTGGAGAGACTGTATGCCTATTCGATAATTGGAATTTTCCAAGCATGATCAACCGATCTTATCTTTTCTGCATTTACAACTATTTGATTTAATCAATTTGATTAATACGTATTTATAAAAATAATATTCATTCTAGAAAATATTTTGTGTGGAAATCCATTCCAGCCTGAATTCAAATAACGAGAAAAAAAAGTTGTTTGGTACAAACTTTTAGACAAATTCGAAAAGTCATATTAGAGGAAAAACACATATGTTTTGCCCATATGCATAATAGAATCCAATATTATAGTACAGTACCTAGAGGTAAAAAATATGCAAAACTTAGAAATAGGGTCATATGAAATGATACTTATGGACGATTTTTGTAGTATTCGCCCTTTGAAGCTAATAGCAAGCGCCAGAACTTACCTAATTACTATTCCTAATTACTAATGTATCTAAAAATGGTAGATACAATAGTAATTAAACATAATAACCAATTTCTCTTGCAATAGTTAGTGTACATCAGAACATATAATAATGATAAACTCGGACTACGCAACGTTTCTCTTGAGGCGTTTGAACGTTTCTCATGGATCTGTTCTGAGCCCGATTCTATTTAATCTGTATACTGCCGATGCTCATTTTTATTTAGAGGATGAACAAATTATTCAATATGCTGATGATTTTTGCATATAAACCGAAAAAATTGATCATTGTAAAGCTGCTTTAGATAATGCTATGCAATACAATTGCTTTGTTAATTTCAGTTTAAGGACTATACAATCCTCCAGGTCAGTATTTTTGCTATAAATTATGAAATCATCAGCTAAAAAAAATTGCCACAAGTTAATTTCTTAGCTAGATCGTCAATAAAGAGTAGACATAAAAGTGGTCCCAAATTCGACCTTTGCGGAACACCAGAGCTAGCAATAAAATAAAAAGATATATCTCCGTTATAAGAAACGCACTGATTACGGTGGAACAGGTAAGACTTTAGTAGTAAAATAGTGGAATCACTAATGTAAAACAACCACTCCTTAGCTCATTTTCTTTTCATCATTGTAACTATACGTATCGATTTGTGACAAAGTCAATGCAGTTACGATTTTTTGATATTAGAAAATTGAAAGAGATCTATATTTCCGATAGAACTAGTAGTACCCACACTGATAAATTGGCTCGTGTGGCACACCCGATTTATCACTACCTACTCAAGCTGCAGATTAGACTCGATAGATTGTGATGTATGTATGAGTCCAATATTTTCATTTTCATGGGCTACTTGGTTTATTTTGAACGTTCGTTTCGTTAAATACACGTTAATAAAAGGTGTATGTCAGAGGAACTTGGCATAAATAAACTGTATATTTCAGTTACAATCAGATTGTTTGGCGTGATATCAGTAGGACTTTATTTTAATAATTGTAAACTTAATTCCTCAGAAAATAAGTTGAAAATAAAAATTGTATGAAAGAGATACAGTAATGAAGTTATTTGCTACAGAACCAAAGTCCTCATAAAAACACATTTTATTACATCTCGTTTCTTTTATATCCTTTGTTGTTACAAATCACAAATTACAAAAAGAATACCAAATTACTCTTAACTTTAACCTTTGTGAAGATACCTTTCTTAAATTATTTATTTTTTTCAATTATCTGAATTGCCATCGTAGTCTTAGAAATACGACATGGGACTCACGACGATATGAAGCAAGTTAACATGCTTTATTCATATATGAGGATGTTAAGTTGTATACACACAAAGATAAACACAATATTAAAATTTATATAATGACGATATTGTGCCTACTGAGTATTCAATCTACTATTTAATATAGGTAGAGATGCGAAGACATAAAATACAATTGTATAATACCACTGTATTATACAAAATTTATGTAGGTGTGTCATAAAATGTTTCTTCCGCGACTCTTGAGTGGATTCATTAACTTATCGATACGTTTTGAACATGTAATAGGGCTCATTACTCATGATCGGGGGTATAATTCATTACTCGATAGGCTAGGACTAATCAAAAGAGTATTAATTACTAACCAGTTTTTATGGAGCAACAACAAAAGACGATTTGTAGGCTCGAATTTTCGATTTCACCGGTGGGATTCATGATGACGATCTTTCCATAATAACATCAACTCATATATTAAGAAAAATCCGAACGCTTAAAGATTTTGTGTTTCGCATTATTTGCAGATTGCAAAAACGGGCGTCTCAATAAGGTTTTTGTCGAATAAATCGAAAAGTTTCACTCCTAGCTAAAAAATAAAAATCTCCAAGGAAAAGTTCGTAAACTGAGAAACAATTTGTTATGTTTAAAATCTCCGTAACTTTTTGTTTTTTCGGAGAGGCTTAAAAATGGCGTCAAACGTTTTTAAGCCAAAGTACTACTTTAAAAATTAAATATCTCAGAAACTATGGCACTTGTGCCAAAAGTGTTAAAAACCAGGTTAAGGATTATCGATTAAGCTAAAAGCTATTTTTTATTTTTTCTCCTGCTTAAAAAATAAAGAAGTTATGACCAATACAAGTTTCTGAAACTACGGAATTCTTTTACTATGGGTTTGCAATCGTAACCATTTAATTCAATATCACAAGATGTAACGTTGTGGTCAGAAAAACATGTATCTAAAACTTCTACGTTCCTAATCTCCTGTGTTGGTTATAATTAAATCTAGTAATGTTTTGCTTTGAGCAGTTATTCTGGTGGGATCACTAATTATTTGCTTACAATCAAAAACAAGTAACAAATTATTTAGATAAATAGTTGCAGGACTGTTAATTAACATATTAATATTTAGATCACTCACGAAATTTAAAATCCGTTCGGCTTGAAAAGTCAAGGAATTCCGAAGGGTTACTTTAAATCTGCTTTCTAATAAGTCTGTCAACTGAGCTTATCTTATTGTTATGTGCTTACACCCTTTTTGTAAACACCCTGTATCGTGGATTCGGAAATTATAACACCAGGGTAACACTAAACACTAATTTATTAACTTACAAATTACTACAATTCCAACAATTAATTACTTGACTAATATTGCACTGTGTACTACAATTCACTTCTACTTCACTCCCTTGACCTGTTCACTTTCTCAAACTGTTCTCCAAACTAGACTGTCTGAACTACTCATTCAATTGACCATTAGAACTGTGCTAATTCAACTGTCCACACACACAGCTTGTCATTCCTTTATATACCCCAGTTTATGTGTTCTAAATCTTTCCACTACATTCCAATACATTCTACAATGTTCCACAGGATGTCTGTGATGTTCTAGATTCTTCTATATGTCTCTAGAGGGTTGAAACACATAAAACAATATCCTTAATTAATGCTTTCTTTTTGCAAATCTCTGTTTATTGAAAGGGAAACTTAATAAACGATAAACCAAAAAACAGAGACGAACCCAGCTATTTTTTTTTGGGTGGGGGGGAGGGAGCTACAACTGGTTTGCCAACTGCTCATTTTTTTTACAACTTATATTTCCTTATGTTTTCTTTTTATTTCAGACTTAATCTATAAGTAGCCTAGCGATACAAATATTATGCAAAAGAAGTTTAACTAAACTACATGATGTAGGCGCTAGACCTAAGTTGACCTCGCGCTCTCCTTCGTCTAGAAGCTACTGGATGAGGTAACCGTTATAGTTAATGACCGTGGAGAAAAACAAGATACAATACGATTACGCGCAAGTCGGGGCGCAAGCTCGTGAACGTCCGCGCTAGTACGGCTACCGGCCACTTCCCACTTCACATTGTGATACGCAATAGGTAGCATTAAGGGGTCTACACACAATCCAGCGGCAGGGAGCCAGCCTTGTCGGCATGCTTTGAACTCATTCGTAAAAGTGAACTGGTCCGCTGGAATTCCAATTATCTTCAAAGCGTACCAACAATGTCGGGTCCCAGCAGCTGGATCGTCTGTACACCTCTTTAATAGTCCCAGATTCTGATTCAGTGTCCTCTAAGAATTTAATATTTTAACAATTTCTGACCGACAACAATTTGTTATTATTATTATCTCTCGTTAAGAGGTTGGTAACTGATATTAGTGATACTCAGTATAAACCAACAACCAACGACTTTATAGCTAGGACAAAGCATTGTATTGATAAAGGCAAAAAGGAGTAATATTCTAATATTTCTAATGTAAGACAGTCTTTGTGAATAGTAAGCTCTGGCCGTGCCGTCTACTGGGTCGAACGTCGAATTTCCGCGAGTTGACGAGTTTATTTTGTTGGCCCGCCGCGTAGGCCCGTCGGCGTTGTGCGTTGTCCGTCGACTATTCGGTGGCTTTCACATCAGTCGCATCTAGTCATAAATAATATCAATTAAAATTATTTATAAAAAAATGGTCATAGTGACAGTGTCATTTAATTTTTATCAACTCATTATTCGTTTTTTTGCAATTATACCCAATAAAGATTTTTTTACATTTTTGGTGATTTTCCCAACTCAATCAACATTGGGAGGGAGCGTACCCCCCATAACCCCCCGTGGGTTCGTCTCTGCCAAAAAATTGAGACTAGCCATTTTGTTATAAGGGCAATGGTGTGAGTTATTAGGGATATACCTTAGAGTACTGGTGCAGGTCGTGTATATGCCAAATTCCTTAAAAACCCATTTTCACTATTCCTAATTACTATTTTTTCGATTATTATCACTTCAGGAATGGCTCCATACAGCCAGTCATAATTTTAAAATCAGAACAATTATACGTGTACTTAAGCTAACAAGACAGAAGAGAACTAATGGATGTGGATAGGAAAAAATTAAAGTTAAATACAGGGGCACAATTTCTTCTCACCTAAGGGCCCGTCGAGCCAATTTAAAATTTTACACACAATACTGGACCACGGAATGAGAAAAAATTATACACTAAAGATAAAACAGAAGTTATGATATCTAGCTAATTGGAACAATTTAATGTGATAACGGTGGAATATGAGATATGATATATAGACTTACACACAAATATACATCTTCTTATACCTCATTTACAGTTTTATACTTGTATTTTTGATGAGCTGAAAAATACATGAAAGCATTTCTCGTTTGTTAAGAGATAATAAGTAGGGAAAATTGAAAGGTGCTGGTATGTGTTTGTTTATTATGTTGTTGTATAAAAGATTGCATTCATTGTTGTTTTTCTTACAACTAAAAAAAATATGTTCCAGATCCCCCTCAATATTACAGTGTTCGCAGAGATTGGATTGTACAATACCAATTCTTGCAAGGAAGGATGAATAAAGAGCATGCCCAAATTTTATTCTGTTTAAGATGGTTATGTACTTTCTTGGAATATGTAAATCTTCATGCCGTGGTTTGGATAGAATGGTCGGCTAAATAAGAGTGATTCTATTCGGATGAATACCACAGTAGGATTGCCATAGTTCTGACCACTGGTTTTTTAGACGTTTCTTACACGTGCATATGCAATCTAATCGCACTTTGTGGTACAGTTCTCTACATATTTATACTGCAAATTAGAAAGCATGCAAAAACGGCCCATAAAAATATCAAAGTCGGTACTATTATATGCTGACAAGAGTACTACAGAGCAGCTTCACGTCAAGACAAGATGGGGGTGATTTCTCGTAACTATATTACAAGAGTTAGATATCTTAATTATTAATAGTTTCTGTTTATTTCTTATTTTAGTCATACCAGAACATACTTTATAGGGTGTAATCAGTTTCATGTCATTAAAAAAAACTGGTGGTGGGGAACGACTAAACGAACAAAAAAACCTTATATAACATGGGGTCAAAAACCCATAGTTTTATAAAAAAAAAATAAACAAAAATTTCGAAAATTTTCAGTAAAATTGTTTGAGAACTGCTGGAATGTTGGGATAGGCTTTTATATTCGTGTATGTTGGCACCTCTAACCATCAAATACGCTAATACGGCTCTTTCAAAGTGCCGCATTCCTTTGTTAGAGGCCGCGCGTCGACGAGGACACGAGTTGATAGTCACACTTTTTCATGGCTTTTTAAAATTAGGTAAAGTAAGGTCTTTAGTGGTGCGATATTTCAGTTTCTATGGACATTTCGTTAAGTACACACGTGGAAGGCGTTCGTTGTTTTATATGTTACTCTGTTCTTTTGAATTTTGGACCACGTGTTTACAGTTAAGATTTATTTTATTGACTTACCGTTCAAGTTCTTGATTACGTACAGACTCTACTTGTTCATTCTTTTTGTGTTTGTTGTGGACCAAGTTTTTATTTGTATTTTCTTTATTGACAACGTTAGTTAATAGTTTATTGTGGTATTTTAATGTGCATAGAAACCATAAACAATGATCCTAATTTACCAAATATGTTGAACGGAGTGCGTATGTGCCGAAAAGTGTATTGATGCAGACGGAAGCCATTTCGAACAATTTATGTAAATCAACAAATTTATTAGTAAGTTCTAAATTTACCGAATATTTTAGTTTTCGATATCTGATCGTCAATTCGTTAAATAATTCAGATGTTTTCCTAACTTAAAATACACATAATTGTTTTCTGTTATCGTGTATCTCATACGTCTAATTCTTTATTTCCCAATGTCATGCCATAATTATTCATTTTTTAAGCTTTTAACCCAGAACATTTAGGTTACAAATGTTAATAAACCACATTTAAATCTGATAAATGTTAAACAACAATAACAGCTCCAATATTTTGTTCTAAATTAAAAAACACACATGTTAAAAAATGCTGTATTTAACTTCTAGGTACACTATTTGCTTTTGCAGTTCTACAAAAGGAGATAACGAATTATTTACATTTTTATTTAAGGCACTCATCAAAGGTGCTGCAGTCCTTTGCTTTGAACCGCCGCGCCGCGCCGGCCGGCGGAACGAGTCGGTCGGTAATCTTTGCACTTTTTTATGACAATTTAAAAGTTGTATAATTGGGAACTACGACACGTCCATTGACCCAGAAAGGCAGTGGTCCTCAAATGTTTTCTACCCTAATATTCAAATTGTTGACCTAGGTCCCCTAGGGGGAAAAGTCATAAAGGTTTTTTGTTTGTCTAGTTGGTCCCCATTGCCAGTTTTTTTTAATGACATGAAACTGATTACACCCTGTATAAAAGTAATGATGTTTTATCTATTAAGTACATCATATTCATTATTTAGTACAGTGTAGAAAAATATAATAGTAAAAAAGTATATAATATTTTGCATATTTTCGAAATTTTAAAATGTTCAATTAGTGTTAAACAGACTTTATTTAGTCTAATTTTGTGGTTACGTCATTGAGTGACATGAAAAACTGAAATTTCGATTTGCTTTAGAAATTTGTTACTATTGTGTCACACGTAGTCTGGTGACGTGCAAAGTGTTTTCAATTTTTGGCAGTTTTAAAAAATATGCTCTGTTTTGCAACATAACGTCCTTTGAAACGGAAGACGTTTTTTTTTTGGAAAATCTATAAATGTATTATTTTAATTGATTCACGGTTCTACAAGAATAACGCAGTAAAACTTGAGACCAATTTATTGTTCCGTTTTTGACTTAGAGCGAAAGCATCAATTCGACGTCTGCTTGTACTTCTAACAGTCCATGCCTCAGAGGGACAAAAAAAGATTTAAAAAACTAAGGCGTTAGCAAGCCTAATATATGTGCGTTTCGTGATATTTCTATCGTGCAAAATTTTGTTTAACTTTCAAGTTACCTTGCTATCATTCCTCGTCTTTTATCACGCTTTCTTGCAAGATATGTTTATAAAAAAATTCTTACCTAATAGAAAAAGTAAATTAAACCCAACAAGTCATAAACAAAGACAATATTTATGTCACAATTACGTTACTAAATTAAATAAATAAAATAAGGGAATAGAAAATATACATACTCTTCAATGTACATACCTCAGTAGGGCTTATTTTTGGTGCCTGAGTACCAGTGTTCCGATTGACACATGCCCGTTTACTTTGTTTAAGTACCTGAAATAAGTGATGACATCAGCACTTTGTAAATGCAGGCAAATTCAATGTGTATTGACACTAAGCATGTTTATGTCAGGCATGTTAAATTTACGTGTTTAGAGTATAAATATATTCAAATAGTACTGATTTAAAATAACAAAATATTGAAAATATTAGTATTAATTTTAACCATGAATTGTTTTTCAATAATATATGAACGACGTGAATAAGCAATTAGGGTGTAATAATATATTTGCTGTAACGTAATCTTATGGATAATCGGTATACATAAACTGGGCTAAACCCGAGTAAAATTCCAACAAAATGTCCAACGTGTATCGCTGTCGGCCACGCCCGATTGTAACCTGTATTCGTTTATTTAAAGATGAGGACAATGGCGACAACTCGTGCAGAGGGATTTTTGCCTGACTTCTAAAAACTGAAATGTTTTCTATAAACACTTCCCGAGTCTGCCAACCATATTCAACGGGTTTTTAATTAAATAGTAATTAAACTTAACTAGGGTAGACAATTTTATTGCCAGTACATATTCATTATTTTTAATTAAAGTTTTTGTGTTACGTAAAAGGATATGTTAAAACATTGGGTTGTGTTTATAATTATTTTGGTTTAGTCTTTTATAATTATTTGAGCGATAAAAAACTTTAATTACCAACAGCACAATGAAGGTTTTTAGAACTAACATTCAGAATTTAATATTCAAATTTTGTAATTATTTATAGAATTTAAAAATATCCAGCGGTCTATTATTTGTTACTTCTTTGATCAACCTTACGTTATTAATATTTATTCCATGATTATTTTCAAAGGCACGTTCAACAACACTTCTCAGTTTTCCCATATTTGAGATGTACCATATGTTCCTTAAATCTAGCATTAATTAATCGTTAAGTATGTCCAACATGCTTTAATTAACAATATGTTTAATTAACAATATGTCCAACATGCTTTAATTAACAATATATACAGACAAACGACTATATAATTCCAGTTTGGTGCTAAAGGTAACTCTTTTCAAGACTAAAAGAGGCGCAGAATTATCAACTGGCAATTTTTATGTTTAAAAGTGAATAATTCATCGGCATATTTTCTTAGGTTTCTGAATGATTCTCAGATTCCCACTTCCAAAATTGGAATTGATGCATAATTTTCGAACTAAGGAATACTGCTCAAATTGTCCCTATCATTGCCTATAATTGTATACAATCGGATCATGTAAACCTACATTTCAGATTCTTTATGGAATCGAATTATATGTTTTTATTTTCGTCTTCATGTTCTAACCGTTCTCACCCAACAGTGTTATGGTCATGTAGCCTATAACCTTTCATGGCTTATATCCTCCAAAGTCCGTTCAAATCGAACCAGAAACTTTTTTATAAGTTATGAGGCCACACTAGATCTTCACTCAATATTGGTAGGCACACATACCACTATATTCCAGACGAAACTAGTAGGGATTCTGCAAACGTCAGTGGTAAAACGGAACGCATATCAACGGACAGCAGAGCAACCCTGCTTGCCCTAAACAACTGTAGGACAGACGCAGAGTTGGTTTGGCAAATTAGAAAGGCTTTAGATGTGCTCGCATAAAGTAACGGTGTCCAGCTCTGTTGGGTGAAAGGACACGATGGTACTCATAGTAACGAGGAAGCGGAGGCCTTAGCCTGCAAGGAGTCTGAGAACGTTCTGCATGGTCCGGAACCTGCAATAGCGCTCTTAGATTCAGTCTACAGTTCCCAGTTAAAGAGCTATACATTCAAATGCCACGCGGACTGTTGAAGTGATTTAAGTAGCTGCAGACACAGCAGAATGGCTTTGACCACACCCAGTTGTAAGCTAGGCAAACACTGTCTCCAGATGTCCAGGAGTGATCTGCGTATCTAAAGTATCTATATAGATTACTAACAGGACACTGCAGACTAAACAAACAACTCCATACACTGGGAGTTATAGACAAGTGTAGAGGTTGTAATTGAAGACGTATCCTTCGTGATTGTTGGATACGTATACTCGGGAACACTGAACTGACCTCACTTTTTGGTCACAGAAATATTGAACACCCTGTATACGATAATCTTAGGACCGGAGCTGTTTAAAGAACGCGAAGTAGAAACACAGATTTGGTTTTAAACTTGTATTTTAGATTCACGTTCTCACAATACGTTAATTAGCAAGTATTTGTTAATTATTAGAAGTTCATTAATTAAAAACAGTTAACACATACCCAGCAAACATTTATACGCGGGTTTTTGTTGGCCCTATGTCATACACCCGGCATATGAATTGATGGCATGATGCATGCATACTTCATTGGGCCGGGCATAGATCATTTGCCTAGTCATTTGCTATCACTAGCAGTTTTTGGGCCGGTATTGTGCCATCTCATGAAAATCACAATGTCGACACTTCTACTATGGGCCGTTAAATTAAATTTGACTTTACTTCAGTAGCCCAGCATATGGCCTATACAAGGTGTCCAGTACTGATATGTTCAAGCGTAAAGTAGACTTAATTGCAAGACTAAGAAACACAAAAGTGGTAGCTCAATTTTTATGTTTGAAAGTTACAGGACTATAATATTTTTGACCAGTAAATACAAAAAAACAATCTGTCATCCGTGGGACTAAATGAGAAAAAAAAATGGTTAATTTTTTGTCATTTATTCCCACACGACTAAGTTTTTGTTTTGTTTAGGTACTGTTCATAAATTTAATAGACCTGTAACTTCGAAACAAATAAAGATCGCATCACCACTTTTGTATTTTTTAGTCTTACAATTAAGTCAACTTTATGCTCACAAAATTTGAACATAACGATATGGGGCATCTTGTATATACCTCCAACTTAACTATAGGCCATAAGTAACGACCCATATCATTTAAGAGAGAATTTTTCTGTTTACAAATTTTTTTCCTAGTTTAAAAAGTAAGTTACCACCATATGCATATTTATATTCAAAACTTCTTTTACATATTACCCATGTACGTCAATAACTACATGCATCACGTAATACATACTGCTTGATTAGAATTGTCAACTGACATATTTGGGAACATCTAAATGAAAGTTTGATTAAATAAATATACCCATATTGTGGTTTTTAGATATGCCGCCTCTAAAAAAATGAAAACGAGCACATATCTATGCACTCTTGACACATTATTTCTTAAGAACTGAGTCCAAGTTACTAAGAAAAAATTAAAATTTATTCAATATGTTAATATTAAAAATCATCAGACCGCAGTTCTGTGAGCATAATAAAATACATTTCATATTCCAACTTATATATCTTTTCCTGGTCTTATTTCTGTTCTCCTTTGCTTTTAATTGTCTTCTTCCTCTTCTCGATTAGCAAAAGAACGTACCAAACCTTTTATGGTAGCTCCTATTTCCCACTGGATTTCCTGGTATTACAGCTGAAACAAGTTTTCATTATAAACAGAGTTGAAATGGTTAAGTTTTCTTACATAATATTCCCTGATTTATTTATTTTCTGGCCTGATAGTATCAAACATTAAGAAAACAAACCATATTTTTATTCTCGAGGATTTAAATCCTTAAAATTTAAGAAAACGTGAACATGCCCACTTAAATTTCATAGGTAGTCTAATTACATGTTCAAAGCAGTACGATTCAGAATATTTGTTTTAAAGTTATGCAACAAAATTTCAGACAAGGATGAAAGAATTGTTTAATATGTACATTACATATTGTGATTTTAATACAATAGGCAACAAGTGTAGATCCGGCTCTTGTAAAATCCAAATAAAAAAACAACACTTAGAGGGTCTAAATTAAGTACATTTGTATATTCCTGCATATTATACCCTCATTTTGGAATTTTAGTAACCGATAATACAGGGTTATGGTCGTTAATTTTCAATGGCGTCAGAGGTTGTTTTTGATATGGTTAAAAGAGTAATATTTGAAAATTTTTCACGTGTGTTTTGTAAACATAAGAAAAACTATTAATCAAATGTGGGAAAGCTACAGCAAGTAATTCTAATGTTATGTAATATGTACTAACTTGTCCATAATAAAAGTAGATTGTTGACTCCAGTTTTCTTTTTAATTTGAAAAACTGTCTCATAGAGTCCTCAGTCTGTCTGCTGAAAATTTCAGCAAATCAATCACCACTATCAATGTATAGATATAACCTACCGAACCTAGAAAAGCAATGTAATCAACACCATCTGTAGGATATATATTCCCAATGGATATTATTGGGCTTCGACATAATATACTTAACACAATTTGAAAATCGACTAATAGAAAGAAAATTGACTAACAAGAAGTTAAGTATTAATTAGTATAGCAAACCTTCTATCAAACGGGGGTAATGGAGCAGTGAATTTTTTCCCTTCCTGTGTACACACGCTTGTCTCAATTTCAATTTTATCCTGCCGAAAGTGTAATTGACAGACCTTAAAATAAAAATAAATAGAAAATTATACCTAATTTCGTTTTGAAAATAAAATATAAAATTAATTTATTAATTTTTGTATTTTTGCAGTTGGTTTCTGTCGAAGATTCATCTCTTTGGAAGGAGAAAGTCGAGACTTTGGTTTCGTTGTCATAATTGCCACGAGACTCTGGAACACAACATTTTGTAAGGCTTGGTCTAAAAATAGAATGAATGAAAAATACTTATTATTATATTAGTCGAAAAATTGCAAATAAGCAAATCATGGCACAATTATAATTTATCCATAAACTAAACATAACATATATTTTACAAAGCTATCAATTACTTATCTCTTCACAAGAATAAAGACTATTGAATAAATAAACAAGAAAACTCGAAAAAATAACCAATTATGCTCTATATATTATATAGCCTCATCCTTCTGTTGATGACTCATCACACTCAAAGAAAATGATAGGTAAATTCAACCAAAAAGAGCATATGAAATCGCGCCTATCTAGTTTCATAGTTAAATCAATCAGAAAAGAATAGTCATACAACTTTATTTGTTTTCGTAAACAAATAGTAGTTTAATAATCATATCTTCTTGTAACAAATTAAATAGTACAATGACATTTTTTTATGTTCAATAACCATTTTCAATTTGGTCTACAATTAAATAGTACAACGACTTTGTTTTTTGTTCACCAACTAATTTTTAGGTTGATCTACACTTTATTGTATGATGAAGTTTTTTTTTGGTTAGCCAAAATCTCAGTATTGAGAATAGTAGTTTAATAATCATATCTTCTTGTAACAAATTAAATAGTGCAATGACATTTTTTTATGTTCACTAATCATTTTCAATTTGGTCTACAATTAAATAGTACAACGACTTTGTTTTTTGTTCACCAACTAATTTTTAGGTTGATCTACACTTTATTGTATGATGAAGTTTTTTTTGGTTAGCCAAAATCTCAGTATTGAGACATCAGACCACCCAAACCAAAGATTAGAGATCGTTTATAAGATCCATCCAAATATATCGATGATCCCTGAGAGAATTTGAACATTGCAATCATGTTATTAATTTTCTATAAATTCATAAGAGTATAAGATAATGCATGATTGATTATTGTCAGTGATTTGTATGTGGCGTCATCTGGGAATAATTTCTGTAATAGACTACGTGGTAAGCAAGCAAATTTTATGGTAACTCTTTTAGAACTTCTAGAAGATGACAATAATATTGGTTTGCCTACCAAGTACAATAATACAGCGAACTAATACTGGGTTAGAATTACAATTCGATAATAGTTAAAAATAAAATATACTATTATCTAGTTTAATTTGACAGAATTCAACAAAATAATAGTCAGACGAACAAAATAATAGTCTTATTCATCTATTTTTTAAGTTAATGTTTGTTTTGTTGTACGACAACTTTTTATTAATTAAAATAACAATCACCTCTTGTTTAAAATACCATCAATATAGTTTGGTTTAACAAAATTAACGATATTGTTAGTTAACCATTTTTTTTTGTTGAATTTACCCATACTATTTCTTTGAGTGCAATTGTGAATTTGCACTTTCCAGTGCACTGGACTTGTCAATAGGTGGTGTTGGTATAATTTATATTTTTTCCTAGATTAATACAAAGAAAATGTAATACTTACCTACATGATTAAATAAAACATCTAATAGCTATAGTCCATATTGCCATCAAAGCATATTTATCATCGCCCGATAGTTACTTATAACACACAGGGCCAGTATCATTATGCGACAAGCGACAGTTGCCCGGCAATAAATGCATTGGCCCAGCTCTTTGCCGGACTTGCTATGTTTACTGGGTAGTAGTATAAATTTGCTGTTATTCGCGTATATAAGTTTTTTAAGATGTGTCGATAGAGTAGAAGAACCGACTGACTCCGCGAAGTGCCCTGATTTATATAGTTTATTTCAAAGTTCTCGAATTGATCTAGAAATTTTCCAAAATCAAATTTTCTGGTACTCTCGAATTTTCGAATTTATGTTTTGGCACTCGGTAGTCGGTCAAGGGGTGTGGCTCTAAACAAACGTTGGTCAATAAAAAAATTTGTATCAAATAGCATCGAGTATAAAAACAAATGTTAAATCGAACGGAAGATTAAATGGTGGCATACTGGAAACGTGAAAGGATCTAATTTTATGTAATGTTAGAATGATTGTAAAAGCTTGTTACGGAGCGACATAACGATATATTTACAGAATTTTGAAAATAATATAAATTGATTTTAAACTGTTAAAAATAGGTATTTTGACATAATCTGATTGATGAGATTGCCAAGTATGTGCTGTGTCACTGCCCTGCTCTCTCAATGAAAAGAGGATCCATACTGGGAGACTTTTGGCCCAGTATGGCCTGTATAGGTGGCGCCCGCCGGGCGTTCTCCTCAAGTACATCACAAGTGTTGGGTGGCTTGAGGAATGAGGGGCTTAGTGGACATGCCGCCGCGGGGATAGCTCAATGATCCCACCCATGAGGCTTGAGTACATGTGAGCGCAAGCAAACCACCAAACCATCTAGAACAAAGCAAACAATCCAGAATCCAGAGGCCACACATATACACGTACAGACAGATATACAGATACGAGAATATGCGAATAAATATACAACCGAACTGAGAATGAATTTTGAAGTCGAGTGAACTGGCTACATAGAGTAAATTTAAGTTTTTCCCAAACTTAAGTATCTAATTAAAGTACATCTAAGAAAAACAATTTAAACAATTGAAAACTTTTCAAAACTTTTTACGCAATCTTACCCTAAGACTAGAAATTTATATGTAAATTTAAAATATCTGTTTCAGAGAAACTTACGTTGAATATTTGTTCTGGACAATAATCCAATAATATCCTTCAACTAGTAAAATCAAGTTAAATATTTTAATTCTAGCAAATGAGTATATGCATCATGTGGAAAAAACCTAAAGACGTGAGAAAGGATTCATAATAATAATAATTGTTGATACCACTGTTCCTACATATAATTTAAGTTCGAGCACAAATTGGAAAGAATAGACCCTGAACCGCAAATAATTCGTTTTATTATATCCCTCGCAGTTTGAAAACAATGAGATTTATGAATCTTATATGTAATAAAAAAAGGATATAATCGTGAGAAATTGCTGAATTTTATATTGAATGCTTTGGGGGAGTATATTGGTGTAAATATATATGTTTTTAGGGAGACACATAGCTCTAACCGTATACCGGGATGTCTCGTAAACGTAGAACAACTACATGTAAATCAGGTCAAAATATGATTACTTAACCTAACTTACTTTTATTCCTAGAAGATTTAGTCCTCCAAAGTGTCCAAAATTAAAGAAAAATTAATAGTTTAGAAACTGTTTGACTTATAATAGTCTGAAAGCCAGGTGACTTTTTTGGAAACTCAGTATTAAGTATTTTCTATGAGTTAATTAATTCTATAGAACACAAATCATGAAAAAATAAAGTTCTAGTATATGTTAGCCCATTAATTTGGCCCTAGTTCAAGGTATAGAAAATAGAAGAAGTTATGTCATCGTTACAAGTCTCACTTTTTGTGCGAGTAAATAGTCCAATAAATAAGCCAGAAAATGTGGAAAAGTGGTGGAACACCGATTTGAAAAATTCCTAGACCCCCAGGAACATTCATCTGCATTACCTCCGAAAATAAGAAAGTTGTTTGAAGTATCCCAAAAAGTAGCTGTCACGAACAAATTTATAAAACTAATATTTCGCCTCGTAAATGGGCTCTAGGAAATTTTTTTGGTTACTGATCACGAATCCGAGGTCCAAATTGAGGAATTCCATATTTCAGTATGGAATTCGTGCCATTTTTTGATGAAAATTCCACTTTTTCGGGTGGAAATTTAAATATGAATATTGTGCTCCGGAAGTGTGCTTTAGGGGTTTTTTTGGGTCGCTGATCATGATTTTTAGGTCCAAATTCAAGAATTCCATATTCTGTACTGGAATTTGAGCCATTTTTCGTGTCGAATTTCACTTTGAAGAAAAAAATAATGTATGAATATTACGAGCATTTCAAATTAATACACATGGCAATTTTATAAACACTGGAGGAATGCATGCAAATTTTTTCTTCTTTCAAGTGAGGTAAGTAATTAAAAGATAACAATCATTATAAAAATATAACAATTATTGTGTTGGTACAAAATGTGGTATTCTGTGTGATAAAATAGTTGTTAATTTATCACTATTTTTTTATATAATTTACACCATTGTTGATGTAATATATCATAATCTGAATCATAACTGGTAATTCAGGATTTGTTGGTTCTTCTTCAGTGTCATTTTCATCTTCCTTTTCATCCGATATTTCAGCCGGACAAATCGATTCATTTTCCGTTACGTCTGCAGCTCCAGGTGCCTCGCAATTATTGCAGTTGTTTCCGTGACAAAATTATAAGTTTGAGCGCAATATACGCCATTCTTGTGACAACATCAAATTTGGCAGCCACACATTATAGCATCCATAAAAAATGGAATTTTCCATGGCACGTATGTCAGTTTGGAATATGGAATTCTTAAATTTGGACCTCAAAATCATGATCAGCGACCAAAGAAACCCCCTAGGGCATATTTTCGTGGAAAAACGTTAATATTTAAATTCTTTTTGAAAAAATTGAATTTTCCATGGCACGTATTCCAGTCTGGAATATGGAATTTTGGAAAGTGGACCACAAAATCATGATCAGCGACCAAAAAAACCTCCTAGAGCACATTTTCGTGGAAAAACGTTAATGTTTAATTTTTTTTCTGAAAAAATGGAATTTTCCATAGCACGTATTCCAGTCTGGAATATGGAATTGCTCAATTTGGACCTCGGAATCGTGATCAGTGGCCCAAAAAACCTCCTAAAGCACACTTCCGCAGCACAATATTCATACTTTTTGGGGCACTTCAAACCCCCCTAACTTTCTCATTGGCGGAGGTAATGTGGGGGTCAATGCTGTTGAATGTTCCTGGGGGTCTAGGGAACACGTGAAAAAAGGAATTTTTCAAATCGGTGCTGTTTCACCACTTTTCCACATTTTACACTTTTTTCTGGCTTATTTACTGGATTAAAAATTAGTATGCTTAAAATAAATAAAATAAGATTCCTGGAACAGGTCAGACGCCAGGAAACGCAGCCAGAAAGGTCAAAGTTGTAAAAAAATGAAGTTGTAGCATGTGACCGTTACAAGCTTTCTTTCAGGTTAATTTAAACACTTTGAACACAGGAAACTATTCTCAGAATGAAAATCCTGTCAGTTTAACTAGCCAGAAAGAAAAATATTTCTAAATTTTGAAGAAATTTAGATTTTTACGGTAAATATTATCTCTGAACCCATCGTTACAAAATTGTTCTCTTTTTAAAACCTAAATATAAGCTCCAGTAACAACAAAATATCCTTGCCACAACGTTGATTGATTGTTAATAAAAGTACCACCACCCTTGAATGTATAGCAATTTAACATTTTTCGCTAAGCTGAATTTCTACTCGCTCAAATGTATTGTATCATTATTCAATGTTCATTTTTATTATTAAATTTTTTTTAGGTCTCTCAAACAAGAAATTACGTTCCGTGTCCATTTTTGTTATCTTAACATAAGTCCACTGAACAATAAAATCTGCTTTCTAGAACAAATTATTTTTCAATATATTTTTCTTCCTCCACAATAGTGTCAACTGTTTGCCAAATATTGTTTTTCTCCTTCAAATGGTTTTTTAAATATAGCGCCAATAAACAGATAGGCAGACAAACATACAGGCTGACAGAATTAAACGACCTAAATTTTTGCAATATACATAATCTAAAAAGTAAAAATCCCAGAGAGTGATTCTTTACGCGTATAATACTTTCCTTCAGTAAGCGTGGGAAGTAAAAATATGAAAATATTTTTTTTAGGTATACTAATTCAAATCAGTTTTATAAGTATGCGATATCTTCGATATTTATTTTTTTTTTAGAAGAACAAGGCCCTTTTTGGTCAATTTTTCACTTTTCTTTCTCTACTGATGATTAAATAAGAAGATATTGTCTAGTTGTTGAATAGTTATCTTCGGAAAACGAAGTCTGAATGAATTGAAAAAAATCTAAGCAATAAAAAGGCAAAAACGAGCAATTGTTTTTAACATGTAACAACACTGCAATAATTATTCTAAATAATAATAATTTATTTAAAACCAATCGTAATTAATCCCGGGAATACTGGTTTAAAGTGTATAATGGAAATACAAAATTTGGAATATTTTTTATTCAAACCTATTCATTTGTAATTATATTAGTTTTGTTAAATGGTATATACAATTAACATATACAGTGTATCTCCGGATGGAACATCGCACTCTTGTAAACTTCCTTATTTTTAATTTGCCGAGAAAAAGTCATTCTTAATAAAAAGTTTTAATTGTCTTAGGAAGTCATAAATAGTAAGGTTAGGTTGAGAAATGATTACTAAGGGAAGTGTTCAATGACCACAAAACGAATTTTATATGTTTATTGAATAATATACGCACTAAATGAGTCACAGCAATTGCTCGATCCTATTTTGCAGACAAAGACGCAGTTGTTTTCTAATTTCCAAAAGTACTATGTAATGCCCCTAGAGTAATTATGTTGATTTCCTTAGAAATTGCATTCTGAAATTCTGTAAGGTTTTGTAAATAAATTCGTCTCCACTAAATTGCCACCCAGAGACTCACTGTCAGGAGATGCAGGGATGTTTCAGTGACCAGCGTATTAGTGAGAATTTCTTACAACTCTAATCTCATATTCTAAGTATTCACATAACTACTGAGATGAAAACGTGCCTAGTCAGTGTAAAATTTAATAACCAGAATATTATTCATTAAATTGTTTAGAAAATAGAAATAGAATAGAATGCATTTGATCATCCAATAGATCACATACATGATATACGACAGGTTAAAAACGGTACTTATATGTAGACATGAAAAAAAAAGTAAAATATGAAAGCAAGTAAAACATATTACAAGTACACTCTAATTCCATTGTTATGTCGATCGTAGGTGACGCTTTATGCACCAAATACTTGTTGACAACAATGGGTCGTTATTTTTCATAACGTCCCTAGGGAAATAAAGTAAATTTGGGAAAATTTTTTCTTATATATAACATGTTTTAACTTTTTTGGAAGTCAATCCAGACAAGCCTACTTGCCATATCTTCTATAGCCGACATTATTTTCAAAAATGTTCAAAGCTATTATAATAATATGATTTAATTTATCTTGACAGTAGTCATTTGAGTAGAAGCCGCGTCCTAAATTTATTATATTGACGATTGCGGTGGATATTCCACCGGTACCTTTACTATTTGCTTAGCAAATATGAAACCTGACTCAAACAATTATAGTTTTCCACTAGTTTTCTCAATTTTTTTTCTAGTTTAATGATTCATGAGTATGACAAAAACTATAATATGCATCGCGGATCAAACAGTGCGATTTTTTGGTCTGGAATACTTGCAAACCTCGGCCTTACGGCCTCGGCTTGCAAACTGTATTCTTGGCCAAAAAAAGTGCACTTACGACGCTTAATACATAATAGTCATTTATGTACCAAGGCTTGTAAATGTATTTTACTGGTCGAGAACACAGTGCAAACTCGAAGCCCTGTAACGGAATTTCTGTGGAAATAACGTTACAGCTCCCTTTAACATTGTATTTTGTTAATATTTAGTAGTTTTTCGCTGTTTTGCGATCTGTTTAAAATAATTTGTGAAGTTTTGAGTTATAAAGTGATATGCTACAGTGTGCGCGAACCTTTGACTTAATATCTGGTAGGCAATTGTAATTAAGACATTCAACGCCGCGGTGAGGACTTTTGATAATTTTGACGGTAGAATCGGGGCGAAAATTCATCATCTTTAATCCGACCTTTGGAGACGGCGGTTGTGTTTGAAGATCCTGTCTCGCTTCGTAGCAATGGTGAGATGACTTGTGCCTTATTCACTTTTTTTTAAAGTTTTCGATTATTTTATGTAGTTATTTTCATTTGTATCTATATTTTAAGCTTGTAAGTGGACATATTTTTGAGAATAATTTTGTTAAACCGTGTGTTTTGTTTTGAAAGGTTAAACACATGTTTACCTGTTTGTTCGATAATTATTTAACGTAGTGGTTAACTAATTTATTATCAACCCATTTGGCATTCTATCTTGATGTATCGTGATTATTTAACAATGTTTAAATAATTATTATCGGCCCACTTGGCAAAGTTATCTTTATCTTTAATTGTGTAACGAAAATGTTAGACAATTATAGATTGATCCTTGGTGGTCACCTGTATTCTCTTTTGTGGTACCTAGATATTTTTTCTGCTGTTTACAAGCACAAAAGTTGGTGCAGGAACTGATGATGGAAATTTTGGAGTTAAATGGTGCCTAGGCTGGAACCAGGCTCAAAGCCGAATCTGTCTAGAAGGACTACCGCTGGGACACCTCTGGAAGACGTAAGGGGAGTGTTTTTTTTTCATTATCTTTTGCCTAAATTTGTAGAGATTTAAAGCACTCACCGAACGTTTGTCCAGAGATTTCCAGAATTTGGAGGTTTCTGAACGAACGAATCATTTTCTTTCTTCTTGTCTATTGTGTAGCCTCATTAATGGATTAATTATATCGCTATCTTTGTCTTACCTAAATTAATCATTAATGAAGTGCCGGTTCATTATCTTATTCCGGTTAACTGCTGTTAAATAAAAATATATCTAAATATCTATACCTAGTAAATTGTCGTTATTTATGTCCATCTGTCTGTACAAATTTAAAATATGATAATTGAGTGATTTAAATGTCACAGAATTTCCATTTAAAAAACACAAGTTATGTCTATATCTCGATTACTGAGACATGCATAATTTTCTTCTTATCAGCAACGGATTCTACTCAAAAAAGTGCCTTAAGAATGTTTTACTCGATTTTCGATTCGACACTTGGTAATTGAGATATAGAGGTCATCCAATTTTCCAAAAACGCTCTGTAGCTCGGTAGTCGAAAAAGATAGACGATCGCGGTTTGCCCCATTGTTTGTTTCTCGAAAATCGAGCTCAGGACACCTTTATTGATTTTTGTCTATCTGCCATAGTTTTAGAGAAAACCTTAAATCACATCTAATTTGGTTCACTCTGTACACTCACCATTTCTATTTTGAATCCATTCCCGAAGTAGATTCTTGTAAAAATGTTTTTAGTTCTATCTCACTTTACTAATTTCAATCCTTTCTTTTCGTTTCATTTTACTAATTTATTATTTGCCGATGGCTATTTCAAGTCTATAAAAAGTTGTAGAAATAAATTGTTATTTCATTTTATTCTGTACCCGTTTTAGAGAACCTATTGTATATTGTAGTAAATTATTTTTCAATATACTTCCGGAGTGTCTAACCGTGATATAGTATAGGTTTATCGATAAAAAGAAAAGAAACAGGTGGAAAGATGAGCTGCATTACCGAAGATCTCATCCTTTACATCGCTCATATTTTATGGTGCGCTCTTCGCTTTATATAAAATGTAGGGTAGAGGAATATTTGCTTATCTTGGGCCTTAAACGTGATTTCTCCTATCGTTCGCTTATAAGCAACTTTGAATATCGACGTTTTCATTCTAATGTTATTGTACTCTGTAATAAATAAGAGATAAGCAACTTTCATATTATGCAGCTATGGTTAAATTTCAAAGTTGTGTATATATATATAAACATTCACACGCCATTAGCAGAGACCGTTATTATATTTTAGTAGTATCTTAAAAGTTTATCTAAATATTTTTTAACAAGTAGAAGTTGCAGTTGGGTGTGGCCGATTCCGAACACGGTTAACACTGCTCAAATATGAGAAAACTTATCTTTAGTTGGTGCCACTGAGCTTAAATACACATTCAATATACATTTGATCTTTTTTGTTCAAATAAATATTCGCGGTATTAAACTCCCGACTGCAACTTTCACTCGTTTTGTAACAGAGTAAAACTACTTTTAAAATCTATATAAGGTTCCGAACCTGACAGATATAGTCTCCGATCAAAGAACATCTTCCTAGATACATAACAGCTATCTCTTCACTATATACCTTGTTTGCTCCTAACATAGTCACATTATATGTCCATTAAAAGGGACAGATGAACATAACATCCCATAAGCAACTGTGGCGGATATGTGTAGAAAGGTAAGTAAATATTTTCATTAAAATGAATTATTGCAATTCTTGCATTATCGGTTCTCTATACAACGTGATATAGGCTCGTTTTTAAAAAAGAACAATGCAAGAAGCATTTCATGTAACAATGGGGAAAACAGTGTTTTTAGGGTATTTCGACCCCGCTGAATACGAATCTGCCTGTTGCCAAAGCCAAATTTGGACCGAAAGTCCGGTATCCAAGATGGCGACCAAAACTCTGTTGCCCTATATCTCCCTTGTCCGTTGGCATAAAATAATGATCTACACGTCTGCTTAGAGGTTTTCTCGGATGCCAAACACATTGCAATGCTCAAAATTTACTTACCTTAAGTTTGGAGTGCTTGATGGCGCCCAAGATGGCCGCCGAAACTTTGTTGCTCGGAAGTAAGCAAGGAAGATAAGAAAACGACCATTTCAAAGTTCAAACATTGTTTATTGCAAGATTGCAGAGATAAAACAATCATTGAAATGTTTTTAGCTTATGGCAAGGTTGTAAGGAAGATAAGAAATCAACCATTTAAAGAGTTCAAACATTGTCGAGAGCGATGGCACAACTTGGTGCAAGTCAGTCTATTCTTCTTGCACGTGCACATTGTACTCAGGCACTGGGATGACCAATTACAGGCTAGGATATCCATACAGGCTTTGGGAACGAGCTCAAGGTTCATAAGGATGGGAATGTACTGGTCTTGGTGAAGCCTCCACCCACATGACTCAGGAAAATACACTTGTTAATGTCCACACAGTCAGTCTGAGCCCTGGTGACGTATCGAGATGACGACGGTTTTGTAGCAGCACATCCCGCCTCTTGAGAAGGCGCTGATTTGTACCTCAACCTTTCCAATCTGCCAGAATTTGCAAAGTTTAAGTAGAATCCGCGGTGGTACTTCTTCACTATTTGTCAACGTTTGTTCGATCCTAACAATTGTGGCAGAAAAATCAGCATCATCAAGTTCTTTCCTCAAGCCAGTATACTTCAGAAAAGTCTCTTTGCCGTTATCCGACAGACGTGATAATTTGTCCTTCGAAAATTTTCTCTTCTGGCAGATTATGCATAGGTTGTGGTTGAACGTTCCAGCCGTATCAACTAAGGAGCACACCGTTGACGCCATATCCTGCAAAAACGGCAATATAATTACAAAAATGACTAGAAATACTAAAAGTGATTACAACTACAAAGCTGCTAATTTTGATGTCCCAGTTAATCAGACATGATTCTTTGCTGGAAATTTCTGGTTGAAGAGGTTCTTCTGCAACTGATTCTTCAATTTCTAGTTCATCTTCACCAGATTCAATTTCCATTTCTATATATCCGGTGGAAATAGTGGACGCGCCCCTGCGTGAAACCGGCTGGAGAAAGTGGCGAATTTCCTGTTGGAGGACATAACCTCACTTCGTTTAATACCTAATTAACTTCCAGCACATATATTTTTTTTGTAATCGTAATTATAGACTCCGAAGACACAAACTTAACACTTCAATTCATATGTAAAGCTTTTTCAAATTATGCTATTTATATAAATAAATTCACTTACCGGCTTAACGCTGCTTGTATATCAAAAATAAAAAGTTAAAGTATGACTTACATCATAAAACAGCTTCTTAGCGCCAAATTTGAAATTCCTATTTCCCCTTCCACTATTACACGCGCCTCCCCTACCTTCAGTAACACAATTTTGTTACCAAATTGCATTTCGGAAGGTGTAAAATATTACTTAAAAATACGTAACACACACACACACACACAAACACAGTAGTACACATTCAACCACTAAAAACTACATATCTGACAGATTTTCACTCCAAATACAAGACGCACGGACCGCACGTAAACACAACAAAGTTTCGACGGCCATCTTGGGCGCCATCTTAGAACCTATGCACTCCAAACTTAAGGTAAGTAAATTTTGAGCTTTGCAATGTGTTTGGCATCCGAGAAAACCTCTGAGCAGACGTTTAGATCATTATTTTAAGTCAACAGACAAGGGAGATATAGGGCAACAGAGTTTTGGTCACCATCTTGGATACCGGATTTCCGGTCCAAACGCTTTGGCAACAGGCAGATTCGTATTCAGCGGGGTCGAAATACACTAAAAACGTTGTTTCCCCAATTATTACATGAAATACTTCTTGCACTTTATAGAGATATATTTTCTACTTATGGGCCTAGTCTATATTACAGTAAGAGATAATATTTTAAATTTAAGTAGCCTAAACTTTGAAATATATATATATTGTTACAAATCTGAAGGTTTACATATAATAAGAGAGTAAATATTATACATATTTACAAGGCTAAATTGCTAATATTTTTTATTTGGATGTTGGTCATTATAATTTATTATGTTTCTGCACTATTGAATAAACACACTACAAATTAGACAAGCCTTAAATTCAATGTCAAGATTGTCTGCGTGGGAGTTACATGTTTAAAATAATAAATACATGCTCCTTTCTGAAGGATATTAAAGGAAATATGTATTGAAAGGATATTAAAATTTAATTGCTATTCACCTTATTACAACTGTAAACTGAACCCCATCATGTTACGACTATGAAGTTTATACCTACTTACTTATGAAATGATCGATTTTCTTCTTTTCTAAACGGCTTTCTGCAAACGGCATAGCACTTCACCATTTTACACTAAATATATTGTCACCAAACTGTGTAAATATGACTTCTTCACCACTTTTTGATCAGAGAACACGAGAAACATTTATTAACATTAATGGTGAACACATCAAACTGAAATTATGGTAATCGAATTAAACCGATCGTGTCCGAAACGACTGCGAATAGAACGATTAGCGAATCAGGAACTTATGGGATGTTTGCAACTGAAGTGCATTAGACTGTGACTATCTCAGCAACAGACAAACCAATACACATTATGTATCTAGGTATAAGTTCTTTAATCGGAGGATACACATATACACTCTTATAACTTACAGTTTCCATATCCTGCACATCTTCGTATCTTTATGTGCTTAATAAAAAACTTTAGTTACATTCTGCTCTAAAATTATGGTAAAATAATTTATAGAAAACCTGACACTACATGCCTTTGGCGATCACACTGTATAACGGATATAGCCTAATTTCAATATGGAGTATTTTACCATTGTCCCCTTCAGCGTGCTGTTAAATAAAAATAATGAACCTTTAAGTGAACATATAATAATAAAATTTCATTTGGACACTTTGCAAGTAGGTATGTGTTGAAGAGCTGGGTCATGGACACGGATTTTGTTTGTTTGTTCTTGTTACATCTTGAGAATGCACAAAAATTACACTTGCGAAAATGAGAGCGCCAATTAGTGCTACAATTTGAGAGTTCATTAAACATTGTTGACCAACCAATAAATTAACCACCACTATCCTAACACGAGATGCAAAAGAAATGAAATATTAAAATCTAATAACTATTTGAATTTGAAGAAAAAGTCAATTCCTTCTTTCCTCAATTTCTTCTTTATTTTTGTAGATGAATTACTGAAGTTTGCTACATTATCTGTACTTGATTGACGTCACTTTTTGACGCATAAATATATTTTTTTCCAATTTCAGCGGAAGTGGTAATACCAACCGGTCCATATTATTATTATTACTTTTAATAAATGTTTGAAGTGTTACACCATACTAGTTTACATTTTATTTTTTCCCATTTTATTCGTTCCAGAACTTTTGAGTGTTTTTGAGTTTATCTTGATATCTGAATGATCTGGGAGAATCTTGACGAGACCAAGTCCAAAGCCCATTATGATAAATTCTGAGCAATATGAAGAAAGTTCTCTCGATGGGTCTAGCAATTCTTGAGATATTTGTAGCCACAAACAAACACTTATAAAGGTGATATTGATGACTTCCTCTTTTTTTGAAGTCCGTTAAACAAGAATTGTAGGCCTCCATTTTTGATAGCTAAATTGGGCCTGTGGCGAAATATCCACATTTATTAAAAAACAAAAATTCATAGAAATTTCATCATACTTGTGATAGCAACTTTAAACATCATTTTCTCTTACATTTTCATTAAGAAAACTTCCTTTCATTATTTTCTCTTTTTATATGCTTTTACCTTATTTTACGATAAAATCTCACTTTTTGTGCTATTTATATTTACCATTTTTCTTTTTATGTATTTAAATGAATGAAAGAAAGCACTGAAAATGTTGAAAATGTTTTTATCAAAGGACTTAATTCTTTCTTTGCTTTATATTTTTGAGAAAATTGCCATGTGATACAGTCTCTTGGAGTCTTCTAATAATATTGTTTATTTTGTTCTGAAATAAAATCTGCTGATATTAATATTTACATTTCGTGGGCGATATCTAATAAAACAAGAAACCCTGCACACCTCGCACTCGAACAAACATCTGTTGCTGCTGACATCTTTGAGAATAATACCCTGCCTTTAAATCCAATAAAAAAAGAGGTAAATATAAAATAAAAATATGCAAAATATTTATATAAATATATTTTACTTTAATTTCTACAATTAATTATTTTGTATTTATTTGTTTTCATCATGATTAGAGAATATTATTTAGGTATTAAGCAAATCACAACTTACACACTTTTTTATTTATTATGAAATTAACTATTTTCTGTATCTTGCTCTAATCTGGGTACGCTAATATACATTCACTCATTATTGCAGAACCAATCAAAACAACTACTCTTCTAACTAATACTGAAGGAGTATTGAATAACATGATAGAATTCCTAGCATTTTAAAGCAAAGAAATATATGGAAAATACTTAAATCATTTATTTTATTTTTAGTCATTTACACTTTTTTATTTAATACGAAATTATCAACTTTCTATATATTGGTGACACAACTTCCGAGAATAACCTATATTATGAGTTTTTTAGGTTATTTTCGCGATTTACAAAAAAATGGTGGGTGATGGAGCAATTTTGACTCCGAATTCGAATTCAGCACGTCAAAATACATAAATATAGTCTAGTCAAAAGAGTAGACCACTTTTTTTACTGTGCCTGTGTTATATTTTGAATTTACGGAATTGGAATTAATGAGACGAGTCAATTTGAAACATAATATTTTTCATTTTTTTGATTCCACACACAAAATTTATTATGTCTCAATAGTTGAAAAATATGTACATATTGCGCAGTTATACTCCAACTTTTTCATTATCTGTATAATAGAAATGTAAGCTTTTATCGATATCAAAGTATTTAATATTTGTAATTGAATTTCTTCATTACATTACTTTTAATTAAAATGGCTCTGGATATAGCCTCACATATTAACGTGATTTGATTAGTTCCTTTGCTTTTATTACGAGTCAGTGCGTTACAACCTTTCTAACTACAGACCACAAGAAAACTCACTAAACTTTGTGTAGGGCTTAATAGACAGGGGTACAGCTATTATTAATATAGTCTAGATTACTTTTAATGAAGTAAAAATGAAGTTAAAAATTGAAATAAATAAAGTGTCTGGAGAGGGGAATTTTTGGCAAGAATTTAAACTCTGGGTAATTACTTGTAATTTAAAAATAATTACAATTACCAGGCGCGGATTTATAGGGAAGGCGCAGGGGGCGCCCCCCGCGAGCCAGTAATTTATAAGGCTAAGGTTTATAGATTTAGGTTTTTTTAATAAAAAGTTCAAATATTTAGTTTAAATGTGCGCCCCCCTCAAGAACTTTCTAAATCCGCGTCTGCAATTACAAATTACTTTTTTTAAAAAGGAACTAATTACAATTACAAAGTACATGTCTTTAAAAAAGGAATTATATTCATTTAATTACAATTACATGAAAAATGGATTTAGCAATTACTTTTCTAATTACTTTTATGATAAATTAAATTATAATGATCAAGCAGACAAAACGGTAAGTTAAACATTTTAAATAAAAGTGTTGTGTAATATTGCGTTTTAATATTTATTAGAATCGTTATTAGAATGTTTGACCTTAAGATTAATCAGAAAAAATTAAATATACATATAGAAAAGGCATCTTAATAACAATGGTTAATAATAATAAAAAACGATAATAATAAACTGTAAACATATTTAGTTTTTAAAAGTTTATTGAACAAAAATACAAAAGTTTGTGTACTTAACAATAAAAAACAAATGTGCAGCGGAACACGGTAAAAACTCGTTTTTAGTCAGTAACTTTTTTTGAGGTTTTCAGATTCATTTTAAACTATGCAAATTGTTAAATTCTGCTTTAATGTAGGTAGGTAATGTAATGTTTAATATTAATAAATAATTAATATAGGTATAGAAGTAATTTGTAATTCGATTTGTTCAAATAATATAATTACAAATTAAAATTCCTATAACAATTTTCCTGCAATTACAATTCCAAATTGCTTTAATAAAAAAAAGTACTTAAATATAATTACAATTACACAAAAAAAAAGGAGAATTGTAATTGTTAATTACTTTTTCACAAGGAATTACCCAGCTCTGACATATATAAAGACTGAAAGTTTTAGACTTCGGACGAGGTCGGGAATATGTTCGTTTTAACAACTGAAATTAAATTGCAAACATCTTTCTTTAACCGAATTCTAAAAATTAACAAAAGGAGGAGGTTCTTTATTCGAGCCGCATTTTTAAATATTTGTTCAATCTAAGTTTAGTGCAAGGTGAACAATATTTGGAAACTAGATTTTTTAGTTCAAAATATTCTAATATTTGACGGAGGCGCCGCGCTAAATACGTCAGAACTGCATTGAAAGTGCTAGGCAGCTAGTAGGTATTTCAGGAGTAGCGCAGTCAAATTAGCTTGAAAACCACTGAAAATTCGGACAAATTTACATACAGCTGTTTTTACCGGAAATGGATATAGGTATATGTACTTAATAATATACTAAAAGTCCCCATATGTAGAAGTGCCGGAACCCCAAAAAGAACGCAATTGTTTAATGAGAGGCGCAAGATTTATGTAGATTCGCGCACTGCGTCTGCGGCCGATCTTCACAGTAGATTACTACTTGCTTGTGTTTATGGCCCGTAGTTGTTTGTTAAATAATGACTATTTATTAGTATTATACATAATATAAATAGTGTGTTAATAAGTTATAATAACTGCGTTGGATTATATTTGACAGAGTGATCGTTTAAAAATTTGTTATTTGTTGTTGTTCCTCGTAAATATTATTAAGGCAATATAGAAGCTAATACGTGTACCTTATGCAATGTTATGGCTTTTCAAAGATGAGAGAGTATGTGCTAAATCGAAGGAGTTGTGACACTAATTAATGCAAGCAAAATGAGCAGAGCTGGGTATGAATACTAAAAAAGTATTTAAATACAGAATACTGAATACTTATAGATAAAAGTATTCTAAATACTGCAGTATTCAGAATACTTTAGATTAAAAGTACTTGAATACCGGTATTCGCGGTATTCATACCATGAATACCATGAATACTTTATGAACCAGTAAAATTCTTAGTCAAAATATTAAACGGTAAAAAGATAAAAAGAATTAGATATTTTTAACTTATTTATTTATTAACATTAATAGTACCTAAGTACTATAACACTAATACGCCTCTACTTCAGCTTTAAATTATTGGCTTTTAATAAAACAAGCATTTCGAAAAGTTCGTCACTCATAGCATTTCGACGGGGAGAGTTAATAATTGTTGCGAGCGAGAACATTCTTTCAACTGGAGCGGATGACGGCAAAATTGAATTGGTCCGTTTAAACACCTCCATTATAACGGGGTAATTTTGCAACGTCTGGACTGGCACATTTTTGTCTTCTAAATACTGCAGTAATTCCAAAAAAATTTTGTTTCTAATTACTTCATTATCCTCTTGTAACCTAGGTGCTGGTGTTGGATGTGAGTGCATTAATTGCATTGACTCAGGCTCACATTGATCAGGTTGATCTGAATCAGAAGAATCATCGTCATCGAATTTAAAGAAACTGTTTCTTTTTACATTTCCTTTGGATTTAGATCTAGATCCTTGTTCAAGTAATCCATAGCCACGTTCTATTGCAATATCAATGCCGGCTTTGACGACAAGTTCATGTATGTCAGCAACATCTAGCTTTGTAAATTCAGATGCTGAATTCAGCCATGTTAATTTAACGTCAGGACAAGTAACTGCAGCAACAATAGCTTTTCCTGATACTGATATGCCATCACCATCACCATTATCGTTTGGCGATAATTCAAAACACCATCGAAATCTGTAATAATAGATGGCTCAAGGTACCCGAAGTAAGTATTGTCGTGTCCTTGTAGAAAATCAAGTGTCTTGGCAATTGGTTTCAATATACTACAATATTCTTGTAGATAAATCAGTTCCCATTCCTTAAATCTTAATCTTTCTTTTATGTCAGACCGGATCTCTAAATTTCTCTCCATAATTTGACTTAATGAATCATAAAGAGAATTCCAGCGTGTAGCTACTGGATAGCTTAATGTATGTCCAAGTATGGCAAGAACTATTTCCGAACTTTTGGGCATAGATGCCAATTTCCACAATGCCTTACATTTTGCCAATATATTGGTGTACCGGGATCTACCTCCTTCTCCAGGTATTCCATTTATAACTTTATTAACATCTGTTGTGGCTAACAGATTTAACATATGGTTAGCACATCTTACATGCATAGGCAGAACTGGGTTTGTAGATATTGCGTCTTCTAATGAAAGAAATTCAGTTTCCTCATCCTCAGATTCTTCAACCTCGTCTTCCACATTAAAATTAATTCCAATCCCATATTATTTGAAGGCTTTAACAAAGTTACTGCCGTTATCAGTAACGGTAGCAACAATTTTTTTAGAATCCAAGTGGTACTTGTTGTTAATCTCTTCCAGCATATCGGCAATACGATCATTAGTATGTGAACCGGAAAATCTTTTACAAGCTAATACCACTGATTTTCTCTGAAGAGAGTCATTAAGCCAATGACAAGTCACACCCAGGAAACTTCGTTTCTTTGCAGACCAAATGTCGGTGGTAGTGTATACATATTTTACTTGTTTGAGATCCTCTATTAATTGACGTTACTTGTATGTTTGTACCGTTAAACAAATTTCTAAAGCTTGCATTTTCCACTATAGAAATTGGTGACATAGTACCTGAAATGAATTCTATTAACCGTTTGTTAAAAGATTCTTTGTTAAATGTTTTGGTGCTGCGTTTCATGTTCGATAAGGTTAATTACGTTAATTTTTTTTCGGTAACTTTGACACGAACTGCGAGAACTGGAAGCTTTATCCTTGATAATTTTGTGTTGTTTGTACAATTCAATACTTCCAGGATGTTTCTTTCTTAGATGTTTCAAGAAGTTTGATGAACTGTTTATACCACCTTTAAAAGTCAATTATTTGCTAAAACTTTGTTATGACTGCTGCTTTTCCTAGAATTTATCAATACCACCTCTTACAAAAAAATATTCAGATATTTGTGAGTAGAGTAATATTACTAATATTCATGAATACTTAGTATTCTTGAACACTGCTGGTATTCATGAATATCGCATTTAAATTCTGAATAATGAATATAATATTCATTTTGAGGAATACTGAATACTTAGGCAGTGAAAAATGCAGAGTTTGAATACTGAATACCGAATACCAGAATAGTATTTTGAATAGTATTCTGAATACTCAGTATTTGATTACTACCCAGCTCTGAAAATGAGAAATGATGATAAGTGGAAACATTTTGAGGGTGTTGAACAAATTTATGTTCATAAAACATGTAGAAAAAATTATATTGGTGGCATAGTGGCACATTAAATGTTAAGAACCAAGAACAGTGAAGAAGATCTGTTAAACCAAAATGTAACATCGAAATTGCTGTGACTGATGAGACAATGTCTTCAATTAATCAAGCTGTTTTCGTCTCGAATAGGAAAAACAAGAAACATTTTATTGAACAATGATTGACAATGATTTTAAGAAAATCTGGAATCTCCGTTATACAGGCCCCAGATGATGCTGATACAGTAATTGTATTTACTGCTATAACACTGCAGAAACCAATAAAAATGTCATTGTAGTAGGTGATGATACTGATTTGATGGTCTTTTTAATACCCATTGTAATAAAAACCTTCATATGCCAAGACCAGGTCAGCATATAAACCAGATCGATTCACAAATATTTCGAATGTGCAATGTTTGCTAGGCCCAATAAAGGAAGTTTTGCTATTTCTACATACCATATCCGGTTGTGATACATCTTTTTATAAAAAAGGTAAAAACGCTTCTATGAAACTTGTCCAAAGGAATGAGAATTTGATTGAGCATATGAAAATATTTAACAGACCTGATGAGGTTGCAGATAAATTAATTACAGTATGAGAAAATTTTATAATGCGACTCTATGGCAATAAAAGAGAAAATGTTAAAACTATTGATGAGTTGAAATTTTATACATACAACACCATTACGACTTACGACACGTCACAATCTTCATGGAAATTTTGAACTTGCAAGTCTTTCACCTGCCAAATATGCTGCAAAATATCATATAATGAGTGCTTTTTATTAGATACAGAAGTGGATCAGAAATTAATTAAATCCCAAAGATTGGGGCTGGAAAGAAATTGGAACAGATCTGGTTTCTATTGCAACAGTAAGGCCTCCAGCTCCAAATTTTATTATGAATTTAATATTTTGTAGCTGCAAAACAGGTTGTGGATATTCTTGTAGCTAGAAAATCAACCTTGTGTTTTACGGCTTTATGTAAAATCTGCCAAGGAAATTCTTGTTCAAACATGACGGTTCAAGACGATGAAGAATTAGAACTGCCTTAAGTTTTGTGGTAAAAGTTTTCTTTTACAGATAATGGCATATTTTTATTGGAATTTTTTACTTTTAGGCATTCAACTTGTTGAAAATCATATATTGCTATTTTTTAATAAAACTAACTAAACATATTTAAACTATTTATTTTTTAAATCTGTAGTCAATTTAATGTGTTGTTTCGTTTATTATTAAAAAAAGTATAGCAAACAATGGGTCATTTTACATATATTTCAATTTTAAGTAAATTTTCTATCTTGTACAATTTTCAAAAAACTGACCGTTTACGAGAAAATATCTGAAAACTATATAATCCAAGATGGCGACTAAATTTTATGAGTGTTCCGGCACCTTTATGTTCGGGGACTTTTAATATGGTAATAATACGATTCCCTGGAATACTTTGCCGTCAAGAACAGCTTTATGTAAATATGTCCGAATTAAAATCTTAATTTCACTGTACTAGAGTAGGTGATACCGAATATGACCTCAAAAATTAAGAACTCAAAATGGCGAATCCAATACGGTTGCCAAAATGCGAGATTCTTGCAGATTTACATGATATTTGATATACCGGGTGGCCACGAGTCAATGTACGCCCCTAATTTTTGAACCATTTTTGAGTTTAAAAATTTCGTTTTCGGTACACATAAATTAAACAAAAGTGAGCTACTTTTGGAGAAACAGGAACGAAAATATCAATTCCGGTTTAACCGGAAGTGACCAACTTATCTTTCTTAAATAGAATGATTGACTATATTCTTTTGATGGTTTCTCATTAGGCATAAAATTCTAAGTACAACAATTTTTTCCGAATTAAGAAATTCCAAAAATTAAGTGAGATACGAATATATCTTTATTTTTTTCAAAATTGCCACGGACGAACGCGACGTAAGAAAATTACTAAGTAGGCTATGGAAATCATTAGTAAGATTGTAGAGACTTGTCTGTAAAGAACAATATAGTTACTTGAATTGCTGATAGGTACGACTATTATTAGGTCTTTTTCTCAAAAGACAGAATTTAATTTTAATTTCCGTAAGGGTCCTACGGAAATTTTGTTAATGGGGCTATGCTATCGTCTTCTATTAATTAGAAATGATGATTCATAAACTTAAATTTTTTGGCCATTAATCATTTCTTTGATATCCTTCGTAATAAAAATATTTCTAAAAGCAACGAATAATTTTAATAACACGTCCAACGATTTCAAAATAATTAATTTAGGTAATCCCTAACGATAATAGCATTGTGTGGTCCAGCCCCGTCTTGTTGGAAGTAAACTTCGTTAATATTCGTACTGGGAATTTGAATGATCTGTGGAATTATATTTTGGAGAAATTTTAGGTATCTTAGTTTAGTTAGATTTTCGTCAAATATTATTGGACCTATCCTATGATATGGTCGCCCAGTACAAGGCGTACTCATCATGAGGATTTTCAGTTGCCCAATATCGAACGTTGTTTAAATAACACAAAGGTTTGTAAATCTCGATTCATCATAGAATAAAATGTATTTGATAAAATTCTCATTTCTTATTTGGCGAAACTGTAACCAATTACAAAAGGTAATTCTTCGTTAATAACACAGGCACACAAGAAAACATGTCGAGTGCTAGAAGGCAGATCTATGTATTCCCATGCATTTCGACCCGCTGAACATGAATCCAATGTCCGTTTTGCCGGACTGGCTCTTGCATTTTTCCTAACCCCAAAAAACACCCTAAGACTGCCCGAAAAATCCCAAACAAGTAAATAAAAAGCTTAAATGATCTGATCACTATATCTATACGTAATTTGGGACGCTGAAACTGAATATGAGGTCCGAATTGACCGATCAGTTAGGAATTTTGACATAACCTCAAGAAACACCTAAACAACGCCCGAGAAATCCCAAACAAGTAAACAAAAAGCTTACATGAACTGATCACTATATCTATACGCAATTTGGGGCACTGAAACCGAATCCAAGGTCAGAATTTATATTTAGGATGAAAACGTTCCCAAAAATGACTGAATCATAGCTCGAAATTGACTTTGCTCTACATAATATCTGTACATTAATTTCCGACGTATTTTCACGAGCTGAACACAATACCGTAGTCAGAATTAAAGCGCAATCTGCAAACTTCATAGAGAAATATCATTTCAGCATATATTCTCATCAACCCTAGTAAGCGGTTAAATTTTTAAGTATCTAAAGGAAAATATTACTGAATAGTGACATTTTTAGGAAAAATTTTTCGAACAAAGTTTGCTCTGTTGAGAAAGGAATATCATTTGGATTTAACATTTACCATCCTCCCTTGATGATTTTTTACTTTTTTTTTCTTAGAGCTGTTTAGAATTGTACAGTTTTCTTTATTCTGTTTGATTGCCATCATATGCCATTTGTTTCTTTTTCTATTTTTGCTACCACACTTCCATGTGGTGACGGCGGGCAACGATTTATTTCGGCTAAGTTCCTAGGTAAAAAAAATACCGTCATGGCAAGAGAAGAGAAAGAGTGTACGCTGCAGGGAGGGGAAAGCCCAGTATCAGCGGCCGGTCAGGTTGGGAAAGCGGGACAGCGGGCGTCGTCATCATGCAACCGCAGCTCTAGTGAAGTGGGAAACTTAGCTTCCTATGAGTATAGGGCTACAAGAAATTTGCACAACTGTGTAAATAATGCGAATTCCTTTTGTTTTTTTTTGTATTAAATTAAATGGCTTATGACAATCAAACAGAATAAAGAAAACTATACAATTCTAAACAGCTCTAAGAAAAAAAAGTAAAAATTTTTTCCTAAAAATGTCACTGTTTAGTAATATTTTCCTTTAGATACTTAAAAATTTAAAAGTTATCCATCTCCGCTTACTAGGGTTGATGAGAATATATGCTGAAATGATATTTCTCTATGAAGTTTGCAAATTGCGCTTTAATTCTGACTACAGTATTGTGTTCAGCTCGTTAAAATACGTCGGAAATTATATGTTCAGATATTATGTAGAGCAAAGTCAATTTCGGACTATGATTCAGTCATTTTTGGGTACGTTTTCATCCTAAATATGGATTTTACAAGATATTCGATCGTCGCGCACAAATTCTGACCTTGGATTCGGTTTCAGTGCTCCAAATTACGCAATTAGATATAGTGATCAGTTTATTTAGCAAGATTTTTATTTACTTGTTTGGGATTTTTCGGGCATTTTTTAGGTGTTTTTTGAGGTTATGTCAAAATTCCTAACTGATCGGCCAATTCTGACCTCATATTCAGTTTCAGCGCCTCAAATTACGTATAGACATAGTGATCAGCTCATTTCAGCTTTTTATTTACTTGTTTGGGATTTTTAGGGCATTTTTTAGGTGTTTCTTGAGGTTATGTTAAAATTCCTAACTGATCGGCCAATTCTGACCTCAGATTCGGTTTCAGCGCACCAAAATACGTATGGAAATGGTGGTCAGTTCATTTAAGCTTTTTATTTATTTGTTTGAGATTTTTCGGGCAGTCTTAGGGTGTTTTTGGGGGTTAGGAAAAATGCAAGAGCCAATCCGGTAAAACAGACATCGGATTCGTGTTCAGAGGGTCAGAAGTTCATGGGTCTGCCTTCTAGCACTCGACATTTTTTTTTGTGTGCCTGTATAATCAATCATTCTCATATAGAAATTGATGCAAGTGATATTTATAAGAACGATAGCCGTGTTTCTTTAAAATTTTCCTGGCTGATTCTTTGGAAACTGATAATTCATGTTCAATTTGTCTTATCGAAATAGTTGAGTCAACTTTTTTTTATTTCTAATAAAAACAGATATAAAGGGAGGTCAATATATAATGAATAACCCTGTACGCCTACAATAAACGTAAATAAAACAAATTTAGGGTGACTACTAGTGGACAATAAAGAAAAAATGAATACATTAAATAAATCCGGTGTTTATGAAATGAAATGTAGTGACTGTGAGGCAGTTTATATTGATCTGAGTGATAGGAGCATTGATAAGAGGGTGAAAGAACACAAAAATTCAGTTTTAAACAATAATAAAAGCATAGGAATATCTACTCATTGTATTAATAATAACCAATTTATAGACTCTAAAAATGTGAAGCTAATTAATGCAGAAACAAAAGGGAAACGTTTAGATTTTCTCGAAAAATCAGAAATTAAAAAATCCCTTAGAAATAATCGCTGTACCGCTGATGACCAACTTTTCTTTAATACCCATATAATCATTTCTAAAAAATCTTGATTAAGCATTCATGCCCGGTCTTTTAACCTGTAATTTTTCGAATTCAGTACCTTTATAACTATAGTCCGGTGATTTTAGATTCAAAAATAACGATTTCTCGGAAAGTTTTGGGACAAGCCAAAAATTAGCCTACCCCCTACAGAATTTCCTCAGGAATCCGAAAAAAATAGTGTTGACCTCTCAAAATGGCGGCTTTAATTGTTATTCAACTTTTTGTAAACAAAATGAATTTTGCAACTTAGTTGTTTGCTTAAATCTTCGCTTCTAAAGGTCGTAGAAAAACGTTCGACCCGTCAGTTTCTTCGTTACGGGTTCCCCTATAAGGAAAGTATATGCAAAGAACGAATTTTTGATTGTTAATAACATTTTATGATAAGAAACTCGATCCTCGAACTTTGAAGTACTGTAGAAACAAATATAAAATCTGCATGTTAACGATACTATGAGAAGTAGTACATATTTTTACCCTTAATGAAATGCACTTTGTCCGGTTGCAAAATATTAATTATTTTTTTTGCAATTAATTTATAAAAAAAAAAAAATTCAAACTGTTATACTAAAAGATCATATTAATATTTTACAGTTCTGTTTCGGTAGAAACATTGTATTTGACGTACATTTACATAATCAAAAAGAATATTTCAAAAAAATTTTAAATTTCGAGTTCTAACGCAAAAAATCAATTTTGCAAATTAAACAAATGTAAATATCTCAGTGGATTTTGAATAAAATTTATTGCAACTAACGGCATTTTAATTGTCATAAAAAAACACGAATTTAAGAAAAAAAATTTTTTGCTCCGATGCTTTGGAGCCGAGATATGAAGATTTCACGAAATCGAGAAAATTGCATCCTTGATGCTCGTGTTCACGCTAGACGCCAGATTCCCCTCCTCCTTCACTGCTAATGGCGTACTTGGACAGTTTTACCCCGGCGGCAGCTTTATTTCTCTTTTTCTCGGCTTCAAGAGTGGCTAGATGGACGTTTTTTTTTTAATTCAACTTATTTTTTTCTCAGATTTCCGATTATTCGATTATTTTTCAATTATTCAATTACGTTGCTCCGCAAAAAGAATTTGTAATACAGCGGCTTTATTATTTTATTATTATAGATAAAATAATTTCAGCAGTTTATAATCAAATATCTTATAATTATTTCCACATCCAGTGGAAGTATAGTAACGCAAAAACAAAATTGTAAACATTTTTATTTTTTAAATAGGCTTAGAATGTTATGAAATGTCGAGATTTTAAGTTTGAGCAAAAAGTCTGTCGCTCTGTCGGTCCGTCTGTAACTTTTTTGTGCGCACGATTACTCTGGAACCGTTTAATATATTGACTTGAAATTTACTACATGTATGTATTTTAACGAGATCTGGAAGATTATATTTTGATCTTATTCCGTTGAAAGGTTGGGGGGAATGGGTGTAAATGGGTAAATTAAGCAAGTAAGAGTCCATAAAATTGGTATTTAGTATAAATAAGAGAAGCTAAGGTCCCAAAAAATATTTTGGTATTAGCCACCCCCGTTACCACCCCCACCCCATTATTAAAGGGGGTGATAAAAATAAAATTGTGATTTAGTGTGTATACGAGAAGCAATGGCCTCAATTTTGTTTTTTAATTCATCCACCCCCACTACCACCGTTTCTACCCCCACTATCGATGTGACATATCGTTTTATTGGTTTTTTTTTCGTTGTGAGAGACTTGGATAGAAAATCTGGATGTGGAAGTAGTGATTCCTTGGGCAGCGTTTTTTTACAAACATTCTATAATTTAAGCATCACGCATTATTATTATGTTATGAATTAGATATTGATAATACTGAACTTCTCCGTGTTAAAGAATATAAAGATCTAGGTGTTCTTTTTGACAAAACCTTATCTTTTAATAGCCATATAAGACAAATAAGTAATGCTAGTCTAAAAAAACTGGGTTTCCTCGTTAGAAATACTAGAGACTTTACTAATATAGAGTGTATCAAAGTATTATGTAATAGCCTTGTTAGGTCTAACCTTGATTATTGTCAAATCATTTGGTTACCGTTCTATCGTAATTCTATTGATCTTGTAGAGAGTACACAAAAAAAATTCCTTAAGTATCTTCTATAGAAAGAAACTCATTTGTATGATCATTTTGCTCACTATAATGAACTGTTGCTTAGATATGACTACGAACCTCTTGAGCTGAGACGTGTTCATGCCTCGTTAATCTATATTTATAAACTTCTAAATCACCTCTCTGATAACTCCGAATTTTTATCAATATTGCCATTTAATGTACCAAACCGAATAGGTAGAAATTTTGACCTTTTTTATATTCCACAATTTAAAACGAATATGTACCTAGTAAGACTATGTATATTAGGTAACCTTGCCCACTCGAGATTTGATTTATTTACCCTTAGCCCTGCCAATTATATAAAGAATGTTAAATCAATCACTCTTAACGAAATTTAAGTTGCATAACGCCTTATTACTTATTTAAATCTTACATTTTTACCTCTTTACTCTGTATATACTTAGTTGTTATTGTAACTGTTAAGCGATACCTACTATGTTCACTATACGTGATTGTATGTTATGTAAGGTTTTATATATGTATGTGTATTTTGTTTCGTTTTTCTTTTATTCTTTGTAAATCTCTGTTTGTTGTTCTCACATGTTGTTCGTATTATTTAATCTCATGTAAATCATGTTCTCTTTGCAACTTTGTAATTGGGCTTCGCCTGTAAAGTTGTTGTTCAATAAATAAATAAATAAATAAATAAGATGTTTATTTCGCTGTTTAAAACAAATTAAATCAATATTGATGTCTGTCAGTTTAAATTAAATGAAATGCAAGAAAATGGGGAAGTTATTGGAAATGTTGATACAAATAATGACGATGATGACAATGATTGTCTGAAGCCAGAAATGCGAGACGAAACGGACAGCGAGTCCGACACAGGAAATCACCCTAAAAAAAACGAGGACAGAAAAATGAGCTTTAGAATGTACATTCAATAAATTAATTTTTAAATGCAAAATGTATACCTTTTTTTATCCACAATAAGAGTAAAAACTAGTCACTCATCAATGTCTTATTAAATAAATTGTATGTAATCTTTACATATTTATTTTATGAAGCAACGTAATTGAATCATTGAAAAATAATCGAATAATCGGAAAGCTGAGAAAAAAAAAAGTTGAATTAAAAAAAAAAACGTCCATCTAGCCACTCCTGAAGCCGAGAAAAAGAGAAATGAAGCTGCCGCCGCGGTAAAACTGTCCAAGTACGCCACTAGCAGTAAAGGGGGAGGGGGATCTGGCTTCTAGTGTGAGCGCGAGCGCCAAGGGTGCAATTTTCTCGATTTTTTTCCATGGCCCATCTTGATATATATAGACATGGTACTTTATGTAAGTGATAACACACACTCTGAGGTATGTTCAGTTAAATTTTCAACTAAAACTATTTTCAAATTTCGCCGTAATCACAAAAAACGTGAAATCTTCATATCTCGGCTCCAAAGCATCGAAGCAAAAATTTTTTTTTTCTTAAATTCGTGTTTTTTTATGACAATTAAAATGCCGTTAGTTTCAATAAATTTTATGCAAAATCCACTGAGATATTTACATTTGTTTAAGTTGCAAAATTTTTTTGCGTAAAAAAGTCGCAAATTAAATTTTTTTTAAAATATTCTTTTTGATTATGTAAATGTACGTCAAATACAATGTTTTTACCGAAACAGAACTGTAAAATATTAATACGATCTTTTAGTATAACAGTTTGAATTTTTTGTATAAATTAATTGCAAAAAAAATTATTAATATTTTGCAACGGAACAAAGTGCATTTCATTAAGGGTAAAAATATGTACTATTTCTCATAATATCGTTAACATGCAGATTTTATATTTGTTTCTACAGTACTTCAAAGTTCGAGGATCGAAAAATCCAATTTTTTCACTTTTTTGCCATAAAATGTTATTAACAATCAAAAATTAGTTCTTTGCATATACTTACCTTATAAGGGAACCCATGGCGAAGAAATTGACGGGTCGAACGTTTTTATATGACCTTTAGAAGCGAAGATATAAGCAAACAAGTAAGTTGCAAAATTCATTATGTTTACAAAAAGTTGAATAACAATTTAAGCCGCCATTTTGAGTGGTCAACACTATTTTTTTCGGATTCCTGAGGAAATTCTGTAGGGGGTAGACTAATTTCTGGCTTGTCCCAAAACTTTCCGAGACATTTTCCTAATATCACCGGACTACTAATAGAATTTTTTCTACAGCCTCAGAAAACTTTGTATTTACCCTTGAAAAAGGCTTAATAAGCCGAAACATATGTACGCCTTTTCTAAAATTCTTGCCTAGTCTAATACTGCAGCATGCGATTTTCCTAGATTTATTTGCTAGTGTGCCATATCACAATTGAGCGGTAAGCCTCGTGAGACTTTCTCACTGATGGGCGCTTGCCGTGAGTTATTGCAATGTGTAAGGTTAAGGATTGGGTGAGAGCAGAATTACGTAGTTACGTTATTCTATTGTTATCTTTCTACAATTTTCATTTATTACATTTTGTTCCTATTTTGTTTCTCATTTATTCTAGATAAATAATACCTACCAATTTGTGCTGAGATAATTTGATTTTAGGTCCAAATACGACGTAAATACATGTTGTGTATAAAGTAATAAATGTTTTACTGAAAACAAAAAAAAAATACAGCAAATGCTTGAGACAGAGGCCTCTTTGTGCTTGACTATATTCCAAATGGAAAATAAACTCTTGTTGAACAATATTTGTTACTATATACCGGGTGTAACAGGATCATGGTACACCCTCCTGTTCTCCTTTAGTTTTGAAGATAATTTATTGAAATTTGAGATATTCTATATACATAATAAGCGGCACTTTTTGACATACAAATGATTTTTTTTCATTTCCGGTTTCGCCGGAAATGACACTAACTTTCGATTTTTAAATCGAATATTGCAATATTGATATGATTAAACTTTTAAGTAATGACGTACCATTCAAAGGAAATAGTGAAAATGTTATTAATTTTGGAAATAAATTAAATTTAAATAGTTCTATTGAATCAAATTCATCAGCTGATACGGTTGTCGAACAAAAAGATGAGCCACAAAAAATTGATAAACAAAAAACTGATTTGCTAGCTTCGTGGAGTCTAGTCACAAATAAAAAGTCCATGCAACGGCAGACTGATAATAAATATGACAGCAGTCACAGAAGGTCTGAGACGAAGACGAAAGAAAACAACGTGATTATAGGAACTAACTCACATGATCGTGCCACTGAACTCTACTATATAAATGGAAGGTCAATATCCATACCAATGTTTACGTGAAATTGAACCTCGCGCAAGTATGGCGACCGTAAAGCGGAGCGCAATCGCACTACAAAACACGCCAGAGCCGGTCTTATTGTTACTGCAACTGTTTAAAACCCGGGACTGCAACGATTCTTGCAACACAGTATCATAGAAGATTGCACCATATTGTCTCAATTAACTGTTTATAACAGTCACAAAATATATTTCACAAAATAATCAATTTATAACAACTTGACAAATTACAGAAATAAACAAAGAATAAAATGAGTGACACCGACTCTGGAAATTTCATCTAATCCAAGACTTACGCTACGGAATCTATGGGAAACGAATAAAACACAGAATCGCGTCAGCGCATAACTTCCGTAGACAGCCGTTTATAATAGTAGAGTTCAGTGGATCGTGCAGATGACTTCGGCGCAGCGGACTCCCTGCTCTGGTTATATGTTTGCCGATGCAAACCACAAGCTACCGCGGAGAAGGTAAAGTCGTACCTTGAAGCGCGCTCCTCTGGTTTTCAATTTGAAGTCACCCAATTAAAAACTATCGGTAGGAAAACAGCATTTAAGATTGGAGCTAATTTACAACTCCAAGAAAGTATGTATTCCCTCTTACTGGCTCAAAAAGGTACCAGTTAAGAGGTTTCAATTTAAAAAAACATTTCGGAACCAGCAATCAGATGAAAATTCCGACAGCCCCTTCTAAGGTCAAGTTGGACTTGGTAGTTATTAAATAATTTCAAAAATTTTAAAAATTGTTCATTTAAATGTACAATCAATACTTAATCAAATTAATCAGATTGAAATCCTAGTGCAAACTGAAAATGTTGACGTGTTGTGTATATCTGAGTCTTGGTGCACTATTGAAAATATTCACACTGTAAATTTAGACAATTATAATATAGCCAGTTATTTTAATAGACAAAATCATATACACGGCGGTGTGTTAACCTATGTAAAAAATGTTGTTGAGTACAAACAACTTAACAATATAACAGAGTTCTCTGAAGAAATGCATATTGAGTGTTGCGCCATATCTTTTAATGTTAATGACGAAAAATATTGTATTGTTAATATTTATAGACCGGCAATTCCAAATGGAAACATTAAGACATTCATATACAGACTCACACTTTTTCTTAATAACTGCTTTAACCGCTTTAAAAATGTCATAATATGTGGTGATATGAATATTGATAGTCTAAACATGAAAAAAATTCCTCAAACAGAAAAAGAAAAAACCTTTTTATAGATCTTCTTAGCAGTTATGAGCTTTCATTTAAAAACAATGAGCCCGCCCACAAGAGTGTTTAGAGATATTAATAATACTATCTCAACTTCAAAAATTGATTACGTCGCTACTAATATTTCACAAGAATTATATACGGAGAAAACCAAACCATTCAACTTCGGTGATCATGTAGGTATTGTGTCTGCACTAAAAATGCAAAGTGATAAGAATGTACTCTATCAGTCAAAAACTATCACAAAAAGAGATACCTGCAAAAATAATTTATGGTAATTGAAAAATTACTTAGAATTTGAAAATTTTGACTCTGTATATGAATGTACATCTGATTAATAATGTTTATAATGTGTTTTTAAGTGACTTACAGTATGCTATAGATTTAACGTGTCCTTTAATTCAAATCTCGACTGAAAATAAAAAAGCTAATATGTGGATCACAAGAGATATAAACGAAAAGGGTAGACAATTGAAGGATATGTTCTGGCTGGTAAAGAATACAAATGATGCTGGTGTGGCAATTAAGTATAATGAAATGAAAAAAGTACATAAAAAAATATTAATACAGCCAAATTAAATTATTATCAGGATGCGTTAAGTGGTATAAGTAACATTCAACATAGACAAAAACAAGTATGGAATTTAGTGCGTAAAAAGATCTGTAAAATTAAAACCTCGCAGTCAATAAAAATTCAAATTAACAATGAAATTATAAACGACCCTGATAAAATTGTCAATTCATTTGCTGAGCACTACTCTACCGAGGTCCCAAATAAAATAAAGTATCACTTTGGTAACCAAATACCACAAAAATGTACTACAATGCCCAATAATAACAATACATTTTTCTTCACGCCCGTTACTGCTGAAGATATATTAAACATAATAAGTCAATTAAAAAATACCAATTCTGTAGGAACAGATTGTGTGTCCACAAAAATTATTAAATCTATTGCTCAGTTTATCGCCGAACCACTAGCCCACATTGTCAATCTATCTGTAGAACTGAGAAAATTCCCGGAAGAATTGAAAATAGGGAAAGTAATTCCAATCTACAAAAACAATGATCCACACATAATAGATAATTACAGGTCTATCACTGTACTCACTGTCATATGCAAAATAATTGAACGCACTATATATAACAAAATATTTCCATATCTAACAAAATATCAAATTATTTCCAGATGTCAAAATGGATTTCACCCTGGCACGTCAACTGAGAGTGCGGCGGCTGTCTTTTTGGAATTTGTGTACAATCGCGTGGATGACAGAAAGTACGTTGCTGCCCTTTTCTTTGACCTGTCTAAGGCTTTTGATTCTATAGATTCGACATTCGTGGCAGATAAACTTTCTGCGATGGGATTTAGAGGTAACTTTCTTTCATGGATAATGTCGTACCTCAGCTTTAGAAAAATTTTTGTAAAACTAGAAGAAGCCAGTTCAGAGAAGTATTGTATTGATCTTGGGGTTCCTCAGGGTTCTGTACTGGGGCCATTTATTTTTCTTTTATTTATAAATGATTTACCACTTCATATTGGTTCTGAATGCGTTGTGCTGTTTGCAGACGACGTCTCCCTAGCAGAGGAGGCAGACACTCTTGAGTAGCTGCAGGATAAGCTCAATACTCTTTATGAACAATTTATCAACTGGTGTAGTACTAAGAAATTGATTGTTAACACCAAGAAAACTATTTTGCTATAGTTTTTTGGTAGGAAAAAAGTTCAAGCACCCATAAATATTACATATAATCAATTAACAGTTGCTCCAAATGAAACGACAAAATTTCTTGGTATCCATATTGACAGTGATATGAGTTGGAGATATCACATTAAAAATGTCTGTCAGAAAATAAGTAGTGGCTGTTATGCAATTTTACAACTGAAAAGTATATTAGACCAAAAAACACTAATAAATGTTTATTATGGCCTCATAAATTCAGTGCTGTCGTATAATGTCATTTTGTCGCTTCTGATAGCGAGAGAGTTCTGATTGCTCAAAAAAGAGTTATACGATTAATTTTCGACTTGCAGAAAACTCAGTCATGCAGAGTTTTCTTTAAGCAACACGCTATATTGACATTTCCTTGCGTGTATATATATAATTGTCTCATATATATAAAAAAGAATATTAGCAAGTACGAGACAAATTCGCAACTACATAATTACCCTACCAGACATGGTAATTTACTAAAAATTCCAAAACATAGAACTATGAAAAGTCTCCACTACTGGCTGGAATAAAATTCTTTAATTGTCTACCTAACGAAATTAAAGAAAAAGCTTCTTTATATTCCTTTAAGAAGGAATTACGGAGGTATTTAATAAGTGGCTGCTCCTGATCTCAGGGCCCTTGCCGAAGCGAGCAGAATAAATCCTGCGACTAAGCAGGAAACAGGTCAGAATCGTGGTAAGTCTTTTGACTGGCCACGGCTCTTTCAAAAAACATCTGCACACTATAGGGGTGGTTGACAACCCCGACTGCAGGTTCTGCGGGGACGAGGAGGAGACTTCTATCCACGTCCTTACTTCCTGCCCTAGTCTTATGAACTTGAGGCACAAACACTTCGGCATTGGTTTTCCGGTGCTGAAGGAAATAAGAAATGCCCCTATAGGAAGGATTTGGCCTTTGGATTAGAATCCGGCCTGAATGGGGGAATTCAATAAATTCGTAGCCGTAGCACAATGGGCCACAAGGCCTGAGTGCGGCGACCCTTCATCGCCCCGCTAAAAGAAGAAGAAGAAGAAGAAGGGGAGAATTTGTTAGTTTGTAAGAAAGAAGTCTCGTCGATGTAGTCACGTATCATTTGCACTCCCGTAAGCCTGTGCATCTAAAGGACTGCGCCACCGGAGCCGGCTTATATCAGGATATATAAAACTACATTTGCCGATTCTGCATATCAAAACTGAACGAAACAGAGGAAATATCAGAATAGCCTATTAATATAGTTCTTGACTAAAATATTAATTTACTCCAACAGTGACAAATGAGGAAGTAAAATTAACCATTCAGTAAATGTCCCCTTTTCAAAATATGATTATTATGAATTATATCGGCAATTAAATAACTTTGAAATACTTTAAAAGCTGGAACATATTAGTAAAACTTTGACGTTTTACTTAGTAACTTTACAGAAAACTTTCAGCAGTTTCATAGAATTTTATGAAACCGTTTTCATAAATACATTAAATGGAAAATTTTGTTCGTTGAATATTATAAGTGCCTAGATTCTTTAGCGACAAGTTAAAAATATGGATATTAATCATTTTTCAGGTATAAAATGTCTGGCAATTATTCGCTTAATTTATTACATTTTGTGAAAGATTCCTGAATTCATAAACTTAAACTAGACGTAGTGAGTGTTATAGAAACCAGAAAAGACCCGAAAAAACAGACTTTTTTAAATGCTTTTAACTTTTTTTACCCTATCAATTATGATTCTGAACTCAAATGACATAAAATTATCAGCTTTTTGATCATAAAAACAAACTCTATCTTTGTCACTATCAAGATGACGTTACTAAAGTGTGCTTATGTAATAACGCAATTTCTTTCTTTTAGTGCAGAACAAATAGCCTCAAATTTATAATATGAAGAAAATTATTAGCGAATTAATGAAACTGTGCATAGATGTTTATTTTTGCTTACCGGAAACCAATGAGTACACCTCAGGATCGAATGTAAATATTTTTAGAGGGTGGAAGTGGACTACAATGCGTTTTTGCAATTATTTCGAAAAGTAAGTATTTTAACGAAAACTGTCAAGAAAACGTTCTCCTTTTTTTTATTCACGTCTTCGTACCTATTATTTTAATTGGCCTCCCTTCGCTGTTTGGCACATCTGACAGCAACACGACATCTGTTGCGGTTGTCTTTTAAACATACCGAAGTATTGGTGAATGTAATATTAACACACACATGTATTTCACAAGAGTAAAAATATTTTATTAATATTTGTTATGAATGTCCCGGAGTTAATCTCTAGTGCTTCACATTAAAAATTTGATTGTATTGTGCGAAAAACCGTTCAACGTCGACAGATGTAATTGGCTTATTCTTAATCTGAACTTTTTCAGTGCCTCCAGATTTATGTCTGGTGTAGAAAAATTTACTTCCTTGCCATTGAAAATATACTTGACATGGGAAGAAATCTCACATGGTTTCTCAAAACAGTTTCGAATTTTTGTTTTATTGTCTCAGCAATGCAGGTAATGAAAAATTTATTATCGAAGATCAAATACAACATTTATTTCATTGACTACAATAAATTATGATGTGTAAGTTCTTTTTTGGCCCATCCGTGGTAAAGTGTGGAAGCCATCCTTTTTTAATAATTTTGAGAAAACGAATCCGTCATCCATTTTGGCGAAAAATGTCAGAAACGCATTAAAAAAACAACACTTATTTGGGTGGTGACATTGGAATTGATATTAGTCTAAATACTAAGTTTCAATAACTAAGTAGAAACAGAAGTAAAAAAAACAAATTGACCCCTTCAACCCTCCTCGTCATTTCCTCACCACCCCTAGAGAAGGTTGTAAGCTACTATAACTACTATATAGTTATTTTAAAAAAACCAGAACACCTCATTGAGTGGTTACTATCAGAATATAATAATATGATTACTTCTGAGTACATTATTACGCCTCCTCATCCCTAAAAGAGGTGGGCCTCACTTTCTCGGGGATATTGATTGGTTTTAATTACAAAAAATAATAATACTAAGTTGGATGTTTTTTTATCATATTAAGGTGACTTGGCCAATTAAGATCACTCCTGAACATTTCTTACTCCTAAGGAGGGAGTCAATATCCTCTTTTAAAAAAATGTTGCTTGATTTTTATAGTAAAAAATTATTTAGTTATTTAAATAATTACCATAAAATGAAGAAGTTTCCCATTCTAACAAACAAAAATTATTTAAATACCTAAATAATTTTTTACTATAAAAATCAAGCAACATTTTTTAAAGAGGATATTGACACCCTCTACCCCTTTGAGCAGTAAGAAATATTCAGGAGTGATTTAAATTGGCCAAGTCACCGTAATATGATAAAAAAAACCATCCAACTGAGTATTAGGATATTCTTTGTAATTAAAACCGATCAATATCCCTGAGAAGGTGAGACCCACCCTTTTAGGAGTGAGTAGGCATATGAGTGTACTCAGTAATTAGTTTATTACATTATGATAGTAACTCCTCAATGAGATGTTCTGTTTTTTTTTAAATATATAAGTAACTATATAGTAGTTATAGTAGCTTACAACCTAGTGAGGGAATGGCGAGAAGGGTTGAAGGGGTGAATTTGGTTTTTTTTACTTCTTTTTACATTACAATTTACAATTTACAATACTCTTCCCAATGAACTTAAATTGTTAAACTCTGAAAACATATATAAGAAGCAAATAAAGAAATGGATAAACAACACACCAAGATTACAAATTCACCAATTAATAGACCAGAAAAATACTTACCACCTGTAACATTCAGTTATGTTTTCTATTATGATCTTACGCCTTCCACTGTATTTTATCTACTATTTTCATTATTTATATTTATTTTAATGTCAACTCTTTCATAATATTATTTATGCAGTTTATACATATATATGTGTATATATATACATCCTTATTCTGTTTTAAATTATACACATACGCTACTCTATTTTCCATGTATATTTCATATATTTGCAACCTCTGTCATCTGAAATATGCGCACAAGTCTATGACTATTTTGCATTCGTCATTTGTCTAACAGACATGCAGGTATGTGAAGTATATTTTTTCTTTAATTTTAAGCTATTATCTTATGTGTATAGTGATGCTGATTACATAGTTCTTTTACATAGTTTACATGTTTTTTTTTACTTGGTTAATTTTGTCATATTTTCAGCTGTAATATTATTACTAATTAATTATCATACGTATATGAAATAATGTTATGTATATGTTTGCATGCATGTGTGTACGTACATGTATGTATGTGTATATGTCTATAAGGACCCACCATCGCTCAATCTTGGTGCTGTAGAATTAATTGCATATACGTGATAGTTAACCTGTTTCTACAGTATCAAGGTTGAGTCACACGCCCACCTCCATAGACAGACTCTTGACTGGGTCTAAATGGATTCTTCAATTATATTTATTTACGCTATATTTTAAAAATTATTGCCATGTATTTTACCTATATCATGCATATTTTGTAAATAAATATTTTTATTATATTATTATTATATTTTTCTACTTAGTTATCGAAACTTAGTATTTAGACTAATATTAATTCCACTCCCAAATAACGGTTGTTTTTTAATGTATTCTCGAGATATTTCGCCAAAACAGGCGATGGATTCGTTTTCAGCACCCCAAAATTAGTAAAGAAATATGGCTTCCACATTCTACCACGGATGGGCCAAAAAAGTGCTTTTTTTAACATTGTTCTTTGTAATACTCATTTAAAATCAACAGCACTCATATAATTCATGTATGTGATTATACATGTACATAAGCAAATGGTAATGATAAAATCTCCCCTCCTAGGTTAGGTTGATATGTGTGTTGGGTGATCAATTGCGGCTCACTATTTCATTCAGTAAGTTCAGATTTTTAATATGGCTGATAATTTTATTGGGTGAGCGACTGTCAGGCCCTCTCGCAGCAGTTGCCTTTTGCCAAAGAGTAAGAACCTTGTCCTCTCTAGATTGGGACAGGTACATTGAACGTGCTCTGCCGTTTCATCCTCCTCCAAACACAGTCGGCATTCAGCGTTATCCTCTAATTCAAGTTTGTGTAGGTGGTGATTTAGCCTACAGTTCCTAGTGTAAAGGACATTTAGAGTACTTATGTGTAACCTGTTTAACTCCAACAATTTTTTAGTTCTTGATCAAACAATATGTAATAAACTCCATTGAATGAACCAATCCTGGTAGTTCTTTTCTGTTCTGGAGTAATTTACAGTCCAGGCCAATATGGTTATTTTCGCAGTGCTTGACGATATGCCTGGCTAAGGAATCGGCTATTTCATTATTTATTTTATTATCCTAACACCGACGAAAAAAATCAGTAAAAATAAAGTTTGTTATCAAGGCTTGAGATATTGCATTTTCATCTTCTAATTTGACCTGATCATTATAATTCGTTGAAAGGAAGGAAATGTTATATAAATAATTAATACATTTCTGTTTTTCATGGTCCACCTGATTTTAATTTACTCATAATTAAGTAAACCAGAGTACATTTATCATTTACTTATAATCATATAAATCAGAGTAAGTGTATTACATCTTATACAATCTGATATGATTAACGTAGTTTTCTTGGTAGTAATGCAATTGAGAAGATTAATTACAACACAGTTGACCCCTAATTTCTATCCAGTGCAGACGTTCTGAAATATACCACCGCTGTATTTCACAAATTAAATTGTTAACAAGTAGATTTAATATCCAATTATAAATAAAAATAAAGCGTAACGAGAACGTATTACTTACATAAACTGTTTCTCTGGATTGTTTTTAAAAGAGGCGCTCAGCAGTTAGATAGAAATAATTGCATTATTAATTTATTCTATCATGGGAAAGCCGAGTTCTGAGATAATTGGGCACGTTTATGAATGGTATAACGTGGTTATTTTCTTAAAGGGAATTATCTTTATAAAAGTTCTCAAAAAGAGACAAGCAGTTTAGTTCGGCTATTTTATCAAAAACTATATTTTAAAGGTAAAATTGAGCAAAAGTGAATCAGTTAATTTAAATCAAAAACCTAGCTTATTACTTCATAGAAAGAGAATTAATCTCAGTCTGGGATATAATAAGGTAAAACTTGTGAATAAATTAAGGGACTTTTGAAATAAAAAATAACTAATTAACAATAACAATTTATTTATTTCCTTTTCAAACACATGTGAAATATTTAGGAGTGATTCTGGATAAAAAACTCAAATGGAACCTCTATATTGAGAATATAATAGACCGTTGCAACAAAAGCATTAATTTTCTAAAAATGTCTACTAAAACCTGGTGGGGTGCAGACGTTCAAACCGCTCTTCTTTTTTACAAAGCATACATTAGATCAATTCTGGACTATGGATGTACTCTTTATGGATCTGCATGTAATACTCTTTTAAAACGCTTGGATGTCTTACAAAATACAGCACTACGGATATGTTTAGGAGCTATGAGATCAACACCAATTGATGCCTTATATGCCGAAGCTTTGGTTCCGCCTCTTTTGCTTAGACGACATTACCTGACTGAAAAGTTCCTTCATAGAATAAATATTAACAATCAACCGCTTTTACGCAATATTTCTGTCCTTAATACATCTGATTTAACAAATAAATTCTGGATACATAAAAATTCTTCGCCTCTTTGTGTAGCTTTTCGAGATTCAAGCGATATTCTTCCCTTATTAGACAATCCATATGATTACACTTCAAACTTTGAATACTCTAATCTTTTTTCGAAAGTGTCATTAATTACGCCACAATACAGTGATCATCCAAATATTAGTATGAACATTTCAAACACAATTTTGGATAAGTGGGATAATCCATTGTTAATATACTCAGACGCTTCTAAGTCTCTCTTGGGTACTGGTTGTGCATGCTACATACCTTCGACCAATAACTGTATAAAAATCAAATTGTCGCCTCAATGCTCCATTTTTACAGCTGAAGCAATTGCTATATACGAGGCTCTCAAATTTATTTATTCTTCTAATTACCACACTTCCATAATTTTATCAGATTCTCTATCGGTTTTATCTTCATTAGAAAACAGCTTTTCCTTCAACATCAAAACCAACCTGTATATTCTAAAAATAAAGAAACTGCAACACAATGTTTTAGGTATGGGAAAAGAGGTTCATTTTGTATGGGTAAAAGCGCACATTGGCATTAAAAATAATGAAATTGTCGACTCTTTGGCTAAGGAAAGCATCGTCTCAGGATTCCCATTAGAACAAAAAAATCTGTCTATCTGACTCCTTTAACATTTTAAAATCTAAATTTAGAAATAGATGGTTAGAGCTGTGGCGGGAGTTCTGTCATTCCAGTCCTACTAGATATACGCATATTCATCCCGACCTCCCATCTAAGTTTTGGCACGAAAATTATGAATATCCAAGAAAATATATCACAACAATAATACGTCTCAAATTTGGACATGCCTGTTATCCAGCACATTTACATAAAATAAATGTTCTGCCTTCAGAGAATTGTGATATTTGTAATGTTAAAGGTGACCTGGATCATATTTTCTTCCAGTGTTCTAAATATAAAGCAGCAAGTGACAGACTACATAACAATCTTATTAATTATAATATTCAAGCTCCTTTTAATATACTTTCTCTCCCCAGCCTCCATAATAAGCAAATTTTTGATTGTATAATCGGTTTTTTGGAAGAAACGAATATTTTATTATGAATCTTGTGAGTGAATGTTTAAGTAGGTTAGATTCGTATCCTCTGTTGTTTTTCCTCTGTTGCATCCTTAATTTATAGTGGTCCTCTAATTTTGTTTGTGTTTAAAAAAAAAAGTCCTGATAGACCCCAGGACGAGAAGCGTGTGTCCTTGTTTTTTCTCCTTTGTTGATCTTCAATATTTATTTTCTCATTGTCGACATAGGTTATTTGGAATAAATGTTTCTTTCTCTTTTAGGGTAGCGGTTGGCTGTATGGCTAGTGGCTAGATGCCAAAAAAAAAAAAAAACAATAACAATTTATTATAAAGATAAAAGATATGGTAGAGCAATTGACAAATCAGGGTGTGGATAAAAAAACTTGTACTTGGATTACGTTTACAAAAATTAAACAGAATTAAAAATGCACAGGGAGACAGACATATTTATCATATACAAAAAGGTAAATAGATACGGCAACATAAAAAGATAAATTCATAATTATTGGCAGAAGGCCACAATACTTCAAAAAGATAAATACTAATTACACAGCCACACAAAAAAAAGTTCTGTGCAGCGGACATAATTATATGGATTTGGTGTATTTTTCGACGCTGAATTCGAATTCGTAGTCCAAAAAAGGATCTATCGTTGTCAGTTTTATTTCTTAGTCAAAAACGTCCCTTAAAATGATGTAAAATCATAGAAATAATGTAATAACTCTTAATGAAGTGTGAACAATGGTAGATGTTTTGTAGCCGAGAGTAGAGAATATAAATTCGAGCCACAGTAAGCTATTTCTATAAATAAAACCGAAATCCGCCCTCTAGGGGGGATGAAAACTACCGCTGAAACTCAAAAGATGCAGGTGAGTGTAAATAGCATGTACAAATGCCAAATTTTTGTATGTCTTAGAGCAAAATATTTGACTCTGGTGCGACAACCAGCCATTAGGGTAGAGACTCAATCCTATGGAGTTAAAACTACCCCCATCCCTCATAGGTTTCAAAACGGGGAAAAAACTGAGGGTTTTGTAGTTTTAGGCAGGGTGAACAAATATTGAATGAATTCGTTCCAGCTACCAATACATGACTAGATGTTACAAAGGCATGGGTGCTTAGATTCAATTATATTACCTTTTAATTAATTGTGCTATGTTAGATAAATGCCTCTTTTTTTCTTTGGGCCACCCTATACCTTGTGCAACAAAATTTTTTTCGGCTAGCTCAGCTGTGCTGGGGGCAGGTAAGGAAAACAGTCAGCACTATAATGAGTGGTGAGAATTGTAAATATATATTACTAAAAAAATACCACAATGTAGTAATTTATATACGGGGGATGGGATGAATTTGAAAGTGTTGTAATAACTTTATATGGCTGCGGGTGTGATCACACTTGCATTACACACATATGACAAAGCAATTTTATCTCAATCTAATTACGTAACGACTCATCATGGTTACGAAACAAATGTGTACAAAAAAAATATATGTATATGACGTGAATATATGTATAAAAAAAATAGAACACATATGATATGACAAAGTATAAACGAAATCACTATTCAATATAGCACTGAGGTAATACTTGATACTTTAGGAATTTTCGCCAGCCGCATTACCAAATTTCGAAAAGGAAAAAAAAATAAACAAAAGGATCAGGTTTACTTATCTGCTCAATTTCCATCCCCTGCTTCCGAAATCCGCCTCCCGAGTATGGACAATGGAAATGCAAGGGTGCAGCATACGCCTATGGACCGGCGGTGTATATGACTCCCAGGAAAATTTGCAGCAAGTGTAAGATATGGAGTGAAACTAAAAGCCCTATAAGGAAAATATGCAACTTTATCGCTTGTCTTTTCGATTATATAGTAAGAAAAGTGATGGTTTAGAAAATGCAAACTTACGTGGATTTGCCACGGCTTCTTTTCTCCGAGTTAACTTGACAGAAATGATTCTCGTGCCCTGCAAAGCTTCTAAAATCCGACAAACGTCGATGGCACCTTCCCCTAATACAAAAATCTACACAAGGAGGATATGGTGCTAAAATTGAGATAGATCACTTAAAATCCCGTAATACGGTAATCGGCTACTTCACAAATGCCGTTGTTACTACGTTCTGCGAAGCCGTTTCCCTTTTTTCCTGGAGTGCGAAAAAAACGCGTTGATAAGAACTTTTAAATATACTCGTTTTAATCAAATTAAATTTATTGATGCATAGTATAGGCAACCAATCTTACCAGATTTATATGAAAAATTTTGATTTATTTGTTCAGTTACGGGCTGCACATCTTGCACGTAACATAGAGTCTACCCTTGGTAAGGGCTACCTCTATGCTCAAATCAAATAAAATCAGATTTATGTCATATTTAAAAATACAATTTCTTTTTGACACTCGTTTCCATGTCCAGCCGGACATCCGCTAGCCAAAGCTCCGCGGCAGTTGAAGGGCTGGGCAGGAACGAGGTCGAGGTAGTATAAAATAAATTATCACTAAATTACTCCTTCCTACCTAGTAGGTTCATTAGGGAAGTAAGGTACTCTTATGTCTTACGACTTAATATAACTGAAAAATTTAACAAATATAATATAGGTGCATATTGAAATTCGGAAAGGGTCAAATACTTGTAGCTCATCGTGCCAAATATACAAATCTGGTACGACAACCACCTAATCTTAATAAGGTTGAAAATTATCCCTATGGGGGGGGGGGGGGGGGTAAAAAGTACCCCTACAGGCGGACGGATTTCATTACTTCCAATATCCTGGAACAAAAATGCAGGCATTTGTAGTTGTAGGCAGGGTAGACAAATATGGAGTAAATTCATACACTAAGCATTAACCAGTTGTGTTTTATTTATTATACCATACCTGCGCTTATTCAACTGTTTATCTTAACATTTATCAACTTATCTATCTTTTAATCTGTGTAAAGCTAATCTTTTTCTCATGATTTTTCTCTCTTATCTTCAAAATATCTTCTCCGTGGTTTTCTTTCCCATTTTTAAGTCATAGATACAGAGTATATCTCTTCACTGACCATTTCTATCTATGTAAGCTGTATACCTAAATTGACCAAATTTCCGTCTATCTATTTCCTTCCATATAGGGGTGATTTTCAATCTTATTAAAAAGATTGGGTGGTTGTCGTACCAGATTTATATATTTGGAACAATGAGTTGCAAGTATTTGACTCTTTCCGAATTTTAATAACACCCACATGTAACATTTGAGCATAGGGGCAACTCTTACCACCGTTTAAGGGTTGGAAACCTACGAGGGATGGGGGTAGTTTTAACCCTGTATAGAGTTGAGTCATGGCTGGTTGTCGCAACAGAGTAAAATATTTTACACTAAGAGATACAAAAATTTTTCCCTTGCACATGTTATTGACACTCACTTGCATCTTTTGAGATTCAGTGGTAGTTTTCACCCCCATAAGGGCGGATTTCGGTTTAATTTATAGAAATGGCGACAGCCATTTCTATAAATTCGAGCCACAGTAAGGGCTCGAATTTATATTCTCTATTCTCAACTACAAAACATCTACCATTTTTCACACTTCATTAAGAGTGACCACATTATTTCTATGATTTTATACAATTTTAAGGTGTTTTTGACTAAAACACAAAACTAACACGATAGATCCCTTTTTAGACTACGGATTCGGATTCAGTGTCGAAAAATACACCAAATGCATATAATTTGGTCCGCTGCATAGAATTTTTTTTTGTGGCTGTGTTATTAGTTGTTTAGTTGGCCAACATAGTGCTTATCAAATGAATAGATTAAACGGCATTTTACAAATGAACAAATTTTGATAGTTTTTATCATAAAAAATCTTTAAGCCTAAATAAAAGTAATAACATAAGAAATGAAATACATAGTAGCATGTTAGGCTACAAGATATATACAACAACGAAAGGTGCTAAGAAAATGATTTGCAATGCGGTCATTAAATAAGAAATTTTATTAACAGTCTTTAATAGACGGGACTACCACTCGCGAAAACAACGAAATGCCGCACAGAACACTAAAGGCCAAACCAATTTGGCGTCTTCGATCACGATATAAAGGAAAGTCAATGAAATTTCGCCAAGGGCTGTTACCAGTGGCCGGTATACACAAAATAGAGATATAAATATACTTACAGAACATCTGCAATAGTAACGAAAGCACTGTTATGAGATACAAGCTTAGGGTGACCATACGTCCGGACAGTTCAGCATTTTGGAGTACTATCTGTGATCAAAAAAATTTTTCCTTTCAGTCATCAAAAAATGTTGGGATCAAGAAATTATTTTTCGGATTTCTGCTTCACCCGCTCATCAATTTTTTTCCCAGCAGAAGTGTCCAGCACAAAAATCTGGTCACCCTATACAAGCTCAACTTGGTCGGTACCAGTTGTATTCTCAAGAACTGCATAAATATACCAGTATAGGTATATTAAACACTGACTTTAAATTTAACTGTCTGATTACTGCACTTAACGCAGCTAGCATTAAACTAATTAAATGCTGCTTTAATTGAGGACATCTGTACTGAATAAATTTTAATGTTAACTGCTAAACTACTCGGTACAATTCACCGAAGAAGTTAAATCTCAAAAACTAATGAACACTCAAATGACTCAAATTCCAGCCATGATTTTGACGACCTCCCGGCTTACAGCCGATATGGAGAGTGGGTCTATATATAACATTATTTTGCGATTTTATACGCGAGCCTAGTGCCCTATTTTCGGGGGTTCGTAAAGAGGGGCAACCAGACACCATGTCATATTCGCACGTTTCTATGTGGCCGTTTCTCCCGCGTAATTCATGGAATTTCTTGAAAACTAACTCGTTATTTACCGCGATAATCTAGAATGTTTACATTTCAGACATATAAAGACACAGGAGATATAGGAAACATAAAGAACATCATAAAATCACCAGTGCATCAAGAGAAATCGGATTCTTCCAGAATTTTACGAAACACAAATCGTTACACCAATTTCGATCAGGGGGATCAAAATCCAAACAAAAAGATACGTATCGAGTGACAACGAGATTAGTCCCGTTCCAATTTTTAGGTTGATTTTAGGGATACAATATTGAAATTTTGGCATATCATTTGGGACACAAAAAGCCACATTTTGCACTTATTAAGTGAAAAATATCACTTCCGGTCCAACCGGAAGTAGCAACAACTTTTAATTTTTAAATAGCAACCTATATATATTTTTGCATATTTAGATTTCACATGAAATTCTCGTTACAACGATGTACCACAACTAGGTAATTTTTTTCCAAATGCCGTCATAAATTCAAAAAGTGAAAAAGCTAAGTTGGCAACTGCAAGACTGTGTTCTCAAAAAATTTATCCAGTAAACCTTGAATCTGATGTATAACCTTAATTTTTATTGTCGCATTCCAATAAAAGTTTATTTCGTACCAAAATCACTATTCTGAATTGAAAAACAATTTTTTGAAAAGACATAAAAAGCAAATAGATTTTATTCAATTTTTTTAAATTTGCACCAACAAAGCCCAAAACATTAACTTTTTATTCGAGTATATACGTCTAATTTCGGTGCTAATTTAGACTGAAACTATTTAATTGGATTTCTGTAGATGCTATTCTTCAGTTATTTAATGAAACCGTATGTACTAATGTATGTATTAAATTTTGCAAGCGTGCCATTCAAACATTTGCCTAAGTTATTATTTGATAAAGTTTATGTACTGCTTTTTTATTTTGCCTGTGATTTATTTGCTAATAAAACTATTTAAAAGTTTTAAAAAGATGTAAAATGGAGGTATTTATTCAAAATGAAAAGGTGGACATGTTACTTATTTATGGGAAATCTAAAAGAAATACATATCAAGTTGAAAGGTTATATGCAGAGCGGTAACTTGGAAGGCATTACCTCTGTAGAAAATATTTTAAGATTTTATAAGAAAACTTTATTGCCCAGCCAAATGAAAACAAACAAAATACGTTTATTATTGACGAGGTCACAGAGATTAATACTTTAGCATCCGCGGAAATTATTAAAAATGCAAGTACACGTCAGATTGGAAGTGCTCTTGATATTAGCCGAGAATCTGTTAGAAGAATATTTAGAAAATATGGATATAAATCATATAAATATCAGCTTTATCAGCATTTTTATGAAGCAGATGTAGGTAGGAGAGTTCATCACTGCAATTGGTTACTAGAAAATAGAAACATTGTTCCCAGAATTCTGTTCATAGATGAAAGCCGGTTCACTAACAATGGCATGTTTAACCGAAATAATTTGCGTTACTGGTCTGCAGGAGGAAAATTTACATGAATTTAGAGAAGGAAATCTAGGATCATAGGTCCTATTTTATTTCAGGGGACTTTAAATGGGAATTAGGTACTTGAACTTTTGGAAAATGAAATTGAGGGCTTTTTAGGAGAAATAGGTAATTCTCTTAAAAAGCCCTCGATTTGAGAAGAAGCACTTATTACCAACAAGATGGAGCTCCGCCACATAACCTTGCGAGATGTGTCTAATTATTTAGAAAACAGATTTCAAAATAGAGTCATTTCGACATATGGCCTGCCTATTGATGGCCTGCCTATTAATTTTTTTCCTGTGGAGGGGTTACGTCAAAGAACGAGTTTATTCATCATATTCAAGAAACCTCCAGAAGTTGAAAATCAAAATTCGCCAAGCTTTTGCAACAATAACTGCGCAAATGTTAGAAAGGGTAGTGAGGGAAACCATCAGTAGGGGTTAAAAATGTATTGAAGTTGAAGGAATGCATTTTGAACAATTGCCATAATTTTATTTTCTCCTATCTTATAAATAATAATTATTAATAAATTCTGTAAATTTTATTTATGTATTTTTCTAGCAATACCAATTGGTAAATGTAGCATCTAAAGAACTCCAATAATTTCAAAGTAAGTTTGCACCAAAATTATAGTATAGTAGAAGCAGTGTTAGAGGTGGAACTAATTGCAACAAAAATGAATCTTGTTGTAAATGGTAGGTAACACGCTCCTAATCAACATACTAAAAATATACATCCATACTGTCGCGCAAAATGCGTCTATTTGCTGAAAAAACATAAAAAAATGTAAAAAAAAATCATCTGTAATTAGGTAAACGAATTTTGATTTTCTTTTTTATCTGTTTCAGGTAGGTAATCTTTGTTTTGAGTGAAGAAATCATCATAAGGGGAATGGAAGAAGAAACCTGCCTTTTGTGTTCCAATGTGCTTTGCGACGATACTCCCTATGTCACATTAACAGCTAAAGGCTTGACGGGAATTATCAACGCGAGCAACCAAAGAGATGATAAAATTCATGAACTTTTCAATCCTATGCCTACTGGTGCTATTAAAGTACAAACAGAATGTCGACGTGTATACATCAATCCTATTAAAATTAAAAGTAATATAAAACTGAAAACATCGCAAGAAAATATTCCTTCGACCAGCTCGAGAACGCTACGAGGAAGTGTTGGATCGTTCAACTTCAAAGAGAATCGTTCATTTTGTAGCCAGATTATTACGGATAATGAAAAGCGTAAAAAAAATGGCAGTCATCCCTGTGCATACTTTCCAGTTTCGCGAGACAATTTTGAAACTGATCACTAGAAGTGATATATGGGCAGCAAATGTACACGCGAGAATGCTTTCAGTCATAGATTTATCTGCTGCAAAAGCTCGATATCATCAAATGTGCAGTGTCAATTTTAGGTGCGGCAAATCCATTCCTGTGAAGTATACTCCTGAAGGTAGTGGTAGATCAGTAGGCCGCCCGGTTGACAATGATAGTTCAGATGCTTTTGCAAAGACATGTGAGTGGTTACAAGCAAACTGTGAAGAGCCAATATCTGTCAGTGACAGATATTGCTTTTTACCAGAGGGAAGTGAGCCTTACACTTCTAGACATTTGGAGAAAAAATTGTAGACTGGTTTGGAGACAACATCATAGTATCAGGCACAAATGGGAAATGTAACATGATAACGTTTGGAAAAACTGTACCAAACATAATCTTGGACTATCACAGACAAAAAAGACTCGATGACCTTGATGAAGAAAAATTTAGATTAATCGAGTCTGCAGCAAAACGGATCAAAACTGGAATAAATTTGTTGTACAAAAATAGGGGCTTTTATCCTAGTGCATCAGATATTGCATCCGTTGAAGAAAACAAGACATTACTAACTTTTTTGGATATCCTAATCGGTGGCAAACGCAATGATCTGAAGCAGGTTTCGATAGGTCAGGCAGTAATGCAAGCTTGCAGGCCCTGTTCTCTGATATGCACAATTCCTCTTGCTGTAGGCGTACAGATTCACAGATATTGTACTCAGCACCGGACAAACTCTTAAATATGATTAAATGTGCTTCTCAAACTACAGTTGAAGAACCATGTGACACCATGAAATGTACATGTCGCCGATATGGACTTCCATCTTCTGTAGTTTGTAAAAACTGTTGTGGAAAAGACTGTACAAACACAGGAGACAGTTTTGATTTAGATGAAGATGAAGATTTAGATGAAGATGAATGGTGATTTGATTTTAATGAAATAAATATGATTTTGTTATAAAAAAAATATTGTATAACTTTTTCAAATTTTAGATTTTGTTTAATATGTTTTAATTTTAAATAATTACAATTTCAATTGTTTTCCTTAATTTAACATTTTCTTTAAATTGTGAGCGAAATTAAAGCTACTTAGGATTTTTAAGCCGCTTAGATTAATAAAAAGATGTTTTTCAACACTGCAGGAGCTTTCAGTTTTTCGGCCACCATTTTGTTATTTCCTTTGACTTTTCAAAACCAATATCATATTCTTTTTCAGCATGAAATTTCCTGTAATTTGATACCACACATGATTTTTTATAATTTTTTAAAAATTGTTTCATGTTTTCTCAAGATGGTGGCCAAAAAAACGCATTTTGCGCAACAGTATGGATGTATTGTATATTTTTAGTAGGTTGATTACAACAAGAATCATGTTTGTTGCAATTAGTTCCACCTCAAGATGTTTTTTTCTTATTTCTATTATACTATTAGACGTATTATACATCAAATAAAAGGTTAATGTTTTGGGCTTTGTTGGTGCAAGTTAATAAATATATTTATCATTTAAAAAAATTGAATAACATTCATTTGCTTTTTATGTTTTTTCAATAAATTGTTTTTCAATACACAATAGTGATTTTCGCATAAAATAAACTTTTATTGAAATGCGACAATAAAAATTAAGGTAATACATCAGATTCAAGGCCTACTGGGTAATTTTTTTGACAACACAGTCCTGTAGTTGCCAACTTAGCTTTTCACTTTTTCGAATTTATGACGCCATTTGGAAAAAATTACCTAGTTGTGATACATCGTTGCAACGAGAATTTCATGTGAAAACTAAATATGCAAAAATATATATAGGTTGCTATTTAAAAATAAAAAGTTGTTGCTACTTCCGGTTGGACCGGAAGTGATATTTTTCACTTAATAAGTGCTAAATGTGGCTTTTTGTGTCACAAATGATATGCCAAAATTTCAAAATTGTATTCCAAAAATCAACATAGAGATTGGAACGGGACTAATCTCGTTGTCACCCGGTATATGCGTACTTATAATGTTCTATTAAAATTAATTTCAATTTCGGATTGTAAAAGAAAATCATAGCTCCATATACCGCCAGATCTTGCTGCAAACCATGCTTAATTAAGTGTAAACGCTACTGTTAATTTCTCAGGTTGAATGTTTTCTTAGAATTCACTATAATTAGACATCTTGAAAACACCACAGCTGTTGTCATAGCCCGCTGCGAGTCGTTTAGAAAACAATGAAATGTTTCCATCTTACGCCTTAATTAGCAAAGACTCAGGGAGGAGTAGATCGGTCTCCCTATTCAACTTCATGTTGCAAATACTTTTGTTTAAAAAATCTGTTCTAGTTACGGAATGTATAATGTGAATATACAGTGATTTTGATGCTAATATGCGTAAAATTATTTCCAAATCTTCAATAATGTTATCAAATATTTATTTTTTTATAAAACGGTTAAGAAAAGTATATATGCGTATTACTCCAGGGAAATAAGCAAAAAAATACCCTGTTAGGGACACTCAACCATCCAGACAGCTGACAAGTTTTTCATGTAATATAAGCCTATAGGAACAAAACCTATACTTTTCCTGCAGTGGATTTGGCGTGGTTTTTTAGTTATTAACAATTAAAGGCCAGAAATTGTATATTTTTGCACATTCTTGCCTACCAGTAAAAAATAAAGTATTTGATCAACAATTCGGAGAAACCAACTTGTAGGGAATTAAAAAAACCTTTAAAATGGCTTTTTGAAAATGTCGATATGATTATTTGTTGCTTAGAAAATTGCAAAGAACGGTCTATATTCGCATAATATTCAATTAACAATAAATATTGCAAAAATCAACTTACGACTTTGTTATTACGTAAAAAAATGAGTCTTGTAGTACTTAATATATGGTAAAAATTTCAAATTCAAATCATTCAAATCATTGAATAGTTTTTGCAAAATTGTAATTGTTTATCCCAGAGATGTTTTTTTTTGCAATAACATTATACGGACATTAATGAAAATACAATGGTTCTACGGGTATCTCATGAGAGGGGAAGAGTTGTTTTATCGAAATAAATTATTAGATCTAAAAAAATATATTCATTATTGTAAAATATCATTCCAAAAATCCTATAATTTTTAACTTATAAAAAAATAGAATAACTTCGTTGCTATTGCTCCTAGAAAAATGCCTTTTTCATATTCGAAAAATTGATATTTTTATGGTGAACTTAAAAAAAAATGTCCCAGGTCAATATGGGCCATAGTTAGCCGTTTTTTTTTAAATTCACAGGTACTTTGTTTATAACAATTAAGAAACGCAACTAGTGCCATTTTAAAGATAAAGAACTAAAGTTTTTGTGTGAAAAAATTGAAAACAATTGCACTTCAACAGGGTCATTGGTGAAGCTTCAAATATGTAGCTCGTACGAAGACAGCTCGAGACGAGATAGGGGGAACCTTTTTTTTTTTTAACTATTTTAACGTCGGCCTATTTCCGCTACCAAGGTCTATCATCGACGCCAGGAGACGAGCTACCTGGAAATTTTGCCGAACCTCTTCCCTTAAGAAGAGTAGGGATCTTTTACTTGCCTAACATTTAATAGACAAGGGACCGCCTGCTTTACATCCCCTCCGAAGGATGGTATATCCACTACGTAATCCTCGTCTGAAATTACGTAACTTCCGAGTATACACTGATATACAAGCCTCTAGAAGGTGGGACGAGAACGCTGTATTTCCCAAGATAGGTGGGTCGCCCATCCAAGTACTAACCGCGCTCGACGTTGCTTCAACGGAATATCGACTGATATTCAAATTGAAGTCGCCTCTACGCTCGCCCCGAGGGGGAACCTACAAGTTATATTATGTTCTTAGAAACCAAACTCGAGTGGCTGGATGTTCGACTATTTATTCAGGGTGCGGACGTCTCGAGTTCTAATCCTGCTCGCGAATTTTTTTTTTTTATTGTATCGGTAATATTAAAAGCTGTATACATGAACATAAGGGTAGTTGTTCAAGTTAGGTTGGTTATTTTAATAATTGTAGCTTTGGATTATCTTCAAATAGCAGAAACAAAATAATAAGAATTAGGGAATAACCAGCTCAAATTTCAAGAAGAAATATCGATTTGTTTATTTATAATTGACGTAAACGTAAAAACTAACGTATGTCAGCTCCAAATGCAAGTAGAGCATTATTTTTTTTTTCAAAAGTTGTGTTTTTTAATCTACTCGTTTTTGATTTCATAAAAAAAAATTATAAACAAATGCAATAAAACGGGTTTACATTTTGAAACAAAAATGTTTTTCTCCGTGATTTTAAAGTACTTATAGAATGCTACAATTTGAGCCATCGTACACATTTCTTGGTCTTGATGGCAGGATTTCGCAAGGGTGCAACGTTTTAGCAAAAATGGTATCTTTGAGCCGTTTTAATAATCATTTAGATTTGAAATTTTAAGCGATGATTGTACTTTGTAAGAGCTATATTTTTCCAAAATTTCATTGAAAATTATCCTTTATTTTTTAAAGAACAGCAATTCGTTTAAAGACGCATAATTGTGCAATGTTCAATTTTTTTTAAATAATAGTAACAATTGGAAAGTATTATTGTTTATGTACTTTTATTCCACAACTCATAACGAACAGTTTTCTTCTTTTTGTTGATTCCCATAGGACTTATAGATTTCGAGATATTCAAAGAAAACTGATGAAAAACATTGTCTAAAAATTGTACGAACTAAGTTGAGCCAAGTTCAGCTTGAACCAAGAACAAAAGCCAACGTTACGATTGTTACAATAATCGTAACCATGAATTTTGATCTTGGATCAAGCTGAACTTGGCTCAACTTAGTTCGTACAACTGGCCCTTAGAGATCATTTTAAATGTATACTCACACAGTCTGAAGTTCATAGCCGACAACACCCGGCGGTTGCGTTATCTTTGCACGACCTGTCGCGTCATGTAACGTAGCGTTATATATCATTAATGTAAAATGAAATATATGAACTATTTTTGACATGTGAACCACAGTTAAATAAAATAAAATATATTGTAATTTGGTAATTTGGCAATTTGGTGACTGGACCTCGATCGGCAAAGTTAAGCACGGTCGGGCGAGTCCGTCACTTGGATTGGTGACCGTATCTCATCTCGCCGTCCTGGTTAAGTGGTAGAGTAGCATTAGCTAAACTTCGCCAGGACGTCAATATAAACAAAGGCATTAAAAAAAAAAGTTGTTTTCCGGTCATAATCCGTATTCACAAAATTAAGGACACCAACTTTACGCCTTTATACCTTAATATGTATGATGCAAAATTATTCCCGATTCAGTCGATTATTCGCTTCTAGGAACATAATATTATCTTAGATTTCGATGCGATCTTTTTTTATTTATTATACAAAAAGCATCAACCAATCTAAAACCGAATTCATATTTTAATTGCGTTTGGCTTCCTTGTGAATGAATTAAGCAACAGACCCTGCGATAAATTCTGTGCAGACGGTCACAGAGTGATTATAAATTACAGGAGTGACAGCCCCTCAGGTGAACAATAAATTGCATGAAAGAATTGCGTAAGAGTAGATGGAATAATGGACAACGTGCACAGACATTTGCGGCTACTACATGTACTTAAGTTAACATCGCTGTTCAACTCGCTAAATTTGTCAACTCATAGCACAGATTGCAGTCTCGAAACTGCCAGAAAAGCAGTAGCTGCAAAGTGCCTTGTTTAGGTGTTTAGGAATGTCTGAGAAGTAATAAATTGACCATATGCGTATAGTTCACTCCATTTTTATACTGCACATAAAAAAACTCAAATCCACCGGCCGAGCTAAGGTAAGGGGAAACCAGGGCATGCTTTATTTTTCTACACTATATTAAATAATATTATTAAATAATAAGTATTACTTAATAGATAAAACATCATTACTCTTATGTAAAGTATATTCTGGCATGGTTAAGATATAGTCCAATAAAGACATCATTTGTCAAAAAAATTTCTCCCGGCAAGCTGATTTTTCAGGACCGAATATCCGACCAAAAAGTTACAATCCACACCTCTTGTAGGCTGTTGCAATAGGGGTGGTTTCTTTTTTTTTTTGAAATTTTCTTTTTCCAGCTTGTACCTACATAGTAATATTCTCTACAACTTTGCCTAATAAAATTTTTTTGTAACTTTGATTTTTGACGGTCCAGCCCATTATATGGGAAAACATTCACCATATTTATTTATTATGGTTCAGGAAATATACAAACAAAAGGGTGAATAGCTGATTTTTGCGGGGTTTGAACCTTCAAAATGTTATTATAAACAATTAACTTTTGTCATCAATTTTATATAAAAAATTCGCTATCCTTTATAAATTGCATTTATTTTACCGTATTATTTTATTTAAATATGCTTACAATTATTTACAAATGTATTTTTTACTATTCGACAATATTGAAATCATTAACTGATAAAAAAATTGACAATCTGTATTATACTTATAGTGGAGCCAAATTAGGATGTTAATGTAAATCGTCTGGTCAGGGCGGTTTTTTGTTTTAACGTGTTCAGTGGGTCAATTATAGTTCACAGTTCAGATTTGCCGTTTCTGCGAGGTCGGCGTATTGTTTATTTAAACAATTAAATTTTTTAGACAATGTTTTTCATCAGTTTTCTTTGAATATCTCGAAATCTATAAGTCCTATGGGAATCAACAAAAAGAAGAAAACTGTTCGTTATGAGTTGTGGAACAAAAGTACATAAACAATAATACTTTCCAATTGTTACTATTATTTAAAAAAAATTGAGTATTGCACAATTATGCGTCTTTAAACGAATTGCTGTTCTTTCAAAAATAAAGGATAATTTTCAATGAAATTTTGGAAAAATATAGCTCTTACAAAGTACAATCATTGCTTAAAATTTCAAATCTAAATGATTATTAAAACGGCTCGAAGATACCATTTTTGCTAAAACGTTGCACCCTTGCGAAATCCTGCCATCAAGACCAAGAAATGTGTACGATGGCTCAAATTGTAGCATTCTATAAGTACTTTAAAATCACGGAGAAAAACATTTTTGTTTCAAAATGTTAACCCGTTTTATTGCATTTGTTTATAATTTTCGAAATTTTAGTTATAAACAAATTCATGTTACTCTCTGTTCTTTTTATGAAATCAAAAACTGTAAACGAGTAATGAAAGTAGATTAAAAAACACAACTTTTGAAAAAAAAATAATGCTCTACTTGCATTTAGAGCTGACATACGTTAGTTTTTACGTTTACGTCAATTATAAATAAACAAATCGATATTTCTTCTTGAAATTTGAGCTGGTTATTTCCTAATTCTTATTATTTTGTTTCTGCTATTTGAAGATAATCCAAAGCTACAATTATTAAAATAACCAACCTAACTTGAACAAATACCCTTATGTTCATGTATACAGCTGTAAGTTGAGCCAAGTTTAGCTTGAACCAAGATCAAAAGCCAACGTTACGATTGTTACAATAGTCGTAACCATGAATTTTGATCTTGGATCAAGCTGAACTTGGCTCACCTTAGTTCGTACAACTGGCCCTAATAGTATAATCATATTTTAAAGTTTTATATCGAGGATTTCAGTATAAAATAAATAAAATTAAGTATCTTGTACGGGTTTAGGGAGGGTAGGTCCAGTCAATGAAACTAGTACCGTACCTCACCTCACATCACCTCACATTTAGAAAATATATGTTTCATTTCACTTTTCTTGCTATATCTAAAGTATTAGAAGTTCCATTAAATATATAACACAATTTGCTTTATAAAAAGATGAAAAAAAAAATGAGTCCAAGAAGAATTCTCTACGGTTATTTCACTCATTAACGCTATAGTCAATGAGAGCTCGTTTTTTCACAACATTGCACCAATCAAACGTCATTATTAGTGGTAATCCAATCTATATCGGCTTTTGACAGTACGAACAAGCAAAATTTATCGCTCCATTTTTTTGTGTCGCTGCAGCGGCAATTATTGAGATAATTTTTTGACGTTTTGTTTCGTGAAATGTTTTCGGCAAATAAGGCAACTCGAGCTTTTAAATTTTATCTATAAATATATTCTCTAACTTATTACTAATAATTGTCAACGTAAATTGTAGTATTGTATTATATACGTAGTAATATAATATATAAAAATAGCCTAAAAACACCACATACGTAAGTTGACAACTCCCAATTTCAAAGCGGGATTCGGGACAAGTTATACACAACTTTCAATGGCTTATAATAACTAATATAATTACAAAACAATTTTCACAACTAAAATTAAATACAAATGCCCACGAAACAAACAAATCAATTATCTCATGTTAAATAAACAAATTTATATACGTATTATATGGTAATTCATCACAAAACACAGTTCAAGTTCACTCTACTTAAACAAGCAAACTTAATTATTAAACTTCTTATATTAAAAATGGGGATTAAATACATAAAAATATGTATCAAGAAACACTTTAATATAATAATTATTGAGAAATTCATTCTTTACACAGTGTTAAGCTAGCGTTACTAGATGGCGGTACCAGTTCATCTGGTCTCCACACTTTAGAACGTAAAAGCGAGAGATTGGTAAAATGCAATATTGTCTGGCTTTACTCGTAGTGTGATTGGTCGAAGCGTGCTAGAAGACTCTTTGTTGGGAATACCAGTCTATAAGTTACAATACCTATGGTTTAACGTATCTTAATTGTCATTGCATTACATTATTTATACCTAATTTGTTTTTTATTAGATGAGTCGTTTTGGAAATGCATTTTTATGTGACGTAAATGATGAAATTGAAAACAAAGGTCAGTAAACATTAAAAACTGACAAGAAAACGTCTGAAGGCAATTAATTACAAAACATAATATTGAAGATATACTTAATGAATTATTTATTCGTGAAATATTTTCCCCAAATACCACTTGTACTTTTAAATGCTATCTATAAATTTTTTCTTAAGCTAAGTTGCCAAAAGTTAATATAACTCTTGCAAATTGGCAGTTTATTATAAAAATTGAATCCCTCCCGCTAAAGCTTAAATTTTTCCGTTCAAAGCTAAACGGTTGTTAGGTTTAAATAGGTGAATCGAAAGTGGTACCTTCACTGATCTGGTAACCAAATAAATTATATATCAAAATAAAGATAACTTTATTGCGAAACGACGAGTATAAATAAAATAAAAAAAATAAAAAAAAAACAAAAAAAGCCTTGAACATATTTCGTTAAGCAACCCATCACCGTTACTTTTGTTTTTTTTTCATAAAAAATAGTTTAAATATTATTGTAATGAAAAAATAAATTTATAAGAAAGTACTCAAGGTAAGAAGTGTTTATTAGAAAAAATAATGAATTTTACGCCTATTATAGATGACTTAATATCTGCGGTCTTTTTGGGCTCATACTTTTTGTTATATAATTTATTTTAAACCATTTCCTATTAACTTCTTGTCGTCCGGAGCATTAGGAAAGTTTGCAAACGCAAATATTGTTCTTCGTTTGTTCTAGATAATTTTTCAAATATATAATGAAATGTTCAGCATTTCTAGATGATAATATCTTACGAAATAATTGTCATAATTTAAGTTTAAAGTGACAATTATGTATAACAGCAGGAATTAAAGGCGGATCCCATTTCAGGAATACCCATTGATACTATAGCATAGATACCAATAGTACGGCAGCCCGTTACCAAAAACAGCTCTATCGCAGGTAAACTCTATAGAATATAAAATTCTAAGATACTTTTTCATATGAGAAAAGTTCAAAAAAACGATACGGGCGGCTAGCAAACGACTTTCCGTCAGTCGAAAAAAAATTTCGTAATTTTTATACCGCGGCGAGGCAGTTCTCTATTAATTCTCGTTAAAAATGATGAACAAGACATGAATTAATCGAGAACCGCCGTCATTGGCCTAAGTTCCAATAATATCAATCAAAGTTGTATCAAAATGAAGGCTAAAATTATCAAAGCAGCGAGGCTAAAACTTTTTTTTTTATTTATAGAGTGGGGTGTATAAAACGATAAAAAAATGCGAACTGCCTTTTATTCTATTTACTTTCAATCATCCCAATTATTCTAGATGGCTACTATTTTACGAGGATAAACTAGTGAATGTCGCCAAGTCTCATCTTGGTTTGGAAATAAAATTATCAGCTGGATCATTTGGGATACACTGAACTAAAAAACCATATTCCCGTATTCCAATAGATTTGACTTTAAAACAAACTATAAACCCCGATGCTGCAAGGAAACTAACAGGGATTCTGTATTTGACAAACTCTATCAGTGCACGACAACGCTGGGCAATGGGTCATGCGCTTAAATCCCTGTGATTTCGCATGTACAGGGTGTTTTTTTAGAAGTTTGTTTTTTTAATTGGCGACACTGTTTCTAGAGACAGTTAATTTAACCACTGACAGCTGATTCGTGCTCATTATGTTTTGCCATTTCACCACGGCAGAACAACGCTTGCAAATTGTGCAAATGAGTCGATTTCAACAAAAGTGTTCAAATCCAAATACCAGATAGACAGGTCTGAAAAAACGGCCATCCAATATCGGCAGAAATAGTTTGGTATATGGAGAACGGCTCCACGCCACAGTATTTCAGATTAAAATGACCACCTTACAGTGTTACGCAAAGGAAATAAAGAGGCAAGGAACGTTTAACTAATCAATCTATTTTTTCCGATAGCTAAGCAGCGCTAAAGGCATTCGATTCCATGCAGGTAGACTCAAGACTAGGATGGGACTGCATAAATGGCCATATTGATCTAGTAAGTCATAACAACGTGACCGTGTCGTGAGTAGCAGGACACAAAGGATACAAGAGAAATAAAAAGGCTGATGGACTGACCAGGGAGGGAGTATCAAAGGCCTTAGCAGGACCAGAACCCTTTTCCGGCGTGGCTAAGTCATGCATACGGGAATAAATTACCCGTTAATAAATGGGTACAAAACAATTCTCTGAAATAGTGGAAGAGTTCATTAAAGGGTGAAACGTGTAAATTATGTCAAGGGAGGAGGCAGTACAAGTGCTATGCCACTTTGAAGGCTTAGCGAGACTGAGATATCGACTACTTGGCGAGAAAAAACTAAGGGCAGATACCAAAGAGCTCTTATCAAGGCTGTGGAGTGTGATACAAGAGACAAAGCTGGATAAGGAGCGTTAAGTAAAGCTAGAACAGGTGTGCCACATAGATCCACGGGGGTCGCAGTGGTCAAGGTTCGTCTTTCCTAATTTGAATCTAGGGCAGTTGATGTCGGTGGTATTAAGGTCAAAAATGTACTCGCCATGGCAACTGTGTTTATGTACTTGGTCCACAGTCCTAAACTAAGTACCATACAGTAGCCCAGTCGATGAAGGTATTCACCCACAAAATTTTGCAAACGAGTAAACTTTTTTTAATGAGTTCGTGAAAGTGTATAGAATAATATCCTGAAAAGTTTACATTTCGTTCGGGTGAAGAACATAAAAAAAGTGAAAAAAAAATTTTTTTTCATCAATTTTTTCAAAATTTTAAAATTAAATCAAGCTAGATAAAAATAAAAAATGCAAATCGTTAGATCACGCATTTATGAACAAAAAATGTTCTAACAAAATTTATCGTTTTCCCGGAAAAAATAACACAGCCACACAAAAAAAATAAAGTGTCTTGACCAGAGACTGACTAGGTAGACTTTATGTTTTCGGGTCGCTGAATCCGAATCCGGGGTCCATTTGATCCCATATCATCAGGTTTAAGGTCATTTGAAGGTCAAATTGAGATATGACCGTGAAAAATTCCATAAAAATTTATGTTTATGTTTTTGAGGTTTCTGAATCTGAATCCGGGGTTTATTTGATACCATCATGTCAGAATCAAGGTCAAATGAAGGTCAAACACATGAAATTCAATAATACAATCTTTTTTGACCCCGGATTCTGAAAAAGCAGAAAATTTTACGTCCAAATACATCCTGAACGGTTTATGGAACCGATTTCTTAGGTCATTTGTTGTTGCTATCAAGCGGTCAAATGCTTATTTTCCATTTCTTAGCTAAGATATCGATTGTAAATCGAAAACTTGCGTCTATGACTAGTGACCTTTAACTTTTTGTGGTCGCTTATCACGATCCCGGGATCCATTTGATACCATGATGTATAAACTGAGGTCAAACGAAGGTCAAACGATATAATAATAATAATAATAATAATAATAATAATAATAATAATAATAATAATAATAATAATAATAATAATAATAATAATAATAATAATAATTTATTGGTGTTAATGTACAAAAGTACTTACACAAGTCAATTAGAGTAGGTTAGGTAATTTCATAAATTGCATATCACAAATAAATATATAAAACCGCTGCCCAAGGAATCACTACTTCCACATCCAGATTTTCTATCCAAGTCACTCACAACGAAAAAATTTTGTATGTGGAAATAATTGCTTATGGAACTTTAATAATATAATATTTGAAATCCTCTACCCCAAAAACCTATAAAACGATACCCCACATCGGTAGTGGGGTGGGGGTGGTGCTAGGGGTGGTAGTGGGGGTGGATGAAGTAAAAAATATTTTGAGGTTTCTGGTTCTTCTACACACACACTAAATTACAATTTTTTTTCATCCCCTTTAATAATGGGGTGGGGGTGGTAATGGGGGTGGCTAATGCCAAAATTTTTTTTGAGACCTTAGCTTCTCTTTAATATACTAAATACCAATTTTCTGGACTCTTACCAGCTTAATTTTGCAAATTTACCCCAATTTACCCCCAACCCTTCGATGGAACAAGATGAAAATATAATCTAGTTCCAGATCACGTTAAAATACATACGTGTACCAAATTTCAAGTCAATATCTTAAACGGTTCCAGAGTAAACGTGCGCACAAAAAAAAGTTACAGACCGACAGACCGACAGACAGACAGAATTTTTTTTTTCGCTCAAACTTCAAATTTCGACGTTTCATGACAACTCCAAAACCTATTGTTGCATTTTTATGAAAAGTAAAATGTATATGACAAAAAAGAATAATTTTAAACGGGAGTCCCTTGGCTCTGGGGGGGCACTCGAATTTTGAAAAAAAAATTCTCAAACTGCTTTTTCAAAATTTCTTGGGGGTCGTTAGAGGGGTGCTTCTCTAGATGTTATTTCCCATGTTTCGTATGGGTCCCATGCGTCACAAACGAGAAAAAAATTATTGAAATTTCTAGATCCGCCCTTGGCTACAAATCACCAAGGCGTTTCTCTTCACTAGAGGTTAAACGCGAGATTAAAACGCTTTTTAAATTAGAGTATAAATCATTCTCAGGTGGACTAGCAATTACATCATAAACATTATTGATTATCTCCAACGGTAAGGAAGCGATAACCTGGTCATATTTTCTTTTGTCATTGACAATCCTTGCGACAGCAAATTGAGATTCAATTTGTGCAAACCAGATTTCTGGTTTTGAAACCCAAAATGGTGGTAACTTGACAGACGTGACATATTGATGGTGAGAAATAACTGTTGGATCTAGTGATTGATCAATATCATTTGTCGGTTGTGCCATAATTAATAAATTGATTGTTCTTTCTCTTAACAAGGGAATATGAAATCAACCCACTTACCGTAAATAAAAAATTTAGTTCAAAATTAGATTCTGGATTCTGGTATATTTTCTTGAGTAATGGTTTAAGAATCCATGGAAAAATCCTTTAAAAATAACCTCTTCTTAAAAATATATTTTGTAACTTCTATTAATCCTTTAGAAAAATTTCCTTTAAAAGCAATCTCTTCTCAATTTCTTTATGGTAAAAATTTGATTTTTTCTGAATCGGTCCATATCCATTTAAAATTCCATAAAATATATCTTTGGATAAAATAATAATGATTCAGGACTTGTACCTTTTATTAATGTAGCTAAATTGCAGAGATTCAATTAATTCAGTCTATCTGCAGCAAAGGTTGACGAATTCAATTTCGGGGTGACTGTCTGCAGCAAAGGTTGACGAATTCAATTTCAGGGTGACTGTCTGCAGCAAAGGTTGACGAATTCAATTTCGGGGTCACTGTCTGCAGCAAAGGTTGACGAATTCAATTTCGGGGTCACCAATTATGGTAGTATATACCATAATAAAACTTCATCTTCATTAAAGAACATATATTAAAATAAAAAAACCGCTGCCCAAGGAATCACTACTTCCACATCCAGATTCTCTATCCAAGTCACTCACAACGAAAAAACTTTATATGTGAAAATAATTGTTTATGGAACTTTAATAATATAATATTTGAAATCCTCTACCCCAAAAACCCATAAAACGATACCCCACATCGGTAGTGGGGTGGGGGGTGGTGATAATAATAATAATAATAATAATAATAATAATAATAATGTCTTTATTTACCAAGATTGAAAAAAAATTAAAGGTACATTCCAATACACATATGGTACAGGCGAAGTTCACCATTTTACGCAAGCGTAAGGTGGTGATAGTGGGGGGTGGATGAAGTAAAAAAATATTTTGAGGCTTCTGGTTCTTGTACATACACTAAATCACAATTTTTTTTCATCCCCTTTAATAAGGGGGTGGGGGTGGTAATGGGGGTGGCTAATGCCAAAAATTTTTTTGAGACCTTAGCTTTTCTTGTATATACTGAATACCAATTTTATGGACTCTTACCTGCTTGATTGACCTATTTACCCCAAATTTACCCCAATTTGCCCCCCAACCCTTCGACGGAACAAGATGAAAATATAATCTAGTTCTAGATCTCGTTAAAGTACATATATTATTAAATTTCAAGTCAATATCTTAAACGGTTCCAGAGTAAACGTGCGCACAAAAAAAAGTTAGACATACAGACCGACAGACAGACCGACAGACAGACAGAAATTTTTTTTTCGCTCAAACTTAAAATCTCAACGTTTCATGACATTTTAAGCCTATCTGGACAATAAAAATTTTTAAAAATTTTTTTGTCGTTACTATACTGGACGTGGAAGTAATAAAGTATTAATGTTCTCTTATACAGAATATTTCATTATATTAATTAATTTATAAAATAGGGTGTTTTCACTTTTTTTTTAAGTCGAAAAATATAAAATACTAATGGTATATATTATAGCTGAAACAATTTTTCGGCAAAAAATTTTTTTTTTATAATTTTAAAAGAAATATTAAATTCAAATTAAATATTTCCCGCCAAAAAAGACAAATCTAGTATTACTGGTTTTCTGTATCTTATGTGACGTCACTCCCTATATATATGTCAAAATTGTCAAACATTATAAAATCTAAAATCTAACCTTACTTAATGACTTATGTTATTATTATAAGTCAGAAACATGAGTGGTGTACCAAATAAGTGGTGTTTTGTGCCAGAATGCAAGAACACTTCATTAAATGCCCCAAATAAAAAGTTCTTAAGTGTTCCTACAACGAATTATTCACGGAAAGTGAAATGGTTCAAAGCAGCGAGGCGCGATTTTCCCAAATCCAAATCGACATTTTATTGTTGTGATGATCATTTTAATGTAAGTATAATTTATCTCTTCTCATCATGGTCAAAACTAATCGATGATAGCTAGATGGCTTATTTCCTTCAATATTATAAATAGGTATTGTTCCGTTGACAATTCTATGTCGGGATTTATATGTAATCCAATATCGATGTACGATGATTCTATGTACAGGAAAACTTCCCCCCTCTAGGGGGGAAGTGAGCCTGTGTTTAATGTGAAAACATATACTTGTAAATTGCTTGTGAAAGTTAAGCCTTAAAAATACATATTAGTTATTACTGTGAAACTTTATTTGTTATTACCTGTCCCCGGGACCTCAAGGGTGAATAACAGAACATGGTGGCAGCGGTAAAAGGAAGCCAGATTAAGTAAGCACAGAAATAGCTCTGTTTGTATAGAAATTTTCTTGTGCTAAATAAAGATTATATTAATATTATTATTATACTACTATCTGTGGTGTGTTTATGTTTATACATATTTTAAATACACATGGTGATATCACAACATGTGGAAAATTTATAAGTAGGTTGTCCCTACCTAAAGGAGTTAACAAAATGAAAAATTAAATAAATATGACCAAAAAAAATGTCCCTATTTTTTTGTAGAAATGCGCCACCTATGACTAACCAATCTGACGTAACGCGGTGCAACCATATCACTTCCCCTCCTTTATCCCTTTATCCTTTATCAGACTTGGGACAGACTTGGGACTGACAGCAAAGCTGGCGGGGTTAGAAGTGACTTTTTGGGTTTAGTCACACTACAAAAATAGCAAAATTAAAATAATTTGTGTAGAACACAACACAGCACAAAACTTAATTAAAAGCCAAAGGAAATGTTTGAATGCATTACATTCAATGCACTGTTCTAAGCATAGAATGGCATATTGAACGGTATCAATCTAATTGTCAATAACAGAATTATTTAATAGTGGGTAAACGAAATTTTCCCAATTTCGTAAACCATCTGTAATCATTTTTTTCATATAGTTATCATCATAATCAATGTTTAAAATGTTCACAGTTTTGGTTTTTTCAAAATTTGGGCTCGCGACACAGAAAAGTCCTTTTTGTCTATTTGCACATAACATTTGTAAATGTAGCTGCGCTTTAAATTTGTCTGTAATTTGACCATTTTTTACATAGTTCTCCAAAGATTTTTCAGTGCTTGGACACTTTATTTCTACCACATACTCTGAAGTAATACCATCAGGTGAAGCTCCAAAAACGGGATATAATGGTGATAAGAATAGTCCGCAATCTTTCACTTTGAGTTTCAATTTTTCCTCCACAACAGCCACCACCTTCTTTTCCAAATTGCGGCCCCTTTCCATGTATTTATTATCACTTATCTTGTATGCACCTACTATAGACTCGCCTAGAGTTCCCTGCGCTGCTTGACATCTAGTGAGCTCATATAATTTAGAGGCTGTTACTCGAGCAAATCTCATTTCATGCCACAACGGTGATGCACTTTGCTCACGGGTTAACTTCTCAGCTTCCTCACACAATTTCTCTGACATTTTATTTTTAACAAATGATAAAAAATCACTGCACTTTTTACTACTGCCAGAAGCAAATTTCAATAAAAGCTTATAAATCGATAAATTTGCAAATTTATCTTGCACCATTACATCAGAATTATATTTCATTATTTGTCCATCTAAAAGATTTTGTGTCCCAATATTTAACAATTCTTGTCTAAACAAGGAATTATCAGACGAAAGATTCACTCTTGGCGCAGAAAACTCTTCCGCTTTAATAAATTTTTTTGAAGTGCCTACTCCAGACAGTCGTGGCTTCACCCAGTATGAGGTTACTTCGGTGGGGGCAGGATCCTCACTACGGCGATGAACCCACATTATAAAAGCTAATGCATGTTTACATCCACCTACAACAAATATGATGGCTTAATAACGATAATTAAGTAGTTACATTGAAATAAAGAAGTAATATCATTTAAAGTTCAAGTACCTATATATTGAATTTATTACTTATACATAGTTGATAGATAAACAAACAGAAATCATACCTGATGAAGCAGCACAATCGTTACAATAAACATTTATAATTTTTTCCTCCATTTCATCTATGATGAGGCCAACAGAATATGCCTTTGAGCGTACTCGGTGTTCTGGGCAAATTCTACCTCTTACGGTGCATAATGAGCCTTCCCGTTTCAACTCCACATACCCAATAGCACTATCACCATATTGTTCTCGTGATGAGCTGCAAACAAACATTTAATCATATCTCTAGCACAGACTAATATTAATTCTACTTTATTTTAAGGTTATGTTGTTAATATAAATAATGCAAATAGACCAAATTAAATATAATATAGTAGTGTACTAATACAAAAACTAAATCATAAATTTAATAAATATATTAGGCTCAAGCTGCAAACAACTAATTCATTAATTTATTTTAAATACTTACGCTGCTGCTTTTACTCCCTTGAACTCGGCTGAACTAAATCGATCATCATTTTTAATAAACTCGGTTACCATAAAAATATTTAAACTAGACAAATTGTTTGTAGAAGCTTTCTCAATTGTCAGTAGCCATCACTTCGATTTATAGAAACAGGATGATGAATAGATGAAATTATACTCACAATGTCACAAATATGGTAAACAATTGGTGTGTTCAAAGAGCCTACACTAGCTGCACTGGTGCAGATATTAGAAGGAGATAGAGAGAGAGACTACATAAGTTGAAGAGAGATACATTTGGAGTAGTGGAATTTTTGAACAGAGTGGAACAAAGCTATTTTGTCTTTTGACAGATATATGAAGTGACGTCACCAAAATCATTACCCAATAAGGTGGCGTTTTCGAAATCATTCAAATATTTGAATTTTAAGTCGATTTGTTTATTAAATATTTCTTTTAATCTGATGATATAATTAATATCAATGCGTTTCGGCTTTCATATTTATGTATTACTTCATGTTAATGCATCATTTGAAGTGAATTGTTATATATGGAAAACACCCTATTGATGATGTTATAATATTTTTAAAAATTGTTCTTCTGTTATTTTTGTTTCTTCCAGTTCCATGGCAACTCCCACGCTTAATCTACAGTAAGCAAGTTGCTACAACATGTTTAATCAGAAAAAGAAAAAAGCTTTATTTTACTCGATAGAACAGCTAAGAATTTTTAGAGGTTCCACAGTATGCATTTAACCGTGCGCTAGCCGCGCAGAGTGACAAAGTCACTTCACTATTTTTTTCCAGAGATACCGTGGCTTTAGCGATACATTTTATTAGCATATTTTTTTGTTCAGAAACACGTGTTCTATCCACCTGTATTTTTTATTTTTTCCTACCCTGACTTAATTTCAAAATTTTGAAAAAATGGATAAAGAAAAATTTTTTTTCACTTTTTTTATGTTCTGCATTTGAGCGAAATGTAAACTTTTCAGGATATTATTCTATACACTTTCATGAACTCATTAAAAAAAATTAATCAGTTTGCAAATTTCACTATAAAATGTTCTCTGTCGTCTGGGCTACAGGGACACTGTATATCTTTCCAATGCCCGGTTTTATCATCTGGAAATGCTACTATGGAATGAGAAATAACCATAAAAGCATGGTTCGTTTTTTTTCTACGCGTTCCAAGCTTGTTTTTCACTTTTTGAGTTAAAATATGAAATGTAATCCGCACCAGAAAATACTAGACATAATTGTCGGTTTAGGTTTATAAAAATATGTTCGCATAAAATGTTTTTATAATGGGCCTTTCCCACGTCTTTTTTTATTGAATATTTGAGTTCTCTTTAAAACAACTCACCCGCATTTTTTCTTTTTTGCGAAATTTGCTTCTTTTCCACAGAAAAAATTATTATGTTAAGATATTTTTAAATGAATTTAAAATTGGCGGCATTATTTCTCACTAATGACGCATTCGGCGGACGAACCAATCAGTATACTCTAGCACTCTTAGTAGAGGCTACATATGAGTAGATTGTACGTATAAGTGTTGTCTCTTTCTACCTTTACCGAATTGACAGACATGTCATCAAGCTTTGTTAGTTCTAGTATAGTAGTATAGTACCTAGAGGTAAAATATATGCAAAACTTCGGAATAATGTCATATTGAACGGATTTCGTTCATTTTTGGCAGTATAATAGTAAATGCTACTCAGAAAAGTTTCTATATTGTGCGAGGGCTTGCTATTTCATAAGGGGTGGTACTTAAAAAATATATATATATTTTGGAGCTGAAGTAGAATCAAATTTTAAGAAGAAAAGGTTCTATGCAATTTTTTACATAAATTAATAGTTTTTAAGTTATAACGACTTCAAAATTGCGATTTTAGCTTAAAAAAAAGGTATTTCCAAACGGCTTTCGTCAAGTATCTCGAAAAGTATTACGTTATCGAAAAAATGTTATAGACCAATTATAGAAAGTGCAAACTGAGAATTAATTATGTTTTTTGTTTATTGATGTAGGATTAATAATTTCGGAGATATTTAAGTTTACATTTGGCATCCAAGTGTTCATAAGGTAATTATTTAGAGTGAGAGTTAATATGATGTTAATTGTCCCATTCTACTTAAAAAAATAGATATTGAAAGACAAAAAATCAAATACAACATAAATAGCGAATAGCAATTAGTCAATGATAACAATAAAAAATTAAATGTAATCAATTTCAATCTGTATCATCAAAATATACAATGTATAAAAAACAAAATTGAGCAATTGGAGGTCGAGCTCAATGAACATAACATTGATATCTTGTGTTTGACAGAGACATGGGTTCAGTCATTTGAATTAGATACCTTACACATCAATGGGTACGTTAAAAAATCAAGTTATTGTAGAAATGTATACCATAATGGCGGAGTCAGTGTCTTTCATAAATCGTCGCTCAATGTAAGTATTGATGAAATCACTTCACTAAATAAGTTTTCTAAAGATAAAGATATCGAACTGGCAGGAATTGAAATGAAGGTAGATCATAAAAAAATTAAAATAGTGACTGTGTACCGATCACCCACTGGAGACATAAATATATTTTTCGAAACGTTGGATGAGTTACTTGACGACTTATTAAAAGACAAATCTTTACTTATATTGTGCGGGGATTTAAATATCGATTATTTATCGAATAGTATATATAAATATCGACTGTCTGATCTATTCAGTATGTATAATCTTGATTTTCACGTTACTGAGCCAACAAGAATATGTACAAATTCTTCAACTTGTATAGACTATATATGTAGCAATTTTTTAAGCAATAGCTGTGATGCTGTTTATAAAGTGGTGCCGAATGGACTGTCAGATCATACATGCCAGATTCTATCCTTTAATGCACCAAATTATGTACCATATAGAAAAGATCAGAAAACTAGAGTACTTTCAGATAGTAATTATCAAAATTTTATTTATCACGTAAGTAAGGAACTTTAGAGTAATGTATATGATGCACAGACTGTAAATGACGGTTTTAAAGCTTTTAGTGAGAATTTGTTTTATTATGTCGATAAATGTTTTCCTCTTTCTAATGTCAAAGTAACTTGTGATAAAAAAAGGTGGATAACTCAAGGAATTCGAATTTCATGTGAGAAACTAAAATTATTGAATAGAATAATGTTAGCGACTAAGAGACTTGAGGATGAAAAGTCATATAAATTGTATAAAAAGGTATACGATAGAGTTGTGACAGCGACTAAACGCTTATATAACGAAAATAAATATAGAAACGCTTCTTATAAATCCAAAGCTGCCTGGTCTATCATAAATAGTGACTTAGGTAAAAACTGTTCGGAATCCACCAGAATTGAGGAATTGAAAGTTGATGGTAGGAAAATTACAGATCCGCAAGAAATTGTCAATAGCGCAAATGTTCATTTTGTAAATTCACCAAAAATTTTAGCAGAAAGTTTTAAAAACACAGAATATTTTATTAATTTGAACCAAAAATTTCCAACAATATTCCTTGATCCGGTGTCGGAAAATGAAATTTTTAATATAATAATGTCTCTTAAAAAATCTAATTCCTGTGGGATAGACAACATTAGTACGAACATGTTAAAGTTAATAGTTCAATACATAGTTTTTCCTCTAACATATTTGATCAATAGGTCCCTACAAGAAGCTATTTTTCCAGACATCTTTAAAACAGCAAAAATTACACCCCTATATAAAAAAGGAGATAAATTATTACTTAACAATTACAGGCCTATCTCATTGCTCTCATCTATATCAAAAATACTGGAAAGAGTTATTTATAATAGAATGTTGAAGTTTTGTGACAAACATAATATACTGAGCAACGAGCAACATGGGTTTCGGATAGGGAGGTCGACTCAGTCCGCTATACTTTGTCTTCTTAACAAACTTTATGACAATTTAGATAAAAATAAAAAATGCTTTGGAGTTTTTATGGATCTGAGTAAAGCATTTGACTTGGTGGATCATGCTTTACTCTGACGGAAACTGAATAAATATGGATTTCGCGGGAAGCTTGGTGAGTGGCTTGAGTCCTACCTTTCTGATCGAACTCAGCTGACAGAAATTGGAAACATGAAATCAGAAAGATTATCTGTATCCCGCGGTGTTCCTCAAGGCTCGATCCTGGAACCCCTACTTTTTATACTTTTTATAAACGATTTACCAGATGTAATAAACTCATGTCTCTTAGTAATGTTTGCAGATGATAACTCATTTTTAAATACAAATGAAAACATAAATAATCTTACAGTTGATACACAGAATAAAATTAACTTATTTGTCGCTAAATTTGAAAATGAAAAATTAATTCTAAATAGCGATAAAACAGTCTTCGTTCATTTCACTCCTAAACTAATTAATTATAATGAGAGCTATCTACTAAAAATTCACGGAAAATCTTTAGAACAAGTCACATCTACCAAATTCTTGGGGGTACACATAGATAATGCCTTAAATTGGGAAAACCACGTTAATATATTGTGTAATAAACTATCGCCAGTCTGTTTTGCTCTGTACAGGTTGAGAAATATTACAAATAGGACTGTTATGCTATCCTATTACTATGCGCAATTCTACTCAAGAATTCCGTATGGCATTGTATTTTGGGGATCTTCCCATCACTTTGAGAGAGTGTTTAAATTACAAAAAAAGGCAATAAGAAATATAATGGGAGTTAGTATGCGTACCTCTTGTAAGACCTATTTTAAAGAATTGCAATTATTACCTTTACCTTGTGTTTATATCTTGGAAATAGTTGTATTTGTAAAGTCTAATTTAAACAATTTTTTAAGAAATAATCATAATCACGAATACAACACCAGAAGACAGAATAATTTATTGACTCCAAGTCATTCTTTGTCACTATACGAAAAAAGTCCCACATATACTGGAATAAAATTATACAATAACCTTCCAGAATGCATCAAGCAGATTAACAATACAAAAATATTTCGTAGACATGTAAAAAAGTTGTTACTAGAATCAGTCTTTTACTCTGTAAACGAATTTATGCAACACTCATTTGAGTCTTAAGAATATATATTTGTACAGATATATATATATATACATAAGTATACATCTTTTTTAATTATTTTCATTGAAGCTCGACTTGCGATTTGACATAATTTTAAATATTTTATTTTTATTTTTACTGAGCTGTAAATGTTCTAAATGTAAATGTTAGTAAGTATCTGTTTCTGTTTTCCTTCGTTTTTTTTGTACTTACCAACTTATTTATAGTTTGTTTTATTTACTATCTATTGTATTTTGACGACTCCAATACCTTATTGTATTTTGGTCTGATGGATAATAAATTATTATTATTATTATTATTATTATCTCAGAAACTGTAACACCTACGTCAAGGATGCTAATAGGTAGAATAATAGATTATTCATCAAGCTTTCAACTGTCTTTTTATTTGTTTCTGTAGCATAAAAAAAAAGAAGTTATGACCGAAGCAATGTGCGTCTACACATTTTTTTAATAACAACGTTGCCATTTTGTTACTGTAATTAGCCAGTAATTAAAAAAAAGGAATTTTAAACACTGTTTCTCATTAATATATAGCATGACGTAGATGCTCGATGTTTGGTTTGTATACAGCACTTGCTTTAGAAAAAAATACGGTTTAAACTATAAAGGTATTTTCGATAAAACGTAATTTTTCTTTTTTCCTTTTCCAAATATCTCAATAAATATTAGTTTTATTGAAAAAATAAAGCTCCTAAACTGATAATGAATTTCGCTTGTTTATTTATTTACATAGATTTAATAGTTTCAGAGATACGAAAGTTTACAAATGGCGTCCGAACGTTTATAAGACGAAAAATGCAGTTTAAATATCTCAGAAATCGTGACACCTACGTCACGCATGCTAAGAAATGAAATTAAAGACAATTAATTGCGCTTTCAAATTATTCTTTACTCGTTCCTGTAGCATAAAAAATAAAGAAGTTATAACGGAAAAATATGCGTATTTATATAAAGGTCGCCATTTTGTTACTCTAATTAGCCAGTAATTTAAAAAAATTATCTTAAATACAGTTTTTCGTTAAGATGTAGCATTACCTAGATGCTCAAATTTTTTTTTGATTTAAAGCACTTGCTTTAGAAAAAAATGCATTTTAAACTTTAAAGGTAATTTCGAAACCTTGGGATACCAAATATAAATTTAAATATCTCCGAAATTATTAATCCTACTTCAATAAACAAAAAATATAATTAATTCCCAGTTTGTACTTTCTGTAATTGGTCTGTAACATTTTTTCGATAAAGTAATACTTTTCGAGATTCTTGACGAAAGCTGTTTGAAATACCTTTTTTTTTAAGCTAAAATTGCAATTTTGAAGTCGCTATAACTTAAAAACTATCAATTTATGTGAAAAATTGCTTAGAATCTTTTCTTCTTAAAATTTGATTCTATTTCAGCTCCAATAAATATATATATTTTTTAAGTGCCACCCCCTGAGTGGGGTGGCATCAACCCCCAATAAATTAGCAAGCTCCCGCACAATATAGAAACTTTTCTGTGAAGCATTTACTATTATACTGCCAAAAATGAACGAAATCCGTTCAATATGACATTATTCCGAAGTCAAAACCTCTAGTTACTGTACTTTAGTGACGTGTGACACTTTCGACACACAACATAAACTCATCAAATCAGTTCGTTTTATGTAGTTTTGTTTTCTAGTGTTTAGTGTTTTTATTTGTGATTGTGATGGCATTGGCATTGTATTGTACCATCTTGTAAAAATACAAGTGTAAACGCTAGTTCTAAGTTATTTATTTAAATACCCAAAAACCCAATCATTCTATCCCACTGCATTATCTCCATATGACTCTTTTGCTGAACTAAAAACAGGCAAGGGCGTAGCGAGCCAACTTTTTTGGGGATTATTTTTCAAATTTGCCAACTTCATAAGACTTAAAAAACCAACTCTGTAAATAATTAAATAATAATTCCTCAAAAAAAAAATTCAATAAAAACTGCCACCTTGCATCTCGAATTTCCAACTTTTACCCAACTTTTTCCAAATTCCGCCGAAAGAAAAGCTGATGAAAAAAAATTTTTCAATAAAAATTGCCCCAACTTGCATCCCAGATTTCCAACTTTTACCCAGATTTTGCCAAATTCCCGCCGAAATAAAAGTTGATGAGCGGGGGGGAGAAATTCTAACAATAAAAATTGCCAACTTGCGTCTCAAATTTAAGTCAAAATAGTACTACGTACACGGTCACAACGTAAATAAGAGAACATAACCTATCTATTATCATTTCCTTCAGTGTTGCCAAATGTCAGTTATTTGTTGAAAGCCGACATATAAAGTGTGTTTCTTCTGTTAATTATTATCATTTTTATTATAGTAGGTGGTATTATTCAATGGAAATTTATTATTTTCAACAGCGGAGATAAAAAGTAGATATTCTTTAGGAAATAATTAAAGCATTTCGCTCTAACGCTAAACATTCATATACATTAGGTAACATAGAAATAGTCTCATCGGCAGGCTTCCAGGCGAGATGTAAAATTTAGAAACGTCAAGAGGTTCGGTTAATGTTCGTATGAAGCCGGAAATTGTTTAATTTTGATTGGAACGTCCGCCGATGACGTATATCTGAGTGCGTTTAGTTGTTTGAAATATGGGGTGAAGTAGACAATATTTTTATTTTTACAATATCTATTTAAAATTAAAATATTATACGATATGACGTGCATATACACTCATGGAAAAAATTATCGAATATTTTTTGTTATCACTATTACTTGAATATGGTGCTGATGTTATTCATCTAGTAGGTGAATATATTCAATTGTTTTAAAATATTTTACGTTTAATTCATTTTAATGGTGTATATTTTCTAACGCGCGTTTTGTCATTTGAAAATTCTTTACATAATTCAAGAATTATAGTGAATTGAGTTATTTGTAGTGAATTAAAGTAAGTGTTATTGATTTTTATTTATTCTTACCTCTATTTAAGAAAAAAATATGCCACCAAATAGATACTGCAGTGAAGCTGAAGCGGCACAAATTGTAACTCTATATGAGGAAGGATATAGACAAAAAGATATCGTACGACGTCTTAGGAGAGGTAAACCTACAGTATCGAATATTTTCAAAAGGTATCGAGAGACTGGAAATTTTGTTCGAAGACCTGGCCAAGGGCGCAAACGGTGCACAACAGCAATTGATGACCGTTTTTTGATCCTTAATTCTACCCGAAATCGCACACTAACATCCACACATCTCAGAAATTAGTTATTAAATGTAAGATAAGTGAACGTTAGTTCGAAAACGGTTAGACGAAGATTAAGAGAGGTAGGTTTAAAGCCAAGACGGCCTGCCAAAGCTCCACGTCTTTTCCAAAATCACAAAACTCGTCGATTACAATTTGTCAGAGCACATATTCGGTGGAATATCGAGAATTACAAAAATGTTCTATTCACTGATGAGACTAAAATATAGTTATGGAAGCCAGATGGACGAAATCATGTCTATAGAAGAATTGAGGAACGATGCACTAGTTGCAATCTCGTACAAACTGTTAGTTTTGGAGGTGGCGGCATAATGCTTTGGGGAGGTATTAGTTGGGAAGGACGCACCGAACTCGTGGAAGTCGTTGGACGAATGACTAGTGACTGGTATATCGAAAACATTCTCCAAGATCATGTTTTGCCATATGTGGGCCACATTGGATACGATAACGCTCGACCTCATGCAGCTGGCACAGTGACTAATTACCTTGATGCAGTCCAGATTCAAAGATTACATTGGCCACCGTATAGTCCAGACTTGAATCCCATAGAACAAAACGTCGTATATGACAAAGAAATCCTGTTCCAAAGTTTCAAATACCCTAGAAGAACTTTGAATTGCAGCACAATATGAATGGAATGCAATTCCTCAAGAATACATTCAAAATCTAATCTAGTAGAATGTCAAGAAAGATGCAAGCAGTCACTAGAGCTCGAAGTGGGAATACTCGTTATTAACCATGCCCAATTATTCTAATCAAAAGACTAATTTGCTTAACGTGGTAGCATTTAAGTTGAAACTAATTATTCTTAATTTTTATAACATTTTGCATTAATTTTTTAAAGCATTTTCTGCTAATGAAAACTTACTTAAAATGTGTGAAATAAACCATTTTTTTCTTGTGTAATGCGTTTCTGTCATTAAAATTTATAAATTATGTAACGATGAATTATTTCTTTTAGTTATTAACCGATGTCATTTGTTCGAACGGGTTTTTTCATTGAGTTTTTCCCGTACTAGTAACCCGACCTCTTAAAACAATGCGCGTGTGCGCCAGTGCGCGTGTGCGCGCTTAAACAAAATTCGCCATTTTCTATTTATTTCTAAGTAGTTCTAAGTATTTTAAAATCGTTCATGATTATTTTTCAATAAATTGTTAGGTTTAAGTTTTATTTCTTATTAAAACAGGAGCCCTAACCTCCACCCATTTTATTTACTGTTCTAGCCGAGGCTGGACCTGCCCCACCCGGCCACCCATCTACCAGGGCGTTGCGCGCCGTGGTGGTGTGGCCGGCTCTGAACCGGGTTCCAACTCAGGCGCATTTTTTTGTAACCGAAATGTTAATAAATCTTTTTGAATTGAAATTGAATTGAGTTATTAACCGATAGTTTTTCAAATCGGTTAGCACATACTAACGATGTTCAATTAGATTCATCGTTACGAACAAACTTTTCCCGTATCCGTAGTAATTTGATATTTCGTAACTAAGAAAAATGTTCTGGACCTAGCAACCATTTACTATATAAAGGGCCACAGGAGCTCATTTTATTCATTCTCATCTCGGAGAGAATCCGAATAGGTTCTTGACACTTAACCTCGAATGTTGTGGTGACATCGCAGAAGTGACACTGGCTAGATAGCGCATAGTCTTTACACTCGGCATAGAGCCCGACATAGTTCGAATGAGACTTCTATCATAAGCTAGTGTGGTTTCTGCGTTAAGCCATAGCATTTGTCGTGGAAGGGGTCACGAACTTAATTAATTGTTTTGTATCGCGTTATTTTCAATTCAAAGTGACAAACGCTGCGTCAACTGAACGTTAAAATGACACATAAGCATTGATTGTTGAAGCGCCAGTTGTCAGTTAATTTTCAAAGTGACAACCGTCGATTAAAAGTCAAAGTGATGAATGTCAATTATATTCAATACCAACTGTCTGTCAAAGATAGTTTATCGAACTAGACGTTAATGAAATTTCAGTTGACGTATCCATTGTCATATTAATTAATTCATCTTCGCTTTGAACGTTTTCGATTCAAGAACTGTCTGTAGATTCATATTTTATATGGTGAAGGTTTGCTGGGTTTACTAAAGGTTAGGTTTTCAGTATTCTCTTTGTGTGTTAAACGATTATAATTATATAATATTTAAATATTGTCACTCTCATGATTAGAAATAAACATTTGTAATTGTATTGAGAAACTTTAACGTTAAAATAAACTTGTTAATTTGAAAATATCTTCCTTGACTTTTAATGAACCCTGGAATCACTCCACTGTTTGCTATCCGAGTTTTGAACTATTGTAGAACTATAAAATCAACGTTATAATACAAAAGAATTAGGAAAATTTAAAATATTCGACAATTTTGTCCATGAGTGTATAATATTTATTAGGTGTTAATAAATGATTTATGACATAATAAACAAGTTCAATTACGTGAGAAAGGCCCATTGTACACAATTATATAATTATAAAAATATTTTATATATGTCTTCTACGCTTTCATAGTATATAGAAATAATTAATGTATTCTTTTAATTTGATGCCCTTTAGTTCACGCATAACAACAGTATCAAATATATTATTGATTGTTTTTTTTTTTATGAATGCTTGTATGTAAAATTTAATTAATCGTATTTCAGATGCATTTGACAGTAGAATGAAATGAAAAAAGGCTAATAAAAATAGACAGCATGTTTATTTCGTATTAAACTAATAAATTTGATCATATATATTTGAGCTTTTATTAATGTCATTCCCTACATTTCCGGTCTAATTTTATTTTCGAAATATTTTATGGTTATTAATTTTGCTGTAAATTGGTTTTATTTATTATACATAATGCACATAGCACTAGCTTAAACACAATGATTGATATTTAATTCCACACACTAAAAATTTATTGCATTTCGCACTTTGATATTAACAAAACTCTTTATCATGCCGCTCGCACAAAACCTTGCGATAAATGAATGTGTATTTCAATTAAACGAAATTTTACATTCATCAGCTTGACGGCCATGTAGCTAATAATTGGTAAAATGAGGACAACATAGTGTATTGACGTCAGAAATTTATGAACATTTAGAGGGTAATAAATAAATCATATATTTACTTATTTTATTTGGTTGCGCCACCCCACACTAAAAACCCATTACGGATTACGGGCTGGGAAAAATACAGAGAAAATACAGATAATGGATTTATACATATTAAGTAATAAAAAAGGTAACAATATATACACGTAAACATACAGGGAATAAAAATAATAATACTAACACACTAAAAATAGCAAAACTCGTTAAAAATTATGCAGAAATTACTGTCAACAAATACACTTATAGTGGGGCAGCTTAACGTCCAATTTCGCGTTAATGTGGACACACCGGACAAAACTACCAATTTTTTTTTTAAGTACTAGTTAGGTACGTAGCTTTCAATTTTTGATAGGAACCAACTCCTTCGTTGGCCATCTTGGATTGTATAGCGGCCATTTTGAAATATAGGTATATTATCAATATCTCGTCTTCTAAATCACTTAGGACCACAAACTTGGTATCTAAGTATACATATATGAGGTCAGGGATTACAACTACACAATTTTTAAATGTATCACACTATATATTTATTCACCAATATATGTACCAATTACAAACTATTCACCGATGAACTGTTTTGTCCGGTGTGTCCACATTTTCTAATATGTTTTTTTATTTTGTTTCAGATTGAATTGTAATACACAAGTGTATGATCTTGACACAAGTGTATGATCTTGACACAAGTGTATGATCTGTCAGAAAACAACTTCAGAAAATCTAAAATGTCCACTCAATGCACATGGAATCGAGGTCAAGACGACACCACATCGGTCTTTCTTGAACAATATCAATGAGATTAGAAACTTGGAGTCATTGCCAGTTAAACTAAATTTTGGAAGCGATATAAGTGCGGATAAACTGGTCCAAATCCATGGTGCATGGCACCAATCTCAAGTTCAGCAATTTTAAGTTGGATAGAGCTAACAAGTGGGGAAATACTTCAGGACGCAACACAACTGTGGAGAAAGGATCCCGGCGTGAACCGAGTGACAAAATGGCATGTTTGTTATGTCGTGAAAGTGATGGACTCCTTCATGAATTTCGAACATTTAACATTTTAACTCAAGCGTGAAAAACCGCGGAAGTTTCAATTATTGTTTCTTTAATTTACTTCATAAACAAACACAACGGTATGCAACCAGAGTTACGTCTAAGCTGTACTCAAGGTAGCTGGGTATTCTAACTTAGCTTTAAGAGTGGAAAGGGTAAAGAGACGACACGATTTAAATGCAATGAAAGGGAAGTCAGAACGAAATTTCTCCGTTACTTGAAGCTTAGTACTTCGATATGTTTACTAAATTTTTGAGTGATGCGTTCTCATTAAGTTTCTTTTTACGACTTCAACATCGAAAGGGTTGATAGTCCCTTTTCTTTAACATGAAGCGGGCCTAATTGTTTTTCACCGGTTTAATCCGTAAGTAATTTATAAAGAAATAATTTTTTTTTGTAACTTAGATTTGGCAACGGCCATTTTGCAGCAAGTCACGCTTACATTTCATTTCTTTCCAGGGTTCTAAAGTTAGATGCAAATTTTCTAATATTAGATGCAAATCTTTTAAATTTGGATACAAATCTTTTCAATTTAGATGCAAATCTTCTAATTTTGGATGCACATCGCAGATATGTATTTATTTTAATTTGGGTTGGAAACTTTAATTTTCTTTAACCATCCAATGGGGTTGTCTTTCTTCTCCTCTACGTAATTAGAAAATGGAATGTATATATTAGTCTAGGACAACTTTTTACGGAGATCGCGACGATAGTATGGTAGAATAGATGTGATTTGTCCTTATGGAATTTCTGGATGCGTCGAATATGGTACTGGGAACTTCTTGACTTAATATTGGGTTCATCTAGAAGTCAGCGATTACGTCAATGTGGGTTGGATTTCACCATCATCATCCCTCACTTGGAGTCACTACTTTAATTCACTGAGAATTCCAGATAAGTGTCGCAAATAAAATTTTTATCTGATTTTTTTTATATATATATCTCATATTTTTATGCTTTAACACTTTTAGAATTCTTTAAAGTATCAAATTGCAAATGTTTTTTTTTGAAACTATTTCCATTTTCAATTTTATCTTTAATATGTTTTCAACGAACAGTTAGTATTTTCAATTATTATTAAGATGTAAATTATCGGCGTAAGGTCTAATTAAAAACAAATATATAAAAAGTTCTATAAAGACTTTGTGATCACAATTTCTACGAAACGCTTATATTTAAATAATAAATTTTGACTTTTAAACACCATATTGTCGGTTCATGTTTTAGACAATATTTTAAATAATATCTACATAATATATTATCGTCCATTCGTTTTCTCCTTTGAACATAAATTTGTTTAATTTTTAAGGCCTCAGTTTAGTCGTTTTCTAACAAAAACACATCCAGTTTGATTGGTTTATAATAAAATCAATTTTATAATCACATTGTCCACTTATTTCAGGTATTTTGAAACAAACTATTTTTAAACAAACTATTTTTATACAAACTATTTTGATACAAACCATTTTGATAATATCTTTAGGATTATTAATTTACACTTTTTTTTAGTCAACAATTTATACTTTCTTTATAATTTGATTAGTTTATCTTTCTTGTAATCAAACTTCACTCTTAGTGGAAATTACGAATATAGAAAGATTGGCGTCCCGCCTCTCTAGGAAAATTATTTTATTTATGCAAGTCAAATTAACATCTTTTTAAGAAAAATTATAAAAACATCTGTCATATATTAATTACAATCTATCAAACACGTAAAACCATTTGTAAAGTGCTTTCTGATCCATGACTCATCTGCCGAGTCTCTGAGCTACTGGGGTAGTAACATTTTTTCTCTAAATAACATAAAGTTCAGTCTAAATCTCGAACACGTTACAAAAAAATAATGAATTTATTGAACAGCGAGGAATAAATGTTACAAATGGTCTCATTATCCTTGACGCCAAATATCATCTGCAATGTTATACAGCACTGAGAAATCGCTACCGGCCTCACCTGAGGAAACTACAGCAGGATTTGGCAGGAGTATGTGCAGAAAATCTGCGGAAAGTCAGATAAAAGCTACAGCACTTGTGGAGTTGTATACTTATATAGAGAACTGTGTGGAAGATGGGATCTTCTATTTTAAATTTTCAAAGTTGCATGAACTGTATGAGAACTAGCACTTTCTCCTTCAATCTGGTTCTGTTAATCTCCTTCTCAACGCCAAGGATTTTTAAAGGGTTCTCATACAGTTCATGCGATTTTGAAAATTGAAAGTAGAAGGTCCCATCTTCCACACAGTTTTCTATATAAGTATAAAGCCCCACAATTGCTGTAGCCTTTATCTGACTTTCCTCTGCAGATACTCCAACCAAATCCTGCTCTAGTTTCCTTAGGTGAGACCGGTAGCGATTTCTCAGTGCTGTATAACATTGCAGATAATATTTGGCGTCAAGAACAATGAGATCACAACCTTCTAATGCTGCCAACAACTGCAGTTCTGTTGCCATTTTTCGTATGCTCGTATCAGCTGTTAATGTTCGAAATTCATGAAGGAGTCTAACGCTTCCACGACATAACAAACACGCCATTTTGTCACTCGTTTCACACCGGGATCGTTTTTCCACAGTTGTGCTGCCTCCTGAAGTATTTCCTCGCTTTTTAGCTCTATCCAACTTCAAATTGCTGAACTTGACATAAAATGATTTGTGCCATGCACCATGGTTTTGGACCAGTTCATCCGCACTCATGTTGTTTCCAAAATTTGGCTTCACTGGCAATGACTCCAAGCTTCTAAACTCATTGATATTTTTCAAGAAAGATCGGTATGGTGTTGTCTTGTCTTCGATTTCCTGTGCATTGAGTGGACATTTTAGATTTTCTGAAGTTGTTTTCTAACATATCATGCGCGGTTCCAATCCATCTTTTATTACAATTCAGTCTGAAACAAAATAAAAAACATTAGAAAATGTGGACACACCGGACAAAACAGTTCATCGGTGAATAGTTTCTAATTGGTACATATATTAGTGAATAAATATATAGTGTGATATATTTAAAAATTGTGTAGTTGTATTCCCTGACCCCAAATATGTATACCTAGACACCAAGTTTGCGGCCCTAAGTGATTTAGAAGCCGAGATATTGATAATATACTTGTATTTCAAAATGGCCGCTATAAAATCCAAGATGGTCGACGGAGGAGTTGGTTCCTATCAAAAATTGAAAGCTACGTATACCTAACTAGTACCTGGAAAAAATTTGGTGGTTTTGTCTGGTGTGTCCACATTTTCATGAGAAGCTGCCCTACTATTACTATTTACAGAACTTGAGTGAAACATATTAAGCTGATCATCAATGGGGAACATTTCTTTTTATTATTTCCGCTAGAGTGCAGCAGCCGTACTCGGTTGTTTCACATGCCTTTCTAGGTATGTGGGTTGTTCTCGCTGTTGAGGTTATGTTATATCCAATGTCAATACGAACAATATCTCTTTGAATAAACAAAATTAATAAGAAAAACGTATAAAATGGAAACATGTTGCTGTGTACTAAAGTGTTCCAACACAGGAGGACATTTATTTACAAGTTATATTATATAACAAGTTCAGAATGACTAAACCGAGTACGCATGGTGCAATCTGTCGGATATATTAAGAACTGGCTTGAATTGTTCTCCAATGACATGCAAGGTTGTATGATCACGTGTTTAAAATGATTGGGCATGAAAATTTAAAATAGTCAAGATATTTATGAATTAACTTATGCAAAAACAAAAGAGAACATAGTTTCCTGCAATTGTGTAAGCCAAGAATACGGAATCTATTTAGCAACTGTCCATGTTCGAAACCAATAACAGTTGTACATACATTATCAATTTTATATGAAGCAAGTTTTGTATAGAATATTTTCCATATGATTACAATATTTATATAGCTAGAATTCCAAATAAATAAGGCATATTCAAGTTTGGAGCAGTATAAAGCAGATTCAATAATTGAATATCAGCCAAAGCAGCGAAATTTCTGATTACGAAACCCAAGCTTTTATAAACAGACAGAACAATATTTTCTATATGTTCATTAAAGTTTAGTTTCGAACCAAAGAGAACATCCGAGGCATTAAACTTATTTATTCGAGGTAGTACCGTTCAACAGATAATTAAATAACAATGGTACACCAGTTCTCAAGTCACCAAAATTTCAGAAATTCAGAAAAAATTCCAACAAAAAGTTTCTTATCTTAAATTGGTTCATTGGGTTATCACTGAGAAATCCTTAGTTTATTACACTCGAAGGAGGCTCGTGATTTCTCCACAAAACAGGTGATATACAATTTTATCGCCACATGCATATTTCTACCAGTAATTAGCGTCCAAAGTTGAGCTGAATGGAGCGACCTTCAAATTTTCCTTTCATCCATGAAATTAAGTTTGATACAAGCTATAACACAGGCCCATAAAAAAACATTTCGTGAGCGAGAATTAAGACCCACTTCTTCTTATGTTTTTCGGGGTGCTGAACACGAATCTGAAGTCAGAATGGCATGTTTATGAACGAATTTACGAAATTGGACGAAAATCGTGAAAACTCGGAATTTGTGATTTTTCCAGGGTCGAAATGAATAGTATAAATTTGGAAGACATGGAAATATCATTTTTGGGAGAAAATACAGTATTTTCCAATGTACTCCATTAGTTGATAAAACCTCAGGTACGGTGAGTTCCCTTTGGACCGCACTATTATACAAGATTTCCGAGAATATTGCTCCTAATGGTGGTTTATAAACATATTCATGTAGACTGATTTGGGATTGTACTTGTGTGCAGAACTGCACACAATGAAGGAGGTAATAGTAGTGATGGAAATAGCTCTGGAGATGATGACTACGCTCCATCTGCCAGAAAAAGCAAAGAAGCACAAAAGTCTACACTGGCTGAACTCAATGACTTAGTACGTGATCTCGGACTACCAAAAGATGCCGCGGAATTATTGGCTTCCACATTGCAAGCGAAAAATGTCTTGGAAAAGGGTACTAAGGTCTCCTTTTATCGAGATAGAGATAAAGCATTCCGACAATATTTCTCCCAAGATTCAGATTCAGTAGTATATAGGGATTGCAATACCGGTTAACCGGTTAACCGGTTAACCGGTTATTAGGACAAAAAACACATGACGATAATTACCGGTTATTTTAATTTTTTACCGGTTATTTCGGTAAATTCTGAACTTACGATATGTCACGTATTCAACATTTCTATTTATGTCAGTGACTAGTATTCACTAAATACAGAGTGACTGTCCAAACACTGAGCACTTTTAACAATAAATAAATAATATTATAAAAAGTAAAACCCAGACACCAAGCCCCAAGAAATACAAGTAATAGAGATATTGACAATATCGTGCGATAGGAAATTGAATATTTCACTGCCGCAAATATCCGTGGAATACATTTAGAAGTATGTTATTACCAATTCCTATTAATTTATCGATCCACCAATATCGATTGAGGAAGGACATCTTCAGCTGATGGTATTCTATGCACAAATATCAGACGACTAACAGATATAGCTTTGAAAAACTAACCCTTTTAACAGGCCGTTTTTAAAAAATATTGTATTTTTAGATTAGGTATTCAGTAAATGCTCTATTTGAGTTTATGTTTATAATTTTTGTTATTTAAGTTGATATTTTTGTTATTTACAGAATAATTATTTATTTAAATTTATTTCATTTATATTCTTTCCTTTTGATAAAAAACGTTTGGTTTGTTCATTATATTAAATATACGCATATAATACTATATTATTCAATGAGCATATAATGATGGCTATTATTCATGAGGGTGAAATTTAAGACACAAGCCGTAGACGAATGTCGTAAATCACCAGAGTAGCCACTATATGCGAGTAGAATACTATACTTTGTCCACGACTATTAGATATTTTTGTTAATTTGTTTACTGAAGAAATTAATTAATGAATTATTTATATTATTCTTTTTGAGTAATATGTAAAATTATTGTAAATAACGTTGACGTTTAAATTTAATTTGACAAGCCGTTCTTTGACACATAACGGCCTACTCAATCAAATTTAAAAACGAAATTGTATGATAAAAGAAGGTCTGTTTCTGAAACGCTAAATAAAATTATCTATTCATAAATTTCATAATAACAGTAAAATTGTTCACACAATTGTAGCTATGACAGTTAACGAATATTTATATTTAAGGTTTCAGAAAGTAGCCTAAAAAGTTGCGAGATTGCACTGGAATTGAAAAAATACCTGCCCGTGACTTATAAACAACTGACTGTCCTTATTATTCACTAGTGAATTCTGAAATCATTATTCACTGCAGGGAATGATGGATAGCATTATCCTTGAGGAAACACATACATATTGAGTACATTATTTAATAGTCGTGGACAAAATTTTTTTTTGTCAAATTTGGATAATTTTGTACATGGAAAAAGATAATTGCCATTTTCGCCACCCTAATCATTCATTCTAAAAATTACCGGTAAATACCGGTTAACCGGTTATTTACATTTTTATTTACCGATTTACCGGTTATTAAAACTTCCGGTAAATTGCAATCCCTAGTAGTATATTGCAATAATATTAACGGGTTGATGAATGAGTTAAAACCAAATATATACAAAGCAATCGAGTGATAGGAACACTCGCCGCGCTCGTGTTCCTAGTTTCATACATCGTTTTGCAATGAAGCCCTTGCCAAATTGTCACACGCCTTGATTACATCTTCACACACGGGAATAAAATAGTGTGTTTACCTTAAAGAATATTATATTACTTACTGGTAATAACAATTAAATTCTATAAATGTACATTAATTACACATGAATTGCAATTACAAAGTCAAATTTTCTAACTTCAGAATGACTGCGAAAAATGTCACTTTAAATAAAATCTGACAGGCAGCAAATTTAAAATTTTGGAAAGACTTTAAAAAAAGGAAATAACTTCACAACAGTAGAAAAAATAGTGTGTAACACTCATGTGGCAAGCTTCATTGTAAAACTCGATGATAGGAGCACTCGCTGCGCTCGTGTTCCTACTTTCATACATCGTTTTGCAATGAAGCCCTTGCCACACTTGTATTACAATCTACTATTATAGCATTTTCGTTGTCGCCCATTATTTTCTTGGAGACACTTATTTTGTTTTTAACACTATCTTCTATATATCCTTCTGCTGTTGTTGAAGAAGCCACCTACCGCGTCTTTTCAAATTGGTAAGATCCGCTTCAACGTCAACCAAAAGAGTCGCTGGCGTTCGGCGAAAGCAGTGCCCAGTAAAACTTTCAGGTTTAAGAAATTATAAATATTCTGCAATTTTTTTTGGCATCTGTCTAAACGTGTTATCCCTACCACTTGAACTGTACACTTGCCATGTTTGTATTGAATGAAGAATCGTTTATGTCTTATGGATGCAGGTTGAAACACTCGAACCTAGTAATTAAACGAGAATTATCAATATTTATATCTTTAGATTGATACAAATAAAAACAATTCCCGCCCAAGTAAGAACGGCGTGCACCGAATAGCCGATCTGGTGCGGGGCGGGGAACCGTGGGTCCTATTTTAAATGAACCAGAGGAAAAACTCAACAATTTCGCAGAACTTGACCAAAGCAGACTGCTTCACTATATAAAGAAGTCTATAAAAATAAAGATGTAGATTCAGGCGCCATCCACAGCGTGAATAGTATTACATAACTTTCTTTAATATAGCGAAACCAGCTGCTGTGGAACAGCCTGGAAAATAATCGGACAGCACAACATCCTAATAAAAAATTGAAGTAAGATAAAAATACACTATTTATTAAATCTTTAGCAAAGATGAAATTTGTACATGAAAGTTAAAGCAAAAATCAATAAATAGTAATAAAATATGGCCAAACTGGCTTAATGCTACTGCACAAAAATTATACCAATATATTACGAAATGAGTGAAGCACAGTAAAATGATTATAACAATGTACACTATCTCACCACCTGAAGATGGGTACTGAAGAGACGAGTCCTAGGTGAGGTCTAGTAGTCTCTGCTAGGATACCACGCTCTACCCTCTTTACTGCAATTTGATGGTGAGGTTTCTCGGTACTGCTATGGTACTGCTATGATACTGCTATGCCTAAATTTGCCTGAAGTTCTATTTGCCAAAGTTTTCCCGAAAGGTAAGATGCAATACGAGTTAAATTCTCTTATTATCAGCTACTGAATTTATATTGGTTGATTGAAAGATGACCACTCTCCACAGTTACTTGACTAACTATTACGTAACACGTAATTTAAATTTCTTGGTTGATTATGAGATGACCAGTCTCTGATTTGTAAATTACGTGATTGGCTTTATGGTGTAATATAATAGACTAGATGGTCTAATATAATGATGTAATAAACAGATGATTGATGATACTAACAAAATTAACAATTGTTACAAAATTACAATTGTTATAAAATTAACAAATGAAATTACGGTAGAACTCCTGGCAAAGTAAAAAGAAAGAGAAATACTTCGTTAGCACGTGGTAGTAAAAATAAGGTTATGATAAAAAACTAAATAAATTCCACAAATTGGAAAATATAGCTGAAGGCTGCATTGTTAATTAAAATCATTTAAGAAAATAAATTACCTTCAAAATGTATGGATGACACTAAATGAAGATTGATAATTTTAAATTAACACTGGGCATCTGCCCATTTAGATTATCAAACGGAGTTACTGATTTATACCGTTGCAAAAGAATCAATGAGTTAATAAATGTAGCAACTCCATAAGGAAGACTAATATCCCCTATAAAAAGAAAACTGCGCGGTATTCAACTCGTTTGCTAATTGATGTAGGCAACCTAATATTCTACAATAGGAATAATATAGTTTAAACCTTATTTAATTACTACTAGTATTTAATAATTAATATGAATGTATTTCAATATAAACAATGTAAAGAGGTACGAGTGTGTGTGGTATGGTAGCAAGAGGCTAGAACATAAATTAAATACATATTTAACAGAAAGATATAATTTCACACCGCTTACAATTAAACTGAAATAAAATATTAAATGAAAACATTCATAGTACGGGTGATCAATCTATAAAGATGGTAAAATGTTGTACAGTAAACTCAAGTAATTGAAAAGGTTTAGTGTGTTTTAATTAAAAGTGCATATTATTTCAAATGGTATGCTACAAGGTCTAAGTTGAACATATGGGCGATAAATCTCCTTTTATAACCGAAAACTTCTTTAGAAGTTTTAAATTCTAAAATGGTTATGAGCAAAAATTCTCCATTTTCCTGTATGTCATCTATGGTAATATTCATCAGCTCCTCCCTTCTGAGGGCACCAGTTACTCCAATAATTAACACAATCTAAAATAATGTCTTATTACAACTGATAAGAAAAAAATGAAATTTGTATATACTTTTAGAAGTAGAAATGTGTCATCAGGAGCGTTAAGTAAAACAGCATTAATTTATTCTCTGGTAAATACTTCAGATTTCTTTGCCTTGTATCTACAGATTCTCTTTTTAAAAAGACAAGTAGTTTCGGGAACTTATATTTACATTTTCTCCCAATAACAAAGTGCTTCTGAGCATTGAGTAAATTGACCACTTCGTGAAAGATTTTAATGTTTTAGCCTTTTCGGCGAAATAGGCGAGTAGGACCACTTCCGTATAAACGTTCACCTTCTTTTGATGGCACCAATTTACGAAAAGAAGTTTTTCCTTCTTATAACGTTCTTTCGATTTCTGCAGGAATATCTTCGTCTGAATTCATCACTTCCTCAAAAGCAGCAGATACAAGACATAACGCGTCAGTTTATTTTTGCAAAAAAACAATTTGTTTTGTTTGTTAGTCATGACAACCGTTTGAGCAGTACGTGATCTTTATCATTTTAAATAAAATCTGACAGGCAGCAAATTTAAAATTTTGGAAAGACTTTGAGGGAAATAACTTCACAACCAAGAAAAAATAGTATGTAACACACGTATGGCAAGCTTCGGTGCAAAACTTGTATGATAGGAGCGCTGCGCTCGTGTTTCTACTTTCATACATCGTTTTGCAATGAAGCCCTTGCCACACTTGTAGTACAACATACTATTTCACACTGTATTACCGTGGGTTAAGGATTTGTCACACGTCATGTGAAATCAATAATTTTTAAGCAGTGCGTTTTTAAACACTTTCCAAAGCATCGTAGAAAAAGCATTGTTTCACGATTGAAGTTGTATGTTATAGTATGTGTAGTATGAGTGAATAATTCGTTTTTGCGACTAGTGTTATGTTATTTGATCTACAATGTGAGGTCACTGTTTTAGGTCCAATAACTTACTACTTCAGCTTTTAACCGTCTACGGCCTTCCGGTATTCATTGATGTTCTGAAAATAGTTTTATCAGCTAAAATACTATTTAATTTTCGCGAAAAACTCTGTTAATGAGATAATATCATATGAAAATAGAAAGAAAACGAAATAGTTATCACATGTGAGACAAATTATCACGAAAAAATGCTTAAAGCAACGCATTTACTGAGTTAGACTGACGGGGGCTCGTACCGCCACTTTTACTATTACAAAGACAGTTGTTTACCACTACTATCACAAGCAGGTATATGAATATCTACCAACATATTTCTATTATGATGGAAATCAAGAGACTCATGGTATACTTACCGTTATATAGTAAACTTTGAACGCCGCTCCACTTAGCTCACTTTGGATGCTAATTACTAGTAGAAATGTGCATCTGGCGATAAAATGGTATATGACCTATTTTGTAAAGAATTTTAAGAGCATTAGAACATTTAGAACATTTAATTTGTTTAAATGTGTTATACCACTCCTCACGTAAATTAATTTGAGACTGTAAATAAAATGCATTCACTTATTCTATTAACTTCGTAATAAATTTTAAGTCAACTGCAAATAGAAATTTATCACAGTTAATAACTTAGTAAGATCATCAATAAATACCAGAAACAGGAGGGGCCCAAGATTGGATCCTTGAGAAAGACCTCATGAACCATGTATATGTCCAACTTGAACCCATTGTGTTCCACGTACGGTGCTCTATTATTTAGATAAATAGTTTCTTGTTTATAATATTCTTTTATTGCGTCAAAAAGCGTTTTTAATTAGATAAAATACATGTCTAAAAATGAAAATATGGTGGGCTTCAAAGTCAGATTTTTACATGCGTTTGTAATATTTATACAAAACTTCAAAAGTGCCCATCACTTTGTACACACTTATCAATGCTCAAAAGTAAGTAATTTAACATTAATAAAGCTCTAGTTGTGTTGACATTTCAACTATGTTTGAAAATAACCGACGAGATAATATGAACATGAACTACTAGATTAACGTAGGAATAATTAAACAGCAATTAGTTGCACAAACTTGTTATTCAGCATGTACACAGCCATCTGTAAACACAAGCTTTTATAACTACTCACGGAATTAAAAAAATAATGCATACGCTGTGCGCAAAGTTCGAGGGTTGTTTTCACTGCCTTATGATATATGTTTGAAATGCTGGTAATGCATTTTCCGTGAAATGATAATTTGAAATAATAACGATGTAATATCTAATAGAAAACTAAAATAACACTTTTAAAGTTTAGTTGCTAGGTATGTGTAAAATGTACTTTTATGATTATCAAAATATGTGTATGTAGATGATCATACAGAGTGTTTAAAAACATGTGGGTAATTAGAAAATTTATTTAGGTATTAAGCAAATCACAACTTATACACTTTTTTATTTTTTATGAAATAAATTACCTACTTTCTGTATATTGTTGCCCTAATCTGGGCATGCTAAAGTACAGTACCTAGAGGTTTCAACTTCGGAATAATGTCATATTGAACGGATTTCGTTAATTTTTGGCAACTTAATAGTAAATGTATCAAAGAAAAGTTTCTATATTATACGACGGCTTGCTAATTTATAACCCCTTTGGGGGTGGCAACTAAGAAAAAATTAAGAACATTGGAGATGAAAGAAAATAAAATTTCAAGAAGAAAAGGTTCTATGGAACTTCTTATAAAAATTGATAGTCTTTGAGTTATAACGACTTGAAAATTGGGATGTTAGCTTAAAAAAAGGTATTTCAAAACAATATTCGTCAAATAACTCAAAAAGTATTGCATTGAGCGAAAACATGCTAGGGACAAATAAGAAAGCTACTAAATTGAGGATGAATTTCGTTCTTTTCTAACTTCTGCAGAGTTAATAGTTTCGGAGATCTGAAAGTATAAAGGTGGCGTCCGAACGTCTGTAAGACGAAGTATTTAGTTTAAGTGTTAAATATCTTAGAAACTATGGCACTTACGTCAAAACTGGTATGAATCAAAATGAGAGACTATTAATTCAAGCACAAAAAACAAAGAAGTTATGAACTTTTTCATTTTTTTTTATAACGTCGCCATATTGTTAATGTAAGTAGTCAGCAATTAAAAAAATATATTCCCATATACTGTTTTTCGTTAATATATAGTACGATCTAGACGCTCAAATTTTTCCGTTCGCTTACAACGCTTGCTTCAGAAAAAATATGCATTTAAAACTGTGAAGGAATTATAGAAAAAACGTAACATTTTTGTTTCTCTACAAATATCTCAATAAATATTAGTTTTAGAGAAAATATAGTGGACATCAAAAATGAAGCTTATAAACTGAGAATGAATTTTTTTTATATATACTTGTGTAGGATTGATAGTTTCGGGGAAATTTAATTTTATACATAGCATCCGACCGTTTTTAGGATGAAGTATTTAGTTCAAAATGCTGAATATCTAGAAACTGTGACACTTCCATAAAAAATTCTGACGAACAAAATTAAAGATAATTTTTTAAAATGATTTTTTTTTGTTTCTACATCAAAAAATAAAGAAGTTATGGCCGATTCAACGTGCGTTGAATCAAACAAAATGTGGGAATTTTGTTATTGTACTTGCTTAGTAAATTTATTTTTGTTTCGAAAATGCTGTTTTTCGTTAATATATAGGCATCACCTAGATGCTCAGTTTATTTTCTCTCTTTAAAACACTTGTTTTAGAAGAATTCCATCCGCCATATTAGAGCCGCCATTTTGTATTTTTAAATTTTGACTTCAGATTCGAAATCAGTGATGCCAAAAACATAGCTATCCTACGTTTCAAAAATAAATTAGTAACACTTTTACAAATATTCAATATTCAAATTTGGGTGGTTTTCACTCCTAGAGGGTAAGAGCAAGTATCCGGACCGTATATAAACTGAAGACGATACCTTTTACTACAATAGTAACAGATAAATAAAAATTATCATTAAATATGAAATTATTCCGAAATTTTACATATTTTTTATCTCTAGGTACTGTACTACTAGTCAGGTAAATATTTTCAAACGCTCATTATTAGAGAACTAATCAAAACAACTACTCTTAGCTAATAGGATTCCTAGCATTTTAAAAAAAGGACATATATACAAAGTACTTAAATCATTTATTTAAATTCAATCAGAGTATTGATTTTTTTTTATAAATAATTATTTAACATCGTAACGAGTTTTTGTGGATAATTTCTCTTGTTGTCAGTGGCGGCTCGTGATATTGTCTGCAGAGGAGGCTTGATATTTTGAAAGACAATTAACTTGCAATATGATTATAATTTGTACATTTCCCACCACCCCCGAGGTGGTACAACGGATTTTTGGAAGATCGGAAGATATGCTGCTTCTTCCAAAGGGAGGCTCAGCCTCCCCTGCCTCACCCGACGAGCCGCCTCTGCTTGTTGTAGATTCTTTTAGAAAAATAAAAAACAATTCTTTTTTTCATTTAACTCGCTCTAACACAAAAATTGCACTGTAAATTACTCTCAATTTTGTAACATATTATCATTATGTATTATAAATAAATTTCAGAAAAAAATACAATTTGTTATTTTTATTTTTGTGAAATAATCATTAGACCTAAGATAATAAGGAAAATAGCAGAAAAGGCTCCACTGAATCCTTATGAGTTATGGGAAATGGCTCTCTGTCAAACTCTCTGAAACTTTGTATTCTGGTAGTCCTTGATGGGCAGATCAAATGTCTCCATGGGCACTAAGTCCTAAAAACTCAGAGTTTTAAGACATAACCCTCTGAAATTTAGTCCACTGAGTGAGTGAGTGAGACCTACGCTTCACCTACTACCCTTAAACAGGAAAAACACCTCTTTTTCTGATTTTCCGGTGCCAGGCTTGCGATTGCTTGTCGTGTCGGGTTTTTTTGCCAACTCGAATAAAATAAGTAAAGATTGATCACAGGTGACCTATCCCATCCCCGAGGGTTGAAACTACCCCACCCAAAAGGCATTAAATTTCAATTTATGCTTCAGCAAGATAAGAATAGATATATGTAAATTTCCTCCTCACATACGCGAGCATGCTCTTAGAGTATACTTTCAATGTCAAGCCTGGCTTTTGATAAGAATATAAATCCAGTAAATTGACGATATACAATGGAAAATGGATTTTTACTACCAAAATTATCTTCAGGCAAACTCATTCCAGAATCATTTTGTAAGCAAAAAAATTGTAGTTGTAAGAGTGGATGTGTTAAGCGATGTGGCTGTAAAAAAGTAGGTATTAAAGGTAGCTCGTTCTGTAAGAATTGTAAGGGTGCAGACTGTAATAATTGTGTGCAGTCACTTGAACAGGATGATGATAATCTTGATTACGATATAAATTTAATTCCAGACATAATAATGTCTGATCGTAGTGGTAATGACGGTAATGATGATAATTCTAGTGATGATGGTAATGACGATGAAGATGAACATGAATGTACCAAGATGGACTGTGACGTCTATTTCGACTCTGACGAGCAGTGTGTTTATAACTTTTTTCTACTTCCATCTTTAAAATGGCGTTTATCGTATACGTTTCCATGACGCTAAATAATCCTTTAAACACGCTTTCGACAAACCGTGACTTCGTGCATTTTAGTCACAGGCTGAACTTAGCAACGAGATATTAGTCACGGCTGAGGTTAATTCTAGATATTTTAATGGCAAAAATCAAGTTAGTTTTCCGTAATTCTTGTCATCAATCTGTCAAAATAAATCGACGCGTTGTGACAAGAGACAAGTAATTTTGTATTTTTACTGTTACCATGTTATTGATACGTTAATAAATGAAATATTAAAATAACTTCCAAATTTTTTATTTAGATATTTGCTGTCGTAGAAAAAGTATAGTATGCAACACGTTTTATAAACTTGTTAGTCACTCATTTTATTAAACACTCGCTCCGCTACGCGTCGCTCGCGATTAATAAAACTCGTGACTAAAATGACGTTTATAAAACTTGTTACATAATATACTATAATCTATTAGCATAGAATAAGAATTGTATATAATGAACCAGAACAAATGAATGATAACACAGGTCTGCAAGGTTTTGTTGTTGGGCAGATGGGGGTCATTTCCGAAGTAATTTCTCGCGCTGAATCCAAATTTGGCCTCAAAATTGGCCAATCACGTCAGGATTTTGAAATATTTGAGGTTAAGTACTTAAGAAATGGCTTTTTTTTTACCTTTGAAGTAATGTATAGGATTCAAAAAATTTTTCAGCTTATTTCTAATAAATACATCATTTAGTACCATCCTTCCTCTTTAAAATAAGCTTTCGAATGGTCATCTATAATGTTTCCTCGCAAAGTTACAGCCATTTTTAGGTGACAGAGGAAGGGCACCAAGCGAAGGAATGTAGAAACGCGGCATTCTGCCCCATCTGTAACAAGGAAGGGCATCGGGCCGTTTCAGCGGCATGCCCGCTAAATAAAGAAGAGTCAAGGGGGGTAAGACGAAAGGAAGATGGTAGCGGGGCATCTTCAAAGTAAGGCAGATAAACCTCAATAGATGTCGGGCCGCCCAAGATCTTGTATGGGCGGTAGGAAGGAGGACGTACTGATTATTTATCAGTGAACCGAACAAAATGATGTCGAGCAGATCGGGACCCAACTGGTTTACGGATGAGAACCTGGACGCAGCCATTAATAACAAGATCAGCATCTACAGGAGCGGGAAGGGCCGAGCGTTTGTATGGTTAGAGCTGAAGGAGGTATATGTAGTTAGCTGTTTTCTCCCCAAATAGCACGATGGAAGAATTCGAGGAATCATTATCGAATCTGGAAGAAGTAGTTAGAGAAATGAGGAACACCCGGAAGGAAGTCATCGTGACAGGAGACTTCAACGCCAGGGCCTCAGAATGGGGAATGAGGGAAACGAACGTAAGAGGCAGGCTTGTGACCCAATCGATCTCTCAGCTTGATCTCCTCGTGATGAACGAAGGAGACGAACACACCTTCGTTAGAGGGGACAGCGGCTCCATACCCGATATCACGGTTGCCTCTGCGGGGATTGCGGGAAAAATCACAGGGTGGAAGGTGGCAGGCGACGAGGAGTCATTAAGTGACCACAGGTATATCTGCTTCGAGGTAGGGCAACAACCCACCCCAGCGACTTCTAGACCGACGGGATGGAAACTCAGCCACTAGTCCTTAAAAAGTAGAACTGAGATAATTAAGAAAAACCTTCGAGATTCACCATTTTAAAAAATCATATATAACAAAAACATAATTCATTTAATGTAGATAATTATAGATTAGAATATTATATCTAGATATACATTTTGGCAAAACCCACCTGGGACTTTCCAAAAGAAAAATTGGATTTGTGTGGTTTTTCTAGTGACTCTCTGGACTTGTGTGATTTTTCTAGCGACTCTCAATAATCAAAAATGAAAAACAGTTACTATTGAATACACCAGCCCGCAAAAAAGAAATAGTGGTCTGTGCTGGGATACTGACCATACCTATCTCTTGTATTTTAAGTCGCTGAACACGAATCTGACCTTTGTTTTGCTCCAGCATGTCAGTTTTTTTTATAATACCAAAAATGTGTGTTGAATCGTAATATTGCTTACTCAGCTCATTTAAATCAGACTCCAAAAGTGAATCAATTTTAAAACGTCAACCTAATAACATTGTGGTACTTCAGTAGTGATCACATAACTCAAAGAACCCGTAAAACCCCTTGGGAATCCGATGAAAACAGTGGAGAATCTTGATTAGGGAGTTAATGAGATTGTGACCTCGGATCCTTGTGCTTGAGTACCATACATCCACAACCCCATAATACCATAACCTCAGCATCCCATAACCACGTAACCTCTTAACTCTGCAGATTGAACGAGAAAAATGGAAATTCTAAGTAGGGAAATTCGTGTCACTGTAACATTAGAACCTTGGAATCAAGCTCCTTATGGCGCCATAGCTCTTCAACGGCAAATTCTCTAACCTCATAACTCCATAACCCTGAGGATTACATAACTCTGGGGATATAATAGAAGAATGTGAAGAATTTGAAGAGGGGAATTCATGAGATTGTGTTCAGCGTTCTATAGAGAAACAACACAAGTCCGGACTTGTTTGTTTTAAAATGAACTCATTATTTGAAATGCGCCCTGCTTATGTACTATACACGATACATGTGTGGTTTATCTATGAAAATATGCGTTTAGGCTTCCACAATGCATTTCAGCAAAAATGTCATTTTCGGTAGGTGGTGGACCTGTGTGGTTTCTCAAATGACCGATTCAAATATGGTCTGTTATGATCTAAATTGTCTTTTACAATACAAGTCGAAGTTTTCATTTATTCTTCGATTTAGGTCTATTCTGGGATGTTCTATAATAATATCACAACAAATTATCCTGAGGTGTAAACATTGTAAACAAATGTCATTTTTAAACACTAAAATCCTATGACATCAAATAAGAGTGAAGAAGTTTACTGCTAAAAAGTAATGAATTATGAATAAACATCAGGCTTTGTTGATAATTCAACGGTGCGGTGTTGGGACATAGCCGAGGGAATATGAACATCAACTAGGTAGTAGATGCGTGTAAGAATAATTAAACAGCAATTAGTCTCGTGAACTGGTTTTATGTCGTGTATGTACAACTATTTTTACACGGAGCGCATTCAAATTAAAACAAACGTGTTTTATTGAAAAATTACCTTCACGTTTTATATGAAGTTCAAAAGCAGGTTGTATTGCTCTGATATTTCATATACAATTTTTTGAAAAGCAATATGCTAAAATCTTCTATAAAAATATTGATTAAAAAGCCAAACGGCTTATTAGAAACTTTGTTATTGAGGTTTTCTTTTTCTCAAACACATTCAATTAGATTTAAATTAAGTTAACAAGTTTTCAAAAAAAAGTTAAATGAGAATAAAAATATTCAAAATGTTGTCCGTTTACGTCTTGGTTATTTCTAGGTTGCTACCTACTTTGTGGTAAAGCTATATTTTAAAGAAATGGTTAAAGATATGGATATCAAGGATGGATTTGCTGAAGGAGCTATGAGTACAGTAACGAGAACATTTAAGTTGGAAATATTGGCACATGGATTAAAGAGTGACCCAAGAAAAACCCTGTTTTTCGCCCCCTTTGGGGACCTCATGAATTTTATATAAAAATGGTCTAAATTATGGTATGGTAATACTTTAAAGTAGGCGAAATTTCAAGTTGAGCATAGTTTTTGTTATGGGAGATATGACGAGTTAAACTCGTTAGTTGATTCATCCACGCCAATAGGTGAATCCGACATTCTCGGTGACCTCTTGCGTTATCTTAAAATTCTTAACATATACAAGCATACCATTTTTAACGTAAAATTTTCCGTTCTTTTCTTATCTTTCATTAGGTTTTACCGGAAATATATTACAAGAAAGTTACAAAATATTTCTGTAGAAAATAATTAGCATTTTTGCCAAACATCTTTGATCAATCGGTATTTTTCTACTGAAAACATATCAAGTCTCGATGGATTTATATATCAAGCACTTTGGAGTGTCTATCAAGATTTGCTAAGTCTCCAGTATAAAAATACCGATTAATCGGATATTATCAGCAAAAGTCCTGATTTTCTCCTGTACAATCGGCTACACCTCACTTGAACGACGTTTTTGATAAAATGCAACGATAGATTCGAAAAGAACGGAAGATTTTACATAGAAAATGATACACTTTGAGTATTCGAAAATCTTGAACATAATGAACGAGATTGCCAAAAATGTTGGATTGATCTTGGCGTGAACACTGAACAGGTCAACTAACTATCGGAAGAATACTGTTATTGGCTCGAATGGGTTTTTTCATTAAGTCTTTTCCCGTATCAAAAATACAATTTTTAAAACTGTGCGCGTGTGCTGTGCAAACTAAAACCTTAGTGTAATTTTTCAGTGTTTTTAAAAGTCATTTTAGTTAAAGTTCTACGAAAGCGTAGAAAGGCCATGCCATTAATAATATTTTTTAACTCAGAATTCACAATTGTTAAGTCGGAATTCATAATTGTATCTCGGAATTCACAATCGTATCTCAGAATTCACAATTCTAAGTCGGAATCACAATTGTATCTCGGAATTCACAATTGTTAAGTCAGAATTCACAATTGTTAAGTCGAAATTACTAAAGAAGTAATAATGTAGAGGAATGGTAGATAAAATATGCAATTGTGTCGCATTTCTCTTGGCTCTGAATGATATTACCATCATTACTAGAAACGCTGTGTGCTTGCAAGGAAGGTTTCCAGAGTCATTTATGTACCGGTTTCGAGCTTTTGGCTCTCATCAGCCCAAAGCAGACTCGGACACCTTTGACGCTGCTCTTTTACTCTTAATAAAATAGAGCAACCCAAAGTCAGTGACTTGTAAATAATGTGAGTGGGCCCCTCAAACGGAATTAGTTCTACAAATATTGCACGTTTCACCAACTATATTGGCTTCATTTGCAGATGATTAAAAACTAATGAAAATTAACATGGTTATATAGTTTTCTAACTCGGAATTCACAATTGTAGGAAGGAATTCATATAGTTGAAATAGTCCTATAAATACTCGAATACTATACTCGATACACGTTTCGCCAACCATGTTGGCACCATTGGGAAATGATTAAAACTGAAGAATGTATTTTATTTATACCAAACCAATGTCATGGTTCAACGAATTCAACCAATCCCATCAAACCTATCTACACTCTGTCTCGACTCTACAAACCACCACCTGCTGACCAATAAAGATATTTGGGATAAGGTCTTCATCACTTTTAACATTTTGCAATTTCTATACTTTCTACTACTACTACTACTGCTGTCTTTCATTTATTACACTCCTTATTAACCTTCGGTTATTTATCATGAGGAATTTAGGGCCGGTTTTTCAATGCGAGGTTAAGCACTTTATAATACAGATAAACTAACTAGAAGTTTAGAATATAAAGTTGTAAAATTAAAATGTTTAATAGAAACACAATCTAAACTTCTAGTTAGTTTATCTGTATGATAAAGTGCTTAACCTCGCATTGAAAAACCGGCCCTTAGAGCATAAAATTGAATCTACGAAAAGTCCGGGATTTACGAAATCAATTGTACGGATTATAATTTGAAGAACGTTGGACTAGCAAAACGTCCTAGTATAACTAGATTCAAGGAGGGTAATATGACCTATCTCAAAAATGGGAAAACTTGAAAATTGAAGTTACCCAGCCCAACATAACAATCATGGGATAGATATTAAAAACTTAAGGTTAATTAGGAATATGAAAAATAATAGCCAACTGGATGCATTTGAAAGCTTATAAAAATTGCAAAATGTAAAATCAGTATGAATAGCAATAAAGGTCGTATTCCAAATAGCCCGCTTTATTGGTTAGTAGGTGATGTACTGAATAGTGGGTTGCGTTGAACCATGACATTAATTTAGTAGAAATACAGCATATATTGTTTAATTTTCATTAGTTTTTAATCGTCTGCAGATGATGCCAATACAGTTGGCGAAACGCGCCTCGAGTATAGCATTCGAATATTCGTAGAACTAATTCCGTTGGAGGAACCCACTCACATTATTTACAAGTCACTGTATTTGTGTTGTTCGACTTTATTAAGAGCAAAATGAGCCCGCAGCGTCAAAAGTGTCCGAGTCTGCTTTGGGCTGGCGAGAGCCAATAGCTCGAAACCGGTACGCAAATGAATCTGTACACTTGCCGAAGCGGCGAGACTCCTTTAATTTAGACAAAGTTCCTTTTACCAGCATTTGTTGCAGGCACACTGCGTTTCTAGTAATCTAGTAATGATGGTAATATCATTCAGAGTCAAGAAAAATGCGACAAAATTGCATATTTTATCTACCATTCCTCTATATTATTACTTCTTTAGTAATTCCGACTTAACAATTGTGAATTCCGACTTAGCAATTGTGAATTCCGACTTAACAATTGTGAATTCTGAGATACAATTGTGAATTCCGAGATACAATTGTGATTCCGACTTACAATTGTGAATTCTGAGATAGAATTGTGAATTCCGAGATACAATTGTGAATTCTGAGATAACAATTGTGAATTCTGAGTTAAAAAAATATTATTAACGGCTTGGCCTTTCTACGCTTTCGTAAAGTTCGCCAATTGTTAGATTTAAGTTTTTTGTTCCAAAGAACAGGAGTTCTAACCTTATACTTCTCCATTTATCGTTCAAGCCGGAGTTAAACCCGTTTCACCCGACCACCCATCTACCATGTTGCGCGCCGTGGTGGTGTGGTCGGCTCTGAATCGGGACTTGACTCAGGCTCACTTTTGTATTATTAATTATAATAAAACCTTTTTGAATTGAATTGAATTAGTCAACTCACAGGTTCGACTCGTCATATCTCCAAAACAAAAACTATGTTCAACTTGAAATTTTGCCTACTTTAAAGTATCATCATAAGCTATTATTTAAACCACTTTTATATAAGATGTAACAAAATTTAAGAAACTGAAAGCCGTCAGGCGAGCAGGGTAGAAGTACTGCGGTTGAAGAAAGAGTCAGTCACACATCTGGTACACAGATGGATCCAAGATGAACGAAGGGATTAGTGTGGGCGTAGCAGGGCCTAAATCAGGCTATCTAAAGCCCTTGGTAACACCCCAACCGGATCTACGTCAATTGGACGCGGTAAAATAGGACGTGTAACATTGGACGCGTTTTTGAAAAAAAAAATCATGTATACACACTCTAACCTAACCTAACCCAACCTAAATAATAAATAATAATAATAATTAAAATACAACATAGAAACAGACTCACCTTCAAAAATATTGGTTAACATAAGAAAACAAGCTAAAGACGTACTCTTCGCCTGTTCATTGAACGTTTTATATAATTGTTACACATTCTATAGTCGCAGTTTTTTGTAAATAGTGTTAGTTTTAGACATTTTTAATTTTATAGTACGAACTTAGTTGGTAAAAGTGTAAAATAAAGTAAAAATTAAAAAAAAACATACCAAACCCCATTTGGGTTTCGAACCCGCGACCCTTGGATTCCGAGTCAAAAGCCTAAGAACTACACCACCACCTTACACGTAAAAAAATGTAAATTTTTACATTATAATACACGAGCTAAAATCATATTTTCACGGTTGTATATTACATTATGAAATATATATTTGTAAATTATATAATAATAATAATAATAATAAATCACCTTTATTGATATTTAAGTCCTGCGGAGTTTAGCACAGCTATTCCATATAAATATTTAGATATTAAAATGAAATATCATTCCACCAGATTTCTATTCAATTACAAAAACATAAAAATATATATTTTTTTCAAATTTAAATAATTAATTACCGATCGATTTCGTTCAAAAACAATAGGGTTCTTTCTCTAGCTAACATTAACTTACTATCCAAATTTTAACACAATCGGATTTTTCCTTCTTGAGTTATCGTGCTTACAAGAAACGTGACGCGCGGACGGACAGACGGACATTTTGAAAGTTGTTCAGAATTCGTTCACTAACACAATGATATGAAAATTTTTTGTCTGCGAGCGATATTTACGGTTTTAGAAATGTGCCGGATCAAATGCAATATATTCTTCGTTTTCGTATTTGCGAAGAGTATAATAATTACAATCTGTTGCTGTTCTTTTTTATTCAAAATAATATGAATAAAGCTCTATTTTAGTAAAGAAATTAATGATGGGAGTAATTAGAAACGTTTTGTAGGCCTACTTGGCGTAATATGCTTCTTTCCGGTACTTTACACCTAATATTTATTTAACAGCTTACTGTTAATTAAAATAACATAATAGTGAATCTATAGGACTAAAATAAAGCTCTTATCTTGTATAATACTCTCCATGTTTCACTTTACAATAAACATGAAAAACCCAAAAATCGTCTGTGATATATAACACTTCGGAAACGGAAAATTGCTTTTAATATTTGACAATTATTTTACTCTGCTTTGGCTACTGCTAATATATAATTGAGCTCAAACTCTTAATGACCTTATCATCCCCACTTTATACCAGTTCATCAGCATGTTTTCTTAACTGGTAGATCAACAACCACTAATCTTGTAAGTATTACTAATTATCTTGCTACATCGCTTGATCAAGGTGGTCAGGTTGATGTAATTTATACTGACCTCTCCAAAGCTTTTTGATAGATCAGATCGTGGTATCTTATTGAAAAAATTATCAACCTTTGAACTAACCACGCACTTTATCAATTTTTTATGTTCATATCTGTCTAATAGGCTATTAAATGTACATTGTCGTGGTTTCACATCTGTCCAAGTGTCGGCAACATCGGGGGTACCGCAGGACACAGTTCTTGGACCTCTACTCTGCATATTATTCATTAATGATATTTGTCAGGACATTGAGACTCTAATGCTCTCCTATATGCCGATGACCTCAAGCTATTTACCTTGATTAGGTCAATAAGCGATTGTGATAAATTACAGCAAGATCTCACAAAAATTAATAATGGGTGTATATAGCTTCGCTATTTTCTAAAAAGTAAATTATCTAATGGACTTTTAAATAAAAAATAACTAATTAACAATAACAAAATTTATTGTAAAGACAAAAGGGATGGTAGAGCAATTATTGACAAATCAGGGGTGGGCATATAAAATTTATGCTTGGATTAGGTACGATTACAAAAATCAAACCGAACAAAAAATATACAGAGAGACGGACATACTTACAATACATTAAAAAGGAAACAGATACGGTAACGTAAAAAAAGAAAAACATGTTTGATGGCAAAGGGCCACAAAACACAAAATATTACTGCAAAAAGAAGTTATTAGTTGGCCAACGTATTTTAAATAAACAAGTTAAATAACGTCTTACTAATAACCTGAATGTGATATTTTATATATCAAATAAATCTCTAAACGTAAATAAAAGTAATAACATAATACATGAAATACATAGTAGCTTCTAAGCTACATACAACAACGAACGGTAAGAAAATTATTTACAACTATTAAATAACACAGCCCCACAAAAAAAAAGTTCAAAGCAGCGAACCAGACCCATGTATCCCTATGTATTTTCGGTCGCTGAATCCGAATCCGGGGCCAAAAGAAATCATTAGCTAGAGCCAAAAAACACCCTTGAAATGGGGTAAAAAGAAGATTAAGCTACGAGAGTAGTTAGAGTTAAACAGCAGCGTACATACAATAAATATGAAACACACCCCCAGGGAGGGGCGAAAACTAGCCCCCATATATAAAAAAATCGATCCAAAACAGCAATGACTGCTGAAATAGCTCGAAATGTCTAAGTTTTGTTAAAGTGATAAGAAACTGCATCAGGTCCCACGTAATCTTCATAAACTGCCCCCATAGGGTTGAGAGCAACACAGGACATGAGAAAAACAAGAAAAAACGTAAAATCCAACAGGATTTCTATTTTCATGGATGTATGGTTGGCTGAAATTGCGTAGTACTTTAAAATAGAACTAGAAACTTACTAACCATCAACATCCTACAGTGTCAACCCTCAGAGGGTGTGAAAACCACCCCTATGTAAGATTTAACTAAAAAGTTACAGTCACTTCTATAAAAATTCGAAACACCTGCATTGTGTGGAAGAGAGAAGAAACTAGACTATGTTCGACGCTGTGCTTGAAAACCACTCCCACGGGGTTGCGAGATGCTACACCTATATCCGTAGGATGCTGGAAAAACAGAGAGAAACTAACCGGATTTACATTTTTATGGATGCTATGATTGACAAAAATCATGTTGCACACTTAGAATTTGAAACGCATGTCCCATCAATGTTATTAAGTAACACCCCCAGAAAGAATGTAAACTACCGTAATTCAAGATGCAACGAAAAAAATGCTGCAGTGACTACTGAAAAAGCTGTACTGTTGCTTATTCGTTTCATTTCCATAGTCTTTTTCTTTTTTTATAGGGGTGGCGTCTCGCAACCCCATGGGGGTGGTTTTCAAGCACAGTGTCGAACATAGCCTAGTTTCTTCTCTCCTCGACACAACGCAGGTGTTTCGAATTTTTATAGAAGTCACTGTAACTTTTTATAGTCAAATCTTACATAGGGGGTAGTTTTCACACTCAACCTTAATTTGTATAATTCGATTGATTAAGATGTAACAACTATTCTCGTAGCTTAATCTTCTTTTTGCTCCATTTCAGGGGTGTTTTTTGGCTCTAGCTAATGATTTTTTTGACCCCGGATTCGGATTCAGCGACCGAAAATACATGGGTCTGGTTCGCTGCTTTGAACTTTTTTTTTGTGGGGCTGGGTAATCAATTCTATTAATACACTCAAAGAAATAGTATGGGTAAATTCAACGAAAAAAAATGGTTAACTAACAATATCGTTAATTTTGTTAAACCAAACTATATTGATGGTATTTTTAAACAAGAGGTGATTGTTATTTTAATTAATAAAAAGTTGTCGTACAACAAAACAAACATTAACTTAAAAATAGATGAATAAGACTATTATTTTGTTCGTCTGACTATTATTTTGTTAAATTCTGTCAAATTAAACTAGATAATAGTATATTTTATTTTTAACTATTATCGAATTGTAATTCTAACCCAGTATTATTTCGCTGTACTATTGTACTTGGTAGACAAACCAATATTATTGTCGTCTTCTAGAAGTTCTAAAAGAATTACCATAAAATTTGCTTGCTTACCACGTAGTCTATTACAGAAATTATTCCCAGATGACGCCACATACAAATCACTAACAATAATCCATCATGCACTCTTATGAATTTATAGAAAATTAATAACATGATTGCAGTGTTCAAATTCTCTCAGGGATCATCGATATATTTGGATGGATCTTATAAACGATCTCTAATCTTTGGTTTGGGTGGTCTGATGTCTCAATATTGAGATTTTGGCTAACCAAAAAAAACTTCATCATACAATAAAGTGTAGATCAACCTAAAAATTAGTTGGTGAACAAAAAACAAAGTCGTTGTACTATTTAATTGTAGACCAAATTGAAAATGGTTAGTGAACATAAAAAAATGTCATTGTACTATTTAATTTGTTACAAGAAGATATGATTATTAAACTACTATTTGTTTACGAAAACAAATAAAGTTGTATGACTATTCTTTACTGATTGATTTAACTATGAAACTAGATAGGCGATTTCATATGCTCTTTTTGGTTGAATTTACCTATCATTTTCTTTGAGTGTAGTCTTTAAGAGACAAAATGAAACGGACACTCGCGAAAACACAATACTGCACAAAACACTGGAGATTAAACCAAAATGTGTCTTTGGTCTCGACGTAAAGGAAAGTTAATATTATTTAGCCCCGGTGGCTACCAGTTGGCTGGTACTCATAAAATATAACATAAAGTACTTACAGAATATCTGCAAAAAGGGGAGAAGGCACTGCACAATACAAACTCAACTAATAAGTGGGTATCAGCTGTAGACTATGTAGACTGCATACAAAATTATACAATTAGTATAGTTACACTAATTTTAAACTACTTGCTTATTACTGCACAGATCTAAAACAGCTAGCGTCCATTATTACATGTCATTTAATTCAGGACATTTTATAATAAACAACTGAATTCTTGACCGGCTAACAGCCGGTCATAATGGGCGCGGGCGCGATTGCCCCAAATTCTAGCCCTCGACTCTCTCGACTAGGCATGGGTATGGGTAACTCATGAGCGAGTTAACTCAAAGAGCCGGCTCAGTACTGAGAGTCGAATGAATCGGATCTCGATTTCCGAATTACATGACTCTCGGCTCTTTTCATGAACGCCGGCCCATTTACAGCCGTCGAGTCACGACGACTCGAACGTCGGTGACAGATAGAATAGAAACGAGTCGTTCGGTTCTTCAGATAATTCGGTTCACTTGAATCAGCTGATTATGTTTGTGAATAGGCATTGTGTTTGATGTGTGCGTAGGTGCACATTGGCGTGCGAACCGACTTTCACTGTTTAGTAGAGAAATGATTCCAAATCTCCCGCGCATGACATGCGAACCGTGTGGGTTATTAAGTGAATTGTGAGTCATGTAGCTCTTTTGAGTCAACTCACTGAGCCGGCTCGTTTATAGGAGAGAGATGCGAAGAGGCGGATCGGTAAAAAGAGTTACTTTGCCCATCTCTACTCTCGACTGCCGCCAACTCTCCGGTTTTGTTCTCCCGAAGTGGGGGTAGTTACTATGGCCTAACGTAAGGTTTATAACAACCAATCAAATTAACTTATTTTTCACGCGGCCTTATATAGGCATATTTCTACCTTCACGGCAAACACTTTTTTATCTAACAAAATTGTGTGTGACCACAGGGCCGGCTTCCGGCATAATACTAAATTGGTAGTAAAAAATATATTCTTCAGTACAACATACCAATTTTAATTAATTATTCTTAAAGTAGCACGTTACATGTAATACTAATAAATTACCAATAAATATATCGAAATGTAATGTCATGTCCTTCACAAGGAAAACTAATTCAATAACTTTTTCGTATAATATAGGTAGTGAAACCATTACCAGATGTTCCGAATTTAAGAACTTGAACGTTACCTTTGCTTCTACACTAACTTTTATTCCTCATATTAATTACATTATAGCTAATTCCAATAAGAATCTGGGTTTTATTCTGAGAAACTCAAGGCACTTTAAAGATGTTTCAACAATTATTTTGCTGTTTAATGCCTTTGTCATGTCTAAACTAGAATACGTTTCAGTTGTTCTATAGCCCAAACTATGAAACTCATATTATTTCTAACTTGGAAAAAGTTCAGAGGAAGTATGCTAAATAGCTTTCTTATAAGTCTGACGGTGTTTATCCAGCTGTTGGTACACTGCAATCTGAATTGTTGGCTAGATTTAACATAAATGAACTAGCGTTTAGTGATGGGATCACTCGAGTGAAAAATAACCGGTTATCCGGTTATTGAAATAACTTGCATTACTCGGTTATTGTCAACGAGTATTCGAGTGAAAAATAACCGAATGTTAAACAGTTATTGAAATAGTCATACCACTCATCACTCTCACAAATAAATTAAATGTTAACTCGTATCGTATAGTAAACGAGTGAACCTCATTAACTAAGCTACGTTTTTAAAATAAACATTAGGTAGCTATATGAGTTCGAACCGATTTTGATATAGTAATCAGTATGCGGATATTTACCTATTATTTATAATATTTATATTTATTATGTCAAGAATAATCAAACTATGTGCAATTTTATAAAAAATCATTTTATCATACATTTATCACACTTTTCCTGAGAATTGATTGATCGATTGATTTTCCCATGAAAATATTGAAAAATTTTGTATGAATCGGAATTTGAACAAAAATTGTTAAATAGCCTGGTAAGTTATGCATAGCATTCAAGTGACCATCACTCGAATGATTATCCGGTTATTGAAATCACTTGAATACCTAGTATTCGGTTATTGAAATTAATCGGTTATGCCCATCACTACTAGCGTTATGACGAGCATACTTTGTTGTACTCTTTTTACATAAACTTTTAACCAACAAAATTGACTGTCCTGAGCTATTAAATGAAATTTACTTCAATACCCTCTTTTCAAACTCGATCGTATTCTTTATTTTATTTACTCCACGTACTAATTTATTAAAATCCTCACCTGTTTACTCTATGTGCTCACAGTTTACCCCATATCAGGCGGACTTAGATTATTTTAACTATAATATTTGTGATATTAGGAAATGCATTTTAGGTAATTAAGTTATATAATAGGATTGTATTTAAGATTGTCTTCGTATAGAGATATATTGTTGTTTTTAGCGTTTGTATCTTCTTGCCCTTTAATTGAATTTTTTCTGTCTGGGCAGTTGTATCTTTAAATAAATAACTAAAATAAATAAGTAAATATCCTTGGTTAACCGTTTGTTTTTGAGAACTTTTTAATTTGGTATTTTGGACAAGTTTTAATCGTGCCCACTGTATCTATTTCTATATGTCCTTGAACTGTTGAAGAGAACTTTTGGAATTTTACGTATTGAAAAAAATTGAAATATTTTTTAGAATTCATTGAAGAAATACATTTTGATGCAGATTGCCTTATCTACAAATTATGAAATGTCATTAAACATCAATGCTAGAGGACAAAGGGTGGCTTAAATTAAATAAATTAATATTCATATACCCTATAACGATGTTAGTGCCGAGGGCATGATTGCATAATGTAATGTTCTGCGTAGGACTCCTCTAAATTAATCTAATCTAATTTAATTAATGTGTAGATTCAGAGAAAGTAAAAAATTTAGTTTGATATAAAGTGAAAGGTTATATTTACATCGATATCATCGTATGTCAACTTGGCGGCAATAAGGATATTGAAAAATACCTGGATTTCTTACATATTAACGCTCGACCTAGGTTTACAAATCAAAGCGACTGGTAGGTCACTGTAATGAGAGAAATGCTACCGAAGTCACCCTCGACTTTACCTCTGCTCTATTTAAACTTTTAAAGTGTTTTAATCACCTTCCTGTCAGCTCAATGATCCTCTTAAGTCTAGGAGAGCTAGATCTGTCTGAGTAAAGGAGACGCGGTCCTATAGTTTATAGAGGAATCCGAACGACTTCTTGAAGAAAATTTACTATGAAAATTTTTTTTCGCTGTGTAGGGCTCGAACCCGCTTCGCTAGGTCCGTTCAGAGTACAAGCTAGAGGCGCTAGCCACTCAGCTACCGACTCCCTTTCTGCAAACTCTAGAATTGATTTTATGAAACGTCTCAATTTACCTTGGAATTAGTGAATCTTTAATAATATCCGCATTTTGACACGCTACATTAAAAATATTTCGAATTCTTTAGTTGTTAACATGCACTGTGGGCCACTGAGCAATGTTCTTCTTATTACCTAGCCGCGGCTACTCGGAGAACGACCACTAGATGGCGTAGTGCTGCTGGCCACCATCTACATTGATTTTATTGTTATTTAACACTTATATGCATTTCTATAAGCCGGTTCACTGTTCAGTAAAGTTTTTATTTAATGTAGTTTAATGTGATAGATCCTACAATAACTTGTATTTGAAAGTGTTTGTTAGTAAAATATTTTTTATCTAAGACTATTAATGGTATCAGCATGTTCAGAAGTGGAACGTCAATCTAAATGAAAAAAAAAAAAACAAGGTAAATTCTTGTCAGCAGGGCCGTGCCGTGCCGCCCCTGTGTGACTGTGTGCGGTTTTCCCATTTTGCGCCTACCCGCTCGTCAAAAAATGTTTTTCTATTTTTTTAGAGAGAAAAAAAGAGGCGCTTCATTGATTTCCCACATAGGTGATGCCAAGGGTCGGCACGGCCCTGCTTATCAGAATGAACTGCTCAATATCTAAATATTGTATAAATGCTATATAAAAAACCGCTGCCAAGGAATCACTACTTCCACATCCAGATTCTCTATCCAAGTCACGCACAACGAAAAAACTTTGTATGTGGAAATAATTGTTTATAGAACTTTAATAATATAATATTTGAAATCCTCTACCCCAAAAACCCATAAAACGATACCCCACTCGGTAGTGGGGTGGGGATGGTGATAAGGGGGGGAGGGGGTGGTAGTGGAGGTGGATGAAGTAAAAAAATATTTTGAAGTTTCTGGTTCTTGTACATACACTAAATCACAATTTTTTTCATCGCTCTTTAATAAGGAGGTGGGGGTGGATAATGCCAAAAATGTTCTTGACACCTTAGCTTCTCTATACTAAATACCAATTTTATGGACTCTTACCTGCTTGATTTACCCATTTACCCCAAATTTACCCCAATTTACCCCCCAACCCTTCGACGGAACAAGACAAAAATATAATCTGGTTCCAGATCTCGTTAAAGTACATATGTCTACCAAATTTCAAGTCAATATCTTAAACGGTTCCAGAGTAAACGTGCGCACAAAAAGAAAGATACAGACAGACAGAAATTTTTTTTCGCTCAAACTTGAAATCTCGACGTTTCATGACATTTTAAGCCTATTTGAACAATAAAAATTTTTAAAAATTTTTTTGTCGTTACTATACTTCCACTGGATGTGGAAGTAATTATACGCTATATCTTTGAGATATAAAGTAACCTTCCTATCATATTACGGTATTAGATAACAGTTTTCTTTGACAATTGCTTATCTAGATATTATATTTCATTTAAGCTTCTCATGATCTATGCTGATTTGCTATCTTGTATTTCCTTTTGCTTATAAATACTACTGCCAGACTAAATGTCAAATCAATATTATATTCACCATTATATTAAACACTTCAATTCTACAAATGTAATTACTTCCACATTCAGTGGAAATATAGTAATGCAAAAAACATTTTTGAAAATTTTTATTGTTCAAATAGGCTTAGAATGTGATGAAAGGGCGAGATTTTAAGTTTGAGCAAAAAAAAATTCTGTCTGTCTGTAACTTTTTTTTTGTGCGCGCGATTACTCTGGAACCGTTTAAGATATTGACTTGAAATTTGGTACACGTATGCATTTCAACGAGATCTGGAACTAGATTTTATCTTATTCCATTGAAGGGCTGGTGGGGTAAATTGGGGTAAATGGGTTAAATAGGTAAATCGAGCAATATAAATCCATACAATTGGTATTAAGTGCAGTGGCGGTTTAGCTAGGTCGGCTAGTCGGCAAATGCCGACTGGGCCCTAGGGTTGCGTCTAATGAGGGGCCATTTTGGGGTGAAAAATTTGAAAATTTTTTTTTAGGATTTCTCCCCCCGCTCATCAAAAAAATTTTGGGACGACGTTTATATACATGCGAAGCAAAAATATTCAAATCGCTAACGAATTTAGTTTGAATGTTTATTGTAAAATGCCGGCTAAGCCCTAGACACCCAGACCGCCACTGATTTAGTATATATAAAAGAAGTTAAGATCTCAAAAAATTTGTTGGCATTAGCCACCCCCATCCCCCATTACTATCCCCATCCCATTATTGAAGTGGGTGAAATTATAATTTAGCGTGTATACAAGAACCTAAGGCCTCAAAATTCTTTTTTACTTCATCCACCCCACTACCACCTCTCTATATTATGGATGCGCAGTGGCTTTTCTTGAGTCCTATAGATGCGCAGTAGGTTACCTCAAGTAGTATGGATGAGCTTTGGGTTTTCTCGATTTATGGATGCGCAGTAGCTTTCCTCGAGTAAATTGGATGCATAGTGGGTTACCTCGAGTAGTATGGATGCGTAGTAAGTTTCCTCGAAGAAAATGCTTGAAGTAGAAGCTTTACTCCTATCGTATAGTCCACGGCACACAATGATTTTTTATAAATTTGCCATGCCATTTTCCGCGTATTACTTTCACATCCATTGGAAGTACATTAACTCAAAAAATTTTCTTGAAAATTTTTATTGTTCAGATAGGCTTCGAATGTCATGAAACGTCAATATTTTAAGTCTGAGCAAAAAAAATCCTGTCTATCGCGTCGGTCTGCCTGTTGGTCGTATAACCTTTTGGAACTCACTGTTACTCTGGAACCGTTTAAGATATTGACTTAACATATGGCACACGTATGTATTTTAAAAAAGTATGTTTTTTTAGTTTTTTGAACTATTAATTTTCTTTTTCTAATGTTACCTTTGGTAAATAGGCTAGAAAGAATACAACTTAATGTTTAATAAAAAATATTATTATAGATTTGCAAACAACAAGTAAAAATCTAAAATTAATGAAAAATGAAAGGTATTTATTAAATTATAATAATAATGGAAAAAAAACCGCTCATCTCGAATCAATCGGTGTTATTTCTCAGATATAAACTTGTGTAAAATGTATACGAAACCATAATAGATAGTTTGTACATATAAACTTTTAACCGGATTATTTATTATTTGCTTATTGTCGTCCACATAAATTCACTTCATTTAAAATTGTAAGCAAGCAACCATTAAAAGAGTCTTAATAAAAATAAATTACTTTGCAGCCATTAAAACTTTTAGGGACTAAACTCCACTAAACGTTTTTAATTCTGCCGTTTGTGAAACTAACTACAATTCTGCAAAATTCATGAGCTCGATTAAAAGTTGTCTAAACAAACTATTGTGGAATCTGTAAGCACTCTTAAGTTTATAAAATATTCACATCGAATAAAATATACATGTATATACTTTGTTGCTTAAATCGTAACACGCAGCTAACATTGTTAGTGTTACAAACTTTCGTATTTCTTGAATAAGATGTATCCGGGGAAGTTTTTACTTTGCTTCGTTGAATTTTAATCAAAGGAAGAGGATATTTGAAATTAGTTGATATGAAAAACTTGTCAAAAAATTAACAAAAAGAAGAGTATTTTGAAAATATTGCATTTTCATATGGCTTTTATAGTACACTAAATTGAGTTTTTCGACGTTGTACGTGACTAGTCGATGCCTAAAAGCTATAACAAAAAATTTTTCAAGCAAATAAGTAAAGTGAAGTATTAGGTATAGTTCGTCTCACTGCTGTAACAACTTTTAAGAATGGAACACTTCAAACATTTTTTTCAGATAAAGTTCGTGTATTACAAGGAGTGCCTCAAGGATCTATACTTGTCCTCTATTTTTTATTCTATATACAAATCAATTAAAAGATCATATCAACATAAACACTTCATATCAATATGCAGATGATAATTCCTGTATGACAGATGAAGAATCCGTAGTGGCTTGTGCAAATAAACTTATAGTCTGGGAGATAGCGTCAAATCTAATTATATGCTTCTCGAAGAATCGGGTGTCTAAAATATTTATTTTGCGTCAATCCAACAAAGCTACAAAACTATAAATAGTTTGTTTATGTAATATAAATGAAAAAAAAAAAATGTGTCAGCTGCATAGGGTAAGGAGCGAAGGTTGTCAATATGTATGAAAAACACGTGAAAATTCGTTTTTTCAACAAAGCTGAAATTTATTTATATGATAGTTTATGATATAAAAAAACAACTAAAAAGTGTCAGCTGACAATACCGTGGGACAAAACCTGTCAGCTAGGCCTTTTAAGTGTACCGCAGCTCCCAGGCGCTCACCACGCGCGGTCTCTTTAATGCCCCAGCTAACGAATTATTTCATTTTTTTTAACCACCTGATGATCAATTTCAAGTTTCTCTCAATACAAACTAATGAAACACTCTATTTCACGCCTGCTGATATCGTTTTTCTCATACGAAACTTGAAAAAAAAATCATATTTGTATGAAATATTAGATAATCATATTATGCACAAATAGCAACGAAGTATTTTGAGCTCAGGAGTTTTAGTCAATATATCGCTTCTACCCGAAATTAATCATGCTCGGGAACATGCCGCCGGCCTCCGAAGAAATTTACATATAAGAATTCTCACTGGTACCGGAAACAATCAACGATACGTTGACGTTAATAAAATATATGAGAAATTAGGTCAGCAGTTGTGTCTAGTACTCCCAGTTTTCACGCCTTAACCGGCTGTGGCTTCAATCCAACTTTTTATAGGAAAGGGAAAAAGAAATCGCTAGAATTATTACGGAAATGTCCGTCGTATATACAGGCTTTCAATGACATTTCTCAATACGCATCTGAAAACTTGGATGAGAATTTTACTATTCTGGAGGAATTTGTTTGTCATATGTAGGGTTCTAAAAGAATCAAGAATATTAATCTCTAACGCGTAGCTACTTTCATGAAGGCGTATAATGTCAATCAGAAAGAAGATGTCTTGAAAATTGACCAGAATTTCGAAGGTTCTATGTTAACTCCATGTAAGACAGAATTGAAAAAGCATTTTTTGCGAACTTCTTACATTGCTCAATTGTGGAGTGATGCATATCTTCATACGCCAAGTTCGTCTTTGCCAACTGATTATGAATGGGAAGAACATGATGAAAAGTATATTTTCAAGTGGTTTCAAGGTGATTAATTACCGAAAATTGAAAGTATCATAAATGAGAGCGAGGAAATTCCAGTTATTCTATGCATATAATCTTTTACTTCTACATGAATTTTCTTTTGTTCACTTCAATGATTTTCAGTATTTTTCGGCAGATATTTGTGAAGACGAAAATAAGAACGATGACGCTCGAGAATCTGAGGAAAATCTAGATTTGGAACGCTATTCAGATAGCACTTCCGAAGAGGAAGATAATTTAGAATACAGCAGTGAGAGTGATTCTGATGAGAATTGATTTGTTTTATTCGTATTGAATGTGCAAAAATTATTTAATCCTCACTATTCTCAATCAATGATTGCAATCTCTAAGTATTCTCTATTATGTATGTCTAATATTTCATACAAATATGATTTTCTTTCATGTTTTATACGTTAACTGGGGCATTAAAGATACCATACGCTGTGAGCACCCGGACGCTGCGGTATACTTAAAAGGCCTAGCTGACAGGTTTTGTCCCATGGTATTGTCAGCTGACAATTTTTAATAGTTTTTTTTATATCGCGAATTATCATATATATGAATTTCAGCTTTGTTGAAATAACGAATTTTCACGTGTTTTTCGTACATATTGACTAGGGCAAGTGACAACCTTCGCTCCTTACTCTATGCAGCTGACGCATTTTTATTTCATTTATATTACATAAATAAACTATTTATAGTTTTGTAGCTTTGTAGGATTGATGCAAAAAAAATTACCAAATGTGCAGCATCCCACGCTCTTAATCTCCACGGTCGCGCCAGCTGACACTTATTTTAGTTGTTTTTCGAACAAAAACCTAACATTTAAAAAACAAAGAAGTAGTGTTGAAATGACGCATAAAATATTGACGCCGCCTCCCAGACTTAGACCAATTAGTATACCCCTAGTTATGTCTAAAGTTATAGAAAAAATAGTGTATACTCAGCTTAAAAGTCATGTCGATCATTATAATATTCTACCAATTAGACAATCTGGCTTTAGGCCAAATCATAGTGCGACCACTGCGCTTCTTGATGTAGTTGATGACTAGCTAAATTAAATTATTATGGCCTATCAAATAATGCCTTGAACTGTTTCAAACATTATTTATATGGTCGCCTCCAACAGGTTCAAATTTCAATAGAAGAAGGAAAAATTTTCTCTAATACTGCTGACATAACTGCTGGTGTAGCGCAGGGGTCTATTCTTGGACCTCTGCTTTTTATTATTTACACTTCGGATATTATACAGGAGATCAAGTCAAAGGTTCATTGCTATGCAGACGATCAACAATTATATTGGTATTTTGCACCTGATGAATTTCAATTCGCAGTTAAACAATTAAATAGTGACCTAGAAAATATAAGTAAATGGTCAAATAAAAACGCCCTGTGCCTAAATCCTTCAAAGACTACTGCTATGTTAATTGGATCTGTAAAGCAGTGTGAAAAACTAAATGTAGAGAATAAATTATTTCTTTTTTTTTTTTTTTATTATAATTATTTAACGTCGGCCTATTTCCGCTACCAGGGCCTATCACCGACGCCAGGAGACGAGCTACCCCCAACCTGGAAATTTTGTCGAACCTCTTCCCTTAAGAAGAGTAGGGATCTTTTACTTGCCTAACATTTAATAGACAAGGGACCGCCTGCTTTACATCCCCTCCGAAGGATGGTATATCCACTACGTAATCCTCGTCTGAAATTACGTAACTTCCGAGTATACACTGATATACAAGCCTCTAGAAGGTGGGACGAGAACGCTGTATTTCCCAAGATAGGTCACCCATCCAAGTACTGACCGCGCTCGACGTTGCTTCAACGGAATATCGACTGATATTCACATTGAAGTCGCCTATACGCTCGCCCCTAAATTATTTCTTAATAACATTTCTTTAAAATTTTATAATAGTTGCAAAAATCTTGGGCTCACTATAGACAAAAATTTAAATTTTACTCCGCATGTAAATAATATGTTAAAAATTGCGTATGCTAGGTTAAAATCCTTATATAAATTCAAGTTTATTGTTAGCACTGCAGTAAAGTTAAAACCAACCGAATCTCTCATTTTATCCTTATTTGATTATTGTGATGTAGTATATGGACCATGCCTATCGGTTTATGATGCACAAAGGATACAAGTAACGCAAAATGCCTGCATGAGGTTTGCCTGTAATGTAAAAAGAAGGAATCATATTACACCCTCCTATGAAAAATATTCTTGGAATAAAATGGAAATTAGAAGAAACGTACACTACTCCTGTATTGTTCACAAAACAATAAAAACCAATAAACTAGAGTACCTTAGATTTAAATTGGTATTTGGAGGTGAAATACATAACCGAAATATGCGAAATGTTCACTTATTACATGTACCCCAGCACTCCACCTCTTCGTTTCAGTTTCTTTTACATACCATTCCTTTTTCATATATAATCAAATTCCATCAAGAATAAAAAATATTGTTAGTTACAAAACCTTCAAAAAAGAAATCAAAGAATATTTCAGTAAGCACCATCATTAAAATTTGGAATAATCATTGTCAGTTGCCAATCTCCTTTTTTTCTTACTTTCATCTCGTTTTGTTTTGTTTCTTTTTTACTACTTACTACGATTGTTTTATAGATTTCATAATATTTTAGTTATTTTAAGAGTAAATGTTTTATTTTTAACTCTGTAATTTTTACAGGTTGGGCCTAAGCAGCCTTTGGCTGAGCCCCGCCTTAATAAAATCAATTTATTATTATTATTATTATTACTATAATATCTTCAAGTATGACTAAGTATTGTGGCTCGAATGGCTTGAAGTGAAACTACCCTTGTTATGTTTTCTTCAAGCACTGGCCTTGATTATTCGTTGTACGTCCAATTAAATGGTTTCTCCATTAAACAAACGAAATATCTTGGCATAACGCTAGATAGTAGGTTAAACTGGGAATCTTATATTAATACATTAATATCAAAATTAAATACGTCCTGTTATTATAATATTATCTAAAATTATGAGTAACCATCTTTCAATAGACAGCCCAAGAATATTTTATTTTTCATGTGTGCAAATTATTTTAGAATACGCGATAATATTCTGGGTTCTTCCCTATTAGGGATTGCAAATTACCGGAAGTTTTAATAACCAGTAAATCGGTAAATAAAAATGTAAATAACCGGTTAACCGGTATTTACCGGTAATTTTTAGAATTAATGATTAGGGTGGCGAAAATGGCAATTGTCTTTTTCCATATACAAAATTATCTAAATTTCAAAAAACATTTTTATATACGTATAATTAATATAATTAGGCTTTGAGAAACATATTTTTTTCCAAATTGAAATTCGCTTACAGTCGATTGAAAAAATTATACAGTTTTGCGAGACATATCTAGAGAGTGTAAATCAAAATTTTGTGATTCACTCGTATTATCTTTAGTTGATTATGGTGATGTTGTATATGGAAAGTTATTATCGGCGACAGCAAAAAAGAAAATTCAAAAACTTCAAACTTCATGTATGCGTTATATTTACAGTATCCCATATAGACAACATATTATCACCACATCTAAATAAACATAGCATATTAAACATGGGAAACCGCAGACGTTTACACATGCTCTCACTTATTTGGCGAATACATAATTCATAATGACGAACCTAAGTACTTAAGAAATAAGTTAATTTCACGAGATCACTTGCATAATACAAGATACATACAAAATTTTTGGTGCCTCAGCATGAAACTGCGATTTTTCAGAGATCATTTACGTATTTTGCATCTCATCCGAGATCTCATCTTTGGAATAAACCTCCAAATGAATATAAACAATATAAATCAAAAATTTTTTTTATTAAAGTTGTCAAAAATTACATTTTGGCTGATCAGAAGCAGGAGACTTGATGCTGCTTTGTGGATGCGCGTATATTTCTTTTTCTTTTTCCGATATAATTTTATTTACTTTTAACCTTTTTGCTTCGCTTCGCGGGGTCTGCCCGTTCCCCTTGTCTGCTCGCATGTCTGAGTGCTGTTGTTGTTATTATTGTTATTATTATTATTATTATAAAATATAACATTTGTTAGATTATTACAATTCATTACTGAATATTAACAAATAAAATAATTATTATTTTTTTCTTGAAATTTTAGATTTATATGTATTAATATTTTTTTATAATCTTTTTATAATCTCAGATTTAGGTTATTTGTATTTGGGAAAATGGAAGAAGAGCTCTACAGTTCAATTTGTACCATTTTTACTTTGAGGAAAATAAATGTATTATTATTATTATTATTATTATTAACCTTTTGTTTAATGAACAAACAAAAGGTTTTTTTATCAAAAGGAGAAAATATAAATGAAATAAATTTAAATAAATAATTATTCTGTAAATAACAAAAATTACAAACACAAACTCAAATAGGGCATTTACTGAATACCTAATCTAAAAATATAACATTTTTTTAAAATAGCCCGTTAAAAGGGCTAGTTTTTCAAAGCTGTATCTGTTAGTCGTCTGATATTTGTACATAGAATACCACCAACTGAAAATGCCCTTCCTCTATCGATATTGGTAGGTTGATAAGTTAATAAGAATAATAATAATAATAATAATAATATAATAATAATAATAATAATAATAATAATAATAATAATAATAATAATAATAATAATAAGCAGGAGAGGCTAACCGTTATCTATCTAGCCTTTGGTGAGTAGCGCCACCACTTACTCCAGCTGGGGGTGCAAAACCGAACCGGCAGCCCTAGCGCACCCGGGAGGGGAAAGCGCTTTCCCCTCTGGTGTCGGTCGTGGGCTTGTTGGGCTAACCACCCACAAGCCCGATCCTCCGGTTCCAATTGGCCGAAGACAGGGCCCCCACGATCGACCCCGTGCGGATAGGGGTCAAGGGCAAGGTGGTGGGGCCCAACAGGGAAGGATGCCCATTGATGACGACCGCTATAACCAAGGACGCTTTGAGTGGACAGATGAACTGAGAGACGACCTGATGCACTGTTATGAAAGCAGTGAACCCGGCCGAAGGGGGTACATGGCGCGAATGCATGCTCTGTGGTGTGAAAACCACCCAAAACATGACGCCTTCACACCTCAGAACCTACGTGATTATGTATCCCACCTTCGTGCTAGAGGCTATGTCAGAGCCGCTCCTCAGCCAGTGAATGAGGTGGCCGAACAGCCACCGAACGAACCGGTTGAGGAAGCGGTTCCCATCGTTCCACCAACACCAGAGGGTCTCAGTACCAGACGGGGGTTGCACAACATAAAACCCCCCGGGCCACAAGATCTGGCCAGAGTGGATGCAGAACTTCGTGCAGCGCTACCAGAAGAGGCTGACATCTGGCACATAAATTGTGCCGTGTATGCTGCCGCTCAACGCTTGTCTCAAGTGGAGAGGCGAAATACTACCTCTCCACAAGAAAGAGCGGGACGGCGCATACAGAAGATGGAAGCCAAGATCCGGTCGGCGAGGCAACACGCATCCCGTATCCAATGTGTGATGGACTATATGGCAGCCAATAGGCCTTTCACGCCTAAAGTGCGGCGAGTAGCTGCCAACTTAAGACGCGTCCATCACACACTTAATGGGGCAGTGCTGCAAACCACCAAACAGCACTGCCTCGACAGGATACGGATGCTAGTGTCTTGTAAGAAGTCACTAGTGAGGCGGGCGAGGGGGCTAGCGGAAAATCAACTTTTCCGCAAAAAGCCCTCGCGCCTTTTCGAACCGCCTCAGCGTGTTGCTGAAAATCCGCCGACTGCAGATCAGGTGGAAAACTTCTGGAAAACGTTGTACGAACAGAAGCTTCCACTCAACAGAGACTCTCCAGCCCTGGCACACTTTGAAACCTTTAGCCAAAGGTTTCGCCAACCACACGAGGTGTGCCAACCAATAACCCCAGAAGAGGTTCGAAGAGCTCTTGAGGGCTCTAAGAACTTTGCTGCTCCAGGTCCCGACGGGATAAATAACTTTTGGTGGAAAAAGTTATCGAGTACCCACCACCATTTGGCCAGAATTTTTAATGCCTGGCTAAATGGGGAGCAGCAAATTCCCTCTTGGGTTGTTGAGGGGCGGACAGTGCTGATCCCCAAGAACGGAGATTTGTCTAATCCAAAGAACTACCGCCCGATAACCTGTTTAAACGCATGTTACAAAGTGTTTACACGCATTTTGTACATGCGGGTGCTCCACGCAGTTGAACCGGTTTACGAACGGATACATGAGCAACGAGGGTCGAAGAGAGGTGTCGCTGGCTGCAAGGAGAACCTGCTGATTGACAGATGTGTCACGCAGGACTCCGTGCAGTATAAGCGGAACCTCTCCATGGCCTGGATCGACTACCGCAAGGCATTTGACATGACATCTCATGAGCTTATTTTACACTTGCTCCAATGTCTTGCGGTACCCGGTCCCGTAGTGAGATGTATTGAAGAACTGATGCCGCTCTGGAGGACTCGCTTTACTATAACATCCGGTAACGATAGAGTCCAGACGGAGCCGGTATCGTTCAGAAGGGGTGTATTTCAGGGAGACTCCCTCAGCCCCCTTCTGTTTTGCATCTCACTACTGCCATTATCCGTTTCGCTCCGGAAAACCCGTGGATACAACTGCGGTACCCCCGGCGATAGGAGGCATAAGGTCACCCATTTGTTTTATATGGATGACCTTAAACTTTATGCCTCCGGAGAAAGGGACCTACACCAGTCCCTTAGGGTGGTACAGGAGTACACGCAGGCTGTCGGTATGGAGTTCGGGTTGAACAAATGTGCACTGGTCCATCTCAAGAGAGGACGATGCGGGGACTACGGAGAGGATGCGCAGCTCGTAGACGGAAGCATCTTACATCATCTAGATGCCGGAGAGTCGTACACTTACTTGGGTGTCGAGCAACGCTCCACCCAAGAAGTGAGTGTAGTGAAAAACGCTCTCCGCGGCAAGTATCAGCACCGACTCCGACAGATTTGGTCTTCAGAACTGTCGGGGAAGAACAAGGTGGCTGCTACCAACATGCTTGCCGTTCCGATCCTTCTCCACTCCTTTGGAGTGGTGAAATGGAACCGAGAGGAGTTGCGTCAACTCGATGTAGGAACCCGCAAGAAGATGCATATCAATAGGAGTTTGCATCCTAAATCGTCCGTTCCACGGTTATACCTCCCACGACATCGGGGAGGCCGTGGACTCTTGAGTTTGGAGAGTCTCCATAACAGGATGGTTCTGGATGGAGCCTGTAAGATTATCAGGAGTTCGGATCCCCTCCTCTGCATGGTCCGAGACCATGAAAATGCAGGGGTAGGAGCGTTTTTGTTTAAGGCAGCACAGAGAGCAGCCGATGAACTTGGTCTCTCCTTCGACGTCGAGCGGGTAAATCGCGACTCTGTCACCGAGTTGGAACCTGCTCGGCGAAAAGCCCAAATTAAAGCTGCAGAACACAACATCTTTCTGCAGCTTCATACGGATAAGCCAATGCATGGAGTCTTCTATAAAAATATAGAAGATCTTGGCTTATCCGAAAGGCTGACCTTTGCCTTCTTAAGGTCAGCCGGGCTGAAGTCTGAGACCGAGGGATTCATAATGGCTTGCCAGGATGGTGTATTTAACACTCTCGTTTATCGAAGTCGTGTCATGGGTATAGAGGTCCCTGATGTCAGCTGCAGGGCCTGCCGCAGGGCGCCAGAGGCTCTAATGCACTTGTTGTCGGCCTGTCCGACATATGCAGTCTCGGCCTATATCCAGAGGCACGACGGAGCATTACGAGTGCTTTATTATCACTTAAGGCACTCGTATGAAATAGACGAGACACCAGTGCTGCCTTATGCTCCGGGGGATATTGAGTCCGTTGTGGGAAATGAGAAGTGTCTAATTTATTGGAACTACTCTTTTCCCACAGTCAGGCAAATACAAGCCAACAAGCCTGACATAGTCCTCCTCGACCACCAACTCAAGACAATGTTTGTCGTGGAGTTCTCGGCTCCCGCGGAGAACAACATTGTCTTGAAGGAGGAGGAAAAACGGACAAAATATCGAGATTTGCTCTTCGAACTCCGCAGACTCTATCCAGACCATACTGTTAAGATAGTGGTACTGATTATAGGAGCCCTCGGTGGAACGAGACACACACTGCTTTCAGAACTTAAGATCATACCGGCATGCCGAAATTCGGCAGAGGTCTTAGCCGGCAGAATGCAGAAGGCCGTCATCCTCGGTTCATTACGTCTGCTCAGGGCACACGATTCGCGGACCCAGTAGTCACTCACCCCACGGGCGTGGGGAGTGGCTACCGGTACTACCAGCTCCCCTCTGTGAGTGTCGGAGCCACAGAGTTTAAAGGGTGACTGGCTTTTACAAAAAAAAAAAAAAAATAATAATAATAATAATAATAATAATAATAATAAGGGGGGGCGAATACGGACCGACAGCCTCCACGCGGTGCTCCCCGGGCAACAGGTAGAGGTGACTCTGCCTGGCAGATGTCGGACGTGGGCCCTCAGGGCTAACCACCCTGAGGACTCAAATCTCTGGTTCACGACCACGACAGAGAACGGGCCCCTCACAATAGACCCCAGTCGGATGGGGGGTCGGAGACACGTGGGAGGGGCCATACCGGACGGTCTTAATGATGACGACAATGCTACTGTACATGGACGCTTTAGGTGGACGAGGGGACTACGGGATGACCTGCTTATCTGCTATGAGAGCAGCGAACCCGGACGCAGGGGGTACATGGCGCGGTTACACCGGTTGTGGTGCGATATGCACCCGGAGTACCGCGCCTTCTCTCAACAACACATAAGAGATCAGGTATCTTTCCTGCGTCGAACGGGCTACGAAAGGGCACCCCGTCAGCAGGAACAAGGGCCGGCCGCATCACCACCGCGGCAACTACCTGCTGAACGACAACATCACCTAGAGTACACCGATGATACCCTCAGGACGAGGGTTAGCCTTAACACCAGGGTTAACCCAAAGCCACAAGACCTGGCAAGAATGGATTCGTTACTCGATGATGAACTTCCAGAAGATGCCAACATATGGCAGATCAACAGTGCCGTGTACGCAGCCGCTAGACAACTCGTCCCCCAGCAACGCCTGGCAAGCGTGTTGGGTAAGGTCGAGAAGACTAAGCGGCGCGTACATAAAATTGAGGCAAAAATCAAATCTGCGAGACAACACGCGTCTCGAATCCAGAGTGTGGTGGAGTATATAACGGCAGCTAAGCCATTCACGCCGAAAATTCGGCGTATAGTTGCCGGTATAAGACGACAACACCACACTCTAAATCGGACAGTGCTGCAAACCATCAAACAGCACTGCCTAGATAGGATTCGAGCACTTATGGCCATTAAAAAATCTTTGGTCAGACGAGCACGGGCAATGGAACAAAACCATCTGTTCCAAACAAGTCCCTTTCGTCTGCTCCAAGAGCCACCGCGTGTTGTGGAAAATCCGCCGTCTGTTGAGACTGTCGAAGCATTCTGGAAGGGAATATATGAGACCACGAGTCCATTCGACAGCGACACTCCAGCGATAGCACGCTTCGAGGAGCTCTGCACCACATTGTTGGGAGAGCAAGACGAAGTGTGCCCGGCGATCAGTACCGAGGAAGTCCAACAAGCACTTCCAGATGGCATAAACAACTGGTGGTGGAAGAAATTCCCTTCCACCCACCGCCATCTGGCCCGAGTTTTCAACTCATGGTTGAACGAGGGGCAGCCGATTCCGGATTGGTTTGCCGAGGGGCGTACTGTACTGATCCCCAAAAAGGGAAATCTGTCCGACCCGAAGAATTATAGACCGATCACATGCCTCAATTCCTGCTACAAGATATTTACTCGTATCTTGTATGCCAGGACATTGAGGTCAGTTGAGCCGGTCTACCGACAGATACACGAACAGCGTGGTGGCAAGAAAGGTGTGGCAGGCTGCAAAGAGAACCTATTGATAGACCGCTGTATTACACAGGATTCTGTACAATACAAGCGTAATCTATCAATGGCGTGGATCGATTACCGCAAGGCATTTGATACAACATCTCATGCACTATTATTACACTTGCTGCAATGCCTTGTGGTACCTGCCCCACTAGTGAGATGCATTGAACAACTGTTGCCACTCTGGAGAACCCGCTTCACCATAACATCTGGTGCTCAGCGGGTATCGACAGAGTTGGTAACTTTTAGGAGAGGAGTTTTCCAGGGTGACTCCCTGAGTCCTCTCCTATTTTGCATCTCACTGCTGCCGTTATCTGTCAGGCTCCGCCAAACCCGCGGATACCAATGTGGTCCACCCAGCAATCGGAGGCATAAGGTCACCCATCTATTTTATATGGATGACCTAAAACTTTATGCCTCCGGAGAGTGCGAACTCCAAAACTCTCTAAGGGTGGTCCAAGAGTATACGCGGGCCATTGGCATGGAATTCGGGCTGGACAAGTGTGCAGTCGTCCACCTCAAGAGAGGACGAAGCGGGATATTCCTTGAAGATGCGCAGCTCGCAGACGGAAGCATCCTACGACATCTGGATGCCGGAGAGACCTACACGTACCTGGGTGTGGAACAACATCACATCCAGGACGTGAAACAAGTTAAGGATACTCTCCGCGGCAAGTACAGACACCGGCTCCGAAAGATTTGGTCCTCTGAACTTTCGGGGAAGAACAAGGTGTCTGCAACTAATATGCTTGCCGTTCCGATTCTGCTCTACTCCTTCGGAGTAGTTAAGTGGACGCTAGAAGAGTTGCGCCAATTGGATAGGGATACCCGCAAGATGATGCATGTTCACAGGAGCATCCATCCTAGGTCGTCCGTTCCTCGAGTGTACCTCCCACGCCAACGGGGGGGCCGAGGACTCTTGAGTCTGGAGTGTGCGCATGGCAGAGTAGCGCTGAGTGTGGCATGCAACGTCCTCAGGAGCTCGGACCCACTCCTGCGGTTTGTGAGAGATCATGAAACTGCAGGAGTTGGCGCATTTTTATTCAAGGCAGCACGTAAGGCCGCAGATGATCTCGGTCTCGTATTCGACTTCAGGCGAGGAGGCCGGCGAGGTGCTGAACTAGAATCAGTAACTGAGCTTGCGCCAAATCGTCTGATAGCCCAAATTAAAGCTGCCGAGCAGAGAAATCTGTTCAGGCAGCACGTCGATAAACCCATGCACGGCGTATTCTATAACAACATAGAGACGTTGGGTTTATCGACAAAGCTGACCTTCGCTTTCTTACGGTCAGCAGGGCTAAAGTCGGAGACCGAAGGATTCATTGTGGCCTGCCAAGATGGTGTTATTAACACCTTGGTCTACCGCAGTCGCGTTATGGGTGTGGAGGTCCCTGACATTAATTGTAGGACCTGCCGTCAGGCGCCGGAGTCGCTCATGCACTTACTATCTGCATGTACGGTATATGCGACTTCGGCCTACATCCATAGACATAACGCGGCCCTACGAGTGCTGTACTACCACCTTCGGCACTCGTACGAAGTAGACCAAACACCAGTGCTGCCTTACGTCCCCGGAGAGATCGAGTCCGTTGTCGAGAACGAGAAGTGCCGAATATATTGGAACTACTCGTTTCCGACGGTCAGGCAAATTCAGGCAAACAAGCCTGACATAGTCCTCCTAGACCACCAAACCAAGATGATGTATGTCATCGAGTTCTCGGCACCTGCCGAGACAAACATCATCTTGAAGGAGGGCGAAAAACGGACTAAATACCGAGATCTCCGGTATGAGCTCCGAGTGCTATACCCAGACTACTCGGTCAAGATGGTCGTCCTGATAATCGGTGTACTTGGTGGAATGAGGCCTACGCTGCTCTCGGAATTAAAGGCCATACCAGCCTGCCAAAAGTCAGCCGAGTGGTTGGCAGGCCAAATGCAGAAGGCAGTTATCCTGGGGTCCCTTCGTCTTCTTAGGGCACACGAATCTGGCATCTACAGTCACTAACCCTGCGGGACGCGGGGAGTGGCTGTGGATAATCCGCTGGCGCTTCTCCCGTGAGAATGTCGGAGACACGGGAGAACTGTCCAGCATCGCACGCGGAAAAAAAAAAAAATAATAATAATAATAATGTTTATTCACTTTAAGACATACATTTTTTTGACAGAATATAAGTGACAATAATATGTAAATAAACATTAAAGGAAACCCACAAAAGAAAACTTGTAAGTGGGGATTACCATAATATTCATTCAATGTTAATTTTAAGATTATACATGAATAATAATTGTTAATTACAGCTATAAATGAATTAAGGTAATAATTAGACGTGAAACACATATACATATAATAATATAGTAATATAATATATAATAATAAAGGTTTACAATAAAGAGTTGCACAGTAAAGAAGTACGCAATAACAATAAAAAAATAAAAAAAAAATATAACAAAATTTGTTTGTAAACAAGCATGTATATCACTGTAAGTAGTTGGTGTGCTACTTGTGCATGATCTACGGTAATTGAATTAAGTAATTCACTATTTTTCTAATGTTCATAGCTTATATAGGTGTATAAATGTATTAACCAACTATGGACAAACAAACAGAGAGTGGTATACATATAATAAAGGATTCATTATTTAATTAGTGTATCCTTTGGTTAATTATATTATGAAATATATTTCTTGGAGTGTTTAAAAGCCATTTTTTAGTTTTGGATTTAAATAAGTTTAAACTATCTATATTCTTGAGTTCATTAGGTAACATATTGTAAAGTTTAGGACCTAAATAATTACAGTGCCTTTGTCCTATCGTCTTCTCACATCGAGGAACATTTGTGTTATTTTGTTTATATCTGGTTTGGTAATTATGGGTTATGTGTTCTACTGGTATTTTCTGTTTGAAAATGTTAATGATGTTATTGAAACAGAAGAGTTGTCTGACATCCATTAATTTACTTTCGAGGAACAAATCGTCACTGGAATAAGTAAAGCACTTTCCATATATTATTTTAAGTATCCATTTTTGGATGACATTTAAATTCTCCAGGTAAATGTCACTCACTCCTCCCCAACCAACAATACCATATGATAATTGCGATTGTACCAGGGCATAGTAAATAGTCTTGAGGTGGGTTTCGTTTAAAATACTTTTAAGATATTTAAATCTCGGAAGTAGGCCACGTAATTTTTTAATTATATTTTGTATTTGTAAGTCCCATTTCAAGTGTCTATCAATTACTATGCCGAGGTATTTCATCGATGTTGCTTCCGGTATTTGGGTTTCTGAGTCGATAATTAGCGAACCCATTTTGGGTAAATGATTGGAATAAGAAGTAAATGGCAGATATTTTGTTTTTTCACAATTTAGGGTAAGTTTATTATATTGAAACCAATGTTTTATTTGTTTAAGATCTTTTTCCGCCTTTTTCTTTAAATTGTGCCAGGAATCTGCTTCATATAAAATTGCCGTGTCATCTGCAAAACTGAGTATTGTTCCTGTTGTATTAAAAGAAAATAAGCTATTAATATAAATAGTGAATAGGACTGGGCCTAGGACAGTCCCTTGAGGTACACCGTATTTTACCTGTCTAAAACTGCTAATAGTGTCATCAATATTAACGTGTTGCTTTCGGTCTGATAGATAACTTTTTATTAAACTGAAAGTGTTCCCCCTTATACCATAGCATTCTAATTTGTCCAGTAGTTTTCTGTGACAAACAGTGTCGAAGGCTTTAGCAAGATCAATAAAGACACACAAAGTAGGTACTTTCTTATCTAAGTTATTATAAATGTAAGATGTTAAATGGTGTATTGCGTCCTCTGTCGATTTTCCTTCTCTAAAGCCATACTGATGTTCAGATATTAAATTATATTTGTTCAAGAAATTTATTAGTCTGCATTTTATGATTTTTTCAATTATTTTGGCAACATTAGAAATTAAGGAAATCGGTCTGTAGTTAATTATTTCTAATTTATCACCACCTTTATGTAATGGTTTAATTGTCCCAATTTTTAGTAATTCTGGAAAACGCCCTGTATCAAAACATTTATTAATTAAATACATAACCGGGGATACTATTTCACTAGATATTTCCTTCAAGGTCTCAGAGCGTATACCATCATCGCCCGGAGATTTTTTTGGTTTTAGTTGTCTTATTACTTTTATAACTTCTGTTTCATTAGTTGGATATAAATACATCGTGTTCTCCAGATGTTTTATATTTTCTGTGAATTTGTCAGGAGTTTTAATTTTTTTTGCATAATTTTCTCCAAGGTCACTGTAATGTTCATTAAATTTATTAGAAATATCCACCTTACTTGACAATATCTTACCATCTGCTAATTTGATTTTGTCTATTGTTGTTCTAGGTTTATATTTATTGCAAATATTGTTTACACAATTCCATAAATTTTTTGATACATTTTTGTTTTTAGTTATTATAGATCCGTAGTACTTTGTTTTAGCATTTTTTATTAACTGAGTAAGTTTATTTCTGTAAGTTCTATATTGTGTCTCCAGTAATTTATTATTTGGATTTTTCAAGAGTTTTTTGTACATTTCGTTTTTTGTAATAGTAGATTTTATTAGACCTTGTGTTATCCATTCTTTTCTTTTCCTATTTTTGTTTTTTACTGTAATGATTCTAGTATTTTTGTCGATATAATATTTAAGCTTATTAATGAATTTATTTGCAACCAAGTCTACATCATCTTGTTCATAAATATCATACCAATATTCTTCACGCATGTCAGATCGTAAATTATCGTAATTGATAAACTTTTTATGAATTTTAGTATCCGGCTGGTTATCACTTCCATTTCGATTTTTATAACTGTTACGTCTACATAAAATTGGTAATAACATTCTTCTAAATGTTTTCCATGAATATTTCAGGCAGTGAAATTTCTTAAGGCTTGGTGTTTGGGTTTTACTTTTTATAATATTATTTATTTATTGTTAAAAGTGCTCAGTGTTGGGACAGTCACTCTATATTTAGTGAATACTAGTCACTGACATAAATAGAAACGTTGAATACGTGACATATCTAAGTTCAGAATTTACCGAAACAACCGGTAAAAAATTAAAATAACCGGTAATTATCGCCGTATGCTTTTTGTCCTGTTTACCGGTTAACCGGTAATGCAATCCCTATTCCCTATGTTGGCAGATGTATTTATTAACCAAAAACGCATAATTAGATGCATGGTGAATGCCTCTTACAGAGATTCTTTAAAAACTTTATTTAAAGAATTGAATATACTTACTATCCCTTCCTTGTAGATATACAAATTAGTTTTGTTCGTTACACAAAATCCAACTCAGTTTAGAAGAAATAACGATATATCGAGTAATGACAACAAGGCATGGGCTGATCTCAGAACCTCATCACATCTCATCACCACAGTTTTTATGAAAAAGTTCCATAATATAACGCTATTAAGGCTTACAATGCCCTGCCAAGCGAATTAAAATCCATAAATAATACTAATTTATTTAAAAAACAACTTAAATTGTATTTATTTGAAAATGCATTTTATTCTTTTAGTGATTCTTTAAATGCATAATTTTTTTTTATTAATTGTTAATTATATTATCGACAATAGTTTGATGTATCTACTCTTTTGCATTTTCAGTTTCAGGCACATTTTAGCTGTATATTTTTGTCATTTTGCCGCTCTCCTTTTTTATATATTTCACATATTTTAATGTGTCATACATTTTATTTCATTGTAAGATTTAAATATTTGATTATTTTGACAATACTAATGTCTTTCTTTTTGCAAGATCTATAGCAATAAAATTTATTCTATTCTATTCTATTCGCTATTTGATACATGTTCAAACGCACCGACGCGTCGAGAGATAAAATTAGTTAGTTTTAAACTGCTGAAGCACCCAGTCGCGCATTGGTGCCCCTAGGTAATTGCCTAGTCTGCCTATTAGACAATGCTATATTGTAACTAAACGTTATTAAAAAAAGAATAATAAACAAATATCAAAATTTGCTTTGTATCACGGCGCCTTTAGTTACATGACACCGTCGTGCGCCGCACGACTTGCCCTTACGGACGGCGCGGCCCTAGGTAGGAGTTACATATTTAAAATAATAAATACATGCTACTTACTTATAAAACGATCGATTTTCTTCTTTTCTAAAATGCTTTCTGCAAATGGCGCAGCACTTCACCATTTTGCACTAAATATGTTGTCACTGAACTGTGTAAATATGACTTCTTCTCCACTATTTGGTCAGAGAACACGAGTTACAATTATTAACATTAATGGCGGACACGTCAAAACAGATCGAACTGAACCGATCGTGTCCGAAGTGGTCGCGAATAGAACGACTAGCCAATTAAGTTATGGGATATTTGCAACTGAAGTGCCTTAGACTGTGACTATATTGGCAACAAACAAACCAATACACATTATGTATCAAGGTATAAGTTCTTTAATCGGAGACATATACGGAAATTCAACCGAAATATAAATTTTTGTTCAGGTACGTTCCTAATTTTTTTAAAGTAAGTTAGTTGCAAATGTCAGGAAATAAACTAACGTAAGTTCTTCAGAACATGATTTATATCAATTCGGTTCACTGTGACCTGAAGGCTCACAGACCCTTAAGCCGATCGGTGCAATGCTCCAGATGTAACGACACTAACACATCTTGGTCACACTCAATAAAATTACATTTCTAATGTTTCCGGAAACTGTGCAGCGAATGGGTATATTATGTAGCTAAAAATGGAAAAGTCACTATTTGCGATCTTGAGTTTTATTGCAAAAATGAAAAATTAAAAGGCGATATATTCTAACATCGTTGGTTTTATGCACTGCCTCTACTCCACGCTGTATAATGGATAAGATTCTTCCAACGCTGCTTTATATGAATATATGATGCTCAAGTTCTAGTTCCAAGCTTCTATCTAGAAGGAAGTGAAAGAAAAATATATGACTTACTAAGTGTCTGACACATATGTTCGATAATCCTAGGCACTTTCATTATTACACATATCTTTACAGTTAATATTACATAAGATAAGGGAGTCTACAGTCATGATACAACGTTTCCATCTAGAAAAACGGCTGGTGGCCCTAATGTATTCTTGATGACAGGATGAAACATGATACAGGAGAGGTAAAAACCTCTTTGTCCTATTTCACGTGATGTTTACACGTCAGCGGGATATTTTTTTTGTCATTGAGTAATTAACTTTGTAAGGCGCCATGTCGTCACACGCAATAATATTTCCTGTTTTGGTATTTTATTAATGTAGTGACAAATAGCTTAGCTGAAATAAAGTATTTTACCAACTTAAGCCATTCGAGTCCACCATATTAATGCCTTTTGAGAGATCTATGATTTATGATAGTAGATAAACAACATCTCATCGTCAAATGTAAGCTGATCCAAATAAGTTGAAAATTCCAAATGATCGACTTTATGTATAACACTTTTTTCGCAAAATTACTCGAAATTACTTTATTACAGAGCTAGTAGATCACTCTACACGGTAAAATAAATAAATAAATAAATAAACCTTCCCTTAGAAACAATAATTGTATTTATTTATTTATTGATGTAACACAGGACAAATTGCCTAAGTTTACAGTTACATCACTTAATTTAAAATATAACATTCAGAATAGTCTATAACCTAATAGTACAATCATTTGGTAGTTTATATCTGGAAATTTTTGGAGAAGTTCTGATTTTTGATTCATTTATGTTTTTGGGGTGCTGATTGCGAATTTCCACTTTGCCACCTCGAAAAATTTCGGGAAATGTCAAAAAAGCCTCTTCTTTTGAAAACATTTTTAAAAGTTCTGATTTTTGATTCTTTTATGTTTTTCGGGGTGTTGATTACGAATCTGAACTTTGCCAACTCGACAATTTTCGGAAAATATAAAAAATCGTAAAAAAAACAAAAAAGCTTTTTGATTTTTTTCCTTATGACATGAAACTTTTGTACTTTTCGAGAAAAATTAGTACCTTCAAAAGATAAAATACAGAAAGTAAGTAGAGAAAATTATTAGTAATAATTTTCTTAAATGTGTAGGAATATAATATATAAGATAGATAGATAGCTATATATTTATTTAACTGTATTACATATAAAATGTTTATAGCAAGTAGCAGCAGAAATTTCTAAATTTAAACATAAATTATCACAATAAAATTGTCAGTCTTAATATATTTACTTAAAGAAAATAAAAATTTAGCACACTTACACAAACAAACAAAAAATAACAACAGATAAGAGCTAAAATCAATGAAATAGTTTGGTACAAAAGGTCGCAAAGCAAAAATTGTACATACATTTTTATATTCTCGAAATTACAAGTGATTTAAAGTAACTGAACAAGAATCATATTAAAAATTATAATAAAAGAAATTAGCTATGTTCTACTGAGGTGTTCATATATTCGGTTATTGAATGTGGTACTTTACCTTCATTTTAAAATTATTATATTCAAGTGTTTTGAAACTTTCTGGGAGTTTATTGTATAATTTTAGGTCTAGCGAATTTCTTGCCGATTTTGTGAGACGAAATTTTGATGTTTCAGATAGTTGCCAACCTCGTATTTCAATCGTGATAACCTGCGTGAGTGGAGTATGAATTTTTGTTGCTATGAATTTGCAAGATACGATAATAAACATATAAAGATGGAATTGGCATTATTTTAAATTGAATGAATAAAGGCCTACAATGCTCTAAAGGATGAACACCATCAATAACTCTCATACATCTTTTTTGCAACACAAAAATTTTATCAGCGTCAGTGGAGTTACCCCAAAGGATAATACCGTAGCTCATATGTGACTGGATAAGGGCATGATATGCATTCAATAGTGTTTCCCTATTCATCAATTTTTTAAGTTGGCATAAAAGAAGAATATATCCTGACGTTTTATTGCACAGGTGATTAATATGGGAGGACCAGTTTAGTGAATCTTCTAAAATAACTCCAAGAATCTTTATGATTTCACCTACAATTAACGAATTATTTGAGGAAAAAATCAGCTTCAGATTTTTGTCCCTGTTGACTTTCAGAAAATTATTATTATACCAATGTTCAGCAAGACTGAGTTTCCTTCATCATTAGTTTAAGATCATCCATATTTTTGTTCTGATTTATTAGTGTTGCGTCATCTGCATACATTACAACGTTGTTTGGAAAAAGATAAAAAATAAATCATTTACAAATATAATAAATAATAGAGGACCTAAAACTGACCCTTGAGGCACTCCGTGTTTCAAAGTTCTGAAATCAGATACATCATTATTACTAGATATACCGATGTTTACGTCTTCTTAGATATGATTGCAGCAGTTTTAAAGGAGTGCGTTTATTGCCATAAAAATTAAGTTTAAATATGTACTATGTAATTGATCAGATTGTTATAATCGTCTTGGCCGCTTTATCGCAGAAGGTCCGAGCTGTCCGATGTCCTTGCTGTTCACCCAAAGATTTTCGTTCTCCTAGAAAAGACGTAAACAAATGTAATGCTAGGTCAACCTGACTGCATCAAAACCATAAAAATTGGAATATTAAAGTGGTATGTATAGCTGTGTCGTATAAATCGGTATAAATCAATCGGAAGGAGGGTATTGAAGAATGCAAAATTGCGTTCATAAAAGTAGTATTCAAAATACCTTCTGATTGTTCTGCTTCAAGTTCTTGATCTTGCTCTTCAATAAGTTCGATGTCGGGTCCATACACATGTTCATCCTCGTCCACGTTGGCTTTGTCCAAGTTGTCGCAGTTTCCTTTACAGTCCAAACAGATTTGCGAACAATATAGCACAATTCCCTCGGCAGCCTTTCTTACATTTGCATGAAATGTGATTTAGTATAATTTCTGGATCCGCGAGCTGCAAGGTGGTGACTGGAATGAGGCCGTTCTTTGATGTTTTCCATCCCGATTCTTCGGGATTTTTTTCATGACCGAGCCATTCTTGAACCTGATGGAACACCAGTTGAATCAGTTTTAGAAGTTATAAACGGGAAAGGGTAGAGAAGGGGAGTAAAATATGGGAGGGAACAAAGTACATAATTTTCCAAAAAAAACATGCATTTTTTCTTTTTTTGCTTTTCTTGACATTTCCCGAAATTTTTCGAGGTGAAAAAGTGGAAATTCGTAATCAGCACCTCGAAAAACATAAAAGAACAAAAAATCAGAACTTCTCCAAAACTTTCCAGGTAGAACCGATCTCGACCACCAAATAATTGTACTATAATCAGTCTATATAAATACAGTGTCAGAAAATTTTTCATTTGGGTCGGCAATGAGAGCAAGCGAGAGCGAAGCAACTAGGCTATTCTTTTTTATCGTAAAACACATCCTACCCGTGCCACCTGCTTTCCCCACCACATGTACGTGGGCAGCTCTGTCGGCGGGAAATGTAAAGAATTATTTGACTCGTTTTGAAAGTATAACGAGTTAAATAATTTTAGTTATTAAAGCACATAATAATATTACCTACACTGAACAGAGCCAACTACATCCTTTGAATAAATGGTACTGAAATTTTTAATAGCAATGATGTACGTGTTTTCTTAATAGCGCGTCATTATTTGCTCCCTTTACTAGAGCTCTGGTACACGCCTTTATTGAAGGCAGTCTCTCAAGCCGTTGAAACTATGCCTGCCACCCAAATCCAAAATCTTCCGATACTGTATATAAATGTAAGTACATGTTTCCTAAACCACGATATTAAATTAAAATCAAGTGAAATATGGCGGCCTCCTCCAACCTCCGACCTCCTTCGACTCAATGTGCGCCGCGGCCGTCTATCATGGCATCGATGACACCATCATTAGATGGTTGAGGGCCATGTTGGCGGGAAGGCAAATTATACTGCCAACGAGGAAACGGCAGTAAAAGTTTCGGTAAGGAGAGGCTGCTATGGAACCTTGTTCTCGATGGTCTACTCCAGGAACTCGAGAACGAGGGTCTTTTTGCTCAAGGTTACGCAGATGAGCAATTATCATCTCGGGAAAATACCCAAATACGGTTAGTGGGCTCTTGCAAAGGGCCTTGCAGATCGTACAGAGATGGTGTAGAGTCAACCCCTCTAAGGCAGTATTGGTAATTTTCACTAGGAGGCGCAGGCTAGACGGTTTCGTCGAGCCAGTACTCTATGACACGACTCTAACGATCTCCAGGACGGTGAAGTATCTGGGTGTTATCCTGGACTCTAAGCTGACCTGGAAAGATCACATAGAGAGACAAATACAAAGGGCCACTACTACCCTGTGGGTATGTAGAAGCACCTTTGGTAAAACATGGGGGTTAAACCCCAGAGTGACAATGTGGTACTATACTGTGATAGTAAGACCAATGATCACTTATGCTTCTGTTGTGTGGTGGCCTGCTGTAACCAGGCTATACATTCAACAGAAGCTAACATAACTCCAAAGACTCGCCTGTTTAGGAGTCACAGGAGCAATACGCACAAACCCCACAGCAGCTCTGGAGGTCCTTCTGGACCTCGTGCCCCTTCACTTGGTGATTGAGGCCGAGGCTCGGAAAGCGGCCTACAGGCTGAGGTGCGGTGGTCAGTGGAAGGCCAGAGGAGAACAATTAGGACACACTAGAGCCCTTTCCAACGCGATAGGGACTCACTCACTTCTGGAGGCCAGGAGTGATGATACGGTGCCTTCCTTCTCCTTCTCAGAACCTTTTGAGGTTGTCATCCCCAAAAGGGAAGACTGGAACCCACTCGAGGACATACTCAGGCCCGCCGATATCGTCTGATTCACAGACGGATTGAGGTTTGAGGAAAGTGCTGGAGCGGGGATATACGGTGAAAGGCCCAGGGCTGAAGCTTCTTATGCCTTGCGCAAATTCGCCACGGTATTCCAGATCGAAATTTTTGCTATTTTGGTCTGCGCACAGGAGAATATCCGAAGGAAATATTCCAACAGGCACATATATATATGTAGCGACAGTCAAGCGGCCCTCAAGGCCCTTGCATCAGTCCGGACCAAGTCAATCCTGGTTCAAAACTGTAGACAGGCTCTCTGTGAACTTGGCTCATTCAACTGGGTCAAGCTTCTCTGGGTGCCAGGATACAGCAACATCGAGGGTAACGAGCGGGCAGACGCTCTGGCCAGAGGGGGCTCTCAGAGGCCCCTACTGGGCCCGGAGCCGGCTCTCGGTTACCCTAGATCAAATGCCAAGAAGTCAGTAGAAGACTGGACACGGTCCCAGTTCTTTGACTTCTGGGCCTTCTACCCAGGACTCCGGCAAGCGAGGTTCCTGATCTCGGGGCCCTTGCCGAAGCGAGCAGAAGAAATCCTGCGACTAAACGGGAAACAAGTCAGAACCGTGGTAGGTCTTTTGACTGGACACAGCTCTTTCAGAAAACACCTGCACACTATGGGGGTAGTTAACAACCCCGACTGCAGGTTCTGCGGAGACGAGGAGGAGACTTCCATCCACGTTCTTACGTTCTGCCCTAGTCTTATGTACTTGAGGCACAAACACTTCGGCATTGGTTTTCCGGTACCGGAGGAAATAAGGAATGCCCCTATAGGAAGGGTTTTGGCCTTTGGGTTGGAATCCGGCCTGGATGGGGGAATTCAATAAATCCGTAGCGGTAGCACAATGGGCCACTAGGCCTGAGTGCGGCGACTTTCAGTCGCCCCGCTAAAAGAAGAAGAAGAAGAAATATGGCGGCATATAAAATGCAAAAAGTGTAAAGAAAAAAGGCAAATAAATAAACCAGAAACGAAAGAGGAGAATAAAGGTGACCAATATTATATATGAGGAAATGGAGAAAAAATTAATTATTTCTAAAAAAAATATTAATTGTTTTTTTAGTTTTTTGATAGAGTTTTCAAATATATTAATTGTTGGACAAACTAAGTTTACAGTATTGCACATTCTTTCTCTAAGTTTGGTTCTATATGCCTACCAGAATGAAATATTTCTGGACCTTACTCTCTGCGGATTATAATAGTTTAGACGTAATGAAATTTCGAGAGAACACAGACGTCCAGTTACTATATTAGAAATAATAAAGATACTAGATATCTTCCTTCTTACAGATAGTGTAAGAATATTAAATTCTGTTCTTATTAAGTAATACTAATTATAATTTGGATATCTTTTATATTTTTTGTAGTATAGGTATGACAGAAAATTTGTTTTGTATGGTCTCTATATGTTTAGAATGCCTTTCGACAGTCCCAGGGTTCCAAATTTGTGATGCAAATTCTAACTTAGAACTAACAAAAGAAAAAAAGCAATTTTGTAGATTCTACCGAAAATTTAAATTTCGTATAATAAAACTCAAGTTTTTATATGGCTTTGCTACCATATTCTCAATATGTTCAGAAAAATTTAGGTCTCTATTAAATAACACTCCTAGATCCCTTTGCTTTGTCACTTGGGTCAATTGAACATTGTTTATACTATATGTATATAACTGATTATCTTTTATTGAGCAAGTCATGGTTGTACATTCTTAGCATTTAAAGATAGACCATTGGTTTCACTCCATGAGAAAATACTATTAATATCCTCTTGCAATAATTGCGCATCCCTTTCAGTTTCAACCTCTCTGTACAGTTTAATGTCATACATTAAACATTTAGAATATTTTAAATAATTAGGTATATCGTTGACAAAAGACACAAAAAGCAACGGCCCCAAGTTACTTCCTTGAGGCACACCAGATTTAGTCAAATAGGGTGCTGACAGAGTAGCCGTTTGTTTTATTTGTTGATATCTAGCTGTCACATATGATTTAAAAAATAGTAGGTAGCAAATTATTAGAAACTTTATAGCCCTGTAACTTTTTTAACAGAATATTGTGATCCACATAATGTATAATATCTTTGGTAAAATGAAAAATGCAAACTCCCAAATTGTTTTATTCAATAAGTGCTATTCGCACAACATTAGTTCAATTTCCAAATTATTATTATTTTTTAAAGTGAGTAATTCTTTATTATAAACAATTTACCAATAATAAAGGATGGCGCTATTGGAGATAAGGTAACACGGTGAATTAAATATATCCAGAACATATTTAATGACGCAAAATGTGAAAATCTATCAGACCACCAATCACCAAAGAGAAAATCATAAACCCACATGCTGCTTTCTCCAAAATCCCTAATCCTAGAAGAAGAAGTTTCAAATAAAAAGTTATCTCCATACTTTATATTTATTAGTCAAATTAAAATTAATATTTTTTATTAAAAAAAAAATTACCTTCATATCTTATTATCCTTCCGATCCATTAATCTAACATCATTTCTCCTAAAAACCCTCGAGAACCTGGTTGATAGGTGCATCAGGGACGAAACATCGAAACCAGTATGCTTATCAAACAGGAAAATCTTGTGAGTTAGAAATACATGAGCTTACTCAAGAAATAGAAAGGGCCCTAGACAGCAAAGAAACTGCCATAGGAACCTTCTTGACAATACCTCATTCGACTCACTAAGTGATGCAGTGAACAGGCGCGGAGTCGAAAAGTTAATAACAAGATGGATCGACTCAGCACTTAGTACTAGAAAAATTCAGTCCACGCTAGGATCCACGAGCTCTTATCTCGACTGGAACAGCGTGAAATATATGCACAAGGTTATGCATACGATATCGCCATCCTGGTAACAGGAAAACACGAGGGCGCTGCATCGGAAAATATGCAGCGAGCTCTCGTTATGGTAGACGAATGGTGTACCCAGGAAAGTCTTTCTGTGAGTCCAGACCACTGTGGTCGCCTTCACAAGAAAGAGGAAACTCAACCTGGGAAGATTTTATCTCCGGGGAAATGAATTGCAGGTGAGCAACGAAGTCAAATATCTGGGACTGATTCTAGACACCAAATTAAACTTTAATGTACATCTAGACAGAGTGACTACCAAAGCTACGCGGGCCTTATGGGCCAGCAGAAGAATGGTAGATAAAAACTGGGGACTACAACCAAGAATGGTGCACTGGCTGTCCCGAAGAGTTGTAGTACCAATAATAACCTATGCCTCTCTGATCTGGTGTCATAAAGCCGGAAAAGGGGAGGCAATGAGAAAACTACGAAAAGTACATGTCTAGGTATAACGGGAGCAATGTCAACAACGCTCACCGCGACCATGGAAGCACTACTTTGCCTGCCTCCACTACATTTAGTCGTGGAGAGTGAGGCATTGTTAGCGGCGTACAGGCTGAAAACAAACTGACATGGGACAATTCCAAGAATAGGATACCGTACCGAAATAGTCCAACAAATACGAACAAATCAACTACTGGATATGCAGTCAGATAGAATCAGCACAGGCCACAATTTCACAAAGACCTTCAGGGTATATATGCCCGATAGGGAAGAGGAAGGAACGAGGCAACTGCGAAGACATTCAAATAATACCATATGGTACACTGACTGTCAAGAAGTACTGAAGCACTGACAATCAAGCAGCTCTCAAAGCTCTGAATGCAGTAGAGATACGTTCCAAAACGGTAAAGGACTGCCTTGAATCCCTGGCGCAACTGACGGAACTCAACAGCATACAACTGGAGTGGACGCGAGGACACCAGGGCAATGAAGGCAACGAAAAAGCAGATAAGCTGGCCAAAGAAGGCGCAAAAACAGGCTTGATGGGACCCGAGCCATCCTGCGGAATATCAAGCAATACCGCAAGAGGAATGGTAAAGTCAGAAACATAACTTATATTGGACCGGGGCGCCGGGGATGAGACAGTCACGTATGTTCATCACTGGTGGGCCATCTAAGACAAAGACTAACGAATTGCTAATGCTGAGCAGAAAACAGCTGAGATGTGCAGATGTACAGGACACTGCACATTGAATAGACACCTAACCAACATGGGTGTTAAGGATAATCCAGAATGCAGGATGTGTGGTAAGGATGAGGAAACTCCTCACCACATACTATGTGAATGCCCAGCCTTGGTGGCTGGGAGGTTTTCATACTTCGTGGGATCAACCGTGACCTCGGAAGAAATAACCAGAGCTCCCATTGACCGTATTCTCTCCTTAATTAATGGGATAACGAGACTATTGGATACAATAAGCTTAAGCTTCAGTACGGCGGGGCCTCTGGCACCTCAATCCATAAAGAAAAAAACTCATCTTGTTAATAAATGACAACACGGCAAAAATTTAATTGTTCCATTTTTAAGTTGGGGCGTGTTAAATAGAAAAAAAAAATGTTTTATGTATATGTTTGTGTAGATCTGAAATTTGAAGTTCAAAACATCAATCAAGTCAGTTTTGAGTATTTATTTGTTGTTAATATTTTATATTAAATTTCATATCCCATATTTTGCTTGCCTTACCTTACTTATTTTCTAGTGCTTGTTGCAATTGATGGACACAATTAAGTTATAAAAGTTTAACTTCTTTTATTGTTCACCAGCTAATTTTATAAGTAGATACTAATTTGTTCTATACTTCAGTAAAATTTGATTCAAATCGAAAAAAAAAATAAAAAGTTCTGTCTTCTGTCTTCATCTTTAGTGGGTCATACTGTATATAGATCAACAATATACCTAAATTTTATGGAATAGTTTCCTATTTAAATATAGTTATTTCTATCACTGGTGATATTCATTGGGTACATTGATATATCATATTGATTTAATATGACACCTGGCATACTTGGCAAGAGAACAGGGCCCCTTCAGTTCTCGAAGTTAAAATTAACTTAACTAAATATAGAAAGCAATCCCTTCTGGCCTTGTCACTATTTAATATTCAACTGTATTAACAGTCCCTGTGAAAATAATTTGCACTATATCATTTTCAACTATTCGTATTTAATTAGCACAACCGATTTGAAAATACCCGATGGGAATGTTCATTATAAGATAAAACGAATGAATAGTAGACACATTTAAAACAATGTTTAACAAGGGCAATTATACCAGATTGAAATTTTAGTAATGCAAATATTTCCTTAGTTATACACACAAACGAGGAAGAGTTGAATTAAATGTTTAAATTAGGTACTCAAATCAGACATTTATTTTTTCATTTTCCAAATAAAGCGCTAATGAAATGTGTACAATTTTTATTCTATTTGTTCTGATGTATTATGAGCGATCTTCAATTTTAACTAATCATTGTTAATTCATATTTGAATTAACGAGAATTCCTCCACTTTCCCTCCCCCACGGTGGTGGTGCGGGGGGGCGGGGGATTATTAAATTTAACACCATTGAATGGCTTTTTCAAGAAAATGAACTCGTACTTTATTATTTTTCATTCTTCCGTAGAATCTTTTAGAAATTACGAAAAGAAATATTTTTGCGATTCAGACAAACTTGACGTAATTTTTGCCGTAGAATTCGATTCTGCAATAAAAAATGGGGGTACCCATTTAATATTTTAAAGTTGCCCCCCACCCCACTCCAAAGGGTAGGGGTGAGGGGTCGCATTTGGTATCATTGGATAGCCTTTCAAAATTATTAAGGACATGTTTTTTCCTATTTGGATCCAATGTGTATTTCTCGAGATATTTGACCGCTTCCAGACTATTTGGACACCCGGTATGAACTTAGAAACATTATATCAAAGTTACAAAAAGACGATTAAACCCCAAAAGACGATTAAACTCCCCCGCTTTCGAGGGCAGCCAACAAGATGGAGATAGTCGCGCGGTCTACCTCTAAACCCAAAAAACCACCCCGTCTTCCCATTCTTCGCTGTCAGGCATGCAAGGACTTGTTGGATCGTTTTTTATTGGAGGCAGCTCAATATGTCCTGTAAAATTTCGAAACCAGACATCCTAACGATCCCAGGGGGTTGAAATCACCCCCTCCCTCAATATCGAAGCATGCAAAAAACATCCAAACGTGCTGAAAACTGTTTTCTACACGTTTTCAAAGGTGGGTAACATGATGATGATATTATTTAGCATCCCAGCCCCTAACCAGCTACCTCTAAATACATAAAACGATAGTGACGATGATGATGAATATACCCAGATGGAAGCAAATCTCATTGAAAAGTCCATTCCGATTAGCCAGAACAATGTGATCTAATTTGTAAATGCCAAAGAATAAATTAATATTTGATAATAATCATATATGACGCATGCCTAGCATAAGAATAAAAATCATGCACATAATATGGAAATAAATATATAATAAAAAAGTCTACTATGCATATACACGACTATACATCTATGCGCATAACCCGTCGTATCAAACTTCTCTTAAGCTGCGATAAAAAAATTCTCTCCCTAGAACACCTGATCCAATAAGCCACTTGTGATCTCACTATAAGAAAAACCGATGGTTTTGGGCATGCGAGGGTACTTTATGAGGACTAAGAGAGAAAGTGATGCCACGATCGTGTTCTCCACCCTTTAAAATGGGGGATACCTTTTTTTAAAACCTTCTCTTTGAGGGACACTTCAGAATTGAGGGAGGGGGTGGTTTCAACTCCCCGGGGAAGAGAATAACAAGGGTAAACAACTTCTCATGTAATATGATACTCTCAACTATGACATTAGCGAGTACCGATATTCCTGACCTTTGACCTTTCATATCCCAAAAACTGACCATTTTCAGACATTGTGCCTATGAAAACTTTTGATCAGGATATTATGAATTACAACATATTACATTTTCAGTTCATTTGACTGTACCCTCTTTTCCATTTGTTTTGTGCGGTGTCCTTTCAATTTTACTCCACTATTATTAACAGCTACATTTCTAGAAAAATTTTTATTTTCTTTGTCATACTTATGTCGAACTTTCATGTTGATAATAACTTTCACTTCTATAAAGTCGGTATATGGGGCGAGCGTAGAGGCGACTTCAATGTGAATATCAGTCGATATTCCGTTGAAGCAACGTCGAGCGCGGTTAGTACTTGGATGGGTGACCCACCTATCTTGGGAAATACCGCGTTCTCGTCCCACCTTCTAGAGGCTTGTATATCAGTGTATACTCGGAAGTTACGTAATTTCAGACGAGGATTACGTAGTGGATATACCATCCTTCGGAGTGGATGTAAAGCAGGCGGTCCCTTGTCTATTAAATGTTAGGCAAGTAAAAGATCCCTACTCTTCTTAAGGGAAGAGGTTCGGCAAAATTTCCAGGTTGGGGGTAGCTCGTCTCCTGGCGTCGGTGATAGGCCCTGGTAGCGGAAATAGGCCGACGTTAAATAATTATAATAAAAAAAAAAAGTCGGTATATTTCGAAAAAAAATGCAAAAATCTGCAAGACGGCGGTGATTCTTCATGGTCCTGACAGCTTATATTTTGGAAAGTGAAAGAGGGACCTTAAATACGTATGCATACCAATTTATATTTCTACCAATTCGATTATGACCTTAAATGCCAAGATAAGTGAGTTATTTCGTCAAGTAATACAAAGCGTTACTTACCTGTTGATCAATGTTATATGACTATTTAGAAACTACAAACTTTGATAGTTTTTCCGACTTTAATTCTTATATTTAAAAACTACTTCTTTCATTTCTGTTCTCATATATACTGAGAAAAGAAAAACGAAATGTGGGATATTAAGAGTATGAAAAAATTTGATAAAACGTAGAGAGACTTCCTGTTGATATATTAACATGATCAGACTTGGATTAATAGTACATGGACAGAACGAATGGTTTCTCTGAATCCTCAAAATAATATTTTTCAATAATTGTGTAAGCAGAAATAATAGATAATTATTTTTAAAGACGAGCTATGATGAGTGATTATTTTTAATCTTTGTTGTATCTGTCAAGTATACGAATATTTCTTGTCAAGTTTTTTACATCAGAATATTTTTTCCTACTATTTTGTAATAGTAATTTTGCTTCGAATGGATTATATACCTGAAGATTTCCAAAGGGAATGAAACAAGTTGATCAATTTTTGGATGGATGGAAGGATGAATCAGTCAACCGTAGAAGGAAATATTTTATTTATTAAAACATGCATGCAGTAATAAGTGAAATTTTATACCCTTTCTCATTGTGCTTTTTAATAATCCTTGGCTTTGAAATATAACAAATGTTTATTTATGATGGAGTATCCTCTAGGTAGAGCTAGAGATACTTGACAAAACATTTCACTAGGAAGGCCTCTTATAATCTTCTAGCATGATCAGATATAGATCATCAGTAGGACATAGAAATAATTTTAATTTCATGTTTTTCATATTGAATGTTAGATATTAAGTGTATGAAACAAGTTGATAAGATATCTCATAGGGGAGACTTTATTCGATTTCTTGCATGATCAAATGGATCAATAGTATATGGAGAGAACGAATGGTTGCTTTAAAATTTACCTACTGAATACCCAAAATAATATTTCTCAATAATAAAATTATTATTTCAAAATGTTCTGTTTTCTATTCTTGAAATAAAACCGTTTAAAAAAATAGTATTTAAGTATTAAGATTAATAACTAAATAGTATCTTCCTAAATATGAAAAGCAAACAAAAGACGATTGTATGAAACTATTTAAATCAGCCAGTTTCGCTGACTTTGCGTTCTACTCAAGTCAAATAGCAATTCGCATTCAAATCTTTACTCATATAAAACAATGGTTGTTTCTAGGATTTCCAGGCTAACGGATAGCTTCTAAAGCATTATGTATATAACGACGCTTTCGAATATTAGTGTTCCAATGTTCAATTTTCAATTATATCTAATATTAATTATATTATATTGATACGGGATACGGGACTTATTTACACTGAAAGATTAACTTCTAAGCGGTATGAAATTCCGAAGAACATAATTTAAAGCATCTGAATAGATAACCAAAAGGTCAGGAACAAATGAAAGAGCGAATGCATAATCGGTAATTTTTACTGACTCAATTATTATCTAAAAATACTATCCTTGTAATTAGGCAGATCAGCCTGTTTGGATATTGTTCGATAATTAAATAAACAAATAAAATTCTAAGGTAAATTCTAATTTATTGATTGGTCCAAAGAATTTTGATAATATTATGCAATCTTATTTAAAGAAAATATGAATAATGTTAATTGAATCGCCTCCCCAAGCAGGACAAGGATGAATGCCTCTTATAGAGGAATTTTATAATAGAGAGCGTGCAATAGCAATCGATTGATAAAAAGACTCATACAACTTCATCAGAAGATTATGAAGGTACTTTGGTTTTGGAACTGACTGAAAACAATATAAAAATATTTTAGTTAAAAAATTTTTAGACACTGGTGGTTACCTTTAAGGTTCCTTTTAGTGATTATATCATTCACAAAAACCGAGTTCAACTATATATGAGTTTATTTTGCTTTCCTGCCTCCTTTACGGCGACGTACTGACCCCATATAGGTTCGAATTATGGTATGTGTCATGACCTCGCTTTCTAGCGACTTTTTTGCAAATGGCCTTTTGATATTACTTAAGCGCAAGGCGGTTTTCTCTATAACTTTGCCATCTTTAAAAACATGCATTTGGTTTGGCTACTACAGCTTTCTGCCGATTCTCCAACGCACTCGTCCAACTGACGAGTCGCTGGATGAAACTAAATTTGTTTTATTCGAGAAATCGGCCTTGACCATTTTTATTAATTTTTGTCTAATAATTGCATATAGGATTTTGCCAAACTTTTATTGTTATTCTTTTGAATGATATCCACAATGACTGTCTCCAATTTTCCTGTCTCGTGAAGCGATAAAAAATTTAAAATATTTTGAAAAGATAAAATTCGACGCATTTTCGAATTTTACGCCGAATGACGTAAACATATTTTTTCTATACGTGTTTTTTTTCTTGTCCACAAAACTATTTACTGAGTGAAATGTTGGTGTACTTTTGAATTGTGCACCTTGTTGTGTCTTACGTTTTTGGGAACACGTACGAGTCCTTTTGTGCCAGTCTTCGGTGCTGATGCCTTAAATATGTTTAGTTATGATCTAAATTGTCCTTTAATAATTTTTTGCCAAGTCGAAGTTTTTATTTATTCTTCGACTTAGGTCGATTCTGGGGTTTTATAACAAAGTAAAGGTACCGATATTGACAGAAAAGTAAGTTTTATGTCTGCAATGCCATTTTGGTGACCACCTTGAATATTTCACTTCCGGTCAAGACTTCAAAGTGTCAACAGCGATTTTCCTATATAGCAGGCCTTAATCCCCCTAAAAAGCCTTGTTGTCGAATTGTTACCTGAAATGGTCTTCACATCGTTATAATACAAATTTTCGGGTATTTATCTTAGACTATGAAACTGTACTGTGCAACAAACGCTTGGTGGCAACATAAAGAAGTATTTAATTGACGTTTCCAAAGATTGGCTGTTTATGCATAGGCTTAATGAAGCAGAAGTTGAAAATTAAGTTTTTGAGCCCTTCCGTATTTTTCAAACAAAGAAGTCTCTTATATTCGATTAATTCCTATTTTAACATATATCAAAAGTGATAATTGCTGCATACTCATATAAAATATAAAGCGTAATACAATTGATGGAGCTTCATTCATATTTTAATCTTATGTAAACAATAACTAGCTGTATCTTACCCTTTTCATTTACCGTCTAAAGTGAATATTTTTCTGAAAAGCTACTTTTACGTATCTACTTTTATTAAATAACAACAAAATATTTACTGCCACTTTATTATTCTAGACGCAATATACCCTTTGAAAGATTTTTCCTCGGCTTTTCCTCATAAAATAGTAAGGATTTCTGCAATATTGGCGAACTGTACGTACTGCATCAAGTACTATAGAAACTGATCAAAAATAGAATGTTTATCTTTACTCCAGATATGCTCGCAAGTATATAAATCTATAGAATCTCCTCATACAACGTCAATTTTTCTTTTCATAAAAGTTCTTTGTGTTCCTATGTTAGCCCCCGACGTTAGTTGCCATGTCTCAGTATATTCATAACTCCATAAAAACGTGGGTTGTATAGGAATCCATAACTTCTATTATCGAAGTGGGGAAATCAATTTATATAGCACCTTAAATGAGCAACCACTTTATTCATAGAAGTCTGATAAACATTCCGTTGCTCAAATGTATAAAGGCGACTGTGGACTGTATGGGACACCCGACGTCGGTCACTTAAAATATCTAGATTTATCTTATTTGCACTGCTCTATGCAACTTTTCACATAAATTGATAGTTTTTAAGTTATAACGACTAGAAAATTTGGATTTTAGCTAGAAAAAGAGATATTTCAAATAGGTCTTCGTCAAATAATTCGAAATGTATTACACTGAGCGAAAACATGCTAGACACAAATAAGAAAGCTACTGAATTGAGGATGAATTTCGCTTTTTTCTAATTTCTGTAGAGTTAATGGGATCGGAGATCTGGAAGTATAAAAGTGGCGTCCGAACGTTTATAATACGAAATATTTAGTTTAAATGTTAAATATCTCAGAAACTATGGCACTTAGACCAAAAACGCTAACAACCAAAATTAAAGACTATTAATTAGGCTTTCAAATGATTTTTGCTTAGTTCTTTAGCATAATAAAGAAGTTATAATAGAAACAATGTACTTTTTAACATTTTTTTAATAAAAACGTCACCGTTTTGTTAATGTAAGTAGTAAGTAATTAAAAAAATATATTAATATACTGTTTTTCGTTCATGTATAGTAAGACCTTGAGCTCCGCTTCAAGGGCGGATCCAGAAAGGTTATAGGGGGGGGGGGGGAAGGCACTAACATTTACAAAAAATTTTAGAAATCAGAAAAAAAAATTTTCGCCTCGGAATCTAAAAAAATTTTTTTCGTCTCATACAAAGAATGCTATTAAAAATGGGTGCAAATGAAAATCCAAAAAAATTTTTTTCGAAAATTTCGGCTCATGGGGGGGGGGGGGGGTACAAATTAAAATCCGGACACAAATTTTTTCGCCTCATACACGGAGGTGCTATTAGAAATCCAAAAAAATGTTTTTCCACCTCATGCGAAGAAAAAAAAATTGTCGCCTTGAAATAGTAACGAATACTTTTCTTGGGGGGGGCAATTGCCCCTAATGCCCCCCCCCCTGGATCCGCGCTTGCTCCGCTTACAGCGCTTGCTTTAAAAAAAATTACATTTTAAACTATAAAGGAATGGGGAATTTGCCCATTTTTTTGTATTTCATTAAAGTGTGTATTTATGTATAAAAATAAGCCACGCCGAATATCAGCTGTTAAATCGCAGTACTTACTATGCAATAAATAATTAAAGTTGAAATCCTCGCCACTCCTCACGAAAAGCACTGTGACGTCACCGGGTGAAAACTGGTCTCGCGTGGTGTCCAACAGATGGCGTACTTTAGCCATTCACCCTAATTAATAGACTGGGTGGCGGTTAGCTTTGAGACGTCCGCATATTCGGTCATAAGTCTTTTGTTTTTTATGTTAGAGAAAAAATAAAAAAAAGCGTTGGAAAGCTCAATTCATTCTCTTTACATAAGCTGCCTACAAATTTTTCGAAAAAAACAATAATTATCGAGATATTCGAGGAAATGTAGGAAATTACACGTTTTCCTATAAAGTGTATGTAAATCTTAAAAAAAACAATTTTTCTCAGAAACCTTTGTTTCGAAGGGCCGAGATTAACGGAGCGTCAAAATGGTACATGCTGTTAAGTGAACATCGTAAATGAGATCGATTTCAATTAATTACCGATTAATTACGGTGACAAAATGGAGAAATTTTACCGAAAAAAAAAGTCCCAAATCCCGCCCTCTCCAATTCCTTAATTTTTGTCGGAATTCAAAAAAAAAAGAAAGTTTTAGCAAATTTAATTATATTTAAATTAGCTAGAGTAGTGTCTTGGCGTAGGAGCAAAGATTATAAAGTTGCCAACTGTAGAAGCTCAAAATTTGCGATTTTTTGCCGTACGTGGCCGATATTTCTGTAGTTATCTCCGAAACGAAAAAAAAAAAAAAAATTAAAAGTCTGGTGATAGCAAAAGATTCGTAGTAGAAAATACTCGTTTGACCTTATTTTTTATTTCGAGCTAACTCCCACCATTTTGGAGATATCTGCGAAAAATAGCAAAAAACAGCTTACATTTCGGAGCCGAAAAAATTGCAAAAACATGCAATCTTGACACGTTCGTATTTTTCGAAAAACACGATGTCGCGACGTAAAGAAGAAATCTTTCAGATAAACCTGATCGTAAATTGCACGGCGAAATTCGAAAATTCGACTCGGCACGAACGAATCAAAAGTAGCATTTGTGACATTTTAGAATATTGAACATGTTTTTCCAACGAATTTTAGGTTAGGTTGTGTCCACTGCTGGTTGTTTCTGACAAATGAGCATGCGAAAGCAGAATCGGTGTCGCTTGACGCCGTCATCCGACTTTCACCCTCTGACGTCACGTTTCAGGAGTGGGTAAAATCCGGCAGATTTTAATCGCTTATATTTCTGGAGGATTCTTTTTTTTTTTAATTTTTTGTTGTCTATGGGGTTTTTAATGATGTTAGTTTACGATTTTGAGTATTTTAATTCAATTTTATTTTTTGGGCAAGTTCCCTATTTTAGAAAAAACGTAACATTCTTGTTTCTCTGCAAATATCTCAATAAATATTAAAGAAAATATGATGGGCGTCAAAAATTAAGCTTATAAACTCAGAATGAATTTGTTTTTTTATATATTTGTGTAGGGTTGATTGTTTCGGAGATATTTATTATTTTATGGATTTTATAGATTGCATTCGACCGTTTTTAGGGTGAAGTATTAAATTTAAAATGTTGAATTTCTTAGAAACTGTGACACTTACATAAAAAATTCTAAGGAACAAAATTGAAGGTAACACCCGAAAAAGTACCTTGATGATAAGTAAGTCACAGTGAGAAAATGGTATAATTGGTTGAGGAAGGGTAAAAAATTTAAATGTAATACAAAAATGGATCATTAAAATAATGTAATAAAAATTATACTTACCCAACTGAAGAGTTATTCAAAGAAGCTAACCTATTCGATTTGCGGCAGTTGTACTGTTAGAGCGTTGTTGCATATAATTTTAAAATTAAGAAAATATCAACCAAATTGAACATCCTTATGCAAGAAGGCACAAATATGATAGCTGTCGTAATCCCAGGTCTGCAAAAACTATTGGACAAACAAGTCATGAGTACCGAGCTTCTAGACATTATACCTGCAAACATAAAAAATCGATTAGTTCAAAAGTATTTAAGAAACACATTAAAAAATGGCCTATTCAAACACCTAGACAAATAATACATAATATTTTAAATTAAAATATAATTGACTCTATTTCTCGGACGACGAGACTTCCACCATTTACAAACATAACGTAATATTTTCCAAATCGAATCAATACCTGACCACGTCAATAACTATACTTTGGTTTCCGAGGGGATTGGGTTCGTGAGCTTATTTGCATATCCCTCGAGCTCTTAGGTGACTGAAGTTTAGTAACAAAATACTTAAAGATAAATATACTTACTTCTAATGTAGCCCAGATAAAAAATTTTAATATTAATGACATAATGTTTTGTGAATATTTATTTATTTATAAACATCTTGATCCTCAGCAAGACTATTCCTGTTTCAGTAATTTTTTTGTAAACTCTATTGTACTGTATATAATATTATTATAATGTTGTTATAATAAAATAATATTATTATTAACATTTTGTCTCTAATTTTCCAGTCGAACTTTCATAAATGCAACTACTTGTTAGAGTTTTAATAAAGTGATTATAAAGCTGTAGTAAGAAATATTCGTTGGCATTTCATGTGTTTATGATTGACTTGTGTATGTAAACTATCTAACCCATGTTTTACGGTAAACTTAGCATCGTTGGTTAAGATTTTAGTCCAGTATGAGGAGTCCCAATATTTCACTAATAAGTAGTCCATCTAAGCTGAATAGTTCTCAGTATTCGCCATTTTATGTCCATTTTATTGCGTGGCGGTCAATATCTGTCATATATCGTATTAACCAAATGAGTGAAATAATACATTTATTTGTATTTATATTTACTTCATTAAATATAAATCGTTCGCTTAAAAAAATTGTGTGTACTTTTTAATTATTAATGTAGTGCTCATCTTAAATCAAGTATGGTTTTATAATACTCTTCAGATATGCTACAATTAAGCATTCATTCAGACTTGAAATCTTCAGTTGTCGTTTTATAAAGAGGCATGTAGACCTTTCTCTAGGTGGGCCTATGTACTCTTATAAGGGTTCTAAATCAGTTTTATAAAATCCTTCCAGACTATTTACGTTTATAAGTAGTCTTAAAAATAAGCTTTTAGAATATCTTAGAGAATATTTGGAAACTAGAATTGTTACATGGGTTATTATTATTATCTTTATTATTACTACTATTCTATGTATGTGTGTTTTAATAATTTTTAAATTTTATAACTTGAGTAATGTTTAAAAAAAATTGACGCTGAGCTAAATTTGAAGTAGCAACTTCATTAACCAAGTTTACAAAAGTTTTTATTATAGTTTTTTACTTTATCAAGTAAATATAGATGTATTTATTTTTCAAAGAAATATGTGTTGATGACTGTACTATTTGTACATCTTCAATAATGTTCACCCACGATTGCAATTTACCACCGAAATAAAAAAAGAAAATAGCATACATTTTTTAGACATTACTATTAAATACAATGAATCTGGTATTATTGACACTAAATAGTGCAAAAAAGAAGTTTGGTTACAAAGATATCTAAATTTGAATTCACAACCTAACAGCTATAAAAGAAGCGTTGTCAATAGCCTAATAGATCGTGCCATTCAACTCTAACATCCAAAATACAGACCAAATTATTTGAAAAAAATTAAAAAAAGTCCTCGAAACCAGTTTCTACCCAAAACATTTTTATGAACTTATAATAAAAAAGATAATACACAAAATATATAATAAAATAAGGAATGAAACAATAATAATAAATATGTAACTATGTCCTACATACCAGTATCTGAAAATATTTCAAACGTTTTTAAAAAACATAAAATAACAATAGCACATAAACCATACACGACGATAATTTTTTTTTTTTTACAAAACTGAAACCTAAATTGCAACCAAAAGATCAGACAAACACCATATACAAAATAGATTGCAACATCTGTAATAGCACATATATCGGCCAAACAAAACAACATCTACACAAAAGTATATATACACATAAATATAATATAAGAACACATAACCAAAATTTCACAGCTCTCTCAAAACACGCCTTAGAAAATTTTCATAGCTTTAACTTTAAGAATATTAAAACTTTAGAAAAAGAACCAAACCTTCACCGAAGAGCAATACATGCAATTTTACAAATTAAAAGGCATACTAACGCAATAAACTACCGCACCGATATAGAAAATTTAAGCGAAACAGATTTCAGTGTCTTAAATAGGGTCATTTAGTGATATGGCAGTTTCCTACTTTTTCTTCCTCATTTTGAAGTATAACAAACCAATAGCCTCAGAAAAAAATGTCAGCTCAATTGAATCAATAGCCACAGAGATATTCGCATTTGAATAGAAACACGCTCGGCCGGCCAACAGTCCGTAGAGTGACGTCACTTGGCGTGCGCCGATACCTATATTAGAGCAGCGATTTCGTAAGTCTATCGTGTAGTTTTTTTTTTCGCGTAAAACCAGGTCAAACATGTTAGGTTCCTTTGAGTATGTCACTGGGCATATGAAATCATATTTTACGACATTTTTTTTGTGGTCTGGAACTTTTTAAATCAATAAAAAGTGAAAAAAACTTATTTTTAAATAAAATTGTTTTTTTTTTGTTTCCACCGCCATATTTTAAAAACTATTAAAGGTACCGAAATTTGTTTTGTAGCGCTTTTACCAATATAAACGGTTTGGGCACAATTCGCACTTTCATTTCTCTAAAAATCAGATAAACTAAAAATATATATTTTATGTATTGAAATCTTCACCAATCGATAAACTTTTTTATTTTTGAAAATATTTACATACATGCAGCGAAGAAAATAAAGCATAATAATCACAAAAGTTTTTGAAACAATATATTTTTTCCTAAAATGTACCGTGTGGCAACAGCGATTTTTTTTATCAGCGCTAAATGCGACATTGGGACGCAATTAATACACCTCGCATGCAGGGTTGGTCAGATTAGTCGCGTAGAAGTGGCGGTTGTCGAAAATTATTAAGTATTCATTATTCGGATAAAAATTGTGACAATCAAAAATGTGCTTGTTTTAAGGAAGGCCTAAAATGTTGCAACGAGTGCAAATGTCGTTCCTGTAACAACATTATTAAAGATTTCGAGGCAGATATGAACGAATTAGAATGCTATTAATGTAGGGCCTACATAAACTACATACTTATCTATCCAAATAGAAAATTTATTTCAACAATAAAATTCATTTTATGCGTACGTTTTTACTTCCATTCATTTAAAAATGTCTAATAAACTTACTAATTAGGTGGGTAGTTAGTAACACTGATTGATATTTATAGATTAGGTATTTATATCTTCCTACCTGTCTTTTTATTATTAAAAGGAGACTATTTTATATTTATTGTACAATTTCTTAATATTAACAACATATGATCAATACTACTGTACAATATATGAAATATTGAACAATAATATTGATCCCCTAGATGCTTTTGATCACTACTGGTTTTGTATCTATTGATATAAGTTAAACTACTACATACACCCCGACCGGGACCGTCAGATCGTTGCAGTCGGCAGGCTTGCTACAGCCGAGCGCGCAAGAATATGACTTTGGCCCGTTAAAAAAAAATCGCTGACTCAATACTATGAACGGGACATGAAAAATTTTTATCCTAAAAACTTTTTTCAACTATTGGCTTCAATTTGTACGCAGCATATATATACAAATTTTCATAAATAAATTTTTTTCTCGATTGTCTAAAATTACACTACTGAAAATAACAAGTTTGAGTTTCCTATTATTTTTCCAACTTAAAAAAAAATAAATCGGGTTCACATGGGACGTTGTTCGAAGCGCTATTGTGTCTACTTTAACCTAAAAAAAAAATAGCTTGATAGCACAAATATTTTCAGAGATATAGCGGTGGAGACGTTAAAAAACATATTTCATTAAAAATCTATTTTTTTGAGTTTTTCCGAAATAAAAAAGTTCTCGGCCACCAAAAAATGTAAAAAATGATTTCGTGTACACGATTATCTTACTAAAGAATCCCACTAAGTCTGGTTTGGTTCTACGCCGGTTTTTTTCTCGAAAACTAAGCGACTTTACTTCCAGATTATACTCTACTAACTTGCATTCGCAGCCGTGTTGACTGGACGGTTCAGCCATCTGACGTCACAACTCGACTACATGTTATCCCGAGCGTTTTTAAGCGCGCCGACTTTAATAATTTTTTTATACATGAAGGCGACGTCAGAAAATTCTAATTTTTGGCATACTTACTATACTCACCAAGCTCTTTCAGAATATGTAATAATAAAAAATGTTAAATGAGCCTATTAAATATAAAAAGATATGTTTATATAACAACTTAAATATTTTTACATCTTTCCACCAAGTTTGCTAATTAGAGTAATTTTAAATCGTAAAATCTCACACCACCATTTAACAAAAACTTCAAATCTAATATACATCAATTAAGTCAGTCTTATCTACGTAACATAAACAAAGCACTATATTCAACGCTGACAGGCAATACTTAATTTTAGTTTTTAGTTGCTTTTAAACACTCATGTATAATACACCTAAAATGTAAATAGTTGTAGTGTGCAATTTAATAATATTAAGTAATGTAAGTAATTTATATCCATGTGTATAAAAAATAGCATTTAAAAAAATATTTGTCTTCACTTAATTGCTAGCTCTCTGACGATGGTTGAATAAACCGAACCGTAAGAAAAGAGTAATTTTATTATATAAACCGATAACCCAGGATATACCTAGATCAAGTTAAGTTTATCAAGTAAATGTAACCAAAATCTAATATGGACTACTTAATCACTTGAGTAAATATTATGTAGAAAAACTTTTTGTGTCGAACGCTGTTAATATTTACATTTACCTAAAACCGTTTGATTTAGGGTCTGTCTCCACAGACTCTACGAATTCGACTAATGTAGATAAACTACTTGGAAATCACCTAGAATAAATATTAAACCGAGAATGTTTTTATTTGTATCCAACGTCGAATCGCTAACACTGGTATCAACCAAAAGTTTTTAAACGAGTCTCCCCAGGGACTAAACGTGCTGGACATTAGGTTAGTTTTGAACTAATTGCCAGTGGCTGCTAAATTCCACAAATAAAATAGTAGCTCGAGATAATTTAATTTCTGCACTAAATTTAAAATTTTAAATTATTTAAATGGTAACTAATCCTCCAATTTGAAATGGTATTACTGGGAATAAAATCCCTCTTTATTATATGTAGATAAAAGAATTAATTGAACAGAATTCATTAATATCAGTTCATAAAATCATACAATTTTTTAAATAAATGGACGCATAATTGGGGATGATGTTGAATATAATGGTATCATGATTGTGCGTTTATACAGGGTGTCCAGTTAGTGTTCCCTCGGAAGATTATGCAAGAAGAGCTAACTATATAAAAATTTTTCTTAACAAAATTTTCAGTGTCAATTATACAAGGTGTCACAAAAACGAGTTACACAAGAAAGTATAATTTTTTCAAATGGAATACCCTATATTTTTTAGCGCTAATTAAGCCTTCGATGTATTACATCTTAAAATATGTTTCTAATCGGATACAGGGTTGCCAAGTTATGTTTTTTTTCCTGTTTTTTTTTGCAATCTACAAACATTTTTTTGACTGCCATATCTCTACGATGTATTAATTGTTTTTTCTAAAAATGTAGAATGTTATTTGATAATGATGTATTAACTGAAAAACATTTTTGAAATAAATTATTATTATACCACGTGTCCAAAATATTTGTTTACATTCTTGATAATTAATTATTATTTCCCCCAATTCTCATTCTCAATAACATACACCATAGATATCAAATCTTGTTGAAAATAATTATAATTCGTATTTTTAAATATTACTTAACAATATTAATTCAACTTAATTACGATAATTTTAAACACCTTATAGAAATGTTATAAAGTGAATAAGAAACGCAAAACAAAATACCAAAGCCATATTAGATTGTAATGCTAAAATAAAGGGCACTTTAATTTACTCAAAATTTATTTGAAATAATCATCTCAAAAACCGTTTGAAATAAAAATAAAGTAAATGATATTAAAATGTGAGAAAAAGTGTATACGTTATTCATCCATGTAATCCATGTAAAAAAATTATAGGCATTACATTTAAAAAAAATTGAAAAAAATGTGAAACAAAAGAAAAAAGCCACAAATAAACAATACTAGATTTTAATGCTAAATAAAGAACACCTTAATTTACGCATTATTTGAAATAAAAGTATCCCAAAAACTGTTTGAAATAAAAATAAAGTATATTATATTAAAATGTGGGGAATTGTATGCTTTATTCATCCATGTAAAAAATATATAGCCTTCAAGAGTCCTGCATTACACCCTAAAATGTTTTAAAAAATTGAGAAAAATAATAATTAAATATCAAAAAATGTAAACAAATTTTTTGGACACCCAGTATAATAATAATTTATTTCAAAAATGCTTTTCAGTAAATACATCATTATCAAATAACATCCTACACTTTTAGAAAAAACAATTAATAAATCGTGGAGATATGGCAGTAAAAATATGTTTGTAAATTGCAAAAAAAAAGGAAAAAAATTATAACTTGGCAAAGCTGCGTCCGATTAGCAAAATGTTTTAGGGTGACATACAGGACCCTTGGAGGCCTAACTGGTGCCAAAAAAATACAGGGTGTTCCATTTAAAAAAACTATACTTTCTTATGTAATTCGTTTTTGTGACACTTTGTATAATTGAAAATAATTTTATGTTGTAGTAGAGATAAAACATTGAAAATTTTGTTAAGAAAGCTTTTTATAAAGTTTTTGCCGTTTTTGCACAATCTTCCGAAGGAACACTAACTAGATACCCTGGACACGGACTCTTGGTTGTAACTCAAGAACGCTTACAGATAATAAAAATTGAGGTTATTGTGAAAAATGTACCTCTTAAAATTCTGCCCAAAAAATATCTTATACATTTTTTTGTAGAACTGACAGTATTTCCTTAAACGACTTTGGAATGTCACATTTTTCTTATTTTCTGAAAAAATTCATGTTATCAATGAAATTCACACTGGAAATGAATGAAAGGTTCACTTATACCATATAATTTAAGATGCTTGTAAAATTATTTTTAGCAAAAAACATGTTATTTTTTTATATGACAATACGTATACAGGGCATTCCCTGATTAAAGTCGCAGTAGGCGAAACGGGCACAGATTTTAGAATATCTTTTGCACATTTGGGGAATAATCTCTACTTATCTGAAACATAATTTTGGGTATATTTTTATTTTTTTTTTAGAATCGCGTAGGTCAAGTCAATTATGCAAATTAAGGTACAGTGAACAAAATATTAAAAGCACCAAAGTAGGCGGATCTTCTTGAAATTTTGCATAGAAGTATAACTTTTCAATTAGGGCAACTTTCCTTATTGACATTTTGCTGTACTTTTTACTGGAAAGTACCTGGCTTACTACTTTACCAAACAAGAAAATAGTTTTTGCCTAATTGCCATGGCTTACGCGATTAAAACGAACTAAAATTACACCCAAAATTATATTTCAGATAAGAGATGGTCCCCGAAATGTGCAAAAGATATTCTAAAATCTGTGCCCGTTTCGGCTACTGCAACTTTAATCAGGAAATTTCCTGTATATCTATTATTATTAGAGCTCGGAAATTTTATCTCTGTGACGTCAAAAACAGAGTTGGCTCTAGGTCCGAGCGGAAAGATTTTTATGCAGGTATGACACAATATACCTTTCCTTGTACTTTTTTAGGGAATTCCATAATGTCCAAAGTTAATATGGTCAGTTTATTATAAACACTCACTCGAAGAGGAGGTATTTGGGGATGTAACATTCAACTAGCACACACACACACTTGTATTTATCACTACCTTAAAGTAACACACACATATGTAATTTTTCACGACCTATAACGAATATAAAAGTATATTATTAATATTTTTGTTCTAAATGTTCTGAACTTAAACTTTGCCGCCGTCATCTGTTCCATCAAATTGCAGTTCTGGAAAATCGCGAATCAACAAGTATACTGCAACCTGAGAAGCACGAGATATTTTTGTATACCGTCGACTCTGTATAAGATCGCTAGGTTTGTAGATACAAACATACATGCATATGGCTAGAATTGTACTACGGATAACGAAATTGCGATTTCGGATGGTCTACCCTTTCCCTTTTCTAAATTCCCAGAATTCTCGCAGTGTAGGTATAGTAAAAGGGATTTTGTCAAAGCAATATTTCACAATTTCGGCGGCGTCGCCTGATTAAAGGAAACATGGTTTTATTATTTAGTAAAAACATATAAAAGTACTGACGTACACTGGAATCACATGTTGACACTCGGTCAGGGTCGAATGCCCTCAACATTGCAATTGTAAAAGAATAAGCTACGTCTTTAGGTAATTGTCAGTACGTTTCACAAATGTAGTAGATTTCCAATAAAAGTAGGTTACGTATTGACATTTTAAAATAAAATAAAATTTACTCTATCACATTGTGTACATATGTTTTTCTAAGGACCATTACCGTTTTTAGGTTAAATTTATTACCAAAAATATATTATGACAATGATGACTATTTCATCATTTCGTCGTTTTCCTGAATATTTCAGTAGGTGTTTGCAATATAGTCTATATGAGAGCCATCTCTGGCGTCGAGATAAAATTCCCGCGCCCTGATTATTATATAAAAAAAATTTTTTTGCTAAAAATAATTTTACAAGCATCATATATTATATGGTATCATTGAATCTTTCATTCAATTTCAGTGTTAATTCCAATGATAACACGATTTTTTCAAGAAAATTAAAAAATGTGACATTTTCGAGGAAACTGTCAGTTTTACAAATGTATAAGATATTTTTTGCGTAGAATTTTAGAAGGTACATTTTTCATAATAACCTCCATTTTGTTATCTCTAAGCGTTCTTGAGTTAGAATCAAGAAATCGTTCTGAAGCACCTTCCCCACTCACCCTCCACCGGAAGCACAGCCATCCCGACCCGGAAAATCTACAGTATTATTCGGGACATCAAAATGAACTTCTTCATAAATTTTAAAAAATCTCCGAGTTATTTCCGCTAACTTATTATACGTCTAATTTTACTGTAGGAAATGCATTAATAGACAGTGAAACATAAATAAATATCTCTCTTCGTCATTTCTCGCGATTTGAGAAAAAAATGTTACGAAATCAAGTAATTTGGACATTAGATTCGTGTTTAGCTCGTCAAAATACATAGGAAAACGTTGGTCCGATTTCAGGATAGAGCTCTTTTTTGTGTGGCTGTGTAATAATGGTACTTGTATTTAGACCGGCACCTTCGCCAAAATGGAGAAATTAAGTGACAAACATGATGTTTCAGTTTGTACACTTGATTTAAAAAAAGTAGTACAACTCTTAGATAAGAAATTATTCTTTTGGCGGTAAATTATTGAAATTAACTTAATGATGCCAGTTTATTGTAATTACGTAAGTTGATACTGATTATTGTAATTACGTAAGTTGATACTGATATGTTGCTGAAAATTTCAAAAAACTATATTTACTTACTATATTTATGAGTAAAATTGGTTGTTTTATATTAAGTAATAAATATATAAATAAACAGTCTTATTTTTAATAGAATTATTTTTTAAAATAACATTTTGAGTAAAAATTTAAAACACAAATAAACAATTTACAACATAAATAATAGCTCCAGTCCCATCGAAAATTGCTTGTAGCTTCCTCATTCCCACTCCTCTTTGACTAATTCATGCCCAGGTATTAACAGAAAAACGTTCCGATTTAATTGGATCTAATGTAATATTTTGAGTGTATCTTTGCCCACGAGGCCTACAAACACGAATATGTCCATCATTACCCGACTGAAAAACTTTTTCATCAGAAAATATGGCTTTTGACCAAAAGTCTTCATTGTTCAACATATGTTTGAGTGCAAAAATGATTCGTCCTTATTTTTTCTTCCGTTAATTTATATTTTTAAGCAACACAACTACACTTCAGAATCCCAATTCCAATTCCTCTGCAGTCAGTAGATTTTGAGGCAGGAAAATTTGTTTCCAAAACTGCGTCAAATGGATTTCCCTAAAGGTAATTTGCAAGTGCTTCATCTTGTTGCTCATTACTTCGTTTAGGCCTACCATATCTATGCTTGCGGGATATAGTTCTTTAATTTTTCCATCTTTTATTACATTTATTACACTGCATTTATCTGTTATATTCAGAAACAATTGCTCTTATAGACAATTCATTTCCCAATTTGGAAAGGATAGTAATCTTCTCAATTTCTATTAGTTGTCTAATCATTATTAAAAATTGACAAAAATTTAAAATTTTCAAGAATGAATCCTTAGCTCGAAACTTGCGTATTAATAAACTTCAACTTGAAAAAATTGTGACAGTGAAACCTAGTGAAATTACAATTTCTATCATTATTTATTTATATATTTTGCATTTTATAATTATAGAATAATCAACTACCTAGACACATTATATTGTAGATATTGACGTCTGTAAAAGTAACGAATGGTGGGTTAGTTAGACTTGAATACCACCAAACTCCATTTGTCTTCTAGATCGTGTTGTCATGGTAAAAGCTGTGCTTTCTCACCAATTTAGAGACGATTATCTGGGGTTATTTAATGAACCTTTATTTCAAATTTTTTATACAACATAATAATTTTCTGTATATTAATACACTTAAATATCAGCGTGCTATTTTCTTTATAATTATAATATTGAATTTACAAAAAGTTAAATACGATATACTTAATAAAACTGTAAAATGGTTTGATTAATCTTTTTTTAAGTATATTATTTTGACTCGCAGCTTTGCGGTATTGTTTATGCCATTATTTGGTATATAACCATGTTTTTATGGCAAAGCATGTAAAATATGTATGTTGCTTTGGATATGCGAGCCAGGAAGACAATAAGAGAGGCAAACAAAAAAATTTAATTACACCCTTCGGAAATAATTGCATTCCAGTAACCTCTTTGTTTGATTATCTTTTGTATATTTCCAATGGTTTTATGAACTCTAACTATAGTTTATTATATCTATTTGATTTAATCAAATATATACAATTATAACCACACAAGAGATTTTAATAACCATCATAAAAAAATGTACATATAAATCCATTTCATGAACTAAAAATAGTACTTTTGTACTGATAAAGGTAATAACCAGGAGCCTATCTGCAAAAGGTGTTACGTACTGGTGACATGAGGAATTTGGTTTGAAATATCATGGACAATCACAACATAAGCTTAACTATTCCTTGTAAGTTTTTTAACTTGTTTTATTTGGTAAAGACGAAAGTAATAAATCACTGAGGCAAAGATCGGCCATAGGCGTACTACTTCTTCTCTTAACATTCATAGAAATTATAACGAGAAATCTAAATAAATTCATTTTCATAAACGTCTGTTACTTGAAATATAGTTCTAATATTAATCTATATAAATTCAAGGATCAATATTTAATAGATAAATACAATTGCTGGGGTATACGAATGACCTAGATCTGATAGAACGAACTTCACGTGATGTTAAAAATACATTCCAAAGAATTGAAGAAGCTACAGATACTAGCGGGCTGTTTGTCAACCGCACCAAAACAAAATTTATGGATGTTAGACAGAGTACTGGCAGAAACCGGAACATTGTTGAAGGTAACCACTTCTTCGAGAAAGTATAAGATTTCGAAGATCTTTATTATATGGAGATCTGGAACTAGATTGTATATTGGTCTCATTCGTTTGAAGGTGGATAAATGGTGGTAAATAAGACACAGCAAGCAAGTAGGAGTTCATAAAATTGAGATTAGTGTATATACGATAAGTCAAAGTCTCAAAATTTGTTTGGCATCAGCCACCCACACTATCACCCTCACTACCATCCCCACCCATTAAAAGGTGTAAAAAAAAATACAATCGTTATTTAGTTAGTGTGTTTACAAGAACCAAAGGCCTCAAAATAATTTTTTTGGCATCAGCCACCCCCTCTAGCATCCCCACCCCATTATTAAAGGGAGTAAAAAAGAAAATTGTGATTTATTATATGTACCAGAACCAAAGGCTCCAAATTTTTTTTTGACATCAGCAATCCGAACTACCACCCCCACCAGAAATTTTGATGTGGAAGTAGTGATTTCTTGGGCAGCGGTTTTTAATAATATTAATAGTTTAGGCTCATCTTCTATTTTATTCTTTATCATCATTATAACATGTTTCTATAATAAAAATGAAAAGTGTAATTGCTAATAATTCTGTATTATAAACTGTAATGTTAGACATTTTTTTGCTTTTCAGCTTTTCGATTGAGTCTATGATTTCCGTTTTTATGATTGGTGATCCAGTACTCCAATTAGTTGCTACAAGATTTTTACGTTCTTAATCATTAAACAAGTTTTGCACAAATTCCCTTCACCGTTTTACATTATCTTTTATGGCGGTAAAAACCGCTGCCCAAGGAATCAGTACTTCCATGTCCTAATTTCGGATGGGGGTGGTAATGGAGGCGGCTGATATAATAAAATATTTTTTAGGCCGTTGATTCTTATACGTACACTAAATCAGCATTTTTTTCCCCCTTGGGGTAGGGGTAGTAATGGGGTAGTTATGGATTCCTACTTGTCGACTTTACCTATTTACCCCCCAACCCTTCAACAGAATAACATCAAATTATGATTTGGTTCCAGTTCTCGCTAGCATTAGGTGAACCAAATTAAATCAGTATCATAAACTATTCCAGAGTAATAATAATAATATCTCTATTTACCATAAAAATAGAATATACATGGTAAATAGGTACCATTTCACCTAGACGGTGCTCTTCCAATGGCCCTAATAAAAAGGAAGTTAATCTACAACTTAAACTAAGTACAATAAAGTGTGCTACGATGTGACACCACTGTTGCAGGGGAGGTGGATCAATCAGAATAATTTAAGATAGAAATCTTGTTATTAAAATGGTGCATGCAGGGAGGGTACCGCGGATTTTAAGTGGAAACATTTTGTTTTGCAAGCAGCATACTTTTTATTTTACAATAAAATATTTTTGCAGATAATTCTGTAATGTTTGGATCCAACCTGTTCCACATATGGATTGCATTATATGTGAATTACTTTTGGTAAGCGGAGGATTTGTGTTTCGGTATTCTTAAATCTTGCATATGCCTTGTATTTTGATCATGCTTGTGGACTAAGAACTTGTTTCGTAGGTAGCGGGGATTACCAGTCATCACTTTATAAATGAGTCCATACATGCGTGATATACATCTATGTTTCATATTTACGATATAATGATGATTTAAGTAAGGAGTAATGTGATTTCTAAAGGAAATATTATACACAAAGCTCATGCAAGCGTTTTGAACGTTTGTATCAGACGACATGTAGCGAAACTAATAAAGTTGTTATATTTTATATCACCATAATCAAGGATTAAGAGTATAAAACTGTTGCATAAGCGATATTTGGCAGTAGGTGACATGTAAGTTTTATATGGGTACAAACCTTTTAAGCAATTAAATTCCAATCTTACTTCATTAGAAATATGCGATTGGAAAGTAAGCGCATCATCCATGACTACACTTAGATTTCTTGCTTCACTTAATTTGGGTATCTCATCATTACCAACTCTTAACAACAAAACCAGACAGTTTATCTCTATCTTGAGCCTGCTATGAATAAAACAGATTTAGATGCATTAATTTCTGAGTTATGATCCAAGGAAATTTTTAAAATTTTTTGTGAATCTGTCGAAATGTTTTCTTATGCAACTACTTTATTACTTGGGCAAACATCGTAAGTTAACCGAGAATCATTTGCATACTGCATTACACTAGAATATTGAATTTCAGCATTCATGTCTGTGACGTATAATAAAAATAGCAGGGACTCTAAAATGGACCCTTGAGGTTCCCCTTGATATAGTGGTGCAAATGTGGATTTAATAGTTTTATTGTCTATTACTACAGCTACACATTGTTCCCTGCTGGTTAAGTAAGATTAAAAGAAATTAATGCAATCATTAGAAAAACCGAAATAATGCAATTTAGAGAGTAAAATAAGTGGATTCAACGTATCGAAAACTTTACTAAAATCGAGTAGAACTAAACAAGTTGCTTTATTGTTATCTGTGTTTTGACAAATATCATCAGTTACTATTATAAGTGCAGTGGAAGTACTATGATTTTTTCGAAAGCCCGATTATGTTGAGGAGGTCAGATAATTTTCATTGAAATAAGGGAAAATTTGTGAATGTGTCTTTCTAAAATTGTAGAAACTGCAAATAAGTTACTAATAGGTCTGTGATCTTTTAATCTTGTAGGATTAGCTATTTTTGCGAGGGGCTTAACTATTGCCTTTTTCCAGCCGTTGGAATACGCCATCGAAAATAAAATATAAATAAAATATTTATAAGACGGTCCATCCAAAATGGTAAATAGAGTTTAAGACCTTTAACAGAGATGCCATCAGCGCCAACACTGCAAGTTCTAATATTATTAATTATGTTATAAACATCATTCCCTGTCAATAATTTGATATTAAATTTACCTTTATTATTATGATGTAAATTAGAATTGTAAAAAAATATTTTTTCGTTTGAGGGAACTTTGTCGGGGGGTACGGAAGATATAAAATAATTATTATTAATTTTATCTGGATCATCAGGCTCATTTGGAACGTTATTACTGGTTTTATTTTTTGTTAAACTTAGTTTGTTTAGCTCTGACCAAAATAATTTACCATCCTTATTTCTAGACAATGCATCAAAATAAGCAGACTTTTCCTGTTGTATGGCATGGTTTGTATAATTGTTTAATTGTTTATAGTATTTTAAACGCTGGGGACTTTTGTTCTTTAAATATTTCATTTTAACTTTGTCCCGTATTTTCATAAGAAGCTTAATATTATCAGTAACCCATGGTGTAAAATATTTTCTTTAATTAGTTTATGTTTTAATGGAGCATGTATAAACACAGAACATTGTTACTGAAAATATTCAGAGTAATCGTGTGCACAAAAAAGATACAGACCGCCGACCGACCGATAGACAGACAGAAATTTATTTCTGATCAAACTTAAAATTTCGACGTTTCATGGCATTCTAACCCTGTTCGAAAAAACTATGCTTCCGCGATGTGGATTAAATTAACCATAAAAATGACTATAATAATTTGACCAATAAACTAATGTTAAACGCATAGCAGTTATTGGATGAAACAACTAGCGGGGTGTGCACTTTTTATTTTACTGACTGTTTATTAATTTTTTTTATGACGCATAGCTCTTATAATAACGATTAAGGAACCTCTTCATTCTCAGCCTTCTTATAACCTAAATGTAAAATATATGTTTCTTAAAAATGCAGTAGATAACTCGAATTTCTGTTTTCCATATGGCGTAAGCAAGAAACAAATAATAAAATGAGAACGAGGCACGGCCTGAATCAGTGACACGTAAAGGGAAAAGGGAAGTAACTTCTAAAAGCTGTGCACTGTCACTCGAGGCGACAACGTGTTTCAAGCTCTTACTAGCTCCAACATCCGACGAAACAAGTAAGAGAGTCAATTATGTGATCTTACTTTGCATCTATGCATGAATTTATTAGTAGATCCAGAGGGTAATATGTATGTTACCGACTAACATCCATTCAATTATATTAGGTATAAGCCCGTCGTACTTGAATTACGCTGGAAAGCTTTTAAGTTACGTAATATGTGTTAATGCAAGTAAAGTAAAGCAGCTTCTATTCCAAAGCAAATTCTACTACTGCACCAAAAACTCTTTATGTTGCGATAATGTCGTGTTAGTATACAAAACAGGGAAGGGCAGTAGAAATTGGTATAAGTAAAATGAGTTTACAGTAAACGCTTGCCAAGTTTGTCTGGTCTTAATTCTAGCGATTTAATTATTTTGTAAGATCAAACACTAATAAATCTTTGCAGTGGAATTTTAAGCATGTACCGGGAGTAACAGGATCATGGTACTCCCCCCCTTCTTCTTTAGTTTTGAAGATAATTGATTGAAATTTGGGATATCCTATATACATAAGCGGCACTTTCTGACATACAAGTGATTTTTTTTTTCACTTCCGGTTTCGCCGAAAGTGACACTAACTTTCGATTTTTAAATGGAATACCGTATATATTATTGCATATTTGAATTCTGCATATAGTACAGTGAATGAAGGTAAAAATCAACTATTACCTGCGATTTCGGTGAACCTCAATCGATTTGCATGAAAATTTGGGATTGAGTATGTTTTATCCTCAACTTCAAAAGTGACATATTCTCGACTTGCGCTTTTTGCATTTTAGGGGTGAAATCCACCTTTTTTTTAAAAATGGGAAAAAATGCAGATTTAAGCATTCTGGCGTAAGTAATCACGTTTAATTAGATAAAATAAATATTTTTCAACACTTATATGCATGATTTATGGTTTTAATTAATTTTTAAACCCTTTTAACAACCGAAAATCATGAAAAAATCATTTTTTGTATTTCTGAAATATGAAATCGCATATTAACATTACACAAACGGTTTGTTTAATGTTTATGATATAATTTTTGGTTGACTGTGAAATTTCAACCCTTACAAACCACCCCCTTAATGCAGAATCATTGAAAAAATTGGTTTTATGAAACTTTAATCATTTGAATAATACATTACTGAATTGAAATCTCATTTACTGAGTATTAAAGTAATTATTTATTTATTGCGAAACTTTCCACCTTTAAAAACTACCATTTGCCATAAAAATAATGGAAATTTTTTTTAATCAGCTTTAATAGCTTTAATTATTTAGAATCTTTTTTATTACTTATGATAAACTTTATTAATATATTTCAAACTTTATTAATATTATTCTTTTCACATTCCCCAAACTACCCTTCGTGCACAAATTGATGAAAAAGCATAATTTAACGTTGGAAACAATTTTTTCAGTGCTTATGTGACTTATAAAAATTTAATTTATTAATTAAGAGGAACATGTATTAAAATAAATATTAAAATATATGAAAAGTTTATTCATTTTTTATTTAAATAATGTTTCATAAGTTAATCAAATATTAATAGTACATTAAATTTAATTTTTCACTCTTCATCAAAGCTCTCTTCACCAACTTCTCCTTCTTCATTAATTGGAGGGCTATTTTGGCAATTGTACCCACTGCATGATCCGCAGGTTGCATTGCAAAATAACCGCCGACACGTCTACTTCTTACTATCTATCTTTTTTCCTATATATCCATACAAAATCTCTGCTCAAAAAATTTTTCCAAAAAAATGTTATTGTTTTTTTTACAATAACTCCGTTAATTTTTATGATATCAGGTTCATCCAAAAACCATTTGAAAGGTAATTTCAAGGGCTATAAGATCGTATTAAATTTAATGTTTTAAAACCCTTATTTTTTAAAAGATAAAAGGTTAAAGGGCCCCGGTTACATGGTTCTCGCAGTAAAATTTAGGCTTTAAACGTTTCTATCTCGGTTATTTTTTATCCTACAAAAATGAAATTTACGAAAATTTGAAAAATTCTGATTTTTTTAAATCATATTTTTTTTCAAAAATATGCATTCTAAACCGGTCAAAATTTTTAAAGTCATTACTTATGCTAAAATAAAGAAAGTCTTATAGGGATTACTATAAATTTTAATTTTTGTAGAAATGGCGTAGGTTTTATTTTTCACTTTTTCCTAAAAAATTCGAAAGGGTCCTCTTATTTTCATCATAACTTGCTTAATTTTGATGCTATCAACTTCTTCTCTTCTCATTTGATAGGTATTTCTAAGTACTTTGAAAAGTGTTCAGTAAGTATATTTTATAAAATGCATCGTTTTCCCGTTATTTAAGCTTGAATACTTAGATTTGAGTACTCGCCGAAAAAAAATATACATTCAATTACTTATAGCTCACTTTGAATTAATATTAAAAAGTTTTTTAAGGAAGGAATTTATTCGTTTTTTTATTAGCTTCAATTTTGGTAATGACAACTTTTTTGTAAAAACTTATAGTTTTTGAGTTATTTATGAAAAACCGCTTTAAAACATGCATTTTTTTCACGAAAAATCTAAATTTTTGATCTTTAATAACTCAAAAAGTATTGATTTATTTTAATAACTTTATATAACAAATTTTGCTTAGAATTGGTCCCTCCAGCTATTCCTGGGGTTATTTTTCATAAAATAATGCCACCCCCGAGAAGGGGTGGCATCCACCTCCAGGGTAAAAGCGCAAGTTGGCACTATGTCACTTTTGTTTCTTGAGGTATCCTCTAACTGCTCACAAATTTTTATGAAAATCGATGGAGGTTCAACGAAATCGGAGGTGAAAACCTTCAGTGACTGTACTAATAATTTACTGAATCCAACGATATCAAATAAGTGATATTTCAAAGGTCAATATTTTTTATAATATAATTTTTTCCATTTAAGTGTGCAATGACGATTCCAATTTATTCTAAATGACCCGTGTAATGCTAGAAAAATCGAAATCCCGTCAAAAATACTAAATTACGCGATTTATGAGCAAATAAAATTCATCAAAATGGTTTCTGGGGCAAAACTCAATTTTTCCAAATGGAACCATATTGGTACCGTGGTACCATTTATTAGTACCATTAATAAGGAGTTCATTCATATGTCGTATTAAAATGTGCAACAAATACAAACAAAATTACAGCTAAAAGAAAATAAGAAATTATCTTCTTTACATAAGGTGGCTTTGGAGTATAAAAAAGAACACAAAACATTACAATTGTTCAAAATGCTGTGGCATTTTTTCTACATTCCCCATAAATAAAGGAAAAAAGGGGGGGTGCATCCCCGGTATAGGGTGATTCAGATCATATCCGAAAAAATTTAAGAAAGGATGCGTCCTTAAAATTGGAGTTGCTCTTATTGAAAAAGTGGAATAGAATCTGCGTAAAAAGTTATTAAAATTGGTGTATTCTTGATACTACAGTACTTAGAGGTAAAAACAAGCAAAATTTAGAAATAATGTAATGATATTTTTTTCTAATGAGTGATTTTTTTAGTAAAATGTATTATTTTACTCCCTCTCCGAGGAGTCGTGGGACCTTGTCATGGTGTTGGGGCTTAAGTAACTACAGTGGTTCTGAGAGTGATACCGGCGGGAGTTTTGCACTGTTGGTTAGGTCACCCAGGCAAAAGTGGAACGGCGAAAACCAAGGACGCGTCAACCCAAGCCAAGGTCTAAGATAATATAATCAAGGTGCCGAGGGCTGAATAACAGCAGGTTTGAATGTGGTCGTGTCCTCTGGAGGCACCGGGCGGCACCACCTTGTATTCTATGCCTTACTCGGTCATGCGGGGCTCTGACTGAATCGAGTCATATTTCCTTAGCTGCTTTTACGGCTACCCTAATACCGTCAATGGAGAGAATGAAGAGCTGGGTCATACGCTACGCCTACTTCCCAGGCGAGGAAAGTTTCTGTTCTCTACAGTTACTGAGCTACATAGTTGCTTATTGCCGAGGAAGGAACCTTCCAACGACAACGGCATGTGATGCCAATGCATACCACATGATGTGGGGAAGTGTAGAATGTAGAAGAACCTTACACACTGTGTCCGATGGATGCGACACAAATTTATTTACTATGGGCGCCAGTCGCCTTCTCCCTCGATTGTGTGTGGTTGTTTCCACTCCCAGTTGAGTTCTATATATTTAAGCTATATCAAATAGGGTCATTTAGTAATATGGCAGTTTCCTACTTTTTCTTCCTCATTTTAAAGTATAACAAACCAACAGCCTCAGAAAAAAATTTCAGCTCAATTGAATCAATAGCCACAGAGATATTCGCATTTGAATAGAAACACGCTCGGCCGGCCAACAGTCCGTAGAGTGACGTCACTTGGCGTGCGCCGATACCTATATTAGAGCAGCGATTTCGTAAGACTATCGTGTCGTTTTTTTTTTTTTTGGCGTAGAACCAGGTCAAACATGTTAGGTTCCTTTGAGTATGTCACCGGGCATATGAAATCATATTTTACGACATTTTTTTGTGGTCTCGAACTTTTTAAATCAATAAAAAGTGAAAAAAAATGTATTTTTAAATAAAATTGTTTTTTTTGTTTCCACCGCCATATCTTTAAAACTATTAAAGGTACCGAAATTTGTTTTGTGTCAAATTAAAGCACACACTGTAGAGCTTTTACAAATATAAACGGTTTGGGCACAATTCGCACTTTCATTTCTCTAAAAATCAGATAAACTAAAAATATATATTTTATGTCTTGAAATCTTCACCAATCACAAAAGTTTTTGAAACAATATATTTTTTCCTAAAATGTACCGTGTGGAAACAGCGATTTTTTTTATCAGCGCTAAATGCGACATTGGGACGCAAATAATACACCTCGCATGCACCCTGTTCAGATTAGTCGTGGCGGTTGTCGAAAATCATTACGTATTCTTTGTTCGGATAAAAATTGTGACAATCGAAAATGTGCTTGTTTTAAGGAAGGCCTAAAATGTTTCAACGAGTGCAAATGTCGTTCCTGTAACAACATTATTAAAGATTTCAAGGCAGATATGAACGAATTAGAATGCTATTAATGTAGGGCCTACATAAACTACATACTACATATTTATCTATCCAAATAGAAAATTTATTTCAACAATAAAACTCATTTTATGCGTACGTGTTTTTACTTTCATTCATTTAAAAATGTCTAATAAACTTACTAATTAGGTGGGTAGTTAGTAACACTGACTGATATTTATAGATTAGGTATTTATCTTTTTATTATTAAAAGGAGACTATTTTATATTTATTGTACAATTTCTTAATATTAACAACATATGATCAATACTACTGTACAATATATGAAATATTGGACAATAATATTGATCCCCTAGTTGCTTTTGATCGTTGCAGTCGGTAGGCTTGCTACAGCCGAGCGCGCAAGAATATGACTTTGGCCCTTTAAAAAAAATCGCTGACTCAATGCTATGAACGGAACATGAAAAATTTTTATCCTAAAAACTTTTTTCAACTATTGGCTTCAATTTGTATGCAGCATGTATATACAAATTTTCATAAATAAATTTTTTTCTCGATTGTCTAAAATTTACGCTACTGAAAATAACAGGTTTGAGATTCCTATTATTTTTTAAAATAGCTTGATAGCACAAATATTTTCAGAGATATAGTGGTGGAGACGTTAAAAACATATTTCATTAAAAATCTATTTTTTTGAGTTTTTCCGAAATAAAAAAGTTCTCGACCACCAAAAAATGTAAAAAATGATTTCGTGTACACGATTATCTTACTAAAGAATCCCACTAAGTCTGGTTTGGTTCTACGCCGGTTTTTCTCGAAAACTAAGCGACTTTACTTCCAGATTTTACTCTACTAACTTGCATTCACAGCCGTGTTCACTGGGCGGTTCAGCCATCTGACGTCACAACTCGACTACACTGTGTGTAGTCGACCACTTTCTGTGTCTACCGACCTCCCGATGGATGCATACGAACGTTTTTAAAAAAGCTAAGTTTAGCCATACAGAGTATATACCTAAAAGTCAACTATATAATTATTTGTGGTGATCTCAACATTGACTTACTGACAAATAGTACAAATCGTGATCAGCTCATCGATTTAATGAACTCATTTAATATGGTTTATGCAACATCCACGCCTACTAGAATTTTCACGAACATTCATGGACATACCTCCGCAACAGCTATAGATTATGTAATACACAATATCTCAGAACCACTGACATGTGATGTAGTAAATACAGGCATTTCCGATCATATGGCGCAATTACTAACTTTTAAAATAAACGAAAGCCCTACAAATAGCTCCAAAATTAATGAATTTGTTATCAGAGACACCTCCGAGAAGAATTTATTAGAGTTAAAAAATGAACTATTAAATACAAATTGGAATTTCATCTATAACTGCAACGTACATCATGCCTTTTATCTATTTATTGAATATTTATCGGCTAAATTAAATGTTTTCTGCCCCACCAAAAACGTAAAAATCAATACTACTAAACAAACCAAATGCTGGGTAACAAATGAAATTAAAAATTACAGTACGCGCCTAAAAGACATGCGTTGGTTAGTCAAACATACTAACGACCAAAAATTAAAAGAAAAATATAAGGAACTAAAAATCAAACATAAAATTAACGTAAATCAAACAAAGCATACATATTATGAAAACAGAATAAATAATAGCAGTAACACGAATAAGGCAGTGTGGAACATTGTGAACCACCAAATCGGCAAAAGTTATCAAAAACAAAATAACATCGAACTGAATATAAATGAAGTTACAATCAAGAACCAGAAAAACGTTGCCGATCTGTTTGGAAATCATTTTTCATCATCTGTCCGTAACATTGAAAATAAAATGGGAAAAACCTACGCACTACCTGATTACCGAGGAGGCACAGTGCCCAACTCACTCTACTGCCCCGAAATTGAACCTGAGGAAGTCATGGCCGCAATAGCGGAACTTAAACAAACCAGTTCAACAGGAGAAGATGACATATCAAGCAAAGTGTTAAAAAGTGTAGGTGAAGCTTTAATAATTCCACTAGTGTATCTCTATAATATGTGCTTAGCCAGTGGTGAGTATCCATCTGTACTTAAAACGGCCATCGTTATCCCAATTTACAAACGAGGAAATAAAGGCGACATTGTGAATTACAGACCTATTTCTATATTAAGTGTTATATCCAAAATTTTGGAAAGAATATTATATAAACGAATTCTGGCATTCTTAATTAAATTCAAAATAATTACCGGAGCACAACATGGATTTCTCCCTAAGAGATCTACCGAATCTGCATGCATTGACGGGTTAAGCTATATATATATTCAGAGTTAGATCAGGGTAAATTCGTAGCTGGCATTTATTTCGACTTTAGTGTAGCTTTTGACTTCATAGAAACTGATATACTAATATGCAAACTAAATAATCTTGGTATACGCGGAAACTTGTCTTATTTATTAGAATCTTTCTTATCTAGCCGTAAAATCACCGTAAAGCTGAACCAAACTAGATCGAATAATTATAATATTGACCTAGGTGTCGTCCAAGGGTCCGTCCTTGGACCTCTCCTTTTTCTTTTGTTTGCAAATGACTTGCCGAATTACATGCCAGAATATTGCAAAATTATAATGTATGCTGACGATACCAGTTTAATTGTGTCTTCCTTCGAACCAGATACCATCAAAGCCCAACTCCAAACAATTCTTAAAGTATTTAATAACTGGACAACAAAAAATCGACTTATTTTAAATGCTGAGAAGACCATCTGTATAAACTTTTACAACAAAAAACAAATAATGTCAGATATAAATTTAACGATGGATGGTGTAAAAATCGAATTTTCCAGTACATTAAAGTACTTAGGCACTCATCTTGATGAACGATTAAACTGGACAGAACATGTCAATAATCTTGCAAAGAAATTAAACAGCTGTTACTTTGCCCTTTTTAATTTAAAAAGATGCCTCGAAACAAAATTCCTTATTAATGTTTACTATGCTTTAGGCTATAGTCACATTAGCTATAATATTCAATTATGGGGTAACTCCGTCAATGCGCGCCGAATATTCCTCTGTCAGAAAAGAATAATTAGACTGATATTCAATTTAAAATGCCAAGAATCTTGTAAATCTTATTTCATCAAACATTCTATCTTAACCGTACCATGTATATTTATTTTAAAATCTGTAATATATGTAAAACAAAACTATGAGCAATTTGTAAAAAATCATGATTCCCACAAATATCCCACTCGCAGCGGCTTTTTACTAAAGCTCCCCCAGCACCGAACAGCTCTGTTTGAAAAATCACCTGATTTTATCGGTCCAAAATTATTTAATAGACTTCCTCAATCAATTCGAGAGAAAAACTCCATACAATCTTTCAAGTCTAATGTAAAAAAAATATTACTCGAAAAGTGCTACTATAGCGTGGGTGAGTATTTGTGCGACTCATAATCTTATAGTTGCCTCCCTAAATTTATAAAATAATATTACTAAATGCAAGGTTTTGTAAAGGAACTACCTCCTCCTTATTATTCTATGCCTTCATTTTTAAACTTTTATAATTGTGATTCACTAATGATTTTATCGACTGTTATTGTGTCTACTGTATGTACTCGTATCACTGAAATTTTATGACTTGTTCTATCCATTGTTTTAATGGCAAAAGAATCAATAAATTATTATTATTATTATTATTACATGGTTATCCCGAGTGTTTTTAAGCGCGCCGACTTTAATAATTTTTTTATACATGAAGGCGGCGTCAGTAAATTCTAATTTTTGGCATACTTACTATACTCACCAAGCTCTTTCAGAATATGTAATAATAAAAAATTGTTAAATGAGCCTATTGACGAGAAAGGTAAAAGCTGTACTTACAATAGATTGCTAACTGTCTTCTCTCTCAATTTTGCTTCTCTGGCGATGCAGTTTAGCTTATTTATCTAACACTGTAATGGATCTTGTGCTTAGAGATCTCATAATCACTTTCAAAGAAAATCCCGCTCGAGCTTTCCCATCGGTGTACTGAATTACAAACTTGCGTGGTCAGGAGACGCCCGATATTCAATTCCAACTTAACACACAAAAGGCTTCGAGGGAAAGACCTAAAGTTAATCATTCAATTAGTAAAATGCAACAGTTCAAATAATACCATTTATTGATAAGATCCAAAGAATACAATTATGTCTATGTAATAGCCTATCTAAGAAAATATATTTTATCCAACACTTTCATATAAAGTGATCTTTATTGATGAGATTTTGAAGGTATAAAGTGGCCCATAAGTCATTAGTGAGATAAAGAAGTAAGCTAAAGTATACTTTAGATCACTAGTGAGGTAAAGTGATTTACTCACTAATGAGTAATTTTAATATAATAAAAAGTCCAAGCAATTTATTTATTATCTTTATTATACGGAAAATTAATAAAACAAAGAATCCATTCACTAACACTTATTCATTTATATTTATGTTAACATTTATTGTCATCACATTCAATTTTTCACAAAGAAAACTACTCTCCTGTAGACAATTTTTCTCTATACTAGTAACGACGTCTGTATTGCCTGAGTCGTTGCGCTGCTCTCCCTGTATTTTTTTAGCAATAACAATCTTGATTGAGACTGAATCTTTTAAATAATCCTCCGCCACGGTGGATGATTTCCACCCACAGTGACGTTTGAGGGTGGTAAGTCACCCCCAGCATTGGCCAAAAGAGTTGCCGAGGAACGGCGCATGCTATGGCCAGTATACAAATCTGCATTTGGCAATTGCAAATAATCAGCTACAAATCTTGGAATTTTCGAGAGCTCATTTAATCCAACGCATTGGACAGTGCACTTTCCCCTTTGAAAATTTACGAAAAATCTTTTGTAGGACACATTTTGCGGTCTTAAAGACACATATTTCCTAATAAAATCAAGTGGGTTTACCGAAAATCCTTCATTTAAAACTGTGAAACTTCTTGATTTATTCGTCTTGGTATCTGGTATGGATATATATAAATATTGTTATTTATCTTTTATATCTTCGACGCTTAAGTAGGTTAGTTCACCACAACGGCAGGTACCGCAAACTCCCAATATCAATTCAACCTAAAAAACCCAAACAATTAAATTAATAAAAGCAAGAACATCATAATAAACATCATGCTCTTTCCAAAATTTTGGCCTTTTTGGGTTTGAAATTTCTTGATCGGCTTTTTAAGTATGCCACAAGTTTTCCATATCTTGTTATATCAAAGTTCCTGTATACATTTAAAGTCGCCTTTATCATAGAATATTTAGTCCACATCGAAGAAGGTGCAATTTTTTTACTCAAATGCAGAAAGTAAGCGAGAAGCACTTCTTCGTTTACAGCACTAATTCCTCTTTTTTTTCATTCAATTTTCAAATTGTAGATATTCTTTAAAATAGGTTACCTTGGACTTTTCTGGAACTAAATTGACTGTAGCTTCTTTGGATTTTTACAAAATATCGGTCGGAATTTTCATATTATATCTTTCACAATTTTCCATTTTGGTGCTAATTATACAATGTTTATTAAACAAACCCCTGGCTACAAATAAAAGGATAGCAACCACAACTTTCTCGGCACATCCATTCAGAATCTACTTAGCAATAAGCTACTTGTATTTTATATTTTTAGAGAAACACTGTTGACTTTGACATTGACAACTGACAAAAAATCGATGACATGACATTTTAATAATTTTACTGTTTGTCACTGAAAAAGCATGTATATGAAAGTGTTGGATAAAATGTTGTATTAGACACGTGAGTTATTACATAGAAGTCATTTAAGAAAAAACCGCTGCCCAAGGAATCACTACTTCCACATCCAGATTCTCTATCCAAGTCACTCACAACGAAAAAACTTTGTATGTGGAAATAATTGTTTATGGAACTTTAATAATATAATATTTGAAATCCTCTACCCCAAAAACCCATAAAACGATACCCCACATCGGTAGTGGGGTGGGGGTGGTGATAGGGGGGTGGTAGTGGGGGCGGATGAAGTAAAAAAAATATTTTGAGGCTTCTGGTTCTTCTACATATACTAAATCACAATTTTTTTCATCCCCTTTAATAAGGGGGTGGGGGTGGTAATGGGGGTGGCTAATGCCAAAAATTTTTTTGAGACCCCAACTTCTCTTGTGTATACTAAATACCAATTTTATCGACTCTTACCTGTTTGATTTACCCATTTACCCCAATTTACTCCAATTTACCCCCCAACCCTTCGTCGGAACAACATGAAAATATAATCTAGTTCTAGATCTCGTTAAAGTACATATGTGTACCAAATTTTAAGTCAATATCTCAAACGGTTCCAGAGTAAACGTGCGCACAAAAAAGTTACAGACCGACAGACAGACAGAAATTTGTTTTTCGCTCAAACTTAAAATCTCGACTTTTCATGACATTCTAAGCCTATCTGAACAATAAAAATTTTTAAACATTTTTTTGTCGTTACTATAGGCGTCTGAATTTAAGATGCCAGCGCCAAAGTGGAGAACTCGTGAACTAATTATAGGCCCTTTGTTTATTTATTTGGCGAATACTTATATCGATTTTTTTCCGTTTATTGTTATTTTTGGCGTTAAAAATAATAACAATAATATATTACCTAAAGGTTTGCAAGATTTTGTTGTAAGTGATTTGCAAGATGTTATTGGCATTATTCAGCAAAATTCATATTTTTTTAGGTTATCTAGTTTTTCCCTTGAAAAGTACAATTTCTTCGACATAAACGGTGTCTGGCTAGTTAAATATTAATAAACTTAAATATTTCTTTAAATTTATGTACAGTTGTAGTTTAAATCACTTTTTTTTTCAGGAAACATGAAGTGACATTTAGGTTAAGCATATTGCAATATATGGAACATTTGGGAAGCACTAAAAATGTAAAAATTCTAAGTGTGTATATGAAGGGGAATATGTTTTAAATGCAGGACATATTATTTTGTGTGGTACAACCCAAATTCAACACAAAACTTAATAAATGTTTATGCTCTACGTTTACAAACAAGTGTCAGATCAAATAGGTACCCATGAAATTAGTGGTACATTGAATATAGGTAACTGAAAAGATATTTATTAATTTTTTAAGTAAAATAAATGAAACAGTATTTTGTAAAATATGAAATAGAAATATTCAGGGGTAAAATATAATAGTGAGTGCATGGTGCAATAGTATATATATTATAAATATACTAAAATTGCATATATTTACTTATTTCAAAAATTTCACTTACAATGTGTGATTGTTCAGGCCATTATTATTGCTACTCGGGCACCAGCTTTTTCCCTCTCAATGCCTGGTTCAAGGTGCCTACATACAAAGAGGATATGCTGTGAACATTGTCGTGCCAACTCAACTTTCACGAGTGCAATCTACAAAGGATACCGACTAGGTTGGCTCCAGTAAATTGTATCTTGTGTAGCCCCTTTAAACGCTATCATATTTTTAATAACTTAGCATCTCAGTTTATCATTATTTACTTATTGTTGATATCATCGTACACTAAAGAGACAATGATAGAAAGGCCTATAATTAGTTTGACTATAGACCACCAGGTGGCGTATTCCTTATTCTCAGACGTCTATATGTAATTAGCCCACTCGCCCTTCTGGCTCGCAGGCTAAACTTTTCTTGCGTGACTTAATGTAACATAACTCACTAGCCTAATAAATAACTATTATTAGGCTAGTGAGCAGGACCAGGGCGAGAGAGGACGTTTATATCGCAATTATTATATAATGGAGAGTGTAAATCGATTAGGTAAAAAGATTCACACGACTTCCTCAGAAGTTTATGAACTCTCTTTAGTTTCTTGATTGACTAAAAATTAATATAAAAATATTTTGCTTTAAAAAGTTTTGGGCAGTAGTAGTTAGCTTTAAGGTTCCTTTTAGTGATTGTATCATTCACAAGAATGGAGTTCAACTATACATGTCCTGTCCCCTTTACGGCGACGTATTGGCCCCATATAGGCTCAATATAGGTTATGTGACATAACCTCCCTTTCGAGCGACTTTTTTGCAAATGACCTTTTTATATTACTTATGCACAAGGTGGTTTTCTCTATAACTTTGCCATCTCTAAAGACCTGCATTTGGTTTTGCTACCATAGTTTTCTGAAGTTCTCCAATGCACTCGCTCAACTAACTGAATCCAAATTTTTGCTAATTTTTGTCTAATCATTGCATATAGATGGTAAGCGCCTTTGCCACATTTTTCGGTTCTAGTCTTTCAGTACGTCGCCTCATCAAAGTTTTATTGTCATGCTTTTGAATAATATCCACAGTGACAGTGTACTCAATTTCATCATGTTTCGTGAAGAGATAAAATGTTAGGAATATTTAAAACTATTTTCAAAGTATACTTTTAGCACTTTATACTTTTTAGCATTTAAAAAGTATTTTTTTCCTTGTTCAAAAATGTAGTATTATTTTTAGTATACTTTTCCATGACCATAACATAATATAATATACTTATACTCTTACGGCCTGGACATAAACCTATTTTTCTAAATGAAAATTCGGTGCTTCTTCGAATTTTCACCTGGTAGTGCCTTACGTTTTTACGAATGTGTATAAGTCCTTTTATATCAGTCTTAGGCGCTGATGCCTTAAATATGGTGAGATTCAATAACAAAGTAAAGGTACCGGTATCGACGATACCGATATCGATGATTGATTCTGGGAGGTCCTATAACAGAAGCACCAACAAGAACGTAAGGGATGGATTTCTACTACAATTCATTCTAGGTGTAGGGTTGCTAATAGCCAACACAGGCAACTCGTTACTTCAGTTTGTAAAGAAATCTTAATATAATCTTATGCAAGAGCAACATAAGCGATGGTAATACAAATTGGCATGTGCCGGAAGAACCATCAGACTCCGATCATAGGCATATAAGATTCGATATCACGACCCCATTTCTGACAGAGACAAAGTTCAGAAATCCCCGAGAGACCAATTGAGGAGACTATTTAAAATCCCGCAGAAGCCACCCACTTGCAGGAAGAAACAGCATCCGAGAGAGATGTAAAGAGCTTTGAGGTGGCAGTGGAACAGGCAAGTTCGACTATAATATCCCCTTATAGGAAAACTGCCCAGAGAAAACAAGGAAAACAGAGGTAAAACAATCTGGTGGAACAAACACCCGGAAAGCCTCAGAGTGAGGAAACTGTTCAATAATGCCAAATCCATCCAAGATTGGGATACCTGCAAATCGCAATATAACAAAGTAATCCACAAGGCCAAAGGGGACTCCTGGAGGAACTTTTGTGAGGAGGTCAATGATGGCCCCACAGCTTCCAGAACTCATAGGGTCTTGGCCAAGGATGGTTGTACTGCAAATGAAGTAGGCTTTCTTAAAAAAGAAAACGAAGCCTACACAGAAACACTAACGGAATGTATTCAATTGCTCATGGCGCATTCTCCGAGCTCACTGGTATTGAGTGGCTCGATGGCTGTGCGACGTTCAGATTAAAAGCAGATCGGCCCAGATCCGAATTGTAGTGTGGTGGTCACTAAGGTAGTAAAACTCAACAAAACTAAATGGGCAATTAGAAAGTTCCAACAATTCAAATCTCCTGAGATGGATGGAATTTACCCAATTCTGCTCCAAAGGGACAGAATATACGAATACCACAAGACAAGACAAGATATTGGACTAAACTAAACCAACAGACCTATAAGCCGGTCCTTTTTCTTACTTAAAATATTAAAAATCATCCAAACATACCGTACTACTTGGTATGTTTGGATGATCTTATGGATCGGATTCATGAGGCTTGCCGCAGAGTAACACCAGCTATGCTTAGAGCAACCTGCGTATGAAAGTTGCTGCGACTCTTGTGTGGGTGGCCGGAGGTGCATAGTTTTTTAAAACAATCTCTTGACTTATATAATATGGTACATATTCATTTTTTGTCTCATTTGTAACTATTGAACAACTGTAATATACCAAGTATCCTATATTACTGTGCTTAGAATGACGTGTGGATGCGATTTCAGACTATGGCTATACAGGATTCAATTTAAAAAAAGAAATTGAGGGTGGCTTCTTAGAGGTTGCCAGTCGCAACATGGTTTCACGGATGTTATCAGACGTCTTTCGTGTCTTTTACAGTTTTTTTCATAAATATTTTTATCTTTTCAAATAACGGAAACATCGCCTGTTAACGTAATTCTGGACACCCGGTATATCTAGGACCAATATTGTACAACTTAATGCATCAGAAGATTAAAGGAATGAACTCATTTCTATTATATAATAAAATTAAATTACAAATTTTAAAAAACCCTGACACAAAAATATCGACTAAATAACTAATATAAAAAAAAAATAAATTAACACAACTTTAAAAATTATGAAATAATTTTGATTCCATATACGAACTCTTATGATTTATTTAAATCCAGCTTACATGTTCTTTATGTTCTCGAGATTTGCTTTCTTATGCGCATGAAAATATCGGGAGCTGCTGTTTTGAACATAACTATTTAGTAGTTCGTCTTTACAGAAGCCCCGACATATTCATGCGTATAAGAAAGCAAATCTCGAGGACATAAAGAAAATGTAAGCTGGATTTAAATAAATCATAAGAGGTCGTATATGGAATCAAAATGATTTCATAATTTTTAAAGTTGTGTTAATTTTTTTTTTATATTAGTTATTCGATATTTTTGTGTCGGGGTTTTTTAAAATTTGTAGTTTAATTTAATTTTATACTTTTTAAACTAAACATATACATACAACATAGCGTATTATTTTATCACGAGTCCCACAGAGAACTTTTTAACCTTTAAGCCGACGTGGTCCAATTTTGTATTCTACTAGCGCACATGGTCTACAAAACCGGTTCTATTATAAATATATTTATGTGTTATATTTAATTTCAACAAAAACTGCATCAAAATCGGATCTGCCGTTGAAGAGATATAAAGCCACAGACAGACAGACAGACAAACAAACATACAAACATACGAGTCAAACTTATAACACCTCACTTTTTGGGTCGGGGGTTATAAGATTGAAAATTTTTAAAAACTCCCGATCAATGTATCTAATCGTACCAGTTTCATATGACCGAATCAAAATGAGCCCGAAATCATATTCGGCTACCATAATCGTCTGCACATTTTCAATTTTATTTCAATCGGACAATTTCTCTTTTTGGGTCGGGGTTTAAAAATTAACTAACTTCAAACTTTTGGTTATTTTTTGGTTAACTTTTGGCTAATTTCTTGGAGAAGTGTATATTCATTGCGTCGTTCCTATCCGATATAAAACTTATGGTTTAAACCGAATCTTTCACCATTTCTTAGAATGCAACGTATGAGCGAATACACTATACCATCAAATTATAGTGTTAATTTTAAAAAATTTTGTCCGCCATCTTGGGACGTCCGCCATATTGAATTTAATGTGACGTCATTTTATTTTCGTATTCTTCTCAGCAAACCCTTTCGTTTGACACCCATGGATTTGGAATGACGTCACTTAGCTAACCATGCATTGTCATCCAAACTAAATGTGTATGTAAGATTTCAGCTCAATCGGTTAGGGATAACTGTTTTAAAATTCAGCTGCGTCCGCTGTATTGAATTTAGTGTGACGTCATTTTATTTTCGTATTCTTCTCAGCAAACCCTTTCATTTGATACCTATATCATGGGGGTGCATAAAAAATAACTGGTCCGCCATCTTTGGGAGTCCGCCATATTGGGTTTGGAATAACGTCATTTAGTTATCCATGCATTGTTATCCAAACTAAACGTGTATGCAAAATTTCAGCTCAAACGGTTGGGGATAACTAATTTAAAATTCAGTTGCAAGATTTGACCCACAAGAACAAGGCAAGTTAAACAAAAGCTTGTAATCAAGATGGCGACCAAACATCAAAATCTAATATGGCAAAAACCTTCTCGACAAAACACTCTTTCAAATAAAAAAGACTGCATCAAAATCGGATCACCCGTGGAAGAGATATGAAGCCACAGACAGACAGACATACAAACATACGCGTCAAACTTATAACATCCCTCTTTTTGGGTCGGGAGTTAAAAAAAGAATGAATACATCTAGTTCCAAGAACAAAAATTTATATAATAATATGCCAGAAAAATACCTATAACATATAGCAACAATTTTAAGATAATAATCAATATGCTACAAAAAATAAATAAAGGAATAAAATAATGAAACTACACCTGTGCATTACTGTAAAATACGACTTTTTGTATCACAAATTAAACTACCAAATTTCAAATTTTTCTTCCTAAAAACAATTGAGAAATGGAACAGGACTAGTCTCGTTATTACTCGGTATATTTTCGGGCATACACTTATTCATTCACAGTTTGACGAAAAAAGTTGAAATATAGTTTTACGAATAACTGAACTTACATAAATTCAACAGAATTAAACTCAACAAAGTCCGCAAATAAAAGTTACCAATATATATTACGATTTTGATAAAGTGCAGATGTGATAAGATGGGAAAAATCAAAACTAGAAATAAAAAAAATGGACATAAACTGCCCATACATCATTCGTATATACGACAGGGAGCCGACCAGGGTAACATTAGCCTTCTTTGTCTGGGCTTTGTTTGAGGTATCTCTAAAAGTATGGGCGCGTTAAAAAGCAATCAGGGCTCTTTGTTTGCCACTTATCAGACTTGGCTTTTCTCTTTTTTGCAGGAACTAAACTCAGGAGTTATTAGCTGCTGCATGAGCGTAGGGAAACAAATACCATCGGAAATTTAAAAATATCAGCACAGATAGGATTTGTGTCGAAAAAATATAGGGTAGAGTAGGGCATATCCCGTACAGTGGAGTCAAATTAAGCATAAGAAAAGGTGAATAATAAATTGTCTTGCTGCAACTATTTAATTTGTTTTAGATGTGACAATAATTGTAATGAGAAGTTTCTGTCTATATGTCTATTGTTTCATATAAAATTTAAATAATTTATGTTGCAAAACTAACATTTTCTGCTATTTTCCTTTAACCTCCAGTCCTAGTAACCGCATCGCAAAAATAAAAATTCCAAATTGTTTGTAATAAATTTTCGAAGAAAACTAAACCTACAAATAAACTTCCTGATATTTTGTTAAATTTTGTTAAAAAACTGCTGCCCAAGGAATCACTACTTCCACATCCGGATTTTCTATCCAAGTCACACAACGAAAAAATTTTGTATCTGGAAATAATTGTTTATGGAACTTTAATAATATAATATTTGAAATCCTCTACCCCAAAAACCAATAAAACGATACCCCACATTGGTAGTGGGGTGGGGGTGGTGACAGGGGGTGGGAAGGGGGGGTGGATAAAGTAAAAAAATATTTTGAGGTTTCTGGTTTCTTGTACACACACTAAATCACATTTTTTTTCATCCCCTTTAATAATGGGGTGGGGTCGGTAATGGGGGTAGCTAATGCCAAAATCTTTTTTGAGACCTTAGCTTCTCTTGTCTATACTAAATATCAATTTTATGAACTCTTATCTGCTTGATTTACCTATTTACTCCAAGTTAACCCCAATTTACCCCCCAACCCTTCGACGGAACAAGATGAAAATATAATCTAATTCTAGATCTCGTTAAAGTACATATGTGTACCAAATTTCAAGTCAATATCTCGAACTGTTCCAGAGTAAACGTGCGCACAAAAAAGTTAGAGACCGACAGACAGAAATTTTTTTTCGCTCAAACTTGAAATCTCGACGTTTCATGACACAACAATAAAAATTTTTAAAAATTTTTTTGTCGTTAGTATACTTCCACTGGATGTGGAAGTAATTAAAACCGTTAAAAGTTACCCATTTCTATTATTTAAGAAATATGATGTAATAATGCATACATAAAGGAAGTAGGTGAAACTATACCTTTTACTGAACTAAACTCTTCTGTACGTATTTTACAATGGCATTAAAAAAGTCTTTATTTAAACGATCTTTTTGAAATTTGTTTATAATGTTCGAAATAGTAGTTATAAACCAATTCAAAAACTGCAAACGAATTATGAAACTAGATGAAAAGAACAAAATTAAAAAAAAATAATGATCAGCTTGCATTTGGAGCCGAGATATTTCAGTTCTTGCATGTCAATCGCTTATAAATAAACAAATCAATACTTCCTCTTAAAATTTGGACTGATTGTTCTTCAATACGTATATTTTTGTCTCAGCTAGTGGAAGACAATCCAGAAAAACAACTGTTGTTAATAGTTAATGTCCAGAGGTCCGAAGGTCGAATCTTTAGCGATTATGTTAGTGATCCGAAAGTTCTCAAATATGTCTAAACATTATATTATAGTTTTCCAGGGCTAGTGTTAGTCGTCAGATAGCTAAGTATGTAAGAAGATCAGCCCCAGGTGTCGGATTAACTCCAGATTTAATATCATTAGTGGAAGTAATGAGTCGGGATTTTCCGTAAAAAGTGCAAAATTGTGCTAAAGTTATGAAATTTATTTCCCCCCGTAATAAATAAGCTTTATACTCCTGTTTTCTTCAATTATCTTTGCTAGAACCAGAGACGGAATTTCAACTTGGCAACACCACACTGTTTTGTAAAAAACCATTCTATCAACAAATTCATACAGTCCAACTACGTCATCGGCCAATCTACCTACGTCACCAATTTAAAACACCGGTTGCTCCACTTATTTTAACTTCTGTTTTCTCAAAAAATTGATAATTATTTTCGCGGAAATCTGTATTGGAAGGTTTGTTTGTACATATTCTATATTATTTAATAAAAAAAAAAAAAAATAGGAAAATATCCCATTGTCGTGACACAGTATATCGACGCCAGAAATGCTTGACACATCCTGCAGAGTGAAAACATCATCTTGTAAGTACAAAGGAGCTTTTAGAAATCCCTCAGCTCTTGGGAAGTCACTTATTTCATGCATGACGCGTGATTTTCCCCTAGGAACTAAGAGTTACAGCCATTTTTGAAAAAAACGTTTTTTAATTACAATCTCTCAAATTGACGCAAAACATATGTTTGGAGTATGATATCTAATTAAATTATATCTGACGAATAAGAATACGGTGTCTACTTTCTATTAGAAAGCAATATGGCCGCTATATTTTGATCAAATACGTTGTAAAATTAAAAAAAAAATAATATTATTAAATTGAACATGTTGGGTATGGTGTTCGGCTGTTTTTGCATCCTGAACGCAAATATGAATTACTTTTTCTCATAGGAAGCTACAAAAAACTACCAATTACTTTATTTCAAAAAATTACAGTTATTTATGTACCAAGGATCATAAGTGCACTTTTTTTGGTTGAGAATACAAGGGCCGAGGTTTGCAAGTATTCGAGATCAAAAAATCGCACTGTACGACCCGCGGTGCATATTATATTTTTCGCCATACCCATGAATCATTAAACTAGAAAAAAAATTGAGAAAACTATAATTATTTGAGCCAGGTTTCATATTCGTTAAGCAAATAGTAAAGGAAGCAATGCTTGGAATGTACTTATTTATAATTTTAAACGTTTTTCTTTCCGTTCTTCGATTATATAATATACTAGCATAGGTTCTTGGCACATTTGGCATAGATATTCCTTACTCCAAGGAGATTCATTTTCGACTGGGATGGGTCAATATTTTCCCTTAGGAAACAAGATGGCTGCCATTTTTTAAAAGCTTTTATTTAACTTGCAATGTTTGTATGTTACTTAGTTAGTTAGTTTGTTTGTTTGTTTAAGTCGAATTTCGACTAGTTCTAATTAAGCTAGAGCTTTGAAATATGGCACACGTGTATAAAACCGGTGACAATGCAACATAGTATAGCCATTATCGGTTTAAATCCAATATGGCGGACATCCCAAGATGGCGGATCGGCTTTTTAGTCACAACCCCCTTGATATTATGATATGGGTATCAAATTAAAGGGTTTGACGAGTAAAATACGATAAACAATGTGACGTCATTCTAAATTCAATATGGCGGAAGTCCCAAGATGGCGGATCGGCTTTTTAGTCACAACCCCCTTGATATGGGTGTCAAATGACAGGGATTGGCGAGTAAAATACGACAAACTATGTGACGTCATTCTAAATTCAACATAGCGGACGTCCCAAGATGGCGGATCGGCTTTTTAGTCACAACCCCCTTGATATGGGTATCAAATGAAACGGTTTGACGAGTAAAATACGATAAACTATGTGACGTCATTCTAAATTCAATATGGCGGACGTGGGAGAGGTGGGAAGAGGTGGGGAGAGGAGGTGAAGGAATGGGAAGGGTTGGGAAGAGATGGGGAAGGCGAGGGGAAGGGCTGGGAAAGTGGTGGGAAGAAGTGGGAAGTAGTGTTAGAGAAGTGAGAAGACGGGAGATGGAAGAGGTGGTTAGCGGTGGCAAATGAAAGGGTTTTGTCTGTCTGTAAAATAAGTAGACTAAAAAGTAAAAAATAAAATTATAGAAAAAAAAAAAAAAATTAAGAAAAAGCTTTTATTTGAAAAAACTGTAAAAGGTAAAAATATTTTTTTTTAAATTCAAACACCTGGAAACCAAAAGCTTTGGGGGCGGTCAATTGAGCAAAGTAACTATGCAATACCGCTATATGACCGTCCCCAAAGCTTTTGGTTTCCAGGTGTATGATTTTTAAAAAAAATATTTTTACTTTTTAGTACAGTTTTTTCGAATAAAAGCTTTTTCTTAAAAATATTTTTTTTATATAATTTTATTTTTAAATTACCTTGTCTAAATATTTCTTGTAGGGTATGATTTCTAGTTAATTTTAACCCCCTAAATAGGAAAATAATTTTTAGAAATCAATATGGACGACATATTTTATATTAAGATGCTGAAAATATGTATGTTGTATTACATGCGATGCATAGCTCTCCATCTGGTTTAAAGTTTTTTACACAGTTTTGTGACACTAGACAATTTTATGGCATATTTTCATTTTATCTCAGCGATCCGCAAGCAAAAAAATATTAGGTATTTATGCCCATTATTTGTACCAACAACCTCTACCATTAGCTTCGTAAAAGTCAAATGGGCACAAGTCTTGTAATGAAAATCGGTCAAGTGTTAACAGAGATATAAGCAGTCTTGATGACCGAGCAGCCGCCATCCTTGATGATGTCATAGCGGGAGAATATACCAGGTAGCGAATATCCACCTAAGCATTCCTGAAAAAAAAATCTCTCTACTTATATTTTCCCTCAGAACCAGGCAGATGTACAGAACTAATATTGAGCATTTACAAATGAACAACGCGAAGGAGGATGTAAAAACGTGGCTAATTTTGGCCTAAGCTGGGCAACGGAAAATGAACATGGTCTTTGATAGCATTTTTCCCGTAGAATGTAATGATGTATTTGGTTTTACGGAAAAATGGCGGGAAAATATGGAGAAGTTAAGAAACTGCTTGAGAATTTACAAAGTCCTGTCTAAGATATTCACAAGTTAAACTTTTAAGATCTATAATATTTTATTCTAGATTATGCTGGTTTCTTTTAGTATTTTTCTCATAGAATATGATACTTTACTTTTCTTTGCTGAAAAATATCGGGAAAACGCGTGAAAATAATAAAATGCTTAAAAATTCACAAATTCGAGCAAGTATTATTCAAAATTTAAACCTTTTAAGATTCAGAGCTTATTACGCGAAATTTAGGTGGTTTCTTGTAGTATTTTTCCCATGAGATACGAGGGTCTGCTCTCTTTTGCGGGAAAATACTAGGAAAATGCGAAAAAATTAAGGAAATGTTTGAAAGCTCACAAAATCTAGCCTGTGTCATTTCCAAGTGAAACATATTAAGAACCAACCTTTTTAACTTGAGGCTATAGTGGTTTTATTGCGTAATTATCCAGTGAAATGAGAAGGGTCACTCAGCTTTACGGAAAAATCCCTGGAAAATCTGGTTAAATCAAGAAAATGAAGAAAGACTTGTCTAGCTTGCAATATACATAAATGAGACCTATTAAACTTGAGTTCAAGGTGGTTTCTTGTAGTATTTTTCCTATGGTACACGATGATGTACCCTGTTTTGTGAAAAAATGTGAAAAAATCAAGAAAATGTCTAATCATTTAGAATTCTCACTCAATATTCAGAAGTAAAATCTATTCAGATCAAGCGTACTGTGTTTTCTTGCAGTATTTTTTTACATAAAACTGTATACTCTATGTATGTATGCACTTTTTTAGTTTTCACGAATTTTCCCGGTTTTCCCGCATAGCTGTGTTGCTAACCTTCTCTTTTAACTGAATAAGTACGAGAAACCACTATAATCTCAAGTTATTAACGTTGATTCCTAATATATTTCATTTATTAATGACGCATATTGTGAGTTCTCTTGATTTTTCTACATTTTTCCGGCATTTTAACACAAAACAGAGCAGATCATCGTATTCCAAAGGAAAAATACTGTGAAAAACCACCTCGATCTTTAGTTATATTCTCTGCATCTTAAAAGGTTAAAATTCTGATTATTTTGGGCTAGATTTTTTTAGTTTTCAAGTCTCTCTTTAATTTTTACGCCTTTTCGCAATATTTTCCCGTAAAAAAGAGTTGACCCTCGTATCCTACGAGAAAAATACTACAAGAAACCATCTGAATCTCGCATAATAATCTGTTTCTTAAAAAGTTTAAATTTTGAATATTATAGACTCGAATTTGTACATTTTTGGGCATCCTCTTAATGTTTCCGCATTTTTCTGGCATTTTTCCAGAAAGCCAACTAGAGATTCATATTCTAGGAGAAAAATACTAAAAGAAACTACCATAATCTAAAGTAAAATATAATGGATCTTAAAAGTTTACCTTGTGAATATATCAGATGGGGCTCAACTCTCAAGCATTTTCTTAACTTTTCCACATTTTCCCGCCATTTTTTCGCAAAACCGAATACACCATCGCATTCTACGGAAAATATGCTATCAAGAACCGTGTTCATTTTCCGTTGCCCAGTTTAGGCCACAATTAGCCACTTTTTAACATCCTCCTTTGGTTTTTGTGATGTTGCACCTTTTATGCAAGAACAGATACTAACGGTTGTTAGGGTATTGTTTAATATTCTTTTATGGGAGTAGCTCGTTATCGAATGCCTCAAAATCAAAATCATCCAACTGGATAAGATCCTCATCGATACAATGTCACTATAGGTACAATAGTTGGTTCTTGGTAAATGCTCTTTAATACACCTACTTATGTTGGCGGTAAATCATCAACGTCGATATCTTTTCTGTGTCGAAATAACCAAAATCTCAAAAATTCATCAGAACTCTTATAAGACGAATATTTTCGCAATAGTTTTACTGAATATTCTGTAAAATTCAAACCATTTTCGAGTCAGTTGGGTGCATAGAAACTCCAAAGCGACTTAGATACTTGATGAACTTTATTTGGCTGTTTTCAAAAAGTTGTAATTTTCATATTTTCAAGGCCTACTAAGCTCCTCCAAATGGGTCGAAATTTCGAGATCGACTATTAGGCCATTTTTTTTCGGCAAATTGGATAGCGTATTCGATTCGCAGTTGTTTCAAATACCTCTACACAAAATTGTAGCTCGATACCTAATTGTTATTCAATAGCCAAATTTAAAATTTCTCACTTTTCGACTAGCCCTGTATAAAAATCGGTTAGGCTTACTAAAAAGGTAAAGTAGTCATTCGACTTAAAGAACATTAAATACTGAATGAAGAAGAAAAAACAAAAGTTATTCTTTAAATAAATAGTGCTTCTATTCATTATTCGGTTGTTGTACGAAGGTGCTTTAATGAAAATTTTTCAAAAAATGGATTAGACGGAATAGCTTTTCTTTTTTCTTCCTTATTAGTTGCCTTGTCTCAATGTTCTCTAAGCATGTTGAGCAATTTGTTTGACAAATTGTATTTTCAACAGTGTTGGTGGGTAAACTGTCATCAGTTGTCGTGGGTTTAAAGGCTTTTAGATCTTTTACGAGGAAACTTTTACTTTTACCAAAATGCGAAGAACTTGAAATTTTGCAAGTAGACCAAGTAGACGGACTAACTTCAAACCCTCAAGACAATTAATAAAATTGGAAAAATTAAAAGTTGACTCAACTTTTTTCGAAACTTCCAAACTTGTGAAATCTATAGATGGTCATTATTTCAATAGTTTTTTTTCATAAAAATTGGATGATGAGTATTATTAATCATTTTTACTTACCTTGACAAACCCGTAGAGAAACACGGGCATTTTGCTAGTTTTATATAAAGAAAACATTCGTCCACGTCCATTGACTGATAAAATCCTACAAAGAACGATTTACAACATTTAATAGAAAGCGAAGTTGATGTGGGTGAATCGAATGTGTACAGCTTTGAAGGTTATTTTCAGAGCACTTATGACCTCCGTGAAGTATTTGCTAAAGGGCCCTTACTATATTTTGTGAAAAATAACGAGCGTCTGTTTCGCTGTTTCTCTGCAGTAATGGTTTAAATTCGTCTTAAATTGAATAAATAGGGTATTTTATATCCGTATTTTATTATATTAAACCTATACCTCATTGTATTCATTCCTTCCTTCCACTTAGTCGACTTTACCTTTTATCTTTTTAAAATGAGCTTATTGTTTTTCATACCATTATTTCGTGTAGTATGATAGTCTGGTCATATATCAACATTAAAAAACAAACTACATAAATTCCAAACATACGGAGCTACGATGGTCCCTAAAAATCCAAAATATATTGTAAACCCATTTGCCAGACACTTTTCATTAGCTTACATTAACTCAGGCCATTCAATAATGGTCAAGAAAATAATAATATTGTAACCTTACCTACTGTAACAGAAAATGATGTTCTGCGAGCTTCCAAACGTATTTAACCAAAATTTACTAACGGACTTAAGGGATTGTCAGCTTTTATTCATTAAAAATTGTTCAGGTATACTGGCAGGCCCATTAGTATACATATTTAATGTAGCCATAAAATGTGCGATTTTCCATGATAAATGGAAAATATTAAGGATCTGTCCTATACATAAAAAGGAAAGCACATCAGCGATTGAAAATTGTAGTGCTATAACAATATTCATTAACTTTAGCAAATAATTTGAAAATGTCTTATGTAACTCTACTTATTCTCAAGTTTCTCAACAAATACCTGGACGTTCAACGCGTTACTAACTTAACCTGGGTTATGCAGTACCTATCTGAATTTATTTACTCTGGAGAACAGCCTTTGATAATTTGGACCGGACCGGATACATCTGAATAAATTGAAAAAAACATGATTTTTTAAATAATTCTACAGAATTTCGATCTATACGCACGATGTCACGACATAACCCCACTAGCGGACTACGTTCAAGAAATCTCCCAAAAATTCTACATCTTCAAACTGGGCGATGGTCCGCTAACCAGCAACATAACCCAACTCAGAATGCATAATGCCCCATTCCAGATCAAACACCCCCTACCATACCAGGCGTTGCCTATCTTCCGGCAAGCTCTTCCCTAGCCATACTTTCCTATACCACAACCTACCATTTCCCCACCTTTGATCTTTCCTCAACTGTATCTTTCCCATCATTTCTATTCTCTTTCTTTATATATTTTTTTAATCTTTTTGTTCTTTTTTTTATCAAAAATTCCCTTTTGGCCAATCTTTTTAAGAATTCAAGCATTTTAATCCTATCCTTTTTCCACCACATTTTCCTGGCGCCAGGGAGACCACTAGGTCGGTAGTTCTCGTACGGGTTTTTTCGTTTAGCTTTTCACCCGAGTCAACAGCCCAAATTTATTCAGTGTTACAACCAGTGATTAGTTTCTAAGTTTCATATGAATTAGTTTTAGGTCTATGTGGACAGCTTTTTTTAAATTTTATTGTTAATTTTTAAATCCGCTACAGGCAGATAGGAGTTTTAACATTGTTTTATCAATTATCGTTTAGCCAAACCGGACCATTCACCACGGCGCGTACGCGCCGTCTTTCTCTGGTTGGCTCCGGGCCAGGTTTCGGACGAGGCGTAGTCTGTAAAATTCATATTTTAAATAAATATTTCTCGCTTTTCTTCTTCTTCTTCTTCTTGACTTGCAATCCAAAACGTTGTGTGTTTGAATCCCTGAGGTGGTGGTATTTTTTCATATATTTTTTTCTTCACAACAAAGTTGGTACCACAAAATTTATAATTTCCAAAAACTAACCTTATTTTCAAGAAAACTGCGAAGAGTATCCTATAGAATGTGCAACGATTATATAAAAAGCTCAGTAAATCGGCGAAAAGTATAATGCTTCCACTAGTTTAGTATTAGTATTAATATTTAGTAATTTAAAATTAAAAAATATTATTTTCTAAATTTTTTATGGTGTAATAAATAGAAATCTTGCGAAATGTTATTTCCTAGCATCCTTTTATACATTTTACTATTATGTGTTTCCTATTAATCACAATAAATTTACCAATAGTATATATTACACTCATTAACAATTTCGTTAATAACAAAGGGTGGTGTAGTGGCAAAAGCTTTGCCTCGTAATCCCCTTGAACCCTCGTTGAAACACTATACCATAAGAATTAGGCATATTGTGCAATAACACGTTTTTGGATAGGTTTTTGGATAGGGTTTTTTTTATTTTCCCTATATAAACTTCTTATATGATAAGATTACAAAAGCTCGAGTCGTCTCATTATTTTAAGTTAACATCCAAAATTAAAACGCAAGTGAGCTGTAAATAAACTTGCAATCTATTCTCTAATTATCGTGTCTGGAAGCATTTCTACCACACCTGGCCGCCTCGTGACATCGTGTGGTTCCCGCGTCTGCTATCACGTAGCTTTTTCATGTATTGTATACTAATGAAATAAATGTTTATATACTGACATGTACATTGTACAGGGTTATTCCTTTATTATCGTTATTATTAGAGATAGAAAAAAAAGTTTTCGACGAAAGTTGTAGGGCTGTAACTGAACCCCTTTAATGTTAATGGAAGCACAGTGGCGTGCAGAAATTGAGAGGTACAAGAAACAATAATATATTTTTTAACGGAACGCCCTGTGTATTGTTGAATTTTCGAAATTACAATTATTAAAGTAATCTATGAAAATGACAAGTATTCTGTTATTAAATCTGTCAACGTTTCATATAATAACATACTTGTCATTTTCATAGACTACTTTAATATTTGTAATTTTCCTTCGTATAATAAATGGCTTAAATACGATTTTCAATGTTCAATAACTCGAAAACGGTTGAAGATAGGACTATCTGAGTATAATGCTCATCTCTATGGTACCCTTTCTAGTTTTGGAATAAATCTTTTAGTGCCAAATTGCTACAATCTACATTTTTTGTACGGATTCACTTATAGCATCCTCACATGCTTTGCGTATTATATACAAGGCATTTGAATATATTTAATATCTTTCTCCTCACCCTGCGGAGCCACTTGTAAAGCTTGTTTAATAAATATACCTAACGTAAACAAAATCCAACAAGGTTTTATTTATACTGAGAAACTCTGGAAACAACTCATAGTTTAGAAGATGACGGCGACAACTGTAAAATTTCAAGTATAACCGATTACTTTAATACAGAATAGTTTTCTTTCCGTTTATTTCCGGAAAATTCCATTTGGTCCGTACCCTTATTATTATTATGATTTTCAGGTCGAAGCTGGTAACTCTGTAAACTTTTTAATTTCATCACATACCCTAAATACTAGGTAAAAACCAAAAATAATTTGGTTATCTTATTAATTTGGATTTTGATAAACTGTATCTTTGAAAAATGTACTACATTGACTTTTGGTAGGAATATTGCTTATTTTGTGATCAATTCATTAAATGCTTTACTAAAAACTATTCGAATTAATTTACGCTCTTATATTTATAATATTGATGACAAATTCAGGGTGGTAGAGGCAAAAATTCTTATTCTATATTAAATATATGCAACCCTCAAGAACCTTCTTAATTTTCCATTTACAAAAAGAAAACCTAAAGAAAACTGCTTCGTAATTCTGCACCTAAGTAGTAGGAAAAGCGGGTTAGATTGAATTTCTAAGTAATGCAAAAGTTTTAAATTGTTTCTACTTGCTGGTTGCATATTTCATAGAAGTATGAAAATGTGCTTGATATAATATATTGATAAGAAGTATTCTTAGTAAAACTTTCTTTTTTATTAAACCTTCTAAGACTAGTATCTTGTGACAAAGGCATTAAGGATTTATAGAGTGCGGTGTGCACCAAAAACATTTTCACTTATTTAGATGGCAACTTCGTGCCAGCGGTAAACTTTAACTTATGACTATTTTAATAAAGCCGACTTTACGATTGTTAAAATGTGTTCTCTGATACTTGGAAAAGCAAAGGGAAGAAGATTGAGAAAGTTAATATTCGCGTGGTTTTAGTAATATTGGTTTCATATCAAAAGTTTGATTATTTTCTTTGTTAAACTGTAACTTTGTTGCTTAATTTACGTTCTGATACAGAACTAAAAAATGAGAGTAAAATAGAAATAACAGAAAAAAAAACAAAAACTTAACAATGTAAAACAATTTATTTAATATTCTTTCCCGTTAATAGTAACAGTTTCTATGATTTTACGATATTTGAAATAACAGGTCTTGAATTACACAAGCCAAACTTCACTAAGTAATCGAATTTATTCAAAATTAAAAAAAAAATAGATCTTGAAGTGCTTAGTATCCGAAATACGGGTTGCTAAAGTAAAAAATCCAGAAAATTATTTTTTATGAATATTTTCAGAATGTGTGATAATAAACGGATGGTAATTTACACAGGATTTAACTTCTTATTCTTTATAAGGCAAAGTAACAACTATGCACGAAAATCAATATTTAGGAGCGGAAAAAACTGGAGGGGAGGGCTAGGTATAATTTTGCCTCAGCTGTGTTGTGTGTCACTTTTCAATTAATTTATGAGCAAAACTTGGAAATTTGAAGATTTGTACACAACAAAGGTGTCTTGTATTTTTCCTCTAAAATTATAAGTTATTAAGTAAAACTTATTTGAACTTTACTAATCAGTAATCATTATTCTAACTAATTCTAATTGGATGCCTCCCTAAAACAAATTTTTTAAAAGTTCTAGAGTGAAATTACTTAGAGAAGATAACATACGTCACAATGCGCACAGACCGATATCACTAGCGCGTGCCGGTTGTCTAGGCAACGAACTTATTTTACTTCCACATCCAGTGGAAGTATAGTAACGACAAAAAAAATTTGAAAATTTTTATTGTTTAAATAGGCTTAGAATGTCATGAAACGTCGAGATTTTAAGTTTGAGAGAAAAAAATTGTCTGTCTGTAACTTTTTTTGTGCTCACGATTACTCTGGAACCGTTTAAGATATTGACTTGAAATTTGGTACACGTGTGTACTTTAATGGGATCTGGAACTAGATTATATTTTCATCTTACTCTGTCGAAGGGTTGGGGGTAAATTGGGATAAATGGGGGGTAGATAGGTAAAACAAGCAGGTAAAAGTCCATAAACTTGGTATTTAGTATATACAAGAGAAGCTAAGGTCTCAAAAAATTTTTTAACATTAGCCACCCCCATTACCACCCCCATCCCATTATTGAAGGGGATGAAAAAAAATGTGATTTAGTGTGTATATAAAAACCAAAAACCTCAAAATATTTTTTTACTTCATCCACCCCCACTACCACCCTCTATCACCACCCCCCACCCAATACCGATGTGGGATATCGTTTTATAGGTTTTTGGGGTAGACAATTTCAAATATTATATTAGTAAAGTTCCATAATCAATTATTTCCACATACAAAATTTTTTCGTTGTGAGAGACTTGGATAGAAAATCTGGATGTGGAAGTAGTGATTCCTTGGGCAGCGGTTTGCTATTGCAGTGGTGTCGCATGGTTGCGTTGAATAGCTGCGGTGCTTATTATTCTAGGAATATATTTTCTAGTGTTTTTCGTGTTCGGTATTTATTGTATATTTATAGTGAATATTCAAACATTTCTACGAATAAAAAAGATGAAAAGAAATGTATGTTAATTGTGGTTATACAATATTAATAAACGAAAATAGTTAAATTTTGAAGTTTTATTTAATTTAAAAAATAATAAATTTACCCTATGTCTGTAGTTTTCTCATAACTTTGACGAAAAGCCAGATATTTCAATAAAACGAAAGAACCATTATTTCAAGATGGCGGTGTTTCCACGGAGACAACAGAGGTCACAAACTTGCATATTAATTCGGGTTAGATTTCCCTACAGATCCTCAAAACGGCATGGTGTCAAATTCACTTTGATTGAAAAACCTGGTACTGACTAGAGTAATAATTATTGAGTGATAAAATTCGTAAGATGTATTAAATTAACTGTAGTGGAGTTACTTTTAAAAAATGTTGATTAAAATATTAGTAAAAACAAGTAGGGACTAGTCTAATAAAAGGAGTTCGCTTTTATCCTTGTTTTAGTAAGATTTTGTCAATGATAAATAATGGAAAGAGCATCTTGTATCCGGAGAGTAATGCCTTAGGCTCTAAGAGCAATATAACTTATTTAATTAGTTCTAAAAGTAGTAGAATGTTAGAAAGTTGTTACAGACAATCTTGTAGAAAAATAGTTCCCTTGTCTGCCAATAAGGGAAAGTTTAGTAGAAGAGCTAATAAGATAAGGGATCAAACTAATTTAATTAACTGAGGATCTTAATGCGTAAAATATAAGGTCAATAATACAATAAACTTTATTTTTAATGAATATGTTATTGACCAAGAGAAATCGAAGTAAAAAAATCCTCTGGGGAGGGATTTTTTTTTTGTTGAAGTCTCAAATACACAGATAAAGAAGTATGACTGCAAGTTTTGTTCAATAAAATATCTCTATTAAATATGTAATTAAACTTAAAAAGAAAAAGTCGATGTATGTGTGTCTTTTATAAATAATTTAATATAGCTATAATAATGTATCGATTTAGAAAAAGAAATTGTTCTTAACAACCATAGAAAATTTTAAATCATGTTGCTAAACGGCCAAAAACTCGTAAATTGTTTAAAATTTTGGATCCTCAAAAAATTGTGGCATCATCTCAAACATTGTTGTATTTAGACACTTGAACCAAGTAGTTTACCTGTTTTATTAAGAAGTTACAAAATATAATTTTATCAGAAATATGCCGTAAAGGTGCGAATAAAAAATTTAGGGCCCTTAAAACATATTAAATGTAGCGCCCTCTAGGAGCTAGACCAAAATTGAAGGAGTGTTATTATTTTCGAAAATCGAAAATAAACGCAAAATTACCTCTTACTCTGCAAAATCCTGTCCTTAATAATAATAATAATAAACAGATTTATTCAAGTTAAGTGTGTATAACGTCCAATAGATGTGAGTACAAGAGAACACATTTGTAAATGATTATACAAGACGATACAATGGAATAATATTTAATAATAATAAGTAATATATATATTTAATAGAAATATTCTATTTCTAAACTTTGGTTTCTGGTATTATGCAAATGATTTCTGAATTTGTTTTATATTTGTGTTTATTGCTGTTGACGGGCTTAAACAGTTTATTATGTGTATGGATGGATTGGTGAGTATACTTTTTTTTTAAACTTCTTTCAGCTTTCTCTGTTGGTCAGATTACACAATTACTCGTATCGCTTTCTTTTGCAGGACTATACGCAGTGCGCCTTGTGCTGTGCAATAGAGTAGTATTCCATATGCTGCCACACTATGAACATTTGCGTAATATGCTGCTTCATTGGTAGATGTTCTCTTTATTGTTCTGATAGAATAGATGGCTCTCGATAATTTATTACTAAGTTCTTCTATGTTCCAATTTGTCTACGTTTAGTTTAAGATATTTTATTTTGCTTGCTTCATTTTTCTTTTTTCTATTATTGTGGTGGTTTCTGTTTTTTCTTTATTTAGCAGTAGCTTGTTACTAGTGAACCAGTCATTCGCTTTGGTTAAGATCGTCTCCCACGTCATTTTGTCTTTATTTTGTGAATTTGTATGGAAATATATATGGTCTGTATATAGGCAAGCTCCGTATATTACGTTTGACAATACATCATTTGTTTGTGTATTTCTATTTGTATTTTGTATATGATGAATAATACTGGGCCTAGTATCGATCCCTGCATCTCTCCATGTTTTATAATTGACTTATCAGATATTTCGTTGTTCCAGCTAATCGACTGTTAGCGATTTGTCAGGAAGGATTGTAACTTGTTGTGTGCATTTTCTCTTATGCCATAATAATATAATTTTTTGAGTCGGATTCCATGGTCGAACGCTTCACTTAAATCGCAGCATATAATATCTAAGGGTGGATTTCTGACAATATATTGGCATGATCAAACTTAGATCTTCAATATATAGAAAGCATGGTTATTTTCTTGTTTTTCATATTGAATGTTAGACATAGTAAATGTATAAAGAAATTGACAAGTTTGTTCGTAAGAGGACTACTCGTTGATATTCTAGCTTGGTCAGATTTAGATCAATAATATATGAAACGAATGATTTCTTAGAAAGTTATCTGCTGAATATCCAAAATAATATTTTATAATAATATCTACGTCTTTTTGTTGGTCTAATGCTTGGCTCACTTTTCCGATTACATCAATTAAAGCAGTAGGTGTCGATTTCCCTTTTCGATATCCATGTTGATATGTGTTAAAGTATGATGATATATCAAAGAAATTTACTAGTCGGTTTTTTATTACTATTTCGAATACTTTGGATATTACTGGAAGTATTGATAAAGGCCTGTAGTTGTTTGTATCATTGATGTCTCCCTTTTTATATACTGGAATGATTTTTGCGTGCTTTAGTTCATTGGGAGATGTACCGTCTTCTATACACTTGTTAATTAGCGTTGTGAGGGGAGTCGCTGTTATGTCTTGTATTTAATTCAGCTGTTTGTTAAGAAACAATATATATCTTCTGTTTTTTTGTTTTTGATATGTCTTATTGTCTTTAACTTCTGCTTCGTCTACTTCGTTATACTCGTTACTCATTATATATTTTAGAATGTGTGTGTTATGTCAGAGAAAATATTGATCAAATACCTAAATGTAATGACATAAACACATACACTACGCGTGCCGCCGAGTAGGTTGGCTCAGGTGGGCTAGGGACCATATGCAACTTTTATTAAGCTTTATAATCACTTACCTCAGATCTGAAGGATTTAAGCAACTTCAAACAATTTAGAAACCGCGTTAAAAATCTATTAAAAAATCAATGTTTTTTATTTCGAAATAGCCATTAATTAATGACCTGAAAAATCTGATTTTACTGACTGTTTTATTATTAAATATGTTAAATGCTTTGGGATCAGTTTGTGATAATAGGCTAGGATATTTTATACTTTTTATTATTTTTTTAGTTTTTGTATTGATTACATATATTTATATGTATTTTTAAAAATGTGTTATATTATATAGTATGTACTGTTTGACAATGCAAATACTGTTATTGCAGTCTGATTGGAAATAAAGTATATTATTATTATTATATATAGATTCTGTGTTGTTTATTTTTTTATTTTTAAGAAGTTCCCCAGCAGCCAATATAGGTTTATCCAGCTGTTGGATAGTCTTGTTACCTACATTCTTAAAGAATATGTTTAATTCTGTTGATGTCATATTACTTTCCTGACTATTCACCACTTTTTCTTTGCCTGTTTCTGTTTCTATTATTTCCCATATAGCTTTCGTTTAATTACTTGTATTATCTATATAGTTTGCTTTGTATTGTTTCTTAGTCTCGTTCGATTTCTCAATGTAGAATTTTTTATAATGTTTCTATGCATTCAAAGATACTTCATCTTCTCATACTTAATGCGTCTAGAGTATTTTTTATTTCCCCGAGTTCTTTAGTGTACCATTTTATGACTTTCTACTCGTCCTGTACTTTTTTGTTTTTTCGGGAAGTAATTCTACAAAAAGACTCATTATAGTCTTATGAAAGTGAGTAAATGCTTGTTCTGCATCTTTTCCTTGAAATAATGTAGCTTAGTCAATTTCAGCCAGTTTTTTTTTAAACAATTGCAAATTTTCTAAATCTTTTTTTTTCCTATACTTAATTTCCTTTGCTTTTTCGAGGTTCTGTTTTCACTCAGTAGAGTAAAAAGTTGCCCCATGTGGTTCGAGATATGGAAATGTATAGTTTCTGCTTTATAGTGTTTCTGCATTATGTTTGTAGAGATATTGTCTTGGATGTGCTTGTCACTCTTGACGCCTCGTAACTGGTCTTGTAGAGGTCGCAAGATATTAACACATCTTCCAAGGCTTGTTTCTCTTTTGATCCCACCAGTAAATTTACGTTAAAATCGCCAGCTATAGATATTCTGGTTTTTATTTTTATTAATCATATATGTTACTGCTGTATTTAGTTTTTCCAGGTATATATCTAGGTCTCCAAGTGGTGATCTATGTAATATTCCATATTTCCTCTTGATTCCAACCGTCTTAATATGCTTTTCTACCGATATATTTTTTATTTCTTGTATTCCTTCGTATTTTGTGTTGTTCTTGACAAGTATCATAATAGTTCAGTAATATAACGATTTATGTCGGACAAAATTCAGAAAGTTTTGACAATTGGTTGAAATGTTAAGGATAGCATAATAGTAAACCGAAAAGTTCCCACTCCTAAATAGTGTGCTTCGTCCCCTAGGAGGTCGTTTCCATCCCCATTTGGAGGTTTTCTAGATTATCTCGGGAACGGTGCACTTTTTGATCAAAATACCTATATACAAAATTATTCCTTATAAAATTCTCTATTAAAAACGTATCTACACTTTTTTCCCTAAATTTAATAGTACCGTGGGAAATAAGGCGCACACATAAGGGTTGGTTCCAGTTAACACAATAAATTGTAATCTTTTCTATAATCTACTTTAAAGTTCAACAGTAGCTACTAAACTCCACTTAAAATCATAATAAATGTAGCGCTTCCACCATCTCACCTAAAAACAGTAAATAAACAGAGGTAAAGTAATTGGCGCGTTTTTTTACGATGTGTCCCCTGTATACCTAATCCACTAATTGTCTGAGGGTTACCTGCGTTAATTAATCTTCGCCATCTTCCATGCAACATCCATGCATGCTTGTCCGTGGCAATGGTAACACATTGTGGAGCAACGGTAGCCGGCTCTTCTGCAACTTCACCTGTTTTCGTACCCTAATTTGCATGAACAAGAAATTAATTTCAAAACAGATTCGGGAGCTGGTTCTTTAGTTGTCATAGTTGGGGTTAATATACCGTCGACTTTTTTCCATACCCAATCAGTAGCTTCTAGCGTAACGTTTCTCCATGTTTGAATTTGGTGAAAAATGGTGTTGCCGAGCAGCAGCAGAAGTTGGTGGTAGTTTTGATAATATTACAGTATTTTTCGCTTTACCAACAAGTTTGTTAAAAGACGTAAATCTAGACTTTTTTCTGCGGAGGTAGAGTTGTATAAACGTCTACAATTTCATCATGACTTGTTTTTTCATTATTAAAAGTTTGCACGATGTCTTGTAAGTCATCTCTTTTATTAAGCACATTGATTGCATTAACCTTTCTTTTGGAAAAAAATGCTGAGGTTGTGTCGCAACCGCTAATAGCGTGTGCAAATAATATTGTTTTTTACAGTTTTTTAAAAAAAGTTGAGGATTGTAAAACTCTTGAACTGTAAATCCTTTTGCTGGTATTACCTTGTTCTTCTTTTAAAAATGTAATGTCTTTGTCGGAGGGAGAAAGAGCAATAAAAAGGACTAGCAGGTAAATATCTTGCCCTACGACAACAGCTGTGTCACACTTATAACATTTTGGATAGCAGTTTGTACTATTAATAAATCGGTGTCATACGCAGCAACGAACACCTCGATTCCTTCATTACTAAATTTTTTCACTAGTTTTGCAATCCAACGTTCTTTGTTAAACACATTACTAAGGAACTTCTGCTGAGTTTCAGAAACAACAGTGTTTTCTTCAAATATAATTTCAGGACAGGTTTTTGCAGTACCCGCCTTTGTTGTTTTAGGCTCTTCGTGCTGTTTGCATTATCCAAATTACCATCGAAAACGACAGTTACTCTATTACCATAAAGTTTTCTTATGTAACTAACATAAGCGTTGTAAACGTTATTAAATTCTCCTTTTTTTTGCCATATTACGTGGCGAAGCAAGTATCCTCCATCAATCACATACCTACTCACTAATTTCGAAAATATGGTCTCGTTCTGGAACAGTATTAATAATCTGGTATAAAGTTGCCTTGTTAGTTTTTCTCATTAGGCCTTTGTCATCGAAAATGGAAAGAGGTACCGAAGCTAATTCAAAACTAAAGCACGTTTTTAACCCCAGACTCGAATTAATTGTGCAAATAATTCTTTAAAAATTGCAATATTTTTTAGGGGTGAGAGGGTGGAAGCGCTACATTTATTATTATTTTAAATGGAGTTTAGTAGCTACTGCTTTTGCGTTAAGCATTGAACTTTGAAGTAGATTATAGTAAAGATTACAATTTATTGTGTTAACTGGAATCAACCCTTACGTGTACGCCTTATTTCCCACGGTACCATTAATTTTAGGAAAAAAAAGTGTAGATACATTTTTGATAGAGAATTTTATAAGGAATAATTTCGTATATAGGTATTTTTATCAAAATTTGCACCGTTCCCGAGATAATCTAGAAAACCTCAAAATGGCGGTGGAAACAACCTCCTAGGGGACGAAGCAGGGGTGGGAACTTTTTGGTTTACTAGTTCTTATGCTATCCTTAACATTTCCACCAATTTTCAAAACTTTTTGAATTTTGTCCGATATATTATAATATTAACTGTTATTTTACTGAACTATAACACCACCATGTAGTTAATAACCTTTAATTGATCGGTTTAGGCATTGTTTAGCCAATGCTCCGTAACTGTCACTATATTAATATTTTTTTCCATTAAGCAGATGCCTAACTGGTCAGTTTTATTATTAATTGAGTGTGCTTAAATTTAATATTGTTAATCTTTTAATAGTATCCTCTCGTTTTGCCTTGAAAAAAATCATATTCCTGTACAATGATTATCCAATTATTAGGGTTTTTCATTTCTTCCATAATTTCAAACTCCACGTCTACTTTATACGCTGTATTTTTGCTTTTATTATTTATGTGTCAGAATGTGTAAGAACTATATCCAATAAACGACTACTCATATATAATACACTAATCGGTCTTAAAGTATACAAAATATAAAACTTTTCTGAACGAAAGTTTGTACTAAAGTAACTATTTACTTGGTAAGTTCTTGATTATTCAGTTAAAATCTGCGAAAATAATTTACTTTCACGAGGTCAGAGTTTAAATGAAGTTTAACGTCAATAGTTTCAACATTGTAAGCCTTATAATGATTCTCGGAAAGTTTTAGGAAAATTGATTTTGCTACGAAATTAATTTTTCATTTTATGATGTGATGCAGAGTAAATATTTCACTTTATTATACTTCATATAGGTATATTGAAGTTATAAGAAAATGTTTTTACTTGATGTATATGTCTGGAGAAATTGTATAATATACAAAGTTTATAGAACAAACTAAATTTACAAAATAAACGTGGGTGCTAAATTAAATAAGCCACCAGTGAAACAACAAGGGTTGGTTTGTCGATCACCGAACCGAATGGAAGGGAGCTGTAGGTAGCCGTGTTCTAAAGTATTAACTCTTATTAAGATAAACAAGTAAAACTTGCAGTGTGAATGAATAGCATTTATTTATCTTGAAAATAACACGTAGCAATAAAGTAGATACAATGGTAACTGCATTAAGTTAGTGCTTGTTTCACAATAATGTATAAATAATAAAGGACTCCAATGGAAAGGGCAAATCGGTAAAATCGTTTCAAACTCCAGAAAAGGTAAATCATATGATGCTGAACAAACGCTCTCATGTGTACAACCCCAAAAAAATGGATAATGAAGTAACTTAAAAGAGTCTTATTTTGAGGGTAAGTGAAGTGAGATGCTATATGCTCTGTAGATATTCCTTTTTGATAAATGAGCTTCTTTGACATAGTTATTCACCCTGTATAAAAAAAACGAAATTTAATTCATATTATTGCTAAATTAAAACCTGTAATTACCTTTCTTAACAAATATAACTGTACCACCATGTACATGTGTTTGGCGACAGCAAGAACTAAATGTATTCGTCATTATAAGCATGATATAATTTGAGTTTTTTTTCTTTATACATTATCCTTTCGTTTCTGATAAACAGATTTCCAAAACGTTTTTATTTCATGTTGCCGGGCTAACGAACTTTGAAAGTTCGTAAATTCCGACTGTCTATACAATTTTTGATGAGGCTTCACACGGTTCATCCATTAAATAATGTAAACCGAATTAGGTGTTTGTAATTAAATCCCACACAATGTTTCATGTATGTAGCATGAAACGACCTCTGGCCGGACAGGTATTTAATGTTTCATCACATATACGACCTGGAGTGGCCAACCTTGCTTTAATCTGATCGAAACTGCATAAATGATGAGTTGCAATGTCCGCTACCCTTTAACCGTCGACGAGGAGGCCACTTTTACCTCTTTCGATGCATAAAGTACCACCCAAATCCAATTTCCTTACGTGGAATGGATCGTCCACGTCGCTCGTTTTTTATTGGTTTTCTTTGTTACCGATACAACTTTTTTCGTTCTACAGCTTTCAATCAATATTTAATCCGTTTTCCTAGGGAGGTAAATATGCAGGTTAAATTAGGATTTGGGTAAGTATAAATTTGTTTCACGAAACTTTAGTGATTCACTTCATAGTCCAGTCAACGAAAGAGTTGTAAAGAACATTGAGGATGGGGGAATATTCCTCTTCAGAAATGTGTTGGGGGTAGTTAGGAGGTAAACATACTAAAAGTCCCCAACCCTAGCCCAGCCGCTTCGAGGGGGGAGGGGGGTGGAACGGTTCCTTTTTCGATTCTTCGCTTGGAAATCGGAAATCATGCGTCATACGGAAAAAGGTAATCTATGCAAAATTAAACATAATTAAATTTCCTACAAGAATTTCTATATTCATTTTCTTCCTATATGTTACAGTTTACGAGATATTCGCCAGCGAAAATCGATAATTAATAAAAAAAAAGTCAATTATGTACCTTGAATATTTCTGTCAAAGCGGTTTACCGTGGTCTGCTAATAAATCACAGCCACAAAACAATCTTTATTTTACAACGCTCGACGTATTTACTAACGTAATATTTTGTCGAAATCTATACATTTCCTTAAATATACAGTGTGACTCACTTAAAATGAAGATACCATTATAACTTTTTTATTTTGTTTCCAATTTGAATCAAATTTTACTCAAGTATAGAACAAAGCCGTTGTAGCAGCCGAATGTTTTTCTGGCCGTAAGTAGATTCTATCTTGTTCTACACTTGAGTAAAATTTGATTCAAATCGGAAACAAAATAAAAAAGTTATAAGGGTATCTTCATTTTAAGTGAGTCATATTGTATATTTAAGGAAATATATAGATTTCGACAAAATATTGCGTTAGTAAATACGTCGAGTGTTGTAAAATAACGATTGTTTTGTGCCTGTGATTTATTAGCAGACCACGGTAAACCGCTTTGATAGATATATTCAAGGTACATAATTTATTTTTTTTTTATTAATTACCGATTCTCGCTGGCGAATATCTCGTAAACCATAACACATGGGAAGAAAATGAATACAACCATTCTTGTAGGAAATTTAATTATGTTTAATTTTGCATAAATTACTTTTTTCCGTGTGACGCATGGTTTCCGAGTTCCAAGCGATGAATCGAAAAAAGGAACCTTTCCACCCCCTCTCCCCCTGAAGCGGCGGGGCTAGGGGTGGGGACTTTTAGTATGTTTACATCCTAACTACCCCCAACACATTCCTGAAGATGAACATTCTCCTCTCCTCAATGTTCTCTAGAATCCCCTTTTGGGCATTCATTGATTGGACTATCAATAAAAAGTAATATAAGAAATTAAGATTATAATGGATAGATTTTCATTTTTGATCAATTATAAATTATTTTCATCATTTAGTCCGGTCAAGTTAGCCCTAAAAATGGGCATAAATTCCCAAGAAGCCGAAAATTTACATGAACGTTAGGGATACCATTATAATGAAGTTATGAAAAATTCCCATTGATCCCGTGTGTGCAAAAAAATTTATGCGAGGTCAAAGTTCGCAGAAATGGTTTTTTTGTATTTTTTAGCGAAACGGTTAGTTTTATGACAAAAATAGCTTAGACAAAAATTGTAGACCATTCAATTCTCTACAAAAATGGTCCTTACATTTTTTTCCCTAAAATTCACCTTTTGCCGTGTACTTGGCGCGTCTTTTTTAATGTGGTTTTCCCGGTAGGCCTACTCCACGGTCTTTTTTATTGAAGTTTAATATAATATCAGGTCTTCTTATTCAACTTCTTCTTCGTGGTATAGGCTCTTCAAGTAAAACTGAACTTGTTGGAGTAACAATTTGGATAATACCCATTATGTGAAGCGTATTATTACCGTCTAGTGTATTACATTTATATCAGCATTGTCTGCAACATATTAAATAAACGTGCCAGTTTCTGGTGATAAGATATGAGGTGGACGATGAAAAACTATTGCTGCCTCGTACATCATAGTTTCATTGTAAGATGCGCACATACCAAAAGACGAAAAAATTTGTATGAGACGTTTTGAGGCAAACCTTCGATGAAAAAAACTGCGAGACCCAATTGTAGCTTGGACTTGAAAGTCCGAGGCCGAACAGCAGTCATAATACTATGACTAATGTTAGTACAGACTAATTTTAAATGCTCTAAATTAAGTCGTTTATTTTTTAAAATAATGTGTTCCAAAAAATAAGTCAGTGACTCTGGAATATCACTGTTAATATCTTCAAACATACGACCGGGGGGGGGGGGGGGGGTACTAAGAATTATCCCGAATGATTGCTGCTGCAATTTCCAGGATCTTGAATCGCTCTTCTTTGTCAATAATTTTTTTTTTCACCCCAAGCTTGATTCAAGATATAATGATTATCAATGAAACATATAAATGTCAATTGTCCCGGTTTTTCAGTGATTATAACTTTATCACCATAATTTAATTTCAATCGTAGTTTGATAGTTCTGTTATCTACATTTAAATTTTTACATACATTTTTCTTCCAATGTAAATTGACAGTCATCACTATTTTCGATGTATGTAAAAATTTCTTTCATGGCGAGATTTAATGCTTCATCTCGAGGACGGCCGGCTTTACTTCCAGTGGTCGGTTTTAAAAAAGGAAACATAACAGTCATTATGATACCTGGCCTCAGTAGCAACTAAATCATGCTCGAACCCGATGCGAGAAACAATAGTTTTTGCTGTCATCAGAATGAGACTGAGCTACTTGAAGAACTGATTTTTTGAATGAAAGTGTAGTAACCTTACAAATTCTACGCCGAAATTTCAGTGCTCGCTTTTTTTCGTATTCTTTATTCTATTCATCGCCGCAAAAGAAACAACAATTTTTAAGGCAGAAAGCTGATTCCCTTACGCGTGCTCTAGTACGAGGAGGACTTATTTTAGAAGTACTGGCTTGTTCCTGTTCATGTTGTCTCTTCACTACAGCAATAGGACTCTTCCGACAGTTCCGACTGTAGTTTTTACGACACTGCACATGAATTTTCACTGATTTTTGGTCTTTTAGGTAGTTAGTAAATTCATCACCTCTTTCAACACTTGCGTCAATCAACGTCTTCATGCCACGATCAACAGTAACAAATTCACTTGCATGCAGAGGTTGATTACAAACGAAGCTAATTTGCGACATTTTTTTTAGCGGCGAAACTACTCAACGGATTTGGATGAAGTTTTCCATGAGGGGTTTCTGTAGTGCTCCAGAAGATCTGAGAAGGTTTTGGCTGAAATCGGATTACGTTTAGTGCCGTTTTGGCAAAACAAGCTGTTTATTTTATGATTACTTACAATTTGTAATCGAACCATTGAAAAACAGTAAAAATTCCGATTTCAACGATATATCACACTTGTACCATTTCAATTTGGTTTCTGTGAAAAAAATTAAAAAACAAAATAACAATCTATAGTCACGCTTCTTGTGTAAGATAAATTTTATAGTCTAACCTAACGTTCGGTAGACTAGTGTGTTAAAGCGTGCAGACTATATACGTGTTTTCTCTGAAGACGTCATACTAGTTGTAATATTTCGCGAAAAAAGTGCAGTTAAAGTATAACACCCAATCTCTCTATGGGGGTTATTTAACTGAATAAAGAAGTAAGTAAAAATACTTGATTAACGATAAACTAATTTATTGACCAGCTAAGCGAAGTCAGTAGAGCATTTAGAACAAATCAAGTTATGGACGAATAAATTTGTGCTAACGATTGATAAAAACTAACAAATATTCAAACAAAAGTATGCCCAGAGAGACAGAAATAATTGTACAAAATACACAACAAAATAAATCTTGAAAACGTAATAAAGGAAAAAAGGTACTAAAAGATAGTCAGAAGTAATTAAAGGTATTTAAAAGATAATCAAAGGGAGATTAGCCAATTCTGCAAGTAATACGACAAAATAGTTGTAAATAAATAATAGTTTATTACCTTGTTAGAACAAATGTAAAACAACAGATTCATACATATATTCAATATTTATATAGTTAAAATTCTACTATAGCATCAGAAACTTAATTAAAAGGTACAAACTTGAAGTTATACATCAATTTAATTTACATAATTTCTTAAAAGGTAAACAAATATAAGTTAAAACGTATCACTGACGAAAAAAGAGTCTGCTTGTTTATACAAAAAAAGAAAGGTAAATGAACAAAACACTGCACTGGCGAATTGACTGTTAAAACACTGGCCTTGAGGAGGAATAAATGTTTTTACTTACGAAATTGCCGGAACAAACAGGAGACCCTAAACTGGAATGCTATACCCCTTTTTAACTGAGTACCAGGAATATATGCAGATTCAAAACACTGTTAGGTACAATTTATACATACAAACAGATATTTCCTTAAACTAGGTTTCGCAAAGCAAACATAACCATTTGCCTAATTCTTAAAAAATAAATGGTTTGACGAGACAAAGGACATAATAACTTTATTATAAGAAGGTTTAGCCCTTCAAACACTGGAACTTTTACTTTTACTTCAGATAAAAGCCTGACCTCTTCGCTTGCCTATTGGCAGCGTAAAAGTCACATGATCGTCACAATCGTCGGCATATATATCCCCCCCCGTAGGGGTTACAAAGGCCTCACGTAAGTTACCAATCAAAATCTCTTATACCTTATATGTTAGTATGATTTCAGCGGCCGCGGGCTCTCATCGCAGTAGGAGGTAAACAAATCCCGCGTTTGACCACAGGACATAATATCTATAGTCGGTTTCACCAAACGTTCATACTACGCGCTTATAGTCGGTTTCAAGAAAAATGAACGTTACAAAAGTTAGTGATAGCTATGTAAGGCCCATAAGGAGCCCATGTGGTTACGGAGGCCCTTAACTGAGCCCAAAGTAAGGTTTTTGCCTAAAACTATTAAAGGTGACAGTGACATTAAAAGTCTGAGAAACTTTAATCCATTTCCAGCACAACGCCGGAAAATTTTCCGGCAATCACAACCTAAAAAACATTAACACAACCTAAAAACCAAACCAAGTGCAATACCAACCTAAAAATTTTCGACAACTGTCAAAAAATGAAATCCCTCAACAAAGTTTAGAACCAGAATTTTTGACAGCTGTCAGTTTGACAGATTTAGAACTAACTAAGTTTAGCGACAAAAAATTTGACAGCTGTCAGTTTGACAGCTGTTAAAAAATCTTCTTCTCCTGAAACCTATTGGCATCTATCAGTTTGACATCTGACATTAGTGACAAGCAATCAAACAACAACCTTCCCCGACCGATTAGTGAAGAATTGGTCGAGGCCAGAAGATAAAAATAATATTTATCAGCTCAAATTGAAACAGTCCACTATGAACACTTCATCGGTCACAGCTGGCACAGTAGCTGTCCACAAAAAATTATATGGTTTTTAAAAATAAATAAAAAGATATAATTAAATGAGATCGTTCATATTTTTTAGTGCTCTTTTCGGCTTCAAAGATCCACCGGGTGGAGAGGTTCCAACCGCTTTCCGTAGCTGCCGATTTTTTTGTTCATAAAATTGCTAATAACATTTTATTTCTATAAAAAATCATGTTATTGTACACCTGTCCTTGATTTATTCATGACGGTTACAGCCTGTTGGAACTCCAGTTAATTATATTTGTTTAGTATAACTGGACCAATTGTTAAAATATTATTCAATTTTTTTATTGTACACATATAACTTACAAAGACTTAATGAAATAATTTTTTTCATGTAGCCGTTGAATACTTTTTAAAAACATGAAAATTCGCATTTATGGCCATAGTCCAGTCAACGGGAGATTTCACCTCTAACTTGAGTGGTAATGAATGGATTTTGATGAAACCTCGTGCAATGCGTTTGTAATGACATTAATGAAAAAGTTAAAAAAGATTAGATAGTCCATGTAAAATGCGGGGATTGACGCTCGTAAAACCCTCCTCATCGGGCTTTTATTCTGTTTTTTGGGTCGCTGATCATGAAAATTGAGGTCCCGCGGCTCTAAAAATAGTGCGTCATCCCCAAAAATGCCAAAAACCACCCCTTTTGAGAATAATGCTGTAAAATAATGTTATGAATGTGCTAATTACTTCCACATCCAGTGGAAGTATAGTAACGACAAAAAAATGAAAAACATTTTTTTTTAATGATATTTTGCCAGTTCAGTATGTTCATCTAAAGTAAGGACAAATTTTATGCTGACGTAAAATGGAAAAATGAATTAATTTTTTTTAATTCACTTTTTAATTTAAATTTAGATGAATGGGGATTGTATAATGAAGAAATTTTTTTTCCAACCCTTCAGGAGTGAAAACTACCCCTGTATCGCCTTTAAATTGAACTAGCGCTTAGAAATTAAGCAGAGATGTATACTTTTTAGTTTGTTTGTAATTTCTGATAAACTTCCGTCGAAAAAAATACCACAAAATTTTTTCACTCCTAAGGGTGAAAAAATTTTGTGGTATTTTTTCGATACAGGGGTAGTTTTCACCCCTGAAGGGTTGGAAAAATTTTTCCTTCATTATATAATCCCCATTCATCTAAATTTAAATAAAAAAATGAATAAAAAAAATTCAATCATTTTTCCAGTTTTCACCCCTGAAGGGTTGGAAAAAAATTATCTTCATTATACAATCCCCATTCATCTAAATTTAAATCAAAAAGTGAATAAAAAAAATTTATTGTTTTTCCATTTAGAGGTAGTTTCACCCCCTCTGGTTAGCCCTCAGCATAAAATTTGTCCTTACTTTAGATGAACATACTGAACTGGCAAAATATCATTACAATTAGCACATTCATAATAATATTTACAGTATTATTCCCAAAAGAAGTGGTTTGTGGCATTTTTAGGGATGACGCACTAATTTTAGAGCCGCGGGACCCCGATTTTCGTGATCAGCGACCCAAAAAACATGAAATAAAAGTAGTCCCGAGCATCAAACCCCCCGTTTTACATGGACTATAGAGTAGGAAATGATCGGAAGGGGTAGAAAACACCCCCTTTAAAAAATACATGAAAATTCGAAAAATGGTGGTGATTTATATATATATTATTAAAAAAAAAAACATGAAACCTATATAGTTATACCGTTTTTAAAGGTTCAATATAATATATAAAATTCCAAGAGACAAAAAATGTCTCGATGGATACGTCTGAATTTTTTAAAATTTTTAAATTACATATTTTTTAAAGCGCTACAATGTTTTTCATGTTTTTCCAGAAAAACTCGGTGAAAACGCACTTTACAGAAAAGTTGCAAATAAAAAAAAATTTTGTATTTCGATGGTACATTCAGCTGCATTTTTTCAGATTTTTTTTTTCAACTTTTACATTTCCCTTCCCCTATTTTCAGGAATTTTCGAGTGGCCATATCTCGAAAAATACGCATTTTTCATAAAAATTCACAAGAGTAATAACATCTTATTTTGGACCAAAAAAGGTAAATTTGTTATTTCTTTTTAATTTTTGACCTAATTCTACATGTTACGGAATCTGTGATGAAAGGTTGTTTTTTAACCCTTTCCGATCCTTTGCTACTTTAATCTTTTTTAAAACTTTTTCATTAATGTCATTACAAACACATTGCACAAGGTTTCATTAAAATCCATTCATTAGCACTCAAGTTAAAGATTTTGGTCATTTTGGCGCTCCGTTTACTGGACTACCAATTATACTATTTTTAGAAATAACAAACAACCAAAAAGGCATATATCTTTGTTGTTTGTAGTTAAAAAAATGAATGATAAGTTTTATTGCCAGCAATTAATGAAAATAAATAAGAAGCTATAGCATAGACTTGCGACCCTTTCTTGTCCAGTTTCTTATGGGGCTGTAATTCACAAGGACAGAGAACAATTAGACCCTAGCAGATTATGCAGTGAAGCGTTTAATTGTTGAACTCCTTACAAGATGACCAAATCCCCTAAATTAGCAAAAGGAATATTAATGATGACGTTGTCGGTAAGGCAATTTGTCGCACAGCAAATGACTGAATACATAGTGCACCATAATTTGATTAATAAATCCACAAATCTGATGAGTAATTAATATGTGATGATGTGTACATCCAATGTTAATATAGTAATTGGCTACTTTGATTTTCCGGTACTAGGAGAGGCTTGTTGGGATACAGTATGGCAGTTTTGCATCACTATGTGTTTATAATTTAAAACGGTTATAATAACCGAACAGAAATGCTTACCTAATAATTAACACAAAGAAAACGTTATAAGAAATCCGTTTCATAATAAGCTGTTATAGCGACTCATTCACTCGCAAACGAGAAGTTCCTATGAAGTCGAAAAAAAAAAACAAAAGAAGAAACAAAAAAAAACAAAAATAATAATATACTTTTAGATACACAAAAATCAAATATATAAAAAGATGTTTTAAATAATTCAAATATACGTATATTTACATCAAACTTATTTTATTATAGCATTATTGCTATAATTTTGGTCGAAGTCATTAATAACTTCCCTTTACCGACAACTCTCAAACAACTACAACGTTTCATAGGTATGGTAAATTTTTATCATCGTTTCATACCTCATTTTGCTGAAATTTTACTTCCCCTATATTCTCTTTGCAACAGTTTATCTCATGATAAAATTACAAAGATAAATAGTTGGCCTGATGAATGTTTAGATGGATTTTCGAAAACCAAAGACGTTATAAGTAATGCAGTAGTTTTAGCTCATCCTTGCAATAATGACGATACTATCTTATCTCTCTCAGTCGATTGTTCTAATCTTGCCATGGGTGCAATTTTAGAGCAAAAAGATAATAAGGGATTTCTTGCTCCGTTAGCATTCTTTTCCCGTAAATTAACCATAGCACAATTATTCGGTTTTCGACAAAGAACTTTTAGCATTATATACTGCAATTAAACATTTTAAATTTATACTTGAAGGACGAAAGTTTAATTGTTTTACAGATCACAAACCTTTAATCAACGCTTTATTCACAAAAGCAGAAAGATCTCCTCGTCAAATACGTCATTTAGAATACATAGCTCAATTTTCTTGTAAAATACAACATGTTAAAGGAAAACATAACGTAATAGCTGACAGCTTGTCACGTAATTACGACACTTCTTCTTTAAAACAAGATATTTTACCACTTCAACTTAAAAATTCTCCCTTCCTTAATGTTAACTTTGACCTAAAGTTGCTTAGCGAAGCTCAGGAGAAAGATTCAAATCTCAACTATTTACTGTCAGATAAATCATCACTAGCTAAAACCAATTTCATTATAAAAAAGATACAAATTCCAGATTCAAATGAATTTATTTGGTGTGATGTTTCTCGTACAAAAGTTAGACCTTGTGTTCCACTTGTTTACTGACGAACGATATTCGATATTTTTCACAACTTATCTCATCCTGGTATTAAAGCCACTAGACTGTTGATTTCAAATAACTATTTTTGGCCGAAAATGAACACAGATTGCAATTTATGGTCAAAATCGTGCATTAACTGTCAAGCTGTCAAAGTCAGCCGACATACGAGAAGTCCTCTTGGGAACTTCACCATCCTGAAAAGCAGATTCGACCACATCCATATAGATTTGGAAGGACCATTACCTCCATCCAAAGGTAACTCTTACATTCTTACGGTGATTGAACGATTCACTGGGTGGCCGGAAGCGTACTCTCTTCGCGACATCACAGCAGAAACAGTTGCGCGTACTTTATTTCAAAATTTTGTTTGTCGATTCGGTGTTCCCTTGACGGTGACGACTGATCAAGGGGTACAATTCGAGTCAAGATTATTTAATGAATTTGCAAAGTTTTTAGGTTTTCATAGAATACGTACAACTGCATATTCTTTTTTATTATTATTTTTTTTTTGATGAATTACCCATCATTTTATTAGCAGTTAGGACAACTCCCAAGGAAGATCTGCAATGTTCACCTGCTGAACTTATATATGGTTAAACCCTTCGTTTACCTGGCGAATTTTTCGTTGAATCGTATAATTCCCCAGATATCTTATTTCATTGACAAATTACGAATTTATTTTAATAATTTAAAATTTGTTCCTCCAATTTCACATGTCAATTACAAAACTTTTGTTAGTTCAGATCTTTCCTCTTGCGATTTTATTTTTGTTCGCAATGAATGGTTTAAACGTTCGTTTATTCCTTTATATGAAGGACCCTTTAAAGTTTTATCTCGTTCAGATAAGTTATTTATCTTTAAGAAAGGAATCAAAGTCATAACTTTCAATATTGATAGGGTTAAACCAGCTTTTGTATTAGTTGACAGATGTGACACTTTGCCTACCCCGATTAAAAAAGTACGTTTCGCAATCGACACGTTGGTTGATTGACTCTTTTCTTTTTTAACGAGGGGGTGTATATAGCGACTTATTCACTCACAAACGAGAAGTTCCTATGGAGTCGAGAAAAAACAAAAGAAGAAACAAAAAATAATAAAAATAATAATATACTTTTAGATACACAAAAATCAAATATATAAAAAGATGTATTAAATAATTCAAATATACGTATATTTACATCAAACTTATTTTATTATACCATTATTGCTATAGCTGTCTTGAAATTTGAACAAAAAAAATCTCAGTGTTTGTTAGTATATAGCGTGTAAAAGTTGGTAATCTGTAATCTTACGGATCTACTTTTCGGTTATTTTGATATCACAGGTGACTTTGTATTTCCGATTGGCGATTGTTTTTTGTTCATAAGTAAAGCCTACAGTGCTCTATATTTGAGGAAAATTTGGTACAAGTCGGATAAATACTACAAAGTTACAAGGGTGTTACACTCTCATGACACACATAAAAATATTACCACTTTATAGAAGAAGTTCTTTACAAATAAAATCAGTAAATTTTTTGATGTTATTTAAAAATAAATATTTTTAATGAACATTTCTTTTATAACATGACCGGTTCTTGATTGGTAAAGGAAAGTATATAGATTTATTCAGTTTGCCTAGTTGCGTATTTATCAGGAGTATATACAATTTATCTATATTGCAATCGATCACATCCGACTCCAAATTCTACTCTACAGGAGAATATTTAGAAAAATATTACCTCAGAGGTTTTTTCTTATTTTTTCTTCAGACCATTAATAGAAATTATTAATTAATTAATGATTAACTAATTAAATTGGATTAATTAATTAAATAAAAATAATTATATTATTAATAATAGCCACAAAAAAAGTGGTCTGGCCTCCGGACCAAACCAGTGTATTTGGACCCGCTGAAATCGAATCTGAAGTCAGAATTGACAGATTATCTCGTTTCTTCCTAATATCAAAGAAACACCCCCCCCCCCACACTCATGATATAGAAACGTAAAATCACGTCCGCGGGAATCGAAAAATTAAAACTTTCTCTTGGAAAAATAAATTGGAACATATTTAACAATCCCAGTTACGATCTAAATTTTCTATCGAGTTTCTTAATAAATAATTATAAACATTTTCCATTGAAAAAATGTTTTTCGGGAGAGAAGGCACCAGTTCAATGGTTTAACAACGAGTTACGTAATATGAGAGATACACTTCCAGCCATTAAACAGGTCCATTCCTGCTTACATAATTTTTAAAAATTTATATAAAAATAAAATAACCAGAGCCAAAAAAAAACGCTTACGATTTGTTTATAAACAACTCTGATAATAAATCCAGGTATAGCCCGAAATTAACACATTTTGAAACTAATAGTGGCCGGAAAAGTAACAATACTGATACTAGTGTTGATCCTAACAGCTTTGTTGATTTTTTTTCAACGGTAGCAGATAAAATCATAAAATAGTCTATACCTTTAAATAACGTAAATGCTTCAAACTTTTTAGAATATGTTCCGGCACCTAATAATCCTTTTTTTTCTTGAACCCGTCACAAATTTAGAGGTTATAGACGCAATACATTCGCTGAAAAATTCAAAGAGTTTAGATATTTACAACCAATTTCGATTATCCCTGTGTTTGGCAAGATAATTGAAATTATTTTAAAAAATCGTTTGTCGAAATATTTTGAAAAATATTCTTTATTGTATGCTTGCCAATATGGTTTTAGGCAAAACTGTTCCACAATAGATAGAATAAGATTGTGGGTGACATAGTTGAAGGCCTTGAAGATGGTAAACATACTGCAATTACGCTGTGTGATCTCAGCAAGGCCTTCGACTGCGTCTCTAATACTCTCATCATGAAGAAACTTAGTTTTTATGGAGTCCTGGGTATAACGTTGTCTCTGTTAAAGTCATATCTGGAGAATAGAAAATAGTGTCTCACAAAACAATATGGTTATCTTATTTTAGATCAGTAAAAAATGGAGTGCCTCAAGGATCTGTGCTGGGATCTCCACTGTTCATAATTTATGTAAACGATTTATTTTATTACTTATTCCTAGTAGTATTGTTATGTTTGCAATCATATTGAGCAACTCAGCAATAAGCTATCGAGCTATTTCTTTTATGAAGTTTAAGAACTGTTCTACATCTACACACTTTGCTGTCAATGTACTATTCATTAATCCACTCCCAAGTAAGCTACGGGGGAACTCGAGCAGCGCTGTAAAAATATTTCGACAACAGAAAGAGTCTATAAAAATTATAACTAGAGCAGGTTTCAGAGAACACTGTCAATCATTATTTATTAAATATGGTACAATGCCTATTCTTTGCCTATATATTTATTAATCTCTTTCAGAAATTCATAAAAATAAAATGTGTATGTAACTCCATCTGAGCTACATAACTACAACACGAGGTCGGCCAATTTGTTAAAACTTCCTAAATATCGCTTAACAAAATTAATTAAAAACTCACTAAACTTGAACTTATATAATAAATTACCTGAAAATGTAAAACAACAAAATTTTCAGAAATTTAAAATTATCATTAGAAACCATATCTTGAAATTTTGTTTCTATACAATTGAAGATTTTATGACTACCCCGATGACTGTTATGTATTATACTGTGTAACTGACATCTTATGTTTTAAGGCAGTTTTTTATTTATTACATTATCTTTGTTTTTTCATTTTATGTCTGTTTTATAAACTTGTATTATATTTTACACTTCATTTTTAATATTATATGTATATTATCTATAGATAATAACAAAGTAATGACTTGCTACAAATATATTTGTATATGTAAAGCAGTCAAATAAACGTCTATCTATCTATATAACATCTATTTGATTTACTGAATTAAATTTCCAATTTTCTTGAATTAAATTTAATTTTAACTATAACGTTCAATATTATTTGCCCTAGTTTAAATTTAACCCCACGTATCAACGTGGTTGATATTTTATAATGATTCAATTCAACGCTTTTAGTTTTAATACATTTTACAGTGCTCTATTTTTTATGCAGATACATCCGTACAAAGTAATTAAAACAAATGTATTTGAAAGCAGTATTAATCATGTTATTGTAAAGCTGTGGTTTTACCTCCGGTTTAGTTAGCCGACACGCATAAATTTCATTACTGCCATAGAATTTTAGAGTCATTTCAATCGAACGCGAACGGTTCTTTTCATACATTTGCGATTAGGTTTTGGCGTATGTCAATTAAAAGTACATAACTAATTTTAACAGCAAAGCCACCTAAATTTGTCATGTACGCGAGCTAAAATGTTTTACTGTTAGTGAATTATATATTCATCGACATTATTTGTATTTCATTTATCAATATCAATGTGTTTATAATTATTTTCGAATTTGAGAAATCTCAAGCTATAACTTTAGATAAAGTTTGATATCAAGTTACTACTTTATTGCTATCCAACTCAGTTGAGTTTCTGAATATCAAAGTCCTTGTTCAATCACTCACATGTTACAATCTGAGATGCCTCAAAAATATTCCTCGCCAATTTAAGTCTAACAAAATTACAAAAATATAAAAGCTGTAACTTGTAACGAAACAAATTTTTGTGGGGGCATTGGCAGCTAGCTATTTTATTTTGTTTCAATTATTTTTCATTTATTCTGTGAAATCATATAATATGTAACTTTAGTTGTTTATGTGTTATCAACTAATAACTCTGTGAAAGGCAGGCAGTCGAAATTCCTTCATACGTTATAGAAGTAAACACGCACGCTATAGGCATTCACGCCGCATCAAGGAATCAGTTAGTTGCAGGCATCCAAACCGTCCAGGTGTGAACAGCAGAAGTGCTCAGGTACCGTAAGTTTTACTAAGCCCTGATTTAGTCCTGTGCGCGGTCGTTGTCGCGAGTCTCGTCGACTTCCACTTAAAGGTAGAAGCACGTGGTTAGTATCTACTACGCCGCAGCTGTGACGTCATCCCCCATGTAAATAAAACTAATCTAAGTTAGTAAATCACTGTAGAAAAGATCACATCGCTTTTGACGACTTCTCCCACTCGGCCATCCGATGCACAAATGAAAAATAAATCCAGACCGACCGTCCGAGAGAGGCAGACGTGTCGAATAAGGAAACCGAAGGAAGTAAGGGTAGTGAGAAATTTTCCTAAGCCTGTAACCGTCCGTCGAAAAATCATTACCGTCATCAGCTGATGCGCCCAGGTTCCGTGAGTTTTCTCATTCTGCAACTATTTAACTTGTTCCAGCAGCATTCCGTGTCACCAGTCAGTAGACGGTGAGAACTGTCTACTAGACAGTTCTCACCGACCGATCACCGAAGACAGACGTGCTTTGACTTCGTCGGAGGAAGTAAGTAATGTGCTTCCTCATTCCTGGTATCTGTGGACTCCCTGTAATATCATTCATTTCACCGTTTGCTGCTAATCCACCGTTTTCCGTCATACCGTTCCGTTAACCGTCTGTCCATGTCAACGTATCACTGGATGTTAAGGGTAGTGATGTTCCTCTACTTGATTAGGAACTGGCGCACTAGTAACCGTACCATAATTACCTTTCTGCTTGGGTGTCAAAGTGACACTTCGCAGCCTTCCTGGGAATTAACACATTGTGACATAAATATGGTATAACATATGAGAATAACTCTTCTTAATAATTAGATTGGTATTGCTACAGCTACAATCTCTGCTTGTGTGTTACCTCCTAATTCATTAATCGTTTGGGGGCGATTTACGTATGTCTGGAACTAGATAACACTGCTTTGAAGTCGGAAGAATATAGCAGATTGGCGGGAAGAAATCAGACTATTTGCCGGAAAGACAGCACTCTTATCGACAAGACGTCGGCAGAGAGCTAGAGTTTCACGCTGAGGAAAATAAGAGCCAGGACGGAACCTTTACAGAACACTAAGGATGAATACTCTTAAATTTAAACTCAAAACGTGACCAGTTAAGGATCCCGCCTGTACTCTAATAAGTATTGCACTGGACTGTATTTCATAAAATAATTTCTATAAATTGTTTCTGCCTAGTTAAAATTTCATATTTGAAGAAATTATTTTAAATCCCTCTGTACTACCCGCAAGAGTACCCGCATTACCACCACCATCCTATTAGTAAAGGTGGTAAAAATAAAATTGTGATTTAGTGTGTACAAGAACCAATGGCCTCAAATTTTTTTTGCACCAGCCACCCCCTCTACACCACCACCCCATTATTAAAGGAGGTAAAAAACGAAATTGCGATTTAGTGTGTGTGCAAGAAGCAAAGGCATCAAAAGTTTTTTGGCATCAGCCTCCTTTCTACCACCCCCACTACCGTAAAGCATAACGTTTTATGGGTTTTTGGGGTAGACAGTTTCAAATATTATATTAGCAAATTTCTGTGAATAATTTTTTTCACGCAGTGGAGTGCAAATATAGTATCAACGTTTTATTAGTTGAACACGCTTGAATAGGAAACCTGGATGTGGAAGTATGATTCTTTAGGCGGCGGTTTTTAGTTATATTTAACAATTTTGTTCTAGCATACAATATATCTTTAGATGTAAGACATTTTGTAGTAAGCGGAACTATTAAAAAACCAACCTTTGTCTGTTTCATTTGATGCAGAGGTTCCTTTCAAGGGGTTTTTTAAATATTTTTGCATAAGTGCAAAATACTAACCACAGAAGCAGTACGACTGGACTACTTTTCTTCACGAGAAAAAAATGATTTCTTAGGCTTTAAAAAACTGTTCTTTTTCATTATCTTCTTGTATATGAAACATATGTATGTGGTAATAGTGAAAAAAAGGAAGAAATTTGTGTGAAAATGTAACATAATTTATTAGGGCGTGTAGTCGAATAATAAGAGCGCATTGAAACAATTTAAAGATGTCTCATAATCTTCGCTTCAGAAACGTTAGATTATTCATTTATGTTTTGATGTTCGAGTCATTTCTAAAAATTATATATTTAATATGGAAATTGAGCATAGTCGTAGAAAAAATATTGTATGAAACTCACGCATAAAGTGTCCTTTTTCTCCCATGTGATTGCAGCACTTGCCTACTGCTCGTGTGGACAAACTTACACTTGTGAAAAAAGTACAACTTTATGGACTTGTTGCATAAATAACTCTCGCTAAATCCAGTACAACAATTGACAATTGCTGCTTAAATTTACCTAGATTATTCCTTCCAACAACTGTTCCAAGTCTTCCCTTGTTTCTTCCGTCACTGCGCCTATTTAAAAATTCATATTAATTTTTCATGACTTCTTTTATCAATTTTAAAATCGGGATTGTTTTCACTCCGCTGTTTCGCTGCTGCTGCAGAGTTAACAGAATACCATTCTAAGTGGATTAAATCAGATGAAGTCGGAATCTGATTAATTATTATTCTTTCCTTTGTCTCAAAATAAAAAAATAAATCTTTCTCAGCGTCACATCTAATAAACCACTAAAACGAAGGAATGCGCGTTGATCCAAAAATATTAACATTATTATGTAGAGTCATGAAAAATGTCTATACTCTATTTGATAAAGATAGACAGTAATAAAAGTTCATTACAGATGTAATTCCTCTAAAAACGTGGTCAGAGTGCCGTTCTTGTTTCTGACACTCTGAACTGTATCTTTTATCTTTCTCATGTAAAAAGCCTAAAAAGTATTCACAAACATCATAGCCGTCGTGTAATGGGGGCGAGCAAGGAACTGGAAAAATTGAATAATTCAAACAAGAAATATTTATTGTGACATTTCTACTCCCAGAGACATCTATGAGCGTTTCCTTTAAGTTCAAAAGGTAGACAGTAAACAGAAACTAAGCTAATTAGTTGTTCCGGAGATGGCGCGCGCGGTGTCGTGATCTAGGAACGACGAGAAACGTAGGGAACGTGGTGACGTCTGGTAGAATAATCCAGAAGCGAACTACCTAGGGTATATAAAGGCATGGAAAAGCTCAGAATGGATAGTTTAAGTACAGTTCAGATGATCAGGTAGTGAGTAAACAAAGTGATAAAGTGGCTGAAATATTGAAGTACAGTAACCAGTGTAATATTAGTGAAGTAATTAATTGCTCTAATTAGTACATAAGTTAATAAATTAGTGTTATAATTTTCGGATCCACGATAGAGGGTACTTACAAAAGGGATGTAAACACGTAACATTATTTCACATAAAATTAATTTGATTGAATTTCTCGGTATAATTTTTATTGAATGCTGCTCTATTTTCGCGTGAATCAATAAAATCACACAATAAACAATTAAAACTACAGTTACTTGCTAATAATACTTGCTGACTGGCGTATGTTGAATATTGCAACCAAAGCTTTAAACAACTTTAATAAATTATTACGAGTCTCGTGATCCTGTTCATGCACTATGTCCATGCATCCGTAATACGTATTTTGAAATGCATATTCACCAACTTACGAATTTAGGAAATTCCATTCAAACTAGTTTACGCTCCTTTTTTGCAGATATCTTGTAAACTATGAATTTTGTCAAATACTTAGTGTAGTTAGTAATCGCAATATTGGCTTAGATTTATTAACAGATCATTAGTTGTTTTTCGTCTAAATGCATTCCACTAATATCACGAAACGTAGAAAGATCAGCCTTACCAACGCATTAGTTATCTATATCTTTCTTTGCACCTCTGAGACATGGACTGTAAAGGAGGCAGATAAACAGCGCAATTGCTGCTTTCAGAATTCTGGTTTGGAGACGCTTGTTTCAAATGCCCTGGACAGCCAATAATAGCAACAGTTCAACTCTCCGAGAAATGCGATCCAGAGTAGCTTTTCAGTACCGTACTGTTCCGAATCATCTAACTTTTTACGAGGAGTTGACAATATAGAACGGCTGATAGTTCAGAGAAAAACAAATAGTAAGAGGTAAACGGAATGCCCTTCAAAACGTTGGGTTGATCTCAGCAAGAAGCTGATGGGAAAGAGCTTGATGAAGCTATACGCCTCTCCTCTTTTAGTACGCATCTGATTTAAATTCATGATGACCAGAGCTCGGGAATTTTACCTCTGTGATGTCAAAATCAGGTCGACACTCTTTCCCTTTATTATATGTTGGCATAAAAGCCCAGAATTGCTACAGTGTAGGTATAGTAAAAGGGATTTTGTCAAAGCAGTGTTTAACAATTTCGGCGGCGTCACCTAATTAAAGGAGATAATAAAACCGCATTAATAAAAAACATATAAAAGTACCGCCCGCCTTACGCTGGAATTTAATGTTGACACTCGGTCAGAATCGGATGCCTTCAACACTGCAATTGTAAAAGAATTAACTACGTCTTTAGGTAATTGTCAGTACATTTCACAAATGTAGTAGATTTCCGATAAAAATAGGTTACGTATTAACATTTTAAAACGAAATAAATTTCACTTTATAGTCCATGTAAAACGCGGGGTTTGACGCTCGGAATGCCCCCCTCATCGGGACCACTTGAATTTCATGTTTTCTGGGTCGCTGATCACGAAAATCGGGATCTAAAAAAGGTACGTCACCCCTAAAAATGCCAAAAACCAGCCTTTTTGGTTTTTTTTTTGCGGTAATGTGAATAATAATGTAAAATAATGTTATGAATGTGCTATTTGTAATGATATTTTGCCAGTTCAGTATCATCTAAAATAAGAACAAATTTTATGCTGTGGGTTAACCAGAGCAGGTAAAACTACCTACCACCTACCCCTAATTGACGTAAAATGATAAAATTATGGAATTTTTAAAAATTTTTTGATTTGAGTTTAGATGAATGGGGATTGTACAATGAAGAAATTTGTTTTCCATCCCTTCAGGCGTGAAAACTACCCCTATATCGCCTTTAAGTTGAACTAACGCTTAAAAAATAAGTAGAGATATATACTTTTTAGTGTGCTTATAATTTCTAATAAACTTCCGTCTAAAAAATACTACAGAATTTTTTCACCCCTTTAGTGATGAAAATTACCCCCGAGCTTGCAGGGAATTGAAAGAGAAGGTAGACATATTCTTAATAAATGAACACTTCATGTTGTTTGCAATATTTTTAATAAAAAATATAAATATGGTAATCTAAATATAAATGGACGCAAAATCTTTTTTTTAATTTTTAAATCTCAATTTGGATGAATGGGGATTGCAAAATTAGGATAAACTATTTTCTAGCGTGAGGATATTCGAATTGAATCCCCCGCCGTTCGAACGGTTAGAGAACACGCAATGCGAGTATACTTCCAATGCCAGGATTGGTGTTTGAACAAGTTAAACCCAACGAAATGGGGTTGGCAGGTAAACAACAAGATGCTAATCCCAATTTACACATCAAAGCCCTTATTACAAATTTATAAAAAAATTCAATCGCGGGTGTAAATCCCCAGACAGCACTCGATAGCCTTAGGACAACCACTGGCCATACTTGGAGGATAAGTGAGACGTCCTGGGGACATCCTAAACTGGGTTAATCCCGATTTCGGACCTCCTGTGGATATCCTTTTGGTGCAAATCGGGTTTGCCCATGGATGTCTTCAATGGGATAGCCCATGGTCGTCCATAGAAAGAAAAGGTACCAATTTGGGTTAAAATCGGGATAACCTACGGATGTCCACAATAGGATAGCCTGTGGTTGTCCATAGGAAGAAAAAGGGACCAATTTAAGTTAAAATCTGAACAACCACAGACATCCACAGATAGTTGCATAGTATCTGCACAGGATCAAAATTGATCTTGTGTAAAATCATGATTACTGTAGACAATTTAAAATTTGGGGGTATACTCACCCTCCTTGCGTAATAAAGAAATCTCATATTGCAAAAAAATTAACTCTCGTAAAAGAGGCATTTGCGCAGTGGATAAATTACACAACCTGTAGTTTCAGGCTTACTAGGTGAGTATCGCAACAGAAGTAATTTGCACCTTGCAAGGAGAGCCACCTAACATGAATTATTGAAACTAGCGCTAAGAACGAGCTAGCCAATATCATTTTGGCTGTTATTAGGACCATATTTTATAAGTAATGTCTTCCGTCAATAAAATTCATTCGTCACAATGAAAGTATAATGCAACTATAAACTAAATAAAAAAATTCTCATTTGTACTTGAAGGTAGGTAGGTGAATTTATCAATTATCATGAATTTGGGACCTACACTAGCCCAACAAGTTGACCTATGGATGACCCTAGGGATAGCCTTTGGTTATCCCTATATACTATCCTATAGATAGTCATATAGGTTATCCAATGGATACCCCCATTTTGGCTGTTATTAGGACCACATTTTATAAGTAATGTCTTCCGTCAATAAAATGCATTATGCATAATGCAAATATAAACTAAATAAAACAATTCTCATTTGTACCTTAGGTGAATTTATCAATTATCATGAATTTGGGACCTACATTAGCCCAACAAGTTGACCTATGGATGGATCTAGGGATAGCCTTTGGTTATCCTATATAGGTTTTAAGTAGGATGTCAATAACCCTAAAGACTATCCTATAGATAATCATGTAGGTTATTCAATGGATATCCTTATTTTGGCTGTTATTAGGACCAAAGGATAACCAGTGGACTTCCAATCGACATCTCAAATGAACAATCCATTTATCGGATATACGGGATCATTTTAGGATATTCCGTGGCTATGCTGTGCTGTGTGGGTCAGGATGCTTGAGAAGATGCACGTGCAAAAAATTAGGCCTCCGTTGCAGTATTTTCTGCAAAGACTGTAAAACAGTGAGAATAGTTTAACCACCCAAGACTTTGCTGATGAAGGTGAAGATTTTGATGAAAATTGGGGTATGCAAATTGAGCCGGAAGTTTCTTTTTAAGAAGAAGAAGCGGATGAATTGAATCTTAGCTATATATGATTGGTATGAATCGGGAATCAATGCATCAACCGAAGTATATGAAGATGAGCTAATTGATTCTAGGGATAATGAAGGGGGATTGGCCAAAAAAGCCTTTTTTTTTTAACATTGTTCTTTATTACCATAATATTATGTCTATATGAGAGCCGTCTCTAGCGCCGATATAAAATTCCCGAGCTCTTATAACCACAAAAGCGAATGGAACTTTTATAAATATTAAATCGCGTGTAAAATTTCATTAGAATAATAGCCCGAAGCTTTATGGAGATAAAAAATAAGAACCACATTTTGGACGCCCCCTTCAAACAGCCTTAGGGAGCTAATAGTACGGGAGACAGCGCTGCATTTTTTCGAGGAATTTTATACCGAATAAATTTCATTTTTATCAGTTGAATAATATTCAATAATCATCAAAATGCGTGTCAGTCGCCGCACCCGCGGTGGAGCTAGAGGTGACAGCATGTTAAAGTTGAAGAAAAATGTGGTACGAGTATTTTCATACTCGAAAAACCAACCTAACTTGAACAACTATCCTTATGTTCATATATACAGCTTTGTAAAACTTTTAATATCAGTAATATAATAAAAAATATATATATTTCGCGAGCAGGATTTGAACCCGAGACGTCCGTACCCTGAATAAAACGTGCAATCAATCAATCAATAACAATTTATTAATAGTTTTTATACATGTATGCGCCTCGCCGGAACCTGGTCCGGGGCCAGCCAGACAACTACGTCGCATAGCGTCGTGGTGATTGTAGGGCTGGGAGAAGCCGGTCCGGTTTGGCTTAACGACAGATGATATGTAGGTTAGTGCTCATCTGCCGCAGGCAGACTTAAAAAGAATAAAACGTGCTAGTCGCCTTACCCACTCCGCTATCTAACGACTGAGGCCCGGTTTGTAAGAACATAATATGACATGTAGACATAATTGGTAATTTATTTATTTTATTTATTTTTTTTAATAATAATAACAATTGGAATGAATTATAGTTTATGTACTTTTATGGTACAGTTCATAACGAACATTTTCTTTCTTTTTGTTGTTTTCCATAGAACCTATAGATTTCGAGATATTCAAAGAAACCGATGGAAAACGATTTTTTAACAACTTTAACATGCTCTCACCATTAGCTCCACCGCTACCAGAGTAGCTGACGGTCATATTGCTGATGTATTAGAGGAAAACTATTATTGTTATGATTTTTAGTCGGTATGAAATGACTTGTTCAAAGGCAGCGCTGTCTCCCGTACTATAAGGCTAGGAAGTATTTAAGTACCCACGATAATAGAAATCATTATTCATATTTCTATCATAGAAAAATTATGATTACGGTTTTCATAAGTATCCGATGGAGCAGCGTTTCCTTTTCACTAAAGTCGAATGAATAGTCGAATTGTATTGATTTTTAATTACATCAGTTCTCTTCAGAACAAATAATATACATGAGTTATCTTTGTGGCAAGTAATAACGCTGTGGATGAAAATTTTAAGATTAAATTTTTTTGTAATATTCTTATTCTGTGTACTTGGTAATGGCTGGCTTTTATCCTAGAGCAAGAACCTTTCATTTTTATGCGTAATTTTCGAAGTGAAATTTACAATGAAGATCAGTGGCGCCACTAGCCTTTTGAAATGGGTGGGCGGATGCCGGCAAAAGAAAATAATTTGGGGGCGGGCGGTACAGCGATAGACGAAGTTAGCAAAAAAACAAAGTCCGATCGCCAGCGTAGAGATGTGGCGTGATGCCTCAAGTCAACGGCGGCGGCGCAGGGTAGGCCGCGACCGGCGCTTGGATTTGCAGGCTCCCGCCCACCCCAGCACCCCTCTAGCGCCGCCACTGATGAAGATGAATTATTGACGTCTTCATTACAATTTTGCATCGAACAATTTATGGCAGATTTTCCTAACACAAATATTTCATGTGATTTATTTTGATTACAAATGTTAAATTATGTTCTGAAAATATATTTTCAATTAAGATAAAAGCATCTTCTGTACAAATACTCGTATTTTTGCTGGCATAAAAGGCACCTACCATTTAAATTTGTTTTCTATATAATTAAAATCGCACGTTAACTTTCCCGTGCGACAATCTAGACCAGTAGAATTAGTAAAAAAAAGTCTGAAATTTATTGTAATTCGTTTCAGGATGCCACGCGGATTAAACGATAGTTTTATTGATTACGAACATGACCCTGAATTTGGTCCACTTTTTGACTGCCGGAACATTGTTTATTTAACGATTTATTGTTGAAAAATTCCAAAAAATCGACTTTTTTAAAGATAACTCAAAGACCTTTAACGATAGGTTTTTCAATTTGTAGATACTGTTAGAACTTTGGAAAACGGTTAATTTGAGAGGTGGTTCGTTTAAAACGCTTGAAAATTTGTTTAAATAATTGCAAAAAACCGCGAAAATTTTCGTAATTTACAAGTATTTTTCATTCTTTAACAGAAGCACTTTAGTACTTGAAATTTTGACGAAATATGTCTTTTATTACCCCAAAGTTACCCCTAAAATCTCATAAAAAAGTTTTAATTAGTTTAAGAGATATTCAATTTGTTTATTAAAAACATAAATAATGTAAAGTGCAAATTCACCCAGTTCCCGTTATCGTAGAGGGTTGATCCAGGCATCATTTTTTTCGTTTAGACTTAAACTTTATGCTTTCATTAATGGTGAATCAAATTTCCATTATTTTCAACTTCAAAATGGCGTTTGAAAAAGTGTCAGTTCTGTATGAATTCATAAATACAACTTAAATAATTTTCCATAGACATTCCACACCATTTATATGTACTTTTTTAACATATTTTTAGGACTTTTTAATTAGCGTATTTACTGTTTATAAATAAATAATAATAAGTATTTTTATCAATAAACCTAATCTTATTCATTTCATGCTACATGCAGTAATTTAATTAGTATAGCAATTAATATAAATATATCTTTGTTTTTTACATTAAACGTTATGTAATAACACTTTTACAGAATCTTGGTAGCTACATCCGAATTGTATTTCTTTAATTGCAATTTTAGACTCTTATCCTTGTAACATGCAATTTGTAATGTACCTGACGATGCCCATACTGTTATAGTAGTCTAGTTGGAAAATAAAGGTTATTCTATCCTATTATATCCTATTCTATCCTATTGTGACGTGCTTTTCTTCCAGGCTTCTTGTGCACTAGACGTCTGGAAGCGTCACTTTAGCGCCGGTCAATTTTTTTGGTTTATTTCCAGTCTGACTCGGGCGCCACCTTTACAATTTATTTACGTGGGGCAAAGGATCCCACACTAACCTCCTAACGCAGCCTGTTGCAGTAGGGCTGGGATAGCTACAGTAAAGAACGGTGATTCCAGAGGTCGTTAGGACAGATTAGACATTCACACACAGCAGTAAAACACGTGATTAAAAAAATGGCATTTTTATTCAAGAAAGTATATAAATAAACAAAATCAGGTACTTATAATAGAGTATAATACAAATTTACAAGAATTATGAATGTACCATGTATGAGCCCCAGGCAAGCAAAACTACGAACTCGAAAAGTATGCGACAGTGTATTTACGGATTAATCATTTACTAGGGAAGGAAGAAAAATGACCGAACGTGGCAAGTCGTGTGCGAATACCGGACACCGGAAGAAACTTTCAAATTAATAAAATCATCAAACAGTACTCAAGGTATAGGGCGTAGGAAAAGACCTGGCAAAATATAATTCTGGTTGCTAACTTAGGTCACAGTCAACACCTGGCTCGGAGCGGAGCTAGCAATATATCTGATATAAACCAGATGCGGGGTACGGACTTATGACTGTTCGTCGGCCATAGCGAGGAACGGTCAAAAGAAAAGACATAAGATTCGGAGCAGGGCTAGCAAGCACAGGGGCCTGTGTTGAACTAACGTAAGTCGCCGGATAATAAGTTATGAATTATATTTCACAAGTCCCTTGTAAACCCTATATTTGAGTTAAAATATAGTAACTTACTCCGGGATCCGGTTAATAATACTGATAGCCGAAGTGACAGCCGTTGGTACACTGCTCTTTCAATGCACGCGGTATAACAGGCAAAGTCTTTTATTGCAGAGAGATAATAAGTATTTTATAAAAACAAATACAGGTATACAGGAATCTCACCTAGACAGACAGACGGGACAGGTCTTAACACCGTAACCGTGGAATTGTATCTGGTGATTTTGGTCGCGGGTTCGCGACTTTTATACGATTCGCGGCGTTAGTGAGGTCGAGTGCAAAATTTACCTATGGAGAGCCTCTAACACATCGCTTCGCCTGCGAACATGCATGGTTTTTGTCTACATTTTTATATCTGAAAACGAATTCAACACTTTCTTATACATAGGTTTTATGGTTGAAAAATTATATTCAAATTTTATTTCTAAACACACAGCCCCACAGAAAAAAAGTGGTCTGTCCGGCGGACCAGACCAATATATCCGTATGTATTTGGTCCCGCTGAAACCGAATCCGAAGTCGGAATTGTCAGATCAGGGCGTTTTTCACCCCAACCCCAAAAAACACCCCCCCCAAAAAAATGCTTTGTCCGGCGGACCAAACCAATATATTCTTATGTATTTGGACCTGCTGAAACCGAATCCGTAGTCAGAATTGTCAGATTGGCTCGTTTTTCACCCCCCAACCCCAAAAAACACCCCCAAAACAAAAACAAAGTGGTCTGTCCGGAGGACTATACCAGTGTATCCTTATGTATTTTAACCTGCTGAATCCGGATTCGAAGTCAAAATTGATGGAATGGCTCGTTTTTCACCCCTAAACCCGAAAAACACCCCCCCCCCAATAAAATGGTTTGTCCAACGGACTAGACCAGTGTATTCTCATGTATTTCGGCCTGCTGAAACCGAATCCGATGACAGAATTGTCAGACTGGCTCGTTTTTCACCCCCAACCCCAAAAAACACCCCCCAAACAAAAACAAAGTGGTCTGTCCGGCGGACTATACCAGTGGATCCTTATGTAATTTGATCTGCTGAATCCGAATTCGAAGTCAGAATTGCCAGATTTGCTCGTATTTCACACCTAACCCTAAAAAATTGGTAAGGTAAGGTATTTGGTAAGGATACACTGGTATAGTCCGCCGGACAGACCACTTTGTTTTTGTTTTGGGGGTGTTTTTTGGGGTTGGGGGTGAAAAACGAGCCAGTCTGACAATTCTGACATCGGATTCAGTTTCAGCAGGTCCAAATACATAAGAATACACTAGACTGGTCCAACGGACAGAGCATTTTTTTTGGGGGTGTTTTTTGGAGTTGGGGGTGAAAAACGACCTGATCTGACAATTCCGACTTCGGATTCGGTTTCAGCGGGTCCAAATACATACGGATATATTGGTCTGGTCCGCCGGACAGACCACTTTTTTGTTGTGGGGCTGTGACATTAATGTTTGTCTAGTAAACTATACAGAATAAAATTTTCAAGTTAACAAAATTATTCGAAATAAACTTTTTAATATAGCCAGCCCCAATTAAATTGGAAAATATTAGAACTAAAATAAAATGGTTAATATAGACGGGCCAAATTGAATTGAGAATGATAAAATACAGTAGCAGACGGCTTATTTTGCTATCAGTAAAATATCTAACGCGGGCAAGGTAAAAACAGATTGAAAATTACTATCACCTTAGTCCAGTCGAATTAGACATCATAAAGAATTTTGCGTACTGCGGAGTTTTTTTTGTGGAAGTTGTTTAAGAGGGTATAATAAGCAAGTACAGAAAACTACACCTTGCTACACCATGTGCGTCCCCTATTTTTAGGTGTTGAAACTTTGAAATTTTACTTATGTGTCCATATTTGTTTCCCTATTGTCCGTAGGGCTCTTTACCAAGTTACATTTTTTGAAGATTCATCCCTCCTCTACATAATATATATATTACACATTTGCCGTAGGACAAACGGTTTTGGCTGTACGAGGCCGGAAAGGTCACGCTGGTCGAATTTGGGGGACTTCTGTACAGGACAAACGGCTATTATTTCCAATCTACAATATTTCCAATCTACATTATTGTTGCATTAAAAAAACCAAAACCAGTATAATTCTGGTAAATGTTTTTGTTTATCCTAAAAGTCCAATTCATTGCGCATAGAAAATGTGTTTTTGTATTTAAGTAGGATCAACACTTATTGTGTAATAACGATTTATGTCATGTGTTCTCCAGTCTCCTTTTTCACATTTTTTTTTGCAGCCTTATGGTTCTTAGTAGAGCAGAAAGCATTATACACGTGGACAGAGCACATAATAGGGTGTTAAAATGTGTCTCTTGTTCAAATGCGATAGGACGTACCGTTTTCGAGTAAAACGCACTTGTTTGGTTATGTTTGCTTTGAGTTTTCATTGTGTTCTGAATTATGATCTGATAAATAAATTCTACATTTTGGTGTTTTCTTTCTTAGGAGTTTGTTTTTTTAAATCATTTTCCGATGAAATGGATATATAAGAGCTGTTTCTCGAGGAAGGTAAAATTACTGTGGATTTTGTTATAGACACAAAATAAGTTGCAATGATGATTCGAGACAAGCGTGAACCTTCAAATAGGGGAGTGAGAACCTCCTATTCCGTCCGAGTCCCTTCATTTTTTCATTAGCAATGTTCCTCATAAACAGAAAAAGCAAGAAGCGACCCATATCTTTATTTTTTCGTAGTCAGCAGTGAGTCAGTCGATGAAAAGTGTGATCTGAAATAATTTTTTGCAAAGAAGTGCGTTTTACTCGAAAACGGTACGTCCTATCGCATTTTAACAAGAGATCCATTTTAACACCCTAATATGTGCCCTGTTCAGATATACATTGCTTTCTGCCCCACCATGAACCATAAGGCCGCAAAAAAAAATGTGAAAAAGGAGACTGGAGAACACAAGACATAAATCGTTATTACACAAGTGTTGATCCTATTTAAATACAAAAACACATTTTCTAGGCGCAATGAATTGGACTTTTAGAATAAACAAAAACACTTACCAGAATTATACTGGTTTTGGTTTTTTTAATGCAACAATACCAAAATAGCCATTTTTGGCATATTTTGCTGTCTAGCTACTAAACCAATGAATGTATTAAAATGAAACCAACGTAAATTTTCTTATATTAGGGTCGTACATACATGAAAAAAAAATGAGCGAAAAAAAGTAGGTTCACCTTTTTTTTTTAAAAAGAGGTTTTCAAAATTTCAACATCCCGTATCATGAAAACCGTGCAGTATTCGATGAAAGTTTTTTCACAAATCATCCTCCTTAAGGGCATTAGTATGTGTAGTATTGTAGATTGGAAATAATAGCCGTTTGTCCTGTGCAGATGACCCCCAAATTCGGACAGCGCGACCTTTTCGGCCTCGTACAGCCAAAACCGTTTGTCCTACGGCAAATGTGTAATATATATATATTATGTAGAGGAGGGATGAATCTTCAAAAAGTGTAACTTGGTAAAGAGCTCTACGGGCAATAGGGAAACAAATATGGACACATATGTAAAATTTCAAAGTTTCAACCCCTAAAAATAGGGGACGCACATGGTGTAGCAGGGTGTAGTTTTCTGTGCTTGCTTATTATGCCCTCTTAAACAACTTCCACAAAAAAAAGTCCGCAGTACGCAAATTTTTTTATGATGTCTAATTCGACTGGAGTACTTATGAGAAATGCACAACGAAGTCTGTATTTGAAAAAAACTAAAATTATGTAAAAATTAAAACAGGAAATCGCTTCGTTACACCATTCTATTCTATTCTATTCTATTCTATTCTATTCTATTCTACTCTACTCTACTCTACTCTACTCTACTCTACTCTACTCTACTCTACTCTACTCTACTCTACTCTACTCTACTCTACTCTACTCTACTCTACTCTACTCTACTCTACTCTACTCTACTCTACTCTACTCTACTCTACTCTACTCTACTCTACTCTACTCTACTCTACTCTACTCTACTCTACTCTACTCTACTCTACTCTACTCTACTCTACTCTACTCTACTCTACTCTACTCTACTCTACTCTACTCTACTCTACTCTACTCTACTCTACTCTACTCTACTCTACTCTACTCTACTCTACTCTACTCTACTCTACTCTACTCTACTCTACTCTACTCTACTCTACTCTACTCTACTCTACTCTACTCTACTCTACTCTACTCTACTCTACTCTACTCTACTCTACTCTACTCTACTCTACTCTACTCTACTCTACTCTACTCTACTCTACTCTACTCTACTCTACTCTACTCTACTCTACTCTACCCTACCCTACCCTACCCTACCCTACCCTACCCTACCCTACCCTACTCTACTCTACTCTACTCTACTCTACTCTACTCTACTCTACTCTACTCTACTCTACTCTACTCTACTCTATTCTATCCTATTCTATCTCATTCTATCCTATTATATCCTATTATATCCTATTAGGTCCTATTCTATTCTATTCTATTGAAAAACCGCTATCCTAGCCCATGTTCAAAGATAAATATTTCGGTAGAGGTGTATGGTGTTATTTTTGCCTAAAATTTATGTTCCCCAGAGATTGCTCACATGCTCTGTAACACCCTGTATATGGACCTAATTTAAAGAATGGTGAGTTTAAATCTGACGTTTCAGGTAAATAGCGAGTAAAAAAATGAGCCCCAATAGGTGACCAATTAGGGGAACTGTCTTTCATTCAGCACCGTATCGTTTGTTTGTCTTTATTTCATTAAAATTATGAATTTCAACACGTCGCGTCGCGTCAGCGTCGGGTCTATTGAAATTATGTTATTAGTGTCCAATGTATGCGTATACATTTCCGGGTTTACTGTACGTGAAATTTGCATATTGTTTACTGACGTCCGAGTGTAGTTTGGGAAGTATTAATATAGTTTTGTAACTTCGGTCTACATTACAAATAAAGGACTAAGTGTTTTAATGCATAACGTTTCATGTCATTAAAAAAATGGTGGTGGGAAAAAAAACTTATATAATATGCAGTCTAAAGCCCATAGTTTTGGAGAAAAAAAAAATAAACAAAAATTTCGAAAATTTTTGAAAATATTGTTTGAGAACTGCTGGAATATTGGGATAGGCTTTATATCATCGTCTGGTTGTGCATGATACTCTGGCATTTGTGCAGATAGGTATTAATGTCGGCGTCTTTGGCGGTGCGGTAAAATCAAAGACAAGTGCTTAGTAGATCCGAAGGGAACTATAGCCTCCCTTGTGATATTCTCAAGCAATATTTTAGTTCATGCCGTTGCTTGGTTAAATATGTACACACCGTTTACCCGTTCGTTGTTTTTGCATGTTGCTTTGTTCTTTTTGAATTTTGAGCTACTGTATCTAATTTTAAACTGACATAATATTTGTTGAATAATATTGTTGACATGTAAACTAAATCCAGATTTTACTAAATAAATAAATAAATAATATGATCGTAGGTAAAGTATAGTACATAATTCGAGTTGTAAAGCAATTACGCACTCATGGAAATACGCACTCGCCGCTACGCGGCATCGTGCGTAACTTTTCCATTCGTGCGTAATATGCTTCTTACAACACTCATTACGTAATATACTATTATTTTATTGACTTACAGTTCAAGTCGTTAAATATTTGGTTATGTGATCCAATTGACACTTTAGAACAATTGCAGGAACGTATTTTAATGTGCATAGAAACAACCATAAAAAATGATCCTATTTTACCAAATCTATTCAATGGAGTGCGTATGTCCTTAGTTCGAGGTGCCGAAATGTATATTGATGCAGATGGAGGTCATTTCGAACGATTTATGGAAATCAACAATAATTTATTGGTAAGTTCTAGATTTCTCGAACAGATCTGTCCACCGCACTGTCACATTGCTGTCATTTTCAAATAAAAGTCACTGCTGGGTTAAGTATTTAAAACTTTTTTATTATAAGCAAATTTTGTGGTTCTGTGACAAATTTAAAAAAATTGTTCTGTTATTGGGTGTTACCTGTTGGGCAATAAAGGAGACTCGATTTTTAGTTGTCGATATCTAATTGGAGAAAATCATGTGCGCAATTCGTTAAAAAAATAAGATTTTTTCCTAACTTAAAATACACATAACTATTTTCTGTTATAGTATCTCGGACGTCTAACTGTAAATGTTCGTTTTCCAATTTCTCGAAATAATTACGCATTTTTTAAGCTTTTAACACAGAACAATTATTTGTTACAAATGTTAATATATCACATCTAAATTTTGTAAATTATAAACAACAATAAAATCTCCAATAATTTTGTTCCAAATTAAAAAACACATGTAAAAAAGTCCTCTATTTAAATCCCTGCGGCCATCCTGTGCTTGCGGTTGTGTAGAAAGAGATAACGAATTATTTACATTTTTATAATTGGTCTAAAAAGTTTGTTCAAGCGGTCACATCAAAGTGCCGCGTTTCTTGCTTTGAGACCGCGAGGCGGTGAGATACAAGTCGGTAATCGTTTACTTTTTCATGACTTTTTAAAAGTAAGTAAGAAAAAATCTACGTATTTGTGTGAGGAACAAAGGAAAATTCTCTATCCAAAATTGCTCCAAGGCGTGGAATAAGCATAACTTCCACAATATCATTTGTAAATGGGTTAAATAGTAAGGGCCCGATGAGTGATCCTTGCGGAACACCAGATGTTGCTGTTTTCTGCCTAGAGGATAAGATTGAAAAATATCATCAGGAAATGAGAGGAACTACTATGACTATTCTGCCCTGCTAAGGAAGAAGGTAACTGACATTTCATTGCTTTTGAGATAATCGCATTTTTCGATTATTTATAATGCCATCCACAATTTCAATAGCAAATTCATGATTTTCTGAATGGGATCTTTTTTTCTATCAGAACGATTTTTATTGTTTAAGTTTCTTTTTGAAATATAAAAATTTTTCAAAAAAATGCAGATACGACATTTTTTAAGAAAAAAATTGTGAAAATACAATAAATAAAAGTCGTAAGAGAATTAAAAATGTATATTTCTGAAAAGTATTACAACAAAAATTGCTCTGATTAAGTTAAAAGAATTTATTAAAAAGTCAGTCGTTATGGAGTTTATTCCTCAAGGTCATCGCGAATACTTTCCTCCTGATCGCCATTAGCAACTGGGGAATTTTCCCAGATCTGTTAAAGTCAGTTTTTAAGTAAGCAAGCGGGATATAACCATTGCTATCATAACAATCTGACAAATTTTCTGGCACGTAATCCTTGTCTGGTACTGAATTATCACTATCAACCAGCATATTTACCATTCCAACATTAGACTCCATTCCTTTATTCAGATGAACTAAACATGACGAAGTGAAAATATTTTCAATATCATAAAATACACTTTTTTCAGGAACACACTGAATCGTCAGATGTTAACAATCTCACATAACTTCAAATTGGTAATCGTAAATGAACATTTTTATTTTGTACTGCCAAGTTAATTTGTCATATCTAGCAGAGCCACCGTATAGACAGACATTTATGCTTGGTAATATCAGATGGGACAAATTCGCTTAGTAAAATCGTAGATATGACTAATTTAAAATTGAATTTGTATCGTTTATTATGAAGATACCGCCTCGAAAACATACCAGAAGTTGCTTGGGTGCTGTAGTTACGACAAATGGCAATAACTCAATTTTCATGAAAACTGACGACCTTCTTGCTTAGCACTGCAGTATTATTATACATTTTTATCCCGTTGAACTAAGCCTACTTGATTAAATTAAGTAATGAGACAGTTTCCTATGTTTATTTCACTGGACACTTCAAAATCAGACGGCTTTTTAAACTTTCAATTGACCAAATACAATTTCCGGAGAAATTCTTCTGGACATAGGTTATACCAAGCTCCTTGACTATCACTGATCAATACAAAACTAATTTCTTTCAGCTTCTATTTATTGGTTAGTAAAATCTCAATAAATTTCACCTGCTTTCATCCTTCGCTATTTTGTTTCTTATTATTCCAGACATGTTCTACCAGTCTGGACATATCGATCTGGTAGTAATTCTTAAATTTGTTTTTATGCACCCTTCATCAAGTGCCGGATTTACAAATCTCTGTTACAACAATTAGAGAAGAGATTGGCTGCGGGGTTTCTATTTCACTAATTACCTCTACTGAAGTATCGATTTTTTAGTGCTTTGACTCAGAGAACTTTGTTATTTTGGAGCCATTTAAGAAACAATAGTATAGAATCTGTATTTACAAGTTACTCAGAATCCAATTCACAAATAAAAACGAGCGATTTAAAACATTATTTGAGACTGCTGTTTAGGTGTTAGTCTTTTTATTGGCAAAGTTTTTGAATGGACCACCAGTTGTCGCCGATTTGGTTATAATAGAAAATATTTATATTATTGCCTATATGAGAGGGAAATTTGTGAAATATTGAATAATGCAAAAAAATATGCAGAAAAATATATAGGACTCGAAATCGATAGTGGCCACTTGAACATTTTGGAAGGAGGTGAAAACTTACTCTTAACGCCTAGGCAGTCCGTTATTATTTAACTTATAGTTATTTTTTGAAATATTGTCCAACTTTTTTCTCTTCGATTTAAATCTATAAAAAAATGTGAATACGTCTTGTGCAATTCTTCTACTAACCTAACCAATATTTAAAAGATAATATTATTTTCTTTAAATAATTTATTTAACCTCAGTCCATTTCAGCATTAAGGCCAATCGCCAGGAGAGGAGCTACCCCCAACCTGAACATTTTGCTGAACCTCTTCTCATGAGTGAAGTAGGGATTTTTTAGTCAAGGGCCGATTACTTTACATCCCCTCTGAAGGATGATATATCCACTAAGCAATCCTCACATAATATTGCATAACTTCAGCGTATACGCTTATATACAAATCATTAGAAGGTGGGGCAAGATCGCCGCATTTAAAGTTCACCCTCCCAAGTACTAACCGCGACTAACGTTGCTTAATTTTTTGTATCAAGGTACGAGTATAGTTAAAACGAATCTGTGCTCTCCCCGATGTCATTAATTAACTGTCAAAATTAGATTATTGCTCTTATATATTCTCTTCGGCTTGCAGATCCCGACTTAGAGTCTTAGACTCCATGAGCTTCAGATTAGCAAGTGGTGCATTCAGAACTAGCCCAATGGAGTCAGTATACGTAGTAGCGGGATTTCCACCGCTGAAATTTAGAAGAGACCGCCTGCTACTAAATTATTTTACAAAATATAGGCTCTGCCAAATCATCCTCTCCATTCCATAATTCTCGATACAGAATTAGATGACATCTATGAGACAAAACCATTGAGGATTCGTGCTAAGAACGTATTATAAACATTGGACTTTGAACTTCCCGAAGTCTTACGTCTGAGCAATTGTGAGATAGCGCTGTGGGAGCGAACACCACCTTCAATGAGAATAGATTTACCATTTTCAAACATCCGCCATAGTGATGAAGTAAATTTGGACAAGCTTCCACCATTTCATACATTGATAATGGGATCTGCACGATGAAGTCGGAAATATGCTTATTTAGTATAGGATGAAAGTATTTTGTGGGTACGCAAGCCTTTTCCTCAGAAGCATCAAGTCCTCCCAAAGAAGATGTTCCTCGAGATTTTTAGTAGAGAGTAGTCCTTTGGATACAGAGGGTAATGAGTAAACTTTTGACTCAAGGGTTTTGACCTGGGCTGCTTTTCTTTGTGTAAATCCACCATCTTAGATCCGAGAAATATTTAAAAGAGGATGAGGTTTTAAATACAAATGACAAATATATTTTCCAAACTTCGGTAAATATTTTCAGAAATAATTTATCTCTCCTCTAGCGATTTCAGAACTTACATACGTCGAAATATGTATTTTTAAAGCTAGTCCAGAATGATATTCTTCTGAATTAGTCCAATAATTATAAAAATTTCCATCACAAAAAATGTTATCTGAGATTTTCCTTTAGTAACTGTTAGTGGAGGGGTTATACATTACAAAACCACAAAAATCCGTTCTGGGGGTGCCGCGCAAAGCCCTCAAAAAACCACCCCTTCGGTGAAAAAAGCCTTATTTTACTGATAACTCGTTAACCGTTGAAGATATAAAAAAATTGCTCATCATAAAAAAGAAAGCTTGACTGATTTCCTAAAAAAAAGTCCTATTTTGTTGTATATGGCATGGTTTTCGAGAAAATCGATATTGGAAAAAAATCCAAAATTTGTATTTTTAATGCGCACGAATTTTCGTTTATTTGAAATTTTTTGCGCGCGGCCTATAGAAAAAATTGAATTGCTCGAAAACCATACAAGCTAGGAAGAAAAATCAAAATGAGTTTTAAAGGGGATATAAAATACTCTCTTGTGTTGCCATTTTTGATGGCTATTGATATTTATTTATATAAAAATAAAAATATAATATAGTTATTTCTTCATTTTTTTGCGTCTCTAACTATTCACAGGCGCATAAAAAATAACTGACTTTAATATAAGTTATAAATGCATTATCTTTTAGTTCAAGGTAGTACTTTAATGCAGAAAAGTTAGGAATAAAAACATTTACAAATTGACCAGCATGCTGAAGTTGGCCAAATTTTGGCCAATTTCTTATTGATTCCTAAAAATAAACAAACGTCCAAACATCTTGGAAATTTAGCTCAAAAAATTGTTTTTGAGTTTATATATCATATAATTATTGTTTCTAATCATTTAATAGTTAAAAAATTCCATAAAAAAATATCAAAAAAAAATTGAATATGCAGCCCTGTTTGAATATTTTTTTTAAATTAATCTAGCGTCCTTGTATTTCAATATTTTTGAATGTACCCGGTCTAAAAATAAAAGTAAGACTTCATATTAATTGATCAAACCATTTAAAATTATACTATATTTCTCAGGAAATAAAAATGCTACTGTAAAATACATTTTTTTAAAATTTGTAAATAAACTCAGACCAAAACTCATTACTAAAGTGTTTCATTTTGTTACTTTTGACATAATCTCAAAATTAGTAAAAATATAGTGACTTTTATAATTTTTTATGATATAAAGTTATTAAATCTTTAATTTGCTTCTTTTTCTATAACAACTGGCAAAGATCTACTTAAAACAATTTGAAAAAAAAAATTTACTTACACAATCTCCAAATTACAAAACATATAGGGACATTTATTATTTTTTATGGTTACAAAATAAAGTTATTAAATGAATGTATTTCATATCTTATTCTATTTTTTATAATATGTTAACAATTGGCAAATATATATTCAAAAAACTCGGGAAAAAATCAATTTTTACTAACACGTCCTTAAAAACCCTAGAAATCTAGTTACTTTTATAATTTTCTATGGTGAAAAATTGAAGGTTATAAAAATATCTTTCATTTACTTACTTATTTTCTTAGAGTTAGATATGTCGACAATTGGCGAAGATATTAATGATGCATTACATAAATGCATTTTCTAAAAATTCAATATTTCTTCACTGAAAAAAAAAAAAATGGTTTGATTCAAGAATATATTGGTTTATATATACGCAAATAAATATATTCTTCATATAAAACAAGTACATTTATTTCAAGAATAATTAATTTACTACCAGCTTTTGATTACTTGCCACAAATGTATTTGTTTTATATGAAGAATACATTTATTTGCGTATATATAAACCAATATATGCTTGAATCAAACCATTTTTTTTCAGTGTTATATTTTCAATATCGATTTTCTCGAAAACTATGGCATATACAAAAAAATTACAGAAGGACTTTTGTTTAGGAAATTAGCCAAGCAATTTTTTTATATCTCCGACGGTTAACGAGTTATCAGCAAAATAAGGCTTTTTTCACCGAATGGTTGTTTTTTTTTGCGTCCGAATCCCAGAACGGATTTTTGTGGTTTTGTGATGTATAACCCTTCCACTAACAGTTTCTGAAGGAAAATCTCAGATAACATTTTTTTGCGAGCTTCTGGTGTATTTTTTACTTTAGTGACTGGACTAAATGAGCGGATAATGTCAGTAACCGAGATTGCGTGAAGTGTAGCTGCTTACTGTGGAAAACTATCACATATATTTTTTATATAAATGTTGCGCTTGTTGTGCCCCGTTGTGCCATGAAAAGTAGTTTTGGAGTACATAGGTGACGTGATAGTCCGGTGATATTAGGAAAATATTTCGGAAAGTTTTGGGACTAGCCAAAAATTGGTCTACCTCCTACAGAATTTTCTCAGGAATTCGAAAAAAAATAGTGTCAACCACTCAAGACGGCGCACAGTGGAAAAAAAAGCTTTTTTTGGACAGAAATCTGCCTACAAGTCAAATCTTAATCAATTTTGATCTACCTTGGCTTAAAATGTAGGTTATTGGCTACACTTTCAGAATATTCTGCCTAAATTGCAAACCCCGATTTCCTAATCTCAAAAAATGTATCAAATCTTGATCGATTTTGACAATCCTGGGCTTAAAATGCAGGTTATTAGCTACCCTTTCAGTGTATACTGCTTAAATTGTGAACCCCGATTTCCTAACCTCAAAAAATGTATGAAATATGAGAGTAATCACTTTTTTCTATTTCTGCAAGTCAAATCTTGATCAATTTTGACAATCCTGGGCTTAAAATGCAGGTTATTAGCTACCCTTTCAGCGTATACTGCCTAAATTATGAACCCCAGGATTGTCAAAATTGATCAAGATTTGACTTGTAGAAATAGAATAAAGTGATTAGGTACTCTCATATTTGATACATTTTTTGAGGTTAGGAAATCTGGGTTTGCAATTTAGGCAGTATACTCTTAAAGTGTAGCCAATAACCTACATTTTAAGCCAAGGTAGATCGAAATTGATTAAGATTTGACTGGTAGGCAGATTTTTGTCCAAAAAAGGTTTTTTTTTCACTGTGCGGCGGCTTTAATTGTTATTTAACTTTTTGTACACAAAATGAATTTTGCAATTTAGTTTTTGCTTATATCTTCGGTTCTAAAGGTCGTAGAAAAACTTTCAACCCGTTCGTCATGAGCTCTTCTATAAGGTAGGTATCCGCAAAGAACGAATCTTTGACTGTTAATAACATTTTATGGCAATAAACTGAAAAAATTGAATTTTTCGATCTTCGAATTTTGAAGTACCGTAGAAACAAATACAAAATCTGTATGTTAACGATATTATGATAAATAGTACATATTTTTACTAAAGCCGTTTTGAGTGGTCAACACTATTTTTTTCGAATTCCTGAAGAAATTCTGTAGGGTAGACTAATTTTTGCATTTTAAATGACCAAGAAAAGTCGTAAAGCTACTATCAAAAAGTAACGAAAAATAAAGTCTTCGATACCCCACTTTTGTTGCTATTATCGTTAATAACTTTTAATCCGACAAAAACATACCTTACAATAAGTATGACAGTCTAAAACAATTCCATTTTTCATGACTTCAGCGTGAGAAGATCAATGTCAGACGTAAATAGATGCCCTAACACTTTTATATTAAATATGCAAAACCCTCAAAATGCTCCTTGTGCTAATGTCTACAATATTTCTATTTATTTTATATTAGAACCGACATGTGAATCTCTGAGTTCTATATCAAAAGTGCATAAAAATATATTAAGAGTTATCAAATCGATAAGTTCAGACTTGTGGAACATGTCTGGAATAAGAGATGGGATAGCGCGCACTGAACAGGTAAAATGTATCGAGGAAGAACCGAACAATAAACCACAGGCTGGAAGAAATTAGTTTCATATTGTTCAATAGGGCCGACTGGATATTATACATATGAAGTTGATAAATTTTAAATCTAAATGATCATCAAATTAATTAGCTTGTATATATATATATTTTTTTTTATCGTCTTATTTATTTTAATGTACTGGCGGAGTTTAGCCGATGGCTATTTTACCACTCAACCAAGACACATACACATACACACACACACACACATAGACATCACAATACCCATTCCTTGCGACATTGCCATCTGCCGCAGCTGAGATTCGAACTCAGGAGAGGAGAGCGACTAGACCGTGTTGTCTCTCACACAACCGCAGTCTAGCCCACTGCTACCATCTCGGCAACACGTGAAAAACGCCACTACACATCCATACGCTAGCCAGGATTTGAAACCGACACCCCGTCACAAGCCTAACACCTTAAGCACTGCGCCACCGAGCCATTTCAAATGTCTTGAATGGGGAAGAACTTATTTCATTTTATTATTATTCCCAAATAAGAAAACGAAGAGTATAATGCATTTGATTGGTACGTCTTTAAAATGGTAAACGATAACTCAAGAAAAAAAATCAAATTGTTTTGGGATTTGGGCTATAAATTATTGTTAGCTAGACGAAGAACTCCATTGTTTTTGAAAAAATCTTTCAGAAAATAAAAAAATTATGAAACATTTAAAAATGTATATCCATGAAGATTATTTTAACCTTGAGAGTATTCTACTGTCAAAAGAAGTAGATATTCAAATGTTTTAAAAATAAATTTGAACGGAAAATTCAATTCAATTTCAGTTTTGTACTAGTCCTGTCAATGAATAGTTTCTAGAGGGAAATGCCAAGACCACAATTTTTGACTTGAAGGCTGTGTTTGGACTATTTACGAGGTAAACATACCAAAAGTCCCCGAATATAGGAGGTGCGGGGGGTGCAGGGGGTGCAGGGGGTGCAGGAGGCACGAAGAAAGTCCTGGTTTTTGGTTTTTTGCTCATATCTCGAAAACGGTTAGCCATAGTCAAAAAGGGCTATATGCAAAATTAAAGCTGACTAAATTTTCTACAATAATGTTTCTATTAATTTTTGACGTATCTGTTATGGTTCAGTAATGGATTATATATCTTTTAACTGTATTCTAACTTTATCATAAATTTATTATAAATTGAAAAAAAATAATCATCGTGGAAAAAAAATTATTGAACAGATATCCGCTTCATAGCAGACTGAACTCAAATATTGAATAAAAAATGATTTTGCGTCTGTAAGTGTGTGTGTGTGTGTATATGTATGTGTGCGTGTATATGTATGTGTGCGTGTATACCGTTTCTTGTAAATACGATAACTTCTGTTAGACTTAAAATATTTAATTACAATTTGGAACATATGTAAAACAGCATAGTACAATAATTCCTATTGAAGTTGGGTCATATCTGTAATACGTGGTCATAACCAGAGGCCTACAAACTCTCACTCTTCCGTAAAATAGGTTTTATTTTAGTTTCAGAGCAAAATGCGTTTTTTTGATTAAGCATACAAAAATATGAAGATGTATAAGATTTATAAACCGCAATATACCGGGTGTATGTTAGGTTCAAAGCAACTTAATTTAAATTAAATGATATATCAATGTTATCCTAAAATTTGGAACATTGTATTTTTAATAAGATTATTATGTTGTGAGAGTTTGTAGGCCTCTGGTTATCACTATGTATTACAGGTATGGCCCAATTTCAATTGGGATTATTGTACCATGCTGTTTTACATATGTTCCAAATTGTAATTAAATATTTTAAGTCTAACAGAAGTTATCATATGTACAACAATTTTTTTTCCACGATTATTATTAATTTTTTTTTTCAATTTATAATAAATTTATAATAAAGTTGGAATAAAGTTAAGATATACAATCCATTATTGAACCATAATAGATACGACAAAAATTAATAGAAACATTATTGTAGATTAGTCAGTTTTAATTTTGCATATAGGCTGTTTTCGAGATATGAGCGAAAAACGAAAAACCGGGACCTTCTTCGTGCCCCCTGCACCCCCTGCACCTCCTATGCTCGGGGACTTTTCGTATGTTTACCTCCTGAATAGTCCAATCACAGCTCTCAAGTCAAAATTTGTGATCTCTGCATTTCCCTTATTGAACGACTGAACGTTCATTCTCAGGGCTATAGGTATATCAATATAATATAAAAATCTTCTTATCTAAATTAAATCTGAAACATTAAAATTTTAACTGACATAAAAATAAAACAAAAAATATCTGCATCCGCATAGGTACAAAATTATATTTTGATTTACTAATTGAGGTCAAGCAATTTAGCACGATTCTTGGCGTAGTTTGGATCGGTTTCCAGCATTGTTAAAATTTTGACGATACTAAAGGCAAGACTTGTATCGGCCTTTATTTTTAAACTTTGCAGTTAAATATCAACTGTCGTATAGAAACTTAAAAATTGTCAATTTTTTTACTTATGTATATTTGGTCGCTCTTTACAATGGCGCCGTTTAATTTCTTAAATGTTTCGATGCAAAAATATAAAAAAAGCAAATTTAGAGACTTCCACCGCCTTTATGGATGAAAGATATGGTCGATTGATTTGTAAAAAATACTACTTGTAATATTGGACAGCGAGTAATTCGAACATTTTTTAAAAATTATTGCTTCATCAAAAATTCAACTCATAACAAATATATTTTTCAAAAATGGCTTTCCAACACTTGATAGTGCTTAAAAATACAAAATCGGGCATTTCATTTATAAAATATTAATAATACAAAAAAAGGTCTTGTCTAAGGTTCTCATATAATTTTTCTGAAATATTTTGAGGCGCTGAAGCCAATTTTGGACAAAAATTTTCTGTAGTGTCAGTTTTTATCTACTATCTCTTAAAAAGGGCAAAAAAAGGTTTTGTTTGTCCTAAGATTCTGATCTAACTTTTCTGAAATATTTTGATGCGCTGAAGTCTATTTTGGGCAAAAAAAAAATTATATCGTGTCAGTTTCTCTCTGCCACCCCTAGGAGATAAGAGGGGCCGGTAGAGGGAAACTAACAGAATATTTTTTGTCAAAAACTTGCTTCAGTGCGTAAAAATACTTCAAAAAAGTTAAATTAGAACCTTAGGGCAAGACCATTTTAGAAGAAAAGTTAAATAAAAATCTTCTGACAAGACTTCTTTTGTAGACCTGAGTAATTAATACTAAGAAATGAAAAATTGCTGGTTTTCCGTAATTTCGCATGCTCTTCCTGGTGGTACTATTAAAAAATGTAATTCTTCCTTCTTGGAAATTTCACTCAATTTTATTTGTTCATTTTGATGAATTCAATAACAGCAACACGTGCTCAGAACAGGGATATTGCTACACGAGTGCATATATGATTTTCTGTGTTTTACTATCATGATATGCATGTGATAATTAAATTATTATTTAATTAAAGGCAAGCTGATGAATATTCATATTTATCGAAAACACAACATTTTAGGAAAAACAGCTTCAATGGCGATAGTGCTTCATGGTCCAATAACCCGCACTAAAATCCATATGTAATATTGGATTTGCTATTAGCCCCATTAGACATTTAAATACAACGTGGGTCCGTAGGCGATAAGCATTTTAATCGTATGGAATGAAACCGTGTGGGATTTATCAGGTGGATACTTAGATGCCTGAAAATTTCGACTAGAAAGAGCTGTTGCGCGATAATCAATTCAAGGCACACGGGAACGGATAATCTCAACATTCAAATTCTTTTAATAGAGCTTTTAAATGATAATCTTATTGTGGCGCTTGATACATACATCTCTGATTGAAAATAATTGAAAAGCTCTCAATAGTATACCAAAATTTTATTACAATAGACAATATACAAATTGATGCCATCTTAATTTCAGCAAGCGAGGATGAGTTCATACACCTCCTTCAAGCAACAAGCTCTGATTACGGTTTAAACAGTACAGTAAATCGAACATTATGTTTGCAAATGAGACCCACCCAAGCACGTTAAGGATAGATGACTGTGAGGTAGTAAACAATAAGGTATACTTAAGAGCCCTCATGAATAACACCGGTAATTGCGAATATTGAGATTCGACGAAGAATACAGGTGCCACAGTGGGTAAGAAATGCGAAAAAGTGACGAAAAGTCGATATTTATGAAAGTACAAACATTTATTTCAAACTCATATTTCAAGTACTACTTAAAAAAGATAACTAATGCATTCTGTCCTAGAAGCCCAACCTCAATAAGTCAAATTTCTACAGCCCTTCACATAGGACTATCTCATTGAAAAAGAAATATATAACGAAATAACTACAGCACGACTGAAGAAAATCAATTTCAAATTCTGTAGTTCCGTATACTCAAGACTTCAAGTGGTTTCCAATTAGAGCGGGGCGAATACTTCACTACGAGTACCTTTAAAAAATACTCATAATTACTTGAGTACGAGTACTTATTTTAGAGGTACTCAAAAAAATTAGTACTTTTGCAAAACACTTGTCGAAAAATGAGTAACTAGTACGAGTACTTTATAAAGTACTAATTAGGGATACCAAATTAGGAGTACCAGTAATATGAATGCTCAATTTATGGTACATTAAGTAATAAAAAAATCACACCTTACACCTGTCATCTTTATATTGTATCTGAAGCAGGACTGTCTGACTGATTGCACTGCACTGTATGGCAAACAATATTGAAACACAAAACAAGCTAAGACTTGTTTGTGTCGCGTGTCGGTACTCGTACTCGGTACTCGTACTCGGTACTCGTATTCGGTACTCGTACTCGGTACTCGTACTCGGTACTCGTACTCGGTACTCGTACTCGGTACTCGGTACTCGTCACTTATGAGCATCAGAAGTACTGAGTACTCAATAATGTAAAGGACCCGAAATTTTCGAGTACCGAATACCGTTAAAATGAAAGTGCTCATGAATACCTGGTACTGAGTACTTTGAGTACTCAGTACAATTATGAGTACAATTTACTGTTACCAATTATATTCCGAGATTTTTAGAAAAAATAAAACCTGGTTAAGCAAGCCTTTTATTTTGGATGACGATGATGCCAGCGAAGAACCACAGATAGTAGTCCAAGAACTAAGCGAAGAAAAGCTGATCAGCTTCCTGCAAGTTATGAACTCGAAGAATTTACTTCGGCTGTAAGTAGATGCTTGAAGCATGGAATAAAAGCTCATGCAGCTAACTTTAATGCAGAGGCAATATTGACGACTCGACGACTCCCACTAAAGCCAGCAAAATACGGGAAGTTGAGCATAAGAGTAAAAAATCACAAAGTGATAAACCGTTGACATCTGATGAAGCTCTTTCAATCATAGTAGAAGCCAAGGAGACAAAACATCGATATTTAATTCATAGGTGAACTGGAAAGGCCTAGTTTGCAAATATATATATCTTGTCACAAAATTCGAGAGGGCAAGTGTCGCTGTTAGCCTAGAAAGGGGGGACAAATTGTAACAGAGACTTCAGCAGAAGTTCTACTTCAGGAACTTCTTGACCATACGTCAAACCATATAGTTGATTCACAGGAACCAGTTATACCTACCCTATCTGGGGTAGTAGTTTAGTATTAGTTATAAAATGGGGTTGAGATTGAAGTAGCTGAGCTGAGCTGAGCAAAAACAGATGATTTCCGAGTTTGGTCTAAGCGATGGTGATTAATTTTTGACATTCCTGGCCCCGTGCAATCATATTCAGAAAACGAGGAAAATGAAAAAATAAGAGTATGGCAAAATCCACGATCCTCTTCAGCTAGCTTCTGTCGACCAATCAGATTTCAGTTCCATAAAGAGTCAACTGATTTGAACTGAAAAAAAATTACGTAGAAAATCAAATTCAGCAACTTGTTCCCACAAAATGCAAAGTACAGAATAAAGAATTTTCTGTGTCGTATATTTGTGCAATGATAGTGCTGAATAGCAAAGTTTGCAAAACGATCGGAAACGTCCTCAGCACCGACATGTTGTAAGGCACCCCCACAGAGATGAACAATATAGAAAGAGTTCTTGAGAAAGAAGTAAATGAAGGAAGTTTGAAGTTTGGGCTATCATCTCTTCATGCATGGATACGATTTTTTGTCTGTTACACATATCTTATAGACTATATCTTAAAAATTGGCAAGTGCATGGTGTAGAAAATAAAACAGTATTTGAGGAACGGAAAGGAAAAATACAAAAGAGTTTCGTGTAGAAATGGGGTTGCTGGTGAATATTCCAAAAAGTTGTGACAGTGGGACAACAAATGATGGTATTACCGGAAGAAGATTTTTCAGAGATCTTCCCTATCTGCTTCCATAACTGAAATTGATGAGGCACTAAAATATTTAACATAGTAACACAGTCCAGTACACAAAATCCTATTGTAAGGCTCCATAATAATCAAGGAAGCAATTTTGCAAATTAGGCAATCATCTGAGGAAGCATAGGTGTCACGCAATAAAGATTTGAAGAATTTTAGAGGAATGCATCATACGCGTATATTTTCTAGAATATCTACCAATCAAGACCTATTGAACCGATTTATTAATTATATCGGATTTTCTCATTTCCTCTTTGTAACAGCTACCCCTCCCAAAAGAGTACATCTATAAGCTCTGAAGTGTTGTCTTTACTAGAAATACCAAGAGTCCAGGCATCATTATTTGCAGAAGTAAATTCATTTGCCTTTCCAGTTAGTACTGGACCATCATAAACCTCTTCATCAGAAACCTTTTCCTTGGAAGAAGATTCATCAATCATTGCAATGGGTAGATGCCTGTTTATAATTATATTTATTTATACCTTTAATTTTTATTTACACCTATTCAGATATAAATGGAAAAAAGTTTCTCTGAAAAATCCAATCCTTCTTAACTTTTTTGCTCTTTTACCCCGAATTTAAAACTATTTAAAAAAAGAAACATACTTTGTTGGTGATTTATCAAATTTCTACCCTCCAAAAGCCACCCCTGACACTTAGAACGTTGTCATTATATTTTATTTTATTTTAATGATTTCTAAGACAAATAAATTATAATCCAAATGTGGGTCAGTTTTTCTGGTTTTCACGTCACCCCTACAAACCACCCCAAACATATAGAATTTAAAATTACTACAATTTTTACAATCATTTTTACTATCTACTATAACAAATCACCTACTCCCCTAACGGACGAAAGGAACTTGATTTACAATCGTGAGAAGAGAATCGGTAATCAATTCTGAATTACAAATCCACGCATTTGAATTTATAACCACCTGATGAGACGGAAAGCGGCGAAAGAGAAGTGGGGGAAACGCGATTGACTCGGCCAACGCGACGTGCTCGGTACCTTTTGCGTTTCTACAAATTAAAACTCTCATTCTAATCTGAGATGTACCAAAGCCAGATAGAATAAAACAGAATATTGTGAGAAAGTAACTTCGTTACGAACTTACAGGGACATTGACACGGCAAAGCTTTTATATCAGAATCGTGCACAAAAAGAACTCAGCAGCTGCTCATACTAAGCAGGAATCAACTGCGAACGGTAATAGGGTTACTCACAGGTCATGCACCTTGAAAGGGACACCTACATAAAATGGAGCTACATGAAGGAAACCTGGACTGCAGGCTTTGAGGGCGTTACGTTCAGGGTAACAAAGCATGCTATATACAAAGAAAAAAAATAATATTCAGATTATCTAATATAAGTCGCATTTGTGTATACTAGAAAAATAATAAATAGTTTATTAGATATATAAAGCAAGAAGTTATGTAAACTTGTTTATAAAAAGATATAGATTTTAACTGTAAGTGTAAGTGCAGTAAAATTTGTGAAAACATTTTTTTTCGATTCGAATCCGCCTCAGATATTCATACACATGATACTAAGTGAGCTATATATTAAGAAGTGATCTGCATCACAAAACTGTATAAAAAATCACCTATAATTGTCGGTACATTTTTCATCATTTACTAAATCTTAACAAAAACCATTATAAATACTGACTATTTCATTTAGTGGAGTGCCGATAGGCGTGAAAACTAAAAAACCTTAGAACCCAGTTCCTATGAATCAACTGATGTTTTTTTTTTAAATTTATCGAGATCTACAAATTCTTTGAGAAAATACTCAGTTCACATAAGATTTAATCGTTTTTGTTCTGTAGACAAAAAAATCGTACCTGAATAGTATTTAATTGCAAAAAATTACAAATTCAAAATGTGGGACCTAAAATGGTTTTTCAAAATTATTAATACAAAAAACATTAGAATTTCTGTAGAAATAAACTTATTGTTAAATCACATAATTCATAATAATTTTAACTACTATACTATTTATCTTCGATATCTTCGTTTTCAACTTTGCTTATTTCTATAATATAGGAGAAGGGTTCGAGTAACTATCGCCATTGTATTCAGAACAAGCTGCACTGTAAGGTAATCCATGCTTTCTACATCCACAAGCAGCTCCGCATCTTGTCTTACATGTACAAAAAATAATTTTAAGCAGATTTTCAGGGGCTGGTGGCTTGTTCATTATTATCGGTTTCAACATCCCACGATAATGTTTCCATCCCCATTCTATTGGCAAAATGTCATTTCAGACTCGGATGGAATCTTCTCTAAACGTTTGATTGGTTTTCTAGGCTCAATACTATCACCAGGAGTAACAATTTGAATAGAATCCAAATTATGGAAGGTCCCTTTTCCATCAAGTGTGTTAACATTAAAATCTGCATTATCATGTACAAACTGAACAAAAGTATCTATTTTTATTTCAATTGGACTTCCAAAAGCTGCTGAAGCTTCATACAATTTTGCTTCTTTGTATGAACCACAGAAACCTAAGGCGTTACATGTGTCTATAATTTTTTTAGAGCCAAATTTTCGATGAAGTGTAACTGATAATGCAACATGTAAAGGTGATATGAGTGATCGTGTCGTACTGCTGAAATAATGGCATGAAGTGCAATTTGTCTCATAAAAAGTTATATTTTCTGGTTTACTCTTTTTATCATTTATAATTGTTTCAGATAGAATAAAACTTAATGACTTTGAGATGGATGTATGAATCCTTTGAAACATTTTATGGGTAACTATCATTATAATAAACTTCCGTTCGAATATGTCCTCGAAAAATCTCACCAGTAACTTTTAAGATTCGATAATCTTCATTATCATTGTCTAATCTTGATCTGTACCAAGTTTTTGATAATATTTCATGGTGTTTTTTCCGAAAGCATATTACTGTATTTGACCAAAATTTACTGGACAATACAATATTATCCTTATAGTGTGACAATAATATCGACTTAATCGTTTTATCATCGGGAATGTATGATGTTGTTAAGATTGTTTTCAATGTTTCGGAGGATATAGATGTCCTGGAATTAATCCCAAATGATCGAGAAATCTATTTTCGAAAATCAGCAAAGGATAAAGTTCTGCAAAAAGTTTTTTCTTCCATGAGCTTAGAAAAAGTATCACCTTTGTATAAAAAGTATACTTTGTTTTTACATGCTTTACAGGATGTGACACTACGTCAGTTTTTTATAATAGGTTAAAATATGTTTGTAAAATTTTTGAAAAAAATAAAGATCTTCAAAACGCTGCTGAAGCAAATACCAATAAAGAATTGACTAATATTTGTGACGATGGGGTGAAATGCGTGATCGCATTATACTACGCGCCCAAAAAAATAAAAGATTTAAATACTTTAAGATACAATTGCTGAGTACTTGGAAAGAGTGTACGTACAAGTACAATTATGGTTGAGAAATGACATTTCGCCAATAGAATGGGGATGGAAACATTATCGTGGGATGCTGAGACCGATAATAATGAATAAGCCACCAGCCCATGAAAATCTCCTTAAAATTATTGTTTGTACATGTAAGACAGGATGTAGACCTGCTTGTGGATGTAGATAGCATGGCACTGCAGCTTGCTCAGAATGCAGTGGTGATAGTTGCTCGAATCCTTCTCCTATTATGGAAATAAGAGGAGTTGAAAACGAAGATACCGAAGATAAATAGTATATTTTGTTAAAATTATTATGAATTGTGATTCAACAATAAGTTTGTTTCTATAGAAATTCTAATGTTTTTTTGTATTAATTATGTCTTATTTTTAAAGTTTTTTGGCCGCTATTTTGGGTCCCACATTTTGAATTTTTAATTTTTTACCTTAAATTTGTAACCACAAACCTACAATACTAATAAAGCACGATTTTTTTTGTCTACAGAGCAAAAACTATTAAAACTTATGTGAATTGAATTGAATTTCAAAGAATTTGTAGATCTCGATAAACTTTTAAATAAAAAAAACGTCAATTTCTAATTAATAAACATTTTAGTATTAGGTTTTAGCAACACAATGCAAAAGTTTCATTAAAGTTGATTCATAGGAACCGAGTTCCTAGGTATAAATCTAACGGCACTCCACTAATGAGAGAAGTAAAAATTGTTCTTGCTCCGGAGAGAAGTTTTTAGTAAATAATTCCAATTGAATTTGCATGGCTGCTATCAATATATTTTTAATGTACTGTTCTTGTATTATATCATTTCATTTTGTTCTACTGTTTCTTACACTTTAACGGTAACCCATGGAGAGCTATATATATTTTATCTCATATATTACGAAAATATACCACAACATGATTTTAAATGAAGCAAAACGTACTGAACGGTAACATATATTTCTTAATATGTTATCACTGGCGTTCATAACTGGACTTTGTAGAGCTGATATGAGAACTAGATTAAGTTATGATTTCGATTCTGATTCTGATACTGATACTAGTGCTAATGTAATACCAACGCTAATGCTAGTGCTAAGGTAGAAAAAAATAGGAGATTCTCGATTGGGGAATCAATTAGATTGTGCCCTCAGAACCATGTTACCTTGTTACCAAGTAAACAGCGCTCCAACAGCAAATCCTTCCACTACATAACCCAGTAACCCCGTAAACTTATAACTCTGGGAGCATAATAGGAGATTGTGAAGAATACGAACAAGAGAATTCATGCGATTGTGATCTCTGAATCTTGAAATCGAGTGTAGTCCGTGACTCCTTAGTTCCTGAACAGCAAAACTTTAAAAGGCCGTGATTCTGGGGATTCAATAATAGAAAATTAGGGAATCATAATTGGGGATTCAGTGAAAATGTAACTTTGAAAGTGAAATATTTTTTCAAGTGATTGTGATGTGTTGAATAGGCTTAATTGGTAACAAGTTTCCCCAATCGAGGGCCTCCTTCCTATTTTTTCATTGAATGCTCAAGATCATGGGGTTATGAGAATAGACCACTCTATGGTGCCATAGGATGCTTGTTTCCAAGATTCTAATACCACAATGGCACAAATCATCCTACTTACAACATATATTTTTTCTGTTGGATATTGAGAGTCAAGGGGTTACGGGGTTATGGGATGCTGAGGTTATGGGATCATGAGGTTGTGGATGTGTGCTATTGAAGCACAAAGATCCGAGGTCACAATCTCATTAATTCCATGCCAAGATTCCACACTGTTTTCATCGGGTTTCAAGGGTTATGCGGTGAGGTAATGAAGTTAAGGAGTTATGGGGTTTTACAGTTTCCTTTGAGTTATGTGGTCAATACTGAAGCACCACAATGTTATTAGGGTGAAGTTTTAAAGTTGATCACTCTGATTTAAATGAGCAGGGCAAGGAATATTACGATTCACTTTTTTCTGTTAAAAAAAAACCTGACGTGCTGGGGAAAAACTAAGGTCAGATTCGTGTTCAGTGGCTCAAAATACAAGGGATAGGTATGGTCAGTACCCCACCACAGACCACTTTTTTTGTGAGAATGTGTAATACATATAATTTTATAATTCCAATACTAACTAAATAATAACTTTTAACAGAATAGAAAGGTTGTTGGTTATCAGATATTTGGAATATAATAAAACGATAATTATATAAAGATAAGAATATAAGAATTATACTTAAAAATTCTCACAATACAGGCACTGCTCTAACAGAATTAAAGAAAAACGGAAATTTAAAACATTTTATTTTCAAAGAGTAATCCACCGGCAGATAATTTAGTAGTCCAATTCTGGTAACGTATTGATCGATTGATACTCTCACGTTTCGCTGAATTAAAGCAAAGTGTTATTCTGTACAGCTTTGTGGTTTGCGAACATTTTAATTAAATTTGATAAAAAAGAAAATGCATCACTATTGCTGTATGTATGGCTTTTATATTAGCTGTAGCAAATTTGAAACATCTTGGCACACTGCCATATTTTAAATTTATTAAAGTTATTAAGTAATTTCCAATTTGTCATAATTGAAAAAGTATCTTCTAATGTGTTTTAAGTAGGCTCTAAAATTAAATGATTTATTTATGATGTAGTAAAATATTACCACTGAAAATCAAAGGAAACGAGAAATCACATACAGGGTGTAATTAGTTTCATGCCATTAAACAGCACTGGTGGTGGGAATGACTAGATAAACAAAAAAAGCCTTAGATAACATAGTTTTGGAGAAAAAAAATAAACAAAAATTTCGGAAATTTTTAGAAATATTGACTGAGAAGTGCTGCAATGTTGGGGTAGGATTTATTATCGTCACGTATATTGGCACCTTTGACCATCAAACATGCTAAAGTGGTCCCATCAAAGTGCCGCGCTTCTTTATTTGGCGGAGAGGGCACAAGTCAGTAATTATTACACTTTTTTATAACTTTTTAAAAGTAAGTAAGAAACTTCTATAATTCGGAACTATACGTCAGTGGTCCTCAAATATTTCCTACCATAGATTTAAATTTTGACCTAGGTCAGTGTTTGTTCAAAGTTTATTGATTAGAATTTCAAATTAATTTTGTTTATTAAGTATTTATTTAAATTAGTCCAGTCCCAGAAGGAAGTCATTAACCGTTTGTTTGGTAATGGTGCTTAAAAAATATTATTTTGGGTATTCAGCAGATAACTTTCAAAGAAAACATTCGTTTCTTTCATATACCATTGGTGCAAGTCTGACCAAAAAAGGAAGATCGACAAGACTCCCCTCTACGGTGACCTGTCGACTTCTTTCATACACCTACCATATCTAAGATTCAGCATGAAAAGCAATAAAACAACCACTCTTTCTATATATTGATGATTCAAGTCTGATCATGCTAATATATATATAATATTAAGCATCTCTAGCCCTACCTAGAGGATACTATATCACAATCAAACGTTTATTACATTTCAAAGTCAAAAAAATACTAAAAAGCACAAAGAAAATAGTTATAAAATTTCGCTCACCGCATGCATGTCCAATAATTGAAGTATATCATATTTTCGATGGATTAATTCCTTTAAACATTGTACAATCTTTTTCGTTCTCTTTAGAACTCGTCAGAAGGATATAAATCCAATTCGAAATAAAAGTTACTATATATTAGCATGATCAGACTTGAATCATCAATATATAGAAAGAGTGGTTGTTTTATTGCTTTTCATGCTGAATCTTAGATATGGTAGGTGTATGAAAGAAGTCGACAGGTCACCGTAGAGGGGAGTCTTGTCGATCTTCCTTTTTTGGTCAGACTTGCACCAATGGTATATGAAAGAAACGAATGTTTTCTTTGAAAGTTATCTGCTGAATACCCAAAATAATATTTTTTAACAATGATGTAAGCAGAAATAATAGGTATTTATTTATTAAACTAGACGAGTTTTGGGGCTCTAAAGGAATGTTTGTTTTTTGTTATTTTTAATATATTTGTCAAGTAAATAGATGTCTTCCTGTCAGTTTTTTGACATGAAAATATTTCATTTTTATTTTCTAATAGTAACTTTTATTTCGAATTGGATTTATATCCTTCTGACGAGTTCTAAAGAGAACGAAAAAGATTGTACAATGTTTAAAGGAATTAATCCATCGAAAATATGATATACTTCAATTATTGGACATGCATGCGGTGAGCGAAATTTTATAACTATTTTCTTTGTGCTTTTTAGTATTTTCTTGACTTTGAAATGTAATAAACGTTTGATTGTGATATAGTATCCTCTAGGTAGGGCTAGAGATGCTTAATATTTTATATATTAGCATGATCAGACTTGAATCATCAATATATAGAAAGAGTGGTTGTTTTATTGCTTTTCATGCTGAATCTTAGATATGGTAGGTGTATGAAAGAAGTCGACAGGTCACCGTAGAGGGGAGTCTTGTCGATCTTCCTTTTTTGGTCAGACTTGCACCAATGGTATATGGAAGAAACGAATGTTTTCTTTGAAAGTTATCTGCTGAATACCCAAAATAATATTTTTTAACAATGATGTAAGCAGAAATAATAGGTATTTATTTATTAATGGTGCTTTCTTCATAATTATTTTTTGGATTGTGTTAGGTGTGGCTTATGTAACATAATGCACCCAGTCTGAGGAAATGTTTTTTAATTATTAATAATCAATAAATAAACAATTTTTATCGAGTTATGGGGTTTTACAGTATACAACGCATTGAATATCTCGGGTTGTTTTTCATGAAATTTTAAGAAATTTAGTATAAGGGGTTTATTTGGGTCGCTGAACACGAATCCGAAATACGGAAGTTTCACCGGAAAATTCGGAAAATTTAGCCACAGTGTATCAATAAATATACAATTTCGATCTATAAATGTAAGTAATATAGCATTTATGAGGTGTTTATGAACGCTGATTAAAAATTTGAAGGAAAATTGTGGAAAAATCTGGTAAGCTTTTATGATTTCCTATTACCATAAGCGTCCAACGTGTCAAAATATACGTTTTTGTGATGACGAATTTGAGGTCGAAATGTCAGAAAAAATAGAATGTTTTTTGGAAAATTTTGGAAAATGCTAGAAGTAGAAAATATTAGATGTTGGCCGTTCTTTTCACAAACTACTCGATTAAATGTTAAAAAATTTTGTATAGGGGTATTTCGAGGATAACTGATCATAAATTTTCTGTTTGAAATTAGAAAAGCTTTCGCGGATGTTGGAAAATCCGGAAAATCTGAGTATAGTGAGTGTACCAGTGTACCTGTAAACTACGATACTGGGCTCTGTGGACGTTGATTACAAATATGACAAGACCCTTCTTTCGCCCTTTTTAGGGGATGAAAGGAATGGTACAGGAAAATGTGAAAACTTTATTTTAATATCAATTATGAAACTAGAAAGTTTTGAAACACTTTATATTTCTTCTTCTATAAAAACTCACATTATTTTCAAAATGACGAAAGTCACAATTGTAAATTTTTAAATTTCACAGCGATTTTGGCAGCTATGAAGAACAAAAAAAAGAAATAAAAAATCTACTTTGGCAGATCGATTATGTATTTGCAAAATAAAGATTTACAACTAAAAGTGTGCGAACCTTTATATATTTGTGACATGTAGACTGATTTTAATTGAAAAAAAAAACGATATTTTTTAGTAAAAATTCAATTTTACATCAAAATTATAAAAAATTGTAGCTAAAAATCAAAAACCCGGCTCGACCCGTTGATAGAGAATTTCAAAACGAACATTTAAAAAAAAAGTTTCCAATAACTTTAACTTGACGACCTGTAGAGTGATTTGGGTAGCACACTGGGGTTTCGTCCCACTGTGGCGTCGCCCAGTTAATTGAACCTTATTACCTAACATCTATATTGAGGTCGTGTAAAAATGAAGAAATAACGAATTATTTATTTTTTTTGACTCCCTGTATCGTATGATTGCATATATTCGGGTGCTATTGACTAGTTTTGACGTCACCAATAATGTGGTCCATTAGGAGTGTAGTATTTAGTTAAAGATAATGAGCAGTAAAATACACTAAATTTCAAATATTAAATAGCAATCAAATATTTTTTGTATTCAGAATTGCTAAAACACAACTTAGTAAAACGCTGCAACCGGTGTAATCCAACTGTCACGCAAAGTGAAAATTGCATATAACAAATGCTGCAATTTCTGCACCGCAATAATAATACTCGTGAATTTGATAGGACAACAACCGCAATGATTGCGGGCATGTAGCAATAGTCGGAAGAGTAGTTATTTAAAACGAAATATGATTTTACTTTAATATCGTTAAAAGTCATAACGTCATAGCACATAACAAGTTTCTTATTGTGTTATTAAACCTCTGTTTATAATAGCAGAGACAATAGTAATATACCAAAGTTTTTATTGGTTAATTTTGTTGGTACTCTGAAACTATTGTTGCCTAGCAGAGACAAAATTTGATGAATATATGATATATGATGTGTTGTAGTCCAAATTATTCTAAATAAAAAGTTCTTTTGGCAAACCTCCAAAGCTTGAATCTAGAGAGCGAGAGCTTTTTCATACACCGTGGTCGAGTGATTGTTCTCAAAGGCAATAGTGCAAAAATAGAACTACAGTATAAAAAAGAAATTACCTACAAAAAGTAAGACCCAGATATATTTTTTTCCATCGAATGCATGGCTAGAGCAATAGCAGCTATTAGCACAGTGAATGCTGACACATATAATTCTGACTGAGAAGTAAGTGATTACAGACATAGTTATTTCTAGACTTAATTTAAAAAGAAAACTAAAATTTATGCAGCTATATTACTATGCTTATATACACTTCTTGCACTTCTACCCCAGTTCAAGAAAAATTTCTGAATAATTCACCCAGTCTACAAAGTTATGTAGTTTTACTTAATATTTTCCAGTTTACATGCCCCAAATTGTTGATATCTTCACTCTAAATCCATTTTTGTATCCATTTTGTCTAATTTTGACGGGCGACTTGTAAATATATACGATATAAGTGTTGTAGATTGGCCCCTATGTTGGCCTTTCTTCACTTCGACCTAAAAGATTTTTTGTGAATTATCCTACAACTAGTTGTTGCCCAAGATTCCAAGATTCCAAGACTTTTTGCAAAGCTTGTGATTTTTCTGGAAGCTAATTTCCCTATATCTTCAGGCGTTAATTCCGTCTGTTCCAGGTACTTTAGCCTAATGCGGATTAATATCATGCATTCACAAAGTATTAAGTAGTCTCACTTGCAGCATCGCAGTATCTGCATTTATCATCTTCTGCTTGTGATCAACCTTAGGTCGGACTTTTCAAGATCGAGTAGAGTTGGGCATTCTTTCTCGAACTTTTCGCTTGTCTTTGGCTTGGAGTATTCCTCAAGTAGGTTCTTCTTCTGTTCCTTTTCCTATTTTTGGACCTCCTCCGTTATGTGTTCCCTAGATAAGCCTCAGAACCGTTCGGGTCCGAAAAATGGGGCTTCTTCCTGCAAGGCTGTCAGCGAATTCATTGCCTTCTATTTCCTTATGCTCTGGCTACCACATAAGGTAAGGTAACTTTGTTGTTTTTTGCCAGTAGTTTCAGGGATTGTCTGCATTCCCAAGCAATATTAGACTCAAAGGTATACGACCTGAAAGCCTTTAGTGCTACCTGGCTATCTGAAAGTATATAGATCTTTGCCTTTCGAACGCCTCTGTTAAGGTATTCCTGGGCACACAGATCTATAGCATAGATTTCTGCCTGGAAGATGGTTGGGATGTTGCCAAGGGCTTTAAATAGCCTGCATTTAGGTCCCATCTTAGATCTATCTGTGTACCAGATCAGTGACTCTTTCTTCAACCACAATGCTTCGACACTGCTCGCCTCACGGCTTTCAATCAGCGCATCAAACAGGTAGTCAAAGTCATGCTTGATTGAAATTCAGTGGGTTTGGTCATGGATTCAAATTGGATTAGCTTCAAAATCGTTAAATGACCAACCAGGTTGCCTGGTCTGAATTTAAGTGCCTGATGCAGCATTAGGGCACTAAGTGCTGCCTTCTTTCTCACATGCAGACGCAGAGGAGCACATTGCTCCTGTAGTCCCTAGACAGGCAAGGTGTTGCAATTCTTGCAACTTTCCATGTGCTACTTTCTCTTCTGTTTTTGGCCACCAAACACATGACGCGTAGGTCACCATGGGTCTGACAACCGAAAGGTAGGACCAATGTATCACTTTTTTCTTCAGATCCCAAATTTTACCAAACAGCCTACGGTAGGTCCGGATAGTAGTGCTTGCTTTTGTAAGTGTCCTTTCAAAATGCGAGTTTCAGGTAAGTTTTTGATCCAAGATTACTCCTAGATACTTGACTTCACCGGAAATATTCAGTAGAGTTCCGTTTAAATATAGGACCTCTCAAAAGTTTTCTCCTTTTGGTGAATGGAACGATAACTGTTTTGCTTGGATTGACACGAAGTTCCTCTGACGAGAACCTTTTAGATATTATGTTTAAGGCAACTTGCATGAAGTTCAAGATCATAACTTCATGCCTGCCTCTAACAGTAGCGACCGGATTATCAGCATAGCTCTGAATGTTGAACCCTGAATTACTTATGGAGGAGATCGTCGACCACCATTGACCACAGCAAGAGCGATAAGACTCCACCTTGTGGACAGTCCCTACTTGCAGTCACGCTTTCCCCATATTTGTGGTAATTATTCTGCTCCTTAGCATCGATTGTATCCATTTGATTGTTGGGGACTGTATTCCCCTTTTTTCCGCAGCTCTATGTATGGATTCATAGGAGGTGTTGTCAAAAGCACCCTATATATCTATGAAAGCACACATAGCTAGTTCCTTTGCTGCAAAAGTCTTTCTGATGCCATTAACCAGTAGAGCATTCATTGTCCGTTTTCCAGATTGATAGGCAAATTGTTTTGAGTGAAGCGGTTCCCTTGTAATGATTTAGCTTCTAATAATGTGTTGATCTAGTATTTTCTTCATTGTTTTTAGGAGAATATTGGTGTTAGTAGAGAAAATAGAAAGTTATAACAAAGTTGATAGATTACGGCTAAACAAAAATTATGACTATAGACCGAGCAGATGACATCCATCTAGATAGGCCATTGTGTGGTGGTAACCTTCGTGAGCAATACCGACAAGAGCGAATATGACTTCGGGGTCAGAAATAAGGATATAGCAACATCGGCAACTTGCCAGTCGACCAAAATTCGACGTGACAGAAATGTCATGATCTAGACAAAGATCAGTCTTACTAATGCCTTAGTTTTCTCCATCTTTCTTTGCACCTTTGAGACATAGACCGTTTGGGAGGCAGACAAATGGCGATGCTTTCAAGATGTGGGTTTTGAGGCGCATGTCACGAATTTTTCTGATAGCCCATTGCATCAACAGCTCGATTTTCCAAGAAATGCGATTGTCCAAAATCGTCCCATTTTTTGGTCACATCTGCCGGAGAGAAGACAATATGGAATTATTGTTAATTCAGGGAAAACCAAATGGCAAGAAGCTAAAACAACGCCCTCCAAAATATTGAGCTGATGTTACCAAGGAGCTGATGAGAAAAAGTTTTGGTCAGGCAGCGCCCTAACAGGCAACCGCGACTGATGGCATGATTCTGTCAGACATGATATACAGCAAAGACAAGCCAACTAGAATAATGTATGAATCAGAAAACGTCTGTCAAGATTTGTGAATAAAAGGAAAGAAAATAATCCTCAGCAGCAGGCTCTTTACCTCACGACAGGGTTCTTTTTTAAGAAATTCCGTCACTTCTCGATAGTAACAATTTGTTATTGGTTAATTGGCTAATTTACTATTTACTCTTTTTATAACATATGCGAATTTGGCATATGTCCTTTAAATGAAAAAAAGTACGTTCAAGAAGAAAAATAAATAAATATGTAACGATTTGCTTAAAGTAAATTTCGACGAGCTGAGTTATTTATCGTAATTTTAAGAAAGAAAACTTAAATATTTGATGTGTTTCATATTGGTGTTTTGGCAGAGATTAATGAATATCGCAGAAAAAGTTTTCCATTATTGGCTTTTCTATTACCACCAAATTTACCATGCAGATTACTGAGGGTGTATTTGTGCATAATTTATGTTCTTTTGGATGGAAATTTTTTTGTGGTTATGAAATCCACATTTGTTGTTTCGATATTAATAAAGTTGGAACGGTAATTTAAATTTGAAAATAATGTATCTGAAGTTTATAGTGGCTTATTAAAATATGATTGTAAGGGAATGCTATCTAGAGGTAAAAAAAAAATTAAATTCCGAGATATTATTCCTGCCTCACCTTATTGTTCTTCCCGCGTGTACAGTTCTGCTCGGCACCGCAAACCCAAGTACAATCCCGAATCAATTTACATGAATATGTTTATAAACCACCGTTGGGAGCAATATTCTCGGAAATTTTGTAAAATAGTGCGGTCCAAAGTGAACTCTCTGTACATGAGGTTTTATCAAGTAATGGAATACATTGGAAAATACTGTGTTTTCTCCTAAAAATGATATTTCCATGTCTCTCAATTTTTTTCTGTCCATTTCGAATCTAGAAATAGCACAAATCCCGAGTTTACAGATTTGTGTTCAGCACCCCGAAAATCACAAATAAAAGTGGGTTTTATTTCTCGCTCATAATTTTTTTTTTTTTTGTGGGCCTGTGAATTACACTTAAATGTCATATTTCGATTATTACCCCTGTCCCGTCCCAGACAGCACACGATATCCTCAGGATATCCTAGTAGACGTCCCGCTGTCCCAGATTTGGGATTATCCCATAGACGTATCCCAAGGTCATCCCAGGGATGACCTGACTGGATATTAATATCCTGTAAAGATCCAAATTATGGATATCCTACGGATATCCGCAACTGATTGCCTACGGATATCCCGACGGGATGTCGGTTTTCTATAGGTGTACAAAATATCTATATCCTACGGATGTAATAGAATCGATATCCATGGATTATCCTGTCCAGTTTGCCCACGAATATCAAAACAGAAGAGCATTTTTACCATCTTTTTCAAGAAACATATTTCTACAAAAATGTTAAAACATGAAATATACCTATACGTATTAAACAAATTTAACAAAAAAAAAAAGCTAAATGCGGTGGGATCGACCACGCGGACCTCTTGAATCGCAAATAACTATAATCATAGTTTACAAATTTCCCGTTAGCACTTCAATCGAAGCTACTACTACCCTACTTTTCAATCAGCTGTTTACAGTTTAGTAACCGTGAATCGATTTAATTTTCTGTTTCTAAAAGCTAAACTTAGCAAATATGGTTATTTTACAATTGAAAAAGGAGTTAACTTTGCTTGGTGCTAAGACTACAGGTAAAAAGAAACAACTTGAAAGGTGGCAAGTATAAATATTTTTTATCTAACCTTATACTTTTTATTTTTGCAGCTTAATTTTGTGGAAAGGAAAAATATTAAATGAATCTTTGTTAGAGATTACACCGATAGAGGCCAAAAGAATCCCATAACTTTTCTAGGCGCAAATTAATTTCAGTCTTTAGACAAATTGAATGGTGAAAAAGTTATAAATTATGATTGCATAGAAGATTTTTTCAATAAAAATAAGACAGAAAAATGGAAAAAGAAAGGAAGAATATTGGCTATGAAGTTGCTTATCAAATATACAGTGGCTTTTAAAAACTATAATACTTATTTATTATATTATACAAGCAAGTGTTGTGCTGGGCAAAAAGTCAGTTGATTATAACTTGGAAATTAAGTATATTTAAGTAGAATGTTTCTTTTTTTGAAACAATTTAGTCATCCTGTTCGTGTCCACAACGGGTACTGGTTATTCCACCTGTAATTATATTGGGATTTATGATATTCTTTAGAATATTTCTCAATTACAGGTTAGTATTTTCAAAATGTTTATTTTTTTTGTCAACACCTTCTCTCTCTGGAGTATTTTTTATATAATTGGTCCAGGAAAAACACAGTAATACATTTCCTGTACATCAGAAAAAATGATGTGGAATAAACCCTCAGGCAGAGGAGTCGATTTCACGTCAACACATGAAATAAATAAATCGGTAAAAGAGACAGTGATACCTATACCGATAATATTATTAATAGGCTAATAAATAGGGAAATCGTTTGTAGTCTCACAAATTGTAGAAAAGCGTTAGATATCGTAGATTAAAAACAAGATAAGATATTTTAATGAAAACATTAGCAGTGATTATCAAAAGTAGTTGTTTTTTCAGTTTTATGAAATATGTGTTTGTGTAAGTGTTTTTTTTTATTTGACTGTTCATTTAGCTCATGATTATGTGGATACTTCATATGTTTTTTACATTTTTTCTAGATCAGTAGAAAATACAAATAGTATGTGTTACGAGAATGAAGAGCCTAGTGAAAGGATCGGGGTCTCTATAATACAATTGCAAAGAGTGGCGACCGATGAAAGAACAATATTAAAAGTAACCGTATCTTCAACCTTTTAACAAACGTGAATTGATTGTAGCTACCAAAAAATTGTTCTGGTCCCCAAGTAACAGGAAAAAAATATTTATTCAGCCAAAAATAGTCTGAAACATTTTTATATACAGGCTGTCCATTTTATCAGAATCTTCGGGGATATCTAGTCCCTATTATTGTTTAATGTGAATGGTTCTACAGTTATCCAAATATACAAATATTTATATTATTGAAATATATAAAAAAACTGTTGTTTTTTAATCTGTTTTTTGCAAAATCAGTACTTACTATTACATAGACAGTTTCTTTGAAAACTTGTAATATACCTACTGCCGTTCAAATCATTAGCTCCTGAAAATCTGCCTTTTACCTCTGAATAGGATGTCTTTAGGTAATGCCTAGACATTGCCTAAATACATCCTAAGGATATAAGAAAATGCATCCGCAGGCTGTTCTCAGGAGATCTGAAACAGTCTCATTCGCACTTCATAGGGATGTTATATTTAATGTCTATGTATATGTACTTATATATTTATGTGTAAATGAATTTCTATATTATAGTTTCAATTGTATAGTTATTGTTACTGTTATTAGAAAGAAATTTTTTTTCGCATGTAGGCTATGCCTTCAGTGGCTCTGCCATTTTTATGTACAAAATATTATAAAGTAACACTGCAAATATTTATTAATAACATATTCTTACTTTCTTGTTCATTTAAAATGTCCTACAAAATTCATAAAAAAACTCCAATTGTAAAAAATTGTAAATTGTAAATAAAACATTTTATAATTTTTTCTTAAAAACTATTTCAAGATTTTTTTTAACGGAGGAGAGTGAATGGACCATAAAAAGTCGAATTCAAATACCTACTACAGGAATATGTTAATAATACACCACTCCATTAATATAAACGCTAGAGTAACATACACCTTCTAAATTTAATGTTTAATACACTCTGTTAATTAAAACAAATATTAAATATAATTCCGAGAATAATTCAGTTAGCGGAAATTGACTAAAATAATCTTTTGTTATTTGCATAGTTACCCTTGAGCGCTTGAGCTTCGTTGCAATTAAAATTCATTTTAGTTCCTCCTTTATAAAAATGTATCAGGTGTTTATAATTGTTCAAAAAAGGACAATTAAGTTTCATTTGCTTTGAAAATTTGAAATATAATTTGCAGTCTGTGCAGTCTCTGATAATTTCTTTATTATTAAGGTCATTATTATATGCCTCTTACTGCTAATTAAATACAGGTTACACAGAAGTTAACTGAATCATTAGAAATAATGTCCGAGGCTTGTATATTCAAGCAGCGTACAGTGAAATTACTGTTCTATTTTTTAATCGACTTGAAAAATTCAGTCTCTTTCTATATGCTCAATGATTACTCAAATTGATCAAGAGTCACAAAGGAGAGGTCTTATAATTAATGAAAGTAAAGCAAAATACATGAAAGTGAAAAGAACGCCAACCAACAATAACAACAGCATCCAAATAAAAAACTATAACCTTGAAGAGTGGAAACCTTTACATACTTAGGAACGGAAGTTAACCAAACCAATTCCATAAGCAGCGAAATCAGGGCACGTATAGTCAGTGGAAATCGATGTTACTTTGCCGACAATTAATGATAAGTAGACTATTAAATAAAAATACGAAAACAAAACTATACAAAACTTTAATGCAACCTGTTGTAACATATGGATGCGAGGCCTGGACCATGACAAAAGGAGATGAGGAAATACTCCGAATATTAGAAAGAACGATTCTGCGAAAGATACATGGACCAGTCCAGAACGCTGATGGAACATGGGGAATCCGCATGAATGCTGAACTGAATAAGATCAATAAAGGAAGTGACATTATTAAATATATAAAAAGTCAAAGACTAACATGGCTCTGACATGTCAGCAGAATGGAAGACTCGAGAGTAACTAAGAAAATATATGAGTGGAAACCTGCTGGAAGACGAAGAAGAGGAAGATCTAGGATTAGATGGATATATGATGTAGAAGATGACCTGAGAGCTATGAATATTAGAAACTGGAGAAGAAAAACTCAAGAGAGAACAGAATGGAAGAAAATAGCCTGACAGGCGAAGACTCAGCCTGGGTTATGATGCCAAAAGAAGAAGAAAAATGATTCTCTGGCGTAGCCTAAGCGATTTCTATCAAATCAAAACTGTAGGGTACGAAATGGTGGTGGAACCATTGTGATTTCATTAAGCGATGTCTAGTGTAAGGTGGGCAATAACTGAAAAGAAGTTTTTTACATTACCAGAATATTCGAAAATTTGGCGAAGGGCCAATGATTTGAATTAAAAACTTGTAGTTTCTTCACCAAACTACGTCCAGTGCGTACCAACTTGCCATACATCATGTCCACATCCACTGTCAATATTTAGGAAGGGTTCCACCTGAAACCTATCCCCCTCAACAAAATGTTATCTAACAATATTCACGGTAGATGGCATGGCGCTGTTAATTTCAATTTCTTCTTTTAACTGGATTATCTCGTTAGAACTTTCCACAATTTCGTACCAGAAAATTACTTCTAAGAGGTAGTTAATTATATTTGGATCATCCTGTACATTCTAAATTCATCAATGTAAAGTATAACGTGTATTAGAGGAATTTCTAGTAGACATTTAAATTTAATAATGTGTGCTTATGACTTTTAAATACTGATCCGCAAATTGGTTATTTAATTAAACAGTCTCTCATCATATTGTAAGATTGACAAATAACCCATTTGGTCATGCTGTGTGTCTGTTGTTTTATCATGCTGTGTTAGGAAATATCATTTGAAGTCATGTTGTGTCCTGACCTTATTATACCGTGGCCTGGAAGAGATCTGTTATATATTTAAAGACAACTGATACATTTGAAAACTAAAAGCTTTGGAAGTACAAAAACCCACTCAGAGTAGTGATTGGATATTTATTTTCAATGAGAAACAGTAAGATTTTATCTATTTGTATGGCGTTTGTTTGTGTTGCTAGATTACTGTCAAGTACAGTAATATATTAACTTCTTCATTGTATTCTAGTTAAACTGGATTAAATTCTCTTCGTTGTAAGTTTAAATTTTAAATATTTGATAGTTGTTATTTATACAGACAGATTATTTTAAGTAAGTTATTTAAAACTACTAAATTAGTCTGAATCTAACTATCAGTCCAAATCTTATTTTATTACGTACTGAAGAAACAAGAGAATTACATACATTTTTTAAAATTTTTTATACCTTTTCTATTTTTCTTCCTGAGATATGAACCGTTGGGGAAGCAGACAGGCGGCATACCGATGCTTGCAAGATTTGGATCTGGATACGTTTGCTACCAATTCCCTGGACAGCCTATTTTTTTGTTCAGATCAACTGGTGAGAGGATAATATCAAATGGTTGATAATTCAGGGAAAACCAGATGGCAAAAGGAGAAGAGGACGCCCTCTGGAATATTCAATATTCCAGAGAGCTGGTGTAACTAGTGACATACTGGAGTGTGCTCTGCTCACCTAAGGGGAGCGGCTGGCAGAAAATTTTGAGAGAGAAGCTATATTAGCAGGTCCCCAGTCTCTGTTGCCTGAATAAATAGTTTACAAGTGCGAGGGAGAACTTCCTGATATAGCTTCTCTCTCTATAGTTTCTGCGGAAGAAAACAATCGCTTCCCATTGTTCTGGCTCACTCCAGTATGTATTGAGCTCAGTGGATGTAACCAAGCAGCTGATGAGAAAGAGTTTTGGTGGGGCCGTGCACCTTTTTTTTTTTTTTGTGGAAGGGAAATCCTACATGGACCCCGGAGCTTGGGCCTTATGCCATCGGAAGTGCCGGACTCCCACCTGGTTAAAACCCGTCCAATCTTCTACATACCCTCTCGCTGGAACCGCTAGCGCATTACTTCAGAAGCAGCTGATTATTTGCTTCACTGGGGTCACCAAGACTCATTCCTGATAGCATGCCTGCTATATCCTTCCAATTTTCTTCTCCCTCGAGCATCAAGGCAGTCAGGTTCTCCATCTGAAGTAGCTTCTTCTAACATACGATTCTAGGGGCAGCCCATCTGGCGCACCAGAAGATGGTGCGTTCTGGGGTATCTCTCTCTCCACAGTAGACGCACTCATCGTCGTCTACCTTACCAATGCCTCTGACGTACGTGTGAAAACTGCCGTGACCGGATAGCGTCTAGGTAAGGTAATATCCTGCCTCTCCATGCGTTCTATCCACCCATCTTCTTACAACCGGGATTAACCTCTTCGTCCAGCGGCTCTTCCTTCCTTCCTCCCATCTCCTCTCCCATCTTCAAAAAGCTAGTTTTGTCAACGTCCTCAAAGACTTCCTTCCTCTATGTAACCAGCAAATTAATGGGGGACACGCCAGCTATCACAGAGACTGCATCTGCATATATCGTCCTATAAGCACTAACTATTCTGATGGCCGCCTTTCTGTGTATCCCCTCGAGTTTTTTCTCGTTCTGCCAATTTTCAAGGCCTGTTCTCATACAGGAGCAGCATAAAGCGTAATGCTTTGTGCCACTCGCGCTGAGACCACCCACGTTTGGGATGAACCTGTCTATTTGAGCCACTGCTTCTCCAGCTCTAATGGCCATCTTGGTTATGTGCACAGAAAAGTTTAGATATTTATCCAGCCGTACTCCGAGGTATTTTATAGTATTTTTGGGTGTCACTTGACATTCTGGATTTCAAAGGTGATGTGGGCCAGTTTGCTACGTCTTGTTAGCATTAGGGCCCATGTTTTGGCAGGCGTCAGTTCTAAGGATCTCTGCGCCATCCATTCTCAGACTGTTTCCAGTGCCCCGTTCGCATTTGTCATAAGAATCAATTCATTTTTAGCTACGACCATCATAGCGAGGTCGTCCGCTTACCCTTCCAATGTGACTCCTGTCGGGTGGACTGTGTTTCTAGCAGGCAACTATGGCATATGGTGTCAGACATATTATACAACAAACGAAGATTAACTAGAACCATGCATGTATTAGAACACGGTTGGCAAGTCGTTGCGAATAAATTTATTGTCTATTTGAACAATGGTGGGTGTAAAATTGACAAAAATAATTATACGTTTTTTAAAATGTTCTTTGCATATCTTGTTACATGAAGAATTATAGCACAAACCGTTTAAAAGTATGAATAAAATTGCACCCAATCACTCGATTAATTGAACCTTATTACCTAATTTGGGTAGTGAAATTGATAAAAAATATTTTTTCATGTTTATTATTACACCACTTCGTAGATGAAGGGTTCATAAATAAGAAAAGTAATGCAACTGTTCGCTTCAGTAAGTGAAACATTACTGCGTGGCGTGGATGGAGACTAATCTCGAGACTAATGATTTTCAAGCAACTGGAAGTCGAAGACCGAACTAATGTCTTCGTTGTGACAAAGCCTATGTTGTCATGCTGGGCTAGTGATGAGATAGAATCAGATTTTATGACAGTAAGGCGATGCTTATACATTCTGTTGTTGATGACTCCGTTGGTTTGTTCAATGTAAATTTATGAGCAGTTAGAATAAAGCTTGGCCTTTTGAGTTGCTGATTGTATTGAAAATACGTACATAGAATAAACGTGCATGCGGTTCGTACATGCGGACAGGCATACATCTGAACTAAGAACCTTCTTTTCAAAGTCGGTTAAACCTTGTTGTCATGGCTTAAAGTGTTTCCGATTACGTGAAGGGTTAAATTCTAAGTTAGAAGATGGCTAACGGATGTGTAATATCAATATTTATTTATTTATTCAAAATAGAAACACTACATAATAAAGTAACGAGTAGTGCATATAAGACTTAATATAGTAGTAAATAATATTTATATGTGATAGAGAGAAAAAAATATAGGTCTACTGTCTCAAACTCAAGAATTACACATGGTTCTTTAGTTACTAATTTTAGATAAAAAATATCAGTCACTAAAATAATAATAATAATAAATTCTGACCATTGGCCAAAAAAGCACTAAAACCATCGTTTTTTATGGTGAAATCTTTAAAAAATATCTTTGACTACATGTGATTTTAGAATTGACGCGAAAATTTACTAACGAAAGGAATTCTGAGCCATTAATTTCATTATTTAGTAATTTATGCAGAAAAAAAACTGCAGCAATGTTTCTACAGGTTCTTAAACTCGGCAAACCATCTGCTTGCAATCTAACAGAGCAAGACACATTTTCGCAAGGAAAATGTAATTTCCACAGAAAGAAATATACCAGTTTAGATTGAAAACTTTCAATTTTGTATATGATAGTTATAAGATGATGACCAAACAGCACTGCGGTATTTTGGTAAGCTGTGAACAAGAATATAATATAATATACGAGTGCTTTCATGTCCCTTACATGGTTTGTATATATACGAATGAATTCTAACATTCTAAAACTATTAATAAAAATATTGTTGATGGACTCATTAAAGATGATATGATTTCGATTTCTGGAAAAGCGCATAATTTTACATTTGCCAATAGTTAATTTTAACTAATTATCTATACAACTATCAGCAAGGCTATTTAGATCTATTTGTGCTTTTAGACAATCTTCATATGTTTGTATTACAGCGTAAAACGAGATCAGCAGCGAAAAGTAAAAAAATACAAAACTAAAGGTTCGTACTACGTCGTTCACATATAACAAAAATAGAATGAGTCCGACATGCGACCCTTGAGGAATACCAGAACTGACCATCATTTTGTGGGACACTTTACCATCAGATGTAATACACTGACATCTGTCAGATAAGGAACCATTTTAAATAGTCAAGAACCGAAAAACCTCTTAAGTAAATGCCTTCTTTTTATAGATTTTTCAAATATACCCTCGAAGTTATTAGAAATCATAAATTTGGATTAATGTAAAATGAGAAACAGACCTACAGATTAACATCTCTATGGAAGACCGACACTCACCATGACCGTGATTCGTAAAAAAATAGGTACAATGAATATGCAATGCAAATCTTATAGCTGCAAGTGTTAACTCTAAATCTTGCATTGGAGAGATAGAAAAAGCACTTTGAAATACTATTTTACATTAGATATTGAGATATAGTAAAAGTATGCATACAATATGATTCAGATCTGTGTATTATGTGATTTTGTACAACTAAATTTTATTACATGAGACTGCGGACCGGCTTTTAAGTTTTGATTAAATAAAAGTGGGGATGTATTAAACAGTAATCTGGTGTATCTACATTTTGTGCCTTCATTAGGCGCTGTCCAGCTAAATTAGACAGGCGAAGTCTTTAATTTAATAGCCACACGTGGTTTTATGATAAAACCGAATCAATGTTAATTGACAGCCGAATTTAATCGTACAGTCATTCAGTTGTATTAATTCGAAACAAAAAAGCATTTTTAAAAGTTTTAGACTCTACATGCTTTTTGTAAACTTTGCATTTTAAGAGTGGAGAGGTTAGGGCGGTGGAACTCGACAAGTAGCTACCTCTGCGTAGTGAGTTGTGTGTTATTTTTCCAAAAACAATCAGAGTTGTATTTTTAGCTTTACTAGCATTTTGCGTTTGTAAGATCATATCGGCAATCAAAGATGATATCGTACGTAAACTAGATTTTACAGGGTTACTAAGAAACACATAATGAGTTTTTTGCATACCCTGGCGTCATCACTTTAGAAAATTGGTTAAATCGTACCACTTTCACTCCACCCTACTGTATATGTTTCTCGTCGTTACCATACGAACTTACCTTAATTAACATTGACACCTACTAGCACAATGTAACGATTTCTGTTAAAAGCACAAAATCGAATATTAAAGTCATTATAATTTGATTCACAACTAACCAATCAAGTCACAAAATACCGGGCCTGAGCCAGCAAATGAAGATTATCTTGATAAAGTTTTAATCAGTATAACATATTTGAAAGTTCCTTGCTAATTACAATTCACAAATTGATGTTGCAGCTATCCTCAATGGAATCATCTATAAATTACGCCGACGGTCAACTATAACATATCACGACAAAGTTTTAATTATATTCGAAACATAATATACGTTTTTAATGAAAACGAATGTAGAGAACAGTTTCAAAATAAATCTTCATCACTTCGAGTTTTGTTTTACTATTTTTAAAATTGATCAATTTTAAAAAACTTCCTTATACCTAATTTTGCAAAAACTCGAATGTAGGTAAGAACATTGTTAGCTTTGTAAATGACATTTCCAAATAAACAGATTTTAATGGAATTAAAAATTTCGTAACAAAAATTCAATTTCTCTCTTAATAAAAAAAAACAGTCACCGTGTAATGATGTCAAGATATGTTGAATATTTTATATGGATACCAGTAAATAAATTGTGTAAATTATCTGACGTTATCTGGAGATCAATTTTATATTTCCGGTAAAATAATGTAAGTGTATCAATAAATCTGTAAAAGTAGGTATTTTTGTAATTTTTATTTGAAATATTAAAGGAGAAAATCATAGAAATCATCACCAGGGCATCGATGGAAATCACTCTTCCACCTATACACAAATGCCCATTCTCAAAAAATCAACACAAAACAGAGTTTAGATTGCAGAAGATGATACAACTACCACGCACAATTCCTGCTTAAATGGCAAGAGAAACACATTGGGAAGTTACTAGACTACCAGTACCAGATAGCTTTCATCAAAGGAAGATTGATGGATGGCCATATATACACCACCAGAAGAATCACGGAAGAAAACAAAAGAGAGGAATAAAACAACAACTTGTCGCGATAGATCTCCAAAACAATTTCAGCCACGAGGTCATAGTCAACACCTTACGCAGCAAAGAAGTACGGCACGAACTAAAAAACTTGCCTTCTATAAGGCACTGAAATTCAACGATTCTAACAGATGACGGAAGAACAGAAGAATTGACAGAAAATAGAAAAAGACTTAAAAATAAATATCTTTTTTCTGTGACGGGAAAAAAGTTTGACATTTTATCTCTCTTGATAGGTAACAAAATGTCACTTTTTATTAAATTACTTTTTCCCCAGGAAAAAAATGAATACTTTTTTCCCGGATATGTACACATAAGAACACGCAGATATTTAATTTTAGAATATTTTATTATACAAAACTTACATTTCCTTAATGTCAAAAGTACAGTTGTTAACAAGCGCGGATCTAGAAATTTTAATATTTTTTTTCTCGTCTGTGGCGCATGGGACCCATACGAAATATGGGAAATAACAACATCTCGAGAAGCACTTCTCTAACGAACCTTAAAAAATTTTGAAAAAGCAGTTTGCGAAAAATTTTTTCTAAATTCGATTGCCCCCCCCCCAGGTCTAGGGACTGTTTAAAATTATTTTTTTTGTCACATGCATTTTACTTTTCATAAAAATACAGTAACACGTTTTGAAGTTTATGAAAATATTTTGATTACTAACTGAGATACAACGAATTGAAATTTTGTGATTTACAATTTAAAAAATCACAAAATTTCAATTCGTTGTATCTCAGTTAGTAATGAAAATATTTTGATAAACTTCAAAACGTGTTGCTGTATTTTTATGAAAAGTAAAATACATATGACAAAAAAAATAATTTTAAACAGGAGTCACTAGACCTGGGGGAGGGGGGTAATCGAATTTTGAAAAAAATTTTCGCAAACTGCTTTTTCAAAATTTTTTAGGGGTCGTTAGAGAAGTGCTTCCCATATTTCGTATGGGTCCCATGCGCCACAGACGAGAAAAAAATTATTGAAATTTCTAGATCCGCGCTTGGTTGTTAAATGTGCATTGCATGAAAGACATGTTCCTCGAACGATTGGGAAAGTCTGCTACAGTGGAATTTTCTTGAGTTGAAATCATATTTTCTGCCATTAACACAACTGACGTTGATGGCCCCGGTCGCAAATTGGATTTTATTTCAGCTAATGCACTGCCACACGTTCTTAACACTTTATTAGATATTTCTGTCCTATGCGCCACCGATTCATCAACGTACCTTTCAGCTACCGTTGATGACTTCCAACCACCATGTTTCTTTAGTGTCATCAAGTTTCCTCCAGATTCAACTAAACGTGTAGCAGACGATCATAGAAATGCATCATGACCTGTATATGACTTAGCATTTTCAAGTAGAAGATAATTGGCTACTGTTTCAGGTATCTTATAAAATTGATTTTTACCAACAACTTGATTGATACATTTTCCATTGCCATATGCATAAAACAGGCGGCGATCCTTTGCTGCTGCTGGACGAAGGGCTATGTACATTCTGTAAAATTTAATATATTTTTCAGTAACTACAAATCTCCTGTTTATATCGTTCTTTGTTTGCTTAAGTTTCACAATTAATAACATTCCAGAATCATTAATATCATCTAATGTTACCTGGCTGATTTCACAAATTCGACAAGCTCCTGCAACCCCGAATGCAACAACAACCTTGGCCATTAAATAAACTTCATCAGGAGCATTATTTAAAAAATCAATAATATGTGTACTCGTAAAAATCGAAGATTTTGCTTAAAAAATGTAATTAGTTTGCAATATTTTGAAATGTCTACATTATTGTTGGATTGTAACGTACTTTAATCATTAAATAATTCCACCAAGCTGTTGATGGCTTTTGTTGTTGCGCCAATTCCGAAGAATAAGCCAATAACACCGTCTCCGAAAAAGAACTGCATGTCTTTTTCACCTTCCATTCCATAAATCTTGAATACACGGTTTCGTAAATTTTCCGCGATTTAGCTGGCAATAATTTTAGTGATGCTACTTTCGCTGCTTCTACTAATTCCGGTGGTGTAAGAGAAAACTCTGAATCAGAAATGTTCATTTTTGAACTTTGAATATTCAAAATATCTAATAAATAACTTCGCTAACTAAGTTCGCAAATTTTTAAACCCAATCACAGAATTAAATTGACAGATATTTGATTACTTCAAAGGTTTCCTTTGACTTTAATATATTGTAATGTAATAATATGTTTTTTCAATATTAAATCGTCGTTTTTCCCGTCACAGAAAAAAATAATGTATTATACACTGGTAAAAATATTAGATTTTAACTCTCGGTGTTTTGTCTTCCGACAACCTCGAGCTAAAATCTAATACTTTTTTCCCTTGTATAATAAATAACTATTATTCTACTTACACAATTACTGAAAAATATTATTTTGGGTATTCAGCAGATAAATTTCAAAGAAACCATAAGTTCTTTCTATGTACTATTGATCCAGGTCTGATCACGCTGGTATATTATTATTACTTTTTTATATCATTTTTATATGTAATTCATTTAAAATTCTCTGCAGCGTGTGAATTGTAAACTATCTTAATTTGAAAATTGTGGTGTTTTTAATTTTTACATTCTTCTTCTTTTTCCCAATTCAGTATGGAAATTTTACTACTAATTTAACACTCTTTAGCGAAGACGTGTATAGTCGTAAATCCAACGGAAATTATTATTTAGAATGCAACGACGTTATAGTTTTCGAAACTATTGCCACCACTTATGACTTCTCCTAGCCCGACTGAGCATCGAATCTTTCGTTGCGCACTCACTGCGACCCGTTAAATAATTCTCATTCCTCCCGTAAGTGTTTAGTAAATATAACCACAAACCACCCATACCTATAGGTCGTGTGCGCGTGACGTCACAGAGCTGAGACCTTAGGAAAACAAACCGCTGTCATTGCTGTCAAATGGCAACTGACTGAACATAAGAATTGAACGTTTTCATAATATTAGAGTTTTTATGGACATTATATCACACAAAATGGCAAGTTTTTGTTGTATTATTAGTTGTGGCAGTGTGGCAATCCGAGACAACATCAGTTTTTATAAAATAACGTCGATTTACAGCCAGAAGAGGTTAGGATTAAAAGATTCCAAGCAATTAAAAGGAATTATTTTACTGGGGTATTCCAAGCATTTTATTAATGGTAAGTTGTTACTTCTTTCTTTAAGAATTTGATTTTTAGTGTGGATTTATGTTATAGGAAAGACGGCCGTAATTCAAGACCGCGATGAGCCATCCAGTTTGGTGTTCTCTGTTAATATGGGGTACAACTTAAAACCCAAATGTGAAACTAAAAGTGCTTGTGATAATAATAACTACTGCTAAAGGAAACAATAAACAATTCGTGGTAAAAAAATAATACTTTATATCGATTTGTCAGCATTTTTAATAATCATTTCTTGTGTTTAAGTTTTAGTTGAGTGAGGCTAGAGCTGATGCAGAAGGAGAATGAAGTGCAATAGTAGAAATTGTTTTAAATCAGGTACATCTCAAGTGGAAAATACACAGGCTACATTAAGATATCTGATGAAGTGCATAAATCAAGGAAATTCAAAGTATTGCTGTCATTGATTGATCTGGAAACTAAACGTCCTTTTGAAGTATATTGTGTGGTGTTTAAAAACCCAGTGTTGGATGAAACTAAGACTGAAAGTAAGATCACTTTCAGTCTTTCAGTCATTGAACGCACAAATAAAGTCCGAATGGGCTATAAAAGTGTCAAATTGTAGCTATAAATGTTCTTTGAATTATGTAATTACAAATGTTTCTTACTACTTAGATATTCGTGTAAGTGTGTAATATAAAATATAATCATTTATTTTTTATTGCAATATAGATCTTTCTTTACATCTCCTGTAAGTTTCTTGTTGATTCTCCTTATGAGTACTAATGGAATGCTGGATAATAAAGTTTGATATTTAGTAAGTATATTTTGTTTTACTTTCAGTTAGATGCAAAGATGCATGTATATATAAGTTCAACATAATCGACTATTTCAATTTACTGCTAACAATAATACGAGTGATAAATAAAACAATAAAAAGTGAATATACATATTTAATAAAATACAAGGGATATTTAACTATTGGCCTACCTACATGAAATAATAAAATACATGTTAGACATATTATATAACATTAGCAAGACACGATAAGAAAAAGTTCTTGCACAAATTACAATGGTTTGTATGGTTCAATCTATAGGTATATTATATCATAGGCAAGGGGTTAACCACTGGAAGAAATTGTGTACACTTTTTTACATATTTCAAGTAGTTCATAGTACTTCAGCCCTTCATTGTTTAATTTATGTGGTATTTTTCATAAAATTCATAACAAGTTAACCTTTCGACCATAGCCACCGTTTACTGCTAAAAAATTGAAATGAAAAACTGGGTAGTGAACGAATTTTGTCTAGAATAGTAACACAGTCACAATGAGTACTGAAGAATCATCTGGATCAGCAATAGTCCAAGGAGTTGATGACTTTTGTTCAAGATGCACCGCTAAGAGCTCATAAACTGAAAATGAATTTGTATGTTAGCAATTATTCATTAAGCAATATTTAATTAGGTAAGCATATATTGAAAAAAGGGTTGATCATCGACAACTAATTCTTACCTTTGCAAAAAGCTTTTATCCTGTAAATTTCTTGGAGAGAACTGCTTTCACCCAACCACAAATAGTTTCAAGATTTTTGAATGCCTTGAACTCATCCGTTTGTCTATGCATTTCTCACAAAAACCAAGTAATTCACAATATCCTTTTGTGAAATATTATGAAATACACTAATATTTGTACTGAAGTCATCATTTCTCAAAATATAAGCAATTTAATTCAATGACACCAACTTTTTCCATACATTTCCTCTACATTATGAGACAATTTCGTAAAATATAAACTTATCTCCATATTAACGAACAAAATTTCCTAGACACAATAATTAAGGATAGTTGTGGATGTTAAATAATCGAAAATTAAGTTTTAAAATATCACAAAAACAGCAAAATATATTTTAAAACAACACGTTTAATCGGCATGTCACTTAATGACAGCTGTTTGTTTTCCTAAGGTCTCAGAATCTGTGACGTCAGCGCACGCGACCTATAGACTTTCAACTTATATGGAAGCAAATGGAATCACTTTGTACGGTCACGTGATGTAAGTGTAGTTGCGCTTCCAACCCAGAGATGTCGCGCTCTAGAGTAATTTTATCAATAGTGTTGGTAGCAAAAAAAATAGTTGGCAGCGACGTGGTGTCACAAACGTCAAAGTTATGGTCAAAGTTGTTTATTGTTTGGAAATGGGATATAAAATGTTGTGTTATTAATTGTGAGGACAGTATGATTCATAAGCATCGGTTCCCTCATCCATCTAAAGACCTCAATAGATTTTAAAAAGTGGTTAAGAGTAATCAACAATCCACTGTTTGTCATCGACATTTTGAAAGCCGGTATTATTTATGCGGAAGGTGCTTTACAATGGTGATCTAATAAAACACTTTTTACTTTGTTTTTTATCGCTAATGTATTGTAAATAAACTTTACTGCAGTTTCAACATTAAGCGTTCCATTTTGAAACGAGGATCTCTTGTGAAATGTGAAATATTTGAAAATGACACGCTTAGTGTTGAAACTGCAGTAACGTTTAGTTACAATAAATTAGTGATAAAAAATAATGTAAAAAGTGATTTATTAGATCATCATGATTAATTAATTATTTCAAAGAAGGGCTTCCACTATTCAGTTTTAATTAATATATGTTATTCAAACCTCTTGAATCATTAATTTTATTACCCAAAATATTTTGTTTCTGCAGCATAATTTCAGTGTCTTTGAAACTGTGCTAGTCATATTTTGATATTTAATTATCAAATGTGGCATAGTACTGCTTTTAAAAGCATTTAAATGAGATTTAAGATTATTTAAAACTTCCCGCCGGCCGCCAATATAGCTCCGCTTGCGCTTCCAACCACCAGAGGCGCTTCAGTTTTGATCTCATTTGAATGTACGGCAGTAGAACGTCTATAGGTGTGGGTTGTTTGTGAATATAACGCTCCGACGAGCAGTAAACTTTGGAAGACGACGTATTAGTAGTTCTGCGATATACGCTCGTCTCGCATGCAGAGCGTATATGCTAATTACTCATTCATCAATCTTATTTATGAATAAACATTTGGTATCTTAAATTTCTTTGCAGATTGCAATAAAAATTTAGTAATGTGAAAATGTAATTAGTTTACGTAATTTGTAACGTCAACTCCTGCCCCTAAAATAGAATTGCAATGACTATGTCCAGTAGGGTGCATCGATTTTCTTTTTTTTACCTAATCCAAAATGGCGGGCGCCCAAAAGTTGTGTGATAGGGTTGTAAATAATACGTTAAAATTTCAAATTAAAAAATTAACCCTTGGGGGTAGCGGGTTGGGGTCAAAAGTAAACATTTTTGATATTCTATATATTCAAAATGGCGGGTGTGGAAAAGTTGTGTTTTAGCACAATAAGCAACAGGTAGAAATTCTATTGAAAAATATTTAGGTTTAGGGGTAGTGGGTGATGGTTAAAAGTCCAATTTTTTATTGTGTGTATATCTAAAATGGCGAGCGCGAAAAAATTTGGTCTTGGGGTTGAAATTGGCTGGTAAAAATTTTAAACTAAAATATTAAGACTCAAGGGTAGCGGGTTAGCATCAAAGACCAAAAAGATGGTACGTACCCTTACAAATATTATCGATACTTATCAATTAGTAATATTTTTAAACTATATTTAATTACGATGTTAAATTTAAATTACTTATTACTACCTACGTATGTGTTATCTATGCTATACCATAATACAGCATGCGCTGTGTTCTGCATACATGAAAGCTCGGTGAACAGTGAACACTGTCAGTTTTAGCCGAAACTTTAGACAGAATGCGGTATTTCCGATAGAGCTGGAGCACTGATTGCTTCTTCAGTACTCCAAGATTTTGGTTTAATTAATGAATCTAACACAATGCATGTAATTGATAAAAACAAAATTAGAAGAGCTATAAGCAAGAAGAGAGGTGAATTATCATCATGTGGTACGCCAATATCATTACGTGGACTTTATTTCGATGGGCGTAAAGACAAGGTCATGAAATGAATAGATAACCGTCGAAAGATAACAACCGAAGAACACAGTTTTAATTGGAAAGCCCGGATCATCATATTTGGGACATGTCACACCTTCTATAGGTTCAGCTGTAAACATCATTAACGCCATTATCAGTTACTTTGAAAACTCTCGAATCCCAACTAACACCTTAAAAGTCGTCGGATGTGATGGAACGGCTACAAATACTGGTCCTAAAGGTGGTGTTATAGCTCTACTTGAAAAACATATTAAGAGACCACTTCAGTGGTTCATTTGCCAACTGCATGCAAATGAACTTCCACTAAAAGGCACTTGATCGAACATATTAACGGAACTGTATTTCAGGATTTTCAGGTATAATAGGAAAGTCGTTAGTCAAATGCGAGCAGATGCCAGTAGCTGCATTTAAGACTATTAAATCCGAAATTCCTATAGTTAAGGTGAAAGATCTTAACACATATCAGTTATATTTTTATGAAATATGCCAAGCAGTAATAACGGGATATGTTTCTATTAATCTTTCAAAACGAGAACCTGGCAAAATAGTCGACTCGCGATGGCTGATGACAGCAAATAGAATACTTCGCTTATATGTTGCTCTGCAGATTTGGTTATATCAGCAACGTATGTTGTCAAAGTGTATGCGCCAATGTGGTTCAAAATAGAAGCACATCCATCATGTCTGCAAGGTGCTTCAAATATATTGAAGACCATACAATTATCCAGATATTTATCAGAAGAGTTGAAAGGAGTATGTAGTTGATCCCGTCGTAATACGAAATGGATATTTTGCACACTCTGAGAACATACTACTGGGAATGCTGGGCGATGAAAACCGGTGTATTAGGGAGTTGGCCGTTCGCAGAATATTAAAAGATAGAAAAGGCAACAATACCGACTTAAGAAAGTTTACACTTGCTCCGTTGAAACTAAATGCTACAAATTAGTATGAGATGATTGATTGGCAAGAATGTGAATATAATGAGCCACTATTAACAGTTGATTTATCCGAAGAGGATCTTAATCAAATTATAAATAATTATGAATTGTCTGATAATTGAAATAAAGAAATTTCCTAATCACACACAAGCTGTGAAAAGGGAGTAAAGCTTGTAACTGAAGTTTCAGCGCTAGATGGATTAATTAGAACAACGATTAGATCCTGTAACAAAATTCCCAAATTCAACACAAAGAAAGATTACTACAAGCAAGTTTTACCATAATGTTTATAGTATTTTTATTTTTACTTTTTATTCTTTAATAAAATCAAGTTTATTTTCACATAAGTACCTTTGTTATCAAACTTCCAATAAAGAAATTAAAGTAAAAATAAAGTTTATTATTTCATACTATGATGATAAAACAAATAATTTCCCTTAAAAAAAATGGGACCTTTGAGCTTGTAGGGAATAGAAATGGATCCGATGCAGAACAAAGAAAATATCAAGTTGACTTTTGACCCTAACCCGCTACCCTTAAATCTTAAGTTTTTACCTCTTATATATAACTGTAAAGCACAACTTTTTCCCACCCGCCATTTTGAATATATAGAATATCAAAAATGTTTACCTTTGACCCCAACCCGCTACCCCTACGGGTTAATAGAGACTGGGTCTCGGTTCAAATTTATTATTAGTAAAAACAAAAAAAATCCTTAGGGCGCCAATAGCCACACTTCTGGATACCTATGGTGTACCTGATACTTACTAGATGTACTAACCGTGGCTATTCAGTGGCCTTAAATGCATTGGTATCAAAAAAATTCAATGGTCACAATCAAACAAATTACATAATAAGTGTAAAAAAATATATATTGGGGTTAATGTATATAGACTAACAAGGTAAACAATAAACTTGTACATAATATTGTGTAGGTATCAATAAATGTGGCCAGACGTGACTGGTAGTAGTACAGAATATGCAAATAATTATAAAAGTTAAAACCTGTAGAAAATAGTTATTTTCCTTAGAATAAATGTAACATGTGGGGTGATACTATACGTTGAAGACGATCATAACAATTTGTCGACTGTGAACACTTAATATTCAATATACAGTGTGTCCCAGGATTGATGTAATGAGAGGAGTAATGGACCAAAAATTTTGGAATTTTGGAACGGTAAACGAGTCCTGCTTGTTGTAAAACTAAAGTATACCAAACATGACTTGATTTGGTGTTCTACAGGGTGTTTTATAAGCAAAGTTGTAAAAATCACCACTAATAAAGTACCTTTATTTTTCAAAATATGAAAAAATTCCACTAAGAAAAGTTATTTAGAATGCAATTTTATACCTCTATACCAAATTTCAGGAATATAAAATTATTTTTTTGAAACTTCCCATTTTTTGCGAATTAAGAAGAGTGAATTCATATTTAAAGTTGTGTAGGAGCAAATGTTAATCATCTCAAAAAGTAGGCTATTGGTAAATAAAAAATTGAATATAGGTATAATGTTAATCGAACTAATTGTAAAACAAGAAACAATTACTAACAGAAGATTATGAGGTTTAAAAATTATAACAAGTAATAAATATTAAAAACATAACATATTCACAAACAAATTAATTATTGGCCAATACAAAACAATGTTTACAATTTTTTTTATTATTCGACGTAGCTACCACCCACATCCACACACATTTCGATCCTTCGCCTGAAGTCCTTAAAACTGTTTCGAATATGATCTAACGGTATGAAGTTTACGACATTTGTAATTCTCTGCTTCAATACTGCTACATCGTTAGGAAGTGGTTCAGCGTAAATCAACCATAAAAAGAAATTCAATATTGATAGGTCTGGGATCTCGCCGGCCACTTGATCGGTCCATTCCTGGCAATCTAATTTTCTCCAAAATTTAAATTCAACTACCGATTAACCATTTCTGTGGAGTGGCCAGGGCAACCATAATTTGAAAATGAACTAAAGACATATCTCTTAAAATATTTAAATGTTCTTCAGAAAATCTTTCAAGAAGATGTAAATAAATGTGCTGGTTTAACCTTCCCTCAATGAAATAAGGTCCAATAACTCCAACGTGATAAGAAACGGCACATATTGTCTTCTACAATGAATTCTAAAATTTGGATTTTCAGAAGCCCAAAACCGACAATTCTGAGATGAATCAACACCATTGGTTGTGAATGTGGATTCATCTGAGAAAATTATGAAATAATGAAAAAATCTCTCTTCCATGATTTTTTCTCCAATGGTCAAACAAAAATCCAACCTACGGCCGTCATCTCCCTCTTCAAGCGTATGTTTATAATTTGCTTTATATGCCCTAATTTTTTTTGCCTTGTAAATTCTTTGGAGTTCAGACTTGCTAATATTAATAAGAGCTGATCTCTCTCTTAGTGGCATCCTAGGATTTTCTATAATAGAGGCATGAGCTATAATAGCCCCAACATTGTCTTCATCATATGCTTTTATTTTTCTTTTCATGTTAAGAACACTACCAGTAGCCAGAAACTTTTTAATTATTCTCATAGCCTGAGTACGTGACAAAGCAGTGTTTGGAAATTTCAAATTAAATTGGCTTACCACTTCTCTTAGCGAGTTTTCACCGCCAATTCCGTAGCATTGCACAATATAAATTTTTTCACGCACTATGAGTACCATTTTCACTTAATTTATTATACTTGGTTCGTTAATTTGAAACAGAAATTAAGGATAATATTGACAACATTTGACAGATATGTCAATAATAAATGATAAATGTGTATCCACTGCTTTTCTCATAGCTTAATTTTGGCTTCTACATAACTTTAAATATTAATTCACAAAAAATAATTTCTATGCAGTTTTAATTGAATGGTTCAAAATAAAATACTAATTTATTGAAAAAATAATTTTATATTCCTGAAACTTGGTATAGAGGTATTGCATTCTAAATAACTTTTCTTAGTGGAATTTTTTCATATTTTGAAAAATAAAGGTACTTTATTAGTGGTGATTTTTACAACTTTGCTTATAAAGTCATTTTTGATATACAAGCAGGACTCAATCCCCAAATACCATTCCAAAATTCCAAAATTTTTGGTCCATTACACCTCTTGTTACATCTATCCTGAGACACACTGTACATATAAGCTGAAGGCTAAGAACAATTAAACAAGTACAAATGAAGGCCAAAATTAAAATACGCAAAAGAAATTGAATTTTGAGTGCAGATGTTCAAATATAAAATCACTGTGACGGTACTCTCACCACTTCCTGAAACCAAGACCCAACACTACTCCAATCCCCGTCTCACTCGTGTTTCCAGTCTCAAATATCCTAAATGGTGACGTTAACAGGAAGTACCATCCTAACGATTAATGAAAACATACAGCTGCTGCTCATTCAAAAAGTGCTGGCTTATCAGTTTTGCATCAATACCAAACATTATTACTACCATATTTAGGGTGAAATCACAAAAGATCCAAGAAACAGTCCATGAAAAAGTTAATTATTGCAAGGTCAATTAAAAAAGAAGGTCCATAAAAAAGATTCCAATTCAAACTTCCATCCTGCAGCATTCCAAAGGTATGTCCAGTAATTAATAATACTTCATTAAATAGAAGGGTTCAATCTGTTAATTCACTTGCTATGGTTTGTTTGAATGGTGCGTTATTAGTTATTGACTGTTTTTGTAAAAAATCTCAAAGCGTTACAAAAAAACTAAACTTCATAAAAAATCAATTTTATTGAAAGTTACCCTGCCGCCTTCACCGATTGATCAGATTTAATTACCCATATGAGATTTATATAATGTAATGTGGTGGAGGACTACTTGTTATTCATCCCATAGGTAGAGATATGATTTCCATCCATGCTCTGGTTATAATTTTTTGGATTTACTCCTTAGTCTCTCCGATCTATAGTGTATTCACTAACATTAACTTTATTTTTTCTATTTCAGGTGCAGTATTTCTTCTAGCTCTGGCAATTGTTTCTAGCAGTTCATGGGGACTTGCCCAAGTGCTATAGTAGTCTACTTGTATTAATTCCGTTCATTTACATGTTTTCCCTTCTTCCTCTAGTTTACTGGTCCAGTGTTGCAGATTATCTTTTATTGTGCGTATTGTTGTTTCTTCTATATTTCTTCAGATGTTTGAAGGTTTCGTTTAGTCATTGTCCTGCAGAGTTTCTATGTTTTCAAAGATTGTTCTGCATTATTTCTGCTTATGGCTTCTTTCCACTTCTTTTTTTCCTGCAATGCTTCTTTTACTCTTTCTGTTATTTTTCACATCCGTTGTTATTTACCTACGGCTATTATTTTTTTTAGCTGTTCATATTTATTATTTGTTTCCTATGTTTACAGAATGTAAAGAAAATGTTAGTCATTATCCCTTATCAACAATATCGAATACGAGTCATTTTATCAGTATTATTAGTGTCAGTTTCAAACAAAGCTGGGTATCTTGGTGCTAAGGCTTTCGCGGGGCTGGTGATGTGGCTGCTGTTTTCCGGGTCTTCTTACCCGTAGACTTTGTTGAGTGCTTGACGTTTCGACCATCTTCTTGAGGTCTTCTTCTGAAGCGAAGCGAGCTTTGCTGGACCGAGCTCCTCTATTTATACAGGTTATCAGAAGACGTCTTGTGAATCATTGCTCATGCGGAACATTAACTTTATCACCAGTAATCGCCAATTTAATTACGCCCTGGACAACTACCAATTAAAATCAACATGTTGGTTTCGATATGTGGACGACACTTTCATTATATGGCAACATGGCAGCGAGGAGTTGGAGAATTTGAAGAACTACCTAACCAACTTACATCATAATATCAAATTCACCGTGGAAATAAAAACAGATAGTAAACGTCCTCGTATTTAAGAAGAACAATAGAGGACTAGGACACAAGGTATACAGGAAACCGACGCACACCGACAGATAACTATACGCTAATTTTCATCACCATCCAGCACAAAAATAGGCCATCGTGAACACACTAGTAAACAGAGCAAAGCAAATTTGTTAGACAATACTTCTCCTCCAAAGAGAATATCTTTACAACGTCACTACAGATAAATGGATATAAGCCGAAGGACATAGACAACGCAAAAAAGAGACAAGATGCAACTAGAACAGAAGAAGAAAAGAAATACACGGCAATAGCTTACCTACCATATATACAAGGACGTACGGATAGGATCGGAAGAGTTTTGGAGAAAAATAACGTCAAAATAATATATAATGCGAAACAGAAGGTGGCACAACATTTTTTCATATACCTAGTTCCAAAAGAACTAGAAACAGCAGGAGTATATAGCATTCCATGTTCCTGCGAAAAAGTTTACTTCGGACAGCCCAAACAACATATAAACATCAGACTCACAGAACGCATCAGCCATACAAAGAAGGGAAATTCTACAAAATCAGCAGTAGCCGAACACTCAGAAAAAACCGGCCGTTTGATAAAATTCGACAAGACAAAGAAATTAGCCAACACCAAGAATTATTGGTCAAGAAGATACAGAGAAGCCATTAAAATAAATAAACACCCGAATAACTATAATCGTGACACTAGACTACAATGACCAATAACATGAAAGTCAATATTCCGCATGAGCAATGATCCACAACAAGCCTCCTGTTAACTTGTATAAATAGAGGAGCTCAGTCCAGCAGAGCCTACTTCGCTTCAGAAGAACACTACGATAACATGGTCGAAACGTCAAGCTCTCAACAAAGTCTTCGCGGAAGAAGATCCAAAAACCAGCAGCCAGAACGCTGGGTATCTTTTTTAGAAAATTTTTTAAAACAATTTAAACATATGACTTGATTTAACAGCATATGATATGGAATCAGCTGTATGCTTAAAATTAAACACGGGGGTAGTGTCATGCACTATCATCTAATCTTCAGCATCTCCATTAGATATTCATAAATATTGTTCTGCATTATTTTTTGTACATCACCTGTATCTGTCTAATGGCAAATTATACGCTCCCTAGTAATATTTCCCATTACCATTGAGGCGCCCTATGGTATTATTTAGTTTATTAAATGCTAAAATTATGTTCATTAGTGCTTAATTCCTCCATTTCTTAGTTGGAGTTTGACGGTAATTTCGAGAAACTTATATACAATTATTCAATAATAACCAAATAACATAGCTGACATTAATCAAATTTATAATCCATTGTGGAAAAGTTTGACCTATTCTCACCGCAATTTGATGGAAGTGAATCCAACTTAAATCAAAGTATGAAAATGAAATTGTGGTGAGATGTTGCAGCCCATAATGAGAAAATTGGTACAAGGGCTTAGTTAAGTGCTATGTTAAAAACTATATTGCATTTATAAATGTAATAATTTAATCAGCTTTCTATAGTCAGCTTATGTTTAAATTTATCTATGCCTATCTGCACAATATAAATGTTCCTCATTTAAATCAGTAATGACTAATGACTTTAATAAGATCGATTGTTAATTCGATACGTTGTACTGAATATAATTTGAAACACGTTTTACTTACAATATATTCTGGACAAACAGTAATCAACCTGATAGAGCTTTGCATATTAAATTCTCAAAATTATTATGCAAAACCAGAGTTATTAGTGACCCGTTGCTATCTAAGCGTCTTTGTCATATATTATTGAATTTTAATCATTGCAGCTATGACTTCAGTTATTTAAATGCTCTATATAAGTTACCTCATATGTCCGTAGCCTATCGGTAAGCAAAAAAAATGAAAACAAAATTAAAGCACCTTTAAAAAAGATCCCTAAAAATTATGAAGTAAAATTTCACGTTCGCCAGCTAACTGATTCTTGAAGGACGTACTGACTATCAGTGAACTGAACAAAATGATGATGTCGAGCAGATTGCGACCCAACTGGTTTACGGATGAGAACCTGGACGCAGCCATCGTGCTGATTAATAACAAGATCAGCATCTACAGAAGCGGGAAGGACCGAGGGTTTGTATCGTTAGAGCTGAAGGAGGTGTATGTAGTAAGCTGTTACTTCTCCCCAAATAGCACGATGGAAGAATTCGAGGAATCATTATCGAATCTGAAAGAAGTAGTTAGAGAAATGAGGAACACCCGAAAGGAAGTCATCGTGGTAGGATACTTCAACGCCAGGGCCCCAGAATGGGGAATGAGGGAAACGAACGCAAGAGGCAGGATTGTGACCCAATGGATCTCTCAGTTTGATCTCCTCGTGATGAACGAAGGAGACGAATACACCTTCGTTAGAGGGGACAGCGGCTCCATACCCGATATCACGGTTGCCTCTGCGGGGATCGCGGGGAAAATCACAGGGTGGAAGGTAGCAGGCGACGAGGAATCATTAAGTGACAACAGGTATATCTGCTTCGAGGTAGGGCAACAACCCCCCCCCCCCCCCCAGCGACTTCTTCAGTATTCCAGGAGAATCCGGAGACAGGGCAGACAGGATAATAATGAAGCCTTCCGACCTACAAAGAAGGCGCTTAGAGAGGCGATATCCGATGCAAAAAGAAAGAAATGGCAGGAGCTATGCGCAAGCATAGATGAAGATGTATGGGGTGATGGCTACAAAATAGCCATGCGCCGATTGAGAGCACCCCCAGCGATTCCACTGGAGAGGATGAGGGAGATAGCTGACGCACTCTTTCCCCACAGGGAGGAAGAAAGGTGGGATGACATGGATGTAGCGGATGTCCCCCCATTCACAGAAAATGAACTGAAGGGGGCAATTGAGAGGCTAAAGAGCGGCCGATCCCCCGGTCTGGATAACATCCCCCAGAGGTGATCAAAATAGTCGTCGAAGAATTCCCCGAAGCGGTTTTAGGGGTCATGAATCGAGCGTTGGAGAGAGGCTCGTCCTCATTAATAAAGGGAACGGAAAACCTGAAGAACCATCCCCCTAAAGGCCCATCTGCTTGTTGGATGCCTTGGGAAAGGTGCTGGTATACCTAATCCTGGGTAGGCTAGAGCTAGAAATTGACCGGAGGGATGGCTTGTCGAACTACCAGTTCAGATTCCGCAGAGGAATGTCGACGGTGGATGCTGTGACCCGCATCACGAGCAAGGCAAGAGAGGCCATGGAGGCAAAGAGAATGTGCTTAATCGTCACCCTCGATATCAGGAAGGCATTTAACACTACAGGATGGGGAGCGACTATAAGCAAACTAGAGAGATTGGAAGTGGCACCTTATATCATTAATATCATTAAGAGTTACTTCAGGGATAGGCAAATAGGGATGGACGCAAATAACACCTTTGAATGGAGAAACGTGACCTGCGGTGTCCCACAGGGTTCGGTACTCGGGCCAACACTGTGGAACATTATATTCGACGACGTCCTACGGATTCCTCTCGCAAATGGGGTCACCCTTACGGGCTACGCCGACGATCTTGCCCTAACTGTGACTGGAAACTGGACAGGGCTAATCGAGGAGAAGACGAATACCACTATTGCAAGAAGAGGGGAATGGCTGCGGAGCGTAAAATTAAAACTTGCCCCGGAAAAAACCGAAGCAGTGATGATCACAAGGAAAAGAACTGTCCAGCCTGTCACCATCAGGGTTGGACAGATGGAAATTAGACCGGGGAATGGACTTAAATACCTCGGAATCTGGCTGGATCCGAAACTAACATTCAGGTGTCACATAACAAAAACGGCGGAAAAAGCGGGGAAATCGGCAACCGCTCTGGGAAGAGTGATGTGCAACATGAAGGGGCCAAAGGCCAGCAAAAGAAGAGTGCTTTGTGGCGTGGTGCATTCAGTCATATTATATGCCGCCCCGGTCTGGGGATACGCCTTAGAATAAAGGGCTAATGCCAAAGTAAGCCTGGCAAAGATTCAACGGCAGATGGCAATGAGGGTATGCAGCGCCTATCGGACAGTCTCGTATGAGGCAGTGTTGGTGGTAGCAGTGGATTTGCTGGTCAAGGAAAGGGTAGAAGTGTACGAAGGAGTCGAGAGAGGAACCGCCAGGGAAAGACTGTTCCAAAGATGGCAGAATAGATGGAAGAACGCCCATAAAGGAAGATGGACTCACCGCATGATCCCTACAGTCCAAGGGTGGGTGGATAGGAAACACGGAGAAGTAGGGTATCATCTCACGCAGGCCCTGACAGGTCACGGCTGTTTTGCCGACTACCTGTTGAGAATAGGAAAGCTGGACTCTCAAGAGTGCGCATATTGTGGCGAAATAGAGGATGCATAGCACACAGTCTTCCACTGCAACAGATGGGTGGAGGAGAGACGAGGCATAAATCGTCTAGGGCCGGATGAGCTTGTGGAATTCATGCTGCAATCTGAAGACAATTGGGCAAAGGCCGAAGCAGCTATTACACGGATCGTCGTGCATAAAGGAGAAGGTGAGAGGAATTCCGACCTATACCCTTTGCACAACTAGAGGGAATACAGGGAACAAAGACACGGGAAAAAAACATCTATACATTGAATAACGATTAACGTGTATCCTGAAGAGAAGCGAGAGCGGTTCTAGGATACATCATACACTGAAGAGGGGTGGTTTTAGTGGGTGTGCCTAGAAGTGAGTTCCACACTACCGTTCAGGTGTCCATAAACGATTTCCACCCCGGGAAAAAAAGCTAATTGAATCTTATTTAGGTAATAAGATTCAATTAACTAATAACGGTGTTTAATAATGCTCAGAAAATTTTTTCGCCAAATTTTGAAAGAAATCCGTAAGCTCTACTCGACTTTACTAAACATTTTTTAGCTCTAATACAACACTAAATATCCAAGATTATGAAGATTATCTAATTTTGACAAGCTGTTACTGCCCTCTAGAACGTAAACGATCCATGGGGTCGGGATCTGGCAATGATAACTCACAAAAAAAGTGGTCTGTCCTGCTAATCAGACCAGTGTATCTTTATGTATTTTGATCCGCTGAATCCGAATGTGAAGTCAGAATTGTCAGATTGTCTCGGTTTTCATGTCTAACCTCAAAAAACACCCCCCAAAAAGCCGGTTTTTCGCCTTGTCACCCCAAATAAATACTTAGAATTTTTTTTTTAATATGTTTATTTTATAATTTCATAACGCCATAACCTCATATCACTGTAACACCATAACCCTACAGCTCTATAACACTGTCAATGGCGACAAACCGGTTTTTACGGGTGTTTCTTGAGGATAGAGACGAAAACTGAGCCAATCTGACAATTCTGACCCACTGAATCTGAATACGAAATTCAGATTCAGTGGGTCAAAATATATAAGGATACACTGGTCTGGTCCGCCGGACAGACCACTTTTTTTTGTAGGCCTGTGTAATTTTTGATCGACAATAATACTAGAACTATAAAATAGCAAAGAGTCAGTCAAATTAACGGAAAGTCATTTTCCACAAAAAATATGCGGAATCCTTTGACAATTTTAGCCTATTTTTAACGGTTTTTGATTAAAATCTTGAAAAAACACCCAGAAGATCAGTTTCAATTTTTTTTATTTATGGCATTATTAAAAATAATGTTAGGTACATAATATGTCTTTACTTCCTCAAAGAAAAGTTTTTTCACGTTTTTCTGGGAAGCTAGCTGAATGTTTTCGTGTCTCCCCTTTTGGAAGTACCACTTACATTTATATAAGGAACCATAACATTTTTTCTTGCATTAAAAAAATCTGTGAAAGTATTTACACATAACTTCTCTATCAATTTGAAATGTTTTCTTTATTAATTATTTTTTCTGTTGAATGAGTACACTGTATATTTTTTTAACTAAAAGTTAATTAGATTCTCTTCCTAAAAGTAGTGAAGACAACATTCCAAATATTATTTTCCTCTGTCATTTCTTAATTTTTTATATAGTAACCAATCTCCAGATTTTTCACAAAAAATATTTTTTCTCCTCTGTAACAGGGCCAATTACATTCCAAATACTATTTTCATCATCGTTTCTTAATTAATTATTTTTTTAGGGTGACTATATTTTTCATTAAAAGTGGATATAGCAAGTTTTTCCTTGTCAGCTGTGTTAACTACATGCTAAATATTATTGTCCTCCATCACATTTTCTTTTTATTAGTCATATTTTTAAGGTATCCACCTTCTATATTTTTCACTAAAGGTATATTTCATTTCTTCGCTGCCAATAGCGTCAGCTATCTATAGAATATTATTTTTCTCCATCAAATTGTTTTATAGATGTAACGCCAATAGACAGATAGACTGATGGAATTTAAAGATATTAATTTTCGTATTTACATAGTTTGAAACGTGAATCTGCATAGACAATTCGGAGAGTGATTTTTTTGCAATTGCAATACTTTCCTCTGGTAACCGAGAGAAGTAAAAAAATCTATTGACATAACTTTATACTTAACAGCTATTGCACCAACGTGATGTTAACAACAAAACATACTTCCGGACGAAGTTTTTGGTATCTTGTTATCTTTTACAGTTTGACACCAATTCCTTTGTACATTCTCACTAAATAGCATAATTATCAATATTTCCTTAGAATTAATGGACGTATTTCCAGGAGTTCTGTTTCGAAGGTAAATGCGTTCAGACGTCTGTCAGATGGCACCTCTGTAACATTTCAAGTCGATGTCTATAGAAATTTGTAAGTTAAATACAAAGCGTTAAAAATATACTTAAGTTTGCACAATTGGGGAGTGTGTTTGGAAAATAATATATATCTCGGAACAATTTCAGTAATTTTATAAGAAATATTAGTTCGTATTTAATTAGGTACACAAACCTAAACATTCCACAGTATTTCTGGTACAACGAAATAAATTATATTATGGTACCATAACATCAACTACCTGCTAGAGAAACAAAGACAACAAAGAAATTAGTGTAAAGATCCGAGATAGAAAACACAAACTTTAGAGGATATGTTTTAACCATTTTATTTGTATTAATAGCAAATGCATAATTTTGTAATAATGAGCTTTATCATACTGAAATACTAGTATCTATAGATACAGCGTCAAACTCTGACGTGTTTATATTAACTGTACTTTAAGTCCTTAAAGGGTCTCGGTGGCACATATGTTATGACAAATTTATGTCTAAGCAATTAATTCTGAATGTATGGTCAGGCAATAAATTCATTTCCTTACGTCAACTTTCAAGTAAAGTCTCCGCCTCATTAGCAACAACCAAATATTTAATTTAAGTTGAATCCAAACTAATTGTTAATGCATCGTATTAAAATTGAGCACATTACCGTAAATACACCTGACACAAATTCCCTTCAGAAAACACAAAAACAGTAGATCTGTTACAAAACGTAGGAATGAAGACACATCAACTATAGGTGCAAAAAATGGTAACAAAAAACAAAACTAAAATAAGTGAAATATGCTCTGCCAGAATCAGAAACGGAAGAAATAGAAGAGTCAAAGGAAGAAGCAAGAATACAAAAGATACATAATCACTATCACTCCATATCACGATACAATGTGGCAACGCAGCGCATCTCAGAAACGGCTACACTTACCATTCTACACTTCTGTATCATGCCTCATGTGGTTTTTCGCTGCTGACAACAAGCATGACCAACCCAGCGTAGATATATCCGGCTCAGCGGTATGTTTCCTAGGAGTGACAGCAATACCTATTGTACACTGGTAAATCAAATAAAAAAAATTAAACCAGAATTAACGAAAGTATTTCTACAATCAGGTATAAAACAATTCTTACGCACACTAAAATAAATAACAGATTAACAAATTATCACAAATACAACTTGTACCTACTTGTAATGGTTTTTTAACCAAACTTAAACACGTGTATGCTCATTTATAAAAGAACTAAACTAAATGTATTGTTTTATTGCGAAATTTTACACAATACATAATATATTCACACAATTTGATTCTCTAGAAAATTGAGGTTTCATATTTCTCTTGAAGGCAGCTCAGTTCATTTTCATTTTCTTTTTACATATTCATAAAGATAAAATTTGGAGCGAGGGTAGAGGGTAGAGGCGTCTTGACTATCACGTACGCACACTCACATAACGCGCAGGCAGCGAACAAGCTGCTTAAAGCACACATGGTGTATGTCACGGTATATTACGACAAGTGGAAGATTCGGACCAACGCCGAAAACTCTGAGGCGATCCTCTTTATGCGCCAACTCACCGAAAATCAGATTTTAACGCCACTTTCGATCAGGGGTAGTATCTGGGGTTAACTTAGACAAATGACTGACATTTGACACCCACATCAACGAGATAGTACGCAAGGTCTACTTCATGACCAGGAGTCTGTACCCGCTCCTGGCCAGGGGTAGCGGACTTAACAGAAATAATAAAATAATGTTGTACACTAAGGTGATCAGGTTGGCTATCACATACGCGGCGCCGGCATGGTGCAGCATATTGGCCACGACAATGCACAAACTTAAAGTTCTAGAACACAAATTTATGCGCTTCATTACAGACTCTGATAGGTACCCTCAGAGATCTCTATGCACGTTGCCACAACATAACCCCACTAGCGGACTACGTCCAGGAAATCTCCCAAAAATTTTACACCACCAAACTTGGCGATAGTTCGCTAACCCCCAACATAACCCAAACCAGACAGCATAATGCAATATTATTCAATCTGAGACACGCTCTATCATACCAGGCGTTGCCTATTTTCCGGCAACTTTCTTAGTCGAATCTTCCCCTACCATAACCTTGATAAAACCCTGTCCTATCATTTTTCCTAAACTTTATCTTTAATTCCCTCTTTCCTTTTCTATTTGTTCGTTTTTATGCTTATGTTGTTTTTCTTTTGTGTTCTTTTTGTAATTTTGTTCGTAAATTCTTTTTAGGCCGAGAAAATTCTTGAAAATAAACGATACTCTTTTACTTTATCATATCTTCCTGGAGGCAGGGAGACCACTAGGGCGACAGTTCTCCGAGTCAATAACCCAAATTTTGTAAGTACCTTGCCAAGTGTTGTGTTATTTTTAATTAGCTTTAGGTCTCTGCGTAGATAGCAATTTTAATATTATTATTAGTTTTGTGAGTTGGTTTATAACAAACAGGAGAGCTAATCCCCCCCTCCCGTTAATCGTTAAGCCGAACCAGACCTGTACCGTCCAACTTTACATTCACCACGGTACTACGTGCTGTGATTGTTTCGTTGGCTCCGGGCCAGGATCCGGCAAGGCACATAGTTGTACTAAAATTAAGAATAAAATCTGTTTTTTTTTGTACACGTATTTCGACACTTACTGTGAAGCAACGTTCATCGTGGTTAATACTTGGATGGGTAGCCCGTCCGGCTATGTCGTTTCACCTTCTAACGGCTTGAATATCAGCATATACGTAGAAGCTATGTAATTTGAGACGCGGATTACGTAATGGATATCCATCCTTCGGAGGGGATGTAAGGCAGTCGGTCCCTTGCCTATTAAATGTTAAGCAAGTAAAAGATCCATACTCTTCGACGGAGAAGAGGACCGGCAAAATTTTCAGGTCTCGTGGCGTGGGTGGTAGGGCCTTGATAGCGGAAATAGGCCGACGTTAAATAAACAAATTAATAAAAAAACCGCTGCCCAAGGAATCACTACTTCCACATCCAGATTTTCTATCCAAGTCACTCACAACGAAAAAAATTTGTATGTGGAAATAATTGTTTATGGAACTTTAATAATATAATATTTGAAATCCTCTACCCCAAAAACCCATAAAACGATACCACACATCGGTAGTGGGGGTGGTAATGGGGGTGGATAAAGTAAAAAATATTTTGAGGTTGCCGGTTCTTGTACACACACTAAATCACATTTTTGTTTCATCCCCTTTATTAATGGGTGGGGGTGGCTAATGCCACAATTTTTTTTGAGACCTTAGCCTCTTTTGTATATACTAAATACCAATTTTATGAACTCTTACCTGCTTGATTTACATATTTACCCCAAGTTTACCTCAATTTACCCCCCAACCCTTCGACAGTATAAGATGAAAATATAATCTAGTTCTAGATCTCGTGAAGGTACATACGTGTACCAAATTTCAAGTCAATATCTCAAACGGTTCCAGAGTAAACGTGCGCACAAAAAAAGACAGACCGACAGAGAGACAGAATTTTTTTTTTTCGCTCAAACTTAAAATCTCGACGTTTCATGACATTCTAAGCCTATTTGAACAATACAAATTTAAAAAAAAAATTTTGTCGTTACTATACTTCCACTGGATGTGAAGTAATAAAGATAAAGTTTAGTCAAATAATCTTTTTACTTTTAGATGAAACATGTTCCTTTTAAACAAAAATATTCCACTGTAATGCATACAATAATACACGTAATTAGCATTTAGAACTTTAATAATTAAGGGAACAAAGGCATTCGCGAACAGCATTCACGAAACTTACTTGTGAACTTGCATATGGGAACTAATTGGCCTAAAACCATTTATGCGGAAATGTATCTGCATTACAAAATTTTCAGCGAAACTCTTACAACTTTACATATTGCGGGAAAAGTGACAAACTTCGAATGTAGGAGGGATGTAATGAAATTATATGATGAATTTCCTACAAAGCCATCATAAAGGAGGTGTGTCTCGGGGTAAACAGATTTCAGATTGGTTTTTTGAAGATATCTACTAACTATTAACTCTTCTTCTTACTCTTATTGACATGCGCTTTGTGATACTTGGATTATTCTAGGTAGCCGCTCTTTGCTGTATGGCACATCTGACAGCAGCACGCCGCGTCAATATCCTTTGGCTTCGATGACGGTCTCGGATAACTAGGATCGAGCAGGACTCACCCTCGGATTATGTTTAGGCGGTTGGCTTCGGTACAACCTCTACAACTTTGAATTTTGAAAAAGGAAATCCAAAGGTCCTGTCAGCTTTTTAGTTTGGTTGTGTGTAGCTCTCAGAGTCGATTTCTAGTGTTGACGGAAGATGTGGCTTCAATGTTAGCGGAGAAATTCAAGACAATTGATTATGCCTTGAAGGTCCGAGATCATAAGTAGTCGGGCGCTTGTGCCCTTATGTTTCACTTAAGCTTACAAACAAAACACAAGTATTTCGCAATAAAAGTTTAGAATGATAGCAAGCCTAATACTCGATAGTGAATGTCGTTGGGGCGATTCAGTTTTGTTTTGAAAAAATTTTAGTCTGAGAAAACGTTTAGGTTTAATTCTATTCCATTCTATTTAACTTGTCCAGTCTTAAAACTCCAAAAATGTATTATAATTGAAATCCGAAACACGAAAATTTTGATTTTAATTCACTGTAGCACTATGTGAAAATCTTCTATGTTCAATCGCTGTTTCAGGGTCAGTCAGTCTAATAACCTTTGTTGGCACAGGTAATTGGGCGGTAATTTTCGTTTCGTCCGCAGTGGAAATTAGTCGTTGGCGAAGCGCGTTTTGGAACGTCTTCAGTATGTGGCGGCAGTGTCTAGTTGTATAGACAAGCCTGAGTGTAGTTGAGTTGTAGTTAACTTGTTGCTGGAGAACTTCACGAACTGACGAACTATCTGGAACTGACCGTGATGAATAAATTTTTTCTTTTATACTCTCTGGGATTTTAAACAATTTCAGGTTTGTCGGGTTTGTTCAAAAAGGACCCCTAGGATTAATTTCCGTCCAGAATTTTATTGAAAAGTGGTTGTTACGAAAGCGTAGAACGGACATAGTCGAAAATATTTTATAATCGTCATTTTGAACTTACAATTACGCATAATTGCAACTTTAAACTTACAATTATAGATAATTGTCACTTTAAACTTGCAATTATATATAATTGCAAGTTTAAAGTTGCAATTATATATAATTGTAAGTTTGAACTTGCAATTATACATAATTGTCACTTTAAACTGACATTTATAAAAATATTTTGTACGAAAATATTTTTATAATTGTCACTTACAATTATGTATAATTGCAAGTTTAATCTTACAATTATATATAATTGTCAGTTTGAAGTTGCAATTATACATAATTGTAAATTTAAAGTAAGACAATTATGGATAATTGTAAGTTTAAAGTTGCATTTATATATAATTGCAAGTTTAAACTGACAATTATAAAATATTTTATACATGTCCTTTCTACGCTTTCGTAGGTTGTAACTTTTTTAGTTTTTGAAATATTTCGCGGCTATTTTTTAGTCCTCTATGATGTGCTTTTTTCTGGCTCATTTGCTTTTACTTCCACATCCAGTGGAAGTATAGAACGACAAAAATCTTTTAAAAAATTTTCATTGTTCAAACTGGCTTACAATGTCATGAAACGTCGAGATTTTAAATTTGAGCGAAAAAAAATTATGTCTGTCTGTCGGTCTGTCTGTCAGTCTGTCTGTCTGTCGGTCTGTCTGTAACTTTTTTTGTGCGCACGTTTACTCTGGAACCGTTTAAAATATTGACTTGAAATTTGGTACACATATGTACTTTAACGAGATCTAGAACTGGATTATATTTTCATCTTGTTCCGTCGAAGGGTTGGGGGGTAAATTGGGGTAAATTTTGGGTAAATAGGTAAATCAAGCAGGTAAGAGTCCATAAAATTGGTATTTACTATATACAAGAAAAGATAAGGGCTCAAAAAATTTTTTGGCATTAGCCACCCCCATTACCACCCCCACCCCATTTTTAAAGGGGATGAAAAGAAAATGTGATTTAGTGTGTGTACAAGAACCAGAAACCTCAAAATATTTTTTTACTTCATCCACCCCCACTACCACCCCCCTATCACCACCCCCATCCCACTACCGATGTGAGCTATCGTTTTATGGGTTTTTTTGGGGTAGAGGATTTCAAATATTATATTATTAAAGTTCCATAAACAATTATTTCCACATACAAAATTTTTTCGTTGTGAGTGACTTGGGTAGAAAATCTGGATGTGGAAGTAGTGATTCCTTGGGCAGCGGTTTTTAATTTTCTCAGCGAAGCGCATAATAACTGAAGCTTTTGCGCGCTCGGTGACATTTTCCTTAAAAATTTTATTGGAATTGGTGAATAACTTTTTTATTTTAAGAAAAAATTGAACTATCTTGCAACTACTTAATAATCCTTAATGGTATGCTTAGCTCTGGATATTTTTCTGATTGCTTTTCTCAGCGCCGCGATTATTAACTGAATCTTTTGCGCGCTCGGTGACACTTTCCTTAAAAATTTCATTGGAAATGGGTGAATAACTTTTTTAGTTTAAGGAAAATTTGAAATGTTTTTCGGCTATTCGGTAGGCCTCGAGTATGTGCTTCTTTTTCGTTAATTCGTTTTTTGTATTTTTCAGCGATAAGCTAGAAATTAATTATTTGTGAATTTTTAGCGTTCGGTGACAGACTATTGCTCTTTACCCTAGTCATCGCTGTAGACGTAGACTGGTTTCATGTGGGACGGGCCCGTTTACTTTTCAACAACCCCACTCACAAATGTGAGCGGTGTGGAGGATTTCGGCAGACCTCCACTTTGTTTTTTTTTCTTCGTCAGCTAGTCACCGGGAGTACTCATTGGTCTGTTGGGAACTGTGCGGATATTTTTGACTGGGATTGACTGCCGCCGGTATACAGAATGTCAATTGATATCCCGTCTTCAGAATCATCAGAGGAGTAAAGATGAGATGTGTAGCTCGAGGAGGTGCAGGCCTAAGTGCTCTCATAGCACTTTCGACCTGCACGGAATATGTCTGGTATCTGCAGGGCATTGGGTGTGTGGGTGGCTGGGTGTTCATCATGTCTCCTCTGATGGTTTCTCCGTCAGGGCTGGAACGGAAAGGAGCGTCACGCCATCTATGACGGTTACCTTTTAGGCACACGGCCTCACCAGGTATCTTTTCCATGAGCTCCTTGGTGATATAAGTCCAACGTTTCGGAGTGCGTCCTCTCCGCCTTTTGTCATCTGATCTTCCCTGAACTATTAACCGTTCTATATTGAACCCTGTCCGGTTGATATGACCAAAAAGTGAGAGGATTCTGGAGAATACGATACTGTAAAGTCGCTTTGAGAGACGTATTTCTTAGATAATCGAGCTGTTGGTACGATGGGCTGTCCAGGAAATCCGTAACAAACTCACATCTCGAAAGCATCAATATGCCGTCTGTCTGCCTCCCCAACGGTCCATGTCTCAGAGGCATAGAGAAAAATGGATAAAATAGGGCGTTAGCAAGCCTGCTCTATGTGATTTTTGAATTTTGCTCAACTAGCAAATTGCTTGCCATTTGTATTCTTCGTTAAATTTCATATTTGCAGTTGCTGATATTTCCCAAAATGACTCGAAGGTATACCATCTTGTTTACTACCTTGCAATTATCTACATAGTTTTGTTGTAATTTAAGCTTAATCCGTACTCACACCTCAATAGGTCTGTGAGCTCCTCCTCATTTTGGTGTAATTAAGGTGGTATCATCTGCAAATCTCAAGTTGGAAATCCTAGCTCCACCCATAGCTACTAGCAAATCCTCTAGTACACAGCGTATCACTGTGTATGTTACAGAAGATTGGTAACAGAATACAGTCCTCTCTGACGCCTTTGCCAACTTTACATTTGTCAGAGTTGCTGTTGCCGGCCATCACCTAAGCAGAGTTTTCTTCATATTCTTTCTATACTTTATAATATTTATTTCTTTTATTTTACATGCTGTTAATGTTGATTATTAGTTTCTAGAGTATTTTACTTCCACATCCAGTGTAGTAACAACAAAAAATTTTTTTAAATTTTTTATTATTCAAATAGGCTTAGAATGTCATGAAACGTCGAGAGTGAAAGTTTGAGCAAAAAAAATTCTATTCGTCGTTCTGTCTGTAACTTTTTTGTGCGCACGATTACTCTGAAGATATTGACTTGAAATTTGATACAGGTATGTATTTTAACGAGATCTGGAAGTAGATTATATTTTCATCTTATTCCGTTGAAGGGTTGGGGGTAAATTGGGGTAAATAGGTAAATCAAGCAGGTAAGAGTCTATAAAATTGGTATTTATTACATACAAGAGAAGCTAATGTCTCAAAAAAAATTTTGGCATTAGCTAGCACATGCTACCCCCACCCCATTATAAAAGGGGATGAAAAAAAAAATGTGAATTAGTGTGTGTACAAGAACCAAAGGCCTCAAAATATATTTTTTACTTCATCCATACCCACCCCACCACCGATGTGGGATATCGTTTTATGGGCTTTTGGGGTACACGATGTCAAATATTATATTATTAAAGTTCCATAAATACAGCAGCGAAACGGAGGTAAAATTGTGTCGTTTTTTTTTATCACTTAGAACAAGATCAGACACAGTGAGTATTACCGACAACATCATTTTACACATAAAAACATGAAATACGACATTTTTTAGTGGTCAAATATATTCTTATTTAAAAAAAAGTGTAAAATTTGTTTTTTTTTAAATCATGTTTTTTTGTACATCTATTGCCATATCTCAAAAATGAATTGAGCTATCGACGTGAACTTTTTTTTGTTATAAAACACATACTTAAGCGCTTCTTTCTATACATAGGATTGTTAATAAAAAAAAAATGTGAACATGCCAAAAACTTAGATAACCCTGAAAGTTTAGAGAATACGCCGTCAAATTTTCACTAAGCGATGAACTTTTTTGTTTTTGTAAATTTTGTGTAACATGCTATGAAGAAAATTAAGTCAATAGACTAAAAAAGTTTTTAGAAAAAAAATATTTTCATTATAAGCAATAGTTTGCTAGTTACGAATTTTTTAGTATGGAGGAATTGTCGAAGCGTACGTGCGCGGCACTTAAGAATAATAATGATTATGTATTGTGTGTAACGGAACTTTTCATTATTATTTTTTTATGTTTAGGATTGTTTTATCACGTTTTACGATCTGAAAGGGTAACTTATTTTTTCTAGTGGCGCATTAAGGACTAAGGTTGAAGGCAAAAAGGAATTAAAAATCTTAAATAGAGTATCTGGGATAAAAATGCATTGCATTGGGATCTAGAAAACGGTAAAAAATAATATTATAGTAAATGAAAAAAAAACGTTGCGCAACTAGGGGCTAATAAAATCCCATAAACAGAATTTTAGGAAAAGTAATAATTTTGGAGTGTTTTGATAAAAAGTAAACTATCGAGTTTTCCTTTTTTTTTGCGTTATTATTGGAGCTAAATAGAAAAGACAGTTTCTTAAAGCACTTCTTTTTGAACGCGGAAATCTTAATATTTGTATCCGACATTTCCTGTGTCAGAGTCCCTATCCGAAACTCCCATGCATTGCATTTTTACCCTAGATCCACATAATAATTGAGTAAACGTGTTATTTTCGCCTAAATTAGGTAACAAAAAAGAAAAAAAACATCCTAAATTAAGTCTTTTTTAATTTCCGCAGCACTCTGTTTCCATGGCTTGTGCACAAGTTTATCGTTCTCCTCTATTACTACGCCACATAAAATCCACTCCATTTTACAATGAAACTTAAATTGGTTTTTTATCTTAAATATTTTTTTAGCAGATAATCCACGCACAATTCGCACAATGGCCATACGTTCTACAATATAATACAAGTGGTAATAAGGGAAAGAATATCGTTACACATTTTACTTCCACATCCAGTGTAAGTATAGTATCGACAAAAATATTTTTGAAAATTTTTATTGTCCAGATAGGCTTAGAATGTCATGAAATGTCGAGATTTTAAGTTTGAGCAAAAAAAATTCTGTCTGTCGGTCTGTCTGTAACTTTTTTTGTGCGCACGATTACTCCGGAACCGTTTAAGATATTAACTTGAAATTTGGTACGTACCTATGTATTTTGACGAGATCTGGAACTGGATTATTCCGTTAAAGGGTTGGGGGGTAAATGGGGGTAAATAGGCAAATCAAGCTAGTAAGAGTCCATAAAATTGGTATTTACTATATATAAGAGAAGCTAAGGTCTAAAAATTTTTTTGGCATTAACCACCCTCATTACTAACTCCCACCCCATTATTCAAGGGGGCGAAAAAAATAAAATTGTCATTTAGTGTGTGTACAAGAACCTCAAAATTTTTTTTACTTTATCCACCACTACTACCACCCCCCTTCCACCACCCTCAGCCCCACTACCGATGTGGCATATCGTTTTATAGGTTTTTGGGTTAGACAATTTCAAATATTTTATTATTAAAGTTCCATAAACAATTATTTCCACATTCAATTTTTTTTCGTTGTGAGAGACTTGGATAGAAGATCTGGATGTGGAAGTAGTGATTCCTTGGGCAGCGGTTTTATAATTTGACCTTCGACGAAAACGAATAACGTTGATCGTACACCGCCCTGAGACTAGTTAGTTTTAGTGGACGCGGGCGTATTAATACTCAATTTCTGCAATTCGCGCGCTCCAAAAAAATCACTGTACCTAAACTATCAAAGATACAATAAGAATTATGCTATCAAAAACTTTTTTGGTCATTTGGCTTTATTTTATTCGCAGCATGTTATACAAAATTTCCAAAAACAAAAAAGTTTGTAGCTTAGTGAAAATTTGACTGCGTATTTTCTGAACTTTCAAAGTTATCTAAGTTTTTAATATGCTTAAAAATGTTTTAATTAACAATACTATACACAGATAGAAGCGCTTAAGTGTGTGTTTGATAACAAAAAAAAGTTCATGTGGATATCTCCATTCGTTTCTGAGATATGGCATTAGATGTTTTTCACATCTTTTTAAAAATAACAATGTCCGTGACCACTAAAAATGTCGTATTTCATGATTTCTAATGAACATCGACCTACTTAATGAAATGGTATATGTCTCAGTTTGTTCTAAGGTTAAAAAAAAAACTCGAGAAGGAAGCGACTTTTCCCCTGTTTTTTACTCCACTAAAACAGTTATTTCTACATACAAGTTTTTTCGTTGTGAGAGACTTGGATAGAAAATCTGGATGTGGAAGTAATGATTCCTTGGGCAGCGGTTTTACTTCCGCATCCAGTGAAAGTATAGTATCAACAAAAAAAAATTGAAATTTGTATTGTTCAAATAGGCTTAGAATGTCATGAAACGCCGAGATTTTAAGTTTGAGCAAAAAAAAAATTTCTGTCTGTCGGTGACCGTCTGTAACTTTTTTTGTGCGCACGATTACTCTGAACCGTTTAAGATATTGACTTGAAATTTGGTACACGAATGTATTTTAACGAGATCTGGAACTAGATTAGATTTCGATCTCATTCCATTGAAGGGTTGGGGGTAAATTGGGATAAATTGCGATAAATTGGGGTAAATGAGGGTAAATAGGCAAATCAAGCAGGTAAGAGTCCATATAGTATAATATATAAAAGAAGCTAGGTCTCAAAAAAAAATTTCACATTAGCCACCTCCATTTCTAACCCCCACCCCATTATTAAAAGAGGTGAAAAAAATAAAATTGTCATTTAGTGTGTGTACAAGAACCAAAGGCCACATTTTTTTTTACTTTATCCACCCACACTTGTACTTCAATTAGAGTTTCAGCATCTATTCAAAGTTGCTTCTTAAGTTTACTATAAAGAACTGACGAAAAACAAACGCATCGGAACCTTCCTTTTGAAACTTTGGCAGCCGGCACAAAAATTGTTACAATTTTTTGCCGTATTTTGCTTGATTTGAGATTGACGAGAGAGCATAAAAGGTCCCCTTATATTTTTTATATTATTGTTAATAATTTTTTAACTTGTGAAAATTAATGTCCGTAAATACCACTCGAATTTAGTTAATGTACTTGGACTATAACATCGATATGGTATTTTCAGATGATATTTGAGAATATCGTATCAGAATAAGAATAATTATTATTGCAAACATAAGAGCTGGATGGAATATACAAAACGGATATATCTTGCTATATTTCGTACACGCTACACGTATATAATTAATTTTCGTGTGGTTTTTCGTGCTTGTGCTCTCCGTATTTTAATTAATAGTCGTTGTACCCGGAGTTAGCTTTAAGTCTCTGTACACGATTTAATTGCCTTTCCTTTTCTTTCAGCTTTGGTTATCCACTGGTTATTAATGTTTTTTGTACTTGTTTTTTGTCCTTATATGATTATGTAAATGTAATTTTCTACTTCTTATTCAATATGCTGTATCCATTTCAATCATTTAGGGCAGACTTTCTTTTTCTTATAATTAATTGACACTAAAATATTTGAACAGAACAACACCCAGAAGAAACCACTTTGTTTGAAGAGAAGTTGAAACTTTTGAAATAAATTTGAATAGTTTTCACAGACGCCAAAAAAATGAACTACTTATATCTTAGAGTGGCCACAAAGTACATTCTTCTAGGTTATAGTTCATCTATATACTTCAGGTTTTCGTCCTGACAATAATGGCAATAATATTTTGATTATTATTTCCTCTTTTGTTTCTTAATTAGTTTTTAGAGTGACCAACGTGTATAATTTTCTCTAAAAAATGTAGATTAGGTTCCTTACTCCGCAATAGTGTCAATACATTCCAAATATACATCAAGCATCGTTTATTAATTGATTATTATTTTTCTCGTTTCCGACGGGAAGCATTGAATCGTGAAAAAGTCACCCTCCGAGATTTCTTCAGATTTTCACGTTTCAGACATGTAAACTACGAAAATTCCGTCAGTCTCGCTGTATCTAGAAGACTATTTAACGGAGAAGATTAATATTTGGTAGGTAGTTGACCCTATTGCCAATGAAGAAATGAGGTTTACCTATGGTGAAAAATATACAGAAAAATAAATAAGGTAAGGAATGTGATGGATATGCTATGATGAAAAACATACCATTGAGCTTACTAAATGTCCCCAACTCTATCTCTTGTGCTCGAGCCGCCTTCTTGAAAAAATGGTGCTCCGACTAATTTTTTGTTTATAGCTAGCTAACTATTAGCTATATCGAAATTCTGCTTCATATAAAAAATGAAGTTAATAAAGTTATAGAATTCTTTGCAAAAAATGTTACATGCGTTTTTTCGGTATTTAATATTGTATTTTTCGCAAGTACGAAAACGAAGAGTATATTACATTTGATCGGCACAATTCTAAAACTGTAAATATCTCTCGTAAAGAAAAAAAAGAACATGTTGTGTTAGTCATGAAATTCTGAATGACTTTCGAAATATTCGTTGTATGTTCGTCTGTCTGCCCGCCTGTCCGACCATCACGTTTCTTGTAAACACCAATAGTCTAAGAGAGAAAACTCCGATTTTATTGAAATTTAGATAATGAATTAGTCAGTTAGCTAGAGGAGGAACCTCGCTGATTTTGAAAAAAATCGATACGTAAACATAAGGTTATGAAACATTTTATGAAGAGTGTTTTAATAATTTAGAAGATTGTAGATTTAATTGCCATACTTGCAATTTTAATCATTTCCGATGATACCATCTTGATTGTTGAAACACTGGCTAGTACAGTATACAGTATCTTTGTGTTTATAGAATCTTATCAAAGATGTTTCAACACTCTTCACGCTCATTTTCTTCATAAAATATTTCATAACGTCTAAATTTACTGATAAATGTTTTTCAGGATTCTTCCTCTATCTAGCACAAACTTACTCTCCAAATTTCAATAAAATTGTACACTTTCGTATGGTCAGATAGACAGATGGACAAACGGACAGACTGACAAACAATCGGACGCACGACGGACATTTTAAAATTATTCTGAATTCTAGGATTAACATAATAATATTAATATTATTTTCCATACGAATGATATTTACGGTTTAAAAAATATGTCGATCAAATAAGAGTATAATAATAGATATGGAAAAATGCATATGAAATTTTTTGGAGAGAATTTTATTTATTTTATTATTTCATTTTCAATATGAAGCAGAATTTCGATATCGCTAACTGTTAGCGAGATATAAGCAACAAACTGAATCAGAGCATCATTTTTCCAAGATGGCGGCTCAAGCACAAAAGATAGAGTTGGGGTCTTTTAGTATGTTTAACAGTGGGCCTTAATGAACATCTTTGCCAAATTTAAAAGCTTTATCAGTTTCTTCCCACTAATTTGACTGGATAGATATAGATATACATTTGGTGAAAAATATACAGGGTGGACACCCTGGAATACTATTTAACGAAAAAAACCTGCAACAAATGACATACATTTTGAAAAGCATAACAAAGTAATTTAAAATTTTACTTTTTACCATTTTTAACTAAGTTGTAAAAATATATTATATTAACCGGAGAGAGAGAGACCCTCGAAATATGAAAAATAAAAGTGGTCTATGCAACTCGCGAATACACAAAAACTGAAGTCATATTCTTATGTAAAATGACCCGAATATGGAGGTCGCGATTTGATTTGGAAAAAAAAATCGGAGAAAATTGCACTTTCCACTTTTCTATGAAATTCCACGAAAATACAATATTTTACGTTTCTCATCCCATAACTTTGTTAATAACAACCAACTCGACTTGAAAATTTGGACACAAATATTTTGAAATATGATAAATTGGTTGCTATACATAAAATTATACTAAAGATAAAATATCTGATGGAAAAAAATATTTTCACCTCAGATCACATGAATTTGTCAGTAGCGACATTGAAAAAGTCGGTATCGAGGAAACTTTTTTATTATTGAAGATAGAGTACTAGTATAATGAGTGAAATGTAGTTGAAGGCCTGAATTAATTTTTGAAAAACATAAAATCGTTGTTTGGTGGTTATAAAAGTGTAATAAGCTTGAGCGTTGTACGCGCTGCATTAAATTCTGGGTTCGCCATACACCAGACACCGTAGCGAACATGAAATGTATTCACAAGGTAATATTAATAATATGTTAATATAATACATTTTTATTCGATATATATACACTTGTCTTCGCATTAACAGCTTATGGAACAAAGTACATTTGCTTTTGCACAAGAACATGATGTGTTACAACTCAGGTGTTTGCACTTACAAAATGGTGTTATGCTTAGAAAATCTGGCTTCGCATTAATTGTCACCGTAATTGGCATTGTGTTGCTGTCTGTCTTGATGTACCCGAAGTATCGAACATTCACTTGAACGAATTTCATATGAAAAAGAAAAATTAATAAAAAACACATCGATTAAGGTGTAAAAGTTTAAGTATCGTGGATATTATTATCATCAAATGTGGCAATGAAGTGTTTACGCCTAAATCGATGTGCGGTTTTTATTAACTTTTCTTTTTCATCTAAAATTCATTTAAGGAACGTTCGAAACTTCAGGTTCACCTGTCTTGTGTCATCCAAATTCAAAAAGGTTTGGTGTTTTTGGCTGAATGAAATAGGCAGTTTTGTAAAACATGCAATTTTTCAATAATTCAATTGCTTTTAGTTTGGTCTATTACAACTAAAGTATTTTTAGGTATATCACATTTCAACGCACCTGGTATGTTTTAAAACATATATGGATAACCCGTCCATGTTTTGGAGTTTTTAATCCTATTGCAGCATAAAGTAAATCTTAACAAATACTTATTTTTTAAGATCTTTTTTCTCTCAGCATTAAAGTGTACTTCATCATCAATTAATAGTCATGTAAAAAAATTGTATAACGAATTCGGAATAATTTTAGAAGCACATTCAATAGTAATTTCTATGTTATCAACTGCAGATTTACATAATTGAATATCTGTTTTTAAGACTTTAGCAAGATGGTAAATGTCAGACTGTAAGTGACATGACTGGCAACATCCTCCGTATCTGATGACTGAGATATGCTCTCTTCTGGCACGTTCAACAATTTTATTATATTTGCCGTTGAACAAACATAACTAGACAACTTTGAACCCCTTGCAATTATTGGTAATTTGTCTATGAAATGTACCTTTAATTTCTTGGAAATCTCATCTGAACTTGGATAAAATTCAATTCAATAGATGTTGTATTTAGTGGCTTCTGTATGAAGAAGGTGACGAATTCAAATCATTGTTAAAACTTGAGCATTTACCAATACATGTGATATTTCAAATAATTTGCTGTCATGTCTATGCAACTGTCCCGAATCTTTGAATTATATATAGTGTTTTCTCGGAATTTAATTTCTTAGCTTTCTGAAAAACTTCGTTTTGCCGGTTAAATGAAATTACATAAAGTTGCTTTCGGTTTCTTTTAATGTCGGCATTTTTCATAGGAACATGTATGTCTTCATAAAAAATCCTCATATACGATCTTCTACACCAGGCGTGATAAACGGGATTCCTAAAAAAAATTCCTTATTTTCCAAATGCGCTCTCAAGGCCACTGATATATACCGATTTAAATGACGCCGAGTGTAATAGTTTTGTACAGTTTTCTTCTGTAACATTTTGAATAGTTTCTAAAGTTCCTGCCTGACACACAATACACTGATCAAAGTCAATGTTGACCACAGATAGAGCTAAAAAATTATATTTAGGAATGTGCACAATGCACATGTTTACAATAAAAATTTCTCACCCGATCTCTTCATGTTATACCAATACGGTGAATCATAGACCACTTGAAAATACTGAGATTATGTATTTTTTTTAAATACAACAATATTTACAATAATGTATTCGAAAAAAAGTAACAGCAGTGAACTATAACACTTCTTACTCACATAGAACGTATTAAAATGAAAACTATCTGTTGCCCGATACGGTTAGGGATTGCGAGCCATCGCGCTTATGATTCATGTTGCACGGCCTTTTTCTCACTTAATATACATTTTGTGAAAAAACGCTTCAAATAAAAATCTTTCTCATTCCATTAGCTATAGCTTACTCGTTCACAGTAAGCAGTCATTTTGAAAAATAAAAAAGTTACCTCGATCCACACTTTATCGCTGTAAAGTATACAAAAGTGGTAACTCCTTCATTAATACTTATTTATTTTCCAGTCATATCAAAACATATATTGTTTTTGCATACACCGTTGTAAAGCGAAAGGTTTGAGTATTGCAGTACTAAAATATCAAATTTTTCTGACAACGAATAACAGATGTAGAGGAATGGGAACATTAAAAATGCGAAAATAGTGATTTTCGTAAAGAGCATGAAAAAGTGCGATTTTTCAATCAAAAATATGTTTTGTGAGGTGTGTTTATGTAAGAATCAACTGTCTGTTCTTGTATGTGCGAGAGTTCCATAGTAAGTGTCGAATTTAGAAGTCTCGGACTCTCCGGCTATATACCTACTATATCAGAAGTGTGTATTCTTCAGCAATTTACTTTTAAATATAAAATATATACAAATTTATAAAAAATATTTATTGCATTGTACTTTTCATATTCTCTTTACGACATTAAACTGGGGTGGCCGTTGATCTACTTTTCGGGGCATTTCTTGTACTTTTATTGTTATTCGTTTGCTGATCTTTGTACCAAGCATTCATTCATTTTTGCAAAAAAATGCTCAGTTACTGCCAGATGACTTAGATATAGGCTGGTATTCAAACTGCCACTATTTTCCATGGTCCCCACCGTTGCATTATTATTACTGTTACTGTAAGGTTGGCATTTAGGAGGAACTGGCTGATGAGGGCTTTTAATCAAATTCCTCTGAATATTCCCTGTGTTGTGAGATGCTTTACCTGGACTTTCATTTTCTGGCGACTTTTTAAATTTAGTTAAATATTTGTAAAATCAGACATTTCAAAACGTAAACGTTTCTTCATTATATGGCTTACAATGTCCTGCCTGTACGTAGTGCAATTTTTTGATATATTATTGTTGAAAAGTTCCAGATTCATTTCGGGTAAATGAGGAGAGGGATTGGATTCGGCTGGAATTTTTAATGGAGGCTTGGAAGTTAAGGGGAGAGCGATTATAGGTGGTGGAGAGTGTACCACATATATTTCTTCGGGTGGCAATACTGTTGACATTATTGTTTGTGCAGAGGTCACTGAATTTTGTGCGAGGGAGACTGAACCATCTCCAACCATTCCTTCTCCTTATCTTTCCGAAGTAATTTGTTTAACGTCGTTGATGCTTCGAGTATCACTTTCACATGAGGAGTTATCATCACTAAAGTAAACACTGTCTACAGTTTGTGCCTCTACACTACCTAAAAATTGTGTACGAACTAACTAAACATTGTCTTGTGTTCTTCGGTTTATAATCTGTGATGATTTCACTGAAGCATTTCTTACTTGACCTGGATAATTGGGGACACTGGCAATCGTAGCTGATTTTGAATCTACTGAAGGGCATATGCTTTTATGCAGTCTTTGTTTTTTCCTCTATCCAAACCACCAAACCTCTTATCTCTCTGCCAGTTGTTATCGATAGTATTTGAATTGCACCAGACCAATTCTCCACTTTCTGTCTTCTTCCAGCAACCACCTAAACCAGACGTTATAATAGCACCAATTTGTTGTTGAATTTGTTGCGGATTCCTATAAGCACCCTCATTTTGATACTGTCGAAAATTTGGCTGGCTGTGAGACGAGAAATACGGTGATTTTTGAGGAATAGAAGATGAGCTCGACTGCCTATGTAACTGAGTGTTTAAAAAGTGACTATTACCCATAGTGAATTTACTGAATTCAGTATGTGAGGGATAATTATAAACAGACTGTGCGGAGCGCTGATGAGCAAGTTGTGGGCTATGCTGAGACAGCTGTGGACTGTGCCACTGGAACATATGCGGGCTATGTTGGGACATACGGGGGCTATGTTGAGAAGAGTGCGGGCTATTCAGGCTCAGTCTATAAAAACCTGAGTTTAAAATGTCATCTTGCCTTGGCTGGTTGTCTAAGTAAGCAATTTCCGAATTTCTGTAAGGATGACTCGTAGTAATTTGAGAATACCTTTGATCAACAAAGTTTTCATTTAGACCTGGTAAATTGTGAGTCATTGAACGTATACTGTGGCGCAAGTCCGATTTTAGAAAAGATTCATTCATATTTGTGCTTACAGAAATGTAGTCATCCACCTGCTCTGGGATACGCGGTTTCTTCTTTTGTTTATGTTGTTCCGATGCAGCTCTTTCTTTTAATAAAGCTAGTTTTTCTTGTAAGGCTATGCATTGGGTTTTATGTTTTTGATATTCAGCTCTATGTTGGCGTTTCACAGTCTTGCTCATATTTTGTTCGTTTGCTAGCCCTAAAACAGCTTCTGCCAGATTTGCATGTAATTGAATTTGCAATTCCAAATTCGTTATTAAAGTGTCTTTATTAGCATTTTCTACTAAATTTTCTGGCAATTCAAAAGCTGTTTTCACTCGTCTTCTTATTATTGGAAGGTTTTCACCTGGTTCAAGTGGCATTTCTGGAGGTGTTATGCCAGTTAATTCGGCTTCCTGACTACATAATTTTCTCAATTCTTGATTACGTTTGCTGAGTGTTTCCTCAATGTGTCTTTTCCTTTCTTGAAGAGCTGATATTCTAGCTGCATTTATATTACCAGTAGCCCCCATTTTTAATACTTTACTGTCTTCTACACTGACACCATCCTCCATTTGATTAGTTCTCATTAATATCTATGATAAATTTCTTGGCCATTATCTCTGATGACTATTTCAATACATAAATACATTACATTTTACTTATAGTAATTGAAAGATAACTGACAATCTTAATCACAATTTTTTATCGGTGACATTGGTGTGTTGTCTTTATTCAGGACGTTGAAGTGTCTACAATTGCATAAATAATCCTTTTTTTACTATTAACTGCTTAATTATTAGTCACTAGCTGATGCCAGCGACTTCGTTCGCCTGAAATTTCAACCCCCTTTTTTAACCTCTTGGGGGTCGAATTTCGAGGAACCTCTATGCAAAATTTGAAGTTTCTAGACCCAGCGGTTTGAGCTGTGCGTTGATAGATCAGTGAGTCAGTCAGGGTATTCTTTTATATATATAGATTAAATCTGGTTCGAGTCTTGCTATGAGTATTTATCGTCATGTGTCTTCAGATAAAGTTCCATAATATTTACTTAGTTTTATTAATTATGACACTTTAACCACCATTTTGAGGTTAACACAGATTTTCGGTCACGTGGCTGTCTGGAGGGCACACGAAACCTCATTCAATAACAGGCAATGCAAATGAAAACAATTAGAGATGAGTTGCTATTTAACAATACCTATTATTTTATAACTGTTATTTGTAAATAGCATTAACAGACTGTTATTTCTGTTCGAAAATAACAGTTAAGATTAGGTAATTTACCATATCTATTTATCCCAACACTTGCTAAAAAAATTCAAAAAATCATGGGAACTAAAAGTGTAAGGGTCGATACTGTCGATTATTGTCACTTTTTCGTCGTAACGACACTTGACATCAGCTTGTAACGTTGAATAATACTCACTACGAGACATTATTGTCAAAATAAACACTTTACTTGAAACATTAAAGTAAACCCGAAACACGCTCTGAAAATCTTATGCACTCAATGATAACAAACAGTAAATGAGGTTTTGTATACTCTTCAGATAGCTGCGTCAAATTCACGTGACCGAAAAATTTGCATACTACAAACTGCGCACTGCGATGTGCGAATGTCAGTACTTCTCAGCGATCTGTTATTTTTAAACTGATATTTCAAAACAGCAGAAGCAGTTTAAACCTGTTATTAAACAATAACAGCTTGTAGCCATCTCCAGAAAACAAAATAATTGGTTCTGTGCCCTCCACGGCGACAGCGTGACGTCAATCGAAAATGATCTAATATGAAATGTGACAATAATATTTTGTATATAGTTAATACAATTGTCAAGGAAGAATAAACCTGATATACTTCAGTGAAAAATATACTGGGTGGTCACACAAAAAATATTAAATAAGAAACTATGGTCGAAATAATATTTGGAATGTAGTTGATACTGTTAGCGAGGAGGAAACCTGATATACTTTTACAAATATACTAAAAAATAATAAAGGAACTAATACTTAGAATGCAGTTATCATTATTAGCAGGAAGAAAATTTGATATACCTACTTTTAGCAAGAAACTATACAAGGTGATCACCCAATAGAAAAAAAAAAAATTAATAAATCAAGGTTACCGCACAGAAAATGTGCAAACATTGTATAGTGTATATTTTTCACTAATAGCATACTTAATAATTCTCTTCCTTGACAGTTGTGTTAACTAACTGCCAAATGTTTAGTGAACCTGTTGTAGAACCTTCCAGAATTGACCAAGTCGAAGCCAAAATAAAAAATTCGACTTAGGCAAAAAATTTATTTAAGGACATTTTCAGAGCCACAAACTAGTCCAAAACGACCGTTATGAGTTCGATAAGACATTAGGCACAACCGGGTAAAAATTCAAAGAAACACCGAATTTTTACTTGGGAAAATATATTTTGGTCCAGGATATGAGAGTGAAAATATATGGTGGCCATGGAAAGATGAATCACATACTTTTTAAAAAAGTACGCCAAAAAAGTACTTTGAAAATATTTAAAATATTTTCAACTTTAATTCCTCCGCCGAAGATATTGACCATAGAGGTACAGTCATTATATACCCTGTCCTAAAACTGTCAATAAAATTTTAACAAGGCAATGTATCAAAAAGGCAAAATCCATGAATACTATAGACAAGGATAACGCACGCCGTGCTTTCAAAATTTCCGTGAAACTGGAAGAAAGAAACAGGCGTTATAGATGGCGCAGCGCTCACGAGCACACTGAAGCGCGAGCTGCTCATTGGCTAATGCCATTTTTGCTAGTGTTACTAGCGCCATCTTCTTTCTTCACATTTTGCGGATTGGTTTTCATCGGAATTCCCGTTAGCGTCCGTAATTCTTGTCTTTATAATTCATGGCAAAATCGACAAATTTGGCAAAAGCAGCGTAGCGCCTATAAGCAAAAATTGGCAAAAAATCAATGAAAATGGACAAGGCCGGTTTCCCGCATAAAACAAGTTTGGATTTACCCAGCGACTCATAAATTGATCGAGTGCGTTGGGTGGCCGATACAAAGCGATGGTGGGAAAGCCAACTGCAGGGCTTTCCAAATAATAAAGTTATAGAGAAAACCGCCTTGTGCACACAGGAATCAAAAGTCCATTTTGCTCAAAAGTGCATGGGGACAAGTATGTAGTAAGACTGGCCGAAAGTTATTAAACTCATGTATTAGTTGAACTCCGTCCTGTGAATGATTAAATCAAGATCTAGGACCCCTCAAGCTGCTCATAAGTTTTTAAGTAAAGTATTTTTATATTATTTTCAGTCATAGTTACCAAAATACAAATTTTTAAATTTTTTTTAAATTCTGAGGAGGTTAAATGCATTTTTTCTGCCAAATCGCTTGTTAATGTATGCTCTCACTTGTATGGTCAAAAAGTAATTTCCTTAGTTGGGGAGGCGTAATTCTTTCATATTGTATCATTTTGCTGAAAATCATTGTATTATTTCATACTTATTAAATAAGTGGTATTTAAAAACTAATTGCATTTTATTAATGTAAGGGCTTGTTGCTAGTCTTAATCCCTGGAGTTCTCGTTTGGAAGACACAAACAACTGAATTCATCGGAATATCATGATTCCTTAAGTCTGATACTCACTGTTCTGGTCGGCTTACGGGAGGCTTGATAGGGATTTTTTATGTGATTTCTCCAGAGATCTTTAAGTGCAGAGACCATTATTAGTAGGTAAATACGTACGATCACGTCAAATTCCAATCCCGTCGGAGAGAAATCTTCGATAGGGATTTTTTTTATGCAAAAATAGCAGAAACCAAAAAACGTCAAACCATTTACTTACTATATAAACAGATCAAAATCACGTCAAATTCCAATCCTGTCGAAGAGAAATCTTCGATAGGGATTTTCTTTTATGCAAAAACCGCAATAATCCAAAGACGTAAAAGCCTTATTGTTAATAAATAATTTAAATCACGTCCTGAGAGAGCATCGTTAATGATCTGGGGTCGTATTTTCGAGCTCGATCGAGGCGATGTCGTGCACGAAAATGTGAGATTATCGCATGAAAATATACGTTCCGTATTTTCGAGCATTATGAACTCGGATGCGAACCTTCCGCATGCGACTGATTTCGGGCGAGATACAACGGATGGGGGTTTAGTACACGATAAAGCGATTTCGTGTACGAATGTAGGCAAAGTGATCGTTTTTGTTTGTACGACATAACCTCGATATATCCAGTTTAGGTTTTTGCTGTGGTTTGTTTATTATTTAAGAACTTTAAAGTAGACTTATTTGAGGTAGATTTACCACTCTTCAATTCCGGGAGAGCCTCAAGAAAATCCACCATTCCTTTTTTTTTTGGTCTGCACTAATATATCATATCCCACCCGCTTATCCGCTGATTGCTTGGGCATTATAAATTATAATATTCAGTCTTGTAATTCAATCAACCCAAAATCTGCAATTCAATAATAATAATGACACACAATATTATAATCTGAAAATATTGCCGCATTCACATATAACAGCTGATTAGTATTAGTGACATTAGTGTTTTCTAGGGGTTTCAAGTCCATTTGGTTGTACAAAACAGCGTTGCCACGTTTGCCATACGACATTTTTACGTGTGCGAAAAACAAATCTCGGATGGTGTTCGAAAATACCACTTCAGAACTATAAGCGAAATTTTTTAAACGAGTCGGGTGCCTAGTATTTCGCATGCGATAAATATCGATTGAGCTCGAAAATATGACCCCTGAGGTAATGCAGTCTTGACCCATTACTAGTCTATCGAAGTATATCTTATCTCGAACCCGCTTGGGAGTGGAAGAAAGGTGCAGAACACGGCTGGAGCCTTTCTGAATATAAATTGGTGCCGCGTCAAATTGACGCCTGGTAGTGTGTTCTTCTGCAAACCCACCTTGTATGTTTTTCACTTATATTCCTTCGTTGGCACTAGCGCTAACTAGCTAGAAACTATTAATCCTGTTCGTCAAATAATTAGCAGACAGACATCAGACTAACGGAAATATATTAAAAAAAAACTAACTAATTTGTGTGTATTTTGAAGTTAGAGAGGAATAACGAGCCAATCTGACAAGACAAGACCTTAATTTTCAAAATCCACATAGCCTGAAATGTGAACATAGGAAAAATCTCGCAGAGTGAATTTTTCCCAATTTAAATACTTCCCCTCAATAAGCGAAGGAAATAAAAATATGCGTTTTGTAAAATGTTTGGTTGTTGATAAGCTGATATAGAACTTCATTTATATCGAAAACGTTCATTTTAGAGGCCCCAATTATTAGCAACAAAATCCTAGCAGGCTATTTAAAATTTTAGGGTCATAATTTTTTTCCTAGCCTGTACAGTTTATTACTTTTCTGTTTAGCCAAATTCTGAAAACTGGAGTAAAACCAATAACAAATTTACATTTGCGACAGACAAAAGTTCAAATAATTTATTTTTAATGTTTTTTAGTTTCTCTCCTCTGCTTGTCCTCCTGTTGACAAGAAGTTTGATAACTTTGGTTATATATTACATGTATTACAGCATCGTATAAAACTTTTTATTTTTCCCCATCACAGGCACAGAGTTCATGTTCGTTACACATAATATGGTAAACAACAAAATTGCTTTATATTCCTCGTATGCAGAGTGCTACAGAAAACTGTGTTTACTTTTTTAAAACTAATATTTTCCTACGAAATAATCAGAAAATGTACTTGTAAAAGCTCTACAAAATTCGACAGGTAACAGAAGTTAGGATTACATTTGCCTTGCTAAAACTTGTGCATAATTAAAGTTATGAGAATATTCCAGGTTCACTCATTCCATTGCGAATAGAGGAATTATAATTCTAATGAAAATATCCTTTTTGATAATGAAACCAGACTTACGTTTTAAGCTGCTTCCCGGAACATTTGACAAATTTTAAACTGATGTGACTGTGTGTGTTTGTGATGGATATTCTGCGGGAGTATAACTCAATTATGTATGAATGAATGACATTTTGTGGTTAAAATTTTCATGATACGTTCAAAAGATTTTTCCTGCAAAGCTCAATTGAATTATTCAAAAATGTATTTTGTCCCTAAAAGCAAATAAGCATTGTGCATTAAAATATTGCATGAAAAATGAGTATTATGGATTTATAAGATTTAGTTCTTCCAAGTAGTTCTAAAAATTGTGTTAAAATTTCATGTATTTGTATAAAACTAACAAACTAGAAAGTAGAAACAAAGAAAAAAACCGCTGCTCAAGGAATCACTACTTCCACATCCAGATTTGCTACCCAAGTCTCTCACAACAAAAAAATTTTGTATGTGGAAATAATTGTTTATGTTTATAATATAATGGTTGAAATCGTCTACCCCAAAAACCCATAAAACGATATCCCACATCGGTAGTGGAGTGTGGGTAATGATAAGTGGGTGGTATTAATTACTGTAGAATCATATCCGTTATAAGACACAAATTGTTTTCTGCTCGACAGGTATGAAAAAAGAAAGTATTACTAAATCAGAAAAGCCTAACTGGTATAATTTCTTCCTAAGTATGTTGTGGTCTATACGATCACATCCACTCGATTGAATTCATTATTAACATTAAAAACATAGTGTGTAAATGTAGCTAAATTTGTAACCGTTGAACGATTGTTGACAAACCATCTTAAAAGAATAGATTAAAACATGAACTGACAGTTAAATGTGATTACACAAGATTATCACAAAGACATTGGCAAAAGTACAAAGAGGAGAAATACCATGATAATTTGTTACATGTGACACATCACCATTTTTAAAATCAGACATATTTTTACTAATTTCCAAGGATTAGAAAAAGTCATCGATTTTAAACTCAGGTTGAAAATAACATACTGGTATTACGAATGTACTACAACAATGTTTAACAAGAAAAAATGATAATAAAAACCGCTGCCTAAGAAATCACTACTTCCACATTCAAATTTGCGGTAGGGGTGGTAGTGGTGTAAATATACTAAATTACAATTTTATTTTTTACTCCCTTTAATAATGGGGTGGAGATGGTAATAGTCGGGAGACTATTGTCAAAAAAAAATTAGACACCTTGGCTCCTTGTACATACACTATATTCCAATTTTAGGGACTGTTATTTGCTTGCTTTATCTATTTAACCAACTCTTCAACGAAATAAGATTAAAATATAATCTACTTCCAGATCTCGTTTTAATACATAAGTGTACAAAATTTTAAGCCAATATCCATAGACCGTTCCAAGCTAATCGTGCACACAAAGTTACATAGACAGACAGACCGACCAACTGACGGAAATTTTTCTTGTTCAAACTTAAAATCTAAAAGTTTCATCACATTTAAAACCTATTTGAACAAAAAAATTCAATTTTTTTTACGATTACTAGGGCCAGAAGTAACTTTGGCCTTTAACTCTTATAGCTTCAATGATTTCGGAATTGGTGATGTTATAGACATAAAATGACTCAGTTTTGCTAAAAACAAATTCATTTTTTCTTTCGCTCTATGTAACTTAGTCAGTACTTTGAGTGTACCTCCGATTAAAGAACTTATATCTATCTAGATACATAATGTGTATTGGTTTGTTTGTTACTGAGATAGTCACAGTCTAAGGCACTTCAGTTGCAAGCATCCCATATGTTCTTGATTGGCTAGTCTATCTATTAGCGGCCGTTTCGGACACGATTGGTTCAGTTCGATTACCATAATCTCAGTTTGACGTGTCGGCCATTAATGCATACATATTTTTCTTGTTCTCCGATCAAAAAGTGGGGAAGAAGTCATATTTACTCAGTTCAGTGACAATATATTTAGTGCAAAATGGTGAAGTGCTGTGCCGTTTGCAGAAAGCAGTTTAGAAAAGAAGAAAGTCGATCGGTTCATAAGTAATATCGTTCAGAAAGCAGCTATTTATTATTAATATGTAACTTCCACCCAGACAATTTTGACATTGAATTTAAGGCTTGTCTAATTTGTGGTGTGTTTATTAGATATGCTATTCAATAGTGCAGAAACATGATAAATTAAAGTGACCAACATTCAAATAAAAAATATTAACAATTTAATATTTACACTCAAAGAAAATGATAGGTAAATTCAACCAAAAAGAGCATATGAAATCGCGCCTATCTAGTTTCATAGTTAAATCAATCAGAAAAGAATAGTCATACAACTTTATTTGTTTTCGTAAACAAATAGTAGTTTAATAATCATATCTTCTTGTAACAAATTAAATAGTACAATGACATTTTTTTATGTTCACTAACCATTTTCAATTTGGTCTACAATTAAATAGTACAACGACTTTGTTTTTTGTTCACCAACTAATTTTTAGGTTTATCTACACTTTCTTGTATGATGAAGTTTTTTTTTGGTTAGCCAAAATCTCAGTATTGAGACATCAGACCACCCAAACCAAAGATTAGAGATCGTTTATAATATCGTAATAGACTACGTGGTAAGCTAGCAAATTTTATGGTAATTCTTTTAGAACTTCTAGAAGACGACAATAATATTGGTTTGTCTACCAAGTACAATAATACAGCGAACTAATATTGGGTTAGAATTACAATTCGATAACAGTTAAAAATAAAATATACTATTATCAAGTTTAATTTGACAGAATTCAACAAAATAATAGTCAGACGAAAAAAATAATAGTCTTATTCATTGAAAAGCATTCCTTAAATTGTATCCAAAAATATTGAATAATGTTTCACAAGGAGCCAACCGCAGAATCCATCCAATGTCTTATTCATCTATTTTTTAAGTTAATGTTTGTTTTGTTGTACAACAACTTTTTATTAATTAAAATAGCAATCACCTCTTGTTTAAAAATACCATCAATATAATTTAGTTTAACAAAATTAACGATATTGTTAGTTAACCATTTTTTTTTGTTGAATTTACCCATACTATTTCTTTGAGTGTATAGATATTGATAACTTCAATGGCTTTAAGTCGAAATTAAAGAGCTTCCTGCAGCAAAATTGCTTCTAGTATACAAGAGTACTTAAATAGAGTATCTTAACTTAGCACCATTTGTATTGTTTTATTGTAACACTATAATATATTGTGTCTGTAATTCTACTTGTTTTACACTATCAATTGTAACTCTATATTATACCACAACTAATGTTTTATACAAATTAATGTATTATACCCTTGACGACGATAAAGATTATTATTATTATTATATTAACCATGTAAATATGTATAATATTTACCCTCTTATTATATGCAAACTTTCAGAAAGAATAGAGAACTGTAATTTTTATGAATGTTGAGACATTTTACAGACTTGTAACAATAGATATACAGGGTGATTCTTTTAAGGTGGCCATTAGAATATTTCCCACTTGCAGATGAGATAGCCATTTGAGATTTGGTACCCTACCCTAGTCGACCATTGCGAGTCCGAAAATAATAATTTCAAAATGGCGACACTTCCGGAAATACCGGAAGTCGATACAAACTTGCTTATTTTAAATGGAACACCCTATATATTTTCGACTTTTCGAAATGACCATAAAACTTTGAGTCAAAACATGTAGCACACCCTGTATCTAAACCAAACAGTTTCGGAGATATTTGACATTTTATAAAAAATTTGCAAGAACCGTTATAACTTTCTTCGTGTAGGAGATCCTTATTTGCTATTTGATACGTAGAAATAACACAAGATGATCTACTTTCTACAAAAAAAGATTCCAAAATAGTATACCAAGCGTTTTATTTTTCACGTTACATTTTGTCAAATTCAAACCTCAAAAACTTTTTTATTTCAAATGGAACACCCTGTATTTTTTTACATCAAATTATGTTAAATTAAATTGCCTTTTTTCTAGTATAAGCATTGTAGGGGTTAAAGTTACAACTTTTCGAATTATTGGCGATTCTCTTAAATGTCCAAGAATTTTTAGTAAAAATTTCCATCAACTTACCCATGATTAGAAAGAATCATTAATATCTGTCATTCTTTTTTGTTAAAAAAGTCAGCACGTTTAAATTACATCCACGAAGACTTTTAGATCTGTTTATTATCTATGGAGAATGTGATAAAGTAATAATACCAACAACTTTGCTAATCGACACCCACTTTATTGTTTCAATTGTTTGATAGGCTTCTACGTTTTTTTTGGATAAATTATAATTTTCAACAAAAACTTGCAAATAATTCAAAAAGTACGTGTTAGATATAGGACATGATGATATAAGTCCACCTCAAATTTAATTCTATATCGATTGCCATAATAAAATTTGGCACGTGCCATTTGATAGAACCAAATATTCTAAAATTATCCAATATGCCTTTTACAGTGTATGGTGGATGGTTTCTGTTCTTGTGGGTATCGAGTAGCAAATATGTTACATGTTCTTGGTATTACTTTATCACATTCTCCATAAACAATAAACAAACCTAAAAGTCTTCGTGGGTGTAATTTAAACGTACTGGAGTTTTTTAACATAACAGAATGACTGACATTAATGATTGTTTCCAATCATAGGTAAGTTGATGGCAATTTTTATTAAAAATTTTTGGACATTTAAGAAAATCGCCAATATTTCGAAAAGTTGTAACTTTAACCTCTACAATGCTCATACTAGAAAAAAGGGAATTTAATTTAACATAATTTGATGTAAAAAAATGCAGGATGTTCCATTTGAAATAAAAAAGTTTTTGAGGTTTGAATTCGACAAAATGTAACGTGAAAAATAAAACGCTTGTTATACTATTTTGGAATCTATTTTTTTGCAGAGAGTAGCTCATCTTCTGTTCTTTCTACGTACCAAAGAGCAAATAAGGATCTCCTACACGAAGAAAGTTATAACGGTTCTTGCAAACCGCTGCACCTGTCAAATTTTTTATAAAATGTCAAATATCTCCGAAACTGCTCGGTTACGTATAGGGTGTGCTACATGTTTTGACTCAGAATTTTATGGTCATTTCGAAAAGTCGAAAATATATAGGGTGCTCCATTTAAAATAAGCAAGTTGGTATCGACTTCCGGTATTTCCGGAAGTGCCGCCATTTGAAATTATTATTTTCGGACTCACAATGGTCGATTATGGCAGGGTACCAAATCTCAAATGTCTGTCTTATCTGCAAGTGGGAAATATTCTAATGGCCGCCTTAAAAGAATCACCCTGTATTTCAAAGTTTAGGCTAATGAAATTTGAAATATATCAAGCATTATCTTACTGTAATATTGCATGCCTACATCACGTTGTATAAAGAGCCGGTAATGCAGGAATTGTAATAATTCATTTTAATGAATTTTCTACACATACCCTGCAGTGTTCTTATGGGATGTTATGTTTATCTATCCTTTTTAATGGAAATATAATGTGACTATGTTAGGTTAAGAGCAAACAAGGTATACAGTGAAGAGCTGTTTTGTATCTAGGTAGGTCTAAAGAACTTAGATCGGAGGAGTGTACTATCCTAGAAATTGTATATTGACTGTGCTTGGTAATGTGGTCTATAAACTGCGAAACTGGAGTCGCGAATAAAAAAATATAATCATATTTATCAAAGAAATTTTGTGTTCGTTATTTGTTATAATGAAATATCACAAACTGACAGAACCTCTATTGATCTTCAAAATAAAATAATACACATTACCATTATTGCATAGACAATATCTAATGATAACAGTATCCTACAATGTTTACATTTGTCATGAACTTGATAATATAAATAAAACCAGATTTGAATTTGGCTGTAAGATATTTATTTTTCGGATTGGGTCAGAAATCCAGTAAACTTCTAGATTTTATTAAGCACTGCATACTTGATGTGCTGGAGAGACACTGTAAATTAAGTTAGAGGTTTTTACGACAACTCGCAGTAGGAATTTTAAAGTTTATAATGGAAGAAACTGTGTAGGGAAGGTTAGAACGAACATTTTATTCATGTAAACATCTAGATGAGTCCAAAAAGTCATTTCATTTTAATACGACACTGTTGCAACTTGATTAATTCGTTTGGTGGACACTCTCAAAGTTAGAAAAATATCATAGTTATTAAACAAATGCACCTTTTACACTCTAATAATATGGTTCTTCACGCATAACTTATTAAACTTATTGTATTATATTTAACTAATTTTCTATATTTTTTTCCAATTAGTTGACTGAGCTAAGCCCATTCAGTTACGATTAATTTATTGATGTACCCTAATCTAACACAAGACCAAAGGTTCAGCCAGTATTTGCAATAAACAAAGCAGAATAGAAGGGAACACATACTTGACGCCAAGGTGCCGTTCAAGAGGACTTTATTTAAACAAAACAAGGTAGGTAAAGATAAATGGGTCAACCCACAAGGAATGTCTACATAAGAAAAAAGCCGTTGCCCAAGGAATCACTACTTCCACATCCAGGTTTGCTACCCAAGTCTCTCACAACGAAAAAAATTTGTATGTGGAAATAATTGTTTATGGAACTTTAATCATATAATAAATACAAAAACCCATAAAACGATATCCCACATCGGTAGTGATGTGGGGGTAGTGATAGAGGGTGGTAGTGGGGATGGATGAAGTGAAAAAATATTTTGCCTTTGGTTCTTGCACACACCCTAAATCACAGTTTTCTTTTCACCCTCTTCCACTGGATGTGGCTAATGCCAAAAATTTTTTTGACACATTAGCTTCTCTCGTATATACTAAATACCAATTTTATAGACTCTTACTTGCTTGATTTACGTATTTACCCTCATTTACTCCAATTTACTCCCCCTTCAACGGAATAAGATGAGAAATATAATACAGTTTCAGATCTCATCAAAATACATAAGTGTACCAAATTTCAAGACAATATCTTAAACGGTTTCAGAGAAATCGTGCGCACAAAAATAAGTTACAGACTGACAGACAGAACATTTTTTTTGCTCAAACTTAAATTCTCAACGTTTCATGGCATTCTAAGCCTATTTGAACAAATTTAAACATTTTTTTTGTCGTTACTACACTTCCACTAGATGTGGAAGTAATACAGCCAGATAAAAAATAAGTGATTCAATTTTACGTTTGCGGTTTAAGAAAATTATAAAATATTAATCTTAAACGATCATTCCTGGCGGTAAGGTACCAAAGTGATGTGCTGCATTGTGGCAACGGAATATTATTATTAATTATTTCTTACATTAATAAGGTAGTTCTACGTCAATTGTGGTGGCACTGAAAAATCCAGTGACTGATATCATCCAAAGTTCTATTGCAATCACAAGAGGGTGTTTCCGATAACTTAATTTTAAACTAGAGTAAGCATGTACTCTTCGCCGGTTTGTTGAACTTTTTGTGTAATTGTTGTTCTATAGAACACTAGAATGCTCGCAGTTTTCTCGTGAATAATGTTAGTTTTGAATATTATAAATTTTGTGATACAAACTTTGATACAACGTTGGTGTAACACTCGTTGGAATAAAAAAACATATAAAAAAAAAGTTAAAAGAAAATCCTACCTGTTTGGGTTTGGAACACATGACCTTAGAATTGTAAAGCAAGCAAACAAAACAGATTTATTCAGTTTTGAAATTACAAAAATGTGCTTCCCTGGATCCTAGCCCGGAGTCATGCAAGGCAAAACTTTATCCACTAAAGCACCATCTGCCATTAAGCAAATTGTTAATTTCTGTAATATATATTATTCGAATATCATATTTCAACGGTTAGATATTATATGATATTATATTATAACGATATTATAATCAACGATATTATATTATATTATATTATATTATATTATATTATATTATATTATATTATATTATATTATATTATATTAATGTAACTGTATAAACAAAAATAATAATAATAATAATAATAATAACTTTTTTATTTACAGATTAATTTTCTTCAAAAACAGTAGGGTTCTTGCCCTAGGTAACACTAACTTACAGTCGAAATTTAAATAAAATCGAACTTTTCTTTAAGTTATCGTGTTAACAAGATACGTGACGGATGAACAGACGGACGAACAGAGGACGAACAGACGGACGGACAGGCGGACATTTTGAAAGTTATTTAGAATTCGTACACTAACACAATTATATGAAATTCTTTTTTTCTACGAGCGATATTTACGGTTTTAGAAATGTGCCGATCAAATGCAATGTACTCTTCGTTTGTCTCTGTGAAGAGTATTTCAAATTTGATACATAATATGTAAAATAGCATGGTATAATATTCACTATTAGAACTGGAACATATCTGCGAAATAGGGTGATCCCCGGAGACGTCTAAACTGTCACATTTTATGTAAACTGTGTTTTACTACAATTTTAGAGCAAAGAGTTGCAGTTGGATGTGGTCGACCGACTGCAAGTTCTACTCCTTTCTGACTTGTGCCTGGCTTGGAATTGCATCTTTTCAGTATTCAATTTCATAGGCACGGCACATACGACGTTTTGGCTCCCTTTAAATTGTTATTATGCAATGTCACTGTATTATGAATTAATTTTAACACACAAAAAAAATCATTTTACGGATGATCGTCGTCAGTTTTATTAAAACTTTTACATAGGTATCTTCTAATTAAATTTAATACATTTTCTAATCGTTGAGAGTGAGGCACTGCTAATAGTATACAGACTGAAAACAAACAGATACGGGACCATTCCAAGAATAGGACATCACACCGGGATATTTACGGCGCGGTAGTTCAGTTGATTAAGGCGTATTGTGTGGCGAATATGTTGGTCGACTATCTATCGCGTTCTGGGTTAGAGCCCCAGCCACGATACTGACAATGCCGATGGGTATGGATGTCTGCGTTTTTTCAAATGTGTAATCCCCTTCCCCCTTGGCTTTGGATTTGGGGGTTGTCTACTAAATGTGGTGTGTTTATGTTTTATGGTTATTTCAAGGAATAGAAAATAATCGACTACTAACATGCAGTCATCTAGAATCAACGCAAGCTATAACTTTATAAAAACCTTTAGGATATACATACGTGACAGGGTAGAAGAGGGAAGAAGGCAACTGCGAAGATATTCAAATTATACCATATGTTATACTGACGGATCAGAAACGTCTAGAAGTACTGGAACATGAGATACGTGGGTTCAACCAAGGACACGCATTAGCCTGAATCTCGAAAGCACACTTTCAAGCAGAAGCAACAACTATATGTATTTAAGAAATGATAGGGAGGTAATATATCGACAAAAGAATCGGTATCATCACCGACAGCCAAACAGCCTTTAAAGCTCTGAATGAAGTAAAAGACGCGTACGACTGAAGTAGACAGACAAGAGGACAGCAGGGCAATAAAGGCAATGAAAAAGCAGATAAGCTGACGAAAGAAGGCGCAAAAGCAGCATTGATGAAACCCGAGCTAACCTGCGAAATATCATACTCAGTGTTGCCAGCACTGCATTATTTTTCTGGCTAAATTCCAGTATAAATTAGAGCTAGACTGAAGAAAAACGGGCTAAAATTAAAAAATCAAACATGACTAGAAGTACTTACAAAACTGGATAGGCCCAGTCTAAAACGAGCTCCGGGTGGAGAAACCCAATTTTTTTTGGTTTCTCCACCCAGAGCTCGTTTTAGACTGGGCCTATCCAGTTTTGTAAGTCGCCGCGCCGAATTTTTTTGTCGAGCGGGGGGCGGGGCGCGGCGGAGGACACTGCGGCGGATTTTTTTTATGAACGGGGAAGAATATTAAGGCACATTTTTTTGATGAGCAAAGAGGGGAGACACTGCAGCGAGATTTTGCAGCGTGGTGCTAACGTGCTAAAAGTTGTAAAAAGGGCCAGAAAATGCACGAACGAGCTGACGCTGGCAACACTGATCATACCATGCTTTCATTGTAAAACGTAACATAGAGAAGAGTTCGGATAAGGTAGGACGTGAAATTGTATTAGAGTTAGGTGATACGATGCCTGCCGTGCTGAATTCGTTCATCATCACGTTTGTTCCAACTCCTATATAAAACCGTAATTTGACGAATGTACGAGTATGAACGAAGGCTATTCCTATGTAGTGTGAAAAAATGAAAACAGGGTATAATATCGCCAGAGGATTGGTAAAAAAATTATTAAGTCAGACACACAACTTGTTTTGGACAAGGGCGCCAAGGATGAGAAAGTCACATGTGTTCATCGCTGCCGGATCATCCAAAACTAAGACCAACGAAAACCTTAGCAGGAAAAAGCTGAGATGTGCAGTGGTCACTTTAAATAAACACCTACCGAATCTAGGGATGAGAGACAATTCAGAGTGTAGGATGTGTGGTGAGCACAAGGAAATTCCTCACCATATATTATGTGAATGCCCAGTTTGGTGTCTGGAAAGTTTTCATACTTCGGTGAATCACTTGTGACCCTGAAGAGGCAGTCAGAGCTCATGTAGACTGTATACTTGGGAGGTACAGGGCTAATGAGTGAATGAAAGTATGTGCTTAAGCTCTGTACAGCAGGCTTCTGGACCGCAACATGTAGGAAAAAAAAATGAATTTTCTAAGATTATCAAATTATTTAAAAAATGTATATAATATTCTTATTTTTTTTTCTACTGTAGTTTGAATCTGTTTAATATTGGCTCAATAAATAGAATTAATAAGAACTCTTAATTAGGTTCTCAATAACTCAATCAGTATTTATAATATCAGTGTAATATCTCCAGAGGCAAAATATGATATGAATATTTTATTCAAATCGTCTTTTATTTTGTCAAGAAGGTAATTATAGAAACTCGCGCTAGTTTTAATGCAAACCGTCCCTCTGTTACAGAATAATTTATGGTATGCACATAATAACAGTGTAATATTTTACTATTGTACTTTAATTCCGTGTCTCAAAGAAATCGTCCTATTGTATTGAATATTCATTTCGTCGTATTTACTGCAGAGGATCAAAAAACTCATTTCATTTTAAATTATTCCCTATCCCAGAAGAACTATTTGTTATTACTTAAATTCTGGACGACGCGACGTTGTGACAAATTTTATTCAGTTTTTCTATGAACTCTGGCTCTATTCTAGATAACAGTTTTTTTCCTTTTCAGCATTTTCTATGTACACTTAATTACAAAAAAACTGGGACACTTTTTTAGCTACGTAAATCTATCTTTATAAATAGTAGAATAAAACTATGCTTTTTTCAACGATTGTTTGCGGGACGAGAAATGTTTGTGAGGAAAATCCATAGGTAAATCAATCAACGTTACATTGCCGATGAATAAAACAACCCATAGATATTGTCACCAACAAATTTTTAGTTGGAGAGGCGGAATGGAACCTAATTGAAGGTGTGTCATTTAAAGATATTCGAAGTTCCTTATTAGAGAAGTGCAAAATCACTGACTAACTATCAATAAATATTGGAAAAGGTGGTCGACAGATTATTTGCAGCAGTTAAGACTAATTTATTCAAAGAAGGTAGTAGGCAGTAGGAAGGCAGTGTATTATTATTGCATGACCATGACCAAAATATTCCACTGGCACATAATATATGCTATAAAGTTTTTTGATACGGTCACTTTCTTCCTAACATTTAACGTCTGTTTAATTCATACGAGAACCAAGGGGCTTCGAGCTAGAGAAATCATAACAATAATCTTATAAATATATCACTTTGAGACGGTAATCAGTGGTATCATTAATAAATATTCAACATATTCGAAGGCTTTGAAAACTGGAGTTGTTTGCTCCATAAGAAGGTTGGCTGCTGCTGAATACAATGTAAGTAATATAGGAAGTTAAGAAACGATGGGAAACTCACCGAACGGTAGCCCATAAAGTTGGTTTCAGTGGGCCTAGATAGAGCAATGACCAAGAACATGATTACCTTATAAGTTACCTAAGAAAATACTTTTCAGATTGCATTAAATGCCATTTCAGAGGCAAATGCAATGCTTGCAGAAGATTAAAGTGACTTAGTGATTTAAAGAATTGTTCAGTGGTTAAAAAAGTACATAATACATACATAAAAGTGATAAACTATGAAAAAAAATTTCCGAACTGAGTATATATGAATTTGACTAAAATTACACACTTCCGTATAATCTGATTTGCTTGACTTCTGCAGATAAATCAATCAAAATTGACAAACAGCGCAATATGCGTATTTTTGTTCCCTGCCTTAAATGATCTAAATATGAAGTATTTCGGTCACTGCGTTGAAATTCCCTAACAACTAAACTCACGCGTGATTGAATGCGGAATCGAATGCAAATATCAGTGCGGTGATTAAGCTTTTTCATTACATTATATTTTCTATCTAAAAATGCTTTCAAAGCGGCTGTGCCCAACGATTTCCCTGAGGAGCTTAGGTTAGCATTAAAGGATGAAACGTATCTGTTTTGTTTGTTTCAATTCCATTTAATTTATTTTTAATGCACAATGTCGCAATATTCATTTATTATAAAATTGGTTTGTATTTTATTGCGACCGCAGGGGCATACATAAATTACAGAGAGTTTATACCTATTTATTGGATTTAGTCAGATATATATTTTAACCAAATAAAAATAATAATCATCGAATTCGAGACATATTATGCAATTCTCGAATATATATAAGCAGGTCGATTTTTATGTAAAAACACCCAAAAAAACACACTTTTGAGGTCGTCATTTGATTTGGAATTGCGAAATTGTAAAAAGTTGCCCTTTCATTTTTTTTTATGAAAATACTATTTTTGGATTTTTCATGTTCCCACTCTTCTGTATCTGTCATTCGTTGTTATAAAGACATATTTAAGTATAATCCAAGCAACGAATGCTCAAGGGAAATGTTAGGGACAGAAAATTTGACATCGGAACTTTGTTTGGACTAGTCTGGAGATGAACATATCAAAAGCCCCACTCCTAGGTGGTGAGCGTGGGTTACTTTAAAGGTCCCATTTCTTGGTTTTTCGCTTATTGCTGTAGCAAATTTTGTCAGCTTCAATTTTGTAGAATGGTCAAGCCGCTACGATGCATAGTTTCCGAGATATAAGCGAAAAAACAAAAAAATGGGACATTTGAAGTGCCCCTCCCCCCCCGCTCACCACCTAGGAGTGGGGACTTTTGATATGTTCATCTCCAGACTAGTCCAAACAAAGTTCCGAAGTCAAATTTTCTGTTCCTAACATTTTCCTCTACACCCTTTTTTGAGCATTCGTTGCCTGGATTAAACATATCGACAAATGTAAGTAGTGATTCTTGTAGCAAATTTTGTCAGCTTCCGAAGTCAAATTTTCTGTCCCTAAAATTTCCCTCTATAATTATTCGTTGCCTGGCCTAGTATTACGATATTCAAATGTACTGCTTTCCAACGGTGCATGCAAAAATAATATTTGTTTTGATACGAAAAACAAATAAATATTAATGGAAGAGTTGCAATTTATGTGCAATTTACATCGAGAAAGTCTGGATGAAGGTAACTTTTTGTTTTAAAATAACTGCATACTGTAAGCGAATAAGTTGTACCGAATGCAATGAGGATTTTTTTATTTAGAGCGTTTTTTTTATAAAATGCATACTAAAAGTGAGAAAAAGGCCTTGTATAACATTACATTGCTCTGGCGGTCAATCCCAAACCGTATCGGGTAACAGTTTTCATTTCATTACGCACTATTTCAGTATGGAGTATTTAGTTAACTGCTGTTAGTTTTTTAGGATAAATTATTGTAAATATTGTTATAATTAAAAAAATAGTTTTATTTTCAACTAGTTTATGATTAACAGAATTGGTATAACGTGAAAAGATCTGGTGAGAAGTTTTTATTGTAAACGTGCAGAAATACGTAAAATATTGAATCTACCAATTCCAAGAAAAGTAAATTTGGGAATCTCGTCATTTGAGTGAAAATGGCGCATATGTTAATAAAGTGAGCTTAATAAAAGTATGTAAAGTTTTTCAAGTCTTTTAATGGACGTCCAGAATTTACGGAAAATATGGAATATTGACGAGCCCATTTATTTAAAAGCTGCACAACAGGAATAAGTTATGTAAAGACATTTCAGTTGTATATGATTGCCAATATGTGTATTAATTTAAATATCTCTATTTAAAATTACTTTAAGGCCCGGTACTTTCATTTCCCGTTAAATTTATTCTCCAGATAATTTCCTTGGATAAAACTGTCAATAGTTGTTACCATGGGGATCTATCTATAGGATAGATTTAACTAAAGATGAAAGTACCGGCCCTTAGGGACTTACCGCCTACGAAAAACGCATTTATTTTGTTGTCATACTCTGAGAGCGTATTTACAAAGCGCTGTTTACAAAACAGCCTACTTAGTTCCGCCGAAAGTATCAAATCTTATTGCATTTGGAAAAGGCGGCAACATATTGACGACAAATGTGAAACTTTGCAAATATACACCATTTTGCAAATGCAAATACTTCATTGGTAGCACAGTATGTTTTTGTGCAAAAGTAAATGTATCATGTTCTATAAGTTGATTATGTGAAGGCAAGTTTTTATATGTCGAATAAAAATAGTATATTATATTACTAGGAGTAGAACGCACAAAAAAGGCGTTCTACTCCGTGTAATATGTACTATTTTTTCTTCAGGCGTATTAAAATGCAAAAATTTATTTATTTATCATAAATGTACAAATATTCAAACTACAGTCTTACATGTTGATACAATATGACAAGTGGCTAGTGGATAGCGCGCCACCGGTGGCTTTCGGTATTAACATTATGTTACTAGTAAAACAATACCCACTGCGGTGGCGCTTTCGGAACTAACATTATGTTACTAGTAAAACAATGTCCACTACGGTGGCGTTCGGTACTAACATTTTGTTACTAGTAAAACAATGTCCTACTTCTACTTCTGTTTTTGGTGACATAATTTAAACATTTTAATATGCTTGAAGGAAAAATGTATTTATTATGTGCTTGTGCAGAATTTTGTGTTGAGTCCCTAAAATGAAAAATTTTGTGTTCATGATGTGTCTATTTTAAGTCAACCGCGAATCTGCCAAGTTATATTGATAAAATGTGCCACTTTTAAAGGTGATTTTGTATCAGCTTTTGATTCGTTATATCTCGGAAATTAAACATGCTATGTGAATGATATTATATAACTTAGCAGATCAGATGTTTAAAACTGTTCAACATAAGTTATTCATATTTCAGAGAGTAGTTTACAATAGGCACATGATAAACACATAATTTTTTTCAATTTTTTCATCTCCATCTTATTTATAAAACTCACTTAAGCTAGTCTGGAATAATGAGTGACCAAATCAAAAATAAAAAGCTTCCTTTTCTGAGTTTTTTGAAATTAATTCAAATCTAAGAAAAATTGATAGTTAGTCACTATAACAGAAAGAACTATAAATCTTAGTATTATAATATATCAAGTAGTATAGGAGGTACGTGAATGTTCATTAATCACATTTGCATCCGTAGAATCAATATTTACGTGAAGTTAAGTAAAGGTCATGGGTTAAAATTTGTAGTATCTACTCTGTGAACATGAAGCACCATATTTTAACCTTGATAATGTGTAGTATTATATTTAAGGGTAGGCGTCTAATTTATTATCAATTCTACGTAGTAACTTCTCGGCTTCCGATTTCCATTAAGGGATGTATTGTTCAACTCGATAGAAGATAATACTTTATTCAATTAACAGATACCTATTATTAAACACTTGTAGAGTAGGTATCCAGGACAAGACTTATTCCCCATTGAATGTATAGAAATTACAATTTTAATAAAACCGTGATTTGCAATTTCGTCACCTTCATTTACCAGAGATTCACCCATTTAGGTATTGTTAGTAATCGTGTAGTGATTGAAAAAAAATTGGTTGATGGTCTGTGCGAGTGGCCATTTTGGAGAACGGACGCTATCTTTGATGCTTATTGAAAATGCATTACATAAGCATATGAGGTGTCATTTCATCATGTTTTTAAAGGTGCTCAATACGTTGAAGATATTATAAAGACATTTGAACAAAAATTGAAATATATGAAACTGAAATCATACCTATTATGTCAAACAATTATTAGTGGATATGGAAATCATTTCTGCTTGCATTGATTAAAGGCCTTGTATAACACTACATTGCTCTGGCGCGCAATCCCAAACCGTATCGGGTAACAGTTTCCATTTCATTACGCACTATTTCAGTATGGAGTATTTAGTTAACTGCTGTTAGTTTTTTAGGATAAATTATTGTAAATATTGTTATAATTAAAAAAATAGTTTTATTTTCAACTAGTTTATGATTAACAGAATCGGTATAACGTGAAAAGATCTGGTGAGAAGTTTTTATTGTAAACGTGCAGAAATACGTAAAATATTGAATCTACCAATTTCAAGAAAAGTAAATTTGGGAATCTCGTCATTTGAGTGAAAATAGCGCATATGTTAATAAAGTGAGCTTAATAAAAGTATGTAAAGTTTTTCAAGTCCTTTAATGGACGTCCAGAATTTACGGAAAATATGGAATATTGACGAGCCCATTTATTTAAAAGCTGCACAACACGAATCAGTTATGTAAAGAAATTTCAGTTGTATATGATTGCTAATATGTGTATTAATTTAAATATCTCTATTTAAAATTACTTTAAGGCCCGGTACTTTCATTTCCCGTTAAATTTATTCTTCAGATAATTTCTTTGGATAAAACTGTGTCAATAATAATTGTTTCCATGGGGATCTATCTATAGGATAGATTTAACTAAAGATGAAAGTACCGGGCCTTAGGGACTTACCGCCCACGAAAAACGCATTGATTTTGTTGTCATACTCTGAGAGCGTATTTACAAAGCGCCGTTTACAAAACAGCCTACTTAGTTCCGCCGAAAATATCAAATCTTATTGAATTTGGATGGTACAGAAAAGGCGGCAACATATTGACGACACATGTGAAGCCAGACTTTGCAAATATACACCATTTTGCAAATGCAAATACTTCATTGGTAGCACAGTATGTTTTTGTGCAAAAGTAAATTATGTGAAAGCAAGTTTTTATATGTCGAATAAAAAAATGTATTTGTTATGTGCTTGTGCAGAATTCTGTGTTGAGTCCCTAAAATGAAAAATTTCGTGTTCATGATGTATCTATTCTAAGTCAACCACGGATCTGCTAAGTTATTGATAAAATGTGCCACTATTAAAGGTGATTTTGTATCAGCTTTTGATTTGTTATATCTCGGAAATTAAGCATGCTATGTGAATGATATTATATAACTCAGCAAATCAGATGTTTAAAACTGTTCAACATAACATAACATTATTCATATTTCAGAGAGTAGTTTACAATAGGCACATGATAAACACATAATTTTTTTCAATTTTTTCATCTCCATCTTATTTACAAAACTCATTTAAGCTAGTCTGGAATAATGAGTGACCAAATCAAAAATAAAAAACTTCCTTTTCTGAGTTTTTTGAAATTATTTCAAATGTAAGAAAAATTGATAGTTAGTCACTACAACAGAAAGAACTATAAATCTTAGTATAATAATATATCAAGTAGTATAATAGGAGGTACGTGAATTAATCACGTTTGCATCCGTACAATCAATATTTACGTAAAGTTAAGTAAAGATCATGGGTTAAAATTTGTGGAATCTACCCTGTGAACATAATACACCACATTTTAACCTTGATAATGTGTAGTGTTATATTTAAGGGTAGGTGTATAATTTATTATCAATTCTACGTAGTAACTTCTAGGCTTTCGATTTCCATTAAGGGATGTATTGTTCAACTCGATAGAAGATAATACTTTATTCAATTAACAGATACCTATTATTAAACACTTGTGGAGTAGGTATCCAGGACAAGACTTATTCCCCATTGTATGTATAGAAATTACAATTTTAATAAAACCGTGATTTGCAATTTCGTCACCTTGGAGTTATTAGACCATTTGCTAAGAATGCTTCTGTATGTTATTCATTTACCAGAGATTCACCCATTTGGGTATTGTTAGTAATCATGTAGTAATTGAAAAAAAAAAAAAAAATGGGTGATGGTCTGTGCGAGTGGCTATTTTGGAAAACGGACGTCATCTTTGATGCTTATTGAAAATGAATTACATAAGCATATGAGGTGTCATTTTACATGTTTTTAAGGATGCTGAATACGTTGAAGACATTAAAAAGACATTTTAACAAAAATTGAAATATATGAAACTGATGATATTCGTCAGCGTTTAGTGACGGATAAGCAAGCAAAAGTTATCTAAAGAAGAAGTAAGTGCGCTTGTTATAAATGAGATCACTCCACAGCTGAAATGTGGAAATAAACAATAAATAGATCCAAGCAGAGTATTTCTGGTGTTATTGGAATAACTCGAAAAAAAAAACAACAGTGACAGAATAGGAATTAATATAATACATATTATTAAATTATATTAATATTACAGATAACGAGAACCCATTTTTTCCAGGGGCAAAAGAACTGAGAAACATTATTACGGAACATACAGTTGAAGATGCTGTGAAGAATAAGTCACCTCAAGTGTTCGCTATAGGAAATGAAGCGTATGAAACATTTAGGAAAGACAAATTCATTGATAAGAAAGCTAATATTTCAGATACCATCCATAAGATGAATTTACCACCTATTAATAGCATACTCACAGAGAAACAGACTATAAGAACCAAGACTTGACTTCATATTTGATTATTACCTTCGATAAATCGCCAAAGAGTTTCGAACGAATTTGTCGCAACACATGTGGATTAATCATCCTTCACTACATTAAAAATACAACACCTACTACTGTACAAGAAGACAAATTTTGATCTTCTAGTTCCAACAAAGTCAAACTTGAGACTTTTTCAAATCGTATCTACTAGAAAAATGCAGAAATATATGACCAAATATGCAGGTCCATAACCCATTTTTTTTAATCACTGGACAATTACCAACAATATCCAAATGTCGATCTGTCGGTCTGTCGATTTGTCTAACTTTTTTGTGCGCACGATTAGTCTGGAGCGGTTTATGATATTGACTTCAAAGGAACGCCTACATATTACAACGAGACCAAGAACTAGAACATATTTTGATTTTATTTCGTTAAAGGGTTAGAGGGTAAATGGGTAAATAAGTAAAGCAAGCAAGTAACAGTTCATAAAATTGGGATTTACTGTATGTACGAGAAGTCAACGTCTCAAATTTTTTTTTTAACATCAGCCACCCCCACTATAACTTCCATTACCACCCCACACCATTAAAAAAGGGGTAAACGAAATAAAATTGTGATTTAGTGTGTATACCAGAACCAAAGGCTTCAATTTTTTTTTCTGGCATTAGTCACTCTCACTACCACACCCGCTGAAAATCGCGGATAAGTGCCGCGTTTTCCGCCATGTTGGAACTCAAACCAAAAATGTGGCATAAGTGATTTAGGCAAATTCTTCGTTACAGTTAATATCGATTACTGATTCTAAAATTACACAATGTGACGAAAACTGAAAATAAATCAAGAGGTTTATTTAGCCATAATATTATTTGCAAACATGCACTGAAGAAAAGGCATGGTATAGTGTCGTTTCATTTGAAATTAGTAACAAAATAAAATTAGTAACAAAATACATATGTACAAAATACATATGTACAAAATAATTATTTTGTTAAATTTTCATGCCAAAACATATATACAATGATACAAAATTCATAGAGTAACACATTTATGTCAAATTCAAAATAAATACGATGCCATAAAACCGCTATAAAGTTAGCCGATGTAATTTTAAATTTGTTCCGAAATACACATTGCATGCGATATGATTATAGTAGTGCTCCATGAACTGGGTGTGTTAAAATATATGTAGTACAAAATAAATTCAATTTAAATTATGTTTTTTTTTATATAGAAGTATGTCATTAAATACGCACAATACACGGCTGGCACTTCAATGATATTTCGCCGGTTAAAGGCAAATTTTGTTTTAGCGACATCCAACATTTAATAGCTATTTATGTAACTAGTTCCGAAAGGCTTTATTTTGTGTAACGAGTAGATGTTTGCGGGACGAGCGAAGCGAGATCCCGCAAAATAACACGAGTTACACAAAATTGTCTTTCGAAACGTGTTACATACAAGATTTTTTCAAATTTTAAACGTCTAAAAACCCTTTAAACATAAATGAAACGGGTGTATTTAAAGATCTTAAAAATGAAGTAGTGTTTTTCATAGTTACCTTTGCCGCTATTATTACACATAATTTTAACGTCAAAATTGACAAACGTCATTTTGCCAAGTTATATAATATTTGAAATCGTAATTTGATAGCATAAGGTAAATCATGTTAATGAAAAAGTTTTGTTAGCATATTTTGAAGGAAAGAAGAATTTAAAATCTTCCACTTTATGGACTCAGTATTCAATTGTGTGTTGAATAAACATTGTTTCTTTTTCTTTTTGAGAATTGTTTATTTTTCATAATTGATGACATAATGAACTTTTCCTCACCAGTTAGGTAAAATTTTACTTTTCACAACTGGTTCTGAAAAGTTTTGAAAAGTGTCATTTTGTATGTCAAAAAATTTTGTCTGGTTATAATACACCTATTTGATAATAAGTGTATATTTGAATAATAATAATACACACGGCGAGTGGTCACATGTGAAGCCACTGAAGTCCTCTATAAATTCCTATTTTCTAGTTGTGGATGTTTGCATAAACATTAGTTAGCTAGCACACAAATTGTTAGCCCTATTGATTATTACGTGTTGCAGATACAGTTAGTAGTATGTAACAAATTGTTGATGAGTATTCATATAATTAACTTTAACGAATACTGATTATACTGGTTTATATTAGGCATTACCGAATTGGGGGTTAAATTAATATCTAAAATGAATGTTATTGAACAGTAAAAATTACTGCGTTTGCTGATATATTAAATACAGTGGTCGGGCGATGAGGTACGATCACCGGTTTAGTTCTTTGACACAGAAAAAAATTCATGGGGGTTAGGTCAGGTGATCTGGCAGGCCATCTTGTGCGCCCATATGTCGAAATGACTCTATTTTGAAATCTGTTTTCTAAATAATTAAAGTCACCTCGAAGGTTATGTGGCGTAGCCCCATCTTGTTGGTAATAAATGCTTCTTCTCAAATTTATAAGTAATTCTCCTAAAAAGCCCTCAAATTTATTTTCCAAAAAGTTCAGGTATCTAATTCTATTTAAAGTCCCCTGAAATAAAATAGGGCCTATGATCCTAGTACCCACAATTCCTGCCCATACATTTACCCCAAACACTTCTTGGTGATTTCCTTCTCTAAATTCATATAAATTTTCCTATCCATATCTATGTTTTCTCAATATACTTCTAACAGATTCTCGGCTAATATCAAGAGCACTTCCAATCTCACGTGTACTTGCATTTTTATTAATTTCCACGGATGCTAAAATGTTAATCTCTGTGGCCTCGTCAATAATAAACGTATTTTGCTGGTTTTCATTTGGTTGGGCCCTTTTTTTTTCTAAAATCTTAAAATATTTTCTACAAAGGTGATGCCTTCCAGGATACCGCTTTGCATATAACCTTTCAGCTTGATATGCATTTCTTTTAGATTCCCCACGAATAAGTAACATGTCCACCTTTTTATTTTGGGTAAATACCGCCATTTTGTATTTTTTAAAAACTTATAAATAGTTATATTAGCAAATAAATCACAAGCAAATTAAAAAAGCACTACATAACGTTTATCAAATAATAACTTGGGCAAATGTTTGAAAAGAAATGTCATTTTGTCGTGGCACTCTTGTAAAATTTAATACATACATTAGTTCATAACTGAAAAATAGCATCTACAGAAATTCAATAGTTTCAGTGTAAATTAGCACTGAAATTAGACGTATTATACATGAAATAAAAGGTTAATGTTTTGGGCTTTGTTGGTGCATGTAAAAAAATATGGTTGCCACTTAAAAAAATTGAATAAAACCTTTGCTTTTTGCATTTTTTCAAAAAATTGTTTTTCAATTCAAATAGTGATTTTGGCACGAACTAAACTTTTATTGAAATGCGACAATAAAAATTAACGTGATACATCATATACAAGGCCTACTGGGTACATTTTTTGAGAACACAGTCTTGCGGTTGCCAACTTAGCTTTTTCACTTTTTCGATTTTATAACGCCATTTGAAAAAAAATTACATAGTTGTGATACATCATTGTAACAAAAATTTCATGTAGAATCTAAATATGTAAAAATATATATATGTTGCTATTTAAAAATCAAAAGTTGTTGCTACTTCCGGTTGGACCGAAAGGGATATTTTTCACTTAATAAGTGCAAAATGTGGCTTTTTGTGTCTGGTATGCCAAAATTTCAAAATTGTATTCCTAAAATCAACGTAGAAATTGGAAGGGACTAATCACGTTGTCACCCGGTATTGTGTAGCCTGAGTTATAGAAAACTTGAGACAAAATTTAGTATTGGATATTTTAGCAGTGTGTGTGTATTTCAGTTAGAAAGTGTTCACTGACTAGTGAAAATTTTGAGTTATTTCTTTCTTTGTATTTAATAAACAACCAATAATATCATCAATAGCGATAACACTGTTCCTTTCTGGTATAGATCTGCAACCTATAATTCTGATTTTTAAACTTATTTAATTTAACACAGATTTCATAATATAGGCTAATCTAAAAGTTTAATTAATATTCGCCAAATGCTCCTGATGCTATTCCTAATTCAGGGAGTGCAGACATTTTACTTCAGTTTCGTCCGTTCTTTTATTTGAATATGTTTGTATAATTTTTGTTAAATGTTAAAATCATGTTTCGGACTGTCCTTTCCTCTGCATTTAATCTATTTTCAATTTATATTTAGTACAATCTGTAAAGCAAAAAACTGGTAGAAGAGGTGGATGAAGTGAAAGAAAATTTGAGGTCTTTGGTTCTTGTGGGGTGGCTAATGCGAAAAATGCAAAATGCAAAAAATTTTTTGGTACCTTAGCTTCTCTTATATATACTAAATACCAATTTTATGGACTTTACCTATTTACCTTCAACGGAATAAGATCAAAATATAATCTAGTTCCAGACCTCGTTAAAATACATGCATGTACCAAATTTCAAGTCAATAACTTAAACGATTCCAGAGTAATCGTGCGCACAAAAAAGTTACAGACCGACCGAATGAACGGCAGAACGACTGACACATTTTTTTTCTCGAACTTAAAATCTCGACGTCTCATGACATTCTAAGTCTATTTGAACAGGTTTTTAATTTTTTTTTGCGTTACTGTACTTCCACTGGATGTGGAAGTAAAATTACCAATATATACCATAAACGGCAATATAAGCTTTATGTGGGTATCCACATACACTGTGATTTCAGACACACCAAAAACTTGAAATCTTGTTTGTAGTGAGATACTAGCCTTAAACCCTCTAGGAAACGATAAAAACTGAAAAATTCAAAATGGCAGTTACAACATGGCGGTCTAAATTTGAATCAACTTATGACTTTTAATACAAGATATGTACACTCAAAGAAATAGTATGGGCATTTTCAACAAAAAAAATGGTTAACTAACAATATCGTTAACTTTGTTAAACTAAATTATATTGATGGTATTTTTAAACAAAAGGTGATTGTTATTTTAATTAATAAAAAGTTGTCGTACAACAAAACAAACATTAACTTAAAAAATAGATGAATAAGACTATTATTTTTTTCGTCTGACTATTATTTTGTTGAATTCTGTCAAATTAAACTAGATAATAGCATATTCTATTTTTAACTATTGTAGAATTGTAATTGTAAACCCAGTAGCAGTTTGCTCTACTATTATAGTTGACAGATAAACCAATATTATTGTAGAGTTAACCTGTAGTTCTGTTTACATAAACATAACATCGTTCTGCCATCCACTTTGATGAATTAAGACGTCGCATCAGCGCTATTGTTTGCAAATATTATGGGTTAAATCAATAAAAAAAAAATAGTATATATATTGTTCATTTTGTTAAATTCAAGTATATTTAATAGTATTTTTAAACAAAAGGTGATTAGTCACATAACAAAATAAACATTAACTTAAAAAATAGGTGCAAAAAAACTATAATTTATTCATCTTATTAATAATTTGTTGAATTTTGTCAAATGAAACTAGATAAATAGTAGACTTTATTTTTAAGTATTATCAAATTGTAATGCTAACCCAGTATTAGTTCGCTGTATTATTGTACTTTGTAGACAAACCAATATTATTGTTGTCTTCTAGAAGTTGTTGTCTTCTAGAAGTTCTAAAAGGGAATTACCATTACCACGTAGTCTATTACAGAAATTATTCCTAGATGACGCCACATACAAATCACTGACAATAATCAATCATACATTATCTTATACTCTTATGAATTTATAGAAAATTAACAACATGATTGCAATGTTCAAATTCTCTCAGGGATCATCGATATATTTGGATGGATCTTATAAACGATCTCTAATCTTTGGTTTGGGGGTCATCTGATGTCTCAATACCGAGATTTTGGCCAACCAAAAAAAACTCCATCAAACAATAAAGTGAAGATCAACCTAAAAATTAGTTGGTGAACAAAAAACAAAGTCGTACTATTTAATTGTGGACCAAATTGAAAATGGTTAGTGAACATAAAAAAATTTCATTGTACTATTTAATTTGTTGTTCTACAAGAAGATATGATTATTAAACTACTATTTGTTTACGAAAACAAAGTTGTTGTATGACTATTCTTTTCTGATTGATTTAACTATGAAACTAGATAGGCGCGATTTCATATGCTCTTTTTGGTTGAATTCACCTATCATTTTCTTTGAGGGTACCTAATAAACACATTTTCTTGTATCTGGAACGAGATCGGAATTATCCGCTTGAAGTCGGGGCTAATTTTCATAGCATTTTGTCATTGTTTTGCATGCTGATATCAGGATAAGTTGTAAAATGTAACACTACAGATCATAGTATATTTCAAACCATATATCGGGCTAGTACGGATCGTTCTTAAGGCGCCGTTACACGGCGCGTGGTTCTCCGAACCATGCACCTGGTACGTGGTTCGCCATGGTTCGCCTGTTTGAAATCAAGGGTGTCAATATGGTACGTAGTTCGTTCGGATTTGGTTCGTACAAAAATGTGGAACCGTGTTTATTATTTGTCTAGTGTCTGGTCAGTGCTGCATCGACGATCATGGGTGCTAGGCAACAAATTATTGCGTGTTTATCCTTACGTATTATTTATTTTGGATTGTTGTTTCAAAAACAATTGAAAAAACATAAAAAGAGGTGATGAATGGTGTCGCATTTGAAGAGAAGATGAAGGTAGGATTCCATATAGCCTCTTCTAATTGCAGATCTTCAATAAATTCTAAAGTTTTATCTGTAAACAACGCCATAATTCATTTAATATCAGAGCAACACTGAAAAATCACAAAATACGGCTATATTAGTAAATGAACGGCGATCTGCACAGCAAGAGTTTCGTAATAATATAAACCTGCACGAACCGACGAGTTCGGGTCCTTTGATCCGTGCAAGTTTACCGACATCCGATGGATCGCGGCAGCACACACCGCGAACCTCGAACTAATAGCAAACCACCCATGTCAGTTATATTTCGTGGTTCGTCGGGCCAGGTTCGGCGAACCACGCGCCGTGTAACGGCACCTTTAGAGAGAGAGAAAACTGCACCACAACTACGCGTTTAAAGAACAAGGATAGCTTTTCATCGCCCACTCACGTCTCACCTTAAAGCAGAATATGAGGGAACCTCTTAGTCTACAAACCTTGCCTTTAACAAACTCCGTAGTATAGTATGGACATTTTACTAGTTTACTAAATTTAGCAAACAGGTGAACAAATAGAAAGAACACAATTTCTAATAAAATATCAAAAATTGAAAATGTCTCCATTAAGTACGTTGATAGCGTACACTTTTTTGGAACAGACATATAATATTTTATTACGTAATACTGAGTCCATTATCGTTATCACGAGGAGTAATTTGCATATGTTAATATAATTTTAGCGCCTTTTAAGGTCGTTACCTGTCTAGTGGATTACATTGTTCTTCTCTTCTATAGGTCTCTCGTTTTAGCAACACATTAAATTAACCAGTTAATGAAAATTTATTAAAAGTATTTCAAAGCGAAACAAATTACTTCATGAGAAAACATTTCAGTTAAATCCACTTATACTGGTAATTACGTTGCAGTAACTTGTTTGTAAACAATAACAAACAGACATTTATTAACATGCTGATGAGCTAATCAATATGTGCAGCAGAATACGTAAATTGTTCTACTCATTAAAGAATGGACGAAATCTGCGACAATCGATAGGCAATACGGGTCCAAATGATAGCAATACTTCTATCTGTTGTTTACAATAAACAATTGATGTAATAGTGGTATAAATAACACTAAAATACTACGTTTTCCTGTTAAATATCTAAGAAATAATAATAATGCCAATCATAAAAATAATAAAGACTCAAAATCCACCCTCCCAAGTAACAATTTAAATTCCTTTTAGGTTTATTTAGGTTTTATCAGTGCTTTATAATGACCACCTCATAAACCACCCAAGGAACAATTTAAAAGTCATTTGGACTTGAGGAGGTTTTAAGAAAGGTTTGTCAGTGTTAGGAAATAGTCTTGTGCTTTATTGATGTTAAGGCCTTTTAGTCTTCAAGTATACTTGCTCTTATATGGTAAGTTTTAAAGCATTCTGTAAGACCTAATTATAAAGCTAATTTGCTTCTAGGATAATATATATTTGTAATGGGTTTATCATAACCTACATAAAACTCTCCACAAAGCTAATTAGTTTTATGAACGTCTTAAATTCCATTTAGATTTAAAGCGGCTTTAAATTATTCTTTATGGTTTTAACATATTTGCAATAAATGCATCTTAAATCCTTTTTAAAACTAGACATTTTCAATGTCTATTAGTACTTATTAAAGGCCATTACAAAACTAGACTCTTAAAACATCCTTGATAAATGTTGTGATGAAATCGTTATGAAGAGAAAAAGGCCTCTATAAATCTAAAAGGCAAATTTTAATTCCATAAAACACTTTCCAAAACCTCAATAAAACATTTATTATAAAAATAATAAACAATATGTCTGCCTGAAGTGTCGTTGATGCATGTGTGTGTGTGTGTGTGTGTGTTAATTAAAAGCATTTCACGACTTACTGATGTGTAATTAAATCTTTTTTGGAAAGGTGGAAGAAAATAAAAGAGTGGCCATTTTAAAAGGACTGTTACACACATATAAATTATTTTGAGGTTAAGTTTTAAGTTTTTTATATCAAATGGCAATGTCCCAAACATTTTATTACAGCTTTTATCAAGTCCATGTGATCTTCGCCAAGTACATTTGCATTTTTGTAAGGAAGGGATTATTTGTGATAGTATGCAAAAAGACTAAAAGGACTTCATTTAGAGTAAATGTTCTAGGTCATTACCATTATTAGAATATATAGTTTAATGAGAGGACTCTAAAATGATAATTAGGTTTTTAGTTGGCCGGCCATGTTTTTCTTGTTATATAAAAATATTCAAGGACAATCTCATAATTATAATTATCAATAATTATCACTTTTTCGTTAGCAAATTCAGGTAGAATTACAAGAAACGACTGAAAATTACCGTAGGAACCGAGTAGCAGCCCACTTTTTTAAATTTGCTGATTACGTGTAAATTAAAATCATTATTATTTCTAAGGGACCCTTGTTTTTTGGGCCTTTCTTATGTAGTTTTAACGATAAACTGCCGTTGGTTTTAATTTTTTGTCGTACCTGATGTCTTTTTATTACCTTTTAAATCCCTTTTAAAGCCTTAGAGAGGTTATAGTGCCACTCTACGCTTTATAAATTTCAAATTCCATTTTATCTTAAAAAAGTCTGATGGTGTGTTTGCTTAAATCAGTTTAGAAAAAATAAATGCAATAATAAAATTATTTGGATTCCTTCGTGGATATTCTTATAGCTTCTCAGTTCTAATATGGACTTATAAGAGTTTTAAAAACCAGTTTTAAGGTAGCCTTTTAGGTGTTTTCTAGAAATGCAGGAAGCTAATAGAAAAGCTTCTGACAGCTTTAAAACAGGTTTTAAAACGGCCCGAACAAGGTTTTCAAGAGCAGCACTATGCCTCACTAAGGAGTTTTATGATGGAATTTAAAAAGGCCTTAACAACCGTCATAAAGTCTACAAGTCGCTTTATGATGGTATTAAGGATATTGTTACAGCAAAATAGATTTTTCAAGGCATTTTATAAATAGTTTTATAGCACCCTTGTATATATTTAAGAAACTAAAATTGTTCCTTGGGCAGTGATTCATGCCAGATATAATAAATGTCAAATGCACTTAAAGATAGTCTTGTCTTAAAAAAAGTTATAAAAAGGCATTCAAGAATTTAGATTAAAACTAAATTATCTTGTAGTCTTTATTGGTTTATGACTAACCAAGGCATTTGTCAACCCTTCAGTAAAACTCTCTAATTGTTAAGTCCAACTTAGGAGAATCGAGTTTTATTGAAGAATTAGGAAATGTTGAGGTTTAATAATCGCTGTATAAAATTATCTTAGATTGGTTTTATGCTGGCATATAAATCTAATATGCTTTAAAATCACTAAGCTTCGAGTTGAACCTTCATAAATACAGCTTGTTAGAGTTTTAATGAAATGGACAAAAACCTATAATGAGTCAGGCTTAACCATAAAAGCCATAAGTTTTCGTCTTATGAAGGTTTTATGTCACCGAAGAGAAAAATTAATTATCCATATGTATTTTTAAATTTGTGTTTTTAGAGGGCGCGCGAATTTTTAAGAACCATGTTTTACAGTAAACTTAGCCTCGTTGAAGATTTTAGGCCACTGTGAGGACTCCCAATACTTAATTTGTAAATATTCTCTCAGTATTCGCCATATATTCATTTTATAACTATGCATAGCAGCCCATATATTGTGTGGATGATGTGAGTGTGGCAATAGATTTATTTGCTTTTATATTTACTTCATTAAATATAACACGTTTTCTCAATGCATTTGTGTGTGCCTTTTAAATTTTATTATAGTGCTTGTTCTAAACTAAGTATAGTTTTATAATACCCTTCAGATATTCCACGAGTAAAGATTTAGATGATTCATTAAAACTTGAAAGCTTTAATAGTAGTTTTAAAAAGAGGCATATAGGTCTTTTTCTAGGTGGGCCCCTGCACTCTTATAAGGGTTTTGAGTCAGTTTCGTAGAGTCCTTCCAGGCAATTTATGTGCATAAGTAGTCTTAGAAATAAGTTTTTAGAATATCTTATAGAGCACATTAAAACTAAAATTGTTACTTGGGCTAATATATGCAGATACATTGAAGATCTGTTATCACGCTGAAGAACATTTTCTATACAATCTGGAAGATATCTGATATTTACAAAGTTGGTGAACTACAGAAGATGAGCCTCCCAACAAGAAAAATTTAAACTTTATACAACTATTTTATTTTATTGCAATTTTATAAATGTAATAAAATAGCAATAAAACAAAATTGTTGTAGAAATTACAATTATAAAACAAATTTGTTTATTGGGCTTACAAGAGACTTTTTAACTCCTCTATTACTCTTCATCTCACTCTTACTCCTCTCAAATGAGTTTAGAAAACACAGTGGATATAAATCTGGACCATCTAATAGACGAAAACATTTAAATTATACGCATCCAGCAAAAAGGATCTGTAACTGTATCTAGGTCCGGATGACATTGATTTTGAGCAAGTGCGTCACTTTTCACATGGTCATGGTCAGGGGAATATCGGACGGTATAAACGAAGACACTGAACTGATGAACGACATATAAAACATCTTAGTGCGGGAGGGTCCTACAAATTTCGGGGTGTTTCCGAACAAGCCTTCTCCGGCTAGAAGAAAATTTCTGCCACAAATATACTGGCTGGCTTTATTCTCTTGGAGTCATTTGATATACTTCGTTGGACGGAAAATTGGATAAAGGTCCTAGATAGAGTATAACGTCGTTATTTTCTTAAAAGTACATAAATTAATGAAGTCCCAAAAAAGCTATTTATTCAAAAGAGACAGAATAAATCCGTGTCCGGGATATAAAAATGTAAACTAGTAAATAAACTAAGGGACTTTTAAAATAAAAATTAATTCGTTAACAATAATCTAATTTATTGCAAAGATAAATGTAACGGTAGAGCAATGAGACAAATCAGTGCTTACGAAAATTAAAGTTCTACATAACAATTTATACAAAATGAATAGTAGACAGAGATACGCCTGCAGGCTGAGGTGTATGGGTCAGTGGAAGGTTGGAGGAAAACCACTAGGTTACTCAAGGGCTCTATCCGATGCGATAGAGTCTCACTCAATTCTGGAGGCCAGAAGTGATGATGTGCCTGTTTTCTCCATCTCAGAACCCTTTGAGGTTGTCATCCCCAAGACGGATGAATGGAACCCACTTGAGGATATACTCAGACCTGCGGATATCGTCTGGATCACGGATGGATCGAGGTTTGAGAGAGGTGCTGGAGCGAGGATCTAGGATTGAACTTTCTCATGCCCTGGATAGCTTTGCCACTATTTTTCAGACTGAAATCTTTGCTATTTTAGTCTGTGCACAACAAACATATATACATATGTAGCGACAGTCAAGCTGCTTTTCAAGGCACTTGCATCAGTCACAGAGCTGGAGTACTTCAAATAAAAGTAATTGAAAAAAGTATTTCAAATACAGTATTTGAAGTACTTTGCTTCAAATCCTTTCGATTCTTAGTATTTGGTACTTGGTATTTGAAATACTTTGCTTCGAGTATTTGGATTTGGTATTTGGTTTTCAGAAATACTGGTATTTGAATTACTTTGCTTGGTATTTCAAATACTCTCCGGTATTTCAAGTACTGTCCCGGTATTTGAAGTACTAGACTTAACAATTTATAGTATTTGAAATATGTTTTTTGATATTTAAATTAGTTAAAAGTATTTGAAAACCTTGTAGTTCCATGTTTTAGATATTTTAAAAAACAAATTTCACTAAAAAATTGTTACTGCATAGCTGTTTTTATTCAGTAATCAGTGTTAACATTATGTGGGCAGTGGGGGATTTAGGGGGTTGGCTATAGAGGCTATTGCCCAGGGCGGCAAAATCCAGGGACGGCAAACTTTTTGAAAAATAGCAAAAGCACATAGAAACAAAAAAATATTATTATTAGTATGTACTAAGTATCAGAACATTAATTTATTTAAGAATGTGTTTTTTATTTTAACTAGACTAAAGTTCCTTATTATAGTCAACGGGTGGTCACCCGAACGTTAGAACCTCATTTCACTTCGTTATTTTTGGAGTTACGTAAAAACGTTTAAAAATAAAAGTTATGAGAAATTACATGTGTTTTCCAAAAATCATTTCAGAAAAATAATTGAAAGTCAAATTTCTGAGATACAAGCTTTACTTTGGTTTTTTTTTACACCATTAGAAAGGCCATAGAAAAACCTTTTTCAATGATGTATGAGGTATGGAATTTTTCTTAAAAACTATAGTAGATGTTTTAAGTTTTATATTTTCTTACATTAAGGCATGGTAGTCCGAAATAGTAGTTTGTGCAACAAGAGTGAATTTGATATCCATATCGCACGATAAAGAAGTTTGAGCACGACGCCGCGCCGTAGGCGGAGTGCTCGAATCTTTTGAGTGCGATATGGATAATCCAATCGAGTCGTATGTGCAGCATGCTTTTTCTATGACCAGCAACTACAATATTTATTAAACATTAATATATTACACAAATGCACACTGACAGTTACGCACTAATTTGATTTTAAAATGAATAGTTGCATATGTACTTAATACACGAACTGTGATTGGTCCGTTTCATTTCATATCCATCCTAGAACTGATATGAAATATATCCGTTCAGTTACCTGGAATTGCCTACTTATCCATTGTACAGACTGTACAGAAAACAGTAAATTTACATAAGGGAGTAGAAAAAATATATATCAATTATTCAAATTCTCTATTTTATTTAAAATAAAGTGAAATTAGATACTAACATGTATCTTGACAGAACTAACATATTGTTTATTTTAATTTACATACTTTTGTTTTCCATGGATAATTTAATAAATTGTAAATTTATAGTAAATTAGACACATTTTTTTTAAGATAAATATCATGTATATAATTAAAAAGCTTTTTCTTATGGCTTTTCAAATGGTGTAAATATATATTGGACATTATTTTAATCAAAATGTATACATTTTTTTATTTTGATTACATTTTGGACTTACGGTTTTTGGACAACTCTGACCAAATTTCATTAACAAAATTTTCCGATAAAAATATGCCTAATATGATTTTTTTATTTTCCCCGCATATATTGGTACTGCAGATGGCTTTGCATTTGTAGGAGGCGAATCCTTTTCTGGTCATAAGTAGATCCTAATTGGTCCCATACTTAAGTAAAATTTGATTCAAATCGGAAAAAATGAAAAGTTATTGGGCTGTTACCATTTGAAGTGAAACACACTGTAGAAAAGCCAGTGATAAAAATAGAATTGAATTAAAAATTTTTCAATACTTAAATGACTCTGACACCCAACTTGCTTCTCAGTAAAAACAGTTTTTTATCGGTTTAATACATGCCTTGAATCATCAGCTGTAGAAAGACTCTTTTCATTTACTGAAATTATAAATGCTCCTAGAAGAAATGGATTAACTAATGGAAATTTCGAAAATTTGGTGCTATTGAAAGCTAATAGAAATAGATAGATCTCAATTTTATTATTTGTACCTGTACTTACCTAAAATTATTACTATGTTTTATATACAGTATCGGAAAGTCCTGGCTTAGGTGTCGCATAGTTTCAACGACTTAACCGACCGCCCACAATAAAGGCGTCTACCAGAGCTCTAGCAGAGGGGCAAATAGTGACACGAATCATCAAGCATCAAGGCGGAAACAAATTGAAATTCCACAGACAGGCTGCCCACGCACATGTGGTGGGGAAAGCAGGTGGCGCGATTGTAGGATGTGTTATATGATAAAAAAGAATAGAATAGTTGCTTTACTCTCGCTTGCTCTTATTGCCCATACCAAAGCGAACATTTTCCGATAGTGTATAAGTTGATTTTCTTTATTATTTTCCTGACATTTGAAGGGAAATCGACCGCAGCAATATTTATTTTTGTTGGTTTTTATATCTATGTAATAATAAATTATTTTTGCTATTGTTTTTGAATGATACTGAGTTAAAGAAAGCTGTTAATAAATAATAATAATAACAAATTATTAAGAGAAAAACTAAATAAATAAAATTTTTTATGGGTATTGAAAGAACTGTGGAGCCTTTGAAATATGCTAAAGTACTTGAAATACTTGAGTATTTGAAATACTTTAGAGTAATTGAACTACTTTGAGATTTGAAGTACCTAGTGAAGTACTTCAAATAATCTGAAATATTTGAAATACGGTACTTGCGATTTACTTGAAGTACTTTCGACAAGTATTTGGTATTTGAATTACTTTGCTTCAGGTCATAGTACTTGGGAATTGGAGCAGCAAGTACTTTGTCAGGTACTTGGTATTTGGTACTTCAAGTACTTTCATTGGGTACTTTCAACAGCTCTGATCAGTCAGGACCAAATCAATACTGGTTCAAAACTATAAACAGGCTCTCTGCGAACTTGGCTAATCCAACTGGGTCAAACTTCTCTGGGTGCCTGGATACAGCAACATTGAGGGTAACGAGCGAGCTCTGGCTAGGGGAGGGGGTCTCTGAGCGACCCCTACTGGGTCCGGAGCCGGCTCTGGGCTACCCAAGCTCGACTTTCAAGAAGTTAATTCGCGAAAATATAACAAATTGATTTACCTTCGATACAAAGGAATTCACATATAAGGAAAAGTTTATACAGTAAAGTAACAGCGGAAGTTTGTCATGATATATAAATCGCTGTTACATAATGGTGAATTTATGTGTATCGAAGTTATATCCCTATTGGGTTCATTTGTTTTATTTTCGCGAATAGAGAACTAATCTCGTTCCCAGTTATCTGACTTCTAGGCCTCCTATCCAGGACCCTGGCATGCGAAGCTCCTTATATCATTGGCCCTTGCTGAAGCCAGCAGAACAAATCCTGCGACTAAGTAGTAAAAGATAAGAATCATGGTAGGTCTTTTGACTGGATACGGCTCTTTCAGAAAATACTGCACACTATAGGGGTGGTCGACAACCCCGACTGCAGGTTCTGCGGGAACGAGGAAGAAACTTCACGTCCTAACTTCCTGCCCTAGTCTTACGGACTTGAGGAACAAACACTTCAGCATTTTGCTTATCCGGTGCTGGAGGAAATAAGGACTGCCCCCGTAGGAAGGATTTTGGCTTTCGGGTTAGAATCTGGCCTGAATGGCAATATTTCCTAAACTCGTAGCGGTAGTACAATGCGGCGACCTTTTGTCACCCCGACGAAAGAAGAAGACAGACAGGCGTAAAAAGGTAATGGTACACGGTAATCGAAAAATGGAAAGCAATAATGCTTGGCAAAAAACAATACATCAAAACTACAACGTATTCTCTAACCAAAAACTAAATACTTAGTTGGCCAACATAATATTACTGCAAGGGAACATTAAATAAAAACTAAATACTTAGTTGGCCAACATAATATTACTGCAAGGGAACATTAAATAAAATATTACTAATAAGCTACATGTTTTGATATTTTAAATCAATAAACAAATCTTTAAATGTAAGCAAAGGTAATTACAAAGGAAATTAAATTAAATACGTAGTAGCATATTAATTGAAGAGAACATAAGTTAAGACAGACTGACTTACAGACAGAAATTTTTTTTGTTCAAACTTAAAATCTCGACTTTTCATGACATTCTAAGCCTATCTGAACAATAAATATTTTCATTTTTTTTTGCGTCACTATACTTCCCTTGGAAGTGGAAGTAAAAATATCTGAGGTTTTTCAACAAAAACTGTTTTTTCAAAAACTTTGTTTAAAAGGTTATATACATTTTTTTTTATGTTCGAAATAAGATCTATTTTTTCTAATACATGTCCGTGCTCGACTTCTTATTATTTCATCCGTAGTCGTCCTTAGTCCTATTTCTGTTCGTAATTGTAGGGCTTCTTGTTCTAATTTTGCTATCATTGGAACACGGCATTGAATATCCTCATTTGTAGACAAGTTCTCTTATCCGGCGTATAAATGATGAAAAATGGAAATTAAAAAAAAAGTACAAAATTGACATTATAAAAAAACCCTAGCATTTTTCATACGAATATGTTTGGTCATATAGATGATAAATGACCCCCTGTCCTTCTCTGTCGGAGTGTCGGCATCACTTTACCAAACATTCTGTATTCTGCTGTTACGTGAACTTGTTAAATTCTGACTTTAAACACGGAATTTAGTTATCTATGTTCCGACTTTAAACTCGGAATATTGTTAAATTCCGACTTTGAACTCGGAATTTAACTAAATTCCGAGTTAAAAGTTGAAATTTAAGAAAAAAATATTTAAAATTTATTGTGGCCCTTCTACGCTTTCGTAATTCTTTAATTAGTTGAGCTTAATTATTATTTATATAAAGAGAACAGACAAAATTTGATTTAGTCGGCATCTGTTCTAAACGTGTAATCATATTCGATTTCGGTTGGAAGAAGAAATATATTCGTTGATGAGAAAAGTTTAATAAAAACCGGATAGTCTTGAGTAGTTTTGTGAATTTCTTGCCGCGAGATGAGAGCTATAATCAGCCCCACAAATAGAGGATCAATATGGATTACTTAGGACGAAATGACGAAAATTTATTATTGGTGGGACAGACGCATTGTGCTTAATAATATCTAATTGACAATACGAGAACTGGAGAAAATAAATAATATAGTTTTATAAATATACACTTTGATAAAAAAGTGCAATTATTTCCATTTTGTTATTGGCGTAAAGACTCAAATTGAAATATATGGCTCAAGGATTTGGTGATAATTTTAAATCCGTTTTTAAGTATCTTATATAAGTGATAGTGAAAATAATAATTTAAACAATGATTCCAATATTATAAACTTTAAAATGTATCTCCACATAACAAATTGGAAGCAATTGATAAACTTCCTAAAATCCTAGAAAGTCGCTGGAATCGTATCTACAGTGAAATTCTATAAGAAAATAATACATGTTAACATACAAAAAGATGCATAAATAAAAATGTATTTATAAAAAAAACAAACCATAATTTTACTTCCACATCCAGTGGAAGTATAGTAACGACAAAAAAAATTTTATTGTTCAAATAGGCTTAGATTGTCATGAAACGTCGAGATTTAAAGTTTGAGCGAAAAAAAATTTTCTGTCTGTCTGTCTGTAATTTTTTTTTGGGCGCACGTTTACTCAGGAACCGTTTGAGATATTGACTTGCAATTTGGTACACGAGATCTAGAACTAGATTATATTTTCATCTGGTTCCGTCGAAGGGTTGGGGGTAAATTGGGGTAAATTTGGGGTAAATAGGTAAATCAAGCAGGTAAGAGTCCATAAAATTGGTATTTAGTATATATAAGAGAAGCTAAGGCCTCAAAAAAAAATTTGACATTATCCACCCCCATCACCACCCCCATTATTAAAGGGGATGAAAAAAAATTGTGATTTAGTATGTGTACAAGAACCAGAAACCTCAAAATATTATTTTACTTCATCCACCCCCACTACCACCCCCTATCGCCACCCCCGCCCCACTAACGATGTGGGGTATGGTTTTATGGGTTTTTGGGGTAGAGGATTTCAAATATTATATTATTAAAGTTCCATAAACAATTATTTTCACATACAAAGTTTTTTCGTTGTGAGTGACTTGGATAGAGAGGATGTGGAAGTAGTGATTCCTTGGGCAGCGGTTTTTAACAATATGTACATAAAACGGTGATGAAAGGAAAAACTAACAGACAGGTTAAATTAGTGTCTATAGTAATATGTTTTTAAAGCATTCAAGCAGCAATTAGAAATATCCATATCACCGCAGATTGCATTGTGATTGTTGCTTACAGAAATGGGTGAAATCTCTATAACCCGAGAGACAACGACATACATTTTTGGCAAAATACTTTTATTATTAGGAAGGATATCGTTAAAAAATGATTAATGGCGGAAAAAAATAAAGTTTATTAATCATTACTTCCGATTAATAAAAAAAATAACACGGTAACATTAAGAAATTTTCCAGAGGACCCCTACGGAAATGAAAATGAAAATTAATTTTTTTAAAAATTCAGATGACTATTTTGTTCTCTATAGACAAGTCTACAACCTTACTAATAATTTCCATAGCCTACTTAGTAATTTTCTTACGAGTTTATCTGACGTGGCTATTTTGAAACAAATAAAAAATTGTTCGTATCTAACTTATTTTTTCACATTTTTTAAATCAAAAAGAACTGTCACCATCAAAAAAATAGTCATTCTATTTAAGAAAAAAAAGTTGATGTTACTTTTGGTTGAATCGAAAGTAGTATTTTAATTTCTGTTAATCTAAAAGTAGCCCACTTTGTCTAATTTATGTGTACTAAAAACGAAATTTTTAATTTAAAAAACAATTAAAAAAATTGGGGGCGTACTTTGATCAGTGGCCACCCGGTATACAAAAATATCCTAAAAATTAACAGTAGTGAACTAAACACTCCATAATCACTCAAAATGTAATAATATGAAAACGGTGAAAAATGTGTAAGGTTTAGGGATTGCGCGCCAGAAATTACCACGATCCACAGTTTTACGCTCTAAATTGTACACAAATGGCAACTTCTTTCATTACTATTCATCTATTCTTCAGTCATAACAATGAATATTATATTTGTATGCACCGTTGGAAAGCGAAAGGTTTGAACATTGTTATACTACAGTATCAAGTTTTCACGACAAATGACAGATATAGAGAGGTGGGAACATGAAACAGTATTTTTCGTAAAAAAACTTTTTCCAATTTCGCAATTTCAAATCAAATCACCACCTCAAAAATGTGTACACACCCATCAACTTCCAGAAATGCTCTTTCTTTAATTTAATACAGTTTTTCGATTTTTTTTGAAGCTTAAAACGAGGAATCTAGCAAACGAAGAAGACCGGAGTGCAGTGCAGAATCTTGTATAAAAAGCAAACCTTTTTGTGAAATGATTAGTTTTCCACGAAAACTATGTTCCTTTCAGATGTATAATAACATGAAAATAAATTAACTTCAAACTTAAAACCAACAAAGAAAAAATGCAAATAATTCGCCAACAGTTAAAGTTTCTATAATTTGACCTCAAAACTGTTTGTTATCTCTTAGGCAGTTGCATTAAAAAAGTTACAGAAAATATCTAAGGTCTGGAGAGTTCAAAAATATTGAAGAAAGTTTGCGGTAGCGTGTGTGCTCTCACCTAACATACACAAGAATATATAAAACACATATTCTTAGTCCTAAATAAAAGGTGCATGTCGGATGTATAGCACTACTGGCATGAATATCCAGCTGCATGGACTATAAAAACAGGTAGCAGCATAAATTACAAACCTCTCTGTATAAACCTCCACAATCCACCTACATTTTGAGAAACGCATGCGTCAAAATAAATGCGTCTGCAAGCGTCGCGACGCTCAACATCCAACATCCCAGGCAGTCCGGGATCGACGCCAAAAGACGTCGAACGTTATTCCTTGCTCTTTTCCGCTATCGCGACGTGTTTTCGCACGCTGTCTAAGTTCTTGAGATAAAGCTTATTGAAAATTTCCAAAAAATAACCTCCCTTGCTGATTCGTGGTTTGGTGTTGACTGTTTAAGAGTCAACGTCGGTGGTATAAGTTGGATTTTAAGGTATGTTTTCGAGTTGTTCCATGTTGATGTTTGCGTTGTTTGTTTACCTTCATAAAAGTGGGTAGATGTAAAAAAATAAATTATTTTGCTTGGTTAATTCTTGATAAATATAAGCGATTACTGTTTAAATTATTATTGAAAAACTCAAGGTATGACCTACGTATATTAACATTTTTCAAAAATTATTTTTCCCTTATAATTTGTTAAACTTTCAGGACCATTTTTTCAACAATAGCAGAGGCTCCAGCTGTATTTTACATATTGGGAGTATGTTACAAAATTAAATTGTATTTTATTAATTATTATCATAGTTGTCCTTTGCATATAATATCTATTAGCATCACATCATTTTCCATTAAAATTGTTTAACATTTTTGTCCTGTATGCATAACACTCAGATTTAATATTCATATCCTTACCTAAATAAAAAGCGAATAGCGACTAAATAGTAAAATTGATAATGTATACTCTGCTATTGGTTTTGAACATGGACAGGTACTGAATAGATTCAATTTTCTTATAGCTTACACAATAGCTTTGTTCCTTTTGTTTTTACACAAATTAATGTATAATCTGGTTGATTGCCAAAATATTTCGATTGTGCTAAATTTTCATGCCCCCATTATTTGCAACACCTAATCAAAACCCTCTATTTTCCTCATTACGCAAAAAGGTTTTGAAGTTCTCGCCCCTTTACTTTTGTAATACTTACATGTCTATTCAAGACCAGCTTGATATATTTCACTCAACTATTGCAAATATTAAGTGTATCTTTTCTTAGTCATATCTATTTAATTCTAATGTTGCTTTTTCAAGGGCGGATGGTAAACTCCCAGTTGAGTAAGATTTTTTAATAAATGCAGCACAAATACATTAATTAAATAACAAAACTCGTTGTCTTTGTAATTCATAGGGGGAGTAATTACCCCCATTACCCCCCTCCCCCCCCTCCGTAAATCCGCCCTTATGCTTTTTAGTCTGTTGTTTATTATGTATTTCTATTCCTTTTCGTCTTTGTTTTTTTATTGTTTGTACATGTATGTTTTTCGTGTATATTGTTTACCTCTCTTTCATACTTAATGTGTATAAATCTATTTGTATATTTTCCACCTCGTAATTGATTTTCATTATGGGGTGATCTAACTAAATAAATAAATTATATGCGTACATTTCATAGTTTATATTATATTGCCATAGTGAGATTAGATCTATAAATTTGAGATTTTATTTCGTACTTGTAAGTTGATGTTATTGCTGATGGAATAACTCTAACATAGAAGAAATATGGACAACTTGTTAAAGTATAAATTAGGTGAGAAAGTCAAAGCAATTTATCAATTTTCTGTCGCCTGTGGAAATTCCATATTATTATTTTAAATTACCCGGCAGCAGTACACTGCCATACTAATGGCCCTTGATTTATGTATCAACGATTTTTCTCTAGTGACTGTACTTAGCTGTTAATTATCGAGTGAAATAATTGATGTGTGAATTAAAAGGAATAGATAATTTCGAAAGTTCAAAAATTGATTACCTACTTATATTTATTATAATTTTTTGTTGTTGAATAGCGGCATCTCTAATAGTTTAATTTCCGGTTAGTGACATTTATCACATTATGAAATTTATTTTTTAACTTGTGACATTTCAATAAATGTATCATCTTCTTCGGGGCCCTACAATGTAGGAAAACATGGAAATCTTATATAAATAGTAAAATTATAAGCCAAAAACTGATCCATTTATTAATGTTATTATATAAGGAAAAGTTTTAATTTTGTCATTTAAGATAAGAAAAATCAAATATATTAATAAAAAACAAAAATTAGTTCTTTGTGTTTGATTAAAGCAGAAAATCTTGGACATGCTAGATACTATAGTATATTAATTTTCTGCATTTATCCAATAATCGAGAGCCGAAGAGCATTAATGTACTAAATCGTAAAGGTCCCCTCACCAAATGCATGGGTAATTTGTTGTCCTACGGAATCGTTGCAAATTCAACGCATAGAATCCCTAGGTCATTCTTAATGAAAACTGTTATAGATAAAGTCCCAAAATGTCTTTATTTTGAAAATACAGCAGGTCGAAGCTCCAAAATTCAAAAGTAAAAACGCGATTTTACGTTTTTTTAACGGAACGGACTTATGTATTGATTTATATGAAGCAGTTACATGAATAATAATATATTGCGTACTTATGTAAATAAATATATAATTACTTTTGCCCTTATTTATACAGTATCGGAAAGTGTTTGTTTTGGTAAGGCAATAAAAGCAAGCGAGAGCGAAGCAAGCAATGATGTACATAATTCACTTGAAGGGGCGTGTCATACTTTGCTAGAGTACTGGTAGACGTTTATTGTGGGCGGTCGGTTAATAGCGCAATGCCAAACGCAGGACTTTCTGATTCTGTATACGAGTAGGATACAATAGGCGCAAAAGTTATTAGCATGCAAAAGCTTATTTTTACTTTTATTATTTAGTTTGCATTAAGAATAAAATACTTACTGATATTTAGTGTCATACAGGAAAAAACATTATAATACTCTTATAAAAAGGGCTCTTATAAAAATTAGTACAATACAACTGCTTACTAAACAAATTCTTTGTCAATTTTACTTTAAAATGCCGAAATCACATTTTTTAAGCTAAAGAACTTTTGTGGCCTAGAATCATTCAAACAGAAGGAAAAAGGTATACTTATTTTCTGAGGTCCAACAAAAATACACTTTTTCTTCAAGCGTATTAAAATGTTTAAATTATGTCACCAAAAACAGAAGTAGAAGTAGGATATTGTTTTACTAGTAACAAAATGTTAGTACCGAACGCCACCGTAGTGGACATTGTTTTACTAGTAACATAATGTTAGTTCCGAAAGCGCCACCGCAGTGGGTATTGTTTTACTAGTAACATAATGTTAATACCGAAAGCCACCGGTGGCGCGCTATCCACTAGCCACTTGTCATATTGTGTCAACATGTAAGACTGTAGTTTGAATATTTGTACATTTATGATAAATAAATGAATTTTTGCATTTTAATACGCTTGAAGAAAAAATAGTATATATTACACGGAGTAGAACGCCTTTTTTTGTGTTTCGCACAGTTTGCGGCTTCGGCTTCGCCTCAGCCGCAAATCCTGGGCTCAACGCAAAAAAAAGAGTGCGTTCTACTCCTAGTAATATAATATACTATTTTCTACAACTGTCAAAAAAGTACTATGTTTGCGCATTAATGTCAGTGTACCAAAATGAGACATTTTTCATTGACATTATTTTTTTTGCGTTACCATGACACCGTGCGCAAAATATTTTGCGCATTAGGGTGCAATAGTAGATTGTAATACAAGTGTGGCCAGGGCTTTATTGCAAAACGATGTATCCTGGGCTCAACGCAAAAAAAGAGTGCGTTCTACTCCTAGTAATATAATATACTATTGCACATCACATACTATTATTACTTATTTTTTATAATTTTTAATGTATACACGAGAATTAAACAAACATCTAGTTCAAAAATATTTATTGTTTTATCAAATAAATCAACTGAAAGTAGAATTTTTTAAATTATTTTATTTTAAAAACAGTATGATTTTTTAACTAATGGTTTTAGTTTAATCAAATGAAAGTTGTAGAAAAAATATTATTTGCATCTCGAGTGCAAAATACTTTGGTGATCTCGAACGACACCAAAGTAGTATTTTACACCCTAGATAGAAAAAAACTATTTTTCTATTATGCACGCAAACTTTTTTTAATTTTTAGTAATTTTTATAAATATATTATCAGGAAAACGAAACGATAACGAATCATTGTATTTTGTCTGTTTTGCTGATTTCCATTGGAATAAAAATAGGATTCTTCTTATTTGCGTAAGAATATTTTATTTGATATTTATATGAATATTAGAATAATGTATTTTCCTATGTTACACTGTTGTACATCAGTATTATATTCTTAAAGCAAATTAAATATTAAAAGTATTTACCGTTTCGATAAAAAATACGTAAAATCGCGTTTTTAAAATTTTGAATTTTGGAGCTTCGATCTGCTGTATTTTTAAAATAATGACATTTTGGAACTTTATCCATAATAGTTTTCATTGAAAATGACCTAAGGATTCTATGCCTTGAATTTGCAACGATTCCGTCGTCAACAAACTACCCATGCATTTGGTGCGGGGTCCTTTGTTTTATCTTGTATTTCTTTTACGGTGTCTTTTATCATTCTCTCTATCTGACCTTTTGTTTACGCTGTTAATAGCTAGGGAGCTAGTGACAGTGCGGGTATATGATTTCATTGTAATTAACAATAATATGGAATAAAGATATTGATATAATAATTCGATTAGAGCAGCTACCGAGTTTGGTTGCTGCTGAATTTTTAAATAAATGAATTTCTAATTTGTAAAAAAAACGCACCTATATTATTTTATTGTTTCAGTCATTGCTATAAAATTGTTCATGTATCAAAAATATGAATAAAAAAATGGTTGGCTGAAATCCATGACTCTGATTTTTTTATAAAACTAATTGTTAATTTGCAAAAAAAAGCGCTATTAAGTCATTTCACTGTACTTAGCATTGGTTTTAATTTATTAGTTTTTATATCCATAAGTAGAGAAAAACATTGACTGACGTGTACGTTGCTGATTTTCAGAAATATTCCCAACTTACTCCAAAAAAATGTCAAAGTAAGAAAATAGCTCAATCAGTGGGTTTTGCCCTGCAAAAGGTGGAGTAGTAATGATTTTGATGTATATTGTTTAAGTCAAGGCCTTGATAAAATATACAAGTTTTCGACCTGGGTGGGGGGGGGGGTTAGGTGCGAGCCTCCATCTTGAAGTAAAGGTGCAAAAATTTGTTTTCAATATAATTCGGCAACGCTGGATCCTACGAGAAAAATGTTCCAGACAAAATTGAAGAGGGCAAAATTTCCTACATTTTTACGTATACATTTTTTATTGTAAGTCTAATATTTTATTAAGAGATACATCATCAGAAAGATAGAAGAAAAAACATTTTTTTATTAAATAATGTACGTTTACAACAAAACATATTACAGGACCCTGAGTATACTGAGTAGTCACGCGGAATTAGAACTCCATACAAGCAAAGGAAAAAAAAATGTAAGAAACATTAGAATATTTCTTGGGACTACCTAGATAGAGATAAAAGCTTTGTAAAAACCGCTGCCCAAGGAATCACTACTTCCACATCCAGATTCTCTATCCAAGTCACTCAAAATGAAAAAAATTTTGTGTGTGAAAATAATTGTTTATCGAACTTCTATAATAAAATATTTGAAATCCTTTACCTCAAAAACCCCACATCGGTAGTGGGGTGGGGGGTGGTGATAGGGGGTGGTAGTGGGGGGTGGATGAAGTAAAAAAATATTTTGAGGTTTCTGGTTCCTGTACATAGGTACACTAAATCACATTTTATTTTTTTTCATCCCCTTTAATAAGGGGGTGGGGGGTGGCAATGGGGGTGGCTAATGCCAAAAATTTTTTTGAGACCTTAGCTTCTCTTGTATATACTAAATACCAATTTTATGGAATTTTACCTGTTTGATTGACCTATTTACCCTAAATTTACCCCAATTTACCCCCCAACCCTTCGACGGAACAAGATGAAAATATAATCTAGTTCTAGATCTCGTTGAAGTACAAATGTGTACCAAATTTCAAGTCAATATCTTAAACGGTTCCAGAGTAAACGTGCGCACAAAAAAAAGTTACAGACAGACCGACAGACAGACAGAAATTTTTTTTTCGCTCAAACTTAAAATCTCGGCGTTTCACGACATTTTAAGCCTATTTGGACAATAAAAATTTTTAAAAATTTTTTTGTCGTTACTATTCTTCCACTGGACGTGGAAGTAAAATAACACAAGCCGACAAAAAAAAGGGGCTGTTATTTTGATCAGATCCATCTTATACTATGTGTTTTGACATGCTGAAACCGATTCTGATATTAAAAAAAAATCTACCGCATCAGTTTTTGTCTACCACCCGTTTCATCCCCTAAAAAGGACAAAAAAAGGTCTTGTCCTAAGCTTCTGATCTAACTTTTTGACGTACACACTTTTTTATTTATTATGACGTGCTGAAGCTAATCTTGGGCAAAAAAAAATTCAATCGTGCCAGTTCCCCTCTGCTACCCCTAGGAGATAAAAGGGGGTTGTAGCGGGTAACCGACATGGTAGAAAATTTGTTTTGTCCAAAATTGGCTTCAGCGCATCAAAATACTTCAGAAAAGTTAGATCAGAACCTTAGAACAAGACCTTTTTTTTTGCCCTTTTTAGGGGATAAAGGAGGTGGTAGACAAAAACTGATGCGGTAGATTCTTTTTTAATATCAGGATCGGTTTAAGCATGTCAGAAAACATGGAATAAGACGGTTCTGTTCAAAAGAACAGCCCCCATTTGTTTTGTCGGCTTGTGTAATTATTAAGAAACGTCAGACAATGAAAAATCAGAATAGCAGATTTCAGCTACTATTTTTTAATGTACTTTACAAACACACAAAACTTTCTGCAAAGTGGCTGACACGGTAAAATAATGTAGAAGCTGTTTTTACCCCATTTTTGAAAATTCACCCCCTTTAAACGCAGCAGTACACAGGTGACTGAAGTTTGTTTTATTGTTTCTTATTACTTTGCGAAACATCTGATATAAGGTACACCGACAATAAAATCATTTAATTTTAGGATATCGTAAATTAGTAAAAAAAAAATTAAATTCCAAAAAATCGCAGACATAGATTTCTGCATTTATATCAATGTCATTTATATCAATGTCAATTTTAGTATATCGTAAATTAGTAAAAAAAAAATTAAATTCCAAAAAATCGCAGACATATAGATTTCTGCATTTATATCAATGTCATATTGACAAGAAACCTTTAAAACAAGTGACTGACACAATAAAATCATATAGGAGCGTTTTTTTATTGCATTTTTAATCAACTCTTAATTAAAATATCAACAACGCCGTATGACCGAAATGGTTTTTCCGGCTTTTTATTGTGATGTCTTTAATCTTTTCAACTTCAATCACACAATAAGATCATTTAAAGTTTCTGCCACCAGCTCCTCTAGCTATAAGGTTATTTTAATGGCTGGCATTCCTTGAAACACTGTTTTTTTTATAAATATTATTTTAGTGTCACTAAGAGAAAATATGTGGCCTCTTCGGATAAGATGTACTACTAGTTGCGCAGGACTTTTTTAATTACAACAAATTTTAGTCACTGATATGTTCAGACAGACGTTTCTTGAAATACCTTCCTGTGATTTCTATGTAAGCTTCATTGCATTCTGAGCATGGAATTTCATGTGTTAAGAAAACAATATAGCGGTCGTTGCACTGGGTGGTCACGCGGAATTAGAACCCCATTTAACTTCGTTGTTTTGTATTTTCCAAAAATCATGTCAGAAAAACAATTGAACGTCACATTCCGGAGACATGAACTTCACTTAGTTTTTTTGGTGTTTTTGGAAAATACACGTAATTGTCTATAAGCTTGACTACATACTTGTTAAGCGTGTAAAAAAATGTCGGCGTCTTTGGCGGAACGGTGCGGCGTCAAAGGCACCGACATTTTTTGAGTGCTTAGTAGACCTGAAAACAACTATAACTGTTATTTCTGAACTTCTTTACGTATACCCTGTATATTTATGCAGGATGTTTCATTACAAAAAACGCAAGTAAATTTCATATTTCCGGAATGCAGCTTTTGATTGTTTTTCTGACACGATTTTTGGATAACCCATGTTAATTGTCTATAACTTTTGTTTTTGAACTTATTTACGTAACTCCAAAAATAACGAAGTTACATTTGCGTTCTCGTGACAACTCTTAGTGGAGTCAAATTAGGACTGATAAATTCCCAATGTGAATTGTCTGGTCAGGGCGTTTTTTTTTGTTTTAACGTGTTCACTGGGTCAATTATAGTTCACACTTCAATTTTGCAGTTTCTGCGAGGTCGGTGTATTGTTTATTTAAACAATTTAATTCTTTAAACAGTGTTTTCCATCGGTTTTTCTTGAATATATCGAAATCTATAAGTCCTATGGAAAACAACAAAGAGAAGGAAAATGTTCGTTATGAGTTGTGGAATAAAAGCACATGAACTATAATTGTTTCCAATTGTTATTATTATTTTAAAAAAATTGAATATTACAAAATTATGCGTTTTTAAACGAATTGCTGTTATTTCAGAAATAAAGGATAATTTTCACTTATAATATCCCTAGAGCTTAAATTATTTCCGGAAATTTTTTCGAGGTCATGAATAATTTTCTTAAAATATTCATGAACGAGGAAAAATTTCCGGATATTAATTTAAGCTCGTGGGATATTCGGTAAGAAAATTTCACAATATTTATTTTATAAATATTATGCCAAAATTGAACATTTTTATTACGAATGACAAAAATTCATTCATTATAGTGAGCCATGGAATAACAACTGATGGTTAATAAAATACGAAATTTCTTAGTGAAATAACATACCATTCTCCAAGTTTAGTTACATGAACTTTTTATAAATAACTTAAAAACATATTATATTTCTGTTTTTTATTAACTTTGGTCTACTAAAATTGGTGGAACATCATTTATTTTTGATAATTATTCTGAAGTACCCACCTACTTCAAGATTAATATGTTTAATACAATACGAAATTTCTTAGTGAAATAACATACCATTCTTCAAGTTTAGTTACATGAACTTTTTATAAATAACTTAAAAACATATTATATTTCCGTTTTTTATTAACTTTGATCTACTAAAATTGGTGGAACATCATTTATTTCCGATATTACTTAAATGCGAGCACAGGGAATGTATTCATTCTTGTCGCAGAGACAATAATTAACAACTTCTAGGCGGCCATGGGATAATGAAAGGTAACAAGATAGTAATGGCTGCCGCACTTACAGACGTCAATTAGATTAATTTTTACATTCTAATCATTACAAAATTTGATTATCAGCCATAAGAATAAAGTGCATGAGCATATAGCACAAAAATGGCTCTAGGTTCTAAAACACATTAATTTGTGTACTTATAATATCCTCGTGAATATCCTCTTTTGCGTCGCCAAATAAATTTAATTCTAAAAGCACTCCAACTCCCGCGTCTTTACTTTGACATTTTAATTGACAGAAAAATTTCCACTTATTAATTTGACAGAATGTAAAAAATTTCCGGAAATTTTTTGGGTTGCCATGGTAACTTAACAAAAAACAAGCCTATGATTAAAAAAGTGGTGTGAAATTTTCAATGAAATTTTGGAAAAATATAGCTGTTACAAAGTACAATCACCGCTTAAAATTTCAAATCTAAATGATTATTAAAACGGGTCAAATATACAATTGTTGCTAAAATTTTGCACCCTTGTGAAATCCTGCTATCAAATCCGAGTAATGTATACGACGGCTCAAATTGTAGCTTTTTATAAGTACTTTAAGATCACGAAGGAAAAAAAAATTTCAAAATTTAAACTGTTTTTATTGCATTTGTTTATAATTTTCGAAATTTTAATAATAAACAAATTCAAATAACTCTATGGTTTTTTTTTTTTAAATTTAATGCTCTGCTTGCATTTGGAGCTGAGATACGTTGGTTTTTGCGTTTCGATCACTTATAAATAAACAAATTGATATTTCATCTTGAAATTCGGAGTTATTATTCCCCAGTGCTTATATTTTTGTCCCAGCTAGTTGAAAATAATCTAGAACTACATTTTTTAAAATTGCATCTAATAAAACGTCTTTGAAATCATAATTCGCGGTTGACAGGTAACATTTCCCTCTCATACTCATCGTATTTCGCAACTAGGTAACTAAGTCAACTAACGCAATATCTCTCTCAATTTCCACCTTACCGAGATATATATTTTTTAATTAATCGTCTCTTTTCGTAACTTTTGATTATTTCATTTTTTGAACTTGCAGTGAATTTTTAATTTATTTATTACTTCCACGTCCAGTGGAAGTATAGTAACGACAAAAAATTTTTAAAAAATTTTTATTGTCCAAATAGGCTTAAAATGTCATGAAACGTCGAGATTTTAAGTTTGAGTGAAAAAAAAAATTCTGTCTGTCTGTCGGTCTGTCGGTCTGTCTGTAACTTTTTTTTTGTGCGCACGTTTACTCTGGAACCGTTTAAGATATTGACTTGAAATTTGGTACACATACTTACTTTAACGAGATCTAGAACTAGATTATATTTTCATCTTGTTCCGTCGAAGGGTTGGGGGGTAAATTGGGGTAAATTTGGGGTAAATGGGTAAATCAAGCAGGTAAGAGTCCATGAAATTGGTATTTAGTATATACAAGAGAAGCTAAGGTCTCAAAAAAATGTTTGGCATTAGCCACCCCCACTACCACCCCCACCTCCTTATTAAAGGGGATGAAAAAAAATTGTGATTTAGTGTATGTACAGGAACCAGAAACCTCAAAATATTTTTTTACTTCATCCACCCCCCACTACCACCCCCCCCCATCACCACCCCCACCCCACTACCGATGTGGGGTATCGTTTTATGGGTTTTTGGGGTAGAGGATTTCAAATATTATATTATTAAAGTTCCATAAACAATTATTTTCACATACAAAGTTTTTTCGTTGTGAGTGACTTGGATAGAGAATCTGGATGTGGAAGTAATGATTCCTTGGGCAGCGGTTTTTTTTGTTTTATTGGAATGTTCTTTCTTTTAAATGTCTTGTTTTTTGCGTAGATTCCTTATAGTTTACTTCAACTTTACTGCAATAAATTTTTTGTTGCTATAATTTTTGTCGCCTTTTTTAATCACCTGCTTTGTGCATAGATTTCGATTGTTCACTTCAATTGACACAACTCATAATGAACATTTTCCTTCTCTTTGTTGTTTTCCATAGGACTTATAGATTTCGAGATATTCAAAGAAAACCGATAAAAAACACGGTCTGAAAAATTAAATTGTTTAAATAAACAATACGCCGACCTCGCAGAAACTGCAAAACTGAACTGTAAACTATAGTTGACCCACTGAATATGTTAAAACAAAAAAACCGCCCTGACCAGACAATTCACATCAAAATCCTAATTTGACTCCACTATCTGTAAATAAGGCACATCAAAGAAAGTACATATTTTACCAAATATTAACCAATAGGATAAATAATAATGCAAAAATAAAAACGAAATTGTTTGTTGTTTTTGCTAATAATTGATGGAATTTCTGTGTTTTTAGAAGAAAATAGTTTAAAAAACTAAAAAACACGCTTTTATAAATACTGCACTAAAAAGCAAAAAATAATCATCGAATCTGCTCTCTTTGTCTACCCCGTAAGGGCCTTAGTGTAAGCCGTCTTTGTAATTAAGTATAATATTTGGGTATAAAAGCATGGGGCGTTTTTAGAACGCTATTTCGAACAGGTTCGATAATAATTAAAACGCTGAAAACATCATTAGATTAAATGAAGAGCGCCCCACGCTTTTATGCTTACACTAAGGGGTAGACAGAGAGAACAGGTTCAATGATTATTTTTTGATTTGTAGTGCAATATTTATAAACGCGTCTTTTTTTAGTTTTTTAAACTATTAATTTATTTTTTTACTTTTTAGTCTTATATTTAAGGAGAGAATTTTGTCACTTTTGACATTCACGTAAAGAATTTGACTAAATATTTATAATCCGTGACCTCGAAAATCCCCAGATATCGATTTTAAACAATTATTTTCACATACAAAGTTTTTTCGTTGTGAGTGACTTGGATAGAGAATCTGGATGTGGAAGTAATGATTCCTTGGGCAGCGGTTTTTTTTGTTTTATTGGAATGTTCTTTCTTTTAAATGTCTTGTTTTTTGCGTAGATTCCTTATAGTTTACTTCAACTTTACTGCAATAAATTTTTTGTTGCTATAATTTTTGTCGCCTTTTTTAATCACCTGCTTTGTGCATAGATTTCGATTGTTCACTTCAATTGACACAACTCATAATGAACATTTTCCTTCTCTTTGTTGTTTTCCATAGGACTTATAGATTTCGAGATATTCAAAGAAAACCGATAAAAAACACGGTCTGAAAAATTAAATTGTTTAAATAAACAATACGCCGACCTCGCAGAAACTGCAAAACTGAACTGTAAACTATAGTTGACCCACTGAATATGTTAAAACAAAAAAACCGCCCTGACCAGACAATTCACATCAAAATCCTAATTTGACTCCACTATCTGTAAATAAGGCACATCAAAGAAAGTACATATTTTACCAAATATTAACCAATAGGATAAATAATAATGCAAAAATAAAAACGAAATTGTTTGTTGTTTTTGCTAATAATTGATGGAATTTCTGTGTTTTTAGAAGAAAATAGTTTAAAAAACTAAAAAACACGCTTTTATAAATACTGCACTAAAAAGCAAAAAATAATCATCGAATCTGCTCTCTTTGTCTACCCCGTAAGGGCCTTAGTGTAAGCCGTCTTTGTAATTAAGTATAATATTTGGGTATAAAAGCATGGGGCGTTTTTAGAACGCTATTTCGAACAGGTTCGATAATAATTAAAACGCTGAAAACATCATTAGATTAAATGAAGAGCGCCCCACGCTTTTATGCTTACACTAAGGGGTAGACAGAGAGAACAGGTTCAATGATTATTTTTTGATTTGTAGTGCAATATTTATAAACGCGTCTTTTTTTAGTTTTTTAAACTATTAATTTATTTTTTTACTTTTTAGTCTTATATTTAAGGAGAGAATTTTGTCACTTTTGACATTCACGTAAAGAATTTGACTAAATATTTATAATCCGTGACCTCGAAAATCCCCAGATATCGATTTTAATACGAATCAGACCATAAATTACAAAACCTATCCGCCATTTTGACACCACCATTCTGAATTGTTAAATTTGGATAGGATAATTGTAAACTGCAGCCTCGATAACCCACAGATACCGATTTTCAGTCGAATCTAACGATAATTGATAAAACCTACCCACCATGTGACGCCGCCATTTTGAATTTTTAAGTTTTGATCACGTATTCGTTTTCTACTTAACAAGCCCTTTCTTTTCATACCATTATCAAGGCGGTTGTAAAGAAAATGATAATCCGCCATCTTGGGGCGGCGGCCATTTTGAACATATTATAATATTGAGTATACTATATCGTATTATCATCAGAGCTACACACAATAAGCCTTTTCATCATAGAAGCGCGCATGTGCTGCCGCTATGTTTGTTTGCGGGAACTATGAAATGTTCGGACACCTGATTGTCAAAATGGCTGGACCGGTATCATTTTTTCACATTAATTTAGACGAAAGTGTGATTGACGGTGCAAAATTAGTAGACAACATTGTGGAAGAACACACTTGCGCTCAATTAAGGCGCTGGCTCAAGTATACTGGCCGTAAAATGACTGGAAGTAAGAATAAAGAAGTGGTTGCAAGGTTAGAATTCAACAATCAACTTATCAATTTATATACAAGTGCATTAAAAGAAAACAAATGTGTTTAGTCTACAATATGCTTAATAACATTCTTCGTCCAGTAATTGATAATGCAGTAAAAATATTTTCTGTTTTTTTTACGAACATGTAGGGTCAAAAATGCAATTGAAAATGAGGTTTCTTGTCGATCCTTCTGTGGATAAAGCTGGTTCCTTTTTTTCAAATTTTTTCAAATAGGTAAACTATACGATATGGCACTACCTGTCTTCAAAAAATTGGTAACAGATTCATCATCAAAAAAAAAAAAATAATAAACCACTTGAATTTAAAGATTTAAGACCGATTGGCATTTTGCCGGCGTTATCAAAAATATTGGAGAGAGAGGTAGACTCGCAACTTCGTGAGTATATAACAAAGTATCAGATACTCCCTGAAGTGCAGTCCGGGTTTCGATCTTTACATGGTTGTGAAACAGCCTTGTTGAACATCACTGATGACATTTTGAGAGGAACAGACCAAAATAATGTTACAGTTTTGGTACTACTTGACTATTCTAATGCATTCGATACGATAAATTACGAAATTTTGTTTTCTGTGCTGAAATATATAAGTAGGTTTATCTGAGAAGGCGGTAGAATTTTTTCGTAGCTACCTAAACAGCAGATCACAGAGGGTTAAAATCGACAACACAGTGTGACAACACACTCTCAGAGTGTCCTGTGGTGTTCCACAAGGATCGATACTAGGTCCACTTTTATTTACTCTATACACGTCAGACTTTCAAAATGTCGTTAAACACTGCAATATACATTTTTACGCCGATGATACGCAGTTATACCTCTCATTCTCCCCTGATGACATAGCCGAAGCGCCATTAACAAAGATATTGAAGCTCTTGTGGCAAAATCACGAAGCCACTCCTTAAATATAAATGCCAGCAAAACAACAGCTTTAGTCTTTGGACCTCAAAGTGTCAAATTGGCTGTATCCAATCAACTGAAGCTAACTGTAGAAGGTCAACAAATTTCGCCAGTTGAAAATGCAAAAAATCTCGATTCTAATCTAAAATTTCGAATACATATAAATAACAAAATCGCCGTGGCATATGCTAATCTAAAAATGATTTATGTTAATTAGTAAAAAGGTTAAAATAATTCTTTTTGAGGCTCTTGTTCTGTCACAGTTTAATGTTGGTGATGTTGTGTACAGTCCCTGTTTGGATGCAGAAAATATACGAAGAATTCAGGTCGTTCAAAACTCCTGCTTGCGTCTTATCTTTGGCATTAGACGGAGACAACATATTTCTCACAAGCTTGATGATATTGGATGGCTTAACATGTCTAGGCGGCGCCTATTGCATTCAGCTTGTTTGTTTCATAAAGTCATCACAAACAAATTGCCTAGTTATCTAAGTGAAAAAATTAAATTTGATGTACACAATATAAATATCAGATTTAAAGGTACCCTTACTCCACCATCTCATCGAACAGAAATATTTAAACGGTCGTTTACTTACCAGATAACCAGAATATATAATACCATTCTTGACTCTCTAAAGTTATATCCTCTTAATGCATTTAAACATAAATACAAAAAATATCTCCTTAATATGCAGAATCATTCTTTGACTTAGGTAATAGGACATTTCACATTGTATATAAAGTTCATTTCTAATGCCTTAATAGATCGTAAAACAAAATATAAGTCATTTCAAATGTACTCATATTAATTAAATCACCGTGTTTAAATAAATATTTAAAAAATTAATTTACTCAAAACTTGAAATATTAACGTCACTCTACTGATTGTGACATACTATTTTATCCAATTAACACATTGTTTACATGTGTTGATGTGATTGGGTGCTTTATCTGAAAATTTCTACATTACTTGACTTAAAAGTAAATTTTACCCGCGTTTTAGATATTTTAAATAGTGCTGAAATTAATGATACGGCAAATAAACACCTGCTGATTTGGCAGATAATAGTTGTGACGTCACATTTTTTTTATAATAATGAGAAAGTACCCTATTAAGGCATGTTGGAAATGTTCATATATATTTTAATTGGTTTGTTATATTTGCTCTTTTGAATTTAATGTTTTAATATTTTTTTCCCGCTTAAGATGAAAAACAGGGTCTGTGTGTCTTGCACAGACATCTGATCTTCGGCGATTTCCCGATATATGTGTATTTTTTATTTATGTTATTTTATACAAATCTCGTGTAACATGTTCGGGAAATAAAGACCATTTATCATTATTATTATTATTATTATATGAATTGATAAGTTGATAGTTGAATTCTAACCTTGCAACCAGTTCTTTATTCTTGCTTCCAGTCATCTTATGGCCAGGTTACTTGAGCCAGCGCCTTAATTGAGCGCAAGTGTGTTCTTCCACAATGTTGTCTACTAATTTTGCACCGTCAATTACACTTTCGTCTAAATTAATGTGAAAAAATGATACCGGTCCAGCCATTTTGACAATCAGGTGTCCGAACATTTCATAGTTCCCGCAAACAAACATAGCGGCAGCACATGCGCGCTTCTATGATGAAAAGGCTTATTGCCAAATTTCGTGATGATACAACAATTAGAAGTGCGTGAAATTCAGTTCCTTAGACTTTTTACTTACATTCACACATACATAGTTAGTTACAGATCGACCTAATAAAGGCGTGTTAAAAGGATATTAATATTGACAAATCGGAACGTTTTAGAAAATGAACTTTCCTTTACACCGTCGAAAAACTATTGCTAAATGGCGTCCTTCTATAATATGTAAAACATCATTCTCCCTAATTCTTGTTTAGTGATCGGATATAAACAAATATAGTCGCCACATTGTAGTGGTATCAACAAAAAAATATAAAGTTTTACTCAGTCCGTACGGTTAACAGGCAATCACTGTTGGTGGCATGTGCTGTCAGACGTACCATGCAGCAAACCGATTAAAGACACATCAAGCACTTAACCAACATGCGCAATGTTATCTATCCCTATAATACGTGATATATCGTTCTGCATAATTATTGTTTAATGATCCGAATTCTTTAAAAATAGTCACCATATTGGGTACCAACAGCAGAAAAATATGAAGTTTTACTGAGATCGTAAGTTTAACAGGCAACCACGACAAAGGACGTGATACCGTCAGGCGTACCATGCAGCAAAGGGAGGTCTACTAAACATATCCACCATGCGTAATGGTATCTACGTGAAACGTCGCTCCACTTAATTGTTTTCTTTAATTATTACCTAGTTATTTTCTTAATTAGGCATGAATGATTAATTTAGTCTATGGCGCGTAGGCATACTTGGCAGCAGACGTGAGAGGATTGTCGGCAAAACTCGAAGGAGGACAATTGTTCTCGGGGAGAAATTTTCCCACGGTTATTAAAAAGTTCCCACACTGTGGTAGCCCATTACCTACTTTATATTTTAAGTACAAAGCGAATAAATAATAAATATCAAGGTCTATTGTTTTTCATTTCTCAAACGAAGATAAACAATGCATAACCATACTTTTTGTTCTCTTTTCTTGCACATGTGCGTAATGCGTACTTGTACCATAAATGCAATGTCAATCTACACAAAATTATAACAATTTTATGCAAAAACTAAATGTGTAATCTAATAATCAGAGTGACATTCACCGCAACACAGTAGTAACGATGTCCTGTTTTACTGATCGAAGGCACCTATGAATAAGACTTCGCAACAATCGCAACAATTACTGTCGAACGTCTTTTGTTTCGCTCGCCATGTTTAGTGGTCTGATTTAAGTGGGTGCCTGTGTGTGTGTTTAGCGTTGTTTTGTAACTTTTCACGTATTTTTCCTTAATAATAACATTAAAATATTGTAAACTATGTAGATTATGTGATAGTGCATTAATTAGTAAATGGTTTGGCTGGAACTTTAAAGGTAAGGTTACCTTTGTAATATGAAATGTTTTCTTTACATATGCAGGTATCTGCTTTGGTGAATTTAACTTATTATTTATGAATATCTATTTAATATTTTAACGAAAATTTATTTTCTACTAGTAAAGTAATTTAATTGCGGAGTCAAAACATTTTCTGAACGCGATAAATTCTTTATAATTTGCCTAATACTGTATAATCAGTTTGTTTATCTGTGTCTGTACATGGATATCTACGTTTTTATGTAGTTTTGGATCTACGGACCCGAACTATATTCTAAGGATCGGATTTTGCAGAGTGAGAGGGAAATACGTGTTTATTTTCGATTTATTATAAATGTTTAAAAAACAAAACAACAGTATAATCTTTAAAACTGTTTTAGATAATTGCTATTGTTCTAACGAATACAACTACATATACATTTTTTGTAAATTTTTGTACTTGAATATTGTAGTTTGGCAATAAAAGTAGTTCCTAACTTTATTGTTAGAGCATGGCATTTAACTATACCAAGGGCTGATCCAGAAAGGTTACAGGGGGCACTAACATTTACAAAAAAATTTTCGCCTTGGAATTTAAAAAAATTTTTTTCGAAAATTTCGGCTCATGGGGGGGGGGGGGTACAAATTAAAATCCTGGGGTGCTATTAGAAATCCAAAAAATGTCGCCTTGAAATAGTAACGAATACTTTTCTCGGGGGGGCAATTGCCCCTACTGCCCTCCCCCCCCCCTGGATCCGCCCTTGCACAAAATTTATGATAAAAACTGTATATGGTTGTATGCCTAAAGCAATGGGAAATATCTGAAAATATTTTAAAGATTATACCATTTATGATTTTCTAAATAATTATAATAAACCGTAAGCGCATATTTCCTCTCACTCTGCAAAATCCTATCCTTCTCATTCCAGTCTGTCAGTTTTGATACAGTAAATTTCATCTTAATTCCTTGATATTAATTAGGTATGTCTTATTTAAACGACAAAATGCTGGCATAGAAATACATCATGTATATGTATGCCAAACAATATCAATAATAACTTTCCAATTAAAAAACACTAGGTATAAATATAACTTGCCGATTAATCATCAAATTTTTAACTTTTCAATAACATTTTGAACTATAAACGAGTAAGTAATTAATGGTCTACTAAATTATTATCAGCTATGCAATTTTACCTACGCGTCTCTTGACATAAACCAGGAAGTAGAATTTCTGAATTTTATATTGCCAAAAGTTTCTCAGTACCTAAGCCAACTGTTTTCACAAATAAACTACTCACTGCAAATGTATTTTCATTCATAGCCAATGATTCATTTTTATAATTTATCTTCTGTATTGGTGTGTGCTCCCAAATACGCGAGAACAAAATTTTTATTGTATATTGTATTGTATATATTGAATTAAGTATTGCTTTTTTTAACCGAGTTCATAAAATTTAAAAAAAGAAGAGGTTCTCGATGCGTATGTATGTTTTTTATATATTCCATCATTACTCTGGATTGGCTTCGGGATTGGCTCAATCGATTCATATGTCTTATTTCTCAAATTGCAAGGTATGGTTCGGCGGTGCACTGTTTGTAGTCACTCAAATATGACAAAAATAAAAAATACAACTTTGTTACTTCGATCATTTATCTGGCAACAAAGGTAATAAAAGAACAGTATTCCACGAAAATATACCGGGTGACAACGGCTTCGTTTAACAACGCGCCATTTATTTATCTTTTAAGGTAGAAGCTTGAAATTTTGTTTGTAGATATTACTTCCACATCCAGTGGAAGTATAGTAACGACAAAAATTTTTTTAAAATTTTTATTGTTCAAATAGGCTTAGAATGTCATGAAACGTCGAGATTTTAAGTTTGAGCGAAAACAAAATTTCTGTCTGTCTGTCGGCCTGTCTGTCTGTCGGTCTGTCTGTCTGTCGGTCTGTCTGTCTGTAACTTTTTTTTGTGCGCACGTTTACTCTGGAACCGTTTGAGATATTGACTTGAAATTTGGTACACGTATGTACTTTAGCGAGATCTAGAACTAGATTATATTTTCATCTTGTTCCGTCGAAGGGTTGGGGGTAAATTGGGGTAAATTTGGGGTAAATAGGTAGATCAAGCAGGTAAGAGTCCATAAAATTGGTATTTAGTATATATAAGAGAAGCTAGGGTCTCAAGGAAAATTTTGGCATTAGCCACCCCCATTACCACCCCCACCCCATTATTAAAGGGGATGAAAAAAAAATGTGATTTAGTGTGTGTACAAGAACCAGAAACCTCAAAATATATTTTTACTTCATCCACCCCCACTACCACCCCCTATCACCACCGATGTGGGGTATCGTTTTATGGGTTTTTGGGGTAGAGGATTTCAAATATTATATTATTAAAGTTCCATAAACAATTATTTCCACATACGAAGTTTTTTCGTTGTGAGTGACTTGGATAGAAAATCTGGATGTGGAAGTAGCGATTCCTTAGGCAGCGGTTTTGCTCATTGGGGCTCATATTTTCCATTAAAAAACAATTGAATAACTCTTCCTGTTTTTCCGGAAGTTGGTCTAAGTAAAGAATTTTAAATGGAACCCTGTATATATTTTTTATATAGTTGGAAAGAGATTAGAATTAATTTTTCAACGACATTCACATGTTGCCATTTTTTTTAAATGGCGACGTAGGAGTCTTTGTTTTGATTTAAATCTACTGTATTTGCAGTAAAAAAATATAGTACAGTAAGTGAAGCTTTTAAATCCCAGCCCGAAAACGATGTAATGAATTTCCATTTTTTTTTCTCCAACATGCTTCATAAAGTATGTAAATAAGAATCTATATTGTCATTTTTCCTGCTTTTTGAATGGGGGTGGTTCCCACCCCCTCTTAGCGATTGTCGCAAAAAAAAAACAAAAAATACACATAATCTGGTAGAGAATCAAATTATAAGAAAAAAAGGCCTTATACACTTTTTTGCTAAAATGCATATCTTTCGAGATATTGCGAACTCAAAATTGCAATTTTCACCCCCTAAAATCAGTATTCCTAGACGTTTTTTTTAATTATTCGAAAAATTTGGACTAATAAAAAAATGCAAAGGTACAAAATTAAAGCTTTTACGAAAACAAATCGAATGTTTTTTTCTCTTTTTCCCCGATGTTTAGTTTTGGAAATATGGCACTTTCAAAATGGCGCCGAAATGTTCAGAACAAACATACGACGTTAAAATCTAAAATTACTCAAAGACTACAACTATGAGAAAAATTTTTATTGTTGTAAAAATATAAAGGTATTAAAATTTTCTTTCTTTTATAACGAAAACTAAAAAAAAAGTTACAAACAAAAAAGTAGCGCATTTAAAAAAGTAGCGTATTTAAAAATGTAGGCGCCATTTTTTTTAGTCTTATTGCTCTAATCTAATTTCTTATTAACTCAATTTTTTTTAAAATTCTTTTAGGTATTGTCAATGCATATTATTACTAACATGCTAGAATTTTTAAAATAATTATTTTTCATTCTGTACCCATTTTGAATAATGAAAATAACAATTTTTTGGAAAGAATCGGGTTTTTGGAAATTGCTCATAAAATGTTTTTTTTATAAAAAATTGTAAGACTACAAAAATTAAGCTTATAAAAAAACGAATATATATATTTTTTAATTTTCTGACAACAAATTGTTCCAGAGATATAAAGGTTTAAAGATGGCGCTTGAACGCATACTCAAGAAAATTATGTATTTAAAATTGGAATATTTAAAAAAATATAAGATTGATAAAAACATGATATAATAATGAAATGAAGCTTATAAAAAAACGAAGATTTTGGGTTTTTATTTTTTTCCTACGACAAACTGTTCCAGAGATATGACAGTTTAAAATAATGTTGAAACTTTTCAGTTTGTACGCGCATATTAAATGTCTATAGTAAATAGAGAAATGAGCAATAGCTGTCCATTTTTTCGAAGAATACGCAGAAAAAGCAGGTTGCCTTGAACTTTAGCGTGTTTAGAGTGCAGGTTAAAAATGTTATTTAATTCGTTTACTTAATTCTGTTAATTTGATTCGTTTATAGAAATCTGCATTTTTAATAAAATTAGACATATTACTATACTCTTTCGTGGCCTAGTTTAATCAACCATTTTTTTTTTATAAAAGACCTTATAATCATATTTAGCAACCTAAAAAATATAAGTATATAAGATTTTCGTGAATTTATTTGTAACATTAGAAGAATTATTCATTTTTCAGTATTTGAGGGTGGTTTCAACCCTTAAAATTTTCGTCTCTCCTATGTTTTGACCTCATAATCATATTCAGCGACCTCAAAAACATGAGTAAGTATATGGATTTTCGTGATTTTATTCGTAAAATTAGAAGACATTAATTTTCCAGTATTTAAAGGTAATTTCAACCATTAATATTTTTGTCTCATAAGTTTTGACATCACAGTCATATTCAGCGACCTCAAAGCTATAAGTATATGAATTTTCGTTAATTTATTCGTAAAATTAGACGAGTTATTAATTTTTCAGTTTTCAGGTCTCTACCCTTAAAAATGAAACGCAGGTAATGCGATAATATAGATTTTGATGTACTTATTTTGTAAAGCATATTGCAAAAAAATAAGGAAATTCCTTTCATCGTTTTCGGTCCGGGAATTTGACCATTTTTACTGCTTCTCTTATTGTACTAATAATTACGCCTTTGAGATAAAAATTTTAGAAAATAATGCTGTTTTTGATCACCGGAAAATTGGCAATTAATGCGAACTACAAAACGAACCTGCGCGCGAGGCTAAGCTTTGTGACGTCAGCTACTAGATAGACACTTCGCTAGCTAACGTAAAATGTATGACCACTATAAATGTTTATTCATGTTTACACGGTAAAGTTAGACGCTTCATGTATGACGCAAGATGCAGCCTGAAAATAGTAGTAGTAATAGTATCAAAATGCACCAACAAACATCCACTAAAACCCCTTTAACAATGTTTGTGACTATTCCGAAAACCCCGAAAAGAAGAGAAAAGTGGTTCGCAGCAGCTCGAAGGAATGTCAAAGATGTATCGCCTACATCGGCTGAGTATTTATTACCAAACGTATTGCTAGTCTTAGAATAGATGTAGAATGAGTGGTAAAACGTATTCGAAATTTTCAACTTTTATGTCCTCATGCTGTAATCAGCACAGAAATGATTCAAACTTGATAGTGCAATAAAAATCACATGCGTTATAACAAATCTGCAGCAAACAATAATAAATCAGTAGAATGATATGTCTATATTCCTTCAATTAGTATACAGGTAAATGATGAAAATCAAACACCACTTGCACGTTTACATGTGGTAAATTACGACTCGAATCGAATCGACCTTCTGATATCTTACCTACATTATATACGTCAAATTTTAATAAACATGACAGATAAACTTACACTAAGTTAATAATATTTTTTAATACTAGTTGTCCCGCAATTTGTGCAAAGTGAAAGATGAGCTTGTGTCTAGTACCTGACGTCAGAAACCATTTCTAGACATAAGATAATTGCAGAACTTTAATTTGGCGATTACATTACAAATTTTTGTTTTAAAAATTTATTTTACATATACGTTGATTATATGAATCCAACTCATAATATGACAGAGAAAATTAATTTTTACTTTTATATCCGAACCCGCGTATTATATTAAAACTTCAGTAAACCAGGGAAAAGTATGTTTACATCTAGCTTTGTCTCACCGTGCGCATAAAGTTAACGCTTTATGTGTTACCAAAAAAATAAACCAGGATTACATTTTCGGCCAGCACTGGCATACATACATAATATATATTTAATGGCAGCCGTAAACAAAACAACGAAAATAACGTTATAGCAGGGAAAATATGCTTTTGAAAAAATAATGGGCTTGTAATTTGTTACGTATTATTTTTAATTATGACTGTGGGTTATACTACACAAAATCCTCAAATTATAAAGTCGTCGCTCCCCTTATATTCGTTTATATATGCGTATAACAAGGGTCAAACTTTTTTAATATTTACATGGATCCGGCAACAAATGTTGGCTCTCTTGAAACGGAGTCATTTTATCTCGCTAGTTCGTCCTTATAGGCAAAAAGTACATAATTATTAATAAGCTTTTAACAAGGGAGGCATTGTATATCTCAATTTATACCAAACAGAGGTTAACCGGTTATTTATAGCTGCAATATTTTATAGCTATTATGTAGTGGAACAAATGCAAACTGCTACCTTGGCGTAAACGAACGCCGCATTACTATGGGACAATTAAAGAACTGTATTTTAGCCTATTCTATTTTATTTGCTCTGTTTATAGTGTAGTAGAATAAAATTTAGCAATTTTGTTCTGGAACATGTCTGAAACATTACAAAGAGTGTAGCAAAAGTTTTGGGTTAAATGCGCAGCTCCAGAAACTCATTTGTTTAAGCAAAATAATGTTCAAAATTGTGATTTTCTGCGTTTTTTCTTAAATATCTCTGGTTGCAAAACCTATGTCGCAATACAGAAAAAAATTATTCATAATGCAATTAGGTACTAAGAAAACTAGATCAGTCCGAACGTTATAGAAAATTTTTTTAAGTTACAACAAATAAAATCAATTGGGAGAGGCCAACATTTTTATTTCAATTGGAGAAAGAACGATTAAGCAAAAATAGAAAATAAAATTTTAGTTTAATATTTTCACAATATTGTTAAAATAGCGAGCGCTCGAGTGTCTTATACTGCGGGAGTCCGACTTTGCCGTTTCAGCGCGCTGCTGGGCTACTTCAACTCGATAATTGTTCAATAATTTATCTAACATACTCAGTAAAGAGTTTCAAAACGAAAAATGTTCACTGTCAAGTCACTATATCATTAATGTTATTTATAAATGGCTAAAACGTAAAAATGTCATCTCAGCTTCCAATTGGCGCAGATAAAACTGTTTTTTTTTCAAGTTGTTTCTTTTTTATATAATTTTGATAGATGCGAATCATTTTTATTTTTATGCAGAGTATTGATGAGTATAATGCATTTGATTTAAAAAAAATGAAATTAAAAAAAAATGATTTTAAAACCAAAAAAAAAATGTTAATATTACTTAAAGGAACACAAAAAAAAATAAAATCTGACAAAAATTATTGTTGTACTGTCGTGAGCAAAAAAATAGGACAACTATTTTTTTCTAATGTAAATCTGTCTCACTTGCAATGAATTTTAACAAATAACTGACAATGTCAGTTAGATGTACACAACTAGATTTTAGCAAAAATACGTTATAAGACTTGTCCCATTTTTTTTTGCGCAAGTACGACTTGATGCACTTAAACAATCGACGATTCAATTTTAGATTTTGCTTTTGTTTTTTAAACGTTGCTATCAACACGCCAACTTGAAATACGGTATGACGACTTAGCTTCACTAGAGACATATTAGTTCCACGTCCAGTATAAGTATAGTAACGACAAACAAAAATAAAAAAATTTTATTGTTCAAATAGGCTGTTACCGGCCTAGACCCACTTATAAAAGGGGGTCCCAAAGGCTGCTAAACCTCGAACGCAGGGTAGGGTAGTCACCCTGTGCCCTGAACAAAATTTTAATATTTTACGTGCAGTACCCCCTCTGCAATACGCTAGTGAGGAGGGAGTCTCACACGGCCGACTAGTCAGGTCCTTGGGGGTGGCTTCGATAAATGGGGTGGTGTAAGTGGTCAGGTATGAAAGACAACGTCGTTCTAATTAAATATTTAATAAAATATCAGGGTACGTAGTATAAAATATTTCACAATTATCACCGATAACTCAGTACGCAGTGCAAGTGTCACAATATACCCTAATAAGTGAACTAATAAGTGGGGCCCACACGCTTAACCTAATATACACAAAATATCTTACAAAATAATAAATCCTTGATAAATGTACAAAAGGTCATATGCCAGAAGCGCGACAAAAAAAAACTACAAGTGACCCAAGGTACGGTAAAACATAAAATTACTTAAAATTATTGACATCTATTTGTAAAATAAGGTAAAACTATTCAGTTAGTGAAGTAATGATACACAAAATATACCAAATATTACTGAAATCTAAAATGTTACTGAGATTTACGTTACGAGCAAAATATTACCAATATTCCTTGAAAATTAAGGTAACGTGTCGAGATCCCCAGTACCATGCATACACAAGATGTCAGCCAATAATCCACCATCTAGACACCAAAATCTGGACTAGAAGTTGTTGGAAATCATAAGGTATCAATCCAAATAGCCATAAACTAACAAATAGATTCCAATACTTGTAACATACTCAACAAGGAAACAACTAACAAACGAACAAACAAACAGCCCTGAAATAAAATAAAATACCTAAATTACAAATCTATTTCAACTTTAAGTGGGTTTTCAGAGACGTACCTGAGATGTGATGTGGGCTGAAAGAGGTCCTTTGCCGTCAAAATGGCACTCCAAAGTCTTGCATTTAGACGACGCCACGTGCTTTGAAAATTGACTTTATCCGGAAATCCGTAGCTGCATTTCCCCAAAACGATACTCTACCAAATGGAAATACGACTAATCTTGCTGTGATGAATACTAAATCCCATAAATGGAGCAAAACTTACAATATTGCTAAAACTCGTATTCAGACGACTCAATCTTCTAGCAGCAAAAGGAAAAAAGATCAAAAAAATGTCCCCTATCAAAATGCCAAGTTCTTGTCTTCCGTCACAGTACGTTCAGAATTTCCACTTCACGGCGTACCCCACAACTAGAATAGATTTTCCTAACTTCCTTTATATCCACAAATATTATCATAATATACCCTGAAAGCCTTCCCCTCATAAATCTACCCACCAAAAGAAGGTTTAATCAACAATACTAACCATTGTAGAAGCTTTAAAAGGGCGTTTTTGCAATGCACTCTCTTAATGAATAGCTGAACGCACTCACCCGTACTTCCTGTATCAAAACGCATTCAATGGCCGACATGAACCATCAGATAGTGCTATTATGCAACCAGTTATACTCTATTATTATCTATTGGCGAGGGACGGTACCAATAAGCTCAAATGCACAATACAATTTGGAAAAATAACGAAAATTAGTACATAAATTTCTGGCCATTATTAAATGTGAAAATCGACCGTAACAAGGCTTAGAATGTCATGAAATGTCGAGATTTTAAGTGAAAAAAAATTTCTGTCTGTCTGTAACTTTTTTTGTACGCACGTTTACTCTGGAATCGTTTAAGATATTGACGTGAAATTTGATACACTTATGTATTTTAGCGAGATTCGGAACTAGATCTTGTTCCGTCGAAGGGTTGGGAGGTAAATTGGGGAAATAGGTAAATAAAGCAGGTAAGAGTCAATAAAATTGGTATTTAGTATATACAAGAGAAGCTAAGGTCTCAAAAAATTTTTTGGCATTAGCCACCCCCATTACCATTACCATTACCATTACCACCCCCACCCCATTATTAAAGGGGATGAGAAAATATTGTGATTTAGTGTGTGTACTGTGTACAAGAACCAAAAATCTCAAAATTTTTTACTTCATCCACCCCCCACTACCCTCTATCACCACCCCCACCTCACTATCGATGTGGGGTATCGTTTTATGGGTTTTTGGAGTAGAGGATTTCAAATATTCTATTATTAAAGTTTCATAAACAATTATTTCCACATACAAAATTTTTTCGTTGTGAGAGACTTGGATAGAAAAATCTGGATGTGGAAGTAGTGATTCCTTGGGCAGCGGTTTTTTCACGCTTTATAGTCACGTTCTGGTGAAGTTTGACCGCCACTCAACCAAGACACTCTCACACAGACAACACATATTCTCCTAAAGTTTCGTTAAAATATATATGCATTATTGTTTTAAGTTGTCATCTTTTGTTTAAAAATGACCTGTTTCAATTGTTTTGTTTTGTTGCAACTTAAGAAATTGATCATCGGACAAATCTAGTTTTCCTCACAATTTCATTATGGACAATTTGTTTTTTCTTCATTCCGATACTAGCTATACAACCAGGGACATTTAAGAAAAATCGCAAAAAATACAATTTCGAACATTCTTCTCAGGGGCGTAGCGAAGGAGAGGATGGGAGGGTAGGTACGTTACGCCCCCCAATGTAAAAGTTGGAAATTTGAGATATAAGTTGACAATTTGTATCTCTGTTTAAAAATTTTTTTTTTCGCCACTCCCAAACATCAATTTTCATTTAGATTGGAAAAAACATTTTTTGGATCCTCCTACTCAATTTTCATTTCGGTGGGATGCATTTTTTTTAGATTTTCCCCGCTCATTAATTTTGATTTCGGTGGAAAAAGTTTTCTTTTGGATTTTCACCCCCGCTCATCAATTTTTTGGAGGAATTATTATTTATTTATTTACAGAGTTGACTTCTTAAGTTTATGAAGTTGGCAAATTTGAAAAATAACCCCCCCACAAAAGTTGACTAGTTGCGCCCCTGATTCTTCTGTTTAAACAAATGATTTCCAGGACTAGGATTTAATCCAAAACTTTTACTACTTTGACTACAAATTGCTCTAGTATAGTTCATTATCATATTTAAGGTGCACATAAAAAATTCAAAGCTGCCGACCGAGCGAATATAACAGAAAACGGGCGTGCTTTATTTCTCTACCCACATATCAAATAATAAATATAATGTATTACATAATTGCTAAAAACATTTTTTTCTTATATAAACCATGTTCTGACATGATTAACATAAGGAATGGGCTCATTTAGCACTTTTTTTTTAATTTGATTATCGGAAAGATCTTATAATTTTAAGACACTGTACAAAAAACTAGAATTTTGTGAGACCTATAAATCGTCTAAAAAAAATCATCCGCCTTGTCGAGATCTGCCGTGACGTCACTTGATAGGAACCGCTAGCCGAAGAGGCTAGCTGCAGCGAGTTATTATAGTTTCACAATATTACAAATCGTTAACTCAAGCAATGTGTTATGCGTGTTTGGGAAGAGTTTCAGTTTATCAACTATTTTCACTGATTTATATTACTATTCTCTGACGTCACGATGTTGGTCGCACCGCGCTTCCAATTCCCTCTTTAAAAGTCGTATATTTCGAAAACCACATATCGGATTCATCTGAAATTTTCAATATCGTCTAATTTTAAGTAATACTTTTTCCACAAGAAGTGGAATGAAATTCATTAAATGAGCCCATTAATGGAAACACACCTGTTTTAATAAAGATTTCTAACTCCTGTGATAAAGTGATGTGAATCGCCCTATACGAAAGAGGTAAGAAGTTCTAGTCGTGGGCACATAGACGAATTTCGGACTTTCGTGAAGGACGATCAGTGGAATTATTATTCTAGATCTAGGTTAGGAACTCTCGTTAGTGTATCAGTGTTGTAAGCAGTGAATTATACTACATAATGGAATGATAACTGCATCATAGTTAGAAAGATATGGAGATGATAACGACGTCAACCCACCATTGTATTGCAATGCGTCCCTTATTGTTTCCCTCTTCTTCTTCACCCGGCAGGTGTATCCAGTGAGACTTCCATTATGTAGTATAGTTCAATATAGTTATTATGTCCATTGTAATACACAAAAATTTGAAGTACTGCTCTGCACAGCGGTAACTAATCTTGCCAGCATGTAACAGCTCCAACTTTGATATTTTAGTAGGCAGTTTCTGCAGCCTCTTTTATTTGAAAAATAGATATGATATGAACTATATTACAATGGGATCATTTAGCATATTTTTTTAATTACATTTTCCCAAAGATCTTTTAATTACTTCCACATCCAGTGGAAGTATAGTAACGACCAAAAAATTTTTAAAAATTTTTATTGTTCAAATAGGCTTAAAATGTCATGAAACGTCGAGATTATAAGTTTGAGCAAAAAAAAAATTTCTGTCTGTCTGTCGGTCTGTCTGTCTGTCGGTCTGTCGGTCTGTCTGTAACTTTTTTTTGTGCGCACGTTTACTCTGGAACCGTTTAAGATATTGTCTTGAAATTTGGTACACGTATGTACTTTAACGAGAGATGGAACTAGATTATATTTTCATGTTGTTCCGACGAAGGGTTGGGGGGTAAATTGGGGTAAATTTGGGGTAAATTGGTAAATCAAGCAGGTAAGAGTCGATAAAATTGGTATTTAGTATATACAAGAGAAGCTAGGGTCTCAAAAAAATTTTTGGCATTAGCCACCCCCATTACCACCCCCACCCCCTTATTAAAGGGGGTGAAAAAAAAATGTGATTTAGTGTATGTACAAGAACCAGAAACCTCAAAATATTTTTTTACTTCATCCGATAACTCGACTCCATGGCATGGTTGTTCATTACCCCAAGAGGGTTCATTTTCGATCAAGGGGATTCATTTTCGATTAGAACAAGTCAACATTTTGCCTTATGAACCAAAATGGCGGCCATTTATGAAAAAAAAAAGATATTTCATAATTAGTAAAGTTGCTCTAGAGGCAAAATTAAAACATAAATTAAAGCGTTTTTTTTTACCAATGATATATTACTAATAATTAAAAAAGCTTTGAAACTGAAACCTCCTTGATCTTTTTGTGCATTATTTTAGATAACCTCTATTTTCTAAATAGTTTAAAATATGCATGTTAATAATGTTTGGCACAGTTATTGCAGTATGTGAATCCTATTTTATGTCAGAAATGTTAGATAGGCGATGTCCGGTGTGAGCTAATAACTTTTCTCTTTACTCTGATATTTGAATAATTATAGATGTCCAAAATGTGAGAAATATGTCAGTCAGCACTTTTAAGTTATGACAACTAATAATGCGTTTTCCAGCAGCTATAATTTTTCATAATGAATGCTATTCACTGTGACTCATTTTTAGCGTACTTAAATAAAACGTATTTGTTTCTAGAATTAATGTCTTAAATTTAAAGTATATCGATTGATTCTTTGCTGATGAAATTAATATATATGGAACATTTCGTGAACAATTATTATTTAAGACGCACGGTGGCACGAATCGTAATTTTTTTGTTCAAAATTATCTAGAGCACTTGTTTCGCATCCGATTGGATTTTTTTTTTTAAATACTCGTTATATAATAAATACCTAACACCAAGAACTTTAAAACAAGAATATTAAACCTAAGCCTAATAGAACCTTAAATTTGTTATGTTATTAGAAGATAAAAAAAAAGATATATTAATATGACCTACTTAAGGTTATGTTCAAAATTCATGAAGGACTGAATCGCATATTTATGATTAATAATAATTAATGTATGGCAGCTATTTATATTGGATATACTTGAAAATTTCAGAAAACGTTTTCGTTTCTTTTTAAATTTTTTAATAATTCTTAGGAATAGCCTGTTTAGTTTAATGCATTTAATTTATTTTTAAGTTAGTTCAACCATCTTATTGCCGCCATATTGAATTCGCCATCTTGAATTTCTTCCTGGAACTTAAAATGTAGTCCATTTTAACTTAAAAGTACTTATCAGAAATATTCAAAACTTCTTGGCATAAACTTTAACAAAAATATTTAATTTTTCATCAGTTTTTAGCATTTTATAGCCGCCATTGATTCAGCCATCTTGCAGGTTGATTTACGACAATTTGGATATCAGATTCGTAATCAGCGACGTCAAAAATCCCCGAGTAACAAGATTTATGTAAATTAGATAAGAAAAAAGTTTTTTTTTTGTACGTTTTATTAAGATTTAAATAAAAAATGGCTATCTTGGCTAAGCTCAATAATTTTGGTTAGCATAATTCAAAAATCAACTCTCTTACGTTTTTTGGAAATTAAATACCGAGTATTTTTTAAAAAAATTATCCCAATCGGTTGCGAAACAAGTGCTCTAGATAATTTTGAACGAAAAAATTACGATTCGTGCTACTGTGCGACGCGACGTAAGGATCAATACTCATTAAAGTCAATGCAATTAAATAAAGTATCTTTATTATTCAAAATTATTAAATAATTCCGATGCGCGAATTTATGGAAATATCGTTAATATGGACCTAACTTAACTATAGCGTTCACTGAGATCCAAGAGAATATATCCTATAAAAGTCCGCCCTATACAAATTTGTATAAAGCGCAACTGTTGATTTATCAGAAAATCTAAATTATTGTCAATGAAAACTGTATCTTTTGTAATATATGGCAGGAATTAGAGAGCAAGAATTTATTGACGACTATTAGAGATCAGACTTAAGTTAATTTGCACTATTTAGGCATGTTTAATGGAGAGATATATCAATCGTTTTCTATCTAACTCCCAGATACTAATCGCCAACTGCAAATAAATTCAGTGCATGGATATATTATTTCTGGTTGCCTACGAGGCAAATTACTTCCACATCCAGTGGAAGTATAGTAACGACAAAAAAAATTTTGAAAATTGTTATTGTTCAAATAGGTTTAGAATGTTATGAAACGTCGAGATTTTAAGTTTGAGCAAAAAAAATGTCTGTCTGTAGGTCTGTCGGTCTGTCTGTAACTTTTTTTGTGCGCACGAGTACTTTGGAACTGTTTAAGATATTGACTTGAAATTTGGTACACGTATGTATTTTAACGAGATCTGGAACTGGATTATATTTTGATTTTATTCCGTTGAATGGTTGGGGGGTAAATTGGGGCAAATAGGTAAATCAAGCAATTAAGAGTCCATAAAATTGGTATTTAGTATATACAAGAGAAGCTAAGGTCTCAAAAAATGTTTTGGCATTAGCCACCCCCATTAACAACCCCCACTCCATTATTAAAGGGGGTGAAAAAAAAACAAAATTTTTATTTAGTACGTGTACAAGAACGAAAGGCTTCAATTTTTTTTTACTTTATCCACCCTCCTTCTACCATCCCCACCGCCACTACCGATGTGGCATATTGTTTTATGGATTTTTGGGGTAGACGATTTTAAAGATTACGTTATTAAAGTTCCATAAATAATTATTTCCACATGCAAATTTTTTTCGTTGTGAGATGTGGATGTGGAAGTAGTAATTCCTTGGGCAGCGGTTTTTTATAGAATATGATCGTGTTGGTGTGACCATTTTAATAATTCATCGTGTGTAATATTATTATTGCTAGAATTTTATCGGGAAAATATTTTAGAGAATGTTTCTGCTTAGTAATATAGAGTGTAAATTGATGGTTTATTATCTGACTAATAAGTGTCCTAGCGCTTGGGATTGATACCTTCATCCACGAAGGCATTCCGTATTTTCACATGTAATTTTCACGAAAACTGTTAATCCTATAAAAAAAAAATTAAATAAAAAGTTGCTCCCATTCTTTGCCTTTGTTTCTTCTCAAGATACCCGGTATCAATTTCGAAAAATTAAAAAGTTTCCCGCTTGCTATGATTACTCCTGCAAATGTTTATATTTTATCGACCGCCTTAGAAAAATTCATATTTTCTAAAAAAAATTGACATTCATATTAACATATTTTATTAACAAATAAGTAGTGATGATGTAGCAGAACTCACCGTCTCTGAAGGACGTGACAATATATATTTGATAAGGGCACCAGTCGTGCCTCCTTGAACGTATGAAGGTTTATTTCTACTCTCAGTGGAGGATGATGGAGGATCTCCAATGTCTCCGGCCTCGAAATGCCGCATTTTATCTGATACCATAATATATACAATACTGATCAATCGTCTGTCTAATTATACATAAGAATCTGCCTACAAAGCATAGCAAGAATGGACTCCTCCCATAGAGGGTGTTTATTTACAAATACGTGGAATGGATGGTAATAGTATCAATCGACTTCCAAAAAAAGATTCAATAATTTCTAGAGATATAAGTTTTGCAATTTGACTTTGGGCTGACGGTAATAACACAGCCACACAAAGTGGTCTGGCCTGCGGATCAGACCAGTGTATCCTTATGTATTTCAACCTGCTGAAACCAAATCCGATGTCAGAATTGTCAGGTTGCTTCTTTTTTCACTCCTAACCTCTAAAAAACACCTCTCCCCCCCCAAAAAAGTGGTCTGGCCTGTAGACATACCAGTGTACCCTTATGTATTTTGACCCTCTAAAACCGAATCCGAAGTCAGAATTTTCCGATTGACTAGTTTTTGACCCCCCCCCCCCCCCCCCAAGTGGTCTAGCCTGCGGACCATACCAGTGTATCCATATGTATATTGGACCCTCTGAAACCGAATCCGAAGTCAGAATTGTCAGATTCGCTCGGTTTTCACCCCCAATTCCAAAAAACACCCCCAAAACAAAAAAGTTAACCAGACCAGTATATCCTTATCAAATACATAAGGATACACTGCCCCTGGTATGGTCTTCCGGACAGACCATTTTTGGGGTGGGTGTTTTTTGGGGGTTAGGGGTGATAAACGAACTAATCTGACAATTTTGACTTTGGATTCGGTTTCAGAGGGTCAAAATATATAATAATTCACTGGTATAGTCCGCAGGCCAGACCAATTTTTGGGGGGGGGGGGGGTGTTTTTTTTGAGGTTAGAGGTGAAAAAAGCAATGTGATAATTCTGACTTGGATTCGGTTTCAGCGGGTCCAAATACATAAGGATACCTACACCTTGTGTGGTCCGCAGACCAGACCACTTTTTTTGTGTGGCTTGGTTAGCTCGTGACTAGTTTTATAAGTTCCTAAAGTTGATTCTACCATTGGCCAGAGGCTTTTCAGGAAAATGTATAACGATATGAGGCTTTCCATCTTTTTCAAAACATACTAATAACCCAATACGAGTAGTGTAATCCGGCTTCATTTTCGAGCTATGGAGATATCTGCGTAGGTACTGATTTAATTGGACTTTTTGCATTTCGATCAATTTTGTTAAAAATCAATAAATAATATTTGCCTAATCGCCATCTCGTGCTTCTGTCGCCTGTGCTGGATGGAAATAACTTAGTTATTTTAAATTCGCCTTTGGAAGAATTTGCCATTTTTTGCAAAAAAAAAATAATTTTGATATAATAGCACCTTCATCTATTTAACCGACTTAATCTTTTGCATACTTTTAAAATTTTCAATATTGTGCGTACTTTCTATTACTTTCTAATCTGCATAAAGGAAGGAAGTATCCTAACGTAAAACAAAATATTCAAATTTTTGTTTGTTCAAATAAGCTTAGAAGGCCATAAAACATAGAGATTTTAAGTCTGTCTGTCGTTCTGTCTGTAACTTTTTCATGCGTACGATTACTCTGACACCGTTTATGATATTGACTTGAAATTTGGTACACCTATCTTCAAATGAGTCTTAAATGAATTTTGATCTTATTCCGTTGAAGGATTGGGGGTAAATGGGGGTAAATAGTTAAAGCAAGTAAGTATGAGTCGATAAAATTGGAGAGCCAAGTCTTTAAAATTTTGTTGGCACCAGCCACCCCCACTTTAACCTTTATTACTACCCCCACGCCATTATAAAAGGCATAAAAAAAATAAAGTTGTGATTTATAATGTGTAGAAGAACAAAGGCCTCGATTTTTTTTGCATCAATCACCCCCTCCCCCACTACCACCTTCCACCACCACTCCACCTCTACTACCGAAGTGGCATATCGTTTCATGGGTTCTTGGGTAGACGATTTCAACTGTTAAATTTTATTCAAATTTTATGATGAATTATGTCTACATAATGGAGTACAAATATAGTATCAAAATTTGTTTCGTATACTTCCACTCCTACGTGGATGTGGAAGTAATTACTTTACAATGCCGTATAAATAAAATAGACTGATAATATTAAATGAAAAAATATTTACGTACAGATGGTTAATCTATTCTGTTTCATTAATTTATATTTTGACATTTTAATTGTTTTATTACCCCGCAAGCACATACACCGCACTTTTCTAAATTCACCGGTGGACGCACCGGGTGAACAAAATACGAAGCTGATTGGCTATGCTTTTCAAAATAGCCAATCAAATAATGTTATTGCTTACCGGTGCGATCCACCGGTGAATTTAGAAATCTGCCCACATCTTTTGTTAGAATATGAATAAAATATTCCCGCGTAAATCAGCCATTGCGGTGTTCTTGAAAAGTAGTATATTTATACTGTCATTGTTTTATAAACGTGAAGTTTATAGATCACCTAATTATGTAGGTGTTGTTGTAGCGCTGCTTTACAGTTTTATTTCAGTTTAGATTAAACAAAATTAAACGAACCTCAAATGAAAATTGAAATAAAACCGTTAATACTACAAATGAGCCCATAAATATTTCAATAAAAGCAAATTGACAAATTTGTAACATATCCTTAACTGTTGATTGACATCTACTAACATTTTTATGGATGAAATAATAACTGCAGACTTTATCCTGGAAAAGCGCCAATTAAAATAGACGCCTGTCAAATGTAGTATAGTATTAAAAAATATTTGAATATATACCAGACTCCTACCTTGTATGAATAAGTAATAATATACTGAGTGGCTCACCAAAAACGAAGCAGGGGCGTGTTTTCTGCTTGTATGATAATTTTTTCGAAAAACTTCAACTTCAAGCCTTGAGCGGTGGTAGCACCCATTTTAAAGCCAGTTGAATTCTGTTTACAACGGTATATTACTTTTAACTGACCTCAAAAAAAGGAGGAGGTTGTCAATTCCACTCGTATGTATGTTTTTTTTTATAATTGTTTAGTCACTAGTTATAGATTCGCTTAAGTGATTTTTATGTAATCTCAAACTGTAAGTATGCCTTGGTGCTGGTCCGATATTAAATTTTTAAATATACGTCAAGTGCAAGGTGAGCAAAAATTGGAAAAAAGTTTATATTAGTTGAGAATGTTGCAGCATTTGGTGAAGGCGCCGCGCAGATTTCGTCGGAACTGCATTAAAATAGTGCAGGCAAATCCAGTTTTGAGTATGAACTATCTGGGGACAGCTATTTCTTTATCGAAATGGATAGCTTTATTCATGTAGAATGAGGATATAAAAGTCCCGAAAAATCCCAATGTGAGCTAAAGCCACCATTTAGAAAAAATGGCCGCCAGAACCGTTTCTTTTAGACGGACATATCTCAATAACTATTGCTCCGATTTTAGATTTCTTTTTTTAGTTCTCTTCCCCTTTTTACGTACAATCGAAAGTGTTATTACATCTTTGGGCATAAAATAGAAGATAACTGAAGAAAATAAGACTTGAGTTCTTGGAACTATACAAGGTGTCCAGTTAGTGCTTCCTCGGAAGATTGTGCAAAAACGGGTAACTTTATAAAAAAACTTTTTTAACAAAACTTTCAATGTTTCATCTCTACTACAACGTGAAATTATTTTCAATTATACAAGGTGTCACAAAAAGGAGTTACACAAGAATGTATATTTTTTTTTATGGAATACCCTCTAATTTTTTAGCGCAATTAAGCCTCTAAGAGTCCTGAATTACACCCTAAAATTTTTTGCCAATCGGATGCAGCGTTGCCAAGTTATAATTTTTTTCCTGTTATTTTTGGCAAATTACAAACATTTTTTTAACTACCGTATCTCCGCGATTTATTAATTGTTTTTTCTAAAAATGTAGGGTGTTATTCGATAATGATGCATTTACTGAAAAACATTTTTGAAATAAATCATTATTATACCGGGTGTCCAAAATATTTGTTTACATTTCTTATTTAATTATGATTTTTCTCATTTTTTTTTAAATGGAATGCCTATAGTTTTTTACATGGATGAATAAAGCAAAAAATTCCCCACATTCTAACATTATACACTTAATTTTTATTTCAAACTGTTTTTGAGATATGATTATTTCAAATAAGTTTTGCGTAAATTGAGGTACTTTTTATTTTAGCATTAAAATCTAGTATGGCTTTTGTCTTTTGTTTTGCGTTTGTTTTTCACTCTATGACATTTCTCTAATGTGTTTAAGATTATCGTGATTAAGTTGAATTAATATTGTTAATATTTAAAAATACGAATTATAATTATTGTCAATAAGATTTAATATCTATGGTAAATGTTATGTTATTGGTGTATGTGATGGAAATTGTTTATTGGCATCAAGAATGTATGGTCAAAAATATCCCCATAGAAGATGTCCTGATGTGAGGTCTCTAGAAAATTTGAAAGAACGTTTTGAACGTACTGGAAATTTTGCATATGAAAAGAAGGCGAGACGACGAAATGTATTGTAATGAAGAAAATGAGCTGGCTATAACTTTTGCGGTAATCGAACATTCTACGGCAAGTGTTCGGGAGTTAAGTAGGGATTTAGAGGTCAGTGAATCTAGTGTTTCCCTATGTCTTCGTAAAGATAAGTTTCACTCCTATCATGTTCAGCTGCATCAAGAGCTTTGAGATGTGGATTTAAATCGTAGATCAAATTTTTGCCAGTGGGCTCAAAACCAAATTGGAGAAAATGAAGAATTTTTCAAATTTGTATTGTTCACGGATGAATCAACGTTTCATCGCAACGGATTTGTGAATAGGCACAATTTCCATTATTATGCCAGAGAAAACCCTCATGTTGCACAGAAAAATCAGAACCAGAGTTTAAATGTAAGGGGACGAATTGTATATGATTATGTTATTCATCCTCGCTTTTTTGAGGGAAATGTGAATGGAGCAGTCTTCTTAGATTTTACGCAAAACACGTTTCCACAAATAATCGAGCATATTCCTGATTATATTACAAATAATATGTGATTACAACTTGAAGGTGCACCACCACATTTTAGTAGAAATGTTCGTCAGGCCATTAGTAATCAGTTTCCTGAAAGGTGGATAGGAAGAGGAGGTCCAATATTTTAATAAGATGTTAAATAATATCTGATTTATTATTTTATTAAATGATATTAGGTTTCATTACATGGCCGCCTAAGTCACCCGATCTGACTTCAGTGGGTTTTTTCTTTGGGATTTGTGAAGTCAGCGGTTTATAAAGTAGAACCAACAACTCGAGAAGATATGATGGAAAGGATTCGTCGGTGTTTCAATCGTATAAATGTTGATATGTTACACTGGTAAGGAGCTCATTTATCAAGAGACCTCAGTGTTACCTGAATCAAAATGGTGGGCATTTTGACCAGTTGTTAGGTTAGTTTCAATATCGTCAAAACAAATTATTGCTCAAGAACTGTTCATAAAAGAAAGTGTACAATATCAAAATGTGAGAAATTGTAAGCGTTACTCATCCATTTAAAAAAAATTGAAAAAAATGTAAAACAAAATATAGATTTCAATGCTAAAATAAAGAGCATCTTAATTTACGCAAAAATTATTTGATATAATCATATCTCAAAAAACGTTTGAAATAGAAATAAAGAAATATTAAAATGTGAGGAATTGTATGTTTCCATTCATTGATGTAAAAAAGTATACCTAGGCATTCCATTTAAAAAAAATGAGAAAAATAATAATTAAATATCAAGAAATGAAAGCAAATATTTTGAACACCCGACATACTAAAGATTTATATCAAAAATGTTTTTCAGTAAATACATCATTATCAAACAACATCCCACATTTTTAGAAATAACGATTAATAAATCGCGGAGATATGCCAGTCAAAAATGTTTGTAAACTGTCCAAAAAAAAAACAGAAAAAAATAACTTGGCAAAATATTTTAGGGTGTAATACAGGGCCCTTGGAGGCTTAACTGGCGTTAAGGAAATACAGGCTGTTCTATTTAAAAAAATTATACTTTCTTGTGTGACTCGTTTTGTAATTGAAAATAATTTTAAGTTGTAGTAGAGACGAAACATTGAAAGTTTTGTTAAGAAAGTTTTTTTATAAAGTTAGCCGTTTTGCACAATCTTCCGAGAGAACACTGACTGGACACCCTTTATACCTTAATGTACATTATTAAAAAAATGATTACAATTTTATATATAAATAACTATTACTCCGTTAATATTTGAGTTAGTAACATCGCCCAAAAAATAAATGAAAGCTAATTATATGTTCTAGAACTTTTATTAAAATTATTTTTTCAAAAATTGTTAGAAATTTCAGTACAAACGTCTCGAGTTTACGAAAGTTTAAATTTCCGTAATATTCAAATTATTTTTTAATTTCCTAAGTTTATCGTTTAATTTATCGTAAAACATGTAATCATACTTTCTGTAAAATGTGAAGTGAGGAATGGAATAAAAAAAAAGAAATCTAAAATCGGAGCAACGGTTATTAAGATATATGATTTTAAAGAAAATGTCTCTGGCGGTCATTTTTTCTAAATGGCGGCTTTAGCTCACGTCGGGATTTTTTGCGACTTTATGTACTTATCCTACATTAATAGAGCTATCCATTGCGATAAACAAATAACTGTCCCCAAATAGTTCACGCCAAACCCATTTTACACTGAGATTTGCCTGGTCTAAAAGTGCTAACAGTGCTAGTAGGCATTTTAAGAGTTGCTGATCGATATCAGATTCGATTGATCTCAAAAACTAAGAATTCAAAACGGTGAATCGAATACGGTCGAAAGGACCCCGCAGAATATTTATGGGAAATGGCTTTCGGTTAAACTTTTTGAAACTCTAGATTTTGGTAGTTCTTGATATGTAGAACAAAAGTTCTCAAGGCCACTAAGTCTTAAAAACTCATGGTTTTAAGATATAGCCCTCTGAAGTTGAACTTTACGTGCAGTCTGCAGCATAATTAAATCCTCATGGGAAATGGCTTTCGGTAAAACTCTTTGAAACTCGAGATTCTGGTAATTCTTGATGTGTAGAACAAACGTTCTTGAGGGCACTCAGTTCTAAAAACTCATAGTTTTGAGATATAGCCCTCTGAAGTTGGACTTTACGTGCATTCCGCAACATAGTTAAATCTTTATGGGAAATGGCTTTCGGTCAAACTCGTTGAAATTCGGGATTCTGGTAGTTCTTGATGTGTAGAATAAAAGTTCTCAAGGGTACTAAGTCCTAAAAACTCATAGTTTTAAGATATAGCCCTCTGAAGTTGAACTTTACGTGCAGTCTGCAGCACAATTAAATCCTTGTGGGAAATGGCTTTCAGTCAAACTCTTTGAAACTCCGGATTCTGGTAGTTTTTGAAGTGTAGAACAAAAGTTCTCAAGGGCACTAAGTCCTAAAAACTCATGGTTTTGAGATATAACCCTCTGAAGTTGGACTTTATGTGCATTCCGCAACATAGTTAAATAGAGAATATTATTTAGGTATTATGCAAATCACAACTTACACACGTTTTTATTTATTATGAAAATACCTACTTTCTGTATATTGTTGCCCTAATCTGGGCACGCTAATATACTAGTTAGGTAAATACTTTAAAACACTTATTATTGGAGAACCAATCAAAACAACTACTCTCCTAGCTAATACTGACGAAGTATTGAATTACATGATAGGATTCTTAGCATTGTAAAGAAAAAAAATATTGAAAATACTTAAATCATTTATTTACATTTAGTCATTCACACTTTTTTAATTTAATATGAAATTATCTACTTTCTGTATATTAGTACCTTAACCGGGTCACGCTAATATACTACTTAGGAAAACACTTTAAAACACTCATTATTGGAAAACCAATCAAAACAACTACTCTTCTAGCTAATACTGACGAAGTATTGAATTACATGATAGGATTCCTGGCATTTTAAGGCAAAATAAAATATATATATTGAAAATACTTAAATTATTTATTGAAATTCAGTCATTCACAACAATTATTATTGAACTTTACATTCTATTTCAACTCTAGAAAAGTTGTACAAGTTTTTTCGAACTCGTTAGTTCTCATCAGTAGAGTATAGAAACATTCATTCGTTATTTACAAGCCTATTCTTGATTTATTTTTTACAATTAATTATTTTTTATTTATTTGCTTTTATCATGATTAGAGAATATTATTTAGGTATTATGCAAATCACAACTTACACACTTTTTTATTTATTATGAAAATACCTACTTTCTGTATATTGTTGCCCTAATCTGGGCACGCTAATATACTAGTTAGGTAAATACTTTAAAACACTTATTATTGGAGAACCAATCAAAACAACTACTCTCCTAGCTAATACTGACGAAGTATTGAATTACATGATAGGATTCTTAGCATTTTAATGAAAAAAAAATATTGAAAATACTTAATTCATTTATTTACATTTAGTCATTCACACTTTTTTTATTTAATATGAAATTATCTACTTTCTGTATATTAGTACCTTAACCGGGTCACGCTAATATACTAGTTAAATATTTATGGGAAATGGCTTTCTGTCAAACTCGTTGATATTCTGGATTCTGGTAGTTCTTGATGTGTAGAATAATAGTTCTCGAGAGCACTAAGTCCTGAAAACTCGTTTGGAGATATAGCCCTCTGAAGTTGGACTTTATGTGCAGCATTACGTTAAATCCTGATGGGAAATGGCTTTTGGTCAAACTCTTTGAAACTCTGTTCTGGTGGTTCTTGATGTGTAAAACGAAAGTTCTCCGGGGTACTAAGTCCTAAAAACGCATGGTTTTGAGATATAGCTCTCTTAAAGAGTTTGACCGGAAGCCATTTCCCATAAGAATTCTGCGGGGTTCTTTGATATATATGGAGATTTCAGAATTCTATGATTGTCTTAGCCTAACGCTAAAGCTTAAAAATTCAAAATGATGTGCTGAAACAATGATGTGCAGAAGCTAAAGAGAGAGGTCACTAAAAATGGCGAAAAAAGTTGGATCGTCTTCAAAAATGATCGCTAAAAATTGTGAAATAAAATTTCACCGTCGCGTCGCTCAGTTAATTGAACTTTATTACCTGATATCGATATTGAAGTCAGTGTAAAAATGAACAAATAACGAATTCAAACGTATTTTTAACCGACTTCAATATCGATTTTAGGTAATGAGGTTAATTTAACTGGAAGGGTGAAGTTTTTCTTTTTTTTTTTAATTTGAACTAATAAGTGGCGTTCTAGAATTAAAAAAAATGATGAAGTAATTATTTACGTACCACCTCTCATACAATAGTAAATATTGTAAAAATCTATTTTAAATAGAGAGGGGGGGGGGGGGGGGGAGGGCTCGATAAATAAAATCCAACTAATACACAATATCAAAATATGTTACAGATAATATTTGTTATGGGGAGCATGCTATATCTACAGGGGTGAGCAACAAAAGATATATACCTAGTAAATGCACAATAAAACGACAATATAACAATATACACATAAAACAGAAATAGCTAGCCAGCGCTAGATATCAAACAAATAAATTACTTGAGACATTAAATACACAAATGGAGGTACTAGTTAAATGGAATTAGTAAACAAATAAAAGTGTCCATCTTGATAATAAAACCGATTCTCGAAAAAATGATCATACAAGTAGAAAACACGCCTTTTTCGTTCTCTGTAAGCCACCCTGTACATTACACATTGTGAGAGTATGTAGAAACTTCGAGTAACAAAATTAATTATCTTACATACTTGGTGTATGAATAATTAATATGTGAGGAATTTGTTTAATTTTGTTGAACACTCAGTTACTAATGGCGAAGATAATTTTTCTAGAACGCTGTGATGACAGATTTAAAGGTTTAAGAGTGAAAAGAGTGCAACACTGTACATGTTCTGTAGCAATATTGTTTAGAAGTTGCATTCTCCAAATTTTAGATATTGCGTAACCTAAATTTCATCAGCCGCCACTGGTAATTTTAGCAACGCTATTCAAGCTACGTGCCTAATGTTTGTTGAAAGGAGCTTACATGCACATAAGACACAACGACCAGATACTCAGTTGGGCAATACAAGGATGGGCTATGGCTCCTAATCGACCCATCTCTTTACAACACTAGCTTTTCGGCTTCTAACGCCTGCAGTTGTCATACCATTATGCACTATAGTTCGATGGTTGTATCCTTGCTGCATAATAGCATTGAATAAACAGACCTTCTGACAGTGTCGTAGGGGCAGTCGGTAGGTCCTGAGGTTTCTCACCCAGGATCTATCTCTGGCTGTATACTGCTGTGATAAGACAGATGCTTTGTTACGCAGCCAAAGTCAGGTGGCCCAGAGTAAGGCAAAAAAACAGCAGCATCTCAACTGGAGCATGTTCAAAGACTGACATGAGTCTGCGTTACTGGTGCGCTGAAAACGACACCTACAGCTGCAATGGAGACTATAATCTGCATCCCCTCCCCTCTAAATCTATACAAGAGGAGATGGCGTTGAGGACTGCTCTAAGATTGCAATCTGTAGGCACTGGGAGTTATAGACAAGTGTAGATGGTGCAATCTGGATGACGAGACTGTCGAGCATGTACTCTGTCACTTCCCTGCTCTCTCAAGGAAAAGAGGATCCATACTGGGTGACTTCTGGCCCAGTATGGCCAGCATAGGTGGCTTCTCCTCAAATACATCGCAAGTGTTGGCTTGAGGAATAAGAGGCTCGGTGGACATGCCACTACTTATGAGGCAGCACAATGGGCCCGCCTATGAGGCTTGAGTGCACGTGAGCGCAAGCCCACCCCCCGCCAAACAATCCAGAATCCAGAATAGAATTCAATTTATAGTTAAAATTATTTGTTTTATGTGACCGGCAGTAACTTGTGCATAACCTGACTTGCCTTTCAGAATCCAGAATTCTTCTCACTCTATTCAGGGCAACCCCCGTCAAGGGAATCACTTGGCTTTACTTTTAATCTATATTTTCTTTCTTAATTTCAATTTACATTACATTTACATTGTTTAATCTTATCATACTCGAGAGAGTGACCCTCTCTATATATTATATTATGTGCTGATGTCACCAAGGAGCTGATGGGAAAGAGCTTTGATAGCATGATGCTGTCAGACGTACTATACAGCAAACGGAGGCCAACTAGAATAACATAGCCCCACAAAAAAAAATTGAATCTACGCCTACATATTCCCATGTATTTTTCGACGCTGAATCCGATCCTAATAATAAAAAAGCCGTACACCCCCAAACTTGTGCGCTGCAGCCAAAAATAACCCCCAAAATAGGGCAAAACCACCATATACATCAGGATAGAGTGAATGGGGTACAAACACATTGTGGAAAATGCAAGTAACATACAATTTCTCTATTCAGCGGTCAACTTCCCAAATACTAAACGAAAACCACCATGATGGGGTAGAAACTACTCCTATATACAAATAAAGTACATAAATGCCAATAAATCTTGGGGAATGTTGAAGTCTTCATAGTGTAAAGTATGGTACATGAATAAGGAGTGACTCCAAGCGCCACTCTCAGTTATGATCTTTCCCAATAATGGAGTGGAAACTACCCTATATCAAAATAAGTCCACAGATGCCCATAAATCGTGAAGTTTTTATAGTTTGAAGTAAAGTGTATGAATCCGGGATGACTCCTACCTGTTCGTCCCACTCATTACCCATAAATACCCTAGGATGGAGTGGAAAACACCGATACGTGCATAAATGCACAGCAAAGAGTACAAAAATGGCAGTAAATTGAAAATATTGTTTTTTTTTTAAGTTTTGGACACAGAATACATTTCTTAATTTCCTTTCTTGAAATACCTCTTTGTCGTATTTTAAAATGATCTTCTTATTGGCTATCTATGGTGTTCTTCTGTTGTGTCCCTTTTTATGGACCAACAGTAGTCTGCCATCATGTGCACGTCCCACCTTTCTTGATAGCGCTTTTCCATCTCCGATATATCCTGGTGAAAGCGCTCCTCTTGTTCTTCACTGTGATCACCTATATTCTTTGGGAGTGTAGTCAAAATTTTTTTGGGAAAAAAGAAAGCTGGAAACTATGAAAAAATCGTTAAAGTGATACTGGAAGATTACAAGAATTTGGGGTGTAATATGTGTAGCCTATATAATAATATATCCAGCGAGTGGATTACAGCTAATTGGGCCGTTTCTCGTAACCTAAGCGCCACACTCTCTTATTCATCCATTCATTTTCATCCAGGTCTCTTCTTTCCATCGCCTTCATCACTCCCTCCATCCATTCTCTCGCAGGTATACCTTTTTTCTTCTTTCTGGAGGATACCACTGCCACACTCGTTCAGGCTATCTATCTGGCTCCATACGTCTTAAATGTCCATACCAGAGCAGTCTTTTCTTCTCTGTCATCTATAATTGTTTCTTCCGTGTTCATTCTTTCTCTTATTTCGGTGTTTCTTATATGTTCTAGCCTAGGCACCCTACAGCTTCTTCTCAATGGGTCCATTTCCACCGCAAGCAGCCTTTCCTTATTTTGTTCCCATCTTCCATCTTGATTTTTTCTCAGAGAATTTAGGTGACCACAGTGAAAAGCAAGGGGAGCACTGCCACCAGGATATAATAATAAGGGACACAACCGAAGAACACCACAGATAGCCAGTGTGAAGATCATTTGAGAACAAGACAAAGAGGTATTTCAAAAAAGAGATATAAGAAAATATGTTCTGTGCCCAAAAGTACAATTTCAATTTATTGGCATTTCTGTACTCTGTACTGTGCATTTATATACGTATAGGTGTTTTCCATTCCATCCTAGAGTATTTTAGGGTAACGAGTGGAACGAACAGGTAGGAGTCATTCCAGATATGTACACTTTACTCCACACTATAAATAATTCAACATTTTCCACGATTTATGGACTTTATTTTGATAGAGGGATTTGAGATAGAGAGTTTCCACCCCATTATGGGAAGTGATTTCAGGTTATCACTGAGAGTGGCGCTTGGAGTCACACCAGATTCATATGTACCATACTAAGAAAACTTCAACATTCCCCACGATTTATTAGCATTTATGTACTTTATTTTTATATAGAATTAGATTGTGCCCCATTATGGGGGTGGTTTTCGTTTGGTATTTGGGAAGTTACCGTTGAATACAGAAATTGTCAGATATTCACGTTTTCCTCAATGTATTTGTATCCATTCATTCTATCCTGATATATAGGTGGTTTTAACCCATTTTGGGGGTTATTTTTGTCTGAAGCTCAAAAATTTAGGAGTGTACGGCTTTGTTTATTAACAGATTCGTATTCAGCGTCAAAAAATACATGTGAATATTGTGTTCAGGGATTAGAACTTTTTTTTTGTGGGGCTGTGTAATCTATGGATCACAAAACACCTGCCAAGACGTTGTGAATAAGAAGGAAAGAGGACATTGGTCGTTCCATATGATTACGAAATTCAGTAGAATAAAATAGTACGATATGTAAATCGCTATTAATTTTTGTAGTACCTTCGTGTTTATAATAAAATCTTAAATAAACTTCAAAAAGATGAATATTTCAGCTCCGAATTTCCTGTTTTTTTTCTTTCAGCTTGGGTTTAACATGATACATATGTTTCCGGTCTCAGTAGCAATAAATCTCAAAATAAGCTTTATTGAATGTCACATTTTATTTAAGGAAACTTAAGTGGCTTTTAAAATTATTTTAATAATTTCCTCAGACTGAAATTTATAAAAATTTTGTTTAAGCAATAGCGAGCATAAGCATTATAATACTTAATAATTTTGAACTTTCTCTGTTGTGAATGAATTGATATCACCTAAGAGAATTATTAAAAATCAGTCACAATAATAGCAACATACGAAATAACTAACATAAAATTGACGAATAAAATAAAAATGTACAAGAGGGACAAATTACTAGATGTACGAAAGAGTCAGAGATCGACGAGGTGTTAAAACTTTAGGGAGCGAAGGTGAAGAATCACGATAACCTTAAAGGGAGAGTACGTCAAGAAGACAAAAGTTTAACATTTATTGCTTCACCTGAATTGAATTATTGAAGGAAATATTAGAAGATTAAAAACTTCGTTTTATACCAAGTATTGTATGAATTAAAATATGATATTAAAGTCTCAGAGAGAACTCCAAAAGCTAATAAGTATTTATTACAAGTCTTAATTTTTAAACTTCAATAAACGTCCGTCGTCTTGTCGGTCAGTGTTTTAGCTGTCAATTATAAATTAGCTCAGGAGATATTTACGAATAAATGTTTACAAGACATCTTGGCAAACATGAAGGACACACTATAGTGTAATCAATCAGGCCTCCATTAGACTATAAAAGTGACAAAGATCTTTCATATATTTACCTTATTTTTTACCATATTACCATATTTTTTATAAAATGTCTTTTGTAAAAGATTTTTGTTAAAGAACATTTTTATAGTCTAATGGGGATCTAAAAGAAATCAGCGGAAATATGATCAGCGAAGAGCTTGAAGCATTAGCAAATGTTCAATGTAAATTTACAGCTATTATGTCATTGTGTTTCTTTAGAAATGACAAAAACGCAAAAATGTAATTATCTCCCCTACCAATGTAATGTAGACGAAACCGGTTTTATTATTTATTTCTTTTTATGTACTTTTGATATATGGTAATAATTTTCATTTTTGGACAAACTACTGATAAGCAAAATGCATCTGCTATTTGAAAATGGTTTTAAGAAGAACGTTACATTTTCTTTAAGTTTATTTATCTGTATGTTGTTTTTTGTATCTCATGAATATTTTAAGTTATAATGTAATAATTTTTGTTCACAAGGAAATTACACTTTAAAGTTTTTTCTTTCTTTTCATGATAACATAATAATATTTACGTATAAGTAATAAGCATAATAAGAACATTATGTAAACGTTTTGTAACCACAGTATATTTAGGCCAGTCATTTAAAACATCGTAGGTCGCAAAATATTGCACTGTTCTGATTTTTTGGGATATTGTTAGGATAGATACCAGTAGTGTAAAACCAAGTTTGCAGCTTTGAAAGACCTGTGCTCACTGCGTGGTGCTCGAAAAACATTGAAATTTTCGGATTATTTTCAGTTTTTGGCTTATACCTTCTCGTCCCGTACACTTTTAAAGTAGACAAAATTTGCTACAATTTGAGTGCAACCACAGCTCCGCTCCGTAGATCCAACAGGTCCCGAGATACACCACTTCAAAAATTGGACTGACGCGATTTTTGTGTCTAAGGTGACTGGCCTAATTGTGGCGCAAGTAACTGATCGGCCAAAGCACGTGAGACGTGCACATATAAACTCAAAAGGGTAGCGGAAACAATTGAGCGCTATACAAAACAATCATAACTTTTACAACAATATAGCAATGTAGATAACTCTTTTACTAAAAATTGCTCCATTATTTTCTACAGATTTTTTTCGTATTATAGAAGTATGTATGCAATAGTTTTTAAAATTCCTCGATGCCGAAATTAACACTGCGCTTTTTGGATACGCCTTGTTTAAACAATATCTGTTAACAAAAATGTCGAGAATAATTGGGCAGTCCCTGAATATAGAAATAAGCTTTCCATTGGTTTGAAAATCATTCATAAATGTCAAAAAATAGGCTTGTAAATGCGGAGGGAACATAAAATTAATCAATTTTTGGTAATACAAAAATTTTCAAAAAAAAATTATCCTTTTTGCAATTGTGGTCAGAATAGCGTCCTCCACATTTAGCTCCTCAAGGTCATTTCAGAAAATGTACGAATTTTTTTACACTCTATGATCGAATTTACACATTCTCGACTAATTGGTAAGAGTTTGGGTGTAAAATAACGTGTCTTACGATCATTTATGACACAACACGTGGAAAATAATATGGCGTTCTAGTCTTCTATGTGGGAAAGCCCCTGTAAAATTTTAGAGTGATCCGAGGTAATTTAGTATATTTCCTTGCATTAGAACTTGCAAAGATACACTATGTTATTTGTCTGTGGTCAGTGTAAAGGCAATGAACTACGCACCTAGAATGGATCCGTCCTTCAAATAAAAGTAAGGCAAATCGAATTTGCCCAACACGCAATCGTGACTGGTATCTGTCTCTTTCTATCTTATTACGAACTTCGAAACAATGGGGTCCGTTGCAGGTAGGTAGCAAATATTAGAGAAATAATTCTCTAATCTTTGTACGTAGTATAAGAGTTCATTGGCACAGTATTTTTATTGTCTTCCCGACTTCCAGTTAGAGCATACCGTTAAATTTTAAATTGCATTCGTATATCGATACCGTTCAATATGCCATTCTGCACTTAGAACGATGCATTGAATGTAATGCATTCGAACGTTTTCTTTGACTTTTTATTACTTTTACGTTTTGTGGTGTGCTGTGCTGTGCTGTGTTCTACAAATATTATTTTAATTTTTGCTATTTTTGTGGTGTAATTAAATCCAAAAAAGTCATTTCTAACCCTGACAGCTTTGCTGTCATTCCCAAATCTGATAAAGGTGGAGGGGAAGTGATGTGGTTGCACCGCGTTACGTCAGATTGGTTAAAGTCATAGGCGGCAAATTTCTACAAAAAAAAATAAGGACTTTTTTTGGTTGTACTTTTATAATATTTTATTTTTTAACTCCATTCGATGGGGATAACCTACTTATAAATTTTCCGCATGTTGTAGTAAATCACTCTGTATACTAGTAAATTTACTCGCACCATCTCTAGAATAGCTGTTTCTGAATTCCACAATATTTATTAATTAGATTATAGGATGTTTTATATGATTATGTAAGTTATATGTTAGTTATCAACTGCACTAAATTTACTGCTTTCTCTAGAGAGCAATTTGTAAGACTGACTTGTATTGATATTCTAATATTAGCTCGCATAAATCAGAAAATATGTATATTTTCAATAGTTAATGTTACAAGTTGTTTCATATTGCATAGTATTATTAAATTTTTCAATAATATAAAACTGAAATTCAAATATTTTAAATTTGCTTTAATATTCAGTTACTCATTTCCCAAACACGCTTTGAATTTAAATATTCATGAACACAACATTATACAAAAGCTTAATTAAAAACAGTCGTATCTGGGAGTGATTAAATCTATTTAGTTATATTTTTACGCTTTTACTATTACTAATTATACCATGTTATAATATACGTTCTGGATTTTATTATACAGGGAGAAACGCAACTTACCCGAAAAATTTTAATCATACATGCACCTTTAAATAAGAAGTCTACTTCTTAAAAAAAAATTAATAAAAGCCCAACACAAAAAAATACAAATTGTTAAATTTACAAATTGATGAAAATGGTAATTTATTGAACTCCTTAGTTGAAGGACTTGTATCTGGACTATTTGTTAGACTGGTTTAAAATAAACACTGCATAAAGCAACTGACAAAAAATATCTAAGTTTACTGTGCTTATCGAACAAGTTGTCACCGTCATCAGATCTCCAATTTAGATTTCATCGTTAGTGGATAACGGTATCTTGTGTGCTAATTGTTAGTAATTAAGTGATAGTATTTTTTGCAATAAAAATGGTACCGTCGTGCGCAAAAAAATGGACAAGTCTTGTAACGTATTTTTGCTAAAACCTAGCTGTGTACATCTAACTTTAATTTTTGTGACATTGTCAGTTATTTGTCAAAATTCATTGCAAGTGTGCAAATAGAGACAGATTTACATTAGAAAAAAATAGTAGTTGTCCTTTTTTTTTTGCTCACGACAGTACATGTGTACAGTAATGAGAAGTGGATGGACATTGTGTTAGCGTACGGAGAAGCAAGGGAAAACTCGTTAGTCATATTTTTGCCTAGCAATTGCCTAGTAGGCACTGCCCTCATCACGAAACATTTACGGCGGTGGTTTTACGTGGACGTGCAACTGGAAATTTATGCCCAAACCATGGACAAGGGGATGGGGTCGGGTTCGCCCACAACGCTTTGTACTCAATTGTACCTTTATCACGTTTAGAAGGTCCAAGCATTATTGCCAACAGACTACCTCCAAAGGACACAATTTTGTGAATGGTTGTTGCAAAAAAATTATCAAAATGCCCGATTTACAGCCGATGTCTTTTTCACAGATGAAGCTATTTTGATGCGTAATGGGATAACCAATCTACATAATACGCACGTCTGTGCCATTGATAATCTTCATGCAGTAGTTCGGAATCACTTTCAGCATCGGTTTTCTTTAAACGCGTGGGCAGGGATTGTCGATGAACGCCTAATTGGTCGTTTATATTGCCAAATCGGATGGATGGTTTGCAATATCTACAATTTCTCCATAATGATCTTCCTAGTCTTCTTGAAGATGTGCTCTTGGAGGTCGGATGTGGTTTTTATATGATGGTGATCCCCCACATTATCGTTTAATAGTCCGAGATTATTTGATCCAAATAAATGGGATACAGTGTGGACCCCACAGTAGGCTAGAACCACCTTTAAATGAAATATGCGTGCACTCTCTCAATTCCTACGGGAAATGGTAGCTTTATCTGTCCCGAAACAATTCCCGTAAAATTTGAAATCATCCCTTGGCCGTTTTCTAGAAAACTCACTTTTAATTTTTTTTTTTTTGAAAACTGATTTTTTGCATTGATAAAAACAAGAATCTACTACATTTTTGAAGTCTTTGAATACCCGGACATATTTCAAACAACCTATCAGTTAAGTATCAGTTATCTTCTTCAATCCGTGATTCTTACGTTTATACAATAGACAAAGACAATATCTATTTTCATCGTGCGTTTTTGCATGATTGCTTTGATTTTAATCATGGTCACAAAAATTTTCACTCTTGGAGTCCTGGATTGTTTGCCTAGTAAATTCTAGAGATTAACTGACTTAGCGACGCCAATATTCTTTGGCAATGATGACGGTCTCAGATATCTAAGGTCGAGCAGGACTACTGCTCTTTTACCCTAGTACATCGCTGTAGACCTGCACCGGCCTCGTGCGGGGTTGGCGAGCTTACTTTACATTAACCTCACTCACAAATGTGAGCGGTGTGGATGATTTCGACCCACCTCCCCGGGTCCTGGCTTGTTGGACCTTGCTGGCTAAGGCCTTCATCTTCTGGCGCTCTTCTGTCTTGATGATCTTTCGTCGCCAGCTTGTCACCCCCGGGTCATCTGTCTGTTCGGAAACTTTGAGGTATTTTTGGCTGGGATTGACTGCCGGTACGCAGAATGTCAATTGACAACCTGCCATCCGGATCATCGGTTAGGTAGGGATGAGCTATGTAGCTCGAGGAAGTGCAGACCTAAGGGTTTTGGTAGCACTTTCGGTCTGCACGGAGCTAGGTGACTACGAGTACTGGAAGGCGTTTCGTCCGGTACCTGCAGGGTAGTGGGTGGGTGGTTGGGTTATCGTCATGTCTCTTCTGTGGGTTGTCTTCATCGGCGGTGGTATGGTTCTCCTATTTGAAGCAGGTTTTTATTTGTGTTTTCCTGCATGATTGACAGTACATTCTATCTGTTATAATTTATGCTATCCTATTACCCTAAGCTCAGGCAGATTTACATAAACGCATTTTAACACTTGAAAGAATGCATTTTAACGTAACTAAATATCAAGACTGTGTGCATATATCCCCGGGTCACCTCCAGCCCATTCCTGTAGACGCATCACGTCTCCGCGCGTGTAACGCTTGCAGAAACAATTTATTGTAATTTATACACATTATGATATATATAATATACACTTTCAAATGAAATGTACACACAAAGCTAATAAAAAGATTTTAATGGTAATGGTAATGGTATGGTTCTCATATTCACCTGTTATCTCACTGAGTTTACTCAGACGGCCAGTAGAGGCACTCGGATTTCCCTAGCAAATCCAGATACGCAAATAGTAATGTTATTCATTGGTTACGGATATATTGGTAGACAAAAATTGCTGTCATTCAAAATAACATTAGAATAGATCTAATGATTTTGTCTAAATTGACTACTTGGAAAGTTTATATAACCCGATTATTATCAAAACGTCTGGAGTTGTCGAGCATGAAGGTTTCTTGTATGTTATTTCCCCAAACTTGCCTTAAGTTTAAATTTGTATTGGAATGTTTAATTTTACTTTCGTGATTGACATATTAACAAGCTTATCAATGCAAAAAATCAGTTTTCAAAAAAAAGAAAAAAAAATTAAAAGTCAATTTTTTAGAAAACGACCAAGGGAATGATTTCAGATTTTACGGGAATTGTTTCAGGACAGATAGAGCTACCATTTCCCGTAGGAATTGAGAGACTGCATGCATATTTCATTTAAAGGTGGTTCTAGCCTACTGTGACCCGTATCTTGGCATCTGCGGTTCCCGGATCTAAATCCTCTTGACTTGTTTTGTGGGTATATTTAAAAAATGAAGTGTACCAAACCTAAGTATACTCCAGTCATTTTAGACAAAAATATGGCTTCTGATCTAACAAAATATATCCTTCATTTTTTTAAATCGATTTAATTTGGTGTTTTAAAGAAAATATTAAAAATCGACAACGGGATTACTATGGCATAAAAAATTATTCAAGGTCAAAGTTCACAAAAAACGGTTTTTCTGCTAATATCGCGCTTTCTGTGGCTCCTAGGCCAATTGAGGTTATTATGAAAATGAAAGATAATGATACTCCGCACAAAAATGATCTCTTCCATTTTTTATGTCCAAAGAACGGTTTAGGCACAAATGTGCTTCGAAGTTTCCGTGCAAGGCATAACATGCTCCATTAATTTGTAACTTTAACAATTTGTACCTTTTTCTGTGTTGAACTTTTATTATTATTTTTTAAGAAGTCGACTTCTTATTTAAAGATGAATGTATAGTTAAAAATTTTCGGGTAAGTTGCGTTACACCCTGTATAAGGTGATTCACGAAGAAAGAAACATACTGCAATGGTGGTTAGAATTCATTTTGGTGAATTAGAAATATCTATTTAAAAATGTCTGAGCCCCTTTTTTATCGAACTATGGGGTGATTTATGAGTTTTGCTAAATAAATAATTCTTAGGGTTATATTTTTTAAACTGCTTGCTAGAATATACTCGTATTGTATGTGTGAAATGCACTGTTAATTTTCAATTTACGTGCATAATCAAATATAGAAAATTCCTAGGTCGGATTAATTAATTTTTACTTTCACATCCAGTGGAAGTATAGTATCGCAAAAAAAAATTGAAAATCTTTATTGCTCAAATAGGCTTAGAATGTCATGAAACGTGGCGATTTTAAGTTTGAACAAAAAAAAATTCTATATGCCTGTCTGTCAGTGTGTTGTCTGTAACTCTTTTTCTGCGCACGATTATTCTGGAACCGTTTAAGATATTGACTTGAAATTTGGTACACGTATGGTATGTATCTTAATTATATTTTGATCTTATTCCGTTGAAGGGTTGGGGGTAAATTGGGGTAAATGGTGGCAAATCAAGCAAGTAAAAGTCCTTAAAATTGGTATTTAGTATATAGGCTGTTCATTATATGAGGGCCCTCGAGAATATCTCGCTTAATATCGGTCATGCAAAAAAATTATTTTTACGAAAATTGTGCCGACTTTTATAAGCTATACAAAATGGTTTAAAGACATTTGAAACCCATGGCCTACTTTAAGAGTTATGACGGAAAATATCGAAAATTCGGAATATGTCTATGCGAAATATCTCCGTTATTTGGCGACAATTTTTTGCAAAAACGAAGTATTTCGACGAGGTTTTATCTATTTTTTTTTCAAAACTGCTGTATTTTGAGATTTACTCTTCAGGATGGTAATTTTTTTTTTGAAACGGGCGGAAAATGGCAGCATAAAATAAAGTATTTTCCTCCATTTTCAAAGATATATTGCATGCCATAATTATTCATTGGAACTAAGCAAGTAATTATAAAAACATTTTTTAAACCAATATATATTTTTTTAACTAGCATTATACTTGCCGTGGAGAAGTATTATTAAATAAAACGATTAAAAAATTCAGTAAGTTCTTCAAATCTTTACTATAATCAAACATTAACACGATTATAAATAATAAAGTAAATTAAAGTAGGCCATAGATTTCAAATGTCCTTAAACCATTTTGTACCTCATAGAAATAGGCACAATTCTCGTATAGAGACAATGTTTTTGCACGACCGATATTAAGTGAGATATTCTCGAGGACCCTGATAAAATGGACAGACTGTACATAAGAAAATCCGAGGGGGCAACCGCTGGCGAACTTTTGTACACCTAATACCCATTCTAAAAAAATACCCTTTATTTCCCCTTTAATTCCTTGTAATTCCCCTAATTCCTCAAATACCTTTATTTCCTCGTAATACCTTAATATTTTCTAGATTATCTCGGGAACGGTGCACTTTTTGATAAAAATACCTATATACAAAATTATTCCTTATAAAATTCTCTATCAAAAATGTCTTTACACTTTTTTCCTAAAATTAATATTACCGTGGGAAATAAGGCGCACACATAAGGGTTGGTTCCGCTCAACACAATAAATTGTAATCTTTACTATAATCTACTTTAAAGTTCAATACTTAACGCTAAAGCAGTAGCTACTAAAGTCCGCCTAAAATTAAAATAAATTCCTCTCACCCCTATAAAGCGAGAATATTGTATACCGGGTCGCTCAGCCGATAGGGACACTGTTGTAACTTTTGAATGGGCGAATGGATTTTTTTCAAATTTGATGTAGTAATATGGGATACAATTTCCAATTATATAATGTAAAGAACCAAAATGGCCTACTTCCGGTTTCGATTTTACCCGAAAGTGGGTTTGAAATACCCGGTTTTTGCATAAAATCCCGCACATTGGCAGCCCTGAACAGTAACAGCGTTCACAGCAAGCTCTAAAATAATGCAGTGACCTTGGGTCGTCTGAGATGTAGTGGGAGAAATTGAAATTTTTTACATTGTGGTGGTGTATAGATAATTATACTTTTTTCGCGTAAAGACAGCTTTGGAAATAGCCATACGGATATTCGGCGAATTATATGACCTGCGCTGATTACATTTGCGCCTCATTTACCAAAGTGCTATTAATTTTAGGAAAAAAGTTTAGAGAAGTTTTTATGGAGAATTTTATAAGGAATAATTCTGCATATAGGTTTTTTTATGGAAAAATGCACCGTTCCAGAAATAATCTAGAAAACCTCAAAATGGGGTTGGAAACGACGTCCTCTAGAGGAAGAAGCACGCAATTTTTGAAACTTTATGAATGTTGTCCCATATATTACAATTTTAACTATTATATTACTGAAGTATTACAAGACATCGTGCAAAGTTTTAATAATGAAAAAGCTAGTCATGGAGAAATTGTAGACGTAGGAGAGCGATTTGTTCTAGCTTTATACAACTCTACCTCCGCAGAAAAAGTCTAGATGTATACAGATTCATGACTTTTAACAAACTTGTTGGTAAAGCGAACAATACTGTAATATTATCAAAACTACCAACAACTTCTGCTGCTGCTCGGCAACACTCATATCGCGTTTTTTACCAAATTCAAACATGGAAAAACGTTGCGCTAGAAGCTACTGATTGGGGATGGAAAAAGTTGGCGGTATATTAACCCAAACTATGATAACAAAAGAACCGGCTCCAGAATCTGTTATAACACTAATTTCTTGTTCATGCAAATTAGGATGCGAAAACAGGTGCAGTTGCAGAAGAGCAGGCTTACGTTGCTCCACAATGTGTTACCATTACCACGGACAAGCATGCATGAATGTCGAATCTATGGAAGACGATGAAGATTAAATTAACGTAGGTAACCTTTTAATAATTAGTGGATTCGGCCTACAGGGGACACCACACGCCAAGTACTTTACCTCTAGGGTGGCGTGGAAACAAGTACAATATACAATATTCTCGCTTCTTTAAAAATCGCGTTATTTTATAGAGGTGAGAGGGTGGAAGTGGTACATTTATTATAATTTTAGGTGAAGTTTAGTAGCTACTGCTTTAGCGTTAAGCATTGAACTTTAAAGTAGATTATAGTAAAGATTACAATTTATTGTGTTGACCGGAACCAACCCTTATGTGTGCGTCTTATTTCCCACGGTACTATTAATTTTAGGAAAAAAAGTGTAGAGACGTTTTTTATAGAGAATTTTATAAGGAATAATTGATCAAAGAGTGCACCGTTCCCGAGATAATCTAGAAAACCTCAAATTGGGGGTGGAAACGGCGTCCTAGGGGATGAAGCACATTATTCAGGGAACTTTTCGGTTTAGTAATTCTTAAGCTATCCTTAACATTTCTACCAATTTTCAAAACTTTATGGATTTTGTCCGATATAAATCGTTATATTACTGAACTAGAAGTCCATAGTATCATCGGTAGTTTAATTAAATTAAATATTTTTTCTTTACTAGATATTTTTAGCGCTAATCTCTGCGCTAATGTTTTTACAACACTGACGTCCTTGATATAAGAATTGGTATGTAATTCTTCAAGATAAACATTCCATTTCAATATTTTTACGCTCTAATTCCCTCCTAATACATCTTATTTCCTCTTAATTCCCTTCTAATACCTCGTAATAATATTTCTTTCCTCCAAATTCCACTGTAATTCCCTTAATACCTAATAATTCCTTCCGAAATACCTTCAATTCCTTCCTAATTCCTCCGATTTGTACACTATTTCCCCTCAGCGGTTGCCCCCTCGAGAAAATCTAAGGTCTCAAAAATTTTTTTGGCGTTAGCCATCCCCATTACCACCCCCACCCATTATTGAAGAGGATACAAAAAATAAAATTGTGTTTTAATGTGTGTACAAAGACCAAAGGCCTCAAAATTTTTTTTTACTGCATCCACCCCCACTACCGATGTGGCATATAGTTTTATGGGATTTAAAATATTATATTATTATAATTCCATAAACAAATTTTTCTCATTGTGAGACTTGGATGGAAAATCTGGATATCGAAGTAGTGATTCCTCGAGCAGCGGTTTTATTTGTAGGGTTCCTATAAAAAAATTCACCCTATATTCGTGTTTTTTTAAATTCTAACACTACATTATGAAACTACATACAATAATGATCGAAAATGAGTATTTTATTTTTGTGCTATACTCTCTTCGCGAATTTTAAATAAACAGACATTTTTTTAATAGCCATTTCCAATTCGTCCAAGTGAACTCTAACCACCATAACAGTATGTCCCTTTCCTCGTGAATCACCTTATATAATTGGTGTTTCTTTAATATGTATTATCATCATTAATGACCGTTAATGTATCACTTTAGAACACCGAGCAACAATTATGATTTGCATACTGGGACTAAATGCGCTTGAAAAGTGAAAACAGTGGTATTCTCAAATAAAAACTCTTTTACTAACCCAGACGCTTCATGAGTCTTTATACTTTATGAACTTTCTGTTAATCTTGTTAATGTAATAAGATTTCTTAGCTTTGTTATTTAAATGCAAATTAATCTGTTTTCAAATTTGCTTCGATGTTTGATGTTGTTCCGTAAAATCCATTTGTAAAGTCGAGAATATTCAGAGATGGAATATGGAAAGTGACATTGGTTGTTTCTTAATAATTTGATAATAAATGCATCAAACAAACATTTATATATTATGCGGGGACTTGCTAATTTATATGAAAACCATTGGAATTGAAAGAGTATCAAAGGTTGAGAGAAAAAGGTTGCATGCAATTTTTCACATAAATTGATAGTCTTTAAATTATAACTACTTGAAAATTGCGATTTTATCTTGAGAAAGCAGTCATTTCAAAGCGATTTTTGTCGAGTAGCTCGAAAAGTATCACATTTATCAAAAAAATGCTAATTTACCTAGATGCTTAAATTTTCTTATCCGTTTATAGCAACTGCTTTAGAAAACAATTCCGTGTGCGATCTTGGAGCCGCCGTTTTGAATTATTTAATTTTGATTTGTAATTAAAAACATAAGTATATTGCTTTTTAAAAATATATCAGCAATACCTTTTTAAATATCAAATTTTTCGATTTAGAGGTGATTTTCAACCCTTGGTGGCGATAGAAAATGTCGGGATCGTAAAGAAACTGAAAGTTATACCTTTTACTACAACCATTATCCATTATAATCATCATTATTATTGTACATTGGATGGATTCTGCGGTTGGCTCCTTGTGAAATATTATTCAATGTTATTAAATATATTACTTCTAACAGCCAGTTTCAAAATCCAACCAACTCCTGTAATTCGTAATATACGTTCTATATCATTGTGTTATTACATTACGTTTAAATATTTCAAACTTGTAAAATACAGTATCGGAAAGCTTTACTTTTGGGATTGCATGGTTTCAACGACTTAACCGACCATCCACAATAAAGGCGTCTACCAGTACCTCAGCAGAGGCAAAGTGACGCCCCTTAATGTACATCATTGCTTGCTTCGCTCTCGCTTGCTCTTATTGCCGTACCAAATCTAACACTTTTCGATACTGTATAGGTATTAAAGAACATGAAAATAATTCATGAACGTTTAATTCAACTAAATAATTATAACGACATGTATATTTACAGTAGCGTGTGATTGTTTTTTTTTTCTAGGTTTATTAGATATTTGGGTAGAAATTGCTGAAAATATCCATGTTTCAAACAGGAAAAATGGCCCATTTGTGCTATTTCTAATGTCTTCGAATTTAAATTTAACAAAAATTTGTATTTGCATTAACTGCAATCTGTACCTTGACTGTTACATTCTTTTAGTTAACCACAAATTGTTGGTTTACCCATCATGTATTGGTTTTCTTAACCATAATATAACCAAGACTTCGACATTAACCAGACATTGTGAAACAGATTTTTAGTAATTTTTATAGTAAACCATTGTAAAACTGGCTGTAAGTCTTTCATCATTTTTACCTATAGCTACTGTCCTATTAATTAAAGTTTGTAATGTACCTAACGTGCACCAAATTGGAACCATGTAAGTCAACAGTTTTCATAAAATATATACATGTTTTTCTCTAAAAATCGGGTAATTTATGAGGTTGTATCTCCTAAGGTAAGTTATATGTGTTATATTTTGATCTGATCTACAGATACTTACTCTCCATGTCCACTTACTTAGGGGATACCATGTGTTTAAAAAGAAATACTTGTATTAATTCCATTGTCATTTATTACAGTTTCAATTTAATGAGGTATTTTATATGCAAATCGTTGCTTTAAAGTATAAAGAAATCAAAGTCAGTTACTCTTTTGACAATTTAGAGCTGTGTTATTATTCATAATAATGTATTCTAAATTGATAATGCCTACGTAAAATATTAAGAACAGGAACCACAATAAGGAGCTTTGGTATTTCTTTGTAGCGTTGTCAGTCGTTTTGATTAATGAATGGTGAAAACAATGAAAAATTGTTGGACTGATATTAAGTGGCATTTGGGAGTTAATTCACAAAGAAAAGTATTGGGTGAACGTATAAATATTTCTATTTAAGACGTTATCATTTATATTAATATGGCGTTATCACTGTAAGAAAATTTTTCAGCTAACGAAGAATGACTTCAATATAAGTAGACTGTAGGCTGTTTAATAACACAGGTCGACATAAAGAAATAGGCTGCGCTTTTTATCAGAACCATCTTATCCTATGTTTTTCGCCATGTTGAAATCGATTGTGATATAAAAAGAAATCTACATCAGTTGTTGTCTACCTTTCATCCCCTAAAATGGGCAAAGAAAAGGTCTTGTTCTAAGGCTTTGATGTAACTTTTCTGAAGTATTTTGACGTGCTGAAGCTAATTTTGAGCAAAAAAATCTATCGTGTCAGTTTCTCTCTGCCACATCTAGGAGTCAAAGGGTGTTCTGGAGGGAAACTGACACGACAGAAATTTCTTTTTGTCCAAAATTTGCTTCAGTGCGTCAAAATACTTCAGAAAAGTTGGATCAGAACCTTAGAACAAGACCTTTTTGTGCCCTTTTAGGGAATAGTTGGGATGGTAGACAAAAACTCATGAGGTAAATTTTTTTTAATATCTGGATCGCTTTCAGCATGTCAAAAAACAGGATAAGGTGTTTGTGATCACAAGCTCAGCCCTTTTTTTATCAGCCTGTGTAATTCATATACGTAATAGATTAAAATAACTATATTACTAATAATATTAGTAATTATTATAACTCTTACAAAGAAAACTTACGACAGATAAGTATAAACATCTTTCTCAATAATTACTTTCATTAAAATTGGACCATAACTGTCATATAAGTGATTGCTAGAGACATGTAAACTCTCACTTTTTATATAAACAGTTTTATTATAATTTTAGAGTAAAGTTTTTACTAAAGGTTTTGTTTAAGCACGCAAAAATATGAAGATGTAAAAGATATCTAAACAGTATAAATAGTACAATGTGACTCTCTGTTTCGAATGGATTTTCCGCAGATTGATAATATGTCAATTTTACTGTAAAATGTTATTAAGGTGTTTTTAATAAGATTATTACGAAACGTTGCCACGATGACTTCGACAAAATTTATATTTCAAATATGTAAAGATGAAACGAATAAAAGTGGCACGCTGCCGACGGCGAATACCTATTGAATACGATAATTTCTGTTGAACTTAAAATCTATTTTTTTTTTTTAACTATTTAACGTCGGCCTATTTCCGCTACCAGGGCCTATCACCGACGCCAGGAGACGAGCTACCTCCAACCTGGAAATTTTGCCGAACCTCTTCCCTTAAGAAGAGTAGGGATCTTTTACTTGCCTAACATTTAATAGACAAGGGACCGCTTGCTTTACATCCCCTCCGAAGGATGGTATATCCACTACGTAATCCTCGTCTGAAATTACGTAACTTCCGCGTATACATTGATATACAAGCCTCTAGAAGGTGGGACGAGAACGCTGTATTTCCCAAGATAGGTGGGTCACCCATCCAAGTACTAACCGCGCTCGACGTTGCTTCAACGGAATATCGACTGATATTCACATTGAGGTCGCCTCTACGCTTGCCCCTAGCTTAAAATCTATGTTTCATACATATATAAAATAGCATGGTAGAATACTTCTAGTGAAACTGAGTAATATCCGTCATACACGGTGATCGTTAGAGCCGTGAAAACTAACATATTTTATATAAACTATGTATTATATTTTAGAGCACAATGTTAGAAAGGTTTTTGATTTAGGATATAAAAATAAAAAGATGTACAAGGTATCTAAACTGCAATCAGTATACAGTGGTTTTTGAGGTTCGAGTGAACTATACGTAGGTTAGATGGTATAACAATTTTGCCTTAAAATGTTTTTAACACGTTCGCTGTCCAGTGACCCATCTATGGGTCATGCCTTATGTTTCCGTAAGTCCTGTGCCTCATAATTGGCTCACGTTTAGGTATTATTTCATATTAGATTCTAAGACGGACTGTCGATGAATAGGCAGGTTATCTACAGGGACTCCCTTATATAACAAGGCTACTATACAAAACATACGTTTGAACCATATTTGGGACATGGACATATATTAAATCATTGGTTACTACATATCTCAAAATGATGTTCTGATTGAGTGTATTACTTATATCTCACTAAACATTAGCGATATTGACATTCCTGTTAAAAATAGAGCTTATAGAAGTCTCTACAAAAAAAGTAATATAAATTTTTCCTTGTCTATTATTATATTCTTCGTAGAATAATATATTGCATTTGATCGACACATTTCTAAAACTCTAAATATCACTCGTAGAGAAAATGTAATTCAAATGTCCGCCGTATATTCATCTATTGGTCAGTCTGTTTGTTTGTCTGTCTCTCTCTGTCCGCCACGTTTTTGTGAGCACGAACGATAATTTAAGAGAAAAAGTCCGATTTTATTGCAGTTTGAATAGTAAGTTGGTGTTAGCTAGAGGAAGAACTCTATTGATTTGGAAAAAAAAAATCGATCAGTAAATTGAAGGTTATGAAACGTTTTATGGAAAAGAAGTACGTAAACACGATGTTTCGACAATTAAGATGGTATTATCGGGAGATGATTAAGACTGCACGTATAGAAATTAAATCTACAGTCTTATCATAGATTGCAACACTTTCAGGTGTATTTCTTTTCTAAAATATTTCGTAACTTTTATATTTACTGATCGAATTTTTTCAAAATCACGAGGGTTCTTTCTCTAGCTAACACTAACTTTTGACCAAATTTCAATAAAATCGGACTTTTCTCTGTTAGGTTATTGTGCCTAGAAGAAACGTAATGGACGGAGAGACAAGTAGGCAGACGAATAGACAGACAGACATACGACGAACATTATGAAATTTATTCAGAATTTTATGACCAACACAATAATATGATTTTTTCTTTCTCTATGAGAGATATTTACGATTTTAGAAATGTGCCGATCAAATGCCATACACTCTTCGCTTTCATACTTGCGAAGAGTATAGTACTAGATACGGAAAAATGTAGGTATTATAACAATTTATGTAGATCATTTTATAAGCTTTATTTTTTGTATGAAGCATAATTTCGATATAGCTAATGGTTAGCGAGATATAAGCAAAAACAGTCAGAGCACTATTTCTTGAAGATGGCGGCTCGAGCACAAATGATGCAGTTGCGGACAATTTAGTAGGTCCACTGGTAGGCCTTAGTAAACATCTCTGCCAAGTTTCAAAACTTTATCAGTTTTTTCCGTCAACCGTCGAAATTTGTTCCTATTTGACTGAGATATCTACAAGTTCTTCATGTTTGAGATGAACCATATGTTCCCGAAATCAAGTTAAAAGTGGACGTTTGGTTTTACCAACATATACTTTATCGAGTTGAGTTATTTGATTGGCTGAGAATTTAATTAGAATTGTGAGGAAAAAGGAATTGTAATCTATCGAATGTTCTGTAAATTCTAAGGTGAGAAAAACGTACAAATTTAACCATTCGGACTCTGATGCAGAAGCCCAGATAGTTTATTGCACACAGAGTGTCCCACTTAAAACTCCTGAAACCATTTCCTCGATAACTGAAACCGATATTTAAATGCCGTAAAAGTTATTCACTAAAATATTTTAGTGACTTCAGTTTTGAGTAAAAACTGTCATTTTATAAGTTGAGGTATAGATGGCGCTGCGATGCAAAGATATTATTTGATCTCAGGAACCTTGAAATAACGTGCATGTGATGGGGCATCACATGGCACGTAACTTTTATGATACGAACAATTTTCAAAAAATCACTGGTTTTCGAGGTATTTGACCTTAAATATAATTTTGTTAAGTATAAAAATCGCCATAACTTTTTCAAAATAAATTTCAGGTGATAAATCCTTTGGGACATTTTTCATAGTAAGACTCATGAATTATAAAGACAAGGATGACGGACGCTAACGGGAATTCCCGATGAAAACCGATCCACAAAATGCGAAGAAAGAAGATGGCGCTAGTAACACTAGCAAAAATGTCATTAACCAATGAGCAGCTCGCGTTCCAGTGTGCTAATGTCATTAGCCAATGAGCAGCTCGCGCTCCAGTGAGCTCGTGAGCGCTGCGCCATCTATAAAGCCTGTTTCTTTCTTCCAGTTTCTCTTGAAAGCACGGCGTGCGTTATCCTTGTCTATAGTATTCATGGTAAGACTGATTTAGATAGTAATGAAACAAATTTATTTCAAAATATAAAACAAATAAAAATTTTTGACATTTCTGTTTATGGTGTATTTTCTAATTTATGTGTTATGTTTATGTTGAATGTTCGACTTAATTTTATACTGTAAACTGTAGACATATGCATTGAAGTTCAAATATCTTGAAAACCGGTAATTTTTCGAAAATTGTTCGTATTATAAAAGTTACTTAGAATGCTATGCCCCATCACATGCACCCATTTTAAGGAATCCTGGAATCGAATAATTTATTTGCATCGCAACGCCATCTATACCTCAATTTGAAAAACTACTATTTTTACTCGAAACTGAAGTCATTTATATATCTAGAGTATGCCTCTTACAGAATTCAAATATCTCTATTGTTTATCGAGAAAATGAATCTGGGAATTTTAAGTGGCACTCCCTGTATATCGGTTAATGTAAATTGTAGATGACCAATTTAGAGTATTGTGTTCATCTGTCACAATGGGCATACAATTCACGTTTCACGCTACGGGATATGGCTGTTGGTTATAACATTATGAAGAAGTCAGTCAATGACGTCGCGTCATAGTATGATATGTCAGCTTGCTCATTATTTAGTCTTGCAAGAATTTTAATTCAATTCGTCGTATAATTATAAAGATATCACTGTGCAATTATGTAATTCCAATATTAATACAATAAACACCCAGCAAAATAATGGTATTGTTATCGACATTAAGGACAATAGACACGAATCACGTGTAAGGCAACAATAACATGTGACAAGCTGAAAGGGCTGCCTCGAAAATGAAACATTTGTTAGATGATATCTTGCGAAAAGTCGATATAAATTGCCTATACAATATAAGACGAAATTTTACACTGTGATGTGTAACTGAATAGGCTTAGGTTGTCTACAATTATTTATTTGTGGTATATTTTCTTATTCTTTCTTGGGTTTTTAGCCAGTTCGGCAAAAACATTTAAAATAATTAAAAAAAAAACTTCCGCGCGACAGAAGTTGGTTTTTAAGTACTTCTGATTACTATAAAATGTCTCACACTTAAAAATACTTAAACAATAACCCAGTCGATGAAGGTATTTACCCACAAAAAATTGCAAACTGAATAATTTTTTATTAATGAGTTCCTAAAAGTGTATAGAATAATATATTGAAAAGTTTACATTTCACTCGGATGCAGAACATAAAAAAAAAGTAAAAAAATAATTTTTTCATCATTTTTTTTTTTAATTTGAAAATAAATCAAGGTCGGAAAAGTGAAAAATACAGATAGATAGATCACGTATTTATGAACAAAAAATGTCGCTAAAGCCACGGTTTTCCCGGAAATAGCCAAGCGTAACGTTATAACTCGAAGCGAGATCCATGCGTGCGCGCGCTTGATACGCACGACTGTGACACCGACGCACTGAATTACATGTCACTAAATCAGAATTTGTTCAATCTATATGAGTGTCGTTCATTTAAAAGATGGAAATTGTAGCTTTCTGATGCTTTTTGTTTTAAACAATATGAGCAAAGGATGGATGGGAAAAATATAATTATAAATATTGTCACTTCAGAATTCAATCGTCGCAATAAAAAATGTGGAAAAAAATAAAACCCTTTAAAAAAAATCTTTCTCCATTGAAAACTGTTAAAAAGTATGTATACTTCATGATTATTATGGTTTATTAAGTTGTAGTACATAACGTGGATTCACAAAAAAGTACATCTCAAATCATTTTAGTTTCCTTGCTTGAAGATTTTTTTGATAAATATATATATTGAAGGCTGTAACTTGCCGAGAACTTGACCCATTGGAAAAAATTAAATATCACTATTTCGGAAAAAATGTATACTTTTCGAATGTTTAAACCCAAATTCGTTTATTTGTATGCATTTTTTCAAAAATATGATTAATCAGAACATGATAAGAAATTGCGATTTTCACGATCTTATCCTTATAACTATGAAAATATCTTTGATTGTTTTGAATATAAATTCTGGAACTTTTCCAATACATTAACAAATGTATAAGGAATCCATTGGATATAGCTGAAATGTGGATAGTGTAACAAATACAGTACGGTAAAGGCACGTAAAAATTCATGCGAGCGATTCAGCGGCTATGAGTGGTGTCTGTGTATGCGTTCATAATTATATATTTTCCCTCCATACTCACTATTTATTCTCCTATTCACTAAGAAAAATGTTAAAAATGTGTAATCAGAAAGAGAAAAAAAGCTTTATTTTACTAGTTAGAACTGCTAACAATTTTTAGAGGTCCAATAGTATGCATTTAACCGTGCGCTTGGCGGCGCAGAGTGACAAAGTTACTTCACTATTTTTTTCCAAGAATACCGTGGCCTTAGCGATAAATTTTATTAGGACATTTTTTTGTTCATAAACAGGTGGTCTATCCACCTGTATTTTTTATTTTTTCATTCCCTGACTTAATTTCAAAATTTTGAAAAAATGGATGAAAAAAATATTTTTTTTCATTTCTTTTTATGTTCTGCATCCGAGCGGAATGTAAACTTTTTAGGATATTGTTCTACACACTTTCACCAACTCATTAAAAAAAAATTATTTAGTTTGCAAATTTTTGTGGGTTTCACTATAAAATGTTCTCTGTCGTCTGGGCTACAAAACAAAATTCTGGAAATAGATTTTCATATAAGTGATAATGAAATTATAAGCTGTTATGTTTCGAAAATAAAATTCGCTGTCCATATGCAAAATTTGAAAACTTTTTTAAGTTTGCTGTTTATGTATTTCTGTACTCACGTGAGACATTGCCTTATCTATATATTTAAAACAAAGGGCGTTTTGCCAGCGGCTTACACTGGGTCGACTTTGATGATTGTTTTTTTTAAAATAAAGCCCTTTATCTACAAATGTGTCATCGCTAATTTTTATTTTCTTGAATTGTTATTTTATACATAAAAACGAAATAATAGTTGAAATAAACAAATGAAACTCAGCGCTCGAACTATAACGTGCTGATGGCCCCTACTACATCAAACTGCGCATGTAGAGGCCGCCGAGTTTACCGAAGAGGTCCGAGTAAATCAGTCAGAGCCAGCGATTTCCAGCGTGTGTGTATCGCATATTGCATATTCAATCGAAAATGAAATCGAATTAATTTTCACTTCTGTTTTATTCATTTCTGAATATTTTTTGGAGATTATCTCTTTTCATCATGGACCGACATGTTATTGCCGTTTTAGGTGACGGCAATTGTTTATTTGTTAATGAAAGTTCATGAATGTTTGTGCTTATATATTACAGATAACAGGCCGTAGTAACAGTTTTATTAACAGAAAAGCACATAAAAACGTATCTAATAAGAAAAATTATTAGATACAGAAAATGAATTTTTGTAGAATTTATAGTGTTGCATTATTATAAGAACGATATATAGATATTTCCAGAAAGTTCCTTGTTATCTGATACATGTGCTTGTTGATATGTAAAACTGTAACACTTGCATAAAAGCCTGGAAAATTGTCTGATCATTCATCTCTCTAGTTCTCTAGTTTCATATTGTATATGAACATTTTGTGCGTAGTATTGTACTGTCTTTGTTAATCCAATTCCATTGAATATACAAAAATACTTTAAGGGACAAAAAAGTTTTAAAATAGGTCAAGTTTTTCATTCAAATATTTATAATTGATCTAAAGTTATTCAAGATAAAAAAAGGTAGTTCGCTTCACCCTTAAAAGAAAGACGCGGATAATAATAATTTCAGAAAATGGTCTTCTATATCTAAAATAATATGTAAATTTTATTCCTTTGTCATTTTGTATAAAGTTATCTTTTTCGACTTGCATTTAAGAGATAATCAGTTTTGTACCATTTTTGAATATTTTGGTTTATTTGTAGATTTGCACGTGTATACATAAATATAAAACGGAAGTATTTAATATTGTGTGGGTACAGTTGCGGTCCATAACCAACATAATATCAATTAAAGTTGCCGCAGTGCCAATTTTTGTTTAAAAGTTGAGCCTGCTCAGTGCTCAACTGAAATACCTTGTAGTGTATGGGTTAAGTTATCAATTTAACGTTACAATATAACAATTTATATATAAATGTTTGCTGTCGCTTACATACTAATTTAAGCCAACATTTTTAACAAGTCAGCAATTCTAAGCAATGTCCAATGATTTTCATTTATATAAAAAATTCAACATGTGCACTATTTGAACGTTTGCCAGTTTATGCTGGTGGTCAATATATTTATTTCATGCTCGTTGGGTTCAGAGAATAATCGTTTGTTTTCTAAAATTAAGTCATTCATAAAATGTGTTCTGCCTGTTTATTTATTTTATCGTAGTAGAATGCCAACAGAAATATTTTAAAAATATTAATTTTGCACAGGACAGATGGAAGCTTATTTTACAGAAATAACGTGTATCTTATAGCAAAACAACAATAAATCTTATATGAAGAAACTTATATAATTATTAAACATAGACAGTGTGGTACGCAAAAATGTATTCAACTTTTTTCGAAATACATAAATATACAAAACCGATGAAAATGGTGTTTCGGTGGAATCGGCTGAAATTTTGCTACTTTGCTTGTTCAAGTCATGCTGATTAAAAGTTCTCATCACATCGAGCCGCTCCGTTTTTGAGATACAGCTTGTCAAAGTTAGGTAATTTGCGTCATTTTAGACATTCAAGAATTTTTTACTCTTAAACTATTAACTCTAGCAAAAAATTGCAAAGGTCGAAATATTTTTGTTCAAATCCAATGAATCTCAAGAATTTCTTTTAGAATTTTTTATCAACTTTTAGGTTAAATAGGTTTTACTTTTAGGTTTAGGTTTGTGTACGTGCGCAAGTGCGATTGTGTGTGTGTGTGTATGTGCCAGGGTTTTCCGGAAATATTGATTGATTGATAACTGATCTGGGGGTATGTAAGACGAGAAATAGAATACATTAAGATAGTTTTTGGAATTTTTGTCTGTTTAAACTAGCATCACTCAGAAACTACTGAACCAATTTGAATAGGGTTTTCACAGATAAATTTATCTAAGCTTGGCGTTACATTTAGTTTTACTTCCACATCCAGTCGAAGTATACTTAGTATCGCAAAAAAAAATTAAATTTTTTTTTCGTTCAAATAGGCTTAAAATGTGATGAAACGTCGAGATTTTCAGTTTGAGCAAAGAAAATTTCTGTCTGTCTGTCGGTCTGTAACTTTTTTTGTGCGCACGTTTACTCTGGAACCGTTTAAGTTATTGACTTGAAATTTGGTACACGTATGTATTTTAACGAGATCTGGAACTAGATTATATTTTGATCTTATTTCGTTGAAGGGGGGATAAATTGGGGTAAATGGGGGTAAATAGGTATATAATTTAGCGAGTATACAAGAACCTACGGCCTCAATATTTTTTAAAATTTCATCCACCCCACCCGCACAACCGATGTAGCATATGGTTTTATAGGTTTTTGGGGTAAACGATTTCAAATGTTATGTTATTAAAGTTCCATAAACAATCAGTATCAAAACTATCAACATTTTTTTCGTTGTGAAAGACTTGGATAAAAAAATTGGGTGTGGAATTTTAAGATTCATAAACACTACAGGTTGCATTGTAATTAGAGTCCATAGTAATATAGTATGTCGCCCCTAAACAACGTTAGTGTCAAGTGCTCTAGTGCCACTACCTTTAAATGTTGTAAATCAAAACAGTTTTTACATTACATATGCGTAAATTGTAGTGCTATATATCATAAAACCTGCGTATCCAGGTTTAAAAGTGAAATCAGATTCATCAAGGGAAATAAAATAAATTGTTGTGATGAGACCTCAAATGTGTCTACACATGAAGAGGAGAAAGAAATTCTGGAAAAAACAATTAGCGAATTATCTGAAGATAGTGAATTGAAAAACAGTCACATAAAAAAATTAAAACATGAACATAAATTATTTCTAGAGGAAGCGATGAAAAGGGAAGATGAGTTGACCGATTTTATAAGGGAACAAGAAAAAACTATTTCTGAACTAAAGGTATATGTGAATGAACTGAAAAAAACCACAGAGCACTTAACAAAAAGACAATTAACATCAATCAGTACACAAACAGATACAAAAAACAACAAAAACATATCTACAAATACTGAACCAACAGAAACTGCTACGAATGTACACAGTGAAAACAAAAATAGGATACAAAGTTATGCCAATACGTCTAAAAAATATGATACAAAAGTTAATAACATATATCACATAGAACCAATAGATAGAACCACGTCAAATACTAATATACATTCCAATACAAGTGTGGCCTCTACACAGCGCAACAGCAGAAACGCAATAGAATTTAAAAAAGTCTCTGAACCGGAAAAGAATAAACAAGCAACCATCACAAGTTCAGCAATGAATTCGTTAGAAAATTCTAATGTTATGGAAAAATCACCTGAGAAGAAAATGGAAAAGAATAAACCAGCAACCATGACAGCAGTAAACCCGTTAGAAAATATTGTTACGGAAAAATCAGCTGAGAAGAAAAAAATACTTATTGTAGGTAATCAATTTGGCAAAAATTGTTCCTTAATATTACATAATCTATTCGATCATTCAGCATATTTTGTAGAAGGTTTAATTAAATCAAATGCAGGTATAATTGAACTAACCTCAAATATACTTGAGTTAACCAAAAAATATAATTTTTATGACTATGTTATATTAATGTCTAATGACTTCTGTATTCCCAATACAACAGTTCTTAAATCATTTATGAGAAATATATTACCAGTAAGCAAGTTTACAAACTTACTAATTCTTACTGAATGTAGATACACTAATGATTTTAGTTATGTCATAAATAATGCAATTACTGCATATAAGACCCTAAACAAAAATGTTTCTGTTGAATATAAAAACCAATTGGAAACTATAGAAACTCTAAAATAAATGCTTGTTATAAAATTAAAAGATTTATAATGTTTAATAATGCAAATATAAACTCAAAAATTAATCCATCTAAAACTGTGAAACACTCAAACATCCTGAATTTATCTGCAAATAATGTAACTTGTAATATGGTTGAATCTAAGATAACAGATGTGACTATAAATAATCTATCCCCAAATAAAAAAACCGCTGCCCAAGGAATCACTACTTCCACATCCGGATTTTCTATCAAAGTCACACAACGAAACAATTTTGTATCTGGAAATAATTGTTTATGGAACTTTAATAATATAATATTTGGAATCCTCTACCCCAGAAACCCATAAAACGATACCCCATATCGGTAGTGCGGTGGGGGTGGTGACAGGAGGTGGGAGTGGGGGGTGGATAAATTAAAAAAAATATTTTGAGGTTTCTGGTTCTTGTACACACACTAAATCACATTTTTTTTTCATCCCCTTTAATAATGGGGTGGGGGTGGTAATGGGGGTGGCTAATGCCAAAAATTTTTTTGAGACCTTACCTTCTCTTGTCTATACTAGATATCAATTTTATGAACTCTTACCCGCTTGATTTACCTATTTACTCCAAGTTTACCCCAATTTACCCCCCAACCCTTCGACGGAACAAGATGAAAATATAATCTAGTTCTAGATCTCGTTAAAGTACATATGTGTACCAAATTTCAAGTCAATATCTCAAACGGTTCCAGAGTAAACGTGCGCACAAAAAAAGTTACAGACCGACAGACAGACCGACAGACCGACAGACAGAAATTTTTTTTTCGCTCAAACTTGAAATCTCGACGTTTCATGACATTCTAAGCCTATTTGAACAATGAAAATTTTTCAAAATTTCTTTGTCGTTACTATACTTCCACTGGATGTGGAAGTAATTTAAATCAAGGTGCATTAAATAATTCAGCTATAAATACAAGGCCAAACATTATTAGTAAAAGAGATCAACATTTTTTATATCCCCGACTATCACAAATAGATTTATCAACGTAAAAAACAACAATAATTTAAGGGTTTGTAATGTAAATGTGCAAAGTTTACTAAATAAAATTGAAGATGTTGAAATTTTTTGTCGTCTCGAAAGCATTGATATTGTTTGCATGACAGAACACTGGCTCACAGAAAATAACATAAAAAATATAAATTTGCCCGGTTATAAATTAGTCTCTTATTTTTGCAGGGAAAGTTGTAGGCATGGTGGATCATTAATCTATTACAATAATCAGGAAAAAAATATTCAAGAAGTAAAAGCTATTAAAAAAATGTCAGTGGAGTGTCATGTCGAAATATGTAGTATGTCATATTCCAACCTAGCAGTAATTTGTACTTATCGTCCTCCTACCGGTGACTATACTATTTTCTTTAATACTATAACTAGTGCATTGAGCGTAGCTGTAAAAAAATATAAATTTGTTATTCTCTGTGGTGACCTAAACATCGACTATAATAAGGACTCAAATAATAAAAAAATTTTAATTGACATATTTCATTCGTTCGAAATGAAAATTATATCAAACGGCCCCACAAGATTGTACACAAACAGTAATGGTCAAACCAGCTCTAGCTCGATTGACTATATATCAACTAACTTACCAAACAGTATGTATGAATGCAAAACTGTAAATCCTCTAATAGCGGATCATTTTGCTCAAATAATTAAAGTTACACGTGATTTATACGCAGACCCTGTAAAGACTAAAAATAGTAATTATTGTTTTAGAAATACATCTAGTGATAATATTCGTAAGTACAACTCGTAAGTATGATAGACTGGTCATTTATCTATATTGATGATGTAAATTTAGCCTTTGATAAATTACTAAGCGAAATAACTTGGTGTATTGAATCTAGTTGTCCTTATGTAAGTAGAAATTTAAATCTAAATAAAATGAAAAATAATACTTGGTTTACTAAAGAACTAGAGAAAGAATGAAATGAACTAGAAAAGATGTATTGGTTAACACAAAATTTCAAATGTGACAGAAGTAGAGTAATTTATCAAAATAAAAGAAAAGAATATAAAAGAAATATTAGAAAATCGAAGTTAGCTTATTTTACAAAAAAAATCGAAGAATCCGAAAACAAAGCGAAAGAAACTTGGAAAATAGTAAACAACACATTAGGAAGAGGGAAAGAAAACACAAATATAATAACTAATGTCATTCATGAAAATAAACTTGTTACTAAACCTGAAGAAATTACAAATACTTTTGCAGAATACTTTAGCAATGTAGCAAAATCAAGCGTACAACAACATTTTGGAGAAAATATTTCTTTACCAAATACAATAACAAACATACAAAGTAATTCTTCACTCTTCGTTTCTTATATAAACGCATCGGATATAAAAAGAGAAATTAATAAAATGAAAAATGAAAAATCTACCGGGGTAGATGAAATTAGTGTCAAACTATTAAAATCAATTAGCGATATTATTTGTGAACCTCTCGCTTGCTTAATAAATAATTCATTGAGTTGTGGAGTATTTCCAGATATTTTCAAATTAGCATGTGTTATACCATTATTTAAAAAAGAAGATCCTCATAAAATAGAAAACTATCGACAAATTTCATTACTTAGTACCTTATCAAAGCTTTTTGAAAAACTAGTATATAATATAATCGTAAATTATTTAAATAAACTGAATATTATAACACCTTGCCAACATGGTTTCAGACAACATATGTCAACAGAAACAGCTTCATATCACTTGTTAAACTGCATTTACAAAGAACTTGATGAAGGTAAATATGTCATGCTTTCAATGTTCGATCTGTCCCGAGCCTTCGACACTGTGGATATGGAATTTTTAGCTAATAAGTTATATTCTATAGGAATAAGGGGGAATATATTAATGTGGATACGGTCGTATATGGAAAATAGAAAAATGATAGTAAAAAGTAATAATGTAGTGTAACGTGTTTCCACCCTTAGGAAACTACCCCTTGCAAAATCCGTGGGTTCCAAAAATTATAACAAGAGATTGTCCACTAACACACTTTATTAAATATTTACTGGATACTTCACAATACTATTGTTAATTTAAATACACTTTACTGACTAAAATCACAATGTTTATCACTTTGTTTCTTTTTGAACTCTTAACCTCACTTTCTATACTTTCTGAACTTTCTGAACTACTCGCCGAGAATGCGATCGGTCTTTTGTACCTAAAAATGACAGATCTCGATTGTTCTGTGATGACGCCACCATTCTCTCGATAATTCCAGATGTCACTTTGGAATCTTCTGGTAGGTTCTTTTTCGAGTAGGTGCAAATACACTACATTCATTCAGACATTCGATCTGTTGAAGTTTGCCTACTTTTTAGTAACATAACCTTAAATTTTAAGGGGTGCAACATATTACACTGCCCCCTCCTTAAGCCTGAACGTCCCGGTCAGGCAATTCAGCCTCTTTCACATACTTCGCCAGTCTATCCAAGTGTACGATCTTCATCTTGGACTTTTTGTTTCGTTGAATACGATAGACGACATCATTAATTCGGGTAATAACAGTATAAGGTCCTTCCCAAGGAGGTTGAAGTTTCGGTGACTTCCCTTTCTTCCGCTGTGGGTTGTACAGCCAAACCAGATCTCCTGCCTTGAACCCTTCTGAACTACCCTTACGGTCGTATCGAGCCTTCATTCGGTCACTGGCTAATCTCGTACAGCAGAAATTTTGTCGGGGTCTGTTTGTATTCCATCCGAAGACACCACGTGACCAAGAAATTTGACTTCTTTCTGGAATAGCAGGCACTTCTTCGGGTTCAACTTCAGATGGGCATTCCTGACTCGCCCAAATACTTCTTGAAGATTTTTCAAATGTTCTGTAAAGTCCTGTCCCATAACAAGCACGTCGTCAAGGTAAACCAGGCACGTCCTCCAGGTTAGCCCTCGCAGTACGAACTCCATCAATCTTTCAAAGGTAGCTGGCGCATTGCAAAGTCCAAAAGGCATGACGGTAAATTGATAAAGACCACTGCCTGCTGAAAACGCTGTCTTTTCCTTATCATCCGGATGAAGCCCCACTTGCCAGTATCCACTCCTAAGGTCTAACGTAGAAAACCATCGTGAGCCTGCCAACGTGCTTAATGTGTCATCAATTCGTGGTAATGGGTAACTGTCTTTCTTCGTGACATCGTTTAATTTTCGATAATCGACACAAAATCTTAATGTTCCGTCCTTCTTGGCAACCAAAACTACTGGCGATGACCAGGGACTCGTTGACTCCTCAATGACTCCATCTTGCAGCATCTTGTTTATCATTGCCGAGGCATCCTCTTGTTTCGCTAATGGAAGCCTCCTAGGTGGTTGTCGAATAGCTGGTGAGTCGCCAGTATTTATCCGATGCTGGACTATGTCTGTTTTTGTAAGAGCCTCTGTATTCTTGGCAAATACTGAACTTTCCTTTTCTAGGAACTTGATTGCCTCCCTTCGCTCATCCTCAGATAAATGCTCCAACTGGGTACTCAGCAAGGTCAAAACTTCCTGGTCTATTTTCGTAGACGAACTTCCCTCTGTTTGTTCCTCGCACCTCGCTACCCATGTGACCGGTTCATAGGAGCCAATCGGTTTGCCTTCCTTAATTGTCACCGAGTGGGAATTTAAATTAACAACTCTAATTGGGATTTTGTCTTGAGTCCGGGTTAAAGTTCTCGCCACAATAATATTGGATAGGGACTTAATCGATTCGTCATCTTCAACTAGGCCAACACGGTACCCTCCAGGATTTCCTTCTACGGCAGCATCGATCATTTGTTCTGAATGAGCAGGAATCTTGATCGTCTGTGTTGTTAACAAACTCGCTTTATGGAATTGGTCGTCTGCGGTTGCCAGAATAAATTCCTCATTTCCAATTTTTAAGACTCGCTCCCCTACGTCAACAATAAATCCCTGCTCTCCCATGATGTCCAGACCCAAAATGAAATCATCTATAATGTCAGCCACAATGACCTTGTAATTGAACCTCAACCGTCCAACCTGCAGTTCCAAGTTGATTTCTCCATGGACCGCAGCCCTGTCCCCCGTGGCTGTCCGAATGATTACTCCATTTTGCTTCTTGTCAATCTGCAAGCCTGATATAAACCCTGGCCGCACTATTGATGACGTAGCACCGGTGCCAATAGTAAACACGCATTTTCTTCCATTCACATATCCTTGCAACAACAGACTGCTTGGAATTCTTTGGAGCTGGGAAATCTTTATTTCTCTGGGGGCACCGCATTCCCTAGCCAGCACAGCCCCCTTGGTGCTGGCTATCTTTAGTTTTCCTGCTTCTCTTCAACATTCACAGCATTTACTCGACTCTCCGAGTTCTGCTGTCGACAGTCTCGTTTCATATGTCCCATCTTGCCGCAGTTGAAACATTTAATACCTCCGCTCGGCTTTCCTTTATTTTGTTGTTTTTCCTGATGTCCGAGGCCATCCAATTTATCGCATAATTTGGTGAATATTTTCTGCATCTCAGTCAGCAAGAGGTTCTGGTTCATTTCTGGTTGCGATTCTTCAAGAGTCACAGCTCGCACTCTCCTTGGAGAGCCTGTAAGCGGCTTCTACTTCGAGTGCACGCACCAAAGCTTCGCTACTACTTTGGTGTCTCGTCAGCCTCAGAACTCGCCTGACCTCTTCGTCCCTTATACCATCTAAAAAGGCCCCCACGGCTAATTGTTCCTGGAATTCTTTAGGTGCACTCGGATACGCCAGGTGTGCCAGTCTCTCTATCGCAGCTTCAAATTCTTGTAAACTTTCCCCAGCTTTTTGCATCCGGGATTTCAGCTGAGTCTGGTATAATTGGGCAAGGTGTTGATCGCCATACCTCAAGTCTAATGCAGCTTCCAAGACTTTAAAGTCCCTTTGTTTCTCCACCGGGATAGTCTGAAGTAATTCTGAGGCCTGGCCCCTTAACGCCAGAACTAATGCCATGGCCTTTTCCTCGTTATCCCAGTTGTTCGCACACGCTGCTGCCTCAAACTGCCTCTTGTACGTTGTCCATGAGCTTTGGCCGTCAACGGAGGGAGGTTTTAACCGGTGACCTGATGATACCACCTGCTGGCTTCCTCTATCTCTCAACTGTCGTTTAAGTCGCTCCACTTCTCCTTCGAACTCACTCATCTTTCCTTTGATCTGACTGACTTCGGTCTCAACTACACCTACTTTTTCTTGTACCTTGTTTATCTCTTCTTTTACTTCACTCTTTAATCCTTCGTTGGCAGAAATGATAGCGTCCTGCTGTATTTTCATTTGTTCATTCAGAATTTTCCTTAATTCTTCTTGGCGTCTTTCTTGTTCCTCTTTCTCCTCTTGACGTCGTCTTTCTTGTTCCTCTTTCTCCTCTTGACGTCGTCTTTCTTGCTCTTCTTTCTCCTCTTGCTGTCGTATCTTCAGGTCCTCCATCATTTTCTTCAATTCGTCTTTTTCTTCTTGACGTCTTCTTTCTTGTTCTTCTTTTTCTTTCTGACGTCTTCTTTCTTCATCCTGACGTCGTTTTTCTTGCTCTTCCTTTTCTTCCTGGCGTCTTCTTTCTTCATCCTGACGTTTTTTCTCCTGTTCTTCTTTGTCTTCCTGCCGTTGCTGCGCCATCATTTTTTGGAATTGTTCGAATAAGTCCTGTATTTGTTTATCGGATGCCATACTTCTTGTTGTTACGGGCATACGATGAAATTAAAATAAAATAAATTTAACTGTCACGTCAATATCGGTAATGGAACTTTCTAGACAAATCTCGAAATAGCACGAAAAAGTCTTATCCAGAGTCTTTTGTCACTATCCAGTTCAGAGAATTTAATAATCTCCACTAATGTCCAAATAGAAAAGTTCTAGAAATTTTCACGCACTAAATGAGTCTTTTTCAGTGTCTCTATCACTTCTCAGTTCAAAGGATTTAATTATCACACTAATGTCCTAATAAAATGTTCTACAATGTCTCAAAAATGCACTTAAACACTATTTTCCTGTTCGAAAACAACCCTCGAACAATGTCCAGTAAATTAGTCCTGTGTTAGCACTAACCCTCGAGAATCCTTCTCGAACACTCCAGCCCAACTTCAGAGCTCCTCTTGTCATAAAATTCCGCTTCTGACACCAATTGTAACGTGTTTCCACCCTTAGGAAACTACCCCTTGCAAAATCCGTGGGTTCCAAAAATTATAACAAGAGATTGTCCACTAACACACTTTATTAAATATTTACTGGATACTTCACAATACTATTGTTAATTTAAATACACTTTACTGACTAAAATCACAATGTTTATCACTTTGTTTCTTTTTGAACTCTTAACCTCACTTTCTATACTTTCTGAACTTTCTGAACTACTCGCCGAGAATGCGATCGGTCTTTTATACCTAAAAATGACAGATCTCGATTGTTCTGTGATGACGCCACCATTCTCTCGATAATTCCAGATGTCACTTTGGAATCTTCTGGTAGGTTCTTTTTCGAGTAGGTGCAAATACACTACATTCATTCAGACATTCGATCTGTTGAAGTTTGCCTACTTTTTAGTAACATAACCTTAAATTTTAAGGGGTGCAACATATTACAGTAGTTTCTTCCATAAAAAAATGTAGATTTAGGCGTGCCACAGGGTTCAGTGTTGGGACCCCTTCTTTTTATGATATATATATAAATGATCTTTCACAACATATGTCCACTGGTCAAATTACAATGTTCGCGGATGTTACCTCGATATTAGTTTCAGCGTCGACACCAGAAGAACTTGCTTCAAAGGTAAATCGCGCGTGTGATGAATTGATCGCATGGACACAACGTAATAAATTAATTCTAAATGAAAGCAAGACAGTGTATTTAAATTTTTATCTTCAAAAACCTCTTCCTCAGAACTTTGAGACAGAAAACAAAATGACGCGGTCTGCGACTGCAAAATTTCTGGGTACACATCTAGACTGTCGATTAAGGTGGGATAACCATGTTGACTTTGTTTGTGGCAAACTAAATTCGGCCTTTTATGCGATATTACAAATGAAATCCACCATCCACAACAAAGGATTGCTAAGTATATATTACTCTCTGGCTTATAGTCATATGGCTAACAATATTGTATCCTGGGGAGTTGGTAGTGGCATAAGCAGAGTACTGATATCCCAGAAAAGATTGATTAGGCTAATTTTTAATCTACAACCTACAACCAGTTGTAAAGATTATTTCAAAAAAGAAAATATATTAACGGTACCTTCTGTATTTATGTGGAAATGTGTGCTTTACAGTACAAGACATGGTAGCAACTTAATGATACCTACTCATAAGACAAGTGCTTATAAAAAATCCCCTGCCTACAACTTCATAAAAATATTTGATACGCTGCCTCAAAAGTTAAAAGATATAAAAAGTTTCTCCAGTTTCAAGAAGCAAACAAAATCATATTTCCTGGATAAGGCATTTTATTCTGTACAAGAGTTTCTATCTACATAAATATGTATTATAAATATAATTTATTACTCTATAAATACCTTATAATCTATCTGTACTAATATCTATTGTTTTTATTTTTATGCGTATCTGTTTGTATATAAATGATGTTGTGTGTGTCTGTTTTTAATCTATACGTGTTAATGTTTTTGGATATATTTTAATATTTTTTAATGTTGCTTGACTTACCATATGTACAAGAATGTATTTAAATAATGGGACAATAAATATCTATCTATCTATCTATCTATTAACAAACGAACATCAGCGAGCCTGCCTTCTGAGATTAATTTGGCAGGTTGTTAAATTGGCACCAATATTTCAAAGACAGATGTATCTAGCTTCTACCAAGCAACATGTACGGTGTTTATAGATTATTTTCTTGATTCTATAATAAGTGGGTTACCTCGAATAGTATGGATGTGCAGTAGGTTTTTTCGAGTATTTTGGACGCACAGTAGGTTACCTCAAGTAGTATGGATGCGCAGTAGGTTACCACGAGTAGTATGGATGCGTAATAGGTTTCCTCGAGTAAAATGGATGCGCAGTGGGTTACTTCAGGTAGAATGAATGCGCAGTGGGTTTCCCCCAAGTCTGGTTTCCCCCCAAGTCTGGCAGCGGTTTTTAATTCATCGAAATCGGTCTACTCCAAACCAAGTTATATGAAAATCGGTTTAGTAGAACCGGAAATACAGTTTGATCTCTACAATAAGCGTATTTGCACGGCATAAATTTTCATGGTTAAACTTCTGTAATATTCCAGAAAATTCGAGAGTTATTCTGGAACATTTCAGACAAATCGAGAGTCCAGAATGTTTTGGAATATTCCAGAGCTGTAGAGCAGAAAATAAATTATACTCTCTGGTCAACTGTATCGAGATCCGTAGTAGGGATGTACAATAATAATAATAATAATAATAATAATAAATTGCCTTTATTTCAGTATTATACATTAATACAATACCTACGGCGAAGTCTAGCCGAAGCTACTCTACTTAACCCTAAGCAATATACATGTCCCTGGTGACTCTGCCTCAAACGTCGTTTACAAAGAAGTTTTTTTAGTTCATTTCAAAATTCCACTCGAATGTAGTCGCGGGCACAGCTAGTAAAATATAAACACCTACTGAAACATGTCCAAATGATAGAGAAACAGAAATTTATAAAATATGATAAACTTAATGTTATTTAATTTTAAACATGCATTTACTCATGCAGTTAGTCTGTTCTCTGTAGTGATGGAATATATCGTGATTTTTCAATCACATCGCGAATCTTTATTGCGATTTTTTTATATCATTGATTTTAAAGCGTGATGTGATCACGACCTTGAATTAAAATGAACGGATATTTATTTACAGATGAAGTAAGATTTAGGCTCGAGGCACAAAATCACTCAGTCTACCATTTAATACATATGATAGAAAACAAAAATAAACTCAGAGTCCAAGCCGTGTTTACGTAATATTTCAAGTGTAGTCGTTACCAGTGATTTTTAAATATTAGTGATTATATCACAATTCGTGAGAAATATCCTATCACTAGTTCTCTCTTAGTCAGTCAGTGCATTGAACAACGTCGAGACGTATATGTAACGGCAACACGTTTCCTCAAAATAATCATAAAGGGAATGCGAGTGGCTTTAGTGATAGTTACAGGCAACTCAATATTCGATCTTCGACAATACGTTTTTCAATTATCCCGAATTTCTTACCATATCAAATATTATAGACTTTTTGAACGGCAAAGACGTAGACTTTTCTATACACCAGACGTAAATGCTTAACTTTGTGAAAGTTTAGATATCTCAAGTATGCGCCAATTACATTTGTCTACTTTCAGTTGACTTTCACACAACGTAAATGGTTCATCAACGAAAGATATCGAAGTTAAACTGCAAAACATTTAGGGCTAATTGTATAAAAGCAGTTTAAACTAAGGGAGTTAAATTAAAATTAATATTTTATACGTTGTATATTGGAAATTTAATTTGAGTTTGGATAATTATACTTTTGGTTTAGGAATTTGAGTGAAATTTGTTTGTCATCATGGCAAGTATTACTGAATTTCTAAATATATTTGAATCATGGGCTAACTCTGTTCATCACACAACTATATTTAAAAAAACTTAATTCTGTATTATATATTGCTTGAACATTGAAAAAAATATAACTTTTTCTGTTTCTGTACTGCTCAGAATTTTCTCCCCCTGGTGATTGAAATTAATGTGAGTGCAGTCCAGTGCCCGATGCAATGAGGGAATCTAAAGTATACATGAATATATAAGACTGAGTCGGCAATTGTTTTTGATTCTTATTTCTATGCAAAAAAAATGATGAAAAAGTTTAAGTCGCTCCGCACCGGACTCCAAGAAAATTATGCATGATTTCTATCGAGAAATTTCGATATATAATACATAATATAAACAAAGTTTATTTGTTAATTGAATTTGGCAACTACAACAGAGAAATTAGATTAAACTAGGTGTTACATTTAAACTATGTTTACACAATTGGGCTTTAGAATAGATATTAGTAATATACTTTTATTATTGTAGATAATTGGCAGTGACAAAATATTATGTGTTTTAGTTTTTTATTATATCCCCAATACCTCCAGATCTCTTCGAGTGAGTGTTTATTTTATATTAACTTTGGATACAGAATTTGCTAAAAAAATTACAAGACAAGATATATTTTGTCATGCATGTATGAACATTTTTGCGCGTTGACCACTAGGCCCATCCTGCTTTTGATGTGATAATTACTTAAATTCCGAACTCTGATTATAAATTATTAGCCGATATATCAGGATTGGTGTAAATGAAGACAATAGAAGCTATTTTGTTCATCCTTCGTAGCACTCCCGTAAAAACTGTATTCGAGATTTCACCAGTTGGTGCATGTACAAAAACCAAATCACATTGTTTTACAAGTCTTTCAAAAAATTACAGAAGGTCATCAAAAATTGGCTAACCACTCAACACTAAGAAATGTGAACTTTTAATTTTTTCTGATGACCCTTTGTCTAATGGAGGTATTAGTGGAGCTATAAAGTGGAAACACTAAACATTAAAAATGTTTTGCAGTCGTTTAAAAGATTTAAAGTCTCATTTATTTTATTTTCTTTTAAAAAATTCTTTGGCAATTCTACGCTTAACCTACTTATTACGCTGTTGAAGATCCCATGAAGATCTTATTGATTATGACTATTGTCTCAAAAGAAAAATGGAAAATATTTGTAATTGTACTTTCAAGGAAAATTCATGGCCTCAATCTACATTACCTGTAGTTTTGGGTGTTTGGAGTTTCACAATTACTACTCTCGATTCTTCCCTTTTATATCTCAGTGTCCTGACAAAGCCTTTGATGAAGCTCTGGCTAATTAGTCTACCCTAAGTTGCATGGATCCAATTACCAGCATTTATCAGAGAGATTGGGATAAGCAAGTATGTTTACGTACATTCAGCAACCTGCTGACTGAAAATCAAGACTTCAAAGGAAAAACACGTTTACTCTCAGTTCCACAAAAAGAATCTGGCGCCTGGCCCTGAATACTTTACCATCGCCTTCAATAGCTCTTTTAGAAGAGTCATCTTTTCGTATCGCCGTTGCCTTACGAACTGGTCTACCCCTTTACGAACCTCACAACTGCACTTGCGAAGAAGCCGTAAGCATTTTTGGTCATCATGGCCTATCATGCCGCAAAAGTACAGGGAGGTGGTCTCGTCATGGAATTATCAACGACATCATTAAGAGAGCTTTGGCTTCGGCAGAAATTTCTTCAATGCTTGAACCAGTAGGGTGTTGCAGAAGCGACGGAAAAAGGGCGGATGGAATGTCCCTTGTACCATGGGAAGGGGGATAGGCCCTTCTATGGAACGCTACGTGTCATGATACACTGGTCTTATATTAGATACAAATCCCAAAAACCTGGAGAAGCTTCCTGCATTGGAGAAGATAATAAGAGATGTAAATATAAAGAACTAGAATCGTGTTTCTTTTTTTTTGCCATTTCCTGCTGAAACCTTGGGTCCATGGGGCGATGAGGATAAAAAATTCATCAATTGCGTGGATAAGAAAATTCGCAGCATTTCGTATGAAAAGAAGAACACTTGTTACCTGATACAGAGAATCAGTTTGACAATTCCATCCTGCCGCCTTCTGCCGACTTGGGAGAAATTTTTTATATTTTGAATTAATTCATTTATATCTTTTTGTATCTTTCTTTGGTATTATTCAGTATTTTATTTGTATATGTTTAATATGCCACCTGTTTTCATTTTTCCGGTTATTTTTGGGCATTTAATAAGTACATTTTCAATTGGAACTGGATAATTTAGTTAATATTATAACAAAAATAAATAAACACAATAACTATAATTTCACTCAAATGTAACCAGGTGCGTGCTGGGACGATTTTGGCCCCGGAAAAATACTTTAGCAAGGGCTCAGGCAGAAATCTGAATGGGATTTTTTTTCCCGAAAATAAAAATTGATGAGTATGGGGGAGAAAATCTTAAAGACTTGAAAAAACTCCTACCCTACAAAATAAAAATTATTCAACAGGGAAGGCCCTCATGAAGGGCCTCTATCGAGGGCCCACCGGGACACTCCCGGTATCCCGGTGGGCCAGCACGCGCCTGAATGTAACTTAGACTTTCGTACAGTTTCTATAATGTAGAGTTAAATAACGCTTTAAAACCCCATCATGTATTCACCACAAGTAAGCAAGTAACTTTTAAAATAAACGATAATGATGAAGACCTACATTAAAATGATATATCTATGCAATTTGGGCGAGGTATTTTTAATCCGTTTAGCTGGCAAAACTAAGCAATTAGGATATTAAAACTAAAGCGGATCTCTTAAGTGGATAATATTCCCTGCTGGTATTATGGAGGCTTGTGCAAAGTGGCTTCAATAACTTCTCATTTGCAACGTAACTCTAAGAGGAGAAACATTCTTAATATTTCGAAGGCCTTTCGGTGCTTCAGTTACCGAAAAAACTAACTGTATAAATTAAAATATCGCGTGAAATCATTAACGTAATTGCCTGTTTTTGACATGATATTTGAAACAGAAGAGCTTTCGAGTAGCACTTTAATATCTCTCAAATAAAATTATCGCGTAAAATAATTTTATTTAAATTCGTACTTTTACGCAAAGTCTGTGTTGTGTAATTGGTGTGCAGTGATTTTGATGTGCAACTAAGTAAGGAAACAACAGTAATAATAATAATAAGGTGTAAATTATGATAAATCCCATGGACTAAAATTGTCAACATGCATGATAATACGAATTTATTAGAAAACTAATCATTTAAAGTAGAGTAAACATTGTATTCTTCTGTCGAGCATTTGCACATTCTGTACAATACTCTTTGCAGTTTTTTTTGTAAAAAGCGCCAAAAGTGTAACCGCTAGACCAACATTCATTACTCTATCAAATCTAATTTTTCATAATATAATCTGATCTATATGAAAATCAGATTTTACGACGGTTGGATCTTGTATTATTATGAAACGGATTCGTTTTACAAGGCGCCATTTAATTGTCTTTCAAGGTAGAAGCTTGGAAATTATTTTGTAGATATTGATCATTGGGGCTCATATTTTTCATGAAAAAGCAATTGAATACAACTTCCGGTCTTTCCGGAAGTTAGTTTGAGTCAAGAATTTTAAATATAACCGTGTATATTTTTTTATATAGTTGGATAGAGATTATAATTCCCTTTTCAACAATTTATCACATGTTGCCATTTTTTTTTCAAAATGGCGGCGTAAGAGTCATTTTTTTCTAAATGTAATATGGTGGCGGCCTGGCGTTATTAATAAAACTGATACCAAACAACTTGTTAACAAACAGAAAGTGTTTCTTATTGGCCTTTAATTAAATTTGACAAACTTTTAATTTGTTACAAATTGGGATACATTTTAGATATTGTTTAAAATGTTAATATTTTTCATAAAATTTCTTGAAAATTTTGAATGGGAACTACTACCTATTACATACTAATATTAAAGTGTGTCTTATAATCTTCAAAGAAATTTATAATGCAATGCACTTTGGTATTTGGTTTTAGTTTTTAAAAATTTTTTTATTTCCAACAATAATATTGGCTTAATGAACTAATTACCTAACATTAAATTGATAGAAAAAAGTTACTCAATTAAATGTTCTATGCGTTGGCCGCCTTGGTCTCGACACAATCTGATTCTCCTAATATTTTCTCGGAGCAGGTTTTGTAAATGTTTTCGTGAGATGCCTTCAATACCCCTTCTAATCATGTTTTCCAAGATTTCTAATGCAGGTGGAGGAGTTATATACACTGTTTCTATTATTGAAAAATTAAGCGGGGTCAAGTCAGGTGATCTTTCTGGTCGACGGATTGGTCCATTGGTTCCCAACCAGTTTTCACCAAATCGTCCATTCAAATAATTTGCAACAATTCTTGAATTATGGGCTGGTGCACCATCTTGTTGGAAAATTAGATTTTCGTTTTCCTGCATGTTATTTATATAACAGCCCATGCGAAAGTTGCAAAAACCCCAAAAGTGCAAGGGTAGCGACAAAATATGTCTACCCCCCGTTTTCCAGAACGGCCAACACGATGGTCATACTCTCGAACTACCCCTAAACGCAAACTGTTAGGCATGCGAGGACTTGTTGGATCGGCTTTTTTTGAGGAAATTCAATATGTCCTGTAAAATTTCGCAACCAGACATCCTAACGACTCCCGGGGGTTGAAGCCACCCCCTCCCTCAATACCGGAATATGCAAAAAACATCCAAACGTGCCGAGAATATTTTTTACACGTTTTCAAGGGCGGGGGATACGACGCTGATATTATTTAGTTTCCCACCCCCAACCAACTACCTTTAAATGCATAAAACCACACCTTTTCTTCCATTTTTCGTTGTTAGGCATGCGAGGACTTGTTGGATCGGTTTTTTTTTGAGGAAATTCAATATGTCCTGTAAAATTTTGCAACCAAACATAGTAACGACCCCCCGGGGGTTGAAACCACCCACTCCGTCAATACCGGAACATGCAAAAAATATCCAAACGTGCCGAAAATTATTTCTTACACGTTTTTAAGGGCGGGGAACACGATGCTGATATCATTTAGCCTTCCACTACTAATCACCCTATTTAGGTTAGGGATGGGAAGCTAAATAATATCAGCATCGTGTTCCCCGTCCTTGAAAACGTGTAGAAAACAATTTTCGGCACGTTTGGATGGTTTCTTTTGCATGTTCCAGGAAGGGGGTGGTTTCAACCCCCGGGGGTCGTTAAGATGTCTTATTGCGAAATTTTACAGGACATATCGAGGTTCTTTAAAAAAAAACCGATCCAACAAGTCCTCGCATGTCTAACAACGAAAAATGTAAGAAGAGGGGTGGTTTTTTGCGTTTAGGGGTAGTTCGAGAGGGGTAGGGACCGCGCGAATATCACCATCGTGTTGGCCATCCTCGAAAACGGGTGAGTAGATATATTTTGTCGCTACCCTTGCACTTTTGGGGTTTTAGACTTTTTTTGCAAGTTACGTATGGACTATAAGGTTTAAGAAATTCCAAATACATTTCTCTATTTAATGGTCGATAGAAAAATATTGGATCAATGCAATGATATTAAATCCTACAATGCTAACCAAACGTTTACTCCAAAACATTCCTGAAAAGCACCTTCTTTTACCAATCTCTGACTTTCCAGAGCCCAATAATGAGTATTGTTTCTATTAAACGTTTCTAGATTGGTGAACCTGGATTCATCCACAAAAATAATATTATGATGGAATACTAGATTTATGTTTAAATTTATCTAAAACCCAGATGCAGTAATTAAGTCGTCTTTGGAAGTCATTTTCATGTAGGCTAGTGGCGCAGCCAGAAAGTTCATCGGGGGGGGGGGGGGGGGGGCAATAGAACCGACCTCCTTAGAGGATGAGGAAAATTTTTCAGAAAATGGTTGAACATGGATGTGTGTAGATTCCTTTATTAGATAATATTGACATTAATTACAAAATATTTATTTCAAGGGATAATTTAGATACTGCTTTGTACTGCTTATTTATTTTTTGGCTCATGGAGGACGGCTTGGGGGGGGGGGGCGCGCCCCATGGCTCCCCCCCTGGCTGCGCCCATGATGTAGGTGATGATGGTACTTAAATGATTTAAATCTGTATTTTTTTAAAATTTTCCTGGAACTTTCATGGGAGGGAATGACAACACAAAGTTACTAACGTTGAAAATACAAGAAACTTTGACATTTTTTATGATATGATAAAACTAGCTTCTAGCTTCCTATGCATTTCTTTCCAACGCCTTCTTATGTTAGGTATTTTACAGCCCCGTATTAACCACTGGAATACATAATCCCTAGTTTTTTATTTCCTCTTTTTTTTTTAAACTAAGGACAGAGAAACATGAAATTTAAAAATAGCCAAATTTACTTAGCAATAAAAATTATTAGCTAATTTAGTGGGACACAATATCTCATGCATACCGTTTTTTTAGTTATTTTATAATGAAAAATGTGCCTCTCTAGGATTTTTCATTTTTTTTTTCTAAAACCAAAAACCAAAGTGCATTGTATTATACATTTTTCTGTAGGTTATAAGGCCCACTTTAATGCTAGCACTCAATATGTAGTGGTTTCCATTCAAAATTTTCGAGAAAATTTATGAAAAATATTGACATTTTAAACAATATCTAAAATGTATCTCATTTTGTGACAAATTAAATGCTTGGCAAATTTAATTAAAAATCAGTAAGAAACCACATGTTGTTTGTCATCTTATCAAGTTTTTTTTTTTTTTTTTTAATTTAGTATTGGTAATGGCTAGGGAATGCACTCACTCCATTAGCTCAGTTTCTTATCAAGTTGTTTGGCATCAGTTTTATTAATAACGCCAAGCGGACACCATCTTACATTTAGAAAAAATGGCTCCTATGCCGCCATTTTGAAAAAAAATGGCAACATGTGACATGTCGTTGAAAAAGGAATTCTAGTCTCTATTCAACTATATAAAAAAATATATATTTAAAATTTTTGTCTTTTCTATTGTCTTTTTATGGAAAATATGAGTCCCAATGAGCAATACAAGCAAACCAAATTTTAATCTTCTACCTTAAAATACAATTAAATGGCGCCTTGTAGAATGAATCCGTTGTCACCCGGTATAGTAAAATACAGTTGAACCTCCTTAAGTCGAATCTCCAAGATTAAATGTGCTTTTAAAAAACTACTTGCCGTAGTTACTTGATAATTCTATACATTTTCAACAAAAGGATGCTTAAACCCGAGGGTCTAGACAATAATGTTTTGTATATTTAATGTTTGGTTCAAAGGAATTAATCACACATTCAAGCCACGTTTTGTTGATTATACTGTTAGCAAGTTTCTAGCCCTACCTTGACTGCCTTATTATTTACGCGATACTTAAATAAATACACTTTAAATTTGATGTTTCGATTTCTTCATAATAACACATCTAACAAGTATAAAAATATTTTACTTATTTATTTTTTATCTATGTAGTATTCTACTTACGGATAAACCTCGGATTAAAGAACTTATACCTAGATATATAACGTGTATTAGTTTGTTTGTTGCTGAGATAGTCACAGTCTAAGGCACTTCAGTTGCAAACATTCCATAAGTTTCTGATTCGCTAGTCGTTCTATTCGCGGCAGTTTCGGACACGATCAGTTCAGTTAGATTATTATAATCTCAGTTTGACGTGTCCGCCATTGATGGTAATAAATGTTTTTCGTGTTTTCCGATCAAAAATGGTGAAGAAGTCATATTTACACAGTTTAGTGACAATATATTTAGTGCAAAATGATAAAGTGCTGTGCCGTTTGCAGAAAGCAGTTTAGAAAAATAGAAAATCGATCTTTTCAAGTAAGTAGATAAACTTCATAGTCGTAACATGATGAGGTTCAGTTTACAGTTGTAATAAGGTGAATAGCAATTAAATTTTAATATCCTTTCAATACATATTTCCTTTAATATCCTTCAGAAAGCAGCAATTATTACTTTAAATATGTCACTCCCACCCAGACAATCTTGACATTGAATTTAAGGCTTGTCTAATTTGTGGTGTGTTTATTAAATATGCCATTCAATAGTGCATAAACATAATACATTATATTGACCAACATTCAGATAAAAAATGTTAACAATTTAGTCATGTAAATATGTATAATATTTACCCTTTTATTATACGTATACCTTTGAGAAAGAATAGAGAAATGAAGAGCTAAGTGGATAAAGGTGTTATGTGACATTTTTGAAAATTTTGAGATTTCTACACAGACAACTATTTTAACTTAAAATCTATCATTTCAATAAGTTTTTAGGGTAATAAACCTTTCCTAAATGCGTTTTAATGTTTGATAAAGGTGTTATGTACATATAGTTTTTATATAATTTAATGGATAAAGGTGTCATGATCACATACCACCTTTATCCATTACTGTGCGATATTACATTGTTTTAATCCAAAACACTTTGCTTTTAAAGTTATGTTATATTGACATTAATGTGACAAGTTGTGTTAAGTGTTTCTTACTATTATAGTGAAAATGGCCAGTCGTAGTAAACTAATATTACAAATGGCAATGAATAAACGATTTCATGAATCATGTAAGATGTTTCTAAATTGGCTGATATTTGGAAATAGTGCCTACCTATAGTGTTTTAATCCATATATTCATTTCGTTCAATTTCGAAATGGTATGAGATGGTACAAGAGTCGAGATGGTACTTGAGTATCTAATTGCTGTAAACACATTTATACCTTTTGGCAATTCAGCAGAAATCAGTCACATAGTGGCAATTTCTTCCCAGGCGAGTTTTAATAATGTTTTAAAAACAAAACATTATCAATATAAAATGCAATAATAAAATACGAATTTACCAAAGTATTCTAGCAAATTAGTCTGTAAATCAGAAATACTGGAAAGTGACGCTTTGCGGTAGTTGATTTTTGTACAAATTTTTATGCTGACAAGTAGAAGAGGGCTGGGACCGTAGAAATTTTTATGACAAGAGCAAAACTGATATCTGGTATGGCTTCTGCCCACCCAAGAGCATAAAATTGTTTAAGGAAAATTTGGCGAATTCCGAGATTCTTGCGGAAAAAATAATAAGTATGATAATTACGCCAATCAAGTCAAAGGTCATTTGGGTTTGTAAGAATTACAGGGTTCGCTATGCTTACATCTATTGAAAAATCCCTGCCTACCCAATAAAAATGCTGAAATTACGTCCATGGTATTCAAAATTGTTTAATTGAGATCATGAAATGACTCACATTTTTTCCCAAATGTGATGCTGGAAATAATACTAAAGAATACGGAGAAAATTACAAACTAGCTTTCGAACAACAAAAGTGTGACGGAGCAAAAGTTACAGTAGATAGAACGATTTGCTTTCTTACTTTAGATCTTCAGCAAACCATGCCGCTGCCAAAATTAAGTACATCGAAAGCATTTTACCTTCATCAAATGTGGTTTTACAACCTTGGCATACATACATTGAGGAATACTGAAAAAAAAAACCGTTCTTTTTCACATGGACTGAAGATATGGCCAGCCGTGAAAGCCTAGAAATTGCTAGTTGCTTACATACCTTTTCACAAATTTACAATGAATATTTCCAAGAAAAGATCGATCACATTATAATATGGCCCAACTCCTGTGGTGGACAAAATAAAAACTTCAATATCATTACACTTTACCAGTTGTTGATTTTAAAGAGAGAATTTAAAGTTATCGACCATAAATTTTCGGAGGTGGGACATTCATATTTAGATTCAGACAGAGACTTTGGCAGAGTCGAGAAAATTTTAAGGAAACATCAAAACATCTACGTCCCAGACCAGTATCGAGAAATTTTAAGAACTCCCAAAGACGCCGTTGTCATAGATATGAAGAATCATTTCAAGGATATTGATGGAATTGCCTCAAAACTCAATTTGTACAACAGGAAGAAAAACTTGAACAATGAAAAGGTTTATTTTCGCGACGGTATAAAATGGCACCTATGGGTGCTACTATTACGAAATGATTCCATTTTACAAAGTCGATATTTTAAAGAAAAGGAATATGCATAAGATAAATTCCGATGGTATTGCTGTAACGGTGTTTAATGAAAACAAGGGAAGCCTAAATGTAGGAAAACTGGCCAATCTTAAAGAACAATTACCATTCATAAATGAATGGTAAGGCCGTATTATCACAACATACTTGGAAATGACCAAACTGTGGCTCAAAACCGTAGAACTGTCCGACTACCTAAAAATTGTACAATGTTTTAATAAAAATAAAATATGTTTAATTTCTTAACACTTTTATTCACTAATTCCTTATTCATTTCAGAGAAACTTATGAACGGATAAAGGTGTTATGTACATTAATTTTTTAAAATTTTCGAAAATAATGACAACTGACAACTTTAGTTATTTGTCTCTGAAAAGTATATCAAATGTCAATATCATCGCAAAAGCAAGCTATATAATCGTTATAACAAAAAAGTTCTCGCCTAAAAACTTTCGAGTTAAATTACTCAATAACGTGTTTTTGTGACATAACACCTTTATCCACTTAGCTCTTCAAATGTAATTTTTATGAATGTTGAGACATTTTACAGATTTGCAACAATAAGATATATCTTAAGGTTTCGGTTAATTAAATTTGAAATGTATAAAGCATTATCTTACTGTAATATTGCATACCTACATCACATTGTATAAAGAGCCGGTAATGCAGGAATTGCAGTAATTCATTTTAATGAAAATATTTACCCTTCTACACATATCCGCCACTGTTGTTTATGGAATGTTATGTTTATTTATCCTTTTTAATGGACATATAATGTGACTATGTTAGGAGCAAACAAGGTATCTAATGAAGATATAGCTGTTATGTATCTAGCAATAAGTTCTTTGATCGGAGGTATAAACAGTATTTATTTTATTATTTACTATCAACAAGCACTGATGTTATCATCGTTTTATAAACGAAATAGATACATATTGATCTAAATTGTTTGACTGTAGGCCAAAGAGACCTTTCATAGCAAGTCTAGAAACAATACCTTGATTCTTTAAAGGGACCTGAATGGTTTCAATCAATACACGTATTCCAACAGCGTCACGTTTCTAGCAATGAGCACAATTTCTATAGGCACTCGCGAATATAGCGGTCTTCAAATAGCTTGGGCTTTCGCGGATGTCCAATTATATCTCACGTTCATACACCGATCCATTGATATTGGTTTGATCGTACGAAAGCAGTCGAGAAATGACACATTCGGGAACGCCCAACTGCTGCTTTTATTCGCACATGTGACTGCACGATATTTTTTCTGTTTTTGCATGAACAAAACGTTTCGAGTTCAATAATTGAAATTGCTGAAGGCAATGACCTTGGTCGCATTTTAATTAAATCCTCTGTAGCGCGTGTTTTGTGTTAAAGCAGTACTTGCGTAAAGTAGTGAATACACTGAAAAATCTCCAGAAATAAATTCTTTGCTGCGACTTTTTTAACTAGAATAGCCATAATTTTATTTAATTTAGAAATTATGTCCACTATCTGGGGCGAGCGTAGAGGCGACTTCAATGTGAATATCAGTCGATATTCCGTTGAAGCAACGTCGAGCGCGGTTAGTACTTGGATGGGCTCCCATCTTGGGAAATACAGCGTTCTCGTCTCAGCTTCTAGCGGCTTGTATATCAGTGTATACGTGGAAGTTACGTAATTTCAGACGAGGATTACGTAGTGGATATACCGTCCTTCGGAGGGGATGTAAAGCAGGCGGTCCCTTGTCTATTAAATGTTAGGCAAGTAAAAGATCCCTACTCTTCTTAAGGGAAGAGGTTCGGCAAAATTTCCAGGTTGGGAGTAGCTCGTCTCCTGGCGTCGGTGATAGGCCCTGGTAGCGGAAATAGGCCGACGTTAAATAGTTAAAAAAAAATGTCCACTATCTCAGAAAAGACCACTTTACATAGTGTGTATATTAGCCCTTAAAAAGTACTTTTCAGTCTTTATTAGTTTATTTACTAGAGTACTGGATCATTTAGCATTATAAAGAATACCATGCAAAGAAAAGTTTAACTGTGATAAATAAAAATTTTCCTACAATACAAAGTTCTGTGCTGGTTACATCATCTTAACACCATTTGGGCAAAATCGGTCAACTTTTATTAAGGCGGAACGTCACGAATTGTTTCTCTGTTGCAATTTGTTTCCATTCTATGCTGATTGTCTTTAGCTAAATTTTACAATAAATTCATTTCAAAATTCTTGTAAGCCTTGACAAACATTTGCCACAGACAACATTTAGAGTACCTGTCAAAAATATTAGGTAAAGTACTTTTTCAAGTTAAAAATGTTTTGTTCTAACGAAGAGTACGTTGATGTTAGTTGTGTTACGGGTTTTGTGACGAGAACTCCGGGGCTGCCACTAGAGAATATCGTCAACGTTTTTCTAATCGAAGAATTCCCAACAAGTCAACATTTTCTTCTGTTTATAACCATGCAAAATAACATGGGAAAGTACAAGGGTATATATTTTCGCCCACTAATTTCATAAAAATAAAAAGTCCTCCTTAAATTCATTAAACGTTATTTATTTATAGTTGAACATATTTATGTTTTTATACGTTTTACATTTAAAAAACAACAGTAAGTCGTAATAATAGCATTTCAAAGTAAGTACGTTTGCAGTTTATTTGTAATTTTTGACGTTGTTTCCGAACGTTTAATGTTGTAATGTTAGATGCGCTCGATGAACCAAGAAAATCTGTACCTTATTTCATTGTTGAGTATTTAAGCTTTTAAATAATGGTCAATTTATATTGGTTCATCGAGAGCTTCAATGTATAAAAAACAAAATCGTTTCAGCGGAAGTCGTAATGGTGTCGATGTTGCGCGCGAATTTAAACGTATCAGCGCTCAAAACCACATATTGTCATGACTTGTATTGAATAAAATGATTTTTATCCTCAACTGTCGTATAATCATTGCATTCTACATTTAACAATTGACAAATAATGATAGTCATTATGCCAACCTAACGTTTAATGAACCTAATCTCATTCTAACGCACCTTTGATTAGTGAGGAGCTGGAAATTTGGATATAGAAAGGGCGAATCAATTTTTTCCAAGAGAGAGTCCATGTTTTCGTGCATATTTTCGTGTGTGACGTTTAAAACGCCAAAATTTTACTGTAAACTAATTTTATTTTTTTTACTTTTACATGATTAAAACAGTTAAAATATACGATAGTCGTGGATAAAGTAGCCGCGTATAATGGCTATTACACGTTCGGATGATTTACGACATTCACCTTCGGCTCGTGACGTAAACGTCACCCTCGCGAGTAATAACCACATTATACGCTAGCTGAATAATCTATTAATCCAAAGAACTGTTCTTTACTACTTGTCAAGACATATACTACTCGGAAAATATAAAGACATATGACGTGGTCGATGGGCAAAAAAGGCCCTTATCTATCCTTGTCAAAGATGTTTTAACTCCTAGATCGCTCAACTCTATCTAAATTTGGTATAAAACATATCCTACTTTTTCAAGCAAAGAACCGCCCATTATCTCTCCCACTTTGCTTCCACTCCGGGCCCAACTCCAAATACCCGTGTTGTCTATGCGCATGCCTCGCATCTAGTTGGTGTCCTGTCGCAAACCTTCGCGACGTTGTCAAAAATCACAGACAAAAGCCGCTCAAAGCGGGGAATTTTGAAGTGGTCAAACGCAATAACGTTGAGCGATCGGAAAATGTAGATAAAATGGTGACAGTCCGGTAACACGGCTGGTTGCTCCGGTCAGTTGTTAGTGCCGGTTGAGATTTAATTGCGTTTGCGCTTTAAGAGCATAAAATCTAGTTGACAAACTCGAACTGACCCGACAATAGCAATGGTAAAGTCCGACAATTCCAGCATTGCTGTCTCGCTTTTTGAGGCGTGTTAATATTGCTCTCTCCGTTGAGATGTTTGCAGCTTTGTCATATACGAATTCCTTATGGATTAAACCATCTAGTAATTAAAGTTCTTTGATCCTTGTCCTTTTCTTCAGCTGCATTGTGGCGTGAACGGCATGTTAGACAATAGGTAAATAAAGAAATTGAAATTCTAGGAATAGTGCGACAAAATACTTCTACTAGTGCGCGAAGAGTAAGTGCAGCTCATGTAAGAGTTTGGAAAACTTTAAAAAACGAAGATTTGCATTTGCATTTTACCAGATTTGGTGAAGCCAATCAAAAAGTATGGCTGATCGAAATTTTGACAAAAAATAGAAAACACGCTGTATATCACAAACGAAGGGCACTAAAGGCCATTTGGAAGTCGTTTCAGGGTAATGTACTCTTCACTAGCGTATGGCCAGTCACTCACGAAACACCCTGTATATAATATAATTTGCCTAAATGTGTGTTATGTCTCTGTGTATGTCTGTGTGTGTAGGTAGCTTCTCGCGATAAGTGCTTGGTTAACATACGGAGAAGGTGAGAGAAAAGATAGGAAAAATTATGATAGGACTTGTTAGAAAAAATATCTTGTAGAAAAACGAAAATAATTTCGTGAGGTTTTGTGTATCATTCTTAAGTAAGTTTTTATCTTTAATAAACTATTTCTTGCTTTTTCAAAGCAGTTCTTATTTCTGTCTATAAGAGTTCATATTAATTGTTGTATATTTTGCTTACTTTCACTTCTAAATTGATATTGTGAATACATTCTTGGACCCCCAAATCTCCAATCAATGGAAATCTCTTTACTTTAAAGTATTCAAACGTAAGTAAGTCAAACTATTTTCTGCAGGCTCTCGATTCCTCATCTTCATTTTAGGAGATCTACACACACTTTTATATGATTTGTATTTTCACCCTATCGCCCTCGGAGTCTGCTGGAGCAAAAACTATGGGTTTTCATGGGTTACGTCCATTACAACTTCTTATCAAAAGTTGCAAAAAATTTCAAACCAAACTTAAATCTCATTTATTTTGTGCGTGGTTCTTTGTGCACTTTTTATTGTATGTGATAGCACTAGTGCTTAGAATTTTATCGGTAAAATTTTTTCGAAGGCGTTGTCATCAGGTAATGTAAAAAGTTTAAATGGACAGTTTATTATCTGATTATGTAATCTTTGATAATAAATTGCCAATTTATATGACATATTACTTTTTGGCAACTTGAGAAAAAAATTATATATAAAATTTAAAAGCATGAGTGGTATTTGGGGAGAATACTTCACGAATAAATGAATTAGATAAAACATCTTTAAAATTAAGTTTTGCCATTAATTGCCTCTTGTCGGTTTTTTAGCGTTTACTGACCTCCATTTTCAATTTCATAATTTAGGTCACATAAAAATGTATTTCCAAAGCGACTCGTCTAATAAAAAAACAAAGTAGGTATAATATTTAACAAACGCAGCTGCAGAAACTTAAAAGTCCCAAGAATTCACCATATTTTAAATGTAATGACAAACAAGAAAAACAAAACACATAGAACCATAGGTATTGTTATGCATAGGCTGGTCAAAACTATTGAGAAATCTTCTTGTGTCTTCTTGTCAGTGCATTTTTTAACTAATGAAGTGGGCGACATTTGTGTTTGAAAAATTAGTCGCCCAGTGATTGGAATTTTTATGTACTAGGCGACAATGATTTTGGTCAATTTATTGCATTATATTTTTCTTCGAAACAGAAATCGGTACTGATACGGCCTTTCGCGAAATCAAACACCAAACCGATAACAAAAATAAAATAAAATAGTGAAAGTTTACCTACAATAAGTAAGGTCTGAATTTTAAAGGATCGTAAAATTTTACCCTATATAGTACAGGAAGATACCTAAAAGACTGGCGGTACATGACCAGTCAGGTGCAACGTTTTTAAAATGCATGCCAATCATATATATGAATGAAATTACCATGAATATGCCAGAAACGCAAATTTTAGGCAGTCGTCGTGTGCAGAAGGGTGTGCAAATCGATTTTTTTTGTTTTTTTTTTAGTGTTTTTTTTTTATTTTAAAATGGATGCCAATAGTGCCAAACGAAAAGCCTTGAAAAAAAATCCAAAATCAAAATCATCCAAAATCAAGAACACCAAAAAATTTTACGATTTAATGTGCACATTAACAGTTGTTTTGCGCGCGGAAACTGCATGCCAATGAATTTCCGCTGGATTCTTTTTCACGGCTTTTCGGTTGGTACTATTGGCGTCCATTTAAAAAAAAACACAAAAAAAAACAAAAAAAATCGATTTGCACACCCTTCTGCACGCGATGACTGCCTAAAATTTGCGTTTCTGGCATATTCATGGTAATTTCGTTCATATATATGATTGGCATGCATTTTAAAAACGTTGCACCTGACTGGTCATGTACCGCCAGTCTATAAGTTCCAAGAATGAGCAATAGAAAGCGAGTGACGTGACATGCACATTTTTTGCAATATTATAATTGAAAATTTCCTTTTATTAGATAAAAAACCGCTGCCCAAGGAATCACTACTTCCACATCCAAATTTTTTATCTAAGTCACTCACAACCAAAAAATTTCGTATGTGGAAATAATTGTTTATGGAACTTGAATAATATAATATTTGAAATCCTCTACCCCAAAAACCCATAAAACGATACCCCACATCGGTAGCGGGGTGGGGGTGGTGATAGAGGTTGGTAGTGGGGGTGGATGAAGTAAAAAAACATTTTGAGGTTTCTGGTTCTTGTACACACCTTAAATCACAATTTTCTTCTCATCCCCCCATGGGGGTGGCTAATGCCAAAATTTTTTTTGAGACCTTAGCTTCTCTTGTATATACTAAATACCAATTTTATGGACTCTTACCTGCTTGAATTACCTATTTTCCCCAAATTTACCCCCCAACCCTTCGACGGAACAAGATGAAAATATAATCTAGTTAAAGTACATATGTGTACCAAATTTCAAGTCAATATCTCAACGATTCCAGAGTAAATGTGCTCACAAAAAAAGTTACAGACAGACCGACAGACAGACAGACCGACAGACAGACCGACAGACCGACAGACCGACAGACCGACAGACAGAAATTTTTTTTTGCTCAAACTTAAAATCTCGACGTTTCGTGACATTCTAAGCCTATTTGAAAAATAAAAATTTTTAAAAATTTTTTTGTCGTTACTATACTTCCACTGGATGTGGAAGTAATTAGATACCAACATATCGTTCACAGTAAAATCAGGTCAGGTTCAAAATATTTTGGACTTTGTCGCCCAGTGATTTTGGCTTAAAAAATGCACTGCTTCTTGTGCCCGAAGAGTTCTTGTACCTGCTTCGACTAATCACCTTATACGTAAACACATATAGAGAGAGAGCAATACTATTTACCAATCTCCCACCTTTACGTTCTAAAGTTGCCGATGTCAGAAGTAGAAAATTAACATTGTTTTAGTACCACCATCTAGTAACGTCACATTAGAACCACACTCCAAACTACGTACTCAGTGAGTTATTCAAGAATTATTATAGTAGTGTTCATTGATGTATATTTACCTATTTAGTCCTTATTTTCACTTTAAGAAGTTTAAAAATTATGTTAAGATTTGCTCGATTAAACAGAGAGAACTTTGAATACAACGAATTATAATTGTTCTGATTTTCCGAATTAATATCGTGATTACTTTGTGATGTATTAACGTATCTAAGAACATTTTCAGTTTATTTGTTTCTTGAACAAGTGTGTTTATCTTAGTACCCATGTAATAATTGATTTGCCTGCTTGGTAGGCATTTCTACTTAACTTTAGTTGCCGCAGTAATGATTATTTTGTAATTACGTTATTATTAGCCATCGAAAGCTGTGTGTAACTTATTCTTATGTATTCCAGATAGTCTTGGCTTTGGAATTAAGAGAATACCATAACTTACAAGTTATGTTAAAATAAGGAATAAGCTAGATAAAACAATACATGACGTGTCAAAATATTACCGAGATAAATCTGTCAATGCGTCGATAGAGAAAATTAATGCGATATATTTTTCGCGTTAGTTTACCATTAATAATGACATTTGATTGCTGAAAAACGAGTTACCATTGGGTACCACGTTAATGAGTGAAATAATCGAATTTTTCCACTACTTTACGAAAGTACTGCATATGTTTTATGAAATCACTATAATATTTTCGGTCTATCGAACCAATTAAACAGTAATAATATTTTGATTTAATTTATAATTGACACAAGCCCATAACAGTAAATATTATTACAAATCACATTATTTAAACAGATTATATCGGGATTGCACTACTAGTAAACACTACTGCCGGTTTATTTGTTATTTCACGTTGCCAAAGCTAGTTTAAAATTCTGATATCTTGATTGCTTTACGTCTACAATACTCGTTAGGATCATGGAAATTATCTTGAATTGTTCTATACAACGTAACAGCATGTGTTATCCCTAGAGTCGGAATGTATCCCACCACAGATATGGATATATATGTTGGCATTACAATGCTTATTTGCTTAATCTGCCAATGCTATTTACAGTATTCACACGTAGTTTTGCCCACAGAGACAGTCAACAGTTGTACATTTGATACATTTATGTTTTACCGATTTTGTTTCGAAGGTATTTTTTTTTTGCATATATCGTTTGCTTGAATGCAAAATAAAATAAACAATGTATGCACTATTTTTTAAAGTTATGTAAGAAGAGTAAATATATATGATAAAAATCTACTGTCTATTTCCACATCCAGATTTTCTATCCGAGTATCTTACAAGTAAAAAAATGTTGATACTATATTTGCACTCCACTATGTGGAAATAATTATTCATAGAACTTTAAAAATAAATCAAAATAAGTCAAAAAACAATAAAATATATTAAAGACGTACAAATATACATCTAATGGTGTCTGATATCATTTAATAAAATTGCCGGAAGCATAACTTCCTTCTAAAGTGATGCCAAATCGATGTAAATCTGCGTAGTGAGTTGAGATGTTTATATCATAGACTTAAGGTTCAAATTGGTACAATTGTAATCAGTGACACGTGAATGATCTATGTGTGCAGCACCAGACGATAAAAATCATTCTAAAGCCCCAAAAGATCAATGATAAAGAGCGCAAAATCTCCATAGGATTGGTACAGCTTAAGAGGAAAAGATAGAAATAAGTGAAACGAAGGTAAGAAGTAAAAAAGGAGAGAGTATTGAATAACTTTGGGGATCGGACAGATAGACATAGGGAATTATTTCTGCAGCTTTATAGAACACATTGAAAATTGACATATTTTAAAATTATGGAAACAAATTTGATATAGGTAACCCGATAACAATTTACTAGATGGAATAAAATGATTTAATTAACGAAAAGTGTTTAAACGGAAGTTTGAACAAAAAAAATATCTGTCTATCAATATATATGTCTGTCTGTCGGCCTGTCTGACACTTTTTTATGCGCACGATTACTCTAGAACGGTTTAAGACATTGAAAATTGAAACAAATATGTATTATAACGAGATTTGGAGCTAAGATTATAGTTTGATCTTATTCCGTGGAAGGGTTGGGGAGTAAATGAGGGTAAATAAGTAAATCAACCAAGAGTCTATAACATTGGAATTTAATGTATGTACGAAAAGCCAAGGTCACAAATTTTTCTCGAATCAACCACCTCTTCTAATACTTTACCCGATTATTAAAGGGGGTAAAAAAATAAAATTGACTTAGTGTGTGAAGAAAAATCAAAGGCCTCAATCTGTTTTTGGCACTAACCACCTCCAATATGACTACTAGACCTGACCAAATTAAAGTGTTTAATATAAGACATTGTGTTGCGGAACTTTTTAAATCGCTTTGTATTATTTTTAATTTAGTATCAGTAGAGCAGCTCGAATTTAAACAAGAGAAGTCTACGGTATCGAACCTTGTGTGCAAAACGCAGTATTTTACAGAAACTTTAGGTCAGGTGTATGTCATCTACACTGACTATTCTAAAGCATTTGACAGATTCGATTGTGGTATATTACACAGGCCTACAAAAAAAAAATTTTTTTTGGTGCCTAGGATTTTAGAGCCGATTTTAGCTATATTTGAGGCGCTGAATCTAAATATGAAATCATTTTTTCTCTATCTGCTCTACTTTTTAGATCAGTATTTTTTTATCATGCAGTTCTGCACGAAATGTGCAGTTCTAACTCCATTTTGTGCAGTTCTAAATCACATATACAAAAATTGGTTATTGTATATTTGCCCTATTTATCAGTCTGCCGTCCAGATAGTTTCAGGATAATTCAACAGATGATGGCAGACTACTGCTGGAGTTTAAAAAGAGACTGTTCCAAAATACATTCAAGGAGGCCACTGAAAAGAAGCTTCCGAAGTGTTAAATGACTAGTTGATTTCATCAATAACTTTTTCCTCTTTGTATATTATAATATTTTTGTATAATATGATAATAAAATTATGTGTGTAGTTTTTTTATTTAATCCATTAATTTAACTTAATATAGTATAACGTATATTTCACTAAAATGTTATATCTTAGGAACTTGAGCTCCTAGGCAAAAACCAATGCCATGTTTGAATTCAGGGAATCAAATTCGTATGAAATCAGCTCCAAATACCTCGGCACCAAAGCAACTGTAGGCCTGTGTTATTAAACAAGTTGCAAAACTTTTTGTGCAACGATTCTCTCATTCATTTATTTGCTTCCTACCTATTTTGTTACACTTAGTTTGTTTAATATCATGGATTTTAATTTGTGTTATTCAAATAAAATCATACACACAACAATATGTAGTTTTGGCACGTTTAAATTCGCACGCATCGTCGACACCACTACGAATTCTGCGGAAACGATTTTGTCTTTTATACATTGAAGCGCTTGATGAACCAATATAAATTGACCTTAAATACTCAACAATGAAATGAGGTATAGATTGTCTTGGTTCATCGAGCGCATCTAACTTAAATATACCTTTAAATTTCGGAAAAACGTAAAAAAAAACTGCAAACATGCTTACTTTGAAATGCTATTAATGCAACTTACTGTTATTTTTCAAATGTAAAACGTATAGAAACATAAAGATAATATGTTCAACTATTAATAAATAATGTTTAATGACTTGAAGGAGAACTTTATATTTTTATGGAATTAGTGGGCGAAAATATATAGGTCATCTACCCTTGTCCCTTGGGTAGACATTTCAAACATTTCGTATTTATTTTGATCTTGAGCAACCCAGGACTGGTTTAATACAAATTTGGGTTATAATTACTATGCTATGCTAATATATCATTGTTAGGAGATGACTACTGGTAATTCACAACATTATAATGCCCAGTTTGAAAGCGTAAATGGATCCATCATTCTTCCTGTGTGCATTGTGTACAACAGCTGCAGACACTATTTTTCATTAATAGTTCTGAAAACTGCTCAAGAGCTATTAGCTTTCGGAAACCAAAATAGTCTTCGCTTCATTTCATTACAAATCTATGCGTCTATTTACTACACAGCTGTTTTAATCAAGGTATGAATACTATTTATTACTTGCCATTAGCTCGACCTACATAGGCACCACATATTTTAGATGCAAGAGTTTGTTTACGAAATATTAATTAATATTAATTAATATATCAAAAACAGACTACATGTACTACGCTAAAAATTTTTGCTTAATTTAAAACGAAAAATTCTTTAACTATAACTTAATATTAATACAGTATGTCCTTAAAATCGATCAAGAAAATAAATAAACTAATTCAAGAATAACTAAGTAAAACACAATACTATGTTTTTTTTATCTCTATGTATTTATAAAAATTGCTACTGCAGTTTCGACTTACAAAGCCATTGTCAAGCAGTGAATAAAAAATGATTTACAAGTATACAGATGTGTTATTTATATACATAGGTACTATAAGGCTTAGGGAAGTAGATGTCAATAATAAACGGATCTATGAATTTTCAATCAAGGGTCTTCCTTGAATATTCATAGATCTGTTTATTATTGTCGTCTACCTACCTAATAGGGTGGAACTTAACTATAAGGTGAAAATAAAACTTTTTTATTTTGATATGTAATAGTGAAATTTGTTTTCCTTTCTGGATTCCTAAAACATTCGTAAAAAGCTTTTATGGCTACTCATGTATTTTCCGGTGCCGCACGGGCGTCAAAGTTTTAAAATCTATATATAAAATAACTAAAAGAAAAAACGCAGTTCTTAGTTCAAATGTGTTATAAGTTAAGCAAGTTCCATCCAGAGGTCACCACGAGGAGGTGGCTGCGTATTGACTTCCACCCTCCCTCCCACCCTTTGTTATATTACCTATCCAATCTATGGGCCTTTTTAGTATTAAACTTTGGCATAACACTGCGAGACTTCAACTTTCCCAGGATAAAACCATCTTCATCTTCAAATCCAGACACGACTGACGCGGCTTCTGTGACAATCTTGACGCACCTTTCTACGTCTTGAGTATGACACGGAAACCGTGAAAAATCAGGCGTTTCTCCGGATTGTACCATTTTGTTACTTCTTCGTTAGATAAGTTCGACAAGACAGGAGGTTCCGTCATTTTACAATCATTCCAATTTATTAGATCTATATGCTCAGAAGCTTCAAAGTTAAGGGGAGGAGCTTCAAAACTCCTAACACGTTTATTAGGCTTGGATCTTGCCGCAGTTATTCTCTTAAGCCCATGTTCTCTAATATATCGTCGAGAATCAGTTATCATTGACACAAATATATTTTCAGGATTGCTAAAAAAGGCATTCTTTGAATGACCGGATTGATGGTATCCTTGTGCTGTTTCTTGAGGTACCTGGAACAATCATTTCCCATAAATGAATAGATCCATCCTTGCAAGAAGGTTTTACAATAATTTTAAACCATATATAACTATAAACTTTATAACATATTCTGCAAGAACCTGTAAATTTGGAGAAGGTGTTTCACAGGATACATATAAACGCAAAATTCTGTGGGCTGTTGTTAACCAACGAGAGTGCCATATTTTTTCTGACTTTCTTTTTGCTAAGTCTTGCGGAAATATGCCGCTTGACACCGCTTAACAAATTTCGAACAAGTACTTATGGTCCGTACTTAAATCCTTAGAATTAACTTCTGGCAGCTGAGATTCAATTCTTTTATATCTTTTATAATGTATATTTTCCGTATCTTTGCATTTTTCAAGTTGTTTTTCTATTGGACCAGAAAATTCTTTAGGGCCCGTAGTTTTCCCATCGAGTTGCTGAAATAAATGAATAAAAGCTCTTTTGCATGTAGTAAGCAAATTATCCATTGTAAGGATCTTTTTAGTCTTGTTTCCAATATATTGATAACTCCAGATTTACATCCCGTATTGACGACGGTTCCATCGCACCCAATAAGTTTCATATTTGAAATATTAATATTATTATTTTGAAAATACGCCAAAATTTCATTGGCTATATCATTAGCGCAGGAAGATTTTGCTGAAATATGACCAATATATTTTGATCCTGGCTCTTCCACTAATACTATATGTTCTTCCTTAATGATTTTTCGATATACTTTCTTTTCCTTTGCTTCAGTTACCATAGTGTTATCTTTTCTGCCGTCAAAATACAGGCTTTCTAAAATTAATTCATGTCACCTTTTTTGCTGTTACAAATTCTTTCTTTTCTCTTTGTCTTCTTAAAGTCATTCTGTCAATTGCTTTATCTTTATTATCATCAGAAATAAGAACCATGTCTTCTAAAGTAGCATTTGCAATAATAGTTGCTGCTCTGTCTGATACTCCTGTTCTTTCAACTGCCAGGACCAGTGCAGGTAGGTTAAATTTTTTAACTCGTTTCTTTTCAGTTCCACTCGTAGTTAAGGTAGATGGTTGATTGTCAAATTCAGGTTTGGTAGAACTACCGATTGCATATATATCTTCCAGGATGTCATCTTCAGATGAATCATTCATTAAAATGTCATTTTTTTGTTTTAAAATACTTTTTCTTTCCTTGATAATTGTTTTTCCCTTCTTTCGGCGTTGCGCATCATTTTCTTTGTAGTATTTATATCTATTAATCATATTACTATCAATCTTTTATTCCTTTGGTCTTTGAGAAAGTTACGTTCTTGTTCTGGTACACGAAAAACTTTGGTGCATTTACATAAAACACAAAAGTCTTTGCATTTACACGTGCCCATGTCAAAATGTTTCTTTGCCGATTGCCTAAAATTTTGCAATTTTATATTGAATGTAGGATTATTCTTTCTACTCTTAATACTTTTCTTTAAATTTCTACATTTGTCATGATAGTCTCTAATCATTTTCATGATTCGTGTATGAGAAACCGTTGAAATGGAAGCTCTGAGCCATATATTTTTAATTGCATCAGCAATAACCTGAGATATTAGAATCCAATTGTCAGATTTTAAGTTGAACTCATAATGTCTTCGTACGTTGGCAAAACACGACAGTCGAAAGTTAATTCTTTTGCTTCACCAAACACAGGACACTTTAACAAATTTCTAGTTTTAGCCGACATTGTCACATTTGTCACCGACTAGTTATTGAAAATACTCGAAAAAACTGAAAAACACACAAACAATACTTTATGTTAATTCGGGACATTCACTAAAACTAACCTGTTATGACTCGCACTCAAGTAAAACAGACATCGGATAGATCCAACGCCCGCTGCATAAGCTAACGTCAAATATCGTCAAATTATCATCTTTTGCATAGGATCCAAAGTACAATTTTCTCCACTATAGGACTTCAACACTTCTTTATTTTATGTTTTGCATAATATAAACTTATCGATATTGTTAAAATGATTGTTTTTTTTTTACATAATAGGCTTTGCGGCACCGGTAAATATTATTTGAAATTTAAAAGCTAAATATTTTTGTTATACGGAGTTAAAAAGGAAAAGTATTTTCACTATTAGAAAATAAAATTAGAAAGTTCCACCCTACTACCATTGATTAATTAATCAAAGCTACTACCTAAGCCTTATAGTACATAGCAGACATAGTAGTGTGTTTTACTTAGAGTTATTTGTGCAAGAACCACAGAGTAACGGCTCCTTCAATCAACTTTTTAATTCAAGAATGTTTTAAGGTATTCGATTAACCCATCACCACTTTTAGCAAATAATTCAATTCTATATCGTAGATCCTTAACTGTTACGAATTTCTTGAATTGTTAGATACAATAGCACCTCTTATTAGATTTTCTGATATTTATTAGTTAAGTTTTCTTTGTAAACAATTTCTTTTAAAGCCTCTATAAATGAAAATCTAAAATTGTCAGTTGTGTGTCGAATTTATGGTGGACAAAAATATAATCTACTATGTAGACCCGAAAAAAAAATCACATTTTAATACGGGATGAAGGTAATAGGTTTTCATTTAGACTTCTGAGCCGTACCCAACAAATAAGATTAGGTAAACGAAACAGTTATGCAAACGAAATAATTTAGGTGCGTAAAAATAAATCAGTTGGTGTGTTTAAGAAATTTTTTTCACTGTCAATATCATATTTGTCAACAATATCAAAAATATACCTCTATACAGGGTGATATATTTTAATTTTTTGTTAATCTGTTCTTCATCAGTGAGGCTAATGCTTCATCCGCACATAGTTTTATGATTTCGGTTGATGTTGATTTCTGTGGTCGCTGCTTCTCTATATTTTCAGATATTTCTTTTAGCACCCTGCTCTCAGTATATTTACTCTCAGACTTCAAACGAACTTGTGCCGCATAGGTAAGTTCCCCTGTACTAAGCTGCAAAAGAGGTTGGACTCTTCTTCGCTTAGTTCTTTGCGTACTATCCGACTATCCGAAAACTCCTTCTTTGGTCGGCCCCTTAGAGAAGGAACAAAATTTGGGTACTTGGACTGCTGTGTACTTTCTCCATTAGATCATCAAATGAAAATTGGCCACTTAAGTATATCGAATTTTTGGTACGAAAATTTGTAAGGCTACTATGACTTTCTAGCAATTTCTGTTTAAATTGCTTACAAATGATTAAATTTTTTTTATTCAGATCATTATCGATCGCATCCTGAAAACTTTGTGTTAGAGACTGCAAGACGGACCGGCTCGGTGTCGCAGTGCTTAAGGTGTTAGGCTTGCGACCACGGGGTCCCAGGTTCGAATCCTGGCTAGGGTATGGATGTGTAGTGGCGTTTTTCACGTGTTGCCGAGACGGTAGCAGTGGGTTAGACTGCGGTTGTGTGAGAGATAACACGGTCTAGTCGCTCTCCTCTCCTGAGTTCGAGTCTCAGCTGCGGCAGATGGCAATGTCGCAGGGAATGGGTGTTGTGATGTTGTGTTGTGTCCATCCTGGTTGAGCGGTAGAATAGCCTACGGCTAAACTTCGCAAGGACATTAATATAAATAAGGCGATTAAATAAATAAATAAATATGGTTATATACAGCTACTGCTTTCTCAGCAGCATCAGTTTTCTCAAGCCAAATATTAAAAAGATCTTGCCACGAGATGACATAGGTTCATTCTGAAATAAACACACAGCAATTATGCAACTGTATGCAGATAATTTCTATTGAAACAAATAGCTATATATATGAGTTACATATGTATGGAGAGTTTATGTCCGCCAAATACCGCTGGACTAATAAAAGGTTAGATAATTTCAGTGTATTCTAGTTTTAGTCCGATAAAACATAACAAGGTATATTTTATAAATGATCGTCAAAACAGGCTTGATTTATTTAATTAATAGGCTTACCTATTGTCTCACTTTCCATATTATCACTAATAATTTTCTCACTGCTAACAGCTATCAACACAGTTCTCTTTGGAATGCGAAAATATACTAACTAAGCACGTGTATTTAATCAGATTTTATACGTGCCTGCGGTCAGGGGAAATCTGTTTCTAAGAAAACTGACCTGAGTTTTATCACTACGGTCTGTATTGTAACAAATAATGAGGAGCTAGTCTGGATTACTTAACATTGGTTTTTACATTTTTGACCTCCATAAATCCAAAAATCGACCACTGTGCATTTTTGCCAATTCAATTATTTCCAAAGGACCCCGCAAGGTGGCAGTGGAAATTGGCTCTATGGCAATTTCGCTCAAATTCTAGTATGATGTTTCTTTGACCTTAATAAACAAAAGTCTCCATATGCATAACCTTCTAACTCGTTTCCTTTAAGCTACAGAAGCCTCAGAAGTTGCTGGAATGTCAAGAAATGATAACTTCGTTATTATACATAGATAGCGAATTTAAAGTAAATAGGAGGTTTGCATGGCGGCTAATCATATGTAGAAATAGACAATGTGCATATTAACCCCTAATAATTTCTACTTGTTAGTTTCCTCACCATTTACATACACATGAGTGCTTAATTAATATTATTACTATTAAATCTCGCATATTCTAAAATCATTTAAACTCTCACGTGTATGTAAACTCTAAGAGAGCTTGCACTTAAATGCAAGTTGTAAATGCAAATGTATATACGTTGGTATGCGACTGTGACTATTTTCACTTACTACTAACAATGGCATTGCTTTTAATTACTTATTGAGGCATTTTAAAGAGCTTAAAACATAGTTTTCACTCTATGAGACCCCAGCATCTTCTGAAGTTTCTGTAGCTTGAAGAAAAGAAGTTAAAAAGTTATGTCCATAGAGACTTTTATTCAGGAAGGACAAAGAAACATTATACTAGAATTTGAGCGAAATTGACCGAGAACCAATTTCCGTTGCCACCTTACGGGGTCCTTTGCTATTTAGCCGGTTAACAACAATATTAGAATAAAGGACTAGACAATCGTCTTGTTGAAAATACATTGATTGCCAGTAATCAAGAGGTAAATCAATTAAACCATCACGGAGGAAATGTCTTAACATACCCAGATATGTGTGCTGATTAACAAAATATGGATGTATTGTTTCATGATAACTAACAGCACACCACAGTTTACTTTAACAAAATATTGGCGATGATTCGAAATTCTAAAATGAGAGTTCGTGTCGCTCCAATATAGAACATGTTGCAATGAAACCGTTCTCGTTGGTAGAAAAGATTGCTTTATCGGGAGTCATAATATTATGATGCAAAGTTTCTTTTCTCATTATTTGATTGCCCATCCAATAAAAAAAGAGACATGTACCATCAACTTCTAGTACCAAAGTATGTAAATAAAAATGGAATTATAGTATTTTCTGTTCCTTCAAAGTCCTTTGAATGTGTGATTTGCTGATACCTATCTGAAGCGATCTCCCCTCCAGGAGTATTTTCTACTGAATCCAAAACTAACAGAGAGGCAACATCATCTTCATCATGTACTATCTTCTTTTTCTTTAAATTGATTACGGAACCAATTTAAAAAAAAATGACCACCTTTCTAATACCATTACGGAAAAAATTAACAGTGGGAAATTTTTCGTTAAATTTTTCTTTTATGCAATAGCAACGTTTATCCCCCGTGCCATAACATTATATTAAATATATATTTTTGCACCAATTAAAATAAGAAAATGATTTTAAGAACTCACTGAATTAATATTGAAGGTTTCATTATAGATTTGTTTGTTTTATATCAAACAAACATTTTAATTCCTTTGGCATTTTTTTTTGTAAATTTAAAAATAACATTATTTTGCTCTATTTTACAATTTGAAAAACACATCGTATTAATATTAAAGTTTTCATTACAGATTTGTCCGTTCTAAATTAAGCAGAAATTTTTATTCCTTTGGCAATATTTTGTAAAATTAAAAATTAAAAAAAAATCCCTCTTCCAGGGACATATTGTATAGTACTGAGAGTCGAGAAAATGTCATGTGACCTTGTTATATTATTCATACCAGAATTATTGATCCATGAATATTGGCCAATAGTTAAAAAAAGAGAAATTTTGTGTAATTTTTTCAACTATTGAAATAGTAAACACGATGCTTAATTCTGAAATAAATTTCCCCTCTCCAACACAGACAAATGTCCTAATCAATCAAAGTAAAGCTTCCGCTGTCGTATTGGAAAAAGGCTCATCAGTATTCGTGTATCCTTCGGTATTTAGCTTCTAAAAGACAACCCTCACACCACTGAGCCAGTAAAAGACATCTATATCAAATATATCCTTAACACTTTTGCACACTTGAAATTGAAAAATTTCTATAGGCTGAAAACTCCACGATCAGTGTCGCAGTTAATAACCTAATTATTAATGATGCAAGTAAAGTTCACTCCATTTTTGTACTGCACATAAAAAGCTTAAAGCTGCCGACCGAGCTAATATAAGGGGAGACCGGGGCATGTATCTTCTGGCATAATTAAGATAAGAAATAAACGGAAACACGCCTCTTTTATTAATTAAGATTTCTAACTCTTGTGATAGTTAGTGAATCACCCCTAACTAGAACGGCGTGGAGTTTATTGTCGGCATTAATACCAGGGTAGCAGATAAACAGAGCCATAATTTAAATTTATCTGTCAATGTCGGGAGGGACGGGCAATGCGTCCACCGATGCATAAGATATTCCTATCTTGACGCAAAACAGTAAGATTTTTTAATTTGCCAGAACCGTCATTAAGTTTCTACTGGAAACACGATTTTTAAATCTCTAGTATTATTTTATTAAGTACGGCTCTGTAGTACTCTTGTCACTATGTAATAGCGCCGACTTTGATATTTTTACGGCCGGTTTTTATGGCTTTTTTTATTCGCACTAAAAATTTGCAGACAACTATACCAGTACTTCATAATTGAGGGTCATCCACAATAAACTCTAATACTACGGGAGACAGCGCTGCATTTTTTCGAGGAATTTTATACCGAATAAATTTCATTTTTATCAGTTGATGAATATTCAAAATGAGCGTCAGTCGCCGCACACGCGGTGGAGCTAGAAGTAACAGCATGTTAAAGTTGAAAAAAAATATGCTACGAGTATTTTGATACTCGAAAACCAACCTAACTAGGACAACTACCCTCATGTTCATATATACAGCTTTGTAAAACTTTTAATATCACTGATACAATAAAAAAATATATTTCGCGATCAGGATTTGAACCCGAGACGTCCGTACCCTGAAAAAATAGTGTCAGTCGCCTTACCCACTACGCTATCTGGCAGCTGAGTCCCGGTTTGTAAGAACATAATATGACATGGGTATTTCAAGTAAATGTCATAAACCGTTCCAGGTTAATCGTGCGTGCAAAAAGAAAAGCTTCAGACTGAGAGACGGAATTTTTTTTGCTCAAATCTGAAATCTCCACGTTTCATGACATTCTAGGCCTATTTGAATTAAAAAAAAAAAATCAATTCTTCTTAACGTTACTGTACTTCCATTCCACTTCGTGAATGTGAAAGTAATAAGATTCCTTTATTACAAGCTTTTATTTAACTTGCTTTGTATATGTGTTAGTTAGTTAGGATGTTTAGTTCCAATCTTGCAAGTCAATTTTAATGTCCAAGTGAGATGAAATTTTTCATACACGTGAAGTTCTTGTGACAATACAATAATATGGTACCAAAAAGCGTATTTTTTAGTTTTAAACCTTATAATTTTTTCCTTTTTTTATCGCATAGTGTATTCCAAGAGGTAAACCGCAGAAAAAATATCTGTACACTAATACCTCTTTGCATAGTAATATCTAATAGTGCCGGGGTATTTTGTAATAATACCTAATAATACAGACCTGGGTAAAATACCCAGGTTGCAAAATGTAACAATACCTAATAATACGACGGTATTAAATTTTAGTATTACCTGGGTATTTCCTAGTAGTACTTTAGTGCCTTAGTAGTGCCGAATTAATAATCTTATTCGGCTAGATTTATAAGAATAATATCTAATAATACCTGCATAGTACTGAAAAATACCTAGTATTACCAGAATAGTACCTAGTAATACCTCCGAAATACCTAAAAATACCCAGTAATACCTAAGAATACCAAGTAATACCTATTAATATACGGAAGTTGTACACCAAAATACCCCAGCGGTTTTCCCCTCGGTGTATTCACTCAGACGTTGTATTCTAAGAAATGGCGAAGGATCCGGTATTATTTTAAGTAAGGACGATACAATGATATAATAATTAAAATGTAACTAAAAATTAAATAAAAAAATGTAAAAACAAACTTTTTGGAAACAAGCTTTTTTATTAGTTAGGTGTACTAAAACGAAAAAAATAAGTTATGTCGAATTAATTGTCTTAAAAGCTTGTCGTGTGAATAGAAAAAAAAATACTTACTTATAATCTGTCAAAAAAAATTAATGCCTGTATGAAAACTGTTGTAGACTATCGCACAGTTTACCTGATTTCACGTAGGATCAACTATAAAAAACTTTAATCGCACTAAAGTAACTTTAAGAGCTTTGTGAATTAGAAATAAGTTTGTAAAAGTTCAATTCACTTCCGTATACTTTGTAACTTAAATAAACTTAGTTGTTTAATTAACTTCTTTTTGTGAATGCACACGAATTGGTCACACTAATTAAATTTGCATATACATATAAATATAAGCATGTAAGGTATATCATAGAATATAGCTGTAGGATACAATTATATTAATTAATAATATAAGTAATAACCAGGAGTGGATCTAGAATTTTAGGAGCCCCACGCTTTATGTATCTTGCGGCTTTGGCCCCTAAATTCTTTATTGATATTTTTTTTTATCTGAGATGAAAATTATATTTTTGCATTTAAATTATCTTCAGTTAGAGTTGTGAACAAAAGAAAAAAATATATCTGTAAACAGGGACGAATCTAGAAAATTTGTCGCCCCGGGCCAATACTAAATTTAGCGCCCTGAATATGTCGTATATATGAATTCCTATGTCTAATGAGGTGCCTTTGGTGCCCTGCGCCGTTATCCCTTCGTCTAGCCCCTGAATATCACTACTTGTGCCCGTCGCGAGTATGCGCAAATTGAACCACTTGTCAGCAAGACGGCGAACAGCTGTTTTTTAACACTCGCGGGTATTTTTTTTTTTTATTTTATTTTATTTTTTTTTAATCGACTTATTTATATTAATGTCCTGGCGGAGTTTAGCCGTAGGCTATTCTACCACTCAACCAGGACGGACACGCACACATAGACAATATCCATAACACCCATTCCCTGTGACATTGCCATCTGCCACAGCTGAGACTCGAACTCAGGAGAGAAGAGCGACTAGATTGTGTTGTCTCTCACACAACAGCAATCTAGTTCACTGCTACCATCTCGGCAACACATGAAAAACGCCACTACACATCCATACCCTAGCCAGGATTCGAACCTGGAACCCCGTGGTCGCAAGCTTAACACCTTAAGCACTGCGCCACCGAGCCGGTGGCGCAGAATTTCTCAAAATTAGGTTAGGTTAGGTTAATAGCTATTTTAATCATAAACCTATAATTATAGTTGTTAAATACCCTACTTGCTGGTGTAGGTACATAGTCCATAGGTTAAAAAATTATTCATATAAATATTCACTAAAAATCATGTAACATATTGTTTGGTAGTTATTGAAATTTTGTTATAATTTCTTGACAAATTAAAGTCTAACTTTATATACAATGACAAACGAATGATTTTACTGTTTTTCAAACAAAAGTTTATTCAAAACAAAACAAAAAATGATTTTAAGGTAAGAGCTTGTATATATTTTAATTATAAAGCAATAATTAAGGTTGTTAAATACTTAGCTACAACCTAAAAGAATTTTCATAGAAATACTTATTAAGAATCTGGTAAAATATTATTAGTGGTTATTTTAAGGTCGATATAATTTTTTGACAAATTAAAAGGAGTGAATTTATTTTTAATTAAAGTTTTTCCAGAAAATAAACACAAACGGCCGTCTCACTTCACAACGAAACTATTAAAGATGAGTGACAAATTAACGTGTATTAGGTAGTGAGAAACAATGTGGCAGCGGCTTTTTTAATTAAATATACAAAATGTTGTTAATTACATAATAAGTGTTTTATTGCACCTAAGCTCACTAGCGAGCTTTTTTGTGCATAATACACCCTAATTAATAAATGGGTTAAGAGAATGACGCCACAGAAATAAAAAATTATATAAATTGCGCAAATGGTCTATATCCTATGTTTGGAGCTTTTAAAGAGCTTTTAACTCATTACTTTTTTAAAATAAAATTTTAAACTTTACCAATATCCGTCAGAATTACTATTTAAACAAACAAATTTAATGGATTTCTCTGGTTTGTATACTTTATAAAAATAATCTCCAATTAAAGAACTTAATAATAAAGAGACGTCGACTATTTAAAAAAGTTATTTTCCTATCACTTTTCTGGTCTATACCCGTCAATCCTTACCAGCATTAAATATCATTCCTTTTTTATTTACGAGATCTAAAATATAATCAGTGGCTTACAACCGTCAGGAATTAGCTGATAAGGAGTCATGTCATGTGTGTACTCCAGGTTGACAAATTCTTTTAAAAACGGAATTTTGCATTCGAAGTACCTACATAAACGCGGATCAGTGTTCAGTGGCTTACGTGTTAGACTTGAAACCACAGAATCTTTGGTTCGAATCCTAGTTAGGGTATGGCAGCAGTGGGATATACCGGTCTCAGTCTCAGCTGCGGCAGATGGCAATGTCGCAGCAATGCTGTTGATGTGTACGTGTCCTGGTTGGGTGGTAGAACAGCTATTGCTAGCTAAACTTCGCCAGGACGTTAATATAAATACGGCCTTTAAAAGAAAAATATGGTGGTCATTTTGTTTACCAATAAAACATCGAGGTATTGAATAGTCGTTCCACTTAAGTGTAATGTAACAAGATATTTAAATTTCCCTCTTAAAGTATCAACAAAATACAGCCGTAGGTCACTCTAATTTCCCTGTCAAAAAATCCTATTTCAAACTTATAGATAATTATAAATTTTTTATGGGTAATCATAAGAGCCTATCTGGTTTATAAGGTTTTATACAGTACATTAATTTTGCCATATAGAAATTATATTGGGATGAATAAGTATCTAAAGGAGCCTTAATTGAGTTGGAATACCCATGTTGTTATTGGTATGTTTCCATAAGTGTTTATACTAAAAACAGTTTTTATATGGTATTACAACTTTTAATTTGATAAGTTCTCATGGGATCTGAATAGTGTTGAAACTGAAAAGGTTTCATCAGTAAAATCAAATACGAGTTCTCTAATCTCTTATAAGAAACAATTAGTATGTGGTTTTTGTAAGATTTGAGGGGTTGTTATTAGTTTAGTTTATATAATAATTTAATGAGGATTTATAAGGATATGTATTAAAAAGTGTTAATAAGGTATTACATCGAATATTTTTGTGGCTTTTTATGGGATCTGAAGAGTAATGAAATTGAAAAGATATACTAAGGAGTTCCTAGCAGACGTTTTGCACATTTTTATAAGGATATATTTGTACTTATTTTTGTAAGACTTCATGGGTATATATCAGTTTAGTTTATATAAGAATTTAATGGAAACGTGTAAGGATGCATGTTAAAAAGTATGAATAAGGTATTATCGAATACTTTTGTGAGTTTTTTTGGAATCTGAAGAGTAATGAAATTGAAAAGATATACCAAGGAGTTCCTAGTAGGCATTTTATACATTTTTATAAGGATATATTTGTACTTATTTTTATAAGACTTCATGGGTCCATATCAGATTAGTTTATATAAGAATTTAATAAGGATTTATAGGGACATCTATTAAAAAGTATTAATAATGATTTACAACTATTCATTTGATAAGTGTTTATGGGGTTCCAATAGTAGTAAAACTAATAATGTTTCATCAGAAAACCAGGGATGAATTTTATAACATTTAATAAGAAATAATTAGTATATGGTTTTTATAAGATTTGAAGGGTTATTATTAGTTTAGTTTTATATAAGAATTTAATAAGGATTTCTCAGTGCACCCATTGAAAAGTATTATTTACAACTATTAATTTGAAAAGTTTTCATGGGATTTCAATAGTAGTCAACCTAAAAAAGTTACAATACTTACCAAACTAAACTTACTAATACAATAGATTTCATATAATTTGTAAGATTAAAATCCATTGTAAGTATATACACATTGTATTTTAGAAAACCCTCTTATTCCCATAAAAGCATAAAAGTTTTACAATAGACCTCAAGCGAAGAATATACATTAAAAACTCACAGAATCTATATTTTCGTGTTTCAAACGCCATAAAAACTTAAAAATACTTATAGGCCTCGTACTGAGAGTTTACATTAATATCTTTCAAACTCATATAAAAACCTATAAAACTTTTCAATTTAATTACCATAAATATACTGATAGACTTCATTCAGAGAATGTACTTTAAAACCCCATTGCATATCCTCATAGAATTTTATAAAAACTTCGTGTTTATTATTAAAACGTGCAAGTGTTGATATACTTCAGGCAAGGAATTTACATTCAAAACACATTTCAAATACTTCAAGAACTTAGACACATCTGAACCTTTAAAATCTTCATATTTCAAACACCATATAAGAACTTACAAATACTGATAGGCCTCGTATGGAGAATTTTCATTAAAAATACTTTTCAAATACATATAAAAATGTTTATAACACTTCATATTTCAATTACCGTGAAAACGTATAAGTACTGATAGACTCCGTATAGGAAATGTACATTAAAAACCCATTGTACGCAGCAAATCTTATAAGAACTTTGTATTTCCTATTAATATATGCAAATGCTGATAGACCTCAGGTAAGGAATTTAGATTAAAAACGAATCTCAAATAGCCACATCAAACCATATTCAGAACTTATAAAAAACTTTGTATTTCAAATACTATAAAAACTTAAATATACTAATACATATAACTACTGATAGACTCCATATAGGTAATTTACATTACAAACCCATTGTACGCAGCAAATATTATAAAAACTTCGCATTTCCTATCAATATATGCAAATGCTGATAGACCTCAGACAAGGAATTCATATTAAAAACACATTTCAAATAGCCGCACATCAGACCACATTTAGAACTTATAAAAAAACTTTGTATTTCAAATACTATAAAAACTTACGTATACTAATAGGTTTCATACGAGGAATGTACATTTAAATCACACACACATAATTAAAACTTATGAAAGTTTAGTGTTACATACTCCAGCCTCCAGTAGGGGGAGCTGTTATACATGTCGCTAATTCATATCTAATCTAATGTGACCTAAGAAACTAGCGTGGGTTTGTTAAATTGAAAGTAAAGTAATCTCTTTTACTGCTACCTTATTAACTGCGTTTAGGCTAGAACGCTAGAGGAAACGAGGACTTCTGCAGTATTTAGTGTTTACCACTATATTACTATTGATATTTGAAATATTAATAGTAAATAATATTTACTTACCTATGTAAGTTTATGGGATTTGGCATTAAAAATATATTTCAAATCACAATCAAAATCTGTAAAAAAAACGTATTAATACTAATAGAATTTCTATGGGAAATTTACATTCAGAACACTATACAAACCTATAGAAACCTATAGAAACTTTTAATTACATGTACTATAAAAACTCATCAATACTAATAGATATCATATGGGAATTTTTATTCAAAACACTATAAAAACCTATAAAAAATTTTAATTAAATATACTATAACAACTCATCAATACTGGTAGATACCATATGAGAATTTAAAGTTAAAACACATTTCAAATACACACATTAAAGATTATAAAAACTTATACATTTTTTTTATAAGTTTTTATAAGGATTCTTTGACAAGGTTACCAATGAAACATGAAACGTTGCACCGAGAGTCGTATAGGTCTCTTGTGTCTCTATCCTCTTCCGCTTTCTTTTGTGGCCCTTCGTCCTGATGTACTCGTATATTTAAAACTCTATGCTCTGCTGTATCATAACGTAAATTGATATTAATTAAATTATTTTGCAAACTTAAATTATTACATGTAAATAAAAAATAATAAATCATTTAACATTAATTTTGACATTATAATCCCTTTAAAACAGATAAAATATATAATGCATCTATGAATTAAATGAATATAAAGCGAACCTGCTAAATTTATAGCTCGAAACCAATAAAATGTATTTCTCTATAGATATTGTCCACTTATATTGAGGAAAATAAATCGGTTACTGAAACTAAATGTGACATTTTTCATAATAAAAGTTGCAGCATCTGCAGATTATGACATTTATCTACTCATAACCTCAATAACTCGTAGTAGCGCGCTATTACGTGGAACGTGTAGTGTGAAGTCCATATATTTAAAATGTTATTGTCATAGGCATCCCCCTGGAGATTTTATAAATAACCTGTAATAGTTTCGAACAGCTGGGACCGCTGATTTAGAGCTTTTGTTCCTACGTAAAATGTTTTACGTAAACTTTTTAATATATTGTAGTTGTTTGCTGATTATATGCTTTTGAAAGAAATCGAATTGTTTTAGTAAAACAGGGCATTCAGTTGTATACTAATATCGTAAATGAACACTTATAGGGTAAGATTATTTGTTTATCATTCATTTCTTTTCGTGTTTTCAAAACTACGTTATAGTATAGTCACAAGGGTTTTAAGTTTGAAATAATATTATATCCTATCCGTTTGAAATCTTATGCTCTGTCACCTATTTGGTAAAAAAATCAATGCTAACTAAAAGGCACCCCCAATTTTGTGAACGACAGCTCTGGGTTATGGGGAGCAAAAATCGTGGTTCGATACTAATTAAACTATAACGGTTCTTTAATTAGTGTTTTTTTTTGTTTTTAAAAATAATTGTATTTGAAGAAATTGAAATTAAAAATTATGATGTTCATTGTAAGGTATATATTTATAGTTGATATTCAAGTGGTATAAAAGCTATGGAAAACGATAGTTACTTTTACATCGTTATGGACTAATTAAGGTCACCTATATCTTATTTGCTGAAATGTCATAGTACAAGATAATAAAACACGACATATTACTAATTTCACGACTTTACTAAGAGTTGAACCGCTAACCAGCGCATAAAGAAATTATTTAAATCAGAATTATGAATCTACATGGGATAAGTTTACTTGACCTGTACCTTGATACGATAAAAAAATATGAGAAATTTGTAACTTATTCACCAAAGGATAATATAATAGTCTTTTTTCGATAATATAATGCATAAAAAATCATTTAGAAACAGATATTGATATTTAAAATGTATAAATCTTTAATCACAAATGCGACAATGAAATTGAAGAAAAAATCAAATAGTAGCATTCTTTACAATTCAGAAAAACCCCCAGATCAGTTCGATGACCAGGTCTGTAACGATATCGAAAAAAAAAACTCAAAATGGACCTCCTTCTGAGCACTCTGGCTCGCTCCTCATTCACTAATCGGTGTACTTCCAACAAGGAATTATTTATTTTGAGGGGAAAGAATCAAGAGAACAAACGGTGCCTCTTACGAGGTAAACTTGCAACTAAACACCCATTTAACTAATGGAAAACGAAATAAAAGTATGCCTCGTGTGAGAGAAACTTGCAACCTTGACTGACCTTGATGACCAAATTTTTTAGAGTATCATATAAGAGAATATAATAATTTAAATTTAATGTAACTTAACTTACCCCAAATGACTTGGGGGGTGCGATTCGGAATTCCTTTTAATTAGCATAATCCTATGGAGTGATGTCCAAATTCAACAGCTAAATAAGCAAGGCCGCATCTTACTGTCCGAGTCGCGTCAGGAAATGGACCTCAGGTGGCTACTCGCTTTCCATATGTGGTTTCTCTGACCAATCTCAAAAGGACAACGTATACGTATGCAATCTTAGATTCTATATCAGCAATAATTTATAAGGTCACTTGACTTGCGTCCAATATAATTCGAGAGGAAGAGAAATTGAAACACATTTTAGGTTACATTGTTCATTTTCACCGAAAGTGATATACTTCTTTTAAGAAAATCAAGCCTAAATATTGTCAAACAATAATTAGACTATCTAGGAGAGAAACGACATTGTACCTAACATAATTTTACGAAATTTAAGGTGAAGTGTCAAAGGTACCAACACATAATTTGCTAGGTATTAAAACGAGGTATTAATGCTTAATTAATTTGATCAATTTATTTACCGGTGTCTTGCTCATACGATCAGTATTCTGTTGATTACCGCTATATTTAATTTATTTCTTAATTATGTAAATTTTATCAACATCAGAATCACAAAAGGTTTTACAATATGCATTACTGCGTCCAGTGGAAGTTTAGGCAACCAGCCTTACATTGGTCTATCAAAATAATCTAACTCCTGCACATCTAACGTTAAATATATATTTATCAATACTGTATTAATTTAAATTAAAATTATAACATTTAAGGTATTACAACATGGAAGTAGAATGTTGCACACACAAAAATATTCAGTTCGATATTATAGTAGTTATGTTTCACATTCTAGCGCCATTTTCGATTTGTTGTTGTGATGGGTTGCTTAGGATCAGCTTAGAAGAACAAGATGTCTTCTATTGCGTTGAATCCTTGCAATTCATGCTAGTAGATTATAAATTACAGATGTTTTAAGGAGTCACTTGGCTCTTTAGTCTTTAGCTCTACTTAATAGATCTTCTACGAATTGCTCTACACCTAGACAATTTGTTGTTGCCCAGGATTTCCAGACCTTCTACAAAGCTTGTGATTTTTCTAGAAGATAATTTTTCTATATTTTCTCCACTTTTTTAGCATAATGCGGATTAATATCTTGCATTCTCAAAGTATATGATACGCAATCTCATTTGTAGTGTTCTTTGTCGAATAAGCTTTTGTCTCTTAGATAAGCTACAAGAACGATTAGAGTTCGAAAAATTCACCCTTTTTTGCAAAGTTAGCTATTTTGTTACCTTCCATTCTCTCCTGCTCTGGTACCAACATCAAGGTAACCTTTTTGTGTTTTGCATTCCCAAGTAATTTTAAATCTAAAGACCTGAGAAACTTTAATGCACTTGGCTGTGATACTATATAGATATTTGCCTTCCCAATGCCTTTATTTATGCAATTCTGTGCACATATATCTATAACATAAACGGTCTAACCGGTTTAGCAAACAAAAAGTATCATAAAAATTAAGGTCTGCTCATGGCATATAAGCAGAAAAACCTATCAGTGTTACCTGTGACTATGCTAATGGCAATAGAACAGTAGGCTGCTATTCGTTCGTAGCTGCAATAATTTACTATTTGACACACAAAAGAATAGTGACGATGATTAAAGTTTCGTGTAGTACCACAAACAATTTTACATAGATAAATAATTTTGTATAATTTTGTTTAGATAAATCATAGATTTTTTATACTTTATACTTTATACACATTGTCTATGGATTACATCAGTTTTTATTTATTTTAAATATGTTCCACTAAGTTCAAACTCCTGTGATTTTTATATAGAATAGCAGATTAATAAATGATTACACATGATTTTTTTGGTTGGTGTATCTGTAGACAAAACATTAATTGCTTATTTTGCACCCCTCAAAACTGAGCAAAAATTACAAAAAAATATATAATATAGAACTAACTAATGTCTAACGTTTCGTTTTTGATTCATTCAAATATCATTCATAGTTCCAGAGAAAACGGTGTTATTATTAGTTAGAAGTCTTATATTAGTTGTAGGAGTACTTTAGACAAGGAGCAATATATAAAAGAATAAAGTATGTAAATATGCTTCAGTGCATTTTTCTTGTGCTAAACCAGCTAGACCCTTTCTCCTTGGAACATGGTTGAGGTGCGGCTTAGAGTTCTAGATAGACTGCATGCACAGCTATCCCATTCATCTTAGATGCATCTGTTGCTAGATAAGTGACCCTTTCTCCAATATCAGTTCTTTTATTCTTTTCGTTTAACGTACCAAGGGGAATTAAAGTCCTGCCTGATTGACATTGTGTAAGCAAGTTTGAATTTAAGTACCTGTTCCATTCTTAGAGTACCAAGTACTGCCTTTTTCCTCAAATACAGATGTAGAGGAATTGGATCTAGCTTTGCTTTCATTGCGGCTGTGGGACAGGAACATATTTCCCCTATGGTTCCTAAACAAGTAAGGCGTGTTGATTCTACAGCTTTTGGCCACCATATGCATGATGCGAAGGTCATCATGGATCTGACAACTGAAAGATAAGACCAGTATATCATTTTAGTGTTCTTTCTAAATGTAAGTTACTAGTAAGTTTTTGACCTAGGCCATTCCTAGATATTTAACTATATTCGGCTTGTAATGTAGTCCGTAATTATTAACGAGTGTGACTATATTGTAGGGTAAAGGGAAAATTGGGATAGTTATGAAAACGGAAAAACAAGTGATCAGCAGTCATCCTCAGCATCAGAAACAAAAGGTGCATGACCTTCTAAATATTTTCCAATTATTGGTGGTTCATCCCCACCAAAATCATAACAACGACACGTTAGTTATTGTTTAAAATTTATTATCTATTAATAAATTTTAAGCCTAATTTAATGATAACGATTTTTTGCTACTATTTATATTGTACACACTATTAACAAAAATCATTTATTGATTTCTAAAAACACTATCAGAGATTCAAGAGGAGGGTAAATCTCCTTGTCTCCCGAAACTATTTCAAAGCAATATTTCAAATATTTTCCGACACATTTTATATATTACCGTAAAATATCATAGTTTCATGGTACTACAGAAACTATAAAACATAAATGAGAAATGCAAGAAAAGCAATTTTATTTTAAAACATACTTTATGTCAGCGATGATATTAAACTGAAATATTATATTTTGTTTCTAATATATCTAAACTTCTTGGCAACCTAAACAAATTAATATTTTTATGCATAGTTTTTGTTTAACTTCCCATTTTATGTATGCTTTAAGTTATTATTTGTTGAAATGTAGACTTGGCATGCATACTCACGTACAATCATTTATTTTAATTAAATCTAGAACGACTCGGATGGTTATTTCACGAGGCAGTTCTACAGCCCATAACATTATTTTTTAGGGTTAAATATACAGATACATGTAAATTCAAAGTCAAAATTATTAAATCAAATCAAATGCTTTGTTACCTTTACTAACGTAATATTTTATCGAACTCTTCTATACATTTCCTTAAATATATAAGGAATAAAAAAACAGACTGCAACCAACAGCTATTCTCCGGACTAATGCCCCGCCGAGCGCTGGATTACAAATTACAAGCCTGACCGCGTTAAGTGCAATAACTGTGCATTGCCACAAAAAGCTAAGGCTTCGAATGCAACAAACACCAGCCGAAAGACTTATGCCTACTCAAAGGAGGAGCTCTCGTACCAAGGGCGGATCCAGAAAGGTTACTGGGGGGGGAGTCACTGCGACCGTACGATCAATAATTATATCGACATTTTCTATATTCAATAATAAATAATATTAGATCCTATTCTTCTCTTCTGGTGCCCCCCTGGATCCGCCCTTGTCTCGTGCCAGCCAATCCACATCACTTGCAGACTACAGTTTCGAGCTGTTGGCCTCGTCAGGGCAAGGCAGGTCCGGAACGGCTGTAACGAGACTCTTGACCACTCTTGGTACATGACGAAATTTATACAACCACGACATGCAACAAAAATGGTGGACTCCATCTAGCGGCCGATGTCCATTGCAATCGAAGTAGCAGTAGCCCTGACATGGGCATGTTGCAATCGAAGCTTCAGCGTTTTGTGGAAAACGCACTAACATGGCCAGGCTTCTAATTTGTAATCCAGCACTCGGCGAGGCATTAGTCCGGAGAATAGCTGTTGATTGCAGTCTGTTTTTTTATTCCTTATACAGAGTGTCTCACCAGGAACTGCATCCATCGATATAGGGAAAAGTACGCACCAGAAAATTTTGTATTGTATTGAACCTTAAATTTACATTCTACTACCCTTTCTGGATATTTTTCGTGTCTGGTGTCCTATGTCTAAACCTAATAGTTTTTGAGATATCGGCGATTGAATGTTCACCCGCACTGTGGATATTACAAAGGCTAAACGATAATATCTTTAAACAGTGCTTTGATTCAAGAGGAACAAAGGAACTGTTTACCGATTTTCATTTAGATTTTGACAGTACTGCTGCACTATTTAAGAGTTTCTCTCATTTAATATTCCCGTTTTATTCTTGATTTATCTTTTATAAGTGTTATCTGGTTTGTTCAAAACGGCCGTGTTTAGGCGCGAGCATCAAATTCAGTCCCCGATATTTCAAAATCTATTAGGTTTATATTAAGGACATCAGAAACAAAAAATATCCAGAAGGGTTAGTAGAATGTAAATTTAAGATTCGCTACAGGGTGTTCCATTAAAAGTATCGAAGTAATTTGAGCCTGGAAGTCACTTTTCGTAGTACTTCCGGTTCAGCCCGAAATTAAATTTTTCCTAAGGTTATATCGACAAAATGTGACAATGTGCAGTGGCAAATATAGCAAGCAAGAAATATTTTTATCTTTCGATATAGTTACCAAGTATACTGAGAAGAAATAAAGATAAAGGACGGAGGAAACTTTTTTATTTGGAACTTTTCTAGGATTAGATTTCGAGACATTTGAAAATACGGAACATCCTCGCGGTGTAATGTAATGTTAGTCTCTTCGTTTATTATCAAGATAGAGATCTATTGAAATTCATTATTATCAACCTGTCCTAAGCAATTATTTAACGAAACTCATAATAAACACACAAGCGCTGCCTTAACTCAATCTATACAACTAGTTTTTTTACGAATACATATCAAGCACTGGATTTATTAAAGCTACTTTACATTAACGCAATATTAAAGGTGGCATGCAAATTTTTATTGCGCACATGCGTACATCGAGCTATTTTGATCAGCTCATGGCAATATTTTTCATTGCATTGAATTAGCGCGTGTTCTAATTTGATTGCATTGCAGATGCAACATAGTTACTTTCTTTGGGAATATTTGGGTTGCCAACAAAATATTGCAGTAGTGTAAAGTACTTTCAAGATGCAAAAATTATCAGGCAAAGTATTACATGCAATCCTTTTCATTGTATTGCCTAAATGTAAAGCCGCTTTTATAGTGGAGTCAATAGAGACTAAGAAAATGCAATTATTTCGAAATAATTACGGGAAGCTTCGATTTTCCTAAAATCTTTTGATATAACTTTTACATAGCTTAAAATAAAAAGTTATAAACATATAATTCTGGGGAAATTGTTTATTAATTATTTAAACAAAAATAAACTTTTTTTTGTCCGACTTCCATCAAGCAATAAAATAATTCAAAATACTGTTCAGTTAAAAACACAATTTAAATATTCACATAAAAATTTAAAAAGAAGCTGAGAAAACGTGATATTGTACACAGTATTACAAGATCTGTGAAAAAGTGCCCAAACTACTTTTACAATCCTCTGCGGACAAACACAGCGCAGCCTGCGCCTGCGGCGCAGGTGATGCGTACTGCTTGCCGAGAAGATATTCTTTTACTTTCAATCTCTTTCTATTATTCAAGCATTATAATTTGACTCATGGTCCTGTACCTCGTGAATATTTTTAATATGTCTTCGATATCTTAAACAAGATAAAAATTGTAGAAACAATCAACATTGAGTCGATTTACTGAAAAAAACTTGATTTTTTCAATATTTCGTGAAAGTACATATTTATATACAGTGTGTCTCCGGATGGAGTTGACAAGAGGAAAAACATCTCTATTATTGATTTTACGACGAAAAGTCATTCTTTATAAAAAAATCTGCTTGTCGAAAAAATGAATTTACCATATAAAAATCTTAGATCAGATGTACAGGGTGTTAATAAATTAAGAAAACATCAAAATGAGAGAAGTACCTTCATTTATTATTTTGGACAAAATGTGTATAAAACAAAGTTGTTTATAATCCAAAATAAAGCGTAAATACAAATTATGAAGTCTGTATTTTGACTTTTATGCTTTTATTGTGTTTATCTTTTTACGTTGAATTTATTAATATGAATAAGAATTAAAATTAAGAAACAGAGTGTGCTGTCGATAATATTGAATTGACAAACGTCATTGTGACATTGTGTAGTATAGGAAATAGCGTGCAAATTCGACGACGAGTGGTTATCGTCTGCCAGTCGGTAATCGAAGAGACCATATAAGTAAACAATTTTTTATCTCTGGAACTTTTTGGCATGGTGAGGGGATAGGGAGGGGGGGGGGGGGCATCTATTTTTAAATCGAATGATTAACGATATCTGTCCGCATAGGTAGTTAGTATATGTACTTCACATACTCCAATTACGCTGGCAGACGAAACTTCCGATCGGCGCGCGCGTTAACCGAAAATAGAAAAAAAAAATTTAGTTTCTATTTCCTGTTAGCGCGTGCCGACCGGAAGTGTCGTCTGCCAGCGCAATTGGGGTATGTGAAGTACATATACTAACTACCTATGCGGACAGACATCGATAATCATTCGATTTAAAAATAAATGCCCCCCCCCCCCCCCTCCCTATCCCCCTCACCTTACCAAAAAGTTCCAGATAGGAAAAAATTTTGTACTTATATGGTCCCTTCGATTACCGACTGGCAGACGGTAACCACTCGTCGTCGAATTTGCACGCTATTTCTTAGGCTAGTGTAGAATATTACTATCTTACATCTGCATTTATTAGTGTTCTGTTGATCATTTAAAAAATGTTTACCAAACAAGAAAGAATTTATTTGATAAAATGTTATGGGATTGGAGACATCTCTTATCGATATGCAATTAACCTTTTCCACCAAAAGTTCCCTAACGCAGCGGCATCGCGCCAATCATTGCGCAAACTTGTAAAAAAATTCAATGAAACTGGATCTGTATTGAATGTCAAAAAACCCAAGAAAAAGTAGAATTAAGACGATGCGTCAACACTTTTAGCAATAAATTCAGTAATAGAAAACCCGAAATTATCTTTACGGAAACGCTCACAAAGACTGGAAGTAAGTAAAAGTCATTTACAGAGAATTTATATGGAAAACAAAGTTCGACCGTTTAAGCCAAGGTTCAGACATACACTTGAAAATGGAGATGAAAAGAAGCGATTTGATTTTTGTTTAAGGTCGGTGATAATTACCTTGTAGATAGAAGTTTTCACAGAATTTCCTGTTTTTTTGGATTAGGATAGGTTTAGGGTAATATATGTATAGATGTGTGCTGCGTGTATATGTGTGCAAATGTGTTTATCCCATTAGTTTTATATATAACAACTTGTGCCTGGCTGCATGGATAACTCCTAATGCCATAAAAAAAATGTTTTTTTTTACTGACGTAGCAACATTTTGTACCAATGGCCACGTTTCATCACAAAACAGTCGTTATTGGGCTTTTGAAAATCCAAACAATATCATTCACAAACGAAATCAAAAAGTGAATGTATGATGTGGGATTTTTATGATCGAATCGTTGGTCCATATTTCTTAGAAGAAAATTTAAATCAGCATGTTTATTTGGACCTTTTGGAAAACTTTAAGGCGTAACATTTTTTGGCAGCAAGACGATTGCCCAGTTCATTCCTCAGTTTTGTTACGGTAGTGGCTGACAGATCTCTTCGGAACCAGATGATGGGAAGATATGCTCCAATTAATTTTTCTGCAAGATCACCAGACCTTACACCAATGGACTTTTTTCTGTTGGGTGTTTTAAAACAGAAAATTTATGCAGACGACCTGCCGCATGATGGAGAAACACTAATAGCACGAATACCAGACGCGGTGAATGAAGTGAATATACCATCAATCATTCGTAAGGTCTATGGTGAATTTATTAAAAGGATGGAGAAACGTGTTGAGGTTGGAAGAGGCTATGTAGAATAAATTGTTTTTCCACAATCGTTGAAGTTAATGTTATTATGTTTTGTTAATGTTTGAAAAAAAATGTAAGTTGACATAAATGTAAAAGTCAAAATTTAGACTTCATAATTTGTATTTAGGCTTTATTTTGGATTATAAACAACTTTGTTTTATAAACATTCTGTCCAAAATAATAAATAAAGGTACTTCTCTCTTGAGGCATTTTGATGTTTTCTTAATTTATCAACACCCGGTACATCTGTTACAAGATTTTTATATGGTTAATTCATTTTTTCGACAAACAGAATTTTTTATAAAGAATGACTTTTCGTCGTAAAATCAATATTAGAGATGTTTTTCCTCTTGTCAACTCCATCCGGGGACACACTGTATGTTCCAAAATTTTTTCATCTTCAGATTTACTTATTTTGAGGTCCTACTATAAACGTATGCTGCATAGGTAGGCTAAATAATTTTTTTATAAAAGTTATTAACGTTTATTTTACCCATAATTTCACGAATTTTAGAGCAAACAATTTTTTATTTTCGTAAAAAAGGGGAATTTATAATTTATAATTTAATTTTTAACGTAAATCCCCTTGAAGTATCTTAAACAACACATTTCAAATTTAAAAAATCGCACCTACAGAGATCTAATAACTTGATTTAAACCAGAGAAATAGGTGGTTAAAGTTAGTTATATATATCAAATTTTATTATTTTCTCAAAATTTTGAAATTTTGGAAGTGTGCATCTTCAAAAATTAATTTTTCACTTATCGGATTTTTTTATACATTACTTCAAGAGAAAAATGTTAAAGGCCCAAATTTTTATGTTTAAATTTTTGGAAATGGTAGAGCTTTTACCTATTTCATCGTAAATCTCTTTATGTCCGGATTTCATATATGTACTATTCTTACATACATTCATCGCTATATTTGAAAATCTAATAATCCAATAGCTACATGTTTCTTCTTTCATTTAAGCTTTTATGAGGTCAATTTCATTAATTAATTCAAAAGTTACAACAAATTTAGTTTATTTTTCATTATATTTTTGATGTGAAATTTCCCGTGCATTTGAATGGCGCAATTACTTTTTGAAAGAAAAAAATATTTTAAGATATATTTGACAAAGACTGGTATTTTACAACTAATTTGTTTAATAACAAATTACGCTCAAGCATTATTGTTGGTAACTTTTGGTATGTTGTTTCTGACATGTTCAGAGATGTATTCTCAAAAGTTACCGCTTCCCGGAATTTTTCCGAAGTGAAAATCTCTATTGACTCCACTATTATGTTAATAAAATTAACATATATCATAGATAATGTCTAATATTGTTGCATATTGTTAATAACTATTATTATTAATTGTCACAAACAATTTCTTGTTTTGACTAATTAACAAACTAAAACTGCATCAAGTATCAAGAGGCCTAAAAACTTGTGCTCACGAAACCTATTTTTCCAGTTATATAATTTTAAATCCAATTCTTAACTTTCAGCTTAAAACCCTTTGACCTTGAACATTGCAAAATGTTCGCCTGCGGTGCGCTTTGTACACCCATTTTAATTATGAAGAAAAATACACAAATAATGCATTAACCTAAAGGTGACTCTGGTCAATCTTTTTGTTCTCACTCAAAAATTTGTATATAAAATATTATTAAATTTGTTCTATACATACCGTTCAGTAAAACAACGAATTAGTACTGACAAAGATCACAGGTATTTTTTTTTACTATATCACAATATTTGTTAATTTCTAATCCATCAAAATGTATTATAACGTCATGATACTACGAAAGAGTAGGATCATGTTATAACGTCAACTGTTAATTATATAACATCACATTAGGTACTTACCATGTTGGATTGATGAAAATCCATAATACACTTTTAACCTTTTTAATATCAGTTGGTGCTCTTACGAATTGCGCTTAGAAAGTAATCTACGGTTTCCGAGTTTTCATTTTGATATCTTGATATATCGAGCTTCTTTCTTTCTTATCGCTTGCCTTAGCATTGACGTTCCGTGTAGTGAACTTCCCAAACAACGATCTTTTTGTATTGGACTGGTGAAGCCCTTTGTCGATAATAAAGTTAACTAGATATATTTGAATCTTTCGCTATTCCATCAAATTCTGGTTAGCAGTTTTTTTCTTTTTATTTCACTTGCTTATCCAATGGAAGTATTTTTGTTTTATATGCCTGAACGTCTGACGACGTTACTATTATTTTTGGGTACTATTTTACTTATTTGTTCAAGATAAATTATTACAAAAAATGTGCAGTTACCGTGAAATTAATTTAACGAAATGGAGGTGTTTTTTTTAATTACATTGTGTTAGAATTGAACTCTCAGAAACACTTTCAAAACGTTATTACGACAGCTATAATGTAAAATTGACATCATCTTATAAAATACTTGACTCACTGTTGATATTTTGTAAAGCTTATGGCAACCATTACAAAATAATTTTATAAACAATTCCGGAGGCTTTAAGAAAATTCGGTACCACCACTATAAAACAGTTTCATTGAAGCTTCATTTAATTGCGTTATAAAGCACATACTTCACTGTTTGTTATTATTGCTATAAAACAAAATTGCTGTGTAGAGACACACCAATAAAATAAAACCGTTTCTTAAATGTATTAAAAAAGTCACATATATATACTTATATACAAATATATAATATGCTGATCTCTCTATATATACCAAGCTCTCAGTCATTTTACTGAATAGTGAATAATTATTTTAGACCATACAGGCTGAAATTTTTTATGCGAAGGAAATTTTACTGTGAATTATGCCAGGTATTTTTGATGAATTTTAACTGCCCCTCGTGTTTACTGAAGATTTCTGATAATTTTTGGAATTTTATAAAAATCGATTTCATATTTTAAAATTTTTGAATGAAATTCACCACCAATTTCTTTTAATCATCATAACTTTATAAATAGCACGTATTAACTGCCATAAATATTAATAAAAATGTGATTTTTAAACTACTATGTCTTGTCATATTTATGACCTTCCTTCTATAAAATACTTTTGTGTTAATAAAAAGTATTTTAAGATAATTAAGCTATAGGCGATTCCTACAAAATACGGCTCATCCGTTGCACAAAATCCGGAATGAGATATATGAGGTGTATTCCGCTATATATGCAAAATAGTTGATGGTCATACGTGTCACAATACCTACATAGCGAATTTTGCAATTTGAAATGTCATATATTGATCACCTGTATGATACGAAAAAGCGTACACCTACTATTTGCCTGTACATATCAGAATTCTTTCTACTCTACATGACGTCTAGTAATAAATCTGCCACACATTGTCGATAAATTTGATTCGAAGACATTGTTTACATAACTAAAAAAAAAGCTCAAAATCGCGCTCAAAGCCGTGGTACGTTTTCTTTTCCACACAAGGTAGGTTTAAATTTGACAATGAAATTTTTCTTATTTACATTGATCTGTTCCGATTAAGCGAAACCATCCACCATCTTCTTTGTATAGGCTTTCTTTTCTTTACTTTCTTTAATAAGTGTGCAACACTCATAAATAAAAATGCGGCTGCACAAATGTCTGAATTGTCCATTTTAATCACCTCTCTAGAGGTGTTCCTGTTCCGGTATCCACACTAAGTTTTGATAACTACACACACATATGTGTGGATCAATGTGCTTGTGATTCGGCAAATATTCTGCGAATAGTTCGCTAAAATGCAAATGTTCGGAATTCGGCGAATGCCGCATGTGTGGCGCCGGCTTAAGAAAGATAATTATACTTAACTAAATTCAAGTTTTAACGCATATGTGAATCGGTGGTAGGATTTGTAATAAGGTGAATATTCGTCTCTTTTGATGCATGCAGATTTACCGACAATCAACAGGACACAGTTTATGTTTTGCACGTAGTAAATATTTGCCTACTTCGCATATGTGTGGATCTGAGATATTCGCCAAATAGTAAATATTCGTTATTCGGAAATCGGCGAATAGGCATGTGTGGTATCGGCTAAAAGTTATCAGGCAGAATACGTATCACTTGAACTTATTGACATTGAAACTTCGCTACTTCGTTATATAGTGTACTATAATTAACTTTATTACATGTTTAACTACCCAAATGTCTTTTAGTTAATGTAGTATAAGCAATATATTACCATGAAACCTCGCTTCTTGGCATATATGTGATTGTGAGATTTAAATTCCTATAAAATTCGTGTATAATTTTCGAATTTAAACTTTTATGTCTCTGGCGTTTCTACGAAATTGTCTGAGAACTATTATTACATCATTTCATTCGTTCCATATATATAATGAGGATTTATATTTAGATCCTCCTCGGTTTAAATATCCAACGATAACTTTGTCATTCCATTTGGAACTAGTGAGTAAGTGCTATCTGCAGTACTTGTCACTGTCAGGTGCAGCATCTACTTGGCATGTTTGAATTGGACCTCTCTAATTGCGACCAACTTGAGTAAGATTTTTCAGCAATTCGGTGACTTTTTTAATTCCTTTTTGTCCTACCATATATAATTATGTGAAAGTCCTTATCAAAATAATTGGAATATTCCGTTATTAAAATTGAATTTCTATCTGATTAAGTTATAAGACTAGATCGGAGAAATTAGTACCAAACAGATGGTTTATAATTAACTGGTACCAATTATTTTTCATCTCTATTGGATTGTCTAAAAATATATATTGTATAATTTTTTGAATAATATAAGGTATTATTTTGATTATTTCAATAATAATAATAATGTAATATACAGCGTGATTATATACATGGTGTTTCTGGTATGCAATCGTTAAATTTTAGTGGTAATTCTGTATCTAAAATTGCTATAAATATGGGTCTGGAAATAGGGAACTTGCCCATTTTCTTTTTATTTCATTAAAGTGTGGGTTTAAGTATAAAAACACGCTACACCAAATATCATCCAATATCATATCATATCTTAAATCGCAGTACTTACTTTGCAATAAATAATTAAACTTGAAATCCTCGCGAAAAGTTCTGTGACGTCACTAATGTGATTTTTAAACTTTTTATTGCATAGTTAGCAGCAGCATTTTTATGTTCACGTAATTTTGTTTTGTAACTACCTTATTGCAGTTGCCATATTGCAGAAAATTGCAACGCTATATAATAATTATGTAGCAGACTATGGAACAACAATTTTTCAATAGCAAAACTGTCCCAAATAGTACTTCAATATAACTGTTTTATAAGATAATAAGGAATAAGGAAATAACTATAAAATAATTTTAATATATATTTATAACTTTGCTGAAAATACTGCCGAACGTTACTAAAAAAAAATATTTATTTTTATAAGCTGAAAGGGGTTAAGTGGAAGAGCAACAAGTTAGCGTTTCTTTTTCCACTAACAAGTTCAACTTCGCCCTTTACTTCCAATAATATATGTGTATAATATATAGTTGTATTTTTTTTTTGGCTTAATTGGAAATAATAAAGACGTTTATTATTATTATTATTATTATTAAATGTTTTATAGCTTAGTCACGGAAACGTTTGTAAAATAATTTCTTAACTGCTTTATAAGATATTTTATAATTTTGGTGTAAAGAAGTTTTAATGATAAATTTATAAAACAGTTCAGTTGCAGACAACCAAATGGTGTTTTCTGCAACACTAATATAATCAATTAGCATTTTAGAAGCATTAATAAAATAACAATAAAACAATTATAGAACAAATTTGCTGGTTGGGCAGCTACTCCTAAAATACCTAAATACCAATTCAAATGCAATTCTGAAGGAATTTGAATCTTTTATCACAAAATTAAATTTTATGAAATTAAATTAGCACTAGCGACTTAACCAAATTCCCCACTATAAAAATTTTTGCTCACCTTATACTAGACATAGCTTGAAATGAATATGAGACCATCGCCGAACCATATAAAGAAGTACTCATGACATTTATTGAGGAATCTTCAGATATTTTTTACTTCGGACAAATTGCAAAGAAATACCTAAATATTAAGTTTTTCGCCATTTAAAAAAATGGTGTGAAATTTCACAATTTGGACTACGTGTTCAGCGCCAGCGGTTCAAAATACATAGGATTATGGTATTCTGATCACTGGGAAAATCATTTTTTTTATTTTGAAAGGAAATATTTAGGAGCAATTTATGTTTTTAAATATTTGTTTATAGATACTATTGTTCATGTTTCACAATCTACTGTTTCAGGTTTCTGACGGCTTAAGTAATAGATGTAACTCTTAATATTCACACGAGGAAGCTTTCTATGAATAGTGAAGTGTAATATAAACTAATTGCCTTGGCGTTGGAACAGCGACATATCTTTAGAGATTTCCAACTGGACAGGATTAATATAGAGCCTTCAGTAAAATAGTATAACACTCTAATTTACTTCTGGCTGTTTTATGTTGCGACATGTGAATAATCCACATTTTCAGTTGTGCATGATTTTAAAACGTCTACACAAAAGTGAGTGATTATCTTAAGTCACTGTTTTCATATACTAAATTAATATTGCTCCAGTGCCTACTTTTATATCTGTTTATGTTCGGTGATGGGTCTGGGATTTGGAATCATGCCTCGCTCAGTTAGGTGCCTACATCAATATAAGCCTATCATCGTATCATCAATACCTACTGGGCTTGTCCTGGGAGAAGCAGCGCTTTGTCGTTGGAGGATTACAAGAGCTGGAAATAAAGCGATTGCACAGATACAAATTATTATATTGAGTTCCTTCGTAAAATTAGATCAATGACAAACATTTCTTGTTATTAACGATGACTATTAAACTCGAATACTATCACTCGATATGCGTTTCGTCAACCATGTTGGCATCAACTGGAGATAACTAGAACTGAATTTTGTTAAATGTAACGATATTTTCTTGATTATATATTATTTCAGTCAGTGGCGTCCTGGCAAATTTTAGTTGGGTCCGCGACTTGGGCTTAGGAGGACCCGATTTTTTTCTTTGCAGTGAGGAAAATTTGAAAATTCAAACTAATATTTTTCGTATCGTCTGCCATATTTCTTTCAGGCAGGTAAGTAAAGTCACGGGAGTGCAAGCTATTTCCTTGTACGGTCTTCATGACGCTCATGCTTTCCAGTTAATATTATTTATTGTTAAAAAATGTCATATTACTGAGAAAATTTAAATGCCTAATTCATATATTAAAAAATATTTATTTATAAAAAGTAAACACATATTCTGTGGATTAAAAAAATACATTAAGTAACAAGTAATAAGTTAAAAAATTTGAAGAAAAAAACAAAATATAAATAATTTATTGCATAAAACAAATATTCGAATAAACATTCGAATTGTAAATCACAGAAAAAGATAATATAAGTAATAATAATAATTAACTAACTTGGTTGTTGCTTCATTTATTACATAAGCAATGTTTTTTTCAACTCGTTAGACGATCGGGCAAAGCTGTCAATAATTTCCTCAACAGGAGGAATCTTGTCATTCTTTAGAGCCCAGTCCGCGTTTGCGGACCCGCGGACCTAGCCAGGACGCTACTGATTTCAATATGACTATAGATTGGAACAAGTACTTATAGACAGAGATAGTGAGGTCATAGTTAAGTTAACAAAACCGTGTCCGCAAATATATAGGCAGTTTTGTTTCAGAACAGATGTTATAAATATACTCTTGAATTATATCACAGATGCATATGAAAATAAAAATTACGTAGGTTACACATTTTGTGTTAGACTGTGTTCGGCATAATACATTGCTCGGAAAACTGAAAAAGTATGGCGTAACATCAAATTTACTGAAACAACTAAAAAGTTATTTGGAAAATAGAAACCAAAGCACTGTTTACAATGGTGCGACGCCAACAATAGCAGATATAAAACATGGAGTACCTCAAGGGTTCGTCCTTGGACACCTGTTATTCTAGATCTATGTCAATGACTTATCACAATATGTTTTAAGTGTTAAATTTGCTCCGTATGCAAATCATACTGACGTAAACTCCAATGAAAACCAGACTGAGTTGGAGAATATTATGCTGCGACGCAGTTCACTACTTCAGAGTGATTCCAAGCCAATGTTTTATGTTTAAAAGATACCAAAACAGCAAATATGGCACTTTCTATTTGCAATTTGGAAAATTATTTAAATCCAGATAATGTAGAATTCCTGAGAGTAAACCTTGGCCAAAAAAAAGACTGTTTTTGCGAATGCGGTGCTGGACAATTGCCTTGAGAGATGTATTTTTTGAAGCATTGAGATGATGGTGTGATGGTCCACCCAAGGAATTCGTAACACATGTCTCCAGACCCACATCTCGAAAGCATCAATGTGCCTATCTAACTCCATAATGGTCCATGTCCCAAAGGCACAAAGAAATATGGAGAAAACTAAGGCATTTGCAAGTCTTAACTCTAAGCGTTTCGTTATATTATTCTCACGCCAAATTTTGCTCAACTGGCTCGTTGTAGATCTTGCCATATTTATTTTTAGAATGTCTGAGTTTTCTCATCTACAGCAGAGTTTGTCTCACTTCACATTGATAAAAGCTTTCTGGTAGGCTACGAAGCCTACGAAATGTTAGCAAAGCAGTTTATTCATATCTCACGGTGGCCTACAACCAAATTTAAATGAAAGTTGTTGTCACTCGGATTTTTTTTTAACACATTCTTAGATGTATATAGAACCAATTTCCACGACATTTAAAATCATTCATCGCAGAAATTTTTTTTACAAGTATTTTATTTTTTTTGTTTAATGACACCTAGATACATGACAATATATCTACAACAATGAAAACAATTATTATAAATATGTCATTTATATACAGTAGTGGCATTTTAAAATTTTGAATCGATGCCAATGAAGGTAGAAAAGAAGAGAAATGGACAAATAATGTGCTGAAAAGAAACAGGTTTAACCTACGCTGTTCCACTTTTCTCTTTAGCTACTTTTAGTCATCGGCGGAACTCTTAACAAGCTAAAGTGCCTGGCATCAATGTTAATATATCGCTTTCTTTCGCGTATATTATTTTGCTATTTATAGTTGCTCTATCTCATTCTAAGGATCGACCCAAGATTTCTAGGTGCCACTAGTATATATTCCTGAGAACTATTCCACAGATTGTGAAATCTTATCTGCTCTTAATTGAAGAGAACGAATTTGGGGTACCTATATCACAATGTACTTCAAGTAAAGCAATCGAAAGTGTAACATTTCGTCTTTTTGCCCGAAAACTGATAGTTTTTCTTTTTAGGAATGCTCTTTGTTTAGCAAAACTTCTTAATATCAATGTTATTCCTTATGTTTATGTTTATTCGTTCATGTTATGATGAGGTGGATTTAAGCATTAAATAATGTGGTAATAACGTTACATGTTTGCATACCATTGTACTCCTTTAAATAAGCTAGAATAGTTTCACTAATATTTTTAACTTCTCTTGTTTTAAAGTATTGCTGAAACTTATTATTTGATTAATTAAATTTTTGTATCTCCTGAAAATTGTGACAAGAAAAAAGAAATATTAATAATTCTGTGACACTATAAATGCAGAATATTTATGTATGCCATCCCATGACTTCTCTGTGTACATGTACAGGTTTTGGGTAAACATATTTACAACTATATAGTTATCAGAACATCTCAAACATGTAGAATATATTAAAAGCTTTAAAAAACATGTAGCAGATTTTTTAAGCAAGAATGCTTTTTTGTGTGATTACTTAAATCACTGAAAGTTTCACTATAGTGTTTGTACTGTTTGTATGACTTGTTTGTTATTTACATTCACTTGAGCTACACAAACTGATATGTCCTATACGAAATCTGGTTTTATGATCTGAATATTTTTTTTTCTGCAGTGACATTTTATCAGCCTTAGCTGACCGATCCCCCGCGCGCGTTTGGTATTCGGTTCGTTCTTTAAGCAACGTTGGCAGTGCATTTTTTAAACCAAAATATATTTTGAACCTAACCTTTTTACTACTGTTAATGAAATGTTTAAAAATTTTATCTAATAAGGAAAATGTTTTTCAATTCTAATATTTTTATTATAAAATGGGTTAATTTGACCATTTCAATTTTTTTTATTACATATCAGTGGCAAAAAACTTTTTTATGAATTCCCTATTTCTGTATAGTTCAGTATCTGGAACACTATATCGGACCTCCTTCTTTTCCAAAAATTTTGCCGCAGCCGGTTGTGGTTCCTGCATTATTAAGGGCAAAGTACAAGCGGCTGTCGATAACATGTCTTGATAAGCAACTTTTAAAACAGTATGGCAGAAAACCCGTTCTGGTCCGTCCACAACTCTATGAGGAGTAAGGATTATATAGGTTTGCACAAATTTGAGAACACGATTCCAGGGACTGTATTTTTAACAAATGAAATATCCTGCCTATATTATCAGTAACATTAGAAGGCACTGAATGCTACTCTATGTTGGGTTTGTGTAGAAGCAGAGGTACTAGAAAATTAAACCATAATTTAAATGAAATCATTATTTATTATTTGATATTGTTTGTTGTTTCGTTCTGCGGAAGGCAGAGGAGGTATCTATTTCTGTTTCGAAGAAAAATGTAAAGTTAAATTCACACAACAGCTCATAGTGAAGGCTCCAACCAGGGATCGGAACGACTTCTAGTCCAAAACTTTTCTAAAAATATGCGCGATTCCCAATAGTGCGCTTTTCTGTATTTCTTGTGCGCTCGGTTGACCTGGAAGTTGTTGTAGTTTCCGGTCCTGGTCCTATTTAATATTTCCGAGGGCTTCTACAATCACTGGCACGACTGTGGTCTTTGCATTCCACATTTGGCTAACTTCTATTTGGAAGTCTTCGAACTCGCTCAACTTCTCTGTTTCCTTGAGCATTCCATTGGTGTCATTCGGAATGGACACATGGATCGGCCAAGTCCCTAGCATTGATGACTTTTTCAGTGGTATATTCTTAATATTTTTGTGATACCGGTATATTGATCCAGTAGATATATTTTGCCACTCTGTTGTGTCGGCGAGTGCTGATGCTAACGTAGTACATCCCACCACCACGTGGTTGACATGTTCTTCTGCTACGCCACTCATTCTATAATTGCTGTCAACAAGCTGCTTTAAAATCATCTTCTAGTGGCATTTAGCGGTTGGTCTTGCGCTGCCATTATTAAACCAAACAGTTCAACCACTTCGTAGACGCCATTTTATCTACTGCTGGTCAGTTGAGATCGCGGAAGAATTGTCCATGCATCGGCGTTACTCAAGGTACTTCTATTTTCCTCTTTTAGGCCTTGGTTTTAATTTATTCTCGGCATTCTCGTCAGGTATTCTTCCTGGATTTTTTGCGCTTCAATTTGAATGGAATATAAGTTTTTGCCATTATCATGATTTTTAATTAGCTGTGTAAATTTGCCCTTCCCCTGTCGGATATAAGCATATTCCAGCTCTATTAAAAAAATATTATTATCATTTTTATTATTATTAATTCAGAACATCAACTTTTTTTAGGAACAGGTTTTACAGGCGCACTTTTCCAACAAGCAGTCGTGCCGTTTTCTTTTATGATAAAGTTTAATTCCCTTTGTAGCTTATTTTAACAGAATTGAATATTACTGAAATTTCCACCAACTGCAAAACGTCCCGAGTGATCACACTCGCTGCAACAAAAGTAAAATGGAAAAGAGAAGTTTAATTTATAAATTCACTTTGTTGCAAAACAAAGCACATGAATAATTACATCTTAATCAAACGTTAACGTAAACGTTAATTCCCCTCACTTTGGAAAGCATAACTTAACTTTAATCTCATTGTTCCAGGAAACAAAAGTAAACGAGGAAAGCGTCGAAACTGTACCGATACAAGTAGCGCCTTGACGGGAAGTGAGTCCCGTGTTTACCAGCGGAGTCATATAAAATATAGCGGCAAGAGAACTAATTTACACAGTGAACCACTAGACGAGGATACAAGATCGTTGGCGATAAATAAACCTGTTGGGTTGTCGAGTAAATCTTTCTAACTAAAATAGTGAAATACAAGTTTGAAACTTGTTAGTGTTCATTCAAAGAACTGTTGAGGTTTATTGATTGGAACGGGCTTAGTTAAAGTACGTGTCCGGCGTAAGGAAACTTTGAACTATCATAGTGGAGTGGTTAGGGGGCGAGCCCATGGACTTAGACTGTGACTCCTTGGAGGGTATAATGAAATCTGATGAGGAAATGGGCCGTGAGAAGCCATCTGGAGCCGGGGCGAACCACAACCATTATACAAGTGAGTACAAGTTGTTGATACACTCTGATCTTAAGATAATATTTGTGGGTAAGGTATTCATAGAGATTAGGTCCTTACGAAATGGTCGGTTATATTATAACACGTACATTTGTAAGGGCCATTGAATCTGAAGTGACATTAACTGGAAATCTGCGGTGTGTCAACCGATTGCGTGCTTTATTACAATATTCCGGTTTCGTCTAAGTTATTAAAATGAACTAAAATGCCTGTGTATTGTGGTATTCATTGTTGCTATGCTTTGGGCAAAATGTTCATATATTTTTATTTTGTTACATGTACAGGAGAAAATCGAACAGCATGTGATGAAAGTAAAACAATTTGAATATAAAATTTTTGGAATTTAAAAAAATGTCTTTTGTCTTTCGTTTACAAAATAATAAAAATTATTTATAGTCTTAGTCCGGTTCCCAAACTGTATATTTTATTATGCAAACATTTTATTAATAATGTAAATAAAAAATCCTTTTAAAACTATTTTATACCTGGTAGGAGAATAAAGGTTTATGTTAGTGGGGGGAGAGGATGCTTGTCGTTGGGTGTTGGGGTGTTGTATTGTAGTAGGGGGAGCTTAGGGTTTGTTCAAAGGAAAAATATGATTTTGAAGTTCAAAAACATCTAAAGATGTGTACTAATGTAAACTGGTTCTTTAATAATTTAAAGGGGATACATGGCATGGAGGGGGGAGGGTTTGGGAAGTTCTGTTTGGAGTGGAATAGATTATATATTAAATATATATGATAAAAAAAATGTTTTCGAAAATTTTTGACCAAAAATAAAAAGGGCCAAAAACCGGGCTTATTGGCCCTCCTCCTTTACGAAGTTATAGAAGGGACACCAAAAATAAAATAATTTCTCTTTTTAAAATTCTGTTATAATTAGTAATTTTATGACAAAATTCTGAATTATATCTCGAAATTTTAAAATTCTGACTTATAAGTCGAAATTTGATTTAAAAATTCAAAGTAATAATTTGAATTTTTAAAATATCGAAATATAATTCAGAATTTTGACTTAAAATTCTCAATTATAACAAGAAATTTTATAATTTCGTTTTAATATTCGGAATTTTGAGATTCTAAGTTATAAGTCGGAATTTTGAGGCGCCATCACACATTCTTTGTTTGTTTTTGCTCATATTATGCACTGCGTAAGACTACGTTTTTCGATTGATACCTTCCGTAGGATTATGTAAGAGAGTAGTACAAACGGGAATGTTCTTAAACCGTTAAGTAGTAAATTATTTGCCAATTCTCAAATCATTTCATAATCTCCTTATCTAACCTAAAAAAATAATATACCTTTCTACAGAGTCTTTCCTTAAAGCCCAGGAATTTTAGTTTTTGACCTGGAATTAATGATTGTAAAGCTGAAAATTTGCAGGATTGTAGTTTTAGTCCAGGACAACACGTACCAAAAAATTCCCTACTTTCCCCCATCGGCTTACCTGTTTTTGCGGAGCAACAAGGGCCTAAGTTCCAGAAATTGCAGAGCTGGCTATACAGTGCAGCATAAAGGTTATTATTGGCCAGATTTGGGTCAAAATGACCATAAAAGCTTCTGAGAAGCATATTCGTTCGTATTTCAGAGGTTCCATGCATATTTTGTTCATCATTTTCCGTTCTAGTGCTGTCAAAATTTCAAAAATTGAAAAAAATCCGAAATGGTGCCGTTGCGGATAAATGAAGACTCGGAGAGGAAAACGTACCCAAGTAAACATTTCTCTTCATACTTTGGGCTTTCCATTGGTATGGTACCTTCTCTGTAGCGTCACCCGTTACGGAATTACGCCACTCTGAGTGCCACCGCGCGGCGGCCGCGCCCGTCATGCGCCCGGTGGAACTGCACTGGCTGCACTGATGAGATCAGTTGTGAATTCCTGTTTATATTAGTGTTTCATAAGATTTATTGAATGAAATTTAACTTGTCAAACTCAGAAATTGACTTTATTCGGCATGACAATTGACATTATTGATCTACTGGGTAGTGGGGTCGTCCGGATCATCATCCATATCTACTGACTGGCTATTTGTGCAGCTGCATCCTCTACAGCTTCTGCAGATGCTGCAGTTCAGACCAGAGTTCCTGCACTCGCACCGGGCACCGCAGTTCGTTGCAGGCACAGGAAATTAGCCGTAACAGGCTATCAGGAGCTGGCTGCCTTGTGGTAGGAACTGGTACCAGGCCTGGAGTCCTGTTTTCTATCCCAGTCCTCCGGACTGAGGTTGACGTCTAGCGTCTAGTTCACTACAGCATTTTTCCCAGGAAGGTCGGTTATTAAAAGAGCATCTCCATAATGACTCATTAGCTTTCCGTTAAGCCACTTCGAGGTATATGATACATATGTTCATCAGGTTTAATGATATCAATCAGCTCATTTAAAGAAAACTAGCAGTCGTCAGAGTCCTCTATGTACTAACACATTTTGAGGAACTCTGCAGACCTCACCGTGTCTTCGAGTTTTCCAGGCTATTTCTTAGCACTATCCTCTCTGAAAACTGAACCTGTAATGTTGGGAAAAAGGTTAAGTTATGAGAATTTTATCTAGAGCTTGTGCTTTGTGTATTAACACACGCAAGAACCGGTACGAACCTGAAGAGAAAAACAGCAAATTGCACTGAGGGTGATATTTGGCTTCAGCCGCGACCAGATCAACTGCACTCAATACACGAACTTGCACAACCTCGCGTCATTACTTTGCAGAGCTCGATCGATGATCCGATCCTTGAGCTGAACAGTTTCTACTTCGTGTACTTGCCCTGCTTCTTCGTCTCCTGGCGCTGTAGCACTACGTATATGACTAAGACATTAGCGTCTTGGGCTTCTCAGAATATTTCTCTAGAACTAGCGAGCGGGACTTACCTGCATCTCACATGTATGGTGATACATGAATTTTTCTTCACGAGATCTTTAACCAACTCCTCATTTTCAGTGTCTCCTCTTTCCACGCTAACCCGAAGTAAAGTTGATAACCCACTCTGAACCACCATAATGTTTCCATCTTCAAGAGACAATTTACAAAAAACGCAAACGCCTGTGCCCATGACTTAACTACGATCACTCGATTTTCCCACACCAATGAACCGATGCATACACTCAGAGGGCTGTCATAGCTACTAACCTAAGAAGGCATGGCTCGCCGTGCGCCTGCTTGATTGTTTAGACTAGACGAGATCGACGTACCAATGAACGCACTTACTCTCCGAGTGTCGCTGCGCGGCGGCACTCGGAGTGGCGTAGCTCCGTAACGGGTGACGCTACAGGAAAGGTAGATGTACCAATAGAAAGCCCAATGTATGAAGAGAAATGTTTATTCGGGTACCTTTTCCCCTCCGAACTTCCATTTATTCGCAATGGCGCCATTTCGGAATTTTTTCAATTTTTGAAATTTTGACAGCACTAGAACGCAAAAATATGAACAAAATATGCATGGAATATCTCAAATATGAACAGATATGCTTCTCCAAAGTTTTTATGATCATTTCTACCCAAATCGGACCAGTAACAACCTTTCTGCTGCACTTTATAATTAGCTCTGCAATTTCTGCGACTTAAGCCCTTGTTGCTCCTCAAAAATAGGGAAGCCGACGGTAGGGGACTTTTTGGTACGTGTTGTCTTGGACCAAAGCTATAATCCTGCAAATTTTTAGCTTTACAATTAATTCCGGGTAGAAGCGATATATTGACTAAAACTCCTGGGCTATTCAACTATTCAAAATTAGTCTAGGCAGACTTCGTGTTTTAAGTTATCATCAAGACATCAACAATTTACTTTGCAGTAAGTGAATGAACAAATAATAAAAAAATATTAATTTGTAGAAATTCACAAAGTGAGGTTAAGAAATTTGTCGAAAAAAATTTTTTTTAGTGCTTTAAAAGTGAAAAAGTAAAATGAAGACCGTCCACGTGCCCAATTGCTCTTTCTGTGGTATAACAACGAGAGAGTAAAAATTTTATATTTATAGATGGTAAATGTAAATTTATGCTAACAATTAAAACCCTAGTATAGTAAGTGTATTTTACCATAACTATAGGTAAACAAAAACTAAATCGCTTAAAAACTTTTTTATAAGATTTTACTGACGGTGCATTGATTTTTTTCCATAAATTTTTTAACCTCAATTTGTGAATTTTTATATCGAATATTTCAATTTAGTGCCATTAAAAGTAACGGTTTTAATTCTGGTAACTGAGAATAAACAATGAATATTATGGATGAACGTGTTAGAAGTAGGGAGGTGCTTCTTCAGTCGCTTACTAGTCTATTGTCTATGTACTGTAGAAAGAAACTAAAACGTTAAAAGGTTTTTACTGTTTCTTATGTTCAATTGTCCCCAAAATATGAGATAACCGCGGAGTGCTACCATTTAAAGAGGTGCGTTTTTGAGATCGAAGGAAAAAAGTTACAGGACGAAATTAAAAAAAAAATAGTAAAAATTAGCAAAAAAACTTAAAAGTTGCAAACTTTGAAACGCTAGATCTCGGTCACTATTAATCGTAAAATTTTTCACAAAATCTCATTTTAACGGGTAAAACGCTAGCTTTATTTTTTATGCAGCAATGTCTATGCCTAAATGTACCCGAAAAAAAGTTACAGACTAAAATTGCATTTCTTCGTGTTTTTTTTTTAATTTTTTGGACGTATTTTTGTGACTTTTGAAGGTGCCATTTCGATTGGAAATTTAATTCTCTACAACTTTTCTATTTACGTGTTTATAGGAAAAACATGCAGTTTTCGAGCAAAACTCAAAAATGTGAAAAGTGGACCTTTTTACTTCGATCTCAAAAACGCATCCATTTAAATGGTAGCACTCCGTCGTTTTCTCATATTTTGGGGTTAATTGAACATAAGAAACAATAAAAACCCTTTAACGTTTTAGTTCCTTTCAATCCTCTTTTTTTGGACATAGACAATAGCCTATACAGCAATAACAACTGGGTTAAAGTCATCTCTCTTCATTTTTTTGGCGCTCTCTACGTTGAATAGAAATCAAGATAGGCACTTGAAAGTGACTCAAGAACCATTTTTTATGTTTTCGTTGATAACCTGGCCAGCATTAATCATATATCAAGCTTATGTAAGCATAGTACAATACTCACTATCTACACAGTACAGAGGACGACCTAGATAAAGATAACATATTTTCAAATGTATCTCGCATACAAACTTTATCATATTTTAGGTTGCGGCGCCATTTAACTTATTTCACATTTTATGTCAACATAAAATCAGATAATCGAGTGTTTATAAAGTTTTCAAAGTAAAGGCGGTGTCAAAATATAACTGGTATGGCTCATATTGTCTAATCTCTTGTTGTTCTCCTTCTTACTCGAAGTCTAAACCAGTATGTGAGTGGAAAATATCTTGACGGGCTTCTAGGCGGGCCACTGTAAATTTATCTGCTACTTCTCTCCATTATCATTAAATGATTTTTACTTTCTTATATAGGGATTAATATAGAAGAAGTCTTGTGATAAGCAAGATTTCGATTTTGAGTTTTTGATAAATTCACATGTTTTTAAGTTTTCTGATAGAAAAAAATGGTTTTTAAAAGTTGCCTGTCTACCGTCTGTGGTTGCACTTAGGCCTAGGGTCCAAATCAGAGAATTGATTTTGCATTCGTCTTAAGGACAATCACAAGCATTTAAAAAATATATAATAACGTATTAAAAGATGGCTGAATCGAACTTTGCATTAAAAATAACGAGTCTGTGAAAGTCTAAATACAGTGAAACATTAAAATGCTGCAAAGAAAGAGGAATCTACACTCTACACTATAGTGTAAACGATAGAATAATTTAAACTCAGTTAAAACATTAATTTTTAGACTGAAAATGAAAATGTCCAACGACATTCCAACAATTATTTTTGAGAAGCCAAGGATATCAATCAAAATATTATCTCACCTAAAAAGAGAAGTTGGTGAGGATAATTTTCGGAGTGGTCAAGACGAATTCAAGCGAAGTTTCGACAGCATGGTCCGACATTAAAGTGATCAATGACTTGTTTAGCAAACTTAAACCAATTGGATAAAAATCAAGCAGTAATGACTTCCAACCAACTTGAAACATCCACAGATTACGAGAATAGCGAAGAAGATGAAAATATCGAGGAAGCCCACAACATGACATTCAACCAAGAAGATGATGTTGTCAAAGAAAATGAAGTAAGTGCCCCGTACATGCAACAAGTGGCTGGATTTGTGAAAGAAACAAGAAAAATGGTTTAACACCAAGTCCATCAAACGAGCAGAGCTGGTAAAAAAGCTTCGTAAATATGAAAAGAAGATGAAGAACCTCCAAGCAGCGCTAAAACACGTGAATGAAATAATGTCTTTTGGTAATAAAAAGAAAATTGTAGTCAGTATGAGTATTTACGAATTAATTTTATATTTTCGTTACATTATATTATTACGGATAAAATTGATTTTGAAAAATATACATTTTATGTATGTTACTGTGTTCTAATGTTTTAGTTGCTTTGTTTACAATTTTAAGAACTGTGTCACAAAACAAGATTTATCTTCTACTCTATATTTCAGTTCATAAACACTGGGTCAGTATGTAAACATGTCCCCAAATAAATAAAGAAATATGACTAATACTAGAGACGAATATTAAAATATTATTAGTATTTTTGTCTTCAAAACAAATTTTCATTGTAAAAGTGCCAAGAGGTTAACAGTCAGTTCTAGTAATAGTACGATCAACAAGAGAGAAATATTTCGATTTAGTTGTAAATTATTCTGAAAATTCTCAATGAATTATAAAACACCGTTTTGGCACAATGTAGTTATTAATGAAACAATCAATATCGTAATAAGTAAAACATAAGTATAGGAAAAGGTTTGTCACAAAATTTTCTACAAAAAAAAGGTTCTTTGTTATGTATCGATATTTCTATTACTTTTTATGTTATTAAATTGTAAACTGTAGGGTTAAACAAAAATGAGTCGGATTATTTCGAATACGGTACTTAATCGAACATAACGCAGCCTGATAATATTTCAAATGATCCAACACAATCCTAACCGCCTTATTCATAAACAGTAATAATCCTACCAGCACAAAAAGTATTGAATGCCAACAGAGAATTTTAAGAAGAACGTCTCCCACAGTTATTTTTGATCAAAATACGCCAATTACAGACCATAAAGAAAAATTATTAAGTAACCTTGCCAACAGAGAACGATTAATTTCTCAACTAGTTGAGACGTTTCAAAATGAAGAGATACCAACTGTAACTGCGGATGATGATGCAGTTATAGTTCAAACTGCTATTCAAAAAAGTTTTAAATCCGAAGCGGTCGTAATTGTAGGACAAGATGTCGATCTTCTTACCTTAATTATTACCCTAACGCCAACTGAAAAGGATATTAGACTACTAAGGGAGGTAATATAAAAGCAAGAGTTTATAGCTCTAAAGATTTACAGTTGTCAAATGTTCTTAAGAACCCAACAAAAACAGTTTTTTTTGCTCATGCATTTAGTGGTAGTGACACAACGTCTGCTTTTTTGGAAAAGGCAAACTCCAAACTATAAATTTATTAAACTCGAAAACAAATTTACAAGAAGTTGTTAAAACCTTTAACAAACCAAATGCTACAAAACAGGATATTACTTGGGGAAATGTTTGCTCTTGCACTATATAAAGCACAAAAAAATGAAACGTCAATAAATCATCAGAGGTATGTTCTGTTTAACACCTCGGTTGGCGATTCTAGTCAAACGGTTACTTTGGCAAGGCTACCCCCGATGTTCGCAGCTTTGCAACAACATTCGTTGCGGGTTTACCACCAAATTCAGGTTTGGCTTGTTGTAGAGCCAGAAGGATGGGGATGGAAGAAATCAGGTGATATTTTAATACCTGTTTTGACTACTGAAGCAGCAGCTCCCTCATCAATTTTAGAGTTAATTTCGTGTGCATGCAAAAAGGGCTGCGGAAAGCGATGCGGATGTTTAAAGGTTGGTTTAAAATGTTCGGCTATGTGTATGAACTGTCACGGAGAAGCATGCTTTAATGCGGAACGGACCGACGAAATTGAATTTGAGCAAGAATAAAGCCTTTGGTGGATTTAGTTTAATTCAGTTCTATATGATTTATAAAAAGTTGTTGAAGCCGAATGCTACAAAACAGAATAGGGATAGGCTGGATAAATATCGTGTTTCCATCCAAAATCGTTTTTGTTACCTACCCCCGAGTTTGCCGTCGATTAACGTAAATACCCTTAATAATCTGCAAATGACCTATATGACATGTTTTATAGAAAATTTAATCCTCAATATTTTTCAATACCTTTAATGTTGTCGTAGAACATCACATTTCAAAAATATTATTGAAAAACCAGCACGGTGTCATTATAGGGGTGAAAAAAGGATGAAGCTCACCAGTTAGGGATGGGAACTTTTTGATCCTGTATTCCTACCCCCATCAACTCTCGACTCAGAAAATATCAGCTTATTATAATTTTTTTCTTCTATTTTTGCTAATATCCGTGTTCTAAAAGGCTATGCTTGTTAAACGAAAACCTGGAAGTTAATTTTTCTAAAAAAGCAGCATACTAAGGCTGCTCAATCTCCAGGAATCCTTAAGAATTCAGACTTTCGGTATTGCATTCTTTTCGATATCTGAAAAATATCAAATAATATTTGAAAACGAGAAACAATTTTGTTGCATTCAAAAATCCTAAAAGTTATTTACAATTCACATAGAGCTGATACATAAAAATGTGATAAATAAAATTATAAATAAAAATTCAAATGTAACCGTGAATCATAGCAGTGGTTTACTTTATGTCAAATGCGTCAATGCGAGTATTCTCAAATTATATAAAGATAAGGTAATAAAGATTCAACTTAATAGCTTTTGTTTACTTGTTACTTGGCACGATTTTTTTGAGAAATAATGAGAGAGATGTTATTTACTTTTAACTTAACTGCAATGAAGCGATGAACTAACCTCTGGAGAAATTTATTTTAAAAGACTCTTGGGGTCTGAGCATTACATCTGGTGGTACAAAATAAAAGTATTTATAAGGAACACTTTCGTGACGTGTGAAGGCCTGACTAATTTTGTTCATATAAAATATAAAACTATTCAGTTCGCAGTTCTTAAAGTAAATCTCATGAAGATTTAAATATTCCATTACATTATTTTCCAAAGCAAAGTATATTATACAAAAAAATATTCTATAAATTGGAAAAAGTTGATTAGTTAAAATCATGGAAAAATGCGTTAAAAATAAAATAGGTTACTATAAAAGTAAAAGTTAGTTTACTGCATTAAAAAAATGAGTTATAATACTGCTAGATAGACTAAAGGGGATCTACGTATCATCACAGAACTATGCATCAAACAACAGAAGTCAAGATAGACCAATAATTTTCAGAATACATACTCATCAAAAGGGGAGTGCGAAGGGCTGTGTGCTATCGCCGCTTCTGTTCAGTACATGCTCAGAAGCCATACTCAAAGAGGCTCTGGACAAAATTGAAGGTGGAATCAAGGTGAATGATATCAGATACGCTGACGATTCCGTTCTTATGGCAAATGACATCCATGAATTACAGCACATGATGGACTGGATAGTTCAGAATAATGAAATGTTTGGCCTCGCTATGAACACTTCTATGACCAAACTGCTTTTGTTTTCGAAATCTCGAATAAATACGAATCGAGAAATAATGAAAACATAATTGAACAGGTGTACTCGCTCAAATACTTAGGTACTATTATCAATGAGCAATGTGATCCAAAAAAAGAAAATACTTTTACGAACATTAAGAGACTTTTCGTTAGACCGGATCTTAGCTTAGACCTCAGAATGCGCACGCTTAGGTGTTATATCTTCTCCGTACTGTTACCTGACCGTGAAAGCTGAACTCTCGACCCAGCAACCGAGAAAAGAATGGAAGCTTTTACAATGTACTTGTACCGATGGATACTACGAATATCGTGGGTACAGAGAATAACCAATATTGAAGTCCTTCGTTGCATGCAACAACAAAATGAACTGAAACACAGTACATGGGACATGTAATGGGAGGAGAAAGATGCGAGATATTGAAACTGATCATAGAGAGGAAAATTCAGGGAAAAGATCTGCCGGAAGACGTCAGAATTCCTGCTTGAAGGATATAAAAAGGTGGTTTGGATGCACGTCCATAGATATTTTCTGAACCGCTGTTTCCAGGACCATGTTAGCCATTTGGATCGCCAACCTTCGTCTGAAGAAGACGGATTAAGAAGAAGAAAGACTAATATTTTTTGACACAGAAAGTTTTTAATCTAAATGCAATTTTATATTAAAATTCTACTTCTCGTATTTACGGACCCTTTAGAATCCGTGCAATATTATAGTTGGACGCCACTTACACGGCATGTTTGACAGCATTACGCCATCTGTCGCAGTTTTGGAGGGCATCCTTTTCACCTCTTTTCGTCTGATTTTCCCTGATTTATCAGCCGTTCTATATTGTCCTCTCCGCGGATAATTTAGTAAAAAAATTAGAGGATTACGGTGACGGAGAGTCGCTATACGAGCTTATTCATAGGGAATCGAGCTATTGGTACGTTGATATATCCAGGGAATTCCCAACAAACGTCTCCAAAAGCGTCTCGAAAGCGTCAATACATCTTCTGTTTGCCTCCCATGTCTCAGAGGCTAAAGAAAGATGGAGAAAACTAACGCATTAGCAAGTTTGTTCTTTGTGCGTCTCCTGATATTTCTGCCATGCCAAATCTTGCTCAACTGGTAAGTTGCCGATTTTGCCAACTGCATTATTCGTCGAATTCCATGTTTGTAGGTGCTGGTATTGTCAAGGGCTACAAGGTGCTGCATCTTTTTTGACTATCACTCAAACACATATGCGAGATGCTTGCGTGGAGTGGGGATTCGAGAAACTAGCAATCACCAGACGGTAGGTTGAAAATTAACTTCTGACACGTCGTCACCTTCTAAAAACACGTACGAAACTTAAGGTTTACCGTCTTCGTTTAAAAAAAAACGGTAGACAAAAAATGTAAGATTTCTATTAGATTTGTGTATTGTTCCACCCGAGATATTGATTTAGATTAATTTTCCTGCAAACCCCAGTGTATTTTTGGATTTTAGAAATTTATTTCGTACAAAATTTCTTAAGTATTTTATACAGAATTTGTTTATGCCCTATTCTATGTGATGTTGATGTCATAATCTGCATTGTTAATCATGTGCCACTTTATTAAACATCAGCTACTATCAAAAATGCAGCCTTCTGTCGATTAGGACAATTTCAGAACTTGGTTAGACTCTAAAATCACCCATACGTTTGTCTGTAGAAGATATTACATCACACCTTTAAAATAAATTATCGACTGAATTTTTAATATGCATGGACCTTTCACATGATCTATTTTGTGCACTTCATTTTAAGTTTTAAAGGTGTTTAAGTCACACCTACATTTTGCCAATATTACATTGAATATCCATCCCTGGTCATAAATGAAAATAATATAAATCATCTTTCACATATCTAGCAGCTCGTTCTAATGCAATCCCTGATCCTATCAGGCGCTTGTCTCCACAAGGATTTAAAACAAATGCTAAATGTTAAAAATTGACAAATTGCTCCCTCGAGCCGGCGGTTGCCGCAAAAATGTCTAGGCGATGATGACAATTTGAGCGTTTTCACTCTAATATTTTGTAGGCTGTGAAATTTTATTTCTTTAACGCCAGAATTTGTGCATGTTAATCGGATGTAAAGGTTACGCAATATGATATTTTAGTTATGCAACAACAAACTTTTATTTGTTCTCCATATTTTGACATGAGGATGATATCCTGTCCTTCTTGGTAAGATATTGTGCTGCTATTTTTCCTTATCCACTTTTGATGCTTTTTAACTTATTTATATGGAAATACTCAAAAGTATGTTCAATTTTTAAGAAGGACGATAAAAACAATATTGCCAATTTCAGGTCCATATCGATAATATGCAATTTTTGCAAGGAATTAGAAATTTTATTGCACGATACCAATATCCCAGCGTTAGAAATTAGCTTTCAATTTCAGCATGGTTTTATAAAAGAGCGCTCCATATGAATAACTTAATCCATCTCTGAAGCGATTGATGAAAGTAAGCCAATTGATGAATACATACAAATTTAATAATGAATTTAAGTCGTTAGATCACAATTTATTTCCTCAAAAAAATCTTGTTTCGGTTTCTCCTTTTCTTTATTGGTATTTTTCAATCTTATCTCCTAAGCAGAAAGCAATATGTAGCTTATAGTGAGTGGGTTTAGGTCTGTCGAATATTTGGCAACATGTGGTGTTCCGCAAGGATCAACTCTTGGGCCTTTGCTTTTTAATCCACTTATAAATGATATTGTGGAAGTTATTCAAGGTGACTACTTACTCTACGCCGATGTTCTTAAACTTTATGACTATTAGCTCCATAGAGGATTCCAATATATTACAGAATTGCCTCTTCAACATGTCTAATTAATGTTTTCTGAATGTGTTGACTTTCATCATCAACCAGCAATTTGCGTCCACTGCTGGACATATGCCTCCCGTAAATATTTCCATCGATTCCTGTCTTGTGCCGTCTGTATCCAATTTCCCTGCAACCGCTTTATGTCGTCCGTCCACTGCGTGGGGGGGTCGGCCTCTACTTCGATAAGCCCCTTGTCTAGGTCTCCACTCCACGATTCTCTTAGTCCATCGACCGTCACTGAACCTTGCAACACGACCTGTCCAGTTCCACTTTAACTGTATCAAAATGCAACCATTAAATTCAATTATAGTATAAATAACTTTGCTATTGTTCGGTCTAAACTTGAATATGCGTCGCTCGTCTGGAACCCCCGTTATATGACTCATATTAATAACCTAGAAAAAGTGCAAAGGAGATTCGTAAAATTATTTTGGTTCAAAAGTATTGGAGTATACCCATCAGTTGGTTTACCTCAGTCAGATCTTTTAAATAAATTTTCTATGGCCACACTGGAAGGCTGGATTGCTACTCGCAAATGTTTTTATATAACCTGATACGTAACAAACTCCCAAGAATTTTTAAATAAATTACAGTTTAATTTCCCAAGCTAAAACATGCGAATCATGCGAACTTTTTATCTTTCCATTTCAGACACCGACAGACCTAAATTTTCTCCTCTGTTTTCAATGTTTCAAAATTACAATAAAAATTGTGATCAATTTGATATTTTCAACTACACTGTTAATTCCATAAAATATTGCTATAGACAGTGTGTTTTTGTCTGGGTTCTGCCACTGGAACGTGAGCTGGGTTTAGACCGTCGCGTCGTGAGACAGGTTGGTTTTACCCTACTGATGACTCGTCATTGTGATAGTAATCCTGCTCAGTACGAGAGGAACAGCAGGTTCGGATATTTGGTTCACGCACTCGCGCGAGCGGGTGGTGGTGCGAAGCTACCATCCATGGTAAGCCTGAACGCCTCTAATTTAATTAATTTAATTTTATGTTTATCTTATATGTATATTTTTTAAAATATTAATTTATTATAATTATTTTATAATATTTTAACCAGTTCATTTTTCCATCTTCTATGTACCTGTCCTACTCTGTAAATGGGTAGTACTTGTTGAGCAGTGCATGCTAAATAAATAAATAAATAAATAAATAAATATATAAACGATTGTTAGCTTAACAAATTAACTTTCTTGATATGGGGATTCCCGTTTTTTAATTCATTTCTGCCCAACGCCCTAATAGTGGAACGGATAGAGCTCTGAAACTCGCATATTTAAGGAGATAAATTTTTCGGAGTAGAATGATATGGGATAAAAACTAAAAAACTATCTTGTTCAGAAATGTTTAACGCATCAGAATCTCTTTTTACGAAAATTTTGGGTGGTACTGAAAAAAAATATGAGCGTTTGAATCTTGAAAATGTCTAAGTTCGTACGGGCCTTCTCCGCAAACTGATGTTTTTTTTTCTCCATAACCAAGTAACGTAAATTACTAATTTTTTGTTTCACTGATGTACTATTGGGTATGGAACGAGTATATAATTTTTAATGTAGAAAGCACCTTTAATTTTAGTTGTAGTTATTTTTTTTCCCAGCGGAACACGGCAGAATTGAGAAAGTTACGAATTCAGTAGTGCTTAACTTTTTTTTCACGATATGGATTTCAATTTTTTTACCATGTTTGGCTGAATTGAACCAATACCAACATATGCCCTCGCATAACATATGGTCGCGTTTCAAAAATAAAATTTTTAGAGCCATTTTTATAACGCCGTGTCTGGCGAGCTGTTCTCCTCACTGGGAGTGCGAGTACCACCCAAAATTTTCGTAAAAAGAGATTCTGATGCGTTAATCATTTCTGAACAAGATGGTTTTTATCCCATATCTTTCTACTCCGAAAATATTTTTTAATGAGCTACGACGTTCTATCCGTTCCATTAACAGATAACATTTTGTAGTGAAACCCACAAAAACTTGCAAACTGAACATTTTTTTTTTTTAACGAGTTCGTGAAAATTTATAGAATAATATCCTGAATAGTTTACATTTCGCTCGGATGCAGAACATAAGAAAAAGTGACAAAATTTTTTTATTCATCTATTACACGTCCAGTGGAAGTAACGACAAAAAAATGTAAAAAACTTTTATTGTTCAAATAGGCTTAGAATGTCATGAAACGCCGAGATCTTAAGTTTGAGTGAAAAAAATCTGTCTGCCTGTCTGTAACTTTTTTTTTGTGCGCACGTTTCTCTGGAACCGTTTAAGATATTGATTTGGAATTTGGTACACGTGTGTATTTTAACGAGATCTGGAAATATATTATATTTTCATCTTGTTCTGTCGAAGGTTTGGGGAGTAAATTGGGGTAAATGGAGGTAAATGGGAAATGAAGCGGGTAAGAGTCCATAAAATTGGTATTTAGTATATACAAGAGAAGCTAAGGTCACAAAAAATTTTTTGGCATTAGCCACTCCCATTACCACCCCCATCCCATTATTAAAGGGGATGAGAAAAGATTATGATTTAGTGTGTGTACTGTGTACAAGAACCAAAAACCTCAAAATATTTTTTTACTTCATCCACCCTCCACTACCCCTCATCACCACCCCCACCCCACTACCGATGTGGGGTATCGTTTTATGGATTTTTGGGGTAAAGGATTTCAAATATTATGTTATTAAAGTTCCATAAACAATTATTTCCACATACAAAATTTTTTCGTTGTAAGAGACTTGGATAGAAAATCTGGATGTGGAAGTAGTGATTCCTTGGGCCAGCGGTTTTTTTCAAAATTTTTAAATTAAGTCAGGGTAGAAAAAACAAAAAATACTAATGGATACATGTGTTTCTGAACAAAAAATGTCCTGATAAAATTTATTGCTAAAGCCACGGTATTCCTGGAAAAAAATAGTGAAGTAACTTTGTCGCTCTGCGCGGCCAAGCGCACGGTTAAATGCATACTGCGGAACCTCTAAAAATTCTTAGCAGTTCTAACTAGTAAAATAAAGCTTTCTCTCTTTCTGATTACACATTTTTACCCATTCTTCTTAGTGAATAGGAGGATAAATAGTGAGTCTGGAGGGAAAATATATAATTATGAACGCATATACAGACACCACACATAGCCGCTGAATAGCTCTCATGAATTTTTACGTACCTTTACTGTATTGTATTTATTACAGGTACACCTATCCACATTTCAGCTATATCCAATGGGTTCCTTATACATTTGTTAATGTATTGGAAAAGTTCCAGAATTTATATTCAAAACAGTCAGATATATTTTCATAGTTATAGGGATAAGATCGTGAAAATCGCAATTTCTTATCATGACCTGATTAATCATATTTTCGAAAAAATGCATACAAGTAAACGAATTTGTGTTTGAACATTCGAAAGGTATACATTTTTTCTGAAATAGCGATATTTTATTTTTCCAATGGGTCAATTTCTCGGCATGTTACATCCTCCAATATATATATATTTATCAAGAAAATCATCAAGCAAGAAAATTAAAATAATTTGTGATATACTTTTTTTTGAACCCACTTTACTACAACTTACTAACCATAATATTCATGAAGTGTACATACATACATACTTTTTGACAGTTCTAAATGAAGAAAGAATTTTTTCGAAGGGCTTTTATTTTTTTCTATATTTTTTATTGCGACGATTGAGTTCGGGCGTGATAATATATATTAGTATATTTTTCCCATCCATCCTTTGCCTATATTGCCAAAAGAGCATCAAAAAGCTACAATTTCTATCTTTTAAATGAACCCACACTCATATGGGTTGAGCAAATTCTGATTTAGTGACATGTAATTCAGTGCGTCGGTGTCACGGCATTCAAGCGCGCGCACTCATGTATCTCCCTCCAAGTTATAACGTTACATTTGACTATTTTTTTCCGGGAAAACCATGACTTTAGCGATAAATTCTGTTAGGACATTCTTTGTTCATAAATATGTGATCTATCCATCTGTATTTTTTATTTTTCCCTAGCTTGACTTAATTTCAAAAGTTTGAAAAAATGGATGAAACAATTTTTTTCCCTTTTTTTTACGTTCTGCATCCGAGCGAAATGTAAACTTTTTCGGATATTTTTCTATACACTTTAAAAACTTATAAAATAAAATATATAAAAACCGCAGTAGATAATATAGTGCGCTCCTTTTCCAATGCGCGTCCGTAGTCGATAATTCGCTCTCTCTCGCACTCCCAGTGAGGAGAACAACTCGCCAGACACGGCGTTATAAAAATGGCTCTAAAAACTTTATTTTTGAAACGCGACCATATGTTATGCAAGGGCATATGTTGGTATTGGTTCAATTGAGCCAAACATGTTAAAAAAATTGAAATCCATATCGCGAAAAAAAAAGTTAAGCACTACTGAAGTCGTAACTTTCTCAATTCTGCCGTGTTCCGCTGGGAAAAAAAAATAACTACAACTAAAATTGAAGGTGTTTTCTACATTAAAAATTATATACTCGTTCCATACCCAATAGTACATCAGTGAAACAAAAAATTAGTAATTTACGTTACTTGGCTATGGAGAAAAAAAAACATCAGTTTGCGGAGGAGGCCCGTACGAACTTAGACATTTTCAATATTCAATCGCTCATATTTTTTTTCAGTACCACTCAAAATTTTCGTAAAAAGAGATTCTGATGCGTTAATCATTTCTGAACAAGATGGTTTTTATCCCATATCTTTCTACTCCGAAAATATTTTTTAATGAGCTACGACGTTCTATCCGTTCCACTATAATAATGTATTAAAATTTTCAACAAGCTTATTGAAGAAATTTTACTTGTCTTTATTATACTCTTCGCAAATACGAACGCGAAGAGGATATTGCATTTCATCGACATATCTCTAAAACTGTGAATATCTCTCGTAGAAAAAAAAGTCGAATCATTGTGTTGTTAGTTACCGAATTTTGTGCCACTTTCAAAATGTCCGTCGGTCTGCCCTCCGTTAGTCGCATTTCTTGTAAGTAGAATAACTTAAAAACTTAATGAAAAGCCCGTATGTATTTAAATCTGGACAGTGAAAAGAAGAGTCCTATTATTTCTTTTTATAAAATCGATCAGTACACAAATAGGTATTAATCATTAAGTTTAAAAAAAAATGTGTTCTTAATTTTTATGTTTTGTAATTGCATAGAAATTTTGGGTACGAAGCCACAAACTGCAACGTCTTTAGTATATTAGCAAACGATCGTGAAGCATACAGTATGAATGGCTCAGAATATAGATTTGATGGCGGTTTGAAAATGTCTTCATCACATCCGTCAGAGGCAGTAAATCTGTAGATTTGCTATATTTTGAAATTGCAAATTTGATTGCAGACCAAATATTAATACATACATTTTCTCATAAAAAGAAGTGTGAGTGACCTTACTTTTAGTGACAGGCAAAGCAATTTTAATTTAGATTTAGGAGAAGTGATGGTTGAGTGTAACATAATATGGACGAAACTAGAAAATCCACTTTTTACCCTTTTACATAGTTTTCCAATTGACTTTAGAAATGCAATACTTCCTGATCTGGTTGGAGCTAACGTCAGCTTTGCTGGGTTAAATAACGTTTTTGTTTATCATTATACTCATTGTCAGCTTCAAATTCATTTTATTTGATACATTGGAATTTTTGTCACAATTAACAAATAATTGGTATTCAATAGAAACAATTTACCTCATCTCACAATAATTAAAATTTAAACAGAGCCATTAAATTTTAATTAATTTAATGAATTTTAAATAAATTTATTATGTACTAATTGTCTGGTTTAATTTCAATATAATGCAGTTTGGTATAATATATTAATAAAAGGTGGGCCAAAAATGCGGACCTCATCAGAGTTAATAGTAACTTCCTAAAAGCTTCATATTGTTTCTTATTTGTTTGGCATCGGGGGTAATGCTCGTTGGTTTGACTAACAAATGGTATTTCCGACATATTACAAACGTTTTGAGACAGTTGCGTGTGAGTTTATTTAGAACTTTGTGACACCAAAGAAAAATTAAGTTTGTTCAGCATATAAACAAGAAAACATTAGGTACATGTTTAAGCTTCCGCAACAATACATACGACTTCATGAAAGTATCTGCTTTCAAATAATTTAAATGAAGGACATTTAAATACATTCCCAAATGATTCTTTTAAAACTATAAAATACTTTTTGAAAGTACGAATAATTTAATTTCTTCGATTTCCTGTTGTATGATTGTTCCTGTAAACTCATTCTTTTAGGTATTTCATGAAAGTAATCCGATGTATTTAGGTTAGGGGATCGCTTTGGCCACCACATGCGTCAATTTCTGTTTGATATTAGTTTTTCTGGGAACATGTGTCTCAGTAAATTCGTTATCTCCTTTGCAGAATACACACGACTCGATCTTGTTGAAAATACACATTTTTTGCATTTGGTTTTTTTTCAATTCTGACCTAAAACATTAACGATCATCTCTTTGCAAAACTTGTGTAAATTAACGTTATTGCTTTAATTGCCCTCCTCGTTTTTATAAACATAAGGACTAAACATGAAGTCAGCGCAGCGGACATTCCATGCCAAACAGAAACTCTTTTGTCATGAGTACATTTTGTACAATTCTAAATATTAGTAATTCCGGTAATATAAAAATAAAATAAATAAAAATAAATTATCAGCATAGAACGGAAAATAGATTGTCAAGATAACACAGCCCCACAAAAAAAAAGTTCAAAGCAGCGAACCAGACCCATGTATTCCCATGTATTTTCTGTGGCTGAATCCGAATCCGGGGTCAAAAAAAATCGTACACCCCCAAAATCATTAGCTAGAGCCAAATAACACCCCCGACATGGGTTAAAAAGAATATTAAGCTACGAGAATAGTTGTTACATCTTAATTAATCGAATTATACAAATTAAGGTTAAACAGCAGCGTACATACAATAGATATGAAACACACCCCCATGGAGGGGCGAAAACTAGCCCCCGTATATAAAAAAATCGATCCAAAACAGCAATGACTGCTGAAAAAGCTCAAAATGTCTAAGTTTTGTTAAAGTGATAAGAAACTGCATCAGATCCGACGTAAGCTTCATAAACTGCCCCTATAGAGTTGAGAACAACCACGAGTTTAAAGGACACGAGAAAAACAAGAAAAAACGTAAAATTCAACAGGATTTCTATTTTCATGGATGCTATGATTGGCTAAAATTGCGTAGTACTCTAAAATAGAACTAGAAACTTACGTACCATCAACATTCTACAGTCTCAACCCTCAGAGGGTGTGAAAACTACCCCCTATAACTATAATTACATCCTTTTTGGGGGTGTTACTTAATAACATTTATAGGACATGAGTTTCAAACTCTAAGTGTGCAACACGATTTTTGCCAATCATAGCATCCATAAAAATGTAAATCCGGTTAGTTTCTCTCTGTTTTTCCAGCATCCTACAGATATAGGGGTAGTATCTCGCAACCCCGTATGGGTGGGTTTCACTCACATAGTCGAACATAGTCTAGTTTCTTCTCTCTTCCACACAACGCAGGTGTTTCGAAATTTTATAGAAGCCACTGAAATTTTTTATAATTAAATCTTACATAGGGGGTAGTTTTCACACCCTATGAGGGTTGAGTAGGATGTTGATGGTACGTAAGTTTCTGGTTCTATTTTAGAGTACTACGCAATTTCAGCCAATCATAGCATCCATGAAAATAGAAATCCTGTTGGATTTTACGCTTTTTCTTGTTTTTCTGGTGTCCTTTGAACTTAAAGGTGGTTGTTCTCAACCCTATAGGGGCAGTTTTTGAAGATTACGTAGGACCTGATGTAGTTTCTTAACACTTTAGCAAAACTTAGACATTTCGAGCTTTTTCAGCAGTCATTGCTGTTTTGGATCGATTTTTTTCTATATGGGGGCTAGTTTTCGCCCCTCCCTGGGGGTGTGTTTTATATCTAGTGTACCTACGCTGCTGTTTAACCTTAATTTGTATAATTCGATTGATTAAGAAGTAGCAACTATTCTCGTAGCTTAATCTTCTTTTTATCCCATTTCAGGTGTGTTTTTTTGGCTCTTACTAATGATTTTGGGGGTGTACGATTTTTTTTGACCCCGGATTCGGATTCAGCGACCGAAAATATATAGGGATACATGGGTCTGGTTCGCTGCTTTGAACTTTTTTTTTGTGGGGCTGTAATCGATTCCATGATACCTCTGAAAAATTTCAACGATTTCTCATAACCAACTGTTGCTAATTTATGTACAATGTGAATTGTGTATGACTCTAATTTGAAACTTATTAAAAAAGTTCTCAAACTTGTTCTAAATGTTGACTTCTCTTCTATTTTGAGATCCTGGATCCAGAGACTGTCGTACTTCACAATTTTCTTCTGTTAAAGCACTTCTTGGCTTTTCAAGTCGTAGTTAGTCTTTCATTACTTTGTCCAAATTTTCCCACCACTATTTGAATTTTCCTTTTTGAGAGTGCTTCTCGGACTTCGTGGATATGACGAAATGATCCTTGTATGGCAACAAACAATTTGAAAGAAAGATAAAGTTCAACCATTGTATTATCGTCTTGCATAGACCATTTCGTTGATATTTCTAAAATACAATCTTTAAATTGACTAATTTCAACTATGTTAATTATCACCATCTAAACTGTTTCCTTTTTCATGGTTAAAATGTTTTTCTTAAATTAATTTTTTTGCAAGAGTTTGAAAACTCGTATTCTTGGTTTTTAAATATATCGGAAACATCATTCATAGGTAAAACGAATTAAGAGAGATTGTGGAGAAAATGAAATAATCTTTTAGACAGCTCCTAAGAGTCTTCGTGTGGTCAAGTCTTTTGTTCCACCCAGTATAATATATCAAATTAAAACCTCTAAACCATCTGAAGCTGGCTACAATTTGTCACGATGTTACGCTCATTTGATCCATTTGATGGTACATACTGTGATTTTCCACACAAATGGTGAAAGAAATTTAAATGGTCAACAAATTTTCAGTATCGAATTTCTGATGTTTGCTTTTGCTTGACCTAACACTATCCCAGTAGCACAGGATATTGCCCCCATATTAGTTTCATGTGGGCAACGGATTGAGTTTACAACCAACATTTGAAACGTTTAACCCTACATCAATATCATATATTTTAAAAACTGGCATCCAATGTGTACATACTGTACATCCAATATTTTTCTTGAAAAGTCTAATTACAGTGAGTCTGAACATTTCAACAGCAACAAATCAGATCCAAGAAATTGTATTTACTTCTTGATTATTATTGAAAAAATTGCAAATTACGTCACCTTATAGATAGATAGATAGATAGTTAGATAGACATTTATTTAACTATATTACATATAAAATGTTTATAGCAAGTCACAGTAAAAAAGAAAATTTAATTACATTTTAAAAATACCTAGTTTCTAAATGTAAACGTAAATTATCACAATAAAATTATCAGTCTTAATATATTTGCGTAAATAAAAATTAAAAAAATTTAAAAAATTTTAGCACACGCACACAGACAAAAAAGAAAATAACAGATAAGAGCTAAAATCAATGAGACAGTTTGGTACAAAGGTCACAAGGAAAATTGTACGTAAATTTTTATATTCTCTAAATTACAACGGTCTATCTGTTAATAGTAATTTAAAATAACTGAACAAGAATCAGATTGAAAATTACAATAAGAGATATTAGCTATGTTCTACCGAGGTGTTCATATATTCGTTTATTGAATAAAAACAGTGTCTTAGAATGTGGTACTTTACCTTCATTTTAAATTTATTATACTCAAGTGTTTTGAAACTTTCTGGGAGTTTATTGTATAATTTTAGGTCTAGCGAATTTCTTGCCGATTTTGTGAGACGAAATTTTGATGTTTTCAGATAGTTTGCCGACCTCGTATTGTAATCGTGATAATCTGCGTGAGTGGAGTATGAGTTTTTGTTGCGATGAATTTGCAAGATACTATAATAAACATATAAAGATGGAATTGGCATTATTTTAAATTGAATGAAAAAAAGCCTACAATGCTCTAAAAGATGGACACCAGCAATAACTCTCATACATCTCTTTTGCAACACAAACATTTTATCAGCGTTAGTGGAGTTACCCCAAAGGATAATACCATAGCTCATGTGGGACTGGATAAGTGCGTGATATGCATTCAATAGTGTTTCCCTATTCACCAATTTTTTAAGTTGGCGTAATAGAAACATATATCCTGACGTTTTATTGCACAGCTGATTAATATGAGAGGACCAATTTAGTGAATCATCTAAAATAACTCCAAGAATCTTTACGCTTTCACCTACAATGAACGAATTATTTGAGGAAAAAATCAGCTTCTGAGTTTTGTCCCTATTGACTTTAAGTAAATTATTATTATACCAATGTTCAGCCAGACTTTGAGTTTCCTTTATCATAAGTTTCAGATCATCCATATTTTTGTTCTGATTTATTAGTGTTGCGTCATCTGCGTACATTACAACGTTGTTTGGAAAAAGATAAAAAAATAAATCATTTACAAATATAATAAATAATAGAGGACCTAAAACTGACCCTTGAGGCACTCCGTGTTTCAAAGTTCTGAAATCAGATATATCATTATTGCTAGATATACAATGTTGACGTGTGCTTAGATATGATTGCAGCAGTTTTAAAGGAGTGCCTCTAATGCCATAAAAATTAAGTTTCTCTATTAATAAGTTGTGAGAGACACAGTCAAATGCCTTGCTAACGTCGATCAGTGTAAGTGCTGTATACGTTCCCTCCTCAAAACCTTGGACAATGTCGCTCACAACTCTCTAGACAGCATCCATAGTTGAACATTTTTTCCTGAAGCCAAATTGGCATTTATGTAACAGGGAATATTTTTCAAAAAAGTTCATAATTCTATTTTTTAATATGATTTCAATAATCTTGCCAAACACTGGTATAATAGATATCGGCCGGTAGTTGTCAGGCATATTAGGATCTCCTTTTTTAAAAATTGGCACAATTCTGGTTACCTTAAATACATCAGGGAAAGAACCTTGACTAAAACATAAATTTATAACATGCGTTAAAAAGTTTAGAATACTATCTAAACTACCTTTTATTATACTAGCATTTAAATCGTAGATGTCTAAGCTATTAGTATTTTTAGACTCTGTACAGCCATCTGTACTTCATATATAGTGACTGGTTCAAGAAAAAATGAGAATTGTGTCGATGGAACATAATTTAAAAAATTTAATGCATCCTCATTTACGGGTGGCAATTGATTAATTATATTGTCTGCAACTGTGGCAAAAAAATCAATAAACGAATTAGATGTTATAGAGTCTTCCTGATTTTTGTTTTTTGTACTACTGTTTTTTTCGTAATTAATTATTTTCCAACTGTCCCTAGATTTATTAGTAGACTTTTGAATGAATGATTCATAAGCTGACTTTTTCGTGAGATTAATTGCGTTTGCATATTCTTTACGAAATGAATTGTAAATAGTCATATCAGCAGGATTTTTTGTTGTATTATAGATTTGTTTAATAGCAGTGAGCGTATCTCTCATATTGCGCAAATTATCATTATACCATTTCACAGGTTTTACATCAGCATCAGAGAAACATTTTATTAAGGGGCAGAAATTATGGACTAATGTTTGGTAGGTATCTACTAAAAAATTTGACAAATAATCTAGGTCATCTGTAAGTAAATTATCCCACTTTATTTGACTTAATGACATTTTAATTTTCCTAATGCCTTTTTCTGTTATTTTTCTTCTCCAAATCGTTTTAGAGGTAGTATCTATAGATTGATTAATATTTATAAATTGTCCATAGTGGTCAGATAAGCCGGGATCAAAAACTCCTGTTTTATAGCAATTACTGTCAATATTTGTTAGGATATTATCTATACAGCCCGTAGCTCTAGTAAAATCTGCAATCGTTATATCAATTCCAAATGAATTAGTTAAATACAAAAAGTCACTTAACATGGTTGAGGAACCTACAAAATGAATATTAAAATCGCCTAGAATTATAATTTTTTGGTTTAAGGAAGATAAATATATTAGTAGCTCTTCAAACTTTGTTAGGAAGATATTAAAATTCCCCAAACACGATCTGTATACAGTGATAATAATTGTTCTAGTGGGAACTAATTCGATCCCACAAAATTCGGCATTAAATTCGCTACAGAAATCAAGTGTCCAGAGATTTATATTTAAGATTATTTTTTGTAAAAATTGCAACCCCACCTCTCTTATTTGTTTTTCTACAAAAGAGGAACATAACTTGTACTTGTTCAATTTCATATAATTTGCATTATTTTCATAAAAAAAGTGCTCTGATAGACACACAATAGAAAAATTTTTAGTTTCTAAAAATAATGATAATTGATCTGCTTTATTAGCAAAGCATTGTATATTAATGTGGAAGATACTCACAGACTCTAGCTGTGAAATATTATGTAAAATTGTATTTCCTAAATTGGTAGCATTTTTATCTTCTACAAATTCTTGTTCTCGAAGGCTGCTGAATAAAAATTTCGGTCATCGAAGGGGGGAATTTAAATCTTTTAACAGCTGCACCATCCGGCCAAATAGATGGATCATACACTTTATCACAGCCTGCTATAGGAAAGCAAACTTTAAAAGAAGATGTCGAATTATTTTTTTTGTCGAGTTTTTCACATCCAAACTTAATACTTGGGGCAGATTCTTCCAGGAAGCTAATGAGTAAGTCATTTGTAGTGTCAGGGTGCAGGCGATATACATGTAAATGGCCCTGCTTTGGTATAGATTTTACTGTATTTATGTTGCTTTTTCCTATAACAGGTTTACTTCTTTTATTTGAATATCCGCGGGTCATCGACCGGCTATTATTTGTTACAGTTTTTTGCGCCTGTTCGATAGCAGTAGGCAAAGGCACCACCTATGGCCATTACCCTACTTATGGCCACTTTCATGGTATTGGTTGAAATAATATAGTTCATTTTTATTATCTAATGAGATTTTATACATATATGGGTTAGATGGAATGTTGGGAGCGGGGGAAGAACTGTAAGAAGTTTAGAAAACAAGTCACAGTTTTGAAATAATCTTTAAAGTAAACGCATGCCCTGAGTAGTGAATATCATTAGTGTTTTTCTTAAGGAATCAATCTGAATTCATCGCGCTTGAATAGCAACTTTTTTGTTAAAAATCCTACTGAATTTTCACACAAAGGTAAGTAAATTAACTATGCATCTGTATTTTTCTTGTAAGCTAAAAGTAAACAATTTTTTTATGTCTAAAACTGGGTGGCCATTAGTGGAAACGACAAATTAACATTTCTCCACTTATGGCCATAGAGGTGGCCATTAGTCGCATTCTCAAATCCATTTTTGGCCAGAAGTCTTTTTCAATTTTTTTATTCCAATTAGTCTAGGTAGCCTATTATTTTTTTTATTTCATTTTCAGTTGAAAATGCCGAAAACTATTCGAAAAGGAAGAATACAGAAATATCATAAATTTCAGTATTCTCCAGCAAAAGTAAATTTAGCATTGAATGCTATATCCGAGGGAATGGCCGTTTCAAGGGCTAGCACTGTATTTAATGTGCCACGAACTACTCTAAGGAATAAAGTTAGTGGAAAATCGCCAAGAAATTCAACCGGACAATGCGGCTTTAATTCGTTCCTTAGAGAAGAAATCGAAAAAACCTTGGTTGGCTGGATTCTTGACTGCGCGAAAATGGACTCTTAGCATCTGTTAAGAAATTAGTTACCGAGTTAAATATTAAAACTCCCTTTCCAAATAATCAGCCCGGAAAGAAGTGGTATTATGGATTTTTAAGGCGGCACAAAGAAATTTCACAAAAGAAATCTGAATATATACACAAAGGTAGAGGTGCAGTGACGGAGGAAAAAATTCGTATGTGGTTCGATGAAATTTATAAAACCTTAAAGGAAATGAATGTACTCGATGTTTTAACTGAACCAGGCAGATTGTTTAATATGAATGAAACAGGTTTTCCTTTGGCACCAAAAGGTGGTATTATTCTTGGTCCACGAGGAAAACATGTTTATGACGAACGAAGTACCTCAGATAAAGAAAATGTGACTACGCTTTTTGCAGTGAACGCTTTAGGAATATTCGCCCCAGCCCTGACATTGTTTAAATACGATAGAATACCTAAAGCGATAATAAAGTTAGCTCCTAAAGGCTGGGGCCTCGGAAAGAGTGAAAACGGTTGGATGACCTCCGAGTGCTTTTTTGAGTATTTCTCCAATGACTTTGTACCTTTTCTTCGTGAAGCAGAAATTAAATTTCCTGTTGTTATATTCTTAGATGGGCATAAATCCCATTTAACCCTGCATTTAAGTAGGTTCTGTCGCGAAAATCAAATTATTTTAGTAGCTCTGGTTCCCAACGCCACGCACATCCTACAACCGCTAGATGTTTTTGGCCCTTTGAAAAAGAAGTGGCAAAATTTTTCCAGAAAATTTAAGATTGATAATGGAGGCAGCGAGATAACTAAAGGCCAACTACCTTCAATTCTGTCCGATATCATCACTGATCCAAAAATGACACAAAACATTAAGTCAGGGTTTCGGGCCACTGGTCTGTATCCTTTTAGTGCCAATAATGTAGACTACTCCAAAATTGTTTTGAGAAAAACGGATCTAGAACAAGCACAAGACTTCAATGAAGAAGTCGTTAAGCATTTGACATATGTTGAGCGAAAAATTGATCCTATTTTATTAGACCAATTTAAAATGACCAAGCGGAGAAACACCAGTGGGATGGTAAACCAGAGGCTTTATGTTTGTTCACTGTTTGGTTGGAAATATCAAAAGAGGCTCAACTCTCGGCAAAAGATGGGGTTGAACCGGTAAATGAAATCAATAATATTGATGATAATATTGACGATAACATTGATGATAATATTGAGAATGAACCCATTACTTTGACTACATTTGAAGACACTGATACCACCACGACAACACCACCACCTATTTGGCTGAGAAATACTATTGAAAATGATGCTGCACCCACTCAAGTCCCAGAAAATATCTTAATTAACGAGCAACCAAGCACTAGTGGCGTTTCAACTGATACTAAACGAGCAGAAAAAGTTGAATCTGTTAAGCGTAATATTCTTATAACTCCGAAATCCCGCATTTCAGCAGTATTGGAAAGTATTCTTCCTTATCCCGGAGAAAGAAAAACAAAGAAACAAACACAAAAGAAACAAAGTACACCTTGCAGTGTAATAACCTCGGATAAATGGCTCGAAATAGAAGAAGAAAAAGAAACAATTAAGGCACAAAAGGAGCAGGAGAAACTAGAAAGAAAACGAGCTAGGGAACTAAAAAAACTGAAAATACAAGAAGAAAAGAAAGCTAAAAAAAGAACCAGAAAACAGAATGTTGAAGCCGTGATTGATGATACAAGTTCTGAAGAAGAGTGGAAGGAGTCCGGAAGCAGTGGTGACGATATTGATATTTTAGAGAGTACTACATCCGAAATTGAAATCTTAGAAGCTAAAAACCTAACATCAGGCAATTTTATTTTGGCAAAAGAATGGCAACAATTTATAAATATGTTGCAATTGTTTTAAAAGTCTTATATAATGAAGAATACCAAATTAAATGCCTGAAAAGTTTGAACACACAGAAGACAAACTTTGATTATATAGAAAACGACGTATCTGTCATCAGTAAGAAAGATATAATAGGTCAGCTTCCTGACCCGATTTTGGAGCAAGATGGGAGAAAGCTGATAACAAAATTCTCAGGTTCCGTTGATGTATACGAAAAATATTAGCTAATGTAACAAATAGTATATTATCTTTGACTTTTATTATACAAGTATTAATAAACTTATTGAAAAGTATGTTGTTTTTAATAAAAACCTAGTATCTAAACATACTGGCCATAAGTAGAGAAATTTTGTAACCAAAAGTGGAGAACAAATGGCCAATAGTGGGGAATCCTGCAGGTTTTTGTATAAAAAATAATAATTTTTTAAAATTCAAATTTCCAATTATTTGTTATATTTAGTCCACAAGAGAACACTTGAAAGTGTATGAATTTACCCGGCGGATTTTTTTTTCAGCCTCAGTAATTAATTGTAGTGATCAAACTTAAAATTTTTCCTTAAGGTGGCCATAAGTGGTGCCTTTGCCCTACTGACCTGCTGAACTGTTATCTTTTCTGAGATTTTTTCGTCTGGCTAGATGAGGGTCCTTTTAACGTATTTGCAAATGTTTTATTAGTAGTTGAAGTTTTCTGTTTTTCATTTCGAATAGTGATACTGTCTTTACTACTAGGTGTCGTGATATGTACCATATTTGTATCAGAAGATTCACCCTTTAACTGACCTTTAACGGAATTGCATTCCTTTAATAATGCAATGATATCTTGTTGATCTAACAATCGTCGTTCTAAATGAGTTACAAGCGTATTTAGAGCATCCACTTTAACTTTTAAGGTTTCAGCACTAATGTTTATCACAACACAACTCTGTTTACAACAGAGATCTGTCACGTCTGAGTCCGCTTTATTGTCAATTTGCATCACATTTTGCACTGCAACTTTCAATTTTGTTTTGAAATTCAATAATACTGTACTTGTTACAAAGTTCGAAGGTATTTTTTGTAATGTAATCAAGTCAATTATTTCAAATTTCTTCAATTTGTTTAGCTCGTTTGCCAACGCACTACTATCGGCCGCCATATTCTGACTATATAGTCCAGACAATGAATATATTGTAGAATGCACGGATATGCGAGACTTTTTGACTTCAGAACTTTGTTAGGAGTAGTTAGTAGGTAAACATACTAAAAGTCCCCGCCCCTGGGTGGTGAGCTTACGGGGGGAGGGAGGGGGGAAGGTACCATTTTTTGATTTTTCGATTATATCTCGGAAACGGTGGACTTTAGAAAAATATGTTCTAAATAAAAATGAAAGCTAATTAAATTTCCCATAAAATTGTTTCCATACATATTTGTCGAATTTCCAACGGTTTTCGAGATATACGTTATTGAAAATCGATAATTTTCGAAAAATTTATTTTTTAAGTCTATATCAAATTGAAGGAAATTTAATGCTCTACAACTTTGTTTCTGACAATTTTTCTGAGAAACGATCGTGGGAGGCATTAGAAGCAAATGTTTAATAAAAAGAGTTAGGAAAAAATGATTTTTTCGTAAAGTTTCGATTTTTCAATAACGTATATCTCGAAAATCGTTGGAAATTAGACAAATATGTATTGAAACAATTTTATAGGAAATTCAATTAGCTTTCATTTTTATATTGAACATATTTTTTCTAGAGTCCATCATTTCAGGGATATAATCGAAAAACAAAAAATGGGACCTTCCTCCCCTCCTCCCACCGTAAGCTCACCTCCCAGGGGCAGGGACTTTTAGTATGTCTACCTGCTAACTACTCCTAACGAAGTCCTGAAGTCAAACAGTCTCGCATATTCCATGTACTCCCTACCTTTTTTGAGCACTCATTGACTGGATTATTAAAATTATTAATTATAAATTGGTAGAGTTATCGCTAAAATAGGGAAAACATTGAAAAATGCCTGAAGGTAAATAATATATGTTGTGTAGTGATTATTCAGTCATAGAAAATATATGTCTGCAAATAAAGCCGTCAAGCTTCTAGCTATTAACGTGGTAGCTCACTTAGTAATAGCTCTTGCATCAGAGAAATTATATATATGACGTCAGGTAATTTCGTGGTCGTATTTAAGTTCGCAAGTAACTTTCAAGTATTCTACATCGTACTAAGTTTTGCAGTAAAGTGAGAGAGTAAAATGACAAAATACACGAGGTCAGCATTAATTATACATCAAACTAGTCGAAATGAATGCACTCGGACATTTCATGTGGGCGAATTCCGAGGAGAATAACAATTTGATCAAAATGTTACTATGACGTCAGAAATTCAAAAGTTTGTCTAATCCTTGGATGCTACTTTATATTAATGACATTAAATCATTTGTGAAACAAAACTTATATTTTTTGGCACCTGGAATTAGCGAAATTTTGTTCTCTTCTAACCTAATGAATGGTATGTTCAAAATACCAGACTATAAATCAGTTAGGCGCGACAATGCATCAAAAGGCTGGGGTGTTGCTTTTCATATGAAATCGTCTACTTCCATATCTAGCTCAGTGTTATCTATACCAGTGGAGGAAGTCTATGACATCAAATATATAATTGTATAAGTTACTTTAGACAAAAGTTACCACAGACAATAAACTGTGTGTTATAGGAGCTTTGTAAAAGCCTTCAAGTAATTATTTATTAGAAAAAAATGTGTTAACCGCCTTCCCATGTCACCTCAACGACCCTCTAGGAGATCTAGATTTGCATGGTTAAAGGAGACGGGCCCCTACAGTTTATAATAGAATCCGAACCATTTCTTGGCGATAATTTACTATGAACAAATTTTTCGCTGTGTGGGTTTCGAACCCACTTCGTAAGGTATGTTCAGAGTGCAAGCTAGACGTCAAGGTCAAGGAGAAATTTATTTTAAATTAAGTACACATATTATCCTCCCCGCGCACTCATCCGGAGCCAGCCATACATCCATGATGCGAATCGACATGGTAATTGATTGACTGGACGGAGCAAGACCGGAGTGGATTAAAAATAAAATGAAAACATAAATACAATCTTCTTTCGCAAAATAGGCGAATTAGAAAGTGCATAAGGTAAAATATGTAAAAAATAAACTTAAAATAATTGATATATACAGTGCAAAAGACGCTGGTGTAAATAAAATATCAGATATATATATGGCTAGTCTTCATGGGAAAATTACTAACCAAATAACCCGTTTTAAGCAATGCAGTAAAAATGAACGGCTATGCAAGACCGCGCAATTTATGGTTTCAAATATGTAGTTTTCTAAAGATTTTGATATTCAAAACTAAATTGTGATTGGGAAGAGAGAATTTAGAGAGAAAAAACAAACAAAAACAACTCAGAGAAACGAAGAAAAGAGTAGAAGAAAGTTAAAGATCAGAAATTGTGTTTGAGAGTTTCTATAATTAGATAGTGAAAGGCGGTGTGGCTAGATGTGTTGCCTAAAGATGGGCAAGGTCTGGTATTGTCTTTTATGCGAAAAGGTGTATTATGCTCTCTGATTCGCGTAATGTTGTTTGTTAGCGGGCTATCATCATGTTTGAATTGATGGAATTTTTCCGATGTAACTTTGATGTTGTCCGTGGCGATATGTCATGACAACGTGCGTAGAGGTTTCTTAAAGAGATGCAGAATTTGAAATGAGGTGCGTAAATTTATGTTCCAGAACTCTTAGTTTGTTCATTGTCGTGTCCGGTATGCTGCACCATACCGGCGTCGCATATGTTAGGGCCGGTCTTAAAATAGCAGTGTAAATTAATTTTTTGTTTTGTCTACTGAGTCTGCTATTCCAGGCTAGAAGCGGATGCAGACTCCCGGACATGGAATAGACTTTCGTTAACATATCGGTCGAACGTCATTCGCTTATCTAGCAGTACTCCCAAATACTTCACGCACTAACTTTCTGGAATTTTGTTTCCCCTTATCAAAATTGGTGTTAGAATCTTATTCTCTGTAAATCTGCACGTTAATGCTATAGACTCCGACTTCTCAGCATTTATCTGAATCTTCCACTTATTGTAATATGCCGTGGCACGAGCCATGTGGGCTTTAAGAAGCATGTTAGCCGCTTGCGCATTATGACTATGCGCGTACAAGGCTGTGTCATCGGCGTACTTGGCAAGTTTAGTATTCGGGAAAGTGGGGAAGTCGAATATGCACAAATTGTACAATTTTGTCCCGCTATGTTGACAGTTTGTTATCCACTCTCACCTGGAGCCTTCTACCAGTCAGGTACGAGTGAATGAGTTTAACGATGTGTTGCGGAAAACGGTAGTTGATCATTTTGTAAATTATTCCCGTGATTCAAACGGTATCGAAAGCGTAAGCTAGACGTGCTAACCACTGAGCTACCGATCCTCGAGAAAATAAAATACATATATATGTATATTTTTTTTCAATTGGGTGATAAATATTAACATGTTAATTAACAGTCCAGCTACTATTTATCTAAATAATTTTTTGCTTGTAATTGACTGTAAGAAAACAATTAATGATCCTATCAGAATTAAATACCTGGTCAAAGCAAAACATTAGTAGATTTAATTATAACTAAATCTGATCTGGATGTTAGGAACGTAGCAGTCTTAGATATGTGTTTTTATGACCACAGAATTGCATCTTATGATATTCATAAACGGTTATGACTGCAACCCATAGTAAAAGAATTCCGTAGTTTGAGAAAATTTAATATTGGGTCGTTTTATTGGAATGCTTCTGCTACGAATTGGAATACTATATTTAATATTAATTCTCCAGAGGGAAAAGTTCTTTCAGCCATTGACGCGTCAATAGCTGAAATCAGATTTGTTTTACACAAAAAAGATATAGTAAAGGTCTTTTGATATCGATTCAAATTTGGTTAAAATTGGATGAGTAATAACTAAGCTACGAAGGTGTTACCGTGAAAAATGGGACACACTGTGTATAAATAATATGATTCGAAACATTGAAGAAAATACATATTCTTAAATCAAACTGTAACATATTTTTAAATCAAGCCTTTGGCACTACCTGAAATTAGAATAGCTGCATTTATTACAAAGTTTTTGTTGTGCATTTTTATTAAAAAAAGGGTTGATTTTTAGAGAAATCATAATAGGCATTTTTTTTACCGAAAAAATTAATGCAATATTATTGTTCAGCATGCTTTAGATCAAAATTTAGCCATGTTTTGATTTATCGTTTTCGAATAACGGCCCCCTTAAAATTACATTTTTCAAATATTAAATAATTAATAATTTAGAAATGAATTGTTTTTCTAAATTTGGTCTACGAAATTTGATGAAAAGTGAATATAAATAGAAAATGAGAAATCACTTTTTTTCTAAAAACAATTTGTTTCTCCGTTATTAATTATTTAATACTTGAAAAATATTATTTTAGGTGGGCCGTATTTCTAAAACTGTAAATCAAAATATCATTCAATTTTGGATATAGAGGTTCTAAAGTATGCTCATGAATAATATTGCATTAGTTTTTCAGTAAAAAAATTATGCCTAATATGACTTCTCGAAAAACCGACCTTTCCCTTCTAAATAAAAATGCGCGCCAATGGCTGAAATATGTAATGGAACAATAATAAGATGTTAATCGACTTACCTTAAGAAAATTGATTCCTCAACTTAGTGGATATACAAGATGCTTTCACCATAAATACAACAGTAGTTCTCTGAAAATTATCTATATAAAATGGCTTCTTAAAGTGTTTTCAGTTTAAATCAGAAAAAATAAAAAACATAATGTATAGTTCTAAGATTTTTATTATGAATAAAAGTAAACACACATAAGAGTAAATGTACAAAAAATTCAAAAAATGGTAATTGCACAATTTAAAAATAACAGTACATAGGTCCTTTCTATTTTTACCAAAAAAAGTAAAATGTATTTTTTATAAATATAACATAACAACACATTCACATTATATAAAATAAATAACGAATTCATAAAACTCAATATTAACGCTAAATAGCAAAAATATTTTTTACTATAGAGAAGTAAGTAAATAATTATAAATTTAATGTACAGCCAACTAGAAAAATTTGGTAACACAATTTAAATATAATAAATAATTCTGCTCTTACGTCCAGATTTGGTTAACATAATATGGAATATTTTTTATTATCGTTTTATAAAAAGTTTTGCTTTTAAAAGAAATCGATTTTAATGCTATTCAATTTTTGGCAACAAAACAGAAAAATCAAATTTCAAAAATTCAAATAGTTTGTATATAATTTAATAATTTGGAAATAGCCAAAGTATAAAGGACGCCCAAATACACGTAAAGAACAAAGTAATTTTTAGTATATCTTAGGTACGGTTTTAAAATAAAGTAAGCAGTGAAAAATTAGTAGAAAACCGCTGCCCAAGGAATCTCTACTTCCACATCCTGATTTCCTATCCATGTCTCTCACAACGAAAAAATTTTGTATGTGGAATTAATTGTTTATGGAACTTTAATAATATAATATTTGAAATCCTCTACCCCAACAACCCATAAAACGATACCCCACATCGGTAGTAGGGTGGGGGTGGTGATAGGGGGTAGTGGGGGGTGGATGAAGTAAAAAAATATTGTGAGGTTTTTGGTTCTTGTACACAGTACACACACTAAATCACAATCTTTTCTCATCCCCTTTAATAATGGTAAGGAGGTGGCTAATGCCAAAAAGTTCCAGATCTCGTTAAAATACATAGATGTACCAAATTTCAAGTGAATATCTTAAACGGTTCCAGAGTAAACGTGCGCACAAAAAAGTTACAGACAGACAGACAGGCAGGCAGGCAGGTAGACAGACAGACAGAATTTTTTTTACTCAAAATCTCGACGTTTCATGACATATTCTAAGCCTATTTGAACAATAAAATTTTTTTAAATTTGTCGTTACTATACTTCCTCTGGACGTGGAGTAAAACAGAAAAAATAAACATTTTTGCAACTATTTTTGGCAGCATCCATGGCAGGAACAAAAAAAAAATCCTAGATTTTACACTTGTGTTAGGACGCACTTTGCTTTAGTTACTTCAAAAATATCGAATTAAAAAATTTTTAAAGCTAAATTTTATATTTTTGGCGGAGCCTGTATGCTTTACTTATACTTTAACAGTGTTAAAAGAGGTTTCTTTTCAAGCAAATTTTTATCAAGGCAGGTTCAGGATTTTTCAAATAATTTAAATATTGCTATAAGCAGTTCAAACCAAATGTATTTTTTTTTCTTAAAAAAATTATTATTTATTGTTGCAACATTGCTCCAATGTTGAAGTATATTTTTTTGTTTATAAAGTGTAAATTAATATTAAGGATCGAAAAGTTGCTGATTTTTTCGCATGCTCATTCTGATGGTGCTATAAAAAAAAATTGTAATGTTGAATACTAGTATTAAAAAAATAGTACATTTTAAACCATTATTCGAAAAAAAAACAATTTAAAATAATAAAGCTCCACAAATTGTTTATAACAATTTGTTTATTTAAAAATAATGAAAATAAAGAATAACAATTTTTTCAATAGCACTATCAGAAAGAGCATGCGAAATTATAACTTTTCGTTCCTTAAAGGGTATTAATTTTTTATACTTTATAAATAAAAAAATACATTTCAACTCTTATTTTTTTTTTAAGAAGAAAATCAAGGAACCTGATTTGAATTTTTAAAAGCCCCATCGAGTGCTGAAAAAACATTATTGAAAGTGTATATGTTTTGAATTGATTTAAATATTTTTAAACTTCATTATTATTATTATAGCCAGGCCGCTTGGAAAGTGCCGAAGAACGATCATTATTACGTTTGCGTACGGGTAGCTGTAGATCCTAAACTATGATGGATGCCCTTGCAGACTTGTTTCTGGAAAATTCGATGGTCTACAAAAAGGTTCAGTGCATTTATGTCGAATCTATTACCGTTTTCGCTACATAAGCGACGAAAGGTTAAAAATCACTATCCTCTAATTCTTAACAATTTTCGTATAACTTTTTAAACAAATTCGACGACCTTAAAAGTACTCACAAATACTTTTCCTATCGAGCAGAATGGAATGGCTCCAAGAAATAACGTTTTCAAGCACCGGGAAATTAATGCAAGTGGTTTTACCAATTGCATTGCAATATATAGTATTTCTTCCTTATTCCACTATTTGCATATCACACATCAGACAAAACAAAACCCTTGCACTATTCACTGTTAAATGATTCTCCATTAACTGCACACAACACAACGAAAGCGGCAGGCGCGATGATAGAGGCCCGTCAACGCATGTGCAGAAAATAACATTTAAGAATAAGTGTATTTGAAGTAAATCGAATATTGAACCTTTTGGGTCAAGAATTATATAGTTCTCTATCAAGAATACTTTTTAATTAGCTTGAATTAAACTCTTCTCTTAAATGAATATGAATTTTAACCTTAACTTAAATATGAAATATTCTACCTGAATAGAATGATGCTTGGAAGTGAACACCATATAAATATTTAATAGAAATATCGACTATTATTTAACCTAGACTTCTACTCTTGTATGAAATGTAAAATTTCAAGAATAGGATTATTCTTGGAGACAGTATGGGATTTTTTTCCGTGTATTGAAAAAATCACCAAAGTCACAATTACGGGTTTTAAGAAAAACTTATGTGAATACTAGTTACGAGACATCTAATTAATGTTTTTGAATCATTTTTACTTCCTAAAAATGTACAGGGTGGTCAAGAATCATTTTTCAGTTAAGAACTTTTTAAATAGAATTTTCTCAATTTTTTTCAAATGGAACACCCTACATGACAAGATATCGAAGACCGACGCACTATTGTCCCACCCTGTATAATGAAAATTAGGTATTCTTCGTCCTCAATAAAAAATGTCGTGTATTAAGCCTTTACCGAGTAAATTAAAGATATGTGATGTAATTGAATAATTTACAACAAAAATTTTCTAAATGGAAACGTAAAAATACACCCAATGCAAAAAAATCTTTAGAATTAGTTTTTTATTAAAAGTTCCCTAATCCATTTTTTGTAAAAAGTTATCCATTTTATTCTGTAAATCACACAATTATTGTAACTATAAACAACTTAAAAACATATGTATATTAACAATTTGTGTTACTAGAAAAATATAGGTATGAAGGAATTGAAAACCTTTCTCACTTTTATATAAAAAATGATCTTACGTAGTTTTTCACTATATTTTTGCTTGAATCTGGGCACGCTAACATACAAGTCATAAAAGGCCATAAATCAACACTATACACTCTCAGGCATCAGTCAAAGTATAAAATATGGACAGTTTTCGGTTACTTAATACTCAAAATAATATTTTTCTAAACGTGAATAGCAACAGATAACTTTCAAAAAACCATTCGTTTGAATGGTTTCTTATCTACTGAATACCCAAAATAATATTTTTAATAATTATGTAAGCAGAAATAAAATATATTTATTTTTAAATGAATAGCATAGAAAAAACAATTATTTACTTCGTGTTATCCTGATATAGAATGTTTGAAACGCTCTTTTAATTATAATTTGGCTATTACGTACTCAGCTGGCAATTGACGCTGTTTGCATCGGTCACTGTTTTTTTGTTTATAGTTTTGAATTGCATGTGCGAATTTGTAAATAGAGCACGTCGACAAACGTAAAAAGTGTGACATTGGTTCTCACTACGGCCTTTTCAGTAGTAACGGTAGGGTCCTATTTCAATAGAGGGGATCCTACGCTTTTTATACTTTTAGCAAATTTTTGTGAAGATTATGTATCATCATAACTTGTGATTATTGCCCTTTAGAAAATATGTTTTTAGATCGATATAAGATTTTGTAATCAGTAAAAATGCACCGCTATATAAATCTTACAAAAGAAACACTAAAGCTATGTATTAAAAAATATTAAGCTTACAAAGCTCACAATAACCAGAGGTTAAACAAGGAATGACAATCCTAGTGCCAACAAACAACAAGACAGTACTAGAAATAATGTGGCGTCATTGTTAAAAATATTTCTTCAATAGCGGATATAGCACAATATAAAAAATCATTTAACGACTAAAAGTTGCAACAGGGCGTGCGATTGGATATTTTGAAAGAAACTGGCCAAAATATACCTGAGAAATGCACTGTTTTTAAGGAAAAAGGGAAAATATACAGTGTGTCTTCCGATTCAGGTCGCAAGAGGTGCAAAGGCTAAAAATTCCATCTACTCATAATTTTGATGACGTTTGATGCTTGAAAATTAGTTAAAAAGTAAGCCAGTGGTATTCAAAATGGACCAATAAGTAAAAAAATTATTAATGATTTAAATTTTTTTAAAAATTGTCTTCTTCATTTTTATGTATTGTAAAATGAATAGAAATTTTGTGAAATATTATTTCCCATCATTATTTATTTATATATTTAATAATATAATATACAACCGCCGAGATATGATTCTCCCTAGACACATTATATTATAATAGAATGCAAACTTTCAGTCATTATCCAATGAAGTGATTTCTTCCGGATGTCAGCTTCTTTAGAAGGATTCTAAAATCTGAAGTTGTTGGGTTCTTCTCCTCGTTATACAGTGTCCGCCAAGAAGTCTGCACCATATAGAAAACTCTGCTGTCATTGACTTTCTGAAAAATTATATTTTTGATGAAAGTTAGTGCATGTTCTCAAACGAAAAAAAGGCTGCACAAATTTGTGTTAGTACTGGCCCTTAGGTCGAAAAATTATTGTTTTTGAAATTGGCTCAGGACTAAACTACCTTTATTTTTGAAGATATCGAAAATTGTTATTTCCAGAAGTTGCTTATAATACGATATTATATCCAGATATGAAGTTTGGTTGTTCTATTTTAAAAATAAAAATGTTCCACTTTTTTACGCATAATTCCTGAACTATATTTTTCGGTATTTTTTGTTCCTAATAATTTTCTCTATTTAATAATTTCAGCTGAAGTAATGGATTAAAATCCTCTTTGAACTTTTAGCAGTACTTTTTTGATGAAATAAATATTTTGGGAAAAAGGCTGAATTTCTTGGTGCATAGTCGTTCTCTTTTTCCAATGTTGACTTTTTCGAAATTTTTTAATACAAATCGCTTAAAAAGAGTTCCACTTAGCTCTACAACTAAATAATGGAAGGGAAAAATGTTACTAGTTATATTACTATTATGCTTTCATGAACATAAACTTAGCTTTTAAAAAATTTATTTTCGGAAAAGGTTTTTGCTTGTTTTAAACATTGTTTGAGTTAAACAAAACTCTTTTTAAGCGATTTGTATTAAACAATTTCGAAAAAAATATAACTAGAAAAAGAGAACAACTATGCACCCAGAAATCTAGCATTTTTTCCAAAAAAATATTTATTTGATCAAGAAAGTACTGCTTAAAGTTCTTCAAAGTGGAGTTTGATCCATTACTTAGGCTGAAACTATTAAATATAGAGAATTATTAATACCAGAAAAATATTGAAAAATATAGTTAAGGAATTCTGCGTAAAAAGTGGAAAATTTGTATTTTTAAAACAAAACAATTAAATTTCAAATCTGGATATAACATCGCATTATAAGTAACTTCTTAAAATAACATTTTTCGATGTCTTCAAAAATAAAGTTACTCTTGAGCCAATTTCAAAAAAAATGCTTTTTCGACCTAAGCGCCAGGACTAACACAAATTCGTGCAGCCCCTTTTTCGTTTGAGAACATGCCCTAACTATTATTAAGAATAAAATGTTTCAGACAGTCAATAACAACAGAGTTTCCCATAAGGTGCAGATTTTTTGGAGGACACTGTATACCTTGGCTGCTGCTTCGCTGCTCATTCGTTGTGCTTTGTTGATCATGACTTGGTGCTTGGGAAAGCCAATCAGTCGATACCCGTCTTCTCTATCAAAGTTGCCTAACAACGACAACTTCAATAGAGAAGGTATCGACTGAGTAACACATGCAGACTGGCTTTGCCAAGCACCAGTGGTTTAATGGTCAACGAAGTACAAGGCATGAGCAGCGAAGCGAAACACCGCCAAGGTATATAACGAGGAGCAGAACACAACAATTTCAGTCTTTAGAATCCTTTTGAAGAAGCTGACAGCATGATCAGCGAAACGTCAAGTCAAATTCGACCCATTATAGATGTTAACGTCTGTAAGAGTAACAAATGGTGGTCTAGTGGTTTCACTTTAAACTCCAAATCCAAAGTTGCGAGTTTTGGTGGGGTGCCATTAGATTTATACCTAGGAACCCGGTTCCTATGAATCAACTTTAATGAAAATTTTTGCATTGTGTTGCCAAAACCTAATACTAAAATGTTTATGAATTAGAAATTGACGTTTTTTTTTTTATTTAAAAGTTTATCGAGATCTTCTACAAATTCTTTGAAAAAATACTCAATTTACATAAGCTTTAATAGTTTTTGTTCTGTAGACAAAAAAATCGTACCTGAGTAGTATTGTAGGTTTCTGATTACAAATTTAAGATAAAAAATTACAGATTCAAAAAATGGAACCCAAAATGGCGGCCATAAAACTTTAAAATAAGACATAATTAATACAAAAAGCATTAGAATTTCAGTAGAAATAAACTTATTGTTAAGTCATATAATTCATAATAATTTTAACAAAATATACTATTTATCTTCGATATCTTCGTTTTCAACTTCGCTTATTTCTATAATAGGAGAAGGGTTCGAGCAGCTATCAGCATTGTTACAAGTTGCAGTGCAAGGTAATCCATGCTTTCTACATCCACAAGCAGCTCCGCATCCTGTCTTACATGTACAAAAAATAATTTTAAGTAGATTTTCAGGGGCTGGTGGCTTATTCATTGTTATCGGTCTCAACATCCCACGAAAATGTTTCCATCCCCATTCTATTGGCGAAATGTCATTTCCCATCCATAATTGTACTTTAAGTACACTCTTTCCAAATGCTCAGAGACTGACATCAGGTGTAGGCACTAATGATGCCAGTCGTACACAGCTATTCAAAAGTTTTAATCAGGAACAATTTTACAACGATCTAAGTTTAATTAACTTTGAGGTTATTAATGACATGAATAATGTCAATGATAAATTAAATTTTTTACATGAGAATATTCTAAACCTTTTGAATGTACATGCACCGTTGAGTACTATAAGAATTACTCCATGGATGACTGATAACATACGTTTACTGATTAGGAATAAGGCCCGTAGTAGGTGGCGTCAAACTAAAAACGAGGGTCACTTTAATTATTATAAACAGTTAAAAAATTACACAACACTCTCGTGTAGAAGGGAAAAAAAAGCATTTTTTGAGCATAAACTGAGGGTAAATGGTGTTAATAATATGTGGAGAGATTTGAAAATTCTAAATATAGGAAAAACTGAAAAGAATTCAATACCCAATCATTTAAAAAATGTGGACAACCTGAATGACTATTATGCAAATAATATTCCACTGATGCCTACAGATCAAAATGTCATTAATTATTACAATAACAACATCAATCCAAATATAGAGACATTTACTTTCCGACTTATGTCTGAATTTGATGTGCAAAAAATTTTATACGGAATCAAAACCAATGCCCTTGGTTATGATGGACTCAATATCAAAATACTATTAATGTGTTGTCCTTATATCTTGCCTCATGTAACGCACATCATAAACTTTTGTTTAAAAAATAACGTTTTTCCAGATGCTTGGAAGCAAGCCCTTATACTGCCAATTCCAAAAAATAATAATCCCACTGAGTTTAAGGACCTACGGCCAATAAGTATTTTACCAACACTGTCAAAAGTCTTAGAGAGGGAGAGGTAGAGTCGCAACTTCGTGAGCACGTGACAAAGTTCAATTTACTGCCTGATATACAATCAGGGTTTCGCCCGTTACACAGTTGTGAAACGGCTCTCTTGAACATTACGGACGATATATTGAGAGGGGCAGATGAGAAAAAAGCTACAGTGTTGGTTCTCATTGATTTTTCAAAGGCATTTGACACTATAAATCATAAAATACTCTTAGCTGTACTAAAGTTTATTGGTTTAAGCAATGGAGCGGTCAACTTCTTTCGTAGCTATTTGACGGGTAGAACTAGAAGAGTAAAAGTTGATGAGAATGTCTCTGCCCCTCTTGATGTATTGTGTGGTGTTCCGCAGTGATCGATATTGGGCCCCTTATTGTATACTCTATATACATCGGAGTTTCAAAAAGCCATTACACACTGTCAAATGCATTTATACGCAGATGACACACAACTTTACCTCTCTTTCGATCCAAGTCAGTATATAGATGCAATGAATAAAATTAACCATGACATCCGTTCGTTACTGGAAAAATCTAAATCTCACTCACTAAATATTAATGCCAACAAAACATCGGTTCTTGTATTCGGACAACCAAGTGCTAGGTCCCAGTTAGCGGATAGAATTCAAATAAACATGGAAGGACACAACATAAGCCCTACTGAAAAGGCAAAGAATTTAAGGTTAATCTTTGATAGTTCACTTAGATTTAAGCCTCATATAAATAATTGTATCCGATTAGCCTACATGAACCTTAAAATGATTTACAGTAATGGACATTATCTCAATCAAAAAGTAAAAACAATTTTATGTGAATCATTAGTATTATCTAGATTTAATTTTGCCGACTCAGTATATGGTCCATGTATAGATGCGGAAGATAACCGCAGAATTCAAGTCATACAGAATTCTTGTTTAAGACTAATTTTTGGTATACGGCGTAGACAGAATATTTCACATAAACTGCCCGAGATAGGATGGCTTAACATGTCTGGACGACGCCTGCTCCATTCCGCTTGTATATTTCATAAAATCATAACCAACAAAATTCCCAAATATTTAAACAAGAAGATCTCTTATAGAACGGATATACATAATATAAATATTCGTTTTAAAGGTACTCTCACTCCTCCCCTTCATCGTACTGAATTGTTCAAACGCTCCTTTTCTTACTCAATAACTAAAAATCTATAATTCCATACCATCTGCTATAAAAAATAAGCCAATATCCGCATTTAAATATTATTATAAGAAATCTCTCTTAAATCAACAACCATAAATACAACATCTGAGCTAACGTAATCGTATATGCCTACCCATTGCACCTAAAGACTTGTGTGGCAATTTATTTGCTATTACAAAATAAGTTTCAATTGCTATCTTACTTACTAACGCTTAAGATTAAAAACAGGGGCATGCCTGTGCATAGCCATCTGATCTTCGGCGTTTTTCCCCCTCAATTGATTTGTATTTTCTTTATTTAATTTATGTACTTAGTGGGAAAATAATTTATTATTATTATTATTTTTAGCTGTAGCTTTGACGTAGTGTCACATCCTGTAAAAGCATGTAAAAACAAAATATACTTTTTACACAGAGGTGATGCTTTTTCTAAGCTCATGGAAGAAAAAACTTTTTGCAGAACTTTATCCTTTGCTGGTTTTCGAAAATAAATTTCCCGATCATTTGGGGTGTGTGGTGTTAATAATACTAGGCCATCTATATCCTCCGAAACTACAACAACATCGAAAACAATCTTAACAACACCATACGTTCCCGATGATAAAACAATTAAATCGCGATTATTGGCACACTATAAGGATAATATTGTATTGTCCAGTAAATTTGGGTTAAATACAATAATATGCATCCGGAAAAAGTACCATGAACTATTATCAAAAACTTGATAAAGCGAAAGATTAGACAATGAAAATGAAGAAGAATATCGAATCTTAAAAGCTGCTGATGAGATTCTTCGAAGACATATTCGAACGGAAGTTTATTATAAAGATAGTTACCCAGATAACGATAAAATGTTTGAAAGCATTCATACATCCATTCCGAAGTCATTAAGTTTTATTCTGTCTGAAATAATTATAAATGATAAAAAAAGTAAACCAGAAAATATGACTTTTTACGAGACAAAGTGCATTTCAATTGCTCATCCCATTATTTCAGCAGTACGACCACGATTATTCATATCATCTTTACGTGTTGCATTATCAGTTACACTTCACAGAAAATTTGGCTCTAAAAATATTATAGATGTATGTAACGCCTTAGGTTTCTGTGGTTCATACAAAGAAGCAAAATTGTATGAAGTTTCAGCAGCTTTTGGAAGTCCAATTGAAATAAAAATAGGTACTTTAGTTCAGTTTGCACATGATAATGCAGATTTTAATGTCAACATACTTGATGGAAAAGGGACCTTCCATAATTTGGTTTCTATTCAAATTGTTACTTCTGATGATAATATTGAGCCTAGAAAACCAATCAAACGTTTGGAGAAGATTCCATCCGAGTCTGAAATGACATTTCGAGAATAGAATGGAGATGGAAACATTATCGTGGGATGTTGAGACCGGTAACAATGAATAAGCCACCAGCCCCTGAAAATCTACTGAAAATTATTGTTTGTATATGCAAGACAGGATGTGGAGCTGTTTGTGGATGTAGAAAGCATAGATTACCTTGCACTGCAGCTTGTTCCAAATGCAATGGTGATAGTTGCTCGAACTCTTCTCCTATTATAGAAATAAGTTGAAAACGAAGATATCGAAGATAAATGGTATATTTTGTTAAAATTATTATGAATTATGTGATTTAATAAGTTTATTTCTACGGAAATTCTAATGTTTTTGTATTAATTATGTCTTATTTTAAAGTTTTTTGGCCGCCATTTTGGATCGCACATTTTGAATTTGTAATTTTCTACCTTAAATTTGTAATCACAAACCTACAATACTATTCAGGTAAGTTTTTTTTTTTGTCTACAGAACAAAAACTACTAAAACTTATGTGAATTGAGTATTTTTTCAAAGAATTTGTAGAAGATCTCGATAAACTTTTAAATAAAAAAAAAAGTCAATTTCTAATCCATAAACATTGTAGTATTAGGTTTTAGCAATACAATGCAAAAAGTTTTATTAAATTTGCATAGGAACTGTGTTCCAAGGTTTTTTTAGTTTTCACGCCTAACGGCACTCCACTATTTGAGACACAAATGTAGCTATTTTTCTTTATTTTATATTGTCGAGTGTTTAACCAACTAAGTTGGCATTATAAAGTTAAGAATTGCTAAGAATAACCTAGAGGATGTGCAACGAATATCAATAAAGTTCAGTAAATCGGCGAAGAGTAAAATTTTTTGGTTAATATTTGTTGATGGCTCGAAACATATCAAGTAAATGATTTTCTCCTCATTGCCACTATCAGTTTGCAGTTTTTTGCACCTCTTTAGCGGGTTTTAGCTACTTTCAAAGCTCGCCTCGGTTCTGAGGATTCTTTAAATTGTATTTCCTGGCAATCGATTTTGGAAGCAATCTAATACTTTCTGGCTTAGTACTTTAACTTCAAGGGAAATTAGAAGCTCGAGTCGAAGTAATAGCTTGTAGTTTATAGCACTAAAGTAGTTTGTCGCATCACGAAATACTTAAATCAGGCGATAACTGTTGCCTTCTTAGTAGTCTCGGATTTAAGGTAGATTTATATTTAAAGTGAATTTTCTGGTTTCCCTCTAGAACTTAGTCCAGCATATTATAGCTGATATTTTCTTTTGATAGGTGAACGACCTTCATCCTTATCTGGAATAAATTAAATTATTTTTATTATAAGAACGAGAATATGTACAGTATGTCTAGTAAAACTGCTACAATAACGTTATTTATAATTATATTTTCTTAATCCAATATTCGTCGTGGCATATGCAGGTTGAGTCAAAATGACGCTACCAAAATGATACTGCAGATAAAGCAATGAGAATAAAGGGATCTATATTTTCTGGTTTTGTTGAAATATTTCTTTGTGGGATCGAATGGGGCTGTAAGGGGGGCGAATAAATAAAGCTTTTCCTCAATTACTCAAAAAATACTTAATAAATTTGGAATAAATTTTACATGCTGCATCAAACTAACGAGTAAAATGTTTCATCTATATCAGTTTCACCATTTTCGAAAGGGTGTGTCACTTGCTTAAGTACCCAACTGGTTTTTTTACCGTAACTTTTTTTTTATGGTGAATGATAATAATTTTTCTCATTATTCTGTTTCAAAACTCACTTTTACATAAGATAGCTTATTTAATTTTTTTCGCGACGGGAGGCCTTTCTCTTCCTATCAAATGGATCAAAATATATCTGGAAGCTGTCCCCACAACGTAAAACATCAATAGCTCAGCTGTAATTATGGGGAGAGTGAGCATTCATCATGCGAAGCGAGAGCTCCCATCACACGCATCTCACCCGACCGTCCTACACTGCATTCCGAAAGTGCAGTGAATAAGTGATAAACGTGAAGCGATTCATGGAGAATAGCCAAATTTACAACCAATTAGGTTGACGCAAAAGCATCAGCTGTTCAATGGTCGATTAATGATGAAAAGGGTTAATCTTATGAAGAACTTGCCGTTCACCTTCCAAATCCTCCTCGGCATCACGAATATGTTGTAAAACCTAGAATTTATTTATTGACCAAAAATTCCGTAAGGATATACCCTCTTAAACTAAAAGAGTAATTGTAATATTTGCTAAGAATTGTATTATTGGCGATGAGCAAATCCGCAATATCCATTCTGGTTCACAGATTTAACAACAATAATTTTTGGTTGACGCAAACTGTCATAAAAGTACGGTTAGAATCGCCGTTCTCCCGGGGAACTGACTGATTCCCTCACGATATACCAGGACCTCTATTCCGTAATTATGGGGAGAGTGAGCATCCATCGTGCGAAGCGAGAGCTCCCATCACACGCATCTCACCCGACCGTGCTAGATTGTATTCCGTAAGTGCAGTGAATAGGTGGTCAACGTGAAGTGATTCAGCAAGAATAGCCGAATTTACAACCAATTAGGTTGGCGCAAAAGCATCAGCTGTTCAGTGTTCCGTTGTTATTTTATAAGGTCCACCTTTGGAGAAACTTAGTGATAGTATTTACTTTATGCTTGATGGTGATTCCTGAACGTCGTATGGGGGCTTGCATGAAATGATTATATCACGGGCAAGTTCTTTGCTGACCCTTCTTATAAATGCTCGGTCGGTTAATGGTCAAAAGGGTTAATCTTATGAAGTACAACTTGCCGTTCCCCTTCCAAATCCTCCTCGGCATCAGGAAGATCTCGTAATACCTAGAATTTATTTACTGACCAAAAATTCCGTAAGGATATACCCTCGTCATTGGTAACATATATTTAAAAAAATATGACTATAATAAAATAAAAGAGAAATTGTAATATTTGCTAAGAATTATATTATTGTTAACTCATTGACGATGAGCAACTCCGCAATGTCTATTTTGAGTCACAGATTTAACAACAATAATTTTTGGCCGACGCAAATTGTCATAAAAGTACGGTTATGATCACCGTTCTCCCGGGGAGCTGACGGATTCCCAGTAGAAGTAAGTTCACGCATTTTTCGCGCGAGGTGATCACTCCCTTAGTTACAGAATAGACTTTTATTCATTTTCAAGTGAACTCCGCCCACTTCTCACGAGAATATTCTTTCACGCTTTTACAGAATAGAGGTCCAGGTCGGTTGAGGTGTTGCAATGTGAAAAAGAGTGAAATGACAATAATCAGCACTTCAAGGTCTAGTGTGCGTATGAGAACTTTCTATCTATAACTATATGTTGACGTTATGGGTATGAGTTTTTTAGTATCTGCATCAGCAGTTACGAAATTTTGTTTTGCCTATGTACCTAACAGTTTATAAAGTTCTTCTTTATTTTGGGCATTCCAAGAGATCTTTCCAATTTCTAGAGATCTTAATGGTTCATCTAACTTCACGTGCCTGTTTGAACTTCTGACGTCACGTACTGACTTCTTTGGGCTGTTTATAGAATACTAATTCCAGGTAAACTCTGCTGTTTTAGGGGACATCTCTCGAGGATCTCTGGCACTATATGGTGCTTCCAAAAATCAAGAAAATATAAATAATTTTCGATACCAATCGTTTCTTAAAGCTACAAGTAAAAATACCTGTACCTAAAATGCATAAAATACCTGTTTTAAAAAAATCAGAAGAACTTAGAAGTTAGCTCCATATCCTATAACTCTTCTATCAACGTTTAATGCGAAAGACACCTAAATCAAATTTTTATGATTTATTTACACAGCTCAATATTGGTGTAAATGATAACAATACATTTCGTACGTTATTGATGGTGAAATATTATTACATCGCTGCAAATGGCAATTAGATGAAAAGTTCGAGACTATATGCAATCATTACATACGATATTTAAGAAATAATTATGGAAACAATGTTTTTGTCGTTTTTGACGGATATCGCAACATGCACTAAATCAGCTGAAAGATATCGTCGATCATTGAAAAATGCCTCAACAGGTTTAATTTTTGATGAAAATGTGCCTTTAAAAATTGGCCAAGAAAAGTTCCTTGAAAACAAAAGTAGATTCATCGAAATGTTAAGGAAGAAACTAGCTGATAACAATATTTTCTCGTGTCAAGCAGAAGGTAATGCTGATACATTAATCATACAAACGGCAATTAATATTGAGTCAGAAAAACACTTCCTCATCAAGAAATATATTTTCTCAAACCAGCAAAAGGCACGGTATCCACAAAATTTATTCTAATAAGAGCCTTGAACAAACATTACCAATGTGTAAGAAGCATATTTTGTTTTTACATGCGTTAACTGGATGTATACAACTTCAGCGTTTTACAAAAAGGATAAAAATAAATTTGTTAAATTATTCGAAAATCGTACAGATTTACAAGATGTTGCTATTATCTTTACTGATGAAAATGCTGACGTCACTAATATTTTGTAATCGGATATTTTATGCATTTTAGCATTATATGGTGCTTCTAAAAATCAAGAAAATATAAATAATTTTCGATACCAATCGTTTCTTAAACATATAAGTAAAAATACCAATGTCAACTTGGCTTCATTGATACCTACAACACTCGGTGCTAGTTCAGAAGATGTTAAAAGAGTGTATTTACAAATACAGTTGTGAATAGGACATGATAAGTTGCCAAAAGAATGGGGATGGAAAAAAAAGATAATTCACTAGTACCAGTTACAATGAAACAACGACCAACTTCTGAAAATTTATTGAAAATGATTTTTTTGTTCATCTAAGAATGGGTGTGGCTCTGCCTGTGGATGTAGAAAAAGTGGCTTAAATTGTTCTATAGCATGTTTACTACGTGAAGGAGTTAGCTGCTTAAATGCTCTACCAATGATATTAATGAATGACATTGAAAACGAAAACGTCGAAGATAATTAATTTACATGATTATCCTTGTAATAAATATTTATAATTATTTATGTCTTTAAAATTTGTAATCATTATTAATTAGCATAAGTTTTTAATGAATTATTTTCTATAATGTATTTGTATTATTTAACGTTGCTTTCATTTATTTCGCTTTTTGGAGCTTCTGCCATTTTCAAATTAATTTTAAAAAGTTTCATACAAATTCTTTATAAACAATCTACAAACTATAACAATCATTATTTTCTTAATAAAAATAGTTAAAAAATCCGATAATTGTATTTTTCGTTAAGATTTCTAAAAATTTTAATTATTTTTGATTTACGGATTTTCGAAATTGGTGTAATTTTCAATGGGTAAACTCTTTAGTTTATGGCATTTGAAATAAAAAAAAAATCATTTAAATATATTCATTATAGCTGGGTTCCAAGGTATAAACCTAATTGCACTGGAATAAACCTACCCTACTAACAGCTTTGAAATTAGTTTTGATAAATAAATTTTCCTCTGGCTATGTTTTTTGTAACAGAGTTTAGGTAAATAGGTACTGTTATTTTCTGATCAAATTTATTTTTTTATTAATTATGTGCTAACTTAATAGAACTTTTTAGAGTTTTGGACTAATTGAAATAATATCGACAAGAGGTTTTGCTACAACTATAAAAATAGTCTATTCTGCTTATGATGTTTATTGTTTGCAAGAATCATAACAATAATTAATATTTACCCGATTAAAGAAAGCATATGAATAATTATTATTTTTAATCTAATAAGCGTTAGCATGTATACAATTATCTGAATCGTGTTTAGATATTGCTGAAAAGTAGAACGTTAAATCAATATGGATTATCGATAAGGTATTTTACTAAAAGTAGCAATTTGTTATAACCTCAAGCATATTTATGTACAAAAGAAGAATATGGCTAGGATATTATGAGTTATAGTTTCCAACTTCACATATAATAATTCTAGTCAGCAGCATTTCAGAATTTATATTAGCTAAGTGCTTTGTTCCACCATTCTTTATGATTTGCAAGTTGTTTTCCCGGCGCACATACTTTATTATTCAACATATATACTCAACTTCAATTTTACTCCACCATTAAGTACTATTGTCAGTTTCAGCTAAGACTTAAAAGAAAATGAACCGATTTAAGGTAAAAGTTCAAATAAACGTTGTATCTACCAGCTTAATAAAATTAGTGCATCGGGAACTACTAACTCCACCTTTACATATTATAAACTTAATATTTCAAACAGAACTTATACCTAAAGATTGGAAAGAATCCATACTGGTCCCAGTTTACAAATTTAGAGATAGATTAAATTTAACCAATTATAGTCCAATTTCTTAATAACTTCGCAAACATTTTTGAATTATGCCTAGAAAACAGACTTGTAAATTATTTAACAAAGCACGGGATGATATAAGTTAGCCAGTACGATTTTCAAGCTGGGATAGGTACTGAGCATGTCATTTTAGACCACATAAAAAACGTAGTTACAAATCTTGATGAAAATATCAAATGCCTTACGGTCTTTTTAGACCTAGCTAAGGCGTTTGACACAGTGTTTCAACTTTGTTACTAAAGAAACTAGAAAATGGGTGTGAGATCCTACTTTAAATATATTTAAAAATTACCTCAAAGATAGAAAATAAAGAAGAGTGGACTATGAAGTGATTATGAAACTATTAATATGGGCGTATCCCAAGTCCCAAGGCACTATATTAGGTCCAATATTGTTCTTAGTTTATATAAACGACATAGCTCCTATAAAAAACAGGATATATAATTTCTTATGTGGATGACACTGCCCAAACCATGGAATAAGGTATTCGAAAAAGCAGAGACTAATTTAAGGGTGGTTTATGATTGGTTAAATTCGGATTTGGTTAAGTTTAAATACCTAATAGAGGAATGTTTTTATAGTGTACCTAATTTCTACTAACTCTAGATAATAGTCATACATGTGACTCCAATTATTGTATGTAAAGTGGTCAATAATGAAACACTATTACTTGATTTTGGAAAAATTATAATTATTTATACCTGGTTTTGGCAATAAGTAAAAATGTTTCAACCAAATCGAAGCACGGCGGCTAACGGCTAGCTGATCTGGTGCGGTGCTGGGTTCGTGAGTCCTATTTTTAGCTGAACCAGAGAGTGAACCAACGAATTCGCAGAACTTTACCAAAGCAGATTGTTTTACAATTAATAAGGAGTTAAATAAATGATGTTGATAAGGGCGCCATCCACAGATTAAGAAATATTAATACTCCCCTCTGAAATTGTAAAACTGACTACTATGGAAAGCCTGATTACAGTCAGACAACACAACATAAATAATAAAAAATGTAAAAATTAAGGTAAAATTTACTATTTATTGAGAGATTGTAAATATGGCGAAGCAACAAATAAAATAAACAATACCAATTTATACCCACAAGGTATAAATCAATGTAAAAATTATGGTCTTATAATTATGAAAACTGTGAAATTGATGCTTTATAAAACTAAGATGGCACAATAATAATTAATTAGGTTTATAAATAGCACAGATCATTTAATAGAAATATTACACTGTCTCACCACTCGATGATGGCAACTATGACGACGGAGGCCTGGTGAGGTATTGTAATCTTTGCTAGCATACCAATCTCTGCACTATAGATCCGTTATCTCGATGTCCGGGAAAATGGGAATTTTTCACGTCTATATTGCCTGAAGTTTTACTTTTTACGCGAAATGAATATGAATGCTCGTACTGCTTATGAAATGATGATGAAATTACTGCCCTCGAACTTCTTACAAGATTACCATTATTGAATAAACGTAGTTAAATGATTGATATTTACTTACTTCAAATTCAGGATTTCCAATTGATATTATGTCGATTGATTAATTAAGTGATGGGTGTAGATAGAAATGTGGTGGTATTTGCATAATAAATCAATTGATAGTCTTGATGAAATAATTAATTAAAGAAATAATCATCCTGACTAAATAATAAATAATAATCGTGATTAAGAGGAGACAACGCCAATCACAAAGTTTCTTTGGTAAAGCTAAAAGTGAAGTGGGGCGAAGGGTAGGCAGTGTGGCTATTATAGGGCATCTGCACGTGACATCACAGCTAACCTCAAAAATATGTGTTTCTTAAGATTTAAGAGTATTACGCAGCTATTAAAATTTATGCCTGGTTCCCGTATTTTCAACTAAAATCTAGTTGTGTAATGTTTATGAAGTTCTAAATTCTTTGTCCTAAAAAAATAGGACTCTTTTTGTAGGGTGGAAATCTAACCTGTAATTAGCTGTCTATTTTTATTAATCAATAATATTGAAAAATTATTTAAGTGAATTTTTAAATATTTGCATGGAGCCAGTACGGCTCCAAGCTAAAAATGCGTACACAAACATTAAAAATGAGAATAAACATGAACAACTTAAAATTTAAGGTTATTTTTGGTTACATGATGCAGATGCCCTATTGTAGTACTGTAGGTGGCACCATCTATGAAAAAGCACTGTACAAAAATATTGACTGGGAAAAAGCGGTTTTTAGCCAAACGGCTGGCGTTATTAAACTGAAAAAAAGATATTCTTGTAAGTAAATGAATACTACATCTCTATTGAAAAAAGTTTTTTGCTAAAATTTGTTTATTACGAAGATCTCCTTTCACATTGGCTCATTGCCGCCTGCTCCCCTCTGATTTGACCGCCTTGCTCCCTCTTAAGTAATAAACTAATCGCGAAGAAATAATCGTCAGTAAAACTTCTGCAAGCGAAGAAAAGAAATAACTATTAGCAACGAAGTAATGGAAATAAGGTTAACATTTTTATAAAAATTAAATTAAATTATTCATCTGAAAAATATAGCTGAAGGCTGCAAAATATAGAATAGGGAAATATAATAAATGTATTAAATTACCTTTTTATAAAAAGATAAATTTAATATTAGATGATAATAATTGATTATCAAACGAAGTAAACTGATTATTACTGATTAAAAAATGTCAATGATAAATCGTTCTAATGACTGAACTAAGATACCCTAATATCTTTACAATTAATTTTTTTTATTTATTTGCTTTTATCATGATTAGAGAATATTATTTAGGTATTATGCAAATTACAACTTACACACTTTTTTAATTATTATGAAAATACCTACTTTCTGTATATTGTTGCCCTAATCTGGGCACGCTAATATACTAATTAGGTAAATACTTTAAAACACTCATTATTGGAGAATCAATCAAAACAACTACTTTTCTAGCTAATACTGACGAAGTATTGAATTACATGATATGATTAAGGTACCAATATACAGAAAGTAGATAATTTCATATTAAATAAAAAGTGTGAATAACTAAATTTGAATAAATGATTTAAGAATTTTCAATATATTTTTTGCTTTAAAATGCTAAAAGAGTAGTTGTTTTGATTAATTCTCCAATAATGAGTGTTTTAAAGCACTACATCCGTAGGATGCTGGAAAAACAGAGAGAAACTAACCAGATTTACATTTTTATGGATACTATGACGTTTCGAGTTTTTTTAGAAGTCATTGTAACTTCTTATAGTTGATTCTTACACAAGGGGTATTTTTCACCCCCTAGGGGAGTGGACTTGAATAACAACAGTGGTACGTGACTTTCTAAGTCTAACTCTGAGTACTACGCAATTTTAACCAATCATAGCATCCATAAAAATGGAAATACTTTTGGATAAACTGTTTTTTCTTGTGTCATTTAAGATAAAGGGTGATTTTTGGCAACGCTGTTGAGGTAGTTTTCAATAATTGAGCCAAAACTGCCGACTCTTCTCATTTTTACAAATCTCCGGAGTTTTGAGCTTTTCGAGGATCACTGCAGCTTTTTTCAAGTTGAATGTTGAATGGGGGTAGTTTTCACACTGTTGCGGAATTTACTACAAAAAAGGCAGATCTTGAGAACTGCTCGCGGTTTGAACTGTAAATGGCGTTCTGTGTCGGATGTATCAGAATGATTTAATGAGGCACCTCTTACCTTAACTTTGCCCGTCTGTTGGGGTAGTTCTTGGTGAGAGCTCTCTACCACCTGGCCTGGGATATTGGACACTTGATGGTTGACATTTGACGACACCCAAAGTTTATAACACAGAATGTTCAAAATTTAGTATAAGCGTTTAGCACAAAATTGTAAATATAATATTCAGCGTGCGAGGATTACTCCATTTTGCGGCGAAAGGCGAACGAATAATCATGGCTTCTTTTACTTCCTTCAATGCCGCTCAGGGCGATAAGAAGGTTAACAAAAAAACCCCCTGATACATACTTTAACAAAAAATTTAATTTAAGACGCGCGAATCAAATAGCAAATATATCAGACTGTATATTTATTTTCTAAATTAAAAAAATGCGGACAGAACACACACCTTCTGAGAGTTGACACTGTAGGACGTTGATGGTGCATAAGTTTATAGTTCTATTTTAAAATCCTATGCAATTTTTTGTCGGATTTTACGTTTTTTCTTATTTTTCTCGTGTCCTTTAAACTTGAGGGTGGTTGTTCTCAACCCTATAGGGGCAGTTTATGAAGATTACGTCGGACCTGATGCAGTTTCTTATCACTTTAACGAAATTTAGACATTTCGAGCTTTTTCATTGCTGTTTTGCATCGATATTTTTATATATAGAGTCTAGTTTTCGCCCCTCCCTGGGGGTGTGTTTCATAACTATTGTATGTACGCTGCTGTTTAACCTTAATTTGTATAATTTGATTGATTAAGATGTAACAACTATTCTCGTAGCTTAATCTTCTTTTTACCCCATTTCAGAGGTGTTTTTTGACTCTAGCTAATGATTTTGTATAATTTCTTTTGACCTCGGATTCGGATTCAGCGACCAAAAATACATAGGGATACATGGGCCTGGTTCGCTGCTTTGAACATTATTTTTTTGTGGGGCTGTGTTATTAAATGAACAGAGTAATAAACTGGGTCATTTATCTACAAAAGATGTACCGGATTAATCAGATTTGAAGGTATTTTACTGGGTTTTAAATAAAAGTGCATAAAAGTCTAAACGGTATGCTACAATAAATAAATAGTAGTAATAGTATTAAAGTCGAATGAAAAAATGGTTCAAGTAAAAGTCAGCCCTTTTCTGAACATTAAGATTTCGCAAGAAAAAAATATAGGTTTCTGTTTGATAAAACGAAGGTGACCCCTCAATGACATAGAAAGCCTGGTCAAGGTTAAAAAATAATATTACCGTTTTTTTTCCTCGGAAACAAACAACTTTTTGCATCGTATTTGAGATATAAGGCTGTTTCGAGTTAAATGGTACACCCTATATAGTAAAACATATTTGATTTATTCCACCCGGAGCCTCAGTAAACCAATATCAAAGAAACACTGGTAAATATAATAGAAATCTAAAGGAAAGAAAGCCCTAACATTCCTAAATGAATAAGTAGAATACGTGTGGGTAATATTTGCAGTTGTATATTTGTATAGAAAGGACGCTGGACTAGTTTGATACAAATATAAAGCTATTGTATTTGCAGTGGAAGCGATATTTTATTCGACGTTTATTTCCACAGTTATCTTACCAAAGAATTCCAAATCAAGAGTAATAAAGTAAATACAAACACGATTGTAAAGTAACAACCGGTTATAAAATAACTAGCAAAATGCCAGTGTTCTACTGCGGGTTCCTTAAGGTAATTAAGAATAACAGCACCCCCCCATCGCCCCATCCAATTTATTTCGTGGAGAATCGAGCTCTTGATCGACTGTCCAGGGAATCCGTGACTAAAGTAATAACAATAATTCACTGCGTTGAAATCACACATTACAATGGCAATTTCCTTGTTTCGCATAGGATGGAGTAAGGTTCCTAGATTTTGGTAGAATGCTTCCAATCCTTCCTCTTCAACCGCAGTTGTAGGTGCGTACACTTGTAGTGCATTCGCTGTTGTTGGTTTGACGTTGATCCTTAAGAACATTATTCGATAACTGACAGCTCTATGTCTGATTACTGATCGAGTTATTGTTTTAGAGATTTAGAATTCGATTTCATACTTTCCTTCTCTATGAAGTACATCGGAAAGACCTGCTATTCTGATGTTTGAGTCTGCAAGTTATCTCTCCAGCAGATAATTGTTCCAACCATACCAGTCCTTTTATGCTTCACATTGTAACTCAGATATCGTGCCGAGCTTCTTTTAGTAGCTCATTTCGTCCAAAAAATCTGGTAGGCTAGCTCCTTGAGCACAGTATTCAATTTCACACTACTTACTCTGGAAATAAGACAACCTTGATGTGAATTCTCGTGGCAAAAATTGAATGCAGTAGCTTCTCCTTACTCTCTGAATTTGTGGTGACAACTGCATACTCTGAGTCAGACTCTGATTATAGCCTCCCACTTGAGATCAGACGCTTCTATTGGTTCGCAGATACGAGACTGTTCAAGTTGTTGCTACTACGCTCTTAGATATTTGGATCGGTCATTTGAGAAACGACACTAGCCCTTAAAAAATAGAACTGAGAAAATTAAGAAAAACTTTCTAGATTCACTATTTCAAATAACACAGCTCCATAAAAAAAAGTTGAAAGCAGCGAACCAGACTCATGTATTCCCATGTATTTTCGGTCGCTGAATCCGAATCCGGGGTCAAAAAAAAACGTAAACCCCCAAAATCATTAGCTAGAGCCAAAAAACACCCCTGAAATGGGATACAAAGAAGATTAAGCTACGAGAATAGTTGTTACTTCTTAATCAATCGAATTATACAAATTAAGGTTAAAAGCAGCGTACATATAATAGATATGAAACGCACCCCCAGGGAGGGGCGAAAACTAGCCCCCATATATAAAAAAAATCGAACCAAAACAGCAATGACTGCTGAAAAAGCTCGAAACGTCTAAGTTTTGTTAAAGTGTTAAGAAACTACATCAGGTCCGACGTAATCTTCATAAACTACCCCTATAGGACACGAGAAAAACAGGAAAAAACGTAAAATCCAACAGGATTTCTATTTTCATGGATGCTATGATTGGCTGAAATTGCGTAGTACTCTCAAATAGAACCAGAAACTTACGCACCATCAACATCCTACACTGTCAACCCTCAGAGGGTGTGAAAACTACCCCCTATGTAAGATATAAATATAAAAAGTTACAGTGACTTCTATAAAAATTCGAAACACCTGCGTTGTGTGGAAGAGAGAAGAAACTAGACTATGTTCGACGATGTGCTTGAAAACCACCCCCACGGGGTTGAGAGACGCCCCCTATAAAAAAAAACTATAGAAATGAAACGAATAAGCAATAGTATAGCTTTTTCGTTACATCTTGAATTACGGTAGTGATTCAACTTCATCCTAATAACATTGTGGTACTTCAGTATTGATCACATAACTTAAAGACTTCTTAAACCCATAACCCTGGGAATCCGATGAAAACAGTGGAGAATCTTGATTGGGTAGTTTATGATATTGTGACCTCGCATCCTTGTGCTTGAGTATCATATATCTACAACTCCATAATCCCATAACTTCAGCATCCCATAACCCTGTAACCTCTTAACTCCACAGATCCAACGAGAAAAATAGATAATCTAAGTAGGGGAATTCGTGTCACTGTGACAATAGAATCTTGGAATCAAGCACCCTATGGCGCCATAGCTCTTCAATGGCAAATTCTCTAACCTCATAACCCTATAACTCTAAGGATTCAATGAAAAAATAGGAGGCTCTCGATTGGGGAATCAATTAGATTGTGCCCTCGGAACTTTGTTACCTTGTTACCAAGTAAACCTATAGCGCCCCAGCAGTAAACCAATTAAAAGGTGCGTGAAATATCTTGGGGTGAACTTAGACAGAAGACTGACGTTTAACATCCACGTTAACGAGACTATACAAAAGGTCTACTCTATGTCCAGGAGTCTGTATCCGCTCCTGGCGCGGTTTAGCGGACTAAACAGGATAAATAAAAAATTGTTGTATACAATGATGATCAGGCCGGCCATCACATACGCGGCGCCGGTGTGGTGCAGCATCCCGGCCACGACAATGCGGAAACTTAGAGTTTTAGAACATAAATTTATGCGCCTCATTTCAGACTCCGGTAGGTACAACTCCCTCAGAGACCTCTACGCACATTGCCACGACATAACCCCACTAGCGGACTTCGTCCGGGAAACATCCCAAAAATTCTACCAATTCAAATTGGGCGACAGTCCGCTAACTCGAGACATAACACGAATCAGACAGCATAATGCCATACTTTTCGATATAAGACACCCATTACCATACCAGGCGTTGCCTATCTATCGGCAACCTCCCTAGCCAAATCTTTCCTATACCAAAATTTCCATTCCACCACCTTTTACCTTTCACCACCTTTTACTCTCAAACCCCTTCTCTATTCTCTCTATTAGTCTTATTTTTGTTCTTTTGTTCTTTTGTTTCTTTTTGTTCTTTTTAAAATCCCCTCTCGACCAATAACTTCTTACAAATCAAAACCTTTTAAATTATAACTTTCCTTTCACCCTACCTTTCCAAAGGCAGGTAGACCATCGGATGAAGGTTGTCATTTGTTCGAACGGGTTTTTTCATTGAGTTCTTCCCGTTCTCTTAAAACAGTGCGCGTGTGCGCCAGTACGCGTGTGCGCGCTTAAACAAAAATTCGCCATTTTCTATTATTTCTAAGTAGTTCTAAGTATTTTAAAATCGTTCATGATTATTTTTCAATAAATTGTTAGGTTTAAGTTTTATTTCTTATTAAAACAGGAGCCCTAACCTCCACCCATTTTACTTACCGTTTTAGCCGAGGCTGGACCTGCCCACCCGGCCACCCATCTACCACGGCGTTACGCGCCGTGGTGGTGTGGCTGGCTCTGAACCGGGTTCCAACTCAGGCGCATTTTTTTGTAACTAAAATGTTAATAAATCTTTTTGAATTTGAAATTTGAGCAGTAAACTCTTCTACTACATAACCCAGTAACTCCGTAAACCCATAACTACATGCCTCTGGGGATATAATAGAACAATGTGAAGAATCTGAACAGGGGAATTAATGAGATTGTGTTCAGCATTCTATAGAGAAACAACACAAGTCCGGACTTGTGTTAAAATGGATAATCTAAGTAGTGGCCTACATACCACTTCTCATTATTTTAAACGCGCCCTGTTTATGTACTATTTACGATACATTTGTGGTTTATCTATGAAAAGATGCGTTTAGGCTTCCACAATGTCATTTTTGGTAGGTGGTGGACTTGTGTGGTTCCTCTAATGACCGATCCATTGGCCATACAAAAGTTCTTCTTTAGTAGTCTTGATTCAATAATAGTAGTACTATTGCCTACTACCCTTTACTATGACCCTCGAAAGGGAACTTTTATAAGTTACTATCCTCCGTTAGAGGAGACCGAGTCCGTGTGACCAGAGATGCCCACTTCCCTGGGGTAAGACTGTCTTCAAAGTTATCTCCTAAACGTTCTCTTACCCGCTACTCTTAAATTTGCAATAATATTTCTTTATTATATGATATCCAATAATTTCTTCTTCTTCTTTAGCATTGCTGGATATAGACATCCTCTAATTCCCTTTTTGCTTTTCTATCCTGTGCTTCCTCATCCTCTTCTTTCCAGCTACTCTTATGCTATCATCTGTCCACTTCATTTGTGATCTCCTTACAATTCTTTTGGTTTTCCATGGTTCTCCATTGTATTAGTCTATGTGTCCAGCCCATTTCCGCTTAAGACTCGCAGTACACTGAATAACATGTGTTATCTTTGCTTTATCTCGGATTATATTATTTCACAATCTGTTTCTTAGTGAAACCTCTGGCATGACCCATTCCATTGATCTTTGCTCGACTTTCATTTTTCTTTTTCATGTTTGGTTATGGTCATGGTTTCCAGTTTGTATGTATACACTGGGAGTGTACAGCCGTCATATACTTTCGGTTTCAAGGCTCATAGGGATATGATGATAAAAACTGAGCTTACCAAAGGCAGCCCACATTAGTTAGACTCTACATGCCAGTTTTATGGTTGGGTTTCCTTTCCGGTTGATTTTTCGTTTAGTTTCGTTAACATGGACGGTAATTCTTGGATATCGTTACATTATATTGCTCACGAATCTCAAGTGATTTAGGTATACATCGTTAATATTAAAGCCATTTTCGCCCCAAGAAAGTGCTTTAAAAACATTTTCCAATGCGAATAATTTTGTCGAAATAGTGTGCCCTTCTCTTATACCTTTGCCAAGAGACATTTTATCAATTTTGGGTTCTTCATCAATTTTTTTTTTGTAACAGGTGGTGGAATATGTAGAATCGAATATAGCATCATCCATTGTAGATAGAAAACTCAGGATTTTAATTAATTATAAATTACGAATTAGCTTATCTAAATGATATATACGTGTTACAAACTTTTCCGCTTCAACTCTTCACTGACTTTATTAAAAATAAGCTAATTATTCGTGCTAAATATAATTTAAATGAAAGCTTTAATAATTAATTATATACTTGAACTAGTTTTCAGACGTGCAAAATCAAAGCAAGTGGTTATTTTAGAAGGGTTTCTTAATTTTAATGAAATATTCAGATACAAAAAGTGTTCTCTCATCTGACAAGAGTTTCAAAGTTATAATTCATCAAAAAGGTTTCTATTACTTTGAAATAACTGTCAGTGCAGATTTTAATTTCGCATTTCTGTAAAAACTTTAATTTTGTTCCACAAATTTGCATGCATTTAAATGAGTTCATTCATTGGATTACTTTAATTATAGTTTATTGTATAGTAAATTATTTTATTTTCAATAGCTTCGAAAATAATTATGATTTAACGTTATTTTATAATTTAGGGATGTATTAATTGCAATTAAAAGGAATGTTTTCAAAAATTAACCAACCAGAAAATCGCATTGCAGAGAATGAATTATTGATTGTCATCATTTAATAATATTCATTTTCAAACATTGATTCAGGAATGGTTAACCTTTGTCTTTTATAATATTTATACCATTATGTAAGAAACTATGGTGTGTGCGACGTCAGTTTGGGATAATTTCCACTAATGTAATATTTCTCTGGAAAATATAACACATATAACATAACTATTACACCACATATGTTAGACAAATCAAAAGGCAAGAATGCCTAATTGAACAATAAAAAATTTCCAATTTTTTTTTGGCGTTACTATACTTCCACTGGATTTGAAAGTAATTAAGTGTCTTAAAAGCTTGTCGCGCGGGAGACGTTCGTACAGGCATTAATTTTGTTTGACAGAGACAACTAATTTAATTTTTTTTATTTTTTCCGTTTTAGTACACCTAAATAATAGTAAAAGCTTTTCTTAAAAATATATTTTTTAAATATAATTTTATTTTTAAAATAATACCGAATCCTTCGCCATTTCTTAGAACGCAACGTCTGAGTGAATACACTATCCGATCAAATTATAGATAAAAAATACTAAAAGACTAAATATTGTGTTGTCATTAGAAATACATGTGTATGCAAAATTTCAGCTCAATTGGACGTCGTTACGTGGTTCAAAATTGACTTGCAAGATTTGACCTAAACATACTAACTAACTAGCATACATATAGGTCCAGTTAAATAAAAATAGTCCATGGTGGATAAATAATGAATTAAATCCACCATTTATAGTAGCTTTGGCTGTAATTCTTGAGTTTAACATTTTCAGCTTTATATCAAGTAAACGATCTACCGGTTTAAATAGAACAAATATAAAACAGCTCAATTTCGTTTAATGTCTAACTATTGGTACTATTTTAATTGCTCTTGTAGAAGAGAATAAAAAGATACGAAGGCAATTACAAAAGTGAATGGTAAATGTGCATGAACGAACTACAACTAGTAATTACCGTGTTACTGATAATGAGTTAATGTTAAACTAAAAACATGCATGATGTTTAACAAAAATAATGTTTATATAAATTAAATTGACAATTTCATAGATATGCGATAAACGTTAATCAATTTTATAAACATTATTTATAGGACTGAAAAATTCAGATAAAAATAGAGAGAAAATCTTAAAATATTGCACATGTTATAATCACTCCACCAAAACCCCAGGATTATAGATAAGATATACGTAGGGATGCCATAAGCAAAGAAAGATGAAAGTATGAGCTAGGCCAATATGAACATACATAATTTGAAAATAAATCCTATCATTTTGTTGTATATGGTAAATAAATGTGTAGTGAAATTATAGCTAAAGACAAGGGATACCTTGTAAGTTTAGTTAATAAATTAATTAGAAAACACAAATTTAAAGGAACCTTCCTGAACACCTCGAGCTTTCAGACCGAATGGAATTCAAAATTTGTATCAATTCCTTATGAATCCCGGTTTACCCGTGGTGTGAGTCGGATTTTTAAAAAGTAAGATATGACAGTTGGGAACTAACAACTTTTAAGTAGTTGTTAGGATTGCAATTTGATGTATGTTAGACAAACAAAACATCCAGTTATAATGTTATAGAATTTAGAGCATAACTAACATTTAAGGCATCAGTCTTAAGACTGAAAAAAGACTGACCAAAGACTGACACAAAAGGACTCATATACGTTCGTAGAGACGTAAGCACAACCAGGTGAAAATTCGAAAAAGCACCGAATTTTCACTTAGAAATATATGTTTGTGTCCAGGCTGTAAGGGTAAACGTATATTATGGTCATGGAAAAGTGTACTAAAAGTAAAAGTATATCTTTGGTCAAGGAAATAATGTATTAAACTTTTTCAAAAGTACGCCAAAGTTGGTATTTTTGAATATTTCTAACTTTTTTATCGCTTCACGAAATATATTGAAGTTGGCGACACAGTCACTGTGGATATCATTCAAGAGAATGACAATAAAATTTTGATGAGGCAACATACTGAAAGACGAGAACCGAAAAATGTAGCAAAGGCGCGTAGCGTCTATATTCAACTATTAGACAAAAAATAACGAAAATGGACAATGCCGGTTTCTCGAATAAAACAAATTTAAATTCATCCAGCGATTTGTCAGTTGGACGAGTGCGATAGAGAAACGGCAGAAAGCGATGGTAGCAAAACCAAATGCAGGTCTTTAAAGATAGCAAAATTATAGAGAAAACCGCCTTGTGGATAAGTAAGACAAAAAGGGCATTTGCAAAAAGGTTGCTCGAAAGCGAGCACATACTGTATATTGAACTTGTATGCGACCGGTATGTCGCCGTAAAGGAGGCAGAAGAGCAAAATAAACCCATATATAGTTGAACTCCGTTTCTGTGTATGATACAATCACTAAAAGGAACCTTAAAGCAAACTATTAGTATCCCAAAATATTTTAAAGTAAAATATTTTTATATTATTTTCAGTCCCAAAACCAAAGTACCTGCATAAACTTCTGAGGAAGTTGTGTGAATTTTTCTACCTAATCGATTGCTATTGCACGCCCTCCATTATATGGTGGCATTAAAGTCGTTCTTGCCCTACCTAGGCAGGCGATTATTTCAAAATATTATATTTTTTTGATAGGCTGTTGCATAACCATAATTCTATTTTTTGAATCTAATGAATAAAATGGTATTATTTGAATTGTTGCCTTTTAGTGATTGAATTATTAACTTTAAGTCGGTTCCCTCAAGAGCTTTTGTGTGAGGTCGGCTTTGAATATCGGGTGTCTCCTGACCCCACCAGTTTATAATTAAAATTCGGGTCGCGAAAGCTCGAGAGCGATTTTCTATGAAAGTGATAATGAGATCTCTAAGCACAAGATCCATTAAAATCTTAGATAAATAAGCTAAAGTGCATCGCCAGATAAGCCAAATTAAGAAAAAAGGCAATGAGCAATCTACGGTAACTACAGCTTTTACCTTTCTCGTCTATCAAACATCTCCACTCCCTCAACTGGGAGTGAATAGAACCACACACAATCAAGGGAGAACGCGACTGAATCCCCCCCCCCCCTCAATAAATAAATTGGTGTCGATTCCATCAAAGGTTTTGCTACAATAACAAGATTCAAGGAACATTTCAAAAGTGGAAGAACTGAAAAGTTTACTGTTGCCCAACTTACCTATGATAACAATCGGAGAACAGGTGTCAATAATTGGGGGTTAATTAGAGATGTAACAAATAACAGACACCTGGATGCGTTGAAAAGTGAAAATATTGTGAATAGTGACGAAGTCCTAAAATAGCCCGTTGTACGGGTTATCAGGTCACGGTTCATCGAACCGAGACGAAGCTTGGGCAGGATTGACAGGATTCTTTGAATGTGTCCAATCATAATATTATTTTAGAATAAACATAGGAACATTTTTAGTTGTAACTTAGTTTTAATCATCTGCAGATAATGACTACATGGGTGGCGAAACTCGCGTCCGGTGACAGTATTTGAGTGTAGTGATTAACTGTGTTGGTGTTGTAAAAACCACTTTTAACCTATTGAATACGTCTTATGGTGTTGAGCTATCTTCTTAAGTCACCATGTATACATTCTCATGAGACCGATGTCAATTAGTTAACGAAAGGTTTCAACATTTTTTACTTTTCTAACTGTAATTTCTTCTCTCTGCAACTTTTTTAATTCCCTGAATGATTCATTAGGGCTTGGGCTGCTAGTAAATGGTTATTATAAAAGCTTATTAAAACCGCGCTCAACAAAAAAGTCATTATAATGCAACATTATAATAAGCATTGCCTGATAATCTTATTACGATTAAACGGCAATATAAATGAGTTTAAATGACGAAGTTCTATAGTGTGGTATGACTATTGTATTATAAAAACTTGCCGCATAGCAATGTTTTTTGTTAGAGTTAATAAAACGCACCTAGTATTATTAAAATGTTAAACGTATTTTTTCAGTTTTTCTTAATGGGATCCTCTGCCACATGTACTTTCTTCTAAGGGAATGTCCGTAAAATCTACAATATAATACAATTATCTAGTATTTTACTGAAAAATAAACTCTATGCCTGTAACTTTTACATCAAAAGACAGAGGGTGTTTTTGATAAATGATGAATAAAAACAAAAATATAAAAATAATATATTTTGCTGATGTTTCGGAAACGAATCTGTTTGTTTATCAAAGCTTTATTTAGAAAATGTGTGTGCTGTGTATATTAAATACTAGCTTTAAGAATATATTTGTTATATTCAATACCTATAGAGACTTACTACTTAGATTGTTGATATAGTTTTTAGTTTAATTTTAAACAATGTTCAAATTGTTAGATTCTTCTTCTAATAATAATACTAATAATAATAATAATTTATTCATCATGAAAGGTAACAAAAACATTATCAACTTATCTCTGACTAGTCAAAAAAGCATATAACACAATAATTATAAAGATAAATGATCAAAACAAACATTTAAAAACAAAAGTAAAATTAAAAAGATACATGTAAATAAGTAGTAATAAATAATAATACATATACAATAAAGTTACAACTATTTAATGATTCAAAAATTCATCCACATAATAAAATAAGTTTGCTATGAGAAATTTATTTAGTTTATGTTGACAAGCACTGATGCTGTCATTTGTTCCAAAAAAATAATTTTATTATAGTATTTTACTCCGATGAATGTAGGAAAATTTTGACCTATATTCAGCCCAGAATGATGTATTAAACCCATTATTGCGTGTACAGTGAGAATGCATATCATTGTTCTTTAAGAAATGCTGTTTATTAGATCTAATATACATAACTAGTTGAGAGATATATAAACATGTTAATGCAAGAAGTTCTAGATTTTTAAAATTTGGTTTACAGCTAGAGAAAGGATGAGCTCCAATCATACTTATTATCTTTTTTTGAATTATAAATGCCTTCTCTAGGTGGCCTGGTGAACCCCAAAAAAAGCAGACCATACTGGAAGGTTGATTGCACAAGTCCATAATATAACATTTTCAAAATATTACTTGACGCTGTATCTCTAAGTGTTCTAATTATATATGATATATTACTAAGTTTTGAGCTGATATTATTTGTATGTCCTATTTAAATTTATGATCGATATTTATGCCAAGAAATTTTATTTCTTGAATAGCTTGTATGGATTTACCGCAAAGTTTAATCGACACATTGTTATCAGAACTAATATTTTTCGTCAAAAATTTCATGTACATGTTTTTATTCGGGTTCAACATTAGCCCATTGTCTGAACACGAGTTTACAATTTCTTGTGATGCAGTGTTACAGTTTTGAACGTTAGTATCAAGATTTTTCTGATGCAGAAGATTTTTATCATCTGCATAAAGTATAGTTTTATCGGAAGTAGTGCAGTAGTGCAACTATCTGTTAAAGCATTAATGAATATTATAAAAAATAAGGGATCTAAAATAGACCTCTGTGGCACACATAGTTGACTATTAAAAGCGCAACTTAAAATAGGGCAATTATATGTGTTTTACTGTTAAAAGCCTCATAAAGTGTGTATAATAGATACAAAATGGCTGTGTTAGTAGACCTTCCTGTTCTAAAACCGCGTTGTTGTTTTAGCATTGGTAACCAAGTTGTGCAAAAGTCTACGGAACAATTCGACTCGCATTTATTCAATAATATTTTTACTGATTTTATATTTATTTATTCTTCTTGCTATCTGCCTCTTTTGTTAAAATTTTTGCTGAGTCTCTGTTCATTTTATGCCCGTTCTCTCAAGCGTGTTTGCAAATCTTCGATTTCTGAATTTCATTCTTCCTAATGTCACCCTTGTGCTCACCCAATCTTACAGTGAATGGTCTGGATGACTCACTCACATAATGTTTGTTATACTCACATGGAATACTATAGTCGGAGCAATGGGTCTTTGAGCTGACGTCACTAATGCAGGTAGCAATCAAATACTGACTCCTTACAATCGGACTTTCTGGAATGGATGTAAAGATGTTGTCTTCCATAGTTTTTGAATTTTTTTCATAATTTAGCGGTTTTGTTTTTGTTAAAATAGATCTCATAATTAATATCGTTCTAATATCAAATCTATAGCGTATACGGCGTAGCTTTTCAGATAATCCCTATATATAAGGAATTAACGTTGTTCAGTTTTTGTCGTACCCGATTTTTATTTTCTGTATATGTGAAAGTTCTATCAACAATGGCTTCAAGGTAATTGTTTATAAAAACCTTTGTTGTAAAATATTTCTCATTGTCTAATATTTCATCATTAGAAGATAATATTTTGGTCATACCATATAAACATTGTGTAATATGCATCACCTGCTCTGTTGATATGTGTTGGTTTTCTATAGACGCTAGTTTCAATTGTATTATTTACTTTTTTTAAAAAACCGCTGCCCAAGGAATCACTACTTCCACATCCAGATTCTCTATCCAAGTCACTCACAACGAAAAAACTTTGTATGTGGAAATAATTGTTTATGGAACTTTAATAATATAATATTTGAAATCCTCTACCCCAAAAACCCATAAAACGATAACCCACATCGGTAGTGGGGTGGGGGTTGTGACAGGGGGTGGTAGTGGGGGTGGAGGAAGTAAAAAATATTTTGAGGTTTCTAGATCTTGTACATACAGTAAATCACAATTTTTTTCATCCCCTTTAATAAGGGGATGGGGGTGGTAATGGGGGTGGCTAATACCAAAAATTTTTTGGAGACCTTAGCTTCTCTTGTATATACTAAATACCAATTTTATGGACTCTTACCTGCTTTATTTACCCATTTACCCCAAATTTACCACAATTTACCCCCCAACCCTTCGTCGGAACAACATGAAAATATAATCTAGTTCCAGATCTCGTTAAAGTACATACTTGTACCAAATTTCAAGTCAATATCTTAAACGGTTCCAGAGTAAACGTGCGCAGAAAAAAAAGTTACAGACAGATCGACAGACAGTGACAGAATTTTTTTTTCGCACTTAAAATCTCGACGTTTCATGACATTTTAATCCTATTTGAACAATAAAAATTTTTTTGTCGTTACTATACTTCCACTGGATGTGGAAGTAATTATAGTGCCACGGTTATTATGGATAATAGTATATTATTCAATGAGCGTGTAATGATAGCTATTACTCAAGAGGATCATGTTTACTACACGAGCCGAAGGCGAGTGTCGTAATTCATCCGAGAGAATAATAGCTATTACACGCAAGTAGAATACTACTTTTTCTACGAGTACTCAACAGGAAGTTGCACTTTAAGGTTTTACCGACAAATGGTGAGATTTTTACTGAAAAATGCGAAGACGCACATTGTATCGGTCATAACTTTATTCTCTAAGCAGGAGAAAAAATTTAAAAAAAGACTTTAAAGTTGATAATTTTTATTACTTCCACATCTAGTGGAAGTTCAGTAACGACAAAAAAAAATTTTTAAAATTTTTATTGTTCAAATAGGCTTAGAATGTCATGAAACGTCGAGATTTTAAGTTTGAGCAAAACAAAAATTCTATCTGTCTGTAACTTTTTTGTGCGCATGATTACTCTGAAATTGTTTAAGATATTGACTTGAACTTTGGTACACGTATGCACCTTAATGGGATCTAGAACTAGATTATATTTTCATCTTATTCCGTCGAAGGTTTGGGGGGTAAATCGGGGTAAATGAGGGTAAATAGGTAAATCAAGCAAATAAGAGTCCATAAAATTGTTATTTAGTGTATATAAGAGAAGCTAAGGTCTCAAAAAATTTTTTGGCATTAGCCACTCCCATAACCACCCCCACCGCATTATTAAAGGGGATGAAGAAAATTGTGATTTAGTGTGTGTACAAGAACCAAAAACCCCCAAAATATTTTTTTTATCTACCCCCACTACCACCCCACTATCACCACCCCCACCCCACTACCGATGTGGGATATCGTTTTATGAGTTTTTGGGGTAGACGATTTCAAATATTATGTTATTAAAGTTCCATAAACAATTATTTCCACATACAAAATTTTTTCGTTGTGAGGGTCTTGGATAGAAAATCTTGATGTGGGTAGTGATTCCTTGGGCAGCGGTTTTTAATTTTGTTTCTTAACATTTTTGGCGCAAGTCCCTTAGTTTCTGAGATGTTTATTTAACTTTTAAAGAGGTATTTTGACTTAAAAACGTTTGACGCCATTTGTAAACCTCCATATCTCCGAAAAAACAAAAAGTTACGATATTTCAAAAACTGTAAATTGCTTGCTAGGAGTGATACTTTTCGATTTATTCGACAAAAACCGTGTTAAAGAGTCCGTTTTCGCAATCTGCTTAGAAGGCGAAACACGAAATCTTTGAACGTTCAGATCTTTTTTAATATATGAGTTGAAGGGCCATACTATGTCATTATGGAAAGAGGAAGAATTGCATGTGATGCAGATCGAATCGTACCGGCGAAATCGATAATTCGAGCCTACAGGAGCGTACGAAAAGTAACATAACATTTCTTGACTTTAGGCAAAATTGATGACCTACTTATTATAACAGATTGAATTGAGTTATGACACAGGCGATATTTTTGAACTTTAAATCGTCTCTTGCGATTGCTCCACGAAAACTGTTGAATAATAAATCTGATTTCTTGTGATTAGTTCAAGTCTGTTGGATAATGAACTCTTGTGATTGGTCCTAGCCTATTGAGTAATGAATTATTACCCGCGGCCGTTAGTAATGAGACCTATTACATGTTCAGAAACGTATCTATAATAAATGAATTATTCAATAGTGTTAGAAAAAAATATATACTTATGCTACAACATCCATGACGCTGATCAATGAGGGGCCTACTCAAAATTAAACAAGGATCCAACAAAGTTAAGAAACTACCACAACCAACATTTCGACAATATGTTAAACGCACTGAGATAATTTATTACAGACACTAATATTAACAGAGATATTTTGCAGTCACCCACAATTTCTTCGTTTATATGATACACTAAGGCTTCTGACGATTACGAATTGAGATATGATCGCATCGATAGAAAATTCACCAATCGCTACTTTGAGTTCACATACTCTACTCAAAGTAGAAACCAAGCCACTAATAAACCTCGCTTTAAATAAAATTTAAAGCATTATATGAAATGGCCCTACTGCGGATGTAACGTTAAAAAAACGTGCCTCTTGGGGGGTGCGGAAATGAATATAATTTTATCCGAGAAACTGCCACTCTCGTGGAAGTTTCAGAACATAATTAAGCCATAGAATTTCGTACTCTGCAATTCCATTTTTTGTATTATCTACGCAGAAGTCGGCAAAGTGAAAAACAACAAAATAACAGCCGTATATTTTCTCATACTTGAATGGAAGAGGATTTTAAGAGCTTTTAGGTAATGTCAAAAGTTTGTAATTTTAACTGTAACGTTTTTCTGATGATAATGAATCAAATAATAAACTTTTTATTGTTTAAGTTATAATTTGTTTGATGCCACAAAGCTTCTTATAATTGTTTACTTGAAAGTTTGGTGAAATACTCAAAAATCGTTTTTATAATAAGAAAGTCACTCGGTTAAATAAGATGTCGGGTCTATTTAAACTTAGATTTCCGTGATTTTAGGTATATATCTGATGACAGCCTAAAACTATGGAGTGCCTGGATACATATTTTTGTCATCATTTAATAACGTAACAGCGGATTTCCTAAGTTTCTTTTTTAACCGATAAAATAATTTAAAAAGGAGAGTTTCAATCAGACCCGGATTTTTTTGTGCTATTTATTACTCTGGATTGGTTTCAGCGACTTTCAAACTGCAAGATATGGTTCGGCGGTGGTTTCACTATAGTTTTATCAAGCTGCATTTAGTGTAAGGTGGGCAAGAATTAAACAACAAAGGACCTCGCACACCACAAGAGAGAAAGCATCAGTTAAATTCTCTCAAAATTTGATATGTTGCTGTAGTGGCAGAGTAGATTAAAAGTCTCCATGGGCCCGAATCCTAAAAACACACCCTTCCACTTCATTTTACCCTCTGAAAGGGTAAAATGCGTTGGAGTAAATGATATTCCTACAATACTATTTTATACTTTCTATAGTTATTGACATCTATGATTTTTAACAAAGAGTTAAGTATCCAAGTCAAGCAATACTTAGACGAATAATGTAGTCCCAATGTTAAATTAGTAGAAGCACACTTTAAAAAAAGGGGGGGTGCACTATATTTTGGTAATTTTTGTATAATTTAGTATATTTTAATAAAGTCTTTAGTTTGTCCATCACTGTACTTTTAGTAGAATAAGCCTAAAATAGATTCAAAATATGGTAGGCATATTATCCCTTTGACAGTTATTGGTTTCGCGGGATCGCGTCCCCCACCAAATTGGTGGGGGACGCCTAAGGCATGTAGTTTCGCGGCTCTTTGTGTGACATCGCGAGCGAAGATGTAAATAGTTAAAGCTCCGGCGAGGGGGAATTTGCCCTAAGCAGTGCTGGGCTCTGCCCATCAACGAAATAAGTTTACGTAGAGATTATTAGATGATAATTTACATCAACAATAATAATTCTGCTACAGTATTCAGCTTCCAGTTAACAACCCATCGTAATAATATTTAGATGTTATGAAAAATTTGTCTGCAGTCTGAAATATCTGTTTCATAACATCGTTTTATATAATAGAAATAATATTTATATAATAATATTTAACTTCGTGAGTGAGCGCTTCGAGAAACCTGATTCTTCTAGTTGTAAGTACTCCCTTTTTATAAAGATTTGCCGTGTTTCAGACCGATTCTACGTTTTGTGGCTATTACCAGGAGGTAATGTTTTGTGAGTTTTAGTGCGCGATACCATTTCGTCGTTTTGGTTAATTGTAATGCAATTTTGTTGTTTTTGATTTATGTAAAAGTTGCTAACAGCCGAGGCTGTTAATTTTGTTGTAAAGTAATCAGTTGTAATTACCGTTAAGATTTTGTATTTTTTCATTAAGTATAAAGTATAGTCTTGTTGTTTTAAACTAATAGTTATTAGTAAATCGGCTGGCCAGCACTTTAACTCTTCGGGTTATTAAAAATCACATTTTAGCCTTTTGATTCTTTTTGTATTTGGTATATTTTTAAAGTAAATTGTATCATACATTTTATGCCTTGTACATAATATTATTTATTGAAAAGCAAACTCTGTTATCCACCTTTGATGTCTCATTGCTCTGATTTTGTTAAAGGCTATAGCGGGAAAAGAAGAAGAAAATTGCCCCCGCCTGCATTTTTATTTCGAATTGGCCATTCGAAAGAACATATTTGAAAACCCCTTCCGCCAAATTTTAAGCTCCCTAGGTGATAATAGGATGCTCCTACCGTAAAAAACGTGTTTTTTCGAAAAAAAAATTCTCCTGCTCGACCCTTTACTCCAAAAAATCTGAAAAAATTCATGGATGTGTGTTTTTGAGAGAGAAAACACCCTGATTTTTTTCAGATTTTTCGGATCAAAACTGGGTCCAGGAAAAATGTTTGAATTTTTCAATGATTTTTTAAGCAATGAAAGTCATGTTTGGTTAACTTCTAAATAACAATTTTTTGTGTACTTTTTCCCATACTTTCGAATGCCGGTGTCAGAATTACCATTTTCAGATCGGAACATGCTCAAAATGAAAAAACCGTTTTTTCCGCATTTTAACCTCCCCACAATAAAATTGTAGGAGGTTACTAAAATTGGTCCAAAATCGAAAATTGAGATAACATCAAATCCTTACGTTTTGAGATCCCAGGAATCCAAAAAATTGATTTTTGAAAAATGTATGTGTGTATGTATGTTAGCACGATAGCGGCGAAACTACTAAATGGATTTGGATGAAACTTTGCATGAGGGTTTCTTTAGTGCTCCAGAAGATCTGAAAAGGTTGGTTGAGATCGGATTACGTTTAGTGCCGTTTTGGCACAACAAGTTGTTTATTTTATGATTACTATAATTTGTAATCGAACCATTCAAGAAGCAGTAAAAATTCCGATTTCAACGATATATCACACTTGCGCCCTTTCGATTTGGTTTCCGCGAAAAAAAAAATAAAAAACAAAATAACACGCTTCTTGTGTAAGATATATTTTATAGTCTAATCTAACGTTCGGTAGACTAGTGTGTTAAAACGTGCAGCTGCCATATACGTTTTTTTTTAGGAACGTCAAGCCAATTGTTTTTTTTTTTTCGAGAGAAGAGAAAGTTTAAAGCCGGTGGTAGCTATGTGGAGCCTATATAATCCATAAGGAGCCCGTGTGATTACGAACAGCCCTTAACAGAGTGAGTTTTTCATCAAATCATAGTAAAAGTGATATTGACATTAAAAGTCCAAAAACTTTGAACCTATTTCCGACGCATCGCCGGAAACATTTCCGTTAATCATAACCTTAAAACTATATAAATAATCATAACCTAAAAACAAAGTGCAATACCAACTTAAAAATTTTTGGGCAACTGTCAAAAAATAAATTCCCTCAGGACAGTTTTGGAACTAGAATTTTGACAGCTGTCAAAGTGCCATCCCCCCCCCAATAAAGTTAGTGACAAACATTTTTGGAAGGTGTCATAGTGACAGTTCTCCAACTAACAAGTTTTAGACGCATTTTATCTGACAGCTGTCAAAGTCCCCAACCAACACAATTGGTTTGACGTTCTTAAAAAAAACGTGTATGGCAGTCTGCATGCTTCAACACACTAGTCTACCGAACGTTAGGTTAGACTATAAAAGATATCTTACACAAGACGCGTGTTATTTTGTTTTTTAATTTTTTTCGCGGAAACAAAATCGAAAGGATGCAAGTGTGATAGTGAGTTGAAATCGGAATTTTTACTGCTTTTCAATGGTTCGATTACAAATTGTTAGTAATCATAAAATAAACAACTTGTTGTGCCAAAACGGCACTAAACGTAATCCGATCTTAACCAAAACCTTTTCAGATCTTCTGGGGCACTAAAGAAACCCTCGTGCAAAGTTTCATCCAAATCCGTTTAGTAGTTTCGCCGCTATCGTGCTAACATACATACACACACACATACATAAACAGACATTTTTCAAAAACTATTTTTTTGGATTCCTGGGACGTTGAAACGTAAAGATTTGATATTATCTCAATTTTCGATTTTGGACCAATTTTAGTAACCTCCCACAATTTTATTGTGGAAAGAACGATTTTTTCAAATTTTGAGCATGTTTCGGTCTGAAAATGGTAATTCTGACACTGGCATTCAAAAGTACGGGAAAAAGTACACAAAAAATTGTTATTTAGAAGTTAGCCAAATATGACCTTCATTACTTAAAAAATCATTGAAAAATTCAAATATTTTTCCTGGCCCCAGTTTTGATCCGAAAAATCTAAAAAAAATCAGGGTGTTTTCTATCTCACAAACACACATCCTTGATTTTTTTCAGATTTTTTGGAGTAAATAGTCGAGCAGGAGAAATTTTCTTCGAAAAAACACGTTTTTTACGATAGGAGCACCTAGGGGGCTGAAAATTTGGCTGAAGTGGTTTTTATATATGTCCTTTCGAATGGCTAATTCGAAATAAAAATCCAGGCGGGGGCAATTTGGTAAAAAGGTTAATATTTTCTTGTAGCTCCATAGCCGGGACATTCTTTTAGCTTTTGTCTTTTGTTTTACCCTTGGAAAAAGTAAAACGTTATAAAATTAATTATTTATTGACAAAGAATTTTTCGAAAAAAATATAGAAATGCATCCGCAAAGGTATTTGCACCCTCCGTAAGGGATGGGAAAACGTAGGAAGGTGGAAGGGTGTCAAAATATAAATCAAATTACAAGAATACAAGATAAGCAACTTGCCAGTTGATCAAAATTTGGCGTGACAGAAATATCACGGACACACAAATATCAGGCTTGCTAATGCCCTAGTTTTTTCCTTTACGCCTTTGAGACGAGGACCATTAGGGAAGCAGACAGACAGCGTAGCGTATTGATGCTTTGGAGAATTCTCGAATTCTCTTATTCTTTGACCACATCAACTTGAGAAAGAACAATATAGATTTGATACTTCAGGGAAAACCAGATAGCAACCAACTCAGTCGTGCACTGCTTACAGTGATAGGTTTGCGACGACGCAATCCCGCGTTCAAATCCTGGCTTGGGTAAGAATGTTTAGTGGCGTTTTTCACGTATTACCGAGACAGTATCACTGGCTTAGACCGCGATTGTGTGAGAGACAACACGGCTAGTCGCTCTCCTCTTCCGAGTTCGAGTCTCAGCTGCGGCAGATGTCAATGTCGCAGGGAATTGTAGTTGTATTGTTGCCTATGTGTGCGTATCCTGGTTGAGTGGTGGACTAGCAAGAGTTAAACTCCGACAGGACGTGAATATAAAATAAAATAAAAACAGGCGAAGTGGACGTCCTTCAAAACGTTGGGCTAGTGTCACGAAAGAGCTGATGGGAAAGGGATTTAATGAGGCTGTGCGCCTAACAGGTAACCGCGACAGATGGTGTGTGCCACCAGATGTGCTATACAACAAGCGGAGGCCAATTAGAGTAACATGAATCACAAAACGTCTGACAAGAAGTTGTGAAGAAGAAGAAGAACTACTTCAATGGACATTTTTTAATGGACAGGTTGGTACGAACATGCCGAAGATGCCTAGCAGTTTAGTGTGTAGTTCACCACCGCAGCCGCTAACTCAATGCCATCAATTTGTAAAATAAACCTGTACATTTAAATGGGACCGCACATACCGAGGATGCTAGCAGGCAGCTAGCAGGCTAACATCCTCGGTATGTGCGGTACCATTCAAATGTACAGGTTTGTTTTACAAATTGACAGCAGGCAGCTAGCAGGATAACATCCTCGGTATGTGCGGTACCATTTAAATGTACAGGTTTGTTTTACAAATTGACAGCAGGCAGCTAGCATGCTAACATCCTCGGTATGTGCGGTACCATTTAAATGTACAGGTTTGTTTTACAAATTAATGGCATCCAGTTAGCGACTGCGGTGGTGAACTACACACTGAACTACTAAGCATCTTCGGCATGTTCGTACCCTTATTTACAAATAACAGAACAGCAATCGACCAAACGCAAACTCCTAATCCCCTCTATTCAATATCTAGTCGATCAAACTTTATTTTATCAAATTCTACGTAATCCACTTATTAATCTTTCAGAAAATATGGGGATGTCCTCGATATGAAAGACGAATACGATTGAGGTGAAAATAATTTAAATCCGCAAGACATCGGGGATTCTTAACTGAGTAAAGCAGGGTATTACAACGCGAGGGTAGACTAATAACGAGGCCATAAAAAGACAAAACGACGCCCCTGCTTTCAAGGCTTAATTAGCAGTGATTCTTCACATTAATGCAAAATCAATAAAGTATTGGTCGTCCTCATTGTCACCGAATCAGTGCAGACTGAAAAGCACTTATAATTTCATTTCTGCTCTGAAGAGCATTACATTAAAAACGAATCAAGAAGAGAATTATAAATGAAGTTCATCCCGTGCAGTAGCGTTGTTGAGACTTTAATTTTGAAATTACTGCGCCACCTGTACTACCTCGTTATGTTTGACAGGCAGGTGGAAAATATTTCTTACCGTGGCTTGGTAGAGGCAAACGTTCCGCAAATACTTTTATACCGTCTAATCACCGTGCAGATGGTACGGCGACACTCAATTTAATGCAAATCATTAGGTGAACGACGGAGAAATTGAACGAACAGGTGATGCAAAATTAAATCTGGGATCTCAGGCATTTTTTACTAAAAAACCGTAATCCTTTGAGGTATGGAGGCTGTTATGTTATAAAATGTTAATGAAAAAAGGGCCTAAATATATGAATATGTAAAAAACGTTATTAAATAAAATTCCTCGCTAAATAAAAAATATAGAAGTTCACAATAAAAAAATATAAACATGTATTAAATATTTAAAAATCACCACTCTCTAAATCAAATTTCTCTTTTGGCAGCTATGAAAATTTCACGAATTACTGAATTTAACATTCTGAATAGAATATGATAGGAATTCTAAAGGTACCGTCAATAAATCTCGATAAAAATGTATGTGGCGCTGGTTGTATATCAGATCATCAGACACTTATTAGTACATTTTTCAAAGAATAAAATTCATCAATATCTGAATTAATTAGCTAACCAAATTATGTTTTAAAAAATCGAGTGAAGAAGCCGTTAGTCTGTGGTAATTAATCATCTTGCACAAATAAATAAAACACTCTGCTATGTTTCCTACCACTAAATATTCACAAAAATCTACTACTCAGTTTCAACTTACAAAGTAATTGTCAAACAGTGAATCAAACTATATTAATTTACAAATGCACATACATTCAATATGTAGGCAATTTTGGGTGGATTTATATATAGGAACTATAAAGGGTAAGGAAGGTAGATGACAATAATAAACAGATTTATGAATATTCATTCAATCATGGGTTGTCCGGCGGTAAATAAATGCGAGTATATAAGATCTAATTGATCGCTTAACAAATTATAATCTTTATTGTTAATTGTTAATTTGTCAAACGATCAATTAGATCATATATTTACCGCCAGACAACCCATGATTGAATATTCTACCTGTCTTATCCTTTGTAGTTCCTATATACAAATTCACTTAAAATTGCCTATATATAGAATTTCTGTGCACTTGTAAATCAGTATAGTTGTGTATATGTGGAACAATTCATCAGTCAGAGGGGATAACATAAATAAAAAATGATCTCACAAAACACTTCCAAAATAAATTAAAACAAGGTCTCTCGAATATGAAAAAAGTAGAATGATTAATATGAAAAGAGAGGAATGATTAATATGAACCCAGTTGCACCAAATTTATACGGACTTATAAAAAATCACAAACAATGAAACCCTATTCGACTGGGTGTTTCGTACATTAACAGTCCATCTAGAGGCCTGAGCATACCTAGATATTGTATTCAAAGACGTAACTAAGTTCTCATTAGAAAGTAGTGTAAAAAATTCAAAAGACTTAGTTCAACAATTAAAAAACAGTAAAACCTCACAAAATTCCGTTTTAGTCTATTTTTTTATGTAAAAAACATGTTCTCTAATATACCGATAGATGAATGTCTACAACTTATTGAAAATTTTTTAGATAAATTCAAAATTAACCATCTAATCTCTAACGAAATCTTATCTTTCACAAATCTATTTTCAATTCAGAGAAAACAGGGCGTGACAGAAATATCATAATATCAATAATAAATTCAAAATTAACCATCTAATCTCTAACGAAATCTTATCTTTCACAAATCTATTTTCAATTCAGAGAAAAAAAATTATTTACAAAACTGGGGATTACCCATGGGCTCTCCACTTTGTCCTGTCTTAGCGGATATTTTTATGACTCATTTAGAAAAAGATAAAATTTTAAATTTAACGTTAGGTTCATATTCATATTCACTTTTGGTATAGATATGTCGATGATATTTTGGCCTGTTTTAATGGTACTACCAGGCAATTAAACAAGTTTCTAAATTATATTAACAGCATACACCCGAAAATTCAATTCACATTAGAAAGAGAATAAGATAATAAAGTTAATTTCCTAGACCTTACAGTGCCACATGTAAATAATCAATATACTTTCAAAATTTTTCACAAACCAACATACACAGGAACTACAATTTCTAATCGTTCATTACATCCATACTAACGAAAAACAGCAGCATACAATTCAATGATCCAAGAGCTATTTCAATTCTTCAGTCTGAGGCTGATCTGGAAGAAGAGCTACACACAATCGAGGGCATTGGAGTTAAAAATATTTTTTCTAGAAAAACTATTAAAAAGTTAAACGAAATTCAGAAGAAAATCAGTTTCCAATTAATATACCCTGAAATAAAAGAAATTGCAAAATTAACTTACTCAACAATTATCTACTGTAACAATTGGTCAATCACAATAGCTTTTTTGTTATCAAATAATTTTGCCAATCAGTGATTTTATAAGAAAAACTAACATGAAAAAATCGCGATATCGGAGGTCGAGCGATTTTGTCAAATGTCAGTTTTTCGAGAAAAATTACCGATTGGCAAAATTTTGAATTAAAAATAAATTTATCCATAAAAGAAAAGCTTGAGTGTTTTTTGGCAAGATAACTTAACGACAGAATATGACTTCATAAATTGTCCCCATATTGACGATTTCGTGTTTTTTGTGGATTGAGGAATTGATTTTTCTATGTTTTTTGTAATTTGTTCAGTCGAAATTTTCCCAAAACGACTCATATTGTACAGTATAGTTTCCACAATACTTAAAAATTATAGCTGACAGTACAGATTTTAAAGTGAAGTGCGACTACCAGATGTACTCTGCTTTTGAGGAACAGGTATTTTTATCGGTGATAAAAAACGATGTACCTTTTTTATCGCTGTCAAAATGTCAAAAATGTGACTGTCAAATAGACTTTTTTATATAGGAGTTAATTTATCTGAAAAAAATAGCTAATGTTCTTTCTAAACACAATTTAAAAATAGCTTTAAAATCACAGAGTAGATTATCAAACATATTATATACTGCAAAAGATACAACCCATAAATTTAACAGGTCTGGAGTTAAAATGTATAGAATGTAATAGGGTAAAACGATAGAAATTTCAAAACACGGCATAAAGAATATTTTAAAGCATATAAATTACAAAAATGGATTTATCATTCTCGAACGAACCACTGCTTAGAGAGTAACCATAGTTGCTGGAATTAGACGACATGGAAATTATACATTTTTCAACAAAAGGCTTTGAATTAAATATTTTAGAATCCCTGACAAGTAACACTAAGGATTATAATTTGTTAGATGATCAATTAGATATTATATACTCACCTTTATTTACAGCCGGACAACCCATGATTGAATATTTATAAATCTGTTTATTATTGTATCTACCCTTTATAGTTTCTATATACAAATCCACCCAATATCGCCTATATATATAGAATTTCTGTGCACTTATAAATTGGTATGTTTGATTCACTGTTTGACGATGACTTTGTAAGGGGAAACTGCAGTCGCAGATTTTTGTGAACATATAGTTGTAGAAAATATAGCAGTGTGTTTTATTTATTAGTGCAAAAAATACGTTTTTTTTTAACCATTATTTAGAGTATGCAGTGAAATAAAAAAAAATTGCAGGGAGCATTTATTACATATTGAAAGTTTATACTTTTATCTTTATTTTCATAGAGTTAAAGGTTTTAAATGAGTCACAAGAATTATATGGAAAAAGACATCGTTTTCTGAATCACGCATATTTTGCTAATGGGGGTGATAGTTAGGATGGTTGATGGAAACTTCATGTAGATAAACTAAATCCCAATTTTATGGATTTTCGCTTGCTATTTACCTTCATTCACCCTCAATTCTTCACCGGAATAAAATCAACAATTTAGTTTTAGATCTTGTTTATAATACATAGGTATACCAAGAACAATGTTAAAAAAGGGCTTTTTTGGAACACCCATGGTAAATTGTGGAAATCGTCTTTTTTTTTCACTAATTTTGGGGTGCTGAGTACGAATCTGTCATCCGAATTAGCTAAAAACATCGAGAAGATAGTAAAAAACATCCCTTATTTAGGGGTGGTATTGAAATTGATATTAGAACTCGCAACAATAAGTTATTCTTTAGTGCAGGAAATTCTTTCAAAATAATCATTTTCTTTAGGTAAATAGAAAAAGAAGTAAAAATTCTAAATCCACCCCCCTCTCCCCCCGTTTCCCTCACCATTGACCATCTATAAGAACGATTGTAAGTTACAATGTCTAATATAATGTTATTTATTTATTTTAAAAAAACCAAAACTCCTCGTGAAATGGCTATTATCAGGTTATAATGTGATTACTTCTGAATACTCTTACACCCATCCCCATCAACTAAGATAGTGGATTTTATCTTTTTAGAGTCTTTATTGGTTCTAATTGCAAAACAAATCCCTAATCAATCAGTTTGATCTTTTTTTATCATAATAAGGTGATTTAGTCAATTCAGATGAATATTTCTCACCCCTGAATGGTTGGGGTGTACGGTGAACAATTCAGAAAATATTACTTGTTTTTGTTTAAAAAAATTTTGTAATTATTTAAATGACTTTTGGCGAGGAGGGTTGAAGGGGTGAATCTTGTTTTTTTACTTCTTTTTCTACTTATTTATCTAAACTTAATATTTTAAGACAATTTTCTGCAAAAGAATAACCTCTTTTAGTTCTAATATCAATTCCAATGTCACCCCCAAATGAGGGATGTTTTTAATGTGTTCCCGAGATTTTTTGCCAAAGCGGGTGACGGATGCGTTTTCAGCACCCCAAAATTTGTAAAAAAAGATGGCTTCCACACTTTACCACGGATGGGCCAAAAAAAGCCCTTTTTTAACATTGTTCTGTCAAGTCAATATCTTAAACGGTTCCAGTGTAATCGTACGCACAAAAAGTTACAGACCGGCAGACAGACCGACAGAACGATAGACAGAAACTTTCTTTTCTCAAATCTCGCTTTTGCTAAAATCTCGATTTTTCATGACTTTCTAAGCCTATTTGAACAATAAAAATTTTCATAAATTGTTTTGCGTTAAGTGCTATACTTCCACTGGATGTGGAATTAATTGACTTTCTCAAGATTTTTATATTTTTAAAAGATAGTGATACTGTATAATGATCAATTAAATTTGTTTGGAAAATAATTTATAATGTTCAGTGCTATTTCATCAAATTTATCATACTGCGTAGATATATGGTCTAAGCATTTAAGAAACTACCAGTCTCTTTATAAGTTCATTGATACAGGGGAAAAATCTCCATTGTTGCAATAAAAACCGCTGCCAAGGAATCACTACTTGCACATCCAGATTTTCTATCCAAGTCATTCACAACGAAAAAATTTTGTATGTGTAAATAATTGTTTATGGAACTTTAATGATATAATTTTTGAAATGCTCTACCCCAAAACCCATAAAACGATACCCCAGATCGGTAGTGGGGTGGGGGTGGTGATAGGGGGAGGTAGTGGGGGTGGCTGAAGTAAAAAAATATTTTGAGGTTTTTGGTTCTTGTACACACACTAAATCACATGTTTTTTTTTTCATCCCCTTTAATAATGGGGTGGGGGTGGTAATGGGGGTGCTAATGCCAATTTTTTTTTGAGACCTTAGCTTCTCTTGTATATACTAAATACCAATTTTATGGACTCTTACCTGCTTGATTTACCTATTTACTCCAATTTGCCCCCCAAACCCTTCGACGGAAGAAGATGAAATCTAGTTCTAGATCTCGTTAAAGTACATATGTGTACCAAATTTCAAGTCAATATCTCAAACGGTTCCAGAGTAAACGTGCGCACAAAAAAAAAGTTACAGACCGACAAACAGACAGAATTTTTTTTTCGCTCAAATTTAAAATCTCGACGTTTCATGACATTTTAAGCCTATTTGAACAATAAAAATTTTTAAAATTTTTTTGTCGTTACTATACTTCCACTGGAAGTAATTTATGTAGCTATTTATTTCAAAATCCTCTAAAATAATAATAATAATAATAAAAGATCTTTATTGGTCATACAAGCAAACAATACAAATATAACTAAAAGGTTATAGGATCTAGGACATAGGATCTAGGACCGAGGTCCTTCTGCCTGTCCATTACATCATTTAATATTTATTGCAAAAATTAAATACCTATAGTGAAAAGTAATATCAATTTCAGTGTAAAAAAAAAGAACATCTCATAACGCAATAAAAAACAAGAATATTTCATAATACAATTTAAAGTATAAGATGTATGATGATTGAAAGCAAAAATACAAATAGGAGAATATCAAAATTAGCTACTTGTGAAAGTCCTCTTTATTCAATACTTATATTTATACTTAATCGTCAATGAGGACTACTTTGGCAAGTTTATAATAAATTCTCTAAATCATTTATAAATAAATTTAAATTTATTGATGATAGCCTGTAACACACTGTAATCCCAAACTGAATATTATTTTATTGGGTATTTTGCGACCTGTGTAAAAATATTCACAATTGCTGTTGCTATTATATGGCTATTTCAAAAACTAAGGAATGGTGAAATCCCTTACATATAAGCGCCAAATGCCTATAATAAAAAACAGACCTATTAACTCAAACGCATAAATTCGTTCCTTTTACGTGCTAACACTCAAGAAACTGGGATTGAAAATAAAAATCGTCTATCTGTTCTTCAACAATTCGATGAAATGTTACGCATAAAAGTTTCAAATGGTTATAGGTGACAGAGAGAGCGAGAGAGAGAGAAAGACAGAAATGTCTCATGTTCAGAACTTTTTCTTGAATAAATGTATTGCCAAAGGACTTTAGGAATATCCAACGAGAACTTAGGATAAAAGTAAAATTATGAATGCAAAATTCTAGAGTTAAAAGTATTAGAAGTATCTAACATAGAAATAGCAGTTTGATACCGAAATAAATAAATAGCTACTTCTCCAAAAAAAGTTAAGAGTAATCAGGTGGTCTGTATAAAATCAAATAAAATTTGCATATTTGACTCTATACTGATTGTAAACTGAATTAAATAAAATAAACTCAAATATATTAAGCCCTTGACATGTAAAATATGAATAATTAATAAAAACACTTTAATGGTTAATGGTTTAATGGATTTCCTATCATAACACAGCCAATCTGAATCCGATATCTACCACCATGTGTAGAGGCACCGTGATGTTGTTGGAAAAGAGTATTATCTAGACAGAACATCAGGCTTTCTCTCTTTCATTTTGTTCTCCGATACCAAATTTCTCACCAGCATCAGGCAAATGATCATCTGTCAATGTGGAATAAACTTTGGCGTTAAAATCATCTATGAGTTTCTCTAATAAAGATACAAGCTTCATAAAAATTCTAAGCTCATTTTCTCCGCTCTAAGTCATCGGCATCATAAACTGCAGAAAAATGTTCTGCATATTTTTTTTTCTAATTTTAGTTAAATTTGCCTTAATCAGTTTCAATTTTGTGATTACATTTGAAATCATAAGACATATCTTGAATCACTTTTCTAGTCTTAACTCATACATATAATCAGTAGATTAAAATAAATGACACATTCTGTATATATCCTCGCCAACGATTTATATACGGCACACTTTAATCCCAAGTTCAGAATAAACTTTTAAGTTTAAACACTACGACAAATTTTTTCTCGCTTAAATTAATTATCTAAGTGATTTATTTGACATTAGACTTTCCCAAATCGGCTTCGTCTCTTAATAATATAAATCTGGTTAAAGCTTGAAAAATTACTTGAAGCAGATTTCCAGAGAGGATATTGTTTTCACATTTTATACCCTTTCAGTAACACCAGCAATACTTTAAATACGGAGTGCGCCTGTTTGATAAATATATCACTTTGTACACAAGTAAATGTGGCAGAGATCATACTGTTGAATATTTGAATATACAGTTTTATTTTGTTTCAAATAGAAAGCGCACAAAGATTCGAATTTCCATTTTATCTGAGCATTATTTGAATGTTTCAACGCTAGACCTGCAGGAATTTTCAGAATGGACCTTTTCGGTAACAGACGAATTTAAAAGATAAGTAACTTATACAGTTTTAATACAGTTTGATAAGTATACAAGATTTGTAAATTATGTACTTTGTGGAAAAATTAATAAAATAGTTTATGATAATACTTATCGTGACGTCATTTATGCTGGTAAAAACTGAAATTTTTCTTTAACCAAATAGGCTTAAAATGTTATCGGGATTTTAAGTTTGAGGAAAAGAAAATGTGTTATTGGTTTGTCAGTCTGCCAATTGAGATTTTGGGGCTTTTTTGACCCATCCTTTAGTACAGTACCTAGAGGTCAAAAATATGCAAAACTTCGGAATAATGTCATATTGAACGGATTTCGTTCATTTTTGGCAGTATAATAGTAAATGCTCCACAGAAAAGTTTCTATATTGTGCGGGGGCATGCTAATTTATAGGGGGTGGATGCCACCCCCTCTCGGGGTGGCACTTAAAAAAATATATATTTATTGGAGCTAAAGTAGAATCAAATTTTAAGAAGAAAAGGTTATATGCAATTTTTCACATAAATTGATAGTTTTTAAGTTATAACGACTTCAAAATTGCGATTTTTAGCTTAAAAAAAGGTATTTCCAAACGGCTTTCGTCAAGTATTTCTTTATCAAAAAAATGTTACAGACCAATTACATAAAGTACAAACTGGGAATTAATTATATTTTTTGTTTATTGATGTAGGATTGATAATTTCGGAGATATTTAAGTTTACACTTGGCATCCAAGTGTTCATAAGATAATTATTTAGAGTGAGAGTTAAATATCTCAGAAACTGTGACACCTACGTCAAGGATGCTAATAGGTAGAATAATAGGTTATTAATTAAGCTTTCAACTATTTTTTAATTTGTTTCTGTAGCATAAAAAACAAAGAAGTTATGACCGAAACAATGTGCGTCTACACATTTTTTTAATAATATCGTCGCCATTTTGTTACTGTAATTAGCCAGTAATTAAAAAAAAAGGAATTTTAAACACCGTTTCTCATTAATATATAGCATGACGTAGATGCTCAAATTTTTTGGTTTGTATTCAGCACTTGCTTTAGAAAAAAATACAGTTTAAACTATAAAGGTATTTTCGATAAAACGAAATTTTTTTTCCTTTTCCAAATATCTCAATAAATATTAGTTTTATTGAAAAATAGGTAGAGACCAAAAATAAAGTTCATAAACTGATAGTGAATTTCGCTTCTCTATTTATTTACATAGATTCAATAGTTTCGGAGATATGAAAGTTTACAAATGGCGTCCGAACGTTTATAAGACGAAAAATGCAGTTTAAATGTTAAATATCTCAGAAATTGTGACACCTACGTCACGCATGCCAAGAAATGAAATTAATGACAATTAATTGCGCTTTCAAATTATTTTTTACTCGTTCCTGTAGCATAAGAAATAAAAAAGTTATGACGGAAAAATGTGCTTATTTGTATTTTTTTTGTATAAAAAGGTCGCCATTTTGTTACTCTAAGTAGCCAGTAATTTAAAAAAATTATCTCAAATACAATTTTTCGTTAAGATGTAGCATTACCTAAATGCTCAATTTTTTTTTGCTCACTTAAAGCACTTGCTTTAGAAAAAAATGCGTTTTAAACTTTTAAAGTAATTTCGAAACACTTGGATACCAAATATAAACTTAAATAGCTCTGAAATTATTAATCCTACATCAATAAACAAAAAATATAATTAATTCCCAGTTTGTACTTTCTGTAATTGGTCTGTAATATTTTTTCGATATAGTAATACTTTTAGAGATACTTGACGAGAGCCGCTTGGAAACACCTTTTTTTTTAAGCTAAAATCGCAATTTTGAAATCGTTATAACTTAAAAACTATCAATTTATGTGAAAAATTGCATAGAACCTTTTCTTCTTAAAATTTGTTTTTACTTCAGCTCCAATAAACATATACCTTTTTTAAGTGCCACCCCCTGAGAGGGGGTGGCATCCACCCCTATAAATTAGCAAGCCCCCGCACAATATAGAAACTTTTCTGTGAAGCACTTACTATTATACTGCCAAAAATGAACGAAATCCGTTCAATATGACATTATTCTGAAGTTAAAACCTCTAGTTACTGTACTACTTGGTAAAGTATTTTTTTGGCATTAGCCACCCCCATTACCACTCCCACACGATTATTAAAGCAGGTGAAAAAATAAAATTGTGATTTAGTGTGTATACAAGAACCAAAGGAGGCATTTTTTTTACTTCATCCATCTCCACCCCCTCCCCCATCACCACTACCGATGTGGCATTTTATAGGTTTTTGGGGTAGGCGATTTCAAATATTATGTTATTAAAGTTCCATAAACAATTATTTCCACATAGTGGAGTGAAAATATAGTATCAACATTTTTTTCGTTGTGAGAGACTTGGGTAGAAAATCTGGATGTGGAAATAGTGATTGGACAGCGGTTTTTATTTGATGAAGAAATAAATTTATTGCTATCAAATGAATTGTAGGAGGACGCGTTATAGATAACGATGTAATTGAGGAATCGTATTATGTATTTATAAATAAATTAAATAGTATGTTAAATTATATACAGAATGCATGAAAATGAACAATAGTGCAAGAAAGAGAAAGCTGTGGGTAATAGAAGGTATAAATATCTATTAAATAGAGAGATAAAATGAAAAAGTAATATTTAAATAAGATTCTATTAAATATTACTTCCTTCGCTTACAGAGGGAAAATATAATCCTGAAAAACTGCTTCTGCGAGATTTCTTCAGGTTCTTACATTTCAGATTATGTAGATTTCATCTATCTTTTAGTTCCGTCAGTTCCATGAGAACAGAAAATAATATTCTATAGGTAGTTAACGAAGAAATGAGATATACCTTTAGCGAAAAATATGCTGCGAAAAATATACTAGTCGAAAACGAAGAACAAAAAAGGTTATACCACTTTCGGTTAGATAGAAGTGAAATTTTTCACCTGTAAAGTATCAAATATAGCTTTCTGTATTACAAATTAAATCACAAAATTTTAAATTTCGAGAAATTAGAGCGGGATTAATGTCGTTGTCTCCCAGTATGATGTAAAATTATTGTCAAACCCAGGTTTGCTTTATTAAAACGTAAACACGGCTTTCTGTAGGGTCAAAGTTAGCTTCAATTCAATTTTAATTGTTAATCTAGCCTGCCAGAAATAAATCTCTAGCTCAAGTCTATTAAGACTGGATTTAAGACACCAAGCCATCCAAGAACTTTCTATCCTTTTGACAGTTACACAGGGTGATAGATTATATCTTTATTAGGACAATACAAGATGCAAGGCTTTTGATTGTACTTAAATTCTCCTGTTTTTCCTTTTTTCATCTTTCGTCTAAGGTAGAAAAACAATGATATAAGGTTTTCTCTCTATTTTAATCAGTTTGGCAATATAAAAAGTAAACTGTTTTAATATTCCATTGTCCAAGATGTTTTTTACCTTTATTTTAGTAATCACAGCACAACTGCACATTGTTGGTCTTTGAAATGTGCGTATTAAGTTACATTTTTTATCGGTAATGTAACTTTATTACTTGTATTTTATATTCTCCCTTCCTTCCTGTAACTAAAGATAATTAAGTCATTAAACAGCAAGAGAGAATAATATCGGGTTAAGTAATGTCACCTTCGATCCGTTAGTTTTTTCAAATAAAGTTTTTCTGAATTTTAAAAGTGATTACATACATATTTCTTACAACGAAGAAAACACTGAATATAACAAAACGGCTTATAGTAACAGGCAATTTCCGGAGAATTTCAGTTGATTTATAAGTATTTTATTATTTTTTGTACTTTATAATATGTTTAGTTATAAATTTGACCACAGGTTTACTAGTAGGAACTGGTGTCAGAATAGCCTTCGAACTTTTCAAGAGTTATATTACCGATCGAACCCAAGCTGAACGATACCTTTAGTGAACTTAAAATAATTGAATGTGGCGTTCCACAAGAAACTGTGTTAAACTCAGTTCAATCGAATATATATTTTAATGGTCTATTTTCAGTATGAATCAGTGGCGTCATCTTAAATATGTCGATAATACGGCAATACTTCACTATTTGGAGTCTCTGAATTAAAAAAAAAAAAATCGGACATATCAAATGTCAAACTATATGTGTGGCGATTAGTTCACTTGCTGAGTAAATATAAGTTTCACCAAGTCTCAGGTAACTAGGAAAAGAAAGAAAAAACAAAATAATAACAATTTTTAAATAAAAAACAGAATAACATGTATTATTAAAATGTTAAACCAAAACACCTTTTAGTCTTGGAAAATACACATTTTAAATATGAATTGGAACTTTTAATTATAGATATATATTTAACTAATCCATATGTCTATAAATTGGTGACCCCGCCCTAAACTTCGTCCTTATGTTCCTATCGTTTATAGACGGACAATTTTTGATATATTTCATGGTTTGTCTCACCCTGGTATCAAAGCGACTAGAACATTAGTTTCTAAAAATTATTTTTGGCCCAAAATGACTTCAGATTGTAATCTCTGGGCAAAAACTTGTATTAGCTATCAAACTAATAAAGTGACAAGACATACAAGGAGCCCGATTGCTAACTCTGATATTCCTAAAGGACGCTTCAACCACATACATATAGATTTAATAGGACTATTACCTCCTTCTAAAAGTTGTTCTTATATTCTTTCTGTGATCGAACGTTTTACTAGATGGCCCGAAGCTTATCCACTTCAGGATATTACTGCAGAAACCGTAGCGCGTACGTTATTTCAGAATTATGTTTGCCGATTCGGTGTCCCTGTCACAGTGACAACCGATCAGGGCGTCTAATTTGAATCGAAACTGTCCAAAGAATTTTCAAGATTTTTGGGATTTCATAGAATTCGTACGACACCATATCATCCTTCCTCGAACGGAATGATTGAAAGGTTTAATAAATCTCTTAAAACTGCTCTGAGAGCTAAAGTTTCTACACCACATTGGGTAGATGAACTTCCTATCATACTATTAGCTCCCAGGACCATCCCTAAAGACGATTTGCAATGTTCCTCCGCAGAACTCGTTTTTGGTCAAGCTATACGTTTACCAGGTGAATTTTTCATAAAATCATATACTTGTACGGATATTCCTTGTTTTATTACTAAATTACGTACTTCTTTTGATAATTTAACGTTCATTCAACCTTTTCACCATGTTAATTACAAATCATTCGTCAGTTCAGACATATTGACTTGTAATTTTGTTTTCGTTCGGAAAGAACGTTTTAAGAAATTTTTTACTCTGCTGTACGAAGGGCCTTTTAAAGTGTTGTCCCGTACAGATAAGTTGGTTACTTTTGTTAAAGGAACTAAAGCCGTCACGGTAAATATTGACAGAATTAAACCAGCATATTTATTAACTGACAAATGCGATGTCACTCCACCGTTGATTAAGAAAGTTCGTTTTGCTATTGACGAAGTGAATGACTGACTGATCTTTTTCTTAGCGGGGGAGTAGTGTGGCGATCAGTTCACTTGCTGAGTAAATATAAGTTTCACCAAGTCTCAAGTAACCAGGGAAAGAAAGAAAAAACAAAATAATAACAATTTTTAAATAAAAAACAGAATAACAAGTATTATTAAAATGTTAAACCAAAACACCTTTTAGTCTTGGAAAATACACATTTTAAATATGAATTGGAACTTTTAATTATAGATATATATTTAACTAATCCATATGTCTATAAATGGCTTGACTATCACTTAAAATGCGATTTCAGTAAACTTTTGTGACTTTCTACTTACATATTACCTACTTTTAATATTTTTTACCCATACAGTATGCAGCATGAAGTTTACAGCAATTTTTTTGGGGGGATAAGCCTCTAGAGTTTATTATAAAAGAGTGAAATATTAGTTCCTAAATTTAAAATTCTAAAGAGTCCTAAGGGAGCTTAAAATGCTTATAATTCATTGGAAGAGTTCCATATCAATTTCGATAATTTAGGATGGTGTGATGTATTAAAACATATTTTAAAAATAGTAGAAAGATAACGTATAAAAAAACTTGCTACTTACTATTCAGATAAAATATATAAAGATACAGCGAGAAATATCTAGGTACAACTCTTTTTTATCATAATTAAATCAGAGTCGATCAGACGTAATAAATATGTTGCAATATACATTACTCCAGTCACATTCTGTCTGCTAAAAAAATCCAAGTGAGCTGAAATTTCGTATACACTTTTATTTTGACATTACAAATATTGTCTCAAAAATCTCCATCAATATTTCGCCTGCGTTTTCAGCTATTCAAGGTCAAAGCTCTCAGAAATAAGTTTTTCACAAATATCTTGCTTCCTATGGGTCGTATGACTTTTTTAGGTATTACAGAAAATGTAGACTCGTAAATTCTCTTCAAAAAAGGTTATATAGATATTTTACGCATAACCAGCCGTTTTCACGTTATACGTTAGAGAAAATAATGAACAGCGGTGCATTCGTTTCCACACCACCTCAGAGGAAGGGTGCAGCAAGGCGCGTTTTTTTCATGGTTTCCCCCGTAAATCCATGTTTTTTCTTGTTTTAAGTACCCTTTACAGCTCATCCTCGTTCTCGTCATGTCCCTCCCTCTCCACATGTTCTTCGTTAACTTTTCCTCATCATTTTCTTTTGCTTTTGTAATATTTTCTGTGAAGAGGATATTAATCTCATTATATTCTTCATCTTGAATAACACTATCGACATTTGCGTTGAGACATGACTGACCGTGACAATGGCCCCACAAAGTATTGAACAGGAACAGGAACAGGAACCTTTTTTGTACCCGCAATTTATGTTATATCCTTTAGTGGAATTGCAGAAGATGGTGGCGCAGGTGACGATAGTGTCTTAATGGGCTCCAAAATATAATTATCTCGAGAACTATTGATCGTCCACCCCCACTGTTCAGGCTTCAAATCATTTCCAAGCCAATTTTGTACCTGATAATACACTGGACTCAGATGTTGCTGAGCGGCTGCGGCAGTAGATGCAAGGAACGAGAATTTCACAGCGGTGTTAAGTCTTGTTGACTTCGCAAATGTCATGTATCGATAGTTGTCAATGATTTAGGAGCTTCACACATTCCCAGAAAAATTCGTACTCCATTTTGCAAAATGGTCTCTACTGGACAATTTTACTGCTTAAAAACTTCTGTTGACTGCTGCAAGTCTGGGCGTTTCTCGAACATTTTAAGAACTTTTATTTTTCCTTTGTTAAAGAGTGCAGATGTTGTGTCGCACCCAGTGATGGCATGTAGAAACAATAGATGCTTTTTACAATTAGGAAAATTATCTATGCTAGAAGAAGAGTATATCTTTGATTATATGTTTCCTCTCTCTGGTTTGAGGAAGAAAACTTGCTGGTTCGAAGGAGCACAAGATATTTTTTGTCGGGTGAGTGGGATAATTTTTTGAATGCCTGTTTTTTTTTAAATAAGCCTTTCACTAAAAAAGCTCGTCAAAATTTCTCAATTACCTCCGCTTTACAGGGAAGGCGGCCGCCTCCCCCTCGCGCCTAACATTTGCACCGCCATATCTGGAATATAACCACAGTTTTTGATTAGTCATGACTTTTTGATGCTTGGAAAAGTAATGGTTCAGGTATTGAATATATTTGTAGGGTTATGAACCTTGCTGCAGTGTTATTTACTGAATGGTTGGTTGTAGGTAAAAGACCGATATAACCTTTTTTGTAGAGAATTTTCTAGTCTTTCCAGTTGTTCATTTATTTTGTAATAGCCAAAAAAGTCTTACGACCCATAGGAAGCGAGATATTTGAGAGAAAACTATTTTTGTTACCTTTGACCTGGAATAAATAAAAACGCAAGCGCGATATCGATGGAGACTTTTGAAACGTGCTTCTAGGGTTTCAATGAAGGTACAAACAAAATTTTAGCTCACTTGGATTTTTTTGGCAGATGCTGCTTTTTCTTTTCCCGCCTAATGTAACTGGACTAACGAGAAACGTTCCCGGACACAAAAGATATCCGTAAATTGAATGGTATTATATTATGGGGATCCAACCTATATAGACACAAATCTAAGAAAATGGCGTATAAAAGTTTGTGCGGTTTCTGCCATGTGCACATTGTCGACTTTCAGCTGCAGTTTTCTACTCCATATAGCTTCAATAATGTTTATCAATATATTTTATGACTTAAACATGTATTATGTATGTTAAAATATGATAAAAAATGTGACTTGGATCTTTATTGCAAAAATCAGTGTACAGTAAAACACTAATACATTTTTATTGTAATCTGTTATTAGGAAACCGAACGAATTTAAAAATCATTGAACATTTCTAAATACGTCTTCATAAAAAGAATATGACAAACTTCTGATAAACGTAAATAATAAAAAAAAAGTAAAATATCTATACATTTAAATAAGTCTTTGATATTTCTAGTCGCACTTAGTTGAAAACAATAGCTTGTGGTATATTTTTTGATGCACTTCTAGAACATTGTCAGCAAAAATTATTCGTCTTCAATATGAAAGTTCATGGAAATTCTCTAAATCACTGCAATAAGGAACTATGTGTGTTGATTCTTTGTTGTAGAAATGTACAATCTCATATAATGAATCCAAGCCATTCGGTTTTTAATTGTTATACATTCACAAAAACGAAGAGTATATTGTATTTGATCGGCCTATTTCTAAATCAGTAAATATCTCTCGTAGAGAAAAAAATTTCATATCATTATGTTAGTGAACGAATTCTGAACAACTTTCAAAATGTCCGTCTGTCCGTCCGTCACGTTTCTTGTAAGCACGATAACTTAAAAAAGAAAAGTTCGATTGTATTGAAATTTGGAAAGTAAACTAGCATTAGCTAGAGGAAGAACCCTATTAAACTCTTTTGAAAAAAATCAATCAGTAAATAAAACAGTTATTAATCATTTAAATTTAAAAAAAGTATTTTCTTAATTTTTGTTATTTGTACTTAAATAGAAATCTTGCGAAATTTTATTCTCTACAATTTTTTTTGTTTATACATTTTACAAATACATATATTTCATAATATATCTAATGCGTTGAAATATAATACTGGAATGATATATACTAGACATTCAATTATTGTAGTGATGTGTGATGGCGCAATGGCTAAAGATTTGTCTGGCAATCCAAAGGTCTTGTATTCGAATCCCTGACAGGGTGTTTTTTTCCATTTTTTTTTTATACATTTTTTCTTCACAACAAAGTTGGTATCACAAAATTTAGAATGTCCAAAAACTAACATTATTTACAAGAAAACTGCGAAGAGTGTTCTATAGAATGTGTAACAATTATATAAAAAGCTCAGTAAATCGGCGAAGAGTATAATATTCTAGGAGCTAGTGTCGAAAAGTAAAAAATTTATCAAACCACTAACCGAAGTGGTTTGATGATAGTATTCGTCCAGATAAGCAAATTTGTCTCTTGCGAATATGGGCCTTAAAGGCCGGCAATTTATATTGCGGGCCTGTGAAAAATTGAACGTATTTCATCGTAATCAAACTACTATGTTCTTCGGTTTGAATGTAGTTGTAGGTGAAAGGATTGCATTGATACAGTCGGCGAGAGTTTCCTCATTGAGCGCACTCAGAAGCCGAATCGCACTGTAATCAAACCGGCCAAAGTTTGTGGCAAATGTTTTCAATTGTCCAAAAAATGAAACGGGAATTTTGAAAGACGGGAGGAAGAGTTATTGGGGCAATTATGAGCATAAAACCCAGGTGTAAATGTCGTCAAACAAGGAATTCAAGCTAAAAACTGTCGCCTAAATTTTTACATACTCCAAACACCCTATAAAACATTATATTATCATCGGCGAGAATTTTTATTCCCCCTAAAACTACCCCATTGGGGGTGAATCGTAGTAACGTTAACTATATTGCCGTCTATTGCAATTTCGAGCATTTTTTGAGCAGAAATCTCTAGTGTCATTTTATTCTTGATCATTCCACGGTACTTATCGAGAATCTTCACAACAAACTGATTGATTTTAATCAAAATAACAGTCGTCGTGTAGATTAGTTTATGATTACATGTTTTTGAAGACATGATGATGCAACGGTTATTCATCCCTTTCTTCTACACAGGGGGTGGGGGTGAGGGGTAAATTCGCCCCTTATATGTTAATAAAAGTTAATTTCGGATAAAACCGAAACATTTTTTCTGCAGCGATGGGAACGAATATGTACAAAGAAGGATTTTGACTCCCTCGAAACTACTCTTTTTATGCCCATTTTATTGGGGGGTGGGGGTACTATTCAAAAATTTTTATTTATTCCGATTTTTTTTTCATAAAATCGCCAATATCTCATAAAATATGCGTCTTGAAGTAAAACTTATATTCATATATAAAAATTTTTGGATAGTACTCCCCCTTCTCCCCCTCCCCCCCCAATAAAATGGGCATGAAAAGAGTAGTTTCGAGGGACTCAAAATCCTTCTTTGTACATATTCGTTCCCATCGCTGAAGAAAAAAATTTTCGGTGTTATCCGAAATTAACTTTTATTAAAATTTAAGGATATAATTTACTCCTCACCCCCCACCTCCTGTGTAGAAGAAAGGGATGAATAGCTGTTGCATCATCATATCTTCAAAAACATGTAATCATAAACTAATCTACAGGACGAATGTTATTTTGATTAAAATCAATCAGTTTGCAGTGAAGATTCTCGTTTTCACCGCTTTTTGAGGGTAAGTACCATTGAATAGTCAAGAATAAAATGACACTAGAGATTTCTGCTCAAAAAAATGTTCAAAATTACAATAGAAGGCAATATAGTTAATGTTACTACGATTAACCCCCAATGGGGAGTTAATTTTAATAAAAATTCTCGCCGATGATAACATAATATTTTATAGGGTGTTTGGAGTATGTAAAAATTTAGGCGATAGTTTTTAGCTTGAATTCCTTGTTTGACGACATTTACAGTGTAAATCTGGATTTTATGCTCATAATTGCCCCAATAACTCTTCCTCCCCTCTTTCAAAATTCCCGCCAATTGTATTTCTTTCATTTTTTGGACAACTGAAAACATTTGCCACAAACTTTGGCCGGTTTGATTACAATGCGATTCGGGTTTTTTTTTCTGAGTTCGCGCACCGCAACGCTCAATGAAAAAACTCTCGCCGACTGTATCAATGCAATCCTTTCACCTACAACTACAGTCAAACCGAAGAACCTAATGGTTTGATTATGATGAAATACGTTCAATTTTTCACAGGCCCGCAATATAAATTGCCGTCCCTTAAGGCCCATATTCACAAGAGACAAGTTTGTTTGTTTGGTCGATCACTATCATCAAACCACTTTTCAACACTAGCTCCTAGGATATAATGCTTCCACTAGTTATTTTTTAATATACTGTGAGGTAATCCAAACAGCCTAGTTCGATATTACAATTAGGATTTTGATGATAGAATTATAGTTTTGTATGTCTGGAAGCTTGGGACTTTATTGCATTTATTTCCACGTCTTTTAAACGCAGGCGCAGTGAAAAGTTATGAGAAAGTTATGAGATATCTCAATAGATGGATGCACATGTATAATAGATTAAATAGGTATGTTTAACTTAAAATGTTTCATATTGTCGGTTGCATCCTGTTGCATAATACGATTCAATTACACAATACACGCTACATCTACTATTAAAACTGATAACATCAGAAAATTCACTTAAATATTCAGTCAAACCAGGCACTCCAATTAGGTTACGTCCTAATTGACCAAGCAATTTTGATCTTGAAAGCGAGCGAGCAACCGTTCAAAGTTTTGCACGTGTTCGAATTAGGAATAACGGAGCGACAAAATCACGTCGCATCGTCAAACTGTTTTGTTTTTCAAGCCAGCTTGATTTTCGTTGCCTAGTCGCACGATCGTGGTTTTATAGTTTGAAATTATATCTGATTCTCGATTAGAATGATTAATCTCTGAAGTTAGGGAACAATTTGCAACCTACATTCCGTTTAGAGAATATTATTTAGGTATTAAGCAAATCACAACTTACACACTATTTTATTTATTACGAAATTACCCACTTTCTGTATATTGTTGCCCTAACCTGGGCACGCTAATATACGAGTTAGGTAAATACTTTAAAACACTCATTATTGTAGTACCAATCAAAACAACTACTTTTCTAGCTAATACTGATGAAATATTGAATTACATGATATGATTTAGAACATTTTAAATCAAAAAAATACATCGAAAATATTTAAATCATTCAAATTAAAAAATACTGCATAGTACAGTGATGAACGTTTTGTCAATGGAGATGGCATCATCAGATGATGAGTAAGTTTAAAAACTGTAGCGTTATTTTTTTACCTAGGTAAAGGTATGCGGCAGCGCCTTAAAGAATCAATCTATTTTAATCATCGGCGAACCTTTGGTATAAGCAACGCGAAATACATGGTCTGAAAGAAACGCCGTCAGAGGGAGTTCACGTCCCAGAAGGTAAAATGGGTTAAAAGATGAATTGTCAAATAACAACTGACACAGGTTACTTGTTTATTATTAAGTATATAAAGACCGGAACTGAACGGAAATCCAGAGAATAATTAAGTACCATAACAGATGATTACTCCAGTGGAACAACTACTATGTCATTTTAAAGAAAAAAGAAGGAAAATTATAATCTCCCAACAGCTAACCTACAAATGTCTTTGTGATACTTGCGAAGTTTGAATTAATGTAGTAAGACTACCGGTTTGAGATATTTAACAGACTAAATAAGCAGGTGGGTGAAGGATAAGAGTATGTAAAATACTATGTTACTGTGGTTTAACAAAATAGCAGGGAGAAAGGTGACAAACAAATTACTCAAGGCGTATTCTAAGTTATTAAAAGTATGATGAACTTTGGGCACACTTCAAAACTAGGCGCTCTGCAGATAGTAATTTTTATGCTGCCATTGGTAATCCCGGAATCGACGGAAATTGGACAGTTTTTTTGCAATTTTTTTGTGTGGTGAGAAAAAAAGAGGCAGCCATTTTCGAAAAGAGGCATTTTTGCTGTGACCTTTGGCCAGACACCACACCACCCATTTAATTTAGAGAGCCTAAAGAACATCTAAGGTAAATTATTAAATTTAAATAGTAGTTTTTCAGACGTGTTATGTTAGGTGCATGATTTAATTTTTTTGTAATAAAGTAGCGCTCAATTTACAAGCATAGTACCAAGTTTTGAAGCTAATCATCTTTATACTTTGGATAGGGCTTTGCCTACCTTCATAAATCTCTTGCTAAATTTTATGTCGCTGTTCGCCCGCTGATATTGAAGAGACGGGAGAGCTGTACCCAAGTTTGGGAACCGTCAGTTTGAACACTAGTCCCAGATGATAAATTCTTGTGGGGACCTGTAAAGGGAGTTGCTTGACACTCATTTCGTTGGTTTAGTAGTTTTTATTCCGTCTTTTTTTGAGCTGATGCTGAGCCATATCGACTAACTCGTACGTCGTAGGGGGTAACACTAACTACGGAGAAGTCCTACTGTAAGTAGGTACTGAACAGTTCAATTAATCTACCACAGTTCTGGAGAAACTGCAGGAGAAGATCGCCTGTTCTTACCTTTCACGATTGAATTTAAAATTTTTTTGTTCTTGCTAACACGTTACTGAGTAACGAATTTAGTTTTTCAAACGTATTTATTGATTGCATTTTCTTAAGAGAAACGTAGTCAATTGTAAAACCATTTCATTGTCAACTAAACAGCTGTTTGGGGTTTTTTAATTTAATTTTGTATTCTCCATTTTGGATTAGTTAAGGAGAAAAAAGAAAAGAAAAATAATTGAGAAGTACTTACATGGTAGAAAGTAGTAATTGATATTGACTTTTTTTAGTACAGGTTAATTTTGCTTATAACTAGGTTACTCGTGAACGTTGCTCACGTTCACCTTTTATTATACTTACATCACACCCTCGTTTTTTTCTACGTTATTAATCGTGTTAGTGTGTATTATACATTTATTTCAAGATTTTGTCATTATTGGTTTATACAAACTGTTAACATATTTTACTTCCACATCCAGTGGAAGTATAGCAACGACAAAAAAATTTTTAAAAATTTTTATTGTTCAAATAGGCTTAGAATGTCATGAAACGTCGAGATTTCAAGTTTGAGCGAAAAAAAATTTTCTGTCTGTCGGTCTGTCGGTCTGTCTGTCGGTCTGTAACTTTTTTTGTGCGCACGTTTACTCTGGTACCGTTTGAGATATTGACTTGAAATTTGGTAGACATATGTACTTTAATGAGATCTAGAACTAGATTATATTTTCATCTTGTTCCGTCGAAGGGTGGGGGGTAAATTGGGGTAAATTTGGAGTAAATAGGTAAATCAAGCAGGTAAGAGTTCATAAAATTGATATTTAGTATAGACAAGAGAAGCTAAGGTCTCAAAAAATATTTTGGCATTAGCCACCCCATTACCACCCCCATCCCATTATTAAAGGGGATGAAAAAAAATGTGATTTAGTGTGTGTACAAGAACCAGAAACCTTAAAATATTTTTTTACTTTATCCACCCCCCACTCCCACCCCCTGTCACCACCCCCACCCTACTACCGATGTGGGGTATCGTTTTGTGGGTTTTTGGGGTAGAGGATTTCAAATATTATATTATTAAAGTTCCATAAACAATTATTTCCAGATACAAAATTTTTTCGTTGTGTGACTTGGATAGAAAATCCGGATGTGGAAGTAGTGATTCCTTGGGCAGCGGTTTTTTTATACATTTCATTAAATTAAGCATATTTCATATATTTTTTTATTCTGTACTCCATTCCCCTCCTGTTGAGTAATCAACTGGCTCCCCAAGCTTACGTAATAACAACTACACTTCTTGAGTTACTATTGATAATAATTTGTTTCATCGAAGGAATCCACGATCCGCTTACGAGCAGAAGAGCAGCCGTGTGGATGTGTAGTCAGAGAGCATATTCTCTCCTGATTATTACGTCACAAAACATAGCAGTTTTACCTTACAATTAACTTATTTTCAAAAAACTGCGAAGAGTAGAATGATCAGTTTTATAATAAATTAAAAATCCGAGAGTATAAAATTTACATGTAGTTTTTTTCTTGATACTGTTACATGAGATCTTCATTCAAGGTTTCAATAAACGCCTTTATTATTAATGTCACTTTGTAACTATCAGCGACCAACAATACCTTAAACAATCAATAGATAGTGTATTATGCAACCACCATTTCATAATGAATGCGAGTGTCTTAATAGCCATTAAATGTGAGTTACATACAGTACTTTCTCTACGATCAGTGATAATAAAATAGAAAATTAACACTTTATTTCTGAAATTTATTATTTATAGATAACAATTTTAGCCCAGGAATTTTAGTTCTTGACGATTAATTATTGTAAAGCTGAAAATTTGCATGATTGTAGTAATGGTCCAGGATAACACGTACCAAAATGTTCCCTACTCTCCCCCTTCGGCATCCCTGTTTTTGCGGAGCAACAAGGGCCTAAGTCGCAGAAAATGCAGAGCTTTCTATAAAGTGCAGCAGAAAGATTGTTACTGCTCCGATTTGGGTCTAAATAATCATAAAAGCTTCGAAGAAGCGTATGCGTTCGTATTTCAGATGTTCCATGTATATTTTGTTCATAATTTTCCATTCAAAATTTGTCAAAATGTCAAAAATTGAAAAAAATCCGAAATGGCGCCATTGCGTATAAATGAAGAGTAGGTAGGGAATAAACATTTCTCTTCATACTTTGAGCTTTCCACTGGTATGTCTACTTTCTCTGTAGCGTCACTCGTTACGGAGCTACGCCACTCTGAGTGACGCCGTGCGGTAACCGCGCCTGGTGGAACTGCCCTGGCTGCGCTGATGAGACTTGTTGCGAATTCCTGTTTATATATTATTGGTGTTTTACAAGATTTAGTGAATGAAATTTAACTTGTCAGACTCAAAAAATGACTTTATTCGGCAAGACAATTGACAATATTGATCTGCCGGGAAGTAAGGTTGTCCGGATCAGCATCCATATCCACTGATTGGCTGTTTGTTCAGCTGGATCCTCTACAGCTCCTGAACTTCGAGGCATCTGTTCATGTTCATCAGTTGTTATAATATCAATCAGCTCATTCAAAGAAAACTGGCAATCGTCAGAATTCTCTATGCACGAACACATTTTGAGGGACGCCGCAGACCTCACCGAGTCTTCGGGTCTTCCAGGCTTTCTCTTAGCACTGCCCTCTCCGGAAACTGAACCTGTAATGTTGGGAAAAAGGTTAAGTTGCGAGAATTGTATCTATAGCTAGTGCTTTGTGTATTAGAGACACGCAATGACCGATACGAAGAGAAAAACAGCAAATTGCACTGATGGTGATATTTTGCTTCTGCCGTAACCAAATCAACTGCACTCGATACACGAGTTTTTACAACCTCACCTTCTGCAGAGCTCGATCGATAATCCTTGGACGGAACAGTTTCTACTTCGTGAATAATCCTCCTGCATTTGCCCTGCTTCTTCGTCTCCTTCCTCATACACGCCTCCTCTCCACAGAACAAGCAGTCCCTTTTTATATCGAAAGGACTGAGCGCTGATCTAATCCGCGGCTCAGTCGTCTCACTTCCAGGCTATACAGTTTTGGCCATGGCAATGTCCTTCATTATAGTGGAAGATCTAGAGTAATTTTTCCTGCAAGGAAAAATGGCACCTTAATACTACGTATGTCACTAAGACATCAGCGTATTGGGCTACTCAGAACATTTCTCTAGAACAAGCGAGTATTGTAGGACTTACCTGCATGTCACATGTACGGTGATAGATGAACTTTTCTTCACGAGATCTTCAAACAACTCCTCATTTTTAGTGTCTCCTCTTTCCACACCAGCCCGAAGTTGATAACCCACTCTGAACCACCATAATGTTTCCATCTTCAAGAGACAACTTATAAAAAACGCAAACGCCTGTGTCCACCATTACTTAACTACGATCACTCGATTTTCCCGCACCAATAAACCGATGGACACACTCCAAAGACTGTCATAGCTACTGAACTAAGAAGGCATAGCTCGCGTGCTCCTGCTTGGAATTCGCAACAAGTCTCATCAGCGCAGCCAGGGCAGTTCCACCGGAACGTGATCGACGCAAAAATGAACGCACTTAACTTTAAAGTGGTAACGGGTGACACTACAGAGTAGGTAGCTATACCAATGGAAAGCCCAAAGTATGAAGAGAAATGTTTATTCGAGTACGTTTTCTCCTCCGAGTCTTCATTTATATGCAATGGCGCCTTTTCGGAATATTTTTAGTTTTTGAAATTTTAACAGAACGGAAAATTATGAACAAAATATGCATGGAACAAATACGAACGAATATGCTTCTCCGAAGCTTTTATGATCATTTCGATCCAAATCGGACCAGTAACAACCTTTCTACTGCACTTTATAGCCAGCTCTGCAATTTCTGCGACTTACGCTTTTATTGCTCCTGAAAAACAGGGAGGCCGACTTTTTGGTACGCGTTATCCTGGACCAAAGCTACAATCCTGCAAATTTTCAGCTTTACAATAATTAATTCATGGTAGAAGCCATATATTGAATAAAATAACTGGGCTATTTAGGAAATATTATGAAGACTAAACTTATGGATTTTTATTTCAATTTCACTTTCATTATCACACATGTTCACTGATTTTAATTGCAAGAAGCACAAAGTTTGAAAATTTGCTAGGTAAACAGTAAGTATGACTTGTCAAAATTGATAAATTTTAGATCTGTCAGATGTTCAAAGCAATAGTTGATATTGGCAGAATATTGAGTGTCGCGTTTCTATTGGTTATAAACTTGTGTCTTAATGGAAAATTTGTATTTTAATTAATCTCATTAAAGTACAGGTAGGAAATGTCTGACAAACGAATTAAAATATAGGAGTAGAAAAAAGACATTAATACATTTACTTAGTACTAGGTTATTAGTTACTCTGAACATAAGTTATAGTATCCGGAAATTTTATGCTAATGACGGCAGGGGACTCTAATATGAAATTTTAAAGGTAATAAAATTCCTAACTAACTCATCGTTGAAAATATACCGTGTCATTTTTCACATGTTGGCTGACAGCCTTAGGGACAGGAAATATATTTCAATTCTCTTTTAAATTTATTGATGGCATATTTCATTATGTAAGTTGGTGTTACGTAAACTACATATTTATCTAAACCGTTTATGTGTTTGACAAGCAATGAGTAATATTTCATATTTATCAATTGTAAGGCCCTGACATTTATGAAAAATTAGTTTGTATAGATTGATATCTCGTAAAAATGTGACTTTACTGGTTGGCTTAACGGTTTAAATCGCAAGAGAAAACGGATTGTATTTTTCGTTTGAATTGAAGTTAGTAAGCGATGATTTGTTTAAAGCAAACGAAGATATCAAAGATTTTTAATCTACAAACTATTTTCTGTCATTAAGAGTTATTTTAATTAGCTAGTTATAACAACGACTCTGAAATAATGAGATTATCTAGTTTTGTCTCTGTCGAGGGCAGACGCATAATTATGAAAGCGACCTACGACCCTTTCGAGTAGTTATCATTTTCATTATTCGTCAAAAAAGGTAAAATTTTGCAAGATAATAGTTTATACTCTGATTAATGATATAAAAAAGTGGATTATGAATAACCTTAATTTGCAGTGGTAGAATCTTAAGAAAACCGATTTAAATTAATCCATAATATGTGTTGACATTCCGGTGCTCCTGTCCCATGGTTAAGCCGCTGGATGGATTTAAATTCTTTTTATGCGAAAAATCGGTTTAGGCAATTCTCGACTTTTTCGCCTAAAAATTCTATTCAGAGGGTAGGTATGTACCTTTGCCACTTTTCTCGTTTTACCAGTTATATTTTGTCAAGTCCAACTTTGTGGTACTTTCTAATTTTGCAAGTCGGTTTTTTGCTAAGTTCTACAACATTATCACTAGGTATTTGATCAAAAAAGAGTTATTATGTGTAAAAATATAGACTATTTCGATGAAACGTGACAGAATGCAGGGGAAAGTATAGCGAGTAGGAAACTTTTTCTTTCGAAATAGATACCAAATAAAATGAGAACACATAAAGATAAAGGAGATAGAGATAACTTTTTTATTTGAAGCTTTTTTCTAGGATTAGAAATTTTCTAAAAAATACGGAACGTAGAGAACTGTACAAAGTTAGTAGATGTGCGTAAACTTGCACTCGCTTTCACATCGAAACGCGATGTTGATGGCAACTTATAGGTTACAGCACTGTATTCGTATAATGATTTAATGTACCGTTTATTCATATTTAAAGAACGATGTTAAAAAAAGGCCCATCTATGGTAAAGTGTGAAAGCCATTTTTTTTTTACTAATTTTGGTGTGCTGAAAACGAATCCATCACACATTAAAAAACAACCCTTGTTTGGGGCTGACATTGGAATTGATATTAATCTGAATACTAAGTTTCGATACCCAAGTAGAAAAAGAAGTAAAAAAACAAATTCACCCCTTCAACCCTCATCGCCATTCCCTCACCATCCCCAAGAAGATTGTAAGCTGCTATAACTACTATGTACTTATTTACATATTTTTTAAAGAACCAGAACATCTCATTGAGTGGTTGCTATCAGAATTAAATATGATTACTTCTGAGTACACTTATACGCCTTCTCACCCTCATTTTAGTCATCGAACACAAAGAGAACTTTCCATTTAAAGAAAATTAAAACTCCATATCCTGACAAATTTATTTGGTGTGACGTTTCCCGCCCTAAACTCCGTCCTTACGTTCCAATCGTTTATAGACGGACAATTTTTGATATTTTTCATGGTTTATCTCACCCTGGTATCAAAGCGACTAGAACGTTAGTTTCTAAAAACTATTTTTGACCCAAAATGACTTCAGATTGTAATCTCTGGCCAAAAACTTGTATTAGCTGTCAAACTAATGAAGTGACACGACACACCAAAGGTTCGATAGCTAACTTCGATAGTCCTATAGGACGCTTCGACCACATACATATAGATTTAATAGGACCATTACCTCCTTCTAAAGGTTGTTCTTATATTCTTACTGCGATCGAACGTTTTACTAGATGGCCCGAAGCTTATCCACTTCATGATATTACTGCAGAAACTGTAGTGCGTACGTTATTTCAAAATTATGTTTGCCGATTCGGTGTCCCTGTCACAGTGACAACAGATCAGGGAGTTCAATTTGAATCGAAATTATTCCAAGAATTTTCAAAATTTTTGGGATTTCATAGAATTCGTACGACACCATACCATCCTTCCTCTAACGGAATGATAGAAAGGTTTAATAAATCCCTTAAAACTGCTCTGAGAGCTAAAGCTTCTACACCACATTGGGTATATGAACTTCCTGTCATACTATTAGCTCTCAGGACAATCCCTAAAGACGATTTGCAATGTTCCTTCGCAAAACTCGTTTTTGGTCAAACTTTGCGGCTACCAGGTGAATTTTTTATTAAATTATATACTTGTACGGATATTCCTTGTTTTATTACTAAATTACGTACTTCGTTTGATAATTTAACGTTCATTCCACCTTTTCACCATGTTAATTACAAATCATTCGTCAATTCAGACATCTTGAATTGTAATTTTATTTTCGTTCGGAAAGAACGTTTTAAAAAATCTTTTACTCCACTGTATGATGGACCTTTTAAAGTGTTGTCCCGTACAGATAAATTGGTTGCTTTTGTTAAAGGAACTAAAACCGTCACAGTAAATGTTGATAGAATTAAACCAGCATATTTACTAACAGACAAATGCGATGTCGCTGTACCACCTATTAAAAAAGTACGTCTTGCCATCGATACTTTCGTTGATTGATTGTTCTATTAACGGAGGGGGTATGTGTAGCGACTCAATTATTCTAGCAAGAAGATGTGTACTCGCTCACTTGGTATCTATATAGCCGTAACCAAGAAAAGGACAGAAAAACAAAATAATATAATAATATATAATTACATTTTCAATGTATACGTTTATTGAATGTTGAACTTTTTTACATCAATATACATTCATAAAACCATTTTATTTTATTGTATAGCTGAAAGATAATATATACGAAGCTATATTTTGGAGAGACCCACCTCTAAAAGGAGTGGGTCTCACCTTCTCAGGGTTTTAATTACAAAAAAATCCTAATACTCAATTAGATGATTTTTACATTATTAAGGTGGCTTGGCCAATTCAGATCACTGAATATTTCTTATCCCTCTAAGGAGGAAATGCAGGGTGTCAATATCCATTTAAAAAATGTTGCTTGATTTTTATAGTAAAAAAACCGCTGCCCAAGGAATCACTACTTCCACATCCAATTCTCTATCCAAGTCACTCACAACGAAAAAACTTTGTATGTGGAAATAATTGTTTATGGAACTTTAATAATATAATATTTGAAATCCTCTACCCCAAAAACCCATAAAACGATACCCCACATCGGTAGTGGGGTGGGGGTTGTGATAGGGGGGTGGTAGTAGGGGTGGATGAAGTAAAAAAAATTTTTGAGGTTTCTGGTTCTTGTACATACACTAAATCACATTTTTTTTTCATCCCCTTTAATAAGGGGGTGGGGGTTGGTAATGGGGGTGGCTAATGCCAAAAATTTTTTTGAGACCTTAGCTTTTCTTGTATATACTAAATACCAATTTTATGGACTCTTACCTGCTTGATTTACCCATTTACCCCAAATTTACCCTAATTTACCACCCAAGCCTTCGACGGAACAAGACGAAACTTCGACGGAACAAGATGAATCTAGTTCTAGATCTCGTTAAAGTACATATGTGTACCAAATTTCAAGTCAATATCTCAAACGGTTCCAGAGTAAACGTGCGCACAAAAAAAAAGTTAGACAGACAGACCGGCAGACAGACAGAAATTTTTTTCTCGCTCAAACCTAAAATCTCGACGTTTCATGACATTTTAAGCCTATTTCAACAATAAAAATTTTTAAAAATTTTTTTGTCGTTACTATACTTCCACTGGATGTGGAAGTAATTATTTAAATAATTTTTGTTTGTTAGAATGGGAATCTTTTATTTTATGGCCCCCTCAAATTCCAAGTCTACCCACGAAAAGGGTGGGAGTAACTATTTTGGAACTTTCGATTAGTTTTGATTTCAACAGATCCTTCATTATCTCTTACATCGATTTCTATCATAATAGAATAACTTAGCTAAATACTTATAGAAAATGTATATATTAACGTATCATTTATTCGTTTTGCGAGAGGTGAGCATGAGGCATAGAAATTACTATTTCAGAAATATCTGAGGGGTTTTGCCCCCGACTAAGGTACATATTACTCTGTCCTAGTCGTGAAGACTCTTGTGGTTAGCACTCTTTGTATTTATTATTTTAAACTAATATTATAATAATTATTTTAAAATAATAAATACAAAGAGATGCATGTAAGAGACGATGAGAATATCTATTGTAATAAAGACTATTCGAAAGTCCCAAAATAGTTACTCTCACCTCTTTCTTGGGTAGATTTGGATTTTGAGGAAGCCATAAAATGAAGAAGATTCCCGTTCTAACGTACAAAAATTATTTAAACAACTAAATAATTTTTCACTATAAAAATCAGGCAACATTTTTTAAAGGACATATTGTATACCCCCTACACCCCCTCCTTAGAGGGGTAAGAAATATTTAGGAGTGATCTGAATTGGCCAAGTCACCTCAATATGATAAAAAAACATCCAACTGAGTATTCGGATTTTTTTTTTGTAATCAAAACCGATCAATATCCCCGAGAAGGTGAAGGGGCATATGAGTGTACTCAGAAATAATCATCATATTGTTATATTCTGATAGCAACCATTCGATGAGATGTTCTGTTTTTTTTTTAAATATGTAAATAACTATATAGTAGTTATAATAGTTTACAACTTTCTTATTGGTGGTGAGGGAATGGCGAGGAGGGTTTGAGGGGTGAATTTAGTTTTTTTACTTCTTTTTCTACTTAGTTATCGAAACTTAGTATTTAGACTAATAACAATTCCTGTCACCCCAAATTTAATGTGTTCCCGAGATTTCTCGCCAAAACGGGTGACGGATTCGTGTTCAGCACCCGAAAATTAGTTAAAAAAGATGGCTTCCACACTTTACCACGGATGGGCCAAAAAGTCCTTTTTTAACATTGCTTTTTGTCAATATTATTATTAATTTTTTGAATAAACTTCATCAAGTTCTTTTTACTATTATATGTTCAATCTCCAATAGTGCCACTTCTTCACTGTTGGTATATTATTTATTACAGAAAATGAATTACAAATTTAAAAATAATAATGATTTGACCAAAGAATTAATGTTATCCGCGTAGCACTTATTATATCAAACAACTTGCGAGATGGGCACTTTTTTGTTTTTTTTTTCTTTGTAAAAAATGCTTAACGAATACTTCCGTACTTCGCTAATGTCTGAAAGAACAAACCGCTTCAGTTACTCAATACCTGTGAAAATGTAAACACACACAGTTTTCAGAACATCAAATAAAATATAACGTAAAAAAAGCTATTTTATCTGCAACGTTAACGATTACGGAGATATCTTACGTTTCCAAGAAATTGGATGCCGTCCCCACGGAATACTAAAGTAGATAAGAAATGTGTGAATTTCTCAAGTAAATTAGACCTATCTTGGAATAGTTCAAACGGAATCTGCAATTTTCGGAAGTCCGAAGTCGTCTACATTATTCAAATTCACCACTATTGTGTGCATGTATAATACGTGTAGTCTGAGCGGACATCACTTCTCGCCATAAAATTACCATCGTTTCGTGAGGAATAGACGCTGAAGAGGCGGTTAGTCTGGGGACATCAAAGTTGACAGTGTCTACCAAGTCTTAGCTCATAAAATAGAACTCAGTTAATCGAGGATATTTTAATGGAGAGCTAAATACAAGAGCTATAGGATCCTTTATTGTGCAAGTTTCAGAATGTTCGTATACGATTTATTTCCGGACATCAACAATATTTCGACAAATGCTAGGGATTTCAATTATTACAGGACTTCACTTTTAGTTGTGTAATATATCTTATGCTTTGCCAATAAAAGTGACAATATTATTTTTATGGAAGTTGTTAATATAAATCGTCTTTATGTGGAAAATGGTAACAATAATAAATATAATATTTTTTAAACAAATTTGAACTCAAGTAATTAATTTATTGAACTCCCAACAATTTATTTAAATAAAGTATTCTTCTTGAGAAATTATATTTTTAGCCAGGGTGGAAATGTCCAACAGTGGTATAAATAAATATAATAAGCTACAAATTGATTATGAGCCAATATATTGTCCATGCTGACCACCTGAAACATTGAAAACATGCTTCGAAATGAAACGGGGTGTGGAACCTCATGCTTGACAGGCTATTAGCCGATTTTGACGAAAAAACATTTGCAGACGATCTGGCTATCGTGATAAGAGACCGATTTGATGCGACTATTGCAGGGCTCATGCACAGGGTTGTTGACATAGTTCAGTTATGGTGTAACAGACACGAGCTTTCTGTCAACCCTGGCAAAACAGATGCTGTTCAGTGAAAAGAAAAAAAAAAGCAATTTTTAGCTTCATTCTATCACGGGCACACGTCTGTCTTTCCTGTAGAGTGAGGCAGGTAGGTGAGGTAGGGGGTAACTCTAGACTCCAAACTGTCGTGGTAGAACAACGCGGAAGTTCAAGCGAGAAAGAATACGAATTCCTATGGACGTGCAAAGGTATCTTCGGTCTTAAGTGAGTCTACTCTCTGGACGTACATCATCATGGTGAAATCCCTCATTGCTTATGCGGTTCTCCATAATTAGGTCTCGCGTATCTGAAGTTTAAAGGCTAGCGTGCCTAGGAATAACAAGAGCAATCAGAACCACTCCAATGGCTGCAATGGAGATCATCCTTGGACTCGCAATAATGAATGGGGTGTTCCATTAAAAACTCCCGGTGCCATTTTCTCGATAAATAAAAGAGATATTTGAATTCCGGAAAATGCGTTCACTAGAATATATAAATGATATCAGTTTTTTTGTAAAAAACGGTCATTTCACAAATTGAAGTATAGATGGTGTTGCGATCCAAAGAAATTATTTGATCCTAGGAACGTTGAAATGAGGTGCAAGTGATGAAACATTACATTCTAAGCAATTTTTATGATACCAACAATTTTCGAAAACACTGGTTTTCGAGATATTTGAACTTCAATATAATTTTTTTAAATATAAAAATCGTCATAATTTTTTAAAAATATTATGGTTTAGACCATAAGTCCTTTGGGACATTTTTCATAGTGAATCAGGCTGATTTAGATGGTAATGAAACATATTTATTTCAAAACATAAAATAACTCTTTTTTTTCAAGTAAAACAAAACAACTGCTATTTGGAAATTAAAGATTTTGACATTTCTGTTTCTTGTGTATTGTCTAATTTTTGCGTTATGTTTATGTTGTATGTTCGACTAAATTTTACACTGTAAATTGAAGACATATGGAAAAAAATGTGATTTTTGTTACTTAAGAAATTACATTGAAATTCAAATATCTCGAAAACCAGTGATTTTTCGAAAATTGTTGGTATTAAAAAAGTTGCTTAGAATATAATTCTCCATCTCAAGCAAATCATTTCATCGTCCGTAGGATCGAACAATTTTTTTGCATTGCAACGCCATCTGTACCTCAATGTGTAAAAATCATTGTTACTCAAAACTGAAATCATTTATATATTCTAGCGGATATCTTCTACAGAATTCAAATATCGCTTTTGGTTATCGAGAAAATGGCACCGGGAGTTTTAAGTGGGACACCCTGTATATGAATTTTAATTTTATGCTGCCATTGTCATCGATTTCAAAAGCTCTACCTATATAAATACTGTTGTCATGGTAAATTCCATTTTATCGTCTCTGATCGTATAATTTTCTTTATATCCGCGATAAATTCTCCTTCTACATTATGCTCGGCGCGAAAGATTTTACCAACATTTCAATATTTTTGGTAATTTTACTGTGGACAAAAATCTAAGGATCGCAAGTTCAACAAGAGTCGCCTAATTATTCTCTAAATTATTGAGATTGCCTCAGAATTCACAATATTTGAGATTTTCAACACGTCGCGGTTTCCTCATTTTGATAGCCCAGACGACACAGACCATTTTATACAAGTGTGGCAAGGGCTTCATTGCAAAACGATGTATGAAAGTAGGAACACGAGCGCAGCGAGTATTCCTATCATACGAATTTTGCAATGAAGCTTGCCACACGTGTGTTACATACTATTTTTTCTACGGTTGTGAAGTTATTTCCCTTTTTTAGTCTTTCCAAAATTTTAAATTTGCTGCCTGTCAGATTTTATTTAAAGTGACATTTTCCGCAGTCATTCTGAAGTTAGAAAATTTGACTTTGTAATTGCAATTCATGTGTAATTAATGTACATTTATAGGACCTAATTGTTATTACCAGTAAGTAATATAAAATTCTTTAAGGTAAACAGACTATTTTATTCCGGTGTGTGAAGATATAGTCAAGGTGTGTAGTAAATTCTTTGCCGCACGGCGTGCGGCAAAGTGATATTTTCTGCAGTCATTTTGAAGTTAGAAAATTTGACTTCAGCACAATCGTAGAAAAAAATTTTTTTTACCAATTTTTTAAAAATTTTTAAATTAAGTCAGGCTAGAAAAAAAAACAAAAAATATAGGTGGGTAGACCACGTGTTACTTAACAAAAAATGTTTTAATAAAATCAATCGCTAAAGCCACGGTTTTCCCGGAAAAATAGTGAAGTTACTTTGTCACTCTGCTCGGCCAAGCGCACGGTTAAATGCATACTACGGAACCTCTAAAAATTCTTAGTAGTTCTAACAAATAAAATAAAGCTGTTTTCTCTTTCTGATTACACATTTTCAACATTTTTCTTAGTGAATAGGAGGATAAATAGTGAGTATGGAGGATAAATATATAATTATGAACGCATACAAAGACACCACACATAGCCGCTGAATCGCTCGCATGAATTTTTACGTGCCTTTACTGTATTGTATTTATTACAGATACACCTATCCACATTTCAGCTATGTCCACTGAATTCCTTATACATTTGTTAATGTATTGGAAAAGTTCCAGAATTTATATTCAAAACAATTAAAGATATTTTTATAGTTATAAGGATAAGATCGTGACCATCGCAATTTCTTATCATGATATGATTAATCATATTTTCGAAAAAATGCATCAAAGTAAACGAATTTGTGTTTGAACATTCGAAAAGTATACATTTTTTCCGAAATAGCGATATTTTATTTTTTCCAATGTGATAATTTCTCGGCAAGTTGCAGCCCCCAATATATATATTTATCATGAAAATCATCAAGCAATTAAATTAAAATGATTTGAGATGTACTTTTTTTTGAATCCACGTAACTACAACTTAATAAACCATAATAATCATGAAGTGTACATTTTTTAACAGTTCTCAATGAAGAAAAAATTTTTTTGAACGGCTTTTATTTTTTTCTATATTTTTTATTGCGACGATTGAGTTCGGGCGTGATAATATATGTGGGCTTGGTGGGGTTATAATTTTAATAACCAAACACTGGCACCTCAGTTTTAGTATGTATTGTGACAAATTAAACTTAACACTTTGATATTACAAATTATTAACATTAAAACAAATAAAATGTTGCACTTGTTGCTCAATGCTCTTGTCTTAGCACCATCTTGTTCTCGAATAGACGGGAGCCCTCTAGGTGGCGCTAAAAATCCACTAACGAACAAAAACAGGGGCGTAGAACCTGACAATATATATATAAATATATTTTTCCCATCCATCCTTTGCTTGTTTTGTTTAAAACAAAAAAGCACGTTACACTTGACTATTTTTTTCCGGGAAAACCGTAGCTTTAGCGATAAATTTTGTTAGCGCATTTTTTGTTCATAAATACATGAACTATCCATCTGTATTTTTTGTTTTTTCTAGCTTGACTTAATTTCAAAATTTGGAAAAAATGGTTGAAAAAAATTTTGTTTTCACTTTTTTTTTATGTTCTGCATCCGAGCGAAATATAAACTTTTCAGGATATTATTCTACACACTTTCACGAACTCATTAAAAAAAAGTTTACTCAGTTTGCAACTTTTTGTGGGTAAATACCTTAATCGACTGGGCTATATATCACTCAATTTGGATGCAATCCTATAGGGTATAATTAAATTCATGTCATTAAAAGAAACTAACCAGAAAGACAAAAAATATATACAACTATTTCATCTAAAGACACTTTGAAAAAACTGACCGAGATAAATCATTTCAGCATTTACTTTCAAAACGTTTGAGAATTCCTGCCTTCTACGGGTTAATGGACGTATAGTTGTGAATAACACATGCGAGTTTACAGTTCCCTAATTGATATAAATAAAAAGTTGAGCTAAATCATGGCGATCAAAGTGCCGCTTTTTCTGCATTAGAACAAAACAACACAGCCTGACCGGTGCGACGGTATAATATGGCACGGGGGCAAAACTAAGTCGCCTACACATAAAAAAGGGAGCTGGTATTGAAATAGGTCGGATGACATTGATCTGATATTTTATTATGTTGCTTACTTTACTGATGCAATGACCATTAAAAAGAGAGATATACGTCACAAAAAGGTTTTGAACTTGATTTAGTTAGACAGGTATTACTGTCCTATAGGTAGGTACTATCTTACTAGAAGTTCTCGAACAATTTTATTATTTTCTTTTCTCCAAAGCTATGGACTTGGGACCTCATGTTATATAAGGTTTTTTGTCTAGCCGCTCTTTCTTAATGACATGGAAATAATTACACCCTGTATATATTGTGTTATCTATATGGAGAATTTTCTCAGTTAGTCACTACTTCTGATACATATAATATAGAGGTATATACTGCAAGGGCGTAAATAATTTTCTTTTGTGGGAGGGAGGGGTAGTGTACAAAATGTTTGTTCTCATCTTAAAATTGAGGAGCGGGGAGGCAAAATCCAAACAAAAATTTTTTTTGTCCTCATCACAAAATTAATGAGCGGGGGGCGTAAAATGCAAACAAAATTTTATCCTCCCCTCAAAATTTTACTCAATAAAAAAGGTATGGAAAAAACTATTAATGTACTAGCCCTGGAGAGGGGGTATTAATCCCCTTTACCCTCCCCTTATCTACGACCTTGATATACTGTGATTTAAATTCCAAAGATATTCGCCTGACTGAAACTTGTTCATCAAGGATTATCTGTTAATCTTTAATTCTCTGTTGACGATGTTTTATCAAATTTTTAATATGCCTATCTCATTTGAATTTTTCATCAAATATTTCATGAGGAACGTGATGTTAGAGATTAATTCTTTTTATTTATTTTGTAGTAGTGTCATCATATGTTTATTGTCTGTCAAGAGAATAGAATAAATTTCTCTCTGTTGGACCAAAAGTATTTGTTTACTCTAACCAAATTTCTAGTTGTTGCATTTCCTTGAGGGAGATTTGTATTGGGGTGGTCTCTCCAATTGCAAGTATTGCAATATTGTCTCCGTAGAGCATATACATTTAATAGCTCTTTTAATATCCCCTACTACTTTGTCGATAGCAAGGAGAAATAATTTATTACTGAAAATATAAAATATCCGACCAAAATTTTTTCTAGATGATACTCACAGTTATTTGCGAAAAATTTTAGCAATATTATTAACAGTAGCAACGTGGAGTAGCTGGGGTACCACAAGGTAGTACACTCGGACCAATACTATTTATTATTTTTATAAATAATTTGGTTAATAGCGTTGAGAGTAATTTGGCGACCTTATTTGCGGATGATTTTTCTGCATCAGTCTCGTCATCTAATATCGTTGATCTAACTTCTCGTTGTAATGGAAAGCTACGTGGTCGGCAAACAATGGAGTCGTACCAAATTCATCTAAAACTAATCTTGTTTTCCACAAAAAAGATTGAATACAGTTTGCTTGTCAAAATGGATGAGAATAGTTTGCAACAACAAACCACGGTGAAGTTTCTTGGACGTGTAGATTGTAACTTATCTTGGGTTGACCAAATAAGTTCTGTGAAGAATAAACTAGCCTCATATAATTACGCGTCATTTCAACTTAGAAAATCTGTTCGTAAACAAATTTTAAAAAATCATTATTTTTCATTCGTTCATTATACAATTATTTACGGCATTATCTGCTGGGGAAACTCCGTAAAGATACAAGAAGTATTTATGCACCAAAAAGAAAATCATTAGATGTATGTATTTCGTTAGTTTCATCTAGGAATTTATTTAAGGAACTTAGGATTCTAACAGTAGGTATTTATGTTTATATTCTCGCATGTGTCATGTTTGTTTATAAAAGTTATTATTCGAAATTTCCTAAATGTAAAAATTTAATCAATATAACCCAAGCCGATGATCTGTTTATACCAAGTTGCAGATTAGAATTAACTGCCAGAAGCTCATACATAGTGCCTCTAAAATTATTTAATCGCCTTCCATCTTCTATACAGAGTGTGGAAAACATTAATCACTTTAAAAATAGAGTTATACAGAGATTTTGTTAGCAAATAGGTTTTTCTACAATTGTGCTAAAAGTCAAATTTTCTAACTTCAAAATGACTGCAGAAAATATCATTTTGCCACACGCATTGATTATATCTTCACACACTGGTTATATCTTCACATACCTTAAAGAATTTTATATTACTTACTGGTAATAACAATTAAATTCTATAAATGTACATTAATTACACACGAATTGCAATGACAAAGTCAAATTTTCTAGCTTCAGAATGACTGCGGAAAATGTCACTTTAAATAAAATCTGACAGGCAGCAAATTTAACATTTTGGAAAGACTTTAAAAAAAGGGATTCCCCTTTTTTAAAGCCGTAGGAAAAATAGTGTGTAACACACATGTGGCAAGCTTCATTGCAACACTCGTATGATAGGAACACTCGCTGCGCTCGTGTTCTTACTTTCATACATCGTTTTGCAATGAAGCCCTTGCCACACTTGTATTAAAATCTACTATTATAGCATTGAGGAATTTTTAAATTGTACCTTGTAAAACTTACAGCGTAGTTTGTAATTTAGTTGTTTTAATGTTTTTCTGTGTGTTCTTTTATACTATATTTATACATTTAAATGTAAAATTTGAGTATTTCTACACAAATGTAAATTTGTCTAAAGACGTAAATAAATAATAAATAATAAATAATAAATAATAAATAGAATTAAAGTTTATAACGTGGATTTGCGGATGAAATCACCTTAGTTATGGCAACTGAAGATAAGTTCATGTCTACAATTTTCAAACAGTGAGCACTGAGTACGGTTTAAGTGTACAAAATTGATGAAAATTATGATTGTAGACCAAACGGGATAGGTAACTGTGACGTAGTAAACAAAATGGTATACCTTGCAGCTGGGTCGAATATGTTTATGTCCATCAAATTGTTAGGTATACTTCCCTGTATAAAGCAACAATGACTAATTCAGTTTTCTGAAAGTATCTAACCCTTTCTATGTAGTAATTATTGGTAATTTCTTAATTTAATTTAAACACTCCTATAATTTAGATAAATGATTTTTGTGTTCCCCTTTCTGCCTGAATAATAATAGAGTAAATTATTTTCACACCGTCAGTTCTATTGTCTCAAAATGCTAACGTTTCACTCTACTCAAACTCTTGAATTAAATTCTGTATCAAAATCCATAGTGATATGATACAATGTGAGATCCGACACAAAATCAATAAAATTAACAATGTAAGTCTTCTCTGTGTTACATAAAAACAATTTATTATTGTGTAGAAGCCTAATAATACATTGCTTAAATTGAGTTTGATGGTTTGCTCTGGTGTTTATTTGTAATTGCTTGTAATTTACTCTTCTTACACGTCTAACAGGAATCTAAATTCCAGCTGGATTTAAAAAAAATAATCAATTAAACACACTTACACTCTTGAAAATGTATTTTTGTTTATAGTACGGCAGCCCACTACCAAGATTCTCGGTTTACTTTAGAAAAGATAATTCCAGCGTTTCTCATCAGTTCTGGGAGAAGAAAAGTTCAGGGTGACGGAACGTTTTACCCGGTTCAAATCGAGTTTTGTACATGTAAAGAAAAACCGGTCATCTCGGTCTTCGCAGTGAGGCAGTTTCTTTTTTCTTCTTGTCGAGGAACGGAAATATGATGAGGATAAATTGAGAACTGCCCCTTTGACTCATACGCCGAGTTACAAAGACCGAAATAATGACAATTAGCCACCGGTCAAAATTCTGGTCACCGCGGCTAAGCAGTTCTGTTCATTATCGAGTAGTTTCGATGTCTCTTGACCACAAGGAAGTTCGAACGGAACTTTTTGCTAGTTCAGTTACGAGTGATTACATTCGCATGTTGCTTAATTTTGATCAAGTCATCGCGGCGAGGTAGTTCTCCACTTCAGGCTATTCCAAATATCACTAAGAAGTCGAAAAAAAATATGAACTAAACTTTTTCCCAGTTCACATTTGAGAAAAGTGATTGCCGTCACGACAAAAAAAAGCAAATTAAAGCTGTTTGTAAGCACAAGCTCTCAGAGAATTTGTTTAAATGGAATTTGAATTGAATTTCAAGGTTCCGAACATACAGTAATGATAGAAGAAGGTTTATTATTATAGTTTCAAACATTTCATTCATCGTCATCTGATAAGCTTTCACTCATGTACAGGGTGGATCATTAATAATAGGCCATAGTTCAAGGGTAGATTCTTTCGACCAAAATATGAGGATATAACCAAACATACTTTAGTAGATTGTTGCTGTGGAAAAAGATACAGGGTGTCAAAGTTGTAATTTAAAAAAAAAAAATGTTTGCAACATATCAGCTACCTCTTGACCGATCTTCTCCCAATTTGGTAAGGAAACATTTTTTAAGCTAAGAAACAATAATTTATATATCATATCACGCCACCTCGTGGAGGGCGCCTCATGAGCTATACCTGATGATGAATATTTTTTCTCTTTTTTCACGAAACGTTATGGCACTTTTGACTAGAAAATCTCATGCAGGAGTTATTTTTGCGTAAAAAAGATACACTTAATAGAACTTGATAATTCCAACCGTTTTCGTGAAAACTGCCGCATAGGTCTCAAAAATTCTTTGAATATGAACTCAATTTGAAAAGGACAAATTGTATTTATTGAAAAGTGTGCTTTGGTGACCTCTTAGTTCTGTAATTTACGTACAATTTCATTAATTTGGCATTTTGACAGACGTCACCGAAGCACACGACAGCGCAGCATCCTCGGTTCCAACAGCTGCCATCTTTTATTTACGTATACACGCGTTCTATACCTTCCGCTGGAGATACTATATGGCTTCGGATACACTCCATGTCGTTGCCAGCATTGCATTAGTTTTCGGGCTAAATCCTCGAATAAATTAGGTCTAGATTGAAGAAAAACGGGCTAAAATTTTAAAAATCAAACGTAACTAGAAGTAAAAAATTTTTTGAAGAGCGGGGGGTGGGAGATACCGACGAATGACGGCGGCTTTTTTTGATGATCAAGGAAAAAAATAATGGCAAAATTTTTTTGGTGAGCGGGGGGAGGGCACTTCTGCTAAATCGGGCTAGATTTCGCAGCGTGATGCTAGCGTGCTAAAAATTGCAAAATGGGCTAGAAAATGTACGAACGGGCTGACTCTGGCAACACTGGCAACGGAAAGTCATCCAGCATCTCTATGTCCTCCGCGTGCGGCCCCGCCAGCGCGCCGAACGTATATGCGACTCCATTCGATTTCGCGCAGCTACGGCCAACGGAAAACGGCAGTTCACATTTTTTTATCATTTTATACACCCCATTCTATAAATAGAAAAAAGTTTCAGCCTCGCTGCTTTTAAAATTTTAGCCTTCAAATTGATCCAACTTTGATTGATATTGTTGGAACTTAGGCCAATAAAAAATGGCAGTTCTCGATTATTTCATGTCTTGTTCATATTTTAACGGGAATTAGTCGAGAACTGTCTCGATGCGGTATAAAAATTACGACATTTTTTTCTACAGACGGAAAGTCGTTTGCCAGCCGCCCGTATCGTTTTTCGAACTTTTGTCTGAAAAAATGTCTTAGAATTTCATAATCGTTGAGTTTTCTTGCGATAAAGCTCGCTGTTTTGATAGGGGTTTTTGGTAACGGGCTGCCGTACTATTACTCCTCTTGACGACAAGCTTACACACCACCCAATTTGCAGAGTGGCTTGCAGATTGGACCCGATAGATTGTATCGTAGGAGTCTTCTTTTAACAAACTCTAATTTCTTAGAACAGCTTATTGACAACTAATTAAGCAACTATACAAGGTGTCCCAGAACATGTGAGCAATCTCTCGAGAAAGTAAATTTTACATAAAATTAAATGTAAAAAATTTTTTCAAAAACAATCTTTTATTATTATTTAGGTGTACTAAAATGAAAAAAAATAAAAAAACAGAATTAATTGTTTTAAAAGCTTGTATTTTTTTTGTATTCGCGTGGCAAACTTAATTTTAGAGTTGTTGTTGCTAAGTCTAAAAGTTTCCTTATTGGTTTCTAGCAATTTTTCCCTAAACGTGATACTTTCGGAGTTATTCGACGAAACCCGTTTTGAGATATTTGTTTTCTCATGCCTATATCGCAATATTCAAGTCGCTATAACGTGTAAGATTATCAATTTATATAACAGTTGCATAGAACTTTTATTATCAAAATCTTATTCTCTTTCAGTTCCAATGATAATAATATTTTCAATATATATTAGCAAGTCCCCACATAATATACAGTGTGTCTCACTTTTCATCACTACACCCCAATATCTCGGCCATTTGTTGATAGATTTAGATTAAATTTAGAAAAACTCTTTTGTTTTAGATTGTGATTAAAAAGTTATTTAATTTTTTTTTTCTAAATTAAATACGCCTACTATGATCAAAAGAAATTGACAAAAATTATGAATTTATATTGGCGATTGAGATAGGTTTTTTGTTTTTACAGAATCTTGTTTCCCATGACCCAAAACCCCTGTAAACCAAATTTCGTTAAAAAATATTCATTCCTTTAAAAAAAAAAATTATATCTCAGATTCCAATAATAATCACGCTACTATTAGAGTTATTTATTGTCGGATATTTACATAACTTGGTAGTCGTGTAATAATGACGCTAATTAAACATTAGGACACATTTTTTCTTTACAGAGAATATCAAATAACTAAACTTTTATTTTCGTAAAGTCATTGTAACTTAAACAACACTGAAAATTATTACTTAAACCAAAATATAATTTTAAAAAGTAAATATTAAATATAATCTTTCTCCACAAGTCTTCCATCAATTCTGATACATTTTTTAATTCTCTTTTTATTATTTTTAACAACTGTTCTTAATTCTTCAACTGTTACTTCATTACATGCTTCTCTAATTCTGTCACATATTTCTTGCCCTATTTTTATAGACTTTATTTGTAATGGTACCCCAAAAATAAAAATCCATGGGGGTGACGTCTGATGATCTGGGTGGCGTCGCAATTAAAGGACGATTTCTTCCAATCCAACGCATAGGGAAGTTGGTATTCAGCCAATTCTTAACTATTACTACATTATGAATGGAAGCCCCATCTAGTTGGAAATAAAGGTCTTGTTGTATGGCTAAAGGTAAATCTTGAACGGCATCTCGAAATTCATGTGTTAAAAAATGTTGGAATCTCACACTATTTAAATTGTAATCAAAGAAAAATGATTCAATCAAGGTCTCATTTAAAATTCCACACGAGACATTTACTTTGTCGGAGTATTGCCGTTTACAATTTATAACCCAGTGTGGGTTTACCGTTGACCAATACCTTGAATTTTGCGATGAGACCACGCCATTTGTAGTGAAAGTAGCCTCATCACTGAAAATAATGTTTTTCAAAAAAATTGTGTAATTTAAAAACATACCCTGTGCCCAGAAGCAATATTCCAATCTCCTCTCTGCGCCTCCTTCTTCTATATTATGTAAAAACTTGGGCTTATATGTTTTTAAATTATGACGTTTAAGGCACCTACAATTTGTATTTCTGTCTACTTTCAAGTTTAGAGATAAATATCTGACATTAACACGTGGTTCAGCATTAACATTACTTGATCCATGGACGATCGGCAACGTTATATTTTTTGGCTCTAAGTTTGGATACATCTCCAGTTCTATTAAATGTTCTATTAATTGAACCAACCAAAAGACGTTTTAGGTCGAGGTGAAGAAAGGCCAACTCAGGGCCAAGAGGCCTCTTAAACAATCTACAAGTGAAGTAACAGTGGTGTAGTGAATCTGTGGGCGTTCTGGATGTCTCAAATTGAAGATAATGGCTGCATCTCGATAAGAGTACACACTGTCACCAAGAATTCTTATTATTTCAATTTCATCAGCAATACTTAATTGTTGTGCAGCCATGTTTAAGTTTAATTTGACATTCGATGCAATTGTCAAATCCATTCCAAAGCACTCCATGTTAACAAAGATATTGGTATGCCGAGTTCTAAGTATTTTAAAAAATAGCTACCAATTTTTAAATATTCATTTCATAATAGTGTTTTGGATAAAAAAAATGTGTTCTAATGCTTAATTAGCGTCATTATTACACGACTACCAAGTTATGTAAAATCCGACAATAAATAACTCGAATAGTAGGGTGATTATTATTGAAATCCTAGATTGATTTTTTTTTGTAAAGGAATGAATATTTTTTAACGAAATTTGGTATACAGGGGTTTTAGGTCATACCGAAAAAACCAAAAACTCTATCTCAATCGCGAATATAAATTCCTAATTTTTGGCAATTTCTTTTGATCATAGTAGTAGGCGTATTTAATTTCCAAAAAAAAATAAATAATTTTTTAATCACAATCTGAAACAAAAAAAGTATACCCAATTTGATTTAAATCGATCAACAAATAGCCAAGATGTTGGGGTGTAGTGGGAGAAAATAAGACACACTGTATAAACGTTTCTTTCATGCATTTGCTATTAAATTATATATAATAAAGCGAAATTTAATTTAAATAACATTGTTTCTAAATGAATACCTCTAGTTATACTATATTAATATTTGTTTTCGTATTTAAAAAGCTGGAAGTCGTAGTTAGATGCTTGCAGTTACGTAAATTCAGCCAAATACTATGAAACAAGCTTCAACCTAATGAATATGAGATGTATTCTGTTGCTTAAATTTTCCTAAAATACTAAAAAAGTATTCACAAACTCTCGTGCATCATTGTAAATTTCAATTTATATCAGAAAACTTTTCAGCCTAAATGACATAACTTTTAAACTTCATGAAATTAGAACCTTCGAATATACCTTTACCATAATTACTTACTTGAGGAAAATTCGTTGCAAACTTCAGGGATATTGTGTCACACCCTACTTGTGGGGCGGTTGAAAATAAAAAGCGGGAACTCGACTGGCACACATTATTGCTACACACAAACTCATTTTCAAGTCCTCACCGTCAGAAGTTTTTGACGCAAACCAAAAACAAGAAAGCCTTTGTAACTTTTCTTAAGTTTTGTAATAATGGCAGAATGCCTTTGTTATTTATTAAAATATGCATTGTTCAATTATCGGAATCCTATTCTCTAGCAAGCCGAATTTACATCAATGTGGAAATTGCGAATATTTTAAGAAATGGACAAGAGAAAAGTTTCAACTCGAAGCTCAAGCTCGGGCATAGAAAAGTTAAGAATTTTAATTTCGATTCGTCAACAGGTAGTTTAACATATACTAAGGAAAATCAGCCGTCTTATTGTCTGTTTTCTTTTTATTTACAATACTTTGATGAAGTTTTACGTCCCATGCATTGATTAGCCTCCCTTTGACGTACAGCACGTCAGATAGTATCACTCCATCTGGAGCGGTCTCCTGTTAGACGCTGGATATTTCTAAAGTTCTTTTCTTGCATCTTGCTGGCATCAACCCAATATTTTGGAGGACGCCTTTTTCACCGTTTACTATCTAGTTTTCTCTAAACCTATAAGTATATTGTCTTCTTCTGTTGATGTGGCCAAAAAATTGTAGGTTGAGGGAGAACTTGGTAAGTCTGATTTTGGACATTTCTTAATGATTCTGTCAAATCTTCTTCAACTGACAAGTGGCCGAGCTCGTTATTTAAATTCTTCGTCTGATCTCATATTCGCAGTTACTGGATATTTTCAACAAGGGCTGCAGGTATATCGTTTTATTTATTACCACACAGTCTCCTATCCTATTTGGTCTACAATCATCATTTTCGTCTTAGTCTTACTCAGTGTTCATTGCTTGAAAATTGTAAGCATGAGCTTATCTTCAGTTTTTCTTACTAAGTTGTTTTTATCTGCAGAAACAAGTTATAAATTTTAATTCCGTCTGTAGCTACTCCATCTTGCTATTGTTAATAATAGTGCTTACATTTTTCGCAAATAATTGTATCATCTAGACTATTTCATTCCTATAAATTTCGCCCAATCAACATCGATCATTTTAATCAAAAAATAGTTTTGCGTCGATAAATTAACTCCTATATAAAAAGTCTATTTGACAGTCACATTTTTGTCACTTTGACAGCGATAAAAAAGGTGTATCGTTTTTTATCACCGATGAAAATGCCTGTTCCTCAAAAGCAGAGTAAATCTAGTAGTCGCACGTCACTATAATTTACGAATATTCGATATGTGTGGAAACTAGAGAAGAGAATATTGAAATCAGTACACCAAAAAACAATTTATAACAACTGTGTTTTTAATAACTGCTCCTTCAAATAATTGTATAAATAAAGACAATTATTGTTGTTATTCGTTCACATATTCTGTCGTTAATTTATCTTGCCAAAAAATACTCGAGCTTTTCTTTTATGGATAAATTTCTTTTTAACTCAAAATTTTGCCAATCAGTAATTTTGCTCGAAAAACTGACATTTGACAAAATCGCTCGACCTCTGGTCTCGCGATTTTTTCACGTCAGTTATTCTTATAAAATCACTAATTGGCAAAATTATTTCGTTGTAAAGAGAAATTTATCCGAAAAAAAAACTCTTGTGATTTTACTGTTGACAAAATTTAACATTTAAAATTTTGCCAGGGTTGCTCAACAATAAAAAGCCAGAATGAAGCAACCAACCTGTTTTTTAGCGGCAAATTTTCCTTTGTTTTTTGAAAACATAGTAACCGATTCAACAAGTCGGCGTCATTACAATAATTTTTGCAAACGTCAGTTAACGTCAGTTGTAAAAAATGTGCGAGAATAACGGCCCCACATGTTCAAGATTTGCTGATTTATTTATTTATTTTTTTTAAATTTACTTCATATATCTAATAAATTTGTTTTCCCTTGCCTAAATTTTTATTCATGAAATAGCCATGACGAATACCATTCATGATATAATTTCGTCTGGCAAAATTTAATGATTATTCTACTCGAGTTTGTTGCTTTGGCTTTCGATTTTTGTCAATGTCAAGAGCGAAATTGCCAAAGCAACAAAGCTTTGGCAATTTCGCTCTTGACATTGACAGAAATAACTCGCTTGACGGCTCTTTATTTTTATCTGTCAATGTCAATCGCGAAATTGCCAAGCAACAAACTCTTAAAAAATCACTAAATTTTGCCGACAAAATTATATCACTTATGATATTATATATGAAAAAATTTTCCTCGGATATTTTATATCCTCAATAATAAAATATTTCTCCTTGTTATCGAAAAAGTAGTAGCGGATATTAAGATAGCAATTAAATGTATATGCTTTGCATTGATGGTATTGCAATACCTCTAATTGGAGAGACCATCTCAATACAAAATTTCCCTCAAGGAAATCCAGGTACTAGAAATTCGCTTAAAGGAACAAATACTTTTGCTCCAGCAAAAAGAAATTTAGGCAATTCATTTGACAGACTATAAACGTACGATAACACTACTACAATACAAATAAAAATAATTGATCTCTAACACCACGAAACAATAAAATATTTGATGAAAAGGTCTAATGAGATAGACATATTAAAGACTTGATAAAACACGCCAACATGTGGATTGCCAAGTTATATGCTAATCTTTAATTCTCTTAAAGATTAACACATAGCAATCCATATAATCATTGGTGAACAAGTTTCAGTCACTGGAATATTTTTGGAATTTAAATCACAGTGTATCTCTCTATATTATATGCTTCGGTGGTAGTAACTAAAGGAGAAAATTCTCTATATACAGTGTGTGCTTTTTTTGAGATATAGTGCTCGATGAGCTTTATTTGACTCTTGAAAAATTTGTAATTTTCATATTTTCAAGGCCTACTAGGCTCCTCTAAATAGGTCGAAATTTCGAGATCGACTATTAGGCAATTTTTTATCGCTAATAGCGTATTCGATTCGCAGTTGTCTCAAATACCTCTATACAAATGGATTGGACGGAATAGCTTCTTTTTTCTTCCTTATTTAGTGACATCAACATCTATACCAGGGTGTATTAAATAGGTAGGTGATGCGACAAGGACCCGTGGAGTGGCTTCATAAGTGCTTACTTTGAAGATAATGTAACAGATGGCAGGAGAAATAAGTTCTGTTGTTATTTATGCATAGAAAGACAATTTTACATTTTCTGTGCACGCATGCATACAGTGTTGCATACATTCCCGGCGTTTTGTTTGTGTTTAGTGAAACAAGAGTCCAGTGACATCTGACATTAAGTAGCTAAATTAAAAAAATTGAAAGAATGTATGCAACACTGCATGCAGAAAAGCAAATTCATCTGTCTATATACAGGATTTTGAAGTACCTTATAGCTCGCGTCATCTACTAAATTAAATAGAAAGCATGCACTTATGAAGCCATTATTATCATAGGAATGTACCGTATGTCGGACCACCTATTTAATACACCCTGATCTATACTAAATAAGAAAGAAAAAAGAAAAGCTAGGCCGTCTAATCCATTTGTTCGAAAAATTTTCATTAAGGCACCTACGTACAGCAACCGAATAATGTACTAAAATAATAAAACGTGCTAAAATAAAAAAAAAATTGTCGATTTTAGTAGTTTGGTATCATTCTATCAAGTTTTCTCTAAAATCCTATCAAATATTTTTTTTCAATCGGTTCAAGGATGTAGGAGAAATTGTCGAATTACGTAATCATTTTCTTAAGCATGGCACCGCCACCCTTGAGTTACACTCTGTATAGTTAATCTTTATTTTAAACATTTTTATATTTTACGATGAAATACCCAATGAATTAAATCACTACCGCTTAACATAAATTTTCAGGTCAGCTCATATACACAAACATGTAGATTTTATTAAATTTTCTAAAACAAGGTTACTTTGAAAATTATAAACGTAAACACAAGCCGCGTTAGGAAATATTAATTATTATTTTTGCGCACGAAATAGATTTCCAGCGTGGCACTTCATAAATATGTAAATCTAAGTGTACATAGCGGGGCTGTGCAATGTCATATACGCGTTAAATGAGGGTAGGTGGAGATCAAAGAAAACCACTTTGAGGCCCTTTATTAATACCAAAATTGCTCTCGTTATTAACTGAAGTGTTACTTTTGACATAGTTTTCTAAATGTTTTCATTTATCTGCACCTGAAGTTAGCGTGAGCGATTACATTTAAATTGAAATACAAAAATATGGGAATGTAAATCTTGTTTGTATACTTGTTTTAAAACATGTCTCAGTCGACCGTAAAATGATACGAAATAAAACGAAGACTTTAATTGGAAAAATTATTTTATCAAGTAGAGTGTAGAGAGGATGAGAGGAGCATTTGTGCACGAAATTATTTACATTTTTATTACTGTGCTAAAGGGGATCGAAATATTTGACCGACGCGACTCGCGAGGGTCCAATCTAGCAGATATTTAGTGAACAAAACATGAACGTGATCTGTTTATTACACTCTGCAAAGAACTAACTACTAATTGGGTTGTTGACGAATTTTCATAAATGGTGAAATATGGTAGTGGAGGACTTAATTTAGTTATATATTTAATTTGGAAGAAAAATTCTTAGCGCAACATATTTTAAAAAATTGTTAAACTTCGACTATTTGAATGTGCCGCGAAAACGGTAGTGACATCATAACGGCAGTTAGATGTGAACTTATAAGCAGAACAGATGAAGACGAAAAAGTTGACATTGCTGACAAGAAAGAAAATAACCTCATATGTCAAAAGTAAATTTGACGTTTAGCTAGCAGTGATTGATGTTTGCAGTTATTGTTAATATTTTTTTACAAAACGACTAAGGCAGTATGTCTGTAAAAGCTAACTCTGACATTCTACTTGCGGTAGATATATTTATGGTCAGCGAATTTTTAAAAAGATACGATCGTGCAAAAGCTGCAAGGTACTTACGTTACAGCTGCTATAAATAGTACAAACTATTGTAATTTCTGCAAGAACTTCCTTTATATCTTATTAATATTACATAATATGTCTAATATGTGTTTTATTATTTAATTTAGATGAATTTGTTAACTATACTATGTGTTTTATTAAATATTTCCTTTTCATTGTTTTATTTGTACATGCGTATCTAACTGAAAACAACAAAATAAGTTTATCTACTAAAGAAATTATTTATTATCCATTGATACTCACTTCTAAGAAGAGTCAGAATGAGACTTACGAAGATATGAAGAAAGGTCTATTATAACAAAAAATAATAAATAGGTAAGTACTTTATGCTAATATCTATCTAAGCAATAAACAATGATATGTATTTATAACACACATAATTCAAAGGGCATTTATAACTACAATCCAATGCATTCGTAGCCATTTCCGACTGATTGTGTTCACCGACTTTAGACGACATTCACAGTTTGTTTCATATAGTTTTTCAACGGCGAGTTTTTAAATTTCCTTTCTTAATTTATTGATCATCCTAGTATTATGGGGCGTCTAGGGAGCTTCATAAATAATCAATAGCTAACAAAAACAACTGCACTTTATTCCAACATAAACTAGATAAAATACATAAAAGCAGATTAAAGCCATTTCCCTCCTTTTAAGAAGTCAAAGCATGAATAACATTCTAATCTAGAGCCGTTAAGAATACAGTAATACACCCTGTTTTATCCACCAGTTTGGCAGGTAATTTAAATTTGTAACAGCTAGAACGCTACACAAGTCTTGTAATGCGGCCGTTTGTCCTCCAACATGAACCCATATTAAAAATCAAATTCCTACATTAAGATACAACTTACCACAAATAAAACGCTTAGAATACATTGTAATTTGTTACTTTACTTGACATTGAAATGGTCTCCACAATAAGACTTGGTCCTTCTCTGGTGGCTTTGAATCATTCATTATTACGTTCAGCGTTTATTATTGGAACACAACAGTTTTTCTGGTGAATTGGTGGTATTATTTACACAGTACGGCAGAAAACACTATCTGTACCTCCGATTAAAGAACTTATATCTAGATACATAATGGCATGAATTTTATGATCCCGAAAGACTCCCATTCTAAGGCACTTCTTCCCATAAGTTGCTGATTGGCCCATCGGCGTATTCGTGGCCGCTCGTACACGATCGGCTTCAGTTCGATTATCATAATCTCAGTTGACAGTTCGGCCATTAATGTCAATAAATGTTTTTCTTGTTCTCCGACCAAAAACTGGTGAAAAAGTAATTTTATTTTAAGTTGTGATTTGCTTAATACCTAAATAATATTCATATTTACACAGTTTAGTGACAATATATTTTGTGCAAATAAATAGTGAAGTGCTGTGCCGTTTGCAGAAAGCAGTTTAGAAAAGAAGAAAATCGATCGTTCCATAGTCGTAACACGATGAAGTTCAGTTTACAGTTATAAAGTAAATAGCAATTAAATTTTAATATCCTTTCAATACATATTTATCTTACTGTTTTATCTTACTGTAATATCGTATGCCTACATCACGTTATATAAAGAGCCGGTAATGCAGGAATTGCAATAATTCATTTTAATGAAAATATTTACCATTCTACACATTTTCTACACACACAACGCCACTGTTGCCTATGGGATGTGATGTTCATCTATCCATTTTAATGGACATATAATGTGACTATGTTAGGAGCAAACAAGGTATATAGTGAAAAGATAGCCTGTTATGTATCTAGATATAAGTTCTTTAATCGGAGATCTGTACTTATATTTATCCATAACTAGATGCTGTTAAACTATACCGAATTGTAACCTATGAACGTCAGTTGAATTTGACGTTAAATATAATGTCAGATTAAACTGTCGTGACTGTCTTTTTTCTCCGTCGCTATCAGCGAGTTTCTAAATTAGTACCCGTTTCTCGGCGTTTTATAACTAACTTTCTCTACAGACTGCCGTTATTATGTCATCTCCGTTTTAAATGCATGTATTTTTGTAATTGATATTATAATATTATAAGACTTTCTTTTCAACTTCTACATGTTTCTAATGATTTTTTATGAATAATTGTTATTGTTTAACATAGATTCTCCTCAAATTTTAACTTAGTGCAACAACCCAATTATTGTATTGTATTTTGCGCACAGTAGAACTAAAGACTACAAAAAATATTCAATGTTAACAAAGTTTCAACGAAAGAGGTGGCTAATATTATTATTTATTTTATGTGTTTATTTATTTATTAAGATACACCATCCAACAGTCGTACGACCAATTAGAGGTTGAGAACACATACAAATTTACAGAAAAGAGAAACAAAGAAAAATGAAAAATGAAAAATAAAATAATAAAAACAATACAATACAACAGTACAACAAAAATAAAAACTACAAAATGTATGCAAAAAAAAATCAGCAGCTACTGGAAGCGGCTGGAACTTCCCCACCCGTTGGATCTTTGAAGCCAAAAAGAGCACTAAAAAATATGAACAATCTTATTTAATTATATTTATTAAGTTGAAATAGGTATTTTTTTCATATTAAAACAGAGAAAAAGTCTTGTTCGGTGTGATTTGGATCTGAGAACTGAGTGTTAATTTTATAGTCTGCACAACATTAATGTAGTATTCAATATTTTAATACAAATATATGCCTCATCGGATCCTAGCCCAGAGCCAGCTAGATGACCACGATGAACACCGCCGAGGCGGGTGTGAGGCTGGACGGGGTAGGTCCGGTTTGGCTTGGAGAAAAATAGAAATGTGGGATAGTAGCTCCTGTCTTCTGTAGGGAGGTTTAAAAACTAGGTTAAAATTATAATGTGTCCACATGGACCTAAAATTAATATAAAAATAAACACAACACTATAAAAACTAAGTTCGTAGGCAAGAGCACTTAATAATTTTGATTATTGATACGGGAAACACAAATGAAACGAAAAAACCCGTTCGTTGGTAATGGCCAGTTTTGAGAAAAACCATATAACTCTCTCGATGCACATGACACATCAAAAATACTCAGCATACAGTCTGCATGCTTTAACACACTAGTCTACCGAACGTTAGGTTAAGGTACCCATTCACTTACAGTTCGCCTGCAGTCCAGAACTGCCGATTTGCATATCGTCAGTTAAAATTTGTCAATACACATACAGGCCGCCGACAGATTTGAGCCTGCAGTTTAATTGAATCGTACGATAGACTGATGTGTATGGACAAAAATCGACAGTTTGAATGTTCAGTTCCTAACTTTAAACCTGTTGGAAGATTTCGTATTAATTTTGTAGCAAAATGACAGAATCGAGTAATATTACTGCGTTTTTAAACGAATTTATCGACTTATATAGGCAAGTGCCTTGCAAGTGCAAGTGCCATCCATTCTGAGATGGTTTTTAAGGTCCTTTTTGGCACTACTTAACTTTCGTACCAATGTCATATGATAACGTATCACGTTGCAATAACCAACTTTTTACCCAAAAACATTTTTTGCCTTTGTTAATAATGTACAAGAAGTGCTGCTAGCTTTTTTCTTCTGAAAAACATTGTTCACTACCGATCACTCGATGAGAACTACTCGTGTGTGTGATGAAATCTCAGTTCGCCTGCAGTTCAAACACTGTCAGTCTGAAAACTGAGGGCCACATCGTTTGAATTAACTGAATAGTGTGTGGCTCGAAGAAGTTTAAATCCTCAGTTCAGATCATACAGTCCTAGGACTGCATGCGAACTGTATGTGAATGGGTACCTTTAGACTATAAAATATATCTTACACAAGAAGCGTGTTATTTTGCTTTTTAATTTTTTTTCATGGAAACCAAATCGAAAGAGTGCAAGTGTGATATATCGTTGAAATCGGAATTTTTACTGCTTTTCACTGGTTCGATTACAAAATGTAAGTAAACATAAAATAAACAACTTGTTGTGCCAAAACGGCACTAAACATAATCTGATCTCAACCAAGACCTTTTCAGATCTTCTGGGGCGCTAAGAAACCCTTATGCAAAGGTTCATCCAAATCCGTTTAGCCGCTATCGTGCCAACATATATACACAGATACACACCCACAGACATTTTTCAAAAACCACTTTTTTGGGTTCCTGGGACCTCAAAACGTAAAGATTTGATGTTATCTCAATTTTCGATTTTGAACTAATTTTAGTAACTTCCCACAATTTTATTGTGGTGAGGTTAAAAATATGGATAAACTCACAAAATATTCGTTACAACTACTCTATACGTCATGGCTCTGTTTTGCAATATGATTTGCATAAATTAGAGTCATACAATCTAACCCATACTCTATGGGATCAGTAGTATATACCAAATTAAGTACAAATATAAAAAATATTGTAAATGTAAAAAAAACTCTGTCAGTTTTAAAATCATTCCTTGTGGCAAATACGTTTTACTCAATAGATTTTCTAAATCATACTAATTAATGTCTGTTATATGTGACATTTGCTAATAAATAATACTAATGGCAACGAAATTACTTCCTATTAACTGATTTTTCGTACTATGCTTGTGAGGGCTTGACGATCGGGATTATTACAGGGAATGTTGATAATCGAACATCTCTTGACCAAGAGACGTCAAAACAACCTCGGGGGTTGTAACCACTCCCTCCTTGAATGACAAAATATTCGGAATATGCGAAAGGGCTAAAGAACGGTTTCCTCCAGTTTTCTAGGGCGAGTAACAATTACAATACTTTCCCTCACTCTTCTGGAACTACTACGATTTTTACCTACTTACGCTTGTGAGGGCTTTACAGATTGGGTTTATTACAGATAATATTGATAAATCGAACATCTTTTAATCAGGAGACGCCAAAACAACCCCTGGGGTTGTAACCACTCCCTCACTGAATGACAAAACATTCAGAAAATACTGCGAAAGGACTGAAAAATGGTTTCTCCCGTTATCGAGGCAAGGAACACGATGTTGCAATACTTCCTCGCCCTCGAAACCGGGGGAAACCATTCGTCAGCCCCTTCGTAGTGGGGGGGTAGTTTTTTCCAGTTAGAGATAGTTCCAGAAGGGTGGGGAAAAAGGACTGCAACCTTCGTGTTCCTTGCCCTCGCAAACGAGAGATGGCCGTTCTTCAGCAATTTCGCAGAATTTCCGGAAATGTGTTGCATTCAGGGAGGGGGTGGTTTCAACCTCCGGGAGTAGTTTTGGCGTCTCCTGATCAAAAGATACTCGATTTATCAACATTTTCTGTAATAATTCCGATCTGTCAAGCGCTCACAAGCGTAGTAAGGAAAAATCAGAACAAGAGGTGTTTTTTTTCAATTAGAGGCAGTTCCAGAAGAGTGATGGCAATTATCGTGTTACTCGTCCTCAAAAACTGGAGGAAACCGTTCTTCAGCCCTTTCGCAGTATTTTCGGAATATTTTGTCATTCAGGGAGGGGGTGGTTCCAACCCCTGGGGGGTTGCACTGAGCAGTGAGACATATGTTTTTGACGTGATATTTGAAATCAGCGGCCCAAAAAACATGGGGATGGGTGACTTTCACTTTTATTTTTTTTTGTGTGGCTGTGTTATCTACTGTGTTTATTGACGTCCTATGTCATAATTTATGACCACTTGGATTAATAAACGTATTCTACTCTATTCTATTCAATTCATTTCGAGACAAGAGGTACACACCCAGCATTCGAGTATACTAGGATTATCTTTTCTTCTGATCGAATCTCAGTTCCACGGCCGAGAATCGAACCCGGGATTCCACGGTGAGAGTCAAGTGTATGCTCAATTTTCTATCATGTAATCACTAATCATTTATACAATATTATGCCCAAAATGCCCAAAGAAATTTTTGGTACAAAATAATTAAATATGAAATATATGTCTTTGACTCTAACATAAATTGGCTTTGCGTAATACTTAAATAGTTAGCTTTTACTACTCTTTTAATATCTGACGATTTGGAAGGGACAGATTTCATGAATAAATGCGAAAAATTCAAGCGTAAAATGATAAGCAAACTTCACTAGGGTTGGTATTCTTGGTGCTGTTTACTAATCTTTACTACTTAACAAGTACAAGATCTCAAAACATTGTAAGTATTTTCTTTTAAAAAATTTAATTTGAATAACTGAACTCCGTTTCATCGGCAATCGAAATAAACTATTACAACATATTACTTATTATAGATTACTCAGCCATCAGAGTTTTACAGTTTCACCGATTTATCTACATAATGTAAATCCGGCACAATAGTATTTTTTATCGAAAAGGATCTTTGCATTAGAAAAGGGTACATGCAAAGTATAAATGTCCCTAGGTGAGAGGGAAAGCATGTGCTAAGTGTTATAAATGGTGGTGATGGAATAATCGAATTACTTTATCGTAAAGTATTTCAGGTTGTGGTTGACCTTTGACACCTGAATTGTGCTCTGGGGTGTCAGCACTCAACGCAAAGTGATTTTTTTAGTTACACGTATATGCAAAATGCCCTTGTATTGACGTGAACATCTCAATTAGATCCGAAAGGTTTGGCGACGATTAGACGTTTACATAAATCTTAAATCTTCTAGGTTGGGGTACCAAGTAAAGCTAACATATTTATTTTGTATTAGACTGTACCATAAATAGTACAGTACCTAGAAGTAAAAAAAATATGTTCAATTTAGATAATCTCATATGTAATATTAATTTACTTCCACATCCAGTGGAAGTATAGTAACGACAAAAAAATTTTAATTCAAATAGGCTTAGAATGTCGTCGAGATTTTAAGTTTGAGCGAAAACAAATTGTCTGTCGGTCTGAAACTTTTTTGTGCGCACGTTTACTCTAGAACCGTTTGAGATATTGTCTTGAAATTTGGTATATATATGTACTTTAACGATATCTAGAACTAGATTATACTTTCATCTTGTTCCGTCGAAGGGTTGGGGGGTAAATTGGGGTAAATTTGGGGTAAGTAGGTAAATCAAGCAGGTAAGAGTCCATAAAATTGGTACTTAGTATATACAAGAAAAGCTAAGGTCTCAAAAAAAATGTTGGCATTAGCCACCCCCACCCCATTATTAAAGGGGATGAAAACAAAATGTGATTTAATGTGTGTACAAGAACCAGAAACCTCAAAATATTTTTTTACTTCATCCACGCCCACTACCACCCCCTATCACCCCCCCCCCCCCCCCAATATCGATGTGGGGTATTGTTTTATGGGTTTTTGTGGTAGAGTGAGAGTGAAAGATCCAGATAATTTAGATATTTAATATTTGAAAAAGTATTACTGATTTACTTTTGAAACGTAGGATATTTACTTTTTGAGATCATTAGTTCCGAATCTGAAGTCAAAATTAAAAAACTCAAAAGGCGACTCTAATATGGCTGATGGATTTTTTTCTGAAGAAAGTGTTTTAAACGGCCAAAAAAAAATTAGCATCTAGGTGATGTTATATATTAACGAAAAACATCATTTAAAGAAAAATTATTTACTGGACAATTACAATAACAAAATGGAGACATTTTGTTTTAAACAATGTTAAAATGCACATTCTCTCGGCCGTAATTTATTTCTTTTATATGATACAGAAACGAGCAACAAATCGTTCTAAAGCTTGATTAATTTTATCGTTAATTCTGTTCCTAAGAACTTTTGATGGAAGTGTAATTGTTTTTAAGGTATTCAATATTTAAACTAAATTCTTAATCCTATAAATATTCGGATGCCACCTATAATATCTCTGAAACTATTAATCCTACATAAATATAGCGAAAAAACAAATTCATTCTCAATTTATAAACTTTATTTTGGGATGTCCGTCATTTTTTAATTAAAACTAACATTTATTGGAATATTTGCAAAAAATTAAAATTTGATGTTTTCTCGAAAATCCCTTTACAGTTTAAAATGCAATACTATATAGCATATGTTTCGCCAATCAAAATGACATCATTGGGATACAATTGAAATTACAAGCATAGCAATTATACCTAAAAATACCTTACTTTTAAAAACCGCAAAGATTATACCATAGAAAGCATAAAATGTTTACATCTATTTTATATTCACTAACAACAGCTATTAACAATAGCAAAAACAAACTTTGAGACATCAAATTTTATCATGACAAAAATATGCCAGTACTTGTCCTGTTACAAGATAGACGTCAAATTTATAAACCGGATTGTTTTATGGTAACCAAGTAATTTTAGCAGACGAACATAAAGCTTGGTATTTGTGTCGTATATCAGCAGAATTTCTTAACTTATCTTTGTCATTATCCTCGGAAACTTGTTCGGTTATAAACAAGGCTTGTCCAGTAAAGTTCTATATTATGCATTAATTTCATAAATGTCTGTATTGTATTTAATAATACATTTAAATGTATCTTGTGACTGCTGTTTATGACACGGTACATTCTTTAACCCTTATTTTTTTCCAAATATACTTACATGATTAAAAATACTTTTTGCTAATTTTCATTTAAATGTCCCGAAAGGAATAAAATACCGCATAGAAATTGGTCAATTAAATAAAGTTACACCATTTAATCTAAATATACCCCCATAATCCCTACCAATATATAAAAGTGAAACATTGTCAGTGAGATTGTTTGTCATTCAATCACTCAAACACTATGTACAGCATCTAGAGGTAAAAAAATACGTAGAATTTAGGAATAATCTCATACGTAATGATAATTTTTCTTTATGGACCATTATTGTAGTAAAATGCATTATCTTCGATTTCTATATAGTCCGGACACTTGCTCTTACCCTCAAGTGGTGGAAATCACACCTGACTTTAGATATTTAATATTTGAAAATTTTATTTTTGAAACAGGATATTTATGATTACGAATTTGAAATCAGAATTAAAACATTCAAAATGGCGGCTCAAATATGGCGGATGGAAGTTTTTCTAAAGCAAGTGTTTTAAACGGACAAAAATTTGAGCATCTAGATAATGCTATATATTAACGAAAAACAGGCTTCTTGAAAAAAAAAAAATAATTACTGGACAACTACAATAACAAAATGGCGATATTGTGACGTTTGGATGTCATATATGAACTTAAATATTTATTTTTTGTTCACATTTTTATTCATTTCTACACTACTGATTGCTGGAAAAGGGAGGCTACCACTTGAATGACGTTATCTGTAACGGTTTCTTGCTCAGGTAGCTAGTTTGGAGATTAATACAGGGTCCAGTTTAGTTAATAAGACAGCCCAATAAAAATTAACAATTTATTTTCTTTAAAACAGGTAAAATGCGGCAGTGTTACACAACATAAAAAGAGAGAGAGAGAGTAGAGAAAGCGAGAGTGTAATATGACGATATCGTGAATAGCTGCTACTGGGATGGCGTCGAAACCGATTACGGCTCCCAGCTCAACACGCTGAAAGAGACCTCTAGGTCAAGTTGCATTCGTTCGGACGACGTTGAGAACAAATAACCATCGGCACAAGGGGCTCCCAGCTCAACACGCTGAAAGAGACCTCTAGGTCAAGTTGCATTCGTTCTGGCTCTGGCGGCGGAACTGCGTCGGGCAAGTAACCATTGACTCAAGGGGCTCTCAGCTTAACACGCTGAAAGAGATCTCCAGGCCAAGTCGCATTCGTACCGGCTCTGTTACGTCATGAGGTGTACAGTACTGAAACGTGTCCAGCTCAGCACGCTGAAGACAGATGTCAGGAAGTGTACCCATTACACTGCAGTTCTGTTGATTCGTGGCCGGGCTTTTATATTCGAAAATCTTCGCTTACTGGTGACGTAGAGTTGCGTAAAGATTGGTGTCGGATGCAAATCCATGCCTCTAGACTGGAGCTTGGTAATTGTTGTGCCGTATGCACATTGGTATCGTGTGAAATCCGGAAACTTAGTAATGGAACATGATTTATGAATGCTTCATTAAATATCTTTAAAACTTAATTTCCTTAGTGAATAACCACTTTTGTAGCAAGAGCTCTCATGTTTTCTGTCCGTTAATTTTCTTCTAAGTACGCGAACTATAAGGCGTATAAGACAATAAAAATTGTATGAAACATCAACTTATTAGATTCCACTTCATAAGGCAGCATCAATTCCCAGTCGTTTCGTTTTACCACCTCGAATAATTCAAAATGAAACAGTAATATTCGTTATACGTAATCTCGTAGATATCTAGTATGAGTAAGTTTTGCTATAAACGAGCAAACTTGGTCATTCATGTCTGAATTCGGTAACGCTCGGTAGCAACTTTTAGTTGTTTCCTTATTCTTATAAGTCAAGTATCAAATCTGAAACTTGCTGCAACAGCAACAGGTGGTTATCACAGTATTTGGCGAAGGCGCGGGGATATTGAGGTTCCAATAAAATATTTGTTTTTATATCAAACTAGCTGTGTCACCTCTACCAGAGTGCAGTAATTTCATGTTACAGTTTTTGAATTTGTCTGTGCAACATGGCAGAAATTCGGGATGCTTGATGGCACATATGTTAATCGAACCGATTGTCTGTCTACCTTCGTGCAAAATTTCAAGTCAATAAATTAACTAGTACAGTACTAGTGGGTTTAACTTCGGAATAATGTCATATGAATTAGATTTCGTTCATTTTTGGCCACTTAATAGTAAATGCATCAAAGATAAGTTTCTATATTATGAGGGGGCCTGCCTTCTCATTTTGAGAAGAAAAGGTGCTATGCAACTTTTCATAAATGTTTCAACTTGAACATTTAGTCCGGGGTCCAAGCACTCCAAAATCAAGATGACCTGTTCCGACATGACGTACAAATGTTGATATAAATAATGAAGAGATCATTACCTGGGGCACTAGAAAACACTTGTCGGATTAATTTTTGCTCTTGCGCAACTTCAGAAATCGCAAAAAAGATGGCGGATTGATAATTACAAAATTATGTTTTACAATGGTTATTCTCCGTTAAAACAAAAACTATGTAACCTACCGATCTGATTTTTGGTATGTATACTCAAAAGATATACGTGATTCTAACTAAGCTATTGGTATTTTTGAAAAGAATATTTTTTTTGGAAAAAAATAATTAAAATCAAACGGTTGATATTTACGTTCTAAAAATTTCGATATGTGGACCACTATGTTAAATTTATGAAATTCTTATATACAATTGCTTACCAAATATAGTCCATATATTGAAAAAGTTTTTTTAAAAAAGATCCTGTCGATAAGGTATACAATTTTTTGTTTATGATTTTTTTATGAGGCGCGTAATTATGCAGCATTAAAATAAAAATAGTCTACACGATAATTGGTACAGTGTAACAGTAAAAAGCACTATATTGTTCAATATAATTGCAAATTTGAATTACTTTATGTTAATAATACAACAAAACGAATGAAAGTAGTAGTCGGGCGTTGCCGATTGCGGCCACTCATTTAAAAAAATAATAATCGATACAAAGTGAATTGTGTGTTCGAGCAAAATGTTAATCAAATAGGCATTCGCAATTGGCCATGTCCGAGTACAACTTCTACTCGTTTTTATATTGTTTAAGAAATAAAACATTAGTGAGAAATATTATTTTAGGTATTTAGCATATTTAATAGAAAGCAGAAAAGGGAGATATTTTGAATAAAATATTAATGTTGTATATGATGTAATTTTTGTGTATAACTATTCTAACATTTTAGTCAGAATCACTATCATTATAAAATGATGCATATTGCTTTTTCCCTTAAAACAATTTTCAGGAAAAGCAGCACACGAGCACGCAACTGAATACCACTCACACAAGAACACTTTGTGTCGCATTTTATTTTACAGTTGCACTTTTTAATTTAAGTTCAGATCAACTTTTTTTTGTCGACATTATCGGTACCAGCTCCTGATTTCCAATTCTGCATCCAAAATTTTGTGTAAGAGGTAATTTGAATGACGGTTCACAACACTGTTTAAAAAAAAAGTAATATTAGCAACATGTTGTTGAAAAGCGTCTTCCGTCGGTGGTAAGGAGCGTAAATCACTTTTATCAAATTATTTTACCTTTTAATAATTTTCAAACGTATACATATAATACATTTGTAAAGTTGACGTGTACGTACATTGAAAATATTTGCAAAAAACTGATGTAGAGATGTAAGATGAGTAATGGAATACATTAAGACAGATTTTGGAATTTTTCTCTGTTTGTCTGCTTGTCTGTTTGAACGCGCATCACGCAGAAACTACTGAACCAATGAGGTTCATCTAAGCTTGGAGTAACATTTAGTTCTTATTCCATCGAAATCTGCCTAGACTAAGTCAAGTTTTATGAAAATCGGTCTAGTAGAACAGGAGATACAGCTTGATCTCTACAATAAGCGTATTTGCACGGCATAAACTTTTAAGATTAAACTTCTGTAATATTCCAGATAATTCGAGAGTACTCTGGAATATTCCAGAAAATTTGTGAGTTTTCTGAAATATTCCAGAATGGTGATTCTACCTCAAACGTCGTTTATAAAGAAACTTTTTAGTCAATTTCAAAATTCCACGTGAACGTAACCGCGGGCATAGCTAGTAAATAATAAATATGAACCGCAAACAATAATCAATCGATTTACCAATCAAACACAAATAGTTTTTGTAATGTTAAAATGTTAAGACAAATAACTTCACACTATATACATAAGTACATACGCCTAGTAAACATAAACATACCAGCTAATTCCACTGTAAACTGTTTTCATGCGCTTTATGCATTTTAGGAGAGCTGTCGCCTTTATTACATGCGCCGCATCATGCACCCATTTTAAAAATTCACAACTCGAATACTATATGCAATATCAACTTAGTTCTTGTCTTAAAAACATTTTCAATATATTGGGTATGTTTGTTAGCATAGTTTATACACAAAAAATTTAAAATTGAAGTACCTGCTCGTATGTTGAAATTCTTACTACAATATTTTATAGTTACAGATTTCATATTTTTTTCCCAAAAAACTAAACATATTTAAACAGTGCCATCGAGCCTCATCCAAACGCTTATGTCTTTAGTGTATACTATAAAAAAATTAGATGGATAGTACTCATAGTTTCTTTTACAGGACGTGTTATGTATTAAAAAATATTTTTTTTAGGAATTATCATTTCGTCTCTTTTCTTATCATTTAAGAAGTTATGCAAGAGCTGGTAAGAATCCGACAAGTCATTTCTGGTGTCCTTTTTGCAAATCTGAAGTTGAAAAATGTACGTCATGTCGGAACAGGTTACTTGGAATTTAGAGCGATTTCGTACTGTTGGACCCCAGACTGATTGGGATTTTAGCTTGAAGAAACATATATTTCAAAACGATTTTCATCACATAGCTCCAGAAAGCTATTACATTGAGTGAAAACATACTAGAGAGAAATAAGAAAGCTACTAAATTGAGGACTAATTTGATGTTCTTCTAATTTCTGTAGAATTAATGGTTTCGGAGATGTGCAAGTATAAAGATAGCATCCTAACGTTTATAAGACGAAAAGACGAAGTATTTGGTTTAAATGTTAAATATCTCAGAAACTATGACACTTACCTCAAAAATGTTAATGACCAAAATGAAAGACTATTAATTAGGATTTCAAATGATTCCTTGACTATTTTTATAGCGTAAAAACAACTTGTGTCTCTACGTAATATTTCAATAAAATTCAGTTTTGAGGTCTCTAGTGGTTCTTAACATCCCGAAATAACATCAACTATCAGTAATATTTTTTAAAAGCACGAGTTGAATATAGAGGTGAATTTAAGGGCTGAAGGGGTTAAATCCACTGGTTCAAAATATCAGTAAGCTCTCATACGTGTATTTTGAGAGTCTTCCAAACAATTCTAGTCTTAGTAAAAAAAGTTTAAAATACTATTTGGTTTAAAAATATGCCGTTTTGAAGAAAAGTGTCATTTTTAATGGGGTTGGCACACATATTTTTGGCATGGTTTTACTTCACTTTCAAAATAACAAATATAATTGAATAAATATCGCCTTATTATGAGAATATATAAATGGTTTTCTTATATGCTCATACAGACATTCTTTACAATTTTGATATTAGGAATCAGACAATCAAAAATTAAAACATTCTGTATATTGCATACCATTTTATTTTTCAACGTGAAAGATAATAAAAAATAAAGAAAGGAAAGTGAATAACAACTCAGTTAAACCTGTTATGTGAATATATTTATTTAGGATCTCTCTCTCTCTCTCTCTCTCTCTCTCTCTCTCTCTCTCTCTCTCTCTCTCTCTCTCTCTCTCTCTGTAGTATTCCCTGTAAGGAGAATCCACCGTAAAACTCGAGCAACACTTAAGCTTTTATTACTCCGTCTACTTTTATAAAGGAAAGGAAATAAAATAGCTTTTTTTAAAGTTCAAAGTCAAAATAACGTATTTTATAACTTTCCAAAACATTTTTACCCTTCGACCTTACGTCGGTTAATGACCAAGTTGAACTATCAACTGCAATAAAATCCGCCGAAATACGACGCAGCACTTTTACAGACTGTTTTTTATTAAATAAATTGGTGCATGAAGGCAAATTTATATATAATGAACTTTAGCTCTATCACTGAATACTACTTGGTCTATAATATTAAACAACTTTAAAATAGACAATTTCACAAAACGAAATTAAAACCTATAAAAGGTTCATAAAGTTGAACGACTTAGTGGCATCAGTGTTTACATTTTAGGCTTGAGACCACGGGGTATCGGGTTCGAATACTGGCTAGGGTAGGGATGTTTAGTAGCGTCTTTAATGTGTACCGAGTCGGTAGTAGTGGTCTAGTCCGCTGTTGAATAAGACAACATGGCTAGTTGCCATTCTCTCCTGAATTCGAATCTCAGCTGAGACAGATGTCAATGTCACAGGGGATGGTTGTTGTGTTGTTGTCAGTGTTCGTGTCCTAGTTGAGTGGTGATGACTAAACTTTGTCTGGGCGGTAATATACATCTGAGCATAAAAAAATTCACCTGTTCATATAAAAACTATAATAATGATAATAATAAATTTGAAATAAGTGGAATACTTCCAGTAATTTTAAGTGTAATTGATAATGAAACATTATTGTTTGCTTTAAATGAGAAAATTTAGTATTATACAAATTTTATTACTTTTCTGGAGTTTAATAGGATACAATATTTTTTAATAACTTTGAATACAGTTATATTATAGAAATGATTTCGCCAAAAATAACAACTAAAATACAGAGGATTGAAAGCATATTATATCTAAAATCAATAGTGGTGTCAAATTGTATAATGGCGTGCATATGTATTATACAAATTCATTTTCAGTCAGAATTTATTTGAAAAATCTCGAAACAGATCAATTTTTGTTCCTAACTGCATATTTTGAAACCATGCGTAATTACTAACAAAAATTGACGTGTCTCAGAATTTTCCAGTAAAGTAATTATTATAGGTAGTTGAAAATGAATTTATGCAATGCTTTATAGTAACGAAATTTTAAAATGATTGACAATGCTGTAGAGCCAGAGCGGCTGAAGAAAAAGGGGGTTAAATGTCACCTACATTTGAAATTTTACTTCCACGTGACTTCGACATGTTTAGAAAAAAATCGTACATTCCATTTAAAACATATTCGATATCGTCATGAAGTCTTAAGAAGTTCAATAATTAATTGGATCGTCAGTGGAAAATCATTGAAGTATTGTTAATCAAATCTTTGATTGCTGATATTTTTTTGTTTGCCCATCCATAAGTAGTCGGCAGGTGCTGAAGAATGTAGATGTATTGTGAAAAGTGATACATGGTGATCTTGGTCCTCTTCAATATTTTTCATTTCATTATCTAGACGATTAATTTTATTGATAATGGAAAGTTTTGTTGAAATCTCTTATTATAATAACAACTAGTATTTTTTTTTTAATTTGGGGCCTCCTCATAGTGCGCAGTTTAATTTTAACTTTACCAGTGATTAAATTCTGCTAATACTTAAGAAAAACATGTACTCGTCAACGAATTACTTGAAACAATGTAACACCTTCATCATTATGCATTATTCGTTAGGACAGTCTGTTTTTTTTTTCATTGCATACGAGCTATACAACCAAAAATATTTTAGAAAAACTGCACAAAATCGTGGCGAAGAAGAATAGGCATTTCGTGATCAAGTCTAAAAATAATTAGGAAATTATAAAAAAATATTGTTTTTCTTCAAACGTCAGAAAAACATGACATTTCTTAACTCATTTCATGACATTTGACGTTAATAACGGAGGTAAAAGTACTTTTTCGTCATACCTCCCTCGTAAGTATACCCTAATTCTATTGTTTTGTCGATAGCCTTATGTACCAAATACTTGTTGCCATTGGCAACGGGTCGTTATTTTTCATAACGTCCCTAGGGAAATCAAGTAAATTTGGGAAAATTTTCTCTTTTATGTAACAAGTATTAAATTCAATGTTTTAACTTTTCTGGAAATAAATCCAGACAAGCCTTACTTGCTATATCTTTTATATCCGACATTATTTTCAAAAATGTTCGGAGCTATTATAATAATATGATTTAATTTATCTTGATAGTAGTTGTCATTTGAATAGAAGCCGCGTCCTAAATTTATTTTATTGACGGTTACCATGGATATCCCAAGCATCGCTACCTTTACCATTTGCTTAGCAAATATGAAATCTTACTCAAATAATTATAGTTTTCAACTAGTTTTTTTCTAGTTTAATGATTCATGGGTATGACGAAAAATATAATATGCACCGCGGGTCGTACGGAGCGATTTTTTGGTCTCTTCCTTTTTACAAAATTTTAAAGATCTTCATTGACAAATGTACATGCGATATTAACATCAGAGGGTTTGAAAGAATAATATAGCTTGATGTCATATGCATATAAATGCATTTTGCGATAGCTTAAATGATTAATAAAGTTGCTTGTGTACACAGTAAATAGAAATAGACCAAAACTAGATCTTGGGCAGCGCCAAGTCTTGGAGTTACATAATTTGAAATATTATTATTCAATTTTACACGTTGCTCCCAATTATTTAAGTATTCATTAAATAATTGTATTGCTTCCTCAGAGAGCCCCATGTAATGTAAAATGTTATTAAGTATTTCATAATTTATAGTGTCAAAGGCTCTACTAAAATCAAGCAAAATTAAAGTAGTACACAAACCTGTATTAGTAGCTGCTATAACACTATCTAGTATATGTGAGAGAGCTATAGTGCAACTTCTGGGCCATTTTTTTGAGGTTAGAAAAAAAAAATGTGATTTGCTAGAACAGTTATTCGTAGCCTACGGCTCAAAATACATGAAAATATCATGATTTCATGTTTTGAACAGAACTTTTTTATTTGTGGAGCATTGTAACGAATCTTTAAAAAAATGGTGGTTAATTGACTTATTCCCACTTTCAATCAGTTGAAAATTAAACATATGTACAAGGCAATGTAAATATGTCTCTGTAAAAGTAAGTCATAAATTTGATTTAGTGGCTTAATTAATTACTTGAACATACTTGTTTTTTAAATGAAGGTAATTAGGGATAGGTCAGTAGGCACACACGTTAAACTACAACCGAATTTTAATGACCACAAAGAACATCAAATTTAATGCACGTTTTCGTGTTAGCATATTAATTAGGGCATGTTGCAGGAGTATAAAGTTACGAGCGTTGCTTATAAGAAAAGTTAAAAGAGAATAAGTGTGCTAGCAAGAATTTAAAGTTTATGTCAAGTTTCAGAAAAAGTTTCATGAGAACTGTAAATTTTATATTATGTAGGTAACAGTTATTATATAGAACAGTTTTATGTAATGTATGTTTTCTGACTTTTATTGTGTATACGTAAAATTAACGTTACTAATATTATGAAACTATACAAGTCAAGGTCAGAAAAAGCTGTGTTCTGTTTGCAGTCATCATGAACATCTATAGAGAATATGTGATGTGACATACGATGGAGGACTGACAGGATAGAGTAGTAGCACTATTGCTCAATTGACCGCACCCAAAGCTTTTGGTTTCCAGGTGTATGAATTTAAAAAATATATTTTTACTTTTTAGTACAGTTCTTTCAAATAGAAGCTTTTTCTTAAAAATATTTTTTTTATACAATTTTATTTTTTACTTTTTAGTCTACTTATTTCACAGACACAGACAGACAAAACCTTTTCATTTGATACAAATGGCAAGGGAGTCGTGAAGAAAAAGATAATTTGCCATCCTAGGGCGTCCGCCATATTGGATTTATAATGGCGTTACATAGTTTATCGTATTTTACTCGTCAAACCCTTTAATTTGATACCCATATCAAGGAGGTTGTGAAGAAAAAGGCGACCTGCCATCTTGGGACGTCCGCCATATTGAATTTTGAATGACGTCACATAGTTTATCGTATTTTACTCGTCAAACTCTTTCATTTTATACCCATATCAAAGGATCAAAGAGGTTGTGAAGAAAAAGGCGATCCGCCAGCTTGGGACGTCCGCCATATTGAATTTAGAATGACGTCACATTATTTATCGTATTTTACTCGTCAGATCCTTTCATTTGATACTCATATCAAGGGGGTTGTGAAGGAAAAGGCGATCCGCCAGCTTGGGACGTCCGCCATATTGAATTTAGAATGACGTCACATTGTTTATTGTATTGATACCCACATCAGGGGGAGTTGTGAAGAAAAGGCGATCCGTCAGCTTGGGACGTCCGCCATATTGAATTTAGAATGACGTCACATTATTTATCGTATTTTATTCGTCAAATCCTTTCATTTGATACTCATATCAAGTGAAGAAAAAGGCGATCCGCCAGCTTGGGACGTCCGCCATATTGAATTTAGAATGACTTCACATTGTTTATTGTATTTTACTCGTCAAATCCTTTCATTTGATACCCATATCAAGGGGGTTGTGACTAAAAAGCCGATCCGACATCTTGGGACGACCGCCATATTGGATATAGACCGATAATGACTATACTATGTTGCATTGTCACCGGACTAATACACGTATGCCAAATTTCAAAGTTAGAAATAGCCGAAATTTTGATTGCAAAATTTGACCTAAGCAAATAAACAAACAAACTTACAAACATTGCAAGTTAAATAAAAGCTTACAAACAAACTAACATACAAACATTGCAAGTTAGATAAAAGCTTTTAATAAGTTTTAAAATTTATTTTTGTTCAAAAAGACTTAGAATATCATGAAACGATTTTAAGTTTGAGCAAAAAAAAATCTGTCTTTCATTTTTATTCTGCGTGTTACTCTGGAATGGTTTATGATATTGACTTGTAATTTAGTACACCTATGTATTACAAAAATAACTGTAGTTAGATTATATTATTATCTTATCCCGTGTAAAAATAAGCAAGCAAGAGTCCATAAAATTGGGATTTAGTGTATATACGAGAAACCAAGGTCTCAAAATTTTTTTGGCATCAGCCACCCATTATTACCCCCATTATCACTCCCATTACCATCCCCACCCCATTATTAAAGTGGTAAAAATAAAATTGTGATTTAGTGTGTATACACTCAAAGAAAATGATAGGTAAATTCAACCAAAAAGAGCATATGAAATCGCGCCTATCTAGTTTCATAGTTAAATCAATCAGAAAAGAATAGTCTTACAACTTTATTTGTTTTCGTAAACAAATAGTAGTTTAATAATCATATCTTCTTGTAACAAATTAAATAGTACAATGACATTTTTTTATGTTCACTAACCATTTTCAATTTGGTCTACAATTAAATAGTACGACTTTGTTTTTTGTTCACCAACTAATTTTTAGATTGATCTACAGTAATCTACACTTTATTGTATGATGAAGTTTTTTTTGGTTAACCAAAATCTCAGTATTGAGACATCGGACCACCCAAACCGAAGATTAGAGATCGTTTATACACTCAAAGAAAATGATAGGTAATTTCAACCAAAAAGAGCATATGAAATCGCGCCTATCTAATTTCATAGTTAAGTCAATCAGAAAAGAATAGTCATACAACTTTATTTGTTTTCGTAAACAAATAGTAGTTTAATAATCATATCTTCTTGTAACAAATTAAATACTACAATGACATTTTTTTATGTTCACTGACCATTTTCAATTTGGTCTACAATTAAATAGTACAACGACTTTGTTTTTTGTTCACCAACTAATTTTTAGGTTGATCTACACTTTATTGTATGATGAAGTTTTTTTTGGTTAGCCAAAATCTCAGTATTGAGACATCAGACCACCCAAACCAAAGATTAGAGATCGTTTATAAGATCCATCCAAATATATCGATGATCCCTGAGAGAATTTGAACATTGCAATCATGTTATTAATTTTCTATAAATTCATAAGAGTATAAGATAATGCATGATTGATTATTGTCAGTGATTTGTATGTGGCGTAATCTGGGAATAATCTGGGAATAATTTCTGTAATAGACTACGTAGTAAGCAAGTAAATTTTATGGTAATTCTTTTAGAACTTCTAAAAGACGACAATAATATTGGTTTGTCTACCAAGTACAATAATACAGTGAACTAATGCTGGGTGAGAATTACAATTCGATAATAGTTAAAAATAAAATATATTATTATCTAGTTTAATTTGACAGAATTCAACAAAATAATAGTCAGATGAAAAAAATAATTGTCTTATTCATCTATTTTTTAAGTTAATGTTTGTTTTGTTGTACGACAACTTTTTATTAAATAAAATAACAATCACCTCTTGTTTAAAAATACCATCAATATAATTTAGTTTAACAAAATTAACGATATTGTTAGTTAACCATTTTTTTTGTTGAATTTACCCATACTATTTCTATGAGTGTACAACAACAAAAGATTATACTTTTTTTGGCATTGTCAGCTCTACTACGACCCCCTTTAATAATGGTGTGGTGGTGATAGTGGAAGGCAGATGGGAAGAGACCTGGATAGGAAATCTGGAAAGTAGTGATTGTTTGGTAGCGTTTTTTAAATTCAGTTGATGTAGGATTCTTCAATCGTGCGAAAAATGTTGTTACGTGTTCCTTTTGTAAACACCCTGTATCGTGGATCCGGAAATTATAACACCAGGGTAACACTAAACACTAATATTACACTGAGTACTATACTTCAATTATTCAGTCATTTGATCACTTTCCTCTGAATTACTCTGCTCACTCCCTAACCATCTGAACTGTAGATCAACTCAACTTTGTTCATTTTGAGCTTCTCCATGTCTTCATATACCCAAAGACGAGGGATCTAGAATATTCTGTCATGATGTTATCATTGTCTAGATATTTCCAGAAGTCCAGATTATGAATAACAGCGCACGCGCCATCTCTGGGATGATTGCCGAACCAACCAAACTGAATTGCTCTTTGTTTACTGTCTACCTTTTAAACTTACAGGGAACGCTCATAGATATCTCTGGGGGTATAAACATCTAACAATATTATAAAATATAGTTGGTAAGTGCAATATAATAGAATTGAGAAAATTGATTCTGCTACAATTCACTCATCAACTTTAATATACTACTTCGTGTCATTAGTAAGGTAATAAATATTATTTGAAAACATAAAGGCTACATGTTAATTTATAACAATCATTGCCTCTACAATTTCTAAATGCTAGGATTTATTAAGTTGTAAACACCCAGCTGCTAGTCGCGATATTCATTACCTATGATTTATAATTTGTCATTACGTTACCTTTTAAGTGTGTACGTGTCTGCTATAACTTTGATTCCACTGCATTCGAGAAATTACTGCGATTAAACTTTTGAAACAAAACCAATTCCGGCTGTGTACTTTTGAGTGTAATGTTGATAATTGGCTTTAAGCGGAGCATTGTGTTTTACCAGTAAAGCACTATTGGGAACAACGTGTACACCAAAAGTAAGTTAATAAATTTCCGTTGAATCCAACTCAAACCGATAGAATTGACATTTGGGTTAGTTTATGTAATAGTTGAACAAAACGCCGATTGCCAAATGCAGCAAGTTAATCTTGTTAATTGGTATTCCGACAAGGCATTCGTCTCTACCAATTAAATCAATCAAAGGAGCCGATATTTCATTCGCAATGTCTCAAATATCCATCTTAGGTTGTTCGATTGAGATGGGTATCAAGGTAGATTCCGGTTTGCATTTCAGACAGGGGAGATTTATAATGACCATTAGTACCGATTCTTATAATTGAAAAAATAATTTATCGAACCGATCGATGTTAACTGTTCAAGTACAACCGAGTTGGTTAAATTGTTTTAGTTCAGTAATATAACGATTTATATCGGACAACATTCAGAAAGTTTTGAAAATTGGTGGAAATGTTAGGGATAGCATAGGAATTAGTAAACCGAAAAGTTCTCACGCCCAAATAGTGTGCTTCGTCTCCTAGGAAATCGTTTCCACCCCAATTTTGAGGTTTTCTGGATTATCTCGGGAACAGTGCACTTTTTGATAAAAATACCTATATACAAAATTATTCCTTATACAATTCTCTATATCTACACTTTTTCCCTAAAATTAGTACCGTGAGAAATAAGACGCACAGCTTAAGGTTAACACAATAAATTGTAATCTTTACTATAATCTACTTTAAAGTTCAATGCTTAACGCAAAAGCAGTAGCTATTAAACTCCGCTCAAATTATAATAAATGCAGTGCTTCCACCCTTGAACAGCGAGAATATTGTAAATTTTACTTCTTGCCACGCCACCACAGAGGTAAAGTAATTGGCGCGATTTTTTTACGTGGTGCCCTCTTTATACCTAATCCACTAATTATCAGAAGGTTACCTGCGTTAATTAATCTTCGTCGTCTTCCATAGATCCGATATTCATGCATGCTTGCCCGTGGCAATGGTAACACATTGTGGAGCAACGTAAGCCTGCTCTTCCGCAACTGCATCTGTTTTCGCATCTTAATTTGCATGAACAAGAAATTAATTTCAAAACAGATTCGGGAGCTGGTTCTTTAGTTGTTATAGTTGGGGTTAATATACCGCCGACTTTTTTCCATCCCCAATCAGTAGCTTCTAGCGTAACGTTTTTCCTTGTTTGAGTTTGGTGAAAAACGTAATATGAGTGTTGCCGAGCAGCAGCAGAAGTTGGTAGTGTAACATTACAGTATTGTTCGCTTTACCAACAAGTTTGTTAAAAGGCATAAATCTGTACACATCTAGACTTTTTCTGCAGAAGTAGAGTTGTATAAAGCTAGAACAGATCGCCCTCCTACGTCTACAATTTCTTCATTCTTTTCATTATTAAAAGTTTGCACGATGTCTTGTAAGTCATCTCTTTTATTAAGCACATTGATTGCATTAACCTTTCCTTTGGAAAAATCGCTGAGGTTGTGTCGCAACTGTTAATAGCGTGTGTAAATAATATTGTTTCTTTACAGTTTTTTAAAAAAGTTGAGGCTTGTAAATCTCTTGAACTGTAAATCCTTTTGCTGGTATTACCTTGTTTCTCTTTTAAAAATATAATGTCTTTGTCGGAGAGAGAAAGAGCAATAAAAAGGACTAGCAGGTCAATATCTTGCCCTAAGACAACAGCTGTGTCGCACTTATAACATTTTCGATAGCAGTTTGTACTATTAGTAAATCGATGTCATCCGCAGCAACGCATACCTCGATTCCTTCATTACTAATTTTTTTCACTAGTTCTGCAATCAAACGTTCTTTGTTAAACAAATTACTAAGGAAGTTCTGCTGAGTTTCAGAAACAACAGTGTTTTCATCTAATTTAATTTCAGGACAGGTTTTTTGCAGTACCCGCTTTTGTTGTTTTAGGCTCTTCGTGCTGTTTGCATTATCCAAAGAATCATCGAACACGACAGTTACTCTATTACCATAATATTTTCTTATGTAACTAACTTAAGCGTTGTAAACGTTATTAAATTCTCCTTTTTTTTGGTCATATTACGTGGCGAAGCAAGTATCCTCCATCAACTACATATCTACTCACTAATTTTGAAAATATGGTCACGTTCTGGAACAGTATTAATAATCTGGTATAAAGTTGCCTTTTTAGTTTTTCTCATTAGGCCTTTGTCATCGAAAAGGGAAAGAGGTACCGAAACCAGTTCAAAACTAAAGCACGTTTTTAACCCTAGACTCGAATGAATTGTGCAAATAATTCTTTAAAAATTGCGATATTTTAGGGGTGAGAGAGTGAAAGCGCTACATTTATTATAATTTTAAGTGGAGTTTAGTAGCTACTGCTTTTGCGTTAAGCATTGAACTTTAAAGTAGATTATAGTCAAGATTACAATTTATTGTGTTAACTGTTGTAACAGACATTGTGAAACACACGGTACTATTAATTTTAAGAAAAAAGTGTAGATACGTTTTTGATAGAGAATTTTCTAAGGAATAATTTTGTATATAGGTACTTTTAACAAAAAGTGTACCGTTCCCGAGATAATCTAGAAAACCTCAAAAAGGGGGTGGAAACGACCTCCTAGGGGACGAAGCACACTATTTAGAGGTGGGAACTTTTCCGTTTACTAATTATTATGCTATTCTTAACATTTCCACCAATTTTCAAAACTTTCTGAATTTTGTACGATATATTACAATATTAACTGTTATTTTACTGGACTATTTTCCTTTTGTTCTCGAGGGAAGACTCATACATAAATTTAAACCAGCGCCGGTGTGTCCAGATTTTGATGTTCTTCCACCCTTATAAATAATTCAGCTTTTTATATCAAATTCTTAAAAGATTTCATATGTCTACAGCCCTACCTGGGTTATGAAAATGCGACCCGATGACATAATGTTGAGCATAAGGGATTATTGGGGCCAAACAAGGTTAGGAAATATTACACAATATTTGAAACTCTGATGAAAGCGAGTCATTATGTCATTTAATACCGCAGTGTCCTGTTATTTTACAAAATACAAAACCACCGAAAAAAAAAAAAAAAAAAAAAATAGTAAACAGAAAGTGCCAAAGAGAGAGGGAACTTTTATATAAATACTTTTATAGATTTTTTTAAAGAAATAAAAAATTCGGAAATCTTTGCACTTTTTTTTCTTAATTTTTACTTTAATTTGATGTTGTTGAGTTTAATTATTAGTATTATTACAATATAAATGTATTTATACGTAAATAATAGATAAATGAAGAAATACTTCGTTGCAGAGTTGAACAGGGCATGTTTTAAATATTTCATAACCACATTTAACGAGTCTATCCTCGTTTGAAGCTTTATCACGGACTGGCTACTTCTGTAGAGCTTTACACTTTGGTGAATGTATTTTCCTTTATTTCTTAGGACTTCTTTGCACGTTTACCTGGATTAGCGCCGTGAAAACATATTTAACATTTTTTTAAATTTTATTATACTTTTTATGTCAGTTTTGACAAATATGCTAGCAATAATTAAGTAAATATCTTTTATATAAAAATAAATTTCAGTGACAACCTATCGAGTATATAAAAAATAGGCCTTCTGCTTCTTATTCACAACGTCTTGCCAGACGTTTTCTGAAAATTATTCTAGTTGTCCTCCGCTTGCTGTATAGCACGTCTGGCGGTATCGCGCCTACTGAGCACAAGAAAAGTTTCAGAAATTGCAACGCATTGCCTGTTTAGGGACTACAGGAGCAATGCGCTCCTGTCCCACAGCAGCTTACTTTCTCTGCATTTGCATGTAAGGAAGGAGGCAGCACTTAGTGCTTTAAGGCTGCATCAGGCACTTAAATTCAGACCAGGTGATATGGTTGGTCACTTAAGGATTTTGAAGGTAATCCACTGACCCAATGCCAATCAAGCATAACTTTGACTGCCCGTTTAATGTGCTGATTGAAAGCCGCCAGGCGAGCAAGGTCGAATTACTGAGGTTGGAGTAAGAGTCACACTCCTGGTACACAGATGGATCTAAGATGGACGAAGGGGTTGTTGTGGGCGTAGCAGAGCCTAAATGCAGGCTATCTAAAGCCCTTGGTAATACCCCAACCATCTTTCAGGCTATAGATCAATGTACCAAAGAATTCCTAAATAGAGGTACTCGAAGTTCAAAGATACTTTCAGATAGCCAGGCAGCATTAAAGGCTCTCAGGTCCTTTACCTTCGAGTCAAAAATTGCCTGGGAATGCAGACAATCCCTGAAGCAACTGGCAAAAAACAACAAGGTTACCTTGATGTGGGTGCCAGGGCATGAGGGAATAGAAGGCAATGATTGGCTTCTCAAGAAAAGGGGCTGAAGCCCCATTTTTTCGACTCGAATCGTTCTGTGGCTTATCTAAGGGACACATAACGGAAAAGGTCCTAAAATGGGAAAAGGAACAAAAGGAGTCCTACTGTAGGAATACTCCAGGCCAAAGACAAGCGAAAAAGTTTATAACTTATTCAACAAAGAACGCCACAAGGCTTCTCGAACTTGAAAAGTCCAACCTAAGGCTGATCACAGGCCTTCTAACTGGCCATTGCCTCTTGAGATATCATCTCAAGAACATGGGTATGGCAGAAGATGACAAATGCAGATACTGTGAAGCTGCAACTGAGACTGCGGAACATATACTTTGTGAATGCAAGATACTAATCCGCATTAGGCTAAAGTACCTAGAACAGGCGGAATTAACGTCTGAAGACATAGGGAAATTATCTCCCAGGAAAATCACTTCGCAAAAAGCCTTGGAATTCTGAGCAACAACTAGTTGTAGGGTAACTCACAAAAAACCTTTTAGGTCGAAGTGAAGAAAGGCCAACTCAGGGCCAACAATAAACAATCTAAACAATCTACAATCGCGCCATCTATCGCGGTTGCTTGTTAGGCGCACAGCCTCATTAAATCTCTTTCCCATCAGCTCTTTGGTGATATCAGCCAAACGTTTTGGAAGGCGTCCTCTTCGCCTCGTGCCATTTGGTTTTTCCTGAACTATTAAGGGGAAAAATAGGTTAGGTTATATTAGGTTGGGTTACTGTGAGCTACTATACCAACACCACTGCGACCATCTATTGTGGCTCACTCCTAATTCTTTTTCACCCAATAAGTTCAGCTTTTTAATAAAGCCGACTACCTTACTGGGTGAGAGATTGTCCAAGTCCTCTGGCAGCAGTTGCCCTTTACCAAAAAATGAGAACCTGGCTCTTTCTGCAGCAGGACAGGTATATAGAACGTGCGCTGCCATTTCATCCTCTCCAAACACAGTCGGCATTTAGCGTTGTCCGCTATTCCAAGTCTGTGTAGGTGGTGATTTACTCTGCAGTGCTCGGTATATAGACCTACTAGAGTTCTTTAGTGTCACCTATTTAACTCTAATTGTTTTTTGGTTCTTGATTTCAAAGGATCTGTAATAAACTCCTTTGAATGCACTAATCCTGGTAGTTCTTGCCAGTACTGAAGGATTTTCCTCTCTGCCCAGGCCAAGATGGTTATTTTCGCAGTGTTTGCTGATATGCCAAACGTTAGTCCTATAAATTTCGATACCGCACCTTTCCTGGCTAAGGAATCGTTATTTCATTGCCCTACATACCAGAGTGGCCCGGCATCGAGACCATAGTCAACGTGTTGTTTCTGCGCCATCGTTTTATATCCTTTTGGTAGTTCCAGACCAATTTAGAATTGCAACGATGTGAGCTTTAAGAGTTGCTTGGCTGTCTGAACATTTTTTATTGATCTCCGTCTAAGATGCATCTGTTCAAGCCTCTTTATACACAGTTCAATGGCATTAATTTCTGCCTGAAAGACAGTCGCATTGTTACCCAGGCTTGAAGTTATTCTTACCTTTGGGTTTCGACTGTATACCCCGGCTCCAGCTCCTTCGGGGGTTTTGGAGCCGTCTGTAAACCAACAAATGTGCGCTCGTTGTAGGTCGGTCTTATTCCGATCCCATTCGTCTCTTCCAGGAAACAGGACGTTAAAAGGCAGTTCATAGTTGGTCACGGTAGGCATCACATCTGAAAGGATTCCCAGGATGTCGTGACTGACTATCTAAGTCATCTGACTATTGCGTTCCACGATGTTATCCTGCGGCATATTAATGACCGCTGCATGTTACCCACCTGGCCTCTCTCTCCATATAGGTATGGAGAGGGGGTAGATCCAGGAGGATTTCCAGAGTGGCTGACGGTGTGGTGCTTATTGCACCAGTTATTGTAAATCAGAATTTGGCATTGGTTGTTTGTTGTAGCCCTTTTAACCACCAAATTATAGAGGCATACGCTACCATTGGTCTTATGACCGTAACGTGTATCCAATATAAAATAGGTACCGACGAATAACTATGCCGCCATCTTGGAAAATATTCGTACTTGTAAGTGACATTACTTTGATAATGCTTAGGTTGAACACGGTTAAAGATTGATTCTAACAATCTTTTTTATTGTTTTTAATATATTTAAATCCAACATTTTTAAGATCCATAAAAATAATGTAACATATACTGTATAAAATTTACAATTTGTTTTCCGCTAGAAAATACATGGTTTATTTTTAAAGTAACAGGTGGAGGCACAAGTGGACTAGCATACATATTTAATAATCTTAGCAGAACTAGTGTCGTGGCCTAGAAGTTGTTTATTTTCTTTAAGTTCTAAAGTCACGTTTTTAATTTCACCGAAAGATATCAGGTTAACGAAAATATATAGTTCTTCAGAATAACACGTTCTGCATATCTTAGGCATGTAACAGCTAAGGAGAATATTGATCATTACAAGGGCTGAAATAAATATTACTATACTAGTAATTCAATTTTGTTAGTAGTTGGTTTTGTAACTTGTAATAAAATCATGATTAATATCAAGTGTATAAATACAAATCTAAAGCGAGACGAAATCTATGTCGGTGCCTATGTTGTAGGATTACTAGATGTAGACATTTTGCCGGTTTATTGATATATAATAGATCAAAATTCTATAAGATACTTTTCGTAAATTTGTAAATGTTTTCAGTAAAATTACTACAATTTAAATTTTAATTATTTCTTTATTAGCGAAATTTTAGTCAGTATATTAAGTACTGCTTTTGTTATTGTAGAATCTCATCAGGTTGTGACACTCTTTGAATATTTTTTATTTTAGTTCCAGGATCTAGATAGAGTGTACGTTTAAACAGTATTAGAACGTTTTTGTTGAACTTTGCTTTTAGACTTAAAAATGTGTTCGTTCAATTTTTTAGGTTTGTCTATGAAATGAAAATTTAAATATTGCGCTATATTAAATTAGTAATTTACGTCACAAGACCGGAAAGTGGTGTTTTGCAGGCCCAAGCAGATTCCAGGGCGAACCACAGGTGAGTCCTGGGGAGATCTGTAAAACACTGTTTTTCGATCGTGTAACGTACAATTTTTTTTTTCTGCCGACACTTCAAAATCTGAATCCTTATTTTCCATAACTGGTGAATTAACTTTTGACAACTCGTAAAAGTCAAGGGTATTTATCCATTTGACACTTATCTCAACAATTAACACAAATTCGTTTCCATAGAAATGAGAATAGCAGGGATCGGAAAAGATTTTGCGGATCTCTGATGTCACTTTTCGATCTAGCCCGGGAAAACGTTATTTTCTGGCGAATAATGTGTTCAGAAAGGGTGTACTTTCTGGTCGGATGAAAAAAAAGTGTTTTTCAATTGTATTCTCAATTTTCATTTCTCTTATGACATTCACTTTGTTATTATTCAGATTCTTATTTATTATTATCCTAATCTGCTTTAGATTTACTATTTGCATTAAGATATGTCTTACTAGTATATATTCTCTTCGCAGTGCGTAATTACCTGCTTATAAAGTTTTTAATAAAATTCTGTAACTCTTAGTTTGTTACGTTTGAAATTTTATTCAAATCTTTGAACTTTTGAAATTATTTTACTCCTTGTATAATCTAAACAATAGAAATAGTACCTGTATTTTTCTTATCTGGATGTAATGAGTCTAAGCTTCCACGGCACAAAGTACCTCAAATTTAAAAGGTGAAAATGATAGGAAAACATGTAATAAGCATGTTACGCCCGCCAGACTAGTAAAAATGTGGTAATTGCTATTTTTATTTAATTTTAAAATTACTACTTTTCAAAACACCTGCTTGAAATTTATTTGTGGTAAATAATGTATCATTTTTAATAAAATGTGTCTGTCTGACAATTTTTGTTAATTAACATCTGACAGACCTTTTGTCATAATTAATTTTTTTCATGAAAGTACACCTCCTTGGTTTTTGTTTAAAAATGAAGTTTGAGATTTCCCCTATCTATTAAAACCTGTCTGGCTGGAAATTTTTGTTAATTACCTTGTGGGACTGAATTTTGAATGATCAGCATCCATGCATGAGATAAATGTCAGGCTGAACCGCTGGTATTTCATAACCTCCTTTATTTTTGTTTTTAAATGAAGTTTAAGATCTCTATGTATAAAAATTGATCTGTCATCGAAAAAATGTTTTTTACTATGCCAGATTTAATTTGTAAGCGCCGTACCAACATTTTTTTTTTAAATAAGCTTCTACGACGGCCGCGTCAAACCACCATATAATGATAGCTATTACTCGCGAGGGTGATATTTGTGGCACGAGCCGCAGGTGAAGGTAAGTTGAAAAATAAAGTTAGTTCACAGTAAAATTTTGTCTTGACGTCTAAAGGGGTCTACACACGATCCAGCGGCAGGGAGCCAACGTTGTCGGTACGCTTTGAAGATAATTGGAATTCCAGCGGACCAGTTCACTGCCGCTGCATCGTGTGTAGACCTCTTAAGACATCAAACATGAAAACATGGACTTTCCCTTGGAAATAATGGACTCTCCCGTTGGTTATGAAAATTTACAGTTCCTGGTTGGTCAAAGGTGTGTTATAATGAGATTATGTTCATTATACTCTAAGTTGGAAGTATCACTATCATTATTCGTCAATTGTTACATGTATTATGCAAGGATTAAGTATACGATAGCAGTGGATAATAGTATATTATTCAACGAGCGAGTAATGATGGCTATTACTCAAGAGGATGGCGTTTACTGCACGAGACGAAGGCGAGTCTTGTAATTCATCCGAATGGTTAATAGCTATTAGACGCAAGTAGAATACTATACTTTTTCTACAACTACTTAACAGGAAGTTGCACTAAATTTGTCGACAAATGGCAAATTTTTTAAGCAGGAGAAAAAATTTTAAAAAAGACTTTCAGCTTAATCGATAATCTTTAATTTGGTTTCTTAACATTTTTGGTGCAAGTGCCTTAGTTTCTAAGATATTTAACTTGTAAAGAGGTATTTTGACTTAAAAACGTTTGACTCCATTTTTAAACCTCCATATCTCAGAAAAAACAAAAAGTTACGGAGATTTCAAAAACAGTAACTTGTTCCTCGGTTTATGATCTTTACCTTGGAGATTTTATTTTTTTGCTAGGAATGATTTATTCGACAAAAACCATGTTGAGGCGTTCGTTTTCGCAGTCTGCAAAGGAGGCGAGTTATATGAGTTGAAGGGCCGTACTTATATGATTATGGAAAGAGGAAGAATTGCATGTGATGCACATCGTGAATCGCACCGGCGAAATCGATAATTCGAGCCTACAGGAGTGTACGAAAAGTGTCTTTTTTGACTTTCGGTGAAATCGATGACCTACTTATTATTATGACAGATTGAATTGAGTTATGGCACACGCGATGTTTTTGAACTTTAAATCGTCTCTTGCAATTGCTCCACGAAAACTGTTAAATAATGAATACGATCTCTTGTGATTGGTTCAAGTTTGTCAACTGCAAGCAAATAATGGGCGTGCGTAGAGGTTTAAGGGGGTCTACAGACTATCCAGGTACCGGCACCCAACATTGTCGGTACGCTTTGAAAATAATTGAAATTCCAGCGGACCAGTTCACTTTTACGAATGAGTTCAAAGCATGCCGACAAGGCTGGCGCCCTGTCGCTGTAGACCTTGTGAGTGTTCTGGGTTAAGCTTAAAAAATGAGTAATTATTGCATGACATTGGGAAATAAAGAGTTAGACGTCTGAGATACGATAACAGAAAACAATTATGTGTATTTTAAGTTAGGAAAAAATCTAATTTATTTAACGAATTGCCAATCAGGTATCGAAAACTAAAATATTCGATAAATAAATCTAGAACTTACTAATAAATTATTTTTGATTTACATGAATTGTTCGAAATGACTTCCATCTGCATCAATACACTTTTCGGCACGTAGAAGTAAGGACATACGCATTCTGTTCAACACATTTGGTAAATTAGGATCATTTTTTATGGTTTCTATGCACATTAAAATACCACACTAAACTATCAATTAATGTTGCCAATAAAGAAAATAAAAATAAATGCTTGGTCCAAAATCCAAAAAGCAACACAAAAAGAACGAACAAGTAGTGTCTGTACGTAATCAAGAACTCAACGACTTGAACGGTAAGTCAATAAAATAAATCTTAACTGTAAATACGTGGCCCAAAATTCAGAAAGAACAAAAGCACATACAAAAACAACGGGTTCTACGTGTGTACTTAACGAAGTGCCCACAGAAACTAAAATATTGCACAAGGGAGAGTATATTTTCTTCAGATCTACTAAGCACTCAGAAAACGCCGACGTCTTTCACCTTTACTGCACCGCTAAAGACCTTACATTATCTACTTTTAAAAACCATAAAAAATTGTGATCATCAACTTGTGCCCTCGCCGACGCGCGGTCTCTAACAAAGGAGCGCGAACACTTTGAAAGAGCCGTATTAGCGTATTTGATGGTTAGATGAGCCAACGTACACGAAGTTAAAAACCTATTCCAGCAGTTCTCAAACAATTTTATTGAAAACTGTCTAGATTTTTGTTTATTTTTTTTCTCTAAAACTAATTATTTTAGACCCCATGTTATATAAGGTTTTATTGTTCGTTTAGTCGTTCCCCACCACCGGTTTTTTTTAATGACATGAAACTGATTACACCCTGTATTTAATTTTGTTTTGTACTTCCACTTGATCTATGTCCACATGCTTTCGTGACATCCTGTATGTTTATAAACTATTGATGATGATTGGTATTTTTGTGTTGCGTTCGACTATCGATTCGATAAAATTTATTCATTACATTGTCATTTCTATTTTAAGCTCCACTTCTTTTAATCTCTGAAAGGAGACAAAATAATTGATAATAATAATAATTAGTAGAATTATATAAATTTTATATGAGACGGCTAAATAATTTACGCCTTGCTTCCAGTATTTCATTAGCAACACGTTCAGAAAGCTTGGAAGTTGGAATTCACAGTTTCTCTTCAAAAGTATTTGTGGAATGCTTAAGAGTTGATAAACGCTTTATTCGCTATTAATTAACTGTCGCCCTTGTGGTTGCTTTTAATGCAAAACATACGATCCAAATCGAATAGCTTAGTATATATTTCATTCTAGTTTTACTTTATATATACCAGCACAGTAATTTTCTAATACGAGTTCATTCTAGACGGGCAGATAAAGTCGAGCTGATCATTCAAATTATGCTCTTTATGGATGTTAATAACTACAGAAAATTTCAAGTCAAAATATTTGTTTGAACGATCAAAATGTTTGTTTGAACGGCCAAAAACTTTGTTACCTCATAAAATCATGCCATCATGGAAGTCGAAGAAAATATTTTTTTAAATTTTTTTTACAATACTTTTAAATGCTTACATTTTTTAACAAAACAAAAAAATATATATTTCGTTAATATCAATCAAAGTACGTTTAAAAAAAGGTTTCTCTACGACATGATTTTATGAGGCCGCAAAATTTTAAACAATTTATGGTTTCTTGTCCGTTTAAGCATATATTTTTCTGTGGTTGTGAACATCCACAAAGAGCATCTTTTTCCAAAATTATATTTTTATGCGTCATTATTGAAATTATATTAAATTGTTTAAAAAAAATTATTTATTGGTGTTTTAAAATTTTTTTGTTTGAGGTTAAGTACATATTTAATGGAGGTCTTTTACTTATAGATATGTTCAAAATTTTGTTGTGAACAATCTCCATTTTTTATTTTCGCAATACGACATGCAACCGAAAATATTTGTAAAAATCGAGAAAAACGATGTTTTGCAATTTCGGTTGATTAAACGAATATGTTCCCGATCTCGTTCCAGGTCCAAAATTTGCAGTCATACTTTAGCGGAGTGAATTTGGTTTTGAAATTAAACCAATTTTTTTTTTTAATTTTTGGACATTTCGGTTACACACGTTCTCTTTTATCATGTTATCAAGTTATTTCAGCTTAATCACGCGGGGTGGGGGCGGAATTCGCATTTAAAATTCGCAAAAACGCGTTTTTCCGCGATAACTTTTTTATTATTGACTTGACGAAAAAAAAAAGTAAAATTAAAAATTGAAGATCTTGCGATAACGCAAAATCTGACTGTAACTTTTCGTGATTTTTTTTGAAAATACGTGTTTTTTGCCATGACACTAACATACAGAAAAGTAATTCCTTATTTTTTTCACGAAAATATGAAGTTAGGGGGATGAGATTTTCTTGAGGTAGGTGAAATAGATAAGAATTGATGCAGCCGGAGGATGGGGGTGGTGGGCTAATTAGGGGAAGGGGGGGAAGTAGGGAAAGGAAAATTATTCACCCTCCTATAACTTTTTCTCTGTCGTGCTATTTTCAAAAACCAAAATAGGACTTTTTCGTTATTACCTCTAATATTTGACTGATTATTTTTTTTTAATTTTTTTCAAATAAATAAACTTGTGGGAGGGGAAAAACCTTTTGCATTTTTTTTTTTCAAATGCGTTTTTGAGTACGAAGGAAAGGGTTAAGAGGAGGATGTTTTTACAGGTAAATGAGGGTTTTTTCCATCTAATTTGAAAAAATATATATCGCAATCCAAGCAATAGGAAGGGAGGGAGGGGGCATAATGCGTTTGCAGGAATAAAGTTGTTAAGGAAAAATGCTAGGGACTTCGGACCTTGATATTCGGCAATATAAATCTTTTTTCCATCTTAATATTAAACTTATTATAAATAATTATTTAACACCGTCACGAGTTTTCGCGGCCCATTTCTCTAGTTTTAGGTGTCTATTGGATATATGAGACAATTATTTTTCCGTTTAACTCAAAAATCGCCCCATTGGATTACTCTCAAATTTTTATCATGTTATCACTATATATTTGTTAACAAAATGTGTTAATTTAATTTTAATAAGTGAAAGCATTTTTTTTTCTAAGGTTATGTCGAAATAGATACCAAGTGTATCGAGATGAAACGAAGATACTGGACGTAATTTTTGAAACTTTTTTCTAGCGTTAGCAGTTTTCGAGAAAATTGCAAATGAATGATTGTTGGCCAGGTGCTGCAATTAATTGCTATTAGATTTCCACGTTTTTTATGATCTCTTTATCATTAAATAAGTTTTGCATATATTCCCTCTTCAATCTCTAAAAGTGTCACTCCTTCACGGTTGGTAAATTAAAAACTTAAAAAACTCCACCGATTTGTTTAACTTTTTATATAATTGTTGCACATTATTTAGAACCTCTTCCCAGTTTTTTGTAAATGTTAATTTTTGGACATTTTCAATCTTATATTGACGATTTATTTGATAAAACGAAACTACATCTGTAATACACCTGAGTTTCAAACTTGCGATCCTTGAATTCTACCTATTACACCACCATTTCCGAAAGCGTTAATATTGCTAATATAATGCACTATTTGATAATCATGTCTACGTTTTTAATATCAGATTGTTATGAAATATATATCAGTGGCGGTCTGGCCAGGTCGGCTAGTCGGCAAATGCCGACTGGGCCCTAGGATCGCGTTTGACGAGGGGCTATGCTTATCAAAAAAAATTTGGTACAGGAAAATTTTTTTTTTAGATTTTTCCCTCTGTGTACGTACGAAAAAAAATTTTTGGATTTCTCCCCGCCGTTCATCAACAAAATTTTGGGATGAAAAATATTTTTTTGGATTTCTCTCTCCCGCTCGTTAAAAAAATTTTTCGGATTTCTCCCCCCCGCTCATCAAAAAAATTTTGGGAAAATCGCTGACGAACTGAGTTTGAATATTTATTGTAAAATGCCGACTAAGCCCTAGACACCCAGACCGCTACTGATTTATATTACTTAAATATATAAATGAATGATAAGAAATAGCATTCAACAAAATTTCTATTCAATTACAAATCAAAAAACCAGAAAACAATTTTTTAAATTTTAAATGGTTACTAACTTTTTTATTTACGGATCGATTTTGTTAAAAAACAAATTATGTTTGTTTTAAGCTATTTTAATGTTACAATGCCAACTTAGGGGCGAGCGTAGAGGCGACTTCAATGTGAGTCGATATTCCGTTGAAGCAATGTCGAGCGCGGTTAGTACTTGGATGGGCTCCCATCTTGGGAAATACAGCGTTCTCGCCCCACCTTCTAGAGGCTTGTATATCAGTGTATACTCGGAAGTTACGTAATTTCAGACGAGGATTACGTAGTGGATATACCATCCTTCGGAGGGAATGTAAAGCAGGCGGTCCCTTGTCTATTAAATGTTAGGCAAGTAAAAGATCCCTACTCTTCTTAAGGGAAGAGGTTCGGCAAAATTTCCAGGTTGGGGGTAGCTCGTCTCCTGGCGTCGGTGATAGGCCCTGGTAGCGGAAATAGGCCGACGTTAAACAGTTAAAAAAAAAAATGCCAACTTAATTGTTAAAGTACTCGTCCGAATCTAAGGTTTGTGCAATGTGTACGCTATAGTAATAGCGAAACCTATTTATAAATTGCCATTTCGTCACGGGTAGAATGATAAAATAGTAAGATGGAATAAAGATTTATATCGCCGAATGTCAAGGTCCGAAGTCCCTTTTCCTTAACCGCAAACGCATTATGTCCCCTCCTTCCCTCCCTTCCTGTTGCCTGGATTGTGATATATTTTCTTAAATTAAAGATAAAAAAAGTCCTCACTTACCTGTAAAAAAAATTCTCCTCTGAACCCTTTCCTTTGTACTCAAAAACGCATTAAAAAAAATGCAAAAGGTTTTTCCCCTTTCACAAGTTTGTTTATTCGAAAAAAAAAAAACGAATCAGTCAAATACTATAGGTAATAGCGAATATGTTCTATTTTGGTTTTTCAAAATCGCACGACAGGGAAAAAAGTTATAGGAGGTTGAATAGTTTTCCTTTACCTTCCTCTCCTCCCTCCTCTAATTGGCCCACCACCACCATCCTCCGGCTCCATCAATTCTTATCTGTCATCTACCTCAAACAAATTTCATCCACCTAACTTTTTTTCGTGAAGAAATTAAGGAATTACTTTTGTGTGTTAGTGTTACGGCAAACAAACGCGTAGGTATTTTCAAAAAAAAATGTTAACAAAAAGTTACCGTTCGATTTGAAAAAAATTTAACCAGATTATATGCTTCCACAAGATCTTCAGTTTTTGATTCAACTTTTTTCTTCTTCAAGTCAATAATAACAAAGTTATTGTGGAAAAACGTGTTTTTGCAAATTTTAAACGCGAATTCCTCCCCTACCCCGTGCGATTAAGCTGAACTAACTTGATAACATGATAAACGAGAACGCGTGTAATCGAATTGTAAAAAAATTTTTTTTAAAAAGTTGGTTTCAAAACTCCTATTTTTCTGGCCACATCCGCTGCCACACCCGCTGCATCCTTATATATTTTAGATTTCAGCAAAAGAATGCCCCTTTCCAAACACTTTTTTAAGAAATTTAATTTTACTCCGCTATTGTAGAAATGCACAAAAAGGAATAAATTTCGGTTTCAGTCCCTTTAGGGAACATATCAACATATCCTGAAAAAGGCATAATAACATGTAGATATCACTTTACCCTTCAGCGATACACTGCTGGGGGTTAGTTGAAAATATTTAAAGTTTTTTTAACTACAACCTGTAAAATTTTCAATTTGGCGCCCGTACTAAAAGTGAGTTATTGTTAGTTTATTTTTCTTAATTTCATTCAGATTCTCTTCTAAAACTTTTATCTTGCTAGTAGTTTGTTTAACTGACTTTCAAAACTGCTAAAGCAAGATGTTCCATGGTTAATTAATCTACTTTATTGACAGGGACTGTCTAAGTGTTGCGCTACTAATTTTATTTTCAGATCACCACCTTACATCATTATTCAAGTTTAATAGTTTAAATAGTATGAACAAGAATAACGGTCGAAAACTTTCATTTCTAATTAAAATATATTCTCCTCGTAAAATTTCTATAAGCGACATTTAATCAATAATGTTATTTTGTATCTAAAGATGACGTAACCAATATTCTTAACGTAGATACAAATACGTCACTCATTAGCATTTCTTCTACAAATAAATACATTAGATCTCGCCAGTACACGATATTCTATTGAAAATTAGGAAAAAAGTTGTTATAAATTGCCTAAAGGGGGTTATATTTGCCCCTAAAGTAGTTCCCACAAACACCAACAAAGCGTTTCGTCAACCATGTTGACATTATCTTGAGGTTATTATATTTGGAAAAAACGTAAACACACAAATCTATTGAAATTGGATTTGAACTCAGAAGAAATAGATAGTGAACTAGTCATAGTTTGCCACGTAGTTCGCGTAAGCCAAATATGACAGTGTTCGTTTAAAACACGTGTAATGTACATAATGAAATAAATATCTAACCGCACTGTATGCATATGAATTTCATATTAAAAATGCCAAAAGGTAATAATAAAATAAATGTCAGAAGAAATACGCTAGTAGCCTGCCCAGATTCGGAAACGATGTAACTAACATGATGTTTATGGTCATATAAAATACTGGTATGCGAAATACGACCAAAATAATAGAATATCAAGCATGGATATGCATATATAAGTCTCAAGATGAATTCAACTTTCTCCGGTTTTCCTAAACTAACCGTCTTAAAATTTGCGAATTCTAAAGTGAAATATTTTAGTAAGTATACAAGAAATACTCCAAATTCTTTTGAAGTGAAAGCGGATTCCAATATATTAAATTTGGAATATAAAGGTTCTGTTTTCTTCGAAAAGGGCTTGAATAAAAAGTGTTTTACATTATATCTGCCCTTGTAACATCTTAATGTTTATTTTCCGCAGTGATTTCGGGGGATTTTAGTCTACCTTATTTACCCAGCTCGAAAATACTTTTGGAGAACGCGGTTGTTTGTCTCTTGTGATTCGTTTTTTTTAATATGTGCTTTTCTACCGATTCTGTCTCAATAACTTGTAAAAAGTTGTCCAATAAATCTCAATTATTTTAAAATATCTTATAAGATAATAATAATTACTAATCCGTCATTGCTGACATAAGGGAAGGGAAGTTGAGAAACAGTAAAATCAAGTGTATACATGTATCTCCTATGCGAATTTTTTATTTATTTAGCTTTCATTTTTATTTAGAACATATTTTTCTAGAGCCCACCGTTTCCGAGATATAATCGAAAAATCCAAAAATGGTACCTTTAAAATATGGAGCAATACATTTATCATACGAAAGGTATAGGAGGAATATCTAAATTTAGCAAAAGAGCTACCGATTAAAACTTAAATACCTAAAAACTGATTAGTAAAATTGTTAGATACAAATACACTGTTAGTTAGTTTTTGCACATGATCTGATCTTAATAAAGATTATTATTTTATTGTGACAATCTTTATATCCCTGTAGACATCTATGGGAGTTTCCTCTAAGTTCCATGTATAAGTAACAGAAAAACTAAGTTAGTTAGTTTGGCAATCGTCCCAGAGATGGATATTATTATCTAGAAACGTCGAGAAAAGTGCTGACATCTTCTGACACATTGTAGATTTCAACACTGATCAATCTATTACAGCTTCACTATTTTCTTGAAGGTAAATAAACTAATGGACTTTTAAATAAAAAAAATAAGTAATTAACAATAACAAAATTTATTGTAACGACAAAAGAGATGGTAGAGCAATTGACAAATCAGTGGTGAGCAAATAAAACTTGTGCTTGAATTACGTTTACAAAATCCAAACAAAACAAAGAATGTACAGAGAAACAGACATATTTAAAATATACTAAAAAGGTAAACAGATACGGTAACGTAAAAAGATAAAAACACATTTGTTGGCAAAAGGCCACAATGCACAAAATACTACTGTAACGACTGTAAAAAGATTAGACTAAAGACTAAATTATTAAAGGAATAGTTGGCTAACGTATTTACCATTAAATAAAAATGACATCTTACTAATAAACAAATTGTAATATTTTATATCAAACAAATCTCTAAACGAAAATAAAGGTAATACATAAAAATGAAATACATAGCATTTTAAGCCACAAAAGACATACAAAAACGAAAGGTACAGCAAATTATTTACAACTATTAAATAAGAAATTTTATTAATAGTCTTTAAGAGACAAAACGCGCACTCACGAGAAAAATCTCGAAATGCCGCACATACACTGAAGGTTGAACCAAATTGGCATCTTGGGGTCACAACATAAATGAAAGTTAATGTAATTTCGCCACGGTTGCTACCAGTTGGCCGGTAAACACAAAATAAAAACATAAAGTACTTACAGAATATCTGCAAAATAGTCGGGAATCAATCTTCTCAAAAGACGCTCCTAAAATGCCAGGGTGTGAACTCAAAGATATACTTTTGAAAAAATATGTACATTATCTGGAATGACTTTGCGCATCTATCCAGAGGGCGCTATTCTGTCCGCGATTGCAAAAAAGCATAAAAAAATTTTTTCCGAAAATTTTTGTGTCACTGAAAATTGATTAATTTTATGTTCCCATCTCATTTACAGGGTTATTTTTTAATATTTCTTAATGATTTTTAAACTAATGGAAAGCTTATTCCTTCTAGATTCTGGTACTGCCAAATAATTTTCGAAATTATTGTTAACAAATGCTACAGAAATTGTTTAAACAAAGCATGCCCGAAGAGTGCAAGGTAAATTTCAGTATCGAGACATTTTAAAAACTATTATAGATAGATGCATACTTCTATGATATGAAATTTGCGAAATAGAATGGAGCAGTTTTTGGTGAAAGAATTATCTGCATTGTTTTATTGTTGTAAAAGATATGACTATTTTTGTACAGCGCTCCGTTATTTCCGCTATCGTTTTGGCTGACACGTTCGCGCGCTGTGGCCGATCGGTAACTTGCTGATAATATACTGTGATTGCAAAAAAATTACGATGCGTATTACTTTTACGTAAATATTATCATTTGTCATTATGAAAAAAAAACGAAGGTATTTAAAGATTAGTTTACTTGAGAACCAAAATTATTATATTTTGACTTAAAATATTGATTAGAGACAGAAAACCATATAACTAATTAAATGAACTTGAATTTACTTTTTGTGCTTGAGAAATAGAAATACAAAAATAATAATATACATACCTACATTATACTTAAACTAAATTAACAGCTAATACATTTACCCTCTCAGTAGCAATATATTATGCATTCCAACCCAGCTTTGCTACGACTGCAGTTTCCGATACATTTTTTAAATTTACATTTACAAAATACATTTTCAGAAGTTATATTGGGACGAACATTTATAGTTATTAATTTAAGAATAAGTAAGTTTATTTTTCAAATCCCAACCAAAATCAATTGGATCGGGAATTTCTGGGTTTATCTCAGTTGCACTCTTCCACAGAATAATTTGATACGCAGCTCTCAACATATGTTGATAAAAAGAATCTTCGGTAGGCGATAAATTTCTTATATCAGACTTATCGTCGACCATATAACATTTACTTCCACATCCAGTGGAAGTATAGTAACGACAAGAAAAAATTTGAAAAGTTTTACTGTTCAAATAGGCTTAGAATGTCATAAAACGTCGAGATTTCAAGTTTGAGTGAAAAAAAATTCTGTTTGTCGATCTGTCTGTCTGTAATGTTTTTTGTGCGCACGGAAATAGTTCATAAAATTGGTATTTAGTATTTACAAGAGAAGCTATAAGGTCTCAAAAGTTTTTTTGGCATTAGCCACCCCCATTACCACCCCCACCCCATTATTAAAGGAAATTAAACAATTGTGATTTAGTGTGTGTACAAGAATCAAAAACCTCAGAATATTTTTTTACTTCATCCACCCCCACCACCTCTCTATCACCACCTCCACCCCACTACCGATGAGGGATATCGTTTTATGGGTTTTTGGGGGTAGACGATTTCAAAAATTATGTTATTAAAGTTCCATAAACAATTATTTCCACATAAAAAAATTATTTGTTCTGAGAGACATGGATGGAAAATCTGGATGTGGAAGTAGTGAATTCCTTCCAGCGGTTTTTAAAAAAATACCGTGCCAGATTTTGAAAAGTAATGAAATCATTGAAGTATTCCTTGTAGTTCTTTATCTTCTGTATGTCTTAAACATTTTTTACAGCGTTAGTTTTTCCTTTTTTAAATAGAAAACTGACTGTATCACAGTCAGTCAAAGCATAAATGCACAAAAATAAATTACCCAAATTCATTTGAGCACTTATTGTCTTCTCTATAGTTAATTCTCGCACAGCATGATGAATCGGTATAAATAAATACATCAAATCTACGACACCATTATTCTAGACACAAAATACAGGGATAAGACAAAAATATCTGTTGTAGCTTCTATTATTATTCTACCATACTCCAGATTTGATAATATAGGATGATCGCAAATATTCTAGTGTCGGCTTCATTATGATTATGATGAGAAAAATGCAATTGCGCTATTATATTTGTAATTTCATCGGATACTCTGCAATAATAATGGAAATATACAGGCTATTAAACTAATACAAAAATTATTTTAAATATATTTTACATGAATTTATAAACAACACAGTTACTGTATACGCTACTCATAAGATTTTTTTGTTATTACACTTACACCTCAGCAGGTAGTCAACAAGCCTAAAGAGAGCGAGGCAATGCCAGACATACATGTACACTGTATATCTACCAAAAGACGAGCCGGATAACAACGCGTGCTGTACAAAAATAATCGTATCTTTTACAACAATAACGCAATGTAGATAATTCTTTCTCTAAAAACTGCTCCATTATGTTTTGCAGATGTCATGTCATAGAAGTAATATATAATAGTTTTAAAAATGTCTCGATGCTGAAATTTACCGTGCACTCTTTGGGCTCTCTTTGTTTAAACAATTTCTGTAGCATTTGTTAACAACAATTATGAGAAGTATTTAGCAGCACCGGAATCTAGAAAGAATAAGCTTTCCGTTGGTTTGAAAATCATTAAGAAATGGTAAAAATTAAGCCTGTAAATGCGGTGGGAATATAAAATTAATCAATAATTAGTGACACAAAAATTTTCGGAAAAAATTTTTTTACGCTTTTTTGCAATCGCGGACAGAATGGCGCCCTCTGGATTCAGATCCGTAAGGTCATTTTGGATAATGTATGTTTTTTTTAAAAAACTATATCTTCGAGTGCACACCCTATGATCGATTTAGTGGCTCCTGATTCCTGACTAAAAAGGGATGTAAATGGGATGAAATTATAAGTTGGTATCAGCTGTAGACTCTATATAGAACTGCCTAAATATACCATTTTTGCTATATTTCACACTTACACTGTAATATTTTCTATAATTACTTCTCTTAAAATAAACATAATTTCATATCAGATGTTTATAGATTATTCACGAGACAGATTATACTGAATATTTAGTACTTGAACTAATTGTATAATTCACCATAGTTCTTTAACTACACAACTTAAAATCTAGCCACCTTGACCGAAACAGGGGACCCACTCGACTGGTCCCAAGTTCAATATGGTTCTCCATAAATTTTATATTTATATGGCCGCCATGGAGAGGGTGCAAAGAAACGTCAGTGTTAAAAGTCACCAATCAGGTATCTTCGTGCCTCCGCAATACCTTATATGGAAGGATGATGTCATCCCTCCGCCAGATTTTATTTACGTCGCGGGAAGACTTCAACAAATTCAAAGTGTGACCACAGATAAAATTACTAAACTGACCGTAAAAGTATATTCCCTGGTACAATTTGATGATTTTAATTAATTATTTTGTACCCTTTAAAAGTAGCACGTTACAATATCTGGATACTATTTTTTTTTGGTTTACTTCAGAAGGCCCTAACTCTCTTAAAGGAATTTCCGGACCCGTTCGTAGGAACTTTTTTAAATATTTTTTGATATAGAATCACTCTTAACAATTAGTGACTGCGTACCTGAAACACCCTGTATATAGATAATAAATAAAGATACAACAAAAATTGTAGGAAAAGAACGCTCGAAGACAGAAACAAGTATATTGCAAATAGCCGAATCAATGAAACGGAAAAATCATTAAATCTGCTAAACCCTGAAAAACAAAACCGATTTTGATGATTTTTTTTTCTATATGTTCATTATATTCAATTATTCAAAGTTAGAAACATGAGTGATGGGGCAGATAATTTTTTGAAAAATTTTGTGAAATTTAAAGTTTTTATGCCGGGTGCCACAGGCTAGTAGCTCCCCCCTATAGTTCCTTTATTTTTTAATTTATCCATTTGAAATTTGGGGTGCGTAAACTACCTGCAAAAATGGATTCTTGAACATAAAAAACGGTATGAGACCATTTCCGGTTTACCCGAAAATGACCGCAACTTTCTATTTTCAAACTGAACACCCTGTATATTTTTACATATTTGGATTCAAGACAACATTCTGAGTATGCCATAAAATTTTCGTGAATTTTTTAATCGATGTTCAGTTTTTTTAAACATTTTAAAGCATTCGTCTAGAGTGCTTTGGAATAACAAAATTTGTTCTACAGCAAGTAAAGTCCAAGGGAAAAATATAATTTTCCATTTAATTTCATTAATAGCTGTTCGCGAAGCCTCCAAAATCACTTTTTTATTCGAAAACTTTTATTTTTTCAAATGGGAAGGTGGTGGCTCATACTGTTCAATAAATTATAGATTTTTTTCTGAATTCATTGATATCCATTTCAGATCTATGCTATTTGTTTTTCTATTTTATTTTTAGTCAAAAAGTAAGTGATAAAACTCTTTTAACTACACAGATACTCTTTATATAACATTAGTGTCCAGTCAATCTTACATATTGCTTTCCTAATATGCTGCTGTCTTTGTCTATTAATATTTATATTTAAAATTGTAAAATTACTCTTTTTTTTGTCATTTCGCCACCTAACCATACAACCAACCACTAACCTTAAAGAATTAAACTTTACAGGGAAAACCTAAAATAAATGTGAGCATCTAATAACAATATGTGCCTACATGTTATCTACCTGTTGAACAGTGTTCTCAATAGATAAAATAAATAAATAGATATTTATGTAAGGGCGAGTTGTAACGATTTGGTTTAAACTTGGTTCTTGCTTGAACCTGGCTCTATGGTAAAATGTATGTTGTATAATGGAAGTTCAAAGTTGATCACCGGATTAACAGGAGTTTTTGTAATCGGTTGAATTTGGAGGTTTAAACCCGGTTTAATAAGAAATAACCTTAAAAAACATTGCAAATATGTATTGCGAGGTCTTATACATATTTGTTTATACATGTTTCATAAAATTATATAAATATGGTAATATGCATTAATGCAGGTCCGTGGAGAGCCGGTACGGGCCCAGGGATAAAATCAAATTGGCGCCCCCCCCCCCCCCTCGTCTGGGACACATCAAAAATACTAATTTTCAATATATACACATAATATTTCATTTGAAATACAATCAATACAAAAATGTATTTAACAGTGATGACAGATGATGAGGACATTCTACAATTAATCGAAATAGAAAGCTTTCCCAAGAGTCCCCAGAAATTTTCGTCAGAGAGAAAACCATTTTTCAAAATGGAATAAAAATGAAAATTATAAAAAGTGGAGCCAGGAATACCTACCTATTTATTCAATTCAACAAAGAATGACACAATGACACCATCAAATTTTAGATTAAATTCTGTTCATATTCAACAACAATATTGAAAAGTTAGACACAATACAGCATCCATTGCAGCCAACTGTGCTTAAGCAGCAGATTATGGAACCTGAGCCTGAACCACAGTGATACAACCAAAAATGAATAGAACTCACTTGAGCTGAGATCATCATTGACCAACAGTTCTAGTGAACAAAGGTTTAACTATCTGCGATACAACCCGCCCTAAGTGTATTGAATACTTAAACTTTATTTTTATGCCTATATATATGTGTTGTTTACCATGAAATTAACTTATTTTATGCAAAGTATATCCACAAAATATTGAAGATGTATATAAGAAAGTATATAAGAAATTCAACAAAAATGTAAAAGTATTGTAAAAAGAACCGTAAAAGTAAAATTTTTGGTAATACTTTAGAGTAAAATAAAATATAATATAATATAATATAATAGAGAAAATAGAGCATTATTCCTGTTAAGAATACATATAAGCTAACCCTGTTGGAATGTCCTCCCGAATATACCTTGTCGACTTTCTACGTCTCCTAATAGTAGAGAATTTAATTGGCATAATAATTGTCAGTATTTGGTGTTTGTTTAAATTAATTCAGTATTAATAGACCAAAAATAACTTTAACCGTAGAGTGAAGAATTCGCCATTCCCTCTAGACTAAGTTGAGCTTTAGGTATTATTCAAAAGGCCCTTAAAATGTTTCTCTTTGTAGTCAGACATCAAAAAACTCCAATTTAAGGAAAGAATGTATTTTTCAATATTTTATATGTTGTAACTCCACCCTGACTCGATGCCATCAATTTGAGGAAATATATTTCTACCTTTGCCTGTTTCTCTCTATTCAGATTTAACCAGTCCTTGCTTTATCTGGGGGGTGCAATTTGCTGAAGAAAAATAATATTAAACATGTATACGTGACACGTCATCTTCAATTTATCCTGAAAATTTGTTACCTCGTTATGTTTATTGTTGCTTTTCATACTTCGGTCAAAGAAGTCATCTTCGAATAAAAAAAAATTAAAACCTCAATTAAACCCCAGAATTGCTTGCTAGAGGTTTATGTATATCAGATGGTGTAAAAAGTTAGTCGTTCAACTTCTAAAGTGGTTTACACGGATTAATGAAATTTTACAAAATTTTAATTTCACGTTCAAGTTTATGAAGTTGTAAATTGAATAATCGCCGCATATTATGAAATCAAATAATCAAATAAATTAATGAATTGGGTTGAAACTATTCACTGCTTTATTGAAGTTTTTACTGAACATTTTATAAGATACACTTCATAATAATTTGAAAATAAGTCAGTTGCCTAGTTACAATTGCTATACAGGATGTTTGAGCTAAAAGTCCCCGGGTCATTATCTCGTAAAATAATAAAGACACTTAAAATTTGTAAATCGCGGATAATTGCGGTTAGATTTGTTCCTTCGCAGTGCACAGAGATGGCGCTGCGGTGAGAAATTATTTTTCGATGTCTAGAACCTTGAAACATGATTCATACGATTAATGAATAAATTGTGAATAATTTTGACTATGTAAAAAATTTTGTAAATACCAGCCGTTTTGAAGCTACATGAATTTTTTTCTCCATTTTTTTGTCTCTGTAAATTTTGAAAACTTCTGTAACTTTTCTGTTTATCATTTTAGAACACCGATTATTTAGAACTTTTATCTTATTATATTCCATACTTCTTATATTATTACATATTTTGAAAATTTTTAGAAAGTAAACAATCTGCAGCATGCTTGGCAAGTTAGTACTTCCATGAAAAAAACAATAGAATTTTATCACAATGCTTCCATCTTTATTATGTGTTTATTTTGAAGTTAATTGAATAAATAGCCAATAGCAAATTAACAAAGATTTTACAAATTGTTTATGGATTCATAATCTACCTTCTAATAAATATTGTAAATTAAATTTTATGAAAAGTAAAGTATATGATTTTAAACGAAGTAGACTCAAAGAAATAGTATGGGTAAATTCAACAAAAAAAAAATGGTTAACTAACAATATCGTTAATTTTGTTAAACCAAACTATATTGATGGTATTTTTAAACAAGAGGTGATTGTTATTTTAATTAATAAAAAGTTGTCGTACAACAAAACAAACATTAACTTAAAAAATAGATGAATAAGACTATTATTTTGTTCGTCTGACTATTATTTTGTTGAATTCTGTCAAATTAAACTAGATAATAGTATATTTTATTTTTAACTATTATCGAATTGTAATTCTAACCCAGTATTAGTTCGCTGTACTATTGTACTTGGTAGACAAACCAATATTATTATCGTCTTCTAGAAGTTCTAAAAGAATTACCATAAAATTTGCTTGCTTACCACGTAGTCTATTACAGAAATTATTCCCAGATGACGCCACATACAAATCACTTAATAATCAATCATGCATTATCTTACACTCTTATGAATTTATAGAAAATTAATAACATGATTGCAGTGTTCAAATTCTCTCAGGGATCATCGATATATTTGGATGGATCTAATAAACGATCTCTAATCTTTGGTTTGGGTGGTCTGATGTCTCAATACTGAGATTTTGGCTAACCAAAAAAAAACTTCATCATACAATAAAGTGTAGATCAACCTAAAAATTAGTTGTTGAACAAAAAAACAAAGTCGTTGTACTATTTAATTGTAGACCAAATTGAAAATGGTTAGTGAACATAAAAAAATGTCATTGTACTATTTAATTTGTTACAAGAAGATATGATTATTAAACTACTATTTGTTTACGAAAACAAATAAAGTTGTATGATTATTCTTTACTGATTGATTTAACTATGAAACTAGATAGGCGCGATTTCATATACTCTTTTTTTTTGAATTTACCTATCATTTTCTTTGAGTGTAACTGCAAACTCTTGTATAGAATGCATGAAGAAACCTGTAAAGAATTTCAGAAGCGTTCTGAAGTTGATTTCGTGATTAATCTTTGTCAGTCCATTAACTCGCTGCTTGAGTACGAGGTGAGTTTCGTAGGTAACTATAGCGTGCGGTCAACGAGCGAGCATACTGCCTCTGTGAACTTTTTTATATAACTTGAACACAAACAGATGTTACTCGATTCAAACAGTAATATTTTCCAAGCTGTTACTTTACGGAAGGTACATACAAATAATAATATGCGTGATTTTTAAATTAAATGGAATTTTGCAAATTTATTAACTGAATTGCTATTGCAATGATAAAAAACGGCGGAAATATGTTATTTTAAAAAAATCAACAAAATATAATTAATTTTAATTGCCGCGAAAACATCATGCATATGGCTGCTATAATATTATAGTGTCATTCTGTTTATTTTGATGTTGAACTGTATTAAGATCTGCATTAAACCGTAGTAAAACTGTGAAGAATCTATTAAAATATAATTTAATTCAGCGTTTTACAATGAAAAGGCAAGATATTAAATATTAAAGTATTATTCAGTACCTCAATGACAATCGTCGTCAATAAAAAGATAAAAAAATTCCGCTGCCGAAGAAATCACCATTTCTTCATCCAGATTTTCTATCAAAGTCTGCCACAACGAAAAAAAATCATAAAAACAAAGCTTTTCAGAATTTTATGAATATTGGTGGCGGCTTAGCCCACAAGACAAAGTGAATGTTGCATTACAAACATTACATGAAAACATGTTTACCCTTTCACAGTATGATATCAAATATTAAGTATATATTAATAAGTAGTAGGTTATTCCTATTTATCCATATTTTAATTTTGTCAACCCCTGTCCCACCTTGTCTCACCTTCCTTTAATTACCTTTAATTGACCTTAATTACTCTTACCCGATAATTACCCCTAACTAATTACCCCTCCAAATCACGCCCCCCCCCCCCCCGTGACGTCAGAAATGGGTGGAAGAGTGACTATCTTTTTTCTTTTTTTTATGCTGCAGTCATTTCTACGTAAAAAGGTACACTTGATAGAATTTGATAATTCCAACCGTTTTCTAGAAAACTGCCGCATAGATCTCAAAAATTCTTTGAAAACAAACCCAATTTGAAAAGAAAAAATTGTATTTAGTGAAAATTGTGCTTTGGTGACGTCTTAGTTCTGTCATTTACGTACAATTTCATTAGTTTGACATTTTTACAGAGTGCTGGACTCTAATCGAGCTAAAACCCTTCCGGAAAAGTGGCCTCCTCCCTGTTTTCAGTGTTTCCTCATATCCTGGAACCGCTCTCGCTTACCGTCAGAATATCAGGTCAATCTTAATGTTAGGTGTTCGAAATGATCTGCCTCCGCAGAGATGTCCTCTCATTACTTCCCTACTTCGTTAAAACGATTAGAGGTTCAAGTTTCTTTCCTCTATTTCCTTGATTTTCATAACAAGAGTTGCCAGTTTTCCTCTGATTCTAGCATCCTCGACACCATGTCATCGGGTGTAACTGGGCCGCCTAGCCTATTTATGACTCGTAGCCTTTCTTCTCTCCACCTGCTACACCGGAACACGGTATGCTCCGCGTTGTCTATCTCCTCGCAGTACCTGCATTCTCGATCTTCAATCTTCCCGATGTCGTAGACGTACTCTGCAAAGCATCCGTGCCCTGTTAGGGCCTTAGTAAGGTAGAACCCAACCTCCCCGTGTCCTCTCTCCACCCATCTTTTAATATCTGGAATGAGTCTCCTCGTCCATCTTCCCTTACTCGAGGTATTCCATCTCTCCTGCCACCTCTGATAGAGTCTATAGTTGGCCTCCTTTCTGCCAATTCCCTCGTATATCTCCCACCTTTCCTTTGCTAGAAGGTCAATGGGGGGGATCCCTGCCACTATTAGAACTGCCTCGTAGGAGACCATTCTGTAGGCACTGCAGAGTACCAGTGCTACACATCGCTGTATCCTGGCCAGTCTTCTCCGCGTTCTTTCCACTGCCATCGCACTTACCCATACCGGGGCCGCGTACAGGATAATGGAGTGCACCACTCTACACAGCACCCTCCTCTTACTGGCCTTCGGTCCGCTGGTGTTATGCATCAGCCTGCCTATGGCCGTTGCCACTCGCCCAGCTTTTTCCTCCATTTTCGTCACATACACCGTATGTCAATTTCAAATCGAGCCATATGCCCAGGTACTTTATCGCCTGGCTCGGGCCAATTTCCAGCTCCCCTACCTTTATTCCCACGACAGGGAGATTCCTTTTTCTTGTTATGATTACCAGCTCGGTTTTTCCCTCATCGTTCTGGCCGTGACTGTTACTGCCAGATCATCGGCATATCTGATCACCTTAACGTTCTCCGGTTGGGGTAAGCGTAATGCATCGTCGAACATTATATTCCACAAGGTTGGGCCCAGGACCGATCCCTGCGGAACACCACAAGTCATTTTCCTCCACTGGGTAGCGCCCTCTACCTCCAGCCCTGTCTACCTGTTCTCGAGGTAGCTCTTTACTATCCTGAGTAGGTACGGGGCTATTCTTAACTTTCGCAATTTCTCAAGTAACAGACAACCTAACTGTGACGTATTACTTACCTAATCGCAACCCCTATGCTTCTACTTGGTTAAAATATGCGGTATTTGATAAGCTTTGATTTGAATAAACCTATGTTATTAACGGTTTTTAGGTCGTTGGTTAAGAGTTAATTAATTCAATTATGAAGCATGCTTATTTTGTAAGCGAGAGTATTAGCTGTGCCAATTATAGTTGTCTTCAGGTCTACTAAGCACTCAAAGAATGTCAATGTTTTTAATTTTTTTTAGCGCACCACCAAAGACACCGACGTTTTTTACAGGCTTAACAAGAGTGTAGTCAACTATACATAACAATTTGTATTCCTAGTGTTTTAGGAATTCACTTCATTTACACTCACCATTCTCGAGGATCAATATATTACACCGTATTGTTTGAAACAACTTTGTTCAATATTGGAAATCACCAGTCTAAATCTAAATTTAAAATTTCTGTTCTTGTGAAGCCTAAGTAAAACATTTTGCTCGAGTTACAAGTAACAATTCTTACTGCGATATCAAACTCGAGACTCCGCACGAAGATTCCAACTTTCAACTTTATCTATAAATCAAGGAAACACTTTGGGTATTTATTAAACAACGAGCGTTTCTGTGTTTCCTTCGCTGCAACGTAACAAGGCTGGTCTCATAACAGTCAATACAATTTCATGTTTTGAGCCTCGAGAACATGAAAAGAAATGCGGCTTGTGGATCTCATTTTGCTCTTGTCGTGAAGTACAAAGATAACGTTTAATGAAGTACCGTCAAGTACATCATTGGCGCGCGTTCTTTTTAGGAAAGCTTTAAAACTTTGACATTTATAGCAGATAATAGGGAGATTTCAAGCAATTTAAGACATATAATTTTGATCTAGAATCGTAGAATATTAAGCGCATTGTACGAGTACGAATACAAACAAATTTCAGCATCACATATTGTAGTTTCGCGAGAAAATGCGGTAGAAATTTAAATATTCAATAGTGCCGTCGGTGCGGTCTAAATAATAATAGAACCGGGTTTTCAAAAGCTTGATAGCACAATCTACCGCATGTAGACGTACAAACGGTTTGGAGTTCCTTTCAAAAAACACTTTACTGGCGCCAAGGCAGCACAGTAAGAATATTTTAAAGTATATTTGTAATAGATATTGCAAAAACATAGGCGTAATTTTGATTATTGAAACTTTGCATTTAAAACACCGTAAAAGATGACTTCAAAATTAAAGTTCTACATTATAGTACAGCAAGATTTGTATTGTATAAGGTTCTCTCGTATTCAGCTTTTAGGCGAGAAGTGAGTGCGGGGATGAAAAGTCAGACTATCCTTGTTCTTCGAACACGCACTAGCGGTGCAGTTATCTCTTTCTAGAATGACGGTTCGTACTGGCCCGAAATATGGCCAGAAGTATACTATGACCTGTAGTGTTATATTCTGCAACTTAATGCTGATTACCACCATGCAAAACGGTGACTCAAAGTACGAGGTAATTACTCCCTACCTCAGGCGGGTCATTGCGAGCTAATTCCAGTTACAAGTTCTTTGCCTAATTATTATTAACATTACACAAATTCTTACAATATTTTGAATCAGGCTCTGCATCTGGTGTGATTTCACACCAGCTGCTCATTGGCTAATGACATTTTTTGGTGGGGATCGTAAGTTACGAGGCCACCTTATACTCTACCAATCTTGATTGGTCAGTACTTAAAGGTAAAAAATATTTAAAATTTTGGAACAATCTCATATGTAATGATAATCTTTCTTCATGGGTCTTCTATCCTCTTCAGATTATGCAGAAAAAAGTATTATGATTTACTTTCATAATAAAAGATAAAGAAAATATACTACACAAGGAATCACATAATATGAGATATAAATATTTTGCACGCGGAATTACATAATAAGATAGATTAGAGATAGATTATAGATAGATATATAGATAATAAGATATATTACAGTGTGAATCAAGAAAGTACTTTTGGCAAATTTATAATAAAAACTACTTGGGAAAATGAATCAAGATATTATTTAGCAATAACGGTGGAATAATCCCACAAATATTGAGCAAATAGGTTTTTAGCTTTTAATTTATATTGGTGTGAGAAATCTGGAACCATATAGGTCTTGTCCTCATGAAAACGTGTAAATATAACTGTTAGAGTTGAAAATTCCTTCCAAATATGCTCACGGTTCAAGATGATGAGAGATTAAGATAATATTATGCGGCTCTAGGATTGTTGACCTCCATTTTATATCCTACCGGAAAGGTTCTACACACCCTTGCCTTTGGTTTTACGTGGTGTCAAATAAAACTGGTCCATAGTAAAATATTAACCAGGCTATGCCTTTCTACTTACTTTTAAGAAGTTAATTACTTAACTTCCATTTATTGTAACAAATTGTGATGACAATTCTTCGTGCCATTGTCTCGTTGGTAAATGACAAATTAATACAGACACAGTCAGAAAAAGTAATACATGAAAGCCTAAAACAATATTTAAGAGTTCGATGGTATTTGAAGATATAATTATTTACCCTCTTATCTTATGCGACCATAAGATTTTCTACTTTAATATCCCCATTATAGGTTTACAAAATTGCGATGTCAGGCAGTTTAAGAGAAAAGAAAACGTTCACCGGCATCTCATGTGACATTGATTGAAATTACCTTTTCAATCACGGATCATGGTCAAATGCCTCCGCACGAGAAAAATAGTTTTAATCTTTTTACGGGAATATTAATGCTATTTGACATACCGCACGTTACACCTTTCAGTGTTAGAAGTTTAAGAAGCATGAAGTCGAGTGGAAGGATACTACGTGGTCGAAAGGAATCAACCAAGTGCAGTCGAGTAGAAGGTAAACCAACCAGTTGCAAGCTACCGTAATGCCTTCCTTGCTACAGCAATGGAGAAACAAACTTATTTGTGTGGGTCGCGACCAAGATTTGTAGAGTATAAGGTTCTCTCGTATTCAGCTTTTAGGCGAGAAGTGAGTGTGGGGATGAAAAGTCAGACTATCCTTGTTCTTCGAAAGCACAGTAGCGGTGCAGTTATCTCTTTCTAGAAGGACGGTCCGTACTGGCCCGAAATATGAAAAGAAGTATACTATGACCTGTAGTGTTATATTCTACAACTTATACTGATTACCACCATGCAAAACGGTGACTGAAAATACTAATTACTCCCTACCTCAAGCGGGTCATTGCGAGCTCGATCCAGTTACGAGTTCTTTGCTTAATTATTAACATTACACAAATTCTTACAATATTTTGAATCAGGCTCTGCATCTGGTGTGATTTCACACCAGCTGCTCATTGGCTAATGACAATTTTTGATGGGAATCGTGAGTTACGAGGCCACCTTATACTCTACCAATCTTGGGTAGCGACATTGCGACAGGCTGAAAATAAACGGACATGGGACCATTTCAAGAATAGGATACCACACCGAAATATTCCAACAAATAGGAAAAAATCGACTACTAGATATGCAGTCAGATAGAATCAGCATAAGCCACAACTTCACAAAGACCTTCAGGGTATACATACCCGATAGGGAAGAGGAAGGAACAAGGCAACTGCGAAGACATCCAAATGATACCATATGGTATACTGACGGATCGAAAACGTCAAGTAGTACTGGAGCAGGTGTTACGGGGGACCAACCAGGGACAGACATCAGTCTGAACCTGGGCAGTACCGCAACGGTGTTCCAAACAGCCATAGAAATCTGTGCACAAGAAATGATACGGAGGTCATATACTGACAAAAGAATCCGCATCATCACTGACAGTCAAGCAGCTATCAAAGCTCTGAACGCAGTAGAGATACGTTCCAAAACGGTAAAAGACTGCCTTGAATCCCTAGCGAAACTGGCGGAACACAACAGTATACAACTGGACACCAGGGCAATGAAGGCAACGAAAAAGCAGATAAGCTGGCCAAAGAAGGCGCAAAAACAACCTTGATGGGACCTGAGTCATCCTGCGGGATATCATACAATACCGCAAGAGGAATGGTAAAGGAATTACTGAGTCAGAAACATATCTTGTATTGGACCGGCGCGCCGGGGATGAGGCAGTCACGTATGTTCATCACCGGCGGGCCATCCATGACAAAGACCAACGAACTGCTAAAGCTGAGCAGAAAACAGCTGAGATGTGCAGTGGGAATCCTAACAGGACACTGCACATTGAATAGACACCTAACTAACATAGGTGTGAAAGATAATCCAGAATGCAGGATGTGTGGTGAGGATGAAGAAACTCCTCACCACATACTATGTGAATGCCCAGCCTTAGTGGCTGGGAGGTTCTCACACTTCGGGGGACTAACCGTAACCCCGGAAGAAATAGCCAGAGCTCCCATTGACCGTATACTCTCTTTTTGGAGAGGAACGGGATTAATGGGATAACGAGACTATGGGGTACAATAAGCTTAAGCTTCAGTACAGTGGGGTTTCGGCACCGCAACCCATAAGGAAAAAAAAAACATCGTTAGATGTCTTTTTCAATTAGTTCCACATCGTGAAAATATAGTAACAGTAAAAAACATTAAATATATTTTTTTTTTCGGTCAAATAGACTTAAAATGTGAAACGTAGAGATTTTAAGTTTGAGAGAAAAAAATCTGAGTCTAACTTTTTTTGTGCGCACAGTTACTCTGGAACGGTTTAAGATCTTGACTGTAAATATGATTCACGTATGTATTTTAATGAAATCTGGGGGAAAAAATTGGGATTTAGTATTTGCACGAGAAGCCAAACATTTCTTTGACATCAGCCATCCCCATTATCACCCCCATTACCACCCTCATCCCATTATTAAAGGAGATTAAAAATGAAATTATAATTTATTGTATTGTACAAGAACGAAAGGTCCCAATTTCTGTTTAGATCAGTTACCGCCGAATTTCAAATATAGCTTCGGTGTTACTGTAATATATTTAGGTAAGGTATTTACTATTTTAGATGTAAGTATGTTTTTATATAGAAACTTTCTTATATCTTACAAAAAGTCGCCAGCGCGGTAAAAAAGGTATAAGCGAGGATTTGTAATTCAGTCTGTATCGGCGATGTAAAGTTTTAACTGTGAATAAATTGTTAAGTGTAAACTACTATTTTATTTCAAGACAAGAGTTCATAATTCATCAAGTGGCTGTTACAGTTACTCCGGCGCAGGCAGGTTCTATAATGATTTATCCAAGTTCCAGGTAACAATGCTTTATGCTGAATTTCTCAATTGAGAATAGAAATAGTTATACAAATGTGCCATCCATACGTTAGCTGAAGTCACAGTGTTTGATTCAACCTACAAGATGACAGACGTGGAAGTTGCTGCTGCGACCGGCTGTAATTAAAGGAGCTTAGCCTTTAATTACACAGTTCTACAAAAAAAATTCTGCTCCAAGGACTAAACCTATCATGCCCTAAGTATTTTTGTGTGCTGAATCCGAATTTTCAATTTAAAAAATTTTCTACCGCGTAGATTTCGAGTAAATCTCGGTTTTTATTGGCAAAAAAACGTATTTTGACGATAAAAACCGGGATTTAGGTACTTGAAATCAACGCGGTAGAAATTTTTTTTAATTGAAAATTCGGATTCAGCACACAAAAATACTTAAGGCATGATAGGTTTAGTCCTTGGAGCAGATTCTTTTTTGTAGCCCTGTGTAGTCCAGTCAAAACAGTGTTTAACCTCCTGAAAAATCCGAAAGTTTTGAAACTTCGCATACTTATTTAAAGGTACCTAAGAATGAATATACCGAAAGTCCTCATGAATATGAGGCGAGCTCTAGCGGTAATTAGCGAAAATAGGGCACTTTCCTTGGAGCCAACCGTTGGTCGGAGGCAAAAGTTGATTATATACATAATTAAGGCTTATCAAATTTGCTACAAAAATGATTATATACATTTTTCTCGTATTCCCAATGGTTCCCGAGTTATAGGCGCTGAAAAAGAGCGTTTTGTACAATATGGCATTTCTAATAATATTTGACAATAATAAGTTACTAAATTAAATATACTACTTACAATGCCTACTCCGACGAGCCTCTACTGCTATCGATGGTTATTCAGCCACCTCATCCAGTACAAAGAGAGCTGAACAGAGCCGAAGGTACAAAACAAGGAGATCAGTTGACATAAACTTTGGAGAGAAAACAGTAGTAACAGTGAATCAGGATGATTTTCTTTCTAACGGAAATAATAAATCGAGACTAATTTCATTCCTCATAATTGCCCTTACCAGCCATGGAGTTCAAACAGAACAAGCATTCAGTGATGCTGACACATTGATCGTCCGGACAGCACTCATGAAATCCTTCACTTGTGACAAAGTAGCAATAGTAGGTGAAGATGTAGATCTTCTTGTTCTCCTCATGGCCTTAACTCCGGCTGAACAAAACATATTATTAGTGAAACTAAGCCATGGCAAAGTAGCAAGGAAAGTATATTCAAGCCAGAAATTGCAAACTTTGGGTATGAAGGACAGCATACTTCTTGTGCATGCATTCAGCGGATGCGATACGACTTCAGCTGCATATCGAAAAGGAAAACTTTCCTGTTTCAAGTTGTTCAAGAAGCAAGCTGTACTGCAAGGTATTGCTGACATATTTAACAGCCCAAGTTAATCCCATGAGGCTGTAGTTGCTGCTGGAAACAAAATATTCCTTGCATTGTACAATGCGCCCAGAAAGCAAACCTCTCTTAACATGTACCGTGCTTTCACCAAATCTGTATCCAATGCTAAACCCGACCTTTCTGCCGCCCACAGAAGGAGCAGCAAGACAGCATGCTTTTCGAGTGTACCACCAAATTCAATTTTGGCTTGAGAATGAACTTCCACCTGTACAGTGGGGTTGGAAGGTGGAAAGCGATTGGCCAATCCCTGTGACAACAGAGGATCCAGCAGCACCTGAAGCTGTCCTTAACCTCATTTGTTGCACATGTACAACTGGATGTGGGAACAGATGTGGCTGTCGAAAGGCAGGAATAATGTGTACAAGCATTTGTCACAACTGCCATGGCGAATGCTTGAATGGTGTTACTTCTAACCTCGAAGAAGACATTGATGACCCTGATGATCCCGATATCATAAACCTTGAAGAAGCAGATCATTCAGTGCAAATAACAAACACTGAACATTTGGTACATAAAGTTCAAAGCAATGTGCTTGCTGGAACCAGAAGTCAGGTGAGATTGCACATTTGTATTTTTTTTATTATTCATTGTTGAAAATGTGCAATTTTTGTAAATCTAAACTTAAACCTAAATAAAGTTTCATTCATTCATTCATTCATTCATTTACCTTGCAATAGTATACATAAATCGGTTGTTATGTTCATATGTTGTTTTACTGGTCGCTTACTACTTTCTTATATTTACTTCTTCTGTTTTATTTATTTCTTATATACTTTCTTTTACTTACATGATTTTATTTGTATAATGGTTCTCTCACACCTTCATCTCATGCATACTTACCTATTGTTTCAGGCAGCAAGTGTAGAAGCTGGCCAAGATAATCAAATTGCAGGGCCTTCTACCAAGAAGCGATTCAGAGCTGATTGATTTTTCTGTACAAAATTTTCCTTGGAATAACCGCAGGATTTTGTTTGTTCATATATTTCATTGTTTAATATACCTACATCATGTGCCTCATCAATATACATCCTAAGTAACATACATCATGTGCTTTTTATACAAAGTTGTGAAGTTTATCTCCTCAATTATCCTTAGTATACAAAAATGTAGGTAAACCATATGTCAAATATTATTAGAAATGCCATATTGTACCGCCCTAGCGTGGTTTTTCACAAAACGCTCTCTTTTAGCGCCTATAACTCGGGAACCATTGAGAATACGAGAAAAATGTATATAATCATGTAGCAAATTTGATACGCCTTAATTATGTATATAATCAACTTTTGCCTCCGACCAACGGTTCTCGGGATATTAACGAAAAACCAAAGAAAGTGCCCCATTTTCGCTAATTACCGCTAGAGCTCGCCTCATATTCATGAGGACTTTCGGTATATTCATTCTTAGGTACCTCTAAATAAGTTTCAAAACTTTCGGATTTTTCAGGAGGTTGGGACATTTTTTGAGGTTTTTTGACTGGGCTATATGTTATTTATTGCATGTATATATTGAAATTTCAATAAGAAGTATTTTATTGTGCTAGATGCTATTTTACCGCACTGTCATATATGTTCCAAATTCGAAATTAAAATTACTTCCACATCCAGTGAAAGTATAGTAACGACAAAAAAATTTTAAAAATTTTTATTGTTCAAATAGGTTTAAAATGATATGAAACGTCGAGATTTGAAGTTTGAGCGAAAAAAAATGTCTGTCTGTCTGTCTGTCGGACTGTCTGTCGGACTGTCTGTCGGACTGTCTGTCGGTCTGTCTGTAACTTTTTTGTGCGCACGTTTACTCTGGAACCGTTTAAGATATTGACTTGAAATTTGGTACACCTATATACTTTTAAGGAGATCTGGAACTAGATTATATTTTCATGTTGTTTCGACGAAGGGTTGGGGGGTAAATTGAGGTAAATTTGGGGTAAAAGGGTAAATCAAGCAGGTAAGAGTCGATAAAATTGGTATTTAGTATATACAAGAGAAGCTAGGGTCTCAAAAAAATTTTTGGCATTAGACACCCCCATTACCACCCCCACCACCTCATTAAAGGAGATGAAAAAAAATTGTGATTTAGTGTATGTACAAGAACCAGAAACCTCAAAATATTTTTTACTTCATCCACCCCCACTACCACCCCCCTATCACCACCCCCACCCCACTATCGATGTGGGGTATCGTTTTATGCGTTTTTGAGGTAGAGGATTTCAAACATTATATTATTAAAGTTCCCTAAACAATTATTTCCACATACAAAGTTTTTTCGTTGTGAGTGACTTAGATAGAGAATCTGGATGTGGAAGTAGTGATTCCTTGGGCAGCGGTTTTTAAGTCCAACAGAAATTGCCGTATTTAATAGATACTCGCAATGGGCAACGCCTGACTGCAACTTTTATTAACTTCATAGTAGTCTTATTCAAAATATCATAATGGTATTTTAGGATAAATTTGATGGATCATCTAAACGACATAAAGTTGGTTCAAGCCTGACGGATCCTTTATATTTAGAAATTTTGTACGTGTCTTCATATTTTTGCGTGCTTAATCAAAAACCAATATTCTGATCTAAAATTGAAATAAAAATATGTTTTATATAAAAATTTCAATAGGGAGTATTCTGCTATAAAAAAAAATATTTTTACAATGATTAATAAAAAAATTTGTCCGGTTTATAATATACCTATTTGCAGTGGCGCAGTCAGAAAATTCATCTGGGGAGGCAATAGAACCGACCTCCTCAGAGGATGAGGACAATTTTTCAGAAAATGGTTGAAAACGGATGTGTATGTAGATTCCTCTATTAGATAATATTGGCATTAATTACAAAATATTTATTTCAAGGGATAATTCAGATACTGCTTTGTACTGCTTTTTTATTTTTTGGCTCATGGAAGACGGGCTTGGGGGGGGGGGGGGGCATGGCTCCCCCCTGTCTGCGCCCATGCCTATTTGATTAAATCAAATAGATATTACAAGAGAAAAGCAGCTGTGCAAGCGATAGTTATTAACTAACCTACACCAACGTGTGGGCCGCGCCGCACGAAGTTCCTTTGATCTGTGCATCTATACCGACATTGAAGCGAACTCAAGACAAACCGAGACAAATATCCCCCAGGCATTAGTTGCAAGCCGTGGCCAGTGCTGCCAATGTGCGGTAATTGTAAGTTTTGCGGGTAATTTGACCGTTGCTGTGGGTAGAAAACTACGTGCGGGTAAAAGCGGGTAAATTGGGACCTTTATAGCTATCTCTGAAATAGATAAGTCTACTGCAGTTGCGTTGTTATTGTTAAGTTGGTGGTGATTTAATATACAGTGGAGTGGTAGTACTGGCGGTTAAGTGGAAAACGTGGTTTCAAACAGCTATCTATCTGACTCCCTCAGCCCTCTCTAGCACTCCGTTTTCCGTTTCTCCATTTCGCTAACTCACTCACTCCATTTGACGTTGCTGATACTGTAGCACGTTTACGTTTTGCCTATGCTTGTTTATGCTGTAATATGTAATTGTGTAATGTAGCCGTGGGACAACGAAGTTACTTATTATTATTAATGCAAATAAACCGAAATAAAAAACTTTTTTCACCAACATGCGGGTAATTTTGTGAGTAATTTCGAGATTGAGATCGGGTAAAGGCGGGTAATTTCAAAAAAGTTGTGGGTAATTATACATTTAATGTTGGCAGCACTGGCCGTGGCAGTGCCGTGGTTTGCTAGATTAGATATGTGTAGCGTAGACCGGCATCGGGACGAACTCAGGCAAACTTGGACGACACGAAACGAACCTAGACAAATTACTCTCCACACATTCGTTGTTCGCCTTGGTTTGCTCGACTTCGCCGAATGTGTGGAGCCGGCATAAACAGCGATAGTGGACTGGTGCTAGGCATCCTCGGTATGCGCGATCACATTTAAATATGCATGTTTGTTTTACAAACTCGATGTAGTGACCGCGATCTGCACCTACACCTCGAGTAGCGAGGCATCTTCGACATGTCCGTACCTTAGATTTTGTTTTCGAGCCTCGCTCTAACGGAAAACACTATAATGGTTACAACTCAGAAATATATGAAAAAATACGTGCGAATAATAGCGATTTTTCTTAAAACATAAAATTGTTTTTTTATATAGAAATTGTGATACTTTTTTTTAATTCCGGTGGAAACATGAACCGAATTAAGATATCAGGTAAATCAAGTGAAAAAGGAAGGAAAAGTTACGTTGGAACAAATTACAAAAAAGTGGAAACTACGTAGGACGAAATTAAACAAATCTAAAGAATTTATTTCTGTGAGATAAGAAAATCCAATTAAGGAAACAGAGCACAAAAAAGCTGCCTCAAAGCAGTCATAGATAAAACTAGTACAAGAATAATTGAAACGGACCAGGAGAAAAAGGACGCAATATAATATGCAATCAGAGCTAAATAAAATCAAATCGATCAAATTATTTGCCGATATTAGTAACACATGCATGTTTCACACAAACAATCAAATACAGAAAAATATTTTAGGATATAACATATACAAGGTGTCCCATAATTTCTTTAACAAGCCACATCTCCGTTTTTTAGGAAGATAAAAAACATTAACCAAAAAAGATTATGGAGGACATCGAAGAGTCCTTCCGGTTACACCCTTGAAACCGTCTTGGTTAGGAAACCACCCCTCCCCTAACGTTTGTTTTTAAATTGCACTTTCTAAAATTTTACATTGCAGTTAAATCCCCACGTCATTGTGAATACCACGAGAATAATACAATGAAAATGTTATTTATGTATTAAATAAATCAGCCCTATTTATACCTCGTCCTCTTGCTGTCGTCTGTAGTTAACAAACTTCAAAATATTAAATCAGTAAAAAACTATGTACGTATATATTAGTATAATAATACATGTATGTGCTTTCTATATCTATATTCATATATTACTGAAAAATATTTCTTTTTAAGGAGTTTGTTATTTTCCATATTGATTTTACAAATACGAGCATCATTGGAAGGTGACGGATATAATCGAGTTATCTAAGTTCACTACTGCCTACATTTACTGCTACATAAATCAATATTTGACTAGCTGTATGCCTGTTGCATGACATTTAATATTCAAGTTAATGACTAACCAATCGCAATTTTGCATTCTGATGGGTTCCATTAAAACTGTTATCTCATAAACTTGACTTTTGTTTCACTAAAATTACTAGTTGAAACTGCGAATATTGGCAAAAGTAATATTGAACGATTATTATTATTAACAAACTTAAACTGATTACCACTGTTTTTTTAACTTTATGTTTTATGAAGGCCCTTTTAGGACATGTTCATGATGGGGTAAGACGGGGTATTACGAAACTCAGCCCACAAGAGACGAAAAGGGTTTAAAATTTTCAAGATTCTTTGGTGCATCTTTTGAACCAATCGGTGGCTGTGTAGATTTAAAATGAAGGTTACTTTCTACATTTTCAAAATCGATATAAGACGATTTGAAGCCAATTACAAATATTGCAAGCGCGTTACAATGAAAAGGTTGCAAAAATGGTATGTAAAAGATATATAGAAACAAAGCAGTAGAGAAATAATTTCACAGAAGATCAGACGGAGTTGGGGGCATATGTTTATTCTTTATTGTTTTGGCAACACACGCGTTTCAATTCGATGAATCTGTGACTTTTTTTTAAAATATGACCACCAATATAAAGAACCACAAATAAATAAAAACAAATTTTCATTTTTTTTTCAACCAGTTGATGAACTTGAAATATCTATAATAAAAGGCTTAAAAATTCAAAATTCCTTGGGGATGATAACATTAGTGATAATTTACTGAAAAAATGTTTACCGGTAGTTATCAAACCTTTATGTCTAATAATTAATTCTTTCTTCTCCGAGGGTACGTTTCCTAGACTTAAAATTATTAATATTAGACCGGTTTTTAAAGCAGGTTGTAGAAACAAAGTTGATAATTATAGGCCCATCTCTATTCTAAGGTCATTTTCCAAAGTGTTTGAAAAATGTGCATCAAAGAGGCTAATAAGATTTTTTGATAAATATGATTTCTTTAGTAATAATCAATTTGGTTTTCGGAGAGGCCGTTCCACTACCCTAACTGTCCCTAAATTCTTGTCAGAGTTATATGACAACTTAGACAATAAAAACAAATGCTTAGGGACATTTTAGATCTCAGTAAAGCCTTTGATCTAGTTGATCACAATTCACTTTTGCAGAAATTAGAGAATTATGGCATCCGAGGTGTATCACTAGAATGGTTTAGGATACTTGCACGGCAGAAAATATTATGTACAAGTAGAAAACATCAAATCTGTTAAAATGGAACTTACAGTAGGTGTGCCACAAGGGTTTGTCCTGGGACCACTACTGTTCATAATTTATGTTAACAAATTTTGTAGTACAAATTCCATTATTTTTGCTGATGATACTTCTTTACTTATTACTGCCCAAAGAACTGCTGATTTAATCTCAAAAGCAAACGAATAATTAGGCAGTGCTCACGATTGGATTACCGAAACTGCCTCATATTAAATATTAGTAAATCCATATTTATTCATTTTAATACAAGTAAAATAAATGTTAACCAGGGCCTCTTAATAAAATCTAATGAAGGATCCATTCGACAAGTGCCATTACACGAAACTTTTAGGGTTGCACATTAGTGAGAATTGTACTTACACACTAAAAGAAATTGTTTGGAGCAAACAAAAATTTTGTTGCGTATATACAAAGCAATTTCTTGGTTGATGTTAATAAATTTTTGTTGATTCAAACAATTTTTGTTGCTTCAAACAATTTTGTTTGGAGCAACAAAAATTTACTAACATCAACCAAGAAATTGCTTTGTATATACGCAACAAAATTTTTGTTTGTTTCAAACAATTTTTTTTTAGTGTGTAGTCTGTACATATAAACGAAATTTGTAAAAAAATAGCTCCAATATGTTATTGTATAAGCCATATATTATGGTGGATAATTAGTAAATCAGTATTAATTACATACTATTACACACTTTTCTAGTCAAGTATTAGTTACGCCGTAATTGCTTGAGGTTCTTCACCTGATATGTTGAGAGTTTTTAGATTGCAGAAGAGAGCTGTGTGTTTAATAGCGGGAGTAACCAGGCGAGCCAGTTGTGGAGATATTTACAAAAAAATATGAAATACTTGCGCTACCCTGTTTATTCCTCCTTGGTCTCTTGATATATGCCAGATCACAATTAAACAATAATACTATTAATGTAAACCATTCATATTCATATTCATATTCAACACTCGAAATATTCACACCCTACACGCTAAAAAAAATTTGTTTAGAGCAAACAAATATTTTGTTGCGTATATACAAAGCAATTTTTTGGTTGATGTTAATAAATTTTTGTTGCCTCAAACAATTTTGTTTATAGCAACAAAAATTTATTAACATCAACCAAGAAATTGCTTTGTATATACGCAACAAAATTTTTGTTTGCTCTAAACAAATTTTTTTTAGTGTGTAGAAATTCCGTATCACAGGCTAACATTATATGAAGATAGCCCAAAATATCTAGCAATTAAAATGTACAATAAAGTACCGAATTCTTACACGTCTATTGACGAGAAATATTTTAAAATAAAAATAAAGCATTTATTGAAAACCATAGCATACTATTTATTCTATTAACAAGTACCTGAATGATATTTTGTAATCATTAAAGTATGTATAATTTAATTTGTATCTATGTGGTGCATATTTTAATGTTTTTTTATTGTTTTATTTGTTTATTTATATATTGACACTGTACTATTATATTTAATCTGTACTTCAGATATTTTTTGACTTAACTTATATCATGTATATGATCGACTGGATAAATAAATTATTATTATTATTATTTATATAGAGAATTAATTTTTCCGCAACTTTTCTTCTATAATGTTTTTCACATTTCATATCATTTTTGCAGCCTATCAATTTAAAGCTTAATAGGCCTACTTAGTTCCCTCCACTACGTTCTGCTCCTCCATATGCTTAGTGGGAACTAACAAAATGTGGAACAAACCATAATTACCTCTGGTACACTAACAAAATTTTTTATCTTCATTTATTAAAAACCTTAGGCAATATTAATTAAATTGTGTTAAATCGAAATGGATAATACCTCAAACAAAATAGTTCATAGCTGTCTAGAGTGTCTTTGCCTGCCAGCGTGCCGCATCAGGACTTACCGTGATTTGCTACATCTTATTATTACTTTTATTTATTTTACACTATTTTTGATATAATCAACCAAATATTGCGATATGTTAAATAGTTACAGTGTCTAATATCAACAAAGTGCTTCAAGTGGTGTGACCAGCAAATAAATTATAAACATATAAATTTTGACTTTGATGTATTCAGTTTTAGCAAACTATTGTTATAACTTGTAATATGTGTTCAGATTTTGAGCGAACATCCTCCCAACAATCACCGCTAACGTGAATGACTGTATCATAGACATAAGCAAAGATACTCACACTATCCGTATCAGTATTAATAAACAGATCATTAACGTAAAATATGAAAACTACAGGGCCAAAAATTGTGCCTTGTGGTACACCACACGTTACACAACATGTTACTGTTGTTACTGCTCCTTAACTTGTTACAACAAATTTTTGTCTGTTGCTGAGCTACGTTTTTATTAAGTTATAGGAACAGTCTACATTTCTAATTTTTCCAGAAGCTTTACATGGCTGATCAAATGCCTTTGCTAGATATAGAAAGATAGCATTTGTCGGTATGCTTTTATTTACAGCATTATATATTTTTGTTATCAAGGCCGTAATTGCATCCCGGGTCCATTTATTTCGTCTGAATTCGACTTGATTACTAGGGATTGCAATTTACCGGAAGTTTTAATAACCGGTAAATTGGTAAATAAAAATGTAAATAACCGGTTAACCGGTATTTACCGGTAATTTTTAGAATGAATGATTAGAGTTGCGAAAATGACAATTGTCTTTTTCCATGTACAAAATTATCTAAATTTAACAAAAACATTTTTTTATACGTGTGTTTAATATAATGAACAAACAAAAGGTTTTTTATTAAAAAATATAAATGAAATAAATTTAAATAAATAATTATTAGGTAAATAACAAAAATATCAACTTAAATGACAAAAATTATAAACATAAACTCAAATAGGGCATTTACTGAATACCTAATCTAAAAATACAATATTTTTTAAAAATAACCCGTTAAAGGGATTAGTTTTTAAAAGCTATATCTGAAATTTTTTTTTAATTCTGTAGCCTCCCCTGGGTTTAATTTTTTTTGTCATATACATTTGACTTTTCATAAAAATGCAACAATAGGTTTTGGAGTTTATGAAAATATTTTCATTATTAAAGAAATACAATGAACTGAAATTTTTTAATTTACAATTTAACAAATTACAATATTTCAATTCGTTGTATCTCAGTTAGTAATGAAAATATTTTCATAAACTCCAAAACGTATTGCTGTATTTTTATGAAAAGTCAAGTATATATGACAAAAAAAAAATTAAACAGGAGTCCTAGACCCAGAGGAGGCTACCGAATTTTAAAAATTTTTTTCACAAACTACTTTTTCAAAATTTTTTTAGCGGTCATTAGAGAAGTGCTTCCCTAGATGTTATTTCCCATATTTCATATGGGTCCCATGCGTCACAAAAGAGAAAAAAAATATTGAAATTTCACCAGTCGCCACTGCTGTTAGTCGTCTGATATTTGTGCATAGAATACCACCAGCTGAAGATGCCCTTCCTCAATCGATATTGGTGGGTCGATAAGTTAATAAGAATTGGTAATAACATTCTTCTAAATGTATTCCACGGATATTTGCGGCAGTGAAATATTCAATTTCCTGTCGCAAGATGTTGTCAATGTCTCTCTTGTATTTCTTGGTGCTTGGTGTTTGGATTTTACTTTTTATAATATTATTTATTTATTGTTAAAAGTGCTCAGTGTTGGGACAGTCATTCTGTATTTAGTGAATACTAGTCACTGACATAAATAGAAACGTTGAATACGTGACATATCGTAAGTTCAGAATTTACCGAAATAACCGGTAAAAAATTTAAAATAACCGGTAATTATCGTCGTGTGTCTTTTGTCCCGATAACCGGTTAACCGGTTAACCGGTATTGCAATCCCTATTGATTATTTGAAAGGATGTTTTTATAAAAAAAATATACATTTTATTATTTAATTCTTAGATACACATTCTATGGGATACTTTTTAAGTTCTTTTTGTAAATATTGTCAGTTTTGACCTTTTTAATTTTGCGATGTCAAATGTTGATGAAACATTGGTCAGTATAAAATAAAGTAAAATAATATTAACCACATTCTTTCTCGAGCTCGCGACTCTTGGATTTCGAGTCTAAATCACATCAAATTTCATTGCACATTTTTAAATTTATTTATTTAACGTCGGTTTATTCACGTAACTAACGCCAATCACCGATACCAGGACACAAGTTACCCCCAATCAGGAAATTTTGCTGAAACAGAAGAGTTTAAAAGAGTATAGATTATTTATTTGCCTAACATCTAATAGACAAGGGACTAACTGCTTTTATATTTCCTCCAAGGGATGGTATAACCACTACGTAATATTCGCCTAAGATTGTATAACTTCGCATTCACTCATTCACTGGTATATAAGGAGTCAGAAAATGGAACGAGATCCCTGTGTTTCCCTGGATGGTTACCCATCCAAGTGCTAACACGATGCTTAACTATATGTATCTAAATTATTGCTCATTCAATTGTACAATATCTTCTCGACCTCTACCATATCCAGCCGAACATTTGCTGACCAAGGCTCCGTGGCAGTTGAAATGCTGAGAGGAGGACGAAGTCAGGGCAGAATTAAATAAATATCAACAATAACCCTACTCCTACATACGTACCTAATATATTTATTAGGGAAGGAAGGTAGTGATATATCTTAAGACGTGATTGGACCAATGACACAAACACAAATTTTATCTTATAATTGTAGAAAAGCATATATTATGTACAACTTAAAATTTTAAATTCTGAAACGCTAAATTCGAGTCTAAAGTTTAACCGCTGAACCACCATTCGTTTTTTTTACAGGCGTTATTATCTATAATATAATATGCCTAGACGAAAATCGTTTTTTGATTGTTATATATTATATGATCGTATGAAATGTATATTAGTAAAATATATAAATAAATAATCACAGGAAATAACATTTTATAAGATTTTAATTCAATTACAAAGCTTATAGATGAACAACACATTTTGCTATTAATTTAAATGACTTATCTATTGATCGACTTTGTTGAAAACAGTATGGTAGACGAACATTTTAAAAGTTGTTCATAATTCGTCCACTAACATAATGTCGCGAAATTTTTTTCCCTACAAGTGACATATACTCTTTTAAAAATGTACCGAATAAATGCAGTATATTCAGCGTTTTGATTACTATTCCCATTTTGTTAATTAAACGTGAAAGTTCCATGTATATTAATACGTCAATTACACCGTATAAGTTGTGACATTGTAATACAAACCAGGCATGGAGTAAAATTGTTACTAAAACATGGTTATCTCATTAAGTACCATGGCCAAATGATACACAAAAGTTAATTTACAAAATTGCACCGCTTCAATTATGAAACTAGTGGAGCTACTGACAAAATATGTAATGAGTTAATATAGATAACGATCGCTTAATGTGACATTTTTAAAGGTTTTACGTTTTAAACCGTAATTAAATTACAGAGCTCTACACTATCACTAATTAATTCACTGGCTTCGTGCAGTGCAGTAGTATTTATAGCTTTTCAAATTTTAAGATATTTATAATTGAAACTGTACCGAGAATGCTCATATGTATTTAACAAACTTAGACTCAGTTTTACAGGCAAATAATTGCAGCAGCCAACAGTCTCGTTCCAACGCTGAGTACAACTTAATTGGATGCAATTGGTGTACAATGGAGAAGTATAGGTATTTTGCGTTTAAGGCTAAAAAAAATTTAAAATTGTAAAAAAAATCAGTGTTTTTAATTTCGAATTTCTTAAACAATAATCAAGATAAGGAATTTCAAAGGTGAGGGCACAAAACTATTTGAACGCAGACTACGTCACTTGCGTGACGTCATAGTACAACACGACCTCGCGCGGCCAGTATGATTTGCTTACTCCGCCGAATAGTTCATATAAAAGTGGCCAATTCAAATACAAAAAAATCATGTATTGTTCCGAAATGTTTTAATGCAGCTACTAAGACATATGAAAATTGTTTTTCCATATTATGCCAAGATCCGAAAAAGAAAATCTCAACCATGATAAAGAGAGACGATCCTGCTTTGGCTAAAAGCTAAGTGTACTGTTGTGAGAGCCATTTTGACGTATCTATTTTCCTGTCTTAAATTACTTTTAGTACGTAATTTTATATATTATATTATACTATCTTTTGCCTGCAACTTCGTGTTGTAAACAATTTTAGACTTGTTTGCGTAAATCTGAGAACCGAACACTAATATGAAACTTGGAGGGACTTCTTACAGATGTCTCCGGGGGTAAAAATATATAACACTGCCCCCTCCTTAAGCCGGTTTCGGAGACCTCCTCTTCTTTCGCTGAGGGTTGTAGAGCCAAACCAGATCTCCTGCCTTGAATCCTCCTGAACTGGACTTACGGTCATAACGAGCTTTCATTCGGCCACTGATTATGGTAATTTGGCCTCGAATCAATTCATGGACATTTCTTAACCGCTCTCTAATCTCATTTGCATAATTGTTCACTGCTTGGTGTTCCAAACATTAAGTCACACGACAATCTGATTTCATGTCCAAGTACCACACAAGCCAGTGTCTGTTTCGTAGTCCCATGGATGGCAGCCCTGTATGCCATGAGGATGAACGGAATTTCCTGGAATACCTTTGATTCAAAGTTCCTCCCTTGATCTGAATGCAACTCCAGGGGTACACCAAATCGACATACCAGGTTATCCACCAACATCTTAGCTACAGTAACAGCCTCCTGATTTGGAATGGCATAGGCTTGCGGCTACTTATTGAAATAATCCATGGCAACCAGGATGTATTTATTGCCATCAGTGGTCACTGGAAACGGGCCAGCAATATCGATAGCAATTTTCTCAAAAGGGGCTTCGACGTTATATTGCTGCAATTGACCCTTACTCCTAGACTGTGGTCCCTTACTGGCCGCACAAATCATGCATTTGCGATACCAAGCCTCCGCACCTAGTCTACATTTGATCCAGTAAAATCATTCCCGCACCCTATTCAGGGTCCTATTAACGCCGAAGTTTCCGTCAGACGTTCCATCATGCATCTCCTGAAGTTCTTTTGGTACTTCAATTGCTCTTGCTTTAGAGCTTCCCTTGTCCAATCGTCTGGAAGATCTATCTTGACAGTGTTGACTACTACCATGCCCTGCAGCTTCTCTATACGATGACAGTGCTTGCAATCTTCCTTGCACGGTCTTCTGGATAGGACATCTGCATTTTTATGAGATCTTCCAGATCGAAGTTCGATTTTGAAATCGTACTGTTGCAATCTCTGTATCCAGCGAACCAGTTGACCTTCTGGGGTTTTCATTTGTAATAACTATTTTAACACAGCATGGTCGGCCCGAATCTTAAAATGTTGTACATACAGGTATTTATGAAAATGGTCTACGGATTTGACAATGGCTAATAGTTCTTTCCTTGTCACACAATACACTTTCTCCTGTCCATTTTGGATTTGGGCCACACCCAATCGAAGAGTTGCTAGCTTCAATGTCGAGGATATAAAGGCCATTCCGTTGTGGATATGCTAGCACAGGACTTTTTCCATGATGTTTCACTCAGGTGTCCACTGATACTTCACTTTTTGCTCTGTTAACCTGTAGTGGCTTCGAAATATCCGCAAACTCTTCCACAAAGCGTCTATAATAAGTCCAAGGAATCTTCATACTTCATGAACATTTGATGCTCTTGGCCAAACTCGTACTGCTGAAATTTTCTCCGGATTTGTTTGTATTCTATCTGATAATACAACGTGTCCTAGGAATTTTACTTCTTTCTGGAACAGTAAACACTTCTTTGGATGCAGCTTCCGGTGTGCGTTCCTAACTCTCCCAAATACTTTTTGAAAGTTTCGCAAATGTGCCTTCAAGTCCCGACCCCATAACCAATACGTCATCAAGGTAAACCATGCACGTTTTCCAAGTCAATCCTCGAAGTACAAATTCCATCAACCTTTCAAAAGTATCTGGCGCATTCCAAAGTCCAAAAGGCATCACCGTAAACTGATAAAGACCTGTTGAGAATACACATAAACACAATATAATTAAAACAAGTTTATATTTCACAATATTTACATCAATGTCAAAAAGTAATAATTGAAAGTTCTATATTGCAATAATTCTAAATTATTTAATTAACACTTTTAAAAGTGCAGAATAAGGAGGAAGAAGATTTTTTGTAACAAAATATTAAATCTTAGTAATTTTTAAGCTTCCCCTGTATAGTAGTAAAATCATGCCATTATTTAACTAATATCCTTAAAATTGTAAAGTCGTTGCTAAACCAAAATGTAAAGTATTCAAGTTGTTTTATCCGCGTATAACATTACTTCTTTGGTCAATTTTTCCATCATGCACAAAACTAGTAATTCTAAAAAAAAATTCAAATAAAAAAGTTGTCGCATCATTAGCTTTATTTCTTCCCAATATACTTGATATATATTTCAAAAGTTAAAAAAGCTTCCCGCTTGTCATATTTACCTCTGCAATTTTCACATTTTATCGACATTCAAATTTAACCTTCATATTACCACATTTTGTTAACACATGGTAAAAAAAAAATTACACTTTTTATCATAACTGGTACTAATGTTATCTTAAATCTACAAGTGTAACAGCAAAAATAATATTTTTTATCTTTTACTAAAGCTTGTGACAGCGTTTCTTTTTTGGCACTTGGAAACCATAATTTATAATTCTTTACAACTTGTAGTAAAAAAACCGCTGCCCAAGGAATCACTACTTCCACATCCAGATTCTCTATCCAAGTCACTCACATCAAAAAACTTTGTATGTGGAAATAATTGTTTATGGAACTTTAATAATATAATATTTGAAATCCTCTACCCCAAAAACCCATAAAACGATCGGTAGTGGGGTGGGGGTGGTGATAGGTTGGTGATAGGGGGATGGTAGTGGGGGTGGATGAAGTAAAAGAATATTTTGAGGTTTCTGGTTCTTGTACATATACTAAATCACATTTTTTTTCATCCCCTTTAATAATGGGGTGGGGGTGGTAATGGGGGTGGCTAATGCCGAAAATTTTTTTCAGACCTTAACTTCTCTTGTATATACTAAATACCAATTTTATGGACTCTTACGTGCTTGATTTACCCATTTACACCAAATTTACCCCAATTTACCCCCCAACCCTTCTACGGAACAAGATGAAAATATAATCTAGTTCCAGATCTCGTTAAAGTACATATGTGTACCAAATTTCAAGTCAATATCTTAAACGGTTCCAGAGTAAACGTGCCCACAAAAAAAAGTTACAGACCGACAGACTGACAGAGACAGACAGAATTTTTTTTTGCTCAAACTTAAAATCTCGACGTTTCGTGACATTTTAAGCCTATTTGAACAATAAAAAGTTTAAAATTCTTTTTGCCTTTACTATACTTCCACTGGATGTGGAAGTAATTGTCTTTGTTGTTTATTTTTTGTTAAAATATTGTAGTCGCCAATAAGCTTGATACTTCTTTCAGTTATATCATTTACAACTTTCCGTTTACCTATAATATTAAAACGGTGTTTATAAATAGTATTTCAAACAAGTTTCGAAAACGAATTTTTTCACACGAGTCAGACAGTCGAAGAATTCTGTAAATATTTGCCTATTCGCGTAAATATTCCAAGAAAAATTATTATCAAATGTAACATAATATATTTTATGCCTAAAATATTTAAACAAGTAAAACATTCTGTGAAAATATGGGCTTAGATAGTTATCTACAAATTTTTACCTGCTTGCGGCACTGGTTCCCGTTCTCTGATTCATCTGAAATTTTCATATGAATTATTCCTGATATGATGGAACATTTTCGTGTGGTGGGCAGCAAAAAAAAATGAAAAAAAAATGTTCACCCATATAGAGTAGGCCACCCTAATGCACACCCATTTTGGCCATAGTGTTAGAGAGAGTAAAAATATCAGCCAAGGAAATCTTTTTGACAACTCTCGTATTTTATGTAACAAGAAATAGAAGAACACATTATAAAAATGAAGATAGTGATTTTTTAACTTAAAACAAAATTCTAATTAACAGTTGAACAGCTCAAGCCCACACAAGTGTTCCAATTTTGTTCCAAAGCGTTAAAAGTAATATTTTAATTTGTAAGAAGGGGAGTTTGACATGAAATAATAGCCCTTAATGATACTTCATAGTGTACATACCGAATCTCATCGCGGTAGTACAAAGCGTTCCTGAAATACTAAATAAAAACCATTTCTAGGGCCCCGCTTTGACACTAAGCATTTCCGAGCACACGTCCATAGGAACATTTTTCCATATTTTTGCAAAACCATCACCACCTAAAATTAACGACAGGAATTTGCGGACAACCTGTATACACAAACAAGAAGCAACGCAAGTACAACACCATTCAGTATTGTATTAAAACTGATCCAATAATACAAAACCCTAGGTACCGCAAATCCTGGATTATATTTCAATAGCTCATTTGAATATAAATCTCGGCTATCAGTAAGACAATAGAAGATGAATCTATTCAGAATGTTTCCTCCGGCGCCCATAAGTAGGTCTACGGATACATAAATTTACACAAAAAACAATAAATAAGACACCCTCTAACACAGCGAAAAGATTTGCTGTAATTCTTCAGTCAAACCTCAGTGAAAATGACATACATCCCCTTTTATCAGGATATGTTTTGTTTTATGGCTTCTCAGAAGAGCACTCAAGATACGGTTTTATTCTTGGTAAATGATAATGTACGTTTTTGATTTTACTTTCAGTTAACATGCATCTGACGTTTATTGCTAATATTGTAATACGTTTGTGGCTGAAATTTCTAGTAACAAAAATGTTTTTTTGTAAAACTGTCATTAAAAATGACATTTTTAATTCATTGATAGGTGAACTAAAAATCGACTTTTATAATATTACATGTTAGAAATACTTTTAACACTAGTGTCGAAAACACTTTTAACACTAGTGTTAAAAATAAAATGCTATCTATATACCATATAGTAAATATGCATTCTTCTCAAGATAATAGAAAGCTGTATTGATAAAATTAGAAGAAATATATTACTTAGAAACAATACATATAGTCCAGTCAATGAAAGAGTTGTAGAGAACATTTTGGAGGGGAGAATTTTTCTCTTCAGGAATGTGTTGGGGGTAGTCAGGAGGTAAACATACTAAAAGTCCCCGCCCCTAGCCCCGCCGCTTCAGTAGGAGAGGGGGGTGGAAAGGTTCCTTTTTTCGATTCTTCACTTATAACTCGGAAACGATGCGTCGTACGAAAAAAGGTAATCTAAACGTAATTAAATTTCCCACAAGAATGTTTATATTCGTTTTCTTCCTATGTGTTATATTTTACGAGATATTCGCCAGCGAAAATCGATAATTAATAAAGAAAAAATCAATTGTGTACCTTGAATATTTCTATCAAAGCGGTTTACCGTGGTCTGCTAATAAATCACAGTCACAAAACAATCTTTATTTTACAACACTTGACGTATTTACTAACGTAATATTTTGTCGAAGACTAGACATTTCCTTAAATATACAGAGGAAAAAGATTAAAAATCATATTGATTTTTAATCTTACGAAAGATGAATTTTACGTAGCCACCACAAATTGCGGAAACTGAGGACCCCCCTTTGCCAGATGAGCTTATGTATAAGATATCCCCCATCAATAATCAAATCAAATTTTGGTGTATGTACGTTTGTGGCGCCGATTGGATGCATTTTTTAGAATTTCTAACATTCAAAATGTTTTATTTTTTTCAGCATATTTTGGTACCACAGGTGGCTTTGCCTTTATAGCAAGTGGATGATTTTCTGGTCATAAGTAGATGCTAATTTGTTCTATACTTGAGTACAATTTGATTCAAATCAGAAACAAAATGAAAAAGTTATAAGGGTATCTTCATTTTAAGTGAGTCACACTGTATATTTAAGGAAATGTCTAGACTTCGACAAAATATTACGTTAGTAAATACGTCGAGTGTTGTAAAATAGATTGTTTTGTGACTGTGATTTATTAGCAGACCACAGTAAACCGCTTTGATAGAAATATTCAAGGTACACAATTGATTTTGTTTTTATTAATTATCGATTTTCGCTGGCGAATATCTCGTAAAATATAACACATAGGAAGAAAATGAATATAAACATTCTTGTGGGAAATTTAATTACGTTTAATTTTGCATAGATTAGCTTTTCCCATACGACGCATCGTTTCCGAGTTATAAGCGGAGAATCGAAAAAAGGAACCTTTCCACCCCCCCCCCCCCTCCCCCCTGAAGCGGCGGGGCTAGGGGCGGGGACTTTTAGTATGTTTGCCTCCTGACTACCCCCAACACATCCCTGAAGAGAAAAATTCTCCCCTCCAAAATGTTCTCTACAATCCTCTTTTGGGCATTCATTGATTGGACTAATATTTATTCGAACATTTATAAATTATTTATTTAGATATTTTGTTTCTGGAGCCTTCATTCAAAAATGTACCTATTAATTTGTTCGCTAGTAAATATTTTCGATTTTTTTTCCGATATCCTACACTTTTTCGTTTTAAAAACGCTGTTAGCTTGTATTACTTGCTTACAGGTCTCGCAACGTAGCTTGATACTTGAAAGATGAATGCGCAGTAGACTTTAGGTGAGATAGCGACTGCACCGAGTGTACTTCTTCGGAACACAGCGCTCTCCATCTCATGTCCTCTACTGCGCATTTCAGGTATCAAGCTACGTTGCGAGATCTGTACATCCACGTTGTTCTTGATTTGCAAACTAGCTTTTATCATAGAGAAATTAGACCACAGTGTTGACGCCTTTCATAACTTAGATTTTTCTTCGAAGTAAGCCAAAAGTATATTTTCAGTCTACTACTTTCTTCATTTTACTTCATTCAATAAGTCTTTTATATGCTATACCATATTGTTGCCGCGATTTCTGGGGCAACAGAGCTAAAGTTGCGGCTTCTTTAACATCTGGTGGAATAATGAAATTACTTTAATTTCCCGTAATTTCTTCAAAATCCATTTTTTTAGCCACAAAATTTACGATATTTAAAGATAGTTTCAATTATAATGACAATGCAATGATCTAGATTTATTAAAATCTTATCTACAAAACAGATTTCACTGTCAGGACAATGCTCCTCAAAACAAATGGTTAGCTTTTCTTTTTTCTTCTTTATTTAGTGACATCAATATCAGATACTAAATAAGGAAGAAAAAAAACTATTCCGTCTAATCCAGTTGTTTGAAAATTTTTCATTAAGGCACCTGCGTACAGCACCCGAATAATGTATATAAGCACTATTTATTTAAAGAATAGCTTTTGTTTTTTCTTCTTCATTTAGTGTCTGATGTTCCTTAAGTCAAATGACTACTTTACCTTTTTCGCAAACCTAACCGATTTTTATACAGGGCCAACCGAAAAGTGAGAAATTTTATATTTGTCTATTTATGTATTTATTTATTTATTTATTTATTTATTTACATAAGCCATCCAACAGCCACAGCCAATTACTGAATGGGAAACTACAGAATTAAGAACAAATATCACAAATTATGTATTAATAAATCATGAAGAATAGTACATATGTATGTTTATATGGAAAATATACACTATATAAGAGTACAAAACAAAATACAAAACAAAATATAATACAAAATACTATACAATAAACAAAAAATGGAAGAACTATCACACAGTGTTCAGAGTCTTAAGTTTGTTTATGCTACAATTGAAGATGTCAACTCTGTCTTGCAGGTTATTGTAATTTTCGCACATAAAGTGAAGCGGTGAATATTTTAACAAATTAGTCCTCGGTTCGGTAAGATAAAAGGTAATATTATTACGAGCCCCCGTTCTGGGCACATGAAAGCGCATTTGTTCTAACACCTGTGGACAGTCTATTTTGTTATTTAGTATTTTATACAGAATATTAACGATTGTCTGATTCTGCGATCTTGCAAGCTTGATAATGAGAATCAAGTAGGAGGCTTTGTGATAATACAATGGGTGGATATATCTTCCTTATAAGATAAATACTTAAGAAAGCGCCTTTGCACTGCCTCTAAGCTATGAATATACGTCAAATAGCAGGAATTCCATATTAGTGACGCATATTCAAGTTTTGATCTGATAAAGGAATTGAAAAGCAGTGTTAACGTGTTGGCTTCAGTAAAGCCTGTTGAATTTCTTATTACAAAACTCAAGTTTTTAAAAGAGGATTGCACTATGTTATTAATATGTATACTAAACGTTAATTTACTGTCTAGGTGACCCCAAGATCTTTCATATGCTTAGGACGCTGTAACGTGTTATACTATTTAGCTGGTATTCTTTCAGTATTGAATTTTGTTTCCTGTAGTAAGATATGCTGTTGCATTTTTCGACATTTAGTGGAAGATTATTCAAAGAGCACCAGTCATTCACCTTCTTCAAATCATTTTGTAATTTTTCACAGACTGCCTCAGAACTAACATTACAAAACAGCTTCATGTCATCCGCATAAAGTAAATAGCCTTCATCTAAATTGTCTACATATTTATAAATAGTATGAAAAGAAGAGTCCCCAGAACAGAGCCCTGGGGAACCCCAGATGTTACTGATATTTCAAATGATTTTACGCCACGACATTCAACATATTGTGTTCTTTGGCTAAGGTAGGAATTAAGCAAGTTTAACAGTAGCGTAGAAATTCCAGCGATGTCTAGCTTATGTAACAGTATATTGTGATCAATTCGATCATGGGCTTTGAAAAAGTCCGTGTAAATAACATCATCTTAGCCATTTAGATCCATATACTGTATAATATACTGCGTAACACAAAATAGATTTGAGACCGTGGATCTATTTTTAATAAAACCATGTTGATGCATCCTAATCAGCCCCTCTAAATGAGAATAGAGCACGTTATGTAGAGCTATTTCAAAAACCTTAGCGAAATTACAAATTATGGTAATTTGCCGATAGTTTCCTACATTATTTTTGTCTCCCTTTTTATAAACTGGGCAGATACGCGATTTTTTTCATATGTTTGGAAATATCCTAGATTTTAGAGACATATTAAAGATTATACAGAGGGGCTCTACAAAAACATGCGCACAATCTCTGACTATAAAAGCTGGTACGTTATCAGGTCCTTTTGTGAATTTAGGTTTTAACTTTTTTAATGCAGATAAGATATCATTCGTAGTACATGCATCAATATGTAAATTGTTACCTATTATTTGAAATATACGATGTGTCAAATGGATCATTATTTGATGTTCTGGGGTTAGTGAACGAGGTGCTGAAAAATCTTGCAAATCCATCTACAATTTCCTGTGTATTATGTAACTTTGACATTTCTGTAAACTAAACTTTGAGGGATAGTGGATACACCTTTCTTGGAATTATTATAGCTCCAAAAGGATCTAATATTATTTTGAATATTGTTTAAATATATTTTATAAGCATTACCTGTATCTTTCTTAATTAGAGTTCTTAATTTTCTAAATTTATTCATTTCTGCATCTGTTTGCTTATATAACTTCCAGAGCCCAGTTTTTTCTTTTAAATTCCTGATAATATTGCTATTGAACCAGAGCGGATATTTCCTTGGTTTTAATATATATTTGGGCACGCGATTTCATACAACACCGTGTAAAAATATTGACAGGCTGAATTTACATTTCTGAATGAATTTAGCATATTCCAGTCATAATTTCTAATACTATCTTATAACGTGTGATAATTTGCCTTTCGGGAGTTATTGTTTCGCGACTGATGTCTTATGGAAAATGATATAGTAATAGCAGCATTATGTGAATCCTCTTTTAGTAAGATATCTTCAGATTTATTCATTGTACAAGCTTGGTTAGACATTACCAGATCTAGTATACGCCGGTTTGAAAGTATACACCTAGTGGAGTAAAAAACAGGGGAAAAGTCGCTTCCTTCTCGAGTTTTTTTTTTAATCTTAGAACAAACTGAGACATATACCATTTCGTTAAGTAGGTCGATGTTCATTAGAAATCATGAAATACGACATTTTTTAGTGGTCACGGACATTGTTATTCTTAAAAAGGTGTGAAATTTTGTTTTTTTTAATCATGTTTTTTTGAACATCTAATGCCATATCTCAAAAACGAATGGAGATATCTACATGAACTTTTTTTTGTTATAAAACACACACTTAAGCGCTTCTATCTGTGTATAGTATTGTTAATTAAAACATTTTTAAGCATGTTAAAAACTTAGATAACCTTGGAAGCTCAGAAAATACGCAGTCAAATTTTCACTAAGCTACAATTTTTTTTATTTTTGGAAATTTTGTATAACATGCTGCGAAGAAAATAAAGCCAAAAGACCAAAAAAGCTTTTGATAGCATAATTCTTATTGTGTCTTTGATAGTTTAGGTACAGTGATTTTTTTGGAGCGCGTGAATTGCAGAAAATGAGTATTAATACGCCCGCGTCCACTAAAACTAACTAGTCTCAGGGCGGTGTACGATCAACGTTATTCGTTTTCGTCGAAGGTCAAATTATAAAACCGCTGCCCAAGGAATCACTACTTTCACATCCAGATCTTCTATCCAAGTCTCTCACAACGAAAAAAATTTGAATGTGGAAATAATTATTTATGGAACTTTAATAATAAAATATTTGACATCGTCTACCCCAAAAACCTATAAAACGATATGCCACATCAGTAGTGGGGCTGAGAGTGGTGGAAGGGGGTGGTAGTAGTGGTGGTTAAAGTAAAAACAATTTTGAGGCCTTTGGTTCTTGTACACACACTAAATGACGCCCCCTTGAATAATGGGGGTGGTTAATGCCAAAAAAATTTTGATACCTTAGCTTCTCTTATATATACTAAATACCAATTTTATGGACTCTTACTTGCTTGATTTGCCTATTTACCCCCAACTCTTTAACGAAATAATCTAGTTCCAGATCTCGTTAAAATACGTAGGTACGTGTATCAAATTTCAAGTCAATATCTTAAACGGTTCCGGAGTAATCGTGCGCACAAAAAAAAGTTACAGACAGACCGACAAACAGAATTTTTTTTTTTTGCTCAAACTTAAAATCTCGACGTTTCATGACATTCTAAGCCTATTTGGACAATAGAAATTTTCAAAAATATGTTTGTCGATACTATACTTACACTGGATGTGGAAGTAAAATGTGTAACGATATTCTTTCCCTTATTACCACTTGTATTATATTGTAGAACGTATGGCCATTGTGCGAATTGTGCGTGGATTATCTGCTAAAAAAATATTTAAGATAAAAAACAACCTAAGTTTCATTGTAAAATGGAGTCAATTTTATGTGGCGTAGGAATAGAGGAGAACGATAAACTTAAAAGAGACTTAATTTAGGATATTTTTTTCTTTTTTGTTACCTAATTTAGGCGAAAATAACACGTTTACTCAATTATTGTGTGGATCTAGGGTAAAAATGCAGTACATGGGAGTTTCGGATAGGGACTCTGACACAGGAAATGTCGGATACAAATATTAAGATTGCTACGTTCAAAAAAAAGTGCTTTAAGAAACTGTCTTTTCTATTTAGCTCCAATAAAAAAAAAGGAAAACTCGATAATTTACTTTTTATCAAAACACTCCAAAATTATTACTTTTCCTAAACTTCTGTTTATGGAATTTTATTAGCCCCCCTAGTTGCACAACTTTTTTTTTCCATTTACTATGTTATTATTTTTTACCATTTCCGAGAGCCCAATGCGCCTCTGGAAAAAGTAAGTTGTCCTTTCAGATCATAAAACGTGATAAAACAGTCCTAAACATAAAAAAATAATAATGAAAAGTTCCGTTGCACACTCCGATTAAAGAACTTATATCTAGATACATAACGGGCTATCTTTTCACTATATACCTTGTTTGCTCCTAACATAGTCACATTATATGTCCATTAAAATGGATAGATGAACATCACATCCCATAGGCAACAGTGGCGTTGTGTGTGTAGAAAATGTGTAGAATGGTAAATATTTTCATTAAAATGAATGATTGCAATTCCTGCATTACCGGCTCTTTATATAACGTGATGTAGGCATACGATATTACAGTAAGATAAAACAGTAAGATAAATATGTATTGAAAGGATATTAAAATTTAATTGCTATTTACTTTATAACTGTAAACTGAACTTCATCATGTTACGACTATGGAACGATCGATTTTCTTCTTTTCTAAACTGCTTTCTGCAAACGGCACAGCACTTCACTATTTATTTGCACAAAATATATTGTCACTAAACTGTGTAAATATGAATAGAGAATATTATTTAGGTATTAAGCAAATCACAACTTAAAATAAAATTACTTTTTCACCAGTTTTTGTCGGAGAACACGAAAAACATTTATTGACATTAATGGCCGAACTGTCAACTGAGATTATGATAATCGAACTGGAGCCGATCGTGCACGAGCGGCCGCGAATACGCCGATGGGCCAATCAGCAACTTATGGGAAGAAGTGCCTTAGATTGTGAGTCTTTCAGCGACAAATAAATCAATGCCATTATGTATCTAGATATAACTTCTTTAATCGGAGGTTACACACAATACATAATCATTATTATTCTTAAGTGCCTCACGCGTACGCTTCAACAATAATTCCTCCAGACTAAAAAATTTGTAACTAGCAAACTATTGCTAATAATGAAAATATTTTTTTTAAAAAACTTTTTTAGTCTATTGACTTCATTTTCTTCATGGCATGTTACACAAAATTTTCAAAAACAAAAAAGTTCCTCACTTAGTGAAAATTTGATGGCGTATTCTCTAAACTTTCAGGGACATCTACGTTTTTGGCATGTTCACATTTTTTTTTATTAGCAATCGAGTATAGAAAGAAGCAATTTTACCTCTTTATCGCTGCTCCGTTTGAAGTATTGAGTATTAAGTAGAGTATAAGTTTGAAGTATTGAATAACAAACACCCTATATGAGGTATCGAGCTAAAATTTTGTGTAGAGGTATTTGAGACTACTGCGAATCGAATACGCTATCCAATTTGCCTTTAAAAAAATTTCTTAATAGTCGATCTCGAAATTTTGACCCATTTAGAGGAGCTTAGTAGGCCTTGAAAATATGAAAATTACAAATATTTCAAAACTGTCAAATATAGCTCATCGAGCACTATACAAGGTGTCCCACTTAAAACTCCCGGCGCCATTTTCTCGATAACCAAAAGCGATATTTGTATCATCTGAAAGGTATCTACTAGAATATATAAATGACTTCAGTTTTGAGTAAAAATGGTTATTTTACACATCGAGGTATAGATGGCGTTGCGATGCAAAGATATTTTTCGATCCCAAGAACGATGAAATAATAAGTTGCATGAGATGGAGAATTATATTCTGAGCAACTTTTATGATACGAACAATTTTCGAAAAATCACTGGTTCTCGAGATATTTGAACTTCAATATAATTTTTTTGAATATAAAAATCGTCATAACTTTTTTAAAATACATTTTAGACAATAAGTCCTTTGGGACATTTTTCATAGTGAATCAGGCTCATTTAGAAAGTAATGAAATATTTATTTCAAGACACAAAATATATTTTTTCATGTAAAACAAAGGGGGGGCTGCAACTGCTATTTGGAAATTAAAGATTTTGATATTTTTGTTTATTGTGCATTGTCTAATTTTTGCGTCATGTTTATGTTGTAGGTTCTACTAAATTTTACACTATAAATTGTAGACATGTGAAAAAAAAAAATGGGATTTTTGTTACCTGAAAAATTACATTGAAGTTCAAATATCGCGAAAACCAGTGATTTTTCGAAAATTGTTCGTATTAAAAATTTTGCTTATATAATTCTCCATCTCATGCAATTCATTTCGTCGTTCTTAGGATCGAAAAATGTCTTTGCATCGCAACACCTTCTATACCTCAATGTGTGAAATAACCATTTTTATTCAAAACTGAAGTCATTTATATATTCTAGTAGATACCTTTTACAGAATTCAAATATCGCTTTTGGTTATCGAGAAAATGGCGCCGGGAGTTTTAAGTGGGACACCCAGTATATATATATATATATAAAAAAATTAAATCGGCCCAACGCGTTCCAAAATAACGAGGTGTTTCGTTATTAAATAGCACACAGTGTATGTAAAAAAAGATTATTAATTTTATAAACTTTTTTATTGAATTACTTAATTTACTGTAGGTGCAGTTTTCGTGACTATTACCATCTTGTATTTTACAGTTTACAAGTCTTATTTTTAGAGAAAATACAATTCTGCTCTAAAACAACACGTAAATTCCTCTGTATTCGAACTAAAATTGACAAAATACGAATCGACACGTTTTCCATTACAAATGATCTGCATGAAATGGGTTTCTGCATCCCCACGTGTCCTCCCGTGAGATGACGCTTGATTGACTGCCCCATCAACAGAGGAATAAAATTTATTCCTTTTAATGTAATTGGTGATGACAGGCCAGTAAAACGACAGATATGTATGGCCGAAATAAATCAACTGCAACTGCCAAAGTAATTGCTTTAAATTCATTACTTTTATCAACGTGATGCTAATATTACGTAACTTTTCGAGGTAATTTATAATCATTATTTATGCAACAAGTACACAAAGTGGTATTTTTTTCACGAATTTAAAGTTTGATGCACGGTCTTAATTTCCATATTTAAATATATATTTTTTCTACGACTGTCTTCGAAAACGACAAATAACGCACAGTAACCATGACTTGAGACTGTCTTTTTTTACACGATGTGTGCAAAAATCCAAAAAACACAGTGCTGTCATTTTCTTCATACAGTCCTGATAAAAACAGAACTGACAACCTTTTATTTGTATTTTTGTTCAGGTTCATGGCAACTAACTTATTTAACAATTAGACATCAGTTTTGAAGTCTTCAAACCACATCACTTTTAAAGAAGTTTATTAAAAATAGTTGTGATCTGTTTACTTATGAAATTGTTTGTTTTCCTTGCAGTCGCAGAAAAAAGATTGTAAATAACACGTTTGAAAGAATCTTTTCGCACACTTTTTGTTCAATAGTATTTTAAACAACAAGGTTCGAAAACGAATCTTTTCACACGAGTGAGACAGTTTGGTGGAACGAGCCGAAGGCGAGTTTAACAAGTCGAATAACTGTAAAATAGTAGTTTGTGCGACAAGAGTGGATATGATATTCATATCGCACGATAAAGAAGTTTGAACACGACGCCGTAGGCGGAGTGCTTCTAATCTTTTGAGTGCGATATGGATAATCCACTCGAGTTGCACAGTATACTTTTTCTACGACCAGCTTAAAAAAACTACAAAATTTATTAAACATTGATATATTACACAAATACACACTGACAGTACACACTGACAGTTACTTTGACAGCTTACGCACAATTTGATTTTAAAACGAATAGTTGTCTATGTACTTAATACACAAACTGTGATTGGTCGGCTTCATTTCATATCCATCCTAGAACTGATATGAAATATATCCGTTCAGTTAACTGGAATTGCCTACTTATCCATTCTACAGACTGTACAGAAAACAGCAAATTTACATAAGGGAGTAGAAAAAGATGTTTTTAAACGTGTTGTTTACAATATTTTTTCTACGACTGCAAGGAAAACAAACAATTTCATAAGTAAACATTTTAATAAACTTCTTTAAAAGTGTTAGTTCTGTTTTCGACAGGACAGTATGTAGTATAGGAAATAGCGTGCAAATTCGACGACGAGTGGTTACCGTCTGCCAGTCGGTAATCGAAGAGACCATATAAATACAAAAAATTTTTCTCTCTGGAACTTTTTGGTATGGTGGGGGGATAGGGAGGGGGGGGGGGGGCATTTATTTTTAAATCGAATGATTATCGATATCTGTCCGCATAGGTAGTTAGTATATATACTTCACATACCCCAGTTACGCTGGCAGACAAAAATTCCGAACGGCGCGCGCGCTAACTGGAAAATGAAAAAAAAATTTTAGTTTCTCCCCACCATACCAAAAAGTCCAGAGAGAAAAAAAAATGTATTTATATGGTCTCTTCGATTACCGACTGGCAGAGGGTAACCACTCGTCGTCGAATTTGCACGCTATTTCCTAGACTAATGAAAAACATGACACTACTGTGTTTTTTGGGTTTTGGAACACATACATCGCGTGAAAAAGACAGTTATTGTGCGTTATTTGTTATTTTCGAAGGCAGTCGTAGAGAAAAATATATTTCAAAATTAATTTAGAGGTCAAACCACAAATCCATAATATGACGTTTTAATGGACGATCAACATTTTACGAAATAATTCGCAAAAACTACTTTTTACAAATTTTGACGCGCTATAACTTTTAAACGCGTAATTTTAGGAAAATGAGCCTATTAAGGAATTTATAGAGAATTAGTGCTAAACAAGAATGATACTCTCAACGCTTCGCGAGATATTTGCTTTTGAACTTTTCGCAAAGATGGCGGCTAACGTCAACCCTCACCTACCTCGTCAACTCAACAAAATACTAAGAATGATCCCCGAACACTTTAAAAGAGAAAAATTGACACGCTATTTTTGAAAAGAAAAATTAATGATTGTACAATTGATTTCAAAAAAAACTTGTAATCGAAAATCTTAATAGTTTAGTTGTGTGCATATGTCTGTAAATAGAGCTGGCCAGGCATGTCGAGAGGGGGGTGGAAAGGAGGTGATTTACCCCGGACCTGGGTTTTTTGGAGGAGACCGGTTTTCTTAGTGTTTTTAAACTTATTAAACCTTTCTTTTTTATTTTATTCAAATGGAATTTTAAAAAATAATTAGAAAATAACTTTTTCAAAACATTTTCAATCCTGCCCTATTATTGTTTTAAAAAATAATATTTGTTACGGATAATTCTACTAATGGTTGTAATTAAAATACTAACTGAATAATGATAATTCTATTTTTAAAATAAGAACACAAAAATACCACTTGAGATTAAAAAAAGTGTAAACAATGCAAACTGAACATAAAAATACAATAAAAAAAAAAATGAACTTCAACTACGTAATACAGAATTAACTAATATTTTGTCATTGCTTCATTAGCGTCTAAAACTGCCTGAAGTCTTGCAGGCATGGACAAAATCAGATTTCTTGCAAGGTCAACTTCTTGCGACAAGTTCTCCCAAGTGTCTTCAATTATCTTTTCCAATTCTTGGGCATTATTTGAATGGTTATTTAATTTTCTTATATGTTTCACCATTAGTCCCCAAACATTTTCAATTGGATTTAAATCCGGACTTTTAGATGGCCCCGGTAACAACTCTATGTTTTTATTAAGAAACCATTGCCTGACACGATGGGCCGTATGTATGGAGCAGTTGTCTTGTTGGAAAATAAAATTATTTTCCGGAAACACCTTTATTACTGACGGCAACATAATATTGTCTAATATTTCAATATATTTAATGGAATTGAGATGACCACCACTGTTGCAACACACACCTAACCCATTTAGGCTCATCCAAGCCCAGACATTGGCTGAAAATCTTCCTGATATTTGTGGATCGAAAGTATATTTTTCGTCGTATCTGGTGGAAGGAGGCCTATATACGCGAACATGCCCATCGTTACAGGATTTAAAAACCTTTTCGTCAGAAAAGACAACTTGTCCCCAGAAGTTTTCATCATTGATTATATAGTTGAGTGCAAAAATAATCCTACCCTGCTTCTTTTCTTCTGAAAGTTTGTATTTTTTAGCCGCTGAACAACTCTTCAAGTCGCTTTGTAGTTTTATTCTTCTGCAAGCAGTAGATACAGAAGCAGGGAAATTTGTCTCTGAAATTGCATTTACTGGAGTCTGAAAAGGGTTTTCTCTTAAGTAATCTATAAGACTTTCATCTTCTTGATTATTGCTCTTTCTGAGCCTACCAAAACCAACTTTACGGGATACCGTTTGGTTGGTTTCCCTTGTTTTTTAAAACTCATTGTCGTGGTTTTACTCACATTGTATTCAGCAGCAAGTCTTCTTATGGACCAACTATCTTCAATTTTAGAAACAATTCGAAATTTTTGAATATCTGTTAGATGTCGAACCATTTTTAATAATGACGCCACTGGTTAACGTCAAAGTGACATTTGTAAGATTATTAATATCAATCAAAGAACGAATGATTTATATAGCTAAAAGAAAGTGTACCAGTTTTTTTTGAGATCAACTGTACTATAAATATCGCAACATTTTGACCATTATCTACATGAAAATTGAATTATTGAACTATAACAAAAAAATTGTATGCCATAAGATAAATACATTATGATATAAAATGGGACCGAATAAATCGACCGGTATTATCTTATTCCTTCAAGTTCGCCCTGTTTTTGCTCTAAATAAATGAATTAAGAAAACAGAAGAAATATAGTGCGAAAGTCATGATGAAATCAAATCCATTACTCTTGCACTACCAATTTACAAATAAAGTGTGTCCTTGTTAATAAATTAATAGATTTATTTAACCTGTGTTAATACAAGATTTAACAGATGTCATGTTAGATAATGTGATACTATTTGATACCTTTCTCTCTTTAACTATATAGTAGTACATTACGAAAATATTTCAATAATGTAAGAGCTATAGACGGAGAAAAGTCACATAAAGAGGTCTACACACGATCCAGCGGCAGGGAGCCAGCCATGTCGGCATGCTTTGAACTCATTCGTAAAAGTGAACTGGTCCGCTGGAATTCCAATTATCTTCAAAGCGTACCGTCAATGTCGGGTCCCTGCCGCTGGATCGTGTGTAACCCCTCAAGCTAGCAATATCAGGCAATTTCTAATAACCGCTGGACACCATTCGACGTGACATCTCGCTACCTGAGAATCAGACTATTCTATGTCCACATTTTTCAGATTTTCTGATTATTACATGGAGTTATTCTATACCCACAGAGCTACTTAACAATCCATCTGATTTTCTCCTATCTGTGATTCTGACGTGTCTAGAATGTCGAACCATTTTATTCTATGTCCTTTATATTCACATCGCAACGAGTCATTGTGTACTATGTCCCTGCAACCAATGGGAGTCGAGGCCTCTGGGACATAGAAATATGTAATTTAAAAGAGGTATGCATTGGGGCCTTCTAAACATTTTTTATCTCTTGGAATTTTTTTGTAACTTGCTAATTTTTCGAGTTACAGGCAGTTCTTCAAGATAAATAATGTATATATAAATAATGTACTACATTCTACAAATTAGGGAACCCGAGATAAAAGAGGTGTTTGCTACCCCTTCCAATCATTTCCTACTCTAATCTTTTTTTTAACTTTTTTATCAACATCATTACAAACACATTGCACAAGGTTTCATCAAAATCCATTCATTAGCACTCAAGTTAGAGATTTTGGTCATTTTAGCGCTCCGTTGACTGGACTAATATGAATTGATGTTAATTTACATGTTATTTTGTGTTTTATATGAATTTAATTTTTTTACCTTTGTCCGTTTCACAATAAAACTGAAGTAATCCAGATACTGGTGCATCTTTGTATAAATAATAACAGTGACTTCAAACTGCCTCCGTTCCTATTCCTCAAGGACATAGAATAAGTTTACACTCAACTGTAAGGTTAACGTTATTCTATGTCCAATTTTTTTGAAAAACTGTTAGAAGTAGTGAAGAATCAATACATATATTAGAATCTACTATTGACAATTACTTATATAAATAAACAATTAAATGTAAAAATTGCACCCTTCACTGTGTACCAATTGCTTGAAGTTTCAAATCGCTCTTCTACAAAATTACTGAAAATGGACATAGAATAGTCTGATCCTCATGTAGCGATACGTTGATGAATCTCTAATACTAACACAGGTTGAATGATTGTATTCACTTTTCGATAATATCTATTATGTCATCAAATTCGTATAAGTAACGGAATAATTTATATTTAACTTTTAGATCTAAACTTATCGAAGATGAAATGGAGCGTGAACGTGAAATACAAATTTTTATTATATAGTATTTAATTTAGAACATAATGAATTTGCTAAAAACGTATTTTCTTTCTAAATAAAAACATTCCATTATATGCATATTTTTCATAACAACTTCCTTTAATATTGCATCGGTGTAAGACACTAATAAACTAATTAGAATAGTTGTGTATGAATTTTAATCAAACTAACAATGAGGCTATTATTGGCTACTCACTTTCAGTAGGTCTAAATCTATAACTATTAATTTATTCATACCACGGCATGAGGAGAAAATTCCATTCACTGGATTTATTATCCGATAGAATTATATAATTTAAATCACCAGAATAATTTATCGACAATAATAGTAATGGTTGCCCAATTAACTGTAACAAATAACTGACGCAGAAAAAATAAAAATTGAAATGTTACAATTTATGTACAGAAAATAAAATGGCTATATTGTTATAATGCACACACAATACACAAAAATTTATTCCACAAATTTAATATGAATAAACCAGCAACCGTAAAATGCTGAAATACCAATTTAAATTAAATTCTTTAAATATTTTGTAAACTAGTATCATTATTTACCTCAAAGAATATTATTAATCATTGAGGTATTTTTTCAATTCTGAAAAATACACAAAAATCATTGTGACATTATCTATAACGATAACAAACAAGAGATAAGGGCAACGTAGAAATATTATCTTGGTTATCAAATAAAAGAGAAAAAAAAAGCCTTTTCCGTTTGAAAAGTTGATTCAGTAGCCATTAGACTATATTTTGATCTCATTTCATTGAAGGGTTGGGAATGGATTTAGGTAAATGGGGGTAAATAGGTAAATCAAACAAGTAAGAGTCCAGAATGATATATTTTATATATAAGAGAAACTAAGGTCTCGAAAAATTGTTTGGCATTATACACCCCCCATTACCCCACCCCATTATTAATGAAGGTAAAAAAAATAAAATTGTGTCAATTTTTTTACTTCATCCACAGCCACTATCATCCCCTATCACCACCCCCCCCCCCCCCACTACCGATGTTTCATATTGTTTTGTGTACCTACTATTTGTAAACTATTTCAAATATTATATTATTAAAGTGGGTATCAAGAGTACAAAACACTTTCGTGTCATCAGCATATAGCAGACACTTGACATCATGCTACTGTATCGTTAATAAATAAGATAAATAATAGAGGCCCTAGTATAGAGCCTTGGGATACTCCAGATTTAGTTATGAATTGATCAGACTTAATGCCACGGTATTTTTCATGATTCCTTTCAGTTGACAAAGAGGACAACAAGGAAGATAAGAAGTTCGAAGAAGTGAATACCTTAAGCTTATTATGAAGAATGCCGTGGTCAAGTTTTTTACCCTGATTTTATAATCTCAGATAATTTTGTTCAGTGATGACCTTTTATGTGAAATCGGTTCATTTAAAAACATGTAGGGAACGTTAGAAAGTCTTGTAGAGTTTTTCATTTGCCAATTAATAACTGTTAATAGCAACTGTGGTATGGGTACCAGTGTTTTGCTCTGGTGGAACTCTTAAAAATAAATCGGACTTCTGCTCTGATATATGTCGAGTTTCTGGGAAGAAAAAAATTTTCGATTCAGTAATTTTTTTTATATAAAACGTGTGTATCACATATATAACTTTATATTAATCAACTTTATTTTCTTTTCAGGTAAGTTTCTCCAAAGCCGAGTTTGTAAGTAAGTAGATCATATTATTATTACGCACTAATATTTAACTTCAAATAGTTATTTATACAACTTATACACAACGTATTCCATCCAATGTTAGTTTGAAAATGTTTTAATAGCTATTTTTGTTCAAAAAGTTAGGAAAAATAATTTTTTTCGGTATTAGGTATAATATAAGATTTATGATCGAGGCGGTAGCCGATAAAAAATACGCCATATATGGAAGAAACACTTTTTCACATGCTTGATTAAACTGAGTTGATTCGAAAAACTTCACCAGCAGATACCATGCTTAAAAAAAATATATTCTTGCCATATAAGTATATACAGTGTGCCCCAGTTTTCACGGAACTACCTTCATATCTCGATCGTCTGATATCCAAATATTTTGAAATTTTAGTCATGTATATATCTATAAAGTGAGTCTTTAGACGTAACCACATTTGATTTTAGTCAGAGGCGTCAAATTCTAGGATGGTAAAAGGGGATCGATTTTCAAAAAAAAGTATTAGCGATTTTTTTTTACAAAAAAAACTAGTGAAAATATTCTTAATCAGCACCTTTAGAACCCCTTTGTACATGAAAAAAAAATTATTTTTTATTTTTGTTCAGAATAATGTATTGTTCTAGTTTGAATTGATTTTACAACAAAAGAATAATTCTAATTCTAATCCATACCATTTTTCTAACAAAAAATTTTCAATGAAAACCTAAGTAAGCCATGAAAACAAAAGTTACTGTTAATTTAATTATATAATTCTTTGCGTTTTTATGCAACCACGATCATTCCGAATACATTGCTCAATTCTTTTTCTTATATGTCTTGTCTAATTCTGATCACTAACTCTTCTTGGCTACGTGGTCTGCTCTAATACACTATATTTTTTAAACGACCCCACAAATAGAAATCAAGTTGTGTCAGGTCCGGAGACCTAGAGGGCAACTCCTGCATTTGATTTCTTAGACCTATAATATGGTCATTCCATAAACCACACCAAATGTTAACTTTTGCCACCTATTGCCTTTTAGTACTGATAAACCAGTGAGGATTTTCGTCAACCCAAAAACGGCAATTCTGGAAGGATACTATCCCATTGATGGTAAATGTTGCCTCATCAGTAAATATGACGTTTTTCAGAAAATTTATATTGTTTAAACATTTACCCTCGACCTACTAACAATAATCTAATCCACTGTCTGTATCATCATCTTCTAGGGTATGTAAAAATTTTGGCTTGAATGCTCTTTTTCTGTTTTTGCAAGCACGGCAAACCATGTTCTTACTAATATTTAGATTTAATGCTACTTGCCTTATGCTATGTGTCCTTCATTTTCAAGTTGCAGATTGCGTAAAGTATAATTCTTTGGTCTTAGCTTACATACATTTTCTGTATTGCTAAAACTGTCAGTTTATGCCGAATGGGAGGCTGACGGTCAGGATGCCGTAAATTAAATTCAATAGCAGCTAGTTTAAATTATCTGGCATTATCTTTGACTAAACGAATTAACTTTTTCTCGCATTGTTAAAAGCCGAACCATATTTATTACATAAAAACTTACACTTCACTACCTAACATTCCAGCATTCACACGCATTTTTGACTTTTTTAAGTTCAACAATAAATTGACACTTGCAATAACTTTTGTTTTCATGGCTTGCTTAGGTCTTTATTGAAGATTATTTGTTAGCAAATTGGTAGATATGTACGAATTATAATTTTTGCCTTGTTAAACAAACAATTATTTTGATGCAAAATCATTTCAAATTACTAGTACAATACATTATTCTGAATTAAAAAATGAAGAGTTTTTCATTTAAGAATCCGTTTTATAGATAAAAATTATTTTTAGTTGAAAAAAATGATTTTATGACGGCCCCTAACTCAAACACTTTTGAACCCATTACGATGTAATCTTATACAAAGGGGTTTCTAAAGGTGCTGATTAAGAACTATTTTTTTAAATCGACTCCCTTTTTTAATCCTAGAATTGAACGCCTCTGACTAAAATCAAATATGGTAACGTCTAAGACTCTCTTTATGGGCACATATTCACCGCTAAAATCTCAAAATATTCGGATATCAGATAAGCGAGATATGAAAAGTGGGACACATTGTATATCGAAAAACGAATGGATTTCAAATCACAAGGTGTTCAAGTTGATGAAAAAAAAAAATGATTTCCTTAATATCTCAAGAACGAATTAAGATTTTTTATTGAAATTTAGTATACAGATATAAGTAAGGCCAGCACATTATTTAAAATGAATTTTGTTAGTTTAAAAAATTTAGGGATATATTATACAACACGCCAGGCTAAAAATCTCAATATTGTACCTTACGAATTAAATCAGGTATGAAATTATAAGAGTTATAAAAACATATAATCATTCATTAAACAGGCTCCTCTATTAGTTGTCAGCTTCGAACAATTTAAAGCTCAAATAAAAAAAAATCAGAACTGGTTTTACCCTTTATTAAAATATTATTTAGATTAGTAACGATAGAATAAAAATAAAAACAAGTCTTTCCCTGCATTGTAATGTACACAAAGAATTTGAATTAAATGAATGACTAACAAATAAATTAATAGTTTAAAAAACTAAAAAAAAACATTCTTTTATAAATACTGCACTAAAAAGCAAAAAATAATCATCGAACCTGTTTTCTCTGTCTACCCCGTAAGGGCCTTAGTGTAAGCCGTGTTTGTAATTAAGTATAATATTTGGGTATAAAAGCGTGGCGCGATTTTCATTTAATCTAATGATGTCTTCAGCGTTTTAATTATATCGAACCTGTTCGAAATAGCGTTCGAAAAGCGCCCTTTCGGGGTGTAGTGGCCGCGGTACGTGAAACGATGCTTCATTTAATGAACACGCGATGCCACTTGGCATGGTGTTAGATTAGATATCGGAAAATAAATTCCGAATGGGAGCCACCCAAAATTTCCCTTAGGATTTAAAATGGCGGCCGATTTAAAAAATAACAGTCTTAAAATATAATAAATTTTATGGTGCCGTATTATTTCGAGTTTGGTATCGTTTTTGACTATTTTTGAGTCAAGGATCAAGATACCTAAGTTTGATTTGCCATATTACAAAAAAAACAGAGACGGTTCCAGTGAACTTATCTAAATTTTATATAATTTATTCACATGAATATTACGTTATTTTCTCGTATCAGATTTGTTATTTTAATTGAGTAAACTTAACATGTATATAACACATAAACTTAATGCTTGTCATTCAGCAACAGTTACAATTTTTTGTGAAGATTACAGGTACGTTACATGTATTTTGCGACGTTTCTTATTTAGTTCATTTGTCGTTTAAGTGTTTTTTGTAGACTTTTGATGGAAATGCTTAATTAACTATGACGAAGAGACACGTAATTGGCCAGACTTTCTTAGAAATGCCAGAAACAAACAAGAACTTTTTCATCTTCTTGCTAATTACGCTCTAAGGAATTTCGGTACAGTTCAAGTTCTGACAAACGTCAACAGTAAAACTGTAGGGTCTATGACTGAAGGACATCTATAGTTGATGCATCATGTGAGAAAATGGAAGAGGCTGATGGTCGTCTGATCTTGCATGTACATGATATGGCACGCCACGGGGCTAAAAGGGTCCTTTTGTGTACAACAGACACAGACGTAGTTGTGCTGGCCATTTCATTTTTTCATACACTGAAGTCTAGCAGGTTAACCGAACTATGGATCCAATTCGAAAAAACATGAGACATCTTGCAATACATCGTATTGCCGGGAAACTGGGGGACGAGAAGGCAGTCGCCCTTCGTGGGTTTCATTTTTACCGGTTGCGACACAGTGTCGACATTCAATATGAAAGGCAAGCAGTCAGCTTGGAATGCATGGAAAACTTTTCCCGAGGTCACTTCTGCCTTTACTGCAATTTCTAATCCTCTACCAGCATTAGAAGAGAATGTGAGAATACTTTTGAAAAAATTTACTGTGATTATGTACGGTGCAGATATTCAGCTAAGCACTGTAAATGAGGCAAGAAAAGTATTATTTACAACTAAGAGTAGATCATTGCCTTCCCTGCCGCCTATTGCAGATGTACTAAAGCTGCATACACTTCGTGCGGCTTACCAAGCCGGCCATATATGAGGTCAAGCAGCCAATGTTATTGAAGAATTACCATCTCCAGTTAACTGAGGCTGGACACGGGAAGACAAAATGTGGACCCCACAATGGACTAGTCAACCTGCCATATAGGAAGCCTGTAGGGAACTATTAGAGTGCGGGTGTAAGCAGGGCTGCACTAATAGATGCAGTTGCGCTTCGGTAGGCATTCCTGGCACATTAATGTGCACTACATGCCGTGGACAGTGCATTAATTCTTAAGTAAGATAATTAAATATTGTGTCGGAACATGATATTTCAGTTGCAATTTAACTTAACGCAAATGATGAAAAAGTTTTGAGTTTATTTTTGATATTAAAAAAAAAAAAATGAATAAATCATTTATTTATTATTCCTACATTTTATGTCTTTCATTTATTTTGACTTCATGTCGTGTTCCACAAGCCGAAAATATTCGAAAATGATACCGAACGCGAAAAAATGCGGTAATGTATAAGATTTATGTGTTTCGGGGTACTATTATTTAAAAGGACGCCATTTTGAATGTTTTATGGCTCCCCATCGGAAATCATTCTCGTATGTTATAACTATGATTGGGCCAAGCGGCATCGGCATCGCGTGTTCACAAAATGCAGTATATACCTAATTTTCATCGTGTACTGCACCCACTAGTTCCGATTGTTTATAGACGGACAATTTTTGATATTTTTCATGGTTTATCTCACCCTGGTATCAAAGCGACTAGAACGTTAGTTTCTAAAAATTATTTTTGGCCCAAAATGACTTCAGATTGTAATCTCTGGGCAAAAACTTGTATTCGCTGTCAAACTAGCAAAGTGACAAGACATACATTGCTAACTTCGATATTTCTAAAGGACGCTTCGACCACATACATATAGATTCAATAGGACCATTACCTTCTTCTAAAGGTTGTTCTTATATTCTTACTGTGATCGAACGTTTTACTAGATGGCCCGAAGCTTATCCACTTCAGGATATTACTGCAGAAACTGTAGCGCGTACGTTATTTCAGAATTATGTTTGCCGATTCGGTGTTCCTGTCACAGTGACAACCGATAAGGGCGTCCAATTTGAATCGAAATTGTTCTAAGAATTTTCAAAATTTTTAGGATTTCATAGAATTCGTACGACACCATATCATCCCAGGCCTGTAGCCAGAAGTGGGCCAGGACGGGCGTAGCCCGTCCTGCAATAATTTTTACGGCGACCGCAGAAAATAATGAGGTAGCTATTTTTAAATGGAAAAAACGAATTTCTGGCCCACGGGCCCCCTCTGAAAAATTGTTTGCCCACCCTTAAAGCATTTTCTAGCTACAGGCCTGTATCATCCTTCCTCGAACGGAATGATTGAAAGATTTAATAAATCTCTTAAAACTGCTCTGAGAGCTAAAACTTCTACACCACATTGGGTAGATGAACTTCCTGTCATACTATTAGCTCTCATGACTATCCCTAAAGACGATTTGCAATGTTTCCGCAGAACTCGTTTTTGGTCAAACTTTACGTCTACCAGGTGAATTTTTTATAAAATCATATACTTGTACGGATATTCCTTGTTTTATTACTAAATTACGTACTTCTTTTAATAATTTAACGTTCATCTCACCTTTTCACCATGTTAATTATAAATCATTCGTCAATTCAGACATCTTGACTTGTAATTTTGTTTTCGTTCGGAAAGAATGTTTTAAGAAATCTTTTACCTCTGTACGATGGACCGTTTAAAGTGTTGTCCCGTACAGACAAATTGGTTACTTTTGTTAAAGGAACTAAACCTGTCACAATAAATATTGACAGAATTAAACCAGCATATTTACTAACTGACAAATGCGATGTCACTACGCAAACGATTAAGAAAGTTCGTTTTGCTATTGACGAATTAAATGACTGACTGATCTTTTTCTTAGCGGGGGAGTAATGTGGCGATCAGTTCACTTACTAGTAAATATAAGATTCTAGGACTTCAAGTAACCAAGGGGAATCAAGAAACAAAAAGAACAACAATTTTGAAACTTTAAAAACAATAACATGTATTATACAAAATGTTAAACTGAAACTTTATTTAGTCTTCGAATATATACATTATTTAACATGAATTTGAAATTATTATTATAGATATATTATTTTACTAATCCTCATATCTATAGCATGCTACACCATAGCAAGGGAATCCAACGATAATTGATAAAACCTATCCGCCGTGTTGACGCGTATCTGGTCAATTTACCGAAAACAATCCACCGAAAACAGTTCACCGAAAGGACAATTCACCGGACGGAGGATTCATAGACAGTTAACCGAAGAACAATTCACCGAATGAGCAATTCCTCGAAAACGCATAATCGGTGCACCTAGATTCCCGAACGGTTCCTTGACATTAGAATAGAATAGAATAGAATAGAATAGAATATTTTTATTTGTCTTTGTGGCTACAGTATTTGTAGATAAGATATGTCATATAATTTAAAAGAATAAAATAAAAATGTAGTAAAAAAACAGAAGTTAAAATTACATACATTATATATAAATATGACATTTTACTTTGAATTTTTAGTTTCAGTTCATACTCCTTAAACAGTTTATTGCCAGAGAGGAAGAGCCTCAATAAAAGAAAAAATATAAAAACTTAAACGAGCGGTTCAAACGATTGGTGCAAGCATTTGATCCAATTAATATCTTGGATTATTTACGAGGCATTACTCACAATATTTCGTTTTAGATGTAAAATGTGAATATTTATGTACTAACAAACTTAATTACGCATATAAAAATAGATTGCATGGGATTTGTATGAGTTAGTTTTTAAATAAAATATTCTTAAATTGGATATTGAATCACATGCTCAAGTTTATTTTTTCACAAATCCTACATTACCCACTTTGTCAAAAAAATAACGTCATCACTACTACGTTACTTAGTGATGAAGCCATGAAGACAAAAAAACTGTTAGATTTTCTAGTCTTTTTCGATAAATTAGTCATTCGATGTATTTTAATTCGGTAAATTGTTTTTCGGTGAACTGTCCGTTCGGTGAACTGACTTTCAGTGAATTGTTTTTGGTAAGTTGTTTTCAGTGAAAAATTTTCGGTGTATTGTCCGCGACCCACTGACGCTCCCATTTTGAATTTTTAAGTTTTGATCGCATATTTATTTTCTACGTACCAAGCTCTTTCTTTTGATATCCATATCAAGAGATTATGACGATAATTGATAAAACCTATCCGCCATGTTGATGCCGCCATTTTGAATTTTTAAGTTTTGATCACACATTTGTTTTTTACTTATCAAACCTTTTCTTTTGATACTCACATCAAGGGTAAAGAAAATGATAATCCGCCATCTTAGGGCGGATAATATTGAGTATACTATATTGTATTGTCATCAGAGCTACACATAATTGCCAAATTTCATGATGATACAACAATTAGAAGTGGGTGAAATTCAGTTCTTTAGTCCTTATTACATAGATAAATAAATAGTTAGATAGGTAGAGGTAGACCTGTTAAAAGCATGTTAAAAAAAATATTGCTCCATCTTAAATAGAGGACATTGTATATACTCGTAAACGTATTTATGATTTTCCTTCTGTCAATCAAATATAGATAGACATACTAGAGAAATTGCATACGCTATTCGTACACGCTGTGTTTAGTAGAGTCACTCGGCAACTATTTAATGAATATTAATTGTATAACTTTCCGGGAACTCCGGAACAATAATAGTTCTAGCAATTCGCCGTAGCGTTATATTAACATTGAACTCGGTTATCTTTTAATTATTCTGCAAACACATTGATGTCATAATAACTTAGGGTATACGTCTTATAAAGTCAAAAGGTATTCTCTAAGTACGAAGGAAAGAAGGTTAAATTGGAAGAAAACAGGGAAAGAGTCAGCCAGACGTGAAAATGAAGACGCCTTTTAAAGTCCATAAATACAAAACTAATTGATGCGATACGAGATATAAAATGGGGAGGCTGTCTTGCAGGAAAGATGCTAGATTTGCGTTCAAACGTATCTGTACTGAACACCTCACCCCACAGGAAAACCAAAGATTCGGTTTGCAAACGCTGAGGATAATTCTGAGCTGACGTACGTTGGAAATCTTGACGTCTCCTTTGAAATAATGTACTCTAGACTATTCATGCACGTATGAATTATTTTAGTAGCATTATTATATATGTAGTGCTGCAGCGTAAAGTCAAAAATTAATATTCCGTATGTGCCTTATAGTCCGGGAGACAGTGAATTTTTTTTACGTGATAAGCACATGGCTGAAATTTTACACACTGATAGAGCATTGTATATAGAGCAAAATTAGCATGAAAAAATCAAATATAAATAACATCGATGAGTATTTTGAATTGTTCTAATCTAAGTTTGTGAATGCCTTTGAGAGAGCGTTTCCAAATAAACAAAAAACATACAGAAAACAAATGCGAACCAAGAATCAATTTAAATTTTCTCCAGAGCTTCATAAGGAATCAGAAGACCTTGGAGAACTAAACAGTTTAAGAAGAACGCTGATTAATGACATTATAAATAAACAATATACATAAAAAAGAAACAATATAGGAGAAACGTTATCAAAGAGAGGCAAATACAAAATATTGAAAATTCTAAAAATAAAACAAAAGCGTTATGGCAAATTGTGAGTTCAAATTTAAACAATACCAAAATATCCTGTAATAAAATATCTTTGAATCAAAATAATAAAATGATAGAATATGGTGAAGAAAGATAAACTAGCAAATCATTTTACAGAAATGTCGAAGGAGTGCATGAGCCCAGAGTTGAACGATACTAAGATGCTTTTCAGTTCAATAAAAATAGAAGAGGTAAGAGACGCTATTTTGCAATTATCTGATAAAAGATCAACTGGTATTGATGAGGTTCCTGTCAAATTAGTAAAAGACTGTGTACACGAATTTGCATTATGTTTTACCTACATCATTGGTAAATTTCCAAACGGGATAAAAACGGCATTAATTATACCTGTGTTTAAAAAGAAAAATTAAGACGAAATTACAATTATAGACTCACCTCACTTTTGAGTGTTTTTTCTAAGATAACTGAAAAAGTAATCGCAAATTTTTTCATTTCTAAATGAAAATAATCTATTAACATCGTCTCAACACAGCTTTAGAAGTAAATTTTCTACAGAAACTGCTACAAATGAATTAATTCGAAATGTATATGAAGAACTAGATGCCAAAAATTATGTAATGGGAGTTTTCTTTGACTTCTCAAATGCTTTTGACACTTTAGATTTGTCTTTTGTTTCCCACAAATTAAATATGCTAGGTATTAGAGACAACCTAAATAAGTGGATTGTATCATACCTCACTGATAGGAAAATCAGAGTCAAACTAGAAAACTCTCTTTCATATGAACACGAGCTAAACATTGGAACACCCCAGGGTAGTGTACTGGGTCCTCTGATATTCCTGCTATATGTAAATGATTTACCACACCATATAAACTCTGCAAATGTTTACATGTATGCGGATGACACATTTTTTTATAGTTACGGCAAAAACTCCTGAACAACTAGAGGAAAATGTGAACAATCTTTTACATTTGTTCAGTGAATGGTGCTTTAGAAATAGGCTTATAATAAATTATGGTAAAACAGTTTGCATTCATTTTACTCCAAAACAAAAAAAGAACGGAGTACAATTTTAATATAAATTTGCATAGTCATTCTGTATAGCTTCAACCAGAAATAAAGTTTCTGGGAACAGTTGTTGCGAATCTCAGTTTTACATGTCAAGTTAAATATTTATGTAAAAAATTGGGACAATCCTGTTTCGCTATCACAAATTTAAAAAATAGTTTGGAAAAAAAATCGTTCCTAAATGTCTATTATGTCTTAGTATACTCTCAAATTTCCTATAACATAATTTCATATGGAAACAGTACAGATATGCAAAGGATAAAGCAAAAAAAGAATCATAAGATTAATATTTAATTTAGGTTATATAGAATCATGTAGAGATACTTTTAAAAGAGAGGAAATATTGACTGTGGCATTTATATATCTCTATAAGTTGTTAATGTACATAAACATAAATAAAAATAAATTAAAAACTTACAATCACCGTTAACAAACTCGCAACAGATATATTAAGTAGATATAACTTGTCTTTATATAAGAAGTCCCCATTATGTGCAGGTAGTTATTTGTTCAATAAATTGCCTTCATATATAAAACATTGCATGCCAATAAAAAAGTTCAAACAAAAACTAAGTGTCTGGTCGATAATTGCTTTTATTCTGTGGAAGAGTTTTTGGAACTCTAAATTAATTGTTTTTATATATTTTTACCTGAAATGTGTTGTAATGTTTTTTTCTTTGCAATGTTTTTATTTTAAATTTCAATGCATTAAATTAACTAAAGTTAGGTAGTTTAAATTGTATTTGTCCATATTTATATGTTATCTTGTTTTTAGTAACACCCTGACAATATCTATACTTATGAAAGTAAGTCACAGAAATAAATATCTATCTATCATCTATCTTACCTGCCGGTCCGAAGTGGTTGCATGAAGCGTGGGTGGACATTCCAAGCCGTCAAGAAAGTCAGTACTTTTACATAATGTACTCAAGGCTGATCTTTTTTTAGTTGATTAAAAAAAAACAAAAAAAAACCGCTGCCCAAGGAATCACTACTTCCACATCCAGATTTTCTATCCAAGTCACTCTCAACGAAAAAATTTTATATATGAAAATAATTGTAATTGTAATATGGAACTTTAATAATATATTATTTGAAAACCTCTACCCCAAAAACCCATAAAACGATGCCCCACATCGGTAGTGAGGTGGGGGGTGGTGGTAGTGGGGGTGGACGAAGTAAAAAAATATTTTGAGGTTTCTGGTTCTTGTACACACACTAAATCACATTTTTTTTTTCATTCTCTTTAATAATGGGGTGGGGGTGTAGTGGGGGTGGCTAATGCCAAACATTTTTTTGAGACCTTAGCTTCACTTGTATAAACTAAATACTAATTTTATGAACTCTTACCTGTTTGATTTACGTATTTACTCCAAATTTACCCCAATTTACCCCCCAACCCTTCGACGAAACAAAATACAAATATAATCTAGTACCAGATCTCGTTAAAGTACATATGTGTACCAAATTTCAATATCTTAAACAGTTCCAGAGTAAACGTGCACACAAAAAAAAGTTACAGACAGACAGAAATTTGTTTTTCGTTCAAACTTAAAATCTCGACGTTTCATGACATTCTAAGCCTATATGAACACTAAAAGTTTTTAAAAATTTTTTTGTCGTTATAAGCTTCCACTGGATATGGAAGTAATTGCCAGCCAGTCATTGGACGTTGGCATACAAACATAAATATGTTACGAAAATCAACCGGCACCTTTGCGTGATGTGCAGAAAGCTGAAAATTTATGTACTGATTGTTTACTTCAAAAATAATAAAAAAATTATTACCAGCTTGTCTGAAAATGTTGCTAAAGCCCTGGCACGCAGATGTAAATAATGAAATCATAGGACTATAAAAATTGTTTAAATATTTTACTTCATGTGAATATTGACTAACACTTAAGCTTATATGAAGAGGCAGACACGAAAATACTTCATGCTGTTATTCCTACAGCTTGCTGTGTTATTCAAATAGGTATATATTCTTCCTACAGGAATATTACCGTATTAACCACAAGATTTCCACAACATTGCTCAGATATCTCAATTATGAGTTTCTGGAATTACTGTCAGGTACCTGTCATTAATTCCATGGGTTCCATCAATGAGAACAACTCTTATTTCATGCTATACCAGAGAAGTTCTTGTTGGAAGATATTTTATTAACTTCTGGATGACGTACTGGTAGCATTTGAAAAGCTTGGTGATATTATTTTGTTTGTCAGTTGCATACACCACAGATCAAGTTTGATTACATAGTTGATGTTGGATCTTATTTAAAAAGAAGTTAAAGGAGAGTCTACCGCAATTTCTCTGGTACACTATTAAGCCATGGAATGGCATAGAGACAAACAATCTCACTATGCTTCCAGAGCTAGTCAGTTACGGAAATTTACAAAAATGGCTATCATTCGTCAATTATGTGTTCATTACATTATGCTCCATTTAGCCTTCTAATAGTGAAGAACTCGTTAATCAAATTAATATCAAAATTTCTTTGTATTAAATACATTTTCAGATACTATTTGATTTTTTATAATTTTTAGTATTAAGTATCGGCTAATTTATGTACCTCAGTTTGCGTTAGTGTTCCCAGAAAGTGGGGTGGTGGTTAAGTAGATAAATTAGTCGTTCTGTAGTAATGTGCCAATTTGCTTAGTATTTGTATATATAAATGCCAATGTTTGTGCGGTTCATGTAAATCCCTCCCTGCATTCTATCTGATGGCAATTTCATGTTTCTTAGTGCTTGTAATGTAACTTGAGTAATTTTGGGACTTTCTATAACCACTGCATGGACTACGGTTGCAAGATAACCTCCCTTACTAGAGTGATTATTATGGTGGAGCATTCCACCAATCAGACATGATTTTCCATCAATTTGTTTCACGTTCCAGGGGACCAGGAAATAAAACATAACTGACTAGTTGCTTGTAACACTAAGCAGTACACGGGATTACATTTGCTGCCGCAGTATACATTCTAAACCACCGGCTCGGTGGCGCAGTGCTTAAGGTGTTAGGCTTGCGACCACGAGATCCCAGATTCGAATCCTGGTTAGGGTATGGATGTGTAGTGGCGTTTTTCATGTGTTGCCGAGATGGTAGCAGTGGGCTAGACTGCGGTTGTGTGAGAGACAACATGGTCTACTCGCTCTCCTCTCCTGAGTTCGAGTCTCAGTTGCGGCAGATGGCAATGTCGCAGAATGGGTGTTGTGATGTGGTCTATGTGTGTCCGTCCGTCCTGCTTGAGTGGTAGAATAGCCTACGGCTAAACTCCGCCAGAACATTAATCTAGATACGGCGATTAAAATTAAAAAAAAAAAAATGAAAAAATAAAATCTTGACGTTTCCTTTAAAATAATGTACTCCAGACTATTCATGCAGGTATGAATTATTTCGGTAGCTCTATTACACATGAAATATGTTAATATACCCTGCTATATGTGACGTTTCTTGAGAATTCGAATGTAATGCAAGGAATATTCTGCGAAGGCTGGAATGTATGAGGTTTAAACGCAGTAAATAATTTAATTTAAGTTTGTTTGCTTGACGGGATTACTTAAGTTACACACTAATGAAATTATTCAAATTAGCTGTAAAACTGAGTATCCGTTTGTGACAGAACACTGAATCGAAACTCGCTTGTAAGAACGCTGGTGATAATGTCGCAATGTGGGAAACATAGAGTACTGAACCAAAAGAGAACGGATATCAGCGGCGGCTGGTGAAATTTCAATATTTTTTTTCTCGTCTGTGGCGCATGGGACCCATACCAAATTTGGGAAATAACATCTAGAGAAGCACTTCTCTAATGACCCCTAAAAAATTTTGAAAAAGCAGTTTGCGAAAAAAATTTTGAAAATTTGCTAGCCTCCCCTGGGTCTAGGGACCCCTGTTTACTTTTATTTTTTTTTTGTCATATGCATTTGACTTTTCATAAAAATGCATCGACAGATTTTAGAGTTTGTGAAAATATTTTCATTACTAACTGAAATACAATGAACTGAAATTTTGTAATTTACAATTTAACAAATTACAATATTTCAATTCGTTGTATCTCAGTTAGTAATGAAAATATTTTCACAAACTCCAAAATCTGTCGATGCATTTTTATGAAAAGTCAAATGCATATGACAAAAAAAAATAAAAGTAAACAGGGATCCCTAGACCCAGGGGAGGCTAGCGAATTTTCAAAAATTTTTTCGCAAACTGCTTTTTCAAAATTTTTTAGGGGTCATTAGAGAAGTGCTTCTCTAGATGTTATTTCCCAAGTTTCGTATGGGTCCCATGCGCCACAGACGAGAAAAAAAATATTGAAATTTCACCAGCCGCCACTGACGGATATTCATTTCTTGTTATGTTGAAACTAACAAATTCAAATACATTTTTACGTCGATAAGAAAAAAGAAATTCTACTACTGCATTAAATTCCTTAATTCCGAATTACACGTTTCATCATCCTTTTTTTGTCAAATTTACTGCCTATTAATACTAAATAAATAAATAAGTGCCCAAATCTGACTGATTGGTGATTGCTTTAGTGTGTACATTGTGATTAGTCAGCTATGCGAAGAGTATTGGAAGAGATTTCTAAAAGACATGCCCAATAGAGGAAGAGCTAGCGAGGGGTTCAGTTAAGATATTTTGGCAAGCCTGGAAATGAGTAGAAAGGCCCACTCTTACATAGTGAATAGTGTGGCAAGCCGTATGTGGCAGCCTTTTACCTTCGAAGGGAGAAAAAAATATACGCGCTGTCAACCACTAGCCTATGTAAGGCTATCCTACTTGCACTTACTTGGAATAATTTTAAAGGTCTTGTTTGCTGCATTCGGTAAATAATTTTTTCTCCCATTGGGGGTAAGAGGCTGCCACGTGCGGCCGAGCTTAAATGTAAGATCTACCATTTGCGAAGGTCTTTCTATTCATTTTTAAGCTTGCTGAAATACATTATCTAAATCCGTCGCTAACTCTTAGTCTATAATAATAAGCCACAATTGTTACGACCCTTATGATTATGCTCAACTTACGTAATGATGTCCACCTAGTATTGTAGTTAGACTTGGTGGCGTTTGTGGCAAATCACTAGTTTTGTTGTCCCATCTTCCTTCCCGAAATGAAAATAAAAAAGCTAAAATCAAAATTTGTTTTAATAATGCACAAATAGGAATAAATAATAGATATATGTCAAGTAAACCTAACAAAAACAATTTCATCGGTCAATAACTGAACAGACGATTTTGGCAACATCAAATTAAATCGATCTAATCGGGCGCGTTCCCACCATTTGTCCATATTTTCTCGTAACTAAACACGTCCAGATTCCGTTTTAATTTCTATGTTGGACTTGTGCAACATTTTTCGTACAACAAAAGACGATAGTTGCTTGAACTTACATTTACCCGTTTCTAACTTGACTGTCATCAGCGTAGAGCACACTACACGGGAGATTCTGCCTACCAATACGCCATTATCCATTGACTTTGACGACGGTCTCGGATGTCTAAGGTCGGGCAGGACTATTGCCATTTTCCCTAGTACATCGCTTTAGACCTGGACTGGCCTCGTGCGGGGTGAGCGAGCTTACTTTACATCAGCCCCACTCACACATGTGGGGTTGATGTGTGGATGATTTCGGCCCACCTCCCCGGGTCCTGACTTGTTGGACCTTGCTGGCTAAGGCCTTTATTTTCTGGCGATCTTCTGTCTTGGTGTTCTTTTTTCGCCAACTTGTCATCCTTGGGGGTAGCCATCTGCCTGTTCGGAAACTTTGATGTATTTTTGGCTCGGACTGACTGCCGAACGCAATGCCATCCAGATCATCGGTTAAGTAGGATGAGCTATGTAGCTCGAGAAAGTGCAGACCTAAGTACTTTGGTGGCACTTTCGGTCTGCACGGAGCTAGGTGACTATGGGTACAATACGGTGTTTTGTCCGGTACCCGCAGGGTAGTGGGTGGGTGGTTGGGTGATCATCATGTCTCTTCTGAGGGTTGATTTCATCGGCGGTGGTATGGTTCTCATACTCACCCGTTATCCATGATTTGCATCTGCGGCCTCTTGTGGCCTACCAATACAATGGGCTCCTTTAATGAATTTTATTTAGTAGTTGTTACTTCTTATAGATAAAGTATTATTTAAAAATAGGCGATATTGAAAATTTCAGGTGAATCCGATATGTAGTTTTCGAAATATACGACTTTAAAGAGGGAATTTGAAGCGCGGTGCGACTAACATCGTGACGTCACTTAATAGGAAGAGAAACGGTCGCGCAATATATAAATGGGTATGCTTGAGATCGTCGAGTCTTTCTCAATGTTCTGTGCGTTAAATGAGGTAATATCTTTTATTATTTTTTGTGGTGATTAAGAAAAATGTATGAAGCGAACTTTAATAAAGCACTCTTCGAATCTTCCAAATCATGAGCTCATTAGTACAGATGAGAAGGGTTAATTTCCCATTTTTATATCCCATTAATTCATAATAAATGTAGTTTTCCATGTCTTTTTAGATCTAAAAATAAAATAGTATTTTAGATTTTTTCATTGCTAACCTCAAAGAATTTTATTAAAAACAAGGTAATAATACTAAGAAATAAGTTTAATAACAGTATATTATAAAGCAACCATTTTTCAATTTTTCTCGTGCATCCTGTGCACGGGTCTACAAAAAAAAATTCTGTTCGAAAGACTAAACCTATCATGCTTTAAGTATTTTTGTGTGCTGAATCCGAATTTTCATTTTAAAAAATTTTCTACCGTGTTGATTTCGAGTAAATCCCGGTTTTTATCGTCAAAATACGGCTTTTGAATTTTTGGCATTTACTCGAAAACTACGCCGTAGAAAATTTTTTAAATTGAAAATTCGGTTTCAGCACACAAAAATACTTAAAACATGATAGACTTAGTCCTTGGAGCAGAACATTTGTTTTTTTTTTTTTTTTTTTATTGACCTGTGTAATTGTTGTGAACGGCTGAATTTCAATAAATGATTTAAGTATTTTCAATACATTTTTTTTGCCTTAAAATGCTAGGAATCCTATCATATAATTCAATACCTCGTCAGTATTAGCTAGAAGAGTAGTTGTTTTAATTGGTTCTCCAATGATGAGTGTTTAAAAGTGTTTTCCTAAGTATTATATTAGCGTGACCAGATTAAGGTAACAATATAGACAAAGTAGATAATTTCGTATTAAATAAAAACAGTGTGAATGACTGAATTTAAATTTTAGAAATTTCGAAATATTCCAGTGAATTTAACACTTTTCTTCTTTTGTGGATCGTTGAATGGGTTTTTTTTTTTGTCTAAAAGAAATAAGTGTGTATCTAATTTAAAATTCACGGCCAGTTTACCCTATATAAAAGGCGTCACAATCCGAACATCTTAACTTATAAACACCCATTTTTCGAGATAATTAGTCTTATCTTTGGCAATTAACAAAGGATGTGAGATTTAAAGCTAAATTTTAGATCATAACTTAACCAGATGTTAGCAATTTTTTTTTCGATACTCCCATAATGTGTAGTCCATGAGCATATTTAATTAAATGATATTCTATGGGGTTTTTAATGATGAAATTATAGGACCACGTGGAATACATTCCTTAAACACTCTATTATGTGATTTGCTTACATTTGTGGTAGGCGGTCAAAAATCAAACATGGACATTACAAACGGAGAGCTGGGCACGAAATTTCGATATGACTCGGGTCATGAAAAGTTTCCGTAACAATACGTCATACACTAAGGGAGGACCCTGATTTGGGAATTTGCAGACAGTACGAGCGGGAAGGGGCACGAGTGAGAGTGCTGAAAGTTGATTTTTTTTAAACAAATAGCGAGTTTATACGTGCGTGGATTTAGTGGCGCCAGTGTAGATATTGGCACGCCAGTAAAAAAATATTGCACATATAAACAGTTACTGGCGAACATGCATCAATGCACGCAAGGTCAATACTTGCTCGCAAGTTCTCGCCAGTCACTATTTATACGTGCAATATTTTTTTATTGGCGTGCCAATATCTACTGGCGTCACTAAATCCATGCACGTATAAACCCGCCATTAGATCATCGCGGTTACGCTTAAAAATTTATAGAATAAGAAACTGTGAATTGTGTAATCGAAATGTGCAGTTGCTGACAGGTAGGTAAGGGATAAGTAGGTTGCTGACGGGCGTCAACTTGCCAAAAATTTATGAAAAAACAAATTGTTGCGGTCATGCGTGGCCTACGTACGTGATTTCATAATCACTTACGTAGGCCATGGGTTATGCCAGCAACTTATATATTTTGTTGTTAATATGTCAAATAATATGTTCATAAAAATTGATGACAGCTAAGTGAAGGAGATAGCCCCTAATGTGGGCTAAATTTGAAGCAGAGACAAAAATAAATTATCGCGGTCATGTCAACAACTTATATATTTTATTGTCAAATAATATGTTCATAAAAAGAGCTGACAGCTAAGTAAAGAAAATAAGTGAAACAGATAGTCCCTTGAATATATCCCCTTCTATTTAGAAACCAATTTCGACAAACTGAGAGCAACGAAACTTTTGGACGATCATATGTGTTTACAGCCTGTTCTAACACCTGGTAGTCGATAGACACAAGTGGTAGCTTATATTTTTACTGTATTATAGTTTAAAATGGCTGATCAAACTACGTGTATTTTTAGTCACAGTTTTCAGGCTATAACGGACTGTTATTATACTTCAAATTTTGAAAAAAAAAGGAAAAAACTTTTTAGTATAATGTTAAAAGTTTTAGGAAGCACTCTATGCTCTTGTAGATAAAACTCTTGATTTTCAGGAGATTTTTGAAACTTTAAAGACATATATATTATGCCAATTATATGGCATATCTACTACTAAAACAATCTCTGAACGAAAAGTTAATGATATTTGATATACATTTTTCAAACGTCAATATAAAATGGACATTGTCAAAAAAAATTGAAAAACTTCGACGCTTCAAGCTTATAGTCCAAGATCCCAGAGCTGCCAGACCTACGTCATTTTAGCAAAGCTAATATTTTGACAACAAATAGTGTAATATCTACTTAAGAACGTATGCGTATTTGCTAGTTTGAAAGCGGGGCCCTTTTGCAGAAAACAGGTACAAAAGGTACAGGTACATAAAAATTTTACTCAGTACGTTAAAGTATGATAGCTGGTTTAGTTTCCATGTGACACACTAACGACGTGGTGTAAGCGTCAACCTCCGAATCTTAAGGTCCGAGGTTCGATCCTGAGCTTTCTCAGTTTTTTTTTTCAACAAATATTAACTTAAGGTGGCGATTACCAAGAAAGAGACAACCGAAAGGGAAATATTTATTATTTTTGGCCATAACTTTTTTTCTTTGTACGTATATTTGAAAAAAAAAACTGAGAACGCTCAGGGATCGAAGCTCGGACCTTAAGATCTGGAGGTTGACGCTTACACCATGTAGTTAGCGTGTCACTTGTAAAATAATCCAGCTAACATAATTTCACGTACTGATTAAAATTCTTATGTACCTTTTGAACCTGTTTTCTGCAAAAGGGCCCCGCTTTCAAGCTAGCAAATACGCATACGTTCTTAACTAGATATTACACTATTTGTTGTCAAAATATTAGCTTTGCTAAAATGACGTAGGTCTGACAGCTCTGGGATCTCACACTATTACCACCTTGCCATTCTGGATCATTCATTTATGACGTCACCTGCCACAAATTCGAGTAAATACTGATAAAGTATGATTGTAGACTACATAAGGAGTATATTCCAAGTAGTCGCGCAATTTCATCATTAAAAATTCTCCGGGAGAAATTATGCCTCGGAACTAGTTGACGAAGTATATTTAATATTTTCTTCATCTCTAATATATGCATAAATCTTGTGATATGCTAATTTCTATCGTTTTCTGTTAAAACTCGATCTTAAAATCTATTGTTTTTATGGAATCTAATTATGTATGGCACGGTCGCTCAGTCGGTTAAGGCGTATTGAGTGGCGAATATGCTGACCGACTGTCTATCGCGCTCTGAGTTCGAGCCCCAGCCCCGGTACTGACAATACCGGTGGGTATGGATGTATGTCTGCGTTTTTACAAATTTTCTCTTCTGGACAGCCCTGGCTTTGGATTTGGGGGTTGTCTGCTATACACTCAAAGAAATAGTATGGGTAAATTCAACAAAAAAAAATGGTTAACTAACAATATCGTTAATTTTGTTAAACCAAACTATATTGATTGTATTTTTAAACAATTTTAATTAATAAAAAGTTGTCGTACAACAAAACAAACATTAACTTAAAAAATAGATGAATAAGACTATTATTTTGTTCGTCTGACTATTATTTTGTTGAATTCTGTCAAATTAAACTAGATAATAGTATATTTTATTTTTAACTATTATCGAATTGTAATTCTAACCCAGTATTAGTTCGCTGTACTATTGTACTTGGTAGACAAACCAATATTATTGTCGTCTTCTAGAAGTTCTAAAAGAATTACCATAAAATTTGCTTGCTTACCACGTAGTCTATTACAGAAATTATTCCCAGATGACGCCACATACAAATCACTGACAATAATCAATCATGCATTATCTTACACTCTTATGAATTTATAGAAAATTAATAACATGTTGCAGTGTTCAAATTCTCTCAGGGATCATCGATATATTTTGATGGATCTTATAAACGATCTCTAATCTTTGGTTTGGGTGGTCTGATGTAGAGATGGTACTGAGTGGATTTTTCTCGGAACAGGACTAACGATTTCGACACCCAAAAGTCTCTTTTTAAAAAATTATTAAATTCAAAAATTTATTTTTTATAAAAATGTTTTAAGTACAATGTATGTATTTAATCTAAGAAAGCTAGTTACAGACTGAATCTAAAACAATGCAAAATAGGAAGGAAGGCACAGCGCCTTATCTTCTAAGTATCAGGTTACAACTGCTGATGCTGGGAAACATAGTCGTCCCCTTATAATTTAAATGGGGGGTCGATACATAATTCAGGTCGGAACTGTTCCGGGTAAAAAAGTATACCTGTTCCAAAAACCTGTTCCGATTCCGACCTGCTCCGAGTCCGGCATTAGTGATTGCCCGTTCTTTCGCACTCGCAGCTCCATATTAGAGATGGTACTGAGTGGATTTTTCTCGGAACAGGTCGGAACTGTTCCGGGTAAAAAAGTATACCTGTTCCAAAAACCTGTTCCGATTCCGACTTGCTCCGAGTCCGGCATTAGTGATTGCCCGTTCTTTCGCACTCGCAGCTCCATATGTTCCATAATGACACCGCTTTCTTTTCAAGTGCTTGGAGTCCTGATTTTTTTGAAACAAGAATGCTGATTGATTGATGAAGGTTGAAAAACTGACATGTCAATTATATACTCCATTCAAAGTTTTGATTTTGAAATCTCCAGAGCTCCAAGCTCTTGAAAAGAAAGCGGTCAATACAAAATACGTCCTGTATATCAAAACCGATATGAACTAGTATTTGAACTCTGGATAAGAGTAGAGGGTGTCTTATAAATTAATATACTTTTAATTTGTTTTGTAATGCGATTTAGAACCGTGAGTATTTCATTTCTAGGTTTTACCATTTCTTCAATTCATTTCATTGTTACATGGAAATAAGTCAAAATATTCACCTAATGCTTCAAACTATTCCTAAAACTCCTCGAATTAAAAAATGCTAGAGCTACATTTTGTAATACTTAACACTAATTAAACAGAATTTATTATTATTATATACATCCCACAAAAATACTACCACTTACCACCAATATCAAAAAGTCCGCAAGTCTGATCTGCTCACTCCACTCCGGCTCCGTGTCCGAAGGTACAACGTTATCATGTGCTCAGTGCTCCGCTCAAACGCATGACAGTCCAGCGGAGTCGGAACCAGTATTTTCTAAATCTGAGAACTGTTCCGCGGAACTGTTAGCTCATACCTGTTCCGAAAGAACAGGTTCGGTTCTTTCGTACCATCTCTAGTCTGATGTCTCAATACTGAGATTTTGGCTAACCAAAAAAAACTTCATCATACAATAAAGTGCAGATCAACCTAAAAATTAGTTGGTGAACAAAAAACAAAGTCGTTGTACTATTTAATTGTAGACCAAATTGAAAATGGTTAGTGAACATAAAAAAATGTCATTGTACTACTTAATTTGTTACAAGAAGATATGATTATTAAACTACTATTTGTTTACGAAAACAAATAAAGTTGTAAGACTATTCTTTACTGATTGATTTAACTATGAAACTAGATAGGCGCGATTTCATATGCTCTTTTTGGTTGAATTTACCTATCATTTTCTTTGAGTGTATGAGGTGTGTTTAGTTTATGTCTTTAAGGCTTGTTCTGAAAGAGACAGTGAGAAAGCTCCATATGCTGCTAATTTATGTGATTTGAAACTGTGAACATTTTTATATGGTGCTAGCCGTATATGTCGGTTCTTATGTGTTAAAGTTAAGTCTAGAAATTAATCTTTGTTCTTTTTCCGGCTCTATAGCAATTAACAACTGTACTATTGAAATGAATATCACTTACAAAGTATAAAAAAATTTTCTAGTTGTCCCTATGTACCTGTAAAACATGTCAACATGTCTATGAAACTCTTTTGTATTGCTATTGGCAGAATTAATAGTATTTATTGATTTCTATAAATATTTACAAATGATTATGTTAAATTAAATTGGTAAACAGCCATTTACAAATGAAATTGTAATCATTGTAATATCACAATTAATGAAAGGACAGCATAGCCAAACCCATAAATGTTTAATGGAAACTGCTGCATTCCTCGCAAATTTTACGGTCGCTTTTAAAGACTTGTTCAAATAGCCGCATAGATAGAATGCATTACTCGGACTTTACTGTCAGTGCAACTGAAGACCACTTCGCCTCCATTTGACTTTCACGGTTGCTGCCCAAAATTCAGTGATAAATTTAAACGCAAGCGTAATATATTATCCTTTTAGAATATTACCTAAGCAAATACCTCAAAATGAATTGGCTGCCTGAAATTAAATTTACATATGGAAAATGTGAGATACCTAGCATTTTTGACAATAAGAAAATATTTAATTGGGGCGAACGTGTAGGCGTCTTGACTGTGATTGTATTTCGATACTCCAGTGAAGCAACGTGCGGCGCGGTTAGTATACTTGAATGGGTGAAATCCATCTTGGGGAACACGGCGATCTCATCTCACCTTCTAGCGGCTTGTATATCAGCGTATACGTGGAAGCTATGTAATTTCAAGACGAGGGGCAGGCGATCCCTTGTCTATTAAATGTTAGGCAAGTAAAAGATCCCTACTCTTCTTACGGGAAGAGGTTCGGCAAAATTTCCAGGTTGGGGGTAGCTTGTCTCCTGGCGTCGATGATAGGCCCTGGTAGCGGAAATAAGCCGACGTTCAATAAAAAGATAAAAAAAAATATTTTATTATTATTATTCTGGAGAAAATAAGCATACAAAATCGGAACACTACACTCGCTGTACGTTTCGCCAACTAAGATGACACCACATGGAGATGATTAAAAGTGCTTAAATTTCCTACCTTCACTATGTAGCGGATCGATGGAATATTATCTACTAAATACTAGAATACAAAATAATATAAAAACATGCTCAGATCATTATTTCATTAAAAGTGATTTACACGTAAGAGAAGACGAAATTACACCTATTATTTACAGACATAGTATAACAGACCACTTTCCCATAATAATTCTATTTCCAGTAGAAACCAAGGTAATAGAAAACAAAGTAGGACAAGAAAACGAATACTGCAAAAAATTTATAAACTATAAGAATCTAAAAAACAGCTTAAAACAAGAGAAGTGGTTGGAAATTTATGCGGATAATAATGTAGATTTAATTACAAATATCTTCATACAAAAACTAATAGAACTTATTGATAAGAATACTAAAACTATAAAAATTAAGAACAAACAAAAGAAGAGAAAGGCATGGATAACAACAGGTATAGTAAAATCAGTGAACACTAAAAATAAAATGTACTAAGATCTACTAAGAGATCCTAATAATAAAAATCTAGAACTACAATACAAAATATTTAAGAACAAACTGGCTCAACTAATTAAAATTACAAAAACAAACTACTATAAACTGCAAATTAAAAATAACCAAAATTCATCAAAAAAAATTTGGGAATCTGTAAATAGTATTTGTAATAAAAATAAACCTAAAACAACTATAAACAAAATTCAATTAGATAACGGCAGCATAATAACAAATAAAACTGACATTGCAAATAATTTTAATAAGCATTATAGTGGCTTAGGAGAAATATATGCTAATCAAATTAGATATTTTGGAAAACACAATGTATTTGTATCCTACCGAAGAACTCGAGGTTAAGAATGCTATTAAACAGTTAAAGCCAAAAAAAGCACCTGGGCACGATAAAATACGCAGTGAAACACTAAAATATATATCGGAGGAAATAGCCACACCTCTAACATATATAATCAATACTTGTTTCAATACAGGGCGTTTTCCAAAGTGTCTAAAAATCGGTATTATTAAACCTCTATATAAAGGTGGAAAAAATAATCAAATGATCAACTACAGGCCAATTTCGCTTATATCAAATATAGGAAAAATAATAGAACGAATCTTAAAGCATAGAATCACAAAATTTTTAAATAAATATAACATCATTTCAGACCATCAATATGGCTTTAGGGAGGGAAAATCTACAGAAGATGCAATATGTCATTTAACATCACATGTTTATAATGCATTAGATAAAAGCAAACCATGTATCTGCATATTTATAGACCTCGCAAAAGCGTTCGATACTATATGCCATAAAACACTACTAAATAAACTGGCAACTTATGGGCTTAGAGGTAAAATACTTGCTCTTTTAAAGAATTACTTAGAAGAAAGGACGCAATATGTAGAAATTGATGGCAGTACTGGTGATTCAAGGCTTGTAAACTATGGAGTCCCCCAGGGGACGGTATTGGGTCCTTTGCTCTTTACCTTATACATAAACAGTTTACTAACTTCAAATATCTCAGGTACCATAATTAGTTTTGCAGATGATACTGCAATTATATTCGAAGCAGATAGCTGGATCCACTTAAAAGATACAATAGAAAGAGAATTCAAATTAATAAAAATGTGGTTTCAGTATAATAGCCTGACACTAAATTGTGAAAAAACGAAATTTTTAACGTTTACATCATAATCAAGTAATTTACCTAACTTCGGTCAATTAAACATCGACGAAGAAAACACTATTCCAGAAGCCGAGTCAATAAAATACCTAGGCATAGTAATCGACTGACATTTGAGGTGGGACCTGCAAACAAAAAATATTGCCAATAAAATAAGAGGTTTGCTTTATAGATTTAAGTACCTAAAAAAAATCATGAACGTCGAACATCTCAAAACAATATACTATGCACTGATACAGTCACAATTAACTTACGGTATTCTGGGATGGGGAGGTGTTAGCGATTATTACCTGAAAAAGTTGACGATTTTACAAAAATGGATTTTGAAAATAATTTACGGTAAAAACATGTTCTACTCTAGCAGCGATTTATTTAATCAAAGTAGAATATTGGACATACGACAACTGTTTTGCTTGAACATGCTAACAAGCATTTTTAAAAATAAAATAAAAATCGATCCTGTAACACATGTCCATCAAACCCGACAAAGACAAAATAAAATCCAATTGCCACGTTGCCAAAAAACAGTAGGTCAAAGAAACTGTTATTATCTAGCTCCTAGAATTTACAATATGCTTCCAGACATAATTAAAAACATAGACAAATATAACACTTTCAAAAATCAAATTAAGCAATGGCTTTTAAATACACCAATACATTTACTCCACAATTTAATTAATCAAAAATAGTTTTTTTTTTCAAATTAGACAATTATACAAATAAAGTAAAAATATAAAGAAATTTAAAAATATGTATGCACGTATATGTATAGTTGTTTGTGTATGTATATATGTGTGTATATATGTATGTTTATATGTATGGTAGAAATAGAACTGAACTTACCTGCCTTGTAATTTTATTAAAATCCAACACCAATTCTTATATGTATCTGTATAATATAGGGTCTAATATAATATAATCTTAACATATATCATGTATTATTTAATTTCATTTGATATTTATTTTAATTCAATATATTTTCAATCACGCACTAGTATTTATTTTTAAATACTTCAGTGATTTCTCCTGTTTATTTGCAAACAATATCTCTACATTTATAAGTATACTATTTAACTGTATTGTAAACTTTGGTATTTTAGTATTGTTGTTTATTATTACTTGTATTTTTATTTACTTTTATACTGTATTGTTCCTTATATCGCAAATAAACATTATTATTATTATTATTATTAAAGCCGACTATTTGGAATAATTTCACTGCTTTTACTATCATTCACAGGCACAGGAAATTAACAACTGTACATATAATTTTTGGACATTGTCATGATTTAATATCAAAGCTATCTTAGCACGAAATATAAAAAAAAATTTTGAAATAGATTTATTGATGGCCAAGAAGTGCAGATAAACTGTTTCTGATGACAATTTTGTTATCATTCTTTTTTTGACTTAAATTATTATGATTCATTTAAAATTAAACATTTAATTCTGTGTAGAAAAAAATATATATTTTGTGCGGCCCCTATCGACACTGGTCAGCACTGTGCGATTTTTTTTTACCAGATGCACGACTACGTTGGGAGCCACAATAAAAAAAAATAAGCACCCTGTATAAACACTTATTAAAAACAATAATCAACTTCAGACACTGAGAATAACAATAGTTTCACAAAAAACGTTGCCTCCCACGACCTAAAAGTTGCAGCGAATGTGTTAAGATATTTTTAATAAAATTGTTAAAACAAAACGAACAAAAATTGCAGTTGGATGTTGCTGACTGCAAATACATTTTAAAAGTGATGTTAGGCTCAAATTTGTTTCAAATTTAGAACATCTGTAAAATGTCATCGTAAAATACTCCCTATTGAAATTGGCCCATATTGATCATACAATGTGAACACAGGAGAGCGTGTGAACTATGATGTTTCGTGTAAAATGTATTTCATTAATTTTAGAGCAAAACGTTACTAAGATCTTTGATTATTGAAAAATATTATTTTGGGTATTCAGCAATTAACTTCTAAAGAAACCATACGTTCTTTCTACAGACTGTTGATCCCAGTCTGATCACGCTAGCAATGTCAATAAGAAACCTCCCTCTACGTTACATCAACTTCTTTCATACACTTAATATGTGTTACATTTAATATTAAAAAGAAAAAGAAGATATGTATTTTTCCAATACACCGTTGATCATGCTGTCTAAGCATGCTAGTATTTATAGTAATAAGAAGTTTCCCGTATGAGGCGTCCCATCAAGTATATCTAGCCTAGGGTTGCCATAAATGTCCGGAAACTATATCGGGACACTATGTATTTCCCTAATAAAAAGGCATATATGTTAAAAAAATATATATCATTGTCTTTTTAACAAAATTAAAACTGCTCCTTATTTGAAGAAATTTCATTGTTTTTATCGTGACTTCAAGACACAGAGGTCAATAACGGTGACTGTCCCGACGACCGTCCCGATATATCGGGACGGTTGGCAACCCTAATCTAGCCCTACATAGAGGTGTTTCATGAAAATAAACATTTGTTACATTTCAAAGCCAAGAATTGTTAAAAAGAAAAAACCACGGAAAAATTGTAATTAAAATTGTCGGTCAAGGTCGATTGCAAATTCTACCCGTTATCACTGCCAATAGATGGAGTTTCAGAAAACACAGCTCCACAAAAAAAAAATCAGAACAGCGAACCAGACTCATAAATCTCTATGTATTTTCGGTCGCTGAATCCGAATCCGAGGTAAAAAAAATCGATTAGCTAGAGCCAAAAAACACCCGATTAAGCTACGAGAATAGTTGTTACATCTTAATCAATCGAATTATACAAATTAAGGTTAAACAGCAGCGTACATACAATAGATATGAAACGCATCCCCAGGGAGGGGCGAAAACTACCCTCCTATATAAAAAAAAGCAATGACTGCTGAAACAACTCGAATTGTCTAAGTTTTGTTAAAGTGATAAGAAACTGCATCAGATGCGACGTAATCTTCATAAATTACCCGTATAGGGTTGAGAACAACCACTCCTAAGTTTAAAGGACACCATAAAAACAATACAAACGTTAAATCAAACAGGATTTCTATTTTCATGGAAGCTATGATTAGCTGAAATTGCGTAGTACTCAAAATAGAACTAGAAACTTACGTACCATCAACGTCCTCAGAGGATGTGAAAACTACCCCCATTCAAGATTCAACTTGAATAAAGTTGCAGTAACCCTCAAGAAAGTTCGAGGTTTGTAAAGGTGAGAAGAGTGTGCAGTAGTCTTGGCTCATTTATTGAAAACTAACACAACAGCGCTGCCAAAAATCACCCCTTATCTTAAATGGCACAGAAAAAACAAGAAAGAAAACATTGATCTAAAATTATTTCCATTTTTATGGAAACTATGATTGGTTAAAATTGCGTAGTACTAAGAATTACACTTAGAAAGTCACGTACTACTGTTGTTATTCACGTCTATGGAGTGAAAACTATCCCCTGTGTAAGGAATAACAAGAAGTTCCAGTGACTTCTGAAAAAAAAATCGAAACGTCTGCGTTTTGTGGGGGGTGAGAAGAAATTAGAGTAAGTTCGACGCTGTGCTTGAAACCTCAACCCCACCCTCCCCCCCCCAAAAAAAGCATAAACGGCAATCGATTTATTCTTTCTTTTTATAATATCTTTTTACTTTAGTTTCGAATGATCGTCTTACAGACTGCCGTATATGTTTTTCATTCGTTTCTCTTATAAGAGACAGTAGTCTGCCATCATGTGTTTGTCCTTGATACCTTTTTCCATCTCGACTATATCCTGGTGAAAGCGTTCATCCTGCTCTTCGCTATAGTCACCTAAATTTTCTGAAAAAAAAAACAAGATGGGAATCAAGGAAATGAATTTTTAAGCTCATGTTGCTCATGTTTTGAAATTTTGTATCATTTCTTTGACAAATTCCGTATAGTTTTCATATTTTTTATTTCCTCGAAAACTTTCAACTACTTTTTTAAAACTTAGCCACGCTACAGATATGGGGGTGGCATCTCGTAACCCTGTGGGGGTGGTTTTCAAGCACAGCGTCGAACATAGTCTAGTTTCTTCTCACTTCCACACAACGCAGGTGCTTCGAATTTTTTTAGAAGTCACTGTAATTTTCATAATTAAATCTTACACGGGGGGCAATATTCACACCCTCTGAGGGTTGACACTATAGGACGTTGACGGTACGTAAGTTTCTAGTTCTATTTTAGAGTACTACGCAATTTCAGCCAATAATAGCATCCATAAAAATAGAAATTCTGTTGGATTTTACGTTTCTTCTTGTTTTTCTATGTCCTTTAAACTTATCAACCTTATAGGGGCAGTTTATGAAGATTACGTCGAACCTGATGCAGTTTCTTATCACTTTAATAAAACTTAGACATTTCGAGCTTTTTCAGTAGTCATTGCTGTTTTGGATCGATTTTTTTATATATAGTTTTTATATAGTTTTCGTCCCTCCCTGGCGGTGTGTTTCATATCATTGTACGTACGCTGCTTTTTAACCTTTATTTGTATAACTCGATTGATTAAGATGCAACAACTATTCTCGTAGTCTTAATCTTCCTTTTACCCCATTCCAGGGGTGTTTTTTGCCTCTAGCTAATGATTTTGGGGGCGTAAATTTTTTTTTGACCTCGGATTCGGATTCAGCGATAAAAAATACATAGATATATGTTGGTGGCTGGTCTGATTTTTTTTTTGTGGTGCTGTGAAACCTGATATCAAATAGAAGTAAACCGCCCTATCCTGATTTATTGATTTTATTAATTCAAAGCACGCCCAAATTCTTATTATGTTTCAATGTATATAAAACATCTATTTCGTAATATAACATTGAAATATGACAGCGAAAAGGAATTTTATCATCCGCATATAATTCGAATTTATGGCTATGTTCAATTAGATTAAAAACACTGCCTATATTATTAAATTCGTTATATAATTAACGATCCAATTTGTATGTACTTCCTATAGCTTGAATAATCTAGTTTTAAATAAACTTCCAGCATAAACTATGTTTACGAGTATTATTGCTATAAAATGAGAAACATCTCATTTTCATAACGATATTCGGTATATACTGAAAAGCATGCAAACGCGGATTTACGGGGGGGCAATGGGGGTAATCGTAAATGGTAAATCGTAAAATATTAACAATAGAGAAAAATAGTTTAAATGTTGTCTATGTGTGTGTGTGTGTGTCCCTCTTGTTTGAGTGGTAGAATAGCCTAGGGCCAGACTCCGCTAGGACATTAATATAAATAAGGTGATTAAATAAATAAATAAATAAATAAATAAGAATTGTACCATTTTTTATTTTTTATTGGTCCAGGCAGGACCATCAGCTGCAACGATATTTTTGTGGAAAACATTAATTAATGATTGTGGCAAACCATTATACAAACAAAAAATTCTTGTAGGAATTATTCACGGATACCCCCTGTTTTTTGTTCTACAAATTGTATTATACAGCGTATTGATTTTTTAAGAAAAAGAGGTTCTGAAAATCGTGAAGATTTTCTTTATGAGCCTTGGTGTGCGTAATAAATACTTTATGGAACCCAGCAGGGGCATCCAAGTGAGTTCTTTAATTGATGTTTATCCCCAAAAAGTGATACGATATTGAGTTCCATGAATCTTAATATTTATTTACAAATCACAATCCAAATCTGCATAAAAATATTACTTGAGTCTTTGTAGGATGATGAATTATTTTGGGTATAGATATGGATTTGGGGAGGTTTAAAATAGATTTCAACGTATCATATTGCCCGTTTGAAGTATGGCCTATACGGCGTAGATTTTCAGATAATCCGTATACATAAGAAATTAACGTTGTGTACCGTTGTTCAGGTTTTTGTCGTACCTGATTATTATTTTCTATATATTTAAAGTTCTATCAGTACAGGTTTCAGGGTATTGATTGTTTATATAAACCTCTTTTATAAAACATTTCTCATTGTCTAATATTTCATCATTAGAAGATATTGTTTTTGGCCCTATCGACACCCTTCTTAACATGCATCGACTGATTTGCGTTAGAATTCAAATACCTATTGGTGTGTGTTGGGGGAACCGACATAGAATAAACAGGGACGCGGAAAAAATTTTTAACGAAAGAGACAAGACAAGAATAGAAAAATTAAAAAATCAACAATAATATCATTGAATGAAGATAAATACGTGTCGAATTGCTCTGTAGATGTTTGCACGACCTGACTGCCGATGTTAAAAGAAGAACTGTATATTTAATATACACAGCATACATGATACTAAGAAAGTAAGATACGCTCTCACACATACCTCCCCTTACCGCAGTCTCCGCTGTTACGTCACGTAAAAGTCAGCTAGTTCAGCGGTTAATTTTTATTTTAGATGTAAACTAGAATTACCTTAACCGAAGTGTTTGGAAGCTTATCCTTCAATGAAATAAGAAATTACGATTTTTTTGGTTGATCGAGACAAAAGATAGAACCAAAAATGTGAGAAAATTATAAAATAATAGATACAATTATTCTTTCGTTTAACTTGCCCTAACTCAGAAATGGGACAACGAATTAATTTCAAATTTTTACTGAGTCATGACTCTATATATGTTAAAAAATGTGTTAATATGAAGATAAAATTTTAATAAGTAAAGAAAATATTATTTTTTTTCTAAGACCATGTCGATAAACTGTGAAATTTTACAGGCTCGAATATGACAAGCGAGAAACTTTTTTATCTTTCGAATTAGATACCAAGTGTATTGAGGACGTATGAAGGTAAAGGATGGAGCTAACTTTTTTATTTAAAACTTTTTTTTCTAGGAGTAACAGTTTTCGAGAAAATTGCAATTATGTATACGAAACGCCCTCGCGAACGATATCGCAGCGCAGAGAATGCGGTGTGAGAACTAATGATGTACGTTAGTGTTGTTTAATGAAATCGAATTCAGATTTTCTTGAGATTTTTCAGCAAATCAATAGAGGGTTATTAAATATTTGTAATAATTACTATGAGAGAACACATTGATATATCCTGCGCTATTGAAATAAGTCATACTGCAAAAGCAGTATTTTGCGGATGCAAAATGTTTTTCATAATAGATACGTACATTAAAGAATCCGGCAATTTATTTCGAAATAACAGAATAAATATTTTTCATTCTTGGCTGTTTGTCTATTTTCCTGAATAACGTTAGATAAATGCATTGTTTCATAATTAAACTAATTAAAGTAGTACATTATTTACTACTGCTATTTATTGTGTTTAATTAAATGAATTCAAATTTAATATTAAATAAAAACAAAAGCTTACACGTTGAAAAATCAACGGTGCAAAAGATCATACGTGCTTGCATCAATTATTTTGAAGATGTTTTCACAAACATTTAAATCCACAACGGCCTTATGCAAAATGAAAAGTGCTGACAAAAACAATCATAGAATTCTATGATATTAAAAAGTAAAATTGCCTGCAATCAGCTTTTTAGGTCGTATATTGCAGTTTTCGATGTATTTTTAAGTAGATATTGGACACGCGACTGTCTCGGGCGCGGGCTCTATTTGAAGTTGACTAGAGGGTGACGCTATGCGCACAACAGGTCAAAAGCTGGTACTCGTACCGAGCGTATCTTATATTTCATAGTATCATGCACAGCATACATTGACATACTACACAATGGACTGTGCGTTCCTTATGTTAGAATGCAAGTGGAATGTTGTCAGCATAATAGAGTCATTTTAGGCAACCCACATTACGCATTAAGGGCAAAAAGCTGCGTAATTCTATTAGAAACACAAGATGTTGTTAAAGAGAATACTACAAATTGTTACAAATACGATTTTTGACTGGTTTTTAATTGAAAACAATATTAGTTATAATTGTTTATCACAAATATAGAAGAAATACAACAATTGTTCAAATTACAAAAAATTAAGTACATTTAAAAATAAAATGAAGATACCTACTAATTCCAAATTGTAATTTTAAATTTATGGCATATTTTGTACTTAGTCCCTGAAATTAAACATAAATAAGTTATTTGTGAGGGTTGTGCGAATAATACCCCTTAATCTGTATTGCTGATTGCCTAAGATGCCGACAACACAATTTTTTGGGACGCGCAGTCTATTTATAGTAGGTCAATGACAGCATACAAACACTTTCTTAACGAGCTTTGTAATCAACGAACTCAGCGTAGTCAACGAAGTTCAAAAAAGGCCGATTAGGGGAAATAATTCGTGTGGAGGCCAATATTTATACAGCTATTAGGGGGAAGGGGGGTGCCCGGAACAACATACTGAAAGTCCCGTCCGATTGGTGTTGAAGGGGAGGCTGGAGGTTGTTTAAAGTTACCCTTGTCACGTTTTTCTTGAATAACTCGAAAACTGCGACCTCTAGCGAAAAAGTGTTTTTATACAAAAAACCGCTGCCCAAGGAATCACTACTTCCACATCCAAATTCTCTATCCAAGTCACTCACAACGAAAAAACTTTGTATGTGAAAATAATTGTTTATGGAACTTTAATAATATAATATTTGAAATCCTCTACCCCAAAAACGCATAAAACGATACCCCACATCGGTAGCGGGGTGGGGATCGTGATAGGGGGGTGGTAGTGGGGGGGGTGGATGAAGTAAAAAATATTTTGAGGTTTCTGGTTCCTGTACATGCACTAAATCACATTTTTTTTTCATCCCCTTTAATAAGGAGGTGGGGGTGGTAATGGGGGTGGCTAATGCCAAAAATTTTTTTGAGACCTCAGCTTCTCTTGTATATACTAAATACCAATTTCATGGACTGTTACCTGCTTGATTTATCCATTTACCCCAAATTTACCCCAATTTACCCCCCAACCCTTCGACGGAACAAGATGAAAATATAATCTAGTTCTAGATCTCGTTAAAGTACATATGTGTACCAAAGTTTCTTAAACGGTTCCAGAGTAAACGTGCGCACAAAAAAAAAGTTACATACAGACCGACAGACAGACAGAAAATTTTTTTTTCGCTCAAACTTAAAATCTCGACGTTTCATGACATTTTAAGCCTATTTGGACAATAAAAATTTTTTAAATTTTTTTTGTCGTTACTATACTCCCACTGGACGTGGAAGTAATTAAACTAGATGAAATTGCAGGATTGCAGGATCAATACTTTACGAGATATAGAGGGTGGAAAAATCGCGAATTTTTTAAAATCATATTTTAATGGTATAAAATGAAAGTTTGATGTTAAATGTCGCTTCAGACCGTATATTAATGTCTGTACAACATCTAAGTGCAATAGTGCTAGACAAAGTATATTTGATTAGAAAATATTATTTAGGTATTATGCAAATCACAACTAACACACTTTTTTATTTATTATGAGAATACCTACTTTCTATATATTGTTGCCCTAATTTGGGCACGCTAATATACTAGTTAGGTAAATACTTTAAAACACTCATTATTGGAGAAGCAATCAAAACAACTACTCTTCTAGCTAATACTATGAAATTATCTACTTTCTGTATAATGGTACATATATTAAATAAAAAAAAAGGTGTGGATGACTAATAAATGTAAATGAATGATTTAAGTATTTTCAATATATTTTTTTTCTTTAAAATGCTAAGAATCCTATCATGTAATTCAATACTTCGTCAGTATTAGCTAGAAAAGTAGTTGTTTTGATTGGTTCTCCAATAATGAGTGTTTTAAAGTATTTACCTAACTAGTATATTAGCGTGCCCAGATTAGGGCAACAATATACAGAAAGTAGGTATTTTCATAATAAATAAAAAAGTGTGTTAGTTGTGATTTGCATAATACCTAAATAATATTCTCTATCATGATAAAAGCAAATAAATAAAAATAATTAATGGTAAAAAGTATATTTGTCAGATCTTTGTCACGATTTGACAAATTAAAAATAGAATTGTTAGAATTTTCAATTTATTTGAACATAGTTTTATTTTTTCAAAACATACCTTCAGCTAATTTTTGAGAGTCACCCTGAATATTAAAAACAGACGTTTAAATTTATATAATTTTACATTTTCCGGTTCTTCGACAGTGGAAGTGAATTAAAAAAAGAGATTTGTAATGGTCTTCAGAAAACCGTCCTTCATTAGGAACAGAAGTTACTCGTATTCCCAAACATCTTTGACTAAGACAATACAGTCACTGCCTTCACATCCCCCAGCCGCTTAACTCAAACAGGTAATAATATAATTAACAAAATAACAGAGGTATCAAGAATAATAACTACCTTATAGTGATAACGTTTCTCAGTTTCAGATCATTATCACAAGAGTCCAAGGTCAAGCGCCGCCCCTAGTCTTCTTAGTATGTGCCTCTTTTGGCTAAGGCTTTCCATCCATGGATGCTTGCCTTGGGTTATTATATAATTGAATAGCGGTGCTGGAAGCTGGGCTGATGAAGTGTAGTTTTTGGTTTTATTAGGGTTACTATTAGTTAATATGGTTTTATTATGGTTGTTGAATATTTGTGGTGGTGTACACGGTGTAGTGTGTGTATGGCTCTTTTGTAATTTTGTTTGTTTTATTTTTTTGATGTTTTATGGTTGTGGTATGGCTCTTTTCAGATGTTCATGTGATACTTTTTTTTGCTTAAGATGTTTAGTTTAGTATTTTTGTATTTTTTCTCAAATGATGGTTAGTTTACAATTTATTGGGTTTGAATAATTACAATTTTTGTTGCCTAATCGGGAGTGGGGGTGTAAATATAGTTTAGAGAGGGATGTTTTGGGGCTTCAAGGAACTTGGGGGTAAGGGGATTGATAAGGGTAGGGTTGGTGGATTTGGCCAGTGCGTTACCTAAATTTGGAATGAGAGTTTTGAGAATGAAATCATTCAAACCGGATATTTGGTGCAGTGTTGTGATAGGGCTGCGTGTGGGATATTTGTTGGTCACTCTGAGAATTTTATTTTGGAAGATTTGTAATTCTTTTTGTTTAGTAGTAGGAATCGGGGGGTACCATATTTGGGAGGCGTATGTCAGTATTGGACGTAGATAGGACTTATAAATTAAAGTGCCAATTTGGGGAGGAGATGTTTTTATTAATGGGTATAGGGATGCCATGCGTTTCCAGCATTTGTTTGAAATGTTAGAAATATGTTGCTTGAAATTGTGCGCCCCTCTCCTTTATTTCAACTGCAAGTGTTTCCGTTGTGCGGTCTTCCCATTCCATTCCACGTTTAGTTCTCCTGTGAGTCGACAAAACAACTTCACTCTGCGCCCGTGTAGATGATGTTATTTGCAGTCTGTTATGTGAGTAGTTACTTATACTAGGTACAGCGGTTGTGAGGGCGTTGTTGACACTGATCTATGTAACATTGGTGAAAAGGGGATTAATGAAGGCAAGTGTTTTAAGAAAAAATGGGGAATATGAAGGATTCAGGAAGAAGAACCGAAAGAACCTGAAGCGATCTTGAACTCCATCTTTTGTCGATGTTCTCTTGGGTGTGAGGGACGCTGTGGTTGTCGAAAAGCCGGCATTCCATGCGCAATGGTGTGCAGTACCTGTCATGGTACATGTACGAATGGTGCACCAATAAACGACACTGTGGACGATGACGACGATGATGATTTTGACTTTGATTCAGCTGACTTTTAAAATGTTTAGATTTAAGATCGTGTTCATGTATTGTTATTAATATACAAGATACCAAATACCAAAAATTGGCCTCTACACGAATTATTTCCCCTATTTTTCCTTAGTTGATTGGACTATTATTGAGAACGGAAACAGATACGGTCAGCAAAATACGTTATTTTTAGATTTTTGTTCATTTTTGTTTATTCATGATTTGTCAAGAAAACGTCCTCTAACTGCTCCTATGACGTAAAAGTAACAGGCGTAGAGGTAATTTTTCAGTAAACTACTGGATAATTGTATTATTTTGTTGATTTTACGGACATTCTTTTAGAAGAAAATACATGTGGCAGAGGAAAGAAACACAGAAAAATTAAGAAAATGCCACAACTCACATTCAGACAATGTTTGAGTTATGGTGAAACAGACAGATATAGAGTCAAACAAATATTCTTAAAATCCATTTTCTGAATTTGGTAATATTAAATAAACCCGAAAATATTAAAACTTCTAAGAAAAAACAACAATATATAGATATATTTATGCAGATTTGAGTTCAGCATGTCATGAAACGCATTACTGTACAAACATTTATTTTCTTCGTTAACTATTAAAACTATTCATTTAATTATAATATACCTATATGATTAAATCAAATAGGTATATATAATAACACGATTATGAAATTAGTTCATTATGCTAATAAATATGAGCGCAAACAGTGTAGCCACATTTCCATATCCTGCTTTAACCACGTTCTTCATTAAATAGTTTAAATTTAATGACGTAAATATGTATTATGGACTGCACACAAAACCTATTCAGAATTCGTAGGTATTCAGTTGGCTTTGGAAATAAATTGTCCACAATTTAAAATGTTTCATTAACGAACGTTTTTGTGTCTCGCTTCATAGATTTTCTACATATGCTGAAATTGGATGAATGGAAATGTCAGTCATGCATTGCCATTCCTAGATAGAGTTCATAATATTTTCTATAAGTCTCAAAACGAAATATCGATGGCGCTTGATCTTCTGGTCTAGAAAGAAAAATATGCACATTCTTGTATCTTTCCGCCTACAAGTTGACGTCTTATGGTTTATTGGATAGGAATATTGAGTTACCTATATTGCATTCTATTTTTTGCTTTTATGTTGTCAGAGAAAATGCATTTTTAAATATGTTCAGAAAATATGTTTGATTTTATTTTGAGATCGAATGACAGATTGTACGTGAAAGTGAATGGGTGCATGAAAATTACGTTTTGGTATTTTATTTTAAGGAAATAAAGACTGAAAAACTGAAAAAAGTACCAGTCGTCGATGTCATAATTTTAATCGCTTGTATTTAAATTGCAGCTCGGCCTTTTGTATGTTAGGGAAAGAGGCAGGCCATCATAAATATATATTTTTTTTTTTGCATCTGGCCACTAGCCGTACAGCCAACCGCTACTCTAAAAACTATTTATTCCAATTAACCTATGTCGATAATGAAAAAACAAATATTGAAGATCAACAAAGGAGAAAAAACAGGAACACACGCTTCTCGTCCTGGAGTCTATCAGGACATTTATTTTTTTAAACACAAACAAAATTAGAGGACAACTATAAATTAAGGGATGCAACAGAGGCAAAAAAACAGAGGATACGAAGCTAACATCATAAATATAATTTCAAAATATAATAAGTATGCACTATGTCCGCGGATGGGGTTTACAATAGGTGGTGTAATGGCTAAAATTTTTAACTTTTAGAGAACATGTTATTCTTTATAAAAGTTTTTGCTTGTCTAAAAAATAGTAATGATGGTGGAAAATATTATATTTTTTATACGGGGTACTCAAAAATTACAAAAACTTAAAATTCCGTAAGAGTAAACTGGTTATATTTTTTTATTTTGGAATAAAATGTGAAATAAAAAAGTTGTTTCAAATTATATGGTCTGTCCAAATTCAAAATTTCCTTTGAATATTGCAATGTTTCGAAACAAGTGAATTTTTAGTAAAATACTTGTCGGTTTTTATCAAATTTTTATTTAGCTAATTGCATTCGAACAAGGAGTAAATATCTGATAAACAATTCTGGATTTATAAAACCAAATACATGTTTGAAGGTTATGACTTCATTAAATATCACAATTCAAAAACTCCTCCTCCAAACTGAACGTCTATTTTCAATCGTTTCCGAATGTTGTGAAAACTACTTCTAACTTCCTCAATGGAAATTGATTCCACAGACGCCCCCAGAGAAATGTATCCGCAATTGTTAAATCTGGACTTCTTGGGGGCCACAAAACTGGACCATTGCGACCAATCGTAGCCTACGTAAATGATTTTATCAGGCCACCGCATTGCACTCGAGTCCGCGTGTGACGTCACGAAAGGAGTCCTACGACTTTACAAAGTTACTGCGGCTACGGGTGGATTTAGCGCTCTTTTGCAAGATTAATATTTTCTTTTTTCATATAATTTGTTTAGTATTAAGTTGAGTATGGATTAGTGCCAACTAATTGGATTTCAATTTGTACTGGAGTCGAATGGAAAGGGAATTACTTAAATATTTAATGTGCCTAACACACTAATAATTCAGAAAATAGATCATGAGAAATACTACAAATAAATGATTCAGTCTCCTAATACTGAAATTAGATATTGATTTATTACTGTATCTTTATACTGTGAACATTATGAAAACGCCCTTAATTAATGAATGTCAATTAAAAGAATGCCCCGTCGATGGCGTCGATGTTGTGTGCCAGTGCAAATCAAATTACAATAAACAACGATATGCTACTGTTTCGTTTTCCGTCGGACAAGAACCTGGCAAAAAATGGTCTCACAGCATTCACCGAAAACATTTTATCTCGAATAAAAATTCAGTAATCTGCGTTAATAACTTTAGTAAGTAATTACTTCCACATCCAGTGGAAGTCTTGTAACGACAAAAAAATTAAAAAAAAATTTATTGTTCATTTAGATTTAGAATGTCATGAAACGTCGAGATTTTAAGATTGAGCAAAAAAATTCTGTCTGTCTGTCACTTTCTTTGTGCGCACAATTACTCTGCAACCATTTAAGATATTGACTGAAAATTTGGTACACGTATGTATTTTAACGAGATCTGGAACTAGATTATATTTTCATCTTATTCCGTTGAAGGGTAAATTTGAGTAAATGGGGGTAAAGAGGTAAATCAAGCAGGTAAGAGTCCAAAAAAATTGATATTTAGTATATATAAAAGAAGCTAATGTTTCACAAAAAAAATTGCCTTTAGCCACACCCCCTCCTTACTACCCCCACCCCATTATAAAAGGAGGTGAAAAGAAATTGTTATTTAATGTATGTACAAGAACCAAAGACCTCAAAATATTTTTTTACTTCATCCATCCCCAATACCACCCCCCTTCACTACCCCCACCCTACTGCCGATGTGGGATATCGTTTTATGAATTTTTGGAGGTAGATGATATCAAATATTAATTAAAGTTCCATAAACAATTATTTCCACGTACAAAATTTTTTCCTTGTGAGAGACTTGATATGTTTTTCTACAGGGTTGGCATGTTTAAAACAAAATGTTTTAAACAAAGTGTTTAAAACATGTTTAAAACATCGCACTGTGTTTTAAACAAATGATTAAAACATATTTAATAGGCAATGCTATGTTTTAAACAACTGTTTAAAACACAGTTTAAAACACAGTGCGATGTTTTAAATAAATGTATTATTTTGGAGTTTGTGGAAAAGCAGGAAAAGTGCCGATGATGGTTCATTCCGATAAATAATTCCGATATAGTGGTCATGTGCACTAAAGTGAGCATATTATTTACAGAGTGCTGTAAAATCCGTGTAAGAGCGTCATCTGACATCAACTAGTAGTAGCAGACATAGTGTGCCTGGCACCATTTAACTTTAGTTGAATATAGTTTTAAACGATTTAAACCTGTTTTAAACACGTTTTAAACATACCATTTAAGAATTAAAAAAAAAACCTGCTTTAAACAAAAAAAAACTGTTCAAAACAAAAAAAATGTTTTTTTGTTTAAAATGAACAAAAACTGTTTTTTTTCCAACCCTGTTTTTCTAATATATTGTTGAACAATTATTCTAAAGTGAAAAATAATCGTATCAGTGATGAAAAAAATGAGGTGTAATAAGAAAAAAAATGACTAGCAATGAAGAGATTAAAATAAAGTCTGATAAAGAAACCACTGCCCAAGGAATCATTACTTCCACATTTAAATTTTTTTGTCCAAGTCACTCACAACGAAAAAACATTGTATGTGGAAATAATTGTTTATGGAACTTTAATAATATAATATTTGAAATCCTCTACCCCAAAAACCCATAAAACGATAACCCACATCGGTAGAGGGGTGGGGATGGTGATGGGGGGTGGTAGTGGGGGTGGATGAAGTAAAAAAATATTTTGAGGTTTCTGGTCCTTGTACACACACTAAATCACATTTTTTTTTCATCCCCTTTAATAATGGGGTGAGGGTGGTAATGGGGGTGGCTATTGCCAAAAATTTTTTTTGGAACCTTAGCTTCTCTTGTATATCCTAAATACCAATTTTATGGACTCTTACCTGCTTGATTTACCTATTTATCCCAAATTTACCCCTTAACCCTTCGACGGAACAAGATGAAAATATAATCTAGTACCAGATTTCGTTAAAGTACATATTATGTGTACCAAATTTCAAGTCAATATCTTAAATGGTTCCAGAGTAAACTTGCGCACAAAAAAAGTTAGACAGACCGACAGACAGAAATTTTTTTTCGCTCAAACTTAGAATCTCGACGTTTCATGATATTCTAAGCCTATTTGAATAATAAAAATTTTTAAAAATTTTTTGGATGTGGAAGTAAAAGAAAAGTTGAAAAGTTGCAATCTCTGTGATAGGAATTAAATTTAAAATAAATATGTTGTACATACTCGTGTATGTACCGATCTTTTAATATTTATTACAATAACTGTTGTAACTTATTATTAGAGAGGCATTTTAAATTTTTGTTATCCACAATTTATTGCTGTTAGGGATTAAAGAAATAATTATTTTTTGTTTTGTTTTTAACTATTATTAGAAGTGTTTATTTTATTCTGAATCAATAAGGTATCAAGTGTGTATTTTAGTTTTATAGATATATTTTATTTAATAGTACAATAATACTGATTCTTAATCATTTATTTATTTATTTTTAGAAAACTATTTATATTTTTATAATATATTTTATTATTAATTATATAAAGTAAATCATTTTTAAACATACGTTTACATTATTTGTTGTATTAGTTCATATAATTTTATTAGAAATATTCAAGAAAGCGTTGAGGGTTTCAGTATGCACCGGAATGCTAGGACTCCGACGGCCGCCATTGAAATCCAATGCGTAGGCCTGATAAAATCATTTACGTAGGCCACGGACCAATCCACCGTTGTCCAAATTTGCTATTAAGCCAATTACGTACAACGCAGGCATAATGTGCCGGACATCCATCCTGTTGAAAATACATTCTATTACGATCTTCTGATCGTAGAAAAGGGGTGGGAAGAGTGGAAAAGGAGAGAGGTGGGAAAGTGGTGGGGAAGAGGTGGGAAGAGGTGGGAAGAAGTGGGAAGTAGTGTTAGAGTGTGAGTGTGAGAAGACGGAAGAGGGAAGGGGTGGATGGCGGTGGCAAATGAAAAGGTTTTGTCTGTCTGTAAAATAAGTAGACTAAAAAGTAAAAAATAAAATTATAAAAAAAAATATTTTTAAGAAAAAAAAAAGCTTTTATTTGAAAAACTACTAAAAAGTAAAAATAATTTTTTTAAAATTTATACACCTGGAAACCAAAAGGGGGCGGTCAATTGAGCAAAGTAACTATAAAATAGCGCTATATGATCGCCCCCAAAGCTTTTGGTTTCCAGGTGTATAAATTTTAAAAAAATTATTTTTACTTTTTAGTAGTTTTTTCAAATAAAAGCTTTTTCTCAAAAATATTTTTTTTATATAATTTTATTTAGATATTGCCTTCCAGTAGAAATTCTAAATTCAGGGTTGGTCTCACTCCAATACCAAATATGTTGTGAAGCTACAGTCCCATTCGTTGAAAATGTTGACTGGTCGGAGAACATGATAAATTTATAAAAATTCGTGTTACCACTTAAAATTTCATTTCCAACCCATGAACAGAAATCTAGTCATTTTGCTTCATTTGCTTCTTCTAATGTAAGGTTAATAGGTTTGTATGGAAATATTTTATTTTCTTTCAACAATTTTTGGATGCAAGTTTTTTTAACCACCCCCAAATGCCTGGCTCAATTTCTTAACGCAAGTTGGGGATATTCATCAACAGATGCCAACACTAATATTGTGGCGGCGTCATTTTGATCATACATTTTTTTATTTTTCTTTACGTCAAGCACTGAACCAGTTTCTCTAAAACCAATTTATAAACTGCCATTGTCGAAACATACGCATTGGGAAATCTCTCACTAAATTGTTGAAGAACGTAACGGTATGAACTTCCATCGTCTCCAGAGCACTCTATTAAAAAAATTCTTTACTCGACAGTTGACATTTTAAAAATATTTTTTTAATACAGATATGTCATGATATGTAGACGTTACTAGGTAACAACGCACCTAACAATCAAATAGAACATTACAGGAATTATACAGAATCTTCCTAAAATAGGATACCAAATTTCTGCAGCTTGTAGTATTTGTCAAAATAAAATAAATTTAAAAAAAAATTACAAAACCCAACATTTACCATTTACCATTTATTTATTGACCACTTTACATACAATAAAAGTACATTTGAAGTCACATGTAGGAGAGCAGTTCCTACTAAGTCCTATTATCTAGAGTTAGTAAAAATTAGGAAATCATTTACACTATAAAAACATTCCTCTATTAGGAATGTTTTAACTAATTTATGAAATGCATTCAAATTCATATTTGTGATATTAGTATCCTTAAAATAATTTACAAAATTGTTATATAATACGACATTTAATTTATTATTCCGAGTGATGCAAATCCTAGAATATTGTTGAACCAAATTATTTGCATTCCTAGTATTATAAGAGTGCATGTCAGAATGTTTTGGAAACGTGTCTAACTGCCGGTGAATTTGCAATAATGTTTCAAAAATATAAATACAAGGCAAAGGCATAATCCTATATTTTTTAAAAAGTATCTGGCACGGAGTACCATAAGCCGCACCTTCAATAGCACGAACAGCTGCTTTTTGCAAAATAAATAATTTTCCTACTGTACTGGAGTTTCCCCATAAGGTAATACCGTAGGTTAGATGGCTATGTATTAACGCAAAATACACAATGCGTAGGTCATCAGAACGTAATGATCGACTTAACTGGCGCATGCAGAAAATTTGAGATGAAATTTTAGAACAGAGATAGTCCACTTGAGGTGACCAATTTAAGCTACTGTCAAGTTTAATCCCAAGCAATTTTGATTCAGACTTTTGCGCCCATTTATCTGAGCTGAAAAGAATATTTTGAGTCTTCGATTCGTTGAGCTTTAGTTTGTTGGAAGAAAACCAATTTTTTGCAGAAAGTAGACTATCTCTATTTAGGTCATTGTCGTCATTGGTAATTATGGTGGTGTCATCTGCAAACAATATACATGAATTTTCACCGACCGAGTAAGGCAGATCATTAATGTAGATGAGGAATAAAATAGGTCCTAAAACAGATCCCTGTGGAACACCATTTTTAATAGGTAGTAGTCCCGACTCATTTCCATTCAAACTTACGTATTGTTGCCTATTGGATAAATAAGAAGAAAGCAATTCAAGCATATTTTGCCTTATGCCATAGTATTCTAATTTATGCAACAGTATTTCTGGATTGACGCAGTCGAAAGCCTTGGTGAGGTCACACATTGTAGCCATTGAGCTTGTGCCCCTATCAAAACCCTCGACTACTTTTTCCACCATTTCTAATAGTGCCTTAGTAGTAGACTTATTTTTTCGAAAGCCGAACTGGGCATCTGAAAAAATATGCTTGTCCTCACAGTATTTGACTAATCTATGTTTAATAATTATTTCAAATATTTTGCTAATTATTGGAACGGTTGCTATAGGACGAAAATTATCAGGACAATTCCAGTCACCTTTCTTATGTAAGGGTAAAATTTTAGTTATTTTAAGCAGATCAGGTATTTTACAACAAGTATTTTAATAAAAATTCACTTATTTCGGAAAAGGATTTACTAAAAATTCACTTATTCCGAAACATTGCAGTATTCAAATGAAATTTTGAATTTGGACAGACCATATAATTTGAAACAACATTCTTATTTCACATTTTGTTCCAAAATATAACCAGTTTGCTCTTACGGAATTTTAAGTTTTTGTAATTATTGAGCACCCCGTATAAAAAATATAATATTTCTCAACGCATTTACTATTTTTTAGGCAAATAAAAACTTTTATAAAGAATAACATTTTCTCGAAAAGTTAAAATTTTTAGCAATTACACTTATTGAAACCCCATCCGCGGATATACTGTATACGGGATGATTCATGGTGGTTTTATTCTACGAAAAAAAGTTAGATGTGACGTGTGATCTAAAATATGCGGTTAAAAAATATAAAACAGCACATAAATTAGACAATCCCCTAGTTAAATAAGACCACATGGACACGTCATTTTAACGACAATTTTTTGTCATCTTTATCTCAAATAGGACGCTACATATGACTTGAGAATAACGTGAAACAGGAGGGCCTAATGTCACCCCCCCAAAGACGTGATTTTGTGACGTTGAATTGACGACATTAGCGACGTTCATCTGACCACATGTAGGGTATTTTTCCTTTATTGACATACATTTGTATTTTAAAAATGTAATACTTCAATACAGTGCAAAATGATCCTATAGATCTCTAGAAGAAATGTTTGATGGACTGCTGTTGAGCCGCTGAGTAGTAGGTCGATGCATTAGTAGGCCCGACTACATAGTAAAGATTTTTAATCTTACCGTTAGTTCCAAGCAAGTCACTCTTTGACGTTTTAAGAATGAAATTTGTAGTACAAATTATTTAGCGTTTATAATCGTAAGACTATTAAAATATAAGATAAAGAGTGACCGCTTCTTGTTGATGATTTATATGTGGGGCCATCTAGAAGTAACTTCTATAACAAACAGCGTGGTAATACTTAAAATTAATGCCAAAATGTTGTCAAAAATAGGTATAAGACATAGTAAAGGCCTGTTTGGTTGAAATCGGTTCACTAATAATTGATATATGGAGAGGGGTGGGGTATTAAAAGTGAGATAGGAAGTATATAGTTTTTCATTATTTTTTTCCATATAGTAAATTGTCTTGCTTCCTATAGAAAGTACTGCCCTCTTAATTGTCAAGTGATTAATCAACGTAACAAAATTGATTGTATATCCCATATTTTTCTAAGCCTTTTTGAAATATGAATGGGGGGGGATTAAAAGTGGGATAGGCCGTACATATTTTTTCATTATTTTTTACATATAGTAAATTGTCTTGCTTCCTATAGAAAGTACTGCCTTCTAAATTGTCAAGTGATTAATCAACGTAACAAAATTGATTGTATATCCCATATTCTTCTAAGCTTTTTTTAACTTGCAATGTATGTTTGTTTGTTTGTTTAGGTCAAATCTTGCAAGCTGAATTTCGACTAGTTCTAATTAAGCTAGAGCTTTGAAATTTGGCACACGTGTATAAGTCCGGTGACAATGCAACATAGTATAGCCATTATCGGTCTAAATCCAATACGGCGGAAGTCCCAAGATGGGGATCGCCTTTCTCTTCACAACCCTCTTGATATGGGTATCAAATGAAGGGGTTTGATGAGTAAAATACGATAAACTATGTGACGTTATTCTAAATTCAATATGGCGGACGTTCCAAGATGGCGGATCACCTTTTTCTTCACAACCCCCTTAGTATGGGTATCAAATGAAAGGGTTTGACGAGTAAAATACGATAAACCATGTGACGTCATTCTAAATTCAATATGGCGGACGCCCTAAGATGGCGAAGTATCTTTTACTTCACAACTCCCTTGATATGGATATCAAATGAAAGGGTTTGACGAGTAAAATACGATAAACCATGTGACGTCATTCTAAATTCAATATGGCGGACGCCCCAAGATGGCGGAGTATCTTTTTCTTCACAACCCCCTTGATATGGGTATCACATGAAAGAGTTTGACGAGTATAATACGATAAACTATGTGACGTTATTCTAAATCCAATATGGCGGACGCCTTATGATGGCAAATTGTATTTTTCTTCACGACTCCCTTGCCCTGGGCATCAAATGAAAAGGTTTTGTCGGTCTGTTTGTAAAATAAGTAGACTAAAAAGCTTTTATTTGGAAAAACTACTATAAAGTAAAAATATTTTTTTAAAATTCATACACCTGGAAACCAAAAGCTTTGGGGGCGGTCAATTGAGCAAAGTAACTATGCAATAGCGCTATATGACCGTCCCCAAAGCTTTTGGATTCCAGGTGTATGAATTTTAAAAAAATTATTTTTACTTTTTAGTAGGTACAGTTTTTTCAAATAAAAGCTTTTTCTTAAAAATATTTTTTTTATATAATTTTATTAGACTTACAATCAGTGGCGGCTGGTGAAATTTCAATATTTTTTTTCTCGTCTATGGCGCATGGGACCCGAAATTTGGGAAATAACATCTAGAGAAGCACTTCTCTAATGACCCCTAAAAAATGTTGAAAAAGCAGTTTGCGAAAAAATTTTTGAAAATTCGTTAGCCTCCCCTGGGTCTAGGAGCTCCTGTTTATTTTTATTTTTTTTGTCATATGCATTTGACTTTTCATAAAAATACAACAACAGATTTTGAAGTTTATGAAAATATTTTCATTACTAACTGAGATACAATGAATTGAAATATTGTAATTTGTTAAATTGTAAATTACAAAATTTCAGTTCATTGTATTTCAGTTAGTAATGAAAATATTTTCATAAACTTCAAAATCTGTTGTTGTATTTTTATGAAAAGTCAAATGCATATGACAAAAAAAAAATAAAAATAAACTGGAGCTCCTAGACCCAGGGGAGGCTAACGAATTTTCAAAAATTTTTTCGCAAACTGCTTTTTCAAAATTTTTTAGGGGTCATTAGAGAAGTGCTTCTCTAGATGTTATTTCCCAAATTTCGTATGGGTCCTATGCGCCATAGACGAGAGAAAAAATATTGAAATTTCACCAGCCGCCGCTGCTTACAATATTTGTAGACATCTAGTCGAACCATTAAAGCATTAAAAGTTTGATTTCAACAAGGGTCAATTTTTTTGGAAATGCAATCTGTATGTTATCAGGAAGCTACAGTGAAGTTTCGTCCAATTTTGGAGGTAAGAGTTCTTTATAAATTGAGCCTAAATTTTGAAAAACGTGTTTTTGTCTCGTTTTTTTAATATCTCAGGTTTTTTTCATCGGATCAGGCCGTAGCCTACGTAAATGGATAAATCATTTACGTAGGCCACGATCAGGCCAAACCTAAAATTCAAAATATTTGTAAGCAAGTGATGAACAAAACCACATAGGTCCAACTTCTATCAGCCATTTTGTTTTTTTGCGAAAAAATAAAAACCAGGAAAATTTCTAATTTTACATAGTTACTAAAAAAATAATTAATCTTTTTTAATGAAACTTGATGAAATTATAGGTCTTTACACATATTAAACTATTATGGAAAATTACAAATAAAAACATTTATTATTTTCAATAAAAAACGGGATTTTAGAAAGTATTTAAAGGTTCATAAAAAACAGCCATTTCGTCACGCTGAAAATTTTTTTTTCTTCAGTTGTAGCTTTTTGAACGAGCTTTACAATAGTGATAAAAATCGATTTTATGTATTATTTTAAAGTTACGTTTCGTGCATTTTTGTAAAATGCATTTTTTTGTAATGCATTTCTTTGTATCGAAAAAAATATATCTAGCCAAATACCTTTGTCATCTGTTAAAAGTGCTTCAAAAACGAATACTTAAAATAAAATAGACCCCACATTAACTAAAAGCTGATTTTTTGCGTTTCATGTATTTATTTCTGTACATAAACATATTTTGAGCCGAAATTGTTACTGCTTATTCTCTAATGTGTGAACTTTACTGAATATATAAAATAAATTTCAATCGTTACTATATCTATTATTACGTAGGTATACGCGCGCTCGTTCATGAAAACCGCGACTGCTACGACAAAAATATTTCCCCCACTCCCGTTACCAAGGCTTCGAGATTCTAGAAGAACATGCGGAGATAATATCCATGCATTCTGTTTACTCATCCAAAGTGCTCAGGCAAAGTCAATGTGTTCCACGAAACATCAGAAAATGTAATTTTTCTTACATTCCTGCTGGATCTAATTTTCGATTTGGGGTATGCAGTTTACGTTGAGGTTAAAACGTCATACTTGCTCTTTTGATAGCGATATTGTACGGCCTCTCATGTACTGAGATTTGATTGTTTAAAAATTTCGTGTTTTGATTTCTCTGACATAATTCATCGAATCCGCAAATGTTTCACGGCTATAGAACTCAATGATTAAAATGAGAATTCACATGCGGAAATCCGCGTTTCAAATTCTGAACATATATAAAGTATTTTTTTTTTAATTTTAAAATAATACAAAAAAATTTATTTTTGTAACTGTTGTAAAGCACGTTCAAAAAACTAAAATTGAATGAAGAAAAAGTTTTAGTGTTACCAAACGGCAGTTTTTTTATAAAGCTTCAAAATTTTTCCAAAATTTCGTTCTGTAGGGAAAAAAATATATTTATTTGTAATTTTCCATAATAACTTACTATATGTAAAGACCTATAATTTCACCAAATTTCATTAAAAAAGATTAATTATGTTTTTAGTAATTTCGGTTTATGTAAAATTAGAAATTTTGGTGGTTTTCATTTTTTTGCAAAAAAAAATGGCTGATAGGATTTAGACCTAATTGATTTTGTTCATCATTGATTTACAAACATTTTGATTTTAGGTTTGACCTGATTCGATGAAAAGAACCCGAGATATTAAAAAAAACGAGACAGAAACACGTTTTTCGAAATTAAAACTCAATTTACAAAAAATGCTCACCTCCATATTTACACAAAACTTCACTGTACCGTCCTTATAACTTACAGTTTGCATATCCAAAAAAAAAAAAATGCCCCCCCCCAAGCAATCTTTGAAAAACCTTAGTTTTATTCGAGTAAGCTATCGACGTTTCGTAATGTAATGTTATTAATTTCGTGTCACCTAGTTGTGACCTACTTTTTAGAATAATTGTATTTTTTATCAGCAATGAACTTAAACTCCATATTGTATAGATTAGAATCCATCACCTGATTCATTTCTGGGAATCCTTCTAACTGTTCATTTATTTTATATGTGTCATTTATATAAGGCATTTCTAAAACTTCACATCTTCGCATTATTTTACCCTTCCACAATGCCAGTAGCGTCTTTTCATATAAATATCGTTCTACCTTGAAAACAAGTAAATTTATGGCATTCCACGGAATAAGGTAATGTTTTTCCAGTCTGTATCATTGTAGAAGCGATATTCATGAGATCTTTCTTGTTTGTAAGTTTTTGTTTCGCCGCTTAAGCTGAAAACAGTTTTAAAATTTTCTCTAGGGCTTTCAGTCTATTGTCGTCGCACAGTACCGCAGAAATAAATGGTGTCTTAGTTTTTGCTGGGGTTCTTTTGGGATCAAACGTGATTAAATCTTGGCAATATTTCAAGTAGTCTTACTCTATAAATAGAAAAAGGGACGTTACATTGAAAGTTTAATTGAAATGAATGTCTTATGCCTTATAATAGTCAGCTATTGATGAAGGTTAATATTAGCACAGGCTAGTTCAGTTTGTTTGGGAGCAAACGAATAAAAATTTAGGTACAGTCCGGTAAACTCTAAGGTGGCGCACAGTGGTCGATTTTCTATCTTTAGGAGGACAAAAATGTAGAAATTTGTAAAAAAGCTTTAAATAGTTTTAAGAAAACAGGGAAAAATAGTGAAAAAAATGTAAGCACCAAGGGGGGGTGGTTTTTGAGAGGGTTGAAATATAAATTTCGCGTAAAAATTCTAAAATTTTGTTAATTTAAAAAATATTATACCTGTGAATTCAAAAAAAATAGTAAAAAAATTCTATGAATCAAGGGGGTGGTTTTTGAGAGGGTTGAAATATAAATTTCGCGTAAAAATTCTAAAATTTTGTAAATTTAATAATATTATACCTGTGAATTCAAAAAAAATAGTAAAATAAATCTATGAATCAAGGGGGTGGTTTTTGAGAGGGTTGAAATATAAATTTCGCTTAAAAATTCTGAAATTTTGTAAATTTAATAATATTATACCTGTGAATTCAACAAAAGTAGTAAAAAAAATCTGTGTATCAAGGGGGTGGTTTTTGAGAGGGTTGAAATATAATTTTCGCTTAAAAATTCTGAAATTTTGTGAATTTAATAATATTATACCTATAAATTCAACAAAAATAGTAAAAAAATTCTATGAATCAGGTGGTTTTTGAGTAAGTTGAACAATAAATCCAGAGACTCCTCTTCACTTACTGATGACTCATCTGAGTCTTGGCGATCATGCGATAACTTCTTGGTGGGAATTTGAAGCAAGTTAATTAATTGTTGGGGTAATAAGTTTACTTTCCTTTTCGGTAAAGGTCTTAAACTGGAAATAAGCGGATCTGATGATATCTGCAGCGCATGCAATAGGTTTTCAATATTTTTTTTTCCTGCTCATTTTTCGGGTATTGTGTTCTCGAAAGTAACGGCATTCTTTGTGCCTTGCTTCTAAAGCTTCTTCCCTCAGCTGTCCTATTGGAAGCAGAAGTGTGTCCATAACGTCAGCCCCATGAATTAATATTTCATGGACACTGGCTGGCATTTTATATCATGGATATAATTTGACAAATAATTCTGCTGTGTCGTGAGCATACTTTCGAAATGACTCGTGTGTAGCTCGTAACCGCATGATATTGCTTGTAAAATGACTGAGAATCGTGATATCAAGGTTTTATCAACCCTGGTAATTTCTGAGGCCCTTTTAGGCTCTTGGAAAAATCGCCGGGCTGTGTTGCCGTCATTAGTAGTTCCACTGCCCTGTTTAACGACATCCACAAGCAGACCAGTTTTTTGACGAAATTTTGCAATAACCTCTTTTTTCTTTTCTTGAAATGCAGCTTTGTTATCTAGGCCTCGAGCCTGCCAGATTTTCATATCTCTTCGGTATGAAATGTGTAATATGCATTCAAAAAATCGGATATGTGCATGTATTGTAGATAATCCGTATTGAAACGTACTCGTATTGCAAGGCATTTTCATAACGGCTTTTATATCGTTCATTTGGCTTGGTTTTGCTTAACAGATATAGCAGCTCTGTGTTGATGGATTCTCAGCTAGAGCATTGGCTATTTTCCCATCCAGCATCGTATTTAGTAAGATATGATGTACATTGATATCCTTCTCATCAATTTTTATGCAGGTTGGTGTAAGTGTTAAGATTTGGCTTTCCATATATTCATTTTCCTGCATTATAACGTCTTGCGTCTCTTTTATAAATTGAATTTTTATCGGCATACAAAATCGTGTTGACGAGGCACGAGGATTCATCCAAATTATTTCTTCAGAATTTTCAGTTTTTATAATAACTCGTAATGGTACAATTGACGTCAACAATATATCTGAATTTTTAGCATCTGAGCTCTCCAGAAATTTTTGCTTGTATACCGAGTAGCGCCAGAGCTCCCATCAAAGCCCCATTTATATAAAATTTCTAATGCTGAAATATCTTGATCTTTTATAACGCGAGTAATAACCTCATTCTGAACTATTGACAGACGCTGAACGACGTGATCTAGAAGACTGTAATTTCACTTCTCCCAAATTCTCAGTAATTTTTGTATCCTTGGGGTAGCAGTTTTTTTTAGCTAATAATACTTTTTCGCAATTTCTCTCTTTTGCTCCTTTTTTCATCTTTATGTACTGTGATTTGGTCATTTTAGTATCAATAATAAATGCCACAGCCTCTTCCGGAGTGTATGCGCGCCAGTTTAATTTTGAAGGATTTATTCTCTTCATTGCTCTTAACGAGCGAGGACTTGTCAATGTGGCTTTCTTCATTACATGAGCAACATTTCTCTGGCCTTTTTTAATGAAGCTTGTTTGAGTCGCAAATAGAAGTTCTTCGGAACTATGACTCCCTATCAGATTCTTCGTTCGCCTTCTCTTTGTTCTTGTACTCGCGCTTTCGAATTCTTTTCTGGCTCGACGAACTAACCTCTAGTGGGTGTAACACTAACTAGATGTTGCTGAGTGCCTGATTTTATTTCTTCTCCCAGCCAACCTTCATTTTTTTTTAAAAAGCTTTTCTTATTTCTTCCACTTGCCTTCCATCGAATTGTAAAATCTCTTCTTTTGGAATATCTGGTATTAGCAATTTGATGAAACCAACCATCTTCTGCTTCGCAGGTATCGTATTTGCCTGAGAAAGAAGGCCTTCCTCAGAAAGAAAATCAAATAATTGATTTCTTTTCACTCCCAGATTGACACCTGGAAACAAATGATTAAAAACCCTGAACCCACGCACATTGCGAGTAGTATCATTTGATAGATAGATAAATGTTTAATAAAACTATGCTATTTTTAGCCCAAATAAATGTAAATATTTGTTTTTCTACTCTAATAAAGTTTAAACAACAGTTAAGAAAATGATTTTTTTCATTTAATTTATAAAAATCAAAAATACAAGCAGCCAAACATTATATAGACTTAAAAGTTATTTCAAAACTTACTTGAAGGACCAGCAGCCATGGCTAGATAGAAATTTTCACAATAAAATACTATGAGTACTTGTGGGAACAACTTCTACACAACCGTTTAATAGCTGCGACTAAACGTAATTGAGCATATTCTTTCTTGTGCTCGCTTACCTGCTTCAGTACCGCCCTATACTTCCAAGAATTCTCATTTCTGTTGCATGCCCTTCTAGGATAATTGTCTGTCTATAGTTCTACAAAAGATGTTTTTGATTTCAAGGAATTGCATTTTGAGACAAATGTCCCCGTAAATTAGGTATTTGGACCACTGTGTGGCGTATGTATGAGTTGGTAACACGACGTACGATTTGATATGCGATGCGCATAAAGCTATCGCAGTGACAGAGATGAACTAGTTGCGCATGTCTTATTCTCTTGTATATATGATGAAGCGACCTTTGGACGCGCCAGCTTGGAGTTTACCTAGTGTCAACGAGATCACTTTCAGGCCGCCATTTCTTTATTTTTTAACGGATCGAGATGAAACTAGGCATGTGTTCTATGACTTCCGGTTTCACCGGAAGTGACCCTTGCTATGGATTTATAAATGGAACATCCTGTATTTTTTTATATTTTTGAAATCTAGAGGCCATTCTGCATAAGACTGTGCATATTGAATTTTTTCAGCCAGTCCCGTGGCCAACCAGATGTATTCGGCTACATCGTTAGATTGGTATTGAAAAATTACATTTAGCCCTAGCATGAAAGTGATATAGTTTCATTTGAAAATTTTGAATAAATTCTAAAAAGCGATTTTATCAACTTTCAATCTCTCTGTGATACAAATTAATAACAAAAAAAATTCAGTACGTATTTTTCTCCAATTGGCTGCAAAAATTTCAAAATGGCGAACGGAGTCATGAAATTAGCACAGTATATGCAGAATTACCTCTAGATTCGAAAAATGTAAAAATATACAGGATGTTCCTTTTAAAAATCAAAATTAGTTGTCACTTTCGGTGAAACCGGAAGTCGTAGAAAATTGATAGATGAATAAAAAATGTCATTTTGGGAACATGTGACACATGCCTAGTTTCATTCCGATCAGTTAAAAAATTTAAAAAATGGCGGCCGAAAAGAGATATCGTTGACACCCGATATAAAATATCTGACGTATAAATTAAAATTAATATAGGGCCTTATATGGATCACTGTGGCACACCTGACATTACATAACCGATTCTTCTAGCAGTTATCTGCTGTTGACTCGTGAGATACGACGCAAAAAAATTTAAAAACACAAGGTCTAATCCATGGAAATTAAGTTTGGCACAAAGGAGAGAATGGCCAAAGTTATGTATTACTATCTTATTTTTATTCACATTTCAATTATTTCACAATATTTTTTTAATTAAAAGTTTAGTTTAAAAACATTTTTTAGATGCCGTTTAGAGCAAAAAATATGTTTATTGCTTTACCAAATTTGGTAAATGTCCGACATTAAATTACTTTTTTATGAAATCCGTGTACACCAATACACGGATTTTAGGGCATACCGAAGAAATCTGGAAAACGAAATACTCTATCTTTATCTTTCCTGATTTGTTTCCATTTTCTTGTGATCAAAGTAGATGTATATAAACGTCATAAACATCAAGTTTATCTCCATATCCACGTAGTGGATTGGAAGTATTTCTAAAGAAAAATTTATTTTTCTTGTTCAAATGAAATGTATTTTAATTTTGAGAAAAAAGTTCCGTCTGTCTGCCTCTAAGTTTCTTTGAGCACGATTACTCTGAAACGGTTTATGATATTAACATGAAATTTCGTAAATCTATGTATTATAACGGAATCTGGAACTAGAATATATTTTCATTTTATTCCGTTGAAGAGTTGGGGGATAAATGGGGGCAAATATTTAATCAAGTAAGTAAAGTCCATAAAGTTTGGATTGTACAAGAAGCCTAATTCTCAAAAAGTTTTTGGCATGAGCCACCCCCCACTATCAACCCCATTACGGCCCCCCAACTCATTAATAAAGGGGGTAAAAATAAAACTGTGATTTAATATATGTACAAGGACCAAAAGCCTCAATTTTTTGGCATCAGTCATCTATACTCCCACCTCTTCTAACAATAATGCGGAGTGCGGAGGGGTTGGGAGCGGGGGTCTGGAATAGGAAGAGACGTCGATAGGAAAGGTCGATGTGGAAGTACACACATATGATGACAAAGATATGGTGACGTGGTAGTTAAAAGTAATACACACTGTATAATAATAAGAACATTTATGTTTCGTCTGCAAATGATTAATGAAACATTCACGACATTTCCTCCTCCGAATGACGTTAAAAAGGAGATCAAAGAACACACCGTGAAACTCCAATAAAACTTGACGTAATTATTTTCATAAAAAAGGGTCCCAGCCATTTCAAATGAAACTCGTTACTCCAAAAATGTATAATATCTCGACTCGGATGCTAACAAAGGAACAAATATAATTCATATTTATTTTGTGCCTGTATTGAGATTTAAAGAATATGGATTAGATTATATGTGTACGTCTTCAAATGTCACGTTTCTTTTCAAGAATAACATGGAACAACTCATTTTTCATGAATTTTGCAGGAAGATCTTACGTAGGAAAAATAAGATGTATGTAATATGCTAAAGTTCAAAGCGGGAACGCTATCAATATTAAAATTTGAATATGAACCGTAGAAGCTAGGACTTTACTTGGGTTTTGATGGGTCGTATTAAATTAATCGCTATATTTATGGTAGTTAACAGTGTCGTCTAGTGGCAACCACGCCAGTAGTGGCATTTAACTATCACTTTATTACCTGGAATTAATTTAGCAATTCACGGGATTAATATAAATTACCCGTAAACTTTGGAATATTAGCCAATTTCGCACGCTGCATTTAAATAGATTCTTTGATTGCATGGCGAGGTGGTTATAAAATCCATAACATAAAACCATTCGCATTAATTTCTCGGCACTAAATAGTTTATTATGCCTTAGGAACAAAATTATACTCATTTTGACAGGTAGTAAACTTTGCAGCACGAGCCGAAAAGGTGTGTGCTGCAACTCATACGAGTGTAAAGTCATTTTGCGGGAGTTGCATACTATACTTCTTTTTCTACGCAACATGATTCCAGTGTGGTTTTTGGCTCAGAATTCTTTCGGATAAAACCGATTGTCATGAAATTTGGACAGTAATTAGGAACAAAAGTTATATAGTGCCGATGTGTGCTTTTACCCTGAGGGTGGATGCCACCTCTTCTCGGGGGTGGAAATCATTACATTCAAAATAACCGCAGAAATCGATAGAGGAATAAATTTTAAGTAAAGAATGTTGTATGAAGTTTTTTCAATGAGTCAACACTTTTTGAGTTATTCGTGATTGAAAATGTTCATTTTTCATCTAAAAAATGCATGTTTTAGAACGATTTTTCACGAATAACTCGAAAACCCTTACGTTTTACCAAAAAAATTATCATAAGCAGAAATGAAGCTTATACAATAATAAATCGATTGTTGTAGATGCAATACGAACCGAGTTATAGCACGATGAAGGTGACTTTTTGTTCGTCGAAAACTGAAATCGAACCTTTCAACGTTAACTAACGGAAAAACGGAAAATTTTTGGAGAAAAACATATATGATATTTTTAAAAGTACTTGAAAATACCTTTAAAATGAGCTTTATTAAAAGCCGTTAGCATAAAAACTAACGTAGTTATGACGAAAATAAAATGGTTGTCTCGTTTTTTTCGGAGAAAAAATCAGCAATAAAACCAATGAACGTAATCAATTTACAATTTACTTTATTTAAGTACTAACAACAGTTTTTAAGCTTTTCGGACACGGTATAGACATAGAAGCGTAAAATTTGACAGAAACACTGTTTATTGTAATCTATTAGACACGAGTAAGACGAAATTTTGATTGTCACTTTTTGAAAGGGTGAAAACGGGGGTGGTAGATGGTTTAAAGGGTACCCGTATCTCTGAAATCGCGTAAGTTAGAAACGTGATATTGCAGCGACGGGCTCTTCTGACAAACGCATTCGACGGTTTTCAAAAAGAGATCCCCTCCAGGTATTTTAGAGCTGGAAGAAATTTTAGAAGCCGGTAGGTACTGCACAATATTACTGTACGGAGCAGCTAAAGAGACACACTAAAAAAAATTGAGCCGTGTTGAAGACTTACCAGCGTTTCTCCAGCAGATACGCTATGCGTCCTTTATTAAGGCTACCACTAAAAATAATGCTGTGAAATTATCATCTCTTGTTCCTACAGTTGATGCTCTGAATGAGCACATTAAGAGGGTTTATTCACAAACCCAGGTGTGGCTTGGAAACAAAAATATTCGTCCAACTGATTGGGGATCGATTAATAATGAAGGATCTTTAATACTAATCAAAATGCTGAATATATCTGCACCGGAAGAACTCAAAATGATATTTTGTAATTGCAAAAAAGATGCGGCGCAGCTTGTAGCTGCCGAAAAGTTGGACTTTTTTTGTAACGCAACATGTGGAACATGCTCCGGTGAAAAATGTCAAAATTGTCCTGCAATTACAGACCAAGAGGAGGACGTCGACAGTGATGATAGTTCTTTTAATGATCCATGGATTTTCGATACTAAAACATGCTATTATAATGTACATAAAATTTTTATTTTTCCCCTTTAAACTCATTTAATAATTTCAGTTTTTAATTTTAAGTAAACATGGTAGTCAATTTTATCACGAGGGCGGTTTGTAATTATGTTATAAACAGTGGCGGGATTTTAATTCATTATAAATGCCCTATTAAAACATTTCAAGCTGTTAAAAACTCTTTTTAATTTCGTCATAAGGGGTGGTTTTAAAGTGTTGAAACGTTGTAACACATCATAAATTATATTCCTGAACATGAAATAATGTTTATTCTACATATTTAAACATGATTTCAATATATGTAACGCTTAGATTTGGTTTTTAAATTTTTCGTCAGAAAAACAAAAAACAAAAAGCACACATCAGGAACATATAACTTTTGAAGAGGAGGGCAAGATAAGCTTAATTACAGATTTTCATCAAAATCGATATTATCCGAAAGAATTCAGAGGTAATAACTTATTTTTACCATCAAACACTGAACTAAATATAGATTTATAGGAAACTAGAAAATTATCCGCTATTTACAAAAATAATGACAGATACAAACTGATTACATTTTATCACTCTGTCGATTGACGTCATAACCTGTAATAAGCCACCTTCATGTTGCTGTAGCCCGAACACGAAATATCTCATATCGCATTTGTTGCCTAGCAACCGATGCGAAATGAAACTATACAAAATGTAGTTGTTTGTGATTGAATTTGCGCTCGTTAAATGAACATTCGAGTTCGAGTCTGCGGCAGAGGGAATGGCTGTTGTGTTGTTGTCTGTGTGTGCATTAATCTCCCCCGGCGCTCCATCTGCCACTTGTAGGTGCATCACGTGAGTTTGTTACATCTACAAATAAAATTGTATATTGTATGATATACCTACCAAATAAGTTGAGATAAATAAATTAAATACAATATAAATGAAATGTACAGTAGGGTGGCCCATCTCTATAGGGGGTGAATTTTTTTTGCGTATTTTTTAAGTCTCACCCCACGAAAATATACTATTATACTAGGAATAATTTATGTCAAAGTTTCAGATAATTTGGTGAACGGTAACCCGTGCCGCATTCAGGTAGAAATTTGTAGATAAGATTTTATTACGGTAACCCGTGCCGCATTCAGGTAGAAATTTGTAGATAAGATTTTATTACGGTAATACACTTAAATTTTACTTAAAATGCAAATATCTACCTCTTTTCTCATAATGTTTTATTGGTGTAATTATTTCCTAGAAATTATTTGTTTTGGAAGATTGGAAATATAATGCACCTACGGTAGGTTTTTATGTCAGTTTGCAATTGTGTTTTACAGTGGTGACATTATAAGTTCTACCATACGTTCCTTTTTGAAAAAACATTTAACGACGGCTGATGTTAGATCCTTACGAAAGGATACTTTCATTTACTTAGTTGGACACTATTCGTCACAAATCATTGGCAATAAATTGCCGTCTAATAGACAAAGTATTACAAGTGCTCTTTTATAACATTCGTGAAGTGAAGCTAAGTGTACATGAAAGTGCTAAATTAACAATAAAAGAGGTGTCAGTTTTTTGGGATAAAGCTCTCATTCCGACACGTCAGGATTTTCATTGTGTTAAACAACTAGATAAACTTTATGCAGAGTGGAGGAACTTACAAAACTCGGCTAAAAGGGCCAGTGCGGGAGTAAAGAAAAAAATTTCGTTGAAAAATTGGACGATCTTTTTGACATTTCTCATGCAAATGCATTGGAGTTGATGAAAATAGATGAAGATAAGCAGTTTTTAATTAACCAAAGAAAAAAGGGACGTCCTGGATTTATGCATGGTATTGATTACCAACTTGCTTCTCAAGAAAAATCAGCTGAGGAGAAATTACAGAAATTATCCGAACGAATGCAACGAAGTCAACAAGAAAAAGCTAGATTAGAGGAAACAGTCACCTGTCCATCATCAAGTAGTAATTCAGCCGACTCCAACGAAAATGAATATGAAATAATCGAAGCCCAAGAAGAGTTGTTACAAGACCAGCCTGGCCCGTCACAGCCAAAAAAGAGGAGATTGTATGGAACATGTAACATCATCACACCAAAAATAGCCGCTGCATTTGATGCTTGCAAAATAAGCGACAGGTATGGAATCCATATTTTGACGGCAGTAGCAAAAGCACTAGGACATGACACCACATCTTTGTCCATCAGCAGAACCACACTTCAGCGCTCTAGACAACGCATCCGCGAAGAAAGAGCTGAAATATTAAAAACTGCCTTCGGTAATTCTGAATTGCCGGCCCCAGTCATCCATTGGGATGGAAAACTTTTACCTTCTCTTACTGGAATGAGAAATATCGATAGACTTGCTATCTTAGTTACTAGTGGAGATATTGAACAACTACTTGGAGTACCAGCTTTGCCCAATTCAACTGGAAGAGAACAGACTGAAGCAGTTTATGATGTGCTTTGTGAATGGAATTTGGACGAAAAGGTAATAGCTTTGTGTTGTGATACAACAGCATCAAATATGGGTTATATAAATGGGGCACCCACACTATCGCAACAAAAATTAGAAAGAGATATTCTATATTTTCCTTGTAGACATCATATTTTTGAAGTGGTTTTGAGAAGTGTGTTTGACACAAAAATGCCTTCCTCATCTGGTCCAAATGTGCCACTATTTAAACGTTTTATGGAATTTTGGCCTAAAATAGATCAAAATAAACTAAAAACTGGATTTCAGGTATCAAAAATTAAACACATTTTACAACCAGTTAAAGCCGAAATTGTAAAGTTTCTAAATGCAGCTTTAACTTTGCAACAGCCTCGTGATGATTATAAAGAATTTTTAATGCTTTCTAAACTTTTTGTTGAAGAAGAGCCCACTCACACGACATTCTATCAACCAGGGGCATTTCATCATGCACGTTGGATGGCCAAAGCCATTTACTGTCTAAAAATATTTTTTTTCCAAGATCAGTTCCAACTAACTAAAAAAGAAAAAATAGGTATTGAAGATATATGTCTCTTTATTGTAAAGGTTTATGTAAAGGCCTGGATCACAGCGTCATTTGCTAGTAAAGCACCGCTTCATGACTTAGACTTTTGTAAAGAACTCATTAATTATCAAAATATCGACAAAGAAATATCTCAAGCCGCAAGTAGGAAAATAGTGAACCATTTGTGGTACCTTAATTCAGTAAATGTTGGCTTATCTTTCTTTGATGACGATATTTCAGTTACCACTAAAAGAGAAATGGTTAAAGCTTTGAATAGGAAAGCACCAAATCAAGAGGGTATTAAACGACTTATGATTAGTAACATTACTGACGTTGAAAACAAGGAAATTCAGGACTTCATATGCGAGAACACTAAACAGTTTTTTCAAAAATTAGGTTTGTCTATGGAATTTTTGGAAAATGATCCAACAACATGGAGGGAAAATGAAGGTTATACCCGATGTTTCAATATTGTAAACAAAATTAAAGTTGTAAATGATGCCGCTGAGAGAGGAATCAAACTTATTACTGACTATAATGACATTTTAACAAAAAATGAAGACCAAAAACAGTTTTTACTTCAAGTTAGTTGTAAATGATTATAAATCACAGTTTCCAAATGTAAAAAAAGAAACCCTGTCGCATGCTTTGGCCTAGTGCAAAAAATATTGTTTTTATTACTATATGTCTTGTAGATTTAGGATAATATTTGGTACTATGTATGAAAAAAATGTTTCATAATAAAATACACAAAGATAAAACGAGAGTTTTATTTCAAAAACTTCTAGTCTAGTTTTCTTAGACTACGAATTTACAGTAGTATGACACATGTCATAGTCACAACAGATAATGTCTTTGATATTTGTATGACTTGATTAGTCATTCTAAAGATAAATGTTGCTGATTAAAAAAAAAAAAACAATGCATCAACCAAAGAATGTAAATAATTCCATTTACTTTTATTATTGCATAATAATGCATTCTGCGGCACCCCTTGCCTTCAATTTGCCTCAATAATATTTTGAGGGGACTGTTTTTTCTTCAAATGGAACCATTTGCAGGGGTGAGAAATAAAAAATTTCGATTTCGAAAAAGATGGGCCACCCTAATGTGCAGATATAATAGCAATAAAGAGATTTAATGGTAATGGTAATGGCTGAGTGGTGAAATAGCTGTAGCTAAAATTTGAAATTTGATTTGTATCGATTTCCGACATTTTTCGAGTTTTGGAGATGCTAAAGGCGAAATTTGTAATTACAGCTTTCTTTTACTTATGTATTTTTGGTGTCCATTATTTTTCTTGATTTGGACTTTGCCCCTTTTTGGGGGTGAAAAATGTTATCAATCGTTATTAATATCACAGCCACACACAAAAAAAGACAGACCACTTTTTTGTTTTGGGGATGTTTTTTGGGGATTAAGGGTGAAAAATGAGCCTATCTGACAATTCTAACTTCGGATTCGGTTTCAGCGAGTCCAAATACATAAGGATACACTGATCTGGTCCGCAGGCCAGACCACTTTTTTTATTTTGGGGGTGTTTTTTGGGGTTAAGGGTGGAAAACGAGCGAATCTGATAATTCTGACTTCAGATTCGATTCATCCAAGTACATAAGGATACACTGGTAGGGGCAGCAGGCTACACCACTTTTTTCTTGGTGGGGTTGGGCTCAGGGGTGAAAAACGAGCCAATCTGACTTCATATTCGGTTTCAGCTGGTCAAAATACATGAGGATACATTGGTTTGGTCCGCAGTCCAGACCAATTTTTTTTTTCGTTTCGTTTTCGTTTTTTTTTCGGTGTCTTTTGGGGTTTGAGGTGAAAAACGAGCCAACCTGACAATTCTGACTTCGGATTCGGTTTTAGCGGGTCTAAATACATAAGGACACACTGGTTTGGCCAGACCACTTTTTTGTATGTGGCTGTGTTGTCAGCGAGGAATTCGGATTTTTTTATAATTTTTAAATAATTGTTTATTTAAAAATTGTAATAAACAATTCATAAAAAATGCATTTATTAGGTTAACATCGTTTTTAGAAGGTAAGTTACAGCCAAATAAATATTTGTAACAGAACTAGACATTTTTATTTCCATTACACAGTTAAAAAAAATACAATATGTTTCACATACGTTATAAATTCTACTAATAAGAGTGCAAAAAGACGGAGGCTACTCGTGAATAATTCCTATAAGGAATTTTTTTGTTTGTATTGTAACGGTTTGCTGTCGGGTAGCTGGCTCGGACATTAATCAGGGTCCAGATTAGTTAATAAGACAGCCCAATAAAAATATAAACAATTTATTTACTTCTTCAAACAGACAGAGTTACATAGCATACAGGTACAGGTTATATATCCATATCTTTTACCGTTCTTGGGACATTTTCTATTATCTGAGAGAGAGAGAGAGAGTGTGTGTAACGATTGCGATGCGACATTTGTTGTTGCTACGGGAGTGGCATCGGGCGTCGGGTGAATATCGTCGACTCAAGAAGTTTCCCAGTTCAACACGCTGTAGGAGGTCTCCAGGTCAGGCTCATTCGCTCTGGTTTTGGCGGCGAAACGGCGCCGGGGAATGACTAACGACTCGAGGGGGTCCGAGTTCAACACGCTGTAGGATTCCCAGGGTCAGATTGCATTCGTTCCGTCGTGTTTGCGTCGGGAGATGCACAAAACTGCAATATGTCCAGCTCAGCACGCTGTAGACAGATTGGCAGAATTATCCACTCTGAATTATGTTGATTTGCGGCCGGGCTTTTATATCCGAGAATCCTAGCTTACTGGTGACGTAGAACTGCGTATAGTTTAGTGTCGTGTGCAAATCCATGCCTCTGACGGGAGATGGGTAGATTTGCGGGCCGTGTGCACATTGGTGTCGAGTGTAAATCCGGAATCTTATCTTAGTAATGGAGCAGGAATTTAAAGAATGCTTCATTACACTATAAGGTGGGGGGGGGGGGGTTGCCACAATCATTCATGTTTTCCACAAAAATATCGTTATCGCTGCGGCCGCCATGTTGAAAAAATGATGATCAATATTTCTCAATTTTCACTTTTCCTGTTAAATCTACGGTGTTATTAATTGTATAGAAAATGGAAAAGCTACAACTTTTATTTAAACTATTTTTCTCTAGTATTAATATTTTACGATTTACACCTGCCAGAATGGTGAAAATTTGTGCTTCGCTTCAAATTTTTGCAATTGTCTCTGTCCCTGTTACCTCTGTGTAGTACGTAATCAGCTACTGTTAATATTGTAAATAAGGAAGGAAAATCGCGCCATATACCTAAAGAAGAAACACCAAGCAGCTACGGACACGTGTTTCGGAATTATTGTTCCTCATCAGCGTAGCGTAGCATCAAAAAGGATCTGAAGGTTGAAACACGTGTCCGTAGCTGCTTGGTGTTTCTTCTTTAGGGTATATGGCGCGATTTTCCTTCTTTATTTGTTTTTGACCCTACTAATTCCTTTTTATTTCATTCCATTTAACTGGGCAGTCCACATAGGGCTCTCCGTGCCGAGTGTCGGTGAAGGCCTAAAATTAGGCCGATCTGAATATGAATGTCCAAATAAGAGTACTGTGTACTGTACTTTCAACCTTCAGTATTGTTCCTTTCTATTTTTTCCAGATCCTTTTTGATGCTACGCTACGCTGATGAGGAACAATAATTCCGAAACACGTGTCCGTGCTCCTTGGTGTCTCTTCTTTAGGGTACATGGCGCGTTTTTCCTTCCTTATTTGTTTTTGACCCTACTAATTACTTTTTATTTCAATATTGTAAATTATACAATTTCCCAAAATTTTTGTTTAAAATTTTCTTCCACGGTGAATTGCTTTAAAATTACATCAGCTCGAAATTTGACAAATAATGAAATTTTCGTGTACTGTAAATTGTAAACAATTAATAGTGGAAGAAAATTGCTTAAACATTTTAGGAATTTTTATAATCTACAGTATTGTTAAAAGCTAATTAATATTATAGGAGCAATGAGGATAGAGATAATTGCAAAATCTACAGTGAAGCATACATTTTCATATATTTTGGCGAGTGTAAATCGTAAAGTTTAGTGTTGACAGATCAGTGAAAACTTGAAAAATTCAGATAAAATTCATTTTTTTAAATGTATTAATAACATCGGAACAATGGGGAAGATATTTTTACGAAATTCAAGAAACTTTTGGAAGTTCAAGCTGCTGTAATTTTTAAACAATTGACCGTAGCAGAAAGTTGTTTAAATAGAAGTTTGGAAAATTTTATTGTCCACAATATTACGTAATTATTACGTAGGAGCAATGGAGGCAAAAATCTGCAAATCTGCAAAAATCTGCGACGAAGTAAAAATTTTCAGAAAACCTATTTTACCCGTTATTTTTTCAACATGGTGGCCATAGCAGCAACAATATTTTTATGGAAAACTTTAATTAATCATTCTGGCAACCACCTCTGCATTATGCAAACAAGACATTCCTTGTAGGAAGTATTCACGGGTCCAGGCGCGGATTTAGAAAATTCTTGATGGGGGGCGCATATTTGAACTAAATGTCTCATTTTGAACTTTCTATTAAAAAAACCTAAATCTATAAACCAAACTACAAAATAAAATGAAAATGAACGTTTTCAAAACAAATCTCTGCCTCTTTTAGAAAAATGATTGATTAAATTTTCCAAATTTAATTGGAGATTTCGGCGTACAGTTGTGGACAGTAAATATGAGGCCGATTTTTGTAATATCTTAGTATTGTAAGAGTGTGGCTCTGCTTTAACGGCATGGAGTGTTGACGCCAGGTTGACACCAGATATCTTGCACGTCTTCAGTTCAGGTTTGTTTATTATCACAGTGAACACCTGAACACTATTAACTAATTTTTAATATAAATTTTTAAACACCGACATGTAAATATTCTCTATATTTAACTACTCTTTAAAGGCTGAGAAATACTGAAATTAACATAAAGTTTTATCAGATTCTAAATTAAATTATTTACCACCTTCTATGGCTCTTTGAGGGTCAGGTAAATAAAAGCCCACTTTAAATTGTACAAATTTTGGTGCCTCATATTCACTGTCCACAACTGTACATACAGAAGCGCTAAACCCGTCAGACGTTCCTGTGTGCTTCGGAATCTAAGCCATGTTTTTAAAAGCCTCTAGGTTGAAAAAAGCACGAATAATAAATAATAAATGAAATAAAAATGAGAAATTCTACCTACTGGTGTAAATTATTCACTGATTAGTATTAAATTTATGTTCTATTAATATTTATCTTTAGCTTGCATTTCTGCAAAAACAAGTCTTGCCGACTTTTCAGTACCTCATTTATTCCTTAAATCATCGATTTAAATTAAAAAAATGGAAACTTATAAATTACTGGCTCGGGAGGGGGGGGGGGGGGGGGGGGGAGCAGAAGCGTCTGCGACGGGTCAAGTGACACATCGACTATACTATAGAGCTAATTTACTAAACAGCTACAGGCAATAAAACACTGACCTGATAAGTGATAGCGTGCAATAAATAATTCAGTAGTAAGTACGTTTTAAAGCTAAGCTTGTTTTAAAATTCTACACATTTTAATAACCCGTCAATAGTATAAAAAACAGAAAATTATTTCACCCTGTATATAAACAAGGACTTCACTTAATTTTCAGTGTATCATTAATTTCGCATGGTACTGTATTTTGCTTCATTATGTCGGTCAAAAAGCAACGAAACATTACGTATATCAAGTTACTAAAATATATTATGTGCATGGCTTAGAAAACTCCGCGACATTAATAAAATTTGCATGAGGCAGGTTAAAATACTCTTTGAAGTTTGAGGTACTTTGTAATGTTTCTTTGCTCTTTTCTTGTTTCTTATGTTATTTATGTTTTTAGTGCGACTTCACTGTTATGTTCCAACACGTTTGTAAACATGTGCATCGGGCTTGGGAAGCGTGAACATTACGCGAGCTTAAATAATATTGAAAGAGGATGCATTGTTTCAGTGAAAGAAACGCAGCTTTTTATTCCGCCAAATTTCAGCCCACTAGTGACGCTGGTAATATCTTAAAGTATTTAATGGGTTCAAGAAAAGCATCATAAACTTGATCCCAATTTAAAAGATTTTATTTATATTCCTAGTGCTGTATGACCTAACTCAATATGTCCAATATCGGATATTTATTTTCAACATTATTGAGAAATTACAATAGATATTCTTTGCAACAAAATAACATCAACTGTCTGTCTCTTCATCCGTCACGTTTTTTTTTAAGCACGATAAGTTAAGAAGGGAAGGTCCGATTATATTGAAATGTAATTAAAAAAATCGGCAGCTACTGGAAGCGGCTGGAACCTCCCCACCCGGTGAATCTTTGAAGCCGAAAAGAGCACTAAACAATATGAACGATCTCATTTAATTATATTTATTAAGTTGAAATATTTTTTTCGTATTAAATCAGAAAAAAAGTCTTGCGTTCGGTGGGATTTGGACCTAAGAACTTGAGTGTTAAATTTATAGTCTGCACAACATTAATATTTTATTCAATGTTTTTAATACAAATATATGCTTCACCGGATCCTAGCCCGGGGCCAGCCAGACAACCACGGTGAACACCGCCGTGGCGAGTGTGAGGCTGGACGGGGTAGGTCCGGTTTGGCTTGGAGAAAAATAGAAAAGTAGCTCCTGTCTTCTGTAGGCAGGCTTAAAGACTAGGTTAAAATTATAATGTGTCCACATGGACCTAAAATTAATATAAAAATAAACACAATTCTATAAAAACGTTCGTAGGCAAGAGCACTTAATAATTTTGATTATTGATACGGGAAACAACCTCGGAAACAACTAAACGAAAAAACCTGTTCGTTGGTAATGGGATGGATGGCAGGGATGGCCATCTTTGGAAAAAACCATATAACTCTTGGTGGACAGCTTCCCTGCCAGATGTAGCCAGGGTAGTGTTCATGGTGGCTCGTTTAAGTTTGAGTTGGTATATCTTGTTTTATCTTTTGGCCTCGGTCAATTTTTCACTAAATCGGCCGGGGAAGTGATAGCTGTCAAATTTTTGGTTCCAATGTTTCGAGGAATTTGGTTTTTGAAAAATGTTTAGGTTGGTATCAATGTCTTAAATTGTTTTTAGGTTATGTAGTACTATTTTTAGGTTATGTTGCCGGAAGAATTTTCGGCGGGATGCCGGAAGAATTTTCGGCGGGATGCCGGAAGTAGCGGAAATAGTTTTTAAAATATAATGTCACTGTCACTTTTAAAGTTTTATTGGAAAAAACTCACCGAAAGCGTTCCGGTGGGGTTGCTTACACTTGTAGGGCTTGTAAGCGGTTCAGGATGGCCTCTCACACCATCCGTGGGCTTTATAAACGTCGAAAAAACTTGTAATCTCTCGATGCATTTGACACGTCAAAAATACTCAGCATACAGTCTGCACGCTTTAACACACTAGCAGAGAACTTATACCACAAATGGACCCGTAGTATTTTTTGGGAATTTTCCTTTGAGTCCATTTAATAAAATTTGACATTTTTCTGAAAATTTGACATGTTTCTGAAAAGTGATATTTTCCGAAAATTTGACATTTTTCTGAAGTGACATTTTTTCGAAAATTTGACATTTTTCTGAAGTGACATTACTCCGAAAATTTGACAATTTTCAAACATTTGACATTTTTTTTGAAAGGTGACATTTCTTCGAAAATTTGACGTTTTTTCGAAAATTTGGCATTTTTCTGAAAAGTGACATTTTTCCGAAAATTTGACATTTTCCTGAATTTTTTACATTTTTCTGAAAAGTGACATTTTTCGGAAAATTTGACTTTTTTTCGAAAATTTGACATTTTTCTGAAGTGACGTTACTCCAAAAATTTGACAATTTTCAAACATTTGGCATTTTTCTGAAAGGTGACATTTTTTCGAAAATTTGACGTTTTTTCGAAAATTTGACATTTTTCTGAAAAGTGACATTTTTCTGAAAATTTGACATATTTCTGAAGTGACATTTCCCTGAGAATTTAACATTTTTTCGAAAATTTGACATTTTTCTGAAAAGTGACATTTCTCCGAAAATTTGACGTTTTCCTGAAAATTTGACATTTTCTTAAAAATCTGACATTTTTCTGAAAAGTGACATTTCTCCGAAAATTTTACATTTCTTGGAAATTAAAAAAAAAAAATTTCGTGACTCGTCTTGTAGAAATATTTTTTTGATATCATCATGAGTTCGCCTGTTATAAGAATTTTATGCTTTTACGACGTCATCAGAACGTAGGTGTATTTTTAATTCACTCGTATTCCATCCATCTACAATATTTCCACCTACGTTTCAAACTTTAATTGGATGTTTCCAGTTAAGTCGATATCTGCACCAGTTTCTAAGAATTTTTCTTATTTGTGACGTCATGTGACGTAGGTGTATTATTAATTCACTCGTAATCCGTCCGTCTACAATATTTATACCTACGTTTCAAATTTCAGTTGGATATCTTCAACCGTTCCCGAGTTATCAGCCGAAATCACTGAACACCTCTGTCATTATTAGAATATCACCCTGTACATTGCACTGCTTTGAGGACAAAACAAGTGAAATTTTTGTTTTTTAATTTTTTTCACGGAAACCAAATCGAAAAAGTGCAAGTGTGATATATCGTTGAAATCGGAATTTTTACTGCTTTTCAATGGTTCAATTACAAATTGTAAGTAATCATAAAATAAACAACTTGTTGTGCCAAAACGGCACTAAACGTAATCCGATCTCAACCAAAACCTTTTCAGATCTTCTGGAGCACTAAAGAAACCCTCATGCAAAGTTTCATCCAAATCCGTTTAGTAGCTTCGCCGCTAGCGTGCTAACATACATACACACACACACACACACACACACACATGCGCACACACACAGACATTTTTCAAAAACAATTTTTTTGGGTTCCTGGGACCTCAAAATGTAAAGATTTGATGTTATCTCAATTTTCGATTTTGGACTAATTGTAGTAACCTCCCACAATTTTATTGTGGGGAGGTTAAAATGTACCTGAAGAACGATGCCACCTGTGAAGAGCAGATAATGGTTTTTCTCTGGCGATAACACGGTTGAATTTAACTTAATAGTTCATGAATCAATAAACACAATCACAACATAATCACTATAACTATCAACATGGGCTTGAAACTGTAAATTTTAAATCTTATTTACAATATTTACGAAAATCTAAATAACGATAAAAATGCATTGGTTCATTTATGGACCTTGGCAAAGATTTTGATTTAATAAACCATAATTTACTCTTAGGTAAACTATCTGTATATTAACTAAAGGAAAAAATTCATAATGATTTGAGATGCTATTGTCAGATTGGAAGCAAGCTGTTGAAGTAAATGGAATTAAATATTGTAAGCAAAATATATCGCGTGGTCTTCTTTAAGAATCAGTCCTAAGACCGCTGCTTTATGTACACAATATGCCTAATAACGTCTTAATTAAATACAACTTATTTAGGTTTTCAGATGATAATTCTTGTTTACATTGAGATAATTGAGATTTTAAACTTCACTGACTAGTTCAAATCTTTAGTTCTTCGACACTTCTCAACTGATTCCGTTTCCAATTTTGGTCCCGCTTCATTCCCTTTATATATTTTGTCTTAACTATGCCTGTATTTCGATACGTATAGTTAAAAATCGTTCATCGTGGTTAATACTTGGTAAGGTGACCATTCATGGAAACACAGCAATCGCATCACATCTTCTAGCTGCTTGTATATCAGTGAATACTCCGAAACTATGCAATTTTAGGCGAGTATTGCGTAGTGGACATACATACGTACATACGTAGTGGACATACATACTTCGGAGAGGATGTAAGGCAGTTGATTCCTCGTCTAATAGATTTTAAGCAAGTAAAACGTTGCTAACTTCTGATGAGAAAAAGTTTTGTCTAAATTACCATTTTGAGGTAGCTCGTCTCCTGACGCCAGTGGTTCGCTTTGGTGCAAGAAATAGGCCGATGTTAAATAAATAAGTAAAAAGAAAGTACTCTTGTTTAGACTTTTTGATATGAACCCTTTTCGAGTTAATTGAGGTTAAGGATGGCGTAGTATAATACTCAATAAGGAATAAGCGATGATTGAATTTTTATAAGTATCTATTAGTTTTTTCACGACTTTAAACAAGAGAACTTTGTCGATATAAAACTAAATGATAATCTATATCAAGAACGACGTCAAAAAACCTAACTCCACAAATATTAGTAGTAAACCTGTTACAGTTCTAAAGTTACAGATAGGCTTGACCACTCTATTCTACTCAACAAATTACGAAGCTTTAGTTTTTCTGATTTCTTATAGTTACTCTTCTAATCATTCTCAAATCGTTCACAATGTGTAGCTTTTAATGATTTTCAGTTTACTAATTACTTTGCTCCATCTGATGTCCTACAAGGATCTATTCATGGACCTTTGTTATTTATTATATCTGTTAATGAGATTACCATAGTACAGCAGACAATTAATATCTGAGTTGTCTCCTCCATGCGAATAAGGTAAAATAGTTCACTGTTGAATGCTATGTAAACTGTTTGCGCCTTCAAGATAATTTAGATAGGTTGTCAAACTGATGCACTTCAAACAGTTTTTAAATGTTTCTCAAGTGTCAAGTAATGTCCTGTTCTGTTCTACAAAATACTCTTTGGAAATACAAATTTAGGAAGACCCGATTCATTTCGCGGCCTTGGTGTAATCTTTGATAAAGGACTAAAATTTGCCTGTATTAGCACACAGCTACTACATATGAGACAAAAATCAAACTCGATTCCAATAAGAATTTGCTTTAATGTGTCTATAGAATGTGTCCCTGGATGGGGTACCGCACTTTCTTATTTTCTATTTCCCGAGAGAAATTCATTATGTTTAAAAAGTTTTGCTTGTCTTAGTATTAAACAGTTGTCAAACTGTATTCTAAAAGTTAGAAAATATGAAATCTACTTTAAGCAAACTACATTTTTTTGCATTATTATTGAAAATTTTATTTGGCAAAGTTTTCTCAATTATGAAGAAAAGCAAAATAAGGAAATAGGCTCAACATAGAAACATTGCGTGCAGAAAAAACCATTGTTGTCATTTTGGCACAGTGTCTATTTTGACACAATATTTGGTTCCTGGGTCAACACATGACCCGCAAAATGTTACTATTTGGACACAGTGTCCATCCTTACTTAAATTTTGTTAAATGTATTCACACGGTATGTACTCATCATATATTGTGCTCTGGTTCAGCAATGTTATGCTGCTTGGGCTCAGTATTTTAAAGAAAATTAATTTTTATGTTCCGCATATATTATCTCCCAGATAGTCTTACCGCAACCACGCACAAATATATTATAGTTCTCTCTTTTATACACCATGTACAAAAATTACAGCAAAAGTTGTCATAACTTTAATATATTCAGTCGCAATCTAAATACACTCAAAGCTAGTATCAAACATTAACCTAATACGAACGATCTTTTATTTAGTGTAAGCAAACTTATTTTAATCTCCATGTTCTTACCATTTGATTGTTGTATTATCTGATTTTGTTGTTGTTGTTTGTATTGTACTTATTTTCGATTTTGGCCTTGGATATACTCCTTTAGCTAAAAGACTAACAAAATAACAAATTATGTGTAAAAATGTGAACTCAATCCCAAAAAATATACTTTACCATTAATTTCCACCTAATAAATGAAACGAGGATTGAGACAGGGGATATTATTTTCACATCATCTTGATGACTATCAAATATACGTACGTGAAATAGACCACGGACAAAAGATTAAATCAACAGAGGCTTAAAATTGACCCCAAACGAAACGATTTCCCTAAACGATTAACAACACAAGTTTTATTATTTATTATTTATATCTGAATGTCGCATTTTTTGAGAAATTTCATGATAATAAAATATATTTCCTTAGATTTAAAACTCAAAATATAGTTCATATTTAAGGGCATAATAATTTCTGAATAATGCTATTAGTTTCCTGATCATGTCTGGGACAGCCCAAAAAAATATGATTTATATCTCCTGAACTTCCACATTCACAAAGATCATTTTCTTTGATACCAGTCTCGTAAAGATGCGAAGGGAATCTTCCATGTTTAAAAAGCAAACGAATAATTGTAGTGTAAGTATTCCTTTTCATTTCCTCTTTTTCGTACCTACCAACTTTGCGATGTTATATGTGGGTTTAATAGAAAATAATTTGCTGGGAGCTCAGCATATATAGTTCTATAATATGTATTCCGTTCCAAGTTGATGTTTTTCTTTATGGACCCTATTATGTCGCTATGGGGTATCAAATAGCATTTATCATCATAGTCGGTAATCGCTGCTTTTGCTAGTGTATCAACCATCTCGTTATTAAGTAATCCACAATGAGCTTTGATCCACATAAAAGATATCGTCTAATCAAGAAGAGAGATCCTTACATTCAATTTTATAATATCCGTAAGTAAAGGAAATGTTTTTACATTTATATGATTAAGACCACTAAGTACGCTAAGTGAATCAGGTATGATAATAAATTTACGTCGGTTTATTTTGAGGTCGCAGTATTCTAAAGCTTTAAGAATGGCAATAGCCTCTGCTAAAAAAATAGAAGCTTAGTTTGGAAGACTATATTTGACTGAGACTTAAAGTTCAGGAATGTAAATAGTGTAGCGTGTACCACTTTCAGATCCATCAGCATAAATATGCATCTCGTCTGGATATAGTTCAATGCAGCTTTTAAATATACCTTTAAAGAGGCCATACAAATGTGATTAAAGTGTACATAAAAGGCATTATACTTTTGAGCATACTATCATTAGAAACGGTATTACCAAAAGACACCGCTAAAGGGGGATACTTTTTTTTATTCAAGTATTTATTAGTGAGATTCTGAATGCATACATTAATGAAATATAATTATCCCTTGCTATCAATTTCAAAACGAATTTATCACTGAGGAGTTGTATTCTGAAATTTAGCGGAGGTTCCTTAACCGGACTAGATTTCACTAAACCTAGGCAAGCCCGAAGTATTTTGTTTGAAGTATGTCCAAACGGTGACCGATATAACGAGACATTTATACATTAATAATGATATTTCTGGATCTGCCCTCCAACTAATTTTACTATGGATACGAATGGTGTTTAATAATTGTTTTTCTGATTTTGAAACTATATTTTCAATATGAAATTTCCATGTTGTTAGCTTCTGGTCAAGATGAAAATCTAAGTATTTAACTATTTTTTTATGGCACCTGACATCATCTAAGACAATTGTATCCATCTGCGGTAAATTATGTCTAGAAAACATGAAAATGAAAGTTTTATTGTAGGAAGTTAAAAATTGTTTTTCCAGCACCTACTGTTTCATATAATGAAAACCTTTATTCAAAGATTCGACGGCTTTGTTTAATTTCCCTTCTTCTATGTAAAATATAAAGTTATCAGCATATTGGACAATTCTTATATTACCTTCCAGGGCGATATCATTTGTATAAACAAAGTATTGTACTTTGACCCTCTTGTTCTGCAGTTGAGTTTTGCTAACCTGTAGGGCAGTGTATTTAAATATATAAGTAACTCCACCTATAAGATATCACTATGGAACTATCTTATTCGTATTTATCGACATCTAAAACGTACCCTAGTTTTGATTTTGTAATACAAAAAGCATTGAAAAAGTCGAATTTTTATGCTCAGTATCTCTAAAAGTGTTCATATTAATTTCTATGAATATTATCAATATAAGTAAATTACGCTTGTTTTTGTATGACCTGCACCAGGAGTAGAAAAGCTAGTCCATTTTTTTAAATACCCTATATAAAGAAAGTATATGGGAATACCATTCTTAAATGTGGGCCTTTTTTTAATGAACAATAAGAAATATTTTACAGAGGTAAAGAAATACGAATCCTTCTCCCCATATCCAAATATACACATTTTTATTTTTCTTAATAGAAAAAAGAGAATAGGTTCCACCCTGTGATTATTTAAAAAAATATATCGCATGCATAGTGTCTAAAACAAAGTCGCACACTTTTTCACAAAGCAATTTATCATGTGGATTAAATTTAGTTCACGCTCTCCAAGTTTTTTCCTATTCTGAAAGTGAAGTTCAATTTGAAAGTTTGCCAAGAGCCGCTATAAATTTTTAACACCAGCTATTGCTGTAACGCAAAGCTCAAATAGTCAAGAGGTCTAGACAAAATACTTACGATTGCAGGATTTGCTCAGATCATTAAGTGCAATAATGTACCCTAACGAAAACAGGTACGTTACTAATATACAGGACGTAAGTGCTGACTTTTATTTGAGAAGAAAAATCGCTTGCAGACGGAATTGCATGTGCTAAATAAGATTTATTAGGAATATAACCTAAAAATATCAATAGAAACAATAAACATAATGTCTTACGTAGATAAGGACATAATTAGAATAAAGCAACCGTTGTCGGGAGGTAGATAAAAACATCATTAACTTTAATCATTTCGAGGCGATGCCAACATGGTTGACGAAATTAGCGTCAAGTATATTATTCGAGTATAGAATTTAAGTGTATTGATTTATTATATTACATATTATACCTAAAACAATCTTATTCTTCTCGATATATTTTTCTTAATTGAAACCCTCTATACTAAGTAATCTCAAATATATGCCATTCCAGGTTTTAATTAATTTTATGTATTTACTACTACAGAAATTTCGTCGCGAAAATAAGCAAATTTAACATAGGACTTTCAAGTTCTGTTAATTCCGGCATTGTTTTAAAACAAGATTTCATCTATTACTTTGGCTAGAAGCTTGCATTTGTAATGATTGTAGCTAACCGATGTGGCGATAACAATAACATGTAAAAGTCATTACTATTTTCTACTCCAAATAAAATTACTGCACGTGTTTTATTCTCTCAAAGACCCAGGCAATAACCATTACACGTTCACTGTTTATTTCGCCAATTCTCGCATATATGTTTTTTAAAAACTGGGTAATTTGAAATTCTACCAATTAATATACTTGCATGCAAACACATTGTGTATGCATGTAATAATAGTTTAATTAAACGTAAACACGTGGATATTTGCTCAAATATTTCAATATGACTGACACAAAAAAAAAAAAAAAATTCATAGCAGCGAACCAGACCCATGTATTCCTATGTATTTTCGGTCGCTGAATCCGAATCCGGGGTAAAAAAAAATCATTAGCTAGAGCCAAAAAACACCCCTGAAATGGGGTAAAAAGTATATTAAGCTACGAGAATAGTTGTTACATCTTAATCAATCGAATTATACAAATCGAGGTTTAAAAGCAGCGTACATACAATAGATATGAAATACACCCCCAGGGAGGGGCGAAAACTAGCCCCCATATATAAAAAAATCGATCCAAAACAGCAACGACTGCTGAGAAAGCTCAAAATGTCTAAGTTTTGTTAAAGTGATAAGAAACTGCATCAGGTCAGGCGTAATCTTCATAAACTGCCCCTATAGAGTTGAGAACAACCACCCCAATCAAGTTTAAAGGACACGAGAAAAACAAGAAAAAACGTAAAATGCAACAGGATTTCTATTTTCATGGATGCTATGATTGGCTGAAACTGCGTAGTACTCTAAAATAGAATTAGAAACTTACGTACCATCAACATTCTACAGTGTCAACCCTCAGATGTTGTGAAAACTACCCCCCATGTAAGGTTTGACTATAAAAAGTTACAGTGACTTCTATAAAAATTCGAAACACCTGCGTTGTGTGGAAGGGAGAAGAAACTAGACTATAAAAAAAAACTATGGAAATGAAACGAATAAGCAACAGTATAGCTTTTTCGTTACATCTTGAATTACGGTAGTTTACATCCTTTCTGGGGGTGTTACTTAATAACATTTATGGGATATAAGTTTCAAACTCTAAGTGTGCAACGCCATAAAAATGTAACTCCGGTTAGCTCCTCTCTGTTTATAGCTGCTTCATAAATTAAAGCATAATTTAACTCAAGCATGAAAGACCGCGGAAATTTCAAATATTGTTTCTTAAAAATTTCCTCATAAACAAACACAACGGTATGCAACCCGAGTCACGTTTAACTTAACTTTAAGAATGGAGAGGGTAAAGAGACGACACGATTTACATACTACGAGTAAGCGAACAGAACTAATATTTCTCCGTTACAAGAAGCTTGGTACTTCGTAATTGTCTGCTAAATTTTTGAATAGTGATGTGTCTTCATTCAGTTTTTTTTTAACGACTTCAACATTGAAAGGGTTGATAGTCCCTCTTCATGAACATGAAGCAGGCTTAATTGCTTTTCACCGGTTTAATCCGTAAGTAATTTATAAAGAAATAATTTTTTTTTTAACTTAGATTTGGCAACGGCCATTTGGCAGCAAGTCATGCTTACACTTCATTTCTTTCCAGGGTTTTCAATTTAGATGCAAATCTTCTCAATTTAGACGCACATTGTAGATATGCATTCTAGATACGTTTTTTTAATCACACTGTCACATTGAAGTTTGGGTTGGAAACTTTATTTTTTTTCTTTAATGGTCTTTCTTCTCCTCTACGTAATTAGAAGATGGAATGTATATATTAGTCTAGGACAACTTTATTCGGAGATCGCGACGGTAATATGGTAGGATAGATGTAAATGGTCCTTATGGAATTTCTGGAAGCGTCGAATATGGCACTAGGAACTCCTTGACTTAATATTGGGCTCATCTAGAAATCAGCGGTTACATCACAGTGAGTTGGATGTCACCATCATCATCCCTCACTTGGATTCACTACTTTAATTCACTGAGAATTCCAAATAAGTGTCGAAAATAAAATGTTTTATATATATATATATATATATATATATATATATATATATATATATATATATATATATATATCTCATATTTTTATGCTTTAACATTTTTAGAGTTCTTTAAAGAATCAAATTGCAAATGTTTTTGTGAAATTATTTCAATTTTCAAATGTATCTTTAATATGTTTTCAAACAACAATTAGTATTTTCAGTTATTATTAGGGTGTAAATTATCGGCGTAACGTCTAATTGAAAACAAATATATGAAAAGTTCTGTAAAGACTTTGTGATCACAATTTCTACGAAACTTTTATATTTAAATAATTAATTATGACTTTTAAACACCATACTGTCGGTTCATGTTTAAGACAATATTTTAAATAATATCTACGTAACATATTTTCGTTCATTCGTTTTCTCCGTTGTATATAAATTTGTTTAATTTTAAGGCTTCAGTTTAGTCGTTTTCTAACAAAAACACATCCAGTTTGATTGGTTTATAATAAAATCAATTTTATAATCACTTAGTCCATTTATTTCAGGTATTTTGATACAAACCATACAAACTATACAAACCATTTAGATAGTACCTACTGAATTAATTAATTAACCTTTCTGTAAAAGAAAAGTTGAATATCTTTTAGAAATATTTGCAAGTATTAATCTAATTTTGATTTTTGCTAAATTTGGATTATTAATTTACACTTTTTATAGTCAACAATTTATGCTTTCTTTATAATTTGATTAGTTTATCTTTTTTGTAATCAAACTCCACTCTTAGTGTAAATTTCGAATATAGAAAGATTGGCGCCCTGCCCTTCTCTAGGAAAATTATCATTATATTTGTCAAATCAACATCTCTTTAAGATAAATTATAAAAACATCTGTCATATATTAATTACAATCTACCAAACATGTAAAACCATTTGTAAAGTGTTTTCTGACCCCTAACCCGTCTACCGAGTCTTTGAGCTGCTGGTGTAGTAACTTGTTTCCTCTAAATAATATAAAATGCAGTCTGAATCACAAACACATAACAAAAATTAATAATTTATTGAACAGCGAAGAAGCAATGTTACATGACTCCCTTTAACGAATCACGTGACTTTATGTTTAAATGACTTGTGAATCCTCATCAATACTCACAGTACTCAGTAGGCATGAATTAAGAGACCTATTTTAATTTATTATTTTTGTAGCAGTCCCTGCTCATTTAACGGAAATTCCGATTCATTAAAGGCATTTCTATTTCTTATTGTTGAAATACTCGTAAAGAGTGCAATAATATAAATGGCTCTCTATATTACGAACATTAATTTTTAGCACTGAACGATTTCTTAGCGATAACTTTTTGCTCTCAAGTAATGATGTTTCGTGTTTCCCACTATTACGTTTTGCCTATAAGTAATGAGGAGAATGTAAGCCATAAGGCAGTGACCAAACATATTAAATCTCTTGGGCTGCACATTGAATATTCAAAATTGCGTTTAATTACTGTGTTAATATAGTAATCAACAAATGAATATATTATTATATTAATTTAAAAAAATCCAACTATCGAGAATGGTCTTTTACTAAGTAGAAATATAGGAGGCTCAGATAAAATTTATATTGGCTGAAAAGTATACCTATTCATTTTTATTTAAAAAATGTCAAAATGCATACAGGGTGTCCAGAAATAACGTTCGAATATTTCGGGGGTCTGGAAATGTTTCATAACGAAGTTACGCCCCTCCGTAGATGGTATAAAAATATAGTTTTTCTTAATTATTTTAAAAATTACTACTACTAGAGGGATGAAATGTCGTACATGTGGTAATTTTATCATGAGAAATGGTTTGGTGCTGATGAAAACGGGGGACAATGACTAGGGGCGTACGAAATGGGGGGCTCCTGATTAAAATGTCCATAATCTTTTGCTTTTTTTATTTTTGATTTTAAATATGTTTATTCAGACGATTTTTTAAAGAAAATGTACTCTGGGTGAAAATTCGTAGAACGTATCGTTTTCCTTTAAAACCCGATCAAAAAGTTAAATGTAAAAAGGGGGATTGATCAATTGCGCCTAAAAAAAAAATTGGCTCATTTCACCCAGATAGAAATGTCATTAAATTTACATACATAAATAAAGTGAACTGAATTCTTATCACATGTTTTTTATTTATCATTACAGAAGGTGTTCAAAATGTCTTCCATTCATTCCGATGCAGCTACTCACACGTTCAAACCCAACGTTCAAATTAAAATGCGCCAGTACGCCATCGTGCATAAAACACATGTTATATATAAAATAGAATACCACATCGTCGAGCAGGTTATCTAAAATATTTTCCAGGATATTTTAATTTTGACGGTTTAAAAGATTTAGCAAAACATAGAGTCCAAGTGGCCACTTTGTGTTCCCCCAGACATTGATGGAAAATCTATCTTGATGCCCCGATTCAAAATTTTGATGTGGGTTTTCGTCAGCCCACACATGAGAATTATGGTAATTGATTATCCCTTCATCGGTGAAAAGTATTCTAGTTATAAAATCAGTCCTCGTACCAATTTCGCCTCAACAATTGACAAAATTCCATCCTGGACTGAAAATCCCCAGGTTTTAATACCTGGACTCTCTATAAGTGGTAAGAATAAAGCAACTGTTCACGAAGAACTTCCCAAACACAGCTTTTCGGAATGCCCTCTTGCATAGCAATTCTCCTGGTGCTGATTCCTGGATTAGCTGCTACTAATTGCAGGACCCTTTCATCTACTTCTACGGTGCGAGTGGTGCAATGTTTCCCAGAGTAACTTGAATTCATTTTGAAAGTACCTCTTTCGCGAAGTCTGATATGTAAACTGACGAAGGTTTTGTCACAAGGGATCTGTCTACCATCGTTGAATGATTCTTCATAAAGCCTACGCGCTTCGTAGTCGGAGAGCAGCCAATCTGTAGGAAGCATTTTAAAAGTAGTCTATACAACTCGCGAACACCCACCTAAAAAACAGATGATATTATGTAAAATGACCTTCTGGATTTGATTTTTGAGTTCGCCCATTAATTTGAGATTGCCAAATCGGTCAATTCGCAAATTTTTTGAAAAATTTTAAAATTATGTGTTAATTTTTGTTTTGCACATAACACATCATATCTTATTTATTTTAATTCAGATTTTGACCAATATTTTACACATCATCCCTCCAATATTCTTGGACAGGCTGACGGCAAAGAATATAGTGTAACTAATAATATAGTGCCTAAAAAAAATATAATTACCCTCTATTGTCGCGGTTTTTTAAAATTTACACTGAAAAATATCCGGTCGAGGTAACTTTTTTATTTTTAAAGAGAGAGTTATAGTATAAACGAGAAAAATGTTCCATATACTTTAAACAAACTTTTTTATAAAGATATTTTTTGGAAATTCGGCTCATGTAACGAGATGACGCTGTTGGAAGCGGCCGCGCAACTCGTCCGCATTAATTTAAAGCATAACTTCTGTTAACGTCGCCCATCTGTGGTGTCGTTTAAGCGATCAAGTGAGTCTACGGATTATTTAGTTTCTATTTGCAATTAAATGTTATAAAATTATGTAGATAATCTCGAAACATACACATTAAAAAATATATTTTCATTAATTATAACAGCAAGTGGGTACTAAAGATTACATTTTCCTTCGCATAAACAACTTATGTTACATTGCGCGTTTGCTTTGCTACACTTGCAGCTTGTAGTACAGTTATATAATTTACATTTACAAAATGGAGTTAACTCAATAAAATTGGGTTTTGGGCTTTTTGAAATCATCTTTGGAAATAAGATTTCCTCCTTTAGGTACCATCCAAAATCTAAAACATTTGGAATTCTGGGCTTAATTTGGTAGTCTGTCTTGTAAATAGCACATTGCAGAAATGCCCTTTTTACTTGTATTCTCTGTACTAGGATTTAAAATTTCTGATTTTCTTTTATAAGCAGTTCGGGTATACGATCTTCTACATTGTGCATGGTAAACTGGATTTAGTGATAAAAATAAATTTTTCTGTTCTAAATATTGTTTTAGAGCCACAGAAATGTCATCAGATTTTGCATTTGATCGGTACATTTCTAAAGCCGTAAATATCGCTCGCAGACAAAAAATTTTCATACCATTGTGTTAGTGAACGAATTCTGAACGACTTTCAAAATGTCCGTCTGTCTGTCCGTCCGTCACGTTTCTTGTAAGCACGATAACTGAAGAAAGAAAATTCCGATTGTACTGAAATTTGGACAGTAAATTAGTGTTAGCTAGAAGAAGAACCCTATTTGAACAAAATCGATCGATAAATAAAAATGTTATTACTTAATGATTTAAATTTGATAAATTAACTCCTATATAAAAAAGTCTATTTGGCAGTCACATTTTGTCACTTTGACAGCGATAAAAAAGGTGCATCGTTTCTTATCACGATAAAAATACCTGTTCCTCAAAAGCAGAGTATATCTAGTAGTCGCACGTCATTTTAAAATCTGTACTGTCGGCTATAACTTTTAAGTCTTGTGGAAATTATACTGTACGATATGAGTCGTTTTGAGAAAATTATAATTATTTTTAATTGTTGTTCGTTCACATATTCTGTCGTTAATTTATCTTGCCAAAAATCACTCGAGCTTTTCTTTTATGGATAAATTTCTTTTTAACTCAATATTTTGTCAATCAGTAATTTTGCTCGAAAAACTGACATTTGACAAAATCGCTCGATCTCCGGTCTCGCGATTTTTTCATGTCAGTTTTTCTCATAAAAGCACTGATTGGCAAAATTATGTCGTTACAAAGAGAAATTTATCCGATAAAAAAAGCTCTTGTGATTTTACTGTTGAAAAATTTTTTTTTTAATTTTTATGTTTTTGTAATTGAATAGAAATCTAGTGAAATATTTCATTTTAATATTTCTAATTATTTATATATTTTACAAATATACATTTCATAATGTAATATACAACCGTGAAAATATGATTTTATAGCTCGTGTCTTATAATGTAAAAATTTACATTCTTCTACGTGTAAGGTGGTGGTGTAGTTCTTTTGACTCTGAATCTAAACCCAAATGGGGTTTGGTATAGTTTTTTTACCAAGTCTTTTACCAACTAAGATCGTACTATAAAATTAAAAATGTCTAAAAGTAACATTATTTACAAAAAAGTGCGAAAAGTATCCTATTGAATGTATAACAATTATATAAAAATCCAGTTAACAGGCGAAGAGTAGGTACGTTTTTAGCTTGTTTCCTTTGATTTCCTATCCGAGTAATTATAATTTATTATGCCAAACTATGTGTTTATAACGCACTAAATATAAGGACTGAGACAAAAAGCACTTTCAACTTAACATAAATGGATACTGGAAAATAATAATCACCCGGCACGTGTCTGCGTTTAGCTCTAGATGCGATTGCGGCCGATTCATAGTAGCGCGCATTCGTTCGGACGCTGAAACAATTAATGAATATTTCGATAAGGGAGCAAAATTTCAAAAAAAACTTCTTATAAAAGATTTTATTTAGTTCATTCGGAACATTTTCTTCGATTATAGTAGGCACCTAACTTTAAAAATAAAAAAGATACCTCGATCGGACATTTTACTCTGCAAATTTTAAACATTTTGCGTCAAAGAAAAGTTGTTATTTTTTTTTTGCCAACTAATTATTTTTTGGGTAAAGTTTTTTACTTTCAACATATCAAAGAATGGTTAGAGAATATTATGTAAAAAAATTAAAAAATTCTGAAGTAAAATAAAAAATATATGACGTGTTATATGAAAAACAAAAAATAACACATAATTTTTATTTTTTTTAGAAAATTGCCAATTTGGTCATTTTGGCAATCTCAAATCAATGGACGAATTCAAAAATCAAGTTTAGCGGGTTATTTTACATCAGATTACCTATTTTTTAGGTGGGTGTTCGCGAGTTGTATAGAGGGTGTCGAATTCAGAGGGTCTGGTCTTCCGCTATCGGAAGTGTTCCCCTTGGCCTATTCGCCATTTCTTCAAAAGAATAGCGTTCCATTTTTCAGCCGTTTTCAGTACTTTACAGGTTTGACGGGAACATTTATTAATAATGACATTTCTATCTGGTGGAAACAAGCCAACTTTGATTTGTTGATGAAGCGTAATTCATCAATCGCCCTTTTTACATCGAGCTTCTTAATCGGGTTTTAAAGGAAAATGATACGTTCTACGAATGTTCATCAAGAGTACATTTTCTTTAAAAATTCGTCTACGAAATCATATTTAAAGTCAAAAATAAAAAAATGTCAAAGTAAAGAAATTATGGGCATTTTAATCAGGAGCCCCCCCAAAAAATTCAAGTTGATCCATTAAGGATTGCCACCTGTAGAGTGTCTCGTATGTACGTATAGACCAACTAACGGAGACGCATGGAAATTTTCAGTAGCAATTTTGTAACAGTTCAAATCAATCTAAAAATAGTACAATTATTTTAAAGTAGAATTTTCTTTTTTCAAAAAGCTATGATTTAAATCGATTCCTTGCAAAATTAACCAATTAGCAATTATTTTTATCACTGAAATTAAGCGATGGCACGCAGAGCACACACCCAGCGTTATAGAATAAATTAAGTATTAGAATCTGGAAGGGACAGAAACCTTCGGTATATTTAAGTCTTTTGATGATTGTGAAAACTACTTTAGAAGCATATTAGAACCAATTTCTTTCACGTACATTCCATAAATTCATGGCGGTGTATTTCCACTAGCAGCAATATGCTTGCCTCATGAAGTAAGAATATGAATTAAACGAAATTAATATCAAGTATTTTCTTTTTAGTGCAGTTTTTTTTCTATACGATTTAATTTCGGTAATGCTTGATTTTTAAGGATTATTTTCAACGACGAAAATGTATAATGTAGTTAGGAAACTTTATGAAGTATCCATTTCCTTTCTGCTTCGCGTTTTATTAAAGAGAAAACTCTGAAAAGAAAAGTAAGATGCATCGTGGATGTCATATCAGTTTGGGGACAAAACTCCTCTCCTTTAAGCTGAAAATGAATAAGACATGGTGAAGTAAATATTGCTTATAATGAAAACTACTAAACTTGCATCTGGTGAGGTTATCCTCTTTCATACATTTAATATTTGATACAAAACCAAACAAACTAAAAACGTACTCTTCGCCTGTTCACTAAACTTTTTATGTAATTGTTACACATTCTATAGGATACTCTTCGCAGTTGTTTGTAAATAATGTTAGTTTTAGATATTTTTAATTTTATGGTACGAACTTAGTTGGTAAAAGGCTCAGTGTAAAATAAAGTAAAAATAAAAAAAAACTATACCATACTCCATTTGGGTTTCGAACCCGAGACCCTTGGATTCCGAGTCAAAAACGTAAGAACTACACCGCCACCTAACACGTACAAAAACGTAAATTTTTACATTATAAGAGACGAGCTAAAATCATACTTCTACGATTGTATATTACATTATGAAATGTATATTTGCAAAATATATAAATATTTATACATTAAAATAAAATATCATTTCATCAGATTTCTATTCAATTTCAAAAACATAAAAATCAAAATTTTTTTTTCAAATTTAAATCATTAATAACATTTTTATTTACTGATCGATTTTGTTCAAAAACAATAGGGTTCTTCCTCTAGCTAACACTAACTTACTGTCCAAATTTCAGTAAAATCGGATTGTTCTTTCTTGAGTTATCGTGCTTACAAGAAACGTGACGGACGGACAGACGGACATTTTGAAAGTTGTTCAGAATTCGTTCACTAACACAATGATATAAAAAATTTTTGTCTGCGAGTGATATTTACGGTTTTAGAAATGTGCCAATCAAATGCAATATACTCTTCGTTTTCGTATTTGCGAAGAGTATAAAAAGCAGTATGTATGTACATCTGGTAGTGTTAGGTTATAATACTGATAAATAAACTAAACACATTTTTAAATTTTTATTATTTGATATTCATTCACTGGTATCAAAACCAGGGTCGGCAGTAGGTGCTCTGGGTAATTGGATTGTTAACGAATTTTCAAAAATGATCAAATATAGTAGTTGATTTAGTTATATATTTAATTTGGAAGAATAATTCTAAGCGGAACATATTTAAAAAAACTTATGGAAATTCATAAACAATAAGGGGTATATCAGCTGTTTTATATCCTGTTAAATCAATTAAAAACTAATTCTTGGTCGCTTTTTTCCTGGGGTTCTAGATATTGGTACAGTTGATTTCAAAAAAAATTGGTGCAACTCTTGTAATCGAAAATCTTAATAGTTTAGTTGTGTGCATATGTCTGTAAATAGGGCTGGCCAGGCATGTCGAGAGGGGGGTGGAGAAGAGGTGATTTACCACGGACCTGCGTTTTTTGTAGGAGACCGGTTTTCTTAGTGTTTTTAAACTTATTAAACCTTTCTTTTTTATTTTATTCAAATGGAATTTTAAAAAATAATTAGAAAATAACTTTTTCAAAACATTTTCAAGCCTGCCATATTATTGTTTAAAAAATAATATTTGTTACGGATAATTCTACTAATGGTTGTAATTAAAATACTAACTGAATAATGATAATTCTATTTTTAAAATAAGAACAAAAAAATACCACTTGAGTTGAGATTAAAAAAAATGTAAACAATGCAAACTGAACATAAAAATACAATAAAATAAATGACATTCAACTATGTAATACAGAATTAACTAATATTTTGTCACTGCTCCATTAGCGTCTAAAACTGCCTGAAGTCTTGCAGGCATGGACAAAATCAGATTTCTTGCAAGGTCAACTTCTTGCGACAAGTTCTCCCAAGTGTCTTCAATTATCCCTTCCAATTCTTGGGCATTATTTGGATGGTTATTTAATTTTCTTATATGTTTCACCATTAGTCCCCAAACATTTTCAATTGGATTTAAATCCGGACTTTTAGATGGCCACGGTAACAACTCTATGTTTTTATTAAGAAACCATTGCCTGACACGGTGGGCCGTATGTATGGAGCAGTTGTCTTGTTGGAAAATAAAATTATTTTCCGGAAACACCTCTATTACTGACGGCAACATAATATTGTCTAATATTTCAATATATTTAATGAGATGACCACCACTGTTCCAACACACACCTAACCCATTTAGGCTCATCCAAGCCCAGACATTGACTGAAAACCTTTCTGATATTTGTGGATCGAAAGTATATTTTTCGTCGTATCTGGTGGAAGGAGGCCTATATACGCGAACATGTGCATCGTTACAGGATTTAAAAACCTTTTCGTCAGAAAAGACAACTTGTCCTCAGAAGTTTTCATCATTGATTATATAGTTGAGTGCAAAAATAATCCTACCCTGCTTCTTTTCTTCTGAAAGTTTGTATTTTTTAGCCGCCGAACAACTCTTCAAGTCGCTTTGTAGTTTTATTCTTCTGCAAGCAGTAGACACAGAAGCAGGGAAATTTGTCTCTGAAATTGCATTTACTGCAGTCTGAAAAGGGTTTTCTCTTAGGTAATTTATAAGATTTTCATCTTCTTGATTATTGCTCTTTCTGGGCCTACCAGAACCAACTTTACCGTTTGGTTGTTTTTTAACACTCATTATAGTGGTTTTACTCACATTGTATTCAGCAGCAAGTCTTCTTATGGACCAACTATCTTCAATTTTAGAAACAATTCGAAATATTTGAATATCTGTTAGATGTCGAACCATTTTTAATAATGACGCCACTGATTAACGTCAAAGTGACATTTGTAAGATTTTTTTTTTTTAACTATTTAACGTCGGCCTATTTCCGCTACCAGGGCCTATCACCGACGCCAGGAGACAATATCAATCAAAGAACGAATGATTTACATAGCTAAAAGAAAGTGTACCAGTTTTTTTTTAAATCAACTGTACACCGTCAGCTTCTAAGACACTTGTGTCACCTTCTTTCATTATCCTTTCGGTACTTTAACAGACACCTCCGTAGCATCTGACTTCTTATTTTTCGTACATTCTAAAGTAACTGATTCACACATTTCATTCCTTAAATACATACGATACATTATTTCCCGTATTTGGCTATGCAAGGCACTTGTTCATTCATTGTCCGATATCTTTCTCCATTTGAGACAAGACTAAATCTATAGTTTTATGTACGGATAGATTTATTATTTATAGTAGGTGCACTAGATATAAGGTAATTTTACTAGAGTGTTAGTGGCGATTATCCGTAGTGTGCTTCCCTAACTACTAGTCAATTATCGTAGCTTTACCTACTAGATGCGCACAAGATGAATATAGAACGTGTAACTAGGACAGACTAGCGGCTATTCGAGGTAGAAGTTGAGCATGATTGATATAAGAACACGTTACTTTCAACGCTGAGTCTTACCGCCCTATTTCTTTGCTGTCTTGTATCTTTAAAACTTTCGAAAGACTAATAAAATGCAGATTGGAATGGTGGTTATATAAATATCATCCACTCCCCGCTAACCAATATGGTTTCAAAGCTAATTTTGGTACCATGGATGCACTGACTCATTTAGTGACTGACATACAAATCTGTTTCTCAGATAACGATTATCTGGGGTCTATTTTTTTGGACATAAAAGGCGCCTAGATTGTGTTGATTTGAACATACTTAAACTAAAAATGTGCAACCTTGGTATCCCAGGGAAAATTGCTAATAGTATAACTAATCTTTTCTGTAATAGGGAAGTATATCTAAGATATGGTAACACCAAAATAGGCCCCCGTTTTACCTCACTAGGTTTGCCTCGGGGCTCGGTCTTGAGCCCGATGCTTTTCAATATTTATACCGCAGATTTACACAACTTGTTCAGCGATATCAGTATCGTGCAGTATGCGGACGACTTTTGTCTTTATGTTCAGAAACCTTCATATGAAACTTGTATACACTCTCTAGGTTCTGCTATTACAACTTTGCAGGGAAATCTACAACACAATGGTTTTACCTTGTGTGAAGGGAAATCCATGGTCACCATTTTCACAAGGCATAACACCCCGATACGCGATCATATAACACTTGGAAATATAACACTCCCATATCGTAATGAAATAAAATATCTAGGATTAATCCTAGATAAAAAGTTAACTTGGAAGTCACACATTGAGTATATGATCACCAAATGTCAGAAAGGAATTAATTTCTTAAAATTAACGTCAAAAACTTGGTGGGGTGCAGATCCACAAATTTCAATTCTTTTTTATAGGTCGTACATTCGATCAATTATAGATTACGGTTGCACTCTATGGATCCGCTAGTAAGTCTGTGCTAAATAAAATCGATGTAATGCAAAATAAAGCTCTTCGTACATGTACCGGTGCCATGAATTCAACCCCAATCGAACCTTTGCGTGTAGAGTCCAAAGAACCTCCTCTTTTCCTCAGGAGAGCGTTCCTTTCTGAAAAAAATGTTTTAAAATTAAATATAAAAAATCCTGCTATGATGGACAGAATACACCACCTAAATATCTTAGATCTTACTGACAAATTCTGGGAGAAAAGAAATTCCCTACCTCTGTGCATAGGATATCGTGAAGTATTACAAGTTTCTAAAAATATCAACCAACACCACTTTCTCCCTCAGGTGGAATATTTTGACTTGATAAGTCAGTCGTATATATATTCCCTAATTATACAGAAAATCACAGAGTAAATGAAGTCATCCTCCAAAACATCTTAGAAAAACTTCCTACTGCTATGCATTTCTATACAGATGCCTCAAAATCTGACTATGGTACAGCCTGTGCATTCTTAATACCTAACACAAGTACGCAATCAAAATTTAAACTCTCCCAAGACACGTCCATATACTCAGCAGAAGCATATGCTATAGCCAAAACCTTAGAACATATTATACATAAGCAGGTTAAAAACTCAATCATCCTAAGTGACTCCAGATCAGTTCTCTTGGCAATAAGTAATACTTATAATCCTATATCCAGCATGTGTCACCCTTTCATTATTTTAATTGAACACTATAATTATTTATTGAAAATATCTGGGTTTAAAATTAATTATATATGGGTTAAAGCTCACAGCGGCATAAAATTCAATGAAAAAGTCGACGTATTGGCCAAAGACAGTGTCGAACATGGAGATCCTGTAGACAGTCTGTGTCTACAGGACGGTATAAATATTAGCAAAGCGAGATTAAATAAAAAATGGACTTCTCACTGGCACGAATATTGTTTTACTACGCCTACAAGATATACCCATATTCAAATAGAAATTCCTAAGGAACCTTGGTTCCACTTTTTTCATATCCCTAGGAAATATACTACTACACTTATTAGGTTGAGATTTGGACATGGTTGCTACCCTCTACATTTAAATAAAATAGGAATCTTACCGACCAAAATATGTGAAATTTGTAATGTTGTAGGCAATCTGGACCATTTATTTTTTAACTGTGCTAAACATTCATCTGGACATGACCAACTGTATGCAGATATTCTGAACCTTAACATTCAAATGCCAGTCAATCTATTACACCTATTAGCTCTAAACGATCATAGAGTGAATGCAGTTATTATACGCTTTTTGAAAACGTCTGGTCTGAAAGTATAAATGTGTAACTAATAGATTCGTTCCCTATATGTTTCACCTTTGTTTTAATTTTACCTAATTCCCATTTACCGTAGTCTATTATAGTGTGTCTAACAAAATGTCCTGAAAGACTCCTGGGCGAGAAGAATGTGCATTCGTACCTAGGTTTAGGGTAATATATGTATAGATGTGTGCTGCGTGTATATGTGTGCAAATGTGTTTATCCCATTAGTTTTATATATGACAACTTGTGCCTGGCTGCATGGATAACTCCTAATGCCATAAAAAAAAACACGTTACTTTGTTATTTATCAGTTTATCACCAATTTATTGTAACTTAAAACGTAACTGCAGTTTCGGCATATTAACGTGCTATTTTCAAACAATCTATTCAAATGAATCAGTGGCGGCTCGTCAGGGGAGGCGAGGGAGGCTGAGCCTCCCTTTGGAAGAAGCAGCATATCTTTCAATCTTCCAAATTAATATCTTTTACTTGTAGAAATTTCTCTAATTGTCTTTCAAAATATTAAGCCTTCTCTGCAGACAATATCACGAGTCGCCACTGAAATGAATGAATTTACAGGAGATGCGGGTATTAATAAATTATTTAATTACAGAATTTAAGTTTGAGAATAAATTTTACAAATAATATTATGGTGCAATAAACATAAACACTTTAAAATTAATGAATGAATTTACAAATGGTTAGGAATTGAATTCAATAAAGGGGGTTGATATGGGTCTAGCGTTAAGTTTAACTATTTTCGGACATTTTGTCTCATTTGAATAGGTACTACTATGCAGTGCTACTTATAAAAAAATAGCAAATAAAAATAATTACGGCTAATAAAAGTAGCACAGCGTACTGAAAACTCAATGTAAGCTGCCGAATGATTATAAATATACAACGTAATTCTACAATTTAAACTATAATAATTACTGTAACACAGTACCTACATACCTTTGAGATAGCTATTATGGGAACTCAGCCTCTGCTTCTTCCTTCATAAACTTTAATACATTGTTTATAATTTCCCGACTTTGTCAAGACAACACTTTATGTTTCAGTTTGCTCGTAAACGGCATCTTTAAAAAAATATATTAAACACAGAGGTGAACAAAATAATATCGCTTTTCCCGAGACTGTACCGATGCGAATAACACTAATACAAATTAGTATAGAAGCATATGTAGGAAAATTATCCTCCGTGGCGGTATTGGGGGGGTTGCTTTTTTGATAATAAACTATCCACACATGAATAATTTCTATGGTGTCACTTCGTGATGTGTGGCGTATAGCATTAATGGCGTCAACAAGATGGCAGCCATTAAGATTTATACATTGACATTGTCTCAGTTATTTATTAGCCGATTTTCTTTTGCGATAGCTCATATTAAAGATAATTAAAATGTATATAAAAAAGGTAATTTCAATGTTTCCTCTTAAGTAAACAGTATTTAAAATATTTGGGTAAATATGGTTTTGCAACGCAATAACTGTACCTATTTTTATATTATTAGGAAATATAACCAATAAATATTGCTAAGAAGTCATGGTTCGTGAATCATGACAGCAATCGTGTTAGAAATACATTTCGACGTTTCACCTATGATGCAAAGTACATCTTAAATAAATGCAAATTTACGCGGTATTTTCAATAAATATTATATTTTCTACAAAAAAATTATTTTATTTTATTTAAAAGTAAAATGAAATTACAAATCTGAATAATTGGAAAATAACAGTAATGTAATTAAATAGGCATCTAAATGATGTCGTTGATGATATCGTTTGTCATCAATCATCATTGTCGTCATAATCTGACTCCTCTGGTACAATATGTGAATGGTTGTTACACTGTTCGTCTATGCCTCCACACTCACACATATCGTACACGCTAGGGTACTTGCAGAACATTTACACGGCGGATTACAGTTATTTTTTATACATGAGCATCTGACCAACGTGAGAATGGAGTCCGGAGCGGACGGCATTTCACAGAGAACAGGAATCACCTGTCCTTTTCCATAGTATATCCATGTTCAGTAGGGGACGGAATTATTGGCTGAGAGGAGTCCAGTCTTGATTCCAGATCTTTACCTGATAGTTGACTCTCTTCATTGCAGGTATAAAAGCACTTCTTGTTGGTGGCAACTTTTCCCAGCTTGACTGTTTCTTAGAAAACATGGACCAACGTAACTCGTGAAGTTTAGTTATATTCGTTTTAGGCTGGTAGATTTGGCAGATGAATGCTTCTAGTATTGTCATTATGTGATCAGAAATCGTGTGTTTGGTTCCTATTGAACAAAAAGCCAAAAGCGTATCTACTGTAGCTGCACTGAATGCTTTCCAATATGATAGTTTACCTTTGCCTAGTAATGTACCTGTACAATCGGATCCAGATAACGCATGAAAAGCTGATAGTGAAGAAGCTTTTAATGTGCCTAATGAAGTGTACAAATCTGCAACTGATATAGCTTCCTTGGAATTGGGTACAAAGCACGATGCGGTGGGAAGTTTCGGGTATCTTCTTATGCTGAAAACCAAAATGTCTGTGTCTTATGCAAATATATATAGTTTGGTTGCTCCTCTATCGGCGGCATTAATAGCATGAAGAATTATTTTAGTATCTGCCTCTTCTTGCGTGCGTCGAAGATGATCAAAAGAGCCATGTGATGAGTCAATTTCCGAACGCTATGCGGCTACAAAGTCCTTCTTCGTTAGTTGCGCATTATGTAGAAGTTTTTCTGCTAAGTATGCAGTTAATTCATCCTTGGTACACATATGCGGTAGCAGTTTTGACATAGTTACGTTGACTATGTTTGTGCTATCCGCAATTTTATATCGAAGTAGGAACAATTTCCTGTGCTCTCTTTCGTCTTGTCGTTTGCTTTATGAAGCCTTCTTTATATGCATCGAACACAACGTGCACTTCACTGTAGTTCCAATACTTCTTTTCTATTTTCTTCGTAAATGCTTCTGCTAAATCTTTGCATGTATTAATGTCCTTACCTTTGTCCAACGCTTGAGGCTCTGCCATTCCATCAACAATCGCTACAGGAAACGTTTTTTCCTCAGAGGTATTAATTAAAATTGCTTTTGAAGGGATTTCGTTATGTAGACCCTTGCCTCGTGGTACTGGTGGAATTGATTTTAAAATGTCAATCAGTTTACTTTTTTGAGAACACAGATGCATAGTACCGTCGTAATTAAAAAGTGATCTTGGTACAGCGGAAAATTCATATACACCTATTGTCTCGCGTAAATCTATGTCGCGTTGTGATCTGCTTGCAACTAGCAGCCGAGAAAATAATGGTCTGTCTGCTTTTAAATCTTTAACAATACCAGCCTCTTTTATTTTAATTTTTCTTTTGACGCTTGAACACAAATTTAATTTATTCCTCTTAATTGAATCCCATAAATTGATTGTCCTACTGTCAGATACAAGCCTTTCCGTTTTGAATTCATCATACTGCTTTGTACCAAGAGTACGAATCTTACTGACATCTATTTTAATAGAATCTGAGAAGACAGCCTTGGTTGCAATATTAATAAGTTCAGAATCTTCATAAGAAAAAGGATTTCCCACTCGTTTAAGCTCAATACGTAATTTGTTTATTGCAATATTTTCTCTAAGTTTTACTTCTTTCGAGTTGTCATTATGTTTGTGTGATAATATTTGTCCTAAAATCCCTGCCATGCTTGATCTCTCATTAGATATACGATGAAGTTCTGATGCTGTTAAAAAATATCGTACTAGGGCTTTTGGATGTTGAGTGCTACCTACCAACCCACCGGTAACCTTCAAATTTCTGCTTTCTTGCTCGAGTGCTTCATCTGCTCCAAGAGCACAAAATGGATTGCTAGTTTTTTTTAACGACCCAATTGCCTCTTTTAAACTCAGCCCATAGTGTGGGATAATTAAATATTAATAATTTAACAGAAAAATTTAATAATGGTATACAATCTATTATCTATTATTAAAAACGAACCGTTACTGTCTATTTTAGAGCAAATACTTTAAGAACGTTTTTTATAGAAATTTAAATTCTCTGGCGTTGCACGAATATACAACATTCTCTAATTAACTTAAAATACATTACTTTACTCTAATTTGAAAGTAAATCGTCAATTAAATAACGATAAAAATAATTAAATACCAATAATTTAACTGAAAAGTTTAGTATAATTTATATATCATTAAAATCGAACCGTTACTGTTTACTTTAGAGTAAATAGTTTAAGAACATCTTTTATTGAAATTTTAATTATCTTTAATATGAGCCTTCGCAAAAGAAAATCGACCAATAAATAACTGAGATATTGCCATTCTCCGAAATCTCATTTGCCGCCATCTTGATGACGTCATAAATGCTACCCGCCACACACCCCAAAGTGACACCATGAAAATAATTTATCAAGAGGTAATGTTTTATTGAAATATTACTCTTATATACCTCCTTCATTAACTTCGCCACGGAACTACATATGCTCCTCTACTAAATTCATTAATGAGCTCCTGCCTGTGGGAGGACACTTGACCACTGCGCATTCAAATTTCTGAGGCAAAGCTACGTTATTTGACTAGTATTGTAGCAAAAATAGCAAAAATGGCAAAAATATATCTAACTGTGTCCGCTATAATGATAAGGGAACTTATGGCGATATGTGGCGAGCATATTTAGATTAAAATATAGTTTTTAAATTTTAAGGTAAGCAATACCTAACAAACATGCACATCCGATGAAAAAAATGGCACTAAATTTTATATATTTCTCTTAAATAGATAAATTGGAATAGATATGCTCTGCCTACTACTAGTTTAAATTTGAAACAAATCTAACGTGTTCCATAAATCAGAGAGGCTAAAACCATTTACAAATTTTATCGTTTCCTCTATTCCCTATTACAAGCTTATCGAGAGTTTTGTAAAATGTATTTGATGGTATTCAGAATATTTTTGTTAAATTTACAAATTTAAAAGTGATACATACAGTTCCTTAATGACGTGCTAATATTTCGGGGTCCGAAATAGTTATTTTTTAATATCTCAGAAAGTACTTTATAGAGTCTTTTTTCAATTTTGGTCTGTATTAATAGGATATAAAACCACATATTTTAGTTAGAATAGTTATTTTATCTCTATCTGTTACTAGTACATCTAGCCAAAGTTCATTGAATTTTTCTACGACAGCCTTTCTCCCGATTTGTAACACTGAACAATGAATATGTTTAGTCTACTGTAGTACGCATAATTTTTAGTAAATAGTGTAATATGTTGCACCCCTTAAAATTTGAGGTTATGTTACTAAAAAGTAGGCAAACTTCAACAGATCGAATGTCTGAATGAATGTAGTGTATTTGCACCTACTCGAAAAAGAACCTACCAGAAGATTCCAAAGTGACATCTGGAATTATCGAGAGAATGGTGGCGTCATCACAGAACAATCGAGATCTGTCATTTTTAGGTATAAAAGACCGATCGCATTCTCGGCGAGTAGTTCAGAAAGTTCAGAAAGTATAGAAAGTGAGGTTAAGACTTCCAAGATAAACAAAGTGATAAACATTGTGATTTTAGTCAGTAAAGTGTATTTAAATTAATAATAGTATTGTGAAGTATCCAGTAAATATTTAATAAAGTGTGTTAGTGGACATCTCTTGTTATAATTTTTGGAACCCACGGAATTTGCAAGGGGTAGTTTCCTAAGGGTGGAAACACGTTACAATTGGTGTCAGAAAGCGGAATTTTATGACAAGAGGAGCTCTGTAGTTGTGTTGGAGTGTTCGAGAAGTATTCTCGGGAGTTAGTGCTAACACAGGACTAATTTACTGGACATTTGTGTTGTTATTTTCGAACAGGAAAATAGTGTTTAAGTGCATTTTTGAGACATTGTAGAACATTTTATTAGGACATTAGTGTGATAATTAAATCCTTTGAACTGAGAAGTGATAGAGACACTGAAAAAGACTCATTTAGTGCGTGAAAATTTCTAGAACTTTTCTATTTGGACATTAGTGGAGATTATTAAATTCTCTGAACTGGATAGTGACAAAAGACTCTGGATAAGACTTTTTCGTGCTATTTCGAGATTTGTCTAGAAAGTTCCATTACCGATATTGACGTGACAGTTAAATTTATTTTATTTTAATTTCATCGTATGCCCGTAACAACAAGAAGTATGACATCCGATAAACAAATACAGGACTTATTCGAACAATTCCAAAAAATGATGGCGCAGCAACGCCAGGAAGACAAAGAAGAACAGGAGAAAAAACGTCAGGAAGAAAAAGAACAGCAAGAAAGAAGACGCCAAGAGGAGGAAAAACGGCGTCAAGAAGAAAGGGACGAATTAAAGAAAATTATGGAAGATCAGGAAATAAGACGCCAAGAAGAAAAGGAAGAGCGAGAAAAACGACGTCAGGATGAAGAGAGAAGACGCCAAGAAGAAAAGGAAGAGCAAGAAAAACGACGTCAGGATGAAGAGAGAAGACGCCAGGAAGAAAAGGAAGAGCAAGAAAGAAGACATCAAGAAGAAAAAGATGAATTGAAGAAAATGATGGAGGACCTGAAGATACGACAGCAAGAGGAGAAAGAAGAGCAAGAAAGACGACGTCAAGAGGAGAAAGAGGAACAAGAAAGACGACGTCAAGAGGAGAAAGAGGAACAAGAAAGACGCCAAGAAGAATTAAGGAAAATTCTGAATGAACAAATGAAAATACAGCAGGACGCTATCATTTCTGCCAACGAGGAATTAAAGAGTGAAGTCAAAGAAGAGATAAACAAGGTAGAAGAAAAAGTAGGTGAAGTCGAGACAGAAGTCGGTCAAGTTAAAGAAAAAGTAAACAAGTTCGAAGAAGAAGTCAAAGGAGAAATAGACCGGCTTAAACGACAGTTGAGAGATAGAGGAAGCCAGCAGGTGGTATCATCAGGTCAGCGACTAAAACCTCCTTCTTTTGACGGCCAAGGTTCCTGGACGACGTACAAGAGGCAGTTTGAGGCGGCAGCGTGTGCGAACAACTGGGATAATGAGGAAAAGGCCATGGCATTAGTTCTGGCGTTAAGGGGCCAGGCCTCAGAGTTACTCCAAACCATCCCAGTTGAGAAACAAAGGGACTTCAAAGTCTTGGAAGCTGCATTGGATTTGAGATATGGCGACCAACATCTCGCCCAAGTATACCAAGCCCAGCTAAAATCACGAACACAAAAGGCTGGAGAGAGTTTACAGGAATTCGAAGCTGCGATAGAGAGACTGGCACACCTGGCGTATTCGAGTGCACCTAGAGAATTTCAGGAACAATTAGCCGTAGGGGCCTTTTTAGATGGTATAAGGGACGAAGAGGTCAGGCGAGTTCTGAGGCTGACGAGACACCAAAGTAGTAGCGAAGCTTTGGTGCGTGCACTCGAAGTAGAAGCCGCTTACAGGGATACTCCAAGGTCAAGAGTGCGAGCTGTGACTCTCGAAGAATCGCAACCAGAAATGACCCAGAACCCCTTGCTGACTGAGATGCAGAAAATATTCACCAAATTATGCGATAAATTGGATGGCCTCGGAAAGCAGGAAAAACAACAAAATAAAGGAAAGCCGAGCGGAGGTATTAAATGTTTCAACTGCGGCAAGGTGGGACATATGAAACGAGACTGTCGACAGCAGAACTCGGAGAGTCGAGTAAATGCTGTGAATGTTGAAGAGAAGCAGGAAAACTAGAGATAGCTAGCACCAAGGGGGCTGTGCTGGCTAGGGAATGCGGTGCCCCCAGAGAAATAAAGATTTCCCAGCTCCAAAGAATACCAAGTAGTCTGTTGTTGCAAGGATATGTGAATGGAAGAAAATGCGTGTTTACGATTGACACCGGTGCTACGTCATCAATAGTGCGGCCAGGGTTTATATCAGGCTTGCAGATTGACAAGAAGCAAAATGGAGTAATCATTCGGACAGCCACGGTGGACAGGGCTGCGGTCCATGGAGAGGTCAACTTGGAACTGCAGGTTGGACGGTTAAGGTTAAATTACAAGGTCATTGTGGCTGACATTATGGATGATTTCATTTTGGGTCTAGACATCATGGGAGAGCAGGGATTTATTGTTGACGTAGGTGAGCGAGTCTTAAAAATTGGAAATGAGGAATTTATTCTGGCAACCGCAGATGACCAATTCCATAAAGCGAGATTGTTAACAACACAGACGATCAAAATTCCTGCTCATTCAGAACAAATGATCGATGCTGCCTTAGAAGGAAATCCTGGAGGGTACCGTGTTGGCCTAGTGGAAGATGACGAATCGATTAAGTCCCTATCCAATATTATTGTGGCGAGAACTTTAACCCGGACTAAAGACAAAATCCCAATTAGAGTTGTTAATTTAAATTCCCACTCGGTGACAATTAAGGAAGGCAAACCGATTGGCTCCTATGAACCGGTCACATGGGTAGCGAGGTGCGAGGAACAAACAGAGGGGAGTTCGTCTACGAAAATAGACCAGGAAGTTTTGACCTTGCTGAGTACCCAGTTGGAGCATTTATCTGAGGATGAACGAAGGGAGGCAATCAAGTTCCTAGAAAAGGAAAGTTCAGTATTTGCCAAGAATACAGAGGCCCTTACAAAAACAGACATAGTCCAGCATCGGATAAATACTGGCAACTCACCCGCTATTCGACAACCACCTAGGAGGCTGCCATTAGCAAAACAAGAAGATGCCTCGGCAATGATAGACAAGATGCTACAAGATGGAGTCATTGAGGAGTCGACGAGTCCCTGGTCATCGCCAGTAGTTTTGGTTGCCAAGAAGGATGGAACATTAAGATTTTGTGTCGATTATCGAAAATTAAACGATGTCACGAAGAAAGACAGTTACCCATTACCACGAATTGACGACACGTTAAGCACGTTGGCAGGCTCACGATGGTTTTCTACGTTAGACCTTAGGAGTGGATACTGGCAAGTGGGGCTTCATCCTGATGATAAAGAAAAGACAGCGTTTTCAGCAGGCAGTGGTCTTTATCAATTTACCGTGATGCCTTTTGGACTTTGCAATGCGCCAGCTACCTTTGAAAGACTGATGGAGTTCGTGCTGCGAGGGCTAACCTGGAGGACGTGCCTGGTTTACCTTGACGACGTGCTTGTTATGGGACAGGACTTCACAGAACATTTGAAAAATCTTCAAGAAGTATTTGGGCGAGTCAGGAATGCCCATCTGAAGTTGAACCCGAAGAAGTGCCTGCTATTCCAGAAATAAGTCAAATTTCTTGGTCACGTGGTGTCTTCGGATGGAATACAAACAGACCCCGACAAAATTTCTGCTGTACGAGATTGGCCAAGACCATCTAACGTTCATGAAGTACGGAGCTTCCTTGGCCTCTGCACTTATTACAGGCGCTTTGTGGAAGGGTTTGCAGAAATTGCGAAACCATTACACCGGCTGACAGAAGAGAAAGTGCAGTACCAATGGACACCGGAATGTGAAACGGCATGGAGAAAATTGAAGGCAGCTCTATGCACTGGTCCTGTGCTAGCGTACCCACAACGGGAAGGACTTTTTATTTTAGACACTGATGCCAGCAATTCTTCGGTCGGATCTGTGCTGTCTCAAATCCAGAATGGGCAGGAAAGAGTGATCGAGTACTTCAGCAAGGTGCTGTCCAAACCAGAAAGAAATTATTGTGTAACCCGGAAAGAGTTACTGGCCATCGTAAAATCAGTGGACCATTTTCATAAATATCTTTATGGAAGACATTTCAAGATTCGGACCGACCATGCTGCATTAAAATGGCTGTTGCAGTTGAAAACCCCTGAAGGTCAACTGGCTCGTTGGATAGAACGGTTGCAACAGTATGATTTCAAAATAGAACATCGACCTGGAAGATCTCATAAGAACGCAGACGCTTTATCTAGAAGACCATGCAAGGAAGATTGCAAGCACTGCCGCCACGTTGAGAAATTGCAGGGTACGGTGGCCGTCAACACTATTAAAATAGAGGTTCCGGACGATTGGACAACCGAAGCCCTGAGACAAGAACAACTGAATGACACAGAAATTGGGGCTATATTGAGAGCAAAGGAGAAAGGAATTCGACCAGCGTGGAAGGATGTTTCGGATAAGGCAGTTGGATTGAAGGCTTTGTGGGCCCAATGGGATTCACTTAAAGTCATGAACGGGCTGCTAAAGAGAGCTTGGGAAAGCCCGGATGGCAGGGAAGTTGTTATGCGTCTAGTGATTCCCAGGTGTCGAGTACCGAAAGTACTTCAGGAAGTGCATAATGGAGCATCCGGTGGGCACTTCGGCGTTAATAAGACCCTGAATAAAGTACGAGAACGATTTTATTGGGTAAATAGTCGTCAAGATGTGGAAGCTTGGTGTCGCAATTGCAAAATTTGTGCAGCCAGTAAGGGACCACAGACTAGAAGAAGGGGTGCAATGAAGCAGTATAACGTCGGAGCTCCTTTCGAGAGGATCGCGATCGATATAGCCGGCCCATTCCCAGTAACCAAGGATGGGAACAAGTACATACTGGTTGCAATGGACTATTTTAGTAAGTGGCCAGAGGCCTATGCAATTTCAAACCAAGAAGCAGTCACTGTCGCCAAAGTCTTGGTAGATAATTTGATATGTCGGTTTGGTGTACCCCTGGAGCTGCACTCAGATCAAGGGAGGAACTTTGAGTCAGGGGTGTTTCAGCAAATCTGCAAGTTATTGGGGATACACAAAACACGGACCACAGCCCTTCACCCGCAATCAGATGGAATGGTGGAACGACATAACAAGACCATGAAAGAACATCTCTCTAAAGTGGTTCATAAGAATCAACGCGATTGGGATCTCCACATACCGTTCTTCCTCATGGCATACAGAGCTGCTATCCACGAGTCTACGAAACAAACACCAGCCCGTGTAGTATTTGGACATGAGATCAGACTGCCGTGTGATTTGATTTTCGGAACACCAGGCGGAGAACAGCTTCCTGTGAACAGCTATGTGGATGAAATGAGTGAACGGCTAAGAAATGTTCATGAGCTGGTTAGAGACCAAATCACCATAGCCAGTGACCGAATGAAGGCTCGATACGACCGTAAGGGTAGTTCAGAAGGGTTCAAGGCAGGAGATCTGGTTTGGCTGTACAACCCACAGCGGAAGAAAGGGAAGTCACCGAAACTTCAACCTCCTTGGGAAGGACCTTATACTGTTATTACCCGAATTAATGATGTCGTCTATCGTATTCAACGAAACAAAAAGTCCAAGATGAAGATCGTACACTTGGATAGACTGGCGAAGTATGTGAAAGAGGCTGAATTGCCTGACCGGGACGTTCAGGCTTAAGGAGGGGGCAGTGTAATATGTTGCACCCCTCAAAATTTGAGGTTATGTTACTAAAAAGTAGGCAAACTTCAACAGATCGAATGTCTGAATGAATGTAGTGTATTTGCACCTACTCGAAAAAGAACCTACCAGAAGATTCCAAAGTGACATCTGGAATTATCGAGAGAATGGTGGCGTCATCACAGAACAATCGAGATCTGTCATTTTTAGGTATAAAAGACCGATCGCATTCTCGGCGAGTAGTTCAGAAAGTTCAGAAAGTATAGAAAGTGAGGTTAAGACTTCCAAGATAAACAAAGTGATAAACATTGTGATTTTAGTCAGTAAAGTGTATTTAAATTAATAATAGTATTGTGAAGTATCCAGTAAATATTTAATAAATTGTGTTAGTGGACATCTCTTGTTATAATTTTTGGAACCCACGGAATTTGCAAGGGGTAGTTTCCTAAGGGTGGAAACACGTTACAATAGTTATGATGCTCATTTGAGAGATATTATTATTAATTTGACAGATAAACGCATACACACATTTGTTTTTCATGGATGAATTGATGAATATGCAGAGAAAGTTTTAAAAGATAAAAATTTCAAAAATTAATATCAACATAGGTTGCTCCTTCCAGAAAAATGTGTATATTTTGATGTGGTTAATGTTTTTTTTTTTAAATACCGCAAAAGTTATGTCAAAGTAAATAAAAATCGTATTTGTGTACGATGTGTAAGTACACATAGGATAAAAATATACGTAAATGACTAAATAATTCCCTTTCGAGTAAAGGATGTAGTAAACACTTTAGTGTTTACCGTTAGTTTTTTCCGTAAAATGCAATTATTTAAAAAAAATCAAAATCTTGAAATTTTGAGTAGAACTATAACTTTTTAATCTGAATAACTTTCCTTAATGACGTTTTGCTGTATCTCTTACAGAAAAGGTACTTTACCTAACAAGAAATATGTTTGTCCTTAATTGTCATGACCTACGTGATTAAAAAAAAAAATACTTTTTAGATAAAGAACACCTCGAAATTTTTTGTCCATTTCACCTCTAGCGAACTCAGTCGGAGGACACACTGTATATTTTCTTCAAATTCTTACACCAAATTGTGAAACTAATACCAAACAAAGATATTTAAAAATGTGTATCTGCCTGGTTTTATTGCCACACTTTTGACTGTTTCCACATACACGCTCAATTTTCGCACAAAAAAAGTTTGTGTGACTAAATGGTGTATTCTTAGTCTGTTGTAAACTTTTATCAGAAACAACACTTATTCTATCCCATTCCTTTAAAATCTCGGTCAATCAGCAATAATCAGTTGCTCCTTATCAGATAATTCGACAAATAAAATGTCACAAATAAATTGTAGGAAGAAGTGAAGTTGGATTTTCAAATCCCCCTTTCATCCTTGTAGTTATAATGCTTTGCGGCATATAATTTATACGCGCTCTTATATTTTCTTACATTTTATTGTGTAAAAATACATTGAAATATATTGAAAGAATTAAATGAGAAGGGTAAGGAAACTTCAGGAAAAAATATCGAAGAGGAAGCATAATCTTGCAAAAGGAAATTAAAAGGAAGTTCTTGTCAATTCTTATAATGGTGAAATTTCAACATGGCTTAGTAAATTTTGATCACGTGAAGCTTCCCTTGATAAAGACGTAACAACTGGATATGATGAACGTACTTTTAAAAATGCAATAATAATAACTTTAAGGATGTTATTATCTGAATCGCATCTCTTTAATATTCGACCAATTATAAAATATTAAATACATTAGAATATTGGCAATTAAAAACAATAATTAATACTTTGCAGAAATTCACTTTTTGATATTCTTGTCATTTAAAATATATCTAGAATTATATTTTAAAATTGCAATCAAACTACATTACTACATGTTTCTGCAGTTAAAACATAGTAAAACCGCATGCAAGCTACAATTTGAAATAGTATTTTAAGCAACAAGTTTCGAAAACGAATCTTTTCGAGTGAGACAGTTTGTTGGAACAAGCCGAAGGCGAGTTCCACAAGTCGCATGAGTGTGAAAAGATGTTTATTCACAATCATACAGAAATAATCAAATTGTCTTACATATCAAAAGTTAGAAAGTATGACATTTCTATTTCATTCGACAAATGAACTGAAATGTGACATTTTAGAGTGGAAAGTGTCATAAGTGACATTTCAGGTTGGAAAGTAACCACTTTCTTACCAGTTTTCGGGTTGGAAAGTGAGCATTTGCCAACCTGAAAAAAAAAACATAAAATGCCATTTAAAAATTTAGTAAATGATCACTATCTCATCTCTCGACAACAATGAAACACTTTAAACCTCGTATGTAATATACTATTTCAAACATGTTGTTTACAACACTTTTTCTATGACTACAATTAAAGCAAACAATTTCATAAGTAAACAGATATTATTTATTTAACAAAACACTAAAAATTAAAATTTAAAGTAAAATTGGAGCAGTTAAACAAGTCGGTTGCTATGAACCTGCATAGGCTAGCCTACTTCAAAAAATACAAATAAAAGGTGTCAGTTCTGTTTTCGACAGGACTGTGTGAAAAATATGACAGTACTGTGTCTTTTGGATTTTTGCACACATCGTGTGAAAAAAGACAGTTCTGTGTCCAAAATTTAACAACATTTTCATTTATAATTTTCGAATTAAATTACATTTTTCAAACATTAAATAATTGATAACTTGAAAACGAATTGTTTTTCAAAAAGATGTCACTCCTCATTTTACTTCCACATCCAGTGGAAGTATAGTAACGATAAAAAAATGTTTAAAACTTTTTATTGTTGAAATAGGCTTAAATGTCATGTGAAACGTTGAGATTTTAAGTTTGAGCGAAAAAAAATTCTGTCTGTCGGTCTGTCTGTAACTTTTTTGTGCGCACGTTTACTCTGGAACCGTTTAAGATATTGACTTGAAATTTGGTACACATATGTACTTTAACGAGATCTGGAACTGGATTATATTTTGATCTTGTTCCGTCGAAGGGTTGGGGGGTAAACTGGGGTAAATTTGGTGTAAATGGGTAAATCAAGCAGGTAAGAGTTCATAAAATTGGTATTTAGTATATACAAGAGAAGCTAAGGTCTCAAAAAAATATTTTTGGCATTAGCCACCCCCATTACCACCCCCACCTCATTATTAAAGGGGATGGAAAAAAATGTGATTTAGTGTATGTACAAGAACCAAAAACCTCAAAATATTTTTTTACTTCATCCACCTCCCACTACCGATGTGGGGTATCATTTTATGGGTTTTTGGGGTAGAGGATTTCAAATAATGTATTATTAAAATTCCATAAACAATTATTTCCACATACAAAGTTTTTTCGATGTGAGTGACTTGGATAGAGAATCTGGATGGGCAGCGGTTTTTCATTTAATTTCACCTTTTTTACTACCTAATGTCATCGATATCTTCAAATTTTTATATCCTTAATGCCCGAATACTTTTCAGGGCTGCTGGTTCAGAATTTTTGGTAATTTTTTTAATAAAAATTTTTGGCCTACGACATATGAAAGTTTAAAACCGCTGCCCAAGGAATCACTACTTCCACATCCAGATTCTCTATCCATGTCACTCACAACGAAAAAACTTTGTATGTGGAAATAATTGTTTATGGAACTTTAATAATATAATATTTGAATAATATTTGAAATCCTCTACCCCAAAAACCCATAAAACGATATCCCACATCGGTAGTGGGGTGGGGGTGGTGATAGGGGGGTGCTAGTGGGGGTGGATGAAGTAAAACATATTTTGAGATTTCTGGTTCTTGTACATACACTAAATCACAATTTTTTTTCATCCCCTTTAGTAAGGGGGTGGTAATGGGGGTGGCTAATGCCAAGAATTTTTTTGAGACCCTAGCTTCTCTTGTATATACTAAATACCAATTTTATCGACTCTTACCTGCTTGATTTACCCATTTACCCCAAATTTACCCCAATTTACCCCCCAACCCTTCGTCGGAACAACATGAATCTATCTAGTTCCAGATTTCGTTAAAGTACATACGTGTACCAAATTTCAAGTCAATATCATAAACAGTTCCAGAGTAAACGTGCGCACAAAAAAAAAGTTACAGACAGGCAGACCGACAGACAGACAGACACACCGACAGACAGACAGACAGACAGACAGACAGACAGACAGACCGACAGACAGACAGACAGACAGGCAGACAGACAGACAGACAGACAGACAGACAGACCGACCGACCGACCGACCGACCGACCGACCGACCGACCGACCGACCGACCGACCGACCGACCGACCGACCGACCGACCGACAGACAGACAGACAGACAGACCGACAGACAGAAAGTCTTTTTTCGCTCAAACTTAAAATCTCGACGTTTCATGACATTTTAAGCCTATTTGAACAATAAAAATTTTAAAAAATTTTTTTATCGTTACTATACTTCCACTGGATGTGGAAGTAAAAAGTTCTAGGTTTTTAAGGTAAAGAATATTATTATATAAAGAATATTATTATATATATAGAATTTCGCAAACAGCAAAATTTCTATTTTTTATGGGAAAATTCCAAAAATAAAGATTTTGAGGAGTTGCCGAATCGATTAAAAAAAAGTCCGCAGTAGGCCGAGCTTTTATATTTTATAAAATGTAATGTACCACAAGAATGCACTTTTCAAAGATCTATATTATAAAAGAAATTCGACCTAAATAGAATCTAAATTAGACTTTTTATGGGGAGAGTTCCAAGCAAAATGGAACACTCTATATGTGTATTAGGTATTTCAGATTCCAGGAAGAAAATCCATTCCCCAGACACTTTCTTGATTTCGATTTTTATTGTTACTCCGCTAACAGCTTAATTTCTAGTTTTCTAGTTTTGTAACTTTAATAAGCTACTCATTTATCCTTTGAAACTTATGTAAATTACTAAAAATAGCTAACATTTATTTTTATTAAGAAAATGACAAATTTAACATGCGCCTACTTGGGATTTCCAATGCATCAGTGTAATATTAATTGGTAAAATATCGGTCTGGAAATTTAAACTCAAAAAAGCTTAGCAAGGTTGCATGTGAAAAGTAATAGTTAACAAGTTCTTCCGTAGGAAATTTAAGTGAAAATAATAAAATAATGACGTTATAGCTAGTTATTATTTGTAGATTTTAACATTTAATCAACCAATATACTTTCGAAAATTTATTATGACATTGTTTTACATACTGATCTATTGACAAACGTTTACTAATACTTCCCAAAAATGATATACCGGATGATGTTAACGAGAGCAATATTGGAAAAATTGAGTCCGGTCCTAGAATTTTTTCGAAATAAATTATGCTTTTGATTGGTCTAAAAGAGTTTAATTTTTGTACCAAAATGTATCCAAATATATGAAGAAATATGGAGGAATAAAGCATTTGAAGACCATAGGGGAAAAATGAGGTATATCACAATATATCGTGAAGTCAACTGGCACCGCCATCTAGTAGACAAACCTCTATGTTTTACTACAAAAACAACTTCACTGCAAAAAAGCAGCACAGTCCGCTAATATTCGTGTTTGAAAAATCGTACACAGGGAAAAAAACGTGGAATGTCCTTAAGGAAAATGGTAAAAACTGGGAAGGTCCATATATTTATATTAAGTCCACAATATCAAGACATGACTAACAATTGCACCTCAAACATCATTAGCCGGTACGGCGGTAATTGCGTTGTGGTATTTGATAGTTATCCTGTATATCCAACAACGAAGGGGAACGAACAAGAAAGAAGAGCGACAAGAAGGACATCAGCAGATATAAACATAAGTGAAATACTTTGAATACTGTCACCACAACAACGCAAGCAGAATTTCTTGCAACCAGTGCAAATAAAAAACTTTTTAGAAAATATCTAGCCGTCCCGTTAAGAAGTCGGAGTGTCCAGGTAGAAGAGGACGAAGCTGATGCTGCTGTGTCGATCGTAGCAGCAGCTATTGAGAAAGCAATAGTTGTTGTTGGTCAGGCCCTCCTAACTTTGTCAACAGATGAGATGTATATTTGGTTCCTTCGACCAGGCTCAGTGAATAAAAAAGGTCAATTTTTTACATTCCAAAGCAATGAAATTTGCACAGGAATACGTTGCACTGTCTGATGTTCATATATGCTGTTACAGGTTGTGACACAACCTCCGCGCCCTTTAAAAAGAGCAAGATTAAAGGCTTACGCCTTTTAGAGCAAAACCCGAATCTGCGACAGACTGTTGCATTATTTACGGAGGATGCTGTATCCCAAGATGACATTGAAGCTGCAAGGGAAAAATTTTTGCTTGCCTTTTATAGGGCAACAAAGTCCCAGGCGCTTGATGAGTATATGTATTTTTCACACAATCGTCTGATCAGTAAGCAGCAATTACATTCTAAATTAAACTTGGCAGTGTTGCCTCCTACAAGTGCAGCAGCTGCCAATCACTCATATCCAAGTCCAGCACTGGATGGGTAATAATTTAGAGCCGACTGCATGGGATTGGCAGTTAAGCCACGGGGCTTTGAAATCAGTTTTGACATGTTTAAATCCAGCCCCTAGCAATTTACTGAAGCTCATATCCTGTGGTTGCAAATCGGGATGCACAAAACGTTGTGAGTGCTCATCAGTAGGGTTACAGTGTTCTGCTATGTGTGGATTATCTTAAAGCAACTCAGAAGATATGTTACCTGACGACGACATTGATAATGACGAACTAATGTTATAACGTATTTTCGTATTTTATTCTATTTTTTATAGGTTTCATAATTACAGCATATTTTTCTTCTGTAGTAGTGATATACCTAAAAAAATGTTTTTTGTTTTACTTACAACCTATAAACACACATTTTACAGTGTATTTTGTACACAACTGGGATTTTTGAAAATTCAATAACATTCTGCACCTCATAATTCAAAAACCGTTCGATTTAGAGAAAAAATGGTGATATCAAAAATTGTTTGCTTTATTATTGCCTACACTTTTTATTTGAAACTTTTTTTCCTGTCTGCAACGGTAAAGGATTTGTATACAAAAATCTGAAAATGAGCCGCCATTTTTCAATACAGCGGGCGAAGCACAGCTTCGATTTTAGGGAACTTTTAGTATGTTCATTAGGATGGCAAGTGGAACATCTCCACCAAATTCCTTGTTTGTACTAATTTTTTCGGGGTTAAAATTTATTTTTCCTGCACTAGAAGGGAAAGCGATGTAAATCTGGACAATCCCCCTTGTTTTCATAAATATATATTTATTTTTGTGACAATTCCTGTTTTTCCCCTGAATAATTGGTAATCGTTTGTGTTTTGTATTTTTTTTATATATAAACAAATTTTTTGTCAGAATACTTTTAACAAATGGCTTATACTTTCATAAATAAAACTCAAAAGTCTATTCAAATTTATCAATACCGTAAAAGTCGGGGAGGTTTCAAACTTAAAAATTGGTTTTTCTTGAAACTAACTTTTTGACATACCTTTTTTTACCCCTGTGGTCTTCATTTGTTAATAATAAAAAAATACTCCCATATCTCTCAAAAACGATTATCATTCAAGGGTAAGTTTGTGAGTTTTGTCACTTCAGCTAAGTGTGCTCTACCTTTCACTGCAATTATATCCCTTTAAATTTATGACCCTGTATTACAAATCAGTTCATTTTAAGCCCCAAGTATACCTATCATCAGGTAAAACTATTCACAGCATTACTGTAAGCAATAAACATATTAACAGTATGCTGCAATTTTAGAAGAGACCTGTATGTAAAGTGTATGCATTTGCTAGAATGTATATTTGGGAAAGTTAATATTACTAATTAGAATGTGAGTCCACAGAAATTCCTCGGGCAATCTTGTTTGACTTTGCCATTTAATTCACAAAGTTTATGTCACAGTATTATGTCGAGGAAGGAACCCACGCATATTATATCCGAACGTAATTACAGTGTCTTGACATGACCCTGTAATAAAATGTTTTGTTTACAAAATACGTGATTATTACAGAATTCTCGTAGGAGTTATGTATTATGGTTTATTAAATTGATGGCTTTAAGTTAGCAGTAAAAGTGCATAATGTGGGTAATATATCAGTGAATTTACTTATCAGGTCGCTTTATCTCAAAGGAACTTTGAAGCTATGAATATATCTCCTAACAGTCTAGTCAGAAAAAGTATTAACCTCGAAAAAAAGAAGAACGGCTGAAATTCGGCTCGCAGAGTAGTCATAGTACATTATTTAACGAAAAAAAAAAGTGTTTACATCTTTATAGAGGACGCTTTATCGAAAAAATTGATCTTGAATTTTCAGCATTCCGTTTTTCTTAAATATTTCGAGAAATATTGCTCCGATTGCAGTTTTTGAGTAAAATTAAGTGAAAGTGCACACTAATTTTACCAATTTACTCTTGCACGATAAGCTAAAGAAATTTACGAGCACAGCTTCATAAAAAGTGTCAAAAACGAAGTTGAAATTAAAAAAGTAATCTTAAAGAGGAAGGCGTAGGCTTTCGGATGATGCATTGATTTATTTTTTATTAAAATGTTGATATACCTTCAAAAATGGATCAACATATATAATTCTTGTTGAGTTACATTCTCTATAAACATTTTATTGTAATCATAGTGAAAACCATTTTTGGTTTACTGATTTTAAAATAGCGCACTTTGAAGTATAGGGATTTCGACATTTTCAAAATTAACCATAACACTTCAATTAAATTCCCAATAAAAAAAAACAGAAATGCCAAATGAACCTAGAACTATGTGCTATTTAGTACATAACATAGTGTTTAATATCACTATCATTTTCTTTAAATTCAGTTTTGTGGGGTCATGGTAAAAATCCGGTTTAGTTACATAATTAATGAGTATTCTTTAACGGTATAATTTTAAGACTTGTAACTCATGTATTTGGTTCATAATTCCCTATACTTTCTTCCTTATTTCTTGACCTTTCGAAGGCGTTTGATTGCGTGCCACATCAAATTTTATCGGAAAAATTCAGTGATTACGGATTTAGAAGTGTAGGGCCCAATTTAATTACATCATATCTAACAGACAGAAAACAAATAACAGAATGTAATGGAATGATGTCGACTGCTCTGTCAATAAAGGCAGGTGTACCCTAGGGATCTATACTGGGCCCATTATTGTGTATATTCTACGTGAATGTCTTACCATGTTATTTACACAAGACCAACACAATACAATATGCAAACGACACTTGACATTGATGATATCAATAATAATTTATAATAATTGTTTCACTAAAATTTTTCACAGATATAGTAAGCGCAGGAACTTTGGGGCCAATATTTGGCCACTTTTAGCATTTTCCAGCTTTAGAATTTTCTTAGACATTCTCGTGCTCTTAGAAAACTCCGTGCTAAATTTCAACCTTCCAGCTCATTGAGAAGTACGAAAAAACTCTCTGGAAGGAAAAACACTCCCGGCGAGAATTTTGTAGGCCGTTGATTTTATCAGGCCCTCCAGAACATCTCGGTTATTATCAATCTGCAAAAAAAATATTGTTACAAGAATTGTGTCAATGTTTGTAAGGTACAAAATGGTTTAAAGATATTCGAAATCTATGACCTACTTTAAGAGATATAACCATTCTACTTCGGAATATTTCAAAGCTCTCAAGTATTTTACGTTTTTAAAGAAGAAAAGAATACATTTTTTTCGCTTGAGTGCGTTTTTAAAATATTCGTAAAAGACCTATAAAATTGTCTTGTATGACTTCCTTGGAGCATAAAATATAGGAATGTTGGTGTGAGTATTTGATAATACACCTAGAGAATAATTTAGAATGGGAAACATATATTGATGTCTTATGTAAAAACCTGTATTAAGTAACTTATGCATTGTATAGATTAAGAGAATAAACAATAAAAAAGTTATGATCTCTTACCACTATGCCCAATTCTACTCAAGGATTAAGTTTGTTTTAATATTTTAGGGTTATTCCCACCACAGTATTATAGTTTTTCGGCTGCTAAACTGAACGTACAAGGTATATAATTTCTGCTTTCTAGAAATAAACGGTCAACATTATAGTATACATAATATCGTAATATCTAGGTGTTAACATTAACAAATACCTCTATCAGAATCACTATTAGTAAAACTCAGTTTACTTTTACTACGAGCCATAGAAATTATATCCCCTAAAAGCGAATGAAACTTTACAGCTTACTCCGTGTTAAAAGTTTAGATGCTCTAAAATATGTATTATTCAGGAACATCAACAATATGAATACTCTAGCAAAGTTACTTTGTGCCAAGATATATTTCCATACAGAGGCGTTTGTAATAGCTATTTATTAAACATTGATTTTGTAACATAAATCGGTGTGGTTTATAGCATTTCAATAAAGCCGCGAGCAAAATTGAGTCAATTTGACATAAAAATGTATGAACACCACATGTAGCAAAGTAAATATCCTCAATTCCAACAAGCGTTGTAAAATTCCCCACCGATCATAAATTCTAAAAGTGCCAACTGTGTGCCATAAGTGATGCGACATACGTACGTTTTTATAGGTGGCCACACTTCATTTTATAGTCAATCTGCCCAGCAAAACACAGTAAAATCTGTGGAGTAGACGGAGAGCTTCAAATTACGCCACGACTTTCACGTTACGTTGTAGTTCTATTGTTTTATAGCGAAAAAGTCGTATACGGGGATATTCGAATTCGGTTCGAAATACAAGAATATATTTATTTATTTCAAATTTGTACACTACGGAATTATATATAAATTCCAACTGGTACATTGTGACTAAAAACTAATTAAAACTACATATAAAGAGCAATACAGTAATAAAATGGAAATGAATCAGTAATAGGAAGGAACAACATAATACCCTAACAGGGTTTATTGACTCGTAACAAATTTTTGAAGACTATATAAGCTGGTGCCAAACAAGTCGCATTCAGCAAAATTATTGTTGAAGTTGACCGCCATTCTGTCACAAAAAGCTTGTTGTCCATAGTTTGTCCTATGAGGCCTGATAAAGAGTAGTCTTCTGTGGCGGGTATTACAGGGTGCAACATGGAAATTAATGTTACTCAAAAGAGATATACAATCGGTAGATCCATTAATTAGCTTATGTAGAAAATAAAGAAGGGCAAGTTTCCTACGATCTTCTAGTGACCTTAAGACAGTTATCTCTAATTTTATATGAGAATCAAGGGATGACACGGAAGACCCATTTTATAGACATAAAATTTTGTGAACCTATTTTATAGTTTCTAAGCGATATATACTCCAGTCGAATTAGACATAATAAAAAATTTGCGTACTGCGGATTTTTTTTTGTGGAAGTTGTTTAAGAGGGCATAATAAGCAAGCACAGAAAAATACACCCTGCTACACCATGTGCGTCCCCTATTTTTAGGGGTTGAAACTTTGAAATTTTACTTTTATGTCCATATCTGTTTCCCTATTGCCCGTAGGGCTCTTTACCAAGTTACACTTTTTGAAGATTCATCCCTCCCCTATATAACATATATATATTACACATTTGCCGTGGGACAAACGGTTTTGGCTGTACGAGGCCGGAAAGGTCGCGCTGTCCGAATTTGGGGGTCTTCTGTACAGGACAAACGGCTATTATTTTCAATCTACAATACTACACATTCTAATGCCCTTAAGGAGGGATGATGATTTGTGAAAAAACTTTCATCGAATACCGCGCGGTTTTCATGATACGGGATGTTGAAATTTTGAAAATCCCTTTTTTAAAAAAAAAGTGTACCTACTTTTTTTCGCCCATTTTTTTTTCATGTATGTAACGACTCTAATATAAGAAAATTTACGTTGGTTTCATTTTAATACATTCGTTGGTTTAGGAGCTAGACAGCAAAATATGCCAAAAATGGCTATTTTGGTATTGTTGCATTAAAAAAAACCAAAACCAGTATAATTCTGGTAAGTGTTTTTGTTTATCCTAATAGTCCAATTTATTGCGCATAGAAAATGTGTTTTTGCATTTAAATAGGATCAACTTTTATTGTGTAATAACGATTTATGTCATGTGTTCTCCAGTCTCCTTTCTCACATTTTTTGCGGCCTTATGGTTCATAGTAGGGCAGAAAGCATTATACACGTGGACAGGGCACATAATAGGGTGTTAAAATGGGTCTCTTGTTAAAAAGCGATAGGACGTACCGTTTTCGAGTAAAACGCGCTTGTTTGGTTATGTTTGCTTTGAGTTTTGTGAAAAAGGAGACTGGAGAACATATGACATAAATCGTTATTACACAATAAGTGTTGATCCTACTTAAATACAAAAACACATTTTCTATGCGCAATGAATTGGACTGTTAGGATAAACAAAAACACTTACCAGAATTATACTGGTTTTGGTTTTTTTAAACCAACAATACCAAAATAACCATTTTTGGCATATTTTGCTGTCTAGCTCCTAAACCAACGAATGTATTAAAATGAAACCAACGTAAATTTTCTTATATTAGGGTCGTACATGCATGAAAAAAAAATGGGCGAAAAAAAGTAGGTTCACTTTTTTTTAAAAAAAGTGGTTTTCAAAATTTCAATATCCCGTATCATGAAAACCGCGCGGTATTCGATGAAAGTTTTTTCACAAATCATCATCCCTCCTTAAGGGTATTAGTATGTGTAGTATTGTAGATTGGAAATAATAGCCGTTTGTCCTGTACAGAAGATCCCCAAATTCGGACAGCGCGACCTTTCCGGCCTCGTACAGCCAAAACCGTTTGTCCTACGGCAATATATTATGTAGAGGAGGGATGAATCTTCAAAAAGTGTAACTTGGTAAAGACGGGCAATACGGAAACAGATATGGACACATAAGTAAAATTTCAAAGTTTCAACCCCTAAAAATAGAGGACGCACATGGTGTAGCAGGGTGTAGTTTTCTGTGCTTGCTTATTATGCCCTCCACAAAAAAAAGTCCGCAGTACGCAAAATTTTTTATGATGTCTAATTCGACTGGACTAATATATGAGAGCCATAGTGTGGCGGCCATATTACGCAATTATGTTCTAAGGTACTACAGACTAGAGTGTGATATAAGGTCATTATAGCATGCGGGTCACTTATCTGCTGTTTATATCTTTTAATGAAGCCTAGGTCTCAGGGCTTTGAGAGTTATGTTGTTAACATGATCCATGAAGCTAAGATCTTTATCGAAGGTGACGCCAAGATCGCACACTGTGCAAGGGGCTTCCAAAATAGTGTTATTAATATTATAATTATAAATAATGGGATTCTGACATTTATAGAAACGAATAGTTTTGCATTTGTTGGTATTAACACACATGTGATTTGTCAGGCACCAGCTTAAAAAAGTATCCAGATCTATTTGAACTTTGAGACAATCGTCTAATGATTTAATTACATAATAAAATTTTAGATCATCTGCATATAAAGGACATTACAATTTAAAAATGCGTCAATTGCATCGTTAACAAAAAACAAAAAAAGGACTGGACCGATGTGGGACCCTTGAGGAACTCCCGACGTAACACTTATTATATTAGACACTTTATCACAGATTTTAACACATTCATGTCTGTCCTGCAGGTAAGACTTAATTCGTTCCAGGTAAACTCCAGCAATTCCCATACTTTTCAGTTTATGCAATAGAAATTTGCGACAGACGCTGTCGAAGACTTTTGACAGGTCCGTATAGATAACGTCAACTTGTTCACGTAGTTCAAGGCTGTTTACTAGATAGTCATGATATATCGCCAGGTTTGTGGTGGTGGACCGCCCTTTGTAAAATCCGTGTTGCTTGTCGATTATTAACTTATTAAACATGGTAAAAAGCTCATCAGTAAGTATGGATTTCATTATTTTTGGAATGCAGGAAATAACTGCAATTCCTCTATAATTTTCGATTTTGGATTTGTTACCAGATTTAAAGAGGGAAGTAAGTATAGAAGATTTCCATTCAGTAGGAAAAAAAGCTTTGTCTAAGGACATTTGAAATAGAGTTCTAAGTGGTTCTGAAAGTGTTGATGAGCAATTAATCAGAAGTACAGGCGGTATTCCATCCGGACCGCCATTTTTATTTTTATCCAGCGATTTAATTTAGTTTCAATTTCTGCCGTGGTAAAAAGATGGTAACTTAGAGAGTGAATATTGTTGTAATCTGCTGTGACATTCTCAGTAGATATATCATTATGAACACAGTAACAAGACTGAAAGTGCTCAGCAAAAGCATTAGCAATATCCTGAGGATCGTCTAAAAATACACCATCATACTCCATAAGTTTCGGTAAGCCATGTTCCTTTTTAAGAGAATTAATATAAGACCAGAAATATTTAATATTAGTAGGAATCATGAGTTCTGTGTTAGATACATATAAAAGATAGCACACGTCTTTATGGTATTTAGTATTATCCTTTTATTGGAATATTCAAGGTAATCACTCTCAAGCCTAGTCTTTTTGTACTTTTTGTACAGTTTGTTCTTTAAGGCCATAAGTTTCCTTAAGTGGAAGTTGTACCATTTTGGGTACTTATCGGAGACCATGTATTTCTTGGGAACAAACTGGTTAATTCCTGATGAAAGTATGTCATTAAACTGGGATACTGCTGAATCAACACATTCATGGGTAGATGGGGCTGACCAGTCAGTATTCCTCCAACGGTTGTTAAGGGCGTGAATGTTTGCTTTATGGAAGAGGAATACTTTTTCTATGTGCTTGTTTTTAAGGATCTCGATGTGGGCAAAATCAATGTTGATTACTAATGGGGGATGATATAAGTCAACTGTACTTAAAGGTTCAATAGCTCGTTTGACTGAGATCTCAATTTCATCGCTGAAGATTAAGTCCAAAAGTCTGCCTTGGTGATTCAGTATATTATTGTGTTGTTGAAGTTCAAGGCAGGAGATGTTGTCGATGAGGGTTTCAACACAGGTGTAGGTCGGAACGAGAGTATCTTCCTCTAACTGCTAGGAGATAGAGGACAAATTGAAGTTGCCAGCAATTATGATGTTGGCTTTACCATGACGCCTTCGAATCTCAAGGAGATTGTTGATGAACAGTTGATATGAGGACTGAGTGGAGTTGGGCGGCAGATAAACACTGCAAATGGTAATTTCTCTAGATCAATTGATTTCTAGAACCCAGACATCTTCAAAGGATGGATCAGCAGATACAGTAACCTGGTTAGCAGTTATTGTAGAATGCACACATATTAAGGTCGCACCACCTCTTGAGACGCCCGTGCTGTTATAGTCACGATCGTGTCTAAAAACTTGATATTTAGAACTGCTAATTTCGCTGCTAAGTAGCACTCGTTTAAACCTGTTTTAGTTAGAATGATGAAGTCAAAGTCCGAGTATTGTGTAGCTTTTGTTGGACTCCAGGATATTGGTACGAAGGCCACGGATATTCTGATAATAGCAGGTTGCAAGGTTGCAGTTAGTACTGTCAATTATTACTGGGACGGCATTGGCGTCCTTTATGCCGGGAGTTTGAGTTATGGTAGGTTCTGGTTCGAGGGATAATAGTTTGGGCCATGGTAGGATTTGAATAACGGTTAGCTTGGTAGTTGTAGTTGGATTTGGTGAAACTGAATCTGTTTTGTAGAAAGGGGGGTATAGGAAGGGGTATGAGTTATATTGGTTTTGGTCACATAGGAGCAAAGATTCAGTGGTTGAAAATCAGTAGAATTTTCGATTTCTTGAAATTTTTGGGAAAAGAAAAAATCTATTTGAATTGTTTTACTTGAGAAGACTTTTCATAAAAATTTGAACACCATTTACATTCAATTTTTATTTTCTACAAGATAGTGTAGATGTTTTTAAAGATATTTCTTTTTTCTGCGACCATATTCGCCATATTCGCCAATATATAGGTGGCTCCACATTTTTTCTAAAATTGTGATTTCTTCTCCATCTAATTAACGCCTGATAGACGCCTTTTAGCGTTGCCGAAAAAATTACGCCTAAACACAACAGGGTAGTATCCAGACGTGAAGCTAACTTACACTTTTTCAAAATAAGGTTAATTTTACTTCTACATCCAGTGGGTACGACAAAAAAAATTTTGAAAATTTTTATTGTTCAAATAGGCTTAGAATGTCATGAAACGTTGAGATTTTAAGTTTGAGCGAAAAAAAATTTCTGTCTGTCTGTCGGTCTGTCGGTCTGTAACCTTTTTTTTGCGCACGATTACTCTAGAACCGTTGAAGATATTGACTTGAAATTTCGTACACATATATACTTTAACGGGATCTGGAACTAGATTATATTTTCATCTTATTCCGTCGAAGGGTTGGGGGGTAAATTGGGGTAAATGGGGAGTAAATAGGTAAATCAGGCATGTAAGGGTCCATAAAATCGGCATTTAGTTGCTAAGGGAAGCTAAGGTCTCAAAAAATTTTTTGGCATTAGCCACCCCCATTACCACCCCCACCCCATTATTTAAGGGGATGAAAAAAAAAATGTAATTTAGTTTGTGTACAAGAACCAAAAACCTAAAAATATTTTTTTACTTCATCCACCCCCACTACCACCTCCTATCACCACTCCTACCGATGTGGGATATCATTTTATGGGTTTTTGGGGGTAGACGATATCAAATATTATATTATTAAAGTTCCATAAGCAATTACTTCCACATAAAAAAATTTTTCGTTGTGAGAGACTTGGACAGAAAATCTGGATGTGGAAGTAGCGATTCCTTGGGCAGCGGTTTTTATCTATTATTTAGAGTCTAATAAGCGCAGTATACCATCACTGAAAAAGAAAAATGGGAACAAGTTGAGCGTGAAGCTGGCCTCTAATTTTCCCACTTTGTGCCCATTTTCTTACTTTCCTCGCTTACCGAAGGGAAATATTGTAATCGTGTAAAGTCAATTTCCAAGATTTTTTCGGATTGTCACATTTCAGACTACACAGTCTGATATTACGAAAATTGAGGTTTTCTTTCAATTCTGCCTGTCGGGCTGGTGTTTGTCTACCTATTGGCGTTATCTCTGCAAAACTATTCGATGGAGAAAATTAATATTTGGTAGATAGTTAAGGCTACTGCCAGTAAAGAAATGGAGTATATTTTTGGTTTAATAATTAATGAAAAGTGTGACGGACAATAATACTTAAGTATGTGGTTAATTTTCAGGGAAGAAGTCTACATAAAAGTATACAGGGTGAATACTCTTAAAAAACAATCAACTAAGACAATGTGAAGGATAGTAATATTTGGCATATACTTAGCACATCTGTCAGAAGAAAGTACACTTCTAGTAGAAAATATACAGAGTGGTCATTATAAAAAATAAATAATTAATAAACGACGAAGGAAAATTATATTTTAAATATTGTTGTGACCATTGGGTTCAAGGGTTCAAGGATTCAAGGGAGCAAGGATCTCATTACAGCACATCCTTACTTACCTTGCACTGACGAGAGCCAACACCTCGAAACTGCAGTCTGCAAGTGATGTGGAGTGGTTGGCAGGAGAGCTCCTTTGAGTAGGAATAAGTCTTTCGGCTGGTCTCTGTTGCAATAGAAGCTTTAGCGTTTTGTGACAATACATAGATATTGCACTTGACGCGGCCAGGCTTGTAATTTGTAATCCAGCGCTCGGCAGGGTATTAGTCCGGATAATAGCTGTTGGTTGCAGTCTGGTTTTTTATTCTCTATTTATTTAAGGAAGTGTATAGAGGATAAAAATATTACATTAATTAAAAAAAAAATTACCATTTTATCTCCACGTATTAACAAAATGTGTTAATTTCAAGGTCATATTTTAATGAGCGTAAAGAAAATATAACTTCTTTCTAAGGCTATGTGGATAAAGTGTGAAAATTTGCAGAGGCAAGTATAGCAAACGGTAAGGAGGAGGCATTGCTTATCTTTCTGAATGAATAACACGCGTATTGAGTAGAAATAAGGATAAAGGACGGAAACAACTTTTTATTTGCAACAATTTATTCAGGATTAGGATTTTTCGAGAAAATCGCATTCAGAAATACCCTCGATGAAATGGCGGAGAGAACGGTGTAAAGAAGGAAGGAAGACATTGAACGTAAACACTTGTACTCGTTTTGACATCGAAACGCGATGTTGATGGGAACTTATTGATAGCATCACTGGAATTGTATAATGTTTTAATGTACTATGTAATGTAGATCATTCATTTATGTTTGAATTTGTTTTACATACTAATTTATCTTTTATGATATATTAATATTAACTTGTATGAATTTCATAAAAAATTTGATTATGTAATTTTCTAATAACTTCAATATCCATTAATGCCACTCCTTTACTGTTGGTAAATTGTTTATAACCAAAAATTAATCACACACTTAAATGTAACAATAAGTTGGCCAATGAACACGTGTTATTTGCGTATAACATACTAGCACTTACTGGATAGAAGACTTGTGCACTAGGGTGGTCCAAAAATGACTTAATTTTTTATAGACGGTCTCGATTCCCCCCAATTTGTTTCCAAATCCGAAAAAGTAAGTAAGTATTTTTTAGTTTTTCAAAATTTTGATTTTAAATGGTGTCTATGGAGATCTGAAGTTTAACATTTAAATTGCATGGGAAAAAATCACTTTTTGGTATTTTTTGAATAATTGTTCAGGATTATGGAAAATCTTGCATTAAGCTTATAGGACTTGGAGAGGACTATCCAACGAAGAATTTGATGTATATCGATATGGGATTGTCGCCCCTAACACTCCTCCACGCGATGCCCCGAAAACTACCCTTAAATTAAAAAATGTAAATTCTTCAGGGAATTCCTTTTGAGTACTTTATTCTCGTTTTTCTTCAAAAATTATTACTATTACTATTGGTCTAGTGTAATATTTATCAAAGTTTTGTTTATCAATTTTTATTTATTTAAACAGATTCCATTTGTTTAAATAATTTTTTTCTCGAAAATTCGTCTAAAATCCCGTTTTCTGAAATCGGACTGGACACCTATTCTATAATTATGGGGAGAGTGAGCATTTTCATCGTGCGAAGCGAGAGCTCCCATCACTACACTGCATCCCGAAAGTGCAGTGAATAAGTGATAAACGGGAAGCGATTCATCGAGAATAGCCGAATTTACAACCAATTAGGTTGACGCAAAAGCATCAGCTGTTCAGTAGTCGATTAATGATGCAAAGGTTAATCTTATGAAGAACTTGCCGTTCCCCTTCCAAATCCTTCTCGGCATCACGAAGATGTCGTAAAACCTAGAATTTATTTATTGACCAAAAATTCCGTAAGGATATACCTTCGTTATTGGTAATGCATATTTAAAAAAAATATGAGTATAATAAACTAATAATATTTGCTAAGAATTATATTATTACTGCTACATTGGCGATGAGCAAATCCGCAATGTACATTCTGGTTCACAGATTTAACAACAATAATTTTTAGTTTACGCAAACTGTCATAAAAGTACGGTTAGAATCGCCATTCTCCCGGGGAACTGACTGATTCCCTCACGATATACCAGGACCTCTATTCCGTAATTATGGGGAGTGAGCATTCATCATGCGAAGCGAGAGATCCCATCACATGCATCTCACCCAACCGTCTCCTAGATTGTATTCCGTAAGTGCAGTAAATAGGTGGTGAACGTGAAGTGATTCGGCGAGAATAGCCGAATTTGCAACCAATTAGGTTGGCGCAAAAGCATCAGCTGTTCAGTGTTCCGTTGTTATTTTTTTGGGTCTACCTTTGGAGAAACTTAGTGATAGTATTTACTTTATGCTCGATAGTGATTCCCGAACGTCGTATGGGGGCTTCCATGAAAGAATTATATCACGGGCAAGTTCTTTGCTGACCCTTCTTATAAATGCTTGGTCGGTTAATGGTCAATCTTATGAAGTACAACTTGCCGTTCCCCTTCCAAATCTTCCTCGGCATTAGGAAGATCTCGTAATACCTAGAATTTATTTATTGACCAAAAATTCCGTAAGGATATATCCTCGTTATTGGTAACATATATTTAAAAAAATATGACTAATAAAATAAAAGAGAAATTGTAATATTTGCTAATAATTATATTATTGTTAACTCATTAACGATGAGCAACTCCGCAATGTCTATTCTGAGTCAATAATTTTTGACCGACGCAAACTGTCATAAAAGTACGGTTAGGACACAGAATAAGGAACTAGTTCTCTTTTCTGTGGTTAGGATCGCCGTTCTCCCGGGGAGCGTCAGCTCCCTCATGATTTACCAGTAGAAGTAAGTTCACGCATTTTTCGCACGAGGTGATCAGTCCCTTAGTTACAGAATAGACTTTTATTCATTTTCAAGTGAATTGCGCCCACTTCTCACGGGAATGTGCTTTCACGCTTTTATAGAATAGAGGTCTAGTAGAAGTAAGTTCGCGCATTTTTCGTACGAGGTGATCACTCCCGTAGTTACAGAATAGAGTTTTATTCATTTTCAAGTGAACTCCGCCCTCTTCTCACGGGGATGTGCTTTCACGCTTTTACAGAATAGAGGTCCTGGCAGTCTGTTATCTTTAAATGACATCAATTTATTTTCAAATATTTTCTAATTATTTAAACAATCAGTTATTATTTGTTATCAACTTTTTTTCAAATTATGCTAGAAAAATCAGCTTTCTTTGTAATAGACTCGTAACATTTTGTGTTTTAGATATCTTACCTATATTGTCTAATAAACTTTCATTTATTTAAACAAATTCCATTTATTTAAATATTTTTTCTCTCGAAAATTCGTCAAAGTCCCTGTTTTCTGAGATCGGACTGGCAGTCTGTTATTTTTAAGTGACATCAATTTATTTCGAAATAATTTCCATTGTTTAATATTTATTTTCAGCTTTTCATTAAATTATGCTAGAAAAGTCAGCTTCTTTTGTAATAGAGTGATAATGTGTATTTTAATCAATTTTATGTTTTTCATATCTTAGATCTATAATTTAATAAACCATAATTTATTTAAACAAAGTAAATTTGGTTAAACAAATGAGGGCTTATTAGATAATATAGGTAAGATATTTAAAACATAAAATGATATAGGTGTATTACAAGAAAAGCTGACTTTTCTAGTATAATTTGAAGAAAAAGTTGAAAATAAATAATAATTGACTGTTTAAACAATTCTAAAATATTTGAAAATAAATTGTGTCATTTAACAAAAATAGACTGCCAGTCCGATCTTAAAAAACAGGATTTTAGACGAAATTTTCGAGAAAAAAATTATTTAAACAAAGGCTCGCTTGTGTTTAACTCTTGTACTTATCCGTTTCTTCATCAGGGCCGTGTGCTGGTCAAGTTCAATTTGTGGCCGATCTGGATTCCGAGGTATTTGGCTCAATTTTTGGGTCTTACTGTTTCATTACCAATAGTTACTGTGGGCGACCTTAGATTGGGATTATGATTGAAGAATACCAGTTGAGATTTCAGAGGGTTTGGTTTGAGTCGCCATAGGTTGAACCAATTTTCTGTGTTTATTATCAAATGTTGTAGTTGCTGGATTGTACTGTAAAAGTTTGAGTTGTGTTATATTAGTGCCGTATCGTAAGCGAATTGTAGTAAGTAGGTTCCCCTGTTGAAATATCCTGAGTCCGGATTGCTGTGGCTGTAGATGTCGTGGCAATAAATGTTATATAAAATACGTGATAGAGATGGCCCTTGTCTGGGACAAAATGTTGGGAATAGCTGTTATTGATTTTTATTTGTATTTAACGCAGATCCAGAAAGCTTATTGTTAAGTGTATTATGTAATCGGGACAGTCCAGATATTTTAGCTTTTATATCAGTCCCATATGCCATACAGTGTATACCTAAATAATATTCTCTATTTATATTTTGTGTTTTGAAAGAAATTTGATTATCTAAATCAGTCTTAAAATTCATTATGAAAAATGTCCCAAGGGACTTGTCTAAAATTTATTTTAAAAAAGTTATGGCGATTTTTATAATAAATGAAAATTAACAAATAATGTTGATAAATATTCTAGTAGACCAATAGTAATAATTTTTTAAGAAAAAACGAGAATAAAGTGCTCAAAAGGGTCAATTCGGTCAATAGTTTTCGGGGCAACGTAGAGGTGTGTCAGAGGCGACAAACCCATATGTATATATATCAAATTCTTCGTTAATAGTCCTCTCCAAGTCCTATAAATTTAATGCAAGATTTTCCCTAACTCTAAGCAACTATTCAAAAAATTCCAGAAAGTTATTTTTCCCCATGCAATTTAAATGGGAAACTTCAGGTGTCTATAGGCACCATTTAAAATCAAAATTTTGAAAAACCAAGAAATACCTACTTACTGTTTTCGGATTTGGAAACAAATTGGGGGGATCGAGACCGTCTAGAAAAATTAGGCCATTTTTGGACCACCCTGTTGTGCACTTTTGATTTTAACAACGATTTTTTCTTTACTGAATAAAACTGAAATTAGTATCTGCTCTAAATTAGACGCTAATAACTATAAACTAAGACACGTGTTTTCATAGCCATTCGCTATTTTACAGATTACCTTATTTAAAAGTTACAAAATGACAAATAGTTACTAAGAAAAATCGCTCTACAGTTATAGAATTTTATTATTTGAAAACTAAAAGCTGATGTAAAATATGACACAATTATAAATTAATTATGTTACTGGAAACATAAGAAAACTCTGTCTTCTTAGAATTCATATCCTTTTCCGACGTCAAAAACTACAAAACTGTAAAATTTAAATAAACCCAACTTTAATTAAACTCAAGTTTAAGCGACCGACATCCTCGTTCTCGTTCAATTAAATTATCTTAAACAGGTTTTTCGTTTAGCGTCTTTTCTTGCGACAACCACCACATTTTTCCATTAGTGCTACGCTACCTCCATTGTTGCTTATTAAGTTTTAATATTCATTTTTTAGAAGTTACTGTCTTTTTAATTCGCTTCAGGCGATACTTAGTCATTGTTACATATTCATTTTCGCTTCGTACACTAGTGTCAGAAAAACTGTCGCTATGTTTTATTTAAAATAGAGCCTCTTTGAATTGAATTGGTCAGATTTTAATGCGGCCTTTACAAATGTAAGAGGTATCAGTTGGGATATGTTATAGGCTATTATATTATTACTACTACAAAGAGGTGAACATGAAACAGACATAAATATTTTAACGGGGTTTCAAGAAATTCCGGATCCTCCGCCATTTTCTGTGTTATTTAAGATAAAGTTTTTTTTAATTGAATTGGTCAAATTTTAATGCGACCTTTACTAATGTAAGGGGTATCAGTTGGGATATGCTATAGGCTATATCATCACCAATACAAAGAGGAGTTTGAACAGGAAACAGACATCAATATTTTAAGAGGGTTTCAAGAAATTCCTGATCCTCCGCCGTTCATTGGAATTAAACGTTATTCAACATAAGAGTTGGTGTACTTCCGGTATTTTCCCACGTAGTTGATAGGCTTCTGCTGGAGCCATTGTTGTCTAAACGACGTTTCGGCAGAATCCCATCTGCCAATCTTTAGGTTCTCTCTGAAAGCTGCCTACTGCTGCTCCTCGTTGCTCGAACTGGACTGTCCAGTCCAGTCCAGTCTTGATGACAAAAAATGTGTTGCCGGGTTATATTTTGACTATAAGCGTGCTTTTGACATGGTAAACCATGACTTACTCAAACAAAAACTCTATTACTATGGAGTAAGGGAACTGTCCTATAGTTGGATCTCTTTCTACTTGCCTGAGCGTTCGTAGATTGTTGTACTACAGGTAGGTGGCAGGGAGCATAACTCCGACTTGCAACCTATCGAGATGGGGGTGCCTCAAGGGAGTATCCTAGGCCCCCCTACTTTTTCTAATCTTTATAAACGACATAGTTGAACCATTTTATAAACATTGCCATAGCACAATAACTTTATTTGCAGACGATATGTTAGCAACTGTCTCAGCCGACAATGTAAATATGCTTAGTACAGCAGCTAATGATTGTACAAATACTGTCCTTGATTACAGCCTTGCGAACAATCTATTATTAAACTTCAATAAAACTGAACTTGTGTTATTTAATACTACAGCTCCCAAGTATGGTCTCCTGGTCAGAATTATGACGGGTGTTCCTAGAATTAATCAGACTGATAATACGAAATTTTTGGGTATTCAGATTGATTACAGGTTATCATGGAACTCTCAAATCAGTAGTGTTCTAAAAAAACTCTCTCTCATCTGGAGACTAAGGTCACATGTGAATTTAAAAATTTTGCTTTCATACTATTTTTCGTATGTAAATTCAGCATTGTGTTGTGGCATTGTCAGCTGGGGCAATGCAAATCGGATAAATGAAGTACTAACTGCGCAAAAAAGTAGTTCCTACTCATGTCTAGCACTCCTGTCGGGAACTGTTCAGAGACTTAAAAATTCTTACCATTATCTCTATATACATCTTGCAGTGTGCAATTTACATCGAGAATAACATTAGTCAATATGCATCAACTACACTACTACACTACGCTTTAGTGACAACCTAAGATTACCAACATAGACTTGCCTCGACGGCTAAAAGTAGCTGTATAATGCCGATAAAAAATTTGAATCATTTACCTGGAAATCTCAATTCTATTACTTTTATAACTACTTTTAAGAAAGAAGCAAAACTCTACTCTTAAGACATAGCTTTTACAGCTTGAATGAATATTTTATCAGTGATCTGAATTAAATTGTATTTCTTTTTATTCTCCCTAATAGTCTTGTAATAATTCGTGATTCTCAGGGTTGCTCTCTGCTGGCACGGTACAGGTTTTTTCTTTTGTGTGTCTCTCTCTTATTACTAAGACTTTTTTATATATTTATATGCGTAGTTGTAAGTTTTATATGTTCTCATTTTAGTTTCTACATTAATTCACTTATGGACGAGCTCATGTCATTGTATAATGATCTATCTGGAATTTTTATAAATAAATGAATGAATGAATGAATGAATGAATGAATGAATCAATAAATAAATAAATAAATAAATAAATAAATTTTTAAGGTGTCGATCCTGTATATTTTTCACCAAAAGTATAACGCATTTTTACTACCTATCAAATATTATTTTTATCCGTCAACAGATTGACAGGCACTAGACTAACAAACATGTAAACTAACGAAATTGAAAGATACTTAGATTTTTGTAAGTTTGAAGCGTGCAAAAAACTGGAAGAGTAATTTTTTCACGATTACAGTATGAGCAAAGTTAAAACATATTGTGTTTGTTTATATTTTTCACTAAAACCATGAGAATTGGGTTGTTGCACTAAGTTAAAATTTGAGGAGAATCTATGTTAAACAATAACAATTATTCATAAAAAATCATTAGAAACATGTAGAAGTTGAAAAGAAAGTCTTATAATATTATAATATTAATTACAAAAATACATGCATTTAAAACGGAGATGACATAATAACGGCAGTCTCTAGAGGAAGTTAGTTATAAAACGACGAGAAACGGGTACTAATTTAGAAACTCGCTGATAGCGACGGAGAAAAAAGACAATCACGACAGTTTAATCTGACATTATATTTAACATCAAATTCAACTGACGTTCATAGGTTACAATTCGGTATAGTTTAACAGAATCTAGTTATGGATAAATATAAGTACAGATAGTGTTTTCTGCCGTACTGTGTAAATAATACCACCAATTCACCAGAAAAACTGTTGTGTTCCAATAATAAACGCTGAACGTAATAATGAATGATTCAAAGCCACCAGAGAAGGACCAAATCTTCTTATTGTGGAGACCATTTCAATGTCAAGTAAAGTAACAAATTACAAAGTATTCTAAGCGTTTTATTTGTGGTAAGTTGTATCTTAATGTAGGAATTTGATTTTTAATGTGGGTTTATGTTGTAGGAAAAACGGTCGCATTACAAGACTTGTGTGGCATTCTAGCTGTTACAAATTTAAATTACCCGCCAAACTGGTGGATAAAACAGGGTGTATTACTGTATTCTTAACGGCTCTAGATTAGAATGTTATTAATGCTTTGACTTCCTAAAAGGAGGGAAATGGATCTGCTTTTATGTATTTTATCTAGTTTATGTTGGAATAAAGTGCAGTTGTTTTTGTTAGCTATTGATTATTTATGAAGCTCCCTAGACGCCCCATAATACTAGGATGATCAATAAATTAAGAAAGGAAATTTAAAAACTCGCCGTTGAAAAACTATATGAAACAAACTGTGAAAGTCGTCTAAAGTCGGTGAACACAATCAGTCGGAGATGGCTACGAATGCGTTGGATTGTAGTTATAAATGCCCTTTGAATTATGTGTGTTATAAATACATATCATTGTTTATTGCTTAGATAAATATACTAGCATAAAGTACTTACCTATTTATTATTTTTTGTTATAATACAGACCTTTCTATCTGATATCTTCGTAAGCCTCATTCTGACGCTTCTTAGAAGTGAGTATTAATGGATAATAAATAATTTCTTTAGTAGATAAACTTATTTTGTTGTTTTCAGTTAGATACGCATTTATATAGTTAATAGGGAATAAAACAATGAAAAGGAAATATTTAATAAAATACAAAGTATAGTTAACAAATTCATCCAAATTAAATAATAAAATACATATTAGACATATTATGTAATATTAATGAGATAAGATAAAGGAAGTTCTTGCAGAAATTACAATAGTTTGTACTGTCTATAGCAGCTGTAACGTAAGTACCTTGCAGCTTTTGCATTTCCAACCATTGCAATGTCAAAACGATCGTCTCTTTTTAAAAATTCGCTGACCATAAATATATCTACCGCAAGTAGAATGTCAGAATTAGCTTTTACAGATATACTGCCTTAGTCGTTTTGTAAAAAAATATTAACAATAACTGCAAACATCAATCACTGCTAGTTAAACGTCAAATTTACTTTTGACATATGAGGTTATTTTCTTTCTTGTCAGCAATGTCAACTTATTCGTCTTCATCTGTTCTGCTTATAAGTTCACATCTAACTGCTGTTATGATGTCACTACCGTTTTCGCGGCACATTCAAATAGTCGAAGTTTAACAATTTTTTAAAATATGTTGCGCTAAGAATTTTTCTTCCAAATTAAATATATAACTAAATTAAGTCCTCCACTATCATATTTCACCATTTTTGAAAATTCGTCAACAACCCAATGTTACAAAGAACTTATATGAATTAAATTATAAAATCAGTATATCACCAAATTTTTTTAGTAACGAATGCCATCAGTAAGAAAAAAATGTTCTAGTTCAATATATATGTATACGTCGCAATATATAGGAGAAATATATATAAAAAATGTTAATAGCTTGGCTATTGCTGCAAAGAAACGAACAATCTATAATACGTATCGTAAACGTGAATTCAAACATGTACATACTACATTTATTTTTATATGATTTTATTTGTATCACTTCCTCTGTTTGCTTGTCTGTGTTGGTTAAATTTTGTACCCGATCATTCATTCCATTCCCTCATGTATCTAGAACATATTTTTAAAACATATTATTCTCTGTGACAATACAATATTCTGATAACGGATTATGCCAAACTTATAAAAAATGTTGCAGAATATATAAAATTCAGTTTTAAATGTGGCAATGAAAGTAATTAAATATCAAAATCTTGGATATGAATTCCTGCGCTTTAAATAAAATGTGTGAATTTTCACATCCTTGCTCAGTACCTACTCAGGGCCTTTATCCCTATTGCCCCCTTAAAACCGTCCCTGGGCGCATACACTCAGAATGAAAGGTATCACGCCGTGTTAGATTAGATATTCGCTGAAAAAGCTTTCCTACCGTTACATTTTCTACTGCCCTATTGACTTTGACGTCGTTGCCCCAGATACGGTGTTTGATGGATAGATCAGGAAATGTTACTTTTCTAACATCACTCTTCTTATCTGAAAGGCTTTGAAAAAAGTTAAAGGTTTTCTCACTGTCCCAGAAGTGTGTAATGGAACGCAAACGTGAAAATTTTCATCAGTACTTCATTGACATTATACAGACAGAAGAGATAGAAAACCACCCTCGTGTATTTATATATTTTTTATAATAGAAATTCAATATCAATTTATTTTTATTACAGTAATTATGGATATGTATATTAAATGGATATGTATATTGGCTCAAAAGTAGTAAACAAATTTCATTTAGTTTAGTTTAGTTAGTTTAAATATATTTTTTAAGTTAAGATTATTCAAAAATAGACACTAGAATTATAAACAGATAACGGGAGAGACAAAAAATGGCACTTACTTATTGTGTCATTGCCATGGATTTTACAGTGTTGCATCTTTGTCTTTTAGAAGTGATTAAACAGTCTTTACCAATAATAAATGCAAAGTGTAATGTTCATTGCCACTAAAATTTAATTTTAATAATATTTAATTCAACATCTCGATCATCACATAGAGTTTTATTACTTTTTGCTATAAATTTCGCTTAAAACTTAAGAAATGAACCACATATAGATACACATGATACACACGGCATTCAACTGGATCCGGCGGAAATTATCTGAGATTTTACGGTTCTTGTTTCTTGTTATAAAGTATGTCCCTGAAATTTGCAAAAAAATGCCAAAGGAATACAAATTTTTGCTTGATTTAAAACAGATAATCTTTCCTTAAAACCTCAGTATCAATAGAGTGCGTTCTTTAAATGGAAAAATGGAGCAAAATAACAAATAAAATAATTCAAGGATATTTCAAACTATTCGATTATCCCACCACCACTTTCAGCACTTATTCAATTAAATCTCGTAGCCCCTTATAACATAGATTAGATAGATACAGATCCCTTAAACTGTTAAGGATGCAATGGCATCTCTTATCAGATTTTTTATTATTTCCAAATCATTAAGTAAGTGTTATGGAGCTTATGGAGACGTGGAAATTTCCATCAACTTAACAAACAATCAACAACTTAACAATCTAAGAATGGTGCCATTTTTTGGAGTAAAATCTTCTCTTTTCCAAAAGCCATAATTAAAATTGATTCTCTCCAGAACTAACCCATTAAAAATTACTTTCATCAGCAAAACTGAGCGCTGGCGCGGTGAGTGAGATTAGGGCACACACTCAGCGGAGTGCACGTTATCATCTATTACAATTTATTTCATACCCAGTTTCCAGTATCCCTGACTAAGGAGTACTTTACTTTGTTTCAAATTGTTCCTGATATAGTGAAATTCTTCTAATTTGGCATGAGAGATAAACGATTTGTAACAAACATAAAAATATAATACTGAGACAAGCCGATATTTTATTGCATTATACTCTTTTCTATCATCTTACTGTTACCCAGTGGAATCTGAAAAGGGCAATCAAAGCTCATTTTGTAGGCTAGACCATGATACAATTTAGTGCTGGTTAATATTAAACCACCAGAAGTAATTACTACAAGCTGTCTTTGGGATATTCTCGCAGTACATAAACGGTGTAATATATTTTGCTAATAATAGATTTGAATTGGATTCAGGACACAGATAACTATTCCACTATACCTAAATTATCTAGTCCATTCAGTACATTTAATGGTCCTTGAAGTTTCGAACCATTAGACACACTTAACTAAGTACAAATAATATAATGCAATTAACTGTAGCAAACCACTGTTCACATAATAAAGTATTTGTATATTTTCTTTTCATTTTCTTTAACAAAATGTTATGAATGCTGATGGTTGGCTTGGCTGATTCATTATCTTAGAAATGTCTTATACTCATTGTTGTACTCTGAGTACCTCAAAATTCTGGAATATTTTGAATTCCAAAATCAAATTGAAATAAAATAGTGGAGTGACTTAGACTTTGACTAAGAACACGATGCAATGTGAAATTTTATTGCAGGAAACTGTTGTTTAGAGTCTGAAAAACATCATCACCAAAATCGGCTGCAGGTTAAACTTTTGGGGTAGGCAGGAAGCGTTTAAAAACTTGAACTAGAGACTAGTCTTGTCCAAATTGGGCAAACCGATATATAATTTTTCAAAGTTTAGTGCTTCTCACCCATTTCTAAAAGTCAAGTTTCAATGTGCGTTTTTCGTGATTAAACCAAAATCTCAGAATGTACAACGTTGTACGATAATTTATTTCCTTACAGTTTGGCTCTTAATATAACTCTCTACGACAAAAAGTTATGACTATTTCTTAAAGAAGTACATTTTTTGAATTCCAATAAATTGCCGAATTAATTGCGTTTTGTTGAAGAAATTAATATAATTTTTTTGTAACATTTGAAATAGTAAATCAAGTGTCATATATTATTTTCCTTGAATGTAATTACTTCCACGTCCAGTGGAAGTATAGTAACGACAAAAAAAATTTCAAAATTGTTTATTGTTCAAATAGGCTTAAAATATCATGACACGTCGAGATTTTAAGTTTGAGCAAAAAAAAAAAAAATTTCTGTCTGCCTGTCGGTCTGTCTGTCTGTCTGTCTGTAACTTTTTTTTTGTGCGCACGTTTACTCTGGAACCGTTCAAGATATTGACTTGAAATTTGGTACACATGTGTACTTTAACAAGATCTGGAACTAGATTATATTTTCATGTTCCGACGAAGGGAAGGGGGGTAAATTGAGCTAAATTTGGGGTAAATGGGTAAATGGGTAAATAAAGCAGGTAAGAGTCCATTAAATTGGTATTTAGTATATACAAGAGAAGCTAAGGTCTCAAAAAAATTTTTGGCACTAGAATTTTGTGAGACCTATAAATCATCCAAAAAAATATAAAAATGGACCGCGCGCCGCCTTGCGAGTATCAGCCGTGACGTCACTTAATAGGAACCCGCTAGCCGAAGCGGCTAGCTGCAGCGCGTTATTATAGTTTCATAATATTACAAATCGTTAACTCAAGCAGTGTGTTTTGAAATTTGTGCGTGTTCGTGAAGAATTTCAGTTTATCAACTATTTTCACCGATTTATATTACTATTCTCTGACGTCACGATGTTGATCGCACCGCGCTTCCAGTTCCCTCTTTAAAAGTCGTATATTTTGAAAACCACATATCGGATTCATTTGAAATTTTCAATATCGTCTAATTTTAAGTAGTACTTTGTCCACAAAAAGTAACAACTACTAAATGAAATTCATTAAATCAGCCCATCGTCTAGTCTTTGCTTATCAGGTAAATAATGAATGCTTAGCTTGCCCTGGTTTTATAAAAGGGACAGTTTTCGATAATGGACTGACCTCCAACGAACATATTAGTGTAGTACAAAAAGCCGCATATAGAAATTTTTGATTTATAATAAGAAATAGTAAAGACTTTGCTCATCCTAGCACAATCAGTTAATCAATCAAAACAAATTTATAAAAAATTAATAATCTTACATCTGTCCCACCCGAATACCCGTGTCCAGAGCCAGCCTAACATCTACCGTGCGAAGCATCGCCGCCGTAGCAATTTAAAGGCTGGACGGAGTGAGGCCGAGAAGGATTATTGGAACAATCGTAAACAAGTGACCAACTCCTTTTACAAAAAGTAAATTAAAAGGCGATTAAAATAAAAACTTACCTAACGATGTAAATTTAAAATAATTTGTATAAATGTATATGTAATATAATTAAAGAGCATAAATAATTTATAAAATTAGCACCGCGATCCTCTTGTTCAATGCCTTACGTCACGCCTTGAGTACTCCTCCATAGTACGGTGTTCATCATACACAGTATACATAAATAATCTAGAAAACATTCAACGTAGGAGTGTACCAGGGCATTGTTTTCCCCATGATTTACTCTTAAATATGTATAGTTTTGTATTGTTGAAGGAAAGAAAATCCATACACCCCATTTTTTTGCATAAGATCGACAAATTTTACACTCCTTAAATTGGAATGTACCAAGGTTGTCATCGCAAGCTCCAGAGACATTTCAATTAAGCACTCCTCACATAAGCTTACTGAAAGCTTCACCAGTATTTCAAGATTGCTCTAATTATTCGAAGGTCAAATGCATCATTGCTATATTTCACTGTAGTATAAAGGCAATTAAGGATCAATTCTTATAACATTATATATAACTTATAACTTAAAATAAGTATTGTATTTTGCATTGTAGGTATTGCATTCACCTTATGAATTATTGTTACTCACTTTTCATAATCATTTTACTTAAATTCAGTCTCTTATCTATTAGGTCTCTTTTATGTCATCGATCTATGACTTGTATTATATTAATATAATATGCAATAAGCACAAATTGAGGCTCAATTGCACGAGTGCAAAGTTGCCATTTTGTGCGAGTTGCATACTATACTTTTTCTACGATAACCCACACTATTCACGTTTATTATTCTAATAAACATTGATACAAAGAAATATGCAAATATTTTCTTTATTGCTTTGAATACACGAAAATATTATTGATAGAAATACCGATTCAAATATCCCGTCACTAGTGTCATATTCTCAAAGCTGCCGTCGCTCTAGTCGTCGCACCAACCACAGCGGACCGTCCTCCTAACACAATGGCTCATAATGAAACGGTTGCTAGGCAAGTTACTAAGCAGCAAATGCAGTATAAATCATGTCAGGTGTCAATATGCAATATGATATTCTGTGCAAAATGTAGCTGTTTATGATTGAATTTACGATAGTTCAATTTTTTCTCTTTTGGGTTCCATCCGTGGACACACCGTATACTTTTCATTCTAGATATCGAAAAACTAATCACTGAAGAAGATATGTATAACATTTTTCTTGAAAATATTTCTTACTTTTTTCTATCTGACTCGAATTTACCAGAGTAATTTTAAAAATACTGAGTGCACTTTCAAGTGCACTCTAATCAAACTGATATAAGTGCTCAGTAGACTGGATTTACATGAAAATTGATGGTTGTGTTCTCTAAAAAAATTTAGAACAAAAATCGAACCGTCTCACAGTGAGCCAGAATTCGAAAAAGCTGGCCAAAAGTCGAAAAATAGAGTAATGGTTTTGAAAATGTTCATTTGGGAGGTTTTTGGGGTCGCTGATTACGAATTTGGTGATAGTTTTTTCAAGAACAAAATGGCGGCTCCAATATGGCGACAAACGTTTAAGAAAAGTTGGTCATTTCAATTGGAAATTGGTATTCGGGGGTTTTCGAGGTCGCTGATTACGAATTTGATAATAGTTTCTCCAAGATCAAAATGGCGGCTCCAATATGGCGACAAACTTTTGAGAAATGTAAGGCATTTTAATTGAAAATTGGTATTCGGGGGCTTTCGAGGTCGCTGATTACGAATGTCAATTCAAATTTAAAAAATTAAATTAACTAATTAATTTAAATTCAATTTTACATACTTTTAGGTATTTTATAAATTCCAATCAAAAAATAAATAATTTTTCAATAATTATTTTTGACATAACAAAATGCTTTAGTTTTTTCAAAAATTGTTTATAACACATAAATGTTATAAATTAATGGAATTCTTATGCTAAAACAACATTATAAACCAAAGTCAATGCGTCGCTGTATTTTGCACCATGTCAGAAAAACGACCACAAAAACAATAGTGGCTCCTAAAGGCAGCCAATTTTTACAAATTTTTTACAAGAATGTTCAATGAACAACTTAAAAAAAAAACATTTAACGAGTGTGAACGAAACATAAACTTTTTTCTTGATAAAGAAAAAAATGTTTTCTATATTCTATGAAAAAACCACCTCCTATTGAATGTTAATAATTTTTTATAAATTAATAAATACGAAATTTCACCTCCGACATTTAATTATATATACCTTGTGAAGGAGAATCCATTTTAATGTATTTTAATGCCACTATTTTCTAAATTTTTACAGCACTTTCTGTAACTACAACATGCGTGAAATAAACAACTCGGTGCGTTTCGTGTGACTGTCACATTCGGAATGAAGTTACAAAGAGCTCGGAGGATGTTGGCTCCTAGGGACCGGTTTATATTATACCGAGAGATCGAGAAAGACTGAAAGTGACGTCACACGGAAAGGTCACAAAAATTATCAAAATTGATTTCTATTCTACATACATTATTAAAACTAATTTCCTATGTTGCTAGTCACTGTTCCCAATCTGATGCCTGTCATTTTCGCGAATGTTATTATTATTGGCTTGTGTTTGATTTATCATTTATCTCCCTTTCTGACTAATAAGTCAGTGTTTTTCAACGCAATCAGTTCACTGTCACTTGTGTGGCAAGTTAATCAAGAAACTCGGGTTTTGTGTAAATACTGTAATTGACTATATTTAAGGTTACTGTCGCCAACGTGGAAATGTTGAAAGTACCAGAAAATAGTACATATGTATGCAGTATGTAGGCGGCACAAAAACAATCTTTAGGGAGAGGCACGTTCAGTCTTTCTCGATCTCCCTGTACCTGGGGTCATCTACTAAACGTTCTGGGACAAAAAAGTCCTAAATTCGAATCTCGATTTTTCGACTTTTGGCCAGCTTTTTCTGATTCTGGCCCATTGTGCGTCTTCAACAAACACCTCTAAAAAGTAAGAAATGAAATTTCACTCAGTTTTACAAATACCTAGGTATCTACCTATTAGTGGAAAGTAGGAGGGAACTGTACCTTATTACCAAATATCAATTTGAAGTCGGTGTAAAATGTATTTTCTAAATTAGTAATTTTTTTGGACCGACTTCAAATTGATATTTGGTAATAAGGTACAGTTCCTTGCTACTTTCCACTAATATATATATAATATAATAGGTAGACAGGTATTTGTAAAATTGAGTGAAATTTTATTTTTTACTTTTTAGAGATATTTCTTGAAGGCGGTTCGATTTAAAAAAAAATAATACATTTTTTTTCAACCTTTTTAGTAGCTTCACATATTTCAAGGTCCCTGCCTGGAGGATAAACAAATAATACATCATAACCTCACTTTAAATAATATACTTTTAGTAGACAGTACATAATATCACATTGTCGTTTACTTTTCAGTTTCCGCCATTGTATCAGATTTCAAGTAAATCTGCAAAAAATTTGCTGGCATTATCGCATCTTAATTAAAAACCATCATGAAATGACATCGTCATCATTAACAGCATTAAAAACAACGACATGAGCGAGAGCATGTTGTATAATTTGTTTGTAAAAGCAAATTGTTCAACGGGCGCGTTTCTCAATAAAAGTCCGAGTTCATACTGTTACCGTAGAAAATATTCTTCGGCTGATTCGCCTCAATGCAAGGCTCTCTTTCATTGCGAAATGGTATAAGGCATAATAGGAAGATATAATCATGCCCGTTTGTGTAAGAAATTATCATTATTATAAATCGACAACTAAGTTTTTAGTTGATGTCACCGGCGCCTCCGCCAAATCTTCGAATATACTCGTGATTAAAACAATGTTTCAATTTTTGTTCACCTTACACTAGAGGTAGCTTGATACATTCAGTGTGGGGCCACCGACGGACCATAGTCTAGGTTTACAGCAGGTTTGACAGAAATCGCTTAAGCTACGCCAGTCCGTTGAACAAATATAAAAAAAAAACATACGGGTCGAATTGAGAACTTCCTCCTTTTTTAAATTTTATGAAGTCGGTTAAAAAGGAGGACGTCTAGAAGATTGAAATAAATGTAGATTTTTATGTATGCTTAATTTTTTTTAAACTTTTTCTTTAGATTACACAGGTCTACAAAAAAGGTCTTGGCCTAAGGTTCTCATCTGACTTTTCTGAAGTATTTTAACATGCTGAAACTGATTTTGGATACATTTTTTTTCTATCGTGTCAGTTTTTTAGGGGATAAAAGGGGGTGAAAGAGGGAAACTGACAAGGTAAAAAAAGAATTTCTCCAAAGTTGGCTTTAGTGCGTCAAAATACCTTAGAAAAGTTAGATCAGAACTTTAGGGCAAGCAAGACTTGTTTTTTGACTTTTCTTAAGGGAGTGCCCAAGTAGCACCTTAAGTCAGAATTACGTAATGTAGCCCTCGTTTTGGTCCCGTTTTCCCGTTTAACCTAACCTAATTAACTTACGTAAAATATAAGTAAATGGGGAATGAGACGACGTCATGAATACCTCTTAAATAAGGCTGCTCAGTTATAATGACCTATTGGTTATTGAACATATTTCCCTGAACAGGTAATTTAAACGTAAAAATTTTGTTTAATTGTGGTCGTTGATAGGTAATATTTACCAAACCAGTTATCCTCTTTCAACTGCAATCATTCTTTCTCAGAAATAACTAATAAGATTTTATTTACAACAATAATGATTTACTTATAAGTCATGAGGCATGAGCAGCAAAGACATAACTAGAAACCATCAGACATCTCTATTATAATGATGGAGTAGGAGTGCATCATATAATGTCATAAGTAGTTGTGAAATAATGTGTCCACTTCCCCTCTGTGTGTGTTTTTTACTGCCAATCAATTTTCATTGTAAATATATCCATTCTACCTCGGAATATTAAAGGGGCCTCAAGTATTTTACGTTTTTAAAGAAAACATTTTTTTTTTTTTAGCTTAAATGTATTTTAAAAATATTTGTAAAAGCCTATTCAATTGCCCGGCAGGACTTTCCTGGGGCATAAAATATTATAATATTGTACTTTGTATCTGTTAAATAACCTTATATTAATGATTTTTTTTCAATTAAATACTCATCAAAATTTCATTGTAAAATGGCCTCTTACAGCTGGTTGAAAAATATGGCGAACATAGTGCCATGCGACTTCGAAGTATTCTCTCCCAATATTTTAGGCCTCATTGACGTTTTTCCTTGAGACGAAGTGTTAAAACTTATATTATTTACTTTAAAGTTAAATGGGACCAATATAGGTTAAAATTATTTTGTAGTCTTCAAAATTGTAAAGTCTTTAAAGTTCATGCAGAACTAAATTGGTCATATTTCCCAAATTAGGTTAGAAAAGGCGGTAAATTGAGTGACGTCACTTCTGTTTCTAACCTCAAACTTCTTTGGCTGCAATTGTTGTTTTGAGTTTGTGGTTTATTCCTTCAATTTACTCTTGTATTTTGTCAATAAAAATGGATGTGTTTTGTTTTGAATGTGAGAAAGTATTCTCCAGCCAGTCAGCGTTAAATCGGCACAACAGAATTGTGTATAAATAAACAAATCCAACGTATTTATATCAAATCTACAGTGCCCAAAAGATACCTGTGCTTAGAGTGCAAATTGTGTTTTAACTTTAATAACGACTTGCGTTTGCATTTGATAGAAAAACATGATCACATCACGGATTCGGTGAATTTGGAATTTAAAAATATTTCAGGTAAAATAATTAATCTTTTGTTGGTTAGTTTAATACTTTATTGTTTATTTGAATAAATGTATTAACAGAAAACACATCATATGAAACTTGTTTTTTATTCTTAATTACTACTTCCCCATCTATCAACTTAAATTTGTTCATAGGTATAGGTTTAAACCTTCTATAGGGCCATAAACCATTTTTACAACTTCTCTTCAGTGAGTACATTCAGGAACACTGAATACAATCCAAATAAAGTCACTCAGTTACACTATTAACACTACTGAACTTCACTTAGCTTTTCATTCTGCAAACTAAGTACTGAAATCTAGAGAAAAAAAATAGTTATATTGTACTAAATAAACTCTCTGAAAGATTAACAACTGTTTTACCTGATATAATGTAGTCATTACTTCGAATGCAAACAAGTCGGTAATAGAAAAGTTGAAATTCAATTACAAGTATCTTTAAGTACACCGCATATTCGATATAATTATAATTATGTCCTATGTGCTTATGCACTTTTCAGCTTTGCCGACTAAAGGTTGACTGGCTGTAGAATACTTTCTCACATTTAAAACAAAACACCTCCAATTTTATTTTTAAAAACACGAAAACAGAAAACCCAAACAACAACAAAATAAATTGCTACAAATTGCTACAAATTAGGACATTATGCCTCTAATAAAGTACAGTTGACACTGGGAAGAGCATCAACATAAAACAATCATTATAGTCCTTTGAAGTAATTTAGACAATGAAAACGTAATTTTGCTTTCCAGGGAAGGGATCTAATTCTATTTTTTAAGTAAAAATAACTTTCAGGACATTTTATGAAGTAATATTTGCCTTTAGGTTAAACACATATGCTAGGTTAGTGGAGAAGTAAAATTAGGGTAAATTTTTCCTAAAATTGGAACTAGTTGTGACCATGAGGTTAAAGTTATAACCTAAATCTGACTACAAGGGCAAGACAAAACTCAGGTTATACTTACGTAAAAAATTGGTAAAATTTCCCTGTTTTTATTAAGACAAGAGATAGCGACTCCAAAGTTAATAATTTAGTCTAAAATTATATAATATTTTCTTACACATAGACCTCAATATGCACTTTAACTTTAGAGTTAAATTTTAAGGAACAGTAACGTAAATATTTCTTGTAAATTACACTAAAGTCAATGTGACTTTATCAGGCATTTCATAAGAAAATATTACCTAAATATTGCTTAATAAATTACTATTAAGTCCATATACCTTCAAAGTTGAAAGCAATGGTTGCAATTACGTTATATCAACTATCTTAGGTTAATGTGGCTTTAAACTGGTAATATAAACTAATTGTGCTGCTTGGGTGGTAGAGGAAAACTGACACGACAGAACATTTTTTCCTCCAAAATTGATGCGTCAAAATACTTAAGAAAAGTTAGATGTGAACCTAGGATAAGACTTTTTTTTGTAGGTCTGTGTTATCTATGAAAATTATAATAAAACCACATAAATAATTTCCGTCATAAGTTATACAGTGTCCTAAAAGTATGAACACGCCTAAATAACACGTTAGTATAGCGAGATATGAGCAAAACGACTTCCATAAAAGTTGTTGAGGTTATCGGTGGGGACCACTTGGTGACCTGGGATTTGTCCTTAGAGGTCATTTTAAGGTCACCTTTCGTTTTTTAAATAGGAAATCGTATTTTTGACTTCGGATTCTGAAAGAGAGAAAAATTTTATTGGGGTTATAAGGGGTCAAATTGACCCTAGGAACATCTAAAGGTCAAATGTCTCTCGAAATTTCCAGAATATATAAGATATGAAGAAAATGATCTCTATATAGAAGTTGTTGAGGCACCACTTGGTGACCTTGGATTTGACTTTAAAAGACAATGTCAAGGGTATTTGAAGGTCAACTTTCGTTTTTTAAATAGGAACCTTTATTTTTACCTCGGATTCTGAAAGAGTGAAAGATTTTGCATTACATTTGTAAGGGGTCAAATTGACTCTAGAGTCTGGTGACTGAATGTAGACAATGGTGATCGTGATGACCTTACAGATATATTTAAAGGTCAAATCGAGGTCATTTCATGATCGACTTCGGCGAATAGGGGTTTTCCAAGTGATAAACGATAGTTGACCTTTAAATGACCTTGATTTTGGAGGCTTCGTAAATAGTTATTAATGAAATTAAACGAAAAATAATATTTTTCCCTTGGACTTTACCTGCCGTAAAACAAATTTTGAAATTCCAAAGCATTCTAGACAAATGTCTTAAAATGCTTAAAGAAACTCAACATCGAGTCAAAAATTCGCGAAAATCTCATGGAATACTCAGAATGCTGTTTTAAATCAAAATATGTAAAAAATATACAGGATGTTCCTTTTAAAAATCAAGTTGCGGTCATTTCCGGGTAAACCGGAAATGGTCTCATGCCGTTTTTATGTCCAAAAATCCATTTTTATAGGTAGTTTATGCACCCCCAATTTCAAATAGATAAGTTCAAAAATAAAGGAAATATAGAGGTGAGCCACTAACCTGTGTCACATGGTACCATATAGACTGCATTTTATTAAAATTTTACAGCCAAACATTATTAAGATTTTTGATTGAGCACACAAAAAGACGTATAGGATATCGAAACTGCAATATGTGTCTCAAGTTTGAAGGAACTTCACGAAGATTAGATGAAATATATCAATTTTACTTTAAAACGTTTATGTTAAAAAACTGTTACAAAATGAATAAAAGTTACAGCCAGGCGTTGCCAAATATCCAAATTAAAAATAAAAAATTACTTACTGTGTGCTTAATCTCACTGGCACCAAGTACAAGTGATTTGTGTCACATTGAAGCAAAGTATTAAATAAATAAAATTAGCAGTCGGCCACGTCCGACTGTCACCTCTACTACTTGTGTTTTATACATTCCTTAGGTTCCAAATTTCAAATTCCTTGGTTTGCTGAAAGTTCCCTGTAAGTTTTGTTTCTACTTACCAACTTTTTACCCCCTTCTCCCCCCCCCCCCCCCCCTAGAGATATATGGCGTAACTTTGAGGTTTATAGGACACATTTTCCTCATATCTCGCTATCCTGACGAGTTATTCAGGCGTATCCATACTTTTGGGACATTCTGTATATTCTTTTTAACTGGCGCCAAAAAATTTAAAAGAGGAGGCGGTTTTCAATTCTACCCGAATGTTTTTTCACTTGTAATTACATCAAGCTATGTCTTTGGTAAATACAAATTAGAAACAACTTTTTCATGACAAGAATATTTGCAAATATGGCGAATGCGCGCTCCGGTGATAAATTAAAAACTTTAACGATGGTTTTACAGCTAAACCTGGAGTTATCTTGCTATTGTGGAGAAATATAAATCATTTTTGATGTTAAATTGTATAATTTGGAAGGAGATTCCGAAAATATTACAGTACAAGCACGTAATAAGAAAGAGGAAATTCCACATAGTCGGTTTAATTCCCTTTAACCAGCGCCAGCGTAAAACATCACTTTCAGATAATAGAAGGTTTAACTGAACGGGCATTTCATAAGGGAACTTCGCCCAAATAATGAACTATATTAATCTATATTTAAGGTAAAGTAAATTGATCACAGTCGCGAACATTTTTTATAAAATTTTACTTTTGTTACTAGGCACGGTTATTACAGTATTTCTGAATCAGTTTACAAATGCGTTTACAAATGCGTTTACAAATTTCTATTGAATTCGAAAGATTTTTATTATCAAGGACAGACGTTAGGTATGTCAAAATATAATACTCTTTTTTAAAAATTTACGTAACATGGAAAAACTTTTTTCAAACCATAATACTTTTTTCAAACCATAATACTTTTTAAATATCGTTTATTAAAAAATTAAGAAGGCAAGACTCACCTTAACATGTACCATTATTTCATGGTAAAACTTTTGACAATGTGGAATGAGACAAACTATGGACCATATTTTTGGAGATGGCGTAACATTCCAAAAGGAAGGAACGCTATGGTTACAACATATTTAGAATTTACGTATGGAGTTTATGATATTTAGTCAATCACATTGAAATATTTATATACTTAAATCAATATATTTACTTCCACAAAGGTAAATCTCGTAATTAGGTATAAGACTGGATATGTAGATTTCCATATGAATTGTAATATATATGATATCTCCATTTTATGTTTTGTCTTAAACCCTCCTGTTATTCCTCTGGGAGTCCCTCTAGAGACGTTACGGTGAATAGACGTCTATTAGATAACGTTCCTTTTAAATCGGAAGAAAAACCGGTAATAAGCTGGCCCAAATAGGTCAAAAGTACATTCGTTGTGAAGTGAAAAATTGTGCATGCGGTGGTAGTGTCTGAATAGCAACAATTAAGTGATAAGTGATAGTATTTAATTAATACGAGTGATTAAATCTTTCAGTGTAGCGTAAAAAAGTGAAAACAGTCGACAAACATCGAGTAGGTACCCGACCCGAAGGAAGGGAAGACCATAAATCAATCAAGATAAGTCCACTTTACCCTTTAAATATTTACGTCTTAAGTACTCTAGACAACTTAAAGAATTTCATAAACAGACCTGAAATGCAATAAATTAGAAATAAGTTAATAAACAATTCTCTTCCAGCAAATACTACCAGGGGCGTACCAAATTAAATCAATTCAAAAATAATAAAAACTTGGACAAAATTGTTGCCCATTATTAGCTTGGTTTCAGTGCCATTCAAATTTTAAAAAATCTCATGCATGCTATAAGAACATACTGACTGTCTACACTTCACATCTGGTACGGCGCTCTGGTAAGATTAAGGAATTTTATTAAAAACGTTTAGGTCCGTAAGAATACGCAAAAAGTAAGCAAGAAATAATAACTCTGCAGAAAACGCACAAATGGTGTATCCACTGCAAAACGTAACAACGAGGACACATCAGCTACTGGTACAAAAATCGAGCACTAAACCATCAGTTAGAAGGAGAAAACATAACAACCCCGGCACACGCCAACACTATGGAAAGACCAGTAGAGGAGTTGCATAGGTAACCAGACGAGAGAGCTCTATCGAAATAAGGACGGAAAATATAAACGAAAACATAGCCACGGCAATTATACAAAATGATCAAGATCATTGATCATTGATCAATCAGACAAGACAGCAGGAAGGGTATTCATGCAACTGACTCAAGAAACCAGAAGAAACGAAAAAAGAAAAAAATGGGGAAACCGGGTTACACGTGTAAAACGTGTAAAACAACAACTAAGAGGATCATGAACAAACTGAGAAGCGACCAAACATACTGGAAAAGAAAGCGAGTGGAAAAAATGAACTCCACAAAGAAATCGCAGCGATATACCCTACCAGAACCAGAAACCAAGGCATCAGAAATCTCAGAAGGAGAAGAAGAAAATTTGTAGAAACAGAAACACAAAAAGAGGAGCATAAACATTAAATAACGAACACAATGCGACAACACATTGGACTTGTCATCTTGCTGTCGAGGCGACCAGACCTGCTTTATAATGCTCTGTCACCAATGGATACCCATAAAAGTTTATAAAAGTTAAATAGTGACAACGTGTAAAAAATATAGTTAAAAAAAGTATAAGTGGATGTGTTTGCAAAATAATACATATCTCGGAACATTTTCAGTAATTGATAGGAAATATTAGTTAGTGTTTAATTAGGTATACAAACCAAAACTTTACACAGTGCTTCCGCTCTAACGCAGTAAATAATGATATATATAGTGCAGTGAAATCGAGCCAGGCAGCAAAGAGGAGAAAGAAATCAGTAATAACCGAAGAGAGTACTGTCTATATGGAGCACTAAGCCATCAATTTGAAAAAGAAAACCGACACACACTAACGCTATGAAAAATCAAGAAAAATGTCCATTATACTATTAGGAGACTTCAATGCACATATACTCCATACATGGCCTAACGAAAATGGAAACGCGCTGAAAAACCTAGCACACATGTTTGACTTAACAATAAGAAATACATGGAGCAAAAGTCAAACCTGCATTGACACCTGGAGTAATGGAAGCTCAATCACACAAATAAACCATACCCTGGTAAGCAGAGAGATAAGGGCAAGGATCAAGAAGGTTAAAGCAAAAAGGACAGCAGAAGAAAGCGCTAACACTGAACAGCAGCAAACTAAAAATAGGGAGACCATGTTACACGTGGAAAACAACAATCGAGAGGATAAAAAAAAACTAGGAAAGAAAAGCGAGGAAAAAACATGCGTCATGTGGCTCTCGCTGCTGACAGCAAGCATGACCCAAATCCAACCCAGCATCGGAAACCGAGGAATCAAGAGACTCAGCAAAAGAAGATTTGAAGAAGCAGAAACACAAAAAGAGGAGCATAAACACTCTATATCAAGACACAGCACATATTTCATACGAAGATTCAGAAGAGGCAGATGCCCAGAACCAAAAACACAAAAAAGGGAGCTTAAACGCTCCCTCACGACACAATGCGATAACGCATCTCATAAATACCTACATATCCCATCCCATGTTCCTTTACCATGCGCCATGTGGCTCTCGCTGCTGGCAACAGGCATGACCTTAGTCCAACCTAGCGTGGACGTAGCAGGCCCAGCTGTATAACCCTGGGAGTGGCAGCAATGCATACCGCACGCTGGTAAATCAATCAATCAATCAACCCTCCTGTTATTCCTCTGGATATAGTACTCCGACCTGCAAACAGAAGAAAAAGATATGTCTTAGTCGTTTGTTACATAAACAATTACATAACCTAAAAATAAATTATAATTTACGATGTAATATTCTCGCTTGAAATTAACCATAAATTCACAATTTCATTATTAATAACTTATTAAACATTTATGTAGAAGTTTATTAGATACCTAGTTTTGTTTTAAAAATATAGTTCTTGATTAAATCTTGTAAAATTGACAAACTTCACCATTTGAATTTGCGACACTTATTTGTATACATGGTGGGTGTAATATAACTTCCTCTTGGATGATAGAGTAGGGATTTCCTGTAGAAAGGTTTGCCATTTTAAATTTTATAATTGTAAAAGCATTTCTGATCGAAATCTGAAGCTGGCAAAACCTTTCTGAGCTCTTTTCACTTTTATTAAAATCTTAGCGTGTGAAAATTTAAACAATATGGAAAATATCATAGCAGGTTAGTAACTGAATATAATGATTAAGGTTTATGTGATTTTCACAATAATTATTTAGAATTTTGAGCCTGAATATTACATGTGTCTAAGATATATTTTTTGTTTCTTTTATAAAAAGTTTCTAGAATACCAGCTAGTTTGTTAACATAGTTTGTTAACCTAGTTTGTTAACGTAAATGCATATTATACAAATTGTATTATTGAACTGAGTAAATCTGAATGCACTGAAATTATTATCTGGAAATAGTTATGATAATCGTTGGAATATTTTATAAAAAAAAAAAAAAAAATTCTATGAACACCAATAGTCTCTGGTGTCTCACCTCTGATAATTCAGCATTCATATTCCAAATAAGGTTTAGACAGGAAGAGTGGAAACCTCTTGGCATACAGCTTAGCTTTCGTAATTTCCTCAATAAATTATTTCATCATTTAAATGAAATGGTAAATAGTTGGCTATATAAGAAATATATAGGGCAGTCCGGTACCTTAACCAAATCCACAAGAAGGTGCAAGTTCATGACATTCTAAGCCTACGTGAACAAAAAAAAAATTAAATTTATTTTACCATTACTATTCTTCCACTACTTGGATATGGAAGTAAATTGGTCGATTTTAAAAAATAAAACGATGAAAAAGAACTTTTTAAACATGGTCGAATAATGTTCCAAGTAGGAAAGATACATTTGCTTCCAAAAGTATGTATTAGAATAGGTACACTTTTAATTAGAAGTAATTACCCTGGTGAATATTCAAATATCTAACATTAAAGAAGAATACATTTCTAATGAAAACTGATATGTCAGATATTTGAGTTTTTAATAATGGAAGCTTGAAATTTTAAATAGTTAATTTCCTTTTTTGAGCATCATTTGAGATAAGTTCTACTTCTATATTTACGTAAAACGCAAAATAATTAAAATATTGTAAAACAAACGGAAAATATATGCATGAAACAGTTTTTTCGTGAACAATTGTTTGAAATGCTGAACCGCTCTCCCGCGGCGATTTTATTGTCTGTGGCCAAACGACGTTTATGAAAGAGCACATAAACTTTCCCACCATGTAAAGTAAGTGCTTTGCATTAGCTTTAATATCTATAAATAATAGGATGTTAAAATAATGTAATCAAATGATGTCGTAAATATTCTTCGTAAATGAGTTAATATATTTTTTATTGGCATATAAAATATTTTTTCAGTTTTACTTCTATCAGGACCTGTTTATCAATATAGGTTAGTTTACTTCGGGGCTAAACGCTAACTCCAGGCTAAAGTGTTGCAAGTCGGGTTAAAAATAACCCTAGGTTAAAATCGAGATTCTAGGTGGGGGTTAGTACTATTAGCCCGAAGAAAATATTATTTTGAACATTTACGAAAAATTGTTATTGAAAAATATCAGTATTACAGCAGGTGTGAATATATGTGAATTGACAAAATTAAGTCGTTTCATAATTAGTAGAATAACAAATCATTATATTACACATTGTACATCGAAGTTTCTCGACAGAAATCATGAATAATTTTCATAGAGTCCTGTCCTGCTACGCATAATCGGAGCCGCCAGGCTATAACCTTTTTCATCCGCTTTTTTGCATAGAGATAAGAATTAAAAAGAGTTGCCGGTTGACTAATATATTTTCATATAGACTTTATATTTGCAGACTTCAATCAACGGCATATTTATCGATTGTATTATTAAAACACGTTTAGAATTAAAAACGCAACCATCTGTTATTCATCATTCTGTTATCAGTCATGATTTAAAAGTTTTTACTATAAAAAGAACGTAGGTTATGTTTTTTTTTTATTATTATTGTATTGTAAGTTCAGGCATAAGGTACAATTCATTATTACATGCTTACAATTATAATTACAATTTGCATAACTTATAATTACGGTTACGTGGCGCCTAAGTCACAAGGACTTGTTTTGCGCTTTAAATGTGATTACATTTATTTAACCCTATTTAGCTATAAACTATAAACTAAAAACTATTTCTATTCTTATGTAACTAGTAATGTTAATAACAGTAGAACTGGTTAAATTTTGTTGTTTGTACTAATTGCAAGTAAGGATTTAAACATTTTATTGCTGTATGGATAATAGTTTAACAATTTCTGTATTGTTTCAATGATTCAATGTTTGAGAACTGCACTAAGTATATCTATATTATCTATTGTATAATTCTTTACGGTTTTATTAAATTTTTTAATATTATCATATTTTCTAAGAGCCGTGGGTAATAGGTTATATAGTTTAGGACCATAAAAATTCACAAACTTTTGACAAACATTTTTTTTGTATTTTGGCACTTTCAATAATTCCTTGCTTTGTGATCGTGTCTGATGGTATGTATTTATGTTATTTGTTGAGGGTGTTTTTGATTTTTTATATGTGAATATTATTGCTGCTAATATATAAAGACCTTTTATGTTTAAGATTTTATTTTGTTTGTATAATTGTTCTGTACTATATAGTCTATCTTTCTTTAATATGACTTTTAATAAATAATTTTGCGAACTTTGAATAGTTGTGTAGGCATTACTGTATGTCCCGCCCCAACAACTTATTGAGTATCTTAAGATGGACTCAGCTAGAGAGTTATATACAACCAATAGGGTTTGTCTAGTTAATATATCACGTAGCATATAGAATTTTGGTATTATCCGCCTAATTCGTTTGGTTATATATTCCGAATGTTTATGCCACTTTAGATGATCATCCACAATTACTCCTAGATATTTTATATCTTTAACTCTTTCTATACATGTATTTTCGTATTTTATATTAGTTATATTAGGTGTATCAGCAGCTGTGGGGGCAAATGTTAGAAATTTTGTCTTCTCTTTATTCAGTGTTAAATAATTACTATTGAGCCATTCCGATACTTTCTGTAGTGTGTGTCTTGATTTTTCCAGTGTGTCTTCCCAATTATCACCTTCACATATCAGAACAGTATCATCCGCATAGGATAGTACTTGTCCTTTTATGTCGATGTTGCATAGATCGTTAATATATATTAAGAACAAAATGGGGCCTAATACGGTGCCTTGGGGAATGCCAATGCGTACTATTTTGTTGTCACTCATGCAATTATTAATTTTTACGCGTTGCTTTCTTTCTGCGAGGTAATTCTTGAAAAGCGTCAATATATTTCCTCTAATGCCTATTTTCTCACATTTTTCTAATAATTCATCATGTGGGACAGTGTCGAATGCTTTTCTCAAATCTAGGAAAGTGCAGATGGTTTTTTTGCTTTTGTTGAAATTTTCTATAATTTTGTTAACTAGTGAATATATGGCGTCTTCAGTTCCCTTACCTTCGATGAACCCAAATTGGTTTTTAGATAGTATTTTATATTTATTAATAAATTCCATTAATTTTATTTTGAGGATTTTTTCGAAGACTTTTGCAAAACAGTTAATGACAGAGATAGGTCTATAATTATTTTTATCTGTTTTTTTGCCAGATTTATGAATGGGGGTGACGACAGATTCTTTAAATTTATTAGGGATTACTCCACTCTTTAGAATATTGTTTATTATGTATTTAAGTGGTGTTAAAATTTATCTGTGGGTTTTTTTAATTGTTATTGCAGTAATACCATCTAGCCCTGGTGCAGAGTTATTTTTTAATTTGCTTATTTGCAGTATTAGGTCATTATCTGTTATTTCTGGTAGGTATAGGGATTTAGGTTGTATAGGTATTTTATTAGTGGTTGGGCCCTGATTGTGATTTATTTTATTTTTCAGATCTATTCCAACATTTATAAAAAAGTCATTAAATATATTCGCAACCAATACGTTATCGTTTATTAGTTTGCCATTTTCCTCCAGTGAAATATGTTCATTTTTTTGTTCATTTTCATTTGTAGCCTCAGATATCATTTGCCAAATTTTTTTGTAGTTATTGTTTACTCCCGCGATTTTGTCTTTATAATATAAATCTTTTGTTATTTTTATTAATTTTGTTACATGGTTTCTATAACTTTTGTAATAGTTTTTTAATTCCAGATTATCGGGCCGTAGAATTAGTTTTTTTTAAATTCTGTCTCGCCTTTTTATAGAGTTCAGTAGACCATGTGTTATCCATGGCTTGATTTTAACTGATTTGTTTGTTAGAGTTTTTTCAATAGTGTTTTCTTTTATATAGTTTTTATATTTGTTAATAAAAATATTTGTTGCTTCCTCAACATTAGGATTACTTAAGATGTCAAGCCATTGCTCTCTTTCCAGATCTTTGGATAATTTTTCATATTTTATTATTGTTTTTTTTGTAGTAGTGGGTGTCTGTTCTGTTTGGTTTGTAAATTTTATATTAAGAGTGATTGGATAGTGATCGGTGATGCTGGTTTTGATAATGGATGATATGAAATTAATATTGTCTTTTTTGCCATTTTTATGTTTGACGAATATATGGTCAATGCATGAGCATGTTTGTTCTGTTTCTCTCGTGTAATTATTAATATATGAGGTATAATTAAATTTATTTACAATATTTAAGTAACTGTTAACCTCCTCCGAGTTCGTGTTCTTTATATTTATATTTGTGTCGCCTACTATTATTTCTATGTTCATTTTTTTCAATCTATTTAAATATGTATCTAAATCATTATTGAATACATTCACTTCTGTTGAAGGTGGTCTATAAATTGCTATAATTCCAATTTTTGTATTATTTATGTCTAGTTCTATACGCATTAACCTGATTTGTGTAAGTTTAACATTTACTATGTTAACTGCGGTAATATATTTTTTAATATATATGATGGTTCCGTCGTTTTGGTTGAATTGACCGTTATTGCTATATAAATTGTAATTTGGAATGTCAAAGTTCCGTAAATTTTCTGGGTGCCATGATTCTGATAGGATTATAATATCGATATTTTGCTTTTTAAGTTGTTCAAGGAATATGGTTAGTTCATTATAGTTTTTATTTAGGCTTCTTATGTTTAAGTGCAATATATCTATTTTCTGATTAGTATCGTTACCTAAGTTATGAAATTTATATATATAGTCACTGCAGTTCTCGAATACATTAGTTTCCACATTATCATTTGGGTTATAAATTTCGAAAGGGTCCATAGTAATTTCCTAATGCTAATTATTTGCTTACTATTTAGACGTACCTACACAGAGAGAGGTATTGAAAGTATAATAAAAGATCGAGGTGGGAGATTAGTGGAAAGTAGTAGTTAATAATAAAAAGTAGTTAATATTATGTTATTTAAGAAGAAATCAATTAATAAGAGAAAAAAAAAAGAAATGAGAAAAGGAAAAAAAGCGGAGAATATATAAGTTCCTTTTGTGCCTCCGGCGTGACTAGTTTTCTGTTATTTTGTTCAATTCTTCTATGGTCTTCAGATGGAAAATTCTGTTATTTAATTTCGCGACTATAGTACCTTCTCTTGACCATGCGTTCAGCCTGCCTAATTTTTCTTGCGCTAGTTTTAATAACTCCATTCTTGGTTTAATGAGCTCTTCTACTATCATAATTTTGCTACCTTTTAGTTTCTTTTTATTATAGAAAACGTTGTTTCGGTCTATCATATTTCCAAATTTGATGATAATTGGTCTTATTTTATCATTATGCTCTATCTTTCCAATTCGATGACACGTATTTATTTGACAGGAGTTGATTCCCAATTTTTCTTCGATTAATTTTAATACTATGACTTTAGTGTTTTCATTTGGGTTTTCGGGTAGCCTAAGAACTCGTAATTCGTGCAGTTTGGCATTTTGTTCTAGCGTATTTAATTTTGCTTGAATAGTTAGATTTTCTGATTCATCTGGTATATTTGTATTTCTTATTTGCTGCTCTAATGTATTCAGTTTAGTTTTCAGTTCAGTATTTTCTGAGTAAAGTAATTTATTGTTTTCCTCTATTTTATTCAGTCTTATTTCCAAGGTATTTATTTGTTTATTTACTTTATCGAATTCGTCGCGAATATTTTTAACCACCATAGAAGATATTTGCATAGCGAAGGTCGTCATGAAGTCCTTATTATTAAGACATTCTCTCACTATTTCTCCTGCTATGTTTTTAACATCACCTTCCTGTGCTTTGGTTAAGACCATTTTTAGAAACAATTGAATTAGAGTTTATTGATACCAGCTAAAATTTGTTGTAATACCGGAGACACGTTATTGTTTTTTCAGCACGATTTCATAGTTTCTATTCGGGGCCTACTAGGTATGTCTACTTGATTTTAATTTTCAATATTTATATTAGTTGTCTACCCCTGTCAGCCCACTTTAAATTATTGTTGCACTGATAATTACTTGAGTTACTTTATTTGTATAGTTTATTGCACTTGCCTGTGTTGATTTATTGAGGTCTCTTAATGCCAGATGTTTATTGACTGTGTTGGAGTTGCTGTTCCTTTGCTATATTGCACGTGTTGGCCACTTTACAAGTTAACTTGAATAATTCTGGGTTTTTTTTCACTATTTATTGATTATAACTGCACTATTAACTTCAATTTTCCAATAATTTGTCGTTCTGTCCCTTATTTTTTTTGTTTATCCTCCAGTTAAATTTTATTTTATTTACTTAAGTTTTTACTGGTTCTTTTTTGTGTTTAAGCTGGAGCGACCGCGCACACGTCCGTTACTATCGAGAGAACTGAAAGTTAGTTATGTAGGTAAATATTTTCAGTTAAATATCTTTCAAAAAACGCAAAAGAGGAAGAAACAATTCAAGGCTTTTATTAGTTATTTGGCACATTTGGCTGTGTCGGTGTCGGCTCGTGTTGATCAAAATTTACTCTTTATTTGATCATTGTGCGATGTATTTTATAATTAAATGGTTTGATTAACTATGTGATTTGTGCGGAGAAAAGTTTTTTGTAAACTAAAAGGTATACGAACAGAAATTTATAATATTTTTTTCAAATACGTACTTTTACTACATCTTATTTGCTAAAATACACATTATACAAGGTAAGATTATTTTTGTACTATAAAAAAAAGCCGCTTATGGAATCACTAATTTTTAATGGCATTAGGACGATTGACCCACAACTAGACACTGAACGGTTAGATAATTTATATAATTCTAACTTCTTCAATAATATGTAAATTATTTTGTAACACAAGAACATAAAGGGAAGGGAATATAATTCAATACTTTGCCAGTATTAGCTAGAAGAGTAGTTGTTTTAATTGGTTCTCCAATTATGAGTGCTATAAAGTGCTTTCCTAAGTAGCATATTAGAGTGACCAGGTAAGGTTAAGGTACCCATATAAAGAAAGTAGATAACTTCATATTAAATTAAAAGGTGTGAATGCCTGAATTTAAGTAAACTATTTAAGTATCAATACATTTTTTGCATTAACATGCTGGGAATCCTATCATGTAATTCAATACTTCGTTAGTATTAGCTAGAAGAGTAGTTGTTTTGATTAGTTCTTCAATAATGAGTGTTTCAAAGTATTATTTCTACTACCGTCTATATAAATGATTATATTTCACTTGCTTATAATTTGTTGTTCATTGCTTGTATACGAGATATATAAACAAGGCCATTACATCTTAGTGCCAAAAAGAGCAGGCGTAATGATTACGCCCGCTTATTATGCCCTCCCATACTCAAAATAAGCCATTAGAACTGCCTCGCTGACAGTTACGGAATTTCTGTTAGCCCATTGTTGAAATTTTTCATATTCTTTCTCATACAGTGATCGGGATTTTTTTGGTAGCAGTGTCTCATTTGCTTCTGCAGCCCTTTGGGCGAGAATTTGTGGAATTTCTTGATGATCACTTTTAGAAAAGTTTCAACACACTTTATTACTTCACTGACAGAAATAAATAAAATAATAGCCGCATCGTTATGGATACAAAAACAAACGCAAGGACCAGCAACCGCAAAGCCATATTTATTTCATAAATTATTAAATTCATTTATTACATTTAAACTATGTAGGTATCTAAAGTAGAGTGAAATATAAAACATCACCTCACATGTGGTTTTCACCTCTTGGGTGTAAGAGCAAGTGTCGAGACCATATCGAAACAGAAGATGATACATTTAATAATTACCTATAAAAAAATCATTGCATATGAGATTATTCCTAAATTACTTCCACGTCCAGTGGAAGTACACTAACGACAAAAAAAATTTTTAAAAATTTTTATTGTCCAAATAGGCTTAAAATGTCACGAAACGTCGAGATTTTAGGTTTGAGCGAAAAAAAATTTCTGTCTGTCTGTCGGTCTGTCTGGCTGTCTGTAACTTTTTTTTTGTGCGCACGTTTACTCTGGAACCGTTTAAGATATTGACTTGAAAGTTGGTACACATATGTACTTTAACGAGATCTAGAACTAGGTTATATTTTTATCTTGTTCCGTCGAAGGGTTGGGGGGTAAATTGGGGTAAATTTGGGGTAAATAGGTCAGTCAAGCAGTGAAGAGTCCATAAAATTGGTATTTAGTATATACAAGAGAAGCTAAGGTCTCAAAAAAATTTTTGGCATTAGCCACCCCCCATTACCACCCCCACCTCCTTATTAAAGGGGATGAAAAAAAATTGTGATTTAGTGTATGTACAGGAACCAGAAACCTCAAAATATTTTTTTACTTCATCCACCCCCCACTATCACCCCCCCCCCCCAGAGGGGTACAGGTTTTCAAATATTATATTATTAAAGTTCCATGAACAATTATTTTCACATACAAAGTTTTTTCGTTGTGAGTGACTTCGATAGAGAATCTGGATGTGGAAGTAGTGATTCCTTGGGCAGCGGTTTTTTACATATTTTTCCATCTACTAATTATTGAGTATGTATTACAATAAATTTAAAAAACCACTGATACTATAATTGCTCTCCACTATGTGGAAACAGTTATTCGTAGACCTTTAATAATATAACATTTAATCGTCTACTACAAAAACCCTTAAGACGATTTGTCACATCGGTAGTAGGGTGGCTATTTTTAAAGCTGTAATGGGGTTGAATAGATAACGAAGACGGTACTTGAAATATAAGAAATAATAATGTTAGACATGCTATTTGCTTAAACAAAATTGTTTATAACAAATTATGAAGAGTGTACCAAGAAATCTACTTTTGGTCAAGAATCGGCGTTTTATGAAACATTTCTCCTTAAAATATATTTCTTTTCCACTATGATTATTAACAAATTTTTAACCGGTTATAATGTACCTATAACTAAATCAGGTATAATGGAAATATTTATTAACAAAGCGAAATTATTTTCGCTTCTGTCTATGCAAATTTCATGATATAGCTAGCGAAAAATATTTTAAAATTCATTTTACTAATTAGCTTCCCTCACAAAGGCTGAAAACTAACTTTTCTGGCTGGATATATTTAAACCTGGATTGTGTAAAAGGTATTAAAAGTGTAATTTTACAGACCTCCGCAACACAGATGTCACATACATTTTATGGCGCTAATTTATATTACCCAGTGTGCTCATAATTTGTTTTTGTTTTTATTACTACATTCTGTAAAGAGTACAATTTAAGCATGGGAGGTAAATGATGTGTTATAATAATTCTTACCGTTCATTTATATAAGCCGTAATTTAAAATGTTACTCTAAGGGCTCGTTTATATGAAGCTTGTAAGTCAAGTGAGCAGATTACTTGCTACAAATTGTTTACCTTGTGTAAACGTCTACTTGCTTCGTAATGTAGGTAAGGTAAGGGTGGTTCAAGTCACAGGTCAGGCTGATTTGGTAGACCTGTGCATTGTGCAATGGGGTTAATTTGTAATTTTTATTCATATTAAATTTGGATTCTATGACCAGTAATACCCATAGACAGGGATCCAGAGACCATTTACTTTCAGTCCTATGCATCTGTAGGACATACTTTTAAAATTAGGCCTATCTTCTGTAAAATTTTCTGCCGAATCCATTTCCGGAGGGCGATTTGCGATACAAGCTTGCGTTCATCCCCTATATTAATTTTTCACCCCTTTCCGGCGATACACGATATTTAACATTTTTCAGATATATCTCGTGTTATTTCAGAAACTATAAAATCTACAAGGATCCAATTTTAGACGGAGATTAAATAATGTATGGCGATTACGATAGCTGTACTAAAATGATATTTTGATTATTGATCTTCTAAGAAAAAAATAAAAACTGCGGGGATGCTGACATATTGTAGGGAAAATTGTAGCACCGATGTATTTTTTCTATGTGTAGAAATATTATATCAGTTATGTGAGCAGTATTGTAGTAGAAACATCAAATTTAATTTTAGTGGAAAAATTTTTACAATTGGATCAATTTAGCGGAAGATATAAATTATTTAGTATCGGGAGCGATACCCTGCGCTTTGATCACACGCAAGGCATTATTTGAATACGATTGAAATAACAAATAGAAACGTATGTATACAAAAATGCTCGTTTGCAAATTTAATGTAAGGAAAGAATTGTCACATTGGTATAAGTTTGTCTGTGTACAAATATGAAATTAGTTTTGAATCAAGAATATTTCGTCTCATATATAAGCGGCAATTAACAAACTCTTCATATAAACATATATTGTAACATATTGTTGTAAAAAACTAGGAGTTGATTGCATAATAAGCTGCATATGCATGGGAAATTGTAAATCTGACTAGAGTATTTATTGAATAAAATATTTTTAATCTATTTACATAGATAGCTTCTTTCTGTACGACATTAAATAATGAGTTGAATTAAATTTGGTATATAGGCAAATAAATATATTCCCCACACAGAAATAATTGTATTTAAAATTATTGATTAATTTACTTTACATTTTTGTTAATCATCAAAAAAAATATTGTTTAGATATTCAGCAAATCAAATTTTTTACAATTCTTTATTCATTATTCATTATGAAATTGTATATCGTTTCTTTTTTAATAATTTTGTCAAGAAAGTAATGGGTTTTAATAAATCATTTTATTTATAACAATATTTTAGAACTTGCCACTAAAATATATGTTTATATGAAGAGTTTGTTAATAGATGCTTATATATGAGACAAAATATTCTTGATTCAAAACTAATTTTATCTTTGTACACAGACAAACTTATCCCAATGTGACAATTCTTTCCTTACATTAAATTTGCAAACGAGCATTTTTGTATACACACGTTTCTATTTGCTATTTCAATCGTATTCAAATAATGCCTTGAGTGTGGAATAATGCGAATGGCCGCGTTCGACCACAGTTTACAACATATTATGCATGTGCGATCAAAGCGCAAGGTATCGCTCCCGATACTAAATAATTTATATCTTCCGCTAAACTGATCCGATTGTAAAAATTTTTTTACTAAAATTAAATTTGATGTTTCTACTACAATACCGCTCACATAACTGATAATAATATTTCTACACATAGAAAAAATACATCGATGCTACAATTTTCCCTACAATATTTCAGCATGCCCGCAGTTTTTATTTTTTTCTTAGAAGATCAATAATCAAAATATCATTTTAGTACAGCTATCGTAATCGCCATACATTATTTAATCTCCGTCTAAAATTGGATCCTTGTAGATTTTATAGTTTCTAACACGAGATATATCTGAAAAATGTTAAATATCGGGTATCGCCGAAAAGGGGTGAAAAATTAATATAGGGGATGAACGCAAGCTTGTATTGCAAATCGCCCTCCGGAAATGGATTCGGCAGAAAATTTTACACGAGATAGACCTAATTTTAAAAGTATGTCCATCAGATGCATAGCAATGAAGAAATAAGCGGAATTTAGATTTAGATATTTATATGTAATGGCAATTTTTTTATGGACGTTAAATAATTTTAAATTCAATTTATAATTTGAAAATGGTTACGCACGCGCAGTATAGTTCAAGCAGTAAATTTGTATGACAGCCATGAAACGCAAACTTCACCATTACCTATATTGATGAGTGACTGACATTTTGTTTTGCCGTTTTCGCTAAATGTAAAAAAATACCAGTTTTGATTCGTTCGTGTCGAGCCGAATTTTCGATTTGCCTTGTGCAATTTACGAGCGGATCAACTAGAACTCTTCCTCTTTGCGTCGCGGCATCGTTTGGCCCTCCCGCAGGTATTTTTCGAAAAATATGAACATTTTAAAATTGCATGTTTTTGCGCTATTTTCGGTTCCAAAATGCGTGTTTTTTGTTTACTATTTTTCTCCGATATCTCTGAAACGGTAAGAGCTAGCTCAAAATCAAAATATCGTAAAACGAGTTTGTTTTATAACGAATCTTTCGGTTCCATCAGAATTTTGCTTTTATTTTTCGTTTCGGAGATATATACTGAAATGTGTGGCGATGTCCAGCAAAAATCGCACATTTCTTGTTTAACAAGTCGATAACTCCTTAACCTTGCCTCCTAGGCGAAAAAACTATTCTAACGAATTTAAATAGAATTAAATTTGCTACTAGTCCTTTTTAATTTTTTTGTTTTGCGATAAAAATGAGGGAAATAAAAGGGGCGTAAAATTTCGCCATTTTGTCACCGTAATTAATTGGTAATTAACTGAAATTGGTCTCAATTACGATGTACTCTAAATATCATGTGTTACCTAGACGCTCCAGTAATCTCGGCCCTTTAAAGCGAACGTTTCTGGAAAAAAAAATGTCTAAGATTTACATGCATTTTATAGGAAAACCTGACATATCTTCCATTTTCCCAAGAATCTCGCTAATTATCAGTTTCTTCAAAATATTCATAGACATCAATTCTAAAGAAAATTGATCGAACTTTCCGATGCTTTTTGTATTTTTTCTCTAACATAAAGACAACAAAGTTGTGGCCGAAAATATGCGCCTCTTCACACTTCCTAAAATTCATAAAATATTTATTTGCAAACTGGGAAACCAGAGGTTAAAACATTAGTGTTATGTTTGGTATTGAGCAGCAATCTAACAACAATAAAATTACCATAAAATCACCTCTAACCGTTGACGTCACGCAATAATAAAATTTAAAATGAGTAGTATAGTTTTTGTGGATTTATGAATAAATAACAAATATCAGAGTGATTTTAATTGCTGTTACGTTATTCTCGTATATTTTACTGTTCAGATTAGTAGGTATTTTTAAGTTTATTGCACACATGAAATAATCCCATTAGATGATCTCCCATGAAAATAACTTAAGGTTTAGTGCATTTTTGCACTATCTATTACCGTTTTCGCTTCATAAGCGGTAAAGGTTAAAAAAGACCATGCTCGAAGTGTTTTCCATTTATTTAAACAATTTGGGAGGCCTTAAATATACAGACAAATATTATTTTCCATCGATATGAATTGAATGGCACCAAAAATATTTTTTTCGAGTGCCAGAAAATTAATGAAAGTGATTTAACGAATTGTACTGCACTGAGTCAAATAAATGGAAGCTAGTTATATTCTTTAACCAAACTGCCTTTCCTCGCCTTGAAATTTGTGGGCGACACCATGTAAGCATCAAAATAATATCATGATTTCAGCCAATAGGACTGATATCCTTTTTCATAAGATTAATATGTGCTTCTTTACCATGTAGTTGTTATGCCCATTTAAATAGTGATGCAACCTTTTGCTTAAATAGCCATGTAAATCATCAAAACTAGTAGGTAGTGGACAATTGAGAATCTTCACTGGGTGTAAAATCACTTACACAACATTACCTTTAAAAACTGCTGCCTATGAAATCACTATTTCTACATCCAGATTTAAAACGAAAAAAAAATGGGATTCTATATTTGCACTACGCTATGTGGAAATAATTGTTCATAGAACTTTAATAATATAATATTTGAAATCGTCTGCCCCAAAAATCCATAAAACGATATGCCACACCGGTAGTGGGGGTGGCTGATGCCAAAAACTTTTTGTGACCTTGAATTTTATAGACTCGGAATAAGATCACAATATAATCTAGTTCCAGATCTCGTTAGGTGTACCAAATTTCAAGTCAATATTATAAACTGTTCTAGAGTAATCGTATGAACAGAAAAAGTTACAGACAGGCCGGCAGATTTTTCTTTCTCATACTTAAAATCTCGAATTTTCATGACATTCAAAGCCTATTTCAACAAAAAAAATATATATATTTTTTTTAACCGTTACTATTATACTTGCCCTTCACTACATGGATGTAGAAGTAAAAACCGCTGCCTAAGGAATCACTATTTCCACATCCAGACTTCCTATCTAAGTCTCTTACAGCGAAAATACTATATTTGCACTCCACTAAGTGGAAATAATTGTTTATGGAACTTTAATAGTATAATATTTGAAATCGTGTTCCCCAAAAACCCATAAAATGATATGCCCCATCAGTAGTAGGGGTGGTGATGGTGATGGGGGTGAATGAAGTGAAAAAAATTCTTGATGACTGGTTCCTGTATACACACTAAATCACAATATTTTTTCACCCCCTTTAATAACGGGGTGGGGGTGGTAATAGAGGTGGCTATTGCCAAAAATGTTTTTGAGACCTTAGCTCCGCTTATATTTACTAAATACCAATTTCATGCACTCTTAATTGCTTGATTTACCTACTTGCCTATTTACCCCCATTTACCTTCAACTCTGCAACGGAATAAGATCGATATATAATCTAGTTCCAGATCTCGTTAAAATACATACGTGTGCCATATTTTAAGTCAATATCTTAAACGGTTCCGGAGTAATCGTGAGCACCAAAAAGATACAAGACTAACAGACAGACCGACGCGACAGACAAATTTATTTTATTCAAACTTAAGATATTGAGGTGTCATGACATTCTAAGCCTATTCGTACAATTAAAATTTTCGAAAATTTTCCTTGCATTAGTATACTTCAACTGGATGTAGAAGTAATACACAAAAAATAGCATGAGAAAGATATAAAAAATCATTCTGTGCCGTGGACTACACGATAGAAGTAGAGCCTCTACTTCAAGCATTTTCCTCAATGAAACCTACTACACTACCCGAGGTAATCCACTGTTTATCTAATTTACTAGAGGAAAGCCACTACGCATTCACACTTCTTGAAGAAACCCACTGCACATCCATTTTACTCGAGGAAACCCACTGCGCATCCATACCACTTAAGATAACCTACTGCACATCTGTACTACTCGTGGGAACCTACTGCGCATCAATGGTATTCAAGGAAAGCCACTGCACATCCATAATACTCGGGGAAACCTACTGTGCATCCATACTACTTGAGGTAACCTACTGCGCATCTGTAGTACTCTAGAAAAGCCTCTACGCATCCTAAATACTCGAAGAAACCTACTGCGCATCCATACTACTAGAGGTAACCTACTGCTCATTGATGGTACTCGAGGAAAGCCACTGCACATCCATAATACTCGGGGAAAACTACTGCGTATCCATATTACTCGAAGTTATAACACGATTATTTGAAATCGGCTACCCCAAAAACCTATAAAACGATATGTCACATCGATAGTGGGGGTTGCGGTGGTGGTAGAGAGGTGGGGGTATGGGTGGATTAAGTAAAAATAAAATTGAGGCCATAGGTTCTTGTATACACGCTAAATTACAATTTTATTTTTTTACATCCCCTTTAATAATGGGGTGGGGGTAGTAATCGGGGTGGCTAATGCCAAAAAATTTTTTGAGATCTTAACTTCTTTTATATATACTAAATACTAATTTTATGGACTCTTACCTGCTTGATTTACCTGTTTACCTCAAATTTACCCCAATTTACCCCCCAACCCTTCAACGGAATAAGATGAAAATGAAAAATATAATCTAGTTCCAGATCTCGTAAAAGTACATATATGTACCAAATTTCAAGTCAATATCTTAAACGGTTCCAGAGCAAACGTGCGCACAAAAAAAGTTAGAGACAGGCAGACTGACAGACAGAAATTTTTTTTCGCTCAAACTTAAAATCTCGACGTTTCATGACATTCTAAGCCTATTTGAACAATAAAAATTTTTAAAAATTTTTTTGTCGTTACTATACTTCCACTGGATGTGGAAGTAAAATTAATGTATGGGGGCACAATTTTAGGCCTTTCCTTTTCTAAGAACACACTGGCTGGATCACAGTACTTTTTTCAGTAAGAAAAGATTCCTGTTTTGGTTGGTATTTTCCAATGAACGTAACCTTGATCATCTCAGTTATAACTTGTAGTATCAAAAAGAGCTAGTCACTTTATGCTATTGATTTTCAGCGGTATTTGAAATTTTTCCTAACAGATGAATTGGTCGATAAGGAGCCACCGAGAAGCCTGCCAGATATCTAGATTTGACTCCACCTGAACTTTTCCTACCAAATTACAATTAAATTATCGTCGATAAAGATAGTAGATCTCAAATAATTCGGAAGATTTAACTGAATATGAAATATGGAATACAAATTGGACCAATGTGTATATCCTAAATGAGTAATTGATTACTAAAAAATACACGCTATAAAAACACATCTGTGTATGTGTCACTTCCTGTTACAAAATTCATCCGTAATGATATCACTAAACTATAGTATTTTCTTCTTAAAATCGTTTCGAGATATATATCCAAGTTATCTTTTTCTGGCTGCTCTAGAAGAGATTTTTTTTCTCGATGATACAATATTTTAAACCATGTATAAGGGTTATAGAATACCTTTTGTATGAGTCGATCATCATGATGCTGAGAAATTCTGAAACATTGTCATCTTGTGAAAGAAGTGAGCGTTTGGGAGGTGAAATTGGTTTTTCCAGAAATATGTTATACTAAAAATCGCGCAAATTCTATTTCAACCACTAAACTTCATGTGTATAATATGAAAGATGTATTATTTTGCGGCTAAAATATTTACAAACTGTTCATTCACAAAAAAAAATTAATATAATTTAGAGAAAAAATTATTTACACGTAAATTACAAAATCGCAGAGGAATATAAATAGGTATGATATAAAACAAAATATGTAATAGTATATTATTTAGCGAACGCATAATGATAGCTATTATTCGCGAGAGTGATATTTACAGCACGAGCCGAAGGCGAGTGTCGTAAATCATCCGAGTGTGTAATAGCCATTATGCGTGAGCAGAATACTATACTTTATCCTCGACTCAATTGTTTAAATCGTTTAAAGTTGTAAAAATAAAGTTAGTTCACAGTAAAATTTTGTTTTGACGTCTAAGATGTCAAACACGAAAAAATTTGGACTCTCTCTTGGAAATAATGATCTCGCCCGTTGGTTATGAAAATTGCTAGTTGCTGATTGGTCAAAGGTGCGTTATAGTGAGATTATGTTGATTATACGCGAGCAGAATATTATACTTTATCCGCATCTATTTTAACTTTTTTAATGGTTTAAAAGTGAAAAAATAAAGTTAGTTCACAGTAAAATTTTGTTTAAAGTTTTAAACGTCAAACGAAAATATGGACTCTCCCTTGGAAAACATGGAGTCGCCCGTTGATTATGAAAATTACTAGTTCCTGATCGGTCAAAGGTGCGTTATAGTGAGGTGGGGTACGGTACCGGTTTCAGTGACTGGACCTCGATCGGCGAAGTTAAGCACACCGGGCGGAGTTCATCACTTGGACTGGTGACCTTATCTCATCTCGCCGACCTGGTTAAGTGGTAGAGTGGCATTAGCTAAACTTCGCCAGGACGTTAATATAAATAAAGGCATTGAAAAAAAAAGATTATGTCCATAATACGTTAGGTCGGAATTAGGACTACCATTATTCGTCAGTTGTTACATGTATAATGCTTTCATAATACATGTAACAACTGACGAATAATGGTAGTCATAATTCCAGCCTAACGTATTATGAACATAATCTCATTATAACGCACCTTTGACCAAACAGGAACTAGCAATTTTCATAACCAACGGGCGAGTCCATTATTTCCAGGGGGGGGGTCTGCCTGTTTTCGTGCTTGACGTCTTAGACGTCAAATCAAAGTTATACTGTGAACTAATTGTATTTTTTCAACTTTAAAGAAATAGGTCGAGGATAAAGTATAGTATTCTGCTCGCTATTACGCGTTCGGATGATTTACGACACTCACCTTCAGCTCGTGCAGTAAACGTCACCATCACGAGTAATAGCTATCATTATACATACGCTCAATGAATAATATACCGTGCGTGTAATTTCCCATTAGGCATGTACATTCACGTAGCGCGAGAGATATGACAACACCGGCAGCCGTAAATTCGTCCGTCGCGTGGAGCATCCCAGCTCTGTTATTTCATTTCAGCCAGCTGGCACACGCGATGTTGTATTTCTTACTCCCCATGCCTAGCCCGCGACTACACACACGGTACTATTTTCTTATATAATAAAAAATCTTAAAGGTATTTATACAAAATTTGCATCTTTATTTGGCAACTCCCATTTGTTCATTATTTTTCTGTTGGATGTTTCACAGAAAAAGGTTTCCTTCTCGGTTATAGTCTCATCTATATTCTAAATAGTATTTTCCATCATAGTTTCTTAATAACCTATTTTTAAGGTAACCACCCACTAAAAGTAGAGCAGGTTTCATTATTGACAATTGTAGTAACTACATGCCAAATATTGCTACATTTTACCGTTAATTATTTTTTTAAGGGTGTCCATCGTGTATATTTTTCACTAAAAATGTAACAGTTTTCTTCCTTAATAATTGTTTTACCTACATACCAAATATTATCGTCCTTCCATCATATTATTTTCATTAATGATTTCCCTAGCGTGTCCATATTGTATATTTTTCACTTCATTTTTTCGATGGTAATAATATCTATCAAATATACTTTTTATTCATCAAATATTTTTGTACATATAGCACCAATAGACAGATAGACTCTAGACCTACACAGACTGGTGAAATTGAAATAAATTAGTTTTCGTAATCTGGACATTCTGAAACGTAAATAGCCGAAGAAATCTCGGAAAGTAATTTTTTTCACGATTACAATACTTTCCTTCGATAAGCGAAGTAAAAATGTTGTATATTTTAAAAAAATATGAGCTTGGTACTTTAATCTCATTTAGGAGTTTATTAGTATGTAAATCCATAAAAACTGCGAGACTTTTCAAAGAATGATTGATAATGCTTCTCCCCTAGTGTTGTGCTCATGAATATCATCTCCATGCTTAAGTAATTCATTTTTTATTTATGCGTCTAAAATTATTATTTTATACAGGTAAAAGCAGTTAGTATAATGATGCTTTGGAGCAAAGAATTTGCCCACGCAAATATAGAGATTCAAACAATACATTATTCGACCCACCTGTTCCTCAATTAAGAATCACTCACTTGCCAAATAGGATAAATTATATGTTATAAGACGGTGCTTTCATGTCAAAATTGACTACCCTGAGAATATCAGGATCTAAAGAAACCGTCGATACAGTTATCAAGGGGACAATTTAAACATTGTGTTGTCTCTCCTACCCCAAATTTCAAAATTGAAATGTTACTTTTAGTCTGTGACATATAATTTTGAAGAGAATAGAAAAATATCCTTTAATACCAAAACACTTCTTCATACTCCAAACTAGAATGTACAAGGATTTCTGGCCAAACCATCTGCATTCCTGAAATTTAAATTACCTACCGCAGGAATGTGTAATATGCATCCTTAAAACATTCGATAAAAATCAATCTTTTCATTAATACTTAGATGAAATGAATGAATTTTTAGGATTACCGGTACCGCAGCACTTATATGCTTATGTCGCGTATAGGGTAACAAATATTTTTTATTTTACAAATAATTATTCAACCTTTATTTAATTATTCATGCTAATTCGAGATATATTGATCTAACGTTTGTAAAAATTTAGCATGTTCTTTGTATTATTCTCTGCTTGAGAGCAAATTCTACTCTGGAATGACTTGTACTCTTGCATCGTGTATAATAATAATAATAATAATAATAATAATAATAATAATAATAATAATAATAATAATAACTAATTGTATTTTTTCAACTTTTTCATAAGCAGGAGAGGCTAACCGTTATCCATCTAGCCTTTGGTGAGTAGCGCCACCACTTACTCCAGCTGGGGGTGCAAAACCGAACCGGCAGCCCTAGCGCACCCGGGAGGGGAAAGCGCTTTCCCCTCTGGTGTCGGTCGTGGGCTTGTTGGGCTAACCACCCACAAGCCCGATCCTCCGGTTCCAGTTGGCCGAAGACAGGGCCCCCACGATCGACCCCGTGCGGATAGGGGTCAAGGGCAAGGTGGTGGGGCCCAACAGGGAAGGATGCCCATTGATGACGACCGCTATAACCAAGGACGCTTTGAGTGGACAGATGAACTGAGAGACGACCTGATGCACTGTTATGAAAGCAGTGAGCCCGGCCGAAGGGGGTACATGGCGCGAATGCATGCTCTGTGGTGTGAAAACCACCCAGAGCATGACGCCTTCACACCTCAGAACCTACGTGATTATGTATCCCACCTTCGTGCTAGAGGCTATGTCAGAGCCGCTCCTCAGCCAGTGAATGAGGTGGCCGAACAGCCACCGAACGAACCGGTTGAGGAAGCGGTCCCTATCGTTCCACTAACACCAGAGGGTCTCAGTACCAGACGGGGGTTGCACAGCATAAAACCCCCCGGGCCACAAGATCTGGCCAGAGTGGATGCAGAACTACGTGCAGCGCTACCAGAAGAGGCTGACATCTGGCACATAAATTGTGCCGTGTATGCTGCCGCTCAACGCTTGTCTCAGGTGGAGAGGCGAAATACTACCTCTCCACAGGAAAGAGCGGGACGGCGCATACAGAAGATGGAAGCCAAGATCCGGTCGGCGAGGCAACACGCATCCCGTATCCAATGTGTGATGGACTATATGGCAGCCAATAGGCCTTTCACGCCTAAAGTGCGGCGAGTAGCTGCCAACTTAAGACGCGTCCATCACACACTTAATGGGGCAGTGCTGCAAACCACCAAACAGCACTGCCTCGACAGGATACGGATGCTAGTGTCTTGTAAGAAGTCACTAGTGAGGCGGGCGAGGGGGCTAGCGGAAAATCAACTTTTCCGCAAAAAGCCCTCGCGCCTTTTCGAACCGCCTCAGCGTGTTGCTGAAAATCCGCCGACTGCAGATCAGGTGGAAAACTTCTGGAAAACGTTGTACGAACAGAAGCTTCCACTCAACAGAGACTCTCCAGCCCTGGCACACTTTGAAACCTTTAGCCAAAGGTTTCGCCAACCACACGAGGTGTGCCAACCAATAACCCCAGAAGAGGTTCGAAGAGCCCTTGAGGGCTCTAAGAACTTTGCTGCTCCAGGTCCCGACGGGATAAATAACTTTTGGTGGAAAAAGTTATCGAGTACCCACCACCATTTGGCCAGAATTTTTAATGCCTGGCTAAATGGGGAGCAGCAAATTCCTTCTTGGGTTGTTGAGGGGCGGACAGTGCTGATCCCCAAGAACGGAGATTTGTCTAACCCAAAGAACTACCGCCCGATAACCTGTTTAAACGCATGTTACAAAGTGTTTACACGCATTTTGTACATGCGGGTGCTCCACGCAGTTGAACCGGTTTACGAACGGATACATGAGCAACGAGGGTCGAAGAGAGGTGTCGCTGGCTGCAAGGAGAACCTGCTGATTGACAGATGTGTCACGCAGGACTCCGTGCAGTATAAGCGGAACCTCTCCATGGCCTGGATCGACTACCGCAAGGCATTTGACATGACATCTCATGAGCTTATTTTACACTTGCTCCAATGTCTTGCGGTACCCGGTCCCGTAGTGAGATGTATTGAAGAACTGATGCCGCTCTGGAGGACTCGCTTTACTATAACATCCGGTAACGATAGAGTCCAGACGGAGCCGGTATCGTTCAGAAGGGGAGTATTTCAGGGAGACTCCCTCAGCCCCCTTCTGTTTTGCATCTCACTACTGCCATTATCCGTTTCGCTCCGGAAAACCCGTGGATACAACTGCGGTACCCCCGGCGATAGGAGGCATAAGGTCACCCATTTGTTTTATATGGATGACCTTAAACTTTATGCCTCCGGAGAAAGGGACCTACACCAGTCCCTTAGGGTGGTACAGGAGTACACGCAGGCTGTCGGTATGGAGTTCGGGTTGGACAAATGTGCACTGGTCCATCTCAAGAGAGGACGATGCGGGGACTACGGAGAGGACGCGCAGCTCGTAGACGGAAGCATCTTACATCATCTAGATGCCGGAGAGTCGTACACTTACTTGGGTGTCGAGCAACGCTCCACCCAAGAAGTGAGTGTAGTGAAAAACGCTCTCCGCGGCAAGTATCAGCACCGACTCCGACAGATTTGGTCTTCAGAACTGTCGGGGAAGAACAAGGTGTCTGCTACCAATATGCTTGCCGTTCCGATCCTTCTCCACTCCTTTGGAGTGGTGAAATGGAACCGAGAGGAGTTGCGTCAACTCGACGTAGGAACCCGCAAGAAGATGCATCTCAATAGGAGTTTGCATCCTAAATCGTCCGTTCCACGGTTATACCTCCCACGACATCGGGGAGGCCGTGGACTCTTGAGTTTGGAGAGTCTCCATAACAGGATGGTTCTGGATGGAGCCTGTAAGATTATCAGGAGTTCGGATCCCCTCCTCTGCATGGTCCGAGACCATGAAAATGCAGGGGTAGGAGCGTTTTTGCTTAAGGCAGCACAGAGAGCAGCCGATGAACTTGGTCTCTCCTTCGACGTCGAGCGGGTAAATCGCGACTCTGTCACCGAGTTGGAACCTGCTCGGCGAAAAGCCCAAATTAAAGCTGCAGAACACAACATCTTTCTGCAGCTTCATACGGATAAGCCAATGCATGGAGTCTTCTATAAAAATATAGAAGATCTTGGCTTATCCGAAAGGCTGACCTTTGCCTTCTTAAGGTCAGCCGGGCTGAAGTCTGAGACCGAGGGATTCATAATGGCTTGCCAGGATGGTGTATTTAACACTCTCGTTTATCGAAGTCGTGTCATGGGTATAGAGGTCCCTGATGTCAGCTGCAGGGCCTGCCGCAGGGCGCCAGAGACTTTAATGCACTTGTTGTCGGCCTGTCCGACATATGCAGTCTCGGCCTATATCCAGAGGCACGACGGAGCATTACGAGTGCTTTATTATCACTTAAGGCACTCGTATGGGATAGACGAGACACCAGTGCTGCCTTATGCTCCGGGGGATATTGAGTCCGTTGTGGGAAATGAGAAGTGTCTAATTTATTGGAACTACTCTTTTCCCACAGTCAGGCAAATACAAGCCAACAAGCCTGACATAGTCCTCCTCGACCACCAACTCAAGACAATGTTTGTCGTGGAGTTCTCGGCTCCCGCGGAGAACAACATTGTCTTGAAGGAGGAGGAAAAACGGACAAAATATCGAGATTTGCTCTTCGAACTCCGCAGACTCTATCCAGACCATACTGTTAAGATAGTGGTACTGATTATAGGAGCCCTCGGTGGCACGAGACACACACTGCTTTCAGAACTTAAGATCATACCGGCATGCCGAAATTCGGCAGAGGTCTTAGCCGGCAGAATGCAGAAGGCCGTCATCCTCGGTTCATTACGTCTGCTCAGGGCACACGATTCGCGGACCCAGTAGTCACTCACCCCACGGGCGTGGGGAGTGGCTACCGGTACTACCAGCTCCCCTCTGTGAGTGTCGGAGCCACAGAGTTTAAAGGGTGACTGGCTTTTACAAAAAAAAAAAAAAAATAATAATAATAATAATAATAATAATAATAATAATAAGATGATGATGTAGTCCTCCTCGACCACCAACTCAGGACAATGTTTGTTATTGAATTCTCCGCCCCAGGGGAAACAAACATTGTTCTAAAAGAGGAGGAAAAACGGACTAAATATCGAGATCTTCTCTTCGAACTCCGTAGACTCTATCCGGACCACACTGTTAAACTAGTGGTTCTTATCATAGGATGCCTAGGTGGGGTGAGGCGTACACTGCTTTCGGAATTGAAGACGATACCGGCATGCCGAGAGTCGGCAGAAATCTTAGCCGGAAGAATGCAGAAGGCCGTTATCCTTGGTTCGTTACGCCTGCTCAGAGCACACGATTCGCGGACCCAGTGATCACTAACTCTACGGCGTAGGGAGTGGTCACTGGTATTACCAGCGTACCCTCTCTGGTATCGGAGGCAGAGAGAAGGGCGACTGGATTGAGGAAAAAAAAAAAAAAAAAAAAAAAAAATAATAATAATAATAATAATAATAATAATAACACACACATGACTGGCTAAAGAAAATTCTGGAAATTTACAAAGTACATCCGTCAATCAGAAAACTGCTGAACACCATTATGCAACAATGGAATACTCACCTGCATGTCGAACAAACGGAACTAGGTCGAATAGATGTAGCTAAAGGTATATTTCAGGGCGATACTTTCAGTCCTCTTTGGTTTGTCATGGCTCTTAACCCTTTGTCAATACTACTTAAAGCAACCCCTTATGGATACCGCCTCAACCCAAGGGAAAATAACAGGATTAATCATCTGCTTTTCATGGATGATATTAAACTCTACTCTGAGAATGAAAGCCATCTCGAGTCCTTGATAAAGACCACAAAAACATTTAGTGATGACATTCAAATGTCATTTGGCCTAGATAAATGCGCCACCATAAACATAAAAAAAGGTAGGAGTCAACCGGAAGCTGAATTAATTGAAGGGATAGAAGCTTTGGATCCAAATGAAACTTATAAATACCTCGGTATAGCCCAAAACCGTCTTATCAACCACACAGACCTGAAAAAGGCATTTAAGGAAAAATACCGGAGTAGGCTCACCAAACTCCTTAACACCTATTTGAACTCCAAAAATCTAGTCACTGCCATTAACACCTGGGCAGTCCCAACTCTGACATACTCATTTGGAATTCTTAAGTACTCTGACACAGATTTGCACGACCTGGACAGACTCACTCGTAGACTGTTAACGAAGTTCAGAGCCCACCATCCCCACTCTGCGATCGAAAGAGTCTACCTGAAGAGAAAAGAAGGAGGACGGGGATTAATTAATATTCACAACCTGTGCAAGGAACAAGAATCTAATATGAGGAAATACTTTCAGAACTCCGATGACCAATTTTTGCAGACAGTCGTAGCAGCCGATCAGAAATATACGGCCTTAAATCTAAATCGTGCTGCCAGAAATGCCGAAGCCAGTCCACGCACAGCATCTACAACCTGGCGAGAAAAAACTCTACATGGCAAATACCCCACAGCATTACAAAATGAAGCTGTAGACAAAGAAGGGTCACTTACGTGGTTAAGAAAGGGGCAACTCCATCCGGAAACAGAGGGATTCATAATTTCCATCCAAGACCGTGTAATCCGAACAAGAAACTACGAGAAGGTCATTATGAAAAAGAACATTGTAGATGTGTGCCGAAAATGTAAGTCACCCGGAGAGACGATAGAACATATCACCGCAGGATGCGCAGTCCTAGCTGACACCGCCTACCTAGGTAGACATAACCAGGTTGCGAAAGTTGTCCATATAGAATTGGCCCGAAAATACAACTTAATAAATGACCCTCCACCATACTACCGCTATTCACCTGAACCAGTATTAGAATCCGCAGACTACCTGCTATATTGGGATAGACCAATTATAACCGACAGAACTGTGCCTTATAACAGACCAGATATAGTGTTAATTGAAAAGCGGAATAAAAAGGCTGTTATAATTGACATAGGCTGCCCACTGACCCAAAACTTGTCGAAGACGGAGACCGAGAAAATTAGAAAGTATGAAGACCTAGCCATTGAAATAAAGCACGTCTGGAATCTCGACACAGTGGAAACTATTCCAATAATAATTTCATTTGATGGAGTAATGACGAAACACTTCAATAATAACATCAAACGACTGGGCTTACCAAACAACCTGAGCCACGTCACTCAGAAAAGTGTGATTCTCCAAACCTGCCATATAACAAGAAAATTTTTAAACGCAGCAGGATAAGATGAATTTCTTCCCTGCTAACGTAGAACACCCACTCACCAGCTCAGCTGTGAAAGAAAAATAAAATAATAATAATAATAATAATAAGCAGGAGGGGCTAACCGTCGTCTATCTAGCCTTTGGTGAGTAGCGCCACCACTTACTCCAGCTGGGGATGCAAAATCGAACCGGCAGCCCTAGCGCATCCGGGAGGGGAGAGCATCTTCCCCTCTGGTGTCGGTCGTGGGCTTGCTGGGCTAACCACCCACAAGCCCAAACCTCCGGTTCCTATTGGCCGAGGACAGGGCCCCCACGATCGACCCCGTTCGGATAGGGGTCAAGGGCAAGGTGGTGGGGCCCAACAAGATCGACAGCCCATTGTTGACAATCGCGACGAACAAGGACGCTTTGAGTGGACAGATGAACTGAGGGACGACCTTATGCAGTGCTACGAAAGCAGTGAGCCCGCGCGAAGGGGATACATGGGGCGAATGCACGTTCTGTGGTGTGCAACGCACCCAGAACACAACGCCTTCACGCCACAAAACCTGCGTGATTATGTGTCCCACCTTCGTCGCAGGGGCTACGTGAGAACTGCTCCTCAGCCGATGAATGAGGTGGCCGAAGGTCCACCGAATGAACCGGTTGAGGTTGCAGTCCCAGTCGTTCCACCAGTACCAGAGGGCCTCAGTACCAGAAGGGGGTTGCACAACATAAAACCCCCCGGGCCACAAGATCTGGCCAGAGTGGATGCGGAACTTCGTGCAGCGCTACCAGAAGAGGCTGACATCTGGCACATAAATTGTGCCGTGTATGCTGCCGCTCAACGCTTGTCTCAGGCGGAGAGGCGGAACAGTGCTTCTCCACAAGAGAGAGCAAGACGGCGCATACACAAGATGGAAGCCAAGATCCGGTCGGCGACGCAACACGCATCCCGTATCCAATGTGTGATGGACTATATGGCGGCCAATAGGCCTTTCACGCCTAAAGTGCGGCGAGTAGCTGCTAACTTAAGACGCGTCCATCACACACTCAATGGGGCAGTGCTACAAACCACCAAACAGCACTGCCTCGACAGGATACGGATGCTAGTGTCTTGTAAGAAGTCACTAGTGAGGCGGGCGAGGGGGCTAGCGGAAAATCAACTTTTCCGCAAAAAGCCCTCGCGCCTTTTCGAACCGCCTCAGCGTGTTGCTGAAAATCCGCCGACTGCAGATCAGGTGGAAAACTTCTGGAAAACGTTGTACGAACAGAAGCTTCCACTCAACAGAGACTCTCCAGCCCTGGCACACTTTGAAACCTTTTGTCAAAGGTTTCAGCAACCACAACAGGTGTGTGCCAACCGATAACCCCAGAAGAGGTTCGAAGAGCTCTTGAGGGCTCTAAGAACTTTGCTGCTCCAGGTCCCGACGGGATCAATAACTTTTGGTGGAAAAAATTATCCAGTACCCACCACCATTTAGCCAGAATTTTCAATTCATGGCTAAATGGGGAGCAGCAAATTCCTTCTTGGGTTGTCGAGGGGCGGACAGTGCTGATCCTGAAGAACGGAGATTTGTCTAACCAAAGAACTACCGGCCGATAACCTGTTTAAACGCATGTTACAAGGTGTTTACGCGCATCTTGTACATGCGAGTGCTCCACGCAGTTGAACCGGTTTACGAGCGGATATATGAGCAACGAGGGTCAAAGAGAGGTGTCGCTGGCTGTAAGGAGAACCTGCTGATTGACAGGTGTGTCACGCAGGACTCCATGCAGTATAAGCGTAACCTCTCCATGGCCTGGGTCGACTACCGCAAGGCATTTGACATGACATCGCACGAGCTTATTGTACACTTGCTCCGATGTCTTGCGGTACCTGGTCCCGTAGTGGGATGCATCGAAGAACTGATGCCGCTCTGGAGGACTCGCTTTACCATTACATCGGGTAATGATAGAGTCCAGACGGAGTCGGTAACATTCAGAAGGGGAGTATTTCAGGGAGACCCCCTCAGCCCCCTTTTGTTTTGCATCTCATGACTGCCATTATCGTTTTCGCTTCGGAAAACCCGTGGATACAACTGCGGTACCCCTGGCGATAGGAGGCATAAGGTCACCCATCTGTTTTATATGGATGACCTTAAACTTTATGCCTCCGGAGAGAGGGACCTACACCAGTCCCTCAGGGTGGTACAGGAGTACACGCAGGCTGTCGGCATGGAGTTCGGATTAGACAAATGTGCACTGGTCCATCTCAAGAGAGGACGATGCGGGAACTACGGAGAGGACGCGCAGCTCGTGGACGGAAGCATCTTACATCATCTAGATGCCGGAGAGTCGTACACTTACTTGGGTGTCGAGCAACGCTCCACCCAAGAAGTGAGTGTAGTGAAAAACGCTCTCCGCGGCAAGTATCAGCACCGACTCCGACAGATCTGGTCTTCAGAGCTGTCGGGGAAGAACAAGGTGTCTGCTACCAACATGCTTGCCGTTCCGATCCTTCTCTACTCCTTTGGAGTAGTGAAATGGACTCAAGAAGAGTTGCGTCAACTCGACGTAGGAACCCGCAAGAAGATGCATCTCAATAGGAGTTTGCATCCTAAATCGTCTGTTCCACGGCTATACCTCCCACGACATCGGGGAGGCCGTGGACTCTTGAGTTTGGAGAGTCTCCATAATAGGATGGTTCTGGATGGAGCCTGTAAGGTCATCAGGAGTTCGGATCCCCTCCTCTGCATGGGCCGAGACCATGAAAATGCAGGGGTAGGAGCCTTTCTGTTTAAGGCAGCACAGAGAGCAGCCGATGAACTTGGTCTCTCCTTCGGCGTCGAGCGGGTAAATCGCGACTCTGTCACCGAGTTGGAACCTGCTCGGCGAAAAGCCCAAATTAAAGCTGCAGAACACAACAACTTTCTGCAGCTTCACACGGATAAGCCAATGCATGGAGTTTTATATAAAAATATAGAGAACCTTGGCTTATCCGAAAGGCTGACCTTTGCCTTCTTAAGGTGGAAACACCAGTGCTGCCTTACGCTACGGGGGATATTGAGTCCGTTGTGGGAAATGAGAAGTGTCTAATTTATTGGAACTACTCTTTTCCCGCCGTCAGGCAAATACAAGCCTCGGAGAACAACATTGTCTTGAAGGAGGAGGAAAAACGGACAAAATATCGAGATCTGCTCTTCGAACTCCGCAGACTGTATCCAGACCATACTGTTAAGATAGTGGTACTGATTATAGGAGCCCTCGGTGGAACGAGACACACACTGCTTTCGGAACTTAAGATCATACCGGCATGCCGAAACTCGGCAGAGGTCTTAGCCGGCAGAATGCAGAAGGCCGTCATTCTCGGTTCATTACGTCTGCTCGGGGCACACGATTCCCAGACCCAGTAGTCACTCACCCCACGGGCGTGGGGAGTGGCTACCGGTACTACCAGCTCCCCTCTGTGAGGGTCGGAGCCACAGAGAAGGGTGACTGGTTTTTAGCTAGCTAAAAAAAAAAAAAAATAATAATAATAATAATAATAATAATAATAAAACGTCTTTGTTAAGGCGAAGTTTAGCCATCGGCTACTTTGAGTTATTAAATGTTTTCTGTTTTATATATAATCGAGTATATAATTATCCAATATTAATTTAATTTTGTTAGTTTTTTTATGACGTTCAGTCAAGGACCACACTGCCAGCCGCAATTTTTTAAAAGTCAATTAAAATCTTGAATTAATTTATTGCTCATACGACATACTTGAATAATATGGATAAGTGTGAGAAAATATCCTATATCTATGTCTAACCTAACATGAGAAAGAGGAGAACATATAGAGATGACGAAACATGCTTCTCGTCCTGAAGTCTGTCAGGACATTTTAAAATAGACACTACAGTGAGGACCACGGTTGGAAGGGTAAATAACATAAGGAAAAACATACGGTAACAAAGATAACCTACAGCTTAATTCCAGTTTCTTCTAACAAACCTATAATATGCGTATAAATTTTCCTAGATCGAGTCAATAAATTGAGCATATTAACGGAGCCATTATATTATCGCAATTTTTTTATAATATTGTAGTAGAAGCATTTCGATATTTTGTACATACGAAAAATATATGGTCGAGTTCAGCTGTCGTGTTACATTGATCACAATTTGGTGAGGTATAAATACCAATTTTAACATCCGTGGCCAAATTTTAAACAACGTATGAGAGATATTATATACTTGAAGATTTTCATGCCAGAGTTTATTAATTATGTATGCCTAGTAGGCCTAGTAGGGTTAGTAAAGCACTGCTAGTTCCATTTCAGGTTAAATTTAAGTACACTGTACATTATACACGTCAGCTAAACTAATTTTGTATTGTAGTGTGCATCTTGAGAAAGCGCCTTCTTTAGCCAGTGTGTGCTTTAACCCAAACAAATATAACTATTTTCCCGGTTAAGTGGATTTGATGAATGATGCTTTTTATCTTGAGAATACATGGATTGACTTTATAACTAAATGTGTCTGTATTATTTATTGCATTGAGAACAGATAGGGAATCGGATAGAATGATTGAAGTTGGATGACTATATTGTTTATTGTTTAGTCAGAGGTGGAGGGTGAAGGTTTTTTAACCCAAAACTTATTACATTAGTCGAATGTGTTTAAGCTTAAAGTTTTGTCTAATTGTGGAGTACTGAAATAATAGTAGATTGTAATACAAGAGTGGCAAGGGCTTCATTGCAAAACGATGTATGAAAGTAGAAACACAATGTGTATTACATACTATTTTTTCTACGGTTGTGAAGTTATTTCCCTTTTTTAAAGTCTTTCCAAAATTTTAAATTTGCTGCCTGTCAGATTTTATTTAAAGTGACATTTTCCGCAGTCATTCTGAAGTTAGAAAATTTGACTTTGTAATTGCAATTCATGTGTAATTAATGTACATTTATAGAATTTAATTGTTATTACCTGTAAGTAATATAAAATTCTTTAAGGTAAACACACTATTTTATTCCGGTGTGTGAAGATGTAATCAAGGCGTGTGGCAAATTCTTTACCGCACAGCGTGCGCAGTATATTGCGTATTTATGTGTGAAAGCAATACATTCCCGGACGACGATGCAAATTGTTGGCCGAGGCGCTAGCCGAGGCCAACGGGCATCGAAGTCCAGGAATGTGCTTTCACACCGAAGTACACATAGTATTTTTTCTGAAATCACAATGAATATTATTATAAATTAAGGAATTTGTATGAATGCATAATATTTCTTCATTAAAATCTATCTGCTTACTAATAAATGCAATTTTAATGTGAGTTGGTTTGTCTGCGTGTATTTATTTACTGACTAAAATATACATAAGAAACCGCACGGGAATGTTACTTTCCCGGCCTAGGCCGGGAAAGTAACATTCCCGTACGGTTTTGTTGATCGTTGCTTGGCAACGGATCTTTTCCGGTCTGTTTTCTGATGGTTTCTTAGCAACGGACTAAAATATTGGAATTGTGCATTTTTCGATCTGAAATCGTGCCGAAAATGTAGACATTGCCGATCGATTTCAGAAAAAGTATTTTAGCATCAATTTGTTGCTAAGAAACTCCCTATTTAAATCAGGGGGGTGGGGGGGAGGTTCAAGAGCTTCCACATAAAGTGGATGGATGGGAGTGGAATTCATTGCACCAAGGCAAATCCGAATTACTTTTCTTTGAGTAATTTCCAGCCTGTTAATTTTGTTAGTTAATTTAGGACACTTTTATCAACCGATTCTGAAGGTTTCTGCTCTGTCCATACGCATTTTAAAGATTTTTTAACAACTACAGACTCGATACAAAAGTATAACTTTTACTCCTAATAAAACAATACATGATTTTTCTATAATTCATATAATAATGATAATTTTTAAAAAAATTCAAAAAACTTCTTGAACATCTTTTTTTTTAACAACGTATTAGTAATCAAAAAAAAACCCACAATCTTTTTTTTTTGTCGAAAATGCGAGTTTATCTGTGAAATTTATGTATATTCAAAGCATAAAGAAGAAAATTCACAAATTTCAAAATGATAACGCAAAATTTTTATTCCGCTCGCCGGAATGTTTTTTATTTCAAGTAATATAGTATAAGAAATATTTTTTTAAAAGTTTCGTCATAAATTGGTATTGTTCCTGAGAATTCTGAAGTTTTCGCTTATTTGTATTTGTATGCTTCATTGACTCGACTATAGCCGAATTCTACCTAACTGCTTATAAAGAGAATAAGAAAACATATTAGTTTAATTCAATTCACATATTTTCTTTAAGGTCTTAGGTTTTATTTAAAATTTGGGCGTGAAACTTGTAAAAGAAATTTGTTTTATCTTACAACGCAACATTATGTTGATAACGTTTTAGCTACAGCCTGCACAAACTTTCTAGTTCTAGGTAAATTATATTTTACAGCAGTTTTAATGGGTTTGCAAAGCTTATAATGTAAGGATAGTTTCCTGAGGTGGGGCAAACTTTTCATTTATAGATAAAGTATTATAAATGTATCCACTTTGCAGCAAAGTGTTAAAGATTCATCTTAAAGTAGCACAATATGCAAGTTTGAAAGAGTTTAGCTGAGTGTATTCGTTTGTTAGATAATTTATAAAGATTTTCAAAGTTTCTCATTTATGTTATTAAATATTATCACACATAATTTTGGCTTGCAGGTCTAACATATTAGTGCAATAAAAGCATTTAATAAATAGTCTCAAAGGAGGATGTTAAAAAACGTCTAATTTTGGCCTAAGCTGAACAACGGAAAATGGACACGGTTTTTGATAGCATTTTTCCCGAAGAATGTGATGATGTATTCGATTTTATGGAAAATGTGGAAAAGTTAAGAAAATACTTGAGAATTTACAAAGTCTTGTCTGAGATATTGACAAGTTAAACTTTTAAGATCCATAATATTTTATTCTAGATTATGACGATTTCTTTTAGTATTTTTCTCATAGAATATGATGCTCTACTTCGCATTGCCGAAAAATATCGAGAAAACGCGGACATATTAAGAAAATACTTAAAAATTAACAAATTCGAGGCTGTAATATTCATTTAAGAGTCAGAGCTTATTACGCAAAATTCAGGTGGTTTCTTGTAGTATTTTTCCCGTGGGATACGAGGGTTTACTCCCTTTTGCAGGAAAATGTTAGGAAGATGCGAAAAAATTAAGATAATGTTTGAAAACTTTCAAAATTTAGACTGCGTCATTCCCATATAAGATAACGAGATTATAGTGGTTTTATCTAACTTGAAATTAAGTTAGATACTCTGGATCTTAATGGGTTCAACTTGTGGTTGCTACAGGCTAAATATTGTAAGTTATTATGCATTTTTTTAATTTTTCCGAATTTTCTCGGGGTTTTCCCCCGTAGCCGTATTAATCTTCTCTTTTCATTGAATAAGTACGCGAAATCACTATAATCTCAAGTTATTAACGTCGACTCCTAATATATTTCATTTAGGAATGACGCAGACTAGATATGTTGAGTCATCGGGCATTTTCTTGATTTTCTACATTTTTCCGGCATTTTAACGCAAACAATGACCATCGTATTCCAATGGAAAAATACTATGAAAAACCACCACACAATTTTTTGTTATATATTCTGCATCTCAAAAGGTTAAAATTATGACTATCTTAGGCTAGGCTAGCCATCGGGCTGATTAATAACAAGATCAGCATCTACAGGAGCGGGAAGGGCCGAGGGTTTGTATGGTTAGAGCTGAAGGAGGTGTATGTAGTTAGCTGTTACTTCTCCCCAAATAGCACGATGGAAGAATTCGAGGAATCATTATCGAATCTGGAAAAAGTAGTTAGAGAAATGAGGAATACCCGGAAGGAAGTCATCGTGGCAGGAGACTTCAACGCCAGGACCAGGGACCCAATGGATCTCTCAGCTTGATCTCCTCGTGATGAACGAAGGAGACGAACACACCTTCGTTAGAGGGGACAGCGGCTCCATACCCGATATCACGGTTGCCTCTGCGGGGATCGCGGGAAAAATCACAGGGTGGAAGGTGGCAGGCGACGATGAGTCATTAAGTGACCACAGGTATATCTGCTTCGAGGTGGGGCAACAACCCCCCCCCCCCCAGCGACTTCTAGGCCGACGGGATGGAAACTCAGCCAACTAGACAGACCAAGACTCCAAAGAGCTATAAGGGAGCAGGTAGGAAACAACCCCAACCATACTGACGCAACCCTGTCACAGACAATCACCAGAGCTTGGGACGAGGCCATGCCGAAGAAAAGGGCAGCAAGGGTACATAGAGGCATTTACTGGTGGAACGAAGATCTAGCAAGACTAAGAGATGTATGCATCGCTGCCAGGAGACAGTATTCCAGGAGAATCCGGAGACAGGGCAGACAGGATGATAATGAAGCCTCATGAGCCTACAAAGAAGCAAAGAAGGCGCTTAGAGAGGCGATATCCGATGCAAAAAGAAAAAAATGGCAGGAGCTATGCGCAAGCATAGATGAAGATGTATGGGGTGATGGCTACAAAATAGCCATGCGCCGATTGAGAGCACCCCCTCCAGCGATTCCACTGGAGAGGATGAGGGAGATAGCTGACGCACTCTTTCCCCACAGGGAGGAAGAAAGTGGGATGACATGCATATAGCGGATGTCCCCCCATTCACAGAAAATGAACTGAAGGGGGCAATCGAGAGACTAAAGAGCGGCCGATCCCCGGGTTCGGATAACATCCCCCCGGAGGTGATCAAAATAGTCGTCGAAGAATCCCCCGAAGCGGTTTTAGGGGTCATGAATCGAGCGTTGGAGAGAGGAGACTTTCCATCCAGATGGAGGAAAGCAAGGCTCGTCCTCATTATTAAAGGGAACGGAAAACCTGAAGAACCATCCTCCTACAGGCCCATCTGCTTGTTGGATGCATTGGGAAAGGTGCTGGAATACTTAATCCTGGGAAGGCTAGAGCTAGAAATTGATCGGCGGGATGGCTTGTCGAACTGGCAGTTCGGATTCCGCAGAGGAATGTCGACGGTGGATGCTGTGACCCGCATCACGAGCAAGGCAAGAGAGGCCATGGAGGCAAAGAGAATGTGCTTAATCGTCACACTTGATATCAGGAACGCATTTAACACTGCAGGATGGGGAGCGACTACAAGCAACGTAGAGAGATTGGAAGTGGCACCTTATATCATTAATATCATTAAGAGTTACTTCAGGGATAGGGATAGACGCAAATAACACCTCTGAATGGAGAAACGTGACCTGCGGTGTCCCACAGGGTTCTGTACTCGGGCCAACATTATGAAACATTATGTTCGACGACGTCCTACGGATTCCCCTCGCAAATGGGGTCACCCTTACGGGCTACGCCGACGATCTTGCCCTGACTATCGGACAGTCTCGTACGAGGCAGTGCTGGTAGTAGCAGGGATCCCTCCAGGGGATCCCTGGATTTACTGGTCAAGGAAAGGGTAGAAGTGTACGAAGGAGTCGAGAGAGGAACCGCCAGGGAAAGACTGTTCGAAAGATGGCAGAACAGATGGCAGAACAGATGGGAGAACGCCCATAAAGGAAGATGGACTCACCGCATGATCCCTACAGTCAAAGAGTGGGTGGAAAGACAACACGGAGAAGTAGGGTATCATCTCACGCAGGCCCTGACGGGTCACGGCTGTTTTGCCGACTACCTGTTGAGAATAGGAAAGCTGGACTCTCGAGAGTGCGCATATTGTGGCGAAATAGACGATTCGGAGCACACAGTCTTCCACTGCAACAGATGGGTGGAGGAGAGACGAGGCATAAATCGTCTAGGGCCGGATGAGCTTGTGGAATTCATGCTGCAATCTGAAGACAATTGGGCAAAGGCCGAAACAGCTGTTACACGGATCGTCGTGCATAAAGGAGAAGATGAGAGAAATCCCGACCTATACCCTTTGCACAACTAGAGGGAATACAGGGAACAAAGACACGGGAAAAAAAACAACATCTATACATTGAATAACGATTGACGTGTATCCTGAAGAGAAGCGAGAGCGGTTCCAGGATACATCATACACTGAAGAGGGGTGGTTTTAGTGGGTATGCCTAGAGGTGAGTCCCACACTACCGTTCAGGTGTCCATAAAGGATTTCCACCCCGGAAAGAAAAGGCTAGGTTTTGTGAGTTTTCAAGCCTTTGTAATTTTTACGTCTTTTCCCAACATTTTCCCGCAAAAAAAGAGTTAATCCTCGTATCCTACGGAAAAAATACTACAAGAAACCACCCGAATCTCGCATAATAAGCCATGGATCGAGAGAAATACTAAAAGAAACCACCATAATCTAAAGTAAAATATAATGGATCTTAAAAGTTTAACTTGTGAATATCTCAGACAGGACTTCTCAAGCATTTTCTTAACTTATCCACATCTTCTCGCCATATTTTCGCAAAACCGCATACTTCATCCATTCTACGGAAAAAATGGTATCAAAAACCGTGTTCATTTTCCGTTGTTCAGCTTAGGCCAAAATTAGCCACTTTTTAACATCCTCCTTTGCAACATAAACGGAAAAATTATGGGAAAATCCACATCGTGTAAACATAAAAAAAAAAAGATTTTTTTTTCAAGTAAGCTTAGAATATCATGAAATGTTGAGACTTTAGAAAATATATTACTGTCTGTTTGTCTGTCGGTCTATCTGTGACCTTTTCTTTTACTTGCACGATTACTCTTGAACGATTTATGATATTGACTTGAAAGAACTTAATGAAATGATTAAATGTTTCGTTAGGTTCTTTAGACTTTTAGGAAGTAAATTTAGATGAAAGATTTAAATACCATTTAGTCTTCGTTTACAAAATTGATAAACATCAATCCCCGAAATATTTGTATTTAAAACTTTTTGAAAGTACATCGAAGTAACACACAACAAGAAACACAAAAAACTTGAATACTCTACACTCGAATACTAGTTCGATGCGCATTTTGACAACCATGTTGGCATCATCAGATGGTGATTAAAACTAAAGAACAGTTTAAAATGTTCCCATATTTATACTGAGATATGTCATGGTTGACCGAATTCAACAAATCCTCTGATTGCTACTTACACTCTGCCAACCAAAAATATAATAATAATTAAAGTCTACATTTATTGCTTGTATTAAAATTTGTACCCAGTATTTCGTTTCTAATACATATTTTTTTGTTTCAGGTAAGCCAGACATTTTTCATCAATGGGTAAGACATAATAGAAGTTATTCCAAAAAAGGTTAAGTGAGACTACAAATATACATGCTTCATTGATTTATGATTTGAGAGAGTATACAAAGGCTCTTCGAAAACAAATTTATCCCATTTAGATCTGGTTTGTTAATGCTCAATTAGGAAGTCACTTCTCGACCAGTAGTAGCGTGTGTGAGTCGGAAAAAAAAACGAAAATTGTAAATATTTTGAGCCGGAACAAGATTACCTCCCCCCCACGTTTTCGAGGATGCTGAACACGATGACGGTGTCAGAATTTCTCTCAACACGGCCAAAAACCACCCCCGAGAGGGGTAAAACGCGCTTCACTCGATTTCCCTGCAGAAAATAACCTTCTCCCCGTTTTCGAGGATGCTGAGCACGATGGTGGTGCTGGATATCGCCTTCGACCCCAACCAACCCCTCCACCGGCCAATACTCGCCCCCGAAAGGGGTGAATTTTTTTTTTTTTCGTAATATCAGGCAAATTGCATTTCTATCCGTTTTCGAGGATGCTGAGCACGATGGTGGTGCTGGATATCGCGTTCGACCCCGACCAACCCCTACACCGGCCAATACTCGCCCCCGAAACGGGTGAATTTTTTTTATATATATGTATAATATATATGCTATATATACATGTGTATGGGTGCATATTAATACATCCTCGAAAACGGAAATAAATGTGTTTCCCGCTGATATTACAAAAAAAAATTCACCCCTTTCGGGGGCGAGTATTGGCCGGTGGAGGGGTCGAACGCGATATCCAGCACCACCATCGTGCTTAGCATCCTCGAAAACGGGGGGAAGGTTTTTTTTCTCCAGGGAAATCGAGTGAAGCGCGTTTTACCCCTCTAGGGGGTGAGTATTGGCCGGTGGAGGGGTTGGTCGGGGTTGAACGCGATATCCATCACCACCATCGTGCTCAGCATCCTCGAAAACGGATAGAAATGCAATTTGCCTGATATTACGAAAAAAAAAAAATTCACCCCTTTCGGGGGCGAGTATTGGCCGGTGGAGGGGTTGGTTGGGGTCGAAGGCGATATCCAGCACCACCATCGTGCTCAGCATCCTCGAAAACGGGGGAAGGTTATTTTCTACAGGGAAATCGAGTGAAGCGCGTTTTACCCCTCTCGGGGGTGGTTTTTGGCCGTTTTGAAGGGTTGCGCAACCCCAAAGAGAAATTCTGACACCGCTATCGTGTTCAGCATCCTCGAAAACGGGGGGGGGGGAGGTAATCTTGTTCCGGCTCAAAATATTTACATATTCGTCCGACTCACACACGCCACTACAGTGGGATTGTTCTGTTTAACTCTAACTGAAAGCTATTATTTTTAAGTGTGTCAATTTAATGTGGACATGACAAATATCAAATTATGGAAAATTTCATAAATTTAAGAAGGTATTTCGGCATTTGCTGGTCAAAATACATATGATGTGACCTTCAAATATTATTTTGATTTTCAGAAAATATAGATTTTTTTAATTTTTAGTTTTAATTATAGAAGGCCGCGATTTTGCCAGAATTATTAAAAATCTGCAATGTCTGCAAGCACTCTTAAAATATTCTCTCTTCAAATACTAACATTAGACACGATTTATTCTTCATTTAAGTTCAACGATATTGGTTTTTCAACGAAAACTATGTTTTTTTTTAAATGTAACTCGCATGTGAAAACCTGTTCTTTAATTTGATCTTTAAATTACGAAAACTATGATATGGATAATGTCCACCTTCCCTTTGTACTAAATAATATTTGAGGATCATATGTATTTTGGCCAGCAGGATCCTAATATGCAAAAATATACAGGTTGTCCCATTTAAAAATTTGATTTTCATGTCAATTGCATTGAAACCGGAAGTCGGGCATACTGGTTCTCTACATTATATAACTGGAAATTATATCCCATAACACTACACCAAATGGCCATGGCAGGTTAAGATAAGTGTTCGTTCCTTGGCAACCTTTTTGCATGTGGTTCCTTCCAGGGATGTATCTTTGCGAAAGATACTACCACAAAAAGTTTTGACCTCAAAAACTTTATATCTGGGAAAAAAAAATTTTTCTTAATCAAGTGAACCAATTTGTTTGTATTTCACATATATTGTAAATATATTCGAGACAATTTATTATTGAAGTTTTCATGAAATCTTTTCATGGAGAAAACAAAAATTGATGCTTTTGAATTTTTTGAAAAATGTATACAGGGTGATTCTTTTAAGGCGGCCATTAGAATATTTCCCACTTGCAGATGAGATATACATTTGAGATTTGCTACCATAGTCGACCATTGCGGGTCCGAAAATAATAATTTCAAAATGGCGGCACTTCCGGAAATACCGGAAGTCGATACCAACTTGCTTATTTTAAATGAAATACCTTATATATTTTCGACTTTTCGAAATGTCCATAAAATTCTGAGTCAAAACATGTAGAACACCTTATACTTTAACCGAGCAGTTTCGGAGATATTTGACATTTTATAAAAAATTTGACAGTGGCAACGGTTTGCAAGAACCGTTATAACTTTCTTCGTGTAGGAGATCCTTATTTGCTCCTTGGTACGTAGAAAGAACACAAGATGAGCTACTCTCCACATAAAAAATATATTACAAAATAGTATAATAATAATAATAATAATATTTTTTTATTTCCACATTTAAAATGTAACTATTACAACACAATGTAGAATACGTCAGCTCTTAAAAATTAATGTATTCATGTAAATATAAGAGTAGAAACAAACAATAAAAAAGAAACAACAATTATTGTCAACGAAGAAGATTAAAAACAAATAAATAACATAAAGCATGTAAATGTAAAATGACGAAATATCAGCATTAAACAAAAAATTCGTCTAGGGTATAGCAAACTTTATTTACTAGAAAATTTTTGAGTTTTGTTTTAAAAATCTGAACATTTGAAGATGATTTAATTTCATCTGTTAAAATGTTGAAACACTTACAGCCATTATAGATAAAACTTTTTTGAAACATTGTTGTCCGAAATGAATTGGTTTGAAGCTGCTCCTTATGCCGTGTTTCGTACCCATGGCCTGTTCGATTGTTTAAGAACATAGACTTGTTTTTATAAACATATGTACAGATCTCCAATATATAAATACTCACTAAAGTCAAGATGCTAAGATTTTTAAAAGCATTTCTGCATGTTTCCAAACATTTTGTGCCCGCAATTATACGTACTGCATATTTTTGTAGAATGAAAACTCTGCTTACTTGTGAGCTATTTCCTATAGCAAGTGTTTTATTTTTCATGTTACATTTTGTCAAATTCAAACCTCAAAAACTTTTTTATTTCAAATGGAACACCTTGTATTTTTTACATCAAATTATGTTAAATGAAATTCCCTTTTTTTTAGTATAAGCATTGTAGGAGTTAAAGTTACAACTTTTCGAAATATTGGCGATTTTCTTAAATGTCCAAAAATTTTTAATAAAAATTGCCATCAACTTACCCATGATTAGAAACAATCATTAATGTCAGTCATTATTTTATGTTGAAAAACGCCAGCACGTTTAAATTACACCCACGAAGACTTTTAGGTTTGTTTATTATTTATGGAGAATGTGATAAAGTAATACCAAGAACATGTAACACATTTGCTACTCGATACCCACAAGAACAGAAACCATCCACCATACACTGTAAAACGCATATTGGATAATTTTAGAATATTTGGCTCTTTCAAATGGTACGTGCCAAATTTTATTATGGCAATCGATGTAGAATTAAATTTGAGGTGGACTTATATCAGCATGTCCTATATCTAACACAGGTATTCATTAAATTTTTCCCAAGTTTTTGTTGAAAATTATAATTTATCCAAAAAAATGTAGAAGTCTATGAAACAATTGAAACAATAAAGTGGGTATCGATTAGCAAATGTGTTAGATGTTCTTGGTATTATTACTTTATTACATTCTCCATAAATAATAAACAAATCCAAAAGTCTTCGTGGGTGTAATTTAAACGTGCTGGCATTTTTTAACAAAAGAGAATGACTGACATTAATGATTGTTTCTAATCATGGGTAAGTTGATGGCAATTTTTACTAAAAATTCTTGGACATTTAAAAAAATCGCCAATATTTCGAAAAGTTGCAACTTTAACCCCTACAATGCTTATACTAGGAAAAAGCGAATTTACTTTAACATAATTTAATGTAAAAAAAATATAGCATGTTTCATTTGAAATAGAAAAGTTTTTGAGGTTTGAATTTGATAAAATGTAACGAGAAAAATAAAACACTTGGTATACTATTTTGGAATCTATTTTTTTTTTGTAGAGAATAGCTCATCTTGTGTTCTTTCTATGTACCAAAGAGCAAATAAGAATCTCCTACACGAAGAAAGTTATAACGGTTCTTGCAAACAGTTGCACCCAATTTTTTTTATAAAATGTCAAATATCTCCGAAACTGCTCCGTTTAGGTATAGGCTGTGCTACATGTTTTGATTGAATTTTATGATCATTTCGAAAAGTCGAAAATATATAGGGTGTTCTAAGCAAGTTGGTATCGACTTCCGGTATTTCCGGAAGTGCCGCCATTTTGAAATTATTATTTTCGGACTCGCGATGGTAGACTAGGGTAGGGTACCAAATCTCAAATGGCTATCTCATCTGCAAGTGGGAAATATTCTAATGACCGCCGTATACGTACTTACACGTTAGTGACCACCTCTATTTTTTTTACTAATTATACACCATTCAATAAGCTATATCATAATATTTTTTACAAAACTCTATCGGCAAAGATAATGTTACGTGCTTACATCCCCCTTAGTAAACACCCTGTATCGTGGGTTCGGAAATTATAACACCAGGGTAACACTAAACAATAATGTATTTACTTACTTACTAATTACAACAAATAAAGAAAAAGAATATAAATTGGTTAGAAAATCGATATATTAATAATTATATAAATGAACAACAACTGCTTGGATCATACGTATTGAAAATTTTTTGGAGCAGCCTACGTATTTTTTGAAATAACGAGATGTATTTTTCACAATGTATAAACTTTCTACAAAGCTCCATCGAAACGGTAATACATAAAAAATTATGTGTTTAATAATAAGATTGCATAATAAAAAAAACATGTTATGCTAATGATATATGACAATATTAGTCGTCTTCATCACTGTCCTCATTTATTGTAAGACTGATATCTTCTGCGAATAATTCAGACAGTTTTATTGATGATTTCGGAATATCGTCGACCTTGCTACAATAAATGACAACAGTGATGAAGACAACTAATATTATCATATATCATTAGCATACCATGTTTTTTTTATTATGTATCCTTATTATTAAACACATCATTTTTTATGTATTACCGTTTCGATGAAGCTTTGTAGAAAATATATATATTGTGAAAAATACATCTCGTTATTTCAAAAAAATACGTAGGCTGCTCCAAAAAATTTTCAATACGTGTAATCCAAGTAGTTGTTCATTTATATATTTATTAATATATCGAATTTTTAACCAATTTATACTCTTTTTCTTTATTTGTTGTAATTAGTGCTTACGTAAATACATTATTGTTTAGTGTTACCCTGGTGTTATAATTTCCGTACCCACGATACAGTGTGTTTACTAAGGGGGGTGACAGCACGTAACATTATCTTTGCCAATTTGACTACGTTACTCCTTCGATAGAGTTTTGTAAAAAATATATGTTATAACTTATTTTATGGTGTATAATTAGTAAAAAAAATGGAGGTGGTCGCTGACGGGTAAGTACGTATATAAATTTTTCGAAAAATTCAAAAGCATCAATTTTTGTTTTCTTCATGAAAAGATTTCATGAAAATATCAATAATAAATTGTCTTGAGTATATTTACAATATAAGTGAAATACAAACAAATTGGTTCAATTGATTTAGAAAAAAATTTTTTTTTGGATTTAAAAAAAATTTTTCCCAGATATTATGAAGTTTTTGAGGTCAAAACTTTTTGTGGTAGTATCTTACGCAAAGATACATCACTGGAAGGAACCACACGCAAAAAGGTTACAAACGCACGGACACTTAACTTAACCTGCCATGGCCAAAGAAAAAAATTCATTAGCCCATTCAAAGATTACAAAAGTGTCCCTATCGGCTGAGCCATCCAGCATACACGAAAAAAAGTATATGGACATATATTTTTTTAATTACTGACTACTTCATTAACAAAATGGCGACGTTTTTATTTAAAAAAATGTGAAGAAGCACATTGTTTCTGTCATAAGTTGTTTGTTTTTTATGCTATAGTCAAAAACTCATATGAAAGCATAATAAATTTCAAAAAATTTGATATTTAAATCAAATACTATGTCTTACAAACGATCGGACGTCACTTTTATAGCAGATCTCCGAAACCATTAATTCTACAGAAATTATAAAAAAAAAACGAAATTCATCCTCAATTTTGTCTCTAAGACACTTTCACTCATTATAATATAATATGTTTCGAGTTATTTGACGAAAATCGTTTTGAAATAAGTACCAACCTGTATTTCAAGCTTAAATCCCAATTTCCAAGTCGCTATAACTTGTAGGCAATCAATGTATAAGAAAAGTTGCCGAGAACCCTTTCTTCTTATTTGATACTTTTTCAGCTCCAATGTTTTTTTTTTGCGTGCCACCCCCTGAAAAGTGGTGGCATTCACCTTTCTATAAATTAGCAAGTCCCTGCATAATATAGAAACTTTTCTTTGATACATTTACTATTAAGTTGCCAAAAGTGAAAAAAATCTAATTCATATGATATTATTCCCAAGTTAAAATCTCTAGTTACTGTATACTAATATTTTTCACTATAGGGAATTATGAAATCATATACTGGTTCAATACCTTACTGTAAAATTAATATTCCTTTAACTTTTCGATAAGTATGTAAAATTTAACTTTTTAAGAAAAAACATTGTAAAATTTTTACACTACCTAAATCCTACGTTTTAAATTTTCCACTTCCAGGACAGGCTCATGAATATACCATAGGAAGGTTCATATTTGTGTTATTGTTCAAAGTACTGTTTCCTTTAACAATTTCAAAATGAGAATTTCCAGGTGCAATTGAAAACATACATACAGTTCAACAATTGTATAAACATTCTTCTTTTACTTAAAATCCAAACATGTGCCTTTTCGTTATATACAGTTGAATACAAACCAAATACAAGAATAATTTTTTAAAAATAATGTCATTCGGATAGACCATAGAAGTCTCTTGGTAAATTTTATATTTCTATTTGTCGGTAAAAGCAAGCCAGTATAGTACAGTGGGCAAGTCATTCGAACGTCAACATTGTGTTCTTGATTCTTTTGTGGTTTTAGCTTACATTCATCTTTCTGCGGAGAAATTCTCGAAATAAAATAGCTCGCCAACTTTATAGTAACAAGCGGCTTTTAAATTAAGTTTTAGGAAATGTTGCACCATTCAATGGTGCAGCAATCATAAGACTATCCTAAGGCGAAGATCGAAGTGTTTCGAATGCTGGGAAGCTAGTGTTACCGATTGCAACATTGTTATTTATAACTACTATAGTTGCTGAACCAATAGGCAAACGTGCTGCAATCACATGTAAATTTACCCTTACGCATAGGCTGGGTACATTTATTTAACTTAAAAATTTTGGGAAAAGGGTTATTAAGGGTGGCGGTGCCGTGCTTAAGAAAATTATTTCGTAAATCAACAATTTTTCCTATATACCTGAACCGATTGAAAAAATTCTTTGATAGACTTTTAGAGAAAACTTAATAGAATGATACCAGACTATTGAAATCAACATAAATTTTTTTTTTTATTTTCGCACGAGAAAAAAAAATTTTTCCTTCTTTAGTTTTCATTAGCCTAATATCATTCTTAAAGTCCATCAAAAAAATTTTTGAATCGGTTCAGGGATATAAGAGAAATTGTCGAATTACGTTCACCGAACCGCCCACCTCATCCAAGTAAAGTCTATATGAAAATATGAGACTCAGTCGGCGACTGTTTTTGATTCTTATATTTATGCTATGTAGCAATTGATTTTTTACTCGATCATTGCCAAATTGTAACTACATAGATTTTAAATGGGTGGGAGGGGGCTCTATAAACAAAAACAACAAATAAATCATAACAAGATATATTACCTGGGAGTAGTTGTTTCGGAGAGCATGAAATCTACAGGGGTGAGTAACTAATAATGCTTTCTCAGATATCCACAACAAGGAATATACAGGGTGATTTGAATATAGGTACAGGGTGATTTCATTTTGTGTTGAATAAACATTGTTTCTTTATCTTTTTGAGAGTTGTTTATCTTTCCTAATTGATGACATAACGAACTTTTCCTCACCAGTTACGTAAAACTTTACTTTTCATAACTGGTTATATAAAGTAGAACGTCTTGACACTTACGTCAGTTTTTAAAAGTGTCACTTTATATGTCAAAATTAGAAAAAATAAATAACTACTACCTGCGAAACGTATTGTTTTGTTTTTAAAGCTTTTTCGAATTCAAATATCTCGAGAAATAGACATTCTCGAGCAATGAATGAAGAGTATCTTCTTTGCGTAAAAATTATTGAAAAATAAAAGAAAACCAAGAAAACAAATATTGGGTCAGTGGCGTACAAATTAAGTTGGGAAAACTCCTTCCAAGACAAATAGTGGAACTATTGCGGTCCTTCAACAATTTTTCTAGAAAAAAAAGATAATAGGTTGACAATGTTCTTGTAAAAAAACAAATTAAATATACAGGATGCGCCACTTAAAACTCCTCAGACTTGTAACTTTTTCATTTTTGAAGCGATGACCATGTTGGGCACATCAAATTGTAGACATTTTTAAATCCTTTAAATTTAAGAAAAAAAATTTTGAAAAAATTGTTTAGAAAGGAAACTTAATTTCTTTGAATATTTTTTTACCTCACCTTGTACATGAAATGTGTTAATGTTTTCTTATAAAGATTTTAATTAGCTTCAATTTATGTTACCTATTAAAATAAAACATTTTAAAAAATAAAAATTTTGCAATTTCCTATTATTTAGTACATTTTAATATAAGTTTGTTTTTAAAAATATTTATTTATTTTGTTTCTTGTTGCTGTTTTGTTACGTTGAGTATTCTTTGTGATATGTCTTTTACAAATAAAGCATAAAACTATTATTTATATTTTTTCAATTATATAAAAAAAATCAGTTTGGAATCGGAAGGAGTTATTTTAATTTCTTTCTCTAGAACCAAAATGAATCTCTAATATGACGTAATAACATACATTGAAGCTAATTAAAACCTTTATAAGAAAACATTAACACATTTCATGTACAAGGTGAGGTAAAAAAATATTCAAAGAAATTAAGTTTAAAAAAATAAGAAAGCTACAAGCCTGGGGAGTTTTAAGAGGCGCACCCTGTGTTATTAAATATGATCTAAATATATTCAAAGCTCGATTCAAAGTGTATTTTTTAAATTTGCTTGTTACTGCAGAGTTTGAATATGAATTCTAAAAATCGACATAGACATAATATACAAAATATTTAAATCATTATCATTAATCTCTTTTAACTGTTTGACCAAATAAGTTTACCTAGAACTATGTGGCCCGATTATTATCATTTAAAATTTTTAACATCATATAATATGTCAAAAGATATAAGAAATGTTTTTTAAGGTATAAGTTTGCAATTACTTGCCTTACCCACTGTCATTTATAAAAATTCCCAGACTATCCATCTTAAAAGATAAAAAAATCATATATCATTTTTAAAACCATATTGTCAGGTTAGGTAACGAGGGTTCCAACTTAATAAAATCCGAAGAGCGAATTAAGGCGTTTCATATGCTTACCATATATCCATGTTCCTCAGTAATTCATATTTCATATTTTATATTGTATTTTAATATCGTATTAATGTTGCTGCTTCTAAATTCCTTAAACTGGTTTATTAATACGGAATAAATTAAAAATAATGTACGTCTTATTCTCAGTTATTTTCATTCACTGATTTATATATTAGTTCATTCATGTAAATTTTATTTATTTATTTAATTTAGTAGTTATGTTCTCAGCAAATCTGAGTTGGGGTGTATTACCAGGACCGGATTATCCAAAAGGCTAACTAGTAGCCTAGGGGCGACAATGCGTGAAGGGGCGGGCGCTAGGGCATAATGGGCGTCGCGAGCTCATTGCGCTCTCTGCTTATTAAAAATATGTATATATTTTATCCCCTCCCTCGCTAATTAATATTCGTTTTTTTACATTTCCTTCTCTCTGCTCATCAATCAATTTTTCATATTTCTGCCCCTCCGCCCATCAATTTTGAAACCGGAACAACCTCCCGCTCATCATTTTTATTTTCATTGTGAATAAGAGGGCGCAAATACATGATTACTCTAGAGGCGCGCCAGTCGTTAATCCGGCCCTGTGTATTACTTTATATCCAGTGGAAGTATAATAACGCAAAAAGGAATTGAAAATTTGTATTGTTCAAATAGGCCGAGAAATAGGCTTAGAATGTCATGAAACGTCGAGATTTTAAGTTTGAGCAAAAAAAATTCTGTCGGTCGGTCTGTCGTTCTATCTTACTTTATTGTGCGCACGATTACTCTGGAACCATTTAAGATATTGACTTGAAATTTGGTACACGTATGTATTTTAATGAGATCTGAAACTAGATTGATTATATTTTGATATTATTTGGTTGAAGGGTTGGGAGGTAAATTGGGGTAAATGGGAGTAAATAAGTAAATCAAGCAAGAGTACATAAAGTTGGTATTTAGTATATACAAGAGAAGCTAAGGCCTCGAAAATTTTTTTTCAATATCTACCCTCATTACCACCCAGACCTTATTATTAAAGGGGGTGAGAAAAATGTGATTTCCGAATTGTTGTGCACCAGATTTGACTTAATCATAATTGTTACAACCTGCGGAGACAAGGCTTAAGGCTGGGTTACCAATGTCAAATATCATGTTTAGAGCCGTCAGCCTTTCAAATGTTTGTTCTTAGAAATGAATCAACAGAATTCAGATTTGATTTAATTATTAAAACTAGTTAACTTAAATCTAGTATGTCTTATATTTTATATTTGAATACTAAATGAAATTAAGCTTCCAAAGTTTTGTCTTTAGATTATAAAACGCGAACGTACCACTCGATCGTCCGTAATTCATCATTAATTATTTTATATTATTTAATGGGACTCAAATATTCAAATAAAATGTAATACATACTAGAATAATATATTTAATATAAAAAAAGTTAAAAATCGGCATAATATTTTCTCCTATAAAAGAGTAAACGTTTATAGTCTAGTGTTTCACGGTAAAAATAGAGTTTTACCTCAGAATTCTTTCGTACAACATCGATTTTGATACAGATTTGTAATTAAGCTCTTCCCTCTTCAAAAGTTATATGTTCCTGATGTGTGCTTTTTGTTTTTTGGGGGTGAATACTACCCCTTTTGAGAGGAAATTTAGAAACACAGATTTAAGCGTTACATAGAATAAACATTATTTCATGTCCTGGAATGTAATTTATGATGTGTTACAACGTTTCAACCCTTTAAAACCACCTCTTATGACGAAATTTTAAAAAAAATTAGTTTTTAACAGCTTGAAATGTTTTAATGTTGCATTTATAATGAATTAAAATCCCGTCACTGTTTATAATACAATTTACGATTTATTGCAACGTTTCATCCATTACAAACCGCCCTCGTGATAAAATTGACTACCATGTTTACTTAAAATTAAAAACTGAAATTATTAAGTGAGTTTAAAGGGGAAAAATAAAAAATGCATGTACATTATAATAGCATGTTTTATTATTGAAAATCTATGGATCATTAGAAGAGCTATCATAACTGTCGACAATTTTGACAGTTGGCACCGGAGCATGTTCCGCATGCTGCGTTACAAAAAAAAGTCCAACTTTTCGACAGCTACAAGCTGCGCCGCATCCTTTTTTGCAATTTCAGAATATCATTTTGAGGAGTTCTTCCGGTGCAGGCATATTCAGCATTTTGATTGATAGTAAAGATCCTTCATTTTTAATCCATCCTCAATCAGTTGGACGAATATTTTTGTTCCCAAGCCACATCCAGGTTTGTAAATAAACTCTCTTAATGTGCTCATTCAGAGCATCAACTGTCGGAACAAGGGATGATAATTTCACAGCACTGTTTTAGGGGTAGCCTTAATAAAGGACTCATAGCGCATCTGCTGGAGAAACGCTGATAAGTCTTCGACACGGCTCAATTTTTTTTAACTGTATCTCTTTAACAGCTCTGTACAGTAATATTATGCAGTACCTACTGGCTTCTAAAATTTCTTCCAGCTCTGAAGTACTATTGTATATTTACATATATTTCTAAATGTTCTAAAATTGTCGAGAATAAAACAATTTACATGCTCCGAAAATTTCACCGAAAAAATGCGATTGGTTTTTCAACGATAACTTCCTTAATTTTTAAGCTATCCTATCGCTCCAAAAACCATTTTGCAGGGAATTTTAGAAGCTATAAGGCATATAACGTTGAACTGCCTTCATTTATGATATTTTTGAGTTTGAAGGGCTCGGGGAAGGTGGTCCTCGCACACAAATGCAAATTTATAACGGTGACATCTCATTTAATTTTTATCCTAGAGAAATTAAAAAAAAAACAAAATTTTCAGTAAAAAAGACCTACATTTTTGTACTCTAGTATTTTTACGTATCTTCGTTAGTTTTTGAATTATTGCGAAAAAATTAAAATTTTTTAAGAAATTTCAAAAATCATTTCAAATTTCAATCAATTTTTTTTTCAAATCTAGGCGTCCCAAACCGGTCAAACTTCTAGAACATATTGTTAGTTCAACGTGCCATAATTCGGTTCGTATTGCATCTACAGAAATAATAAAAAAAAAACAATCGAAAAAAAAAAATTTATTATTTTATAAGATTCATTTTTGCTAATAATAACTTTTTTGATAAAATGTAAAGTATTCGAGTTATTCGCGAAAAATCGTTCTAAAACATGAATTTTTTAGATGAAAAATCAACATTTTCAATCACGATTAACTCAAAAAGTATTGACCCATCGAAAAAATTTTCTAGGACATTTTTCGCTTAGAATTTATCACCCTATCGATTTTTGCGGTTATTTTGAATGTAATAATTTCCACCTCCGAGAAGTGGTGGCATCCTCCCCCAGGGCATCCTCCCCTCGGGACTATATAACTTTTATTCCTTGTGCTTGTGTTCCAAATTTTACGACAATCGGTTTTGTTGTACCGTAATTTTTGGAAAAGCTAGGTAACACCGTAAACGCTAACGGTTACTCAGTTTTTACGGGAGCCTTTAGGTCGTGGATTACTTTTATTTTTTTTTTTGTATTATTTTTTTTTATGTTGTTATGCTGATGTTCTTTTTTTTTAACTATCTATACTTACTTATAGAGGGCGCCAATTAGTTGCAATCAACAGTGTTTAAAAAAATTATATTATAGCTAACCAACCAATAAATTTAACTATAAGGTTAATAGATGGTTATATTTGTTAAAATGAGATATAGATAAAAAAATATCTTTGTTTGAGACTTATATTACTAAATAGACGAACACACACATATAGACAAAAAAGGGTATTTTCATGATATACCTAGATAGCATTAATTCCTTAGGGAAATCTAATAAGCAGGATTATATGTCTGCTTAAACTTTAAAAATAGTATAAAAATATTATTTTGATTAATGATATATTAATTAATTATTACAAAGTATATGATTAGCAATGGCATATGTATGTTTTTGCTTTACAGAAATTTTACTGTTTAAAAAAATTATGTAAATGAAATGTAATATCATATGAATATTTTTCAAAATTGTTTTTATATAAATATGTAATGGTAAATTTAGCATGTAATTTTAATCAAATAAAAAGTGTAATGAAATAATTGCTTAACTGAGATATCCTTTGGTGGAATAAGAAATTTGCTCCTAGGAATGTTCTGGATTACATCTGGACATTACTCGTGCAACAATTTTCCAGGGGATGTTACCATGATCCATATATCCAACGACCATTTCATGAATTTTTACCAACAGTGAAAAGGGAAACATCAAAAAAACATATATGCTATAGTTTTTTCTTAAACAGGAACAGGCACAGGAACAAATAAAATCGTAGTAACGGGACAAAAACCATATAACAAATCTTTACATATATTTTACTAGAGACGTAAAATTAAATGAATAAAGGGGAATAAAAAAAGAAAGGCCTGAAAGAGAAGGAGAAAAATCGAAATTAAAATTGGCAAACACCGAGGCAAACACTTACAAAAGTGGAAAAAACTCACCCAAGATGATATGTGGGCCTTATTAAAAAAGGTTGCTCATTTACTATTTTAAATTTGGGAATTGCACTAGACAAAAATGCCCTGTGGTTTTATTTGCAAAGCTGATAAGATATCATAATATTTAACCACAAGTGCAAACTATTTTTGTGTGCTCTCACATTAACATTCACAGAATAGCACCTTATCACATATCAGTTCTTTCACCTAATGTTCGTTTTTCTCAATTTCAAATTCTTAGTCCTTCAAGATTATAGCAGAGGGCAGCTGAATGCAGAGACATTGGGAACGTTGAAAACACCACGTACTATACCGTATGGACTCCGAACTCAACATGTTTTACAAATAATTCCTTGATAATTCTGATCAATCTAGAAATTCGGTGTACTTTAGATGTAATAAATAATGTGGCGTTTTTAAATGCTACATTGTACGAAAGAATTCTGAGAGAAAAACCGTCAAACACTGGACTATTAGAAGAATTTACTGAATTATGCTAATATTAGTTTGACGTTTTACTACTAGAGGGTGAGACAGAAGTTCTTCGAGACTGTAGAGTGAAATTACTTAGAAAACATAACATCGTCATAGAATGCGCAGAGACCGATGTCGTTACCGCGTGCTCGTTACCTAGGTAACGATCCTATTTTTACAGCTCATGGGCTTCACACTGCTTACTACCATTCATGTTTAAATAAGAAATGGATGGCACGGCACACTATTATTATGCCAACTGTTAAACGCGATGCGCGAAGCCGTGACGTATGTTATCTTCTCTAAGTAATTTCACAAGAAAGAGAGTAAGAGCAGGGTCGGACTTATTGAAATAGCGCTTAAAAGAACTTTTACTGATTTAAATGTTCATATTGATAATCTTGTCATTAAAAGTATAACCGAATAATTGTTTCACTCGCTGTTTGGGTCTCTATTCTTGACGGCAGTAGAATAGAACAATCGAGAGGAAGTGGGCGTGTCTCTATTGAAATTCACAAAACGGTATTCTTGAACTTATTTCTATGGTCGCTTCTATCAAAAACTGATGAATATTACTCCCTGATGCTTCTCTCGGTTATTATCAGGGAACAGACGGGGAATGCCGCCATTTTCTGTTTTTCTAACCTAGAAAGGTGAATGTTGTCAAAAACTGAATGTTTTTTTATTTCACTTTTGATTAATATTCTTGTGATTTTTGACTAAAATAATAAAGACGAATCTGCCTGAAGTAATATATTGGGACGAAATAATCCACAACGTGAACGATCCTCAAAAACTTCTAGGTGGTTGAGAGAGAGATTCTTCCTCAGAGATCAGTTTTCATTATCAAAGGAAAAATTTATGACATTGTTCTGTCTGACTAAGCCTGTTTGCCAGGATTTAATAGAGATCTTAGAAATGTAAAGCAGTCGGTCCCTTGTCTCTTGTCTATCCAATGTTAGGCAAGTAAAAGATCCCTACTCTTCTTAGGAAAAGAGGTTCGGCAAAATTTCCAGGTAGGGGGTAGCATCGGTGATAGGCCCTGGTAGCGGAAATTGGCCGACGCGCGACGTTAAATAAATAGAAATCTTCCCTGTCTGTACAAACTGTGTACAAAATATATTTTAATAATAGGTAGCATTCTTTTTTTTTTGTTTATTTAAAAATACCAGATCAACAAATTAATGTTATACATGGTAGTGTGTAGTAAGACGGTACATAACAGTTGAAAATAAAATAAAGAACAGAAACAAAACATTTGGTTTAACACAACAATAGAAGAATATTTTGATATTAATATCAATCGGAATCGCTACTGAAAGTAAGATATCTTGTAGTAGTCTTTTTCTTAACATATTATTATGAGTCTTCATTTATAGGTTTTTTCTGGCACTTGCACAGTTGTTTATAGTTTTAAGAATTGTTTGTGCACATGATTTCATAAAGTCTTCAATTTGTGGCACGTCAATCTCTCGATGGATTTGACTGTTTCTTATAAGCCAATGGGCATTTATAGCAGATTTCAACACTTTATTTTGAAATGTTTGCACTTTTTTAATTTTAGTTTTGCTAGCAGTTCCCCTTATCACACAGCAGTAAGTTACCAATAGTCTTAAGATCGATTTATATATTAATGTCGCGCACTTAACTCTCAGCTTCGATTTTCTATTAATAATGAGATATAGCGTTGATAACCGTGCGTAACCATCATTACGTTTTTTATTGATGTGGTAACTCCATGTTAGTCGTTTATCTAAGTATACTCCTATTGCACTGTCTGCAGGATTCCATATTATTTCCTCGTCGTTGATGGTAATATTATTGGGGTTTTGTGGTATTCTTAGGGTAAGCATGATTTTTCAAATAATAATACCTACTTTAGGCTCAAATTTGTTCTTAAGAATACATATGGGCACATACAGGGTGAGTCATGAGGAACTGTACATACTCTACCCTAAGTAGAAGCACCTAAGACGAATACCAAGTGACCATTAAAAAGTGTTTGTTCCCTTTCTTTACTATCATACAGAGTTATGAATTTTGTCCAAAAATTGTTTTGGTCATAACATTTTAACGGTTAATCCGATTTGCCTCATTTTTTACAACAATGTACACTGTTGCCTAACAACCATCATACGTATCCAAAATTTAAAAAATCCAGGGACGGTTTCAAAAAAATTTGTTGGATTGCTTCGTATACGATAGATCACCCTGTATATGATTTATCTAAACCTTGATATGAAATTTGTATAGGACACAAATAGGTGGTAAAACCTGAGTATTTGAAATTTTTGTCACACTCTCAACAATTTTTTTATTAACGATCAATTTTCAAGTCAAATGAAAAGTTTGGCAAAATGGAATATTTTAATGTATACTAATATTTATTAATACAAAAATTTAGCTAAAAAAAATATATATATCTACATAACTCGTGCCTAGGTTTAATAAGTACCATAATTTTAATCAATTTCCAGGCCAGGTCTTAAAAATGTGGCTGATGTGGTTCATCTAAAAAGTTGCCTCTGTATGTAATTTCCCCAATTAGTCAAATTGCTTCCAAAAAGGACAGAAATAAGTAGCCAAATTTGTGTTATCTAACTTTCCCCCATTTAAAGTGTCCAACCTAAATATTCAGTTTAAGATCAATTTTAACGAAAATTATAAATTTTTCGAAATATTTTTAAAAACCATCCTGTTCAATGCAAGCATTGAATTTAAAATAAATACAATATACGGATCTACGTCCTTTAGTGCTTGTTATTATGTAGGTACTTCCATTTTATTTAATTTTCAGACATTATGCATTCATTTTTGTTGAATTTATGGAGATCATAGACGTCTGTGACAATTTGATATTTTCATTGCTTGAAAATTAAATAAAATGGAAGTATCTACGTAATAACAAACACTAAAGGACGTAGATCCGTATGTTGTATTTATTTTAAATTCAATGCTTGCATTTGAATATGATGGCTTTTAAAAATATTTCGAAAAATTTACAGTTATCGTTAAAATTGATCTTAAACTGAATATTTAGGTTGGACACTTTAAATGGGGGAAAGTTAGATAACACAAATTAGACTACTTATTTCTGTCCTTTTTGGAAGCAATTTGACTAATTGGAGAAATCACATACAGAGGCAACTTTTTAGATGAACCACATGAGCCACATTTTTAAGACCTGACCTGGAAGTTTAATAAAATGATGGTACTTATTAAACCTAGGCACGAGTTATGTAGATATTATTTTTTTTTTTAGCTAAATTTTTGTATTAATAAATATTAGTATACATTAAAATATTCCATTTTGCCAAACTTTTCATTTGACTTGAAAATTGATCGTTAATAAAAAAGTTATTGAGAGTGTGACAAAATTTCAAATGCTCAGGTTTTACTACCTATTTGTGTCCTATACAAATTTCATATCAATTTTAGATGAATCATATACAGGGTGAACTATCGTATACGAAGCAATCCCACAAATTTTTTTGAAACCGTCCCTGGATTTTTTTAATTTTGGATATGTATGATGGTTGTTAGGCAACAGTGTACATTGTTGTAAAAATGAGGCAAATCGGATTAACCGTTAAAATGTTATGACTAAAACAATTTTTGAACAAAATTCATAAACCACTCTGTATGATAGTAAAGAAACGGAACAAACACTTTTTAATGGTCACTTGGTATTTGTCTTAGGTGCCTCTACTTACGGTAGAAGTATGTACAGTTCCTCATGACTCACCCTGTATAATGACATTCTCATCTCTTTTCAAAATATAATAATTATATTGCCGCTTATTTTTTATTACACCGAATCTTTCAAAACACTGCTTCATTTTCAGGTTCTAGCAGCTCTGCGTGTCTTTGAATATGATCGTTAATATTGTTATTGTTATGAACTATGGTTATGCAGATAACCGATGTCGATTGTCAGAAATTGCTCGTCTATGATTGGTGAATAAGTTTGGCAACGCTGCGGTTTATTCCCTAATATTTTGTTCCCTCTTTTCTGTTCAAGAATACAGTTTAATGCTTGCAAGAGAATGGCAGTAGAACAAATCCGGGGAACGCTCCCCAGGGAACGTTCTATTCTATCACGGTCAGAATAGAGGCCCTGGTAGGGTACAATAACTGAGTTCGACTTATACACACGGTGCTAGAGTGGAGTGAGAGTGGATTTTCATCACGTGACCATAGAGTAAAAATTTCGAATTGTATTTATTCGAACGCGAAATACTCCAACTACTGTCAAAAGGTATTTTCTCGCCAAAGAAGAAAATATTTTAGAAAAAGTGGACAATTGTGCAGAGCTGGCTGTTCCAGATATGACTGACTATCAGTTTAAAATGCATGTTCGGATGTCTTCAAACACATTCGAAGATTTATTACTTCTCAAAGTCAATAATTTAAATATGCATCATAATAATACCTATCCGAAAACTAACAATTCGTACACGTACATTTAACATTCGCCAAACCAATAAACGTCAAGTTACTTAAATGTCAAATTCTACTTTATTTTTTGAACTTTGGTTTCACGAGGTGGGACTTAAGGAGTGAACTCTTTTCACTACACTCCGTAATTCCCGAACGCTAAAATATTGCAAATTTCACTCCAAATGCCAAAATCCGAACGGAAATAGTACTCTTTGGAGTGAAAAGCATTACAAGAGTGCGCAAGTCTTACTCAGCTATTGTACTCATATTGTTCATACAGCCCTGTATACGCACAGTCAAATCCGGTGGTTAGTAGTGTAGTCCGGTGATTTTAGATTCAAAAATAACGATTTCTCGGAAAGTTTTGGGACAGGCCAAAAATTAGCCTACCCCCTACAGAATTTCCTCAGAAATCCGAAAAAAATAGTGTTGACCACTCAAAATGGCGGCTTTAATTGCTATTCAACTTTTTGCAAACAAAATGAATTTTGCAACTTACTTGTTTGCTTATATCTTCGCTTCTAAAGGTCATAAAAAAACACGAATTTAAGAAAAAAAAATGTTGCTCCGATGCTTTGGAGCCGAGATATGAAGATTTCACGTTTTTTGTGATTACGGCGAAATTTGAAAATATTCTTACTTGAAAATTTAACTAAACATACCTCAGAGTGTGTGTTATCACTTACAAAATGTGCCATGTCTACATATCTAGATGGGCCATGGAAAAAAAATCGAGAAAATTGCATCCTTGACGCTCGCGTTCACGCTAGACGCCAGATCCCCTCCCCCTTCACTGCTAGTGGCGTACTTGGACAGTTTTACCCCGGTGGCAGCTTTATTTCTCTTTTTCTCGGCTTCAAGAGTGGCTAGATGGACGTTTTTTTTTAATTCAACTTATTTTTTTCTCAGCTTTCCGATTATTCGATTATTTTTCAATTATTCAATTACGTTGCTCCGCAAAAAGAATTTGTAATAGAGTGACTTTATTATTTTATTATTATAGATAAAATAATTTCAGTAGTTTATAATCAAACATCTTATAATTATTTCCACATCCAGTGGAAGTATAGTAACGCGAAAACAAAATTGTAAAAATTTTTATGTTTTAAATAGGCTTAGAATGTTATGAAATGTCGAGATTTTAAGTTTGAGCAAAAAAGTCTGTCGCTCTGTCGGTCGGTCCGTCTGTAACTTTTTTGTGCACACGATTATTCTGGAACCGTTTAATATATTGACTTGAAATTTGCTACGTGTATGTATTTTAACGAGATCTGGAAGATTATATTTTGATCTTATTCCATTGAAGGGTTGGGGGAAATGGGGGTAAATGGGTAAATTAAGCAAGTAAGAGTCCATAAAATTGGTATTTAGTATAAATAAGAGAAGCTAAGGTCCCAAAAAATGTTTTGGTATTAGCCACCCCCTTTACCACCCCCACCCCATTATTAAAGGGGGTGATAAAAATAAAATTGTGATTTAGTGTGTATACAAGAAGCAATGGCCTCAATTTTGTTTTTTAATTCATCCAGCACCACTACCACCGTTCCTATCCCCACTACCGATGTGACATATCGTTTTATTGTTTTTTTTTTCGTTGTGAGAGACTTGGATAGAAAATCTGGATGTGGAAGTAGTGATTCCTTGGGCAGCGTTTTTTTTTACAATTTTACAAACATTCTATAATTTAAGCAATCACGCATTATTATGTTATGAATTAGATGTTTATTTCGCTGTTTAAAACAAATTAAATCAATATTGATGTCTGTCAGCTTAAATTAAATGAAATGCAAGAAAATGAGGAAGTTATTGGAAATGTTGATATAAATAATGACGATGATGACAATGATTGCCTGTACGCAGAAATGCGAGACAAAACGGACAGCGAGTCCGACACAGGAAATCACCCTAAAAAAAAAACGAGGACAGAAAAATAAGCTTTAGTTTGTACATTCAATAAATTAATTTTTAATTACAAAATGTATACCTTTTTTATCCACAATAAGATTAAAAACTAGTCATTCATCAATGTCTTATCAAATAAATTGTATGAAATCTTTACATATTTATTTTATGAAGCAACGTAATTGAATGATTGAAAAATAATCGAATAATCGGAAAGCTGAGAAAAAAAAATAAGTTGAATTAAAAAAAAAACGTCCATCTAGCCACTCCTGAAGCCGAGAAAAAGAGAAATGAAGCTGTCGCCATGGTAAAACTGTCCAAGTACGCCACTAGCAGTAAAGGGGGAGGGGGATCTGGCTTCTAGTGTGAGCGCGAGCACCAAGGATACAATTTTCTCGATTTTTTTTCCATGGCCCATCTAGATATATAGACATGGCACTTTATGTAAGTGATAACACACACTCTGAGGTATATTCAGTTAAATTTTCAAGTAAAAATATTTTCAAATTTCGCCGTAATCACAAAAAAACGTGAAATCTTCATATCTCGACTCCAAAGCATCGGAGCAAAAATTGTTTTTTTCTTAAATTCGTGTTTTTTATGACAATTAAAATGCCATTAGTTGCAATAAATTTTATGCAAAATCCACTGAGATATTTACATTTGTTTAAGTTGCAAAATTGATTTTTTGCGTAAAAAAAGTCGCAAACTAAAATTTTTTTGCAATATTCTTTTTGATTATGTAAATGTACGTCAAATACAATGTTTTTACCGAAACAAAACTGTAAAATATTAATATGATCTTTTAATATAACAGTTTGAATTTTTCTTTTTATAAATTAATTGCAAAAAAAAAAAAATTAATATTTTGCAACGGAACAAAGTGCATTTCATTAAGGGTAAAAATATGTACTATTCTTTGCATATACTTACCTTATAGGGGAACCCATGGCGAAGAAATTGACGGGTCGAACGTTTTTCTATGACCTTTAGAAGCGAAGATATAAGCAAATAAGTCAGTTGCAAAATTCATTATGTTTACAAAAAGTTGAATAACAATTAAAGCCGCCATTTTGAGTGGTCAACACTATTTTTTTTGGATTCCTGAGGAAATTCTGTAGGGGGTAGACTAATTTTTGGCTTGTTCCAAAACTTTCTGAGACATTTTCCTAATATCACCGGACTAGTGTGGTTTGTATGTTACTGGCAGGGCGATATGTAATCGATGTAATTCGATTAGTTCGCTATTTCTATTTAACAATTTACTGCGGCGCGCGGCGTGCAAACGCACTCTTAAATATCTGACATTACTGGACTATTCTATTTTAGAGCAAATCGCGCTGGTCTAACTAATATAATAATAACTAGAGGAAACATTATACTCTTCACCGATTTACTGAGCTTTTTATATAATTGTTACACATTCTATAGGATACTCTTCGCATTTTTCTTGTAAATAATGTTAGTTTTTGGACATTCTAAATTTTGTGATACCAACTTTGTTGTGAAAAAAAAAATATATGAAAAAAAAAATCACAATGTGAGGGATCGAACCCGGGACCCTTGGATTGCGGAGACGAAACTCTTGCCGCTACATCACCATTTCTTATTACTAAAATTGTTAATGAGTGTAATATATACCATTAGAAAATTTATTGTGATTATTAGGAAACACACATTAGTAAAATGTATTAAAAAAAAAAATAGTGATAGGAAATAACATTTCGCAAGGTTTCTATTTATTACAAACCATAAAAAAATGTAAAAAATATTTTTTTAAATTTTAAATTGCTAATAACTTTTTTATTTACCAATCTATTTTGTTGAAAAACAATAGGGTTCTTCCTCTAGCTAACACTAAGTTACTCTCCAAATTTCAATACAATCGGATTTTTCTTTCTTGAGTTATCGTGCTTACAAGAAACGTGACGGACGGACAGACGGACAGACAGACGGACAGACGGACATTTTGAAAGTTGTTCAGAATTCGTTCACTAACATAACGATATAAAAATTTTTTCTCTACGAGCGATATTTACTGATTTAGAAATGTGCCGATCAAATACAATATACTCTTCGTTTTTACGAAGAGTATAATAATATGAATTAATATATTATCACTGTTCTCCTATGGTATTAAGATTTATTTATACATCTAAAAGTTGTTGCGTATTATAATTCTTTGTAATAGAAATGTTGGAATGTTATGGACTTTGTTAATAAATTATTTTGTAAAAGGAATGTTTACAAAAATGTCGTCGTTAGAAATAACTTGCTACATTTTTCGACGTTGTTCGTGATATCTAATTTTATTAAAAATATTTTTACTGTAAATCCTTTCATGTTAGTAGATAAATTGCTAACAAAATTTAATTCATATTTTATCATATAAAATAGAGCAATGGTTATGTTTTATAATATGAATATTTGAACGTGGATTACCATGGAAATTTGAAATGGCATCTATCAAATTTAGCCAGAAGACACACTGGAAAATATAATCGATAAAGAATTGTTCTGAAGCGATATCAATTTTCTATATCTATCTGTCGAACGCAGAAGTTTATATCAATTTTTCTGCATCATTTAGTTGCGTACATAGAAAGAAAATCATATTTTGTAAGCATTTAAACGAAAGAGAATATGATTAATGTGATACAGAACTTTGTTTTTAAAATCTTATAAGCGATACATTTGATATACCTACATATTTTCTTTCTTATTTTGACAAGGTGAAATATGGAAACTTAAGCTTGTGAACAGTTAATGCCTTTGTGATTGACATTTTGCTCGAATATAGCACAATTCACGTAAACTGGGTGTCAATGAAATTGGATACACTGTTTTCATTTCCAGTGATAAAACTTAGATATGACAGTTGTCCATCTAACGGGAAATAAATTGCAACAACATTTAGACAACCCAAATGAAAAAACTGAATGAAACGGAAGCAAAAACTACCCCAATATTGAAAAAGGGTGATCCAGAATGGATCGAAAATTACAGAGCAATAGTAACACTAAGTCCTTTCTCAAAAATAATCGAGAAAGCAGTTTACATTCGCCTAACCGAATTTCTATCTAAACGCAAAATAATAACAAACTGTCAGCATTGTTTCAGAAGTGTAGATAAAGGTGAGATTGTAGTTGGTGTCTTTTTCGGCTTATCACGAACTTTCGACACCTTGAATTCAGCATTTCTAGCAGAGAAAATAGATAATATGGGAATAAGAGGAAATGTAAAAGTGGATAATGTATTACATAACGCTTCGACAGCTTGTAGTGAAAATTGAAAACTCTTTTTATAATCAATTTGATGTGGATCTTGGCACCTCTCAAGGTAGTGTCTTAGAACCGTTATTGTTCCTCTTATATATTAATGATTTACCAAACTACATACATGAAGGTAGAGTTTTCATATATGCAGATGATACTACTGTTCTGGTCTCGGGAAGAACAAGAACAAGAGATAATTAACATATTCGATACGGTATCTCAACAATTTGTAGATTGATGTACCACCTAATAATTAATCCAAACAAAACAATGTATCTAGAGTTTACAGGTATGTACAAACAATCATTAAACTTGCATATAAATGGTCCCACTGAACAAATAATATCAAACAATTCAGCAACATTCCTGGGTACTCTTTTAGATGGCTCGTAAAATTGTAACGAGCAGATTGATCACGTCTGTGAAAAACTGAGCAGTTCCTTTTTCGCACTAAAAAATACTCTAACTGAAGGCTCACTAATAATTTTCTATTACGGCTCTGTGTATCCAGTGATGTCAAATAACAATAATCTGGGGGCAAGCAACTGAGCATTCACGTGTATTCATTATTCAAAAAACAGTAATACGTCTAATTTTTGGTCTGACACAAACTGAATCATGCAGGAATACATTAGTGACAAAAAGCTCTTACATATATTTATATGTTAAAATTAATAACATTCATTCATCAAAACAATAATTGTCACAAAAAATATGCAGATGTCCTTACATACTACAAGAAATGAAAATAATATCTACATCGACAAAGGACCCCGCACCTTTCTTATGGCAATGGGTTTTCGGTAAAATTGGCTGAATTTTTAGTATGTTATAGATTTCCACTTTCTGATCAAAAGCTCTCATGGGCCCAACTCGATCCTACATCTAGTTTCCGAGATACAGTTCAAGAAATGTACAAGAATGGCCTCTTGTACATTTAAAAAATCACCGATTTCAAGATTTCTTTTTAACCCCCGACCCAAAAAGAGGGGTGTTATAAGTTTGACGCGTATGTTTGTATGTCTGTCTGTCTGTCTGTCTGTCTGTCTGTGGCTTCATATCTCTTCAACGGGTGATCTGATTTTGATGCACTTTTTTTTATTTGAAAGAGTATTTTGTCGAGAAGGTTTTTGCCATATTAGATTTTGATGTTTGGTCGCCATCTTGATTACAAGCTTTTATTTAACTTGCCTTGTTCTTGTGGGCCAAATCTGGCAACTGAATTTTAAAATAGTTATCCCCAACCGATTGAGCTGAAATTTTGCATACACGTTTAGTTTGGATGGCAATGCATGGTTAGCTAAGTAACGTCATTCCAAATCCAATATAGCGGACCTGTTATTTTTTATGCACCCCCATGATATGGGTATCAAATGAAAGGGTTTGCTGAGAAGAATACGAAAATAAAATGATGTCACACTAAATTCAATATGGCGGACGTCCCAAGATGGCGGACAAAATTTGTTAGTTTTAACACTATAATTTGATCGTATAATGTATTCGCTCATACGTTGCATTCTAAGAAATGCTGAAGGATTCGGTTTAAACTATAAGTTTTATATCGGACAGGAATGACGCAATGAATATATGCTTCTCCAATAAATTAACGCACCACCAAAAAACAACCAAAAGTTTGAAGTTAGTTAATTTTTAACCCTTGACCCAAAAAGAGGGGTGTTATAAGTTTGACGCATATGTTTATATGTTTGTCTGTCTGTCTGTCTGTCTGTCTGTGGCTTCATATCTCTTCAACGGATGATCCGATTTTGATGCACTTTTTTTTATTTGAAAGAGTATTTTGTCGAGAAGGTTTTAGGCCATATCAGATTTTGATGTTTGGTCGCCATCTTGAATTCGCCATGTTGAACTTCTCTAGAAATTGTCCAATTGAGTTAAAATTGAAAATGTGCAGACAATTATGGTAGCCGAATATGATTTCGGCTTCATTTTGATTCGGTCATATGAAACTGGTACGATTAGATACATTGATCGGGAGTTTTTAAAAATTTTAAATTTTTTAACCCCCGACCCAAAAAGAGGGGTGTAATAAGTTTGACTTGTATGTTTGTATGTTTGTCTGTCTGTCTGTGGCTTTATATATCGTCAACGGGAGATCCGATTTTGATGCAGTTTTTATTAAAATTAAATATAACACATAAATATATTTATAATAGACTAGTAGAATACAAAATTGGACCGCGTCGGCTTAAATGTTAAAAAGTTTTGTGTGGGACTCGCCATATAATAATACGCTATGTTGTTTGTATATGTTTAGTTTAAAAAGTATAAAATTAAATTAAATTACAAATTTAAAAAAAAACCGACACAAAAATATCGACTAAATAACTAATATAAAAAAAATTAATTAACACAGCTTTAAAAATTATGAAATAATTTTGATTCCATATACGAACTCTTATGATGTATTTAAATCCAGCTTACATTTTCTTTATGTCGTCGAGATTTGCTTTCTTATACGCATGAATATGTGGGGGGCTGCTGTAAAGACGAACTACTAAATAGTTATATTCAAAACAGCAGCTCCCGATATATTCATGCATATAAGAAAGCAAATCTCGAGGACATAAAGAAAATGTAAGCTGGATTTAAATAAATCATAAGAGTTCGTATATGAAATCAAAATTATTTCATAATTTTTAAAGTTGTGTTAATTTTTTTTTTTTTTTTTTTTGTATTAGTTATTTAGTCGATATTTTTGTGTCGGGGGTTTTTTAAATTTGTAATTTAATTTTATTATATATTTTATATTGTGATACGTAATAAGAGCCCTTTATAATATAATGCACTAAAAATATTTGTTCTTTTAGTAAAAATAGTGCAGAAATAAATAAAATTTGAAAAATGTTGGAGAAGGCGCCGGGAAATCTATATAAAAATAACAAGTGAAAAAAATATTCGATCAAATTGGCTAAAACATTTCTTACATAAAGTATGTGGTTTACTTATCAAAAAACTTTAATTGAAAAACTTTCGGAAATGGCTCCTTTAACCACTAATACCCTATTAATAAATTAAAAGATCGAGAAGATAAATAAGTTTACAAGAATTTCTAGCTGTATCTTGGAAACTAGGTGTAGGATCGAATTGGGCCCATGAGAACTTTTGATCAGAAAGTCGAACAACATACTAAAAATTCAGCCAATATTACCGAAACCCTATTTCCGTAAGAAAGGTGCGGTGTCCTTTAATCACACCTTTTATAAAAAATCTCCATACTTTGCCGGTTATACGTACTATTATATGCTATCTTCTGAATTAAAAAATATTAAATCATTGCCAATATTTACAAGAAATGTAAAAAAGGATACTATCGGAGTATTTCTCCGATAGTATTCTTTTTTGTAATTTAAAAGAATTTGAAGAATATTTCAGAAAGGCATAAACTTCGTGAAAATGTATAAACTATACGTCATAATATTGGGCTTTTGATATAAATTGTAAATATTTTCATATTTAACGTAGATGTTTTTTATTGTAAAATTTTAATCTTTTATATTTTATTTATTTATTTACAACTTAACGTGTCTTATTTTTTATAACTAAAAATTCATTTTTTCTCTATATCTTACCTTAATCTTCACAAAATAATGTATACATATAATAATAATAATAATAATAATAATAAATACTCTTTATTTCCAAGTAACGCCACAAAAATACATTATACATGTATTAGTAACATTAAGTAAAATAAACGTCGGCACAGAAACACTACATTCTACATTTATATCTACAAACAATAATATATCACATTTACTATTTAATAACATAGGTACTCTGATAAGGTATAAGGTTCCAAATCTAATAACAACTTAAAAACTTTGTTTTTAAAGAGAGGAAAGCTCTCAATAATTTTAATGTTATGCGGAAGTTTATTATAAAGCTTTATACAACTGTACTGTACATTTTTCTGCGATAGTGTCAGTCTGTGTATGGGATATACGTAATTAAAATTTCTTGTATTATAAGATTCTGTAGGTAGAAATTCACTAAAAGAATTTTTGTTTTTAAACATAAAGAGTAGGATCTCTTGAATATATATACCTGTGATAGTTAACATTTTATTTATTTTAAATTTTCCTCGGCACGACTCCCTTTGATTCACTTGAAGAATACTTCGTAGGGCTCTTTTTTGTATTGTAAAGATCCTGTATATTTGTGTACTTTGACCATAAAAAATAATTCCGTATCGGACTATAGATTCAAAATTAGCATGGTAAACCACTTTTAAAGATGTTAAATTTATGTATTTTGAGAGAATTCTCAGACAGTAACATACCCCATTTAGTTTGTTTTCAATATTCGTAATATGTACATTCCATCTAAGAGTATCATCAATATGGACTCCTAAAAATTTGGTATGTTCCACTAATTCGATTTTCGTGTCTGTAAGGGTAATGTCCCTGGGTGTTTCAAAGTTCCCTTTTTTAGTTTTAAATAGAAGTGCATTAGTTTTAGTTTTATTGAGTATTAACCTATTATTAGCAAACCATTCTGAGGCTGCAGTGTAAAAGTAGGTGGCACTGGTGAGAATTTCCATGAAATTTGGGGCAGCAACTAACAAACTAGTGTCATCAGCGTATTGAATGACGGTAACATTATTCCTATCATTAATATTTATAGCGAGATCATTTACAAAAATTATAAATAGTAAAGGTCCTAGAATACTTCCTTGGGGAATTCCAAGGCTAATAAACAGGTTACTCGATTTACTTGTGACATTATCTTTGGTAATAGCTACCCTTTGACGGCGATTTGAGAGATATGATCGAAACCACTGCAGTAGATTTCCTTTCACTCCATAGTTGTCTAATTTATTTAATAATATCTTGTGATCAACACAATCATATGCCTTGGATAAATCTAAAAACAGACCTAAGGCCATGTCATTGTTTTCTAATGATTGTAAAATTTTCATATTAAAATGATAAACTGCAGTATGTGTCGATCTACCTCTCAGAAAACCATGTTGAGTGGTAGTTAGCAAATTTTGTTGTATCATATGATTCATAAGTCTATCATACATTACCAATTCAAATAGCTTCGCAAAAGAAGGAAGCAAACTAATTGGTCTATGATTTTCCATTTTGGATTGGTCACCTTTTTTATAAATAGGAATTACCAAAGCAGTCTTTAATTTGTCTGGGAAAATGCCATATTTCAAAGAGTTGTTGAGAATAAATACTAAAGGCTGCACAATTACTGGTATGCATAGTTTCACTAAACTAGCAGGGATACCATCCTCCCCACTGCTCATTTTATTTTTAATTTTTTTTCCTATATCTAAAATTTCCTCACTGGTTACATATTCAAGAGACATAGGTTCCTCTGGTCCATCAAAATTACAGTAAAACTGTTCAGGATGTAAGTGAGCTATTTGATTAGATGCAGCATTTACGACATATGAATTATATTCATTTGCAATTGTTTGAGGGTCACCCTGTATACGAGTGTTTTTATCGGTATAGTTCACTTCTGTTCTTTACTGACAAAACTAATCCATCGGGATTTGCAAAATTAGTTATAAGATATTATTGTCTAAATGTTGGTTGTGGAGTTTTCTTAATTTTTCTCTATTTCTTATTGGGATGCTCTGCCACATATATTTTCTTCTAAACAATGTCCGAAATCTACAAAATAATACAATTAACCAGTATTTTACTGGAAAATAACCTCTACGCCTGTGACTTTTACGTCAAAGGATCAGTTAGAGGGTGGTTTTTGACAAATAATGAATAAGAACAAAAATATAAAAATGACGTATTTTGCTGACGTTTCGGAAAACGAATCTGTTTCCTTTATCAAAGCGTATTATAATGTTTGTGTGCTGTGTATATTAAATACACAGCTTTAAGAATATATTTGTTATATTCAGTATCCATAGACACTTACTGCTTACACAGAACTGTTGATATATCTAGTTGATAGTTTTAATTTAAACAATGTTGAGTTTGTTAAGTTCTTCTTTTAACATCGACAGCCAGGTTGTGCAAACATCTACGGAACAATTCGACACGCATTTATCCTCATTCAATAGTATTATAGCCGCTTCTTTAAATTTTCTTTTCTTGCTATCTACCTCTTTTGTTAAAATTTAGACAAAGTACTAGCGGAATAGAAAACCCTAATTTTCGTAACATGGTGATATGGAGACATTTCGGAAAGTAAATTTCTCACGATTATAATTAGCTACAATAGTAGATTGTAATACAGTGTGGCAAGGGCGTCATTGCAAAACGATGTATGGCTCGCTGCGCTCGTGTTCCTATCATACGAGTTTTGCAATGAAGCTTGCCACATGTGTGTTACTATTTTTTCTACGGTTGTGAAGTTATTTCCGTTTTCTAAAGTCTTTTAAAAATTTTAAATTTGTTGCCTGTCAGATTTTATTTAAAGTGACATTCATTCTGAAGTTAGAAATTTTGACTTTGTAATTGTAATTTAATTTTTTACTGAATATTGCATCATTATATTTAAGACTAAAATTTCCTCTTACCCTTTTATTTCTGTTTAAGTTTCAATTTACTGGATTCCATAGTGTCCTAGTTTTATTAGTAGTTAGATCTATTTTTTTTATTGCACATTTGTTTTTTTTTTCTATAATGTTTTTTTTTTCATTTTTGTATACGCTGTTTATATTTCCATTGCTATACAGTTTATATATCTAATTTTGCATTGTGTCTCTCCCTATCGTTTCAAAAACAAAATTTCATTTACGTTTAGTTGAAAATGTTTATATGCAAATTAATACCAGAGCACTTAAAATATATCACTTAGTACATTATACTTGCTTTTCAATAGAATATCTTCAAAAGAGACTCTAAGGATTTGCCTTCCTTTTCTTTATTAATTACTCAGTGAAAAGTAAAACCACTGCAAACGTGAAGCTTTCTAAGATACCCAACTTTTGTGGTTTCATCGGGCTTTTGCTCTTAAAGCAAGAGGTTTCATCTTATAGTGATGTCTGATAGCGGTCTCACATTGCATAAGCTGTGGTTTCGTCAAGGATTTTCAGCTCTTTCAAATAATCAGTGTTCCTTTGACACTAAAGCTTGTTTTTAAACCGATTGCAATATTAAATTATATAGTTAGATCTATAGGATGTTTTACAGATCGACGTCAAAGTTTTGAAAGTACTGAACACACCCTTAGCTGTTAGTATACAGAGTATTTCATAAATAAGTAAACATGGAGCATTTACGTGTAAATTAGATCAAAATATGATCATTTGAAATTAAGTTAACTCTGTACCAAGTATGAGCCTCTAGGGAGAATATAGCACAAATTTCGAAAAAAATTAATGTTGCAAACTGTTCGTCTTGAATTGTTCCAACTTTGACAATTTCGGCATGTTGCTAACCTGAATTGATACTGTTGAAGTTTATTGTGTGTGTATATGAACAAACATTGTTTATTGTTTTTTCTTGTAAGAGTTTGCTGTAGTGTAAAATTGCTAATATAGATTTATTATTACTACTAAGTAGAAATTAATTGAAGTGATACAATGCATTGGAGATCCTCAGAGCTCAGAGTATAAATGTATAAATGCTGCCTACTGGCTCGTTACAATTTTGAGAAAAAATTGGTTATGATGTATACTTTGAAAGGACCCCGCAAGGTGGCAATGGAAATTGGTCTTGGTCAATTTCGTTCAAATTCTAGTATGATGTTCCTTTGATCTTCCTGAATAAAAATCTCCGTGGGCATAACCTTCTAGCTCCTTTCCTTTAAGCTACAGGAACCTCAGAATATGCTGAGGTCTCATAGAGTGAAAACTACGTTTTAAGCTCTTTGAAATGCGTCAAGAGGTAATTAAATGCAATGCATTAGTTAGTAGTAAGTGAAAATAGTCACAATCGCATATCATCGCATATATATTTGCATTTACACTTACATTTAAGTGTAAGCTCTCTTACAGTTTACATGTACCTGAGAGTTTAAATGAAGTGGTTACTATGAAATGTCACATATTCCGGGGAATTTGTTAATGTAAGTTATTACCGATTCATTGCTAGATCTCCCGCTGCAAGCCGACAGCCTGGATAACCCGTTAGATTCCCCATCGCAACACTAGAACCATCTCTAGATCCCCACCACAACCCCACAGTCTGAACAACTTCAAGTTTAAATCCAGAAGACTGTTCATTTTCATTTCTTTTGTACATGTGAAGGTGAGTACTTTGCTTATACAACTCCCTGCACTATTAAGTCATCTTATCAAGGTATCAATTATTTGCTAGTTTTATGTATAATCAATTCACAATTACTGAAAGATGCTCAATCTGACGATTGTGAACTTTCCCATTTACTTACGCATCAGTCAAATATATGCTATTTTGCCACCTACCTTAATTTCTCCTATAAACTTAATCAATTCACAATTAACTACTGAAAGGCGCTGAATCTAACGATTACGAACTTTCCTATTTATTTACACATCAGTCAAATACCATGCTATTTTGTCACCTACCCGTCAAATCTGACTTAAAAAGTCCGCTTTAATATTGATACTTTAGTAGGTTGATTTTTCTTTTTGCAGGGGGGGGGTATTTACTTACATATTTGTAAGATTTACGTTGCTGGTGTCAGAGGTCATGTGAATCATACAAAGATTAGGTGTAGACTGCTTTATTATCATTAGTGTGTATCAGTACATAGAGTGGGGGTTAATACTTGACATCTCCCCTTTTACAAAAATAATTATATACTTATTAATATTAATGTTACATAAACACTATCACCTACATTTGGTTGTACACGCTTAACTGTAAATATTTTATAAACATATAGATATAGCTATACAATACATAAAACGAACATAATGAATACAATATTTTATATAATGTTTTATTTGTTTTTTACTTATTTATTTATTTATATATATATTTTTTTTGTTTATTATTTTTTTTTCATATATACACACACATATACATATAAATTGCCAAATAGTTACAACAATAAAATATTAATAAATCACACATATAATATATAAACACTTACATTCATTACAACGTACACACAACACTACACATAGCATACAGAAAATGAACTAAGTTCTTATAATTATGTATTTCTTTTTAAGTTATTAAACTTTAACAATATGACTTAGAACTTGTGGTTTCAATGTTTAAATAATTAGGCTTCGTCGCCAGAGTTTGTATTTTTCGAGTTATTTTCATTGTTTTTTGAACGTTTTCACAATCATTTTCTTCATATTTATCAAATTTCTTTGGTCTTAAATATATTCTATTCCTTCTTAAAATTTTGTTAGTTTTTAAAACTTTTACCCAATATGATCTATCATTATGAATTTTTTCTACAATACCCGGCGTCCATTCGTTTGTTTTTATGTCCTGGATGTATACCTGCTGACCTACTGCAAGTTTTGACATAGGCTGTGATTTTTTGCTATGATAAGATTTTGTTTTTTCACATCTGTTTTTAAAATTATGCATAACCTTTTTGTTACTAACAACTTTAGGTTTTAGCTTTTTGTTTAAAATAGGTAAAACACCTCTCATACGTCTCCTGTTTAATAATTGTGAGGGACTGGGTATAACATTAGTAATAGGAGTATTACGTAATTCCAACATAGCCAAATATGGATCGGATCCCTCATGATATGACTTTTTAAAAATGTTTTTTACGGTTTGTACGCTGCGCTCTACCAGGCCGTTCGATTGATGGAAATGTGGACTAGATGTTATGTGTTCAAAATTCCATAACGTACTGAAATTTTTGAATTCCGAGGAATTGAAACATGGCCCGTTGTCTGTGCATACCTGGGTGGGAATGCCTTGTCTAGACATTATACTTTTCATATGTTTAATGATATTTTTACTACTCATGTTGTTAAACACGCAAGATATTTCCACGAATTTCGAGTAATAATCAATTAAAATTAAATAATTTTTATTTTTGAAGTAGAACAAGTCAACAGCTATTTTATACCACGGCTGATCCGGTATTATGTGATTAATTAGTGGCTCCGCTCTGTTAGATTTTTTAAAAACGCTGCAAGTTGCACATGCATCACACAAGTTATCAATTTGAGCGGTTAATTCCGGCCAAAAAATTAATTCACGAGCTTTATTTTTCATTTTTTCTTTACCGAAATGTCCTGCGTGTAACCTTTGCAGCGTGTCTGCTCTCAAGGACTCGGGAATTAAAATTCTGTCTGATTTAAATATTATCCATTTATAAAACTTAATTCATCTTTATATGGATAATATATTTTAAGGGAGTTTTCCAGATTATTTTTAGTTTCCGGAAATCCATTTTTTATTGTTTTTATTAATAACTGTAAATGCTTATCGTTTTGAATACATGTTTTTATTAAGGCTATCTTATTATCTGAAACGGGTAAAGTTTTTTCTAAAGAGCATATCTGATAATCTATTTCCTTCAAAAAGTCATCATTTTCAATGACGTATGCACGAGAAAGTGCATCTGCAATTTTTAATTTGCTTCCCGGTTTATATACTAAAGTTATGGAATATTTTTGAATTTTTAACAGCATGCTCTGTAGTCTAGGGGTTGTTTTATATAATGGTTTTGAAAATATTGAAATGAGTGGTTTATGATCAGTTTCAACTGTGACATCGGAGCGTCCAAATATGAACTGATGATATTTAGTACAAGCAAAACATATCCCTAGCATTTCTTTGTCAATTTGTCCTAAAAAAGAGTCAAATTCGTTACAACTTGAATCGTCTGAGGAGTTTTCATCGCATTTAAGCACGTCCACATTCCGAAATTTGCACATGCGAGTATAATGATTAAATTTATTACACTGTTTACACTGGTATCCATTTGCAGGACATCTTGCATGGTAGGGATGAGAAGAACCACATCGGTAGCAAGAAGGTCGCTGTCTATGCGTTGAGTTGGAAGCGTGCGCACTATTAGATGCGTAAACTGGTGAATTTGGGTACCTTGACTGTGACGTAGATGCGTATGACTCATTTTGGAATCCTTTTTGAGTATCACGTGAATATCGAGGTAGGGAGGCTTCAGCTCTTTGGTGGGAGAATTGACTTTGATTGTAAAATGGGCGATGATTGACTGCTTTTCCCTTTTTCGTTTTTGGACTATTATTCTTGTAACCTCTTTGAAGTACATCTAGCTGCATGGTACTGCTAGTTTTACAAATGTCTTCTACTTGTTTGTCTGCTTGCTCAGCGGCTTTGCACGTTGATGTTGCCAAGGTGAGGTCTAACTTGGGAATGCGAAGTAATCGATTTTCCAGCGCACCGTCATTGATGCCTAATATGAGTCGGTCTTTAATTAAGCTATCAGTTAGAGTTCCAAAATGACATGTTGCACTTAGCCCTCGTAGTTCGTTTACATAAACATCAATTGACTCACCAGGACCCCTGTCTCGGGTAAAAAACACGTGTCGTTCATATGTTTCATTTTTTTGTGGTATGAAGTACTCATCAAACTTAGCAAGTATATCACTATATTTATCTTTCATGGCCGGAGGAGCCCACACGAAATTATTATAGATTTTTACAGCTTTATCACCTATTATATTTAAAAATAGCGAGCCCTTATAATTTTCATCACTGGAATTCTGTCTCGATGCTAGGAGGTATATTTCAAATTTTTGCTTAAAAAATGTGTAGTTATTACTGAGGTTACTATTGAAGTCCATTTCATCTGGTATTTTCACATTAACGTTTATTACAGCTTGATCCGCCATTTTGGGATCAGCTGTACTGCACTTTATTATTTTAATTATTGAAAATTAAGTTTCACTTATCTTGTTTATTTACTTCACTGTCTATTGTCTATTTATAATACAACTTCTGTACGCTTAACACACTTGTAATGAATTAATTAGTTCAACTGCCGACTGCGCCATGTCAGAGGTCATGTGAATCATACAAAGATTAGGTCTAGACTGCTTTATTATCATTAGTGTGTATCAGTACATAGAGTGGGGGTTAATACTTGACAGCTGGAATATAAAATAACAACAAAAATTATGAACCAAAAATATTATTTCAGATTTTTAAAAGAAACTTTAAAATTTTGATTTTTTATATTTAAATTATGGAAATATTAAGGCATTCACATTAATCAAGCGCTTCCATATAAGTGAGAGGCAAATGGACTCACATTGACCAAAAACTTTAGAATATGCAAGATTTAATAGTAATAGTATTAATTAAGTAATCATGTGTCTGTAAATGGTGAGGAAACTAACACGTAGAAATTGCAACTTTGTGCATTGCAACTGTGTAGAAATACACAAAGTTGCAATACACAAATAACCATGCAAAGCCCCTTTTACTTTTAAATACACATTTACTAGCTAATCTATGTATAATAATGAAGTTATCATTCCTTGAGGCCCCAGCATCTTCTGAGGTTTCTGTAGCTTAAAGGAAAGGAATTAGAAAGTTATGTCCACTAAGATTTTTGTTCAGAAAGGCCAGAGGAACATCATATTAGAATTTGAAGGAAATTGACCGAGACCCAATTTCTACTGCCACCTTGCGGAGTCCCTTAGCAATCTGGGTAATCTACATGACAAAGCGACAAAGTCTAGAAGACTTAATAGAAGATATGTTAAAGTTTGCATTCACACAAGGGCTTTTGCACCGAGTAGTACTTAAATTTTAGGTTAGGTTGTGTTCACTGGTAGTTGTTTCTGACAAATGCGCATGCGCATGCGGGATTGTCAAAGCCAACGCAGAATCGGTGTTGCTGGACGCCGTCGTCTGACTTTCTCTCTCTGACGTCACGTTTCAAGACTGGAGAAAATCATGCAGATTTTAATCGCTTATATTTCTGGAAGAGATTTTTTTTTAATTTTTTGTTGTCTATGGGGTTTTTAATGATGTTATTTTACGATTTTGAGTATTTTAACGACAGGGAAAAAGGTTCGAGGGGGTTGAATAATTTTCCTTTCTCTACCTCCTCCCCCTCCCCTAATTGGCCCACCATCCCTATCCTCCGGCTCCATCAATTCTTATCTATTTCACCTATCTCAAAAAAATCTCAGCCCCCTAACTCCTTTTTTTCGTGAAAAAATTAAGGAAATACTTTTACTTCCACGTGCAGTGGAAGTATAGTAACGACAAAAAAATTTTAAAAAATTTTTATTGTCCAAATAGGCTTAAAATGTCATGAAACGTCGAGATTTTAAGTTTGAGCGAAAAAAAAAATTCTGTCTGTCTGTCGGTCTGTCTGTCGGTGGTCTGTCTGTCTGTCTGTAACTTTTTTTTGTGCGCACGTTTACTCTGGAACCGTTTAAGATATTGACTTGAAATTTGGTACATATATGTACTTTAATGAGATCTAGAACTAGATCATATTTTCATCTTGTTCCGTCGAAGGGTTGGGTGGTAAATTGGGGTAAATTTGGGGTAAATAGGTCAATCAAGCAGGTAAGAGTCTATAAAATGGGTATTTAGTATATACAAGAGAAGCTAAGTCTCAAAAAAATTTTTGACATCAGCCACCCCCCACCCCCTTACTAAAGGGGATGAAAAAAAATTGTGATTTAGTGTACCTATGTACAGGAACCAGAAACCTCAAAATATTTTTTTACTTCATCCACCCCCCACTACCACCCCCCTATCATCACCCCCCACTCCACTACCGATGTGGTGTATCGTTTTATGGGTTTTTGGGGTAGAGGATTTCAAATATTATTATATCAAAGTTCCATAAACAATTATTTTCACATACAAAGTTTTTTTCGTTGTGAGTGACTTGGATAGAGAATCTGGATGTGGAAGTAGTGATTCTTTGGGCAGCGGTTTTTTGTATATTAGTGTTGCGGCAAAAAAACGCGTATTAAAAAAAAAGGTTAAGGAAAAGTTACCGTCCGATTTGAAAAAAATTTTACAAGGTTATGTGCTTCCGCGAGGTTTTCAATTTTTAATTCAACTTCAAGTCAATAATAACAAAGTTATCGTAATAAAACGTGTTTTGGCCAATTTTAAATGCGAATTCCTGACCCACTCCGTATGATTAAGCTGAACTAACTTGATAACATGATAAAAGAGAACGCGTTAACCGAATTGCCAAAAAAAAAAATTTAAAAAGGTTGGTTTCAAAATTCCTCTTTTTTTCGCCAGATCCGCTCCAGTATAAAACTAGTAATATTTTTTGAGGACAGTTGTGGTCAAGAGTTCTATGTATTTTCCATGTAAATAAATATAAGAGAAGAGAAAATATCGCCTTTCAGTCTATTTCACTGGCATGCTTCAATTTTCGGATTGCTAGTTATACAAAGAACCCGTAGAAAATTATCGTTACACCCGAGCACTGTTTGAACGTTAGTTTCGTATTTTTATTTTCGTTTCATTTAACTTTGGATACATACGTATAAAGAACGAAGGTAATTTACTGGAAAGCAACTAAAAGACCAACGTTACAATTTGTTTCGTACTAACCAGTAACCATAGTATTTTAGCTGCATACCAGTTAATACTCATTTTGTAAAGTTACCTTGTTGCTTTGTATACCGAAACTATTTTTCAGAACCAAATTATTACAGTTCATTGATTTCACTGATATTCTTTGCTATTTTAAAATACGGAATACTCATTCGTGGTACATGCGCGTTTATAAGCAACTCACGAAATTGGATGTAAATTTCTAATAAAATAAAAAATGTTTAAAATTCAGTGGCGTAACTAGACGTCATGGGGCCCCAGGGCAAAAAATTGTTGGGGGCCCCCTATTATATTTTTTTAACTAATCCTAATCCAAAAAAAAATTTGTGATCCCTACATTTTTTTTGATGAGCGGGGGTAGAGAAATCAGAACAAAAAAATTTTTGATCCCAACATTTTTTTGATGAGCGGAGGGGAGAAATTCGAAAAAAAATTCTATCCTAATACTCGGCCTCACCCAGGCGCCGCACAGTGGGAAAAATATGCCCTTTTTTTGGACAAAAATCTGCAGACAGTAGAGATTTCAATCAAATTAAATTTAAAAAAAAATGGCAAATACCTCTAAGACATTGTACCTTACGGCAAAGTGGCTTTGGGTTAACCTAACCTGAAAATCGCAGATATTACTTCCACATCTAGTGGAAGTATAGAAACGACAAAAAAATTTTTAAAAAATTTTGTTGTTCAAATAGGCTTAGAATGTCATGAAACGTCGAGATTTTAAGTTTGAGCAAAAAAATGTCTATCACTCTGTCGGTCTGTCTGTGACTTTTTTGTGCGCACGATTACTCTGGTACCGTTAAAGATATCGACTTGAAATTTGGTACACATATGTATTTTAACGAGATCTGGAACTAGATTATATTTTCATCTTATTCCGTTGAAGGGTTGGGGGTAAATGGGGGTAAATGGATAAATCAAGCAGGTAAGAGTCCATACAATTGGTATTTAGTATATAAAAGATAAGTCAATGTCTCAAAAACAATTTTGGCATTAGCCACCTCTACTACTACCCCCATCCCATTATAAAAGGGCGTGAAAAGAATTATTTCATCGTAGATGACCATTCGAAAGCTTATTTTAAAGAGGAAGATTAAACGATGTATTTATTAGAAATAAGTTGAATCCTATACATAAGCTTAAAAGTTGCCAAAAAAGTCATTTTTTAAGTACTTGACCTAAAATATTTCAGAATCCTAACATGGGCCAATTCTGAGGCCAGATTCGGATTCAGCGCGAAAAATTACTCGGAAATTGGATAATGTTAGGGTTAAAACTTTTAGGTTTATGATTGTTATTTAATACATACAATTATTCGACTTTTGTAGTAGATTTAAAGCTGTTAATTAGGTTAGTCTGAATGCATAAGAATAAAATTATGTGGCTAAAAAACTATCCTTATTTTTACCTAACAGTAAAATAACATTTACAAGTCTAAACGCAACTAGTGACGAGTATTTGGAATATCGTAATTTTTAGATCAACCCCCGTTTTCATTCATTTGAAGGATCGATAGGATTCGAGTAAGATGGAAGATGAGATCAGCATCAAAAAACCCTGAAGAACAACATTTGATCACTTAAACGTTATTTCACTTGAATCTCGAATTGTCACCACCTTAAACCTTCATCTCTTATTATAACTCCTTAAAAGGGTTATGGTTCATACGTTAAAAACGATTCAAGAAACTTAAGCAATTAACTTATGATCCCATAAAAATTAAATTGGTATCCAATTTACATGAACACTACTTCGTTTGTTTGTGACTCTCGACCAAGGAGGTAAACGCAAAATAAAGAGAAAAAGCTGCCCAAGGATCACTACTTCCACATCCAGTTTTTCTATCCAAGTCTCTCACAACGAAAAAAAAATTGTACATGGAAATAATTGTTTATGGAACTTTAATAAAATAATATTTGAAATCGTCTACCCCAAAAACCCATAAAACGATATGCCACATAGGTAGTGGGGGTCGGGGTGGTGGAGGGGGGGTTAGTGGTCTTGGATGAAGTAAAAAAAATGAGGCCTCTGGTTCTTGTGCACATACTAAATCACAATTTTTTTCACCCCCTTTTGTAATGGGGTGGGGGGGGGGTAGTAATGGAGGTGGCTAATGCCAAAATTTTTTTAGAGATTAGCTTCTCTTGTATATACTAAATACGAATTTCATGGACTCTTATCTGCTTGATTTACCGATTTACCCCCATTTACCCCAATTTACCCCCCAACCCTTCAACGAAATAAGATGAAAATAATCTGGTTCCACATATCGTTAAAATACATATGTGTACCAAATTTCAAGTCGATATCTTAAACGGTTCCAGAGTAATCGTGCGCACAAAAAGTTACAGACTGATCGACAGACAGACAGACATTTTTTTTCTCAAACTTAAAATCTCGACATTTCATTACATTCGAGGCCTATTTGAACAATAAAATTTTTTAAACATTTTTTTGTCGTTTCTATACTTCCACTGGATGTGAAAGTAATATCTGTGATTTTTAGGTTAGGTTAACCCAAAGCCAATTTGCCGCAGCACTACTCTAAAGTACAATATATTAAGGGTATTTGACGTTTTTTTCATTTAATTTGATTGAAATCTCTACTGTCGGCAAATTCTTGTCCAAAAAAGGGCAAATTTTTCCTACTGTACGCCGCGCCGGCTGGGGCCTCTTGGTCTCCCGAAGCTCCGGGGCAGTGCCCCGGTTTGCCCTGCCATAGTTACGCCTCTGTTAAAACTAAATAAAAGTAAGCTTTGGTTTTGTGTGAGAATGAGCGTCATATACCGAATGTTTCATAACTAGTAATACATACTTCAGATTTTTTAATTTATTTTGCTGTAATATAGAAAGTAATTTAGATTTAGATGTTAGTTTCAAAATTGGTAGAAAAATTGCTTTAAGAAATTATTGTACAGTCATTATTTCTAAACATATGGCAGTCAATGTGTTAAATGGCTTGCTTTCGCACACCAAATTTGGGGGTCAAAAAGGAACATTTAGTCCAGTCAACGGAGCTAAAATGACCAAAATCTCTAATTTGAGTGCTAATGAATGGAATTTTGATAAAACCTTGTGCAATGTGTTTGTAATGACGTTAATAAAAAAAGTTGAAAAAATGATTAGAGTAGGAAATGATCGGGGTAGAAAACACCCCTTAATCACGGGTTCCGTAACTTGTAGAATTAGGTCAAAAATGAAAAAGAAACAATAAATGTACCTTTTTTTGGGCCCAAAATAAGATGTTTTTACTCTTGTGAATTTTTTCGAGAAATGCATATTTTTGGAGATATGGCCACTCGAAAATTCCTAAAAGTGGGAGAGGGGAAATGTAAAAGTTGAAAAAAAAAATCTGAAAAAATGCAGGTGGATATGTTATCGAAATACAAGACTTTTTTATTTGCAACTTTTCTGAAAAGTGCGTTTTCAGAGAGTTATTCCGGAAAAACATGAAAAACTACCCTTTCTTTGAAATTGTAGCATTGACGTATGCATTGAGTCCTTCTAAACATTTTTTGTCTCTTGGAATTTTTTTGTAACTTGCTAATTTTCCAAGTTACATTTTCCAAGTTTCATTTTATTTTATTTTTATTTTTATTTATTTGTTACGATATCCACAAGGCCCAATTACAGGATAAAGACAGAACAACTACAACTACAAATAAATTAGGATACAAAGATATATAAAGATATACACAAAATTATACGTACAGTAGGTATATATACTTATTTTAGAGTAATATGAAATGGTAAAAAAAAAACAATATGGAAAAAAAAAGTGAAAACATGACAGTCTTTAGGATAAACAATTAGTTAATTAAAAACATATTTCTTTATTTGCGATGGGTTAGTGCAAAATATATCAAGTCGACTTTCCAGGTTTGAGTAGTTAAGGTACATTTGATATAGCGGTGAAGACATAAGAATATTTGTTTTGGCAGTGGGGAGATGAAAAAGGTTGCAATTTCTTGAGGAAATTCTAGGTACTTTGTATATGATTTGATTGGAGAGTCTGATGCAATCGAGGCGATTATTTACTATTTTATACAAGAATATTATAGAGGCAGCGATTCTCCTTTTGTCCAGTTCGCAAACATTAAAGCGATTAAGTGGTATATCGTGGGGGAACCCGATTTGTGGATAATAACCGTGAATTATATATGTGGCCGATTTGAGAAACCTACGTTGTATTTTTTCAAGTTGGAGGATATAAACGTTGTAGGTAGGGCTCCAAACCACTGAGGCGTACTCGAGGCGGGATCTTACAAATGTCACGTATAAGGTGCGCATAGTGTCAATGTTCACAAACCCCTTACAGTTTCGTGTGAGAAATCCTATGGTTTTAATGGCGCCGGCTACTATTGACTCAATATGCTTTATAAAATTAAGTTTAGGATCAAAGTAAACTCCTAAGTCTTTAAAAGAGTCTGGTCTGTGCAATATGACACCCTGAAGATTATAATCATAGAGAAATATGTTATGCTTTCTGGTAAATGACAAGGTGTTACACTTCTGTGGATTAAGTGGCAGTTTATTGATAATGCACCAGTCATGGAGTTTATTTAGATTATTTTTCAATCTCTCACAGTCTTCGATTGATGTTATTTCAAGAAATATTTTTAAGTCGTCTGCATAGAGCAACGTTTCGGCATCGAGATCGGTCGTAATATCATCCACAAACAGGTTAAAGAGAAGCGGACCCAGTATAGACCCTTGGAGAACACCGGATTCCTGCAAGAATTCGACGGACCTGTAACCACGGTGTTGAACATATTGGTATCTGTTTTGCAAGTAAGTTTTAATTAAGTTTATTAGATCCACTGATAAACCAAATGTGGCAATTTTTGATAGTAGAACACCGTGATTGAGTCTGTCGAAAGCCTTGGAGAAGTCTGTGTACATCACATCAACCTGTCTAGACAGATCAAGTTTTTCACTTAAGTATTGAGTGATACAAACGAGGTTGGTTACTGTAGATCTGCCCCTCATAAAACCATGTTGGTTGGGCGACATCATGCCAGATGTATGGTCATAGATAACTGAGTGTAGAATAATTTACAAGATTTTGGCAAAGTTGCAAATTATAGTGATTGGTCTATAGTTGGACAAGTCGTTTTTATCACCTTTTTTAAAGATAGGACAAACTCGTGATAATTTCCATTTATCCGGAAAATAGGATGCCTGTAGTATCAAGTTAAATATATGCATGAGGGGTTTAGCAAATATTATTGCACAATCTCTCACTATAAAAGCTGGGATAAGGTCAGGTCCCATCGTCATGTTAGCTTTTAGTTTTTTGGTTGCGTTTAAGACTTGTTCTTCAGTTATTTCTGTTAAGGTAAGCAATAAGTTGTTATTGTTGGATTGAAAATTCTGTTCTTGATTAGCGGATGGTGTGAATGACTTGGCAAAATAATCAGCGAAGCTATTAACAATTGTTTGTGGATCTGTTACTTCCTCATTTTGATAGTACAAGGTGGTTGGTATAGGCGAGATATTATTTTTTGAATTGAGAAAAGACCAAAAGTTCTTAGGATTAATTTTAATTTCTGTTTCAATAGTTTCAAGGTACAGTTTATATGAAATATCAACCTCTTGTTTAATTTGTGCTCGCAGTTGTTTAAATTTCTCGAATTCGTAAGCAGAACCTGTTTTTTTATATTTGTTGAAATGTTTATTTTTCAATTTTATCTTGTAGATAATTTTTCCGTTAAACCATGGTGGATATGATTTATTGGTAACCTTAGTCCTAGAAGTATGTTTCTCGAAAATTTCATCCAGTTTAGTATAGAATAAGTCAAGTGATTCATCTACAGTAGTATATTGTTCAAATATGGACCAGTCAGTATGGAAAATTTCCGCATACAAATTATGAAAGTTGGCTCTTTTAAAATTGTATTTTGTGATCGTTTGACAAGGAAAGTTGTTAGTACTTGATTTGGGAATATCAACTTCAACGAGCAGTGCAGGATGATAGGGATCTTCAGGGAGAATAACTTCGGGGGCTCTATTAACAGAACAGTTATTATTTCTTATTACTAAGTCTAATATTCGTTCAAGGCTATTAGTTGTATAATTATATTGTTTTAAGTCAAAGAAGTTGAAAAAGTTTAATAAGGAGTTAAAATTGATAGTAGAAGCATTATTAATCATAGCACAGTTTAGGTATTCAGGTATATTAAAGTCCCCTAATATTAGAATGTCTGATCCATAAATGCAATACAAAGAAGCTATTGATTCGTATAGTAATTCGAAGTCAGTGTTATTACACGCTGGAGGAATGTATATTACGATTATGTGCAACGTGTGGAATTTTATATTTAATTTAACAACTAGAATATCTATGTGTTTTATATGACTGAAGCCATCCGAGATAGAAAAAATATTGACTTTAACCGCATTAAATTTCTTATTTAAAGCTAGGAGTACACCGCCTCCTCTTTTAGTATTCGTAGAAGTAAAATCGCGGTCGCTTCTGAATACGTCGTAATGGTTCAAATCGAATAACTCACAATTAAAGATATCTTTACTTAGCCAGGTTTCTGTAAAAGCAATAGCATCATACTGATTGATGGTTGACATAGAATTAAAAAGAGTGACAGTTTTGGACCCCAGTCCCCTCACGTTTTGATAGTAAAACATCAAAGTAAGCGGGTTAGACTTATGAGTGTAAGTAGAATTCAGACATTTGGAATTGGGTCTGGGTACAGGGCAGTTTGATTGCTATTGTCCGCCTAATATTCTAATGATAACTAATGTACTACATTTTTTGCACATTAAAAAATACATGAAAAATACATGAAAATTTAAAAATTATATTGAACTTCATATTTTTTTATAATAATATATATAAATCATGCTAATTTTTCGAATTTTCATGTATTTTTTGTGCAAAGAATGTAGTACATTATTTACCGTGAAAAACTGTAACTCGGAAAATTAGCAAGTTACAAAAAAACTCCAAGAGACGAAAAATATTTAGACGGACTCAATCCATACGTCTGAATTTTTTCAGATTTTTAAATTACATATTTTTAAAGCGTTACAATTTCCGGAATAACTCGGTGAAAACGCACTTTACAAAAAAAAAGTCTTATATTTCGATAACACCTTCACCTGAATTTTCAGAATTTTTCTTTCAACTTTTACCTCACCCACTTTAGGAATTTTCGAATAGTCATATCTCCAAAAATTTTTCATTTTTCGAAAAAAAATCACAAGAGTACAAACATCTCATTTTGGGCCAAAAAAGGTAAATTTATTGTTTCTCTTTCATCTTTGACCTAATTCTACAAATTACGAAACCCGTGATAAAAGGGGTGTTTTCTACTCCTTCCGATCATTTCCTACTCTGGTCTTTCTTCTACTCTTTTATTAACATCGTTACAAACACATTGCACATGGTTTCATCAAAATCCATTCATTAGCACTCAACCCCCCCGTTGACTGTACTAATTACTCTTCGACACTGTCAGTAAGGGATTGAACTTTATGCATTATAGATACTGTGACTGAACACGCTCAGTACACAACATTTTTTAGCCTCTCTCAATACATTTTCTTAAACGTTTACTAAAACACTGTTTAACATAAAATAAGAGTTCCTGGATTAATTTTAATGTTGTTGACTTCATTGAGTGTTAGCCATAACTTAGCGCAAGTTTTAACAGAGTCTTATATACAACATATTTCATGTAAAAGTAAAAATCTAATGGATTAAAATCTGGGTTACGAGCTGGCTGGAGAAATTCACTCCCACATCCAATCTAACGCTGAACTGGTTACGTATTCGGACTATGGAATAAGGTGGATCTCCATCTTGCATAAATCATATATTTTGTCTAAAATTCAACGGTATTCAATGAGCTCATTTTGTAAAAAGTTCCTATAGAAGTCTTTTTGTTGTGTTTGTTACTATGCTATTTAGTAACCGATGTTTCATTTCTCCACAGAATGTATACAATTTTAAGCTGTCGACATTACAATTATAATTATCATACATCTATCTAGGTCATTTTCATAGAAATCCTGGTCAGTTCGGGAGAGTATTGTTTTTGAACTTATTACGGGCTATACAAAAACTGGTTCGTAACTTAAATAACAGTTTTGATATTTTTATGGAATACTTTCAACATTTGTCTGCTATTTCATTTCTTTCCACGTCATGAGCTTAATTCATTTTTGAGTGTGTTTATGGAGAAATCCACTATTTTTTACTACCAAATTACATTTTAAATTGTGAAAGAGTGTGAGAGAAAAATAGGAAGAAGTATACTTTTGATAACTTTATTGATTTACATTTAAATAGATAGAACATAACTGTCGTGTGTGAAAGCAATTTTATAAATAATGGAGTGCCATATAAGCAAAATGTATATTATTCGTAGGGTGAAAATTGAAAATAAGGGTTGGAATTAATGGTTGGTTCGAAGTCGTAAATTAGTTGAATCCTTCTTTTGTGATTAAAATAGATATTATATCACTCCTGCGAAATGTGTTAACTAGAATTTTAAACAATATTCGACTGCGATTTCAGGTAATTTCAAATAAAAACGTTTATTTCCATATAAGCGGTAACCATTGTTTAGATTTTTTGTGTAATTATTTAATGAATTACTTTAAGTAAAAGCAAAGTGACTTCTCAAACTCTTCCAACATTTACAGTAATTTGACAGGGGGGTTATAGTAATTTTTGGGGGTACATCCAACCAAATTTCAGACGTTATTTTGACGTCATTTTTTGGTAACTATTCGTCAGTGACGTCATATTACCAAAAAGTGACGTCTTAATGACGTCTGCATTTGTACGTCATAATGCCGTACATTAAATTCGTCATTATTACGTTTATATCTGGTGATTTTAAACACCAGTGACGTCTATAGGGCGTCTGCATTTGTACGGCATTATGACGTAGATTAAATTCGTCATTATTACGTTTTTATTTAATGATATTAAACACCGGACAAAAAAACATTAGTTTTACAAAATTACCACCGCAATAATTATTTACAGAATCTTTAAAAATACAATAATAATAAGTGGATCTTTAGCATTAATTGCATGGTATTAATTAACGTCTTATTAAGTCGGGATAATTACAATTATATTTTTTTGGCTGTATATTAATATCATCAACAGTATAGGATTTTTTTCGATCTAGGGTTCATTGGCCAATAACCATTAGCCAGTGTCATATATTGGTTTTGTCAAAAAGTGATCTAAATTTATCCCAGGCAGGAGACTGACGTCATTTTTTGGTCACATTGGTCGACGACGCCACGTGGCGAAAAAATGACGTCTCAGTAACGTCATATTGTGACTAAATTATGACGTCATGTTGAGACGTCGATGCGACGTTTGGTGACGTAATTTTTTCATTGCATAAATTATTTATAGTTGGCGCCACGTGCAAACTATGCATTACCACGTTGTTTGTTGCATAAATTATTTCTAGATGGCACCACATACAAACCACTGAAAATAATCAGCCCTTCTTTATACCTTATATTCTAATGAATTTATAGAAAATAAATAATAATATAAATTGCAATGTTCAAATACATTCAGGAAACGCTGATTGGTTTGGATAGATCCTAAAATGGTCAGGTTAAAGATCATTATTATGTAGCTGGGCCGAGATAGCATCAAAACCAGTGAGTGCTTCGCCTACTAAATGGCCATTCATCTACATCGTACATGGCAGCTTATCCTGTAATGCATATCATACATCGGAAAATGGAAAAATCCTAGAGCCCTTAATATTTGCATGCCATATTGCACCAAATTGGCTTATTTATTATATTTCTCATATGTACATTTATTAATTAATCAAAAATAGCTTACATATGTAAGCCCATCGACGTCATTTAAGTGACTTCTGTTGACGTCACTTAAGTGACGTGTGTTAACTTCATTTAAGTGACGTCTGTTGACGTCACTTAAGTGAAAAAACCTTAAGTCCAAAATTTAATCAAAATAAAAAATATATATTATGCCTTGCGCGGAAACTTCGAAGCACATTTTTGTCTAAACCGTTCGTTGTACATAAAAAATGTGGAATTTCATTATATTTCATTTTTATAATAACCTCAATTGGCCTCCGAGCCATAGAAAGCGCGATATTCGCAAAAAACCGTTTTTTGCGAACTTTGACCTTGAATAATTTTTCATGCCGTAGTGATCTCGTTGTCGATTTTTAATAGTTTCTTTAAAACACCAAAATAAATCAATTTAAAAAAAAATGATAGATATATTTTGTTAAATCAGAAGCCATATTTTTGTCTAAAATGACTGGAGTATAAGGAACTAAATTTCAATAAAAGTAGAGAAAGATGTTAAAGCATAATAAATAATATTGATAAACTAAAGGACCAAGGGTAGATAAGAGAGCCTTTTTTCGCCCATCGGCCATGTCATATGTCATTATATTTTTCAAGTAGTATATGCCTTGACAAGTAATAAAAAACAGTTTTCCAGAATAGTTCATTGTGTATCTAGTAGTAAAAGCAATACATTCCCGCACAGTGTCCCCAAAGTGACTTTTTTTTCAAATTATTCTGCAGGTGTTAATAATTAAACTATGGGGATATTTTTTTTAAATTATCGTTTTTTAATTGCCTATTCGATTTTGTCCATGATTTTTCGAAATTTTTCAAAGAAATTTGAATTTTCATAGAAAATTTTGAAAAATCAGGAACAATCAGAAATCTGGCTTAACAGATCGATAGGAAATTAAAAAGCGAAGATTTCAACAAAAAAAACTTTTCGATTGCTTAAGTATTCAGACGCAGATGATTTAAAAAAATATACTTTGTCATAAGTCTACAATTGGAAAGTTTTGATGAAAATTCAAACTTTGGAAAATTTTGAAATGTCAGGGACAAAAATCGAAAATCTGGCTTGACAGATCGATAGACAATTAGAAAACAAGATTTCAAAAAAAATACTTTCCGACTGCTTCAGCATTAAAACTTGTAGACAAATCGACTTCATGAAAAAAAAAAAAAAGGTCAAAACAAGCATTAAAGTCCGGGAATATGCTTTTACTAGGAGATACACATACTATTTTTTCTGAAATCGCAATCAAAATTATTATAAATTAAAGAATTTTTTTAAAATGCATAAAAAAAAGAAAAAGTAAGAGATTCAGTACTTATTGTTTACTGCCTAAGCCGAGAAAGTAACTTTCCCGGACTCTTTTCTGATAGTTGCTTAGCATGGACTAAAATACTAGAATAGCGTATTTTGGAATCTGAAAGCCGAGAAAGTAGACATTCTTGACCGATTTCAGAAAAAAATATTTTTATTCAACGACAATATGTGGTTTTGAGCGCTGGCACGTTTAAATTCGCACGCAACTTCGACACCGCTACGACTCCCGCGGAAACGATTTTGTCTTTCATACATTGAAGCGCTTGATGAACCGATATAAATTGACCATTATTTAAAAGCTTAAAGACTCAACAATGAAATGAGAGATTTTCTTGGTTCATCGAATGTAAAACGTATAGAAACAATGATCATATGTTCAACTATAAATAAATAACGTTTAATTTTTATGAAATTAGTTGGCGAAAATATATAGCTTATCTATCCTTGTCCTTTGTAAAGCACACTATTAAATCCAGAAATCATAGAGTGCGATAAGTTCAGTGGCCGAATTAACTTATTTTTTTTAGGAAAACTAAAGGAAAAAATGTATTAACATTTTAAATTTTGGGAATGAATACATTCTCAGTTCTAATTGACGCAGATAATATTTTGTAAAAGAGATAAGAAATCTTATCTACAAGACATCTATCAAGAACTGAAGGCACATGCTGACCATAATGCAAGGAGCATCTCTGAACAGTAAAAGTGATAACACGTTTTAAACTTAAAACGTGCTTAATTAAGGACTTCATAGATATTTTAAGAACTTTGGTGGCAATATTGCAAAGTTTTTTCAAAACTGAGCACCTGAGGCAATATATGGCTAGTAGCAATGCAGAAATCTGAAATTTAGGCAGCACGTTCGATATGAATTCCATGGACAGCCCATCCCACTAAAAGTTCGATTCTCTAAGAAATACCTTCCCAGTATCAACTTTCCTAATTCCTCATTTAGTTTATTAAATATCGTAAAAATATGAACATTTCATAACTAACTTGCATAATGATGTTTTAAATAATTTATCATCAAAAATTATTATTACACCATTTCAATATATGTGTAAATCGTATTCTAGACACAAAGTAATGTATTAAACAAAATCAACATTGACTTTACTTAATGCTGACGCATAATTTATCTCGAATATTTGAACAGTTAAATAAAGAAGGTTCGGAGAAGTGTCTACCCACTCACCGAAAATAGGCCCAAGGTGCTGCCCGTTGGAAGCGACCCCATGAGCCCCGCTGCGTCGTTGTATACCGGATTGCACAGACAATTGTAAGTTATTATATTTTTAATGTTATTGTTTTGTTATTTTATAAAATAAATATCGTGATTGTTAAATTGATTGGATTTCATTTGCCGTTTTCATATACTGTTAATTTAAAGCACATTTTACGCATGACTGTATTCTCTCGAATCCTCTAATTTTTTGGCTGCTTCAACTGGAGAGAGGACAATATAGACGGTTGATAATCTAGGAAAGACCAGATGGCAAGTGACGCAGAGGACGCTCTCGAAAACGTTGCACTGATATCACCAAGAATCTGATGGGCTATGCGCCTAACAGACAACCGCGGCAGGTTTTTTCTTTTCCTTATGGATGCAGTGCCAGATCTGCGCTGCACAGTGGTTCAGAGAGCGGATTTAACTTATCAAAAATACTCGTTATGAATGAAAATATCTTAATTCTATTTTAGTATACTTTATTGAACTGTTCTGTTTCTGCGATTCCAAACCATGATTGAAACGAAAAAACAAGCTAAAAACGTACTCTTCGCCTATTCACTGAACTTTTTATATAATTGTTACACATTCTATAGGATACTTTCGCAGTTTTTTGTAAATATTGTTAGGTTTAGACATTTTTAATTTTATAGTACGAACTTAGTTGGTAAATTAAAAAAAACATACCAAACCCCATTTGGGTTTCGAACTCGGGACCCTTGGATTCCGAGTCAATTTCAATTAAAAGCGTAAGAACTACACTACCTTACACTTAAAGAACGTAAATTTTTACACTATAAGACACGAGCTAAAATCATATTTTCACGGTTGTATATTACATTATGAAATGTATATTTGTAAAATATATAAATATTTAAATATTAAAATGAAATATCATTCCACCAGATTTCTATTCAATTACAAAAACATAAAAATCAAAAAAAAAATTTCAAATTTAAATCATTAATAACATTTTTATTTACTGATCGATTTTGTTCAAAAACAATACAGTTCTTCCTCTAGCTAGCACTAACTTACTGTCCAAATTTCAATACAATCGGATTTTTCTTTCTTGAGTTATCATGCTTACAACAAACGTGACGAACAGACGGACAGACGGACGGACGCACAGACGGACATTTTGAAAGTTGTTCAGAATTCGTTCACTAACACAATGACATGAAAATTTTTTGTCTGCCAGCGATATTTACGGTTTTAGAAATGTGCCGATCAACTACAATATACTCTTTGTTTTCGTATTTGCGAAGAGTATAATAAACGGCTACTGTTATTAAAACCAATTAAAATTAATAAACAAAATTTTTCTATTAATACACAAACACGGATTCATAATAATTGTAATTAATATTTAATATACAATAAAACGGTAAAAGTATCCAATAATATTAATTAGAAAATATTATTTCAGTATTAAGCAAATCACAACTTACACACTTTTTTATTTATTATTAAATTAGCTACTTTCTGTATACATAATAAATAAAAAAGTGTGTAAGATGTGATTTGCTTAACACCTAAATAATATTTTCTAATCATGATGAAAACAAATAAATAAAAAATAATTAATTGTAAAAACATTAATTAGTAATGAAATTTGTTTACTTACAAGTACTTTGTTATACAATAAGATTTTTTTTTGCGAATAATAAGCTAAAATTATGATCATGTACATTGTACATATTGTCTTTTTTGTCTCATGTGTAGGATTATGCTTTAATCAAAGCATGTACTTTGAAATTTATCAATTTCGAGCCAATTAACAACTTTCTGGGAAATTGGTCCTTTAGGTTTTTCGTGTTCTGAAAAATTTTTTCAATGGATCATTTGTTACCATAACATGTATATTAAATCTTTCATGATGTTAATTCGAGATGCCTTCCGAGTACTATGTTCTCTGAATCTTTTCGCGTCTTTATGGCGGGATTTTTGAGCCTCCTTAAACATTATTCTTAAAGGCACTATAGAAGATTTAATGATTTCCGATCTATGGATCAGTACTTTATGTAAAGTGATTAGCATATAATACCAGTTATACTTTTCTGTGTACAATATTGCAGTATCAGTATTTTAAAATAGTTAATGTTGGCGTGACATTGCTTCTATCTTCTCACAAACAGTTTGCAGATATTACCCAATTTCTCAATTAATTTTTCTCTAACATTTCCTTTAATATCCAATAAGTGTAATTTAGTAATTATATATCGATATACAGCAAACGGTTTTTCACTGTGTTGCGTTTCTGCATGCCAAACTTTAAACAACTCTCGTCGGGGTCTGTTGCTGGCACCAACTAAAATGAAAATAACAGGAAGAGTTGTAAAAAGTAGAGCATCTTACTAGATAGCGTTTGAAATCTAAGAACTGTGGATTGATTGGAAATTAGAAGGTTCCATGAAGTTCCAGAAAATGTAAGCTTTGTCAAACTTTTCATTTTTATTATTTTTATTTCCGATTAATTATTGTCCAACATCCGAGAAAAACGATAATGATTTTAACAAATAATGTACAGTATACTAGTACATACCGTGACTAGTAGGGTCCATAATAAAAAGTTTTCACTTTTCTCTTTAAACACTTGTAACAGCAGCAGTAAAAAACCAATGACTGATACGAGTTGAAAATGGATGAGTTTAACTAGTTATGTTTTTATTCGGCCCCTACTTATGTATCTAATACAAGCAAATATTTCTACCTGTTTACGACAGACTATCGTCTTCGAAAGACTTATGGTGAGTAATGACGTCATTCGGCGTGACATGAGTTGAGCATTTTTGATAAGCTAAATCCGCTCTCTGAACCACTGTGCGCCGTACTGAAGCTTAAGCTTATTGTACCCCATAGTCTCGTTATCATATTAGTTCCGTCTTTCTCCAAAAGGCGAGTGTACTGTCTCTGTACTCTGGCTATTTCTTCTGGGGTTACAGTTAGTCCTCCAAAGCATGAAATTCTCCCAGCCACCAAAACTGGGCATTCACATAGTATATGGTGAAGAGTTTCCTCATCCTCACCACACATCCTGCATTCTGGATTGTCCTTCACACATATGTTGGTTAGGTGTCTATTCAGTATGCAATGTGTTATTAGGATTCCCACTGCATATCTCAGCTGTTTTCTGCTCAGCTTTAGCTATTTGTTGGTCTTTGTCTTGAATGGTCCGCCAGCGACTCTCTCATCCCTAGCGCCCCGGTCCAACCGCGGTAGATGGTGTGAAGTCGTGAGGCGTACTCTATAGTAAACGGAGGTCAACTTATAATAATACATGGAACACAAAACGTCTTGCAAGACAGTGTGAATAAGAAGAAGAGAGGTGGTAATAAATCCCTAAGTTCTCACCTGTCCGGTGGGCATTTCACCCTTCACCTCTCTACGAGCGATATTTACTATTACTGTCCCTGACAAATACAGTATACTCTTCGTTTTTACAAAGTATAACAAATTACTGGAATTTATCATTCCACAAAGTATTTCATACTTTGTTGATGTGTCATTCACTAGTCTGCTAATTAATGATTTTCCACTTTTTTCTTTCGACTTAATCCGCGTATACGTACACGTTATTTTAAAACAGGATTCCCCGTTTTTATTTCGACCAATCTATTGTCATGAGGAACAATTGGCCATGGCTGTAATCCAAATGGCCGTACAGTAATGGATTCAATTACATAACACTAAAATGAGATTTATGGAAAATCGATGCACTGAATGGTCAAATCTGAGTCCGAGTTAGTAATTTAAAACTTTAGTGGGTACCTCATTAAATTTTTAAGGCCACATATTATTCAATTGTCTAATTATATTGGTCTTTTGTTCGTTCCAAAAATATCGAGTAAAATGACTCATGAAGAAATTCAATATGAAGATGAACAAGCAATTGTTAATATTTTTGAAAAATTATTTCAGTGATATGTACTTGAAAGTGAATAAACGTGACACCGATTGTGAATATAATATGTCATTATCAATAACTAAACATAAATTCAGTTTCAGTTTCTGAGATAAGGTGACGCTAAAGAAACTTTTGACATGATTTCATCTGTTATAATTAAGGATTATGCCTTTATTTTTGCAAGCGCATTACAAACAGTAGGTATTTAATATGGAAATGAGAACAAATAACTTTCATAAGTCTTAGAAATTTGTAAAAGTTAGCCCAGTATTTTGATAAAATTGATCGTACTTTGTATTAGATAAATTGCATTTCGGGTTTAGTGCCCCTCTAATATTATTTTTCACCACGTATTTATTAGACTGAGAGCAATATGTTACTTATGCAATATGTTACTTATAATGGTTACAGGTGGCATGTTTTCATAGCCAATTTTTTTGTTTGGACCGTTTTTACTTTTTGTTAATGATTTGTGTAGTTAAATTAATCGTAAAAAACTATCTTTTGCCGATGATTTAAAAATGTTTGCTAGTATTGAGTCTAAGGATGATTGTGGTAACTTACATGCTGAAATTATTAAGTTGCAAGATATTAAATATAGAACTCCTCTTTAATATCTATAGTGAACACGTGATGCGACGTGTGCTGGAGGACTGGCACGGTGGAGTAGCTGTAGGCGGAACCAGGATTTCTAACTTAAGATGCAAGTGATGCCAACTTAGTTGCAGTAAGTGAGGATGAGCTCATACACCTGTTCGATAATATTCAGATTATAGTCTAAATGTAAACAACCTTGGGATAGTAAATTTTCTCAAACTGCATGAACGCCAAATTTTATCCTTGAAAAAGTATTTCCTAGAACGAAAAGTTGATTCTGTTCTACATACCACCATCTGCGAAGCTGATAATAACTACACGCCGTTTAATTTAAGAAATACAGAATTATTAGAAACCAACGAATTTGAGTCACCATATATCATTAATTAATGGAAAAGTAAACCACTACACGGAAGACATGCTCAAGATCTGCAGAGGCCTGTAGTCGATAAAGTAGCATTGAACGCCTGGCGCTTTGCTTACGATGGGAGAGCTCTTCCCAGAAACTGTTGGTTTCATGATGGCAATACAGGATCAGGTTATCAATATCCGAAACTACAAAAAACACATACTGACAAATACATCAATAGAAAATGACAGATGCAGAAAATGCCACCAAAAACTATTCAACACATAACGGGAGGATGCACACTGCTTGCACTAAATGATTACACCCATCACCACAATCAAATAGCTAACATAATACACCAAGGCCTAGCACACAAAACAGAACTTCTTAAACAACAGACAATACCATATTACAACTATGTCCCCGAATCTATTATAGCAAATCAATCGTACAAACTTACTACGATCTATCAATAATAACTGATCAAACTATACATAATAACAGACCGGACATAGTACTTTATAATAGGATCAATGAAACGGCGTACATTATAGATGTAGCTATATCAAACACCCACAACTTAGTTACCACAACACAAGAAAAAATAAGAAAATATACAGACCTCAAAAGGGAAATAAAAAGAATATGGAAAACCAATGAAGTGCATGTTGTGCCATTTGTTATATCAACGATAGGGGTTATACCAAAAGAACTGCAACAAAATCTAGAGAAGATTGGACTTAGATCAAATATATAATGATATACTACAAAAAGCTACAATATTAAATACATGTCGTCTAGTCACAAAATTGAGGAATTAATCAAAATGAATTGGAAAGGCCTGCATTTTGATTGAATCCAGCCAAAACACTGAGAATGGAAAAAAATAATAATAATACTAATTTTGTTGGTCAAAAAGAAATTACACCGTGGTGTTTTGTCATGTCAAATAAAAAAATATAAACAAATATAAATAAAAGACTAAGATTATTATAAATGCTTACTATTGGCCAAAAGGTGCAATTTAAATTTTGTTTTGAATTTTCTGATGGGCAATTCCTTAAAACTGTTTGAAAGTGAATTAAATAAGTCAATTCCAAAGTTGATTTTCTTTGTATAACCCAATCTCTGGCAAGTTGTCTGTATTTTATCCCGCTTACGAGTGTTGTTTTCATGAGTTTCACCATTCTTGGCATATTCGCTCAGATGTACTTCACATGAATTAACTGAGAGTAGATTATTTCTGATGGTAAAGTCATTATATTAAATTTAGTAAACCAAGGCTTAAAACTCTCCAGTTGATTCATGCCCACTAAAGTTCTTATGGCACTATTTTGTACAACAAAAACATCTGAAATTTAATTGGATGTACCACAGTTGGTCAAATCTTATATCATAGCACTGTGGAATAGTACATGATATGCAATAAGTGCAGCGTCTCGGTTTGCCCTCTTTTTAATCTATGTGATTGCATATATCTTCTTAGACAATTTTGCAGTTAATCCACTTACCATCCAAGGTCAGGCCTAGAAATTTCACGGTCCCTGAGGTGTTATTCTTTGAAAGTAATGTGTTTGTTTTATTTGTATTTAAGGATAACTTGTTTACATTGAACCAGTCAGAGGCTATAATTATACTATTATTTGTAATGTGAGCAACATTAATGCCAGTATCTTTTAACTCTCTCGCAAATGTAGTATCATCTTCATAAAGGACAGTAAAAATTGAGTAATTTGTATATGTTAAAAATAGTAGCGGCCCCAATACACTATCCTGCGGAACGCCGTGTTGTATTGGCATCATGTTGCTAAGCTTATCCTTACAATACACACACTGGTATTTATTCGATAAGTAGGAATTTATAAGATTAAGTGCTACACCTTTAAAATCATAAAATTCCAGCTTATTAAGTAAAATCTCTTTGGAAACACAATCCAATGCTTTACTCAAATCTAGAAAAAGCGCCAGCGTGGAGTTCCCATTTTCTCAATAGCATTATTTTATCCAAATGCACACTATACTAAAGGTCTGGACAATTTTTTATCATCGTCTTGAATTTAAAAAACATATTAATTCAAAAACGTCAGAAGCTATGAAAATGTTTGATTTCATTATAGTCCAGTCAACGAATGGCCCAAAGGGTGGTGTAGAGTGAGTGAGCAGGGACCTAAGCGATTCCTTTAGAAAGTTGTTCAGGGTGCTTAGGGAGTGAACATACTGAAAGTCCCGACGTCTAGGAGGTGAGCCGGAGGGGGGGAGGGGGCACAAAGAAAGTCCCACTTTTGGTTTTTTCGTTTATCTCTAAAACGGTGCATCGTAGGGAACAAATTTACACCAAATGAAAGCCCATGAAATTCTCTACAACTTTCATTTTATATACTTTTTTCGAATTCGCATCCGCTTTCGAGCTACACGCTCCGGAAAAGTGAAAATTTTCGAAAAACAGATTTTTACTTCACATTTTTCATCAAACATTCCCTATAGTCGGGGAGCCCTCCCTAGGTGTACGTGCATCCCCCCCACCGATCCTTGGGGACAATGTTTTTCATAAAGATTAAAGTCTAAGGAACAATTTAAGACATGTCCCCCAAAAAAAAACTGGCTGTACTTTCAAAATGGCGGCCATATGTTAAAAAAAACTGTTGCCAATGTAGTTTTGTCATTTAACAAAAAACTAAAAAAGATGGACAAAAACTTTTTCCACAAAAAACGAGCATAAAATTTTCTACAATTTTGTTCCTATACAATATTTTGATAGAAGTTACCATTTTCCAGATAAATGAATCCAAAATTAAGAAAATATGGAAATTCGTTTATCGGTAAATCACTTAGAGGAAATAACTGTGACAATAACTTTATATTATTAACATAACAAATAATAAAATAAACTGAAAAAAGTTAATAACAATAATAATATTATAATTTGTGGACATTTATCTCGAAAACGGCAACAATGGTATCGGGAAATTTTTAAACGGACGCCATTTTGAAAGTAGAGCCAGTTTTTTTTTTGGGGACATGTCTTAAATTATTCCTTAGGCTTTAATCTTTATGAAAAAGATTGTCCCCAAAGATTTGGGGGTGCACGGATACTTAGGGTGGGCTCCTGTAGTATTACGATTTATATTGAATTTTATATTTTATTTTAAAAGTTGAATCATTTATCTGGAAAATGGTAACTCCTATCCAAAAATTGTATAGAAACAAAATTGTAGGAAATTTTATGCACTTTGTTTTTTGTGCAGAAAGTTTTTCTCCATCTTTTTTAGTTTTTGTGTTAAATGACAAAAACAATATTTGCAAATTTTTGTTTTTTTAACGGACGCCATTTTAAAAGTACAGCCAATTTTTTTTTGGGGACATGTCCAAAATTGTTCCTTAGGCTTTAATCTTTATGAAAAACTTTGTCCCTAAGGGTCGGAGGGGGGGGGGGGTGCACGGACACTTAGGACGGGCTCCCGTAGTACTAGGAACTGTTCAATGAAAGTGGGATGAGGGAGACAACCAAATCTGTCCTGTACACCATATTCGAGCCTACCGATAAGTCTCTGAGAAGAACATAGTAGTAGATAGAGGATTCCTAGTGCACAGAGTAATTTGGCAAAAAGATGCCTCTGTTGCCACCATTTGTGGTGGTGATTGACATACGTCAACCACTATCCTAGAATGAGTCGCGCTGTGGTATTTGATGGATACGCAAACTCAGCCAACAGTATGAAGTCACAAGAACAGAGGCGACGATGCAGACTGAGGAGGTTGGCTGACATCAATTTGACATAAGAAGATTTTTTGTCCAATCCTACCAACAAAAGTCAGTTCATCTCCTTACTACAGACAAGGCTTCAGGAGAATGGAATACAGACTCTCCAGGCCAAAGGTGATGCTGACGTCCTTATCGTGAAAAGCAAGGTGGGCTTCTCAAAATTGTACTTAAAGTTAGAAATCATCAAGGAAGCGGCTGAAGGGCGAGGTTGAAGAGGCTGGGAAGATTTGCTTCCTCAAATGGTATGGGGCATCAGCAAGACAGTTCATGAGGTCAGTGGCAAATATTAAGCCTGACATCAGCTCCCTCTCACCAACTGAGAGGGAGCTAATGCAGGTAAACAGCATTGCCGGCGCACCTACCACCAAATGCAACAGTGGCTCGGGAATGAGCTGCCCCCTTAAGAGTGGGGGTGGAAACATCTAGGAGACACCCCGGTGCTAATTGCAACGGAAAATTCAACAGCACTGGAGGTCCTACTAAAAACGATATTTTGCCGCTGCACCAAGGAATGTGGTAGTGGCAAATATGGATGCCGGAAAGCAGTGCTGAACTGTTCTGCGGAGAGCCTCCACTGCCAACGGAAATGCCTCAACGGCGTGCCTGTTTACGAAAATTTTTCCCTGCGACGCACCGTTTTCGAGATATAAGTGAAAAAACCAAAAGTGGGACTTTCTTTGTGCCCCCTCCCCTCCGGCTCACCTTCTAGACATCAGGACTTTCAGTATGTTCACTCCCTAAGCACCCTGAACGACTTTCTAAAGGAATCGCTTAGGTCCCTGCTCACACACTCTACACCACCTCCTTTATTGACTGAACTATTATAAGAAATTGTAAGAATGTTGATAACTTACAAGCCTTTAATAGTATGTTATGCAACGGCCATTTAATGATTGCTATTAAGACACGAGCCGTAGGTGAATATCATAATGAATGCGAGTGTCTTAATTGCCATTAAATGTGAGTTGCATACACTATTTTTCTACGACCAGTCATAATAAAATAGTAAATTAACACTTTATTTCTAAAATTGCTAGGTAAACATGACATGACAAATGACTTGTCAGCATCAATAAATTTTAGATGTCAGATGTTCAAGGCAGTAGTTGATATTGACAAAATATTGCTGTTTGTCGCATTTCTGTTGGTTATAAACTTGTATCTTAATGAATGTCATTAAAGTAAGTACAGGTAGGGAATGTCTAATAAACGAATTAAAGCATGGGAGTAGAAAAACTTTTATATTATTCATTTGTGAGATCCAAACTTGAATATGGTTCCATAATCTGGAATCCGTTATAATTATTAAAAAGATGCCGTTGATAAAATTCAATGAAAATTTTTAAAATATCTATCTGTTAATGTTGAAGGAGCCAAGAGGAACCAAGTACAATGTCTTGCATAATCGATTTTGTATTCGCAGTTTAGAACTGAGACGGAACTGTTGAGCTGTATTATTACTTCCACGTCCAGTGGAAATATAGTAACGACAAAAAAATTTTTTTAAACTTTTATTGTCCAAATAGGCTTAAAATGTCATGAAACGTCGAGATTTTAAGTTTGAGCGAAAAAAAAATTTCTGTCTGTCTGTCGGTCTGTCTGTCTGTAACTTTTTTTTGTGCGCACGTTTACTCTGGAACCGTTTAAGATATTGACTTGAAATTTGGTACACATATGTACTTTAACGAGATCTAGAACAAGATTATATTTTCATCTTGTTCCGTCCAAGGGTTGGGGGGTAAATTGGGGTAAATTTGGGGTAAATAGTTCAATCAAGCAGGTAAGAGTCCATAAAATTGGTATTTAGTATATACAAGAGAAGCTAAGGTCTCAAAAACATGTTTGGCATTAGCCACCCCCATTACCACCCCCACCCCCTTATTAAAGGGGATCAAAACAAATTGTGATTTAGTGTATGTACAGTAACCATAAACCTCAAAATATTCTTTTACTTCATCCACTCCCCCACTATCACCCCCCTATCACCACCCTCCACCCCACTACCGATGTGGGGTATCGTTTTATGGGTTTTTGGGGTAGAGGATTTCAAATATTATATTATTAAAGTTCCATAAACAATTATTTTCACATACAAAGTTTTTTCGTTGTGAGTGACTTGGATAGAGAATCTGGATGTGGAAGTAGTGATTCCTTGGGCAGCGGTTTTTTTATATAAATTATTAAGAAGTGAAATTGACTGTCTCGAGATTGTTGCTCAAATAAACTTCCTGATACCTAGACTATGATCCTGACAACACACTACGTTTTATTGCAATAACTTAAGAACTAATGTGCAGTTGGCCACCCACTTCTGTCAGAACTTAAATAAAACAAGTAATTTTTGAGATATTAATATGTACACCAAAAAATAACTATTAGGTACGGTTGGAAGTTACTTGTCAATTCAGTATTTAAAATGTTTAATATTTTTACACTCAGCACTTCATCATTGTTTTTATGTTCTGTCCTGTAATTGGATTTATCCTGTTGGGCAAATAAAGTTTATTATTATTAATATTATTGTTATTAGAGCTTCAGTTTAATATTTATAGAAACTATTGCAGATACTATTATCCACCTTAAGACGAGTCTGCTCACAGTGACAAAATTTATCCTTCATAGAATGTTTATTCGGTACAATGTAATAAGTAACAAAGGGCATAGCATTCAAAGGATGTACGACAGTACAAATCCATTTAGAATGTTCCTTTGTGTCATGGAACATTACCTCGGCTTACAAAACAGATAATACTGCTTGGTAATGCTAAAGCATCATTGAGATTATCAAACGACGAAATTATGGAGAAAGGATATGAATCTTCTTACAGACAGTGGTAGCTACACCAATAAATCATTATTAGCTAACATGTCATGCGTCATAGCGACCACGGCATATTTGAAAAAATGTCCGAGAGAGTCAAACTAATTTCTTGAGTGCTATATTCTTATAAAAAAGTGTTCTTGTCAATACAAAACAAGTTAATGCATTGTTTGTCATAAAATAACGAAGCGGACCATGCTTCGGTTCTGTGAAGGTCCTCATCACTTCACAGACCAGATAGTCAAAGAAAAGCAGGTGATGCCATTCCTAATAAATAAAACCGCTGCCCAGGGAATCACTACTTCCACATCTAGATTTTCTATCCAAGTCACTCACAACGAAAAAGTTTTGTATGTGGAAATAATTATTTACGGAACATTAATAATATAATATTTGAACTCCTCTACCTCAAAAACCCATAAAACGATACCCCACATCGGAAGCGGGGTGGGGGGTGGTGATAGGGGGTGGTAGTGGGGGTGGATGAAGTACAAAAATATTTTGAGGTTTCTGATTCTTGTACACACACTGAATCACAATTTTTTTTCATCCCGTTTAATAATTGGGTGGGGGTGGGGGTGGTAATGGGGGTGGCTAATGCCAAATTTTTTTTGACCTTGGCTTCTCTTGTATATACTAAATACCAATTTTATGGACTCTTACCTGCTTGATTTGCCTATTTACCCCAAATTTACCCCAATTTACCCCCCCAACCCTTTGAAGGAACAAGACGAAAATATAATCTAGTTCTAGATTAAAGTACATATGTGTACCAAATTTCAAGTCTCTCAAATCTCAAACGGTTCCAGAATAAACGTGCGCACAAAAAAAGTTACAGACCGACAGTCAGACAGAAAATTTTTTTCTCTCAAATTTAAAATCTCGACGTTTCATGACATTCTAAGCCTATTTGAACAATAAAGATTTTTTAAAATTTTTTTGTCGTTACTATACTTCCACTGGATGTGGAAGTAAAATGACACAAGAAAAATCTTGCGTACTTTTTGATGATTTGAAGTTAGTGGACAACTGAAAGGAATATTTTATTTATTAAGACATGCATGCGGTGAGTGAGATTTTATATTCCTTTTCAATTTAATTTGCTCTTTAATAATAATTCTTGGCTTTGAAATATAACGAACTAATTTATGATGAAGTATTCTCTGGCTAGGGCTAGAGATCATACTATACTTGATAAGATGTTTCGTAAGGGGGATTTCTTATTACTATACTAGATCAGACTTAGATCAACATTATATAGGAGTGATTTTTTTGCGTTTTCATGTTGAGTGTTAAGTTTATGAAAGAAGTTGATAAAATGCCTCGTAGGGGAGATTTCTTGTTAATATACTAGCATGGTCAGACTAGAACCGTATATGGAAGAGTGAAAGATTTATTTGAAAATTATCTACTGAATACCCAAAAAAGATTTTGCAATAATTGTGTAAGCAGATAGGAAATATATTATTTTTTAAATAAAAAAATGTCTATATTCGGTATTGAATATAATAGTCTAATGTTTCAGGTTCGATTGACTCAGGAAGCAATAAAAAAACGAAAAATTGTACTATGACTGCGATGCTCCAAAAATTGTAAAGAATGCAATTATCCAAAAGTCAATTCCCGGGTGGTAATGGTGAGGGTGAATGAAGCGAAAAAAATTCTTGATAACTTCGGTTCTTGTACACGCACTAAATCACAATATTGTTTCACCCCCTTTAATAATGGGGTGGGAGCGTAATCTCAAATAATTTTTTGAGACCTTAGCTTCTCTTATATTTACTAAATACCAATTTCATGGACTCTTACTTGCTTGATTTAATTATTTCCCCCAATTTACACCTCAACTCTTCAACGGAATAAAATCGCAATATAATCTAGTTCCAGATCTAGCTAAAATACATTTTAAATTTTAAGTCAATGTTAAGTCAATATCTTAAATGGTTCCAGAGTAATTGCGAATAACATAAAGTTATAAGACCAACAGTCAGAACGACGCGACCGATGCTTAAACTTAAACTATTGACGTTTCATGACATTCTAAGATTCTAAGCCTATTTGAACAATAGAGATTTCCAAAAAACTTTTTTTCGTTAGTATACTTCCAATGGATGTAGAAGTAATACACAGAAAATGGCATGACAAAAATATAAAAAATCTTTTGTGTGCCGTGGACTACACGATAGAAGTAAAGCTTCTACTTCAAGTATTTTCTTCGAGGAAATCTACTACGCATCCATACTACTCGAGGTAACCCACTGTGTATCCAATTTACTCGAGGAAAGCCACTGCGCATACTTAAGATAACCTACTGCGCATCTATAATACTCGAGAAAAGCCACTACGCATCCAAAATACTCGAGGAAACCTACTGCGCATCGATGGTACTAGAGGTAGTGGGAGTGGTTAAAGTAAAAAAAAATTTTGAGGCCTTGGGTTCTTGTTTGTATACATGCTAAATTACAATTTTATTTTTTCACCCCCTTTAATAATGGTAGTAATGAGGGTGGCTAATGCCAAAAAACTTTTTGAGACCTTAACTTCCTTTATATATACTAAATACCAATTTTACGGACTCTTTTCTTATTGCTTGATTTACCTATTTACCTCCATTTACCCCAATTTGTCCCCCATCCCTCCAACGAAATAAGATCGAAATATAATCTAGTTCCAGACCTCGTTAAAATACATACGTGTACCAAATTTCAAGTCAATATCTCAAACGGTTCCAGAGTAAACGTGCGCACAAAACAGTTACAGAGAGACAGACAGAATCGTTTTTGCTCAAACTTAAAATTTCGACGTTTCATGACATTCTAAGCCTATTTGAACAATGAAAAATTTCAAACATTTTTCTTTGTATTACTATACTTCCACTGGATGTGGAAGTAATTGAGATTTTTGAAGTTTTAAGTTTTTATAACTAGTTTAAGCCTTTGAAGTTAGTTTATATATTTATATTCAAAATTGCTGTTTATGCTAAACCTAAAAGCTTTTCACTCGTTTTCAGAAAACAACCCATATAAATTGAAAAATATAGAATTGTCAGAATTGAGGAAACTAATTTTTAAAAGGCGAAATAAACAACCAGAAGATTAATTTTAAACTTTTAAAAACATTTTTGGTGTTATTGGATATCTTTTCCTCAACTTTGTCAATACATTTTTATCTAAATTACACTCTTGAATTAGTAGTGCATTAACCAGTTAAAGAATCATTGCAAAAAACAATTTCCTATCTTTAAATCCATCGGGTTTCAGAGAGGGACACTTTTGTGAAATTGTACTTCAAAAAAAACCGCTGCCCAAGGAATCACTACTTCCACATCCAGATACTCTATCCAAGTCACTCACAACGAAAAACTTTGTATGTGAAAATAATTGTTTATGGAACTTTAATAATATAATATTTGAAATCCTCTACCCAAAAACCCATAAAACGATACCCCACATCGGTAGTGGGGTGCGGATGGTGATAGGGGGTGGTAGTGGAGGGTGGATGAAGTAAAAAAATATTTTGAGGTTTCTGGTTCCTGTACATGCACTAAATCACATTTTTTTTTCATCCCCTTTAATAAGGAGGTGAAGGTGGTAATGGGGGTGGCTAATGCCAAAAATTTTTTTGAGAGCTCAGCTTCTCTTGTATATACTAAATACCAATTTCATGGACTCTTACCTGCTTGATTTACCCGTTTACCCCAAATTTACCCCAATTTACCCCCCAACCCTTCGACGGAACAAGATGAAAATATAATCTAGTTCTAGATCTCGTTAAAGTACATATGTGTACCAATTTCAAGTCAATATCTTAAACGGTTTCAGAGTAAACGTGCGCACAAAAAAAAGTTACAGACAGACAGACCGACAGACAGACAGACAGAAAATTTTTTTTCCCTCAAACTTAAAATCTCGACGTTTCATGACATTTTAAGCCTATTTGGACAATAAAAATTTTTAAAAATTTTTTTGTCGTTACTATACTTCCACTGGACGTGGAAGTAATAAATAATGGAAATACATTTTCAATAAATGAAGATCTCTTTAATTTAGTCTCGTTAGATTTTAAAAGAGTTTGTGATGTAGCTAACAGAAAGTAATGTAAATAGACTGAAATATTGTTTTGGTTTGGATGATACCGAGTATAGATGGTTTTAATCATGTTTATAAAATCGTTATCAAATAATCAAAATTGGACAGACATTTCCTGAAAAACGTGAAATAATTAATGGCATACCCTAAGGTAGTGTTTTGGTCTTGGAATGTTGTGAAATGCATGATGACACAATATTATATGCAATATGCCATGTGCAAATTTTGCAATTATGGAAGTCATGTTGGATTCACCATTTTGAATTTTTAACTTTCGACATCAAATAGATATCAGCTACTTCCAAAGTTTAATGCAATTTCGACCAAATTTGAATTGTCTCGTTTTGAGAGTCCCAACCACTGACCGTAGCTTAATGAAAAACCGAAACCAAAACCAAAATCTGAGATATTAAAAAATAACGATTTAAAGAGAAATTCAACACCCTGTAGCAAAAAATTGAAGCCGTTGCGGACATATGTTCATATGAACTCAGCGGCGTAGCGAGCCAACTTTTTTGGGGGGTTATTTTTCAAATTTGCCAACTTCATAAGACTCAAAAAGCCAGCTCTGTAAATAATTAAATAATAATCCCTCCAAAAAAAATGGGGGGGGGGGGGCAAATGCCAAATCCCGCCGAAATAAAAATTGATGAGGTGGGGGAAGAAAATCTTAAAAAAAAGATCAGTAAAAATTGTCATCTTGCATCTCAAATTTCCAACTTTTGCCAAGTCTGACAAGGTTGGGGAGGTAACGTACCCCCCATACCCCCCCCTTCGCTACGCTCCTGTATGAACTGTTCTTTATAAAATGACCTAAGGAATCACACCCTGACATATTAGCACGTCGTTAATGAACACCCTGTATATTAAAAGTAAAAACCTACGAGTAGAATTGAGAACCTCCTTTCTAACTTTTTTAAAGTCGATTAAAAAGCAACAACCTTTTACAATATCTAATTTTTACTTACCTATCTTGTTTCTTAATATTCTCGATAAAATGAACAGGTTCATGACATACGACTTGAGGAAGTCAATATTCAAACTGAATTAACGATTTTAAAGATGTTTATTTATTGAGATTTATTACGACTTTTAGTATGTTATCCGGGCATAATTCTACACATTATCTGACATTTTGTTTATTACTAATTCCTTTGAGGTTACCCTTAATTTTGAATTAACACCCGCGAGCTATGAGCTAACGAATTGAACTTCAAAAGAGATATCTCCCTTTTACTAATTAAAATGCTCATAATGAATTATTACCGTGAATAATGCGTTTTATACTGGAAATGATTTTTTACATTTTTTTCGTTATTTCACATATCGTGAATAAGATCAAACGCGTAGAAGTTGCGGTAATCGACTGTGAATCTGATTAATATTTTGTTCGAATACGGCACAATTCACAATTTACGGGATGTCGCTGAGATTAAGTACACAACCAATATGACTGGTTGGTTGAGAGGCAAGCACACTTGACCCTCACCAATTTTGTTCTTGTCCTTTTTGTTCTTTTGTCTATTTTGTTTCTAAATTCCGTCTAGGCCGAAAAATTCCCTAAAAATCCGAATATTTTAAACCACATCTTTTATCCACCACACTTTCCTGGCAGGAAGACCAGGGTGGAATTGCTTCGAACGTTTTTCGTTGAGTTCTGTTTTCCCGTGTCAGCAATCAAAATTCCAAAGTGTTCGTCTGTGCGCGAAACCGCTAGTTTTTTAAAGTGCTAATTTTAATTATTTCTTAAGTATTTTTGTGTACTGTTATTGATCCAAATTGTTAATTTTAAGCTTTATTCTTAGGCAGGAGTTTTAACCTTTTACATTCAGCTTTAGCCAAACCGGACCTGCCTCGCCCAGCCCGACACCCACCACGACGCTGCGCGTCGTTGTTTGTTAGGCTGGCTCCGGGCCAGATTCCGGGGAGGCACATACATGTACCTTTAATTTTAATAAACATTACACGGTACTACACTGCATTGAATATCATTCAAGAATAAAAGACGTTCCGCAATAATTTAAGACGACACTGGTATTTTTGACACGTTAATTAAAATATCACCAAAGCTGCATAAAATTCATTGGAACCTGAAAGACACACTGTATATTACAGTTTCAATATCTCGTACAATTTTGCAATTTCATATGTTTTGTTCTTAATAGGAAACTTTAGTAACATTTTGTTATAAAATTATAATAAAACATAATTTATATAGAACATGAGAGTTTACACCCCTCTGGTAATCACCCTGTATGATGAATATAGTCCAATTTCACTAAAAAGTGTTATTTTACATATAGGGGTACAGATGCAAAAGTGAACATGTACACGTTACATGATTTTATAAAAATTGCAAAAATTTGTAGGAAACAATATATTTAGAGTTGTACTTATCATACTTTAACACATTTAAAGGATGCAGCACACCTGTGTTATGATTTTGACTAGGATTTATGTTTTTACAAAAGTAAGTAAAGCAATTATGTCGGTTTTTGAAATTTATTGCTGAACACGTCGCATTTTGCATTTGAATTTGTTTCTTATAATGGATATGTCGCAAATATACAATAGGCTTGTTGCAAGTGACGTATGGTTTAAATTAATTTATATGTATTAATATAGTGTTACTGAGTATTAGCAATTATCAAATCTATTTTCATAATTTTTAACTGGAAAGTATTTAAATCACCGACTAATATCCGGGAGAAGGAGCAAATCTTAGAAAACACTCATATTGGACCTGAGTCATCTAACAGAAAACAGTGCACTCTGCGAGTACAATTATTCGGACATATAGATCGACCAAGGAATGTGTCGTTTATTTATTTATTTATTTTTTTTTTCATAGAACCAGAAGAGACCTTGTAGATCTTGTAGAGTAGGTTATCTGGGACCTGTAATGGACAATGGACTCATTTAGCACTTTCTTTTATTTGATTATCGGAAAGATCTTAAAATTCTAAGACCCAGTGCAAAGAACTAAAATTTTCCGAGACCTATAAATCGTCTAAAAAAAATCATGAACATGAACCGCACCCGCCTTATCGAATCTCGGCCGTGACGTCATTTAATAGGAAGCCGCTAGCCGAAGCGGCTAGCTACCCCAAGTAGCAAAATAACTTTTATAAAGGTTGTTAGAACTGCTATACAACATATTTTATAGAAACATGTAAATTATATAAGGTAGTTAAATACCATTATACAATGTCTATACAACCAAAAAGGGCCCACTTTTATACAACCTTTTGATACTATAAGAATTATATTAGAAAACCATACAACCATTATAAGACTATTTTACGCGATGATCATAAAACTGTCCTATAAGTATATCCTCAGGATTACTTATACATATTTACATATGCACTTGGCAACTGCTATAAAATTATTGTACAGTAATTGTATAAGTGAGTTATAATGTAGACGATATCCCACTAACAAAAATTTATACAATCATTTTGTTTTCTAGTGATGAAATTCAGAACAAAATTATTGCAAGAATGGTTATATAACGCAAACATGTTGTAGTTTTTATTTCGAATAACAACCTCAATAATGGCGCTCAAGATCCATTAAACATGGTAAAATCCCGTTATTAAACAGTATAATTAACACGTTAGTAGCAAGAAAATTCTCTCGCGCGGCGAAATTTTCTGACAAAATATGTATATATTTTTAGCAAAAAACTGAAGGACCTCAGTTTAGCATACGCGTTTGGTTTATTAAAAATTAAAAAAATATATTTTATTACATTTAAAATGGTTGCATTTTCAGTTTAAACAAAATATTGATTAAATTAATAAGAAAATAATCTTTGCCTTTCTGAAAAATTAATTTTGAATAGGCATTTTTACATTTCTATGAGAATTCTGCATAACGGCGGCAATTAATGAACAGCTAAATCCATAAATAAATATGGCGTAATATAATACGATAATTTTGTCCCATATGAAACGTTATACAACACTTTTGTGTTATTCGAAACTCTATACGATATTAAAATCCTATAATGTTGTTTCTATAGGCGCTATAAAAATATTCTCGAAGTAAACCAACAAGTTGAACTTTAGAGGTTGCCAGATTTCAAAATATATTAAACTATTTTCTCACACATTTTTTATAAAGTACGACAATTTAAGTAATTGCAGAGATATAGTCAAATCCATTTTCCTCTAATTTCGAGTTTATAGTATATTAGCCAACATTTTATGAAAATGGAGTTTGCTACCAATTAAAAAAATCATAGTCAATTTTTTATAGTGAAATTTTAGCATATTAACTGCTGATTGAAATGCTATTGATTGATCCAATATATTGTTATGCATTTGAGGGTTATTACCAATAAGATTTAAATCCTATTTAGCAGTCTGTAAAATTTCTATTTCTCCGGCAATAGTTTGAGAGATATAAGGTGTGGGTGATACAAACGATAAATAAATCAGTCTACAAACTATTAAAGAATAGTGATTGAAAACATGTAAAATATTGAGTGACACCCTTAGTACGACGATTTGTGTGTCGGTCTGCTAAAGTTGTCGGATTCAATACCATGCAGAAGAAGAAGAAAATGTAATTTATTGGCCAAACATAGTTTTCCCTAATTTTATCCAATTTTTGCATAACGTGGCAACCCCGTGTGTTAACTTTCGATGTTATCCTATAGTTCGTCCGTAAACCACGTTACAAAATAAATGTATCACGTAACGATATTGCACTAAACAATTATTCTGTTCTGTTCTGTTGCAATCAACTCCAGTATAGAGTACGTAGACATTAGTAACCTAACTTACAAAATTGAACACATTTAGTTGGTATGTTTTGATGTTAGTTGTTAATTCAGCATTTTTTTAAATTTGGAAACTTTTGTGCCCTTGGAGAACTTGGTATCTATCAACTTCTAGCCTTTCACCCAATTTATTAGCTATTTGTGGCAGATGACAATTTTCATTAAATAGAAATTATTTATAAGTAAATTTTTAATGTAAAAAGGTCTGTTTTCAAAAAGATATGCATTAAATGTTGATAGCACTCCAATTTTTTTTTACTTCGTAAGTTAAGTGTGAGAGATTGTGTAGTGTACATTACTTGTTATATCTTCACCATAAAAATTTCTGTACATCCCAACATCGTTTTCAAACATCGATGCGGCTAAAAGCAAAAACAAATGTATACATTTTTGAGGAGCATATTGTAATTGCACAAAATAACAAGAGAAAATGTTGATAAACATTACCTACTAGGCAAAACCCAGCAAGAAAATCTTCTACCATGTCTATTGGCAGCTCTTCTACTGGAGTATCAGTTTTATGATGCCTGACAGTGGTAGATAATACTGTTTTTATTTCCAAATTAGCCCCATGGTTGCAGTTAGATGAATTATTAGTTGCAGTTTGCAAAGGTCAACCAGAATTGTAACTCCCAAGAATTCGATGGTAATTTTTTTTAACTGTTCTTTTAAAAAATCCACCTTCTTTAATTTTCATCCACTGAGATACTGCTCGATATATTTTTTAAAACTGACTAGTAAAATTAGTCTAATTTTTATGACAAAATGGGGTTATGTGTAAACAGATTTTATAACGCAGAATTTCCGATAACTTTATCTTAGAGGACTACATTTTTGTTCTATAAGTTATTTATAATAGAGTCAATCGTTGTACTTATAGGTTAATTATAAAATGATTTTATGCTTATTGTACACTGCTACTGTAAGAACAGTTTTATAAATTAGCTTAAGGAACTTTAATACAGCTCTTTATACAACTTCCATACAACTATTTTTTAATACAGAAATTGAAAATTGTTAGAATAGGTATACAATTGTAATATAATTTTTATAAGATTCTTTTAAAATATTTTTATAGATGGTTGTATAAAATGTTATACAAATGTTATAAAATTTGTGAGCAGTACAATAGGATTTTGTCCTATAATATGAGCTATAAGAACATTTACACAATGATATTATAGAAACGTTCTCTTATACGATAAAATTGTATTAATTTAATAGAGAAATAAAACTGTTCTTCAAACGGCGCTAGACGATAACTATAAAATAATTCAGTTCCTTTAGGATTCTATTTTGCTACTTGGGACAGCGCGTTATTATTGTTTCATATTACAACTCGTTAAGTCAAGCAGTGTGTTAAAACTTATGCGTGTTTGTGAAAAATTTCGGTTTATCGACAATTCTCACCGATTTATATTAACAATGAATAATAGTGACGGTAAAAGGAATTATCAATATTGTCAAAGCACCACGGTGAAAACACCTACTAAGGCTATGTTCGACTGGAACCACCGTGGGCACGCCCATAGTGGACGAGGTCGAACGCTTTCACAGTCGTATCATAAAACGTGACCATGTCGACCAACTTCAGACCGCTGATTAGAACGCTTTTTAGCAGTCCGACCGTGGTCCGCCCGCCAGTCGAACGGGACCTAAAACATTTATTAATTACCATTCCTAGAGATTTAGAAATGCCAAAGAAATGGCAACAAACTATAAAAAGAGAGAAAAAGCTTATTACTAAATCAACCTATTATGTTTGTGAGGACCATTTCAGTGTAAATATCTATATGTTGAATTATTTATTATTAAATCCAGTAATTTTGAAACTTAAACTAAAATATAATTTAAAATTCTAGCAAGTCTTTTCCATTTGGTTTAAAAATATTTGACAAAAAAGCTATTTCATATTTCAACACTGAGCTGCTATTATACAGGGTGTGACGCAAATATATTTTAAATAATTATTTAATTTTGATTGTAGGGAAAATTGCAAATTTTTTATGGTTGTTTTATAATATACTGTTATTAAAACTTATTTCTTAAGCAATTATTACCCCATTTATTCATTTTTTAAATAAACTTCTTTAAGGTAAGCAAAGAAAAAATCTAAAATACTATTTTATTTTTAGTTCGAAAAAGATATTGAAAAGTACATGTTATTATAAATTAATGGGCATTATTATATAAAAATGAGAAATTAACCCATCTCATCTTAGCACTAATGAGCTCATGATTTGGAAGATTCGAAGAGTATGCCTTATTAAAGTTTGCTTCATACATTTTTCTTAATCACCACAAACAACAATAAAAGATATTACCTAATGTAACGCAGAGAACACTGAGAAAGACTCGACGATCTCAAGCGGAATGCATGACCGTTTATTTGTTGCGCGACCGTCACGATGTTAGTCGCACCGCGCTTCAAATTCTCTCTTTAAAAGTCGTATATTTCGAAAACCATACATCGGATTCATCTGAAATTCTCAATATCGCCTATTTTTATCCACAAGAAGTAACAACTACTAAATGAGATTCATTAAATGAGCCCATAATATTTTTCTATGGTACAGGACTTTTTATTTCGAAAAAACTTCAGAAATTGACTGTTTAGAAGATTCCTGTTTTCTTAAATTTAAATCGCCATATCTTGAAATCTAATTGAGCTATCGATCTGATTTTTTTTAAAACTTCTCCTGTATCTTGTCGTCAATCGCCTCGCTGCAATCGCTGCATGCATATGAAAAATTTCAAAAATAAAAAAGTTTGTCGCTTAGTCAAAATATGAGTACATTTTTTGCGAAGTAATAGTCGAGTATTCAGTTCATTGTTGTTTAAAGAAAATAATAAACGATTATTTATCGATAGAAACAAAAAGACCATTGGAAACGCTTATTTGGATACTTCAATTTAAATAAAATTCAGATCGATAGCTCAATTAGATTTGAAGATGGCAATGTAAATGTCAAAAAACACGTTTTTTAGAATCAATCAATTTCTCAAATTCTTTCCAAATAAAAAATATCTGTACCACAAAAAAATATCGTAAATAGACATTTCTTATGTAGAAGTGTTCATTTTATAAAGACTATAAGGTCTGGTCTGGTTCTACGCTGATTTTTTTTTCTCGAGAACGGAGAGATTTTTATGTTCTATTTCGCTTCACTATCAAGCTATTACAAGGGCAACGCCCGTGAATGGAATTAATTTAAAATGTACGTTAGCGCTGTTGCTGTGGTCTGTTACATGACGTCACGCGTTGTTTGGGCGCCTAAAATATAAGAAAAAATCCCTTACACACTGTATTTTGTATTAAATAAGATTATAAAAATGCTAAAATTATATTTTGTGCAACAAGTCTATTATCAACTATAACTTATATTATTTATTGTACTGCAGCCATATTGAATACAAAAACATCACGTGTTCCCCAATCGTTTTTTCTATTGACTGTGCTGGATATATCGCATTTTGCGTCTAAACGCTCTGTTCCCATGTCGTATTTTGCATTTGACCTGGAATTTTAAACCAGTATTACGTTACTGTGTTGAGTTTTGCACTTTTAAAACTATAAAAGTGTAGCACGTTGAGCAATAAATCCAATGCTATAAATACCTTAATCTGGAATTTTGACGAGTTTTGCATCTATATCCCTCATATACAAGGTGTCCGAAAACAAAATTGAAAAATAAAATAACTGTAGATTCCTTAGCCCAAATTAATTGGAGTTCTTCATATAACATTTTTCAAAATACCCCTTTGTTGTCAAGTTACAGCCCCTTAAAGAGGTACGTTAAAAACTAGGTAATTAGGTAATTATTTCAAATAATTGACATGACTACTAGATGTGGTAGACTAATTCCAATAAATTCTTAAATGTTAATACTACTGTCAAATTGAAACTTGAAGGCAGCCTACTAAAACATTATCGTTCAGTAATGAAATGAACTCAATTGCATCAACGTACATTTTATTTTTTATCACGAAAACTGGTGGTAAGATGGCATTTTCTAAGGAGCAGAAATAGTTTTAGCATCAACAAAGGAATCAAAAAATATTTTTTTAAATGTAAAATGAATGGATTTTAAAAATATTCAAAAATATATTGGGGGTTGCCCATTCCACCCCTTGGTGAAGCACTTAAAGGGATAAAAATATTCACAAGATGCCTTTCAATAAGGGTAGTAGATATGCTAAATAATTTGTTTTTTGGGATGTTATTTTCTGAGTAAAAGAATGAAAACGGTTTTTAACGTACCCAGCCCAAGTAACAATTTAAGTTTTATCACAATCTACAAGAGGTTATTAAGTCTATATAATAAAACTGATCGTAAAACTGTTTATACTAGATAACCTCCTAAAAGCTACAATAAACCCGGCATAAAACCAAAAAAAGACCTTTCATAAAGGTTATAAACATCTTCCTTAAAACTATCAATAAAACCAACAGTACTTTAGAACCCAAATCTGCAAGATGTTTTCAGGTCTACCATAAAACCTTTTATAAAATCTTCTTAAAACCGTTAGTACTTGCAATCAAATGTTAAGCCTGCTTTGAGAACATCCTAAATAATTGTGTCTTTAATAATTTTTTGTCGAAATCTTGTTGCACTTAAACTGTCTAAATCAGAAAATGTCGCCAAGTAACAAAATATGTCTGCCTCGATTGAAATATCTGCATGTGCTAACGTTTTAAAATTTGATATTAATAAACAACCTAGTATCAAAAAATTGTCAACGCAGACCGCTTTATTGATAAAGTATATTATAAAAAAACTTTTAAAAAAATCACGCGCCTTTCATTTGTCAGCTTATTAATTATTATTTACTCAGTATGATTTTGGGCTTTTTAGAGGTTTATATGACATATTAACACATTTTAGATAGTTGCAGGCTAAATGTAAACAGTAAGAATAAGAAAAATATAACTAAACACTGTTGCCCCAACTTTGTTCAAACATGTCTGTCATAGTTAACAGAAAAAACAGGGCTGAAAAATTGATAAAACTGTTTATTTTAATAGAATACCCTATTAAGAGTTTGTGGCTTTCAGAAATATTTTTATAAAACAAAAGGTTTTGTTAAATTCCAATTGCTCCATTTTATTACTATTTTAAAGCCTGTAAGACTTTACCCAGCCTTACTACTTTTCTTTAAAACCCCCGAGATTTGTCTTTGATAATCTCTAATCCAAATATACTTAGCTTAGATAACATAACCTAAAAAAACATTATTTATTTCGTGTGTTTTTTAGTGTGCGATCATTAATTTCTCGTTATTTCTGTGATTATAGTGTTAATTGATCAAGAAAAAGTGAAAAACTACAAGTAAGTAGATTTTAAACAGTTTCCTTATAATATCCTTTGAATACATGATGAGTGTATTAGGTGTTATGGTTTATTTATAAAATAAATCTGTACTGTTTAAACTAGAATCAGCAATCACAAAATGGCCTTTACTATGCGTTATATGCCCCCTCTCTCAAAGTTTAAAGGCGTAAGCGGGGGTACCAAAGGATTTATAAGTTCTTTATAAAAACCAAAAAGATTTAACGTAGCTTAATAAAGCTACCAAAAAACTATTAGGTTTTAAGGAACCTTTATCGATTATTGTTAAAAGCAAATAATATTTACAACATATATTAAGAGTAAGACTACTTACTTTTATTGCTTGATCATAAGGTGTACTTAAAGACCATATTTTAAAACTCCCATAAAATCTAAAGATTTATAGATGTCTACCATAAAACTAAAATATTTAAAATCCACTATAAAACTTAATGTGTTTATTGTGGTTTTGAATAATGCAGCAATTAAGTGGCTATAAAAACAATAGGTCTTAAAGAGCAAAGAGGTTTAACAAATTGCTTTAAAGATAACTTCAAGGCCTTTTTTAAAGTACATATTATCTAAAGATAAATTGGTATGCACAAAAAAATAATAAAACCCAGTTCGGTTATTTACCTTCTTAAATCTGTGATAAAACCCGATAAATACTTGTTGACATTTAAATTGTTACTTGGGAGGGGTCCGGGACTGTAACTTGACAACGAAGGGGTATTTTGAAAAATGTTATAGGAAGAACCTAAAATAATTTGGGCTGAGGAATCTAAAATTATTTTTTTTCTACTTTGTTTCAAGACACCCTGTATATCTTTGAAATAAAAAAATGCTGAATTTCAGCGTATTATGAAATGGCTTGCTGTGCAAAACTTTTTTCTACTATAGCATATTCGACTATAACATTTTTGTCTGGTTATAATATTCCTATTTGATTTTAATGAAATAGCCATTATGAGGGCAAATTAAAATAATTAATTTTTGAATATTCTGCAATAGGTACTCTATTCTCTGTAAGAAAATAGTACTCAAATAATCGAACGAATATTTTATGTGGTTTAAAGATAGGGTTGTTAGCGAACGCTTTGACATCTTATCGTTGAGATAGTGAACGTATAAGTAGTCTAGAATTGAATGCTTGAATTGGAATTTCTCACACGTTTCATAAAGCTCTGCTGATGTCACGACTTTTTTTTAGATTTCTTAGTAAAAAAGAAATCGAATATAATTTTTAGGTGGAAAGGAAACTTCCTTCGAGGTTTTGTTATTTCAACACACGTTAAAAGTTTCGGCTTAGCTCATCATCAACGATATATGAGTACAAATTGCAATATGTTACCTATCAGAGGCCTAATCATATCTTGGCTTTAATAAAAATCTAAGGATTAGTTGGTAAACTTTGTTGTTTGAGCAAAAAATTGTGTACTGGTTATAATAATAAAAGTAACGAAAATAATAATAATATTTTTATTATCCGTAAAAACCTGTACATAAATGGTACAAAATGGCATTGGATTTGTCATTACAAGGATGAGTACAATCCATCCGAAACACAATAAAGTAGTATAAAATAAAATAAAATTAAAATCACAATAATAACATTACAAAATAACAAAAAAATACAATACAAATAAATGATAAACTCTGTCACATTTAAAAGTTTGTTAAAAGCATGATAACATCAAGAAAAAAAAATGGTATGTACCTATAGCGAATATGATAAGTAGGAACACATATTAAACAAACTTGACCACATTTTAATTAATCTAATATATAAAAATCTCGTGCCACAGTGTTTGTTATCGAACTCCTCCGAAACTGCTTGACCGATTTTTATGAAATTTTTGGTGTATATTTGGTAGGTCTGAGAATAGGTCGTAGGCTATTTTTTATACCCCTAGGTGATAAGGGTGGCACTATCCAGAAATATTCTTTTTATTTTTTGGAGAAAAATTTACAATTTATATGGCACAACAACGTTCGCTGGGTCAGCTAGTAAGTTTATAAAATTAAATTTAAAAATACCAAATTAAAGATAATTTTGTCACAAACAAATTTTATTTGAACTATTTTCTTTGTAAATATCATATTTCCTGGGAAAATAGAGAAAAATCGAAATTTTAATTAATTTTAATTAATTTTAATTAAAGATACCCCTTTTCACCCCCTATAGGTTCCCGCGGATCCGTAAAACTCCTAAACTTTTTTTGTTTCGTGAACTTTGGCCTATTTTGAACCAATCAAAGTTTCAGGTCTTCGAGTTAAAGTAAAGTTTTCCTGTACTAAAACAAAAACTTAAAATCTAACAAACAAAAATCACTCATTTTTCAGCCAATCACAATCAACCTAGAGCTGGCAACTCTGTAGAAAGCGTTATCAACCTCAGGTTATTCAAGGTTTCCTAACCCACACGTAAAATGTGGTGTATAAACGGATGCGAGTTAACACTCACTTTGCTTTGCACTCGAGGTTAAAGTTAGCCCAGGGCTAGGCTAACACGCAAGTTTAATCATACATTGGATAAACAGACCCTAAATAAATGGTCATATGTCATTCCTGAGTTTTTATTGGGCCCAAATTATTCAGCTTATCTCAGTTCAAGAATGCATCCCTAGGAACTACAATCCTTTCAAAGAGAGATAGAATTTTTTTTTTTGTCAATAGCTTACGTTACATAGAAAATAATATTAATTTTCAAATTTTGATGGAGGCTGTCTCTATGATTACTCGATATATACTTGATATTAATCAAATATTTCGTTCTCAACATGTTGTCATAATATTTAATATTTGACTGGCTGTAATTTTTAATTACTCTGTAAAAGTACAGAATACTTGAATATTTTTATAGAACAGGTTTCTTACTATATGTTATTTTCGAGGCAACTTTTATGAAATGGTGAAGTATAGTCGAAAGTAATTTTTCAAATGTAAATCTAATTAATATTTATAAAGCTTTAAAATCTCTCGGATATTTTACAAGGTCTAAAGCGCACGTTTTCCAGCAATTTAAATTGTTTTGGTGGCACAAAGGGTCATACATCTTGTTCCTTGACATTATCATTTGGTTACGTCTACAATATTTCCATGAATACAAGAAATATTATCATGGACATTGTTATGTTGGACAGGAAAAAATAGTTTTATAATGATATTATGATTAAACGATGACTTAAGGACTTCACCTATACTGTATGCTTTATTTTATCAAGTCAGTTTTAAAAATAAACTTAATTGTTCTGACGTAATTATATTGTACTCTGAGGTGGAAAACAATTATTGTATTGCATTAATGTAAACTTAAATACTACTTTATCCCCTCATTATACTCTTCGCAAAAGCGAAGAGTATATTGTATTTGATCGGCTCATTTCTAAAATCGTAAGTATCGCTCGTAGAGAAAAAATTTTCATATCATTATGTTAGTGAACGAATTCTGAACAACTTTCAAAATGTCCGTCTGTCCGTCCGTCTGTCCGTCCGTCTGTCCGTGCGTCTGTCCGTGCGTCTGTCCGTCCGTCACGTTTCTTGTAAGCACGATAACTTAAGAAAGAAAAGTCCGATTGTATTGAAATTTAGAAAGTAAGTTAGTATTAGCTAGACCCTATTGTTTTTGAGGAAAATCGATCAGTAAATAAAAAAGTTATTAATTATTTAATTAAAAAAAAATATATTCTCTTAATTTTTTTCGCTTGTACTAAAATGGAAATCTTTCGAAATATTATTTCCATAATATATTTTTTTTGTTTATGAATTTTACTAATATATATTTCATAGAAATATGTATGATTGTCGAAAGATATAGGTATCTCACAGACAATCAATTTTCGTAGCAATATGTGGTGGCGCAGCGGCTACAGCTTTGCGTTGCAATCCAAAGATCCCGTGTTCGAATTCCACACATATATTTTTTTTTTTCATTTTTTTTTTTTTCATATAATTTTCTTCAAAACAAAGATGGTATCACAAAATTTAGGATGTCCAAAAACTAACATTATTTACAAGAAAACTGCGAAGAGTATCCTATAGAATGTGTAACAATTATATATAAAAAGCTGAGTAAATTGGCGAAGAGTACGTTTTTAGCTTGTTTATAATATAACGTTGGTATTTTCTGAACGGGAATTATCGTAATAAAAGTCCTCAAATAGAGACAAAACGTATATCCCGGCTATTCTATAAAAAAAACATATTTTAAAAGCTAAATTCGTAAATAAAATAATGGACTTTTTAAATAAAAAATAACTATTTAACAATAACAAAATAAATACACAGGTGGAGCATTGAAATATACAGAGTGTAGACAAATAGAAATGTGCTAACGATAATAATATTCTACAAACAAATATTAGATAGAAGTTACACACAGAGAGACAGACATAAATATAACATAATAACAAAAGGTAATTCGTAAAAACGTAAGAAATGGGAGATTGGGTAATTCCGAATGTAATAATATAAACCAATAATTGTTCATTCAAATAATAAAAGAGAATCAAAAACAAACTATTTAAGAATGAATAACTAGATATTTACAAAAATTATAAATCAAAAGCAGAATAACAGACTCAACTAAACAGTAAAAAATTTTTGTTTTTATGCACAGTCTATATGTTATATAGATTCTTTAATAATGTGGCCAGATAGCATTAAAAATCATAAAAATATTTCAGTGCTGGCGGCAAAAATTTCGGATTCCCCACCACCAGTAACGACGTCATGAAATGAGAGGTCGAGAAACTGGATTTAGGCATAGACTTATCCACTTAAACACCATATTTTTTAATAAAACCCACTTTTAAATATGTGTTGTATACGAAAACATGATGTCTGTAATGTTTTTTATTATATTTTTTAACATGATGGCCAATATGTCTACTAAATATCTGCATATTCGTGTTTGGTATCAATTTTTGTTCTTGTGGTCAATAAATTCAGTGGTTGTAGTCAAATTTTGTTGAGATGGATCTGTAAAGAGATAGTTGTCCCTTCCCCTCAAGTCTTCCATCCTTTGAATAAAGAAAAAAAAACAAAAAAGTTCGTGTAACCATTTTAATAAAAAAATTGTTTTTGATCTAAAAAATAAAATATTTACAACTAATAATTTTGAGAACAATGTCCTTCACATGCCCACAATTGCGTACACCGAAGACCATTTCTGACGCATTTGCACACAGAACACCTTTGTTTGCAGCAACAAAAAATGACAATGGTGGCTGGTAAAAGTCTCTACGACAAATAGAAACCTAGATACAGCGTTTCGTTACTTTTATTAACTTTTTCTAATTTTTACGTTCTTTTTTAAATTTCGGCCTTTAACTTATTGGTCAAATACTTTAAGTACAGATATTGCTACATTGAATGTACTCGCAGCATTCTTATTTAAATGGTCTGCAATAGAAGTTTTTGTGATCAATAGTAACCAAGATACAGTCTAGATATAGTAGATTATTTATTGTACTTAAAAAATAACTTTTTACATTTTTCCACTTCTGAACTTTATATCACGTATTTTTTTTTTGTTCAAATAACAACTTAGAAAAGGTAGATTAAATTAATTTATTCATAATTGTATACCTATTATATATTATTTATGTTTCTAATTGTACATTATTTATGAAATTATTCAAATGCTGGATTTAACATATTTTCAAAATAAAAGTCGATTTCTTCATCGGCATCTACGTGAACATCGTCTTCCGTTATTTCAGGTACATCAGTGTTTTCACAGTTTATTCCCATACATTCTTTGCAAAAAATAGAGCAATTCATTCCCAATTTCCAGCAACCGCAGTTTCCTTTACACCCTTTGGTGCATTTACAGGCTATTTTTTCCAGCAAAACTTGTGGTGCAGGAGGTTTATTTCTCAAAATTGGTACTAATCCATTTTTTGAACTTTTCCAACCCCAGATGAGAGGATTTACAGTATTTCCTTTCCAATGTGGCATTTGCAAATAAGTTCTTAAACCATGATGTTTAGCAGCATCAGTTGTTGGAGACAATCGGGACAATGTGAATTTCGCACCTGTTGAGTACTTCTGAAATAGCTTATAGCGACAGGTGCTTTGGCCATCAATTTTCATACCGTATAGTAATGTTACAATACATTATATAAAGGCTTAGATACACTAAATGTTATGACAGCACGGAGCAACTCTTAAACGTGCGCGTGCGCATGAATATCTTATAGGTATCTTTATTACGTCTACAAGTTATCATCACGAAATATGTAAAGCAAAAGTGCCAGTAAGCTGATTTTCTGAGGCCGGAAATACGACAAATGGATAAGGATAATAAGGAGGTAAAACAATACTTTAAGATGGGTTAAACTTTTATTGCAGACCATTTAAACAAGATTGCTGCGAGTACATTCAATGTAGCAATATCTGTACTTAAAGTATTTGACAAATAAGTTATAGTAAAAAAGAACGTAAAAATTAGAAAAAAGTTAATAAAACTAACAATTTTCGAAACGCTGTATCTAGGTTTCTATTTGTCCTAGAGACTATTACCAGCCACCATTTCAACGGGCATAAAGTCAGCTTTCACTTTAATATAATAATATCTATACCTAAATTCACTCAGAAAAAAGGACAAAGTTTGAAAAAAAAAATAGTAAAAATTAGCACAAAAGTAAAAAGTTGCAAACTTTGAAATGCTATATCTCGGTCACTATTAATCGTAAAATTTTTTACAAAATCTCAGTTTAACGGGTAAAACACCAGATTTTTTTTATGCAGCAATGTCTATGCCTAAATGTACCCGAAAAATAGTTACAGGCTAAAATTAAAAAAAAATAAATAAAAAAAATTGCATTTTTTTGTTCTTTTTTGTTTGGTTTTTTGACGTATTTTTGTAAAAAAAAATGTTGACTTCTGAAGGTGCCATTTCGATTGGAAATTTAATTCTCTACAACTTTTCTATTGGAAAAATGTATAGTTTCCAAGCAAAACAAAAATTTGTGAAAAGTGGACCTTTCTACTTCGATCTCAAAAACACTCTAGGTAAAATGCTATAAACATTGATGAGTGAGTAGACAGATTGAAGGCTAAAAGCATAAATTACAAAGTTAAGATTGTCAAAACTCTTAACTGTTTATGATTTGATAGTCAGGGCCGGCTTCAGGATCAAATAACTAATTGGTAACAAGATCGTACATTATGGAATGTGATGTGTGTAAAGAAACTAAAACTAAAGATGTGTTTAGTTGTGATGGGTGCCATAAACAATTATGCAAAAACTGTGGAAAATTGACCACTTCGGAAGTAAAAGTTCTACAATTAAAGGAGGGAAGAACACTGAAATTTCATTGTTCCAATTCCATCAAAAATGATACACTTATTTTACTACAAAACAGTTTAGAAGACAAACAAAATATTATAAACAGCAAAGAAGAAATAATCAATATGTTAAAAAAAGAAATAGAAGAATTAAAAAAGGGAAAAATAGGCAGAAGCGATGATAGCCCTACATATAGCCAAATAGTAAAGAAGATGAAAAAGGAAGAAGTAGTTTTAGTAAAACCAAAATATATATCACAAACAAGTTCGGCCACAAAACAAACATTAGAAAGTAAAATAAATCCGAGTTCAATAGGAGTAGGAGTTTCAAGAGTAAAGTACGTGAGAAATGGTGGAGTGGCAATAAGTTATTGCAATGATAAACCTGTTGAGAATGTGTGTAGAGACATGAAAGAAAAGTTAGGTCAAGAATATGAGGTAAAACCAGCCGACAGAAAAAAACCCAAAATCAAAGTATTCAATGTTGATAAAAAACTTATAGATGATGAAGAAACGCTAGTCGAAAAAATAATCTTACAAAATAATATACACACAGAAGAGGAAAAACGTTTTATAAAAGTAGTATACAAATATGAAACAAAAAAAGGTAATAATAATATAGTTCTAGAATTAGATCCAGATACATATAATCAGATAAGCCAGAAAAACGTTTTATACACAGATTGGAGAACATGCAGGTACGTTGATCATGTGAATATAGTACAATGTTTTAAATGCTGGAAATTTGGCCATATGGCAGATAAATGCAAAAATAATAAGGACACTTGTCCGAAATGCTCAGGTGAACATAAAGCAAATGAATGTACATCAGACAGGGAAGAATGCACTAACTGTAAACGTGCAGTCGAAATCTTAAAAATACCTAACATAGACTATAACCACCCGGCGTATAGCAAAACATGTGAAGCTTACATAAGAATTTTTACACAGTTACAACAAAGAGTTAACTACCCAGAGTTACATACAGAACAAAATAACAGAAAATAGCAATCAATAAATAAATATATAATGTATTTAAATATACAAAGTTTAATTAAGCATAAAACTGAACTATGTTGGATAATTCACCAAAAGAAACCAGTAATTATTTGTCTATCAGAAACACATATTACCGAAGAAATTCAAGATAATGAAATATATATTGAAGGTTATAATGTTCTATGTTCATATTCAACTAGTCGCCATACAGGGGGAGCCATCATATACATCAAAAAGGAATATAAATATAAAATAATGATAAATGACTCCATAAATATGAACATGTGGATAATCGGTGTAGAAATAACTATAAATAGGCATAAGTATTTTATATTCAGTCTTTATCACTCACCTAACTCTAACCACATAGATTTTGTGACCAAATTAGAAGAAATTTTAAGTGATTTTTCAACAAAAACTGGTACATTGATTGTAATAGGAGACTTCAACATAAATATTGCTACAAATTCTCACTATTCTCGAAATTTAATAAACACTGTACAAAATCTAGGACTATATCAAATAATGGATCAATTCACTCGCATTACAGAAAACAGTTCGACAATCATAGACCTAATAATTACTAATTCCAAATACATTAAATTCGAGGTTCTATCTACACCAAAAATCACAGACCACTCAATCATAACAGTACAATTAAATAATAATGCTATGGCAGAACCACAAAAAAAAGTAATCAGAGACTTCAATAACTTTAATGAAACACATTTTCAATTAGATTTAATGGACACACAATGGATACCAAATTGTAATGATGTAAACACATTAGCCGAAAAATTAGTAATTAATCTAACTCAAACATTAAACGAGCATGCGCCAGTAAAAGAGATAAGAATTACAAATAAAGAGGGAAATAAAAATTGGTGGACGAATGAGATAGGTCAAAGAATCAAAGAAAGAGATCATTTGTATAAAACAGCTATAAGAACAGGTAACGAGCAACACTGGAATGAATTTAAAGAAAAAAGAAACATGATAGTGACACTCATTAGACAACAAAAACAGATATATTATCAGAGAAAAATTGATGAAGTTAAAGGAAACTCAAATGAAATGTGGAAGACACTAAAACTACTTCTAAATGAAAAAAGAAATGACAACAATAATGGAATAATTTTTGACAACGAACTAACTACAGATAATAAAGTAATCGCTGAGAAATTTAACAAGTTCTTTCTGGAAAGTATAGAACAAATTACGGTACATTTGAATCCAAATAAACATTATGATACAATATTGAACAACATGGAGAAGACCAATTGTAAAATGGAAAAGTTCAAAGAACTGGAAATAAAAAATTTAAAAAACATTATAAATCAAATGAAAAATAAACCCAGAGGTATAGACGGCATAAATGTACACATTTTAAAATTATCATTTGAAGCAATAGGCAATCAATTTTTACAAGTTATAAATACCAGTTTAGAAACAGGAATATTCCCAGACACTTGGAAGACGTCAACAGTAATACCTATTGAAAAGAAAAATAAAACAATTCGATGTGAGGAGCATAGTAGCATAAATATGCTACAGAAGAAGTAAAACCAAGCATTACGAATTATTCTAAACTGTAACAAATATACAAATATAAAATTAATGCTTGATGCTACGAAGTTACTGGGAGTGAAACAAATTATAACTTTAAATACAATGAGTTTTATTTACAAAATATTACATGGATTAGTGCCAAAACATTTATCAGAAAATTGTACCTTCGTGAGGAACATTCATGAACACGACACAAGATCAAGAGAAAATTTATATATTCCAACAGTACATACAAGATATAGCCAGGTTAACCTATTCCACAATGGATTTAAACAATATAATGAACTACCAATTTCTGTAAGAAACTGTGAAAGCTTCATGTTATTTAAAAATGTTTGTTATAAATATGTTTTATCGAATGTCACTATTTAATATTTAAGTTTATACCACATGATTAGTTTCAAATTTCATTTATAGAATTAATTTCGTTGATATACAATAATGTAAAAAATGTGAAATCTAGCTTATGCTATTAATAAAGTATTATTATTATTATTATTATTATTATTATTATTACTCTCCGCGGTTTTATCATACTTTGAGGTCAATTGCACATAAGAAACAATAAAAACCCTTTAACGTTTTAGTTCCTTTCCTGTAGTTTAAAATAAATGTAATTAATCAGTTACAACATATCTTGCTGTCTGGCATTACAGAAATTCTCTTTTACTAAATACCACACTAATATAACTAAATAAAGATTATTTTAACTGAAAATTTAGATACACATAATATATTCTGTGTGAGTAGTATCCACCTAGGGTAGTTACCCTATGTGAATTGATTTAGTATAGAGGTTAGAGTGTGGAAGAGCATTTTGCTTTATGTGGTTTTCCGCTTTAAGAGGGTGCTTGTAACAGGATGACCTAGTTAATTTTGTGACTTTGCTGGCGGTATCTCTAATTCTTCAGAGGATTCTGGTTACCGGTTTTGTTATATTTTGTTTTTGTACACATTTCCAAAGTTTGGTAAGTTGTCCTGCTGTTTAATGGTGACACAATTTATGTCAGTATACCGGGTAGTTCGACGAAGGTAAACGGTCTTCTCATATTTTAATTAAATTCTTGTATAAAATATTTAAGGATTTTTGCTCACTTATAATGGATTCAGTGTTTCTAAAAATTTTAAAATCTATCTGACTCTGAAGGCAACATTTCAATTATAATTAAAAACACTTAAATGTCCACGGCTGGTTTTTTTAAAGTGCGCTGATAACATCATCGGTTGCATTGATGGTAATCAAGCAACCTCAAAAATAATACTTTGTCCTAATAAAATAAGGCGCTTTTGATAGCTAATTTAAGTTGTGATCGAATAATGAAATAATTTACAGGATGTTCCATTTAAAAACGCAAGTTATGTCTATATCTCGAAAACTGAGGCGTGCATAATTTTTTTCTTATCAGCAACGGATTCTACTCAAAAAAGTGCCCACTCTATTTTCGATTCGACACTTGGTAATTGAGATATAAAGGTCATCCAAAAATGCCCATTTTTCAAGAACGCTCTGTAGCTCTGTAGTCGAAAAAGATAGACGATCGCGGTTTTCGCCATTGTTTGTTTCTTGAAAATTGAGGCTTAGGACACCTATACTATACTTTTTGTCAATCTGCCATAGTTTTAGAGAAAACCTCAAGTCCTATCTAATTTGGTCTACCCTGTACCTATACTTAAAATTTGGCACACGTTTGTCATTGTCATATCTATCCAATTTAAAAAAACCGCTGTCCAAGGAATCACTACTTCCACATCCAGATTTTCTATCCAAATCTCTCACAACGAAAAAATTTTGTATGTGGAAATAATTGTTTATCGAACTTTAATAATATAATATTTGAAATGCTCTACCCCTGAAACCCAAAAAACGATACCCCACATCGGTAGTGGGGTAGGGGTGGTGATAGGGAGTAGTAGAGGGTGGATGAAGTAAAAAAATATTTTGAGGTTTTTGGTTCTTATACACAGTACACACACCAAATCACAATATTTTCTCATCCCCTTTAATAATGGGGTGGGGGTGGTAATGGGGGTGGCTAATGCCAAAACATTTTTTGAGACCTTAGCTTCTCTTGTATACACGGTGTTTCATCGAAAAGTCCCCGGGTCATTATCTCGTGAAATAATAAAGATATTTAAAATTTGTAAATCGCGGATAATTGACATCAAAAAAGGTCTTAAATAACTGCAGTTAGAATTGTTCCTTCGCACCGCACAGAGATGGCGCTGCGGTGAGAAATTATTTTTCGATGGTTGGAACCTTGAAACAGGATTCATGTGATTAATGAATAAATTATGAATAATTTTGACTATGTAAACATTTTTGTAAATTCCAGCCGTTTTGGAGCTACATGAATTTTTTTCTCCAGTTTTTTGTCTCTGTAAATTTTGAAAACTCCTGTAACTTTTCTGTTTATCATTTTAGAACACCAATTGTTTAGAACTTTTATCTTATTAAATTCCATACTTCTTATATTATTACATATTTTCAAATTTTTTATAATTTTCAGAATTTTTCAAATGCAACTAATTTTTAAAATTTGAAATTAGTAATAATTTTCAAAATATGTAATAATATAAGGAGTATTGCATTTAATAAGATAAAAGCTTTAAATAACCGATGCTCTAAAATTATTAACGAAAAAATTAAGTTTTAAAAATTTACATAAACAAAAAAATGAAAAATAAAAATCATATAGCTTCAAAACGGCTGGTTTTTACAAAATTTTCTATATAATCAAAATTATTCACAATTTATTCATTAATCGTATGAATCATGTTTCAAGGTTCCAGCCATCGAAAAATAATTTCTCACCGCAGCGTCATCTCTGTGCACTGCGAAGGAACAATTTTAACTGCAGCTATTTAAGATCTTGTTTGGTGTCAATTATCCGCGATTTACAAATTTTAAATATCTTTATTATTTTACGAGATAATGAACCGGGGAATTTTAGTGAAACACCTGTATAATAAATACCAATTTAATGGACCCTTACCTGCTTCATTTACCTGTTTACCCCCATTTACCTCAATTTATCCCCCAACCTTTCAACGGAACAAGATGAAAATATAATCTAGTTCCAGATCTCGCTAAAATACATACGTGTACCAAATTTCAAGTCAATATCATAAACGGTTCCAGAGTAAACGTGCGCACAAAAAAAGTTACAGACCGACCGACAGACAGATAGAAATTGTTTTTCCACTCAAACTTAAAATCTCGACGTTTCATGACATGTAAGCCTATCTGAACAATAAAAAAATTTAAAGTTTTTTTTGTCGTTACTGTACTTCCACTGGACGTGGAAGTGATTTAATCATAATAATAATTATAAGTGTATTACTTATAATTATTATTCAAGCCAATTAAATATTAAAAACCGCTGCCCAAGGAATCACTACTTCCACATCCACATCCAGATTCTCTATCCAAGTCACTCACAACGAAAAAACTTTGTATGTGAAAATAATTGTTTATGGAACTTTAATAATATAATATTTGAAATCATCTACCCCAAAAACCCATAAAACGATACCCCACATCGGTAGTGAGGTGGGGGTGGTGATAGGGGGGGTGGTGGATGAAGTAAAAAAATATTTTGAGGTTTCTGGTTCCTGTACATACACTAAATCACAATTTTTTTTCATCCCCTTTAATAAGGAGGTGGGGGTGGTATTGGGGGTGGCTAATGCCAAAAATTTTTCTGAGACCTTAGCTTCTCTTGTATATACTAAATACCAATTTCATGGACTCTTACCTGCTTGATTTACGCATTTACCCCAAATTTACGCCCCAACCCTTCGACGGAACAAGATGAAAATATAATCTAGTTCTAGATCTCGTTAAAGTACATATAGTCAGGAATCAGGAGCCACTAATTCGATCATAGGGTGTGCACTCGAAGATATAGTTTTAAAAAAAATAATACATTATCCGAAATGACCTTGCGGATCTGAATTCAGAGGGCGCCATTCTGTCCGCGATTGCAAAAAAGCGTAAAAATTTTTTTTCCGAAAATTTTTGTGTCTGAAAATTGATTAATTTTATGTTTCCACTGCATTTACAAGCTTATTTTTTAACATTTCTTAATGATTCTCAAACCAACGGAAATCTTATTCTTTCTAGATTCAGGTGCTGCTAAATAATTCTCAAAATTGTTGGTAACAAAATGCTACAGAAATTGTTTAAACAAAGCGAGCCCAAAGAATGCACGGTAAAAACTATTATAGATAGGTGCATGCTTCTATGACATGAAATCTGCAGAATATAATGGAGCAGTTTTTAGTGAAAGAATTATCTGCATTGCTTTATTGTTGTAAAAGATACGATTATTTTTGTACAGCACACGTTGTGATCCGCGGCGTCTTTTGATAGATATACAGTGTACATGTATGTCTCGCATTGCCTCGCTCTCTTTAGGCTTGTTGACTACCTGCTTAGACACTGAGGTGTAGTGTAATAAAATAACAAAAATCTCATGAGTAGCGTATACAGTAACTGTGTTGTTTATAAATTCATGTAAAATATTCGACAAACACCGAGCAAAGAATGAAGTAAAAAAATATTCTGAAGTTTTTGATTTTTGTACACACACTAAATCACATTTTTCACATTTAATGGAGTGGGGGTGGTAATGGGGGTGGCTAATGCTAATTATGTTATAGCTTCTCTTGTGAATGCTAAATAACAATTTTATGAACTCTTACCTGCTTAATTTATCTATTTACCCCCATTTATCCCAGTTTACCTCCCCAAACCTTCACGCCAAAAGAGGGTATTAAAGTTTGACGCGTATGTTTGTATGTTTGTCTGTCTGTCTCTGGCTTCATATCTCTTCAACGGGTGATCCGATTTTGATGTAGTTTTTTTTTTATTTGAAAGAGTATTTAGTCGAGAAGGTTATAGGCCTACTAGATTTTGATGTTTGGTCGCCATCTTGAATTCGCCCTGTTGAACTTCTCTAGAAATTCTCCGATTGAAGTAAAATTGAAAATGTTAGACAATTATGGTAGCCGAACATGATTTAGGCCTTATTTTGATTCGGTCATATGAAACTGGTACGATTAGATACACTGATCGGGGGTTTTTAAAAATTTTCAATTTTACTTGTATTATTGCCAACATATTTTGAAAGCTGCGTATCAAATTATTCTGTGGAAAAGTTCAACTGCGATAAACTCTGAAATTCCCAAACCCCCGACCCCAAAAGAGAGGTGTTATAAGTTTGACGCGTACGTTTGTATGTTTGTTTGTCTGTCTGTCTGTCTGTGGCTTCATATCTCTTCAACGGGTGATTCGATTTTGATGCAGTTTTTTTTTATTTGAAAGAGTATTTTGTCGAGAAGGTTATAGGCGATATTAGATTTTGATGTTTGGTCGCCATCTTGAATTCGCCGTGTTGAACTTCTCTAGAAATTGTCTGATTGAAGTAAAATTGAAAATGTGCTGACAATTATGGTAGCCGAACATGATTTAGGCCTCATTTTGATTCGGTCATATTAAACAAGTACGATTAGATACATTGATCGGGGGTTTTTAAAAATTTTCAATTTTACTTGTGGTGGGGATTTGAAAAATAATGTACTTATTCCTAAATTAATGACTATAAATCTTCGTCCTCAAAATGTATATTTTAAATGTAATTTTAAAAAACGTACCGGAAACTGCAGTTGTAGCAAAGCTGGGTTAGAATACATAATAAATTGCTGCTGTGAGGGTAAATGTATTAGCTGTGAATTTAGTTTAAGTATAATGTATGTATATTTTATTATTTTTTTTTGTATTGTTATTTCTCAAGTACAAAAAGTAAATTTAAGTTCATTTAATTAGCAGTACGGTTTTTTGTCTCTAAACTCAATATTTTAAGTTAAAATATAATAATTTTTGGTTCTCTAGTAAACGAATCTTTAAATACCTTCCTTTTTTTTTCATAATGACAAATGATAATATTTACGTATAAGTAATACGCATTGTAAATTTTTTGCAATCAAAGTTTATTGTCAGCAAGTTACCGATCGGCCACAGCGCGCGGACGTGTAAGCCAAAACGATAGCGGAAATAACGGAGCGCTGTACAAAAATAGTCCTATCTTTTACAACGATAAAACAATGCAGATGATTCTTTCACTAAAAACTCCTCCATTGTATTCCGCAGATTTCATATCATAGAATTATGCATCTATCTATAATAGTTTTTAAAATGTCTCGATGCTGAAATTTACCGTGTACTCTTCGGGCATCCTTTGTTTAAACAATTTCTATAGCATTTGTTAACAAAAATTTTGAAAATTATTTGACAGCATCAGAATCTAGAAAGAATAAGCTTTCCATTAGTTTGAAAATTATTAAGAAATATTAAAAAATAGCCCTGTAAATGAGGTGGGAATATAAAATTAATCAATTTTTAGTGATACAAAAATTTCCGGAAAATATTTTTTTACACTTTTTTGCAATCGCGGACAGAATGGCGCCCTCTGGATTTAGATGCGCAAGGTCATTCCAGATAATGTACATATTTTTTCAATACTATATCTTCGAGTGCACACCCTGACATTTTAGGAGCCTCTTTTGAAAAGCTTGATTCCCGACTAATATGTGTACCAAATTTCAAGTCAATATCTTAAACGGTTCCAGAGTAAACATGCGCACAAAAAAAAGTTACAGACAGACAGACCGACAGACAGAATTTTTTTTTTCGCTCAAACTTAAAATCTCCACGTTTCATGACATTTTAAGCCTATTTGGACAATAAAAATTTTTAAAAATTTTTTTGTCGTTACTATACTTCCACTGGACGTGGAAGTAAAAAGCACATAAGAATTCTTTGTTTTTCTGTCAATAAACAGAAACATAAGAAAATATAATGTTTTGGTTAAAACTAATCCCAAAAATCTCAGGATAGACTCAAATTAATTTGATGTCAACAATCAAGAAAATAAAAACGTTCATTACAAATTTAACGAATAATTATGCAAGAATCATGCAAAGATTAATATACATATTTTTTTTAACTACCCTGCAAAATAATTTTACGCCACGTTCCTTACGTAATCATGGAAATAAACGACTTTTAAATGAACTGGTACCGTAAAAATATATCAATTTAAAAGCGTAGCAGCTGGATTTAAAAAGAATTCGCAATTGTAACTCAGTTTTCTCTATTTCTTCCTTAACAAGCTCGTTTGAAATAATTTGCAAATGTACAAATACTTGCGACAAAGTCGAGTCGCTTTATATACCATCTCCGTGAGGACACAATTGAGCATATTCTAGGAGATTGTGCCATTAAGGTAAAGGGTGCATCATTTTAAAACTCTCATAAATGGAAATAAGAGACCATGTCGAGCTAAATAATTCCGTTAAAGTATTTTATGTCAAACAATGAACGCCTATACAAACCATTCATTGTCAAGACTTTTGTGAAGCTCCTTTATTTCATATCGTGACAATTTGTTGAAATTAAATTGTCTTTTTTCTGATACAAGAATAAATTTTCTTGTCAAGGCGAACTCTGACATTTAAGTTAGACGTAGCGGAAAGGTTCAAATATAAATTTTCTCTTTTAAGGTGACACAGATAAAATTTATGTTTTGTAACGATGCGTATAAGAAAGGTGAACAACTGTTCAGGAATCCAGATTTTTAGCTCTAGGTGTAACATTGAAATTAGTACAGAATAATTGAAAATGTTTATTATTGTGACACAATGCCGCTAACGTATATTAATAAAGTGAACTAAGTTCTGTTTATAAAAAAACTCTGGGTTGTTCAAAATTTAAAAAATAGTTCGGCATGCCAATTACAAGAGAAATAACCGAAGAGAATAAAATTATAGTTGACATAGCATTAAAACAAGTGTGGAAAGATGGCAAACTCTTAAAAACATAGCCGATAAGATATCTACCGAAATCACTTCTTCTATAAATAAAAAACTCAAAGACATTGGGAAAGAAATAACGGCCGCACATACTGAAATAAATAGTGTAAAAAATAAATTAAAAGGACTGGAAACAAACTGAACTGAACTAAACTAAAAAATATTAAAATGCGAAGAAAAATTTAATAAAATTGATGACATCCAACAAGAAAGTAAAACAAAAATACCAGAAAAAGATGATGAAGATACAAAGGAAGAAGTTATAAAACTAATAGATAAAAACTAAAGTTACAGTTATCCTGTAATGATATAGAATGTTTTATAGAATTGGTAAAAAAGACCCTGAAAAAAAAAGAGGTAAGTATATTTATAAAATTTTTCAGTTGCCAGATGAAACAATATATATTCACGAAAAAACTATTGAAAGGAACTGGCGCTGTTATAAGAGATCTTACTGCAAAACGTGTAATGTTAATCAACGAAGTGATAAGAATACACTTCTTAAGCAACGTATGGACTAATTTTTTTTGCAAAGTTAATAACAGCATTATAAAACTTAGATCACTTAATGAAATTTAATGTAAATAGTTATATTATTTTACAAATCTAAAAACTTAATTAGATCCCATAATACGTTATCTAAGGCAACTCACTTGGAGAACTTATATCATCTACAATATAAATTGAGTAAACACCTTAATATACTCTATTAAATTATTATTATAATAGACATTTGTGTAAGGATAAACTATGATTGATTTGTTAAATGAACCAGAAAAGCAAGATGAAACAGATGCACTAATATTTAAGCAACCAAATGACTTCACGCAGGAAAATACAATGGACGACACTTTAAACTTGATACATTTTAATATAGTATAGCGGCAAACACAGTAAAAAACTTTAGAAAACGGCTATTAGTGAAACAATTTTGTAATTTGGTATACTGATTTCTGTCATTAAAAAGACTACTTTTCCGAGCAGCGCCAAATAAAAATGGCGTCTGTTTTAGAAAATTTAAAAGATCGACGTTTCTAGACAAACTATTGATTTTATGAAAAAGAGTTATTAAGAAAAATTGTTCCGCATTAAATTCTGAACAAGAAAGTTCTTATAAATTTTTTCCTAAAACTAAAAATTAAGACTCTACGGGGTTAAATATCACAAAATCAGTTTCTTCTGCTATTTTATAAAAACGCAAAGTAATGTTCTATACTTGTCATAATAATTATCCTTTGACCATAACGTAACAATCAGAGTGGAATTATGGCATCATATTTTAAATCTCGGTCCAGTAAGGGAATCGCGTAGACAAAATATACCACTGTTAACTGAAAATGAGAAAAATATTACACCGGAAAGTAACTACGTCTACCTAATTTACGATGGCTCCCCTTTAGTCCATCTACTTTTGCCTAAAATAGTTTCGAAATTTGAACAATATTCAGGCACATATTAAACATAATATTGTCAAATTAAAAGCTAAACCTGTCATCATAGTATGGGATATATACAAAAAGGACAGTTTAAAAAGTCATACGAGGGAAACCAGAGGAGTAGGAATAAGAAGGCAAGTCCGTAGTTCCAATATACTACCAAAGAATTGGTCAGAATTTCTGAAAAACCCTGAAAATAAAATTATTTTGTTTATTGGCAAATGATATAACAACATCTAATAACTTTAAGTCTGTCGACTGTGTCAATTGTTGGTTATGGAATTGCGAAAAATAGTTATTGCAATACTGCTCTAAAATCCTGCAACCAAGAAGCAGATTGAAGACTAATATTGCATATTAATGATTGTATTCAACAAGGTTGGAAGGACATTTGCGTTAAAACTGTCGACACTGACGTAGTAGTAATGACAGTTTCATTTTTTTATTGTTTGTATAAAGAAGGGCTAAATAGTTTAAATATACACTAATATACAGTTTGGGGCTAATCAATAGTTTCGAGTATTAACCCCTTTCATGACTAGGGTATCCACATATGGATATTTTCAGATACCACTGTCTACACCACGGTATCCAAGTATGGATATTTTGTGCATGGACTTTCTATTACATTTCTAGGGAAACATAATTTTAAAAAAATGTTAATATGTAATACCTGGTATGGAAAAGGATATTTTGGCCAGCATAGGTGGTTGCAAAGGGGTTAAAGGTGCATGAGATAGCACAAAAGCTAGGAAAAAGCATTACGAGGTTTCCACTTCCTAACGGGATGTGATACCGTTTCCTTTTTCTGGAAAAGGAAAAGTGACTGCTTGGAAGACATGGACGATATATCCCGAAGTAACAGAAGCTTTCACGTTCATTTTGAAACCCCAAGAAAATATTCCTGATAAAATTTTAAACTTACTCCAACGGCTTGTTGTTTTAATGTACTGCAATACTTCTGCCTGCACTGTAGTGCAAGTAAATCAGGCACGAAATGAACTGTTTATTTCCAAGAACAGGGCAACGTGTAACATCCCCCCCCCTTCAAAGGATCTTTGCAGCAACACATTTTATGGGTTAGCTTCCAAAGTGGGCATATTTGGGGACAGTCTCTGACATCAAATTTGATTTTGCCTAATCTTGAAAAACGGAAATGGTGCCTGTCCGAAAATGTTTGGGTGCCAAAATAGTCAACACTTCCGAAGGTATCTAGAGCCCTTAGATAATTAATTCAATGTAGTTGCAAAAAAGGATGCATTGAAACCAAATATGGTCGTAAAAATCCGGCTTGTAATGCACGCTACTTTGCACAAATTGTAAAGGAGAATGCAACTAACTTAAAAAAGGTATGTAAGTCTAACTAAAAAATCTTTACCTATTTTTATTAAATTATTTTTAGGTTGAAAAATAATGTGTCATCAGTTTCTCGTAAAGGAACACTCAGCAAGAACATTATAATTATTTCTTTAGATTGTAAAATATACATTAAATCATTTTCTAGCATTTCTCCGTGTAGCGGCTTTATTTTAGTGTTAGGCAAACATATTGTATAAAGTTTTTTTATTCAAATTTTAATGTAGAATATTTTTCTTAACAATTTTTTTCTGTAACAGTAATTATTTGGTTACCTATTTAAATTATAAATAAAAAGTAAATTTTTTATATTTTTCTATGTACCGCTTTTATTTTTAGCTTTAGGTAAAAAGCTGTATTAAACTTCTTTATTCAGAATTTAATTTGGAACAATTTTTGTCAACAACTTTTTTTGGAACATCAATAGTTTAGACAGAAAACTCGTTCTTTTATATTTTCTAAATCGGCCGCTATCTTGAAACCGGAAGTCACTTTAATTTGGCGCTGCTCGGAAAAATAGTCGTTTTCATGACAGAAATACCAAATTACCAAATTACAAGATTGCTTCACTAATAGCCGTTTCTTTCTGGGTTATCGCTCTACTAATATAACAAGCAGCAGCATAATAATTCTAATAATTCTAAATTCAATGAACCTACATATTGTGGTACCGTTATTTAAAAAAAACTCACCTTCAAAGATTTATTTTCTACTTTGTATCGAGTTTTTATAATATACTTCCAGAGGAATTAAAAAACATAAACGAAACCCGAAATTGAAGTCACCTAAAAATATATTTCAGGCAAAAGTTACTCAATTCTTCTGTACGCAAAAAATATATTCGAAAAAACAAAGTTGACCCTGAAATTATTTTGAAAACGTGGTCAAGGTCAAATTATGATATCACCGTTTTGTGTCCTCGGCAACAAACAACGTTTATTCGAAACATTTCATTCTAAAATGCATCGTCCTCCTGATATATGGCCAAGTTAAATGGCTCACCCGGTATACTAGCTTTGATTGTCTCATAATGTCAGGCTACGACGCTGCATTTTCAGATTGTTTATTTAGTAAAGTCATATTCACTTCATCCGTACTATGATGTAGGTTTTAACATAAATTGAATTAGTTTTTTTACACGGACTGAGAAGGACAATCCTTCTGAATCAGTTGAATTAATCTGAAGATACCTGAAAATGACAAATGTCATTTTTAACCCCAACGAAAAAGGTGTTATGAGTTTGACCTGTCTGTGTTTTTGTGTGCGTGTTTCTCCCTTTGAAACTCGAAGACGACTGGAATGAATTTAATGCAGTTTTCTTTAATGCATAGAGGAGTTTGTTGAACAGGTTTTTAGCCATGTAGCATCACGCTAGCTTTTCAAGGAGCTGAGGAGTAACTATTAATGCCACACGTGGCGCCCGGCTAGAGTCGTTTTTCCTCTGAAGCTCTTAAATGCATTAACCGATTTCGATGCAGTTTTCTTTCTGTGAAAATAGATTTCCCAAAATATATTATGGGATATTGCTGGCTTTCCAAGTCGTTATTTCGAATTATTTTTAATTCTTCCTGTCTGAAAATACAGATAATAACGTGAAGACATTCAATACTATAAACATGATATGAATAAAGTAAACATTTTAAAAAACATATTAAACGCAAGTGCAAATCTACCGACATCAAAACATCAATTGAAATACATATAAAAATAATATAAATCACACACAGAAAGACAACTTAGCGTAAATTATTCTCTGTTAACCAGGGCCGGATTTAGGATTGGCGCGCCCCTAGGCTAATCATGTATTTGCGCCCTCTTATTCATAATGGAAAAACATTAATGAGCGGGGAGGTGTAATCTGAAAAAAAAAAATTTTTTGTACAGATTCAAAATTGACGAGCGGGGGGCGGAGATATATGAAAAAAAATGTTTGTCCCAGTTTCAAAATTAATGAGTGGGGGGGAGGGGGTAGAAATCTAAAAAAAAAAATTTAACCAACATTGATGAAAAGGGAGAAGGAAATGAAAAACATTTTTTCGCAGAAAGGAAAATTGATTAGCGGGGGAGGACAAAATATATTTTTTTTAATAAGCAGAGAGCACAAAGAACTCGCGACGACCCTCATTTCACGCATTGTCGCCCTTAAGCTATAGCCTAGTTAGCCTTATGGGTAATGAGGCCCTGGTGGCCAGCAGCTACAATAAAGGCAGCTGCGTTACTATAGGAGCAGAAAGATATAATATCTCTTTCCGTTCCTATTTTCCTATAAGTAATCCTGTAAAATGTTGATATATTTGGGAAGGAACATATAAGAGACGTATACATTTCCTTAATTGGCACAAAAACTTGAGCTGGCGCATGCCGGTCAAATTGCAGCGTTTTTTGCTTTCGCGCTTTTGGACGAATAACGACATGGGCGCGGAAGGTATACAGAGGTGTACAGACGATCTAACCACCCAACCAACCTTCTCGGTACACTTTGAAAAGTGCCATGACATGCAACTCGTAAAAGTGAGCTGGTCTGCTGGAATTTCAGCGTCTTCAAAGCGTATACCGACAAAGATTGGCTCCAGCAGACCAGCTCACTTTTACGAGTTACAATACAATAAATTCGACAATGTTATCAAAAAAAAATAATCAAATAACAAATAAGTAATTTTTTATCAAAAAAAGTACCGACGTAGATATAAGGAAGGCCTCAGATTATACCCGGAAGAATTACGGCAATAAAAACTTCAGATATGGATAATTACTTTAAACATATGAACAGGACTATTTTCTATTTCATATTATTTACGTCTCGTTCAGATCCTGATATCTCTGAAAATTAAATATAAACAGAGATGGATAAAAACCGGGTTTTTATTTTTTGGGGTTTTTACCCGGGAAAAAAACCGGTTTTTTCCCGGGAAAAATATTTTTTTTATCAAAATGAATTGGTCATTAAAAGACCATCATTTTGATACCAAATATGTCAGGTATATTTGATTGTATTCATAACATAAGGACTTTAATGACATTTTTCTTTGATTTAGTTCTAACCTAACTTTTAGTCTAGTTAAAATTGGCGGTAAATTCAAAAATGGGAAAAACCTCTTTTTTTCATTTTAACCCTCCCAGGAAAAATCCCATTTTGGGAAAATTCCCGATGAGGAAAAAACCCATTGCCATCCCCGAATATAAGTAAATGAATAGTTAGGTAATTTGGTATTTATAATTTCTTAATAGGGATATAATTATAAAATGTAACCAAAATAGTTCCATAGAATGGGCATACATAGGCTTATACAAATTTATTAATTTCGGCCCAGATAAGACGGCGGGGCGGGTACAAAAGCTTTTTATGCTTGTCTTTCCTTAAACAAACAATTTTTTACGCTCATTATCCCAACTCAATTTTGTGGTAGTTTTTTGCGCCAGCCCTTATGCATTATACGACGCTACATTACATTTTATTTTCCAAAGGTCAATGGTAAACAGTAAATGTCATCCGTCGGCCGTTCGGCGGGGGATAAAATTAGTTAGTTTTGAATTGCCGAAGCGCCCCCTCGTGCTTCGGCGCCCCTAGGCTATAGCCTATTTAGCCTTATGGATAATCCGGCCCTGCTGTTAACATATTCCTTATTGTTTAACAGAAGTGATGGTAAGATACATCGAGGGCTAAAACGACAAATACAATAAAAAAACTATCACAACGTGACCGCCTCGCATTGCAGTAAATAATGACCAGTTAAAAATTTATTAGCAAGCCATGGATATATTCCTTAACAAAAGCAAGAAATTGCCATATTTTTATAAAAGAACTAATCAATTTTTTTCTGTGATTATAAATTGTACTTAAATTTTCTGTCTGTTTTTTTGTTCATTACAATTGCATTATGTGCCTGTGTGCATATGATTTCACTGATAAATATTTTATTATAGTTATTCTATTTATTTAAAAACCGCTGCCTAAGAAATCACTGTTTCCACATTTAGATTTCCTTTCCAAGTATCATACAACGAAAAAAATTTGATGCTGTGTTTTCCACTATGTGTAAATAATAGCTCATAGAGATTTAATAATATAATATTTGAAATCGTTTGCCCCAAAAACCCGTAAAACGATATGCCACACCGTTAGTGGGGTGTGAGGTGGTAGTGGGGTGGCCGATGCCAAAAAAAGTCTTTTGGTTCATGTAGACACACCAAATCATAATTTTATTTTTTTACCCAAATAATGGGATGAGAGAGGTCATGGGGGTGATAGTGATGATGCCAAAAAAATTTTGAGATCTTGGGTTCTCGTACATACAACAAATCCCAATTTTACAGACTTGCTTGCTTCCTTTACGAACTTATCACCCATTTACCCCCAACCCTTCAACGGAATAAGATCAAAATATAATCTAGTTCCGGACCTCGTTCAACCAGATTTCAAGTCAATATCATAAACGGTTCCAAAATAACTGTGCGCACAAAAAATTTACAGACACAAATTTTTTTTCGCACATCTCGACATTACATGATTTTCTAACTATTTGAAGAAAACAAATTTTCAAAATTTAATAAGAGATACTTCCCCAAAATTAAAATTATGGTTTTCCGTGATATAATGTGCAGCCAGTATTCTTCTTTTTTGTTTCTGTTCTTCTTTGAACGAATTTTCGTGATATATAAGCGAGCTTTAAGCTTTTGTTTAGTTTGGTCTCTATTTACATGGCTATACTCCTGGTAAAATGAACATGGAGGATAAATCGACCCAAACAACGCTATATTGCCAACTTGACAAATCAAAGTAGGACTGATGAAACATTTCGTAAAAGCGTTGGATAAAATTAGCCCTGCTTTTAAACATTTACAAAATTTGTTTCCCACTCTCTCAGATAACAAACTAAAAGAAGTCATACTTGTAGGTCCACAAATGGGAAAAGTCTTCAAAGACGATAAGTTCCAAAACCATTTCATTTCAATGGAAAGGGCTACTTCAAAGTCATTGAAAATGGTAGTTGCACAATTCTCGGATAATGAAAAAAGAGACAGATATGAGCAAATTGTTTCTGATTTATTGACTGAGTACAATAAATGAAAGTAAATATGTCACTTGGATTTTTCCCACAAAAGGACATATGAGCGATGCACATGAGGGGCGCTTTTATCAGGATTTTAAGGTTTTTGAAGAAAGTGGGTCCAAAGGTTTTTGAGAAGAAAATATGCTGTGGGATTATAAAGAGAAACATATCCAAACATATAAAATAGAAAAGTAAAATAAGTCATGTTTTTGTACAATTAAACCTTAAGTTTTGTATTTTTCTGAAATAAAACATGAAATATCTAAAAAATGTGATGGATTTATTAATATCATTTCTGAAATTGGCGCTCCAAAATAAAGAAACGATGGTTTTCAGCTTCGGAATTAAAACTGTAAACTAATCTATATATATAAAAGAATACCCTGACTGACTGACTCACTGATCTATCAACGCACAGCTCAAATCGCTGGGTCTAGAAACTTCAAATTTTGCATAGAGGTTCCTCGAATGACGTAGAGAGCCACTAAGAAGGTATTTTTCGAAATTCGACCCCAAAGAGAGTGAAAAAGGGGGTTGAAATTTTAAGCTTTTTCGGAAACGGTTAGATCTAGATGCGTGAAATTTTGTAGAAATATTTTTTATTGAAATCTGTTAGATACGTGTAAGACGAAATTTCGATTTTCACTTTTTGAAGGGATGAAAACGGGTAGATGGTCTAAAGGGTACCCGTATCTCTGAAATCGCGTAAGTCAGAAACGTGATATTCCAGCGACGGGCTCTTCTGAGGAAATAAGGAGATACGTATTCGACGGTTTTCAAAAACGGACCCCGAAAGGGCGAACGGGGGAGGGGGAGATTTTTAAGCTTTTTGGAAACGGTTAGATCTAGAAGCTTGAAATTTAGCAGAAATACTCTTTATTGAATTAGACACGAATAAGACAAAATTTCGATTTTCACTTTTTGAAGACATGAAAACGGGGGTGGTAGATGTTCTAAAATCGCGTAAGTCAGAAATGTGATATTCCAGCGACGGGCTCTTCTGAGGAAATAAGTAGACACGTATTTGATGGTTTTCAAAACGGTTGAACAGGGAGAAGGATGTTTTTAAGCATGAAAAGCACATACCCGCCGATGTGTTTTATTGTCGATTATAATAACTATTTTTTCATTTAACTCGCTGTAACACAAAAATAGAATAATGAATTGTTATCAAATTGCGATGCGCAGTGGGTTTGCCCGAGTACTTTGGATGCGCAGTGGGTTTCCTCGAGTACAATGGATGCGCAGTTGGTTTCCCCGAGTGCTATGGATGCACAGTGGGCTTCCCCGAGTACTATGGATGCGCAGTGGGTTTTCCCAAGTACCATGGATGCGCAGTGAGTTTCCTCGAGTACAATGGATGCGCGGTAGGTTTCCCCGAGTACTATGGATGCGCAGAAGTTTTTTATGAGTGCAATGAATGCGCAGTGGGTTCCCTCGAGTATACTTCCTGAGTACTATAGAAGTAGTCAGTGAGTATGTAGTACTTCTTCATAAGTCACTATTGTTAATTCCACGCGCAAGAAGTCTTCCACGTGAACGAAGTCGCGGGCATCAGCTAGTGTAATATAAGAAACTTGTTTCCAATAATTACTCACCTTACACTTGATGAAACTGCTAAGGCTACGCGATACTCTATAATGCAAAAGATTTGATAGAAATCGCGTAAGCTATGCCTGGGTATTCATTGAACATATACAGTGTGACCTACTTAAAATAGAAGCACACTTATAACTTTTTTATTTATTATTTTTTTTTGATATGAATCAAATTTTTCACAAATGTAGAATAAGTTACGATCTCTAGAGCCAAAAAAAAAAACATGCGCCCCCTACAAATGCAAAGCCACCTGCGGTACCAAAATAAACGAAAATAGTAAGAAAATCATATTTGGCATTTTTTTATCGGAAAATTTATTAATGAAAGTTATTCAGAATTGTCTAAAAACCTCAAGTCCGACATTTCATCAAAATTAAAAAAATATTTAAATTTAGTTTAAAATAATGTAAGAAAGTATCATTTTAATGGATGTAGTGTTTAGAAAATTGTGCTGTTACAATTTTGTTTGAAGTTAAACCTAAGCTGTCAGCTAGAGTTGTCAAGTAATTTGTCGTTTTTTTTAAATATATCTTTTTAAATTTTAAATTTTTCAATTTTTTTATTTTGATGAAATTTTGGATTTATAATTTTCCTCTAAAAATATGACCTATGTGATTTCTTGATTTTTTCTGCTTATTTCGGTACCGCAGGTGGCTTCGCACTTGTATAAGACCAATTTTTGCTTGTAAGTAGATCCTAATTTGTTCTATATTTGGGTAAAATTTGGTTCAAATCGGAAAAAAAATAAGAAAGTTATAATGGTGCTCCCATTTTAGGTGGGTCACATGTGAAAAAATATACAAGCGGGTCGAATTGAGAACCGCCTCCTTTTTGGAAAGATTTCGTACGATGCTGGGTGCATCTGACGAGAGACTCTTTATTAAGAATAAAAAACAAAAGTTATGGGCTCAAGAGAAAAATTATCTGTCAAGATTCTGAAAACGAACAAAAGTCAAGTGAAGAGGAATAAATAATATCTTCAAATAAAGTTCAATTTTATTGTGCACCTTCAGTCAAAAATCTCGATTTCGTATTTTATTTGCGGTATGCTTAACTCCTAAGGAGCAGTTTATTTAACCATCCATGGTGTAGGGTGCAAATTATGTCAGACTAAAATGCCTATTATACGACATATTATTAACTTACCATTTCTCACATAGGTACCCTTGTATAAAATGTTTAATAAGGAAGCCCCCACGTTCAGCCATTAAATCTGCTCCTTTATTTGAATAGGCCAGTAATTGCTTATGTATGCAAAATATATTTTAGACTATTTAGTAACTTTATGCTCCATAAACTCTCCGAGAAATCAGTAATAACAAAGTTTCCCCTCGTTACAACTTTTCCCCGAACCGATACCGCCCACTCGTTCTTTCTTTGAACGTAAGGGATACATTTGGAATATTCGAGGGTTTTATTTTAAATTGTTTGCCTGCTATCGTGTTTAGCGGTATACGAGAATTTGTAAAGATTTTTTGCTGAAACAAATTTGCTCTCCTATCAGTGTTGGGAATCAAATCGACAATACTTGAAAATATTTGTCTACATTAATACCAAGTGGAACTATTATAAAAAGGGGATGATACGATAATATAAAATAGATTTTAAAATAATAAAAAAATTAGGTTTCAAGGTTTGTACGTTTCATCCTTAATATTAAGAAACTGAAAAGCTCCTAACTCTAAAGGGCGCAGAACGGTGTTTTTTAGGGGTGAAAATAAGTTTTTCAAAATTACCTCGGAAAATATCTTTTTAAAATAAATCTCTTATTTTGCTAACATAGTTGAATCAATACTTTCAAACCGGGTTATTTACGGAAATATCACAAAACTAGCCACACACGTAAATGAAAGTTACCTTTTATAAAGCTGAAATTTTGTTCAATTAGTTGTTGAAGATGGAGGAAGAATCCTTCACGGAATATGCAAAAAAATACGGGACACAGGAATCTGACACTGTGGCTGAAGATATTCAATTTTTTTACCGCTACACAAAACGGGGACTACGGATGTCTGCTAACACTATAGATTGGAAAATTTTCGGACAATATCTTATTGAATGAAGGGCTCCCCAAGGTAGCGTACTCAGGCCATTACTGTTTTCAGTTTATACAGCAGATTTCCATTAATTTAAAAGATTGTAAAATGCACCAGTATGCTGATGACACGCAAGATAGATATAAATCTGTCTTTTTATTTAAATGAGCTTGATGCTGCAGTTACAAAAATTAATTCGGACTTTCAAATTATTTCAGATATTTCAAAAGCTCATGACCTAGTTTTGAATTAAACTAAGATAGAAATGTGTTAACATCCTGTAATCAAGTCATTGTCGTCAATTACCACATCTTCATATTTTTCTTTCCTTTAGTAAAATCTTAATATTTTTTACTATTAATACATTTATGTACATTGTACAGTATTAGTTAATCCTAATAGTTATTTTTGCCTGTATTAAATACAATATGATGTAATTAATGATATTTAGTGTACAGTTTTCTATTTATAGATCACTTAATCTCAAGTTTTTCTGTGTTTATGTACATTGTATATCATCTATCTTTTTCTTAATCGTCTTTAATGCATACTTTTTCATTGGAGATCAATAATTATTAATATGTTGGTAAAAAAGGTGGTTGCGTGGGAGAGAACCAATGTTGAACGACGCCACGTGTATAAAATTGTTGTGAGTCTGATTTTTTTATATAAATAAAAACACGTTATAATTATTAATATTGTTGGATTTATTATTACCATAGCCCGTATTTCGGATGACATTCCAGAGACGGACTCTGAATTACACGATACTATCTAATACTTTTGTAAAGTTACAATCAGAAACATCGGTCGCTAACAATAAGTATTTTTGCCACACAAACCAAAAAATCTTTAAATAAAAATTTTTATTTTATAAACCTTAGTGAAAGTTATTATACAGTAAAGTAATTATTCTTAAATATTGCAAGTTCTAAATATTGTTTTTTGGTCGACCTAGACAATATGTAGATTTTAAAGATATAAATTGTATTTAATATTATTATATAAAACGTTAGTAGTAGTAGTAGTAGTAGTAGTCCAAATAATTATTATTTAGGTGGTGTTGGTATGAGTGTTGGGGCTATCAACACTGCGTGGCTCACCCGCTCGAAACCCAACGCATACTGCCAAAGCCAAAAAATGTTTTTGCTAACTGCTGTTAAACTGTTATTGAGGTAGTAGGTAATGAAATCGCAACGCAACCGCTAATGTAGTTGAATATATTATTGAAGTTGAATATTATTGTGGGTATCTTGAGTCATCGGCTTTATGTATACACTTTTTAGTTGTTATTTTAATCATAACATATCCAAATCTGTTTGATTTTCTTCTCCGTGTATATCTTTTCGATTAACGCACACCGAGTTTAAAAATGAAGGGCTGCCAGAGTTGAATATTTTTGTAGAAATCTTGAGCCATCCACTTTATGTACGGACTTTTAGCTGTTTTTTAAATCATAATATGTTCAGAGCTTTTATATTTTCTTCTCCATATGTATATTTTCGTTTACCTGCATCTCCAATATTGTCATTGCATACGCTGTGTTTGGCGTGTTTCTATGTTGGTATTTCTTTATTAATTTAACATGAAACAATAATAACACAGGCCCACAAAAAAGAAAAGTTGTCTGCGCCGGGATATTAACCATACCTATCCTTTATATTTTGACCCGCTGAACACGAATCTGATCTTAGTTTTTTCCCTATACGTCAGGTTTTTTTTTAAAGCAAAAAAGTCTAATATTTATATATTTATTTACTGTTAAAAGAAAAACCTGACGTGCTGGGGAAAACTAAGATCAGATTCGTGTTCAGCGGCTCAAAATACAAGGGATAGGTGTGGTCAGTACCCCCGCGCAGATGACTTTTTTGCGTGAGATTGTGCCACACTGAGTGTGGCACAGTGGCACAGTTTTTTAAACAGCAAATAAATATATAAATATTACGATTCAACAGACTTTTTTTGCTGTTAAAAAAAAACCTGACGTATAGGGGAAAAACTAAGGTCAGATTCGTCTTCAGAGGCTCAAAATACAAGGGATAGGTATGGTCAGTACCCCGGCGCAGACAACTTTTCTTTTTTGTGGGCCTGTGTAATTAAATTCAGTGTTTCACTGTGCGTCGATTACCTGCTGATATACTATTTCCAGACATGGGTAAGGGAAACTTTCCAATGACTATTTCAACAGTTTAGTATAATAATGGCGCGTCCATCACCGTAATACAAACGGTACAATCGTGGATTTGTGAAGACGCCGGGTTAACATTAAATTATGCATAGCTCAAGTATCTATCAAAGGTGCAATATTACCCTGTTATGATCGTGCAAGTTTTTAATTACATGGCATGTGTCGTCTAACTCCCATCAAAAGGAAAATGGGGATTTATATGTAACATTCTTAGAGAAACGGCGCGCGGCGTTCTTTTCGTGCCGAATATTTAGACTCATATTTAATTATCTATTGTTAATTACGTGGTATTAATCTGCAATGCAACAGTTTGATTTAATGTTTCCAATTGGATGAGCAGTTAACTACAAAAAGAGATAAGAATTATTATAATTTTGTGCTACCCTCCCATGCCGACTCTGCTTTTTACGTCAATGTCATCCAAAATACGGGCTCTGATTATTACAGATAGTAAAATAACGCTGTACATACTTCAATTCAGACTTCAGCATTATTTGCCTTGGCAGATTATTATTATTATTATTAAAAACGCGAGCAGACCCGAAGATCCGCAGGCCTTAGGGTTATCGGCCGGGGCGAGCGTAGATGCGTCTTCACTTTGTATGTATCTCGATATTCCAGTGAAGTGCGGTTAGTACTTGGATGGGTGAAATCTATCTTGGCAAACACAGCGATCTCGTCCCAGCTTCTAGCGGCTTCTAGATCAAAGTATACGCGGAAGCTAGGTAATTTCAAGACGAGGATTACGTAGTGGATATACTATCCTTCGGAGGGGATGTAAAGCAGGCGGTCCCTTGTCTATTAAATGTTAGGCAAGTAAAAGATCCCTAGTCTTCGAAAGAGAAGAGGTTTGGCAAAATTGCCAGGTTGGGGGTAACTCGTCTCCTGGTGTCGGTGATAGGCTCTGGTAGCGGAAATAGGCCGACGTTAAATAAACAGGTAAAGAAAAAATATATTTTTCTGAATTATTTTATTTTATTTATTTTTATTTATTTTCGTTACAATATCCTACAGAACAGGTTCCATTTACAGGATAAGGGCGATTACAATAGTTATACAGTTAAGCACGTTTTTACAATACAAAATATACACAAATTGTACGCAATTGTACAGGATAAGGGCGATTACAATAGTTATACATTACAATAGTTACACAGTTAAACACATTTTTACAATACAAAATATACACAAATTGTACGCACTACCCAACAAGCAAAATTTAAATGTTATACTATTATTTTGTATCATTGCAATTTTGTAACTGTGATAAAACAGCAATAAAACAAACTGCTGTAGAAATATCAATTATAAACAAATTTGTTTATTGGGTAATTATGCCACATTTTACGTATAAAAAAAAGAAAAGAAAAACCAACATGTACTCCGGCTACTCAAAAGTACAAGTGAGTGAGTAATCCTCTTACAAAGAGGTTTGAAGTCGTAAACCAAACGATTGTAATAAACAGGAAATATTATAAAAATATTTTGAATATTTTGGCAGCATTTATAATGGGACAGTTTATATAACTCGTCATATACAAAAATATTATAAATAATAGATCAATATATAACGCACCACATATGACATATATAGCATATTTTTTACAGTTTCTTAATACGACCAATGCTGGTTTGAAAAATATCTAATTGATTATAATTATTAAACATTTGAAGAAAGGGAGCTTGAGTGAGTATATTTAGTTCTTGGAATTGGTAGGGAAAAAGTTTGAGTTTGTCGTGATGAGATGCGAGGTACGTGATAATAAATGCTGTTTGTGAGGTCTTCATATTTGATTACGTTGTGAATAATTTTATATAGAAATATGATAGAGTGAATATTTCTTCTTTTTGCGAGACTATCAACGTTAAATATTGCCAAGAGATCAGCTTGGGGATATCTCGGTGTGGGTATATGCCATATGTTTGAAAATGCAAGTTTTTTAAGAAACGACGTTGTACGTTTTCTAGTGCAGAAATATGCGTATTATAAATGGGGTTCCATATAATAGATGCGTATTCCAGCTTTGACCGTACTAAGGAGTAGTATAATAATTCACATGTGTGAATGTTGTTGAAATCTTTCATGTTCCGCAAAACAAATCCTAACACTTTAAAAGATGATGCAACCGTCGAGTTTACGTGAGGAATGAATGTTAGCTTTGAATCGAAAATTACTCCAAGATCTTTAATAACACCGGGTCTATTAAGAGATACATCGTCAATCTTATAATCATGTTTGAATATAATGTTCTTACGGGAGTAAGACATGACATTGCATTTACTGGCATTAAGAAACATATTATTTGCTTTACACCAGTTACTAATTTCGTTCAGATTATTTTGCAACATTGCACAGTCGGCAGCGGAGTTCATTTGGCAGAAGATCTTAACATCGTCAGCGTACAAGAGATATTTAATATTTAGCTTGCTTGATATATCATTAATGAAAATAACGAAAAATAATGGACCAAGAATGGAGCCCTCGGGTACGCCTGAAGTCTGCAAAAAATGATCGGATTTATGGCCCCTAACTTGAACATATTGCCACCTATTTGACAGATAGGAGTCAATAATATTTAAGAGATCGGCAGAGATACCCATGGTTTCTAATTTACATTTTAAAAAGGCGTGATCCAGCATGTCGAAGGCCTTGGAGAAATCGGTGTAGATTACGTCCACTTGCCCCACGCTATCCAGAACCTCAGTGATGAATTGCGTTTTGACCACCAGATTCGAAACCGTTGATCTCCCAGTGATAAATCCGTGCTGTTCCGGTATGAGGATATTGTCAACACGACAGTAAATAGAATCATATAGTAAAATCTCAAATACTTTACTAAAATTACAAATAATGGCAATTTGTCTGTAGTTTGTTACGTCATTTCTACCGCCTTTTTTGAAAACCGGTACAACTTTTGATAATTTCCACATATCGGGAAATACAGATGTTTTAATAACTAAATTAAAAATGGCGCATAACGGAGCAGCAAAAACTGGGGCACAGTCGTGTACTAAAAAAGATGGTATGTTGTCGGGATCCATGATCATATTTGATTTCAATTTTTTTGATGATTTAATTACATCATCTTCTGAAAACTTTTTTAGCTGCAAGATACCATTAGATAGGGTGATGCCAGAATTCTTTGAGCAAGGGGGCGTGTTAGAAGTGGAGAATGATTTTGAGAAGAAATCTGCAAAAGCTGAAACGATCTGTTGAGGGTCTTCCAAGTTACTGTCGTCGTATTTCATGTTGAGCGGTATAGATGAGTTGCCTTTCTTAGAATTTAAAAAAGACCAACAGTTATTTGGATTTAATTTTAAGTCATTTTCTAATTTCTATTCTATTTTATTATAAATAAAAAACGCTACTTTTATTTCATGCTTGTATTAAGCGTTCTTACTTCCGTTGGTATTTAAACAAACAACTGAATTATTTGAGTTTAACATAGCACTCAGATGTGCGCATGCTCAAGATTGTAATATTTTGGAGTGAGTCCGTGTGCCTCTGGTCATGTTGCGACGATCCCTTATATCTGGACAATGGCTGTGTATTTAGGCTTTCGAGAAATTCAACGGTTTATCAAAAAGCCTTTATTTGGAAATTGCAGTTCTCTAGGTACATACAATATAATACGGAACTCTCAAAGGGTTTAATATCACTAACCGTCTGACCTTGTCACTGCACTTAAACAACAGCCAGTGGTGCTCCTTTGCTGAAAACGCAGTTTCAGAACAAATCTCCTACACTTTGCGGTTCATGCATATGCATTGACTCCATATTTTATGGCATCGGCATGCAATAAACCACTATTAATAATTTCTTTATGCTTTTTCAGAATAAAAGGAATTCTCTAACTTATCTGCTCCTTCTCTGACAAAAAACGCCTACTACCTTATTTTTTAATAGGCGGGCGCGTTACAATGTCAGTGTAGTTGTGATTGTAGAAGGTTTGTTTTATTAAAAAAAAGTAAATGACACTCCGTTTTTTAAGATAATATATGATCTCCGTTTGCATTTGTGGAGTATTGATTGTCAATAATCGTCCCTGATATTGATCATCTATTACCTTAAAATTAGTTCTCCATAAAATATTTTAATTTAAATAATCCCGCCGCTGTGAAACTCACCTCCGTTAAATCTATGATCACAGAGGTTGTAACAGAGGTGCGAGATTTGAAGCCCTTTTGTACAGAATATTAAACTCTTTAGATCAATGTTAAGGCCTAATTGTATTTTATTGAAGGTGACACTGATTTCATCGCCGATGGTACATCCTTACATAATGTGATACACCCATATACTGAATATCCTCACCTCCGTTATGTAATCTCTCTTCTGTTACTAACTTTTTTCGTTTTTTCCCTATATTCATAAAATACAAACTGTAGGTCTCGAAGAAAATATGTTTTCTAATTTGATTTATTTACTGAAGTTCATGCTGTAGTTTAAAGAATTTTACACAAAACTTAGCAAAATTAAATTGAAACTTAAAATAGTTTAAATTTTGTTGGAACAGGCCGGTTGCTAAATGCCACAAAAAGTGTTTTATATCTTTAGTCGTAATCTGTAACTTTCCAAATTAATAACCATTATTTAATGGCCACCACGTATCAAACTTTACCACCGAGATCATATTTTTCATCTCAACTAGATGATTACACATCTAGTTATGAAGTTGCAAAAACAACATTAAATAGAATACAGTTAGTTTCTTTTACTTTTCTTTCATAGTGAGTTTTGCCACGCTGACAAAAATACTTTATTGCGTCCAATTTATTTTTATTACCAAAGTTTGCAACTGTTGGAGAAACGCTTTAATACTATCATTGGGTATAGGGTTACCTTTATATATATTTGGTAAAAATCACAAGGAAGGTTGGTTTGATATAATAGGGACAGTAACAGATATGTGACCTTTGGAAACTTCAGAACTAGATAATAGCAAATATTTGAGAAAATTAGAGAAATAAGTAGAGAAAGAGTAGAAAACTAATTGTGAATAGTGATGAAATATTCTAATTTTTTAACTATTTAAGAACTGTAATGAGCTCAAAGTTGCTAATTTATGAATTTCTTATCGTCAATATTATGGTTATCCATATCATTCTTAACATTCTAGTGCTTATAATTCGAAGACGATTAGGTTGAGAAAAAAGTGGTAATGATAGAAATTATTTGTTCTATTATAATCTTTATACAGAGTGTTCCTTAACAGGTTGACTGCCGCACCAAATTCAGTAGTTGGATCTCCAGGCCTCGAGTATTTTTTGTTCTATATGTATAAACTACATTGTGTATTCTAATACATAAACCCACCTAATGGACCCACCTAATACATATTCAATCGAATACTCATGGCAGTCAACGTGTTAATGGCGTGCTAATATTTCAGGGTGTGATTCCTCAGGTTATTTTATGAAGAAAAGTTCATATGAACATATATCCGCAACGGCTTACATTTTTTTGCTACAGGGTGTTGAATTTTTTTTTAATCGTTATTTTATAATATCTCAGGAAGTACTTTAGATATTATTTTCAATTTTGGTATATTAATAGGATATAAAACAGCATATTTTAGTTAGGAAAGTTATTTTATCGCTCCACCCCACCAGTGACGTCCCTGCAAACATATCCTGATATTTTGTACCAAAAAAGTGGTACGCCAGTGATATTTTTCCATGTGATATTTTTTCAATTCTACATGGAAACAGTCGCTTGTATTTTTCTCGTCAGATGCACAGTTCTTGACTAAAACAGTTAAATTCAAGTTGAAACAAAGTATTATTAACATTGATAATGAAGAATTCTGTTTTATAAAAATTATTGGAAATGGCCACCTTCACTTAATAGGCATGTTCCTCCCCGTTTTCGCATCTAATTGCACACTCGTTCAAATATTCCCGGCGCAATCCCCAGAAAAAAAATCCAAACTATTGAGATCGTGGGATCTTGCTGGCCATTGCTGAGATCCTTCGCGATCTATCCAACGATTAGAATAAACCACATGTAAATGGTCACGAACATTTACACTGAGATGAACAGGAGCTCCATCGTGCATGCACATTTGATTCCTTAACGCATCTGGTAGATCTTCAAGCAACACAAGTAGTTCTTGGAGAAAATACAGGGAAGATTGTCCAAATTTTAACTTTTATTTTGTATCGTTAACCAAAACTACTTATTTGCATTGTTTTGGTCCCAGCGTCTAACATAGTGATAAAAAAAATTTGTTGGCTCTAAAAATTGTAATAACTGACCTAACTCACATATTATGGTATAATTTTAATAAAAAAAGCAATTAATTACCTCATGCGAAAAAATATTTGCCATTTTGATATATATTTCAAATACATGTTATATACTATATATTTATTTAGAATATAAGCCCTTTAATCAGAAAATTCATTATTCTTCTTGCGCTTCTTAGCTCGTCTCTTATAAGTTACTTTCGGAGCATCTCTTATACATGTCCAACAGTAGTCTGCCAACATCGCAGAAGTCCATTTGCCCTGATATCTTTTTTCCATATTTTGAATATTCTGGTGGAATCTCTCTCCATGCTCATCACTTACTGCACCACAGTTTTATGGAAAGTAATCTAGGTGTGAATGTAGAAAGTGGAGTTTTAATGACATATTGCATCCTAATTTCTGGTAGCAAAAAAGAAGATTCTCAACATTCTTTAGTTTTCTGCTCTTTTGTTACCGGGAAAGTGTGTTGCTACCATTTTAAATGAATTCCAAGCAGCTTTTTCATTACCTTCTAGAATGTTGTCAAATTCAGCATCTTTGAAAAGGTTCTTAATTTGAGAACCCACAAAAATTCCCTCTTTAATTTTCGCATTACTAAGTCTGGGGAATTTTTGTTTTAAATAACTGAAAGCACGTCCTTCTTTGTCCACAACTTTTACCAAGTTTTTCATAAGCTCCTGTTTTATGTGGAGTGGTGGCAGTATTACCTTTTGTGAATCAATTAATGGAATGTTAGCAACATTTTTTTCTCCTGGTTCAAAACCCAGTCCATACCAAGTAAGATAGCTATCACTTTTAAGTCTGCACAAATCTGCCACTTATACTTGTTATATTCTATAATAGTTTGTAGCAATATATTCATGTTACTGTAATTTTCCTTCATGTGGACAGCATGAGCGATTGGAATTGATGGCAATTTATTTCCATTGTGGAGTAACACAGCTTTTAGACTAAATTTCGAGGCGGCAATAAAAAGTCCCCAGTCACTAGGACCATGGGGAATGTGTAAAGCACTCATTAAACCGTCAATGTCCTTGCAGGCAACCAAGTCATTTTCCATTTTGAAAAAAGGTTATAAGATCTTTTTGACGATTTCGATACATGGAAACTTTAACATTTTCTTGTAGTAAATTCCATTGTTGTATTCGAGATGCCAAAAGCTCCGCTTTTGCCTTGGACAGATCAAGGTCTCATAAGATCACTTAATTCGCGTTGATTAATTTTATGTGGTTCACCACCGGACACTTCGGCAGAGAAATCGCGATCTTGTGATGTTGAGGGCTGGACTAATTCGTCATCTACATTATCATCCTATTCTTTGTCAGAATTAAGGCTGTATTCTTGAGGTGGATTAGGAATAGGTAGTTCATCACTATGGAGATCCGGGCGAATGGCAGATGGTAAATTGGGGTATTGTATTACCATCCTTTTTTTTTGTTAATACCCTGTCTAATAGGAGGTATCAAGCAAAAATAACAATCGGTAACATGATCTGTAGATTCTCGCCAGATCATGGGCACAGCAATAGCCATTGAACGTCCTTTTCCACTTAGCCAACTGCAAAGATTGTTCGCGCAATTGCTGCAACATATATGAGGTGCCCATTTTTTGTCTTCATCTCCAATTGTACAACCAAAATACAACTGGTACGCCTTCTTAATTTTGGGAGTAAATTACGTTTTTGATGCGCAAAAGTCATTTCACCACAAATATAACAAAAGTTATTAGGTATATTTACACAATCTCGTGGCATATTTTCAAAATAGCACTATTTACTTTCGAAAATGAACGCTTATCATGCACAAGGTACAAATACGACTACCTAAGAATGAATATTAGTTTTAGTGACAAATAAAGAGGTAGGTAGTTAGTATGTCTATTTTTCGTAGAATTCTAATTCTACCTGTTATTTGTGATAGGACCGGACCGCCCATAAACTAGGGTTTATAAGGGGTCTACACACGATCCAGCGGCAGGGAGCCAGCGGCAGGGAGCCAGCCTTGTCGGCATGCTTTGAACTCATTCGTAAAAGTGAACTGGTCCGCTGGAATTCCAATTATCTTCAAAGCGTATCGACAATGCCGGGTCCCAGCAGCTGGATCGTCTATAGACCCCTATACCTGCGTTACACTTTATTACCTGTATTGGGAAAACCAGAGCCAACTTGAACTTTTGCTTTTTATATTGTTATTTAGCATGACGAAGTTAGTAAGAATTTGCTATATTTACTTCCAATACATCTAGGCTGTAGAATAGTGAATTGAAAAGAAAGGTCAACAAACACCAAAAAAATACAAAGCAAACGCCTGAGATAATTGACGGCAAGATGTAATATTACTTATGTGTATAATTCATTTATTCGTGATATATTCTCCCTAAATTTTACTATACATTTTTTGTTGAGATAAGTTGCCAATAGTAATGTAATTCTTGTAAACTGACTATTTGTTATCTAAAAGAATGAATCAGATATTAAACTGCCAATTTACATTCTTCATGTTACTACGTAATAGCGCTCTGGAAAAAAAAATTACCAGTAAAATTTAAAGCAGGATAAACGACCCCGCACAATCTTATGCAAATTGGCTTACAATCAAATTGGCTGAATTTTTAATATGTTGTAGATTTCGATTTTCTGATCAAAAGGTCTTATGGGCCCAACTCGATCCTGTTTAGTATGAAAAATGTTGGCGAAGGCGCCGGGAAATCTATATAAAATCAACAAGTGAAAAAAATAATCGGTCAAACTGGCTAAAACATTTTTTACATAAAGTATGTGTCTTCCTGATCAAAAAACATTAACTGAAAAACTTTCGGAAATTGCTCCTCTGACCTCTAATACCTCATCCAAAAATTATAAGTTCGACAAGATACAGAATTTTACAAGACTTTATAGTTGTATCTCGGAAACTAGACATAGATTTATTTCTGTGACTTATTTACGTAAGTATAGATATTGGGGGTGTTAATAAGAACAAGATAACATATAACTGTGGACAAATATAATTTAAACTAGGTACCTAACTTTAATTTAATGCATTAAAATTTAAAATAAAAACATTTATAAAAAAGAACATTATAACACATTTCAGGTAAAAATATATAAAAACAATTAATTTAGAGTTCCAAAAATTCTTCCGCATAATAAAAGCAATTTTCGACCAGAAACGTTCTTAGTTTTTGTTTGAATTTTTTTATTGGCATGCAATTTTTTATATATGAGGGCAATTTATTGAACAAATAACTACCTGCACATAATGGGAACTTCTTATATAAAGACAGGTTATATCTACTTATATATATCTCGTCTTTGTTGCGAGTTTGATAATGGTGATTGTAAGTTTTTAATTTATTTTTATTTATGTATATGTAAATTAACAGTTAATATTTTATCTCTTTTAAAGGTACATGATTCTATACAATCTAAATTAAATATTAATCTCATGGTTCTTTTTTGCATTATAAATACTCTTTGCATGTCTGTACTGTTTCCATATGAAATTATGTTATAGGAAATTTGAGAGTATACTAGGGCATAATAGACATTTAGGAGCGATCTTTTGTCCAAACTATTTTTTAAATTTGTGATAGCGAAAGAGGATTGTCCCAGTTTTTTACATAAATGTTTCACTTGACTTGTGAAACTGAGATTCGCATCAATTATAGTTCCCAGGAACTTTATTTCTGGTTGAAGCGATACAGAATGGCTATGCTTTATATTAAAATTGTACTCCGTTCTTTTTTGTTTTATAGTAAAATGAATGCAAACTGTTTTACCATAATTTATTATAAGCCTATTTCTAAAGCACCATTCACTGAACAAATGTAAAAGATTGTTCACATTTTCCTCTAGTTGTTCAGGAGTTTTTGACGTAACTATAAAATATGTGTCATCCACATACATGTAAACATTTGCAGAGTTTATATAGTGTGGTAGATCATTTACATATAGCAGGAATATCACAAGACCCAGCACACTACCCTGGGGTGTTCCAATATTTAGCTCATGTTCATATGAAAGAGAGTCTTCTATTTTGACTCTGATTTTCCTATCAGTGAGATATGATACAATCCACTTATTTAAGTTGTCGCTAATACCTAGCATATTTAATTTGTGTGAAACAAAAGACAAATCTAAAGTGTCAAAAGCATTTAAGAGGTCAAAGAAAACTCCCATTACATAATTTTTGGCATCTAGTTCTTCATATACATTTTGAATTAATTCATTTGTAGCAGTTTCTGTAGAAAATTTACTTCTAAAGCCGTGTTGAGACGATGTTAATAAATTCTTTTCATTTAGAAATGAAACAATTCTATTTGCTATTACTTTTTCAATTATCTTAGAAAAAACACTTAAAAGTGACATGGGTCTATAATTGTTAATTTCATCCAGGGTTGGCGCATGTTTAAAACAAAATGATTTAAACAAAGTATTTAAAACATGTTTAAAATATCGCACTGTGCGATGTTTTAAATAAATGTATTATTTTGGAGTTTGTGGAAAAGCAGGAAAAATGCCGATGATGATCCATTCCAATAAATAATTCCGATATAGCGGTCACGTGCACTAAACAGCATTTTATTTGCAGAGACTGTAAAATCCGTTTAAAAGCGCCATCTAACATCAAGTAGTAGTAGCAGACATAGTGCGCCTGGCACCATTTAATTTTAGTTGAATATAGTTTTAAACGTTTTAAACCTGTTTTAAACAAGTTTTAAACATACTATTTAAAACTTAAAAAAACCTGTTTTAAACAAAAAAACTGTTCAAAACAAAAAAAACTGTTTTTTTGTTTAAAATTAAAAAAAACTGTTTTTTTTCCAACCCTGATTTCATCCACAGGTATAATTAATGCCGTTTTTAACCTATTTGGGAATTTACCTGTCAAAATTGACTTAATGATGTAGGTAAATTCATATACAGTCTTTTACTAATTTGACAGGAACCTCATCAATACTAGTTGATCTTTTATCAGATAATTGCAAAATAGCATCTCTTACCTCTTGTGTTTTTGCTGAACTGAAAAGCATTTTAGAATCAATTTACAATTTGCCAAAACGCTTTTGTTTTATTTTTAGAATTTTCAATTTTTTTAATATTTTGTATTTGCCTCTCTTTGATAACGTTTCTCCTATATTGTTTCTTTTTTATATTATATTGTTTATTTATAACGTCATTATTCAGCGTTTTTCTTAAATTGTTTAGTTCTCTAAGGTTTTCTGATTCCTTATGAAGCTCTGGAGAAAATTTAAATTGATTTTTGGTACGCGTTTGTTTTCTGCATGTTTTTTGTTTATTTGGAAACGCCTTCTCAAAGGCATCCATAAACTCAGACCAGATTTACATGAGAAATGTGCAGGGTCCTTTGATTTTTATTAAACATTTTGTTAAACATAAAAACTACCCAATTATTGAAGTCATTATTATTAAAATTATGAATATCAAACACCGACGATTAAGTGACAGATGCTTGAAAGAAGTTTGTCTTAAAATCATAGCATCGCGTGTTCCACAGTGACAATACAATAGTGTTGTATCGTCACTTATTAATAACTACATAACTAAATTAGTGGCTTTAATTGGAGCAAACAACGTCACGTGACACATGAATTATATCCTCGGGGATAATATAACTAGTGTTATGATTATTATCGGTGATAGCCCGAGGTAAAACCGATGAAAATTGACCGAGTGCGAAGCACGAGTTCAATTTTCTATAGGTTTTAACGAGTGGTATCACCAATTATTAATCATAACACGTGTTATATTTGGCAGAGAATATAATGAACGTTAACAGAAAATAAATTTTTTTAAAAGTCAAAAATTTTAAACGATCTGTCAGTTTGACAGTAAATATTACAATCAATACAATAATCATTTATTTATTCATTACAATACATATTTTCAACGTTAAATGTACAGCTTTGATATACATCAGTACAATAATTATTTATTTATTTATTACAGTACATATTTTGAACGTTAATGTACAGTTTTGATATACAACTTGTGGATTATCGCATTCGGTATGGGAAACTGAAACACTGTTAGATGTTTCAATCCCTCTCATCTTATTTACTATTTTAGAATGTCGTGGGGATTGCATTTGTAAATAAGACTTTAAGGACTTTCAGTTATTGTGACCAGTTATCTTCATGACTTGCTGCTCTGGTATATCTGCGTTCGCCAAATGGGTTACAACTGTTGATCTATAAGAGTGATTTGTCACTTTTTTGTTGGTTACATCAATTCCCACTTTTTGAGCGGTTTCCTTTGTCCATTTGTAGATAGTATTAACATCTACGGGAAGGTTTTTATACCGTGCTGTAGTACTTCCTAATTTCCAATTTCTGTTTGGTGTCAGGAAAAAATCTATCAGTCGTTACATTATCCGATCGTTTTCCCATTAGTTTTAGAAACAGTCGAACTGGACACACATCAGGATCTACTGTATTAGGTATTAACCATTTGCTGTCACAACAAGTTTTGTCGCCTCCTTGATTCGTTTTGTTAAATACTGGATTGTATTCAATTCGGTTAGTAAAGTTTCCAGAATTGTCAGTTTCTTTTTTGAAGTGATAATGGATGCAGACGCAGCTTCGTTACCACGCCATGCCAATTCTTTAGCGACAATGTTAAAGAACTTTTTTTGAAGCCCTTCAGGCGTATTCTCGTCCCAGATTTTTTGCAGTTTTTTACATTCTTCTAGTGTAAAAGCAACAGCACTAACCTTTCTTTTTTCTTGTATTTCCTGCAGTTGCTTTCTTTTAGAATCGCGAGCTACCCTTGCTTCCTTAAATTCCAGTAAATGTATTGAACTTGATATTATATTCAGTGAAGAATTTTTCTTGTATAATCTTTGCCGCGGAGTTCCATAATGTTTTGACAACACATTCTTTATATTCTTGGCCGTTTTTTCTTCTCATGTTGCAAGCATAATTTCTTAATATTAATGCAATTTCTGGAATCGTAGTCTCTTGCATTATTTTGATTCTCCTTGAAGCGCAAAATTCCATGAACTGGTTCCACTGAGATTCTTTATTAATTTTGGTAATTTTTGGTGTTTTTTTCTCAATTAACTTTCGAATCTCTTCCTCGCTAGCATCTCCCCATCGACGATGATCTACTGGTTGAAACATTTTTCTGCTTAAGAGCACTATTTTCTGATTTCGACGTGTCTATTGAAACTTTCTGTCACTTTGACAGTAAACTATTTTATTCGTTAAAAACAAGTGACAGTCAATATGCGGTGATAAAATTATCACCGATTTGATAGTCTATTATGCTCTTTTGTTTTTGTATTTTAACCAATGAAATTAATCAAAAATGTACCATGTGACACGTGAATTATATTCTCGGGATAATATAACTAGTGTTATGATTATCATCGGTGATAGCCCGAGGTAAAACCGATGAAAATTGACCGAGTGCGAAGCACGAGTTCAATTTTCTATAGGTTTTAACGAGTGGTGTCACCGATTATTAATCATAACACGTGTTATATTTGGTGAGAGAATATAATGAACGTTTTGCGTTATTTTTATTCTCCTTGAAGCGCAAAATTCCATGAACTGGTTCCACTGAGATTCTTTATTAATTTTGGTATTTTTTGGTGTTTTTTTCTCAATTAACTTTCGAATCTCTTCCTCGCTAGCATCTCCCCATTGACGGTGATCTAATGGTTGAAACATTTTTCTGCTTAAGAGCACTATTTTCTGATTTCGACGCGTCTATTGAAACTTTCTGTCACTTTGACAGTAAACTATTTTATTCATTAAAAACAAGTGACAGTCAATATGCGGTGATAAAATTATCACCGATTTGATAGCCTATTATGCTCTTTTGTTTTTGTATTTTAACCAATGAAATTAATCAAAAATGTACCATGTGACACGTGAATTATATTCTCTGCTTTATACGATTTACGAGAAACATGAAATTCTGTCATGGCTATTCACTTTAATCACATTAGTTTTCGTTTACGAATCGCTATAGCAACCCCTTATTGAGTCAAATTTTTCTTCGCCTGGAGCTTGTCCCAGGAAATTGCGTTTTAATGTATGCTAGGTACGCAACATTGTTAAAAGCTTTGAAACTGAATCAGTTCAGTGATTCGGTAAAGTAGTTATATTACGCGATATTCGAAACTCCGAAACATTTCACTACATTGTCGGTTTATCTGTGTACAATTGCAGTTAAATGAAGCAACAATTTATACTACGGTGAATACAGTATTTTACTAAGTTAATTTTACGATGTGTGTGTTACTTTTTAATACTCCAAAAAATATTAAAAATGTTAAATTTCGGTGTTGATAGAAAGACTAACCATAGAACAAAAAAAAAAAAAATGTGATAGCAGTCAGTCACACTTAGTTGAGTGAATCACACAATAGGCTTGTTGCATGTGCCATATATTTTAAATTAATTTATATGTATTAACACAGTGTTACTAAACAATAGCAATTGTCAAATCTGTTTTCATAATTTCTAACTGGAAAGTATTTAAATCACCGACTAATATCCTGGAGAAAGGGCGAATCTGAGAACCCACTCATATTGGACGTCACATCATGTACCAGTGTATCTCTGCAAGTGCAATGATTCAGACATATAATTCGTGCAGTTTGCAGTTATTTCCTAAAATTATTTAGTTTTATGTATTCGGTCTGTGAAGTGTATATTTAAGTGTACCATATTTAAAAGGATTTAAACTGTTCTGAACATGACTGAAAACGATTATTTTTTAAAAGGTCAATCGGACCGTCGTACGCCGTACGCCTGCCGGGTGTATGCCGTATGCTACTGTGTCACAAAAGTATTCATAAATAAAAAGCTATAAGTCCTCGATGAAATTCTTTTCTCAAAAACTTCTCCTGTATCTTGGCTTCAATTGCTTCGTTGCATGTACATGAAAATTTGCAAAAATAAAAAAGTTTGTCACTAGTCAAAATATGAGTGCACTCTTAGCGAAGTAATAAGTCGAGTAATAAGTTCACTGTTGTTTAAAGAAAGTAATAAGCAATAATCGATAGAAACAAAAAGATCGTTGGAAGCGCTTATTTGTGTATTTGAATTTAAAAAAAAATAAGATCGATAGCTCAATTGGATTTGAAAATATGGCAGTGTAAATGTTAAAAAACGGGATTTATATAATCAATCAATCTGTACCACCAAAGTATATCGTAAATAGCCATTTCTTATGTAGAATTGTTCACTTTATAAAAACTATAAGGTCTGGTCTGGTTTTACACTGTTTTTTTTTCTCGAAAACGGAGAGACTTTTATGGTCTATTTCGCGTCACTGTCAAGCTATTACAAGATCAACGAATGGAATTAATTCAAAATGTGCGCTAGCACTGTGGCGGCTCGTATTACATGATGTCACGCGTTGTTTGCGCGCCTAACGGATTTATTCAAACTTTAATATTGAATACCGTTTGTAAAAGAATAAATAAGAATAAATCCTTTACACACTATGTTTTTTATTAAGTAAAGATTCTAAAAATACTAAAATTATATTTTTTGCAACAAGTGGTAGATAAGTATCTAGTGCACATAACACTGACGGCTCTCAACTCTCAACATCCCGTTTTATAGCAATCCAGCGAATATATTTGGTATTTTTAAGTAATATATTATAAATATACAGTGTGTCCCAGGATAGATATAACAAGAGGTGTAATGGACCAAAAATTTTGGAATTTTGGAATGGTATTTGGGGATTGAGTCCTGCTTGTTGTAAAACTAAAGTATACCAAAAATGACTTGATTTGGTGTTCTACAGGGTGTTTTATAAGCAAAGTTGTAAAAATCACCGCTAATAAAGTACCTTTATTTTTCAAAATATGAAAAAATTCCACTAAGAAAAGTTATTTAGAATGCAATTTTATATCTCTATACCAAATTTCAGGAATATAAAATTATTTTTTTGAAACTTCCCATTTTTTGCGAATTAAGAATTGAATTCATATTTAAAGTTGTGTAGGAGCAAATGTTAATCATCTCAAAAAGTAGGCTATTGATAAATAAAAAATTGAATATACGAGATGTAAGAAGGTATAATGTTAATCGAACTAATTGTAAAACAAGAAACAATTACTAACAGAAGATTAATGAGGTTTAAAAATTATAACAAGTAATAAATGTCAAAAACATAACAGATTCACAAACAAATGAATTATTATTGACCAATACAAAACAATGTTTACAATTTTTTTATTATTCGACGTAGCTACCACCCACATCCACACACATTTCGATCCTTCGCCTGAAGTCCTTAAAACTGTTTCGAATATGATCTAACGGTATGGAGTTTACGACATTTGTAATTCTCTGCTTCAATACTGCTACATCGCTAGGAAGTGGTTCAGCGTAAACCAACTGCTTGAGGCGACCCCATAAAAAGAAATCCAATATTGATAGGTCTGGGGATCTCGCCGGCCATTTGATCGGTCCATTCCTGGCAATCCAATTTTCTCCAAAATTTAAATTCAACCACCGATTAACCATTTCTGTGGAGTGGCCAGGGCAACCATCATGTTGAAAATGAACTAAAGGCATATCTCTTAAAATATTTAAATGTCCTTCAGAAAATCTTTCAAGAAGCTGTAAATAAGTGTGCTGGTTTAACCTTCCCTCAATGAAATTAGGTAAAATAACTCCAACGTGATAAGAAACGGCACACCACACATTCACTTTTTTATAATATTGTCTTCTACAATGAATTCTAAAATTTGGATTTTCAGAAGCCCAAAACCAACAATTCTGAGATGAAACAATACCATTGGTTGTGAATGTGGATTCATCTGAGAAAATTATGAAATGATGAAAAAATCTCTCTTCCATTATTTTTTCTCCAGTGGTCAAACAAAAATCTCCCTCTTCAAGCGTATGTTTATAATTTGCTTCATATGCCCTAATTTTCTTTGCCTTGTAAATTCTTTGGAGTTCAGACTTGCTAATATTAATAAGAGTTGATCTCGATCTCTCTCTCTTAGTGGCATCCTAGGATTTTCTATAACAGAGGCTTGAGCTATAATAGCCCCAACATTGTCTTCATCATATGCTTTTATTTTTCTTTTCATGTTAAGAACACTACCAGTAGCCAGAAACTTTTTAATTAGTCTCATAGCCTGAGTACGTGACAAAGCAGTGTTTGGAAATTTCAAATTAAATTGGCTTACCACTTCTCTTAGCGAGTTTTCACCGCCAATTCCGTAGCATTGCACAATATAAATTTTTTCATGCACTGTGAGTACCATTTTCACTTAATTTTTTATGCTTGGTTCATTAATTTGAAACAGAAATTAAGGATAATAACTTTTCTTTCTACCATTTTTTTATTTGGTCTCACTGTTTGGGAGTAATTAAGAATTGAGCGTGGAAGTAGCACATCTCTGTAACTGGGAAACAAAAAATTTGTATGGAAAAGTATTCAAAATTTGTGCTGATCTCATACATTGATTAGTGTCTGTTTTCTTGCATTCATCATAGTCTAGGTGCCCGCGTACATAAATGCAATTTAAACATATCCTCGTATAAATTCTTGTACCACATAATTGCCCCTAGTCTATCATTTTTTTCCTCTGCGAAAACTTTCGTAAACGCGGCGTTCCTCCTCGGCATGAAAAAGACGATTTCCACACGTTGGACTGGAAAATCGGCAAATATATTTTGTCCGACAATTTGAAAATTGGATTCTGCATATTTTTATTAAGCAATCTTGAAAAAGTCAGCGGGTTATCAATAAATGTTTTAAAGTTATGTTATGCCATTGCCATTCTAAATTCAATAGGGCAGACGTGGGAGAGGTGGGGAAGGATTGGGAAGAGATGGGGAAGGGGTGAGAAGAGATGAGAATGGGGTGAGAAGGGGTAGGAAAAGGTGGGGATGGGGTGGAAAGAGGTGGGAAGAGATGGGAAAGGGAAGGGGAAGGGGTGGAGAAGGAAGAAGTGAATGGCGGTGGCAAATAAAGGATTTTGTCTGTCTGTCTGCAAAATAAGTAGACTAAAAGGTAAAAAATAAAATTATATAAAAAAATATTTTTCAAAAGAAGCTTTTATTTGAAAAAACTACTAAAAAGTAAAAACAATTTTTTTTAAAATTCATACACCTGGAAATCAGAAGCTTTGGAGTCGGTCAATTGAGCAAAGTAATTATGCAATAGCGCTGTATGACCGCCCCCAAAGCTTTTGGTTTCCAGGTGTATGAATTTTAAAAAAATATTTTTACGTTTTAGTAGTTTTTTCAAATAAAAGCTTTTTCTTAAAATTATTTTTTCATATAATTTTATTTAGAGCAGAATATGAATCTTTATTTTCAAGTTATACGGGTTTGTCAACTTAAATATCCCACCCGGTAGATAGTCAAATTATTTTGCCCCCTTGCCTTAAAAGAAACTGCATTTTATGAAGATATTTTCGAAAAAAATGTGACGTTTCTTTTATTAAATATTAAAATTGTTTTTCTGTAACTGCAGAAAAGATTATGGAAAACCGTGTAGTTCTAGAAAATTAGGATTGTTATGTACAGTAAGATGTGGTTCCTGTACCAACTTGTCATAAGATATAGTCAAGTAAACTTTAATCTGGCGGGTTCAAAGGTCGTTTGATCATATAAACTAGGAGAATCAGACATACACTAGTCTCTCATATTGCAATGGCTCTGTGCACATTGCATATCAAATCGTACGTTGTGTTACCAGCTCATTCACCCGCCAAGCTAGAGTTTACTCGATTATAAAAACGCAGATATCTTAGGAAGAACAACTAGAAGAAAATTTTATAATATCTTCAAATGTTTTTAAAAATAGATGATAAATTGTTAAAATAATTTAATTGTCTTAATTCTTTTTATACTACTTACCAGAATTAAAATGAAAAATCAATTTTAACATCAATTTTACCCCATTTCTGCAATATTGGATCCTTTGCTTCTCCCTGTAGGAAATGATTTTGATATTATACATGTTACTTTCTGCACATTTAATTCATTTTTCAGAGAGTCCAAAACTCAAATTGAACTTTTTACCATCCCCGATGAATTTTAAGCAGCTTTAATGAATCTACTGTATCTCTTTTACAAAATAAATGGCACCTTATTTTCGATATTGATGTTAATTTAACCATTTTTCTAAATAACTTTAATTAACCAAATAACCGTACATTTTAGCATAGGGAATGCACACATATAAGTTGAAAGGCGATAATAGAGGAAAGCGAATAGGCCTATAATATATAATATTGTAGAAGTAATTCAGTTCATGGTGGGGTTGCTATTCTCACTAGAAGTGAGCTTGACTTTACGCCTAAAAATGACTTAAACAAAATGTCCTTAGAGATTGACTGTGAACTTTCTGTTGTTGAATCTAAATCACTAAATATTTTAATTGTTACTGTCTATAGGTCTCCTTTGGGAAACTTTGATATTTTTTTAAGGAATTTTAATAAACTGTTACACAAGCTAAAAAACTGTAAGCAAAAAGTTATCATAAATGGCGATTTTAATATCAAATTTAATAATACAAACGACCCAAATTACTTATCGTTTAGTGACTTAATCAATTCTTTTTCTTACAGACCTACCATTTTCGAAAATACCCGTCATAATAATTGTATTGATAACATATTAGTTAACTTCTATGATAATCTACATACGGAAGTGTTCGATCCCGGTTTGTCCGATCATAGGGCAGTTGTAATTTCGGTGAATTCATTGAGGCAAGTCCAAAATTTAGTGACAATCAAATACAGAAAATATACTGAGGAAGGTATGTGTATCTTGTACCATAACTTGGAAAATACTGACTGGGAGTTTGTTAACGATCAGGAGGTAGACGTTAATGTAAAATTTGATAAATTTATAAACATACTAACTTCAAATATTGAGGAAGCTTTTCCGAAAATTGAAAAAACAGTTAATAAAATGACTGGCAAACCTATAAATAAATGGTTTACCCAGGAATTACATGTAATGCGTAACCATCTATGCATGTTATCTGAACTGAACCAAAATTTTCCTGACTCACAATTTAATCAACAATTGAAAGCTTTTAGAAAGGTTTATAAGAGACAAATTAAGATAGCAAAAGGCAACTATTATTCTGAATATATTAACAATAAAGGGAATTATCCAAAAACATATTGGAATATCATAAATAATCATAGACCTAATAAAAAAGAAAATGTTGACATAGAAATTGATCTTGATGTAATGAATGACTTTTTTGTAAATACTGCTGATAGAATAACTCAAACTCTCCCCATAACAAATGGTATAGTCATAAACAATCCATTGCAATCAAATCCAACGTTTCATTTCAGAACCATCAGCTTTAATGATCTCCGATCGGTAATAAATAATTTAGAAAATAAAAATAGTCTGGATCCTTATGATATGGGGGTAAAAATCATAAAAAAGATGAAAAATATCATTTTAATACCTCTTACTAAATTAATAAACCACGCAATATCCAGTGGAATATATCCTGATGTACTAAAAATTTCCAAAGTTATCCCCATCCACAAAGGTGGGTCGCTGACGGACTTAAACAACTTCAGACCAATTTCTCTAGTACCAGTTATTTCTAAATTGCTGGAAACTGTGTTAAAAATTCAAATAGTAACCCATCTTGAAGAAAACAACTTATTTTATTGTAACCAATATGGATTTCGTACCAAAAAAAAGTACCAATGATGCAATCATGCATCTACTTCGCAAAATTATTGAAGGTCAGGAAAATGGTGACTATGTAGGGGTTACGTTTTGTGACCTACAGAAAGCCTTTGACTGTGTGTCACATTCGGTTCTTTTGGAGAAGCTTAACGCCTTAAATTTCGATCGTGTTAGTTGCAATATAATCAAATCATATTTATTAAACAGACAACAGTTTATTCAAGTTAAAAATAAAAGTTCGCAGCTAAGCGAAATAAACTCCGGAGTACCACAAGGCTCTGTGTTGGGTCCTGTTCTGTTCTTGATTTACGTAAATGATCTTAGTGTGGCGGTACACAGGGCCGAACTCGTGTTATTCGCAGATGATACTACACTTATCAATTCTAATAAAGACATAAAGCGAATCCTACAATCTATGAATGATTCTTGCGCCCAAGCTACTAACTGGTTTTCAACAAACAGGCTATCACTTAATCGTACAAAAACAGTCAATATGATTTTCACTCATAGACCGGTACAAGATTTTACAAACCCTGATGTGGTAAAGTTTGTAGGTGTCTACATGGACCCAAAATTGAATTGGTGCCATCATGTTCAACATGTAGCTAAAAAAATTTCTAAAAACACATTTGTCATTAGGAAGCTAGTTACGTTAGTGCCTACTAATATATTATTAACGGCCTATTATTCACTGATATTATCACATATGTCTTATGCTTTGATAAACTGGGGTCATGCACCTAGTGCAAAAAGGATTTTTGGGTTACAACGGAGGGTAATAAGAATAATTACTAATTTGGGCTATAGAGATGATGTCAGACACAAGTTTATTGAACTCAACGTATTAACTTTTCCGTCATTATACATATTTACCTGCTTAAAATATACACACGAAAATATTCATTTATTTAATACTCATGAAAGCTTACACTCGCATGACACTAGAGATAATTATAATTTAAGAACCGATTTTATCAGACTAAGCTCGAGTAGGAATGGATTCAATTTTTTCGGACCAAAATTCTTTAATAAATTACCTGTACACGTCAGAAGTCTCCCAAAGAACACTTTCAATAATACAATAAGAACTTTCCTATCAAAGAAAGCTTTTTATGATGCGAACGAATATTTAAATTGCAACCTTGACAATGAACTTTTCTAGCCAAATTGTGGATGTATAAATGTTTTTAAAATATCTAAATATAGACGCATCGCAATGTGTTATGTGATATTTCATGTACTGTGTTTCTTATTTTAATGTTTATTTATTTTTTGCATATTATTGTCTTGCCAAATTTTTATAAACTATATGTTTTTATAAATTATATTTATCCAAAGCTCTGTGCTATGTATTGACCTGTGTAAAACATGTATTATGTTAATGACACCAATAAATAATTTGAATTTGAATTTGAATTGAATTTGAATTTGAATAAGTATGTTCCATTTAAAATAAGCGATTTAATGGAGGTCGAAGTTATCGAAGTTGGACCTCATTTTACTTCCACATCCAGTGGAATTACTTCCACATCCAGTGGAATTACTTCCACATCCAGTGGAAGTATAGTAACGACAAAAAAAAATTTTAAAATTTTTATTGTTCAAATAGACTCAGAAAGTCATAAAACGTCGAGATTTTACGTTTGAGCGAAAAAATTTCTGTCTGTCTGTCGGTCGGTAACTTTTTTTTCTGCGCACGTTTACTCTGGAACCGTTTAAGATATTGACTTGAAATTTGGTAAACGTATGTATTTTAACGTGGTCTGGAACTAGATTATATTTTCATCTTGTTCCATCGAAGGGTTGGGGGTAAATTGGGGTAAATTTGAGGTAAATAGGTAAATTAAGCAGGTAAGAGTCCAGAAAATTGGTATTTAGTATATTAAAGAGAAGCGTCTCAAAAAAATTTTTCGCATTAGCCACCCCCATTAACACCCCCACCCCATTATTAAAGGGGATGAAAAAAAATTGTGATTTAGTGTGTGTACAAGAACCAGAAACCTCAAAATATTTTTTTACTTCATCCACCTCCACCCCCACTACCACCCACTATCACCACCCCCACCCCACTACCATTTTATAGGTTTTTGGGGTAGAGGATTTCAAATATTATATTATTAAAGTTCCATAAGCAATTATTTCCACATACAAAATTTTTTCGTTGTGAGTGACTTGGATAGAAAATCTGGATGTGGAAGTAGTGATTCCTTGGGCAGCGGTTTTTTGATCATATTTTGCAACTTGAGCCCACGTAAGCTCAATTTCTCATAGATATATGGGAGAATAATTGGTTATCGGAATTTACCATAGCGAATGTTATTAATTTCCAACTATGGGTTAGTTTTCGCATTAAATTTCATTAAAATCAAAATATCTCATGAACTATTGGTTTTTCAGATAGGGAATGATATTGAAAGTTACCTTAAAATAATGAATAGAATTTGAATCCGGCATCAAATATAAGGGATGACATTTAAAATAAGGAAGTTGATGTTAACTTCCGGTATAACCGGAAGTGTCACGTACGTGTCGTTATTTTCAGAGTACCCCTGAAAATCCCTCTCCATAAATTATCAGCTTCAAATTATTTGTAGTTTTTCTAAAATGTCTAATAGGCCACTAACCGTAATGCATCCTGTATAACACGTTCCAAAAATAAATCAGCAGTATTTTTTCAAATAATGGATTTGTCAATTTAAGGGTGATTTCCACTCCTTGGGTATTAGAGCAAGTTTTAGGACAATATAGACACTGAAGAACATACCTTTTATTTTTACAATCAATTATTTTTTATTTATTTGCTTTTATCATGATTAGAGAATATTATTTAGGTATTATGCAAATCACAACTTACGCACTTTTTATTATGAAAATACCTACTTTCTGTATATTGTTGCCCTAATCTGGGCACGCTAATATACTAGTCAGGCAAATACTTTAAAACACTCATTATTGGAGAATCAATCAAAACAACTACTCTTCTAGCTAATACTGACGAAGTATTGAATTACATGATAGGATTCTTAGCATTTTAAAGGAAAAAAATATATTGAAAATACTTAAATCGTTTATTCAAATTTAATCATTCACACTTTTTTATTTAATATGAAATTATCTACTTTCTGTATATTGGTGCCTCAATCGGGTCACGCTAATATACTACTTAGGAAAACACTTTAAAACACTCATTATTGGAAAACTAATCAAAACAACTACTCTTCTAGCTAATACTGACGAAGTATTGAATTACAGTATTAGCTAGAAGAGTAGTTGTTTTGATTGATTCTCCAATAATGAGTGTTTTAAAGTATTTGCCTGACTAGTATATTAGCGTGCCCAGATTAGGGCAACAATATACAGAAAGTAGGTATTTTCATAATAAAAAGTGTGTAAGTTGTGATTTGCATAATACCTAAATAATATTCTCTATACCTTTTATTGTAAAAAATGTCATAAAAAATGTCATTGCACAGCATATGACTTTCATTTTGTGTTTTGCATCATTTCATTCTATGGGTACCGTATTAATAGCCTTAAATAATAAAATTGATGGATAACCCAAATAATACTTTGTATAAATTTCAAAGGAAAACCTTTTATATTAAGCCTCTTGGATCCATTTAATTGCGTGCATGTAACATATCCTCCTATAGATGTCGGTTTAATTGCATTTTAATGTTTGGTTGCTTTATTCGTATATTCTGCAACATAAAATTAGATCCGGAGCTATCTCAAGTTGTTCCTGTGAGATCTCATAAGTTTTGTACAAGAACTCTTCGGATTAAGTGGTCCCTAGTCTGATATAGATTTACAATAGACCCTTTGATAATCTCGTTCCGCTAAATGCCATGTAAGAGTTTCCTGCTGGAATTGTAGTACAATAAAGAGTTTTTTGAGGTCAGTTTTGTTGGACATAATAGATTTGAACTGAAAAAATGTACTATGTATGTCGATGTCAGTAAAAATACTAATTTTATATAGGGTGAATCAAAACTTGTCAGAAAAATTGTTAGGGAATGTACAACGAATTCATATAAATACGAAAACATAGGAAAATTTAAAAAAAATTTAAAACCAAATATTTTCTTGCGCGCCACTAGTGTCTAGTCGATTGTTTTGAAATAACACTGAATAGAGCAGCTGATAACAAGTCCGAGGTTGCGTCAGCGGAATGTCGAGATCGCCAAGAATTTGACGTAACCTAACCTGCCGTTAAAATAAGTAAAATTTAGATTTCAATTTTCGTTATTTTAAAATTTTAAATAAATAATAAAGGTATAAATTTACCTACATCTGATCATGGAAGTGACATATTAATGACGAAACAAAACAAGTTCTAAATTACTTAATTATGTTCTCGGAAATATTAGAAAAAAATATTTACCACCGTATCATGTCATTTATTGAACAAAACAAAATACTGACCGAGTATCCACATGGATTTCTTTAAATATATTTATAAAGAATAAGATGAGGGCAAATATGTTGTGTCGCTGTTTTTCGATTTACCGAGAGCTTTGGATTCTGCCCAAAAAATTAGAAGCTATTGGTATAAGACGATGTCTTCTAAGTTGCATTAACTCCTACATGGAAAATCGTAAAGTAATAAAGTGTAATGAATTTCAATCGAATATCCATGATGTAACTCTGGGGGTTCCCAATGCTCAATATTAGGCCCTTTATTATTTTTGATCTACATTAACGATCTGCCAAATTACATTCAACATGGCGTTATCACGATGTATGCAGATAGTACCACAGGCTCGCTATCTGCTGTCACGCATAAAATTTTTGTTACACTAGGCGATGTACACGCATATTCTAATTTTATTCTATTCTATACTCTTTTAAAACTTAACTGAAGTTGTAGGCCCGCTGTAGAAGATACGAGGCAAAATTACTACCTTAAATAACTACGGAGTCTACAGGTATCTAATATCACAATTGACCTATTGGAATTAGTGACATTGTAAGCCTAAATTGCTACTACAAAGGAGGAGGGCCGATTTGGGCGGTTTTTGCCCCAAATTATTTTTGGATGAAAAAATCAGAAATTTTCTTTTAATGTCTATTAACAATAATAAGTCGATTTTACCCTAAACGGACGATTATGCAGGGGTAGCGACCAAACATGACTACCCCCCGTTTTCGAGGACGGCCAATATGATGGTGATAGTCGCGCGGTCCCTACCCCCCTCGAACTACCCCTAAACGCAATTTTCGATTTTTTCTCGGATTTTTCGTTGTCAGGTATGCAAGGACTTGTGGGTCGGTTATTTTTGAGGAAACTCAATATGTTCTGTAAAAATTTGCAACCAGACATCCTAACGACCAACGGGGGTTGAAACCACCCCCTCCCTCAATACCGGAACGTGCAAAAAACATCCAAACATGCTGAAAATTGTTTTCTACACGTTTTCAAGGCCAGGGAATACGATGCTGATATTATTTAGCCTCCTAACCAGCATAATGCCACCCATTTTTCCCATTTTTCGTTATCAGGCATTCGAGGACTTATTGGATCGGAGTTTTCCAATACCTACGTATGTTAGTTAGTCCTTAACCCATATATATTGCATTTAATTATATTTCTCAAGGGTCCTCAATACTGAGGACGTAACAAATGGAAGGTACATGCCGGGAATACACAACCGACGGCTACATATTTTGTGCGTCGGTCTTCGTTGGATCGCTGTATGGAGGTCGCGTAATAGAAAGACGACTCCCTCCCTCTATGATTTAATTTGTAAACACCGAAGAATAATTTATTTAATAATAGTAATATATAACGCATGTCTAGAATAAGAATAAAAATCATGTTGTACATAATGTGAAAAAGATCATGTACATAATATATAATAAAAAAACTGGACTATGCACATACACGAATATGTATACATACGCATAGCCCGTTCTATCAAACTCCTTTTAAGCTGCAAGAAAAAAATTATCTCCCTAAAAAACCTGATCAATTGAGCGCTTGTGATCTCACTATAAGAATAACCGATGGTTTTGGGCATGCAAGGGTAGTTTTTGAGGACCAAGAGAGAAACTGATTCAACTATCGTGTTCTCCACCCTTGAAAACGGGGGATACCTTCTTCTCCTTGAGGGACACTTCAGGATTCAGAGAGGAGGTAGTTTCAACCCCCCTGGGGTTGTTATAATGTCTGGTGGCAAAATTTTACAGGACGTATTGAGATTCTTCAAAAAAAACCAATCCAACAAGTCCTCGCATGACTGAAAACGAAAAATGGGAAGAAGGGTTTTATGCATTTAGTGGTAGGCACTTTTGGGGTTTTTGCAACTTTGGCATGAACTAATATTCAAGATAGAGGGGGGTGGGTAGGGGGATGGGGGATCGTTCGTTTAGGGTAAGATCGACTTATTATTGGCAGTAGACATTAAAAAAAATGTTTTCTGATTTTTTCATCCAAAAATAATTTATGGCAAAAAACACCCAAATCGACCCTTCTCCTTTACCACGAAGCATATTGCTCTCCATTTAGTCTTCAAATTCAAAAGCTATGTATTGGTGCCACTTGTACTACTTTTGGATTGCTTTTCTCATGGACAAATTAGTTCCTGCCATGCGCAAATTAGTACATCTACTTGTACTAATAACCTTGTAAACCTTATAACCTCAGCTCCAACGTACAATTAATACAATTGTCAAGAACAGAAATTGTGGTTGGAGGCATGCGTTGAAAGTCGTCATCTAATATATGTCCCATTCCAATAACAATTCCAAAGTCATTCATCAACATTCTAAGCACCCTTCCTTCTACCTTTGTGATATAAATAGTTCTATATTTAGATAACAAGTAGGAATCAATGACTTAAAATTGCCACAAATTAACTTACTAATAGGGCTATGTAACATTCGACTGCTTTGAACAAAATACTTTCACTTTCCTATTTTCGACGTCGTCGTTACTGTATACTTGTGCCGTTTTGAAAGTAATCTGAAAGTTTTGAGATCACCACTAAGACAACAATACCGACCTAACATAAGTAGACTGCTCTGCACGCAGCTATTACATCCAGTTAACGAAATGTAACATGACTAATGTAGTAATGTATGTCAAGAATAAAGTAGAGTGGGAAATGCAATTGAGATTAAAACTACAGTCGTCAAACGAAGTAACGTTGAGTAATACTATAACTTAATATTTTTTATCTCACGTTCTCTTTGATTTTCATTATAACTTTTTTAGTAGAATAAACTACGATTTTATGAGTGCATCTCTCTGTCAAGTTTTTAGGATTAAATCTGATTCACCCTGTATAAAGTGTGCTCTCAAATTACCAGAGTACATTTTTCATACTTATTATGTGAGTAATAAAACAGCAAGTAAACTGTACTGGATAAAACGGAATTCCATAATAAACGGGCTGAAATAAAAATGAGTTGGGCGCGATCATAAATTTGCATTAGGATCAAATTGAACGAAAATGATGTTCGATGAATGATGGCGTAATTCTGTACCTGTGGCTATTACGGATTTTATTCACACTAAACCCGTTTCAAGCTAACTTAATTAAAAATGTATGCACATACACAAAAGGATAGGGTCATTTTTAAAATCTGATTTAGCTAGAAAAAGTGAATTTTGTGTGTCATGACTTTAGCCCAGGGTCGATTCGTGTCATTATATGGGCAATGGTTAAATAATTAGAGACAAGATCAAATTTGATACGCTGCTTTGTATTGAGGTGCTAAGAATCAATTTTAATATTTCAGCGTTATCAGTGGCGTAGTTATAATTTTATAAATCGTTTTTTTTTTTAGAAACACTTTTAAAGTTTTGAATTTTCTGAGAATTAATTTTTAGTGTAAAATTAGTATTTTCTTAATAATAAGTTAGTTAAATACATCCAGAAATATATAACAATAGTTTTAGGAAATATGTTCGCATATTCTAGACGACGCGACAGGCATTGTAGCATGTGATATTGAAATGTGATTTAGATACCCCTACTTAAGAACTTTGCGAGGATTCGCGCGTTTCCGTGTGATATTGCTGACGTTTATTTTTTTTTCAGTAGACTTTATTAGTAGAGATGGGCGATTCGACTCTTTTTAATGATTCGTACCAAATGAATCCGTATCAAGAAAAGATTCGTCGAGAGATTCGTACGTTTCGTACCACTTCATATTACTAACTCCATGATACTAAACAGTATCATGCACTGATTCGTACTATTCGTACGTTTCGTACCACTTCGTATCACTGACTCCATGATACTAAATAGTATCATGCACTGATTCGTACTATTCTTACCATTCGTACTATTCGTACCCACACTCCCACTCCACAGTGTTCAGAATATTATATGTGGTGTTAGTTATAGGGCCAGAGTATTATAAATGTTATATTAACCGTGCAGTTTAAACTTAGAACTTCGAGCACCTTCTATATTACATTAATAATTTCTTCGCCGTCATTAGACAGTAAATAGATAGATAGATAGATAGCGTTTATTCCTGTTTGTACATATGTAGCAAGTCAACTAAACAAAAACAATAACAAAAAGAGAAAAAAAAGGTCATCACAGATTTTGTAATCAGTACGTTGTATAAAACGAATGCCATCTTGCAATACCTACATTGATAATAATCATATAGTAATAATCAAATATTTCGAATATATCCATTATATTACATATAAAAACAGGACATTTTTTTCAATTATGAGGTTATGAATATTTTAAAATCAGAATAAATCTCCAGTTTAAACGGTCCCCATCCACCGTTTGAAGTTTAACCTCATACAACTGCCCCTAAGAGTTTCGCATCGCAATACCGGTACCAGTACCGAAATTCCGTATTCGTATCAACACCGAAGATAGGAACTATAGTTCCTGTCTTCTGTGGTATCAATCTTATCGGCGATACGAAATGTACGAATCTTTTTTTTTTGTGAGATTCGTACCATTCGTATCACTGCAAGGATTCATACCAATGATACGAATCCCACCTCTGTTTATTAGTCGATAATGGAATCTTAAGGAAAACTACGAAATCGTCTTAGTTCAATGCAATTAGGTTTATTATACCTCGGAACCCAGCTATAGTGAATGGATTTGAATGATTTTTTTTATTGTTGGATTTCTAATGCCATAAACTAAAAAGTTTACCCATTGAAGATTACCGCAGTTTCGAAAATCCATAAATTAAAAAAAATTTTTTTAGAAATCTCAACAAAAAAATACAGTCGGGTTATTCAATGAATTTCATTTAGTAGTTGTTACTTCTTGTGGATAAAGTATTACTTAAAATTAGACGCTATTGAAAATTTAAGATGAATCCGATATGTGTCGTGACGTCAGAAAATAGTAATATAAATATGTGAAAATAGTTGATAAACTGAAATTCTTCACAAACACGCATAAGTTTCAAAACACACTGCTTGAGTTAACGATTTGTAATATTGTGAAACAATAATAACGTGCTGCAGATAGCCGCTTCGGCTAGCGGGTTCCTATCAAGTGACGTCACGGCCGATACTCGACTGAGGGTGCGGTCCATTTTTATGATTTTTTTTTAAACGATTTATAGGTCTCACAAAATTCTAGTTTTCTGCACAGGGTCTTAAAATGATAAGATCTTTCCGATAATCAAATTAAAAAAAAAGTGCTAAATGAGCCCATTGTCGGAATTTTTAAATGTTTCTTTTAAGAAAATAATGATTGCTATAATTTTCGAGGGTTGTTTATAAAGAATTTCTAAAAAAAAATGAAATTTTAATCTGTAATTTTTAAAATCTATATTGTCTCATTAACAGCTTTTTATTTTTAAGGGTGAAACTAAAAACTAAAAATTGAAAAATTAATTACTCTTCTAATTTTGTAAATAAATTAACGAATATCCATAGACTTATGTATTTGAGGTCGCTGAATACAACTGAGAGTTCAAAACTTAAGAGATGAAAATATTAAAGATTGAAATCACCCTTAAATACTGAAAAATTAATAATTCCTCTAATGTTAAAAATAAATTCACGAAAATCCGTATACTTATGATTTTTAGGTCGCTGAATATGATTATGAGGTCTAAATTTATTAAAAAAATGGATTGAAAATGGTATAGTAATATGTCAAATTGTTTTAAAAATAAGATTGTTATAAATAAATCAAATTAATACAATTAAGTAAACTAATTAAATAACATTTTTAATCTGCATTCTAAACTTGCTAAAGTGCAATGTAACCCGTTTTTTCTGCGTATTCTTCGAAACGTAGACGGCTATTGCTCGTTTCTCTACCTACTATAGACATTTAAAATGCGCGTATAAACTGAAAAGTTTCAACATTATTTCAAACTGTCATATCTCTGGAACAATTTGTCGTTAAAAAAAAAATAAAAACCCAAACTCTTCGTTTTTTTTTGTAAGCTTCATTTCATTCTTATATCATGATTTTATCGTATTTAATATCACTAGTGCTTGAAATTTTATCGGTAAAATTTTTTCGAAAGCGTTGTGTCCTGGTAATATAAAGAGTGCAAATTGACAGTTTATTATCTGATTAAATCCCGACCGCTTTAGCGGATAATAAACTGTCAATTTGCACGAGTTATATTAAACTTATGGCAACTTAGCTTGAGAAAAAATTTATAGATAAAATTTAGAAGCACGAGTGGTATTTGTGGAGAATATTTCACGAATAAATAATTCACTAAGTACATCTTCAATATTATGTTCAGTAATTAATTGCCTTCAGACATTTCCTTGTTACTTTTTAGAGATTACTCACCTTTATCTTCAATTTCATCATTTACGTCACATAAAAATGCATTTCCAAAGCGACTCATCTAATAAAAAACAAAGCAGGTTTAAACTATGACAATCAAGAAGAACAATATACGTTAAACCATAGGTACTGTAACTTATAAGACTAGTCATCACAACAAAGCACGCTTCGACCAATCACATTACGGGTATAACCACACAAATTGCATATTACCAATCTATCGCTTTTACGTTCTAAGGCTACCGGCTCAGATGGTATGGTACCGCCATCTAGTAACGCTAGCTTAACTTAACTGGCCTAAGCAGTGAATTGAATTATTATATTAAAGTGTTTATTAATATACATTTATGTATTTAATCCTTATTTCTAATTTGAGAAGTTTAATAGTTAAGTTAAAGTTTACTTGTTTAAGTAGAGAGACTTTAAGTACCACAAATTATAATGTATATAGTGATACTGCAGAGTTTTGATTTTCCAAATAAGTGTTAGCTGCTTTGTGATGATTGATGAATTACCATACGTAAGTACCTACATTTGTGTATTTATCACGAAATAACTGATTTTTCTGCTTCGTAGATATTTATATTTAATGTTAGTTGTGAAAATTGTTTTGTAATTACGTTAGGTATTAAGCCATTGAAAGCTGTGTATAACTTGTCCCGAACCTATATAAGTTCTACACAGCATTGGCTTTTTAGGTTATTAATACAATACTACAATTTACAATTTACGTTAACAATTAGTAATAAGCTAGAGAAGATATTTATAGATAACATTTAAAAGCACGATTTGTCCTATTTGCAGAAAACATTTCACGACCCAAAACGTCAAAAAATTTTCGCAATATTTGCCGCTGCAGCGACCTAAAAAATTAGAGCGATAAATTTTGCATGTTGGTACTGTCAAAAGCCGATCTAGCTTGAATTACCACTAATAATGACGTTTGATTGGTGCAATGTTGTGAAAAAACGGGCTCTCATTGGCTATAGCGTTAATGAGTGAAATAATCAATCTTATAGTTTTTTAGATATTTCAATATTGAATACATAATTTTCTTGTGTATGCTCTCAAGCGCTATCTTTAAACCTTTATATCTTTGGAACAGTTTGTCGTAGGAAAGTAAAAAAAACAAACTATTCGTTTTTTTATAAGCTTCATTTCTGTACCCTTACCATTTTTTATAAAAAAATATTTTCTGGGCAATATACAAAAACCCGATTTTTTAAAAAAAATTATGAAAATTTTAATTATTGAAAATGGGTACAGAGTGAAAAATAATTATTTTAAAAATTCTAAAAAAATTGAGAGTGTTAGTAATAATATGCATTAACAATATAGGATTTGAAAAAAAACTGGATTAACAATAAATTAGAGCAATACGATAAAAAAAATGGCGCCTATATTTTTAAATGAGCTACTTTTTTGTTTGTTTTTTAGTTTTCAGTATAAAAGGTCGCAATATGTCTCAATCGAAAGAAAATTTTAATACCTTTAATTTTTATAACAATAACAATTTTTTTCATAGTTGTAGATTTTGAGTAATTTTAGATTTTAACGTCGTATATTTTTTCTGAACGTTTCGGCGCCATTTTGAAAATGCCATATTTCCAAAACTAAACATCGGAGGAAAAAAAAAAGAAAAAACCATTCGATTTGTTTTCGTAAAAGCTTTCTTTAATTTTGTACCCTTGCATTTTTTTTAAGTCCACATTTTTCGAGTAATTTAAAAAAAAACGTCTAGGAATACTGATTTGCAATTTTCAGTTGGCAATATCTCGAAAAATATGCATTTTGGAAAAAAGTGTATAAGACCTTTTTTTTCTTATAATTTGATACTCTATCTGATTATGTGTATTTTTTGTTTTTTTTTTGCGACACCCCCAAGAAGGAACCACCCTTAACCAAAAAGCAGGAAAAATGACAATATAAATTCTTATATACAAACTTTATGAAGCATGTTGAAGAAAAAAATTTGGAAATTCATTACATCGTTTTCGTGGTAGGATTTAAAAGCTTCACTTACTGTACTATTCATTTATTTCGCTTTTTGGAGCTTCTGCCATCTTCAAATTAATTTTAAAAAGTTTAATTTTCTTACAAATTCTTTATAAATAACCTCGAAAACTATAACATTATTTTCTTGAAAGAAATATTAAAAAATTCCTATAATTGCATTTCTCGTTGAGACTTCTAAAAATTTTGTTCTTTTTAATTTACGGATTTTCGAAATTGCGGTAATTTTAAATGGGTAAACTTTTCTCTGATTTAACTAATGTCGGGGTGCCACAAGAAGATTTTTTTGTCAAATATAACAAACAAAAGCAATTTCGTACATGTCCTTGGACGAATGTTGTCCGATAATGGAATTAACGTTATACAGTCAGGTGATGATGCAGATACACTTGCAAGGGTGTCACCGCTCGTGCCATCATTAGTGAGAATCGGTAGCAGTAGTAAGCGACGACACATATGTAGATGGTACGTATATGGTAAAATTTAGGAAACAATAATTCTGAATTTCAAAAAATATTTTTATGCTTGTGAAAGATGTATTTCACGATATTTATGACATTATACAATATGCGATAATAAAGAATGAACATATATTTCTGTTTTATGGATACTGAATATTTTTGATAATAGAACTTTAAAGTCAATTATCTATACTTTATGCTCTGTTCGTTAAATTAGCGATGTTCCAAAAATTAGACTATATTCTGCTGCACTACATATATTAAGCGGTATGGTGGTACGAAAAATAATTGAACTAATACAAAATTACTATCCATCTGTCGGAATTTGCTGTTGAATATAGATAATTATTTTAAAGTCATTTTCGGTTTTGACTTCCAATTTGTCTCACGATACGTATTTATATAGTATAGCGGTGTCACCAGCGAAACCAAAAATATCACTTTAGAAAGAGTTTTTAAACAGGTCGTTGTCATATATTTTATATAACGAGGCCCAGTACTGTACCTTGGTGTTATCCATGTGACATAGTTTGGATACTACTTTTAGTATCTTGGATTTGCACAAGTTGTTTTCTGTCTGTCAAATAACTTTCTATTAAACTTAAAGCTTTACCTCGGACACTAATATTCTCCAACGTATCTAGTAAATCTAGATTACTCACAGTATCAAGTGCCTTGGCTAAATTGACAAAGATTGAAGAAGAAGAATGAAGGGTCACTGTCATTTATAGGTTTATACATTGTGGGAGTTAAATTTTCTATTGCGTTGATTTAGTATCGCTGAAATCATACTGCTTTTCAAGTGATAATAAATTCTGATGGGAAAATAGCGGTTTCTAAGGAGGTGTTTACGATGTATCTACATACACTGTGATTATTTTTAAGATTTGTGAGATCACGCCATCTATCCCCGGGGCCTTTTCTACCTTTGCATTAGTTATTACTTCCATGAAATAGGTACTATTGTTCTATGCAGATACATACTTTCCTTCTGTATATATGTAAGTTGAAATGGGGATTCTTTGTATAAACTTTCTGGAATAAGAATAAAAATCATGTTGTACATAATGTGAAAAAGATCATGTACATAATATATAATAAAAAAACTGGACTATGCACATACACGAATATGTATACATACGCATAGCCCGTTCTATCAAACTCCTTTTAAGCTGCAAGAAAAAAATTATCTCCTTAAAAAACCTGATCAATTGAGCGCTTGTGATCTCACTATAAGAATAACCGATGGTTTTGGGCATGCAAGGGTAGTTTTTGAGGACCAAGAGAGAAACTGATTCAACTATCGTGTTCTCCACCCTTGAAAACGGGGGATACCTTCTTCTCCTTGAGGGACACTTCAGGATTCAGAGAGGAGGTAGTTTCAACCCCCCTGGGGTTGTTATAATGTCTGGTGGCAAAATTTTACAGGACGTATTGAGATTCTTCAAAAAAACCAATCCAACAAGTCCTCGCATGACTGAAAACGAAAAATGGGAAGAAGGGTTTTATGCATTTAGTGGTAGGCACTTTTGGGGTTTTTGCAACTTTGGCATGAACTAATATTCAAGATAGAGGGGGGTGGGTAGGGGGATGGGGGATCGTTCGTTTAGGGTAAGATCGACTTATTATTGGCAGTAGACATTAAAAAAAATGTTTTCTGATTTTTTCATCCAAAAATAATTTATGGCAAAAAACACCCAAATCGACCCTTCTCCTTTACCACGAAGCATATTGCTCTCCATTTAGTCTTCAAATTCAAAAGCTATGTATTGGTTGCCACTTGTACTACTTTTGGATTGCTTTTCTCATGGACAAATTAGTTCCTGCCATGCGCAAATTAGTACATCTACTTGTACTAATAACCTTGTAAACCTTATAACCTCAGCTCCAACGTACAATTAATACAATTGTCAAGAACAGAAATTGTGGTTGGAGGCATGCGTTGAAAGTCGTCATCTAATATATGTCCCATTCCAATAACAATTCCAAAGTCATTCATCAACATTCTAAGCACCCTTCCTTCTACCTTTGTGATATAAATAGTTCTATATTTAGATAACAAGTAGGAATCAATGACTTAAAATTGCCACAAATTAACTTACTAATAGGGCTATGTAACATTCGACTGCTTTGAACAAAATACTTTCACTTTCCTATTTTCGACGTCGTCGTTACTGTATACTTGTGCCGTTTTGAAAGTAATCTGAAAGTTTTGAGATCACCACTAAGACAACAATACCGACCTAACATAAGTAGACTGCTCTGCACGCAGCTATTACATCCAGTTAACGAAATGTAACATGACTAATGTAGTAATGTATGTCAAGAATAAAGTAGAGTGGGAAATGCAATTGAGATTAAAACTACAGTCGTCAAACGAAGTAACGTTGAGTAATACTATAACTTAATATTTTTTATCTCACGTTCTCTTTGATTTTCATTATAACTTTTTTAGTAGAATAAACTACGATTTTATGAGTGCATCTCTCTGTCAAGTTTTTAGGATTAAATCTGATTCACCCTGTATAAAGTGTGCTCTCAAATTACCAGAGTACATTTTTCATACTTATTATGTGAGTAATAAAACAGCAAGTAAACTGTACTGGATAAAACGGAATTCCATAATAAACGGGCTGAAATAAAAATGAGTTGGGCGCGATCATAAATTTGCATTAGGATCAAATTGAACGAAAATGATGTTCGATGAATGATGGCGTAATTCTGTACCTGTGGCTATTACGGATTTTATTCACACTAAACCCGTTTCAAGCTAACTTAATTAAAAATGTATGCACATACACAAAAGGATAGGGTCATTTTTAAAATCTGATTTAGCTAGAAAAAGTGAATTTTGTGTGTCATGACTTTAGCCCAGGGTCGATTCGTGTCATTATATGGGCAATGGTTAAATAATTAGAGACAAGATCAAATTTGATACGCTGCTTTGTATTGAGGTGCTAAGAATCAATTTTAATATTTCAGCGTTATCAGTGGCGTAGTTATAATTTTATAAATCGTTTTTTTTTTTAGAAACACTTTTAAAGTTTTGAATTTTCTGAGAATTAATTTTTAGTGTAAAATTAGTATTTTCTTAATAATAAGTTAGTTAAATACATCCAGAAATATATAACAATAGTTTTAGGAAATATGTTCGCATATTCTAGACGACGCGACAGGCATTGTAGCATGTGATATTGAAATGTGATTTAGATACCCCTACTTAAGAACTTTGCGAGGATTCGCGCGTTTCCGTGTGATATTGCTGACGTTTATTTTTTTTTCAGTAGACTTTATTAGTAGAGATGGGCGATTCGACTCTTTTTAATGATTCGTACCAAATGAATCCGTATCAAGAAAAGATTCGTCGAGAGATTCGTACGTTTCGTACCACTTCATATTACTAACTCCATGATACTAAACAGTATCATGCACTGATTCGTACTATTCGTACGTTTCGTACCACTTCGTATCACTGACTCCATGATACTAAATAGTATCATGCACTGATTCGTACTATTCTTACCATTCGTACTATTCGTACCCACACTCCCACTCCACAGTGTTCAGAATATTATATGTGATGTTAGTTATAGGGCCAGAGTATTATAAATGTTATATTAACCGTGCAGTTTAAACTTAGAACTTCGAGCACCTTCTATATTACATTAATAATTTCTTCGCCGTCATTAGACAGTAAATAGATAGATAGATAGATAGCGTTTATTCCTGTTTGTACATATGTAGCAAGTCAACTAAACAAAAACAATAACAAAAAGAGAAAAAAAAGGTCATCACAGATTTTGTAATCAGTACGTTGTATAAAACGAATGCCATCTTGCAATACCTACATTGATAATAATCATATAGTAATAATCAAATATTTCGAATATATCCATTATATTACATATAAAAACAGGACATTTTTTTCAATTATGAGGTTATGAATATTTTAAAATCAGAATAAATCTCCAGTTTAAACGGTCCCCATCCACCGTTTGAAGTTTAACCTCATACAACTGCCCCTAAGAGTTTCGCATCGCAATACCGGTACCAGTACCGAAATTCCGTATTCGTATCAACACCGAAGATAGGAACTATAGTTCCTGTCTTCTGTGGTATCAATCTTATCGGCGATACGAAATGTACGAATCTTTTTTTTTTTGTGAGATTCGTACCATTCGTATCACTGCAAGGATTCATACCAATGATACGAATCATACGGGTACAACCCACCTCTGTTTATTAGTCGATAATGGAATCTTAAGGAAAACTACGAAATCGTCTTAGTTCAATGCAATTAGGTTTATTATACCTCGGAACCCAGCTATAGTGAATGGATTTGAATGATTTTTTTTATTGTTGGATTTCTAATGCCATAAACTAAAAAGTTTACCCATTGAAGATTACCGCAGTTTCGAAAATCCATAAATTAAAAAAAATTTTTTTAGAAATCTCAACAAAAAAATACAGTCGGGTTATTCAATGAATTTCATTTAGTAGTTGTTACTTCTTGTGGATAAAGTATTACTTAAAATTAGACGCTATTGAAAATTTAAGATGAATCCGATATGTGTCGTGACGTCAGAAAATAGTAATATAAATATGTGAAAATAGTTGATAAACTGAAATTCTTCACAAACACGCATAAGTTTCAAAACACACTGCTTGAGTTAACGATTTGTAATATTGTGAAACAATAATAACGTGCTGCAGATAGCCGCTTCGGCTAGCGGGTTCCTATCAAGTGACGTCACGGCCGATACTCGACTGAGGGTGCGGTCCATTTTTATGATTTTTTTTTAAACGATTTATAGGTCTCACAAAATTCTAGTTTTCTGCACAGGGTCTTAAAATGATAAGATCTTTCCGATAATCAAATTAAAAAAAAAGTGCTAAATGAGCCCATTGTCGGAATTTTTAAATGTTTCTTTTAAGAAAATAATGATTGCTATAATTTTCGAGGGTTGTTTATAAAGAATTTCTAAAAAAAAATGAAATTTTAATCTGTAATTTTTAAAATCTATATTGTCTCATTAACAGCTTTTTATTTTTAAGGGTGAAACTAAAAACTAAAAATTGAAAAATTAATTACTCTTCTAATTTTGTAAATAAATTAACGAATATCCATAGACTTATGTATTTGAGGTCGCTGAATACAACTGAGAGTTCAAAACTTAAGAGATGAAAATATTAAAGATTGAAATCACCCTTAAATACTGAAAAATTAATAATTCCTCTAATGTTAAAAATAAATTCACGAAAATCCGTATACTTATGATTTTTAGGTCGCTGAATATGATTATGAGGTCTAAATTTATTAAAAAAATGGATTGAAAATGGTATAGTAATATGTCAAATTGTTTTAAAAATAAGATTGTTATAAATAAATCAAATTAATACAATTAAGTAAACTAATTAAATAACATTTTTAATCTGCATTCTAAACTTGCTAAAGTGCAATGTAACCCGTTTTTTCTGCGTATTCTTCGAAACGTAGACGGCTATTGCTCGTTTCTCTACCTACTATAGACATTTAAAATGCGCGTATAAACTGAAAAGTTTCAACATTATTTCAAACTGTCATATCTCTGGAACAATTTGTCGTTAAAAAAAAAATAAAAACCCAAACTCTTCGTTTTTTTTTGTAAGCTTCATTTCATTCTTATATCATGATTTTATCGTATTTAATATCACTAGTGCTTGAAATTTTATCGGTAAAATTTTTTCGAAAGCGTTGTGTCCTGGTAATATAAAGAGTGCAAATTGACAGTTTATTATCTGATTAAATCCCGACCGCTTTAGCGGATAATAAACTGTCAATTTGCACGAGTTATATTAAACTTATGGCAACTTAGCTTGAGAAAAAATTTATAGATAAAATTTAGAAGCACGAGTGGTATTTGTGGAGAATATTTCACGAATAAATAATTCACTAAGTACATCTTCAATATTATGTTCAGTAATTAATTGCCTTCAGACATTTCCTTGTTACTTTTTAGAGATTACTCACCTTTATCTTCAATTTCATCATTTACGTCACATAAAAATGCATTTCCAAAGCGACTCATCTAATAAAAAACAAAGCAGGTTTAAACTATGACAATCAAGAAGAACAATATACGTTAAACCATAGGTACTGTAACTTATAAGACTAGTCATCACAACAAAGCACGCTTCGACCAATCACATTACGGGTATAACCACACAAATTGCATATTACCAATCTATCGCTTTTACGTTCTAAGGCTACCGGCTCAGATGGTATGGTACCGCCATCTAGTAACGCTAGCTTAACTTAACTGGCCTAAGCAGTGAATTGAATTATTATATTAAAGTGTTTATTAATATACATTTATGTATTTAATCCTTATTTCTAATTTGAGAAGTTTAATAGTTAAGTTAAAGTTTACTTGTTTAAGTAGAGAGACTTTAAGTACCACAAATTATAATGTATATAGTGATACTGCAGAGTTTTGATTTTCCAAATAAGTGTTAGCTGCTTTGTGATGATTGATGAATTACCATACGTAAGTACCTACATTTGTGTATTTATCACGAAATAACTGATTTTTCTGCTTCGTAGATATTTATATTTAATGTTAGTTGTGAAAATTGTTTTGTAATTACGTTAGGTATTAAGCCATTGAAAGCTGTGTATAACTTGTCCCGAACCTATATAAGTTCTACACAGCATTGGCTTTTTAGGTTATTAATACAATACTACAATTTACAATTTACGTTAACAATTAGTAATAAGCTAGAGAAGATATTTATAGATAACATTTAAAAGCACGATTTGTCCTATTTGCAGAAAACATTTCACGACCCAAAACGTCAAAAAATTTTCGCAATATTTGCCGCTGCAGCGACCTAAAAAATTAGAGCGATAAATTTTGCATGTTGGTACTGTCAAAAGCCGATCTAGCTTGAATTACCACTAATAATGACGTTTGATTGGTGCAATGTTGTGAAAAAACGGGCTCTCATTGGCTATAGCGTTAATGAGTGAAATAATCAATCTTATAGTTTTTTAGATATTTCAATATTGAATACATAATTTTCTTGTGTATGCTCTCAAGCGCTATCTTTAAACCTTTATATCTTTGGAACAGTTTGTCGTAGGAAAGTAAAAAAAACAAACTATTCGTTTTTTTATAAGCTTCATTTCTGTACCCTTACCATTTTTTATAAAAAAATATTTTCTGGGCAATATACAAAAACCCGATTTTTTAAAAAAAATTATGAAAATTTTAATTATTGAAAATGGGTACAGAGTGAAAAATAATTATTTTAAAAATTCTAAAAAAATTGAGAGTGTTAGTAATAATATGCATTAACAATATAGGATTTGAAAAAAAACTGGATTAACAATAAATTAGAGCAATACGATAAAAAAAATGGCGCCTATATTTTTAAATGAGCTACTTTTTTGTTTGTTTTTTAGTTTTCAGTATAAAAGGTCGCAATATGTCTCAATCGAAAGAAAATTTTAATACCTTTAATTTTTATAACAATAACAATTTTTTTCATAGTTGTAGATTTTGAGTAATTTTAGATTTTAACGTCGTATATTTTTTCTGAACGTTTCGGCGCCATTTTGAAAATGCCATATTTCCAAAACTAAACATCGGAGGAAAAAAAAAAGAAAAAACCATTCGATTTGTTTTCGTAAAAGCTTTCTTTAATTTTGTACCCTTGCATTTTTTTTAAGTCCACATTTTTCGAGTAATTTAAAAAAAAACGTCTAGGAATACTGATTTGCAATTTTCAGTTGGCAATATCTCGAAAAATATGCATTTTGGAAAAAAGTGTATAAGACCTTTTTTTTCTTATAATTTGATACTCTATCTGATTATGTGTATTTTTTGTTTTTTTTTTGCGACACCCCCAAGAAGGAACCACCCTTAACCAAAAAGCAGGAAAAATGACAATATAAATTCTTATATACAAACTTTATGAAGCATGTTGAAGAAAAAAATTTGGAAATTCATTACATCGTTTTCGTGGTAGGATTTAAAAGCTTCACTTACTGTACTATTCATTTATTTCGCTTTTTGGAGCTTCTGCCATCTTCAAATTAATTTTAAAAAGTTTAATTTTCTTACAAATTCTTTATAAATAACCTCGAAAACTATAACATTATTTTCTTGAAAGAAATATTAAAAAATTCCTATAATTGCATTTCTCGTTGAGACTTCTAAAAATTTTGTTCTTTTTAATTTACGGATTTTCGAAATTGCGGTAATTTTAAATGGGTAAACTTTTCTCTGATTTAACTAATGTCGGGGTGCCACAAGAAGATTTTTTTGTCAAATATAACAAACAAAAGCAATTTCGTACATGTCCTTGGACGAATGTTGTCCGATAATGGAATTAACGTTATACAGTCAGGTGATGATGCAGATACACTTGCAAGGGTGTCACCGCTCGTGCCATCATTAGTGAGAATCGGTAGCAGTAGTAAGCGACGACACATATGTAGATGGTACGTATATGGTAAAATTTAGGAAACAATAATTCTGAATTTCAAAAAATATTTTTATGCTTGTGAAAGATGTATTTCACGATATTTATGACATTATACAATATGCGATAATAAAGAATGAACATATATTTCTGTTTTATGGATACTGAATATTTTTGATAATAGAACTTTAAAGTCAATTATCTATACTTTATGCTCTGTTCGTTAAATTAGCGATGTTCCAAAAATTAGACTATATTCTGCTGCACTACATATATTAAGCGGTATGGTGGTACGAAAAATAATTGAACTAATACAAAATTACTATCCATCTGTCGGAATTTGCTGTTGAATATAGATAATTATTTTAAAGTCATTTTCGGTTTTGACTTCCAATTTGTCTCACGATACGTATTTATATAGTATAGCGGTGTCACCAGCGAAACCAAAAATATCACTTTAGAAAGAGTTTTTAAACAGGTCGTTGTCATATATTTTATATAACGAGGCCCAGTACTGTACCTTGGTGTTATCCATGTGACATAGTTTGGATACTACTTTTAGTATCTTGGATTTGCACAAGTTGTTTTCTGTCTGTCAAATAACTTTCTATTAAACTTAAAGCTTTACCTCGGACACTAATATTCTCCAACGTATCTAGTAAATCTAGATTACTCACAGTATCAAGTGCCTTGGCTAAATTGACAAAGATTGAAGAAGAAGAATGAAGGGTCACTGTCATTTATAGGTTTATACATTGTGGGAGTTAAATTTTCTATTGCGTTGATTTAGTATCGCTGAAATCATACTGCTTTTCAAGTGATAATAAATTCTGATGGGAAAATAGCGGTTTCTAAGGAGGTGTTTACGATGTATCTACATACACTGTGATTATTTTTAAGATTTGTGAGATCACGCCATCTATCCCCGGGGCCTTTTCTACCTTTGCATTAGTTATTACTTCCATGAAATAGGTACTATTGTTCTATGCAGATACATACTTTCCTTCTGTATATATGTAAGTTGAAATGGGGATTCTTTGTATAAACTTTGTTATCTGTATTGTGTCATAAATAGCTGTTATTTAATTTTCTTTGTATCCTCTAAACAAGTACTAATATTTAATATTTTATCAAATCTTTATACTTTTTCATAAAATATTTATTATATTAATTATTATCTGGGACAATATAACTAGTGTTATGATTATCATCGGTGATAGCCCGAGGTAAAACCGATGAAAATTGACCGAGTGCGAAGCCCGAGTTCAATTTTCTATAGGTTTTAACGAGTGGTATCACCGATTATTAATCATAACACGTGTTATATTTGGTGAGAGAATATAATGAACGTTAACAGAAAATAAATTTTTTAAAAAGTCAAAACTTTTAAACGATCTGTCAGTTTAACAGTAAATATTACAATCAATACAATAATTATTTATTTATTCATTACAATACATATTTTGAACGTTAAATGTACAGCTTTGATATACATCAGTACAATAATTATTTATTTATTTATTACAGTACATATTTTGAACGTTAAATGTACAGTTTTGATATACAACTTGTGAATTATCGCATTCGGTATGGAAAACAAACACTATTAGATGTTTCAATCCCTCTCATCTTATTTACTATTTCAGAATGTCGTGGGGATTGCATTTGTAAATAAGACTTTAAGGACTTTGAGTTATTGTGACCAGTTATATTCATGACTTGTTGCTCTGGTATATCTGCGTTCGCCAAATGGGTTACAACTGTTGATCTATAAGAGTGATTTGTCACTTTTTTGTTGGTGGTATCAATTCCCACTTTTTGAGCGGTTTCCTTTGTCCATTTGGAGATAATATTAACACCTACGGGAAGGTTTTTATACCAAGCTCTAGTACTTCCTAATCTCCAATCTCTGTTTAGTGTCAGGAAAAATCTAGCGGTCTTTACATTATCTGATCGTTTTCCCATTAGTTTTAGAAACAATCGAACTGGACACACATCAGGATCTACTGTATTAGGTATTAACCATTTGCTATCACAACAAGTTTTGTCCCCTCCTTGATTCGTTTTGTTAAATACTGGATTGTATTTAATTCGGTTAGTAAAGTTTCTAGAATTGTCAGTTTCTTTCTTGAAGTGATAAATGGATGCAGATGCAGCTTCGTTACCACGCCATGCCAATTCTTTAGCGACAATGTTAAAGAACTTTTTTTGAAGCCCTTCAGGCGTATTCTCGTCCCAAATTTTTTTCAGTTTTTTACATTCTTCTAGTGTAAAAGCAACAGCACTAATCTTTCTTTTTTCTTGTATTTCCTGCAGTTGCTTTCTTTTAGAATCGCGAGCTACCTTTGCTTCTTTAAATTCCATGTCAGTAAATAGATTGAACTTGATATTATGTTCAGTGAAGAATTTTTCTTGTATAATCTTTGCCGCGGAGTTCCATAATGTTTTGACAACACATTCTTTATATTCTTGGCCGTCTTCTCATGTTGTAAGCATAATTTCTTAATATTAATACAATTTCTGGAATCGTAGTCTCTTGCGTTATTTTGATTCTCCTTGAAGCGCAAAATTCCATGAACTGGTTCCACTGAGATTCTTTATTAATATTGGTATTTTTTGGTGTTTTTTTCTCAATTAACTTTCGAATCTGTTCCTCGCTAGCATCTGTCCATCGACGGTGATCTACTGGTTGAAACATTTTTCTGCTTAAGAGCACTATTTTTTGATTTCGACGCGTATATTGAAACTTTCTGTCACTTTGACAGTAAACTATTTTATTCATTAAAAACAAGTGACAGTCAATATGCGGTGATAAAATTATCACCGATTTGATAGCCTATTATGCTCTTTTGTTTTTGTATTTTAACCAATGAAATTAATGAAAAATGTACCATGTGCCACGTGAATTATATTCTCAATAAAATTATGTTACTCAGCGGACGCCTATGATACTCACACTTCATTGTTTCTCTGTCCTAATCAGCGGACTATAAATGCATATAAATCGATAATCGCAATTGTTTACTGATTCGTGATTAATTATTGATAATAAATTATATCCAATATATGTATGTGTTTTACAAAGAACACTTAAACATGTCCAATCATACATATAATTACAGTGGGGAAATACAGAGTATCGGATAAATCGCGTTTTATCATCGAGAACTATACACAAGCTGGTATAATCTAATGAAACTGTTTGTCTGACTATTGCTTTGTCCATGAATACAAAACAAGTAAAAATCATTCTTGGTTCTTCTAACTTCTACTCTCGCTCCTATCTACTTCCCCTAAAACAATCCTGATTCAAACTGTTTTATCAATTTATCAAATTAGTGCAGATTGCTTTATTCACAGAAAGATCCCCATAGGCCGAGAATTGCCCATTTTGTATTCCACTCACTTTACTGCTCTACGACCGAATTATAAGCCCTAATCATGAGTTTTTATTACATTAAAAACAATTACTGCTGCCATTCTGCTTGTGCCACGTAACTTATCAAATTAATACATGATTCATGTTTTAAACACGTGGTAGCATAAAATTCAAAATAAAAGTATATAAAAAAATATTTTTAAGAAAAAGCCTTTATTTGAAAACACTGTACTAAAAAGTAAAAATAATTTTTTAAAATTCATACACCTGGAAACCAAAAGCTTTGCGGACGGTCATATAGCACTATTGCATAGTTACTTCGCTCAGTTGACCGCCCCCAAAGCTTTTGGTTTCCAGGTGTATGAATTTTAAAAAATTATTTTTACTTTTTAGTACAGTTTTTTCAAATAAAAATTTTTTCTTCAAAATATTTTTTTTATAAGTATAATTTTATTTTTTACTTTTTAGTCTACTTATTTTGCAGACAAACAGACAGTCAAAACCCTTTCATTTGATACAAATGGCAAGGGAGTCGTGAAGAAAAGTCGTGAAGAAAATGATAATTTTTGATAATTTTCTATCCTAGGGCGTCCACCATATTGGATTTATAATGGCGTTCCGTAGTTTATCGTATTTTACTCGTCAAACCCTTTCATTTGATACCCATATCAAGGGGGTTGTGAAGAAAAAGGCGATCCGCCAGCTTGGGACGTCCGCCATATTGGAGTTAGACCGATAATGGCTATACTATGTTGCATTGTCACCGGACTTATACACGTGTGCCAAATTTCAAAGCTCTAGTTTAGTTAGAAATAGCCGAAATTTTGATTGTAAGACTTGACCTAAACAAACAAACATACATTGCAAGTTAAATAAAAGCTTTTAATTTTACTATTTAGTCTACTTATTTTACAAACAGACATTTGATAGAAATGGCAAGGGAGTCATGAAGAAAAAGATCATTTGCCATCCTAGGGCGTCCGCCATATTGTATTTTTAATGGCGTTACATAGTTTATCGCATTTTACTCGTCAAACCTCATTTTATAGCCATATCAAGGGGGTTGTGAAGAAAAAGGCCGATCCGCCATCTTGGGACGTCCGCCATATTGGATTTAGACCGATAATGACTATACTATGTTGCTTTGTTACCGGATTTATATACGTGTGCCAAATTTCAAAGCTCTAGCTTATTTAGAAATAGCCGAAATTTTGATTGCAAGGTTTGACCTACTAAACAAACAAACATACATTGCAATAAAAGCTTTTAATAAGATTGATTTGGTCATGTGAAGTAATTGCTTTTAACGATTCAAAGCTCAAAGCGTAAAAGGATTCTTAGTATACAGGGTGTTTCTGGCGAACTTTCACACTACTAAAGGTTATCAGGGCCCCTACAAAGCTCAGTAGGTACCGTGGTACCGGAGCCCGGTTAGACTAGTAAACGCAATCCTTGCTCCTTAATTATGAGACCTGGACAATTTTTTTTACATTCCCCCCCCCCACTCATCAATTATTAAGCACGGGGGCCAGCCAAAGATTTTGACAATTTTTTTTTCAAATTTCTTCCCATCCGCTTATCAATTATTAGGCGCAGGGGGTCGCCGGTGAATTTGGTACCGGGGCCCATCATTTGATGTGAGGGGACTGGGTGACAGAGGGCTCATTGCCTATTCACGAACGGCTACAGAAATTTGTCCGCAGCGTTTAATAACTGAGATGCAGGCTTTTGGCCAGAATGAGCTCATTTAGTGAAACATAATTTTTCTTATTCTTTTAACTTTTATATACTGTCTCATGCTTAGACTGATTCAAGAAAATTTCAAGTAGATTGAACAAGAATTGAGGAAGATATTTGCATTTGAGCAATAAAATGCTTTGTCTGCCAATGTGACGTTAGAAACTCATTAGTTAAATTCGCCTGCAAAGAGTATATGGGATTGGTCTTGGCGCTATATACCAGCAATGCTTCATTGATTATTTCGAGTTTAAGGTTTAATTTAAATTAAATTCGTTTGAATATTTTTAATAATTATGGAAAACCTCACTTGAAAATTTACCTAAGAAATATATATTATGACCATACTTTAAGAGCAATGCATTATTAATTGATTTATTACGGGTTTAATTTATATTAAATTCGTTAGAATATTTTTAATAATTATGAAAAAAAATTACTTGAAGGTTTACACATAAGAAATTTATGTGACTATCCTTTAAGAACAATGCGTTATTGATTATTTCGGATATAATTTAAATTAAATACGTTTGAATGTTTCACAATAATTATGAAAAATAATGTACTTGAAGATTTACATCGGAATATTATGGCCATACTTTAGTAATTTATTGCCCTGCCATAAAGGAGGAGGGCCTATAAGGCCGGTTTTCGGCCCTTTTTATTTTTGGTCAAGAAATGTCGAAAAAAAATAATTTTTTTTTTGTATATTCAATATCTAATCTATTCTCCCCCCTCCATATATCGCTCTTGAATTATTAAAGAACCAGTTTACATTAGTACACATGCTTAGATGTTTTTGAACTCTCCCCCACTAACATAAACCTTTATGCCCCTAACAGGTAAAAAATAGTTTTAAAAGGATTTTTTATTTACATTATTAATAAAATGTCAATTCCTCTTATACCCCCCCCCCAACACTCACTCTCCCGAACCATTCCCGCCACCATCATACTGCTACAAGCTTGAAAATGGTATAACGAAGACTTTTCTTATTTTTTTTTTGTCGGCAGAAAGATACAACCTTGCGCCCGTTTTACTCCCTCTCCCAACAAAAATACGAACAAAGACAGTTAAGCTCTCTCTAAGTTCTGTAAAAAAACAGAAAAAAGTACATAGACTATAAGATCTAAATCAACAGACAAAAAAAAACAAGAAAAATTCTAACCTAAACCTCTCTACACAACAGAATGGTTCGGGAGAGAGACTGTTGGGGGGGGGGGGGGGGTGTAAGAGAAATTGGCATTTCATTAATAATGCAAATAAAAAGTCCTAAAACTATTTTATATCTGGTAGCAGCATAAAGGTTTATGTTGTGAGGTTGTGGGAGGAAACGGTGCTTGTCATTGGAGGTTGGAGGTGTTGGGATTGTATAGTAGTAGGGGGAGCTTAGGGTGCAGTTTTATTCAAAGAAAATATAATTTTCAAGCTTAAAAACATCTAAGCATGTGTGCTAATGTAAACTGTTTCTATAATAATTTAATGGGGTTACATGGAGGGGGATGGGTTGGGGGAAGTTCTGCTTGGGTGGAATAGATTAGATATTGAATATATATGACAAAAAAAATTGAAATTTTTTTTCCAAAAACAAGAAGGGCCGAAACCCGGCCTTATAAGCCCACCTCCTTTGTCGACAGCTGTTGACCTGTCAAGGGTTTAATGCACCTAAACACTTTTGTGTTTATATTTTTAAGAATGTTATCTGTACTAGAGTTTTTTAATATTTATAACATTTAGAACACAAAGAAACATGCAATACCGCAGAATATTCCCTTATTGTTAATACAAAATACAATAATACGTTAAAAATTATCAACAACATTTATCTGTGATACATTATTACTTTTTCTTTTCCTTTCCCTTTTTTGATTTGGCTTATTACATTGCACTAAAAACACTGTGGAGTTCTGGATCATGAGCGTAATTAATAACTAATTATATTTCTCACAAGACCGCTAATCCCACATTCCGAGATATGTATTACTTTTCAAACACCTGCCGCCCACTTGGCAACTTAAAATTATATCTTTTACACTTTTTATTTAGCTTAAGTGATGGCACATAAAAGAGAGGCTGCTGTAAACGTCTGTCTTCGGTCACGTCTGGTTTGAAAGTTCCAGAATTTTCAGAATCAAATTTTAATTTGCCGTTACTATACTTCCATAATGTGGAGATAATATTATACTTTGCTTAAATAAGTCGTCTGAATAAGAAATAAGAAATCAGTTTAATCTCAGTAATTATATTCATCTTATCTAAAATAAATGTTTGCAAAAGTACCGTTAAACAAATTGCATGTAATCACATCAAATTTTCAAAATGAAAATCACCAGCTTTCCTACATTTTTGTTGGCATTTGTTTAAATGTTTTTGTCCCTTAATTCCTTGGAATATGCAGAAAACATAAAATGTATTGTATTCCTCTCGAGATGAGCTTCCGTACGACGTGTTACTTGATGCCACCACATTTGGGAAAAAATCGTCCTAGTAAATATAAACTAAGAACATTACCCCTGATGTAGCCTGTCTTTGACGTGTTTTAGGATTCTTACAGACAAACTGTATATCCAAGTTACCGAGTTTATCCAGTTAAACTTTCCACACTGTATTCTCTTATGGCTCAGTTATTTTTAAATATTTGGTACAACCTATCATTTAATCTCATACCATAGATTCATAAACTCTCTGCTAGTGTGGTGGCTTAGCGAAAAGATCGTGACCTGCTGAATTAAAGCTCCAAATTTTGCACACTTCGTATATACTCTCAGTACTATCAATTCAGGAAATACGACGCTATCTTTGTTTTCTCTGGACTGTACCTGTAAATTTTCGACTTTTATTTGGTTTTTACTAAATATCTCCCCAACTTCTGGGTTTGTAGCATAAAGGATTGAATTTAAACTAAATTCGCTGCAATTTTAGACCAGAGCCGCTTTTGTAACTTTAATATTTTGCGAGATACAGGCTTCCAAAGTTTTAAACTTTTTTCAGGTTATTGTCTAAATGTTGGTTGTGGCATTTTCTTAATATACACAGCACACAAACATTATAATACGCTTTGTGAAAGGAAACAGATTCGTTTTCCGAAACGTCAGCAAAATACGTCATTTTTATATTTTTGTTCTTATCCATTGTTTGTCAAAAACCACCCTCTAACTGATCATTTGACGTAAAAGTCATAGGCGTAGAGGTTATTTTCCAGTAAAATACTGGTTAATTATATTATTTTGTAGATTTCAGACATTGTTTAGAAGAAAATACATGTGGCAGAGCATCCCAATAAGAAATAGGGAAAATTGTTTTCAGGTTATTACAAAAATCTATATTTTCGTCGATTTTGCAGTCAGTTTTACAGCAAACATTATTTTTTTAATGTTTAAGAAGAATATATAGGCTACAATGTGAGTAAAGAAAGACATCGATACAATCACAATTTGCTGAGATAATGTATTTGACAATGTTACAAACGTTTCAATAAAAAAAATTACAGAGTAACTATTAAGAAAATAATCATAAAAATTATATTTTTGTAACGCCATGACATAAAACGACATTTATTTGACAGTTTCGATGAATCAAAACAATGTCATTATTGACAAGTGTAAAATAAAGAAAAAAGAATGAAATAATAGTTATTAATTATGTAATTAATAACATAAGGAGATTAATAAGCCTTTAATCTATGAGAAAAAAATGTGCACTCGAGGCGCAGTCGAGAGTCACATTTTTTCGAGTAGATTGAAAGGCTGTTAATCCCCGAATATAATTCAACATTTTATCCACGGCCACGGCCAAATTAGAAACGTGAAAGCCGTATGAGAGCAGGTGAAAAAATCTGATTTTGAAAAACGTCAGATTTGACAAGTTTATTTTGACTAAAAATCTTTTGATTTTGAGCAAAAAAATAGAATAATAATAATTAACTCGATAGGGTTATATCGAGTTAATTTGATTAATACGGGTCAAAATGACAAGAAGATCGTTCTTGATATAAATGTTAATGTTAATATTAATAATAATTCTAAATAAAATTATATAAAATTGAAGTGTGGTATTATGAATTCTAATCCACTTGTGTATTAAAGGGCCTTTAATCCACGAAAAATAGACGTATTATACCTTTCTAATATAGTGGTCGTGGATATTATTCAACGAGCATATAATGATGGCTATTATTCACGAGGGTGAAGTTTAAGACACGAGCCGTAGGCGAGTGTCTTAAATCACCAGAGTGAATAGTAGCTATTATATGGGAGTAGAATACTATACTTTGTCCACGACAATTAAATATTTTTGATTAAATTATTTACTGAGAAATTTATAAGTCCCATTTATTTTTAACATTTTAATGTAAAATTATTGTAAATAACGTTGACGTTTAAGTTCAATTTGACAAGCCGTTCTTTTGACACATAACCACCTACTCAATAAAATTAAAAAAAAAATTGTATGATAAAAATTTTTGTGAATAGTTCGGAAAAGTACACCAACAGAACTGATTCTGAGAACGAATTAGCATTTTTGGCAATTCTCCAATGCATAAAAGATTTGTTTACTGAATTTCTAATGAAATCATTATTCACTGCAGGGAATAATGGATTGCATTATCCTTGAGGAAACACACACATAATGAGTACATTATTTAATAGTCGTGGACAAAGGAATTTTATTTAACAGTGTGAAATAAAACTTATTGGTTTCTATGGAAACAGCAATAGAATTTAGTCTATTTTTACAAAATTATATTGTTTTCTAATTTCGAATGGCGATACAAAAAAATTTGTATATAACTCGAGACCAAAATGTGTTTTTTTTACTCGTGTCGTTTGTAGCACTCGACTTCGGCTCGTATTATATGCCCCATTCGAAAAAAAAACACCACTTTAGTTACTTGTTATATAAAATACTATTATAATGTTGTTATTTACTATTCACAATGGTCTGTGCAATGACAAAGGGAGGTTCAGCCTTACATCCGCACTTGATTAATTCCCTACAGCTTTTGCTTGCTTCCGGTATATAGACATCCAAATTGGTTCCCATGTCTCTTCGTTTCTTTTCCTTCCAAAGTTAGCCGGAGTAGGTGTATTTTGGAGTGATTTCAAACTGGTTAATCAGATGCTAGATTGATAGATGCAGCGATTAGTGTGTTGAATGAGGGCATCCTGTGTGGGCGGTAGACTTTTCATCATCTTTACTTTCTTTCCTTGTGTGAAAAGGTCCTCTCTGAGCTTGTTGATGCTCTCAAGTTCTGTTGTGCCATCGTACAGGATGCATGTGAAATGTTCTATAAGTTCAAATGCCTTTGTTTTAGCATCTACTTGCTGAAATGGATGTTTTGCAGTGGCTCCAGTGGCTGGAGGGTATGCTTTCCATGTCTTCCATACTGAGTTTTTCCCCTTACCAAAAAATGTGTCTGTACCCGTGAAAGCATGGAAAAAGAGTAATGCTTGTGGCATATTTTCTCCGAGCTCTTGGCAGATGACGCTGATATAATAATATTGGTGTTTGCTCTTATCAAATGCAATCCAAAGTTGAATATTAGGTAAGTCTGTAGCTCGAAAAAGATGTGTGCTAGTCCACAATAACATCTGTGTCAACTGTTTTTATGAGGATGTTGGTTGCACAACAAAACAAAAAAAACTAATGAAAAGAAATACCACGGCCAGAAACACTGGAAAAAATGTGATGGCGTCGTATTTAGAAAGTCTGGATGCTTGTATCTCCTAAAATATTAAAGTTACAAAAGCAAATCTAGTCTAGGGGCGAGCGTAGAGGGGACTTCAATGTCAATATCAGTCGATATTCCGTTGAAGCAACGTCGAGCGCGGTTAGTACTTGGATGGGTGACCCACCTATCTTGGGAAATACAGCGCTCTCGTTCCACCTTCTAGCGGCTTGTATATCAGTGTATACGCGGAAGTTACGTAATTTCAAACGAGGATTACGTAGTGGATATACCAACCTTCGGAGGGGATGTAAAGCAGGCGGCCCGTTGTCTATTAAATGTTAGGCAAGTAAAAGATCCCTACTCTTCTTAAGGGAAGAGGTTCGGCAAAATTTCCAGGTTGGGAGTAGCTCGTCTCCTGGCGTCGGTAATAGGCCCTGGTAGCGGAAATAGGCCGACGTTAAATAGTTAATAAAAAAAAATCTAGTCTAAAGTTGTAGCAAATTTAGTCTAGATTAAAATTGATTCGAATAGTGTTGCTGTAAACCCAACCGATTTTCGCAATAACTTGAAAAAAGTCCAAAGCTTTGGAAGTTTGTATTTCGGAAAATATTAAAGTTACAAAAGCGACTCTGGTCTCAAATTGCAGCAAATTTAGTTTAAATTAATTTTTTTTTTGCTACAAACCCAGAAGTTGGAGAGATATTTAGTAAAAACCAAATAAAAGTCGAAAATTTACAGGCACAGTCCAAAGAAAACAAAGATAGCGTCGTATTTCAGGATGGCGGACACTGAAATCGGGTACTACCCCCCTGAATTGATAGTACTGAGGGTATATAATAAGTGTCCAAATTTGGCGCTTTAATCCAGCAGGTCATGATTCTGCCTAGTATTTGCTCTAAGCCACCACACTATGCAGAGAGGCAGAGTTATCCGGCGACTGCCGCGACACCGGAAAATTGAAACATGTTGCATTAATTTAATAGTCACTACAAACGGTACTCGTCTGCGTTATCATACAGATTATTATGTTTCATTTTAAGGGACACATATGTACAAGAGCTTCCCGTTTGTTTAAGCCTCAAGGTGAAAGTTCGTCTGAATATATAAATCACCCTTCTCCGAGACATACTCGTATTGATTTCCAAGTTAAGTATGAATATAAATTAAAATTAATTGGGCCTAACTACTACAAGCCGGTAAAATAATTTAATTATGCAAGCAAACCGTTCTAGGCACAAACAGGAAAATAATTAGATACTTATGGAGTTCTTTTTTTTCTTTAATTAGTCATGTTTATTAATAGAGTGTATACTTAAAAACAGAGAGTGAAAAATTACTTTAGTAATTTAATTAAATTTATGCAAAGTGTTGAAGTAAAGCATTTATAACAAGCAGTCGCAATATTTACATTTTAAGTGTGTCTCGGCATTTTCTAATAAGAACGTCATTATTGGTAATAAATTATTTCTCGTGGAGAGGAGCAGAATACAAATTGATCTATAAATGTGGTGGAACAGAACAAATACAAATAATCTGTTCTGTCGAACTAAACTAAATTTTTGATCGATTTTACGGAAACTTTAAAAACTTATTCTATGCACTAGTATGTGCTTCTGAACTGGTTTCAGAACACCAAAACACCTGAACTACACTCGAATACTATCATTCGACGCGAGTCTCGTCAACCACGTTGGCATCGTTTGGAGTTTATTTAAAATTATTTTAATAAATATACATTTTTTGACTAAAGTTAGTGTCTTATGTGATGGAAAATGTCTAATTTTGACAAGCCATATCTCAAGAGCTGTTCATTATCAAGGTCGTGCAAATTGAGACTTTTATTCAGGAGATCAAAATCCATAACATATCAAAAATTTAAACAATCCCACTGAAAGCCGTTTTCCCTTAAAAGTGATGCAGGGTCCTTTCAAATTTTAATATATGAACAGATATATACACTATACAGGGTTTAATTAAATAATGGGTAGGTTTCTCGATTAAAAAAAGTCATTTTAACTAAATAGTATTATTGTTTTATATTTGATTATTTTGACATCTTTTTGCAAGATCTACAGCAACAAAGTTTATTCTATTCTATTCTATTCTATTCTATTCTATTCTATTCTATTCTATTCTCCCAGTTAACACTAACCCATTTAATAAACGTTTTTTTATGTTTATACCACCCGTATAATGGAAGTTTATCGAGCCGTTGAATATACTTCAAAATGTCTGCCCAATCAACGTTTATATTTCGTATATGACAAACCATCAATAAACGTATATCTGAAACGTCTGAGTTTTATATATGAAACCCCACTATTAAACGTATAAAGACGTCTATATTCCGTATAGGACACCCCACTATTAAACGTATATCTAAGACGTCTATGTTTCGTATATGCCACACCACTAATAAACGTATATCGAAGACGTTTAGGTTCCATATGTGACATCCCACTGTTAAACGTTTATCTAAGACTTTTATGTCACATATATGCCACACCATTAATAATGTTTTGCATTTACAGTCACACGAACAATTTATAAACGCATATGAAGTATATCTATATCACACATCTTATATATGTCGCAAGTATGTCATATAAATATATTCCATACGCATTTATTGTTTGTGTGAATATAGAATACAAAAAGACTTACCAATATATTACTTATTAATTCACCTAGGTACCTATGTGTATTGACGATTCTTTCACGTACCTATATGAAACCTAAGTTATAAAAACCTCTTTACGCTAAGTGAGTCTCCTATTGTTTTTTATTTTATTTTCACTTACTTAAGACACTTAAGACACTAATGGTTCACAACAGTGTATGTATATTTATTACCCGGTAACAAATAGTCATAACAAAAATAATAAGAAAATCAGCCTAAGCAAACTTTTAAGGTATATTTTATAAAACAACCTGGTCTTATTTTGTTATTTTACTAAAACTTGAGATTGTCACTTTAGAAAATAAAAATATTGAATGTCCATTGCATTGCATTGAGTACCTACTAATTAAAAATTTTTAATGCTTTTATAGCAAGAGAATTGAAGAAAACGTACCAACGAATCTTATTCAGTTATCATTTTGGTCTCTTAGCAGAATCATCTTCAGAATTTGCTTTCAGAAATTGAATATAGTTAAAATAGAAAATATAAGCTAGAAGCAAAAAAGTTTTTATTAAGCAAAGTAAGTAAATAATTTAACATTATTTTAAACGAAACAATAATAAATTAGGAAATAAAAAATTTCATTTATTGCTATTAGCATATCTAGATTTAGTTAGTTTCAGCCAACCTTGCTGCTTTAATTGCAATTTCACTGACCCCCTGACCTGCCTTCCTGGAAATATTAAAAAAGTGTTAATTTTTCTTGGTGAAATTATTTTTTTCATTTTAAATTAATTAAAAATCAGAAAATAACATGTAACGATTACGCACTAAGTTCACCTTTTTACATTTTTCAAAAAAAAGAGTGAAAATTTGTATCTAGGTTTATTTTAACATTTTAAACAACTTTTTCAAATAACACGAAAAATAAGGATAGTTATCTTTTCAGCTACTTTTATATTTTCTATATTTTTGAACACCCAGTATATATTTCTGGCCATTTCACATACCGCCGGTTGTAAAGTACCTACATATTCTGTGAGCAAAAAACGGGGTGTACCCGTAAATAATTTCTACGAGGAATTTTTTGTTTGTATAATGCAGAGAAATTACCACAGTCTTTTAATTAATCCCCGAGTTCTATTATTCATCAATGTTTTGATATCTCTGTCTCTTTTACGCTGTAAAAAAAGGACGGATGGATGTCTGCGCACGACTCGTCTGATGAATAAAAGAACATGAGAAATGTTTTCTATAAAAATGTCATGCCTCTGCATCCGCCATATGGAAAAACTTATGGTCAAACTATGTTTTTTTCAATTATTTCCTTTCATGTCAGTTCTACTTTGAAATTAGACATTAGGTGTTTTCTTTCTAGCAACAATTTTAGCTAAGCTAAGTAGTTTTTCAGTCACGCCTGATGATGAGTGAAATATTCGTGTACCACAGTTTGCGTGTGACATTAAAACTACTTAGCTTAGCTAAGATTGTTGGTAGAAAGAAAACACCTAATACCAATACTTTAGAAAATAAAAATTGATACAAAAAGAGATACAACTTGTATTCAAACTATTTTTTTCTATTGTTAACATTTTACCATTTACAGCCGTTGGTACGATGAAAATATGTGTTTCACTGCAGATTTTTGCAATTACACCTGTCCCCGTTGCTCCTATGTAGTAATTAGTTATTAATATTATAGATTATATTATATATTTGCTAAAACCTTTGTTTAAGCAATCTTCTTCCTACGTTATACAAACATAAAAGTCCTTGTAGGAATTATTCACGGGTCAAATGACAGATTGACTAGAATAATTTCTTGAACCTTACTACTATAAATACTATAAACTACTAAATAATAGTGATTCTTACCTTGAAGGGAAGAGGTAATAATACACCTTCAATACACACTCACAATGATAAACACAACAGTGCCACTTTTCACAAAATCTAAGAAGAAATCGAAGTTCTAACAGGTCAGTCTAATAGTCCTGATGTCATACCACCTCATATGATGCAGATGCAGCTTCGTGATTGGCTGTCCAAGGCGCACTGCGTCGGGAACATTCACGGTAAACGATGAATCGGGAAGTTTTGGTATAAATATGGTATGTATCATACCATTATTATACGTATAAAACAGACCTTTAAAAGACGTTCATTATAAACTGGTTCAAAACAATAAATATGTCTTTAACAAGATTTCTTCATTTAACTAAAAAAAAAAACTCATATTTCTAAAACTGTTGACATGTATTGAAATTAACTAGCAGAATTTTGCATAACATAAATAAAAATATATATTTCACTGGTTTATTATATACGTGATAAAAACGTTTATATTATAGACGTTTACAGAAAACGTATAATAAATATACGATTTCGAAAATTAAAACATCATTTCGTATAATTTTCGTAAAATAAACGTTTTTTAAACGACTGGGTGTTCACTGGGCTATTCTATTCTATTCTATTCTAGTACCATGTCGCTTCCTTAAAAAGTTATGGAACGTCAAGGGCAATTTTTTTCAAATTTCTTGTGATATCTCTATCACTATTTACGCGATTTTATCAAAATTTGGTATATAGGGTTTTTTTGGAATGCTAAGAAAGCACTACTTTCAGCATAAGATTGAAAATTCGATTAAAACAAAAATCAAGTTTAACGTAAACGAGATTCTTAATAAATTGTGCTTGATTTGTATGAAACCGAACTCTATAATCAAAGATTCTGAAAAATTGTTTGCAATATTTGTTGGTTGTTTAAAGTTCCTAGAAAAATTAAGCAACCAAAGAGATGATCTGTCTTCCAGAGCTATGTCGAAAAACAAATGGTACGGTTTGGCACCGAAATTGCTATTTCAGTTTTACTAGCAAAAGTAAGTTTACTAGAATATTTAAGAAGAAAAACAAAAAAAAAGAAGTAGACTGAAAACAGTTTCAATTGGATCGAATGCCTGGAGATATATTTATAATTGGTTGGAAAGTTTGATCGAGTGTTTCTTTAATTACAGATCGAACTGCTTCATGTTTCGTTTTCTGTGGAATTCATTCTCTCTTGCAGGTTTAATAATTTCGACTCCTATGTCAGTAAATTTATTTATAAGTAGCCTACTTATGTGTTTTCTTAGACTCATATTCGTCCAATTCTAAATACATCTTATAAGTAGACAACATAACCATACCTTCTTTGATTTAAAAAACATTTCTCAAGAATTTTACATATTTTAGTAAATGGCAGATCTCTTCTGATTAATAAAGCTAGAGACGGCTGGAGATTAATAAACTATGAGCGCAACAAAAAATATTCGCCCAAAATTTTAACAGGAAATAAGAGAAAATTCTCCCTGTCTATGATTTACAGAGTAAAATAATAAATGAAAACTATTCATATAATTATTTAAAAAACTCAGTGAATGTTATAGTTTCAAAGTATCGTAGAGCGCTTAAGAAGCATTTTACGAAAACATGTTATTCTTATTTTTTTGATTTTTTGAACAAAAGTAAAGAGCCGTCGAACTTTGTTATGACATAATTAACTTGATGTAGGTATATCCTGAATTATTGGTCTTTTTAATAAAATTACTCTTTTCTTACGTTTCGGTTTATTCAACCATCGTCAGAGAGAGAACTACAAGTTCTCTGACGATATTCTGGGTTATCGGTCTTTTTAATAAAATTACTCTTTTCTTACGTTTCGGTTTATTTAACCATCGTCAGAGAGAGAGAACTACAAGTTCTCTGACGATGAATGAATAAACCGAAACGTAATAAAAGAGTTATTTTATTAAAGATACTGATAACCCAGGATATACCTACATCAAATTAATTTGATATCAACGGTCAAGAAAATAAAAACATCTATAGTTATGACATAATTGAAATACTCTGTATTTAGGTAGTCATGATCAAGAATCTTATAGCTACATCAACAAACATTTGTAATCAAACCATATGGGATTGGAAAGTTTTTAATCCATCAAAGAAACGTCATTTCCGAGTGTTACCCCGTAATTTTTAATGTCTTTTTGTGTTCAGTTATGGAACATTTTCACTTCATTAATTTTACGTATCAAATGAACCATGAACCACACTTTGGGAATCCCAATACCCAGTTCAATTAGGAGTATAGCATTTGAATATGCTTACTGTATTTCGTTTTGTATTTTATTTTACTCCCACATCGTGGAAGAATACCCAGTAATAAAAAAGATATACAGGGTGCACCACTTGAAACTCCCCAGACTTGCAACTTTTTTATTTTTGGAGCGATGCCCATGTTGGGCACATCACATTTTTAAAGCCTTTAAGCATGCATACAGAGTGATTAAAACATTTTTTTTTTAAATTGTTAAGGAAGGAAACTTAATTTCTTTGAATATTTTTTTACCACACCCTGTAAATGTTTTCTTATAAAGGTTTTAATTAACTTCAATTTATGTTATTAAAATAAAAAATTAAAAAAAATAAAAATGTTGCAATTTCCTATTTAGTACATTTTAATATAAGTTTGTTTTTAAAAATATTTATTTCTTTCGTTTCTTGTTACTGTTTCGTTACGTTGAATATTGTTTGTCATATGTCTTTTACAAATAAAGTATAAAATTATCATCTACATTCTTTTCAAAGTTATTTTAAAAAAAATAAATTTGGAATCGGAAAGAGTGTTTTTAACTTCTTTCTCTAAAACCAAAAAGAATTTCGAATATGACGTAACGACATAAATTGAAGCTAATTAAAACCTTTATAGAAAAATATTAACGCAGTTCATGTACAGGGTGAGATAAAAAAATATTCAATGAAATTAAGTTTTCTTTCTTAACAATTTTCTCAATTTTTTTTAAATCAGTCTATACACATGATTAAATTCCTTAAAAATATCTATCAAATGTGCCCAACATGGTCGTCGCTTAAAAAATAAGAAAGTTACAAGCCTGGGAAGTTTTAATTGGCGCACCCTGAATATATTTTTTATTCAAATATGCTTAGAATGTTAGCTTCCTCTTCTTCTTATTCACAACGTCTTGCCTGACGTTTTGTGATTTATGAAAATTATTCTAGTTGGCCTGCACTTGCTGTATAGCACGCCTGGTGGCAGCACGCCATTTATCGCGGTTGCCTGTTAGGCGCACAGCCACATTGAAGCTCTGTTCCATCAGCTCCTTGGTGACATCAGCCCAACCCTCTGGAGGGAGTCCCCTTTGCCCTTTGCCATCTGGTTTTCTCTGAACCGTTCTCTATTGTCCCCTCTTCGGCCCAAAACATGAGAGGATTCGAGAGAATTCTAGAGAATATGGTGCTGGAGAGTCGATTTTGGAACGTATTTCCTGGATAATCGAGATATTAGTGCGATGAGCTAAGCAGAGAATTCGTAACAAATATCTCCAGACCCACATTTCGAAAGCATCAATACGCCGTTTACCTGCTTCCCTAATGGTCCATGTCTCAGAGGCGTTAAGAAAGATGGAGAAAACTAGGGCGTTAGCAAGTCAGATATTTGTGCGCCTCGTCATATTTCTGTCACGTCAAACTTTAGTCAACTGGCAAGTTGCCGATTTTGCCATCTGTATCCTTCGCCGAATCTCTTATTCGCAGTCGTCAGTATTGTCCACAAGGGCGCCAGGGTATACCATCTTGTTTACTGCCTCACAGTCACCTATCTTTAATATATTTTGGGTGGTTATCATTTGCTCGGTCTAGTACACCTAAATAATAATAAATACTAGTTTTTAAAAAGTTTTCTTATATTTTATTTTATTTTAAAATTTTTAGTTATGTCTAAATTATTTCATTTCATATTCATACTTAAAATAACACCGGATTCTTCACCATTTTTAGAATACAACGTCTGAACCAATACACTACGCGATCAAAAAAACTAAAAATTATAGTGTTAAAACTAAAACAAACATCCTAACTAACATACAAAATAAGTTAAATAAAAGCTTGTAAAAATATACAGGATGGTCACTTTAAACGGTAGAAATGACAGAGGAAACTGATATGTGAAGTGTAGTTGTCACTGTTGCCAGAAAAAATCTGGCATAATTTTAAGAGCGGGAAATACCAGTAATATAGTTTCACCTGTGTGGAAGTAGGGCGAAGGGAGATACGGATGATGGGCGTGGCCTTTCAGACTGTCTCGAGATATTTGTAGACCATAAAACGAACTATTAGCCAAGGAACTGCATAATACACTGCTCGCCATGATAGCATGATATGAGACGTTACTTTATATTTCTATTTTCTTAATCATTCATAGTTGCTTTGTTTTAACAAATCTAACTATTTATAAATATTTGTATGTTACGAACGATATATTTAAATAACGTATAACTGAATTAGAATTGTGTAATCAATTGTGTAAGGGCATTCTGAAGCACTTGGTAAAAAAGAAAAATTAGATTTAAATAGAAACTGTAAAATTAAAAATAAAACAAACTTATTTTTTTAAGGCAGTAAAAAGTAGAAAATATATGTGAGTATTAAAGTAAATAATTTTATTTGCTTATAGCTGCAGTAAAAAATATTTTTTAATGAATTAGAATTGTGTAATCAATTGTGTAAGGGCATTCTGAAGCACTTGGTAAAAAAGAAACATTAGATTTAAATAGAAACTGTAAAGTTAAAAATAAAACAAACTAATTTTTTCTTCAAGCGGATTAAAATGTTTAAATTATGTCACCAAAAACAGACGTAGAAGTAGGACATTGTTTTACTAGTAACAAAATGTTAGTACCGAACGCCACCGTAGTGGACATTGTTTTACTAGTAACATAATGTTAGTTCCGAAAGCGCCACCGCAGTGGGTATTGTTTTACTAGTAACATAATGTTAATACCGAAAACCACCGGTGGCGCGCTATCCACTAGCCACTTGTCATATTGTGTCAACATGTAAGACTGTAATTTGAATATTTGTACATTTATGATAAATAAATGAATTTTAGCATTTTAATACGCTTGAAGAAAAAATAGTATATATTACACGGAGTAGAACGCCTTTTTTTGTGTTTCGCCCAGTTTGCGGCTTCGGCTTCGCCTCAGCCGCAAATCCTGGGCTCAACACAAAAAAAGAGTGCGTTCTACTCCTAGTAATATAATATACTATTTTTAAGGCAGTAAAAAGTAGAAAATATATGTGAGTATTAAAGTAAATAATTTTATTTGCTTATAGCTGCAGTAAAAAATATTTTTTATGGGAATTCGCAAACAGCAGAAAATACTAAATACAATCTATCTAAGAAAATATTAATTTCAATTTTCAATTCAGGGGCGAGCGTAGAGGCGACTTCAATGTGAATGTCAGTCGATATTCCGTTGAAGCAACGTCGAGCGCGGTTAATACTTGGATGGGTGACCCATCTTGGGAAATACAGAGTTCTTGTCCCATCTTCTAGCGGCTTGAATATCAGTGTATATGCGGAAGCTACGTAATTTCAGACGAGGATTACGTACGTAGTGAATATACCATCCTTCGGAGGGGATGTAAAGCAGGCGGTCCCTTGTCTATTAAATGTTAGGCAAGTAAAAGATCCCTACTCTTCTTAAGGGAAGAGGTTCGGCAAAATTTCCAGGTTGGGGGTAGCTCGTCTCCTGGCGTCGGTGGTGGGCCCTGGTAGCGGAAATAGGCCGACGTTAAATAAATAGATAAAAAAAAAATTCAATTCCTTACATTCTTTTGATAATCTACTTCTAGTTTTTAATACCACAGGACTTGCCTGGAAAAATTAAACTATTATTCTAAAATTCTTCTTCGCAACATAGCCTTTAAAATCCATTTTTCTCCCTTGTTTTGATTCTCATTAGAAAGACATAAAGCCACTCAAAATATTTCAAACATGAGTTCAATTTTTTATATATATATATATATATATATATATATATATATATATATATATATATATATATATATATATATATATATATATATATATATATATATATATATATAAAAATTGAAGTCCTCTTGTATTAAAAACTTTAAGATAGATCTTTGTCTTTGTCTCTAGCATAGATGTAGGTTGTTGTAGAGAATTACAAAGATTCAAAATTGATATTTTGATTAGATTTTCATTATTGATTGAATAGATAGTTATTTTGTAAATGAATAAATTTTAGGTCTTCTTAATTTCTAGCATAGCCAGAAGTAGGTTATCAAAAGAATGCAAAGAATTGAAAATTGAAATTAATATTTTCTTAGATAGATTGTATTTAGTTTTTTCATACATTGTTCTTTCTGCCGTTTGCGAAATCTTATAAAACATAAGTATTTTTTACTGGAATATAAATGAATAAATATAGTTACTATGCTGCTTCTTGGAACTAATGAATTTTAAAATTGTGCCAATTTTCTATACTTAACATCAAGAGTGTTTGCAATTTTTTTTTACTATCTACCGAAAAGATTACATGAGAGTAAAGTAGCATTTTAGCAAGGCGGCAAACAGTAAAAACCTTTAGAAAACGGCTATTAGTGAAACAATTTTGTAACTTGGTATACTGATGAGTTCTGTCATTAAAACGACTATTTTTCCGAGCTGCGCCAAATCAAAATGGCGTCCGGTTTCAAGATGGCGGCTGTTTTAAAAAAATAAAAAAAGTTATTAAAAAAAATTGTTCGTCATGAAATTTTGAATAAGAAAGTTTTTATAAGTTTTCTTCTAAAAGTAAAAATTATGGATGCTTTAAAGAAACACATTCTACGGGCTAGCTTCCAAAGTGAGCACATTTGGGGACAGTCTCTGACATCAAATTTGATTTTGAATAATCTTGAAAAATGGGGATGGTCCTGTCCGAAAATGTTTCGGTGCCAAAATGGTTAACACTTCCGGAGGTATCTAAAGCCCTTAGACAATTAATTCAATGTAGTTCAAAAAAAGGATACATTGAAACCAAATGTGGTTGTAAAAAAGCCGACTTGTAATGCACGTTCTTTTGCACAAATTGTAAAGGTTGTAAAGGAGAATTCAACTAACTTAAAAAAAGGTATGTAAGTCTAACTAAAAAAATCTTTACCTATTTTTATTAAATTATTTTTAGGTTGAAAAATAATGTGCCTTTAGTTTCTCGTAAAGGAATACTCAACAAGAACATTATAATTATTGCTTTAGATTGTAAAATATACATAAAATCATTTTCTAGTATTTCTCCGTGTAGCGGCTTTATTTTTAGTGTTAGGTAAACATATTGTAAAAAGTTTTTTTATTAAAATTTTAATGTAGAATATATTTCTTAACACTTTTTTGTAACAGTAATTATTTAGTCGAAAAACTTGTAAACTTTTAAATTATAAATAAAAAGTAACTTTTTTATATTTTTTATGTACCGCCTTTATTTTTAGCTTTAAGTAAAAAAATGTATTAAACTCTTTTATTCAGATTTTAATTTGGAACAATTTTTCTGAACAACTTTTTTTTGTAACATCAATAGTTTAGATAGAAAACTCGTTCTTTTAAATTTTCCAAATCGGCCGCCATCTTGAAACCGGAAGCCAAAGTGGCTTTCCGATTTGGCGCTGCTCGGAAAAATAATCGTTTTAATGACAGAAATCAGTATACCAAATTACAAGATCGTTTCACTAATAGCCACCAACCGTGAAAAAATGACACTTTTAGAGACTGAAGAGGGAATATATGCAAAACTTATTCAATAATAAAGAGATCATAAAAAACGTGTAAATCTAATAGCAATTAATTGCAGCACCTGGCCAACAATCACTTATTTGTAATTTTCTCGAAAACTGCTAATCTTAGAAAGAAAAGTTTCAAATAAAAAAGTTACATCTTTATCTTAGTTTCTTCTCGATACACTTGGTATCTATTTCGAAAGATAAAAAAGTTTCCAGCATGTTATATTTGAGAATGCAAATTTTCGACATAGCCTTAGAAAAAAATAATGCTTTCTACACTTATTAAAATTTGACCTACATATTAACATATTTTGTTAACAAATATATAGTGACAGCATGATGAAAATTTGAGAGTAATCCATTGTGCCGTTATGGTGTTAAATAATTATTTATAAGTTTAATATTTGATAAAGGTAGATTGATAAAATATTAAGATGGAAAAAAGACCTATATTGCCGAATATCAAAGTCCAAGATCCCTATCCCTTTTCCTTAACCCTTTATTCCCACAAACGCATTATGCCCCTTCCCTTCCCTCCTATTGCCTGGATTGCGATATATTCCTTAAAATTAAAGATAAAAAAAATCCTCACATGTATAAAAAATTCTCTTCTGAACCCTTTCCTTCGTACTCGAAAACGAATTTTAAAAAAATCCAAAAGGTTTTTCCCCTCCACAAGTTTGTTTATTTGAAAAAAATAAAAAAAACAATCACTCAAATACTAGAAATAATAACGAAAAAACTCCATTTTGGTTTTTCAAAATAGCACAACAGGGAAAAAAGTTATAGGTATGCAGTAGTTATAGGTCTAATGATTTTCTTTTCCATACCTCCCCCCCTCCCACAATTGGCCCACCACCCTCCGGCTCCATCAATTCTTATCTATTTCACCTGCCTCAAAAAAATCTCAGCTCTCTAACTCCTTTTTTATGCGAAAAAATTAAGGAATTACTTTTTTTATATTAGTGTTACAGCAAAAAAAACGCGTAAGTATTTAAAAAACAAATCACGAAAAGATACCGTCAGGTTTGAAAAACCCTCTGTCTAAGAAATCACTGTTTCCACATTCAGACTTCCTATCCAAGTCTCTTACAACGAAAATACTATATTTGCACTCCACCACTTCAAGCATTTTCTTCGAAGAAACCTACTACGCATCCATACTACTCGAAGTAACCCACTGTGCATCCAATTTACTCGAGAAAAGCCACTGCGCATCTATACAACTTCAGGTATCCTACTGCGCATCTATAGTACTCGATAAAAGCCACTGCGCATCCATTTGACTCGAGGAAACCCACTGCGCATCCATACAACTTGAGGTAACCTACTGCGCATATATAGTATTCGAGAAAAGCCACTGCGCATCCATACTACTCGAGGTAATCTACTGCGCATCAATGGTGCCACTGTGCATCCATAATACTGGGGGAAATCTACTGCGCATCCATACTACTAGAATCAAGAAAATAATAGAAGATCTATAAAAACCGTACAGGTTGTATGGTATCCTAATTTGTAATCGTAGAAGCTAGACACACACGCGATGACGCGTCTCTGACGCTATTTCCTCATGTATCCTTGAAACATTGGTGTCAATTTAGCAACATGCTAAAATAATCTTGAAAGGCAGGCACGCTGATGTTCGTTTGTTCATAGGACTCGAATTACAATGCAACTTGTAGGGTGTTTATAAATCTTAAAATTGCACACCTAGATTTTCTATTCAAGTCTCTCACAACGAAAAAAAAATTGATACTATATTTGCACTTCACAATTATTGTTTATGGAACTTTAATAACATAATATTTGAAATCGTCTACCCCAAAAACCTATAAAACGATATGCCATATTGGTAGTGAATGTGGGGATGGTGGTAGAGGGGGTGGATGAAGTAAACAAAAATTTGAGGCCTTAGGTTCTTGTATACACGCTAAATTACATTTTTATTTTTTTCACCCCCTTTAATAATGGGGAGACCTTAACTTCGTTTATATATAGTAAATACCAATTTTACAGATTTACCTACTTACCCCCATTTACTCCAATTTATCCCTCAACCCTTCAACGAAGTAAGATCAAAATATAATCTAGTTCCAGATACATACGTGTACCAAATTTCAAGTCATTACGGGCTTCCGCGAGATCTTCAAATTTTGATTTAACTTTTTTTTCGTCAAGTCAATAATAACAAAATTATCGTGGAACACGTGTTTTTGCGAATTTTAAACGCGAATTCATCCGCCACCCTGTGTGATTAAGCTGAACTAACTTGATAACATGATAAATGAAAATCCGTGTAACCGAATTGTCATAAAAAAAAAAAAATTTAAGAGTTGGTTTCATTTCAAAACCAGATCCGCTCCGCTATATGATATTCTCTAAACAGCTGCATTTCTAAACATAAAGCGACCCTTGAAAATGTTGGCCAGTATATGCTGGCCGAATCGCAAACGGTAAGGAAGTAGGCGTGGCTAGAGAGTTATTCATATATTTCGTTTTATCCCTTTTATTACTAAATGCGTTGCATAAAAAATACAGAAAACATATTTTATGATGTAAAAAAATATTGTGCTTTTCGTTACGAAGTTAGATATTTGATATATTTGCTTGCGGGGTCTAAATTAAATCAACACTTGTAACCCGTTCCGCAGATCTGAATTGTCATGGTATCGCCATCTATGAAACTCTTGAGTAAATCTAACATATTTCGTTTTCCGTAGTTTTTAGGTAAATGCATGATTTATTTAAAACAACAAAAATCATATTTTGTGCATCACTTACTTCTAAATGTTTATTCCTTTTTAAATTATTTTTTTATGGGACAGGGAGCTTTGAAAAAAATCACAAAGTTTCCCATGTAAAAGCATAGGCATTGCACACTCTTAATGTAAACAATACACAGGGTGGTCATTCAACAGAAAAAATACTTCCTAAATAAAGAATGCCAAAGAGAAAGGAGAGTTTTGTGTAAATACATTTACAATTTTTTACTTCCATAAATATTTTCCTTCGAAAATTTATGATGCCATCAGCGGAAAGACGGAAATATATGAAATCTGTGAATATCTAATTTTTGTCCAGGTACAAAATTTTATTCTGATGATGATGTGAATATTGAAAATATCATCATCAATATTAGATAAAGACAATAATAATGATTAACACTTAACGTTTTTTCAGGGTGTTATGTTTGTAAAACCTAATAGTAAGATAGAATAATGTTTTTTTTTTCTTTTTATATAATTACTTTTTGAAATTATTTTTCTTAAGTGTAATATGTGTTAGGTAATTATGCTTATTCCCTCTAGTAATAGACAGACCATTATTTAACGATCTAAATGTAAAATAACCTAGTAATAATGACGCATTGAAAGTAAATAAAATTAAAAAAAACAAAATAAATTATCTGTTGAAAATAAACCGGTATTGCTCTTAGTATGGCCTCTGAAATTAGTTGCCAAAGTATGGATAAAAGTCTACTTTACGCTCCCAAAATTTGAACAAAATAATTTATATTATAACAAAAAATGTTATCAAATAAAATTACTGTATTGACTAGTTAACGCTGTGGCAGTAAAATATTTTTTAAATTTTCAGCATGTTGCAATAGGTAATAAAATTAAATTGGCAGCACTCATAAATTTTATAAATGCTATTAATTGGCTAATGTTGTGGCTATAAAACGTTCTTTGAACTTTCAACATGTTGCAGTTATACATAATACATGTATGTTTATGACCAGAACACGGTAATTTTACGAGACATTTTATTATTGCTACAAAATATTTTCAACTAAATACAAAATTGAGATAATTTTCCTATAACTTCAACAAAATATAACCTATTAACTCTATTATATAGTAATTTCTCGAGATGAGTAGACTTAACTAAAATGTTGTTTTAATGCGGTTTCCAAATTCATTAAAATTATTTTGCATACTAAAAAATATTCCAGAACGAGGAGGTTCGAAAATGTGGTATGGATATAGCACTGGCACTGATGTAATTGAAACAACAAACATTAAGCACAACACGAGTTTAGCCAATCAAGTTGGAATCATGTGCGACTGGTTAAAATTAAGTTAGTTGTATTTTTCTCTGTGATAAAACCATTTTATTCCTAGTAAAACATATGATATCTTTTACTGAATTCATGATTATATTTCATAACCGCGCTTTTTCTAATTATGAAAAGTATATGAGAATTTCAACGTGGATTTTGCAAACAATAAATGGGTCTATGATAAGCAAATAAGAAAGGACCTCGCAAGGTGGCAATGGAAATTGGTTCTTGATCAGTTTCGCTCAAATTCCAGTATGATGTTCCTTTGACCTTTCTGAACAAAATCTTCATTGGTACCTATAACCTTCTAACTCCTTTCCTTTAAGCTACAGAAGCCTCAGAAGATGCTGGGGTCTCAAGGAATGGTAACTTCGTTATTATACATAGATTAATCGGTAAATGCGCATTTAAAGTAAATGCAAGTGTAAATGCAAATATGCGTTGGTATGCGATTGTGACTATTTTCACTTATTACCAACAATGTTCGAAACACCTGGGCGATAATAATAAAAAGGCACAATTTGTGTACAATATGAGTTTATTTATATCCCGTATAACAACCAAATTACAAACAAAGAAATTAAGATGTGTATTCTAACGTATAATCTTTCAGACTAACTAAACACTTATTTGTAATTTCAACGACAATATTTCGTCCGTTAAACATTCGATATTGAGTTCCCCGAACTCATAACTGCTGACCTAATAGTTTAATTTATATTTAAGCACCGCATAAAGGCTGTTTTTAAACTTAAATAATTATTGTTGAATATGGTATTCCAACACCCCCTCACAACTATAATTATTTTTCAATCAGTCAACCAGACCACCTTTAGTACTTAAATATTCTAGCTTTATTTTATTTAGCGGCTTAGTTAACATATCAGCTATCATGTTTTCAGTCGGACAATACTCGAATGCAATAGCCTGTTTTTTATACAGCTCCTTCACAAAATGGTACTTTGTATCAATATGTTTCGTTCTATTGCTCAATTTATGATTTGCTAGCTTCTTTAGACAGCTTTGATTATCTTCGTACATAATTACCTTCGGTTCTAAATCCTCAAACTCCTTTATCGCCTGCTTTAACCATATTGCCTCTTAGCATCCTTCGGCCAGTGCTATGTACTCAGCTTTGGTCGACGATAATGACACACAACTCTGCTTTCTGCATCCCCAATTAATAGGTGCACCCCGAAACATAAATATGTATCCGCTATTTGACTCTATCCTCTTTATTTTCCGCTCAATCCGCGTCTACATATCCATATAATACACTATCTGTACTGTGTTCCCCAAATATTAATCTTTTGTGTTTTGTTTTCTTCAAATATCTCAGCACCCTTTTTGCTTCATTTCAGTCCACTTCTCTCAGATTTTTATTGTGTTGATTTAATATGGTTACACTAGCTGATATATCTGGTCTCGTATTCACTGCAATATGCAATAATCCACCAATCAATTGTTGATACATTTCACTATTCTTCATATGCTACTGTCTGTTGAGTTTATAATATCCAGCATCCAATGATATATTCGATTCTTTTGAATCTCTCATTCCAAACGTATGCAACAACTTTTCTATATACTCTGCTTGATTTAAACTGTATATTCCTTGATTGTTTCTTGCAATCTTTATGCCTAAATAATTTTTCAGTAACCCCAAACTTGTTATTTCGAAATGACTGTTAAGTTTTTCTTCAAGCAAGCCGATCATTCTAATATCTTTTGCTGCGATCAATATATCATCCACATATATTATTATGTAAACCTTTTGATCGTCAGTAACCTTAATATACAAACATGCATCTATATTACTTTTACTAAACTTATTGCCTGTCAATATTTCATCAAGTTTTTTGGTTCGAAGTTCTGCCAGATTTTTTCTTCAATTTGCAAACAAAACCTTTGTTTCTTTCTTCAAATCCTTCGGGCTGTTCCATATAAATTTCTTCTGTTAGTTCTCCATTTAAAAACGCTGTTTTTGCATCTAGATGTTTTATTATTAGTTTTTGATTCCATGCCTCAGTTAACAATATTCGAAGAGTTGCCGCACTACAGGCGCAAACACTTCGTCATAGTCCACACCGAATTTCTGGCGAAAACCTTTTGCCACCAATCGTGCCTTGTACTTGTTCGAGGTTTTATCTTCACCTGTCTTTAGCATAAACACCCACTTGCATGATATGATGTTTTTGTCTTTCGGTGCAAGTACTAAATCCCACACTTCGTTATTCTTCAAAGATTTGATTTCTTCTTCCATAGCTTTCCTCCATTTTTCGGTTGTCCATACAACAATAAATACCACTCGCAATGTACCTTTTATTTAGTCTCCCTTACAGGTGGGATAACGCGACCCTACTGGGACCCATAACCTGTTCGAAACACCTGGGAGATAATAATAAAAAGGCACAATTTGAGTACAATATGAGTTTATTTACATCCCGTATAACAACCAAATTACCAACAAAGAAATTAAGATGTGTATTCCAACGTATAGTCTTTCAGACTAACTAAAAACTTATTTGTTATTTCAACGAGAATATTTCGTCCGTTAAACATTCGATATTGAGTTCCCCGCACTCATAACTGCTGACCTAATAGTTTAATTTATATTTAAGCACCGCATGAAGACTGTTTTTAAACGTAAATAATTATTGTTGAATATTGTATTCCAACAAACAATGCATTGCATTTAATTACCTCTTGACGCATTTCAAAGAGCTTAAAATGTAGTTTTTCTTTCTAGCAGCATCTTCTGAGGTTTTTGTCGCTTAAAAGAAAGGAGTTAGAAGGTTATGACCACGGAAACTTTTGTTCGGGAAGGTCAAAGGAATATCATACTAGAATTTGAGCGAAATTGACCGAGAACCAATTTCCATTGTCCTTTAGAAAGAACATCAAACACGTGACACAGTGGTCTATGCTGAATTTAACCTGAGAATGAATGCAATTTTTCATGATTAGTGGAAAACAATGGACCAGTTAGATGTACATGATTCTAATTTGAATAATGATATTCTAAGTAATTTTTATAAAACTACAGTATTTAGGCTTGACATCAAATATTATAACATAGTTTTTTAAAACCGTTTTTTTAAAATTTGTTTCTAATTTTCAAAATTATAGTTGTAAACAAATTCAAATAACTTTGTGAATTTTTTATTAAACCACAAGCGGCAAACGAATAATGAAAATAGATGAAATATCTAACATTTTTCTAAAAAAAATTAATAACCTACTTGCATTTGTGGCCAAGATACGTCAGTGTTTGCGTTTAAATAAACATATTTAATAATAAATAAACAAAAATAAAATCGATATTTCTTCTTGAAATTTGTTTTGGGTATTCTCCAATGCTTATATTTTTGTCCCTGCTATTTACGTATCACACATTTTCAATTTTTTATAATTTTTTAAATTTTTGTCGCGAAAAGGGAAAGCCAACTTAACCTGAAAAATTATCCTCATGTTTATGTACACAGCATTTTAAATCTTTTAATATTGCTAATACAATAAAAATATATTATTTTGCGAGCAAGATTTGAACCCGAGACGTTCGCATTCTAGAAAAAAAGTGCAATAGCAAGCAAGCAAATAAAATTTATTAATATTCTGGAATACATATGCGCCTCCGAAACCTGGTTGTTTCACACACTGGGCTGGCGACTAAAGGTTAATTTGCAAAACCATATAGGTATAACTAGTAGGTATGCTTTTAGAGGGCAGAATATTTTCTAGTGAAATATTTTTGTCGAATCCTCTATACGTTTCCTTAAATATACAAGGAATAAAAACCAGACTGCAACCAACAGCTACTCTCCGGACTAATGCTCCGCCGAACGCTGAATTACGAATTACAAGCCTGGCCGCGTTAAGTACAATATGTATTGTCACAAAACGCTATAGGTATAACGTTTAGACATAATTGCTAAAGACCAGACTTTTGGGTTTCTATACACTATATTTTAGCAATTGTGCTTCTGGATTGTTTTCAACTAGCTGAGACAAAAATAAAGTATTGAAGAATACACAGTCCAAATTTTAAGGAGAAATATCAATCTTCTTATTTATAAGTGACTGAGATGCAAAGATTGACGTATCTCGGCCCCAAATGCAAGTAGATTATTAATTTATTTTAGAAAAATGTTAGATATTTCATCTGTTTTCATAATTCGTTTGACTTTTTAGGTTTGATAAAAAATCCATAGAGTTATTTGAATTTGTTTATAACTATAATTTTGAAAATTATAAAAAAAATCAAAAATACGATCGAAATGGAGATTTTTTTGTCAAATACATGCAAAAAGCTGCATTTTAAAAAAAATTGTCCTCCTTCGAGTTGTTGCACTGAAACATTAAGCGATGGAAATTTAGAAATTATTATTGGTTTTTAGCCGTTTAAATGTATATTTTGCGCTTAAATTTGGCACGAACATCTAGTTTAATCACGGGCATAATTGTACCAATTTCTGTTAAAATTGGTTCATTATTACGTTATATTTATTAAATAGTCAGAAAAGGGCAATTTTTGATGGTTTTTATTTTTTTGCAAATTGAAGTTTTCAGAAAGTTTTTTCAGAGACCTAGTCCTACTCAAAATTTAATAGCGAGCAATTTGCTATTTTTATTTTTGCGACACGATTACAGGACCGGAGATAATAAGGAAAAAAGCAGAAAATTTCAGTGTTGAAAAATAAATTGTTAAAATTTTACACAAGAAGCAATAAGCAATGGACTGATTTAATACAAAATTTCTCATAGCACTTGTTGTTATATCTACAACAAATTAAAATAATAAAATTGCTGTAGCCAGATAATTCCTTATTTTGATGCTTAATTTGGCTCCACTAATAGAGCAAATTAATACTAAAAATACCCTGTGAAATCTTGGAGTTACTTTCGACTGCTATATAACTTCCAAAGAACATACAAACAAGGTTGTGCAATCCTCACTAAACTTAAAACCATTTTTCAAGTGAAATGTATTATATCCCTCAACAAAGTCAAGACTTTCAAATTCGCGTATTTTGTCCAAAATTAAATATAGCCCTGTCAATGAACGTTCAATAAAGAGGTCTAGAGGGAAATGCCGAGATCACAATGTTTTACTTGTCAACACGATGACTTCTGGTAGACTTAAAATATTTAATTACAATTTGGAACATATATAAAACAGCATAGTACAATAATCTCTATTGAAATTGGGCCATATCTGTAATACATGGTGATACCCAGAGGCCTACAAACTCTCACTCTTACGTAAAATAGGTTTTATTTTAATTTCAGAGCAAAATGTGTTTTTTTATTAAGCATACAAAAATATGAAGATGTATAAGATTTATAAACCGCAATATACCGGGTGTATGTTAGGTTCAAACCAACTATTTAAATTAGATGATGTATCAATGTTATCCTAAAATTTGGAACATGTGTTTTTAATAAGATTATTATGTTGTGAGAGTTTGTAGGTTTGAAGGCCTTGTTATCACCATGTATTACAGATATGGCCTAATTTCAATAGGTATTATCGTATTATGCTGTTTTACATATGTTCCAGATTGTAATTAAATATTTTAAGTCCAACAGAAGTTATCGTGTTTACAAGAAACGGTATACATACACACATACATATACACGCGCACACACACACACACTTACAGACACAAAGACATTTTTTCTTCGATATTTGAGTTCAGTCTGCTATGAAACGGATATCTGTACAACAAATTTTCTTTCACGATGATTAATACATTTTTTTTTCAATTTTTAATAAAGTTGGAATACAGTTAAAAGATATACAATCCATTACTGAACCATAACAGATACGACGAAAATTAATAGAAACATTATTGTAGAAAATTTAGTCAGCTTTAATTTTGTTATAGCCACTTTTTAATTATGACCGTTTTCGAGATATGAGCGAAAAACTAAAAACCGGGACCTTCTTCGTGCCCCCCTACACCCCCCGCACCTCCTGTGTTCGGGGAATTTTGGTATGTTTTCCTCCTAAATAGTCCAAACACAGCTGTCAAGTCAAAAATTGTGAATTTCCCTCTAGAAACCATTCATTGACAGGACTAATATGCTTATATCGTTTATGGTCCTTTAGTGCAACCATTATAAGTCCAAGTGTTTGTTTCTCGGTTGGTGTGGCCACGTGTGAGCCACTCCTTGTTTGAAAATAATAATCTACTTAATATGCATCAGAGGTGGAAGCTCCATCTCTTTTGTCTTGTTTACTCTGTGTTAAAGAATGATGCAATAAACTTATTTTATGAAATCAACATCAGAATGCTCATCTCAAATTCGTAGCAAATACCTTGCATATACCTAGTCATAAAACTTCTTTCTTTAAATGATATTTTTCATATTTAGCAGCAGACTTGTATAATAAAGTTACCGTATTTTGTGGCAGTGCTTTTTTTTAAGAAAAAAAAGTACAAATATATTATGTTCAGGGTTAATATTAAGTTTTGTATTTTTAACAAACTTCGTTACATTTACGTTATGTACTTGTAACAGTTTCCTTTTCAATATTCTTTTTTCCATGTTTTTATTTTGTAGGATAAATATTTTTAAAGTGTTCTTATTCTAGTTACGTAATGCCAGGAGTTAATTATCAACAATTTTCTTTGCATTCTAAACCATATGGATATTATGATGATTGTGATTAATTAATTATGTACATTACTCAATGGACGTTTAAAAAATTTTAAAAAAGGATTGAAAACCATACGTTGTTACAAGGTTTTTAGAAACGAGTTGACAACGAAAAAATGTCGCACGAAAAAAAGGTTTTTATTGACCAAATATAAACGTCTTTTAAAAGTCATAGATAACGATTAAATAACATTAAGAAACGATAAAACGATTTGTTAATTTTCAATGCCTATGAAACGAAAGTAAACGTAGAATATAAACGTTTTATTGAAGGTTTAAATAACGTTAAATATTCACTAATTATGTACGTTAATTAATTAGACAGGCTCTCGGAGGTCTCCATTTTCCAATATATGATGGTTACAGGATAAGCCGCCATGTAAATGAATGGACAATTCATAGGTTAAGCACCCACTGGTTTTATCATAAAACCAGTGTGTGCTTACTGCTTAACCTATTAAACAGATAGCATAAAACTTTTATGCTATCTCGGCCCAGCCACAGAATAATGATATTTAACATGATCATTATAAGACCCGTTTAAATAAATCGATGTTCCTTGATAGCATAAAACTTTTATGCTATCTCGGCCCAGCCACAGAATAATGATATTTAACATGATCATTATAAGACCCGTTTAAATAAATCGATGTTCCTTGAAAGAATTTGAACATTGCATTGTTATTTATTTTAGATAAATTCATAAGAGTATAAGATAAAGCATGACTGATTATTGTCAGTGGTTTATATGTGGCGCCATCTAGAAATAATTTCTGCAACAAACTACACGGTAAGCAAGCAAATTGTATAGATGAGTAGAAAAACCTTAAAAAACGTCATCATTTACCATTTCTTTCACCTGTAGATTTAGAATGTCAGTGCATTTTACTGCAATTTTTATTTTAGGTTGAAAGCATCAGTTATTTCAACGTTTTCTAAAAATTGTTTTTTTTTTCTTTAAATAAACATATTTCAAATGCTATATTAGATTAATGCAATAAAAAAACGTTTAACTTTCTCGTTTCGCAAACTTTACATTTAGTGGGTTGTTAAAACTTCTTATACTAGGAACGTGTATTATATTTTAATATATCAGTAAAAGAAATGTCCTGATCAAAATGTCTTATTTCAGTAATCCCGTCCACTACTGGTTGGAATATGTGTAGGAGTAACGTATTTTATAGTATTTAAATATAAAATTTTACAAACAAATTGTATGCGTTGATATATAAAAAACGTAAAACATTTAAAGAACGTAATCTTTTACCATCTATTTCACCTGTGGATTTAAAATTCCCTTGCATTTAGTAAGTTGGAACCAATGCTTATTTTAACGTTGCGTTGTAAGAAATGCATTTTTTTTTCCAATAAAACGCTTAAATCGCCGTATTAAATAGGTATATGTAATAAAAAACGTTAAACTTTCTCGTTTCATAAATATTAGTTTTAGCTAGTCGTTAAAACTCCTAACATTTTAAACCTGTTTTATACGTTATTACATATTTGTGAAAAAACGTACTTACTACAACGTTTTATTCCAGTATTTTCTTCTACTAGTAGTTAAAAATGCGTGAATTAGTAACATATTTTAAACTTCTTATTTAAACGTTGAAATTTCCAACCAAATGCAATGTTCAAAATTTCAACGTAAAACGTTTATTCAACGACTACGATGTTTTAAAAATGTTTATTAAATGTATGTGTGCCCACTGGAATAATATAATAATAATATATAAGATAACTAGCTGACCCAGCAAACGTTTTTTTGCCATATAAATTATAAATTTTTGTCCTAAAATAAAAATAAAATTTTTGGATAGGGCCACCCTTATCACCTACAGGTATAAAAAATAGCCTACGACCTATTCTCAGACCTAGACCTACCAAATATACACAAAAAATTTCATAAAAATCGGTCAAGCCGTTTCGGAGGAGTTCGATAACAAACACTGTGACACGAGATTTTTATATATTAGATGTACTGGCTTTGGTTGACATTTACAGCAGCTTTGTAAGCTGGCACCCCGCTATGTTAAATAAAAATATTTTTATTTATTTACTTACTCATTTATTTATTTATTTAAATATTGGAATTAAACCATTCATACCAAACCGTATAATTTGAAAGAATAATATGCTTAAATAACGGAAATTAAATGTTTATTTACTCTAAACGGTGTTTTGTGTTTATTTATTCATATAGTTTACGGCACTAATGTAACTAGCATTTGCGTGGTTTCATACAGCAGAGCATAATCTGCAACTGAAATTGCCTTGATGGAAAATACATTACGCAAATCGTGTTAAATTCTGAGTTTAAAATATTATATGTATGTATGTTTACGTTAATTACATTTGTGGCTAAAGGTATAAAATAATTTAATTGTTCGTCGTTTCGTTTTGGTAATGCAAGCTATTAAAAAAATAAAGAAAACAGAAACTATTCTTAGGGGCTACTAAAATTAAATATCCACATAAATACCGCCAAAAGTCTAAAAATCAAAATACTGTGCAATGAACATTTAAATTTGAAATGCAAGTTCATTGGTCACATTATTATAATTTTTTTAGATTTGTGGTCAAGTTTTTCTTGTAAACAATTTACCAACAACGAAGGAATGACTCTAGTGGACATTAAAGACAAGGTAATAAGATGGAGGAAATATAATGTGACGTGAAGTTGTTAAGTGTCACTTTGACTCTCAAGTAACGGCGGTAATTACGGTACTGTTGCTTGGGCGCCAGTTCCTAATTAAGAGGAACACTACTACCTACTACCCTCAAAAGATAGTGAAGCAGAATATGAGCAGTTACAGTGAAGAAACGGAAATATGCAATGGGCCAAAGGGAAAATTAGACTTCACTAACGCAGCAGTAAAAAAGCACAACTCGGAATACAATAATATTTACTGATATCAAAACCTACTATGTACAAATCCACAGGTACTTAAGACTACTCCTAATATTACAAGAGCCTACAATAACCTAAGAAACCAGAACTGAAAGCTACGGTTAGGCTATGGCGGGCGAAAGCAAAGCTGTACTGAAAACTATGACGGTTTTTATGATACGGTGACACGGACAAGTTAATGACGGTGACGAAAAAAAATTCCTGTTATGATTTCTCGACGGACAGTTATAGATTTAGGAAATTTTTCCACCACACTTACTTCCTTCCTTCGGTTTACTTATTATGCACGTCTGCTTCTTTCGGGCACTCGCTTAGGACTGATTTTTCACCCGTCCCCCGGATAGCGACTAGACTGGATTAAACGGTGGCCGAGTGGGAAAAATTGTCAGCGGAATTAATAATCTCAAGCATATATTTTCAAAATACAGATCCTTGTCAATAATAACTGTTATTTGTAAACTACAAAAATTTTTATATGCCCAGTCGAAGCCTGTTATCATATATTTTCATTTTGTTTAATTTATTTTTACCCCATTTGCATTAAATTTGTCAGTAAATCTTTTTATATATTCATTAACGGCTGTAGTCAAAATGTCATACATTCAAAGAAATAGTATGGGTAAATTCAACCAAAAGAAAATGGTTAACTAACAATATCGTTAATTTTGTTAAACTAAATTATATTGATGGTATTTTTAAACAAGAGGTGATTGTTATTTTAATTAATAAAAAGTTGTCGTACAACAAAACAAACATTAATTTAAAATATAGATTAATAAGACTATTATTTTTTTCGTCTGACTATTATTTTGTTGAATTCTGTCAAATTAAACTAGATAATAGTATATTTTATTTTTAACTATTATCGAATTGTAATTCTAACCCAGTATTAGTTCGCCGTATTATTGTACTTGGTAGACAAACCAATATTATTGTCGTCTTCTAGAAGTTCTAAAAGAATTACTATAAAATTTGCTTGCTTACCACATAGTCTATTACAGAAATTATTCCCAGATGACGCCACATACAAATCACTGACAATAATCAATCATGCATTATCTTATACTCTTATGAATTTATAGAAAATTGATAACATGATTGCAATGTTCCAATTCTCTCAGGGATCATCGATATATTTGGATGGATCTTATAAACGATCTCTAATCTTTGGTTTGGGTGGTCTGATGTCTCAATACTGAGATTTTGGCTAACCAAAAAAAACTTCATCATACAATAAAGTGTAGATCAACCTAAAAATTAGTTGGTGAACAAAAAACAAAGACTTTGTACTATTTAATTGTAGACCAAATTGAAAATGGTTAGTGAACATAAAAAAATGTCATTGTACTATTTAATTTGTTACAAGAAGATATGATTAATAAACTACTATTTATTTACGAAAACAAATAAAGTTGTATGACTATTCTTTTCTGATTGATTTAACTATGAAATTAGATAGGCGCGATTTCATATGCTCTTTTTGGTTGAATTTACCTATCATTTTCTTTGAGTGTAATATTTGTGATTAAGATAGATGAGAAATTATCGTATTTTACAATTGGTTATAACTATATTTAATCAATGATACAAAGAATAGGATATCAAGGGGCTAAGAACACTCCCTTGTAGGACTTTACTGTTGTTATAGCGACTTTTAGAATATTGACCATATTTTGTTTTGGCATCTAAGTAATAAACACCTTTCCAAACACATTAAAGCTGTCAGAAAATCCATACTCATTAAGTTGTAAAATTAGTGTAGGATATAAAATCACTTATTATAGTTCGAAAAGTTATTTTATTGCTCCACCAGTGGCGTCCCTGACAAGATGTCCTCTGATATTTTTTACCAAAAAAGTGGTATGCCACTGACATTTTTCCATGTGAATATTTGTTCTAATTAGCCTGATCAATAGTTCTCGGTTAAAACAATTAAATTAAAATTGAAACTAATTATTACTAACATCGATAATGATAAATTTTTATTTATAAGAATTGTTGGAAATGGCCACCTTCACGTAATAGCTTTCTTCACCGCGTTAAGTCTGCTAATAATTTCAATTTGTATAGTGACGAAATAACGCCTATATAAAAGTTAGGTGAGACGGGCGTAATTACGCCCAGCGAAATTACACAAGCGTAAGCTTTACGTTGGGTACAGGCAGAGTAGCCAGTCGAAAATGAATCCCGTGGCAATCGGTTGTGTCTCCGCACTCTGTGTTCATTTGTTATTTAAAAATAAAAAAAGGAGCGCTAAACGTCGGTGGTGGGTTCATCCCTTATTGATTGACAGGTCAATTTCAGCAATTAACTTTTCGGTATCACACATGACTCTCGTGATAATTTTTGCTTGCACTATACTTCCTCACGTTCATATAACTGGACACATACTAAACACTGCTTTCCAGTTCCAGCGTGTCCCGACGTGTCGGCGTAGATACGTCGGCATACGTCGCTGTGGACGTATACTGGCGTATATGCGTCAGATCCTCTGTAACGACACGCTCATGTAATCACGTCCATAAGAACCTGTGGTTTTCGTTACGGCGCAGAATACGCGCCGCAAATACGCTGGGCGTAAATACGTCCATCTAACCTAACCCTAAATAAAATAAATAAGATCTGCATAACACACATGGTAAATTTGAGACACATCCTGAGGACGTTTAATGTCAGCTACATACAATGGTTAGAATTAGAGTAACAATCAACTGGCACAAAAAGGTCCAAATTCATTGAAAGATATGCCTGGGCAATCTGGTTTGGGGTTGAAATGGTAACTAATAAAATGTTACTTCCCTTGGGCTTGGTTTTATGAGTACCTATGGACGATTATATGATTTTCCAGGGCTATTTACTTGAAAATGCCATTTAAAGCATCATGCAAAGTATAGAGTGATTTCCACTTACTTTCAGAGCGTCCTCTATGAGGATATCCGCATCCTAATTTTATGATGCTTATTTAACTTGTTGGTTATAATAAAAAAAACTGCCCTTTGAACAAAGAAAATTTTTTGACTTTTATTACAGTTTGGAAACCTTTTACTTATAATCTCATTTTATTTATTTTATAACACACACCCACCCCGTAAAAATACTTATTACTAATATTTTTTTCAATTATTATTTATGACATAACACTAATTTATGATAAAGGTTTATATATCTATACAACCGATAAACTTTGATGTATCAACAGAACAAATAAGCTCAGATAACTTTCCTAATAATTTAATGGCCAATATTGATGTGAAAGATCTGTTGATTTACGCGGTCGTCTTTTAGTAGTTATTTGTGTTTTTCCAATAACGCGGTCGTTACTGACCTCTTAAATGATAAATGACCAATTTAGCCTCCCCAAATATATTGTGTTTGGTGCATGCGATGTGTTTTAGGGAAAATAAAATAGATTAATGCTTTCTACTGCATGAAAATCACGTTTTATTACGTTTGCAAAAATGCTCTATTCCTCACCGGTTAACGTATATTTTCTGTTCAATAACTCGTATCTTTGTTCTAATATATTAATTCAATTTCCAAGAGGACATTTGTTATTAAAAATATATTCAACTTGTGTTTACTTAAATTAGGAAATATTAATTGTTAATATAGGTAATCTCTATTAGTCGGAATTCAGAAAAAAGAACGCTCCTGCTGGACTCGTTACAGTGTATAATATTTGATTGAAAAGAGTGAAGAACTTCATATGTGTCGTCTTCGCAGACTTAAAAAAAAAATTTCGATGCCATTGATCGACATACGCTAATTTAAAAACTTTGTAGGTATGGATTTTCTGACAGCTTTAATGTGTTTGGAAAGGTGTTTATTATTTAGTTGCCAAAAAAAAATATATTCAATATTCTAGAAGTCGCTATAACAACACTGAAGTCCCGTAAGGGAGTGTTCTTGGCTCCTTGATATCCATTCTTTGTATCACTGATTAGGTAAAGTTATAACCAATTGTAAAATACGATAGTATTCTCATCTACCTTAATCACAAATATTATGACATTTTGACTACAGCCGTTAATGAAGATTTAAAAAGGCTTACTGACAAATTTAATGCAAATGGGGTAAAAATAAATGAAACGAAATAAAGGTGTATGATTGTAGGCTTCGATTGGGCATATACAAATTTTTGTAATTTACAAATGACAGTTAATATTGACAATAACAGAGGTCAACAAAAAAAATGTTCTGCTCCAATGCCATAAGTATTTTTGTGTACTGAAAACGAATTTTCAATTTAAAAAAATATCTACCTCGTATATTTCGGGTAAATCCCGGTTTTTATTAACAAAAAACCGTATTTAGACAATAAAATCCGATCTAGGCGATAGATATTTTTTTTGTAGACCTATGCACAGGTCTACAAAAAAAAATCTGCTCCAAGTACTAAACCTATCATACCTTAAGTGTTTTTGTGTGCTGAAACCGAGTTTTCAATTTAAAAAAAAATTCTTCCGCGTAAACGAAGGCGAAGAAGAAAAGTGCCTTATGGTTTCAATATATAAATATTATACATTTTAATTTCAAAAAATTTCATGATATTTGCCTTATTTTATTCCTAAATGTCACAATTAAAATAGCATTACCAGCCTTCAGGTACAATAAATATATTAAAAACTGCACCGCTAATATTCACTCCAATAATGTTCTTTCTTCATTGAACATAATGTAAAAATGGTATCATAAAAGTATAAAGGACTAAATTGTGTACAATGATTGTTTTACCGTGGCAATCGTGTTTCGGAATTAAAACAAAATTTAATTTTGTCGGAAATTCTATAATTTAATCTTTGAATCACAAGGAAAAGTTCGAGAGCTCGTTAAAGCTTCCCAGTGTTACTGCTATGTAATTGTAAAGCCAAAGGAACAAAATAGAATCGGTGCAGTACTTGAGGTTGGCTATTTACACAAAGGAAATTACAATGCACTGGTAGCATACTGATAGTTTTAATTAAATAAAAACAATCTGTTTATTCCTCTCAAGTTAGTGAGACGATATAGCAACATCTTTAAGTGATAAAAATTTGATACGAATTGCTAGAACTTTATGCTTGTTATCCAAACAAGGATGTTAAATAAACTACATTGTATAATTTTTAGCAGCGCATTTCAATAATTTTCATTGTCCTTGAAGGTGGGGTGAAATGACGATGAAGTAGTTCCGATGAACACCAAAGAACTGAATACTACTGGACAATTTCGTGAACCATGTTGGCATTATCTTATGTCATGATTCAACCAACCAAATAATTCAGTTATGGCTACCTTATTCCTACTTGAAAATCGGATGTCGGTAGCTCAGTGGTTAGCGTGTCTGTACCCAACATAACAAACCTTATCAATAAAGCCTATGCAACATTAATTCAACTTTATCCGCTGGTTAATAGACTAGCGTCTTGATATATCACTACTTGTGCCCGACGGATGCTTGTGCAAATGTTCTCTATCGTGTGTTTAGAACTTTTAAAATATAATATATAACGTTTTTGAAACTGGTTGTTATTTTTTTTTTAATAAATTTTAAAACTTTACCAAAATCCATCAGAATTTACTATTTAAAGATATAAATTTAATGAATCTGTCAGGTTTGTATATTTTAGCAGCTTTATACTTGACACGAAAAACCGCTACCCAAGGAATCACTGCTTCCACATCCAGATTTTCTATCCAAGTCACTTACAACGAAAAAATTTTGTATGTGGAAATAATTGTTTATAGAACTTTAATAATATAATATTTGAAATCCTCTACCCCAAAACCCATAAAACGATACCCCCACATTGGTAGTGGGGTGGGTGTGGTGATAGGGGGATGTAGTGGGGGTGGATGAAGTAAAAAAATTTTTTGAGGTTTCTGGTCCTTGTACACACACTAAATGACATGTTTTTTCATCCCCTTTAATAATGAGGTGGGGGTGGTAATGGGGGTGGCTAATGCCAAAAATGTTTTTGAAACCTTAGCTTCTCTTGTATATACTAAATACCAATTTCATGGACTCTTACCTGCTTGATTTACCCATTTACCTCAAATTTACCCCAATTTACCCCCCAACCCTTCGACGGAATAAGATGAAAATATAATCTAGTTCCAGATCTCGTTAAAGTACATATGTGTACCAAATTTCAAGTCAATATCTTAAATGATTCCAGAGTAAACGTGCGCACAAAAAAGTTACAGACAGACCGACAGACAGAAATTTTTTTTCGCTCAAACTTATAATCTCGACGTTTCATGACATTCTAAGCCCATTTGAACAATACAAATTTTTAAAAATTTTTTTGTCGTTACTTAAACTTCCACTGGATGTGGAAGTAATAATGTCCAATTAAAGAACTTAATATGCCATGGATATAGCACAAGATAAATGGAAACTAGTGGAAGCATTATAATTTTCGCGGATTTACTGAGCTTTTTTTATAATTGTTACACATCCTATAGGATACTAATCGCATTTTTCTTGTAAATAAAGTAAGTTTTTGGACATTCTACATTTTATGATACCAAATTTATTGTGAAAAAAAAATATGAAAAAAAAATTAAAAAAAACACAACCACCCTGTCAGGGATTCAAACACAAGACAGCAAAAGCTTTAGCCATTGGGCCATCACACATTACTATAAAATCGCATGTCTAATATACAGGGTGAGCCACGGTGGGTGGAGTATTAAAGGTATAAGGAGAACGGATCAACCGATTGCTTTGAAATTTTGGTTACCAAGATAATCGAGCATGGTCTCTCCAACTACAATATTTTCGAAAGTGCGGTGTTGCCACTTATTCGTAAAACTAGCAACATCTTCGTTATTTTAAATGGAATATCCTGTATATTTTTAGATTTTTTGGACCGTCGTCTCTTTCTGAGTAACTTTTGTTAACATTTCCCTATACCTATCTCATGTTGTTTTCGAGATAATAATTCTTTTCTGAATTTATTGTCAAAAATTTGACTTTCAGTAAATCGTGTTTTCTCCTACCTACGCAGCAATTAACAGATAATTTTTTAGTTGTGGCTAGGCAAGGCCTGGGGGCATCTCCTCCATTAATCAAATGTTTTGAATATCATACAGGGTGAGTTAGAGAACGATTTCTATAAGTGACTTAGAAAAATGCACGAAAGTCAATTTTTTTAAATGGAATGCCCTATATATTATTACTGATTCGGAAAAGTGATACATTTACCTATTTAAAAATGTAATATACCCTATACCTAATGCAAACCGTTTTCGATTCATGGGCACTTTTCTCTAACCTTACCAAGAATATTAGTCTTTTGGTATATCATAACGGGTGGGCCAAGAAATTTTTATTTTGTCATTTTGTAATGACAACAGACATGCTATTTTTCTAAATAAATTTGACGCTAGACATATTTGCACTTAATTTGAATAGCTGTAGTACAAATATGGCAGAAAATAATTATACAAACACAGTTTTAATGGATTTGTATATTATCCATGGAAAGTGCAATAACATTATCAGCAGAACCTGTACAAGATTTAATGAGAAATATCCGAAATTGCCTCAGATGAACAACAGAAAGTTTCTACGAATTCAGAGAAAAGCAAGCAGTTGTATAAAATCATGATTTTTATGTACAGTATGATGTGGCTTTTGTTCGGAAAATTCCTATATCTACTTATTTAACGATAAATATACAGGTATCTTAGAAGAACTACTAAAAAGAGAGTATTAGGAATAATTTAAAAATTTTATAAGAAATATTTTCAAAAATAAATGATGAAATGTAAAAATGGATAATCTCTCTAATATAGCTTTGTTTGCTAAAATTAAAATGATAAATCAGTTTTATCAAATTTACTTCATTTACACACATATTTGGATTTTTAAGTTCTGAAACTAGAAAGGATACGTGTTACAACAAAATTCAAGTATAAAAGAATTAGCATTGCATATGACATATTCTTTCTACGTCTAGGATCTCTAGATATTGTATTATATACTATATCTGATAGAACAACTTTCGTTGGAACACAAAATAATTTTTCGTAACTTGTAATTCCCCATCCTCGTGTTGGCAATACCAGCGACAGAAATTGAATCCTGGTTCAAAGTAAGCAGGACTTATTGCTTGGACATTCTGTGGACAATAGAGATAAAGCTACTGCTATTGAAACAAAACTTGCCACACACAATGTAAGTTTAGGCCCAATAGATGTGCAAGAGCACTAGGGCTGGTACTTGGCTAATCCACAGCATGTTCCAGCAGCTTTTCCTTGACAGTTGCAGTATGCATCGTTCTTCTTCCACAATTCTAATGAGAACACTTCAAGGCTCCAGTTTCTTCCGTAATCTGGTCGAATCTAACCGTTTTTTTAATCTTTTCTCGTTAAGTTGACAATGTAAAAAATAAAATTCTCGAAAATTGGACAGTTTATGACCAAAGATTATACTTCTGATGCTAAAGCTCTCGGGATTTAGTCAGATAATCAACTATCAATTTACTACGTTTTCGAAAAAAAAATTCGTATAAAATTCTAAGCACTAGTGATATTACAGACGATAAAGCATTATCTAGGTATTAACCATGAAGCAAATTTTAGTAACTTTATTTAATAGATCGAGACTCCACAAAAAGTGGTTCTTGAACATGCGTTCATATAACCTTTTTACGTAAAATTTCTCAGTACGCGAAGCTTATGATATCGAATAACACCTGTATATTGTATGATATAAAGACAGACTTCTAAAAAGCAGACAAGTTCAAGAGTGCTTTAGGCAGCTATGTATACTCGTAGATATTTGTGGTTGTCAGATAAGATAAATTAGTAGCGAGTATGATATTGCTTTTATGTTGTACAAGTTTTTTTATTCATTCTGGAATCTTTAGTAAAGTGACGTCTAGCCTGAATGAGTTCACGTGCTTTGTCTGCTAGCCCGGGCAGAGGTTAAATTTTGTGGGAACAGTAATACGAGATTCACGTTATTAACGATACATAGAATTTCATATACTCAGGAGTACTGGCAATTCATATGCTCCGATTTTGGATCGAATCCAAAATTTTGTGTGAAATATTAGGCGCTGACTTCCATAATAGTAATGGGAATCGAATTCCAAATTAAGATGTATTTGGACTTAGTCCATAATAGATCATGCTTATTGGAACTGATTTTAAAATCGTAACATTGTGAGTCAGGAAAGAGTATCATGTTTGTCAATTGGAACATAGACAACAAAGGACCCTTAAATACAGATTCTGGCAAGATTGTGTTCGATAGTCATTTTAGGTAGAAAATGGCAGAGTTAGTTTAAACTCTATTTGGTAAGTTTAGATAAATATGTGGTTTATTTGGATATAAGTTTATGAAAAATTAATTTCAACTTAAATTATTCAGTGTTGGCTAAACTATAGAGATAGTTTGTTATCTTTAACAGTTTTTTTTATATATTTGGTTAATGGAAAATGGTAAATGTATTTAAAATTAATAAATAAGAGACACGGAATTTTTAAGTTATGAAATATGTTAAAGTTAATATCAACATTTATTTTAATAGAAAATTCGTAATTTTTTAGAAATAAAATTGTATGTCCCTATTTAGATTAGGCACGTTTTCAAAAAAGAACAATGCAAGAAGCATTTCATGTAACAATTGGGAAAACAACGTTTTTAGGGTAGTTCGACCTCGCTGAATACGAATCTGCCTGTTGCCAAACCGAAATTTGAACCGGAAGTCCGATATCCAAGATGGCTACCAAAACTCTGTTGCCCTATATCTCCCTTGTCCGTTGGCTTAAAATAATGATCTAAACGTCTGCTCGGGGGTTTTCTTGGATACCAAACATATTGTAATGCTCAAAATTTACTTACCTTAAGTTTGGAGTGCACGGGTTACAAGATGGCGCCCAAGATGGCCGCCGAAACTTTGTTGCTCGGAAGTAAGCAAGGAAGCAAGGAAGATAAGAAAACGACCATTTCAAAGTTCAAACATCGTTAATTGCAAGATTGCAAAGAAGATAAAACAATCATTCAAGTGTTTTTAGTTTATGGCAAGGTTGCAAGGAAGATCAGAAATCAACCATTTAAAGAGTTCAAACATTGTCGAGAGCGGTGGCACAACTTAGTGCAAGTCAGTCTATTCTTCTTGCACGTGCACGTTGTACTCAGTCAGGCACTGGGATGAACAGTTACAGGCTAGAATATCCGTACAGGCTTTGGGGACGGGCTCAAGGGTCATAAGGATGAGAATGTACTGGTCTTGGTGAAACCTCCACCCATATGACTCAGGATCAATCATCACCGGTCGGGCATGTTGAGCATTCTCCCACACATTCATTTTTTTGTAATCGTAATTATGGACTCCGAAGACACGAACTTAACACTTCAATTCATATGTAAAGCAGTTTTCAAATTATGCTATTTGTATAAATAAATTCACTTACCGGCTTAACGCTGTCGCTGCTTGTATATCATAAATGAAAGGTTAAAGTATGACTTACACCATAAAACAGCTTCTTCCACTATTACACGCGCCTCCCCTACCTTCAGTAACACAATTTTGTTACCGAATTGTATTTCGGAAGGTGTAAAATATTACTTAAAAACACGTAACACACACACAGTAGTACACATTCAACAACTACAAACTATATATCTGCACTCCAAACTCAGGGTAAGTAAATTTTGAGCATTGCAATGTATTTGGCATCCGAGAAAACCCCTAAGCAGATGTTTAGACCATTATTTTAAGCCAACGGACAACGGAGATATAGCAACAGAGTTTTGGTCGCCATCTTGGATACCGGACTTCCGGTCCAAATTTAGCTTTGGCAACAGGCAGATTCGTATTCAGCGGGATCGAAATACACTAAAAACGTTGTTTTCCCAATTGTTACATGAAAGGCTTCTTGCACTTTATAGAGATGGATTTCCTACTTAAGGGCATAGTCTAATTTAATTTAATCTGTTGGCAACGATTGCGAGTAGCAGTTCCCTAAACGACAATACTGAAAATGTAATCGCCAACTATTGGATGTTTTATGCCAGCAACAAAAATTCATGCTGAGTTTAGTCAGCGGTGAAACCACTTGTAGTGATATTTTTGAGCAACTTGCTTTACTCCATTTAGCGAACCCAAATTAATTTACCAGAATCAAAAGTAATCAGGTGTGATTATTTTGAGCGGTTGCATTCCCTAAGCGTGCCTTTTATTCATGTATAAAAAGGATATTCTTACTTTTTAATTGTGCCAGTTAATTTTATTATAGGTGCTTCCAACAGTTAACAGATATTGGATAATTTTCAATATTTATCTGTGAGTACACCGAACTCAACTGGTTCCTCACCGAGCCATTTCAAAATTAACCGGTCACCAAAAATAAGTTAATCAATTTAAAGGAGGATGTTAAAAAGTAGCAAATTTTGGACTAAGCTGGGCAACGGAAAATGAACACGGTTTTTGATAGCATTTTTCCCGTAAAATGCGATGATGTATTCGGTTTTGCGAAAAAATTGTGGAAAAATATGGAACAGTTAAGAAAATGCTTGAGAATTTACAAAGTTCTGTCTGAGATATTCACAAGTTAAATTTTTAAGGTCCATTTTACTTTAGATTATGGTGGTCTCCCTTTAGTATTTTTCTCGTAGACTATAATTCTCTACTTTGCTTCGCCGAAAAATGTCAGGAAAATGTAGAAAAATTGAAGAGTGCCCAAAAACTTACAAGTTCAAGTCTGTAATATTCAAAATTTAAACTTTTTAAGATCCACAGCTTATTATGCGAGATTCCGGTGGTTTCTTATAGTATTTTTCCCGTAGGATATGAAGGTCAACTCTTTTTTGCGGAAAAATATTGAGAAATAGCGTAAAAATTAAAAAGATGCTTGAAAACTCACAAAATCTAGCCTAAGATAATCAGAATTTTAACCTTTTAAGATGCAAGATCTAGGTGGTTTTTCGTGATATTTTTCGTTTGGAATACTGTCTACTCCGGTTTGAGTTAAAATGCCGGAAAAATGTAGAAAAATCAAGAAAATATCTGCTCTGGAAAAAAAAAAGAAATAACACTGGAAAGAAATATTTGAAAAGAGAGATCTAAAAAACATCGATAGTCAGGATTAAAAGACTAAAACTTGATGATTGGTGATTTTGGTGTTGACCATGAAGTATTTGAAAAGTTAGTTACTAAAAATTCTTCTAATTTGACTTAGTAATATTCAAAATTTAAACTTTAGTAATAGGTAACATATATACTTGATATAATGGTTTTGTTATGTTTTACAATTTTTTCGCATTTTTTCTAAAACAACATTGGATTTGATTTTGATCATACATAGAGTATACAATTTTTTGTAAAAAATACTACGAGAAAACACCGTGATTTCAAGTCAAATAGGCTTGAACTTAATAGATTTTACTTGTGTACATTGCGTAAATAATCTATATTATTAGACGTTTTCTTGATTTTTTCACATTTTTCCGAAAACAAAATACACAGGAAAAATACTACAAGAAACCACCTTGACCTCAAGTTTAATACTTTAGATCTTAATAGGTTTCATTTATGTATATTGCAAGCCAGATAAGTTTCATTCATTTTCTTGATTTAACCAGATTTTCTAGTGATTTTTCCGTAAAGCTTTGTGAACATCCTCATTTTACTGGATAATTACTACGAGATAAAATCACTACAAGTCAATAATGTTTGTTCTTAATATATTTCACTTGGGAATGACGCAGACTAGATTTGGTGAGTTTTCAAGCATTTTCTTAATTTTTTCGCATTTCTCTAACACTTCTCTGAAAAAGAGAGTAGACTCTCGTATTCCACGGGAAAAATACTACAAGAAATCACCTGAATTTCGCGTAATAAGCTCTGAATCTTAAAAAGTTTATATTTTGAATATTACTGGCTAGAATTTGTGAATTTTTAAGCATTTTCCCGACATTTTTCGGCAAAGCATCAAGTAGAGCATCATATTCTATGAGAAAAATACTAAAAGAAACCACAATAACCTTGAACCAAATATTATAGATCTTAAAAGTTTAATTTATGAATATCACAGACAGGACTTTGTAAATTCTCAAGCATTTTCTTAACTTTTCCACATATTTCCCTCCATTTTTCCGTAAAACCATCATCGCATCCTATGGGAAAAATGCCATCAAAAACAGCGTCCATTTTCCGTTGTCCAGCTTAGGCCAAAATTAGCCACTTTTTAACATGCTCCTTTGTCAACAAAAAAATATCCAAGTTGTTAAAAAAACTGGGAAATTCAACCGAAGTGTTTCATAATTTTTAACCACAGACAGCTTGGACATCTACCGGAAAAAAATGTCTTTCTAACCGGTTCTTTCTAGCGGTGCCGTGATATATCAAGGAAATAATAGGGGCCCCAATATTTATTCTACAATATGGCGAAGGTGCCAGTTCTAACGTATAAAACTATTGTTTGATATAACCCCCATTTGGTATTGGGATAGCCAGTATGTCCAGCGAACGTGACGTATGCTTCGAAAATTAACATCACACTACATAGTATTAAATATCTTGGTTATTAGATCCTCAAAAAATTTTATTTAAGGACTTTAATAATCTGGAAAATATAACGAATATTTTAAAAAGAATATTTTTTTCTGATAAATATAACAGTTTGGGAGATATCGTCGTGGAAAGAAAAAGTGTTCGAAAAATAATTAATTTTCTGCTGTAGTCGAACGGAGAAAATGAGAATTCTTGTTTTTTTACTGCCAACGTAAAAAATCATTTATTTATTTATTTTAAAAATAGAAATTCTACAGAGAATTTAATGATTTTTGGACAAAATATGCTTCATCATTGGCTCTATCGCGTGGTGTGGTTAGTTAGAAAATTTATATTCATTACGATTTTTTTACGACAAATAGGTTCCCAATCTACAGGCAAAAATACGACCTTTATGTCCCCTTTAGTAAATTAAATGTCTTTGTAAATTCACCGATATTAGCAAAACTTCCTGCAAACTAGAAGAATATTTTAATATGTAAAGTGATGTATGATTTACTTCTTTTTTTTTTTTCTTCTTTCTTTTAGATATTCTTATACAATATTGTATTATATTGTCATAAAAGGAAAATAAACTTTATCATTATTATTTTTTATAATTAGCTGCAATTTCGTTAAGAGACATCCGATTGAGACGTACTGAAAAGCAGATTCAAGATAATGATATCAGCTTCAAAAAGTGTTTAATAATAATTTACATTTCTAATCTGCCTATTTTGAAAAATATTTGCAAAAATTGCGAAACCATTAAAATTTTTCGAATAAAGTGACTTTAAACATGTGTAAATTTTAAAACAATTTACCGTGATCATTTAGCTGTAATAATATACTTAAATAAACTACATTATTTTTGCACGTCTTAAAAATTTTCTTTTCAAGAAATTAATTATAATTTATTTTTCTTAATTTTTAAAATGTTTCAATGCGAACTCTGCAGTTAAGACAATTGAAGAAACTTTATTTCACACTAGAAATTTGTAATATTATTTTGGCAAATCTACTTCCTTTTTTCCATCTTTTAACAGGATTTTGTTTAATTCCAACTAAATATAATTTTACCATTCATTGTCATTATAATTTAACTATTTACCTACTAAAATTTTAAAGACATCGGCTGAACACAGAGTGTTTCAAGCATTGGAGAATATTTTGAAAACGTTTTTGTTTTGTTTTATGGTCCTGAATATATTCGTCGTCGTAATTTTGATTCATTATATTTGAGCTACATATAAAATAACTAATCAGGCACAAACTAATGTACTTAAATAAAACATTTACGTGAAAACCGATTTATCTTATAGCGCACAAATGTGGACTAATTTGAAAATCTGCGTAGTTTAAAGATTAAAGATTTAATGTCAAACCAAACGTTGGGCTTTGATAATGCAACATAAAGTCTGATAACTGCTATAGAATTCACATCAAAATATGTTGTGTTCACTATCAGTAGCCACTATGGTATTACAGTATGTTCTAAATTCAATATCTGTTTAATAGTATGCGAATTTGTGAAATAGTTATTAAATTCAATTAAAAGCTTACCTAGCTCGTATTTTTAATATCCTTGCCTGTACGTTATCCATTATGCCGATATTAATCCTAGTGCTATCCCACGTGAGCCTCTTAAAATTATGAAAATTATAATCATGGTGCTCCTACATATATAATTGTTTATGTGTCCATATGTGATATACATGCATGCCATTAGACTCTTTGAAGCTTATTAGTGCCTGGCAGAGACCACTAATGTAATTCGAACTGATTCACAAACCATATAGACATATAGTACAGTCGAATTGATTTAATTGTCACCGACAATATTCCACTGGAGATTTTATTGTTGATTCTTATGTATTGTGACCTCCTAATCACGAGAAAAATATTTGCGCCCAAAAATTCCTGGTGCGTCAAAAGTTATATTCACTTTTTGATGCGCTTTCTGGATTTTCAACTTATCTGCTTAATATATCTTGTAGGTACTAGTAATCGGATGGGAATTTTAAAAATACTGGCTTATTTGAAATAAAATTCTTAAAAAATATAGACCTGTTTGATATGTATAGGTCAATCCGCCATCTTGGAAAAAAATAGAAAATACCAAAAATGGCCGTAAAAATCAAAATTGAATGTCTTTTATCAAAAGGATTGATTTTGTAGAAGAACGCTGCGTCAAAATGACGCGACAACAATTTATTTCTCAGGGGGCGCCAGTCGCGTGCTACCCCGTTCGTCTACCTCCTAGGCGGGTTCGAGATAAGATGCACTTCGATAGCCGAATAATGGACCAAGGCTGCACTACCACAGATCGGTAACGACGCTCTCTCTGGACATGAATTCCCTCGTTAGCGGTTTAGGTACCTTTTGAAATTCTGGATTTTTACATAAAAAAATCCCAACCGAAGAATTTCTCTGCGGAGGGATTAATTTTGTACGTGGTATCGTCGTTTTCGGCTGTTAATAACGGACTCTACACCTTAGGGATTTCTCAAAAAACGCATAAAAAAATCCCCCAACCAGAAGGTCAAGTGTTAATGTGAATTAACTCGACACATCCGGTTTTCGGTATGAAAGTTCCAGGGATTATAGACCGTCTACAGGCCTCAAGATCAATTAAGAAACAATAGTTCAAAGATTCTGTTTATTTAACAGAAATGGTTACACAAAATTCTCAAGATAAGAATCGTGTCTTCCCCAATCAAGGCAATGGCTTTCAGACCATACAAGCGAGAGCGCTTACGCTAACGATCGATTAGGCAGAAAAGATTCATGCATACCTTCTCAGAATCAAAATCCGAGCTTTTTAGAGAAGTCTGAGACTATTTATAATTTCATAATTACGACTGACTGATTTTAACTTAAAAAAGTTTTACTATATGAATTTAGTTTCGCTAGAGACTACTTAGCTTTAAAGTTCTTGTATCGTGGCGGTTCACGTACTCAAACACATTCGTGAGGACTTATGACTGCATAAGTTTGATGGCGTTCAATCAGTCCACAATTTACTTGCCCCTATGCAGTTGTTCAATATTATCGATGTGGCAGCAACCCACCTTCGAGCGACTTTTAGGCAAAATTGAATTTTTGATTTTTTATGCACAAGGCGTCTTCCTCTATAACTTTGTCATTTGGAAAGCCCTGCTATTGGCTTTCCTACCATTGCTTTGTCTGGACCACTCAACGCGCTCGACCAAATTGCGAGCCGCTGAGTCAATCCAAACTCTTCCTATGCGAGAAACCGGCCTTGTGCATATGTATTGATTTTTATCAATTTTTGCCTATCGGCACTACGCCGGCTTTGTCAAAATCGTCTATTTTGCCTTTTGGATGCAATGCATCGCTAAAATTTTATGCGCATACTTTAGAACAGGGCTTTCACTGACCATACCTCAATGGTCCATGTCTTTGGTTGAGGAATAAAAATGGAAAATATTTCTATATTTTTAAAGTACATTTTCGGCGTACTTTTTAAACTAGCTTCGTGGTACTTTTGAAAAACTAATCTTTAAGTTCAACTTTAGTGTACTTTTGAAAAATCAATGTTTATGCCAAATTTCGACGCAGTTTTGAAAAATTAATCTGCAAGTGAAATTTCGGCGTACGTTTGATAAATCGATTTTTGAGTCAAATTTCAACGCAGTTTGGAAAAATTAATCTGCAAGTGAAATTTTGACGTACTTTTGATAAATCGATTTTCAAGCCAAATTTCAACGCAGTTTTGAAAAATTAATCTGCAAGTGAAAATTCGGTGTTTCTTCGAATTTTCACCTGGTCATTTCTAACGCCTTATAGAACCTAAAACGGTCCTTGTGGTCTGAGCCTCTGCAGACTCTTAAAAATGTCTTTAAATGAAATGTTTGCCTAAGTCGAATTTTTGATTCTGTCTTCAACTTAGGACGATTTTGGAGAGTTCTACAACAATTTCACCAAAGTTGGCAAAAAGAAAACTCATATATGGTCAAATACATATAATGCACCAAACTCGGACGCTGTAAATCAAATAGAACGGTCAAAAATAGCGGACGAAATAAAAATTTGTATCTCTTCGTCAAGTATTAAGGAGGAATTGTGCGTCATTTTTTTTCGATTGTAAGTTCTTTTATGTACTTTAAGGGGATAAATTTCGTATTTTTTTATTCAAAAAAATGCATTTTTTACAATTATTTTCAAAAATGCATTTTCTTTTCAGAGTAGTGTAAACTGCTATATTTTATGTAAACTATATCTTATTATAATTATATAGCAAAATACTACTAAGATTTTTAATTAAGCACACGAAAATATAAACAAGATATCGGAAAATAATTCGCTATTGATCATAATTAATAGTAACAGTGGTACACGTATCAGTTTCTAGCTTTGATACAACTCTTGCCTTCAATAAATCGGACCGCAGCTCTCAAATCATGAATTTAACATAATATTATTTTTGTAAAAACTTGTATATGACATATTATATAATTTTATATTAATCAACTTGTTTTTCTTTACAGGTAAGTTTCCCCAAAGCCAAGTTTGTAAGTAAGTAGATCACGTTACTTTTACAGATTAATATTTTAGTTGAAACGGTTGTATTTCTTTCACAATTTCTCTTTCAATAATTAATTGTATAACATGTACACAACGTGTCCAAATGTTTGTTTGAAAATATGTTTAACCGCAGGTCACCTAAATGACCCTCTTTGATTGATTGATTGATTGATTTACCAGCGTGCGGTAGGCATTGCTGCCACTCCCAGGGTTATACAGCTGGGCCTGCTACGTCCACGCTGGGTTGGAATAAGGTCATGCTAGTTACCAGCAGCGAGAGCCACATGGCGCATGGTAAAGGAACATGAAATGGGAGGTGTAGGTATTTATGAGATGCGTTACCGCATTGTGTCGTGAGGGAGCGTTTAAGCTCCCTTTTTTGTGTTTTTGGTTCTGGGCATCTGCCTCTTCTGAATCTTCGTGTGAAATATGTGCTGTGTCTTGATATGGAGTGTTTACGCTCCTCTTTTTGTGTTTCTGCTTCTTCAAATCTTCTTTTGCTGAGTCTTCTGATTCCTCGGTTTCCGATGCTGGGTTGTATTTGGGTCATGCTTGCTGTCAGCAGCGAGAGCCACATGACGCATGTTTTTTCCTCGCTTTTCTTTCCTAGTTTTTTTTTTATCCTCTCGATTGTTGTTTTCCACGTGTAACATGGTCTCCCTATTTTTAGTTTGCTGCTGTTCAGTGTTAGCGCTCTCTTCTGCTGTCCTTTTTGCTTTAACCTTCTTGATCCTTGCCCTTATCAGGGTATGGTCTATTTGTGTGATTGAGCTTCCATTATTCCATGTGTCAATGCAGGTTTGACTTTTGCTCCATGTATTTCTTATTGTTAAGTCAAACATGTGTGCTAGGTTTTTCAGTGCGTTTCCATTTTCGTTAGGCCATGTGTGGAGTATATGTGCATTGAAGTCTCCTAATAGTATAATGGACATTTTTCTTGATTTTTCATAGCGTTAGTGTGTGCCGGTTTTCTTTTTCTAATTGATGGCTTAGTGCTCCATATAGACAGTCCTCTCTTCGGTTATTACTGATTTCTTTCTCCTCTTTGCCGCCTGGCATGATTTCACTGCACTATATATACCATTATTTACTGCGTTAGAAAATGTTCCGAGATATGTATTATTTTACAAACACACCCACTTATACTTTTTTCAACTATATTTTTTACACGTTGTCACTATTTAACTTTTATAAACTTTTATGGGTATCCATTGGTGACAGAGCATTATAAAGCAGGTCTGGTCGCCTCGACAGCAAGATGACAAGTCCAATGTGTTGTCGCATTGTGTTCGTTACTTAATGTTTATGCTCCTCTTTTTGTGTTTCTGTTTCTACAAATTTTCTTCTTCTCCTTCTGAGATTTCTGATGCCTTGGTTTCTGGTTCTGGTGGGGTATATCGCTGCGATTTCTTTGTGGAGTTCATTTTTTCCACTCGCTTTCTTTTCCAGTATGTTTGGTCGCTTCTCAGTTTGTTCATGATCCTCTTAGTTGTTGTTTTCCACGTGTAACCCGGTTTTCCAATTTTTTTCTTTTTTCGTTTCTTCTGGTTTCTTGAGTCAGTTGCATGAATACCCTTCCTGCTGTCCTGTCTGATTGATCAATGATCAATGATCTTGATCATTTTGTATGATTGCCGTCGCTATGTTTTCGTTTATATTTTCCGTCCTTATTTCGATAGAGCTCTCTCGTCTGGTTACCTATGCAACTCCTCTACTGGTCTTTCCATAGTGTTGGCGTGTGCCGGGGTTGTTATGTTTTCTCCTTCTAACTGATGGCTTAGTGCTCGATTTTTGTACCAGTAGCTGATGTGTCCTCGTTGTTACGTTTTGCAGTGGATACACCATTTGTGCGTTCTTTGCAGAGTTATTATTTCTTGCTTACTTTTTGCGTATTCTTACGGACCTAAACGTTTTTAATAAAATTCCTTAACCTTACCAGAGCGCCGTACCAGATGTGAAGTGTAGACAGTCAGTATGTTCTTATAGCATGCATGAGAATTTTTTAAATTTCAATGGCACTGAAACCAAACTAATAATGGGCAACAATTTTATCCAAGTTTTTATTATTTTTGAATTGATTTAATTTGGCGCGGTGTACTGTTACTCTAATGGTACGTCCCTGGTAGTATTTGCTGGAAGAGAATTGTTTATTAACTTATTTCTAATTTATTGCATTTCAGGTCTGTTTATGAAATTCTTTAAGTTGTCTAAAGTACTTAAGACATAAATATTTTAAGGGTAAAGTGGACTTATCTTGATTGATTTATGGTCTTCCCTTCCTTCGGGTCGGGTACCTACTCGATATTTGTCGACTGTTTTCACTTTTTTACGCTGCACTGAAAGATTTAATCACTCGTGTTAATTAAATACTTGCACTTATCACTTAATTGTTGCTATTCGGACACTACCACCGCATGCACAATTTTTCACTTCACAACGAATGTACTTTTGACCTATTTGGGCCAGCTTATTACCGGTTTTTCTTCCGATTTAAAAAGAACGTTATCTAATAGGCGTCTATTCACCGTAACGTCTCTAGAGGGACTGCCACTTAAATGACCCTCTTAATAAAAATTCTTATTCTGAAAAATTCTTATTCTGAAAATCAGAGATATTCAAGCGACATTATTTCAAAATAGCTCTTATATACTAGTCAACCATCCTAGGATGGCAAATAGCCGCGCAAAGAGAGAAGAAATATCGTCACTGTTGGACAGATACACAAGCTTTTTAAGCTTCTTAAGCTAGCTAGCTACCTAGCTAGCTTAAGAAGCTTGTTTTTCTCTGTCCAACAGTGACGATATTTCTTCTCTCTCTGCGCGGCTACTTGACATCCTAGGATGGTTGACTAGTACATGAAATTTGCAGATCAGTCTGTATCAGCTGCTCTAAAAATTTCAACATTATTCCGCCACAAATTGAAGTGTAAAATAGTTTTTATAAACGGAGAGCTCGCAACAGATTTTTACACTCACTCACGTCATGTTCTGCATAAAAAAATTACCGCGAATACAAAGGTATTAGTAAGTCGACTCGAAGTCCGCCTGTTTTTCAAGCCCTCATGGTCACAAAACCCTTAGCAGCTTACCCTTAAAACTGTTCACACTCACTTGCGTCATTTTCTGCAAATAAAATTAAAATGGGGAACGTAAAGGGTTTACTCTGCTAAGTCGAACCCACCTGACGAACTACCCAAAAAGTTAAAATTACAAATAATACAGTGTCATTTGACCTACAATATATTTTTCTATATAATGTAAGGGGTTTTGCTATGATCATTAATAAATATTTTCCACAAAAATGTCACTGCCGCTATGGCCGGCCGTCAGGTTGGGAAAATGACAGTCAAAATAGGTTCTTTTCGATTATTTCCGATCTTGTTAGTTCTATCCTAAAACTAGACGACACCATTGTATTGTAGAGAACAGAAAATATACAACTTTTATTTAAACAATTTTTCTCTATTGTTAATATTTTACGATTTACAGCGACCAGAAAAGTTAAAATTTGTGCTTCGTTGCATATTTTTGCAATTATCTCTGTCTCTGTTACTCCTAAGTAGTAATTACTTATTGCCAGGGCCGGATTATCCATAAGGCTAAATAGGCTATAGCCTAGGGGCGTCGAAGCGCGAGGGGGCGCTTCGGCAACTCAAAACTAATTAATTTGATCTTCCGATGGCCAACGGATGACATTTGCTGTTTACCATTGACCTTTGGAAAGTAAAATGTATTGTAACGTCGTATAATGCATAAGGGCTGGCAAAAGAAACAGCCACAAAATTGAGCTGGGATAATGAGCGTAAAAAATTGTTTGAGTGCCTGTTAAATCTGCGGTTTACTATATCTACCTCGGTACTTTATTTATACAAGAAAATTATTTATTTGTTATTTGATTATTTTATTTTAATAAAATTGTCGACTTTATTACCTCTGTATTGTATAGTTCAGCGAAGAGATGTTTACCTAAACCCGTGGATACCCTAATAGCACACGGTGTCCGCCGAACGTCTGTTTTATCTTCATTTAATGTACTGACGACTATCATCGGATTTACTTTGAAATTGTACAGAATGGACGTCCTCTGAATGTCCATTTTATGTACGGGAAGTATGTACCTTTTATGTCCATATAGGGACAGGAGATGGACGTCCATTTCGTGTCCGTTGATTTAAATATTATATTTTTATAATAAATGAAAATATCTCCAAACCGATTTCTCTCCATTACGTTTCCGAGATATGTATACATACCAGCGAATACCACACTGGCACACTGAACGTCCAACATATGTGCCCCAGTAGACGTAGTTATGTTGGTCAAATACACACATTTTGGGTCCCTATATGAACAGCAGCAGGACAGCTATTTAATATAAAAACAAAAAAACTGGTTTTTCAATTCGCTAGAATTCCAGCAGACCAGCTCACTTTTACGAGTTGTCAAGGCAATTTTTAAAGTGTAGGTACCGAGAAGGTTGGTTGGTTGGATCGTCTGCACACTTCTTTATTCCGCACCGCGGTCTCATTGTTCGTCCGAAAGTGCGGAAGCAGGAAACGCGGAAGCAAAAAACGATGCAATTTGACCGGCATGCGCCAGCTCAACTTTTTGTACCAATTAAGGAAATGTATACGTCTCTTATATGTTCCTTTCCAACTATATCAACATTTTACAGGATTATTTATAGGAAAATAGGAACGGAAAGAGATAGATATTATATCTTTCCGCTCCTATAGTAATGCCGCTGCCCTTTATTGTAGCAGCTGGCCCCCAGGGCCGTATTATCCATAAGGCTAACTAGGCTATAGCCTGAAGAGGTGCGCGCTAGGCATGAGGGGCGTCGCGAGTTCTTTGCGCTCTCTGCTTATTAAAAAAAAATAGTTTGAGAAAAATAATTTCGGTTGGTTGGTTGGTTAAAATTTTTTTTTAGATTTCTCCCCCCCGCTGCTTATCAATTTTAAAACTGGGACAAGCATTTTTTTTCACATATCTCCGCTTCCCTGCTTGTCAATTTTGAATCTGGACAAAACATATTTTCTTCAGATTTCACCCTCCCGCTAATTAATGTTCTTCCATTATTAATAAGAGGGCGCAAATACATGATTAGCCTAGGGGCACAAAAATCTTTAATCCGGCCCTGCTTATTGCCAACACTATGGATTATAAAATTTCCAAAAAACTTTTGTTTAAACAATGTTCTTCCACGATGAATTATTTAGTATTTACAGCAGCTCCAATTTTTAATTGTTTTTTCGAATTTGGAAGCATGTTTGCCCCCGTTGTTAATCTCTTAATAACACATAACATATATCAGTATCAAAGTATTGGTACATTCAGAGGAATTTTTCTTATGTTGTGGACTTTCAGCCTTTTTCGTTCTTTCAGAATCCGAGGTCAAACATAGGGATTAATATTTAAAAAAACGAAACTTGAGCTTCAAATAACCTTGCACCTCCAGTCAAATCTAAAGTCACCAAGTGGTTGTAACCTCCCTCCCCGCCCTCGATGACCTTAGCAACTGTATTTAATTTTTTCATTCATTTTCATTTTCAGAAATAATTTTCTTCGTATCCAGACGAAATACCAGCCTTAAAGTTTCGAGAGACATTTGACCTTAGATGACCCCAAGGCCAATTTGACCTCTTACAATTCAGATGCAAAACTTTTCACTCCATCAGAATCCGGGGTGTCAAAAATAATAATAATAATATAATAATAATTTTATTTGTCCAATCAATCACATTACATGATATAGGATAAGTCAGAAATAGTATACAGTACAGAAAAAAAAATGAGTCCTATTTAAAAAACGAAAATTGACCTTCAAAGTACCTTGAAAATGACCCTCAAGGTCAAATCCAAGGGCACCAAATTGTGCCTTCGACGATCTCAACAGCTTTCATAAAAGTAATTTTCCTCATATGTAGCTAACCTGAAGAGTTATTTAGGCGTATTCATACTTTTGGAACACTGTATATTTAAGTATTCTATTGATTATAGAATTAAAATGAGTAAAGAAATAAAATTAATCATATATTCATAAATTTGAGTCTGTTAATACCTCGTCTATGGTTCGGCAAACTTCAGAACCCCATTAGATTTTCTGTAATCTTACATTAGCTACATTTCGCACTAAATAAACAAAAAGAAAATCATAATGCAATTATATTCAGCCAGAACAAACTTTTATTATCTATAATAAATCGTCGGAACGAAAGATTTACCTGCTTCAGTAGATATTCAATTTGGCCAGGGTCTAATGTTATCATCCATTCAAATTCAGTGAAAACAATTTTCAGGATACGCGAGTGGGCCGTTTTATGTTCGTACACTTACTCAGGGCAATTTGATAAAATTTGTTTTTGTGACGGTAACTGCAGTTGTTTATTAAATTTATGTGGACCTTAGATTCCTGTTTAATTAAAGAATATAAAATAATACGAAGAAACACAAGAGTGGGAACACGAAAGTGAAAGTTGCGATAAAATAATGAATTTAAAAGAATTATTCGTATTCAGAGCGAGACTTTATGACAAGTGGTGAGAGTCATCAATTTGTAACCAATAAAAAACAACCACTCTTCCTGAAATCCATCAGTTGCATCAATCTAATAACATCCCTCTTAGAAAGCGATTATATTTAAATATATTATCATTTCTTTCGCTTAGAATTTCGATTTATTCGAATATTCTGCATGTTATTGTCGTTATGTTCCTGAATAATTTAGTTAATGGTGAGTAAAAGATATGTACAAGGCCTCAAAGAATTCTTCCAGGACAAGCACATTTTCTCTCTCCCTTTCATGTTTTTTCAGTTTTGTTTTTTTATCCTTTTTGTTGTTTTTTGTAATTTTTTGTCCCTAAATCCCCTTCAGCCGAAACTTATCCAAATCCTAATTTTTTAAATCACAGCTTTTATCTTTCCATCTTACCTTCCTTGTCGGCGATCAGACCGCAAGGCCGTCATTTGTTCGAACGGGTTTTTTCGTTCAGTTTTCCCGTGTCAATAACCAAAATTGTGTAGTGCGCGTTCGCCAATATTTTTGTAGTTGTGTTTATTTTTAATTTACTTGTAGGTCCATGTGGACAATAAAATATTTTAACCTAGTTTTTAAGTCCACCTGCGGTGGACAGGAGCTTCTAGCCCCCCACTCGAACTATCTCTAAGCTGAATCGGGCCCACCTCGCCCAGCCCCACACCCACCTCGACGTCACCTGTCCTGGTCGTGTGGCTGGCTCCGGGTTGGGCTCCGAGGAGGCAAATATCGTACTATTAATACTGAATAAATACTATTGATTGATTGATTGATTGCTTTGCGTTGCAATCCAAAGGTCCCATGTTCGAATCTCACACAGGTTGGATATTTTTTTTTCATTTTTTTTCATATAATTTTTTTCACAACAAAGATGGTATCACAAAATTTAGGATGTCCAAAAACTAACATTATTTACAAGAAAACTGCGAAGAGTATCCTATAGAATGTGTAACAATTATATATAAAAAGCTCAGTAAAGAGTACGTTTTTAGCTTGCTTTTATTTTCTGCTGCTAACTATCGGCTCCATCTTTGTGCACCACTCTGTATACAGGGTGTCCCAGAATTGAGTTCCCGGACGGGAACCTGTGATTTCTGAGTTCATATGGGGCCCATATAACTCAACTTACCTTAGTTGAAAAATGCATCCCCGAGGAAGTACATCCTCTTAAAGTGAGACAGAACAAAAAATTTTTCCAATAACTTCCGTTATATAGTACAAAACATTTTCAAATTTTGATGGGGGCTGTATCTCTATAAGTACTTTATGTAAACTTGATAACAACCAAATATTTTTTGTTTCTCAATTTTTTTTTTTCATAATAATTAATACTTGACTGGCTGTAATTTTTTAATCATCCTGTAAAATTACGGAATACTTGAACATTTTTACACAGCGTTGAAGGACTACAAAAAAGGTAGTCTTTAAAATTTTTGTAATATCAATCAAAATACAAGAAATTATCATTTTTCCTCTATTTGTATTTAACATTTATTTACAGTTCTAGAACAAAATTTTGTAATAGCAGAAAAGTACAGTTTATTTTAAAAACTACATTCATAACAAATGCTCCACATGACGTCCACCTGTTTCAGTACACAAATGAATACCTTTAAAATTTTTTGTAATATCAACCAAAAATCAAGAATTAACGTTTTTTTCTCTGTAGGTCATAAGTGCTCGTGAAAAAGAAAACATGTCACGTTCTTATGTCAAAACTTAATCAATTAGTAATGTCAAAAAATAGTAAGTATAAGATTAATTTCGGTAATCCACCAGCAACGAGTTGGGTTGTAATTTTGTGTTAGAAGGTTAGCGGCAATGCATCAGGGTTTTCAAAGAGTACTATTTCGAGAATTATAAATAAACAACAACTGTACTCATTACATTTTCAATAAGTCTAAGCTTTATTAGAACGAGATTTCCCACCTCGATTGGAGTTTTCACAGTGGTTACGAAATAAACAAAACTAAGATCAAAATTTCTTTTCCCGAATATTATTCACCGATGAAGCAGCATTCACGAGGGACGGAATATTTAATCTACATAATGCTCACCATGATCATCTCTAGATGAAAATCCTCATGTCATAAACGAAACAACAGAAATTCTCAATAAATGTGTGGATCGGTATAATAAACAATCATAGGTACAGTTAAATTACCAAACCGTCTAAATGGACAAGAGTACTTACACTTTTTGCAAAATGGTTTACTACCTCTGCTCGATTATGTACCTTTGGATATACTACGTAATTTATGATTCATGCACGACGGTTGTCCTGCTCATTTTAACGATATTGTGCGACAGTTTGTTGACATGGAAACCATTGGCTGGCAGAGACGGACTCACTGCGTGGTCAGGCAGGTCACCAACTGACACTAGGGAACAACTTTGGCAACATGTACAGAATGCGTGCGATGAATTTAGAGGAATTTTGCATATTTTCCAACGAATTCATCGTCATTGATGAAGATAATTGATTTGTGTACCTACTGAAACAGGTGCACGTCATGTGGAGCATTTTTTATGAATGTAATTTTTTTTAAGTAACTGCTCTTTTCCATTATTACAAAATTTTATTCTAGAATTGTAAATAAATATTAAATACAAGTAGAGGAAAAAACGATAATTCCTTGTGTTTTGGTTGATATTACAAAAATTTTTAAGAGTACCTTTTTTGCAGCCCTTTCAATGCTGTGTAAAAATGTTCAAGTATTCCGTAATTTTACAGGGTGATTAAAAAATTACCGCCAATCAAATATTAATTATTATGGAAAATAATTGAGAAACAGAAGATATTTGATTGTTATTTTTTTTTTTTTTTTTTTTTTTTTTTTTGTGGCACTGTGGAGCTAGTCCAATCAGCCAGAAACAAAATATTGAAGGTAAGACCAATACTTAAATACAGATTTAGAATGGATATTTAATTTGTATATGCTTACTAGTTCTATGAATATTATAGACCGTATAAACACCAAAGCGGTGTAGTTAAATGGATTTCATCAGATGTGGAAAAATACATTTAAATGGAACTTGAGACAATTGATGGAAAGTAGACAGGGACACACGTTTCTCGCCTAGGGGCCGATCAAGGCATTTTTAATGTTCTTATACAAACAGGGTAAGGCCTCGGTAAGAAAGGAGAACAACATGAGGTTAGACGATAGGATGTATTACACAGCCTAAATATTTCTATATTTTAACTCCAGTTCTACTGAGAAAAGTAATTATATATTTCAGTATTTCTACTTTGTTTAGACACAAAACATGTAGTAAGTTGAATGGAGCCATGACTCCGCTTATGATTAAATTTGTATACAGGGTGTTGCATTCATTCATATATTTTTGGCAGTTAAACATTAAATGATCTAAGTTACCCTCGGTATTACAATATTCACATAAACTGGATGGAATTAAATTGAGTCTGGCAAGGTGTGCTGGATAACATCCATGTCCAAATTTTAATCTATTTATAATGGTTATGTACTTACGGGGAATATTTAGATCGTCGTGCCAAAACTTTATCGGTATTTCCGGATGAATAAATGAATATCTTGTAGGAGATGTAAAGCAAAACTGTCGCCAGAGGTGAGCCCATTTTTTTTTCATATTTGTCTTAAAAACATTAAAGCAATCATTCAAACTTATATCATCGGTTATGTCGGATCCAAAGTAGATACTATTTTTAGCTAATGTATCAACCAGTTCATTATATTGTAAACCATTGTGCCCTTTGGTCCATACAAACGAGATAAGCCCACCATTTGCTTTCCATTTGGCCAAGAGTAATTTAATTTTTGTAACAAATGGGTCTAAAATAGTGCTTGGGCTATAGCTATTTTTGATGACTGTTAGAACGGAGAGTGAGTCAGAGAGGATGACGGAAAACGGTATATTTTTAGACATAATATATTTTATGCCCTGTAGTATAGCAAAGGCTTCTGCAGAAAAAATCGACATATCCGAAGGGAGTTTATACAAGGCTTGGGCATTTTCTTGTGGGCTGTAATATGCACATCCTGTGCCTAAATGAGACTTAGAAGCATCCGTATACAGAGTAATCTGATAAGATATATTTTCTAAGGAATGCAGTAGAATGCAACGACTTAGAGTGTGATTTTCACTATAATTTGGAATTATAACCAAGTTATTATCAGATAGGTCAAAGTACTCGTGTTCAGGGCAAGAGGGATATGAGTTGGACAGGCGGTCAAAGTATTTGCTAGTTTCACGGAAGGCGGGGCATAACGGGGGAGAACCTTTTTTTACCCAATATTTGTTGCACAGATCAAAATTACTTAACTTACTTAATTTTTCAACTAGTCTGGGATCTAATAGGAGTGATTTTGTGACAAACTTTTCTGATAGAAAATCTCGACGCAGTTGTAAAGGAGGTTCTAATGCTTCAACATGTAGAGGTTCAATAGGGGTTGAATTCATAGCACCCAAGCAAATTCTTAGGCACTTATTTTGGACAGTATCTAAACGCTTCAGAAGTTGTTTACTAGCAGAACCAAGAAGGATACCACCGTAATCCAAGATAGATCTAATATATGACTTATAGAACATGAGAGCTGATTTTTGATCCGCCCCCCACCACGTTTTACAGGTCATTCGAAGAAAATTAATACCCTTGTCACATTTATTGATAATATTTTCCACAAATGGTTTCCACGTCAGTTTTTTGTCCATGGTGATGCCCAAATATTTGACTTCATTTTTAATCACAAAATTAAATTTTCCACATTTAATAGTTTGAATAATGATATTATGTCGGGAGAAAAAAGTCACATTGGATTTTGACTCAGAAATTTCTAGGCCATTTTTCAAGAACCAAAGTTCGAATCGTTTCATACTATTGTTTAATTTTAATGTGCAGCGATCCAATTTATTTGCATCGGCGTAGATGCAAAAATCGTCGGCATATTGGATAACATTAATTGATGTGTCGATTTTGTGTATGTCTGCAGTGTAGATATTAAACAATAGTGGACTTAATACTGATCCTTGAGGAAGACCTACTGATACAAAACGTGGACCAATTTTTTCGTTATTGGCACTTCTGACATTAAGTTCTCTATTATATAATGTGTTAACAATGGTGTGAGCAATGTGATCTGGAATGGAGAATTCTGACAATTTGTTTCTTAGGATATGTAAATTTACAGAATCATATGCTCCTTGTATGTCCAAGAAAATGGCACCTAGGTAATCGTTTTTTGAAAAGCATAATTGAATATCTGTCACTATGTTTGAAACTGCATTTAGAGTACCTACACCTTGTTTGAAACCGAATTGGTTTTGTGGAAGGGACTTGTTTTTTTTAAACCACCACTCTAGTCTACTTTTTACCATCCGTTCAAAAGTTTTTAAAATACAGGAAAGTAGGGATATAGGGCGATAGGATTCGGCTTTATTAGGATCTTTGTTTGGTTTATTTATAGGTATAATTACTACTTTTTTCCAAGATTCTATTTGTTCCCGTTTCACCCACACATCGTTAAAAATTTGCAGAAGAAATTTTTTTGCATTTAGCGGCAGGTGTGCCAACATTGAATAGTTGATTTCATCAAATCCCGGAGCAGAATTATTCGTTGTCTTAATAGCCCAGTCTAGTTCAGTTAATGTAAAGGGTCTGGAAATGTCATTATTATCATTGGGAGTGTTAACCGATACATGTTCATCAAGATTCTGGTTAGCTGTAGGCGGTGATACGTTAATAAAAAATTCTTCCAGCCATTCGTAATTATGGCATTTTTTCTGTTGAATGGGAATTCTTTGTATAATTTTTGCTTGTTTCCATAATTCTGTGGCGGGAGTATTTTTATTTAGTTTTGCAATCCATTCTTGCCAATTATGTTTAGCTTTCTGCTTAAAAAGTTTTTTTACTTGTGCGAATGCTTGTTTACATTTTACAAAGTTGTCATAAGTACTATTAGATTTATAGGAATTTAGCGCTATTTTTCTTTTATCAATAGCTCTTTGGCAATCGTCATCCCACCATGGCGGGGGTGGACGCTTTTTCATTTTAAATGGTTTATTTAGTGGAATCGCAACAGCGGCTGCCTGGTTTATTTTTTCATTAAAGAAGATGTATTTTTCTTCAGCATTTAACATGTGTGGTACATTAGAAAAATTTTGGAGAGCATTCTCTTCGTATAGGGCCCAATTTGCTTTATTAATGTTCCATTTGTACTTTGGATATATGACATCATTGGAAATGTGTGTGGTTTTAAGTTCCATCAAAATAGGGAAATGATCTGATGATAAGGTATCGTCGGTAACGCTCCACTGAATTTTATTAGCCAAGCCCATGGTTGTAAGAGATAAATCTGGTGCCGATACGTTGGTGTTAGGTGCAGTCAGTCTTGTAGGTGAACCATCATTAAGAATTACTAGATTTAATTCGTCCACAGATTCCATGACAAGAGTACCTTCTTGATTGTTTTTTCCAGACCCCCATACTCTATTTTGAGCATTGAAGTCGCCTCCTATAATTGCTGGGGCATTGCCATAATTAAATATACTTTTCCAGTCCGATTTTCGTGTAATAATGTTAGGTGGTCTATAGATTGATAGAACAGTAAGTTTTGTATCATTGTATGGAACTTGGATCCCACATACCATTATATCACTATTGAAATTATCTGAAAACTTTAATTCTTTAAATGAGATAGATTTTTTAATAAATATTGCCGTACCGGCCTTACCATCTAATCTGTCTGTTCTTATGATATTGTACCCTTGAAAAATGATTGTTTGTCCTGGTTTGTACCAGGTTTCGCTTATTAATGCGATATCAATATTATTAACAGATAAAAATTGCTGTAAGTTATTTTTATTGCTCACAGCGGAACGTGCGTTCCACTGCATTATTTTATAATTTTTTTGGAGGGGATTGAATGTGCTAGCTGTTAATAGTTATATTGTCTAACATTGAAGATATTTCGCCTTTTAAATACTGACTATTTATATTCTTTAGATCATCTATATGACTAATTTTGGTAAGCATATTATGAAACAAATTTATAATATTTTCTGTAATTTTATCCTTATTTATCCCATATGTAGGATTGTTTCGGTTAGTAGAGAGAGGCTGGGATGGTCCCATTACGAATGGAAACATTGGCGCACATTGTGGCGTGGGTGTTGATGGCGATTGAATTTTACGTTTCTTATTAAAACTAGATGAGCGTTGGCCGCTGGTACTTGGTAAATTCGGTTGGGATAGGAAGTGACCATTACTAGGGTTTTTTCTGTTTTGAGTTCTTTTTTCTGGAAGAGTGGGAAATTCCTTTATGTTATCTAAAATACTAAATCTATTATCTGTTGTGACAGACATAGAAAACGAAGATTCAATATATTTTTTTGCTTCCAAGAAGGACATATTTGAGCTGGCCATTTGTTTTTTAATTTTTTGTTGTTTTATATAATGGGGACATTTATTTGAAATTGTTTTATGTGAATTATTTTTGCAAAATAAACAATATATTTCATCTTCCTCGCAAGTGTGATTTTCAATTTTTTCTTTTCCACAGTGTCCACAGAGAGCTTTTGTGCTACGACACTGATCTGCAACGTGTCCATACCTCAGACATTTAAGGCACTGAGTTACCCTTTGTATAAAAGGCTCGACAGGAAAGATAACACTATTAATTATTATATGATTCGGTAAAATATTTCCCTCAAAGGTTAATACAATCATTTGTCTAGGAACTAATGACGTTTTTCCGTCTATAATTGTTTTTCTTTTTAATCTCGTAATTTCTAAGATATTACCTTCACATTCGATATTTTCTTTTAAATATTCTTCATTAAAATATGTATCTACCCCCCTTATTAACCCTTTTCTTATCAATAAATTGTTAGGTATAAAAGCTGTCAAATTCTCTGTTTGTAACATTTTATTGTTTACTAAATCGTTAGCATCTTTGGCTGACTTGAGCCCGACTTTAACGCGGTTTATACCAATTCGATCAATGGAAGTAATAACATTTTTTAAATTTAACTTTTTATGTAATATGTGTCCCACATATAGCGGGTGTAAACGGCCTATTTTCTGATTGTCAGTTTTTTCAATGAAAACATAAATACTTTGGAAATTATAATACTTATCTTTAGCAATATTAAAAAACTTTATGTTTCTTTGGGTAGTAGTTGTATACGCTGCTTGGCTGGAGCGGTCGATCGGTTCAGCTTCGTTCATGGTAACATCAGGCGTATGATTCACATTTTGATCCACTGAATATACATTATGGGACGCACTAGCATCCTCGCATGAGCATGTTAACACTATTTTTTAATTACCATCCGACGGTATTAATTATTAATAATCAGTACTACTATTTAAATGGGAATAAATGAAAATTAATTAAAAACTGTTAGCACTCTTTATACACGTGTAGACACTTGTACACTCGAACGCGAACTGATTTGATTGTTATCAAGTTTACATAGAGTACTTATAGAGATACAGCTCCCATCAAAATTTGAAAATTTTATCTTCCATATAACGGAAGTTATTGGAAAAAATGTTTTTTTTTTCTGTTTCACTTTAAGAGGATGCATTTTTGGACTAAGGTAAGTTAGGTTATATGGGCCCAATATGAACTCAGGAATCGCAGGTTCCCGTCCGGGAACTCAATTCCGGGACGCCCTGTATAGAACATTTATTATTTTTTGAAAAACATTAACAGGTAAACAATACGAAAAATAATTGTTTTCCTCACTTCATCAGTTACATGTTTAGATAATAGATGTCGCACCATTTGTGATTTGCGCGAATAGAATTATAAAAGAACTAGTGTCAAATTGGGAGGCAAGGTTTATGTAAATTTCAATGAAATTATTCAAATTGTGTGGTGTATTTTATTCATACCAGTATATTTCGTAGACATTTCAATAATAATATTATTAGAAAATCTTTTATTGTTGGTATCCAGTATAATTAATTTAGAAACTACACTGTCCACTCCATCAACCAGGCAACTCAATCTAATAAAATAATAGATGGGTTTACCCTTGACAGATCAGTGATTGCGTCGGCTTTTAGAGTTCATAAAATTATTAGATATATCTGGAGGTAAATTTAACGGTCGACGAATAGCCAGGCCATGATCGAGGGGAATAAATGAAAGAATCCAATAAAAGGATGAATCGATTTATTCAAATACTCACCTCACAAAATTGCGTGATTTGTGGACGTTATGGAATAGAGTATTAAAAAATGTTGTATTTAAAAAGTAGAAATTGAATTTTCTTAAACTAAGGGAGGTTATGTTTATAGTAGTATACCGATGGTATGATACAATACTTTCTAAGATATACAGGATGTCCCAGATTTAAAGTGACATAGACTAATGAGAGATGGAGCACACTTTGCTGAGTTCAAAACACCCCCACACTTACCCTTGAAAGTGAATGGTTTTCGTTTTATGATTCTTGACTGAAACTAAAATTCATCATATTTTGGAATGGGTGGACGTATTTGGATAAAAGTTGATATACATATAGTGCACTCCTAGTCTAATCAATAGCATAATTTATTTTGAAAAAATTCCAGGACAGGACTCAATTTTTATTATTTTACATTTAGGGCCAATTACATCACCCTGTATATCAGTTTTTTGTAAATGGCGGATAACTATTGAAATGTCTATGGATTATTGTGCAAAATACTGTCATAATATTTGATGGCACGATTATGGTTACTTGCTAGCAAATTTTCGAAAATAATGGTGAATTATATTTTAATTCTACAAAATACACAAACAACTAGTTATCGTCGCTATTTTATTAATTTTGCTTAAACACTTGTTTAATAATTATTCGATGTATTATTGTTACTTAAAAAGAAAAATGAAAAACAGAAAAAAGGAAAAAATAAAGAAAAACAGTTTGCTTAACCATGATTTATAGCACAAATTTTAAAAATACACTAATTATTTTATACACTGGTACAATTAATTAAAATTATAATAAATTTTCGAAATGAATACCCGCCAGCGTCAATACATTTTTGTGCACGTTTGAAAAGGGTTTTCACCGATCTATCGATCATAGCTGGATTGTGTCTAATATTGTCATATACATAAAAAAAATTTGTTGTATTGTTCACGGGTATTAATATTTTCACTGAACACCTGTGACTTCAGGTGGCCCTATAAAAAATAATCCATGGGGGTGAGATCAGGAGATCTCGGTGGCCAGTTAACTGAACCCCCTCTACCAATCCATTTCTTGGTGTAACGTTGAATCTGTGTTGGGAATTTTTCTGAAACGTAGCATGTGGATTTTCAGTTGCCCAAAGATGTTGATATCTAGTGTTGTTTATTCCATCACGCGTGAATTGAGCTTCGTCCGTGAACAGAATTTTAGACACTGTTTCGTGTGTGCGCAACTACCCACCTACAAAATGTTAAACGCGGAACGCTCTCACCGTCTTCAAGTCGTTGAACTACTTGAACACGAGGAGGATATAAATTTTCTTTTTTTAAAGTACGCCGTACTCTTGTTCTGGGAATTTCTAATTGATGGCTGACTTTCCTGACGCTTACAGTTGGATTCGTATGAACAATCTGTAATAATTCCTCTCGCTGTTGAAAATCTCTGGGAACATGTTCATGTTTTTCCTGTGAGGGAAATTGCCCATATTCTTTACTAAATTGATACACCTCTCAAAATGCTGTATGAATTGGTGTACGATGATTTCGAAAACGTCTTCTATATTCTCTCTCTGCAGCTCTTCCATTTCCGTCGTAAAAACCATACATAAATCATATCTTCATTGGAATGGCATCTTAAAATTATTAAATTTGTTAAGATAAAACTTTATTTTAATGACTCAAACGAAGCTTTTTTTTTAATCTTTTTTATTTAACGTCGGCCTATTTCCGCTACCAGGGCCTTTCACCGACGCCAGGAGACAAGCCACCCCCAACCTGGAAATTTTGCCGAACCTCTTCCCTTAAGAAGAGTAGGGACCTTTTACTTGCCTAACATTTAATAGACAAGGAACCGCCTGCTTTACATCCCCTCCGAAGGATGGTATATCCACTACGTAATCCTCGTCTGAAATTACGTAACTTCCGCGTATACACTGATATACAAGCCGCTAGAAGGTGAGACGAGAACGCTGTATTTCCCAAGATGGGTAACCCATCCAAGTACTAACCGCGCTCTAAGTTGCTTCAACGGAATATCGACTGACATTCACATGGAAGTCGCCTCTACGCTCGCCCCCCCAAACGAAGCTTAATTTCTAAAGGTAACTTACATTACCATGTATTAAACTATAAATGACAGAATTGACACACACCTACTTTTATTTTTAAGCAAACTGTTTTTCTATGGAATACTCCATATAGACGTACAAATTTTTAAGTGCAACGAGAATCAAATTTAAGTAATAATAATACATTATAATTATTAAACAAGTGTTTAAGTAAAATTAATAAAATAGCGACGTTAACTAGTTGTGTGTGTATTTTGTAGAATTTAAATATAATTCATCATTATTTTCGAAAATTTGCTAGAAAGTAATCATAAACGTGCCATCAAATATTATGACAGTATTTTGCACAATAATCATCCATAGACGTTTCAATAGTTATCCGCCATTTACAAAAAACTGATATAATTGGGCCTAAATGTAAAATAATAAAAATTGTCCTGGAATTTTTCCAAAATAAATTATGCTATTGATTGGACGAGGAGTGCACTATATGTGTACCAACTGTTATCCAAATACGTCCACCCATTCCAAAAGATGGTGAAATTTAGTTTCAGTCAAGAATCATAAAACACCCCCCGTATCTCGAAAACCATTCACTTTCAAGGGTAAGTGTGGGGGTGATTTGAACTTAGTAAAGTGTGCTTTATCTCTCATTAGTTTGTGTCACTTTAAACCTGGGACACCCGGTATAATTATTCCAATTTGATAAAGTAGTTTTGCTTATATTTTTGGTTAAGATGGTTATTCAATATAAATATTTTGTCTGAGATGGTTTTTAATATGACAGGTATCAAATCGGAAAGGTAAAAAAATTAAAAAAAGAACTTTTCTCAAAATATATAATTTATGAATTGCAATTCCCAATATTTGTAAATTTTTTTTTATTAAAACTTTTAATGCATGATATTCAAATAAATAATTATTTTTTTTTAAAAGCTTTTATTTAACTTGCAATGTTTGTTTGTATGTTTGTTTGTTGGTTTAGGTCAAATCTTGCAAGCTGAATTTCGACTAGTTCTAATTAAGCTAGAGCTTTGAAATTTGGCACACGTGTATAAGTCCGGTGACAATGCAACATAGTGTAGCCATTATCGGTCTAAATCCAATATGGCGGACGTCCCAAGATGGCGGATCGGCTTTTTAGTCATAACCCCCCTGATATGGGTATCAAATGAAAGGGTTTGACGAGTAAAATACGATAAACAATGTGACGTCATTCTAAATCCAATATGGAGGACGTCCCAAGATGGAAGATCGGCTTTTTAGTCACAACCCCCCTGATATGGGTATCAAATGAAAGGGTTTGACGAGTAAAATACGATAAACAATGTGACGTCATTTTAAGTCCAATATAGCGGACGTCCCAAGATGGCGGATCTGCTTTTTTGTCACAACCCCGTTGATATGGGTGTCAAATGAAAGGGTTTGATGAGTAAAATACGATAAAGTGTGTGACGTCATCCTAAATTCAATATGGCGGACGTGGGAGAGGTGGGAAAGGGGTGGGAAGAGGTGGGGAAAGGTGGGGAAGAGGTGGAAAGAAGTGGGGAAGAGGTGGGAAGAAGTGGAAAAGGGGTGGGAAGAGGTGGGAAGAAGTGGGGAAGAGGTGGGAAGAAGTGGGAAAGGGGTGGGAAGAGGTGGGGAAGCGGTGGGAGAGGTGAGGAAGAGGTAGGAAAAGGGTGGGAAGGGGCTGGAGGAGCTGGGAAAAGGTGGGAATAGGGTGAAAAGAGGTGGAGAGAGATGGGGAAAGGCAGGGGAAGTGGTGGAAAGAGGGAAAAAGTGGGAAGTAGTGTTAGAAGGGTGAGAAGATGGGAGAGGGGAGGGGTGGATGGCGGTGGCAAATGAAAAGGTTTTGTCTGTCTGTTTGTAAAATAAGTGGACTAAAAAGTAAAAAATAAAATTATATAAAAAAAGTATTTTTAAGAAAAAGCTTTTATCTGAAAAAACTACTAAAAAGTAAAAATATTTTTTTTTAAATTCATACACATGGAAACCAAAAGCTTTGGGGGTGGTCAATTGAGCAAATTAACTATGCAATATCACTATATGACCGCCCCCAAAGCTTTTGGTTTCCATGTGTATGAATTTAAAAAAAAATATTTTTACTTTTTAGTAGTTTTTTCAGATAAAAGCTTTTTCTTAAAAATACTTTTTTTATATAATTTTATTTACATTATTCTTAGGTTATATATCGAGTTACATCAGATAAACTACGCTGCTACTTTTTTTTTATTAGAAAATATTCGAGACTTAATACTTTTTTGTGTAAATATAAATCGAGAACATTTGCTTAAAGGAAAAATTTTGCAAAAAACAGCTACCCGCAGTTTGTCAAATAAGATTTAGAGCTCGAGAAGTATATGTCAATATTATTTCCCTCATAAATTAATGTCCAATGTCATTTCGTGAATTTTTAAATTTCAACCATTGACAACAGTTATACACTGAATAAACGCACGCTAGCTTTTTTAAAAAATTACCAGCGAATAAATTACCTCTAGCTTTTAAATGCACATAATTGATTTAATTTACTCTCAATTGGACTAAAAGCAAAATAAAACATATTACAAATTCAAGAATTATTATTCTGGTTTCTAATAACTATGTACCAATGATGTATTTATGCAATTTTCCAAAATATTTCCATGGCTATGAAACAAAGTCGTGTATAGAACGCGTCTCCGTCAACGTCAATTAATTAATTAGGAAGTATGCTATTCAAATCAAAAATGAATCGTTTTGGGAAAATAGAATTTGTTAAAATTAACAGAGAAAAAAGTACGGAAGGAATTTGTTCATTTGAGAAATAATCTTGACATATACCCTTAGAGTTCTAAATCTTATCCCATAAACTGCGGGTAGCTACATTTTGTATGTAATTTGACAAAAATATTTTTAATATCAAACTGACACAAACTGTCAGATTTACAATCACGATCGCGTAACAAAAGTCAAACAAGCATTTAGCGCATCCATTTCCATGGCTAAGAAACAAAAGTTGCTTATTAATAATAATAATAATATATTTATTCACGGAAATACAAAGAGTACATTTTTAAGTAGAACATAACATACTACGCAAATAAATATAGCGGAGGAAGCCCATTTAGGTCCTATTTGAACCTGTCTATGGGCGACTAAGGGTATCGTTCCCATTCCTGCACTGCAACTCCCCCTTTAGGAAAAGCCCTCTAAGTATAGCGTTGCAACAAAGGAATGGAACAATTATTAGGCGGATTTAATACATAAATACTATCATAAATATAATACATAAACAAATTTATATTAGGATATATGCACGATAAGGCATATACTCACCTATGCATACAAATGCACACATATACATTCTGTATACACATATACACAACATTACATACACACCTATAATACATATTTATATATATATAAAACATAATTCGTTACCCAACAGATTATTTTTCAACTAGAATTAAAAAAAAAGAAAAAAAAATTGTAGAATAAAATTATAGAATGAAATACAATAGTTTAAGAAGGATCAAAAATACTATGAAAAATATTTCGATTACAAGAAGCAATCCAGTTTTTTACGTATTTTTTGTAAAGATGTTTAACATTTAAATGTTTACAGAAATCCGGCAGAATATTATATAACCTCGGACCAATATAGGTGAAACACCTTTATTCAATCGTTTTTTGAGCCCTAGGTAAAAATAGATTAGCTGCTTCGTTGGCTCTAGTATTATATAAATGACTTACCACCGTTACGTATTGTGAGTTATTAAAAAAGAATATTAATGTAATTTTTGAAAATAGTTGTCTAATATCCAATAAATTTAGTTCTTTGTATAATTGTTCGGAAGGGTATCTTAAGGATTCATTATACATAACTTTCAATATTCTTTTATGTAATTTTTCTGGAGGAAGCAAGTAAGTTTTTTTTAAACCCCCCCAACCAATTATACCGTATTGTATAATAGACGCAACCAAGCCATAGTAAAGTACCTTTAGTTTACCCAAAGGAAGAATTTGTCGTAATTGGTACATTTTAGGAATTATACCTCGCAGTTTGTTGAGAACATTTTTTATGTGAACGTCCCATCTTAGAAATGAATCGATGTAGATACCAAGATATTTAATAGATAAAACAATAGAGATACTTTGTGTTCCTACGGATATATTAGTGTAGTCTGGTAAATATTTTTCAAAAGAAGTGAAAGGAATAACCTTCGTTTTAGTGACATTAACCGTTAACAGATTAGCATTAAACCAATCCATTATATTTTTCAAATCTTTCTCCGCTTTCGCTCTTACATCTGCCCAAGTAGATCCATAATAAAGAATAACCGTGTCATCTGCGTATGAAATGATGGTTCCAGTTGAATTTAGAATAAGTAATTGATTTAAATATATAGTGAATAGGACTGGACCAAGCACAGTTCGCTGTGGTACTCCATAGGACACCGTTTCCTCGTGACTACGTACTTGATTTATTTCTACTAATTGTTTTCTTCCTTCCAAGTAACTTCTAAATAAATTCAACGCGTTCCCATTATGCCAATATGTTCCAGTTTATACAGCAAAAGCCTGTGACTGACAGTGTCAAAGGCCTTTGCAAGATCCACAAAAACACCTAAACATGGTTTTCTATCATTTACAGCATTATATACTAACGATGTTAGTTTAGCTATCGCATCTTGCGTTGATATATTTTTACGGAAACCGAACTGTAAATCAGATATAATTTTATTTTTTTCCAAATAACTAATTAGACGTTTTTTAATAATTTTTTCGAATATCTTTGCTATAGATGATATTAAAGAAATTGGGCGGTAATTTGAAATATTATGCTTATCTCCTTCTTTATATAATGGCTTCACTATAGCTTTTTTAAAGTGCGTAGGGACTTTTCCGCATTCTATACATTTATTGATAATAAAACATAACGGGGCAAACGCGTCGCCTTCAATTAATTAATACGGAAGTATATTTTCCCATGATTGTTACTTGACTAAAAAAAGTGTATATATTTATAAATAAAAACCCAAGTATAAAAGTACGTAAGAAATTCTATCATTTGGGAAATAATCTTGATATATACCACTCGATCTCTAAATATAATCTCACAAATTGCGGGTAGCTATATTTTTTGCAAAATTTTACTTTTAAGCAAATGTCGACGTACTAATTTACACAAGACGCCCTTAAGGTACATTATTAAATCTCGAATATTTTCTAAGCAAAATTTTACAATTTATGCGATAAAATTCAGAGCTCTCGGGATATAACCTCTGATTATCCCTTATAAAAAGAAATTTTAGTGCCAAGGTGCATATTAAGTTTTTTTTTAAGGGGCGAGCGTAGAGGCGACTTCAATGTGAATGTCAGTCGATATTCCGTTAAAGCAACGTCGAGCGCGGTTAGTACTTGGATGGGTGACCCATCTTGGGAAATACAGCGTTCTCGTCCCACCTTCTAGCGGCTTGTATATCAGTGTATACGCGGAAGTTACGTAATTTCAGACGAGGATTACGTAGTGGATATACCATCCTTCGGAGGGGATGTAACGCAGGCGGTCCCTTGTCTATTAAATGTTAGGCAAGTAAAAGATCCCTACTCCTCTTAAGGGAAGAGGTTCGGCAAAATTTCCAGGTTTGGGGTAGCTCGTTTCCTGGCGTCGGTGATAGGCCCTGGTAGCGGAAATAGGCCGACGTTAAATAAATAGATAAAAAAAAAGGTTTTTTTTAAATCCGAAATTGTGAAGTTAAGATTAAACAACCGCATTTTTTTATTAAGGGACATTAAGAAATGTCATAATTATTTAAATGCCAAATATGGATAACTTTTTGTAAGAAAACCATTATTTTTAGAAATGATTGTTTCCCAAATGAACAAAGCACTAGGTGAACGGAATCGGGAGCAATCCGCTCGCCAAAAGACTATGAACCTTTGACAATGAGATTCCATTTCCATATTAAACTTGTAGTTTTACGTTACTTATAACAAAAATATTAGAAACAAGAAATTCTATTGTTAAACTATGAACTCACAGGCGACATTTGTTGATTTCATGGCGAAGGTTAGACAGAAGGCCTGCGTATTTGGCATACTTGTGCAGATCAAGCGGTGCGGGTATAATTTATATCATTAAATCTCATTTTGACATAAATGTCCCATCCTAGATCTCAGTAAATGAGTTTATGTTATAACCCTCGCTCAACAAGGAGTTCCGAACTAGACGCATGAGGAAAGCGTTGTTATTGTTATTTTGAAGCGTAGGAACTCGTATTGTTCCTATAATATCATACATATATCACAGGATCTTAGTCTTTATGATACAAAACTTGAATCAATACCGTGCGCTGCGGTGTGGTGTGCCTTGTTTAATTAAAATTGACTATTCTTGTACCACACTGAAAGTCGTGGATGGGTGGAAACTGTTATAATAATTTACTTGAAGAAGCTTTACTTTCTTAGAGCGTCAGCTGAATATTTATGTGCATGTATGTATACTGTAGTTATTACCCCCGACCAGAGTGCGTTGAATAGTAGGAAAAAAGAGATAAATATTTATAACTGAGCTCTTTCAAGACAGTTTGTATTTCACATAATATATAGTAAGTGTTAGCTTACATTAAATGGTACTTTACGTAGGTTGATATCACGTATGCAGAAACAACCAATCAGAACAACATTACACTGATAATCTCCCTAGAGACAATTATCACTTATATCATCCAGTTTGACAGTTCAATAATTTAAAATTTATTTTATAGCATAATTAGGATTTGTCATTACAAATAACGACTAGATAAATATAATAATAGAGGAAAACATGCCAAATAATACAATTAAAAGTAAAAAGTACATTGGAATACATTTATACCAGAAATTATGAATTAGATGGAAATCGTAAAAATTTTCGTATGTAATATCACTATTGCTTAGAATTGTATCGGTTAATTCTTTCGAAAGCTTTGCTGATATAGAGAGTGTAAATTGACGGTTTATTATCTGATTAAATTCCGAGTACTTTAGCGCTAGGGATTTAATTTTTGATAATAAACTGCCAATTTACACAAATTATATTACCTTTTGGCAACTCAGCTTGAACAAAAATGTATAGATAATATTGAAAAGCAGGAGTGGTATTTGGGGAGAATATTTTACGAATAAATAATTCATTAAGTACATCTTAATATGTTTTGTATTTATTTGCCTCCAGACGTTTTCTTGTAATTTTTTGGAGCTTACTGACCTTTATTTTCAATTTTATCATTTACGTCACAAAAAAATGCACTTCCAAATCGACTCATTTAGTAAAAAGTAAAGTAGGAATACATATTTATCAAATGCAGCTGCAGAAACTTAAAGTTCACGGAACTCGCCATATTTTAAATGTAATGACAATTAAGAAAAACAATATACCTTACACCATAGGTATTGTAATGCATAGACTGGTCTTCAGTGTAAAGAGTTCTCAGGTATGCTTCGACCAATTGCATTACGAGTAAATACATAGAGCACTACCGCATTTTACAAATCTCCCGACTTTATGTACGTTCTGAGGTTGCCGATCAGATGAAATATTGCTATAGTACCATCATCTACTAACATTATATTAGAACCACACGGTAAACTACGTACTCTGAATTACTGAATAATTATTTTATTAAAGTGTTCGTTGATATGTATATTTACCTAATAATACTTTATATAAGCCATTGAAAGCTCTCCCTAGCCTATATATTTTAGAGGGCTTTGGCCTTGCTATTGGGAGTTATCAACTTATGTGGTGTGGTTATGTTATGCCTATATCATTGCATTACTAGGTATATTATACAAGACTACAATTTACAAGTTATGTTAACAATTAGCAGGGGTGGATGGAGGGGCGCTTCTCCCCCAATATCGTGGCTGAGTTGGGAAATTCTAGCTCAAGTTAGGAGAATTCGAGAAAAATTTCACCTCCCTGCTCATCAATTTTTATTTTCGGAGGAATTCTTTTTATTGTGATTCGAGTTGGGAAATTCAAGCTTCAAGTTGGGAGAATTCGAGAAAAATTTCACCCCCCGCTCGTCAATTTTCATTTTGGAGAAAAATTTTTTGAGGAGTTGGGAAAATTCCTGTAATGAGCCTACGGCGCGCGGTGTCGGGATATTACCAAACAACGTGCTTTCGGAAACTGTGATAAAATTATTTCATATTATCAACGTCCTTGGGACATTATAACTGAAAAACTCTATAAACATATGATACCTATACCGATATTGTCGATTTTTTACGATTTAGGAATATGAATATTACACGTTTACTTTGCAGCTAAGTTTAAAAATATGTTTGACTCACTACTTGTCGCTTAATTAATACATTTTCTCGATTTAGAAAGTGAATTGATTTCAATTAAAGATAATCGAATTTAATTGCAAATCGATACGGCTAATAAATTGGCTCAATCGGGTAATTAGTAGAATTGGCTAATCTATGTTAAATGCCTTATTACTAATTATAGTTTACGATCAGGCTGCGATGCATGTATCATATTGACATTATATCAGTGTTTATAGATAGACACACGGTAATAATTTGCAACTTCCTCGGCTCTCTTAAAAAAATCCCTAGTATGTATAATGTGGCCCAGGATAGATGTAACAAGAAGTGTAATGGACCAAAAATTTTGAAATTTTGGAATGGTATTTGGGGATTGAGTCCTGCTAGTTGTAAAACTAAAGTATACCAAAAATGATTTGATTTCGTGTTCTACAGGGTGTTTTATAAGCAAAGTTGTAAAAATCACCACTAATAAAGTGCCTTTATTTTTCAAAATATGAAAAAATTCCACTAAGAAAAGTTATTTAGAATGCAATTTTATACCTTTATACCAAAGTTTAGGAATATAAAATTATTTTTTTCAAACTTCCCATTTTTTCAATAAATTAGTATTTTATTTTGAACCATTCAATTAAAACTGCATAGAAATTATTTTTTGTGAATTAATATTTAAAGTTATGTAGAAGCTAAAAGTAGGCTATGAGAAAAGCAGGGGATACACATTTATCATTTATTATTGACATATCTGTCAAACGTAGTCAATATTATCCTTAATTTCTGTTTTAAATTAAAGAACCAAGCATAAAAAAGTAAGTGAAAATGGTACTCACAGTGCGTGAAAAAAATTATATTGTGCTACGGAATTGGAGGTGAAAACTCGCTAAGAGAAGTGGTAAGCCAATTTAATTTGAAATTTCCAAACACTACCTTGTCACGTACTCAGGCTATGAGAATAATTAAAAAGTTTCTGGCTACTGGTAGTGTTCTTAACATGAAAAGAAAAATAAAAGTATATGATGAAGACAATGTTGGGGCTATTATAGCTCATGCCTCTGTTATAGAAAATCCTAGGACTAAGAGAGAGATCAGCTCTTATTAATATTAGCAAGTCTGAACTCCAAAGAATTTACAAGGCAAAGAAAATTAGGGCATATAAAGCAAATTATAAACATACGCTTGAAGAGGGAGACGACGGCCGTAGGTTGGATTTTTGTTTGACCATTGGAGAAAAAATCATGGAAGAGAGATTTTTTCATCATTTCATAATTTTCTCAGATGAATCCACATTCACAACCAATGGTGTTGTTTCTTCTCAGAATTGTCGGTTTTGGGCTTCTGAAAATCCAAATTTTAGAATTCATTGTAGAAGACAATATTATAAAAAAGTGAATGTGTGGTGTGCCGTTTCTTATCACGTTGGAGTTACTGGACCTTATTTCATTGAGGGAAGGTTAAACCAGCACACTTATTTACAGCTTCTTGAAAGATTTTCTGAAGACCATTTAAATATTTTAAGAGATATGCCTTTAGTTCATTTTTAACATGATTGTTGCCCTGGCCACTCCACAGAGATGGTTAATCGGTGGTTGAATTTAAATTTTGGAGAAAATTGGATTGCCAGGAATGGACCGATCAAGTGGCCGGCGAGATCCCCAGACCTATCAATATTGGATTTCTTTTTATGTGGTCGCCTCAAGCAGTTGGTTTACGCTGAACCACTTCCTAACGATGTAGCAGTATTGAAGCAGAGAATTACAAATGCTGTAAACTCCATACCGTTAGATCATATTCGAAACAGTTTTAAGGACTTCAGGTGAAGGATCGAAATGTGTGTGGATGTGGGTGGTAGCTACGTCGAATAATAAAAAAATTGTAAACATTGTCTTGTATTGGTCAATAATTAATTTGTTTGTGAATCTGTTATGTTTTTGACATTTATTACTTGTTATAATTTTTAAACCTCATTAATCTTCTGTTGGTAATTGTTTCTTGTTTTACAATTAGTTCGATTAACATTATACCTTCTTACATCTCGTATATTCAATTTTTTATTTACCAATAGCCTACTTTTTGAGATGATTAACATTTGCTCCTACACAACTTTAAATATGAATAATTTTATATTCCTGAAATTTGGTATAGAAGTATAAAATTGCATTCTAATAACCTTTCTTAGTGGAATTTTTTCATATTTTGAAAAATAAAGGTACTTTATTAGTGGTGATTTTTACAACTTTGCTTATAAAACACCCTGTAGAACACCAAATCAAGTCATTTTTGGTATACTTTAGTTTTACAACAAGCAGGACTCAATCCCCAAATACCATTCCAAAATTACAAAATTTTTGGTCCATTACACCTCCAAAACAAGATAATTTTTTTTTTTCAAGTAAAACATTGGGGCTGTAACTGCTATTTGGAAATTAAAGATTTTGACATTTTTGTTTATTGTGTATTGTCTAATTTTTGCGACATGTTTATGTTGTATGTTCTATTAAATTTTACACTATAAATTGTAGACATATGAAAAAAAATGGAATTTTTGTTACTTGAAAAATTACATTTAAGTTCAAATATCTCGAAAACCAGTAATTTTTCGAGAATTGCTCATATTAGAAAAGTTGCTTAGAATATAATTCTCCATCATGCAACTCATTTCATCGTTCCTGCGATCGAAAAATTTCTTTGCATCGCAACGCCATCTATACCTCAATGTGTAAAATAATGATTTTTACTCAAAACTGAAGTCACTTATATATTCTAGTAGATACCTTTTACATAATTCAAATATCGCTTTTGGTTATCGAGAGAATGGCGCCGGGAGTTTTAAGTGGGACACCCTGTATATATAAAAAAATCGAATTCGGATGAATAATAACAAAATTACAACAAATGAACTGAGATACAATGTTAAGAACAAAAGTTACTATCCATGGTCATAAAATAAAGTCTTCTCTTGCCGCACTACTATGCTACTGCTATTGCAGTAAATCAACATCCTCTTGAATTTCATAATTGTACTGATTAAAGCATTGCACACCTACATGGCAAACATCTTCCATGCATTTTTGTTTCCGATCAGCACATCCACAACGAGACGTCCTGCAACCTGTCTTCCAATTACATGAAATCAGTTCCAATTTTTTAAGAGAAATAGGCTCCTGCAATGATGCTATGGGAAGTAGTTGCCCATCCTCTAATTTCCATCCCTTATCAATAGGCCGAGGTAAGTTTTGAATAGGTAAATTAGCGGTATATCAAGCAAACTAAAAAGTACTTATTATGTCACGCACGCACTTACATATGTTCAGTATTATCACTTGTAGGCGACGGGCAGGCCAATGCAAACGACGTCGGTCAGTCGGGCGCGGGTAGAGGGTAGCGGCTCTCTTAAAATGGTCACAATTTCGTTATTTTTTTTGCAATTTGGAAAGTTTAGAGTTTTAAATGTACCTTAAAAATGTATCAATTTTTTTATTGCTCGAGTTTTGGTCAAATTCAGATATTAATTGCTTTATTACACATTAAACTTACTGTGTTGAGAATGTGTTTCTGTTTTAAAGTTAGTTTTTTAAATATATATTTTTTTATTTAATATTTACAATAAAAAAGGCTTAACATTTTTTGTTAGGCATTAAAATACCTAGTAGATGAGATCTACTTTGTTTAAATCGGATGAATAGTTATCGAAATAATAGACAAAATCTAACATCAGCAGGTGCCATTTTTATGACACCATAGGTACTCACTCCACCACTTTAAAAAGCGACAAGAGGTCTTTTCCTTTGCACTAAAAGTGTAGCACTGAGCTGCACTGGTGTAAAATTGTCTTTCTTTAACTTATGATATCTGCATTGATGCCATCTTTGTCAATCAAAATTTGTGTTACACTTCTTGTGCAAAGGAAAGGACCTAACATGCATTTTGATGATCAGTGGACCACACTGATTACGACAATATCACTTGTCGGTATAAACCTTCTCGGTCCTACGAAAATCGTTATTATGCTAGTTTCTTGAACTTGGCCTCTCTACTAATAGAGTGCATGATACAATAACGCGTTGTTCCAGAGTTGGAATGCTCAAATACGGTGTTATTCCACTGTGAATAGGACTGTACATGTGATAATACCGTGCTTTTCCAAATAATGTCTTGAAAACTTTTGGGTAACCACTGTATGTCTCAATGAAAAGACCGCGAAATTTCAAACTTGAATGTTATGATCTGTTAATTTGGGAATTCTTGCGAATACAGCGTATTTCCTTTGCGCGGTAGGTCAATGGACTTATACATTATACAAGTGTTCAAAATTTTAGCTTGATAGGATAATAGGAAGTGCGATAAAATTCCATCACAAATTTTTAACCGGAAAGACATAGTTATAAACATTGCAAGTTAAATAAAAGCTTGTAAATTATCGCTTTTCTGGGAAACTTTTGATTCCTTATTCCAAAAATAATGTTAATTATTATTTTACACGTGATGTTTAAGTACGTGTATTATTATTGCTACTTACAAGCAAAAGCCGTCTCTGAAATTTATCGACCGAGTACAGTTAGGTAGTTGAGCAGACTACAGTTTTTAGGTTATCGGCGACAAAATCGGCAACCAATGAGAAGGCCCCGAGCCTTCTCATTGGCGCGGGATCAGCTACGTCACAAGCAGCGCGGGAAAACTTTATTATTATTTTTCTTATATCAAACGATGTAATATGAAAAAATTTAAAAAAATACGGAGGTATTATTTTTTAACGAACTTTCAGAATTTAAAATAAAAAAAATATGCATTATACTCTCCGTAGATTTATTGAATATTGTACATAATTGTTGAACATTCTATGGTAGATTTTTGAAAATAAGTAATTTTTTTAGGTATAATTGCTATATTTATTATTTTAATCGTCTCCTGAAGATGCCATCTTAATTTACGAATCGTTCGTCAGTATAATATTCGCTATTTTTGTGTATATAAAAGCATATATAGTAAATACTTATATAATTAAATACAACACTCTTCATGTTTTATTTTTTTCTTAAAATGTCTCTTAACTTCTATATTTACTAATCAACTTCTTTCATAAACACTCATTTACTGTTCAAATACAATTGGACTTTTCTTTCTTAAATTATCGTGTTCACAGGGAACGTGATGGACTGATGAACAGATGTATCTTTTTTGTCTGAGAACGATATTTACGGTTTTAGAAATGTGCCGATCAAGTGCAATATACTCCTCTTTTCATATTTGCGAAAAGTATAATAGGCATTGTACTTTGTAATTATTAAAGTCAACTAAATTTTAATATCACTATGAATGTCATGATTAGAGGTGATGAATAAAATATTAGTTGATTTTAATTATCAATTATCAAGCAAACAATATCGATTATAGAATATAAATTCCAGTACTAAATTGATGTGGACACTGCCTTGGATAATTCCCAACTAATAATTGGCTTCGTGACCAATATTATTGGCTGTAATAATATTATCGGGATTTGTTCGAAAACGCGACATAATTAACCAACAGGGATATACTTCCATACAGGTCTTATTGGAATAAATCCTGTATATGCACATATTACCTGAAACTGTCCTCACAGCCAAACTTATAAATCAATCGAGAGTTAAATATAGTTGCTGCATTTTTACTGGAAATGTTTGAAGGTGCTTTCTGGAAACGTTTGTGTTCTTCAAGAAACACGTCCAATAAAACGACTCTCCGGCGTCGTGTTGTCCCATTTTCTATTAGTTTTTGGCCATCTTATCTAAAAAATTAGGAGATGTACATATAACGACGAGAGACCGAGACCAAAAAACATGAAAAAAATTGAAAACTGTTTAGAAATATTCACCTGCACGTCTTTGGTATCTTGCCGATTGTGTCGAAGTAAAAATGTGTAAAAATTAAGAAAACCGGTAGCGGCAAGGCCAACTTACTACAGTCGTTCAGCTAAGTAGCGTTCGATAATATCACAAGTGTAATAGTTTTGTACGCATTTTCTATTAAACTTTTATTAGATTTTTTTTGTCGCATCAACTCCGGTTTGTGTAATTGCAACCATAATCCACTTCCTCTGTCTTACTTCCGTCGTTTGGAGTGTTTTTTTCTTATCCCTATCTCTTATGATAATTTCGGTGCCTTTTGTGATGAGCTTTTTCACTTTTTTTGGCGCTTTTTTCTCCCTTTTTACTGATATTATAAAATCTCCTTCCTTACTCTTCTTTACCGTTTTAGCATCATAGTTGGTTTTTAGATTTCCCCTTTATTAGTTCTAAGAATGTTTACATATTCCTTTCCTTTCGACTTCACTATAATTGTTTCCGAGTCTATCGCATTTCTGGTAGGCTATCCTTTCTCCTTCAGCGTCTTCTCCTGAGTCTTCCACTCATTTTCTTTTTATACTGTCTGGGGCTAGTATATGAGTTGTGTCTTTGTTTCTTACCTGCAATTTTTTTCAGCCTTTACAAAGCTCTCATGAAAAAATATTTTGTTTATTTCGTCTACATTTGTCTCCAACGTGAGTCCGAACACATACTTCTCTTTCTATCTATTACTCATTATTCTCCGAAACTTTCGTAGTAAGCCTTACATATGTCACATTCTCACCTTCTATTGCTAGTAGGTCAGCTGGTTCGGGATATCTTCCCTTGTACTTTCCTTTCAATTCTTTTATCCATGCTCGGATTTTCTACATACGCAGATCCCTACTTGTTCTATTAAGGCATTGTCCGTTTTTTCGATTGGCTATTTCAACCCATTCTCCAGTGACGTTGGCTCTAAGAATTGAAAAAGCTCAGTTTCATTTCCGATGCACAATATTTTCTGATTTATTTCCATTTCTTTCTCCTTTCTTTCCTTCTCTTCTTCGCTTTCCGGTGCATCGTACTAGGCGAATCTAGCTTTATTTATGCTGGTTTGTGTAACTATCGATATTGTGCTTTTGCTGTGATCCTTCGGTTTCTTATGAAGGTTTTGGTTGTGTCTTTGAATTATTTTACTCATCGAGCTTTACATTCGAGAGGCTCATTTATATTGTTGTAATAGGACCATTTGACTACGCACTATTTCCTTCCAGTTTTTTTTTTTTTTGGTCGTACATGTACTTTTCCTTTAATTGGTACATACGAGTAATTATGATCTCATAATTAACTAGATACCAACATTATTTCTTACTTTTATCTGCATATATCACCTTTTTGTCATTCAATCTTAATGTTCTTTTTTTATTAATACAAATGTGTTTTTTTATCATTGTATATCTTGTATGTATATATACACTTTACAAAAGTGTGCCTATCGGCAAACCAAAATTGTTGCAGAAATGACAATTATGAAACAAATTTGTTTACTGGGATAGGTTTGGTGCAATGAACAGCAGGGGGCTAAGGTTGATATACTACAGTTTGTTATGTCTCTCGTAAATTCTACGATTGGCTTTTCGTTGTCTTTCTATTGGCCGAGGCAATCAGTTCCTACAAAATATAAAAAAAATATCGTTACCCCAATAACGCATCTTCACTGGTATTTTTGGCATTTTTGCTGACATGTTACTTTCTAACACAGCAGCCAAATAATTGCGTGGATATTTGTCTTTCATCTGATAATGAGCAAAATATGCCACTTTGAAACCATGCGCCGATGGCTTAAGGAAAAAGCCAACTGACTGCAAGACTAAAGCTTTTAGTTATTATTATTAATAATATTATTATTAATAATATTATTATTAATAATATTATTATTATTGTTTTATTATTTTTAAATGATTTGAGCTATTCGTTTCATTTATTTAAAATATTGGCAGATTAATTACCTGATACAAACCAACGCCAAAAATTTGAGAATGCAGGATTGTTTGGGCCACTTGTTGAAATGAATAAATAAACAGTTAGTTAAAAAAGTTCATTTAGTCTATGACTTAAATAGATTTATTTTAATTGACAGTGATTTTACTGTGCTATCGACACCAATTTATTTTTCAATCACTTTTCAAGATGACGGAAAAATATATGGCGGATATAATTACTTCATATTTTCCGATGGTGCTTTCTGAGTGAAATGGTATAAAAATTTCGTCCGAAGTAAAAGAGAAACTGCAATTTAATTTGATTAAAATCCATTAAAATGCTAATTCCGTTGAGTTAAAACGATCAAGCGACCCTTAGTAAATGCCCGTACCCTCTACGGTAACGGAGTTGAGTACATACCTTGAAATGAGGTTACTTTGAATGCTGTGGTGGCGGTATGGGATATATTTTGCTTTTCAGCCATTATGTCTCTTCTGCTTTCAACACGTTATAAGTAAGGCTATTTTTAGCTCGTCACGTGGTAACTCATATAATACCGAGTATAAAGGAGGTATCGCGAATAACACTAACATTGTTTTATACTGGTTTCATTGATTACTCTTTTATTTTATTTTTGGGCGTCGGGCATGACAGCTCATTATTTACTCACAACCAAAATTTAGGCTCATTGTTACTCTAATAGGAAGACATCCAAATTTCTGACAGAAGTCATTTATTAGTCTATCATATGCAACTATAAAAATAACGAGTAAAAATTGCAGTCGGGCGCGTTCGTCTGCGAATATATGTTGAAGTAGTCAATATATTTCTATTTTTGAAATATTTATTCGACAGTGTCCGCCCGCTACTTTCATCGTAATCGTCTTATTAATAAACATTTTAAGGTAAATTCTACGTAAAGTTCGAATCTCAGAGACATTTCCGATATTCTGTACAATTGTACATATTTGTATTTTTTTTGCTTCATCAAAACTCTGAGTAACACTTTGTTCTAATACTTTAATAAAACATAATTTAAGTAACACAAGGCAGTTCATTCGTCTCTGGTATTCGTCAGGTTTGACGGATATGGCTCAATTTCAAAATTTGAAATAAAAATTTAAGTTATGTTTAATAAATATAATCATAGTGAACAACTAAACAACGCCTGACTGCAACTTTAATTCGTGACAGTCTTATTAAAAATACCCTTAACATTTTAAAATAAAACTATCGCATCACCTAACCTGTGTAAAGTTTATTCTAGCACAGAGTAAATTTTTAGAACGGAATAAATCCGATTAAATGCTGATCCCCGTATAATATGAATATAATCTTGAAGGGAAAAATTCACCCAGATTTCTTCGAGTTTTCACGTTTCAGACTATGTAGATTTTAAAAATTAAAGTCTTTTAATTCCATTTAATAATATTTGGTAAGTATGTCAACGAAGAACTGGAATTTACTTCCAGTAAAAAATATACAGTGTGGACAAATAAAAAATAATTGAGAAAAAAAATGTGACGGAAGACAGTAATATTTGGTAATATGAAAAATATACCGGGTGGTCACCTTAAAAAAGATATAGAAACGTGACGGAGGGCAATAATATTTCGCATGTACTTAATACAGCTGTCAAAGAAAAATATTAAATTTTTAAAAATATTAACGAAAAAAAATGTGACAGAGGATGATAATATTTCGCATCCAGTTAACACAACTGTCAAGGAAGAAAAAAATATGAAAAATATACAGAAACCATTACGATAATAATCAAGAGCCATAGTGCGTCGGACTTCGATATCTCGAGTTCTAAGAAAGCTAGAAATAAAAAAAAATACAAGTAAACTAGAGGAAGAAGTCTATAACCGCAAATTATTTTCGAATATACAGGGCGACCTAAGACGACATTACAGGATCAAGTGGAGTCTAGAAAGAGGCTTCAGAAAATGTACTAATATACATAGTATACATAGTAAAAAAAAAGGCACTTGATCCTGTAATTTCGTCTTGGCTCGCCCTGTATATTCGAAAATAATTTCTGTTTATAGACTTTTTCATCTAGTTTATTTGTATTTATTTTTAAATTTCTAGCTATCGTAGAACTCGAGATATCGAAGTCCGACGCACTATTGCTCCACCCTGTATATGAATATCTCCGGATCCTCCGCCATTTTCTAGACTACCGCGTTTGCATATCTATTACAGACACACAAAAATAAAGTGAAAAGTGGTCTATTTGTGGGACTCTGCATTTCGACATGCCGAATACGAATCAGTTAGCTCCATCACCCACCAATTTTTAGGAAATCGCGAAAATAACCTAAATTATGTTTTTTTTTTAGATTATTTTCGCGATTTACAAAAAAATCATAGGTGATGAAGCTAAACTTAATAAACTTAAAAAATATGGGCTAAACACTTCTGCCGTAAATATCATAAAATCATATCTAACAGGCAGAGATCAAATAACTATATATAATGGAGTATCATCGTCATCAGAAAAAGTAAAATTCGGAGTTCCTCAAGGTTCCGTACTTGGGTCCCTATTATTTATAATATATGTCAACGATCTACCTAATCATATAAATGACACTTCACTCATATTGTTCGCTGACGACACCACCATGATTAATATAAATAGCAATCCAAACAATGTATTGCAGGATATGCAGCTCTCACAGTTGAAAGCTTCTGGCTGGTTCAGATCAAATAAATTATATCTTAATAATTCAAAGACACAACCTATGTTTTTTTCAACCCGGTGCTTAGATCATTTCGATAATCCCGAAAACGTAAAATCTTTAGGAGCAATCATGGATCCCCATCTACGTTAGGATCAACATGTTGATTACCTATGTGTTAAACTTTCTAAAGTTGTATATCTGATAAGAAATTTAATGATAGAATTGCCTGAAAATGTTGTAAAAACAGTTTATTTCTCTTTATTTCAAAGTGTATTCTCTTATGCTATTCTTACCTGGGGACACTCCTCTCATTTATACAGAATATTCTCACTGCAAAGACGTGTTATGAGGATAATGACACGATTGACATTTAGGCAAGATGTAAAGCAGAAATTTATAGAATTGAATATTGAATATTCTAACAGTTCCTAGTTATTATATTCTTACCGCGCTCATGTATGTTAAACAAAATCTAGACAAATATGTTTCGCACAGTGATATACACGGACATGATACCAGACACAGAGATCAAGTTTGTTTAAACTACACCAGATTGGTTAAAAGCCAGAATGCAATAAATTATTATGGCCCAAAATTTTTTAATAAATTACCGCATCGGAAAAAAAATTTAATTTTAATATCAAAGAGATTCTGCTGAATGGAGCATACTACTCATTTGACGAGTTTTTGTCTGATGTTTTATATTAAATTACTTTTCAGTGTTTTTACTATTGTTTGTCTTTATATAACGCATATCATGTCATGTAATTTACAATATCTGTACCTTTTGACTTGTGTAAACCCACTGGGTATTGACATCAATAAATTATTTGTATTTGTATTTGTCTAAACGGAGAGCTAACTCGTGTTCTGCACGTCGAAATATATGGAATGAAGTATCAGGAACAGACCATTCTTTTATTTTGTGTGCCTGTGTTATTCACTGGATTTTCAAAGTTAGGGCTTTAAATTGTTTATTAATTGGAATGTTTAAACAATAAATATCCTTAAAAAACTTTAATTGAAAACTTTTGTCCACACGAGACAACTGTTGACATGCATTTCGAAACGATTTGATGCATTTGAGAATTTGGAAAAATAAAAAGCTGAATTTGTTTCTAATGAATTGTACGATTGAAATGGATAATCTAGTTGAGAATCAAAATTCTTCTAATTCTTTTCCATAACTATGCCAAAAAAACATCTTGAAAAGTTAGCACTAATTCCTTCGAAATCGCGAAAATTACCTACTACTGAGTCGTACAAACTGAGATCTATAATCTGAGTGACAATACTAATCGAAATCAACTGCAAACGTGCAAACTTTCACAAAATGCTGTTTCTTTGCGCAAGATGACTGGTCTAAATATGTAAACAAACTTTTAAAAACGTAACTATGAAGTAGATATTTATTTAATAAAAAAATCTGCCGAAAACAGAAACCAAGTTTCTGATGCTTAAAAAATTATAAAATTATAAGAAAATATATTTTGACGTTGTTCACTTTTATTAGCGATTTGGCTAAAGTTACTTATAATTGTATCACGTTGGTGAATGAATTTGTAACTCCAGAAATTGCCTCAAGGATTTTCTGCTAAGAGTTCCGTAGTATCGTTTTCCTAAAAGCTGTGTTTTTACTTCAATACTGTGAACGCATTATAGCATTTCTTGGTACCAGGGGAAGCATAGAATACAAACATAATGAATAATACGTCAGGATCCATTACCTACCTACGCTTTCAGAGATAATGAAAGATTCCGCATACTAGAGAATACTAGAGGCGTGACTGCAGCTGCTATCAGTATTATATGAAAACAAAACGCGTGAGGTAAAGAGCAGCTATATCCACCTGTGGAGTCAAAGATATATTGTAGCTATGCATTATTATTTATAATTAAACTAAAAGGAACGTATAACCTGCCTACTGCATAAAACATTTCCCTGCTTGATCTCTATATGAAATTACTTCATGTATTCAACTTTAATAACCCACGATAATGAATTTAAGAACTAACAAAGCCATTGGGGTAAGCGGTTTATCCTTTGTACATACAAATTTGTTTATATCTTTACATTTAAATTTGGTTATAGTTAGTCTCGCTCTACCTTCTAACGGCTTGTATATCATCCAGCATATACGCAGAAGCTATGCACTTGTAAGGTACCTTGTCTATTAGATGTCAGACAAGTAAAGAATTACTACTCTTATGAGAAGATGCTCTGCAAAATTTTCAAGCTGGATATTTATATCGGCGTATCGCAAAACCAAAATAGCCGAATAGCTGAACTGAACATATCGAGCGTATGTGATTGCAACATTTCTGAAATAATGCGCGCTCGTTATACCTGGCCTTAAGATCATTTAAAATGTTAAAAGTATTAATTTGTTAAAAAATGTTTTATTATATAGTACTATATAAATTTTTACATAAAATAATCTAAATAAAAACGTTAACGAAACTGTAAGATTTAGGTTTTAACACAACAACAATAGATAATTTCGATAGTTAAAAAATATTTTTTATTTTACAAATTTATTTTCTCCCAATTCTACATTGTTATTGGCATACGTCTGTAACAAATGAGGCGCCTTGTATTCTTTCCTTGACACACCTTTGACTTGATTCTTTCAGCTTTATTTTTTTTTCAATTAGTAATTTTCACCTTTCTTCATGACACAGAAGTAAGTTGTGTTGGTATTTTCTTTCCTTTTCTGATAATACAATTAATTGTTGACGAATATGTTCCATAACTTCGGAAAGAAGTTATCAATCTAGTCGTAAGTGTTGAAGAATTTTTTACGTTTCTATTATAATTACTCAAAAACGTTCTTTAGCTGACGAAAAACCATGACTATCATCTTTTAAATTTATTCTTACATTTGCATCAAATCTATTAATAAAGTCACTTCTTATAATTTCAATATTTTCTAAATTTCTTTGGTGCTAAGACGATTTTCATCAGCGTTATCGTCCGTTAAAATCTCAGATAAACTAGAAACAAGAAATGGCCTTTGCCTTACAAAACGTGAAGTAGAATTGATATTGATATATATTGTTTAAGACCTTATGAAAAATAGAAGTTTTCGACCTTGAGAAGGGGAGGAGCGAGCCGCCATCTTGATTGAAAGGAATAAAAAATGTTTTTCAAGACAATTCCGCAACGCTCGATCCTACCGGAAAAATGTTGGAGACAAAGTTGAAGAGGATAAAATTTCCTAAATTTTTTGTATATACATGTTATTGTAAGTCTAATATGTAACGAGATACAGCGGAGGAAAAATTAGGTTTAACGAAGTTTTTTTCAAAACCGACTTCGCCGAAACTAAATTCGAACAGGCTGTTTTATGGTTAAGCAGGCTGAAGAGGATGCTGATGTGTTGACTGCCAATGCAGCGATTTCCTTGTGCGCAACATTTGATGCTGTTTTCATCATTTTAAAAGACGTCAACCACCTTGTTCTGCTAACAGCATTAGCACCATCCGCAAAGCAACATCTATCTTCGTAAACCTGGGAGAGGCAAAACTGCTGAAAAACTGTATTCCCCGAATCGTTTAAAGCATACAAAAGCTGCTGATAATATACTGTTTCTCCATGCGTCTAGTGGCTGCCACACAACATCGTCACTCTTAAGCCAAGGAAAGACAAAATTTTGATCGCTTGTTCAAAAATAAACAATGGTATTATTGGCATCTTCAAATATCAGGATGCCAAACCTGAAGGCATCGCAGACGCTGGAGCACGCTTTCTCGTTGCTTTGTGTGTTGGCAGCAACCAACGTTTCATAAAATCCACAACAAAAACCAAATTTCATCTTGTTTCTTTGCCACCTATAATGGACGTTGCATACTACCATGCGTTTAGGATGGATGCGTTGCATGGTACCATGGGTTTAGGACCAAGTCCAAAAATGGTATAGAATTCATAAAAATTTGGGCTCCTTCCAGTAAGAATGATAGAAAACCAGCATTTGAGACTTTATTAAATGCCATTTCATGTAAATGCAAGAAAGGATACGGCAGAACGTGTGGCTGTAGAAAAGCTGGGTTTAAGTGCTCATTTGTATGTGGATTTTGTAATGGTGAATCATGTGAAAATACACCAATGGTACGCATCGAGAGCGAGAGCGAGGACGAAGATGAAGAAATTTTGTTAATAGAGGCCCAGAATCCCAGAAGTAATGACGAACATAATAATGAAGACGTCAACATCAATCGACCGTGACAGTAAAAAAAAATTAAAAAATAGTACATAATATAAATAATATAAAATATGGTATTTTGTAAAGGTACATTATATAATAAAATAATTTTTATGCTTCTCGTTACACATTAGACTTACATTATGAATGTAGGAAATTATGTCCTCTTCAACCTTGTCTCGAACATTTATCTAGTAAGATCGAGCGTTACCGAATTATTTTGAAAAACAAATTTTTTTTTGCACGTTTCATTCAAGGTAACAGCTCGCGTAAATTCTTGATTGCGAAAAAACAACGTCTGATCACTAAACTATTAATATAACGAGACTCAAAAATAGCGCCAAATATGAAAATAGAGATATTTATCTTTCATCCACTTCATTCACCTACTGCAATGCTAATAGGAGTAGTTGAAAGTTGAAATGAACTGACAAGCGCTGGCCATTTCTGCTTATACAAGGTGATTTACCACAACATGCGGAAAATAAAATGATGTACTGGACAGTCTTCTAAGTGGGAAAGCCCCTGCAAAATTATAGAGTGATCCAAGGTAATTTAGTATATTTACTTGCATTAAAACTTGCAAAGATACCCTACTCTTATTTGTCTGTGGTTGGTGTAAAGGCAATGAACTACGCACCTGGAACGGATCTGTCCTTCACATAAAAGTAAGGCAAATCGAATTTGGCCAACATGCAATCATGGCTCGTATCTGTCTCTTTCTATCTTATTATGAACTTCGATAGCAATGGGGTCCGTTGCAGGTACGTAGCAAATATTAGATAATTAATTCTCTAATCTTTGTACGTAGTACAAGAGTTCACTGGCACAGTCTTTTTATTGTCTTCCCGACGTCCAGTTACAGCATACTGTTAAACTTTAAATTGTATTCGTAGTTCGATATCGTTCAATATGCCATTCTACGCTTAGAACAGCGCATTGAATGTAATGCATTCGAACATTTTCTTTGACTTTTCATTACTTTTAAGTTTTGTGCCGTGCTGTGCTGTGTTTTACAAAAATTAGTTTAATATTTTTGTACTGTAATTAAATCCAAAAACTTATTTCTAACCCCGACAGCTTTACTGTCAGTCCAAAGTCTGATAAAGGGGAAGGGGAAGTGATATGGTTGCATCGCGTTACGTAAGTCCTAGGCGGCGCATTTCTACAAAGAAAAAAGTGAATGTTTCTGGTCATATTTTTTTGATTTTTAATTTTTTTAACTCCTTTCGGTGATAAATTTTCCACATGTTGTGGTAAATCACCCTGTATATGCTCAGGTGTATACAAAAATTAATTCCAAGCAAAGACGCAGAATTTGAAGCAGGTGGCGCTATAAATACAGAACACATAAAGTGTGAGCATTTATTCACTTATTATACTCTTCGCAAAAACGAAGAGTATATTGTATTTGATCGGCACATTTCTAAAATCGTAAATATCGCTCGTAGAGAAAAAATTATCGTATCATTGTGTTAGTGAACGAATTCTGAACAACTTTCAAAATGTCCGTCTGTCCGTCTGTCCGTCTGTCCGTCTGTCCGTCCGTCTGTCCGTCCGTCACGTTTCTTGTAAGCACGATAACTTAAGAAAGAAAAGTCCGATTGTATTGAAATTTAGAAAATAAGTTAGTGTTAGCTAGAGGAAGAACCCTATTGTTTTTGAAGAAAATCGATCAGTAAATAAAAAGTTATTAATTATTTAATTTAAAAAAAAAATTTTTTTGTTAATTTTTGTGGCTTGTACTAAAATGGAAATCGCGAGATATTATTTCCATAACAAATTTTTTTTTGTGTATGAAGTTTACTAATATTTCTTAGAAGTGAAATATGTATGAATGTCGACAGATATATATTACAGACAAACAATTTTCCTAGCAACAGGTGGTGGCGCAGCGGCTAAAGCTTTTCGTTGCAATCCAAGGGTCCCGTGTTCGAATCCCGCAGGTTGGATTTTTTTTTCATTTTTTTTTCATACAATTTTTTCACAACAAAGTTTATATCACAAAATTTAGGATGTCCAAAAACTAACATTATTTACAAAAAAACTGCGAAGAGTATCCTATAGAATGTGTAACAATTATATATAAAAAGCTCAGTAAATTGGCGAAGAGTACGTTTTTAGCTTGTTTGAATTTGTATTTTCATTTTTATATGTGAAAATAATAATTTAAAATCTTATTAAAATAACGAAAGTTAGCTACCATAAAAACAAAATTGATAATAATAAAAATGATACAAAAAAATTATGGAACACAGTAAATGATTTAAACAATGAACCTAAAATTAAAAGTAGTATTAAACAAATATTAACAAAAAAGAACCAAATTGTTACGGATGATATTTCCATAGCAAATACTTTTAATGACTTTTATGCAGATGTAGGAAAAAATCTGGCGGACAATATAATTAAACCATCAACTTTGCCCCCTTCTAAACGCCCAGTTCTATGTTCACTATTATTTCAACCTACAAATAACGTTGAAGTTATTAATACCATAAAAACGTTAAAGAACAATAAGGCTCCGGGAATAGACATGATTACATCTGAAAGGTAAAAAAAACCGCTGAAGAAATAGCACTTCCCTTGACACATTTAATAAATGAAATAATGGGTACATGCCCACAAGAATTTAAAATTGCAAAAATAAAACCTTTATAAAAATGGAGATAAAAATGTAACATCCAATTATCGACCGATTTCAATTATTTCAATCTAGCAAAAATTTTCGAGAAAATTATAAAATCAAGAATTGTGAAATATACAAAAATTAATAATTTGATTTCAGAAAATCAATTTGGATTTCAAGAGGGTAAATCAACACAACAGGCCGTTACGACATTAACAAATGAAATATATAAATCGCTTGATAGTAATCAGAAGTGTTTGTGTCTATTCCTAGGTCTTGCCAAGGCTTTCGATACTGTTGATCATAAACAATTGTTGGAAGCCTTGCAAGATATGGGCTTTATCGGAAATTCACTTAAATTAATGACAAGCTATTTAACTAACCGCAAGCAATCCGTTGAAATAAATTCAGTAATTAGTGATTAGAGAACAGTAACGTGTGGTGTACCACAGGGCACTGTTCTAGGTCCTATTCTTTTTACCATCTATATTAATAATTTGCTATCAATTAATTGTGAGGGAAAAGTTATTAGTTTTGCAGACGACACCGCCGTTTTCTATACAGATACATCATGGGAGGGCCTTAAGTAAAAAGTGGAAAATAATATGAATATTCTCATCGATTGGTTTAACAACAAGATTCTATTAATTTCGAAAAAACTCTATTTATGCCTTTTGGCTGCTACAAGAACTCTTTGCCTACTTAGAACAAATTAACCATCAACAAAAATGGAAAAAAAATAGAAATTATGTCAGCAAAGAAAGCTAAATATCTTGGAGTAACCTTTGACAAACATCTACTATGGGATTATCATATCGAGCGTGTAACTCAAACTCTAAGAAGTATTTTATATAAGTTTAAATATTTCAAATCATTTTTAGATATACCACATTTAAAAATATTATATTTTGCGTTAGTGGAATCACGCATATCTTATGGAATTCTTGGATGGGGCGGCGCTGCAAATAGTTACTTAAAAAAAATTAGAAATTTTACAGAAAAAGTTTTTAGAAATAATTTATCAAAAAAGTAATACTTACCCTTCCAATTTACTGTATCATGAGGCAAAAATTTTGGACTTGCGACAAATATTTTTTTTAAAAGCTGTTACTCACCAGTGGAAATACAAACATCAATAGGATTAAAATATATATTTAGTATTATTTATAGTACTGTTAAGATTAGATAGACAAGGTCAGTGTTTACTTAGGTGTTTTTGTATGCATGTGTGTATGTATGTATATTGTTGATAAGTACATGGAATATATATTGTTTGGATTGCTAATGAACTGATAAATTATTGCCACTTGCAAGTGTTACTTTTGTGGTACTTTCTTTTGTTTATTTACTTACAACTTTATGTCGTACATGAACTTTTTAATATATGCTATAATGTAGAGAGTTATTATGTAATGTGTATTAATCTACGTAATTTATGTAAATAAACAAATTATTATTATTATTATTATTATTATTATTATCTTATGATTTTCTCGACTATGTGTCGGTTTGCTGCCGGGACTCAACAAGAGTCCTAGGGCTTTCCTCTAAGTAATTATTCTCCGCAGAATATGGGCAGACCCTAACAGCGCGATCTTCTGCATTTCATAAGTGCTTGGTTTTCCCGGGATCTGCTCCAGATGTTTATGAAATCCTTTCTTGATGGTTCCCAGTGATCCAATTACCAGTGGCACTGTTTTAGCTTTCACATTCCACATCCGTTGTACCTCTATCTGCAAGTCCTTGTACTTAGAGATCTTCTCAGCTTCCTTGACCATGATGTTTTGGTCATCTGGGATGGCGACGTCGATGAGTAGACATGTCCTCTCTTTCCTGTTGTGAACCACAATGTCTGGTCGGTTGGCGCCAATAGTACGATCTGTCCTAATACTGTGGTCCCACATGATGGTACTGTCTTGGGTGTTGATGACTGGTTGAGGTTCGTGCTCATACCATTTGTTTGTGACCTCAGTACCCAGTTCCTTGCAGATCGACCAGTGTATGTAGCTGGCTACCTTATTGTGACGGTGCGTGTATTCTGTGGTAGCAAGCGTAGTGCATCCAGATAGTATATGGCTGATGGTTTCTTCCTTGGCGCCGCATATTCTACACTTACTGTCGACTCGCATGCCCATTATTTTTCGCTGGTGGTACCTTGTGCTGAGTGCCTGGTCCTGAGCGGCGACAATTAAGCTCTCAGTCTCTGCCTTCAGGTCTGAGCTACGCAACCATGCTACACTAGCTTCTTTATCTATGTGTGTTTTATCCAGGTGTTTGAGGAACTGTCCATGTAGTGGTTTGTTTTTGCCAAGCTCAAGTCTTTGTTGTTCTATGCTGTCCTTCAGTGCTTGTAAATTCCTCGTTACATTGCCCTCCGTCAGCTGACCTTGTGGTAGATATCGTGTGCGGATGTTCTTCGCAATGTTGATTAAGGAGTATTTGGCCTTGTGGGCTTCGTGTCTTTTTACCATTTTCATAAATTTGTCTCTGCCCTGTTCAATGTAATTACTCAGGCCAACGATGGCGATGTCATATGCGGCCTCTAATTCTATTAATCCGCGGCCACCATTCCTCCGTTTGATGTAAAGCCTATCGACATCGGCTTTTGGGTGGTGCATGCCGTGCATTGTAAGCATTTTACGAGTTCTTCTGTCCATATCTTTTATCTCGTCTCGCCTCCAGTCTACTATGCCAAAGCTGTATGTGGGGACAGGTACTGCTAGACTGTTGATGGCGTTGATCTTGTTCTTTGAGTTGAGCTTTGTCTTGAGTACCAGACGTACTCGGCGGAGATATTCCTTCCTGACTTTGGTCTTCATTTGATCGTGCTGGATATCGTCGTTCTCCTATTATTATTATTATTATTATTATTATTATTATTATTATTATTATTATTATTATTATTAAAGAAAAAAAATTGGTGAGGACAAATCTGTGGGGAGCTTTAATTTAAAAAAATAAATTATCACAGTCGGTCTAGTAAGAACCCCTGACGAATTAAGAGAAAAAGACGCCTAGTGTTTTAAATATGCAGATTTTCATGAACCGCCTCACCTCTCTATTGGAACTTATTAATATTTTATTATACATTTACTATCAAATACATATTTTATTTTAAATATAACTTCTTTAATGGGTTTTATATTTCTAAGTCAAGTTGACTAATACCTACAACATCACTTCCTCTTTGTTCTGTTAAAAACTAATGTAATATAATTACTTTCAGAATAATTTAGAGCCTTTGTAATTATTATGTAAGAACCTTTCCTAGAAGCCCGGGTTTTAATCAAAGTAGAGTTTCAAAAGAATAGAATTAATGATTGAAGTTCGTGAGCAAATTACCTACAAGCAAAGAATTACCGATTTCCTCCCCTTCTTATTTATTTCAGTTTTAGTACTTTATCGATTGTCAAACAACGAATGTTTTTCTAATAAAGAGATAGTCGGTATATCGGATAAAAATAAAAGACGGTTATTTTCACTTGACGTTTCGATTATTTTAAACTTCAGATCTTTAGAGAAATAAACCTTAAACATACAGGGTTGTCTCACCAAGAACTGCATCGATCATATAATTATAAATCTAAGAAAGGAACAAGACATTTTATTCTGTAAAAAATTTTACTCCAAAACAAATTTGTTTAACGTACTAATTTTTGTAATAGATGTGAATCGAGATCATGCAATAAAGTTGTTATGCCGGTACTTCCGGCAGTTTTTGGGTATATATTTTTAAAGATCACATCGAAACGAACTTAAAAAAAAAGTTTGCACGTTATACCGGGGAAATTGCATCCCCCTTCACACACTTCAAATAGATATGCCACAGCCGTCCGGCCAAATAAAGTGGTTTACGTAATTTTTTTCTGAAAGAGTACGACATTTTCTATCGAAGACACTACAAATAATCAATATTCGCGATGACGGTAAAACATTATTGCATTTTTATAATAATTAATTTTTTTTTAACATTTTTTCGGCTTTTTAAATCTACGCATACCAGGCTTATTTTGTTCGTATAATTTTTAACTATCAATTCACATAAAAATTTTTCGATTCCGCTATGAGGGGGCTTTCAGTGTCACCGGCTCCGGGTCTATATTGTTGATGACGAAAACGTAGACATAGCAATTCTGGAATATTTTCATGCATTTCCAATGATATCATTAAGACAAGCTGCTCTGGAATCTGGGACTATGCAAGGATTCAGTTCACAGAATCTTAATTAAACATAAATTTCACCAGTTTTCGTTCCAAATGGTTCAACGATTAAAAGAAACAGATTTCCTCAGAAGAAAAGATTTTTGTGAATTTGTTCTAATAAGGTTTGTAGGCGACGATTCTTATTTGGGAAATATTATATGGTCAGATGAAGCTAAATTTACCAAAAACGGACTTTTTAATCGACACAGATAGAGCGGTGGCATTAGAATATTATTAAGAAAATTTAAACAGTAAGTTAAATAGATTTCTTCTTCTGCTAATATGTGCGGTTAATTTTTTTGTTTTTATTCTTTTTTTGAGGTTAAAGATACTAAATATTTTACAAAATTTGAGTAATAACTATTTAGAAAATTTACCTCTCGCCGAACATAGAAACATATTTTATCTGCCCCACATAACGCGTATTCGATAAATAACTTTTTCCGATCAATGGATCGCCAATAATGGACCTTTCCTGTGGCTTCCTCGCTCGCCCGATTTATCAATTCTAGATTATATTATTTGGGGTACTATTAAAAATAAAATTTATGAGAACCCATTAATAACTATTGAAGATTGTATGCAGAGAGTAAGAAATGCTTTTCAAAGCTTATCACAGGATAGCTACCCATGAAGAATTAATCCGTAGGTACGAAAAATGTGTGGAGGTTCGAGGGCGGAATTTTGAACAATTATTAAATTAAAATGGAATCATGTTTTCAGTTGATTTCATCTTAGCTATTTTAGTTTATGCAAAGTGTTTTCAATCCAATCAATAGGCATGTTACAGTGTTATTTTCCGCTTTTGTGGATATCGAGTAGCAAATGTACTACAAGTTCTTGATATTACTTTATCACATTCTCCATAAATAATAAACAGATTCAAAAAGTCTTCGTGGGTGTACTTTAAACGCGGTGGCATTTTTTGACATAAGAGAATGATGACATTACTGATTGTTTCTAATCATGGCTAATTTGATAAAATTTTTTGAATTTCTAAGAAAATTGCAAATATTTCAAAAGTTGTAACTAAACCCCCACAATACTTATATCAGAAAAAAAGGAATTTAATTTTACATTTGACCTAAACAAGTTTTCGCGGTTTGAAGTTTACAAAATGTAACGTTAAAAATAGAACATTTGTTATACTATTATTGAATGTAATTCAATTGTATAATGCAGACCTCCTTGTGTTCTTTTTACACGCCGAAAGTAATGAGTATCTTTTACAAGAAGAAAGTTATAAAGGTTATTGTAAACCATTACACGTGTCATATTTTTTTCTAAATGTCAAATATCTCTGAAACGGCTGGGTTTAGGCATAGGGTATCTTATATATTTTTGACTCAGAATTTTATGCTCATTTCGAAAACTCTAAAATATATAGGGTGTTTCATTTGAAATAAGCAAGTTAGTATCGACTTCCGGTATAACTGGAAGTGCCAGATGCTTGTAATTATTTTAGTTGGATTGACCATAACTAAGATTAGTAGCTCCCTAAATTTTCAAAATTTTCTGATGCGTACTTTTCCCTATATCGATCGATGCAATTTCTGGTGAGACACCCTGTATAGTCTACGGAATGGGATGTTTCGCTGCGGCCGTTTTGTCACTAGTGTTTCGCCGTCAGACCTTTTCGCCACCAGCCGTTTCGTCACCGTCCATTTCGCCACTGGTTCAGCTGGCTGGCTCCAGAGCCGTAGCGAACCAACTTTTTTGGGGGGTTATTTTTCAAATTTGCCAACTTCATAAACTGAAGAAGCCAACTCTGTAAATAAATAAATAATAATTTCTCCAAAAAATTGATGAGCGGTGGGGAGAGATTGCCAACTTATGTCCAATTTTTATCAAGTTCCGCCGAAATTAAAATTGATGAACAGGGGAAAAATCTAAAAAAAAAATTTTAAATAAAAATTGCCAAATTCTGTCTCAAGGTTCCCACGTTTTACCAACTTTTGGCAAGTTCCACCGAAATAAGAATTGAAAGTAAGCGTGGAAGTTTTCTAACGATGATGGTTTTTCCCCTTATGTTAAGGTTGAACTTTTCATGTGAGGTTAGGTTAGGTTAGGTTAGTTTAAGATGAATGAGTTTATGTGAGGTTAGCTTAAGATATTTCTTTGATATAATTGGTGGCGAAATGGATTGGTGGCGAAACGGCTGGTGGTGAAACGGCCTCAGCAAACTGCTGCGTTGGATTGGCGGCGGCGAAATGTCATACACCATAGTCTAAGCTCCCATGGCACAAAAAGAAACTTTATCGAACACCTCAAATTTAAAAGGTGAAAATGATTGAAAAATACGTAATAAACATGTTAGCCAACAAAAATGAATTTACTTTTCAAAACACCTGCTTGAAATTAACAAAATTTATGGTAAATAATGTATTATTTTGAAAAAATTTGTCTGTCTGACAATTTTGGTTAAGTGACATCTGACAGACTTTTTATCATAAATAATTTTTTTCATGAAAGTACACTTCATAACACCTCCTTGGTTTTTTTTTTTAAAATGAAGTTTGAGATTTCCCCTATCTACTAAAACCTGTATGGCTGGAAATTTTTGTTAATTAACATGTCAGACTTGATTTTGAATGCGCAGCATCCATGCATGAGATAAATGTCAGGCTGAACTGTTGGAATCTCATAACACCTCCTCTATTTCAGTTTTTAAATGAAATTTAAGATCTCCCTTATCCATAAAAATCGATCTGTCATCGAAAAAATGTTTTTACTCTGTCAGATTTAATTTGTAAGCACCATGCCAATGTTTTTTTTTTAAATAAGCTTTTACGACGGCCGCGCCAAAACACCATCTTAATTTTTTACTGAAATTAAGCTTGAGATCTCTTTTAGCATAGAAGTAGGGTCTGTCAGCGAAAAACTGTTGTTTACTATGGCAGACTTAATTTTTTAAGCGCCGCAACACCTTTTTTATTTAAAAAATGTAGTATGGCCGTTGCCAACAAATTAAATCTGACATTTTTTTCGATGACGGATCGATTTTACGGATAAAGGAGACCTTAAGAGGAGACAATGCCAATCACAAAGTTTAATCGGTAAAGCTAAAGCTGAAGTGGTGAAGGGTAGGCAGTGTGGCTATTATAGGTCACCTGCACGTGACGTCACAGCTAACCTCAAAAATATGTGTTTCTTAAGATTGAAGAGTATTACGCAGCTGTTATTAAAATTTCTGCCTGGTTCCCGTATTTTCAACTAAAATCTAGTTCAGTGTAATGTTTATGAAGTTCTAAATACTTTGTCCTAATAAAATAGGACCCTTTTTGTAGGTTGGAAATTTAACCTGTAATTAGCAGCCTATTTTTATTAATCAACTATATCGAAAAATTATTTACGTGAATTTTTAAATATTTGTTTGGAGCCAGTAGGGCTTCAAGCTAAAAATGCGTATATAAACATTAAAAATGAGAATAAACTTGAAAAACTTAAAATTTAAGGTTATGTTGGGTACATGATGCAGATGCTGTAGATGGCACCATCTAATAAAAAGAACTGTACTAAAAATCTTGACTAGGAAAAAGGCTTTTAGCCAAACGGCTGGCGTAATTAAACTGAAAAAAAGATATTCTTATAAGTAGATGGATACTACACTTCTACTGAAAAAGATTTTTAGCTAAAACTTATTTATTAGGAAGATTTCTTTTCGCATTGGCTAATAAACAAGTTTTAGCTGAAAATGTTCTTCAATAGAAGTGTAGTATTCATTTACTTACAAGAATATCTTTTGATCAGTTTAATAACATGAGCCAGTTCGCTAAAAAATGCTTTTTGCTGGAATTTTTTTTTTTTTTTAGTACAATGCTGTTTTAGTAGATGGAGTCACTTCGATATAATTAAAAATGATTGCAAAAATTGCATTTATAACCGATGCGCACTCATTTCGTGTATTTGAGTCTTGGTCTCGATGTGTTCATGACCTTTCAGGCGTGATTGTAAGTAGGTAGAGCAATAGTAAAGAAAGTGTGAACGCCAAAACTAGACAAACAACACAACAGCTCTCTGTAGCTCTCTTTATTGGCTAATTTCCGCCCACTCCCCTCTGATTTGATCGCGTTGCTCCCTCTTAAACTTCATTTAAAAAAGGAAATAGAGGAGGTGTTAGGAGATGCAAGCAGTTCAGCATGACATCTGTATCATGCATGGATGCTGCGCACTCAAAATCAAGTCTGACAAAGTAATTAACAAAAATTTTCAGCTAGACAGGTTTTAATAGATAGGGGAAATCTCAAATTTCATTTTTAAACAAAAACCAAGGAGGTGTTATGAAGTGTACTTTCATGAAAAAAATAATTTATGAAAAAAGGTCTGTCAGATGTTAATTAACAAAAATTGACAGACAGACAAATTTTTTCAAAAATGAAACATTGTTTACCATAAATTGTGTAAATTTCAAGCAGGTGTGTTCAAAAGTAAATTCATTTTTTTTAGCTAATTTCAGAAATTAATTAAAAATAGCAATTAACACATTTTTACTAGTCTGGCGGGCGTAACATGTTTATTACATGTTTTTCAGCCATTTTCACCTCTTAAATTTGAAGTGTTCGATGGGGTATATTTTTCTGCCATGGGAGCTTAGACTGATATTTCTTGGAAGAAATGCCATAACACTAAAGAGCTACTGAGTCAGAAAATCTCACGTAAACATTAACAATATTATTATAATTATTAAAAATAAATGGAGATCTGAATATCTTCATATCATTTATTTTACCGTGAATTTTTAAATCGACATTAGTTTATGTCTTTAAAACACAGACTGATAGATACCGCAGCGTACCCTTAGTAAAATTGTTATTTATTATCTCCAATTCTACCTTCTTATTCTTTTAAAACTTCAATAAACTGGAAAACAGCAAATGTCAAAGTCAAACAAAGTTTAAATTGAGATTTTGGCGAGAAATACAATAAGCGTGTACTAACTTAATTGAAATTTGAATTTATAACCCAATATTATTCAAACAGTAAAAGTTGTGTTTATTTACTGCTAACAATACTGTCACATTGTGTTATGTTCGTAGAATATTCTTTATTTTCTAACCAGACTGTTACAGCAATATGGACATCGCCACTTAATTGCAAATTACAATTTATAGTGACAACAATATTTCAAAATTACAGTTAAAAATTACAATTCAGTACAATTAGCTGTAAATATTATTACTTGTCCCTATTTAATGTGTACTTGCTTGATAATAGATATACATTGTATACTATACTCTGTTTGGTAAAGACAGAGTAATGAAAGCTCATTTCAAAGGCAAATCATCTAAAAACGTGATCTGGGTGCTTATAAGAAATTTCAAATATTTCTTTATGTTTTATATGGCTTATCTGTATTTTTAGAAAAAATCTACCGGAAAATACCAGTACTTATGACAGCTTTTGGGTAAATTACTATCCGATGCTATCTTACAAGCCCCGTTCAGGGCGAATTGTTCTTGTATATGCGGCTCTGAGATGTATCTTTGATCTCTTTCATGTACCCGTTTAAGAAGTAATCACAAACATCATAACGGTCGTGTAACAGAGGTGAAACTGAAAATAATTGAATAATTCAAACAACTGACGCTTGTTTCATATAAAATAAATTTATTTAGATTTTTGGGTAAAATTTTTATGAACTGCAAGCGAAGAAGCAGCACGTCCATGATTAGTCTTTTCCTGACTGATTTATTGCTCTCTGCCTTCACCAAGTAGAGCATAGAGCAAAGCAATTCCTATCCCAAGTAACACATAAAGTCGCGGGAACGTATTGGCGACTATAAAAGCCACGATAAAGTGGACCGCTACCATAGGCTGCCACGTCCCTGCTACGTGGCAGGTACGTAGCCGCCACTAAAATGGGGAAAAAATTTTTAGTCGCCTGGTAGTGTTTCGGGTAGTCCCGGATGTGAATATGTTTAGTTACTGTAAAGGATCGGGGTAGTAGCGGGTACTACTCCGCGATTCGGCTGACTAGTAACCGCTACGTGGCTGCCTAGTAACTGCCACTATCACTTTCTAAAATGATGTTTATCTTTTAGCCTCCTCTTTATTTTTTTTCTTTTATAATAATGGCGCAGTGAAATAAAAAACCGCTGCCCAAGGAATCACTAGTTCCACATCCAGTTTTTTTATCTAAGTCACTCACAACGAAAAAATTTTGTATGTGGAAATAATTGTTTATGGAACTTTAATTATATAATATTTGAAATCCTCTACCCCAAAAACCCATAAAACGATACCCCACATCGCTAGCGGGGTGGGGGTGGTGATAGGGGGTGGATGAAGTAAAAAAACTTTTTGAGGTTTCTAGTTCTTGTACACACCCTAAATCACAATTTTTTTTCATCCCCTTTAATAATGGGGTGGGGGTGGTAACGGGGGTGGCTAATTCCAAAATTTTTTTTGAGACCTCAGCTTCTCTTGTATATACTAAATACCAATTTTATGGGCTCTTACCTGCTTGATTTACCTATCTTCCCCAAATTTACCCCAATTTACCCCCCAACCCTTCGACGGACCAAAATGAAAATATAATCTAGTTCTAGATCTCGTTAATGTACATATGTGTACCAAATTTCAAGTCAATATCTCAAACGGTTCCAGAGTAAACGTGCGCACAAAAAAAGTTACAGACAGACCGACAGACAGAAATTTTTTTTTCGCTCAAACTTAAAATCTCGACGTTTCGTGACTTTCTAAGCCTATTTGAACAATACAAATTTTTAAAAAAATTTTTGTCGTTACTATACTTCCACTGGACGTGGAACAAATTATACCAAAAGGATGTGTACTTTAGGCGCGTGTTTAATGTACTTCTTCAACCATTTTTTCAAACGCAAGTTACTTTTTTGATATAAGTTGACATATTAAATGATAAAATTTCAACACGCCCTCAAAATAACTTTTTTTTGCAATTTTTTGACAAAATAATTTAAAAAGGTAACATTAAAAGGTTTAAATATTTATTAGGGAAACATTTGGAATACTTTCCAAATCATTTTTCGTAAAAGTTTATGACAAGATATTAACATAACCATTGTCTATTTTTGATTAAAACCTTTTTTTTTTCTAAACATTTTAACAACAACTGATAATGGCCGATTTTAACAAAGGTACTATAAGGTTAGGCCTTCCATCATAAAGTATAGGGGACTACACCATTTTACCTCTAAAAGATCTGTGACTTTGGTAACCCAATAGCAACTATTCTGATGTGACTCTATAGTATCAGATTCTATTTTGGAACTGTAAAGTACCAACAGAAACTATTTCGCTACTCATGTTGCCACTAAAATGCCACGATACTTTAAAGTTCCAAGTGATAGTCACTGGAACTATTCTGGAACCTAGATTGCCTCTCTATGTACCCAGTTACTTTATTTAGGCATCTTAGTGGCACTGGTGGGTGGCAGTAACTGATTGACTGGTACTATATAGTTTTTGCCACTATAGAGTAACAATAAAATGATACTGCCTAGTTCCAGTAACTACCCAAATGGTATCGGTGTGGTAACAGTTACTTTAAAAGAACCATATAAAGTAGCCTTACCCAATAAAGTAGCAATATTAGTACCAGGGTGTATCCCAGGAACTAAGGCTTCGTAGCAAAACCAAAACCGAAGGGATTTGGTACAATGTGTGTTACTTGGGATGATTCGTTCTCCCTGAATCACTACCAACTTCGTCTTTTTACTGCAACCGTATTAAATGTTAACATTAGAAAATAATTTTTTTTTTCTTTGTAGGTATCGATATACTATAATCCATTGTTAAAATTGTTTCAAATCCCAAATGATTCGAAAACCACAAAAATAAAAGGAAATAATATCTTTATTATTTATCAACTTTAGTTTTACTATGAATTTATAGACAAAATACCTCTTCCCATAACTACACCAAATCTTCCAAATTTCATCCTAAACTTTAGAATCTTGCCCAAGCTGATTTCAAGGCGGCGCGGCGATTGATCAAAATACCTGAATTTTAACAACTCGCATGCGTAAGTTATCTGGTCCGTGTTGATCGTTTGTTAGCTTTGACAAGAATCTCAAAGTTTTTACAACATTTATTACCGAATCTTTTAGAAAATGAAAATATTCAAGGTACGTTCTTTCAACGTGATACCACTGCATTTCTCCAACCAAATTGGAAACTATTTAAATGATGCATATCCAAACAAATGGATTGATCGCGGAGGTCATGTATATGTGGATCATCTCGAGAAACGCACTAGAAAATATAAATTTGGGCGAGCGTAGCGCTTCCTTGTACCGCCCAAAATGAATGGGAGTCTGGATTCATGATTTTTGGGATTAAATTAAGAAATCCCTCCAATCCCCATGCGTAAGCCTACGACTTATTTGTGGCTGTTTGTTTTACTTTTACAACTCATATTTCTTACACATTTCTTACACATTTGGGGGCCTGCTGTACCAAAAAAAGGCTGGCATTGACATTTCTGTGCTCTACTAACCCAAATTAACAACAATTCACACATTTTAGGAGTAAACCTATGACACACAATTAGTGGTCGGCGGGCTCCTGGTCTATAAGAAAGAGCAAACCAAATTAATATTTGGTCTGTTTTTCAGCAATATCTTCAGTGTTAACTGTATAATGTAACTAATTTCAATTATAATAATTTCAAATATATACATGCACATCCTATAACTCTCTATTATCTTCGGTAAATATAACGTTTACGAATTTTTCTATTTAGTCCTTAAAAGAATCAGAAGCCATGTAATTTAATTCCTTGGAAAGCTGCCACCTTTATTTAGTAACCTACAAATGTTTTCGTTTAACTTTCGCTTCTTGGAGAATGTCACGGTCTCGGTAAATTTTATCTGTGTTAAATCTAGTTATTTCGTCCCTTATGGTGCTATATATAAACAGAGCGATAGGGTCCTGTCACTCCAAACATATTGGGTATTTTCAATGTTATTATATAAACTTTACCTCATTCATAAGAAACGCGGTATATACAATTTTTTGTCACAAAGCAGGAAATTAAATAAATTATCGTCATCGTCATCAATATTATTATATTACACCCATATCGACAAACTCTTTTAAAACTCTATTATTTCTTATACTTATACAGTGTGTCCCCGGATTGAGTTTGCGATATGTGTAATATACCAAAAAAAAAAATTAGTACTGCTTTCATTTTCTGCAGTCTCGGTCTGCTTGACGTAAAATGTATTTTTACCAAATTTCCGTTAAAATAGGATCTAATTCGCGGAGTTAATCGAAGAAGAAAATAAAAGAACATAAATCGTTCCAGGTAAACTGGTCTTTCTGTTAATATTACGGAAAAATTCTATTTGGATATAATATTTGGCTTTGAAAGTTAGAGCCATATGCCAAATTTCATTGCATTTCAACAAAAGAAAAATAATACTATTTAAAGTAAATAGCTTTTTAATTTTTTAACACAATTAACAATTTCAACGAATTCAACTAAAAACCTATTCAAATAGTACTTCACCTAAATTACTGGATAATTGCACCCTTCTTCTAATTTTTTGTAACTTCTTCTAATTTCTTCAAGAGGTATTATTATTATTTTTTCTTTTTCGCGCACGCCATTCTGGACTGTTCTCCCGTGTCTCCAACATTCTCACGAGAGAAGCGCCAGCGAATTATTCACAGCCACTCCCCGCATTCCGCAGGGTCACTGACTGTAAATTCCAGACTCATGTGCCCTAAGCAAACGAAGGGACCCCAGGATGACTGCCTTCTGATCCCAATTTTAACTGAAATTTGGTAAAAATCAATTTTACGTCAAGCAGACAGAGAGTGCACACAAAGAAAACGATAGGTAAATTCAACCAAAAAGAGCATATGAAATCGCGCCTATCTAGTTTCGTAGTTAAATCAATCAGAAAAGAATAGTCATACAACCTTATTTGTTTTCGTAAACAAATGGTAGTTTAATAATCATATCTTCTTGTAACAAATTAAATAGTACAATGACATTTTTTTATGTTCACTAACCATTTTCAATTTGGTCTACATATAAATAGTACAACGACTTTGTTTTTTGTTCACCAACTAATTTTTAGGTTGATCTACACTTTATTGTATGATGAAGTTTTTTTTGGTTAGCCAAAATCTCAGTATTGAGACATCAGACCACCCAAACCAAAGATTAGAGATCGTTCATAAGATCCATCCAAATATATCGATGATCCCTGAGAGAATTTGAACATTGCAATCATGTTATTAATTTTCTATAAATTCATAAGAGTATAAGATAATGCATGATTGATTATTGTCAGTGATTTGTATGCGGCGTCATCTGGGAATAATTTCTATAATAGACTACGTGGTAAGCAAGCAAATTTTATGGTAATTCTTTTAGAACTTCTAGAGGACGACAATAATATTGGTTTGTCTACCAAGTACAATAATACAGCGAACTAATACTGAGTACTGTAATACTAGAATTACAATTCGATAATAGTTAAAAATAAAATATACTATTATCTAGTTTAATTTGACAGAATTCAACAAAATAATAGTCAGACGAACAAAATAATAGTATTATTCATCTATTTTTTAAGTTAATATTTGTTTTGTTGTACGACAATTTTTTATTAATTAAAATAACAATCACCTCTTGTTTAAAAATACCATCAATATAGTTTGGTTTAACAAAATTAACGATATTGTTAGTTAACCATTTTTTTTTTGTTGAATTTACCCATACTATTTCTTTGAGTGCAGAAAATGAAAGCCGTACTAATTTTTTTTTTATATTACATCTATCGCAAACTCTATTCGCGGACACAATGTATATGACAATCTAAAGATTGATATACCATAACCGCTAAAATACTATAATATTTTGCTAAAAAATTGGCCTTAGAAGGGTATCAAAATCGGTAAAAAAATTTCTATATTAATTTTATCCGGGGCAGGAAAATTAATAAAATAAAATGTAAATATAAAGTGCTTGAAATATCAACAGAGGTATGTCATTTGGGGCTTAAATAGAATTTTAATATAAGATTATGTTATATCTTTGAAATAACAAATGTTTGCCGTAAGAAATGAAAATATAGTTATTTTTCTTTTAGTTTATAAAAATATAAAAATACAGTCTCAAAGGCCAAGCGTGTAGAAGAATTTTAGAATGATAGTTTAACTTCTTCATGTGAGTCCTGTTGTATTAAAAACTTTAACATAGATTTTTGTAAATAAATTCATTTTACAGATATTTGTTTCTAGTACAACCAGATGTAGGTTGTCAGAGAATTACAAAGTTTAAAAAATTTATATTTTACTTAGATTTTCGTTATTGATTGAATACATAGTTATTTTGTAAATAAATTCATTTTAGAACTTCTTAATTTCTATCATAACCAGAAGTAGGTTATCCGAGAATGCAAAGAATTAAAATTAATATTTTCTTAGATTTCTTTCTTCATACATTGTTGTTTCTGCTGTTTGCATAAAAATATTCTTTACTGTAACTAAAACATGATTCACCTTAAAACATTTATTAGTATCTTAATTAGTGAAATTAACCCAAATTTTTTTGAGTTATAACATTTGTTTTTTGTAACAAAGCTCTAGACTTAAAAAAAAGTATTAGCTGGCAAAGAAAGTGGCAGAAATCGTCATTATATGATTATATGATTATACGCAATTGTGATACCATCTGCAAACATTTTAACCATATTGTTAATTATTTAAGTATAACACAAATAAGAGTGGTCCCAAAACTGGTCCCCCAAGGACCAGTTTTGGGGCCTCTCTTATTTGTGTTATACGTAAATGATTTACTCTAACATATCACAAATGGTATGGTTATAATGTTTGCAGATGATATTACAATTATGTTATCTGCAAAAAACTCAGAAGAATTGTCATCATATATTGCAGTCACTTGTGATGAATTAGAGACTTGGTGTCAGCGCAATCATTTAATCTTAAATAAGACCGTACATATGAATTTTCATCTAAGATCTCCTTTACCAGAAACCTTTATATCTGAAAATAATCTAACATTCTCGCAGACATCAAAATTCCTAGGTTTATGGCTAGATGATAAACTGAACTGGAATAGGCACATTGAACAAGTTTATTCTAAATTAAGAAAGCTTAATTAGATTAATTTTTTCACTTCAGCCATTAGAGACCTGCCGAAAAGTGTTTAGAGATTAAAAGATATTGACAGTTCCATCTATATTCATATTGAAGTGCATAATGCGCGTTTATAAAAATGAAAATGATTTTGAAACTCTTAATAATAATTCCAAGTCACACAACCACCTCTTTCAAACATTCTTCACTCCACAGATGTATTACTATGTACAATAGAGGGTAACCAAAAATTTCTTATTTGACATTGTTTACTATTCTGTAAACGATTATTTAGATAGTTAATTTTCATCTCTGTCGTTTTATACATTTTCTGTAGATTATTTTAGACCTTGTGCCAGACCTCCTAAAGTCATTATAATTATGGGGAACCGAATGAAACTTTTACCAGCTGTTTCTGGGCTCATGCGGAGCAAAAAAGTCGGGGGGGTCCATCATTGGGAGGTAGCTTTCAAATATGGCAGCCGTTCAAAATGGTGACCCGACTGAGAATCTTTAAATTCAATTATCTCGAGATCGGGTGGAGCAATCTTGAATTTCTTTTTTTCTAAATGTAGGTTAATTAATTGAATGTATTTTTGTTCGTAATGTTTATGGCCAAAAAAACAGTATTTATCGGTCAAAATTCGAAAAAACGAAAAACTGGGTTTTTTGAAATTTACGTTTTGCTGCTTATTGGACTAACGGTTGGGTATATCGAGAACGTGTTCTCAATAAGAGTTTTAGAGCAACATCTCACTTTTAAAACGCAAAAAGAAATTGAAGATCGGATCAATAGAACCCGACATTTCGAGATTCAAAGTGGACCGGGCGGGGTTGAGCATTAATACTGTATTTTAAAATAATAGGGTTTATCTATCTGTCCGTATAATTTTATTGTTTTTTGCATTTTATTTTATATTATTTATTTCATATTTCAGGTAATAGTGTGACTCCTCCAAAGAAAACATGGATCCTACTCCAAAAAAGTTGAAAATTGACCGTGGCTGCATCATTTGTGAGAATTCTACACCGGTTAATCTACACCACTCCAAAGATTTGGACTCATGGAATGCTTTGTACAATGCGGCGATACTAAGAAAATTTGAACCAATAATAAAACTGCACGAGGGGTTATCTGACCAACAAATACCTGACGTTTACTACCATAAAGAATGTCGCAAAACTTTCGTCCACAAAAGAAATCTTGAAAGAATCGCCCGCGCCGCAGATAAAGGTTCTTCACTTGATGAAGATAATAGAAACATCAATGGAACTCCGTCATCTATGAGAAGATCATTGCCCGATAGGAAAAATGCCAGTACTACAGGGCGTGTTTATCCGGAGATCTGCATTTTTGTAACAAGTCAGGAAAATACTCCCAAAATTCGAGGACAAGGGAGAAGTGTGTCAAGTCCGTTGATCTCAGAGAGGACAAGACACTTCGAGCTGTAACGGTCCAGCGAATGGATAGTAAAATCATGGCAATTACTTCACGAGATATTGCCGCTGGTGAGGCTCACGATCATAATTCCTGCTACCAGGAAGCGACCGCAGAAGGTACAGCAGACTTCCTCAGATCCTTACTCCAAAGAAAAGACTGTGGCTTTTTATAGCGTTTGTGAATACATTCCATCTGATTTGTTCAAATTGTTAACTCGTGGTGTATTGAAAAAAAATATTTCATTCGTCTTACCGATTTCTATTCCTCTGCCAAGTGATGTTCAACAACCTATTCCTACTGTGCTTGCCTTTGACAACATAGACAGACTTAAAGAAACTCTCAATTCTGACATAGTTAATGGCATAATAGTTCAACCACTAACCAAAAGTTCTGGTACTAAAACACAGCATACTATCTCTACTTCTGCGCCTGATAGCAAGAAGATAAGGAAAATAGAAATAGAAGATCACCCTCTTCCATGCTACATTGAGAAAACAAGGAATGGGCCTTTGGCAATAGAAGCAGCCGATCTTCCTGTTAAGTGTGCATCATCTTTTGATGAAGCAAGAAACAAGAACTATGTATGGTTTTTAACAAGACTTGTGGAAGCCAAAATCCAAAAAACCTGTTCGTGGACTGGCTTCAATATACTTACGAGGGATCAGCTGAAAGTAATCCCAGACAACTTGAATTATTTGCCAACAATAGACAGTCCTGTAAATTTTGAGGAGAACTGAAGAAATAAGAAAATACTTGCAGATAGACTGCATAGTAGTTGTAATGGACCAAGCCCTTTACTGCAAGGCTGTTGAAATATTATGGGGACATCAACAAGAAGAATCATGGCGAATCTTCCCCATGATTGGAAACTTCCACACAATCTGCAACCTTCTGTCTTTTATTGGCAAACTTTTTGGTAATTACGGCCTTCGAAATCTAGCCTTGGAATCTGGTGTAATAGCGGAAGGCTCCATTGATAAAGTTCTTGATGGTAAGCTCTACAAGCGCACAGTTCTCTTACACAAGCTCGTGTATGGAGCCTGCATGAGAGTTCTGTACTCTCTTTGGAATGGGTAGATACAAATGAGTTAGACCTTTGTTGGTCAGATAACCTCTCGTGCAGTTTTATTATTGGTTCAAATTTTCTTAGTACCGTGGTATTGTACAAAGCATTCCATGAGTCCAAGTCTTTGGAGTGATGTAGATTAACCGGTGTAGAATTTTCACAAATGATGCAGCTACGGTCAATTTTCAACTTTTTTGGAGTAGAATCCATGTTTTCTTTGGAGGAGTCACACTATTACCTGAAATATGAAATAAATAATATAAAATAAAATGCAAGAAACAATAAAATTATAAGGACAGATAGATAAACCCTATTATTTTAAGCTCAACCCCGCCCCGTCCACTTCGAATCTCGAAATGTCGGGTTCTATTGATCCGATCTTCAATTTCTTTTTTGCGTTTTTAAAGGTGAGATGTTGCTCTAAAACTCTTATTCAGAACACGTTCTCGATATACCCAACCATTGGTCCAATAAGCAGCAAAACGTAAATTTCAAAAAACCCAATTTTTCGTTTTTTCGAATTTTGACCGATAAATACTGGTTTTTTGGCCATAAACATTACGAACAAAAATGTATTGAATTCATTAACCTACATTTAGAAAAAAAAGAAATTCAAGATTCCTCCACCCGATCTCGAGATAATTGAATTTAAAGATTCTCAGTCGGGCCGCCATTTTGAACGGCCGCCATATTTGAAAGCTACCTCCCCATGATGGACCCCCCCGACTTTTCTGCTCCACATGAGCCCAGAAATAGCTGGTAAAAGTTTCATTCAGTCCCCCCAAATTATAATGACTGATAGGTCTGGCACATGGTCTATTTATCTTTGTTGTATATTATGCTTCTATGTATATTAACATTAACATTATATTTGACTTGTCACATATACAAAATCATGTATTACTTCTTCGTAACCAATAAATATCTATCTATCTATCTGTCGAAAGTCATTAAAAAATATTATTATTTAAGCTTATATATACTATGTATATAATATTCAAAATACTAAAAAAATACTTTTCAACTAATTATGTAGTAATTTAATTTCTTCTAAAAGTCAGTTTATTTAAACGAACTATTCAAAACACTGAAATGTGCATTAGTTGCACGAAAAAGCGTGAGAGAAAATCTAGATTTATACAGGTTTACGTTATATATAAGTTCTAGAAATCTTAATTAATATTTATTTTCTCGTCAGGATCTGGAATATTAAAATTTACGACGACTACAAAAAATTGTATCCTAGCTTGAAATTAAACTTCGTCTCCAGTTTTAATGTTTTTATTATCCAACCATAAAACGTAAACAGCACTAATTTAAATAAGCTTTATGCCCTAAGATATGTCTTTTCCGTAATAAGATTGTGATGCCTTAAAAGATATTTTATAACTACATAAAGCAACTTAACGTAATTTTTGTGAGTTACATTTAATCATCATCAGATCCCAACGAGATTAAGAATGATGACTTTGTCGGTTTTACTTGTTGAATACCACTATCTTTCTGCAGAAATTCGAGTTATTTTGTGAGCTCGAGAATAAATCAAAAGGGCCTACTAAAATAGGTGCGGGAAAATAGAGAATGGCTTCAAAGATTAAGAACAACACCTTAATGTTCATTACGGAAGCAACTTCGAAAACCTTCATACCTCTATTAAGTTTTCATTTGCAGTTTTATCAATAGAGAAATCAGAAAAAATCTTTCGGAAAGTCAAAATGCCTTAAACTTGGCAGAAATATCAAGAAATGCACCAAAATCGCAATAAAGAAGAGTTCCCATCCCTACCGTGGTTGCATTATCCCCCACATGTGATGTAGCTCGTTTATCTGCCAAACCGTTCATTTTTCGGCAAAAGTATCTCTATATAAAGATGTTCCTTATAAAATTTTGTACAAAATAGATGAATTATACACAATGCAGGGATTCGTCGTATTCCTCTTCATTTTCTAATACTATGATTAGGATCTGCGTCATGAATGACATTACGTTACCGTTATTAGAAACGCAGTGAAGTGTTTGTAATAAATGCTGATGAAGGGAACTATGTTTAAATTAAATGAACCCTGCCCAGACTCGGACATCTTTGACGCTGCGGGCTTCTTGCTCTTGATAAAGTCGAGCAATACAGAGTCAGTGACTTGTAAGTAGTGTAGTAGGAGCCCGCAGATTACATTGATCGTCAACTAATATCACTGACTTAACAAACAATTGACAAAACCATAAGCTTTGTAGTTGTCATTATTATATTTCAATTATCTTTAATTTTATCATTCAATAGATTTTTGATCTTTAATTAAATTGCAATTAGTTTAGATTATATTTTTCAAATTTTGGCCTACGACTCATAAAATCAATAATACTTAAAAACAGGAGCTATACAATGCGCTCTCATTTCGAATTTTGCCGATTTATTTAAAATGTCATTAAACCAAAACTATACTTCACGTATCTTAGCGCACACAAAAGTGTACAAAAAGGTATAAATGCACAGTGCTTGACTGCTTTCATTTATGTACAGTTGCGATATTGCATGCTGTAATACTGCACCAGCAGCTAATTGTATTATAATCCCGGTTGAAAGTTTCTCATTATATTAAAACCTCTTATAATTTAATTCTACATACGCCGCATATACCGATGTCACTGTTAATTCTTAAGTATATCCTGCTTTGAATAAAAAATAAATAAACTCCTCGTTGTCAACACCTCGATTTAAGCCGAGCACGAGACTGATTTAATTTTCTCCACGTTTTGCTACCATAGTCAATCCTGTGCTAATTTCTACGGTTACGTAGTTTTTCACTAACCGCGGGAGTAGATCTGAACGCTGAGGTTATTGCATGCCATATTGAAACTATTCTGCCTTATTTTAGCCTAAGAGTCCTCGCCACCTCAATTATCATGGAAGATATAAACGAAGTGCATGTGCCAGTACATGAAAATAATGATATAGATGAACCTGCCAACCATAGACATAGACATATCTCTCATATTTTATATTGCAAAGATTTTTGAAATCATATTAAAAATCCAAATAACTGATTATCTTGAAGTAAACAGTCTGCCTAACTCTAATTAATTTGGTTTTAGAAGCAAACATGCTACGATGTACTTCAGATGTTCTGGACTTGTCAAGGACTTTTGTGTTCCATCAAATATTAATCAACAAACTCGATTGTTGTGTTCTTTATAATAGCAAATTTTTATTAGCATCCTACGTTAGCCAAAGAAACCAATACGTTTTCTAAAATGAAATGAATTCTGTCTTACTAAATGTTAAATTTGGAGTCTCACAAAGTACAGTTTTCGGACCCACACTATTTCCAATATTTTGCATAAACCATCATCTTCGCACACCCTATACAGGGTGATTCATAAGTAATAGTACAACACTTAATTGTAGATAGTAGGAGTCAAAATATTAAGATAGCCAATAATGCCGTAATGAAATGTTTATAGGTAAAAAGATACAGAGTGTTAGAGTTAAAATTAAATTTTTTATTTTCCTTTGTATTAATGATTTCTTTAACATTTTATCATGGAAATTGGTGGGTGGGGGTTATTTATGGTGAGAAATCATAACACACCTTCAACTTTCGTCTAGCTCCTAGAGGGCGCTATGTACGCTATGTTTAATGTGTTGAAGTTTATAGAGAATATTACACGGTAAAAATTTTAACCCGCTACTACCCCTACGAAGGTGGAAAAAAAATAATGTCTTTAAATATTATATATTTTTTTTCAGTTTCTATGCAACCGATCGATTTGAAATTTGGCACAAGTATTGCTTGCGTGGAGATAACTTACTCCAAAAAATAAGGTAATTTTTTGACCATTTTAACCATCGGAAAAAAATATAAATTTTTTTTAGAGGACAATAGGGTGGCTACCCTTCGTGGTACAATCACCATTCTATGATATATTATGTCTTGACACTTCGTGATTATCATACTAAGTTGTCAAATTTTTTATTGTGGTGGAACAATATGGAAAAAAATAAAATTGGGTAAAATAAAATATTTAAACATGCCTCTTAGTTGTAACAGTTAATACTTATAGCCTTATTGTTGCATATCTACAACCGACCGCGGATGCCAGTGCGATGTTGCCAAGTCTACTTTTTCCTCAGACATACGGAAATTCGGCCTCAATCTGGCAATACCACTTCTGGAGGTCCCAGGGGCGAAGTATTAACTCTCTAGGACCTTGAGAAAAAGTTTAGCAACGAATGATGTTCATTGTAATTACTGTCGCATTACGACATCTAAAAAACGACTTACTGAACCAGATGAAGAAAGTGAGGAAACGATCGAAGAAAACCAGCCTTTTGTGCCTTCGACATCTTCTAGCACAACGACTAGTGACTCTGACGAAATAATGGAACTACCATTGCAAAGACTCGTTGCTACACATAAATACTGTTGCATATGTGGTGGTGATAAAGAACTGACCGTAATACCCACTAATGTGAGACTACAGTGCTATTGAAAAAAACAAATATACATCACCGAGGCAATCGTTACTGTAAAATACATTTGATTAAACATCGCTTTTATGAAGATGATGATCTAGAACCATATGACAATTGTAGCTCGATTCCTAGATCGGAATTATGCATTCTATTAAATTCCTTAACCCCAATAACAAATCTAGAAGGCTCTACAGACCACTGCGGTTTATCAGAGAAGCAATTATTAACGTTTACAGGCTTAACGGTAGATGCCATTTACGAATTAAAGTCACTGTTGGAAAATTCCAGTACAAGAACTTCGCCTGTCATTGTTTTTCCATTAAAACTGAAAACAGGTAGTAATAATGATAACAGAATGACCTCCTACATTACTAAATTGTTCGATATGGTGCCAGCATGCAGCGCACTTGCTAGGAAGCTGAACAAATTGACCATCCTCAGAATGGTATCATTGGTATATTATTAAGGTTAAAATTATTAACCATAACCGTAATAAGATAGTCTGATAAACCGCGGTGGTCTGTAGAGCCTTTTAGCGTTGTTATGTTATCGGGGTTAAGAAATTTAATAGAATGCATAAATCCGATCTAGGAATCGAGCTATAATTGGCATACGGTTCTTCATAAAAGAGATGTTTAATCAAATGTAGACACATTTCACGCCCAGGGATCCATCAGGGCGACTTAAGTTTACACATAGACTGAACCACGGATAGTAGGTTAAACCACAAAGGTTATTGACAAACGACAACTAATGTTAAACAACTGTACCATACTGAGATAAAAAAATATTCATCTGCGTAGCTGGCTGATGGAACCCATCCAAGGCCAAAAATGAGGGGGGGAAAAATCAAATGTATTTTACAGCAACGATTGCCTCGAAGAATGTATATTTGTTTGTTTCGATAGCACTGTAGTTTTGCAGTAGTGGTGATTACGGTCAGTTCTTTACCATCACCATATATGCAACAGTATTTCTGTGTAGCAACGAGTCTTTGCAATGGTAGTTCCATTATTTCAACAGAGTCACTAATCGTAGTGCCAGAAGATGTCGAAGGCACAAAAAGCTGGTCTTCTTCGAGCGTTCCCTCACTTTCTTCATGTGGTTCAGTACGTCGTTTTTCAGATGTTGTAGCGCGACAGTAATTACAAAGAACATCATTCGTTGCTAAACATTTCCCCAAGCTCCTAGAGAATTAATACTTCGCCCCTGAAACCCTGGAACCCTGGAACCTCCAGAAGTGGTATTGCAAAATTGTGCCGAATTTCGGTACTTGGCAACATCGCACTGGCACCCGCAGTCGGTTGTAGATATGCACAATACCTTGTAATGCTATAAGTATTAACTGTTACAACTAAGAGGCATGTGTAAATATTTTATTTTACCAAATTTTATTTTTTTCCACATTGTTCCACCACAGCAAAAAATCTGACAATTTAGTATGATAATCACGAAGTATCAAGACATAATATATCATAGAATGGTGATTGTACCACGAAGGGTAGCCACCCTTTTGTCCTCTAAAAAAAAATTATATTTTTTTTCCGATGGTTAAAATGGTCATAAAATGACCTTATTTTTTGGAGTAAGTTATCTCCACGGAAGCAATACTCTTGCCAAATTTCAAATCGATCGATTGCATAGAAACTGAAAAAAATATATAATAATTAAAGACATATTATTTTTTTTCCTCCTTCGTAGGGGTAGTAGCGAGTTAAAATTTTTACCGTGTAATATACTCTATAAACTGCATCATCTGGAAGGCATCTTAACGAAGTAAGTGCGGGGGCACATTTCCCTAACTTTTCCGGCTATACCCTTTCGCTTAAAGTTTCTATTCCTCTATCATTTCTTAATAAAAATGGTATACTTGTTTCAAGTCTCTAAGTACAACAGGTTTTAAGAAAAAGGCAAATCAAGAGTTGCATGTAAATTTTTGAAAAGCCTTTTCAAATAATAATTTTTAAAAGTAGGCGTTGTGACACAGCATTATCACAGTAAATAAAGAAGCATATTTATCAAGTAAGCATAAAGACAAAAGTACCTGTCAAACAATTAACCTTTCAAATCATAATTAGTTGTTGCGGAGAGTTTTATTTAATTAAGTGTTGTGTTTTTTATTCATTTCTAATATTGTTTTATAAAAAATCGCCATACATTTTTTTCGACTTCTGAAATGAGAGACATGGTTTGTGTATACTCGCAAGTAAATTTTTTTGGTCGTGCGGCAGCTCGAAGGTACTTAGAACTCTATCCAACAGAAGGCAGCCTGATCATAGGTTATTTAAAAACCTTTCTGATCGTTTGGGAGAAACAGGTGCATTCCGTCCAAAACGTGATATTGCTAGTCCTCCAAAAAGAATATCTGGGGATCAAGAAGAAGACGTTTTAGTTCATGTAGCAGAAAATCCGCAAATAAGTACGCGGCGGTTATCGGCAGCAACTGGTTTAAGTCAGTCATCAATTCATAGATTATTAAAGAAAGAAAAACTTAAACCACTTTACTCCAGTGCAAAATTTGTTACCTCGTGATCTTCCACAAAGGTCGCAGTTTTCATTATTTTTGCGTAACAAACAACATAATGACCATATGTTTACGGATGAGGCCACTTTTACCAGGCGTGGGGTATTTAACTGGAGAAGTCATTCATAGGAACTTCAGAATCCCCATTTATACAAGGAAAAACACTTCCAGCACGAATTTAAAATAAATGTGTTGTGTGCTATCATTGAAGACTGCATACTAGGGCCGATTGAGTTACCACCAAATTTAAATGGTGCATCCTACCTGGACTTTTTAGAAAACATTCTTCCTGAAATTTTATTATCATGTTTCGATAAATTTAAGAAACAATATGTGGTACATGCAGGATGGGGCCCTAGCACATTATTCGATAGAAGTACGTAATAATTTAAATATGCACTATTCACATCACTGAATCGGTCGAGGAAGTGAATTTCCTTGGCCACCTCGTAGTCCTGACTTCAATCCTTTAGATTTTTACTTTTGGGGCTACTGTAAGTATTTAATAAATAATAATAACGCAAATACCCGGGAAGAATTATGGGAAAAAATTTGTGAAGCTGTGTGGAAACTATTAGGAATAACAGAGAATCGTTATTTAAAGTTAGATATTCTCTAAATAAACGTTTAAAAAAATGTATTGAGGTTAATGGTTGAACATTTATTGTACTAGGTATTTTAAAGTTGTTCTTATTGCTGTTCTAGTTCTTATTATTTGTGATACATTGTTTACCATTTTGAATTAAATTATTTATGTCTACTAGTTAAAAGTGTATCATTATTTGTTTTGTTTTAATGTCTGAAATTTTGAACTTGTTAAACGCCATACAAACAATTACCACATAAGCGGTATTAGCTACACAGAAAAAATATTTACAACTAAAGAGTGTCGAATCTTGCCGCCAAAATAATTTCTCAAATTGTATAATGAATTTCCATGCTACTCTTGATTTGCATTTTTCTCAAAACCTGTTGTACTTAGAGACTTGAAACAAGTATACCTTTTTTATTAAGAAATGATAGAGGAATACAAACGTTATGCGAAATTTGCGATAAATGTGCGCGTGAAAAAGTTACGGCCCTTTTAACATATTAAACATAGCGTACGTAGCGCCCTCTAGGAGCTAGACGAAAGTTGAAGGTGTATTATGATTTCTCATCACAAATAACCCCCACCCACCAATTTTCATGATAGAGTGTTAAAAAACCATTAAATTACAAAGGAAAATAAAATATTTATTTTTAACTCCGACACCCCTGTACCTTTTTACCTATAAACATTTCATTAAGGCATTATTGGCTAAATCTTAATATTTTGACTCCTACTATCTACAGTTAAGTGTTGTACCATTTCTTATAAATCACCCTGTTTAAAGATGACAGCATATTTTGAAGCAGTGAAATAGAAGTATATTTTACCACACTTTACTTTAAGACTAACTATTTAACCGGAGTTAGTAATAATATTAACTAACTTGCGATTCTCAATTTGCATGCTTACTCGAATTTCAATTCGAAGGTTGGTATGAAATACCATATTTGTTAATTAGAAATTCCACATTGTAATTCTCAAGTAGAAGCCACCCTTCGCAAATGTGTGACACGAAGTGAGAGGCGCTGTGAATAGCAAAATATAATGATGCTTACTACGATCTACAGCTCTTTGTTAGGAAACATGAAAGAATGGAAGTAGAACACAAAGTAGGTGTTTAATATATATATATACAATAAAAACACGTGTAGTTGTTTCATACATTTTGCAAAATTTTAACGAGGTTCGATACACATTTGTACATACCAGTACAAATTAAATGTTTAAGTTTATTTGTACAGTGTCCAAATCTCTTTCAGAGATTAGAAACTACACTATATGCATTCTATTAAAGACTGTTTTGATTATTCTGCCCACTTTTCCCACTTTTCAGGGCCGGTTTTGTGACTAGGCCTCATAGGCGCGGGCCTAGGGGCGCCATTGTGGTTAATGCCTATAAATAGAAAAAAAAGTGTTTTTGTTGGAGGATTTCTAGATTTCTCCCCCCCCCCCCCCGCTCTTCAAAAATTTTTCCGGACTAAAAAAAAGTTTTTGTCCCCTGCCCATAAACTAATAGCAAGCGGGAGGGGGCGCAAAATTGACCTGGGCCTAGTGGCAATTTATATCTAAAACCGGCACTGCCACTTGTAACCGTCACTTTAGTGGGCCACAGTGTAACTGGCTCACTCTGTATGTAATTGCCGGGCTTTATCTTGAACGCCACAGTAAGATAGGCAACCAGAAATAATTAGTGGAATTAAAGTTGGCAGGCATCAGTTTTTTGGTAACAAAAAAAGGAAAAGGTTTTTTTTTGTGCTAGCTAAGGAGCCATGACAGTAATGTTATAGAAGTTTAGCAGTCTTTATTAAATTCAAGGTTTTGAAAAAGGAATGCCTAAAAACAACTAAGGTAATTATTCATTTCACAATTTCCTACATCTTTTGATATATAATTTATACTGTTTTCCAGAACTTAGACATAATTTATTTTCAGGCTCTTACATCACAGTTTTTTTGTGATACGATATGCATTCTATGTCCAGACCTTTTTCTTTACACTGAACGGTGTTCCGTCATGCCTTTACTTCTTACGTTCCAAGTCCTTGACGTGACATTTCACTAGATGTTAAAAGTAAGCACCCACTTGCCAAGCTTAATTGTCTTCTGAGGCCACGTTAGCCATAGAACATTATTTGGAGGTTCATGTCCAGCATGTCAGTTAAGTCATTCCCTAGAGCAAGAGTGATCGTAAGTAAGTTTTACATTTAATTATCGCCCTACGCTCACGAGGTCTTGTGATAGCTGAGCCCCAGTGTGGAGTTATTCTTTGCATGCACATAAGGACCTCATGTCTAATATAACTCCACGCACATAATTCCTTCCGGTCATCACCTGAAAGAGAGTAATTTTGTCATGGTGGCAGATGGTGTGTCTCTATTAAGTTTAGTTTAGATAATGCTAATCGGTTAACCTGATTGTGATATACATAATTGCAATAAGTATCATTATAAGATAACTTCAGAATATACGTCTTGTGTAAACCCTTGTTTTAAACTATTTAACGTCGGCCTATTTCCGCTACCAGGACCTATCACCGACGCCAGGAGACGAGCTACCCCCAACCTGGAAATTTTGCCGAACCTCTTCCCTTAAGAAGAGTATGGATCTTTTACTTGCCTAATATTTAATAGACAAGGGACCGCCTGCTTTACATCCCCTCCGAAGGATGGTATATCCACTACGTAATCCTCGTCTGAAATTACGTAACTTCCGCGTATACACTGATATACAAGCCGCTAGAAGGTGGGACGAGAACGCTGTATTTCCCAAGATGGGACCCATCCAAGTACTAACCGCGCTCGACGTTGCTTCAACGGAATATCGACTGATATTCACATTGAAGTCGCCTCTACGCTCGCTGGCTGGGTAAACCCCTATAGCAGCTGTTATTTGATGGTATAAGACGGGAATTATGGCTATAATAATAGACTCATTATTAGATAGTTTACATATTTTGCTGTGTTTAATACTTACTTATTCAAAACTAGGGGAATTATTGAGCGTGGACGAACACTCATTGAATATGTCGATATTATAGGTAGATTAAGATATTATACCTAAACATCGTCACTGCATAGCTTATTTAAAGGTTATATTATTTTATGTCAAAATTGTCAAACTAGTTTTGCTGGGTACTGTGACTTGCGCGGAACGAATTTCCAGATACATTGCTTCTCGTTGGATAAAATCGCCATTTTATTGTTTGTTAATGTCAATAGTATAATAATTATTTTTTTTGTATGCCTATGTGTCACTGTGATATAGTACTTAGTGTTAACCTCTTTTGGGGACGATTTTATTCGTACTCTCTATTTAAATTTCCCTCTAAATATATTCTCTACATTAATTCTGTTTATACACGCATTAATTACAAGACATAATTTACATTGTTTTGCCATAGAAACAAATTTGGCATATACTAGGTTTAGATACCTTTTGTATCACTGAAACTAATTTATAATTAATCTTAGTAAACCTATTTTCGTTTAATTAATTTTTTTTTAACACCTTTCTTTATTCTGCCTCCCATTTTTTATTTATTTTTGTGTCAATAATCGATCCCCGATTATTGGCTGGCGCCCATATTAAAGTTTACCTAATTAAGTAATTAGAAAGCAAAGTGATTCCACAGCCCGCTCCCGACTATACCAGCTATCGCGCTCTGCCACGTGACTCCGTCTAGCAGACCTAGAGGGTCGGAGCCTCGTCGCACACTTTTGAAAAAACATAATAATTATTATCATTAAATTCTGCAGAAACGTGGTAATATGTAATGGGCTTATTTAGAATTTTTTTTCTTTAATTTATATTTCAAAAGTACACCTTGCAGTTAGTAAATATGCAGAATATTAGATAATTTTTTTCAACGGCTTCTCCCTCAAAATAAATAACGAAAATAGAGCGCGCGAAAACGCAATGTCATACCACTCCTGGCGGTCGAACGATCGCATGTTTAAATATAGTTTCATACGACATGCACGATGGACGTGCTAATTTCGCTCATATCTTTTAAATGTTCTGTATTTTGTTATTAACATGGATAAAAAAAGGGGTTATATAAATATTGTATAGTTCCAGACTGTAAAAGAACATTAGCGTCTACTCCCAATAAAATATTTATTTCACTACCAAGTGATGAAAGTATTAGCAATTTGTGGCAGCAAGCTATTCTCAGGGAGAAATTTGTTAATAATAAAGGCACGAAATATTGTTGTGTGGATAAAGTCTAGTGTAATAGGTTATTATTAAAAATTGTACGATAGTAAAATTTGTTGCTTGAAGAGGATATTATGGAAAATTATATGTATTATAAATTGCCTTTTATTTGCACATAACCAACAGAGTTATCGCCGTAATTTTGTTTTTTGTTTGGCTGACCTAAAAATCAGATAAATTCGGTAGACCTTATTAAAGTAGATAGTTAACTTACCTCTGTAACTAGCATCTATCATTTCAGCACTTATGTAATCTTCATTATTATTACAATAATCCATAACCATAAAAATGTCTACGTACGACAAAATGTTGGAATCAGCCTTAACGCAACAATTTTCTAGAGAACGCATATTTTTATGTATAAAAAATAACATAATGAAATAAGTTAAATAACGAAAAGTAACAGCACACCCGCACAGTGTACAACGAAATCTCTTAAACCGTTCAGTGGCAAATCCGACCACTCAACGCTAAAACTGAATATAACCGCATAACTTACAAAACCAGTGGAGCGGTGTGACATCATCCACGCCGTCGGCCGTTTCAAATATGTTACGAATAATATTAACGCTAGCGGCCTAATTTTTTCACTATATACTTAAAGAATTAAATGCAAAAATAAATTATAAAGTAAATATCACTAAATGAGCCCATTGCATCGTAAGTACTTTCGAAATTAGTATATTAATAAATTATTAAAGTCTGCATAATTTGAGCTATTCTTTTTATGCGCCGACATTTACTGTGGCGTGAAACAGTGGCGCTACAGCTAATAGATACACTTTGACTACGAGAACATATTCGTTATTCGTGTGTTCACAAATTTTCTGTAACAACGTATTGACTATTAAGGCTTTAGAAGTGTAAATATTCTTTCAAAATAACTGATGAAAATTTTGCCAAAAGGCAATTGGGCAATTTACCTAGTGTTGATATGTTTATGGTGGCATCTTTTATAAAAAAACACGGAAACTTCAGATATTTCCCATTGTTCTAAGGAATACAACTATATACAGTTTTTACCACAAATTGTGTATATAGTTAAATGCCATGCTCTAATAATGAACTATTTTCATTGTCAAACTGCAACATTCAAGTAAAACAGCAATTTACAATAAAAAATATACAGAGTGTTTCGAAAAGATTGGGACAACGCTTAGCCGTAGATTCTTGACATCAAAACAAGTCGATTTAACTCAAAAAGTAGTGGTCTAACTCTTTTCGTTTTCAAGATACAAGGTGGCAAATTAAAAAAATTGTATTCGTAATTTGTCTCTATCTTAGAGACTATTATACGTATCTACTTCAAAGTTGGTAACGACATGTTTTTCAGGTCGCTAATTACAATGGTGCTATTACCGATGCCATATTTTTTAGATGGCGCTAGTTACAGGACTTTTACGTGGCACTTTATGACATAACTTTTTTGGGGTTAGGTTTTAGACATCGTCTTCTACTATAATCGAAACGCAATTTGGTTTCCTAAAGAAAAGGTGTACTTGTTTAAACGCGATAAAATGCGCCCTTTCAGAGAAATACGCGATTTACAACTTTTCCAGTTCGAGGAAATTCAATTATACCTAAAAGCGGTTTTCTTATCTAGTAGGTGTACGTCAAGTATGATGTCTTGAAGTCGTCAATAATGCTTCTTGTAGATACGTATAATATTCTCCAAGATAGAGACAAAATATGAGAAAAACTTTTTTAATATACCACTCTGTATCTTGAAAACGAAAAGAGTTAGACCACTACTTTTTGAGTTAAATCGACTTGTTTTGATGTCAAGTATCTACGGCTAAGCGTTGTCCCAATCTTTTCGAAACACCCTGTATATGGTTGTAATAGTTAAAATAATAGCAAGTATCTAAAACAGTTTTAAAGATTGTACTATGTTTGGTTTTTTAAATATTTATAATAAATCGAAAATAAACGCATATTTCCCTCTCACTCTGCAAAATCCCATCCTAAAGAAAATAAACTGAAGGCAGATAGAAAAATAAAGAAGTGAAGTTGAATCATGGAAAAAAATTTAGATCAGAAAATAATCTAGACGATTAAGTCTGGTTAGCGAGGTTAATATCACTCATAACTAATTTATTTTGTTCTTAAAAATTTTCTTCAAAAATCTAATGATATCATGAGTAGTGTCAGGAATATTAATATCATACTGGAACAATTCTCTCTTTAATTGATGAAACTAATTTTTTTCCCATATATCCAGTCACTCTGTATAAATAAAATTGAAAAATTAAATTAGGAAAAATGTGCTTCAATAATTTTCATAATTTCTGTATTATTGTTATATTATTGCTGATACACTGGTGGGTTGTTTTGTATACATTTACACGTAGATGTTGCAAATGAATTCTTCCATTCTACGTGTGTTCAGTATTTAAGGTTGGAACAACCCAAGTTTATCTTTACCTTTGGTTTTAGTGTAATTCAATTTGTAACTTTGAATAAACAGTTTAAATATCTTGTTGCCGGGGTGTAATACATTTAATTAATGCTTTCCTCCAGACCGCATTATAACCTTATATAGAAACAAGCAATTGTAAATGTTCTGTGTGAAAGCATACGGCAAATATTTATGAACTGTCTTAAGCTGGGCATGCACGGAGAATATAGTTGTATTCGTTAGAACATAGCAAGTAAAACAGTCTCAGTTTTAAAGATTATACTATGTTCGGTTTTTTAAATATTTATAATAAATCGAAATTAAATGCATATTTCCCTCACACTCTGTAAAATCCGGTCCTTAAATAGTACTACCCGTACCAAATTCTACTAGAAACAAAGCAATAAAGCGGAGAATAAAAATTCATAAGTTACTATCTTTTCAATTTCAAAATCAAACTGTGTAGGTATCTTTCTTAACAAAGCAATCATTTAGCTTATTATTGTTTTTTCTTCTTCTTATCAACTAGATAGGAAGGTGTTTTGTTATGTGTTATGTGAAGTCTTAGAAAGGATATGGATTTGAAGCATTTTGAATAGACTCAATGAAACCATCCCATAGATAATGCCCGATCAAAGTCAAAATTGAACCGTTATTCTAATAGCATTTATTCTGTACCTTCCGAATCCGTTAATACTTTTCCAGAAATGCGATAAAAAGATGAGGAGGGCAGATTTTTTTTCCGACTCTGGCCCTGAATTCTTCAAAACCAAGTAGGCCATTCTGAGAAGTCCCAGCTGAGGAATGTTACTGGTAAAGGGTTTAGCCGGATAAGCATGACGAGTTGGCCTCCAAATGGCAACCTATATCGAAACTTATATTTTAATATCGACTTGATGTATGAACGTGATTTATATGTGTTTTGCCGCTGTATTCCGCTTTGACCTTGAGATATGGAAAAAAAATGAGCGCATGCATGACTATCGTTCAAGGAGACATATCTCGAAAACTAATTGAGCTAGAGAGGTAAAACCAACGGGAGGTTTCAGGTAACCTTAATGAGTATATTCTATATTTTTTTTTGAATTTTTAGAATAATTACGCACATCATTAAAAAATAAATAAAAAATATAATAATTAATATTTCCATGTTCTCTGTGACTTACAATCACTGAAATAATATATGTTGTAATACTTTATATGCACTATTACTCATAAAAGTTGCGTTAGAAAAAAGTTGGTGCAACACTTCGAAAAAAAAATAAAATTCGACGCGCACTACATCATATAAGGATACAGACTTGACATGGGACCCACATATAAATATTTTATGAATTGGAATTATTGTTAGAAGATAAATTGAATGAAAATATAAATAATTGTCACGTAAATATCTGTTTCATATGGCACAGTGGCACAAATCGTAATTTTTTCGTTCAAAATTATTTAGAGCACTTCGCAACCGATTGGGATATATTTTTTTAAATACTCGTTATTTAATTTCAAAAAACGTAAGATAGTCGATTTTTTAATTATGCTAACCAAAATTGTTGAGCTTCGCCAAAATGTACATTTTGTATTTAAATCTTATCAAAAATCAAATAAAAAAAAGAATGTTGTTCTTATCCAATTTACATAAATCTTGTTACTCGGGGGGTTTTTGAGGTCGCTGATTACGAATTTGATATCCAAATTGTCATAAACGAACCTGCAAAAGGGCGGCTATAAAATGCTAAAAAATTATGAAAAATTAAATATTTAAGTTTATGCCGAGAAGTTTTGAATATTTCTAATAAGTACTTTTAAGTTAAAATAGACTAAATTTTAAGTTCCAGGAAGAAATTCAAGATGGCAGATCCAATATAGCGGCAATAAGATGATAAAACTAACTCAAAAATAAATGACGAAACATTTTTGCACTAAGTTAGGTTTAAAGTTCATAGTTTAAAACTCTTACCTTAGGTTATGTTAGGTATTTCCAGAAGACTGGAAGCAGGCTAAGCTTGTACTACTTAGGAAAGGAAATAAACCGCTAGACCATCCGGCATCGTATAGACCCATATGCCTCTTAGACGTAGAAGGGAAACTGTACGAACAGCTTATCTTAATAAGGCTCAAAGAAGAACTAGTATGCACAGGTGGACTGGCAGAGAGACAGTACGGCTTCATGGAAGGTCGACAAACAGTAGATGCTATAAACAACGTGATCCAAATTGCCAAAGAAGCTGCTGCTTACGCGCACCAGCACCGAAGACTGTGTGCAGTAATAACTTTAGACGTGCAAAATGCTTTCAACAGCGCATCATGGCAAATCATTCTGGAAGACCTGCGAAAAAGAGGAATAGAAGAGAGCCTAATCAGGGTAATAGCATCCTATCTATCCCAGAGGAAAATAATCCTGGAAGCAGAAGACGGGACAAAGACCGTAGAAGTCAGCAGTGGCGTGCCTCAGGGATCAGTACTTGGTCCAACCCTGTGGAATGTTCTGTATGATGATCTCCTTAAAATGGAACAGCCAGCGGGTGTAACATTAATCGGCTTTGCGGATGACGTAGCCATGACAGTAGTTGCAGAAACCGAACATTTACTGATGAATAAAGCAGACACTGCCCTCCAGCGAGTTGCAGAATGGTTGGAAGGAAGAAAACTAAAGCTGGCACCAGACAAATCGGAGGCAGTCCTCCTTACCACTAAAAGAAAAATAGCGCCGATCACTTTCACCATCCTGGATACTTCGATCAGACTCAGCAAGGCAATAAAATACCTAGGAGTGTGGCTTGATACCAAACTTACCTTCGCGGAGCACGTCAAAAGAACGACTGAAAAAGTGGAAAAAACGGTCGCAGCATTGACAAGCCTAATGCCTAACATAGGAGGGCCAAGAGCATCGAAGAGGAGAGTAATGGCAAGTGTGATCCACTCTCAAATACTGTATGCCACACCAGTCTGGCATACGGTAAACGGAAACAAGAAACTAATAGCAAAGCTGGCAAGACTCCAGAGGCTGATGTCAATCAGAATCGGCAGTGCATACCGCACCATTTCAACAGAGGCAGTGGGGGTCATAGTGGGAGTCCCACCTGTAGAATTTCTAATACAAGAAAGGACAGAGAAATATAGTGGAGTGGAAGCCAGAGTAGCAAAAGAGAACGTTTCCACAAGATGGCAACAAAAATGGGAAACCGGAACGTATGGACGATGGACCTATAAATTGATACCTATCATTCAGACATGGATAAATCGTCCCTACGGAGAAGTGGATTACTACTTAACCCAAGCTCTCTCAGGACACGGATGTTTTAAGAAGTATCTCTACGATCGCAGAAGGGCAGATACAGACAGATGCAGCTACTGCGACGAGGTGGATGACGTAGAGCATACCCTGTTTACTTGTACTCGGTGGGAAGAGACCAGGAGGGACTATACCCAACAAACTGGGTCAACCTTCAACTACGTAAACATGATGGCAGGTCTATGCGCATCCGAGGAATCATGGCGGCAAGTGTATGGAACAGTCCGTACAATAATAGAGACGAAAGAAGTAGAAAGTCGATAAAGGAAGTTAAGGGCCGGCTCCCCACTGAAGTAAAGCGAGACGACGGGGGAGGGGTTTTAGTCGGTAAGAATCCGGCACAACGTCTTATGCAAGATTTCCCCTCCTCCACAAAAAAAAAAAAAAGGTTATGTTAGGTATAGACTTCTTGGTTTAAGGTTCTATTAGGCTTAGGTTATGTTAGGTTTAATATTCCTGTTTTAAAGTTCTTGGTGTTAGGTGTTTATTATATTATTAGCAGATAAAAAAAAAAATATTAATATGACCTACTTATTAATGTATGGCAGCCATATTGGATATATTTGAAAATTTCAGAGAATTTGTTCCTTCTTAAATTTTTTAATAATTCTTAGGAATAGCCTTTTTAGTTTAATGCGTATACCTAATTTAATTTTAAGTTAGTTCTATCATCTTATTGCCGCCATATTGAATTTCTTCCTGGAACTTGTACTTATAAAAAATATTCAAAACTTCTCGGCATAAACTTTAACGAAACTATTTAATTTTTCATAATTTTTTAGCATTTTATAGCCGCCATTGATTCCGCCATCTTGTGGGTTGGTTTATGACAATTTGGATATCAGGTTCGTAATCAGCGACCTCAAAAATTCCCCGAGTAACAAGATTTATGTAAATTGGTTTAGAGAAAAAAAAATTTCTTTATAAGTTTTTTTAAGATTTAAATAAAAAATGGACCGTTTGGTTAAACTCAATAATTTTGGTTAGCATAATTCAAAAAGCGGCTCTCTTGCGTTTTTTTGAAATTAAATAATGAGTATTTAAAAAAAAAATTATCCCAATCGGTTGCAAAGTGCTCTAGATAATTTTGAACGAAATAACTACAGTTCGTGCCACTGTGCGCCATATGAAATAGATATTTACGTGACAATTATTTATATTTTCATTCAATTCTAATTCATAAAATATTTATATGTGTGTCCCATGTCAAGTTTGTATCCTTATATGATGTAGTGCGCGTCGAATTTTATTTTTTTCTAAGTGTTGCACCAACTTTTTTCTATCGCAAATTTTATTAGTAATAGTTCATATAAAGTATTATAACATATATTATTTCAGTGATCGTAAGTCACAGAAAACACCGAAATATTTCTTATTTGTTTTTTAATGATGTGCGTAATTATTCTAAAACTTCATGCTTATCCGGCTAAACCTTTTCATGCGGTTACACCCAACCGTTGCAGAGATATAGCTGTTTGAATTTTCAGACCAAATGCATAAAATACCCTGTATCTTCTTAACCAGTGACCAAAACATTTTTTTCGTTGATGTTCTTGAAGTGTTATAAATATGAAACAACAACCTATTATTACAGTTTTATAATCATACCAATGCACAAACAAAATAATATATCTCACTCTAACCAGGCCTAGCAACCTTTATTATAACGAATTGATTATTACTGACAGTTCTGAATCGAAATCGTTTAAAGCAAAGACAAACGGAATAATATGACAGTCAACTGATACTTTGACAAGTAATTAATATAACACTCATCACTTTGACATTTAATTGACATCTGTCACTCTGACATTTAACTGACAATTAATTCAATTAACATCTGTCACCTTGACATTTAATTTAATTGACATCTATCACTTTGACGTTCAGTTCACGTGGCACTTGTCACTTTGACGTTGAATTAACGCGATTATTGAAAATTAATTAAGTACGTAACGCCTTTACAATAAATATGGATAACTTAACGCAGAAACCACACCAACATAAGATAGAGGCAGTCTTGTATGCTTTGACAGGTTCATCTGTACTGGGTTACTTAGATTAGGTAGGACTTCTACTCTAAATTTCAAGACTACACACTATCTAGCTAGTGTCATTTGTGCGATGTCACAACAATATTTGAGGTTAAGGAGTCAAGAACCTTTTCTATTTGTCTCTGAGATAAAATAATGATTATCTGAGCTCCTGCATCACCTTTTATAGTAAACGGTTGCTAGGTCCATTACGTTTTCTTAGTTGAGTCATTGTCATAGTTACTGGATAATACTTTGTTCGTTACGATAAATCTGATTTACTTTTGTTCGTAGGCATTAACCTACCATTAATACTTCAAAACTACTGATCAATAATTATTAAATGTGATTCACCGTTACATTATAGTTACTTAATTTTTTACGTAAAATGATATTTTCAAATATAGAAAAAGTAAATGTTGCGATCTATTTTGCCAAAGCAAAATCTGTTACGTTAATTAGAAAATGTTTTATAAGAAATTTTAACAAATTTACCTTCAACAACAACGTCTGTAAGAATGTGGTTCAAGAATATCGAAAACTATCGATCGCTAACATGTAAAAGTTCTGAGTACCTTAGACCTACTCATGTTTAGATGGGGCGTCGTTTTCCTAATCAGCGTTCCTGAGGATCTCTTACCAAACTCATTACAGCTATAGTTCATTCAGAACGTTATTGCCACCCGAGCTTCTTTTTTTTCATATGTGATCCATACAGGGCGATCCATTTAAAAAATCTTCACAAAATAAATTTGAAATGACGCCACTTTCTTTTAACGATGCCACGAACTGCGAAAAAAAAAAAAGAAAGTAGGCAGGAATCACCTTGTGAACCCAGTGAAAATCGAACATACTTGTCTCAAACCGTTTAAAAGATCTAAGATATTAAAAGAGGAAAAAATATAATGAGACACCCGGTATAGTAATGCCAACGTGATAAAATATCGCAAATACTTTGAAATTATTCTTTTATCTTTGGAATACTCGCAATTTATGTTAATTTCAATAATATAGAAACATTTCTCTGTTAAACGCATTACATCAAAGACAAGAATCCCCTAAGCATAATGTAACCTAAATATATGTCTGCTAGTTCTGGTAAAGGGGTAGTAAAGAATTTTAATGACGAAATTAAACACCATAGGTGTTGTATCCCTGAAGGTACATTTGAATGAAGTGTTAGTAGGGATGCATTAAGCTCCGACCGCTTAACTAAAAAATATATTATAATTACGTCGGTGTTTTCGTGAATGATTCTAAATTGGACGATCAATTAGTTCTATGAAAATTCAGATTTATCGCTCTAAAATGTTTCAGTCTATGATCAGTTTCATTGAATGATTAATTGCTTGTGCAAACCAGTTTAGATAACTAATGAAAAATGCCGTTAAGGAATACTGCAGATTCCTTAAATTTTAAATTCGTAATCATATAGTAAAATTCCAGATTTTTATTTATCATACGTAATATTCGTAGAATTTTATCAGTAGATTTTTTCGAGAAAGCTTTAAACGAAGGATTTGACCATATATAAGTTCAGCAGGTGAACATTGAAGATCTTCCTTAGGAGTTGTCCTAAATGCCAATAAAATGATAGGTAGTTTATCTGTCCAATGCGAAGTATTGGCTCTAGTTAACAAGGAAATTTTAAGTGGGCGGTGAAATCTTTCTATTAAAGAATTGGACTGTGGGTGATATGCAGTTGTACGTATTCTATGAAAGCCTAAGAACTTTGCAAATTCATTAAATAATCTTGATTCGAATTGTACACCCTGGTCGTTTGTCACGGTCAAGGGAACACCGAATCGACAAACAAAATTTTCAAATAAAGTACGCGGAACTGTTTCTGCTGTGATATCGTGAAGAGGGTACGCTTCCGGCCATCTAGTGAATCGTTCAATCACCGTTAGAATGTAAGAGTTACCTTTGAATGGAGGTAATGGTCCTGCCAAACCTATATGATTTATGTGATCGAATTTGCTCTATAAAACGGTGATAAAAGTTTACCATACCTATAAAACGTTGAAGTTATTTGAGAGTTGTCGGTAAAGGAAAGTTATTAATGATTTTGACTCTCTCAGTTGATGGTAAAATACTTGATGAAGAGATGTGATGACCTAAAAAGATTAAATTGTCAACTCCTAAAATACATTTAGATGGTTTAATGTTTATTTATATATCTAACAACAAACAATTTCCAAATGTTCCAAATGTTGTACATCCGATTGACTTGCGATCAAAATATCATCCAAATAGACGAAAACGAAAGGCAAATTGATAAGCACTTCGTTCATAAAACGTTGGAAGGTTTGACCTGCATTGCGCAAGCCAAAAGGCATACGAGAAAATTCCAACAATCCGAAAGGAGTAGTTATGGCTGTCTTATAAATATTACTATCTTATGGTACGCTCGCACTAAATCAATAATTGAGAAAATAGTGCAGTTATGCAATTGAGAGTTAAAATCGTGAATATGTGGTAGCAGATATCTGTCTGGGATTGTAATTGTATTTAATTGTCGATAATCTCCACAAGGACGCCAGTCATGGGGCTCTTTTTTTGGCTACCATGTGAAGTGGTGAAGAAACTGTAGAAGATGATGGTTTACAGATCCCCAATTCCATCATGTTGTTAAATTATTTCAGAGATTTCATATTTGATAATAAACTGCCCAATATACACGAATTATATTACTTTGGGCAACATAGCTCACAAAAAAAATATATTTTAAGTTTTATCCAATAGATTAAAATAAACTCAAAATAAATTTCAAATGAATTGGAATTCACCATATTTTAAATGTAACGTAGGAAATGACAATCAAGTAAGAAAATAGGTATTGTAATATATAGATAGGCCTAAAGCCACTGAGAGGTCTTTACTGCAAAAACTTATTCGTGCATGCCTCGAACAATCATATGAGGTAGAGGCAAAAAGAATACTAGTGCATTTTGTGTATATTCATGGTCTTGTTGAACAAATTAGAAATATGAGAATGGAATGAGAGGGCGCTACTGAATCCCTTGCTTCCATATAACATGTAAGTAGTAAATGTTGCAAGAATTTTTATTACCATTTGATTAAAATGGGTGTTGATATTTATTTACCTATTTGATCCTTATTTTTAATTTATGAAATTTGAAAATGTAGGTAAAACTGTTCAGTAGTGCAGAGGGTACTCGCTGAAAGAGTGAATAAGTGGAACAAAAATGTAATGTGAAGTTCATTATTTTCAGTTAATAACTTGTCGTGACTTTATGATGGATAACCGCAAATACATTTTACCTTATATCGTCCTATAGCGCGCGAGTTTAATTTGCCTCTATATGAGTTTCTGTTTAACTTGCATGGGCTACATGTGCCTTTACATATAATTTGTGTCTGATGATGAGTTTTTTGACTTGCTAAATCATAATATATTTTTTAAAGTAAAAAAGAAATAAACGATTTTAAAAAATTAATAATATTTAGAGCTACCACCGTAAACCTTATTTAAAATTATAGGTAAAAGCGTTCTGTTGCAAAACGAGATTACCAAGTAATTTAACTACTTGACAGTTACGTTATAGATTTGTCTTACATATAACTTATGAATATTCCGATACCCTACAAGTACAAGTGTTGATCTATACATAAAGAGAATGAGGGTACCCAACTCGGATTTAGATACTTCTAAGGTTTACAAATCCGTACCCATTATACTGTAATATGATAAAATCGACGATAATGTTCGATTAAGCACATAATTAAAAGAAGTACCTGTGTAAACTATTAGAAATTGCATGAGAAGTTTGAGGTTTACCCCCAAAATTTAAGCTGAATTTAAACGACCATTTGATGTGAGGCTTCCTGCTATCAGATGAGATAAAATTTTAATAGGCTTCGCTTAGGGTCGCTTTCTATTAATTATATACGGCAAACTGGAATAAAGCATTTTATTTAACTAAAAATAGAAAATATATGTGACAAAGTTGTGGCGCTTTTAGTTGGTGTTCTTGTCTTGCCCAAGTTGCTTTAAAGTGGGCCGCTCTACGAGTGACGTGGTTAACGTCACTGATTTAACCTGACTAGCATAGTAACGGTACGGGACGTCAGTGGAGTGAGTTCAAGGCTTGGGCGTCATGATTAATAAGTGTAACCAAAAAAAAAATATATAGAGGTTAATCAAAAGAGATATTAGGTAACAGTATGAATATATCGCAATAAAAATTAACAACAAGAAAAAATTAAATATATCACAACAGCAGCGATAACGTATAGTAGAACCAGCTACTATAGTAGTTTCTGCAACAATAGTGGATATGATATCCATATCGCACGATAAAGAAGTTTGAGAAGAAGTTTGAGCACGACACCGTAGGCGGGGTGCTTCAAATCTTTTGAGTGCGGTATGGATAATCCACTCGAGTTGTACAGTATACTTTTTCTACGACCAGCTTAAAAAAACTACAAAATTTATTAAACATTAATATATTATACAAATACACACTGACAGTTACTTTGACAGCTTACGCACTAATTTGATTTTAAAACGAATAGTTGTCTATGTACTTAATACACGAACTGTGATTGGTCGGTTTCCTTTTCATATCCATCCTAGAACTGATATGAAATATATCCGTTCAGTTGCCTACTTATCCATTCTACAGACTGTACAGAAAACAGCAAATTTACATAAGGAAGTAGTAAATATATACACCTACAATCTATATCATATTACAATAAACCAAATTTCAAGAAAGATCAGATTGAAATTATCCCGAGAATTAAATAACAGTATATTAGAGAAGGGATATTTCGTAACTCGTCTCAATAAACTTCTACCAATATACGTTGTAGCAAATCATAAACATTGTATGATAAATTAAATTAAGGTAACAAAATATACAGAAGATTATAACATACGCGTTACATAAAGCATTCTAATAAAATTACACTAAATAGTATATTATAGAACATCATTCTAAGATACTTATAATAAAATGACAAGATAATAAAAGGATAAATTAACAGAGGATAAAAAATGTTTATGTCCACAGGGGACAGTTGACACTTTAGAAATGTATCTAAAATATATTTAAAAAATGGGACAATACCCTTCATTTCTTTAGCTAAGTATGTGATATTATAATTTTTAAATATAAAATGGTTAGTTCAACATTGTGGACTGTACCACAATTGAAAAAAAAAGCTTTAGTCCGCAGTCTTGAAGCTGCTGTTGATTGCTACGAATTTTGGCCAGCTATTCGAGAAAATTCTGCACACTGTGCGTTTTGGCAATAGTAAGTACATTTAGAATCTGACATTATCTTAAACACTATTTTTCTACCCTAGCACCTGTTCCTTCGGAACATAGAAGTGAAATACTACTTGCTATATTAATTACCTAAAATGCGTTTAGTTAATTCCACATTCCCTATATACACTTAATAGAGAGTAGGTACATTTACCGTTTAATAATAATTATGCATAAAGGCAAACGAGAGAGCTGTTTTAATTTATAGTCGAAGTGTAATTAGAAGAGCTTAATATCATACCAAATTGCAGAGTATTAAAAAGATTTATTAAATGCGATACGTATACTTTTCTTGAAATGACTCAGCATTGCTATTATTGCTTCTTATTTAAGGACTTAGAACACTTACAAAGTTCAATTTAAAATAATACCAATAGAGCGACGCTAATAACATCTTAATTGAGCAGAATTGCAGTCTATTATTACTATAATTTAATGCCAACTTCTTGCATGAAAATATTATGATTACATTTTACACCACAGCAGCAGGTAGAAGCCGGCTAAATCATTTTTACTTTGGACTTCATTTACTTTACTTTAAACAAAATACGGAGTAAGTTAAATTTAAAATTGCGTTACTGTGATAGCTGAGCTGTGCATAATGTACAAGTTCACTCTACGTAATTCAATATTCTTCGTGGTAAATACCAAGGTACGTATTTTTAAAAGCAAACATATTTTAATTTTAGTTTTATAACGCTTCTGTGAAACAAAAAAAATGTAATTAGAAGTTTATGTTGAAAAAATAACTAAAGGGCCATAGCAGGATAACCAAGTGTTAGCTGCCCCCTCACCAATCGGGTCGAGAGTTTGAGTACAAGTTGATAGTAGTGTTAGATGAAATTTCCCAGAATATTGTATTTGGAAAACCATTTTTACGGAAATTATGGGGGTAAAAAGAAAAATGGAAAAAACCTTTTTTTTCTCAAGAACGGATGAACCGATTTTCATGAAAAAAATATATGTTATGGCTTTTGATGGCATCAACGCAGAAAAAAATTATTGAGTTCATTTGTCGGAAAGAAGTGGTGAAAAATTTTTTTCAAAATAAAAAATTTTTTTAGGGGATGTTCTCGAGGCACACCCACAACTTCCTTTCAAATAAATAATGTTTATATGTCCCTTTAAAACATCCTATCTTCAAAGCGATCGGAAGGGTAGAACGTTTCAAAATTGATAATCACGGGCGTACTGCGGGTGGCGCGGTTCATTACTACATCTTACCACGATCACTAGCGGCATTTCTTCTACTATTCAAATCAGTATCAAACTTCAAGAAGTGTGGTGAAGATATTTTTCAAATTCTCTGGCGTCAACTATGGTTTCAAATAAAATCTATTTTCTCTGAACATTTTGCAATGATGATGTCTGTAATCAGCCTACGAAAGAACTATACTTTTCAAAATCCACTACGAGGAGGTTACAGTGCCTCTCACTAGTCAGGATGCCTGTCCCCTTGCCTCTCACGATCAGGTTACTCTATATTGATGAGACTTCTCTTAGTCTCCATTGCTTTCGTCCTTAGTTACAGGAATAATATGAGTAAAAATGTCGCTGGGAATTTCAGCTGGCTTCAGAACTTTCGACAGATATCTTGCATGGAACAGACAGTATACAATTGCATCAACGGAAACAGAGCTATTGGCTGCTGCTCGCACGTTGCTGCAATTGTATACTTCTGTCCCACGCAAGGTATTTGTCGAAAGTTCTGAACCCAGCTGAAATTCTCAGCGACATTCTGAACATTTTGCAATGATGACGTTTGTAGTCAGCCTACCAAAGAACTGTAGTTTCCAAGGTCCACCACGTAGATGTTACAGTACCATTTTGGACCACTTATTATGAGGTGTTTTTTTTATCGTCTCCTTGCCTCTCACGAGTCGGGATGCTTGTTTGTCGTGAGTCCCCTTGCCTGTCACTAGTCGGAGAGATTGTTTATTGTGAGTTTCCTTGCCTATTACAATTCGGGGTGACTTTTGCGTGAGTCCTCTGGCCTCTCACGAATCAGGTTACTCTATATTGCTGAGACATTTCTTAATCTTCATTGCTATCGTTCTCAATTACAGGAATATTATTTATTATTCTGAGTAAAATATCGCTGAGAATTTCAGCTGGCTTCAGAATTTTCCACAAATACCTTGCATGAGACAGACAGTATACATTTGCGTGAACGGAAACAAAGCTGTTGGCTGCTGCTCGCACGTTGCTGCAATTGTATACTATCTGTCTTACGCAATTGTCGAAAGTTCTGAAGCCAGCTGAAATTCTCAGCGACATTTTACTCAGAATAACATTATTCCTGTAATTAACGACGATAGCAATGAAGACTAAGAGAAGTCTCAATATAGAGTAACCTGATTCGTGAGAGGCAAGAGGACTCACGCAAAGAAGTCAACCTGAATTGTGAGAGGCAAAGGGACTCACTCAAAAAAGCCACCCCGAATTGTGAGAGGTAAGGGGACTAACAATAAACAAGTGCCCCTACTAGTGAGAGGTAGATTTTCAAACTAGATTTTGTTTGACCCAACAGTTGACGTCAGAGAATTTGAAAAATATCTTCACCATACTTTTTTAAGTTTGATACTGATTTGCACGGTAAGGGTGTAATGGCCGCCAGTGGCTGTGGTAAGATGTAGTAATGAACCGCACCGCCCGCAGTACGCCCGTGATTATCAATTTTGAATAAGTTCTACCCTTCCGATCGCTTTGAAAGTTGGATATGTTTTAAAGGGAGATATAAACATTTATTTGAAAGGAAATAATGGGTGTGCCTCGAGAACATCCCCTATAATTTTTTTTTTTTTTTGAAAAAGAAATTTCACCACTTCTTTCCGACAAATGGACTCAATAATTTTTTTCTATGTTTGTGCCACCATTTTTCTTTTTACCAGGGATGCTCGGGGGTAGGAGGAGGTGAAATCGAGTGAAAAATTTAAAGTGCCCAAAAATTACGGGGAAATCGCTTTCCGGGGGCTTTCGAGGTCGCTGAGTAGAAATCTGACATCGAAACTTACCAGGGATGCTCGGGGGTGGATCTTCGGGGTGGAAGGGGGTGAAATCGAGTAAAATGCCCAAAAATCACGGTTACGTTGCTTCCCGGGGGCTTTCGAGATCGCTGAGTCTACATCTGACATCGAAATTTACCAGAGATGCTCGGGGGTCGTCGCAAAGAAAATAGTCTCGCACGTTTTCGATCATCATACAACCGTGCACTAATAGATATACATTGAAAAATTCCTTTCGTTTCGGAAAAGGCGCGAAGATTATCGTCGACAAATCAAAGAGCATCGATACCGATCGTGCTCAATATGTACAACGTGATCTACCAAGAAATGCGGAAAATAAAATGGTGTGCTAGTCTTCAATGTGGGAAAGCCCCTGCAAAATTTTAGAGGATTCTGAGGTAATTTAGTATATTAAATTATTAGTCAATTTGCGAAGATACACTACTGATGTTGTGTAAGTCCTGACCTAATTCTGAATAGGTCGACGTCCTTACTTCTGAAAGGACGCATTCGAGTTGTTTACATTTCCTTAATTGGCATAAAAAGTGAAGCCGGCCGGCGAGATAAAAAAGGAGGTCTACACACGATCCAGCGGCAGGTAGTCAACATTGTTGGTACGCTTTGAAGATAATTGGAATTCCAGCGGACCAATTCACTTTTACGAATGAGTTCAAAGCATGCCGACAAGTCTGGCTCCGTGCCGCTGGATCATGTGTAGACCCCTAGAAAGCCGCGTTTTTTGCTTCCTGTCGAACAATAGTTACACGGCCGTGTCATTGACCGGTTTAACTAAATATCTCGTATATCTGCTTGTCATTTCAGCATTCGATTTATTTCCGTATTTTTGTAGTGTGATTTAATTAAAACCAAAAAGTCACTTCTATCTTATTATCCAGCTTTGCTGTCAGTAGTGTCAATCCCAAGTCTGATAAAGTGATATGGTTGTACCGCGTTACGTTAGATTAGTTGAAGTCATTGGCGGCGCATTCCTACAAAAAAATAAGGTAATTTTGTTGGTCATTTTTTAAAAATTTTTCATTCCTTTTACTCCTTTCGGTGGGGACAACCTACTGTTAAATTTTCCGCATGTCCTGGTAGATCACGTTGTATATAAATAGTATTACGCAGCAGCTGCGCAGCGTAAATGGGAGCAGCTGTGTAACATATTTCTATACTTAAAGAGAGCGTCCCCAGCAGTACGTTAGTCACGTTGTCGACCACGTTGGATGTATTGGAAGTAATTGTTCCAATCGAACAGCCAGCCTCGATCTAAGTGACGATAGTGAAGAAGAACATGACGAAAATGACGATATAACGATTGATTGAGTTAAATATTCTGTATATTCACTGACTGATTGTAATTTGTAGTCGTTAAGATGGATCTTTGTTGTAAATAACCAGAAAATAATGTGGAATCATCATGCATGTACTATTCAAGCAAATTTTTTCATTTATTTGATATTGTTTTCCAGATAATTAAGCGTTTTAGATCCATCCGTTATCATTTAGATGATTTTACGATCGATTGACTATTATATCATGAATACTCTCTGACAATGATGTATTATGTTCATAAGTATCATATCAAATAATTTGTTTGTGAATAACAAAGCATTACGTATAGTAGTAATATGTGAAGTATTCAAAAAAATACATTTTTTCACTTTAAATTTTTCACTCAAATTCACCCCCTCCCACCCCCATTCCACCCGTAGAGCCACCCCCGAGCATCCCTGGTAAGTTTCGATGCCAGATTTGGACTCAGCGACCTCGAAAGCCCCCGGGAAGCGATTTCCCCGTGATTTTTGGGCATTTGAATTTTTCACTCGATTTCACCCCTTCCCACCCCCGAAGAGCCACCCTCGAGCATCCCTGGTATGTTTCGATGCCAGTTTTGGACTTGGCGACCTCGAAAGCCCCCGGGAAGCGATTCCCATGAGATCTTCACGGCTTTCTATCAATTTCTAGAATTTTTCAAAAAATTATGCGCTTTAGATGCATTTTATGCACCCCTTATGCAATTTTCTTCGAACGGCTTATTCACTATATGTAGACTTTTTTCCTAATATTTTTCCGAAACCGATGCCGAAAACCGCATCTTGATCCGAGCTGTACTTCAAAATTTAGTTATTTTTATTTAATTTCCCTGGTCTAATGTTATTCCGACCTCAATACATATATGTATATTTTCTTTTTATTTAATTTTAGGTATAGAGTTGGTTAGGGTCTGGCAACTAGAGTCGGTCGTGGTCTGGCTTAGCATCTGGTCAGGTAGTTGGTTTGCGCACGTTGGTTTGTGTTTGGTTTTCATCTAGTATCTCTTGGCGATATTGAAATTACTTTGTGAGCAATACATGCGGGGGGCGCGCGCGGATTAGCGGCTGGGCCTGGCGTCGAGTAAGATTCTGGTGAACTCTGATCGTTGTTGCGGTACCTTTCATTAAATAAATAAATAAATGGTATCTTGAAAATAAGATATAACAACGAATTATACAAACTTTTCAAAGAGCACCACTCTGACAGTACATCCGTATAAAAAGGTTACAATTGGCTGGGCATGCAGTAAGAATGGAAGAGGGAAAGCTACCAAAAAAAAGCGCTTAACACATGAATGCATGGTAAAAGACCAGTGCGAAAACCAAGGAAACACTGGGAAGAAGCGACAACGGATGAGGTACGGAGTCTTCTAGGAACCAGAAGTTGGAGAAGAACAGGTACGGACAGGGATATTTGAAGGCGAAAGCTAAGGGAGGTCAAGGCTCGATTTGGGCTGTAGGACCAAAGAAGAAGAATATTAAATGAATCACACTGTATAATTCAAAATATTATAGAACTGTACAATATTGTACCCTCAACCACCCTCTGTTTTTGAACATTTTCAATATATTTTATAAAAAAATCCAGGATCTTCTTTAAAATGAACCGAAAACACCCTATATACAGTATTTTTTCATTAATTAATGTCTATATCTGCTCTAAGTTAACTTAAAAGATTATTTTTAGAGATTCAAAAAGCTTTAAGCTTTTGATATTGCAGCAAGCTCCAGATAAGTAGCGAAAAAGAAACACTTCTTTGCAATTTACAAAAAAAATTACACCACGGGAATTAATTTGGACTTCGGGTTCAGTGCGCCAAAATACGTGAGGGTATGATGGTCTGGTTTATGGTAAAATATACAATATTTTATTTTTTTGTGTGGCTGTGTTATTTTTTTGTATCGCCATATTAGTTCAGTCGAATTGTAATTTCACACGGCGAAAATACATAACCACGATTTTATTGTTTTAAGTTGATGACATCCAAAACAAGCCCTTATAGTTTGCCAACTGATATCATACCGGTTAAGGGGGGTGGGGGGTCGTAAAGTTGAAAAGTCGGTTTTTCGCGTTTAAATAGAAGGCTAATAATCTGAGAGGAAAGTTCAAATGGGTATTAATATGACCTATAAAATGATCCCCGAACATTAAGATAGCCTTATTAGATCTGGAGTAAATTCAAACAAACCGAAATTTTGAAAAAAAATTTTAATTTCAGCAATATTTTAGAAAAATTGTTGAAATTTTACTGAAGTATGTGCTATATAGGAGGAAATATCTGATATAAATTTCAGATCGATATCTGCATTATTTGTTGATAAATTCAATTTTTTTGAAAAAAAAAGCATCTTCGAAAAATGGCTATAAGTACTTCTATCAGATTTTGCTTTGAGAAGAAAAATTCTATTCTTCGAGAGTTATTCAATATTTACAATTTTTTTCTCTATGGTCGTTATTCAGAAAAAAGTGATGAAAAATTAATTTGAAAAAATAGAACATTTTTTTGCATAAAAAAATCCAGTTAAAGTTAAATATCTTTTGAATGGAATGCAGTGTCGAAAAATCATGTGTATCATTTTGAAGTGCTATTTCTTTAGTTCACTCTATGATAATTGGTTTTCGAAAAATATGAAAAAGTAGTGTGCGCGAGCGTAGCGGTGAGTGGATTGGGCAGTCATAAAATGCGTTCAGGCATAATAATTGAGACAAAATATTAGCTACTTAGTTTATATTTTTTATATTTTCAAAATGTGACGGCAGTTGTAATAATATACACAATTATTTAAGAATAATTATTTTTATTTTATATAGAATTTTTAAAAATTAAATTAATTTCATACACTCGTCAAAAAAATCGCTTACATATATAATAATAATAACACACTTTATTCAGTAATGACACGAAAGGGCGAAGTTCAGCTTAATACAGCACAGACGCTGTAAAAGCTGTTCTTCGACAACAAGGCAACAAATTTTAAAAATAGAAATATACATAACAATATCCGGTAAAAGCATAACAAAAACCCACTAACTTTAGTATAGATTCATATAGAAAACTGTTACTATTGTAATATCTATCAGCAACTTTTCCTTTTCCTGGCTTAAGTAGAAAAATGTTATTCCTTGAATGCCCTAATTGATTTAGTATCACAAGTAAATCTATATCTTTTTCAATTATTATTACATTTTCATTTACATCAGCTAATTGAATTGCAGTGTTTACAATTAAAATATCAGCATCTTCATCAGCTTGCTTTGTTTGAAATCCTGCTTTATCAAGCCCTTTACGAAGAATGTCAATAAGTCCAATTTTATCACTTTCACTACAATTAAATGTAATAATTATAATACAATAATAATGCCATGTATAATAATTAACAAATTGTATAACGACAAAATATTTAAAATTAATTGTTAAACAATAAAGTTTTCAATTACATTTTGCAGAATTGTGTTACTTACATTCTGAAGGTGTTTTAAAAATAATTATAGATGTAAAAAAATGTAAGATATACAAACAATTTTTTTTTTTTTGAAAACAGTCGCCCGACTGCCCAATCCGCGCACCGTTGCTCTTTTTCATATTTTTCGAAAATCAATTATTATAGAGTAATGTATTTTTTTTTTGAGGTGAACTAAAGAAATAGCATTTCAAAATGGTACACATGATTTTTCGACACTGCACTCCATTCAGAAGATACTTAACTTTAATTGGATTTTTTTATGCAAAAAAATTTTCTATTTTTTCAAATTAAATTTTCACCACTTTTTTCTGAATAATGACCATATAGAAAAAATTTGTAAATATTGAACAACTCTCGAAGAATAGAATTTTTCTTCTCATAGCAAGATCTGATAGAAAATGAAGTACTTACAGCCATTTTTCAAAGACCCTTTTTTTTTTTTTCAAAAAAATTAAATATATCAAACAATAATGCAGATATCGATCTAAAATTTTTATCAGATGTTCCCTCCTATACAGCACATACTTTAGTAAAATTTAAAAAAAAATTTCTAAAATATTGCTGAAATTAAAATTTTTTTCAAAATTTCGGTTTTTTTAAATTTACTAAAGCTATCTTAATGATCGGGGGCTCATTTTATAGGTTTTTATAATACTTTTTTTAATACCTACAACTTTCTCATTTGAGCTTTCCTCTCAGATTATTAGCCTTCTATTTAAATGTGAAAAACCGACTTTTCAACTTTACGATCCCCCACCCCCCTTTATCCGGTGTGACATCAGTTGGCAAACTATGAAGGCTTGTTTTGGGTGTCAAACCCAACATCAACTTAAAACAATAAAATCGTGGTTATGTATTTTCGCCACGTTTTAATACTATTCGTGATAATTCGACCGGACTATATATAAATTGAAATTAATAATGTACTCCCCTTTAAAACAAATTTTTTCTTTTGTCCTTATTTTCTGTTTATGAACAATTTTATATGGCTGAAGGAAAATTGAAAAAACATAACAAAACGATTCCCTTTGAGAAAGCTATCTTATTGAACCTGATATCAATAAAATAACATTCGGTTACTCTCAGTTATTACGATACACGTTTCTCTATGTTCTTATAATCATATCGTTGTTCTGAAAGTTTCTTGAATGCGTGTATACATGAAAAGACTTTCAACGACATTTCAGTAGCAGGATCATTAAATGTTAGCTAGAATAAGGTACGTTTTAGTCGAGTGAAACGATAGTAATGCTCACCAGGAGACATGTCTCCATGTTTTGCACCATATAGCGCAAGAAATCGGTTTGTAACTTAAGAAGTTGGATGCTTCAGCACATATATTTTCGTGTAATTGTATTTCCAATACTTTAAATGTCTTTTCAGGTTATTAAATGTTACAGCTACTGAATGTACTTTAAAATATTCTACACGTGTCTTTTCTCTTGCACTGATTACACGAGGTTATACACAAAAATCAATATGACAATTATTAGTAATGAACATTTTGTAGGTACTAAGTATTGTATGAAAAATATTAATTATTTTTTTCTTCAAGCGTATTAAAATGTTTAAATTATGTCACCAAAAACAGAAGTAGAAGTAGGACATTGTTTTACTAGTAACAAAATGTTAGTACCGAACGCCATCGTAGTGGACATTGTTTTACTAGTAACATAATGTTAGTTCCGAAAGCGCCACCGCAGTGGGTATTGTTTTACTAGTAACATAATGTTAATACCGAAAGCCACCTGTGGCGCGCTATCCACTAGCTACTTGTCATACTGTGTCAACATATAAGACTTTTGTTTGAATATTTGTACATTTATGATAAATAAATGAATTTTTGCATTTTAATACGCTTGAAGAAAAAATAGTATATAATACACGGAGTAGAACGCCTTTTTTGTGTTTCGCCCAGTTTGCGGCTTCGGCTTCGCCTCAGCCGCAAATCCTGGACTCAACACAAAAAAAGAGTGCGTTCTACTCCTAGTAATATAATATACTATTATTTGTTCGTGATTTTTTAGCCTTTTATAAAAATAAAATTCAAGAATTCTGCAAAATAGTAAAATTACCATCTGAAGTACTATATTACTGGGAAATACACTGTGTGATAATTTGACATTTTGGAAGAAAAAATTAGTAATGTTTTGAAATTATGGTGTCGTGTTTAGAATGTAAGTCAAAATTGAGAAGTAAAAATTTACCACCGCTAAAGAGCGAACTTCATCCCCTACTCCCTCAAAAAATCTGCATTCTTGTGATTTTTCGAATTCTTTATCAAAACGATCTCATATACGAAAAAAAGTATAGAGGAAATGGTACCTAAAAAAAAAAAAAAAAACACTGGAGCTGAAAGACAATCAAATTTTGATTGGTTTTTTCTACCTAACTTGTCACATAAATTAATAGTCTTTAGGTTATAGCGATTTGAAAATTGGGATTTTAGCTTGAAAAAAAAAAAAGGAATTTCAAAGCGATTTTCGTCAAATAAGAAAGCTACTAAATTGAGCATAAATTTAGGTTTTTTCCAATTTCTGTAGAACTAAATGTTTCGAAGATCTGAAAGTATAAAGATGGCGTTCGAACATTTATAAGATAAAATATTTAATTTAAATGTTAAATATCTCAGAAACTATGGCACTTACGTCAAAAATGTTAACGAACAAAATGAAAGAATTATTTATTAGGCTTTCAATTTTTTTTTTAATATTTCTATAGCATAAAAAACAAAGTTATGTCAGAAGCAATGTGCTTCTTCACATTTTTTTTGAATAAAATCGTCGCTTAGGTGCTCAATTTTTTTAATTCGTTTACAGCCCTTGCTTTAGAAAAAATGAATTTTATATTATGAATGAATTTTCTAAAAGACGTAAAAATTTTGGTTTCTTTGCAGATATCTCAACAATTATTAGTTTTGGCGAAAAATGGTGGATATAAAAATTAAGCTTATAAACTGAAAATGAATTCATTTTTTTTTATATTTATGTAGAATTAATGGTTTCGGAGATATTTAAGTTTATAGATGGCAACATTTATGGAAAGAAGTATTTAGTTTAAATGTTGAATATCTTAGAAACTGACACTTCCATTAAAAATTCTGAGAAGCAGAACTAAAGTTAATTAATCAATCTTTAATACGATGTATTGCTTGTTTCTGTATCGTGAAAAAATAAAGAAGTTTTAACATTTTTTTAAACAAAATGTCGTCAGTTTGGTATTGTAGTTGTCCAGTAATTAATAATTTTTCTCAAAAATGCTGTTTTGCGTTAATATACAGCATCACCAAGATGCTCAATTATTTTGTCCGTTTAAAACAATTGCTTTAGAAAAAAATTCCATCTGCCATATTGGAACTCCCATTTTGAATTTTTAAATTTTTATCAGACAATCGGCGATCTCAAAAACATAAATATCCTAATATCCTTTCAAAAATAAATCAGCATTACTTATTAAAATATTAAATATCTAAAGGGGTGGTTTCCACACTTTGAAGTTGAGAGCAAGGGTCCGGACCATATAAAAACCGAAGATGATACATTTACTTCCAATTAGTGGAGTGGAACTGTTGTAATCGTAAAAAAAAATTGTGAATTTTCGCTCAAATAGGTTTGGAATGTTGTGAAACATCGAGATTTTAAGTTTGAGCGAAAATAATTTTCTGTCTGTATCTTCTTTTGTGCACGATTGTTCTGGAACCATTTATGATATTGACTTGAAATTTGGTACAATTATGTACTATCACGAGATATGGAATGAATTCAAGGAATACCGTATTTTGCCCCACGTTGGGCGCCAGCAAAATAATTTATTTTTATATTTTCGTTCTTATTCATTATTTGTGAAAAACGCCTTCTAACTGTTCCTTTGTAGTAAAAGACACGGGTGTAGAGGTTATTTTTCAGTCAAATACTGGATGAAATTGTATTATTTTGTAGATTTCAGGCACATTGCTTTAGAAGAAAATACATGTGGTGGAGGATCGCAACAAAAAACACGAAAAAATGGTTAATTTTCTGAAATTGAAGTTAAAGAATTAAAAACAGAAATACAACTGCTCTATAAATTTCGTTCTATGCATTGTAAGCGTAGGAAAAACCGTTTTCGAGGAAATCTAAAGCTCTAATAATTTAATATTTAAGAAATTATTGCTGATTTATTTTTGAAATATAGTATATGCATGTTTTTGGGATCGCCGATTACGAATCTGAAGTTAAAAATAAAATTCAAAATAGCGACTTCAATCTGGCCGATATAATGTTTTTTCTAAAACTAGTGTTCTAAACGACAAAGATATTTGGCTATCTAGATAATGCAATATATTAACGAAAAGCAGAATTTGACATTTTTTTTATTATTATTTAATAACTACAGTAACAAAATGACGATAGTTTATTAATACCGCGCGAAGACGCACATTTCTTTGGTCCTAACTTTTTATTTTTTAGGCCACAGAAAAAACACAAAATTACTTGAAAGCTTCATTAACAATGTTTTATTCTGGTCTATTTTTGATGTATGTGCCATAATTGCTGAAATATTCAACATGTATACTAAATACTGCGTCTTATGAATGTTCGGATGCCATTTTAAACTGCCATACCTCCGGAACTATTAACCCGACATAAATTAGAAAAAGAATCCATCCTCAGTTTATAACTTTTTTATTGGTCTCCGCCATTTTCATAAATGTGAAATTTTCGAGTTCGAGTCGAGTTCGAGTCGAAAAAAACCGGTTTGATATACCTACCTGTTTCTCAAGCTAAAATCGCAGTTCTCATGGCGTTATAACTTAAACAGAATCAATTTATATGAAGAAGTGCATAGAAATTTTTTCTCTCAAAATTTGATTCTGTCTCAGTTGTAATTCCCTTGGTACGTTTCTTTGATGCATTTACTATTTAAATAAATTCATTATCTGACCTGCTTTCCTCCTGAGATCCCAATGAAAACGCCTTGACATAATTACTTGGAAATTTCACCAATGATTTTTTAAGTATTGAAAAGCTTAAATTATTTTTTTGGAAATAGGTATTTGAATCAGCCGATTTAAAAAAAAATGTCCATATAAATGGACGCCGGAACTTAATCAAGTCGAAATTATTACGGATGGGAATAATATAACTTTTAATAGAGAAAATCATATTTATTTATTTTTAACAACCACTTCTAATTTTATTTGCAAGTGGTGCAATTTTCCACAGTTTATCTTTTCTTCTGATTTCTTCTGGTATGTCATTATCTATGACGACTTTCAGGTGACTTCTAAAAAATCTTTGACGTGTCATATTATTGACAATACGTTCTACTCTAGTGGTGGAGGCCCAATACATTTTAATCTGAGGAAATTTCAGACATGACATCAATATTGAAATTGAAAAGAATTTTTTTACTTCTTCTGTTGTCAAATTCATGGGTTTATCATGGTCCAAGAGGTATTTTAAGTTGGTAAGAGCACAAATATTCTCTACATCAGAGTCATCCAAATACACTGCAATGTAGTCTGGGGCTTTCCAATCTTTCCGCTCAAAACTCATGTCAATAGTCTCTAGTGTATCGAAATTTGGTGCATCAAATCTTAAAAAACAAATAATATAAAAATTAAACCAAAAAATACAATTTATCTAACCTCTCAGATTTTCTCCATGTTTTCCGTCCGTAGCTGGCTTTTAACGTGCTTAATGGAATATTAAATTCCGGATCAGAAATCAAACTTTCATCCAATATTTGCTCTTCAGGTTGTTCTTCTTGCTCTTCAGCACTCTCTTCCTTATCATCCACTTCAGTACAATTTTCAAAATTTTCTGTGTCCTCATTTTCAGAACCATCTTCATAATCTTCAATATCAGAGTTGTCTAAACAGGCCAATAATTTTTCGTCATCTTCCCCAGGTCGAAGGTGGATTTTATTGCCAAATATTGCTAAATTAACAGAAAAACAATCTTTTGTAGGTTAAGAAAATAATGCTAGCAGATAGACTCCATGTCCATTTAAATGTACGCGAAATAGGTTTTCCACTAGAACGTGTAAATTATTAAGAATTGAATAAAATTACATTGTAGAAGCAAGATTACATCTTTCTAGAGCTGGCATTGGTTATTTCGGTATTAATTTTAAAAAAATATGTATTTAAAACTTACCTTCAAATGTTGCCTTGCCGAAAGCACTCATATTTCCACACACTTCAACAGCTGATAAAATATTACCAGCCAAATGTACTTGCTCATTAAATTGATAGATGGCACACCATACCAATTCATTTAAATTTACTGTGGGTTATCTAAGCAACTGAGGAGAATTTAGCTTTTAATAATAAAAATAACTAAGTGTCCATTAAAATGGACATAGGACCTCAGGAGGATGTAGTTGCTATATGTTCACTTACTTACAACACACGCTGTATATTATATATTCGTGAATGAATGAACTAATGAATAGATAAATAAATAAATAAATAAATAAATAAATAAATAAATAAAGATTTGTTTTTATCATGTTTATGGTCTATTGAAAGCAAATAAGAGAGTGTTTTTAATTTATTATCTACATTCATGTGATCTTTATAATTTTCTGATGTAATAGTCTAATTTGAGTGCTAATGAATGAATTTTGATGAAACCTTGTGCAATGTGTTTGTAATGACGTTGAAAAAAGATTAGATATCGGAAGAGGTAGAAAACATCCTTTTTATCACGAATTCCGTAACTTGTAGAATTAGGTCAAAAATGAAAAACACAGCAAACATTTACCTTTTTTTTTGGTTTTCGAGATATTGCCACTCGAAACTTCCTAAAAGTGGGGAAGGGGAAATGTAAAAGTTGAAAAAAGATTCTGAAAAAATCGAAATACAAGACTTTTTTTATTTGCAACTTTTCTGTAAAGTGCGTTTTCACAGAGTTTTTCCGGAAAAATATGAAAAACTACTCCTTCCTTTGAAATATGTAATTTAACAATTTTAAAAAATTCAAACCTATGCAGTGAGGCCTTCTAAATATTTTTTGTCGCTTAGATTTTTTTTGTAACTTGCTAATTTTCCAAATTACAGGCAGTTCTTCACGATAAATAATGTATTACATTTTCTGTGAAAAAAGTTTTTTTCCGGAAAACTTTTTCACATTTTCACATTTTAAAAATTATATTGAACCTTTAAAAATGGTATAACTATATAGGTTTCATACTTTTTTATAATAATATATATAAATCACGCTCATTTCTCGAATTTTCATGTATTTTTTAATGCGCAAAAAATGTAGAACATTATTTATCGTGAAAACTGCCTGTAACCCGGAAAATTAAAAAAGTTACAAAAATTCCAAGAGACAAAAAATGTTTAGAAGGCCTCAATGCATACGACATCATTTTTAAAAGTTTTTAAATTACATATTTTTAAAGAGCTACAATTTCAAAGAAAAGAAGTAGTTTTTCAGGTTTTTCCGTAGAAACTCGGTGAAAACGCACTTTACAGAAAATTTGCAAATAAAAAAGTCTTGTATTTTGATGGTACATTCACCTGATTTTTTTCAGATTTTTTTTTTAACTTTTACATTCACCCCCCCCTCACACCCCCCCCTTTATGATTTTTTTTCGTGTGGCAATATTTCGAAAAATATGCATTTTTCGAAAAAATTCACAAGAGTAAAAACATCTTATTTTGGGCCAAAAAAGGTAAATATATTGTTTGTTTTTTCATTTTTGACCTAAATGTACAAGTTACGGAACCCGTGATAAAAGGGTTGTTTTCTACACCTTCCGGTCATTTCCTACTCTAATCTTTTTTTAAACTTTTTTATTAACATCATTACAAACATATTGCACAAGGCTTCATCAAAATACATACATTAGCACTCAAATTAGAGATTTTGGTCATTTTAGCGCTCCGTTCACTGGACTATAAATAGATATTAGTATTGTAAAGAGACAACCATGAATAATATTAGAAATAATTCACTTCAGTCTTTACCCAATCCATTCAACAGCTAATTCCCAAGTGTGGACGAAATGAAATAATTTTCTGCTGCACAAGAATTTCCCGAGAATTTCAACAACAGTTCTTCAGTTGAATGTGATTCAGTTTAATAGAAATACAAATTACGAATTGAATAGAGAAATCTAACAGTGACTGCTGAAGAAGCTTCAGGAACTCGTTCATACTGAGAAGCACGTTCGTCATTTTGCCCCAGTTACATATGCATGGGTTCCTTCAGTTGAGAGACACAATACCTCGCGTAAACTCGAAATACGAATAGAAGTTAATCTAAACTTACCTTGTGAATCTTTGAATACGTGTACGTGTGCTAATTATATCGGGCCAATCTCCTCTCTTAACGGTATATCTAGAGACGATGTTGTGACAATTTAACGAATGCCTACGTGTGTCTTCTAATTATTTTGACCTTTAGAAAAAGTTACTAATTAGAAAAGTTTCTTTTAATGAAAAAATAACTTTTTCTGAAATCGATTGGCAATGTCTACATTTTCGACGCGATTTCAGATCGAAAAATGCACAATTCCAGTATTTTAGTCCATTGCTAAAAAACTATCAGAAAACAGACCGGAAAAGATCCGTTGCCAAGCAACGATCAACAAAACCGTACGGGAATGTTACTTTCCCGTACGGTTTTTCATGTATATTTTAGACAGTAAATAAATACACGCAGACAATAGTAATTTACGTTACAAGACCGGAAAGTGGTGTTTTGCAGGTCGACCCAAGCAGATTCCAGGGCGAACCGCAGGTGAGTCCTGGAAGCTTGTAAATATTGTACGTTAGTACAATTTTTTTTTTTTCGGCCGACAATTCAAAATTTGAATCATATTTTCCATAACTTGTGAATTAACTTTTGACAACTCGTAAAAGTCAACTGTATTGATCTATTTGACACTTATCTCAAGAATTAACACATAGAAATGAGAATAGCAGGGATCCCAAAAGACTTTGCCGATCTCTAATATCACTTTTTCTGAAATCGATGAGCAATCTACATTTTCGGCGCGATTTCAGATCGAAAAATGCACAATTCCAGTATTTTAGTCCGTTGCTAAGAAACTATCAGAAAACAGACCGGAAAAGATCCGTTGCTAAGCAACGATCAACAAAACCGTACGGGAATGTTACTTTCCCGGCATTTTTTATGTATATTTTAGACAGTAAATAAATACACCAGACAAACCAACTCACATTAAAATTGCATTTATTAGTAAGCAGTTAGATTGTAATGAAGAAATGTTATGCATTAATACAAATTCCTTAATTTATAATAATATTGATTGTGATTTCAGAAAAAATAGTATATGTACTTCTAGCCCAGGTAAATTGAGTTCCAACCCTAAACAAATTCCTTGCAAGCTAATTTTTGGCAGAAAGTATTCATTTGATACCTCTTATTAATTAATGAAAAGTCTCTAGAGATCTGACTGGAGCTTCATTTTGATCTAGTCAAAAAGGTCGATAGTGACCGAATTCATACCGTAACGCGTAGTAAATATTTTGAGAAGCGATTAAAATCCACTCTAACACTTGAAGAATTAATATTTAAGAGAAAGTATTTAAAAAGGTGTATTAAATATATATAATCTTTAAAAATAATGTACATTTTGTAACAAAATAATAGAGATAGAATGAACAAAACAAACATAATTCCTTTACGATGTAATCGGTCGGTCTCATCAAGCCTGGAATATTTTAAAATAAATTTATCGTTATCAAAGTAACATTTTATTACCTCTAATAGAAAATCCACATAATTATAGTACCTCCTTTTCCACTATAAGGTCATCGTCACCTTCATCTTCCTGACTGCATGGATGGTCTAGTTCGTCTGCCACGACAGGTATATTATTGCATGAGGTTCTTCTGCAATGTCCGCACATAGAAGTACAGTTAAGACCTGCTATCCTGCACTGACAACCTGGCAACCTTTTTTGCAATTGCATCGTATGAGGGTAGAAGTTCATCTGGTGCAGGAGGCAATACACTAAGGACAGGAACTAGGGTGCCATTTATTTTCTGCCATCCCCACTCAGTAGCCACCATTTCGTTCCCCAAGCAATCTTGCGCTTGTAAATACACTCGGAAAAAGCGTTGCCTTGCTGCATCATTTGTGGGTGGAAGGTTGAATAGATCTAGTGCACTTTTTCTTTTCTGTTTTGAGCCGACCCTTTTGCTGTAAATGAAGTACCGCAACTCATTTAAGTTGTTGCACCTCTTGGAACTGTATAGTGCGAGCAGAAATTCTTCTCCAACTGATGCAATATCGTCTCGGGCTGCCAACGGTTGATAGAAAAGTTTAACTTTTCTACACAGTTCTGGATTGGATTTTAAAACCTTGTAAGCGAGTTTCTTCCCTTTTCCAAATATTGCACATGTTGTGTCTGAACCAGTTGCGGCATGTAGAAATAAAATAACGTCCTTCACATTCCCGAGAGTGGTTTGCAGTTGTTGGATATTAAACACCTTCGGTGTGTCTTAACATTTGCAGATCGTAGGACACACAGAGAATTGTTGTTGTCAGCTAAAGCAATCAGAGCAACCAATATATCGGTATCATTTGCGACAACAGTTACCGAACTGCTTTCCAGAGACTTCGATATGGCCATTGAAACTATTAAGCTATCAGCATCTCCTATTGCTTGTCGAACATCCATATTAGCGTCCATTAGCTTCGCGGATAGAATTGATATCAGCTGGAACTTGTTTCTTGCATTTCCTAAAAAATCTTCCTGACTGGTCGTCGACGGCATGTTTTCATCAATTGTCAAATCTACAGACGTTTTTTTAGAGTTTAAACGCGTCTGCTCTTCACACTTTGTATTGGGTGGGCCATCATAGCCATCAAATATTACATTCACTCTTTTGTAACGGGATGTGATATGCGCAACATATCTATTACAGATGTCTCCATATGTTGTTTCCTTTTCTGGCCACAGGCAATTATGAAGTAGGAATCCACACCATCAATTATGAAGTTGGTCTCTGCCGGCACGCTGTTTTCACAAGTTACTTCAGACTCAAAAATTGCTCTTAACACAGATTTTTTAGTTTTCCTCATAGATACATCATCAAACAAGCTAAAAACGTACTCTTCGCCAATTTACTGAGCTTTTTATATATAATTGTTACATATTCTATAGGATACTCTTCGCAGTTTTCTTGTAAATAATGTTTTTGGACATCCTAAATTTTGTGATATAAACTTTGTTGTGAAAAAAATTGTATGAAAAAGAAAATGAAAAAAAAAATCCAACCTGTGGGATTGCAACGAAAAGCTTTAGCCGCTGCGCCACCAACTGTTGCTAGGAAAATTGATTGTCTGTAATATATATCTTTCGACATTCATACATATTGCACTTCTAAGAAATATTAGTAAACTTCATACACAAAAAAAAATTTGTTATGGAAATAATATCTCGCGATTTCCATTTTAGTACAAGCCACAAAAATTAACAAAAAATTTTTTTTTTAAATTAAATAATTAATAACTTTTTTATTTACTGATCGATTTTCTTCAAAAACAATAGTGTTCTTCCTCTAGCTAACACTAACTTATTTTCTAAATTTCAATACAATCGGACTTTTCTTTCTTAAGTTATCGTGCTTACAAGAAACATGACGGACGGACAGACAGACGGACGGACAGACGGACATTTTGAAAGTTGTTCAGAATTCGTTCACTAACACAATGATATGAAATTTTTTTCTCTATGAGCGATATTTACGATTTTAGAAATGTGCCGATCAAATACAATATACTCTTCGTTTTTGCGAAGAGTATAATAAAGCACAAGGGTGTGGTGCTAGTTCGTATTTCAGCAAACTCTTCTTTGCCCTTCATCAGAACAATCCTACTAAACAGCTCTGTAGTATTCAACTCAACAACTTCATTGTGGATGATAATTGTCTTATTCATCGAAGAGAGTGGACGTATTTTGTCATTTCGGTGCAATTTAATATCACCAAAATTATTTCCTGTAACTGCCTGCATGGCTATCTTTCCAATATCATGTGCGTTGTCGCAGTTAATGGTGACATTGGCCACCATACCTGTAGTAAGAGATACCAGTTGATCCGCCGGACGCGGCGCAAAGAGCCGGTGGTTTTCGAACCAGTCAAAAAACTTTTTGTAGTCTCTATTGTCCCGTTCCTGGCGACTGATTCTTAGATCTACATGTTGCTCTGATGAGCTTGTAAAAACACCACAAAACTTTTCTACGCTTTCACACGTTCCCATGCACTGAGGAAGAACATGAATCCAATTGGAAGGAGTATTTTCTTCCTCTAGTTAGACCGCCAGATGTCTTCATTGTGCGCATGAGACCTTGTTCAATTGCCATATCCAGAAATACTCCACACCAAAATTTATCGCTTCAACGTATGGTAAAATATCCATCTGATGTTATCTTCTTCAGCTCCTCAGAATCCATGTTTGTAGACAGATCTTCCATTTGTTGCAAATATAGTCTGGCGTACTTTGCGTAGTGAAGATGCCCCGCAGCATGAAAATAAGGAAGCATGAGTTTGATGGTTTGTATATGAAGTTTCCAGTTTCCAGTTCTCTCGGCTCTTAAATAATCTAAAATGCTCTCGACCTGTCTGAAATATTGAATACATAATTTTCCCGTACGGCTACCATTTTCTACTGAGTTGCAACGGATATTTATGAACTCTACAAGACTTTTTCTACCTCCATTTGAGAAACTTTTCGATTTAGGAAATTTTCGTGTAGTTGCAGGATTTCTTCTTCACGGCCAGAAAGAAAATCTTGACCAGGAATAAGTAGGTAACCAATAGCTCTATTTGATAATATGTGGGCGTGTCAACCAGTAGGGAAGTTAAAATATTAACACACTGATTTGCAAATAAAAGTTGGTGTTACAACCTAATCTATTTACTTAGATTTAGAAAAATCGATGTGACGTATTGAAGCTCCAGTCGAAACATTAGAGACTTTTGGTATGTTATACGGGAACACCTACTTGACATACCACAGCAAAAATTGCTTTGCAAGGAATTTGTTTAGGGTACCTTTAAAATTATAATTAATATTCCTGGGCTATTCGGTGTGAAAGTTCCTTCCCTCTGCACAATTTGCATCGTCGTCCCGGAATGTATTGCTTTTACACTTAAATACTATTACCGTTGAGAAATTGGAGAAATAATAGTTTTCTTTCGAGAAGTGAAAAACATATTGTAATATGCATATTTTAAATACTTTGTCATAACAAAATAACATTATCATCAACTCAATATCAGAGCAATCATGGGCTAAAGAAAAAGACCGACGCGACGAACAGAAAATTTGTCGTTACTACGTCGCTGGACAACTCAACTCGTATATATGTTACGTCTACATAAAGAAAATATATTTTTTTTCTATGGAACGTGTCAGTTTTCAACCTGACAAAATTTCCGAGGTTATCACGTCGTTATTTTTTGTTTGTCCAGTTGTATATTCCGATAATTTTTATTGACCATTGTAAATCACAAAACATTTTGAAACTCCTCTCACTGCTGCAAGCGTGAATTATTAGTATTTTTGGAGATTTAACCAGATTATGTTCGTTCTTCTGTTTTATGGCTGTTTGGGAACACACAATCCCAAACTTTTATCATTTTGACACGCAGTTTCTGGTAATTTGTGTCAATATTGACTGATCGCTAACAGCAATATCAAAATTTATTACGTGTGCTTGCAAACTGATATGAAATAGCAATGTTTAAGTAAATATAACATTGTATTCAATGCAAGTACAAATTTATCGGCCTAATTGTAATAGTTATTTACTTATTTATATTTATTTCGACAACAATTAATAGTAGTTATTTTCTTGATGCGATGTTAAGGTTTTTTAAGTAAGAAAATTGTAAAATTTTTGTAAAAATTTTAAAATTTCCAACTTGCACCACCTCTATCGGAGAAAATGGTTAATTTCATCAGTTTCAAATTGCATATCTAGACATTTTTTCTTAAAATCAGTGTTTTATGCGATATTTTGCTATAAAACATAAATTAAACAAACCTAAATATAAATAAATCGACAGTAATGATATTTTAATTTAATCAAAATATCCATAACCAAATGCTGTGTGAAAACATTTTTATTAGATAATCAAAAGCTCCCAATATTAGACAATTCAAGTGATTTAGGTATTACTTTTGAACCCAAACTTAGATTTATTACACATATTAACACATTGGTAGACAAGACATATGTTTTACTCAAACTTCTTTATGCCAATGTACATGTTATAAACTAAGGAAAAAACTGTGTGAATCCTTAGTTTTATTTATTTATTTATTTATTTGTTTATTATACGGCTGAGCCATTTTACATTTTACAATTCAATAGTGAGAGCATAATTATATAAAAATAGTTGAATAATAAATAAAACAAGAGAAATAAAATTTTTTACAAATACAGTAAAATTCAGCTACACCTGCTTAAATTTAATTTAAATTACTTATACAAGATTTAACTTGGTTTTTAAATGAATATAGTGACGAGCCAAAGAGTTCTATATCTTTATAGAATGAGTTTGCTGTTCAGAGTAATCTGCTTATGGGCTCATTTTGACCATAATTTGTTGGATGAAAAGGTATTTTAAAGATTTCTGAATTTCTTGTTCTACGATCGTTTAAATTAAAGATAATCAACTGAAGTATCTCTGGACAGTTCATATTACAGTTAATTAATTTATGCAAAAAGCATCTTCTCCGCTTAAGTGATAGAAGGTTGAGTTCGTGTAAGATATCACTGTAGGAATATTCGCCTATCGGTTGACCCATCATGAATGCACATTGTCTAAGGAATTTTGATTGGACATTCTCAATGGATTCTTTATCGACGCTATATGCTAGATTCCATATCGCACTGCCATATTCTAGTAGACTTGATGCAGATGCAACCTAACACTTTCAGTGCTTCTGATGTGATTTTTGATATATGAGGTTTGAATGTCATCTTGAAATCGAATATTACACCTAGATCTTTTATCCAATTTACCCCGTTTAAGGTTAACATTATTTTAACTAATCTTAATTATGACAGTATTGTGTATTTTTCTGAATCTGAATAAAAGTACATTATTCATTTACAAGTTTTTGGACGAAAAAAAAAATTCCAACTTGTTTTACAAGAATGTTACCAACTTGGATGCATTGGCGTAACTAGAGAATTTTTCTGGGGGTGGCCAGGCCCCTTGTGTTTGAAACGCAAAGTTCACTGGCGGCTTGTGCATAAGATACTGCACTCACTCCGGCATGAACGATAGAATGAAAGAGATACAGCAGTCAAGTCAGCCAACAGACAGGCGCAGACTCGAGACTCGCACGCTAACGTGCATTGTTTAAAAAAAGGCTGAGCTGGCACTCTCCGACATTATACCGTTATAATCGACGGGTGAAAATGTTTGACCTCACTTGTGTCAAATTGGTATAGAAGTCGGGGATGGATTATGGATTCCGAATAATTTAGTGATACCTACATTAGTCGATAAATTTAAATTTTTTTTGCTAATTTTTATTCTTTCCTCTGGGGTGGGCCGTGGCTAGTTTGGGGTGGGCCCGGCCCACCCTGCCCCCCCCCCCCTAGTTGCGCCAATGCTTGGATGGCGTCATCTTGAAAATACCTACAAATATCACTTGTTAATAGAGTTATTGTTACTTCTATACGGAATTATCTTAAGCAACAACTTAAGTCGGAGAAATGTTCATAATGTAAATAAATATAAGATATTTTGACCATGCCATAACATACTACTGCTATTTCTCTGCGCTCCTTCTTCCACAACACTGTATCAAATTATAATCTCTTGAAAATTATTTAAAATATCTTTCTGTAAATTCCTTTCAGTACATCAGTACAACATTCTCTCGTGCCAGCCACTCCACACCACTTACAGGCTGCAGTTTCGAGCTATTGTCTCTTGTCAGTGTAAGGTAGGTCTGATATGGCTGGAACGAGGCAGTTGTTTACTCTTGATACATGACGAGATTTATAAAATCACGAGATGGAGCCTGCCATTTTTGTTGCATGTCGTGGTTTTATAAATCTTGTCATGTACCAAGAGTAAACAAATGCCTCGTTCCAGCCATCTTAGACCTACCTTGCACTGACGAGATCCAATAGCTCGAAACTGCAGCCTGCAAGTGGCACGAGAGCTCCTTTGAGTAGGAATGAGTCTTTCGGCTGGTGTCTGTTGCAATCGAAACTTTAGCATTTTGTGGCAATATATAGTTATTGCACTTAACGCGGTCAGGCTTGTAATTCGCAATTAAGTACTCGGCGGGGCATTAGTCCGGAGAATAGCTGTTGGTTGCAGTCTGGTTTTTTATCCCTTATATATTTAAGGAAACTATACAGGAGTTCGACACAAATATTTCACTAGTAAAAATTTGCAAAAATTATTTAGGCATAAACTTTTTGAAAACTTTTGACCATATCTTGACTGATTTAAAATAACGTAACATGTTTCAAATCAAAGGCAGTGAAATAAGCTAACATTATAATAATATAGCGTATTTTTCACGTAGGCTGCATTGTTTTTGGTTAAATTGTGAAAATAGAGGATAAAAATTTGATGTCTTCAAAGAGAAAAAATGAAAAAAGACCACCATAAATTTAAGATACTGTATTTTAATCAATTTTAATCGAAGATGGAAGTCCCAAATTAACGGAAATTAAATACATTTCAAAAAAGGTCTTTTGGCACCTTTCGTTATTTTTATCAAACTATTACTTTGGAAGTAATGCTATTAATACCATTTTAATTTATATACAGGGTGTCCCCAGATAGAGTTGGCAAGAGGAAAAACATCTCTATTATTGATTTTACGACGAAAAGTCATTCTTTATAAAAAAAAATTTGCTTGTCGAAAAAATGAATTTACCCTCGAATTTACCATATAAAAATCTTAGATCAGATGTACCGGGTGTTAATAAATTAAAAAAACATCAAAATGCCTCAAGAGAGAAGTACCTTCATTTATTATTTTGGACAAAATGTTTATAAAACAAAGTTTTTTATAATCCAAAATAAAGCCCAAATAAAAATTATGAAGTCTGTATTTTGACTTTTATGTTTTTGTCGTGTTTATCTTTTTGCTGTCGATAATATTAAGCTGATAAAAACGTCATTGTGACATTGTGTAGAATATTACTATCTTACATCTGCATTTATTAGTGTTCTGTTGATTATTACCAAACACGAATGAATTTATTTGATCAAATGTTATGAGATTGGAGACGTCTTTTATCGATATGCAATTAACCTTTTCCACCAAAAGTTCCCTAATACAGCGGTATCGCGCCAATCATTGCGCAAACTTGTAAAAAAATTCAATAAAACCTGATCTGTATTGGATGTCAAAAGACCCAAGAAAAAGTAGAATGAAGACGATGCGGCAATAAATTCAGTAATAGAAAACCCAAAATTATCTTTACGGAAACGCTCCCAAAGACTGGAAGTAAGTAAAAGTCATTTACAGAGAATTTATATGGAAAACAAATGTTTGACCGTTTAAGCTAAGGTTCAGACATACACTTGAAAATGGAGAGATGAAGAGAAGCGATTGGATTTTTGTTTATGGGTCGGTGAGAGTAACCTCGTAGATAGAAGTTTTCACAGAATGTTTTTTTTTACTGACGAAGCAACATTTTGTACCAATGGCTACGTTTCATCACAAAACAGTCTTTATTGTTCTTTTGAAAATCCAAAGAATGTCATTCACAAACGAAGTCAACGTTATAAAAAAGTGTATGGTGTGGGATTTTTTTATTATCGAATCGTTGGTCCATATTTCTTAGAAGAAAATTTAAATCAGCATGTCTATTGGGCCTTTTGGAAAACTATTGCCATTTATAAACACTCTGCAACCGGAAGTAAGGCGTAACATTTTTTAGCGGCAAGACGGTTGCCCAGCTCATTCCTCAGTTTTGGTACGGCAGTGGTTGACAGATCACTTCGAAGCAAGATGAATGGGAAGATATGCTCCAATTAATTTTTCTGCAAGATCACCAGAACTTACACCAATGGATTTTTTCTGTGGGGTGTTTTAAAACAGTAAGTTTATGCAGATGACCTACCGCATGATCGAGGACCACTAAAAACACGAATACAAGACGCGGTGAATGAAGCGAATGTACCCTCAACCATTCGTAAGGTCTACGGTGAATTTATTAAAAGGATGGAGAAATGTGTTGAGATTGAAGGAGGCTATGTAGAATAAATTGTTTTTCCACAATCGTTGAAATTAATGTTATTATGTTATGTTAATGTTTGAAAAAAAATACAAGTTGACATAAATGTAAAAGTCAAAATTTAGACTTCATAATTTGTATTTAGGCTTTATTTTGCATTATAAACAACTTTGTTTTATAAACATTTTGTCCAAAATAATAAATAAAGGTACTTCTCTCTCTTGAGGCATTTTGATGTTTTCTTAATTTATTAACACCCGGTACATCTGATCTAAGATTTTTATATGGTATATTCATTTTTTCGACAAGCAGCTTTTTTTATAAAGAATGACTTTTCGTCAATAATAGAGATGTTTTTCCTCTTATCAACTCCATCCGGGGACACACTGTATAGTATTGTATTGACTTTGCATGTTTTTTGTGTTCCTTTTTTCTTCATTATTTATTCTTGTATGTACTGTAGAGGGTTATTTATTATATTTAGGCCACCCTTTATTATCGTTATTATTGGAGAGTTTCGGACGAAAGTTGTAGGGCTGTAACTGAACCCCTTTAATAAGTTAATGGAAGCACAGTGGCGTGCAGAAATTGAGGGGTACAAAATGCAATAATATTTTTTTAAAAGGAATGCCCTGTTTATTGTTGAATTTTCGAATTTCTCTTTTTCTTTTCATTTCAAAAATATGATAGTCCTATCTTTAACCGTTTTCGAGTTATTGAACATTGAAATTCGTATTTAAGCTATTTATTATACGAACGGAAATTACAATTATTAAAGTCTATGAAAAGAACAAGTATTCTGTTATTGAATCTGTCAGCGTTTCATATAATAACAGAATACTTGTCATTTTCATAGATTACTTTAATAATTGTAATTTCCCTTCGTATAATAAATAGTTTAAATACGATTTTCAATGTTCAATAACTCGAAAACGGTAGGACTATCACATGTTATATGTTTGAAACCAGAAAAAAAAAGAGTAGTTCAAAAATTCAACAATATATAGGGCGTTCCATTTTAAGAAATATTATTGCTTCTTGTACCCCTTAATTTCTGCATACCACTGTGCTTCCATTAACTGATTAAAGGGCTTCAGTTACAGTTCTACAACTTTCGTCCAAAACCTGTTAGTCTATCTCTAATAATTACGATAATAAAGGGCGGCCTAAATATAATGAATAACCCTGTACATGACAGTTTAGGTTTGCTATAATTCAAAATATTTTTTAAATGTACACGGTATTGTTTCAACTCCTATAAAAGTGTCTGTCATTTTTTTATTCTAAAGCGCTATGTCCATTATTGTGGTAGATCGCACGTCAATTTAACTAAGCCCTCCCATACAAAAATACATGTAATATAAACCCTGCCTGATGTGAAGACTAATCTGTCACCTCGGAAAGATTCGATAAAAATGTATAAATTCGAAATCCGGGGCTTAGAATATATGCTTCCGGTTATAAACTCATTCAGATGTCACTGAACGTCCTAATTCAGCGTGCAGCCGAGGATCCATTACACATGCCGACCCTTTTTCTTTGAATCCTGCACTTGATGAATGGTTTCAAGCTCTTTGCATGGTCAATGGTTTGGCTATAATTTCACCTACTAAATCTTAAGTAATAAATACGTCCTGTTTTAATTGAAGCATAGACTATTATATCGTTGTAGTATTATTCGTTATAAAAGACAAAGTTACCATTTTAATATATAAAAAAATGTTTGGCATTAGCCACTCCCATTACCACCCCCACCATTATAGGGTGATAAAAAATTGTGATTTAGTGTGCGTACAAGAACTAAAAACCTCAAAATATTTTTTTACTTTATCCACCTCCACTACCACCCCCTATCACACCCCCCCCCCCCCCCACTACCAATGCGGGATATCGTTTTATAGATGACTTCAAATATTATATTATTAAAGTTCCATAAACAATTATTTCCACATACAAAATGTTTTCGTCGTGAGAGACTTGGAAGGAAAATCTGGATGTGAAAGTAGTGATTCCTTGGGCAGCGGTTTTTATGTTTAGTTTGACTTTTACTATGATTGTTTTTGACAAATTATTAAAAAAGGTGCCTATTTTACAAAAAAATATTTTCAAAAATTATTCGGGCATATATTAACTATATATTAACTATATTAACATGTTTCAAATTAAAGCCAGTGAAATTAGTTAATATTATACAGCGTATTTTTCACGTAGGATGCATTGTTTTTGGGTAAATTGTGAAAATGGAGGGTGAAAATTCAAAGAGGTGAAAATAGACCACCATAAATTTAAGATGCTGTATTTTAATCAATTTTAATCTAAGATGGAAGTCCCAAATTGACGGAAATTAAATATATTTCAAAAAAGATCCTTTGGCATCCTTCGATATTTTTATCAAACTATTACTTTGAAAGTAATGCTATCCTTAATACCATCTTTATTTATATATAGTATTTTATTGACCAATTTTGTTTCGTTTGAAAAATTATTTATTTTACTGTTTTACTCTTATAGAGCTTTCTTTAATTAATTCTATTTGGTTTTTGTATTTCTTTTTACCTCATTATTTATTCTTGTATGCACATGACAGTTTAGGATTGCTATAATCCAAAATATTTTTTAAATGTTCACAGTAGGTATTGTTTCAATTCCTGGATATACCAGTATCTGTCATTTTTTTAATGTCCATTATTGTGGTAGATCGCACGTCAATTTAACTAATCCTCCCCATGCAAAAATACATGTTATACAGTGTGTCCCACTTTTCACGGTAACACCTACGTAGCTCAGTTATTGGTCGTCCAATTTCAACCAAATTTGGATCTTTATCAAAGATCTTTAATATTTCTTTTTTGAGTAAGACAAAACTTATTTCAGTCAGTGGCATGCATTTTTATTAATAAAAAAAGGGTCGATTTTTCGAGTAATCATATAAGGCATTTTTTTGTTGAAGAACTAATACAATATTATTGATCAACATGCTGTAGAACCACTATATCCAGAATTTAACAACATTTTGATTTTTGGTTTTCGAATTACGATCCACTTAAATTTAAACATTAAATAATCAATAAATTGGTAACGAATTTTTTTTCGAAAAAAAGTCATTCTTCAAATTTTTCTTTAAATTCACTTTTTCCATTATCCCATATTATCAAATCTTTCAAATTTCGAAGGCCACGAATTTTCATTAAAAATTTTGGGTAATCAGACCTGTAAATTATTCGGGCTATAAGGATTACCGAATTTGAAGGTATTGATGATATAGGTAGAAAAAATGAATTTAAAGAGAAAATAAAGACTGACTTACTTTCGAAAAAAGATTCGTTACCAGTTGACGATTTGCACGAAAGAAAGTTTGGTAAAAAGTGTCATGGCGCACATTATAATGGTATCACTGTAATTCACTGCACATGTTGACCAACTCGTCTAATTTCCAAACTTTGCAACAATTAAATACCTATAATATAATAATCATAACATTATTTTCATTATCTTTAATGTTAAACCTACTTCCATTGAATATAAATCATCTTTATTAGGTTGTTTCGTAGTTTACAATATTTAAAAAATGTCGAATTATACAATTTGTCAATCACTGCTGCCAACTCTTCTAAACTCAGAGTTGGAAACAGTGTTTGACAAATTGCATAATTTGTTTATCAAAAGTAACGCCTAAGAGTATACTATCAACACAAGTTTTTGTTTCCCAGTCACTACCATTAAAAAGTGTACATATATTTTTTTGTAGATGACTAGCCACATTGTTAGCAAATATTATATATAAAAGTGGTCCCAAAATTAACTCCTGCGTAACTCCTTGTTTAATATCACGAATATTACTTTCAACTCCACCGGCTATTTTTACAATTTGTGTCCTGTTGTCTAAATTGGAGGAAAATATTTTTAAAGCAGTTCCTCGAATACCGCATCGTGCTAGTTTGGCCTTAAGTAGCTGATGGTCTACCAAATCAAAAGTTCGTGAGAAATCTACGAAAAGATCCACAACTGATTTCTTGTTGTCTAAAGGTGGTGGAGGTGGTGATGCCAAAAACATTTTGAGGCCACTCCACTAAGTGGATGTGGAATGTAAAATACATGCTTTCTACCGACATGGAGGTGTAGTTAGGAAAGGTTAGGAAAGTTAGTTGATATATTTATTTTTGATAGATATTAATAACACATTTCTTTAAAATAGCTGAACTATGATAGCAGATTTATAGAAGAAGCAACAGAGCATCTTAAGAAGAATCGGCGGCATGTCCACGGAAGTCAATTTTTTGCCAATTTTTCGTCAGATTTTTGTTATTATCCATGGGAATGCGTTCTAGGCTAATCACGATCTTATCCACCAACTTTTTCTTATTTTCAATTGATTTCGATATATCTCTCTACCATGTTGATAGATTTCCAAACACTGGTTTTAAAATTTCTTATATCAGCTCCAGCACATGCGACTAGTGAAACAGAAGGTCGAAGGCCTGTGTACTAGATGTTTTGGGTATTTTGCCAAAAGTGTTGAATTCAACTACTACTACTTTAGACTTAGAAGACCTAGTACCAAAAATTCTCACAATTCTCACATAGAGTGATTAGTCAACATACTTGTGAATTCAATTCTTCGGAAAGCTTCTGCTACAATAAAAATAACAGCAACCTAAAACAAATCATAACTACTTATTTTTATTTTCATCATCAAGAATCTGTTGTCTTCAGCTTCATGAGGAGACTTATTGATTTCGGTTTTAGTTAGTACATTTTAGTTTTATAATTCTCATGCTGGCGCTTCAAGACACTTGTTTATTTGTGAAATTTGCTAATAACGATACAGGTTTTCAGCATTAGCTTATATTTGAACATGAAATAATGTGCCCAAGAAATGGTTGCTTTAAGTACCGTAGCTTAATCTCTAAAATATACAAGGACTACTGTTTCTGAAAAGTTTCTCAGATTTTTTCTTTCACACCATCCATAAAATTGATTATAAATTTGTTCATAGCTCATCTTGGATTTTCTTGATCTTACATCAACACAACAGGGTTCTAAGTTTCGGCAGAAATAAATTTGTCTAAGAATTCATCACTAATATATTGCTTATTTAGATTTTTATAGCCAAAATTTCGGAAAATTCTAAATTCGATACAAAATTTGTACCAGGCATATTGCCGCCTTATAAATTATAAAATATTGTTACTCAAGCGTGAATGTCCGCGGTAGATTTAAATATATTTCTTAAATTTACATCTTAAACAAACACAACGGTATGCAACCAGAGTTACGTCTAAACTGTACTCATGGTAGCTAGATGTCCTAACTTAACTTTAAGAGTGGAGAGGGTAAAGAGACAATACGATTTGAACGCGGCCATTTTTACAGCAAATCACGCTTACACTTCATTTCTTTCCAGGGTTTTAATATTGGATGCAAATTTTTAGTATTGGTTGCAAACTTTTAAATTTGGATGCAAGTTTTTATTATAAAAATGCAAATCTTCTAAATTTGGAAGCAAGTTTTATCAATTTTGGGATGCACATCGTAGATATGCAATCTTTTTAACGTCATATTAAATTTTGGGCTGGAAAATTAATTTTTTTTTTAACCATCCCATGGGGTTATCTTTCTTCTCTTCTACGTAATTTGAAGATAAAAATGTATCTATTAGTCTAGAACAACTTTTTACGGAGGACACGACGATAATATGGTATGATAGTTGGGATTTATCCTTATGGAATTTCTGGAAGCGTTGAATAGGGTACTGGGAACTTCTTAACTTAATCTCGGGCTCATCTATAAATCAACGATTACGTCACTGTGGATTGGATTTCACCATCATCATCCCTTACTTGGAGTCACTACCTTCATTCACAGAAAATTCCAGATAAGTGTCGCAAATAAAATTTTTATCTAATGTTTTTTTATAAATACTTAATATTTTTATGTTTTAACATTTTTTTAGAGTTCTTTAAAGTATCATGTTGCAAATATTTTAAAAAAAAAAAATTATTTCCATTTTCAATTTTATTCATAACATGTTTCAACGAACAGTTAATATTTTCTATTTTTTTTAAGGTATAAATTATCGGCGTAACGTCTGATTAAAATCAAATATATAAAAAGTTCTGTAAAGACTTTGTGATCACAATTTCTACGAAACGCTTAGGTATATTTATATAATAAATTTTGACCTTTAAACACCATATTGTCAGTTCATGTTTTTAGACAATATTTTAAGTAATTTCTATATAACATATTATTGTCCATTCGATTCTTCCTTGTACATAACTTCGTTTAATATTAAGGCATCAGTTTAGTCGTTTTCTAATAAAAACACACCTAGTTTGATTGATTTATAATAAAATCAATTTTATAATTACATTGTCCACTTATTTCAGGTATTTTGATACAAACCAAACTATACAAACAAAGTATTTAGATATGATCTACTGAATTAATTATTTAATCTTTAATAGAAAGTTGAACATCTTTTAGTAATATTTAAAGGAACTAATTTAATTTTTACTTGTG